>OZ007560.1:129740785-139740785 GCA_963931875.1 Pollenia griseotomentosa
TATTTTTGGACTGATTTCTATGAAAAACTTTAAACTTGATTTATTCGTAAACTAGAAGCGTCTAGAGCCAAAATAACGAAAATCCATCTGAGTATTATTTTTGGACTGATTTTCTATGAAAAACTTTAAACTTGATTTATTCGTAAACTAGAAGCGCTAGAGCAAAATAACGAAAATCTGGGATCACTCATATTTTTTACCAAATATCTGTTTTGGACTGATTTTCTATGAAAACTTTAAACTTGATTTATTCGTAAACTAGAAGCGCTAGAGCAAAAATAACGAAAATCTGGGATCACTCATATTTTTTACCAAATATCTATTTTTGGACTGATTTTCTATGAAAAACTTTAAACTTGATTTATTCGTAAACTAGAAGCGCTAGAGCAAAAATAACGAAAATCTGGGATCACTCATATTTTTTACCAAATATCTATTTTTGGACTGATTTTCTATGAAAAACTTTAAACTTGATTTATTCGTAAACTAGAAGCGCTAGAGCAAAAATAACGAAAATCTGGGATCACTCATATTTTTTTACCAAATATCTATTTTTGGACTGATTTTCTATGAAAAACTTTAAACTTGATTTATTCGTAAACTAGAAGCGCTAGAGCAAAAATAACGAAAATCTGGGATCACTCATATTTTTTACCAAATATCTATTTTTGGACTGATTTTCTATGAAAAACTTTAAACTTGATTTATTCGTAAACTAGAAGCGCTAGAGCAAAAATAACGAAAATCTGGGATCACTCATATTTTTTACCAAATATCTATTTTTGGACTGATTTTCTATGAAAAACTTTAAACTTGATTTATTCGTAAACTAGAAGCGCTAGAGCAAAAATAACGAAAATCTGGGATCACTCATATTTTTTACCAAATATCTATTTTTGGACTGATTTTCTATGAAAAACTTTAAACTTGATTTATTCGTAAACTAGAAGCGCTAGAGCAAAAATAACGAAAATCTGGGATCACTCATATTTTTTACCAAATATCTATTTTTGGACTGATTTTCTATGAAAAACTTTAAACTTGATTTATTCGTAAACTAGAAGCGCTAGAGCAAAAATAACGAAAATCTGGGATCACTCATATTTTTTACCAAATATCTATTTTTGGACTGATTTTCTATGAAAAACTTTAAACTCGATTTATTCGTAAACTAGAAGCGCTAGAGCAAAAATAACGAAAATCTGGGATCACTCATATTTTTTACCAAATATCTATTTTTGGACTGATTTTCTATGAAAAACTTTAAACTTGATTTATTCGTAAACTAGAAGCGCTAGAGCAAAAATAACGAAAATCTGGGATCACTCATATTTTTTACCAAATATTTATTTTTGGACTGATTTTCTATGAAAAACTTTAAACTTGATTTATTCGTAAACTAGAAGCGCTAGAGCAAAAATAACGAAAATCTGGGATCACTCATATTTTTTACCAAATATCTATTTTTGGACTGATTTTCTATGAAAAACTTTAAACTTGATTTATTCGTAAACTAGAAGCGCTAGAGCAAAAATAACGAAAATCTGGGATCACTCATATTTTTTACCAAATATCTATTTTTGGACTGATTTTCTATGAAAAACTTTAAACTTGATTTATTCGTAAACTAGAAGCGCTAGAGCAAAAATAACGAAAATCTGGGATCACTCATATTTTTTACCAAATATCTATTTTTGGACTGATTTTCTATGAAAAACTTTAAACTTGATTTATTCGTAATCTAGAAGCGCTAGAGCAAAAATAACGAAAATCTGGGATCACTCATATTTTTTACCAAATATCTATTTTTGGACTGATTTTCTATGAAAAACTTTAAACTTGATTTATTCGTAAACTAGAAGCGCTAGAGCAAAAATAACGAAAATCTGGGATCACTCATATTTTTTACCAAATATCTATTTTTGGACTGATTTTCTATGAAAAACTTTAAACTTGATTTATTCGTAATCTAGAAGCGCTAGAGCAAAAATAACGAAAATCTGGGATCACTCATATTTTTTACCAAATATCTATTTTTGGACTGATTTTCTATGAAAAACTTTAAACTTGATTTATTCGTAAACTAGAAGCGCTAGAGCAAAAATAACGAAAATCTGGGATCACTCATATTTTTTACCAAATATCTATTTTTGGACTGATTTTCTATGAAAAACTTTAAACTTGATTTATTCGTAAACTAGAAGCGCTAGAGCAAAAATAACGAAAATCTGGGATCACTCATATTTTTTACCAAATATCTATTTTTGGACTGATTTTCTATGAAAACTTTAAACTTGATTTATTCGTAAACTAGAAGCGCTAGAGCAAAAATAACGAAAATCTGGGATCACTCATATTTTTTACCAAATATCTATTTTTGGACTGATTTTCTATGAAAAACTTTAAACTTGATTTATTCGTAAACTAGAAGCGCTAGAGCAAAAATAACGAAAATCTGGGATCACTCAAATTTTTTACCAAATATCTATTTTTGGACTGATTTTCTATGAAAAACTTTAAACTTGATTTATTCGTAAACTAGAAGCGCTAGAGCAAAAATAACGAAAATCTGGGATCACTCATATTTTTTACCAAATATCTATTTTTGGACTGATTTTCTATGAAAAACTTTAAACTTGATTTATTCGTAAACTAGAAGCGCTAGAGCAAAAATAACGAAAATCTGGGATCACTCATATTTTTTACCAAATATCTATTTTTGGACTGATTTTCTATGAAAAACTTTAAACTTGATTTATTCGTAAACTAGAAGCGCTAGAGCAAAAATAACGAAAATCTGGGATCACTCAAATTTTTTACCAAATATCTATTTTTGGACTGATTTTCTATGAAAAACTTTAAACTTGATTATTCGTAAACTAGAAGCGCTAGAGCAAAAATAACGAAAATCTGGGATCACTCATATTTTTTACCAAATATCTATTTTTGGACTGATTTTCTATGAAAAACTTTAAACTTGATTTATTCGTAAACTAGAAGCGCTAGAGCAAAAATAACGAAAATCTGGGATCACTCATATTTTTTACCAAATATAATATCTATTTTTGGACTGATTTTCTATGAAAAACTTTAAACTTGATTTATTCGTAAACTAGAAGCGCTAGAGCAAAAATAACGAAAATCTGGGATCACTCATATTTTTTACCAAATATCTATTTTTGGACTGATTTTCTATGAAAAACTTTAAACTTGATTTATTCGTAAACTAGAAGCGCTAGAGCAAAAATAACGAAAATCTGGGATCACTCATATTTTTTACCAAATATCTATTTTTGGACTGATTTTCTATTGAAAACTTTAAACTTGATTTATTCGTAAACTAGAAGCGCTAGAGCAAAAATAACGAAAATCTGGGATCACTCAAATTTTTTACCAAATATCTATTTTTGGACTGATTTTCTATGAAAAACTTTAAACTTGATTTATTCGTAAACTAGAAGCGCTAGAGCAAAAATAACGAAAATCTGGGATCACTCATATTTTTTACCAAATATCTATTTTTGGACTGATTTTCTATGAAAAACTTTAAACTTGATTTATTCGTAAACTAGAAGCGCTAGAGCAAAAATAACGAAAATCTGGGATCACTCATATTTTTTACCAAATATCTATTTTTGGACTGATTTTCTATGAAAAACTTTAAACTTGATTTATTCGTAATCTAGAAGCGCTAGAGCAAAAATAACGAAAATCTGGGATCACTCATATTTTTTACCAAATATCTATTTTTGGACTGATTTTCTATGAAAAACTTTAAACTTGATTTATTCGTAAACTAGAAGCGCTAGAGCAAAAATAACGAAAATCTGGGATCACTCATATTTTTTACCAAATATCTATTTTTGGACTGATTTTCTATGAAAAACTTTAAACTTGATTTATTCGTAAACTAGAAGCGCTAGAGCAAAAATAACGAAAATCTGGGATCACTCATATTTTTTACCAAAAATATCTATTTTTGGACTGATTTTCTATGAAAACTTTAAACTTGATTTATTCGTAAACTAGAAGCGCTAGAGCAAAAATAACGAAAATCTGGGATCACTCATATTTTTTACCAAATATCTATTTTTGGACTGATTTTCTATGAAAAACTTTAAACTTGATTTATTCGTAAACTAGAAGCGCTAGAGCAAAAATAACGAAAATCTGGGATCACTCATATTTTTTACCAATAATATCTATTTTTGGACTGATTTTCTATGAAAAACTTTAAACTTGATTTATTCGTAAACTAGAAGCGCTAGAGCAAAAATAACGAAAATCTGGGATCACTCATATTTTTTACCAAATATCTATTTTTGGACTGATTTTCTATGAAAAACTTTAAACTTGATTTATTCGTAAACTAGAAGCGCTAGAGCAAAAATAACGAAAATCTGGGATCACTCATATTTTTTACCAAATATCTATTTTTGGACTGATTTTCTATGAAAAACTTTAAACTTGATTTATTCGTAAACTAGAAGCGCTAGAGCAAAAATAACGAAAATCTGGGATCACTCATATTTTTTACCAAATATCTATTTTTGGACTGATTTTCTATGAAAAACTTTAAACTTGATTTATTCGTAAACTAGAAGCGCTAGAGCAAAAATAACGAAAATCTGGGATCACTCATATTTTTTACCAAATATCTATTTTTGGACTGATTTTCTATGAAAAACTTTAAACTTGATTTATTCGTAAACTAGAAGCGCTAGAGCAAAAATAACGAAAATCTGGGATCACTCATATTTTTTACCAAATATCTATTTTTGGACTGATTTTCTATGAAAAACTTTAAACTTGATTTATTCGTAAACTAGAAGCGCTAGAGCAAAAAAACCGAAAATCTGGGATCACTCATATTTTTTACCAAATATCTATTTTTGGACTGATTTTCTATGAAAAACTTAAACTTGATTTATTCGTAAACTAGAAGCGCTAGAGCAAAAATAACGAAAATCTATGAAAAACTTTAAACTTGATTTATTCGTAAAACTAGAAGCGCTAGAGCAAAAATAACGAAAATCTGGGATCACTCATATTTTTTACCAAATATCTATTTTTGGACTGATTTTCTATGAAAAACTTTAAACTTGATTTATTCGTAAACTAGAAGCGCTAGAGCAAAAATAACGAAAATCTGGGATCACTCAAATTTTTTACCAAATATCTATTTTTGGACTGATTTTCTATGAAAAACTTTAAACTTGATTTATTCGTAAACTAGAAGCGCTAGAGCAAAAATAACGAAAATCTATGAAAAACTTTAAACTTGATTTATTCGTAAACTAGAAGCGCTAGAGCAAAAATAACGAAAATCTGGGATCACTCAAATTTTTTACCAAATATCTATTTTTGGACTGATTTTCTATGAAAAACTTTAAACTTGATTTATTCGTAAACTAGAAGCGCTAGAGCAAAAATAACGAAAATCTGGGATCACTCATATTTTTTACCAAATATCTATTTTTGGACTGATTTTCTATGAAAAACTTTAAACTTGATTTATTCGTAAACTAGAAGCGCTAGAGCAAAAATAACGAAAATCTGGGATCACTCAAATTTTTTACCAAATATCTATTTTTGGACTGATTTTCTATGAAAAACTTTAAACTTGATTTATTCGTAAACTAGAAGCGCTAGAGCAAAAATAACGAAAATCTATGAAAAACTTTAAACTTGATTTATTCGTAAACTAGAAGCGCTAGAGCAAAAATAACGAAAATCTGGGATCACTCAAATTTTTTACCAAATATCTATTTTTGGACTGATTTTCTATGAAAAACTTTAAACTTGATTTATTCGTAAACTAGAAGCGCTAGAGCAAAAATAACGAAAATCTGGGATCACTCATATTTTTTACCAAATATCTATTTTTGGACTGATTTTCTATGAAAAACTTTAAACTTGATTTATTCGTAAACTAGAAGCGCTAGAGCAAAAATAACGAAAATCTGGGATCACTCATATTTTTTACCAAATATCTATTTTTGGACTGATTTTCTATGAAAAACTTTAAACTTGATTTATTCGTAAACTAGAAGCGCTAGAGCAAAAATAACGAAAATCTGGGATCACTCATATTTTTTACCAAATATCTATTTTTGGACTGATTTTCTATGAAAAACTTTAAACTTGATTTATTCGTAAACTAGAAGCGCTAGAGCAAAAATAACGAAAATCTATGAAAAACTTTAAACTTGATTTATTCGTAAACTAGAAGCGCTAGAGCAAAAATAACGAAAATCTGGGATCACTCATATTTTTTACCAAATATCTATTTTTGGACTGATTTTCTATGAAAAACTTTAAACTTGATTTATTCGTAAACTAGAAGCGCTAGAGCAAAAATAACGAAAATCTGGGATCACTCATATTTTTTACCAAATATCTATTTTTGGACTGATTTTCTATGAAAAACTTTAAACTTGATTTATTCGTAATCTAGAAGCGCTAGAGCAAAAATAACGAAAATCTGGGATCACTCATATTTTTTACCAAATATCTATTTTTGGACTGATTTTCTATGAAAAACTTTAAACTTGATTTATTCGTAAACTAGAAGCGCTAGAGCAAAAATAACGAAAATCTGGGATCACTCAAATTTTTTACCAAATATCTATTTTTGGACTGATTTTCTATGAAAAACTTTAAACTTGATTTATTCGTAAACTAGAAGCGCTAGAGCAAAAATAACGAAAATCTGGGATCACTCATATTTTTTACCAAATATCTATTTTTGGACTGATTTTCTATTGAAAACTTTAAACTTGATTTATTCGTAAACTAGAAGCGCTAGAGCAAAAAGAACGAAAATCTGGGATCACTCAAATTTTTTACCAAATATCTATTTTTGGACTGATTTTCTATGAAAAACTTTAAACTTGATTTATTCGTAAACTAGAAGCGCTAGAGCAAAAATAACGAAAATCTGGGATCACTCATATTTTTTACCAAATATCTATTTTTGGACTGATTTTCTATGAAAAACTTTAAACTTGATTTATTCGTAAACTAGAAGCGCTAGAGCAAAAATAACGAAAATCTGGGATCACTCAAATTTTTTACCAAATATCTATTTTTGGACTGATTTTCTATGAAAAACTTTAAACTTGATTTATTCGTAAACTAGAAGCGCTAGAGCAAAAATAACGAAAATCTGGGATCACTCATATTTTTTACCAAATATCTATTTTTGGACTGATTTTCTATTGAAAACTTTAAACTTGATTTATTCGTAAACTAGAAGCGCTAGAGCAAAAATAACGAAAATCTGGGATCACTCAAATTTTTTACCAAATATCTATTTTTGGACTGATTTTCTATGAAAAACTTTAAACTTGATTTATTCGTAAACTAGAAGCGCTAGAGCAAAAATAACGAAAATCTGGGATCACTCAAATTTTTTACCAAATATCTATTTTTGGACTGATTTTCTATGAAAAACTTTAAACTTGATTTATTCGTAAACTAGAAGCGCTAGAGCAAAAATAACGAAAATCTGGGATCACTCATATTTTTTACCAAATATAATATCTATTTTTAGACTGATTTTCTATGAAAACTTTAAACTTGATTTATTCGTAAACTAGAAGCGCTAGAGCAAAAATAACGAAAATCTGGGATCACTCATATTTTTTACCAAATAAATATCTATTTTTGGACTGATTTTCTATGAAAAACTTTAAACTTGATTTATTCGTAAACTAGAAGCGCTAGAGCAAAAATAACGAAAATCTGGGATCACTCATATTTTTTACCAAATATCTATTTTTGGACTGATTTTCTATGAAAAACTTTAAACTTGATTTATTCGTAAACTAGAAGCGCTAGAGCAAAAATAACGAAAATCTGGGATCACTCATATTTTTTACCAAATATCTATTTTTGGACTGATTTTCTATGAAAAACTTTAAACTTGATTTATTCGTAAACTAGAAGCGCTAGAGCAAAAATAACGAAAATCTGGGATCACTCATATTTTTTACCAAATATCTATTTTTGGACTGATTTTCTATGAAAACTTTAAACTTGATTTATTCGTAAACTAGAAGCGCTAGAGCAAAAATAACGAAAATCTGGGATCACTCATATTTTTTACCAAATATCTATTTTTGGACTGATTTTCTATGAAAAACTTTAAACTTGATTTATTCGTAAACTAGAAGCGCTAGAGCAAAAATAACGAAAATCTGGGATCACTCAAATTTTTTACCAAATATCTATTTTTGGACTGATTTTCTATGAAAAACTTTAAACTTGATTTATTCGTAAACTAGAAGCGCTAGAGCAAAAATAACGAAAATCTGGGATCACTCATATTTTTTACCAAATATCTATTTTTGGACTGATTTTCTATGAAAAACTTTAAACTTGATTTATTCGTAAACTAGAAGCGCTAGAGCAAAAATAACGAAAATCTGGGATCACTCATATTTTTCACCAAATATCTATTTTTGGACTGATTTTCTATGAAAAACTTTAAACTTGATTTATTCGTAAACTAGAAGCGCTAGAGCAAAAATAACGAAAATCTGGGATCACTCATATTTTTTACCAAATATCTATTTTTGGACTGATTTTCTATTGAAAAACTTTAAACTTGATTTATTCGTAAACTAGAAGCGCTAGAGCAAAAATAACGAAAATCTGGGATCACTCATATTTTTTACCAAATATCTATTTTTGGACTGATTTTCTATGAAAAACTTTAAACTTGATTTATTCGTAAACTAGAAGCGCTAGAGCAAAAATAACGAAAATCTGGGATCACTCATATTTTTTACCAAATAATATCTATTTTTGGACTGATTTTCTATGAAAAACTTTAAACTTGATTTATTCGTAAACTAGAAGCGCTAGAGCAAAAATAACGAAAATCTGGGATCACTCATATTTTTTACCAAATATAATATCTATTTTTGGACTGATTTTCTATGAAAAACTTTAAACTTGATTTATTCGTAAACTAGAAGCGCTAGAGCAAAAATAACGAAAATCTGGGATCACTCATATTTTTTACCAAATATCTATTTTTGGACTGATTTTCTATGAAAAACTTTAAACTTGATTTATTCGTAAACTAGAAGCGCTAGAGCAAAAATAACGAAAATCTGGGATCACTCATATTTTTTACCAAATATCTATTTTTGGACTGATTTTCTATGAAAAACTTTAAACTTGATTTATTCGTAAACTAGAAGCGCTAGAGCAAAAATAACGAAAATCTGGGATCACTCATATTTTTTACCAAATATCTATTTTTGGACTGATTTTCTATGAAAAACTTTAAACTTGATTTATTCGTAAACTAGAAGCGCTAGAGCAAAAATAACGAAAATCTGGGATCACTCATATTTTTTACCAAATATCTATTTTTGGACTGATTTTCTATGAAAAACTTTAAACTTGATTTATTCGTAAACTAGAAGCGCTAGAGCAAAAATAACGAAAATCTGGGATCACTCATATTTTTTACCAAATATCTATTTTTGGACTGATTTTCTATGAAAAACTTTAAACTTGATTTATTCGTAAACTAGAAGCGCTAGAGCAAAAATAACGAAAATCTGGGATCACTCATATTTTTTACCAAATATCTATTTTTGGACTGATTTTCTATGAAAAACTTTAAACTTGATTTATTCGTAAACTAGAAGCGCTAGAGCAAAAATAACGAAAATCTGGGATCACTCATATTTTTTACCAAATATCTATTTTTGGACTGATTTTCTATGAAAAACTTTAAACTTGATTTATTCGTAAACTAGAAGCGCTAGAGCAAAAATAACGAAAATCTGGGATCACTCATATTTTTTACCAAATATCTATTTTTGGACTGATTTTCTATGAAAAACTTTAAACTTGATTTATTCGTAAACTAGAAGCGCTAGAGCAAAAATAACGAAAATCTGGGATCACTCATATTTTTTACCAAATATCTATTTTTGGACTGATTTTCTATGAAAAACTTTAAACTTGATTTATTCGTAAACTAGAAGCGCTAGAGCAAAAATAACGAAAATCTGGGATCACTCATATTTTTTACCAAATATCTATTTTTGGACTGATTTTCTATGAAAAACTTTAAACTTGATTTATTCGTAAACTAGAAGCGCTAGAGCAAAAATAACGAAAATCTGGGATCACTCATATTTTTTACCAAATATCTATTTTTGGACTGATTTTCTATGAAAAACTTTAAACTTGATTTATTCGTAAACTAGAAGCGCTAGAGCAAAAATAACGAAAATCTGGGATCACTCATATTTTTTACCAAATATCTATTTTTGGACTGATTTTCTATGAAAAACTTTAAACTTGATTTATTCGTAAACTAGAAGCGCTAGAGCAAAAATAACGAAAATCTGGGATCACTCATATTTTTTACCAAATATCTATTTTTGGACTGATTTTCTATGAAAAACTTTAAACTTGATTTATTCGTAAACTAGAAGCGCTAGAGCAAAAATAACGAAAATCTGGGATCACTCATATTTTTTACCAAATATCTATTTTTGGACTGATTTTCTATGAAAAACTTTAAACTTGATTTATTCGTAAACTAGAAGCGCTAGAGCAAAAATAACGAAAATCTGGGATCACTCATATTTTTTACCAAATATCTATTTTTGGACTGATTTTCTATGAAAAACTTTAAACTTGATTTATTCGTAAACTAGAAGCGCTAGAGCAAAAATAACGAAAATCTGGGATCACTCATATTTTTTACCAAATATCTATTTTTGGACTGATTTTCTATGAAAAACTTTAAACTTGATTTATTCGTAAACTAGAAGCGCTAGAGCAAAAATAACGAAAATCTGGGATCACTCATATTTTTTACCAAATATCTATTTTTGGACTGATTTTCTATGAAAAACTTTAAACTTGATTTATTCGTAAACTAGAAGCGCTAGAGCAAAAATAACGAAAATCTGGGATCACTCATATTTTTTACCAAATATCTATTTTTGGACTGATTTTCTATGAAAAACTTTAAACTTGATTTATTCGTAAACTAGAAGCGCTAGAGCAAAAATAACGAAAATCTGGGATCACTCATATTTTTTACCAAATATCTATTTTTGGACTGATTTTCTATGAAAAACTTTAAACTTGATTTATTCGTAAACTAGAAGCGCTAGAGCAAAAATAACGAAAATCTGGGATCACTCATATTTTTTACCAAATATCTATTTTTGGACTGATTTTCTATGAAAAACTTTAAACTTGATTTATTCGTAAACTAGAAGCGCTAGAGCAAAAATAACGAAAATCTGGGATCACTCATATTTTTTACCAAATATCTATTTTTGGACTGATTTTCTATGAAAAACTTTAAACTTGATTTATTCGTAAACTAGAAGCGCTAGAGCAAAAATAACGAAAATCTGGGATCACTCAAATTTTTTACCAAATATCTATTTTTGGACTGATTTTCTATGAAAAACTTTAAACTTGATTTATTCGTAAACTAGAAGCGCTAGAGCAAAAATAACGAAAATCTGGGATCACTCATATTTTTTACCAAATATCTATTTTTGGACTGATTTTCTATGAAAAACTTTAAACTTGATTTATTCGTAAACTAGAAGCGCTAGAGCAAAAATAACGAAAATCTGGGATCACTCATATTTTTTACCAAATATCTATTTTTGGACTGATTTTCTATGAAAAACTTTAAACTTGATTTATTCGTAAACTAGAAGCGCTAGAGCAAAAATAACGAAAATCTGGGATCACTCATATTTTTTACCAAATATCTATTTTTGGACTGATTTTCTATGAAAAACTTTAAACTTGATTTATTCGTAAACTAGAAGCGCTAGAGCAAAAATAACGAAAATCTGGGATCACTCATATTTTTTACCAAATATCTATTTTTGGACTGATTTTCTATGAAAAACTTTAAACTTGATTTATTCGTAAACTAGAAGCGCTAGAGCAAAAATAACGAAAATCTGGGATCACTCATATTTTTTACCAAATATCTATTTTTGGACTGATTTTCTATGAAAAACTTTAAACTTGATTTATTCGTAAACTAGAAGCGCTAGAGCAAAAATAACGAAAATCTGGGATCACTCATATTTTTTACCAAATATCTATTTTTGGACTGATTTTCTATGAAAAACTTTAAACTTGATTTATTCGTAAACTAGAAGCGCTAGAGCAAAAATAACGAAAATCTGGGATCACTCATATTTTTTACCAAATATCTATTTTTGGACTGATTTTCTATGAAAAACTTTAAACTTGATTTATTCGTAAACTAGAAGCGCTAGAGCAAAAATAACGAAAATCTGGGATCACTCATATTTTTTACCAAATATCTATTTTTGGACTGATTTTCTATGAAAAACTTTAAACTTGATTTATTCGTAAACTAGAAGCGCTAGAGCAAAAATAACGAAAATCTGGGATCACTCATATTTTTTACCAAATATCTATTTTTGGACTGATTTTCTATGAAAAACTTTAAACTTGATTTATTCGTAAACTAGAAGCGCTAGAGCAAAAATAACGAAAATCTGGGATCACTCAATATTTTTTACCAAATATCTATTTTTGGACTGATTTTCTATGAAAAACTTTAAACTTGATTTATTCGTAAACTAGAAGCGCTAGAGCAAAAATAACGAAAATCTGGGATCACTCATATTTTTTACCAAATATCTATTTTTGGACTGATTTTCTATGAAAAACTTTAAACTTGATTTATTCGTAAACTAGAAGCGCTAGAGCAAAAATAACGAAAATCTGGGATCACTCATATTTTTTACCAAATATCTATTTTTGGACTGATTTTCTATGAAAAACTTTAAACTTGATTTATTCGTAATCTAGAAGCGCTAGAGCAAAAATAACGAAAATCTGGGATCACTCATATTTTTTACCAAATATCTATTTTTGGACTGATTTTCTATGAAAAACTTTAAACTTGATTTATTCGTAAACTAGAAGCGCTAGAGCAAAAATAACGAAAATCTGGGATCACTCATATTTTTTACCAAATATCTATTTTTGGACTGATTTTCTATGAAAAACTTTAAACTTGATTTATTCGTAATCTAGAAGCGCTAGAGCAAAAATAACGAAAATCTGGGATCACTCATATTTTTTACCAAATATCTATTTTTGGACTGATTTTCTATGAAAAACTTTAAACTTGATTTATTCGTAAACTAGAAGCGCTAGAGCAAAAATAACGAAAATCTATGAAAAACTTTAAACTTGATTTATTCGTAAACTAGAAGCGCTAGAGCAAAAATAACGAAAATCTGGGATCACTCATATTTTTTACCAAATATCTATTTTTGGACTGATTTTCTATGAAAAACTTTAAACTTGATTTATTCGTAAACTAGAAGCGCTAGAGCAAAAATAACGAAAATCTATGAAAAACTTTAAACTTGATTTATTCGTAAACTAGAAGCGCTAGAGCAAAAATAACGAAAATCTGGGATCACTCATATTTTTTACCAAATATCTATTTTTGGACTGATTTTCTATGAAAAACTTTAAACTTGATTTATTCGTAAACTAGAAGCGCTAGAGCAAAAATAACGAAAATCTGGGATCACTCAAATTTTTCACCAAATATCTATTTTTGGACTGATTTTCTATGAAAAACTTTAAACTTGATTTATTCGTAAACTAGAAGCGCTAGAGCAAAAATAACGAAAATCTGGGATCACTCATATTTTTTACCAAATATCTATTTTTGGACTGATTTTCTATTGAAAACTTTAAACTTGATTTATTCGTAAACTAGAAGCGCTAGAACAAAAATAACGAAAATCTGGGATCACTCATATTTTTTACCAAATATCTATTTTTGGACTGATTTTCTATGAAAAACTTTAAACTTGATTTATTCGTAAACTAGAAGCGCTAGAGCAAAAATAACGAAAATCTATGAAAAACTTTAAACTTGATTTATTCGTAAACTAGAAGCGCTAGAGCAAAAATAACGAAAATCTGGGATCACTCATATTTTTTACCAAATATCTATTTTTGGACTGATTTTCTATGAAAAACTTTAAACTTGATTTATTCGTAAACTAGAAGCGCTAGAGCAAAAATAACGAAAATCTATGAAAAACTTTAAACTTGATTTATTCGTAAACTAGAAGCGCTAGAGCAAAAATAACGAAAATCTGGGATCACTCATATTTTTTACCAAATATCTATTTTTGGACTGATTTTCTATGAAAAACTTTAAACTTGATTTATTCGTAAACTAGAAGCGCTAGAGCAAAAATAACGAAAATCTGGGATCACTCAAATTTTTCACCAAATATCTATTTTTGGACTGATTTTCTATGAAAAACTTTAAACTTGATTTATTCGTAAACTAGAAGCGCTAGAGCAAAAATAACGAAAATCTGGGATCACTCATATTTTTTACCAAATATCTATTTTTGGACTGATTTTCTATTGAAAACTTTAAACTTGATTTATTCGTAAACTAGAAGCGCTAGAGCAAAAATAACGAAAATCTGGGATCACTCATATTTTTTACCAAATATCTATTTTTGGACTGATTTTCTATGAAAAACTTTAAACTTGATTTATTCGTAAACTAGAAGCGCTAGAGCAAAAATAACGAAAATCTATGAAAAACTTTAAACTTGATTTATTCGTAAACTAGAAGCGCTAGAGCAAAAATAACGAAAATCTGGGATCACTCATATTTTTTACCAAATATCTATTTTTGGACTGATTTTCTATGAAAAACTTTAAACTTGATTTATTCGTAAACTAGAAGCGCTAGAGCAAAAATAACGAAAATCTGGGATCACTCAAATTTTTCACCAAATATCTATTTTTGGACTGATTTTCTATGAAAAACTTTAAACTTGATTTATTCGTAAACTAGAAGCGCTAGAGCAAAAATAACGAAAATCTGGGATCACTCATATTTTTTACCAAATATCTATTTTTGGACTGATTTTCTATTGAAAAACTTTAAACTTGATTTATTCGTAAACTAGAAGCGCTAGAGCAAAAATAACGAAAATCTGGGATCACTCATATTTTTTACCAAATATCTATTTTTGGACTGATTTTCTATGAAAAACTTTAAACTTGATTTATTCGTAAACTAGAAGCGCTAGAGCAAAAATAACGAAAATCTATGAAAAACTTTAAACTTGATTTATTCGTAAACTAGAAGCGCTAGAGCAAAAATAACGAAAATCTGGGATCACTCATATTTTTTACCAAATATCTATTTTTGGACTGATTTTCTATGAAAAACTTTAAACTTGATTTATTCGTAAACTAGAAGCGCTAGAGAAAAATAACGAAAATCTGGGATCACTCAAATTTTTCACCAAATATCTATTTTTGGACTGATTTTCTATGAAAAACTTTAAACTTGATTTATTCGTAAACTAGAAGCGCTAGAGCAAAAATAACGAAAATCTGGGATCACTCATATTTTTTACCAAATATCTATTTTTGGACTGATTTTCTATTGAAAACTTTAAACTTGATTTATTCGTAAACTAGAAGCGCTAGAGCAAAAATAACGAAAATCTGGGATCACTCATATTTTTTACCAAATATCTATTTTTGGACTGATTTTCTATGAAAAACTTTAAACTTGATTTATTCGTAAACTAGAAGCGCTAGAGCAAAAATAACGAAAATCTATGAAAAACTTTAAACTTGATTTATTCGTAAACTAGAAGCGCTAGAGCAAAAATAACGAAAATCTGGGATCACTCATATTTTTTACCAAATATCTATTTTTGGACTGATTTTCTATGAAAAACTTTAAACTTGATTTATTCGTAAACTAGAAGCGCTAGAGCAAAAATAACGAAAATCTATGAAAAACTTTAAACTTGATTTATTCGTAAACTAGAAGCGCTAGAGCAAAAATAACGAAAATCTGGGATCACTCATATTTTTTACCAAATATCTATTTTTGGACTGATTTTCTATGAAAAACTTTAAACTTGATTTATTCGTAAACTAGAAGCGCTAGAGCAAAAATAACGAAAATCTGGGATCACTCAAATTTTTCACCAAATATCTATTTTTGGACTGATTTTCTATGAAAAACTTTAAACTTGATTTATTCGTAAACTAGAAGCGCTAGAGCAAAAATAACGAAAATCTGGGATCACTCATATTTTTACCAAATATCTATTTTTGGACTGATTTCTATGAAAAACTTTAAACTTGATTTATTCGTAAACTAGAAGCGCTAGAGCAAAAATAACGAAAATCTGGGATCACTCATATTTTTTACCAAATATCTATTTTTGGACTGATTTTCTATGAAAAACTTTAAACTTGATTTATTCGTAAACTAGAAGCGCTAGAGCAAAAATAACGAAAATCTATGAAAAACTTTAAACTTGATTTATTCGTAAACTAGAAGCGCTAGAGCAAAAATAACGAAAATCTGGGATCACTCAAATTTTTTTACCAAATATCTATTTTTGGACTGATTTTCTATGAAAAACTTTAAACTTGATTTATTCGTAAACTAGAAGCGCTAGAGCAAAAATAACGAAAATCTGGGATCACTCATATTTTTTACCAAATATCTATTTTTGGACTGATTTTCTATTGAAAACTTTAAACTTGATTTATTCGTAAACTAGAAGCGCTAGAGCAAAAATAACGAAAATCTGGGATCACTCATATTTTTTACCAAATATCTATTTTTGGACTGATTTTCTATGAAAAACTTTAAACTTGATTTATTCGTAAACTAGAAGCGCTAGAGCAAAAATAACGAAAATCTATGAAAAACTTTAAACTTGATTTATTCGTAAACTAGAAGCGCTAGAGCAAAAATAACGAAAATCTGGGATCACTCATATTTTTTACCAAATATCTATTTTTGGACTGATTTTCTATGAAAAACTTTAAACTTGATTTATTCGTAAACTAGAAGCGCTAGAGCAAAAATAACGAAAATCTATGAAAAACTTTAAACTTGATTTATTCGTAAACTAGAAGCGCTAGAGCAAAAATAACGAAAATCTGGGATCACTCATATTTTTTACCAAATATCTATTTTTGGACTGATTTTCTATGAAAAACTTTAAACTTGATTTATTCGTAAACTAGAAGCGCTAGAGCAAAAATAACGAAAATCTATGAAAAACTTTAAACTTGATTTATTCGTAAACTAGAAGCGCTAGAGCAAAAATAACGAAAATCTGGGATCACTCAAATTTTTCACCAAATATCTATTTTTGGACTGATTTTCTATGAAAAACTTTAAACTTGATTTATTCGTAAACTAGAAGCGCTAGAGCAAAAATAACGAAAATCTGGGATCACTCATATTTTTTACCAAATATCTATTTTTGGACTGATTTTCTATTGAAAACTTTAAACTTGATTTATTCGTAAACTAGAAGCGCTAGAGCAAAAATAACGAAAATCTGGGATCACTCATATTTTTTACCAAATATCTATTTTTGGACTGATTTTCTATGAAAAACTTTAAACTTGATTTATTCGTAAACTAGAAGCGCTAGAGCAAAAATAACGAAAATCTGGGATCACTCATATTTTTTACCAAATATCTATTTTTGGACTGATTTTCTATTGAAAACTTTAAACTTGATTTATTCGTAAACTAGAAGCGCTAGAGCAAAAATAACGAAAATCTGGGATCACTCATATTTTTTACCAAATATCTATTTTTGGACTGATTTTCTATGAAAAACTTTAAACTTGATTTATTCGTAAACTAGAAGCGCTAGAGCAAAAATAACGAAAATCTATGAAAAACTTTAAACTTGATTTATTCGTAAACTAGAAGCGCTAGAGCAAAAATAACGAAAATCTGGGATCACTCAAATTTTTCACCAAATATCTATTTTTGGACTGATTTTCTATGAAAAACTTTAAACTTGATTTATTCGTAAACTAGAAGCGCTAGAGCAAAAATAACGAAAATCTGGGATCACTCATATTTTTTACCAAATATCTATTTTTGGACTGATTTTCTATTGAAAACTTTAAACTTGATTTATTCGTAAACTAGAAGCGCTAGAGCAAAAATAACGAAAATCTGGGATCACTCATATTTTTTACCAAATATCTATTTTTGGACTGATTTTCTATGAAAAACTTTAAACTTGATTTATTCGTAAACTAGAAGCGCTAGAGCAAAAATAACGAAAATCTATGAAAAACTTTAAACTTGATTTATTCGTAAACTAGAAGCGCTAGAGCAAAAATAACGAAAATCTGGGATCACTCATATTTTTTACCAAATATCTATTTTTGGACTGATTTTCTATGAAAAACTTTAAACTTGATTTATTCGTAAACTAGAAGCGCTAGAGCAAAAATAACGAAAATCTATGAAAAACTTTAAACTTGATTTATTCGTAAACTAGAAGCGCTAGAGCAAAAATAACGAAAATCTGGGATCACTCATATTTTTTACCAAATATCTATTTTTGGACTGATTTTCTATGAAAAACTTTAAACTTGATTTATTCGTAAACTAGAAGCGCTAGAGCAAAAATAACGAAAATCTGGGATCACTCATATTTTTTACCAAATATCTATTTTTGGACTGATTTTCTATGAAAAACTTTAAACTTGATTTATTCGTAAACTAGAAGCGCTAGAGCAAAAATAACGAAAATCTGGGATCACTCAAATTTTTCACCAAATATCTATTTTTGGACTGATTTTCTATGAAAAACTTTAAACTTGATTTATTCGTAAACTAGAAGCGCTAGAGCAAAAATAACGAAAATCTGGGATCACTCATATTTTTTACCAAATATCTATTTTTGGACTGATTTTCTATTGAAAACTTTAAACTTGATTTATTCGTAAACTAGAAGCGCTAGAGCAAAAATAACGAAAATCTGGGATCACTCATATTTTTTACCAAATATCTATTTTTGGACTGATTTTCTATGAAAAACTTTAAACTTGATTTATTCGTAAACTAGAAGCGCTAGAGCAAAAATAACGAAAATCTATGAAAAACTTTAAACTTGATTTATTCGTAAACTAGAAGCGCTAGAGCAAAAATAACGAAAATCTGGGATCACTCATATTTTTTACCAAATATCTATTTTTGGACTGATTTTCTATGAAAAACTTTAAACTTGATTTATTCGTAAACTAGAAGCGCTAGAGCAAAAATAACGAAAATCTATGAAAAACTTTAAACTTGATTTATTCGTAAACTAGAAGCGCTAGAGCAAAAATAACGAAAATCTGGGATCACTCATATTTTTTACCAAATATCTATTTTTGGACTGATTTTCTATGAAAAACTTTAAACTTGATTTATTCGTAAACTAGAAGCGCTAGAGCAAAAATAACGAAAATCTGGGATCACTCAAATTTTTCACCAAATATCTATTTTTGGACTGATTTTCTATGAAAAACTTTAAACTTGATTTATTCGTAAACTAGAAGCGCTAGAGCAAAAATAACGAAAATCTGGGATCACTCATATTTTTTACCAAATATCTATTTTTGGACTGATTTTCTATTGAAAACTTTAAACTTGATTTATTCGTAAACTAGAAGCGCTAGAGCAAAAATAACGAAAATCTGGGATCACTCATATTTTTTACCAAATATCTATTTTTGGACTGATTTTCTATGAAAAACTTTAAACTTGATTTATTCGTAAACTAGAAGCGCTAGAGCAAAAATAACGAAAATCTATGAAAAACTTTAAACTTGATTTATTCGTAAACTAGAAGCGCTAGAGCAAAAATAACGAAAATCTGGGATCACTCATATTTTTTACCAAATATCTATTTTTGGACTGATTTTCTATGAAAAACTTTAAACTTGATTTATTCGTAAACTAGAAGCGCTAGAGCAAAAATAACGAAAATCTATGAAAAACTTTAAACTTGATTTATTCGTAAACTAGAAGCGCTAGAGCAAAAATAACGAAAATCTGGGATCACTCATATTTTTTACCAAATATCTATTTTTGGACTGATTTTCTATGAAAAACTTTAAACTTGATTTATTCGTAAACTAGAAGCGCTAGAGCAAAAATAACGAAAATCTGGGATCACTCAAATTTTTCACCAAATATCTATTTTTGGACTGATTTTCTATGAAAAACTTTAAACTTGATTTATTCGTAAACTAGAAGCGCTAGAGCAAAAATAACGAAAATCTGGGATCACTCATATTTTTTACCAAATATCTATTTTTGGACTGATTTTCTATTGAAAACTTTAAACTTGATTTATTCGTAAACTAGAAGCGCTAGAGCAAAAATAACGAAAATCTGGGATCACTCATATTTTTTACCAAATATCTATTTTTGGACTGATTTTCTATTGAAAACTTTAAACTTGATTTATTCGTAAACTAGAAGCGCTAGAGCAAAAATAACGAAAATCTGGGATCACTCATATTTTTTACCAAATATCTATTTTTGGACTGATTTTCTATGAAAAACTTTAAACTTGATTTATTCGTAAACTAGAAGCGCTAGAGCAAAAATAACGAAAATCTATGAAAAACTTTAAACTTGATTTATTCGTAAACTAGAAGCGCTAGAGCAAAAATAACGAAAATCTGGGATCACTCATATTTTTTACCAAATATCTATTTTTGGACTGATTTTCTATGAAAAACTTTAAACTTGATTTATTCGTAAACTAGAAGCGCTAGAGCAAAAATAACGAAAATCTGGGATCACTCAAATTTTTCACCAAATATCTATTTTTGGACTGATTTTCTATGAAAAACTTTAAACTTGATTTATTCGTAAACTAGAAGCGCTAGAGCAAAAATAACGAAAATCTGGGATCACTCATATTTTTTACCAAATATCTATTTTTGGACTGATTTTCTATTGAAAACTTTAAACTTGATTTATTCGTAAACTAGAAGCGCTAGAGCAAAAATAACGAAAATCTGGGATCACTCATATTTTTTACCAAATATCTATTTTTGGACTGATTTTCTATGAAAACTTTAAACTTGATTTATTCGTAAACTAGAAGCGCTAGAGCAAAAATAACGAAAATCTATGAAAAACTTTAAACTTGATTTATTCGTAAACTAGAAGCGCTAGAGCAAAAATAACGAAAATCTGGGATCACTCATATTTTTTACCAAATATCTATTTTTGGACTGATTTTCTATGAAAAACTTTAAACTTGATTTATTCGTAAACTAGAAGCGCTAGAGCAAAAATAACGAAAATCTATGAAAAACTTTAAACTTGATTTATTCGTAAACTAGAAGCGCTAGAGCAAAAATAACGAAAATCTGGGATCACTCATATTTTTTACCAAATATCTATTTTTGGACTGATTTTCTATGAAAAACTTTAAACTTGATTTATTCGTAAACTAGAAGCGCTAGAGCAAAAATAACGAAAATCTGGGATCACTCAAATTTTTCACCAAATATCTATTTTTGGACTGATTTTCTATGAAAAACTTTAAACTTGATTTATTCGTAAACTAGAAGCGCTAGAGCAAAAATAACGAAAATCTGGGATCACTCATATTTTTTACCAAATATCTATTTTTGGACTGATTTTCTATTGAAAACTTTAAACTTGATTTATTCGTAAACTAGAAGCGCTAGAGCAAAAATAACGAAAATCTGGGATCACTCATATTTTTTACCAAATATCTATTTTTGGACTGATTTTCTATGAAAAACTTTAAACTTGATTTATTCGTAAACTAGAAGCGCTAGAGCAAAAATAACGAAAATCTATGAAAAACTTTAAACTTGATTTATTCGTAAACTAGAAGCGCTAGAGCAAAAATAACGAAAATCTGGGATCACTCATATTTTTTACCAAATATCTATTTTTGGACTGATTTTCTATGAAAAACTTTAAACTTGATTTATTCGTAAACTAGAAGCGCTAGAGCAAAAATAACGAAAATCTATGAAAAACTTTAAACTTGATTTATTCGTAAACTAGAAGCGCTAGAGCAAAAATAACGAAAATCTGGGATCACTCATATTTTTTACCAAATATCTATTTTTGGACTGATTTTCTATGAAAAACTTTAAACTTTATTTATTCGTAAACTAGAAGCGCTAGAGCAAAAATAACGAAAATCTGGGATCACTCAAATTTTTCACCAAATATCTATTTTTGGACTGATTTTCTATGAAAAACTTTAAACTTGATTTATTCGTAAACTAGAAGCGCTAGAGCAAAAATAACGAAAATCTGGGATCACTCATATTTTTTACCAAATATCTATTTTTGGACTGATTTTCTATTGAAAACTTTAAACTTGATTTATTCGTAAACTAGAAGCGCTAGAGCAAAAATAACGAAAATCTGGGATCACTCATATTTTTTACCAAATATCTATTTTTGGACTGATTTTCTATGAAAAACTTTAAACTTGATTTATTCGTAAACTAGAAGCGCTAGAGCAAAAATAACGAAAATCTGGGATCACTCATATTTTTTACCAAATATCTATTTTTGGACTGATTTTCTATGAAAAACTTTAAACTTGATTTATTCGTAAACTAGAAGCGCTAGAGCAAAAATAACGAAAATCTGGGATCACTCATATTTTTTACCAAATATCTATTTTTGGACTGATTTTCTATGAAAAACTTTAAACTTGATTTATTCGTAAACTAGAAGCGCTAGAGCAAAAATAACGAAAATCTGGGATCACTCATATTTTTTACCAAATATCTATTTTTGGACTGATTTTCTATGAAAAACTTTAAACTTGATTTATTCGTAAACTAGAAGCGCTAGAGCAAAAATAACGAAAATCTGGGATCACTCATATTTTTTACCAAATATCTATTTTTGGACTGATTTTCTATGAAAAACTTTAAACTTGATTTATTCGTAAACTAGAAGCGCTAGAGCAAAAATAACGAAAATCTGGGATCACTCATATTTTTTACCAAATATCTATTTTTGGACTGATTTTCTATGAAAAACTTTAAACTTGATTTATTCGTAAACTAGAAGCGCTAGAGCAAAAATAACGAAAATCTGGGATCACTCATATTTTTTACCAAATATCTATTTTTGGACTGATTTTCTATGAAAAACTTTAAACTTGATTTATTCGTAATCTAGAAGCGCTAGAGCAAAAATAACGAAAATCTGGGATCACTCATATTTTTTACCAAATATCTATTTTTGGACTGATTTTCTATGAAAAACTTTAAACTTGATTTATTCGTAAACTAGAAGCGCTAGAGCAAAAATAACGAAAATCTGGGATCACTCATATTTTTTACCAAATATCTATTTTTGGACTGATTTTCTATGAAAAACTTTAAACTTGATTTATTCGTAAACTAGAAGCGCTAGAGCAAAAATAACGAAAATCTGGGATCACTCATATTTTTTACCAAATATCTATTTTTGGACTGATTTTCTATGAAAAACTTTAAACTTGATTTATTCGTAAACTAGAAGCGCTAGAGCAAAAATAACGAAAATCTATGAAAAACTTTAAACTTGATTTATTCGTAAACTAGAAGCGCTAGAGCAAAAATAACGAAAATCTGGGATCACTCATATTTTTTACCAAATATCTATTTTTGGACTGATTTTCTATGAAAAACTTTAAACTTGATTTATTCGTAAACTAGAAGCGCTAGAGCAAAAATAACGAAAATCTGGGATCACTCATATTTTTTACCAAATATCTATTTTTGGACTGATTTTCTATGAAAAACTTTAAACTTGATTTATTCGTAAACTAGAAGCGCTAGAGCAAAAATAACGAAAATCTGGGATCACTCAAATTTTTCACCAAATATCTATTTTTGGACTGATTTTCTATGAAAAACTTTAAACTTGATTTATTCGTAAACTAGAAGCGCTAGAGCAAAAATAACGAAAATCTGGGATCACTCATATTTTTTACCAAATATCTATTTTTGGACTGATTTTCTATTGAAAACTTTAAACTTGATTTATTCGTAAACTAGAAGCGCTAGAGCAAAAATAACGAAAATCTGGGATCACTCATATTTTTTACCAAATATCTATTTTTGGACTGATTTTCTATGAAAAACTTTAAACTTGATTTATTCGTAAACTAGAAGCGCTAGAGCAAAAATAACGAAAATCTGGGATCACTCATATTTTTTACCAAATATCTATTTTTGGACTGATTTTCTATGAAAAACTTTAAACTTGATTTATTCGTAAACTAGAAGCGCTAGAGCAAAAATAACGAAAATCTGGGATCACTCATATTTTTTACCAAATATCTATTTTTGGACTGATTTTCTATGAAAAACTTTAAACTTGATTTATTCGTAAACTAGAAGCGCTAGAGCAAAAATAACGAAAATCTGGGATCACTCATATTTTTTACCAAATATCTATTTATGGACTGATTTTCTATGAAAAACTTTAAACTTGATTTATTCGTAAACTAGAAGCGCTAGAGCAAAAATAACGAAAATCTATGAAAAACTTTAAACTTGATTTATTCGTAAACTAGAAGCGCTAGAGCAAAAATAACGAAAATCTGGGATCACTCATATTTTTTACCAAATATCTATTTTTGGACTGATTTTCTATGAAAAACTTTAAACTTGATTTATTCGTAAACTAGAAGCGCTAGAGCAAAAATAACGAAAATCTGGGATCACTCATATTTTTTACCAAATATCTATTTTTGGACTGATTTTCTATGAAAAACTTTAAACTTGATTTATTCGTAATCTAGAAGCGCTAGAGCAAAAATAACGAAAATCTGGGATCACTCATATTTTTTACCAAATATCTATTTTTGGACTGATTTTCTATGAAAAACTTTAAACTTGATTTATTCGTAAACTAGAAGCGCTAGAGCAAAAATAACGAAAATCTATGAAAAACTTTAAACTTGATTTATTCGTAAACTAGAAGAGCTAGAGCAAAAATAACGAAAATCTGGGATCACTCATATTTTTTACCAAATATCTATTTTTGGACTGATTTTCTATGAAAAACTTTAAACTTGATTTATTCGTAAACTAGAAGCGCTAGAGCAAAAATAACGAAAATCTGGGATCACTCAAATTTTTTACCAAATATCTATTTTTGGACTGATTTTCTATGAAAAACTTTAAACTTGATTTATTCGTAAACTAGAAGCGCTAGAGCAAAAATAACGAAAATCTGGGATCACTCATATTTTTTACCAAATATCTATTTTTGGACTGATTTTCTATGAAAAACTTTAAACTTGATTTATTCGTAAACTAGAAGCGCTAGAGCAAAAATAACGAAAATCTGGGATCACTCAAATTTTTCACCAAATATCTATTTTTGGACTGATTTTCTATGAAAAACTTTAAACTTGATTTATTCGTAAACTAGAAGCGCTAGAGCAATAATAACGAAAATCTGGGATCACTCATATTTTTTACCAAATATCTATTTTTGGACTGATTTTCTATTGAAAACTTTAAACTTGATTTATTCGTAAACTAGAAGCGCTAGAGCAAAAATAACGAAAATCTGGGATCACTCATATTTTTCACCAAATATCTATTTTTGGACTGATTTTCTATGAAAAACTTTAAACTTGATTTATTCGTAAACTAGAAGCGCTAGAGCAAAAATAACGAAAATCTGGGATCACTCATATTTTTTACCAAATATCTATTTTTGGACTGATTTTCTATGAAAAACTTTAAACTTGATTTATTCGTAAACTAGAAGCGCTAGAGCAAAAATAACGAAAATCTGGGATCACTCATATTTTTTACCAAATATCTATTTTTGGACTGATTTTCTATGAAAAACTTTAAACTTGATTTATTCGTAAACTAGAAGCGCTAGAGCAAAAATAACGAAAATCTGGGATCACTCATATTTTTTACCAAATATCTATTTTTGGACTGATTTTCTATGAAAAACTTTAAACTTGATTTATTCGTAAACTAGAAGCGCTAGAGCAAAAATAACGAAAATCTGGGATCACTCATATTTTTGACCAAATATCTATTTTTGGACTGATTTTCCATGAAAAACTTTAAACTTGATTTATTCGTAAACTAGAAGCGCTAGAGCAAAAATAACGAAAATCTGGGATCACTCATATTTTTTACCAAATATCTATTTTTGGACTGATTTTCTATGAAAAACTTTAAACTTGATTTATTCGTAAACTAGAAGCGCTAGAGCAAAAATAACGAAAATCTGGGATCACTCATATTTTTTACCAAATATCTGTTTTTGGACTGATTTTCTATGAAAAACTTTAAACTTGATTTATTCGTAAACTAGAAGCGCTAGAGCAAAAATAACGAAAATCTGGGATCACTCATATTTTTTACCAAATATCTATTTTTGGACTGATTTTCTATGAAAAACTTTAAACTTGATTTATTCGTAAACTAGAAGCGCTAGAGCAAAAATAACGAAAATCTGGGATCACTCATATTTTTTACCAAATATCTGTTTTTGGACTGATTTTCTATGAAAAACTTTAAACTTGATTTATTCGTAAACTAGAAGCGCTAGAGCAAAAATAACGAAAATCTGGGATCACTCATATTTTTTACCAAATATCTATTTTTGGACTGATTTTTTATGAAAAACTTTAAACTTGATTTATTCGTAAACTAGAAGCGCTAGAGCAAAAATAACGAAAATCTGGGATCACTCATATTTTTTACCAAATATCTATTTTTGGACTGATTTTCTATGAAAAACTTTAAACTTGATTTATTCGTAAACTAGAAGCGCTAGAGCAAAAATAACGAAAATCTGGGATCACTCATATTTTTTACCAAATATCTATTTTTGTTTAAAGTTTTTCACTCATATTTTTTACCAAATTTAAACTTGATTTATTCGTAAACTAGAAGCGCTAGAGCAAAAATAACGAAAATCTGGGATCACTCATATTTTTTACCAACTATCTATTTTTGGACTGATTTTCTATGAAAAACTTTAAACTTGATTTATTCGTAAACTAGAAGCGCTAGAGCAAAAATAACGAAAATCTGGGATCACTCATATTTTTTACCAAATATCTATTTTTGGACTGATTTTCTATGAAAAACTTTAAACTTGATTTATTCGTAAACTAGAAGCGCTAGAGCAAAAATAACGAAAATCTGGGATCACTCATATTTTTTACCAAATATCTATTTTTGGACTGATTTTCTATGAAAAACTTTAAACTTGATTTATTCGTAAACTAGAAGCGCTAGAGCAAAAATAACGAAAATCTGGGATCACTCATATTTTTTACCAAATATCTATTTTTGGACTGATTTTCTATGAAAAACTTTAAACTTGATTAATTCGTAAACTAGAAGCGCTAGAGCAAAAATAACGAAAATCTGGGATCACTCATATTTTTTACCAAATATCTATTTTTGGACTGATTTTCTATGAAAAATTTTAAAATCTATTTATTCGTAAACTAGAAGCGATAGAGCAAAAATAACGAAAATCTGGGATCACTCATATTTTTTACCAAATATCTATTTTTGGACTGATTTTCTATGAAAAACTTTAAACTTGATTTATTCGTAAACTAGAAGCGCTAGAGCAAAAATAACGAAAATCTGGGATCACTCATATTTTTGACCAAATATCTATTGTTGGACTGATTTTCCATGAAAAACTTTAAACTTGATTTATTCGTAAACTAGAAGCGCTAGAGCAAAAATAACGAAAATCTGGGATCACTCATATTTTTTACCAAATATCTATTTTTGGACTGATTTTCTATGAAAAACTTTAAACTTGATTTATTCGTAAACTAGAAGCGCTAGAGCAAAAATAACGAAAATCTGGGATCACTTATATTTTTTACCAAATATCTATTTTTGGACTGATTTTCTATGAAAAACTTTAAACTTGATTTATTCGTAAACTAGAAGCGCTAGAGCAAAAATAACGAAAATCTGGGATCACTCATATTTTTTACCAAATATCTATTTTTGTTTAAAATTTTTCACTCATATTTTTTACCAAATTTAAACTTGATTTATTCGTAAACTAGAAGCGCTAGAGCAAAAATAACGAAAATCTGGGATCACTCATATTTTTTACCAACTATCTATTTTTGGACTGATTTTCTATGAAAAACTTTAAACTTGATTTATTCGTAAACTAGAAGCGCTAGAGCAAAAATAACGAAAATCTGGGATCACTCATATTTTTTACCAAATATCTATTTTTGTTTAAAGTTGTTCACTCATATTTTTTACCAAATTTAAACTTGATTTATTCGTAAACTAGAAGCGCTAGAGCAAAAATAACGAAAATCTGGGATCACTCATATTTTTTACCAAATATCTATTTTTGGACTGATTTTCTATGAAAAATTTTAAAATCTATTTATTCGTAAACTAGAAGCGATAGAGCAAAAATAACGAAAATCTGGGATCACTCATATTTTTTACCAAATATCTATTTTTGGACTGATTTTCTATGAAAAACTTTAAACTTGATTTATTCGTAAACTAGAAGCGCTAGAGCAAAAATAACGAAAATCTGGGATCACTCATATTTTTTACCAAATATCTATTTTTGGACTGATTTTCTATGAAAAATTTTAAACTCTATTTATTCGTAAACTAGAAGCGCTAGAGCAAAAATAACGAAAATCTGGGATCACTCATATTTTTGACCAAATATCTATTTTTGGACTGATTTTCCATGAAAAACTTTAAACTTGATTTATTCGTAAACTAGAAGCGCTAGAGCAAAAATAACGAAAATCTGGGATCACTCATATTTTTTACCAAATATCTATTTTTGTTTAAAGTTTTTCACTCATATTTTTTACCAAATTTAAACTTGATTTATTCGTAAACTAGAAGCGCTAGAGCAAAAATAACGAAAATCTGGGATCACTCATATTTTTTACCAACTATCTATTTTTGGACTGATTTTCTATGAAAAACTTTAAACTTGATTTATTCGTAAACTAGAAGCGCTAGAGCAAAAATAACGAAAATCTGGGATCACTCATATTTTTTACCAAATATCTATTTTTGGACTGATTTTCTATGAAAAACTTTAAACTTGATTTATTCGTAAACTAGAAGCGCTAGAGCAAAAATAACGAAAATCTGGGATCACTCATATTTTTTACCAAATATCTATTTTTGGACTGATTTTCTATGAAAAACTTTAAACTTGATTTATTCGTAAACTAGAAGCGCTAGAGCAAAAATAACGAAAATCTGGGATCACTCATATTTTTTACCAAATATCTATTTTTGGACTGATTTTCTATGAAAAACTTTAAACTTGATTAATTCGTAAACTAGAAGCGCTAGAGCAAAAATAACGAAAATCTGGGATCACTCATATTTTTTACCAAATATCTATTTTTGGACTGATTTTCTATGAAAAATTTTAAAATCTATTTATTCGTAAACTAGAAGCGATAGAGCAAAAATAACGAAAATCTGGGATCACTCATATTTTTTACCAAATATCTATTTTTGGACTGATTTTCTATGAAAAACTTTAAACTTGATTTATTCGTAAACTAGAAGCGCTAGAGCAAAAATAACGAAAATCTGGGATCACTCATATTTTTGACCAAATATCTATTGTTGGACTGATTTTCCATGAAAAACTTTAAACTTGATTTATTCGTAAACTAGAAGCGCTAGAGCAAAAATAACGAAAATCTGGGATCACTCATATTTTTTACCAAATATCTATTTTTGGACTGATTTTCTATGAAAAACTTTAAACTTGATTTATTCGTAAACTAGAAGCGCTAGAGCAAAAATAACGAAAATCTGGGATCACTCATATTTTTTACCAAATATCTATTTTTGGACTGATTTTCTATGAAAAACTTTAAACTTGATTTATTCGTAAACTAGAAGCGCTAGAGCAAAAATAACGAAAATCTGGGATCACTCATATTTTTGACCAAATATCTATTGTTGGACTGATTTTCCATGAAAAACTTTAAACTTGATTTATTCGTAAACTAGAAGCGCTAGAGCAAAAATAACGAAAATCTGGGATCACTCATATTTTTTACCAAATATCTATTTTTGGACTGATTTTCTATGAAAAACTTTAAACTTGATTTATTCGTAAACTAGAAGCGCTAGAGCAAAAATAACGAAAATCTGGGATCACTCATATTTTTGACCAAATATCTATTGTTGGACTGATTTTCCATGAAAAACTTTAAACTTGATTTATTCGTAAACTAGAAGCGCTAGAGCAAAAATAACGAAAATCTGGGATCACTCATATTTTTTACCAAATATCTATTTTTGGACTGATTTTCTATGAAAAACTTTAAACTTGATTTATTCGTAAACTAGAAGCGCTAGAGCAAAAATAACGAAAATCTGGGATCACTCATATTTTTTACCAAATATCTATTTTTGGACTGATTTTCTATGAAAAACTTTAAACTTGATTTATTCGTAAACTAGAAGCGCTAGAGCAAAAATAACGAAAATCTGGGATCACTCATATTTTTTACCAAATATCTATTTTTGGACTGATTTTCTATGAAAAACTTTAAACTTGATTTATTCGTAAACTAGAAGCGCTAGAGCAAAAATAACGAAAATCTGGGATCACTCATATTTTTTACCAAATATCTATTTTTGGACTGATTTTCTATGAAAAACTTTAAACTTGATTTATTCGTAAACTAGAAGCGCTAGAGCAAAAATAACGAAAATCTGGGATCACTCATATTTTTTACCAAATATCTATTTTTGGACTGATTTTCTATGAAAAACTTTAAACTTGATTTATTCGTAAACTAGAAGCGCTAGAGCAAAAATAACGAAAATCTGGGATCACTCATATTTTTGACCAAATATCTATTGTTGGACTGATTTTCCATGAAAAACTTTAAACTTGATTTATTCGTAAACTAGAAGCGCTAGAGCAAAAATAACGAAAATCTGGGATCACTCATATTTTTTACCAAATATCTATTTTTGGACTGATTTTCTATGAAAAACTTTAAACTTGATTTATTCGTAAACTAGAAGCGCTAGAGCAAAAATAACGAAAATCTGGGATCACTCATATTTTTGACCAAATATCTATTGTTGGACTGATTTTCCATGAAAAACTTTAAACTTGATTTATTCGTAAACTAGAAGCGCTAGAGCAAAAATAACGAAAATCTGGGATCACTCATATTTTTTACCAAATATCTATTTTTGGACTGATTTTCTATGAAAAACTTTAAACTTGATTTATTCGTAAACTAGAAGCGCTAGAGCAAAAATAACGAAAATCTGGGATCACTCATATTTTTGACCAAATATCTATTGTTGGACTGATTTTCCATGAAAAACTTTAAACTTGATTTATTCGTAAACTAGAAGCGCTAGAGCAAAAATAACGAAAATCTGGGATCACTCATATTTTTTACCAAATATCTATTTTTGGACTGATTTTCTATGAAAAACTTTAAACTTGATTTATTCGTAAACTAGAAGCGCTAGAGCAAAAATAACGAAAATCTGGGATCACTCATATTTTTTACCAAATATCTATTTTTGGACTGATTTTCTATGAAAAACTTTAAACTTGATTTATTCGTAAACTAGAAGCGCTAGAGCAAAAATAACGAAAATCTGGGATCACTCATATTTTTTACCAAATATCTATTTTTGGACTAATTTTCTATGAAAAACTTTAAACTTGATTTATTCGTAAACTAGAAGCGCTAGAGCAAAAATAACGAAAATCTGGGATCACTCATATTTTTTACCAAATATCTATTTTTGGACTGATTTTCTATGAAAAACTTTAAACTTGATTTATTCGTAAACTAGAAGCGCTAGAGCAAAAATAACGAAAATCTGGGATCACTCATATTTTTTACCAAATATCTATTTTTGGACTGATTTTCTATGAAAAACTTTAAACTTGATTTATTCGTAAACTAGAAGCGCTAGAGCAAAAATAACGAAAATCTGGGATCACTCATATTTTTTACCAAATATCTATTTTTGGACTGATTTTCTATGAAAAACTTTAAACTTGATTTATTCGTAAACTAGAAGCGCTAGAGCAAAAATAACGAAAATCTGGGATCACTCATATTTTTTACCAAATATCTATTTTTGGACTGATTTTCTATGAAAAACTTTAAACTTGATTTATTCGTAAACTAGAAGCGCTAGAGCAAAAATAACGAAAATCTGGGATCACTCATATTTTTTACCAAATATCTATTTTTGGACTGATTTTCTATGAAAAACTTTAAACTTGATTTATTCGTAAACTAGAAGCGCTAGAGCAAAAATAACGAAAATCTGGGATCACTCATATTTTTTACCAAATATCTATTTTTGGACTGATTTTCTATGAAAAACTTTAAACTTGATTTATTCGTAAACTAGAAGCGCTAGAGCAAAAATAACGAAAATCTGGGATCACTCATATTTTTTACCAAATATCTATTTTTGGACTGATTTTCTATGAAAAACTTTAAACTTGATTTATTCGTAAACTAGAAGCGCTAGAGCAAAAATAACGAAAATCTGGGATCACTCATATTTTTTACCAAATATCTATTTTTGGACTGATTTTCTATGAAAAACTTTAAACTTGATTTATTCGTAAACTAGAAGCGCTAGAGCAAAAATAACGAAAATCTGGGATCACTCATATTTTTTACCAAATATCTATTTTTGGACTGATTTTCTATGAAAAACTTTAAACTTGATTTATTCGTAAACTAGAAGCGCTAGAGCAAAAATAACGAAAATCTGGGATCACTCATATTTTTTACCAAATATCTATTTTTGGACTGATTTTCTATGAAAAACTTTAAACTTGATTTATTCGTAAACTAGAAGCGCTAGAGCAAAAATAACGAAAATCTGGGATCACTCATATTTTTTACCAAATATCTATTTTTGGACTGATTTTCTATGAAAAACTTTAAACTTGATTTATTCGTAAACTAGAAGCGCTAGAGCAAAAATAACGAAAATCTGGGATCACTCATATTTTTTACCAAATATCTATTTTTGGACTGATTTTCTATGAAAAACTTTAAACTTGATTTATTCGTAAACTAGAAGCGCTAGAGCAAAAATAACGAAAATCTGGGATCACTCATATTTTTTACCAAATATCTATTTTTGGACTGATTTTCTATGAAAAACTTTAAACTTGATTTATTCGTAAACTAGAAGCGCTAGAGCAAAAATAACGAAAATCTGGGATCACTCATATTTTTTACCAAATATCTATTTTTGGACTGATTTTCTATGAAAAACTTTAAACTTGATTTATTCGTAAACTAGAAGCGCTAGAGCAAAAATAACGAAAATCTGGGATCACTCATATTTTTTACCAAATATCTATTTTTGGACTGATTTTCTATGAAAAACTTTAAACTTGATTTATTCGTAAACTAGAAGCGCTAGAGCAAAAATAACGAAAATCTGGGATCACTCATATTTTTGACCAAATATCTATTGTTGGACTGATTTTCCATGAAAAACTTTAAACTTGATTTATTCGTAAACTAGAAGCGCTAGAGCAAAAATAACGAAAATCTGGGATCACTCATATTTTTTACCAAATATCTATTTTTGGACTGATTTTCTATGAAAAACTTTAAACTTGATTTATTCGTAAACTAGAAGCGCTAGAGCAAAAATAACGAAAATCTGGGATCACTCATATTTTTTACCAAATATCTATTTTTGGACTGATTTTCTATGAAAAACTTTAAACTTGATTTATTCGTAAACTAGAAGCGCTAGAGCAAAAATAACGAAAATCTGGGATCACTCATATTTTTTACCAACTATCTATTTTTGGACTGATTTTCTATGAAAAACTTTAAACTTGATTTATTCGTAAACTAGAAGCGCTAGAGCAAAAATAACGAAAATCTGGGATCACTCATATTTTTTACCAAATATCTATTTTTGTTTAAAGTTTTTCACTCATATTTTTTACCAAATTTAAACTTGATTTATTCGTAAACTAGAAGCGCTAGAGCAAAAATAACGAAAATCTGGGATCACTCATATTTTTTACCAAATATCTATTTTTGGACTGATTTTCTATGAAAAATTTTAAACTTGATTTATTCGTAAACTAGAAGCGCTAGAGCAAAAATAACGAAAATCTGGGATCACTCATATTTTTTACCAAATATCTATTTTTGGACTGATTTTCTATGAAAAACTTTAAACTTGATTTATTCGTAAACTAGAAGCGCTAGAGCAAAAATAACGAAAATCTGGGATCACTCATATTTTTGACCAAATATCTATTGTTGGACTGATTTTCCATGAAAAACTTTAAACTTGATTTATTCGTAAACTAGAAGCGCTAGAGCAAAAATAACGAAAATCTGGGATCACTCATATTTTTTACCAAATATCTATTTTTGGACTGATTTTCTATGAAAAACTTTAAACTTGATTTATTCGTAAACTAGAAGCGCTAGAGCAAAAATAACGAAAATCTGGGATCACTCATATTTTTTACCAAATATCTATTTTTGGACTGATTTTCTATGAAAAACTTTAAACTTGATTTATTCGTAAACTAGAAGCGCTAGAGCAAAAATAACGAAAATCTGGGATCACTCATATTTTTTACCAAATATCTATTTTTGGACTGATTTTCTATGAAAAACTTTAAACTTGATTTATTCGTAAACTAGAAGCGCTAGAGCAAAAATAACGAAAATCTGGGATCACTCATATTTTTTACCAAATATCTTTTTTTGGACTGATTTTCTATGAAAAACTTTAAACTCGATTTATTCGTAAACTAAATTTTCAAATTATTCGAATGTGTATTCTAAGTCAAATCACAATCCTCAAAAGCTTTTATACTTTAATAGGCTCATTTCTTTCAATATTTTCCAGGAATATTTTCTATGCACAGGCAGAATTTTTCGTTTGTATATTTCTGTTACGAGGCTTACTTTAGCTATCCTTTGGCTAGCAATGAAGTAAATTGTAAAGAAACTTTATACAACTATTAGATACCAGCAGAATGGAATGTATTTTCTGGCCCGCTAACTGGATAGTGCCTATTGTAAATTTTATGTATTTATTTTAACAAATAGAATCTGGGAATTTATTTCTCATGGTGAGTAACATTTATTATAAAAATTTTCATATTATTCGAATGTGCATTCTAAGTCAAATTACAATCCTCAAAAGCTTTTATACTTTAATAGGTTCATTCCTTCAATATTTTCCAGGAATATTTTCTATGCACTATCACAATTTTTCGAAGGCCGTAGCGGGCCAGAAAATGCATTCCATTCTGCTGGTATCTAATAGTTGTATAAAGTTTCTTTACAATTTACTTCATTGCTAGCCAAAGGATAGCTAAAGTAAGCCTCGTAACAGAAATATACAAACGAAAAATTCTGCCTGTGCATAGAAAATATTCCTGGAAAATATTGAAGGAATGAACTTTTAAAGTATAAAAGCTTTTGAGGATTATAATTTGACTTAGAATACACATTCGAATAATATGAAATTTTAAATTATTTCCGAAATTGTACGGTAGGATACCTCAAAGTAATTTTAAATCAATTCGTATACTAATAGCCTAGAGGCAATATTTCTGTGTTAAATACACCCTATAGGGGCGAAGAAATAAATATGTGTAAATTTAATAAAATAAAATTTAAATTTGTGGCATTTTCACAGTATTTTTTGGACTCAAATATCGCTACTCAAATATCGAAAGGGTTAACCCAGGTAAATTTATTTCGGGTAGCAGCGATAAGAGTACTGACTTTACAATGTTTTATTTACAAGTGGTTGACATTTCCAGCAGGTAATGCAAGTTAAAGGGCCGACAGACAAAGTTTTTAGATGAGTAAAGGGTAAAATAAACCACACAAATTGCTTGGCAAGCACACACTTTGTTCCCGTTTTGTGTTTGCCATATTTTTTTCAAAAGTATTTTACAAGCATCAACAATTTAAGCATCTTATCTTTTAATTCAGTTGGAAATTTAATTCGTTTTATGTTTGTTATATTTTTTTATAAATAAAAGTCATTGTAAGGGTTTGAGACTTCTATTTATTTAAACAACTTTTTTGTGGGTCTTAATTTTTACAAAACCATCTTTTGTGCCACTTTTCAAAAATTTATATCGGTAACACTGTTTCTGAAAAGTTAACTTTTTATAGCCTTTTCACACTTGTCAACATTTAACATTTAAAATCAATTTGCGAAGATGTTGGAAATTTCACATAAGAAATACATAGGGCTTAAATTCAAATTTGTTCAACATCTTTATAGAATGTTACTATCTCATTTTGTTCCCTTTTACATTTTTCGATTCTCTTAGTTAGTGTCATCACTCAAAAAGTGGCAATAAATTCTGTTATTATTGTGGCATCACTGACAAAATGGTGTGGCTTTGAAAACAGCGTTACCATTTCTCAAGTTTTTCCTTTTTTGCAAGATCTATTTTGCTTAATTTTGCTAAAATTATTAAACAAAATCAATTAGAAATACATTTTGGTGTTAGCTTTTAAAATGTTGGCACTTTTGTAGAAATAAAGTATTTAAAAAAAAATAACAGTTTTTTTCAGAAATGGTGACATTTTTTATTGATAATAGATGTTAAGGCCCGTTTTCACGACTTAACGATAGCTAAATGTAGGAAGTTATCGAACAGATAATGAGTTTTTAATTATCACAAGTTCACTTTAACCTTAAAGTGAAGAATAAGCTAAAGAGAGGAACGTTCTACCTTTAACTTTTGTCGTAAGGCTTAGATTTGAGATTGCCATATTATATTATATATATTTTGTAAATGTAAGAAAAGTACGTAGTTGCCAGTTCGTATTTTTATTTTGGCAAAAATAATCGGTATTTTCTTTAGTGTTGCCACTTTTTTAAAAATGTTAAGTTTATTTTATACAGAAGTTGTGAAAACGAAAAATAGTTGAAGGTAACTTTATTCCTCACTAGTGCTAAAGGTAGCGTTAACTATATCGAACTTAAAAGGTAAGTCGTGAAAACGGGCCTAAATGTTTCAAGTGTGAACGCGTATTTCACATTTTCAACATCTTCCGTTCCTCCGAAATGTGTGCAAGTGTACAAAGGGTATTAGGCGCAGACTTTATTATTTTCTAAGATATAAAGTATTAAATGTAGATTTATCCAAAAATGGTTGGTGTATAAATTAATAGTAATCAGGGCTCGTATTATGTATATGAAAATATTATTAAATTTTTAAATGTTTTGTTTTTAAATAAGCCATTTTTGTTTTTTATGGTTTATTTGTTATCAATTTTTAGAGCAGTTTTTAAAGTTTTTACTGCATTTTTTAATGCACGTAAAATACTTTTTAGAGCATATTTCCGGTTTCCCAGTTCATACCGTAAACATTTTTAAACGGGATATAAGGACATGTTCTGACAATAGCAAAACGCCATAAAATTATTTTGGCGTTTTGCGATTTCAAATTGGGCGATTGTCAGAACACGGCCGTTTAAAAGATACTTACATAAATGTCCATGGTTGCACACTACAAGATCGGAAGTGATAATTTCAATAAAATTGTTGCTCACTTAAGCCTATAGTACACGGTATGTAAAAAGCCACATTCGTATGTGATTCTGACGTAGTTAAGTCGTCATCACACATCACGAACTTGCTATTGTGGCTTTGTAGTGACGTCAAAATTACGTCAGAACCACATGCGCATGTGGCTTTTTACATTCCGTGTACTGTAGGCTTAAGTCCCAATATTTTTTGTGTTTTTTTTTAACCTGATTAGGACACCATAGCCTAATTATAATTATATCACCCCTATCGTGAATAACAAGTAGAATTTTTGTTTCTATGTAATTTGAATTCTCCCCGAAGGGAAAAATGCTATCGTGAAAGTCCCATAAAAAATTGTTCGTGCTATCAGTTCTCAGTGAATGTAAAAAAATAAAAACTATTCATGATATGGGGAACTTTTCGTTTTCACGTCATTATTCTCCTTTAAAGGAGTTCTTCATGATCGCAAATACGTGAAAAGGCAAAAAAGTAATCACGATAGGAGTAATTGTGAAAATGGGGGTACAAGTTAACTTACCACCCTACATAAACAAGTACCTAAAATCATACGCAGAGCAATATGCATGTTCATAAATTTGCAATTTTTAGGTTATATATGTTTTTATACCATATATGGCCATTTTCATTTCGACGTGGCGTGATCTTTGTACGACAAAACGTAAAAAAATTATATGAGAAAGTCAAATTTGTTTGGGTTTTCATATTTGCGAAGTAGCAAGGTGAGCAAGACTTTTTGTATAAAACCTTTTTTAGTATGTTTTTAAGTTATATAGATTTATTTTCCAAGTTATCAAATTTTAAAATCTTTGCTCGTTTAAAGATAAATATGGGCATTCACAGCGAAAAGTCGACTTTTTGTAATGTAACGCCATGCAAAGCATGTAATGTTATCCCTTATGTTACAAAATTTATATTTACACCAAAATATAAAAAAGTAAATTATACCTACAAACAAAATTTTTTGAGAAACAATTTAAATTACTTCTGGCGTTACGTTACAAAAAGTAGACTTTTCGCTGGAACTGCTCATATTTTATTAAACAGCCAAATCTTCCCTTCTCGAAACTGTTCAATATGTTACAGATATTTTGATTAGTTAAGAAGTAAAAGTAAGTTGCAATAAGTAAGCCACATATAATATTTTCTTATTATAATAAAGGTATTCACGTACATTTTTTTTACGTTGATAGGTACCTATCACCATTAAGAAATTTATGATATTTTGTAAATTAAGAGTTTCATTATACTCCTGTAAATATTTCTTGTTTATTACTTAGATGATGACCATTTTAAGCTTTTAACTTTATTTAATCAACTTCATAAACTAAAAAACCTAATTCCATATTAGGCTTTCGTAAGTGCAAATGCAATCTATCGTAGCATTTTAATGAAATCTAACGAAAACTCTGTGTAGGTATGTTGTTGTTGGATTTAACAAAAGAGCTACGATATTTTGCATTTGCACTTTTGCAAGACTGATACTGAACTCCGCTATTATAAAACAAGTAAGAAAGTATAGTCGGTCAAGCCCGACCATATGATACCCTACACCACAGTATTTAAAAACACATCATGCTTATGTGTTCATATAAATATGGATTTATCTATATAGTAGATATGGATCTATCTATGTTTTAAATTTCCTTAAAATCGGTTTGAGAGGCAAAAATTTCCCCTATCTCCCCTTGTGGTCCTATTTTTTAAAAAATGCATACCTTTTGTGTCCATATAGATATGGATCTATCTATGTTTAAAATTTCCCTAAAATCGGTTTGAGAGGCAAAACCTGCCCCTATCTCCCCTTGTGGTCCTATTTTTTAAAAAATGCATACCTTTTGTGTCCATATAGATATGGTTCTATCTATGTTTTAAATTTTATTAGGCTTTCGTAAGTGCAAATGCAATCTATCGTAGCATTTTAATGAAATCTAACGAAAACTCTGTGTAGGTATGTTGTTGTTGGATTTAACAAAAGAGCTACGATATTTTGCATTTGCACTTTTGCAAGACTGATACTGAACTCCGCTATTATAAAACAAGTAAGAAAGTATAGTCGGTCAAGCCCGACCATATGATACCCTACACCACAGTATTTAAAAACACATCATGCTTATGTGTTCATATAAATATGGATTTATCTATATAGTAGATATGGATCTATCTATGTTTTAAATTTCCTTAAAATCGGTTTGAGAGGCAAAAATTTCCCCTATCTCCCCTTGTGGTCCTATTTTTTAAAAAATGCATACCTTTTGTGTCCATATAGATATGGATCTATCTATGTTTAAAATTTCCCTAAAATCGGTTTGAGAGGCAAAAATTGCCCCTATCTCCCCTTGTGGTCCTATTTTTTAAAAAATGCATACCTTTTGTGTCCATATAGATATGGTTCTATCTATGTTTTAAATTTTATTAAAATCGGTTCGATAGTTGAGAGGAAGAAATTTCCCCCTATCTTCCCTCATGGTTCTACAATATTCAATAGGCTTGGTTCTTGTGCCAATAAGAACCTATGTTCCAAATTTTATCAAATTATCTCCGAAATTGCGACCTGTACTTTGCGCACAAGGTTACATGGAAAGCCAGCCAGCATGACGGACATCGTTAGTTCGACTCAGAAAGTGATTCTGAGTCGATCGGTATACTTTAAGGTCTAGGGTCTAGGACCAATATTATAAGGCGTTACACACATCAGCACAAATGCATAATACCCACTCCACTATTGTGGTGTGGGTATAAACATAAATAAAATAAGAACACTTACCTTACAAATATAAGATTGTGTTGTTGTTGCAGCTTTCACTGTATTTAATCATTTCATTACACTTTTTTCACAAACATTTGCAAAATTAGTATTTTCCAATTTTAATCAAGATATTTAATATTTTACGCAATAACAAACAGAGGCCAAGAGAAATTAAACTCACAGGTGACAAGAATAAAACAAAATTAACATCATAGGTATACCTAGGTACCTACTTAGAGATTGATGGATTTTCTTTTATACATACAAAATTTACTTATCTAGTTTTTTACTTCCCTAGAACTTTAACGGATTCTAATGTTTGCCACTTAATAAAGAAACACTTCTTACAACCTATATGTACCTATATATTTTTTACTTTTTGCTTTATACCTACATACATTTAGTTTTATTTAATTTAGTCAAATTTATTTTTATTATTATTAGGTATTTTAATTTATCAAAAAGTAATTTCAATTTTTGGGAATACAAAATTCTAATTTTAAAAGATTTTGTTATTCGTGCTTAATTCCCAGTTTTTTTTATTGATAAAAACACTTGAAATTTATTGTTGATGGGATAAGCTATTCCTATGCGCATTTCACTGGTTGCTTAGGCCAGATCATCAGGAAACTTCATCCATAAAGGTTTTAGAAAAACTAAAGATATTAAACCAAATAAAACGGTTAAGCGTATAAGACTTATAGCAACAGTTCTACTTGTAACAATATCAAAGTTTAAACAAAACACATCAACAATAAACAGTGGGTTTATCTCATCTTACATTCCCCACTACAATTAGTTGAAATTCTCTCAACATTAATTGTAGTTGTAAGTAGGTTAAGAAAAACAAAATAAAAACAACAACAACAACTTACAAAAGATGTTGTCAATTAAGTGTTTTTTTAGGCCGTGCACTTGCCTGTTTATTATCAAAAAGTAATTTCAATTTTTGGGAATACAAAATTCTAATTTTAAAAGATTTTGTTATTCGTGCTTAATTCCAAGTTTTTATTATTGATAAAAACACTTGAAATTTATTGTTGATGGGATAAGCTATTCCTATGCGCATTTCACTGGTTGCTTAGGCCAGATCATCAGGAAACTTCATCCATAAAGGTTTTAGAAAAACTAAAGATATTAAACCAAATAAAACTGTTAAGCGTATAAGACTTATAGCAACAGTTCTACTTGTAACAATATCAAAGATTAAACAAAACACATCAACAATAAACAGTGGGTTTATCTCATCTTACATTCCCCTCTACAATTAGTTGAAATTCTCTCAACATTAATTGTAGTTGTAAGCAGGGCTGCCGTTTTTGGTTATTTCTAACCAAAATTGGTTATATTTTTTTTCAATGTGGAGATGTGAATATTTTTTTCATTTTGGTTACTTTTTTCTAAAACAATTATTATTACGAACGAATATGTATTTCTTGGTACAATTATTTACGAGCTCGAATAAGATGAGATGAGATAAGATGTAAGATGAGATAAACCCACTGTTTATTGTTGATGTGTTTTGTTTAAACTTTGATATTGTTACAAGTAGAACTGTTGCTATAAGTCTTATACGCTTAACCGTTTTATTTGGTTTAATATCTTTAGTTTTTCTAAAACCTTTATGGATGAAGTTTCCTGATGATCTGGCCTAAGCAACCAGTGAAATGCGCATAGGAATAGCCTATCCCATCAACAATAAATTTCAAGTGTTTTTATCAATAATAAAAACTGGGAATTAAGCACGAATAACAAAATCTTTTAAAATTAGAATTTTGTATTCCCAAAAATTGAAATTACTTTTTGATAATAAACAGGCAAGTGCACGGCCTAAAAAAACACTTAATTGACAACATCTTTTGTAAGTTGTTGTTTTTATTTTGTTTTTCTTAACCTACTTACAACTACAATTAATGTTGAGAGAATTTCAACTAATTGTAGTGAGGAATGTAAGATGAGATAAACCCACTGTTTATTGTTGATGTGTTTTGTTTAAACTTTGATATTGTTACAAGTAGAACTGTTGCTATAAGTCTTATACGTTAACCGTTTTATTTGGTTTAATATCTTTAGTTTTTCTAAAACCTTTATGGATGAAGTTTCCTGATGATCTGGCCTAAGCAACCAGTGAAATGAGCATAGGAATAGCTTATCCCATCAACAATAAATTTCAAGTGTTTTTATCAATAATAAAAACTGGGAATTAAGCACGAATAACAAAATCTTTTAAAATTAGAATTTTGTATTCCCAAAAATTGAAATTACTTTTTGATAATAAACAGGCAAGTGCACGGCCTACAAAAACACTTAATTGACAACATCTTTTGTAAGTTGTTGTTGTTGTTGTTTTTATTTTGTTTTTCTTAACCTACTTACAACTACAATTAATGTTGAGAGAATTTCAACTAATTGTAGTGGGGAATGTAAGATGAGATAAACCCACTGTTTATTGTTGATGTGTTTTGTTTAAACTTTGATATTGTTACAAGTAGAACTGTTGCTATAAGTCTTATACGCTTAACAGTTTTATTTGGTTTAATATCTTTAGTTTTTCTAAAACCTTTATGGATGAAGTTTCCTGATGATCTGGCCTAAGCAACCAGTGAAATGCGCATAGGAATAGCTTATCCCATCAACAATAAATTTCAAGTGTTTTTATCAATAATAAAAACTGGGAATTAAGCACGAATAACAAAATCTTTTAAAATTAGAATTTTGTATTCCCAAAAATTGAAATTACTTTTTGATAATAAACAGGCAAGTGCACGGCCTAAAAAAACACTTAATTGACAACATCTTTTGTAAGTTGTTGTTGTTGTTGTTTTTATTTTGATTTTCTTAACCTACTTACAACTACAATTAATGTTGAGAGAATTTCAACTAATTGTAGTGGGGAATGTAAGATGAGATAAACCCACTGTTTATTGTTGATGTGTTTTGTTTAAACTTTGATATTGTTACAAGTAGAACTGTTGCTATAAGTCTTATACGCTTAACAGTTTTATTTGGTTTAATATCTTTAGTTTTTCTAAAACCTTTATGGATGAAGTTTCCTGATGATCTGGCCTAAGCAACCAGTGAAATGCGCATAGGAATAGCTTATCCCATCAACAATAAATTTCAAGTGTTTTTATCAATAATAAAAACTGGGAATTAAGCACGAATAACAAAATCTTTTAAAATTAGAATTTTGTATTCCCAAAAATTGAAATTACTTTTTGATAATAAACAGGCAAGTGCACGGCCTAAAAAAACACTTAATTGACAACATCTTTTGTAAGTTGTTGTTGTTGTTGTTTTTATTTTGTTTTTCTTAACCTACTTACAACTACAATTAATGTTGAGAGAATTTCAACTAATTGTAGTGGGGAATGTTAGATGAGATAAACCCACTGTTTATTGTTGATGTGTTTTGTTTAAACTTTGATATTGTTACAAGTAGAACTGTTGCTATAAGTCTTATACGCTTAACAGTTTTATTTGGTTTAATATCTTTAGTTTTTCTAAAACCTTTATGGATGAAGTTTCCTGATGATCTGGCCTAAGCAACCAGTGAAATGCGCATAGGAATAGCTTATCCCATCAACAATAAATTTCAAGTGTTTTTATCAATAATAAAAACTGGGAATCAAGCACGAATAACAAAATCTTTTAAAATTTTAATTTATTTTATGAATTTTCACACTTTCATAAACAATAACTAATAATGGCGGCCAAAAACGAAACAACCGAAAACACACAACCAACTAGTGGCCATAGTAAAGGAGCATTTCCGCAATAAAAACTGATTTAATTTTAATTTCTTCGAAATATTTTCTTTTCTTTATATGGAAATATTAAAATTGCTTTTGTTTCACTAATTTTTATCTTAATAACACTAACTTTGTTCCTTAATTATTACTTTTTTTCTCACAACTTGCACTTTTTACGTCTTTTCTTTACTAAAATAAATACCGAACTAAAACAAAATCAAAAGCTTAAAGGGGCAGTAAAGAAATGTAAACAACAAAGCTATAACATGTTTCACAGCATCCGCTTAACTCATACTTGCCTAAAATTAATATGAAATTGTGCTAAAGTTTTACTGCATGTGTGAAACTGATCATGGTTTTCGTTAGTAATCCTCTTAAGTAGGCAATAGTTTTTGTTAAGATTGTGTAAAACACAACGAAAAGCCAAATTACATTGAAAGCAAAATGAAAATAAAAATATTTTATAATTTTGTTGTTGCTTTCGCCAAAAGATATGCAGCGTTTGAAATTTAAAAATTCAATATGAAAGCAACAACAAAATTATAAAATGTTTTTGACTCTGTTTTTGCTTTCAATGTAAATTTTGGAGTTGCATTGCGCTTTTCACAATTAGGAGGGCCTTAAGTGAAAATTCGGTATTGTTAATTTTTGTTGTAAATACTTTTAAAAATTAAAAATTACAGTTAAATTATTTATATTAATAATTACGTAAAACGTATGTATTTACTACTTATTTTAACTTACTAAAAATGGTTAATATAAAACACATAAATTTTAAAGAGAAATAATTCTCACATTCTATTTGTTAATAAAAATACTTTACAATAATTTATTTATTCAGTTTGAGGTCTTTTTTGAAAAATCTTGTCCGACTTGTTGAACAATTGAATCATGTTTTAAAGCCACGGTTGGTCATCGGTTGAATCAAAATAAAAAAAATTTTATTTTCATTCAACTGACGATCAACTTAGTTATCAAATTGATACGTGTGATGGCGATTTTTTCTTTCGTTTTTCACTTTAATTCTGCCGTTTTATGTTAGCTAGTGTTTACCTTATAGTCAAAATGCGGCCATAAATTTGTATGTTAATATAAAGAAAACAGTACATCTAAGTGTATATGAATGTGGATTAGTGGATCAATTTGGCGAGGGACCAACCGCCATTTGTTATCTATCAAGTGAGTAAATTTAATTTTTAAAGTTTAATATAAAAAAAAACCAGAAAATATCAATTGAAAAACAAAAAAGTATCAAAAAGTCTCCTCTTAATGATTCTTATCCACTCAGGACATTGCATGTTGAATTTTGTGTTTCTATGTCTAATATATACGAAAATTAATCAAAGTCCCAAATGTAGAACGAAAAAGTATTAAAAGGCGCCCTTTTAATATTCGTATTCAGTAGGGACCATACATGTTTAATTTAATTTTTATTGGTCGTATTTTAACAAATATTAAAAAAATACCAATTGAAAAACAAAATATGTAGTACCAACATTTTTTAAGTTATAGATTTTAATTCACTCAGGTTCCTATACCTATAATATTTTTTTCTATGTTCAATATTATAGAAAATTTACTATTTAAGGCTCAATAAACCGGGAGTAACAGTTACTTAACTTTACCGTAAAAAAGTAAGACCAATCTATTTCTTATGTCGTGTTCAGATATACCTTTTTTATTGAGTCAATATTCGGTTTATTGACATAATTATCTTTCTGTTCACATATACACAATTTAGCTAACTCAATTTATATTACTACTACATACAACATTCAACGTAAACACAAATGTACATGTATAAGCAAAATGTAAACAAGTTTTGACATCTTTAAGAAATAAACATCTGGCTTTTGCAACGACCTAATTGATGGGCATTTGTTTTGTTGTAATTTCAGTTGCCAAATGTCAAAACCCTTTTTAGTAAGCTGTGTAATGCTCAATAAACACACTTGTGACAGGGTCGCATTTTAATTTTACTCAATATTTATAACAATTTCGTATTAGTTGAGCTTAATAATGTCATTTATTGCGTAAAACTCAATTAAGGTGCATATCTGAACACGGTATTACAGATTGAGACGTAACATCTTACTGCTAACTGTAATCGTTCTAATTGCTTTACATACAACAAAATGAAGCAGCTGATTTACAACGTTACTGTTACTCCCGGCCAACTGAGCGTTTTATTTCCCGTATTTCCTCCATTTGGTACGTTTTTCTCACCATTGAGGTTCGGTTGACAAACAAAGAAAGCATTCTTAACTGGTTTGTCTGTGCCGATTTATATTTAAGATTTAAATAGTCGAAATTTTTGAAAACCCGTTTCTTAAAAATGTGTAATTATCGACCCCCCTATTTTTTTTTTTATTATTTGATAGAAATTTGTTATTTATGTGTTCTGCATATGTTTTAGTAGCAAATTTGAACGCTTATTACCCTGATTATATTGAACAGATTTTAATAAAATATATATTGTGCACTTCTGTAAGTAAATACCTTTAAAATTATGTATTTTTAGTAGTCGTTGGACAAACAGAGGAGGAAAATGTTCTTAACTGTTTTGCTTTGCCGATTTATATATACATATATTGTGACCAAAAAATATAAATTTTTTAAAGAGGTTCTTCCACGTTTGGGTTCATAGCTCTGTTTTACTGAACCTATTATGCTAAATCCCAAACTGCTAAGGGGAACATTAAAGAACCTTACACCAATAGTGTATTTCGAAAGTAAGCGTGTTTTCAACAGATGGACAGAAGGACATGACTTAATCGATTAAGAATTACTCAAGATCTTAGATAATTATTAAAATATAGGTTCACACGGAATTACAAACTTAGTATACCCTCAATCAAAAATATTTTTAAATTTAATTTTAAAAGCTTATTTAAGTTAATAAAAAAATAATGCAGCTTTAAAAATTCATATTTAAACAATAAAATTCCAGTTCGTTAATAATTTATTTGTAAAATATGAGAAATAACAAAATACATAATTTTATATCGGAAAAACATAACAAATATGAACATATTTGTACATCTAGTAAAAATCTGTAAATGAATGGAAAAAAATAAAGAATTATCACTTAAACTAAAAATGCTAAAAAAGTGCTGAATAATTTTGCGAAAATGCTGAAAAAAGTTCCATATGTTAGAAGCCATATTTTTATGCTAAATGAGTTTAAAAAATGCTAGATCTAGAATTAAAAATGCTAAATTGGCAACAGTGGTTATAAGTTATCTTGGAAGTTATATTTTTTTAATGTCGTATTAATTAAAAATTGTTAGTTACACCTAAAGGTAGACTTAAGATTTAGATATATAAAAGTTTTTGCAAAACAATAAGAACAGGAAGGTTCAGAAAACCTTTTAATCAATTACAATAAAGTTTGTTAAGTTGAATAAGAGCTTTTATTTATTTTTATTTGCAATTAAAAGAACCTGTAGATTTATTATTATAAACGGAATAATCCAAAAAGCGTTTGATAAAGTAAAACCTTAACAATATTAAATTTATTTGAACCAATATTTCACAACGCCTTTGTGTGACTTTTTGTAAAATAACGTAAATAGAAAATAACATAAAATTTTGAGGAAAAACTCGGTAAAATCGTGACATACACACTTTTGGCATATACAATTTAAAAAATAATTCTTTTCTCATTTTTAAAATTATATTACAAATAAATACTTTTTTTAATTAATATGCAATCTTTTTTAATTAGTACAGTTAATAATGTCGCATCTCTGCATTTAAGGTAAGACAAAAGTTATAGTTTGTTGCAAGTAGCAACAAAAATATATCAGGGGTGTGCTGGAAATCGAAAACGTTGAACCCAAGAATTTGGAAGTTGTTTTTATTTTTAATACGCTTTTAATCTACTATTTATAATTTCTGTTATAAAATTCTGTTTAAAGAGAAATATTTGTCGTAAAATTCGTTTATTATAGAAATCTTATTAAAAAACGACTTTTAAGATTCTTGGGTTTTACGTCTTTGATTTCCAGCACACCCCTAAATATGTCATATTGGATACATAAATAAGTCCCCGCTGATACCAAAGGGTTAGCCTAGGCGAATTTATTTCAGGTGGCAGCGAATAGAGTACAGACTTTACACTGTTTTGTAAGGAAACCCCTTTTTACGTAATGAAAGTTAAAGGGCAGACAGACGAAGTTTGTAGGTGAGTAAGGGTCAAAATAAGCCACACAAAATGCTTGACAAACACACACTTTGTTTCCGTTTTGTGTTTGCCATATTTTTTTTTCAAAAGTATTTTACAAGCATCAACAATTTAAGCATCTTATCTTTTAATTCAGTTGGAAATTTAATTCGTTTTATGCTTGTTATATTTTTTTATTATTTTATTATATAAAAGTCAGTATAAAGGTTTGCGACTTCTATTTACTTAAACAACTTTTTTGTGGGACTTTATTTTTACAAAACCATCTTTTGTGCCACTTTTCAAAAATCTATATTTTATTATTTTTGAATTCCCTAAGCTAAACCCCGCGAAGCTCTGCGCTTGTCTGCAGGAAAGAAACCAGAATCTCTGCCAGGAATCAAACCCGCAACCCCGGCGCTGATAGACTAGCTCACTACCAGCTAGCCTACCGGGGCACTCATATCGGTAACACTGTTTCTGAAAAGTTAACTTTTTAGGCGCAGACTTTATTATTTTCTAAGATATAAAGTTTTAAATGTAGATTTATCCAAAAATCGTTGGTGTATAAATTAATAGTAATCAGGGCTCGTATTATGTATATGAAAATATTATTAAATTTTTAAATGTTTTGTTTTTAAATAAGCCATTTTTGTTTTTTTATGGTATATTTGTTATCAATTTTTAGAGCAGATTTTAAAGTTTTTACTGCATATTTAATGCGCGTAAAATCTTTTTTAGAGCATATTTCCGGTTTCCCAGTTCATACTGTAAACATTTTTAAATGGGATATAAGGACATGTTCTGACAATAGCAAAACGCTTAAAATTTTCTGTTCTGACTTAAAATCGCATAATTGGTTAGATTAGGCTACATTGCCAGCCGTAATCAAGAACAGCTCAAGTGGGTTGTGTTTAAATCGCATAATAGGTGTTCTGTAAATCGCAAGCGAAAAAATTTGGTGACTTCAAATTTTAAAAATATGCCCATATGAGTTTCAGAACGCCATAAAGTTATTTTTGCGTTTTGCGATTTCAAATTGGGTGATTGTCAGAACACGGCCGATACATTGTTTAAAAGACACGTACATAAATGTCCATGGCTGCACTGTCCATGATTCCACTCCACTATTGTGGTGTGGGTATAAACATAAATAAAATAAGAACACTTACCTTACAAATATTAGATTGTGTAGTTGTTGCAGCTTTCACTGTATTTAATCATTTCATTACACTTTTTTCACAAACATTTGCAAAATTAGTATTTTCCAATTTTAATCAAGATATTTAATAATTTACGCATTAACAAACAGAGGCCATAAGAAATTAAACTCTCAAAGAACAGGTGACAAGAATAAAACAAAATAAACATCATAGGTATACCTAGGTACCTACCTAGAGATTGATTAATTTTCTTTTATACATACAAAATTTACTTATCTAGTTTTTTACTTCCCTAGAACTTTAACGGATTCTAATGTTTGCCACTTAATAAAGAAACACTTCTTACAACCTATATGTACCTACATATATATTTTTTACTTTTTGCTTTATACCTACATATGTACATTTAGTTTTATTTAATTAAGTCAAATTTATTTTTATTATTATTAGGTATTTTAATTTATTTTATGATTTTTCACACTTTCATAAACAATAACTGATAATGGCGGCCAAAAACGAAACAACCGAAAACACACAAGCAACTAGTGGCCATAGTAAAGGAGCATTTCGGCAATAAAAACTGATTTAATTTTAATTTCTTCGAAATATTTTCTTTTCTTTATAAAGAAATATTAAAATTGCTTTTGTTTCACTAATTTTTATCATAATAACACTAACTTTGTTCCTTAATTATTACTTTTTTAAATTTTTTCTCACAACTTGCACTTTTTGCGTCTTTTCTTTACTAAAATAAATACCGAACTAAAACAAAATCATGCTTAAAGGGGCAATAAAGAGATGTAAACAAAAAAGCTATAACATGTTTCACAGCATCCGCTTAACTCATACTTGCCTAAAATTAATATGAAATTATGCTAAAGTTTTACTGCATGTGTGAAACTGATCATGGTTTTCATTAGTAATCCTCTTAAGTAGGCAATAGTTTTTGTTAACAAAAAGTGAACATAACCTGAGGAATAACATAAATAGCATTGTACAATGTTGCCAACACACTTCACTTTCTTTTCGTTGTGTAATAAAAATTAAAAGTCTTTTGATTGTAGCCAATATATTGTGCCACCTTCGAATATCACATACACATTGGCGATATAATTGTAAAATACGTAAAATTGAACAATTTTATTGCAAGTGTATGAGCTGCTTTAGTAGCATATTTGAACGCTTATTACCCTGAAAATATTGAACAGATTTGAATAAAATATTTATTGTGCACTTCTGTAAGTAAATACCTTTAAAATTATGTATTTTTAATAGTCGTTAGACAAACAGAGGAGGAAAATGTTCTTAACTGTTTTGGCTTTGCCGATTTATATATACATATACAGTGAAAACTCTCTATAGTGGACAGCTACGGTCGCCTGAAATTTGTCCATTATTGAGAGGTGTCCACCTAAGGGGAGGTCTAATAAAAAGTGCATAATATTTTTTTATTTTATTTAATAACAAAAACAAAAAGAGATCATTCCAATTTCATTAATACATACATGTTCACTAGTTTATAATGTTTTGTAATTTACAATTTTAAATTGCTTTAAAAAAATTGTTTATATGAAAGCCGATGTAAAAGCTGAAAGAAGATCAATATTAATTGATCTACACCTAAATAGCATATACAATTTTATAATAACAAACTTTTCTGCTAATTTCCGAACCGAACATTTATCTTTTTTTGAGGATTCAATAATTTCCACTTTTTCTTTTAATGTTAAACACTTTTGCTGTGAAGCCATTTTTGACACAAAACCAATAAGTTAATTAAACAACAAAAATTAAATTTCGTGAATTCCCCATACACAGCAGAAGAACGTACATACATATTTAGTTGCTTCAGAGTTACCAAATGAATAATATTTGAAAACAAAACGAAAATATGCAAAAGCGATGCCAGATAAAAAAAATTATACAAAAATATTTAAAAAGTGTTCAGCGATTTTATGAAGATGTCCACATAATGAAGGGTTTTCAACCAAAATATATACAAAATGCTTGTCCATGTCCATATAAGGGAGTGTCCACCTATCGGAGGTTTATTTACATGAAAATTATTTTTTGGTGCTACGTTGCAGAGTTTTTGTCCATTAAAAGGGGGTGTCCGCTAAAGAGAGTGTCCACTATACGGAGTTTTTGTATTGTAACCAAAAAATATAAATTTTTTAAAGAGGTTCTTCCACGTTTGGGTTCATAGCTCTTTTTTACTGAACCTATTATGCTAAATCCCAAACTGCTAAGGGGAACATTAAAAAACCTTACACCAATAGTGTATTTCGAAAGTAAGCGTGATTTCAACAGATGGACAGACGGACATGACTTAATCGATTAAGAATTACTCAAGATCTTAGATAATTATTAATATATAGTTTCACACGGAATTACAAACTTAGTATACCCTCAATCAAAATTATTTTTAAATTTAATTTTAAAAGCTTATTTAAGGTAATAAAAAAATAATGCAGCTTTAAAAAATTCATATTTAAACAATAAAATTCCAGTTCGTTAATAATTTATTTGTAAAATATGAGAAATAACAAAATACATAATTTTATATCGGAAAAACATAACAAATATGAACATATTTGTACATCTAGTAAAAATCTGTAAATGAATGGAAAAAATGAAAATGTATCATTTAAACTAAAAATGCTAAAAAAGTGCTGAAAAATTTTGCGAAAATGCTGAAAAAAGTTCCATATGTTAGAAGACAAATTTTTATGCTAAATGAGTTTAAAAAATGCTAGATCTAGCATTAAAAATGCTAAATTGGCAACAGTGGTTATAAGTTATCTTGGATATTTTTTTAATGTCGTATTAATCAAAAATTTTTAGTTCTACCTAAAGGTAGACTTAAGATTTAGATGTATAAAAGTTTTTGCAAAACAATAAGAACAGGAAGGTTCAGAAAACTTTTTAATTAATTACAATAAAGTTTGTTAAGTTGAATAAGAGCTTTTATTTATTTTTATTTGCAATTTAAAGAACCTGTAGATTTATTATTATAAACGGAATAATACAAAAAGCGTTTAATAAAGTAAAACCTTAACAATATTAAATTTATTTTAACCAATATTTCACAACGCCTTTGTGTGACTTTTTGTAAAATAACGTAAATAGAAAATAACATAAAATTTTGAGGAAAAACTCGGTAAAATCGTGACATACACACTTTTGGCATATACAATTTAAAAAATAATTCTTTTCTCATTTTTAATATTATATTACAAATAAATACTTTTTTTTATTTAATATGCAATATTTTTTAATTAGTACAGTTAATAATGTCGCATCTCTGCATTTAAGGTAAGACAAAAGTTTAAGTTTTTTTGCAAGTAGCAACAAAAATATATCAGGGGTATGCTGGAAATCGAAAACGTTGAACCCAAGAATTTGGAAGTTGTTTTTATTTTTAATACGCTTTTAATCTACTTTTTATAATTTCTGTTATAAAATTCTGTTTAAAGAGAAATATTTGTCGTAAAATTCGTTTATTATAGAAATCTTATTAAAAAACGACTTTTAAGATTCTTGGGTTTTGAGTTTTTGATTTCCAGCACACCCCTAAATTTGTCATATATATAATGCATAAATAAGTCCCCGCTGTTACCAAAGGGTTAGCCCAGGCGAATTTATTTCAGGTTGCAGCGAATAGAGTACAGATTTTACACAGTTTTGTAAGGAAGACCGTTTTTACGTAATGCAAATTAAAGGGCAGACAGACGAAGTTTGTAGGTGAGAAGGGGTCAAAATAAACCACACAAAATGCTTGGCAAACACACACTTTGTTTCCATTTTGTGTTTGCCAGATATTTTTTGCAAAAGTGATTTAAAAGCATCCACAATTTAAGCATCTTATCTTTTAATTCAGTCGGAAATTAAATTCGTTTTATGTTTGTTATATTTTTTATATATAAAAGTCATTATAAAGGTTTGCGACTTCTATTTACTTAAAAAACTTGTTTGTGGGCCTTACAAAACCATCTTTTTTGCCACTTTTCATAAATTTCTGTCGGTAGCCCTGTTTCGAAAAAATTAACATTTTAGGCGCAGACTTTTATTATTTTCTAAAATATGAAGTTTTAATGGTAGATTTATCCAAAAATGGTTGATGTATAAATTAATAGTAATCAGGGCTTGTATTATATGAAAATATTCACCCCTATTATAAAAGTCGTCGTCGACGTCGACATTAATTTTAAATTGTTGTCACATCAATTCGACGACTACATCACTTCGACGTTCAATTGGTATTTTATAAGAATGTTGTGTCGACGTCGACTAGTTGTCGAAAATTAAATTAATAAAATTCCATCTCTAATTATTTTTGTTATAGCTCACTTTTTAACGCTAATTATGCTATTTTCCGACATATTTTTTTTAACCGACTTAGCTATTTCAAATAAAGTGTATATAGAGTTTGTTTTCAATTTTTTCGCGAATTTTTGCCATGTTTTCGATAAAAGATATTTTTACTGTAAGTTTTCAGATTCTTTAAAGCTTTAACGTTTATTAATAAATATAAGACTTCTATCATGCCGCTGTTAGCAAATTTTTGCGAATTTCCGTTAATTTAGCAATTTTCACCGAATATTTGCCATTCCTTATAGTTTAAGGGACTTTTAATCAATTTTATGGCTTGTTGGAAATATGAAAAATTTTCGTGAATTTTCGCTATTTTTGCATCAATTTTTTTTTCGACATTTTGTTTTTTTTTCAAATAAATTTTAGGGTTTGTTTCCAAATTTGAAATTTTCGCAAATTTAAGCCATGTTCGCGATAGAAGCAATTTTTTCCTATAAGATTTCTGATTCTTTACAGCTTTAACGATTTTTAATAAATATTAGTAAGACTTTGCTATCATGTCGCTGTTAGCAAATTTTTGCAAATTTCCGCTAATTTTGCAATTTTTACTGAATTTTTACCATTCCTTATAGTTTTAGGGACTTTTAATCAATTTTATGGCTTTTTTTATATATTAAAAATGTTCGCGAATTTTCGCAATTTTGGCTCTTTAAGTCAATCTTCTTATATTAAAAATTTTGGCGAGTTTTCGCTATTTTAGCAAACTTTTCCGAATTTTCGCAATTTTCGCGTTAAATTTACTAATAAAATTTGTGCCCATAACTTCTTTTAAATTTGCATATTTTATTTTAAACGTATTTAATAAATATGTTTACATTTCATTTAAATTGTCTTTAACTTTCATTTGAGTCGTCGCAAAATTTCCTGTCGACTAAAACAGGGACAATTCTACTCTACGTCGACTTAAAAGCGCCTTAGAAAATATCAATTGACTGTCAATAGTTATCGATTATTGTCAATAACGTCTCAGAAAATACCATTACTGTTCAGGTTCCGTCGTCTTGTGTCGACGTCGACTTTCATAATAGGGGTGATTATTAAATTTTTAAATGTTTTGTTCGAAGGGAAAAAAGCAATCGTGAATCTCCCGTGAAAAGTTTTTGAAGCTATCGGTTCCAGTAAATGTACAAAAAAAGAAGAAAGATTAAAAATAAGTAAAAACCAAAGAAATCTTTGTTCAAAAATATAAAATCAATAAAATTTTGGTTAAAAACATGCACTTTAGGTACACTCACAATATTCTGTACGTAAAATTAACTGAAATTGTAATATAAAATAAATGAAAGTTCAATTAAAAACCGGTCTACCTATTTTTCATTTATTTTTAACAAAAAGTTCATTTAATTTTTACTGTCAAAAATTCAACACCATATTCCGTAAAATCAAATAAATATTCAGTTATTTTGTAAAATTTTATTGTCAAAAATTCAACACCATATTCAGTAAAAACGATTAAATATTCAGTTATTTATTAAAATTTTACTGTAAAAAAATTTACCCCATATTCAGTAAAAACAATTAAATATTCAGTTATTTTATTAAATTTTCGTTTACTCCACAAAAGAGCCGAATTTCTAAAAAATACCAGACAGACACCTGTCCGCTTGTTTTTCTTATAAGCGAGAGAGGGAGAATATTTTTATTTACTTACCCAGTTACACAGGTTTGTTTTACTTTTGTTGTACTGACCACGTTGTTTACAGAAGAACTCTCAATTATAAGACACCAGCAGCATGACCGATATGGCTTCGCAATTATTTTACTTTTAAAATTTGATGTATTTAACTAAATTATTTTAACAAATAGAAAATGGGAATTGCTTACACAAAACGAGCAATTCATTTTTTATAGATAAGTAGAAATTAATTTTTGGTAGTAAAATTATATAAAATAACTGATTATTTAATTGTTTTTACTGAATATGGTGTTGAATTTTTGACAGTAAAATTTTATAAAATAACTGCAAATTTATTTGTTTTTACGGAATATGTAGTTAATTTTTTGACAATTAATTTATATAAGATAACTGAATATTGATTTGTTTTTACGGAATTCGCGGTTGAATTTTTGACAGTAAAAATTAAATGAACTTTTCGTTGCTTTAAATTACATTTTTATTTACTTTAACATAAAGAAGAATTTAACTCAATCAACGGACAATATTAAATGCAACTGAAAATCCGTATTAATATGAACTTAGTTTTTTGAATAACTGTTAGAATCAGTTAAAAACAAATTTGCTTGGAATTTTAAATGTTTATTTATTTAAAAATGACTGAACCGAATATTTCTTAAATAAACTACAGTCCGTTACTGCAATAATATTGTGAGTGTAGGTATATGTTTTAAAGAAAAGTTGAAATAATGAATCAAAAGATTTAGTATTGAAGAAAAGTTAAAATAATGAAGCAAAATATTAAGTATTGAAGGGATAGTTTGATTACGTTAGTTTTTTGCACTTTTTAAATTTTATGTACATAGGAAAATATTTTCCTAAATTCTGCCACCACGTCTTTCGAAAACTTCACAAATCCGAAGGCAATCGACCTGTTGTTTTGCATTTGGTTGAGCAATGTAACAGTTTGTGCTTCAATATTCGAGTTATAAGAAGAATTACTTGCATACATATTCTGTTCCCCAGCAAAAAGAAAACGAGAAAATCAAAGGGAAAAGTGAACAAATTACGAGGGAAAAAGCTATTTAAGATAAAGGTTATTTTCCCGTGAACACTTTTTCACGTTATTATTCTCCATTGAATAACCTCAAAACCATGTTTTCATGATCGCGAATATGTGAAAAGTAGGGTTTCTAATTTCCCGGACTTTTCCTATTCCCAGGAAACGAAACAAAAAAAATCTTATTCCCGGAATCCCGGGGTTTTTTGAATAAAACAATGATTTTATTAAATAAGTTCAAGACAAAAGTTTTTACTTTAACAGTCTAAAAAAATAGCTTTATTAAATCTACTGAAACCCAAATAAATTGTTACATTCATATGTACATGCATATTATATATCAGTGGCAATAAATAATAATAGCTTAAGTAGACATACTTAAGTGCTTTTACATTTTATTACATATTCTTATTCTCTTCTTCAAGATCTATCACTCAGCTAAATTTCAACTAAGTATAAAATGTCATACGCATTTACATTTTAACTTACAATTTAGTTTAGACACAGATTCCATTTCTAAATCTTGTTGATATGTATATTGCCTGCTACCGAAAGCGTGCTCTCGCTCTCTACAGACGTTGGTTTTATAGTAAGAAGCGCATCATACAAAGATTATAAATTTGTTGGCCTGTTACCCGTGACTTCATAGACGTCAAATTCTTTTTTTATGATTTTTTCAGGCTTTTGTATATTCTTTACATTTATTTTTTTTTAAATTTGTAGATGGGTCTGGTGTTGGTGTATCGTGTACATTTTCATTTTCTACTTCAAGAAGCTTTTTAGTAATTAAAAAGATCGATGTTTTATTGTTGTAGGAAAAATAGTTGGGTTTGTAGGTAGTTTTTAGTAAAAAATATATTTTTATTAATCGTTTTTGATTTTAACGATGCTAACAAATTAAAATTTAAAAAAATTTAATATAAAATTCCCGGAAAAAATTTCCCGGGATTAACTTAAAAAAAATGTCCCGGGATTCCCGGGAATTCTTTCCCGCGTAAAAACTCTAGTGAAAAGGGAAAAAAATTACGAATAATTATTCACGATATGGGTGAATATGTTTTTATTACAATAAAGGTATTCGCATCGATTTTTTACCCTTGCAACTGTGCAAAAAAACATAGTTGCACTGCACTTATTTGACATGAGCAGCCTATTTTTTTAGCTTTTTCGAAACCATTTTTTAAACAAGATACATACCTTCCATTTGACAATATTCCAAGATGCTTGCTTATAAAAATTTTTTAATAAATTTAAGCCGTAAAAATAGGTACACAAACCCTCGCATTCATAAACGATGATTAAATTTAAAAATTTGTATGTATACAGGCAAAAATGATTAATTTTATTAATTTACAAGTCGGATAATAACTTGTCTACCTAAAATATTTTTCAAATGAGTATTCCAGTATTTTTATTATTTCTTGTTCTTCCATTTTTAACGCTTTTTCTTTATTTAATTGTTTAATTTTTTACAAAGTTAATCTTTAAACACTACAATTTATCGTATTTTTCAATTAAAAGAAAATATTCCTGGAAAATATTGAAGGAATAAGACTATTAAATAAAAAACGTTTAAAATTGTAATTTGATTTAGAATACACATTCGAATTAATATGAAAATTTAAAAAAATCTACGTTAAAATGGGATTCCAGCTGCCGTATTCTGTAATTCGCTTGGCTAAAGCTCAATCGCTAAAATGCCTTAAATTTAAAAATTTTAGCAATGTCATTAAAAGCAAAAATTGCGGAGAATAAAATGTTTATGGCATTGCCGAATTTAGCAATACACCGTACAGTATTTCATTCGTTGCCAAAAATCGCTAAATCAACCTTATAGATTTTTAACGATAGAGATTTAGCTTTAGCGAATTACAGAATACGGCCACTGGTTTGTTGTTTAATGTAGAGTTGATTTTTTGAGTACTCTTTAAGCTTATTTTTTAATTTGGCAATGCAATAAAAAGTTGCAAAAATTGTATGCCTTACCCTTATAATTTTTCACTTACTTAGACACTGAGAAGTTTGCATCGCTTGTGTGAAATAATTGTCTATGTGGTTGTTGTTATGTTTTTGTACTTTTGCTTTATCGCAAGAGTGCAACTTTTGACGTGAATACCTTTAATATTTCGTTTGGATTTTCCTTAAAACTAACCCCGGGTCTCCACGTAGCAATATTTATTGCGGCAAACGTCAAATTTGATTGCTCCATTAAATTTGCGACGTATAGACCGCATATTGTCATGAGTGGCAATCTATTGCGCAATGATTGCTCTTCTGATTGCTTGAGCAATTATTGCTTAGCAATGACATTTTATTTCTCTGTACGGTTTTTTATTTATTTGTGTGTTTATTTATTAAAATAGCAATTGTTTTCAAATGCAAATAAACAAAAAAGTAATAAAAAACACAGCTATGACAATTACAATTAATTATTTTATTAAGGTAATTTATTAATTGAAAAAAGAAAATTTAACAACCACTTGAAAACACAACATAAAACATTTGTTATAAATACAGCCACAAAACTTTGGACAACTACTCGCGGTGAAAATTGCAAATTTATGGCAATGCAATTTTAAGTGTTCTCCAGCAATATAATCAGCAATTATTGCTCCATTGTTCTGTCATTGTTCTGCCGACGCTTTTGCTTGTACTTAGCAATAAATATTGCTACGTGGAGACCCAGCGTAATGGTGTTTTCTTTTCTAACAATAATGTTCCATGTATGCTACCATTCGCGCGGGTTTTTGTTCTATTCTAAAAATATATGCAAAAATGTGAGAAGTTGTCGTATTCATTTCTAAATATGTTGCAAAAATAAATGACAAATTTGTTCCATTTCTTACCCCCAGTTACAATTAAGTGTAAGATAATACTAAATTTTTTAAAAATAAATTTTTTATGCAAGTATTTTTATTATAAAATTTTTTTTTGTATTTGCTTACAATGGTTTTATATTGTGAGTTTTGGTTATATTGCGATAGATATAAAAATTTTTGTTTTTCGTTTGTGTTACTTTTATTTAATAATTTTTTTTTTGCGCAAAATTATTTTCAGCAGCTGACTTTAATTATTGAAAATCCGTGTTGTTAACGCTTATTGGAATTCAAAGAAAATTTAATGTTGAAAATCGCTTCAACCGATATGAATATCACTTATAAGTATAAACTTTGCATTCAATATTTGACACGCCAAATTGTATTAGTGATGATTGTAAACAGTAGATACTATTTTGTTCCATTGTAAAGTAAAAAAATGTACCACTTTGTAAGGGTGGGTGTAACCTGATAAATATATTACACAGTTATAATGCATTATTATTTTTTAGAAAAGAAAACACCATAACACATACATTACTAATTTTATTAAAGTAACGCGAAATGTATCATGTATTTAAATGAAAGGTTCAGTATTACAGAATAAAATATGTTAAAATTTCTTTAAAGTCCATTTAATTTTATTTATAATTTGTCATCTTAATTATTAATTCAATATTATACAAGCTTAATGCATTTTTTAATATCAGGGAGCCTAACAGTTCTAAGTTTTATTTAAAAAATTACTTTTTAATAAAGGTAGTCCATGCAACAATGATTATCTTAGTCTTTTCCTTACTTAGCACTTCTCTATTAGTTAAATTTTTTTAGTTTAAATTTGAAAAATAATCGTTACTTGCGGTCCCTGATAAAAATTAAATTAATACAAAGCATTCTTTTATTTTTTATATAAAATAGAATATGTATATGTATCATAATAATGAGAAAGTTATTAATAAATTAAATAAAAAAAATTTCGAAAATAATCACACTAAAAAATATTAACTTAATTACTTAATTATTATGTATATAGAAATTTATATAAGAATGAATGTAAATACTATTTAAAAATCTTTAATAAAGACTCATTAAATCTATAAGTTAATAATTATCTTCATCATAGCCATAATAATCATCTTCATCGCCACCATCGTTAAGCATATCTTTAAGAGAAGAGTATTCTTTTTCAGGTTCTGGCTCAGGTTCAATGTCTTCATCGACATCATCCAAATCGTCTAAAAGAAATAAAAAAAAATGTTTTCTTATAAATTCTTTATCATATAATCAATATAATGCTACCATTTTCTACTATAACATCATTTGGTGTTTTTTCCTGCTCTACCACTGGTAGACCCATTTCAAGTTTTGGTATTTTTGCACTAGGACCACCTATAGAATAAGCCGGTTTTCCACGACTGAAATAAAGAAATCGTATTAAATATTAATTAAATATTTCAAAACGTTTATAATTTTTGATCACCTATTTTTAGTTTGTATTGGTCCCGTTTCAACAATGACAGGCAAGTCTTTTGTTTCCAATTCAAGTTTTCCAGCAGTTTCAATGTTTCCACATTTCTCTGCTGCATTCTCACTCTTAATTTGAACTGCTGTGGTACTACTAGTACTGGGCCCACCTTCTGTTAGTGTCCTTAAAATATCATAATTAATTTTTGATGAAATTTTCTTTTCTTGTAACATTTTCTCAATGGCTTCGCCAGCAGTACTCGATGGGCCAATAAATTTTTTTCTTGGTTTACGTTTCTTTTTCTCTGGTTTACCCTCTTCACGCTCCTTCGCCAGTCTTTCTTCTTTCTCCTTTATTTCCTTAAGATATTCTGCATTCAAAGCCTTCCACATGACATTTTTACGATCCGCTTCCTCATGAGTTAGTATATAATTATTGATTTCTTCATCATCTAAACCTTCCAAATCCAAGTCATTCTCAACAACATCATTTTTATCTTTTTCTAGTTCTTGTAATTCACTAGCCGTGGGACGACACATTAATTCAATGTCTGGTTTAAGTCCTTCAATTACAATTTTTTGTGTTTTTGGTGTAGCTGGAGCTAAATCGGGATTATCCGATAAACATTCTTGTATCGCTTCAATATTAGATTTTTCTATAAATGCTGCCGCTTCGGCTTCTTCAAAATCATCATTGCCAGTTAGACGTTTTAAGGATTTACGTTGTATTCTTTTCATATCTTGTTCCAATTGTATGTCTATTTCCATTTGCAATTCGGTCAATTCGAATTCGGCGATCTGAAAAAGAAGTGTTATAGATTGAAAAGTACGAATTTATGTGTGTCTAAGTTCAGATATTAGCTCAGATTTAATACTGAAACGTAACTTCCTTAAAAGTACGAACATAGCTTCGAAATATGGAATAACAACGAAATGATAAAAGGCCGCTGAAAGCAAAGACTAAAGGCTCATTGGGATTATTTAAGAACTAAATCGAACTCACTGTGACTATAGATGGAAAATGGTAAAGTCCAAGAAGTTTTTGAAAACGACTTAGTAGTTTTCACAAAAAATGTTGCCGTGAACGTCAGAGAACAATTAAAACAAAAAGTTTTCGCAAAAGACTTCGTTCCTAAAGGTTTCTGAAGCACTAGATACAAATAATGAGCAAGTGCGTTATTAATATTAACTAGTGTATTTAACATTATTTGAAGTAATTCAAATCGATTAAATATTTACAGTGGCGAGAACTTCTGGATACATGTAACTCATGTATTACTTAAAAACGCATCAAATTCTACAAAATATTGTTAAATTTAACCGGATTTTTTGCAAACTATTTATAATGATCCAATTAAAGGGTGTACACAAAAAATTTTTTATAAACTGAAGTTAAACCTTAGTTTTGCTCATTTCGCAAAAAAAAATGTATCAATGTATCCACTTTTTCCCGTTCAGGTTGTTGTTATCTGGCAGCACAAATAGTAGTAGCAAAAAACAGTTATTTGTTCCGTTATTTTCGTTGTTTGTAAAATATCTAAAGCATAGACCTTACACTAGTAGCCACTTTTTAAATGTCGTAATTTTTTTAAACAAAGTTCAACTTTAAATAAAAATGAGAAAGATTTCCACCGTTTTAGAAAATCAAATTGTGGAAATGACAAAAAACAATAAATCAGCACGTGAAATTGCGAGAATATTAGGAATTTGCCACCGAACAGTGTTTATAGTAAGAAAAAGAAAAAATATTAGCATTAGCAAAAAGCCAGTAAGTGAGTGGACAGCCCGCAGGGCGCTTAAAAAAATCGGGCTCACTTCAGCTATAAAGCAAAAAAAATACTGCACTTTCAGAAAAAAATGTAAAAGCACGACTTAAGTTCTGCAAAGAGCATACAAACTGGAGTGTAGAAGACTGGAAACGAGTAATATGGTTAGATGAAACCAAAATAAATCGTTTTCAGTCGGATGGCAAGGCGTACTACTGGCACCGTTCTTATGAAACCAAGAAAAGAAACCTTGGTGGCACCTTAGTCCATTGGTGAAAAACGAGGGAATAATGAAAAAAGAATATTATCTCCATATCCTAACTGATAATTTACCCGAATTTGTGGACCATAGTGCTTACCTGGAGGAAGAAGTAGTTTTTTAACAGGATGACGATCCCAAACATACGGCCAAAATCGTTAAGGATTGGCTGTCAAATCAAAAATTTTACACAATGCAATGGAAAGCGCAAAGCTTAGATCTCAATCCGAACGAAAACTTATGGGCTTTGCTGAAAAAACGACTTTCACGGTACGACAATGCGCCAAAAAATTTAAATGAACTTTGGGCCCGAGTCCAAACTGAGTGGTCAAATATTCCAAGGCATCTTATTGAAAACTTGGTCAAAAGTATTCCAAGACGTGTCAGAAGCGTGATTAAAGCAAAAGGGCTCTGGACAAAATATTGAAAATTAAAGCAAGAAAGTTTTTTTTTCAAACGTGCAGAAGTGGATACATAGAACTTTTTCATAAAAATGCATTTATCCTTAGTTTATCTTTAAATATTATTGAAATTCACTTTCTGTTCTTAAATATTATTTAGTTAAGTAGTGTAAATAAAAATATGAACTGGTTTTTCTTTATATTGCGTATTTTACACGTTTTTAAGCCTTTCAAAGCAAACATGTATCCACAGGTGCTCGCCATTGTATGTATATGTATTTCAAATTAACGGTTATACCCCTACATTTACATTAGTTTTTTTTTTTTTGTTTTTGAAAAATAGAGGTGAAAGTTATTATTTCAGTCTAACATTTTGAAAATTTTGCAGGAGAAGCATAAACCATTATTATTTGCATAAAACTATTTAAAATAAAAAGTAAAGATTCAATAATAAATTGACTTAAGCTGTTTATAATTTATTTTCCTTCATTTAAAAAATTTTTTGACAGTAAGACCTACCAGTTGTTTCGACAGTTGACAATAACTGCGTTCGTTTACCCCAAAATTTGTACAAATTTGTACTGGATTTTACTGAAATGCGTTCGCGTACACATAAATTTGTAAATTTTCATATAACTCACCTACTGGATTTTACTGGGATTCTACTGGAAAAGTAAACGAACGCACATAATGTTAAGGTGGATTCATCCATGTGTTCGTTCCAAACAATATTTTTGACCAGAAAATAATTTTTTTACTGAGAGTGTTCTGCAGAACGGTTTCCCATTTTGGAAAATTTGTCCTGATGTAAACTATTGTACAAAATAGCAGCACAACTAGAAAACTACTTATATTGAATTTGTTTCTAAAAGTGTGTTAAAGAAGAGGGACAAAAAAGTAAAGTGATTTTATTATTATACCCTTCACCACAGGTGGAAAAGGGTATATATAAGTTTGTCATTCCGTTTGTAATTTCTACAATATTGATCTTAGGCCCTGTAAAGTATATATATTTTGGGTCCTTATGAGGAGAGAAGTTGATTTAACGATATCCGTCCGTCTGTCCGTCTTACGTTTGATATGTGTTTTCCCGGAGACTCCAGACATGATAGCGGCTAGGTTGTTTTAGACTTATGTCACATATAGTCCACCATTTCTTGCTATTGAAATTCAGCCAGAACGGTCCAAAAATGGCTGAGATATGAGCAAAAAACGACGACTACCTCCAATTTTTTCCAAAAATCCCTTGTTGTTGTTGTATTTTTTTATTTCTGTATATCTTGAGAACGGCAAAAGCCAAAGTTTCCAAATTGGGTACACACATTAACGTTATTAATACACAGCATCCCACAAAATGTGGGCGGGATTGAACAAGTGGGCGTGGTACCTCCCGTACAAAAAATATCAAAAATTTTATAAAAACCTGATTTTTTGGACTGTCATATGACCTATGGTTACGCCTTATATATCAAAAGATCGGAAATTTTTAATATAAAATATTTTCTGAAAAACTCGGGAAAATCGGTTCAGATACGAAAAAGTTATGACCAAAATATTAATTTTTTTTTGAAAAATACCCATTTTCTGGAACCATAGATCTTCCCGAGTCCAAGTTTTATAACCAAAATAACTGGAAAATTTCTTTTTTAACACGTCGGTATATAAATCTGTCAAATCGGTTAAGAAATAGCAGAGTTATGACCAAAATACTGAAATAACAAAAATTACTCTTTTTATTATAATTAAGTTTGTTTTTATACCCTTCACCGAAAGTTTTATACCCTATAAAGTTCTGGGTATTCTGGGTCCTTATGAAAACCGAAGTTCAAATCCAGTTGACCGTTTCTGTGTCAACTGTGTTGAGTTGTGAACTGTAAACTGATCATATTTACTTTTAATGATATTCATAAAACGTTCCTTCATGGTCCAGTTGGCTAGGGGGTTTGCTTAGTTTAGAAACTGTGAGTCCCTGGTTCGAATCTTGTTTTTTTCAAAAAGAAATTTTTTTTTTTAATTTTTTTATGTTCTGAAACGATTTAAAAAAATATTTACCAGTTTTAACTTTTTAAATTTAATTTATAATGAAGTTTTATGTATTGTATATATGTATGTTTATGTAGAAATTATTTGGGTTTTGTCTAGTTGCTTTGTATTCTGCTCGCACAATGGTGAAGGGTATATAAGATTCGGCACAGCCGAATATAGCACTCTTACTTGTTTTTAATTATACTTATTTTTTTATTTAATTATTCAGCAAAAAAACAATTGTAATATAAGTGCAAAAACACTATATGATGTGGTAGCCCAATTTAACTTCAATTCAATTTAACAAATTAAAAAAGTGGCATCTCAGTTCATTTTGTTCTGAGCAAGATGTAACATTAAACCAATTCAAAAAAACATAACGAACAAAATAATGTCTCTCTCTTTTAAAAGTAAGACGTCATACTCAATATATAAAAAACTTTCTCCGGACAAAAAAAAATTGTTCCTTCCGCATGGGTGAATCGAGCTTTAGTTAGGGCTTTTAGAGCCGTTTGTTTTTTGTTAATAAAATCAAATTTTGGTCGGAAGAATCCAATCATAAAGTCGATTTTTAATTTTTAGTTAGTTAGAGCCGTTTGCGTTTTAGGTAACGATATATTTTACTGTAGGAAATAAATATCTAATAAACTTATTTACATCTTTTATACGTTCCCGATCCTTCTTTCGGGCTGCTTTAAATGCTGGAGGATCTTGTTCTGCTTCTAAATCCACAGACATAAATTCATCTAGTGTCAGGGCACTGGAGGGAGTATCAGCAAATTCTTTTAGCCTTTTACGCAAAGTACTTTCATGGATTTTGACAATGCGAACAAGTTCGCTTGTGGTACGACTAAACTCGTGCATGCGGGCGGCAATTAAGAGGGCTGAAAGACACAAATTATTGTTATTGATTTTAAATTAGTACCATTTTTTTTTAATTTCAAAACATTAAAGAAACACCAAGATAACTGAATGTTCTTTATTAAATCCAATAACATTAAAAAAAAACTAAAAGTAAAAATAAAATCAATATAAAGAGATAAAACACACTTACCAGCCCCACATAAACCAGTTGGCCTTCTTCCTGAATGCATCGAATCTTTTTTCATACGTTGCACAATACGCAAAGCAGTCATTGATACTTCATGTGTTTTTGCACCAAATTGCAATTTATTTGCGAAACGCATAATATACAAACAAGGATCTGTAAAAGGAAAAATTTTAATAAAAAATATTGGAAAAAATATGAGTAACAAAACAATTCGTTTACGAGAACATAACTTAATGAAAATGTATTTGTTGGAATTGCATTCTTTTTATTGCTATTGTTCAAATAAACGTATTTGGGTACATAAATAAAAAATATTTTATTTTATATATTTTTATTTATAAATAAAAACTAGTTGGTGGCAAAGAACAAAGGGTTTATTTCTAGGAAAAAAGTTTTAATTAAACGAGAGTACTTCACATTAATAACACATAAATATTTAGTGCAATTAATAACGAAAAAAATAAAAAAGTATTAGTGTATTCTGAAAAATTATATGTATCAGCTGATATTAAATTTTCTGTAAAAACTTTATTGATTCAAACGTCTGTGGAAACGCTCGTTGAATTACACAGGATTGCAAAGTTTTAAAAAACTCGAAACCATGGGACCACCGTTTACTTTTCTAAAGGATTAAGTTGCTTCCGAATTAAGCCGAATCCGAATCTGTACCCAGAATTTCTCCATCACATCATGTTTTCTCTGAGATATCTTTGACAAATCCGATCTTTGGCATATTTTTGTTTTTCTCCATTTTATGTTATTATTTTTTTGTGATTTTTTATAATTTTGACTTACATAATTCTTGTATTTTTTAATTAAAAAAATTTTTTAAAATTGCGAAAATACCACGAATAAAGCGAAAAATTGGATTTTTCAAACTTCAGGTTAATATATCTCAGAGAAGGTACAATTTATGACAGAAGTTACAGTATAATCCCTAATCGACGGACTGACTGATTTTTGCGAATTAGAGGAGTTTTCGAAATAAAGCGATTTCGATTAAGCGAGATTAAAATAAAATAAAAGAAGATTTATAGGGGTTAAAATTAAATGAGGTTCGATTACATTTGTTTGCTCCATTGTAATTTCTTAAGTTATTTTTTTTCTAATAACGATAATGTTCTATGCATGATTTTCTTTGACATTTTTATGTTACACTATTCACAAAAACTGAAAACAAACTTATCTTAAGGCCGAGTTTTTGAAACGTAGATTAAGTTTAAACTAAGTTTAACGTATCTTGTCTGAAACTCAGATTTTTCAGGCGAAATGTGATTTTTTTGTTATTATTTCATTAAAGATCAACATTTAAAGCAAAACTAAATTGTTCCGTAAAAATACGCATACAAACTTGGTAATGGCGGAACAAATCTGTTTTCAGATTAACTGAACCGATTTTAACTGAAATCTTAAAAACCCAGCCAACCCAGTTTTCAGAAAGAAAACTAACGGCAATTGTAAAAAAACATTGCCTTAGTATATTTTTCAAATCACATTGGTTTTTAATACGAATTAAAAGAGGTTGTTTGTACGATTTAGAGAGGTCGCCACAGACTTCAAATAACAATACGAATTATCGGGAGGACCAAAATGAATGGGATTATTGCTAATTAAAGAGTTTTTCTCAAGAGCCCAGACGTTTATTTTGAAGTGTTGAGATTTTAGATTTAACGTGTTGCAAATTATCGCGGTTTGACTGTATTGCACTAAAAATTCTGCGTTTGACATAAATCTTAAATGAGTTAAGCCCATTGTCAACCTTGATTGGCCTTGCCGGATGTTCTTTGGTTTTAAAATTTAAAACTTTAAATCGTTTCATTACAGTAAAAAAGTTCAGCTTGTGCTTTGTTGTGAAACGGACGTGTATTTTCAACCCCGCATACGATTTTAATTTATTATTAATTAAATTTGATTTTGGAATATAAATACTAAGCGAATGGACGCTAGAAAATATATGATATTTTTTATTTAAATTATTTAACATAAAAGTGAACAATTAAAACGAAAATTAAATAAAGATAAATAAAGCAAAAATATATACATATGTACGTATGAATGTTCATACATGTGTATGTATACATATTCTGTGCACAAACATTTTAGTTTAAATTTCTTATTTTTGGCGTTGTTGTAAAATACAATAAATAATAAAAACATTAAAAGCACAGTAAAACGGTGAAAAACAAAAACAATTTCTTGCATGAGTAAAAACAATGTAACAACAATAAAATTAAATGATAGAAATGCTTATGTGACAGTGCATGCCAACGAAAATAATGTTGAAATAAATAAAACAAGACAAAACAATATTAACTACCTAACGGCTAAGCCAATCTTTCGTACTCGTTCCCTCTCACCCTCTTTATTTACACAAACGGTGGATAGTGACTCATTAAAAAAACTAAAACTAGACCTTGAAACAAGTGTTGCCAGGCCAACAAGTATTGCCGCGTCGTCAAAAATAAATTTAGTGGGAAATGATACCATGAACCAAAACTCAAATGCAATGGAAAACCCCCCTGTAAAAAGTTGCCAAAAGCCTCAAGTCCAAGTTGGTATGGACAGGTATATAACAGTCCTCAAGCGGGGTCGCAGCCCTACCTCTTCAGCTGTTGCTTCGGCATCAAAAGTGCCATCTTTTGACAAAATAAATTCCCAAAATCGCTTTGCAATTCTGGAGGATGAATCGTCTGAAGCACCAAACGTCATAAGATCGTCCAAGCCTCCCCCGATATATCTTAGGGAGCATAACTCAAATGATCTAATAAAGAGTTTAATTTCGTTGATTGGTGAAAATTCGTTTTATGTAGCCGCAATAAAGCGAGGTAGCATAAATGAAACGAAAATCCAAGTGAATCATGAAAATGATTTTCGCAAAATTATTAACAAATTTGAGGCACTTAAAAAAAGTTTTTATACATACCAACTCAAGAGCAGTAAAGGTCTCCAGGTGGTGATCAAGGGAATTGATTCATGCGTAGACCCAGAGGAAATTAAAACTTTCTTAGAAGAAAAAGGCTTCAAGATTAAACACGTGGTAAATATTAGAAATAGAGACAAAAATCCACAACCACTATTTCGAGTAGAATTAGAGCCCGGCGACATTAAGTTAAAAAAAAACGAAACGCATCCCATTTATAGTTTAAAATATATTCTACACAGAAAAATCACAATTGAGGAGCCGCACAAAAAAAATGGACCTGTTCAGTGCTTAAACTGCCAAGAATTTGGCCATACAAAGGCATACTGCTACTTACCCCCTGTTTGCGTAGTATGTGGTGAGTTACACGGTACAGTTTCTTGCGATAAGTCTAAAACCGACCCCAACGTAAAAAAATGTAGCAACTGTGGCGGTAATCACACTGCCAATTATAGAGGATGCCCTGTATATAATATCGTCAAGCAAACGGTTGGACCGAAAACAAATGCCCCTCAAATGCAGGTTGCAAATCAAGTTATCACAAATGCAATTCAAGCCCCCCAGTCTAGTAATAACAGAACCTCTTATGCTAACGTCCTAAAATCAAAACATGAGCCAATGCAAGGTGCCTCGCCAAGTAATGATGAAACTCCAGTTTCTAATTTAAGTCGTTTAGAAAAAACCATGGAAACATTAGTGCAAACAGTTAATAATTTTACGAACACAATGGGTAATATGATGCAGGAAATTCTAAGAATGCAATCGATGTTATTGCAAGCTGTACTTAACAAGCCATGAACTGTATAAAAATTTGTTTTTGGAACGCAAACGGCATCCGCCAACATAAAAATGAACTAGAATACTTTCTTAAAAATAAACAAATTGATGTCATGATGGTTTCTGAAACTCATTTGACCTCAAAAAATACGTTTAAAATAAATGGATATATACTATATGATACAAAGGACCCTCGAGATAGAGCTTGTGGAGGTTCTGCCATTTTAATAAAAACCAGAGTCAAACACTACCTAATGGGTGATAATCGTGAAGATTATCTCCAAGCAACAAACATTTGCGTTGAAGAATTAAATAGAAACGTAGTAATCTCATCGTTATACTCCCCACCTAGATATTCAATATCAGAAGGCCAATATTATAAATATTTTAAATCATTAGGACCCTGTTTCCTGGCCGCTGGCGATTATAACGCTAAACATACCTTCTGGGGGTCCCGACTTATAACACCAAAGGGTCGTGTTCTATTTAATACTATTACTAAAATGGATTTGAATGTGATAGCGAGCGGACAACCAACATATTGGCCTACTGATCAGCAAAAAATACCAGATGTCATCGATTTTGGCGTGGTTAAAAACATCCCCTTAGAAACGATTTATGTTGAAGCTTCCTTAGAATTATCTTCCGACCACACACCAACAATTGTTACTTTAATGAACCCCAATAGAACTGTATCTCCAACTGGTTACTTAGCGACGCCAGCTACACAAATCAATTGGCTAAAATATAAAAAATATCTCAGCACCCATTGCACAGAAAATATTCCGCTTAGTACACCGGAATACGTAGATCGCGCTATTATTAATTTTGACAGTTTTCTGAAGCTAGCTGTACAACATTCCAATATTACCCCAAAAAAAACTAAAAATACTAAAATTTATTCCACAGATGTTGAGCGTCTCCTGTCTGAAAAAAGAAGAGCTCGAAGAGAGTGGCAATTGCACAGATCCCCTCAACTTAAGAGTTTGTTAAAAGAGTGTACAAGAAGGCTAAGAAAGTTACTACAGACACAGAAAACGGATTCTCTGCAAAAATATCTTAAGGAACTTGATGCAACTCAGCAATCAGACTACTCATTATGGCGTGCAGCTAAAAATTTAAAAAGACCAGTTGTCTCTAAGCCACCATTAAGAAACTTGAACGGAAGTTGGGCAAGAAATGATAACGAAAAGGGAAATCTGTTTGTTAATCATTTAAAAAACGTATTTACCCCAAATATATCTCACGATACGGCGGTCGAGTTACCACCTGTTCCTGCTAGAGCAGCTATTCCCCTCAGATTTGGGATAAGAGAAATCGAACAGGCTATTTGTGACTTAAACACTAAGAAGGCACCTGGTATTGATAAAATCAGTAATAAAATGCTTTTAGAGCTACCTCGCACAGCAAAGAAAATTATTCTTTTTATTTTTAATGCTATTTTACGCCTTGAATACTATCCTCAAAAATGGAAGGTTTCCTTAGTTACCATGATACCAAAGCCAGGTAAAGATCATACAAAAGTTGAGTCATATAGGCCTATTAGCTTATTATCAAATATGTCAAAGCTATTTGAGAAATTATTAGTTTCAAAATTAACACCGATTTTAAGTGAAAATAGTTGTATTCCAAACCATCAGTTCGGATTTCGAAGAAAACACAGCACAATCGAACAGACTCATCGAATAGTAAATGTCATAAGAAAAGCATTTGAAGAAAAAAAATACTGCTCAGCACTCTTCATCGATGTTTCGCAAGCTTTTGATAAAGTCTGGCATGAAGGCTTATTACATAAATTGAAGCAAAATTTACCAGCAAACACACACAAGCTGCTAGAAAGCTACTTAGTCGGTCGTCAATTTATTATTAAAGAAGGAAATTTCTTAAGTTCACCTCAGCCCATTGGCGCTGGAGTCCCACAAGGCAGCATCCTGGGCCCTCTATTATATTTAATTTATACTTCGGACATGCCAACAAGCAACTACACCCAAACTTCAACATTTGCAGACGATACAGCATTTCTAAGCGTCCACGAAAACCGTTATGAAGCATCTCGTTACTTACAGCATCATATATTTCAACTAGAAATATGGTTAAGACAATGGAGGATAATGGTCAATGAGCAAAAATGCGTGCATATAACATTCACCTTGCGCCGGGAATCTTGCCCCCATATTACAATCAACAATCAAATAATTCCTCAACATTCGCATGTAAAATATCTCGGTATACATCTGGATCGGCGATTAACGTGGAAATGCCATATAGAGGCAAAATTTACTCAAATGAAACTAAAAGCCATTCAAATTCATTGGCTTATTGGTAGAAACTCTGTCCTTAGTCTCGACTGCAAACTTCTTCTTTACAACTCCATCTTAAAGCCAATCTGGTGCTATGGTATTCAGTTATGGGGCACTGCCTCGGCCTCTAATATAGAAAAAATTCAAAGACGCCAAAATAAAATTCTTCGAATAATCACAGCTGCCCCTTGGTATGTAAAAAACTCAAATATTCACAAGGATCTCAATGTTCCATTAGTCAAAACTATGATTACGAAATATGCAGTAAAATACTTAAAAAGGCTCGAATTGCATCCAAACCCACTAGCACGAAATATTTTAAATGATAGCGGCCACACTCGCTTAAGAAGAAGAGACACTGCAGCACTTATCCAATTAGATGAGCGACAAACACCTCGATAAGTGAACAGAACCCGTGATGAAGAAAATTTTTGTCTGGCACTGGCAGGACATAAAATAAAGTATTAGGTTAAGATTTGATTAATTATTGTTAGTTCATATTTAAATGTATGAAGATTCAATAAATAATATTGAGAAAAAAAAAAAAAAAAAAAAAAAAATTACAGTAAAAAACAGGGATGTTGTAAAAAAGAATTAAAGTAGAATTCGGGGGCGATGTTGGCGTCCGACGCCATGCAATAAAGCCATAGGAAATAAAGCCATACATGGCCTTATTTCCCATTTAAATATTTTTCTTTTAATATAATTCTAATTTATTTAAAAATTATTTTGTTGTTTTTTCTCTGGGTGTATATATTAAAAATATAACGAAAACACTTTTAGGCGCAAGGATTTTCTCCTCTATGGTATAAAAAAACCGGCTTTGTTTACTAAAGCTTCTCTGCATAGCCGGCCTTCGGCCGGGCGCAAGGATTTTCTCCTCTATGGTACAACAAAGACCGGCTTCGCTAACTAAAGCTTCTCTGCATAACCGGCCTTCGTTCCAAAACAAGGCAGATTTTAGAAGCTTTAGTTAGAGAAGCCGGTCTTTGTTATACCATAGAGCAGGAAATCCTTGCGTCCGGACAATGGCCGGCTATGCTTTGGAGTTTGTAAACATGTTGTGGAGGGCCGCCGCGATCGCCCACCGGGCGCGCTCGAAAAAAAAATCTCGTAATTCATAAAATTTCTGGATTTAGATTTATTCGATTAATCGATTAATTAAAACATTCGTTTAATTGAATAAGTCAAAAATGTCAAATATCGATTAGTCGTTTAATCTAACAAAAATAAAACCCGATTAATTGAGCAGCCTACGAACAAGAGAATTTAACAATTTATGGCAATGTGGATTTTGTGGACCAAGGCGTGTTCATACAGGTGACCGTATCAGAGAGAGGGAGAGCGAGTTATGCTAACCGTCCCTTTTGATTTTGTATGTAACTATTATAAATGCCACACTCCATACAAAAAAAAGGGGGAGCCAGCATAACTCTCTCTGTGCTCACCTGTACGAATTAGCCTTGCTCTAACCTTTAAGCATGACCTACGTAACAAAGATTTTTTCAATTGAATATAAAAACAAACAAAAATAAAATAAAAATATATTAATAGAACAGTTTTCAAGATTAAATGAAGCACATGTTCATTTAATTCAACATAAAGCAATTTTAAATTAATTTTAACAAAAACGCAAACACAAAAAAGTCAAACTACAAGACCTTGACTTTTCCGAAGCACAAAGAATGAATTTGAAGGCTTTGAAAAGTTCATCCGAAAAGTTAAAGCATAGAAAATTCAAATAAGAAATCAAAAACTACTTAATAAAGCATAAACAAAAGTGTAATATAAGCAAATAAAACAAATCGTATGATGTACATAAGACAACTAAGATAACAAAAACGTCACCTGCTAAGTCAGTCTGCGATCTAGTCAGTCAGTCAGTCAGAGGTGTTGGCTCGCAAATCAAGATCTTAAACCTAATCGAGTTTGGTTTTCATAAATTCATATGCCATGTCTTAGCTTTTTAGAAAATTAGTTTTTTAGCAAACAAATAAATGACCTTGAAATGATGTGTCAACCAATAAAATATCCAACAACTCGTAAAACGTTAAAATAATAGATAAAAAGCAATTGACAAGATTTTTGAACAACAAAAATTTATTCACAAAAAAATGAAAGAAAAAAAGAATTTTGTAAAATTAGTAAGAGATCGACTGCATTAAAAAAATGTTCTGCTACAAAAAAATATTTAACAAAAATGTATGAACCTTAAAAGAATCAAATCATATAAATGGGAATATTTTCTTTATATTAATTTTGATGGATTTTATAAAAGACACATATCGAGCTACCTTCTGTTTTGCAATTGTCTATGATTGAATAAAGAAACATTCTGCGATAGAATTAGAGTACATATATAAATTATCACATGAGTAATACAGGACTTTACTTCGGCTGGATTTATAAAGAGACCCGGGGAGGAAATGAATCTGCCAAATACACTGATTTTTATTAACTTATTATTAGTCCAATCAAAAAATCAAATCCACTTTCTGCATTTAAAAGGTTCTATTCGCAGATTTATATGAAAGGTTCAAGTTTCAGTGCCATCAATCCGGCTGAGTTGGCTTGGATTATGTTTGCTAGGAGGATATCGGTCGATTGCGGAAAACTCTACAAATAAGCAAGAATTTGGCAATCATTTATCGGCGGTTATGACCCAATCATCGTCTATTTCTTTGGAGTTCTTTCGACCTATTAGTTTTTGATGATTGTTATTGCGAATTCGGATAGTTATCCGAAGCTTCTACGTAAAAAGGGGAAAGGATTTGACTTACCTTAAATAATTTTAAAAATTAATTTTATTAATGTGTGCTCTAAACATCAGGTATATAAAATGCAACGATCGACTAATTTGTAGCGACGTATTTAAGCATTATTTCTTTCTTGTGTAACCTTTATAAAATTTCAACCATTATTTGGTTTACACACAGATTGAAAATGAAACTCCTCACAGAGTTCTCGATCTCCCCGCGATTTGGGTCCGAACCACAATCACTACGATGCTCCCTAGATAAGAGGGTGCTAATTCCAGAATTAAATATACTATGTCCAACTGTTCCAAAAAGTTTAGAACTAATGGACATAATCTTATAACATGCCATGAAGAACATGCATTAACGACTAACTAACAAACAACAAACTAGCAACATGGTCTGTCTGGATTTCTTTAACACTATCAAAAAATTATATATTATTAAGTTGAATTTTAAAACCTATTTCAAACCGTTTTTAAATATTCTAGTTCATTGCTTCTAAAAGTTCTAAGTGCCACAAAATAATAAGCATATTTTTCTTAAAAGAAACCACTCATTTTCATTTATTCCCGTTCTTTAATACTCACTTTAACTTGCATTCTTTACGAACCACTGGACAAACTTAAGTAACACAACACTTGACTACAAATCCCAAAATAAACAGCTTCACGACCATGTTTAAGTATTGTAATGACGAGGATGACGATGATGATGTTAAAGTTGATGGAATTAAGAGAAGAAGAAGAAGAAAAATGAACACGAAAAAAAACATTACGTGCTACAAGTAAATTGCAATTTCAACAAATTAAATCGAACACAACAAGCAAACCAAAATGGAAAAAAATAAACAGCAATAACAAAACTTCAAAATAATTGAATCATTTCAAATTTATAGCAAAAAATTTAAAAACTTCAACATCAGCAGTAACGACAGCAGCAGGAACAGCAAATACACCATACGCCCCCGTCGTCAGTACAATTTAAACAAATCACGATACAAGATTGTTGCAACATCTAAAATACTGCATTCTATTCGAAATGCGATTTCTAACTATGTAGTTATATCTATAATATTATATGCGTGTATATCTTCACTTTTAATTTCATTTGCAGACAATTTCCTTGAAAAATCATTGTCATTTTAAGGATGTTTTTGTTTTTGAACACGAATTTCTTCCTCTCATGCCTTGCCATCTAAATATGCCTGATTTCTTTTTGCCCTTCTCTTCCTCCTACAAATTTAAACATACAATATTTAGCAACGAATTTCATGAAACTGTTACGTAGAACCGAAAAAATAAAGAGAAGAAAAAAACTGTTAGTACTTCAACTCTATCAAATGGCAATTTGGTAAAGTACTTGACACACTCTGTAAAAGTGAGGAAAAAAAAATTTAGGAAAAAAATTTGTTGTTTATTTTTGTATTCGTAAAAATCTGCTCAAGTGAGTGAATGAAGTGAGTCAGTGAGTGAGAAAATGTCTTCAGTGAACAATTTACGCTGCTACACATCTTAAGCGTAAATTGCTTTGAAAATATTCTTCGTAGATTTTGTCGAAATGTTTTTTTTTTGTGTTTCATTTTTTTTATTTTTACTTATCATTGTTGTTCTTAAGCTAGTAGCTAGCGCTGAGAGGGTGTTTAAATGGGAGGAAATATTTTAGGTACACAATGGAATTTTTTCTTATTGTATAAGGATCTTGCCATTTTGGTCCTATTATATGCTTAATCAAGTTAACAGTAAGGAGAATATGTATGTACACCGGTTATCAGCTATACATCGCTCTTCGTAAAACCTAATGAGTCTAAAGGTTGCATAACCTGCTGGTGCTTAAAATTGGCAAATACAACAGAGATCCACAATAGAGTGTGTGACAACTGGAACAGATAGCCGCCAGGTCCATGGTTAAAGGATCTTTCTAAATCATGTAATAGAAGTTGTTTTTTCCTAATTTAAGCCAAGAGAAATTTAAAATGTTTTGGTTTACGAAAACGTTTGAATGTGATTTTTGTAAGCTGTTGTTGGTCACCAAAGCTATAGCAGAGGCTTAGTACATGAGCCGAGAAGTCATGACATAAGATAGACCCTTGTATGGAAAGAGTAGCCCGATTAAAACGCACGATGTTAATTGTAAATAAAACAAAATGTTTTCCGAGAATTAGCTTAATATTTTTTATAATGATAGAAGAAGGAAACGTTTGAATGTTATTTTTGTAAGCTGTTGTTGGTCAACAAAGCTATAGCAGAGGCTTAGTACATGAACCGAGAAGTCATGACATAAGATAGACCCTTGTATGGAAAGAGTAGCCCGATTAAAACGCACGATGTTAATTGTAAATAAAACAAAATGTTTTCCGAGAATTATCTTAATATTTTTTATTATGATAGAAGAAGGATCTATGACACTTATGTGTGAAACAAAATATCGTCTAAATGCTCGCCACGACTTCGGTGGCATATCTTTATCCGATAATCCATATTTTCAATGACTCTGAAATATAATTAAGGTTAAATGTCTTAAATGTGCAGAATTATCTCATCCTTTAGCTCTTAAATTGTTCTCGGCTTATTGACGTACTCTTTTTCTTTTAAACATACCCAAAGAAAGAAGTCCCCAACGGTGTCAAATAACATGATCGCGACGGCCAATTAACAGCCATTCAATTTCTCGCGCAAAAAAAGCCACTGTTTCGTTGGCTGTGTGACAAATGGTTCCGTCATGTTGGAACCACATATCGTTCAGGTCCATTTCCTCATTTTCTGGCCACAATAAGTCTGTTACCATCGAGCGATAGCGACCTCTTGTTCGAAGAAGTACGGCTTGATGACGCCGCTAGCCCATAAGCCCCACCAAACAGTCGCTCTTTGTGGATTCATCGGCTTTACAACAATCACTCGTGGATTCAAATGCGGCAATTCTGCTTGTTAACAAATCCACTGAGGTGAAAGTGTGCCTCACGAAGTGAACAAAATTCATTTTGATTTGAGCGCCCATTTTCGTAAAAGGCTTCAACAATCTTAACGCGCTGCTCTATTGTTTACCTCTCTATGGTTGAGTTTGCCAAACACTTAAACAAAGAAATGTCAAATTATGTTGGGCAAAAAACTATAGTGTGACTAACAATTAACATCGTGCATTATGGTGGGACCATCCTTTACAATCCACGAAAAACGGAGGGATTTAAAAAACATAAATTCAGCCAATGTTGAGATCACGGTAGGTAAATTGTTTGTAGATAGGAAAACCCTAAACATATCCTTTTAAAAAACTCTTTATAAATGATACTCCAACATCCAACGTTTTAATATCGCTATGCACACATTTCTAAAATATTTATGTTCATGTGCATTTGAAATTGCAGCTGTAAGTACTTGAAATAATAAATCAATGATTTAACAAAATAATTTCAGTGATTTTTATTTTTAAAGTGTTTTAAATGAAAACAAGAGTAACACACAAATCAAATGAAATTTTCTTAAACAAAATTTACAGTTTAGATAAGACTAAAGTGAAGCATTGAATTAGTTTTAAACATAAAATAATCACAACAGAACTTTTAGTTAAGAACAAATGAAGCAGATTTGTATAAAATTCTATAGTTCTCATTTTCTAACTCTCAGAACTCAGATAATGATAATATAGTTTACTTAATTAATAAAACGAATGTAATAATCCAAATTTTTAAATAGTTCAGCAAAATAACCACAATACTAACGAATGTAATAATTTTAGTATCATTTCCCTTTTGTTCACCTATAATTGTAATATCTTTAAAGAATATTAAATAAAAAGGAAATAGTTTACTAAATATTTTAATCAAAACAAAAATCAATAACGCTGAGAAAAATGCTTAAATTTAAAACAATTATTCTAAATACGATAAATAAAACAAGTAACAACTTGAACTTTACAGGAGTTCAATCGTAGTTCACTAAATAAAATAAATTGATATTAATAAAAAAAAACCTGTATTGCTTGTCGCTGCTTTAAAGAAACCAAATTAAAGGTTGTTGTTGCCAACTCTGTGATTTTTAAATAGAAAAACAAGGCACACTCAAAGGCTGCCAGATTAAAAGTTTATAAACTTTTTTTTATATTTACCTCCATAATTAACTGCCACTAAGAAAACTCAAACTTTTAAGTCATTGTCACAAAATATTTCCACGAGGGAAATGCGTATGCGTCTTGAGAAGCACCTACCTTTTGCAGTTGCACCCTCAAAGGGGGATTGGTGCAACCAACATCTTAAGGCATTCAACCAGATTACAAAAAAAATCGCATGTTAAGATTTTAAAACTGAATCTCATTGAATCTCACTGAATTCTTTTTAATACCGAGTTCAAGTTCAATTTAAGAATTTCCCTTGTTCTTCAAAAATCATCTGGCATGACTTTTTTTCTTCTCAAAACAAAGATTTAAAAAAAACCTGTCTTTATGTTTACATTTTTATCATATCAATTCTTTCTTAACAGGCAATTCAAAAAACACGTTCTCATACTAAAATTAGCCAAAATTACATATTTTATTAACGGCATCAGATTCGATGCGCGTATTTTACTCTCAAGAGGAGTGCAGTGTAAATTTGTTGTACAAATAGCAGGGATGGAAAATTTACGTTTAAGGTTATGACGGTAAGATTTCTTAAATTGTTAAGCAACCTGAATTATATGTGCTAAATATATTGTAGAATATTAAAAGGCCGCAATTTGCCCGTTTGTTAATGAATGTGGAACAGAAAAACTTATTGCCACATTTTATTTTGTTGGGAATTTTTTTTCATTAACCCTAATATTTTGAATAATAAAGCTTTTTATTACTTCCATATACATTTTATGCAATTTACAAGTAAATTACGTAGGTTAATTTACAACTTATAAAAGGAGCCACAGAACGAAACAAATTTCTCCGCTTTTTTTTTTGACAAATTTGTTTATTGGTATTTTTAAAATATTTCAGTTGAAAACTTTTTTTTAGCAAGAAAATGAGATCTAAAAATTTGGTACACAAATAAATATTACTTTTAAGATTTTTTTTTTTTTTTTATTTAATTGACTAACCCTTTCAAGTCCTTTAAATTTCAATAAGCAGACGAACGAAATACCAATTAAAATTTGCTTAAATAAAGAAGAACAAGTTCACGGCAGAACGAAAATAAAATATGGCGTTAAAGGTTTTTTTTGTGAATACATAAAGAGTGCTCCAACCATAATACACGAACTTAAATGTGAGCAGTGTTGCCACCAACGAAATGGTAAATTACACATGGACCATGCCAAAATTACACATGAAAATACGAATTACACATGCTATCTTTTTACGCATGTCACAGAAACTTCTTCAGAAAACGTAAACCAATTTCAATTTCTGTTTGCAAACAAATAAACAAATATCGTCACCTAAAATGCAAAAGGGCTTAACAACTCTTTTTATTTTTTTACAGCAGAAGCAAAAAACTTTACAAAATCAATAACATCAAGGTGTAATTGGCGTTTGAATTTCTTTAATAAAGTCGCAAATTTTGATCTAAAATTGTTTGTGATCATAAAGTTAATTAAAACGAACAAAACTCAATCAAAAACCATTATTTCGAATTTTGTTTTGTTGTTAAGCCATTTTAGGTGACGAAATGTTACTTGCATTTCATTTGGGTATGATAAAGGATCTAATGCATCCCTTAAATAGCGTCGACGCAATTTTTCAACGGAATGTTAATTCAGTTCCTCTATCGCTGCAGCATTGGATATGCCGGATATTTTTATATTTTTTACTTATCCAACACAAAATTATTTTTCAAATGTCTCTTTATTAGCTTTTTGTTAACAACAATCGTATCGTTGCTATATTTAATACAAAAAAATAATATTATATAAAATATAAAAAACAAAAAACAAATATATAAAACAAAAATATATACTATTTGCAAAGTAGGAAATAATTTGTCTCCAAATTTGTCTAATAATATTCTGCCTTCAAATTACTATGAAGCTAAAATTTTTCAAAATGTAAGAGTGCATGTTGTCGCGAAAATATTCTTGAAACTCCTTAAGTTTTATCTTCCGAGCATTACTTTAAATAATATAACAAAGTCAATCTTCCAAATATGTTAAAGGGTTCAGACAGGCCTCCAACGTTACCAAATGTATTTAATGGCACGAGCATTTTATCAAAATAATAACTGGCTTTTCGTCTTTTAGGAACTTAACTTCTGAATTATACTGTCCAAACACAACATTAGTTGTATCTGATGCAAATCCAACTAGATTTTCAAAAAGGAATCCCTTTTTCTATAATTGTGCTTTTGAGAAGCTCAAACATTTCTTTTGCAGTCGATTATCCACTCTCTTTGAAATAAAAAAAAGAATAATGTACCCAGGATGTTTCGTCGTTATAATAAATTGTGGCAAAAGCTATCTAAATGCCAAATGGTTAGTAGTTAATGATCCAACCATTTTTAGTTCAGCTCTTTTAACGCTTCCATTCTTTTAATTAAATTTTTAAGTTTTGCTAAGAATAATAAACTTTTTTACTTCTTGTGTAAAATAATAACAAAAATCAGTGCAACACAACTTTAAAATATTAAATAACACATGAATTACACATGCAGTCAATTACACATGGGCTACACATGAAAAAATATATTACACATGATATGTGTAATTACACGTGAGGTGGCAACACTGAATGTGAGTCACATCTTAACGTCAAGTTTTTTGCCCAGCTTAATTTGACATTTCTTGGTTTAAGTATTTGACAAAGTCAACGATGAGGCACACAATTAAGCAGCGTGTTAAGATTGTTGAAACCTTTTACGAAAATGGGCGTTCAAATCAAAATTCATTTCGTGCACTTCGTGATTTTATTGGTCTTCATAATCGACCAAAACATGTGTTTGGTGGGGTTTATCGGATGGCGACGTCACTTCTTCGAAAATCAGGTCTGCCAAGCAGTTGCCGTGAATCGCAAGACGATAATGGACTTCTTGTGGCCAGAAATTGAGGATATGGATCCAACAGGATGGTGCCACTTGCCACATAGCCAACAAAAAATGTATGTTTTGCGCGAGAAATTCAATGGCCGTATTATCTGACGTCGGCGATGTAAATTTGCCGAAACGACCATGTGATTTGACATCGTTGGACTTCTTTCTTTGGGGATATTTAAAAAAAAAAGTGTACGATAATAAGCTAAGACCAATTAACGACATTAAAACTCAATTATGTTTCAGAGTCATTGAAAATGTGGACCATCGGATAAAGAAATGCCACCGAAGACGTGGCTAGCATTTGTCCGATTTTTTGTTTCATGCGTTTTGGTTAGACCACCTTTTAGAAACAAAAACAATATTGAGTGTAATTGTCATAATATTATCGTCTAAAAAACGCAGATTGATGCCCGTAATTTCTACAAATAGATATCCAGCTGTGTATAGATATTTATGGTCTAACGAATTGTTCATAATTTTAACACGTATGTTTTACCTACTGGTTAAATTGTAGTGTATTTTACACCATTGTTTCTTGACAGTTAATTCAAAAAATTAATAAAAATACAAATGTTGCCATATTTAAAAAGAAAACTTTAAGGAAAAAACACGTAGGCAAAATAAACGTTAAAATTACTTAAAATAGTTTTACCGGATAGGTAAAGATAACTTTAAGATACGAACACGACCAGATATCTGTTTGTAGAAATTACGGGCATGAAAGGTTTTTTTTTTTAACAAATCGTATTTCTTTACTTTTTTGTTAATATCTTTTTTCGATATAAAAGTTGTTTCATATCAAACCTTTTATATGGTAACCTATTGCAGTTACATCTATTGATAAGTAAAAAGCTTGTTACTTATTTCAGATTCATGCAGTTTTTAGAGGAAGGAATAAATAAACCTCAATTTGCCAAAAACTTTAAATGGGCAAAAAAGTACGTTTTGTCATGATCTGTTTTTGTTGCTTTGAGTTTTTTAATAAGTAATAACTACCATTTTCTAAATATATCGCGCACTAAATCATTAACAGGCACAACACATAATTCAAATATATTTATTTAGGATAGGCATGGCTTCAAAATGGTTGCAATTTTTTAATAAATTTGAGTTTCGCAAATGTTACATAAGACAACTTAAAGATTTGATTTGTGAAGTGGCTTATAAAAAAACAATGATTTTGATAAATTTAGAGTTGTGCCTGTTGAGGATTTAGTGTGCGATATAAAATTAATCTAAAATTAGTATGAATGCTATAAATCATATGCCCCTCACAATGGTGCAATAAGCACAGAAAGTTATGTTAATACCGGGATAGACGGACATCGCTAAATCCACTTCGCTTCTCATAAGGGACCAGAATACATTTACTAAATTGGGTCTAAGATAAATATTATAGAAATTACAAACGGAATGAAAAATTTATATACACTCTTTTACCTTCGGTGAAGGGTATAAAAATTGTTATAGATAGATTTTATTTGCGTATCTCACGTTTGTGCAACAATAAAAAAGTACAATTGTGTAATGGTTTCCATCTCTGACGAGTAGCGAGTAATCCGAGAGAGTACACTCATATTTAGCATTAATGCAATTTTGTGAATGGCCCAAGATCGGGTTCATGATTTTTTAGCCTGCAGTTTTTATTTTTGTTTGTTAAATGTGGTTTTAGTTGTTCGAACATGCGCCTGGTAGTTGTAATGCGTGTTTTTTTTTTTTTTTTGCTTCAAGGTCATTATTAGTGAACTCTCAGTTTTTGTTGAGATAAAATATTTTTTTTTATTTTTCTTACATATGTACATATATTTAAGAACATTTTGAGTAATTCGTTCTAATAATACATAAAAAAAAAAATTTGTAGACGAAGTCTGTTAGATTATCAGCTCAATAAACTAGATGAACTGACTAAATTAATCACAATTTTTTTTATATATTTTATTTTATATTTTTTATATATTATTATAATATATAAAAAATCTGAATTTTTGTAAGATTATACTTTGACTTAGCTGCACAAACTCCTTTGCACGATCTTAAATGCATTTACCTGCCTTGCTGTGCAGGTACACAATTGTGGTTACCTGCACAAAAGTGCAGGTAAAGTACAGTGTTTGATTTAAAAGTAGAATAAAAAAATTATTTTATTAATACATTAATTTATATATTATTAAAATTTTATTTCAAATAACCTACAGTGAGCGTCAAAATAAAGTGTACAGCTTGTTTTCCAATATAAAAAGTGTAATGTTAGTTATAAAAAGTTAAATTTCTACTTTGCCAAATTTGATCAGACTTCAAGCTTGCTGTCATCTGTGAAAAATACGTTACTCCAAAATTTGACAAAATCAAGTCGGACAAAGAAAAACGTTATAAAAGGTAGAAATAAGAAATTGAATGCAAAATATACAGTATCTATAGTGAAGCGTGATAGAGTTGGCTTTTGTAATACGTCCTGAAACAGCTGCATCAGCCCAATAGTTGCTCGATATCAACTTAACTAAGCATCTGGGAGCATTTGGACTGACAAATTAAAAAAAAAAACAGGAGCAGCAAGCACTCTCTGAAGAAAATTCTGCAGGAAGTGTGGCCAAAAATGTCTACTGAGCTAACTTTGAAATGGGTGGAATCGATGGCAAAGAGACTACAAGTCGTCCTAAAAGCAAAAAGAAATCAAACAAAGTATAACCCACTTCACTTTTCTTAGTATTTTAAAACTGCACACTTTTTTTTTGACGCGTTAAAAACGGAGTAAATTTGTATTTTATTCGAAAACGCAAGAATTTTAAACAAAAACATTGAGAATTCACAAAGAACATAACAATTTATGAAAAAAATAAACAAAATAATTGCGATTTATATTTTTATAAACAGCTTAAATTGGATATTTTTGTGAAAAAGTGGCCACCATATTTTTGTGCAGCTAACTTTGATGTTTTGTATGAAAATATTTTTAAGCTGCCCAAAAATATGAAAAATGTGCAGGTATACAAAATGCACGTAAACAAGGATTTTGAAGAATAATTCCAGAAAATATGTATTTTGGGCAGTTAAGTTAAAGTGCAGCTTGCTTGAATTTTTTGTATGAAAATAATATTAAAATGCCAAAAATTTTGTGCATTTATCTTTAATGTGCACGTATAGAAAGTGCACTTAAAAAGGAATATGTATGGAATTATAAAGAATAATTCCAAAAATTATCAATTTTGTGCAGTTAAGTCAAAAGTGCACGTAAACAAAAGGCAGTTAAGTCAAAACTACTGTATTATGTAGGTAGACAGAGTTTTCAAAGATTTTAGTTAGAAACTTGTTTACTACAATACAAAATTGAAAAACAGCATTAAACTTTCTTAAAAACACATTGATCATTTTGTGTCAGTAATGCAAAACTTGGCACAATTGGGCCATTTATGGCACGTATGATGGCCCCGTAGAAATCTATTTTGGCCCTTTCAGGTCAAAATTAAACTAACTGGTAGTGAGCTAGTCTATCAGTGCCGGAGTCGCGGGTTCGATTCCCGCAGACAATCGTAGAGCTTCGCGGGATTAGTTAAGGAAAGAAATCGGTTAATACATTTTTCAATGTTATTTTCTTACTTTTTCGAACAATGCTTTTTTTACGAAATTGTTTTGTTTGTACCAAATAAACCACACAAGCGGTTGTTTGCATGAAAATCAAAAATTTTAACATCCTATTGTTTTTGTAAAACCAATTCCTTTGTATATTTGGCCCTTTAAAGTAAGAACTGTTACTTTTATGTGCAAGTCAGTCTTGCTTTAAATCAAAATTATTTTAGGTAGGTAAATATCAAAAAATCAAAGAAGATCGTCAAATGATAAAAATGCTTCATACATAAATTAAATTTTGTATTGAAAAATAAAATTTCATGTTGCTTTTGAGCAATGGCATTTGTGAAACATTAAGTATGTAATATTAAAGTAAAACAAAAATGGATAAGAACTATGTTTTACTTTTATTTTTATTTAAATACAAACATAATAATCACATATGTATGTAAACTAAAGAAATTGTTTGGCCCTTTTAAATCGCCAATTTGGCACAAAACAAAAAAAACTCAAAATGCATTTTCTGTATTAAGGGCAGTGTTGCCACTTAGTGGGTAATTACCCGAATTGGCTGTCATTTTTAGTGTCGTGTTTGAAGCGTAGGTAATTTATTTTGGGTGCATATCAAGTATAATTTTAAATTCTCTTGTATTTAGGGTTGGAAGAAACCAATATTCAAATAACTGGACAATGTAAAAAATTCATCTGGGTATTGTAAAAATAACTGGACAATTTAAGAAGTTCAAAAAAAAATAAATTCGAAGTAATTTTTTTTACCATAATATTAAAAAATGAGGAAACGTAACAATAAAAATTCAACTTTACGTAATATTACATATCGTCACCTAAAATCAAAATGGACATTAGTAACAAAAAAGTTCAAAATCTACTTTTTTTTGCGAAATAGTCGTAAGCGCAAAAACACGAATTCTAACTATCTCAATATCTGTCCGAAAATACAAAATTATTTGTGCACGATTTTAGATATTTGTCCAAAACGTGCAGAAATGGACCAGTGCATTTCACTGATAAGATTTCTAAAATCGGGCTAAAATTAAGAATTCTAGTTTTTAATTTTTGTAATTGGGAAACCTTTGGTGGCCCTCCTGATGTCTATAGATCACTAATCCTTTTCTTAAACTGGAATACAATTCCTTAACTAGCATCTGGAATTTGATTTCAATCGGACTAACCGTTTACAAAGTCCAGAAAAATTCCCATTTTTGTTCTTAAATCTCTTACTGTGTGTCGCTTACGATTTACAGAATTTACTATCTCTTGTTTTAGTTATAAGAAAATGTAATTGAAAATTGTTCATACTTTCATGAAAATTTAGTCTTATTAAAATTTCCAAAGGACATCCTTTTGCTTTCTTGTAAATATGGATTTTTGCAAATACATACTTAAAGTACTTTCGAAAAAGCCTTGCAATTTGGTATAAAAAAAACAAACAAGATCCATTAAGGTATACAGATTTGGAACGTTTCTTTTATCGCATTTTTTGGATATAAATTGGAATATCCTTGGGCAAAATATAAATTGATCCTTTATATTTAGTATGTAATTAAAAAAAATCACTTTTTAATATTAAAGAAATTGTATTTGAGCTGGTTACTGGACAAGACCCAAAAAAACTGGACAGTCCAGGCCATTGCAGGCCGTCTGGCAACCCAAATTGTATTAAATGCAGATAAATTTGTCATTCTGTTCCGATATCGAAGGGACAATTATAAATACCTAAAAACTGAAGAGAATTGTATATTGAAGTAACAACAAGATTTGATTACAGTAATGAAATTTATACCATTTCAGATATTGCTGATCTAAAAAATGCAGTCTCTTCAACCAAGGCATGGTTTCAATTAAAGAATATAAATAGAATATCATATACTCGTAAATATGCATAAGCTAAAGGGTGGTTACATTGTAAGGGCCGATGTTGAATGTGAACCACACCTAAACGCCAAGTTTTTTTCCGAATTTTATTTGACATTTCTCTATTTCAGACTTACTCAATTTGAACCATGGAGAGATACACAATCCAACAACGTGTTAAAGTTATCCAGACTTATTATGAAAATGGATGATAAATTTCGAAGAAAATCATCTTCAGTGATGAGGCACATTTTCACCTCAGTGGATTTGTCGATAAGCAGAATTTCCGCATTTGGGCGAATAATAATCCAAGAGTGATTGTCGAAAAACCAATGCACCCACAAAGACTGACTGTTTGGTGCGGTTTATGGGCTGGCGGCATCATCGGGCCGTATTTTTTCCAAAATGAGGCCGGTCAGGCAGTTACTGTGAATGGTGTTCGCTATCGTGAGATGATAACGAACTTTTTATGGCCCGAATTGGAAGATATGGATGTGGACGATATGTGGTTTCAGCAGGACGGTGCCACTTGCCACACAGCTAACGAAACAATGGCTCTTCTGCGCGACAAATTCAATGGCCGTGTTATCTTACGTGGTGGCGATGTCAATTGGCCGCCAAGATCATGTGATTTGACACCGTTGGACTTTTTTCTTTGGGGTTATTTGAAAGAAAAGGTGTACGTCGATAAAGCCCTTATGACACTACATTTTTTATTCATTAATTGATATGGAATTGATAGAAAGAAACAGTAAATGTAAGATAGAGCAAACTATATGTATGTTATGTTTTTGTTTCAGGGATGGCGTTGAGAATTTTTAATATTGTACCAACAACCTTTAAAAATTATAGTTTTTTACCCTAATTGTACTAAAAGATTTTTTTTAGTTGAAATTAATTTTAATTATGTTCATAAAAAACACCACAAAAAGGTATTATAAATCTTAGTTTAAAAAGTATCAACAAAAAAGAACAATTGAAACAACTTAGCCATCCCTGTTTTGTTTATTTTATTAAATGCTGCCAACTTTTTGTTTATGAGAAACCTAAAAACAAAAAGCGGTAAATCGCTGAATTTGCCCATAAACCGCTGATTCAGCAACACTTTTAATATTTCAAGCTTGAAATGTCAATTTTAAGTTAAACAATTTTACATTTTTTTTGACATAACTTCATTTTTTATCGATAACTTTAGTAAAATTTTTGACAGTTTGCCATTTTTCTAAATACAGCTTAACTCTTTGCACTTGGTAAATTTTTGTATTACATTATATTTGTACTGTTCACCAAAACTTTAACAATGCATTAAAAATGTAGTGTCATAAGGGCTTAAGCCAGCAACAATTCAAGAGCTAAAGGATGAGATAATTCGGCATATTAACGGCATAGAACCTCCATTACGCCTCAGGGTCATCGAAAATTTGGACCATCGGATGGAGGTGTGCCGCCGTGGTCGCGGCGCCCATTTGGCCGATATTTTGTTCCATACATAATTGAGTAATACCAATATATCATAATAAAATAAAATTACAATAATTTCCTAAATAGTTTGTGTTTTATTCAAAATCAACATAGGCCCTTGAAATTTAACCACCCTATATATAGTGAATTGCGCCATCGTGGACTCTTACTGCCTATTTCGCTAAATGCAAAAGAACTCTTTCTTTCGACTTCGTGTTATTGACACTTATGGTGTTTTCTTTTCTACAAAAAATGTCACATTTTATTTAAAAAAATGCAATTTGGTGTTCGTTTCTTAAAAATGCTTTGCTCTCTAAGAGGGCAGCGTGTTTTATTCTAAAAAAATTCACCCTTAAATGTCATAAGGCATTGCACTTTCCGCCCCGTATAAATCGAGAGTGTTGATAATGCCCTGTAAAAAGATGGCTTCTGTTTATATATAGGGTTACCAGACGAAGTTGGGAAAAAATCGCCTCTAATCAGGACAGTAAAATGTTTAAGTTTTAATAGTAATTTTGTCTATTATTTTATAGTAAAAACAAAAGAAAGCATAACATTATTAATGGTAGGTTGTCAGTGACATAAAATTTAAATGGATTCGGTGTTAAAAAATTGTTTTTGAAAAAAAAACGTCAAATCAAGAAATCGTAAAAACTTGGTGTTAATAAATTCACAATCTGGCAAAGGTATTTTCTTGTTTACATATTTTATGAAAACCAAACTAAAGAAATTGGAATTTGGTCATTAATTTTGTTAATTTATTTATTTATTTAATATTAATATATTATCAAATTTGGGTTTATGTGTATTTTTTTATATTTTGAGGAACATCCTTTTTGATTTATGTACATATTTTTTTATATATTGAAGAACAAACTTTTTGTCAGTTGTTAAAAACAGGGCGATCCAATTTTGTGTTTTGTTCTCGTCAAATAAAAAATTGCATTATTACATGTAAGGCAAGACATTTTATAAATGCACCTTTTAAAATGTGGTATTTTTTTTGTAGAAAAGAAAACACCATTAGATTTCGAAAAAAAAAAATAAACTTTATTTTGCCATTTTTTTTTTGCAGAGAATATTAAGCACACTTAACATTTGTTAAACAGATTTGAGAAACATACTGTCGTCTGAAACCATTACTGGAATTTTATCTACTTATGAAGGTTAAAAAGAAACGAAAATTAAGATTTTAAAACCTTAGTAGATATCTTCTCCTTCTTATGGCGTTAGAGCCCGAGGTTAGCTAAAGCTTGTTCTACTAGCCTGCTTTATACTTCTCTGCCCGCGGTTTTTTATTGACAGTTATGAATACCTATAATTCCAAAGTCTTCGTCAACGCAGTCCTTAGTCTCTTTTTTTCGGCCCTCTTTATCTAGAGCATCTAATGTCGTATTGTTGCACCTCCTTTGCTGTCTGCGGTCATCCTTTCGCGAAATATACCCAGTCAAACTAATTCGCTGAGCCTTTATGTGTTGGACAATGTCCTCTCCATTTCACAGTTCGAGAAGTTCGTTGCTACCCATATTTCGTAGATATATGCAACCAAATGTTAAAGTAAAACTCATTGCCAATCTTTTTCTTAATAACTTAACGTTTTTTATTTTTATTCAAACAACGTTCCTTAATGGTTCCGTTGTCTAGGGGGTTTGTTAAGGTTAGAAACTGTCCGCTGGTTCGAATCTTGGTTTTTCAAAAACAAAATTTTCTTTTTAATTTTTATGTTCAAAAACGATTTTTAAAATATATTTACCAGTTTTCGCTTTTTAAATTAAATTTATAATGAAGTTTTTAGTATTGTAAATATGTATGTATATTTAAAAATTATTTTGTTTTTGTCTAGTTGCTCTGTATTCTCTGCAAAATGGTGAAGTGTATATAAGACTCGGCATAGCCGAATATAGCACTCTCACTTGTTTGATTTTAATTCGTTACGAATCACCTTAATTTTGAATAAATTCTTTTCACAGCAAAAAAGAATTGAATGAAATTTAAATCAATTCAAACGAATTAGGCAGAAATGAATTTCAATTCGTTTTCCAATTCAAATTATTTATAGAATGAGTTGCAATTCCTTTCCAATTCAAATGAATTTGTTAAAGTGAATTGCAATTCATTTTTTACAGATTCATTTAAATTGAATTGATTTTGAATTCATTCAAATGAATTGCAATTCAAATTAATGAAATCAAAAATGAGTTGCAATCAATCAAATTCAAGAGCAGATCTAGGGACAATTACTAAAATTAACTATTTTTTATTGCAGTTGAAAGTTTTTAATACAAAAAGTAAACAAATTTTCCAATTGAAGTAAAAGTAGTAAGACATTCGTGTAAACGAACATAGCTTTGATAGCAAAATAGTTGTTGAGATTCAAAATTGCTAAAATCTTTAAGCTTCGATTGAAAAATTTAAAAAAAATAAATTTTACATAATATTTACTCTAGGGCTATAACTTTTTCACACTTTTTGCGAATATCAAAAACGGCATAATATAGTCGTGTAGAACATTAAAAGTTATTAAAAAAAAAATATGATATTTTTTCCGAATTGTTAAAAAAGTTCACGCAGGGATCGGGTTGAAGTTTGAAAACAACCATTTTTATCTCACGGAAATTTTAAAAAATATACACCTGATATTTGTATATATTCCTATACGTATCACTTAAATGCTATTTTGAAATTTATCCACTGCTTTAGATTTAAAAATGTTCCTACGGTTTACAATTCATCGCGGTTCAAAATTTCTTGGAAGGTTTTAGAAATTCGCTTCCCTGCGTGGGGTTTTTTTCGCAAAACGACGGGAGACAGGTGTTTTCATTACTAAAACATTCTTGGCCACTCCGTGGTACCATGCCAAAAATTTGGTTATAGCCCTAATGTACACAAATATGAGATTATTTTAGCAAAAAATTGTTGTTAAACACACTTTTAATAATATTTTACATTATTTGATAACCATAAGAATTTTAGTGTCTTTTAGCAAATAAACAAAATTTTTCCATCTTGATAGGATTTTCGCCTATACCTTACAATTTAATTCCTATTCTGCCGCTACCTGGCAATTCCATTCCAATACAAAATCAATTCAATCAATTCAATTCAAATGAGTTGGAAATGAATTGCTCATTCTTTTTTCTAATTCATTTTTAATTAATTCAAAATCAATTAAATTCAAATGAATCTGTAAAATGAATTGCAATTTACTTTAACAAATTCATTTGAATTGGAAACGAATTGAAATTCATTATATTTACATATTCATTTGAATTGAAATTCATTTCTGCCTAATTCATTTGAATTGACTCAAATTTCATTCAATTCGTTTTTTTGTGTGAAAAGAATTAATTCAAAATTTGCTAATGAATGATTCGCGATTTAATTCAAAAATTAATGATTCATATACAGCTCTGATTGATCCCAATTCCAAAATTACAATGGTATAACCGTTTCGGTTTCAATAAATAGTATTCATTTTTCAAATAGAAGAAAAAATTACAAGTTTTAACACTTGAGCTAAAAGAAAAAATGTTTATTAGCTTATATGTATAACAAAAGGAAATTCTTTCTGAGAGTTAAGCATGAATTTCTTTTTTAAGCTTTTTTTGTTTGGTTCATTTAATTGTAATACATACATAATTGCCGACATAATTGAAATAACGATGCCAATAACGAAATACAAAATATATTTTTTAAACTATAGCTTAATAGCGATACAAATACCGAAAAAACAATTCATACCAATATTGAAATTCGTTTCGATTGCCAACCTTGGTATATGTACATATATTTTTTTTAGTAAGTTAAACTGGCGTTAAAATTAAAATACACCGTAATTTGTTTTACGTCAAATTTTACTTAAAATGAATACTTTTCCAAAAAATAAAAACTTTCCCAGATTATTTGTTTGCATTTTCAAGGTCTCTTTATTACACCATTATAGGACAACCCATAAAAAAACAAACAAACATATTACAATAAAAGTTTCCCTTAATTTTGTTTTACATACTTAGCAACACCTACCCGACCCAAGTTTGTTTGCTGTTAGTTTTTCAAACATCGTTTTTCGTCAACTTGCAACATCATCAAAAAAATTGAATAGAGCAAGAAATTTCTAACACTTAACATTAATTTGATAATCTTTTAAGCACTAAATTTAATGTTTTACAAATAGAACACTAAAAATAAGAAAAATAAATATTTTAGAATACACGTTTTTTTTTTTCTTCATTTATTCAAATAAAAACTGTCCAACTCAGATGATGCTGCTGTTCGTAAAAACTTCCTTAGCAGATGCATCCTTTTTTGGTATTTAGTTTATGTGAAAATACAAACAGATACTTAAGCTAACAAATACATACACTGCGATGCAAAGTTATAAAGACATCTGGGTTTTAAAGATTTTTTCCATTTTTATACAACTTCAAAAATATATATTTATGATATATATTTATGTCATCTGAAAGATAAACGCATTTAAATTTTGAATTCTTTTTGTATTTTATTTAATTATACCCAAGGCGAATTAACTACAGGTGGTGTCGAAACGGCATCTGATTTTGACAGTTCGGGCTTATTTGTTTTGATTTGTTAGTGTTTTGCTAATAATGGTTGACATTTTGTGCTAATGGCACTAACAATGCAATGCAAAAAACCCTATGTTGTTTCTGTTGTTTTTGGATTGTTGTAGTTCCGACACCACCTGTAGTTGAATTCGCCTTGATTATACCCTTTTCGATATAGGACATAAAAATATGTTTCAAAATTTCGAAATTGTGATTGATATTTTTGTTAAGACGTCGCATGTTAAAGTATTTAAAACAAAACAAAACTTGATAGTTCAGTTAATAGTAAAGGAATTAATTTTATTTAAACTTTAAAAAATAAAGCTATAAAAATACAATACAGTCACAGTCCCGCGTCTATTTTTTCTGAACCAAACAGTTATATACAGTAGAGGGTTCCCTCTTACAAGGAAAAAAAGTGCGCCGTATACCCTCTAATATAAAGTATTTTTGGAGGTGGTTTCGAAAAAAAAATTTTTTTGCCGAACATAGGGGTCGCCTTTTTACAATTTTCGTTATATCTTAGGCATTTACAGTCCGATCTTAAAGTATGATACGAAAAATAAAGTGGGGATGGTCATACAGTTGACCCGTCTGGAAGCATCCTACGCACTGCAGGTTCAAAATTTAAGTATTTCTTAAACTTCTGGATGCTTTCAGACGGGTCAAATGTATGACCAACCCCACTATATTTTTCATCTCCATCATTTATTTCTAACACACCTACCCGCTATCTCCATTTCTTAAGGGAGCTCCCATACAGTTTTCAATAGAGACTAGAAATATTTTTAAGAAAAAGTCTAATAACTGCCATTGAGTCGCCCCTAGGGGAATAACATATATGACCGGCCTCCATTAGTTTTTCGTCCTAAATATTTTTTTAAAACATACTTGCCCTTTATCGCCACTCCTCTAAGGGGGGCTCCTATACATATATGGGGTTTAATGAAATTCTTAAATTTAATTAACCTTTTTTCGTTTGTGAATAAAATCAAAAGTTGCAAACAGTTAGAAGCATAGCTGAATTTTCCGCGAATATATCGCTCATTTGCTGCAAGACCGGCATAACTCAAAAAATGAAATTTTGGATTTAGAGATGCAGAATTGTTCGCTTTGTTTTTCTTTATATTGTGTATTAAATTTTAAATGCGTTTATCTCGAAATGGATTTTTTGAGCGATATGTTGTACAATATCTTCCATTTTCGAAATAACGGTATATATTTTTTTATAATAAAATTTAAAAATGTTTCTGCTGGAATTATCGGATTAAGTACTTCCTTAGCAAAAGATTAATAGTTTCTTGCGAGCTTTAAGTTTCTGACGTTAGGGCGGTACATTAGGGTAGTACGAACAGAGATCGGGTGGATAAATACTTGAACGAGATACTTGAGTTCAATGGCCCCTGGAACCAAAACATTATTTTTCTCGAGACAAAAACATTGATATATTATAGCTTAAGATCGGACTGTAAATGCGTAAGATATTGTAAAAAGGCAACTCCTACGTTGGGAAAAAGTTTTTTTTTTCGAAACCTTCTTTCAAAAATACTTTATATTAGAGGGTGTACGGGTAAACGTTTTTAGAGGAACGGTCTAATATACAGGTATGTGATGTTTTTTGAAAACGAAATGATATACACGCGACATCGTTTTCAGTTTCTTTAAAAATGTATGTCTTATTTTTTTGTATATGTGACCTTCTCCGAGAAAAGGGACCTAGTGTGTCAAAAAACGGGTTTGGACTTAAGAGTGGATTCTGGTACCTAAAAGGGTGTAGAATAAGATGAAATTAGTTAGATTTCTGATAAAAATTTATTTACCCCATAAAACGTACAAAACGAACTTGGAAAAATCGATAAAAATAAGAAAAACATTAAAATTTTACTTTTTTAATTGCGTTTTTCTCAAAACTTCGTTTTTACACATTATGTCCCTTTTCTCGCATATATTATTTAAAATTTTATAATTTAGATGTTAAGAACAATTTTTGATTTTTAGTTGAACTGTTGATTTTTAATTTTTTGATATTCTTTAATTTTTGATGAACTCGAGCCTAATTAAAGAATATCAAAAAATTAAAAATCAACAGTTCAACTAAAAATCAAAAATTGTTCTTAGAAATAGCTATGGCACAAGCTCTAATGTTTACATTTGTACTTTAATTTGTACAAATAAAAAATGTCGACGAAAGTGGACAAAAAAACATAATAAACAAATGTATTCAGGTTTTCAAGACAAAGTCTTGACAGAAAGAATACGAAAAAACAGAGGAAAAAGGAGGCAACATGTAATTTGAAATTTAAGTGATAATAACAGCAAATTTCGAACCACCAGTACTACTGGTTAAAGATTGATGTTTGACTGTTGGCTAACGGGCACCGCAGTGGTGCATTGGGTAGAACACTAAGATCTTCTGAGGATAGAAAGTGGTGTTTCTTGAAACATGTAAAGATCAACCCGGGTTCAAATCCCAGCTCAGCCAAGAAAAATTATCAATAAATTTTAATAAAAATTCCAAGTTGTAAAATTCCTTTCCTCAGTGAAAATAATTTAATGAAAATTAAATTTGATGAACTCGAGCCTAATTAAAGAATATCAAAAAATTAAAAATCAACAGTTCAACTAAAAATCAAAAATTGTTCTTAGAAATAGCTATGGCACAAGCTCTAATGTTTACATTTGTACTTTAATTTGTACAAATAAAAAATGTCGACGAAAGTGGACAAAAAAACATAATAAACAAATGTATTCAGGTTTTCAAGACAAAGTCTTGACAGAAAGAATACGAAAAAACAGAGGAAAAAGGAGGCAACATGTAATTTGAAATTTAAGTGATAATAACAGCAAATTTCGAACCACCAGTACTACTGGTTAAAGATTGATGTTTGACTGTTGGCTAACGGGCACCGCAGTGGTGCATTGGGTAGAACACTAAGATCTTCTGAGGATAGAAAGTGGTGTTTCTTGAAACATGTAAAGATCAACCCGGGTTCAAATCCCAGCTCAGCCAAGAAAAATTATCAATAAATTTTAATAAAAATTCCAAGTTGTAAAATTCCTTTCCTCAGTGAAAATAATTTAATGAAAATTAAATTTGATGAATTTAGATGTTAATTAAACTGTTTTCTGAACAAAAATAAGGCTTTACTTTAGAAATGGATTTTAAAATTACCCGAAATTCTTCACAACTTTTAAAAAAGATTGTTTTGAAATCGATCGATTTTTATCACATACCTGAAAATCTTTTTGGTTCTGACTAACAAAATAAGAAATACCCCGTTTACACAACATGAAAGGAGAGTATACGTATAAGTGATGTTACGAATATTCGTATTCGTATCGCCGAATTTTCGCTATTTCATGGCATACGTTTAAAAAAAAACAATACATAAGTTTAAGAAAAATGCTTGAAAGAACACAAAAAAATTAATTTTTATTTAAAAAAAGCAAACTAATAACCTACTTTTAGTAAAGTAAAAAACAAACAAAATATATTTCAAAACTAGCATTTAAAAGGAAAAGTCTTATTTGGTCATATCATGTTAAATTTATAATCAAATCTCAGTAGAGAAATATTGAGCTTCGAAAATAAAAGTTTTGAAGCCTTTTCTTCTTTAAGCCTTTTGCTATGCGGCGTGTAAATAAGTCAGACCCGCACCATTAAACAATCGCTCGGAACATTCGTTGGGGGTGTCACTAAACATTGCCTGGTTGTAGGTAAAAGAAGTTCGTATTTTTTCTTATTTACTTCCCATCATGGCAGTAAGTTCAAATTCAGTCATCCGAATTAGAGGTCTGCATCGCATAAGTTTTTGTTGTACACGAGATACTAGTTTTTTTGAAGTATGTGTATACCCTTTTTCTTTATCATTCATCAAGAAATGAAGAACACTGAATTGTTATTTGTCAAATATTTTCAAGCAGTAGTCACAGCGAAATGTGTTCTTAAAAAATTTAACTTATAAAAATTTTAACATAATAAATGAACACAAAAAATTAACCGTTATTAGGATTATAATGTAAAAAGAACAAATGTTTGTATGTCGTTATGCACATAGAAGACCAAGGTCTATCCAATAGGTCTGACCAAGAAGCCAGATGTTTATTTAGTTTATTCCTCAACGATGTCAAAAGTTGTTTACATTTTCCTTATATATGCATATTTTTGTTTACGTTTTTGGTTTTTTGCCACACATGCATGCACACAAAACACACTTTTCCTTTTGTTTCGCCTATATAGTAGTAAGGTTTTGACAACGCCGAGGAATTTTACACAAACAAAATGCCTGTTGTTTTTCATAATTCGGCCTCTAATCCGAATGTGATAATTATGTTAAATAAATTAAGTAGTGTGACAGTTTGTTTTACAATGTATTGTTATCACCGAAAACGCGAGATTTTTCTTCAATTAAATTCGAAGTATCGAATGGCGCTAAAGATTGGATATTCGTATTCGGGGAATATAGGCGCAGTTAATCGTATTCGCGAATTTTAAAAATTGATAATCGTAATATCACTAATACGTATTATTAACGAAAAATCGAAGAAAAATCCGATGGCTGAAAGTGCGAGAAGTGTGTGTATGTTAGTAATAAAATGCCAGCGTAAGGAATTTTTCATACTTGCATATAGTATAAGTGAAAAATTTTGCATTAATTGCTACTGTCATGACAGTACCCTCAAGTGCTAACGTTGTGATATAAATGAAAAGAAGGTTAAAAATTTCGTTACTTCTATTAATAATTTTCAATGCTTTTTCCGGTGACAAAAAATCTGTAAAAGCTATATGCGATTATAACTTTGCACCTCAGTGTATAAAAGTATGGTGTAAAGTAAAACAACCTACTTGGCCAAAGACTTCGTTGTAAACGATAAACAATTAACGATTTTTACAATAAAATCTATGCTTCTAAGGTCACTGACAAAAGTCTTGTGTTTTTTTTTCGTGTTTTCGTATCAAAGCCAAAAGCTGCTCTTTATACATTTTGAATTCTTTTGTGTTTAATTTATTTACAAACAGTATAATTATACCCACACCACAATAGTGGAGAGGGTTTTATGAATTTGTGCTGATCTTAAAATATTGGTCCTAGAATCCCTTTCTGAGTTGAACTAACGATGACCGTCCGGCTGGCTGGCTGTCCATGTAACCTTGTGCGCAAAGTACAGGTCGCAATTTTGGAGATAATTTGATAACATTTGGGACATAGGTTCTTATTGGCACAAGGACAAAGATAGGGGGAAATTTTTTCCTCTCAGAAACTATCAAACCGATTTTAATGAAATTAAAAACATAGATAGAATCATATCTATATGGAAACATAAGCTATGCAGTTTTTCAAAAATAGGACCACAAGGGTAGGTTGGGGACAACTTCTGCCCCTCACAACTTTCAAACCGATTTGAATGAATAAGTCCATATTTATATGGACACATAAGCATGATGTGTTTTTAAATACTGTGGTGTAGGGTATCATAAGGTCGGGCTTGACCGACTATTCTTTCTTACTTGTTTTTTTTTAATTTTCTTTAACTGTTAGCTTTTATTGACGGTTGGTAAAATTTTTTAGATGTAGTGTTAGGTAGTATTCGATTTTTAAACAGATTCTGACTTTAAAAAAAAGATCTTTAAAATTTGTATATTACTCTTTGTTTAAAAATACAACTTGAAAAGTATTTTATTACTATTTTTGAGTATAGACTACTCAAGAAAGTGCAAATACTCGATATTCGGTACCCACTACTCAATACGTTGCCAGCACTACATCTGAAGGCTCAGTTAGCCGAGAGTAACAGTAACGTTGCAAATCAACTGCATCATTTTGTTGTATGTAAAGCAATTAGAACTAATATAGTTAGCAGTAAGATGTTACGTCTCAATCTGTAAGAAATAGATTGGTCTTGCTTTTTTTACGGTAAGGTTAAGTTACTGTTACTCCCAGCTTACTAAGCTTTGAGCCACGTTAAAGTATGTTGAACTGTATGAATTATAAAGAAGCGATTCTTACATTGATGCTAAAAGAAGCAAAAAGAATTTTCAATTTCCAGTTAATGCTTAATAAAAGCTGTTTTAACAATGCATATCATTAAGGGTATATCAATCGAATTTTTGAAACATGTGCTCATTTATTATTTATAGCCAGGGAAACCATAAATATGCAATTGCATGTTTTTCCTTGTGCGACCAATGATGGCAGAAACAATATTTTTATCAGATTTAGAGCTTTTTATGAATTTTGGCATCGATTTGTTAGTGCATATTTTACCGTTTGCAGCATTTTTTTGCATAATTTAGTTAAAAGAGCCTTTCTGCAGCATTATTTAAGTTTTAAGCGCATAGTTTTCCTTTTTGGGGCATATTTTGATACATATTAAATTTTAAGATGCCTACAAGAGCTTTCGCGGCAAATAAAAAAAAAATATTTTTGTGAAATTTTGGCATTTCTTTTTTAAATACCCAACCCAACCCAACGTGTTGCTTCAATTTCGCCATACACATCTAACTTCGCCATATACATTTAATTTTAATCGAAAACTGTAAGACAAAGCCGGTTGTCATTAAAAATAAATGTTATTTTAAACTTTAAAATTTTATGTATAGGCAAAAATTAAGGTAAAAGCAATTATATACGTTTTTGGCGATGGTAATACACAGAAATCTGGACTAATCTTTTAGTATACCGATAGACTCAGAATCACTTTTTAAAGTGATCTTACGATGTCCATCCGTCCGTTTGACTGGTTGTCTGTCCATGTACAAGTTGCAATATTGTAGATAAATAGTTTGGTTTTTAACATTTTTAATTTGGCTTAAGTTCATCAAATTTGATTTTCATTAAATTATTTTTATGAAGAAAGGAATTTCAAAACATAAAAATTAATTAAAATTGTTTTGATAATCCTTCATTCTTGACCGTGGCCGGGGACCGAACCGCGGCCGGCAGGTTACCATGACATGTTTCGATCGCAACCACTCGATCTCCCCAGATGGATTTGCCGTTTTACACTCGCAGCCATCGACGACTGCTGACGTCAATAGTCAAACATCAATCCTTATACCAAATTGTATTTTAACCTTTGGTAGATCGAAATTTGCTTTCTTTTTTGAATGATTACACAGCCCGACAAAATTAAAAAAAATATTTGCTTCTTTGAAATCCATTTATGACCGTCTGTTAGTTTTTTCAAAAAATTTCTTCATCAAAATTTCTTATTTATAGTTATGGTAGTTACCAAAAAAAACATTTTTTCCGTAAAAATTTTTTTTGCTAGCTGATTAACGGGAATTTTATATGTACAATATTATTGAGAACGTTATTTTTTCTTGTTGCACTCCAATTGAATATCGTAAGTTAGTTGCTTGTAAGAAGTGGTTTATTGCAGTTGGCAAAGTTTATTAAAAAAGTGTTGATCTATGGCAACTACCATAACTGTAAATAAGAAATTTTGATGAAAAAAATTTTTTGAAATAACTAACTGACGGTCATAAATGGAGGTCATAAGTGGAGGGTATAAAAAAGCTATATCATGAAAACTAGAGCTGATAGAGACAAACTGATTACAGATTTGAATTCAGCGCACCAAAATTAACTAGAATCAGTTGAGAATTTCAAAGAAGCAAATTGAGTGTTGGCCTGTGTTATCCATTTTAATTGATTTTACATGTTTTTCCTTACTGCTGTTTTTTCGTACTCTTGTCAAGAATTCTTCTTGAAACGTGCTTTACTAAACTTAAAAAACGAAAATAATTCTGTATTTTTGTTTAAAGTGACCACAATGAAAAGTGAATTATATCAGTTAATGTTTGCAGAGCTTAATAGAATAACCAAAGGAATATTTTCCACTCCAGACTCTTCGGCGAATGTGAAAAGAAAATTAATATGCCAAAATATTATATAAACAAAGGAACGAAATAAAGTATGTATATATGCTAAGGGTTTCAAGTCTAATCGAAACAAACGACTTTTTCTTTTATAAAAAAAAAAAATGAATTAGTACTATTGGGGTCCAAAAAGTACGATTTTTAAAGCTCGTTAGTACGATATTGGTTTTCTCATTTATCTTCCCTGAAATGAACACACCTATTATTGTTTGTAGAATTTTCAAAACGTCATATAGATGTTATATTTTTTATTCAATATTTGAGAATTTATTTTTTCACAGCAAATAAATTTACATGAAGCACTTTAATCGATCTTGAATATCAATCATCTAACCAAATTACAAGTTATATGGCCGCTTTCTCATTACGCGATTATTTTTTTCCCAACGAAAAACTGCACATTAAAAAATTTTGTTTTTTCAATGTTTCATTTGCTTCTTTCTATTCTGTTTGAAAGCTAACCAGCAGCCGTATTCTGTAATTCGCTTAGCTGAAGCTAAATCTCGATTGCTAAAATTCCTTAAAAAGCTAAAATTGCGGCGAATTTAGTTTTTATGGCATTGCCAAATTTAGCAATGCACGTTACAGAATTGCATTCGTGATCAAAAATCGCTAAATCAATTTTATACATTTTTAGCGATAGAGATTTAGCTTTAGCGAATTACGGAATACGGCTGCAGCACTCATCCGCCCATTATTTATGTTCCTTACAGATAAATCCAATCAGCTGACTTCTAACTTTTACATGTATTTTGATAGGTGTTGCCAACTGAAAACAATGTTTTTTTCGGTATATTGAGAAACCCAAAATCGTCAATGGACTGTTTATCGGTCTAATAAATTTATGTTGACATTTAGTAACAGACAGTTTGTCGATACATTTAGAAAATGGCTAATAATGTCTTAACTTCAATATAAATATTAGATTTAAAAGATTCACTGCTACCTTTTGCATTTCTTTCATTTCTAAACCCTCCATCCACCATCACAAGTGGTGAATAAAGAAATGTAAAGTTTGTAATTCCGTTAAACCATCGTCTTAGTTAATTTTAAATTTAACAAATTTTAAACTACAGAAATAATTATACTCAATTTTTATTGTTTGGTCAATTGGGTAACTACTAAAAAGCGTAAATGTTGCATTAGTTGTGAAATTAAATTAACAAAAAATTGTTTTCAAAGACTTTTTCAAGAGGGTGTTGTTTGGTAGAACTCGAGTAGAAAGTATATTAAAAATGTTTTTTTATTTACAATTCCGTATTTATTAAACTTAAATGAATAGCAAGTAATTTGTTTTACAAAAAAAAAAAATTGTTCAGTACGGCAATGTATGAGCAGCGAGCGTTAGTATTTAGTTTTGCAGTTTTTTTTTGTATTACAAGCTCTGTCTGTCTTCATTTATAAATTTATATTTCACTAGTTATGTTGTGCTTGTATTGCATAGCAAAAACAATTGCACTTGAAAAATGAAGATAACGTTGATGTTTAATAAAGTTTAAGCACAATGGGTAATTATGAGTTTTGGTTTTTTTATTTTATATAAAGATATCCTTAAAATAAGTTGTAACTATTCTTATTCGACAAGACGTATACTTTGGGTTCTTGGTATAAAAAATAAGAATTCAAAATAATATCATTCACAATAGCGCTTTCAAAAAGTTATATATTTGCAAAGCATCACTTGTTTTTGCATCGTCCTTTTAATATATACATATATATATATATATATATGCTGACCCACTGTGCACTACATATTTTCAAATTCTATATGAAAATACAAAATATATGAACTTTCTTCTATTCATTTGAATCATGACATTTGAAATGTTTTTTTAAACACTTTTACTAATGGTTATTTAATGCTACAAAATTATCTTGATGTTTATATTTTTAAGCAAAATCATCTTTATAAACACTGAATATTGTTGCCAGAATTGTATATGAAATATGTTAAAGGACAACTAATACAGCACTTGCTGCAGTATTTTTTCAATTCCATATAAATTTCTATCCTACCATTCATTTGAACGAACATTTCGTCAGTGATCCATAGATGTGTTGTTGATAAACTAAAGATATAAATGCATAAATTAAAACTTAAAAGCTTTTCAGAAATCTTAGAAAAAAAATTGAATACTCTTACAAAGTAATAGGGGGATACGAGGGTGACAGCAATTATTGGAATTATAAAGTCAAATATTGTATTTAAAATGCACATTTAAAACTTCGTAGGATTTTACAATGTTATCTGTCCCAAAGTTTGCAAAAAAACTTAATGATACATTTTTACTTTGACTACACAGTATCCAATCTTTAGCTTTATTTTTAACAATTTCTGTTTATTTAATTAACTTTATCTGTAAGAAGATAACTGCATAATGTACTTTAGAAACTGCTAAATGATGTTTGATATGTCCAAACGTTTTGCAAAAGCAAATCATTTTTAATAAGACTAGAAAAAATATGTCACACAGCCCTGGCCACGGTCAAGAATGAAAGATTATCAATAACAATTTTAATTAATGTTCATGTTGTAAAATGCCTTTCTTCATAAAAATAATTTAATAATTTAAAACCATAAATAGTTCAACAAAATAACCACAATACTAATTATGTCACAATTTTTAATCAGGAAAGCCAAATATTACCCTTATGATGAGTGTCGTTGTCGTAATCGAAAACAAGTCGTTTTTAAAAATGTATGTTATGTTTGTCCGAAACGATATACGACAAAATTTCCACGTATTTTAATTTATCGCTTTCCCTACAAGAAATGAATGAGCGAATAGTCACATTTTTCACGTTGGTGTTAAGAAAATAATAGAAAGAAATTACAGAAGACTTGATTTCGATCATTTCTTTCTATCATTTTCTTAAGACCAACGTGAAAAATGTGACAATTCGCTCATTCATTTCTTGCAGGGTTGGTAACCACAAAAAAAACCAAATTTCATACGATTTCGACGACGACTCCTGTAATAACGATAATTATGTCACAACGCAAACATCATTAAGGTCTGGTGGATTCGAAAATATCGCCCCGCAATGAAGCCTTAAGGCTAAAACACATAATATATTGGTATACATATAGATTAAATTCAGACTGAAAATGATAAGTAGCAATCTAAAGTATGTTCCTAAATTTTATCAAAACCGAATAATTCAATCAAAATTATTTTTAGTTGACTTATTGAAAACTAAAATTTCCGATTGTCTGACGTAGATTATTAAGTTTAGAAAAGCCTATCTACGTTAACGACTATAAAATATTGGGTGGCAGATTTAAAAAGAAGCCTTAGTAACGAATACCGTTACATCGGAAAATCTTAAGTATCGGCGATATTTTGCTGTCGATACAACGATACTTTTTATATTTATTTTGGTATTTTTGAGCAAATAATTTAATTATTAAAGCTTATTTGTTGCATAGCAACACATTCAGAAATCATATTTTAACATTAATTTCATAAAATTTTCTTTCCAATAAAGCCCGTTTCATTGATATTAAAAATATATTTATTTGTTTTATTATGATTAAAACTTGTCTCACTCTATAAAAAAAAACACCGTTGATAACACTGTGCTCGAAATTGACACTTTTTTTGGCATGATGGGCACTTGGCGTTTTAACCTAATTCGGGTACGCTTAATAAAGTGGTGCTAGCCGTTTTTAAGGTTAGCTCTGGCAACCTCCTTCATTTTCGAAATAACGGTATATTTATTTCGAAAATGAAGGAGGTTGCACAACATATGTTCGCGTAACACCTACGAATGACGCAGGAATTCTTAAGTTTTCAAATTAGTTCTGTCGCATCTGACAGGCAAACGGACTTGCGGAATCGTTTATCTCCGCAAAAGTTGATATCAGCAATATTTTTGTTTAAATATCGGTATCGTACCTGCAAAAGGCCGTTTCGTTACATCCTTAGTATCCACGCTAGTGCTATATGTCACATATTGACGTATAGCACCTGCTCACACGTCCACTATTGCAACGTACAAAATCAATCGATTAAAATTCGAATTTTTAATTGCGTGCATAATTCTCTTGGATTATTCTCTATTTCTAAACTTGAAAAAATGGCTTGGTGGTAAAAGATTTGCCAACAACTAAAAGGAGACAGTTTTTACTATTAACAAGGAATCGAAGCTATCGCTGTGAAAAGTGTATCGTACTGAAAGAAAATTATATTGGGAAATAAAAAAAAGTTTTGCAAAATGTGTTGTTATCTTTTTTAGACCGGCTAATTTCGAAACAGCCCTCGTAGCAAAGTAACACTCGCAATAAACGAATTTGTAAAACCCTACTTAGTAACGATTTTGTGTTTTCTAAGTCCCCATATAGAATTGGGAAAACATTTTTTATATTTTATCGCAATCTTTATTTTTCACTTCCATTAACGCCAAGCAAGAAAACTTGTTTTGTGTAAATGGGGTAAAATAAGGTTTTATTATTTTAGTAAATTATAAAATTAATTTCAGATGGCATAGCTCAGTTGGTAAAAATAACTATTGACGGAAAGGGACATGAAAAGAAGTTTTAAGGCTCAGTTAGTCTTTACTTTCTGTTCTGTTACGAATCAGCTGATTTGTTTTTGTTATTAAAAAACCTGTGAAATTGATTAGTTTTTCTGTTCTGTTGCGGTTCAGTTTGTTAAAATCAAAAACTTGGTAAGTAATTGTAAGTGACAGCAAAATAAATAATAAAAAATACAAAATTGTATTGAAATAAACAATTTTTTGATTTTAAGAATTCATAAAATTTAATTTCTTCAAATTTGTGTGCATTAAAGTTATTGAAATAAAACAATGGACGGTGCAAAACTGATAAATTTGTCATAAATGGCTGCTAAGTTGCTACAGAAAAAGTAACTATTACAATTTCGTAACAGAACAGCACGGAACAGAACAGAAAGTAAAGACTAACTGAGCCTTTACGCTTTGAATATATTTAAAATTTTGTTTTTCCTTTTTTGTTTGTCTTTTTGTTTAAAGTTTATAGAATGAATTTTAAATTTATTATGATAATTTTGTTGATTGAAATTTTAAAAATGTTACTAAATTTTCGAGCTTAAGGTCTTTTTGTTATAAAAAACTTTTAACGTTAATTTAAAAACCAATATTCCGGCACTTCCTTAAGTGCTTTCTTAATTTATAAAAATAGAAACGGAAGTTAAAAATTTATTTATATTGTAATAGATCAAGTTTGATTTGAAAAATATTTTTTTGTTTTTGAATTAAAATTTTTTTTAATTTGTCAGTTATTGTTAAATTTGTTATAATTTGTTAAAAATTTATAAATTAAGAAAAAAACCCTGAAGAAGGCACTCAAGGAAGTGCCGAAATATTGGTTTTTAAATAAACGTTAAAAGTTTTTTATAACAAAAAGACCTTAAGCTCGAAAATTTAGTAACATTTGAAATATTAAAGGTCGAACATAATACATATGAAATTTTAAAATTTATTTTTCCATTTATTGTCAAAATTTTATTTTATTATAAAAAATTTCCTGAAGAAGATTTCCAACGGAAATCGAAATATTGAAAATAAAAATATTTTAATTAATTTTATAAAAAAGAGACCTTAAGCTTGAATAATGTATTAAAGTACAATGTTTTAATTTTTTGAATTTTTCAAACATATTTCCTAGACTTATTAGCCGTTACATACTTTTATAAGAACTTAGATCTCCAACCATTTTTATGTCATTACAAATGAGTGTCTCTTGCTGCAGTTAAATTCTCATGCATAAGCTCAACAACATGTATTATTAATTACTATTTTGTTGCAATGAAAAAGCACAAATTAAAGTTTTCTTTAATGTTTTAAGAATTTTTTCTAATACATAATTATTAATTATAATTGCTAAAAAGGATAGTTTTCCTTTAGAACAGAACATTTTTGAAATTAAGCATTTTTAAACAAACGCATTTAAACAGATTTGATTGACAAAGTTGCTTAGCAAAAGTAGGTCATTTATAATTTGGTTATTGTAATAAAAAACGATGAACTTGATTAGCAATTTACTACGAAAATATTTTATAATTTTTGGTGTTTCTTAAAATTTGTTCCCGATATATCGTACTTGATCATAAAGAGGGCATTAAAAAAAACTTCCGGTTAATACACTGAAAGAAAAACACTCGGGATAAATTAAGTTTTTATATTTAATTCAAGTACGAATTTGGGATTGAATCAAACTTAGTTTTACTTAAATTATTCTAATTTTTGTATTATTAAATATGGATAAATTAAATATTTTGAGATTGAAAAGCCGTACATGAATCAATCTTTCTTTAATGCCGCTTAGGATTGAGTACGGATGGATTGATTTATCAAACCGATTTGCAAAATAGTCTTTCGCCGCAAAAGTTGGGAATTGTTTGTTTTTCAAAAAAAAATCTTTTTTATTTTAAATATTAATAATATTAGTAATGTTAGTCACGGCTTTTTTGGATTAATTTTTTCGCTAATTTTTCCATGAATTTAAGTTAAATTTTTAAGTCTTAATAATATCAATTTTAAATATTATTAGTCTCTTTACGAGCATGTATACGGCATGTTTTTAACATCTTACTTGTCATCTTTTCAAGTCACATGTAATTGTGAATGTCTGTCAAAATTGCCGTTTTACATAAGGTTACATGTAATTTGTAATTTGCTTCTGACATTATCTCTGTTTTTCCGCATAGTTAATGCAGTAGCTAAAGTAGTTCTCGGTTTCAAAACAGCGTGCTGCCGCCACAGAAATTTTTATTTGCGTCGTAAAAGACTTCAGCCATCTTGAAATTCTTTTCTTTAAATTTGAAGATACAAATTTAGGATATTATAATGAAACATTTTTATTTTTAAATATATGCACATAATTTTTATTCAATGGCGAAATAATCATAAGTACATATATCGGTACCCAATAATTTGGTATTGTAAAATATTGACTTTAGCCGGCTAATGATTCCGGAAACACACGACATGTATGTATGTATTTTGCAGTGGAAAATTTGGCAAGTCGGATGTAAAAAACATGTCGTGTACATTCAGCTTTACACTATAATTTTCCACAATAAAAAAATTTCTCTACTGGAGTTTAGTTAACTTATACTTGAATATTAGTTCGATATGCGTATCGGTATCGCTTATATTTTTTTTTTTTTTTTTGAGTATCGATACATCCCTAATTTTAACTCATACAAAAGTTTATATTCTTTTTTGAAAATTTTATGAAAAAAGAAACGTTTTTGCAATGTCTTAATAAAAACAATTTTTTATAGAAAACTCCACAATTTTAAAAATATTCTCAGTCAACTTAACGATATCCGCTCGTCTAACTGTAGGCTAAATGATTTTCAGGTTTACAAGTTGTGTACAAAGTACAAAACTCTAAAAAAGGATGAAATTCGTTATAAAAGCATTTTGATTCAAGTAAGAGTTCTGTTGAAAATGTTTTATGAATTGAGATTATAGATCTTGGGCCCAAATTTACAGTCATTAGTTAATTTTTAGAAAACTAAAACGATAACTAGTATTACATATTAACAGTATATTGGTTAACTAAAAATTTTAATCAGAGCTGAAAATGGTAACTCTGTCAAACTACCAAATTTCAATGTTGGTAGCAGTGTTTTCTGAACATTTTTCTCATTTCTAAATATAAATAAATACCGAAATGTCATAGAAAACAAAAAAGTGGCAGTGTTACAACAAAAATAAAACGAATATGCGTGAAAGCGTACAATTTATAATAGTCATTTTCTACAAAAAAAAAAAAAAAAACAAATCTAAATAGTAATTTTCAACGGAAAATGTTGTTTAACTAGTGGGTAACCAATAACATTTGATAGTTTAACTAATGGTTAACAAAAAGTAGTATAATATTCTGAAGAATTATAAAATATATTATAAGAAATATTTTTTCTGAAGAATTCTTTACTAAATTTTCGACAGTTTGGCACTTTTGGGCCAAAAATGGTAAAAAAAAAAGATATAAGAAATAAAAATTTTTGATATTTTAGCCATTTTGAGGAATTATAAACAAATTTTTCGTATTAGTTTGTTTAACTTTTTTTCTCTATAGATACAATTACGCCGAAAGCAAAATTCAAATTGGTCAAGAAAAGTTGCATCAAGTTTTAGCCAAAAAAACATTGGGCCATAAACACCAAACTGCAGCGTAACTAGCAAAACCCAAATGGCGTTTTGTTAGTTTCGATAAATACTTCGAGAAACTCGACACAAGAAGGAGATTGCACTAGATGACTTCAAAAATGTTGCAACACAGTGCAAAATTTAATGAGAAACCGTTCTCATTCAACCAGTGTTACCACATTGTGGGTAACTACCTGAATTGGGTTAAATTTATAATGTCGTGGGTAGAGCGTTAAAGGTATATGTAGATCAGGTATAATTTGAAATTCTTTTTTTTAAAAACAAACAATAAAAAGATTTGATTTCACTGAAAAAAATTATACCATATTAAATATTGTTGATCCAAAAAAGCAGTCTTTTCAAGCAAAACCCCGGTTTCTTTTTTTAGAAAAGATTTCCATCGTTTAATATAGATGAGCGAGATGGAAGGTTTCGATAAATATAAGCTTCATAGTGATAAAGGTACCGAAGTTTGTTGGAAAAAGAATAAAAAAAACCCTTGGGAAAATGTTTTTTTAATATTCCAAAGAGTAAGAACTTTTTATTTTGCTATTTTCAAATGTTTTAAGTTGGGAGAATATTTCACGTCCTTTACTGTTATAAACTGCTTTAAAAAAGAGACTGTTGTCTGAAACCATTACAGAAATTGTATGTACTTTATAAGGTCCTAAAAAAAAGATCAATACATGGCATTAACATTTGAAACTGATTTAAGGCATATAGGCACCCAGACTGTCCTTGACGAAACGCATTCTTAACGTCTAATTTCGGCTTAATTTTTGAAAAATGTAGGTCTGATGATGCCACCAGCGATTTAACGTTAAATTTTTCTAGATATACTGTAGACTGTTGTAGATTGGTCTCACTATAATAAAAAATCATAAATTCGCATATAAGTTTCGCAAATCCGATGACTGATTTTTTAAGTTAATTTCGATTACTTGGTAGCGTTCTTTAATCATAAATATATTCATGATGATTTTCCAGAGCATTCTGATTTTTTATCTCGAAAATTAAGAGTAGTAAACCAGTTCGTTTCACAGCTAATGCTTTCGCTAGGGAACGGAAATGAACATTTTAATCCTTCACTTTAACCTAGTGTGAAAGTGAACTCAATATATTTTAAGTACTTTATTTTATCTTGTTTAAATAATTTTTTTTGTGTTTTTAAAGGCGTTTGTTTATGAAATAAAACGTTAATTTTACATCAGGTGTTTACACCAACGCCAACCGTAATCAGGCCGAATATTTAAACGTTCTTAATTTAATAGAATTTCAAATATAAAAATAAACTAGGTATTTATTTATCAAAAAATTTGGCAAAAATAGTTCGTTTTCTAGTTTTTACAGCGAAATGCTTCGTTGTTCGTAATAAATATAGCATTTTAACATATTTCTTATTAAATTTTTAATAAAAAATTGTTAAAAATCAATTAACTCCTTTAAGCCCCGGCTTACCATACACACAGATGACACCCAAAACTCTTGGCCAAACCACAAGAACCCAAAGCAAAACAATAAATACATACATACGAATTAATCCAAACAAATAAATTTAAAATAGGTGAGAAAATAACAACAACATAACATACATATGTATATAAAAAGACAAACACAAAAATACTCATGCCAAAATTTTACAACAAATATAAAAAACAAAAAAAAAACAAAAAATGACGTCTGCTTGGTAACGCTCTCAAAGCAAAAAAGTAAACCAACTTTGCCAGCTTTAAATACAAAACAAAACAAAAAATCTTAAACTAACCAAAAAATTTAATTAAGCTCAACTTCACAACAGCAAAAATAAGAGAAGCAGCAACAACCAATTAGCATTAAAACTGAGAGTTAAACAAGGTGCTGCTGCTGCAGGTGAGCCTAAAGTTAAAATTAATATCAGCAACATTTTAATGTTGGCGATCATAACGAAATCGAACGTTGCGTTGTAAACTGCTCTTACTTAACCAAAAAATTATTAAGAAAGACTTTAAATTTAAATACAATTTTACAGTTAAGATAATTTTTTTTTATCAAAATATAAATTCCCAACAATATATTTTTGAAGCAGACGCGTCGGCGCGGAGTTCAGTATAGAAAAACAATTCAATTTGTAAATAAAACAAGTTAAAAAAAAACTAAATCCAAAATAAAATAAATATAGAAGTGACAACAAAATTGGTGAAAATAAAATAAAAAAATATTAAATAATACTCTGTTAACTTTGTTTTAACAAATAATAGCCGACAAAGTTTAAGTGCTTAAGTTTCTGAAGTGTTTAATTTAAATTTAAAAAAAAAAATTTAAATAATTTTTAAATTTTTGAAATGTGTTTTTATAAATAAATGAAATAGTGTTTATTAAAATACTTCAATAAAAATAAATGTATATGTATATTTTTTTTAAATATTTGCATTATAAATTTAAAGATGGTAACTCAAAACTAATTTGAAAGGTAAATTGAAATAAAATTAAATATTAAAGAACTTAAACATGTCTGACAAAAAAGTGTAAAAGTCTGTTCAACAATTTATTTAAAAAGTTAACGTTCGCATAAGGAAATTTCTATGAAAAATACTCAGTTTTAAAAAGTTGCATATTAAATTCTATACGAACGTTTTCGTGCGAAATTGTTGAACAGACATTAAGAAACGTTTAATTTGGCAATATGTATTTAAAAGAAAAAAAAAATGGAATTATCTCTGATTATAAGGGGTAGTAAAGTTTTATTGTGCATTTTTGCGAATTTTCTTAAGCTTAAATTTATATCCTTTAACACATGATTTGTATAGCCAATCTTGACATTTATGTATATAATACATATTTGGGGTATTCACAAGGTGTGCTATCATGTTATATTGTCATAATGCTCTAACATTTTACAATGGTTTAAAAATATTGTTGTTGCCTTGTTAACAAAAAGTGTCTTAAATTAATAGAACTTTGCTTGCTATGTTTATCGTAATTAATCAGAAGAGACCTGCACTAAGCGGCTGAGCCGGGCCGAGTTAGTTTTTGTAGCCGTCGCCGTTGATGATGTGCGGCTAGCAATTTTTGCAACAAAACACTTGCGGCGTCGAATTATATCGGCTCAGGACTCTGATGTTTGGTAAACAAACAAAATGAAATTTATTTGTGATTTGCGTCTAAAAAATGGACAATAGTCAGATAAGATCTAATTTAAGCATTTATTAATTCATGGATTAGAATTAAAAAATTAGAATTTAAATCAGCTGATTTAAAAATCTTTGGTAGGTTTAGCCAAATATTAATGAAGCCAAAAAGCAGAAAATTTCCATTTATTTCAAGCTGCTGAAGTCGTGCCAGACGATCACAGGGGATAATTTATTTGTTTGAAGCCCGTAACACAAAACCGTAATATTTAATTTTGGCAACGTTCAGCCATATATTGCAAGGAAACATAAATTTTTTTTAGAAATTTGTTTCGATTGAAGTAAGATTAAAAAGGCGGTTCGTTTCAGAAACAATGTTTAAAATTAAAAAAGATCCGGATTTTGAGTTTACTTTTTAATTTCATAATTTGGTCAAGGTGAGAAATTAAATTCACATTAAATTTAACAAACCAAAAAACGAATTTTCCTCTGAATTTTTTTATTTAAATGAAGCAAATGAGCAGGATTTTTACTCCAATTTCTGTCATCTTGTTAGATCATCTGAATGTTATGAGCGAAACCCGAAATGATTCAATTCGTTGATATTCGTAAAATTTGGGCATTTCGTGCGGGCTCCTTTTTCACAAACAGACACTTGCACTTACTCCTACATAAAATATAGTAAGGTCGGGACCTAAAAAGAATTAAGCCTTTAAGCATTAACGTGAAAACTTCGCAATATTTATGTTTTCACTTTATTTTACTTGAATCATTAAAATGTGATGCGGTTTAAAAAGATTTTATCGAAAAAGCCGCAAAAAACCTAAAAACTACCATTCATTAGATTTTAACCGAGAAGACTTTTAAAATTTGCCTGAATTATAGCATTGTATATTAAAAAAAGTGCATTAAAGACTTATAGACTATCCAACCGATGTGGTCCAGATCGGTTTCATTAGAAAGGCAATTTTGTGTTTTAAGGTATATATTTTTTCAAAACTAGGGCCTCGAGGGGAGGTAGGGGGCAGTTTCCGAATCTATCTATCTATCTATCTATCTATCAGATTTTAATGAAATTTAAAACATAGATAGATTTTAAATTATATGGCCACACTACACAGAAAAACTGTTTGCCAATAATTGTTTAATTAAAAAATTAATTGATGCACATTAACTTTTTCAATTAATTTTGTTTGCTGGAATTAATTTTTTTATAAAAACGCATAAATTTAAATGTTTGTGTATATGTTGTGTTTTTTTATTTTATGCAATTAATTTTTTAATTGACTAAATTTGTGTGGCATTACTCGAAAATACAAATCCGTTAATTGATATGATCAGTTCAAAATTGGTAAAAAATTTTATTGTCTGAACGAATTGTTTAATTAAAGTCGATTTTCTATTTTTTCTATGTAGCTATAGATTTTTTAAATAAAAGGACCACGGCGGAAGGTAGTTGGCGAAAATAGGAACACGAGGTTATTTAGGGGCCAAATTTTGCCTCTCCGAAACGACCTGACATATTCTTATTAAATTTAAGACTTAGATTGATCCCTATTTAGGCAGACAAAAAAGCTATAAATTTATTTAAAAAGAGGACTACGAGGGGAGCGTAGTAGCACACGCTGGGTATCCGCTAATAATACTCTAAAAAATTAATCTGTTACGAGCTCTAAGTACTATTAATTCATACACGAAACATTTTTTGATAAATCTACTTAAAAACGGCCATATTTTAGAAAACAATATAGACTGCGCCTAAAAAGTTAACTTTTCGAAAGGTTATTTTTTGTGGTCTTTAAATTTATAAAAAAAAATTTTTGCGCATATTAAAATAATTGTTTTAAAAACACAAACTAAAACCAAGCTTAATAAATAAAAAAAAATACTTGCCCATTATAAAATTTTCCTTTTTAAACATATTAAACATATACTTATGGGGCATTTCATCCCAAGCTACCCAACTTTAAAACCGATGGTTAGTCCTATTGGATAGTAGCTTGGACGCAATTTTTGAACAAGATCGGTCAAGAACTCTCTGAGTTAGAGGGGGTCAAAATTTGAAATGTTGGCCAAACAGGTGTTTTTTTCTCATCCATGTAACTTATTATCTATTGCTCTTAGAAAAATTTGTCCCAAATAGTTTAGATTTCTATTTTTTCCAAAAAAAATTTAAAAAAAAAATCTTTTTTAGCTTTGTTTGTGCAAAATCAAAAATTTTTTTTTAATATGGGCCCTTTATTTTTTTCAAAAGAAAGCTTAGGTATTTTTTCTTAAGAGCTTTTTTGCCGCTTATGGCCGTTACACACTATACCACAAAGTCTTACATATTTTTCAAAAATGCTTCCCTGATCTTATTATACTTTGAACATTTTTAAAAAACAATAACAACTTATCATGACAAGGTTGCATTTTCGTAAATTACTAAAGACTTTGTGGGATAGTGTATAACGGCCTTAAGTGGGATGCGAGTGTTCTACAACCTTAAAAATAAAATGTGTCCAAACTACTTTTCAATAGGACTAACCTTGGTGCAAATTTTATCCCGATAGGAAGATATCGGTTTCAAAACTTGGTTGAGATAAAACGCCCCAAATATATTTTGTTGTTATTTAAAATAAATTTGAATTCGTATTTCAATTTTATTATTACAAACAATTAGTTTCCTAATTTTTATTTTTATTGGTGCGCTTTTTTTTTATTGAAATATTGTTTGGCCACTATTTAGCCATTTGTTATCTAAAACTTTGCAATTTTTTGTCATGAAGACTGGACAGCACTGCGACTTATAGACATTAGGTGTGTTCCATAGCTAAAAATTATTGCTTATTTTAAATAATTGTGCACGTGTTCACGTTTTCGAAAAACTTTAAAAGTAATATTGAAAAAAGAGCGTAAAAATTTGAGACAAAAAAACTTTGTTTAAAATTTCTGATAGTAGAATTTTTACTAACAAGAGTTATTAAAACAGCTGTCAAGCTTTTGTTTACAAAACAAATTTTCGAAAATGTTTTTTTAAACATATTTTTAGGAAATAATAAGTTTTTAAACGATAAATTGAACAATAAATAATATAAAATATCAGACCTGTTCTAAAAATCAGTTTAACTCAAATCAGGATTTCAAAACAAATGTGTTTGTTAAAATCACCAGTGTAATATTTTAGTGTGTTTTTGTGTCATTTTCAATTGCCGAAAGCACACCGAGAAATACAAAAACTGTTTGACTTTTGACAGAACACCACAAAATGTATATATTTTTTCAAATTCAGGAAAAATACTTTAAAACAATTGACTTAAGGAACACAGAATATCGTAAGTTTCTTACAGCTGGATACTGTCGTTATCCCTAAACTTACTAGTTTTTGCTAGTAAAGTGTTCTTTTATGCACTTCTTTATGTTTTTGAGTAATTAGGAGAAATATTTTGTGAATTTTAGATTTTCTTTCTCATTGCAAGCTTCTACTAGCAGAAGAAAATGAACAAATTTATTAAATTGTACAGCAAATAGTATTTTTACGTATTTTCATTTGATTCAATTTTATGCCAAAAACAAATATAAACATATCGTCGCCTTAGTGTTCAAAACGGCTATCTAACTTTTAAAAAATTTTACAAGGCAGGCAAAAAACATCTTATGTTTTCTATTTCTAGCTTAAGAAGCAAACCTTTATATATTTGGTTTATTTTATAATATTCCCAAACTGAAGCAACTGTTTTTTTTAATCGATGCCGCGCCTCTTTATCTTAAGAACGTTATCAAAATGTCATATAACGTAAAAAATTAATTTAGCAGGTTTGCACTCTAAGCCGACGATATATTTGTTTATTTCAATTTCTTTTTAAACCGTTGAATAAAAAATTTATTTAATCAAAATTTGTTGACAAGAACTTTGTTCAAAACAAAAATAAATATGTATGAATAAATAGTATTTACATAAAATTAATTAATGCAATTTTTTTCAAACGCATGTAGTTAAATTATACAATATACAATACCTAAAATTTTATTTGCTTTGTTAATTTTGTAACAATAGAAATTACCGGTTTTCTAGAACATTTATTTTATTTAATTTATTTATTATCGACTTAATGTCCAAAAAAGCAAATTTTTGGCTTTTTCCGTCTTTTTTTATTTATTTAGTATTCTAAACATTTTTTAATTTGTTATATAAGGTTTGATGGGATTTTTTGGTAAAACCAGAAAAATAATAATAATTAATTGAATAAGAATATTAGTAAACGTTGGTGGGGTACTCTTCAAAACTTCAGCTATTCATTAAAATTTAAATTAATAATTATTATAATAAAAGATCACCTGATAAGAAGTGTGATCGTCGTTTGGCTATTTTAATAAATTAAAACCTTTGTGTCGCAACTTAGAAATAAATTCAAATTTTATTTTAAAATAAGTCCGTTTTACAAATTTTATCATTTGTGTAAAAAAAGCGTTTTACTTCTATGCAGTAATGGGTAGATTCGCGGCACGCGTGAATGGGACAGGGTTGGATAAGTTAAAACAAAATCATAATTTTGTCTTGTTTCAATTTTGTACAATGAGAGTAATTTTTTAATTAATCGATACCGAAAACCGACCAAAAAACCTCGGTTTTAGTTTTTACTTTAAATATGTACAAAAAGGCATTTGCAAATTATACACAATACTCACAATTCTTTAAACTTAAAATAAGTACTAAGAAAAACAGATGTTTCGTTTTTAATAAAAGTACCAGGATTGAAACAAATAAATAAAATTGTATTAAGCTATGTTCAAACCTATTAAATATTTGAAGTCCTACATGTAACCACTAGTTGTATTAAAAAATTGTTTGCTTTTGCAAAACGTTTGGCTTGATCAAACATCATTTAAAAATTTCTAAGTTAGATTATACAATTATCTTCTAACAAATAAAGTTTAGTAAATCAATAGAAATTGTAAAAAATAAAGCTAAAGTCTGTCTGATCAAATATTTGTTAGGTCTGAACATACCTTCACATACAAATAAAAATTCATGTGTATGTAGTTTTACTTGAATATTTTCAAAACCGAAAACCGAACTAAAACCGACCAGTTTTAATCATTTTAAAACCGAAACCGCGGTTTTACATTTTTACGGTTTTTAGCAAACTCTACATATACCGTGATTTTACCATTACCTTCTCTATTAAGTTGTTGATGTTGTTGGTGTTGTAGCAGCGAGACCTGAAGAACAGGTGTTGCTGAGTTGGTCGGTGTTCGTTGAACTCTGAGTCTTTCCGGTGCTTAGTAGAACCGATTGTCGTGCGAAAGTTTTCTATTTGGTAGAAACACTCATTAGATTACTGAACTTGCCCCAAATCCTAATAAAACTAAGCTTTTTTCCGGTCCATTATTTAAATACAGTATTGGTGTTGCTGAGTTGTTCGGTGTTCATTGAACTCTGAGTCTTTCCGGTGCTTAGTAGAACCGCTTGTCGTGCGAAAGTTTTCTGTTTGGTAGAAACACTCATTAGATGACAGAACTTGCCCCAAATCCTAATAAAACTAACCTATTTTCCGGTCCATCTTTTAAATACAGTATTGTTAACCCTCAAACACCTAAGACCGCCTACGGTCATCAGAATAATTAGGTATTGAAGAAAACCTATTTATTTCACACTGTTACGATGCAAAAAATTTAAATGAGTATACAATTCTCAGTATAACGGTACCAATTGAATTGAATGATTGAGATAGTGTGGAAGAAGGAATCATTCTAGTCAGAACTTTGATGCAAAAAGACAAATAAATTTCAAACTACATATTTAAATTTCAGGTATTTTAGGGTTAACATATGGGATTCATCCTTGATCAAATTATATAAGTAAAATATTAATTTTAAAGTTTTGTTCTTATGCTGCTTTACACATATGTACATTAAATCATAAATATCATAGTACGTTTACTTTTATTTCCCACCACTACTTTAAAACTGTAATCTATGGCAAAGGAAGACTTTTTTACTTACTCACTGTTTACACCAGTTTACTTTCAAAATTTACCCATTAATTACTTGTCAACACTATGAAAAATTATTACAAATTTATCTATGTAAGTTTATGTGTTAAACTCTAACACCATTATAAAATTATTTTACAAATAAAAAATATTTTATAAAAAAACCCTTCAATTAGTAACCAAATTACAAATTCATAATGTTCCAGCCATGAATTGCGGAATTAAACTTAAAAGTAAAAAAAGCATACGAGTGCTATCGAAAATACTAAAAACTGCATTGGAATTATTATTCGAAATTTTTCTTACAAGTCATTAGAGTCTTTTAGTGTACCAGTATTTCTTAAAATATAATTATTAAAAAATGATTTGCAGAAACAGAAACATTATTAAACAAATAACAAAATTTTTGAAATCACATTATTGCAAAAATGAACAAATTTAATTCAAAATAAAGGCGATGATTTGCTTAAGGTGTGGATTCACAAAATAACTACACATTAGGAAATCAAAATTACAATGCCTTATGATACTAATTTAGTACATTTTTATATTAACGTGAGTCATGTTTTATGACTTTAATTTACCAATTAAGAAAGGTACCACCGCACTAGTCGCTTTTTCAGTACATAAATGTATTTATGTATTTACCGCTTGCTTAGGAGCAGGAGCTACGAGTATCTAAACTTCATTGAGAATCAGCTTCTATTGAATAGCAACAACACGCAGGACCAAGGATGAGAACGATTCACGTTAGTTGCTGCCATGGTGGCCTACCTCTCGGTGGTCTTAGCTCTATTCGTCCCCTTGAGTAAAAACCACCAACCCACACAGGTAGTAAGTTGAGTGCATAACTCGACCGCGTTCTCAAGAGTTCTGTCAATTTTGAGCTGTGCCCAATTGCACCTAATTTCCCCGGAGGCTATAACGCAAAAAAGTGAAATATACTGAGGATGTCTCCCTACATACCGTTGGGACAACACACAGGGACATCCGCACAACACCGAAGCTAACTCTAACTTTTGTAAATATAATTAATTTCATTTTCTCGATTCCGGTTTAAAGCATGAGGTAAACACTAGTTCCCAAGGTACCAAATGGGACTTTGATCATCCGCGAGCCTAAGGAGATCTGCTTATTTTTATTACCGTTTCATAATTTCATAAAAACCCAAGTAATAAGGTATAGTCAAGCCCGACCATATGAAACCCTACACCAAAGTATTAACAGACAAATTATGAGAGTGTACCCTATTTGAGATCCATGAATGATCATGGACCCGGCAAAACAAAATTATGCTGTGATGTTAGAATTCATATAAAAGTTCTTTGTGCCAAATATTGTCTTAATATCTACATCGTTTTTGGGAAGAGGGTTTGTATGGGACCTATGGTTAATCCTGGACAATTTGCGATGATAAAATAGCTACCGTAAAAGTTATTGGCGCACAACTTCCTTATAGATGTTGGTTGATTGACTAGCGATGTAATTATAAGTTAATCATTAACTTTTAACTGGTGCGGAATAAAATGGAGTCAAATAAGCAATAATTTTCATTATATATTCAAACAGCATGGAATTAATAATAACAGAACATAGATAAAATAAGAAAAAATCTATATTTTTAAAACAACGAAGTTATAAAGGATCAGTTCTCATTCACCCAAAACTTGTAAACAGTTTTAAAGTTTTGTTAATAATAAAATTTTATATTCCCAAAAATTATTTTGATAATTTTAGTACTTTTCAAAAATAGTTAAAATTGATCTGTGTTCAAAAATAGCTTCTACACAAATGTTTGATGCCCAAAACTATCTGATTGGAGTGGTATTTAGCAAAGATTCTACACAAAATTATTCATTTCAACATTAATCATGTTACCAGATTTTGTTAGAAGCTCCCACTAGAAACTGCAATAAATATCTTATAATTTAGTATCATGCGATGAAATTCTTTACAAATAAATTTTCAAATAGCAAGATCCCTGTTTCCCTACAGGTCCATTATAGGGTCAACTTATGCGCGTCATTTACCAGTACTTCCTCTTATGCTAACGTTTTAAAATCAAACAATGTACCAATGCAAGGCGCTTCGTCAAGTAATGACGAAACTCCAGTTTCTAATCTAAGTCGTCTAGAAAAAACCATGGAAACATTAGTGCAAACAGTAAATAATTTTACAAACACAATGGGGAATATGATGCAGGAAATTCTTAGAATGCAATCGATGTTATTGCAAGCTATTCTTAACAAGCCATGAACTGTTTAAAAATTTGTTTTTGGAACGCAAACGGCATCCGCCAACATAAAAATGAATTAGAATACTTTCTTAAAAATAAACAAATTGATGTCATGATGGTCTCTGAAACTCATTTGACCTCAAGAAATACGTTTAAAATTAATGGTTATACTCTATATGATACCAAGGACCCTCGAGATAGAGCTTGTGGAGGTTCTGCTATATTAATAAAAAACCGAATTAAACACTACCCAATGTGTGATCATCGTGAAGATTATCTCCAAGCTACGAACATTTGTGTCGAAGAGCTAAATCGAAGCATAGTTATTTCATCTCTATATTCACCACCTAGATTTGCAATATCAGAAAGCCAATATTACAAATATTATAAGTCACTGGGGCCCTGTTTCCTGGCTGCTGGCGATTACAACGCAAAACATACCTTCTGGGGGTCACGACTTATAACACCAAAGGGTCGTGTTTTGTTTAATACAATCTCTAAAATGAATTTAAATGTTGTCGCGAGCGGCCAACCAACATATTGGCCTGCTGATCCGCAAAAAATTCCAGATGTCATCGATTTTGGCGTGGTTAAAAACATCCCCACAGAAACGTTTTACGTTGAAGCTTCCATAGAATTATCCTCTGATCACACACCTACAATTGTTACTATAAAAAACACCAATAGAATTGAATCTCCCTCTGGTCACATAGCGACGTCAGCTACACATATAAATTGGATAAAATATAAAAAATATCTCAGTACCCATTGCACAGAAAATATTCCGCTTAGCACACCGGAGTATATAGATCGCTCTATTGTCAATTTTGACAGTTTTCTAAAACTAGCTGTTCAACATTCCAGCATTGCCCCCAAAAAAACCAAAAATAATAAAATATATTCCTCAGATGTCGAGCGTCTCTTGTCTGAAAAAAGGAGAGCTCGTAGAGAGTGGCAATTGCACAGATCCCCTCAACTTAAGAACTTACTAAAAGACTGTACAAAAAGGCTGAGAAAGTTACTGCAGACTCAGAAAACGGCTTCTCTGGAAAAATATCTTAAGGAACTTGATGCAACTCCACAATCAGACTACTCATTATGGCGTACAGCTAGAAACCTCAAAAGGCCAGTTGTCGCTAATCCGCCATTAAGAAACTTGAATGGAAGTTGGGCAAGAAATGATGTTGAAAAAGGAAATCTGTTTGTTAATCATTTAAAACACGTATTTACCCCTAACATATCTCACGATATGGCGGTCGAGTTACCACCTGTTGCTGCTAGAGCAGCTGTTCCCCTAAGATTTGAGATAAGAGAAATCGAAAAGGCTATTTGTGATTTAAACCCCAAGAAGGCTCCTGGTTTTGATAAGATCAGCAACAAAATGCTTTTGGAGCTACCCAGCATAGCAAGGAGAATTATTCTTTTAATTTTTAATGCTATTTTACGCCTGGAATACTATCCTCAAAAGTGGAAGGTTTCCTTAGTCATCATGATACCTAAACCAGGAAAGGATCACACAAAAGTTGAGTCATATAGGCCTATAAGTTTACTTTCAAATATATCAAAGCTGTTTGAGAAGCTGTTAGCGTCAAAATTAACCCCAATTCTAAATGAAAACAGATGTATTCCTAACCACCAATTCGGCTTTAGAAGAGAACACAGCACAATTGAGCAAACCCATCGTATAGTAAACGCAATAAGAAAAGCCTTTGAAGAAAGAAAATATTGTTCCGCTCTCTTCATCGATGTTTCTCAAGCTTTTGACAAAGTCTGGCATGAAGGCTTATTACATAAATTGAAGCTAAACTTACCAGTAAACACACACAAGCTGTTAGAAAGCTACTTAGTCGGTCGAAAGTTTATTATTAAAGAAGGTGATTATTTAAGCTCTCCTCAACCAATTGAAGCTGGAGTCCCTCAGGGAAGCATCCTAGGCCCACTTTTATACTTAATATATACTTCGGATATGCCAATAAAAAACTACACCCAAACTTCAACATTTGCTGATGACACAGCTTTTCTAAGCGTGCACGAAAACAGTCAAGAAGCATCTCGATACCTACAGGATCATATATTTCAACTCGAACTGTGGCTGAAGCAATGGAGGATAAAGGTCAATGAGCAAAAATGCGTACATGTAACATTTACCTTGCGTCGGGAAACATGCCCCCCTATTAAAATCAATAATCATTTAGTGCCTCAAAATTCGCATGTAAAATACCTCGGTATTTATCTAGACCGCCGTTTAACGTGGAAAAGCCATATAGAGGCAAAATTATCTCAAATGAAACTAAAAGCCATCCAAATTCATTGGCTTATTGGAAGAAACTCTGTCCTAAGTCTCGACTGCAAACTTTTACTTTACAACTCCATCTTAAAGCCAATCTGGTGCTACGGTATTCAACTATGGGGCACTGCCTCGGCCTCTAATATCGAAAAAATTCAAAGGCGCCAAAATAAACTTCTTCGAATAATCACAGCTGCCCCTTGGTATGTTAAAAACTCAAATATTCACAAGGATCTCAATGTTCCTTTAGTAAAAACTATGATTACAAAATATGCAGTAAAATATTTAAAAAGGCTTGAACAACACCCAAATCCACTAGCTCGAAATATTTTAAACCATGGCGGCCACACTCGCTTAAGAAGAAGAGACACTGCAGCACTTACCCAATTAGATGAGCGATAAACACCTATATAAGTGAACAGAACCCGTGATGAAGAAAATTTTTGTCTGGCACTGGCAAGACGTAAAATAACGTATTAGGTTAAGATTTGATTAATTACTGTTAGTTCATATTTAAAATATGAAGATTCAATAAAAAATAATGAGAAAAAAAAAAAAAAAAAAAAAAATTACCAGTACAGTGTAAATTCGGTAATCCGGACTCCACTAATCCGGAATATTCGGTAATCCGGACAGAATTTTGCAGCTCATTGCGTATTCTATTACCCGGATTGATTGCAACTATATAGTCCGGATTGAATAACACCCGTTTTTATCTATTTTTTTTATTCAAATCAAAGCATGCTTTGAAAAATACAGTCATTGCGTATTCTATAATCCGGATTGATTGCAACTCTATAATCCGGATTGAATAACACCCGTTTTTATTTATTTTTTTATTCAAATCACAGTATGCTTTGTAAAATGCAGTTAGATTTGTGTGATATGAGTATGTTTGCACATGCGTTTTTTTTGCTATGAATTAATATAATTTTTAATAAATACATACATGCGGTAATCCGGATAATTCGCTACTCCGGATTGGGGTCTGCAATCAATTATCCGGATTATCGAATTTTTACTGTACTTTAATAAATTTGTATGAAAGTAACATATTATTTATAAATATCAAACTAAAATTCGTACAAATAACCTTAATTTAAACTTGCATCTAGCTAAAAAAAATTTGTTACGGTAGATCCATACTCGGCTTTTATTTCCGAATAGGGCTCACTCTTGAAAATCATTCTGCCTATACTCGAAAGTGGTGTATTGTCAAGCTCTCCCGACTACACTTTCTTACTTGTTTAATTTAAATCGTGATTTTTTTACAGTGGATAAGAAGGAAAATCTTTAAGATTATCAGATTTTCTTTAAGGAGGTGTGAACTTTAAAAGGTAAATTTTAAACTTAAAAAAAAAGTATTTAAAATTTACGGCTTAAAATATGCCGACGTTTTTTGTAGCAATACCCATATTCTGTAACTTGAGTGATAACTTCTCGCATCGAAAATATGTGAAACAAAATATTCCATCGTTTCTCGAAAAGTGAGAAAAAAGTGTGTCTGTAATTGATGTCGAAAACTATCAAAAGAGATTACGTCGTTACGTTATAAATGTCATAAAATTCTACTCGAAGCCGATGTGACATTGCTGATGTTGAGAACGCCAGTCACACATTTCGTTGACGGCGACCAAAATTTACAAAAATTGAAAATTTTTCAACGACGGCGGCCAAATAATGTAAAGTGTGACTTTAATGTTTGTTGTTTGCAAACGAGCTTTGAAAACATTCGTATTATTTTATAAAAATGTTGCATAAAAGCAAAATAATTAAACAATAAAAAAATGTGCAAAAAACAAAATATTATTATTATTATTCTTTGCATTTTTAATGTTTTTGTTTTTTTTATTTGTGAGTTAATTTGACAGTTCAAAGCGGAAATTTTTTTTCACCAAAATGTTACAAACACACTTTTTCTGTAAATTGGCGAGTAATTTCCTTACGTGACAGCTATTACTCGCCAAAAAAAAAGTTACAGACACAGTTTAGTGAGAAAAACAGATGTATGTTTCAATATATGGCATTTTTGTTTCATTTCACACATTTAAATCGAAAAGTTTCTCGACGCGTGAGTTACAGAACATGGGCACCGATTAATGCTAATAATGTGTAGAAGAGAAGTTGCAGAGTCTTTTCGGCCGGCGTTTTGAGATGTGGATTAATGTGCTGTTTTCACAATGCAAGTGACTGATCGTGTAGCAAAATTTATATGAAAAGCACTCAGTTTTTTGAGTTTTCTTTGTATTGTGAAAACAGCACATAAGTTTAAACTGAGCCTAACGTTGTCTGAAACTCGGATTTTTGCGGCGAAATGTGAATTTTTTTTTTCTTATACAGACCAACATTTTAAGCAAAACTAAGTTGTTCCGTCAAAATATTGTGCATGTTTTCAGATTAACTAAACCTAGTTTAACTGAGATCTTTAAAGCCCAGCATTAATATGCAAAATGATAGGATTTAAAATAACTTACACAAAAAGAAAAACACTCGGGATAAATCAAGTTTTTTGGATGAAGTTTCCTGACGATCTGGCCTAAGCAACCAGTGAAATGCGCATAGGAATCGCTTATCCCATCAACAATAAATTTCAGTCTATCAATAGTATGATATGGGAATTTAGCACATTTAAACGAAACCTTGTTGTTATGAGATTTCTCATAACAACTATCACATAACACATTTATTATAGTAATAATACTAACACTATTTGAGAATCCATACGTAAGATAATACTGATATACAAATCTTAAATCTTAATGCTTTAAACACATTCGAGACAGCAAGCTACCGACTTCAATATGTCAAAACTAGAATACATGTGTGCATATGGAAATGATTATTTTCACGACGACACGGATACATGGCTGCAGGTTGTTGTCTGTGCTTATTTTGTCGTTGTAGTCAAATTAAACTAATTTCTATTTTTGTCTACTACAAAACAGAAAAAGTGCTGCTAATATAAAAAAATATTTACAAAATAAGTGCTTAATTTTTTTTTTTTTTTTGTTTAACAGAAAAGAATCGGCTTGAAACAAGAATATTAACTCGTCTCAACACCAAATTGTTATTTATATAATTTTTTTTATATCCTTGAAAGAAGTTCTATAGGAAGATGTTTTTCGCGCCAACGCTTCTAGTTCAGGAGTTATAGGTCGTAAGTTTCAAAATACTTTATCCATATCTCTTTAGGTATAAAATGAATCTATAAAATATGGGAATCATTGGAAAATTCTTTAAAGTGTGTTCCACATGCCGTTTATGGCACACCGATTAACCAATTAAGAGCCAATTTTATATGTATTTATACTCCGTGGCTGACTTTTTTTTTACAAAATTGGCTTTATCTTTAATTCATGTCGATATAACAATAATTATTTAACCCTAAGATATATGCTAAATTTAATAAATATGTATATTGACAAAATTTTAAGTTTTGTAGAAAAATCTTTCAAGAAATATTTATTTTTGAAATTGGCCCTTAACGGGCTAATAAATCGAAATTTTTTAAAGATCAAGTGAAAGCCATTTCGAAGTAGTTTCTAATAATACCACTACTTAGATCCAGTTTTTACCTCAAAAGTTATTGATAAGGGTACGTTCGTAAATGCAGTTGTTGGGTATCACTTGCGCAGAAAGAAGTAAAGTTTTATGTTCGTAAAAGCATCACTTGTAAGAAACTTGGCATCACTCTCATATGTCAAAAGTTTTTATACAGTAATGCCGCAGCTCTGCAACAAACTTTGGCAATTATTGCTTCAGTTAATTTTCTGAAGCAATAACTTTTGACAAAAAAGAAATCGTTTAATCGTAATTTATAAGAAAACTGTTATTTTTTGGTTCAATATTTTCAATTAAATTTGTCATCTTTATTGTAAAAAGCATTTTTATTATTATTTAATGTTTGCTTATTAAACTATTGAAATTTCAAAAATTCAAACTTTGCACAGCTGTTGTGCAAAGTATCAGCAACACAACTGCAACTGGTAATCACGCATCAGCAACAACATTTTGCATCACTGCAGCTTATTTTAAAAGCATTTTATATCGTTACCTAAAACGCAAAACGCCCTATCTAACATTTTGAAAATTTTACAGGAGAAGCAAATTACTATTCAAAATGTTAATTGATAAATTGCCTAAAACGGCTTATAATTTATTTTCCTTCTATTTTTCTTGTAAAACCAACCAGTTGTTTTGACAATTGACAATGTTGCATATTATGCAAACTGTTAGTAAGGTCTTTAAGCGTGTATTCATATAATCTTTTGTAGATAGGGCCGTTTGTTTTTTGTTAATAAAAGCGCTAATTTTGGTTGAAAGACTCCAAAATTTATTGTGGACATTAGTGTTGATGCAATTCATCAGATTTCATAAAAAAGTCGATTTTTTATTTTTTGTTAGTTAGGGCCTTTTGCGTTTTAGGTAACGATATGTATTTTTTGTTTAATCTGCCGTTAAAATTATATTGTTTATTAGTTATAAAAACAACAAAATTAAAATATTTTATTTTTTTTTAAATAAATTCATTTGTTGATAATCTTAAATTAAGTTTGAATAATGGTGTTTTCTTTTCTACAAAAAAATGTGACATTTTATTCGTCACTTTTTTAGAAAAAAAACATCAAAACGTCACTTTGTTAATATCGGAACAAAAAATCGTCAAGATGACGATAACACCGATTAACCATTTAAGAGCCAATTTTATATATTTATACTCCGTGGCTGACTTTTTTTTACAAAATTGGCTTTATCTTTAAATCATATCGATATAACAATAATTATTTAACCCTAAGATATTTGCTTAATAAAGTTCTTCTGAATTGCGGTTTTTCGGCGTTGCAGAACACTTATTATTTATGTACATATTACAATAATTCAATCGGCCCAATCATGAATAAAAATTCCCCGGGAGTATTTTCCCTTTTCCTACTTTTACAATTGAATTAACATGGGAAAAATAAGAGAAGGGAGAAAACTCTCGGGGAATTTTCATTCATAATTGGGATGAATATGTAAGATGTACATAAATCATTACCAGATATATATTTTTAATCCAACTTTTAAATAAATTGACTAATTTTCCATAATAAAATTTTTTAAAGCTTAATAAATTTAAAATTTTATATGATGAAGTTACTAATAATATGGTATATAAAAGATTAAGTGTTCTTCCCTAAAGATATTATGTTTTAATTAATATGTATATTGGCAAAATTTTAAGTTTTGTAGAAAAATCTTTCAAGAAATATTTATTTTTGAAATTGGCCCTTAACGGGCTAATAAATCGAAATTTTTTAAAGATCAAGTAAAAGCCATTTCGAAGTAGTTTCTAATAATACCACTACTTCTTAGATCCAGTTTTTACCTAAAAAGTTATTGATAAAGGGTACGTTCGTAAATGCAGTAGTTGGGTATCACTTGCGCAGAAGTAAAGTTTAATGTTCGTAAAAGCATCACTTGTAAGAAACTTGGCATCACTCTCATATGTCAAAAGTTTTTATGCAGTAATGCCGCAGCTCTGCAGCAAACTTTGGCAATTATTGCTTCAGTTAATTTTCTGAATCAATAACTTTTGACAAAAAAGAAATCGTTTAATTTTCTTGTCATTTATAAGAAAACTGTTACTTTTTGGTTCAATATTTTCAATTAAATTTGTCATCTTTATTGTAAAAAGCATTTTTATTATTATTTAATTTTTGCTTATTAAACTTTTGAAATTTCAATAATTCAAACTTTGCACAACTGTTGTGCAAAGTATCAGCAACACAACTGCCACTGGTAATCACGCATCAGCAACTACATTTTGCATCACTGCAGCAGTGATACATAGTTTTTATGCATTTACGTACGTACCCAAAGTGTTCTGAAACTTTTACGAACTATACCACGTGTGTTGAAGGAACAAATTTTCTTATTTTAAAAGCATTTTATACGTATTTTTTGTTTAATCTGCCGTTAAAATTATATTGTTTATTAGTTACAAAAACAACAAAATTAAAATATTTTAATTTGTTTTTAAATAAATTCATTTGTTGATAATCTTAAATTAAGTTTGAATAAGAGTCTGCAATTATGCATGTTTTTCCATTTTATAAAAGAAAAAAAAATGATAGTGGCACCACTGAAATATAAAGACATAGTAAACAAAAACAGCTGTTTGTAGTTTTTCAATTGTAGCTGCCGTCTTCAAAATAATTCAGTAGCTGACTACACGACTAAAACTTCAGCCAGCAGCATTTGTAGTATTGTGTTCGTGTAGCCTGCTGTGGTGAATGTGTTTAATGCATAACTCAGGTGGAGACCATATGTAAAACAAAAACAGCACATAAGTTTAAACTGAGTTTAACGTTGTCTGAAACTCGGAATTTTCCGGCGAAATGTGAATTTTTTTTTTTTCTTTTAAAGACCAACATTTTAAGCAAAACTAAGTTGTTCCGTCAAAATATTGTACTTTAAGTACGATTCGTACTCAAAAATTCAAGTACGAATAACACTAAAACGTACTCAAAACAATCCTAAATGGGATTATTTTCGAAAATCAATCCCGGAATTTTTTGAAATAAGTATAAAATTCTTAAATCAAGTTAAAAAAAAATATTAAACTTTTCATTGTGTTTAACCCTCCGGCTTACGCATGTTTTGATTTTCTATACACATTGAAAAAAGGTCTGGCCAGACGCATGTGTACCACGAAGGGTTAAAAAGTAAATTTGAACTCTTGCTTCACATGTAGTTTATATTTTTAGTTAAATATGTAAATTAGATTTCTAAAGTAAAAACCATATCGGGCATGATGTTGGTGTAATACGATTAAGTAAATCAATCACAATAATTTTTTCTTTCTAATTCGGGATAAAATCAACTTTATAATACTTGAATCAAGCGCATTTTGAGAGCGATTCAACCTTAGTTTTTCTTAAATCAATCTTATTTTTAGATTATTTTAAGTACGAATTCGGATTAAAACCATTTTATAATTCTTGAATCGAGCGCATTTTGAAAGTGACTCAATCTAAGTTTTACTTAAATTAATCTCATTTTCGAATTATTTCAAGTAAAAAATTGGGATTGAATATGGATAATTTAAGTATTTTGCGATTGATTCAAGAAATTTCGTACTCACCGTACTATTAATACTGCTTCGGATTGATTTGAGTACGGATGGATTGATTTTTCTTTTGAGTGTACCTCTAATTCTTTCAGAACTGGTTTTCCTCGACAAAGTTTCATAATAGAGCTAAAACATTTGAGCCAATTCTCTGTCTGAAAATGAAAGTGCCAAAAACAATGAAATTAAAGTCTTTAACCTCTTCTTTCGAAAGAAATAATTACATATTTCACTTTAACTAACTCAGTTAAGCACGTTACAAAATTTTAATATCTAGTTATGATAAAAACAAATTTTTTTAATCTTAAGGGCACATGCTGCTTGAAACAATGTTGTCATGTTGATATTTTTATCCCAGCAAACAGTTTTTTTTTTTGCCAAGTAACGTAAATTATAATGAGATATTTCGTCCAACACCACAAACTTTTCACTTGCAAAAACCTATTATTTTTACGAGGGATGTTCCAATCTTAACGCATTTTTATTTTGCTACAAAAGAACCTATATTGTAAGTGGAAACATTAACTTAAAGAATATCAATTTGGCTGACCAAGATTTGAACCTAGGTTACTACAAAGTATAAGTGTAAGTCTTCATTTTTGGAAAAAAAAATACAATTTGAACTTAAGTCATTCTTTCTTTGTTAGCATGAGCTCTAGTTTACTGAGCTGCGTACATTTGCGTACTACTGTATGAATTACGAGAAAGTACTTTAACTTGGGAAAGATAATGGGAAATAATGCCTTGAGGAAGTTGTTGCATTGGCAGCTAATGTTAATATGTAAATAAAGTTTTTGCTGGGATGTAATGCATCAGAGTATATTTTAAGATAAAAGTGCATATGAAAAGGTGCTTTAGCATTTAAAAGATTTTTCATTTCATTTTTCATTAAAATAATAAAGTGTTAAGATGTAAATCATAACTTAGTTGCATAGTTTTGTTAACGGTTCATTTAGTAATCAATAATTACTCAAAGAGATTGAAGGTAACGAACAAATATAAATATATTAATACATAAAGGCATGAATAGGTCTGTAGGTAATATATGAACATATAACAAAGTATTTGCAAAGTAAAAACACAGGGCAAGTTTTTTTTGATATATGCATGAAAAATATGCTTTTGCATATTTCTTAAATTTTTCCCAAACAAATAATTTTTGCTTAAGTTTTCATATTACGCAGGTTGGCAGCCGTTTTTAAAAAGAGTTGCTTATGTGTCAATCTGTTGCAATTACAAAATAAAAATATATCCGTCTTTTTCTTTCATATGCATTTTAAGTTTTGTTATAAAATTAAAAATTTTAGATGGTTTGTTTTTGAAAATTATTTATTTACAAATGCCAAAAGAAACTAAAAAAGACTTTAAGTATGCGCCATTAAGATCGACGACTTTGTGTGACAATCGAAGATCATTTCAATTTGAAAACTTGAAACAACATTTGATTATACATATTTTGTAATAAACATTTCTAAAACTAATTACAAATTTATTAATTTAGTGTTTTCTCGCGTGCTTTTTTAAATTTTTTTTTTTTTTTGGGTATCTATATTTGCATGCAGATTTGAAAATTTTTCTATATATTTAAACTTGCCCTGGTAATAACACATATCGCACACCTAGTTCAAGAGTGACTCAACTCAAAAGTTTCATTTTTTGGGTTTATATGCTTAAACTAGCACAATACGCTTGTTTATCTTAAAAAAAAAAATATCAGTCTATTTTATTGTTGTTAACTGCTGCTTAAAAACAGTTATGTCTTTTTTCTTGTTTTAATTGGTATAAAGTTGCAACTCATTAAAGTGACTTATTTTTAGTTGTGTCAAAAAAATATATAATGATAGTAAAAGGTGTTTTTTTAGAATGTCACAACTTTGAGTTGGCATCACTGCTTTTTTGAGCACCCATTTAACAGCTGATGTATGCTTTTTGTTTAGTTTGCTTTGAAACTTCATTATGAATCGACCTACACCAGAGCAACGGCGAATAGGCTGAAGCACAAATTGATATTGATTTTGATATTAATTTGGTTGAATGGGTTTATTTACGTACCCAGAGTCGCATTTGGAGTGAGAAGAATCCACAAGCTTTTGTCGAAACACCATTACATCCACAGAAAATTACTGTTTGGTACTCTTAATGGGCTGGCGGAGTCATTGGCCCATTTGTCTTCAAAAACGATGATGGTCAGAATGGGAACAGTTGTTAAAAATTGTTGTTCCAGATTGCCGTGTTCCAGATGGCCGTTGCGGCCAAATGACAGAAATCATATTTAAGCATTAATTTCATAACATTTTCTTTCCAATAAAGCCCGTTTCATTGATATTAAAAAAAAAATATTTCCTTGTTTTTTTTTATGATTTAAACTTGTGTCACTCTATAAAAAAACACCCTTTAGATCCCTACTGCTAAGTACTTAAGGCTGTTTTACCCAATCACACAAGTCTTTCGTATTTTGAGGAAAATACAACCCTGTCATGATAGTTTGTTTTTTTAATTTTCAAACAATAATTAGATCAGGGAGGCATTTTGGTAAAATACTTAAGATTTTGTGGAATAGTGTATAACACCCTTTAATAGTCTTAATTCGAATTGTAACACTTTTGATAAAATAAATCTTTGTTGGAGTTTATGTTAATTAGACTTTTGTTAGTTAAGAATTTGGCACAAGTGTCAAAACTTGAAAAGAATTCAGTAAAAGTGACATAACTTAAAATAATTCGCTAACTTGTGCAAATAATACATCATCAAATATAACACAACTTAAAATTGTTCATTATCTAGTGTATAAACATTAAAAAAAAAATTTTAGATCATAATCTGTATGGCTTTTCTACTAAATGCTCCAAAGATTTGTTTTTAATAGGCATGCAACGAATACCGATATATCGGCGTTACTTCAGATTTGCCGATATATCGGTATCGGCGATATTTTACTGTCGAAACGATTATACTTTTTTTATAGTTTATTTGAAAAAAAGTTTAATTTTCAATGGGATTTTTATGCATAACAGCTAAGAGCAATAACACATTTAAAAGCAAAGCTAACATCAAACAGAATAATAAATAATTTCATTTAATTCTAAGGCTGAAGGTCCACACCTTTTTTAAGACGCATGCTAAAGTAGAATGTCCAAATGAGGCTCAAGCATAGTTTCTGCACACAAAAATAAAGCTTGGGCATTTTTCTTTTAAATTATTTCCTTAAAAGTGAAGAAAATTGTGGTTTTTGACAGAGTTATGAAGAAAACTCAAAAAAGACCGGCAAACCCGATTTTTGGTAAAAACTCAACTTGATCGACCTCTTAACCACTTCCGAAATATCTAAAAATTACTTTCCCCAATAGCCTTTTATATTTGAGACACAAATCTCGAAAATTTCAAAGACAATAGATTGAAAAAACGTCTTACTGAGCTACACAGATTTTAATTAATTCAATAATGCTGTTTTAAACAATTTTTTTTATTGTTTCAATTAATTTGCCTTAATTGAAAACAAAAATTATAATGTTTGTGCGTATATTTGCAAATATGAAAACATTTACACAAACTTCAAAATATTTTAAATTCTCAAACAATTTTTTAATTGTTTCAATTAACTGTGTTGATTGAAAAAAATATTTTGATTTGTGTTTACGTTTTATATAGCCTCTTCTACTGGTGGTCAAAGTTCAATTAAACCTATTGATTAAAACTGAAAAGCAAGAAAAGCTCAAACTTACAAATGCGTTAATTGATATGATCAATTTGTTTGCAGGCGGAAAATCAGTAAAGAATTTAATTAATAGTACAAATTTCTAACAAATACGTTAATTGAAGTTGGTTTTTAATTTTTTCTATGTACTTACATGACTCTGCATTCCAAAAGTGTTAAAGATAAGGCCAGCCCTACACCTAGTAAAAGTTCTGATAAGTCTACGAACGTTTCTGAAAATGTTATAAAAAAATTTCGGGAAGGACTATGCTTCATCCATCCTACGCTTTCTTAAAAAAAAATCTTATTAATATTAATTTTAAATAATTATCTCTTACACTTTTTTTTCAAAAAGTAATTTAACTTTTGGTAATTTTACCATAAATTCAAATTCAATTCGTTATTTTTAAAATCTTATTAATATCAATTATAAATATTAATGGGAAAGTGAAGCGCAAGCAAATATTTAAATTTGTCCACATAGCCACTCCTTTCTTAATGTCAACCTCACCCACTGTCTAAAATAATTGGTGTCCCCTGTCGCGCTAACGAGGCTCTGACGACCGACCTTGGGCGGGATAATCTTATTATTTTGTATGGCTAAATACCTACATACTTTTGCATGCCTGGTGGCGATGTTGGCAGCCCCAACAACTGGATCGGACCCGATGGCCCTATGCTCCTTAGAGGAGTGAAAGGAACATATATATATATTAGGGTGGCCGTTATTTTTTTTATTTTGATTTCTTATATTCTCCCCCCCTAAATCGGTTCAGTTTTATGTAAAAAAAAATACAAAAAATTTCGTAGCGATAAGTTGTGTTTTAGGGGGGGCGTCCGTCCCTCAAAGTTTGCCATCAAGCCATTTATTCAAATGTAATTTGTTTGCGTATGACTATCTTCTAAAAACAACATTTTACAAGAATATGATATATGGCAATATTTAAGCTCTTCTAGTCAACAACATAAGCCTTTAAGAAAGTTTTTTGCTAAAATCAATATTTTAGAAAATAATTAAGAAAATAAAAACAAAATACCAAACATTTTATATACGTTTTATATATATATAAAAGGGAATTTAATGTCAAGTGACCCAATTTTGAAATAGATGTCTTTCGATTTAAATGAAATTTACACCAATTTTAGAACTGTTAGATAGTAGCTTAGACACAAATTTTCAACAAGATCGGTCAAAAAGTTTCTGAGTTAGAGGGGGTCAAAGTTAAAATATTAGTCTTAGCAAAAAACTTTCTTGGAGGCTTATGTTGTTGACTAGAAGAGCTAAAATATTGCCGTATATCATATTCTTGTAAAATGTTGTTTTTAGAAGATAGTCATACGCAAACAAATTACATTTGAATAAATGGCTTGATGGCAAACTTTGAGGGGCGGACGCCCTCCCTAAAACACAACTTATCGCTACGAAATTTTTTTGTATTTTTTTTACATAAAACTGAACCGATTTGGAGGGGGAGAGTATAAGAAATAAAAAAAAAAAGTTCTCCATACAACTAACGGCCACGCTAATATATACAGTAGACGCTCGCAAATTAGAACCGCTTTGTTTTTGAGGCAATTCTAATTTCTGAATTATTCTAATTTCTGGACGTTTTTATTTCGAATAAAAAATAAAGATTACTTAATTTTTTTTTTAATTCAATTTTATTTGATTGACATTAAATGTATTTTTTAAAATTAAAAATACCGTGTCGTTTCTTATATGTATTTGGAAAACTATCCATTGCTTCCACGGAATGCATTTTCATCTTTATAGGGATATTCCTCTCTAAATATTTTTTTAGCTTTCTCTTTAAACCACTCATACAGACGACTTACCATATTTGGGTATTCAGCGCTGTGCAAAGATTTATTGCTTGCTTCCTGATATGTGTTGAAAACAGCATTTAATATTGCTGTTCTATGTGATTTGATATAGCTGATCGAAGATGTCGTAACATTAATATTCCCTTCAAACCCTTTGTTAAGCTTTTCTAATATTTTGACCTTCGTTTCCAATGATAAAGTGTTTTTTTGCGTTTATTTGACATTTTGAATGATACACTTTCACTTTTTAATAGAGACTTCCAAAATATGTACACATGTTTCGAATTTCACAAATAAACTAGCCACAAATATATATAAATGCGACAAAAAAACAACAAATAAGGAAACACATCTAAAATTTGATAATTCCCCTTTTTAGTTTTACATGTTCAAACAGAATAAAAATAAATTGCGGATTTCTTGTGTTCAAATAACAAAAAAAAAAAAACGCTCTGAAATTAGAACTATAAATTCGAATTTTAGAGCGTTTAATGTATTGCAAACACTGATTCTAATTTCTGGACGTTCGAATTACTGAAAGCTCTAATTTGTGAGCGTCTACTGTATATATATAAATATTAATAATCTCTTACACAGTAATTTTGAAAAATAAAAAAATAACTCGACTTGAGTTTTGTTAATTTTACCTTGAATTCAAATTTTATATTCGTATCGGTATCGCCGAAATTTTCTTTTTGAGTATCGGTATCGTATCGGCAAAAAGGCGTATCGTTACATCCCTAGTTTTTGACCATTTTATTTTTAAGTTTAGTTTTTTTTTTTTCGTTTTTTTTATTTAAGTCACTTTTGAGCAAGGCGTGCGATATGTATATATAAATAGATCACTAGGTTAAAACAACTTAGCAGCTCATAATGAAAACTTTAAATGTTAGATATGGAAAATTATAATGGCACCCACCTGTTTTAAGAAAAATTATATTGAAATAACCCTTTAGAGTGTATAATCAATCTAGTGGAAATTATTTTGTTTGTGTAATAAAAGTTACAAAGGTTAAATATAAACTAAAGCTTAAACGAAACATTTTTCCAATAAACAATTTTTCATCATTCTGACAACTAATTTCGTTTAGTATTGATGGCAAAAACACAAACATCAATATATTTTCTTCCTATAAACCACTAACAACTTTAGTTTTTTTTTTAACACAATTAAGTTAAAATTGTAATTTTAATTAGTTTACGCCTTCAAGCGTGTCAATCAAAATTATTATTTTCTTAATTTTTCTTATTTGTTTTAAGTTCAAATCTTTTAATGTTTGAAACCAAATACCTACATATGCATTATATTTATTTTATACAATTTTCCCACCAATTTGTTTTTTGAAAATATTAAGTATTTTACTATTGTTTTAATACTAATTGATACTGTGACTACGTTTTTGTGGGACACGTTATTCAGTGACTTTGTTGCTAATGTAAAATTCAAATACAAAACAAACAGAAATAAACAAAAATTATGCAATAGTATTACCGTATAATTTTTTTTTTTTGTAGGATTATATTATTAAGATGTGTTTTACTGTTAGAAAAGCGTGAGTTGAAAGTAGATGAAAAATAAAACAATAACAAAACAAAAAGTGATTATATTAAATACATTTTAATCGCAATCATCACATAATCGTGTGCTTTAAATACACATGAATTTGTTGTTGTTGGTTTGATGCAATTAAAGTTTTCTTCTTAAGTTTTTTATTATTTTTCAGAAATATTCTGCAATTGTTTTCCTTAATGAGTTTGTGTTAAAAAATTTGAAGAATTTCAAATAAAATTATGATTTGATTTTAATTTATATTTATAATTAATTTTTAACTAAATCATAAAGTTTGCAAAAGCTCTATCTAATACGTTCAACTGAATTAATGGACCTTTTTTAAAAAAACGCTAAAAAAAAAGTTTTAACAATTAACGGTCAATTATTATCATTTTACCAAACTTAGTAGACTTCCCCACTTAAATGTAATTTATATTGTGTAATATAATGAAAAACTACAGAAAAGAAACTTTACGCAAAATAACCAAACTTGACAATAGATGAATGTATATATACTCCAACAAAAAACATTTAAATATAAAAAACGCGATGTTTCAGTGGTGGCGTAGAAGACTTCCTGCAACATTTACAGAAACCAAGAAAAAAAAACACATAAAAGTGAAAGTAAACAAACCAAAATATTTTTAACTCCCAAAGCACAAACGACATTCATTTAGCCAGTTAGATGATCAAGCAGACCAACGAGAAATTTGTACATTTAAATTAAAAAAAAAAATTAAATTTGAAATAATAAAAGAGGACAACAATCAAGGTTAAGTTTAAAGTAGTTTTGTTTTTTTTTTTTTTTTGAAATTATATTTGCTTTAAGTTTATAATGAAAAAAAATAATTTTTTTTTTTTTTTTTTTTTTTGTAATAAATATTTATTCTTCATTTTCTCTATTACAGATTATCGAGCCCAACTTACAGATAAAATCTCAAATCTAAGAATTGTAATGTCGAGCAGTCTTATAATGAAGGCTGTCGTATTGAAAGGTGTTCAGGAAAGATGATCGAAGCATTTGCTAACCACTTGGGCAGTCACATAGGCAGACATTTATTTTATTGGGCCACTACAGCTCAAACAGCACGAAGCCCCGAATCAGATTACGGCCTCAATCTGCGCATTTCAAATTTAATTAACAAATTTCATGGACCACTTGAGCGTGGCGTGCAAATTCTTGATCATTTGCTAACACTGGAAGAAGAAGATTTCACCGATCACTGGGGTTCAGCTTACATACACAACTATGAACCGGAAATAGTCGGTCGTAGAGAAGATCAGAACAACGATGGTGGGAGGGTAGATTGCGGTAATCAAGAAGTTCTATATCCTAGTGAAAACAACAGTGGCAATGTAGTGCGACAGGAAAATATTTTAAGAGGAAATAGTAAGTGTTATACATACATGTTTAAACCAATAAACAATGAATGAGTTAACATAACAATAAAACAAATGCGTAAATTTTTGTGTGTAGTATTTTCAAACAAAAAACATATTAACCAAATTTAGTAAATAGTTAATAGGAAAACGATAACTACATATTTTTAAATTTTGTTTTGCTTTATCTTTATAAAGGTCAAACAACTTGTTAGCCAGAGACATGTATTTTGGATAGTTGTAGTGGGGAAATTTATTAAAAGTTTTTATTTTTGTACATACAGACATACAAAATAAACTTCGATTTGGAAAAATTAATCAATTGCTACTAAGTAGCAATTGTTAAAAAAATTGGATCCATTTCATCTTAAATTAATAATTTGCCGGCATTTTTTCATACATTAAAAAGCATTCAATTAAATTTTGATGTGTAAGATGCGATCGTGAAATTGCTTAATAAAAACATCTTTAAAAGTGTCAATTCATTTGTTGAGGGTCTGTTTATGAAATTTTATCAAACATGAGTTGTTTGGGTTTTCCTAGAAATAATGCCAAAGTAAAATTTTCTTTATGATAAAATAAATTGTAATATTTCTTACTACTATTACAAATTCCGACAAAATTTGGAAAAGTCGAAACCCTGGACTAAAGTATACTTTTCTTAGGGTTTGAGTTTCGCTGAATCCGAATCAGAATTTCTCCATCATATCAAGTTTTCGAGTATCTTAGCTTAAAGTTAAAACAAAACCCTGTTTTTCGACATATTCGAGACGTTATAACTGCGAGAAAAATATATAAAAATTTTTTTATGAATATATCAAAAAAAAACGCTGCAGAAAAAATTTGTTTAGTTATCCTTATAAGTGCCAAGCGTATTTACATAAAATAAAGGATTTTTACCAGCCCGAAAGAACTGAAAATTGCAAAAAATTAATACATAAAATTCAAATTTAATTACAAACATTTTTTTATTCGAAAGTTAAATATTTGTATAAGCATTTGAAAATGATTTCGGGAAATTGGGTACCGCGGCTGTTCTTGACGAAGCGCATTTTGGGCCAGCAGGTGCCATCTATATCCAAAGACTAAACGTTTGACTTGATAATGCGTACGGTTGAATTACACAGAGAAAACAGATTCGTGATCACAACCGAATTTGGCGCCAATCGAATTTCGTCGATTGCATGTACCATCACACAATTCGGTTCCAATTACTGAAAATTTCGTTCTTAGCATAATATTTTTGATAGCAACATTTGAATTTTAGTACACTATCAGTCATAACAACAGATATTGTTAGTTGTTAGTATGATTATTAGAAACAAAATTGTGCTTATACCCGAATATATGATAGCTGCAACTGAATTAACACATAATTGGAGTTCATAACAAGAGATTTGATTGTCGTTATCTATATATTTTTTTTAACCGGTCAAATGTAGCCCATAAGGGGCAAGGACTTGTCCAAAGGTAATCCCAATGAATGGAAAAAAATGGCTTATTTTACAGTACGATGTCCTAGGGCAGAACCATATAACCCAGAGGATTAGCTTTAAAATCGTTGCAAAACGAAGACATGTCGTTAAAAAACGAAGACATGTCGTTTCACTGCAAACTCTTTTTAATAATGACATGGTCCATACTTGCACTACATTGGACCAGCCCAGGATCAAAATGGATCAAGTAGTCCAATATAGTTTGCAGGGTATAAAAAAATAATACATACATACATTTGTACGTGTATATGTTCATACCTATAAGAATACGTAAATGACTTACCCCTATTTATTAAGTTTTTGCACATTTTCCATTTTTGACCGCAAAGATATTTTTTAAATATAAAATTAAAAATTATTTTAATCTATCAAATGTTTTGACAGAAAATTTAGTAAGCAATTGGGGCTTTTAACTATTTTTTGGTTGTTAATTCCGAATAATTATATTTTCATTTGTTGTACTCGAATTGAAACTATTCCCACAATCAATAATTAGCTGCAATAAATGAATAAACATTTATATTACAAAATTTATTGACGAAAGCAAATTATTGAATGCAATGACCAATATTCAGTTTTGCCCTATATTAAATTCGGTTGTTATTCTAACCCTTTGTACTAATTTTTAGAACTAAATTAAATTAGTTATCATAACTAATAAAAGAATTGAAGGAATCATATTTCAGTTGGAACATCGTTTTAATAATCAAGAGAATAACAAATCTGTTAGAACTATACATTTTTAATAGTTGCAATAATAAATCATGTTACTTGATCAACATTTTATTACTGCAACCGTTTCCCAACCAATTTGTTTTCTGTGTGTATTCATAAGCCTTAGTATATGCAATATTTATGTATGTATGTGTTATATGAATCAAAATTCTCTGCGATAATTTTTGAAGAAATCCTGGATTTGTCGGGGAAAAGCCAGTTTCCTTACGCATAGTGCTAGGGCCAAAATTTGGTTATACCCCTTATACACATATTGTTTTTAATAAACTATTAAAAACAAATTTTTTAGTTTTTTTGTATCATACAAAATTTACCCCCGTCCCCTAAGGCTCAAGCTGGATCCGCGCCTGAAATTTATGTTTGTTTAAATAAATAAGTACTGTTTTATCAAACGTAAAACTTTGTCTTGTACTTGGAGAATGCCAATGCATTTGGACACAATTCATTTTCAGAACCCACTTTGATTCCATTTCAGATCAATTTATTTTATTTGCTGAAATTCTTAATTTTATTTGCAAAACGTTTTGGATTTTTTTTAATTTGGTGGGCTATCCTTCCTTCCACATTGTTAATTTTTCTTCCCGCAATATCAATTTATATGACTTGAGTATTAAGTGAACTAAATCCCTCCAATTTAGTTATTGTTTCACCAATATATCCGTAGTTGGAAAAAACAAAAGCTAATTGACTTCTGATGTTATTTAAATTTAATATCTCTTTTACTTTTTTAATTGCATAATCATCAGTATCAACATGCTCTTCAATAACATTCTTAAATTGCTTACAGTTTTTTGAATAGAATTCTATAGCATCTACCCAGGCTCTTGGTAGTACTGGCTGTGGTGGAAGGGGAAATAAATATTTTTAAGAACTTAAGAACTTAAGAAAAATATGCATTCAAAACCTAAATATGCAAAAATAAGCATTTTCTACAAAATATGCAACAATATACAAAAACAAATCGATGTCATTATAACGAAAATTTAATGGTTCGGAAAGATAGTTGGTCGACAACGTTCTTAGACTATCGACAAAAAACATTGCATGGAAATCGCATCCCTACTGATCATGAATGTCATTAAAAAGTGAGCAAAGTATGACAGTTCATTTGACAGCTTACCTTTTCATAAGTTCTATCGGGCTCAAAAAACTCTTTAAATTAAATTAAAAAATAAATTGTGGACTATTGTCTTGGCCTAGTTTACATATTATGTACTAGTAGTTAGAAAATTATTTGACACTTTTTTAGGATTTTGATTAAAAATTATGCATTTCATAAAACCGGTAGCAATAATCAAATCTTTGTATAGCATCCACGTTTTGTATTTTAAATAATTAAATAATATTAATTAAAATGGTAAATTAAAAAAAAAATTCGATTAAATAAATAAAAACTAACATATTCAGAATAAATATAAAAATAAATAAGCTAATTAATATCCCCTTGCCTTTCCACCAACCACATCACTGTCATTTCATAATAAATTTATAATTAATACAAGCAGATCGAAGACGGGGAGACCGGCCATGAAATTACAAGCCAACCAAAAACGGCTTTAAAAAATCAATGCACCTCTCATATTAACCGTAACTAGTTTGTTTTCCAAAAAAAAAAAAAAAACATCAAAAAGCAACATAATACGATATGATATCAACATCAACCAAATGGTCAAAAACTTAAAGATAATAAATAAAACCTTCAATTTAGCAGAAAACAACAAAACTAATCAAATAAATATTTTGTATTTACTTAAAATAAAAGAAAACAAACTTTAAATTCAAGTTCAAACTACAAATAATGATAAAGAATTAAAAAAAAAAAATTGACAAAGAAAACACAGATAGAAGACACACGCAAAAAAATCTTGATAGCCAAAAACTGGCTGAAAGACAACAAAAATTATAATATTCGATAAACATCAAAATGCCATAAAATAAACGAATATTTAATAATTACACAGTAAATTAAATTTTACACCATTTCCAATAGTTATCACAGCGTGTAAGCTCGTTTAAGGCATTCGGATTATAGGAAGAAAAGTTAAAAAATTATAAAAATTATTATAATCAAACGAATCACAAATAATAGGAAAATTTTACTTTACCCGCTTTTATTAACAAAAATTAAAGGATCGCCGCGAATAACGTCGTAAGAGACAAAATAATACTTTTTCCACGTTGCACATTAATTCCGTTCGTTTTGTTAATAACTTGCAAAGTTCTTCCACTCTTAAATACCCCGCTTAAACTACAACGAAATCTAGTACTTACGAAATTTCGAGTCAAATCTAGATGTTTTCGACTAGAATTCCCATACAAGGCAAATTCTACTTCGTGACTAGATTTTGACGAATTCTACTCAAAATCTAGTAGTATTTTTTGATGCAACTATAGTATAGTCCATAAAAAGGGTGCTCCAACCAAAACGCATGATTTAATTGCATATAAAACAAAAAGTTTTCAGAGAATTATCTTAATATACTTTATTATTATAGAAGGATCTATGACAATTATGAGTGAAACAAAATATCGGCTAAATGCTTGCCACGGCTTCGGTGGAATATCTTTACCCGTTGTACATATTTTCAATGACTCTGAGACATAATTGGGGTTCAATGTCTTAAATGTGCCGATTTATCTCATCTTTTAGCTCTTGAATTGTTCTTGGTTTATTGACGTACACTTTTTCTTTTAAACATCCCTAAAAAAGAATTCCAACGGTGCCAATATTAACATCGCCACGACGTGAGATAATACGGCCATTAAATTGCTCGCGCAAAAGAGCCATTGCTTTGTTGGCTGTGTGCAAGTGGCACATATCGACCAGGTCCTTATCCTCATTTTCTGGCAACAAGAAGATCGTTGTCATCTCGCGATAGCGAACACCATTGACGGTAACTGCTTGGCCGACCTCATTTTCGAAGAAGCAAAAAATGTCACTCTTTGTGGATGCATCCGCTTTTCAACAATCTCTCTTGGAATCGCTTTGCTGAAATTTGCGCACAATTCTCCCGATTGTGGACACATGCGGTCGATTATGCTGACCAAAAAAATCACGAAGTGCACGAAATGCATTTTGATTTGAACGCCCATTTTTTTTTAAAGTCTTCAACAATCTTAACGCTCTGCTCAATTGTGCACCTTTCCATGGTTGAATTTGCCAAACACTGAAACAAAGAAATTTCAAGTTAAGTTGGGAAAACAACTTGACGTTAAGATGCGACTCACAATTAACATCGTGCACTCAAAAATACTTCCCTGTATAAGAAACGAATGACATTTTAAGGCACTTTTAAACGATATGTATTTTGCAGAGGCTTTGTCAGACATAAAATCCATATTTTATTGCCAATATCTGTCAAAATTAACAAACAGAAGGTTTAAAATTTTTGCTTTCACACGTTCGTTTTTGGTTTAATCTGACATAACCTAAAATCATTCTTAACAGCAAATTATATACTGATTTCTATTTACAATTACTTTTAATTATATTTCAGTTAAATAAAAATTTTGTTTTTTAAGAATATGTGTAAATAAATAATGTATACATATATGCTGCCACAAACAATTGACTTGCCAAACAGCTGATTTGTCAGTTGAAAGTAGAAAGTAGAAAAATGAAATACTGGGGAAATTTGACAAGTACACTGCTAAATGCATATCATGTAAAAGTGCCTTTAAAAAACAAAAAACTCGACTTATTAACTGGACTGTTGAAAAATTCAAAAATTTCAAAAAAGTAGTAAAAAATATGGATCAGATAAATAATATTGATAAATTAAAACAAGTTGATTGTTAATTATAATTTAATGCAAATATTTAAATTCCTATTTCTTATATGTATGTGTTACACAAAAAATTTTCAGTCAGCTGTTTTTGTTTTGAAAACAAGATCTCGGTAATGTCAAAAAGTACAATGTGAACGCACAAGATTTTCAGGAATATTTCATCTCAAATCTTCTACTTTTATTTCGTTGTAATGGAAACGTGCTATAACTGCATTTTGATAGTGAGAGGGTGAATAATTTTTGCTTATTCGGTATATGTGCAAATGCGAAAAAAACAGGTTTAGCAAAAACTGGCTTTTACAACGTTATTGGCGGCTGTGCTTCAATTACAGCATAATCCGATGATATGGAATGGTCGGTTGCATTACATCGATATAACCACATACAAAACGATTACAGCATATTCCGATGAAGTGGTTTAGTCTAATATTTTTTCTGAGAATTATTTCCCTTTGTAAGTTACTTATTGTAATATTATAGAGTAAAACCAAAGGTTCACTTAGACAAAAAGTATACGAAATATTGAAGGAATAGGAAGGACTATTGCAAAAAAGCTTTATAAAATTGAAATTTATCTCATAGAATACATTCGAAATAAAAAAAAAATGTCTAATATTTGTTCGATATATTCCCACATAAATATAGATATATAGAAATGCTTCTTGAATCAGTGTGAACAGATCTAATAAATTTCTACAGCTAAATCTGGCATTAAACAAGGCCAAAAAATGCTAAAATTTGTTCAAGATTTTTGTTAAAAATATATTACCATTATGAAATTTAATTCGAAACTAAATAAATTTTAGTGATTTATTTTTAACAAAATTTAAACAATTGCTAATATTTAAACAAGTGTATTGATTTTGGTTAAACATCATATATACATACATATGTACATAAACATGTAGCACAGTTAGTTGAGTTGAAATTTTAAATTTAGGCGGGCCGCAAACCTCTTAAACAAGCAAAATACAAACCATATATTTCTATGATTTGCTTCGATTTAAAAGCTTCTATTAGAAGAATTTTAGACCAGAGGGCAAATTACGGCATTCGATATCAATCGAAATTACAATACAATTTCAATGGAAATTTCGATCAAATCGATTCTTATAGGTTAAAAAAGTTCGAGTTTAAAAATGATTATTTTTTCAGCAGTTTTGAGCAAAAATTCTGATATTTTTTTGGATGAACACAAAATGTTTAAAAAATTTATATCGGGGTTTTCAACAAGAACTTTGTTTTTTAATTTTGGCAACACTAGGGAGATCGATCGAATATCTTAAAATTTCCATTTTTCGAATATCGAAAAAACCGGTTATTTTGGTAAAATAGACCGGTTTTTTTTTTTGAATGTTATTTTTGTAATTTATTTATAATATTGGGCAAACTTTAACTTTTTATGAAGAACGTCAAAACAAAATGTAACAAAAGTCAAAAAACATTATGAGCAATGTAAATACAAATCAATTATATAAGCGTGTGTTCTTGTAACAAAAACCAAATACAATTCAAAATACTACAAAAAAAATATTCAGCTTAAAAAGTAATTTGCAATTGGACAGTACATATTCTAAATATTATATATTTATTAGGGTATTCATTTAATCGACCTTTTGCTTTAATCGGTTAATCGCTCGATAAATTAATCGAGGTTTTGGTTTAATCGGTCAATAATCGGTTAATTTTGTTTTTGATCGGTTAACCGATTAATAAAGTTTTTTTCATAAATTAAGTAATTTCAATATATAGAAATGCATTAATTATTTATTATTTGGAGTTTATTAGTAAAAAAAACAATAATATACCAAACATTAAAATTATTGAACTAAAACGAGCAAACAAAAAAACAATTCATAAATATGTAATATGCATTTTTCAATTAATACATAATTGGGGGATTCACAAGATGAGATATCAAGTCATATTGTCATAATGTCCTAAATAATATTTTACAATTGCTTAAAATAAATGTTGTTGTGTTTAAAACAAAATAAAAATTTTAATGCTGTTCTCATTGATTCGTCATAACTGCACAGTAGAAATATAAATTATAAGCGGTAGCCCACAACAGGAGACATTTTACAGGAGACAAAAAACTTTTTATTTTTTCTATTTGCAGCTTGATAGAAAATTTAAAATACAATTAGTTTTACACACTTCAAGACTTAAATAGAAAAAAAAACTAAATGCTGGTCGACGAGGCGTATCTTTCTCTACCACACGACATCAAAATCTCAATTTACATAAAAAGTGGGTTTAGCCGGTTTGCATATTAATTCTACGATATATATTTCTAGTAATTATTTAAAGACATAAGACTTTACAACTTTATGACTACCTTGTGAACCCCCAAATATTTATTTATAAAAAAATAGACTGAGATAATTTTATTAGTTATTTCAATAGTTAAAGGAGATCATATAAAATAATCTTTTAAAAAAGTAATTTGGTTTAAATTTTTAGGAGTAAAGCGATTCTTTTCTTTTGTTTTGACAAAACTTGACTTATCATAGATGAATATCTAATTTCTCAGTCCTTTTTAAGGATTTCTCTACACATATAAAATATTCCATTATGCCCTTAGAGCCCGTTTTAATTTTTAAAAATGTTTAACACTTCTAATTGTTTCGGTTAATTTTGTTAAAAACTGATATGAGAAGGTATGAGAAGAAACAAATAACTAAACACATACATATAAAAAGTACGTGAAACAAGAAAAAGGTGTTGGCAATCAAACATTTAACCCATTTTTTCCACATTCCTATTGATTGAACATTGAAATCGGTCGGCGGCAAATGGATGATGAAATGAAGATCACAGAACACCTTTGTTTGTAAGAAAAAATAGTTTCTAAACACATATGTACCTTTTGTATATGAGACGAAACAAATAAACAAAAACAAAAAAAAAAAAAAAAATGTTATAATACTACAAAAAATTAAAAATTTTATTACATCGGTTAATCGGTTAATCGACTGAAATTAACCGGTTTAATCGTTAATCGAAAAAAGCGAATTTGAAATTAACCGATCAGTTAATCGGGTCGTAATTAATCGGTTAACCGATTGACGGTTAACCGAATGCATACCCTAATATTTATATATATAATAAAAATTAAATATTGTGTGTTGCTAATCGCATAACTTGAGAACGGCTTGACCGATTTGGACGATCTTTTAAATGATCGCCATGGTCCAACTAAGGTTTTTACGAAAAGAAAATTTTGGCCCGCCCACTTTTTTCGATTAACCTAAAATCAGAAAACGGCTCCATCGATTTGACTAATTTTTTTTTCAAATGTTCGTATTAATCCATTTTAAGTTTTCATCGAAAGAAAAATTTACCACGCCTACTTTTACGCCCACTTGTTCTATTAAGCGCATAACTTGAGAGCGGCTGGACCGATTTGGACGATTTTTTCTTTCTAATGATCGCCATGGTCCAACTTAAGTTTTTACGAAAAGAATTTTGCCCCGCCCACTTTTACGCCTACTTTTTCGATTTACCTAAAATCAGAAAACGGCTCAATCGATCATTAGTAATCAGCTACCGAGCGAAGCCGGGGCGGCCAGATAGTATTTTTAAAAAGATGTAATCTCTGGTGATATTTCAAACTGATTTTAAAGACAATGGCGCTGAAAGGGCCCTAAAATGATAATTTGCGAAGGTTCTTCAACGTCGCGACTTAGTAATCACCTTTAATTAGTCCACAAGCAACAAAAAAATTGACTCTATTCCAATTAGTTCTTAAAAGACTGCAGATAATAATTTTCTAGAATATGCTGCCAAAAATGAATGAATAACTCTTCGATTTCGAACGGTAACGTTCGCATAGAAAATTACATTTAAAACAAAAACAAATTTTGACGTTCGAAATCGTTAAACAGGCATTTAAATAGTTCTAGCATATCTATATGCTTAAAAATACAACATAGCGGCGGAATCAACGATATGGAAAAATTCATCAGTTTTGTTTATTAAAATACCAAGAACTTAAAACTTAATTGAAGGAATCAAACAAAGTCATGGAAGGTTTTAAATTGTAATCGACGACTTGACAGATGTTTCATACAAAAAGCGTGTGCATATTACTATTCGTTTCTACCTGTATACTGCTGAAACAAAATAATTTGAAATAAAAAATCTTGTCTAAGAGGTTTTGTTTGCAACTTTTAAAAAATATGGTTGAAGTCTACTGATTACTACTGATAGACATGATTATTACAAATAATAAATTTTAAACTCCTATAATTTTTTAAAACCAAAGTTTTTTAAAAATTCTAAAGCTATGTTCACACCTATTAAATGTTTGACGTCCTACACAACCACTAGTTTTCTTTAAGAATTGTTTGCTTTTGTAAAACGTTTGGCTAGAGCAAACATTATTTAACAGTTTTCAAATTACATTATACAATTATGACAAATAGAAATAATAAAAAATAAAGCTTAAGTTTGATCAATTTACTGGTCACGCTTTCTTTTGGATTCTATCGTCAAATATTTGTCAGGTCTGAACATACCTTAAATCATATCTATGTATTTTGTTGGTTCCTTATCATCGTGAATTGTTTTGTTTTTATTCAAATGAATTTTTTATTATAAAAACTAATTTGATTTTTGTATTTTTATGTATTCGAATGGAAACCGGTTAACCGGTTTTTTTTAAATGCTAAACCGAAAACCGGTTTTTTTAAATAGCAGCTATTCGGAATATTCGAAAACCGGGTTTTGAAAAAAGTCGAATAATCGATCTCCCTAGGCAACACCAACAACATGATAGTTTTGACATTTATTTTTTGACGTTTACGTAATAGATGCATGCATTGGCAATTGTTACAATGAATTCAATTTCGCTCGAAAATCGCATTAAGATAATTAAAATCCACTATGAAAATGGTGGTTCTGTTAATAACGATCACATAATTTCAGGAACATCAGCTGTTAAGTGGCCAGCCAGATCATTTGATTTAACACCACTGGAATATTTTTTGTGGGGCTTTGTTAAGGACAGAATCTATACGTAGCCAATCGAATCAATTGCAGCCATAAAACTCAAAGTCCGTGATGTGATTAACGAAATAGACCCGCAATTTTGCCAAAAAGTGATTAAAAACTTTGATGAAAGTATCGACATTTGTCAGCGTGCTCGTGGTGGACATTTGCCAGATATGTATCACTTTTCATTCATAATTGCCGAACTTTTCTCTTCGTAATGCAATAAAAATTTGAGTCATCTTCATCTAAATTTTTTGTTGTATTTAAATGTATTTAGATAAAAATTATACATTCTCATACGAAATTTCTTTTTTTAGTCAAAATTTAAAATAATTTTATAAAAGTTGTTAATGATATTCCAAATGCTAAATGAAAAGTTTGCAGCTTAAACTAAATTCTTAATGCTAAATTAAGCTACAAAAATGGCAAAATTATCACATTGCTCAGAATTGTAAAAAACAATCAGCCATGTCACAGAGTACAATTCCGTTCGAAAACGAAATTCATTCCGTATTTTGGTGCTTCAGAATATTACGAACACATTTTTAGGAATGAAACCATCAGTATCTGAAAGACAAAAAAACTATCAAAATACACTTTCTATCAATAAACAAATACATATGTTTTCTTCAATTCCGAACGGAATAGTATTCTGTGACGTGGCTGATTATTTGTTTTCGTATTCGAGCTCAATATTTTAAAAGTTTAAAGAACTTTTCACAACATTTTGCTAAACTAATTTGAAACGGTGTTTATTTGCCCACCAGTAATAAAAACTGCTAACTAAAGTAATTAAGCATTTTAGATATAATTATATCAAAAATCGCATCCAACTGCTTTAGTTTTAAGCGTCAAACCAAATCTTAGCACTTACTACAACACGTCAAGACAAAACCAGGAATGTTTGATAATTGAATAAAAATTAATATAAATTTGACGACTACTTACAACGCAAAGATAAAATTAAAATTAATGTTGAGAATTATTAATTAGTGTTTTGGTCTTTATTTGTTTTATTTAGTACAAAATAAATTTTGTGATATAATAAATATCATTTCAATATAATGCTGAGGTTTTTCTTTTATGTTCCGTAAAATTGGGTGAGGGTTAATGTGCAAGAGCGAAAAAAATGGAACTTGAAATTTGATTACTATTGAACATATTTGTTTTTAATTCTACAAAATCAAGGTTTTTGTTCTGATAAAGCTAAAATAAGTTTTAATAATTGCTGAATACTATAACCACCACTTTTTTATTGTTTTTATTTATGCAACCAATCGCAAAAATTGGTAACGAATTTATTTAAAAAAACACACACACACACAATAAAAAACTACTAATTATAAATAATCAATTTTAATTCACTTTCGTCATCTATCAATATCCATCGGTTTGTTAAGTTGTTCAGATATAGTGGTTATTCTTTAAAAAATCGGCAAAACTGCGTTATCTTCTTTGTAAAACGAAAACTATTTTGTGATAGGACCAAACCTACAAAAAACTTAGTTCCGGAATTTCAGCTATTTATAATCAAGAGTAATTTGAGGGCTATCGAAAAGTCAAAGATCGCATTATGGCACTGTTTTTAAAATGCACCCTCTATTAACTTTAAAAGTCAAGAGCTTGTTTGCCTTACCCAGGCCACCTTCCACATATTATAAAATAGTGATTTCAGAAAAGGATTTTTATTGGACCTATCGTAAATTATAGACCGATCATCACAAAATCCGGTAGAGTGATAGAGTATTTAAAAAAGCCTAAATTAGAGCAAATTTAAAAAAAAGTTAAAAAAATTTGTTGGAATGCTTCTTAAATTGCTTTTCAGAAAGCCGCTTTATATGGTTAATTATGGGCCGATTACCACAAAATTACATGGTGTCATTTCTAGACATATAAGTCTTAATTGGACCAAATTTTAGCACAATATTTATAACAAAGTCACAAAGAGTTTAGTCGTATTAAAATAATTTTCTAGAGTGGACTTAATATGGGGCCTATGGTAAATTATAAACCGATCTTCCCGAATTTTTGCGGAGTGGTATCTTATCTTACGAAACTTATACAGACTAAATTTGTCTCCAATTCGTTACAATTTTAGGCGTACTAAAGTGATTTTCGAGAGTGGGTTTTATATGGGGCCTATAGTAAATTATGGACTGATCTTTACAAAACTGTCGGAGTAGTTTCTAATCGCATGGAACTATAACAGACAAAACTTTTTTCCTACTAAAACGATTGTGCTGGATACCAATCCTAAGCTACTTAGGAGAACTAGAAAGAGTTTCACACCAATTTTGTTATGACAAGCTTGGTATACCCTCATTCACCACTAGTGGTGGTGGAGGGTAAACAAAACTGGTATGCTCCCGATAAATCAAAATATGCACTGCAAATTTACAAATTGCAAATTTGCACAATGTCCATCATGAAAACCCTTTGTATTACCTAAACCAGTGCTTTCTGATAACCATGGTCTTATGACTTCTAGGAGCACACAAAATATGTTAAAAAAAATGCAGAACTTTTGCAAAAGTATTTTATTTTTTTCTAATTTTTTCGCATGCAAAGAACTCCCACAAGCAAAGTGCTCTTAGTTCTATTCACTTCATTTCAACACTTTTGTAATTGTATTTGAATTCAATTTAAATCTAATTCGCAGGGAAAATTTTAAATATCAACAACTATTTTTAACTTCTGAAATTTTATACTAATAGAATCTTTTAAAAATCTTTAAGGCTATTATACTAAAGTAGTCCAAATGTAAAAATTATTGTTTATCTGATTTAAAAAAACAACTTCCTAGATCATTTTTCCAAGCAAATTATATAACACATTAATTTGAGAATCATATTAACAGCAAAACGTTTTGCGTATTAGACGTGCGTGGTATTCATAATTATTCTTTAAAAGGTTTCCTTATTACAAGTCAAAAATCCTATTAAACCAATTTTCAAGTTTATATGAACTATATTTAAAAAAAAAAAACTATACAATACAAAAATAAACGTCATTTATAAATTGTTACTGTCAACCACTTGGCGACGATGTTAGTTGTTTATTAAATATGCATTACCTAAAACTTAATTTCATTATCTATCTGAAAACAAAAATAAAAGCGAAAAATAAAAAACAATCAACTAAATCGGCATTAATCAGTAATTTACACAATTTAAAGAAAATTACGCAAAAAACAATACTTGAGTACCATTTTAACACACAGCGGTACATAGATATTGTATGCAAAACGCGTTTTCGTTTCAAATTTGTATGCACGACAGTCAGATTGTTTTTTTTTTTTTTTTTTTTAGTTTATAAAACTTTTATAAAATGCTATGATAAATTGTTGATAAAAATTTAAGATGACTATGGCAAACTAGCAAAAAAAAAATCGTTGACTATAATTTTTTTTTTCGATTTGCATATTAACATGGTAGATTAGTGCAGTAGTTTATCGGTTTTATTGCAAAGATGATGATTATATGGATGACAGACACTTACGAGACTTCTATAGATTAAATTTTTGAGAATTAAGTATTCTATTGAACGCTTGTTTCAACAACAAACGTATTGATGACTTGAAAAATATTTTAATTATAAATAAAAGGGTTGTTTATTGTATTTTAGTTTTATTAAGAGGAAATTATTGTCAAAAATGGGTGTTGACCGTGTTGACCACTAACAATACTTGTGTTAAGGTTTTAATCAGGGACCGAACAAAAATAACAGTTATTTTTTTATTTTTTTGAACAGTTATTTTATGATTTTTATTTTTATGACCAAAAATAAGTTTTTATATGATTTTTACTTTTTGAACAAAAATAACAGTTATTTTTTTTTTCGAGAAAAAATAAAAGTTATTCTCTAAAGAAATGTAAGTAATTATAATTTAGTTCACTTTAAATGTTTATTTTTTGCACATTAAAATTAACGCTTCGTACAGACGGTGGTCAATGTTGTCATTAAAATTGACTAAAAATGTCTTGCAACTGTGTGAACATTGTACGGTATTTTCATGTGGCAGATGTGTTAAATTAATGCATCTGACAATGGCACCATTGTCAGAAAAATGACAACATTGTAAGATCTGACCATCGTCTGTACGAAGCTTAATACTTAAAGTCAACTGAATTATTAAAACACGTCCATTTCTTTAGAGAATAACTTTTATTTTTGTTCGAAAAAATAAAAAAATAACTGTTATTTTTGTTCAAAAAAATAAAAATCATAAAATAACTGCTATTTTTGATCAAAAAATAACAGTTATTTTTGTTAAAAAAATACCAGTTATTTTTGTTCAAAAATATAAAAATCTAAAAGTAACTGTTTTAATTGTTCAAAAAAATAGCTGTTATTTTTTCCAAAAAAATAAAAATCAAAAAATAACTGTTATTTTTTATCGAAAAAATAAAAATCAAAAAATAACTGTTATTTTTGTTCAAAAAAATAAAAATCAAAAAAAAATACTGTTATTTTTGATCGAAAAAATAAAAATCAAAATATAACAGTTATTTTTGTTCAAAAATATAAAAATCTGAAAGTAACTGATATAATTGTTCAAAAAAATAAAAATCAAAATATAACTGTTACTTTTGTTCAAAAAAATAAAAAGCAAAAAATAACTTTTTATACCCTCCACCACAATTAGTTGTGAAGAGGTTATACTAAGTTTGTCATTCCGTGTGAAACTTTTTTATTATTCATCTTAGACCCCATAAAATATATATATTCTGGCTCCTTGAGTAATTCTAAGTCGATTTAGCCATGTCCGTCTGTCTGTCTGTCTGTTGAAATCACGCTCACTTTCGAAAAACTCAAAAGAAATAAACAAACTGGGTGTCAAATTGCTTGTAGTTATCCTAAGAAGTTTGGGATTAAAATTCAGCAAAATCGGTTCAGTATGACCAGAGCTATCAATCAAAATGTGGAACCACCACCTTTTAAAAACGGATAATTTTGTTACAAAAACTAACATAAATGGTGGAAAAATGCACGGAATCATATAAGATTTTGCAAAAATCACGCCGTAAAATTTCGTGAATATCCGTCCATAATTTACTCTATGCCCCATATAAGACCAACTCCCGGAAAACAGTTTAATACGCCTAAAACCGTAAAAACTAACGCTATCATAACAAAATTTGGTACTTCAGAGTTTTATATGACTATAAATGACTCTGTAAGATTTCGTGAAGATCGGTCCATAATTTACCCTAGGCCCCATAGAAAACCTACTCCCGGAAAACAGTTTAGTAGGCCTAAAAGCATTATTAACAATGCTATCATAACAAATTTTGGCTCGTCACAGTTTTATAGGACTATAAATGATACTGTGAAATTTCGTGAAGATCAAGATTGTCGGTCAATAATTTATTATAGATCTAAGCCGCAACCAATTTTAATGCTGATGTCTGTTTTTATAAAGATAAATTAATAATAAATAGACATCATATATATATATATATATATATATAACTCCTGAAATATTCGAACTGTCGGTGGAGGGTATCAAAGATTCGGCACAGCCGAATATAGCACTCTAACTTGTTTCATCTAACTTTTATGAAACAAGAAATAACTGTTACGGTCCCTGGTTTTAATATCTTAAAATAGAACATTTTACTTTTAAATTGCTTTCTTTGTAAATATGTACAGCTGCGGTTAAAATAATAGAACCAATTGAAAAATTTTTAGTAAGTCTACTTACATCTGCCATATAGTATTTATTCTAATCAAATCAGAATCTAAAATCTTGTAATGTTTTTAGTTTATTATAATAAAAAAAAAATATCACTTTATTTCAATAGTTTAAAAAACGCCAATTTATTTCGAGAAAAACTTTAAAAACTAAGCAATCAAAATAATAGCACTTCGTATTATTTCTATAGTAAAACAAATAAGAAGGTATAGTCGGTCAAGCACTACCATATGATACCCCACAAGTGTGCCCTATTTGGCACTCATGGCCAATCCAGGTCGCCAGAACAGAATTATGTTATGAGGTTAAGAATTATATAAAAGTTCTTTGTTCCGAATGTTATTTTGATATCTTCATCTATATGAAATTTGTTTGCCTTTAAATGATTTTAGGAAGGGGGTTTTTATGGGACCTATGGTTAATTTTGAACCCACCAGCACAACATTTTGTCATGAAATAGTAGCTATTGTAAAAGTCGTTGTCGCCAATTTTTATGTAAATACTAACATTTATAAGGAAGTTATGGCATTAAAAGCTATTTTCGGGATAAGTATTTGTATGGGAGTTGTGTATAAATATGGAACGATTTCAATAAAATTTTGTAAAATGATTTTAATTGCAATAAAATTAGTTTGGACAAAATTTAATCTTAATACCAACATAATAAGGTGGTTTATGGGCACAAAGACCCTATTGCGAAAAGAATCTTGTATGGGGGCTTTGCAAAATTATGGAGCGATTCGAACCATTTTCAATAGGCTTGGTCCTTGTGCCAATTATTTCGAACGTTAACTTTCGCATAGAAAATTACATTTAAAACAAAAACAAATTGTCGAATTTTGTTTTTGTTTTTAACATAATTTTTCTATGCGAACATTGAAGTTTGAACGTTTAAATCTGGCGACGGTGCGGTGCTATTTTTGGTATAAAAACAATTTATTATAGGTACGTTCCATATTTAAATATTTCTTTTACATTTAAATGTTGTATTTAACGCTTTTATTTAAACACAAAAATTGTTTCACCTAGCGCCAATTTTCCCAAGCTATAAGAATTAGTTAACCCAATTTCTAAACCACAATTCTTTTGACACTTGTTTTATATACACTTATTCGTAACACAACGTTAAAAATGTAATGCCATACAAAACAAATAATACAAGTTGCCGTACGACTAAGTCGCTTTTGACGTTTTTTAAAAAACGTCTTAATTATCGTCAGAATTTCTTTGTGCTTTGTATGCAGATTCATTCATATCTGAATTTAAAATGTAATTCATTTAACTTTTGCTTATAATCAACCTATTAAAAATTAACTTAAGAAAATTTAAATATGTTACATAAGGGTTAGAAACAAATAAATCAAAGTTAAATATGTATCAAAAATCATTTAAAAGATTGAATTCAAGAGAACGAATTATATTGATAAAAAATATTTGTAAGGACCTATTGAATTTATTATTGGAAATAGTTGTATGTATTGAAATGAAAAAATAAAATTCTGATGTAATATCGAATTAAATTAAGTATTTCGAAATTCGGTTATAAAATTTCAATTTCCCTTTCCTTACACATACGAATAGTATATGCAATATTGAAATAACTTACTGAAATTCAATTAAGAGAATACACAATCCTTTTCAGTCGTACGATTTAACAAGAAATCGTGTGTGCTAGTGTGTAGAGTAATTGAGTCATTTGAGTTTGCATCTGAATTTGAATACCGGCCTTAAGTAGTATTTTTTTAATCAGCAAAAGAAGTAATAATAATTAAAAATTATTTATAATAATATAATAATTTATTTATTTATTAAAACATAATTTTTTATATGTATGTACCTTCTTTTTTATTCCTAATACAATCATAACTTTTTTCTACATAATACTAAATCTGAACTCTGGCAACTCCCTTGTTAACGAAAATAATGTAAACAAACAAGAAAACAACTTTCAAAATGCAACGTAGAATAGCAAAGTTAAATGAAATAAATCAAGGATGGAAATCATGGTATACTTGTACTTTTTTGGTACATTTTAGACTTTTGTAACTTACATTTTAGGCCGTGTTGCTACCACTACTTAATAAATACAATTTAAAAGCTGAATGCGTTTTTAAATCGAAAGACCTGTAGTTCTTATATTGTATACTATTGCACTGGCTATTTCCTATGGAATCTTTATTTTTACATCTGTATGAGGGCTATGAAATCATGGACTAATTTTTACCACCTTCAATAGGTTATGTAATTGACAATAGAAACGCTTGTACCAAATTCCATCAAAATTGCTGCCTGTTCCTTTTGCACTATATTAACATGCACAGAAAAAAAACCGGAAGGTCAGACGACTGTCCGCCCCTTTCATCTTTAGTAATACAATGTATTACGACTTTGTAGAATCAAAATAATATGAAATTCTCGCCGTGTTTAAAAGAAAAAAAATAAGTCTGTTGTAGGTATACTATTTCCAATTTACACGGATGGTTTAAGTAAAATCAAAAATAATAACTAAAGAGCAGATGGTTGCAGTTTTACAATTTTTACAAAACAACATGAAAATTTCCTGAGTTGATTTTAGTTGTTTTTGTAATTATATAAAAATGCTACTACCTTCAATATACTTTGTTAAAATACACCTCTGGTGTGATGCGAAAAATCATTTACCGACCGCTTGTCAGATTTTATATTCATATTTTCACTTACTCAATACATTTGGCTTTTACAAGATATGATTTTTCTCATTAAACATCATGTCGTAATACAATGTATTACCGAGTAAACTAGCCTTTAGTAATGATGGTTATATGAGTGATACGGTACCATTCGTCTAAACAGCCTCAGGGAAAGTTCAAATGTAACCAAAATTGCACAAAAAACTTGAAAATATGCACGCGAAAAACACTCATCTCATCAATACGAGCATAACAGTTTTTTTAGTTTTTTGGATTTCTTTCATAACCGTTTATTTAAAAAAAAAACTTTTTTTAAATGAATTTAAATGTATGATATGTAGTTGGGCATTTAACAAGATCAAAAAATGGTTACATTTTCTAATTATTGGCTAAATTTGCAACACTCATGCATTTGTATGCATTTTTCAAAATTATAATACAGTCGTATTTCAATATTTTCTATTTTTAAAAGTAATAAACGAATTAAGTACTTTAATTCTTGAAAATGTACTCTTTTAGTAGGAATTTTAAAATCTTACTTTTCCATCTCTGGTACAAACTGAAAAGAAACGAAAAACAATCAGAACAAGAAAAACGAAAAATTTAGTCAATAGAATACAAAGCGCAGAGAAAATTTTCTTAATTGTTGAAAGGCAAAAAATATAATTTTTAGTTGAAAAATGTCCATAAAATTTTTTAAATTATACAGAAAATATAATTTTTAAAAATTTCAAGTATAAATTGAAAGAAAAACACTTACAATTATACCAAAAAGAAAAAAAAACCGAGTGAAAAAATGGCTCAATGGCCAATGATTATGGGAAAAAGAAATCAGGAGGCCATGTCACAAATGAATGCCTGGATAAATGGTAAGTAAAGGAAATGTCTCACACAGTAAAGAAAATGGTCACACAGAAAAAAATGTAGAAATGGTATTTAGATTTAGAAACATTTTAAAGTGAAAAAATAATATCACTTGAGAATAAGCAGACGACATAAAAACCCCGACAAAGTAATAAGCAAAGTGACTGCAAAATCCGACAATAAATTGCCAAATACTACGTCATACATTGCATACGTATAACAGCAGTTCATGTATTTACACATCGATATAGTTAGGAAATGGGTAAACGAACCTGCAAAAATACCTTCCCAACGATACAGTGTTTTTACTGCATAAATGTTGTTGCTTCCGAAACACTTACAAAAAGGGTTGATGTTTATATCTTCGTTTTTATTTTCATAATGTTTTTTATTGATTTTCCCTCTATTCTTGCTTCTGTACTCCTAATAGCAAACAAGGCAGCCAGGAAGGCAGCTGCTTTACAATTTGGTGTGTGCAAATTTTATTTTTTATATGGTTTCAAGTCATATAAGCTTTTTTTATTTCGTTTTATTTTAAGGGTAAGATTATGTTTAAATGGTTGTTTGTCTGGTGGCGCGCTAGTTGACTAACAACTGCCTGCTAGCTTGCCTCATTGACATAGTACAACATGTTTTATAAAGAGAGGTTCTTAAAAAACACACACAGGAGACGGGCATACAAAGGCAAAACAAATACACATGCTTTAGTACGAATACGTCGCGATAAACACAGATACTATACATACAACTTAGGAAGATATAAATGAAGATGCCACATTTAAAGTTTATTTTGGTCACATGCATTTCATATTTCTTTTTTATATTCTGAACAAAAACAATCAGACTACGATGACGGTAGTCAACTTAAGTCAAACATGTGAATAAAAGAAGAAATAAAATAATACGTTCGTATAAATACATACAAAGATACTACTTACAATATAAAAAATAAGACAGGGAAAGGGAAGATAAATGCATTGCCACAATCTAGACATTAAAATATTATTATTGTTGTTGTTTCTGATGTGTATTTTCTTCTATATGGAAAAGGGCCAGAGCTTACAAAGACTTTTTTTAGTAGTATAAATTCAAATTCGGATTTTACATTTTTCTATTTCTTGAAAAGACAAGTTTCGAAGTGAAACAAACATACATAATTCGATTGATTTCAACTAAACTTTTTGAAGTTTTATTTGCTTCAAATAACTTGATAAACACAACAAACTTTAAGCTTATTAATGTTTGCATACTTATCGAGTGACTTACACATTCATACATATTTATGCTTATCGTGAATAAAATGTCAACAGCATTTCCCCCAAATACTGCTTTTTGCCATTTTTAGGCATAAATTTATTTTTTAAGGGACATTTATTTTCACAATATTACCAATAAGTTCGAGTAAGGGTTAAGTTTTTACATATAAACTAGGTATTAAATATGTAAAATGTGAATAAAAATAAGTTTTCTTGTTCCCAATGAAATATAACATTGATGTTACCATTGTAGCCATTCAGCGGTTTTGTAAAAATTTGTAAAAAAAATTATTTTAACTGAACCAAATTTAAAAAAGTTATTAAAGAAATAAAATCGAAATGGTCACCCGGGTGGGTATTGGTAGGGCGAAGGTTAATTTGTTAACGCGAATGACTGGTAGGTACACACGTTGCAACGTGTTTATTTTATCGATAATTTGAGAAAGTAATTTTAACTAAAAATTAATCCATTTTTTATAGTGAAGTGTTGGCATCACTGCATTACACTAAAGATTTTGAGATCAAAACTTTGTTTTCGAGTTCAACAAAATCCCTAAAAAAATCAAATAAAATTACTGATTTTACTACAGTTTTGAATAATTGGAAAAAATTATTATTACTTGTTCTAAATTTAGGACTTTTCGATTTTTATTTCCCAATTTTATTTAATATATATATATATATATATTATATATGGGCATTTCCGTCAAAAGGTCCACCGTGACCGAAAATTTAAAAGTTATTAAAAGCTTATTATTTTACGATATTGTTATAGAAAAATATTTAGATTTTACTAATTTTATAAATTTACACATAAATTTGTTCACTTAGATAAAAAATTAGACTGCAAAGTTGTGCAAACGTAATTTCTTATTTGTGAGAATGTTTTATTGCATGTTTTCTTTAATATTATCTTCCTTAGAAAAGGTGATATTTGATGAAAATTATTCCAAAAAAATTTTCTTACATGGTCTGTAATCTAAGGAAGAGTTCGAAGAGAAATATGTTATTCGGATAAACGGTAAATTTTTATTTTTTTTTAATCATTATTCAGTTAAATTATTATGGAAAAAATGTCACGTTCGAAATGTCACGTATCGAACCAGATTTTGGCTTAAACAAAAAAAAAAATTCAGAAAATAGTATGAATCAAACCAAAGACATTTAACTGTTACATTGCTAAGTAAAATTCTGAACGTAGTTTGACTAGAAATTGTGCCAGGTTTCGCTGAATTACGCCTTTTTATACACGGCCACAAAACTACTTCTATTTTTTTCACGTTCGAGCATAGATAATAGTGCTTTCTTAGTGCTATAATTTAAGGGTTAAAAGAACATAAAAATATTTGTTGTTTAAAATGTTATTGCATTTTTGATGCGTACGACTGTCACTTTCAACACTTTGGAATTACCCATATTTTGTATTTAGAATGCACTCCAACAAGTTCTGTTTAAACAATAAAATTTTTAGGGAGGTGGTGATAAATAAACACAAACTCACAACGGTGTTTGTTATTTTTGTTAAAACTTTGCAATGTGTTTATTTTTTATATTCGTTATATTTTTGGTCGATTGCATGGAAGGGGGGTTGCTGTGGAGGGTGGGGGGTAAATATTAAATGTTTTTTACAGTTGTTGTGACATGGTTACAGTTCACAATTTTGAATTTTGTAAAAGATACAATTTTTATTTTTAAAACTGCATAATTTTTTGTTTAAAAACCATACACACACAAAATATAATTTGAATTTTTTTTATTATTATTTTTGTTCTTTTACTAATTCTTCATCAAGAAAAAAATTATGAAAAGAGGGGAGACGATACTACTATAACATATAAAATACGACGTGCAGTTTTTTCTTTATATGATTATTATTATTATTATTGTTGTTGTTGCTGTGTTTGTGTTCTGTATAAATTCAATATTATTGAGGTGTTGTTGGTTGAAGTGATGGCACGCGTTATAAACAGTTGCAGCCTCGGTATCGTCATTATTCATTAGAAAAGCAAACCAAAAATAAAATTTTTAAATTGAAAACAAACCAAACTGATTTTGTACGTGCACTAGATTTATTAATATTTAAACATAATTTTCATGGTTTTATATCGTTTTATAGATATTTTTGATGCTATAGGTATGATATAAATTCAATAAAAAAATATTTTTGTGTATTAAAGTTTATATTAAAAAGTACAAAACAACTTAAATGTTCTAGTTAAAAAAATATTTTAAGTGCACAACGGATGAAAAATCGTTACAAATTGTCAATATTGCTGACAAAGAAATAACAAACCTAAAAATATTTATAGCTATGGTGATATTTCAAGAAATTTTTGGATTTAATCTTAATTTTTGCAATGTTTTATTTACGAAAACGTGTCAAATATATAAATTTACAAAAATGATAATATACATATGTACATACATATATGTATATATCGCTCATTTGCTGCAACGTCGTCATAACTAAATAACATACGTTTCAGAATTAACGTGTTTAAAGTTTTTAATTTGCACCACTTAGAAAAAATAACGACACATTCTCCTCAAACAGAATTTTATATCAATATGTATTAAGAAAAACAGCGAACAACTCTGCATCACTAGCGCTAAAAATTAATTTTTTGAGTTATGACGACGTTGCAGCAAATGAGCAATGTGTACACTTAAAAAAATTAGTGTTGACCAGTTTAAAACAATATATGTACATGCATACACACATACATATCGTACAGATCAAAATTTAAAATTTTTCAGTGGATACAAAACAATTTTTAATTAAATATTAAAGCCATATGAAAACAAATTTAAAGCAACCGTTTAATTTTTAAAAGGTAGACATAAGAGCAGGATAATTAGAACTCGGTAAATTTGAATATTGCGTATCAAATTTTTTCCAAAAAAGGAAAAAAATGTTGGGTTATTACCCTCTTTATGATCAACAAGAGGGTATTAACTCAACATTTTAAAATTTTCCGTAGAAGCACAACAATTTTTAATTTTACATTAAGGGCATATGATAAATAATTTTTAAGCCAAACTTTTCATTACGAAAAACAAAATATATAGAACGATATTTGTACAGCGGGTTGATATAAATATTGCGTGTCGATTTTTTCCAAAAAGTGAAAAAATCAAAATTTTTAGTTAATACCCTCCTGCTGATCGAGTGCATGTGTATGTATAAAATATTTTAAAATTAAAATTTTAACGTGACCAAATAGCGCAAATATTAACAGAAGATACAATTATCAGCAATTTCGAATATTAAAGAAATAAATTTATATTTAATTTCGGTACAACAGAAAACGTGTCCTAAAGCCTTCTTTTATATAAAAATGCTTGCGTTACATATTTTATATGATAAACTTCCAAACCCAAATTTTGCTATAAACTTTTAAATTTAAAATCAATAAATATGAAATTTTATGATTTTAAATTTTATACAAGGCGAATGGATGTTTAGATTATAAGGAATATCCTTTAACATTTAAAATTATTTTTATGGGACTACTGTTCCACTACATTTATTTTAAATTAATATGTATAGTAACCATCCATTCTGTAGTATGTGATAATAATAATTCACCATACACAAACGCTATTACTACCAGATGACATAGTAAATAAATAAATTATAATTGAAGGTCATGTTTACTTACATGTATATATGTATACACGCATACTACATAAACGTCCGACCTATGCTATCCACGTATGGATGTACATATGTATGTATATTTACATATTTGCAAGTATGCATATAAATAGTAAATGTATGTATGTTTATATTAATATATTATTAACTTGTATATAAACAATGTTTCTATTATAAATGAAAATATAATATGCTATTAAACTAATGATATTTCCCTTGCCTTTCCCAACTTGCTTATTTTATTTGTTGTAATTTATTAATAGTGGAAACTTTAAATAATGGCAATGGTATGCTACTCTCCCCACCACACAATAATTCAGGCCATCAACAACAGCAACAACAATCAACACGTGGTGGCGGTGGAGCTTCGACAACAGCTACAGCGGCAACATCAGCTAGTGTGGCTACAGCTGGCGGAAATGAAAGAAGTGTTAGTAGCAGTACTGCAGCTGCTGGTGCTTCTGCTGGAGAAAATAATATACAAATAACACAGCCAATTAGTGCACCATCGTCACCGTTGGCCTCACCAGGAGCTGTAAGTCCAACATCGTTTTGCTTGCCATCTAGTTCAACTACAGCAGCTGTGGCAACATCTAATGGTAGTGGTTCATATGTGTATCCAAACGGTGCTAATGCTTGCAATATGTCATATGCAAATGTAGGAGCATCAAATGCAAATGATACAGCAGATCCTAATTGGCAAGCTACTAAGGCAACGGTATTAGAACGTAATGCAGCAATGTTTAATAATGAATTAATGTCAGATGTTACATTTATAGTGGGAGATGATTTTGGTAAGTTTACATATAAAAAACATCGCACGAATTTATCTATAGTAATGGTTAATTATTTTGTTATAGATACTGTTCAAACCATACCAGCTCATAAATATATATTAGCTACAGGTAGCTCTGTATTTTATGCAATGTTTTATGGTGGTTTGGCTGAAAACAAACAGGAAATTAAAGTGCCAGATGTAGAACCTTCAGCCTTTTTAACACTACTAAGGTATTTTTAGTATTTCTATTTTTTGAAAATACTTTATTGACATTATTATTTTATTTCTACCCTTTAGATACTTATATTGTGATGAAATACAATTGGAACCTGATAATATATTAGCCACTTTATATGCAGCCAAAAAATATATCGTACCCCATTTGGCCAGGGCCTGTGTTAATTATTTAGAAGTTAAACTGACTGCAAAAAACGCCTGTCTACTTCTCAGTCAATCACGTCTTTTCGAAGAGCCCGAACTGATGCAACGTTGCTGGGAAGTAATCGATGCTCAAGCCGAAATGGCCATTAAATCGGAAGATTTCGTGGATATCGATCTAAAAACATTTGAATCAATTCTATGGCGTGAAACTTTAAACTGCAATGAGATTCATCTCTTTGAAGCGGCTTTAAATTGGGCTCAAAATTGTTGTCAAAAAAGGTCTATTGATAATACCCCCCAAAATATGCGTAAAGTTTTGGGTCATGCATTGCATTTAATACGCATACCCACCATGTCTTTGGATGAATTCGCCAACGGTGTCGCCCAGACTGGTATCCTAACGTCACAAGAGACAATTGATATGTTTTTGCATTTTACTGCAAAATCAAAACCAAATTTAAGTTTTGCAACCAAAGCCCGGGCTGGTTTAAAAACCCAAGTCTGTCATCGTTTTCAATCGTGTGCGTATCGTTCCAATCAGTGGCGTTATCGAGGACGTTGTGATAGTATACAATTTTCTGTGGATCGAAGGTGGGTCTATAAAATAATAGTGAGATTTAGAAATTTTTTTTTAGTTGCTATAAAAATCTTTAAATAAGGGTGAGCTCAAAAACTTCAGTGGGAAAACAGCTAGTCTTTTTTAACTCTTTCATTTAACAGCAAAATTATTTTTGTAAATTATTTTTGTTAAAAATAAGAAATTTGCTGACACATACAACAAGTAATGGTTAAATGTAGTGTAGAATGCAACCGTATATATCTTTACAATGTTATCTGTCACAAAGTGCACCAAAAAAGTTGTAGATGCGTGCACAAAAGAAAACTGTTCATCTTTAATTTGTTGATACATTTTTTACTTTGACTGCAAAGTATTATAATGTTTTGGAATTCAGCCTAAATAAAGTATTAAAAAGTTCTTGAACTATAAACAATTTATGGCCCTAACCTACAAAGTTATAGTTCTTCCAATACCTAAATGCCAACTATTAAGTATTTTATTTTTAAAGCGTACATTAGAATAATAATTCGACTTCTTAGCATTAAAATTAAGGTGAACTTCCGTTTAAGAAAAAAAGATTGGCCGTTGCAGCATTATTCAGATTTTAAAGTTTTTTCTTTTTAGTTTGAGAACAGAACAGTAATTATGTTATTTATGAAAATTCATTCGATTTCAATATATTTCTATCTTTTGCAGAATTTTTATTGTTGGGTTTGGTTTGTACGGTTCATCGACTGGCGCTGCCACATATAATGTAAAAATTGAACTAAAACGACTGGGACGAACTTTAGCTGAAAATGATACAGAATTTTTTTCGGATGGTTCCAGTAATACATTTCGTGTTTTCTTTGAAAATCCCATACAAATTGAACCCGAATGTTATTATACAGCTTCAGTTATTTTAGACGGTATAGAACTATCATTTTTCGGACAAGAAGGAATGTCAGAAGTATGCATGGGAAATGTAACATTCCAATTTCAATGTTCGTCAGAAAGTACCAATGGCACTGGGGTACAAGGTGGTCAAATACCAGAATTAATTTTTTATGGTCCAACAACAGTGACTTCAATGAATTCACCAACACAATCAATGTGTGCCAGTCCTATAGGTGAATTAGAAGGAGTTGTTCCTACAAGTGGTTCAGGCACAGGACAAACAAAAACCAATCGTAATTCTAGTGATTTAACAGTAAATTGTGATGATTTATTAGCAGCAAGTTCTTCAGATGGGGTTGGAGTTGGAGCAGTTGGTGCTTCAAGTAATTAAGAAATAAGTTAAATTTATATGCACACGCATTCAGCATACAAACAAAAAACAATGGAAACAAATTTGCAACATAATGGTTTTTTTCTCTCATTAGTATAATATACATTATATACATAAATAACATACATACATATATAATATAATTAAACATAAACCAAACATAAATACAAAAAATTTAAAATTGTTTACATTATTTTTCGAATAGCATATAATAGAAACATAAATAGATAAAGGATAAAACAAAACATAAAGAGGATACGTGGAAGAAAGAAACAATTGTTAAACGAAAATAAAAAACAACCTATATTGAGGGAACATTTAAGTCTGTTTAATTTCAAAACTATATATTGAATTTACAAACAAAAAAACAAACTAATTAAATACTTATAAGCAATATTTAAAAACATATGCTTGAAATTTTCTCATCTTAACAACAAGTCATAAAGTTATACATAATTGCAATAAAAGAAAATTCTTACATACAAAGGCAATCAATTAATCAAGTTTAAAAACAAAAATATTTTAAAGACACATAATTCGGAATATTTTTAACCAAATATAAAAAATACAAAAAAACACAACTGGGATCTTACAAACAAATATAAACGATAAAGCAAAATTATATAAAAATATACCTTTAAAAAAGCAACAACTCATATATACAAACAAATTATAAACATATATCTTTATATATATTAAAAAAAAATAAAATTAAATATTTTCTTCATCATTAAAAATTATAAAAATCAAAAAATATACAAACAAAAAAGTTAAAGTAGTTTAAACATTTTTGACCAGTTAACAAAATTAAAAACAAAAATCCTTTTATTTTTTTGGAAATTTAATAACATTCACAAATATCTACAAACAATAGTTACTCAAAAAAATATATATATTGAAAAATTGCTAAAAGATATTAGTGACATTTATATAATTTCTTATTTCTTTTTGTTTTCCAATTTTAATTGCTTTCAAACTTCCTATACAATAAAATATATTTTAAACCGCCCAAATGTTCACTAATATGATGAAGCATAGCTGAAAACATCAATAATATTCCATTAAAAATTTAAAATATATACTATTAATAACATTAATATAGCGTTTACCGAAGAAAAGACAACACGTTTTGCATTTATTTTAATCTTTGTTAAATTCACTTAAAAGTTGGCCTAAAAAAATAATAAGCATTCAGTTATTTTGTCTAAATATTTATCATTTCAATTTTAGCTTTAGTATTGTTTTGTTTTTAACTTTAACTATTTTTATTTTTTAGGGCGTTTTTATTATCCTAAATTAAGTTTTTTCAGTATGTTCTATGCTTTTTATGAATACAATTCTGAAAGAGAATTGTCGCTGACTTTTTTTAATTTACTACCTATATACATTTACAAATATTATTTTTTTCCTATTTTCTTTTAAGTATAATTATATACATACATAGTTGGATAATGAATTGAATTTAATAATAACCTATTTTATTTAATAATTAATAAAAAATTTTAGAAGTTTTTAAAAATGTGTTTTACTTGGGAGTGAAGATAATGCTTGTATGCACAATTTGCATGAAATTGTAAGTAACGTTTATAATTTTTATTTGGTTTTGAATAAAATATATAATAAATTTAGAAAAGTTTTCTCCCAATTACTCCAAAAATAAAAAAGTAAATGAACGCTTTTTCCAGCAAAAACTAGTAATTTATGCATATTGACGCTATTTAGCTGCAAGAAACGAGATTATTTCTTAATAAATTCAATTGTTTTAAACTATTTGGGTAAGAATATTGTTCTTAAATTTAAGAAAAATAAATATTTATTGTATTGCAAAACTTTTAATTTAAAAATTATAAAATTTATTTGTTTTGTAAACAAGAACACTAAACAGGTAATTGAATAATTTTTGCAAGTAAAAATTTTTAACAAATTTTATGTCTTTCATCGTAAAATTTTTCAGTACGTGAACACTTACTAGTAACAATTATTAAAAATAAGCAATAATTTTCTGTAAATATGTTTTAATAAATAATAATTAGAAATTTGTAATATTGTTCTGGGTAAAATTTGCAAATGTTTTTCTGATTAAAAATGTGTGGGATTTTGAAAAAAATTTTGCTTTATTGTGAACACCAAGTGAAAATGTTGCAGCCGTAGTGAACAAAGCTTAAAAAATAAAATTTTAACATCGAATTTCCAAAAGCTTTAGTTTCTTGTGTTTTTTTATACAAGTTTAATAAAACAACTTGAAATTTTTGGATCAACTAACAACAATTTGTTGTTATCATATTCGTGTAAAAATACATATCGCACTTGATCATAAAGAGGGTATTTAGTCAAAATTTAAAAGTTATCTTTAGAAGCAAAAGGATTTTAAATTTAATATTAAAGGCATATGAAACAGAATTTTTAGTACCAAAAAGGAGACAAAATATGACGATATTTTTACAATGTGTAGATGAGTTAATACACTATTGTTGAACAAGTGCGATATAAGATAATTTTTCGGTTTTTGTTTATTTTCTTTCAAGAGTGCTCTTACTATAGATAGATATACATATAGTTATGAAACTCGGTAGTCAAACCCCTAAGTCGGGTGTCAAAAAAACTTAAGTGATGAAAATGTGTTAGTAAAAATCTTATCATTTTGCTAACAAGACAAATTCATTACAAGTGGTCTTGAAAGCCCTGCTGATAACTTTTTTAAGCTTTATAAATGTTGGATGTATAAATTTTGTTTATTTTTTTTTTGTTTCTGTATTGTTTTGTTTCTGTTTTTGACATTGTACAATAATTTTACAAAAACAAATTACTTGTGGTTTTTGTACTAGTTGTACTTCTTGTAGTACCGATATTACCTTTAATGAATTCGCCTTGTTTTGCTATTATAAAATAAATATTCCCCACATTTTCAGCAAACACTAATTAAAGGATTGAAAAATAATATTAATTTTATTTGAATTTCATTAAGAAATTTACAAAAATTTCTCTTTTTATGAGAATGCTATTATTTTTTAATGATATTCAACTATTTTATAGCAATAGTTATTTGAGAATGGGCTTAATTTAATATCATTATTATTTCACATCAAAGCTTATTGTTTTCTGGGAATAGTTCACCACTCTAATGATATTTACCTAATTATACAAAACAAGTGAGAAAGGCCGACTACATTATACCCTACACCAAATACTGAGGTGTAGGGTATCATTTAGGACGCGCCAAAACAAAACTATGTTATGAGGTAAAGATTCATGTACATGCATACTTTATTGTAACTACTACTTTAGAGTTAATGATATTTATTCGATTGAATAAGTTTTGAGTTTTTAATATTTTTGTCAAAAATTATTAAAGAGAAAAATAAATTTAAAAATTTTTTTAAGAAAAAGGAAAAATATTATTACGGAAATATTCTAATAAATAAATATTTTATTTAAAAATTCCGCTACAATTTGGTGACCCCGACGTGATCAACAATGTAATTAACTTCACGTGAGGAAAATTTTACTTTTTCGCAAGCCGGAGGCGATAATCCGCAATTTTCAACTCAACAAACCAATATTTCTGGAAATGTAAATTTACCACATCCCACAATTTGTCCCGCACGCATTGCAAACGCCATTTTGGCTTGAAGAACCTGAATTATGGTTTCTACAAGTAGATTCCAATTTTAATTTAAATGGGATTACTCAAGACTCCACAAAATATGAATATCTCTTAAGTCATTTTGAACATAGTTGGGGGTAGTTCACTAAATATTGATTTATGTAAATCAGCAGTGCATTATCACTAAATAAAACTGCAAAAAAATTAGTTTGCACTCTTTTTTACCAGCTTTAGCGATCATTGTTATTTTTTTAACTACCACTAAAAACATTAGTGATAGTGAAAATTTTTTCACTATCACTAAATTTAGATTGAATGCAAAAATCTGCACTCAATTCAAATAGTGCAAAAATTAGACATGCAATCAAAAAAGCTGCATACAAATATTGTCTTACTAAAATTTAAAAAAATGTAACTTTGTATGTGCATGGTTTTTGATTTCTTTTGAGGATATGTATAAGTAAAGAACATTAAACAAAATTAAATTTTGTCAATAACGGTATAATTATTGGCTTCAATCATGAAAAAACAAGTTTTTAATTTTAAAATTAGTGCAACAATTTAAGTTGCACTCAAATGAATGAAGAAAAAAAAGTTGCAAAATGCTGATGAATGCTTTTTTAAAATCAAACTATTTTTTTTTTTTTTGTTTTTAGTGCAAAATTTTTTAACATCACTATTACTCATGTTTAATGAGGCTGCAAATTTTCAATTCATCACTCAACATCAACAAAATGATTGCAATATTTTTGCACTATCACTAAGTGTGAGTTGAAACTACAAAATGAGTGCACTACCCCCATCTATGATCTTGATAAATCCTTTTTATTTGTTGTGAAGGATATTATTATGAATCCTCCGTCTGAAAATAAATACTTTACTATTACATCAAGAATTATTCAACATTTTGCTGAATGAGGTGAAGGTCAACTTAAAAAATTATTAAGTGGACTAGAACTTGGCGATCAGAAACCTTCTCATCTTTTACAGAGAATGAAATGTTAAGCTGGTTCCAGAGTAAGTAATGATTTGTTAAAAACTTTGTTTATGAAGCGCTTTCCAGAAAAAACAAGATGTATATTAGCTGTTGCAGAATCTACTGATTTAGATAAGATAGCAAGTTTAGCTGATAAGATATGTGAACAGTATTTACCGAATTTAATTCGTGTTTCAGAAGTTTTGCAAGTAAGTGACAAATCTCAAGACTCAAATATTTTATCACAGAAACTTGACACCATTATTGCTCGAATAGAGTCGTTAGAACGAAGTCCAAGACAACATAGTAGGAATAAATCTTCAGAAAGGTAAAACTCAAGAGGTCGGAAAAATTTTAGCATGTGTTGGTATCACTAACAGCGGCATCTAACAGGTCTCGGCATCTAACAGAGATGGGTAGTCTAATTGTCGTTTATTTTTAACCGAACGCCGATCAAAAATGTCTTACCTTATTGATTCTGGAGTGGATATATCTATTTTTCCTTGTAATAAGTTTAAATCTCCCTCTAAATTTATACTTTACGCTGCAAATAATATCCCTATGTATACATATGGTGAAAAACTTATTGAGCTAGATCTTGGCTTAAGAAGAGCTTTTAAATGGATTTTTATTTTGGCGGATGTTCCTAAAGCAACCATATGAGCAGATTTTTTAAAATTTTATCAGTTATTACCGGATCTTCAACGAAAACGTTTAGTTGATGGGAAAACATTATTAAAATCATCTGGTTATACATCAAAGGGTGAAGAAATGTGTATACAGATAACTTCGGGTGAATCACATTTTCATTCCTTATTAAAAAGATATCAACAGTTGATTTCGCATAACAATGCTAATTTATGGTTTATGGTGAAGTATTATTGTATCATCTCTACGACATGTAATGTCTCAAATTAAACCTGTTCCTACAAGTACACATTAACACAAAAAGTTTATGTAAGCAACGAATTGTCAACATGTTCCCATGTTTGGATTAAAATTGGTTCCGGTTCGAGAAATTTGGAAAATAAATACAGTGAACGGACGATATGAGATAATCAATAGAAATTTAAAATATTTTACATTAAAAATCAATAACAAATTAGAAAACATTTCAATTGATAGACTGAAACCGGCGTTTTTGGATTGGGATAGTTTAAATTCAAACGGGAGCAATGTAGTGTAACTACTTTAGAGCAAAGCGAGTTACCTACAGGTGGTGTCTGATTTTGACATTTCGAGCTTAATTGTTTGGATTTGTTAGTGTTTTGCTAAGAATGGTTGACTTTTCGAGCTATAAGCACTAACAATGCAATACAAAAAACCCTATGTTGTTTCTGTTGTTTTTGAATTGTTGAACTTCCGACTTGCTTTAGAGTTTATGATATTTATTCGATCGAATAAGTTTTGAATTTTTAATATTGTTGTCAAAAATTGTTAAAAAGTGGATTTAGCAGGTTTCTATACTAAGCCGACGATATATTTTATTATATACAGTGAAAACTCCGTATAGTGGACACTCTCTTAAGCGGACACTCCTTTTTAATGGACAAAAACTCTGCAACGTAGCACCAAAAAATAATTTTCATGTAAATGAACCTCCGATAGGTGGACACTCCCTTATATGGACATGGACAAGCATTTTGTATATATTTTGGTTGAAAACCCTCCATTATGTGGACATCTTCATAAAATCGCTGAAAATTTTTTAAATATTTTTATATAATTTTTTTTATCTGGCATCGCTTTTGCATATTTTCGTTTTGTTTTCAAATATTATTCATTTGGTGACTCTGAAGCAACTAAATATGTATGTATGTTTTTCTGCTGTGTATGGGGAATTCACGAAATTTAGTTTTTGTTGTTTAATTAACTTATTGGTTTTGTGTCAAAAATGGCTTCACAGCGAAAGTGTTTAACATTAAAAGAAAAAGTGGAAATTATTGAATCCTTAAAAAAAGATAAATGTTCGGTTCCGAAATTAGCAGAAAGGTTTGTTATTATAAAATTGTATGTGCTATTTAGGTGAAGATCAAATTGATATTGATCTTCTTTCAGCTTTTACATCGGCTTTCATATAAACAATTTTTTTAAAGCGATTTAAAATTGTAAATTACAAAACATTATAAACTTGTGAACATGTATGTATTAATGAAATTGGATGATCTCTTTTTGTTTTTGTTTTTGTTATTAAATAAAATAAAAAATATTATGCACTTTTTATTAGACCTCCCCTTAGGTGGACACCTCTCAATAATGGACAAATTTCAGGCGACCGTAGCTGTCCACTATAGAGAGTTTTCACTGTACATAGCTATTAAGTCTATCCTTGCGAGGCAGGAAGAAAAATTCTCCTCCCACAGTCCAAAAGCTAAAAATCTGGCTACGTTTGGATTTGGCCTAGGTATTTTACTATATGCATGCCAATTTCCAGCTTCTAGCCCATTAGTTTGCTTCAAAAAGCTCTGGCTATACAAAAAAAGAGAAACACACAAATAAAAAAAATTATACATACATACATAGGATATTATAATTTCATACAAATTGTTGCTGAAGTAGAACTAGACTTTAAACAAACTTTTTAACATTTTTGTTCGAAAAATGAAAGGAAATTATATGAAATGCTTTGGGAAGAAATAAGGTAGAAAAAAGAACGTAAATGTTGCTAACTTGTGAACGAAGTAAGTAAGGAAGCAAGATTTCACTTAAAAAGATAAATTAACATGATTTCATTCCATATATTTACAAAATTAATTTCAATTTTGATCGGAATGCGATTCTGCAGCAGACATTTAAAACAAATTCTAACTAAGCACCATTTAATAAACTTAAACACTTACCCACTGATGGTATGTTTATACACAAAGCACTTGATAATTTTAAATATGTTCTTCCAAGTTCATACGAACAAATCTGTTGTACGTCGCTAATATCAATCAATAAGTCTACAAATTAACACAATTGAAAACAGATTTATAAATTATTTTTTTTAATAAAACAATTATTTTTCTGCTTACGTGATGTTCCCTCTGTTCGGCATGTAATGTATACACAGGCAGCGTAAATATGAGTACTCTTACGTCCACGAGTCAAATGACGCATTAAAGCCATTTTAAAAAAATTCAAAGCAGTGTCAATATAATGTTGGGTCAACTGCAGTTGCTGACACAAATGGGTTATTTCTTTTTTGGCTTTTTTAAGTGTCACCTCGCGTGATTCAGTGCCCGAACCAACTTGAAATTTACCATAACCATAGTTAGTGGCACCACCTGAGGATTCAGCCGAAACGAACTGACCGATGGCAGCGGCACCATGACCAACTTCTTCAAATTGTATTTCCGATACAATAAGAGAATCCTCCAGCACCGAACCACAATTGGTACAAACTAATACGATATAAATTTTTATTATGACTTATAAAAACATAAACATTGCTTATTTTACCTCTATCGCCACGTGCATTATCTTCTTCAATATCTGTAGAACCACAATTTCGACATTTTACACCGGACGACATTTTTATAGCAGATTATCTTTTATAAACGTTTTTCTTTAAACTATTTTCAAGAAAACTAAAGGTTTCGCTGTAAATGTAATAAATCTTCACTTCACGGTTAAAAATTCTTAAAGCACAAAATAACTGCGAAACATATGACTGTCATTATATTGTAAACAAAGCGGTAATTTCCAGCTGTTTTTTTTTATTCGCCAGAGTTGTATTTGGCTTTGCGAATTAAAAGTCACCACCCAGGGTGAGATAATAGTATGGAACAACAGTTAAGTTCAAACATTTTTGTTACTAATATGGTTCCCGAATTCGCGAAAAAATATCCGGTTTTGAATTATTTTTCAGAAGAACATCGAGATTCAAATTTGAAAAGAAAGTCTTAGGCTAAATATCAAATTTTTATACAGTTTTCTAGAGAAGTTATAGTTTTCTTAATACAAACAAGATAGTGCTATACATAATCGGCTGCGCCGAGTCTTTGATACTCTCCACCGACAGTAAGAATATTTTAGGAGTGGGCTCTATATGGGGTCTATAAATTAATTTATAAAAACGGACGTCAGTATTATGATTGGTTGAAGTTTAGACCTATCGGCCTTGTTTTGACAATCGCACGATTTGAAATCGCAAAACGCCCAATTTATTTTATGGCGTTCCTTAACTTTTACGTTTAGATTGCGATCTGCTATAGTTTCTTACAAATATTCTAGTTCACGTTTGTAATTTTAATTCGCCAAACATCTTGCTATTGCGATTTACAGAACACCTGATTTGCGATTTTCAGTCAGAATCGATAATGTTAAGCGTTTTGCGATTGTCAGAACATGCCCGTATGTTAAATTATTGACCGACAATCTTACGTTTTATGCTTTTATTTCTAGCCATTTAAAACTAAATTTAAATTCAGGAGTGTAATTAATAGGTCGATTACGGATGACAACTAAACTGAAGCTGTGTTACCAGCAAAATCAGGCAACGCCGCTTATATATACATATTTAAATACAAAAAATTATTTTCTTATTTTATATACATACATACATATGAATTTTGTTTGACCTTTTTCTTTTTTTATAATTTATAATTAAATTTTCGAGCTTGATGTGTTATTTTATATTTTAACATTAGCGGCTTTGCCTGATTTCGCTGCTGGCAGCACAACTGAAGTTCAGTTTCCATCTGTAATCGACTTATTATATTAGACCCATGGTAATTTATATACCAATGTTCACAAAATTCTGTAGATTGATTTCCGCTACTGAACAACCTATACTAGGACAAATTTCAATATAGTAGTGGGCACTGTTGCCAATTTAGAGATTTTCCCGCTAAATCTAGCGTTTTTGAAATGCCAATCGCGGGAAAAAATACGTTTTAGCGGTAAGCGGGAAATCTAGCGATTTTCAAACAACTCTCAGCGGCTCATTTTCGCTTCAAAAACCTTTCTCAAATTTAAAATTAACAGATTTTTTAATTTTTCTTTTTGTTTATCTGGCTAAAAACTACTTGTTGTTTATGTTCACTTTTGTTTTTTTAGTGAACTGAAGATTGTATATGACATTTTTTTACGATTTTCAGTTAGTATTTTGTTAGGGATGTATGTGACAATTCACAACTTTTAGCTTGCTTAAAATTTTGAAACAAAAGGTAAGGAAACGTTAATTATCACGATAGATCCCAAGCAATATAATTCACTAACTTTCATCTTACTAATTTTATCTAATTGCTTAAAACGGCCAATAATTACCAAAACTAGCGTTACTTATATACTAAGTTTGTCATTCCGGGTGAAACTGTTTTAATATTCATCTTAGACCCCATAAAGTATATTTATTCTGTTTCCTTGAGTAATCCTAAGTCGATTAAGCCATGTCCCTCTGTTGAAATCTCGCTCACTTTCAAACGACTCAAAGGAAAAGATAAATATTGGCATTAAATTGTTTAGATTTCACCTACGCAATTTGGGATTGAACTCCAGCACAATCGGTTCAGTAGGAAAATAGTTATGAATTAAAATGTGGAACAACCACCCTATAAAAATTAAAAATATTGTTACAAAAACTAATGGCGGAATGCACATATTGATATAAGATTTTGCACAAATTCGTCCTATATCACTAGAAATTACACTGTCAACTATCGATCAGATCGGTCCATTACTTACCATTGGCCTCATATAAACCCTACTCTCGGAAAAAGCTTTAGTACGCGTAGAACCGTAGAGCTCTCAATCTGTGTTCTATTATAATAACATTTGGTCAGTCAAAGTTTTACAAGACTATAAATTACTTGTTCAAATTTCGTGAATATCGGCCTATAATTTACCATATGTCCCATATAAAGACCACTCCGGGAATATTCTAACTGTTGGTAGAGTGTATCAAAGATTCGGCACAGCTGAATACATAACTCTAACTTATTTGATTTTTGGAAATAAAATAAATATGGAAGTTGGAAACCTTAGTATGCAACGTAATTTGAAAGTCATATACGTTTGAAAAATCAGCCTATATCTAGATTTATATAAAACTTATAAAAATGTTTAGGTTTTAGAGGTATTTTTAAAAAAATTCCCGCTAAATTATATATTTAGCGGTTTCTAGCGGTTTTGAACTCCGATTTGGCGGGAAATGTTCAAAAAAAGTTGGCAACAGTGGTAGTGGGCAAGCAGTGATGCATATTAAAAAAATCCATTTTTTTCTCTACAGCCACTATTTTTCTCTACATTACTTTTTAAAATCAAAAAAAAATTTTATTTTGAATTTGTACATTTTTATTTCAGGGGGGCTACTCTCTATTGCGATGCGAAAGAAAATTGTAGCAACTCTAGCGATTGGTACACTTTAATACGTTTGCGCATATGTCTTTCGCATCTTTAATTTTTTTTCTTTTCGTAAATCATCACTTTTTTTATTTAAATTTTCCAATTTCAAATATTTTACACACTTTGGCATTTCATTATTGTAAATCCGCGCCATCTTTAATTTTTATTGCCACTATTGCTTTATTTTCAGAAATTTTGCGAAAGTGATAGAGTACCAAGTTGGCATTTAGCTTTCGCATCGCAATAGAGAGTAGACCCCCAGGCACAAAAATTTAGGTTCAATTAAAAAAAAAAAATAACAAAATCGAACAAAAATAACACAAGAAAATCATAAGAGTAACGCAAAAACAACATTAATTTTGAACAAAAACGCTTCAACATTTAGTTTAGACAATGTATACATATCGTCGGTTGATTATTTAATTGTCGTATGTGGATACATATTACATACGACAATTAAATAATCAACCGACGATATTTGCTTTTTAAGAGCAGTTATCGGACCTGTTCTGAAAATCACGTGATTTCAAATCACGTGTTTTTAAAATCACACGTGTGATTTTGTGGTGTTCTAAAAGTCATACCGTTTTTGTGATTCTCGGTGTGCTTTCGGCAATTGAAGATCACACAAAAACGAAACACTAAAACATCACACGTGTAATTATAAAAGGCACATGTGATTTGAGCTAAAGTGATTTTCAGAACAGGGGGGTTACTGCGTATTTCGATTCGAAAGAAATCATTTACGAATTCGAACAATTTGTACTGTGTATTACGCTTTTCGCAATCGTCCGAAACGACGGCAGAGGTTGTATTTTTAAAAAAAATAAAAATTTGATGAAAACTTTTTGTTCGTAATAAAGAGGGGCTGTTAAGAAAGGGATTTTTTGTTTTCGACGTAGTATAAAAAACGTCCGTTTATTCAAAACAAATATTTTGAAAATCGTAATACACAGTACAAATTGTTCGAATTCGTAAATGATTTCTTTCGAATCGAAATACGCAGTAACCCCCCAGGCCTGTATGTCAAATTGGACCCAATCAGATTTTATTTGATTAATACTGGTTTTTGGAAGCGTTATGAACTATTCTGCACATTCACTGCCAACATAAACATCATCCTTATGGCTCAATCAATATTTAGTCATTCTATTTTAATAAAGTTTTGCCCAAGTTTAAAAAAATACCTTATAAAACTAAAATTCCTTCAATTCAACAGAAGTAAGAAATCTTTCCCTTTTTTCTTATATCGAATTTTTAAAATAAATCCTTTCAATAATGAAAAAATCACTACAATTGGCATCACTGGACCTAAGGTATATTAGGTGTGTTCCACAAGATCTCGGGCAAGTTCGGACTAATGAGAGTAAAATGAAAATTACTCTCTAAATTTGCGAAAACTACCCAAAATAGCTGGAACGCAAAAAACCATTTTTGCACTTCTTGTAATACTAATGGTGCTTACTTTTTAAGTTAAAATCTATTTACGTGATTTTAGACGCTTAAAAGCAATAACATTATAAAAACAAAACATTTGCATCATTGCCAACAGATGTTAAAAATAATTTAAAAAATTCCATAAATTCTTCACTGATCTGTAAAAGCATTTTTTATTTTAAAGAACAAGGGAGATATCTATTCACTAATGTATTTACCACTTTAACTTTTTCATTAAAACCTTCCTTTTTGCTTTTTAATATATTTTTTAACAAAAACTAAACTTTTTCTTTTGCTTGCAAATTTTTTGATTAATTTTCAGTTTCATATGTAAACAAAAAACAGCTGATTGTTAAATTCTTGTCCGAACTTACCCAAAGAAAAAGTTCGTGCAAATTTGTACAGGAAATGAAAAAAATTACTCTCTCAATTACTCTCATAATTGAACAAAAATTGTTATGTGGAACGCTTTTGGGTAACTTTGGGCAAGTTCGGACTGTTTCGTTATGCATGTGGAACAGAGCTATTATGGACCGTTTATCACAAAGTTGCATGGTATTATTTCTGGCTGTTATAAGTAAATTGGATCAAATTTTACCATCATAAATATATATGCTACGGCTTTAGGCGTATTTCCAGAGGGCATTATATGGGACCTATTGTAAATTATGGACCAATCATCACATTTTCTACTGTGATTTCAGACCTTATGAAACTATGACACAGAAAATGTTTTTCAAGGCTTGATATGGTTTCTATGGTAAATTATGGACCTAACTATACGAAATTGAACAGTATGGTTTCTGGTCATATAAAACGAATTTGTGCCAAATCTCATATCATTCCGTGGATTATGCCACCATTTATGTTAGTTTTCGTTATCAATTATCAATTTTTTAGGGTTGTGGTTCAACATTTGGATTCATAACTTCTATCCTACTGAGCCAATATTGTTCCTTTCTTTTGAGTGTTTCGAAAGTGAGTATGTTTAACAGACGAACATGGCTTAATAGTTGGTTGAGTTTTTCTTTGGACACTGCAAACCACAGGGAAATACAATACATTAGCTGACCAGTTCAAATCACAAAAAAGTTTTTGCCTAAAACAAACACCTTTCTTGTGATTTGAAATCACTTTCACAAAAACTGATTTTCAGAACATGCCTGATAATAATTTAATTTAAACAATTTGGTTTTATCAAGCATGTTCTGAAAATCACTTGTTGTGAAGTGAACGTGATTTTAAATCACAAGAATGGTGTTTTGGACAAAAAACTTGTTTCATGATTGTGCTTTGTAGCTTATGTTGTTTTATGAAATGTAGGTGGTGGTGGGTTTGATGATTATATGCAGTTGATAGTGTTGGTTACGTCTTCAACTTGAACATGTCCGTTTATGCGTCTGTGTATCCATGTAGCTTGAGAATTTAATAAATTTTGGTACAAAGCTTTTTTTTAACGCACCTTTTCACTATTGTCGTTCACCTTTTTTACCATCTCCGTTAAATCCATCAGTATATATTAAGGGCAATCTTATATCTTTAAAATATGTATTTATTTTTGTTATAAAAATCACGTTTATTTAAAAATTGTATTGTATATTTGTTACTTCTTTAAAATGAATGATTTAAATATGGTATCAAAATGGTATATTTGTTAAGGTGTGCACAAAAACTAAAGTAAAGATTAGCATTTAAATATAAAAGAGAGTTGGTTATATAAAAAAGTAATTATAAAATTATAAATTGACACATACATATTAAAATAAATTGATATTAAGAAATTAAAAAGTCATAATATCAAAAAATTATTTTAAATTCTTTAAAAATAAAACTTTTTTTTTAAATACAGTTGCAAAAAAGCTTAAAACTATTTGTCGTTATATGTCTTTTCATGAAATAAAATGTTCTAAGACATGTAAGAAGAAACAGTTCAAGGTCCGAATGAAAATGAGCTCTGGCTGTTGGAATTATCTTTTAATTTTAAGATAATTTTAACATTTATCAAATAATTATTTATAAATTAAAATAAAAAACATGCTTTTAATACATTTTTATACAATGTACCGACATTCTTTTTTTTTAATTTTCGTTTTAAGTTTTGAGCTCGACTTGAACTCGAATACTAAAACGACATAAAATAACACATATGAATTAAAGAAGGGGCAGGTATGGGGGACATGGCCAGGGATATGTAAGAAATGGTTAATGATTATACATTTAAAATTAATTCTAAATTATAAAAATTAAATATAATGGTTTACATAACAATACATCTCTTGTTTTTAGCCATTGGATCTCCGATTGCGGGTTGCAAAGGTGTTTCTGTGATTTTTATGTCCGATTGCTCGCACGTTTGAACCTTACCGCAAGTTTTCTCGCATTTCAACGAAGCTTCTTTCAATTCTTTTTCTTCTGAATCAGCTCCAACTAAAGTAGGTGTTGCGATATCTGCATTTAATTCCATTTCCTGGGCTTCCTCGCCTACAGTGGCATTTTTATTCTCATTAGCTGATGTATTTGTTTCAGTAGGTTCCTTATCGGATTCAGCAATGTCTTCATGTACTGATACACCTGATACATTTTGCACTTCAATTTCATCTTCAGCTGTATTGAGTTTATGTTGCAACTTAACGGGGGTGCTACTTTGTAAAGAAGCCTTCGAGAAACGATTGCGCAACAATGTAAGTGGCGAGGAAACTACACTAAAAAAGCCATGCATGTCTAAACGAGCTCTCTTCGGTGGGGAAATTTCCATGTCGGTTTGCAATTCTCCAATGGCTGATTGTGAACGTTGGGGTGGTGTACGATCACGTTTGCGTCCACGGCCAAAGAAGGAGAATGACAAATTGTTGGGAACTTCAGAACCTACTGTTACATTCATGCTGGTATTGGTGACATCCAATTCTGTATTAATACGTCTATAGGACTCACGAAATTGAGCATTGCTTTGAAATTTAGAGGGTGTGTAGTCCGAAATTGGGCGTATACTTTTTCGTCCGGAAATTTGGGAAAAGACCTTAGGGCGTTCTGAAGAAACAGTTTGCATAGCCAATTGTACATCCGATTTTGGGACGGCTGAATTACGTTTTGGCAAAAGTATTTTTCCAGGAGTTGAGGTTGCAGATGGAGCTATATTAATTTGAACCACTTCTTCCATTGATTTAATTGGAGAACTTTCAATTGTTAAAGGTTCCATTTCAATATCATTATCATCTATAGCAGTGGTTACTTCTCGTTTTGTGACGGGTTTAGTTTTAACCGAAGTATTTGTTGGTGTAGACTTCTGTGGGGTTGTTTCGGTAACTCTTGTCGGAGTTTTATTTACAGGAGTCAAGCTTTTGTTGGCTTTGCTATTGCTTTTTGGTGTGACAGGAATTAACTTTTGTTGCAACTGCTGTCCTTCTTTAACCTCCATATCTTCTATCTTTTCTTCAGTTTTCTGATCAACACTTTTAACTGTATTTTCTTCTTTTAAATTTTTATCAATGATTTTAATAGATTGGGACTCAGTTTGTTCATCTATTTTAGTGGCCACTTCCTTCTTATCGTCCTTTGCCTCTTTAAGATCTTTAGACTTTTTTTCATCTTTTTTATTTTCAATCTTTTCCGACGACTGTTCCATTTTTCTTTCTTCTTTTAACTTAGCGTTTTCCTTTTCGGTTTTATCCTGTATTTTTTCCAATTTATCAGAATTTTCTGGATTTTCCTTTTTATCCTTCTCATTAACTTTATTGTTGTCTTTTCCATTTTGCGATTGTTGTTTATCCTTATTCTGTTGTTGCAGTTGCTTACTTTCAGTAGACTGCTGTTGTTTGTTGCTGCTGTTGGTACCATTCTGATTCTTTAGATTAGATTTTTTAGTATCATTTTGTTGTTGTTTCTTATCAGTCTGTGGCTGTTGTTTTTTATTTGGATTTTCTTTAGTATCGGCATTAGTATCGGAATTGTTACTTGTTTGTTGTTCATTCTTTTGCTGTTGCAACTTATTGTCTTGCTTACTTGAATTAGACGCTGTATGGCCATTTGCATTACCACCATTATTGCCACTTTTAATTGGATGTGATTTAGTGAGGGTTCCACTCAAAGACAATGGAGTACGACGTCCGGGCTGTGTTGAAGTCTTGGCGGACATTTTAAAGGAAGACCTATTATTTTAGTTTAATTTAGTTTTTGAAGATTCAATCTGCAAATAATTAAAATATTTTTTATTAAATAAATGCATTAAAAAAAATATGTACATAAATAAGTTTGTTTACGAAATCTGAAATTTCACTAAAAACCAAATTTATTTAAAATTCTTTGTTAAACTAGAATCTAGTACTTTTTTTTTGCAAATTTCTACCTTTTTAAAAACAATGAATAGAATTTGGATTCGAGTTAATTAAAAAAAATCCCTCTTCTTAAGAAATTATATTTTTTAAATTTAAAATGTAAATAAACTATTTTAAATATTTTGTGTTAAACACTTTATTGATCATTTTAATCCTTAAACAGAGTAAAACTCGCTGTTAATTCAGTAATGACTACTACTGTCTAGAACTATGTGTCTTCTGTCTAAAAGTCCTTCTTTGCTTAGTTTTTATAACGGAAAATTTGGGAACTCTTTTTTAATTTACATATAATTTTGGGTAACATTTTTACCTGGAACTAAATTTTCCTAGTAAAAAGTAATAAAGCGTTAATGACCATGTTTGTACTCATAAAAATTAGATTAATACCTATTTCTACATATGTTTGTTTCTTAACCTGTAATAAATTTTTGTTTACATACATATATGTATTACAAAAACCACTTTAAATTATTGCTACAAAAATTAAGGTACATTGAGGTACCAAAGCAGAAAATCCGCAGGCAGAAATTGTGACTGTTGCCAAAAATTAAGTACAACAGTAACACTGTAAATAATAAGGCCCTAGTTGTGTAAAATGCAACGCAACGCCAAAAATTACATTGAAAGCAAAAACAAAGTCAAAAATATTTTATAAATTTGTTGTTACTTTCTATAGAAATTCATATTGCGTTTAACATTTGTTCAACGCCACAAGATATGCAGCGTTTGAAATTTAAAATTCAATATGAGTTTCTATAGAAATCAACAAAAAAATTATAAAATGTTTTTGACTTTGTTTATGCTTCAAATGTAATTTTTGGCGTTGAGTTGCGTTTTTCACAATTAGGGCCTAAATTAACGCAGAACTAGTCATGGACATTAAATTAGCAAAAAATCCCTGTAAATTTTGATCGTGTTTTAATCTTTTCCCTAATTATACCAATTATTTTGGTCTGTGCTGTTGCATAACAACATCTAGCTTCTGTCAAGGCGAATTCACTTACAGGTGGTGTAGGAACTACAACAATCCAAAAACAACAGAAACAACATAGGGTTTTTTCCATTGCATTGTTAGTGCCATAAGCTCGAAATGTCAACCATTATTAGCAAAACACTAACAAATCAAATCAAATAAGCTCGAGCGTTAAATTCTTCTAATTTTGTGTTGCTTACACTAATTGCTGCAAAAAATGGTACGGGGAAAAGATTGCACGCCTGAGGAGAAGCACATTATCGTCAACCTGTGGAGTGACGGAAAAAAGTCGGCTGAAATTGCCGAAATTTTGCATCGATCGCGAAAAATGGTTTATAATGTGATTATTTCCTCGAAAACAGACTCAGTTAATGCAACAGAAAACAAAAAACAGAAGCCACGTGCCAAAAAAAAAAACAACTCAAGCAGTGGACCGTGCTTTTGTTCGGAAGTCGAAGATGGACCCTTTTATGTCCTCACGCGATTTTGCGAACAAAATTAACTTTCAATTTGGGTTAAATTTATCAGACAGGCTTATACGACGACGTCTGAATGATGCTCAGGTGTTTGGACTCGCAAGCCGGAAGAAGCCACTTCTATCAAAAAAAATATATAGCCAAGCGTTTATTGTTTGCTCGTACCCACAAGTATAACCCCTCTCATTCTGGAAAAATATACTTTGAAGTGATGAAACGAAGGCCAATCGTATGGGACCGGATGGTAGAGTGTTTGTTCATCGACCAAAACGCCAGGCATTGAATCCACGCTAAACTCAGAAGACCGTGAAGCATGATGGAGGAAGCATCATGGTTTGGGGATAATTTTCAGGGCATGGTGAGGGCCCAATTGTGAAAATTAATGGAAAAATGGACCGTTATCAGTTATGCCTTATGCTTTTGAACACATGCCAGTTTCATTCACATTCATGCACGATAATGACCCTAAACACACGTCGAAGCTTGTAAAATATTGATTTTCTAAAGAACACATCCCCGTTTTAGAGTGGTCGGCTCAAAGTCCCGACTTGGACCCAATTGAAAACTTCTTGCATGATGTTAAAAGTGCAATTGCTCACCATAATTACAAAAACTTGGATGATTTGTGGACTGAAATGCAGGCTGCTTGGTACTCGATTCCCACGATTGGCAATTTCGTCCAAGTTTTTGTTTCTTTTTTTGAAGAAGAATGTGAATTTCAAGTTTTTGTACATGTTAAACAAAAATAAAATCAAATAGAAACTGGGAATTATTTCCTTTCGCAGGTAACTTTATATTATATTCAACATTTTTTATTTTTCGAATTTATTCTATGAGTTAAATTTCAGTTATGTATTTTATAAAGCTTTTTTGTAATAGTCTTATTCCTTCAATTTTTCAGGAATGACTTTATACACTACCAGACTATTATATTGTATCTTCTTGTTACATTTTACCTACGCTATCCTTTGGATAGCAATGAAGTATATTGTATGCACAGAAAAATTTACAATTATTAGACACCAGCAGAATGTAATGCATTTTCTGGCCCGCTACGGCCTTCGTCAGCATTCTTTGTGTCACACTGGATAGTGATACTTTATAAATTGAATGTATTTAACTCAACTATTTTAACAAATAGAAACTGGGAATTATTTCCTTTCGCAGGTAACTTTATATTATATTCAACATTTTTTATTTTTCGAATTTATTCTATGAAAAATGTAACAAGAAGATACAATATAATAGTCTGGTAGTGTATAAAGTCATTCCTGAAAAATTGAAGGAATAAGACTATTACAAAAAAGCTTTATAAAATACATAACTGAAATTTAACTCATAGAATAAATTCGAAAAATAAAAAATGTTGAATATAATATAAAGTTACCTGCGAAAGGAAATAATTCCCAGTTTCTATTTGTTAAAATAGTTGAGTTAAATACATTCAATTTATAAAGTATCACTATCCAGTGTGACACAAAGAATGCTGACGAAGGCCGTAGCGGGCCAGAAAATGCATTACATTCTGCTGGTGTCTAATAATTGTAAATTTTTCTGTGCATACAATATACTTCATTGCTATCCAAAGGATAGCGTAGGTAAAATGTAACAAGAAGATACAATATAATAGTCTGGTAGTGTATAAAGTCATTCCTGAAAAATTGAAGGAATAAGACTATTACAAAAAAGCTTTATAAAATACATAACTGAAATTTAACTCATAGAATAAATTCGAAAAATAAAAAATGTTGAATACAAAAATAAAATCTTAAAAATTTGTTTTTGCTTCAAATGTATTTGTGCGAGAGAAAGCGTTATTTCTACATCGTAAAATTTACAGTAAGAATTTTCGTCAAATGTTTTGTCATCACAGTATTACTAATACAGAAATAGGACTTAAGTTTTTCACACTGTTGCCAGTGGACTTTTCAAAAAAATACCTACACATGCTAAAAAAAAGCTCAATTTTTCCCTACACGTTGAAAAATTTTCCCTACAAAAATCCCTACACATTATTGTCATTAAAATAAAAGAAAAACATTAGTAATAAAAAATAAATTATATACATATATGTATGTACTTTTATTTTAATAAATTCAATCAAATCTTTCAACATTGAATTATATCCTAGTCGTATAAGAAAGAACCATTGCCATTAGTAACTAGCGAAATGGTTGGCATTTTCACTCTATACACCAATGGCGCTAGTGATAGTGTATACCACAGTGTACATACATATATCTTTCTCCAGACACTTATAGCTGTAACCATTGGTACCCACCATTCGTTAGCTTCTTCGCTAACCCTAAGTAATAAAGGAAACATGTTTTTTTCTAAGATAAATTCTTTATTTGTACTAAGGCATTGATGACCATTTCAGCAAACAATCTTTTAGAAACCCCACCATTTTGTCCGATTTTCCCTACGCTTCTATTTTAGTATCAAAAATACACATTTCAATTAATGAGATAGAGAGAGAGGCCCAGTTTTTCAAAAATGCGATAAAAATAACGTAAAAAACTTATATAAATTAAACTCGTTTGTTAGTCATTCCAACTAGCAATACTTTTTGTGCAAGGCCTTTAGGTATTTCTGATAATCTTTACTCACAAGAATCCATTCATATGACCGAATAAAGGTAAAATAAATTATATACATATATGTATGTACTTTTATTTTAATAAATTCAATCAAATCTTTCAACATTGAATTATTTCCTAGTCGTATAAGAAAGAACCATTGCCATTAGTAACTAGCGAAATGGTTGGCATTTTCACTCTATACACCAATGGCGCTAGTGATAGTGTATACCACAGTGTACATACATATATCTTTCTCCAGACACTTATAGCTGTAACAATTGGTACCCACCATTCGTTAGCTTCTTCGCTAACCCTAAGTAATAAAGGAAACATATTTTTTTCTAAGATAAATTCTTTATTTGTACTAAGGCCTTGATGACCATTTCAGCAAACAATCTTTTAGAAACCCCACCATTTTGTCCGATTTTCCCTACGCTTCTATTTTAGTATCAAAAATACACATTTCAATTAATGAGATAGAGGTCCAGCTTTTCAAAAATGCGATAAAAATAACGTAAAAAACTTATATAAATTAAACTCGTTTGTTAGTCATTCCAACTAGCAATACTTTTTGTGCAAGGCCTTTAGGTATTTCTGATAATCTTTACTCACAAGAATCCATTCATATGACCGAATAAAGGTAAAATAAATTATATACATATATGTATGTACTTTTATTTTAATAAATTCAATCAAATCTTTCAACATTGAATTATTTCCTAGTCGTATAAGAAAGAACCATTGCCATTAGTAACTAGCGAAATGGTTGGCATTTTCACTCTATACACCAATGGCGCTAGTGATAGTGTATACCACAGTGTACATACATATATCTTTCTCCAGACACTTATAGCTGTAACAATTGGTACCCACCATTCGTTAGCTTCTTCGCTAACCCTAAGTAATAAAGGAAACATATTTTTTTCTAAGATAAATTCTTTATTTGTACTAAGGCCTTGATGACCATTTCAGCAAACAATCTTTTAGAAACCCCACCATTTTGTCCGATTTTCCCTACGCTTCTATTTTAGTATCAAAAATACACATTTCAATTAATGAGATAGAGAGAGAGGCCCAGTTTTTCAAAAATGCGATAAAAATAACGTAAAAAACTTATATAAATTAAACTCGTTTGTTAGTCATTCCAACTAGCAATACTTTTTGTGCAAGGCCTTTAGGTATTTCTGATAATCTTTACTCACAAGAATCCATTCATATGACCGAATAAAGGTAAAATAAATTATATACATATATGTATGTACTTTTATTTTAATAAATTCAATCAAATCTTTCAACATTGAATTATTTCCTAGTCGTATAAGAAAGAACCATTGCCATTAGTAACTAGCGAAATGGTTGGCATTTTCACTCTATACACCAATGGCGCTAGTGATAGTGTATACCACAGTGTACATACATATATCTTTCTCCAGACACTTATAGCTGTAACAATTGGTACCCACCATTCGTTAGCTTCTTCGCTAACCCTAAGTAATAAAGGAAACATATTTTTTTCTAAGATAAATTCTTTATTTGTACTAAGGCCTTGATGACCATTTCAGCAAACAATCTTTTAGAAACCCCACCATTTTGTCCGATTTTCCCTACGCTTCTATTTTAGTATCAAAAATACACATTTCAATTAATGAGATAGAGGTCCAGCTTTTCAAAAATGCGATAAAAATAACGTAAAAAACTTATATAAATTAAACTCGTTTGTTAGTCATTCCAACTAGCAATACTTTTTGTGCAAGGCCTTTAGGTATTTCTGATAATCTTTACTCACAAGAATCCATTCATATGACCGAATAAAGGTAAAATAAATTATATACATATATGTATGTACTTTTATTTTAATAAATTCAATCAAATCTTTTAACATTGAATTATTTCCTAGTCGTATAAGAAAGAACCATTGCCATTAGTAACTAGCGAAATGGTTGGCATTTTCACTCTATACACCAATGGCGCTAGTGATAGTGTATACCACAGTGTACATACATATATCTTTCTCCAGACACTTATAGCTGTAACAATTGGTACCCACCATTCGTTAGCTTCTTCGCTAACCCTAAGTAATAAAGGAAACATATTTTTTTCTAAGATAAATTCTTTATTTGTACTAAGGCATTGATGACCATTTCAGCAAACAATCTTTTAGAAACCCCACCATTTTGTCCGATTTTCCCTACGCTTCTATTTTAGTATCAAAAATACACATTTCAATTAATGAGATAGAGAGAGAGGTCCAGCTTTTCAAAAATGCGATAAAAATAACGTAAAAAACTTATATAAATTAAACTCGTTTGTTAGTCATTCCAACTAGCAATACTTTTTGTGCAAGGCATTTAGGTATTTCTGATAATCTTTACTCACAAGAATCCATTCATATGACCGAATAAAGGTTAAAATATTAATAAGAATAAATTTTGATGAAAGTTGCAACATGTTTCAAACATTTTTGCTTACAACTTAAGTAATAGAGTTATTAAATTCTTCAAATAACAATAAAAAAAAAAATATATATATGTGGCTAAACAAAAAGTTATCAGCCATGTTCGGGAAATCGGATTCGAGTGAAATCAAAATCGAACAAACTTTAAAAGCGATCCAGTGTTAAAAGTTCATTAAATAATTTTGTTTTATAAACTTCATACTATGAGTACAGCTTATCTTCATTAGAACTTATCTTAAAATAAAACAACGAGGGTAGTTAGTAGAAAAATTTAACTGAAAATCTCCATTGATTTCAATTTCACTCGATCCATAATTTTGCTGTTTATGTACTTTTTTATTTGATTTAACTTAATATATAACAAGTTGAGTTTATATATACGGTGGCAGCAACACTACAACAAAACAAAAACAGCTCCAAATTTCAACTATTTATAAATAAAATATTATGAAACAAAAAAAAAAAATTGGTTCGAACTGTCAAAGTCAGCAGGGTTTTCGCTACCACTTGTAATGAAATCGCCCTGATTATAATTTTGTAATATGATATGAATTTTAAGTGTTACGTTTCCTTGCTTTTTAAAATTTTTTTAATGCAAAATAAAATCTGTGCTTTTTCAAATTGTCCAGTTATTTTTTAAAAGTCCAGGTGAATTTTTTCTATTGTCCAGTTATTTTACTTTTGGTATCTGGCAACCCTAATTCCAGCACATATATACAACATTATAAATACAATAATAAATACTCTTGAAGTTGAAAAAAATCTTGTACACCTGCAACACTCCAAAAATACAAAAACTTATTTCAATTATTGTTGAAAAAAGGAACAAATCAGTTACATTTTACATGGATTCAAACCTCAATTTTTTTGACCTTGCAACTTTAAAATTAAAATTATAATAAATTTGAACCGTAGGTTTCATGAAAAATACACAAATTATTCACGTCACAAGTTGCACCCTTGCGAAAAAGCAAAAGTGCAAAAACATAACAACAACCACATAGACAATTATTTGTGCGAGATAATTGTCAATGTGTAGATTGATTCTCGCGGCAGTCAAGAATAAAAAATTATCAAACAAATTTAATTAAGTTCATGTTAAATTTTCATATTATATTATAAGTCAAATTACAATCCTCAAAAGCTTTTAAACTTTAAATTCCCAGATTCTATTTGTTAAGTTCATGTTGTAAAGTTCCTTTCTTCATAAAAAATTTAATGATAATTAAATTTGAGCCATAGTGCACGAGCACTATGTTTACATTTGTCCTTCAAGTTGTGCTGAAAAAGGTCAACAAGAAAAAGAAAGAAAGAAAAAATTAAAAACAGAAAAATGTACTTTGGACTTTAAGAAAAATTCTTGACAAAAAGTACGAAAAAACAGGAGTAAGGAAAGAACATGTGAATCAACCAAAATAGATAATCATTCAAAGCAAATTTCGATCTACCATGGGTTCAATACAATTTGGTTTAATGATTGATGCCAGCAGTCGTCAATGGCTGTGAGTGTTAAAACGGCAAAACCCTCTAAAGAGATTGAGTACTTGCAATTGAAACATGTAAGGGTAACCAGTCCGTTAAGCCTGGGTTCAATTCCCGCGGCAGTCAAGAATGAAAAATTATCAATAAATTTTAATTAATTTCATGTTGTAAAATTCCTTTCTTCATAAAAATAATTAAATGAAAATTTGATAAACTTTAGCCTAATTAAAATATCAAAATTTGGATTAAAAGCCATAAACAGTTCAACAAAATAACCACAATACTTATTATTGTCATATTAGAGTCATATAAAATATTCAAACAAAGACAAATTCTTAATACAGAAATAGAAGCATTTGTGATTTTAACATGTTTTTGCGGTCTGCTTAAAGTTTTCAAAATGTGGCTTGGTGTAGCTTATCTCCCACCTGTAGTTAAAAAAATATGAATTTTTTAAACAAATAAATTGAAATCTTTTTCTTCAGTGTGCTCCCCATTTTTTTTCGTTCCATAATCAATATTGTTATTGTTCAGCATATTGTTATTGTAAGTCTTAGTTTTCTGCTCAATTTTCCCCAAGTGAGTAGATAAAAGTATTCTAAAATCATTTTTCGGGTTAACCCCCACATTGATGGGAAGTAGTTCTGGAACCATATCATGCATTTTTTCGAGTTATTTTTCCTTTATTTCTATTATCATTCGCTTTCAAGGCTGGAATTTAAAATGTAGTTCCCTTAATGCTTTCACCACAGGAGCTACAGCAGATTTCCAGTCATATATATCAACATCGCTACAAAAAAATTTTCAATATACGATTTATAAAAAGCAAATATGTTTGTCAAAGCGAACTTGTTTACAAATTTGCATTTTTAAATTCTCTACTTCGACTCTATTTCATCAAAGATCTTGGAGATAGTCTTGAAAATGTCTGGTGAATGGAACAACCAGTTTTTTACCAGCTGCAATTTTAGGTCCCATAGAATGCTTTGATACAATCAACATATTTATCCTCAGAAAGATCTAAAAGATCTGTAAAAATCAATTGTTATTTCAATATTTTTTTTTTTTTAATTTTTTAATTTTTGAAACGACCGAGTTTTGCAACTCACCTACTACAGTAGACGCTCACAAATTAGAGCGTTCAGTAATTCGAACGTCCAGAAATTAGAATCAGTGTTTGCAATACATTAAACGCTCTAAAATTCGAATTTATAGTTCTAATTTCAGAGCGTTTTTTTTTTTTTTTGTTATTTGAACACAAGAAATCCGCAATTTATTTTTATTCTGTTTGAACATGTAAAACTAAAAAGGAGAATTACCAAATTTTAGATGTGTTTCCTTATTTGTTGTTTTTTTGTCGCATTTATATATATTTGTGGCTAGTTTATTTGTGAAATTCGAAACATGTGTACATATTTTGAAAGTCTCTATTAAAAAGTGAAAGTGTATCATTCGAAATGTCAAATAAACGTAAAAAAACACTTTATCATTGGAAACGAAGGTCAAAATATTAGAAAAGCTTGTCAAAGGGTTTGAAGGGAATATTAATGTTACGACATCTTCAATCAGCTATATCAAATCACATAGAACAGCAATATTAAATGCTGTTTTCAACACATATCAGGAAGCAAGCAATAAATCTTTGCACAGCGCTGAATACCCAAACATGGTAAGTCGTCTGTATGAGTGGTTTAAAGAGAAAGCTAATAAAATATTTAGAGAGGAATATCCCTATAAAGATGAAAATGCATTCCGTGGAAGCAATGGATAGTTCCCAAACAAAAGAAACGACACGGTATTTTTAATTTTAAAAAATACATTTAATGTCAATCAAATAAAATTGAATTCAAAAAAAATTAAGGTAATTTTTATTTTTTATTCAAAATAAAAACGTCCAGAAATTAGAATAATTCAGAAATTAGAATTGCCTCAAAAACAAAGCGGTTCTAATTTGCGAGCGTCTACTGTAATATGTTAAGTTGACTGGTCTTTATTTTCTGACTTCAAAATTTTAATTTCAATTTAAATAATTAAAAAAAATTTTATGGCGAAAAATTCTGGAGTCAGAGTCGCGTGTTTTTGTGGGTACTTCGACTCCGGCACAAGAACCTCAACTCCGATCAGGCGCGGATTCAGGGGGAGGAAAAAAGGAAAAGGGTCTTGACCTAAAAAATTGTGTGGAAGTTGGAACAGATGGGTGTCCTCTGATGTCAGCAGAAAATGGAGCTGTTAAAACATTCTGGAAACCGCGACAAATGCGAAACAAACGCATTGCTATTCCCATAAATCAAACAACTGAATTTCTAAAAGCAATAAAGTGCCATTAATACAAAAAATTGTATCATTTGTTAAAGAAATGACAAAATTTTTTAAATATAATCATCCCAAGCGAAATGGAGTTTAAGCAAAGTATTTGGCAGCCAAACTCTACATTATGCGAGTCAAGATGGGTGGACCGCCACGACTCAATTTACACTTTGCAAAAAGTTGATGAGCGATTATGTTTGATAAAAGAGATAAACACCTACTAACATCTTAACTTGAGCCTGAACTGTTGCATTAGCAACAAACATGGAAACATGCTTTAATATACTGTGATGAAAAAATCAACCCAAATCTAAAAAAAAAATATTTCAAATTTTCGTTTCAATGCTCTTCAGTAATTTTACGAGCGAGAGGTCATTTTCTACCCTTTGTAGAAAAAAACATGTCTCAGATCAACAATGACAGAAGAAAGACTGCACTATCTATATTTGGCTCACAAGGAAATCATAAATTTCTTATTTAAAAATATTAATTTATTTTAACTTGTTTTGAACTGATCTTATATTTTATTTAACCTTATTGTTGAGTTTTTGTTTTAAATATAATTTGCACATATTGTTTTTAATAAACTTTTAAAACAAATTTTTTACTTTTTTTGTATCGTTTTAAAAATACATATGTAGAATTTATTTTATACTCGTAAAATACTAATGAACTAATTAATTATTTAAAATTTCAAACACTAGTCTTTCTTCATCCTTCTAAATATAAAACAAATTTATAAATCTTATTTTTCGACGTAAGACTAGTCATGTTAACAGATACATACATACTATGTAAATTAAGTTTACATTGCAAACAAAAAGAAATAATCAACGAAGTGCAATTGAAAAAAAAAAAAATTTTTTTGCACTTGCTAACACTGCCAATGTATGTTGGATTCTATTGCATCTATTTTTATGTCTTTTAGGCACAATTTTGCAAGGTTGGCAACCGATATCGTTTAAATACCATTTTAATTGGATATCAGTATTAATACACCGCTTTAAGTTTGCTTATCAATCGGACAAGTCTACGGTGACTGCCATACATCACGTTTTGCGATTGAGAAGGCACTGGACGCAAGGCAAATAGCTCTGTGTGTGTCATCGACATTTAGGGAGGTGTTCAGTTCTTATAAGAAATTGGATAGAGGAGATGCTGGCATCCAGGGAAATCAAGTAGGATGTATGTGGCTCATCGAGGACCGCTGAAGCAACCAGAGGTTGTTCCCATTGTGACATTGTGGCGTCCTATCGACCTTTCGAGCTTATGGCTATACTGACAATCTGGTAATATCTCTGAATGGATGTGATGACGCGACGATTTCGGAAGGGATGTAGCATGCCGAAAACTTTTCTGGTACCATTTAACAGACGTAGAGTTCTGAGACTGAAAGAGGCGGCTTTATACAGTAAGGTTGTCGAATTCTCTAACGACGTGAAATACTTGGGTATTATTCTGGATTAATAAAATTTTTTTATTTTTTTCACTTTTTGGAGAAAATCGAAACGTAATTTTCATATCCTTCCGCTGTCTACTTTTTGGTAATGAAATGGTGCTTTTATATAAAATTCAAAATTAGTTTGCCTCTACTGGAAATATTTAAAAGTTGAGTTATAACTATATCTGGATAGTTTTTTGTTTTTTAAATTGTTTTTCTTTAATTACTTGATTCTTATTTCGTTGCTTTCGCTGATATGCTTTGTGGATATAAACTGAAATTTTTAAGGATTGCATCGTTTACCCATAACCGTAATTGTACTATTGTATATAAATTTTATAGTCTTTCTTTATAGAATGATATAACTTAGTTTATATACGAACGTTGTTATACTATTTTTAAGACTTAATGTATGAAATATTCCAGTAATGCGCTTTGGCCTTGAAGGCTTTTTGTATTACAAGCAATAAATAAATAATAATAAAAAAAAAAATTAAAAAAAAAAAAAAAAAAAAAAAAAAAAAAGTTGAGTTAATATCCTCTTTATGATCAAGTGCGATATTTATTAGTATTTTAAATTCATACCTCAGCTACCTAAATAAGAGCGGCAAGCGGTTTTTTGTATCAAAATTTTTTAATTTTCATACACTTCGTATAAACAAATCTAATTCAACACCACCGGGCTGAACAATCTTATTGGACAGATGGCTAGATAAGTTTGTTTTATTGAAAATGTATTGGCAATGGAATTTTCATGTTTAAAAAACGCTTAACCTCCTTATTTAGGTAGCTCAGTAAGTTTTATTCTTAACCGATTAGAATAAAACTGGCCGTCCGCACTAAACAGTTGCTCACTGGCAACACTAGTTGGTGGTGCTGACAGATATATTATTGCTACTGCCTTTAAGTTTTTAAATGGACTTGTTTTCCTAATACTCAAATATATTAATGCTTCGTGGACTTAAGCCTTAAGTCTTAAGGGCTCATTTACATAAATACGTAATTTCTTTTGAAGTGAGGAATTGAGTCGTGCTTTTCCCATATGGAAACTTTACAGCATGTTCATCGATTTCAAACGTTAACGTTCGCACAGAAAATTACATATCGTCACCTTAAAGACGAAATAACCTATCTACAGTTTTTAAAAGTTTACAGGAGAGGGAAAAAACGTTATAAAATTGGAACTATGTTTTTACAATATTGAAACGAAAATTACATATTTTGATTAAAATGAAACCAGAAATATATATCGGTTGAGAAAATTTTGTTTTTCTAAACACATCTTATGTTATGTCACTTAGGTTATCTGGAATTGTAAAAATCTGAAACCAAATAACCTATCAGCAGTACTAATAAGTATGTATGAATAAATACAAATTTCTTTATACATATGAATATTATATATGTACATTAAATAATAACAGTTATACAGCCTGTTTTTAGAACGCGAGTGCAAAAGTGACTCGTCGTTCTTAACTGTTTTGCCTTTGCCAATTTATATATCGTTACCTAAAACGCAAAACGCCCTATCTAACATTTTGAACATTTTACAGGAGAAGCAAATTACTATTCAAAATGTAAATTGATAAATTGCCTAAAACTGCTTATAATTTATTTTCCTTCTATTTTTCTTGTAAAACCTACCAGTTGTTTTGACAATTGACAATGTTGCATATTATGCAAACTGTTAGTAAGGTCTTTTAGCATGTATCCATATAATCTTTTGTAGATAGGGCCGTTTGTTTTTTGTTAATAAAAGCGCTAATTTTGGTTGAAAGACTCCAAAATTTATTGTGGACATTAGTGTTGATGCAATTCATGAGATTTCATGAAAAAGTCGATTTTTTATTTTTTGTTAGTTAGGGCCTTTTGCGTTTTAGGTAACGATATAGATGTATGTAAGTAATGAATTTAAATTTAAACAAAACAATGTGGAAATTGTAGAAAAAACCACGTTTGAAAATAAATGCATTTTTTAATTTGAAAATAATTTCCTCTTTTTGTTAAAAATTCTATGATTTTTAAACGATTTTTAAATCATTATCAAATATTTGTCGTTTAAGAAAAGAACTGATTTCAAATCATTTTGAAATTGAAATCAAAGCTTCTTGTTTGTTGGCAGAGTTGTACAATAGTGTTTCCCAAAAAAAAAAAATTTTTGGGGCTCAAGCATAATTTAAAAGTTTATAGTGTAAAGTATTTTTGAAATTTTTTTTTTCAGATTTTTCGGAAGAGGTCGCTCAAGTCGCGTTTTTGCCAAAAATCGGGTTTGCCGGTCTTCTTTTGAGTTTTCCTCATAACTTTGTCAAAAACCACGATTTTCTTCACTGCTAAGGAAATAATAAATAAATCAAAATTTCTTGCAATGAATTTGCTTATTAGGTACCCTACATTAAAATTATTTGTAATTTGTCCATAAATTTTGTAAATAACTTTCAAAATTTTTATGAAAATAAAAAAAAACTAACAATGCAGTTTGAAAAATCAATTAATTCTTAATAATTTAGGAAAAACTATTTTTGAATTTGCCCCTAGCGTTCCTAAGTTATACCGGTTTTCAGCCTTGCATCCAGTTTATGATATAACTTTACGTTTTTTATGATACTCATACCCAACAAACAAATAAAAATTAAACGTTTTTTCCTTTGTTTAAGGATCATTTATTGGGGTTCCTTCGATGTAGTCTATGCCCCGTAACAAATTCTGAAAATCAGTTTCAGAAGTTGTAACTCATGAAAGGTAAGAGCAAATTCATAAATATTTTTTCGCAATTATTTCGAATTAATTTTTCTTTAATAAATTATAAAACGTTATTTACAAAATTTATGGAAAAATTACGAACAATGTTAATGTAGGGTGCACAAATGAGCAAATGCATTGCAAAAACTAGTATGTATGTGGTTTTTGCACACAAAACTAAAGTTTGCATATTCTTCTTTTAAATGGTTCTCTTAAAAGTGAAGAAAATTGTGGTTTTTGACAAAATAATGCAGAATACTCCAAAAAGGGCGCAAACCATATTTTTGTCAAAAATTCGACTTGAGCGACCTCTCCCGAAAAAACTGAAAAAATAGTTTACTCTACAAGCTTTTAAATTATGCTGAGCACCCATGAAAATTGAAAAAAAAAAAAAAAAAAAAAAAAAAAATTATTTTTTTGGGACACACTATTGTACACTTTACACAAAGGGTGAAACCTACTAAAACAGATTTAGTGGTAGGGAACAAATCTGCATTAACTCAAATAAATTTGAATATTAACTACATATGTATGTATATATTTACATATGTTTGTACAAACCTATGTTTAAATAGAAAATCCCTTGAAAAGTCGACAAACAATCGCAAAACGTCGGGATCAAAACAAAATCGTAATTAAAACTTTAATGTTATTTACATTGAAGAAATTTTGGCCCTATTAGCTTGACAAAAATAACAGCCATAAATTCAGGAACAACAAAACGTACACTGGAGACAAGAATGGAAGCACAACACTTTCAAAATCAATCAATCGACTTTGTAATTGAACATTAATTCAAATACACATACATAAGTATACCCACCCTGGTCTGATAATAACCCTGCAAATAATGCGACTAGTCCATACACGCATGTAAAGTGTAGCCCAGAAGGAACTAGGACTAGTCCAAAGGTAACCCAAATATATGGGAAAAACATGGTTAGTTTTGAAATCGTTTAAAAAGGAAAACATGTCGTTAAAAAACGAAGACATGTCGTTTCACTACAAACTCTTTTTAACAATGACATGGTCCATGCTTGTATTACATTGGACCAGTCCAGGAAGTAGTCCATTTGATCAAAATGAATCAGGTAGTCCAATATTATTTGCAGGGAAGTTATATAAAATGTAGAGGAAATGGTGGTATTTTTTGTTGACATGTATTTAGAACGAGTTTCAAAGCATTAGAAAACTTTTAAAGATTTAAAACGTCTGTTATTTTTAATATGTAGGCACATGATAGCTTTAGCTGAGCAGCTAAATGGAAAAAATACTTGCTTCTTAAGTTTACCTTGTTTTCACATTAACTCAAAATATACTTGTATACTTTCTCTTAATTAAAGAAACAACATACATATGTACATAACGCACACTCAGATCGAAAGTGACTTAACTCAAAATTTCATTTTCGAGTTTATATTCTTAAACTAGGCCCAATACACTTGATTTTATATAAAAAAAATATCTGTGGAACAGTTAACAACAACAAAATACACTGATATTTTTTTATAGAAAAACAAGTGTATTGTGCATAGTTTAAGCATATAAACTCAAAAATGAAATTTTGAGTTAAGTCACTTTTGAACTGGGTGTGCGATATGTATATATGTACAAATTTCGATTGATCACAACTCCCTTCATTTTAGACAAATATAAATTCTGTTTATTTAATAAAATACAATAGAACGGAATTTTAAACATAAAATAAAAATACATACATATGTCTTCTATAATGTGAAAACATAGCAGCTATTGATGCAGAACACTATCATGAATATTTAATACATAGTTGTTTAAAATATTAAAAGTATCGATTTGTTTATGTAAAATGAGTGAGAACGTACATTTGTACATGTACATACATACATACATAGGTACATACATATGAATATTTTTGAATAACGGAAATTTTCCATGCTTAAGTCCAGTTTTTATTCATGTTGATTTGATAAAACTCTTCATACCGCCTTTAATTAAAAGTAGGAATGTATGTATGCATGTATTTACTAATTTTTAGTTTTATAGTGAAGTAGCTGCCTAGTTGTTTGGTATGTATCTTAGTTTTCTTTTTGTTCTGTTTTAACATTCACAAAATGTACAAGTAAGTAAGCCAATCCCTTTATGTAATTATAAAAAATTCTTCGTTTTGTTTATAACGAATATTTTTCTGTTGCTTCTTATAACCCTGGTGTGCACATAAACGCTTAATAACAGACACAGATACAAATTTAAATTTGCAAAAAAAAAAAAATAATAATAAAACGAAAATAAAATTTTACAGTCAAGGCTAGAAAACAAATTTTTTTCTTATGCTAATCCCGCACTACGCTTAGGATGAAAAAGCATTATAATAGGGAGTTGACAAACGAAAACATTACCAAACTTGGGAGTTGAAGATACATATTTGAAATTAAGGCAAACCGCTCTCAGTTGGAAAATGATAATTCATATGCAAACACCGGAGATGGCAAAAAGCCTACCTGCGGACACACGATTAGGAAATTTTACTCAACTGGCTACATTTACAAGATTTCATCTTTGTGATTATTAGATTGAAGGCACATTTATTTATTTAGAAATAAGCGGAGAGCTTACAAAACTGATCGTTCTTTCTATGTAAACTATCAGGCCTGTCACAGAAATCAATTCCGATCGAAAGTGATTTCGTTTTATGTGGTACAAGATACGAAATCACTTCCACTTTCGGTCCGAATTGATTTCTGTGACACGGGCCCGTATATATCTACTTATTGTTGGTTTTAAAAAAAGTTGAGTTAGGTATATGGTATATATTTTTTTTTTTTTATACATACACCGTTTCTGAATCCAAAACCTGTTCCACGAAACTTATTATGCTTCTGGGATATTAAGCATTAATTTTGCTCCATATCAACTATTTTAACCCTTTCAGTGTTTTAGTCGAATATATTCGACATTTCATTGTACTCTGTTTCTACGCCCTTTTAATGTATAAAAATGTACAGTTAATTATATTTTTTTTTTTTTGTTTTATCTGAAAGACCCACTTTTGCTATTTCAAATTGTTATTATAGTAGGCATTGACTACACTAGTCAGGAAATTGGTAAAAAAGTTATTTTTAGGAAGCAAATAATAATAATTTCGGTGATCAGGCGATATTAAAAAAAATTGTATGTATTGATACAGACGTAAATAAGTGTTTACTTGAAAAAAATATTGCAAAAATATTTGTATCGTATACATATATAATATAAGTGTTTGTGGACCTTTTTGGGTTGTCGAATATAATCGACATTTACCTTAAGAGGTTGTATTTTTTTTATTAGTAAGCACTACAAAATATGTTTTTATTTAGAAATCATAACATTTTCTCTGCGGATTTTCATAGAAAATGGAAAAAAAATAAATAATGATCAGATAATGGCATTGTTAGAAGCTGTTTAGGACGTGATTGAAGATGTGATGATGACGTCATATAGGAAATCCCACAAGTGTAATCAAAGGATAGTGTCCCTGCCGAGCAGAACGTTATATCAGAAGAAAATATTGACGATATATGTATAGGCCAAGTCAAAACGTCCACTGAGCTCCGAAGTTTCCACTTGTATTGACTCCTAAAAGCAATATAAGTTGGTGAACAGTTCGAATACCCGAAAACCATGGAAGCATTAATTTTGTGCCACTGTCAGAAAACAACAGCATGTGTGAAATTGCAACACCGTTTTCATATTTCAATAAATATTTGACGGATAAATGGTAAAAAATCTATTTTTTTTCCGTACAAAAGAGAAGCATATATACTTAACAATAGGTATCCTTGAAGGTCAATGTCGAATATATTCGACATTCCCTAAAAACGAAAACTAATATTTTTCCCATCTTCAGCGCCATGGCGTTACCTTATGCGCCCCATACACGGTTCAATTCAGTTGTCAACTGAGTCTTTCAACTCAGTTGACAACTTCATCAACTGAATTGAAAGATTTTAAATTTATTTTAAAATTTTATGAAATAAAAGACAATTTTTAAAATACTTAATTGCAAAAATTAATTTTGACAGCTAATCAAGAGACTCGAGCACACACAGTACAATCGAATTGAAAGACTTAGTAGTCAACTTGAAAAAATCAAAATCTTTTGATTTTTCTGCAACCAACTCGACAACTGTGAAACTAATCAATTGACAAAGCCATACACGCTTTGATTTGGAGAACAACCGACTCAGTTGACAATTGAATTGAATCGTGTATGATCTGCTTTAAATACAAACTTTCAGATTTTTAGCTCGCCACAAATTATTTTTGACCCTGAAAGGGTTAAAATTTATTAAGTATTGTTTTGCTATACTAGCCACTGTATTGCGATTGCTGCAAATTCCTCAAACAAAAACAAACAAAATACATGTCACTCTTGCTTTGCTTCATTGCCGTTAGAAAAACCACGAAACTTATTATGCTTCTGGGATATTAAGCATTAATTTTGCTCCATATCAACTATTTTAACCCTTTCAGTGTTTTAGTCGAATATATTCGACATTTCATTGTACTCTGTTTCTACGCCCTTTTAATGTATAAAAATGTACAGTTAATTATATTTTTTTTTTTTGTTTTATCTGAAAGACCCACTTTTGCTATTTCAAATTGTTATTATAGTAGGCATTGACTACACTAGTCAGGAAATTGGTAAAAAAGTTATTTTTAGGAAGCAAATAATAATAATTTCGGTGATCAGGCAATATTAAAAAAAATTGTATGTATTGATACAGACGTAAATAAGTGTTTACTTGAAAAAAATATTGCAAAAATATTTGTATCGTATACATATATAATATAAGTGTTTGTGGACCTTTTTGGGTTGTCGAATATAATCGACATTTACCTTAAGAGGTTGTATTTTTTTTATTAGTAAGCACTACAAAATATGTTTTTATTTAGAAATCATAACATTTTCTCTGCGGATTTTCATAGAAAATGGAAAAATTAAATAATGATCAGATAATGGCATTGTTAGAAGCTGTTTAGGACGTGATTGAAGATGTGATGATGACGTCATATAGGAAATCCCACAAGTGTAATCAAAGGATAGTGTCCCTGCCGAGCAGAACGTTATATCAGAAGAAAATATTGACGATATATGTATAGGCCAAGTCAAAACGTCCACTGAGCTCCGAAGTTTCCACTTGTATTGACTCCTAAAAGCAATATAAGTTGGTGAACAGTTCGAATACCCGAAAACCATGGAAGCATTAATTTTGTGCCACTGTCAGAAAACAACAGCATGTGTGAAATTGCAACACCGTTTTCATATTTCAATAAATATTTGACGGATAAATGGTAAAAAATCTATTTTTTTTCCGTACAAAAGAGAAGCATATATACTTAACAATAGGTATCCTTGAAGGTCAATGTCGAATATATTCGACATTCCCTAAAAACGAAAACTAATATTTTTCCCATCTTCAGCGCCATGGCGTTACCTTATGCGCCCCATACACGGTTCAATTCAGTTGTCAACTGAGTCTTTCAACTCAGTTGACAACTTCATCAACTGAATTGAAAGATTTTAAATTTATTTTAAAATTTTATGAAATAAAAGACAATTTTTAAAATACTTAATTGCAAAAATTAATTTTGACAGCTAATCAAGAGACTCGAGCACACACAGTACAATCGAATTGAAAGACTTAGTAGTCAACTTGAAAAAATCAAAATCTTTTGATTTTTCTTCAACCAACTCGACAACTGTGAAACTAATCAATTGACAAAGCCATACACGCTTTGATTTGGAGAACAACCGACTCAGTTGACAATTGAATTGAATCGTGTATGATCTGCTTTAAATACAAACTTTCAGATTTTTAGCTCGCCACAAATTATTTTTGACCCTGAAAGGGTTAAAATTTATTAAGTATTGTTTTGCTATACTAGCCACTGTATTGCGATTGCTGCAAATTCCTCAAACAAAAACAAACAAAATACATGTCACTCTTGCTTTGCTTCATTGCCGTTAGAAAAACAAGTAGTTAAAACGAAAGCAAAATTATATGACAGCAAGAAAATAAATTTTACTCTTGCTTCGCTTCAAATAAATTTTGAAAAGTGGCGTATGCGGCACAAAACAATTATTTTCACTTTCAATAATATACCACAAACTTCGCAATAACTTAGATTTTTCTTCAAAGCTGTGGCGAAAATACAAAAAATACTATCGGCTATATTTCCAGAAAACTTTATGTAAACCTTCATTGTCGTTTCTGCCCACTACGAAAAGTTTAATTTGGATGGCTCCGATTTTTTCGTCCGAAAAAATTACTTTCCGCCAATCCTTATCTCTTAGTTGTCTTTGTGCATCCCATTTCATATGATCATTGGCAATTGAAGGCGTTGCTGTTGACGGATTGCATTTAATGGAAGTTTTTCCTTGAGCTTTCGGAGCTGTTAATGTTCACTGCCTGAAATAGCGCGACGAGCTGTTGATTTACTTGCAATGCTTATTTTAAGAGGTAGAATGGGCTGAATTTGAGGAAATTTAATGAATTTTTCGCATGTCCTATGGTGTTATTCATTACAACATTATGACTTTGTCAAATTTTTCTAGCTATTTAAGAGAGAACTTTTTCTTTCCATATTGATTAGCAAACTGCAGCCACAAACTTAAATTTAATTCTCATTTGGTTTTCGTAAAGCTTTATCACAACCGCATACTGATTTAAATTAAAAATGCAAGGGGTTTTGTTCTGTTGAACCAAAAAATAAATTAAGAATTTTATACTTGACAAAAAAAAAAAAAAAACAAGTTAGAGTGCTATATTCGGCTGTGCCGAATCTTTGATACCCTCCACCGACAGTTCGAATGTTTAAGGAGTAATATCTGTATGCTGTCTTTTTATTATTATTATCTTAAACTGTGACGATTTGTTATTAATTATGGTTTTAGGAGACTAAACTGTTTTCCGGGAGTAGGGCATATATGGGGCCTAGGGTAAATTATGTACCGATCTTCACGAAATTTCACAGTATCATTTATAGTCCTATAAAATTGTGACGAGCCAAAATTTGTTAAGATTGCATTATTTTTTACGGTTTTAGGCGTACTAAACTGTTTTCCGGGAGTAGTGTTTATATGGGGCTTAGGGTAAATTATGGACCGACCTTCGCGAAATTTTACAGTGTCATTTCTAGTCGAATAAAACGGACTTGTGCAAAATCTTATGTCATTCCGTGCATTTTTGCATCATTTATGTTAGTTTTTGTAACAAAATTATCAAGTTTTTGAAGGTGGTGGTTCCACATTTCGATTCATAGCTCTGGTCCTACTGAACCGATTTTGCTGGATTTCAATCCCAAACTGCTTAGGATAACTACAAGCAATTTGACACCTAGTTTGTTTATTTCTTTTGAGTTTTTCGAAAGTGAGCGTGTTTTCAACAGACGGACAGACAGACGGACATGGCTAAATCGACTTAGAATTACTCAAGCAGCCAGAATATATATACTTTATGGGGTCTGAGATGAATAATAAAAAAGTTTCACACGGAATGACAAACTTAGTATACCCTCTTCACAACTAATTGTGGTGGAGGGTATAAAAAGGAAAAAATACCGTTGTAATGCCTGTCGTACTATGTTTTGTGTTTAAATTATTAGAAGTAGGTATGAATTATTTTAATGCATACCAAATTGTTTATTCTGTCCGTATTTGCAATTTATAGTTTTTTTATTTTAAAATGTGTTGGTTCTATCCTGATGAACCACACTGTATGCTAGGTATAAGACTTTATTAAAATTATAACAGTAGATTTTTTTCGCTTCGAAATTATATGCGATTAGAAAATGGTAAATCGATTACGATTTCAATCGAAAATTGATTTTGTGTTAAAAAAAAGTCGATTTTTGCAAGGATTTAGTTGGGAAAATTTTATTTGTTTTTTTTTATTTAGAGATCAATTTTCTATAAGAATCATATATAATTTTTTTTTTTTTATTATTAGTTTTTGTTCGAAAAAATAATTAAAAAACATTTTTTGAAAACGGCAACACTTTACAACTAGACAAATAAGCATCATATATATATAATATAATATAAAGGAATTCTAACAATTTTTTTATTGGGTTGTCCGATTCACAAATAATGCCTGATATGTGAAATGTCCATACATATCGCACTGCTTCCTCTAAAAGGAGTCAACTCAAAATTAACACATTTTTACTTTTTGCAGGAAAATGATAAACAGTTATCATATAAATAAAATTTTTTTTTCAATCACAACGGGAGACTATCAAATCATTAGCCATCAAATAAAAAAAATCAAAACTTTGTGATTTTCTTCAAGCATTGCCCACAACGAACCACTGCAACTTTACATTTTGTTTTGTGGGTAGGATTGTTTATGCAATTTTCCAAGTTTAAAGTAAAAAAAAAAGAAAATAAAACAGTTGTATTTTTACGTGTTTACTTATTACCTACATTTAAATCTAGTTGTTTGCAACAGTGGAAAAAGCGAAAATAATTAATCATAACACATACGAAATTTCAAGGAAATATCTCTGCATCTTTCCGAAATCAATGACATACAAACGTTTGTTTTCTTAAACTAACTTAATAGTACATAACTTAGCAAAGAAACAGTCGCCACCAAACAAGAACCATTGTCATAATCCTTTAAAACCTAATATCCATACATTTACTAATTTGCGAAACTTTGAAACTTTTTTAATTTATTATAAAAAATATTGCTAGAATTCAGTTTTTTTATAATTTTAAACAAGAACACAACTTTAATGTGTGAAATGTACATGCATATCGTACTGGTTTCTTTAAAGGGAGTCAACTCAAAATTTACACATTTTCACTTTTTGCATGATCATTTCTAGCTACTGTAAAAAATCTCAATTCAATTTATTAAAAATAAAAAAAATAAAAAAATGCAGTGGTATCCCCCCCCCCCCTTGTGATATAAGGTATAAGTTTGCAAAATTATCTTAATAAACGATTTTGAAGTCGATCGAAAAATCGAAAATCGATTTTGTAATCCATTTACCATTCCCTAATCTCTATACACCGTAAAAATCTTAGGCCCGTTTTCACAACTTACCGATAGCAAAAAGTAGACTTTAACCGACCTTATAAAAAGTGTTACATTTTTAAAACTTTACTTTAACCTAAAGTGACCGATAAAGTAAATTAAGGTTCATCGTACCTGGTAGGTTAAAGTAAAGTTGTAATAATGGAACAGTTTTTATGCGGCCGATGAAATCCTACGTTTAGCTATCGGGAAGTTGTGAAGACGGGTCTTAGTTAAATTTAAAGCCCAATTATTAATAAAATTCCCCGGGAGTTTTTTCCCTTTTCCCATTTTTACAATTGAATTTACATAGGAAAAATGGGCGAAGGGAGAAAACTCCAGGGGAATTTTTATTCATAATTGGGCTGTTAGTATTAGTATTTGGCAAAAAAAAAAAATGATATTATTTAAGTTTGCAACTTTATCTAACCGATTTTGAAATCAATTTTGAGGTACGATTAACTGAATTTAAAAATCGAAATAAAAAAAGTCGATCGAAAACCGATTTTTAAATCCATTTACCAATGCCTATATGCGATTTTTGTTCTTAAGAGGCTGGTTAAAACAAAATGACTTTTCGCCTATAACTAGCGTTTAAAAAACTGCAGTCAAAGTTGAAAAACTGCCAATTCTTCCATTTCTTAATTTGTCATTAGCCAAAAAAACCTTTGCTTTTACTTCTAGATCTTCGTACAGACGGTGGTCAGGCGGCAAATTACGGCATTCGATATCGATCGAAATTTCCATTTAAATTGTATTGTAATTTCGATCGATATCGAACGCCGTAATTAGCCCCCTGATCTTACAATTGTCAGAAAAATTACAAGATTGTAAGATCTTACCACCGTCTGTACGAAGCTTTATTTATAAATGAATTCATTAAATGTAAATAGCCGCTGTGAAACCAAATCAAAAAGAGAAAAATTGTAGACGAATTTTCGTTTTTTGTTCGACAGTTTTTGGTTTCGACTGCAGTTTTTTAAACTAAAAAGAAACAAGTCAGTTTCTTACGTTGTAATGGATAAAGGATAGTTTTTAAAATATTGAACATAACTTTTTTTATATTGTCCCATAAACATTAAAACGAATATTTGAACGCTGTTTTTATATCTGCAGCTAATACTGTACTCATGCTAAGCGATAAACGAAGGAAAACACTATCCATGTGTATGTATGAGTGTGGTTTTTTATTTTCAAAAATGGCGGTCGTTGTCTTTTTACTATGCGACACAGTCAGTCATAAATTAAAGGAAATTAATTAAAAAACGTTTTATGTAACAATTCACCAAATTTAAAATGCTTACAATTTATTTAAAGTCCGCTAAAATTGTAGCTCAAAAAGTTTTTAAATATTTATGTATAACAATTCTTACACCAATAAAAAATGCATTTAGATAAAAAAAAACCGACGCTAACGCCGTTATCGTACTAATTTGGAAAATTTCACAAAAATCTATTTCATTAAAATTCTCTTAAACAATTATCACCAACCTTTTATATTGTTTTTAAGTCTTATATCTTTTTTGATTAATTATTTTTAATTGCAAAAAAAACTTTGTTTAAACTATATTAATTAAATTTATTGAGTACACAACACAATTGCAAACACACGAAACGAGCAGAGCACAACAAAAAAGTAACGAGTTGAGACGAGTGCTTCTTTTACGATAACCACTCACTGAAAAATGATGCCTTTGTTTTCTCTCCAAAAAAGGGGTAGGTCGATTTTACACTAAATTAATACTGTTGATTTTGAGCAAAGGCTTTTAAACTACTTATAAGAATTATAAAATGTCAAATATGCCAAAAACAAGAAAAACAGAGTTGTTTAAACAAATTTTATATTTTCTAGTATTCGTGTGGGACAAGTTCTTAAAAATTACATTTTTATAAAATATTAAAGAAAATAAAAACATTAAGGTATTTATTTCTTTATTTAAATAATTTATTAAGTATTATTGTAAAAACAAATGAAATTAAATAAAATTACTTTTGATTTAACTCAATTCTTTGAAAAACATTTGCACCTGCATTTTGGAAAAATCTTGCCTCGCCTTCTTAATAAATGACGTATTATGACTTTTTTACGATAACAACTATTTACATGGCTTTAATTTACCGGGTGGTAAATATATATGTATGTATGATGCCACTACTGCTCCTATTATTACTGTTGTTAATTATAAAACCGGGTTGTCTATGACTACTACTTCTGTGTATGTTTGGGCGTTATGATGCTGCTGCTGCATGATTATTATGGCGTATGTCTCATGGCTAAATTTGTTTACCGTTTGTCTTACAGTCGTTTTAACCACAGACATAACGTTTTAACAACCTACGCAGTTTTGTCAATTTCGGTATCAAAGAAAATTTAATTACAAAATTATCTAACAAGAAACAATAACTATTAGCTCAATGGCCAACATTTTGGAAAATCAATTGGCTGGTTTAACACAAGTTATTGAAAAGCAATTGGATGAACAGTTGGACCGTTTTGATAATCTGGATAAAGATGATCTTAAAGCTATCAGAGAACAGCGTATCAGAGAGATGAAAGAATTAAATTTAAAGAAACAAGAATGGCTAAAAAATGTAAGTAACAACTTGTTATTACAGTAAGAAAATCATAAAAATTGATTCGTGCAAATGTGTGATTTTTTTTTCGTTTATATATGTAGTTGTTGTATTCACTATATTTTTCGTCCTGTCAATAGGATAGGTAAAGTATAATTAAACTATTATTATTAACTTAAAATACATATGTATGGATGGTACTAGTATGGCTAGTTGTCGACCTAATCGACCGCAGTTCAGAAATAAAGGATTTATTTAGCCAAACGGAGGCATTGTTAGATTGATTCAAAAAGTAATTCCGGGTTGGTTGGTATACTAAAAAATTAATTTCTAGAACCATTATTATTTTTTTTTTGTTGCACACATCAGCACAATAGCATAATAAGAATTAAAAATTTTAATATTCTTTTTGGAAGAGTTGTCGTTATTATACCCACACTTCCAAAGATGGAGAGGGTATTTTGCGTTTATACAGAATAAACATGGTACCAATTAAAAATAGTAAAATACGGTTTATAGTTTCAATGTTGGTATTAATATCTGCGTTCGTTTACCCCAAAATCTGTACTGGATTTTACTGAAATGCGTTCGCGTACACATAAATTTGTAAAATTCTCATATTACTCACCTACTGGGTTTTTTCTGGGATTTTACTGGAAAAGTAAACGAACGCACTTTAAAAAAATTTGGCGTCGATAACTTCTATAAGAGCTAGAATGTGAATTTTGTGCTGGTACATCTCCAGATTTATCATAATTTACATAATTCATGGGTAAACTTTTGAAATTTATTTTGTTTATACATACTGTGGTAAACAGTATAATGTGGTCGGACTTGACCAACTTTGCTTTTTTATTTTAATTATTTTCTACAGCTCTCCAATTTAAAGAATATGAGTTAAGTCTTGTTGTGATATACATATATCTTTTACTCTACATAAAACTATTTTGCCTTTATAAATATATATTAGTTCACATTGGTTATGCTCACACGTATGTGAGATATTTCTATGTTAAGTAACTTTTTCTTACGCCTATAAGCTAAAATATTGAACCGATTTAATAAAATGTATATATTGAGCACTTCCACGAAGCATTCATTCGTTTAAGTAAAAATAACTCATTTTTTAACCCTCCGATGATTGACCTAGGGTCCAATTTTTGGGGGATTTTGTAAGATTACATGACTTATATTTGAAGAGTTATAAAGCGTTTTGCAAAGGTTGCACATGATTTTTTAATTTTTCTCAATTTTTGAAGGATTGAAAAAACATTTACTACGTAGATAACCAACGAAGTACCTTGAAAAAACACATGATATACTCCGTAATAAAAATTTGTTCAAATAAAACTAATTTAAAATTACTAGTTTGTGTTTTTTCGCGTGCGTTTTTAAGTTTTTTTTTTCGGTATATTTGCATTCATATGTATTTTCAAAATTTGTATGCATATTTTAACTTGCGTGGTAATAATATAAAAATTTGCTATATTAATACATGAGCTCCCTAGGACCTTGTCGTTTATTGCGTGTTAAAAAAATTACTGGTTATCGGAGGGCTGTTATTTTCAAGCGGTATTCCTTAAGGTTCTATACTTGGTTCTTTATTATTCCTTCTATATATGAACGATTTTATTGAACATATCAGTACGCTGCAATGACAAGTCTTTCTATTTGCTGAAAATATAAATTTGCTAAATAAGTATTTTATAGATTTAAACTAGGGATGCATCGATACGCCTTTTTGCAGATACGATACCGATACTCAAAAAGAAATATTGCCGATACCGAAACGAATATTAAATTTCAATTCAAGGTAAGAAGAACAAAACTCAAGTAGATAAACTTTTTATTACACAAAATTACAGTGTAAGAGATTATTGATATTTAAAATTGATAGTAATAGGATTTAAAAAAAACAACGAATTGAATTTGTATTCATGGTAAAATTAACAAAAATTAAACAAAAAAACAGTGTAAGACAAAATTAATATGTATTACAAATTTAAATTTAAAAAACAATGTACTCTCAGCTCTTGCAGAAAATACGATTTCGCAAATCGGCTTGAAACAAACATGCAGTGGAAAATAGGTATGATAAAACTCATTTGAAAACTAAAGAATTTCTTCGCCATGCTCTTAAATTTTGGGTATAAAATTTTATTGCGCCCCTTTGCGTCCCTAGATAAATTAGTAGATCTAATGCAGGGGTGCCCACAAGTTCCTTATGGAAGAGCACATACCAATACATTTAACGAAAAACTAATTTTTATTCAATATTTTTTGTTGTAAAAACCAATATGTACATACAAAGAAAAAAGAACAAAAATTTTTCATATATTTTTTCATAATCGTACATTTTTGCTTCTATCGGGAACATGGTTTAAATTATTTGTCGTTGTTTGCTCTTACAATTTTTTTGGATTATCAAATAAATGTTTGCTCAAAAATTACTAACATATTTGATATTTTGTGTTCACACTATGTTCACATTGGACAAATATTTGTTTGCCGGCAAATACTTTTATTTGCTCAAAATCAGGTTTTATTTTTTTTGACACTCAAAAATATTTCCAGACTACGTTAATGAAATATTTGATGTTTGCTTTCAAATATTTCATCAGTCTGAACGTACCTTAAGATTTTGGAAGGCTTTAAAAAATCATCGATTAAAAACGAAAATAAAATTTACTAATTCTAAAAAATTGGAATCCTTATTGTACAAATACAAATAAGTTGATCATTATATATTATTAAGATGAAACGCAATATATGGCCCTATGGCTTAAATAATAAAAATGAAATGAACGAAAAAAATTAATTTTTAATCAAAAATATATATTTATGTAAATGTCTTTCGCTATTTTTAGGGTCATGGCATCTTTACAGAATTAGCTGATGAAAAGGAATTCTTTGAAGTCTCAAAAAAATCTCCCAATATTGTGTGTCACTTCTATCGGGACTCAACAGAACGCTGCCGTATTGTTGACATGCATTTAAAAATTTTGGCAGGCAAACACATCGAGGCAAAATTTTGCAAAGTAAATGCTGAAAAGTCTCCATTTCTCACACAACGTTTACGCATCAAAGTAATTCCCACCATAGCTTTGATTAAGGATAGTAAAACAAAGGATTTCATTGTCGGCTTTACCGATTTAGGCAATTGTGATGATTTTTCAACTGATATGCTTGAATGGAGAATAGCACAGTCTGGTGCAATTGATTACAAGGGCGATCTGATGACCCCACCAGATGTTAAAAAGAAAACATATATTAGTCGGCCCAGAAAAGCTATACGAGGTGGTTATGATTCAGATGATTCGGATATTGATTTCGACGATTAAAGCCTGTTTACACTTAATGAGTAGTTTACAAAGAAGCTAGTGTTTAAAACTACAAATTTTTTTGTTACAATACATTAGTCTATATTGCCTGCCTTTTCTTTTTGCTGTTTCCCAAGTGTCTTCTTTTTAAAGCTCAAGTTTGGAAGTTTAATTTTCAAATTTTTTTTATATTAGCTTAATGCTTAAAAAATCAAAATGTGTATGTTTATTCAACAAATATGTTTTGTTAAACTACAATATCAAAAAAAAAAGAAAACAATTTTCCATGTTCTTTAAATCGTATTAGTTTTAATCGAAAACGATTTTAAGAACATGGAGGAATATGATATAAACTGTTTCTCTATAATTTCTTTATTTTTTACTTAAAGTATTTCTACGATCTTTAATTTAAAAAACTTAAAATTGCTAGTTATATAGGTACTACAAAAAGTATTGGTTTTTGCAAAATTTCTTTTCTAAAAAGTAGCACAAAATTTTAAAAACATTTTTAATAGGATTAAAACTAAAAAAGACAATTTTTTCGTAGAACTTAGAATAAAACATATTTTTTTAATGCAAAAACTCAAAGTATATATATATTAACATGATTATTGACATTATGGGTAAATGTGATCGTACTTTGATGTTTATATTCAACTTCAGTTATGAAGGAAACTAATTGATCTAATCACTTATGTATAAATGAATATATAGTAAGTTCTGTGTTTGCTGACTGTAGATGTCTATAAACATTTTGTGTACAAGTTCATTCATATCCTAAATGTAATAAAAATATATCTTACATTTTTATTTGAATATAGTGCGTATGTAATATTAAAATACAAAAATTCCTATTTTTATAGTGTCAAAGAATCAAAGCAAATCATACATCATTCACAAATTAAGCTCGACTAAACAAACTACAAAATCTCTACATGTTTTTGTCTCGTTCTCTTATTAATAAAATAATATAACCGTAATTTATTTTTATAATTTTAAAATGTAATATTTTTTTTAATTAAAATAAAAATGCATGTATAAGTTTTTTTATGTTTAAATCAAAACTTGTAAAAAAATGAACTTATTTTGTTAAGTACTGTTAAGTGTTTTTCATACGGGATTTCCCGGGACAAAAATCCCGGGATCCCGGTAATTTTTCGGGGAAAAAACCCGGGAAAGTTGTGTGGGAATTCCCGGGATTTTTTTTGTTTAATTATGGCAACTTTACTGGTGATATAATAGTAAATATGTTGTGTCGCGAAAAAGATCTTATTCTTATTCGGTAGGCAAAATGGTCATAAGTCAAAAAAACGCATTTTGAGTTCTTGATTGGCTTAAATTGAATTACCTCCGAATTTTATATAATCATCAGTTCTCTGCAGTTATAGTTATTTAAGTTTTTATTCCTAAACACTACTAATGTTCAGATCGGAAGTTTTTGTTAGTCCAATTGTTATTGCCAAATAACCAAAAGTAATTTCGCTATTACTTCCTTAAAAATTCTATAAATAATTGAAATTTTGCCCATGTGTACTTTTGGAACATGAAGATCTTATGGTGCCATTAAGCACTTTTTCCTTTTTGCCACAGAAATAAAAAAATTTAATGCATTTATAAACTTATTTAATTGATCTCAGGAAATGTTATTTGTTCAAATAAATTAAATTAAATACAATTTTGCATCGATTTTTATTGAGCGAGAATTCCGGGAAATCGAAAAATAAATCCCGCTTTCTCGGGAAAAGAAAAACTCTAAGTGCTATAAATATCTTACTCCTTACTAGCTTTCACGGGTTAGGCGCTATTACGACCAATATTTCATTTCGGAAGAAAAAATTTTATTTGTCTATTGATCAGCTGTTTATGAACTGTTATCGGAGATTTTTCGTACTATTATCCTACTAAACTTGTTAAAGTAAAAGTATCAAGTCCACTAGCAAGTAATATAGAGATTTAAACAAAGTGCCCATTTACATTATACGATTTTTGTCGTTGCGATTCTTACTTTATAGGCAAGAGGGGTGAGAGGAATTATAAGGGGTACAGAAGCGAGTGTACTCTTCGATTCGTTTTGTTCATTCATTCGTTCTCTCAATTTTCTCTCATTTGTCGAAAAATGTGTTAAGTGTGCACTGTTGCCAATTTAGAGATTTTCCCGCTAAATCTAGCGTTTTTGAAATGCCAATCGCGGGAAAAAATACGTTTTAGCGGTAAGCGGGAAATCTAGCGATTTTCAAACAACTCTCAGCGGCTCATTTTCGCTTCAAAAACCTTTCTCAAATTTAAAATTAACAGATTTTTTAATTTTTCTTTTTGTTTATCTGGCTAAAAACTACTTGTTTATGTTCACTTTTGTATTTTTAGTGAACTGAAGATTGTATATGACATTTTTTACGATTTTCAGTTAGTATTTTGTTAGGGATGTATGTGACAATTCACAACTTTTAGCTTGCTTAAAATTTTGAAACAAAAGGTAAGGAAACGTTAATTATCTCGATAGATCCCAAGCAATATAATGCACTAACTTTCATCTTACTAATTTTATCTAATTGCTTAAAACGGCCAATAATTACCAAAACTAGCGTTACTTATATACTAAGTTTGTCATTCCGGGTGAAACTGTTTTAGTATTCATCTTAGACCCCATAAAGTATATTTATTCTGTTTCCTTGAGTAATCCTAAGTCGATTAAGCGATGTCCGTCTGTTGAAATCTCGCTCACTTTCAAACGACTCAAAGGAAAAGATAAATATTGGCATTAAATTGTTTAGATTTCACCTACGCAATTTGGGATTGAACTCCAGCACAATCGGTTCAGTAGGAAAATAGTTATGAATTAAAATGTGGAACAACCACCCTATAAAAATTAAAAATATTGTTACAAAAACTAATGGCGGAATGCACATATTGATATAAGATTTTGCACAAATTCGTCCTATATCACTAGAAATTACACTGTCAACTATTGATTAGATCGGTCCATTACTTACCATTGGCCTCATATAAACCCTACTCTCGGAAAAAGCTTTAGTACGCGTAGAACCGTAGAGCTCTCAATTTGTGTTCTATTATAATAACATTTGGTCAGTCAAAGTTTTACAAGACTATAAATTACTTGTTCAAATTTCGTGAATATCGGCCTATAATTTACCATATGTCCCATATAAAGACCACTCCGGGAATATTCTAACTGTTGGTGGAGTGTATCAAAGATTCGGCACAGCTGAATACATAACTCTAACTTATTTGATTTTTGGAAATAAAATAAATAGGGAAGTTGGAAACCTTAGTATGCAACGTAATTTGAAAGTCATATACGTTTGAAAAATCAGCCTATATCTAGATTTATATAAAACTTATAAAAATGTTTAGGTTTTAGAGGTATTTTTAAAAAAATTCCCGCTAAATTAAATATTTAGCGGTTTCTAGCGGTTTTGAACTCCGATTTGGCGGGAAATGTTCAAAAAAAGTTGGCAACAGTGTAAGTGTGTTACGACAAAAATCGTACAATGTAAATATGAGACCGACTTCAAAGAGGGAACGACAACAATCGCAACGACAAAAATCGTATAATGTGAATTGGGACAAATTTGGCTTTGTATGTAAAATTTACATTGTTAACCAATTGTGAACCAGTATTGCTAAATATACATTGAAAAATTGTGTATGGATATGTGAAAAAGTTTCATATATTGCTACTGTCCATGGTGAAATAATAATGTTAACGCCGTGATAATATTATTAAAACCAGTTATTATGTCTTCCTTCCATGGTTTCAATTTCATTGGTGCATTTATTTTGTTGCACTTAAAACTTGTGAATAAGTTGGAGCTTGAATTATTTCCTCTTCTCATCATCGGAAGATTCTGATAGCTCTTTAAAATTATTCTTTATGATTTTCGAAATTCAAGAGAAATTTACTTTTTTACTTCAACTGCCGTTTTATTTATAAAGGGTGTTTTTTATAGAGTGATATAAGTTTAAATCATAATAAAACATAGTAATATATATTTGATATCAATGAAACGATCTTTATTGGATAGATGACATTAATGTTTAAATATGATTTCGACCATGTGGCCGCCACGGCTGGCGCGTATAAAGCGCAATCTGGAACACCAATTTTCACAAACTTTTCGCAGCATTTGCGGCCGTATCTCGCCGATAACTCTTCGAATGTTGATTTCCAGGTGTTTAATTGTTTGTGGTTTATCGACGTACACAATTAACTTTACATAACCCCAAAGAAAAAAATTCAATGGGGTTAAATCACACGATCTTGGGGCCCAATTAATTGGGCCATTTTGTGAAATTATTTTTTCGTCAAAAGTTTGCTTGAGTAAATCAATTGTAGTGCTCGCTGTGTGGCATGTGGCTCCGTCTTGTTGGAACCACATATCAGCAAGATTAATGCCAGCTAATCGAGGTACGAAAAAACTTCGAATCATGTTCCTATACCGTTCACCATTGACAGTAACATTCTGACCATCATCGTTCTTGAAGACATATGGGCCAATGACTCCGCCAGCCCATAAAGCGCACCAAACAGTAATTTTCTGTGGATGTAATGGTGTTTCGACAAAAGCTTGTGGATTCTCCTTACTCCAAATGCGACAATTCTGTTTATTTACGCTTCATCGGAAAATAAAATTTTGAATGGAAATTCAGAATCAATATCAATTTGTGCTTCAGCCCATTCGCTGAATTGGCGGTGCACACGATAGTCGTTTGGCTTTAATTCCTGCACAAGTTGAATCTTGAAAGCTTTTAATAAGCCAAGATCTTTGCGTAAAATCTTCCATAAAGTGGAAGGACACAACCCCAGTTGCTGAGAACGGCGGCGAATTGATTGATTAGGATCATCTTCAATGCTTTCCTGCAAAGCGGCTATTGATTCTTCAGTACGCACTGTTCGGCGTCTCACGGGATGCACATTATCAATAACAGTAAATGTGGTCCGAAAACTATCTATTGCTCTTCGAATTAGCAGCTCTGAAGGACGATTACACAGTGTAACCCGAAAAAAATAACCATATACGGACAACTCTACGTGATAAAAGACCAAAAAAAAAGACCCGTGCCTCCCAGTTTTGCCCAAAGTCATGCACTTTTTTTTGGGCCCCAAAGATTTGGGGCCTGTGAACATATAAAATCAAAAAAACTTCGTCTTCAAGATCAAAATCGCAAAAAACTTTAAAAAATTAGATTTTTTTTTACCTTTTTCCCCCTGTTCAGTTCCATAGGTAGCAAACCGTTAAAAATTCTAGGAAACAATCAACTAAAAAAATGTACCTAAGATCTCAGTAAATAACTTTTTAGAACATATGAACTTCCTAGGAATGATTCTTAGCACTGTTTAGGTTTCCGATAAAATGAAAAATTGCCGGAAAATTCGATTCTTGTACCTTTTTTCCCCTGTTCAGGTCCATAGGTAGCAAACCGTTAAAAATTCAAGGAAACAATCAACCACAAAAAATGTTCCTAAGATCTCAGTAAACAACTTTTTAGAACATATGAACTTCCTAGGAATGATTCTTAGCACCACTTTCCTCATTGAGCTTATGCCTTGGCACTGCCTAGTTTCGCTGGCATAAATCAGCTACGATTTTTACTGACCATTTTGGATGAACCCACTTTTCTCTGGAACATCTATTTCTATTCATTCATTCTAAATAAAACTGAACTGGCAAAATTAAATAAAGTAATATGTTTTTTCCAAGGCCCATCTATCAGGTCTGCTTACTTGTACAAAAACAAAAAACGATTCTTTTTAGTTGTCAAAAATTTACTACCACATATACAAAGCAAAATGAAAAAACGTGTATGTGTGGCATACCACAAACGTATACATTCACATGTAAGCAAAATCTAAACAACTTTTGACAACTAAAAAGAACATAAACAATGATCATCAGGCTTCTTGCGCAGACCTTTTCAATGGGCCTTGGTTTTTTCTTTTCCCACTTGCAACTACATTTAGAGTTGACAAAAAATCAACCAATTGTAGCCGGGACTGTAAGAAAAGATAAACTCACTGTTTATTGTTGTTGTTTTTGTTTAAGCTTTGATATTGTTACAAGTAAAACTGTGGCTTATAATTCTTATTCGCTTAACAGTTTTATTTAATATCTTTAGTTTTTCTAAAATCTTTGGATGAAGTTTCCTGACGATCTGGCCTAAGCAACCAGTGAAATGCGCATAGGAATAGCTTATCCCTTCAACAATAAATTTCAGTTTATCAATAGTATGAAATGGGAATGTAGCACATTTAAACGAAACCTTGTTAATTAAGTTTTTGAATCCCAAGAAAAACTTTGATTTTTTTTTTGTTAAGATAAAATTTATATTTTTTTATAAAGAAAAACTTAAGCTCAAACAAATGAATATAAATTTAAATAAGAAAGATCGAATAATCAAAATTTTTAAAATATTGTGTACCTGCAAATAAAAAATATTTCGAATCTTGTAAAATAAACCGTTTTTCACTTTAAATTCGGTAAAATATCTAAAAACGACAGATATGAAACACTATCATAATTTTTCTGTTTGTTTTTTTTTCTAAAGTTATTTTACTACACACTTGATCAGCAATATTGTTATGTTTGCGGTTGATTTACATAAGCAAAAAAAAGTTAATTATTGCGGCTGAAAAAAATTGTTTTGTTCATAGCGTTTTGTTTGATAGTCTTTTTTCAGTTTACTCAGAATTACTCACTTACTGCAATGCAAGGTATATTTACACAAGGTAGACTCACTTGGGAGGGTAGACATGCTGCTACAATAATAATTTAACGCACACATATACAAATTTTGGCTCATATACACGAAATTTGACGTTTGGGTTCCAACTTGGGTAAACAGCTGACAAACATATGGGCCAACGAGTTTACCTTGTGTAAATATACCTTGCTGCAATGTCTTGTAAACGGGGCTGCCAAGCTTGACGATTTATCGTAATTTTGTCGATTTTTTGTTGCAAAGTTAGCATAGCGCCGATTTGCTGATTTTTTTCTAAAAAGTGACGACTTTTTTTAGTCTCCAAAGTTTAAATAAAACATAAAATTTTTGACACGTTCGTTTTTTAAGCGGCTCATACACTTGCAATAAAATTGTTCAATTTTACGTATTGAACAATTATATCGCCAATGTGTATATGATATTTGAAGGTGGCACAATATATTGGCAATAATCAAAAGGCTTTTGATTTTTATTGCACAACGAAAAGAAAGTGAAATGTGTTGGCAACATTGTACAATGGTGTTAATGTTATTCCTATAGGTTATGTTCACATTTTTATTGAATGAATGAAACCATTGTGCGACTTATTGCATAATATAGGACAAAATGGAAATAATATGGCGAATATGATATTCAATAATATTGCAAGTGTATGGGCCGCTTTAAGGCGGAACGTTTTCTTTCGTTTAGCTTTTACGCTGATATGCCATATCTACGCAAGAGCGTCAATGTTGTGCCTCGAACAGTAGTGACTGCTTTCTTGTTTATAAAAATCCCACAAATTATAAATAAAAATAGAGATAAAAACGGTTGATTGACCAAAAAATAGCTAAATTTCCATTATTCACTGTTAAACCAGCTGCCAAAATCGGTTTTTTCAATTGCAAAGCGTTGGCGCCGATCTGTTAACATAGGGTCTCCACCTGACACTGAGTCTTCACCTGAGATAATATCTAATATAATATGTGAGAGAACGTCGGCAGAATGAGAGAACACATTTTTTCATGTTAATCTTAATCTTAACCAAGGGGAACACGTATCTTATAAGATTTCATAATGGAATGATTTTCGCACAGAAAACTTATGTTGTTTTTATTCTTTTTTTAGTTTTTTCTTTTTTTTTTATTTAAAAATATTGTTTTTTTAAACACTTATCACAAGATTTTAACTATTTTCACTAAAAAATTAAACAATTTAATGAATGCGTCTTATTTTTGTTTTATATGTGTGTATGTATGTGTATTTTTGACAGCTCATCTTATAAGATGGTTGTTATAAGATTTCTCATAACAACTGTCTCATAATATTTATTATAATATTAATATTAACACTATTTGAGAGTCCACACGTAAGATAATACTCTCTGCGATTGAATTTGACGTTTGCTGATATAAAAATCTTATATCTTATCTCAGGTGGAGACCCTATGTGAGATAAGATATAAGATTTTTATATCAGCAAACGTCAAATTCATTCGCAGAGAGTATTATCTTACGTGTAGACTCTCAAATATTGTTAATATTAATATTATAATAAATCTTATAAGACAGTTGTTATGTGAAATCTTATAACAACCATGGTGGAATAAGCAGGTGGCATCGTTACGGCAACAAATACAACATTACAACAAAAATGGAAATTACATCACCGTTTACGTCAAAAAATATATTAAACAAAAATCAAAGCGTGCTGCTGAACGTGATGAAATAAATAAATTTTTAGACAATTTTTATTTAATTATGGTCAATATCTTATTTATTTTAATTTAAAATTATCAAAAACTTTAATAAAATACAATAATCACAGCACAAAACGTGGACTTTTTGTAAACATAAACAAAACTTTGACATAAACCTAGACAAACAATGCAAGAGCAAAAAATCGTCATCTGGCGTAGTGCTGCCACCTGTTTATTTCATCATGATAACAACTATCTTATAAGATGAGCTGTCAAAAATACACATACATGCATACATAAAAAACAATAATAAGACGCAAGGTATATTTACACAAGGTAAACTTGTTGGCCCATATGTTTGTCAGCTGTTTACCCCTAGTTGGAACCACAACGTCAAATTGCGTGTATATGAGCCAAAATTTGTACATGTGTGTGTTAAATTGTTTTTGTTTTATATGAAGACAATTTTGACAACATGGTTCCTTTTATAGAGCAAAATGTCTACACTCCCAAATGAGTTTACCTTGTGTAAATATACCTTGATAAGACGCATTCATTAAAATGTTAAATTTTTTTGTACAAATAGTAAAAATCTTGTGATAAGTGTTTAAAAAAACAATATTTTTAACTAAAAACAAGAAAAAACTAAAAAAAAGAACAAAAACGACACAAGTTTACTATGCGAGAATCATTCGATTATGAAATCTTATAAGATACGTGTTCCCCTTTTTTAAGATTAAGATTAACATGAAGAAATTGGTTCTCTCATTCTGCCGACGTTCTCTCACATATTATATCAGATATTATCTCAGTTGAAGACTCAGTGTAAGGTATGCTTAATACAAATTTCATCGGCATGCCACATTTTGAAAACTAGAAAACGACGCTTTTGTTTAGGTACGGCTGTAATATGCAAGTCTTGAGAGAATCTTAAGAGTACAAAAACAACAAAGTTACACTTTGTCTTTCGTCAAACCAAGGTATATTTATAGCAGGTAGCCGCGAGATTACAACAATTATACAATAACACAAACAACAGGGCTTTTTATTGTTGTTATGAGATACGAACTGTTAAACAGCAAAGGGGTTGATAAGAGACAAAAAATACAAAAGATAAAGACAAAAAACTTGTTTACTATACAACATTTGACAGTTCGTATCGCAAAACCGGCTATAAATATACCTTGCGTCAAACCATCATTGAATGAATCTTTATAACATCTAAATAACATTTTTTTAACAATTATAAATCAAGCGTTGTAAAATAATATCTACATGAGTCTCATACGATTCTTGACATGAAAGACTCGTTATATAATCTTTACCCACGTCTTAAACGATTCCCACAACGATTGAAGAAGCGACTTTTGCTGGGCTATAGAAGAAACTCACTCGTGTAACAGTTTTTCCCGTTTGAGAAATCTTCTACGATTAAAAAATGCGGTCATATGCGATCAAATACGCTCTTTATGAGACTCCCAGTAGCTCTTACACGATTGAAAACGCTAGCTGGATATAAAGTAATTATAGTATTGTTTGTTTTTTATTTTTAAATCAAATTGTTTAAACAAAACTTTTTTTTGACGATTTTTCGAAATGTGAAGACGGATTTTTATTTTTTCTCAGAAAATTTACGATTTCCTCACATATTTATCTGGCAACCCTGATTGTAAAAGCAGTCGAACGCACCCAATAAAGAAAACAACTTTTAATTAATTTCTCCCTTCAAGAAATCAAATAAAAAAAAGAACAAAGACTTTGTACTCCAATTTCTGGACCCCTCCTTCCATTATCCAAACACCTAAATTAACACATATGTATGTAAATACTAATAAGAGCAGTAAACATAGAACATAACTATTTTGTTTTTGCTTTGAAATAAAAAAAGAATCCACACCACTATAAAAGCCGGAAAATTAGGATTTTGAGGACATGGAATATCAAAACCAAATACATAATGCTAAACTTTAAAAAGCGCTTAATTTTGATGACAAATACTATATGTGTGCTGTCTGCCTTGCTTTGTTTTATTTATTCTGTGTGATGTTGATGTGGATGATGAGCTCATCGAGCTTATAGCATCATTATTTCTCCATACTTTTCATGAAACTAAACTGTTGTACTCGTTTATGGCAAATGAAACATGCGCACGCCCGACTACAAATTAAAAAATTATCTCAGATGGAAATACGTAGTAGAAACGAAAAACTAGTTTGGAGCAAATAAACATTTTCTTGGGGAGAAAATAAATTTTTCGGAATTATTTAAGTTAGTTGTTCGTGGTTACGTGTTACGTTTGCATTAAATTTGATAAAAACGGTGGAATTGAAATTAAAAGAAGCAACAAAAAATCAAATCAAGTGGTGGTGGTTGGTTTAACAAAGTTTTTGCTTAATATTATATTTTAATGACGAACTATGCACATACATACATAAGTATGGATATAACAAAAAATAAAAACAAAGTTTCTTTGCATATTTTAATGCAAATTTCTTAAATATAAATCTCAAAGCTGTGATCAATGCTTTAAAACTTTAAATAAAGAAAATGTGTAAATATTAACTATATTGTATATACATCATTCATATATAAACTAAATTTAAACAAAAATTGATTCATATACTGCAATCACAAAATAGCAAAAAATCAATACTTTAGCAAAATATAAAGAATAACCTAATCATACATGATTACAACAAAATACCTACATACATATGGGTAAAAACGCGTCATTCCCACTAGAAATTTTAATAAAAAATAATATTCAACAATATTCAATTTTTTAAATGGCAAAAAGTTTAAAGTTATTGATTAAATTTTTAAACACTATTGTTTTTGTAAAAATATGAAGAATAACCTTTTCTCGTCATATTTATTAACCAATTGAAGACCTCTAGACCAATTTTGTATGGTATACGAGCTTACGAATTTTATTAACTAACATTTTTATGTTATCAAATAGAATCTGGGAATTTATTTCTCATGGTGAGTTACATTTATTATATAAATTTTTCATATTATTCGAATGTGTATTCTATGTCAAATACATTCCTCAAAAGCTTTTATACTTTAATAGTCTCATTCCTTCATTATTTCACAGGAATATTTTCTATGCACTATCAGAATTTTTGTTTGTATATTTCTGTTACGAAGCTTACCTTAGCTATCCTTTGGTTAGCAATGAAGTAAATTGTAAAGAAAATTTATACAACTATTAGATACCAGCAGAATGTAATGCATTTTCTGGCCCGCTACGGCCTTCGTCAGCATTCTTTGTATCTTATAACTGGATAGTGCCTATTGTAAATTTTATGTATTTAACTTAATTATTTTATCAAATAGAATCTGGGAATTTATTTCTCATGGTGAGTTACATTTATTATATAAATTTTTCATATTATTCGAATGTGTATTCTATGTCAAATACATTCCTCAAAAGCTTTTATACTTTAATAGTCTCATTCCTTCATTATTTCACAGGAATATTTTCTATGCACTATCAGAATTTTTGTTTGTATATTTCTGTTACGAAGCTTACCTTAGCTATCCTTTGGTTAGCAATGAAGTAAATTGTAAAGAAAATTTATACAACTATTAGATACCAGCAGAATGTAATGCATTTTCTGGCCCGCTACGGCCTTCGTCAGCATTCTTTGTATCTTATAACTGGATAGTGCCTATTGTAAATTTTATGTATTTAACTTAATTATTTTATCAAATAGAATCTGGGAATTTATTTCTCATGGTGAGTTACATTTATTATATAAATTTTTCATATTATTCGAATGTGTATTCTATGTCAAATACATTCCTCAAAAGCTTTTATACTTTAATAGTCTCATTCCTTCATTATTTCACAGGAATATTTTCTATGCACTATCAGAATTTTTGTTTGTATATTTCTGTTACGAAGCTTACCTTAGCTATCCTTTGGTTAGCAATGAAGTAAATTGTAAAGAAAATTTATACAACTATTAGATACCAGCAGAATGTAATGCATTTTCTGGCCCGCTACGGCCTTCGTCAGCATTCTTTGTATCTTATAACTGGATAGTGCCTATTGTAAATTTTATGTATTTAACTTAATTATTTTATCAAATAGAATCTGGGAATTTATTTCTCATGGTGAGTTACATTTATTATATAAATTTTTCATATTATTCGAATGTGTATTCTATGTCAAATACATTCCTCAAAAGCTTTTATACTTTAATAGTCTCATTCCTTCATTATTTCACAGGAATATTTTCTATGCACTATCAGAATTTTTTGTTTGTATATTTCTGTTACGAAGCTTACCTTAGCTATCCTTTGGTTAGCAATGAAGTAAATTGTAAAGAAAATTTATACAACTATTAGATACCAGCAGAATGTAATGCATTTTCTGGCCCGCTACGGCCTTCGTCAGCATTCTTTGTATCTTATAACTGGATAGTGCCTATTGTAAATTTTATGTATTTAACTTAATTATTTTATCAAATAGAATCTGGGAATTTATTTCTCATGGTGAGTTACATTTATTATATAAATTTTTCATATTATTCGAATGTGTATTCTATGTCAAATACATTCCTCAAAAGCTTTTATACTTTAATAGTCTCATTCCTTCATTATTTCACAGGAATATTTTCTATGCACTATCAGAATTTTTGTTTGTATATTTCTGTTACGAAGCTTACCTTAGCTATCCTTTGGTTAGCAATGAAGTAAATTGTAAAGAAAATTTATACAACTATTAGATACCAGCAGAATGTAATGCATTTTCTGGCCCGCTACGGCCTTCGTCAGCATTCTTTGTATCTTATAACTGGATAGTGCCTATTGTAAATTTTATGTATTTAACTTAATTATTTTATCAAATAGAATCTGGGAATTTATTTCTCATGGTGAGTTACATTTATTATATAAATTTTTCATATTATTCGAATGTGTATTCTATGTCAAATACATTCCTCAAAAGCTTTTATACTTTAATAGTCTCATTCCTTCATTATTTCACAGGAATATTTTCTATGCACTATCAGAATTTTTGTTTGTATATTTCTGTTACGAAGCTTACCTTAGCTATCCTTTGGTTAGCAATGAAGTAAATTGTAAAGAAAATTTATACAACTATTAGATACCAGCAGAATGTAATGCATTTTCTGGCCCGCTACGGCCTTCGTCAGCATTCTTTGTATCTTATAACTGGATAGTGCCTATTGTAAATTTTATGTATTTAACTTAATTATTTTATCAAATAGAATCTGGGAATTTATTTCTCATGGTGAGTTACATTTATTATATAAATTTTTCATATTATTCGAATGTGTATTCTATGTCAAATACATTCCTCAAAAGCTTTTATACTTTAATAGTCTCATTCCTTCATTATTTCACAGGAATATTTTCTATGCACTATCAGAATTTTTGTTTGTATATTTCTGTTACGAAGCTTACCTTAGCTATCCTTTGGTTAGCAATGAAGTAAATTGTAAAGAAAATTTATACAACTATTAGATACATAAAATTTACAATAGGCACTATCCAGTTATAAGATACAAAGAATGCTGACGAAGGCCGTAGCGGGCCAGAAAATGCATTACATTCTGCTGGTATCTAATAGTTGTATAAATTTTCTTTACAATTTACTTCATTGCTAACCAAAGGATAGCTAAGGTAAGCTTCGTAACAGAAATATACAAACAAAAATTCTGATAGTGCATAGAAAATATTCCTGTGAAATAATGAAGGAATGAGACTATTAAAGTATAAAAGCTTTTGAGGAATGTATTTGACATAGAATACACATTCGAATAATATGAAAAATTTATATAATAAATGTAACTCACCATGAGAAATAAATTCCCAGATTCTATTTGATAAAATAATTAAGTTAAATACATAAAATTTACAATAGGCACTATCCAGTTATAAGATACAAAGAATGCTGACGAAGGCCGTAGCGGGCCAGAAAATGCATTACATTCTGCTGGTATCTAATAGTTGTATAAATTTTCTTTACAATTTACTTCATTGCTAACCAAAGGATAGCTAAGGTAAGCTTCGTAACAGAAATATACAAACAAAAATTCTGATAGTGCATAGAAAATATTCCTGTGAAATAATGAAGGAATGAGACTATTAAAGTATAAAAGCTTTTGAGGAATGTATTTGACATAGAATACACATTCGAATAATATGAAAAATTTATATAATAAATGTAACTCACCATGAGAAATAAATTCCCAGATTCTATTTGATAAAATAATTAAGTTAAATACATAAAATTTACAATAGGCACTATCCAGTTATAAGATACAAAGAATGCTGACGAAGGCCGTAGCGGGCCAGAAAATGCATTACATTCTGCTGGTATCTAATAGTTGTATAAATTTTCTTTACAATTTACTTCATTGCTAACCAAAGGATAGCTAAGGTAAGCTTCGTAACAGAAATATACAAACAAAAATTCTGATAGTGCATAGAAAATATTCCTGTGAAATAATGAAGGAATGAGACTATTAAAGTATAAAAGCTTTTGAGGAATGTATTTGACATAGAATACACATTCGAATAATATGAAAAATTTATATAATAAATGTAACTCACCATGAGAAATAAATTCCCAGATTCTATTTGATAAAATAATTAAGTTAAATACATAAAATTTACAATAGGCACTATCCAGTTATAAGATACAAAGAATGCTGACGAAGGCCGTAGCGGGCCAGAAAATGCATTACATTCTGCTGGTATCTAATAGTTGTATAAATTTTCTTTACAATTTACTTCATTGCTAACCAAAGGATAGCTAAGGTAAGCTTCGTAACAGAAATATACAAACAAAAATTCTGATAGTGCATAGAAAATATTCCTGTGAAATAATGAAGGAATGAGACTATTAAAGTATAAAAGCTTTTGAGGAATGTATTTGACATAGAATACACATTCGAATAATATGAAAAATTTATATAATAAATGTAACTCACCATGAGAAATAAATTCCCAGATTCTATTTGATAAAATAATTAAGTTAAATACATAAAATTTACAATAGGCACTATCCAGTTATAAGATACAAAGAATGCTGACGAAGGCCGTAGCGGGCCAGAAAATGCATTACATTCTGCTGGTATCTAATAGTTGTATAAATTTTCTTTACAATTTACTTCATTGCTAACCAAAGGATAGCTAAGGTAAGCTTCGTAACAGAAATATACAAACAAAAATTCTGATAGTGCATAGAAAATATTCCTGTGAAATAATGAAGGAATGAGACTATTAAAGTATAAAAGCTTTTGAGGAATGTATTTGACATAGAATACACATTCGAATAATATGAAAAATTTATATAATAAATGTAACTCACCATGAGAAATAAATTCCCAGATTCTATTTGATAAAATAATTAAGTTAAATACATAAAATTTACAATAGGCACTATCCAGTTATAAGATACAAAGAATGCTGACGAAGGCCGTAGCGGGCCAGAAAATGCATTACATTCTGCTGGTATCTAATAGTTGTATAAATTTTCTTTACAATTTACTTCATTGCTAACCAAAGGATAGCTAAGGTAAGCTTCGTAACAGAAATATACAAACAAAAATTCTGATAGTGCATAGAAAATATTCCTGTGAAATAATGAAGGAATGAGACTATTAAAGTATAAAAGCTTTTGAGGAATGTATTTGACATAGAATACACATTCGAATAATATGAAAAATTTATATAATAAATGTAACTCACCATGAGAAATAAATTCCCAGATTCTATTTGATAAAATAATTAAGTTAAATACATAAAATTTACAATAGGCACTATCCAGTTATAAGATACAAAGAATGCTGACGAAGGCCGTAGCGGGCCAGAAAATGCATTACATTCTGCTGGTATCTAATAGTTGTATAAATTTTCTTTACAATTTACTTCATTGCTAACCAAAGGATAGCTAAGGTAAGCTTCGTAACAGAAATATACAAACAAAAATTCTGATAGTGCATAGAAAATATTCCTGTGAAATAATGAAGGAATGAGACTATTAAAGTATAAAAGCTTTTGAGGAATGTATTTGACATAGAATACACATTCGAATAATATGAAAAATTTATATAATAAATGTAACTCACCATGAGAAATAAATTCCCAGATTCTATTTGATAAAATAATTAAGTTAAATACATAAAATTTACAATAGGCACTATCCAGTTATAAGATACAAAGAATGCTGACGAAGGCCGTAGCGGGCCAGAAAATGCATTACATTCTGCTGGTATCTAATAGTTGTATAAATTTTCTTTACAATTTACTTCATTGCTAACCAAAGGATAGCTAAGGTAAGCTTCGTAACAGAAATATACAAACAAAAATTCTGATAGTGCATAGAAAATATTCCTGTGAAATAATGAAGGAATGAGACTATTAAAGTATAAAAGCTTTTGAGGAATGTATTTGACATAGAATACACATTCGAATAATATGAAAAATTTATATAATAAATGTAACTCACCATGAGAAATAAATTCCCAGATTCTATTTGATAAAATAATTAAGTTAAATACATAAAATTTACAATAGGCACTATCCAGTTATAAGATACAAAGAATGCTGACGAAGGCCGTAGCGGGCCAGAAAATGCATTACATTCTGCTGGTATCTAATAGTTGTATAAATTTTCTTTACAATTTACTTCATTGCTAACCAAAGGATAGCTAAGGTAAGCTTCGTAACAGAAATATACAAACAAAAATTCTGATAGTGCATAGAAAATATTCCTGTGAAATAATGAAGGAATGAGACTATTAAAGTATAAAAGCTTTTGAGGAATGTATTTGACATAGAATACACATTCGAATAATATGAAAAATTTATATAATAAATGTAACTCACCATGAGAAATAAATTCCCAGATTCTATTTGATAAAATAATTAAGTTAAATACATAAAATTTACAATAGGCACTATCCAGTTATAAGATACAAAGAATGCTGACGAAGGCCGTAGCGGGCCAGAAAATGCATTACATTCTGCTGGTATCTAATAGTTGTATAAATTTTCTTTACAATTTACTTCATTGCTAACCAAAGGATAGCTAAGGTAAGCTTCGTAACAGAAATATACAAACAAAAATTCTGATAGTGCATAGAAAATATTCCTGTGAAATAATGAAGGAATGAGACTATTAAAGTATAAAAGCTTTTGAGGAATGTATTTGACATAGAATACACATTCGAATAATATGAAAAATTTATATAACATTTTTATGTTTTTAAAAATACTTGAAAATCATTAAATGGTACTTCGTCGGCTGATAATTTAATTGTAGTATGTGGATTTCGATAGTTTCGAGTAAATTGAGTTTGAAGTTTGAACTCCACATACGACATTTATATAATAAATCAATTTTTTTTGTCGTTTTATATGGAAATTTGTCGTATGTGCAGTTCAATACGACATTTAATTTGAAAATTGCTTCAGCAAATCATCATACGACAAACTCAACACTCCATATCTCGAAAAAACATATGAGGTATCGAAAAACTGATTACGCCAAATGAAAGATCAGGTCGGAAAACCTAAGGAATCAATCTTAACTCAAAACCGCAAAAAATCCATACCTACGACATTTAAATTATCAACCGACGATTTGCAGAATGTACTAATAAAGTGACCTCACAAGCGCAGCTGTTTGTAGTGATTTTCTTCGTGTGTGACGTTTGTCGTCATTTTTTTTGTTATTTACTTTTTTTCATAAGGCATTTTGACATTTGCCGTCTCAATTCTAGCAACAAAATGCCTCTTGTTTTTTCTATTGTTGCATTGTTGTAGTACTGAGGTCACTTTGTTAATACATTTTGGACGATTTGTTTATACATAGTAGGGATGCCAATCAGCATAGATTTTTAAAAATCCCGATCCCGAAATTTCGGAATTCCAGAAAAACCCGGGACTGGAATCAATGTGTCACATTATTATACAATATTTTTAAAATAAACAACACTTACGGGTGTGTTTTAGAATACGAAATCTTCACTTTCGTAAAAAAAAACATAAAAATCACACAACTCCTGACATTTTTATGTTGAAATTTAATTTTTTTTGGAATAATTTGTGATACAAAAAAGAAAACCAACAATGATTTTTTGGAACAGCTTATAATAAGCGATTTTTTATGTTTTTGACATTTAGATTTTTTTCGAATAATATCTTTGAATATACAAAAAAATTTGAATTTGAGAATACGAATTTATGAACTAGGTATGTACCTATATGGATTAAAATAATTTTGCGTTTACAATACAAGTCGAAACCTAGAACACACCTGAATGACTAGCGTTTTCCCGGGGCTTTGTTTGCGCGGAAAACTTTCGTAAGGAAAGACCTAACGGTTTATCAGTTTGTTGATTAAAATGCCTAATATATTTCTTAAGTTTTAAGAAGAAAATGTTTTCCCTGCACAACTAGTTGTGAAGAGGGTATACTAAGTTTGTCATGCCGTGTAAAACTTTTTTTTAATATTTAGCTAAGACCCCTATAAATAATACTTTATCAAATTGTCAAATTGTTTATAATTATCCATAGTAGCTTGGAGTTGAAATCCAGAAAATCGGTTCAGTAGTTCATGTATAACTTTGTGACAAAAAATAACACAAATAGTGGCGGAATGCACATATTAATATACGATTTGGAACAAATTCGTTTTATGTATATGACTAGAAATCATACCACAAAATTTCGTGAAGATCGGTCCATAATTTATCATAGGCCCCATATAAATTCTACTCTCGGATACCCTTTAGCTCGCGTAAAACCTTAAGGAAGGTTTCAGAGATTCGGTACAGCCGAATATGACACTCTAACTCTAACTTGTTTTAATTAAAATTCAGTTTTTTAATCTTTTTGCTAGGTGTGATCACTCTCGAGCTGGCCAAGTTGAACTGCCCTTGTGAGAAGTAATTCCCACAGATCAATTTTTGCTGTTTTAAAAGACTGACACAGATTTATTAATAGTCATTGCAGCAAAGACCTAAAGGAGAAATTGTAATCTTCTAATGTTTTTCAAAAGGTAAGGCTTTTCTACATATGGCCAAAGATTTGAGGCCTTAACGCAAGCCTTAACTTCGTCGGCACTATCGGCAAAGTCTGACGGAAGTCTACAGCTAACTACAACGTGTTCCACCCATTATGACATTGTTCCCTCTGATGTCTTTAAAAGCTCTGTTTATCGCTTCGAAACACTTTTTATTTGCACATTACTTTGACCTCACTATTCTGTTTTGAAATATTTCAGATCGGTGTTTCTACATTAGTAAGGTTTACCGGGAGCTTGAAGGGAGCGTGAGTTGTCTTTCCTCCCTCTTACAGTGTTGCCACGATTCTTGACGATCCGTCGGCTGAGGCGATTACACGTTTTCTCCTTACTTTTGCTCATAATAAATTGATAATTATACAGGGGTGTGCTCGAAATCGAAAACGTAAAACGCAAGAATTTGGAAGTTGTTTTTTATACACCTTATATAATTTTTATAATTTTTGTTACAAAATTCTGTTTAATAGAGAAATATTTGCATAATATTTGTCATACAATTCTTTAATTACCGAAATCTTATTAAAAAACGACTTTTAAAATTCTTGCGTTTTACGTTTTCGATTTCCAGCATACCCCTGATAGTTGCCACCAATTGCCTCCAAAAAATATTATTTTCCTTTCATTCTCTATATTAGCAAGAATATGCTGATTGTATGTAATTTGTTTCATTCGTCAGTAACTCTTCATTAGATTTCACCAATTCTCTCTGATCAATAATGTAATAATTGTTCTCGCTTATATATTCTCGATTAACGAAGTTCGTTTTGACCGAGGCAATCCATTTTGCCTTATATTTTGTCCTGCATCCTCAATCGATGAGCCCCTGCACACTATCCTTCAATTCTTTCCCAAGTACTGTTTAATGTCTTCCGCGATGCTTTATTTGTATTAATTTCAAAGGCTTAAGGGATCAGATAGTTGACAGAAAATTAACATTACTGTACACAGCTTTCGCAGCTTAAGAGGAAAACCGCTAGACGCAGCTTCCTTTAGGGTAGTGTCCCAATGTCTATTTGCTCGAACAAGCCAAGAGCCTTTGAAATGTTAAAGATATGCTCTATTAAATTTTAATGTTAGGTGTCCATATTATTTCGGTGAAGGGTATAAATACAACTCTGCGGATTCGAGAGAAATAAAAAAATTATATTTTCGAAGATATGCAACTGATGGGACTACATATAATTTAGAAATAGATTTTATAATCGCTTGAAATTCAGCACACCTTTTTAAAAACGATTGTTTTACAATTTATCACATGTGAACCTGTATGTCAATATAAGAACATACCTATATACATATACATATATACAGTGTTGGTCAAAATACATGTATTGATGTAAATACTTAAAATAAAAAATACATTTAATTCGTGTATTTAAAATACAAAATAAATACGCAAAACAAATATTTCCTTTCATGAACACTAGTTTTATTTAAATATAAAGTGTTTTTTACCATGTCTTTAAACATGCAAGTAGTGGCATGCTGTATACATATTATCAAAGAAAATTTGTTCGAAATAGTCGAATCTCATGCCATTGGCTTTTGTGTTTACACATGCCACTGCGAGTTCATTTTCAAAATGTCTTTGAAGAGTCAACTTGAGATAATTTATTTACTTCTCAAATTAAAAAAAAGTTCAAAAAACCAAAAACATTTATTTATATAAGCATTATTTTAACAATATTAATGCTCTTTAATTAACAAACTTGCTTTTATTAATTCGCGTTTCAAAAAATTAATCATAATAATACATTTATCAAGTTTAAACTTTAATTACAATTCGACAATAAATTTGCATTAAATTTTTAACAGGGTAACATTGTTCATCGTTTTTTCATTTAATGGCATGCAAGTGCCAAATTTCCACTCGCATGCAATTTTTGCTTCCACTGGAGCTGCCAAACTAAGTGTATTGAGTTTTTCGAACTGGCAGTGGCATGTGTAAATGCTAGGTTAAGCTCGAGAACATTTACGAACTGTCATACTGCAATTACTTTTCCACATTTATGATCAGTATACTTTGGCAAATCATCATGAATAGATTCACGGTTGAAAACGCGTTCACGTTATCCAAATTTACTTAAACAATCAGTCCACGATTCGACTTAGTGATTTGAATGACGCACGGTTCTTGTTTAACTTCTTGGAAAATATACTTCCAAAACGCGCTTCTGTTTTTAAATAAATATTTAATTTTGCTGTTTTTTTTTTACAATTCCAAGTTTTTTATGGTTAAAAAAACCTTAAGCACTAGACAAACAACCTCTTCTTAGAGACTAAATAAAACAGGATAAAGAAAACAAGTTTTACTGATTCTTATCAGCACAAACTGGCAATTAATTGTATAAACCCTTTTTATAATATTCCTCTGAGGCATAAGTTGCCAGATTTTCAGTTATTTGACTCTCATAACTAGCGCATTTTGTAACTGGGGTGATTAAATGCCTTAAATTGTTACCCTAAAGCCGATCTAATCTGGGTTTTACGTACACTATGGTTGACAAAAGTTTTTCATAACAAAAATTGTTGTCCTAAATGTAATGTAACAACTTATATAATATAAAATGTTAAGAAATATGAAATGTACTAGAAATCAATTTTTTAACGATACTTAAAACCATGGTAGAATAAGTACAAGGTCATTAGAATTTTTGTTCTCAATTTTTTAAACCCATATAACGTCAAACAAAAGAAAATAAGGAAAAAAAATTAAACAAGCGTCAAAAATCAAATTAATTAATTTGACATTACATGGGTAAATAATGACAACTCTCCCTAACCCCCGTTTCCACATGCAAGTGCAAGTTCGAAAAACTTAATACACTCACACTTTTTCACTTAAATTCATACAATTTTTGTACTTTCAGCCAATCGCCTGTTTCCTTGATTTTTAGTTGATAATATGTATACACTACTTGCCAGTAATTACTTGCATGTGGAAACGTAGGAATTCATTTAAGTTTCACAATACTGAAAAAATAATTTCGATTCGTTCAGTATCGACTGAAATAAAATTGCTTTCGAATCGAGAAAGTACCTGATCACGACTGCCAGAATTAGGCCCCTGGTACTTATTATACTCTGCTTAAAACGAAAATTTCTGTTTTAAATCGTTTTGTTTTCAAAATCGATTTCCATCACATATCTCATACATATCTGTGGCATTTTGACATAACATTTTAAGTCTAATTTAAAAAGTGGTAAAAAATGTTGTTAATCGTACGAATTTTCAAACAAAACACATTTTTGTTTACGTTTTTAAAATTTTGTATTATAATTTCAAAAGATTTTGTTATTCGTGCTTAATTCCCAGTTTTTATTATTGATAAAAACACTTGAAATTTATTGTTGATGGGATAAGCTATTCCTATGCGCATTTCACTGGTTGCTTAGGCCAAATAAAACTGTTAAGCGTATAAGACTTATAGCAACAGTTCTACTTGTAATAATATCAAAGCTTAAACAAAACACATCAACAATAAACAGTGGGTTTATCTCATCTTACATTCCCCACTACAATTAGTTGAAATTCTCTCAACATTAATTGTAGTTGTAAGTAGGTTAAGAAAAACAAAATAAGAACAACAACAACTTTACAAAAGATGTTGACAATTAATTGATATTATTACAAGTAGAACTGTTGCTATAAGTCTTATACGCTTAACAGTTTTATTTGGTTTAATATCTTTAGTTTTTCTAAAATCTTTATGGATGAAGTTTCCTGATGATCTGGCCTAAGCAACCAGTGAAATGCGCATAGGAATAGCTTATCCCATCAACAATAAATTTCAAGTGTTTTTATCAATAATAAAAACTGGGAATTAAGCACGAATAACAAAATCTTTTGAAATTAAAATTTTGTATTCCCAAAAATTGAAATTACATTTTGTATTACAAATTTAATTTTTTTCACCTAGTTTGTTTTTAAAAACATTTTTGCTTTATTATCTCGACTTCAGATGTTTTGTCAAAATGCCACAGATATGTATGTATTTATTTTATAAAGTTTTATTATTTTATTTAAGAACCAAAATTTAATTAAAAAAATTTTTATTACGCCATTCGTAAAACAATTTGTACCTTTAGTAAATTTATTTTAAAGTGTTTAATGTAATCAATGTAATAAAACGTTTGGATAACACTAAATTTTTTTTCAATTTCAAGGTATATTTACTACCTATTTCAGAAAAAGACAATCAGCACGACGCTGTGCCGATGTTGATGGGGGTATTATCAACATCAGTACAATGTACTGCTCACCAAATTTACAATTTAGTCACAATACACGCCAATTGTAGGTCTTCCAACTCTTGTTTTTAGTGTTGCCACAATACTGTTAATTTAAATTTACAATATTAAATTTACAAATTTACAATGTAGTCACAACATTTAAATGATAACGCCAAATAACCGTCTTCCGACTTGTATTTAATATTGTCACAAAACCGCAAATTAAAATTTACAACCTTGAATCAATAAACATAAAAGTTAAATATTAATCTTGATCTGATGTTAATAAACTGAAAATATGGTTCCCATTTTTTCAAAGGTAACATTTTTCTTGAAATTCAAATTTTGTATTAAATTACCTAAAATAGTTTTTTTGTTTTAATTTTAATAAGGCACTAGTAAATTAAAACTATATTTTTGTATATACTGCGTTGTAGCGGTATAGAATTGTTTTAAACACGGTATTAGGAAATTAAGGTTTAGTTTTTGTATATATAATATTGTAGCGGTATAGTTTGATTGTAAATACGACATAACGAAAATAAAGTCGTGTTGTACCGGTGTAGAATTTTTGTAAGAACAAACAAATATGGAGTAAGGTTGTAATTTTGTATCTACAATGTTGTGATGTTACAATATTATTGCAAGAGACAAAATTTTGTATTTGCAGGGTCGTGGCGGTACATAATATTTGGAAGATTCGTAATTTCTGCCTGGGTAGATATAAATCAAATAACCCAAAATTATATTGATTTATAAAAATTTTGTTTACATTATTCAGCTAAATAAATAAAAATAACGCATATATGTACTTTAAATAAATAAAAAATATTTAGAAGTCGGACTCATATACTTTCAAATACAAACAGCGTGCAAATAATTCAACTTAATGACAACAAAATAACAAAAAAAAAAATAAAAAAAAAGAAAAGTAAAAACTCTTTCTCATCAATATTTCAATGGCTCAAAGTTCTGTAAATTGCAGCAGTGGTACAACAGCAGTTGGTGGTGCAGGTGGGAGCACAATTTCTATGAAATCAGGCTCTCACAGTAATCTAACAGTGACTGGTAATAGCACAAGTACACCCATACGTATTGCTAGTTATCATGGTCATGTATCGTCGTCCACTGGTAACGACTCACCTACACCATCATCGACGGCTAGTTTAATGCAACAATCCCCACAGTATCAACAATCAAGTAGTGTGCCCTCATCTGCTGGTGGCGCTGCTAGTGGTGGCAGTGCTGTTGGTCAACTGGGTCAAAGTTCAGCCTCATTAAATATGGGAATTTCCACACAGCAGCCACAGCAACAACAAGCAGTATCCACAAATGCCATGAGTACTAGTATAACACCACCAAACAGTGCTGGTTTACGTCAATCAGGTGGTAAGTAACATCAAAATCATTCAGTATTATTTCTTTCTGTATTTCTTTTTATCTTTAGAAATGTACCTGTTTTTTATTAAATTAATTTAAACATCTTTTCTCAGTTTTTATTTCTTTTCACTTCATTTGCGGTTTGTACGTGTGTTTTTTTATTTATAAACTCACTGTATTATACAAAAAAAAAAAAAAAAAAATAAAGTTCACATCAGTAAACCAATTCATTAGGCCTATTAAAAGTGTATGTGTTTAATGTATTGATTATCAAATGTGAACTTAAACTTTTATTTGGCATAAAACAGTACTCTGCAGCACATTTATATCAAAAAACTGTGCAAGTTATCAAAGCGGTTGTACTGCATTATTAAGCTTACAATGTGACGTTTTAATAAAGTATTTATAGTAAATGTGTTGAAGAGTATCATTCAATAGTTGTTTTATCCAAAGTTAATTTTGTTTTAAAGGGTGTTTTTTTAAGCCCGATAGAACTTGAAATTGTAAAAAATAACACAAAAAATTAAATTGTAATCAAAATTGTAATCAAAAAAGATCAATACGTGACATTAACATTTGAAAATGATTTCGGGCATATGGGCACCGCGGCTGTTCTTGACGAAGCGCTTTCTGGACGTCCAATTTTGGGCCACTTTTTCGAGCACTGCTGGCAGTATGTCACGAATAACACGAACAATGCTGGCCTCCAAGGCGTCAATTGTTGCTGGTTTATCAGCATAAACCAGTGACTTCACGTAGCCCCACAGGAAATAATCGAGAGGTGTCAAATCGCACGACCTTGGAGGCCAATTGACAGGTCCATTTCTCGAAATCAACTTATCGCCAAATTTTGATTTCAATAAGTCGATGGTTGCGTTCGCCGTATGGCACGTAGCGCCATCCTGTTGAAACCACATCTCCTCCGGATCAATGTCATCCATATTTTCAAACAAAAAATCATTGATCATGGTGCGGTAACGATCTCCATTGACCGTAACGCGAGCTCCGGCCTCATTTTTAAACAAATAAGGTCCGATGATGCCACCAGCGTGAAAACCGCACCAAACGGTGCGGTTCCTTCGACGTGTTGGTGTTATTGCATCCTCTAGAGAGTATGTGGTACGAAATCTATCCACAGTTCGACGAATGGCTTGTTCAGATGGACGATTATGTACGCCATAAAAATGACGAAGTCGACTATAAGTTGCGCGAATCGACGACTGATTTTCAAAGTAAATTTGGATAATTTCGTAGCGTTGTTCAAGAGTGAGTCTATTCATGATGATTTGTCAGAGTATACTGAAACGATAAAAAAAAATATTTCATCAAAATTTAATTTTTTGTGTTACTTTTTACAATTTAAAGTTCTATCTAGCTTAAAAAAACACCCTTTACATCTATTTTTTCTATATGAAATTAGTTGTATATTTTATTGTTTATTTTTTTTTTCATCATATAACACACCAAAAATATGTACCTTAATTTACCAAACGACCACAAAAAACAGTTTTTATTTTGCAAGCATACTTGTGGTTAACACTATTTTTATATATACATGCTTTTATATAACACGCGGCCCTGTGTTCCACAGGGAATTAAAGGATTATTACATACAAATTTATAATACACATTAATTCAGTCCGTTTCCTCCAGCTGTAAATATAATGTTAAACATTTGATGTTTATAGCTATTTTATAGAAATTATTGCACATTTCAATATAAATAAACAAGGGAGGTAACAAAACAACTTTATTGCCGATACGATACCGATACTCAAAAAGAAATATCGGCGATACCGATTCCGACACGCATATTAAATTAGAATTTAAGATGAAATTAACAAAATTTAAGTAACTAATTTTTTTGTTATGAAAAATAACGGCGTATGATATTTTTTTAAAATTAATATTAATTAATATTAAAAACAACGAATTTTATTTCAATTCGTGGTAAAATTAACAAAAAATTAATTTTTTGTTAATTTTTTGTTAATTTTACCACGAATTGAAATAAAATTCGTTGTTTTTTCAATCTTATTAATATTAATTTTAAAAAAATATCAATCTTATTAATATTAATTTTAAAAAAAATATCATACGCCGTTATTTTTCATAACAAAAAAAATAGTTACTTAAATTTTGTTAATTTCATCTTAAATTCAAATTTAATATGCGTAGAGATTAGTAATATTTTGAATTGATATTAATAAGTTTTTTGTTTAAAAAAAACCAAGTATTCTCAACGTTTGCGGAGAAAGACGATTGCGCAAACCTATATAGTCTCGCAAATGCGACAGAAATCCTTTGAAAACTTATTAGTTCTGCGCCATTTTCTTCAAATTTAGGTATAACTTGTCATGGTGCTAGTAAACAAGCGGATCAGCGTTTCTAAAAATATAAACAGATCTAAGGTATCTTTCAAATTCTTATTTTTTTTAAATTAATGAAAATAAGCAGGCAAATCTTAAAAAGTACAAATACATACAAGATTTAGGAATAAGAGAACATTGCACTGCAATACACAGTGGGAGATTTCCGCCAAAACTCTATAACTTTGTTATTTCTTTTCGTAAAGCAATAGAACTTAGTGCGTAGGTGAAGTAGCAGAAGGACACGCCCAGAAATAACGCTCTATATGCTGTAGTGCCCATTACGCTGCCATTTGTTGTCCCATATCAAAGATATGCCATTGTAAATGGTGTTAAGACAGATATATATCTTTTTTAATTTTTCATAGGTAAAAAAATTAAAAGTTTTTGATTTATTTCTATATCTTAAACATTATTTTTACGACTTGCTCGATGTCTTTATAACTTTTATACCCTCCACCAGTGGTGAATGAGGGTATACTAAGTTTGTCATTCCGTGTGGAACTTTTTTATTATACATTTCAGACCTCTGGCTTCTTGAGTAATTCTAAGACGGTTTAGCATTGTCCGTCCGTCTGTCTGTCTAACTGTCTGTCTGCCTGTCCGTGTGTTGAAAACACGCTCACTATCGAAAAACTTAAAAAAAGAGAACAATCTTGGTGCCAAACTGCTTGTAGTTATCCTAAGCAGTTTGGGATTGAAATCCAGCAATCAGAATCAAAGGTTGGAACCACCACCCTATAAAATTGATAATTTTGTTACAAAAACTAACATTAATGGTGAAATAATGCATGGAATTATATAAGATTTTGCACAAATTCGTGTTATGCGACTGGAAATCATACTGCTAAATTTCGTGAAGATCGGTGCAAAATTTACCCCAGGCCCCATACAAACCCTACTCACAGAAAACAGTTTACTACGCCTTTAACCGTAATTAACAATGCCTTCATAATAAAATTATAAAATTTGGTACGTCACACTTTTATAGGACTAGAAATCAAATATATATCGTGATGATCGGTCCATAATTTACCACAGGCCCCATAAAATGTCCATTTTGGGAAATTAATTAAATACGCATAAAACCGTAGCAGATAACTCCAACTAGGTTCATATGACCAGAAAAAAAGCTTTAAATTTGTAATAATAGGGATCACTAAAAAGGTAGTAATTAAAAATATTGGCCCAACTTGATTGTGAATACTGCAACATATTTTTAAAAATTTAATGATTTGAAAATCATAGCATTCTCAACAAAAAGGGGAAATTATTTTCAAATTGAAAAATGCCATTATTTTCAACTTGCTTTCAAACGTAATACTGAAACGTTTTTCAAATGTGGAACATAATTAAAAATATTTTATTTTTTCAATTTAAATTCATTATTTATTTAAATAAACTGTGAGATAACATTCGGCGCCATAGCTAATATATGAAATAACATTCTTTCCGTTCTCTAATTCTTGCAAAGACGAAATAATTGGCACCCTTTTATTTCGAGGATTGTAGCACCGCGATCATACAACAAACTTATAATTTCTTTACTTTCCAGTTTATTTTTTTAATTCGTATTTTTAATCATTGTAATTACTCACAAATAATTTTAAATTTTCACAAGAAATAAATCTATCACTTGTAAAACACATTTAACCACGAAGTAAAAATTTAACTTCAATCGCCATTTTTAATGTTTACATTTATTTTTCGCTTTAGTATTACCAAGTTTAGTTTAGATTTGAATTTAACATTTGATACCAATTTGACATCAAATTGATAAAAGATTTGTTGTCAAATGTTTATTTTCAAATCATTATCAATTTGAATTTAAATGTAAAAATCAAACATTTGAAAAACGTTTGAGAATTGTGTTTGATGTCAAATGATAAAGTCATTTCATATCAAAGGTTTGACTTCGTGTTTGTTGGGTTCTGCCAATCGGCTGTTTTCTCGATTTTTCGTTGATAATACGTATACACTACTTGCAAGTAATTACTTGCATGTGGAAACGTAGGGTAATTTAGAAAAAAAAGTAGCACAGCTTTGTTTTAAAAAAAAAAAATTCGCCTTGTGTCGTACATTGCGAAATCGTTTGACTTTGAAAAAAAAATATCGCAACTAATAATAATAGGAAAAAATGGTATACGAATGGATGAGTTCCCAGCGCATATTTCGATCATTGCTGCTGTTTTGTTAGCACGCAACTTTCTTTTATGCCTTCCATTTATAAAACTATTTTTAGAAGAATTTTTAATATTTCTTATTAAATCTTTCACTAAAAAAGAAAAAATACATAATCCGATTAATATTTTTGAAGATATTTGCTTTTAAGTTACACCATCTTTTTTAAAAACAAAACTGTTCTACTTTTGACAATTCTGACTTCATTCTTCATAAAAAATTATATAAAAAAAAAAAAAAAATTCGAAAATTTGTTTCGATGAACAGGCTGAAAGATTAGGTGTCAGATTAATTTGGTCACGGCTTTGTTGAAAATTTGTGAAACAGTGTTATTTAACTATTTAATTTAAAATTGAAAAATTAGATGAAAAATATGGCTCAAAAAGAGATTAGAAAATTGTATCACAAATTATTCTTGAGGTGATTTATCGGTAGGGTACCATTTTTTCATAACAAGAGTATCAGACCTGGAACAGAATAAAGTAGTTGTAGTAGTAGCTGAAACTGACGAATGCTCTGTAGCGCAACAAATATAAATATTTAGAAATTTGCGCTTCAACGTCAACTGCAACGACTACTACAACTACGTATTCTGTTGACATTACATTTAAACAGCTGTTTTTAACTTTTGAAAGCTTGCAGCGCTATTCGTTACGTTGTACAACAGTGACTATTCTGTTCCCCACTTCATTTATTATCGTAAAATGAGCTCATATGCGTTTATTTCGCGCTGTACTATTTCAACTTTACTCCAAAATTTTTGATGTCCATCTTTAACAATTTATCTATTTAAAATCAAAGCTGAATTAACGGCAAGCACTAATTCAAAGAAATTTAACAATTTGTAATGTTGCCGTGTTAACCATTTTATTAGTATGTTATCACGAATCAAAAAAAATTTGCCAATTGTATACAGTTTTTCAACATTACTAAAAATTCCCTAAATTTAAATTTTTTTCTTTTCATTGCTTATTTATTGAATCTTCATATAATAAATATGAACTAACAATAATAAATCAAATCTTATCCTTATACTTTATTTATGTCCTGCCAGTGCCAGACAAAAATTTTCTTCAACACGGGTTCTGTTCACATACATGGGTGATTATCGCTCATCTAAATGGATAAGTGCTGCAGTGTCTATTCTTCTTAAGCGAGTTTGGCCGCCATGATTTAAAATAATTCGAGCATGTTGGTTTCAGGTGTTGTTCAAGCCTTTTTAAATATTTTACTGCATATTTTGTAATCATAGTTTTTAATAATGGCACATTGAGATCCTTATAAATGTTTGAGTTTTTAATATACCAGGGAGTGGCTGTGATTATTTGAAGAAGGTTATTTTGGTGCCTTTGAATTTTTTCGATATTAGAGGCCGAGGCAGTGCCCCATAACTGAATACCATAGCACCAGATTGGCTTTAAGATAGAGTTGTAAAGTAGAAGCTTGCAATCTAGACTAAGGACAGAATTTCTTCCAATAAGCCAATGAATTTAAATGGCTTTTAGTTTCATTTGAGTTAATTTTGCCTCTATGTGGCATTTCCACGTTAATCGCCGATCCTGATGTATACCGAGATATTTTACATGCGAGTGTTGAGGAATTAACTGATTATTGATTGTAATAGGGGAGCAAGATTCCCGGCACAATGTGAATGTTATATGTACTCATTTTTCAAAAAATCTGTCCATTTTTCCTTACGGGATTTTCCCCACGTATTACATCACTGGCCCAGCGGCTTATAAAAATCCGGCATTTAAAAATAAGAACACCCCTAATGTACACTAAGGTTAATTATTCCCAGAAGGAATTTGGAATTGACACTTTTGTTCATTAGCTCAAGTAGAAAAAGAGCATTAAATATTTATCGACGACGACTTCTTAAAGTTGGTAACTTGATAAGTGCAAGACGGTTAACATAGCCGAGGGTCTCAACCCAAGCCACAAAACAAAACAAAATAATAAAAACTGGGTTTGAACTGATTCGATTTTGTTAGAGCTTACTGAGTACTGTGAATCCCATATAAACGATCCATATCCAATAATCGGTGGAACCAAAGTAAACAATTGTTGGTAACATATTATTAAAACTCTTTACATCACCTTTTTATAAATCCCAGGACATTAGTAGTTTTGTAACATTTGTGCTGATGTGTGTAACGCCTTAAAATATTGGTCCTAGACCCACCTTAAAGTATACCGATCGACTCAGAATCACTTTCTGAGTCGAGCTAACGATGTCCGTCTGGCTGGCTGCGCAAAGTACAGGTCGCAATTTTGGAGATAATTTGATAAAATTTGGGACATAGGTTCTTATTAGCACAAGGACTAAGCCTATTGAAAATGGGCCGAATCGTAGGACCACGAGGGAAGAAAGGGGGAAATTTCTTCCTCTCAGAAACTATCAAACCGATTTTAATGAAATGTAAAACATATATAGATAGAACCATTTCTATAGGGACACATAAGCTATACAGTTTTTCAAAAAAGAACCACAAGGGGAGGTAAAGGGCAATTTCTTCCTCTCACAAACTTTCAAACCGATTTTAATGAAGTTTATAAACATAGATAAATCCATATTTATATGGACACATAAGCACGATGTGTTTTTAAATACTGTGGTGTAGGGTATCATATGGTCGGGCTTGACCGACTATACTTTCTTACTTGTTTATTGTTTACAGTTTTCCCAATCAGCCCAAAGAAAAAGTACGGGCTACTTCGTGCAAGAAGAAAATTGTTCTCTTAAAAGCTCTCTCACTTGACCAAACTTCGAGTACGGGAACAGTTTTTTAAGATTGGGATCCCGCGGGCTCCCAATTTTGAGAACGGGATCACACCTAATATAAAATAAATTGCCATTACTTAAATATTAATCCTAGCAGAAAAATGTTTTGTAAAATATTCTAAGAAAACATATAAATACCAGAGAATGACAAAAGAATCATTTTAAGTACTCTTTCAATATTAGTGAGAAAACATGTATGGACATGCATGGGTAAAGATCAAAACCATACACATACATACCACTACGCATAACAACCCTGTTGGCCAAACTGCCGTCGACGACATTGTCGTCAACGATTTATGCACGACATGTCCTCTATCACTTAGGATTTCTGCAAGACAATTTTGAGGAAAATGTCGTGGACGACAAAATACTCGACATTGTCGAGTGCACTGTCTTTTAAAGAAGTAAATAAACGATGACATGACAGACATTGTCTTTCAAGTTGTCTTTTGTCAAAGCTTATCCACGACAACATGAGAGACATCTTCTTGTAAGGTATCCACTATCAACAACAATACACGACACTATGAGCGACAGTGTCTTGTAAGCTGTCCTGTATTAAAGTGTATGCACGACAACATGACCGACAGTGTCTTGTAAGGTGTCCTTTATCAACTTCTAAGCACGACAATATGAGCGGCATTGTCTTCTAAGCTGTCTTCTAAACAAACAAACATAATTTGTTCCCAATAAAAAATAAAAATAACTGTAAAATAACGATAATAATAAAAAAACAACCAAAGCAAAGTGAAGCAAATCAGTCAGTAAAGTCTGAGAACTCAAAGACTAAGGTCTGATTTTAAAAATATGTATGTATGTCCTATTGTATATTTTTATTTTTTCGTTTAGGTTTATAGGCGACATTGTCGTGTAAGCTGTTACTCCTGTAACTTCATCGACATTGTCTTAAACGCAGTCGTTGACGATAAAGTAGAATCCATTGTCGTCTATATAGTCATCAAAGACAATCTGAACGACAATGTCGTTCATATGGTCATCAACGACTATATGGACGACAATGTCGTGCATGTGGTCATCAACGACAGGCTGAGCGACATTTTCTCTCTTTGTGTCGTGCACGATTTGCGCGACACTTGTTTGAAAATGTCGTTGACGATTTGCATTAGTTGTCCCTTAAGTGTCGTGCAGGAATTAACATTGTCGTGCACGAATCATCAATGATTCGTGCACGACATAGCCAACTGGGAAGCTTAAGTTGAATATGTATAGGTATACGCTGCTAATGTTTTTGTATTGTATTTGTATATTCATTCTTCTTTTTGAATGTACATGCAGATATAAATAAAATTTCTGTTAGCTATCTGCAATACCCATATAAGTATGTGTATTAACGTCCCACCAAACAATTTTCGGAGCGCTCCTAAATACGACTCTTAAAAGATACCTTTTCTTGAGGGTTTTATGATTACCCTCCTAATTTATGAGCAATTCTGATTGATTTCGGAGCCTGTAGAATTCAGGACTCTTAAAAGACTCATTTTTATGAGCAATTTAGGAGCACATTCCTAGAAAACTCTTATTTATGAGGGTTTTCTGAGGGGCAACGGTAGTTTGTTTTCTTATTCTTAATAATTTCAATATTTTGCGTTTGTCTGTCATTATTGTGATCATTTTGCGCTGTTCGGTTGTAATTTTGATAAGTACCAGTATATGCGCTGAACAAATGCTTATTATTCATTTATTTTATTTATTTTTTAAGCTTTTCACTAATGTTTTTTGTGTACTTTATGTGTGAATAGTTGACTAAACATTGTCCTTATAAATCTTTTCATTAGACAAAACTATCCATTTGAAGCCTTTGTTAAAAGAAAATTAGGTGGTTTTGTTCGTTGAAATTGGTTTAAAATGATTATTATTTCCATGCACAAAACATATACATATTAATAAAACTTTTCCCTTAAAAGCTAACAAGCATAAATTTACAAATAAAATGAATACCCTAATTTCAAGAAAAAGAAACACTCCTATATCACTCTTTTTTGGCTCCGGAATCCCTCTTTTATGACTCTTTTAAGAGGTTTTTATGGTTGATTTGTGAGCAAAAAGGCTCACAATTTTCCATACAAATCGTTAAATTTAGGAGTCCTAAAACGCTCATATTCAGTACAAAATTTTTTGACGGTTTCATAGGAAAACACGCTCATTTCTGAGGGTTTTAGGAGCTTTTTTCTGAGCGTTTTGCTCATAAAAAGGAGTCCTAAAAGACTCTTTTAGGACTCATATTGTTTGCTGGGGTATGTATAACGTAAATATACAGAGCGAGAGAGAAAGCAGAGTTATGTATCATTAAAAATATTTACATAGTCTGGGTTCACACTATGAAAGTTTTCTTTCAGAAAGTCTGAGTTAATGGGTGAGAAAGGAGAGATGAAAAGCTTGTTCTCTTCCCCTCTCACCAATAAACTTAGACTTTCTGAAAGAAAACTTTCATAGTGTGAACCCAGACATAGTTCCATACCTGCCTAGTGATCAAAGCACATTTTTGCTAAACCATTTTTTTTTTTTTTACACAGAAGTGCCAAAAATACTGAAGGTATTTTTTTAAACATGGATATTTCATATGTATGGCAGATAACCAAAACACATTCATGGGTATTGAATAATATCTGCATAATATTCATGTATTTTTGTTTACTAAATATGGGTGCGTGAAGATATTGCCGTGCATAAGTATAAGTAATAACCATACTTTTTGCAACGCACAACCATAGCTGTTGTTATTATTTGTGTTATAAATATGTGTATACACAATAACGAAAAGCGTGGGTAAATACCTCTGTATATTTTTCTTATGAGTACTTGTTGTCATTCTCTGATAAATACATTTAAATAAAGTAAGAACTTATTGTATGGCATTAATAAACTTGAGAGTATATGTTTGTATTCTTTGGTACATGTAACCTTTACATAATATTGCTATATGTTTTAAATTTAATTAGTATGCTAAATCAATAAATAATATTTTCGAAATTTTAAGTAAATCCTGTTCGGTTACTTATTGTTGTTAAAGGGATAACTTAAAATAAAACAAGTCATTTTCTAAACGGCATTCTCTTTTTTAAGATTACATCATGCTTTTATCTGTCATTTCATTAAATTATTATGATCATAATTACTTTAAACTAATTGTAATTAAATAAATGGTTTTTTACTTTTGCTTGTTTTTTGCCAAGTACAAACATGAGTAAAACATTATCATTAGTGGAAAGTGTATAAAGTATTAAATTAAAAGCCAAATATTTATTTTAAATTTAATGTCTAAATATCCAAGGGAGGTGAACAAAGTCGAAGTGAGCATGAACAAACCAAAAGTTGAAAACTATTTTCTTTATATAGTATTTAGTTGGCAGTTTTATTTGTTTAAATATCCTTCAGTGTTGCACAGTCGTATGTATGTAACTATTATATTTTTAGTTGCATAAGAATATTTATATGCACTAATGTGTGTTTTATAGAACACGAGCGCAAAACTCGTCCGTTCAACTTACATTTGAAACAAAAACAAATTCGGAAATTCGGTTTTTGTTTTAAATGTAAGTTAAACGGATGAGTTTTGCGCTCGTGTTCTATAAACCACACATAAGTAACAGATAATATATACCAGAGACTTTTACTATATGTATATATAAATATATGCATTTAGTATATGTATGTATAACAACATAAATAAAACAAATGGATATTCTTTTTAAAGTTATATCTCACAGCTATAGTTGGTGCTGGGATTAATTTGTTTCTAATATTCAGAATTCGGTGTTATTAACACAAAATAAAAAATAATTTTGGCACCCAATATTTGCGCCAGAAATAGGGTTTGTCGAATTTTAAAACTAAGTTATTATGTAATATCTTTTCTTTTTTGTTTTAATAGAGATTTTTAATAAAGATTAAGCGGCTTTTTTTGTATTTCCCCTCATCACTGCAGATGCAACAAATTAAAATTCCCCTGGCTTTATCAGTGTTTAAGAAAAATTATTTTACGTTTCAAAACAAAAAAATATAAGTATAAATAGCTCTACAAAGACCTTATGCAAATCAGTATAATTTAAATCAATCAAACTTATTAAACATGAATTTTAAAATCGTTTCAATTTTATTGTTGGTTGTCATACTTATTGTGGGAGAAAGTCAAGCAAAGCCAAGTTGGATTAAAAAGGATAAAATTCCTAGCAGTACTGGACCATACAACCCGAATCCCCCAACCCCAAGATTTTAGATAGAAAAATGGCTTTAATTTTAACTTCAAAGTATTATTGTTTCAAACTGAAATTATAATAAAAATGATACTTTTTAAAATATAAAACAACAAGCTTTTGTATTAATGTAGTTAATATACTCATAAGAAAGTGAATATCCTTAATTAAGTATTTTGTTTTAGTTGTTTCCTTTTCATTCCGATGTTGTATAACATTTTAGCATTTAGTATTTTCTCATTTATCAAGTTCATCTTTGTGGAAGTGTCATGTTGTCATTATCTAACAACGTTTTTTGCTTTTCAAGCTTATTAAATATTAAATATAAATAAGAACTCAAATTATATGGTGATGCAAAAGAAAAAACACTGAAGGAATGCCAAATTAAATAATGACGTTACAATTAAACTTATGGGACAATATTAATTATTTTACTTATCTTAAATAAAAGCACTAGTACATTTTTTTTAAATATTAAAAAATATACAAAAATTAAACGATTAGGATGTACTTGACTAAATCAAAGTATTATTAACGAACTGCAACTATTACTAACTATATGTATGCGTATTTAGAAAAACATTGTTTATTATAAAGTTTATTAGTAGGTTATATCAATAATCTTAATTTAAAATATAGAATCAGAAAAAAAGAAAAACTCTGCCCAATAGTACTTTTTCCAAAGCTTAGACTGATTGAATTGGTTCAAAATTAAATATGTTTAAGATCCTAGGAGACTAAAGAACTAAAATAAAATCCTAATTGCAGCAGTAAAAATATTGAAAATTTGACTTTTACTGTATGTGTGAAAAATAGTGTTCTTCAAAAACCGGTTTTAAATATGGGTTTAGCTATAACCCTAGGTCTACACTAAAGATAAATATCTCAGCAAGTTGGCAATAACGTCGGCAGAATAACAGATCAATATTTCTTATTGCTCAGCTTATGTTAAAGGTATGGTAAAATGTATTTATGTTAACTCATAATTTTAAAGAAATCAAGGAGGAAGGTGCAGTGTAAAATTGACGCCATCTTCCAAAAATTATATTTACATATTAATATAAATTCTATCTTATTCGACTTATTTTTTAAATGTATAATAATTTGTTTAAGCTTGAGATCTGTTTTATATAAAAATATAAATTTTTTTTAAATTAATTTTTTTTTGTTAAGATAAAATTTTGATATTTTAATTAGGTTCAAGTTTCAAAATTTAATTTTCATTAAATTATTTTTATGAAGAAAGGAACTTTACAACATGAAATTAATTAAAATTTATTGATAATTTTCATTCTTGCCTAAAGCTGGGCTCTAACTCAGGCGTTTTTACGGACAGGCTACCCTTACATGTTTCAATCGCAACCACTCGATCTCTTCAGAGGGGTTTGCCGTTTAACACTCACAGCCATCGACGACTGCTGGAAGTCAATAGTCAAACATCAATCTTTAAACCAAATTGTATTTAACGCTTGGTAGATCGAAATTAGCTTTTTGAATGATTATCCATTTTAATTGATTTACATGTTCTTCCTTACTTCTGTTTTTCGTACTTTTTGTCAAGAATTCTTCTTAAAGTCCAAAGTACATTTTTATTTTTTTGTCTTTCTTTTTCTTGTTGACCTTTCTCAACACAACTTGAAGGACAAATGTAAACAGCTTGTGCCTTAGCTTTTTTAACAATAGTATTGTGGTTATTTTGTTGAACTGTCCATGTTTTTTTTAATCCAATTTTTGATATTTTAATTAGGCTAAAGTTCATCAAATTTAATTTTCATTAAATTATTTTTGTGAAGAAAGGAATTTTACAACATGAAATTACTGCCTGTTCAATGATTTCGAACGTTAACTTTCGAAATCGATTAAAATTTATTGATAATTTTTCATTCTTGACTGAAGCTAATTTGTTCGAACGCTGCTTGTGGCGCTTACAAAAGTTAACCTACTTATGGCATTCTACGCGTCTATGCACCCTACGCTTTTGTGCATGTAACTTGCTACGTATAACTACACAGATTTATCTTTTTTGACATCTGCTTAGGGCGCGAAAAAGCGTACCTCCAGCTTTATACCAAAAAAACCACCCACCTTAATAGATATTTACTTTTTAAAATTTTATATCATACAAACATTGTTATACAAATGTAAAAATTAAAATCCAAAGAACATGGACGTGTGTTGTGTTATCCAGCCACTCATTTAGTAAAAAATTAAAGAACCTTAAAAAAAATAACCAAACGGCTGGGTCATGGCCAGTGACATAACAAAATAATTTTTTTTTATTATTACACTAACATTGTAAACATTTGTAAAATATTGTGACAGCCTACATAAATAAAAAGTATCTTCTCAAAACGGAAACTATGTAACACAGTTTGTCTTTATGTAATTTTACTTGAAAATTAGTTTAAAAGACATTTCGTCAGCTCATTATTGATTTGACCTACCGACAATTAAAAAAAAAATGAGTTAGGTATGAGGTTTATATTTTTAAATATCCCCTTTCAAAACCTGTTTCGCGAAATTTTTTGTGGTTTCTGAGATATTAAGCCTTCATTTTGCTTCATATCAACTATTTCAAAGGTTTTTAAGCATTGTTTTGCTCTACACGCCACCATTTGGCAATTGCACCAAATTCTTCATATAAAAACGTACAAAATAAATTTTACTCTTGCTTTGCTTCATTGCCGTAAGAAAAAAAGTAGTTTAAGCAAAAGCATTGTTGAATCAGTAGGTCTACGCAAAACGACTGATGATTTTTTGTAGAGTTGCGTTTTTTTTCATGCAATTGTTTTTGTAGCAGTTTTTGTTACACGCAAACAAAATGCGGTTGTTTTTTTAATTGTTGTATTTCTGCATAGACCTAATAATTGGACCATGAAAAAAGCAGAATAAAATGGCAACAAGAAAAAAAAAATAGTTTTATAAAATAATAACCACGTGTTAGTAAACGAATAAATGCTAATAGGAGCAGATATTCCTGCTAAAAGCAGCCGAAGTATGTGCTAAAAACAGCGGCGTTTGCCGTTTATAAAAGGCAAAACACAAAAACTGTGACGTTGATTTGATTCTTATGCTGAATGGAAAACAAAGACAAATTTTTGTTTTTTTCTTCATTCGACTTGAGCTTTTCTTCGGTTTGCTTTTAACTAATGTTACAGTATCTTTTAGCAGTCGTTCGTGCTGCCATTGCCAATCTTTCGTGCTGCTGTTGGCAATCGTTCGTGACACTATTATCTCCTCTTGTGCGGCTACTAGCATACATTAGTTTTTTATCTGGGGGTTTAAAGAAGTTTAAAGACTGCTGCTGCTTTTTTAATTCCTTCAATTAAGAAATATTTGTTTTTGCTAAAATAAGCTCCTGCCAGCTTAGGGCTCTTACGTTTCAGCAGTGTGCTCATTTTGGTACTGCTTTTTAAAAGTGCTATTTTTGTTTTGTCACTTGTTAGCTTTTGGGTTTTATTTAAGTTACGTGATAGCATTTTAAACGCTGATGAGAATCTCACAAGGATGCACAGTATACATATATACTTTGTTGTAAAAAAAAATAGCAATTGTGGTGTTGTTGGTTATAAAAAATTTGCTTAAGATGTAGGAATACTTTTCATACCCACATTTCAATAGTGAAGAGGGTATTTTGCATTTGTGCTGATGTTTGTAACACCTTAAAATATTGGTCCCACCTTATACTTATACCGATCGACGAATCACTTTCAAAGTTGATCTAACGATTTCCGTCTTTGCTGCCTGGCTGTCTGGCTGTCTATGTAAAAACATTGTGCGCAAAGTACAGGTCGCAATTTTGGAGATAATGATGAAATTTGGAACATAGGTTCTAATTGGCATAAGGACCAAGCCTATTGAAAATAAGGGCGAGTCGGTACATAATTTCAAATTGCCCCCATACAAGCTTTTTTTTAGAAAGAGTCGTTGTGGCCATAACCCATCTTAATATGTTGGTATTTAGATTAAATTTGGCCCAAACTAATTTTATTGCAATTAAAATTATCTTACTTAATTTCATGGAATGGGTCCATATACAAATTTTACTCCTGAAAATAGCTTTTAATGCTATAACTTCCTTATAAATGTAAATATTAACATACAAATTGGCGATAATAACTTTTACGATAGCTACTACGTCATGACAAAATGTTGTCCTGGTAGGTCCCATATAAACCTCCATCCCAAAATTTCACAGAGATGAAGATATCTAAATAATCAGCCTTATAAGGGTTGTCGTTGTCGTAAACGACCGTGCAATATATTAAAGTAACACACAACCTGTGTTCTAAAGTAACACACAACCTGTGTTTTTAATCTACTACAAAAAACGACTTAGTCTTAGACTTAGGCTGAATATTCGGCACAAAGAACTTTTACATAAATCTTAAACATATAACGTAATTTTGTTCAGGCGGGTACATGATTGGACATGGGTCCCGAATAGGGAACACTTGCAAAAGCTGTTTTTATTTACTGTGATGTAGGCTAACATATGGTGGGGCTTGGCCGAACATAATTTTTTACTTGTTTAACGGCCAATTTCAACAACTTCAGTTAAAACTAACTATTACTTTAACTTCCATTTAACATTATGTATTTGACCAGGGCAAGTTTAAAATGCCACGAAAAATGGTTAAAAATGGCTGGCAAAATGGAAAACAGTCTTTCAGCATCGCAAGATGTAACTGGTGAATATTTGAACGCTTATAATTCAGATTGAGAAAGGTTGTCAATAAATTCATCCGCCTCAATCATTAAAATATAAGTCAGAGTACCGAAACGTTCACTCATTTTTCAGTCATGAGCGAGCGTGAAAAATTAGAAATTTTACTGCTTTTTCATCCTCATGAGGGTGAGGAAAAAAACTAATTTGAATTTCCTCATTCATTAAAAATGAGCAAACAAAAAAATTCATAAGTGAATTTGTCAGATATGAAAAATTTTAAAAAATTCACAATCAAATTCCTCATAATGAAAAAAACGTCCACTTGCAGACGCCGCTTAGTTAAAAAAAACTAAACTTTGAGAAAATCAATCAAAACAATTATTTATATATATATATATATATATATATATATATATATATATATATAGAGAGTTTTGCAGGAGTATTGAATAATTAACCAGAAATTGCGCGTAACTAACGGAGTTTTGTACGAGATTGATAATGACTTATGAAGGCATTTTAAAAACAAATAAAATGTCAGCTTTTACAGAATTTTTATTTATTTTTTAGCTTTGCGGTGTTTGAAAGTGGACTCACATATAATGGGGGGTGTGCTGGAAATCGCAAACGCAAAACGCAAGAATTTGGAGGCTGTTTTTAATACACTTTTAATTTAATTTTTAAGGAATGCCAAATTAAATAATGACGTTACAATTAAACTTATGGGACAATATTAATTATTTTACTTATCTTAAATAAAAGCACTAGTACATTTTTTTTAAATATTAAAAAATATACAAAAATTAAACGATTAGGATGTACTTGACTAAATCAAAGTATTATTAACGAACTGCAACTATTACTAACTATATGTATGCGTATTTAGAAAAACATTGTTTATTATAAAGTTTATTAGTAGGTTATATCAATAATCTTAATTTAAAATATAGAATCAGAAAAAAAGAAAAACTCTGCCCAATAGTACTTTTTCCAAAGCTTAGACTGATTGAATTGGTTCAAAATTAAATATGTTTAAGATCCTAGGAGACTAAAGAACTAAAATAAAATCCTAATTGCAGCAGTAAAAATATTGAAAATTTGACTTTTACTGTATGTGTGAAAAATAGTGTTCTTCAAAAACCGGTTTTAAATATGGGTTTAGCTATAACCCTAGGTCTACACTAAAGATAAATATCTCAGCAAGTTGGCAATAACGTCGGCAGAATAACAGATCAATATTTCTTATTGCTCAGCTTATGTTAAAGGTATGGTAAAATGTATTTATGTTAACTCATAATTTTAAAGAAATCAAGGAGGAAGGTGCAGTGTAAAATTGACGCCATCTTCCAAAAATTATATTTACATATTAATATAAATTCTATCTTATTCGACTTATTTTTTAAATGTATAATAATTTGTTTAAGCTTGAGATCTGTTTTATATAAAAATATAAATTTTTTTTAAATTAATTTTTTTTTGTTAAGATAAAATTTTGATATTTTAATTAGGTTCAAGTTTCAAAATTTAATTTTCATTAAATTATTTTTATGAAGAAAGGAACTTTACAACATGAAATTAATTAAAATTTATTGATAATTTTCATTCTTGCCTAAAGCTGGGCTCTAACTCAGGCGTTTTTACGGACAGGCTACCCTTACATGTTTCAATCGCAACCACTCGATCTCTTCAGAGGGGTTTGCCGTTTAACACTCACAGCCATCGACGACTGCTGGAAGTCAATAGTCAAACATCAATCTTTAAACCAAATTGTATTTAACGCTTGGTAGATCGAAATTAGCTTTTTGAATGATTATCCATTTTAATTGATTTACATGTTCTTCCTTACTTCTGTTTTTCGTACTTTTTGTCAAGAATTCTTCTTAAAGTCCAAAGTACATTTTTATTTTTTTGTCTTTCTTTTTCTTGTTGACCTTTCTCAACACAACTTGAAGGACAAATGTAAACAGCTTGTGCCTTAGCTTTTTTAACAATAGTATTGTGGTTATTTTGTTGAACTGTCCATGTTTTTTTTAATCCAATTTTTGATATTTTAATTAGGCTAAAGTTCATCAAATTTAATTTTAATTAAATTATTTTTGTGAAGAAAGGAATTTTACAACATGAAATTACTGCCTGTTCAATGATTTCGAACGTTAACTTTCGAAATCGATTAAAATTTATTGATAATTTTTCATTCTTGACTGAAGCTAATTTGTTCGAACGCTGCTTGTGGCGCTTACAAAAGTTAACCTACTTATGGCATTCTACGCGTCTATGCACCCTACGCTTTTGTGCATGTAACTTGCTACGTATAACTACACAGATTTATCTTTTTTGACATCTGCTTAGGGCGCGAAAAAGCGTACCTCCAGCTTTATACCAAAAAAACCACCCACCTTAATAGATATTTACTTTTTAAAATTTTATATCATACAAACATTGTTATACAAATGTAAAAATTAAAATCCAAAGAACATGGACGTGTGTTGTGTTATCCAGCCACTCATTTAGTAAAAAATTAAAGAACCTTAAAAAAAATAACCAAACGGCTGGGTCATGGCCAGTGACATAACAAAATAATTTTTTTTTATTATTACACTAACATTGTAAACATTTGTAAAATATTGTGACAGCCTACATAAATAAAAAGTATCTTCTCAAAACGGAAACTATGTAACACAGTTTGTCTTTATGTAATTTTACTTGAAAATTAGTTTAAAAGACATTTCGTCAGCTCATTATTGATTTGACCTACCGACAATTAAAAAAAAAATGAGTTAGGTATGAGGTTTATATTTTTAAATATCCCCTTTCAAAACCTGTTTCGCGAAATTTTTTGTGGTTTCTGAGATATTAAGCCTTCATTTTGCTTCATATCAACTATTTCAAAGGTTTTTAAGCATTGTTTTGCTCTACACGCCACCATTTGGCAATTGCACCAAATTCTTCATATAAAAACGTACAAAATAAATTTTACTCTTGCTTTGCTTCATTGCCGTAAGAAAAAAAGTAGTTTAAGCAAAAGCATTGTTGAATCAGTAGGTCTACGCAAAACGACTGATGATTTTTTGTAGAGTTGCGTTTTTTTTCATGCAATTGTTTTTGTAGCAGTTTTTGTTACACGCAAACAAAATGCGGTTGTTTTTTTAATTGTTGTATTTCTGCATAGACCTAATAATTGGACCATGAAAAAAGCAGAATAAAATGGCAACAAGAAAAAAAAAATAGTTTTATAAAATAATAACCACGTGTTAGTAAACGAATAAATGCTAATAGGAGCAGATATTCCTGCTAAAAGCAGCCGAAGTATGTGCTAAAAACAGCGGCGTTTGCCGTTTATAAAAGGCAAAACACAAAAACTGTGACGTTGATTTGATTCTTATGCTGAATGGAAAACAAAGACAAATTTTTGTTTTTTTCTTCATTCGACTTGAGCTTTTCTTCGGTTTGCTTTTAACTAATGTTACAGTATCTTTTAGCAGTCGTTCGTGCTGCCATTGCCAATCTTTCGTGCTGCTGTTGGCAATCGTTCGTGACACTATTATCTCCTCTTGTGCGGCTACTAGCATACATTAGTTTTTTATCTGGGGGTTTAAAGAAGTTTAAAGACTGCTGCTGCTTTTTTAATTCCTTCAATTAAGAAATATTTGTTTTTGCTAAAATAAGCTCCTGCCAGCTTAGGGCTCTTACGTTTCAGCAGTGTGCTCATTTTGGTACTGCTTTTTAAAAGTGCTATTTTTGTTTTGTCACTTGTTAGCTTTTGGGTTTTATTTAAGTTACGTGATAGCATTTTAAACGCTGATGAGAATCTCACAAGGATGCACAGTATACATATATACTTTGTTGTAAAAAAAAATAGCAATTGTGGTGTTGTTGGTTATAAAAAATTTGCTTAAGATGTAGGAATACTTTTCATACCCACATTTCAATAGTGAAGAGGGTATTTTGCATTTGTGCTGATGTTTGTAACACCTTAAAATATTGGTCCCACCTTATACTTATACCGATCGACGAATCACTTTCAAAGTTGATCTAACGATTTCCGTCTTTGCTGCCTGGCTGTCTGGCTGTCTATGTAAAAACATTGTGCGCAAAGTACAGGTCGCAATTTTGGAGATAATGATGAAATTTGGAACATAGGTTCTAATTGGCATAAGGACCAAGCCTATTGAAAATAAGGGCGAGTCGGTACATAATTTCAAATTGCCCCCATACAAGCTTTTTTTTAGAAAGAGTCGTTGTGGCCATAACCCATCTTAATATGTTGGTATTTAGATTAAATTTGGCCCAAACTAATTTTATTGCAATTAAAATTATCTTACTTAATTTCATGGAATGGGTCCATATACAAATTTTACTCCTGAAAATAGCTTTTAATGCTATAACTTCCTTATAAATGTAAATATTAACATACAAATTGGCGATAATAACTTTTACGATAGCTACTACGTCATGACAAAATGTTGTCCTGGTAGGTCCCATATAAACCTCCATCCCAAAATTTCACAGAGATGAAGATATCTAAATAATCAGCCTTATAAGGGTTGTCGTTGTCGTAAACGACCGTGCAATATATTAAAGTAACACACAACCTGTGTTCTAAAGTAACACACAACCTGTGTTTTTAATCTACTACAAAAAACGACTTAGTCTTAGACTTAGGCTGAATATTCGGCACAAAGAACTTTTACATAAATCTTAAACATATAACGTAATTTTGTTCAGGCGGGTACATGATTGGACATGGGTCCCGAATAGGGAACACTTGCAAAAGCTGTTTTTATTTACTGTGATGTAGGCTAACATATGGTGGGGCTTGGCCGAACATAATTTTTTACTTGTTTAACGGCCAATTTCAACAACTTCAGTTAAAACTAACTATTACTTTAACTTCCATTTAACATTATGTATTTGACCAGGGCAAGTTTAAAATGCCACGAAAAATGGTTAAAAATGGCTGGCAAAATGGAAAACAGTCTTTCAGCATCGCAAGATGTAACTGGTGAATATTTGAACGCTTATAATTCAGATTGAGAAAGGTTGTCAATAAATTCATCCGCCTCAATCATTAAAATATAAGTCAGAGTACCGAAACGTTCACTCATTTTTCAGTCATGAGCGAGCGTGAAAAATTAGAAATTTTACTGCTTTTTCATCCTCATGAGGGTGAGGAAAAAAACTAATTTGAATTTCCTCATTCATTAAAAATGAGCAAACAAAAAAATTCATAAGTGAATTTGTCAGATATGAAAAATTTTAAAAAATTCACAATCAAATTCCTCATAATGAAAAAAACGTCCACTTGCAGACGCCGCTTAGTTAAAAAAAACTAAACTTTGAGAAAATCAATCAAAACAATTATTTATATATATATATATATATATATATATATATATATATATATATAGAGAGTTTTGCAGGAGTATTGAATAATTAACCAGAAATTGCGCGTAACTAACGGAGTTTTGTACGAGATTGATAATGACTTATGAAGGCATTTTAAAAACAAATAAAATGTCAGCTTTTACAGAATTTTTATTTATTTTTTAGCTTTGCGGTGTTTGAAAGTGGACTCACATATAATGGGGGGTGTGCTGGAAATCGCAAACGCAAAACGCAAGAATTTGGAGGCTGTTTTTAATACACTTTTAATTTAATTTTTATAATTTTTATTATAAAATTCTGTTTAATAGAAAAATGTTTGTATAATATTTGTCATAAAATTCTTTTTTTACAGAAATCTTACTAAAAAACGACTTTTAAAATTCTTGCGTTTTGCATTTGCGATTTCCAGCACACCCCTGAATATTTCTTATTTTAATTAATCTTGTATTCCGGTATTACGATCTTAAACTTTTTTTAAACTTTTCAACAAACGCTTTTTTACTGACATTTTTAAACCCTTTTGTTTGTATATTCAAGAGACTTGAGCAAATGCATTGAAAGTGCTTTTTTACCCTGCTAGCATTTGGAAGATTGTTTTTTCTAAAATCATCGGTATGAGTCTTTTTTGAGTACTTTTGGTGATTATAAACTGATTAATCACTTACACGCTTAAAAATCGACACAAAAATGACTCGCTCCTGTAATTTAAAAGTGTTTGATTTAAAATTCAATAATAAAAATTATTAAAACAGAGTCGAAAATGTCTCTAAACTAATTAAAAAACGAATCATTAATGATTCCTCAAAAAGAGTCGCGGGTAGGGTACCATTTTCTCCCGACAAAAGTATCTTTTATGTTCAGAAAATGAGCGCAAATACGGAATTTTTATTTTGATGTACACGTTGTCACTTTTACGTCCGATTTTTACAACATTCATTTAGCATTTCTAATGGATTCTGCTTCATTTTCGCTAAGCTTATTTAAAAATTTCTTCTAGGTTGCAAAAAAAGGTATTTTTTGGCAAGCTGGACCAAAAATGGATTTTTTACGAAATAATTGAATAAATGGCAAAAATGGCATATGCCATAAAAAACTTGCCCTGGTTATAACTGATAGTCGATTATAACTGAACTTGGTGAACTTGGCCGTTATTTCTGTAAGTTTTAATCATGGTACAACTACTCAAGGTAGACTTGTTGGCCCATATGTTTGTCAGCTGTTTACCCCAGTTAGAACCCAATTGTTAAATTTCGTGTATATGAGCCAAAATTTGTACATCTGTGCGTTAAATTGTTTTTGTTTTATATGAAGACAATTTTGACAAGTCGGTTCTTTTTATAGAGCAGCATGTCTACACTCCCAAATGAGTCTACCTTGTGTTAATGTACCTTGGTTTGAATTTTCTATGTTTCAAATTTAATTCTGTCAGTTTTTATTCGTTTTTTAAATACAGGATTTTTTTGTAATTCATATTTACCAATTTTAAATCAATATTGGCTTTAAAATTGTTGTAACTAAATTTTTGCCTTAAATAAAGATCACGTTTCCGCGAGCAATAAAAAACAATGTCTGCAAAATAATTGTTTCCAACTAATAATTTTTTTAAAAAAGAAAATATGAGAAATATTAATTATAAAAATTCCAAAAAATTTCAGCGCAATTTAAATTTAAATTTGCGTGTTGAGTACAAACATTTAAAATTACAACAATTCGTTAATATACAACGTATGCAAATTCTTTTAATGAAATATTGCACTAAACGACAAAATAACGTAATAAGTGAATGTAATAAAATTAGAAATGTTATACAACTTTTGGAGAATTATATGATTAAAACCGCTAAAGAACTAAATTGGTTGAATAAAATAAATGGTTGGTGTTTTTTCTTTCTAAAAATGAAGACTTGTACTGTGAGTTTTTAAAAAAATATTTTTAATAATACTTCGTAGAATTTAAAAATATTTTTATGTGTGTTCCAATTAGTGAATTAGTTTCTGTGTGTTTTAAAATTCTCCTTATTTCTTTAGTTATTTTATTGAAATCAATCAATTAATTGTAATTCTGCTGTAAAAAGTGAAATTATTTTATTTTTGTCAATTTATAATCCTTGAACTGTAATTTTGCAGAATTACACAGAACTCAATATTTATTTATATTTTTTGATATGTACTTCAAAGTTAACAGCCGTATTCATAACAAAAAGTTAGCCACATTTTGTACACTACGTACAACGAGCTGCTAACTAGAATGCCGATTAAGCCTAGCAGCTTGTAAGCACAGAGTTTATTAATAACAAACTTTTGTCCAACTGCTAACTTTTAATAAATCAACTCTGAATTTTAATGATGCCACATTATATTACTGAAAAATGCAACACGTTTGCATTAATCATCGCTGGTTTTGTCATTTTTTTTAAATTTTTTTGTTTTTTCCTCCACATATAACAATTTTAAAAAGTTCTTATAATTAAAATAAAATAAAACAAGTAAGAGTGCTATATTCGGCTATGCCGAATCTTATATACCCTTCACCATGATGAGATAAGAACAAAAAGTTATATACATAAATTACGTTATTTAGATAATTATAAATAAATATTAATTGAGCCACGCCAACTTTTCATTTCGCCATGCCAAAGAATATAAAAAAAAAACAAAAAATTTATATATGTACCTAAGCCCGTTTCCTCTTTTGCCAAAGTTGATGTTTGAAATTCGTTTTATAATCTTAAAATCGTTTTTTAGAACATAAAAAAATTAAATAAAAAAAATTATTTTTGGGATTCGAACTGTCAATATCATCAGTCTCAGGAGAGAACTTAACAACTCGGCTACGAATGCTTTTACTGAAGAAGCGTTAAATTAAAATATTTGGAGTCTATGAGTTTGTTTCTTTATTTAAGCAGCATATCATATACATGCATTAATGTGTATGCGTAAAATTAAACACATTACAAATAAAATCCAGCACTTGTAGTGAAGGGTATAAAAAAACAACAAAAAAAAAACCACATTACCAACACTGTATTACCATAGCCACTGTATGACCGTAAACACCAAAATTGAATTGGTTTGTATGGTATGTTTATGTCGTTTTGGCATGGAAAAAATTTGAGGCAGTCGTGGTTTTTTACTCATATCTCAGCCATTTGTGGACCGATCTTGCTGAATTTCAATAGCAAACAATTCCGAACCATATTTGACATAAATGTATAATAATTGGCCCCCATCATATATGGGGTCTTCGGAAAATCCATTTCAACGGACACACGGACAGACGGACATAGTTAAATCAACTTCGCTCCTCATAAGGACCCAGAATATATATACTTTATAGGGTCTAACATCAATATTATAGAAATTACAAACGGAATAACAAACTTATATATACCCTATTCCCCACCTGTAATGAAGGGTATAAAAAGATAGAATATTAAAATTAAACAGTAATTTAAATAAATTGTTTAACATTAAACAGCTGTTTTTCACAAGTTGGCAAACGTTTGGCAGCTCGTTAACAAAAGTTTAGCAAATCGTTAGCCAGAGTTTGGTAATAGTATTATAAATAGACTTTGTGCTAACCTCATGCCAAATTTTCATTATGAATACGGCTGTAAATGTTCCCTTAAAGAAAAAAGTCCCAGCATCAGCCAGCGGCTACTTATTTTCATCACAATCATCCTAAATGAATGACATCATGTTTATTATCGCTCAAACAGGACCAGTTTAAACTTATTTTTTTACGCATTTTCTTTTTCCACTATTAAATTATGGACTCAAATACTGATGTAAGAGTTCAAATAAATGTAAATGAAATTAATTTTTTTTTTTGTTTGAAACAATAACTGTTATTTTTGATTGAAAAAATAAAAAAAACCTGAAATGAATAAAAATTTATTGATAATTTTTATTTTATGGCTGAGCTGGGGATCGAACTCGGGTTGAATTTACGTTTCGAGAATAACCATATTCTCATCATAGGAAATCTTTGCAGTTTCTACCCTCTGCACCAATTTAAAAAAAAAATGTAATTCATTTCATGTAAAGTTCATTCCTTCAGTAAAATAATTTAATAAAAAAAAAATTAAATTTGATGAACTAAAGCCTAACTAAATATTAAAATTTCAAATTACAGTTACTAATTGGACAGTAGGTCTGCTCGAAACGCCTGCTGATTTTTTGCAGAGTTGTGTTTTTTACATCCAATTGTTCTTGTAGCAATTTTTTTTGACATTTCTACCATTTTTTACACAAACAAAAGCTTTTGTTCTTGGCATGTTTATCATTTTTTACACAAACAAAATGCGTGTTGTTTTTTCTATTGTTGGATTGTTGTAGTTGCGCGCAGACCTACTAATTGGGCCATGCGACAGTTCAACTAAAAAATCAGAATTATTCTAATAAAAAGACCTTTAATTTTTGCTCGAAAAAATTTAAATCAAATGATAACTTTTGTTCTTGCTCGAAAAAGTTAAAACAAAAATTTCAAAAAGCAATATATTTCATCAGAGGCTAGTTCATAATGATCAATATAGTATACTTGAATGAGTTTTCCGACATTTACTTCCATGTTTTTTTTGTTTTAAAATTGCCTAGCCCGCTTATAAAAAATCTATTGACAGGTAATATTAAATGTCGCATAAACCAATAATTTGTATACGATATATATAATTTATTTAAGAGTGATAATTTTTAGTGTTTTATATTTGCCTCTTGACTCTGGGCGCCACAATCATTTGACCTCGCTTATAAAATTCGGTATAAAATCATGATCATGAAGATATAGACCAATTAAATCACTAATTTTCTTAAACTTATTATTACCCATACGACATCTGTTGGAAAAGTCGTTTTTTAAAAACAGATATGTATGTCAAATTCAACAGATACCTATTTAAAAAGTTTAAAAATCAATACTCTTAATTAAATAGCTGAACCAATAAAATACTCTGCGTTATATACAATTAATTGCCTTCAATAAAATTTTGTTCAATCAATTACTTTTTTATACAAGTAAAAATACCCAACATAAATGTAATAAATTTTTATAAAACAATATGCTTTGTTCTTCTTTAGCAATTTTCATTTACGTTGGTTGCTATTTATATTTTAAGCCTTTGTGGCAATACTGAACTGACATTTATAGTTGAAAGTTAAATTTGTTTACCATAAATTTGTTCTACCTTTTTGTCATTTGAGCACAACTTGTGTTGTTTTCGATGACTTTAAAATTATGCCTCAGAAAAAAATGGAAATGATTTGTAAACATTTTCTTGCGAAGATTTTTTACTTGTATTATCAAGAAGGGAGTTCATCGATGAACTAGCTGGACTTTTGACGATGAAGCCCCATATTGGCCGCAATTAGCTTAGTTACGAAAATCGTAAAGGTTATCAAAAATCAGTTGTTGTGATGAAAAACATTGATGCGAATTAATAAAGATCGGCAAGTGACCTAACGCGAAATTGAGACTTCTTTGTGTTCATTATGGCGAGCATCAATAAGAAGATTAAAAGATTTGCTCGCGGTAAATTTCGCTAATTTTAGCAAAAGCTGAAAAAGATGCTAGTTTTAACTGGCGCAAAAAATACAATCGAGGTGCATTAAAAGCTCTGTATAAAATATACACAAGTGACGAATTTGCAATCAAACAATCTTATTTTTCTGCGCCTGAGCTAGCCGTTGTTGTATTTAAAAACCATATTATGAAGATACCGCAATCGGAGTAAAAAAAAGTTTAACGGAAATTGATTTCAGCGCATGCAAAAGTGTAGTATTCAGACACAAATATCATATCGAATAATGAGGGATCAGGCCCATTTTCACCACAATGCTCACCTCGATAAAAATATGAGGCACCCAAAATCAAAAATAATTGTTGAACAACAAATTATTCGGTGTGGAATAACTTCTGAAAATATCGTTGTACCCTATTTTTACAAAAACGATTAACAAGTTGCGGTTAATAAGAATGGCATTCAATACCGGCAATAATTGAACAATTTTTAAGGTCCGAGTTAGAGAACAATCCAGAATTGTGGTTCCAACAAGATGGAGCTATATCTCACTCAGCTCGTCCAACTATGGCCTTTTTTGGCGATCATAACATTACTTATACGCCACCCTATACATAGTACGTGTAAAAGAAAATTGTTGAATGCTCCACAGGGATGATAAATGAGAAAACCAATATCGTACCAACGAACTTTTGAAATCGTACTTTTTCGGCCCTAATAGTACTAAATCATTTTTTACAATTTTTTTTTTTATTATTATTATTTTTTTTTTACCAAAATTTGAATACAACAAAAACAAAAGGTACTTAAAATTCATTTGTACATGTAAAGTAAAGATAGCCAACAATACATGATTATTAATTATACGTAATAATAGGGTGGTTAAAATTTCTTCGCGTCAAAAGTACATCGCGATTCTTGTTCTAAAAGTCTTTCCAAGGAACTTTGCCAAAAAAGCCATAAGTCAAAAAAGAATTTCGAGCCCCGGATTTTTCAAAATAGTTAGTTTTGGAAAATATTTAAGAATGGAGGCAAACAAATTGTATTTGGTCCAGCCAGACCTTTATCATGCGGTTTTTAGGGTCGAGAAATCCATTTATGGTTATTTTTGTTTGCCCCCAGAGAGCGTTTTCGTACACTTTTTATGGCTAATATGATTTATAGATTTGTTGGTTTAAACACATTTTAAGCCAAAAAAAGTTTAACTTGCTCTGATTTATTAGCCCTTGTTAGAATTTATCCTCTTTTTTTTGTTGAAAATTAACGAATATTTTTCAAAATGCAATCTCTAATATTAAGTCTGTGTTCATACGGCTCATGTCTTATTGACATGATTGCTACTTTATTGGCGAGAGGGACGAGGGGAAAAGAAACGAGTACACAGATGCATGTACTGTCTTTACGTTTTGCTTTTTCATTCGTTGTTTAATTTTGTTATTGTTTTCAATATCAAAAAAGCACACATGCAAACGCACGACTATACAAAATAAAAAACATGTCGTCAACATGACATGAATCATTTGAACGCCAATTCATGTTCAAAGAAGAAAAAGGAAGAATCTTGTCAATAAGTCGTGAGCCGTATGAACTCAGACTAAACAAAAATACAATTTTTAAGCGTTGTAAAAATATGTGCATACGAGCATCTTCGGATTGCATTTCCAAATTTATTTTGTTTACAATGTCGATATGTATGCAGAAACAGTAAAGAAGAAGACTGTCCAAATATAAAATAAAATTTAATTTAGCGCTTGTAAAATCTCCTCCCAACTTATTCGGAGTAAAATAAAAATGGTGTGGGCTCCCACTGTTCCAAATTCTGTTGATTACTTCTTGACGTGGCAACCATCTTGTTGACGAATATTTGAAAATATTATAAGTTCGTTCCAAAATAATCTTGAATTGAGAGGAAGTCTTCTCTTCTACTATGTAGAACTTTTGCAGAAGTGGTTTCCTACATTTTTTAAAAACTTGTCAATACCATCAGAAAATGCACGCTTATATGCTGCCGCTGATACTAAATTTATCTATTCACAATAGCGGAGTTCAGTGTTTGGTGCAAATGGTCATGCAAAAGAGCAAATGCAAAATATCATAGCTGTTTTGTTAAGTCCAACAACAAACAATAGAGTTTTCTTTAGATTTCATAAAAAAGCTACGACATTTTAATTTTCGCAAGACTATTTTCACCAAACGCTCAACTCCGCTTATATTCATTGGACAGTAAATACAGGTTGCCATTTTTTATCAATTATGTAGTTTTGAAAAATTTGGAAATAGTACCAAATGAGTCACGGGGATACCAGCGTACTTTTTAGTTTTGAATTGTACCAAAAAAGTACAATTGTACCAACTTTATCAACCCTGATGCTCCATTGTGTAAAGATTACAAGTATTAAAACATTCAGAAAATATGTATTATTAATTTTTGTGTATTTTCCCTTTCAATAAAAACATTGACATAGAAATTAATAATTTTATATATAAAGTTCACTTTGTTGTAAAAAATACTTTTACATATTTACTAGTACTTTTTACGATTTATACCTTCAAACGTATATGAAAGGTTTTTTTATTTGTGTACCTTTAGACTATGATAATGACATTTCCGTAGTAACTTTTTAATACTCACAACGTTTTCTGTTGTTTAATATGTTTCTATTTTTATTTGCAGTTGTTTTTTTTAAAGCTTTTAAAAATCGTATATAAAAACAAATATTATGCATTATGGGTAAAGAAACAAAGAGAAGGAAGAACATGTAAATCAATTAAAATAGATAACCATTCAAAAAACCAATTTCGATCTGCCAAAATTAAAACACCATTTGGTTTAAAGATTGATGTTTGAATATTGACTGCCAGCCGTCGTCAATGGCGGTGTTTGTTAAACGGCAAACTCCTCTGAAGAGATTTTGTGGTTACAATCGAAACATGTAAGGGCAACCTGTCCCTGAAAACCTGGGTTCGATTTCCAGTTCAGTCAAGAATGAAAAGTTATCAATAAATTTGAATCAATTTCATGTTGTAAAATTCCTTTCTTCATAAAAATAATTTAATGAAAATTTAATTTAATGAACTTTAGCCTGATTAAAAATATTAAAATTTGGATTAAAAACCAGAAACAAATCAAAAACATAACCACAATACTAATAATTAGGAACCCAAAAAAGTTAGAATATTATATTTTGCTCCGCCGAATCTATGATATCATCTGCTAAGAATTAGAAATTTTTATTTAGAATATCAGAAAATATCGTTGTAACAAACTGCTTGCCTAGGAGCAGGATTGTTACAAATATGATCACATCAATTTTTGTTCGGGAAATCCCCGTAGTACATAAATGTTTTGGTCGTGTTGAATATGTTTGAGTTACTTTTTAATCATAAGTTTTCGGTAAAAAAAAATTCGCTTCATGAGTCTTCTTACCAAAAATTATGATATGATCAAAATGATTTACAGGGTTGGGTAGAAGACATTTGCCTTTTTTCATTATTCAAAAACTATTTCTACTTTCAATCCCTGGTTTTCAGCACTCTCACTTCTTAATATTATTTAAATTCAATAAATGTAAATTAAAACAATATTATTTTCAACAAACTCTTGTTTTTTGGTTATAAATTTTATATTCATTGATGAAAAGTGTAATGTATTTGATTTCGTTAAAGTAATAAATAATATTTTGTTGTATTTTAAAAATTAAATAAGTAATGTCGGGTGCGTTCGTAAATGCATCACTGCGCTGCATCAGTGATTTCAAATGGTTATATATTTATCAGTGAAGCCAATGTGGACCAAAAAATTGTGAAATACTCCACAAAAATAATAGTCACACAATAAAAAAAAATTATAATTATTCTTTTAACGCCATTAAAAAAAGTTTGCTTTTCTGATGCGGCGCAGTGATGCATTTACGAACGTACCCGTCCTACCTACCGTTGAATATTAAACTCACGTAAATATAATTTTTAAACATTTTATGGTAACAACTTCGTCCTTTTATACCCTTTAGCAAAGGTATAAGCTTGTCATTCCGTAAAGTGTAATGGGTTCTTATGAGTGTTGAAGTTAATTTAACTACGTCCGTTTGTCCGTGTGTCCGTTGAAGTTGGGTTTACGAATACGCCACATAGGATGGGGACTAGGTAGTTATATATTTATTTTACATATAGTCCGAAATTGTTTGCTATTGAAATAATCGGTTCACAAATGGCTTAGATATGAGCAAAAAACATAAAGGCCTTTAATTTTACCCATAAATCCCTTGTTGTTCTTTTTTCAATGTATATCTGGAAAACGGCGAGGGCAAAGTTTCTAACTTATATACAATCATCTTAGTTATCAATACACAACATCTGACAAAATATGGGCGGGATTGGAGAAGTGGTCGTGGCATCATACAAAGACATTATAGATATTTGCTTATCTGGAAAACGACAAGTGCTTAAGTTTCCAATTTAGATAGATAGATTTATATTATATAGGCTTACATATTTCTGTGGCATTTTGATGAAACATGTTTAGTCAAACTTAAAAAGTTGAAAAAAATTTTGTTAATCATACGAATTTTCATTCAAAAACATTTTTGTTAACGTTTAAAAATTTTGTATTATAAACGAAATTTTTTCTTAAATTTTGGTTTATTTTATCTATATAATTAAAAACGTCAATAAACTATCTCAGTAGGGAGCCAAGTTTCTCTTAAGTTAATCCCGATAAGTGGCTTTGTTGTCGTGATATTTAAAGTTTTTGTTTATGGTACGATTTGGCTGAAATTCACAAAATACATTTATTAAACAAAAATAAGTTTCCTGATAGATAGCGCTGGGGTCAAGTTATTAAAAAAATTCTCCAGTATTTAATTTTTTATTTTTATTTAGAAAATCCTGAGCAGCGCCGGGATCAAACAGCTAGTTAATTGATAAAAATAATTTTTTCACCTAGTTGTTTTTAAAAAACTTTTTTGCTATCATACTCGACTTAAGATGTTTTGTCAAATTGCCACAGATTTATTTCTAAGGAATTGTATTTCTAAGATTCGAGATTGCCGAATATAGAACTCTTATTTGTTATATTTGGTTTTTTATAAAAAGTTTGTTAACAATTTTATTTTAGATGTTACCGATACCGAAATATCGGCGATACTTCAGGTATGCCGAAATATCTGATACCACGATCCTTTTATAGTTTTGTTAAAGAGTTTTTAGAACTAACAATTTATTATTTTCAATGATTATTTTTTTCATAACAACTAAGAGAGAGGATGCAATAAAAAGCAGAGCATAAAATCAAAACAGAATAATTAAATCGATTTCTTTTAATTTTTGAGCTTTAAAGGAATTAGTGTAAAATTGTATTAAGAAGCTACACAGCAAATGTGTAATATGCAAATACATATCAAACGCATGCAGTAGAATTACTTTCTACTTGTGTATGCGTCGCATGCCTCTAAAAGATTTGATAAACCGTTTTGCTTTGCACTATATAAGTAAAATGCTCTCATTGCTAAATTTTGTATGTATTTCGAAGTTTTAAAAATTCGTTATTTCGCTAGTTAACAGTAGTCGAGCATTATTAGAAAATATGATAATTGAATTAACGGAGAAGAAGAAAATTCAGAGTCCCATAAATTTGCGATTAACTTATCATTAGCTCTTAATGCAAGATTTGAGGTTTTGGAGGAAAGTAAAACCTATTGTTTATCTACAACTCTTGACTCGAATGTATCAAAGACAATCGACTTTAGTCCTATGGGAAAAACGTATTATTGAGCCATGTAACATGTAACATGCATTACAAAAATGTTTAAGACACGGTCACACCTAGTAAAACTTCTGATGTGTTATTTCTAGAGACACCGATCCGCTTGTTTACTGGCACAATGACACGTTATACCCAAACTTGAAAAAAAAGGCGCAGAAATACTTAAGTTTTCAAATGAGTTCTGTCGTATCTGAGAGACTATTTTCTACTGCAGGTCTGGTTCAAGCCAATTTACGAAATCTTCTAACTCCGCAAGAATATGAGGATATAAATTTTGTTTTTTAAACAAAAATCTTAATAATCTAAATTCCAAATATAAATAATTTCTTACACTGTAATTTTGAATAATAAAAAATTTAGTCTGCTTGAGTTTTGTTAATTTTTGATTTAATTCAAATTTAAAATGCGTGTCGGCATCGCCGATATTTCCTTCTGAGTGTCGCTATCGTTTTGGCAAAAGGCGTATCATTTGTGTTGGTCTAAGAGCATTTTTGTATTTTTTTTACACATACAGAAGTTTAAAATGGATATAAAGTTAATTGACTATTTAAAATTTATTTAAGCAACAGTTTTATTTATTAAATTGAATCTGTGTGCAAATAAAGTTATTGAATAATTGACATTTTTAGTGTCAATTATAGTATTATATGTTTGTATACTATGAAGTTTAACCTATTTTATTTATTTATTTATGTTTAAGAACATACATATAGCTCCTTTATTGCAACATAGTCATATCTCAGAAAAATCAAACTTGGCAAAATGCGATTAAAGTTTTCAAAATGTATCTTTTTATACACATTTAGAAAAATATATTTTGCTATAACTTCGGTTAAGTTTGAGATATAACACTGATTTTTATACATATAGAGTAAGTATGAAAGAGCATTTTTGCTTAAGTAACACCAAATTTGTAAAAGTTGCAAAAAAAAGAGCGATATGAAGTTTCTTACAGACTTTTTGAGAAACTTATACAAATTATGTTTTCTCATAAAGTTATGTTTCAAAGTATGTATGTGCTAAATTTAACATTAAAATTAGAGGATAATTTATTAAATAGAGTTCTAGTAAATGGATTCTTAATCACAAATTTGGAACGATGTAATTGAATAGGAAGAAGGACATCTTTATTCAGGAGATCAAGGCAATTGAGTATGTTTTTGGAAATTATTTCTCCAATTAGAGAATGAAACTTAACGTCTTATCAAATAGTATTACTAAATCATTTACCTCATTAACTATTTTCAAGAAATTGCAATTGCGCAAATGTGTATACGTACGCATCTATCTAAATTTAGTTTAAATATTTGTTAATAGGTGCGTTCGAGTACTTTAATTACTGAGTAAACCGTAAAATTACACTTAAAAAAGCTGTTGCCAAAAAATACGCCAAAGGAAAGTTTGTAATAATTCGTAAAATTTATAAAACAGCTTATGGTAAATAAATGCAGGGTTGAAAAGTGTTTACACTTTTGACTACTTAACTCGTTTTATTATCTGTACTGAATTAAATACTTTTTATAAAACGAACATTTTATCTTTCACTTTTGTTTTTTTGTTATTTTGCTAATTTATGTCCGATTAAATTATTTCAAATGTACATGAATACTTTTTTTATTTCTAAATCTGCACAGTAGCTTTATAGATATCGTTAGAGTTTGACCAAAAAAAATATTTTTTTTTATAAAATTGTTTAACATATCCATTTTTAAGAATTCATAAAAAAAATAAAAACACAACAACGAGCCAGTTTTTGTCCAGCAGCTAAATATATTCCAAAGGAATTGGGCTATTTTTCATTGAAATTGGTGCACAACTTTTTATTTTATTAACTTTGTAATGCTAGTATCGAAATATATTTTTTGCTTTTTACTTTACTAAAAGAAGATAATTATTATTCGTTAGACAAGTTTTTTAAAAAAAAAAAAATTTAAAATTTAAAAAGTTTGTTTCATTTTATGTATTTTTTCCCGTGTAAAACAGTTTTATTATTCATCTCAGACTTATAAAGTGTATATATTGTGACTCCTTGAGTAATTCAAAGTCGATTTTGCCATGTCCGTCTGTTTGTCCGTGTGTCCGTCCAGCTAAGTCGGTTCAGTAATATGAGAGTTATGAGTCCAAATGTGGAACCACCACCCAAAAAAATTTATTATTTTGTTTCAAAGACTAACATAAATGGTGGTCAAATGCACGGATAGATATAAGATTTCGCAAAAATTCGTTTTGTATGACTAGAAATCACATTGTCAAATTTTGTGAATTTGGTCCACAATTTACCATAGGTCCCATTTAAATCAAACTCAAGGTAAACAGCTTAGGACGCCTAAAACCGTAAATAATAACGGTACCGCAAAAATTAAATACCAAGGTATATTTATAGCAGGTAGTCTCGGAAAGCCAGCTTGTTAAATACGCTAAATTTGAATAGGACTAGAAATCACACTGTAAAATTTCGTGTAGATCGGTCCATAGGTACCATAGGCTTAGTATAAAGTCTAACTACGATATAACAAATTTTACTACTATATCGAAATTTGATATGATTTAGATTTTTTTGATACCAGAAAACACTATATAATTTTGTGATGATTGCTCTATAATTTACTAATGATCCAATTAAAATTCCCCTCTGGAAAATAATTTAATTCCGGTTAAAACTGTTACGAATCATGATATTTTACCCCAATTTGTTCATATTAAGTTTTATAGAACTAAAATAAAAGCATAAAGTTTAAACTTAACATATGTATGTAGGTCTAAGCCGCGACGAATTTTAATACTTACGTCCATTTTTTTAAAGACTAATTAATAATTTATAGATCTCATATAGGGCCTACGCCTGAAATATTCTAACTGTCAGTGGAGGGTACCAAAATTCGGCACACCCGGGTATAGCAAGATATAGTTTTTGGAACGTATTCGCAAAATATTTGCTTGAATACGAATGTTATGAAATAGGCGAATATTCAGTAAAACGAATACGAATATTCGTAACATCACTAGAAAACTACAATTTTTACATTACTAAATATTGTTTTACTTTTTTTAAAATCGATTTCCCAATCAATTAAACTTTTTCTAACTTTAGTATCAATATTTAAGATACTTCAAACTTATTGATAAAGCTTATCGATAACCTAGATATTTTAAAAATTTTTTTACAAACAACTTAATGTGAGTCAACGTGAAAGCAATGAAGATGAATTAAATAAAATAATGATTTAAATTTACTGGATTTTATTAGCTCCATATAATCCAAAGAAACTTCTAATATCCACAATTTTCTACCAATAGTGTAGAGGTAGTTCCTAAAAGTTTAAAAACAATGCATTTCTGTTTATAATATATTATATTTAATACTGGTTCTAAAATTAAAAATATGAAACACACTAAACCTTTATACTGAATTTATTATGGAAGTAAGTAAACCTTTGAACACTTACATATATATATATATATATATATATATATATATATATACATAATAATCTTTTATACAATACAAAATCTTCAGGTATAAAAACCTCTATGCTTGGCTAAATTCCAAGTACCGAATTCTTGCCCATAATAAAAAAGGCTGTTATTTCTTTTCTGTTTTAAAAAATATTTGGAGTTTATTAAAAATTTGGTAGATTTAAAAAGATAAAAACGAAAAAATCTCGTAGTGATCAGCCCTCGGATACATACTTTTAGAACAAAATTACCATAGACCTAAAATCGTTATCTTCACCAAATTCTGCCAACTTAAATAATCCTAATTAAAAGATAAAGTTCAATTTATGCAAATTAAAGCAAATGTCATATAATTAATTCTGTAAGGATTAAAAAAAATGTTCGAATTTAAGTCAACAAAAAAATTAAATTCGATGGGGCTTAAAAACAAATCAATTAAATGCATAAAATCTACACGAAATTAAATGATTCGTAGTCAAATTAATTGAAAATGTATTAGTAAGTGTAATTCCAACAACAAAAGTGATATATATGGATGCATCGAGTTTTTGATACCCTCCAGCAAGAGTGAAAATATTTCAGGATTTATATTTCATATAAAATCTTAAAACTATAAACCAATCTTTATAAAAACTGACCTCACAGTATTAGAATTCTTTTGGTGTTTGAAATTCAATTTCAAAAGTACGCTTTATATGGGAGTATGATAATATATTTTGTTGCGGTTTTAGGCGTACCGAGAGTGGGCTTTATTAGTAGAGTGATTTCTAGTCATATGGTTAAAACGAGTTTGTTAAAAATTTTATAACATTCGGTGCATTCCGTCACCAATTTATGTTAGTTTTTGTAAAATATATGTTTTGTCCCCAGAATTATTTTCCTACTGAACCGATTGCGCTGGATTTTAGTCCCAAACTGCTTAGAATAAATAGAAAAATTTTGACAAAAAATTTTTATTTTTTATTTGGTTTTTTGGAAATGATCATGATCGTGATTTCAACAAACGGGCATGGCTTAATCGACTCAGAATTACTCACGTATCCAGAATATTTATACTTTATGCGGTCTTAGATAAACATTAAAAAATGTTTTCACGAAATGACAAACTTTGTATACCTTCTTTACCAATAGCGGTGAAGGTTATAAAGAGTTTATTTTGTGTAAATACATTTTTGTATTCGATAAACAATTTATATTATATATACATATGTACAAACATACTTAGAAAAAATGGTTTAAAACATATGTGGCCTAGTTCTTTTATAGCTGCAGTTTTGTATCCAAAGTGTTCACACAAAATTAGTCGTTTTCGTTAAAGTGAAATAAACAAAAAAAAAAAAAAAAAGAAAAAAAACGAATAAATATATAAATAAATAAAATTAGCACGTTTGTGGTCTTTAATTAAAAATCCATTTAACTTGAATTTAGTTTTCCTCAACATTATTTCATAGATATTCTATCAATGAGACAAATAGTTGTGGCGCCTTCAATAAAATAAAACAAATATTGTTATTAAGTAATACAAGCTAAGTTATATTATTAATAAACTTGTAGGCTGTAGCAAAAAATAAAAAAAAAGCTGGCTATTGTAATAAAATCTTCTTCTTAAATTACTTAAAATAAGCATTTTATCTGAAATTCGAATTAAAGTCCCTAATGCATATAAGAATAGATTTATTTTGTTTAGGTCACCAGAAATCCATATTCGTCATCCACATACATATTTACAATGTATGCACTTAGATACAAAACTACTCTTAAGCATTCCTTTCAAACATTAAAGAGTGAGGAATTAAAAATTTCTGACGCCATAAATCCATTCTTAACCTCCTTTTTTAATCTTGACTACCACTTTTCTTTTCTCCATAGTCATCATAATATCGTCTTTATTGTTGTCATCATCTCTTTATTTAATTATTTGCAGTTACACGTTACATCTTGTTAAGAAATTGCCTTTTGGCTTTGTGGCCTTCTAATAGAGTTTTTCTTTTCCCGGTCTTTGCATTTTCCTGAGAAAGCGGGACTTATTTTTATATATGCCGGGAATTATCGCTTAATATAAAACGGTGCAAAATATAATTTAATTAAATTTATTTGAACATAAAACAAATAACAATTCATGAGATCTATGAAATAAGCTTACCAATACATTAAACGTTATTAAAAAATTCAGTTCTTTATATGCAAAGCCAACAGCATTGACATAAAATCAAATTAATTAAATTATTTATTACAAAATATTTATTTGAAAATAGGATGTAAGCACAGAAAAAGCGTTTTCAGAATCATTTGACAGCCTATCTATTTCGGAGTCAAACTTTCTACGGACGTTTGACTTGCCTTTATCGACAAAAGAGCAAAATATAATCTGTGGCCACTCGGTTTTTTTACCACTCCTTCAAAAACTTGCAATTCCTTCTTTTAATCGAATCAGCGTTTTCTTAGCTAATTGCTGCATTCAAAATTTCCGGAAATGTTAATTTTTCATTAATGTCAAAATCTCTTACAATAGTATTAATTTAACTATTTTAGATTTAATAAATGTTTACAAAATACAATTTTAATGAAAATTTGACTTAAAAAACGTTAGGAATAATCGTTTTTTACAGAATTTTGAGAATCTAACCCATAAAGTTTCTTGTGCAGCTGCTCTGCATTTAAAATTTTCGGAAGCAAGTGAAACAACTGTTTTCGTTTTTAATAAATAAATCGGGGTTAAAAAAAAAAATTTAAAATTGTGATTTTTTAAGCTTTGTTCACAATAGGCAGCAACATTTTCACTTGTGTTCATAATAGAGCAACAATTTTTTTTTTTGCGACCACACACATTTTAAATAAAGAAACCGTTTGCAAATTTTGCTCAGAACAATATTACGTATTTATTATTATTTGTTGAAATTTTCATTTAAAACTAAATAAAATTATTATAAACGTCATAAGAGTTATATACAAAATTTTGCTGAAGTAGAAGTTGACTTAACTTTTTTCAAAACTTTACACAACATCTTGTTAGTTACATTTTTGTTTGAAAAATGAATGGAAAATATATGAAACACTTTGGAAAGAAATAAGAAGGAAGAAAAAACGAAATTGTTGCTCTCATTGTGAACAAAGAATATCAAACATTAAACATTGGCTTACTTATCAAATTAGAATTTAGATCTATTTCTTCCAGGAAATTCTTGCACAAATTTCCCGAAAAATATGCGGCATCCCGCGATTTTTGTCCCGGGAAATACCGTATAAAAAACACTACCTCCGACTAATGTACATGTAGAGTAGGGTCTGCGTTTAATCGCAAATCTAAAAAGCTTTAATTGCCATTATTTATTAATCGCATATTTAGTTTTAGTATTTCATACATATGTATATCGATTTTAAATGTTAATAAAATTTATATGCGTTACGAAGCAGAGCAAAAATTATAATAAGTCAACAATTATAATAAAAATCAAAAACGCAAAACGTAAGAATTTAGAAGTTGTTTTTGATTTTTATAATTTTTGTTATAAAATTGTGTTTAATAGAGAATTATATGTATAAGAGTTTTCAAAAAAGTCTTTTATTACAGACATTTTATTAAAAAAAGGCGTTTACGTTTTCGATTTCCCGAACAACCCTGCTGGCAAGGTATATTTACACAAGGTAGACTCATTTGGGAGTGTAGACATTTTGCTCTATAAAAGGAACCATGTTGTCAAAATTGTCTTCATATAAAACAAAAACAATTTAACGCACACATGTACAAATTTTGGCTCATATACACGCAATTTGACGTTGTGGTTCCAACTATGGGTAAACAGCTGACAAACATATGGGCCAACGAGTTTACCTTGTGTAAATATACTTTGCCTGCTGGTAGTTTAAAAATTATTTAAGTAAACAAATTTAAAAAAAAAACTAATGCTAGAAACACAACTGGGACGAACGACGAATTATTCGCAGCCAAATCGTGAAAGCTGTAAGGAAAAGCAGGGAAAATGGCTTCTATTGCGAACTTGGCTAAAATTTGCAAAAATGCCGAAAATTCGCGAAAATTTTTAATATTTCAAACAAGCCATACAATTGATTAAAAGTCTCTAAAACTATAAAGAATGGCAAAAATTCGGTAAAAAATGCTTAACTCGCGGAAATTCGCAAAAATTTGCTAATAATAGCAATGTCTAATATTTTCAAAAAAACCGTTAAAGCTGTAAAGAATAAGGGTTGTGATTCTACAGATAAAAAACGTCTATATCGCGAACGTGGTTAAAATTCGCAAAAATTGATAAATTTAAGCAAAAAAAATTTATTTGAAATCGCTAAATCAGTTAAAAAAACAATTGGGGTATTCACAATGTGTGCTATCATGTTATATTGTCAAAATGTTCCAACATTTTACAATGGTTTAAAAATATTGTTGTTGCTTTGTAAACAAAAAGTGTCTTAAATTAAGAGAACTTTGCTTGCTATGTTTATTGTGCAGTCGTAATTAATCAGAAGAGACCTGTAGTGAGATTCTGTAACTTTTAACAATAACAACAGTTGTTACAATTGTCAACATGTTTTGTTGTTTGCACTAACGATTATGCGATTCTGTAAATTGTTGTTAACAACATAGATAAAAATTTACGTCAAGTGGCATCACTGTCAAAAAAATGGCAAAATAACGAAAAACGCCAAGTGGAATTCAAAAAAATAAAAAAATTATTAAAAATCAACAGAATTTTTTTAGTTTTTGTTTTTTTTAAGAAGATACATAAGCCAAACATTTTGACTAATTAACTAAATGCAAATTATTTAATTGCCATTTTCATATTATATTTTTTCGTTTAACTAATTTTTTTTTATTTTTTCGATATTTAACAATAAATAAACAACACTAGAAAATTTGTCGTTTACTTAACACAAACAGCTGACTTTACGATAACAAGTGTTGTTTAAAATGTTACACAATGGCAAAATCGTTAATTTGCTTGTTAAATTTTTTAACAATGACAACTATTGTTTAAATTAATTACAGAATCGCACTACTGCGCTGAGCAGCTGAGCCGAGCCGCATTAGTTTTTGTAGCCGTCGCCGTTGGTGGTATAGTTTTATTCGGCTAATATCCGAATTTAACCTGTGGCTAGCAATTTTTGCAACAAAACACTTGCGGCGTCAAATTATATCGGCTTAGGACTCTGATGTTTGGTTTGCAAAAATAGCGAAAATTCGCGAAAATTTTTCATTTTTCAAAGAACCCATAAAATTGATTACAAGTCCCTTAGACTGTTAGGAATTAAAAAAAAATTCGTTAAAAATTGCTTAATTTTAGGAAATTCACAAAAATTTGCTAACAGCGGCATGATAGCAAAGTCTACTATTAATTTTAAATCGTTAAGTCTGTAAAGAATCAGACAACTTACAACTTACGAACATGGCTGAAATTCGCGAAAAATTGCAAAATTTGATACAAACCCAAAAACTAATTTGAGTTTGCTAAATCGAAATGCAGAACACCATAAATGCTTAAGATGCTTTCGAGTGGATTCGGATTCTAGAATACTAATTTTAGCAAAAAACTTTCTTTGAGGCTAATGTTGTTGACTAGAAGGGCTAAAATATTGCCATATATCATATTCTTGTAAAATGTTTTTTTTAAAGAGATAGTCATATGCAAACAAATTACATTTGAATAAATGGGCTTGAAGGCAAACTTTGAGGGCGGACGCCCCCTAAAACACAACTTATCGCTATGCAATTTTTTTGTATTTTTTTTTACATAAAACTGATCCTATTTCGGGGGGGGGGGGGGGGAGAATATAAGAAATCAAAAATAAAAATTCTCTATAGAACTAACGGCCACGCTAATGTAGGCTAGCTGGTAGTGAGCTAGTCTATCAGCGCCGGAGTTGCGGGTTCTATTCCCGCCAGAGATTTTGGTTTCCTGCAGACAAGCGACGAGCTTCGCGGGATTAGCTTAGGCAATTAAAATAAAAAAAAAAATAAAAAACGTGACCAAATTTTTAAAATTTTTAATTTGCCTTTGTTGAATTCTCTTATTAAGGGTCAATAACATCTTGTTCGCTGTATCTGTATCTTCCCTAGGGGGAAGCGAACTGACACCAAAGGAGTGCCGTGGTAGGTCTTTGGTGGTATAGACCGGTTCTAGTTCCAATACTTTTTATGAATAAGACCTATAACTTTTACATGGGATTGTCATTGGAGGGGGTCAATTGACACCATTTGGTCAGTCACTCATCTATTCTCAATGAAAGTATTTAATTAATTTAATGTAATTTACTACAATGTAGTATATTCCAATACAATGAAGTATATCTCCATAAAACATGTCCTAAAACTAAATTTAAGCCAAATTCTAGAAAGTCCCAAAAAATGTGCCACACCACCGGCAAAGACTGTACTGTAATTCATTACTCTTTCTACCTTTTTGTTTTTCATAAAACAGTTGAATGATTGGTTCTCCTTTCACTGGTCATGAGTTCTTTCTTTTTATACTTGTTCTATTTTCACAACTCCCAGGACAAGTCTAATGGACCAATCGACACAAATTTCCCGCAGGGTTGTTGTTCCAACTTTTTATGTAAAAATTAACGCGCCTTTTCGTCTTGTATTTGCATCAAGTGTGACTTAGTTCAACTGGCAAAAATACGTAGTTAAGCTGAGCATCAAAATCAAAATTAATATTGTTATATACATATGAGGATGATAACTTCTTTCTAACTATGAAATATTAGAATTCCAGCGTGTTTAGACACATAATAATAACATACGTTCATTTTCCTATATTTTTATTTGAATAATCTTGTAAATTTAAATATCTCCTCCCACGGATAATGGCCAACTTATTCATAGTAGGACTGTATTTTTCGTAATTGATTAATTTATTACAGAAAATTTCAAGAAATAACTCGTGAATGTATATATTTTTAACTTAAATTGTAAAAGAAACACAGTGCTTAAAATGTAAAATTTTTGAATCGTAATCTTGTTAAATACTATGCGATTACGATTAAACGGTGCAATTATTCCCGACTACGATTATAATAATCGTGCAAACCCTAGTGTATAGTGTGGTAAGTAGGGGCAAATAAGTACCAAGCAAATAATACTTTAAAAAAAGTATCTGACATATGTTCACCCATTTACATCCTCGTATAGTGCTTTCAGTGCTTGTTATTGTTTTGCAATTTTTTGCTCTTCAAGCTGGTTTAAGCACTTTATTGCTGCACCGCAGGACGCTGGCTAAACTTAGTTGGTTTCCACTAGCACCCATATACACCAATACATTATCATTTAGTACTCTTTTTTTATATTTCTCACAAATGAATGAATGATGTAATCACTGTAACTGCATAACGAGTAATGACTTTATATATAACGTTTTCTCCTTATAGTTGCCTTAATTTTAATTATATACATACATATTTGAACTTAAAAACAATAGAATTTTTTATTGTGTCCCTTCCATTAAGGGTAAACAAGTAGTTTTTAACATTAAGTTTAAGTTTAATGGTTTTAAGTGATATTAAGAGTTGCAGACGCCTGAATTAAGAACGGTTATTACAACTAGTCAAACACTACACCTGAAAATGTCGAAACGTTTAAACATAATTGGCAAAAAATATTGCGCAGAAAAAAATTAATGTAAAATCGTCTTAAACATGGTTGATTTTACATTTGAAGGTATTAATTTTGCTTTATAGTTATTTCATGTTAATTGTACATTATTTTACAATAACTTGCGAATAACATTTCTTTCTTTTAAAAAAACTAAACTTTTCTGTAAAGTTAGAGCCAAATAACATTGATACAGAAATAACACTAAGAATCACGGTGAAAGAACGTTATTTCAAGTTGAAACAGTGTGAATTTCGTGTAGACTCTATTTGATTTAAGTGCGAGAAATAACAGTGAGAAGAAGCTTCAGATATATTACATGTATTTATTTTAGAATAATTCTAAACACTTACCCCCGGAACAAAAGAGAGATACATAATTATTATTATTTCTTTTCCTGTAACACATGTTACACACACACACAATTATAAGACAATCGCAGAATGACCCGATGTGATTTTCGTTATCAATCTACTTTGAACATTTGAAGTATTTAACTAAAGAATTTTAACAAATAGAATACGGGAATTTTTTCTTCTTATAATAAATTATTTTAGCATGAAAAAAATATGTTTTTCTTTTATAATTGTTGTTGTTGTTTCTGCGCAAAATAAGTAAAAGAGGATTTTAGGGATTCAGTATTTAACAATGTTATTTTAAAACTTTTCATTCAAAATCAATATAAAACAATGATAATTTTAAATAAAGTCCATACTTTTGCGGAAATTTACTATGATTTTCAATCAACATTGCGTCATGTTAATTTTACATTAGTTCTTTTTCCTGTCTGTAACATTGGCGTAGAGAGGGGGAGTAGGGTGAGCAAAACCCACCCAGACCCGCTTCTGCCCACCCCAAACTTTTATCTTTTTTTGATTGCTGTTTTCGTTTGACATTTTTTTATTGTTTTAATATTTTCAATAGCCGATTTAATATTCCCTAATAAATCTCTTTTACAGAAGATAAGTCCAAAAATTAACAAGAATATATATCCAAACATTGTTCTAGAAATGACTTGGTCCAATGGACCAAAGTTCAAGTTTCACAAAAATTTTAATGATTTTTTGCAATTTTGCTCTTTTCAACTTATTTTTTTAAAACCAACCAATAAAATTCTTTTAAGTTTTATCACTTACGACGTTAGGTTATTTCAATACGCCAATAGGATCCAAATCGGTAAAAAGATGACAAAGTAACAGAAGATTATTTGAAATAACCCTTTTTTTCGATTCTTACCAAATCACAAAAAACACACCAAGTAAATACACATAGCGAAATGTTTAGTAACAAAAAATATTAAAAAATAAAGCCTAAAACTGTTAAATTACTATGTCGGTTAGTTCACTTAATCTGTATCTTCATCATTTTTGCACCAATCTAGGTCTTGCTGGGCACAAAATGTTTGTACTGATGCCCCATGCAATTAAACGTTACAATTTTTAATTGTTTAGTAGGTATAAAAAAAATAACTTAAAAAGATCAAAATTGCAAAAAAATCATAAAATTTTCAATGAAGTTTGAACTTTTGTCCCCTGTCATTGGTCATTTCTTGACCAATCTTCACTAGCAATACATTGTTAATTTAGTAATTTTATTATCTTTCATTAAAAAAAAGAAATACATAGTCCGTTTAATATTTTTGAATATATTTGCATTAAAGTGACATCATTTTTTTAAAAAACACAAATAACGGTTATTTTGGAAACTGTTCTACTTTAGAGCATTCTGAATTCTAAAATTTCTTTCCTTCTAAACTAATAAAAATATACTTAAGCACTTTTTTTTAACTTGAAAACACTTGTAACCCTTAATTTTTTAAATACTTTGTTTTTTGTTAAATTCATTGCAATCTAATTTATTGGGATATATTTTTTGGTTTTGTTAAAAAATAAAAATTTTTTTTTTAAATCGCGCGATAGATAGCACCGTCTTCGCTTACTAACGGATTTGATCCTCTATGGCTTCGCTAATTAAAGATTCTCTAAAAATATCTAGTAGCCGGCGTTTCGGATTTCGGGATTTTAAAATTCGGGATTATAAAGTTCGGGATTTAGAGATTCCAATTTTTGAAATTTTGAATTTAAAAATTTTCCTGATTTTGACATTTCGGGTTGCTAAAATTAGAAATTTAAATACTGTCCCCTTTTTTATAACATATTTTTACTACAGACGTTTGGGGAGTTATTTTATATGAATTTATCCCTCAATACCAAAATGAAATAAGTAAAAAAAGAGAAATAAATCTCCAAAAAAATATTGTTGTAACTTGTCTGTAACTTTTTTGGAACTTTTTAAATTAATTTTTGGGGACTTATTTTGTAGGGACTTATGTCATAACAATGCGATCGCAACAGGTGTATGAAATAGAATTAGATAAAAGTCAACATACGACGTACTTACTACGCATTTACGTTTACTTCAGCTATTCAGGATCGTGCTGGAAATAGAAAACGTAAAAAGCAAGCTTATCCCGCGAAGCTCTACGCTTGTCTGCAGGAAAGAAACGAGAGGCTCTGGCAGGAATCGAACCCGCAACACCGACGCTGATAGACTAGCTCACTACCAGCTAGCCTACCGGGGCACTCAATATCTTTAAGCTAAACAAAAAACTACAACATAAATAATCGACACAGGTCAACAATAAACATTGAACATATCTTCAATATATTTTAAATAGTTATTATTAACAATAACATTACCGGAGGCAACTATAAAATGATTGTGGCTTCTAGAAGGAGAACTTATTTAACCATAATATGGTTGCTGGTAACAATGATATAGTTAAGTTAAACATAATATGTTTTACATTTTTTTTATTTTAATTTAGTTAAAATAGTTTTGTTGGGGGTGACCATATTAAAACGTGTTTTTTCTTATGGTAAAAGGACCGTTAATAACAGTTATCCATAAAATGTGCCCCTATACTGTTGTATACCAATAGATTCGTATTGGAGTGCTCTTTCAGAATCGATGTGCTCTTAAAAAACAATCTCAACTTCACAGTTAAGACTTATTTTTCAACGAAAAAAAATGGACGAATGCAACTCTTAAAAAAAAATAAAAAAAACTCTTTTGAGCAGTTTTATTTTCGTCTACAATAAAGCTTATTAAAGGAGTTTTATTTTTGGCGTCATAAAATAAAACTTGTAAGGAGCGAATGCTTATACATACGCAAACCAAATCAAACTATAATTTCACCAGTTGGAATTCATAAAAGCGAAATATGCTTATAAGTGGTGTGCACTTAAGCGATAAATATCGTATATGCATCAACTTTTATTCAAATTTAATTTAGCGCTTTTTTGTTATAAATATTTATTAACGCAGTGATTTAACACGTTTCATCGCGTTTTAAGAAATGGAATGCAGCATTTTGGTTATTAAATGTTAAGAACGCTGATTAACTGCCAATGCCATCCTGATACTCTAAAGTTTCCGTAAGTTCTGCCAGTATATATCGCACTTGGTCATAAAAAGAAAATTGTTATTTTTTCACTTTTTGAAAAAAAAAATCGACAGGTAATGCTCATTTCTATCCGCTTTAAAAATATCGTGCTATTTTGTTTACTTTTTGATAATGAAACAAATAGCTAAAATATTCTTTGTCATATGCCTTTAATTTTAAATTAAAAATTGTTTTGCTTTTGATGAAGGTTTTTAAATATTGAGTAAATACCCTTTTTATGATCAAGTGCGATGTGTATGTGTATAAATCATCCATTTTGGCACTTAAAGTGCTTAAATATTTGCCGAATGGGGTTTATATGTAGATTATTAAGCATTCGCACTGCATTGAATTTGAATTGATTATTTTGCTTTATTTTATTCTTTCTTTATTTCAAAATGTAATGAGTCCATTAGTATTTAATATATAATATTAACTTGCTCCGTCCATAACCATTCTTTGTCAATAGTTTGGTTTATGTACATACATATGTTATATGTATCTATACAAAACATTTCTTTTGTTTTTTTAAAAAAAAGTTAAAGAAATAAATCCACTGAAATACTAATGCGTTAAAAAAAGTTTGCAGATTTAAATTGTATAACCTCATTAAAAAAAGGTTAGTAGTTTATTGATTTAATTATTATTGGGGACCTCTGAAGATAAAAAAAAACAAATTTTTTCACAATTTTTTGAAACTATAGGATAGCTACTGTGATTGACATAGAGCCATCGTTCTGGAGGAGTGTAATGCCACCTAGTTTTTTGTTTTAAAATGTCACCTAGAGTTATCAACTTACATTCGATATTTTTTCGCCAATATTATTTTAGTTTAACGAATTAATCAAACAACAGAGATCTCGTAAAAATTAATGAAATTAGCTGTTAATATTTATATATCGTGGTAAAATTACCATGATATGCGCCAAACCAATAATGAGCTGACGATATGTATATATACCTATATAACAATAAAATTGTCATAAATTCTTTACAATTACACTGTGCAACAAAAAAAATCCAGCCTCAATACTCTCAACGCGATATAAAACTAGGCTACTGGTAGAGCAAATCTGCCAAAGCGTTTTGAAAAGTTAGCTCGGGTTTTTGAAGTTTGTGAATTTTTTGAAAAGACATTTGGAATAATTAAAAAAAATGTACTTAATGTACTTCTGTGCTAAAAAATTATTTCAGATGTCATTAATAAGATTTCCCCATGAAGTGCTTAATTCCCAATTTTTTATTTTTGATAAATAAATTGAAATTTATTGTTGAGGGAAAGCTAGCGCATTTCACTGGTTGCTTAGACCAGATCATCAGGAAACCATTTTCCAAAGATTTTAGAAAAACAAAAAATATTAAACAAATAAAAATGTAAAGCTAATAAGAATTATTAACACTCAAAATGCTACTTGTAACAATATCAAAGCTTAAACAAAACACCAACAATAAACAGATTCAGTAGAATTGTATAGAGATTCTTTTCCTAGAATATATTAACCTTCTAACTCTCATTTTAAGGGGTAATTTTTGTTCTTTTTCCCAACTTTTACACAACAGTATAATAAAACCGCACTTTAGAGGGTTAAAATGTTCTACGAATATTTTCTGCATCAAATTTCACTAGTGGTCTTCAAAGACAAAAAGTTCATGCAATATATGTAAAATGCTTCATAAAGGAAAATTGAAAAGTATCATAAATTTTTATTTTTCACAAAAGCACTGGTAATTTAGTCTAAACAGTGTAAAGTATTTCTGAGCTAAATGGTATATAAAGATTAATACAAAACAATCTTATGCCATGTTTTTTTTTTAAATTTTTAAAAAAATTAACTCTATATTTTCATTTTTTGGTGCTTTTTTGTCCTGATTAAAAAAATGCTTAACATTATACAATAAAAATGCCTAATATGTTCAACTAATATTTTGCAAGACAAGCTAAACGAATTTTTTTCCGCAAAAAGTATTAAAAACTATGTGGCTCGGGTCACCTCATGCCGTTTTAGCGGAAATTTATTTGTGGAGTAAAAACTTGTTTGAAGAGAAAATGTGTAAGTATAAGTTTGAAGAAATATGTTAACGCCCAAATAAAAAATGGAGCTTCCAACGAAGTAGGTTTGTAGAAAGCACTTAAATCAGCGCATTAAAAATTGGTGAATATAACGACCAGCTTTAAACACTGAATTTTTTGTTGTTATCCTTATTCTTTAATATTCTCCGTTACAAACCTGATTCGTAAGAAGGGAATGTCGTGCCTCTTTAAATATTAAATTTGTAAAGGATAAGTCTTATTTCGTAGCGCTTTAAATGTGCGCTTACTTTTTAAACTTTACTATAAGTGCTTCGCAAAACATTTTAATCCTCAAAATTGCCGTTTGAGCAAGCTCTTGTGTAAAAGTTGGGGAAAATGGCAAAAATTACCCCTTAAATGAGATTAGAGGGTTAATATATTCTTAGAAAAGAATCGACAAACAATTCTACTGAAGACATCTGAAATACTTTTTTAGCTCAGAAGTTTTTTACTTATTCCAAACGCCTTTTCACAAACATCAAAACCCGAAATTTCGAAAACCCGAGCTAACTTTTTAAAACCCTTTTGCAGATTTGCTCTACCAGTAGTATAGTTTTATTTCGCGTTGCAAGTATTGAGGCTGGCGGCGATGAGCCGAATTTTGTTGCACTGTGTTTTTAATGAGATTTACCCTTAAATGCCTGATTTCCCAAATTTAATTTTAAAAAAATATCAATGTGCTTATTTTTTTCACCAGATTAAGGGAAAAATAATAAAACAAATAATTTAAATTTTTTAGACATTTAAGGCTGATTTCACCAACTTCAGTTTAAACTAACTATTACTTTAACTTTAACTGACGGTTATAACTGGTAGTTAATTATAACTGAACATGGTGAAATTGGGGGTTAACTGCCAAAAAAAAGAAAGTATCAAATTTAAAAAACTATTAATATTTTTTTATTTTGATAATATTAAAAAAAATAATGACAAATTTGAAACTTCAGTCATTTAAGAGTTAAGATTCATATAAGAGTTTTTTGTGCCGAATATTATTAAAATATAAACACCTCTATGAGATTTGTTTGTCTTAAAGACAATTTTTATAGGACCTATGATCAATTTTGAACCTACCAGTACAACTCTTATTAGCTATTATAAAAGTTAACGTTATCAAAAGTTATATTAATACCAACATTAATAAGGAAGTTGCGGCACTTAAAGCTAGGAGCTAGGTTTAAATATGAACCGGTTTTAAACAACTTTGCTAAGACGATTTATATTGCAATAAAATATTTTTGGACCAGGGGGCTAATTTTGGCAGTCGTGGTCGAATACTTTTTCGATTCGAAAGCAGTTTTATTTCTTATTTGTCCAGTCAAATCGAAATTATTTTTTCAGTGTTGTGAAAACTCAAATTAATGCTTTACAACACTGAAAAAATAATTTTGAATCGTTCAGTATCAACTGAAAGAATTAGAAAACAAATTGCTTTCGAATCGAAAAGAATTCGATCACGACTGCCAGAATAGCACCCAGATTTGATCTAAATGCCAACATAAAAAGATAGTTTATGGTCACAAGAGCTATTCCGGTAAGAAGTTTGTATAGGAACCATGTGAAACAATGGATCGATTCTCACTATGTCTACAAGGTTTTGTCCTCATGACCAAATTTCATCTAATTATCTTAAAAATTCCAACCTGGGGCCTGATTCTGATTCCGATTCGTTCAGTATCGACTGAAAGAACTATAAATTAAATTGCTTTCGAATCGAGAAAGTACTCGATCACGACGGCCAGAATTAGGGCCCTGTACTTTGCGCTCAAGGCTACATGGACACACAACACGCCGGACGGACATCGTTAGATCGACTCAGAAAGTGATTCAGGGTTGTTTGGTATACTTAAAGGTGCGGCTAGAACCAATATTTTTATTTATTATGGCAACCTCTGACTATTGCGGTGTGGAAATAATAAAAATTAAATGAAGTCTATGACTTGGGTATTTGTTTTAAGAAAAACACAATGAAAAGTTACTGCGAGATTTTTGTTTTTGTCAGCAACATAATTTTTGGCCTTTGGAAAAATGCAAAATTTTTCAGATTTTATATATAACGCATTTTATTAAAAATTATTTATGTAGCTTAAATTGTTTAATTACATTATTGAGTTTTCTTTTTTTTTTATAAAAAGCCACTGTATGTATCGCTCATTTTCTGCAACGTCGTCATAACTCAAAAAATTTAATTTGGAGTTAGTGAAGCAGATTTGTTTGAATGTTTTTCTTTATGTTTTGTTAAAAATTCAACTTTATATCTTTTATACTTTCCCCATTTAAAAGGAATATGTCGTTAGGTTTTCTAAGGGGTGCAAGCAAATCAGAAACTTAAAACACGTTTATTTTGAAATGTATTTTTTTAAGTTATGACGACTTTGCAGCAAATGAGCGATATGTATAAACAATTTTAAAAATTCTTTATATTCTAGGGACTCAGAAAAAAATATTAATAGGCCGAAAGACAACAACATCACTTACACCAACACAAACAAAGTATTTTAATCTTTTTATGCATAAATGGTTGATTTTTGTTCATTCATTTAAAGTGTTTACGTTTATTGTATGCTTTTTACTATTTTTTTCCTTTGAATTCGTAATTTAAGTATGCATGTGTGTATGTATTTAAGTATATACGAAATTTATTTAACAATTTTTTAACAATTTAAACTTAAAAAAGCTTAATCAAAGGAATATTTTTTAAATGTCACTGTAATAAAAATAAAATGAAATTTCTTTAGCTTTTGATTTCAAATTCATGAGGCGTACATCTTTAAAAGTTCTAATGCCAAAATTATCATCCCAAGATAGTTTAAACAACAGTCCAGATTCATCATCTCCAGGTGACAAATTTCTAGATGTTTTTTAAAATTTTTATGTATTTTGATAAACAATAAATCTTTTTGCAAAAAAAAAAAAAGCAAAAATATAGACTACACAATTTTAAGCACCAAGATAAAAAATTAACCTTTCTAAACGTAATACATACTTACGTACAAAAATAGTCTTCGTTATCTTAAGTCACTTTATAGCAGTTTTGTTAAAATAAAAAATGTTATAAAACATCGAACGCTTATTTACAATCTACTTTTTAACTCCCCTACACCAACGTATGTACAGCGTCAGGCAATTTGAAATTCCCTCACAAAACCTCTCAATATATGTATGTTGTTGCTGTTATTGTTCTTGCTATAATTTTATGTAAATTATTAAAATTTTTATTAAATAATTCCATTTACTTTAACATATAATTACGCAATCTTTGTTTAGTTTTATAAATTTTTATTTATTATTTGCATGCAATATTTATAATTTTTGCATTTTTTTTATTGTTTTCGAATAGTTTGCTCTTTTTATTCAGTCCTAAAAATATCGCACACTAACTTATAAACAGTCAGAACTCAAAATTCACAAATATTCAGGACAAGCAAAAAACTGTTTTTAAAAACATGGTTGTAATATTTTAATCAAATTGAGTTTCACAGTTAAGAACACCCTTTTGCAAGAAAGTTTACCTTTTTTTAATTTTGTTCTGAGTTGTGACTTTTTACGCTGTATTCATAAAATTTTTTTAAATTTAATAAAGGTTTAAAGAACAATTTTAATAAGAAAATTATCCTTAATAAACGTATGTTAAATTTAATAATCGTTTATAAATACGGAGGTTAGTCTTTAGGCACAACATTAAATGGTGCACCACAAAACTTAACACGTTTTTCATTAAAAGCGTCACAACTCGAATTATTACTATTCATATTGTTTACAATCTAAATTTTAGATATCTTCATTTATATGAGATTTGTTTGCCATATATCGGTTGAGAAAATTTGTTTTTCTAAACACAGCTTATGTAATGTCACTTAGGTTATTTGGAATTGTAATAATCTGAAACCAAATAACCTATCAGCAGTACTAATAAGTATGAATAAATAACCATTTCTTTATACATATGAATATTATGTACATTAAATAATAACAGTTATTGTTTCTTTTACTGGTTTTTTTTTTTTCCATTCCTTTATTTATAAAATTTTTGATTACAATAGTAAAAAAAAGTTAGATAAAACGTTCAATTTGAACTTAGGGCGCCAACGAACTCTTTCCATCTTTTTCGATCATTAGCTAATGATTTAACTTGGTTCCATGTCATTCCGATATCTTCATAATCATTTTTTATGTTTCTTATCCACGTTAGGCGTGGTCGACCAGGACCTCGTTGACCTTGCGGGTTCCACTCCATCACTGCGCGTGATATTTCATGTGGAGGCTTTCTAAGTGTATGCCCTATCCACTTCCATTTGCGTTTCTTTAGTTCATTCTTGATCGAGTTGAGGTTTGCCAATTCAAGAAGCTGTTCGTTTGTGACCCAGTACGGCCAGAAAATTTGTAGGATTTGGCGTAGACAGCGGTTTGTAAATGATTGTAGCTTTCTCAGGCTTTCCTGAGTTAATCTCCAGGTAGTACAGCCATAAAGAAGTACACTTGTAACACTACTGTTGAAAATACGTAGTTTTGTTTTTCTAGTGATATTGCTTGATCTCCAAATTTTGTAGAGCGATTGGAAGGCTGATCGAGCTTTATTGATCCGGTCATTTATATCTTTATCCGACCCACCATCTACAGTTAATGTACTACCAAGGTAGCAAAATGAATCCACTTCGTTTATTACGACTCCATTAAGTTGAATGGGAAGATTGTTTGCTGCTGCAACACGCATGAGATTTGTTTTCTTTATGTTTATCTTCAGACCTACTTTTTCGGCGTTCTTAGCCAAATGAAATAATTTGGCCTGCATGTCGCTGTGTCGGTGTGCAAGTAGGCAGATGTCATCAGCATAATCAATGTCGTTCAGACGTTCTAATAAGTTCCATTGGATACCAAATGGGGAATCCGAGTTTGTCTGTTCCATAACACAATCGAGAAGTATGAGAAAAAGCGTTGGAGACAAGACACAACCTTGTCTTACGCCAGATTCAATCGAGAAAGGTTGGCTTTCCTTTCCACTGAAGCGAACAGCGCATACGTCATCGGTATATAGCTCACGTATTAGGTGTACAATTTTTTCTGGGAAACCTCTGCAGTTGAGTGAGGCCCAGAGAGCTTCTCTTGACACAGTGTCAAACGCTCGTTCGAAGTCCACGAAAAGTAGGTACAGAGGGCTGTTGAATTCAACGGATTGTTCTATTAGAATTCTTAGGGTCGTCACATGGTCTGCACACGAACGATTTGTCCTGAAGCCTGCTTGTTCTTTGCGTAAGATCGTCTCAACATAGGGTGTGATGCGTTGGAGAATTATAAGGGCAAGTACTTTGTTGATGGTGTTGAGGAGTGTAATACCTCGCCAATTTTTACAGAGGCTAATGTCACCTTTCTTGGGTATTGTTACTATGGTCCCTTTCTTCCATTCATTGGGTATGTTGTTGGTTTCCCAAATATGACGTAACATAGGTGTAAGCTCATCGGCTAATGGTTCTGCAGCGTACTTAAAAAGCTCAGCAGGTAAATTATCTGGTCCAGGTGACTTGTTGTTTTTTAGCTGTCGCAAAGTGTTTTTAACTTCTACGAGAGTAGGAGGCGAGGTTGAGATGGCTCTACTTGGATTACGCTTGCGAGATACCCATGGGCAGGAACTTTCATCGAAGTTGTTTGTGTTATTTGATGAAGAGCTAAAGAAGTCGCGCCATCTACGTACTTGGTCTTCGGTTGACGTTAGTTCGCTTCCGTCGAGGTCTTTAATAACCGTGGTTTTCCTGGTATTGCAGCCTCGGAGTTGGTTGATTGCTTGATAGACTCCACGCATATTTCCAGTATTGCTGGATTTTTCAGCATCTTGCGCGATGCTGGTTAGATATAATTTATGGTCTGTGCGTACCATACGTTTGACGGTTTTGGCCGATTGTCGGTATTCGGCCCGAGTGGAAGTTTTCGAGGAATCAGACTTTGCGTTTAGATAAGATCTCCTCAAACGTTTACGGTTGCAGATTTCATTCCACGTATTTTCGCTAATCCACGGTTTACGAATATTTGGCTTAGGCCCCAGCACTGACTTTGCACTATGGTTGCAAGCTTTTGTAATGTCAGTCCATGAATGGGGGTTGGAACCAGAGTTGTGGAGTTGTTGTTGAAGGGTGTTTTTATAGCGGACGGCCGTTTCGGGATCTTTTAGGCGCTGCAGGTTGTACTTATCTGCGGGAAGCTCTTTCTTTATAGATGCTGGCCGGAGTCTAAAAGCTCCAAGAAGTAGTACGTGGTCGCTGTCAACATCGGCGGATCTTCTTCCCTTCACATCAAGTAGTCTTTTACTGGTTTAAGCAATAAAATTACTTAATGTTTGTTTAAATTACACTATGCAACAAAATTAAACTTGTATCGTGATTTTTAATGATTTATTTTTCTCTTTTTTTTTTAGTACGTAACGGTCCTCTAGGTACAAAAATATTGTCATTTGTAATATTACATGTTCAAAATTTTTCACGCATATGCGTTATGCTGTAGGGAATACAAATCCATAAAAAACTCAATATTGAAATTTTGCAGATAGGTTATTAGGTCTTTAAGATGACGATATACAATAAATAATTTAAGTGTTACATAAACATTTTTGTGTCTGAAACATTTGTAGAAACATTACGTTCTTAATTGTTTGGTATAACATTTATCTACTTTAAAATTGAAAATCACCTCTCAAAAGTTAAAATATGAAACCTACATATCGTCACCTAAAACGCAAAAGGCCATATCTAACATTTTGTTTGAAAATTTTAGAGGTTAAGAAAAAAACTATTAAATATAATAAATTGATAAATTGCATTTAACTGCTTATATATAGTCCTTTTTCTATTTTTCTTGTACAACCCACCATATGTTTTAACAATTAACAATGTTGCATATTATACAAACTGTTAGTTAGGTCTTTAAGCCTGGCACTCTGTTTAACATTTCACGTGAAATGCTGTCAAAACGCATATGAAAAACACTTGTGCGGAATATCTATGTTCATTTTGTAAAAAAGTTCCGAAATTTTTCTGGCAACATTTTTTTTACAACTGCGAAATAATGTATGCTGCATTTATTTCACGTGGAATTTTAAGCAAAAGCAAAAAAGTATGAACTGATTATTAAATACGAAATAAAAAATTAAAATAACACAACCGGTAACAGTTTCTTATCCATATTTACTTTCTTTTTTATTAAATTTTTTAATAAAAAAAATATTTTTAGTAAAATACATGTGGGGTTTGTTTACATACGCAAAACCATTTCACAAATTTGAACAGAGTACTAGACTTTAAGCGTTAATCATATACAGCCGTATTTATAACAAAAAGTTAGCCACAGTTTGTACACTACGTACAACGAGCTGCTAACTAGAATGCAGATTAAGCCTAGCAGCTTGTAAGCACAGAGTTTATTTATAACAAACTTTTGTCCAACTGCTAACTAAAAAAAAATCAACTCTGAATTTTAATGATGCCACATTATATTACTGAAAAATGCAACATGTTTGTATTAATCATCGCTGGTTTGGAATTTTTTTGTAAATTGTTTTTGCTTTTTCCTCCATATATAACAAATTTAAAAAGTTTTTAAAATTAATATAAAATAAAAAAAGAAAGAAACATAAAATAAAACAGTAATTAAAATAAAACCAACCAAATTGTTTAACATTTAACAGCTGTTTCTTACAAGTTGGCAAACGTTTGGCAGCTGGTTAAAAAGAGTTTAGCAAATCGTTAGCCAGAGTTTGGTAAGTGTATTATAAATAAACTTTGTGCTAACTTCATGCCAAATTTCCATTATAAATACGGCTGATAATCTTTTGTAGAAAGGGTTGATTGTTTTTTGTCAATTAAATCACTAATGTTGGTCGTTTGATGCATTTGTGTTGATGCAATACATCAGATTTATTGAAAAAAGTAGATTATTTTATTTTTTGTTAGTTAGGGCGTTTTAGGTCCCGATATGTAAATATGTAGTACTAGCAGTTGTAAAGTTTGAACTCAACTGAGTTGTAAACCGAAAAAGGGGCATTCATGAAAGGTGTAAACGTAAAGTTTAAGGATTTTATGAAAACAGATGATAATTTATACATTTTTGAAAATGTCATAAAATCATAAAAGTTTTATTTGGCCAATAAAATAAAAAAAACTGTTATTTTATTAGCCAAAATGTGGGGGACAGTCTATATACAAATATTTTTATGAGATATGTATACCAAAAACAAATTTCTTTAAATTACCGTATTTTTATTATTACCTTGCTATCTTTTGCGGCCCAAAATTACCTTACAAAATTGTAATTGCCGTACGTTTTACTGCACTAATTTGAAGATTTTTGTCAAACACAAAAAAAATCTTCCAAATTATTAAAAATAACATTAAAACTTTCTGTTACTTTGCAAAGACTATATTTATCATAACAGTTTGTATAGGTGCTCATTAAATATTTTGTTTTAACTTTTATCAAATTATAAAAAGAAATATTTATCTACTTAAGGCTAGATTACACTATTATACTTTGTATTAATACATGTCAAAAACTCAAGTAATATGACAAAGTGTGATAGTGTGAATGCAATGTGTCACGAAAATGACAAGTATTATGAAAAAAGTTTGACATCCCATACGACTTCATCGTTTTTTGAAAAATGTCTAAACAATAATACTTTTCATTGGATCAGGGTTGCATTTTATTTCATGTGTGAGTGTTTATACTTTGTGTGATGGTGTGAACACAAACTGTCATGTTAAATTAGATTTTTTGACAGTCGCAACAAAACTCATTAGATTTCTATCTCACATAGTATTATGGAATACGTAAGACTTGTGAGATAGTGTAATCTAGCCTTTAATAGCACTGTGCATGAAATTGACACTTTTTTTTTGTGACAAGCCGGGCACATGGCGTTTTAATATAATTCGGGGACGCTGAATCCAGTGGTGCCCGCGGTTTTTTCAGATTGGCTCTGGTTTTCGAGATATACCGTTATTTCGAAAATGGAGGAGGTTGCACAACATATATTCGCGTAACTCAAAAACGGTTTAGTTTATTGAAATTAATAAAAAAAACCGAAATTCCGCAATAAAATTTCATTTCAGAAAAGTAAAACTCTTTTTCTAATATAAGTAGTCGTTATTGAAACATAATTTTTTTTTGAAAAAAAAATTAATTTTTTTATCAAAATTTCGAAATTTTTGTTTTTTAAAAATTCATAAAAAATTAAAAATTGCAGCTAGGCTTCTAATTTTCTGCAGACTTATAAAAAACGAAGCTACAAACAAAATAAGCCATAAATGATTAAAATCTGTTTGCAACTTTTGATTTTATTCACAAAAGTCGACAAATTTTTCATTAATTTAAGAATTTCCCTTAGGGAGCTCCCATACAAATATTGCGTTTTATGAAATTCTTAAATTAATTAAAATTGATCGACTTTTGTGAATAAAATCAAAAGTTGCAAACAGATTTTAATCATTTATGGCTTGTTTTGTTTGTAGCTTCGTTTTTTATAAGTTTATAAGTTTATAAGTCTGTAGAAAATTAGAAGCCTAGCTGCATTTTTTAATTTTGTATGAATTTTTAAAAAACAAAAATTTCGAAATTTTGATAAAAAAATTAATTTTTTTTTCAAAAAAAAATTATGTTTCAATAACGACTACTTATATTAGAAAAAGAGTTTTACTTTTCTGAAATGAAATTTTATTGCGGAATTTCGGTTTTTTTTATTAATTTCAATAAACTAAACCGTTTTTGAGTTACGCGAATATATGTTGTGCAACCTCCTCCATTTTCGAAATAACGGTATATCTCGAAAACCAGAGCCAATCTGAAAAAACCGCGGGCACCACTGGATTCAGCGTCCCCGAATTATGTTAAAACGCCATGTGCTCGGCTTGTCAGTTTTTTCAACTAGCATAGTGTAGTTAGTGTAATGCAAATAGGAAAAAGTTTATTCTGACGCTTAAAGATGACTACAAACAATTAACATTTGCTTACACATACCATTTTAAAGAGGAAATTTATAATACGTTTATTTTATTGTCCCCTGTCAAAACATATGTTTATTACCAGATATATTGGGTTTTCCTTTGTTTTATTGGCAAAAAATATTGTTTGTTACCTGCATACAAAAACTTCCCACCTACCTTAAAACTAAAAAAATTCCAATTTTCCCACAAAATAATACATATTCATACTTTTTCACACCCACTTTAAAAATCAATAAAAATTCAAGCATTTGGGAGAAATATTAGATTTACAAAGTAACAACTAATTGCATACATACATACATACACGTATCCCTTCTCAGACTGTTAATGATTAAAAAAACTCTAATTGTTATTCTTTTTTATTATTTTATGGCTCATAAATTTAATATTATTTTAAAGTGTTAATTGTTTACAGTTAAGGCAATAATTATAAGTACATTTTAAAACTTATTTTCAGTTTTAGATTTCTGTTTCGAAAAGAAAGTTTTTGGTTATATTATAAATAAATGTTGTGTATTGTTATATATAACACTATATACAACATATCTGTGGTTTTCTTGAGGAACGTACGTAAGGTCTATATTTCCAATGGCTCTGAGACATAATTGAGGTTCAATGTCGTTAATGTGCCGAATTATCTCATCCTTAAGTACTTGAATTGTTGCTGGCTTATTATCGTACACTTTTTCTTTTAAATATCCCCAAAGAAAGAAGTCCAACGGTGTCAAATAACGGCCAATTAACATCGCCACGAAAGAGATAATACGGCCATTGAAATTCTCGCACAAAAGAACCATTGTTTCGTTGGCTGTGTGGCAAGTTGCACCATCTTGTTGGAACCGCATATCGTCAAGGAACATACTCAATTTCCGGCCCCAAAAAGTCCGTTATCATCTCGCGACAGCGAATACCATTCACGGTAACTGCTTGGTCCCAACCAAATTTTTGAGGATGACGCCGCCAGCCTGTAAACCGCACTCTTTGTGAATACATCGGCTTTTCAACGATCATCTCGTGAATCACTCAAATGCACTGAGGTGGAGGTGTGCCTCGGCGCTGAAGATGAACTGCACGAAATGCATTTTGATTTGAACGCCCATTTTCGTACCTCTCCATGGTTGAATTTGTCAAACAGTTAAAGAAAGAAATGACACATTTTATTCCCAAAAATAACTTAAATAAATAATAATAATTAATTTGCATGTGCCCGTGCCAAAAACTGAATTCGAATTGGAAAAAAGCCAACCAATTATAGGGGAATGTAAGAAAAGATAAACTCACTGCTTATTGTTGGTGTTTTGTCCAAGCTTTGATATCGTTTGCAAGTAAGACTTGAACGTTTGTAGTTCTCATTCTTTTTACAGTTTTATTTGTATAATAATTTTAACTTTTTCAAATTCTTTGCAAAAAGGTTTTCTGATGATCTGGCCTAAGCAACCAGTGAAATGCGCATAGAAACTAGCTTTCCCTCAACAATATACTATTGCGAATTTAGCACGTTATAGAGAATCTTATTAATAATAAATCTTGTATTTCCAAAAATAACTGGAAATGTCAAATTAAGTTAGGCAAACAACTTGACGTTAACAGCGTGCTTTATGGTTGGACCACCCTTTACAAATATTTGTTAATTTTGTTTTGATTTAATAAATAAATTACAAAAGTTAAAATTGTTTAACTTCAATAAAAAAGTTCGGTTTCAGATTCGGTTTAAATTTAGGTTCTCTCTTAAAAATTTACCAAAGTTTGGTTTCGGCTTCGCCCAGACACCAATTATTTTGCTCGATTTGTTTATAAAGCATTTAGTAAGTTTTTACAAAAATTATGAATTCATAATAAAATGAATAATTGCTATTAGAAATTTAAAGTTGAGCAGAAACTTATGAAATAAATTCTCCTTTAAATGTTAAATATGTAAAGCTTATGGAGTTTTGTTTTCTGGCATAAATGTTGCCTTTATTCTGCCTTTTGGCCCTTCTTTTCTAAAACAAAAAATTATATTGTAGTTGATAACGTGGCCTTTTCTAATTTGATAATATGTTCAGAAATTTACATAAATTTTGTGATTTTTAAAATTTGCGTGAGATTAAAATGGATGTTTTCAAACTTCAACCCGATCCCTGCGTAAACTTTTTTCACAATCCTAAAAAATTATCATATTTTTTATTAATAACTTTTAAAGTTCTACACGACTAAAATATGCCGTTTTTGATATTTGCAAAAAGTGTGAAAAAGTTATAGCCTTAATGTACAACTTTGTAACGTCAATTTTTAATTTATTGAAACCAGAAAATTATGCAAAAAAACAGAAAATCACAACAAAACATGAAAACTGGTAAATAAAGTTACATATTTAAAAGCACTAGTTTTGAAAAAGGTATTTAAGTTGTTTAATACGCTGTCGGCAAATGAAATATTTTTCATTCACTTTATCTCGACCATATTTTTTTATAGTGTATGAATAAACAAATTTTAAATGACTATGTATTAATTATAACAATAACAAAATAAAATTTATAACTTCCTCTATGATTAGAAGTATACCGTGATATTAATTTTAAATACAGGTTCATGTTCGTATTATAAACTAGTTTGTTTCGACATGCATATTGGCAAATCATCATATTTTGCAAAAAAGCCAAACAATTTATTAAAATCTACACAGTGATGATAAAACATCTTTAAGCATGTGTTGTAAAAAAATTATAATTACCAAAAATACAAGAAATACAAAATTCTCGCCAAATACAATATTTACATTCAGCCATGTTCTGGAAATCGAAATCGAGCAAAATTGAAATCGATTGAGACTCAGTACAATTTTTTTCAAAACTACCAAAGTTTTTTTTTATTTTTAAGACTAGTTCTGATGATAATAAGTTGTACTGATAGTATGAAGTACATATCGTCAGCTCAGAATTGGTTTGGCGCATATCATGGTTAAATTACCATGATAACCGCCAAACCAATTCTGAACTGACTATATATAAAACGTAATACCTTAATGAACTGTAAACACTGGATCGTTTTCAAAGTTTGCTCCATTTAAATTTCACTCGAACTCGATTTTTAGAACATGGTTAATAAAACTAGCGCTATGGATATTTTGCTTTACCATTAAGTTTTCCTTAAAAAATGCTAGTTTACGTTTCTGATTCTCATAATAATTCTATTTTTATTCCTAATGAAATAAAACCTTTTTTGTAGCGCCGAAGTAGAATTTTCAACGTTTCAAATTTGCGCTCGAGGTATCACACTTCTGTTTATCCCGAAACGAATCGGTATAAAACTATTTGTTATTTCGGTATCGGTATTTAAGTTATATTGGTATGGATATATCGGGTTTTTAAATTAATTAACCAAACAAGAATGTTAAAAACCAAAGAAGGGGTCTGAACGACTTAGCTGACACATTTTTTACTTGGTAGCAACTATCAAAGGTATTTTTCTCTTAAATATTGTACAAAATGTATACGTTTTTAAAAAATATAAATTTTGCAGAGTGGAAACAAATTGTGCGTATGGAAAATATGTTTTCTGTACTGAAATTCTGTAACTTTTTAACGGCAAAAATAGTCATTAAAGCTACGGTCAGACTTATTAAATATTTGACGAAAAAAACGGGACCAACAACCAAACTAAAAAATCATTTCGCTTAATATCAATATTTATTTTTATTAAAATACCACATCTTACAAAAAACTGTTTTTTGCTACGTCTTGTAGTATAATTAGTTTATTTTGTAATACAAAGACCATTTTAAATCTCACTTACTATTAACAAAAGAAGGGGTTACGCTTATTTGATCAAATATTTAATAAGTGTGACCGTAGCTTAAGTAGTCAAAATTCATTAGCTAACTATAATTGGTCGTTAAGAGCTATTCTGTAATGAAATTTTAACCATTTTTTATTAATAATGAGTGTACTGTTAACAGATTAAAAAAATAAAGTAAAGAAGCCAATTTTTAACATGAAAAAGTAAGAAAGTATAGTCGATTAAGCCCGACCCTACATTACAGTTTTGGGCGATCATGTTTCCGCCAAAAATAGTATGTTGTGAGGTTTAGATTCACGTAAGAGATTTTTGTGCCAGTTTTTTCTAAATATCTACTACTATTACTATGATTACCACTATGAGATAACATAGAAGCTCTTATTAAGGTAATTTATTCGTATGGGAGCTGTAGTCAAATGTGGACCGATTCTAATAAAATTTGTTCTGCTGATTTAGGTAGCAACAAAATATTTTTGGACCTAATTAAACCCAAATGTCTATAAAACAAGATGGTTAATGGGCATAAAAACTCCATTCCGGAAAGAAGTTTGTATATGTGCTATGCAAAATAAAGAACTGCTTCTCGCCGTTTTAAATAAGCTTCGACCTTGTAACAATGAACACATATGTGCCAAATTTGATAACATTATTTCTAAAATTGCGACCTGTACTTTGCGCACAAGGTCAAATTGGAAAGCCAAGCAGCCTGATAGAAGGACGGACCTCGTTAGATTGATTCTGAGTCAATCGGTATACTAAAAGGTGGATCCAGAACCTACATATTTTTAAATGTGCTACACACATTTGCACAAACACATAATATCCTCTTCACATACAGTAATGTGGGTATAAAAAGTAAGAGCAGAATGTTGTGCTAGAGTGGCTCAGGCACCTCGAATTTTTTCTTTATGTATAAAAATGTTTGAAACTTACATATTTGTTTAGAAATATAATCAATATTTACACGCTTTTATTTATGTTTCGTTAAAATAATTTTTTTACAAGCAAATTTATTTCATATTTTTTATTAATTTTAAAAAATTTAAACTTTGACGTTCTAAGATTTTTACCGATCTTATCAAAAATATTTGTTTATTTAAATTAGAGAAGACCAAATTCGTTGAAGTAGCCGAGATTTTATCGTTATTAACGATATCGGTAGTTAAATTCAAAAGTAACAAAATTGCGGTACTGGTCACAGAAACGAATTTCGGTATCGGTATCAATACCGGTATTCAGTTTTAAACTGTATTTAAGCGATATCGTTTGACAACTTTGGTTTATCTTAAGAATGATCATTTAATGGTAAGTCACGCGCATTGCGTAATCTTGTATGCTCTCCTTCTTGGGTTTATCTGGCATCCGATTTTCTTGCTTGTTTAAATAAATAATTTAATATGGATTTTCATCGGAAATTAAACTTTACATAACAAGTGAAACCATCTCTTGATAAACAGTGAGAACTTATTAATATTACCAATATTTCATTAAAATTTTATTAGTTTTAAATTTTGGAAGTCGTTGTTAAGTGCGGCAGAGATCCCGGGTGATTGCAAATTCTGGATCAAGATTTTGCTCAGAACGGCGAAAAATGCAAAAAAAAGTAGGAATGACGCTTGTACGAAAATCTAAATTTTTGATTTTTGTACAAAAGGTTCAAGCGTTTGTCCAAACCTGCAAACATACCATTTACCAATGCAAAAGGTTTGCACAAACTTAGTTTATTGGCCCTTAAGGTACACCAGATAAAACTTATACTTTACGGCTCAGCACGACGAACTTGTTGGCAAGAATTCGTGGCGTAAATTCGTACGAGCAAAACAGCTGTTAACCAGTTTTCTCATAGCTTTTAATTCTTGTACTTCAGCGTTTAAAAAGGAAATGATGCGTACGACCTGTAAACATTGCTAGGACATTGACATTAAGGCATTCTCATTAGTTCTTTCACTTCCTCGATGATAATTTCACTCTCATCAGACGAATATTTTTATTATATTCTATGGGTCTGTGCGACCTGTAACAATTTTATTTGTTAGACTGATGCGGCAAAAAATAGATCGTTTTAGAATTTTACAAGGGTCTTTATTTCAAGAGGTTGGTGTAAAACTGTGCCATTTGTGTAAATGTTTAAAAAATCTTAGGCTTTAATATAAATTTAATTACATGTTATTCAAAATTCTACAAATTGAATAACGAAGGTAATATACCTATAAATTTATTATACAGGAGATATTTTAACGTTTTTTATTGCAACCTCAATTTAACTGAATGATAAAAGCAACTCAAATTTAACAGGTAACTTAAATTATTAATTGATATGATAAGAATATAACTTTCAACATGAATTTATTGGATAACTAAATAAACAATGCGTAAAAAAATATATTGTCCAAGACAACAACAGAAGACAGTTAAAAATAAATGATTTCATGATTAAACGATTTTTGTATTGTTGTTAAAACAAAAACAACTACAAATGTGTTTATTATGTATTGTTTTTTTAACTTATTTATTTTTTATTAATATAGTAAAGATATCACACTCATAAGCAAAAAAACACAGAATTTTTTGTTCTCTGGTGTTTGAAACTCAAAAACAAACGTTAAATTTTTAAATTTATTACTTATAACTTAGTTCGTTCTCTATTTTGTATTTTTGTTAATTTACTTAACACCATTTTTTTTGTATTATAGTTTTTATTTCTCTAGAAGAAAACGCCAAGAACCCATTCATTTGCCGGGCTTGTTTTCTTGCCTACTATTTATGCTGCTAGACGGGTGCCTGTGCCAGTACCGTCGTATTATATAGTGTAAATTGGTGTGGTCGAAGAATTTTTTTGCAAATCCGTCCCATATACAACAGACAGACTATGTAGCCAGTTTAAACAATGATAATTTTGTGGGCTTTAGTCATATGAGTAGCAGCACATTTAGTAGTATTCAACGCTGAGTATTCAGCGCACTTAAAGTAGTATGTATGTATAAGTAAACAACGTTGTCTAATTTTGTGAGCGGCCGCCTGTTGCTGCTAATTTTTGTATACCTTCAATATCTCAATCAGTTCTGAGTGTCAAACGTCGCGTATAACACGCTAAATTCAAATTTAGAAACGCAAATAAAAAACTCGATTAAAAGAAAACAAAAACAAACCAACAAAATATACAATAACACCGCGAACTTTAAGATACAACAACGATCAGATAAATGTGATTTAATAAATAATTAAAACTAAATATAAATTTTTATACACAATTTTTATTGCTGAGATTTTAACAAAAATTATTACACTTTATAACTTAAACTTGTACACGATTACAGTTTAATAATTTCATTAATTAGTAGTCAAATATTTAATTAAACTGTTAAAAAGTTTTTTTTATAGTGCTGTGCTAAAGTTTAGTATTATGTATTTTATTTGTGCTATATATTTTTGATTTTGTTCCTATTTATAAAAATTTAAATTTTTGTAAAAAAAAACAATTACATATAAATTATTTTATTACGTTTTAAAATTTGCCAAATTAAAATGTAAAAACAAAAAAAAAAAAACAAATAATTATGAATAATTACAAAAAAAAAAATATATATTTTTCCCGCTAACACTACAATGTTTACTACACTGTGATACAAAACTAAAACTACACTGGGATACAAAACTAAAACTACACTGGGATACAAAACAACTCCAAAACAATTTTTTTGTGTTTTCGTGTACTGTACTGCATTAGAAGTAATTTCTAATAGATTTTTAAAATAGTGTAAAAAATTAGCAATATCTTAACTCTTATGTAAAAATGTGTCACAATTGTTAAACCTTTCACCACAGGTGGAAAGGGTATATTTAAGTTTGTTATTTCTATAATATTGATCTAAGACCCTATAAAATATCTATATTATGGGTCCTTATGAGGAGCGAAGTTGATTTAACGATTCCGTCTTTCCGTCTGTTGGATGAAATGGTTTTTCCCAAGACCCACGACGTGATGGGGTCATAGTTGTTATATATTTCTGTATCATATTCTTCGTTAAATTTTGTTATTGAAGTTCAGCCTGATCGGTTAACAAATGGCTGAGACATAAGATACAAATCACAACTGCCTCTAATTTTATTCAAAATTTCTTTGTTTTTTTCAGTATACCCCAGAACGTCAAGGGCCAAAGTTGTCAAAATAGATGCAAGCATCTTGGTTATCAAAAGACAATATCTGAGAAAATTTGGGCGGAAAAAATAGATATAATTATTTCTAAAGAACGGTTAGAGAAAAATTGTTCAATTTTGGTTCACATAGCTGGGATATCAGTACCCAACCTCTCGAAAAATATCCGCGGGAGTGGGACACACTTATATTCTAGTTTTCGTGTATTTGAGTTAAAGTTTTGATCTTGGAACGTTCCTATATATAGTTAAAGTGGGTTTGCCCTACAAATCCCCAATGTAGTGCACTTGGAGTATTCGTGAAATAAAAATATTGTTTTGAACTACCTTCGTCCAATTTTTTGTACTAATGTCACATTTTTAGTTAAGAAATTAAATTTTAGATTCCTTTTAAACATGTAAAGTTCTGGTAATGTAAATTTTACTGCTTTTTTTAATCTATTTTCGAACGATGACTTCGTTCGCTTAACTTGCATTTAAAACAAAAACAAATTAAAAAGCGAAATCGATGAACCGGCCATTAACATTGACTAATTTATATTTAGGCCAACACAGTATGTTGAAAACATAAACAGGGGTTTGACGTTTTAAATACGTGCCATAAACTTATGTACCTATATACTATAAGTACTTTTTACTAATAGTAGATAAGTTGAACAAAAATTTGCATCAGTTTCCGACATAGGGCTGATATTCTTTGTTGCACATACAAACACTTTTGCATATAAGTATCTTAGTTTGCATCAAAATCTTTTAGTATATTGAAAAGAATAGCTAGTATTTATAAAAAATATACTTATATGCATGTATTTACTATAGATATAAACACCAAACAGTAAGAAAAAGATACATATGCTTGTAACTTAAATATAGTGAAATGAAATTGTGAAAATAAAACGGAAAAACAATAAAAAAAAACCTTTAAGATAAACAAAATAGTTTGTAAACAAACTCTTAGAAATTTACAGCCACCCACACGCACACAAATTGTACCAAAAGAAAAAATACGGCCGAAAAACGCAACGACAACAACAGAAAAATTTTAAACCTTGGATAGTTGTTGGATTTTAATTTTTTTTTATAACAGCTGCTATTAGGAATTGCAAAAAAGAAAACGAAAAACTGCCATTATTTAAAACAACAAATTGTGATTTAATACTTTGAGCTTATGCAAAAAAAATTTAATAAAAAAGTGCATTCATCTGTTTTTAATTTTCACTTGGTCACTTTCTTTATTATGTATTTTGATTTTGTTTATTTTCGTTTTGCTACACATTTTGTAGTTCTTCTCTGTGAGATATCCAACAATCTAATTTAATAACCATCCACATTCAACCACTAAATATCCATCTGTATTATCTATGATCTTGATTAATTGAACTGAATTAAGAACATTATTTATAAACGAGATGAAATTCTTTCTAGGCATTGCCAATTGGGCAATCGATTCTCGGGACAAATATGATGGCAATCAAACAGATAAGGTAAGTTCTGAAAGTATTTTAATAATAATATTTTTATTAATTTTAATACTAAATCTAAATATGTATATACATACATATACATACTTACATATATATGTACAGATGTGTTATAAGGCAAAATTTAAAATGATATTGAAAATTAGTTTTGATAAAATTCATATGTGACTTATTTTGAAAACCCTTTCATGCGTTGAGAAAATTTGTATAGAATGTTCAGAGGGTCTACTAAGTTTGTCATTCCGTATGAAACTTTTTTAATATTCATCTAAGACCCCATAAAGTACTACCCCCTTATTCATAAAAAATAATTCAGTTTTATAAGAGGTTTATTAAACAAATTTTCATAAAAAAATTCTCTTATAAAGCTACGGTCAGACTTATCACATATTTGACGAAAAAAACGGGACCAACAACCAAACTAAAACATAATTTCGCTTAATATCAACATTTATTTTGATTAAAATACCACATCTTACAAAAAACTGTTTTTTGCTATGTCTAGTAGTTTAATAAGTTTATTTTGTAATATTAAGACCATTTTAAATCTCACTAACTATTAACAAAAGTAGGGGTTACGCTTATTTGATCAAATATTTAATAAGTGTGACCGTAGCTTAAGCCTGTTATTAACATGAAATATTTTTTATGAAAAAGGCCATTAATATTTTGTGTTCTGGAGTAATTAAAAAAAAAACTAGCCTCAATACTTGCAACGCGAAATGAAACTGGTCTACTGGCAAAGCAAATCTGCCAAAGAGTTTTGAAAAGTTAGCACGGGTTTTCGAAATTTCGGGCCTTGAAGTTTTTGATTTTTTTGAAAAAGGCGTTTGAAATAAGTCAAAAAAAATATACTACCAGGCTGTTTTTGTAAAACACAATTCTTTTCACTCACAATTTTCGCATTGATACGATAATGTTTAAAATTTGTTTTTTTAAAAAACCTTTGAAAGCTTTTTTCTTTCGTGTATGAACATTATTGCCAATGCATTAATTTTCGTACACTTCCATTATTTTTTTATATAAAGATTTTGTGTTCGTGGTTAACCCTGGCTTCTGTTTAAAAAAAATTAAAATTAAATTTCAAAAATAAAATATTCTATAAAAAGTGTTAGTAAATTAGTAAAAAATCAAAATGTTGAATGAAAATGTTAACAACAATAGCAGTAAATAAAAGAAATATATAAAGAAGATCTTTTGCTGCACATCAACATATAGATATATAAAAGCTATTTGCGTTAAGCACTAGTTTTTTTAAACTTTCGGAAAAAAGGTGTCATTTTACACTGTATTTGCATTAAGGTGGGTCGAAAAAAAAGTTGAACCGGTAAGATATGCTAATGAAGTTACTAAAACCAGAATTTTTTTTTTGTCACGCCCCCAAATACAGCCTTTTTTGTTTTTTAATATATAGCGCTGCCATTTAAAATCCGATCTCATCATATTGCATATCGTTGTTTATGAATTGACAGTGGCTTAATTTTATCCTTTGGTGACTTTTAATCCGACATCAACTTCTGGGCGCCAATTATGCCATCTTGAATCGCGTAAATAAAAGTTATATGTATTAAGTTTCAAGAACTTCAAAACTCAATCCATGAACAATTATATGCGATATGATGAGATCGGAATATAAATGCCAGCGCTATATAAAAAACAAAGGGCTAGGGGCGTGTCAAAGAAAAATAAAAGTAACTGTTTTAGAATCTTTATTGAAATGCCTTTAATTCAAGGGGGTGACGGGCACAACCTTTTTTGTACTGTTTCTAGAATTTTTTGAATACATACATACATATTTATGTTACTATAAGTGGACCTTTATAGAATTAAGTTTCTTTAAAATACCTCAGCTATTTTCCATTTTTTGCGATTTGTTTTTTTAACGAATGGGTTTTACTAATCGTCTTCTTTTCACTTTTGTTTTCATTTATTACAAAGATGTTCATTTTATAAGAACCAAAAATATGTAGAAAAAAAATTAAAGCTTTTTTGTCACTCACCAGGGGCCTGATTCTGGCAGTCGTGATTGAGTACTTTCTCGAATCGAAAGCAATTTAATATCTAATTATTTCAGCCAATACTGAACGAATCGGGACTATTTTTCAGTGTTGTAAAGCAATAATTCGAGTTTCACAATACTGAAACTGAATTGTACGATTGCGATTCTTTTCTTAAAATAAATTAACCCTCTGCGCTGAATAATGCGCTTTATGTGTTAAATATGTGTTGCTTCAAAGTGGGAACTCGCCATATAAAATTTATATCTTCCGTAAGCGATATGGTAAGCGAAACTTTTACGTTTCTCCCTAACAAACCTGCTCCGTTGAAAGCTCCATTTTTTATATGGCTTAAACATATTTCTTCCGACTTATATTTACATATTTTTTCTTCAAACAAGTTTTTACTCCACCAACAAATTTCCGCTAAAACGGCATGAGGTGACCCGAGCCACTTAGTTTTTATTATTTTTGCGGAAAAAAATTCGTTCAGATTTATTTGCAAAATATTAGTGGAACATACTAGCCATATTTATATTGTATAACGTTTAGTATTTTTTTTAAACCAGGACAAAAAAGACCGCAGAAAATTAAAATATAAGGTACATTTTTCCAAAAAAAAAATAAAAAATATATGATTAAGAGTATAAGACCGAAGTCACCTATTTTACAGGGAAATGCCTTATGCTATTAGTAAGGGTGAATTTAAGAAAAAACACGCTACCCTTATAGAGAGCAAAACATTTTTAAGAAACGAACACCAAATTGCATTTTTTAAATAAAATGTCACATTTTTTTGTAGAAAAGAAAACACCATTGGGGTTAAATTGATCGTAGTTCTCCTAAGCAAGTTGGTATTAAAATCTCGGTTCAGTAGAAAAAGAGTTGTGAATCCAAATGTAAAGCAGCCTCCCTTAGTTGAGAAATGAGCCGATTTATATTTAATTTTGCACAAACTTGTTATATAAATAAACCCGTTATAAATACAGGGGTATTGTGGTCAAATTTTATCCAATTTAGCTCTACATGGCACAAAAACACCATGCAGCATTCCGCACCTTAAAACACACAAAAACAATATTCAAATTTGGACCATTATAGGTTTTTTTAATACCAGGAATCAATCTACAGAATTTTGTGCCTAAATCTGATAAATTATAAAATTAATAAATTAGGCGAATCAAGTTTTATATGGCTAAAAATTAAATCATAAAACTTCCTGATGGTTGGCAAATTATTTATAATAGGTCTAAAATTGTAACAAATTATTATAATACTCTGAGATCATTTTATAAAGAATTATTGAAAATTTTAAGATTCCACTCCTGAAATATTTTCTCGGTGAAGGTTATAAAAAATTTGGGACAGGCGAATATACCACCCTTTTTTTATCTCTTAGAAATGTTTTTATAGTGTTTATTAATGTCCGTCTGTCTGTTGAAATGGGGCTTCCGAAGACCCCATAAATGAAAGAGGCTAGGTTATATATTTTTGTCACATATGCTCGTTTAAAATACATATATTGAAATTCAGCCTGATTGATCTACAAATGGCTGAGACATGAGCAAAAATCCACGACTGCATTTAATTTTACCCTTAAATTGCTGTTGTTTTTATACCCTTCACCTAGGGTTGCCAGACGGCCTGGAATGGACTGGATTGTCCAGTTTTTTTGAGTGTTGTCCAGGTTCCAGCTAAAATGTAATTTGTCCAGTAAAAAAACTTTATTTAATTTTGAAAAAGGACTTTTTTTATTAATCATATTTATTATTGCTTACAACAAAATCATATATGTACCAAGAAAAAATTGTAAGGAAAAAAATTCAGTTTTTCAAAAATGCGATAAAAATAACGTACAAAACATATAAAAATTGATCTCGTTTGTTAGTCATGCCAACTAGCAATACTTTTTGTGCAAGGACTTGCGGTATTTCTGATAATCTTTATTCACAAGAATCCATTCATATGACCGAATAAAGCTTACAATTTTAATAAGACTAAATTTTGATGAAAGTTGCAAAATGTTTCAAAACTTTTTGCTTGCAATTAAAGTAATAGAGTTATTAAATACTTCAAATAACAATAAAAAAAAAACTAAATATATGTGGCTAAGCAAAAAGTTATCAGCCATGTTCGGGAAATAGAATTCGAGTGAAAACAAAATCGAACAAAGTTTAAAAACGATCCAGTGTTTAAAGTTCATTAAATAATTTTGTTTTATATACTTCATACTTATTTTCCTTAAAACTTATCGTAAAATAAAAAAACGACGGTACTTTTAACAAAAATGTAACTGGAAATCTCCATTGATTTCAATTTCACTCGTATGTCCTTCTTTGTTTTTATTTGATTTAATATACACTTTAATTCAACTTTATATATAAAGTGGCATCAATACTACAACAAAACAAAAACCACAAAACAGCAGACGTTTACTGCTCGAAATGTCAACTATTTATAAATAAAATGTTATGAAAGCAAAACAAATTGGTTCGAACTGTCAAAGTCAGCAGGCTTTTCGCTACCACTTGTAGTGAATTTGCACTAATTATAATTTTGAAATATGATATAGGACTGAATTTAAAGTGTTTCGCTTCCCTGCTTTTTAAAATTTTTTTATTGCAAAATGAAATCTGAAGTAAAATGTTATTTTTCTTATAGTTAACTGCTTTTTAAAATTGTCCAGTTATTTTTTCAAAATCCAGGTGAATTTTTTCTATTGTCCAGTTATTTGACTTTTGGTATCTGGCAACCCACCTTCACCGAAGGTAAAAGGGTATACATATATAACTTTGTCATTCCGTTTGTAATTTCTACAGTATTGAACCTAGACTCTATTAAGTATATATATTTTGAATCCTTATGAGTCTAAATCACGATGTCCGTCTGTTGAAATGGGTTTCTAAAGACCCCAGATCTGATGGGGACTTGGTTGGTATATACTTATCTCACACATAATCCCCTTAATTTTACTATTGGAATTTAGCCTGATTGGTCAACAAATCAGCAAAAAAAATCACGACTTCCTCTAATTTTCCCATCAAATCTCTTGTGGTTGTTGTTTAAAATTTTTATTTTAGTGTGTTGAATATTTTTTTGCTTCTTTTATACATAATAAACACATATGTACATAATTTGTTATAGGCTATATATTTTGTTAGAAATTTTAAGTAGGCGTGGAATCTAGAGAACGGCAAGAGCCAAAGTTTCTAAATTAGTGACAAGCATCTTGGTAATTAATATCCGACAAAATGTGGGCAGCATTGGAAAGGTGGGCGTGGCAAAAAATGAATTATTTATTACTCAAGAATGGTATTTGTATAACTTTCTTTTCTTAGCGCACCATTGTGAAGGGTATATAATATTCGGCGTTGTTTTAATTGGTAACATCAAAAATTATTTTCAGCTCTATTCTTTTAAAAGTGCCTTTACGGAAAAGTCTAATTTTTATTAGGTTATAATCAAGTTAAACAGTTAATTATGGGTATTAAAATTATAAAACTAAAGACTTAAGCTTCAGTTAGTCTTTACTTTCTGTTTCTGTTCTGTTCCGTGCCGTTCTGTTACAAAATTGTAATAGTTACTTTTTATGTAGCAACTTATCAGCCATTTATGACAAATTTAGTAGTTTTGCACCATCCATTGTTTTATTTCAATAACTTTAATGCACATAAATTTGAAGAAATTAAATTTTATGAATTCTTAAAATCAAAAATAGTTTATTTCAATTTAAATATATATTTTTTATTATTTATTTTGCTGTCACTTACAATAACTTAACAAGTTTTAGATTTTAGCAAACTGAACCGCAACAGAACAGAAAAACTAATCAATTTCACACGTTTTTTTAATAACAAAAACAAATCAGCTGATTCGTAACAGAACAGAAAGTAAAGACTAACTGAGCCTCAGTATGCATTACAATTTCGTAACAGAATGTCACGGAACAGAACAGAAACATAAATTAATCAATTATCAAATCATTAATCAAAATCAAGTAAATTAAACGTTTAATCAAGTGAATTAAACGTTTAATTGATATTATTAATTTGTTTACTGGTGAAAATTAATTTTGTCAATTAAACGTTTAATACACTTGATTAAATTTTTAATTAAAACTGATTTTATTTTTGATTAATGCGTTTACTGGTGCAACATTTTTTCTGTGTAACAGTAACGTTGCAAATCAGCTCATTCATTTTGTTGTATGTAAAGCAATTAGAACGATTACACATGCCAACAAGGTTTTGGACTGGAGCAACCAAATATCTTTCCTAGGGTAATTTTGTGGGCTGAACTTGAATCTGTAATTGGTTTTTCTCTCGTCAGGTTTTCGAGATACAAAAAAATGTTTTTGTTCACTAGCTTATTTAAAAATCAATGAATTTTAAAAAGTGAATGGCGCTATTCGAACATCGTTTGTATTTTGTTGGTTCGGTTTCACGTATTAGAGTCCAGCAATAGTCTACCAGCATGCTTTTGTCTCAAAATCCTTGATAAACTTTTTCAATTTTCATTAAATCTTGGTGAGCACGCTCCCCGTGTTCGCGCTCACTGCACCTAATTTTTTTTTGGAAACAAATCTAAATGGGAATGAAGCATATACGCAAAACATTGTCGTTATCCACGGTTTGTCCAAGTTTCTGACTGCAAAACGAAAATAATGTAAATATGCATATTTTAATGATTCTGATATTGCATATCCTTTTTTCCACCCAAATATTCACCACACACAAACCAAAAATAGCTTGAATCGGTAACACACGATCTCCCTGACATGCTTAAACTCTCCTATTATGAAGATTTAGAATGAATGTGGGCTTCTGTCAAATAAATACATAATTGTAAAATTGTAATGTCAATATTGACTGTTTTACAGTATTGCCAGCATGCGATCAAAAATGAACAAGACGTGATAGCCCAATTTTTATGTCAGATTCGAATTCAGCGCATCCAGATTATTTAAAAAAAACATGCTTCGTTTCTGTAGTCAATTTTTTTTCTCCAAATTTGTAGACCAGTGTTATAGTTAGCAGTAAGTTGTTACGTCTCAATCTGTAAGAATTAAGGTTCCAGTACGCCGGGAGTAACAGAACCGTTGCAAATCAGCTGCTTAGTTTTGTTGTGTGTAAAGCAATTAGAACGATTATAGTTAGCAGTAAGATGTTCGTCCAATCTGTAATGCTAAGTTCACACTTAGGTTTTTAAACGCGTTTAAGCAAAATGTTGATTTAGCTAATCAAAGCCGTTCACATTACATTTGAGATGATTAAGATGACAGATGATTAAGAAAAAAAAACACACAACAAACACACAAAAAAACAATAAACAAATTTATATTTCTTTAAAGTATTAAAAATTGATAAAAACACTTTTATAAAGTTATTAGAAGATTATTTTAATTATTTTAATGATGAAATTGTGAAAATGTATGAATTATTTAAGGAAAAAAATAAAAACATTAAGCAGAAATCTTGGCCGGTTGTACACGATCATGTTGGCGATTCTACATTTGAGGTATGTTCAGTGAATTCTATGTGATTTTTGAAGTGATTTAGTTGTAATCATGTCAATTTGCAGTGATTAACAAATCACTTCAATGTATGGGTAATCATCTCGATTTTGAAGTGATTAGAGCTTAATCACGTTCGAACTGCTTAAACGCGTTTAAGAAGCCAAATGTGAACATACTATAAGAAACAGATTGGTCTTACGTTTTTACGGTAAAGTTAAGTTACTGCTACTCGCGGGTAACTGAGCCCTTAGATTGGTTTTACTTTTTTACGGTAAGGTTAAGTTACTGTTACTCTTAGCTAATTGAGCCTTAATTTTCAATTGTATTTGCATCTTTTCTTGAAAAACAAATATATATTTAAAATTGGTATCCTTCTATCTTCATTTTAGACACCAACAGATACATCCAAGCTAAATCGTAAAGAGTCCTATAAAGCGCAACGTAAAAATTACAGGCGTGAAAAGAAACGAGTCGCATCTGAATTGCTAAACTCATTGCAAGATCCAGCTGTGATTGTATTGGCTGATTGGCTTAAGGTAAGTTAAATTTTTTTATAGTTTTTCTACGCAACAAATGTAATATTAAATAAATAATTATTATCTTGCAGTTAGGTTTTATTATTCTGTTTTATTTATTCATAATTTATGAATTCGTAAGTAATAAAATCAGGATGGGCGTTGGTGCAGATATAAAAATCTAGATATAAACCTTAATATGTTGTGTAGGATGTTTTACTTAGTCATACCAAGAATATGAAAATCCTTATTTATATTGATAACTTGTTTATTTTACGCATTATTATTTAAATATAAATAAATTGTGTGAAAAATAACATTTTTTCCAAGCTGTTAGTATTGTAAATATGATTATAATAATTATCACTAAATATGTATGTACATAATTTATTATAGCTACAATGTAGCTGCTACATACATATTTGCCCAATAAATTTTAGAATATCGTTTCAATAAATATTTTTCGTTTTAATAAAATTTTAAAGTAATGCCTTATCATAACATAAAAACTAACTTCTCTTAAATTTTTTTTTGTGATAATAGACTTGTTTCTTAACTTCTCTATTAAAAATCAATATCTTATATTATTGTATAGTTTTAAGGCAGTTTATTGATTGAAAATGTATCTAATCTACCTAAAGAACAAGTAAAGGATATTTTGTGCAAGAAGAAGAGGAAAACAGTTCTCTCAAAACCGCTCTCGTTAACACAATTTCTGAGCAGTGTTGCCAGATAAGAGGATTTATCTTCAAATTAGGGACTTAACCATTAGTTTGGCGACAGTTTTTCGAGAACCAAGATTTGGAAATTTTTAAGAAATGTATGAATTTTACCATTTTATTAAGTAAAATTATTTTTAAAAATAAAATATTCCGTCCCGTAGATCTACGGAATTTAACAAAAAAAGGGTCTTCATGATATCGTTTATAAGTCTCTCAATCTGTGCAAACTGTAAATTTTTTCGGACTCGCAAGTGAACTGTCAAAAGTTGTAAGAAAATTCATATAAGTATCTACGTGAACTTCGTAAATTTTCCTTACAATTGCGGCTCGTAAACTTGCGCTGTTTAATAAAACAGATGTTTCTATGCTTGTACTATGTTCACACTTGGGTTTTTAAACGCGTTAAAGCAAAATGTTGATTTAGGTAATCAAAGCCGTTCACATTCTATTTGATATGATTAATATGACAGTTGATTAAGAAAAAAAAACACAACAAACATGAAGAAATCGTGGTTGCTTGTACATGTGAGAGGTACGTTCATTGTGGCCGATGCTACATTGTACTAAGTTTGAAGTATGTTCAGAGGATTCTATGTGATTAATGAAGTGATTAAGTTGTAATCATGTCAATTTTAAGTATGGTTAATCATCTCGATTTTGATGTGATTACAGCTTAATCACGTTCGAGGTGTTTAAACGCGTTTGAAAACCCAAGTGTAAACATAGTATTACCGTAGTTTTTTTCCTTAAAAATTCAAGTGTTAACATATCACAAACAACAAGTGTTAACATATTAAAAAAGATATCACAACAACAATTATGGGAGTAATTTAGTCTTTTCGCTTTCTTTAGGCATTTTTAAGCCATTTCAAGAAAAATGTTAAAAGTTATTTAAAGGTTTTTATTTCACAGTCATGTTTTGTTGTTTGAGAACTTTTCATAAATATTTTTTTTTTTTAACCTTTGTAACTTATTTTTGCTCTTCGATTTATTGCTTAAGTTTTGAAGAACATTTCTAAATGATGTTCGACTGCTAGAACTATTTTTGACACACGAATTTAATATTTTGAAAATAATTTTAAAATGTCTTCAATGAAATGTCATTAATTAGTCATTTATGTTTGAAATTCATACAACTTTTTAGTTAAAACAATTTTTCTTAAATCTTTATGGCATGAAATTAAAGATTTGATTTTCTACTTAAAAATTGATTTTCTGTTTACAAATACAAAATCGGATTTATCTTGTATACAAGAAATCTTAGAACGTACAGGATAGAATCTTTTGATTACTATTTTGACACCAAGTATCCATTTTACAGTATTTAGTATTACGACAGAACTCTTTAAATCAATTGGCGACGATGGCATCGATGCCCTTCATAAACTTATAAGCAATTTCTACTTAAAAATTGATTGGCTGTTAACAAATACAAAATCGGACTTGTCTTGTATACCAGAAATCTTAGAACGTACAGGATAGAAACCTTTGATTACTATTTTGACACCAAGTATCGATTTGTTCAAAAACACGATTGTTTTGAGAAAATAAAATGTTATTGAACTTTAAGTACAACAATTTATGATCACTTATTATTTATGTCAGGAAACGCCAGTTTACAATGAAAAAATTAAAGGCCAATTTTACTAAGTTCAGTTAAAATGAACTATTACTTTTAATGTCAAAAACCCTATTGTTTAGCTGGTATGTAATTGCACATGTCTGTCAATATTTCTGTTCACTTTTAATTGTATTTCAGTTAAATAAAAATTTTGTTTTTTAATGAATATGTGTAAATAAATAGATTTTAATGAACACAACATGTTTTCATTTTGCAATGGGAAATTTGAGAAGCACACTGCTAAATAGATGTCGTCTTAAACCAGCTTTAACTGGGAATTATAGAACATAATAGTTAATCACTGAACTTGGTAAAATTGGCCTTTAATTTTAAAAATTGTAAACTGATAAAAATAATTAAGGTTTAGAATTTTGGTCTAAGCTTTTATTCATGTATTGAGATGAGAACTTTTTTGGGGATTTCAAGAGAAATTGGGGGACATGAGTCAAAAGTTTTCTGTCCACATTGTTTCTAAATACGGAAACGCTTTTCGGTAATCCGAAGTACAAGAACAAGCCCAAGGCGTATTCACTCCAGGTGACCTAAGCTTGCTACGTAAGCAACAGATGATAACAAACTATCTGTCAAAATGGTGTACCGTTCTGGTGGTTCTGGGAAATATGTTATTAATTCTGTAATTTTCAATTAGAATTATGAAATTTTAAACGTTTGTAAATTTTTAAATTTAAAAACACACAATTTAAAATTAAAAACAAAGTGAAAGGTCAATTAACAAAATATTTTATGTTTGTTTGAATTGCTTACTACCGTGTTGTATTATTTTGACACAACGTTAATTTTTTTCCCCTGGGCTAATCCATTAAAGCTCAACGCTTGTCTGCAGGAGACCAGAGTCTCTGGCGGGAATCGAACCCTCAAATTCGGCACTGATAGACTAGCTCACCACCAGCTACCCTACCGGGGCATGTATTTAACAGTGTTGTATCCGTTTTCAAAATGAGACCAACTTGCATTAATTCGCCTTGATCGAAATATAAAAATCGAAATATTTTATAAATTTACTAGCTGACCTGGCAAACGTTGTTTTACCGCATAACTTATTTCTTTCAGATGTTGCAGTATCTGCATGCTAAATTTAAAAAAAAACCGGTTGAGAAGTTAAGAAGATATAGGGATGGGGAGCTTTTACCCATCTTGCCCTATTTCCTTTCAGATGTTAGAGTCTGTATACCAAATTTTAAGAAAACCGTTTGATTAGTTAAGGATATATAGGGAGATGGAGCTTTTACCGCTCTTCCCTATTTCACGCCCTAAATATTAAAAGTAATGGACTATAGTTCCTTCCAGATGTTACACTATTTGCCTTCCAAATTTCAACAAATAGGTTGATTAGTAAGGAAGAAATAGAAAGGAGGAGCTTTAACCCTTCTTGCCCTACTTCACGCCCTATTCCCTAATTCCTTTTAGATGTAACAGTGTCTGCGTGCCAAATTTTAAGAAATCCGGTTGATTAGTTACAAACCTACAAAATTTCAAAAAGTTACAAACACCGTGACACGAGAATTTTATATACATATATAGTTTATATTAAAATTGTGTAATCTGCACCCTATTTCATTCGTTCTGTTATCCCCTTTTTACCTACTACCTGTTCTTAGACGGCGAACGAAAAATTAGTTTTTGTTTTAAATACAAATGCATTCAATTTCGTTTAATTTTCAATTACTTAAAATTTTTTTGTTGCATCTTCAAACTTACATCCCTCAGAAATCGAGAGTGTTGCTTTTAAATTTGTAAATATTGAAATTTAAATGTTTATTATGATTTTGTTTTTGTTTATTGTTATTGATATATTAATTAAACGGTTTATTCAAAATTGATTAGCGTTTGAATTGCAAATAAACTGAATCTATTTGTTGTTTTGTTTATCAGTCTGTCAAGTCTGGTGAAATGAAAATAAATTGTATATGACTAGGTGTTAACGACATTAGTAGAACAATTAGGGAAAATAAAATAAACAACAAGAAGTATTTAATTTATTTAGTGAATAATCGATATTACAGGAAATTAAAATTATGCGAGTAGTATACATAGCCAAGGAGAATATTAATTTGTTTGTCCTTTGGGGGTAATAATTGAATTTGCGATTAAAAACCACAGTGCAATAAAAATTAAAGTAATAAATGCATTAAACGAATCTAACCTTATACAATTCCCTTTCTAAACAAAAGTATAATAAATTAAATATTTAATAATTTACTTAAATAAAATACGTGTATCGAGTTCAATTATGAATAGCAGATACATAACTGTTATAAGAAATATTTAAAAAAAATTAAGCCAAATTCTTATATTGTTCCTTTGACTAACAGCCTATTTTTTGATGACGATCACAAAACTCAATCCTTAATATCTTATTCATATATACTAAATTTATTGGTTAATTTGAATAATGATTCGTCAATTTAGATCAAAAAGATATTCAAAATAAATACATTTATTAGTAAACATGAATAAAAATTCTTCAAACCTAATAATATTTAACTACCATATTTAGTATATTTGACTTATTTTGTTATCAATTTAATTAAAAAGGTTAAAGTTAAATCGAAGAAATTTCTTCTTTAAAACTATTAACGAAATTATTTTGTATTTACGAAAAACATCTGTAGACTTGAATAAAAAATTTGTAAGTTGTAGAATAATCTTCAATTTCTTCAATTATACACCCCATTTTGCAGTATTTAGGTAAATTTTTGGTTCAGTGTGTTATTACGATAGAACTCTTTAAATCAATTGGCGACGATGGCATCGATGCCCTTCATAAACTAATAAGCAACATCTGAAATCACGAAAAAATCCGACATCGTGGTGCGTCGGCCTTATATTACCAATACATAAGAAAAGTGATAACAGCCTAGAAGAATATCAGGGGGTATTCAGACCAGGCAAATGCACAGTCGATAAACTACACATTACTCTTAAAAAAGAACTGCTAAAAATGCTATGAACGTGGTATCGACATGCATATCGTTACCTAAAACGCAAAAGGCCCTATCTAACTAGCCCTAACTAACCAGAAATTAAAAATCGATTTTTTCATTTAATCAGATGTATTGCATTTAATGTCCACAAACAGTTTTGAAATCTTTTGACCAAAATTAGCGATCTTATTAACAAAAAACAAACGGCCTTATCTACAAAAGATTAAGGGCTTATAAAGACTCAGCTAACAGTTTGCATAATATGGAATATTGACAATTGTCAAAACAACTGGTAGGACTTACAAGAAAAAGAATAAGAAGAAATATTATTTATGCAATTTATCAATTTTTCATTTGAAATAGTTTTTTGTTTCTCCTGTAAAATTTTCAAAATGTTAGATATTGCTTTTTGCGTTTCAGGTAACGATATACTTTTTATCGTAGTATACAACCTTTTTATAGAATTCAAGCAAGCATTTGACTCCATCGATAGAAACATAATTTCCAAAGCTTTTTTCGACTTAAGAATATCCTCAAAACTCACAGAACTTGCCTGCGCAACCTTAGTCAACAATGCTGCTATGCTGCCAACAGAACTGATCTGGTCTGACATTGCAATTGTCACAAGAAACATCCGATATATGAAGGAAATATTTACAAATATTGACAGGTCAGCAAGGGCAGTGGGTCTTATAATAAATGAACAAAAGACTAAATACCTAAAAATGTCTGCGAATGAAAATCGACGAACATTATATATACATAGGTAAATATTACTTCGAAGGTGTAACTAACTTAATTTACTTTGGTGCTCTTCTAAAAAACGACAATAGTATGTAAGAATGTTTAAGTCGATCACTTATACATTCGGCAGCCAATAGGGCGTACTTCGGGCAAAAGAAAATGTTTTCATCTAAGCTGATATCGAATACATACTTGCAAACTAAACATATACAAAACTATTATCACATGTACCGCCACATAAGGATGTGACAGCAAATGAACAACAGCGTCTAAGAATCGTGCGAGATAATAACTGCGTATATGTTCAAAGAAATAATGATAAACTGCTCGAGCTATGCGAAGGAGAGGACATAGACAAATTCATAAAGGCTCAACGTCTGGTCTTGGCAGGTCATGTTGCGCGCATGGACGATATCAGACCACAAAAGTCGCTGTTAAACTATGATATAAGAAACGCTAGACGAAAAGGACGCCTGCGAACTTGATAAAAGGACCGTGTTGAAGACAATTTAAGGATAATGGGCATCCGAAACTGGCAACAGAATGCTGTACATAGAGAAGAATGGAAAATAAATATCGAAGAAGCTAAAGCTCACGCCGAGCTGTAACGCTATACGATGATGATAATAACACATACTCTGTTTATGACTTGTGACTTACACAAATTTATTTAACTAATTCATTTATTTCCACCTCCGCATTTATGAACGGCAAACGTAAAATTTTTATTACGCAATATTTGCTCTTGTCCCAAACGGTATTCAAATGGGGTTTCAGTTTCAGCCACATTTTTAATATACTCTTAACAGCCTTTTTAATCGATAGCCATCTAGTAGTTGTTTCCCCATTAATAAGTTCTAACCGATATATCGGTTTCTTTATCCAAAATTAGATGTATATTCTGTATATCATCCAAAAAGTTTTCGATTATATGTGGACGACGCAACGAAAAATTTTAAGCATTGCCTTCACCAAATGTAGGGTTGCATATTCTTCCAAATGATTAACGGATAAGGGGAAAATATGCTGTACACTGAAATATAACTACAGCAAGTTTTTAATTGAAAAATGTTAAAAATTTAACATTTATTTCTTAAAAGCACTAAAGTCACCAATGAAATTTAAAATATGCACCAAACTATAGTGCCTTTTTTTAATTTGGCACCAAAGATGAAAATTTGGCGTTTTGAGGCATCAAAAAGTACTAAAAGTAGTGCCAAAAGTACTAAGTTGGCATCATTGCTGCAGATACCTTACTAAAACTTTGCTATTTGTAATTATCAAAAAATCTGGCTCACTTTTCTGATCTCTCATAAAACTAGAGCGGGGCAGTCGCTATTCAAAAAAGTGAAGTTGAGCAAGTCACCCGTTAAAATGAAAGATATTTAAGAAACGTTTTCAGAAATGCAAAAATATTTTTTTTGTATATTACGCTATCATTTAAAGTTCGATCAAGACATTTTTTCTCTGTGATGATATTCGAATCTTCAAAATATTTAGGTTTTACTTTTGTTATCCGGATCCTTTCCCCTTAATGAAAAAGTTTTTGCAAACGAGCGGTCCTTCAAATATATTTAACATGAATTTGCAGATTTTATGACGTTATGGCTAGATTAAACACATTGTCGGCTCAAAACCAGGGGGGTTACTGCGTATTTCGATTCGAAAGAAATCATTTACGGATTCGAACAATTTGTACTGTGTATAACGATTTTCGCAATCGTTCGAAACGATGGCAGAGGTTGTATTTTTAAGAAAATTGAAAATTTGATTAAACATTTTTGTTCGTAATAGAGACTGGCTGTTAAAAAAGGCATTTTTTGTTTTCGAAAAAGTATAAAAAACGTCCGTTTATTCAAAACAAATATTACGAAAATCGTAATACACAGTACGAATTGCTCGAATTCGTAAATGATTTCTTTCGAATCGAAATACGCAGTAACCCCCCAGTTCTTTGAATAATATCTGTTTCCTTGTATAAGGTTTATAAAATGAGTTTTATATAAAAATTTGTGTGAAAAACATTTTATTGAATAGAAATATTTGTAAAAGGAAAGAATAATAGATCAAAAATTCTCGTAAGTTTAACCTCGTGATTAATTGATTTCATTCCTTATAATCCAAACCAATTTTTTGAGAGTCTTAATTGCTTAGAGTCTTTACTAATTAAGTCAGGGAAACTAAAAAAATATTTATTTCGCTATTATAATTAAAATTGTTGAATTTTAAAAAAAATTATTATTAAATAAATTTATCACTTTTAGGTTCGAGGAACTTTAAAATCATGGACAAAACTATGGTGTGTTCTTAAGCCTGGTTTATTGTTAATTTATAAAAGTCCTAAAACTAAAAGCAGCCATTGGGTAGGAACTATACTGTTGACATCATGTCAGGTTATTGAGAGACCAAGTAAAAAAGATGGCTTTTGCTTTAAGCTATTTCATCCTTTGGAACAGTCCATATGGGCTCCCAGAGGACCTGATAAGGAAACTATAGGTATAAATAATAAATGAAATAAACTAAAAAGCTTTACTTAAAAATAAATCATTTTAGGCGCCGTTACACAACCTTTACCAACTGCATATTTAATATTTCGGGCTCCAAGCCAAGCTGCTGGTAAATGTTGGATGGATGCTTTAGAACTGTCCCTACGTTGTTCGGGTCTATTGTTGCGTTCGAATTCAACAACAGGCACGAATCAAGGATCCGGTACCACTGAGGCCTCTACATCACATGAAACCCAGTGGTCCGAAGCTGACTATGAAAAACATTTCGATGATCAAGGTAAGATTTTATACTGTTTTTATGGCAAAGCCCATATTAAAAAAAAAATAATTAAAACTATTTCTTTAACACTAATTTTAATACTAAAACTAAGATCATTTACACAAAGTGATACGTAAGTCACAATACCTCACAGTACCCGGTATGGAATATATTAACAAATCTCCACATGACTCTGATGTTAGTGCAGAAATATCACGTAGTCAAACACCCATACTGCAACAACTCTACTTGTCTATGACTAAATGGGAACGTTTGGTCGGTCCAAATGCTCTTGAATTAAATAAAATTAAAAAATTACGCAAACAATATAAAGCGAAGAAAAGTTTAAACAAAGATGCTGGCGACTATAGTGATGTATCCAGTTTAGATTTTTCGCCAAAATTGTCGAAATCATTAAAATTTTCTAAAAAACGTAAAACAACTAAAGCTCTCCTAACGAAATCACTATCATTGGGATCGGTACACAACAACACATCATCATCATCCAGTGATGAAGATTATGAGCCAATAATGTTATCGAATAGTCTATCAATTAAGGGTGTATCATCAAGACCAGTTAGTTGTCCTCCTGGTACTACAACTACAATTTCTTCTTTAACTAATACAGATTACGTTCAATACCAAATCATTCACTTTAGTTGGCTTGAGTGATAACTCCTTTTAACTTCAAGTAGTTTTTTAGAAACATATTTTCATTTCAATCTGTTATTGGAAAATGTTAAGTTATTTGTTTCTTTTGGCTATTTTGGTTGGTTCGTTAGTAGTGCTAGCTAGTCTATCGTCTTGTTTTATTGCTTCCAAATAACTTTTGAGACAACTGTAAATAAGTTGAATAAAACAAATTTGAAAACTGGTTCACAATTCTGGAAGTATGGCTTGGCTTATTCGCCAATTTTTTTAAATTAGAATTTAATGTAATTTCCGAACTTACTTAACTCTTTATCTGAATATGAATTGCTCATATCTAATCTGCAACTGCATCATTGTGAATGTTAGAGGTTAATATTTAAATATATGCTCTCCTCCTAAAATCCTTTCGATATCCGAGAAGGTGTTAAGCCGTTCTTTTGACATCGGTTCTTGTAATTGGTTATTAGCTTGAAATCTGAGTTATTTAATTATGTCAAAAAGTGGAACCATCAATAATAATAGAACTACAGATTTACATTAAGCGAATTTTCGTATACATTTGGTTGGAAATAAAGTCTTTACTGAAATTGAAAACTGTATCGTCATCGATCTAGTTCTGTTTTTATAATTACACTTTAGGACTTGTGTATCTGTAGCTGTTTCACACTATGCGACATATGGCGAGAGAATATTTCATGAAACAGAAGATTGGTGACGATGGGCTTAGAGACTCTTGCGGGATAAACAATGTAGCACAAAATCTTAAATCAAGCAAGAATTTGATGTTCCACTCTAACATGTTTTGTAAAACTTTTTGAAATTTGAATTTAATAGTTAATCGTCAAGTTGTAGTTTGTGGCTTGCAACAAAAAAAGTAACGTCTAAACGTGTTTGAAGGAAATACGTATTTTTTTTTTTCATTAAAAACTTTATTTATTAACAAAGAAAAAAATATATATTTACAAAGCTTGTGGTTCCTTAGCGTCACTTGGACATTGTTGAGGCGAGTTGAAAGCATAAATTCCTATTTAAGGAGGTACCCTGTTCATATTTATGCAAATATCAAAAAACTGTCAATCCCAAAACATAATTCGAAAATGCCAAAGAAACCTATGAAAAATCACAATAAATTTCAGATAAAAGATTCTGTAGAATACATTACTAGCAGTAGGTGACTTTTTCGACAACATATACTAACATAAAATCTTTAGTTCCTCAAATGTCATCATTGGTAACTGTACCTTTAAAAAAATTAACTTTAATTAATTTAGATCTTGATGGAGATAGTCAAAATGAGGCTCCTACAGGTATAATGTCTGGTCTTGATACAGATTCCGATTCAGATGGCAATGATGTCATTGGTGCTGATAATCAATTGCAGCAAACTGATAATGAAGAACCCATTGAGACGCCATATATACCAATGCCGGAGGAGGAAATCAATACGGTTGGTTTTATAATGCAAATGTCTTTCAATTTAAACATTAATTAATGAAATTTAAATTTTGTTCAAAAATTAGCAAAGTGGTGAACAAGTTGAGGAATTAGCAGAAGAAAATAAAAGTTTAATTTGGTGTTTGGTAAAACAAGTCCGTCCGGGTATGGATCTGAGTAAAGTCGTTTTACCCACATTTATATTGGAACCACGTTCTTTTTTGGATAAGCTCTCGGATTCTTATTATCATGCAGATATATTGTCTAGGTAAATTTAAATAAAAACCATTAATCCTTACTCCAATTTTTAAAAATAATCTTACATTTTTTTATTAAATGTTCCCAGCGCTGTTAACGAAGATGATCCCTTTACGCGCATGAAACTAGTTGTACAATGGTATTTATCCGGTTTCTATAAGAAACCCAAAGGTCTTAAGAAACCCTATAATCCGATATTGGGTGAAACGTTCCGTTGCTATTGGGAACATCCGAATGGTAGTCGCACTTACTATATAGCCGAGCAGGTCTCTCACCATCCTCCGGTTTCGGCCTTTTATGTTACAAACCGGCAAGAAGGTTTCTGCATCAGTTGTTCCATATTGGCCAAGTCAAAATTTTACGGCAATAGCACTTCAGCAGTGCTGGAAGGTGTGGCTACGTTAACTCTCTTGCCACGTGGAGAAAGTTATACGCTAACCACGCCTTATGCCCATTGTAAAGGTATTCTCATGGGTACGCTGTCAATGGAATTAGGTGGTAAAATTAATATCGATTGTGAGAATACTGGATACAAGACGGAGCTGGAATTTAAGCTGAAACCTTTCTTGGGCGGTTCCGACAGTACCAATATTGTTGCAGGCAAAATAAAATTGGGCAAGGAAACATTGGCTACCATTAGTGGTCATTGGGATGGTGAAATGCGTATAAAAGACAGTAAATCGGGAGAAGATAGTGTTCTGTTTGCAGCTAATCTAGATATAATGAAAAAACGTCTATTGCGCTATGTTGTGCCACTTGATTCTCAAATGCCTAACGAATCCGAACGCTTGTGGAATTTAGTGTCGGCTGCCATTAGACGTGATGATCAAGTGGGTGCTACTGAAGAAAAGACGGTTCTGGAAGAACAACAACGTAGTTCGGCTAAGGAACGAAAAGCGACATTTGCCGAATGGGAACCGGCACATTTCCAACAAGATTTAATAACGGGCAAAGTAAGTTTTTTGTAATTATTGGTACTAAAAAAATAATTTTGAATAAAACTCAAAACAGCACACTTTTTTAAATCATTATATTTTCTGTAGTAAAATGAAATAATTAAAATAAATAAAATGCAGTCTTAAAACTAATTATCTTTTAGAGTCGGAAAATCGTGTAGGCATAAAATTTTTTCAATTTTTTTTACTCAAAAATCAAAATTTTGTACTAAACAATTTTTGACTAACAAACTCGTGAAAATGTTTTTGAAATAAAAATAAGGTGTGTAAATATAGCGTGTTTTTAGCTGCATTATAACTAAAAATGATAATACTGGGCAGAAATTAAAATTTTTTTATGTTTATCTGGTAGATAATTTCATTGGAACCAAATGCGTTGAAGTTTAGCTGATGAACTTCTGGAAACTAAATTCAGCCAGCATGACTCGATAGCGATACCTTGTATAAGTAGGTTTGTTTTATTTGTTTTAGGCCCGTTTTCACAACTTACCGATAGCTAAAGGTAGGATTTTATCGGCCGTGTAAAAAGTGTTCCATTATTACAACTTTACTTTAACCTACCAGGTAGGATGAACCTTTATTTACTTTATCGCTCACTTTGGTTAAAGTAAAGTTTTAATAATGGAAGATATGACGAAAAATGTAAAAAGGCGATCCCTACGTTAGGCAAAAATACTTTTTATTAGAGGGTGTACGGTGCACTTTTTTCCCCTTGCAAGGTGGTACGCTCTAATGTACAGCGAAGGTGATTTAACGATGTCCCTCTGTGCGTGTATTTTTATGTATATCTGGAATGGAAAGAGCACAAAAAACAAGCATCTTGGCTTTTAATCATAACATCCGGCGAAATGTGGACGGGATTGAAGAAGTGGGCATAGCACCTCCCGTACAAAGGCATTGTAGATTTCTATATATCTGGAGAACGGCAAGAGCCAACGTTTCCGAAATAGGTACAAGCATAGAAAATAGATTTATTTATATTAAAAGAACGGTTAGAGAAAAATTGTCCAAATTTGGTACACATGGCTGGGTTATCAATACACAACGTGTCTACAATGTGGACAGAATTGGTGAACTGGACGTTGCACGAAATGAATGCATTTATATCTAAAGGACGGTATTTAAATAACTTTCTGGCAAATATAGCACGCTTACTTGTTAATTATTGATTTTGGAACAGGCAATAGTAACAAATAAGGATAGATTAATATATATAACTTATTATCGACCCGCTTTATTTGCAAAATAATATTTTATAACTCCTAAAAGATTCAACAAGTTTTTAAAAATACTCTTCTTTTTTAATTCTTTTAAAGTGGATTTATAAATATGCTGACTTACGACCCTGGGATCCTCGCAATGATGTAAAACAATATGAATGGGATTATAAGGTATTAACTAAAACAAGACACCAAGCACCAATGGTGCGTACCGCCAGTATAGTTAGCGTAGATCCAAGACAATCATCTATGATTATTATGAAGGCTAAACGTAAAAATAAAGCCCCAATCCCATTAGCCAATAATGATCCAAATAATTCGGATTCTAGTCAATCGCATGATGACTTTACCATATGTGATCAACCTGTTTCATCGCAAACTATAAGAAAGTAAGTTTCACAAAATAAAATTCAGTGTTTCAATGTTTTTATCAAAAATAAAAGTTTGGAACTTAGCACGACAAACAAAATCTTGTTAATTGAAAATAAAATTGTATAAAAATATTAACAAATCTTTTTTGCAGACTTATGGTGGCTGTGGATCAAATTAATAAATCTTTAGATGATCATAAGCGACAATTAATGTTGATTAATTCAAAATTGGAACGTTTGCAATATGCTCCTCACAATGTGAACTCGCAAAGTCGTTCATCGTTTTTGGGTACTTTGCCCCAATCACTGGTGATTAGAGCTTCAGCTTATGCCTTTGCAGCATTATTAGTAAGCCTTTGCCTAAAGTGGCTTTTATATTAGTTAACATGTGCAAATAATTATAATAATAATAATGTTATCCTTAAATATAATTTAAAACAAACAAACCTATAAAAATTTTTTTAAGTCTACACATATTATAAAAAAGAAAATATTTCTAATACTATATAAATATATGTAATATATATTTTTGCATTATTCCTAAGCTCCAGTTCATAATACATATTACAAGGGTAATCACGATAGTCATTGTGCAAATTTGCAATATGTAAATTTGCAGTGCATATTATGATTGATCGTGAGCATACCACAATACACAAGCATATTTAAATAAAGTTTTTCTTTTTAAATAATTTAAATTTAATTTTCTATTTATATTAAAACGCACGAAATGTTTAACAGGGCGCTTAATATGTCAAATGTTATTGTTTACATTTGTTTGCAACTGAGCATATATGCACTTCCAATTTTGCTCATGGTTTTTTTTAGTGCAAACGAAGTAAAATAAAGCAAATTGCAAATACGTTCATTTCGTTGTTGTGTGGTGCAAATGTGTGTATTTTTGCACGCATTTGCATCGTCTGCACACTTGCACTACCCATCGTGATTTCCTTTTATTTATGTAATTGTATTTTTGAACTTTTGGCATTATTCATTAAATTAATTAACAAATGATGCTTTAAACTATTTTTTTAAAGACAAAGAGCAAAACTAATATATTATTTGTTATAATTGATCCTTTAATAAATTTATTATTTGAAATCAAGTGAGTTTCAGTACAGGCCTGAATATAATGATTTTAAAAGTGCTCTTCCTTTCGTTTTTAAATAAATAAATGTGTACTCGTGTGTGTATATGTGGTTTATTCCTTTTTATGTTAATTTTTTCTATTCCAATTTAGTTCTTAAGTAAATTTTTTTATAATTTACTTCTTAAAAAGAAAATTCATAATAATTTAAAATAAAAATTTATGTAAATTTTATCTTTTATAACTATCCATCTATGTATAAATTTTTCTACTTAAGCCATTTTAATTAAATCAATTACTATACATACATATATATTTTGAAATTATAAATGCACTGCACTTTTGAAATAGTGATAACTGAGCTTCTGTTTTTTTTTTTTTAGTAATCAATATTAAAAAATAAACTCTGTTTAAAATTGTATATTTACTAAAGAAAAATTTAATGAAATCAAGTAAAGAGCAAAACAAATAAATTTAATTATTTAATTCATTTAAAAAATTAAAAAAAAACAAAAATTTTCTTTAAATAAATTTCCATTTAAATTGATGAGTTCTGAGTTTTTATTCCAATTCTTTGCAAGAAGTAAAAAGTTTTTTTTACCGATGCTACTTACTTGAAAAGGTGATTAAAATATATTGGCATTGAATACAATTATTAGCAAAACATACAATTCAAGTTATTTTATTGGTTTTGTATAAATATGTATTGATAAACTTGTTAAAAAAAATATAAAATTTAACAGAAATAGAAAATGACAAAAAACTTTTCACTTAAATTTTTGAACAACAAGAAAGTCCACAAATAAAAAAATATAAGACCTCAAGCCCAACCGTACGTTACCCTACACCACTTGTAGGTTATTGAACTGTGATCCAAGAAGAACAAACTGTTGTTATGAGGTTTTAATTTATGTTTTTTGTTCTGTGTGTATGTAGACCTTTTCACTTGTTAATTGTGTTATGTTTATCAGGGATGCTCTGGAAATCGAAAACGCAAAACGCAAGAATTTGGAAGTTGTTTTTAATACACTTTTTATCAAATTTTTAAAATTTTTTTTATGAAATTCGGTTTAATAGACAAATATTTGTCATGAAATTCATTTATCATAGAAATCTTATTAAAAACCAACTTTTTAAATTCTTGCGTTTTGCGTTTTCGATTTCCAAAACACACCTGTATATTTTTCATCTTGAGGTCTGTTTCATAAAATAGAATAAAAATAAAAAGTCTTGTTTTGAGATCTGTTTAATAAAATAGAATAAAAATAAAAACTTTTTTGTTTTTTTCGGCTTGAGGTCTGTTTTATCAAATAGATTTAAAATAAAAACAAAACAGATCTCAAGCCGAAAAATATAAACATAACACGTTTAAATTTATCTTAAGGTATTGGACTTATGGTCAATTCTGGACCTTCTGTTACAAAACTAACCGATGACATACTAGCTCTCGTAGAAGTTTTTTTTGGCCAAAGTTTTATCATAATACCAACATTTACGATTATTTTATGACTATGAAAGTAGTATTCAAATAGAAGCTAGGCTACTTTAGCCAACAATTCGGAACATTTCCGTATTTTAGAACTTTGTACTGTATTTTATGTCATGTTCTATGTTTAAAATAAATTATTAAATTGAATATATATTACAATGTATCTGAATTTTATCAATATAGAAACTTATATAATTTATATTTCTTTCTGGAACATTTTCAAAAATAATCAGCCTTATTCCGGTTGTCGTTGCCGTAATCGATCAAGTCGTTTTTTGTAAGAGATTAAAGAACACTAGTTGTGTGAACCAGTAGCCCGTTTCTGTATTTCTCGCATCGTAAAATTTTCCGACTGAAACCAGTGAATCGGGACAGAAACAGTGAAAAATGAAACAAAAAATGGTTTTTCTCACACAAGTGTTTCTGTATCTTTTTTTTTGCGAGAATTATCTGTCATTTAAATAATTTTCCAGCAATTATTGGAAGGATGCGAGAAAAAGTGTTTCTATAACAATATTTTGCGAAAAGTTTTTTTCAAGAACTGTCAAAATAAGTCACATTTGAAATTGGTGGCGAGAAAAACAAAATGTAGATATTTTGAATTTATATATGTTTATATACTATTTTTTTTAAATAAATAAAAAAATAGAAGGAATATAAATGATAAATGCATAATTTATATGATGAAAATAAACAAAAAACAATTGTTATACTATTTTGTTAGTTAAAATTTTTGTTAGCCTTTTCTTGGTTTGGTTTTAATCAGTGCTGCCAGATAAATTTGTGTCAAAATCGTCAATTTCCTGAGAAAAAAATAAAAAAGATCGTCTTTTTTGTTTTAAAAATCGTGCAATTTAAAATCAATTTTAAACAAATTTGTTTCGACTTTTATTAAAAAATAATCAAACAAAAACATAGTTAAAGTTCATGGGTATTTAATAATTACACTGTGCATGAAATTGACACTTTTTTTTCGTGACAAGCCGGGCACATGGCGTTTTAACATAATTCGGGGACGCTGAATCCAGTGGTGCCCGCGGTTTTTTCAGATTGGCTCTGGTTTTCGAGATATACCGTTATTTCGAAAATGGAGGAGGTTGCACAACATATATTCGCGTAACTCAAAAACGGTTTAGTTTATTGAAATTACTAAAAAAAACCGAAACTCGACAAATTTTTCATTAATTTAAGAATTTCCCTTAGGGGGCTCCCATACAAATATTGCGTTTTATGAAATTCTTAAATTAATTAAAATTTGTCGACTTTTGTGAATAAAATCAAAAGTTGCAAACAGATTTTAATCATTTATGGCTTGTTTTGTTTGTAGCTTCGTTTTTTATAAGTCTGCAAAAAATTAGAAGCCTAGCTGCATTTTTTAATTTTTTATGAATTTTTAAAAAACAAAAATTTCGAAATTTTGATAAAAAAATTAATTTTTTTTTCAAAAAAAATTATGTTTCAATAACGACTACTCATATTAGAAAAAGAGTTTTACTTTTCTGAAATGAAATTTTATTGCGGAATTTCGGTTTTTTTAGTAATTTCAATAAACTAATTCGTTTTTGAGTTACGCGAATATATGTTGTGCAACCTCCTCCATTTTCGAAATAACGGTATATCTCGAAAACCAGAGCCAATCTGAAAAAACCGCGGGCACCACTGGATTCAGCGTCCCCGAATTATGTTAAAACGCCATGTGCCCGGCTTGTCAGTTTTTTCAACTAGCATAGTGTTATTATTTAATAATTGAGATATAAATCTTTAATTTACCTATTCCTATAATCTTTTTCTTTTTTACCTGAAATAGACTTAGTAGAATACCTTGTAGTTAAAATTAAAAAAATCGGTTCATAAATAAACGGGTTAAAGACCCAGTAAAATCTTCGCCTACAAAATAATATGTTAAGTAATCAGAAACACATAAAAGCACTACATACAATTCTACTGAAAAACTAATGAATTTTACAAGGGTTGTGCCAAAAAGTACAAATTCAAAAGTAAGTAATTTTTTGTATCTTAATACATCCAGAAAAAGTAGTTATCGAAGTTCTTATGGAAGAAAGCTACTTAATAACGAGTGAAAGAAGCTATCCATTTTGAAAAAGGAATAATGGTTTTGGCACAAAAGTGTACATATGAATAAGATAAGAATATCAAATATCAATCATATTTTGTATATGTATATAAGAAGTATTAAATGTTCAAAATAAGCCAGGTCGGTCCATTACTTTCCCTCGAAATTATACACATTATACACAGCTAGTTACCTATTTGTAGAAATTACGGGCATAAGGGGCTTATAGTGTAAAACGCAACGTCAACAATATCATTAAAAGCAAAAATAAAATCAAAAATATTTTATAAATTTGTTGTTGCTTTCTACAGACATTCATATTATTATTTTTTTTTCAATTTTCAACGCCACAAAATAGAAGTGTTTGAAATTTAAAAATTCAAGATGAATTTCTATAGAAAGTAACATCAAAATTATAAAATATTTTTGATTTTGTTTTTGCTTTCGTCACTTTTTTAGAAAAAATCATCAAAACGTCACTTTGTTAATATCGGAACAAAAAATCGTCGAGATGACGATAACTCGTCAAATCTGGCAGCCCTGTTTTTATTATATTTATTTCTTTTGTTGACGTTTCGCTTTTATTTGACACTTAATTACTGGAAATATTCCAGTATAAACAGAGTTTGTTGTGTCTGTTTTCGCATTCAAATACAGAAACACTTTTATCTCATAAATCGAGAAACGATGGAATTTTTTGTTTCACACTTAATGTAAGAAATTTTACGATGCGAGAAATACAGAAACGAGCTACAGGTCTGCCAGATATGGCGATTTCTCGCCAAACACATTTTAAAATCGCCATGTTTGGCGAGAAATAGCCCCCCTCTTGAGACTAGCCCTTTTGTCGACATCCATCTCAGTTGACTACCTCCAGTATGGCGCTTTTCTATTTGGCGACTGGTGATTTTTGATATAACTGGGGATTTACTTGGCTATTTTTACGATTTAAATTATTTCAGCGATTTTTTTAACAGTTTGTAATATTTTGATATCATTACTAATTTAAAAAAAAAACTGGAAACTTGTTGTTCACATGATTTTTGTTTTGTTATCATTTTAAGTGAATTTTATACTCAGTCCCTATTTAATTCTAATAGTATGTATGCAGGTCAAAACACCAATAATGAAATCGATGAGGCTGAAGTGTACGATCGTATGTACTTGTGTACTTAATTTTAATTTTTTTAACTGAATATATGATCTCCATTTTACGTTATTTAAAAATAAAATAACAGAAACTAAGCAAAATTTACTTTCGGCGACTTTTTGTATATTTTCTCAGCTTTTGGCGGTTTTTGACTAAAATATTTTAATAGCTTTTTTTTGTATGCAAAATTTAATTAAAAAAAATGTTACGAAAACTGAACAAAATTGACGTTTGGCGATTTCTGACATCCGGTTTGGCGATGGAGCTCAAAAAAATCTGACAACCCTAGTGTGAACACTGGTTGTGTGTTACTTTAATCTCTTACAAAAAACGACTTGATGGATTACGACAACGACAACCGGAATAAGGCTGATTAGCTTGAAAAAGTGTAAACGTTCTTGCTTTCGGGCATGTTCTAGAAATCAAAATGAAGTGGAATTGAAATCGAACGGGATTTTGAACTCAATTATTTACAAAACGACTGTAGTTTTCCTGTTTTTAACAGTGGTTCTTGTAAAGATAAAGTATGAAGTAGGTGTATAAAAGGGAATATTTTTATAAACTTTCTTTACAGGCTCGTTTTTAAATCCACTTCATTTCGATTTGTAGAACAAGCTCGTTTACACCACTCTTTCAGGCATCACGTGATTTTAAATAACTTGCTCTTAAAATCACACGTGTAATTTTGTGGTGTGCATGGAGAAAACAGATTCGTCGATTTGGCGCCAATCGAATTTCGTCGGTTGCATGTACTATCACACAATTCGGTTACAATTACTGAAAATTTCGTTGCTTAGCATAATATTTTTGATAGCAACATTTGAATTTTAGTACACTATCAGTCATAACAACAGATATTGTAAGTTGTTAGTATGATTATTAGAAACAAAATTGTGCTTATACCCGAATATATGATAGCTGCCACTGAATTAACACATAATTGGTGTTCATAACAAGAGATTTGATTCCCGATACATTAGATAGAAAATCAAAATAATTCCAATAAACTCCATTTTTCCATTTTTAAAGTATATTTATTTTTTAGTATTTTTATTCATAGTTTTTACATTATTAATTTTTATTCAAACACATGCATACAGCTTTCCCCAACATCCAACGGATTTTCAAAGGTACAGATGATCACTTAATGTACCAACAAAAACAATCTTTGGTTGCAATTTCTCTCAATGTCGTCTTGTTCTAGTGTCTGAAGTAAAACAGAATAATTAACGTGTGATTTCACAATACGAACAGTGATTGAAGCTGTAAAATATTTTTAAAATCAACAAAAAAAAGTGTGCGATTTTCATATAATGTATGTATAACATATTTGTTTGACCAATGTACACTGAGCAAAATATAAACAATACGTACATATGTACGGTATTGTTCGAAACCTAAACAACTTTTCGTGACATTGTAATAAAAGTCTTACATTTTATTTTTAAGTATATATAATAAAAATAACACAGTTAATTTTTATTATATTTTGCAACTACTATCTAACAGTAACTACAAAAATTTAATTTTATTTCCTTGCAAGAAATAAACAAGTAAAAATGAAGTCAACTCTTTAAACAACTGTTCGAAACTTAAGCAATTTTCAGTACTTCGTATAATAGCCTTTCTTTCTAGCAATTGGCGCTTTTAACTTTTTTTTATTGTGAATTCCGAATAATTATATTTTAATTTTTTGTACTCGAATTGAAACTTTTCCAACAATCAATAATTAGCTGCAATAAATGAATTAACATTTATATTACAAAATTTATTGACAAAAGCAAATAACACTACGTGACAAAATTTCAACAAAGTCGTGCCCAAATGAATCTGACTGCTAATCTTTATGTAAAGTTTTCCGCTAAATCCGAATATGAAGTCAAAAGTGAAACAGTTTTTGAGATATTCCAAAATAACCGTTATTTGTGTTTTTAAAAAAGATGATGTGACTTAAATACAAATATCTTCAAAAATTTTTAGTGAAAGGTTATAAAATTTCTAAAATAACCATTGATAGCTAGTGAGATTGGTCAAGAAATGACATAGTTACAGGGGAAAAAAGTTCAAGCTTCATTGAAAATTTTATGATTTTGTTCAATTTTGCTATTTTCAAGTTATTTTTTTATACCATTCCTAATAGTTTAAGAGCCAATCTTTGAAAGTCATTTTTGAGTAGTAGTGTATTATTTAATGTTGTTTGCTATTTTATACACCCAAAGTTGTCTGTTTAAACTTGCGACAGAACTGGCCAACGAATGAACAGCTGAGAAAAAGAAATATTACTTATGAATGCTAAAACTATTCTAAAAAATAATTCAAATATACTTTTCAAGGGATGCAAAAGATCTTAAAATTTTTTAACATTTAAATACGACAATTAATAAAAATACCACACAATAAGAAAAAATTTTATTTATACAAAAGAATAAATTTTAAATGAGATCATATTTTTAATTTTTCATGCACACATATTAATTTAAAAAAATCTTATCTTACTAATGGTTGACTTTGTTACACCATATTGCTTTGCTAAAGTTACCGCACTTGTACGTTTTTCTAATAACTCCAAAATATTTGCCTTTTCTTGTAGATTAAGCAATTTCGGTTGTTTTGAGAATAATAAAGCAACTGAACATAAATAAAAAGACGATACATAAGTAAATACAGTTGTAAGTTCTTTGCTACTATACTTATACGGGGAATCGCCAATTTCTGTTATTATCCCTGCAGGAAATGTCACTAGTGAATCTGTACTGATTCACTATTGACACAGTCACCAGTACTAGGGACTTATTATACCCCAGAAAGTGTTATTTTCCTGAAGGAAACCTGGGTGCAAGTGTCTCCAAGTCACCAGTTTTGTCGACTATTTTGGTGACATTGTCAACGAAGTGTCTACACTACACTACATTTGCCACTATATTTGGCTTTAATACGAAAACAATTTTATCAATAACAATTGAGAAGTACAATTCCTAAAAAAGTTAAAGAAGTAATAAAAAAAAAAATTGTATTCGTACCAAAAGTGTAGACTACATGTTATTAAATGTACTAGTGATTCTCTGGTTCCAATGTCTACATATGTTCCCAAAGGAACTACCTAGTCAGTAGTACCAACGTCAGTAGTAGATTTCCAATGACACGCACATGTTAAATGTCTATAGTAAATAACATTGTCTGGGGTATAATAAGTCACTAGTACTGGTGACTGTGTCAATAGTGAATCAGTACAGATTCACTAGTGACATTTCCTGCAGGGTTACTATAGACATTTAACATGTGCGTGTCATTGGAAATCTACTACTGACGTTGGTACTACTGACTAGGTAGTTCCTTTAGGAACATATGTAGACATTGGAACCAGAGAATCACTTGTACATTTTAGTAAATGTAGTCTACACTTTTGGTACGAATACGAAATCATAACAATCTTTTTTTAATATTTCTTTAACTTTATAGGAATTGTACTTCTCAGTTGTTATTGATAAAAATTTTTTCGTATTTAAGCCAAATATAGTGGCAAATATAGTGTAGTGTAGACACTTCGTTGACAATGTCACCAAAATAGTCGTCAAAACTGGTGACTTGGAGACACTTGCACCCAGGTTTCCTTCAGGGATTTTATAAAATAAGAAAATTCAAAATTTTGTTTTATACAGAGTTGACGTTTTAGAGCTTTGTGGTTGGGTTGACGTTTTAGAGTAGGCAATGTAAAAAAGAAAGGGTTGACGTTTTGGGATGTTGACGTAAACGAGCGTTGACGTTTTCCCGAGTGCACTGTATACATATGTACACTAGCTTAACTCCATTAAAATAAAATAAGTAAATTTTTTCTCGTGTTTTTTACGAAGCCGTTTGTAGCAAGTTTGAATACCCTTACGGTTATAAGCTCTAATAAAAAGCCAGTTGTGTGATTTGTACAACTTTAGCCTTTATTAAACCCAATTAAAAGACATATAAATTGCTTCTATACTAAGTCCAAGTGCTAAGTCAAAATAATCAAATAAAACTTCATATGATGAAACTGTTGATTCAGGATGACGTGATCTAAATTAATTGGCATGAGACCTTACTGCACGAAAGTCTGGAATGTTTTCGATTTCCACTTTATAGTTTACATTCTCAAGAATTTTCGTGATAATTCCTGGGAACCATTCAGTTTTATTAAATTTGTACAATTTCGGAAATACTTCTTGACCAATTGAATATTTACGTTCTTTTGATCTTCTTGCGAAAACAATAAAGCAATTTGTTTTTTAAATTAGTTTTTTCTTAACCAACAAACAAGAATATAAAAAAACAAAAATCTTAAGAAAATTAAATAATTTCGCGATTTTTGGAGTACATATTACTTGTGTAATGCATTAGAAGTAATAAAAAAAAGTAATCAAAATGAAAAAAATATTGCATGGCCAGTGGACTTCATGGTCATTTAAAAATATTCGACTTAAGCAAAACTAAAATAACCGGTTAAAACCGGTCGAATACTAACCGTTCGATCTCCCTAGTAGTATTGCTTGCCACAAAACATTTCGTTGTTTTAATCACTTTTTACGTTAAATTCTTTGCTTTTATTTTATATTTCTTCTCCGTTTTAAGCAAAAAGCAACAAAATTGCCGCAGCACTATCGGCGTTTGCATTATTAAAAACAAAACAAAATCAATGTTTGTGGTTTATTGGCAAACACCAAACGGAAACAATTGGGGGATTCACAAGGTGTCATTTATTACTAATCACTTGTAACGGCTGTCTTTGAAGTTTTTATTTATATAGTTTGAAAAGCCCTGAATTTACTTGTCAAAACCCTAATTACATATTATTTATCGGATAAATTAACATTGTATCTTGTCAATTTAAACCGCCAAGTATAAGTAGCCATTTTAATTTACTAAGCCTTGATGGCACCCAATTAGCCTTAACTTAACTTACTTGAATTTTATTCGTGCTAAGGTAAGCATCTCTTGCTTCAAATAAACTGAATTGTCTGAAACTGATCAATTATATTGTCTTTTATTTCTGCCGCTATTACATATCGGTATAATTTCTCATCCACGGAGAAATTATAAGATTTGTATATAATAACTGATTTCCAGTGCAACTACCATTGTGGTCACCATAGGATTTCCTCTCTACCAGAGTTTAATTATCGTCCCTCATCTTACTAATTAAACCCCGCTCCCATAGTTAGGGACACTGACTCCTAAAAATATACCTACACCTCGACATACTTTTGGTTCCCATTCACTCAACAACCAACTAATATTTTATTCAATGTCATAAGTCTTAAAATAATAGCATGAAAAATACGACTCTTGTGAACAACCCCTCATAATTTAGTGTGCTATTTTGAATTTAAATTAGCTGATTTAAAACAAATATAAAAAATAACAGCCTTATTTATAAAAAATAAAACATGTTAATAAAGGGTTTATTAAACGGATTTTGTATGAAAATCCATTTTATTAACTCATCAGACAGAGATTAGTTTTAATTTTGTTTTTTAAAAATTGATTGAATATTACTTTGATAATATTTTATTTTGTTTTAATTGAATTTTTTTTTTTTTGTATGTATGAAATAAAATTTTATATTATTTTTGTTTTTTGAATGTTTACTTTGTTTAATTTTCATAACCCTGGAACCTATCTTCAACCTTTACATGGTTTGCTATAGAAAATCATAATTCACTTTCCGTCGTTTCAATTTGCGTCTCGTTTTTTTGGAACGTAACCACGACGCAAGGTGAGGTATTGGTGTATATACATACATAGTTTAAAAAAAGGTTGGTGGCAATACTAACAGAATATGTAGGGTTGGTTTCAATACTAAATAAAGCGCTTTGAAAGTTTAATTTTATATGTACATACATATTAACATATTTTATGCATCCAGTTCCGATTTGCTTTAATTAATTTCATTAAGAAATTTTACGTTTAGGATTTTTTACTTTTCCTTTTTCTTAGACATAGAAAATAAAGAACTTACTCAACTACCTTATACCCTGAAGGAAATGTCGATAGTGAAAATGTACTGACTGACTCGAAAATGTACTGACTCGCTTCGCAAGTAATACTGTCCAATTATACTCCATACAATGCTTTTTTCTGTAGACATTAAGCATGTGCTTGTCATTGTAACATTTAAGCAATTGACAAGACAGTGATTACGTGAGACATTCGAACCAGAGAATGACAACAACCCTGAAAATAATAGGACTAGTCCAAACACGCGTGTAAAATGTAGCCCACAAGGGACTAGGACTAGTAACCCAAGGTAACCCAAATGTATGGGAAAAACATGGAGTAGTCCATGGAGTAGTCCATTTTATCAAAATGGATTTGGTAGTCCAATATTATTTGCAGGGCAGTTTAACAAATTTTTTTTAATATTCGATCACAAACGTACATGTAATTTGCCCCTCGTGGTCATAGTTTGAAAACAAAATACATAGCTACTGTGTCCAAATAAATAAAGATCTACTTTATATTTTTTAAATTTCATTAAAATCTATTAGATAGTTTCGGAGAGGCAGAAATTGCCCTCAGCCGACCCTCGTGGACATAATTTAAAAACAAACACATAGCTTCTTTGTCCAAATAAATAAACATCTATCTATATTTTAAATTTCGTTAAAAAAGAAATGGCATTCTCTTTTTCCTTCTATCCTAAAAGCTCAAGACTTGACTAGTCAAACTTGAAGTGTGTAAACCGGCAATTCATACCATCTTTATGATTTCATCGAATTCAACTACAGGAGCCACAACAATCCAAAAACAACAGAAACAACATAGGGTTTTTAGCATTGCATTGTTAGGGCAATTAGCTCGAAGTGTCAACCATTATTAGCCATGAACAAATTAGCTCGAACTTTCAAAATCAGATGCCGTTTCGACACCACCTGTAGTTAATTTGCCTTGGTATGTATATACATTAAGGTGGGTCGAAAAAAGTTGTGCCAGTCACCCCCTAGAATTAAAAATCTGTCAAAGAAGTTTCTAAAACAGGAAAAAAATTTGCCACGCCCCAAAATACGCGCTGCCATTTAAAGTCCGATCTCATCAAATCGCATAGTTTTGTTCATGGCTGGACTATGGCTTCATTTTTGCATTTGGAGACTTTTTAATCCGACATCAAGTTCTGGGCGCCACTTATGTCCTCTCGACTCATTCCCCCTAATGACTAATTTTTTGCACGTGAAAGAAAGAAAGTCCTTCTAAAACTTAGTGTGTATAGCTTTTGATGTACATACTCATTTTTATGACACCTAAAAATTACGGCTCTTTTTCTTTTTAACATACATACATGCTAGACCAAACCAGGTCGATGCCAATACAAAATAAAAAAATTTTCACCAGTAACACACTAGATAGAATAAGAGGTAAATCAATGAAGTTTCTAAAACTTTGAAAAAAATTTGTGCCACGCCCCCAAACATAATGCCATATATAATAATATATGAAACGTTGAGCGCTATATAAAAAAAACTCTGTATTTTAGGGCGAGCCAAAAAAAATTTTTTCCTGTATAATTTCTACTAGAATGCTTTATCTGGAGGTATATCATAATTTTTCGAAAGTTCCAATTACTTAAAGTGCTTAATACTTATATTAAACTAATCTTAATTTAACTTTTTAAATTAAAATGTTTACACAGATAAATACATAATTCATTCCGTCTTTAAAACAAATCAGCTATTTGTAAAACATTAAAAAATAATTGTTAAAAATGCTCCAATAATATGAGTTATGTGCAGTATTTCGAAAAAATTTGTTATATCTGCCCAATGGCCAAAATAAGTCAAGCTTTATGTCACGAAGGACTTAAAGCAATGTTAACATTAATTAAATGAACCGTTTGACTTTAAAAAAATATGCTAAGGTAACTACATAAAACGGGTTTTGCTCTTCTAAAAACCCAGGAAAAACACATTGCTGATTTTATCGGAGCAATGACGATATCAGATTTATAAACGTATATTTAGAAATGGCATTATAAGAAAACCCAATAAGCAATTTAGCTGGGAATCAAGTGCAAAACAATTGGTATTCAAGTTCGAATTTCAAGTTTCAAGGGTTGAGATATACTTTTGTTACACTTTATTTTAATAGCATTCTCCAGTAAATGGAAATTTAAAATCAAGTGAATATTAGTAAAATATTTTGAAACTTGAATAGCATTTAAAAATATGTACGTTTGAACTCAATTTTATTTCCATTTAAATTTTAAGCACTTGAAATTTAATTTTTGAGTGCTTATTGGGAAAATAAGGGAAAAAACATATTAAGGGTATTCACGTCACAAGTTGCACCCTTGAAAAAAAGCAAAAGTGCAAAAACACAACAACAGCCACAAAGACAATTATTTACGCACAACTAATTGTCTGTGTGGTTGTTGTTATATTTTTGCATTTTTGCTTTTTCGCAAGGGTGCAACTTGTGACCTGAATACCCCCATTAAGAAATTAGAAAAACAAACAATATTATTTGAATTAAAAAATTTGTCGGAAAACTTTAACTTAAATAATGAAAATTGGTATCTTGGTTAAGCGGCATACTTGCACCATCGGTGCTTGGTGAACGAAACATCTAGTCCAATATTTAACAATCATTAATGCATTCATCATTTCCAATCTATTTTATGAAGACGATACCTCATACCTTAATAAACGCAGCTGAAATGTTGCTTACCTTTTTTTAAACAACAAGATTGCAGAAAAATGCGATGATTTTCAGGAGTGAGGTTTTTATTGACATAAAACGGAACAGTGCTATTAAAACAAATAAGATTTAAACTTTAAACATTGCACATTGCACATTGCACGGAAAATGATCTCTCGACGTCAACCGAAGTTATAGGAGCATACTTGAAGGATGTAAATTCATTTGTAGAATATTAATTTTCTAATTCAGATCTCACATTTGATTCAAGATTTAAATAGTTAAAACTTGTTTTATTTTTGGAACTCCTATATTTTTTTGCAAAACGTTTTGGATTTTTTTTTAATATCTCGGCAATTCTTTCTTCCACATTGGTTATATGACTTTCTGCAATATCAATCAATTTGAGCTGACTATTAGGTGAACTTAATCCAATTAGTTACTGTTTCACCAATATACCCGTAGTTGGAAAATACAAATGCTAAACGACTTTCGATGTTATTTAAATTTAATATTTCTTAATTTTTTTAATTGCATAAGCTGCAAGTTTTTTTTAATAGTATTCTACAGCATCTAGCCCTATCTTGTTAACACTGGCTGAGGTGGTAAAGGTGCCAAGGGATACTTTTTATAATTGTGAAAAATTGCAAATATGAAACTATTAAATCAATATTATCGAATTGGCTTCTAATTTCCTCTGCAACTCTGGGTTACTTGCCAAGCAAGTAACTAACATGTAACAGCTTTGAATAAAACATTTTAAGCCCATTGGCAGCCTTAACCATGTAAGGTGCTTCGGTTAAAAAGAAAAGGATCTTTTGGCGAAATTTTGAAAAAACTTGTATTTTAAGTAGAGCTCCAAAAAAATGTATTTATTGATTTTACTAGCTTAACCCGGTGCGCTTCGCTACACTGCTTTAACCACGTTTGAAGCCTCTCCCTTTAATAGTTCGTCAGTTGAGAGATATTTAATATATGCATCCTATGGGAGCATTTCCCCCCCTGTGCATACCCGCTTTATTTTTATTTTCAAAAGTGTAGTATACAATAAGAGTGACTTCTGCAAAGTTTGAACATTCTCACTATAACAGCTCTTAAGATACGCGATATTAAACATTAGCGTCCTATGGGGGGAACCACTTTCCTCGCTGCTATTTTATTTCAATTTTGGAGCTAAGAAGATCCTACTACCAAAAGTTGAACAAAATGCGCGCAGCGGCTCTTATTAATGTTTCTATATATGAGGGGTACTGCTCCTCCTCTGTCTACCCCGCCCATTTTAATATTGAAATTTATAGTTTACTATAATAGTAGCTTTAACTACGTTTGAAGACTCTACCTTTAATAGTTTTTCAGTTGAGTGATATTTAATATATGCATCCTATGGGAGGTGTTTCCCCCTGCGCCTGACCACTTTATTTTTATTTTTAAAAGTGTAGTATACCATAACAGTGACTTCTACAAAGTTTGAACATTCTCACTATAACAGTTCTTCAAATATGCGATATTAAACATTGGCGTCCTATGGTGGGTACCACTTCCCCCGCTGCTATTTTATTTCAATTTTGAGGCTCAGAAGATCCTACTACAAAAAGTTCAACAAAATGCGTACAGCGGCTACTATTATTTATATATCTATCTATGAGGGGTACTGCTCCTTCTCTGTCTACCCTGCCCATTTTTATGTTGAAATTTATAGTTTACTATAATAGTAGCTTTAACCACGTTTGAACCCTCTCCCTTTAATAGTTTTTTAGTTGAGCGATATTTAATATATGCATCCTATGGGAGGTGTTTCCCCCTGCGCCTAACCGCTTTATTTTTATTTTCAAAAGTGTAGTATACCATAAGAGTGACTTCTACAAAGTTTGAACATTCTCACTATTACATTTCTTAAGATATGCGATATTAAACATTGGCGTCCTATGGGGGGTTCCACTTTCCCCGCTGCTATTTTATTTAAATTTTGGGGCTCAGAAGATCCTACTACCAAAAGTTCAACAAAATGCGGGCAGCGGCTCTTAAGGTATGCGATATTTAATATGGGCATTCTATGGGGGGTAACAATTCCCTTGCCCCTATCGAAAAAATAAGATGGCATTTTAACGCAAATTTTATGATTCGGAAAGATAATTGGTTGACATCGTTCTTAGACTTTCGTCAAAAAACATGCATTTGCATGGAAATCGCATCCCTAATAATTATATTTAAATAAAATTAAGTATGCAATAGCTTTAAAAGATTTAAAATCTCTCTGCCAAATTTCGTGAGGGTCGGTTCATAATTTACCATAGGCCTCATATAAGGCCAACTAAAACCGTAACAAATATAAATATTGTTGTAAAATTTGCTTCAATTTAGCATTACGTGACTAGAAATAATACTACGTAATTTTATAGTGTTTGGTAGTGAAGTGGCAATGTTTAAAAACATAAAATCGCCAAGATTTAAAAAAAAAATAGTCAAGAAAAATTAACGGTTTTTTTAAACACAAATTTTAAACAAATCAGCCCAATCGCGTATAAAAACTCCGCTGGAAATTTTTCTCTTTCCCCATTCCTCCTATTACAAATAAATATTCCGCATGAAATTTCTCAGTTTTTCCCGAAGAAAATTCCTTGCAAAACCGATGCTAAAAACGAGCCATCAAAAATTTGTGTGACTGACTTAAAAAATGTTTAGTTATTAAAATTCTTAAAAATAAACCAATCAATCAAAAGGAAGAATAAATCATGCATCGAAGTTGTGCCGTGAAGCCCGTTTTGAATTAAATTAATTTTATTTTAGTGTGCAAAACCACAACAAAAAATTCAACGTACATAAATAAGCAAAACAACTTGATGCCACTTTTTATTTTTTTGTTCCCGCTTAATTTATCAGGGGTGTTCTGGAAATTGAAAACGCAAACATTTTAAACATCGTTTTTTAATAAGATTTCTGTAATAAAAGAATTTTATTACAAATATTTCTCTATTTAACAGAATTTTGCAACAAAAATTTGATTAACCCTTTGTCATGCACATGTTTCGGTAGTCACATACGTAGCGCATGTATCTGGCCAGATACACTTGTATTTTGTAAGAAGAACAATGTAATTTATTTGCATTTTTTGCGTTTGTTTACGAAACGAAAATTAGGATCTTACACTTTGTAATTATGTAATTTTTAACTCAAAAATTATTTATATTTTTTCACAAGAAATTGAGGTATTCTAAAGGCGAATTCACTGCACTTTATATACAATTTTTCTTTAATCGTTAAACACATTTAACTTTAATCTCCATTTTTTAATCATTACTTTTATTTTTCGCTTTAGTGTTGTCAAGTTTATTTTTGATTTGAGAATAACATTTGATAACAATTCGATAAAACTTTGTATGTCAAATTTTTATATTCAAATCATTATCAATTTGATTGAATTCATATGTCAAAATCAAGCAGTTATTATTTTATCGGCATTATAAAAAGTTTGCTTTTCTGAACTTTTCTGAACACATTCGCTAAGTTCATGTGTACCGAGCTACATAAACTAATAAATTTTGGTGTTATAATAATTAAAAACTCACTCTAAATTTTCGATTTGATTTCCATTTAAATAAATAATCGTAATTATGTTGTAAACATACTTTATTTTTAAACGTTTATTATAATTTTTATATACTTTTTTAGTTTTAAGTACATTATCAATTATTGTTGTTGTTGTTTTTCAAAAAAATTCAACGTATAAAAAAATCATTACAAAAAAAATTATACATGATAAAATACTTTATATATATTTTTTTTTAAATTTTTGTTTTCCATAGTTTTGTTTTCTTAATTTTTTCTTAATTTTTGTTTGTTCAATTTACTTTGATGTATAATATAGTATGAATTTCAGGCATAATTCTATATGCTTATAATAGTAGTTACTAATGTACGTTAAAAATAAAATTAAAATTAAATAGTATTATGTATGTATTAAAAAAGGTAGAAATTAAGGTTGATAAAAACAAAGCTTATTTCAAATAATATTGGGAAAAATAACTAAATTTTTTTTTAAAAGAAATCTTAAGAGAAATGTTTATTAAATTAAAGCAAAATTTAAAATAAAAAACTTAAAATTATAGTCTATTAAAAGGAAGAATAGTAATAGTTATAATAATATGAAAAATACAGCAACAAATTAGGAGGAAGAAAGTAATGTTTAACACCCTGTATTTATTTTTTATAATAGTATTTATTTTTAATATATTATTACACATGAAGAGAGCAATTGTTTAATTAACTCAAAGAGTTTTTGTTTCTGTTAAATGTATGCATGTAGGTTTTTTTATTTTTGTTTTTTGTAGAGTATGGCTGCACAGCAGTTTGTGTCTTTAAAAAAGAGAAGGACCTTCTTTTGTATACCCTAGATAGTTTGTTTTAAGTTTTTTGTATGTTATACTTTTTTAGGTTTTTCTCTGAGGGAGAGGAAAGAGATTTAGTTTAACGAACATCAAAACTCTAAGCCTAAAATTTAGTTTTTAGTTTTAACGAATTTCTAAGAAATTCTCTAAAGAAAAAACAGTAACTTCTATTTTACTAAGAAGATAATAGTTAGTATATTATCTTTTGGGGTTGTTGTTGTTCTAAATATATAGTAAGTATGTGTGAGTGCTTACAAGGAGGTGGCGGGTTAGCATACTAATTTGTGACATGAAAATGGTTTGTAAATTTGAATCAAAATATTTAAAACCTAAACCTAATTCTTATAGAATTGATTGCAATTTAGAGCAATTGGAAATAAATTTTTAAAATTAAATTTTATATGTTCGTCATGATTTTAATCGATTGTATATTCTACGTATTTACAAACGGATTTCCAACTGCGGCCCAAGGATATAATATAACCATCTAAACAAATAAAAAAAAAAATAAATAGTTTAATGAAAATTAAATTTAATGAACTTACCCCTAATTAAAAATATAAAAAAATTTGGATTAAAAACCATAAATAGTTCAACAAAATAACCACAATACTAATTATTGTTAAAGCTAGGGCACTAGCTCTATGTGTTCATTTGTCCTTCAAGTTGTGCTGAAAAAGGTCAACAAGAAAAAGAAGGACAAAAAATGAAAAAACAAAAAATGTACTTTGGACTTCAAGAAAAATTCTTGACAAAAGTACGAAAAAACGGAAGTAAGGAAGAACATGTAAAATCAATTAAAATGGATAATCATTCAAAAAAGCAAACTTCTATCTACCAAAGGTTAAAATACAATTTGGTTTAAGGATTGATGTTTGACTATTGACGTCAGCAGTCGTCGATGGCTGCGAGTGTAAAACGGCAAATCCATCTGAGGAGATCGAGTGGTTGCGATCGAAACATGTCATGGTAACCTGCGGGCCCGGGTTCGAGCCCCGGCCACGGTCAAGAATGAAAGATTATCAATAACAATTTTAATTAATTTTCATGTTGTAAAATTCCTTTCTTCATAAAAATAATTTAATGAAAATTAAATTTAATGAACTTAAGCCTAATTAAAAAAATAAAAAAATTTGGATAGTCAACAAACAATAACTTTTCAAAATACGAACCCCCGCCTCCCTCATCCTTAGTAGCGCAAACACGTATATAAGAATATGTTTCATATGCGGTGAAGTTAGATGAGTGTGTGATTGAATGAGATGTTTTTGTGTTTCTGTGAAATTAAAGAAGTTTTTAGTATGATTCTTCTCCTTTTACTCTGCTTCAGCCAGTATGAATACGTACATGATTTGTAAGTGTACTTTTTTGTCTAAATTGCTTAGGACAATAGGAACAAGCATAGGGTTTCTCACCCGTGTGAATTTTCATATGATTATTTAGTGTGGACAATTGTCTAAAGTGACTTTCACAAATTTTACATTTGTACGGCTTTTCACCGGTATGGGTCTTCAAGTGGTTTGTGAGTGTGCTCTGTTGAGAAAATGCCCGGCGGCAGACACTGCACATAAATGGACGATCTGGACAACTGTTGCGCACACAGTGGGCTACAATGCCGGTACTGTTGTTGTTGCCACTGCCATTATTGTGGTTGTTGTTATTGTTGTTTATCGAGGCGAACTGCTCCTTCGTGCTCAGAGTGCTAACGGTAGTATTGCTGTCTAGAAAATGTAACAAGGGATGATGTTCCACTTGCGGCTGTATCTGTAGATGCCCCGAGGCTGTTGGTGTAACCATTATAGTAGCGGCTGCTAAAGGGATGTTGTTATTGCCACCAGCTAGATGGTGATGGGGAAGATGATGATTTCCTCCTTGACCAACCACTCCTCCTCCTGCTGCTGGTTGTTTGTTTGAAGGTAGATGTTGTTGGTGGTGTTGTTGATGGTAGCGTGAAAAATTCAAAATAAAGTTTTTTGTTAAGCGTAAATAATGTTAAATTTTACTTTTTCACTCAGTTGAACGGCGACAAAACAAGCGCCTCACCTGTGCCTGCTGTAGTAGAGTTGGTTGTTATGGTAGCCACTTGATTGGAGTGCGTCTTCACGTGATTGTTAAGGGTGCTTTGTTGGCGGAACGTCATGCAACAATAAGCACAAGCATAGGGCTTCTCACCTGAATGTACCTTCTTATGATTTGCCAATGTTGCCAATTGACTAAATGACTTTTCGCATGTATCGCATTTATAAGGTTTTGGATCAATATGCGCACGCTCGTGATTATGCAGGGTACTTAGTTGTGGGAAACGCTTTTGACAGATCTTACACTGATACGGCTTGACCAGCTCATCGGCCTGTGGTGAATTGTAACTTCCTGTGTACAGGCTCTTTGTAATATTTTGCCTTTGCTGTGGTGTATACGTTACGATTGTACTTTGTCCTTGTTGCTGTTGTTGTTGTTGCATCTGTTGTTGATGTATTATTTGAGCCTGAGCAGCAGCAGCTGCTGCAGAATGTACAATCGCCTTTGAGTGCCCTTTCCGAGGAGTACCCTGCGTTTGCTGCGTCTGATAGTTTAAAAGGGATGCTGGTGTTTGATTTGATTCTGCAAGTGATGCAAAAACTAGAAAACGAAAAATTTAGTTTTTATCATTTAAAACGATATTTATAGAATAAATGAAATGAATATTTTTTGCCTCTAATTTAGTAATTTAAACTTTCAAAATTTAACTAATCGCGTTGCGTAAATCGGGTCGTCTTGTGACAAAACATATCAATATACACACATATTACATGTGCACATATTTATATATGTATGTATGTATTTGGCACTCGCTTACTTAAAGCTTCGTTCACAATGTCCGCAACATTTTGACTTGGTGTTCACAATAAAGCAACAACTTTTTGACAACTACACACATTTTCCATTAAAAAACGTTTGCAACTAACATAATCTAAGACCCTTGGGAAGAAATAAGATAAGAGAAAAAACGAAGTTGTTGCTGCCATGGTGAAAGAATCTTTAAAAAACGTCAGTTACATTTTTGATAAAAAAAAAAATGAAAGGAAAAATATAAAATATGTATGTATGTACTTTGGAAAGAAAAAAAATAAAAGAAAAAACGAAATTGTTGCCACCATTATGAAAAAATTGTTGCTTAATTGTGAACACCAAAAGAAATTGTTGCTGCCATTGTGAAGGAACATGTTTTACAAGTTTTTGTTGAAAAGGATTTTTTTTTTGTAAAATTGTAATTGATTTATTCATTCACAACTTTTTTAATACATGAACTACGTTTTAGGAATTGTTTACAATAGAAGGAGCAATTTGATTGTTCTTCTGTCTTATTTTCCCCATAGTATTTTATTTATACTAAAAATTATCTTTTAGCTTTAGAATGCAATATATTTCAAAATCGAGCCGTTACAATAAAGTAATGCCAGCGAAATGATAAGTTAGCTTTATTTTTAATACCAATGATTATTTGATTCAATATGATCAACTGTAAAAACACAGTGCAACACGTAATTTTCCCTTGTTCAGGTCGATAGCTTGCAAACCGTTCAAAGTTCAAGGAAACAATCGACTACAAAAATGTAGAACATATGAACTTCCCAGGAATGATTCTTAGCACCGTTTAGGTAGTCTTTTTTCCCCTGAAGCTACCTATACGGTGTTAAGAATCATTCCTATAAGGTTTATATGTTCTTAGGTACATTTTTGTAGTTGATAATTTCCTTGAATTTTGAACGGTTTGCAAACCATCGACCTTAACAGGGGAAAAAAGGTAAAAAAATAATCGAATTTTTTAAAGTTTTTTGCGATTTTGATCTTGAAGACAAAGTTTTTTCGATTTTATATGTTTACAATTTTTGTTTTCTATGGCAAGAGCTACTGTCTCAGAGGAAAAATCAAAATTCCGAACGGTTTGCAAGATATGAGCCTGAGAAACTTATCACTTTTTTGCAAAAATGACACCGAGGCCCCAAATCGTTGGTGGCCCATAAAAAAAAAGTTTTTTTGATCTTTTATCAAGTAGTGGTATCCGTATATGGTTATTTTTCCATGACTTAAAAAATTACACACAGTGTTACAGACAGTATTTATAAAGTATTGTTTGGATGTGATTTGGGGTTTACAGAGCTGTTCTGGAAACCGAAAACACAAAACGCAAGAATTTGGAAGTTCTTTTTAATACACTTTTAATCTAATATTTATAATTTTGTATAATATTTGTCAAAAAATTCTTTTATTACAAAAATCTTATTCAAAACCGACGTTTAATTTTCTTGCGTTTTGCTTTTTCGATTTCCAGAACACCCCTATTAATATGTAAACTTTAATCCCCGTATTCATTAACGATTATTAAATTTAACAAACGTTTAATAAGTAAAATTTTTATAAAAAAATTTGATTTGTAAACAACCTTTATTAAATTAAAAATATTTTTATGAATACAGCAGTGTTTAATTAAAGAACATTATATTTAAAAATATTTCTTTTCCATTTTCATCAAGTAACAAAAATATTTAATTAAATAATTACTTTGCTATGATTATACAGATGCATAGATTAAAAAAATATAATAAATAAGCCGTTTTTGGACATTCTAAGTTGTCTTTTTTAAAATATGTATATGGGTAATTCCAAAGTGTTGAACGTGACAGTCGTACGCATCAAAAATGCAACAACATTTTAAACAACAAATATTTTTACGTTCTTTTAACCCATAAATTATAGCGCTAAGAAAGCACTATTATCCATACTAAAGTTTATGGGGGGCGCGATTTTAGGTCAAAGATAATGGCAAAAGAAGTAGCGGTTCGAACGTGAAAAAAATAGAAGTAGTTTTTGTGGCCATGTATAAAAAGGCGTAATTCAGCGAAACCTGGCACAATTTTTAAGTCAAACTACTTTCAGAAATTTACAAAGCAATGTAACATTAAAATGTCTTTGGTTTGGTTCCAAAATCTTCTGTATTATTTTTTGTTTAAGCCAAAATCTGGTTCGATACGTGACAATTCGAACGTGAAATTTTTTCCACAATAATTTAACTGAATAATGATTAATACAAAATAAAAATTTACCGTTAATTCGAATAACATATTTCTCTTCGAACTCTTCCTTAGATTACAGACCATGTAAGATATATTTTTTGGAATAATTTTCATCAAATATCACGTCTTTTAAGGAAGATAATATTAAAGAAAATATACAATAAAACATACTCACAAATAAGAAATTACGTTTGCACAACTTTGGAGTCTGATTGTTCATCTAAGTGAACAAATTTATGGGTAAATTTATAAAATTTGTAAAATCTAAATATTTCTCCATAACAATATCGTAAAATAATCAGATTTTAATAACTTTTAAATTTTCGGTCACGGTGGACCATTTGGCGGAAATGCCCATATTAGGCATATAACTTTTTACAATTTTTGCAAGTAGGAAAAATGGCATAACGTAGTCGAATAGAGCATAAAAATGTATTAAGACCCATTATATTTTTTTCGAAATCGCATAAAAATTTCTTCACCAAATGCATTAATTTTTTTGTAAGATCATATAGCAGCAATTTGCTTTATTATTAAATTTAGAAATTTGAAAATATATTATTTGTGTGAAAATGTTTAAAAAAGTGATATACGTGTGACTTGCAGTACTTATATAAACTGGTCCAAGCTTTTAAATACTTATTATATAAATATTTTTGCTATGAACAATTTTGAGCAATGCCCGCATTCAGTAATGCTCGTTGGAATTCTAGAGCTATTCTGGCACTTATGTCTTTTATTCTTATTCCGGAATATCGATTGAAATTATTTTCTATTTATATGTGGTGCTTTAAGCCGAAGTCTGGTTTCATATCATACTTTCAACAGAAATAATTTCGCCACACTACAAAAATCATTGTCCGGCTTTACAAAAGCAAATGAATGTTTTCTCAGACTTTGGGTCAAAAACCCATCAGCAATTTAGGAAGTTCTGCAAGACATTTTGCTATTGTGTAAATCATCACCTACTCTAAATTTAAAATTTATTTCATATTACAATTGAAAACATTTGTGTTTCAAAATAAAAATATTTAAAACAAAAAAAAAACTCTTATGTTTTTAGAAACCACGTTTGGTGCGGAACATTTTGGAAGCTAAATCACCTAAAAAAGTTATATTCATTAGTTGTACAATATTTGCCACCATGTAGTGTTATGCTAAGTTTTCCGTAAAATTTATGGGTCGATTGCGGATAGCAACACAACTGAAGTTGAGTTGCCAGCAGCGAAATAATGTAACGCCGCTTATGTTAAAATATACAAAAAATTTTTTTTATTTTATATGTTAACATGAGTGGTAATAGTAATATGTAGGCCTTATGTATATGATATTTTTTTAATACTTTGGCGGCATTTGTATGATGATTTTAAAGACATGCCTTTTATTCTATTATTCTTTTTACTGTCATTTTAAATTTTGCTATGTTAATTTTAATTAGTTTTTACGATTTTTTTTTAATAAAAAAGACGTCTCAAAAGTTATCATGTATGTACATATGTAAATGTAAAAAGATTTTGGTAGCAGCTTTGAAAGAAAATTAAAAAAGACTTGTTTTAAAAATCATCGTATAAATGCCGCTTAGAAAATGGTTACAACATGATATAATAAATAACGAAATTTTTTAAATATATACTGCCAGATTCAAAATTTCGAACGTTAACAGTTGCATATAAAACTTCTATGAAAAACACTAAGTTAACTTCCTGTTCAACAATTTCGAACGTAAACGTTCGCATAGATAGATACTGATTGTTTTTCATACAAATTTTCTAAGCGAACGTTAACGTTTGAAATCGTTGAACAGGCAGTAAGAATATTTTTCATTAATGTGCGGTTTTCACAATACAAGTGATTGAACGTGTAGTAACATTTCTATGAACAGCACTAAAAAATAGTGCTTTTACTATATCGAGCCTTAATAGCGAAAATGATGTAACCAACATTTTAGATTTTTGGTTTTTGATGAAAATTGATCATTTTTGATCATTTGCATCATCTCTAAAAATCTCATATCTTTGGGAAGTACCGTTACGAAATAAGAGCAAAAGATATTTCAAACGAAAACCTAGACTTGAAGCAAAGATATTAAAAAAAACCTTCTCCTGTAACATATTATTTTTGTTGGTTACATCATTTTTGCTATAAGGGCTCGATATATTTTACTGCACGTTCAATCACATGTATTGTAAAATCCGCACATAAATTCAATACGAACGTACACGTTCCAAATTGAGTTATGAGACATATTTTGCAATAAGTCATAATTTGTGGATCCACATTTATTTAAAATTAAAAAGGTTTCAAATAAAGTGCCACATCAGTTCATTTAATTATAATTTCAAATTTAAATCGTAAACAAAACTTAGTTTGGAGTTGTTACTAAGTTTTATATTAAAAAAACCAACAATTGGTTCAATGTAAAAACTTAACAAACATACAAATTTTGTTGTTTTAGCAATTATTTAAAAAAATAAAATAGTTAAAAAACCAAACCAATCACTTAAATCTACAAGTTTTGTTTAATTTTAATTAATAATAGAATGTTGCATTGTATCTTGCAAGAATGATTTCTATAACGACAGTCGTAGATACTTATAGCAAAATAAAAAAAATTATTGTAATATGTTAATTTGTATGATTGAAAATAATTTAAAAAATGGAACAATGATAAAATAAATATTTAAAAAAGTAAGCGATTTAAGAAAATTTAAAAAATAATGATTCGATGGAATAATTTTTATAAGCCAATAACAAAATCAATGTCAATATGTGTAAATTACATTAATAAAATAAATATAATATTCATTTCATTTATTTGGATGAGGTAGAGAAGTAGCAAGAACATCAACAACAACCATCAGTTCAATAGACTTTTACTCACCCTTATGCGTTTTAATGTGATTTATCAATGTCGATTGTTGTCGAAAGTCCTTAGAACAAATATTGCATTTGAATGGTTTCTCGCCAGTGTGAATCTTGACATGATTCGTAAGTGTTGATATTTGACGGAAGGCCTTCTCGCAGTGTTTACACTTGTAGGGTCTTTCGTCGGTGTGTATCTTCATGTGATTTCGCAAAGTGGTCAATTGGCGAAACTTGTTGTTACAAATGTGGCACTGTTTCTTTTTGCGTGGATCATCGATAATCGGCTCTGGCATTTCTTCAGGCATTTCGATTTTAGTCACTGGCATCGGTGTTATGGGTGCAGGATTATGGTTTAGTGTGGAGGAAGCTGCCGCCGTTGTTGAAATGTCCAGTAAATGAACCAATGGGTGTTGTGGATGTAACATGGCTTGATGTGTGGGATGTTGTATGGCTTGTACCGCTGTTAATTGATGCAGCGTAAAGGGAGCTTGTTGCAGGCCAGCTGCAGATATTGTTGTCTGTTGTTGACCCGAAGAAGTGGTCACTCCGTGTGAAGTTGCAATTTGTGCCGGTGCATAGTGTTGATAGTTGACCATGGCGGCCGCACTTACAGCTGTAGCATGATTGAGGTGCATCTTGCATGAGATATTTTGCGATTCGCCCCTACCACTATTCGAGTATAGTACAAAAATAATGAGAGTCTGTCCCAAGTGGACTGTACTAATTGAGAAACTTTTAAAAACACAAAATTAATGCAAATTTCATTTACAAACTCTCCGAAAAAGTGCCCAAACTTACCCCTTTTCACTTTATTTTCTGCTTCTGTTGTAACAAGCAACCGTCTCTTGTTTTCGTTATTATTGCCACTGTGGCAACGTGTGTGCTTGTTTTTCTTCTTCCAATAGATAGTTTTGTCTGTAATTTCACGTTTTTTTCATCTGACCAAATTTCAATTTATATCCGACATGTTTTCACTTTATTCGCAACTTTTACTTTATTTTTATTAAAAAATCAACAAATTTTTCACTTTAGCATGCATTTAATTGTAAATTTTCATTAAATAATTATTTTTTCTCAAGGATTTTAGCTGGTTAAAAAAATTTTCAGGAAAAGAAAACAAACAGCTGGGTTGGTCAATTTGTCAAGTTTTTAAAAACAACATTGTAGGGTTGTATTTTAAAAAAAGCGTGGTTTTACAGAGTTGCACTTAAAGTTATTAAAAATTCAGAGCTGTGTTTTTAATTACAGTACATAAGTATGTTATGAAAGATGTAGGAATTCAATATGTATTTTGTAATGTCCATGTATTAAACGATAACATTAACTGTTTTGGTATTAAAGGCTTAGCAAATTGTTAATAAAAATGTTATATTTAAATTTATAGCTACAGAAAGCTTCTGCACCCACGTATGCGGTGCTAAGCATATACATATATATTCATAATTTAGTACAGATAAATTTATTTGTCAATTTTTGTTTTACAATTTTTTGTCATAATAAACGTCAACCTTCATATAATAACCTCTAACAAAAATATAAGAGTTTTTTTATATAGACTGACGTTTGGTATAACAAAAAATGATCAGGTGAAGACCCCATGTAAAAGCAAAATGAAAAAACTAACCGAAACTCTTGTGTACATGAGAATTGGATCTCTCTCTAACTTATTGATTCCACTCGACCACGTAACATATATCTGTACTGCTTACTCTGCTGCTTTTAATTAGTCAATGATAGCATAAATATTAGCTAGCACTAGCTAATAATCAACGTAAATGTTGATTAGCACTAATTTGTTATTCATAGCATAGATAATTATTAGTACTAACCTTTATAGTATAATTTTTTTTTTAATTTTCATTTTTAATTAAAATTTTTATTAAATTAATTCTAATCGATGACAAAATATGTCTCATATTTGTAACTCCATTAGCTATGAAATCTAGCAAACGGCCGGGTGTTCCAAGACACGGTTTAACTTCACTTTCTAAATTATTGCGTACATACACATGTGTTTCAAAACCTAGTTTAACATCACTTTCTAAATTATTGCGTACATAACACATGTGAACCAAGATTATCCGCCACTTTTTATCGTTTGAGCCAATTCTCTGCATGGGTCTGGATCTCGTTTTAGGATCTTCTTTATAAAAGTTCATTTGAAATGGAGGTAAACGTATTTGTGACCAATCAATTTCTCGTAAATCTTAAAAAGCCATTTTATTTTGTTTACAATTTGTGGCCAAAAAACCAAATACATACATACCTATTTAAAAAGTCAACAGGTGTTGTATCAGGTGTTATTTGGTCCTCTATTGCCACCAACAAATCTTAAACGTTACCTGTTGAAAGAACATTACCTCCATTGTTTCCAGAGAATCCATCACCCTGCCCTCTGGGTTTTTTTCTTTACACCAATAAGAAATAATTATATGCAGTATTAAATTTAAGCAATTTACAAATTTTCACAAGAACCAGCCAGAGTATGACAAAAATATTGTAAAAAATTGGCATTTTTAGGAAGTGTTTTCGTTTAGTTTCATTTAAATTTTTTTTCTTTCGAATCCAGCATATGAAAAAACTTTAATACGTACTACATACATACATAGCAACTGCTGGATAGGCATCAGAGCAATGATTTTTGTGTATTTTTCTTTGTATGTGTTTTTTACCAAAGCAATAATTGACGAACGAAGCTAAACATGGTATGAATGGCAAAGCCAACACGCTGTACATGACTTGAATGAATTTTAAAACAACACCAATGTGTGTGGCTGAAAAAGTTTGATTGCATGAACACAAATGAGTATATTTGATGTTGTTCATTGAATGCGAAATTTTTGCAATCGCACAAAGCCTTTCTTTGGTGTGTAACCCACAAAAGTATTGGTTCTTGACCTTTCTTTTAGCATACTGATCGACTTAGAATTACCTCCTGGGGCCGGATTCTGGCAGTCGTGATCGGGTACTTTCTCGATTCGAAAGCAATTTAATATCGAATTATTTCAGTCAATAGTGAACGAATCGGAATTATTTTTTTAGTGTTATAAAGCATTAATTTGAGTTTCACAATACTGAAAAAATAATTTCGTTTCGTTCAGTATAGACTGAAATTAAAGCGCTTTCGAATCGAGAAAGTACTGGATCACGACTGCCAGAATTAGGCCCCTGAATAAACCTAAGGATTTCCGTCCATCAGGCTTATCTATTATATCGTTAGTTATATATGTATGTATCATTAAAGTGGTGAACTATTTCCAGCAAACAATGAAGCTTGATGTGAAATTAATAATGTAACTAAATTTAACCCATTCTTAAATATCTATTGCTATAAAATGGTTAATTAAAAATTGTGTGTTTTTAAATTTAATAATTTTAAAACGTTTTAAATTTCATAGTTTTAAGAGAAAATAATAGAATTTATGAAAGATTCCCCAGAACTACCAAAACGGTATACTATTTGTCATATGGTTAGTTATCAGCTGTTGCTTAACCCACGTCTCCATGCGCTTTCGATTTGAACATGACATGACCATAACGCCGGCAGAGCAACGGTATTAATTTGTTTACGTTCTTGTATGTGGCGAATACGTGGTGATGTTCATGTTCTGATTTACCACAATTTTTGTTGTTGTGGCGTTTGGTTGTATACAGAAAATACATTGTATGGCGAACATCATGGCGAACATGGTTAGTCAGACATATGTTTAGACAACGATGGCAGCACATGGACGAAACATGAACATGAACAGTCTACACGAGTAGAATTCATGTGCGACATGCTGTTCTTAGTCCCAATCACAAAGTATACAGAGATGTCACGAGACGGAAGATTTTGTGTTTTTTTTTCGTCTCTTTTTAAGAAAGCTGCCCTTTTTCATTTCTCTTTGCATCATCTTTTATGCCGCAATACAATGAACACAAATTTATTTAGTTGAGATTTATTTGCAAAGCTTTTGTAAAAATTAACTTTTAAGTTTACCACAACACAAGTAAATAATATTTAAGTAATTAAATAACATTATAAAACAAAAAAATATAATTAAATACATTTTTTTGCACAAAACACAACGTTTGTTGAACTAGTGCATATTTTTAACGTGATTTGTGTTTTGTTATTTTTGTTTTGATCACGCTATTTGTGTTGAATGTTGCGGCCTGTTTTTACACCTTGCCACTTCACTACCAAAAAAGCTTTCTGTCTCTTTCTTCGAAAGCTGCCCTCGCAACTGACTTGGGCCTTTTTCACACGTCACTTTTTTCATCTCTGTATACTTTGTGGTCCCAATTTACAATGTTGAAATTGAAAGGCAGACATTTTTCTTATTCCCTTTTGAACTTGCCTAAACCTTTTACAATCGCGAAACTAATAGACAGACAGAAATTATTGTTTTCCTTTTTTTGTTCTTTTTCGCTGTTGACGGAGATGAACATTTTACAGGCATTGATACTAAAATTACATTGGTGTGAGAAAAATGATATGAAGCAACAACATGAAAATGCCGAAAAGTGTAAAAGAGAGGCAAAAAATGTCCAGTACAGATAGTCATGTACTACACACTCTACCTCTACAACCCCTCGCCTACAAACTTTGTCTGTCTGCCTTTCACTTGCCACATTGTAAAAGGGGACTTACCAAGTTGATGGATGGTGGAGACGGGTAGTTACGTAGCCAGCAAGGCGAATTCAGTTTTCAGGTGGCGTTGAAAGCACAGCTGTGCTACTTTTTTTCTTAATTAGAGAGAGAAATGTCAAAAGTTCCTTGTGATTTTGACATATGGATCTACAAAAGCAACAAAAAAATACATTGTTGTGTTTTTGGTGTTGTTACCAGCGTTGCCGTTTTGGTTACTTTTAACCAAAACTGGTTACTTTTTTTTCCAATGTGTACTTGTGTACTTTTTTTTCATTTTGGTTACTTTTTTTCAACACAAAAATAACCAATTTTTTGTTTTGGAAGAGGATTTACCCGCTCCGCTTTTTTGACTCTTAAAAATTGTGTGTGGTATTTGTGCAACCAATACCAATACTTTTTTCATCTACTTAAAAAAGCTTAAACTTTAACAAACTGTCAACTTAACCATATGTACACATATACTTTGAAGTGTAGATGGCCATTATCTACTACTTTTAATTCTTCATAGGTCTAACTGAAACAATTTTCTAGACAAACGATAAGGTCAAAGTGAACGGAACTTTAATAAGGATTCAATTTCCACCTGGCAAAAAACATCTACATATATGTGGCATTTTGACAAAACATCTTAAGTCGAGATAAGATAGTAAAAAAGTTTTTTAAAAAAACTCTGCGAAAACATAATTTTTGTTAAATATTAAAATAAACCAAAATTAAAGAAAAATTTCGCTGATAATACAAAATTTTAAAAACGTAAACAAAAATGTTTTTTGAATGAAAATTCGTATGATTAACGACATTTTTTTTCAACTTTTAAAATTTGACTGAAGATGTTTTGTCAAAATGCAATAGATATATATAAAAGATTTACAGCATAATTTAGTTAAATTTTGTACTTTGATACCTTAATAACACAACAAGACCTAAAAAATTTTACTTGCAAGAGCTCTTTATATAAAAAGGTTGAAGTTTCAACTTTGTAAAGGAAGTGCACGTCAACTAAAAATTTCGAAAAATTATATAGCCTTTAATTCTTTCCAGACCATCGGTAATACAACATTAAAATTTATAAAAGTTAGTCCAGCGGTTTTTGAGCCTACTAGATACAAACAAACACAATTCCTTCTTTAGACATATTTTTCAACTGAAGTGAGGATAAAATAGTATGTACATTTGATAAAAAAAATTTTGGTTACTTTTTTTTGCTTTTGGTTACTTTATTTTAACATTTTGGTTACAAATTTTTTTTGGTTGTGGCAACGCTGGTTGTTACTTGTTGTAGTATCGACACCACCGTTTACATCAATTCGCCTTGGTAGCCAGCTAAGGTCACCTGGTGTGAATTCGCCTTGACTTCAATCAGGGCTGCCAGGTACTTTTTTCCTTGTCCCCAAAAAATTAAAAAATATATCCCCAAAAATCCCCAAATCTCCAAAAAACAAAACCTTAAAAAGCTAATATTTTTTTTGTTTTTTTTTCTGAACAAATTTTTTTTTTTTTTTTTTAAATACGTAGAACAATGTTAATAAGAAATCCCCAAATAAAAATTTTTAGTCAAAAAAATCATTTTAAAAATGGAAGAAAAAAAATTCCAGTGAGAAATTACAAGCAGAACAATATGGTGTTATTGAAGACGAATGGGCCAATTTATAAGAATTTGGAGCCATCCTTATAATCAACAAAAAAATACATAATCCGTCAATTATTTAGTACTTGGATGCATCATAACTACCTACTAACCAATAGCCTTGCATTTTTTCCCAATCTTTATTATATTGTCTTTCATATCTACTTATTTTTGGGGAAGACATACATATTTGCTTCGAGTTGTCTTTAAAAAATCAAAAAGTTTTTGTGTTGCCAACGGTTTTAGATTCTATTTTTAAATTCTTTTTTTTAAACACTTACTCAAGAAAAATAACATAAGTTTATGAAGTACCTTTTACACACTTAACAAAAATGGTAATCTTAATTAGGACCCAAGGTATATTTATAGCAGGTAGATTACAACAATTGTACAGTAAAAAAAACAACAGGGCTTTTTATTGTTGTTATGTGATACGAACTGTCAAACAGCAAAGGGGTTGATAAGAGACAAAAAAGACAAAAGATAAAGACCAAAAATTTGTTTACTTGTTTACTATACAACATTTGACAGTTCGTATCACAAAACAAGCAAATAAAAAATAAGCAGCTGGCTTTCCGAGACTACCTGCTAAAAATATACCTTGTTAGGACCTTTAAGATAAAAGTTTTGCAACTTTTTTTTCATATTTTATATACGAAACAAAGAAAAATAAGCGTAAGTAATAAAAAAGTGTAAAATCCCCGAAAATATTTTTAAATCCCCAAAAAAATCACCAATAATCAAATGACTTTCTCTGCCCTTTTTGCTCACATGAAATCCCCAACTTTGGGGATAAATCCCCAAGTCTGACAGCTCTGACTTCAGTTTTTTTTTCCAGTGAAGTAAATATTTTCTTTCAACTTGTTTTTGTTAGTAAATTTATCAAAACGGCGTCGTTAATTTATTGTAGAGTGCAAAATATTAAACAATTTTTTAAAAATTACGATTTACAAGGACGGGAAATTGTTAAATTAATAAATATGAGTGAAGAAAACCCAACATCATCAAAAAATAAAAACAAGGAAAATCTCGTTGAGCCAGAAAAAGAAAAGACAGGTAAGTGAAAAAACGCGTAAAAACAAAACAAAAAATGTCGCTGTAGATTTTTAAGAAATTGCATAAATAGCTAAAATTACCCTTTTTTACGATTAATTACATACAAAATACAAATCTTAATTTATAGATGACACCGCTGTGGAAGCCATTAGAAAATTTTTTGCCCAAAAACTTAATTTGGTTACAACTCTAGATGAAGACGATAGCGCATCTAAAAAGGTTTTTTTAAATACATTAAATAAAAAAGAAGCAACAAATCTAGTTTACCACCGCAGCTCCAAACAAAAACAAGTAAGAGTGCTGTATTCGGCTATGCTGAATCTTATATAGTCTGCACAGTGGTTTGATAAGAACATATGTACATTCGAGGGCCGTCCGTTCCGTATTACAGTATAACCCGGTTAATTACCCCACGCTTTATTGCCTTTCCCGCTTATTTACCTTGAGTTTTAAATCCCCTTTTTTTCTTCCATTTTTCAAACAAAAATCCACGTTTAAGTGTCATACGCTTAATTACCCTATTCGGGTAATTGCCTTAAAAATTAAACTCCCAAACAAAATTACACCTAAATTTCATTCGTTTAATTGCCTCAGTACTATTTGACAACAACACAGCAAGTAATGCAACCAAGTTAACATGTTAATAATTTAAAAATATGCACTAAAAATATTTAAAAAAAAATGGCTTATTTGAAAACAAAATATTCTACGATTTATTATTTTTATTTAAATAAACTTTATTCTGGGCTTACTAGAATAAATTTATGTTATGAGGTTAAGATTCATATAAGAGTAATTGTGCTGAATATTATCTAGATACACCAAATATATGAGATATTTTGCCTTAAAGTGATTAAAGGAAAGGTCGCTAAATTTTAAATTGTATTAACATTAAAAAGGATAAAATAGCTTCAATATTTTAGTGACTGATATTTAAATGGAAGCTGTATGTTTAAATTTGGACCAATTCAACCATATTTAATTTTTAGTAAGATATTTTGGGCCAAATTTAATCTTAATACCGACATGATTTAATGGTTTATGGACATAATGACCGATTCTCACAATTTACGTTGGTTTTGTTCTTATGACAATTAAAACGTATTTACCAAATTGTATTAAATTATCTAAAATCCGCTATTACTTTCCGCATAAGGATTACATGGACAGATAACCAGCCAGATGGACGGACGGACACGAAATTATCACTTTAAAAAGTGTTTCCGATCGATCGGCTTATTAAACGATGCGCCCAGATTTCTATGTATTAGCACAAATTTATATATTTGTCCTTTTTTTAAATTTTTGCATTTGTATATAAAACTTAACAGTTTTGTTTACATTTATCTTCAACGCAAACTTGCTTTGGCTTACAATTGTAGAGTGAAAATTTAATGCAGATGGCGAAATTAATCTGTTAACCAGAATTTTAAGCAACTTTTTTATTTGCTGAACATGTATTAAAATATGCTTCAAAAACGTGAAATATGTGTGCAAAAAAAATGCAGCAATGGCTAAAATATCTAAATTATTTACAAACAAAACGATACCAAAATTCATAAAAAGCACTAAAACGGATAAGTCTGCCATCATTGGTCTCGTCCTTTTTTTAAGAGGACAGTCCTTTTTTGATACGATGCCCTTTAAGATTTTTTCAGAAAGTTTATTTTCTAAAAACCTTAAAATTTCAACATTAATACAGCAAAATATCGGTAATAAATTAAAGGAAATAAGTTCACATTCTCTTTAATCTATCACTAAACAGTCGCAGGCATATTTAAAATTCGTCAACCACGATAAGGGTGAATGTTTGATGTTGAATTACAAATACTAAGTATGTATTAAAAACATAAGTAACAATATCTAATTAAAAATGTGAATAGAAACGCGAAGCAATATGACTCGAAAACGACTCACAAATGGCTAGTAATATGACTAAAAAATGATTCGGAAAAGTTTCGCAATTGATTGTTAGCACTAGCATAAACTGAAGAAGTGTCGCGGGTTGGGTACCATTTTCTCCTAAATGAACAGTCATATCCAGAAAGATATATTCAAAAGCTTTTTAAAGATAGGCTTCAATATTGGTCATATACGTTCAGCAATATAGTAGAAAATCGCATATGGGTAATTCCAAAGTGTTGAACGTGGCAGTCGTACGCATCAAAAATGCAATTAAATTTTAAACAACAAATATTTTTACGTTCTTTTAACCCTTAAATTATAGCACTAAGAAAGCACTTTTATCTATGCTAAAGTTTATAATCAGCTTTTAATAACTTTTAAATTTTCGGTCACGGTGGACCTTTTGACGGAAATGCCCATATATACATATGTATATGAAAACTTTAAAGGTCCATAACTCGAAATCTATGCGTTTCCGAGACTTTTTCCACATATGTAATACTTTTTCTTATTTTTCAATTTTCTTTTCCCTATGTTAAATTTTTTTGTTTGGAGTTGCGTTTGTGAACCAGATTTAAGAAAAAAAAAAAAAAAAACATTTAATAATACATAGTAATACATTTTAGGTCATTGAGAACTTAACATTCGAGGGACTATCTGATCATTGGAAATCCAAAGGCTTTAAAAACATTATAACCATGGTTGGTGCTGGTATATCAACATGTAAGTAAGTTCTTAAATATCAAAAACTCTAAGTTAAATTTATTTTTTTTAGCTGCTGGTATTCCCGATTTCCGTTCCCCTGGCTCTGGTCTTTATGATAATTTACAAAAATATAACTTACCACATCCCTCGGCTATTTTTGAAATGGACTATTTTGAAGAAAATCCTCAACCATTTTTTGCTTTAGCTAAAGAACTCTATCCTGGTTCATTTAATCCCACACCTTCACACTATTTTGTACGTCTTCTACATGAAAAAGGATTGTTGTTACGTCATTACACTCAAAACATTGATACCTTAGAAAGAATTGCTGGTTTACCAGACGAAAAACTAGTAGAAGCTCATGGCACTTTCTTTACCAATCATTGTTTAGGTTGTCGCAAACTTTACTCAATGGAATGGATGAAAGAGCAGATATTTGCGGATAACGTACCATCATGCACAGTTTGTAACTGTGTAGTGAAACCCGATATAGTTTTCTTTGGTGAAAATCTACCAGAAAAATTCTATACACTACCAGCTAAAGATTTCAATAAATGTGATTTACTGATCATAATGGGTACCTCATTAGAGGTGCAACCATTTGCCTCGCTCATTGATCGTGCCAATAGCAAATGCGTGCGATTATTAATAAACCGCATAAAAGTTGGCAATGATATTGGTGGCATAAATTCTTGGTTTATGAGTGGTCCTTGTCTAATGTTTGATAATCCTAAAAATACTCGCGATATAGCTTATATTGGGGATTGTGATGACGGTTGCTTAGCTTTGGCTGAAGCGTTAGGTTGGAAGGATGAATTGAATGATTTAATAAAAAAAGAACATGAACGTTTAGATAGAGAAAATTCCAAAAATAAAAATGTCACCAAAGGAAAAATTGATGAAAAAGATGCTAACCTAGAAAAGGAAGATATAAAAAAAGTTGATTAATAATTTTCTAACATTTAAGTGCAATATTTCGATTAAGTGATTTTTTTATTAATTAAGCTATAATTTAAATGTAATAGAATAAATTTTTTGTTGTTCATTGTTGTACATGTTGCATGCATGTAATAATACTTTAAAACAATTATTTATCAAAAATGCTTGACTTTAAATTAGGTAAATAATTATTTTCAAATAAAAACAATGACTTAAGCTTTGTTGAAACCTATCAAATATTTGACATCCTAGCCTTACCACTAGTTATACCCTCCACCACAATAAGTTGTGAAGAGGGTATACCAAGTTTGTCATTCCGTGTGAAACTTTTTTATCCTTCACCTCAGACCCCATAAAATATACAGTATATATTCTGGCTCCTTGAGTAATTCTAAGTCGATTTAGTCATGACCGTCTGTTGAAGGCACGCTCACTTTCGAAAAACTCAAAAGAAATAAAAAACTGGGTGTCAAATTGCTTGCAGTTATCCTAAGCAGTTTGGGATTGAAATCCAGCAAAATCGGTTCAGTAGGATCAGAGCAATGAATCAAAATACGGAACCACCACTGAAAAAAATTGATAATTTTGTTACAAAAACTAACATAAATGTTTGAACAATGCACGGAATGGTATGAAATTTTGCAATTGTTCGTTTTATTCGACTGAAAATCACACTGTGAAATTTCATCAAGATCGGTCCATAATTTACCCTAGGTCCAAAATAAACCCTACTCCCGGAAAACAGTTTAGTACGCCTAAAACCGTAATTATTAATGCTATCATAACAAAATTTGGCACGTCACAGTTTTTTAGGACTAGAAATGAGACTGCGAAATTTCATGAAGATCGGTACATAATTTACCCTAGGCCCCATATAAACCCTACTCCCGGAAAACAGTTCAGTACGCCTAAAACCGTAATTATTAATTCTATCATAACAAAATTTGGCATGTCACAGTTTTTTAGGACTATAAATAGCACTAAAAAATTTCGTGATGATCGGTTCATAATTTACCCTAGGCCCATATAAACCCTACTTCCGGAAAACAGTTTAGTACGCCTAAAATCGTAATTATTAACCTTCCTATACCCGCGCGTTGGTCTGTGAGACCGACAAATTTTACGTAAATATCTATTTTCCCAGAAACTCTACAAAGTTGAATTTTCTGTTAGCTTCCGCTTTTTTACAAGCTCCGTTTTAGTGTTGGCTTGGTATTTTCACTAGACAAGCGTTTTGGTGTATTCCATAACAATTGGTCTGTGAGACCGACGCGGGTATACATATGTGTACTACATGTAAACAGTGTTTTTGTTTGGAACATGCAGTGCGATATGCCCCGATTTTTATTAAAGGCTGAAAACCATGTCAACCTATGATTTCTGTAGTGTGCAAGGACTGCTTTTAAGTTGGCAAAAGTTATTTTTTAGTTATTTGAAGAAAAAAATATGTCTTTGTTTTGTTTTTGAAGTATCTAAGAAAAAACTTTCGATTTTGATGGCTTATTTGTTAAGGACTACAAATTAATTAAATAAATGAATACAAATTTAATGCGTGGTTTATTACTTTGTTATATCATCGAAATTAATAAATAGAATCTTTTGTTTTTAGTTTTGTTTCAAAAAACTAGCATTTCATCTAGTTCAAACTCTCGGTCTGTGAGACCGTGCGCGGGTATATGTGTTACAATAATTAGCGCGGGTATAGGAAGGTTAATGCTATCATAATAAAATTTGGCACGTCACAGTTTTTTAGTACTAGAAATGACACTGTGAAATTTCATGAAGATCGGTACATAATTTACCCTAGGCCCCATATAAACCCTACTCCCGGAAAACAGTTCAGTACGCCTAAAACCGTAATTATTAATGCTATCATAACAAAATTTGGTATGTCACAGTTTTTTAGGACTATAAATAGCACTTAAAAATTTCGTGATGATCGGCCTATAATTTACTATAGGCCACATATAAAGCCCACTCTGGTAAATTAGTTAAGTACGCCTAAAATCGTAGCAGATTGTAAAATTTCATCCAAATTAGTTTCATATGGCCAGAAGAAATGAGATGCAATTTTGTGATATATGGTCCATAATTTACCTTAGATCCCATATTTTGCAGCCTTCTGAAATTCTCTGTAAACGCTAAAACTAGTTTCACCACTGTTTTGAAATTTATGGTTTTTAATAGCAGAAAAAAACTGCGGAATTTTGGGATGATTGGTTCATAACTTAGCATGGCTCCAATATAAATCGGCCTCCTGAAAATCATTTAAGTTCGGCTTAAACTGTTACGAATCAAGATACTATTTTACTCAAGATTTTCGGTCAATAATTTAATATAGGTTTAAGCTGCAGCCAATTTTAATGCTGATGTCTGTTTTTATAAAGGTAAATTAATAATAAATAGATATCATATAGATATCACTCCTGGAATATTCAAATTGTCGTTGAAGGGTATCAAAGATTCGGCACAGCCGAATATAACACTTTACATTGTTTTATTAAACAATTGTATGCTTTTGCTAGTCTTTTGCGACTTTTTTAATTTTTACCATTTGTAAAGTTTCTCACAAAAAACATTTAATTTGCAGTAAATTATAAATTTTCTTATTATTTTATCAAACAAATCGTCAAAACAATGTCGTCATTTAAAAACAATTCACAAATAATTGTTCCTTTGGCAACAATTTTAGTGCTTTTTTGCAACCTTGCTGGGTACACACAATGCAATGCATTTACGCAATCTAGCAAATAAAATTCATTTTCGTTAATTTTTCATTCATTCCAGATTGCATCAACATCAAAACGTATTGATATTTTGAGATTGCATTGATGTAGATTGCACTGTGTGTACCCAGCATAATGCTTGCTACACACTTTACAATGAATTTACGCAATCTAGCAAATTAAATTCATTTTCGTTCATTTTTCATTATTCCAGATTGCATCAACATCAAAACGCTTTGATATTTTGAGGTTGCATTGAAAAAGATTGCATGTAGATTGCACTGTCTGTACCCAGCATAAGAAAATTTTCGTTTTTGTCCTTTTAATTTTTTGCGATTTCTAGTTTCTCAAACCACTTTTTTCTGCGACTTTATTATTATAAAACTTTTCAAAAATAACTAACGGTAGCTGTGATTGCTACTGTCTTGCCAGTATGTACTAGCAAATGTAAACGCCATGTTAAATGAATAGAAGCGATATTATAAACTGTACTAATTACAAATATTTTTTATTAATTAAAAGAAGTATCTATGTATTTGTAATATAATTTTGAAAATAAGAAATTTTATTTAAATTTATATTACAACAGATAAATCTCATTGAAAATACCAATATATGTATGCCAAAGGTTAAGATTTTAATATAAATATTAGAGTTGTGTCGTTCCGGAACGACCTAGTTCCATTGAACGATTCCCTAAAAGGAACGGTGGGGACTTTTTCAATAGTTCCTTTTTTATCGTTCCTCGTTCCGCAATTGCAATCCGTTGAATCATCACATGTATTTCTTTAGGTTAATTTTGTGTGTGTTGATCAGTGTTGCTGACTTTTGTGTATTTAGTCTGCTTTTACACGTTTCATCTTTTGATGCTCAACTCTTATGTTTTTAGGTGAGAGAAGAAAGAAGAAAGGGGGTTAGTACGGAGATGCCTGTACTCGGGCAGTACGCTTTGTGTTTTTATTCGTTGATATATGCACAACAATGGCTGCATGTAATTTTTTTCTTTTTTATTCTCTTTGATTCGCTTTAAATAAAATTGTTGTTGTTTTGAACCGAAAAAAGTTGAAACCGATTGCTGCGTGTGATTATATTGGCATCTTTAAAAGGGAATTGAAAAAAAGTTGAGCATCAAAAGATGAAACGTGTAAATTTAGACTTAGATCGTGCCACATAAACAATTTCTAATTAAATCAATTACTGATGCGATTCAAAGCAATATATTTTAGCAATATACCACTCGTTCACCACCAGCAACGGCATTACGCGCAGATTAAAACAGGATTAAAACAGTTATTATTTTTTACAAACATTTAAGAAATTATATAATTATTATTAATGTAGTCGTTACGCTACAGCATGATAACAAACAATAACAAATATTTGTTTATTGACGTTTTTACGAACGACAAAGAAGTTTTATCGTTCCTCGTTCATTCATTGTTCAAAGTAAAAAACAGGAACGATGAACGAAAGGAACGACCTAGTTCCTTTGATCTTACGGATCGGTCGGAACGATTTTGCACAACTCTAATAAATATGTACTTTACGATTTTACCGAGTCTTTCCGCAAAATTTTACGATTTTCTTTATTAACGTAATAAAGAAAACAGTTTTACAGTGAATAAGTCTCACAAAGGCGTGGCGAAGTATTGGTTTATATAAATTTAATATTGTTAAGCTTTTACTTTATTTTACCCTTCATAATAATAAATCTGCGAGTTCTTTAAATTGCGAATCAAAATAAATAAAAGCACATATTCAACTTAAAAAATTTAATTTTAATTAATTAAAAAGTTTTCTGAACCTTCCTGTTCTAATTATTTTGTAAAAACTTTTATACATCTAAATCTAAAGGCTATCTTTAGGTGTAACAAACAATTTCAAATAAGTCCCCTTTTAGACAGACAAAGTTTACTTAGCAAAGTCTTGATTTTTTGAAGGAAGAGGAAAAGAGAATAGCGGGGGAGTACTTACTTTGCTGTACTCGCAAATTCGTTTTCGGCACAGACAAACCAGTTTAGAATGCTTTCTTCCTCAATGGGATAAAAAACGTATCAAAAAGGGAAATACAATTTTTTAATTTTTCTTTTCCTTACTGCATGTGAAATTTTTGAATTTTATATAATGTTGAACTTAGAGACATAATATTATATGTAGGTGCAGGGGCCTGCGTGAATGGGAACCTATAACAACAAAAAAAAATTTGGTACTTATTTGTTTTTCATCTGGTATTTATTGAATTTTTGTTATTATTCGACCTATAAAGATAAAATTAAACATGCAATGCCCTGAGTGGATCAGATACTTTTTTGTTTTTGAATTGATATTTTTTATATTGAACTTACAAAATTAAATTAACTCACGTAGAAGATAACATATGAACCGGCGGTTAGTCCCCCGCCAAATTGATCCACTAAAACGGAAAAAATTAATGCTCGAAACATGTAAATTCATATATGTATACTTAGATGTACTATGTTTTCTTCATATACAGGACTGTTCTGCAAATCACTTTTACTCAAATCACGTGATTTCAAATCACATGTGCCTACTAAAATCACAAGTGTGATATTTTAGTGTCCCGTATTTGTGTGTTTTGGTGTGATCTTATATTGCCGAAAGCACAACGAGAAACACAAAAACGGTATGACTTTCAGAACACCACAACATCACACGTGTGATTTCAAAAATACGTGATTTGAAATCACGTGATTTTCAGAACAGGCCCGATAAACATAAAAATTTATAATTAAATTTTGACCATAAGGTGAGCAATAGTTAACATAAATTGGTAACAGAATGCACCGATTAAATACTGCACAAATTTTATATGACTGTAAATCGAACTAAAATTTTGTAAAGATGGGTCCATAATTTATTTTAAGCTCCATATAAAGTGGCCTTTCGAAAAGCATTTAAAAAAAATTTATTACTGTATTAAAAATTGGTCTTATTTAAGTTTTTTTTTTGATATTTGTAATGAACGATAATTACAGAAATTAACGATTTGTCCAATATAAAATTCCCTCCTGAAAATCCCTTTAATACACCTAATAATATTTTTGAAACAAAAAAAGATATTTTATTTAAATTAGGCAACGAATTATTATACTGTGGAGTCAGGTTTTATGAAGATTGGATTATAATTTATAGAGTTATTCAACCGATGAACAACCGTTGGTCAACGGGGCCTCATTAAATAAATTTCTCTTTAAATGTGAGAATTATTTCTCTTTAAAAGTTATATGTTTTTATTATTAGTAAGTTAAAATAAGTAGTAAATACATACATTAAACATAATTATATTAATAATTTAACTGTAATTTTTAATTTTTTACAAAAATTAACAATAACGAAGTTCTAATTTAGGCCTCAATTGCAGAGTTCCCAGTTTTATTTTAAGCCATATCCCCAATTTGTGATTTTTCATCCCCAAAAATCCCCAAAATAGCCATTTTCTTATCCCCAAAAATCCCCACATTTTCTTAAAAATAAAAAACATAATATTATGTCAATGGAAAAATATGCATATATCGATTTATATAAATAAATCCATTTGTGTAATATAATTAAAACTAATGGTTTTTATTCTTTGAGTCTACGTATCTATGTGTACACATGTATTGAATGTAACAAAGGTAACGTAAAAACGCAAAAGAAAAATAATTATGCGTCAATACATATTTATCATTTCCAAAACTAGGGAATCCATAATCTTCTAAGTTATAAGCCAATGCAATTTTGTTTTACATGTTGTTTGTTTAAAAAGTGCATTTAAGATTGTTGAATAAATTTGTCACAGCAAGCTGCATTATTTTAAAGTGTACAAACTTCTATTCTAAAAAGAGCTCCTAATAACTCATATTGTATTCTGTTGCAAATATTGATTTTGGTTGTATTCATTACAGAAAAAAGCTAGTTCAACAGAAGAAACGCTTGCTGGTACAAAAAGCATATTTAAACCTATTTCAACAAGTTCTTAAAATAGTTTAAAACCGGGAAAAGACTTAAATTTGTACCCACATATTGACCAAATCGGTCTTGCCATTGGAAAAATGAAATTTAGAATAAATTATTATCCCCAAAAATCCCCAGCGAAAAAAGTGGTTTTCCCCAAAAAATCCCCTGGGGATTTTCACGAAATTTTTATCCCCAATTACAAAAAAAATCCCCAATTTGGGGATAAATCCCCAAAACTGGGAACACTGCTCAATTGTGTAAAACCCAACGACCCGCCAAAATTTTCATTGAAAGCAAAACAACAAAATTATAAAATATTTTTGGCTTTGTTTTTGCTTTCAATGTAATTTGTTTGTGGCTTTGCATTGCATTTCACGCAATTTTACTAATTTGCTAAAAAAAACTATTGCCTACTTAACGAGGTTACTAATGGAGTCCATGATCAGTTTCACACTTGCAGTTAAAATTTAGCACAATTTCATATTAATTTTGGGCAAGTATGAGTTAAGCGGATGTTGTGAAACTTGTTATTGCTTGTTTGTTTACATTTTTTACTGTCGCTTTAAGCTGTTGAATTTGTTTTAGTTCGGTATTTATTTTAGCAAAGAAAAGACGTAAAAGTTGCAAGTTTTGAGAAAAGATTTAAAAAAATTAATAATTAATGAACAAATTTAGTGTTATCAAGATAAAAATTAGTTAAACAAATGTAATTTTAATATTTCTATATGAAGTAAAGAAAATATTTCGAAGAAATTAAAATTTAATCAGTTTTTATTGCGGAAATGCTCTTTTACTATGGCCACTCGCTGCTTGTGTGTTTTCTGCTGTTTCGTTTTTGGCCGCCATTATCAGTTATTGTTTAGGAAAGTGTGAAAAATCATAAAATAAATTAAAATACCTAATAATAATAATAATTAAAAGAAATTTGATTAAATTTAAAGAAATTTATGTATAAAGCAAAAAGTGAAAAAATATATATAAAGCTACCTATGTATGTAGGAAGTGTTTCTTCATTTCATTTAGTCGCAAAAATTAGAATCCGTTAAAGTTCTAGGGAAGTAAAGAAGGAGATAAGTAAATTTTGTATAAAAAAAAGAAAATTAGTCAATCTCTAAGTAAGGAGGTATACCTATGATGTTGATTTTGTTTTATTCTTGTCACCTGTTGTTTGAGAATTAAATTTCTTTTGGCCTCTGTTAATGCGTAAAATATAAAATATCGTGGTGAAAATTGGAAATTACTAATTTTGCAAATGTTTGTTAAAAAGGTTTAATAAAATTTTTAAATAAAGTAAAGGCTGCAACAACAACACAACCTAATATTTGTTAGGTAAGTATTATTATATTATTTATTATGTATTAATTATATGTATATTAATTATGTTTTTAAATTTATGAAGTTGATAAAACAAAGTTAAGTGCTTAAAATGGTCGTTATCTAAGTAATACTCTGGAAATATTTACAGAAATATAATAAAACTCTTAGGCCCTAATTATATAAAATGCAACGCAACGCCAAAGAATTACATTGAAAGCAAAAACAAAGTCATACATATTTTGTAATTTTGTTGTTGCTTTCTACAGAAATTGATGTACTGTTTAAACATTTTCAACGCCACAAGTTATGAGGCGTTGAAGTTTTGAAAGACAATGTGAATTTCTGTGGAAAGCAGCAACAAAATTAAAAAATATTTTTAACTTTGTTTTAGCTTTCAATGCATTTCTTTGGCGTTGCGTTTTACATAATTAGGACCTTAATTTATAAAATATCATAAATTTCTTAATGGTGATATCAACGCACAGAGGACTATGCTTTTTTGCACCGTTGCAAGGCTAAAAAAATTTATGTGAATACCTACCTTTATTGAATCAAGAAAATGTTATATGTGGCTTAAATATTGCAACTTATTTTAAATTCTCAAATAATCGAAATATCTGTAACATGTTGAACAGTTTAGAGAAGGAACGATTTGGCTGTTTAATAAAAGATAGGGTATTGTTATATATAACCTAAAAAATGCAAATTTATGAACATGTATATCGCACGGAGTATGCTTTATTGCACTTGTTTATGTAGGGTGGTTAGTTAAATTTGTACACTCTCTTTCACAATCACTCATATCGTAAATAATTTTTCCCTCGTAGTTTTTTTTTCATTTCACGTATTTGCGATCATGAAAAACTCACAGGAACAAAATTAATTCAAAGGATAATAATACACAATGTGAAAAAGGAAAAATTCCCTTTATCATGAATAAGTTTTTCTCTCGTAATTTTTTTTCTTTTCCCTTTGATTTTCTCACTTTATTTTTGCTGGCGAACAGAACATTTATGTAAGTATTTTTTTCAGAATTCGAATAATAAAGTTCTCAAAATAAATTTTAAGGTTAAGATCCATTAAAAAAGGCTCAAACATCAGGCCAATTGACCAGAGATTTGTGAAGATTTCTCAAGACGTGGTGGCAAAATTTTAAAAATTAAATAGTACAATAAAATAAAGTTGCAATCAAACTATCACTCCTATACTTATGTAAGTTTGTTTTTAAACTTTTCTTTAAAATATTATATACGAGTATATTTCTGAACAAAAATTTCTTGATTTTGAATTTTTTTTAACCTTTCTTCTTTTTTTTACATTCACTGAGAACTGATAGCACGAACAATTTTTCACGGTAGTTTCATGATAGCAAAAATATTGGTACAAAGTGAGCAACAATTTTATTGAAATGGTCGCTTCCGGTTTCGAAGTGCGACAACCTTTAATATTTATGTACGTAATTTTTAAACTAATGTATCGGGCATGTTCTGACAATCGCCCTATTTGAAATCGCACAACACCCGAATAATTTTATTTTATATTTTTGCAATTTCAAGTCACCAAATTTTTGCGATTGCGATTTACAGAACACATATTATGCGATTTTAGCACAACGGGAACTAATTAATGGACCCACGTGAGCTGTGCTTGCTTACGCCTGCCAATGGGACCTAACTTGACCTACTATGCGATTTTAAGTTCGAACAGCAAATTTTAAGCGTTTTGCGATTGTCAGAACATGTCCGTATATTCCATTTCAAAATGTTTACAGTATTATGAGCAGCGAAATATGCTCTAAAATGTGTTTTATAAAAATTTAATAATGTTTTTATATAATACGAGCCCTGATTACGATTAATTTATACACCAAACATTTTCGGATAAATCTACATTTAACTTCATATTTTTAAATGTAAAAAAGTTAATTTTTCCGAAACAGGGTTGACGATAGAAATTTTCAAAAAGGGGCACAAGAGATGGTTTTGTAAAACTTTATCCCACAAAAAAGTCGTTTAAGAAAATAGAAGTCGCAAACCTTTATAATGACTTTTATTTATAAAAAAACATAACGAGCATAAAAAGAATAAAATTTCAGATTGAATTAAAAGTTAACATGCTTAAATTGTTTATGCTTTAAAATCACTTTTGCAAAAAATATATAGCAAACACAAAACGGAAACAAAGTTTGTATTTGCCAAGCATTTTGTGTGGTTTATTTTGTCCTTTACTTACCTACAAACTTCGTCTGTCTGCCCTTTAACTTGCATTATGTAAAAGGGGTCTTTCTGCTCTAAATGTTAACCACTTGTACTCTTTTCGCTGCCACCTGAAATAAATTCGCCTGGGCTAACGATTTCGATATTTTAGTGGCGATATTTGAGTCAAAAAAATACAGTGAAAATGACACAAATTTAAAGTTTTTTTTTTTTTTTTATTAAATTTACACATTTTATACCCTACGCCCCTATAGGATGTATTTAACACAGAAATATTGGCTCTAGCCTTTTAGTATATGAATTGATTTTAAATTATTTTATGATATCCGACCGTACAATATCGGATATGATTTAAACAATCCAATGCAAACAAAAGACCTTTTTAATATCTCCTGAATACTTTTAATGTTCTTTGCTTTTTTTTTAAGAATCTCAATAGTTTAAAACAGAAAGAAATTTACGATGTGCTAGTCGCTTTTTTAATAAGATTTCTTAATAAACAGAATTTTATTATAAAATTTATCAAAATTAGATTAAAAGTGTATTAAAAAAACAAATTCTTGCGATCTACGTTTTCGATTTTCAGCACAACCCTGATATATATTTGTTGCTACTTGCAACAAACTATAACTTTTGTCTTACCTTAAACGCATAGAAGCGATATTATTAACTGTACTAATTACAAAGAATTTTTATTAATTAAAAAAAGTATTTATTTGTAATACCTATAATTATAGGAAAAGAATAATTTTTTTCCTTTTCCGCAAAATTTTATGATAGTATTTATTAACGTTATTTTACCCTGAAGAAGTCACACAAAGGCGTGGCGAAATATTGGTTCAAATAAATTCACTGCCTATTTCACTAAATGCGAAAAAACTCTTTATTTCACACAATTACATGACAAACATAAACAATTTCTCAATAATTTGTTTTTGTTTTAAATGTTTTGGGGCGAAAGAAAACGTTCTTTCGACGTCGTGAAATTCGCAGTTAATATTGTTAAGGTTTTTTTTATCAAGCGCTTTTCGGATTATTCCTTCATAATAACAAATATGTGAGTTCTCAAAATTGCGAATCAAAATAAATAAAAGCACTTATTCAACTTAACAAATTTAATTGTAATTATTTAAAAAGTTTTCTGAACCTTCCTGTTCTAATTATTTTGCAAAAACTTTTATACATCTAAATCTAAAGTCTACCTTTAGGTGTAACAAACAATTTCAAATAAATCCCCTTTTAGACAGACAAAGTTTACTTAGCAAAGTCCTGATTTATTGTTAGAAGAGGAAAAGAGAATAGCGGGGGAGTACTTACTTTGCTGTACTCGCAAATTCGTTTTCGGCACAGACAAACCAGTTTAGAATGCTTTCTTCCTCAATGGGATAAAAAACGTATCAAAACGGGAAATAAAATTTTTTAATTTTTCTTTTCCTTACTGCATGTGAAATTTTTGAATTTTATATAATGTTGAACTTAGAGACATAATATTATATGTAGGTGCAGGGGCCTGAGTAAATGGGAACCTATAACAACAAAAAAAATTTGGTACTTATTCGTTTTTCATCTGGTATTTATTGAATTTTTGTTAATATTCGACCTATAAAATGTCCTGAGTGGATCAGAATTTTTAAGATACTTTTTTGTTTTTGAATTGATATTTTTTATATTGAACTTACAAAGTTAAATTAACTCACGTGGAAGATAACATATGAACCGGCGGTTAGTCCCCCGCCAAATTGATCCACTAAAACGGAAAAAATGAATGCTCGAAACATGTAAATTCATATATGTACTATGTTTTCTTCATAATAAAAATTTATAATTAAATTTTGACCATAAGGTGAGCAATAGTTAACATAAATTGGTAACAGAATGCACCGATTGCACAATATTGCACAAATTTTATATGACTTTAAATCGCACTAAAATTTTGTAAAGATGGGTCCATAATTTATTATAAGCCCCATATAAAGTGGCTTTTCGAAAAGTATTTAAAAAAAAATTATTACTGTATTAAAAATTGGTCTTATTTAAGTTTTTTTTTTTAATATTTGTGATGAACGATCTATAATTAACGGTTTGTCCACTATAAAATTCCCTTCTGAAAATCCCTTTAATACACCTAATAATATTTTTGAAACAAAAAAGGATATTTTGTTTAAATTAGGCAACGAATTATTATACTGTGGAGTCAGGTTTTATGAAGATTGGATTATAATTTATAGAGTTATTCAACCGATGAACAACCGTTGGTCAACGGGGCCTCATTAAATAAATTTCTCTTTAAATGTGAGAATTATTTCTCTTTAAAAGTTATATGTTTTTATTATTAGCAAGTTAAAATAAGTAGTAAATACATACATTAAACATAATTATATTAATAATTTAACTGTAATTTTTAATTTCTTACAAAAATTAACAATAACGAAGTTCTAATTTAGGCCCCAATTGTGTAAAACCCAACGACCCGCCAAAATTTACATTGAAAGCAAAAATAAATTCAAAAATATTTTATAATTTTGTTGTTGCTTTAATATTGAATTTTAAAATTTCAAACACTGCATATCGTGTGGCGAAAGCAACAACAAAATTATAAAATATTTTTGGGTTTGTTTTTGCTTTCAATGTAATTTGTTTGTGGCTTTGCATTGCATTTCACGCAATTTTACTAATTTGCTAAAAAAAACTATTGCCTACTTAACGAGGATACTAATGGAGTCCATGATCAGTTTCACACTTGCAGTTAAAATTTAGCACAATTTCATATTAATTTTGGGCAAGTATGAGTTAAGCGGATGTTGTGAAACTTGTTATTGCTTGTTTGTTTACATTTTTTACTGTCGCTTTAAGCTGTTGAATTTGTTTTAGTTCGGTATTTATTTTAGCAAAGAAAAGACGTAAAAGTTGCAAGTTTTGAGAAAAGATTTAAAAAAATTAATAATTAATGAACAAATTTAGTGTTATCAAGATAAAAATTAGTTAAACAAATGTAATTTTAATATTTCTATATGAAGTAAAGAAAATATTTCGAAGAAATTAAAATTTAATCAGTTTTTATTGCGGAAATGCTCTTTTACTATGGCCACTCGCTGCTTGTGTGTTTTCTGCTGTTTCGTTTTTGGCCGCCATTATCAGTTATTGTTTAGGAAAGTGTGAAAAATCATAAAATAAATTAAAATACCTAATAATAATAATAATTAAAAGAAATTTGATTAAATTTAAAGAAATTTATGTATAAAGCAAAAAGTGAAAAAATATATATAAAGCTACCTATGTATGTAGGAAGTGTTTCTTCATTTCATTTAGTCGCAAAAATTAGAATCCGTTAAAGTTCTAGGGAAGTAAAGAAGGAGATAAGTAAATTTTGTATAAAAAAAAGAAAATTAGTCAATCTCTAAGTAAGGAGGTATACCTATGATGTTGATTTTGTTTTATTCTTGTCACCTGTTGTTTGAGAATTTAATTTCTTTTGGCCTCTGTTAATGCGTAAAATATAAAATATCGTAGTGAAAATTGGAAATTACTAATTTTGCAAATGTTTGTTAAAAAAGTTTAATAAAATTATAAAATAAAGTAAAGGCTGCAACAACAACACAACCTTATATTTGTTAGGTAAGTGTTCTTATTTTATTTATTATTAATTATATATTAATTATGTTTTTAAATTTATGAAGTTGATAAAACAAAGTTAAGTGCTTAAAATGGTCGTTATCTTAGTAATACTCTGGAAACATTTACAGAAATATAATAAAACTCTTAGGCCCTAATTATATAAAACGCAACGCCAAAGAATTACATTGAAAGCAAAAACAAAGTCATACATATTTTGTAATTTTGTTGTTGCTTTCTACAGAAATTGATGTACTGTTTAAACATTTTTAACGCCACAAGTTATGAGGCGTTTGAAGTTTTAAAAGACAATCAGAGAAAGCCAAAAAGTTATATTTTTAATACTTCTAACCTATTCATACTCCACCGAGCACGAGTACAGACAGGTATGAATACCAATAAGTATGAACATAAATAAGTTTGTATAGCAACCGGTATGAGTATGAACAAACAGGCATGCGTATGGATATTAGTATGAATGCGTATGAGTATAGGCATGTATCGATGAGTATCGACAAGTAACTTCAACAACTCGTATGATTATTGTAAAGCAAGCAGTGTAGCCAGGACCTAAAAATTTTTGATGCAGAAAAGATATTTATATTTTAAGTATTTTCCAAAACCAGCAAAACAAATATAGCACTGATTAAATAAGAATTAATTAATTTATGTAAAAGCTAAATTAAAACATAAATATTTTCTAATATTACATATATAATAAAATATCTTTTCTGCGAAAGGGGTCTTTTATAAAAAAAATTTAAAAACAAAAGGCTATCAACTATTTTCGAATCTATTTTGTTTCTTTTTTCATGTTTCTAGCTTAAGAGAAAACTCGTTTTGATGCTGCGCTGCAGAAATATACATGATTCTTGTTTTTTATAAAGATAACCGTGAGTATCTTGTGGAGTTGTTTTTCCACCATAGCGTGATGTTGTAGTTTTCTGTAAGGCTTACATTTTCGTTGGCATACTGATCGACTTCAGCCTTTAAATTTTAAACGTCTTAAAAATGCAACTGCCAACAGATAAACATCTCAAAGTCATACTATGTATGAATGAATTTACCTGTGATATCTCATTTCTTAATTCCGAATATTAGATTTATATTTTTTTTTAGTATTCGGCAACTTTTTGTGTTTTTATTAAGAACGATTCAAATAACACGACGTATTTTAATTTGCATCCATTTTGTCATTTTTTCGTATTTTCTTAAAAATAATTTTTTCTATTTATATAAGAACGCAGATCTTTATTTTCCGAAGATTTTTGTAAAGTCAGAAATAACAAAAAAAATTCTGGCAACACTAATGAAAAAAAAATTAATAAATAAAAAATGTTTGAAGTCAATGATATACCTATGGGTGTATGTGGTTATGCGCGAGTTTGAAATACAATAAGTATGATAACATACATGAATGAAATCAAATGCGCAGGGATATACACAAGTATGAGAATAAATAGATACGAGTACGCACAGGTATTGAAAATGTTCGATATGTGCTAGAGTACTTTAATTTTTTTATACCTATTGTCTTTCTCTGAAGACAATGTGAATTTCTGTAGAAAGCAGCAACAAAATTAAAAAAATATTTATGACTTTGTTTTTGCTTTCAATGTAATTCTTTGGCGTTGCGTTTTACATAATTAGGGCCTTAATTGATAAAATATCATAAATTTCTTAATGGTGATATCAACGCACAGAGGACTATGCTTTTTTGCACCGTTGCAAGGCTAAAAAAATTTATGTGAATACCTACCTTTATTGAATCAAGAAAATGTTATATGTGGCTTAAATATTGCAACTTATTTTAAATTCTCAAATAATCGAAATATCTGTAACATGTTGAACAGTTTAGAGAAGGAACGATTTGGCTGTTTAATAAAAGATAGGGTATTGTAATATATAACCTAAAAATTGCAAATTTATGAACATGTATATCGCACGGAGTATGCTTTATTGCACTTGTTTATGTAGGGTGGTTAGTTAAATTTGTACACTCTCTTTCACAATCACTCATATCGTAAATAATTTTTGCCTCGTAGTTTTTTTTCATTTACGTATTTGCGATCATGAAAAACTCACAGGAACAAAATTAATTCAAAGGATAATAATACACAATGTGAAAAAGGAAAAATTCCCTTTATCATGAATAAGTTTTTCTCTCGTAATTTTTTTTCTTTTCCCTTTGATTATCTCACTTTATTTTTGCTGGCGAACAGAACATTTATGTAAGTATTTTTTTCAGAATTCGAATAATAAAGTTCTCAAAATAAATTTTAAGGTTAAGATCCATTAAAAAAGGCTCAAACATCAGGCCAATTGACCAGAGATTTATGAAGATTTCTCAAGACGTGGTGGCAAAATTTTAAAAATTAAATAGTACAATAAAATAAAGTTGCAATCAAACTATCACTCCTATACTTATGTAAGTTTGTTTTTAAACTTTTCTTTAAAATATTATTCTGAACAAAAATTTCTTGATTTTGAATTTTTTTTAACCTTTCTTCTTTTTTTTACATTCACTGAAAACTGATAGCACGAACAATTTTTCACGGTAGTTTCATGATAGCAACAATATAGGCACAAAGTGAGCAACAATTTTATTGAAATGGTCCCTTCCGGTTTCGTAGTGCGACAACCTTTAACATTTATGTACGTACCTTTAAAACTGATGTATCGGGCAAGTTCTGACAATAGCTCTATTTGAAATCGCACAACACCCGAATAATTTTATTTTATATTTTTGCAATTTCAAGTCACCAAATTTTTGCGATTGCGATTTACAGAACACCTATTTTGCGATTTTAACACAACGGGAACTAATTAATGGACCCACGTGAGCCGTGCTTGATTAAGCCTGCCAATGAAACTTAACCTGACCTACTATGCGATTTTAAGTTCAAACAGCAAATTTTAAGCAGGGAAACCAGAAATATGTTCTAAAAGTGTTTAATAAAAATTTAATAATATTTTTATAAATACGAGTCCTGATTACGATTAATTTATACACCAAACATTTTCGGATAAATCTACATTTAAAACTTCATATTTAAGAAAATAGTAAAGTCTGCGCCTAAAAAGTTAATTTTTCCGAAACAGGGTTGACGATATAAATTTTTAAAAAGGGGCACAAGAGATGGTTTTGTAAAACTTTATCCCACAAAAAAGTCGTTTAAGAAAATAGAAGTCTCAAACCTTTATAATGACTTATATTTATAAAAAAACAACGAGCATAAAAAGAATAAAATTTCAGATTGAATTAAAAGATAAGATGCTTAAATTGTTTATGCTTTTAAATCACTTTTGCAAAAAATATATAGCAAACACAAAACGGAAACAAAGTGTGTGTTTGCCTAGCATTTTGTGTGGTTTATTTTGCCCTTTATTTACCTCCTATTTCGTCTGCCTGCTCTTTAACTTGCTTTATGTAAAAGGGGTCTTTCTGCTCTAAATGTCAACCACTTGTACTCTTTTCGCTGCCACCTGAAATGAATTCGCCTGGGCTAACCATTTTGATATTTAAGTGGCGATATTTGAGTCAAAAAATACAGTGAAAATGCCACAAATTTGAAGTTTTTTTTTTATTAAATTTACACATTTTATACCCTACGCCCCTATAGGATGTATTTAACACAGAAATATTGGCTCTAGCCTTTTAGTATATGAATTGATTTTAAATTATTTTATGATATCCGACCGTACAATATCGGATATGATTTAAACAATCCAATGCAAACAAAAGACCTTTTTAATATCTCCTGAATACTTTTAATGTTCTTTGCTTTTTTTTTAAGAATCTCAATAGTTTAAAACAGAAAGAAATTTACGATGTGCTAGTCGCTTTTTTAATAAGATTTCTTAATAAACAGAATTTTATTATAAAATTTATCAAAATTAGATTAAAAGTGTATTAAAAAAACAAATTCTTGCGATCTACGTTTTCGATTTTCAGCACAACCCTGATATATATTTGTTGCTACTTGCAACAAACTATAACTTTTGTCTTACCTTTAACGCATAGAAGCGATATTATTAACTGTACTAATTACAAAGAATTTTTATTAATTAAAAAAAGTATTTATTTGTAATACCTATAATTATAGGAAAAGAATAATTTTTTTCCTTTTCCGCAAAATTTTATGATAGTATTTATTAACGTTATTTTACCCTGAAGAAGTCACACAAAGGCGTGGCGAAATATTGGTTCAAATAAATTCACTGCCTATTTCACTAAATGCGAAAAAACTCTTTATTTCACACAATTACATGACAAACATAAACAATTTCGAAATATTATTTGTTTTTGTTTTAAATGTTTTGGTGCGAAAGATAACGTTCTTTCGACGTCGTGAAATTCGCAGTTAATATTGTTAAGGCCATGTCAGATAAAACTTTTGCTTCGCGTTGCGTTAGAGAATCGCTTTGACATCCAAGATGAAATATTCATACTTATACGAAACATGTCACATAAAGAACTTTTAACGCAAAGCGAAGCGAAAAGTTAGGCAACTCTCATCTTTTTGCGCGCTTTGACAATCTGATAGTACAATTTTTTTTATTTATTTTCTTTTTAACACACAATGTGTTAGTGTTGTCAAAGTTTTTATTGTGACATACACCTTTTGCGTTACGCTTTTCTGTCAAAGTTAGAAGTGTCACGCAAAGCGATGAAGTTTTATCTGACATGGCCTTTAAGGTTTTACTTTATCAAGCGCTTTTCGGATTATTCCCTTCATAATAACAAATATGTGAGTTCTCAAAATCGCAAAACAAAATAAATAAAACCACTTATTCAACTTAAACTATATTGTAATTAATTAAAAAGTTTTCTGAACCTTCCTGTTCTTATTATTTGGCAAAAACTTTTATACATCTAAATCTAAAGTCTACCTTTAGGTGTAACAAACAATTATAAATTAATAAGACCAGCGCTGCCAGAAGCAAGATTTTACCTTATTTTTTAAGATTTTTTAACCGAACAAATATTTTAAGATTTTTTCGCCAAAAACAAGATTTTTTGTTTTGTCTAGACGAAGGTTAGGTTCAATTAAAAAAAAACCTTCTTTGTTCCCATTTGAAAATTTTTTAACTTAATAATGCAACCTTGCGGCTTACTGGACAAAAAAAAAAAATACTTAAGGCCCAACCATAATGTGCTTAAGTTGGCTTATACATGTTAATCATATGAGGCTAGCCATGTTGAACTTAAGGAAACTTTTTGTTAAATTTTATGAAACTGTCATTTGCTTAAGCAAGGTGCGAAGCTGATCGCACATTCCGTACGGAATCAAATGTTTGTTGATTTTATTTTTGTTTTTTTTAATACATTTGAGAGAATTTTTGACGGTAGGTTAAGCAACTCTATGCATATTATGGTTGGGCATTAAAAAAGCACGCTTTTTATTTTGCAAAAACAGAAAATATTGCAAGTCAGACTAAGGTTCTCAAAAATTAATTAATAGCAAAGACATTTAATGGAAAAATATTTAATCCGAAAAGGTAATTTTAAGTTCATCGAAATATCTTTGAAAAAGCAGCTAATATCTAGATTTATATAAATAAACTTTTAAAAATGTTTAGATTTTAGAGGTAGTTTTAAGAAAAATCCTGCTAAATTGAATATTCAGCGGGTTTGAAGACCGATTTGGCGGGAAATCTTCAAAAAAAGTTGGCAACAGTGAAAATATATATTGATATGTTTTATAGTTAATTTTAATAAAAAAAACCTTTTTTTTTTACAAAAATAAGATTTTTTTCCAAAATAACATTTTTTTTTGTGAAATTATGATTTTTTGCTGAAAATTTCTGGCAGCCCTGAATAAGACATTAAAATATAACTTCCAAGCAGTGATGCCAATAGTAGGGAATTTTCCCTTTTTGTATGAATTTTTCGGAAAATTTCAAGCGTCGGGAATAAAGGACAGATATTTTTTTTAAGGCAAATGTAGGAAATTTCAAAAATATTTTCTTAGTTTCAATATATTTTCTAAAAATACCTAAATACTCGTTTTATTTTCATTTAAAAATTAACATTTTTCATATAAAATAGCATTTAACGGAAACGCTAGACTATTAGTCCTAACAGCCTGACAATCTTCAACAACTGTCCAAACCATGTACCCAAAAGTTCGTTGCCGCCCCTAATATATAATTAGAAAGCAACGAATATTCGCGTTCGCGAAATTTTACGATATTCTTTATTAATCTGGTATTTACTAGAGGTCTGCAAGAATAAATAAAAAGCAATTTCAACACACTTATTTGTTTTTTAACTGCAATGAGTCGAGCACACAATCATAACGAAACAAGTGAAAGAATAACCAAACACAAAACAAATAAAAACTCATTCAATTCAGTCAACTTAAGACAAAGGAGTTAAATATTCAAATATAATTTGAATGTAAAATATCTGTACCTACACATTATGTAGTATGTATGTGTTAGCTTAACTCTTATTAATAAAAGAAGCCACAAGCTAACACACATATTATGTCAATGTATTCAAATAAATGTATGCCCTGCAAATAATGTTGGACCACCTGATCCATTTTGATTAAATGGACTACTCCATGGCCTGGTCCGATGTAATGCAAGCATGGACCATGTCATTGTTAAAAAGTGTTTGTAGTGAGACGACATATCTTCGTTTTTTAACGAAATGTTTTCGTTTTTAAACGAAGTTAAAACTAATCCTCTTGTGTACACAATGGAGTAGTTTTATGACTACTCTGTTGAAGTCCACAGCAGGGTTATATGGTCCTAGGACATCGTAATGTTAAATAGACCATGTTTTTTCCACGTTTGGGTTACTTTTGGACTAGTCCTAGTCCCTTATGGGCTACACTTTACACGCGTGTTGGGACTAGTCCTATTATTTGCAGGGTGCACATTCAATTATTCAAAAATTATTCGAATGTTTTTTGTAATGTTTTTTGTATCTTGTAGACTCATAAACCGCTGGACCAATTTTTATAAGGTTTTGACCGATGGTCTGGAAAGAACAATAGGCTATATAATTTTTCGAAATTTTTATTGGAAGTGGAACCTCCTTTACAAAGTTAACACTTATTTTTGTCAATTTTAAAAGCTCTTTGAGCTAGAGATTTCAACCTTTTTATATTAAGAGCTCGTACAAGTAAAACTTTTAAGGTCTTGCTGTGTGTTTTAGTATCAAAGTGCAAAATTGAGCAAAATTATGCGGTAGATCTTTTATAACATAATAATAGAAAACGTGATAGGTCCGGAAGGGCCTTTGACCTTATCGTTTATCTAGATCTACACGTCAAAGTATATATCATATGTGGTTAAGTTGATACTCTGTTAAAGTTTAAGCTTCGTTCACAATAGACAGCAGCATTTTCTCTGGTGTTCATAATAATACATAGAAGAAAAAACGAAATTGTTGCTCTGATTGTGAACAGGTTTAAGCTTCTATAAAGTAATTTTTAAGTAGATGAAAAAAGTATTGGTTTTAAATGTACAAATACCACACGCAATTTTTAAGGGTCAAAAAATCCGGGCCGTGTAGTTCTTGTTCCAAAACAAAAAATTTTTTATTTTTGTGTGGTTATTCCAAAATACGCGTTGAAGAAGTGAACATTTACATGAAAACAAAAACAAAACAAAACCAAATTGACAAAAATTGTTTTTTGTTATCATACAAAATTTAAAGTTTCTAAAAGAGAAAAAAAAAAACGCGTTACAACTCTCGCGTTAATTTTATTTTAGAAGTGTATAGATAACAAAAACAATTTTCGTCACTTTGGTTTGGTTTTGTTTTTGTTTTCATGTAAATGTTCACTTCTTCGACGCGTATTTTGAAATAACCACGAATAAGTAAAAAAGACTAGTAAATCGCCAGTTATATCAAAAATCGCCAAAAAAAAGTCGCCAGTCGCCAAATGGAAAATCCCACCGCCAAACACGTTTCAAAATCGCCCTTTCTGGCGAGAAATCGCCATATCGAACAGCCCTGGCGAAATATATGCTCCCGCCGCTCCTATAAAGAGCATACCCAAGAACAAATTACCTTATTTTGCGAAGCACAAATGGTATACATATTTTCAAAAGCAATCGTTCCGCAATAACGAACGAGTTCTTAACAAACAAAAAAAAAAAAAAAATAACTTTCTAAGGGTCACGATATTTCCTTACTACGAAGCAGGTTTGTAAGAAATACATTAAAGAATAAATGTAGCAACAAAAAATTAGGCTGATCGTTACACTTGCCACTTTTTACATGCGCTGAATAAAGCGCTCTTTGTGTCAAAAAAGTATTGCTTCAAAGTGGGACTCGCCTTAAAAAAACTCGTGCGCTTCGTAAGCGAGATAGCAAGGGAAACTTTTATCTCTCTCCCTTACAAACTTGCTACGTTTGATGCTTAATTTTTTTTTATTGGTGTTAGGTATTAAAAAGATTTTTAAATTTCAGGCAAAAAAAGCTTGATTCAACATTATAAAACCGGCAAAACCGGTTTTTATACAATAATTTAGTATGCTCAAAATATTTTGCAAAAAAATCAAAAAAACAAATCACATTTTTGGGAATTTTAAGTATATATTTCATTACTAAAAATCAAGTTTTAATTTATGTGCTGTTTCCACAACACAACTGAGTGCTTTTTATATAAATTTTACTACACGTTCAATCACTTGTGTTGTGAAAACAGTACATTAATCTTTTTTTTTTTACAGAAGCAAAGTTCATTTCACTTCCGCAGCATTAAAACTAAAGACTCAAAACTTGCATTAAGAAAGTTTTGTTTCTTTATGGACGTTGGTTTCTTAAATTCATGATTTAGTAGGATATATTAATGATTTCAGCGTTATTGCTTTGAATACTGTAATGTTCTTTTCGAAATAAAAGCTATTTAACTATATGAATAAATTGTGCAACCGCAATCTTAACTCAACTCTGTCATTAACTATATCACTTTTATTTCTTAAGAGTTTTTGCAATTTAGGTAAACATTCACATTTGCAATCACAAAATGCATTTGACAATTTCCGTTTTTAATACTAATACCTTATTTACAATTACGCACACACAAATATACATACACACCTAAAGCCCAGATCATGTTTGGAATGGGTGTATGTGTGAACATAATGTTTCTAGTGATTTCCGTTTAACAGGAAACATCCAAGTGCAACTATCAACTAAACTAAATACTTCCATATACTCGTACTACATAAAGTAGTTGTGGTTGCCGTGTCGTAATAATAGCTATAGTTGATTGTACGCCATTTAACTTTAGAATAGTTTTACCTGTTATTTATTTCGTTTCCCTCTTTCTAACCAATGATGTTGTTAACATTCTACTTCATATAAGAGGTTGTTATTTTTCACAATATTTTTTCTGTGTTTTATTTTTTCATTTGTATGTTTGTTAGTGTACATTTGTTTGCTGGTTTGTAATAGAGGAAAAAAGTGCAGATACTTTTCAAATGATGGAAGAAGATAATACCTGCCTAGTGAAATAGCTGTGTGTATGCATCGTTTTAAATTACAGCTGAAAATCTTCTGCATGAGATGGAGTTGCTCTCTTTGTTTCTCCTCTCTCTTTTTTTTTTAATTAGTCCAACTATTGGAACAATCTACCACAGAAACTGTAGAAAATATAGAAAAGAATATAAAAAAAATACATAAACAACTACAACCTAACAGCCCAAAAATGTACATGCAATCAACGATAACTATCAGTTGTAACGAGTATTTTAATATAGCGACAGTTTTCAAAACCATTAACTTCCACTGCCACAAATGCAACTTCCTCTCAGGGTTCCCAGACGTTGTTTAAATCGTATACCCAATCCGGATTTTTATTTAATTGAGCTTCTTAAATAATACTTTATTTACTTTTTATTAACTTATATTAAGCTGATTATTGAAGTCAAAATCCTTCGTTTCGTTGTCCAAATTTAGAATTTTATTGCATGAACGTAAAAAGTTTTACTACTTTCGGAGGTAGATCAAATGTAGGGGTTCTTTTCCTCGGCGTTTAAATACGGAAAATTCTGAGAATTTTTTTGCAATTTCAGAACTTTAACTTCTGTCAAATTAAATCGGGACTTGGGACTTTCAACATAGGTGCACTTAAATTTTCTGACTGTCATTAACTTTGGAGTGACCAGTAACGATTTCTCTGTTTGACTGTCCAACAGGCTTACTACTTCCAGTCCTAGACCAATTATTTCTCGGGCAATTCCGATTCCTCTGACAACTAGCTAAAGTGAGAAGACGCCCAGTCATTTAGCCTGAATGGTTAAAGTACATCTTAACGTCTCCGGCAAGTAGGCAAATAACATGAATATTTGCTGAAGCATGACTGCATCATGGGAATGGACACATAGATGGCAGCTTTATTACCAAACTAAAAAAGGAGGGCCAGCAACCCACTTTTCCAAAATTCAATTTCCTAACGAATCGTCTAATAAACATCCTCTAGGCGCCCTATGCTCCAGTGGGAGTTAGAGGAATATATATAAATTAAATCGCCTATTTGCTTCCAAATTTTTGGACTGGAGCAAAATTTACAGGAATTCGTCGTGCACGACAGTTTCAGCGACGTTGTCTTTTAAGTTGTCTTCTATTTAGCTCTATGTGGGATAGTATGAGCGACACTGTCTTGTAAGTTGTCTTGTGTAAATGCTATTGGCGACAAAGTTTTCTTGGATGCTATTCAATCACTGGCATGGTTCTCTTAAAATTCTCATATTCTTTTTTTTAATTGTTGATTTAAATACCTACAAAAAATTTACAAATTAGCTCTAACTAGTAAAACCGAAAAATGCTGATCAAATTATTCGCGGGCTGGAAAATGGATTACATGCAGTTAATACTTCACTTTCAACTTTAGGATTTCTTATAAGAGTCGAATATAAAACATATAACAGAAATTAAAATTCCAACTATGTATACTAAAAACTGTCTGAAATAGATACCCATATAATAATTTTTGTCGTGGACGTCAAAATAGACGACATTGTCATGCATGTAGTCGTTGACGACAAAGTAGGCGACATTGTCTTTCTTTGTGTCGTGTACGGTTTTCGCGACACTTGTTCGAAAATGTCGTTGACGAGTTGTTTCCGCTGTCCCTCACATGTCGTGCAGAAATTAACATTGTCATGCTTCCGTCTTCGTGGATGTCTTAAAGACGTGGCCAACTGGGTTAGTTAGCGTTCGACTTACACATCTAGGAACGATACCTATTTTTTTTAGTGTTTGTGTAGACGAACACAACCCTTAATACCGTTCGTTACTATTTTCAAGAAAGAACCGAACACTATATAGTGTTCTGTTCTTCGTTAAAAAACAGAACAATTGTAGTGATACTGTAGACAAACATTATATTTTAATGTTCTATAATGTTTCTTTTTTTACATTGATAAAGAAATGAACCAACAAAAAATTTTAGAAACGACCGCAGATATTGTGTATCTGTTTTGTTTGTGTAAAATTATTTTGCTGGCTTTTTGTTTTTTTTTTGTGTAAAATTATTTTGCTGGCATTTAGTTTTTTTTTTCGTATGTGTATTTTGTTTTTGTAAAAAATGTTTGGTTTTTTTTACCAACCAAAAGAGCGCTACGCACAACAGAAACGAAGGAACATTAATGAGCAGAACCGAACACAATGAAGTTTGTGGCTTAAAAAAAACCGAACGGAATTAAATGTTCTCATCTTTTTGTTCAGTAGGATAAGAACAGTATTATCTTGGTGTTCGAAAGAAGACAAACAGGGAAACGTTATTTTTTTTTCATTATTTACTACACAAACACAGAACACTAATGAGCGATAGTTAGTAAAATTTTTATAATACATGAAAAATCCTTCAAAAATTATAAAGTTTTAAAAAAGTTAACGTGAAAATTTAATTATTTTGAATAATTTTATTTTTAAAAAGAAAAGGATGAAAATTTCATCAAAATTAAAATTTAAAAAAACATGAAAATTTAATTAGTGTTTGTTTTCCATCTCTGATCTAAAGTGTATGCAAAAAACATTTTTTCGGCATATCTTTTAGCTCTCTACCAGGGCTGGAAGTTCTAAAAATTTTGTGAACTTTGCTTGATTTATATGGAAACCTGTTTTTGATAATTTCTTTTAAGCCTCCTTGTAAAAAATAATTTGTCTTCGAGGATGTCTTAAAGACGTGGCCAACTGGGATGTCAAATCAACCTGTCCGTAAACGTGGGTTCAACTCCCCGGTCAGTCAAGAATGAAAAATTATCAATAAATTTTAATTCATTGTAAAATTTCTTACTTCATAAAAATAATTTAATGAATTTAAGCCTGATTAAAATATAAAAATTTGGATTAATAAAAAAATTCAAGAAATCCCTAAAAAATTACTTAAGTCCCCAAATAAATTATAACTTTCCCATTTGCAAAATTAAATCCCCAATTTGTTTGTACTTGTCCAACAATACTGCTTCCACTGCCGCAATTATTTCATATGGGTATCCAACGCTATGAGTACTTTTGTTACATGTGTTGAAGAGACGTGTCGAGTAGACATATTTAAATAGTTAAAAGACTGGTACTTTTAATCGAAATAATTCAAAGAATTTAATAGTATAGTACTTTTTATGAAATCACAAATTCACTACATGGTAGTGCTGGGAAACTATCGATAGTCTTAAGCTATCGAAAATATCGATAGGAAAAATATCAATATCGATATTATTATTATTTAAAATACAGCTATGAAGACATGTTACAGCAGCTATACACACACAGTTTTTTGCCGGAAGTTTTTACTTGCTTTTTATTAATTTGCGCAGAATTACAGCAATGAATACAAACAACAAGATTGGCAGGTGGTATGGATTGCTTAGCTGTACTTTTTTTACTACTAACTTAAGGCCTTTATGCCGAAGGGACTGAAACGTCAGATAGTTTTATGATGTTGTAAAAAAAACCAATAAAAATGCATTTGCAATTGCGAGTATAGTATAAAACAATGAACGACCATTAGAGGAAAAGTCCGATAGATTGATTACCTTTCGGGTTGAGAATCAAATCCAATTTAGAACAATATCTAGGGTTGCAATAAAATATCTTAAAGTCCCTGTTACTTTGGTTCCTTCAGAAAGGTGCTTAACAGCATCACAATTTTAAAAAAACTGTTATCTAAAATAATGTGCGTACATACATACGTCTCATACGTTCAATAAAGTGATAAAAGCAATGAACTGTAGCCGGATAAAAAACTAGTTAAAGTTTTCCTAATTAAGTATAAACATTAAGTCGATAGTAATATCGATATATCGATAGTGAAATCTGAACTATCTATATATCGATAGTAGAAAATATCGATAGTATCCCAGCACTACTACATGGAAGGGTTAAGGATACTTTATTAAAAAAACAATTTCGTATTGCACAACTACAAGAAAATAAAGGTCCTTTTTTTGATTACGATATGTAATATAATTGATGTATGGAAAATAAGTAAACCAAACCCTATTTAGGGTACTATTGCGTCATGCAGCCACACGATCAAGTTTTGCCTTTCAATTCCCTTTAACTTGCAATACATTCTCACTTTTTTTTACTAACACACTCACACTTTTTAAATAATCCACGAAATTGCTTTCAATTTTACCATTTCTTTGGCAAACTGTTCAATTTAACAGCTGTTTACAAGTTTAGTAAGCAAATTTCGTTTGTCTTTATAAATAGATTTCTTGATGACAACTTGAAAGTAAATTTCAAACTCCTAATGATTTTGCAAGTAATCCTTATGTTTGGCTTTCACCGAGTAGTGCTTCTAAGTTTTCATCTTTTCCTTTTTAAAGTTTTTTTTCCTTAACATCAAAATAACTATTTTAAAAACGTGAAGTAATTAAAAGTTAAAGTTTCTTGATTTTTCGATATCTAAGAATAAAGTTTAAAGAGTACCACTGCTTAATACAGTTTTGAACTTTCTGTCTCCCATATCATGATTCGTGATATAGTCTCTATCTTTCAGAGTGCTATTGTGTGCTATTGATTTAAATTAATCCGGAGCAAATTGTGAGTAACAGTTGGAAATGTTGCTTGAAAACTAAAACGTGTCTTCACAAATGTTTAATTTTTTTTTATCTGCAAAAGAACCCTCTTAAGGCCAGGTTTTTGAGATGTTGATTAAGTTAAACATTAGTTTTAAAGACCAACATTTTAAGCAAACTAAGCTGTTCCGTCAAAATTGTGTATACAAACTTGGTAATGGCGGCACAAATCTGTTTTCAGATTATTGAAACCTAGTTTAACCAAGATCTCAAAAACAAAGCCTAAGTGTGTGTTCTGTATAGAAATGACTTACAATTGTGGCATGACATTGAAAATAAAATTATTTTACTTTTTTCGTCTAATGTTCTACGCATGGTGAAATAATACAGGTGGCATTGCTACGGCAACAAATACAACATAACAACAAAAATGGAAATTTGTTTCCGCATATTTAAACAAAAATCAAAGCATGCCGCTGAATGTGATAATAAATAAATGCTAAGCTTGTTTTTATATAATTATTTATTATACCCTCCAACACAATTAGTTGTGAAGAGGGTATACTAAGTTTGCCATTCCGTGTAAAACCCATCCCATATTTAGCAGTCTTCTGAAATTCACTGTAAACGCTAAAACTAATTTCACCACTGTATTGAAATTTATGTTTTTAATACCAGAGATCACTCTGCAGAATCTTAGGATGATTGGTTCATTACTTACCGTGGCTCCAATATAAATTCCCCTCCTGAAAATCATTTATGATGCTTAAATTGTTACGAATCATGATATTTTACTCAAGCTAGTTAAAATGGCTAAAAAAAAGCATAAAACTTTCTGATTGTCGGTCAATAATTTAATATACTTATGTCTAAACCGCAGCCAATTTTTATGCTGATGTCTGTTTTTATAAAGATAAATTATAATAAATAGATATCATATAGATCCTATTGATAGGTCATAGATATATAGATCGGTGGAGGGTTTCAAAGATTCGGCACAGCCGAATATAGCACTCTAACTTGTTTTTAATTAAAATTATTAAGAACTTTAATAAAATGCACAAATCACAAGACAAAACGTGGACTGTTTGTAAACATAAACAAAACTTTGACATACGATTGGAGAAGCAATGCAAGAGCAAAAAATCGTCATCTTGCGTAGTAGTGCCATCTGTATATTTCACATACAATATAATTTTTAAAAAAAGTACCAATTTAAATTACCAAAAGTACTTAATTATCTAATTGCTTAAGCAAATACAATCACTAGTTTACCTCATTCTCTGACAGATTGATAGTTATCTTTTTTTTGTTATGCTGCGAAACAAAAAATATATTTTTTACAAACATGATATAAAACATATGAATGTACGTATTGTATGTGCTCATTCATTCTTTAGAATGTCATCAAGTGCAGCTATAGTTTACAATTTCCAATTGAACTAACAGTACCTTAACTCCGTGTCACACACACACACACACATAGTAATAACCCAACAAACACGAAGTTAAACCTTTGATATGAAATGACTATCATTTGGTATCAAGCACAATTCTCAAACCATTTTAGATTTTAACATTTGAATTCAAATTGATAAGGATTTGAATATGAACATTTGGCATACAATGTTTTATCAATTTGATATCAAATTTTTATCAAATGCTATTATGATAACAAAAATAAACTTGGCGACACTAAAGTGATAAATTAAAGAAAAGCATATTAATTGAACTGAGTCCGCCTTTAGAAAACCTTAATAAAAAAATAAAACTAAATAATGTTTGTGAGTAAAAAATTGGTTACAATGAGTAAGAAAGCGAACAAAAGCAGAACGGGAAAGTGAAAACATTATAAGTTTGTTGCACCATGAACTACCCAGGAACTACCCAGAGCCATGACAATCCTCAAAATAAAAAGGAGCCAAGTGTATCGCCTTTCAAAGAATTTAATGACGAAAACAACGCCAATTCATCTTTCAGGAGCAGCTACGTATGGTGCCGAATGTTAAGCTGAAAGTTTATTTCAATAAATAAATTTTTTTTTATTTATGTTCCACATTGTAATACAATCCACATTTGATAATAACGTTTGAAAGCAAGTTAAAAATAAATGCATTATTCAATTTGAAAAAAATTCCCCCTTTTTTATTGAGAATGCTATGATTTACAACTTTTTTTATCGTTTGAGTTCGAGTTTTTATCGTTTGAGAAAAAGTTTGATTTCAAATCTTTTCAATTTAAATTCCAACCTACGTGTTTGCTGGGAAGAAAAGGATACACATACTTGCACACAGAGTATCATCTTCAATTTTAAACCGCAACCAAAACCATTTCATATTGTTCGTTGTGGTTAAAAGAGTAAGAGAGCGAATAATCAAGAGGAATGGAGTGGAAGAAATGAATATTTACCTCAATGATTGCAGTGTATTGTATGCATGGATGTCTGCCACAAATTGAAGTATGATGATTAAAACAGGCGTAATTTGTTTTATTAATATTGTAAACGTTTGTAGATAGATGCACATGAATGTGTGTTTGCAATCGTATAGTTACATTTGTCTATCTGAGAGAGACGTCAAACTACATAAAAACATCTTTTACCAATACTACTTCTGCATTTTTAAAAGTTATTTGCCAGCTTTCCATATCTATCTTTTTATTACACCTGATTAAAAAAGTTGTCTATTGCCTATGTTTATTTTTAATAAAGAAACTTATTTATTTTCCAATTCAGTTTTAATTATCAAAGTTTTTCTTGGGATTCAAAAAATCAAAGTTTTAATTACTTTATTCCACTAGACCCTATCCTACACCACAGTATTTGGGACCCATGGGCAATAATGGACTCGCCAGCACAATATTGTGTTATGAGGTTATGAGTCATGTAAAAGTTCTTTGTGACGAAAATTATTAAGATATCTTCATCTATATAAGATTTACTTGCCTTTAAGTGATCTTAGGATCTATGGTTAATGTTGGACCTACCAAAAGTTTTTGTCAAGACATAGTAGCTATTCTAAGAGTTATTGTCGCCAATTTTAATGTCAATACCATCATTGACAAGGAAGTTGTTGCATTAAAAACTATTTTCGACAGAAGTATTGGAGCTATGGTCAAATATGGACCAGTTTGGACCAAATTCAATCTGAATATCAACATAGTAATATGGCTTATGGGCACAAAGACTATATTCCGGAAAGAAGTTTTTATAGGGGCTTTGTAAAATTATGGACCGATTCTCACCATTTTCAATAGGTTAAATTCTTGTAAAAATTAGAACGAATGTGCCGAGTTCCTCTTAAATTGAGACATTTACTTTGCGCACAATATTAACATGGACAGCCAACCAGCTAGACGGACCAATATTTTAAAGTTTTACAAACAGCACAAACGGGTATAATAAATTATTCAGATAATAGCAAAATATATCAAATTCTATATACATATGCATACATTTGTATGTATGTACATTAGGTCAATAGCCAAATTTTTTGTAAGTACCACGATGTGGCCAATGTTGTTTTATTAGCGAAAAACATTATCTAGGGTATTTTGCAAAAAAAAAAAAACTTCACGCACCAAATTTGTTTTCTAAATATAACCATTTTAATTTTATATAAAATGGTTATATAATTAAGAAAATACAACAATATTATCGTATCCTTTGTTCATGTTACTTTTAAAATTCAGTGCGTCTTCGAGAATAGCCACCAAAATAAATGTAAGTTGCAAAGCCATCTTCTCATTACATACCAATTGAAAAATTCATCGCTGTTGGTGCGTGATCTTTTTGACGCCAGCTGAAAAGTAAAAACGTAAAAAAACGTAAAAATTTTTCACAAATGGAGTTAAGCCTCACCAGCTAAATATATATAATAAAAAATATATCAATACAAAAACGTATTTCTTCATAGTTTTTTGATGTTAATAACTTATAGCCATAATGTACATAAATCAGCGCGTAAAAAACTGCAGTCAAAGTAGAAAAACTGCCATTTCTTCCACTTCTTCTTGTGTTATTGGCAAAAAAGAAACTTGCTTTTACTTCCAATTCATTAAATGTAAGCAGTCGCTGTCAATCCAACTCAAAAAGCGAAGAGTTGTATACAAATTTTTGCTTTTTTGTTCATAGTTTTTTGTTTCGACTGCAGTTTATTAAACCCTGACATCAGTGCTACCAGAAGTAGGGGAAAATCCCTACATGTAGGTATTTTGATACTTAAATAGAAGCGTAGGGAAAATCGGACAGATTGTTTATAATCTCCAAAATGTAGGGATTTTTGAAAAAACTTTTTTTTATGATATTTTATTGTCCAAAACGGCTAAAAAAAATGTTTTCCCCTAAAATAGCTTCAAAATATATTTTCAGAGGGGTTTGTGGTTTAAAAGTGGGCGACACTAATATGTATGTATATGTTTTTTCTAAGTTGTCATTCAATAGGTTTGATCCCGTACTTTTTTGGTAAAGTTTGCCAGGAGAAAAAATTGAATATCTGTTCATTGAAGTCTTTGCTTGTGGTAAAAAAATACTTATTGGATGTGTTTATAGACCTAATCGTAAAATTGATTTAAATATTTTTCAAGAGAAACTTGAAACACTAACTGTATCCTATGAGGATGTTATAATTTGTGGTGACTTTAATTCCAACTTACTATGTGAAGTTCATTTAATTGATTGCATGAAAACCTTTGGCTTAACTCCAACTAATAGCACAATACCAACTCATTATACGTCAACAATTGACTCACTGCTGGACATATTTTTCGTTAGCTGTAAGCACAAAGTCTTACTCTATGAACAACTATCGGTACCTTGCTTTTCAAAACACGATCTGATATTTCTAACGTATGATTTTTAAACGGATGATTTCTCGCAGGGATATTGCATACAAAAGCTGGAAGCGTTTTAAAACATCGTATTTACATGAAGAGTATTGTAAAATGAGAACAGAAGTCAAAAAGATACGATGTGCTAAAGCTGCGTATTATTACCATCGTTTTAATTCTGCTGTAGGATCGTCAAAAACTTGGAAGACTATTCGTGAAATAGGTGTTGGAAAAACTCAACCAAATACTTCCACTAAAATAGATGTGGAAATGCTTAACGAGTCGTTTATAAATACTCCTAATGTTCCCGCAAATTATAATTTCTATAATGACATTCACAATCCCACACCAGATGAAAACAGGTTTTACTTCAATTGTGTAACGCAGTTAGATGTACTCTCAAGCTGTTGTGCTGTTAAATCAAATGCTGTTGGACATGATGGATTGCATCCCAAATTTGTTAAAGCTATGTTGCCTGCAGTGTTACCTTATCTAACATATATTATTAACACAATAATAACGCAAAGTGACTTTCCAAAAAATTGGAAATATGCCAAAATTATTCCTATACCAAAGTCCAATAATGATTTCAGGCCTGTTGCAATTCTACCATATTTATCGAAGGTGTATGAAAAGCTGCTTCACCAACAAATGAACAAATACATACAGGATAATACTTTGCTAACTGATAGACAATCAGGTTTTCGTAATAAGCACAGTTGCGTTACCGCCCTTATTGATGTGTCGGAAGATATACGTGAAAGTATTGATGATGGTGATATATGTTTTCTTGTTCTTTTAGATCACTCTAAAGCATTTGACACGGTCGACCACAATATTCTATGCACGAAACTATTAACAATGTTTAATTTTTCATCCTCGTCTACCAAACTCATATCGTCTTACTTATCTGGACGTTTCCAATCTGTGTTTTCTAATAACCAAAATTCACGTGCTTTTCCTGTGATTAAGGGTGTGCCTCAAGGCTCAATTCTGGGTCCACTTCTTTTTTCGATCTATATTAATGATCTAGTTAAACATCTATCATACTGCAGAATTCATTTGTATGCTGACGATGTGCAGATATATATAAATAGTAAAATAGATAAAATTACTACATGCGTGGATAAATTGAATGCAGATCTGGCTAATGTACACACTTGGGCAACAGCTAATGGACTCTGCATTAATCCATCTAAATCGAAATGCCTAATTATAACCCGTAAGTCAGTAAACTTGATTACTGTACCAACAGTATCTATTAATAATCAACCAATTCAAGTTGTAAACTCAACCAAAAATTTGGGTATCATTTTTAATAATACTCTTTCTTGGTCTGACCATATTAATGCCGCAGCCGGAAAAACCTACTCCATGATACGTACACTTTGGACTACTCAATACCTTACCCCACTCAATATTCGTATTTTGCTTGCCAAAACCTATCTTATACCTACTTTGTTGTATGGATGTGAAGTGTTTGCCAACCTTGATTCTATTACTAAGAAAAAACTTACCGTGACTTATAACTTCATATTAAGATATGTTTTCAACTTAAGAAAATATGATCATATCTCAGCATTTGAGAAACGTCTTTTTGGGGTTAACATTATTGATCTTTTGAAGATAAGAACTTTGTTACTTTTTCATAAAATTCTTTTCACATGTGAACCAAAATACTTATTTAACAGATTAGTCCCTACTCGATCTAGAAGATATAATGATATGATACAAATCAGATATAGAATCTCTTTCTCTGAACATCATTTTTATATTTTTGCTATACGTCTTTGGAACGAGCTACCGCCAAATCTACAATTTATTAGTAACGCTTTGTAATTCAAAAAAGAAATTTTTAAACATTACAATTAACCATAATTGTTTTTGATTTGTCTTATAATTGTATAAAGTATGCTTGTATTGCTCTTGCTTTTTTTTTTCATAATTTTTTATAATTTTTTACTATTTTTTTTGTTACTTTTTTTTTTTTATTGTAATAATTATGCTAATTAACATTGTAATAATTCTGTGCGATAATAATAAGATTCTAAATCTTGTAGCACAGAAACACAAATTAAATAAATAAATATTAAATATAAATATTAATAGACAAAAATGTACAAAAGTACGGGAACAATAAAAATCAATTTTTTGATAAAAAAAAACGTTAATATGAATTATGTTTAAATAAATACATAAATGAAACATTAACGTGCATAAAATTGGAATTCAGGCATTAACTTATAAACATATTTCAACATTTGCTATTGTTTATTTTATAAATATAAGAAAAAGTAAGGACTATTTCGTGCAAGAAGAAAAATATTTTTCTCTTAAAAGCTTTCCCACCTTACCAAAGTTTGGGTACGGGAGCAGTTTTCGGTAAGATTGGGATCCTGCGGGCTCCCAACGTTGAGTACGTGATCACAGCTAATGTGGAAAGACTTAATAGAATTAAATTAAAAGTACATACATTAGTATTTTTTTGTTTAGTTTTATACTTATTTTATGTCAAAGCATAACATTATAACATTAGTTATTTTTCTTCTATTTTAATGATAATAATGCATAGGGATTTTTGTAGGGTAAATTTTTTTAACGTGTAGGAAAAACTCGGATTTTTTTTAGCATGTGTAGGTATTTTTTCGAAAAATTCACTGGCAACACTGCCTGGCATACATATTTAGCTATTGTATGCGTATACTTAATTTGTTTATGTACAAAAATAAAACAACATCGTTAACATTGTAAAGTGTTATAATCACAAATACCACCTGATATATATTTTTAACAAAAATTTCATAATCTTAATTCCGTTTAACTTACTTTTAAAAATTAGCAAATATGTTAAATTTATTTTTTTGAACTTTATATTCATTAAAAGTACAAATAAATCATTGGAAAATATAATAAACTATTCGCAACAAGTTGTTAAAGAAAAAAAAAAAAAAAAAAAAATGGTTTCCAATTTATAAATTCTGAAATCGCTCATCAAATAAGTGCGCTAAATTCTAGACCAGAAACACGTCAATTACATTTTGTTTATCTTAAACTTTTATTGATCTTTTCCTGCAGATGGGAAAGAGAAGGGAATCAATAAAGAGAAAAAAAGTTCATCAAAAACTTTTATAAGAATATGATCATCAGGCAAGTTTTTAATCTTTCAAATTTTTCCCAATAATATATGCCTTGCACAAATTGTCAGAATTGCTTTATAGTCAAGCTGTTGCAATTAAAAAAAAAATATCGGTTCTTTGCTTTCATATGTATTTTGTTATATTGAAGTTTGAAACAAAAACTAAAATAAATCGGGTTAAGTTTGTCTAATGTAAACGGTTATTGAATTATTTTGGATGTTTTGCTTTTCATAGCGATGTATTTTAAAAAACCCAAAAGAAGCCAAAAAATACTATAATACTGGTATGGTAAGAGATAATCCAAAACTTTAACAGTATATTGTTCCGTTTTGTTTTGTATGCTTAACATTTAAAGGACCAACCATAACATGTATAGCCATGCTTAACCTACTGTCAAAAATTAACAAAGTCTCTCATTTGATTTCGTACGGAATGTACAATCAGTTTCACACTTTGCTTAAGCAATTGACAGTTTCGTAAAACTTAACAAAACGTTTCCCTAAGTAAAATATGGTTTGCCTCATTTGATTAACACCTGTTCGTACATTATGGTTGGGCCTTTATTTTATCCGTCAAAAAAGACGTAAAAGAAAAAGTTTATTTATTGAAAAACTTAACAACGTTTTTTATCAAAATGTAAAGGCCCAATAAGAGAATCGAATTATTAAACCTTTGGTTTTGTTCGAGTAAGGAATTAATCGATTTTTGAATTTTAAATTATTCGAATTACTCGAATAATTCATATAATTTTATTGAATGGGAAAAAACATAAATCTCTACATGAATTGATACTCTTATTATATTAATAAACACAAAAAACAATAATACAAACATTAAATACCAAAAAATTAAATAACAATTCATATCGCTCCTTTATTGCAACATAGTCAGATCCAGTGTTGCCAGAAGTAGGGGAAAATTCCTACATGTAGGTATTTTCCAAGGACTTAATAGTTATAACTTTTATTCGATAAAAATTGCGAATAATAATTACGAATAAATTTATATTTTATTTATTAAGAATATTTATTATTTCCAATTTTTATTTTTAAAAATTGATGATAACTATTATGGGTATCAAAAAAAAGTATTTCTCGAATATAACTGTTACTATTCGATAGATATATTACTAACTAGCTGTCCGCCCCGGCTTCGCTCGGTAGCTGATTACTAATGATCGATGGAACCGTTTCCTGATTTTAGGTAAATCGAAAAAAGTAGGCGTAAAAGTGGGCGGGGCAAAAATTTTATTTTCGTAAAAGCCCAAATTGGACTATGGCGATCATTAGAAAGAAATCGGTCCAGCCGTTCTCAAGTTATGCGCCTTATAGAAAAAGTGGGCGTAAAAGTAGGCGTAGTAAAATTTTCTTTCGATGAAAACCTAAAATGGATTAATACGAACATGTTAAAGAAAAATTAGTCAAATCGATGGAGCCGTTTTCTGATTTTAGGTAAATCAAAAAAAGTGGGCGTAAAAGTAGGCGGGGCAAAATTTTCTTTCATATAAACCTAAGTAAGACCATGGCGATCATTTTAAAGAAAAAATCGGTCAAGCCGTTCTCAAGTTATGCGATCAGGCACACACAACATTTCATTTGAATATATAGATTATTTTTAATAGTTATGAATAAGAAATAACATAACAGTTATAACTAATTTTAATGTGTATGTATATATGCACGTGCATAATCTGTCAAGAAAATATTCAAAATAATTATTATCGTAAATAAAAACAATAAAAATCTTTAGTAATAGTTATCTATAAGAGAAATAAATATTTAGCAATCATAATAGCAATGAGCCAATGTAAAAAGATATTAATTGGATATAATAGTTATGTTTAACAAATATTTATTTTCATTATACATAATAATTATGAGCAACTTTTTTTAGAATATTTCTTAAAAGTGATAAATTTTTTGGTACCTGAAAAATTAGAATAATTATTATTTAGGGTCCTTGGTATTTTCGATAGTAAAATAGAAGCGTAGGGAAAATCGGATAGATTTTTCGTAATCTCCATATTGTAGGGATTTTTCGTCAAATCGTATTATTTATAAAATAAATGCTGAAAAAAACATTTTTTAATGATATTTTATTGTTCAAAACGGTTGAAAAAAATGTTTTCCACTAAAATAGCTTTAAAATATATTTCCAGAGCTGTTTGGGGTTTAAAAAGTTGGCGACACAAATATGTACATATGAATATGTTTTTCAAAGTTATTATTTAATAGGTGTGATCCCGTACTTTTTGAGTAAAGTTCGGTAAAATAAGAGTAAACGAAAATTTCTCTCACTAATAGACAAAAATGTACTAGACTACGGGAACAATAAAGACCAAATTTTTGACCCAAAAGAAAAAGTTAATATGAAATGTTTAAATAAAATTTAAAAAATTCATAAATGACACATTAAAGTGCATAAAATTAAAATTCAAGCATTTACTTACATTTTTCAACATTTTCTATTGTTTATTTTATATTATTATATTATATAAATTATATTAATTATTTTAGTTAACTTGCTTGCAGTTTTTTATTTATTTTTGACACAGCTGATTGTTTAACAATTTTATCGATTTGCCTAAAGAAAATGTTCGGGCTACTTCGTGCAAGAAGAAGAATATTATTCTCCTTAAAGCTCTCCCACTTTACCAAACATTGATTACGGGAACAGTTTTCTGTAAGATTGGGATCCCGCGAGCTCCCAACGTTGAGTACGGGATCACACCTAATGTTGAAAGACTTGGTTGAATCTAATTAAAAGCACTTACACATGTATTATTTTTTCTAGTTTTATAATTATTTTATGTCAAAGCTTAAATATACATATTCGAATAAAATTTATTTTTTAGAAGTAATGTTTTTGCTTCTAAATTAATGATAATAATGCAAAAGGATTATTGTAGCGGAAATTTTATCAACGTGTAGGGAAAAATCGTTTTTTTTTAGCATGTGTAGGTATTTTTTCAAAAAATAAATAGTTTCTAGTTACTTTAAAGGGCCCATAGACACATACTGCTGACAGCTACTGCCGATGAACCCTTTGTATACGTGTGTGATTGATATTTTACTACACACCTAACAATCATCATTTCAAAATAAATTTCATTTCGTGAAATTCAAAAAAAGTTATATTTTTTACACGTTTTTTCTCAAAAACTATTTTAAATTTGTTTTAATTTAAATTGAAAAGAAAAATATATCAAATAATTAATTTAATTATTTTATTGTTCATTTGAACAACTGTCAGCAGTATGAGTTCATTTTAAAATCAAACCTATTTTGATATTTCATACTGCATTGTCTGTGTGACGCATACATAAATAAAAATTTCAAATTTACAAACACAAGCTGATTGCATGAGCAGTATGTGTCTATGGGGCTCTTTAGCAAAAGTGTTCATTCATACCTTCTTTAATAAATAAAATCAGTAAAATAAAATCAGTATTATATCTAAACCTGAACCGCAGTTACAGCAAAATGTATTTCAATAAAGGTTAATTTTGAAAACTTTAACCGCATTTTGTCAAGTTTGATTTTTTTGAAATATGACTATGTTGCAATAAAGGAGCGATTTGTGCTATGTAGATAGTTTTAAAACTTTTAAATTAAATAAATAATTTAAAAAATCAAAAAACCCGGCTGCAAAAAAATACAGTTTTTGTACATTAAAACGACCGAAAAAAGGTTAAGGAAAACAAAATTAAAACAAACAAAAAACAATGTTTTCACTCATTTGGTTTAAAGAAGTCTGTCTGTACACATCAACCCAGCTAGCATAGGCTGTTTGTTAGACGATTATGTTTAATATATAACTCCTTAAAGAATCTTCTGATGATTAACTGACGAGTAACAACAACAAAAATATCTAAATTTTTTTTATTTATTACTTTTTTATTCATTTTTTGACACGCTCATCTTTTAATCTTATAATGAACCTTTTGCGACTCTCTGTAAGAGTCATATAAAAATTACTGAGCAACCTAAAGAAGAGCGTTTTTGAAATATGAAAATTCTATTGCCAATACAATTTCAATAAAACAAATTGCCTATGGAAGAATCTCTCATACGAATCAACACGTGTAACAGTTTCCCCGTGCGAGGAATCGTCTTCAATTAAAAAATGAGCTCGTCGACGATCAAAAACACTATGAGATTTTGCAGTAGACTCCTAGACGATTAAAAATGCTAGCTGGGAAGTATTTCCCCACAAAGAGTGAGAAGTATTTCCCCAGCTAGCATTTTCAATCGTCTAGGAGTCTACTGGGAATCTCACAAAGAGATTCTTCCATAACGCAGCGAAAGACGCTTATATTAATCATAAAGGGAATCGTTTATGATGTATGTAGAGATTATCAAATGAGTCTTTTATAAAGCATGCCAAGAGTCGTATGAGACTCATGTAGGGTTTATTTTACAACTCGTAAAATGATCAGCCGTATAACCCAGCTACCTACCTAAAAAGGGGCATCAAGCATCTTTTTCATGTCAAAACTTCTAATTTTCATACAATTTATATGAAACAAACCTTAAGGTCGCGACGAACGATTAATCGAGTAGATACTCTAGCCAAAGTATAATGTGCGTGTTCTAGCTTCAGCTTCTGTTCAAAATTAACGAAAAGCCTGCCAAATGCATTTAAAACCCGAACCCTGAAAACTCCTGATTCCTTACGGAATTGTAACATCAGCTTCGTACTTTGCTTAAGCAAATTAAAGTTTCACAAAACTTAAGGCCGCGTCACAAAAAATCCGTTCTACTTTATACTTTGCTTTCTTCAACGGACAGTTACGTAACACAATGAATACATTAATGACGGATATTTAACCAAGATCGAGATAATTTAATTTTAGTTTATTTTGTATTTTATTTATTTTGGATGATACCCAACACAAAAAATTTAATTAAAAAATATAGAAAAAACAAACTGATAGCTTTTAATAACTCAACTTTAGTATTTTGCGTAAACGGAGACGTGTGATATGGGTAAAGCTCATAAGAAAACCTGTATATCAACTTAGTTGTCAGTGTAAAAAACAACGTTTAAAATATAAAGGATTCTATGTTACTCGGCCGTTACAAATCGCGTCCTTACGTCGAAAATGGTTTGAGACATATGATTTACATGTATTCGCACAGTTGCTTAAGCCAGCTCATGCTTTCGGTTTTCGAACGTTGACCAAGTTAAAAAACAACAATTTATCTTAATAAAAGCAAAAACGATAAATATACCCAGGAGCGAATTTTTCGATTACAGAAGCGATGATGTGATAGACACGAGTAAGATTGTAATGCACACCATCTCAATTACAACCTAGCACACTTTTTAGAATGCATTGCCGCAATTTTGGAGTGAACGCTTACCACTTGCACACACAGTAAGCGGGGTAGTGAAGTAGTCATTCAATAAATATAAACTCAGTACTGCTTCACATACATTGTAAGCAGGCAGTAGACAATACACAATATTGTGAACTTCGCGCTGAAAGTATATTTTCAATATACAGTGGTATCGCGTTTTAACGAATTATATATTGTCAGGCCCTTTCGATATATCGAAAAATTCGTTAAATCCCGAAGTTTTTTTTAATAAATTTTTATCAATAAAACAATAATATTTTAATAAAACAATGTAAATTCGTTTATTTCCCATCATAACACAAACAAAAAATAAATACTTCATATCATTTTCAATTAAATGAGTACATAGTGGAGAACATAACTTATAATAATGAACTTAAAAAACGTAAAACATATTCAAGTTATTTAAAATAATCCTTTATATTTGTCTGTTTTCGAAGTGCGTTAATTTTTTGTAACGTACAAATTTTTATTTTCGAGAGCAAGTATTTTTTTTGCTTTCTTTGTAAGAAAAGAAAATACTTCTCTTAACTCGCTCGTTGTTTTCTGTAAAATCGCTCTTAAAATATGGTAAAAATGTGTATGTTTGCATTCATTCTATTTTGTTTTTTCAAATGTTTTTGTAAAAATTCGTAATAGAGTACACAAATTTGCTGTTTGTTCGTAATATAAGGTACTCAATGGAAAACATATGACCGTACGTTTAATCGCGAATTCGTTAAACTGAGTATACGTTAAACCGGGATACCACTGTATTCTACTAATTAAAAATTATTAATTTGTGTTTTGTCGCATACATATTTTTGTATTTATTTTAAGGTTTTTTCGGGATAATTTCATGCATATTTCAAACATTTTTGTGCATATTTTAAGCATAGTCCAAGTCTGAAAGTCTACCAGCCATGCCCATATTTATTCCATGTGTTCGATTCATCGCTTGATTAATTAAAATATCAAGTACGATGTTAATTAGTTGCTAATTTGGCCTTCATAGAGAATAGAGCGGGTTGAGTCCATAAACAGACATTTTACGAGCCTGTAATTTTGTCTGAAAGCTAGGCAATTCACAAAGAAATTATGTCATATTGCCTAACTGTTTTTTAATTGCAAGGACTGTGCTTAGCCACATTTTTAAAAAATTACAGATAATTTAAGACTCTTATTATCCATCTAAATGTGAATTTTCGGCGTTTGAAATCCAAAATTGTAGTCTCTAGTAGATTTATAAAAATTTTGTTTTATAGTCATTCTAACACCCGTTTTGTCCAATTACGTAAAAATAACAAAAACCTCGTTTTTGCCATGGTAGAATAAGTACAAGGTGAAGTCATTAGAAATTTTGTTCTCAATTTCAAAACCCATATAACGTCAAACAAAAGAAAATATGGAACAAAATTAAAACAAGCGTCAAAAATCAAATAAAATAATTTGACATAACATACTGAAAACTCTCCCTAAAGAACATACCTGGTACTTATTATACTACGGTTTTTGCATACCTTAAATTAAATAAGATTTGGCCACAGTATACAACTGGTTTACCGACTCTAGAGAGCGTTCTCAAATTTTGATTTCACCTATCACACATATGAGTTCAGTGTGAATTCAACACACCTAAAAACAAAACAAAATTTTACATTTTTCAATTTTAAATTTTTCACAATATAACACTTTTTGTTTAAATTTATGACACAAACACATACATAATTAATACTTTTTTCGAACACATTTTGTTTTTGGCTTTTGCAAAATGTTTTTATTTTTCACAAACTAAAAATTTTTAAATAATTTTTTTGACACTAATTTTTGTTGTTGTTAGTATTATTAAAGCCAGCAGAGTAGCATTTTATAGTATGAAAAAAATATTTGAAATCTTAAATTAATTAAACATTATCCAATACCGCAGATGAAAAATTAAACAAACATTGTTATAAAAGTTTATGAATGCAGACAACATTGAAAATTTTTCGAATTAAAAACAATTTTATTTTAGAAAAAAAAATTTGCCAAATTCTTTACGATTTTATGCAACTTTGTTTCGGGGTAAAAATTGTTTTAAACACCGATATATTTGACCCCTTTCTGACTCGGCAAATTAGTTGCGCAAGTTACTTGCCGACAACAACAAAGTCTGTACAAATTTTTTTTTCCTGTACGCCGACCTTACCGCTAACGTCTACAAACCAAGAGTTGCGCAAGAGACTTGCGCAAGTAACTTGCCGAGTGTGAAAGGGGTCTTTGAAAAAAATCTCACTAATGCAAACATCTACTACAAAATGTATTAACAAAGTGACCTCAGTACTACAACAATGAAACAATAGAAAAAACAACAGGCATTTTGTTGCTAGAATTGAGACGGCAAATGTCAAGAATGCCTTATTAAAAAAAGTAAATAAACAAAAAAAAAAATGACGACAATCGTCACACACGAAGAAAATCACTGCAAACAGCTGCGGTTGTGAGGTCACTTTATTAGTACATTCTGATCTACTAGGTACTACTGACATTTGAGTTAGGTACCTACCAAAGAGCCGGCATACTATTTGTATACTATGCATTTGGCTTTTATTAAACTTTTTTTGAATCGTTTATCATTGAACATTTTTATTTTAATAATAATTTGTAATATTCTCCAAAAAGTTTCCAAACCATTTAAGTAGACTTTATGAATATTTTATTGCCTTGTTAAATCGTTTCTTAACATCTTTAATCGTAATATATGGAAAGGGACCCAGGCAGGCAACAAACAAACATATTTCCCAATATCATTACAATTATTAGGCGGCTAAAGATTTTCCATATGAATTTGATTGCTATTTTATTCATTTTCTTAATATTTTTGGCAACACATGCTTCTGAGCATATTAGAATCTTACTTTGGCTTACACCACAAAATTTAATTTAATAGAGATGGATGGAATAAGGATGGATGTTTAGAAAATTATTGTTGTACTTTGTGGGTTGATTTGAAAATCAGTGCCTTAGTTTATCAAGATATTTTAAAATCGATAAGTACAAAGTTTAGTGTTCTAATAAAAATATTTGTAAACATTATTGTAAAAAAAGCAAAATAAATACTTATGTATGTTTTCTATGTGATATAAATTTATTGTTATTTAATATTTTTATTTCATACTTTGACGTTTTATGAGCATTTCCATTAGAAAAACTAATCATAGCTGGCATCTGCTGTCAGTGATGTTATTTCAAAATGATACTGAGAAATTTTATTGACACACTGTATATTTTGGGTTATAATGTCATCAAAATAAATAACATGCATGAAGATATTCTTTCTGTAGTATAAGTAATATTGTGTACAAATAAATATAAATTCATCTAGATGTTATTATAAAGGTTATTGCAAAAAGTGGTGGCTTTTGAAGAAAATACAGATAGTAGGTTATACTTACATAGGATATGGGACATCTACATTAAATTAAACTAAAGTTTTCAGGACAAAGGTTTGAAAATGACAAAAAATATTTTGGATTTGGAGCATATAAAAATTGTATGTTCCTTCTCTCTCTCTTATTTTTCTCTCTTTCAATACCAAACTCATAAAAACTGCATGTTCTTTAAACACTTTTCCATTCGTCTTTCTCCTTTCATCATAAAACTCCAATGCTTCGCAGAAAATTTTTGAAAGTGTGGACAGGGACTTAGGAACCAGAGATCAGCAATGAGTATTGAAAAAGTGAGTAGAGCTGAATCATGATTCACTTATTGCAATGTTATTTTAGCTCATATTCACTCAGAAGTTTGATGTTATTCATCGTACTCATACTTAGCAAAATTTATGTAGTGGTTGACTTAGATTCAACTAAACTCAATGTGTATAGGCAAGCAAAATCCAAGGCTGCCAGATTTGTCCTTAAAATAGCGATAGGAACCTCTTTAAAGAGCCATAGGCCAACCTTTACTGCAATATAGGAAGGCGAATCCGCTCCCGAGGATTTTGGACATCACCAGTAATCAAACTAAATGTTGAATGGTACCCCTTCAGTAAATAGTCTAAGTTATATACGAAGCTTTACCAATTCAAATTTGAAATTTAGGTAAAAGACCATTGCATATGGTTAATGCTTAAAACCGCCAAACTTTGTATACTCGATACTTTTGCGTAAAGAGGGCAAAACTTAATTTTTTATGAGGGCCAGCGTGTTTTTTCACATTAAATCGACAAATTGAAAGGGCCAAACTGCTTGGACCTATAAACAACGCGCTGGATTACAAGGGCCAATCTGCATAATAATCTATTTTTAAAAATATATATTAGTATTTTTAAAGTGTTTTGGCTTTGATAACACTGGACTACTGGACTAAGTATGTAGCAACACTAATGGTGTTTTCTTTTCTACAAAAAAATGTGACATTTTATTTAAAAAAATTCAATTTGGTGTTTGTTTCTTAAAATTTTTGCTGCCGAAAAGGATGAGTTTTTTAGAATAAAACAAGCCACCCTTTTCGGGAGCAAAATTTTTAAGAAACAGACACCAAATTGCATTTTTTAAAAATAAAATGTCACATTTGTTTGTAGAAAAGAAAACACCATAAGCTTGTCTTTCTCAAAAAAAAAAAAAAAAAAAAGAAAAATAAACATTAAAATGAATTATTTTTTCCATGTTTCTTTGCGTTTTTACTTAAATGTAAATTTAGTTACATAAAACAGTTGGGTTGTTCACGGAGGGCTGGTTATCAGATTATATGGTTATTAACATTTAACAACATATTAACAACAGCAAAATACATGTATTAAAATTTTTTTTTAAATCTATGTACATACATACTTTGTTGCTGTGTATATAACTACACGCTGAGAAATAACAGGTTTAATTATGGTCACCCCCAACAAAACTTTTTTTAAAGAAAATGTTATATAGTTAGTATTGTGGTTATTTTGTTGAACTATTTATGGTTTTTAATCCAAATTTTTAATATTTTTAATTAGGCTTAAGTTCATTAAATTTAATTTTCATTATATTATTTCTATGAAGAAAGGAATTTTACAACATGAAAATTAATTAAAATTGTTAGTGATAATCTTTCATTTTTGACCGTGGCCGGGATGTTATGTTATATATAATATGTTTAATTTAACCATATCATTGTCACCGATAACCATATTATGGTTAAATAAGTCCTCCATCAAGAAGCCACAACCATATCATGGTTGCGTTTAAACATGTTATGGTTAAATATGAAAATAATTTGTTTTTAAATAAACAATAGTATTTTCATCTATTCCAAGAGCAACATGATATGGTTAAAAACCAATCATGCTATAATACTCTAATAGTGTGAAACATAATTTAGTTATTTGTAACCATAAAATGTTCGGAAGCAACATCAATATGTTTGTGGTTTCTGTATAGATGACTAATTTAACCATAATATGGTTGTCGGTGAGAATTTTTCGCCGCACCAAGTAAACTGACAATATAATAACAAAATAAGATTTTAACTACCTGACAGACAATAAAAAAAATTGAAACAAAAAACAAGAGTATGAGGGCTGGTGATTATAGTCACCGGTCGGCGAAATATGGGTTAAACATAAAACATATGCTTAAAATGTTCTTTAAAAATAGTTTTGTTTGAGGTGACCATATTTTAACATGTTTTTTCTGTGGGTGTATAAGCCTCGCTTCAACTTAACCATTCTGATCTGCCAATTACAAATGTACAATATTTTTATTTTGTTGATCGATGTTTAAATTAATGGCTCCCTTCATTCTCACCTACATCATGAATTCTTGGCTTTGCCTCACCAAACTACAGGTCGTGTTACATTTGTAGAGCCTCACTTCAATGTCAATTATCACACTATTCCGAAATTTAGTTTTACTTTTTAATTTAAAGCAAATTCTCTGAAATAAAATTTTGTCTGTTACAGTTTTATAAGTTATACCCTCCACCACAGGTGGCGATGGTATAAATAAGTTAGTTTTTTATATGTATAAGCTTGTCAATCCGTTTGTTATTTTTAGGCCCAATTTACAGTCATTTTACAGTCTGCTAATAACAACAGTTTAACAAATAAAATATTATTTCCAGCTTTTTCTTAACCATTAGTTAAACCCTCAAATGTTATTGGTTAATTACTTTTGTTTTTTTATTATTTATTATTTTAAGAGAGTTACCATTTTTTGGTCTGATTAAAATTTTTACTTAGCCAATTATTGTAAATATGAAACTTTAGTTAAGCAATAGTTATCATTTTACTTAACTAATAATTAACTAATGACTGTAAATTTCAGCTTTACAGTATTGATCTAAGACCCTATAAAGTCTATATATTCTGGATTCTTATCAGGGTTGATTAAACGTAGTTTGTCTTTCAGTTTGTCTGTATATGTGTATGTTGAAATGAGTTTTCCGTATACCCCAGATAGGATGGGGACTATATTGTTATATTGTTATATTACATATGGTTTGGTATTAAAATTTAGACCGATCGTTTCACAAATCGCTAAGATATGAGCAAAAGCAAGACTTCCTCTAACTTTTACCCAATACCCTTTTACTTTTTAGACTCTTCTCAAAACACAGGTAGAAATTTTTATACTTTTTAAAAGTTTTTTTAGCCACTCCAACTGATTCTTATATTTTTTGGCATGCTGAAGTCGGATATAAACTCACTTTTCTCCCATCGCCTCGCGTCACCTTTATCAGATAACGGTCCTTTTGTATTTTTCGCTGTATACGTTTCTTTCAGATATATATATAAAGGGGTTTCCAAAAAGAACTTGACAACTTTTTTTTTAAATATAGCGTAACCATTTGAGAAATTTCCAAAACTTTATGATCGACTTAAAAAACAATCAAAACATATATGAATGGAACTCGGCCTGGTTAATATGGCCACCGCGGGCACGTCGGCAGTGGTCGATTCGTTGGACCCAATTTTCGATGACCCGGTCACACATTTCGGCCGCTATTTCGCGATCAATGTTGGCATCGAGTTCTTCCAACGCCATCGGCTTGTTGGAATAGACCAATGATTTGACGTTGCCCTAAAGAGAAAAGTCTAGAGGCATTAAATAGAACGAACGAGGCGGCCAATTGAGTGGTCTATTTCTTGAGATACCGCTCTCACCAAACTCACTCTTCAATAAATCGATTGTAGCGTGTGCTGTGTGGCTTGTGGCACCGTCCTGTTGAAACCACGTGTCGTCCAAGTCTATGTTTTTTAATTCGGGCCAACAATAATCGGTTATCATGGTGTCGTAACGATCGCCATTCACAGTTACGTGACGATCGTTATTGTCGTCGCAACATATGACCCAAGGACGCCGCTAGCATGAAAACCGCACTCAACAGTTATTTTTGTGGATGAAGAGGTGATTCATAAAGCACATGTGGATTTTCACCAAACCAATAACGGATATGTTGCATATTGACGAACCCATTGAGCCAAAAATGAGCTTCGTCACTGAAGATGATTTTGCAAAGAAATTCATCATCTTGGCGCATCTTCGACAGATCCAGATCGTACGTACGTTGCGTCAAATGGTCCATCGGCTTTATCACACAATGAATATGTAGACTCAAATTTTTGCACTAAACTTATTATTGCTTGTCTACTAAGGCGAGAATAACGACCGAAAATTGGAGTTAACGCTCTTAAATTTGCGGTCACCGACTGCGAATTTCGGTAGTACATTTTTATAATTTGCATACGTGGTTCATTCGTGTACTTTACCATGATGAAAATGTTGAGCTTACTGAAAAAAGGGAAGTTACAGTTAGATGATCAGTGAAATAGTGCGTTTACAAGATAAATTTTAAGTTGTTAAGTACCTATTGGAAAACCAGGTATATGAGCCAAATCGGACCAAATGAGCTAAACAAATTGGTTTTTCAATATTATGGTGAAGGGAACAAAAGATTCGGCAAGGCAAAATACAGCACTTTTACTTGTTTTTTTTTTTAACAAACGGTTTTTTTTTAGAAAATTTGTTCATAGAAAATTTGTTTTTAAACTTCTGTTAAATTTAAAAATATTTTTTTCTGAACACTGAATTTTAAATCTTTTGTGTAACTAAACCAATTTATTGCTGCACCCTTTAATTTGTAAATTTTTTCAAACACACAAACAAAAATATGTTTCTATATGCTTTGGATATTAAGTCATCAATGTCAGCTGCTGTGGTTTTCTACTGTTTTGTTATGCATGTCTTGTAGTCACTTAAAAGACAAACCGAAAAATTTGATTCAAATATTGTAATTTAATATTTTTGATCTTTATAACTAAATTGCACATATTTCGTGATTATTATTAAGAAAACATTCTTCTGTATATCAAATGATGTTGACTTCCATCAGATTTGATTAAGTTCAATTTGTTTGTGTGATTTTTTGAATAATTTTTCGTTGGAGTGAGAGTTTTTCTTATTAAATGAAAAAAAATATATACATTTGTATGTATGTAGTGACACCACCAACGAATGTTCCGAGCGAGCAAATGTTTAGTGGTGTGGGATTCGCTGAATCCCGAAAATTTCGAGATTTACGGAACCGGGATTTCGGGATTGGCATCCCTTATAAATATGTGTTATGTTTTATCTCAATACACACATCCGATTTATGACAATAGAAATAATTTCTGATTATGGGGTTTATATAGATTTACCACTACGCAAATTTGCGGATCGATTTTAATGCGAATATCTGCAAATTTAAACGATTTCTGATAAACTCTTCAGTCTCGAGAAAAACTACGTATTGAATTGTCTCCAAAATTGTAAATTGCACTTCGGCAAAAAATTTTAAATGGACAGGCGGACAGGTTTCAATCGACTGAGAAAGTAATTGTAACTTTTAACGGGTGTAGGGTGTATTTAGAAAGCACATAGGAAGTTAATTTTTTTTTGCAACTCAGTTAACTTTAAGTTATCTTTTTGTTAACCAGTTGTGGTAGATGCGTGGATTATTTTGAATGAAGGCTACTCACTATTTTAACATTGTCATGTCATAGGAAGTAGTCAATTGTCCGACTCTGCATAAAGCTTAAAGTTAGTAAGGTAGTTTTGAGTTTAAAGTTTTGCTTATGCAAAACAATTAGCAGTTAAAAAAAAATCAAATTTCAAAATAGCAAAAGAAAACCAAAACAAGAAAGAATCGAAAAAAAGAAAATTAGAAAATTTTATGCACAGAATCCACAATTATTCGACTTTTGGTTTTGTTAGAGTAAGGAATAAATCGATTTTTGAACTTTAAAAATGCTCGAATAATCGAATAAAGGTTTAAAATTGTTCGAATTACTCGAATAACTCGAAGAATTCGAATAATTTTATCCAATGGGAAAAAACAACAAACTCATACTTTTTTTTATTAATAAACAGAAAAAGAGAGGTAAGAGGTGCCAGCCAGTTATGAAAAACATTTTAAACCAATTTATTATTTCTTTAAATCAAGTGAAATTGAATTCGATGGAGATTCTCCGTTAATTTTTTTTAAAAATCACCGCAGTTTTTCCTGGTTTTAAGACAAATTCTGTTAAAGGTTAGAATTCAATGTATCTATTAAACAAAAGGAATTTTTTTATAACCTTTTAAAACAGGATCTTTGTTTTTAAATCCCCTTTTAATTTCCCTTTTTTTAAACTTTCCTCTATAGGTTTGATTAATTAATTTTTTAACGTATAACTATTTCACGACAAAAACCAGAAACTTCGTTTTTAAACAAGGACACGGATTAGAAGATACAAGGTAATACAAATTTAAAGTAGGGTAATAACAGGTAACTCATTTTCTGACAGTACATGGTTTACAAATTTATGACTGCTGATGAATTTTTTTAACGAATTTGACGTTTAAAGTCAGCGTTTAAAAAACTGCAGTCAAAGTAGAAAAACTGCTATTCCTTCCACTTTTTCATTTGTCATTGGCCAAAAAAACTTTTAGTTTTACTTCTGAATCATTGAATATAAATAGTCGCTATCAAACCAACTCAAACAGCTAAAAGTTGTATACAAATTTTCGTTTTTTGTTAGACAGTTTTTGGTTTCCACTGCAGTTTTTTAACGCGTTGACGACCACACGACGCATATATGCGTCATGCGGGTTTTCCCATAAACCGAGGACGCTTATATGCGTCGCAATTTGTTTTGTACTTCATGTATTATAGTTTCTATATTGGTGTACAGATTCTATTGATTTTTTTTTTTTTGGTTTAGGGGAAGTACCAAGCTGTTATTTTCTGTGTTTGGTTTTGGTGTGGGTATCCCATACTATATGAGAAAGGGAACTTTTAACTGCTACTGTTTACGAACATAATCGACTGATTCCAAAATGATGGTCATCACTGTATTCATTATTGTTTCTCATTTGTTGAATTACGGTACCCCTTTTTTTGTTGCAATTGAGTTAATTTGTCGTGTTACTTTTAGTGTGTTCATACAGTGTGTTTTAGTGTGTAGACCTTTGGACGGACAAGTTGATTTTCTCCCGAGTAAAGTGGCTCCAGTAACAAAGTCATATATACAATTAATTGTTTTATTCTATAAATTGCAAAAACAACATTTCTTTTCGTTTAGTTTTATTTAGTTTACACTATTTTAGTGACGCATATGTGCGACCTGCGGTTTATACAACGAATTTCGTTCCATAAACCGGCGACGCGAATAAGCGTCATACTATCTCTGACGTCACAAACTCCACAAAACACATAAAAAAAAACTTAAACTCTAATATTGAGTTAGAGTTAATTCATTTCGTCATCATCTGGTTTGTGGCCACCCCCCAGCCTGATCGCTTCGGTCGTGAACGCGTTAAACCCTGTTAATAGTGATTTACATAATTTGTCACACACGCTCAAATCCAAAAATGGACTCAAATATGTTTAAAAGTTCACTGAAAGAATTCACAATACCAATGAATTTTGACATTAATCCCATGAAAAATTGCATTAAAAAGGAACCTATGCAGCGCTTCGTTGCATCAATGTAATCTGTTTCATAAAAATGTATTTAATGAAACAGTACATTAGATCTATGAATATTATTCATTGGATGAATAAATATATTTTTATTAGATTCATTGATTTTATTTCATAATATTCATGAAAATAATATTTTTTATCACTGTTTTAATAAAGACTTAAATTTTTTTTTTTTTTTAACTTTTTTTTTAAAATTTTTTTTAAGTTTTTTTTTTCTTAATTCCATAAGCTAATCCCGCAAAGCTTTACGCTTGTCTGCAGAAAAACAGAGTCACTAGCGGGAATTGATTCCGCAACCCCTGCGCTGATAGACTAGCTACTACCAGCTAGCCTACCGGGGCAGTGTAGTTTTTGAAAAAAAAACTAAGTTTTTTGCCATTACTCAATTAAGAGCGTAAATATAAGATTAAATTGTACATAACAGCAATAACAACAGTGTTTTTTTTTGCTAGCGCATAATAAAAAAAGACCACATAAAGAGAGAACAAGCTTTTTTGTATACATCATTTGGTTGACAACAGTTTAAAATAAGGGTGGGTTTTTTAAAGGAGAACATTTGTTTGTTCATTACTTATTACATACTATATGTAGGTTGGTATGTACATTTTAAAGAAAACTAAAGACATACATATTTATTAATTGAAAGTTTTTGTTTCATTACTTTAATGACATTTTTCATTGTCATAATGAAAATTTAAATTTATGAAGGCATGCTTTTTCGAAATATTTTTATACTTTTAATTATTGAGACTATAGAGTTATTTGAATGTTAAAAATAATTTTTTTTTGCAATTATTGAAATATGTTGCTTGTATAAAAAATTTTTGATTTCATAAGTTTAATGGCATATTACATTATTTGTATGAAGTAATTAAATCCTAGATTTTTTAATTAACAATTAAACATTTTTTTAAGGAAACTATAATTTTGTAAAATTTATGAATATGGTTATGTTTGTATATTGTTTTTTCTATATTCCCAATTAAAATTTTATGTTTCACTTGGACAAACTTAAGTTTTCATAAATCCTATGAAAATTTTTAACGTAATTACGAAACTCAATGAAGCGATTTTAACGAAAATACTTCATAATAACTATGAAATTCCATTTAGACAATGAAAATTTTCATTTAACCAATGAAAATTTTTTTATGAAAATGATTCATTAAATATATGAAGCATTTTTCTTTCAGTGTATGAGTAATGAAAATAAATGCAAAAGGTAACAACATGTAATATAGTTTTGAGGTTAGAATCTAAACAAAATATTTTTACAATAAAAAATTAGAATTTTCTGAGAAATGAATTTAATTGATTAATTGACATAAATTGTTCGAGCTATTCGTTATTCGAAATTGGCTATTTAATTTATGCAATCAAATAATGGCAGAAAAATTCCTCGGTTAATCGTTGTTCGTGGATACTCTACACAGAATACACTCGCATAGATTTCGGGGAATTTCTGCATTAATTTGTAGTTAAAACTATACTATAGCTGTTAAAAAGTTAACTATAAATGCATTATTTTTGTAGTCGCCTACCAAATTGCTTGCAGGGATACTTTACAACACACATGTGTAATTGTGCAGGTGAATCTGTACAATTTATTTTTATTCGTGAAAAAATTTCAATCCATTGATATTTATTTCATTTTTGAACAAACTTTTCACAAATTCTATAGATGACCTTAGAAATGTTCTTTTTTTCGTATTTCCTCTTGTAGTCGCAAGTTTGAATGATTGAAAATAGTTGTTGAATAAAAATTTTTGGCTTAAAATCAAAATGAATTATTTTTTCCGGGGATTTTTCCAATTGGTTGCCTGCCTTTATTTTTTTTCGCACTTAATTAACATTTGACTGAATCTTTTTTTTGCAATTGAACAAAGCTTTTTTCGATTTTTTTTTATTTTTTTTTTTTATTCCAAAACAGTTGTTGGATTTTTCAATTATTTATTTTGTTTTTGAGTTTGAGAGTTTTTTGTTGTTAAATAAATTGTATTGTATTTATTTGCGTTCTCGTTAAATTTGGTTGTACCCGTTTATTACACAGTTTTGTTTTTGTTGCATTTATTTGTTTACTGACAATGATTGTGTACATTTGCATTTTTATTGTTTGAAAGTGTACGTATATATGCATGTGTATGAATAAGACTGTGTGAGAGTATGTGTTTTATTTGTAGTTGACAATGTTGTTGCAGTTTTTTTTTTAACTTTTCCTGCCAGTTCAATTTGATTTATTGTAAATTTTCAATACAAGTTGTAAATTGAAATGTTAACAATTGCAATGAGTTGCAATTCAATATGTTTTTACTTGACCACAGTTCGAAAAAAAGCAAAAACAACATGAAAATAAAATAATAATAATAAAAAAAAAATTGTAAAGCCGCCAATTTGTAGTATGTGGCTAACATATAAATTTGTGGCAAACGGATTTGTTGCACTAGATTAAACAGATCACCGAGAAAACTGCATGAGGGCTTATTTGCATAGATTGATTGTAATGTTTGTAAATACTTACATAGAAAATTTTTTTAAATTAATTGATTTCATATACCACTACATATAATGATTTTAGTTAATTTAATTTTTTTTATGTCATGTACTCTATTTGATATTTACAAAAAGGGAAGTTCATAGGAAGTACAAGTAGGTATGTATGTATGTATTTCTATGTGTAAGGACTTAGAGGAACAATTCCTAAGAATCACCTATTATATGGGACTTATGAAAATAAGTACAATTTAACCGAGGGCGAGTAATTAAGTCCGTTACTTTAAAACTTCGTTAAGTTTAACTGATGGGGTAACACTGCTGCTGTTGGTAGACATCTTTCAGCTGACTTCCATCAAAATTTTAATAAGCTGCATCATTAGTTTGTGTTTGACAGACATTGATAGCAGACTACATCGTGATTTGAGGAGAAAAGTAAAACATGAATTTTAGTTGCTCATTAAGCATTCCATGACAAAAATTCATGACTGCTCCTGATTAAGACCTGGTGACTATTTCTTGTTACCAAATCTGAAGAAATGGCTGTTTTGCTTTAATTTGTAAAACAAAATTATTTGTGAAAGTGCTTTTATTTTACGTGTAAGTCACACATGAGTCACGCGCGACAGTGGTAAAATTTATATATTACATATAATGATTAAATTAAATGGAGTCCGTGAATATAAAAATTTAGTTCTCACGCACTCACGAACTAAGGCTTCGTATCCGAAGCCATTTAATAGCAGGCATTTCCATTTCATCGGAATCGTGCATGATTAAAAAATCACGTGTATTATTAAATTACAAATTTTTTGTATAAGGGTTTCACGTCTCCCCCTCCTATACCTCCAAGATTTTGTTAGAACATGCAGTTTGTTCTATGAGTTACGCACATCAAATTAAGTGTGTCTCACTATTGTAGTTTTGCAGATATAAGGAAAATAATAGTTTTTGGAGGGGGGGGGGGGGGGTACCCGTCTCTCCTTCTTATACCTCCAAGATTTTTTTGTAACATAAAGTTTGTTCTAAGAGTTACCGACATCAAATTTAGTGTGCCTCACTATTTTATTTCTTCACATGTAAGAAAAATAATAGTTTTTTAGATGGGGGTACCCGTCTCCCCTTTCTTATACCTCCAAGATTTAAATGTAACACAAAGTTTGTTCTAAGAGTTACCCACATAAAATGAAGTGTGAATTGATCCGCGAAAAAAGTGCTTTTGGCCCCAGTGTGCGTTGGAGCGAAAAAAAATTGCTTCTGTTCCTGGGGACATTTTTGTGAGGAAAAATTTTAAGCAGTAGAGGAGTGCAGGGTAATTGGATTTTTTCGTGTGACAAATGAATTGCAAGTGATTGTGATTAATTTAAATAATAACCACGTGCAAGAGTGAGAGTGGTTGCAATAATAATTTTGCGGCACATTTTTTGTCGTTTAGACAAAGGCTTAAGCGCAATTTTAGAACGAGACCGTTATTCGCTATTAATCGATTCGGATATTATTAGGTGGATGTGAAACTAACCAGAAGTATTTTTTCGGCGATTTTGTCCTTTTTTATCATTCAGATAACCCGATATCTGCACTGTGTTCCAAGCACAGACACATGATATTACCGAAATCAATATAAATTAAGTCACATTTAAAACCGAAGATTGTTTAGTCAAAATGCGTTCTTTTCTGCATTTAAAACCTATTCCTGATAAAATTTCTTCAAGTTAAAGAAGTGTTAAACCTATTAATAGAAGCAACAAAATTTTATTTTAGAAGCTTTTATTTTAAAGAGCCTTGTAAAAAATGGCAAGTTTTTATCTACTTATAATATAATAAGGAAATCGGCACTATTAAATACAGGTTGAAATGAAGACTCATTATACATATTTACTACAAATAATGGGGGGTGTGCTGGAAATCGCAAACGCAAAACGCAAGAATTTGGAGGCTGTTTTTAATACACTTCTAATCAAATTTTAATAATTTTTGTTATAAAATTCTGTTTAATAGAGAAATGTTTGTATAAGATTTGTCAAAAAATTCTTTTAAATCAGATATCTTACTAAAAAAAGACTTTTAAAATTCTTGCGTTTTGCGTTTGCGATTCCCAGCACACCCCTAAATAGCTAAATGATAATTTTAAACTTAATTCAAGATCAAAATTCGTCCTGCGTAACCAACACTGCGATAGGTTTATTTCTATTTCTTACGCAGACGAACGACGAATAAATTGGGACAGGCACAGCTAACCGCAGCTAAATCGTGAAGCTGTAAAGAATCACAGTGAAAAATCGCTTCTATTGCGAACTTGGCTAAAATTTGCAAAAATGGCGAAATTTCTAGTATTTCAAACAAACCATAAAATTGATTAAAAGTCTCTAAAACTATAAGAAATGGCATAAATTCGGTAAAAAATTGCTAAATTAGCGGAAATTCGCAAAAATTTGCTATCAGAGGCATAATAGCAATGTCTAATATTTTGTAAAAATCGTTAAAGCTGTAAAGAATCACAACCCATCGCGTATATCGCGAACAGACCTAAAATTCGCAAAAATTCCAAAATTGAAACAAACGCAAAAATTTATTTGAAATCGCAAAATCAGTAAAAAAAATCCAAATATGTAATAACATAAAAAAGTTTGCAAAAATAGCGAAAATTCGCGAAAGTTTTTCATATTTCAAAGAACCCATAAACTTGATTAAAAGTCCCTTAGATTAATAGGAATCGAAAAAATTCGTTCAAAATTGCTAAATAAGCGGAAATTCGCAAACATTTTCTAACAGCAGCATGATAGCAAAATCTACCATTTATTATATGTTGTTAAAGCTGTAAAAAATTAGACAACTTACAGGAAAAAATCGCGAACATGGCTGAAATTCGCACAAAATTGCAAAATTTGATACAAACCCAAAAACTAATTTTAGTTTGCAAAATCGAAATGCAGAACACCAAAAATGCTTAAGTAATCCGCTTTCGAGTGGATTCGGATTTTAGAACACACCCGATTAATAGTTTTTTATGTGTTTTTTTTTTTTGTTGAAATATGGTCAACCTATGATTTGATAAATGTTAAAAAACAAATAAATTACAAAGAAATGTTTAAAAAATTTATTGCTAGTTAAAAAATATGAAAATGGATAGAAATGTTTATATTATCTAGCGTTCAAGGTATTTATTTTTATAAATTAAAAAAAAAAATTCAAGTCACTTTAATACCTGTAATTAACGCACTTACTGTGTCTTACTTGCCGACGAATTCGTCGTACTATGCGAAGTTCGTCGTTCGTCCTAGTTGTGTTTATACCATAACATATTTCATATATATACAGTGGCCGACAAAAGTCTACATACGACCCTCATTTCTTCCACCTGACGAGACCTAAAGCATTATGAAGAAAAGTAATGATGCACGTTTGTTTGAAATCTGGTTTTATTAATAGAAAGCGAAAAAAAACAACTTACTTCAATATACACTTTAAAAAATACATATTTACAAAAAACGAAAAAATAGCATTGACAAAAGTCTACATACGGCTTGTAAGCTAACATAAAAAACTTCATTGAAACATTAAATAATATTTTTATTATTAAATTTAGTATTTGGTTGGGCCACCATTGGCATCTTTAACAGCCTGTAAGCGTCTGGGCATTGAATTAACAAAATGTTCCAATTCAATCGGCGTAATTCTTAACCATTTTTCTTTCAGCATCTTTTTCAACATTGGAGCGCTAGCAAATATTTAGCCATTTTTTTAGAACTTGAACGTTGTGTTTCGGGTCGTTATCTTGTTGGAAACCGATCCATATTACCTTCGACAAATACAAGATTTCCTACACCAGATGCAGCAACAGCACCCCAAACCATCACGTTGCCAGCCCCATGCTTAACAGTAGGTACTAAGGGCTTCGGATTCATCGCTGTATTAGCTTTTCTCCAAACTTTCGCTTTAACATCACTTCCAAAAATATTGTATTTTGACTCATCTCTAAACAAAACTCGCTTCCAGAAGTCAAATCCTTTGTCAAATGAATTTTGGCGAATTCCAAGCGAAGTTTTCGGCTTTTTTTTCGCTTATAAGGGGTTTTTTGCACGGAGTTCTGCTGTGGAAACCATTATTATTTAGGGTTCTTTGAATTGTTCGTGGATGCAGAACCATATTTGATCTTATTGTTAGCTCTTGGGCCAGCGTTGTGGCATTCACTTTTGGATTTTTTTCCACTTCTTTCATTATAAAACTGACATCTCTGCGACTAAGCTTTTTAGGGACCACTACGCGGCTTATTTTCAAAAGAACCAGTGTTTTTAAAATTATTAAATACAGTTTGAACTGTTGCTTTACTTAAATTCAACAATTTTGATATTTCCCCGAACGATTTTTTTTTGGTTTCTATACTTTACGACTAAGTTTCTCACATCAGTTGAAATTTCTTTTCGCGAGGCCATTGTTACAATTGAATTATGCTGGAAACTGTCCAGAATACAACCGAATGCAATTGATTTGAAATGTAAAACATGCAGAGAAGTAAATTTGAAAAAAATAACGGTACTTAGCCGTTATCATCCAGCAGCAAGCAAAACACAAAACATGACATGTTGGCCGTATGTAGACTTTTGTCAATGCTACTTTTTCCTTTTTTGTAAATATTTTTTAAAGTGTATATTGAAGTATGTTATTTTTTTCGTTTTCTATTAATAAAACCAGATTTCAAACAAACCTGCATCATTACTTTTTTTCATAATGCTTTTGGTCTCGTCAGGTGGAAGAAATGAGGGTCGTATGTAGACTTTTGTCGGCCACTGTATATGAAAAACGATCAGCTGGGCGTATGCGTATACCTGTAGGATCAAATACTAGTAGTTTATTTGACTTTTTATAAAATAAATATTTTCGTTTTTATTTTTCCTTAATAATTTGTTTGTGTAAAATTTAAAACAGAACGAAAGAAAAAAATGTTATCAAAATCTCAACATCCAAGTGTAGCATCACAAAATGCCAAGCTTTCAGTGCAGAAAAAAATACGTTTTAATGAAGAAAATCTACGAGAAACTCATCATCCTATTTCAAAAGATTATGGTTTTATGGCAATCCCGGAAGCTAAAACTCCATTTCCTCGACATGCTGAACCTATAGCAGCTGAAGACTTACGCAGGCGTTTACAAGCAAGTTTAGAACGGGCCAATAAGTCAATGCATAATAGCTATGAAGATCATGGATATGATATCGATGACGATGACGATGACGACGAGCGCCCATTTAATATGAATGAACTAAGAACCCCATTGTCTAGTCTAGATTTTGATTATGCAGAACGCAGACGTTCTGAATTCTATAAGAAACGCCAACAATTTAATCAAGCTGAATTTATTATAGCCCAACAAAAGCCAATGAGTTCAGAAATGCCAGAACCAGGACCATCTATCAATGCAAATGGGGGATGTGAAAATAGTGATGGCAGGTCCTTCGCTTTTAAAATTCCATCTAATATAAGTCAATTAATACAGCGACGCCCGCCACACTTTCAGTCTAGTGCTAATGACGAAACATTGCGTGTGATTGCCAAGCAAATGTAAATATACCCCATATGTAATAATTGCTTGTGAAAAAAAAATTTTTATATACATACGAATATGTACTTAAGATTATTAATCTTAGGAGTTTTAAATAATTACAGAGGGTACATACTATAATAATTAAATTAAAATTAAAATAATTTCTTAATAAAGGAAAGTTTTTGCTGTTTTTATTAAAGAAAATACGGGCCTTTCACAAATTTGTCCTCATTAGATTTGAACTTTTGACAAAGAACATGTCCATCTCTTGATGTAAGACGAATCAGGCGATTTTGTAGTTTAAAACATTTTTTGAGAAATATTTAACTATGTATTAAAATTTAAAATAAAAAAAAATTGGGTGCCCCGGTAGGCTAGTTCGTAGTGAGCTAGTCTATCAGTCCGAGGATTTAGGATTCGATTCCCGCCAGAGACTCTGGTCTGTTTCACTCAAGGACCGGAAAACGTTTTTTTTTATGTTTTTTAAAAAATATTTATCACTGGTGTTTGAAAAATATTTTAACCCCACGTTTCCACATGCAAGTAATTACTTGCAAGTAGTGTATACGTATTAATATCGAAATTCAGTAGAAATTTAAAAAAAAAACACAACAATTTTTTGAGTGGCTACACAGCACAGTGCAAGTTCATTTTTAAAATGTCGTCAACAAGTAAACTTCTAGCAAAAATTGCCGTATTAAACGAATTAAAAAAATTAAAAAGCGAATGTGAAAAAAATGTGGAAAAAGAAGGTTTTGGGTTTCTGTTTTCTGTCCATCTTGATGAAAAAATTATGTTTATTTTATAAAATATGTGACTACAGTATTGCCGTAGTGGCGATATCATAATGTTACAGAGAAAATATTTTGATTAACAATTTTTTTTTTCAAAATGCTTAAAATTCATAATTAAAATTACCATTTAGATGCGTTGTTGTATAGTTGTGCTTTTTTTTATTAGTTATTTTTAATAAATACACAGAAAAGCCGGTATAAACATAACTTTTATTTTACTAAGTACAAAAGTCATCCACGGCAATTCTTCATTTGTCATTTTACTTGCGACAAGTGTCAAAAATTTACTTGCAAGCAAATTCTGTTGCAAGATGAGCTGCAAGTACGAAAAATGTGATGGTGTTAGTAAAAAAGTGTGAGTGTATTGAGTTTTTCGAACTTGTACTTGCATGTGGAAATGCTAGGTAAACTGTACAAAAAACTTTAAAAGTTCAATATAATAAAGTTCTCAAAAAATTTTTTTTTAAAAAAATATTTTTATTGTACTTTTGTACGAAAAATTACGAACCGAAAATTAAATTTTTTCGTACAAAATAAAATTTTTTTCCATAACCCCCCGTTTCCACATGCAAGTACAAGTTCGAAAAACTCTATACACTCACACTTTTTCACTAACTTTCACACAATATTTGTACTTTCAGCCAATCGGCTGTTTCCTCGATTTTTCGTTGATAATTCGTATACACTACTTGCAAGTAATTACTTGCATAGTTAGTTTAAAAAAATAAAAAACAAACACAAAAAAAGATATTTCTTTTTTTAGTACAATATTATTTTGTACATGAAAACAAAAAAAGAACCGAAAACTTAAAATCGAACATGACAAAGATAAAAATTATGAGATAAGATTATAAAGATTAGTTTATTATTTTTTTGCGATTTACCGATTTGAAATAAATTTTTGAGTTTGTTTCCAATTTTGCAATTTTTTTTGCTAATTTTAGCCAGCTTCGCGATAGAAGCGATTTTTTCCTGTATGTTTCTGATTCTTTACATCTTAAGGATTTATAATAAATAGCAGACTCTGCTATCATGCCGCTTTCATCAAATTTTTGCGAATTTCCGCTAATTTTGCAATTTTTACCGAATTTTTGCCATTCCTTATGGTTTTAGGGACTTTCAATCAATTTTATGTATTGTTTGAACTTTTGTGCCAACTTTTCCGAATTTTTGCAATTTTCGCGTAGCTTGGTTGCTCTTTAAGGCAATCGTCACAAATTAAACATTTTCGCTATTTTAGGAAACTTTTTCAAATTTTTGCAACGTTTAATTTACTAATAAAATTTGTGCTCATAACTTCTTTACAATTTGCATATTTTTAAAAAAAAAAACAACAAAAAAATACAAATACTGTTCCGGTGCAGTCGACTTTCATAATAGGGGTGATTATAAATTTATTTAAAATTGACAATAATTTAAAAGATTTTGTTATTCGTGCTTAATTCACAGTTTTTATTCTTGATAAAAACACTTTTATTTTTGATGGGATAAGCTTTTCCTATGCGCATTTCACTGGTTGCTTAGGCCAGATCATCAGGAAACTTCATCCATAAAGATTTTAGAAAAACTAAAGATATTAAACCAAATAAAACTGTTAAGCGTATAAGAATTATAAGCAACAATTCTACTTTTAACAATATCAAAATTTAAACAAAAACATCAACAATAAACAGTGAGTTAGTTAATCTCTTCTTACATTCCCCACTACAATTGATTGGAATTCTTCCAACTACATTTTTAATGCATTGTTCAAGTTTTGGTGAACAGTACAAATATAATGTAATACAAAAATTTACCAAGTGCAAAGAGTTAAGCTGTATTAAGATAAATGGCAAACTGTCAAAAATTTTACTAAAGTTATCGATAAAAAATGAAGTTATGTCAAAAAAAATGTAAAATTGTTTAACTTAAAATTGACATTTCAAGCTTGAAATATTAAAAGTGTTGCTGAATCAGCGGTTTATGGGTAAATTCAGCGATTTACCGCTTTTTGTTTTTAGGTTTCTCATAAACAAAAAGTTGGCAACATTTTATAAAATAAACAAAACAGGGATGGCTAAGTTGTTTCAATTGTACTTTTTTGTTGATACTTTTTTAACTAAGATTTATAATACCTTTTTGTGGTGTTTTTTATGAACATAAATAAAATTAATTTCAACTAAAAAAAATCTCTTAGTACAATTAGGGTAAAAAAGTACAATTTTTAAAGGTTGTTGGTACAATTTTAAAAATTCTCAACGCCATCCCTGAAACAAAACCATAACAAGAGAAAAAAAAAACTAAAAACTTTGTTTACATTTTTTATAGTTCGCTCTTTCTAACATTTACTGTTTCCTTCTATCAATTCTATATCAATTAATGAATAAAAAATGTAGTGTCATAAGGGTTTTACAAATATCTATTATAAATAAGTAAGAAAGTATAGACGGTGACTATTTTCAAAGTTTCCAAATTAGGTACAAGCATCTTGGTTCTTAATACACAACATCCAATAAAAATGTACGAGGGATTGGGGAAGTGGACGTGGCACAAAGTAGATTTTTTTAATATCTAAAGAATGGTATATATTAAGGTTAGGATAGGTTAGGTTAGGTAGAAAGGCCGGTGCGAAGTCACATTCACACCCCCACCCAGAGACCAATATGGTCCATTGTGACGCCTAAGTTAGTGATAGGATACTGATTAAAAAAAGGAGTTATAAAGAGTGAAAGTCCAAGAATAGAAAGAGAAGTGAAAGATAGAAAATCGGACCAAACATGATAGAACAACACAGCCAACTAAACAATGGCTTTTTGTGCGAGAAATTTAATGGCCGTGTTATCTCACTTTGTGGCGCTGTTAATTGGGCGTCACAAGCATGTGATTTGACACCGTTGGAATTCTTTGTTTGGGGATATTCAAGAGCTAAAGGATGAGATTATGTTTCAGAGCCTTTGACACAATTTGAACCGCCTTTGGCCGATATTTTGCTTCATACATAATTGTCATAGATCCTTCTATCACAATAAAAAATATTAAGATAATTCTCGGAAAACTTTTTGTTTTATTAACAATTAACATCGTGCGTTTTGGTTGAACCACCCTTTAATCAAACAAAGTATTTAATAAGATTTTGTTTGTTGTGCTTAATTTCCAATTTTTATTCTTGATAAAATATCGATCATTATGTTAAACCTCTAAATATAATTTCATCTCCTTAAAACTTCATATACATAACTTTTATATCACCGAAAACCAGGTCGAGAGCAATCATGTGGAAAACCCATCTTGAGGAAAAATATTTACTTTAGCATCTATATCTATATATAAATCGGCTAAGGCAAAACAGTTAAGAACACTTTTCTCCTCTGTATGTCAACCGATTTGAAAAAAACACACACCTTACAGAATGTGCACAACATATATTTTATTAAAATCTTTTCAATATTTTCGGAGAAATAAGCGTTCAAATTAGCTATTAACACATATGTACAAAATACAAAATTTGTTTTTTCCAATTATCAAATAAGAAAAAAAATAGGGTGCTCGTTTATTCGACATTTTTAAGAAACCGGTTTTCGAATATATCGACTGTATAAATACGGGAAATTAAATTTCTTTATTTTACATTTCCGTGCTGCATGCATGTGTTGATTTTTAAATTTTCTATAATATTTAACTGATAAACATAATATTATAGGTGCTGGGCCTGAGTGAATGAAAACCTATAAGATGAAAAATGAACAAGAACATGTAAGGGGAGGTTTTTGGTACTTTTTCGTTCAACATCTGGTTTTTTGATTAATTTTCTTTAATATTAGACAAAGAAAAATAAAATTAAAGATGCAATGTCCCGAGTGGAATAAAATTTACAAAGGAGATTTTATGATACATTTTAGCTTTTCAGTTGATATTTTGCGATATTTTTTATATTGAAATTACAAAATTAAATTAGTAGAAAATAAAATATGAACCAGAGGTTGGTCCCTTGCCAAACCGATTAACTAAGATGAAAAAAATTAATGTTCAAAACATGTAAATACATATGGGTAATTCCAAAGTGTTGAACGTGACAGTGGTACGCATCAAAAATGCAACAACATTTTAAACAACAAATATTTATACGTTCTTTTAACCCTTAAATTATAGCACTAAGAAAGCACTATTATCTATGCTAAAGTTTATGGGGGGCGCGTTTCTAGGCCAAAGATAATGGCAAAAGAAGTAGCGGTTCGAACGTGAAAAAAATAGAAGTAGTTTTTGTGGCCATGTATAAAAAGTTGTAATTCAGCGAAACCTGGCACAATTTTTTAGTCAAACTACTTTCAGAATTTTACATAGCAATGTAACATTAAAATGTCTTTTGGTTCCAAAATCGTCTGTACTATTTTTTGTTTAAGCCAAAATCTGGTTCGATACGTGACAATTCGAACGTGAAATTTTTTCCACAATAATTTAACTAAATAATGATTAATACAAAATAAAAATTTACCGTTAATTCGAATAACATATTTCTCTTCGAACTCTTCCTTAGATTACAGACCATGAAAGAAATTTTTTTTGGAATAATTTTCATCAAATATCACATCTTTTAAAGAAGATATTATTAAAGAAAATATACAATAAAACATACTCACGAATAAGAAATCACGTTTGCACAACTTTGCAGTCTGATTGTTTATCTAAGTGAACAAATTTATGGGTAAATTTATAAAATTAGTAAAATCTAAATATTTCTTCATATCAATTTCGTAAAATAATCAGATTTTAATAACTTTTAAATTTTCGGTCACGGTGGACCATTTGGCGGAAATGCCCATATATACTTAGATGTACTATGTTTTCTTTATATGTTCATAAAAATTCATGTTCGAATTTTGACCATTACGCGAACACTAGTCAAAATAAATTTACTTTTTATTGATAAAAGTAAAACAAAAGATTTCCGCATTTAACAAACTTTTTTGATTTAATGTATCGGCCTCATATTCTGGCGGATGTTAAACCGAGATACCACTGTATTTATTTGTAAGTCTTTTGGCAGTAGTTGGCCAAAGACTCGTACTTACACCCAGTTGAACTTTTAATCACTAAAGCAACATCCAATACACCATAGAAGATTAAATAGAATCAAAACTCTCACAAAAAAAAAAAAAACAAAAATATTCTCTCTCAAAATTCTGTACGTGTGAAATTCAATAACAAAGTCAAGGCGAACTCACTAGAAGGTGATGTAAACTCTACAACAACACTGCTTTTGTGGTTCTTTTGTCAAAAATATTGCAAGAAAAAAAAAGGTTTGCTTACATAAAAAACTATATTTTGACTTGACTATACCTTCTAGTGAATTCGCTTTGCACAAAGTCAACACAATTCTTACTAACACAATCGCAGAGCTAGGTTTTTTTGACAGGTGATTTCGGCCTTTGCTCTCACTTTCCATTCAAGTCAATATTCTATGTAATAAACTATTAGATACAGACAGTATTTCTATTTTCCTTATTTATTATCAATACAATACTCGTGCATAATATGAGCCAAAAATATGTTTTACACTTCGAGAAATATCGATCGTTCTTTTAAACTTTAACATACATAAATACTTTGCCGTTTAAATCTGTACTAAAAAATTAACGTTATTTTTAAGTCAAACATTATTAAAGTTAATAAAATTGTAAAAAAATCGCACTTCTTAAATTATAAAATAAATCTTTTTCAAAATTAATCGCAAAATATTTGAATACTAATTTCTCAAAATATGTTAATTTTTGTTTACACATAATTTAAAAAATTTCCCCAAATACTTCCAGATTCCCCGTGTACCTCAATTTAATTTATTTTCTTTGTCTTAAGTATTTGTCTATTATATCTCTCTGATTATAAAGTTGGATACCAGTATAGTTTACTTTCTTCATACAATTAACTTATTTATTTTGTTTCCAATACAAACATTCAATATACAAGTTTCTGCATTGTATAAGTTTACATTTATTTGCTAGTAGCATTTTACAAATAAAATTCCACTCACGTAATGACAAAGAAAAACAGATTTTCATATTTCAAATAAATAATCATAATTTCACAGCAGGTAAATAGAAAATCAAAATCAAGTTGAAATCTCATTGAAGTCATACACAACGTGAAAAACAACTCCTTCCAATAAAAACCACAATCTCAATTGAAATGAAACGGAATTTTTATTTTATCTTCAAAGTAAGTGGTAAAAAGAGTTAAAAAGCAGAAGTTGTTAAATCACAAGTATTAAACAATATTAAGAAACTTTTTTCAAGTATTGGTATTAAATTTTACCAATTCAAACAAAGAATCAGTTTTAATAGAAAAATTCTAAAAATTTACTGAATAGAATTGAAAAAATTTACTGGAGAAAGTGAACAAAAAGAAATTATTAAAGAATTTTCACAAACACGTGTTACTTAAACATTTTATACGTTTCCAGGCAAACACATCTGCTAGATATTAAATTATGTATGAGTTGAAACTAAAGACCTTAAAAAATGTCAACTGTTGATAATTATTTGATAATAATTTTACATTTTTCACGGAAATTTAAAAAAATTTTAACATAAAATTTTATATTAAAGAAGAAACTGTCTCGAATTTTTAATTTGCTGAGATAATGCTAACACTCTGTTATACACCCCAGCTAGCATTTAAGTTATAATATTTTCTAAATATCACCATAATGAGATCACTTTTGATAACTTAAAACTGGTTTATGACTTGAGCGATTGAAAAAGGATTCCTATATGATTTATTCATATGTTCAAATTATGATTTCTAAAAGTTTTGAATTTAAAACTGATTTAGAGCTATTTACAAGGATTCATATTTGATTACTTCAAATGCTTAAAAAGAGATCAGAAAATTATATCATAAAATATCCTTTAAGGTGATTCATCTGTGGGGTACCATTTCCTAACAACGAGAGTATCATTTGTGATCGAAAAATTAGCTCAAATGAGATGATTTTGCTCGTGAAGCTGATTCCTAAAAGTTTCGATTATCATACAAAATGCTGGCTGGGTTTTCTATACTTGTGATATGCTTATGCATATGGATATGTATATGAAGAATATGTGATTACTGCAATCTGTTGGTATGTGTGAAAATCGAATGTAGAATAGTTTTCATTCAGAAAGCATGTTAAAAGGCATGTTGCACTTTTGTATTGGTTGAGGGTGAATGTTGATTTCTTATTAAATTGATTGTAATAATTTAAAGTGAAATAAGCCCAACCCTATTCCGCATACATATGAGGCATCATTCGTGAAGCGGACATACCAAAAAGATAATTTTGTTTAAATTTCTTCAAAAGTATTTGTCATAACTATACCAACATACATTTCATGCGCCTACTACGTTTGTAGCAAAGAAAAATTATAAATTCTTACAAAAAAAAAAACAAATTCCAAAGACATAACAACAAAAACTTTTAATAAAAAAGTGAAAAGAAGAAAGAAAATAAGTAAATTTAAGTTAGTTTTTCTTAAATGTTGAGACGAAGCGGTTGTGTGAATTTTTTACGTCGTTACCAGGGCTGCCAAAGTTGGGCATTTCATGTAAGCAAAAAGGACAAAGCAAGTCACTTGGGGATTGGAGATTTTTTTGGGGATTTAAAAAAAAATTTCGGGGATTTTACACTTGTATATTATTTACGCTTATTTTTCTTTGTTTCGTATATAACATATGGGCATTTCCTGGGGTCACAAACGTAAGTTCGTACGCTTTTGATGTACAAATAATATAAAAAACAAAACTTTTCCTAGCATTTTTTTGCGGTTCGATAGCATTCCCGCCAGAGACTCTGGTTTCTTTCCTGCAGACAAGCATAGAGCTTCGCGGGATTAGCTTAGGAAATTAAAAAAAAAAAAAAAAAAATAGAAGTCAACTTTGGCTGACAGTAGTGAAATGTAAAAATCTGCGTAATGGAACGGAATAATCAAAAGTAATTAATTTATTTTAAAAGTGTATTAATGTAGGCCTCCATCCATTATTTACAAAATAAAATATCTCTCTTGGTTTTTGTTTAATTGGCTTATGATCCAGTAGCGAACGTACGAATTTTCCATATGTTTTTTTATTATTATCACCATGCATTTTCCCATAAATATCTTCCAATTTCCTTAACAAACAAACTTAATACTCCTTTTACAATTGATTGTAATTAAGAGATTATGAAGAAATAGTGTAAACATAACATATTGTTTGCATGTAAAATAAGTATATAAAAATGTCTTTAAAAGTAAAAAATATAAGGAAATATAAAATTTTCCAGTTTCCAGCCCAATTTCCTCAAGTAAAACAGCTGAGACATGCTATGAAACCATTCTTTTATAAAAATATAACTTTTTTTATAATAATAAACAATAAAAGACAATGATTAAGGCCGTTACACACTATCCCACAAAGTCTTACGTATTTTTCAAAAATGCTTCCCTGATCTAATTATTCTTTGAACATTTTTAAAAAAGAATAACAACTTATCATGACAGGGTTGCATTTTCGTAAATTACTAAAGACTTTGTGGGATAGTGTATAACGGCCTTTATCAACATTTTATTTTTTCATCCTGGTATTCCATTCTGGGGAAATAAATGTTCATATATGAAAAAAAGTAGCAAAACTTTTTTCTTACTCTTATATAGTGTAAAGGGGCCTAATTAAGGTTACCATTTTTGTTAAGTGTGTAAAAGGTACTTTATAAACTTGTTATTTTTTTTTAATGAGTGTTAAAAAAAAAATTAATCTAAAGCCGTTGGACAACACAAAAAATTTTTGATTTTTTAAAGGCAAATATGTAAGTATGTATGTCTTCTCCAAAAATAAGTAAATATGAAAAACAATATAATTAAGATTGGGGAAAAAATGCTACGCTATTGGTTAGTAGTTATGATGCATCGAAGTACTAAATAAATGACGGATATATGTATTTTTATTGTTGAATCTAAGGATGGATTAAGCCGATTGAACAAGCTCCAAATTCTTATAAGTTGGCTTATTCGTCTTCAATAACAGCATATTGTTCTGCTTGTTAAACCTCACTGGAATCGCATAAAAAGGATTAAAAAACATGCGGAAACCAGTCGCTACAAACAAAAATAGTATTTTATTGACTAAAAATTTTTATTTGGGGATTTTTTGAAATTTTTATTAACATTTTCTAACTATTTTTTTTAAAAGAATTTAAAATTTGGTCAGAAATAAAACAAAATTATAAACTTTTTTAGGTTTTGTTTTTTGGGGATATTTTTTAAATTTTTTGGGGACAAGAAAAAAAAGTACCAGCCAGCACTGGTCGTTACCAATCACAGTTTTATTAAATAATCAGGCCTACTGAAGAACGGAACGCAGAAGGCCTTGGCTGGCTAGGACATCGTGTGTAAAAAATGTAAGAGCATGGAATGGGGTTGTAAGGCTTTGTGTCTGAGAAATAAGAGCTTCCAGAAGGCCAGGTTTTTACTTTTTTTTACCGCTTGGTAGTTCTAGTAGATATGAATATGTATGCCAAATATTTTTGTATGATGTTTATTTGCGAGTTATAAGGTACTTAATTGTTGCCATTTTTGAAAAATGATTTTTTTTTATTATCGTTTCGAACTAGAAAAATTAAATAAAAAAATTAAGATAAGTGATTCTTATAGGAAATCTATTGATCCTTTCCAAAAATAAAAAAAAAAAGGTAATGGCCAATTGAAACCGATTCATATCTACCAGAACTATACTTTAGCCAAATATAAAGAAATTCGGTCAATTTTTTTTGGTATGTATGGATAGCTGGCAAACTGTGGATAGTCGAAACATTTAATATTTTCGATAGTTTGTTGACAAACTATTGATAGTATTGAATTCTTTGGGAAATTGTTAAATTTAATTTTTTAGTTCCCACGTAGCCATTTAAAAACAAGTAAGAAAGTACAGTCGGTCAAGCCCGACTATATGATACCCTACACCACAATATTTTAAAACACATTAACGAGAGTGCACTCTATTTGGGACCCATGGAGAATCATTAAGTGTCCATATAAATATGGATCTTTCTATGTATGTTTTAAAATTCATTAAAATCGGTTTGAAAGCTTGTGAGAGGCAGAAATGGCCTCCTACCTTCCCTTGTGGTCCTATTTTGGAAAAAGTGCATAGCTCATGTATGCATATAAATATGGATCTATCTATTTTTAAAATTTTATTAAAATCGGTTTGATAGTTTCTGAGTGGCAGAAATTGCCCCTATCTCCCTTCATGGTCCTACGATTCAGCCCATTTTCAATGGGCCAATAAGAACTTATGTCCCAAATTTTATTAAATTATCTCCAAAATTGCGACCTGTACTTTGCGCACAAGGTTACATGGACAGCCATCCAGCCAGCCGGACGGACATCGTTAGATCGACTCAGAAAGTGATTCTGAGTCGATCGGTATACCTTAAGGTAGATCCAGGACCCATATTTTAAGGCGTTACACACATCAGCACAAATGCAAAATACCCTCTCCACTATTGTGGTGTGGGTATAAATACAATTTTCAATATGGAATTTGACAATTTTTAAAAATAAAATGCCAGAACATATGTTTAATTAATTAAATTCGGGTTTTAATAGATTAATTTTCCAAAAATATGTATATTTAAAATAGTTTTTATTTATTTAGCTGTTAATGGAATCGCCAAATTTGAAAGGTAATTTCTTAAACTATTACATGATACCAATATTTTCCCGATTGGACAAGTAATATTAAGGATATACGGTCTTATGTAAAAAAGTAATGTGAACTTGAAGTGTTCGTTAAAACTTGTTTTCCATACAAATATTTTGTTTAACGAACACTTTGAATCCACATAAATTTTTTTGCATAAGGCCGATAATGAATAATATATCCAAAATTTAGGAGTCCATAACTCGGGAAACATTGGTCGCCGCCAAAAAACTATTTTTATTTCAAACTTACATTTTTTTTATTGTGAAATTTTGGAGTCCATATTTTAAGTTTGGATAAACTAAAGGCTGGCTCAGTAAGAGTGCACTTTTTAAATATAGTGTTTCGCTTTCCCATTCCTGTTTCGCGTATTAAAAAAAGTATTAAATAATATATTTTTAATTTTTACTAACTTTTTTTTTATCTATTTTAAATACAATCACACTAACAACACAAAAAAGGTGTCAAAATGAAACAAGAACGCATCGTATGAACGGCATGTTTGGCAATCTAGTTTCAGAGAGCGAAACAAGTGGCTTTTATCGTCGTATGAACATAACGAGCCCTAGCCGCGAAAATAAAAAAATAATTTTCCATTTTCGTTTTGTTAATAAATGACTTTACTGGCAACACTTGCATCATCTCATTAAATGTAATGGTCTAATAAGGTAACGTTACGATTTTATATATGTATATGAAATAAAATAAAAAACTCTATCCTGTAACATTGGATTTTTGGCGCTTACGTTATTTTCACGGCTAGGGTTCGATATCATAAGGAACATAAAATTATTGTTTTTATTTTTTAATCCAAATTTTTAATATTTCTAATTAAAATTGTTATTGATAATCTTTCATTCTTGACCGTGGCCGGGATTCGAACCGTGGCCGGCCACGGTCAATAATAAAAGATTATCAATAACAATTTTAATTAATTTTCTTAATAAAAATAATTTAATGAAAATTAAATTTAATGAACTTAAGCCTAATTAAAAATATTAAAAATTTGGATTAAAAACCATAAATAGTTCAGCAAAATAACCACAATACTAATTATTGTTTTTATTTTTTTTAAATATATGTATGTCCGATTCACGAATAATGTCTTATATATATATGAATGAGTTCGGAAAAATTACAGATTTTTTTTCTGATTTGGTTAAGATGATTTTAATATTGAATCTAATCAAACCAGAACAAAAGCCACAATAGTAGCAAATCTGATCCCAATCTATTAATCCGTTAAAAATGTTGCTTAAGGCCGTTATACACTATCCCACAAAGTCTTAAATATTTTACGAAAATGCAACCCAGTCATGATTAGTTGTTATTGTTTGTTGAAAATTTTCAAACGATAATAAGATCAGGGAAGCATTTTCGTAAAATACTTAAGACTTTGTGCATAGAAGAATTGGAAAAATTTTAAAATCACAACAAATTTTATACCAATTTCTAAATTTGATAAGAGTATTGGCCTAATAAAATAATACAACAAGTGTTGAGAAGGCATTTCTTTAAGCAAAAGTTAAGTCTCCATGAATTTTTCAAATAATTTCTTTACAGTTGGCAAAGTTACAACACTATTCCAAACATATTTTGAAATAATCGAACTGCAGCCGCCAAGCTTTCATTATGTTTGAAATATTTGAAATATTTGAAATACTGTCACTAATGTAGACACGTTGCTCTATCGTGTACCGCTCCATTTTTACTAGTTCTAAGCTGTCAGCTGTCGTATTTTTTTAAGGTTGCCAACACTTCACTGCACAGATGGCGACAAATTAAAATCCTGCGTCAATTTTGGGACACCTTTTAGAAACGATTTTCAGCCTTCTTTGCACGACACAGTTTTTTCGGAATTCGCTCTCTCTTACGTAATTCACAGCTCCATTATGATCCAAATTACATAATTCGTTATTCAAAGAGCGAAAAAGGTATAAGACAGATGATTGTTTCATGTTGAATACCTAAAAATAATGAAATAGTATTTCTAATTAAAACAAATAACGAGATTTTTATAATTTCATATGCAATGTTTCCTGCACAGTTTCATCTACTTTACCCTCAAACTAACAAATTTAAAAACATTCATATGTTAATTTAGGAGTATGTAAGCGTAAAAGTATTTGAGAATGAACACAGATTGCATTGCCAGAGGCTTGTGTAAGGAATTCCGGTTAAGAGGGCATGCATTTTTGCTGAAAGAACAATAGGGGGAATCGGTATAGAGGAACTTACCTATATTTACTTACAAGCGCACTGACACACATCGAAATAGTAAAGCAACAGCTGTTAAGCTGATGCTATTCAAGAACACACAACTACACAAACACAGATTTATATACTCACTCTGTTTTTAACACTTATATAAACACACGCGTACACATATTTAGATAAATGTGCAATTGCACACAACATAAGCATTTAACAATTGAATGCTGACCACTACATGAACTACCACTTCAACAAAACCATTGACCATACTGGGCAAACAAACATTACACATACACAGATATACAGCTGTACACTATCAGACACACTATTAAAAAACAATTGCCTCGCTTATACTAACTACCGCCCCGCAGGAAACATGGGATCAAGTGTCTCAAAGTCATTACTTTTGTCGATTTTTTTTGTGACTTTTTGTTGACACCGTCAACAAAGCGTGTCAGCCTTTGAGAAAAAACGGAATATTTTTTACAGCTGTAAAGCTAAAGATGTTTAAAAGAATGGAGGAAGTGTTAAAAGTGGAAGTTCGCTTTCTTTAATGAAATAATTATAAGTTTTTTGTATCGAATAAACTTGTTATTCAAACACGTATGCACGTATTTGGATTTAAGTAATTACCTTTGTCATTAATACAGGGTAATCCATTTAGTGGGTTCATAACCACCTGTCTGGCAAGGCTATCAGCTGTTAAATATCTGTCAACTGAAGTGTCATTTACTTAGTCAAAGGTTTGCCATTTACTTATATGCATCGTTTAACAAGCGAAGACCGCGTAAAAATAGTTAAAACTACAAAAGTGGTGGATCAAACGTAACCACTTTTCAGAGTGATTATGGTCGTCTTAATCGACATACTGTGCAAGGAATTTACAAGGTTGTTAAGGAATTTAAGAAACTGAAAGTGTTACAGGTGGGGTCAGGCCTGTGCATCATTGCAATGGGCCGCTTTTGCTGGTGAAAATGTAGCGGGGACTACGAAGTTGTAGATTCCAAGACGTTCCCAGCAATTGGGGCTATGGCCGTATGATTACCGACTTTTTGGGCTGCAATTGAAGGTTATGAACTAGACGCTATGTGGTTTCGACGACCCATATAACACGACCGATTTTGGCTTTATTGCATGGGAAGTTTCCAGAAGGGGCAATTTCACGTTTTGAGAACATCAATTGGCCACCAAGATCTTGCAATTTGATGCTGTTAGACTTTTTTTGTGGGGCTAAGTCAAATACCGTGTCTATGCGGACAATCCCCTAACGTTGGAGTATTTGAAAACTAACATTCGTCAAATTAACGCCGAGATACTGACCGAAAAGGATAGAATTCTGCAACCAATCTACAGATGTCCACTTAAGTTTCATGGTATTTAGTACGTACTGGCAACGTCCAAGCTTTATTATGATATAAAAGTTTCATTGAAATCACAGCTTAATGTGTATTTTATTAAACTTTAGTTTTGAAACTGAAAAATGGATAACCCGTTATTATAAGTGAAAATATATAGTATAAATATTCAACAAGTTTTTGTGGGTACTTCGACTACGACTCCACAGCCCTGCTCTCCACTATTGTGGTGTGGGTATAAAAATGTCGACTAGAACTATTAAAATGTAATAGAAAACCTCTGGTTCCAATTTTTTCATATGGTCCCCAGAAGAACAACCTGTGCCCATGTTCTGTAACTCTCGCGTCGAGAAACTTTTCGATTGAAATGTGTGAAATGAAACAAAAATGCCACATATTGTAACAGAGAGCTGTTTTTCTCACTAAACTGTGTCTGTAACTTTTTTTGGGGAGTACTAGCTGCCACGTAAGAAAATCGCCAATTTACAGAAAATGTGTGTCTGTAACATTTTTGTGAGAAAAGTTGTCGCTTTAAACCGTCAAATAAACTCACGAACAAAATTGGGCGAGAAACAATTTTAACACTAAAAAACGATTCAAAATGCAAAATGCAAAGAATAATAATAATGCCATTTTGTTCATGGCACATTTTTTCATTGCTTAATTATTTAGCTTTAAACATTTTTATAAAATTTACGAATTTTCAAAGCTCGTTTGCAAACAACAAACATTAAATACATTATTTAGTACAGCCGACGGTTGTATTTTAGCCGCCGTCGTTAAACATTTTTCAATTTTAGTCGCCGTCAACGATATGTGTGACTGGCGTTCCCAACGCCTGCAATGCCACATCACCTTCGAGTACAAACTTATGACATTTATAACGTAACGACGTAATCTCTTTTAATAGTTTTCGACATGAGTTACAGACACAGTTTTTTCTCACTTTTCGAGAAACGATGGAATATTTTGTTTCACATCTTTTCGATGCGAAAAGTTCGCACTAAAGTAACAGAATACTGGTCACTAATTCTAAGGTCGGATTTTAGTAAATTTTTAATAAAAGCACAAGCTATCATTGTTCCTAGCACTGGTATTAAAGTCATTAATGAATCAGTACAGTTTCACCATTTACAATTCCTACAGGGGCATGAAACACACACACAAACACACATATTAATACACACATACTTATTTAAAGCTCATTTTCTCACAAATTGTGGCCAAAAGTATGGCTGACCAACAGCAAAAAAAATAAAAAATTGCAAAAATCTTTAGGCGTTTAGGCGTGAATAATATTTTTTATTTTTGCTGTGCAAAAGTAAAAAGACCAAACCAGTGCTTTGGCAATCATTGTGATGTTTAAGTGCCACTAAATAGTGTTTCTTTGTAACCATATTCTTTTACAAGTAACTTTTCTCTGGTTCTTTTTGTGCTGTTGCAGTCGTTGTTGTTTTTGCTTTCTCTTCAGCAAACACTTTTTTGCGCTTTTTTTTCTCTGATTCTTGTTAGTTGGAAAAACTTTTAAACCCTATTTGTTAAATGTTACTTGTTCAAAGTAGAAAAGTTGTATGTTTGTAGCAGAGAACGAGGGCAGATCAAAATGTTTTTTGAAGATTATGAAAAAAAAACAAATTCTTGCAATTAATTCGCTCAAATGGGGATCAATTGATCTGAGACTGCGGCTGTTCTAACTTTTATGCCCACTGCCTAGAAAAGATAAGGTAACATTAGTTTTGTAATTTTCTTAAAACCCCAGCAAAATAATCGTCAGTATATTTCTCAAATTCTTAAACGATCTAGAGACGTATCGCAAAGATGCATGCATGCATCTATTTAATGCGGTATATAAAAAAAGAAGATCTTAATGAAGCTGTGCCGCACTTAGGTCTCCGCGTTCAACTAAGGAAAAAAATTATAGTCATGGAAAAAACACAAGTAAGCAATAAAGAGCCCTATTTGCGATTATATCGTTAGCGACAAAAGGCAAATTTTATAGGAGAAGGTTTTATATTATTTTTTTTTCTTAAGCAATGCAATACATACTTTATTTAGATTTAGAAATGCTTTTTCTCCTCAACGGTACAAATTCAAAGTCCATGAATTTGTTCGCCATTGTAACGAGTACTTATAACCTATTTGCAAGAAAAAAAAAAACTAAATTTCGATAAACTGTCGCTTACTATATACATAATCGGAAATATAGCTCGATATTGTCATGCAATTTTAATTTTTGTTTTAAGTTTAGTATCGATGATGAAACTGTTTTAGTACTATTTTAAGTAGCAAACTAAGGTGAGATCTTTGTGGTCTTTTATTAAAGCAAATACAACAATGCCAATTTTTTTTTAATGAAACCTACAGTCATAATATTATTACAGTAACGGACTGTAGTTTATTTAAGAAATATTCCGTTCAGTCATTTTTAAATAAATAAACATTTAAAATTCCAAGCAAATTTATTTTTAACTGATTCTAACAAGTTTTCAAAAAACTAAGTGCATATTAATACGGATTTTCAGTTGCAGTTAATATTGTCCGTTGATTGAGTTAAATTCTTCTTTATGTTAAAGTAAATAAAAATGTAATTTAAAGCAACGAAAAGTTCATTTAATTTTTACTGTCAAAAATTCAACCGCGAATTCCGTAAAAACAAATCAATTTTCAGTTATCTTATATAAATTAATTGTCAAAAAATTAACTACATATTCCGTAAAAACAAATAAATATGCAGTTATTTTATAAAATTTCACTGTCAAAAATTCAACACCATATTCGGTAAAAACAATTAAATATTCAGTTATTTTATATAATTTTATTACCAAAAATAAATTTTTACTTATCTATAAAAAATGGATTGCTTGTTTTGTGTAAGCAATTCCCATTTTCTATTTGTTAAAATAATTTAGTTAAATACATCAAATTTTAAAAGTAAAATAATTGCGAAGCCATATCGGTCATGCTGCTGGTGTCTTATAATTGAGAGTTCTTCTGTAAACAACGTGGTCAGTACAACAAAAGTAAAACAAACGTGTGTAACTGGGTAAGTAAATAAAAATATTCTCCCTCTCTCGCTTATAAGAAAAACAAGCGGACTGTCTGGTATTTTTTAGAAATTCGCCTCTTTTGTGGAGTAAACGAAAATTTAATAAAATAACTGAATATTTAATCGTTTTTACTGAATATGGTGTTGAATTTTTAACAGTAAAATTTTACAAAATAACTGAATACTTATTTGATTTTACGGAATATGGTGTTGAATTTTTGACAGTAAAAATTAAATGAACTTTTTGTTAAAAATAAATGAAAAATAGGTGGACCGGCTTTTAATTGAACTTTCATTTATTTTATATTACAATTTCAGTTAATTTTACGTACAGAATATTGTGAGTGTATAGATTTTAATTTTTTTTTTTTAAAGAAAGTAAAGAAATGAATATAAAAAAATATACATCTCATGTGTTTTATATTGGGTTGGTTCACAATGGGTCATTCCTAACGAGACTGAGAACAATATGTTATCGAAATGGCAACTAGATGTTGTCAACAAAGCAGCATGTTGTCGAAATCAGACCATTGTGTTGTAAATATGTATTTTTACAGTTTGTTGTTAAAATGACACAAAATGGTGACAAAGTGAGAGCGAGGTGTTTTAAAAATTTCGACACCATACGTTATCAAATGAAACACAAACTTATTTTTCCCTCTGTGTACATATATCTCAAATTTTGAAATAAATTTTCAAATTACCCTCATATAATAAAGAACAAATATCTATGTAATAAATGTTGGACTTTTTAAATAGAAAAAAATTACAAAAATTTAACAAAAATGAAAAGTGTTGGCGCGTGTTTCCTAACCGGGCGGTTGCACATGACCGGGATTTTGCACAATGACTCAACTAAACTGACCGTAGAATTGTAAATAATAATAATAAAAAAAAAGAAATGGAAAACTATGAAGTGTTCTACCATTATAAGGTTTGTACTTGTAAATGTAATTTCATAAAGTGGAAACAAAATTGAGAGAAAGTTTATGGACAAAAAAAGTTTTGTACAAATTTATTTTAATGCAAGTGATTTAATTTTTAAAAGAACATATTTACTTAGTTCCTCATTTTTTTTTGCTAGCTGAAAGGCATTATTGTAAGGGGAGAGGAGGAGCGTTTAAAAGTTCAGCAGTTGGTAAATTAAGTTTGCGATTAATTATTGACTTTAAAAGCTTCAGAAAATAGGGGAAATTTGCATAAAATATGTGTAAAAATAGGAGTTTTCGTTTCAACATATTTTATAAATTTCTCTTATTTTTTCTTTAAATTATTTTGCCTTTTTATTTCAGTTTTCAATGGTCTTTGATAGCCCTTGCTTTTTTTTTTAATTTGTTAACACGAGTTACAATGAATGTGTTTATAAAATTATTTTAATAACTATCATTTAGTATTTTAATAAATCTCTCATGTGGCATGTCATTCATAATTGTGGCATTTAAAATATGCTCTTCAGAAACAAAACAACAAAATGACGGTTGCAAACAATGCAAATTTGTGTTTAATTTGTAATTAAAATAGCAAAAAAATATTTTCTAACTTGAATTTTTTCATGAGTTGACACGAATTTTTAATACACTTCACTAACACCGAATCATATCAAAGTGAAAGAAGTGAAACATAAATTAATTTATGGAGTGGAATTTATTGGGGAGCTGTGGTTCACTGCGGATCTTTTTTAAGTCATATTGATATATTTATAAGATTTATTAAGGTGTAAGCGGTTTTCGGACTTGGGGATTGAAAAAGCTAAGGTCCATGCCGAATTTTATATAGATAAATATCTATTTTGTTGGAATATATGGCAGCAAAGATAATGTTCAGAAGTGAAAGCTTAATGCTGTAGACCCGACAGCATTGCCAAGTATGCATATTTACCTATTTTTTGCAGTTTTTTCAACTGCAAAGCAGTCGTCCAGAATTTAACTTCAAAAAACAATTTTCTTTAAATCAAAGCAGTTTTCCAGTTTTACTCGAACGATATAAAGAAGCATTTAATTACAATATGTTTAACAATTTATTCTAATGCAACAATTCTATAACTTGTACGCCCTATTAAAATCAACACATGCACATTTATTTTTAATATTGAACGGACCGCAAGTTGCAGGACTTTTTGTAGGCCTCTATACTCCTTTCTAAAAGATTCGCTTCGAATGATATCCTGCCTTCAGAAGTATTCCTTCTAGAAGGTTTAAATTTCTTTTTGAAAAACTTTCCAAAATATTCGGTACACATGCGCTACTCTCTTCTTCAAGAAGGGAGAAAGGAAGTTGTTCAGTTTTTAGTGACCTTCCTTACTCCATTCTCTGGGAAGAGAAAGAAGTTGTTTAATTTTTGTATTTTTTTTAGTCTCCAACATTTTAAAAACATTTCTTTTTGCGCTTGATCTAGTTTTTATAACGGTTTTTTAATTTTTATGATGTCTCTAAAAGCGTCGTAAATCTTATGAAACGTATACGTTGCCGATCAATAGAAGCCCATTTTAGAGTACAAATGTTTAATGCTTTTTAACAATCCTTTTTTACAAGGCGTTCTTAAAGACATGCATCAGAAGGGCTAACAAAACTCCTTCTTTTGAAAGCCTTTTAGAATTCTTGTGCAAAGAAGGAAGTGTGGAAAGGCTTGCTTCCAATGACAACCTGTGTAAAATATATATTAGTATGAAACGCTGCGAGAAGAGCTTGTGGCTGCTAAATAAGGCCGCTTTACTCATTCTTTTTTACCGCTGGGAACAAAAGATATGCCTCAATATTCATTAAAAATATTTCAGTTTTATAAAAGATTTATTTTGTGTATTGATTGTTATGCTAGAAACACAACTGGGACAAACGACGAATTATTCGCAACGAATATTCGTCGTCAGAAATAGAACACATTGGTATGTATGAAAATACACACAATCATGGTGTAGACCGAAACTCGTCGTGCATAACGAACTTTACGATAGGTTTATTTCTATTTCATACCCACACGAGCAACGAATAAATTGGGACAGGGCCAGCTAACCGCTGCTAAATCGTGAAAGCTGTAAATAATCCCAATGAAAAATCGGTTCTATTGCGAACTTGGCTAAAATTCGCGAAAAATTGCACGCTTTTAAACAAACACTTAAATTTAATTGAAAAAGCTTAACGGGTTAAAAGAACAAAGTGTCGGACTTATAAAATGTTTTATTTCTTTTTAATATTTTAAACAACCCATAAAATTGATTTAAAGTTCCTTAAACTATAAGGAATGGAAAAAACTGCTAAATGAGCATAATGGCAAAGTCTACACTGAAAGAATTTTCTTCGGAATTCCAATGAATTTTGACATTAATCCCATGAAAAATTGCATTAAAAAGGAACCTATGCAGCGCTTCGTTGGATCAATGAAACCTGTTTCATTAAAATGTATTTAATGAAACATTACATTAGATCTATGAATATTAATCATTGGATGAATACTTTCAATAAAGTAAAAAATTTTTTTCTTATTTTATTTTATTTTTTTTTTTATTTTTGTTTGTTTTTTATTTAATTTTTTTTATTTTATTTTATTTTCTGTCTCTGGCGGGAATCGATCGCGCAACCTCGGTGCTGATAGACTAGCTCACTACCAGCTAGCCTACCGGGGCAATGTAGTTTTTGGATAAAAAAACTACATTTTTTACTCAATTAAGAGCGTAAATATGAGATTAAATTGTCCATAACAACAATAACAATTGATTGAAAGTGGATTTAAAGTTTTTGTTTCATTACTATAATGACATTTTTATTGTCATAATGAAAATTTAAATTTATGAAGGCAATTATTGAAATATGTTGCTTTTATAAAAGAATTTTTGATTTCATAAATTTAATGGCATATTACATTATTTGTATGAAATAATTAAATCTTACATTTTTTTATTAACAATTAAACATTTTTTTAAGGAAACTATAATTTTGTATTAATTTATTTATGTATTAAAGGGTGGTTAAATTGTAAGGGCCGATGTTGAATGTGAACCACACCTAAACGCCAAGTTTTTTTCCGAATTTTATTTGACATTTCTCTATTTCAGACTTACTCAATTTGAACCATGGAGAGATACACAATCCAACAACGTGTTAAAGTTATCCAGACTTATTATGAAAATGGGCGTTCAAATCAAAATGCATATCGTGCACTTCGTGATTTTTCGTTAGGCACATTTTCACCTCAGTGGATTCGTTAATAAGCAGCATTGTCGCATTTGGGCGAATGATAATCCAAGAGTGATTGTCGAAAAACTAATACACCCACAAAAAGTGACTGTTTGGTGTGGTTTATGGGCTGGCGGCATCATCGGGCCATATTTTTTCCAAAATGAGGCCGGTCAGGCAGTTACTGTGAATGGTGTTCGCTATCGTGAGATGATAACGAACTTTTTATGGCCCGAATTGGAAGATATGGATGTGGACGATATGTGGTTTCAGCAGGACTGTGCCACTTGCCACACAGCTAACGAAACAATGGCTCTTTTGCGCAACAAATTCAATGGCCGTGTTATCTCACGTAATGGCGATGTCAATTGGCCGCCAAGATCATGTGATTTGACACCGTTGGACTTTTTTCTTTGAGGTTATTTGAAAGAAAAGGTGTACGTCGATAAGCCAGCAACAATTCAAGAGCTAAAGGATGAGATAATTCGGCACATTAACGGCATAGAACCTCCATTATGCCTCAGGGTCATCGAAAATTTGGACCATCGGATGGAGGTGTGCCGCCGTGGTCGCTTCGCCCATTTGGCCGATATTTTGTTCCATACATAATTGAGTAATACCAATATATCATAATAAAATAAAATTACAATAATTTCCTAAATAGTTTGTGTTTTATTCAAAATCAACATCGGCCCTTGAAATTTAACCACCCTTTATTTATTTTGTATATTGTTTTTTTATGTTCCCAATTAAATTTTTTTGTTTAACTTGGACAAACTTAAGTTTTCATATATCCAATAAAAATTTTTAACGTAATTACGAAATCCAATGAAGCGATTTTAACGAAAAGACTTCATTATAACTATGAAATTCCATTTAGACAATGAAAATTTTCATTTTTCATGAATATGATTCTTTAATTATATGAAGCATTTTTCTTTCAGTATACTATTTATTAAAAATCCTTAAAACTGTAAAGAATCACAGGATAATTTGCTTCTATCATGAACTTGGCTAAAATTTGTGAAAAATTGCAAACTTTTACGGAACGTTCTGAAAATCAAGTGGTTTCAAATCACGTGCTTTTAAAATCACACTTGTGATTTTGTGGTGTAATTTGTGGCAGTACCTTCGAAAGGGTTGTCATCTGTTTCTTTAGCCCGTTCTTTAAACTTTAGGTGCTTTAGCCAGTCCTTGTGAAACTTTTTTTTAATAGATTTTACTTTTTTCCTTTTTTTAATTTTTCTTTCAGTTTATTTAATATTCCTTTTTTATGAATTTATTTGGGCATTTAAAAAACAATTGAATATAGCAGTCATTAGCTGTCAATAAAATTAATTTAATTTGAAATTACTTTTCATTTTTTAAAAACGTTGTTAAATACTAAAAAGCTGGTTAAATTGCACTAAAACTACAATACTTCGGAGCATATTGATTTAGAATTGTGAAGAAAGTATGTACATATTAGTGAAGCTAATATCGATTAAAATAATTAATACATTTTTATCAAATTTTGTACAAAACGATTATACCCACCCTTTGGGTAAATATCAGAGTATTTCCCAATTCTTTCCCAATTTTCCCTATTTACCGGGTATTTACCAATTGGATATTTACCCTCTTTCCATCTATACACATAAACGAGCATTTAAATTGTTGCATTATTTTAGATCTAATTTACTGTTAGAATCTTTTGTTTTTTTCTTTAATATTTGTATTAAAATTAAACATTAAAGCAAAATATTAAAAATACCACAAGAACTAAAAAATTGCTAGAAATTTTTAAATAATGCTAGAAAATATTCTAGATGCTAAATCAGTTTTTTTTTCATGCTAAATGACTTTAAAAAATGCTAGATCTAGCATGAAAAATGCTAAATTGGCAACACTGGTACCATATGCTTGGCAATTCTTAGCTTCACTGGTCCTTAGGGGGTTTAAAAATTAGCTAAAATGTAAAATAGCACAACTTTGTCCGTAGTTCAAAAATCTTCGATACGTCTACTTTAGGGCTCAGCTTCCTATGTCATAAGGGGGCTTTAATATATAAGGGGGCTTTCCCGCGCCCCTTTGTCCTCTAAAGTCTCCGCTCACAGGCCAAAAATAAGAAAATCCGGCTGAGTTAGGATTTGGCCTAGGTGTTTCATTATATGCATGCCAATTTTCAGCTTTCTAGCCCATTAGCCGGCTTCAAAAAGCTCTGGATGGACAAGAAAAAAGAGGAACACACAAATAAGGAAATAATAAATGCATGTATGTTTTTGCTGCCATAAAAAATGGTATAACAAAAATTAATTTTAATAAAAAGAAAAAACCCTAATAAGTCCCCAATATTATAATTTCTTAATAACCAAACAAAATCCACAAATTTAATTTTTTATCTGCAATTCCAAAATCCCAAACTGTCATAAGTACGAATCCTATTGAAAATAGTGGAAATCGGTACATTATCTCAAATCTTCCCCATAAAAACTTCTTTCCGAAATAGTCTTTGTGCCCATAAATTATTATGACGGCATTTAGATAAAATTTACAAAAATCTTCTCTGTTCACTACATTTTAATGGATTAGTTCTTTAAAGCCGATTATAGAGCTCTTTCGATATATTTTCATAAATACTTATAAAACTTTTTTTGATATTCTTTAATTAGGCTCGAGTTCATCAAATTTAATTTTCATTAAATTATTTTCACTGAGGAAAGGAATTTTACAACTTGGAATTTTTATTAAAATTTATTGATAATTTTTCTTGGCTGAGCTCAGCCAAGAAAAATTATCAATAAATTTTAATAAAAATTCCAAGTTGTAAAATTCCTTTCCTCAGTGAAAATAATTTAATGAAAATTAAATTTGATGAACTCGAGCCTAATTAAAGAATATCAAAAAATTAAAAATTAACAGTTCAACTAAAAATCAAAAATTGTTCTTAGAAATAGCTATGGCACAAGCTCTAATGTTTACATTTGTACTTTAATTTGTACAAATAAAAAATGTCGACGAAAGTGGACAAAAAAACATAATAAACAAATGTATTCAGGTTTTCAAGACAAAGTCTTGACAGAAAGAATACGAAAAAACAGAGGAAAAAGGAGGCAACATGTAATTTGAAAATTTAAGTGATAATAACAGCAAATTTCGAACCACCAGTACTACTGGTTAAAGATTGATGTTTGACTGTTGGCTAACGGGCACCGCAGTGGTGCATTGGGTAGAACACTAAGATCTTCTGAGGATAGAAAGTGGTGTTTCTTGAAACATGTAAAGATCAACCCGGGTTCATATCCCAGCTCAGCCAAGAAAAATTATCAATAAATTTTAATAAAAATTCCAAGTTGTAAAATTCCTTTCCTCAGTGAAAATAATTTAATGAAAATTAAATTTGATGAACTCGAGCCTAATTAAAGAATATCAAAAAATTAAAAATTAACAGTTCAACTAAAAATCAAAAAAATACTTATAAAACTTTAAAAAAATAAACGACTATATACAAATGTGTACAAATATCCTTGTAATTATATATTTAAATGTTGTTTATCAGCGTGTTGAATAATAACATGTCCTTGAAATAATTAATTGTCAACATTGATCTCTATCTTTTCATGATAGCAGTGACATCAACAATCATAATCACAATAATAACTGTTTATATTCCTTTATACAAAATGTCTCTATTAACACAATTATTAAAATATACACCCTGTTTAGGTTTGTAAATGTTGGTGGTAAACGTGCAATTTCCCAGCAAACATGTAAAATTCACTTCCAAATGAAAATGTTTGAAAAGCATGAACATTTAAAAATGCCAAAAGTTTGATAATAGAGAATAAACAAGTAAGAAAGTATAGTCGGTCAAGCCCGACCATATGATACCTAGCACCACAGTACTTAAAAACACATCATGCTTATGTTTCCATATAAATATGGATTTCTCTATGTTTAAAAACTTCATTAAAATCGGTTTGAAAGTTTGTGAGAGGCAGAAATTCCCCCCTACATCCCCTTGTGGTCCTATATTTGAAAAACTGTATAGCTTATGTGTCCATATAGATATGGAACTATCTATGTTTTAAATTTCATTAAAATCGGTTTGAGAGACAAAAATTGCCCTTATAACCCCTTGTGGTCCTATTTTTTTAAAACTGTATAGCTTATGTGTCCATATAGATATCTATCCATGTTTTAAACTTCATTAAAATCGGTTAAATAGTTTCTGAGAGGAAGAAATTTCCCCCTATCTTCCCTCGTGGTCCTACGATTCGGCCCATTTTCAATAGGCTTGGTCCTTGTGCCAATTAGAACCTATGCCCCAAATTTTATCAAATTATCTCTTAAATTGCGACCTGTACTTTGCGCACAATGTTACATGGACAGCCAGCCAGCCAGCCTGCCAGCCAGCCGGACGGACATCGTTAGTTCGACTCAGAAAGTGATTCTGAGTCGATCGGTATACTTTAAGGTGGGTCTAGACCAGCCATCGGCAAAATCAGGGCGCCGCGTTTTCTCTATTCTCTTTTATTACGTACGTGTGCACACACATAGTAGAGAATTAAACAACATTAATCAGTCTAGCTTGAGCATTCAACAAGGCAGGTCTTGTTATCGCTTGTTGCTTAAAATAAGATTAAAATCAGCGTTGCCATATAAAAAAATTTGTCCCCACCAAAATGGTAGATGAATATGAATTGAATTTTTTATTTTCAGAAAATTATTTTGGCAAACCAGAATGTTTGGTTTGTCAGCGTACTTTGTCACGGATTAAAACCCATGACATGCAAAGGCATCTTCAAGCATTTCACAAAGAATATGAAAGTATTACTGGTGATGCAAGAGAAGCCCTTGTTGTTAATTTAAAGAAAACTTTTTATGAAAAAATGATTGCTGATGCGGAACTAAACTCGAAAGAAGCAGTCGATTTTTCATTAAAAAGAAAGGCATCTTTCGTTGTTGCTGCGTCTCTAGCTAAACGTTGTCGTCCTTTTGAAGATGGCGACTTTTTTAAAGAGCTTAGCAACGATGTTTTAGAATGTTTTGGCGAAAAATCTGAAGAGATACGTAAATTGATAAATGATATTCCCCTCTCCGCTCGCACAATTGTTCGACGGACTGAGCATATCAGTGCCTTCATCTTTTCAAACATCAAGAAAAGAATGCTTAATTGCAAATTTTTTTCCATATGCTTAGATGAATGCACGGATATGAACGACATAGCTCAGCTTATTATCTGTATAAGGACTGTTAATGAAAATTTTGACGTGCACGAAGAAATGTTTTCCCTATACGGCCTTCACAACAGTGTGAAAGGAAAACTTATTTTTGATATCGTGAATGAAAATGTTCTTTCTTTTACAGATAAGAATAAGTTTTGTTCTGTATGTACTGATGGTGCCAATGTAATGGTGGGTAAAAAAGAGGGTTTTGTAGGACATTTGCTAAAAAGCAATTTAGATTTGTATGTTTTTCATTGCATTGTTCACCAACAGGCATTATTTTCAAAAAGTTTGAATGTATTGAATACAATGAAAATTGTCGTTCAAATTGTTAACAAAATACGTGGAGGCCATAATGCCTTAAGTCATAGAAAATTTAAAGATTTTCTTGAAGCCGTGCATGCTGAATATGGAGATTTGGTTATGTATACAGAAATAAGGTGGTTAAGCAAAGGTCGTTGTCTTCAAAGACTTTTTAGCCTTCGTAAAGAAGTCATAACGTTTTTGGACGAAAATGTAACAAACGAAACTAAGGCATTGTCTAAACATTTGAAAGACAAATCCTTTTTATTAGATTTTGCGTTTTTGACTGATGTAACAGAATTTGTCAATCAACTTAACATCCAGTTGCAAGGAAAAACCAAAACAATTTTTGAGCTATTTTCTGCACTTAAACAATTTATAAGAAAAGTTGAAATTTTAATACAAAACCTTAAAAATAACAATTTAATAAGTTTAACAAGAACATTTGAAATTTATAGTGAAGTTTCAAATAGCAATAGCAAACTAAATGAGTATGTAAATGTGCTCCAATCTCTGTTAAATAATTACAACAATCGTTTTCATGATTTTAAAAAAATTGAAAATTTGATTGAAATGCATAACAACCCTTTGTTATGTAATATTGAACTACATAATCACGATCTTAAAGCAGAACTTATTAAAATGAGGGAAGATCTAGCTTTACCATTTACTAATGGAATTGAGTTTTGGAGAAATATTTCTGAAGATCTATACCCGAAAGCTAAAAACGAAATTTTTAAATTGTATGCAATGTTTGGATCGACCTACATTTGTGAGTCAACATTTTCGGCACTTAAACACATTCAAACTAAAAGTCGAAATCGTTTGACTGATAAGCATTTAGAAAATCTGTTACGCATAAAATCCTGTCCATATGAAATAAATATTGATGATGTAATAAAATATGAAGTTTGATATCAAAATTTTTTTGAAACGCAAAATCTAATAAAAAGGATTTGTCTTTCAAATGTTTAGACAATGCCTTAGTTTCGTTTGTTACATTTTCGTCCAAAAACGTTATGACTTCTTTACGAAGGCTAAAAAGTATTTGAAGATAACGACCTTTGCTAAACCACCTTATTTCTGTATACATAACCAAATCTCCATATTCAGCATGCACGGCTTCAAGAAAATCTTTAAATTTTCTAAGATGATAATAAGATAATAAGATGAGACATGTCATTTATAGCAGTGCATTCTCCTACCCATATGGCAGCAAATAATCATGCAAACATTTGTATCCATATGATATATTACATATTGAAGATGTAATGTATCAAAATATGTTAACGATTGGAGATTCTTACTTTTAAATTGGGGATATGAGAAAAATGTTTTTTCTGGCAACACCGGTTCGTGGTGAGAGGGAGAGCGAATATAACGCACATAATCGCAAAATGTAATAGTATAGGTTGCCGATGGCCGGTCTAGACCAATATTTTAAAGCGTTACACACATCAGCACAAATGCATAATACCCTCTCCACTATTGTGGTGTGGGTATAAAAAGTTTCAAAAATTGTTATTTTTCGAATTAAAGACAGTGTTAAACTTGTAGTTTTAGAAAACGCAATAATAAGTTTTATATCAAATTTAAAGAGGAATTTTATTTTTTTTTAAAAATTTTTCTTTTGAATTCAACTCTAGGTTTGCCAACAAGTCGACTTTAGGTTAAAATAAAAAAGTAATAAATCAAATTTTTATATTTTAATCAGGCTAAAGTTTAAGGCCCATTTTCACAACTTACCGATAGCTAAAAGTAGACTTTAACCGGCCTTATAAAAAGTGTTCCATTTATAAAACTTAGCTTTAACCTAAAGTAAGCGATAAGGTAAACTAAGGTTCATCCTACCTGGTAGGTTAAAGTAAAGTTGTAAAAATGGAACACTTTTTATACGGCCGATAAAATCCTCACTTCAGCTATTGGTAAGTTGTGAAAACGGGCCTAAGTTTAATTTATTTCATGTTGTAAAAATGCTTTTCTTCATATAATAATGATTAACATTTTTAAATTTTGATTTAAAACCATAAACAGTTTAACAAAATAGCCACAATAGTAACTAAAAGTAAGAAAATATAATTGGCCCGACCATATGATACCCTACACCACGGTATGTAAGAACTAATTTTAATGGACGAGCCAGAACTTAATTATGGTACGAGGTTAGGATTCATGTTAAAGTTCTTTGTGCCGAATATTATTCAAATATCTTCATCTATATGAGATTTGTTGCCTTTAAGTTATTTTATGAAGAGGGATTATATGGAACCTAAGGTAATTTAAAACATACCAGCAAAACAATTTTGCATGACGTAGTAGCTATCGTATTTGTATTTGTTGGTAATTTTTACTTTACAAACATTTATAGGAAAGTTTTGGTATTAGATTTTTTCGGGAGTAGTACTTGGACGGGAGTTATAGCCAAACATGGACTGTTGCTTAACACATCAGCATAAACGCATAATATTCTCTCCACACCATTCTGACAATCCATTGTTATATGCGCACAAGAACAAAACGTTGACAGAATTACCGACATAAAATTGTTCATGTTCTTTGTTGTGGGCAAAACATATGACAAGACAAACCACATTAGCATCAATAACAATTAAGAAGGCTTTTATTTATATGGAAATACTGCAGTGATGTTAGACATCGTTGTGCGAACAAATGTTTGCACAACGCTGTTTGATCAACAACATCCGTCTCCACGAGCCAAATTCATATTTGCATATGAAATTATTCGTTGCTTTAACATAATGCTGTATGCTGGGTACACACTATGCAATGCATTTACGCAATCTAGCAAATTAAATTCATTTTCATTCATTTTTCATTCATTCGAGATTTCATCAACATCAAAACGTTTTGATATTTTGAGATTGCACTGTCTGTACCCAGCATTATTCAGGACTTAAATACACTGTTTTTTTTTTGCAAACATTAAATATTTTTCTCGTGCATAACTTCAATTCTGTCTAGCCTCCAGTCACTTGCAAAAAGAAGCTCGTCCTTAATGATGACGGAATCACCAGCCTTTAGTTCACGTTGTGGACTTTGCCATTATAACTTTTGTGTAGTGCGTTAGGGTATTCCGTTTTCCATCATTGACTTAATTTGGGATAGCGTGCCTTAAATCGTTCCCAGCGGTTAATTAAAGATAAGTTCTGTGATGTTAACTCAGAAGAAAACTTAATATAACCCTTTGAAGAAAATGAGCTGGTGTTAACGTTTGAAAGTTTAAAACACATTCGAATTGCGGTAAAAGAGTAACGAACTCTTCGAAATTTATCTTCTGCATGCCTGCAATTTGTAGCTAACACTGGTTCATATCCCGTTCGAAGGACCATGAACAAAATTCAACTTATTGTTTTGAAAACTACGTATAATTCAACAACAGAGTTGAATAAGCCACAGGTAAAACAAGACAAATTTTATTTGTTACTTATTTGTTTTGGTGTGTTCTGTAATGCAAATACTGGGGTTTTTGTTGTTTGGCACACTGGGCTTTTGTAAAATTTAAGTTTTTGTTATTTTTATTTAATGTATGGCACAATATGTTTGTTGCACCGGGAGTGCTGGTTTTTTTAATTAAAATTTGTACAGAAAAATAATTGCAGTCAGGTTTGCACTTGCTTCGTTATGTTGTGAAAAACAAAACTTTTTTTGGAGGTGTTTGCACGCCGCCAGTCTAAGTTGATAAGGCCGTCAGCGAAGTCGATAAATTAATCTTCAAGATCGATAAGTGCGTCTTCGATAACGTTTAATCGATCTTCAACGGGGGAATCATAATTCGCCATTGAAAAATGACTTGTAAATTAGGTTTCATATAAAAGGATAATGCTTCAATTTATTTTAATGCTAAGCTTTGTGTTTGCTGGGTTGCATGCCTATTATTTGAGCATATGTGGGGTTTCCAGTGTCATTGTTGTGTTGTGATATTGCATGTCAGTTGTATGATAATTCCAACTTATATAAACAAATATACATAAATTTGTTTATACAAAATGCATGACACTTGTATAAATATTTATAAATTTCTTAATTAATATTCTGTTATAATATTATTAGCAGAAATTTATTATGCCTATTGACCAAACAATTGTTATAATTTAGAGATTAAAGTGGCTTTTCTGGAATTTTTTAGTTTTGAATAATAAAGTAATAAGTACAAATAATTTTTCATGTTTATACAATTCTTATACATATTTCAGTTATCACCTAATAGCTACAACATTCTTTTACAAGCATCGATTTCTTAAGCAGCAACATGTCTTAACATGTTACCTGTCTTTATAAAACAGACAATTTAAGGCCGATTTTCCTAAAGGATGAATTTGTCTAGAAAAACAAATACCTATACGTCTAACAGTGTACTCTTATTTTTTTTTTGGTTAAGTGGTCAAAACTTGAAACATTTATTGGTAAATGTTTATTTTTAGTTTAAATATTGTTCTGTAAACAAAAGGTTTTACGTTTTTCAAATCTGAAATTAAAAATTAAATTTATTGTGCATATTAATATTTTTCAATGTACCATAAAATAATTAAAATATGTCACAAAGAAAGCTTCACTTACATTTTATCTACGTTCCTAAACACATTATCTTTCATACACAGAAACAAATTTTTGCGCCAGTAAAAGAATTAATCAAAAATAAAATCAGTTTTAATTAAATATTTAATTAGGTGAATTAAACTTTTAATCAAGTGAATTAAATGTTTAATTGGCAATATTTCAGTTAAACGTTTAATTAACTTGATTAAAAGTTTAAATCACCTGATTAAATATTTAATTAAAACTGATTTTATTTTTGATTAATTCTTTTACTGGCGCAAAAATTTTTTTCTGTGTACCTAATCGCTACTCGCTGCATTACATTACACCAATTTTTAAAGTACTTTCTAGTTATTCACACAGTACTTTGCAAGCCTCAAGAAAATTTTTAACAACACAGCTTGTTAAAAATAAAATATTTGTTCAACAAACTTTTTATTTGATTCAATGAAAAAATTATAAAATAAAACATATTTAATATGTAATGAAATAATTAAATATTTCTTCATATTTAATAAAAAATATATTTGAATCAAAGTAAAGACAGTATTTTTACAACTCTTGTCCATTTTTTAATTGATCATAATTCTCATTCGATTTATAGCTTAATTTGTAAAATATCTTAAGTTTTTCCAAAGAAAAAGGTTTCCTGATGATCTGGCCTAACAACCCACGAAATGTGCATAGGAACTAGCTTTTCTCCCCAAAATAAATTTAAGTGTATATGTATATCAAAGAATAAAAATTGGGAACTTAGCACAAACATTTTGTTTGATTTATTCAACATTTTTGACAATTTATTTTAACAAATTACGTAAACATTTTGTTGAAAAGAAAAAAAAATTTTGGGCAACAGCTTTTTTTATTGACTCAATAAACTTGGTTGTTGACTACACAGAAAAAAATAGTTTTAATATTTCAATACGCAAATCGCATATTTGATTACAAACATTTTTTAATTTTCTGTGCAAACATCCGCAAACCGGTATTGATAAAAAATTTTGTAGGTATAATTGTTGAATTTTTAGTCAACAACCAAGTTTATTGAGTCAATAAAAAAAGTTGTTGCCCAACATATTTTTTTCAACAAAATGTTTACGTAATTTGTTAAAATAAATTGTTGAAAATGTTGAATAAATCAAACAAAATGTTTATAAAATCTCTATTTATTTATTTATTAATTATGATGTGCTAAATGCCTATTTTTATTCTTTAATAAATACACTAATATTTATAGTGGGGAAAGAAGCTGCGTAGGATAGATCATCAGAAAACCTTTTTTTAAAGATATTATTCAACTAAAACTGTAAAGCGAATGAGAAATATTAGCTAAAAAATGTACAAAAGTTGCAAAAATACTGTCCTTACTTTGATTTAAATATTTTTTTTTACTGAATATGACGAAATATTTAATTATTTTATTATTAAATATGTTTAATTGAATGCTATTTTGCAAAGTGTTATTTTGAACAATTTTTTCATTGAATCAAATAAATAATTTGTTGACCTTAAATTTTATTTTTAACAAACTGTGTTGTTAAAAATATTTTGTTTTGTGTAAAAATTCTATAACTATACCTACAAACTTTTTTTTGTCAATACCGCAAAAATCGTCATCGCAGAAAATCCAAAATTTTTTCAATCAAATATGCGATTTTCAAATGTAAATTTTTTTTTATTTTTATGCACGTAGCTCAGAAGGCTAGAGCGCAAAACTAAAAGAATCAACGAAACACAGAAGACTCAAGTAGACTGGTGCAGTTTATTTCTTTTATACATATTTGGATTTGTGCTTTGATGTAAAATAAACCTGTTAACTGGGAATTAAATTATACCCACGTGGATTATTTAGTGGTCAGACAATTATAAATGTTCTTCGAGTACCAGTCTTGGCTCTACCAAACTCTTTTGTCTTTATTTAAATGTCTCTACTTAGAAAATTGATGCTGTGTTTAATAAAAATGCGTTTGATTGGGGAAATCCCTTTTAAAAGTAATTAGTTATTGTAGTTGAAAGATAGGAAATATTTAAGGAAATTTCTCACCCAGTAAAAACTTCGCCTACAAAATAATGTGTTGAGTAATCAGAAAAACATAAGAGCACTACTAACAATTCTACTGAAAGAACCAATGAATTTTACAAGGGATGCCCCAAAATGAACGCATTCAAAAGCAAGTCATTATCTTTTTACTTTAATACATCCAGTAGTTATTGAAGTTGTTATAGATGCAGTTATAGAAGAAAGCTACTAAATAATTTGTTAAAGAAGCTATTCATTATTAAGTAGCTTTGTTCTATAACTACATCTATAACAACTTCTATAACTACTTTTTCTGGATGTGTGTAGGTAAAAAAAAAAAAAATAATGACTTAATAATGACATCCCTTGTTAAATTAATTGGTTCTTTCAGTAGAATTGTAAGTAGTGCTCTTATGTTTTTCTGATTACTCAACACATTATTTTGTAGGCGAAGTTTTTACTGGGTACAAACAAGTAAGAAAATATAGTCAGCCAAGACCGACCATATGATACACTACATCGCAGTAATAAGAGGCAAAGTTTCGAGACCCCTGGGCAATCATGGAGCTGCCATGAAAAAAAAATATTTTTGGACCGATTTTTTTCTAAATACCAACTTAACAAGATGGACACAAAGACTTAATTCCCATAAGAAGTTTGTAATGAGGTTATGTGAAATTAAGGACCTAGCGCACATGGTTACATGGACAAAATCGGAGCCAGCCAGCCGATCGAAAGAACATCGTTAGATCGACTCAGAATCACTTTCTATCACATTGGTATACTAAATATATTTTTTAGTGTTACACACATGAGCACAAACGCATAATATCCTCTCCACTATTGTGCACTATTGGGTGTGTACCCTATTTGGGACCCATGTGTAAACATGTTATGCGGCTAAGATTCACATGGGAGTTCTTTGTGCCTAATATTATTCAAAAATTTACATCTATTGCGGTGTGGTATATTAAAATACTAAAGAAAAGGGAACAAATTATAAACAACAGTACAAACGAATAATTGTCTCTTCACTTTTTTTATATGTAGAAATACGTTACTTGGTAAGAAAAGCTTTTGCTGTGGTGTGCATTATGCTTAGCCATTTGATGCAACATTTTGTCGAAATTGACTTAATTTGTTTATTTCAAAAACTTTTCGACATTTGGTTTTTTTAATTAAGTTTGCAGAGATCATTTTAAGCCCATTAACCACAAAATCTATCTCAAAAAAAGTTTATAAAGATCTTAGAAAAATTATAAAAAATAAACAAAAAAATAAAATACAAATATTAAGTTAAATTTATAAAAAAAATCACAAAATAACATAACAAAAAAAAATGGGGAGGTTCATGGTAGAATTAGTACAAGGTGCAGTCATTAGAAATTTTGTTCTCAATTTTAAAACCCATATAACGTCAAACAAAAAAAAAAAAAAATTAGGAAACAAATTAAAACAAGCGTCAAAACTGTGGTTTTCACGAATAATCGCGTAAGTCGGGTTTTACCGAAATTGAGATAATGATGTCAAAGTGCTACATTTTGCATTAGGTTTTTATAAGTATTAAGCTTTTTAGAATATAATGTAGTATTATTAATTTTTTTTCTGCTAAAAACAACTTAAGTTAACTGTTTAATAAAATATTTTGCTATTATAACGATTTATGTCGACATACAACGCCAAAAATTGTAAAATTGCTGAATATGTTTCCAAATAAAAAGCATATGTGATGTTATGTTGTTATTCGTGCAAAAAATATGAGGGTATATTTTGAAAATTTTTCTATTAATAACAACTTATATGTACATGTGCGTTTATTGTTGACTTCTTTAGTTGCAACAACAGCAGATGAGCGGTTGTTTGTAATTTTAAGTCCATACGTTGTGCTATAAGTATCAAAAACTCTGAATATGTCGGCAACTTGTGTGCTAAAAATAACAACGTAAGTCGTCATGTGTGATTAAAATGATAACATTTATTTTCACAAAAAAGAACTTATGTGGAGATATGATGTTATATTTCACACACTTAATGAGTCAATCAAACATATGCATTTTTAATCCTGGTACTTATTATACTGGTACTTATTATACTATGGGGAGGATTACATAAACATACCAAACGATCGGATTTTTCAAACTTTATACTTAGTCATCTCAGAGAAAAAGCAATATATCAGAAATTCTGAGTAACGATTCGGATTAAACCTTTAGAAAAGTATAAGTTTGTCCCTGTGTTTCGACTTTTTCCAAATTTTATTTTAAATGTTATTTTAAAAGTAAGTTTAAGCTTAAGCTTACAATAAAATTAAAACCGATTAAAAAAATGTTCGCCCTTGCAAAAGTTATTGATTTTTGATCACTCAAACTCTCGAAATAGCACACTGTGCTGCTGTGTTACATTTAGTATCCGTTTTTCCAAACTGCTTTTACCTTCTTTAGTTTATGAGTGGCATTCAATTATATTTTTATTTTATTTTATTAAGTATACAGTTTTAAGTTGTTTATTTGTATTCTAAAGCTTTTCATGTCCAATTTTTCAAGTTTTTTTTTTTATACATATATTTTATTGATATATTTTGCGATTCTATTTCATTTAATTTTATTTCCTGTGAGTTTTTAGTTTCCTGTATTTGTTGTTAAGTTGTTTTAAAGGAGTTTTATGTTTAACCAACTTTACTTTTCTTCCACAATTTTTTATTTTTGTTTTATTTTCTTAACTTTATTCTAAAGGAAATTGAAAATCTAAGTTTATATTCGCCTGAGTATGTGGGTTGGTTTTTCTTAGAATGCGACAAATGGGTAACTTTGCCAAACCAAAATTTTGTGGCCATTTGAAAAAAAAAACAAACTTAGTTTCAACGGAATTTTCAAGTTGTTTTGAAGAGAAAACATTTATACTCTTATTAGTTTGCATTAAGTCATATAAGTTGGTCAATTTGATTGCAGAAATTTTAAAATGAGTCATATAAATATTTTTCTACCAGCATTTTCGTTTTTCTTGTAAATACTTAAGACAACTTTAATAGGAAAATGAAATATTAAATAGTTGTAAAATTAAAGCATTATTTTGTTGCATACAAGATGCCCACAGTTCGTGTTAATAATGTGTGTTTTGAAGTAACATTTGAAGTATTTTTTATAGATATTTGTTAAAAAAAAACGTCTTTAAAAGAGCTTCACACAAGGTATATTTACACAAGGTAGACTCATTTGGGAGTGTAGACATGCTGCTCTATAAAAGGAACCGAGTTGTCAAAATTGTCTTCATATAAAACAAAAACAATTTAACGCACACATGTACAAATTTTGGCTCATATACACGAAATTTGACGTTTGGGCTCCAACTAGGGGTAAACAACTGACAAACATATGGGCCAACGAGTTTACCTTGTGTAAATATACCTTGGCTTCACAAGCAAACGTCTTATAATTCATTTAATTTTTCAATGTTTTTCAAGTCAAAAAAATTTATTTGTATATTTTATACATAAACGAATGTTTTTATATTAAAATACTAGCATTTACCCGTGACTTCGTTTACGTGAAAATTAGGGCAAGATTTAAAGAAAAGGTTTTATCCTATTAAAAATATCAAGAAATTTTATGTTGTTTCCTTCATCTATACTTATTTGATGTTGAAACAGTTCCATAAGCAACATTTAGGAATTATTTGTTTTCGCCAACACAAGCATACATATTAATGTTGATAACTCGATACTCTCGAGCAATCGGCCATATGAAAACAAAGAAGTGGTAAATATGTATATTCCGGCCACTGGGCCGTATGCAATCTGTAAACCAAATTAATCAAAAAGGAAAAAGTACCAACAGTACTAATTTTTGCCGCTTAACATCATAAAAAGTACCCTTTATTTTAATCTGGGCCATCTCTATGCCAAATTTTTGGAAACGGGAAAAATTACCAAAGTGAAAAAGCACCAAGAGTACCAAGAGTACCAGCATTTCCTCATTTTGCCATTTGGCCTCCAGAAAGTACACTGTATGTTTATTTAGGCTTTAATCTGTATGTATATCGAACTTATAGAAAAGAGAAAGAGTACCAATTTTATCGCGTTCTTACCCCTTAAAAAAAGTATGAATTTTATCCCTTAAAATAGCCCTATATTATAATCTGGACCATATGCAATCCGCATAAACAATTTATCAAAAAGAGAAAAAGTATAAAAGAACAAATTATTTCCGGTTTACTTCTTAAACGGAACTCTAAATTTGAATATGGATCATATGCTAACACAGAATAAAAAACACTCGGGATAAGTCAAGTTTTTTTTGATTACTTTAAGTACGAGTCGTACTCAAAAATTCAAGTACGAATAACACTAAAACGTACTCAAAACAATCCTAAATGGGACTACTTTCAAAAATCAATGCCCGGAATTTTTTTAAATAAGTAAAAATTCAGTCCTTCTTACATTCAAATTGTTTCAATTATTATTGGACGCGCTTAAAAGGAAAATCAAAGTTGTTTTCTTTCCTTTTTAATGACAGTTTAACTAGGCTAATTCAAATATAAAAACTTAATATTGTGTTGTCTATCCTCTCAGGGGGGGAAAGCCATGATCCATTTGTTTTTATAAAAATTGGGAAAACAAAAAAATTAGTGAATAAATTGACAGAATCCCAAAAATCCCGCGATTAAAAAATTCAAATATTGGTATTCGGAATACGCTTAACGCCAACTGCCTTATTCACAAAAAGTAAAATAAGTTTGAAATGTGCTTTAAGGCAAAATTTTTCTTAAATACAATCCATTTTAATTTTTTTTAGTTTTTAAAATTAGTAGGCGTATGAGCAATAGTATTAAAATAAATATTAAGTTTACCTTTAATGTTATTGTAAATGATGATTATAAATTTTATTTATTTGCCATAGTTCAAGCGATATTAGGAATACCCTTTGGAACTGGTTTTTAAACAATTTCGGGAATTTTGATTTTGAAATAAAATCCGGGCTCCTGACTTCAGAACTTCGGCTAGGGTTTTTGAAATTGTCATTTTCTGAAAAATATAACTTATTTATACAAAAAGAAATATTTTAAATGTATTTAAAAAAAGAAAAAAAAAAAAAAAAAAAAAGAAAAAAAAAAACACAAATAATCAGCTAAAGAAAATCGCCCAAAAGCATAAAATAAAAAAAAACACAAGGTTTTATCATTTTATAAAATAAGCCCATGAGTAGTGCAAAATTTCCAAAATATCTTTTGTGCTTGGAAAAGTTGCTCACATAGTACTGTCGAAATATTTTGAAAGTGATAGCGGCCTCACAACATAGAAATTCTTTATCAAGCGAAGCTATTTGTTAAACAATCTTCTGAGGACTGTAAAATTCAATAAAAAAATTTTTTTTTTTTAATGTTAAATTTATCATATTTCGACGGTTGCTTAGAATGGTTAACTGCCCAAAATTTTAGGCTTTTGCCCTTTGGCATTCCTAATTGATAAACGTGAAACTTATAGAGAAATCTAAGCTTTTATAAAATCAACTTTGTAATCATCCTGTTGTACTCGATTCGAATGTTAACTCCCAATAAAAAATTGTGCTTCAAACGAAGCAGGTTTGTAAGGGAGAAATGTAAGAGTTTCGCTTACCATACCGCTTACGGAAGACATGAATTTTATATGGCGAGTTCCCACTTTGAAGCAATACATTTTTGAAACAAAAAGCTATTTATTCAACGCATATAAAGACTGGTGAACGTAGCTGTCAGCTTTACACACTGAATAATTTTTTTTACAGTTTTTTTGATGTTATCCCTTACCAACCTGCTTCGTAGTAAGGGAATGCCGTGGCACTCGAAATATTTTTTTTTTTAATGAAACTTGTTAAGAGCTCCTTCAATTACTTTACTGCTGCGTAGCTCATTAAAATTGTTTATTGGTCTTATATTACATTTTCATACAAAATTTTGAAAATATAAAATTTTAGATGTCAATGTGTAATTTAAAAAAAATGTAACTATGAAAAACTCATAAAAAATACTTTTAATTTTTCAAAACATTTCTGAACATAGTTCACACCTATTAAATATTTGATGTCCTACACATAGGGATGCAAACGATACATCGATGTTTAGAAAACATCGATTTATCGTTGATAAACATCGATGTTAATATCGATGTTTTGATTTACGATACATCGGCGATACATCGTCGTCAAAACTAAAAAACATTGACATCGTCCATTTAATATTTTCATTAATTTAATATTTTTTACGTTTTATTTAAAAATATAAAAAAGTGTTTTTCAAAGCATACGTTAAACGCAAGAATTTTAAATGTCGGTTTTTAATAAAATTTCTGTAATATAAGAATTTTATGACAAATATTATATAAATATTTCTCTATTAAACAGAATTTTAAAACAAAAATTAAAAATATTTTATTAAAAGTGTATAAAAATCGACCTCCTAAATTCTTGCGTTTTACGTTTCCGTTTTCCAGCACACCCCTGATAGCCATACAAAGTACGTATGTATGTATGTGTGGGAGAACACTCGTTTTCCACTTTGCACAAAATAAACTGTTCTGTTCTAATTTTATTCTAATCAAATAGGTTTTGATATTATATGTATAATTTTTCTATGAAAATTATTACTACTTTTTGTTTTACGTTTTAAACCTTTTGTTATAATATAATCTTTAATAAATAAATAAGTTTTATATAAACATTGTGCGTTAATTATTTTATAAACTGCGTTTTGGACCTGAAACAGGTTATGGGCTATCGTTTTTAACGCAATGGATTTTTTGAAGACTTCATTTGCTAAACTTAATGCAGACAACTACCATCTATGGAAATTTAAACTGGAGTTGGTCTTGCGCAAAGAAGGTTTATGGAATCATGTAACTGATGATATTCCTGTTGCACCGGATGCTGTGTGGAAACGTAAGAATGAAGAAGCTAGAGTAATAATTGGATTATCCGTTGAAGACAATCAATTAATGTTGATTAAGAAAGCTGAAAATGCCCGAGGGGCATGGGAAATTTTACGGCATCACCATGAAAAAGATACACTTGGAACTAGTGTGCGGTTAATGAAACAGATTTGCAGAATGAAGTACTGTAAAGATACAAACATCTCGGAACATATAATGACTATGAAGATGCTGTTTGAGAAACTAGAGGCTGTTGGTGAAAAATTCTCTGAGCGCTGGTTAGTGGCTATGTTGTTGAGCAGTCTTCCATCTTCATTTGATAATCTTGTTACTGCTTTGGAAGCGAGAAGGATGGAGGAGCTTACACTTAATGTGGTTGAAAGTTGTTTAATAGAGGAGTGTCAACGAAATTCAGATGATCCACCACATTCAGTACTGAAGAGCTCTAATCTAAAAGATGGGGTTAAAGTGAAAACGTGCCATTTCTGCAAAGCAAAGGGTCATATTAAGCGTGATTGTTGGAAGTTTAAAAAATCTATTAATACTAAAAACCATAATGAGGTAGCAGCATCCAGTAGCAGTGCTAATAATTTTTGTTTTTCTTTAAGTAATGGGTCTAAATCGTGGATTTTAGACTCTGGTGCAACGTGTCATATAAGCTCAGATCGTGCTAATTTCTATTCCCTAGATCTTAATTTTCGTGAAGAAGTTACAGTAGCGAATGGCCAAAGTATTGCAAGTTGCGGTAAAGGTAAATGTAAAATTTCAGTAATTAACTCTCAGGGAGAAACTTTCAATATTGAGATGGATGATGTACTATTTATTCCGTCGTTTTACGGGAATCTTATGTCCGTCAATAAAATATTGAGTAACAAATTTCAAGTTAACTTTAAGGAGAATCGTGGAATTATCTGTACAAGTGATGGTAAAGAAATTGGTATAGCTGTTCTAGCAAATGGGTTATATCAACTACAGCAAAAGTCACAGCCGAAGATAATGGTAGCGACATGTAATACGGAAAATTGTATTCATTATTGGCACAAAGTATTCGGACATCGTGATGTTGATGTACTTAAAGAAATGGAAAAAAGGCAACTGGTAAGTCATTTGAAAATTAGTAACTGTGGAGTGAAGAAATCTTGTGAGGTATGCATTAATTGTAAAATGACAAGGGCTCCATTTAGTAAAGAAAGTCAATCTAAATCAAAAAAGATTTTAGATTTAATACATACAGACGTTTGTGGGCCAATGCAAACGATCACTCCCGGAAAAAAGCGTTACTATTTAACCTTTATTGATGATTTCAGCCGTTTTACAGTTGTTTATTTGCTAAATTCTAAAGACGAAGTTTTCGAAAAACTTAAATGCTATCTTGAATTAGTAAAGAATAAGTTCTCTAGATATCCATTAGTTATAAGGTCAGATAATGGTGGGGAATATACGGCTAAATATGTCCGAAGCTACCTCGATTCAAAAGGCATCCAGTATCAATATTCAGTTCCCTATTGTCCTCAGCAAAATGGAATTGCTGAAAGGAAGAACAGAAGTTTAACAGAAATGGCTAGGTGTATGCTTACTGAAGCGAAATTACCGAAAAAGTTTTGGGGAGAGGCCATTAATACCGCAAATTTTATTCAGAACAGATGTTTTTCAAAATCAATAAATTGTACTCCATATCAAATGTGGGAAAGCAAGATTCCTGATGTTGAAAAATTCAAGATTTTTGGTGAAAAAGGTCATGTTCTTATACCTAAAGAGAAACGTCAAAAATTGGACAACAAAACAGAAGTTTTAGTTTTTATGGGGTACGATGAACATTCAAAAGGATATCGTATGGTTAATGTTAACACTAATGCTGTCACTATAAGCCGTGATGTCAAATTTTTAAAGCCCCATGCTTCTAAAAATATTAATTCATTTGATCAACCAAATAATTCCGAAGTTTTTGTTGAATTTTCAAATGAAACACCGACAGTTAAAAAGAAATCGGAAAAAGGGGATCACAATGATAATATTTTATCTGATGATGATACATCATTTCAAAGCCTTGAAGAATTTGCTACTGCAGACGAAGATTTAAACGTCGGGTTAGATAAAAATAAAACATTGATGGAAAATAATCAAAATATAGCTCAAGAGTTGGTCGAACAAAGTTCTGATGGATTTCGAAGATCATCACGAAATAATAAAGTTAAACATCCAGATCGTTTTGGTTATAACACAATTTCTATGTGTAAAGATATAGTGGAACCAAAATCATATAAAGAAGCTTTGAAATCTGAAGAAAGCGAAAAATGGGTTGCTGCAATGAAAGAAGAATACACAATTTTAAAAGGCTCAAATACATGGGATTTGGTGTCTGCTCCGCCTAATGCTAACATCGTCAGTTGTAAATGGACGTATAAGGTAAAACGGGATGTAGAAGGTAAGCCGCTGAGGTTAAAGGCGCGTTTAGTTGCTCGTGGTTTTACTCAAAAATTCGGTGATGATTACGATGAAGTTTATGCACCTGTTGTTAAACAAGCAACGTTAAGAGTTCTATTATCTGTCGCTGGTGTCAAGAAAATGTCAATAGTTCATTTTGATGTGAAATCTGCTTTTCTAAATGGAGATCTTAAGGAAGTTATCTACATGAAGCAACCACCTGGATTTGAGGAAGGGAACAAACTTGTTTGCAAGCTTAAGAAAAGCATTTATGGACTCAAGCAAGCTGCTTACGTGTGGAATCAGTCACTACATGATGTCATATGTTCAGGGGGATTTAGGCAGTGTCAAGCGGACCCATGTCTATACACAAAATACACCAACGAGGAAGGGCTAGTGTATATGCTAATTTACGTTGATGACATTTTGGTTGCAACCCAAAGAGAATCAAACATCTTAAAGGTAGAAAAGTTGTTATCATCAAAATTTGATATAAATTGCCTAGGAATAGTTAGTCATTACTTGGGAATCGAAATATTTCAAGATAAAGATTCAAATTATTGCATCCGTCAATCCACTTATATAAGAAATCTTGTTAAGGAATTTGGTTTACAAGATTCAAAAATATCCCAATACCCATTGGATCCAGGATATGGTAAAACTGATTCAGAAATTTTATTAGTTAACGACCAATATCAAAAGCTAGTGGGATCGTTACTATATCTTAGCGTTATTTCTAGACCTGATATTGCTGCAAGCGTTTCAATACTTGCTCGTAAAGTAAGTCACCCTACTCAAGAAGATTGGTCGGAGTTGAAAAGAGTACTTAGATATTTGAAGGGTACTGAACAATATTTTTTAAGAATGAGTGTTAGGAATGAAAACCCAAACATACTAACTGGTTTCGCAGACGCAAATTGGGCGGAAGATATGATCGATAGAAAATCTAACTCTGGTTATATTTTTCAGATAAACGGTGGCACAATTAGTTGGTCGTGCAGAAAACAAACTCTCGTTGCCCTGTCGTCAACGGAAGCTGAATTTATTTCACTTTCTGAAACGTGCAAAGAAGCTATTTGGATAAGAAATCTTTTAGATGGTATGTACATAACGCAAAAATCCCCAACTGTAATATATGAAGATAACCAAAGCTGTTTACATATGATAAAAGATCAAAAACTAAGTGCAAGAACAAAGCACATTGACACAAAAGTGCATTTCGTTAAGGATCATATAGATAAGAAACATATAAGTTGTATTTATTGCCCATCAAATGATATGTTAGCTGATATTATGACAAAACCACTTTCTAAACCTAAGTTTACAAAATTTAGAACTCTACTAAGGGTGGAATCCGATTGAGGAAGGGTGTGGGAGAACACTCGTTTTCCACTTTGCACAAAATAAACAGTTCTGTTCTAATTTTATTCTAATCAAATAGGTTTTGATATTATATGTATAATTTTTCTATGAAAATTATTACTACTTTTTGTTTTACGTTTTAAACCTTTTGTTATAATATAATCTTTAATAAATAAATAAGTTTTATATAAACATTGTGCGTTAATTATTTTATAAACTGCGTTTTGGACCTGAAACAGTATGTACATGCATGCATACTGTGCATTGCATAACTATATGTATGTATTAAGTTACTTAAGTTGGCTCAAGCAACTGTGCGAATACATAAAAATTATAATTGTCAAACCATATTGCACTTATGGAAACTTTTTGTTTAATTTTATGAATCTGTCATTTGCTTTACAGTGCAGCCACACAATCAAGATTTTCTTGATAGTCTTTTACATATACTATTTGTCAAAATTAACAACAATTTAAAGTTGTGACGTAGGCTGCATTCAATTTTTGAGCAATTTACATTCAAGATGTCATCAAGAAAACATTTTATAAAGGCAAACGAAAAATTTGCTCACTAACCTTGAAATCAGCTGTTTTCTTGAACGTAAATTGAAGCACTCTCTGGAAAGAGAATTTTAAAGGCAAGTTCGTTTTCGTTTTTAAAGTATGAGTGTATTGGTAGAAAACTGTGAGAGTATTAAAACTTGATAGGCAAAACTTGATCGTGTAACCTTCAAGTTAGCAAAATGCGAAACTGATTGCACTTTGTTTTTGTGTTTTTGAATGCATTTGACAGGTTTTTTGTTAATTTTTGACAAAAGCTTATGCAAGCATATGTATATTATAGTTGGGCATTAAGATTTTCAGTAGCAAATAAGAATTAACACAATCCGTAAGTATAATTGCAAAGTAGGTTTCAACATCGATGTTTAACATCGATGTATCGTGTTTTTTACCGATGTTTTTTAACATCGATGCTTATCGTGAAAACATCGATGTCTTCAAACATCGATGTTTTTCAGAGCGATGTTGCATGTTACACACCACCACTAGATTTATTAAAAAATTATTTGCTTTTGCAAAACGATTGGCTAGATCAAACATCCTTTAAGAGTTTCTAAATTACATTATACAAATATCTCGTACAAATTAAGTTTACCCAGCCAGCAAAATACTCCGACGTTGTCTGAATCAGACATTTCTTGCAAATGTCTGGCTTTGTTCTGAGAGACTTCGTTAAGATTTCTGTCAGATATTTAACCTACGTTTTGTCTGGCCGCTTTCTGATCGATTTCGCATAGATATATCGGGGGATTTTTTGAACCGATATGTCTAATAGATTTCTGACTGAAGTCGTACAGACGTGTTTTTTTAACACTTGTTCCGGGAAATATTTTTTTTTAATAATAATGAAAATTGTCAAAAAATTTTAAATATTTTTAATATTTTTTTATTGTTGAAAAAAGAATTTTAAAAAAGATACGTACGCATAAAAGTTTTTTTTTAAATAAAAAAAGAATAAATCAGTTTTGTTTTCGTTTACTAAATATATTTAATTTAAGATAGCCAGATTTAACCAAAAACCACAGGATAACGTTACCAAATTTGTATGACTAGATCAAACATCGTTTAAGAGTTTCTAAATTACATTATACAAATATCTCGTACAAATTAAGTTTAGTTAATCAATAGAAATTGTTAAAAATAAAGCTAAACTTGATCAATTTACTGGTCACGTTTTTTTTTTAATTTTTTCCTCAAATATTTGTTTGGTCTGAACATAACTTAATATGTAATTTCATTAAACACAACAAAAACATTCATTCACTTCACTCTTAAGTGCTTTCAACAAACTTTTAAATTGTTTTAAATCTTTAAACATTTTAGTTCTTTGTAACAGTTTCAGTTTAAATATCAATCCATTTTCTTCAAATCTGTACGTATTCAATTAAATTTCATTTACCAAGTTTTAAAAAAAGTAGATAAAAAAATGTAAAAAAACAGAAAAGGGTTAGACAAAAAAAAAAAAAACAAAAAAAATATCATAAAAAATAGCCTTAAGAAATGGAATATGAAAATATTCTGCAAAAAAACTGTATGTACACACAGAAAAAAATCAAGTTAAAAACGTAGAAAACAAGGTTGATTTAAAATTTTTCGGTGGTGATTTTGCTTTATACGTTTTTTATGTTAATTCAACCTGGTTTTACAATAACTGCGAACAACATTTTTTTTTTTAAATAACTATAATTCATGTTAATTCAACATTGCAGTAAAGTTAGAGCAAAATGTAATTTATATTGAAATAACAATCCGAATCACGTTGAATGAAAGTTATTTCAAGTTGAAACAACGTGAATTTCATGTAGAATCAAATTGGTTTGAGTGTGTTATAACAGTGTGAAGAAGCCTCAGAGACAACATATGCATTTATTTAAGAATAATTCAATACACTTACCCCTGTAACACATGTTTCACTTATTTTGAGTTCTCCTTTGTCAACAGAAGCATCAGCATCGCCCGATATGGATTTCGTCATCAATATACTTTGAAAACTTGATGCACTATTTAAGTAACTAATTTTAATTAAAAGAATACGGGAATTGTCCTGAAAATAAGAAAATGTACATACTTAAGTATGTATGCATGTTAATTTAACAAGATAAACTTTTGATTTTAATATAAAACTGGTTTTTATGGATTCAATATTGAATCCATATTTATTTATATTTTAATATTTTTTTTTTTTTATTTTAACAGTGAATAATATTAAATAAACATGATTTAAGGTTATTTTATTTAAAATTATTATGAAATAATGATAAATTTAAAAAAAGGGCATACTTTTGCAGAAATTTACTATGATTCTCAATCAACATTTTTCCATGTTAATTTTACATTGGCATTTTTTTCTGTGTGTACTTTAAATGTTCCAACAAACATGTTTACGCACATATATATGAAACAAACGAGGGTTGTTGTTGTTGTTGTATCTATGGACAAATAAAACTCACTCTTTTATATATAAACTGTTTTTCAAAATATTTCTTACCTAAACTTATCTAACAATACTCGCACATACGATTGTAAATCTTTGGGTCAAGCAACAGATAGTCAGCCTATCTGTTGCTTGAACAATAAGAAATATAAAAAAAATAGTAGAAACAAATCTCTTCTGTATGCGCACACATACACACAAAAACTCTAAACGACCCCTAAAATGACTTGCTTGTCATATCCATACATGCTTTAATCAAACACGTACGCCTACACACACACATATGTATGGAAATATAAATGTTTGTATACACAAAACTATAGACTTCCTAACGCTATTGTTGTATTTTGTTTAGGCTTACATATGTGCGTGTGTATGCCCTAAAATTACATAAACATACATACATACATTTGTCGTAGAGCTAAAATGAATACAAAGCAAAAAAAAAAAAAAAGAAAAAAGTTTTAAAGTCAAAGTAGTTAAACACCAATTGAAACACAATTCAATTGGCCAAGAACACACTAACAATAGCACTTGCAACTACAACAACAACACCATGGATTACACAAACAATGACAAAAACAACAGATACATGCATTTGAACTGGATGCAGAAAATAAAATTGAAATGAAAATAGAGAAAAACATTTACAGTCATTATACAAACATCATGTATGAATAAAACAATTTTATACAGTGGATTTTTCGCAAAATTTTGTCGATTATCCGTCATTAAATTTTTGCTGACACGGTATTGTTGTTGTTAGTATTTTTTAACTTTCGGCATGGTTCTCCTTGGTACTCTAGATTTAAATTTTCTAGCGTTTTTATATACAAATAAATAGTCCAAATTCCCTAAAACAGAGATATAGTAAAGTAGGTGAAAGAACTCTCAACAACTTTTATAAAAAAATAACATTTGAAGTGCCACTCCATTCCCTTACTACGAAGTACGTTTGACCGGTAGAATTCGAAAAAATAACTGTAACAAAACATTCAATGTGTACAGCTGATCTTTACACCCAACAATTCTTATATGCGCTGAATAATGCACTTAGGGCCATTATTACAACCTAATGATAAAGTTGCTGATAGTTAACGTGAACAATAGCTATCTTGAACGATAAAGTGACCAATAAGTTTTTTCCATTATTACAACTGTCCAATAAAATAAAAAATGTAATTTATATACTGTGGCAACATTGCAGTATATACCGACTACTTTTGGTTGTTTAAAATACGTAGTGGCAACGACTTAGTTTTGTTTAATTTTTTAATTGAAAACAAAAGTTTATATCTTGTGCTTTATTTCGGTTTTTATTTAAAATTGTTTTGTATTTTGTGTTTTAATGTGTTAAAAAACAAGTTAGAGTGCTATATTCGGCTGTGCCGAATCTTTGATACCCTCCACCGACAGTTCGAATGTTTAAGGAGTAATATCTGTATGATGTCTTTTTATACCCTCCACCACAATTAGTTGTGAAGAGGGTATACTAAGTTTGTCATTCCGTGTGAAACTTTTTTATTATTCATCTCAGACCCCATAAAGTATATATATTCTGGCTGCTTGAGTAATTCTAAGTCGATTTAGCCATGTCCGTCTGTCTGTCCGTCTGTCCGTCTGTCCGTCTGTCCGTCTGTCCGTCTGTCCGTCTGTTGAAAACACGCTCACTTTCGAAAAACTCAAAAGAAATAAACAAACTAGGTGTCAAATTGCTTGTAGTTATCCTAAGCAGTTTGGGATTGAATTTCAGCAAAATCGGTTCAGTAGGACCAGAGCTATGAATCAAAATGTGGAACCACCACCTTCAAAAACTTGATAATTTTGTTACAAAAACTAACATAAATGATGCAAAAATGCACGGAATGACATAAGATTTTGCACAAGTCCGTTTTATTCGACTAGAAATTACACTGTAAAATTTCGCGAAGGTCGGCCCATAATTTACCCTAAGCCCCATATAAACCCTACTCCCGGAAAACAGTTAAGTACGCCTAAAACCGTAAAAAATAATGCAATCATAACAAATTTTGGCTCGTCACAATTTTATAGGACTATAAATGATACTGTGAAATTTCGTGAAGATCGGTACATAATTTACCCTAGGCCCCATATATGCCCTACTCCCGGAAAACAGTTTAGTCTCCTAAAACCATAATTAATAACAAATCGTCACAGTTTAAGATAATAAAAATAAAAAGACATCATACAGATATTACTCCTTAAAGATTCGAACTGTCGGTGGAGGGTATCAAAGATTCGGCACAGCCGAATATAGCACTCTAACTTGTTATTATTATTATTATCTTAAACTGTGACGATTTGTTATTAATTATGGTTTTAGGAGACTAAACTGTTTTCCGGGAGTAGGGCATATATGGGGCCTAGGGTAAATTATGTACCGATCTTCACGAAATTTCACAGTATCATTTAAAGTCCTATAAAATTGTGACGAGCCAAAATTTGTTATGATTGCATTATTTTTTACGGTTTTAGGCGTACTAAACTGTTTTCCGGGAGTAGGGTTTATATGGGGCCTAGGGTAAATTATGGACCGACCTTCGCGAAATTTTACAGTGTAATTTCTAGTCGAATAAAACAGACTTGTGCAAAATCTTATGTCATTCCGTGCATTTTTGCATCATTTATGTTTGTTTTTGTAACAAAATAATCAAGTTTTTGAAGGTGGTGGTTCCACATTTTGATTCATAGCTCTGGTCCTACTGAACCGATTTTGCTGAAATTCAATCCCAAACTGCTTAGGATAACTACAAGCATTTTGACACCTAGTTTGTTTATTTCTTTTGAGTTTTTCGAAAGTGAGCGTGTTTTCAACAGACGGACAGACGGACAGACGGACAGACGGACAGACGGACAGACGGACAGACGGACAGACAGACGGACATGGCTAAATCGACTTAGAATTACTCAAGCAGCCAGAATATATATACTTTATGGGGTCTGAGATGAATAATAAAAAAGTTTCACACGGAATGACAAACTTAGTATACCCTCTTCACAACTAATTGTGGTGGAGGGTATAATAAAATATAGAATAATATAATAATATAAAAAATAATATAAAAAATAGAATAATATCTGGAAAAATATTTTTTTTTAATTTTTGCTAGTAACTATTTGCATGTATTTTTTCTCAATCGGAATCTTTGCACAAACTCCATTTCATTATAGTACACAAAATAATTTATTTGTTTTCGAAATGTTTTTGGTCTTCTATTTTGAGTCTGAAAGCTTTTAAAAATACTTTCTATCTCATTTAAATAAAATAAACGCTGTCTGTTGTCCATTTTTTTAATTTTAAAAGTTTAAATAATTTAATTTAAAATAAAACTGTCATTGAAGTTACCATATCTTCAGCAGAAAATATGGCATCTTCAAGTTCTTAAAGTTCACTTGTAAAGTTACCATGAGGACTAACCTGATGTTAGCTTATCAGTCACTTTTTAGGTTAATGTTAACTTGTAATAACCAAAAACTATTTATCTGTCAGATAGCATCCTAAAAATAGCTATTTGTAAGTTGTAATAATGGCCCTTAATGTTTCAAAAATGGCTTTAAAATGGGAACCAACCATATAGAATTCTTATCTTCCGTTAACGATATGGTAGCGGATTTTTTAGGTTTCTCCGTTACAAACCTGCTTCGTTGGAAGCTCTATTTTTTATTGGGGTTAGTTTGTAAGAAATATCAATATAAATTTAAAAAATAAGTCAAAAATAAAAGTTCAATCTTTTGCCTTAAAAGGAAAATTTGTTTTTAAAACTGCCTAAAGAAAGGCAAAAGACTAATTCTATCAGATTATTCATTATTATTTTAATTTGTGATTAGTCAACACCTTACTTTTTCGTTGAAAACGACAGCAAGCATAACAAAATCTGTTTGTATGAATGCTCAATTGAACAGCGCAAGTTTACGAGTCAAAATTGTTAGGCACATTTATGAAGTTTGTGTAAATGAATTCCAAGGCGAATTCATACAGGTGACCGCATCATGAGATAGAGTTAGGCCAGCTATCTTTTTTTTTTTTTTTTGAAAAAATGCCATGTATTTTGTTTTTGTAATAAGTTATAGTAAATGTCAAAATTATTTGTTTATAAAATATACACAATTGCTTTAGAAGGTAAATTGTTTTCCTGTATTGCAAATTTATTATGACTTCACTTATTCCTTACGTCTTTTTAAATCCTTGTGTTTATATTTTATGTTCACTTTTCTGTTTTATAACATTTTAATAAGTTTTTTTTTCAAGAATTTATATTTTTATTGAATTTTAAATTTGAACAAATTTTTTCATAAAATCTAAACAACGCTTGTCATTTAGTATACATACAAGGAAACAAACATTGAATTCTCATACAATTTTTGACAGTTTGCAAGACTTCTCTTACTGTGTTTTCCTTAAAAGATTTTCTCGAAAATATAAACGGAATAAAATACGGGTATTAATTTGGACTTGTAATTAATTCGGGCTTATTAAAAAATTTGTAAATTTTGGTTTTTTAATTGGCATTAATTGTTAAACTAAACTCATGATTCCTTTTATTTCAGTGCAACAAACATACCCTGCAAATAATATTGGACAACTTGATCCATTTTAGATAAAATCGACTACTTACAACATGGCCCAATGTAATGTAATCATGTAATTGATAAAAAAGAGTTTGTAGTTAAACGACATGTTTTCAAAGTTATACAAAGAATACAAAATTTATTATTAATAAGATTTCTGTATGACGTGCTAAATTCCCAATTTTTATTTTTGATAAATATACTGAAATTTATTATAAGGGCAAGCTAGTTTATATTCGCATTTCACAGGTTTCTTAGTCCAGATCATCAGGAAACCTTTTCCTAAGATTTAGAAAAGCTAAAAATATTATACAAACAAAACTTTAAAGCGAATAAGAATTATAAACACTCAAAGTCTGTAGCAATATCAAAGCTTTAACAAAACACCAACAATAAACAGTGAGCTTACCTTTTCTTACATTTTTTCTATTGGTTGGTTTTTCTCCGACTCGAATTGTAGTTGTAAGTGGATAAAAAAACAAATTGCTTAATTTTTTTTATTGTTTGCGTAAGAAAACGAAAAAAAAAAACAATTCACCAGTTCAGTTTTTAGAACGGGCACATGCAAATATATTATCAAAGTTATTTTTGGAAATACAAAATTTCTAATTTATTGTGAGGCAAAGATAGTTTCTATGCGCATTTCACTGGTTGTTTTAAAACGACATGTTTTCCTTTTTAAACGATTTCAAAACGAATCCTCTGGAGTATACGATGGATGATTAGTTTGAAAACTAATCTGCTGACTACTTTGTTGTAATAAAATGCTGGGTTTAATGGTCAAACCCTAGGAGATCGTGTTATCAAATATTCCATATGGGTTACCTTTAGACTAGTCCTAGTACCTTATGGGCTATATTTTACATGCGCGTATACACTACACCTTTTTAAGTTCAAATTGAAAATATCCAAATTAATATTGAGAAAATACAAAGTAATATTCAGAAAAACGAATTGATGTTGAGAAAATAGAAATTGGCATTATGAAATCCAAATTAATATTCAGAAAATACAAATTTATAATAAAAATCCAACTTGATATTGAGAAAATACAAATTGATAATAAGAAATCCAAATTGATATTGAGAATTTACAAATTGGAATTGTGAAAATACAAATTAATATTCTGTACATATAAATTGAAATTGAGATAAGACAAAATAATATTGATTTTTTTATTGTAATATTTTTAATCACCCTTATCACGGTTGGCGTAGGCGTATTTAGGCGTATGTCGCATTTGTTGTCGTATTTAAAATTGAATGGTATCGTGGAAACTTTTCGCCTACGCCTACGACTCTCTATTTTTTGTAAGAGAGTCGCTTTGTAACAGATTACTCAATTTTTTTTTTAATGAAACGCCCTGTTATGAAAATGTCAACAAATCACATCTGATTATTTTTTTTAAGCTGTTGATTATAAAAAACAAAAACGTTATAACTACAATTGCGCCAATAAAAATAAATATTTTTTTAACAAATATGTTGAGTATTGGTTTTTTTTCATCATCAGAAGACGAAGAAGATTTTAATAATTCGGAAAATCATCTAAAGAAGCATTAGATTAAGAATAATGAATGAACTAAGAAATTAGCTTAAAAAATTCAAAAATAACTTTATTTAAAATAATTTTTATTAAAAACGAAGTATAACTTCTAAATGAAAATTATTAATTTTTTAAAAATAAAATATAAATAAAAACAAATAAAAGAGACTACAAGTCATTTCATAAAAGATCAATTTCAAGTTTCTTTTTTTTAATTTCAAGTTCAGCTGCTCTGATTTTTAAAGTTCTTTACGATGTTCTTCTTTCCTTTTTAGCTCCTCTTTAAAGAGTTTCAGCTTTTCTTCTTTAATTTTGTAAATTCTTCTTGTATATTTTTCTATTTCCGTTAAACTTTTTTTTAATGCTGAACTAATTTCTTTTTGATATTCCACTTGTTTTTCTAATAATTTGAGTTTTTCACATTCTCTGTTTTTGCGAACTTTTTTTGAGTTATTTGGATCCACGTTCTCATCACTATAGGCATTTGGAAATGTTTTAGAAAAAGAGCAAGGTTCTTCAATCAAACTCAAATCTCCAGTGGTGCCCGAAATATTTTTTTTACATTTTTTCGCCGGAGTACTAGTTTGAACAGTTTCTTCTATGACGATGTCGAATACCTCATCAGCAGAAAGCACTTGCTTCGGGGAGCTGGAACGAGCACGCTTAAGGCCAAAAGGTTCTTTATGCTGAACAATTGAGCGTAGTTGCAATAAACTTACTGCAGCCTCTTCAACTGGTGACAAAGCAAATTGCTTAAAAGCTCCTCCACCTGTTGCATGACTTTCAGCATTGTTGTGGGACAGCTTTTTCTTTAATTTAAACTTAAAATCTCCCCACACCTTTAACCAACCTTCGCCTGTACGGAATGGAGGTCCTATACTATTGAGTTCTTCTGCGACTTCATTCCACTCATCTTTTGTATTAATTTTATTTAATCCTTTATTATACCCTTTTGCCAAGTACGGCTTTTTTTCCATTATCTCCACCAACTTGGAAAATTGTGCGGGTGTGGTAATTTTTATGCTAAAATATAAAAAAAATAGAAAAAAAACAAAAATTGAAACAAAAAGCTTTAAAGCTGCTTTTTATATAACTTACGATTTGTTTGACTCCATTTTTAAATAATTTTTATCAAAAAATAAACTCTGTCGTGAGCAAAAAACTTAACGACAGTTTTTAGCGCTTTTGACAGGCAAATACGCCATCTGCGATACCGTTTTTGTAGTAGAATTATATTCAGTGTCGTATTCGCTGGCGTTTTTGCCAACCGCGATGCGATTTTCTAAAAACGCCTAAAAAACGCCAAAAAACGACACAAAATTGCCAACCACGATAAGGGTGAATATTTATTGTATAGAAAAGTGAAAAACAAATAATTTGGATTGAAGAAACAAATTTCAATTTGTTCGCAGAAGAACTCATGGCTGGCCCACAAAAGGCTCAAGAGCTACAAGATCCAAATATCCACCTAATCGGGGGAATATCATCCCCTGGAGTTATTCTTATGACGAGAAAATGAAAATCATTCAAAATGCAAGAAGCAAGAGAGTGAGTAAACAGCTTTTTAAACCTCTTACAAGATTTATTTGTTGTGTTTGATTATGCACCACGTCATAGCCAAATGAAAATAATTTTTGAAAATTTATCAGCAACTCTTCATCGATTCGCTACTTATAGCCCAATGTTGAATCCAATTGAGTTTATATGGTCCAAAATAAAAACATGCACAAATAACCCACCTTAGTATAGCAACTGTTTGTCCTCCTCGAGTTTGCATACAGCGTCTTGTTTATTTAGAAGGTATTATCGACGAAGCTAAGTCTACTTTGTAAACCACAATTTACTGTGCAAGAGCAGAACAACATTCTACAACATTTTACCAAATGGCAATAGAATTGGAAAATATGCGTGTTGCTGAATAACTTTTAAAACTTGTGTTTATATACTTGATTTTCAAATATTTTCCGTCATTTGTTTTAAAACTTATAATTTTCTTTGTCTAATATTAATAAAACTATGTATTTATATCTCATTAATAATATTAACTTGGGTTTTCTCAATTTGGTTTTTCCCAATATCAATTTCGATTGCCTTTTCTCATTATCAATTTGGATTTCTTAATATCAGTTTATATTTTCTCAAAACTATGGACGGATTATAACTTTATTCAATAGGCTTTGTCTCTTTGGCAATTAAGACGTATGTACGAAATTTCATAATTTTTTTTTTCAAAATTGCGACTTGTACTTTGGAGTTACATGGGCAGTCAACCACCCAGCATGCCGAACGGACGGATGGACGGAAGGATGGACGGAAGGATGGACATCGTTAGATCGACTCAGAACGTGATTCTGAGTCAATCGGTCTACTAAAAGGTGGGTTAAGAACCAATAGTTTTTAGTGTTACACACATCAGCATAAACGCATATACCCTCTCCACTGTTGTTGTGTGGGTATAAATATCTTCACAGTACTTTTTAAGTCTTGACATATCATTTTGCTTTTAAAGAGAATATATTTAGTCAATAATCTCGAGACCTTTTACAAATAAAGGCTTCGAACTCAATGAAAATTAATTTTGATTAAAATATGTTGAATTTAAATTTGTTGAAATGGCATCGAAAAGGACAAGTCCTTCGATTTAAAGTATATTATATGGTATGTTAAATAAAAATATGGGTTTTTTTATGAGTTTTGAATGAAAACCCTTCCAGATCAATAGAATATATCAAATTTTGTTTACTGCATTCTAATAATAAAGCCAAATGGAAATTTTCAATGGCTTCTCTCGAGTTCCCGATAAAGTTTTACGGGCAAAACAACTCTATTGTTGTTTAGCAATTTATTGCTAAATTTTAAAATGTGAAATTTAAATTAAAAAAATTTTAATACAAATTTTTCTACAAAGGCTGTTTTTTAGCTGCACTAAAACTATCGATATCGATAACTATGGAGAATGTCAAACTGTGTTGTCATTTTTGTTCAGTAAAGTTTGTTAAATCATCATGAATCGTTTTACGCCAGAACAAGGCTTCCAAATTGTGGAAATTTTCGCAAGGTTCAAAGAGCACTTCGTGCTTAGTGATAAAGCTCAGTTCTAGGTTAATGCCTACGTCAATAAGCAAAATTACCCTTTTTAATGCGAAGGCAATCCTCAAGCCGTTAACAAATCACCATTAAAATTGATTGTTTGGTGCGGTTCGCAACCTCATCGGTACTTACGTCAACGACATTTATTCATATGACGCAATTTGCCATACAATCGATTTATTGCAAAATCAATTTGTTTACAACTTTATTTTCCGACGTGGTCCTGTTCACCGGCCCACTCTTTCGTATGATTTAACGCCTCTGGATAACTTTTTATGGGGCTATGTAGAGTCATTGGCTTATGCCGACAAACCCGCAACTCTTGAAGCATTGGAAGCCAATATTTAAGCCATCATATGCCTAGATTTATTGAAAAAAGAAGTCTCAAATTAAACTGATCCATTGGACCGCAGCCTCAAAATCATATAAAAAAAATAAAATTAAGTAAAATTTTTCTTTCTGGTATTATCATTTTAATTTCTCATGCCGCTAAAAACAACCTATCTTAAAGTGGGAAAATTGTGTTTAAGGGAGTTTAATATTTTAAGATCGAATGCATTAATGCGATATGCAACTAATTTATAGATAAGGTCCATTCTCGTTCATCGCCTTGAATTTTAAACATTTCTTCTAAATGTTGCATAAATACTTGCCTGCATCTCAAAAAGGTAAATCGTCATTCTGCTCCAGAGTGCATAAAATGACTTAAATAGAAACTTGAAAACTGGTGAAAAAAAATGTAGGTAACATGTTTGTAGGTGATAGTCTTTACAATCAAAAATCTACCTTCTCATACGTACATGTGTTCATATAAGTATGTATGTGCGACAACAAATACAACCGTAATATTTTATGAGTATAAAACATTTTGTACGGGGTGTTTACATGATAACAACTCACATGTTCTGCTCCACATAAACATGCAAACAAATACATTCCACTTTTAATGTCCTCCTAAATGTTCCAAAAACAACAAGAACAAAATAAAAAAACAATTATATGAAATGTGCTGGGGGTGTTACAGGTTTATTCTAAATGAATCTTGTTCGTACCCTTGTTGTTTTTATTGTTGTCGTACGAATGTTTGAATTGGCAACAAGCTAAAATTGAAACATAAGCGATTAAAGGATTTTACACTTTTATTATTGGTTGTTGTTGTTGATGTTGCCGTTTGTGCTGCAAAATGAAAATGCGTGTTGTACATATAGAAAAACTGTAACACAGATCGAATGTTGGTAAGGAAAATTTTGAAAAAATAGAAACTTTACAGCTAAAAAAATTTGACGCTAAAAATATTAGATTTAAAAAGTTTTCAAAGTGCACAAAATTAAGGCAATTATTTTTTTATGGCTATTTTTTTTAGTTTTATTGCCAGGGTATCACAAAAAATAGTAGCCATAGATTAGCCATAAATTGGCCTTTACCCAAGTAGAATGGTACTCCACTAGTAACCCTTATGAGTTTTAAATGATACTCCATCGAGTTAAATTAAGTTATGTCTGGTTCTCCACAAAACAGACAAACAGGTTTACAAAATTTAGGTTTCAAACGAATGCATATTGTTATCGCCTGTTCTGGCCTGTTCGTCGATAACGACTGAAGACTTCGTTCGCTTAAATTACATTTTAAACCAAAACAAATTATAAAATATGGTTTTTGTTTTATATGTAAGTTCAGAGAACGAAGGGTTCATTCGTTATCGACGAACAGGCCATTAATGTTGAAAATAAAAAAATTGTAAATTGGGTGAAGGTATATAACGCCAAATCATTAGCCAATGCGGATAAAACGCAAAACTCAGACAAACTAGGGCGGCCTGCTTGCCATTAATAGATAATGACAATGATGCGCGAGGGGCTAACCCATTCAAAGCAGTTTTACGAATATGCCTTAAATATCGTATGCAGTATTTTCAACACTTCACGACCAAAGTTGATAAAGTTTTAAGCAAAAAAAGTCTTAAAATTGGCTTAATTGTGGAAAACTACATCTATAGACTAGCAACTAAAAATTGTGGCATGCCCAGTGTTCCCGTTCAAACCTTGTGTAGTTATCCATCTTATGAGCAGACATAGAAGAAATATGTGTTGATGTTAGATCACTTAAGCGTTACAAATCCCGTATGCTGGACAACATTTCCTCTGAACTGTTATTGGTAGATCCTTTATTAAGCGCGCACCTACAATTACCAACCAACCGCAGATTTTAAGTGGCCGAAGAACGGATGCCAACTGTAACCAATCTTCTTGGCTGGGGTATAACTCGCCGGTTATCCAGGGTTTACTCGCAGTGAATTTGTAAACTATTCGTGACCTCTTAAACACATCACCAACTATTATATTTTCGAAAGCATACTTTATTTACGTGTATATAACAAAATAACTTATATAAATGATTTTACGGGTCGACATGATCTCCCAGGATACACGAACACGGGCTTGGCCGTATGGTCGGCTTGCTCGACTCTGCAGACAGTGGTAGGTACGTATTGTACGCGCTCGACTAATGCCCAGTGAAGCCACCAAACGACAGCGAATCTGCGGGACGACCACGGAAACGCTGTATCGAGTAACTCGTAGTCGTATTCCTGCGGGACAACCACGGGCCCACTACTACGCTCGGCTCTGGATGCTGCACTAAATTAAAAACCTGCGGGACAACCACGGAAACTTCAATTTGTTTCACACAAACACCAATACAAACAAACTACTAAAATCTACAGCGGGATAACCAGCGTAATATACCACAAGGAGAATTGAAATATATGTATCTCTAACTTCCACTGGAGTATTGTGCGACAAAGCAATAAGTGTTTGTTCTCAATAAATAAAGGAATTTGAGGGGCATTACTCTACTGAGTATGAGTAATAATTGAATTGCTCACACACAGAAAACAAATTGGTTGGGAATCGGTTGCAATAATAAAATATTGATCAAGTAACATGATTTATTATTGCAACTATTAAAAATGTATAGTTTTAACTGATTTTTAATTCTCTTGATTATTAAAACGTTGTTCTAACTGAAATATGATTCCCTCAATTCTTTTATTAGTTATGATAGCTAATTTCATTTAGTTCTAAAAATTAGTACAAATGGTTAGAATCACAACCGAATTTAATACAATAAATTTTGTAATATTTTGTAATAATTCGAGTACAACAAATGAAAATATAATTATTCGGAATTGACAACCAAAAAATAGTTTAGAGCCCCAATTAGTTACTAAATTTTCTGTCAAAATATTTGATAGATTAAAATAATTTTTAATTTTATATTTAAAAAATATCTTTGCGGTCAAAAATGGAAAATGTGCATAAACTTAATAAATAGGGGTAAGTAATTTACGTATTTTTATAGGTATGAACATATGCACGTACATATGTATGTATGTATGTATTTTTTTTATACCCTGCAAATTATATTGGACTACCCGATCCATTTTGATCCTGGGCTGGTCCAATGTAGTGCAAGTATGGACCATGTCATTATTAAGAAGAGTTTATATGGTCCTGCCTAGGACATCGTACTGCTAAATAAGCCATTTTTTCCATTCGTTGGGGTTACCTTTGGACAAGTCCTTGCCCCTTATAGGCTACATTTGACCGGTTAAAAAAAATATATTGATAACGACAATCAAATCTCTTGTTATGAACACCAATTATGTGTTAATTCAGTTCCAGCTATCATATATTCGGGTATAAGCACAATTTTGTTTCTAATAATCATACTAACAACTGACAATATCTGTGGTTATGACTGATAGTGTACTGAAATTCAAATGTTGCTATCAAAACTATTATGCTAAGCAACGAAATTTTCAGTAATTGTAACCGAATTGTGTGATAGTACATGCAACCGACGAAATTCGATTGGCGCCAAATTCGGTTGTGATCACGAATCTGTTTTCTCTGTGCATATAATAAATGAACTTCGAAAGGAACAAGCTGGCTTCCATCCACAATGCTATATGCTCACGAAAAGTGTATATGCAAATGCCACCTGTCCAATTCTCCACGAAAAACATCTCAAAGACTATATAAATGTTAAGGATGTGTATTGTCACCATTTTTTTAGTAGAATTTTTTTTTTAGTAGTATATATTAAAATAAGACTATCAGTTTATAAGCATTTTGTGAAAAATATTGGCAATACCGATTATAGTAAATATGTTTTATTTTTTTGCACTCCTTCTCTTTCTATTTATTTAAAAAATTATGGAAAAAGAAAAAATAAATAAATTTAACAGCAGCAAAAGCGATTCATCATGCTTTTCTGATAGAAATTTCAATTGATTAAATTAATTTCAGTGTTTTTATCAAGAATCACAATTGGGAATTAAACACGACAAACAAAATCTTGTAAATTAAATAAAAAAAAAATTTTAATTTCTTTTCCTTATAAAGTGATTAATAAACATTTTTTAGCTCTAAATCTTTTCGCTCAGTGCTTGTCAATTAAAATTATTTTCCCACAATTACAATCAACTAAATATTTTTTTTTTTTATAAGGCTGGCATACAAATTTTGACATTGGCATGAAAGTTATTAAAACATAACTTTTTTCTCATTAACATTCTTGTTCATTGTTACGTTTGTTCGTAATATGAGCAATAAAAAGTAATAATGTAACTAGAACAATGTTAATGATAGATTAATTTTTATTGCAATATTAATTTTATGAACTTAAAAATTTTTACATATGAGATGAAACATTTCATGCAACATAAAATTTAATTTGTGCAACTAAAAGAATTATATGTACATATGTTTGTGTATTTTAAACAATTTGTGCGGAAGTGAAAATAAAGAATTTTACATGCGTGTGATTGTGCGTATGGGTACTATAAATTGATACATTAAATATTACGTATACGCATGAGATTTGTTTAACCAAACGAAAACATATAAAATTGAAGATAAATGTACAATATATTGTATATAGTTTATTGTAATTGAAATACATTTTTTTTTAAGGCCCAAATAGCTAATAGCAATAGCAATAGCAACGGTTTAAGCAATAAAATATTATGTCCAGCTTTTTGTTAAGCATTAGTTGAACCATCAAATGTGATTGGTTAACTTCTAGTTAGACAACAGCTGTTGGGTTAAAAATTATTATCAAAGCTATTTTTGGGAATACAAAATTTATTATTAATAAGATTTCTGTATGACGTGCTAAATTCCCAATTTTTCATATTTAATTCTTATTCGCTTTTAGGTTTAATTTGTAAACCATTTTAAGCTTTTTTTAAAATCTTTGGAAAAGGTTTCCTGATGATCTGGCCTAAGCAACCAGTGAAATGCGCTGTGAAGCTAGCTTTCCCTCAACAATTAATTTCAGTGTATTTATCAAATATGAAAAATCGGGAATTTAGCACGTCATACAGAAATCTTATAAATAATTATTATTTAAATTTGTTTTTTTTTGCGGAAAATGGCTTTTAGAAATTGTATACAGACGCTGCCACGCAAATTCTTTTTTTGTAGCGTTAACACTGCCACTTTTTTTTGTTTTCTATAACATTTTATTTTTCCATATCTTACAGAAATAATAAAAATATAAAGAAATACACTGATACAACATTGGAATTTGATATTTTGATAGAGTTACCATTTTTTGCGCTGATAAAAATTTTTAGTTAACCAACAGAATGAAAACATGAATTGCTAGTAAACCAAAAGTTATCATCTTAGTTTACTAATCAAAGTTGTTGTTATTCGACCTTTCGATATTTAAATAAATAAAAATTAATCAAGCTCGAGGCCAGTGTTTTTTTGTAAATTAAAATTATAAAAAAATATTTATGTTTGTTTTTAAATTTTACTTTTAAAGCGAAATGTCGCGCAGCAGATAGAAACAAATATAACAAATTTTTAAAAAACTTACAAGATAAATTTTTTATTAGTGAATTAAAAAAAAGTATCCATTAAAAAAAACAAGTTTAAAGAAATTGCAAAAATAAGGAAATTTTATTCATATTAAAAAAAATTGTAAAATGCCACAAAATAAAAAATCTATACGCAAAATTTGAATTTTATTTTTATTGTTGTGACAGCACCACTTTGTCATAATATGACTACTTCTTTGCTTGTAAACAAAAATTATAAGAAATTTTGAGGAGGATGAGCCTCTTCCCACCATAAGCTCTGGTTCTGCTAAATTAGAAGTCGGATCTCCTAAAATTTCTGGACGCGCAAACTTGAAGAAAATGGTGCAGAAATACTTAAGGCCCAACCAGAATGTGCATAAACAAACTTAAGCTACTGTCAAAAAGAAAACAAAAAGCCTCTCAAATGCATTTAAAGTAACAAAAAAAAAAAAATAAAAAAACATTGATTCCGTACGGAATGAGCGGTTAGTTTCGCCCCTTGCTTAAGCAAATGACAGTTTTATAAAACTTAACATAAAGTTTTCTTAAGTTCAATATGGTTTTACACATATGATTATTCACATTCTGGTTGGGTCTTTAAGCTTTCAAATGAGATCTGTCGCATCTGAGAGACTTTTTTTCACTGCAGGTCTGCTTCAAACGGATCGCAAATCGTTTATCACCGCAAAACTAGAGAATATTTTATTTTTTTAAACATAAATCTTATTAATATCCATTTTTAATATTCATAATCTTTTACACTGTTTTTTTCGTATGAAAAAAAATATTTGTTTTAACTTTACCATGAATTTAATTCGTTGTTTTTTAAATTTTATTATTATAAATTTTTAATACTACATTTACACCTACGAAAAATCTAGTACTTACGAGATTTCGAGCCAAATCTAGTTGTTTTTGGCTAGATTTCCCATACAAAACAAAATCTTCTTCGTGACTAGATTTCGACGAAATCTAGTAGTACTTAATGATGCAACTATGGTTTTTTCAATAAAGCACTAAAAAATACTTCCCTGCACAAGATAAAATGACATTTAAAAAAAAAAACAAAAATTGTTAAAAAAAAAATTAAAAAGTTTTATAAAAATTGTAAAATAATAAAAAATAAGAAAATAATATTGATAAAATAAATATCGTTGATTATTTATAAAAGGTAATGCAAATTGCTTAATGTATATTTCTTTTTGTGTTTGCATGTGTAACGAAAAAACTTTTAGTCAGTTGTTTTGTTATAAAAGCAAAATCTCGCTAATGTCAAAAAAGTATAATGTAAACGCACTAGATTTCGAAGAAGATTTTAAATCAAATCTACAAGATTTCGGCCAAATGTAAATGTAGTATAAGGTTAAGGTTTTTGTCTTAGTCCATGTTTAAAATTTAATATTTTGTAGATACTACATTTTTCAAAATTTTTTCAAATTTTTTTTTCAATATATTGTTTGTAGCATTCTCTTGAAAATTACATAAAAATCATCTTCATATGTAAAGTAGTTTGCGAGATATTGAAGAAATATACTCAACACATTAAAATTAAAAAAAAAAAATTTTATTTTTTTTCCGTTCATAATATGTTTCTTATAGGATAAAAGGAACGTTCTCACCAAATTTCATTCAAATCGAAAGGGGTTGGGTCCCATTCTTGGTCGATTTGACATAAAATTACCCAAAAAGATAATTATAAATTTAAACTTAGCAAATTCAATATGAGTAGGTGAGTTGCAAAACTCATTCGCTACAAAATTAAAAATACGAGAAGAATAAAGCGCCAAAAGTACTGTGAGAATCATTTGTCAACTCGTCTTTTAATTTTGTAACGAGCGGGTTTTGCAACTCACATTTGCGTATTGGAATCGGCGATATTTCTTTTTGGGTATCGGTATCGTATCAGCAAAACTTTTACAGTTTCATCTCCGAATTAAATGTCAAATTTCATTAAGATTGGTTTATATATTTTTTTTTTTTTTTTTTGATGAAATAAGCCTTCTAATTTGGTTTATTTATATTAAAATAAAAATTTGTGGTTTCACATTTGTGGACTAGTAAATGTATTTAATTTTTATTTCCAAACTAAGTGCAAGTGACAAACGTACTAGTAAGATTTATTTTTGTTTTTAATTATGATATTTTCTACTTAAAAAAATAGCGGCCTCGCTGCAATTTTCCATTCAAGCGATGCCCAAACAACTCTATTATTAAAACAAGAAAGGCCAATAAATAACCAAACATTAAAATGAATAAAGGACCCGATATGTGTTCAATTGTAAGCATTTGAGGTGGTGATTTTGGTTTTGAACCAGATGCCAAAATTTTTAAAATATCTTGCACCTGATGATCTAAGAATTTGTAACTAAACTGTAAAAGATAAAAGGAGCCATTTTACAATAATTTTTTTTTAATTATAAATCATTAATAACAACCTGTCTTTCCCAGTGTATGTAAATGCCAGTCTCCAAACAAAATGATATATGGCGATCCAGTAAAGGCATTAACGGCCAACCTCTAATAGCCACAGCGCGGGTCCAATCAAAGTATAAATCATCCTTTGGGACCTTACAAGAAAGAAATAATTAAGATATAAATAAATTTCGAAAAATTTCTGAAATTTGCCTACAATTTTATTCTCCAAAGCAGGTGCTGTTATATAGTTCCCAAACGAAAATGAGCCACTGTAAATTCTTTCCACCCCAAAACCATAGTTGTTCCAAAATGTAGCATTATACAGAAATTCATAATCTCGAACCTCAAATTGCTTGGCCAAACGTTGTTCCATGGCCAAATCAGAATTTTCTACAGTATGCACCCAAATTATAGAGGGAGCTGCCCATTTCCAACCAGTTAAAGACCATTTATGCATGGTATCAACAGGTTCATTAAACAAAGGCATTGTTAATATGGATTTCAATTGACCGCTGTAGGTATTCTCCAAAGTTATAGTGGCACATAAAAGAAATGCCAAAAATATGCGAGAGGCTACACGATGTAAACTTTTTAACAATAAAAAAAGGCCATTAATCGTTTGAATATTATTGATTGCTTAAAGGCTTACACTGTATCTGCCGAGGGCTGTTGTATAAAAACCGCAAAAATATCCAACAAAGTTTTCTCATAATTCTTAAAACTTCGATATTTATTTTGTCTGGTCGCTTGAATATGTTTCAAATGATGTGAGGTGTATTTGATGAAATGAAACATTATAGAGCACATTACCATAGTAAAGACCAGAAAAAGCCATAAACCAAAAGAAAATGGCATGATATTAGTGCGCCAGCGAGGAAATTCCCTAAAAAATTAACACCATTGTATTAAAAATGTGGTTATTTTTTATTAGCTTATTATTATAATTATTATTACGCTGGTCCCGGTCCCAAGATGGTCACTGCAGACCTGGCTATAAACTGGGATGTTTCCGTTATATCGTTATACCAATTATATACGCAGCCAATAGCCATCTCCGTGTGTTGTTTATAAAGATCTCCCAGCATTCCTTCGGCTGATCCATTCTCATATATTATGCCCCAATTATCGGCAGCATCTTATCATTTATTAAAGCATACCATAAAAAAAAATACTTTGAATTTGATTCACTTACATGGCTCTACCCTCAAATGACAATTATGTATTTGACAAAACGATTTTGTTAATTCAGCCTCAACACCCATAAACTGAACTGTTTTCGGTGGCCCTTTAGAGTTTATTGAATCGACATCTCCTTGGCCAGGTGGCTAGAAAGGTAGTTTTTTGTAATAGTAAGTAATACAAGTAATTATGGCTCACTTTTAAAATATTTTAGAGCAATTTACATAAAGGTACTTTGCAAAATCGACTATTCAAAATACTATTGACGTGCGATTAATTGATTAATCGGAAGTTAAGGTTATTCAAAATTGTGTTTAACTAATATTTATATTAATCAGAAATTTAACAAATTAAATTCTTATTCAATCCAGTAATTATTATTTGGAATAACCAAAATGTGGAACAGATAAATAATATTGATAAAATAAATTAAGTTGGTTATAAATAAAAGGTAATGCAAATTTTTAAATGCCTATTTATTTATAGTAGTGTTTGCTAAGTGGTCGAAATTCGACCATAATTATTTATATGAAGAAAGTTTAATTTAGTTTTGCAAGTTAAATAATATAAAAAAATCGGAACGTAAAAGCTGGAAATAAAAAAAGTACCAAAAAGTCTCCTCATATAGTTTCTTAATCTCTCCGGATTCTGCATGTTGAATTTTATATTTCTAGGTTCAGTATTAATAATAATTCCAAAATTATCAATTTTAAGCGAAAAAGTACCAAAAATATCCCTCGTACAGATTCTCATTTACTCAGAACATTGCATTTTTACTTTTATGTTTCTGGGTCAAATACTAACGGAAATTCAAAAAGTACCAGCTGAAGAACAAAAAAGTGCTAAAAAATTCTATTTAATAGATTCTTACCCACTCAGGACATTGCATGTTTCTTTTTTTGTATCTGGGTCCAATATTAAGGAAAATCAAAAAAAGTACCAGTTGAATGAAAACGTACCAGAAGATCCCCCTTACAGATTCTTATTCACTCAGAACAATGCATGTTTAATTTTATGTTTGTAGTCACAATATAACCGAAAATTAAAAAAGTACCAGTTGAAGAACAAACAATGACCAACAGTTTTTATCTTATACATAAGTTTTTATTCACACAGGACTCTGCACCTATAATTTAATGCTTCTAAGTTCAATATTATACAAAATTGGAAAATTACCATATGCAGAACCACACAAGTAAAAAAAGTAATTTAATTTCCCGTATATCCCCTTTTAAATACTTTTTTCTTTCCATTGGAGTACAAACAATTTCAATATTGTAGTTGGAGCCCAGAACTTACTACGTATGTATATGTCAATACATTCAGAAAAATGTTTTGAAAAAAGTACCAAAAATAGGTATGATTTGACCCCTTAAACGTTCGAATTTTGAAAAAGTACCAACTTTATATGTGTTACGAATTAATATTTGTTACGAATTTCGTATAATCTTTATTTATGTGTTCATTGGCTTAAAACATAGATGGGTGACAAAGAAGTACCAAAAGGGTCGAATTGTAAAAAAGTACCATCTACTTATTTTTCTAATGAACAGCGATAAGTACTAAATTTGTTTTGTATCTCTTTTAGTTTTGGAATTCTGAGGTTACCCAATTTACCCTTTTTGCCCTTTTTTATCCCCACAGATTTTTATAAAACATATGCTGTGCACTTTCCTAAAAAATTACCTTTTAAATAATGTATATTTGATCAAGCCGGTTGACAAACAGAGGAGAAAAGTGTTCTTTACTGTTTTGCCTTTGCCGATTCATATAGATCTACGTATTTATGTATGTTACGCGAAAAAAAAATCCAGCTGTCTTTAATAAGAAAATAAAATCCCACTTATGTTAAAAAGTACAATGCAAACGCACTAGATTTTTAAATTAAGATTGCTAGTACTACATTTTGTGTAATAAATATTAAATTTGCACGCATTCAATTAAATTCAATTAAAAAAATAAGAAAGTGTAGTCGGCCAGGCCCAAGCGTTTGAACCCCCACATCACTGTATTTACAGACAAATTTGAGAGAGTGTACCCTTTTAAGGATTCATGGGCAATTATACCCCTGCTAAAACAAAATTTGTTATGAGGTTAAAATTAATATAAGAGGCCTTTTGACGAATATTATATAGATATCTATATGGGCACAAATACTCTATTTCGGTCTTATCACCGCCTACGATATCGAGCAAAATTGATCGAAATTTTTTATTTAGGACTTTAATCGTTTGATCGATTCAGAAAGTTATTCTGAGTCGATCGGTATAATAAAAACGGGATTTAAAATATTTAAATAAATAATTTAATAGTTTGCCAAAACTAGCTAATTTCAACTTAATAAACTCATAATTTAACCATAATTTAAGACCTCTCCGTTACGAACTAATTCTCATCTCATCATTTATGGATGCAAGTTAACAATAATTTTATCTTAAAAAGAATAATTTATTTCACTTCAAAACTAAATTCATAATGTCGCTTAATGTGTAAAATTATTTTGTCAATGTGAATAAAAGGTTTTATAAAATACGTCTAGTCGGAGGCCATTTAAATCAGTGTTTATGTGAGCCAGTCTATCTGGCTGCATAACAGTCTCCTATATTTAGTTTACGACAACTACTGGCACACAGTGGGGGATTTTGAAAAAAAAAGGAAAATAAAGAAACGGCTGTCTAAGGTAAATAAAATAAATTCTTCAACCTTATTTATTTATGTCTTACAATAATTGACGACAAAGTTTATGGCCTGTTCAACGATTTCGAAAGAACGACTTCGATCGCATTCTAGGCGATCGAAAACGGTTTTGGGTGCAACTAACTTTATTCTAAACGAACATTCGTTTAGACGACAACTCGAAAGAAAACGTAAGTACTTTCATACAAAAAGCGGTTTATTAATATCGAAGGTATTGTCGACATTACGAAAACAAATGTCAAAACCACTCACTTGTTGTTTTGTTGTCGAATCATGGAATTTATAAAAAACAAGAAATGTTAATTATATTAAATAAAAAACTGTTATTGATTACAATACCTCACAAAAAATTAGCATTAAAAATTATATTCATTTTAGCTTAATTGGGGCGCCTAAACGCGAATATGGCACTCATTTATTTCTCTAAATAAGCGTTTTCGAGATGTTCGCTAATATCGTGTTTTTCTGTAGTTATATTTTATATTTCCAAAAATTTCAAAAAAATATGTTTATCCTCCTTTCTTCATAGTGTGTTGATCGGATAAAAATTTACTGAATTACAGGCCTTTAAATTTGAAAAAAATGCCCTAATGGAGAGACTAAAACCTTTAATTGAAATTGAAAAACTTAAAAAAATAATTTTTGTTTTAAATCTAAACTAAGTTTTTTTTCTGATCAACACAGTATAAATATGGGCTGAAAGAGGAAAAACATATTTATTCAATAGTTTTACAATTCGGATCAACAATTCTTGAGTTTTTCAAAGTAACTAGCTAAAACAACTGCAGAATAACATTATTTTCGCCAATATCTTGAAAACGCTTCTTGAGAGAAATAAATGAGTGCCATATACTGCTTACATTAGGCGAATACATGGAGGAAAATCCTGAGTTGGCGAGAGGTGTTTGGAGCAAATAAATTTTCGATGGACGAGTTATGGAAAATAATAAGTCTAAAACTAAAAGTCATTGGTCCAACCACGCGTTCTATTGCAAAGTGGGAAAATGTAAACCACATTATAATTAAAGCCAGAAAACAACCATAGCTTGAATTGATTTTAAAAGTATTACATATATTTACAGACATGGGCAGATTTTAAATGTAGGACAAAAAAAAAAATTCAGAAAAAAAACATATAAACTAAACTATTTAACTTCCCTAGACCATATAATTGATCGGACGCTGCTTTGGTCCTCGGCTGTAGCACCTAGTTGTAGAGTGTTGGCGGGCAAAATTAAAAGTGCTGAAACTCAGACAGCAGATATCAGAATCACCACCAAGAGCTTCCAAATCTGCGACGGTGGTTGTACAAAAAAGCAAAATTGAAGAGACAAGTCCCTTAAGATTATTTGAAACACCACAAATGTTGGAGGAAAACAGCAAAAAATTTTAAAACTTCATCCAAACGAAGAAGGATAGAGGTCGATAGTGAGAAATAATATACAAACTGCTCTTCAGGTAAAAAAAGAGGAAGACGGTTGTTGAGGAACAACTGCCGTTAATTTGTCATCAAATGAAACAAATGCAACAACTGCCAAGGAGCAAGCTGATGCTATCAAAATACATATTGCCTTGGTACTTATTTAACTTTTTTTACGTTTTTTGATTGGCTTAGTTATTTATTTGTTTGTATTATTTATTTTTTTTTTTAATATTTTGTTTTTAATTAAATTTAACTAAAATTTAACTTTTCTAAGTTTTGGTTTCAACAAAAACGGTTTTTTTATTTTTTGACATGTTTATACAGCTGATGAAATTTCAAACGCGGTTGTATTTGTTATCAAGCAAATTAGTATTATTTTTGATACTTTTTAACAAAAAAGCAACAAAATATAGAAATACCTTATATGGCAATACTTTATTTTTTTAATACGTAAGTAACAAATATTTACACTCGTAAGAGCAAGCGATCGAAAGCTGTCGAAATCGTTGAACCCAATCTGATTCGAAATCGAGCGAATGGATGGCGATCGCTTCGATTTCCTGTCGAGATTGTTGAACAGGCCATTAATTCATAGAAAAATGTTTTTTTATTTTTTCGAATTTAGTTTTCTTACAAAATTAAAAAAACGTATTTCGTATGTGCATGGTTTTTGATTTTTGTGATGATATTTATAAGCAAAAGAAATTAAAATGGAATTTTGTCAACAACAGAGAAAATATTCTACGAATTTTCTCACCAATTAAAGCATTAATCAAAAATAAAAACAGTTTTAATTTAAAATTTGATCAAGTGAACTAAACGTTAAAGTAAGTGAATTAAACGTTTAATTGGTACTATTTATTTGTTAACTGGTGCAAATTTAATTAATTTTTAAACTAATATCACAAATTTTTTAATTGAAATAAATTTTTTCTGTGTTTAATCATAAAAAGCAAATTTTTAGTTTTTCAATTTAGTGCAATAATAAAATAGCAATAATCAATAATAAAAACTGGGAATTAAGCACGAATAACAAAATCTTTTGAAATTAAAATTTTGTATTCCCAAAAATTGAAATTACTTTTTGATAATAAACAGGCAAGTGCACGGCCTAAGGGGACACTTAATTGACAACATCTTTTGTAAGTTGTTGTTGTTTTTATTTTGTTTTTCTTAACCTACTTACAACTACAATTAATGTTGAGAGAATTTCAACTAATTGTAGTGGGGAATGTAAGATGAGATAAACCCACTGTTTATTGTTGATGTGTTTTGTTTAAACTTTGATATTATTACAAGTAGAACTGTTGCTATAAGTCTTATACGCTTAACAGTTTTATTTGGTTTAATATCTTTAGTTTTTCTAAAATCTTTATGGATGAAGTTTCCTGATGATCTGGCCTAAGCAACCAGTGAAATGCGCATAGGAATAGCTTATCCCATCAACAATAAATTTAAAGTGTTTTTATCAATAATAAAAACTGGGAATTAAGCACGAATAACAAAATCTTTTGAAAGCAAAATTTTTTTAGTTGAACTCAAATGATTGCCATTTTTAAATCCAACAATTTTTATTTAAGTGCAAAATTTTTTAACGTCACTATCACTAATGGTAAGTGAGGCTGTTAGTGAGTTTAGTGAGACCTCCATCTATGCTCGCAATACACCTTACTCAGACACATTAGTTTGATATGACAAGAAAAAATTTAATAATTATTGGAGGGTACACAGAAAAAATAAAAAATTGTCTCTTATCACCAAATTCATTGAATCAAGCAACCCATTTGTTGATTTTGCTCCTATTACCAAAATTATTATATTGATGTCTAAAATTTTTAAAAATTTTAATATTTTGAATATTTTAATTTCAATATATGTATGATATTTTTAATTTTAATTAAAAAAATTATCAAAAAACTTTGCCGTTTCAAACAATGTGTTGATTGGTTTTTACAATTTCCAACAACGATTCCACAAGTTTATGTTATTTAATTTTAAACGAAAAACTTTTTTTTATTTAATAAAAATAATTTATTTCAAAACATCTAAAATGTTAATTAAATCAAAATTATATTTTTAATTTTCTTTCAACAAAAAAAAAAAAAAAAAAAAAAATAATAGATTCAATTATCACATTAAATAAATTTAAATACTCTCTGAAAAATCGGTACCGCCGATTGTATCATTCATATATGTATGTCGCATTATGATGTTCCCCACTGTGCACCATTGTATGTTTTGGAAAAAGTAGCCGGTTATTACTCAGCAGTTCTACTTATTCTTTGGTGGTTTTAGAGTTTATTGACAGAATTGACAATTGAGTGTAAATAAAACTTTCTTTGCCCTCTGCCTTCGCTAAGGAATTGACTTTGCTTTTGGCATAAACCCAACAAAACAAAACTTAACATTAGATAAACATGTGCCACAACATATGTTTACAATTAAGTGACACCATAACCGAAATAGAAACAAAAACACATGTAAACAGGGAAAATAAAAGCAAAAAAACCAAAAACAAATATACAAAGTTAAACCTCAAACTTATGCTTAAAACTTTACCAGCAATATACAACTGCCACTGCTACACTTAACTTAACTTTGCTTCTTTTTTTGGTATGTAAACTCTGCAATGTGTCCCTGGGAATAACAAAAAAAAAAAGTTTGTGAAAAAAGTACTTTTTTGAGAAATTTAAAGAATAGAAAAGGTTGGTACGCCTGTTGTAAAATAACAAAGTATGTTTGGCGCTACGAACTAAGTCCCTAAAACAAAAATATAATAATTCCCCAATTTTGTTACAGAGAATAACAACAAAGGTTTTCACGGTGGTTGTTAATTTTTTTTGAAACGTTTTTTTTTTTCTGTCAAGTGGGGCACCTTCCCGTTTTTTAGGTTTGCTCTTGTTTTCGAATTATTACGTTATTTCGAAAATGGAGGAGGTTGCACAACATATATTCGCGTCGTTTATTGAATAAATTAAACTTCTAATCTACGCAGTCGTTTTAAAAACATAATTGCCTTTGGAAAGAAATTTATTAGCAAAATTTCTGAATTTTTGTTTTTTAAAACGGCATAAAAATTGTAAAATGCCGCTACACGAATTTTTCGTTAATATAATGAAACTTTAGGTATTATTTTCATTATATTAACGAATAATTCGTTGAGCCAACGAAAATATTTTAATAAACGTAATTTCGTTTGCTTAACGTACATTTTCATTGGATTTTTGGTTCAGTGTATGTTTCTATTTACGTGTATAAAAAACAAAGTTCCAAACAATACAAGCCATAAATGATTTAAGTCTGTCTACAACTTTTAACGCCATTCACAAAAGATGGAACATTTTAATTAAATTTAAGAATTTCATAAAACGCCATATTTGTATGGTAGCGCCCCTAACGGCATAATTAACCATTTTTGATATTTTTATACGTTTTGTTCAAGGCGAATTCACACAGGTGACATTTTCCAGTCATCTGTTTATTGTTTTTTTTTTTGATGTGTATACTAAAAGTCAAGCTTTGTTAAAATTTTGTGAAAAAAATAGTTACAACTTAAAATTCAATAAAAATTTTAATACTTGAAAAATAAATGAAATGAGTGCCATATTCGGGTTCAGTCGGCCCGATTTACCATTTAAAACATATAATTTTTGAGGTTATGGCCAAAAGCTTAAAATTTGTAAATCATTTTTAAAAAAATTTCATTCCACCAATATTTCTGTCTTGCATTATAATTTTTAGTTCTCATGCAGATAAAAGAAGCCTCCCTTTTTAACTACTGCATCCTCATGTTTCACTTTCAATCATTCATTGAAAAAATCGCATGTTCGCATGAACAGCAATTGGAAAAGATTAATAAATAAAAAAAAAGAAATAGAATGTAGATAACGAAGGTTCTAGTCAAAATACTTGAATAAACAAACAAAGTGAAATTTGCTGCAGGCTGGCCATGAATCGTATCATGGATGATGGGAGCTTCTTTACAATGAACGCTCATAAATGGACACCAATTCAAACTTTTTAGGCGAATTTGAATAGAAATTTCTATAAATAGGGATAGGAACCAAGAAGCCTAGACTGATTTATCACTAAAATTTAATGGATGTTATAGAAAATGCACACAATGGTAATATAAGAGGCCATCCGTAGGGTGCCTCAAAATATGAAAAAACCCCATCGATGTGGCTAGATATCTTTTTGTAAAATAAGTTAAAGTTGTGTATTTAAACAATTGAATATTAACTTTGATTTTTTTAATACTCGATATAATTTTTTTTTAATGCTAATGTGTCAGTCCATATTTTATTCCGCATACGTTATGAGTACTCAACACGGTTTTTGCTTACTAAACATTAAGATTAATTACAACCAGGGCTATGGCAACAATATTTTTTAACTTTCCTATATTTCGTATAAGATCACTAAAAAGGTATGAGAATAAATCAAATTCTAAGCTCTTATTTAATTTATTTTTTAATACAAAAAAAAATTGATCAATTGATTGACATTAATTAATCGATTTATTCGTTATTCGAAAATCGTCGTTTTAAATTACGAACTATTCTTAATCGGTTGACAACTCTAGTATTTACTCAAGAAGAAAGTTAATTGGCACAAAACTAGTCATTAGATTGGATATTATGGGGGTAGTGGCTGATTTTATCTGGTTTTATTACTTTATATGAAGCACATCTAAAGGGTGGTTAAATTTCAAGGGCCGATGTTGATTTTGAATAAAACACAAACTATTTAGGAAATTATTGTAATTTTATTTTATTATGATATATTGGTATTACTCAATTATGTATGGAACAAAATATCGGCCAAATGTGCGCCGCGACCACGGCGGCACACCTCCATCCGATGGTCCAAATTTTCGATGACCCTGAGGCATAATGGAATAAATGGTTCTATGCCGTTAATGTGCCGAATTATCTCATCCTTTAGCTCTTGAATTGTTGCTGGCTTATCGACGTACACCTTTTCTTTCAAATAACCCCAAAGAAAAAAGTCCAACGGTGTCAAATCACATGATCATGTGATCATGCCATTACGTGAGATAACACGGCCATTGAATTTGTTGCGCAAAAGAGCCATTGTTTCGTTAGCTGTGTGGCAAGTGGCACCGTCCTGCTGAAACCACATATCGTCCACATCCATATCTTCCAATTCGGGCCATAAAAAGTTCGTTATCATCTCACGATAGCGAACACCATTCACAGTAACTGCCTGACCGGCCTCATTTTGGAAAAATACGGTCCGATGATGCCGCCAGCCCATAAACCGCACCAAACAGTCACTCTTTGTGGGTGCATTGGTTTTTCGACAATCACTCTTGGATTATTAATCGCCCAAATGCGGAAATTCTGCTTATCGACAAATCCACTGAGGTGAAAATGTGCCTCATCACTGAAGATGATTTTCTTCGAAATTTATCATCCATTTTCATAATAAGTCTGGATAACTTTAACACGTTGTTGGATTGTGTATCTCTCCATGGTTCAAATTGAGTAAGTCTGAAATAGAGAAATGTCAAATAAAAACTTGGCGTTTAGGTGTGGTTCACATTCAACATCGGCCCTTACAATTTAACCACCCTTTATCATATTAACATGGTTCGCTCGGGACAATATCTGCTAAAGGCATTGTTTTAACCGAAATTGAACGAACAAAGTGTCAAAACGGTGTCAATAACCCCTTCTTCATATAAAGTGCTAGAACTAGAACCAGTCCCTACCACTTCAGAACTGTCATGTGACAAGTTTGGTGTTAGTTCTCTTTTCCCTAATTTCCAGAATCACTATAAAAATGAAGATCGCTAACTCTAACCAAACTTGTACCATTTCTCCAAAACAAATAATGTATCATATTAAATTAACATCTCTGATACTGTTGTATTTTTTTTTTAATTTTCTTGTCCTCTCCCTCTCTTTAAAAGTTTTGTTTGTATATGTATTTAGACTAAGGATATTTGAGTGTATTGTATGTTTATATTTCTACTTTCTGTTTTGGTTTCTTTTTGATTTTTTTTTAGAACTTACCACATAATAATTTTTAACGTATGGCACATAAGTTAAGGAACCAATTCTCATTGTACGTTGCTGTAGATTCAAAAGTTTATTCGGATAAAGTTGAGCATTTTTGGCAAACCTTCCATTACCACTAATGTACGTATCAAGGTGTATGGCATTTAAATTGCCTTCAGCACCACCATACTGTTGTGTCCACAATTCAAAATTCATGTCGCGGTATTTGTCGTCTGTTGTATCGTCTATTTTAGCGTGAAAAAGAGACGACAACGAAGAAGAAGTAGTTATTGTGGTTGAAGTAGTAGTGGTGACATCAACAACAATTTCCATGGTAACATTTGTAACGCTAAAGTATTTGTTTGTTGTTGTTGTTCTTTTAGCCAGCGAAGTTTGTTTAGTATTTGGGTTTTGAGTTTTTTCTCCTGTTCGTTTGTTGTTGTTGTTGTTGTCGTTGTTTGTCTTCTGTTTGTGATCGTTTTTAGTTTCAGGATAACTGGTTTCAGGTATTACCATCAAATGATGAGGATAAACTAAAAAAAGAACCAGGAATAAATAAACAAGTATTGGAATGGTTGCCTTGCATTTAAACAATATTTATAGATAATTGGAGCTAAATATGTATGTATTATGTCACGAACAATGTTAACTCATTAGCGACCAATGATCTCATTTGGGAACATGCACAAATAATTGAATAAATAATAACTGAATAAATTGAAAAAAAAAAAATAATATTTTTCGAAAATATTTAAAATAAAAATTGAGCGCCAGTGGGTTAATGGAGATTTTGGAATATTGTTATTATTTTCTGTTTAAAGTTTTCTCTTTAAGATTTTGATAGCAAAAAAAAAAAAAATTTTTCAAATAAATATATAAATTTTAAAGAGCAGAAAATATAGTAATAGATAATGTTTTTCATTTTTAAACTGCACATGAATCATTTTAGAATTTCATATGGGCTTCTGAATACATATACTTAAAAGGTTTTTGAATTAATATTTTAAAATGTTACAAATGAAGTAGCAAAACTAAACTACTTTCAACTTTTTTATAGTGGGTTCAAGAAAAAAATCCACCTAAGTTTTTTCCCAACTTTATTTGTTGCACTCTTTTTTTTTTTTGGTACAACTTTAAAAACCAATAGTTTAAAATTTACAGAAACGTACATAAATCTCTCTTAAGAAAGAATTTTTTTTTGCATTTTTTAATAAAAACTTCAAAACCAGATGACTTTTCTTGCCTTTAGAAACAAAATGTTTTGTTTACTTTCTTATACCTGATTTCTAGCGAATATTTTTAATAACTGTCGCCTACAGAAGGCTTAATTGTCTGTAATTTGTTTAATAGCTAAGAAATATTAATAAAATTACGAAATAGAAAAAAAGTTTTTTGTTTACCTGTAATACGAGTAATAATAATAAGCCTTTGGGTGTTAAATAACTAACATAAAATGTGTAAAATTCTAATACTTTTCTCATAAACATTCTATGAAAATTTAAAATTTTAATTTTTTGTTATACTTCTTTGTGTTAAGCGTTCACTTACACTGCAGTATCTCGGTGGCGAGAAAATCTTTAGGATTTTCCTCTAAAACGCATAAAAACAAATAAATTTTATCCTTGAGGCGTAGGGTTGAATAGCGTGTTGCATAGTAGCGGGCATGTAAAAATCGTGAAGTATTTCCAAGTATTGTTATGAAACCCTGAGGAAAGAAGGTGAAAGAAATAAGAAGTAGAAAAGAAATTAAAACGCTAAATTAGAAAAAAAGTAGGGACAAACAGATTTCGAATGTTGTGTGTATTAGAAGGAAATACTTGTGTGTTGTGAATCAATAGATTATTTTGTTTTTGTTCTATATTAATTAACACTAATGGTGTTTTCTTTTCTACAAAAAATGTCAAATTTAATTTAAAAAAATACAATTTGGTGTTCGTTTCTTAAAAATGCTTTGGTCTCTAAGATGTCATAAGGCATTGCACTTTACGCCCCGTATAAATCGGGAATGTTGATAATGCCCTGTAAAAAGATGGCTTCTGTTTATATATAGGGTTACCAGACGAAGTTGGGAAAAAATCGCCTCTAATCAGGACAGTAAAATCTTTAAGTTTTAATAGTAATTTTGTCTATTATTTTATAGTAAAAACAAAAGAAAGCATTACATTATTAATTGGTGTTAAAAAATTGTTTTTGAAAAAAACGTCAAATTAAGAAATTGTAAAAACTTGGTGTTAATAAATTTGCAATCTGGCAAAGGTATTTTCTTGTTTACATATTTTATGAAAAACAAACTAAAGAAATTGCAATTTGATCATTCATTTTGTTCATTTATTTATTTATTTAATATTTATATATTAACAAATTTGGGTTTATGTGTATTTTTTTTTTTATATTTTGAAGAACATCCTTTTTGATTTATGTACATATTTTTTTATATATTGAAGAACAAACTTTTTGCCAGCTGTTAAAAACAGGGTTATCCGATCTTGTGTTTTGTTCTCGTCAAATAAAAAATTGCATTATTACATGTAAGGCAAGACATTTTATAAATGCACCTTTTAAAATGTTTTTTTTTTTTGTAGAAAAGAAAACACCATAATATTTAAATATTAAAAAAAAAAAAGAAAAAATTGGAACAGCCAGGTTTTTGGGCTTTATTTAAATCAAAAAAATTTCATGTATTTTTTGCGATATTTCGCTTTGACGTTATTTCATATATCGCTCATATGCTGCTTAAAACGCCGATTACGTCTTATGGCGGTCCGGACGAAACGCCGATATGTTTTGTGGGGCAAGGAATGTATTAGGGGGTGGATTTGCGCTACAGCTCCAGAATACCTGTCAAGGATCCAAACACCTTGCTGATATTCCCAGAGAGAGCACCGATTGCATTCCATAGGCTATGGAGTGTATAGGGTGGCTTCGGGATTCAGCGCGGAAATATCAACCAAGTATCCAAACAATTTGGTGACGATATAAAGACTAGAAACAGAGGTAAAAAAGCACTAATATTTAAACGAAAGAAAATCACTTCTAAACGTTATAAAATTTCCATTTATTATAGGACGATCCTTTAACAGGCCCTTGGTTCACAATTCGCCACAGTTATATTAATAACAAAAAATTTACTCAAGATTCTAAGAATGAACATATTAACCATAGTCGTAGAAACTCAGTTTTTCTTCGTCAAAATAACCGTGTGAAGGGCAGTAATATATGGGATTTTCGACAGTATAGTTAAAGGCAAAGCCTTGCTTAACCTACTGTCAAAAATTAACAAAAAGTTTCTCAAATGTATTAAAAAAAAACAAAATAAAAAACATTTTATTGCGTACGGAATAAGCGATTAGACTCGCACCTTGCTTACGCAAATGACAGTTTCATTAAACTAAGCAAAAAGTTTCCTTAAGTTCAATATGGTTTGCCTCATGTAATGAACATGTATTCGCACATTTGTTTAAGCCAACTTAAGCACAATATGGTTGGGCCTAAAGTGTAAAATTAATTAACTACACACTGAGCAAAAATATGGTTGAGCCTGGTTCAGAAACTACACTTCGCTTACTGTAACAATATATTGTTGTCGTACACAAATAATTGTTCTTTTTAATAAGATTTTTTTTATTTAATATCAGCAATATTATAGTTACTGTTAACATTTGAATGCTTATCGCAATTATAAGTTTGAGTTTTGTTGACCGAAAAATAACAATTTTTCTAACAACTAAACAATGATAAACCAATTCATGATATTTAGTAGCCATAACATGATAATCTTCTATACGTGTACTCATAATATGTTTAAGATGCAAACAAAATATCTTTTCTCTAATAATATTTTGTTATCGCCATTTGTAAAATAATTTTGCATCAGTTGTGTCGCTTGTTTTAAATACGCCTATCTAATTATTTGTTAGTGGGTGGTTAAACAATTAAAAAAAACAAGTTTTAAGAAATTAAAGAAATAAAGATATTGGATATTGTATTTACATTAAAAAAAAAATTGTAAAGTGCCACAAAATAAAAAATCGATGCAAAAAAATGTTGATTTTTTTTGTATTGTTGTGAAAATGGTGCTGTATCAAAATATGATTACTTCATAACCCATTATGCTTAACATGATAATAATATGATTCAATAACAATCGTAATATGGTGACTACAATCATGAATTTTATCACAATATGTTAATCTTAGAATATGTTTACCACAACCATGTTTTTTATTTGCGTGTATTATTTCGAATTCTATTGGGTGTTTCAAAATTTTAATGTTCCATAATTCATTTCTGTGGCCGTATGGAAAAACTAGTTAACTCCATTTTTCGAAAAAAAAAAAAAAAAAAATGGTTTGAAGGTCCAAAATGAGTTCAATGGAACCAGAAATCTTTAACTTTATTTAAAATTTTGTTTTGTTAAATGCGCATGCATAATAACATTAATTCATATTTAAACTTCAAGAGTGTATTTCGCGTGTTTTTAAAAAAATGGTGTTACCTAGTTTTCCATACGGCCACAGATTTACGGTAAATTTCAAAAAGTTTAGCTTTAACTTATTATTACTTTACCCTTCAGGTAACAAAATGTTTTTGACAGTTATAACTGATTGTTAATGATTACTAGTGTTGCCAGTGGATTTTTCGAAAAAATACCTACACATGCAAAAAAAATCCGATTTTTCCCTACACGTTAAAAAAATTTCCCCTACAAAAATTCCTACGCATTATTGCCATTAAATAAAAAAAAATAAAAAATAAATTTTGTTCAAAATGTGTATTAAAGCTTTGACAAAAAATAAGTACACCAATTTAAAAAAAAAAAATTAATATTGCACTTGTTTAACGATTGTGTATTAACACAAAATTTTAAAATTTTCAGTAGAAGCAAAACAATTTTTAATTTAATATGAATGGCATATGAAAAAGTATTTTTCAACCAACCGTTTTTTTTACTAAAAGAAAGACAAAATAGCCCGATATTTTTACAGTGGGTAGATATGAATAATACCTGTCGACTATTTCCAAAAAGTGAAAAACTAAAAATTTCGAGTTAATACAGTATAGTTGAATAGGTGCGGTATGTATGTATTTTTAAAAATTCAATTACCCAGCAAACACAGAAATGCACCTTATGTATTGCCAAACGTATTGCCTGGATGAAAAATATTATTGCGGCAATAATCGATTTCGTATTTCGGAAGATACTTCCTTCGGGGAGAAACGTGTCTCGATGGCAATACTCCTAAGCAATACGAAAGCGATACTTCTAGATATCGCCAGATAACCACTCATAGGAAAATAGGAAGATATCGCCAAAATATCATTGGGATGATAAAAAATCAAATTGGTAATTATTACATATAAATAATATAAATTATAATTAAAATAAAGTAAAATTATATAATACATATCGTTACCTAAAACGCAAAAGGCCCTAACTAACAAAAAATAAAAAATCGACTTTTTCATGAAATCTGATGAATTGAATCAACACTAATGTCCACAATAAATTTTGGAATCTTTCAACCAAAATTAGCGCTTTTATTAACAAAAAAGAAACGGCCCTATCTAAAAAAGTTTATATGGATACACGCTAAAAGACCTTACTAACAGTTTGCATAATATGCAACATTGTCAATTGTCAAAAAAACTGGTAGGTTTTACAAGAAAAATAGAAGGAAAATAAATTATAAGCAGTTTTAGGCAATTTATCAATTAACATTTTGAATAGTAATTTGCTTCTCCTGTAAAATTTTCAAAATGTTAGATAGGTCGTTTTGCGTTTTAGGTAACGATATACTGCCTGTTCATCTATTTACGAACGAAGACTTCGATCGCTTAACTTACATTTAAAACAAAAACAAATTATGAAATATTATTTTTGTTTTACGTGTAAGTTAAACGATCGAAGTCTTTGTTCGTTAATAGATGAACAGGGAGATAATCTAACATAATATAAATATTAAGTCTTCACCATATTTTTGAAAAAAACCTCCCACTCCTTTAAAATTGCATTCAGAAATATCTTGACTTAATTGAAAACAAAACAGATTAATAGTAAACCGATTTATTTCATTTAAATATTTACCTTTTGCAGAATATTTTGAGAACTAATTTCTTAGATTAAATAAATTGATTAATTTTTATTTTTTTTTATGGCGGACATATATATGTAGTATAATATATTTTTTTTCTGTTTATATTGCGTAATTTTCCCAAAAATTTCTTTTCTTTTAGATGACAATTTGGGGATATTGCTAATCTATTGCCTTAGGGGATATCTTCCATTTGTTTGCAGGGTAAGTGATATCTTAGAAAAAAACATACACATACAAATTAGTGTCGCCCACTTTTTAAACGATAAACAACTCTGAAAATATATTTTTAAGCGATTTCAGTGAAAAGAAAAATTTTCAACCGTTTTGGACAAGAATATCACTAACAAAACGTTTTTCTTGTATTTATTTTAAAAATAATGCGATATGACGAAAAATCCCTACATTATGGTGATTATACAAAATCTGTCCGATATTCTTTACGCTTCTATTTAAGTATCAAAAATACCTACATGTAGGGATTTTCCCCTACTTCTGGCAACACTGATTATAACTGAACTTGGTGAAATAAGCCGTTAATATTGTTTTGTTGAAAAAACTTATTATTTCAAACAAAAGGCGTGTTACTTAAATTAAACTCTCAATTAGTTTTCATTACAGCACGTTTTTAATTTATTTCAAATAGTGCTAACGGCTTTTTTCAATGTTCGAATCGATAAAACTTTAACTTGTAAAAACTGCTATCAAATTTAAAATATCACGAAAAAACGGGTTTTTTCTCTCTTTGATTTTGCCGAAAGCACTTTTTGAATATTAACCCTCGTTATGATTTGTTTTGAAGAAATAACTAGAAGTTAAAGAAATAACTGTCAAAAAAAAGAAGTCCATCATAGAATTTATTGGCATCAACTGACCAGACATTTTATAATTAGATGTGACCGGTACCTTTAAAACCTTGTAAAAATGCCCCTGAATACAAGCGCAAATTTTTTGTTTAGTAATTTACCTCAACAAAAAATCTCTTTTACAGCAGTCTAAACTTCCCCGTTTGTTATATCACCTCCTATCTTTATATCTTTAAAATTTGCTTCATACAGATTTGGATTTAAATAAAAGTGGGCCATTCAATCAAGTAGATTAGATTGTTAAGTATATGAAAAGTAAAAGACAGCAGTGCAACTCTTAGAGGTTGGTGCTTTATTTAGAATCATTACAGAAGGTAATAGAAATAATTTAAAAGGGTTTGCATTAGGCTGAACCCACACCAATAAAAGACAAAACGTTTTTGTCTTTTAAGTCGAATACACTTGTGTTTGATGCTTACTCCTGTTGTTTTGTTTGTTGTGGGTCGTTTCATAAGAACTAATGTTCTGTTGTCGTATTAGTCAAAAAACGGCTTTGTCTATTGTTGGTGTGTGTTCAACCCTCTCAATTTTGGATACAATTACCAATATCATTAACGTTAGTTTTACCCATGTTAACATTTTTTTACCTCAACCGCTACAATATCTACGGCATTCAAAATCTGCTCACCAAAATCCTCACCAGTGTTGTTTAAGTAGTCAACATTAATCCATTGCAAACCAATTATATTTCCATACCTTGACTGACTTTCAAAAGCTTGCTGAACTTCATCTAAATACAATTGTTGCAAAGGGTTTCCAAAAACGTTACTCGAATCGCAGACAATCAAAACCGAAGTTAATTGAGCATAATATGTAGTAACTAAAAAAAGCAACAAAACTTTATTAAAAAAAATTTTTGTCTTTTTCAATCTTGATCAATAAATCTCTTCTTCGTTAATATTTACCCAAATACTGTACTAAACTGCTTATTTCCATGACTACCTGATGCTACGACGTTAAAATGAAGAACTATTTGTGTCTAGAAATTTTGCTCTACTATTTGTGGTTGAAACTGCAGTTTAAATAGTTTTTTTATTCGCTTAAGACAAAATAAGGAAGACAGACCGATTTCATCACAAATATATTTTAGTTTGTTTGCTTTGGTAATTTGATAAAATGTAAACAGAATTATATTTAATTTTCGTTTAAATTGAAATATAATTGCAGCTGCATATCTAATACTTTATGCAAATATAATAAAAGTACTATAAGAATATGTATATTCCTTTAAAATGTTAAAGTATAAATTAAATTTACTTTCTTGGTAAAAAAAACTATTGACCTTAAAAATAATGTTTGCATTGCTATTGAAATATGTAATGGGTGATTTTTTAGCTGCATACGAACTTAAACTGATTATTTAAGACACACGTAGAAGAAAAATCAATTTATCGGTTCTCAAATCCATCCGAAGCGGTAGTAATTAGGGTGTTCAATTAATCGGGTTTTATTTTTGTTCGATTAAACGATTAATCGATATCTGGCATTTTTAACTTATTCGATTAAACGAACACAATTTTAAAATTAATCGATTAATCGAATAAATGTAAATCCAGAAATTTTATAAATTACGAAATTTTTTTTTCGATAATTTTAGAAAAAAATTAGTATTTTCATAAATCTTGCCAATGTAGCTCCAAATTGTTGCTTCACATTCGGGCACTTGGAATTTAAAAGAGTCAATATTGTTAGATTGTAATATTACTTGTCAACAAAAACACTTGTAAATTATTAAGTTTAGTGTCCTTTAAAAAGAAAATAATTTTATAAGGAAAATTTTATGTCAATCAAGGTATATTTACACAAGGTAAACTTGTTATCCCATATGTTTGTCAGCTGTTTACCCCTAGTTGGAACCCAAACATCAAATTTCGTGTATATGAGACAAAATTTGTACATGTGTGCGTTAAATTGTTTTTGTTTTATATGAAGACAATTTTGACAACTCGGTTCTTTTTATAGAGCAAAATGTATACACTCCCAAATGAGTCTACCTTGTGTAAATATACCTTGATGTCAATAAAATAAATGTTATTACTTCCACTTCAATAAAGTTAGTTGTAATTTCTTGGGTTCCAATAAATATAACTTTGGATTTTTTGAAACTTTTCACGGACATTCCAGCCTTTGTTATGCTTCTGCAAATTGTTTCCTCTAGAGAATCGATCGAAGTAACTTGTTTAAAATATTTATTCATTGGACCACTTGTAGCCCCCTTTGATTTTGTTGGAGGAGCGTCTTATCAAGTACTATGTTATAGCCACTGTGTAAGTGGTAAATTTGTGAAGTTTTTAAAGAACATTAACATTAATACAATTTATTTATATTTATCCTTCGTACAATATTTTTAAACCAAACTCATTCTAAAGAGAGAAACGCATGAACTATTTTGTTAAAAAATACAGGCGTATTCTTTATTCTTTAAGTACAGTGTAAATTCGATAATCCGGACTCCTTTAATCCGGAATATTCGGTAATCCGGACAGAATTTTGCAGCTCATTGCGTATTCTATAATCCGGATTGATTGCAACTATATAGTCCGGATTGAATAACACCCGTTTTAATCTATTCTTTTTTATTCAAATCAAAGCATGCTTTGAAAAATACAGTCATTGCGTATTCTATAATCCGGATTGATTGCAACTCTACAATCCGGATTGAATAACACCCGTTTTTATTTATTTTTTTATTCAAATCACAGCATGCTTTGTAAAATGCAGTTAGATAAGTGTGATATGAGTATGTTTGCACATGCGTTTTTTGCTATGAATTATTATAATTTTTAATAAATACATACATGCGGTAATCCGGATAATTCCCTACTCCGGATTGGGGTCTGCAATCAATTATCCGGATTATCGAATTTTTACTGTATTTTGTAAAAGAACAGTGATAGTTACTAGCCCAACACAAAGTTCTTTGTCACTGTATTAAAGCATAAATCCGGCTTAATAAGAACTGGCCAAGAACTAACGTGTAGTAAAGTTCAATTCAGTGAGGTTGTTTTGAGGTTGAATCATTCGAAACAAGTGTATGAGGAACATGGTGTTAGCTCCTAACAGTGTCGTAAAACTTGCTTGCCGTTATTTTCAAAATAGCAACATGCAGACATGTCCTGAAAATCAAAATCGAATTCGAGTGAATTAATAATAAATTAATTTTAAATGTTCGTAAAAATATTTAATTCTATATACTTTATACTTTCAGTACTACATTGCAAATATAATTTATTTATTTAATAAAATTTCAAAATATTTTATTCGACAAGTTTGAAGTGTGTGTTCGACAACATTTTTAATATAAATTTAAAAGAATATAGAAAGAAAAGGAATAAATATATAACTGAGCTACCTAAATAAGAGCGTTAAGCGTTTTTTTACACATGAAAATTCTATTTCAAATATATTTTCAATAAAACAAACCGACTAATGGATCTGTCAATTAAAATTTTCCAACCGGGTGGTGTCTAATTCGCATTGTAAAGGTTTGTTTAATTTAAATTGTATGCAATTGAGAAGTTTTGACATACAAAAAACGCTTGCCGCTCTTATTTAGGTAGCTCACTTAGAAATCCATTTTTAAAGATTCTGGAAACGATTTAAAATCGGTTTGTTTTCAAAATCGTTTTCCATCACGTACCTGATCATTAATTTAAATAAAATAAATTGAAAAAAGTTGTTAAACCACAAAAGGTTATCATAAAACAATAATTAAAAAAAAAAACAAAAACTATCGATAGTACTGAAAACTATCGATGGTAAAACGATATATACCATATATATCTTCGTATAAGCCTGGACCAGGCTGCAGAATTCTTCTTTTATTTGAATAAAATTGCACAAAATTTGGTATTATGCGCTTGTGCTGATGTGTTTAATACATAAAAATATTGGTAGTAGAGTCTAGAATCTACACGCGATTTTTATGAATAGTCCTTGTGGCCGTAAACTATCTAAGGCATGTCCACAGTTTACCATATTTCCCATATAAATGCTCTTTCCAAAATCGCTTTAAAACGAACAAATCTCATACAGACGTCTATAGTTAGCTACACTCTCGAAAACTTGTCTTTACAAACTGTGGTGTAGGGTATCAAATGTTCATGCTTGACCGACTATTTATATTATAATAAATTACAATAAAGGGTGTTTAAATTTTAAGGCCGATGTGAATGTGAACTACACTTAAACATCAAGTTTTTTTCTGCATTTCATTTGATATTTCTTAATTTCAGACTAACTCAATTTAAACCATGGAAAGATACACAATCTAGCAACGCGTTAAAGTTAGTCAGGCTTATTATGAAAATGGGCGTTCAAATCAAAATGCCTATCGTGCACTTCGTGATGTTTTCGGTCAATTTAATCGTCCAAGCGTGCGTACAATCGGAAAAATCGTGCTCGTACAGCTTGTACTGCAGAAAATATTGCTGCTGTTCGCGATAGTGTGGCTGAAGAGCCGTCCACCTCAACTGTTCGCCATGCCCAACAATTGCACCTCGGACGCTCGCCGTTGATGAATATTATGCATAAAGACTTGCATTTACACGCTTACAAAGTGCAATTGACTCAAGAACTAAAGCCTCTTGACCATTTCAAACGTCGTCAATGGTCGGGATGGTGGCAAGAAATTGCAACAGGGTATATCAATTTTCGAAGAAAATCATCTTCAGTGATGAAGCACATTTTCACCTCAGTGAATTCGTCAATAAACAGAATTGCCGCATTTGGGCGAATGATAATCCAAGAGTGATTGTCAAAAAACCAATGCACCCACTAAAAGTTACTGTTTGGTGCGGTTCATTGGCAGGTTGCATCATCGGGCCGCAGTAACTGTGAATGGTGTTCGCTATCGTGAGATGATAAAGAACTTTTTATGGCCCAAATTGGAAGATATGAGTGTGGACGATATGTGGTTTCAACAGGACGATGCCGCTTGCCACACATGTTAACTTACATATATTAACTTAAACATTTTCCTCATACCATACCAAAACTAAATAAAATCTTTTATTCAATTATTTCAAAATTTCAAATGCCACCATAAATCCAGTCAACTCCTTCAATTTATGTGGCAAAGTAATTATTTTTTGGCTCTAGTAAAACTAAACGAATAAAAAATAACATCTCTAGCCGAAAAGGGCATAAGACAAACCAATTAGTTGAATATAAACGAAATAACATCCTTGAGGAAAGTTAAGGATTTTTTAAATGACTTTTTGTCTTTTTGGTTTTCAACAACCACTACATACTTAAAATAACTCTTAACACATACTAGCAAGTTTTGCTCGCTTTAACACATTCATAACCAAAAACTTCTTCAAACTCTGGTCAAAAAATTTAGTTGCTCTACCTTTTGGCAAGAGTACATCGTAATTGCAACAGCAGCATTTTCCCAAAAGTAACTCTGTGTCTATAAAATAATAAAGAAAAATCCTTTTTGTGTTTTTTCTTCATCTATTAGTTAAAATGCCTAAAATAAAATTTATTTTTCAGGCTTAACTTAAGGTTGTGGCATGTTGTAAACTTAATAGAAAAAGAGGCCATGTTGAGCAAAAAAAAAAAAATAAACGTGGAAAATTTGCTACCAAAATAATTTAATTCCCCTTAGACACCTGCAAATGGGAGAAGATTTTCACAAAATATTGCTAAAGATGAATTTGGCTGCAAAAGCATGAAAAACAATGAAAATCTTGTGCAGCAAAAAAGGTTTTATATCTTAAACTCTTTATTTTTACCCTCCACCAATACGAGTGGTGAGTGAGGGAATATTAAGTCTGTCATATCTTGTGTAAAAATGTGAAAATTGTATATGAGACCCCTGATGTGTACATATATATTTTCTAGGTCCTTAAGTCGACTATGACTTTTCTGCCAGTCTGTCCGTTTCAACAGAAAAGCTTAGGCCAGCTTACAACTACAATTCGAGTCGAAAAGAACCCAACCAATTGTAGGGGGATGTAAGAAAAGATAAACTCACTGTTTATTGTTGGTGTTTTGTTTAAGCTTTGATATTGTTACTTACGAGTAAGACTTTGAGTGTTTTAAATTCTTATTCGCTTTGGGGTTTTATTCGTATAATATTTTTAGCTTTTCTAAAATCTTAGGAAAAGGTTTCCTGATGAGCTGGCCTAAGCAACCAGTGAAATGCGCATAGAAGCTAGCTTTCCCTCAACAATAAATTTCAGTGTATTTATCAAATATGAAAAATTGGAAATTTAGCACGTCATACGGAAATCGTATTAATGAAAAATTATATATATTTTTTTAAATATACAAAACATTTAAATCACAAGTCCCTACAGTATTGAAAGATTTAAAGAAGTGTGTTGAATTTTGACCTGAAAAGGCCAAAATAGGTTTCCACAGGGCCATAAAACATTCAAAAGTGCCACAATGGCGCCAAATTTTGCATCACTGATAGTAGATGTTTCAAGTGTGAACGCGAATTTCGCATTTTCAACATCTTCCATGCGTTCCTGCGAAATGTATGCAAGTGTACAAGGGTATAAAGGGCACCAAACAGCAATTTTCTGTGGATATAATAATGTTTCGAAAAAAGCTTGTGGATTCTCCTCACTCCAAATGCGACAATTCTGCTTATTTACGTACCCATTCAACCAGAAATGGGCTTCATCGGAAATAATGGAATGGTAATTCAAAATCAATTTATGCTTTAGCCTATTCTCCGAATTATATTGATGAAAAGTTTTAACAATTTGTACGCGTTGCTCTGGTGTTAGTCGATTCATAATAACATTTCAAAACAAACTAAACAACAGCAACTGTCAGCTGTTAAATGGGTGCTCAAATAAAGCAGTGATGCCAACTTAAAGTTGTGACACTCTTAAAAAAACACCCTTGAGTAGGTGGCACAATATATTGGATAAAATCAAAAGTCTTTTGATTAATATTGCGCAAAAATAAATATTAAATAAATAAGATGCTCACATGTGTCCGTTGTTGGTTCTCTTAACTTTTTCATGTATTCAATAAAAATTTGCGCCATATATTTGTTTTTCATACAATACCCAACGAACACCTTTGGTAAAGAGCAGAAGTAAATACAATCAATATTAAAATCAGGAAAAGAAATTTTGGATGGATCGCTCAAACGCTTAGAAAACCTTCTAAAGAGATTTGTAATCATGCTCTTGACTTTTACCCACAAGGTAACAGGAAAAGAGGGCGTCCAAAAAACACAAGGCAAAGATTCACATTGCAAGAAGTTGACCAAATGACAGCCAGCCCAGGAAGTACATTTAACAACAATGGTTGTCTCAAAGACCTAGCAGCGAAGAGAAAAAGATGGAGGTAACTAATAGACTGCCTATGCTCAGTATAGAGTTAGCCTGTAATCAATTAGATGACGAGCAAGGCATTATTATTATTATTATATTTTTTTTATCACAGAAGTTTTTATGGGAATACAAAATGTTTAATTTACAAGATTTTGTTTGTCGTGCTTAATTCCAAATTTTTGTTCTTGATAAAAACACTGAAATTAATTGTTGAAGGGATAAGCTTTTCCTATGCGCATTTCACCGGTTGCTGGCCAGATCGTCGTTTTAGTTTAAACTTTGATATTGTTACAAGTAAAACTGTGGCTTATAATTCTTATTCGTTTCCTGACGATCTGGCACAAGCAACTAGTGAAATGCGCATAGGAATGGCTTATCCCTTCAGCAATAAATTTCAGTGATTATATTTAATTTTTAAATTGCTTAACTAATTGAATAATGTGCAGCAAATCGACAATAACAACAGCAACAGAATACTCAATAATATTGTAAATGTATGGATATCTTGAGCTTTAAAAGAAGGCATTAGCAGATATTGTTTCTCCAGCAAGCCAGCGTTCATCGCAGTTCACATTTAGTGAAATTGTGTTTCAGACACTTTCATACTCGAAGGACCAAGAAGAAAGGATAACAGGGGCCCAAAAGATCATTTACTTAAGGAATAAAGAAGAAAGGAAATAAGAAATCTATCTGTTCGGCCTAGGATAACACCTGAAGTAAATACAGGAGCGACTTTCTTTAATAGACTGGTCAGATAAAGCAAATGTAAACGAGCCTCAAATTGTTGTAAACTCAAAATATCAGAAATATTAAAGTGTGTTAAAGAGCCAATTAACAGTGCATATAGATTTTTTTCTTTCTTACTCCTTTTGTGCACTCTTTTAATAAATTCTTAAGTTGAGGGGATCTGTGCAGCTGCTACTCTCTTCGAACTCTTTTTTTTAAGTCAAGAGACGCTTGACATCTGTTATATATATTTCATTGTTTTTGGTTTTTTTGGGGGCCATGGAGATGACAGTCAAGATTAACAATAGAGCGATCCACATTCTCCGGTGAACGAAGCAGAATATTTTCTGTGCAATGGGTACTGAGATACTTTTTTTATTTTAAACAATTCATTTGTGGCTTTCGTCGCTAAGTAACCAGACGGAGATACAATTCTATTTGGGTTTATTATACTAACAATTGTAGGTGTGTGATCGGAAGATAATTCTAAGGAAGCTTCAACATAAATCGTTTTTGTGGGAATGTTTTTAACCACGCCAAAATCAACAACATCTGGAATTTTTTGCTTAAAAGTAGGCCAGTATGTTGGTTGTCCGCTCGCGACAACATTTAAATCCATTTTAGAAATGTTATTAAACAAACCACGACCCTTTGGTGTTACAAGTCGTGAACACCAAAAGGTAAGTTAAGCGTTATAATCGCCAGCGGCCCAGAAACAGGGTCGTAATACTAAATAATATTCGCTTTCTGATATTGCAAATCTAGGTGGAGAGTATAAAGATGAAATTACTACGTTTCGATTTAGTTCTTCAACACAAATGTTTTGTTGCTTGCATATAATCTTCACAATGATTACACATTAAGTAGTTTTTGATTCGGGCTTTAATTAAAATGGCCGAACCTCCACAACTTCCGGGGTCCTTGGTATCATACAACGTATTTCTTGAAGTCAGTGCATAGAGATGTGTGAAACAAGTAAGTGAGGCTTCTAGCAAAGTGTACACGTATGAGAAACGGGACGAATTTATCAGAGTTTGGGAAGAAGGCAGAACAATGATGGCGAAGGAAGATTTGATGAATATTGGTGGTGGAAGATTTTTAAAATTTTGTCAATGTTTTTTTTAGTGTTTGTTTATACAGAAAAAATTAAAAATGAAATGGAGCGAGTTAATTTGAGCATTTTTTTGCATTTATAACAAACTATCACTTTTTTCAGAAGTTTCACTTTTATCAAACGCAAAACTTACAAAGTAAATGTTAATGAATATGAATAAACCTTTCAAAGTAGGGTGGTCTATGCTCCGCTGGCAGATGGAGGAACATATCTATTCAAAGTAGGATAAAACAAAAAAGGCATATTTTTGGACCCCACACATTTACAAAAACCGCAAAAATAATGGAGATCGACAACCCCTAATATAACAACAAATAATTTAATTATAGTTGTTCCAATATAACTCAAAGGCCCCACTCATTTCTTGGAATACAATTTAATACGCCTTAAACCTTTTTAAATAATAATAATACAGTAATTTAATTTTGCAGACATTAGTTTTATATGTGTAGAAGTTGTGGTGTTAGATGTTGTTAATATTGGCCTATAATTTATTTCAGATTTCATACAAAGTGCAATCGAAAAGTTTTAATTGCTGATGGAGGGTATTTAAGATTCCGCACAGCCGAATTTGGTATTCCTGTTTGTTTTATGTAAATTATTTTCTTATTTTTACACTCACCGCATTCTCATTATTAAAGTTAATGGTGAAACAAATAAGCTTTAGTCTAGACTTAAGTTCACTATTTTGCTTAACTTGCAAAAATAACTTCAACATCATCCACATTTTGCAAAAGGGAAGGTAACTAATTAATTGAGTATACAATTTTTTTTTTGTGTTTTACTCGTAGTATTAAAAGTTTTAATATTTGCCTTAAGATTTAAAATAAAAAAAAAAAAACTTATTTTTAATCATTTGCTTAGTAAGTTTACAATACCATTAGTCTTAAAAATATTTGGAATATTATTAATGGCATACCTTCACCACAATCACTAAGAATGCTTTTTTTATTTTCGACTCTAATATTTAACATTGATCTATTGACAGGACCAATTATTTCGGCAGTTTGTTGGGCATCGATTGTAATAGAAGAATTAAAGTAATGAATTAAAAATGATTAAACAATTTGAATAATTTAAGAACCTTAAAATTTTCAAACCTAAATATCAAAATGAATCTAAATGAAAGAAAAGTCTTTTATACCGAAGAAAAATGTTGGGCTGTTTTTTTTTTTTTTTTGCAAAATGAAAAATTCTCTCATTTACACAATTTTTGCTAACATTGGAATACCGCAGGAACCCAATTTTGAACAAACCTCATATTTTAAAGCATTATTTTAGGAAGTTTTTAAATGTTTGCTATCGGAATTCTCGAAAATATTAAAATCTTTTGACACTGCGGCATTTAGAAAATAAATAACTACACATAGAAAATAAAATTTGATTTGCATTAAGAAATTTGCGATATTAATTAAAAAATTAATAAAATTTGCACCAGTAAACAAATTATTAGTATCAATTCAATTCTTTTTTCAACGACGAATAATTAATTTGAAAACACAAAAAAGTGCTAAAATCTTTTCTTACAGTCCCGTACCACAATTGGTTGATTTTTTTTCAACTCTAAATGTAGTTGTAAGTGGGTAAAGAAAAAACAAATTACAAAGTTTTTGTTGATTTTATATTTTAAAAAATTTTCCGCTAGCATTTCGATACCCTTGACCACAGGTGGAAAAGGGTATATATAAGTTTGTCATTCCGTTTGTAATTTCTATAATATTGATCTTAGACCCACTAAAGTATATATATTCTGGGTCCTTATAAGAAGAGAAGTTGATTTAACGATGTCCGTCTGTCCGTCTTACGTTTGATATGTGTTTTCCGGATACTCCAGACATGATAGCGGCTAGGTTGTTTTACATTTATGTCACATATAGTCCACTATTTCTTGCTATTGAAATTCAGCCAAATCGGTCCAAAAATGGCTGAGATATGAGCAAAAAACCACGACTACCTCTAATTTTTTCCAAAAATCCCTTGTTGTTGTTGTATTTTTAATACTTTTTTCTGTATATCTGGACAACGGCAAGAGCCAAAGTTTCCAAAATAGGTACCCAGATTAAGGTTATCAATACACAGCATTCAACAAAATTTGGGCGGGATTGGAGAAGTGGGCGTAGCACCTCCCTAATTACAGTTTGGGCCAACATAATAGTCCTTTCGCGACTGCTATAAGAAATGTTGTGCATAAATTCAAGTCAACTGGCTTGCATGCCTTGTGTCAACAACAAGGCATTTTTGCCGGGTTGGTTCAAATGTTGAACAATATCCGAATTTGTCAATTCTTCTAAATTTTTAATGATTAGGTATATTAAGAAACACAAAGCGATTAGAGATGTCATGAGAAAATTCTTTTTAATGCCACCTTCTTTCTTTAAACGTCAACGTTTACACCACCCCATCGCAAATTTTTTGTAAGGAATTTGATTTAAAGCCTTACAAGGTGCATGACTTAAAGCCGGCCGACTGGGTGCCGTGGTAGACACGTTGGTAGTGAAATTCATAAAATCAAGCAAACAATTTGTTGATTTCGCACCTATTACCAAAATGATTATATAGATTACCAAAAATTGTAAAAATTTAAAATTGTAAATATATTTTTTCCAATAAATGATATTTTTAATTTTAATTAAAAAAATGAACAAAAAACTTTGCCGTTCTTAACAGTGTGTTATTTGATTTAATTAAATATAGCTCAGGTTTTGACATTTCCCAACAACAATTCTTCAAGTTTAAATTATTTTATTTTAAACGAACAAATCAATAAAGATTTTTTAATAAATATTTTAATTCAAAATTTATTTCAAAGTAACTAAAATGTTTATTAAATCAAAATTATATTTTTAATTTTCTTTCAACAAAAAAGAAAAATAATTAATTCAATTATCACATTATTTACACTGCCTTTACACATGAAAGTTCTTTTATGAAATTTCTGTATACGTATTATAAATAAAAATTCTAATGAAACAGATGACTTTCTTGAAAATTTCTTGTTCGATTACACAGGAAAGTGAAAGTTCATTTGAAAAATGTCGTCAAAGGGCAAACTTCTAACAATAATGTCTCTTCTTCTTCTTTTATTGTTTTGCTTTTTTGAAGTTTCAGAGTTGCCAAGACAATTACTCACGCCGAACATCAGGCATTCGTTCAAATTAATATTTTTTTTTTTAAATTATTTTCATGATATTTATACATTTCAGTTAGAATAATTGTGTTCCTTATCCTATTTAGTTGAAAATATATATTAGATTCTTTATATATACGCGAAAAACAAGTTGCTTTTGTAACTGCTTATTCACACAATCCTGAAATTTAAAGTGAAAAGTTTTACATTGGCAACACTGCTTAGTTTATTGTCATTTGCTTTCAAGAAATGTTCAAAAAATCGCTTTCTTGAAATTTTTATTGAAAGCTAGCTGAAAGTTGGGTTGAAAGTAAAAAAAATGTAAATGTGTTAGTGAAAAAGTGTGAGTGTATTGCGACATTCATGAAATTACTTTCACGTGTAAATGTTAGGTTAAATTAAAATACTTTTAAAACTATTTTGTACCATGCCCATTTCTCCAATCCAACCCACATTTTGTAGGATTTTGTATATTGATAAACGATATATTTGTACATAATTTGGAAACTTTGAATCTTTCTGCTCTCAAGATATACATAAATTTATAATGTCTTTGTGTTGGAAGTACCACGTCCACTTTTCCAATTTCGCCCAAATTTTGTTCCAAGTTGTGTGTTAATAACCAAGATGCTTATACCTAAAAAAAAACAACAAGAAGGGATTTTTGGGTTAAATTAGAGGCATTAGTGGTTTATTGCTTGTATCTTAGACGTTTGTAGACCGATCAGGCTGAATTTCAATAGCAAGCAATTCCGGACTATATGTGACATAAATATCTAACAACCTAGTCCCAATTATATCTGGGGTATTCGGAAAACCCATTTCAACGGACAAACGTACAGATGGCTGACATCGGACATCGTTGAATTAACTTCGCTCCTCCTAAGGACCCAGAATATATTTACTTTATAGGGTCTTAAATCAATATTTAAGAAGTTACAAACGGAATGGCAAACTAACATATCGTTAGCTAAAATGCAAAAAGGCGTAACTAACAAAAATATAATTTTACAGGAGAAACAAAAAACTTTATAAAATAAAAACTACAAACATGTCAGAAAACATGCATTAATAAGTCATCCATGGAATTCTTCAAACAATTTTAAAAGGAAACCATTTCATTATATTTTGTTGAAAAAAAAAATGGGTAACTACGTAATTTTGCATTTATAAAATAAATACTCTTGTAGTTACGTCCTTTTGTTTTTTGCTAATAAAAGTGTAATTTTTGATCGCAGAAGTGTAAAACTTTGTCAAGACAGGTAGTTCAATGGCATTCATTATAACCAATCTAAAACACGATTTTGAATTTTTTTGTTAGTTACGCCTTTTTGCATTTTAGCTAACGACATATACCCTTTTACCTTCGCTGAAGGGTTTCAAAACAAAGTTCGTGTTAAAAACCTTGTTTTAAGAAAAATTCAGTACAAAATATTTAAGTTTGAATATGAATAAAGCATTTATTTTACATTTTATTAACTTTTAACTTTTAACCTTTAAAATCTTATTCTGATTTTCAGTTACCACCAGAGAGAGAGATAAAATCAATATAATTTGTTTTAAAAAAACTAGTCGAAATTCTTAAAAATTTTATGATAATCCCTTTTGCCCTCAAACAATTTATAAAATACGTTTATAATCCAACAAAATTTACAACACGTTCATAATGAAGTTACTGTCTAATTACTTACATAGTTTCGACTAAAGGCATTAATATTAATGAAAAATGTTAGATAAAGTGTTGCTGATTGATAAAGTTATTTACATATTAAGGTAATATGTAGACTCGCACAGATTCAAATACCAAAGGAAAACTTGATTATGTGTAATAAATTTAAATACATAGAATGAATAAATTGTACACACAGGCTTTTTACTACGAACGTAATGACGTTGGGAAAAACTTTTTCAACAAAAAATTAGAAAACTAAAATGAAACATAAAATAGATTAAAAAAATGTTTTTTTTTTTTGATGTCTATCAAATACCAACATATTCTAACTAGATGTTACTCTCTCTCTCTCACTGCTCCATCATCAAAGGTAGTGAAGTGATATTATTGCCTCAAGGGAATAACTATAATTTTAAAAACACATTTTACAGTTTGTACTGCTGCTGTCACTGCTGCTTGTTTTAGCATTTTGTTGCCATTAAAAATGTGTATGATGAATAAATGTCGAAAGGTAGATATTGCATTAAAATAGGCATCACATAAATTTGTTGATACAAACATGTATGTATATATTTTTTTGCCTTGAAGTTGTTTATGTTGCCAATTTAAATCTATCCAAAAGGCAAATCACAGGTAAACAAACACGTCTTTTTCTTTGACGCACTCACTGTAAATAAGGGACAAAATGTTGGCATAATTTTACTGTTTACGGTACCATTACAAAGTTTAATCACGACAAATAAAAACAGGTAAGAAAGTATTGAAGGGCAAACCCAACTTACCCCAAAATACACCACTACACTGGTCGCTATTTGGAAAATATGGGAAATTATGGATCTATTAGCGCAAAATTTTGTGATAGTGTTAAGAAATACGATAAAAAAAATTATTTCCATAATATCTGTGGCCGCATGAAAAAACAACGTAACTCCACTTTTTGTGAGAATTTAGATAACACCAGACCATTGTTGCCAACTTTTTTGGAGACTTACCGTCAAATCGTATTTCCCTGACTTTTTTAGTCCCGGGAACATACAACAATGTTTCTTTTAAAAAGTGCCTAAAAATTGGTTTACGTCTAGTTTTTTATGGGCTGGTGATGCTATATATTTCATCACAACTGGAAAATGATTTTTCCGATTTTGATACAATGATTGAGAACAAAATTTACAAATGGTTACGATTAAAATTTCCTTTCAATCATCCAAATAACATTTTTTTTATTTTTAACTGTTTCGGAGCTATTCAGAAGTAAGACTGGGTTCACACTATGAAAGTTTTCTTTCAGAAAGTCAGAGTTTAATGGTGAGTGGGGAAGAGAACAATGCTTTTTTCTCTCCTCTCTCACCCATAAACTCAGACTTTCTGAAAGAAAACTTTCATAGTGTGATCCCAGACTTAGTTACAATAAATTTGGTTTTTATGCAAAACAAAAAAAATTTTATAAAAAAAATTGTATTAGTACAAAAGTTTTACGGCCTAATTTATAAAAAATAAAACCGGTTAATAAAGGGTTAATAAAATGGATTTTCATACAAAATCCGTTTAATAAACCCTTTATTAACATGTTTTATTTTTTATAAATAAGGCTGTTAGATTTTTATCATTTATCAAAAAGCCAGATATATTTCAAATAAAATAAGAAATATATTATGAAAATGACTAATATTTTGCCGGATTTGTCCGATTTGAACGAAATATTAGTCAAGCCCATAAAAATCTAGACGTAATAGAACAGTGAACAGATTTGAATTCAGCACGCTAAAGTCAATTGAAATCATATAAGAAGGTTCTTGCTCCCGCCTTTTTTATTTTTTCGACCAGTGTAATTAGCATAATCAACTATAAAACTACGAATTATTTTTGTTAACTGAACATAATTTGACAGAATTCCAGTTAATCCTAATCAAAAAATTAAAAAAAAAAATATTGCAAAATGTTTTTATAGCGGATTCAATTTAAAAAAAACAATTTTTTTCTTTAAACTTTATAGTTTTAATTAAAAAAAAATCCTACTAGAAATCTCTAATTTTATGAAAAATTTAAAATTTTCAAATACCTAGAACAAAAATTTTATATTCTACATATTGCTATTAAAAAAAACTGCTAGATTTCCCGCTAACCGTCAATACGGAAATTTTGCCGCGATGGGCACATAAAAACCGCTAGAATCACGGTAAAACCGTCAAATTGGGAACAATGCACCAGACATTGAAAGTGTGTTTCGTTTTATATCACTCTGTCGGATCGAAATTTTGATTGGCAACGCCATTCAACTAACGTTGAACATATGTTTTGTGCAAGAACTTGCACTGATTTTTGGCACTTGCTCATGGGTAGTGCGAAATTATTTTCTACATAGTTGTTGTTATGTTTCAAAAAAAAAAAATAAGAATTACTCTAATATGAAAGCGGGATTGACATAAGTAAAAGTAAGAAACAAATTCAAGAATTTCTAAGTTGGCTTTATACCGAATTCGTACTTGAAATAATCAGAAAGTGAGTTTGATTCCAATCTAAACACTTCAACTAGAGAACCAGAGAGATAGATAGAGAATATTATTATTTCCTTATTTGTTGCACATGTTTGTTTCCCTTTCTTGTATTGCCCCCTCCCCCTTGTTAACAGCTAAACGCTCAATTATAAAACATCAGCAGCATGCCTGATATTGTTCTTGTAATCATTATTATTTGAATATTTGATTTATTTTACTAAATATATTTAAAAAATTGAATCTGGGAATTTTTTCTTTTGATTTTACTTTTGAAGCATGAAAATACTGTATGTTTTTCTGCTTGTAGTATTGTTGTTGTTGTTTCTACACAAAACAAGGAAATCTTTTTTAACCTAATTGTGTAGTGTTGTTGCTGCTACAACAAATTTTTAAGAACATAAGTACGACTCGTACTTAAAGTAAATGCAAAACGATAAATTTAGTAGGAATATTTTCTTTCTTTGTACCAGATGGGATCTTTGGTCAACCACGACTTCCAAAGACCGTATGATCTCTAGAAACCTAGCAAATTTGAACTACTGCCGAGTCCGAATAATTGGCTGCTCCTGTTTTCACCAGGGGAAGTAACATCAAAGGGTGGAGAATCCTTAAAAGAGTTCACCAAACCCCGCGGGGGGACTCTGATAAGCAGTGTTGCCAATTTAGCCATTTAGTGGCTAGATTTAGCCATTTTTCACCCTGTTTAGCCATTAAAAAATGAGTTTAGCCATTAGCCATTTTTTTAGCCATTTTTCAACTTGTTTAGCCATAAAATTATTTTTTGCCGTTTTTCTTTTAAAAGAATAATTTTTATTTTATTATAAAAACATTTTTAACAATTAAAACGCCTTTAAATTAAATCACAACTTTTACAATGTTGAAAATCGCTATAAACTATGATTATGAAAAATCTTTCAAAAAAAAGGAAAACTATTCCAATATTAAATTTATAAAATGGATCAACACAAACGTCGGTGTTTCTTTCTGGTTGCAAGGATTTCAATAAAGAGATGCAGGCGGCAACAAAATTTTTTTAGAAATTTCAGAATTGACTATAAAATTGCTCTCATTTCCATGGTCTAATGCTTAAGTAGAGAGGGTATTTAGCCAAGTAAATATTGTTAAAAGTAATTTGAGAAATAGGTTACATTTAGCAACCGTTAATTCGATTTTATCAATTACGTAAATATTTTTACCATAACAATAAAATATCAGAATCACTTTCTGAGTCGAATTAACGATGTTTGTCCGGCTGGCTGTCCATGTAAACCTTGTACAAAAAGTACAGGTCGCAATTTTGGAGATTATTTGATAAAATTTGGTACAAAGGTTCTAATTTGAATATGATACCCTACTTATAGTTGGGGTTGACCGACTATACTTTCTTACTTGTATTTTATTGTAGATCTGGACTCAAAAGGTAGGGTAAATATTGTCGTGATTATGATTTACGTTTAAATTATTTAATTCCTATGAGATGAACAATAACGAATTTATCGATGATTTAATTTTTTAAATATCTATCAAAATATTAATTTACGTTTATTCTTATTTATCAAGTTGATCTTAACTTACAATTTCATCGTAAACAACTTTAAATGAATTATTTCTGTTTTGTTATTGAATTTTAATTTGTTTTATTTAAAAAAGCTTTTAGCCATTTTTTAGCCCATTTTTAGCCATTTTTTAGCCATTTTTTTCATAAATTTAGCCATTTTTGGTCACCAAGTTTTGGCAACACTGCTGATAAGGCAGTTCATAATGTAGCTTTGTCCACGGTTACAATCTAAAATTTATGAAGTTTGAACTTTATTTATTTATATTTATAGCTTACTTTAATACCTTTTAAACTTTACATTTTTTTTTTTTTTTATTTATTTATTTATTTCATCGAATTTCTAATACAACAAGACAAAAATATCTTATAAATTACAGTATTAGAATAAGACAAGTTACGTATACAAATGATAACAATGTGACAAATTCTTTATATATAAAAAAGAAGAAACAAAAGTAAAAAAAAAAAAAATGTCTCAACTCTTACACTTTAAACATATTGATTTACTCGGGTTGATTCTCAAACCATTAGCAGATGCCCAGGAAAAGATTTGATTGAAGTCAAAGTTTATGTGAGCTAATTCTGTTAGTAATACGTCTCTTGTGCAACTAAGGTATAACTGAACATCATCAGCATACATTTGTACACAAGAGTAACGCAGTTGCTGCGGAAGATCATTCGCATACGTTGAGTATAACAAGGGTCCAAGAACTGATCCCTGTGGAACCCCTCTATTTACTGTTAACGGACGAGAAGTTAAATTCTTTATTTTATTTTATTATTCACCACAGATTGACTTCTATCAGATAAATAGGACTGAATCAAACTAGCTGCAAGTGCCGAAAACCCAAAAAATTTCATCAGTTTCAAGCAAAGAATGGAATGATGACACTGTCGAATGCCTTAGAATGGTCCAATAGAACCAATATAGAAATTCTGCTATCATCCAAATTGCCACGAATTTCTTCTACAACATCAGTGAGTGCGGTTATGCAACCGCGCTTTGGTCTGAAACCAGATTGGCGATCAGTAAACAGTCTGTTGTCATTCACATGTTTATATAATTGTTTATGTAATAAACGTTCAAAAACTTTACTAAAATATGATATAATAGCTATCGGACGATATTCGTTATTGGTTTTTGGTATTGGAATAATTTTAGCATCTTTCCAGATTGTTGGAAATGTATTGGTAATAATAATGGTGTTAAAAATATGTGTAATGAAACGAACTATCCAAGGTAAAATAAGTTTTACAAACCTGGGGTCAATTTCATCCAAGCCAATAGAATTCGACTTCACAGCATAAAAAGCCTCAACTACTTCTAGTACATCAACACACTGAAAATTAAATTCAACCACCGAATCCCCAGGTGGTAAGAGATTATCATAAAAATTCATCTGAATAATGGGATGTTGATTATTGACAAAATTCTCATTCAACGTATTAACGTCTACATCAAATGACCGAATCGCCAATTTTCCAATACCAATTTCTCTTATATGCTGCCATGTTTTCTTGCAGTCTGTAGCAGCGTTAAATTTATCGAAGTAATATGAAGACTTGTTACTTTTGATTTTAGAAACAACCATTTTTCTAGTCAAGCGAAATTCACGTAAACATTCAGGTGTCCTGTATCGTTTCCACATTTTATAACAATTGTCACGTCGCTCTATAAGCAATTTAACATCGTTTGTAAACCATGGCTTTGCATCCTTTCTGAGTGTGATTCTTCTAATTGGAACACTGTTGTTATACATGTAATTAATAGCGTCATTCATAAATGTTACCTTGCATTTTAATTTAACTTCAACTTTTAACATAATATTTTTAAAAATAAGTTTATTTAAGGCGACCGACCATATTGAAAAATGTTGTTTTTCTAAGCGCACCTTTGGTACTTTTTATAATTTTCTTTTCTCATCCCTGCTTTCATATGTATGTTTGTATATATAACCAATATTTACATCATCTATCTATTTAAAAAATATAAAATTATAGTTTCATCATTATTCTGCTATCTTATTTTACTCTTTTTATATTTATTTATCTTTGTTTTAACCATTATTTTCAAAACAAACTTGTAATCAAGTTTCTTGGCATCTCTTTGAATCACTCTTTTCTTTTATCCTTAAAAAGGACGTTTTTTTTTTAATCTGTGCAAACATCTGTTGGCTTAAACGTGTTTGTACGAAAGCCTTTTTCTTTACCTTTGTAATCGCGTTTGTCTTAATCAGCTCTTTTTGCAAATACGATGCTTTTTTCGTTAGACCATGCAAATAGAAAAACAAATAATTTTTCATTTATTTTTTTTTGGTTTGTATAGTTTTTCCTTTATGAGTATTATTTATTTTATAAATTAGTATTGAAAGTATTAAATTAATAATTTAATATTTATAAAGGAAATGTTTTAGATGAATTTCTTACGTATTTAAGTGTATCGAATACTGCAGATAAGAAAAGCTCTAATTTTATAAAGTTATTAAAATTTAAAACAAATCTAATTTAAATTTAATTAAATTCTACGTTTAAAACCCAGAGATAGTTTGAAATTATATTCAGCAGGGAATCTTTATTCATGTAAGCAGTGTTTGTGAAAAGCGCAAAGCATTTTTTAATGTACTACATATAAAAATCAATCCAATTTACAGAAATTTATATAAAGTTCTTCAAAAAATCAAGACTTGTTTTGTGTAAATTAACTACTTTCACAGAAAGCAAGCAAATTATGAACAACACCGTCCTGATCATCTATTGTTTTGTGTGCACAAGAACAAAACGTTGGCAGAATAATTTACTCATGTGCATTGATGTGGGAAGAACGTACGGCACGAAAACCCATATTAAAAGCAGTGTTCGAAAATAAACCGAACATTCGGTTCGGTTATATATAGCGAACGGTACATATACCTAGAACCGATAATTATGTTTTTAGTGTTTGTGTATATTAGTACGAAAGTAAATAATATTATGTAGTGTTCTGTTTTTCGTTAAAAAACATTTCATTTGAAGTGGTTCTGTAGACAAACATTATATTTTAATGTTCTGTAGGGGTTTTTATATATTAATAAAGGAATAAGAAAATAAAGAATTTTTGCAACGTTTCTCACTTGGATTGTTGTTGTTGCTTGGCAGTTTGCACAAACCCAACACGAAAACCCAGTGTGTGTGTTTTGCAAAAGTTTTGTTTTTTTTTTTTAAATTTTTGTTGACTGTTTTTTTTTTTAAATTTTGTTAAAAACACTTATAATGTATTTTGTTTTGGTGAAAGAATGTGCTGAGCCAATCACAACGAAATTTGTGTTTTTTTTAACGAAAAACCGAACACAATGGAATGTTCTCATTTTTAGTTGGATTATCTGAGTTGGATTAGTTCATTTATTTTATTATTTACTACACAAACATTATAAGCGTTTGAGTCTTCCATATTTCTACCGTCTGATCAAAAGCAGTAACAGCAATCAAAATGTGGCAATACTGCAGTGATATTAGCAGGGCTGTGGAGTCGCAGTCGAAGATTCGGAGTTGAGGTTTTTGTGCCTGAGTCGGAGTCGAAGTGCCCACCGACTCCAAAATTTTTCAATTTTTCAAAATGAAAAAGGGTCTGCTTTAAAAATTTTGAAGTCAATAAACAAGGACCTGTCTACTTTACAAATGAGTAGGTGAGTTGCAAAACTCGCTCGATTCAAAAATTTAAAAATTTAAATAACAATTGATTTTGATAGTTTTTTTTAGCACTTTATGAGAATAAATATATGTGACCTTCTCCGAGAAAAGGGACCTAGTGTGTGAAAATGAAGTTTTAAGAAAAAGTAAAGAAGAAAGTAAAATGTTTATGTTTTTCTCCTTTTTATCGATTTTCCCAAGTTCGTTTTGTACGTTTTTATGGGGTAAATAAATTTTTATCAGAAATTTAACTCATTTCATTTTGTTCTACACCCTTTAAGGTACCAGAATCTACTCCTAAGTCCAAACCCGTTTTTTGACACACTAGGTCCCTTTTATCGGAGAAGGCCACATATCGATTTTATCGAAGCATGTCCTTTTCTATGTTTTTATGTGACATAAAATTGCAGTTGGTAACTAAACTGGTTCGTTCCACTCACCAGACATTTATCAAACTATCTCTGCATTTTTTGAAACAAAACTCGTTGGTTAACTGTTTTAAACTTTCGGTTTGAAGTGCGCCAAGATATCGTTGATGAAATAGAGTCAAATTAGGGAATTACAAAATGCAAATTTGTAAACGAGTACGCTTTGACATATTGGAAATCTGCTGTAGCTCCTGTTGTGGAAGCACAAAGTGAACTACATTTTAAATTCCAACCTTCAAAGCTAATAGAAAAAAAGGAAAAGGAACTTGGAAAAAATGCATGACATTGTTCCAGATATAATGCCCATCAATGTGGGGGTTAACCCGAAAAAAGATTTGAGAATTCTTTTACCTACTCACTTTGGGAAAAGTTGGACAGAAAATAAAGACTTGCAATTTTATATTTCGGTCTTGGACAATTACAATACTGATTATGGAACGGAAAAAAAACAATGGCGAGTGCACTAAAGCAATATATTTCAATTTATTTGTATAAAAATTATTTTTTTTTACTCTGCAGGTGGGAGATAAACTACACCAAGCCACAGTTTGAAAACTTAACAGCAGATCGCAAAATCATGTTCACAAATGCTTCTATATCTGTATTAAAAATTTGCGAATTGTTTATTTTAAGAGAAAAAAGGGGAGTTATTTGTCTATAGCTCGGTTAAAAAAAAACCAACTGATTCCAAGTGTTGGCTTCTTTAATGTTCGACTATTGATCTCGATCTCCAAGTTTTGGAAAAATATTTGTCATATAATTTTTTATTTATAACTAGCTGACCCGGCAAACGTTGTTTTGCTATATAACATATTTTTTTCAGATGCTACAGTATCTGCATACCAAATTTAAAAAAAAAACCGGTTGATTAGTTAAAAAGATATAGGGAGGGTAAGCTTTTACACCTTTATAATAAAAAATATTGGCTATAGTTCTTTCCAGCTGTAACACTATTTTACTGCGAAATTTCAAGAAAATCGGTTGATTAGCTAAGAACATATAAAGAGGGGGCGCTTTTGCCTCAAATTCCCTATTTTGCACCATCTGCATGCCAAATTTTAAGAAAACCTGTTAATTTGTTAAGCAGAAATAGGGAGCGGGAGCTTTTACTCTTCTTGCCCTATTTCACGCCCTATGGCCTATTTACTTTCAGATGTTACAGTATCTGCATACCAAATTTTAAGAAAACCGGTTGATTAGTTAAAAAGATTTAGGGAAGGGGAGCTTTTACCCCTTTTGCCCTATTTCACCCGTTAAATAATAAAAAATATAGGCTTTAGTACTTTCCAGCTGTAACACTATTTGCCTGCGAAATTTCAAGAAAATCGGTTGATTAGTTAAGAACATATAGAGAGGGGGAGCTTTTGCCTCACATGCCCTATTTCGCACCATTTTCCCTATTTCCTTTCACATGTTACAGTGTCTGCATGCCAAATTTTAAGAAAATCCGTTGACTAGTTAAGCAGATATAGGGAGAAGGAGCTTTAGCCCCTCTTGCCCTATTTTACGCACACTAGCGATATGAAATATACTTTACGACATATTATCATACCTAGCAAATGCACATAAAAAATTTCATAAAAATCTGTCTACCTGTTTCGGAGGAGTTCAAAATGGAGGGCATATTGTTGATATTTGTATGGGAATATATAGGAAAATCTAGATGCCATATCTCCGGAACCCCTGATAAACCATCTACAGACTATCCCCAACGTATCCTGAAATTTTAATTGAAATCGGTCGACCCGTTTCCGCAGTTAGTGGTGACATCAAAGTGTACACTTCTTTTTATATATATAGAACGTTAAACTACAGGAATATCTGAAAATTTCAACACTTATAAAGCTTCCTTATAAAACTGGCTTCTTATTACGACTCCTTTTCTTTGCGGAATAAGAATAACGGTGAGTTTTGTAGGAACATTTGAAGTCATGCCTGTCCCCCATTCAAATAAAAAAGTCAAAACAAAAATTCAGTTTTGTCTGATTTTTTTTAGTGACTGCAACCAATAAAGCAAATTATTTTAATAATCTTTGTATTAAAAAAACACATTCAGAAAACTTTTTCAATGCCAATTTTTTATTCGTTAGAATTTCTTCCTCAAATAGAGGAGACATTTAAACAAAGATTTGTCACAATTTAAATGTATTTTTGTTTTTCTTTTACTAATTAATTAAAAACACTTAACTAAATTACAACTTTCTTAAAAATTATTTTATTTTTTCTCTCACTTTTTTGAATGTTAAACACTTATTTCAGAGTTTTGTTTAATTCAAGAGGAACTACTAAATAAAAGAAAGCAAATGCATTATTTTGCTATAAAACCATTTATTTTATTATTATTTTTGTTATTGTTGTTGCATGCACAAGAAAACAATTAAGTTGTTTGTATCAAAGTAAATGCACCACAAAATTAAACAAACATTTCTAAAAATTAAAAACATTTTTTTTATGTTTTTATTTTTGTTGTTATGCTTTTATAAAATGGTTACAAAATAATTAAGAAAACATTTCTCAAACAAGCTAGAGACGAATTTAAGGTACCCTTCTTCTGCGTTTTTTTTTTCTATTATTAATCTGATATTGGAATTTTATTTTTAATTGATCTTTTATTAATAATTTTTAATTAGTCTAAATAATTTTGAAAACGAATTTACGAATTGGGATTTTTTTTCGTTTTTATAAAAAAAAACAATGTGGATTTTGTTTAAATATTTTTGTTTTTTATTATTCTATACCAAAATAAATTATGACTAGGGATGAGATTTTTATGCAATAAAAAATCGAAAATATGCGCATAAACTATGCACTAGAAACTCCAAAATATGCATTAAAAAAAGAAAATATGCACTAAAAACTCAAAGATTTTCAATAAAAAAGCGTTTGTTTTTTTAGTAGTATTTAAAACAAAAAAAAAAAAAAAAAAAAAGAATTAAAAAATTCTATTGTTGTTTTTATTCCAATGTTGTTCATAGGTATAATATTTTTTAAAATTTAATTTAAATAACAACATAATTTAAATTTTTTGTTGCACAATCAAATAAATCCTTTTTTATATCATCAAAAGTAAACCTTTGTCTGTTAAAAAGATTTTGTGCATGGAAAATGATCTCTTAAAGTCAACCAAAGTTGAAGCATGCTTGAAAGATGGCAATTCGTTTAAAGAGTTTTAATTTTCTAATTCAGATCCCACATTTGATTTTAGATCAAAAATATTTGAAATTTGTGTTATTGTTTTAAATCCCATATTTTTTTGCAAAAAGTTTTGGATTTTTTTTTAATTTGTCGGGCTATTTTTCCTTCCACATTGTTTCCCGTATGAAATCAATATATCAATATTATCGAATTGGCTTCTAGTTTCCTCTGCAACTCGATATAACTCGTGTGCCTAGCAAGTAACATGTAACAGTTTTGGATAAATTATGTTAGGCCTTAACCATGTAAGGTGGAGCATCGGTTAAAAATTGAAGGATCTTTTGTCGAAATCTTTTATTTTAAGCAGAGCTCCAAAACAAATTTTTTATTGATTTAAAAAATTTTTATTTGGGAAAATTTTTTTATACAATTTTGAAAATTTTTAAAGAATTTTTTTTTATAATAAAGAAATTTTTAAAATATGTCACTCAAAAATGTTAAAATATGCAAAAATATGCATTTAAAGCCAAAAAATGCAAATATATGAATTTTCACCAAAATATGCAACAATATGCAAAAACAAATCGATGCCATTTTAACGCAAATTAAATTTTATAATTTATAATTGGCCGACATCAATCTTAAGCTAAGATCCCACTATCGGCTGAAATAGCACAATCTGTGACGATTTTTATCGTGCTATATCGGCGCACATTTAAAAACATTGCACAATTTATTCTTGGGTGGTCCCATTATCGTCGCACATTGTGACAAGTTTTTTCGGTTCATATCGGCCAAAACTCAATTGCGACAAAAATCGGCACAATGCGGTCACACTATCGTGCAATTTGGGCAAATAAAATCATATGTTTTTGTTTAGACATATTTATGCATTCCGATCAAAAACTAAAATTTTGAAAATGAAATTTTACTGAATATTTTTTTAAGTACTTTTTAAAATTCGTTAAAAATGTTTGTTTTGCATTATTTAAGTACTTTTTGCCTGAATAAACAGGGTCTTTCAATAGGTACTTCTAAATTTTTACAGTTGATTAAATGGTAAAATTTAAAAAAATTTTCAAAAACCTTAAACTGGCCCTAACGTTCATCGAAAAATCATATTCAGCAATAAGGCCCTTTTCTGGATGAATGGGTCACCAGCAAAGAAAATAGTCGAATTTGTAATAAAACCATATGAGATTAAAAAATGTCCAATGCATCCTGTTTAGTGGGGCTTTCGGGCTAAGGGTTCATTGAGAACAACGTTAGCTAGGCCGGCGAACGCTATAGGTCGATAACTACCAACTTCTTTTGGCCTGAATTATATGATATGGACACCAATGACTTTAGCTTCAACAGGATGGCGATAAGTGCCATACAGCCAGTGACACATTGAAAATTCGAAGAGGTGAATTGAATTGGATTTCAAGATCGTGCGAATCGACCCCGTTTTGGGGGGTTTTTTTTTAAGTCGCAGATCTATTCGAATAAGACACAAACTTTAGCGGATTCTCTATGTCAACAAAACCCATGCCAACGCTCAAACTAAGCCTGATTAATATGCGAGCGAAGCTGTGGCAGACAGAAAAAAATCAATAGCCCTTCTAAACGAATAAAAATAAATTTGAATATTTTTTTCCTTATTTTGCTTTTTGTACCAAAAAAATTCCGAGAATTAAAACATTTCCAAGGTACAAAATCTTTTCTGTACTCTTTTAAAATTATTTTTTTATATCTACTTACATTATTTAAATACGTTTTCTATTTTGCACGTTTTATTCAGACTCCTTTTACGCCCATGGTATATTTCGGATTATAGGATAAAAAAAAATTGATTCTAATACATAGAAACATTGAAATATATGTAAGCAACACCAATTAAAGATAAAACAAACATGTTTTTGTAAAAAACACCAACTGCATTTCATTGGAGTGTTGCAGGAAGGCACATATTTAATCATTGTTTTTATTTTCTGCATACTAACAATTATGGTTTTAGTCAGACTTACTTACCAATTTATTCCGAATAAATTTTTTTTTAAAGTTTTTCACATAATCAAATACTCAAATGAATAAAATTAAAAAAAGTTTCAACTAATAACGCGTTAATAATAAGCTTTAATAATTTATTTCTACATTTTTATTGGTCAGATCGACCGTTAGATATATGTATATAGGGTGTTTTTTTTTTTAGCTACATGAGAACTTAAAATGATAATTCAAGACTGAAATATTGTTGGAATAAATTTTTTTACTCCTTTTTTAAAGATCAAAAGTGGCTTGCAATGATTCAGGAGTTGCTGGTTTGACGGTATAAATTTGGGTATTTATTTGGTTATCCGCATGGTGGAATAAACAGGTGGCAGCACTATGCCAGATGACGATTTTTTGCTCTTGCATTGTTTGTCTAGGTTTATGTCAAAGTTTGTTTATGTTTACAAAAAGTTCACGTTTTGTGCTGTTATTATTGTATTTTACTAAAGTTTTTGATAATTTTGATAATCAAAAAAAGATAAGACGATAAAGGCGTTTAAGATTTTCGTAACTCCGGTAAAAACAAGGATGCATCTACTCGAGTACATAGGTCCTGTACTAACCTCTCCCTAAGAGAGCGAACTATTTTTCTCTTGACTTTACTACTGATCAAAATCTTAAAGACAAGGATTATATATAATTCCTTTGCGGGAAAAGCTTCTTAAAAAAATATGTATGAATATTAAAATTTCTTTGCAAAGATTCCCGTCAGAGATTCTGGTCTTTCTGCAGACAAGCGTAGAGCTTCGCGGGATTAGCTTAGGAAAAAATACATTTTTCATGGCTATATCTTCTTTTGTCTTTTAAAGTTTTTCCCTATCCAATTCCATTTTCGGTTTTTATTATTTTGCCTTACTACTACTAGTTGATTGATGATTGGACCAAAAATGACGCACAAAAAAGACAACAAAACGTAGCGCCATTTTTCATGTCTCGAAACAAAAACAAACACTAGAACTTTGTCGTTTTAAAAACCAAAAGAAAGAATTCTTTCGACGTCGCACAGTAGCGCCCGTAGAGCAAACGAGGTTGCAAAAATCAAAATTTTCATGAGCGCCGACGAAGTTTTGAATAAACCCATGTTATAGGAAACTTTTCAACGATTTCAAATCTGCCACTCTTAATAATATCACATTTTTAGTTTAGAAGATATAGCCGTTCAAAGTTTATTTATTTGGTTATCCGCATGGTGGAATAAACAGGTGGCAGCACTATGCCAGATGACGATTTTTTGCTCTTGCATTGTTTGTCTAGGTTTATGTCAAAGTTTGTTTATGTTTACAAAAAGTTCACGTTTTGTGCTGTTATTATTGTATTTTACTAAAGTTTTTGATAATATTAAATTAAAATAAATAAGATATTGATAATAATTAAATAAAAATTGGCTAAAAATTTATTTATTTCATCACGTTCAGCGGCACGCTTTGATTTGTGTTTAAAGTATTTTTTGACGTAAACGGTGATGTAATTTCCATTTTTGTTGTAATGTTGTATTTGTTGCCGTAACGATGCCACCTGTTTATTCCACCATGGTTATCCGTTAGTCGGTTATAGTCAGTCTTAGTGGATGAAGTGGTGATTCATTAACGGCTTGAGGATTGCATTCGTTCCAAATACAGCAATTTTGCATTTAAACAGAATTGAGCTTCGTAAAATTGCGAACATTTATTTTATTTTTTCCAAGTTATTTTTTATAATAAGGAATCGTTTTTCTAGCGTTAAACGCCTTAACGTTGACTTACCAAACCTTACTAAACAGAAATGTCAACACTGTTTAACATCCTCAACTGTCAAACCGTAGTAATCGATATCAAAAGTTCTTATGTAGCTAAAAGAAACACCCGATATATGTATCTATGTACCTAGGTTTGTTTATGGCATAGTTTTGTTCTCGTAAATAAATTTGTAAATAATTTCAAAAATTATGACATCTTCAATATCAGCCGCAATAAATGATGCAGGGTGTTTGAAGACTAAATACAGATGTGTTAAAATATTTTAACACAGATACACATGCATACTCACTCACTCATTCACTCACACAAACACATCCAGAAAGTGCAGTTAAGGTATAAATGTTTTGCAAAGCTGCTGTGGGATTTCCATGTGGCATTAATGTTGCTTATTGTTGGATTTCATATGGTAAATTTGCAAGTTTTAAAAGGTGGGCGGTTAATTGGGCTGTTAAAAAGACTGAATGCTTCAACAGGCAACATGTGCAAGAAAGAGCAGACATTTTAAACAATTTTCCCCAAATGCATAAACACATTCATATGTATAAATGTACAAAATTTTCATACATGTATACAGACTTATAGATATGAAAGTGCATAATTGGACGTAAAGTTTGTATATTAATACCCAGTAGTCTTTTCTAAAACTTGCTCTTAAATATACAAAAGGGTCAATTGGCTCTAGTATCCATTACAAGGGAATGAAAAATATAATTTTATTGTCTTAAACAGCTGGAAATTTAAAATGTTTCAATGATTAATTTTTATTCTTTTTTTTTAGACTTCAATTTGATCATATTTGGGTCAAATTAGACTTAAGATCTATTATTTTTAATGTAAAAGAGACCGACTGACTCGCATGCATTACCATGTAATAAAAAAAGAACATATTCAACTTGGCTACTTCAAATTAGTTTCAAAATAATTATTTTCTTCTCTTGTTATAAATTATTTTACTCATTCCTAATTATTCAATTTCGATCAATCAAAAAAAGATAAGACGATAAAGGCGTCTAAGATTTTCGTAACTCCGGTAAAAACAAGGATGCATCTACTCGAGTACATAGGTCCTGTACTAACCTCTCTCTAAGAGAGCGAACTATTTTTCTCTTGACTTTACTACTGATCAAAATCTTAAAGACAAGGATTATTTATAATTCCTTTGCGGGAAAAATTTCTTAAAAAAATATGTATGTATATTAAAATTTCTTTGCAAAGATTCCCGTCAGAGATTCTGGTCTGTCTGCAGACAAGCGTAGAGCTTCGCGGGATTAGCTTAGGAAAAAAGTACATTTTTCATGGCTATGTCTTCTTTTGTCTTTTAAAGTTTTTCCCTATCCAATTCCATTTTCGGTTTTTATTATTTTGCCTTACTACTACTAGTTGATTGATGATTGGACCAAAAATGACGCACAAAAAAGACAACAAAACGTAGCGCCATTTTTCATGTCTCGAAACAAAAACAAACACTAGAACTTTGTCGTTTTAAAAACCGAAAGAAAGAATTCTTTCGACGTCGTCAAACTGTCAATAAATTATAAGCAACGCGAGCAAAAATTGTGCATTTGTTAAGATTTAAGGACGATACGAAGAATTTTTGAATTAAATGAAAGAGGATCAATATGTTTTAAACTCTAATGTCTGAATAGATTTCAAGCAATAAATACACCTCAAATTATTATGATCAGAAAATTGTAGTTAATTTTGTGCTTACTTTTTCACTTTTATCGTTCCAAAAAAATAAATCATTAAACCATGTTTAGCCACATCCAAGCATTCGGGTCTCCTTTTATTAGGTTTGATTTTTGTGGCGACCAGCCAATTTTAAGCTCTTGATTCGCACTAGCTTCTTGTTTTGTATGTGCAATATTGAAATCGCTGCCACAAGATACAACTGAAACGTTTTTAAATCCTTCACCGGAGGTAAAAGGGTATATCGTCACCTTAAATGCAAAAAGGCGTAACAACACTTTATTATACCCTCAACCACAATAAGTTGTGAAGAGGGTATGCTAAGTTTGTCATTGCGTGTGAAACATTTTACTATTCACCTCAGACCCTATAAAGTATATATATTCTGCCTCCTTGAGTAATTCTAAGTCGATTTAGCCATGTCTGTCGTCTGTTGAAAACACGCTTACTTTCGAAAAACTCAAAAGAAATAAAAAAACTGGGTGTCAAATTGCTTGTAGTTATTCTAAGCAGTTTGGGATTGAAATCTAGCAAAATCGGTTCAGTAGGATCAGAGCTATGAATCAAAATGTGGAACCACCACTTAAAAAAATTGACAATTTTGTTACAGAAACTAACATAAATGATTGAACAATGCACGGAATGACATGAAATTTTGCAAATGTTCGTTTTATTCGACTGGAAATCACACTGAAATTTCATGAAGATCGGTTCGTAATTTACCCTAGGCCCCATATAAACACTACTGCCGGAAAACAGTTGAGTAAGCCTAAAACCGTAATTATTAAAAACAAAATTTGGCACGTCACAGTTTTTTTAACTAGAAATGACCCTATAAAATTTCATGAAGATTGGTCTATAATTTACCCTAGGCCCCATATAAACTCTATTCCCGGAAAACAGTTTAGTACGCCTAAAACCGTAATAAATAATGCTATCATAATAGCATTTGTCGGTCAATAATTTAATATAGGTCCAAGCCGCAACCAATTTTAATGCTGATGTCTGTTTTTATAAAGATAAATTAATAATAAATAGACATCATATAGATATCACTCCTGAAATATTCAAATTGTCGGTGGAGGGTATCAAAGATTCGGCACAGCCGAATATAACACTCTAACTTGTTTTTTTAAATTTTATAGTGACATGTTATTGAGTCTAATGCATAATAATCCATCACAAACTCGATTTTGAATTTTTTTGCATTTTAGGTGACGATATATAAAGGGTGTTTTTTTAAGCTAGACAGAACTTTAAATTGTAAAAAGTAACACAAAAAATTTAATTTTGATGAAATATTTTTTTTATCGTTTCAGTATACTCTGACAAATCATCATGAATAGACTCACACTTGAACAACGCTACGAAATTATCCAAATTTACTTTGAAAATCAGTCGTCGATTCGCGCAACTTATATCGCAAAATTGTGTTCAGCGATGAGGCGCATTTTTGGCTTAACGGGTTTGTTAATAAGCAAAATTGCCGCATATGGAGCGAGACCAATCCACAAGAGACCCTACAGACTCCATTACATCCAGAAAAATGCACCGTTTGGTGCGGTTTTCACGCTGGTGGCATCATCGGACCTTATTTCTTCAAAAATGAGGCCGGAGCTCGCGTTACGGTCAATGGAGATCGTTACCGCACCATGATCAATGATTTTTTGTTTGAAAATATGGATGACATTGATCCGGAGGAGATGTGGTTTCAACAGGATGGCGCTACGTGCCATACGGCGAACGCAACCATCGACTTATTGAAATCAAAATTTGGCGATAAGTTGATTTCGAGAAATGGACCTGTCAATTGGCCTCCAAGGTCGTGCGATTTGACACCTCTCGATTATTTCCTGTGGGGCTACGTGAAGTCACTGGTTTATGCTGATAAACCAGCAACAATTGACGCCTTGGAGGCCAGCATTGTTCGTGTTATTCGTGACATACGGCCAGCAGTGCTCGAAAAAGTGGCCCAAAATTGGACGTCCAGAATGCGCTTCGTCAAGAACAGCCGCGGTGCCCATATGCCCGAAATCATTTTCAAATGTTAATGTCACGTATTGATCTTTCGAATAAAAAAAAATTTTGATTACAATTTAATTTTTTGTGTTATTTTTTACAATTTCAAGTTCTATCGGGCTTAAAAAAACACCCTTTATAAGTCTGTCATTTTATTTGTTATTTCTACAATATTGGTCTTAGAGCCTTATGTGTAGCGAATTTGATTTAACGATGACCGTCTGACCATCCGTCCGTTGAAATGGGGCTTCTGACGACCTCATTAATGATGGGGACTAGGAAGTTAGATATTTGTGTGACATATAGTCCGGAATCGCTTGCTATTGAAATTCAGCCTGATCGGTCTAAAAACGGCTAAGATATAAGCAAAAAACCATAAATTCCTCTAATTTTACCCATAAATCCAGAAAGAGACAGAGTTTCCAAATCAGATACAAGCATCTTGGTTATCAATAGACAAGATCCAACAAAATGTGGCGGGGCTTGGAAAAGTGGGCGTGGCACCAAAAAAAAGGTTAACTCAAATCTAAAGAACAATATTTACATAACTTTTTGCTCTTATCACACCATGGCACTTTTACTAGTTTTAATTGGCGTCAACTTATTACTTAAGGCTAGTTTACTATTATACATGTCAAAAACTCAAGTAATAAGAAAAAGTGTGTTATGTGAATGCAATGTTTCATGGAAATGACAAGTATTAAGAAACACTATTTGGCTTTCCATACGACTTCATCGTTTTTTGAAATTTTTCAAAACAATAATACTTTTCAAAGTTTTTCTTGGGATTTAAAAAAATTATTGACAAGGTTTCGTTTAAATAGGCTTAATTCCCATTTTATACTATTGATAAACTGAAATTTATTGTTAAAGGGATAAGCTATTCCTATGCGCATTTCACTGGTTGCTGAGGCCAGATCGTCAGGAAACTTCATCCAAAAATTTTAGAAAAACTAAAGATATTATACAATAAAACTGTTAAGCGAATAAGAATTATAAACCCCAGTTTTACTTATAACAATATCAAAGCTTAAACAAAAACAACAACAATAAAAAAGTGAGTTTATCTTTTCCTACAGTCCCGAATACAATTGGTTGATTTTTTGTCAACTCTAAATGGGTGGGTAAAGAAAAAACAAAAATAAAAACAAATTACTTTATTTTATTTTGCCAGTTAAGTTTTATTTACACTGCCAGATGCATATTAGTTATCAAATTTATTTGTTTTATTTCACTTTTCATTTTATCAAAAGCATGTTCATGTGTGATAGTATGAACAGAAATTGTAATGCTACATTCGATTTTTTGACAATCACAACCAAAATCATTCGATTTCTATCTCACAAAGTATTATGGAATACGTTAAACTTGTGTAATAGTGTAAACTAACCTTTAGCTGACACCAACTTATTTACTTGTAATGCAAGAAGAAGGCAATAGATTTCATCTGAAATTTAATAGAGTAGATGCATAACCAATTAAGAGAAATAACTGCCCTTCAAAACAATAAATAACTAGTTTATTGTTTTATTTGGAAATCGGTGATTAAAACCAAGACGCCAGAACTGCAAGGGGATATTTTTCAAACATAGACATACATATATATATATGTGTGTATGTATTTGTTTAATACCAACATATAAAATGTATTTGTGTGAAGGCATCTATTAATAAAAATGCTTTATTTACACACTTTTATGAATTTAAAATGCATTCACAGATACAAATTCTTATATGTACGAAATCATAATTATGGACAAAATTAAAAAAAAAAATTGTGCTTAAATAATTAACGGATATTTTAAATTCTAAGATAATCGAAACTAAAGAAATCTTCATAGTCTTGTATCTTATTATTCGAAGTTTTTAAGAAAGGAAGAACTCATTTAAATCCTTTTTGCTTAAACCATTTTCATTTTATTTATTTAAAGAGTTACCTTGGTTTAATATTGTAATTGTTTAGTAGGCCGATTGATTAAGAATTTTAAAATTTGGCAAACGCATGGTGGAATAAGCAGGTGGCATCGTTACGGCAACAAATACAACATTACAACAAAAATGAAAATTACATCACCGTTTACGTCAAAAAATACATTTAAGAAAAATCACAGCGTGCCACTGAACGTGATGAAATAAATAAATTTTTAGCCAATTTTTATTTAATTATGATCAATATCTTATTTATTTTAATTTAAAATTATCAAAAACTTTAATAAAATACAATAATCACAGCACAAAACGTGGACTTTTTGTAAACATAAACAAAACTTTGACATAAACCTAGACAAACAATGCAAGAGGAAAAAATCGTCATCTGGCGTAGTGCTGCCACCTGTTTATTTCACCATGGGCAAACGAGGGACTTTGAGTAGGATAAAAATCAGTTTTAATAATATAAATTACATTAAAATCTTTTGGAATTTACAACTTCAATAATATTCTTATTTTATTTTATTATTTATACAGTTATATATGGCACTTGATCAACAAGATGGTACTAATTCGAAATTAAATATTTTCAGAAGAAGCCCAACAATTTTTCGTTTAATATGAAAGAAATATTAAAAAGAATTTTTAAGCCAACCGTTTCATTACCAAAAAAGTTGACAAACTTGCACGATATTTTTACAGTGGGTAGATTTTTCCCAAAAAGTGAAAAATAAAAATTTTATGTTAATTGAGTTGTTGAAGAAGTGCGATATGTATATAAGTGATACAAATTATGGAACTCGTCTCGGCAAAAAAACGCAATCTGTGAACATTACACTGAAACTCCAACATCCTCTTAAACTTTCTAACATAGCTTTAAGATAGGTTGTGTATTTTAAATAAATAATTTAGCCAGTAAGAAATAGCATTTTTAAAACGATCCTACAAAATGTTCTAGCATAAGAATTTAAAATGCTCCTCAAAGTTTGTCAACTATTTACCAAAAACGGTTCATGTTACCAGTGTTCGGAAATAAAAAAAAACACAAACGCTAATAGTGTTGGTGTAGTAAATCTTTAAAAAAATAACGTTTCCCTGTTTGTCATCTTTCGACCACAAATATACAATAATACACTTCTCGTCCAACTCAACAAAAAGATGATCACATTTAATTCCTTTCGATTTTTTTTAAACCACAAATTTCATTGTGTTCGGTTCCGCTCATTAATGTTCGTTCCTTATACCCACATCACAATAGTGGAGAATCGTAAAACCACGAGGGGAGATGGAGGGCAATATTTGCCTCTCAGAAGCTATCAAACCGATTTTAGTGAACTTTAAAACATAGATAGATCTATTTTTATATGGACACATAAGCTCTGCATTTTTATAAAAATCGATTTTAATGAAATCGATTTTAATGAAATTTAAAACGTGGATAGATCCCTATAGCCATACACTCTCGAAATTTTTTTTAAATACTGTGGTGTTAAGTATCATATGGTCGGGCTTGACCGGCTATACTTTTTTACTTGCTTATGAATACGTCAGTTAGTCTGTAATATTATAAAAAATTTTACAAAAAAGAGATTTAACTATTGAAAATGATATTTTAGCTAAAACCGTAGCTGAGCTACGTTTTTAATAACGTTTAAAATACGTCATAGAACATGTTTAACTCGGAGTATTTATTTTCACTCACTTGATTTACATTGCATTAAAATCTGCTTGATTGTTTTGAGAAGGCAGAAATTGGCCCTATAAGGCTTCTTGTTTTTGTTTCTAAACCATCAGAGAAAGTTGGTTTGTAAATCGGTTGATTTCGAAAACAAATAATAAAATGCCGAACATAGGACAACTTATTTTTATATGTATAGATTTTACGAAATGTGTTCCTTATTTCAGTTATGGTTTTAAAACTTAAGTTACATACACATATTTTTCTCATGCCATTTAGGTTTCATCATTAATATGCATGTATTTTCGATTCACTTTAGCCCGATTTAATTTTAAGCCATCTACAAATTACAAAACATAATTTATGATTTCTCCTATTAGCATGCATATTTAATATGCGATTATTCAACTATTCGACTTAAAAACTCATGTGAGCATAAAACATGACAATCGTCGTCACATGTTCGAAAGATAAGTATCATGGTGTAAATTCCAAATTAGCATAAACGAACCAAAAAACCTCGTTCTCCAAAAAAAAAGAAAAAAAAGAAAGAATATGAATGTATTTATCCCAACAATGATGACAAACTGGACGACAAGTATGCAAAATTTAACAGAAATAGGCAGAAATTGTGTTTTACTCCCAACGAGAAAAAAAAGAAGAGTTTATGTTCAACCAAAAGTTGTTTGAATAGACATCAGGGATTTAAAAGAATTAAATAAAAATTATTTGTAAAACAAAAACAAAAATATATACATATTTTAGAAATTTACTGTGGAAGGGATACTTTCTTTCAAACAACTACATTTAAAACAAAAACCAATTCTAAAAACTTTTTTTTGTTTTAAATATAGTTGTACGAAAGAAAGAATTCTTTCGCACATTGGAAGTAAGCAGTTAAAATAAAAATATCTAAGTGCTTCCATAATAAGACGCTAAAATTGCACTTCGGTACAAAAAAAAAAATTTAAAACGTTGCGTTAAGGTCCGGCACATGGTGTTTACTTGTAGAACTTAAATTAGAAAATAATAAAAAAAAAAATTTTAAATTGTAATGTTATTGCTTTGTTATGGAACTCCTCAATTGTCGTATTGATATTTAAAATTATGAAATTCAAAGACTTCGAAGAAGTTTTCTTTAATTTTGTTAATTTTTTCTAACTAAAACTAAAATTTTAAAATTTCTTTTTATATAATTAAGACTTTTACAGCCCTGCTATTTAGACACACAAAAAAAGTCAACAAAATTTCATCCCAACCAACCGGCAATGACAACAGCTGTTGGCACAACATTCATCTTCGCAGCCTCTCATGTAAATACTAGAAACATGTCACAAAAAATCGTTGTTGTTTTAAACCCCTCCTCGAGCCACCCCCTTCTCTCCTGCTTTGAAAACGTTTGTTATAAAAGCAATGAGAGATTTTTTGATCAAGTAAAAAAAAATCACACACATACATTTATACAAACATATTTCTAAATCAACATAAAAATTATTAAAAACTAAAAGTTTGCTAAAAACTTGGAGCCAAAATCATTTTTGCACTTCACAAAAGTTGGCACAACTTTTGTAATTGTAAATTACACATTTCAATACGAGCAGTAAAAGCACTTAAATATTCATACAGTCATGCTCATTTATTTATAGAAACAGATTTTTCTAAATCTATCCACAAACTAATGGATAAAATGCATGAATGAGAATGAATGAAAATCATAATCTACAAATTCTGAGTATTGCCTGGTTTTTTGTGAAGGCACGTGCAGGTAAACGTGTGTGAAAAGGCACATAATGGTAGTGCCAAAAATAGTTACAGAAGCATATAAAAGTGTAAATGTTTAAAAACGTAGATTTTTAATACTCTTTTTCCCCTCTTTTATACTTTAGTTACATTTATATTAATGTTTTAGAACAGTAATGGGAGCTTTCTTAATTCATCTTACTGGAAGTTGACACGGTACCCCATTGAATTGGCTCTGGTTTTTCTTTGTCTTTCACTTGCCTTGTGTGTAAAGTCCCCCCGGAGGTGTAGTATCATCTCAAGGAGATTTAACCTTTTGGTGTTCCAACATACGCGCCATAGTCGGGTGCAGCCAATACTTGGTAAAAATTCAAAATTTGCAGATCTCAGGAGATCTTCACGATTTATTGCGATCGCGGCTGATCAAAGATCCTGTCTGGCACCACGGATGTCAGTAGACCTCAGTGGAACGCCGACAGACTGACTGTTGCTTCTTGTCTTTCAGGAAGATTGCCTTCGCGGAAGTTTCGATTTTCCGTGGAAAACATTCTTTCGGGGATCACATGGTGGTTGTGGCTTACTCTGCTGAAAATCCAACTAAAGGACTGATTTTTCACCACAGGGTAGGTAATATAGTTCCAGCTCTAATCAAGGGGCGATTATAAAATCTTGCCGGATGATGCACTTAAATTGTTACCTGGGTGTGCAGATTGGTTGTTAACCCCCGCGCGGTTTGTTAGTGCATTGTTTGCCATCCAGTAGTAAAGATCCACCATGAAGTAGGCCCAAGGGCTGGTATCCATAAATATCTTTTCCACAGCTGTATCTGTATAGTATCATAGGACTAACTTTGAAAAAATAATAACATATCGGAAGCAGATCAAAAAAATCAAGGTTGGTGTTCTCTTAGCTCATACAATCTAAAGTTTTTATTCGAAACTTTCTTAAAGCAAAACATAAAAATTCTCTCTCAAATTCTGTACGTGAAAAATGTAACATCAAAGTTAATAGCCCAGTGGATGTACAAGGCCTGCTCGCTCCATTCCATACTCATATCTTTTTTACACACGTTATTATTGCGGTGTAGGCCTTCCGCTCTCGCTTCTTTCGCAGTTACATAAGAATGGTAACGGGAACAAAAGCAAAATAATTCTCTTGCTTGTGCAAAACAAAACAAAAAATGCAACTTCCTCTCTTTTCCCTTCTCATAGAAGCGAATGTTGAATGTGTATCTTATCTTTTATACGAAAGAGCCGAGTCCTTATATGAGGCCTTCTTTTACAGTAAGATAAGAATAGTAATGGAATCAAAAAAGTGTTTAAGCAGGCCTTTAAAAACGCCTGAAGTAAGAAGGTTCGGTTTCTCTCTTTCTCTCTCTTTTCACTCTAGTAAATATTTTATGGTATAGTCCCTTATTCAGAGAGGAAATTTTTGTGGATGGTTATGCAAATCCTGTTAGTTTTTAAAATATATTAAATCTATTGAAGATTTTTTTTTTCTGAGAAAACTATGTTTCATTATAAACATGTAACACTATTGAATGTAAGCTTTAATTACTCGAGGTGTTGTTACATGCTGTAAAACTTCAATCGAAAAAAATTATCTGCTCTTCTCAACAACTTTTTTTTTTCTCACTATTTATTTATTGAATCTTCATATATTAAGTATGAACTAACAATAATTCATCAAATCTTATCCTAATACTTTATTTATATCCTGCCAGTGAAAGGCAAAAATTTGCTTCATCACGGGTTCTGTTCACATTTATAGGTGCTTATCGCTCATCTAATTGGGTAAGTGCTGCAGTGTCTCTTCTTCTTAAGCGAGTGGCCGCCATGATTTAAAATATTTCAATCTAGTGGATTTGGGTGTTTTTCAAGCCTTTTTAAATATTTTACTGCATATTTTGTAATCATAGTTTTTACTAATGGCACATTGAGGTCCTTATGAATGTTTGAGTTTTTAACATACCTGGGAGCGGCTGTGATTATTCGAAGAAGTTAATTTTGGCGCCTTTAAATTTTTTCGATATTTGAGGCCGAGGCTTTAAGATAGAGTTGTAAAGTAGAAGCTTACAATCGAGACTAAGAACAGAATTTCTTCCAATAAGCCAATGAATTTGAATGGCTTTTAGTTTCATTTGAGTTAATTTTGCCTCTATATGGAATTTCCACGTGATTCGCCGCTGCAGATGTGTACCGAGATATTTTACATGCGAATGTTGAGGAATTATTTGATTATTGATTTTACTAGGGGGACATGATTCCCGGCGCAAGCCTTCATGCCAGACATTATCAAAAGCTTGCGAAACATCGATGAAGAGTGCTGAGCAATATTTTTTTTTCTTCAAATGCTTTTCTTATGACATTTACTATCCGATGAGTTTGTTCATTGTGTTGTGTTTTCTTCTTAATCCGAATTGATAGTTTGGAATCATCTATTTTCACTTAAAATCGGTGTTAATTTTTAAACTATTACACAGAAAGGAAGTTACATGTAAAATAAAATTGAAAATGATAATTGCAGCAAATTTCGAACCACCAGTACCACTGGTTAAAGACTGATGTTTGACTGTTGGCTGGCAGGCACCTCAGTGGTGCAGAGGTTAGAACTCAAAGAATTCTGATGAAAGAATGTGGCGATTATTGAAACATGTAAATTCAACCCAGGTTCGAGCACCAGCTCAGCCAAGAAAATTATCAATTAATTTTCATAAAATTTCCTTCAGTAAAAATAATTTAATGAAAATTAAATTTAATGAACTCAAGCCTAACTAAAAATATCAAAATTACACTTTTATTTCTTATGTTCCTTATAAGCGATTCTTAAAACCATTTGAGCGATTTGTGCACACCATTATGGTAAAATGGTGTTTCAGACTCGGCAAGTTAGTTGCGCAAGTTACTTGAAGACAACAACAAAGTCTGTACAAAATTAATTTTTCTTTACCCCGACCTTACCGCTAATGTCTACAAACCAAGAGTTGCGCAAGAGACTTGCGCAAGTAACTTGCCGATTGTGAAGGGGGCCTAAATATCAACTACGTTCCCCAAATTAAAGCTGAAGTGACGCTACCTCTAAGGTCAAGAACAGAAGAAATTTAAAGGCCCTACGCTCTAATGGGAGGGAAGAGTGACAAATTAGGGACATTATTGCCTGTGTTAATAAAATTATTTGGTATTTTATAAAGGTTTAAGAAATAAATTTTCTACGAAAATGTTCCTTAAGAAGCGTTTGTTAAATGTAATAATCGTTTATGAATTCGGCGGTTGGGGAATAGTTCCTCGTTATAGGTGTATTAAAAAACCCTTACTTCGGAAGGATATCTGTAAGGATGAAATGTAAAATTATTGACAGACACAGGTCTCTAAGCTCACTCTTGCGAGCACTATCTTGCCAACGGACAAAAATTTAACAATATCGTCATAGAATTTTGAAAAGAAGTTAATTTTATATTGGCAACTTTCAAAAGACTTTTGATTTTTATTGCACAACAAAAAGAAAGTGCAATGTGTTGGCAACTTTGTACAATGCTGTTTATGTTATCTCTATAGGTTATGTTCACCTTTTTATTTAATGAAAGTTGAGCAATATTTAAATTGAAACCATTGTGCGACTTTTGCATAATATAGGACAAAATGAAAATGATATTGCAAATATCATATATAATAATATTGCAAGTGTATGGGCCGCTTAATAACTTGAATGTGGCACCAGGAGGGAGGTGTAGCTCACATAAATTTTTTCTTTAATCTGTTCATAATTAGTCATGGATTTGAAAAAAAATAATCAAAAAATTTGTTTGAAAATACTAACTAAAATTTTATTTAGAACCTTTATAACTCCAAATACTCCAAGTATGTTGCTTGCACTCTAAATTTGGAAAAAGAGTCGTCATATCACTAAAATGATCGACATATTATGAAACTGTCTTAATTTTAATCTTCTGTTGGCAGCAACATCCGAAAGTACCTTTGTCATTGCTTTTGGCCGCCACCACCCCACCCCTGTTTTATGTTTTTTCATCAACATCATCATCATCGTTTCGCTTTACTGTTGATGTAATCGCCCATTTAATATTTTCTGTGTGTGTGCTTGTCTGTTTGTCTATTTACTTTGTTATTGCACGTACTCATTGCAATGCAAAATATTGCTAAAATGTTAAAATGATTTTTGCATTATCGCCATGTATTTTCTCATTTAAATCGAGTACATGAATTTGGCAAATGGCTTTCAAATGATTTTTAGCCGCAATTACTTTTTAATGTTGCCATACCTTCATCACCATCATAGCATAATGGAAATTTTGCAGAGAAACAACTATAATACTTTTATTTCCATAAACATGCATCTATCCACCGCTATTCATTCTTATAACTCATCTCTGTGTTCCGCATACGGACTGCTAGTACTTTGTTTGATTTCAATTGCAAAAATTTCGAAATAAAACAAAAACAACTGCCATAGAAACAACAAAAAGAATCATAGAAATGAGTTGAGTTAAATATTCAACACAAATTATTCATTTGTAGCAATTTGCACCTGTGTTCGTTCTACTATTTACAAAATATTCCTTGTTTTTGTATCTCCAATGATTTCCTTTTTAAAATACGACGAGGGAGTTAAAATTGTTTTCGTACACTACGGCTTCTTTTTTTTTTTTTTTTGTTGCAGTTACAGTTTCTTTGACTTTTTGTTTATGCCCTGCAAGCATTTGCTATGCTGGAAATTTGGAAATGAGTCGCCACATCATTTAAATGATCCGCAAACGTATTATCAAGCTATTATAGTTCTAATCTTCTAGAGAAAAGACTAGTACACCATTGACGCTGCATCTTAAGGGTAGTTAACACTACTATACTTTGTATTAATATATGTCAAAAACTCAAGAAATGTTTAAAAGTGTGATAGTGTGAATGCAATGTGTTATCAAATTGACAAGTACTACGAAAAAAATTTTGACATTTCATACGATTTCATTGCTTTTTTTTTAAACTTTTCCTAACAATAATACTTTTTATTTGATCAGGGTTGCATTTTAACAAAAGCAGGCTCATATGTGAATACAAACTGAAATGTTAAGTTAGATTTTTTTTTTTTTCATTATTTATTTATTGAATCTTCATATATTAAATATGAACTAACAATAATTAATCAAATCTTATCCTTATTCTTTATTTTATGTCCTGCCAGTGCAAGACAAAAATTTTCTTCATCACGGGTTCCGTTCACATTAATATGTGTAGGTGTTTATCGCTCATCTTAATGGGTAAGTGCTGTAGTGTCTCTTCTCCTTAAGCGAGTGTGGCCGCTATCATTTAAAATATTTTGTGCTAGTGGAGTCTAGCCTTTTTAAATATTTTACCGGATACTTCGTAATAATAGTCCTTACCAGTGGCACATTAAGATCCTTGTGGATATTTGAGTTTTTAACATACCAAGGGGCAGCTGTGATTATTCGAAGAAGTTTATTTTGGCGCCTTTGAATTTTTTCGATATTTGAGGCCGAGGCAGTGCCCCAGTGTTGAATACCGCAGCACCATATTGGCTTTAAAATAGAGTTGTAAAGTAGTAGTTTGCAATCGAGACTAAGAACAGAATTTCTTCCAATAAGCCAGTTAATTTGAATTGCTTTTAGTTTCATTAGGGTTAATTTTGCTTCTATATGGCATTTCCATGTTAAACGCCGATCTAGATGAATACCGATATATTTGACATGCGATTGTTGAGGCACTAGTTGATTATTGATTTTAATAGGGGGGCATGTTTCCCGACGCAAGGTAAATGTAATATGTACGCATTTTTGCTCATTGACTTTTATTCTCCATTGTTTTAAGTTAGATTTTTTGACAATCGCAACAAAACTTATTAGATTTTTGTCTCACAAATACGGAATGGAATACGTAAGACTTGTGTGATAGTGTATACTAGCCTTTAGGAATTCGAGTAAAACTCTTTCCAATAGCTCTTATAAGATACTCGCAGTGGACTCTTCTGAATGAATTTCAAAAGTAACGAAAACTTTTTGACCAGAAGTGTCGCCTCCTAGAAGTTAAATCTTTACCCGCATTATTTCTTAAACCAGTGTTCAAAAATAAACAGAACATTCCCAGTTGGCCAGATTGCCGTTGACGACATTGTCGTCAATGATGTATGCACGACTTGTCCCCTGTCGATTGGGTTTTCTAGGAGTCAATTTACAGGAATTCGTCGTGCACGACAGTTTGAGCGACATTGTCTTATAATTTGTCTTCTATAAAACACTATGTGGGATAGTATGAGCGACATTGTCTTATAAACTATCTTCTTTAAAAGCTATTAACGACAAAGTTTTCTTGAATGCTATTCAATTACTTGCTTGGTTTGCTTAAAATTCTCATATTCTTTTTTTTAATTGTTGATTTTAATACCTACAAAAAATTTACAAATTAGCTCTAACTAGTAAAACAGACAAATGCTGATGAAGTTATTCGCGGGTTGGAAAATGGATAACATTCAGTTAATACTTTTTTTTCAACCTTAGGATTTCTGGTAAGAGTCGAATATAAAACATATAACAGAAATTAAAATTCCAACTATGTATACTAAAAACTGTCTGAAATAGATAACCATATAATAATTTTTGTCGTGGACGTCAAAATAGACGACATTGTCATGCATGTAGTCGTTGACGACAAAGTAGGCGACATTGTCTTTCTTTGTGTCGTGTACGATTTTCGCGACACTTGTTCGAAAATGTCGTTGACGAGTTGTTCCCGCTGTCCCTCACATGTCGTGCAGGAATTAACATTGTCATACTTCCGTCTTCGCGGATGTCTTTAAGACGTGGCCAACTGGGTTAGTTAGCGTTCGACTTACACATCCAGGAACGATACCTATTTTTTTAGTGTTTGTGTAGACGAACCCAACCCTTAATACCGTTCGTAACTATTTGCAAGAAAGAACCGAACAATATATAGTGTTCTGTTCTTCGTTAAAAAACAGAACAATTGTAGCGATACTGTAGACAAACATTATATTTTAATGTTCTATAATATTTTGTTTTTTACATTGATAAAGAAATGAACAAACACAAATTTTTAGCAACGACCGCAGCACGAACGGCTTGTGTGTGTATTGTGTATCTGTTTTGTTTGTGTAAAATTATTTTGCTGGCTTTTTGTTTTTTTTTTCGTATGTGTATTTTGTTTTTGTAAAAAATGTTTGGTTTTTTTTTTACCAAACAAAAGGGCGCTACGCACAACAGAAACAAAGGAACATTAATGAGTTGAGGTTGATAAGAACTGTATTATTTTTGTGTTCGAAGGAAGACAAACAGGGAAACGTTATTTTTTAATGATTTACAACACAAACACTGAACACTAAGGAGCGATATTTACAGCCATATTCATAAAAAGTCCTTATTTTAAGCTTATAGTATGTAATAACTATTAAACGCTTTTTGTCTTATAAGCCTCTTATACAAATTTGTATTCATAAACGTACAATAACAGCTTTTTTACTATTAACTGTTTGCAGCGATTTTCTGTTTAAGTATGGCAACTTTCTTTATATTTGGCTGCCATTTTACTGTTAGTGATGCACGAAACTTCTATTCGGTTTACATGATATTCTATATTTAAATTTTTTGTATAATTTTTTTTTTATTGTAGACCTTCAAAATTATTCTTATCAAATAAAACTATATATTAATTTATTTTCTGAACAAAATGTTTCCGAAAGGTATCATAAAAACTTTTGTTTGAACCTTTTTTAAATATACGATAAGAAAGTAATCGAATAAAAAGTTTGTTTACTTTTTATTAACGTCACTATTATTATGATTTGTTTATTTTATTATTTTTATATTTTGAACAATAATGTGTTGTTTTTAACAAATAAAAAAAAACAACTATTTGCAATAATTTAATACATAATTAAAGAGAATATCTGCATTTGCCCCTGAACATATTCATTTAAATCATATAATTTTTTTTTTTGAGTAATTATCAATATAACTTTAAATTGGCTGTCTAAAATAAAAAAAAAATAGTGAAATGTATTTAACATGTCCGTTTCAATAAATAAAACATTTTTGTCATTATTTTTCAACATATTTCACAAAAATAATATCATAAAATGCAAACACCTTTCAAAACGTAATTTTATTTTCGGTTTAAAGAAGGGCAAATCCAACAATAAATTTTCTTACTTTATGAATGGTTTATTAAAGGTTCAATAGACTATTTTTCGTTAATGAATACAATTTAGCAATTTTTGCTTAAAAATAGTCAATTAATCATCAATAAGTTTTTATGAATACGGCTGTTATTGTTTATCTTTTAGTTCTCTACCAGGGCTGGAAATTCGAATAATTGTGTGAATTTTGCTTAATTAAATTGGAAACTTTTTTTGATAATTTCTTTTTTTTTCACGTAAAAACTAATTTTGTACTGAATATAAAAAAAACCTTAAAATCGAAAAGATTTGACAAAAAAAAAAAAAAAAATAAGAATGTTATGCGCCATTAAGTGAAAAAGTCGATTTTATTTCCTATTTAAAAAATTTTTTTATTCTTAAAGGGCCAAATACATTGGTCAAATGCTTGACATGCAGGCGAATTCAATGCTGTATGTGATTTTCCAGCCAGCATCGTCGGTGTCACACATACAAACAAATTTTCACTAATTCTAACATAGCGCTTGATGAGTAATTTGATCAATGCATTTGGCCCTTAAACAGAATTAAAGTAATTTTTTGTGAAAAATGAATTTGACTTTACCCACTTAATAAGGGCTTACAACTTTTTTTAATTTTTATCAAAGTTTACAAATTAATATTTTTTCATTTTAATGGAACAATTGAATATAGTGGACAAAACTTCTAAAAATAAACTCGTTTAATCTTTTAAGGCCTGTAACTCAAAACATTTCTATCAGTTCAACACAATTTAATTGTGTACAACTTATTTTTTTTAGATGAACTGCTCCCGGAATTTTCGGAAATAAAAAAAAAAACTAAAAAAAATTATACAAAAACACTTATTTTTCGCGAATATTGCTAAAACACGCATTAAGAAAAATTAAAGAATTTTATATTCTCCGGAAAATTGTTAAAATTGCGTTTTATTATGGGCCTCCTCAAATAATCTTTGTTTTTGTTGAATTAAAACTCTTTGTGATGCAATGAATTTCGTTTTTAAACAATGTACTTTCTCTTTTTACTATCGTCTAAATTATTTTTGTACAATGAGAAGGTTTTTTTTAACTTTACTATTCTCCTTTCCACAAAACTGATTTTGTTTTTGGTAACATTAAAATGAAATCTTGGCAAAAATAAAATTGTTCAAAACTGAATAAGTACGCCAGAAAAAAAAATAAATGGCATGATTAAGTCAAAAGTAGGACGATTTTATTTTATATTAATAGACGAATCCCCTGAAGAAGTGAATATAAAATTCACGAAACGCCGGGAAAAATTAATTAGAAAAAATTTTGCATTTTTATTTTCACAAATGGAGTTAGGCCTCACCAGCTAAATATATATAAACAAATATATCAATATAAAGTAGATTATTCCAGTTCGAAATGAAATTCATAAAATACTTTTTTCTTAAATTGTGCAAAAAGTAAAAAAGCAAAACCTCCTTAATTGTGCTTAATCTGCTCGCAATCATTCAGAGGTGAAGAATAAGCGACTCCCGGTCACTTTGAGGTTATGAAAATGTTCTAAATGCCTACTGGTTGATAGTTTGTGCGAAAGTGTGTGCATAAGTTTATATACGTATTTCTTTCGACGTATGTATGTCTACTTTATTTGTAATGCTAACCCGAATTTGTCTAAAAACTTTTGTATTAAATATGTTTACAGTTTTATGGATAAATATAGATGAAAATGGTCAAATAAATTCTAAAATACTGAAAGAAATTTTTAATGCTTTAATGTATTGTTTTCACTATTACAATTCTAAGATTTTGATTTGTTACACAAACAATTTATGGCATACAACTAATTGTCATATCGCGACCGAATAACAGAAAGGTTCTCCTCTACCAACACTACTTTTGGGGGAACTAAGGAATATTGTTAATCGCTGTACTAAGTCCGTTTTCAATTAACTTCAAAACTGTTTTTGATTAATTTGAATTTAGTCCTGTAATTTAATTATTTTTTTTCTTAAAGTAACCATGCTACTTTGATAGTTTTTCCACAAATTGAGTCTCAAAAAATAGATAGAACTTTGATGATCAACGATGAGGCACATAAATGTGGGACAATATTGCTCTAAAGACCTGGTAAGCAATAATTTTTTGTAGATAGAATCATGTGGTATTTAGGATTTTATTTTGTTATTATACCCATACCACAATAGTGGAGACGGTATTATGCATTTGTTCTGATGTGCGTAACGCCTTAAAATATCGGTCCAGCCGTTCGGCTGACTGGCTGGCTGGCTGTCCATGTAACCTTGTGCGCAAAGTACAGGTCGGAATTTTGGTGATAATTTGATAAAATTTGGGACATAGATTCTTATTGGCACAAAGACCAAGCCTATTGAAAATGGGCCTAATCGTAGGACAACGATAGAAGATAGGGGGAAATTTCTTCCTCTCAGAAACTATCAAACCGATTTTAATGAAATTTAAAACTTAGATAGAACCATATCCATATGGACACACAAGGTATGCATCTTTTAAAAAATAGGACCACAAGGGGATTTAGGGGCAATTTATGCCTCTCAAACCGATTTTAGTGAAATTTAAAACATAGATAGATCCATATCTATATGGACACATAAGCTATACAGTTTTTCAAAAATAGGACCACAAGGGGAGGTAGGGGACAATTTCTGCCTCTCACAAACTTTCAAACCGATTTTAATGAAGTTTATAAACATAGATAAATCCATATTTATATGGACACATAAGCATGATGTGTTGATGATGTAGGGTATCATATGGTCGGGCTTGACCGACCATACTTTCTTACTTGTTTTTAAATAGATTTTTAAAATAAATAGTTTTCCTTTTTAAAAAGACGAATTTTTGGCACGGTTATAATGGGTTTCTTTCTATTCTTGGAAAAAATGTAATATGTACTTTTACTTCAGAAACCTTGCCTTCACATGGTCAAATATGGATGGAACCTTGGCGATGGTCAAATATGGATCCATTTCAATTAAAGTTTCTGATGTGATTTAGATTGCAATATGTTTGAACCAAATTTCATGTAAATACCAATAAGATGGTTTATGGGCAAAAAGAGTATGTATTTTCCGAAATTATGAAATTCAACAGGCTTGGTTTCTATGATTATTAAAAAGCACATACCAAATTTAATTAAATAATCTCTGTACTTAGCTGTACTTAGCGCATAATATTAACATAGACAACCAGCCAGCTTGCCTGCCATCCAACCGGACGGACGGACATAGTAAGATCGATTCAAAATCAATCGGAATACTAAAAGATGGGCCTGTGACCAATATTTTTTTTAGTGTTACACACATCAGCACAAATGCATTATACCATTTCCATTATGGGTATGAACAAGGCGAATTCATAAAAGGTGGTCTTGACAACTGATGTGATAATAGTTGGCTCTTTCATTTTAAATTATTCTTGATTTAAAATAAGTTTACGTGTTTTTTCGTTTTAAATTGTTCTAATTTGTGCCAAATTTTTAAATTTAGTGAATAAAATTCTTTAAAACGTTTGACGGAACAACTGATTTTGACATCATAGGTAGTCATTTTTTAAAGCGAATTAGGGCGAAAGTACCTGTAATGAATTTGAAAATGAAAATCTTTTTGTGATTTTAAATTGATTTTAAATAATGATGATGAATGAGGATGATGATGAATTGGAATCAAAAGTAAGCAAAATACGTTTACGCTGGAATTGTAAGAAAATTAAGCGTACTTTAGGAAATATAAGGCTTTAGGTTCTGCGTTCTTACGACGTGCGTCCCAATTGTGTTCCGGAAATAATTTGTTATATCTATCTATCTAAGATCTACATTGAGTTTCCTATATTTCTGGCACTGTATTTTAAATTAGGATTTACCTATAGACCAAGCAGAAAAATAAATATTCTGTAAATAGTTTTCATAATTTTAAGGTAAACTAAAATAACAATATACAAATGTACAAAAACAAACAAAAACTGTAAATAATATAAATGCGAACATAAAACAGCATAAACACGATATACAGACACAATATAAATTACAGACAAAACCAAAACTCCAGTTTCAGTTTAAGTAAAGTTTTTTTTTTTTTTTGGTTTTGTAATGTACTCGTTACAAATGAGGAAGTTTCTACTACACACATACATTTACTTATGCATCTGCACCTCTAACTATACATATGCACCCACACAATTGCCAAAAAAAAAAAAAAAATAAATAAATACTGTACAGTTATGAGGCTGTTTTATTTCCGGTGTTAGTTTATGCAAACTACGTTTTTTCATATCTGGTGAAAATTATATACAAATTTTCCTATTTCCGTTTGTTTAGGTTGAAATGATTGTAGGAATTACTTAACAGAAATGAGTTTGTGAATAAATGTTTAATCTTTGTTTTAAATTTAAAACAGAAACAAAATTAAATTTTATCAGGCATTTTTTTTTTTCTAAAAAAAGTTTAGATAGTAAATTTGTTTTTTGAATTTAATATCATTATGCGGGAGACATGTTTTTAATTTTCCAGTAATTACCATATTAATAAATTTTTTAATTGGATCGATGACGTTATTGGTGTGGATGATGGTGTACACGTTGACTTTATAATAAATATGTGATGAATAAATTAAATTTTGCCAAAATCACATTGCAAATAAAGACAAAGTTTGATGGGCAAAAACGAATTAATGAAATGCTCTTCAAAGAAGTAAAATTAACTACAGGCAGCGTTTTCAAGGTGTTTTTGTAAGTTCTCGGGAACTCGTTAGCAATAAAATGATTTTTATTTTATTTTTGCTTCCCAAAGTGACAAAAGTTTTAATTAATTTAACTTACATACACACCTTATTTTCATTTTAAATAACCAAAAAAGTTAAAATCAAAGTAAAGCAAAACAAAAAAAAAAAAAAAAAAAAAAAAAAAAATCTGATACAAAAACAAATATTCTTGGCAATGATGTCAGACATATTAATGAAGTAAAAACACAAAAGTACATTAACACACTAGGGTAAAAAAACAACAAGATGAAAATTAAGGTGATAAAAAGATGGAACAACAAACATTATTCCAACAACAACCAAAGTCAACCATAGTGTCGAGACATGATGCCCATAATCTTGCAACACAGAAGCAGTCATTGAACGATAGAGGTTGTTTAAAAAATCAAATATAAAAAGTAGATTTACTTGTTTTCTGCTACTTTTATATGCTGCCTATAATGGAGGCATATTATGGTCTTGTATATTAGGTGGGTGCTTAGATTGTAAATTTTAATTTTCTTTCTTACAAAATATTACAAAAAATATTTGTTGTTAAAAGATATTTTAATTTTTAATCAATTCTAACAAAATTTAAAAAAAAAATACAGATTTCAAACAGAATTTGTCTCACAGTGGGCTATTTTCAAAATTAATACGAAAATAAATTTAATAAAAATTTTCGAAATTGTATATAAAGTTCTTTTACTTAAGTATTTGAAACATTAAATAACTTGAATGGCACAAACAATATATTTATCCGTTTAAGAGATTTTTGTAAATTCTGGGATAAATTCTCGACAATTTCTGTCAATTAAACCTAAATCAAAAATAAAGTCAGTTTTAACTGAACATTTAACCAAGTGGGTTAAACGTTTACTTATATCAACAACATTACTACAGAAAATGTTGTTTATATAAAAAAATATTTAATTGATACCATTAATTTGTTTACTGCTGCAAGTTTTTTTAATAACATCACAAATTTTTTAATTGAAATCAGTTTTGATTTTTGATTCTGTGTAGTATATATTTTACATTTTTGAATCATATTTTGTGGATTTTTTTTTATTAATTATTACAAGTGCGGCACAAAAAATAGACTAATTTTTGGTTACCAGCTGATTTTTTTTTATTTATGTTTATACCCACATAGCCATAGATGTGTACCATATATAAATATTGGTTTTAGACCCAACTTTATGTACACCGGCCTACTTAAAAACACTTTTTGAATCGATCTTTTGATGTATATATCCGTCCAGCTAGCTGTCTGTCCATGTAAACCTTGTGCGCAATGTACAGGTAGCAATTTTTGAGACAATTTTTTAAATGAAAATTGGCACATAAATATGTTTCAATTGTCATAAAGACCATGACTATTGAAAATGTTGGATGAAGGGGTATAATCTAACACAGTCCCCAAGTGTTATAGAAAAATAACTGTTTTTTTCATCCAGAGTTTGGCATAAAAGCGCCCATATGAGCTAGGGGGATCAATTTTGGTCCACATTTTTTTCTATATAAGAAGTATTTTATGTGAAAAAGAGCGGTCCATTATTTCACTTGGTCCCCATACTCGAATTTAAAGCCTTGATCACTTATGCAAATTATGCAAAATGCAACTTAAAAATTTAAGCAGTCTTGTTACAAAACTTGTTGCTACAAAAATGTGTTGCCTAATATCTAAACATATAAAAATATTAAAAGTTTCCTGTTTTTTTGGAGACTGAATAAAATCGTCACTTTTTAGAAAAAAATCAGCAAATCGGCACTTACTAATTTCGGAACAATAACTTGTCAAAATGACGATAAATCGTCAAATCTGGCAGCCCTGGATGTACCGATAATGTAAACACTTTTTAGTTCAGTGTTAAGCTATAAATATGTTGCACATGCTCCGATTTTTATCGACCTCTTCTGCGCAGATCTAAGTGGACTATAACCGCCGACATAAGTGAATATCTGTTTGCTAAACAAATAAAAACATCATCAAAATATTTTATAGGAAATTTTGCCAAAATTTACTTTTTATAGAAAATTTTGCCAAAATTTGCTATTGATAAAAAATTCTACTAAAATTTACTTTTTATTGGAAATTCTGCTTAAATTTACTTTTTATAGGAAATTTTGTTATAAGTTACTTTTTTTAGGAAATTTTGTTAAAAGATAATTTTTATAGGAAATTTTAATAAAATTAAATTTTTATAGGAATTTTATTAAAATTTAATTTTTATAGGAAATTTTAATAAAAATTTACCTTTGATAGGAAATTTCATAAAATTTACTTTTTATAGGAAATTTTAATAAAATTTACTTTTTATAGGAAATTTTAATAAAATTTACTTTTTATAGGAAACTTTAATAAAATTTTCTTTTTATAGGAAACGTTAATAAAATTTACTTTTTATAGGAAATTTTAATAAAATTTACTTTTTATAGGAAATTTTAATACAATTTACTTTTTACAGGAAATTTTAATAAAATTTACTTTTTATAGGAAATTTTAATAAAATTTACTTATTATAGGAAATTTTAATTAAAATTTACTTTTTGTAGGAAATTTTGCTAAAATTGACTTTTTATAGGAAATTTTGCTAAAATTTACTTATTTAGGAAAGTGAGGTAGAATTTATGTACTTTTTATAGGAAATTTAGCTAGAATTTATTTTTTATAGGAAATTTTGCTAAAAATTACTTATTATAGGATATTTGGCTAAAGTTTACTTTTTATAGAAAAAATTTGATAAAATTTAGTTTTTATAGGAAAATTTGCTAAAATTTAGTTTTTATAGGAAAATTTGCTAAAATTTACTTTTATAGGAAATTTTGCTTAAATTTAATTTTTTTATAGGAAATTTTGTTAAAATTTACTTTTTGTAGGAAATTTTGCTAAGATTTACTTTTTATAGGAAATTTTTCTAAAATTTACTTTTTATAAGAAATTTTTCTAAAATTTACTTTTTGCTAAAATTTAATTTTTATAGGAAATTTTGCTAAAATTTACTTATTATAGGAAATTTTGCAAATATTTATCATTTTAAGGAAATGTCATATAGTTAGTTTAAATATAGATACTTTTTATACCCCGTCTCCCTTAAATCACTTTATGGCGAAAAAATCTCATATTCGGCAGCAGAAATCTTGTATGAATCTTAACCTCCTAATATAATTTTGTTATGTTGTTTTCATTACTGCCCATGGCTAAAAAATAAATAGCACTCAGATATTTGTCTGTAAGTAACGATGTCCGTCTGGCCATCCATTAAAAATGTTGAGAGTCGGTTTATAATTTCACATTGACCCTTTACTTCGTGCCCATAAACCATCTTCTTAGGTTGGTATTTGGATTATAGTTTATCCCAAAAACAGATTTAATTACATTCTTAATCATCCTATCAAATTCTATCGGAATCGATCTTTATTTAACCATGAAAACAAATACAACTCCCGCAAATAGCTTTTAATGCCATAACTTGCTTATAATTTTGGTGTTGATATAAAATTTGACGAAGGTCACTTATAGAATTGCTTTTATATCAAGGCAAAATGTTGTGCTAGCAGGTCCAGAATTGACCGTAGAACTCATATAAACTCTGTTTAAATTCATAAAGATGTAAATATCTTAATAGTATTTGGCACATATATGAATCTGAACCTCAATTATAATATTATTTTGCCGGTTCCATTATGGCTCATGGGTCCCAAATAGGTTCATTTTCGAAAATGTGCCTGCAAATGCCTGGTGTATGGTATCAAATTATCGTCCTTGACACACAATACTTTTTGACTTGTTTTCTATTGTTCCCACATAACCAGAAATTATTACAAATGAAAGAAGACTTTAAGGCTCAGTCGGGAACGAGAAAGGTTCGGTAATGAGTCAAAATATACATTTTAAGGCGTAAAAATGTGTCTCTATTATCTTAGACGCCACCTTAATGTAGGAAAATTTATTTTCATACCTTTTTTATTTGATTTTATCTTTTTTTTTTGTTGTTAATAATTTTTCATTTTTAATAGCATATCAATCTCTTACTGAGAGGTTGGCTTAACATCATTTGATATGCAAAATTATTGAATATTTATAAATGTATGCATGTGTTTAAATATACAGACATAAATTTTCGTATGTTAAATTTTGTTCACTATACCCTGCAAGCATTTTTCGTAAAAATGTAATCTTAATAATTATTCCTTTAATAAAACTTATACGTTTATTCTTATCGATGTCGCAACATCGTTTAAGAAAAAGTGTGCAATGGAAAGACAACTGCACAAACGGGTTGACAAACAGTTTAAAATTTTTCATTTGTTCAAACCTTTTGCGTTTGGACAAAAGCTTGAAGTATGTTTGTCAAACAAATTTTGCATTAATGGCTATGTTAACAATCAAAACTGAAGGATTGAGGCTAAAGAGTATGCCAGAGCAGTTCATCTCACAGAAAAAAATATCTCAAGAAAATTTTTAACAACACAGTTTGTTAAAAATAAAATTTTAGGTCAACAAACTTTTTGTTTGATTCAAAGAAAAAATTTATCAAATTTACACTTTGCAAAATAGCACTCAATAAAACATATTTAATAATGAAATAATTAAATATTTCTTCGTATTCAATAAAAAAAATATTTGAATCGAAGTAAAGACAGTATTTTAACAACTCTTGTCCATTTTTAAATAGCTCATAATTCTCATTTGTTTTACAGTTTTATTTGAATATAATATTTAGTTTTGCCAAAGTCTTTGGAAAAGGTTTCCTGATGATCTGGCCTAAGCAACCAGTGAAATGCGCATAATAAATTTTAGTGTTTTTATAAAAATATAAAAATTGAAAATTTATGACATCATCATTAATAAATAAAAAAATAAAGATTCGATTAACATTTTGTTTGATTTATTCAACATTTTCAACAATTTATTTTAACAAATCAAGTAAACATTTTGTTGAAAAAAATTATTTTGGGCAACAACTTTTTTTATTGACTCAATAAACTTGGTTGTTGACTAAAAATTCAACAATTATACATACAAACTTTTTTATCAAAACCGCAAAAATCGTCATCGCAGAAAATTCAAGAATTTTTGTAATCAAATATGCGATTTTCGTATTCAAATATGAAAATTATTTTTTTCTGTGCTGCAGCAATTACACCCATTTTTGTGTACTTTTTGGTGTGATGTTTCTACCGAAATGATAATTGGCCCTCATTTTATTGAAAAATGCATTGGAGTTTTAATCCCTTTCAACGCTGGTAGATATCGAAAGATGTAGGAAAATGTTTTTAGACCGGCTGTGGGAAACTATCCAACCGCCTCAATGGCTTTGATAAAGAACATATTCGGCGAACGCATTATTCCGGATACCGGATTTAACAGCTTCTGATAGTTTTTATTGGGAATATTTGAAAGAAGGGGTGGGGTGTACGTAAGTGAGCCAGCGAAAAACTAACCTCTAACTAAAAATCAACATTGTAAATAAAATCACGGCTATTACACCCAAAATTTTGTGAAAAGTTTTGGGTAAAAATTAAAAAAAGGACGGATGTGGTTAATAGAAAATTGTTTCCACTTACAGGCTACAATTTTCGAAAGCTAATAAAAAAAATAGAGTACCTTATTCGGCTGTATCGAACTTTGATACCCTCCAACGACAGATAGGATATTTCAGTAGTGGGCTTAATATAGGACCTATGATAAATTATAGACCCATCTTCACGAAATTTGACAATGTGACTTCTAATCTTATAAAACTATGACGGACCAATTTATATTACAACACGGCTTAACGCGGACTAAAGTGTTTTCCGAGAGTGGTCTTTATATGAGCTTATGGTGTATTATGGACCGATCTGCACGAAAGTTGACAGTGTGATTTTTGTTTTGAATATTTCAAAAAATTTCACACGGAATCACAAACTTAGTATACCATCATCATTCACCACATGTGTGCGAAGTTAAATTTAAATATTTCTAACCCTAGACACATTCTGGAGAAGGGGTCAACGTGGGCGAACAAAAATTAATAGGCTTTGTGAACAATAAGTTTTTCCATCGTTGACTCTAGACTCATCCCCCAAAGAATTGTTAACAGAAAATTGTCAATAAGTCGCTCCAACTTGCTCAGTTAAAACTTCCGGTTATGGCAAACGATGAAGAAATTTTGTGTTCATAAATGTTATTCATTTTGGTTCGCCCACGTTGACTCCTTTTCCAGAAGTCTGGACTCAACCATCGTAAAAACGTTAACATAAGTTCTAGTAAGTGGTTAAAATTATTCTGCTAACATAACATAATGTGTCTTGGTTCCAGTGTTGCCAGAACTTTTATATGTAAAATCAGCAAAAACCCATTATTTTTCATCAAAAAATCTGCGAAATCAGCGTCAAGATTTCCAAAATCTTCAAAACACATTTTTTATGTAGTGAATTTAGAAAAATATATAACAATTAATTTCAAAATTTGAAATCGATCATAGTTTTAAAAGTTGTTCGGGTAAATATCTGTAAGTGGTCCTCAAAGTACGATGTGTAAAAAAGGAAATATTTTTTTGAACTTTCAACACAGAAAAGTTTTAAAAATTTGTTCGATTTTAAGTTCACTTGAATGCGATTTTCAGAACATGTATGATAATTTTGAATATTTTTACATTAAAAATATCTATCCAAATTTAAATACTCAGGCTGAGTAAGGATTTATCACATCTTTGTTATTTTAAGCAAGTGTTCGAAAATAAACAGTACATTATTAAGCGTTCGGCTTACACACCCAAGAACGATATCTTTTTTTTTTTTTAGTGATTTTGTAGACAACCTTAATCCTTAATAACGTTCGTAACTATTTTCAAGAACATTATATAAACAGAACAATTGTAGTGATACTGTAGACAAACATTATATTTTAACAAAACAAAAATTTTAGCAACGACCACACCACGAACAGCTTGTGTGTGTATCTGTTTTGTTTGTTTAAAATTATTTTGCTGGCTTTTTGTTTTTTTCGTATGTGTATTTGTTTTTGTAAAAAATTTTTGGTTTTTTTTTACCAGCCAAAAGGGACGAAAATTACCGAACAGAATGAAGTTTGTGGATTAAAAAAAAAAACCCGAACGGAATTAAATGTTCTCATCATTTGTTGAGTTTGATAAAAACATTATTATTTTTGTGTACGAAAGATGACTAACAGGGAAACGTTATTTTTTTTAAATGATTTAAGCGTTTGTGTTTTCCACAAATCTACCGAACCGAGCACTAAAGAGCGATTTTTAAACATGTTATTCAAACTATGAATATTCTTATTGAAAACTTACAAGAAATCGAATATTAAAACTATTTAAAATATTTATTCATGAGTACATATCGCTCCTTTATTGCAACATAGTCATTATTTTGCTATAACTTCGGTTCAGTTTAAAATATAATTCTGATTTTTTTTTTACATATAAAGATGGTATGAAGGAACACTTTTGCTTAAGCAACATAAATTTTTGGATTTTTTGAGGTATGATATGATATTATTTCATGTTAAATCAAATGACATAAGTCCGGCGATAATAATGTGTCAAGACAATGCGAATTTTTTATTTTTAATTAATCTTTTGTGAATAAAATTTCAACTTATGAATCCATTTCCACACGGTTCTTTCATGAATGGTTGATATATTTCGTTTATCAATGCAAGAAGTGGAAATAGTAAAAACATAAGTGACAATGTAAAGAAGTTTCCACCGTGCTAAAAAAATCTGCAAAGCTAAACCAAAAATCTTCAAATCTGCTTTTTGGCAATTTCGGGGTATAAAATCTGCAAAACGCAGATAATTCTGCACTTCTGGCATCACTGCTTGGGTTATGAATTTTTAAAGTTAACTTTACAAACAAGGCGAATTAACTACAGGTGGTGTCGAAACGGCATCTGAGCTTGACAGTTCGAGCTTATTTGTTTTGATTTGTTAGTATTTTGCTAATTATGGTTGACATTTCGAGCTAATGGCACTAACAATGCAATGCAAAAAACCCTATGTGGTTTCTGTTGTGTTTGGATTGTTGTAGCTCCGACACCACCTGTAGTTGAATTCGCCTTGTTTACATACATCCCTACAGATAATATTGGACTACGTGGTCCATTGTGGCTTAAATGGACTGCTTACAACATGGTCCAATCTACTGTAATATGGACCATATTATAAGAAATTAACATGCAGTGCTGCCAACAACTGCATGATGTATACTTTTCTATAGTTTACAGTATTACACATTGGTAGCCCTGATGGTGTCCATTATTAATTGCTTATTTAAAAGTGAAAGTTTGTGAAATTTGTGAAAAAAGGTAAACAAATTAAAAATACCAAGTAAATATATTTCATAATAGCAATAAAAGACTACAGGGCACGCCATAAAAGGCGATTAGTAAAAAATGAAAAATGCTTCAACTACCCCTTTAGTGTACTCCAACTGTAGTGGTATGGAGTACTTTTAAAATTGACCACCTTTAGTACTCCATGGAGTAGTTTAGGGACTATTTCGGTGGGTTATATAGTCCCCTCCTAGGACATCGTAATGTTAAATGGACCACCTTTTACCCATATATTTGGAGTAGTTTTGGAGTACTCCTACTCCTTTATGGACCACTCTTTACATGCATGTATGGACTAGTCTCGTTATCTGCAGGGAACATTCACCACTAGTGGTGGAGGGTATACAAATTCCCAAATTTTAAGCAATTGTATCCATATATTGTCTTGTGCGACATCCTCATTGCAAATTTAATACAGGATGAACCAAAATAGACCTACCTATGAGTAGTCGTTGTTGGTGGTTTTGCAGCAGCAGTGCTTGCAAAAGAATTTTGTATGGATGCATAAAATTGATCTATTGGCAAGAATAGAAAAATTCGATTATGTTTACGCGTTGTTGTGCACTGTTTGCATTCATTATAAATTTCCAAGAAATCAGTTGTAACCTGCACAGAGAAAAAACAAACAATTATAATACAAAATAAAAAAGTTAGTTATACGTGTGTAGCATTGGTAGATCTGATTTGGGCCACCCTGAACTGTCGAAATGTACGCATTGTTCTTCACTATTTAACAACAAAAAAAATATGAAGGGAGCACGTTCATATGGAATATGTTCATTTGTGCTTTTGTTGTTATTGTACAATAAACATTCGAACAACTCTTTAAAGTAGCAAAAAAAAAGTTTAAATGTTAAAATCCATAATTCGATTCCATGTCTTGTTTTTATTAAATTCTGCAAAATCTTCTGTATAACTACTGAATGTGACGAAGCATTGAAACTTAGGCAGATAATCGAAAAACACTCCACCAAATGCTTGGAGGGTATACAATATCAATATGCATAATTTTATATAAAAGAATCTCTGTGTTGCTATTTAAGGGAATACGTTTAATCATTTTATACCTTAAAATTTTTCCTGAACAAGTGTGTAGGAGAGTGTGTGTACCAGTAAAATAAAGCAATAAAAAATGTTTCTTTAGAAACTTAATTTAGTTTTTTCTTTCGATGTATGATGAGGTTGGTGTTTTGTATCGGTTTTGGCAGTAATGTCAAGGTGTGTCGTACATCAGTCTGTCCGTATGTTTGTCTGCCTGTGTGCCTGTGTGCCTCTTGTTTTCTGTTTTTTTTTCTTCTACAGGAAAAATTGACATTTTGTTAAGCTTGTCATAAATGATCTAGATGGTGCTGATATACTCATAAACTCATAAATGTGACATAATAAAAATTTCATAAGGCCCTTGAAGCATATTAAAATCACATAAATTTTAATATTCTTTACTGGCTCTACATACATATATACTGTGTGTGTTCTGCTTATATAGAACGAGTAAGTAAGTAAGTATGTAGCAGTAACAACAACAGCAACAACTACTCCAGTAGCTTTTACTGAAGGTGAAAAAGGATGGGAAGTACTTAAAAACAAAGATTCAATTTAATAGTTTAGAGGGCATGTTTTGATTATAAAATCAGCGTTATTTGTTTCAACAGGCACACAAACGCATCGATTTAATACTTAAATTTACAAGAGGTAAAATGCTTAAATTATTTATAATAACATGTAACGAAAACTCTTAGAATAATACTTGTAGTTTTGTGAAACTCATTCTGATGTCTAAAGAATTCTTATGTCTATAGTATTAGGGTTTTTGCTATGGACATGAATAGTGTTCAAATTCTAATCTCGCCTAAAAATGGTTTTGACCAAAAATTGACAAATTGACAATATAAGGCGCATTAAGTATCGAAAAATGTCCTCACGAGTTAAGGTTTTGGCACGAAATACTACATAAAAGCCTTTGTATGTTGCTTGAAATGAGCTCAAATTTTTTTTCAATACTTTTATGAAGGATATATAAAATTTGGGACAGGCGAATATAGAAGTTTTAATTTTTTTTAAATCGAATTATAAATAAAGCTTACTGGTAAGCAGTAATAACACTAACAGCGAGAAACTTTTATATCCCTCTTCATAAACATAAGTTCACAGTAAAAAGTTGAGCTTACTGTTAAGGACTTTTGTTAGGGAGAGAAGCACAATATCCCCTTACAAACCTGCGTACAAGAGGCATGATTCCTATATGGCGAATTCCCACTTAGTAGCATTACTTTTTTCCTTTATGCTAAAAAACAATTTGATAACTGATTGCGTAATAAAAAAATTTAATTTCTATGTTCGGTAATATTTCTGGAATGATCGTTAACACATTTTAAAATCATTGCAATCGAACCTGCTTCCACGTAAGGGAATAACAGGAGCACTAAGAACATTGTTCGTTAATTTTTTCTTACAACCTGCTTACTTATAAGGGATAATACGAAGTTATTCAATCTTTTTTATTTGCTTTAAATAAAAAAATCAGTTCAATGGTATTCGCTTCTCTGCTGCTTCTTGGTAGTATGACCCCTTTCAGACTCGGCAAGTTAGTTGCGCAAGTTACTTGCCGACAAAACAAAATCTGTACAAAATTTTTTTTTTACCCCGACCTTACTGCTAACGTCTACAAACCAAGAGTTGCGCAAGAGACTTGCGCAAGTAACTTGCCGAGTGTGAAAGGGGTCAACGTAATATCCAGCACATACATATATAAGCGCTCATGTACTATTCTTGTTTCTAGAAACTTTAAGATTTTTTACTGGGAGGTTCTTTACATTGTTCTTTGTACGGGAAATGCCACGCCCTCTCCACAATCCCGTCCATATTTTGTGGAGAGGTTGTGTATTGATAGCCCATCTACATATGTCTACTAAATTTAAGCAATTATTTCTTACCATTCTTTAAATATAAATAAATCTTTTTTGTGACAAACCTATTTCCTTATTCTAGCCCACATTTCGTCGGATGGTGTCTAATGATAGCCAAGATACTTGTACCTTATTTAAAAACTTTAGCCTTTCCTTTCTCCGGATATACAGAAATCTATAATGTCTTTGTATGGGAAGTGCCACGCCCACTTTACCAATCGCTCCCACATTTTGCCGGATGCTGTGTATTGATAACCAAGATGCTTGAACCGAATATGGATACTTTGGGTCGTGCCGTTTGCATGATACAAAAACAACAACAAGGATTTTCGGGCAGTCGTGATCTTATGTTCATATGTTAGCCACTTGGGGACCGATCAGGCTGAATTTCAATAGCAAAATTTAATAATCTAAGGTCTTCGAAAGCCCCATATCAACAGACAGACGGAAGGATTTCGCTCTTCATGGTCTTAGATTAATATGGTAGAAACTAGAAACGGAATGATAAACTTATATACACAAATACCCGGCTTGAGTTGCTTCGGGTTACGTCGTTTCGAAGTTGCATCTTATTAAAATTTCTGTGATTTCGAAGTTGCGTCGTTTTTGTTTCACTTTGCGTCACACGCAAATATGTTTAAGGTTGTCTGCTGGTTGCGAGTTGAAGATCGTTAGTAGTTTCTAATTACATTTGCAGAAGTGAATTTAAATTTTAATGTCTTGCAACAATGAGTCAAAAAAAAAACCAAATAAGCTGAGAACAAAAACATTTTAAAACATTCTAAATCAGGGGAAAAAGCTGTTCATATTGAAAGAGAACTTGCAATAGTCCTTTTTTAAATAAAATTCATTTGTTGTTCCAGAGACACTGAAAAATTAAAAAAAAAATTGTTGAAACAGAAACATCGTTACATCATAAACAGGTTACTTTTATAAAAAAAAAAGTTAAGCCACTTCTTATAATTTGGATTGAAGATCAAAAACAGTAAAGAATGTCCTGAAAACAGATGGTTATTCAAAAGAAAGCTTTAACTTTATTTGAAGACCTAAAAGAAAATTATCCGTTATCAAGTCAACATTTTTTTTCTGCTAATTATTATGAATATCCGAACCAACTAAAGGAAAATCAATACAAATTTATGGAATATTGTTCTTCAGTTTGAGTTGCAATTTCCCTTTCCCAATTAGCGACGTAAGCCGGGGTATTAGTGTATACCTTCGGTGAAGTATATAAAAATTATCGTGCTATGTCTCTCTCCTCAAAATGTGAACGGTTTTTAGATGTGAAATTAATTTATGTTTTTTTACCATTTCAGTGATTTTTTTATCATTGACCTTTTTTTAGCGTTCTTTTGCACAACTACTTTTAAAACGTAACCTAAAAATTCTAAAAAAAATTTGTTTTTGCTAAAAATGTAATTGTGTGAAAGAAAGCGTTCTCTAGACAACATGAAATTGGTAGTTATTAGTACAAATTTTTTGTTTCGTAAATTTAATATTTTTTTTAAATATCGTCAAACTCGGGGGTTTTTTTTACCGAAATAAGTTTATGAAGTTTTGTGTTCATTTTTTTAACCTTGTCTTTGTATAAATTTTGCAATATCTTTAAAAAAGATTGGCAGTTTCTTGTGATTTATGTTAGTATTTTTGTCTTTCTTATAAAATAGGCGATTAATTATTTTCCCTGATTCATTCAAGAGTATCAGTCTTACAAATTTAACTTCTTATAACCAACATGTTTCTTATGCAATTGCGACTCTTACTTCTTTAAAGATTATTAATGGTTCATATAAAAAATATTGCTTAATAAACTATAGTTGTCAACGACTCTTTTAAAATGCAATATTTTATGGAATATTTTTTGCTTTTCGAAAGCAACATCGATTTAAAGTCATAAATTTTAAGCATGTAACTTGTTTCTTGTTTCCTTTTCACCTCATTTCGGATACCCGGATTGAACGTAGTGCGAGAGCACCTTTTAAATTCATATCATTCGCTCCTTTCCTTTTTAATAATAATGACATTAATATCTGCTGCTACGTGCTGTTGCAATTACTTCATGATGGCAACGACAAACGGTAACGGCAATGATGCTGGTGATGGCAATATCAACGTTGGAATGATAATAGTGGATGTCATATATTTTACATTCATCTCATCCTGATTTTTAAATACACATTACGTTGGCAAATATTCATATTTTCTCATTTAAATTCAAAAATATGAATTTTAATTTGGACGAAATAACGAAAGAGAGCGAGAGATGAGAAAATTCATTGAAAGTGAAAGATGCGGTAGAACTTTTGTTATCGATATGAATTTTATTGGAATTGTGTTTTAAATTTAAGGTTCAATGCCACAATTAAAAGTGTTAATTACACTAGGGACAACTGGAGCACCAAATATCTTTCCTAAGGTAATTTGGTGGGCTGAATTCGAATCTATAATTGGTTTTTCTCTATCACGTCAGGTTTTCGAGAAACAAAAAAAAAAAAATGATTTTATTCGTTTCTTACATAAAAATCACTAGTTTATTTCAAAATCAATGAATTTTCAAAGTGAATGGCGTTATTTGAACGTGGTTTGTATTTTGTTGGTTCGGTTTCAAGTATTTTTTTTTTTTTTTTTTTAAATATAATTTTTTTTATACATCTATTAAGGCTACGACTCCTGCTTTTCTTGTATTACTGCTAATTTTAATGACTTCATAACTCGATTTGTTTCTTAAGTACATATGAATAGTTATTAACCCATTTCTGCCTAATAGGTTTTTTTTTTTTTTTTTAATTTCCTAAGCTAATCCCGCGAAGCTCTATGCTTGTCTGAAGGAAATAAACCAGAGTCTCTGGCGGGAATCGAACCCGCAACCTCGGCGCTGATAGACTAGCTCGCTACCAGCAAGCCTACCGAGGCACTAGAGTCCAGCAATAGTCTCCAGCATGCTTTTGTCTCAAAATCCTTGATAAATTCTTTAAATTTTCATTAAATCTTGGTGATCACGCTCCTCTTGTGCAGTAAGCGCACCTAGTTTTTTTTTTTTTTTTTTTTTTTTTTTTTTGTTTTTTTTGAAAAAAAATCTAAGTGCGAATGAAGAATATGCAAAACATTGTCGGTGTGTAAGTTTTCATTATGATAGTTATAAACATGTGGCCACAATCGTACGCAAAATAAAAGTCAACTTCGGTTGACAGTAGTGAAAGGTAAAAATCTGCAAAATGGAACGGAATATTCAATAGTGATTAATTTATTTTAAAAGTGTATTAATGTAGGTCTCTATCCAGTATTTACAAAATAAAATATCTCTTGGTTTTTATTGAATTATCACCATGCATTTTCCCATAAATATCTTCAAATTTCCTTAACAAAAAAACTTAATACTCCTTTTACAATTGATTCTAAGAGATTATGAAGAAAGTGTGTAAACATAACATAGTTTTTGCATGTAAAATAAGTATACAAATATGTCTGTAGAAATAGAAAATGTACTGCCTGTTTTTAGAAAACGTAAACAAGTGAGTGAGTGAGAAATTATATTGAAAACAACAGTAAAAAACGAAAATTTGTTTTTGTTTTCAATAAAATTTCTCACTCACTCACTGGTTTACGTTTTCTAAAAACGGGCCGTATAATAAAATATAACATTTTCCAGTTTCCAGCCCAATTTCCTCAAGTAAAACAGCTGAAATATGATATGAAAACATACTTTTATAAAAACATGTACTTTTTTTATAATAATAAACAATAAAAGACGATGATTAACAACATTTTTTTTCATCCTGGTAGACCATTCTGGGGATATGCCCATATCGCTTTTTCAACCAATCAGTAACACACGATCTCCCTGAAATGCTTAAACGCTACTATTATGAAGATTTAGAATGAATGTGGACAAATAAAAAGTTGTGAAATTGTAATGTCAGTATTAATTGTTTTACAGCATGCGATAAAAAGACGTGAAAGCCCAATTTTGGTGCCAGATTCGAATTCAGCGCACCCAGATTAGTGAAAAAACATGCTTCGTTTCTGCAGTAAATATTTTTTTCAATATTGTAGACCAGTGTTATTTTAATAATTTATTTGTAATATATAGTTCCCAATTGTGTAAAACGCAACGCAACGCCCAAAATTACATTGTAAGCAAAAAGTGAAATATATTTTATAACTTTGTTGCTGCTTTCCGCAGAAATTCATATTGATTTAATTTCAAACGCTGCATATCTTGTGGCGTTGAAAATTTTAAAATATGAATATGCAATATGAATTTCTGTAAAAAGCAACAACAAAATTATAAAATATTTTTGACCTGGTTTTTGCTATCAATGTAATTTTTGGCGTTGCGTTTTAAACAATTAGGATTATAATGTCACCATACCAATCTAAAAATATTACTATTTTTTGCTTTTATGCCAGAAAAATAAGGACGAATTACACGGTGCTACAAATGAGAACTTTTTTTTTATACTTGAAAAGCGACCTAGTGTAGGTTATAGACCTTATTGAGTAGATCATAAATTAATTTTTTAAAAAGTTCGGAAACACGCTCAAATTTCGGAGTTATTCTGCAAAAAAAACATTTTCTGGTAGGTTCGAGTAGTTATGAACACGTAACTCAGTTGATTTTTAGAAGATATTTATTTTTTTTAACGGTTTCAGTGAGCATATTAAGAGATATGCATACTTAGTCTTAGAAGGACTTTTTTGACACAAGAAAAAAAATTTGGTGTGAGGATCCGAGATGGCATAAGTGGCGCCCAGAACTTGAAATGAAGCCACTGTCAAGTCATGAACAACGATAGGCGATTTGTCGAGATCGGACTTCAAATGTCAACGCTACATATAAAAAACCAAAAAGCTGTACTTGAAATATCATTGAAATATCTTTCATTCTACGGGGTGACTGGCACAATTTTTTTTTTATAGAGGTCGACCCGGTCTGTTGATTAATATTTGTAAAAGCTAAATTTTTCACTTTTAAAAAACCTTAATATGTTTTTTATTTTTTACCCGATTTTATTTAATGAAAGCTGGTTTAACTCAAAACTAAATTAGCTTTAATGAAATATATACATAAGGGTATGTTTCTAAGCAAACTAAAAATGGCACCAAAGTTAAAAAACTTTCAAAAATTGTATACACATACCAAAGGGTGTATATATTTAGAAAGGCACCTCTTCACAGAAAAAATTATTTTTCCAATTCAAACAAAAAATTTGTAGAATCAAAACATTTTTTGTCTGAAATCGGTCCTACAAACAAATTCGCATATTCAAACAATTTATTTGCATTTCGTTTATTGAAAAAAACACTGATTTTTTCAAACAAATAATTTACTGAATCAAACAAAAAGTTTACTGAAAATCATATAAATTTCAAACAAATAATTTTGCTGAATCAAACGAAAAAGTTTTTGCACAAGCAATGACGCGCACACAAGCAAGCACTGTAGAGGTAGATGAAGGCAGAGCAGAGCGGCGCCGGCTGGCTTTGAGACACATTTTTTTGTTGGAATAATTTTTGCACCAAGTCTTGTTTGTTCACACAATGTTTTCTTCTTCACTCACTGTTCTGTATCCTTTCCTTGGCAGCAGACCGACTCGACATGTTTTTCGTCATCATTTTATTTCTTTTATTTGATGTAGGTATTTAACTAAACATTTTTAAAAAATTGAATACGGGATTTTGTTTTTCATTCTTTTTTACCAACTTTAAAACCAACAAAAAATTTATTTTGTTTCTTCTAATGTTGTTGTTGTTTAAAAAGAGTGAAACGTTTATTACCTATTATTGTTTTTGTTGTTTTTTACTACAAACCTCGCCACAATATTTTATCATCTTTCTTATAGTTGTACCTTTTCAAAGCGTCCAAAAATAGACTGTATGTGTTTTTTGTTGTTGTTTTTATATTTTACATAAAGAAGTGTTGCTTACGGTCAAATAAAAAAATGCAAAAACACGACAACAATAAAGAGCGTTAAATGTTTCATACAAAATTATGAAAACTAGAAGCCAATAACGCGTTTATTATATTTTTGAATAGTTGTCAACATTTCTGTTGGCTAAAATAAAAATCAAACAAAAATATTAATTGAATCAGTAAAAAAATTTGTAGAAATTAAAAAAAATTTCAAACAAGCGTTTGTTTGAAAATAATTCAGCAATAATTTTTTCTGTGTTCTTTCAGAAACCGCTTAAAAAATAAAAATCTGCTAAAAATCAACTGAAATACGTGTTCATAAGTACTCGAAGCTACCAGAAAATGGTTTTTTTCAGAATAACTCCGAAATTTGAGGGTGTTTCCGAACTTTTTAAAATTGATTTATTAAATAAGGTCTATAACCTACACTTGGTCACTTTCAATATCAAATTAAAAAATTAAAGAGTGTAATAGTGCTACATTCAGCTATGCTGAATCAGTTATACCCTCCACCAAGAACACGAATAAAATTTACACAGAGTGTTAAAAGATACCACTGTAAAAAAGTAGAAAAGCGATATTTGTACCAAATTTTATGATCATAAAATAATTTTTAACGATTCTTATAAATTAATGAAATTTATTAGGAGATCTAAAAGGCTTATAGCTTTTTTTATAAAATTGGTCGGTTCATAATTATGGCCTCCGTAAAAAAATTGATAAAATCATGATAAAAGTTAAATAAATCTTATAAATAAGAGCTGGGTGAAATAATGGACCGATTTTTCTTCTATTTCACTATTTAATAGTTCTTATATTTTAGAACCATCAGAACCCAATTTTGTCTTCCGTATTGATATGGTATGGGCGCTATTGTAGCACGACCATTATTATGAAGAGGAAAGAGGTCATTTATGATCCGATTTTGCTAATTTAGAGTTTTTCAGTAGAAAGTGAACAGATAAAGTTTATAAATTTTAAGGAGACATCAAAAAATTTGTGCACCGATCTTGCGTGATATAAAAACATTACAACCTAGTCCCCATAATTTTTGGGGTCTTCTGATTCAACCACAAAACAAAAGGACCCAGAATATATATAATTCTTAAGAGGTAAGATCGTCAATATTGTAGAAATAACAAAACGAATGACAAACGTTTATTTTCTCTTACCACCTGTGGTCAAGGGTAAAAAAGTGAAGAACAAACGGTGTCAAATTTTTTCTATGGAAAAGGGAGAGTGGGCCTATTTTAGATTATAGACCGATCTTCACAAAATTTAATAGTATGATTTGCAGTCATATTCATCCCTATCGTGAATAACAGGTGGAATTTTTGCTCCCATAAAATTTTCATTTCCCTCGAGGGAAAAAGCAATCGTGAATCTCCAGTGAAATATTTTTCACGCTGTCAGTTCCAGTGAATGAAAAAAAGGAAGAAAGATTAAAAAGAAAAAAATGAAAGATTATCAATAACAATTTTAATTAATTTTCATGTTGTAAAATTCCTTTCTTCATAGAAATAATTTAATGAAAATTAAATTTAATGAACTTAAGCCTAAATAAAAATATTAAAAATTTGGATTAAAAACCATAAATAGTTCAACAAAATAACCACAATACTAATTAAAAATTTTAAAATCAAAGAAACTTTTGTTCAAAAATATATACGTATATATTTTAAAGAAAATTTTAAATAATAAAGCAAATATTAAGTATTGGAGGGAGGGATAGTTTAATTACAACATTAGTTTTTTACACTTTTTTAATTTTATGTAGAAAAATATTTTTCAAAATTCTGCCACCACGACTTTCTAAAGCTTCACAAATCCGCAGGCAATCGATCTGTTGTTTTGCATTTTGTAGAGCAAAATATCAGTTTGTGCCTTGTCAATCGATCTTGATTTTTATTGTTTAATTTTTTTTTCCTTTAAAGCTTCGTACAGACGGTGGTCAGACCTTTCAATGTTGTCATTCAAATTGACTAAAAATGTTTTGCAACTGTGTGAACATTGTACGCTATTTTCATATGGCAGATGTGTTAAATTAATGCATCTTACAATGGCACCATTGTCAGAAAAATGACAACATTGTAAGATCTGACCAACGTCTGTACGAAGTTTAAGTTATACAAAAAGGTCAACGAGGAAAAGATAAATAAAAGAAACTTAAAAAAACAAATGTACAAAATGCAGGAAGAAACATGTAAATAAAATTTTAACTTAATAATTAATTATAGCAAAATTTCGATCCACCAATACTATAAGTTCAAAGATTGGTGTTTGACTATAGACTGGCAGGAGCCGCAATGGCGCAAATGTTAGAATTGCAAAAAAATTTGATGATGGGAAAGTGGGTATTCTAGAAACATGTAAATTCGACCCGTGTTCAATCCCAGTAAATCAGTAAAAAATAAAATTATCAAAAAAAAAAACAAAAAAAAAAAAAAAAATTTTAATTCATTTCATGTTGTAAATTCCTTCCTACACTAAACATAATTTAATCAAAATAAAATTTGATGATTTTAATTTCAATATCAAAATTTTCAATTAAAAACCAACAGTTCAATGAAAAATTCCAATTGTGATTAATTTTTTTTATTAAATATTTTGTGCAATTTGAATTACTTAATAACTTCTTTATCCAAAAAAAAAAAAAGGAAAAGCTCACAGATTTTTCAAATATAAAAAACGTGAGAAAATGCTTGATTTAGAACAACATAAAAAATAGGAAATTTCATCAAGGCCTTTTAACTTGTTAACCTTAAGGCTAAAATATAGTACATGTGAGGTTAAGCAAAAGAAGAACTTGTTTTCTAAAATCTGTTGTTGTAATTGAAGAATTATAAATTTGAATGTGACTTTTTGCATGCCCAGGAAAAAAAATTTTTTAAAAGAAACGCAAAAATGTGTTTTTCTTACACATAACTAAAGCAACATAAAAGAAATTATGCCGACACTGAAGCTCTTCTACACACTGCCACAATGTTGCAACACAAAAATGTTGAACGAAAAAATTAAGCATAAAAAAATGAAATAATAGAGGAGAACAAAAAAAAAAAAAATTGCATGAGGTATTGAAAAGCCATAAAGGCCAAAAGCCCCTAAAGCTTTTACATACCTTTGGTGGCTGGTTTTAAATGTGTGCGTGCATAATTGTGTGTGCAGCATCAAAGTAAGCAAAAACTGCCTAGAGCTGTGTCTCTCTCTCCACATACTCACTTACCCAATCACTGACTGTGGTACGTACTCTCTAGCCTGGCTTATGATAATCCTTCAAACTATTAGAAAAACCGCTTCAAAAGCAAAAGGAGTTCAAATACTTGCAGATTTCACTAAATGTAAAAAAATTAAATTTACATTCATACACATTCGTAGCTATGTACATAATGCTCAGTTGCTGAAACATCGCCATAACTCAAAAATATTAATTTTACAGAAAACGACTTTAAAGTTTTAAATTAACATACAAAATATAGACAAAGAAAATTTTATTCTTCCCTTAAGAGTTGTGTTAACAATATCGAGCCCTAAACGCGAAAATAACGTAAGCGACATAATTTTCAATATTGGTTTTTTTAATAAATGACTTTATTGGCAACACTTGCATCATTTCCTAAAATATGATGGTCACATAAGGTACCGTTACGATTTTATAGCAAGAACAATTTTATCGTAAGCGACCAATTTCATACAAAATTTATATAAAATAAAATAAAAAAACTCTCTCCTGTAAAATTCGATTTTTGGCGGTTACGTTATTTTCGCGCTAGGGGCTCAATATATTCTTTAAAATAATAACCAGGTGAAATAAAACCTGATTTACTTTGGATTAGTGATAATAAGTCAAAATCTGTGATTTTTGACTTGTGACGTTGTTGCAGCAAATTAGCGTTATATGAAGAGCAGCATAGAGAAGAAATGAATACCGCCAAACAAATGTTGAAGACAAATTGCATTGTGGCAAGAATCTATTGCCAAAGGAATTCAAATGAAACGAAAACATTCCAATAACGACGACTACTTTGTAAAAAAAATTTATAGAGTAAAAAAAAAAAAATGATTCTAAAATGAAATGAAAATATATGTAAGTAAAGTTGTGTGGGAAAAAATAGAAAATATCCTACATCTACTATAAAATATATTGCCGAAAAACGAGAATAGATTTTTAAGCCAACTTTTACTATTGCAACGAGCAGCGGTGTAGTGATTAAATGGGGGTCTTAGGAGGAATTTGAAAATCTAACATAAAATTTGATTATTTAGATATTTTGAAAACTGCTTAAATCTTAATTCTGATTTGACGTACGAAAATAAATTTTTGTGTTTAAAAAAAAAATTTTATTTGTGAAAAAAAATTTTTATGGGTATTTAGACTTGACAGTTGTTTACAAATTTTAAGTTTTTAATGGACATCCCAGAGTTTCTAATAAAAAGAGAGTTAATTACACTGAAAAATATAAAAATTTGATTATTTAGATATTTTGAAAACTGCTGAAATCTTAATTCTGATTTGACGTACGAAATAAATTTTTGTGTTTTTAAAAAAAAAAAATTTTTAAAAATTTTATGGTTATTTAGACTTGACAGTTGTTTACAAATTTGAAGTTTTTAATGGACATCCCAGAATTTCTAATAAAAAGAGAGTTTATTACACAGAAAATATTAAAAATTGTCTCTAATAACTAAATTCATAGAATCAAGCAAGCAATTTGTTGATTATGCACCTATTACCAAAATGATTATAAAAATTATATATAAAATTAGTGTTAGTTAAAAAAAATAGCCAAAATATTCAAACACTGTGTTACTTGATTTAATTAAATATAGCTCAGGGGCCAAATTACGGCATTCGAGATCGATCGAAATACCAATACAATTTGAATGGGAATTTTGATCGATATCGAAAGCCGTAATTTGGCCCCAGCTTTTGACAATTCCCAACATCAATTCTGCAAGTTTAAAAGTTTATTTTTAACGAAATAAATAATTAAGATTTTTTGCTATTTAATTAAAAATTTATTTCAAAGCAACTTAAATGTTAATTTAATAAAAATTATATTTTTAATTTTTTTACAACAAAAAAAGAACTGATTCAATTATCAGATCAATTAAATTTAAATACTTTTTAAATAGTTTTTTAATTTATAAACAACTACTGATAATTTTTTCTGTGAATGTTCTTACAAGATTCATAATTTTTAAACAATTTTTTTAGGGAACAAGTTTTCTTAAACTACGAAATATTTTAAAAGACAATAAAACACTCAAGAGAGGACTTTACATTTTTATGGGAGCAATGCAAAAAACCTAATCGATTTGGCTCAAAACTTTTTATGTAAAAAGTATTGCGCCACATTTCATATTATTTACTCGTTTCTTGTGACCTTCATCATGCAAATTAAATATCAATTGTTTTAAGAACTTTTTTGGTAGGTATGAAAACAATTGACTTAAAGTAGTGGTTACGTTTTTAAACTTTTTGTCAGTAGCTGGCGGTAAGAAAAACCCTTATTTATCTGATCCTGATTAGCGCTCTTCAGTTAAATAAAGTTAATAAAGAGATTCTGGGTTAGTTCGGTCTCTTCTTCGGTGTTCCTGCTGTGGCTAGTTATAATATTATTTAGCAGCCTCAGGGTCGGCATTGCCCCTAAAAAACGTCTATAGGAGGTTAGATCGCGAGTCAGCTGGCAGAAGGGGTTTGGTTTAAACTCCTGCCAGCCTAATCGAAACCTTTGCAGAACGAGTTGGGATAACGTTTGAAATTAACTTCTTTTTATTGTGAAACACTTCACCCACTTAAGAAATGTTGTTTTATAAAAATTTTTAAGAAAAATTGCTCAGTTTGTTTAAACTAGCATATGCAGCCAGGCTGACGAAAAATCTTAATCTATAATCTATATTTAAAAAGATTATATATTAAATAAAGGGTGATTTTTTATGAATTAAGTTTTATCGGGCTGGCAGCACTGGTTGGTAATTGTGTCCAAGCTACATCTGTGAAAGTGAAAATTGTTCAGTATACTTTGCCATTTCATCATGGAGAAACTCACAAACGAGCAACGACTGCAAATCGTTGAAATCTATTATCAAAATTCGTGCTCTGTAAGAAATGTCCATCGTTTGTTACGAACTATTTATGGTCGTCATAATCGACCTAGTGAATCAACAATTCGTGCTATTATCACCAAATTTTGCACCAAATTTACTTTGGTGGACATAAGAGTGCGTACCGAAGATAATATTGCAGCCGTAGCGACCAGTGTTAATGAGAATAGTGAAATGTCAGTTCGTCGCCGTTCTCAGGTATTGGGCATGTGTTATTCAACCACGTGGCATGATACGCGACTTTTTTTTGCCCCAATTGGCTGAGTTGGACTTGGTTGATATGTGGTTTCAACAAGTCGGTGCCACATGCCACACAGCTAGTGAAACAATGGTCATATTGAAGGATGAATTTGGTGAGCAGTTTAACTCTCGAAATGGCCCTGTGACTGGGCCGCCAAGATCATATGATTTGACGACTCTTGACTATTTCTTGTGGGGTTTTGTGAAGTTGCTGGTCTATGTGGCCAAGCCAAATACGATTTAAGCCTTAGAGTATAAAATAACACGTGTTATTCATGGAATACAGGCCGAAACGCTCGAAAAAGTGGTGCAAAATTGGTTCTTAGGAATGGACCATTTGAACCGGAGCCACGGGCAACATTTACATGAAGTTATTTTCAAAAAGTAAATGGCAAAGACCAATTTATCGATTCCAATAAAAATTTTGAATATATGATGCAAATTTGAGTGTTTTATTAGACTTTTGAAAAAACTACGCTTAAAAAATCACCCATTATTTTAAATTTTAATGTTTTTAGTTAGGCTTGAGTTCATCAAATTTAATTTTCATTAAATTATTTTTACCGAAGGAAGGAATTTTACAACATAAAATTTTTATTAAAATTTATTGATAATTTTCTTGGTTGAGCTGGGGCTCGAACCTGGGTTGAATTTACGTGTTTCAAGAATCGCCACATTCTTTCATCAGAATTCTTTGAGTTCTAACATATTTCGTAATATTTATTCTTCCTATGTTTTATCGAGAAAGCTGCACATTTTTCCAAGGCGCTCCCTGTAATTATTTAGGCATACATAGAATCACTTAAGTTATTAGAAAATGCCGAGATGTTGCTTCAGTCTGTTTTTCTTATAAGATCATTTAATATGCAGTTGCTGCTGGCTTGTTTGAAATAAAATAAATTTTCAGTATAATCCGAAGGAATGGACACAATAAGGTCAATGGCAGAATGATGCCGAATCTCCCGAAAGAGTAATAGGGTCTTATAAGTTTTATATAACAGACATTTCTTCATTTACAAAAACTAAATTCAGAAATTGAGAATTATGGTTTAGTGTACCATTTGCTTTAAAAAGACTAAAGCTACGGTCACACTTATTAAATATTTGATCAAATAAGCGTAACCCCTACTTTTGTTAATAGTTAGTGAGATTTAAAATGGTCTTAATATTACAAAATAAATTAATTATACTACTAGACATAGCAAAAAACAATTTTTTGTAAGATGTGGTATTTTAATCAAAAAAATATTGATGTTAAGCGAAATGATTTTTTAGTTTGGTTGTTGGTCCCGTTTTTTTCTTCAAATATTTGATAAGTCTGACCGTAGCTTAATATCTAAGAAAAAACAATATTTATAATAAACTAATTTTATTACTTTTTATATGAATAGTAAAGCTTTAATAACAAAAATAAGTAATACAACTAAAAAAAAATTTATGTACATACTTTTGATTAAATTCAAAGAAAAAACATGAGTTTTTTTAGTAATAAATATTATTTATAAGACCGACTCATCTTGTATAAAGCCGAAAAAAGTGTTTTTGTTACCCCTCTGAAAATAAAGCTTGATATGTTTTATGATGATTCCCAAAATATTTTGGTTCTAGCGTTGACCATCCGTGAGCTGGACCATTTTCAAAAAAGGCCTTTTGTTAGTTTTTCGATGTTTTTTTTTGTACTTTGCTCCAAGACGACATAAATGACATTTGGTATTATCGAAAAGAGTTTTTGAAGCAGCATCCAATGGTATATAAATCTTGACCACTTGCGATGTACTAATTGAGATATTTAACTAAATACATATTTTCTTTTCGGGTTTTCATACAAATTCTACGTATGTGGAAATAATGTTCTGCTTTTCAAATTGAATCTGTTTTAAAATAATGTTAATTAATTTTTTTTGTTGTAATTATTCACAAAAAACGCGAAAATCGCGATATAGTTTATCTTTTTTTCATATATAGGCAATATGGGTACCAAATTTTTTATTTTTCAATTTATCAAAATGTGAAAAATAAAATTACAATAAAACATATAAAATTTATAAAAAATCTTTTCGCGATTCTTCCTTTGAATAAAATTTGCTCGATTCCATTTTGTTTGCAATATGACCAAATTTTATTTATGTCGTCTTGGAGCAAAGTACAAAAAAATTCGAAAAGCTGAAAAATAACTTTTTTAAAAATGGTACAGCTCACGGATGGTCAACGCTAGAACCAAAATATTTTGAGAATCATCATAAAACATATCAAGCTTTATTTTCAGAGGAGTAACAAAATCACATTTTTTTTGAGTTGCTCTATTATTTATAGTTCTTTTGAACTAAAGGCCTTATTCATAGAAAATATTTCAGATTAATTTTTTTTGTCTTTTTCTCATTAATAACATTTCAGATTAATAACAGGTTTAGTAAACGAATTTCCCATGGAAATCTGTTTAATAAACCTCTTATTCATCAATAATACTTTTTATGAATATGGGGGTAAATCTTTAGTTTAATTCAGGTACAGAAGCAACAGGTTTTGTTTTATAAATAATACACAGAAAGAAAAACACTCGGGATAAATCCAATTTCTTATGATTACTTTAAGTACGAGTCGTACTCAAAAATTCTAGTACGAATAACACTAAAACGTACTCAAAACAATTTTAAATGGGATTACTTTCGAAAATCATTCCCGAAATTCTTAAATCATGTTAAAAAAAGATTAAACTTTTTGTTGTGTTTAATCCTCCGGCCTACGCATGTTTTAATTTTCTATACACATTGAAAAAATATCTGGCCAGACTTCTGTGCACCACTAAGGGTTAAAAAGAAAAATTTGAACTATTGATTCTCATTTAGTTTATATTTTTAGTTCAATACGTACATAAGATTTCTAAAATAAAAACCATATCGGGCATGATGTTGGTGTTTTATCATTCTGTAAGGTGTAATACGGGTAAGTAAATCAATCATTATAACTTTTTCTTTCTAATTTCTTGATAAAACCAACTTTATAATACTTGAATCAATAGCATTTTGAGATTGATTCAATCTTAGTTTAACAAAAATCAATCTAATTTTCAGATTATTTTGAGTACGAAACGGGATTGAATATGGATAATTTCAGTATTTTGCGATTGAAAATCCGTACTTGATTCAAGAAAATCCGTACTCACCGTACTATTAATACCGCTTCGAATTGATTTGAGTACGGATGGATTAATTTTTCTTTTGAGTGTACATGTATTTCTTTTGAACAGAATTTTCTCAAGTGACTTTGAGTGCATTCGAAAAATGCAGCCTCTTTCATTGTTTTGTGTAAATAATCTTATAATACAAATTAAGCTTAAAGATGTGTGGCTCAATTTGCATCGCTTTTTGGTATTCTCTGCATCGGCGTTTGAATTTTGTAAAGCAAACAAAATACGTACGAGATTCGATTAATTTGGAAATACAACCTCGTCATTATAGTTTTTAATATCTACTATTTTTATCCAAAACTGTTTCAAATCTATGTTTCAAAATATATTAATTTCATTATTTCAGAAAAATTCATTGTATGCGATTGTTCTCTACTCATACAAGAGATCATTGAGGCTTAAGTTAAGTTGTTAAGACAATAGTTCATCTCTTTTTCTCATCTTTTTTTTTGTCCAAAAACATGTCCTGAACTTAAACCTTAAATCGAATTGTACACTTGCAATCATAATTTTTTTTTAATTTTATCAAAATAAAACAACTTAGAGTGCTATATTCGGCTGTGCCGAATCTTTGATACCCTCCACCGACAGTTCGAATATTTCAGGAGTGATCTCTACATGATATCATTATTTATTTTTGTTTTTATAAAAACAGACATCAGCTTTAAAATTGGTTGTGGTTCAGACATTTATTAAATTACTGACCGACGATCAAAAAGTTTTATGCTTTTTTTTAGCTTAAGCCGAACTTAAATGATTTTCAGGAGGGGAATTTATATTGGAGCCACGGTAAGCTATAAACCAATCATCCCAAAATTCCGCAGAGTGATTTCTGGTATTAAAAAACATAAATTTCAATAAATTTCAATACAGTGGTGAAATTATTTTCAGCGTTTACAGTGAATTTCAGAAGGCTGCTAAGTATGGGATCTAAGGTAATTTATGGACCGTATATCACAAAATTAGATGCCATTGTTCCTGGCCATCTGAAGCTAAATTTGAGAAATTTTATCGTAATATCTTTACTTCTACGGTTTTAGGCATGTTTATTTAATTTACCAGAGTGGGCTTTATATGGGGCCTGGGGTAAATTATGGACCTTTACGAAATTTTACAAGGTGATTTCTAGTCCTATAAAACTGTTTTCCCGGAGTAAGGTTTATATGGAGCCTTGAGTAAATTATGGACCGATCTAAACTAAATTTCAAAGTGTCAATTATAGTCCTATAAAACTGTGACGAGCCAAAATTTGTTATGATATCATTATTAATTATGGTTTTAGGCGTACTAAACTGTTTACCGGGAGTAGGGTTTCTATGGGGCCTGGGGTAAATTATAGACCGATCTTTATGAAAGTTCACAGTGTCATTTTCAGTTCTATTATACAGTCACTTGCCAAAATTTGTTATGATAGCATTACTAATAATGCTTTTAGGCATACTATACTGTTTTTCCGGAGAAGGGCTTATATGGAGCCTAGAGTAAATTATGGACCGATCTAAACGAAATTTCACAGTGTCATTTTTAGTTCTATAAAACTATGATGTAAAAATTTTGTTATGATAGCATTAAGTTTAACGGTTTTAGGCGTACTAAACAGTTTTCCGGGAGTAGAGCTTATATGGAGCATAAAGTAAATTATGGACGGATCTTTACGAAATTATACAGCGTGATTCGAATAAAACGAATTTTTGCAAAATCTTGTATCATTTTGTGCATTTTCCACCATAAATGTTAGTTTTTGTAACAAAATTATAATTTTTTAAGGTGGTGGTTCCACATTTTGATTCATAGCTCTAATCCTACTGAACCAATTTTGCTGGATTTCAACCCCAAACTGCATAGTATAACTACAAGCAATTGATACCAAGTTTGTTAATTTATTTAGAGTTTTTCAAAAGTGAGAGCGTTTTCAACAGACGGACAGACAGACGGACATGGCTAAATCGACTAAGAATATATAACTTTATGGGGTCTGACGTAAATAATAAAAAAGTTTCACGCGGAATGACAAACTTAGTATACCTTCTTTCCAACTAATTTGGGTGGAGGGTATACAAATATTAATAATATCAAAATTGAAATTTGCTTTATTTTTGCAATTAAATGTATAAAAAATTCATTTGATTGTTTCTTAATCCAAATTATTAATATTTTTAATCAGGCTAAAGTTCATCAAATTTAATTGTCATTAAATTATTTTTATGAAAAATGGATTTTACAACATGAAATTAATTAAAAATGTATTGATAATTTTTTATTCTAGACTGAACTGGGAATCGAACCCAGGTTTCTACGGATAAGTTGCCCTGAAATTTTTCGATTGTAACAATCTGCTCAGAATTGCCGTTTAACTTTTTTTAATTTTTCCTTTTATCTGGTGAATAAAATTCATATTTTTTTAACATAAAAATTAGAAAATCAGGCATTCCAATTCCATTTCTTTTATAAAGGTTTTATATTAATAAAACTACTTTTTTATCCCAAATTTTAAAACAAACTAATATTTTATTTAAACGAAAATATTTGAAAACATATGAAAAGGTTGACTAGTTTCAAATAATAAAATATTTAACAAGTATTCACTACACTTTATATATTAAATTATGTTTAATAATAAATTGTTTAGCCTTTATTTCGTATAGAATGCAATATGAGAAAAAATACCAAAATTTTTGCGAATATAAAAAATCTGCCCGATTTTCTCTACGTGTGGGGATTTCCCTACTTTTGGCAACACTGGTCACGCTTGCTTTGATTTGGAAGAAATATTAATCATCATGCACAGAAAAAATTTTTTAGGCCAGTAAAAGAATTAATCAAAAATAAAATCAGTTTTAGTTAAATATTTAATAAGGTGAATTAAACTTTTTAATCAAGTGTATAAAATGTTTAATTGACAATATTTCAATTAAAAGTTTAATTCACTTGATTAAAAGTTTAATTCACCTGATTAAATATTTTATAAAAACTGATTTTATTTTTGATTAATTCTTTTACTGGCCTAAAAAATTTTTTCTGTGTGTGAAAACTTCTAGAATATTGAATTCGCCCTGAATTGTAATAGAATCATGGTTATTAGCGAAGAGATAAGTAGATCTACAAGCTTCACCAAGGCGAATTCTGTACAAGGTGGTAGCACACTTTAACGGTTCGAGCCAATTTGTTTTGTTGTATTTGTTGTAATGAGTTGCAAAAAACCTCTGTTGTATCTCTGGTTCTATGTGTTGGATTGGTCTGGATTGTTGTAGTAGCGCCACCATTTGTAGTTGAACTCGCCTTGAGCTTCACCATGATAGATATATTACGACAGTGGGGATAATAAATAAATAACCAGTAAAAAATATGGTCCAAAAGGAGCAGGTTTTATGTATGAATTCCTACCTCAAATCGCTTCAAACCTGCTGATGGGATGCCTGATTTTTGTATCGGGTGTTCCCGCTTTGGAGGACTTTTTTCTGCTGACAATAGGCGCTTCTTTCAACATGCCAACAAAGCACTCCTAAAGCGCTTTTTTAAGGGCTAACTATATTAACATATACATGAATTTTTTGCTTTAACTAGTTTAAATGCCTTTTTTCAATCATTTTCGTAAACCATAATATATTTTTATTTTTTTTTTTGCTTTAAAACCCTCTTCGTTGTCAGCACTAAGATAGCAGCTTTTTTGTTTATTTTATTCTTTATCATTTACTGCTGTATTAGAGCTCTCTTATTGAAGCGCTCGATAATGCGCTTTTTCTCTTAAGTGCTTCAAAAAACTCAAATTTTTTTTACTGGGTATATTAATGCGTTATTTGATTGTGTTTCAATTTAACAATAAGAGATATTAATTCTATATCAAGCGATGCGTGAACCACTTAATGCACAGAAGGAAAACTGCTAGAGGCCGGGTTCGATTCCCGCCAGAGACTCTGGTTTCTTTCCTGCAGACAAGCGCAGAGCTTCGCGGGGTTTAGCTTAGGGAATTAAAAAAAAAAAAAAAAAAAAAAAAAAAAAAAATATTTTTTTAATAATAACTCCTCCATAAAGGCTAGTTTACTCTATCACTCAGGTCTTACGTATTCCATAATACCTTTTGAGATAGAAAATCTAATCAGTTTTGTTTCGACTGCCAAAAAATCTTATTTAACATTACAGTTTGTATTAACACTATCCCTCATTAAACAATACTTTTTTTTGCTTTTGTTAAAATGCAACCCTGATAAAGTGAATACTATTATTGTTTAGCAGAATTTAAAAAAAAAAAAACGATGAAGTCGTATAATATCATCTTTATTTCATTTTCATAACAAATTGCATTCACACTATCACACTTTTACATACTATTTGATTTTTTGACATGTGTTAATATAAAGTGAAATAGTGTAAACTAGCCTTAAGACAAGTTGCAGTAAAGTCGAAGCTTTGCCTACACAAATGAGACAGCTTTAATCGTTGAACCACGAACATTTTAGTAGAACACAGATATTGAATCAACTGTAGCTTTACTTAGAATTTTCTGTATACATTGACAAAATATTTTATCTTAATATATGATTATTAGGCTTATTCCGATTATAATTTCCAATATCTCTTGTTTTGTGGATTTTAAGGTAATAATGTCAAGCTCTTTAAAAATCATCACACCAAGTCCACAGGCGAAAAGAGAAATATATTTTAGCTTCACTGACTCTTTTCTTTTGGAAACATGTTAAGTATATCTATAAGGACCGTTGAATAATAGTATTTTTAGATCTTAAATTCCTTTTAAATAGCCTTTTTTTTAGTGCATAATAACACTTATGCCGCTACTGCACTTTCACCAAACAATTACTATACTACATACAGCTGTAAAATTTTCTACAGTTTCTTATTCGCGTCTGCCATTACTAATGTTGCTGACATTTCATATTCAAATACGAATTTCATTTGAATTTAGTATTTCTTTTCTTCAGCTACTCCTCAATTTTCTTGTCTAATAAAAATAACAAATACACGAAAATAGGAAGTAAAACTTCTTCTACATTCTTACGAGTTCACTCAAAAATACTACAAAGATTTAGTAGTATTAATAGGAGAAAAAAAGCCAAGTGCTTTTTATTTTTTTTCCTTCTATTGATATTTGTTCATGTTGTAAAGAAAATTTAGCCCTATACCGCCATTTGCCGCACATAAATTTTCTTAATATTTGAACATAAATCAATGTTTGGCTCCTGTCAACATTTGCAACATCTTCTAGTAAATCGTTTGTAAGATATGAATGTATGAAGATTTTTACGTTCGATGTGTTTAACTGGAAGTACGAATGTATGAGTGAATTGAGAGTGTCTATGTATGAACGCGATTGTTTGTTGCCTTCACTTTATTTCTATTTGAGTATATTCAAACACTGATATGTAAGTATATATATGTGCACAAGTACCCAGTGTTAAGAATGTGAAAGACAGATTTTCATTTCATTTTCCTGTTTTTTTTTAAATGCTGCTTGCTGTTTATACTCGTTATTCATTTGTATACATCTTGTCTTTTCATGTTTTATTTGTATGTGTATAACTCTGCATGTGTGTGTGTATGTGTTTCCATCTAGTATATAGTATGAGTGAAAAGTATTTAAGGGCTTTGGGGATCAATTACTTACAAAATTTAAACAGGTAACACAGTCAACTGACTTAATTAGAGAATTTCTCTACATTTCAAGAGTAACAGATTTATTGTCTAGTCAAGATGAATATTTCACAAATTACACAGCGGGTTTTTATGTAAATTAAATTCTTTTAAAGTCTTATTTACATATTAAAAATAACAAAAAAAAAAAATTGATCAATTGCTTTTTGATTTCTTTAACTATGCAAATATTCTGTCATAAAATGTTAATTAAATTTAATTTTCATTAAATTATTCTTATGAAGATAGGAATTTTACAACATGAAAATTAATTAAAATTGTTATTGATAATCTTTCATTATTGACCGTGGCCGGGGCTCGAACCCAGGCCGGCAGGTTACCATGACATGTTTCGATCGCAACCACTCGATCTCCTCAAATGGATTTGCCGTTTTACACTCGCAGCCATCGACGACTGCTGACGTCAATAGTCAAACATCAATCCTTAAACCAAATTGTATTTTAACCTTTGGTAGATCGAAGTTTGCTTTTTTGAATGATTATCCATTTTAATTGATTTTACATGTTCCTCCTTACTTCCGTTTTTTCGTACTTTTGTCAAGAATTTTTCTTGAAGTCCAAAGTACATTTTTTGTTCTCTTCTCTTCCATTTTTCGTCTTTCTTTTTCTTGTTGACCTTTTTCAGTACAACTTGAAGGACAAATGAATACACAGAGCCCGTGCCCTAGCAAGGAGGAACATGTAAAATCAATTAAAATGGATAATCATTCAAAAAAGCAAACTTCGATCTACCAAAGGTTAAAATACAATTTGGTTTAAGGATTGATGTTTGACTATTGACGTCAGCAGTCGTCGATGGCTGCGAGTGTAAAACGGCAAATCCATCTGAGGAGATCGAGTGGTTGCGATCGAAACATGTCATGGTAACCTGCCGGCCTGGGTTCGAGCCCCGGCCACGGTCAATAATGAAAGATTATCAATAACAATTTTAATTAATTTTCATGTTGTAAAATTCCTTTCTTCATAAGAATAATTTAATGAAAATTAAATTTAATGAACTTAAGCCTTATTAAAATTATTAAGGAAATTTGGATTAAAAACCATAAATAGTTCAACGAAATAACCACAATACTAATTATTGTTATAAAATGTTAATTTTTAACTTAAGAAACTAATTTTATTAAAATAACTCGCATTTGACTATTCGCTAATTCGTCGGCTTCGCCCTTTTTCCGTGGACATTTTTATATGCCAAAGTTTATGTTTCAAGGTTTTAACAAACAAGGACCATAATATTTCTTTTTATAGAAATGATCTCCAATTTTATGTTTTTAAGTTTGATCATGGTAGAATAAGTACAAGGTGTAGTCATTAGAAATTTTGTTCTCAATTTTAAAACCCATATAACGTCAAACCAAAAAAAATATGGAAAAAAATTAAAACAAGCGTCATAAATCAAATTAACGATTTTGACATTACATGGGTAAATAATGAAAACTCTCTCTAATGAACATACCTGGTACTTATTATACTATGAGTTTGATAACATACAAAATTCAAAAAGTACGGAGAAGTAAAAGGCAGAAATTTAATTTCCCGTATTTCTCCTTTTCAATACTTTTTTTCACACCATTTAAGTTTTAAGAATTTCCATATTGTAGTGGGAGCCCATAATTTAATACGTATACATATTTCAATGATTGGGAAAAAAATGTTTTGTAAGAAAGTACCAAAAATAGGTACGATTTTCACCCCATAAACGTTTAAATTTCGAAAAAGTACCGAATAGAAATTTGTACTTTTTAGAATGTTGCGAATGTGATATAATTTTTATTTGTTTGATTGTTGGTTGAAAACATAGATGGGGGTAGTGTACTCATTTTGCAGTTTCAAATCACACTTAGTGATAGTGCAAAAATATTGCAATCATTTTGTTGATGTTGAGTGATGAATTGAAAATTTGCAGCCTCACTAAACATGAGTGATAGTGATGTTAAAAAATTTTGCACTCAAAAAAAAAAAAAAAATAGTTTGATTTAAAAAAAAGCAATCATCAGTTTATTGCAACTTTTTTTTTTAACTCACTTGAGTGCAAATCATATTGTTGCACTAAATTTAAAATCAAAAACTTGTTTTTCATTATTAAAACCAATTAATATAACGTTATTGACAAAATTTCATTTTGTTTAATGTTCTTTGCTTATGCATATCCTCCAAAAAAAAAAAATCAAAAACCATGCACATACAAAGTTACATTTTTTTTAATTTTAGCGATACAATATTTGTATGCAGCTTTTTTGATTGCAAGTCCAAATTTTGCACTATTTTTGCATTCAGTCTGCGTTTAGTGAGAGTGAAAAAATTTTCAATATCACTAAAATTATTTTAGTGGTAGTTAAAAAATAACAATCATCACTAAAACTGGTAAAAAAAGAGTGCAAACTAATTTCTTTACAGCTTTATTTAGTGATAGTGCACTGCTGATTTAAATCAATATTTAGTGCACTACCCCCAACTATAGTTGAAAAGATATATGGGAAGACTAAAAAAGTTCCAAAATACAGGTTTCACCCGTTTACACACCAAAAAGGGGTTAATATGAGATTACCAAATTTACACGATTTTCCCTTTTTTCCCCACAAACATCGAATTTCCAAAAATCCGTCTTAGTGTTTTGAGTTGGCTATTTTTAGCTTCAAACGTAAGATGATGAATCAGTCAGTCAGTAACGTTATAATTTTATATACATATATTGATTGTTTAATCCTAGAAATTGTTTTTTTTAGCATTTTTATTTATATTATTTTTTTAAGCAAATTTTATTTTATTTTATTTCCTGCTACCAAAATTTCCCAACTTTCTTAAATATTTTAATTTTCAAAATAAAATTACTTATTACACTTGCCCCCGCCTTACAATAACATCTAACAAAAATAATCTTAGACATAACAAGAATATTATCATTCTTTGAAACTTTAAGCAAATATTGAAACAATAAGTACAACTTTAAATTGATGAAAGAATACCGGTAGCAGGGAGGCAACCATCCAGCCAGGTATTACTATTTCAACAGACAGTTCAGTTTGTTCGCTTCGAACGAAAGATAAAAAGATGAAACTAAATTTGAAACTTAAACAGACAATTTCCAGAAAATAAACTACAAAATTGTTTAACAATCATTGTTAAAAATCTTTATTTCCCTTAGTGTTTCTCGTCAATGTGAAGATGTTGTACAGGGAGCTGACCAAAAACAAAAAAAAAAAAAAATGTGAAGTTCATAATTTCATTGTTTTATAACAAGTGCTCAACTCAATTTTATTACGGGTATGTGAGTATGTTTCAGTTTGGTTACTGTCTTGTAACTACAACTAACTACCTGACAAAGGGTCTTTTAGGAAAAAGTGTTTATTTATTACATTCAAATCGGACTAAAATTAGCGATGCAGCGTTTGTAATAGGTTAAATTCGAAAGTGGTTGGATGTCTTTTAAAAAAGCGTGAGTAGTTTTCTTTATAAATTGCGTTTTCTAACGACCCTGAGTGGAAGTTCTCTATTAAGGGGATGCATAATCAATTTCATTCATAAACATATAGACATACATGTTCATTCACTGAAGATCATGTTCGAATAAATTTGCGTTTACTGAACAAACTGTTGCCTTTTTCATGCTACTTGTGAACACATTTTGTTTTATCACGTTAACACCAAGAGGTTGTTCATTGAAACTTCTGTTTCACAGATCTTGCTCTCCTCTTATTTATTTTGTTATCACTAGCAATGTTGCCAGCTTGGTAAATTTATGTAATTTTCTCTTTTATGTTCTCTTTTTAATAATACATGTAATTTGTGAAGCATTATGAACATTTTTGCTAACTACTTTTTTATGTGTACTTTCAACCATAAAATAATGCTGAAAAGTTAGTGAATGTTTTCTAAAATTAAATTAAATAAATTTAATTTTATTGAAAAAAAAAAAAAAAAAAAAAAAATTATTTACTTTGAAAACAAAAAAAAAATTTGTTTTGTTATTTTAATATTAATGTACTTCCTTATCTTGTTGCATTTACCCATTATGGTAATTTGTTGTTCATCTTCCTTAAATGTTTTTTTCCTACAGCTGGCAACACTGACGTTTAAATCATATTATTTTCCATGAACTTAATCGAGATTTATTCAATGGTTGTTTTGCTTCTCGTTTGTTTATGTTTAATCCTCTTGTATAAGTGAACAAATTAACTTCATCTCTCTCGGCTCTTTGTTGGTTGGTTAACGTGGTAGCACGCACAGAACTAGGTGTTCTGCATGTTGAGTCGACAGTGACTCCGTTTTGATATCAGACAACTCGTCAAGAATAGGAATACCAGATCAAGCTTGCCGCAGGGCAATACTGAGGTAGCTAAAGCGAGCCCGTTGCCTTGAGATATTTCAGCAAATTGCTGAGATTCACCTGCGATATCTCAGAGAGTCCTTGTAGAAGGTAATTCCTAAATAACCCATGTCGTGTTTAATTAAACGCTGGGCAATCACGTAGGTGATGAAATACTGTCTCCTCAGTTTCCTGCAGCTGCGGCAGCATTCTTTAAAAGGGAGACCGAGTCTCATAGCGTGCTTAGCCAGTGACCAGTTAGTATGTTTACCAGTCTCAATATGTCTTTGCGTGTGAAGTCGCTCTGAGCGACCTATGTCGTGGGCCACGTTACTTTGGTTGTCCCTCAGCCATCCAGTTTATTCTATTTATCGTCAGCCATATCTAGATAGTGTCTAAAGATTTCGCTTCTCATAGTTATTACTTAAGTAGTACTTAATACGAACGAAGCCAATAAAAAATTATAATGAAGGTTTCATGAACACTAAGCTTAGGGCAGATGTTGAAGCTCTATACAGGTTCATACGGGCACGTGGTTTTTCGGACCATTGTCTTCATTTTAAAAACAACAGCCCACAGAGTCATCTGCCAGTAGCTAAAATATAAGATTTCTGAATGACGTGCTAAATTCCCAATTTTTCATATTTGTTAAATACACTGAAATTTATTGTTGAAGAAAAGCTAGCTTCTATGCGCATTTCACTGGTTGCTTAGGAAAACTTTTGCCAAAGATTTTAGAAAAGCAAAAAATATTATACAAATAAAACCTTAAAGCGAATAAGAATTATAACACTCAAAGTCTTACTTGTAACAATATCAAAGCTTAAACTAAACACCAACAATAAACAGTGAGTTTATCTTTTCTTACATTCCCCTCGATAATCGATAATCATTGCTTACGAATTTTTGGCGGTTATGGCATTTATTCTTATTTGCTTCTTTTTTAAAAGTCCTTGGAGAAATTTATTTCGTATTCAAGGTTCAACATTTACCATTTTCAATACCATTATCTGATATAAAGGATAAATTTATCAAGTCTCTATTGATGCCAACTTTTTGTAGTTTCTGCAGAAATTAAGTTTTTAACTTAAACGTTCTAGTTCAACTCCATTATAACATCAACTTTTGCAAGCTTTTGGAGCACTCATATTTTAGAAAACGTACAGGGTACACCACTAAAATAGTCTATAAACATAAATATTTTACTTGTGAAAAACATATCTGTATGTATAAAAATATTTTGTAAATATAACTCAATTTGTAACAAAATATCTTCTATTACAGTTAAAAATATACTTAAAAAGATACACTTAAATCCAAAGAAAGTAAAAAGAGAAAAGAAAAATAATAAACAAATAGTTTCCGTTTTATATTGTTTTTTTTCTTTTCTTTTACCATGAACAGACGTACTTTTATTATTTTTATATTTAGCAAAAACGTACAGTTTTATTAGATTATTTGCATTATTGTACAGTCTTTCCACGAATAATTCATTTTTGTTTTTATTTTTTTTTTTTTTTTTTTGTTATAACGGGCTGTATAGTTTGAATATAACTGTATTTGTATTTATTTGTACAGTTAATATTTTTATATAATATCCCAACAAACACGGAGGTTTTATTTCAAACCACGTTTTCTTAAACGAAAAACGTTTAAAAATCATGGCATTCTCAACAAGAAGGGAAAATAACTTTCAAATTGAGGAATGTATTTAATTTTAAATTGCTTTCAAACGTTTGTTAAATTAATGATTTCTTTGTTTAATTTCAATTGATTACACTGTGTTACAAATTTCCAACAAAGTAGTGACCAAATGAATCTGACACCTAATCTTTATGTAAAATTGTCCGCTGAATCCGAATACGAAGTCAAAATTGTCAAAAGTAGAACAGTTTTTGAGATATTCTAAAATAACCGTTATTTGTGTTTTTAAAAAAGATGATGTGACTTAAATGCAAATATCTTCAAAAATTTTTCACGGATTAGGTATTTCTTTTTTTAGTGAAAAATAATAAAATTACTTAAATTTAAAGTGAAAGGTAATAAAATTTCTAAAATAACCATGGGTCGTTTGAGAAGATGAGTCAACAAATGACAGAGTAACAGTGGACAAAAGTTCAAACTTCATAAAAAATTTGATGATTTTTTGCAATTTTGCTCTTTTCAAGTTATTTTTTTTAAACTAATGATTTAAAAATCCTAATGTTTTATTGCATGCGACACTAGATTATTTTGTATGAACATTTTGCGCCCAACAAGACATTGATTGGTACAAAAATTTAGCTTTGTATATTTATTTGTTTTGTTTTTCTTTGATTTTATACAAATCGAAAAGTGGGTTAATTCAATTAATCTTATGTAAATTTGCCATTTTTGCAGTGATCTGGATCCTATTGGGCACAAAATGTTCTTATTGAAATAGGCTAATATGATAAAACTTAAAAAAAATTTTATTTTTTGGTTTAAAAAAAAAAAAAACTTGAAAAGAGCAAAATTGCGAAAAATCATCATATTAATAATGAAGTTTAAAATTTCGTCCACTATAACTCTGCCATTTATTGACTCATCTTCACAAACGACCCATGGTTATTTTAGAAATTTTATTACCTTTCACTTTAAATTTAAGTAATTTTATTATTTTTCACTAAAAAAAAGAAATACATAATCCGTCAACAATTTTTGAAGATATTTGCTTTTAAGTCACATCATCTTTTTTAAAAACACAAATAACGGTTATCTTAGCATATCTCAAAAACTATTCTACTTTTGAAAATTCTGACTTCATATTCGGATTCATAAAGATGAGGTGTCAGATTCATTTGGTCAAAAAACTGTCACGCCGTAATTATTCAATCAAAGTTTTTTTTGGGAATACAAAATTTTTAATAAATAAGATTTTGTTTGTCGTGCATACCAATTGTAGTGGGGAATGTAAGGAAAGGTAGACTCATTGTTTATTGTCAGAATTTTTGTTTAAGCTTTAATATCGTTGCAAATGAGACTTTTTAAGTGTTTCTCATTCTCTTTCAGTCTGCAGTTTTATTTGCTAGTATCTTTGGCATTTCTAAAATTTTTTGCGAGAATGTTTCCTTATCCCATTTACAATAATTTCAGTGTTTTTATCGAGAATAAAAATTGGGAATTAAGCACGAATAACAAAATCTTTTAAATTAAAATTTTGTGTTCCCAAAAATTACTTTTGATAATAAACTGGCAAGTGCACGGCCTAAAAAAACTTAACTGGCAACATGCTTTTTGCAAGTTGTTTTTTGCATTTTGTGTTTTCTTAACCTTCTTACAACTACAATTAATGTTGGAAGAATTCCAATCAATTGTAGTGGGGAATGTAAGAAGAGATAAACTCATTGTTTATTATTGATGTTTTTGTTTAAACTTTGATATTGTTACAAGTAGAGCTGTTGCTTATGATCCTTATACGCTTAACAGTTTTATTTGGTTTAATATCTTTAGTTTTTCTTAAATCTTTATGGATAAAATTTCCTGACGATCTGGCTAAAGCAACCAGTGAAATGCGCATAGAAACTAGGGGTGCGTTCGTAAATGCATCACTGCGCTGCATCAGTGATTTCAAATGGTTATATATTTATCAGTGAATTCAATGTGGACCAAAAAATTGTGAAATACTCCACAAAAATAATAGTCACACAATAAAAAAAATTATAATTATTCTTTTAACGCCATTAAAAAAAGTTTGCTTTTCTGATGCAGCGCAGTGATGCATTTACGAACGAACCCTATCATATCCTCCAACAATAATTTTTTTTCTTACTGGCGCTTTTGTGGCGCTTTCGGTGTAAATAACAAAGCATTTTCTTTTAGGTTTTAGTTTTATTTTTAATATCTTCATTTTCCTTCACTTTATTTTACAATTTCATTTTATTTAATTTTTGCTACTGGCGTCTGGCTGGTTCGGTTTTTTATCAAAAAACAGTGATCAAGGTTAATTAATTGTTCAGGTGCTGTGCCAAATCAATGTTTACACCAGTCAGACGCCAACAAGCGTTATTTCGCCCTCGGATAGACGATCTTACAACAAACTTATTGTTATCTTAAAGGCAGAAGACGCTATCTATAATTTCGAAAATTTTACAGTAGCAGCAAAAACTATTTATGATGATATCTGTGGCATTTTGAAAAAAACATCTAAAGTCAAATTTAAAAAGATAAAAAAAAATTTAGTTAATCATACGAATTTTCATTCAAAAAACATTTTTGTATACGTTTTTAAAATTTTGTATTATAAACGAAATTTTACTCTAATTTCGATACATTTTGTTACTTAGGCCCTAATTTTGTAAAACACAACGCACGCCAAAGTATTATATTAAAAGCTAAAACAAATTCATAAATATTTTGTAATTTTGTTGTTGCATGGGCAACATGGGCATGGGCAACAATGGGCCTATGAAATCTTAAAAACCAATGTGAATTTCTGTTAAAGCCAACAACAAAATTACAAAATATTTATGAATTTGTGCGTTAGGGCCTTTTTTCACCGAGTTTATTTTAAATCTTAAGATTTTTTGTCAAAAAACCACAGATATGTTATTAAATTTCCTTAAACTAATTATTATTAAATTTTCTTCTGTTTTTCTTGTAAAACCTTTTATTTTATTTTGACAATTGACAATGTTGCATATTATGCAAACTGTTAGTTAGGTCTTTTAGCGTTTTTTTAAATTCTTTTGTAGATAGGGCCGTTTGTTTTTTTGTTAATAATGTTGGTCGAAATATTCCGAAATTTTTTGTGAACAAATGTGCTGATGCATGCAGCACATCAAAATCAATGAAAAAGTCAATTTAAAAATTTTTGTAAGTTAGGACCTCTTGCGTATTAGGTAGCGTTATAATTTCTTTATTTTCTCGTTTTATTAGAGAAATTGTAATTCTTAATTTTTCTAAATTTGTTTCATCAAAATCGGACAAGTGGTTTTCGAGTTATGTTAAACTACGTTTTTGCCAAAATGTTACAACTAAGCGAAAAAACATCAAGATAAGGAAAAATTTAAAAGGTCATAAAAAAAAACTGACACATACAAACGCCAAACCCTTTGAGGGTTTTACTATACTGACCTAGTACCTAGTTCAATAAAATGAAAATTAATTTTTTTTTTATATGAAATTAATTTTTGTTGAACTGTTTATGTTTCTTAATCCAAATTTTGATATTTTAATCAGGCTAAAGTTAATTAAATTTAAATTTTATTTAATTATTTTTATGAAGAAAGGAATTTAACAACATGAAATTCATAAAAGTTTATTGATAATTTTTCATTCTTGACTGAGCTGGGAACCGAGCCCAGGTTTTCACGGACAGGTTGCCCTTATATGTTTCGTTTTTGACCACTCAAAAGAGTTTGCCATTTAACTCTCACCGCCATTTATTTATTTTTTCTAAAGGCGAATTCACTTCACTTTATATATCATTTTTTATTTAATTGTTAAACACATTAGACTTTAATCGTCACTTTGTAATAAAGTACTGCACAATTCAACATTTTATGTAAAAATGTCGTTCTCCATATTTTCATGTATTGACATGTTATGTTAACTCAGACAAGGTGTTATGCCATGTTATGTCTACATTAACATACTGTCTTTGCATGCCTTTGCAATTAAGTTAAACTGTTGTAGGCTGTTATTTCAATAACATGTATTTTTAAATGTTTAACCTGCAGCATGTTTTTAATACTGTTTGAACCTGCCTGCCTTGTATTAAAAATATTTATTGTTTCTTAAATAAAGATTCTAAATTAAATAACAATTGTTGAAATAGAAAAAAACTTTTATTTTAAATTTTATATTAAATGTTGTTTTTAGAATACATTTTTTATTTCTTATAAGCTCAAAAACAATTTAATAAGTAAAAAACGGGTTTTGATGTACATTTATATTTGAATATTTAAAGTTAAACTTTAAATCCATATATATTGGGTAGTTGCAAAATTAACATTTTTTCTCGATAAAACGTTTAACGTTAAAATCCTACTTTGTTTTCGGAAATAAATAAAAAAACAAATAATTTAATGATATTTATTATCGCGCTTAAAAACCTACCGGTATTTCTGTCACTTCCCATTCCAATCATCCCGAGAACTTTACTCTCTATGTTTCCAGATTTTATGTAGTGGACAGTGGCTCCAATGTATGATGTTTTTAAATAATTGTCGCTCAATGAGTCACAGGTGATACTGAATCCAATTTCTTTTATAGAACGCAATTCTTCTTTAAGAATTTTGTGCTGATTGTTGTAAAGGCTTCCAATTTTTCTGGACACAGTTGTGGAGTGTGGCAGAAGACCTCCCACATCCAAATTCTTTCCAAAAACATGGCCAGTGTTAACACAAAACTGAGCAAGATTTAAAAGTCCTTCGTCATTGACAACATTAAAAGGTCTACAATTACCAACCACCCACTGAACAACTAAGTCGGTACACTTTTTTTCAACTCGGTGTTTGGTTCTACTTTTGGTAATGAATTCTCTTTCGATGATTTATATTTAATGAAGCAGGTATGACGCAAAAGATTTGAGGTACACTTAACATTAAATTTGTACACATTTTTACACCGTGAGCAAAAAATAAAGTTTTTTATGTCTTCGCCGTTATTTTTTATTTCATGAAATATATTAAATATTTCGCTTTTTAATTCTTTTTCGCGGTAGAATATATACCACTTTAAGTTTTTAGTTTTATTTCACTTGCACTGCTCATTTTTGATTAGAAAACTTTAAAACTAATAACGACAATTGTTTGTTAAGAGACTCTAATTAAGACCTTGCAAATGTAAATACCAACGATTTTGCGAAAAGGAGTTGGTACCGCTGAGATCAAATAAATATAAATGTTAATGCGCCGTTATTCTAATAAAAATTTATTCCACAACTGACAAATATTTCAATTTTACAAATTAGATAATACCTATTTAAAAAGGTTTATTTTAATCAAGTATGTGATGGAAAACAATTTTGAAAACAATACGATTTGAAAACGATAATATCGTTTTCAGTATCTTTAAAAATTGATTTCTAATCATTTTCCTCTGTCTACCTGTTCCTATATATTCTTTTTCTTATTATATATGTAAAGTGAACTGTATTTTGAACAAAAAGTTAAGACTCTACTGTAGAAATGGATTTTAAAATCGGTCGAAATTCATCACACCTGCTAAAAACGATAATTTTTAAAACGACCGTTTTTCGTCACACACCTGAATATTTTTTTTTTCTAAAATCTTAAAAAAAAATCCTTGAAATTAATAACAATCATAATTAATAAGTTTTCCTATTTTATTTTTAGTTACATTCTTTATAAAAAGCCATTCAAATGATGCATTGTAATCATTAACAACATATGCTGCATATGTCGCATGTGTCGCAAGTTTAAGTTCATGTTGACATGTTAATTTTCCATGTTGATGTCTGTAAACTCACTGTTAAAACTATTCATAGTTTTGTTTTGTTTTAATTCTACAGTGTCTTATTATGTTATTGTCAAACATGTATGAGTGGCATTACATGAATTGACAATAACATTATGTGGCCATGTTAACATGATTTATAGTTCAACATTTGCAGGTCTTTACTTTGTAATCTAAACATTTATTTTTTACTTTAGTATTGTCGAGTTTGTTTTTGATTTGACAAAAACATTTACTATCAAATTTATAAAACATTGTGAGTCAAATATTTATATTAAAATCATTATCAATTTAAATTCAAATGTTAAAATCAAAAAATTGAAAACGGTTTGAGAAATTTAATAAAAATCAAAAAAAAAGCATTTCACATCAAAGCTTTAACTTCGTGTTTATTGGGATACATTCAAGTGCTCTTCTGTTTGTGTATGTAGTTGTGGTTGTTTCGGTTTGTTTACACATGTTTGCGTTGGTCGGTTAGTTGTTGTAAATCAAGTGTAGATTCCATGACCGCACGTAGATGCATTCTTGTCTTGTTCTACTATTTGATTTAAGTTTCCGGTTGTGAGTTTTTCTACTATTTTTTCTCTTTGATTTTGTTTGTATTTTTTATTTTGATTTTAGATTGCTTTTGTATTGAAGAGGAAGTAACAGAATTCAGAGTTGTGGCCAAATGATGTGTATAAGAATTTGTGGTTTTTGTTTAGAGATTGATACAATTTTTTATTACATGATTCCTTTTTCTTTTATTTACAGACCAATTTTAAGTTTTAACCCTAGAGTTGTTTGTAAATTATTACCATTCTTGGTTCTTCTCTTGGTTTGGCCAGACTGCAATTAGAATCATCAACTAAATAAAAAAATTGATATATTTTTAAACGTAAACATTTTCTTTTAAAATAGTTTTGTTGGAGGTGACCATATTTAAACATGTTTTTTCTCTGCGTGTATGCTTATTACTTTAAATTATACGAATTTATTGTAAATAAAATCAAAAAATGTGCACTAATTTCAAAGAAAAAGGGCACAATTCCTTTGGAATGAATTTAGGTATATGCTACTGGACAAAAAACTGGCTCTTTGTTGTATTTTTAATGAATTTTTAAAAACAAAAAGTTCTGAATATTTTATAAAATTTTTATTTTTTTTTGGGTCAAACTTTTATTATATTTCAGAAACTCCTAAAGCCCTTATGACACTACATTTTTTATTCATTAATTGATAAAGAATTGATAGAAAGAAACAGTAAATGTTAGAAAGAGCAAACTGGAGCAAACTATAAAAAATGTAAACAAAGTTTTGTAGTTTTTTTTTTCTCTTGTTATGGTTTTGTTTCAGGGATGGCGTTGAGAATTTTTAAAATTGTACCAACAACCTTTAAAAATTGTACTTTTTTACCCTAATTGTAATAAAAGATTTTTTTAGTTGAAATTAATTTTATTTATGTTCATAAAAAATACCACAAAAAGGTATTATACATCTTTGTTTAAAAAGTATCAACAAAAAAGTACAATTGAAACAACTTAGCCATCCCTGTTTTGTTTATTTTATTAAATGTTGCCAACTTTTTGTTTATGAGAAACCTAAAAACAAAAAGCGGTAAATCGCTGAATTTGCCCATAAACCGCTGATTCAGCAACACTTTTAATTTTTCAAGCTTGAAATGTCAATTTTAAGTTAAACAATTTTACATTTTTTTTGACATAACTTCATTTTTTATCGATAACTTTTTAAAAATTGTTGACAGTTTGCCATTTATCTTAATACAGCTGAACTCTTTGCACTTGGTAAATTTTTCTATTACATTATATTTGTACTGTTCACCAAAACTTGAACAATGCATTAAAAATGTAGTGTCATAAGGGCTTAAGCAAATTTAGCAACAATTTGTGCTCGGCTGTAAGACAATTTTCTTGTCCAATTTCGGATTTTTTTTACTGAAATGTAGTGAGAGTGATTTTGTTTTTGACGTAACACTATAGTGCGAAAGCTAGAAAAACGGAGTGCAGGTTCGCGTTCATCGTTTCAAATAACTAAAGAACCAACTTCTATTTCTAACAAATAAAAATTTGATTCGAAATTTGTAAACGAGTGTAATAGATCAGACAGGGTCCTTTAGACATAGTATGTTACCGCCACTGTCTCGTCACAATTAGAGATTATTTAATCGAGTATCGAAATTGTATTTTATTTAGTTATCGTGTTTTTGTCAGTTGTTATTATGTATATTTCCACGCGGTATAATAAAATGTTCATTTTAAGCAACATAAAAGCCATACTTCAGAAGGGAAATTCCAAAAAGATTCTTATTGTAAGAAAAAGAAGTTTAGCTCTCGGTTTCCATACGAAAAGTTAGTAATATCTTTTAATACTGCTTTATTTGTCATTTAATTTGTTAATGTGAATTTCAGGAATTTTAACGTAAAAGTGTAAGAAATAAATATTGTTTGTACTTAAAAAAAGTCCTTGTGCTTTTCGTTTATAATCTACAATTGGAAACAAAGGGCCTGGGCGCTTCCCCAACATAGTACATTTCCCCGAAATATGGATTTTAGAGTGTGAGTTGTCATACAAAATGCTCTAAATTTTGCACAAATTCGTTCAGTACGACTCAGACTTTGCACAAATTCGTTCAATATGATTAGAAATCTTACTGCTCAATTTTGAGAAGATCGGTTAAAAATTAACCATAGGCGGAAACACTTAATAATGCCTTAAACCATAATGAATAGTGCTTTTATACAGGTATGTGATGGAAATGTGATGGAATGTGTGCTCGGCTGTAAGATAATTTTCTTGTCGTTTCAAATAACTAAAGAACCAACTTTTATTTCTCACAAATAAAAATTTGATTCGAAATTTGTAAACGAGTGTAAAAGATCAGACAGGGTCCTTTAGACATAGAACATTTCCCCGAAATATGGATTTTAGAGTGTGAGTTATCATACAAAATGCTCTAAATTTTGCACAAATTCCCCCAGTATGACTGAAATTTGCACAAATTCCCCCAGTACGTCTCAAATTTTGCACAAATTCGTTTAATACGATTACAAATCTTACTGATCAATTTTGAGAAGATCGCTTAAAAATTAGCCGTAGTGCTTTTATAGTAAAATTTGGTCGGTATAGTTTCACAGAATTCGAAATCAAACAAAGCGTATTTTTAAAATAGACTTTAATATAATAAAATAATAAAATATTTTAAAATAACGATATATGATACTATGAGGTTAGTTTTTATTAATTTTCATTTATGGTTTATACAAAAACTTAAGTATCTTTAAATATTCTTACTCTGGGTGAAGGATATCAAAAATTCGGCACTGCCGAATATAGCGCTTTTATTTGTTTTTCCTTTGTATTATTTAGGAAAAAGTTTGTACACTTATGTTTTTCTTCTAAAAAAAAGTATTTACAAAGAATCATAAAATGATTTCTACTTACAAATAAAATTATGTATATTAAAAAAATAAAAGAAAAATGCCGAACGAAAAACGAAAAAATGGTTCAAAATTACATTTTATTGGAATATTTGCTTAGTAACGGATGAGTAATATTTATTTGCTTAATTAATAAATATAAATCATACGTGCATATAATAGTAAACCTTAAATTAATAAAACCAATTGCTTTATAAGTCAAACAATTCTGGAGTTATGTATTTATTTAATTTGTTTAGACATGCCTAAGGAAATAAATTAACTTTTTTTTTTCAATATTAATAGCTCAAAATTTTATTATGGTCATGGTTGAAAAGTTTTTAAGCTTTAAAGAATCTTTCTCAAATATTACAATATTACTGCTTAGAATATTGATCAAATGACAAACAAATCGTTTATATGTGCAAACAACAATATTGAAATGAGATCTCGTATATAAATACGGGTACTAGATTTTTTCTCGTACGTTTTTGGGAAGTCATATTATCGACACATAAAATTTTAAAGGTTTCTTTTGTGCAGATATGCACGATAAGTTCTTTGTATAAAATTGGTAAAAGGCGTTTAAAATTTGCTTAAAAAGCAGTAATAATACAAGTCTCTATTTCATTTCATTTTTGTTTTGTACTTGCCTTTCGTTTGTGACCTTGTCGCGTGTGCTATATATTTGCTAAAATAAGAAGTTGCGAACATCTTATCTTAACTCTCACCAGAAATTTTCTAATTATTGATTGCTCGCGGGAGGAAAATATCCCAGCTGCTTACTTGGTGTCTCAAGTGAACCCACCTTATTCTTATTGTTTAAAATATATCGAGCCCTTACTGCTTAAAATGAAGTCGCTCATTTTCAATTTTCGTTTTTTTAATAAATCATGTTCACATAAGGTATACCTTATGTATTGTATATACAGTTTACTGTAACGAAATGCTAGCAAAAACAATTTTAGCTTAAGCGCCAACATTGATACAAAATATTTATGAAAAATAATAAAAAAACCTTCTCCTGTAAAATTGTGTTTTTGTCGCTTAAGCTTTTTTTGCGGAAAGGGCTCGATATAAAACTTTTTACTATTTAATATTATTTATTTTTAATATTATATTCAGGAAACAAAATTAGTAAATATTTTTTTAGAAAAAATAAACAAAATTAATATTACTTCAGGAATAAAAATTTTTATCATATCCGTCGGCTAAATATTCAAACCTGCTAAATCCACTTTTTAGGTAAATTGAGATTTTGATGTCGTGTGGTAGTAGATACGCCTCGTCGACTAGCATATAGTTTTTCTTCAATTTGAGTCTTTAAGTGTGTAAAACCAAATTATTTTCGGTTTCCCTCTAAAGCTTCAAATATGAAATATAAAAAGTTTTTTGTCTCTCCTGTAAAATGTGCGAAAAGGGAGTTAGCAGGTTTGCATATGGTGAGTTTATGGCATAGAAGTCGCCCGGAATTTAATGTTGGAATTAGAAGTCAACATAAGCAAGAATTAAGTAACAGTCAAGTCATTAACAATGATATGCGATACAAAAGTTAAGATCGGACCTTAAACGGCGGTAAATATAAAAAGTTAGAGTGCTATATTTGGCTGTGCCGAATCTTATATGCCCCACTGTGCGAGCAGAATACAGAGCAACTAGACAAAAACTTAATAATTTTTACATATACATACATATTTACAATAATAAAAACTTCATTATAAATTAAATTTAAAAAGCGAAAACTGGTAAATATTTTTTATAATCGTTTTTAGAACATGAAAATATTAAAAAAAAAAAAAATTCTTTTTGAAAAACCAAGATTCGAACCAGGCGACTCACAGTTTCTAATCTTAACAAACCCCCTAGACAACTGAACCATGAAGGAACGTTGTTTGAATATCCTTAAAATGAAATATGGCCCGTTTTACGGTTCACAACTCAACTCAGTTTTGACAGATTTATATGCCGATGTGTTGAAGAAAAAATTTTCCATTAATTTGAACTATAAAAGTTGGACTCAGGAAGATCTATGGTTCCCGATAAATCGGATTAAAAAAAAAAAATTATTTTGGCCGTTACTTTTTCGTATCTGAACCGATTTTTCAGAAATTTTCTGAAAATATTTTCTACTAAAGATTTCCGATCTTTTGATATATAAGTCGTATGACAGTCCAAAAATTCAAGTTTTTATACAATTTTGGATATTTTTTGTACGGGAGGTACCACGCCCACTTCTCCAATCCCGCCACATTTTGTGGAGGGTGTGTATTGATCACCTAAATGTTTGTACCTAATTTGGAAACTTTGGATTTTGCCTTTCTCCAGATATACAGAAAAAAAGTAATAAAAATACAACAACAAGGGATTTTTGGAAAAATTAGAGGTAGTCGTGGTTTGCTCATATCTCAGCCATTTTAGGACCGATCTGGCTAAATTTCAATAGCAAAATTATAATAAGAATACCTGACAGAAATATACACTAACCAAGCCCCCATCATTTCTGGGGGCTTCGGAAAACTCATTTCAACAGACAGACGGACAGATGGATAACCGGATTTGAACTTCGCTTTTCATAAGGACCCAGAATATATATGTTTTATAGGGTAGAAGTAAAAAAAATAAATATAGAAATTACAGACGGAAGGACAAAATATATAAACCCTTTTACCTTAGGTGAAGGGTATAAAAACAAAAAGGGTTTTGGTTGGTGGAAAAAATTCTTTTGCTTTACAGATAAAGAAAATTTATTGATATAACATGATGATATGGTTGGATTTTAACAATGTTTATATCTACAGGTAACAATATTAAACATGACTCAAATATTGTTAAAATTAACAATAATTTTACCAAAAGAGCCATGATATGATCAAAATTAACTAAATATTTTATTCCTGTTGTTTGTTATGTTGCACCTTTATTAACAATGCCCCTTAATTCATTTTTCTGCCTGTGATGACCTTCATTATCATTCTTTCTTTTTTACTGGCTTTTACTGCTTCGTAGATTTATGTATTTTAATCAATAATTTAAATAAAATGATTGAGAATTTTAAGCAAACCAAGCAAGTATGTAATTGAAAAGCATTCATTTATTGTAGAGATCAAAACAACCATACTTTTGTTGCGCTTAAGCATATTATTTTAAATTTAAATTTAAACATATACCACCGTATTCACAAACGATTATTAAATTTAACAAACGTTTATTATGGACAATTGTTATAGTAAATTTGTTCTTAAAACCTCAAATTAAATTTAAAAAATTTTTATGAATGCAGGCAATAATGTTTTTAAATATTTAGGGGATTTACAAGGTGTGCTACCAAGCCATATTGTCATAATATCCTAAAATTTTACAATAGTTTAAAAAAATTATTGTTGTGTTTTATGCAAAAACAAGTCCTAAAATAATACGACTTTTTATGTTGTCTTTATTGTTTTGTGATAACTATTCAGTAGAAATCTAAATTATGAGAGTTTCTCACAGCACTCATATTATTTCTTGTTGTTATTTTAAGACATATGACTTTATGACCACCTTGTGAATCCCTCAATTACAGTTTCTAACATATTATTGTTATTGTTAACCATAATATATTTGTAGACAACCATAATATGGTTATGGATTTTGGATTGATGAATTCAACCATAATATGGTTGCCGTTGAAAATAATGTGGTTAAAGTAATCATTATATGTTTAAGTAAATGGTTGTAGGCTTATTTTATTAAGTCATAATATTTTTTAATTCAGCCATATTTGAAGTTTCAAGGGAGCTTAACATTTTATGGTTAATTAGAAACAAAATATAATTAACCATACTTCAACTATGTTTTTCTTTTCGTGTGGTTGAATGTCACATATGTATAAAATAAAAAAAAGGCGTAGTTTTTGGGGGCGTGGTATAAAACTGACATACTAAGTTTAAGAAGGGTTTTCTTACCACGTGCAAATAATTAAATCCGATCCGAGATGGCATACGTAGCGCTCAGAAGTACGGCATGTAATATGTTATGATCGGACTACAAATGGCGACGCACTGCACTTAAACAAAAAATTAAAAAAAAAAAATATTTCTAGAATTGTTTTAAACTTATCTTTAATCCTAGGGTATTAATGGTTTTAATTTTCTTTTTTATTTGTATGGGGACCAATCCACTTAAATGTACACTAGTGTGGCTCAAGCATAATTTAAGAGCTTATATGGTAAAGTATTTTTGAGATTTTTTTCAGATTTTTCGTTTGCCAAAAATCGGGCCTGCTGGTCTTTTTTTAAGGTTTCTTCATAACTTTGTCAAAAACCACGACTTTCTTAACTTTTAAGAAAATTATAAATAAATTTTGTAAATACCGCATTATAACTTTTAAATGAAACAAACCAACAACGCAGTTCGAAAGAACAATTTATTTTCAATAACTTAGAAACAAATATTTTTGAATTCGCTATTACCGTTGCTGAGTTATACCGGTTTTCAGCTTTGTACCAAGTTTATGATATTATTACTCACACTAACGCACTAATGTACACACACGTAGAATCGTTCAAGGGCTGTGTAAGATATTTTTATTAGCTGCTTTTGTAGTTTTCTTAAACTGTTTTGTAACACTGTAGTCTTTGGCTATAGCCATCTAAACTAGTTTATCATTTTTGCAAAGGAATAATATTTTATGATTTTAAAGCGAAATAAAAGTAACTAGTGAAATGAAGTTGCAGAAGCCATTTGTTGTTTTTTTTTCAAATTGAACTAGCCCCTTAAAACTTTATTTGGGGAGCTCCATAACAAAACGGAACAAGTCCACTTTTGCAATTTTTCGATAAATGAGCAAAAAAAGCTGAATTTAAGCCAGTTTGATGTATGTTTTTATGTAAAAAAGTTGCGTTTTGATCCGCTTCAAAGTAAAAAAATTTGTTAAAGCAATGACAGTTAGGATTATATTATTCAGTAAAAAAACACTAAGCTTAAAAAGTGGAATTGCTGCGTTTTGTTATGGACCTCCTCACTTTAACTGTAAATGTCAATGCCAAATTAGAGCACTGGTCAATGCTTGTATGCATAAACTTTCTGTTCCATTATTTTTAATATTTATTATTCTTTTTTATAGTACCATTTTAATAAATTAAAAATAGTTAGTATCATTGAAATCCAAAAATCAAACGATTACCAACACTTTAATCGTATTTACTGTAGTGTTAGGTATTTTAATTAATTTTCCCCACTTTGCGCTCATTGTCATCTACAATTCATGTCATTGCGTGTTAATTAAATAATCATAATTCAATAATATTATTTAAATTTGTTTTTGTTGCTGTCTAATTTTACACAGCCCGACAATGGAACTAAATAAAATGAAATAAATTACAATAATTATATTTGCTGAAGTCTGCGTATTAAATGTGACACAAAATGTACAACACAATTTGTTCAACAGAACAAGAACATGGAAACAAGAGCGCCAGCACAAATATCACAACATACAACAGACAAAAAAAGAAAAAAAGAACAAGACCACAAATCTTCTATGACAACTATTAAGACAAACTTCTCTAAACGTAATTTACTGTACAATTTACAAATGGAGTGATAAAATGATGCAGAGGAATGTAATAGTTAGTCTTAAGCAGGGATTGAAGAAGGAGGTAAAATGAAAAACAAGAGTAATGTTGCAGAAGAAATCTATAGTTTTTGGCAAACAACATGTTTATTAATATGTGCGTGTGTATGTATGCATTAGTAACTCTATAACAAACTGAATAAATGGCCATAATTCTTGTTGACACCACATAACTTATATTGGCCTTTATACTCAAAGTGTTAAGCCAATCAATTCATTATGAAACTTACTAGAACAACTGCAACTACAACTACAAGAATAACTAGGAATACAACTTCACTTGCTGCTCTGCTGCTACTAAATACACATGGTACTTAACTGTCAGAGACAAAGCCATACTCAAAAAATACTGAAATTCAAGTATGTTTATCTAAGATGATAGGTACTATTTTAAAGAAAACAAGTGCTTTATTCTAGATTTGTTTTAGTTAAAGTTTTTATGTACAGGCTGGAGCCCAATTTGTTAAAAGAAATATGGTAAAAACACCATATTTGGTGGGAATAATTCTGTGGTTTTCACGAATAATCGCGTAAGTCGGTTTTTACCGAAATTGAGATAATGATGTCAAAGTGCTAAATTTTGCATTGGGTTTTTATAAGTATTAAGCTTTTTAGAATATATTATTATTATTAATTTTTTTCTGCTAAAAACAACTTAAGTTAACTGTTTAATAAAATATTTTGCTATTATAACGATTTATGTCGCCATACATCGCCATACATCGCCAAAAATTGTAAAATTGCTGAATATGATTCCAAATAAAAAGCATATGTGATGTTATGTTGTTATTCGTGCAAAAAATATGAAAGTATTTTTTGAAAATTTTTCTATTAAAAACAACTTATATGTACATATGCGTTTTTTATTGACTTCTTTAGTTGCAACAACAGCAGATGAGCGGTTGTTTGTAATTTTAAGTCCATACGTTGTGCTATAAGTATCAAAAACTCTGAATATGTCGCCAACTTGTGTGCTAAAAATAACAACGTAAGTCGTCATGTGTGATAAAAATGATAACATTTATTTTCACAAAAAAGAACTTATGTGGAGATATGATGTTATATTGCACACACTTAATGAGTCAATCAAACATATGCATTTTTAATCCTTTTACAGATTGTGATCCTGTGAGGATTTTTTCATGAAAACTATGTATAATACGTAGAAAGTCACTGTTAAGAGGATAGTAAAGAAAAAAGTTTAAAAAAGCATCTACAGAAGCCACAATTGAAAAAAATAACGGTTTTTGCTCTCCTGAAAAGTTTGGTTTTATAACTTACGCGATTATTCGTGAAAACCACAGAATTGTTCTATTTTTTTTTTAGCAAGAAGAAACTTAATACAAAACCTAATAGTAATTTGTTTCTTCGTCTTAAGTACTTTTTCAGATTTTCAAAGGGGTTTCCATATAGCGATTCTGCTTTTATGGACTCCATAGAATTTAAAACTAAATTAAAGTAAACAAATGCATGTCTTAAAAATTCTAAACAAAGTAAACCAGTTATACTTTATCTTACCATTTACTGTGAAAAGTACTAAAGTACTTATTGAAACAACAGTACCCTCTATGGTCATATTTAAAAAATCTGATAAATGTTCATTCTTGCTACCAGCACATACTCTTGTAGCAGTCTCTTATACGACTATGCTGCAAGTACAAAAACATTTTGTGCCAACAATATCTTTTTGTTCTTTTTGTTGTTACTGCTGTTTGTTAAACAATAAAGACTATTATAAAAGTTTTGGCAAATAATACAACTGCAACTTATTATAAGAGGTGAAAATCTTTTTTATTGTACATACGAACGAAGAAAAATTTGTTTTATTGTTTAAGATTTCTTTTCATTTTTTGTTTTAACAGGGTTTGAGTGGGAGATGTTTAAATAAAAGTGTCAAAGCTTATTGCCAAAGTATTTGGCAATAGAAATGAAAATTAAATTGTAACCAAAGTAGAGTTACACTTGCTAGAGACAAAACTATTTTTATACCCTTCATAACAGGTGGAAAGGAAAGTTTGTCATTCCGTTTGCAATTTCTACAATATTGAAAAAAGACCTTTTGTAGTAGATATTTTCCGGGTTTTAAGGAGTAGCGAAGTTTTTTGAACGAAGACTTTGTGTCTGTTGAAATGGGGATTACGAAGACCCTAGATATAATGTGGACTAGTTTGGTTTATATTTGTGTCACAAATACTTCAATAAACGTTGCTATTGAAATTCAGACAAAACGATCCATAATTGACTTAGATATGAGTAAAATGATCTACTTTGGTACCCATAAATCTCAAATTTTTCCCCGTGGACTTTTTCGAAGTCGTCATATAATTAACGAACTTTAATTGTTAAATTATATTAACTATTTTTTTCTTCCCAAAATATTGATTTTGGCAGAATAGCTCCCATATCATATGAACTAGAAGGAGAAAATCTGGCTCAAATAGTTCTTATATAAGGAGTATTTAATACTTAAATTAACTATACCTGGCCCATACACAAGCTTTGGTACGATTTTAAATAATTTAATATACAAGCATTTAAGTTTTGGATACGATTTTAAATACCATGGTGAAGGGTAAATAAGTTTCGGTACAGCCGAATACAGCACTCTTCCTTGTTTAGATAAAGCACTCACATTGTGTATGTGTACTGTGTATATTTACTGTGTACGATGTATGTGTAATGTACATTCTTTTAGTGTATGATTTCACACCAGGACTGGGCTGCCAAGCATATTTTTGCGAAAATCGTCAAGTTTTGCAAATAAAATCGTCAAGATTTAAAAAAAAAAATCGTCACAAATAGTATTTCATATAAAATTTACAATTCACCAATTCACAAGCTCTGTCGTATGTCTTATCGTTAAAAAAAAAACGATTTTGGTTTATGCACTAGTGAATACACAAATTTGTTGTAGCGTTACTTTGTCGTATGGCTAAATGTCAAAAATGGAAAATATTAACTCAATGTACATTGTCAATTCACTTTGAGAGAAAACTATTTAAGAAGATTAACAAATATCTTTTTGCAAAATATTAAAAAAATAAAACTAAAAAAGCAAATTATTTAATTTTTGTTATAATTTTTAACTTCACTCTTGTTTTATATTTATTGTTTCTTCTCGTTGAATAAAATTTGCACATTGGTTTATACCATCAAATTAAACCAGGTGTGGAAGTTTTATTTTGAGATGCTAATAAATATTAATTGATAAGCATTTTTAATCAAAATAGTTTTAAAAATAAATGGAAATGAATCAAACATATATTAATAATTCAGAAGAATTTAATTTGTGATGGTAGTTATCACATTTTAAAAAGATTTTTACAAATTCACCAAACAAATATTATATTTTTTTATCAACTTGAAATTTGGATGGAAATTCAAACACTTTTCATTCGTGTATAAAGTTGTACTATATTTTTCTTTGATTATTCGATTTTATGACGGTACATACCAGTGTTCGAAAAAATAAACAGAACGTTAATTAGGGTACGGCTCACACGCCCAACAACGATATCTATTTTTTTAGTGTTTGTGTATTAATACACAACTCTTAATACCGTTCATAACTCTTTGTCAAGAAAGTAGCAAACATTATATAGTGTTCTGCTCTTCATTATAGAACAGCAAAATTGTAGTGATTCTGTAAACATACATTATATTTTAATGTACTATAGTGTTTTTTAACGTTGATAAAGGAATGAGCAAACAAACAAATTTTAGCAAAGACCACAGCACGAATAGCTTGTGTGTATATTATGTTCATGTTTTGTTTATGCAAATTTTTGCTGGCTTTTTTTCTTATATGTTTTGTTTTTTTTTTAATTTTGGGTTCCTTTACCAGCCAAAAGGGCTCTTATCTGAAGCGAAACGAAGGAAAATTAATGTGCTGAACCGAACACAACGAAGTTTGTTGTTAAAAAATGACGGATCGGAATTAAACGTTCTCATCTTTTTGTTGAGTTGGATGAGTACAGTATTATTCTTGTGTTCGAAGATCACAAACAAAGAAACGTTTTTGTTAATGATTTACTACACAAACACTATTCCCATTCGTGTTTTCCACATATCTACCGAACCGTACACTAAAGAACAATATATAGTGTTTATATGCGAACACTGGTACATACGCACATAAAAATAATATAAATAAGAAAATAAGAACCGATATGATGCTGTTTTAAATTGGGTAATTACAAAAACCAAATAAAATTTAAAAATTTTCAACGACGGCGGCGAAAATACAACCGTACGCTACACCAAATAATGTAAAGTGAGACTTAAATGTTGGCTGTTTCCAAACGAGCTTTGAAAGCTTTCGTATATTTTATAAAAACGTTAAAAGCAAAATAATTAAACAATGAAAAAAGTGCCAAGAACTAAATATTATTATTATTATTCTTTGCATTTTTGATATGTTTTTAGTGTTAAAATATTTTCTCGCCCCGTTTTTATTTTTAAGTTTATTTGACTGTTTAAATCAGAAACTTACTCACAGAAATTTTACGGAGACACTTATTCTGTAAATTGGTGAGAAGTTTCCTTACGAGACTACTAATACTCGCCAAAAATGTTACAGACGCAGTTCAGTGAGAAAATCCGTTGTTAGTTTTAATTTATGGCATTTTTGTTTCATTTCTCACATTTCAACCAAAAAGTTTCGCGGCGCGAGAGTTACAGAACATGGGCACATTTAAAGAACTGCCTTTATGTTGAGATAAAAGTAGTGATGTCAACAAATCGGCAACCAAAGTATTAGAGGTACTGAACAAAAAATCGCCAATCCTCCTTTTTGAGAATTCGCTCCGAAAAATCGTCAAAATGACGTAAAATCGTCACGTTTGGCACCCCTGCACCAGGATTTACTATTACTTTTGCTGCTTTGAGTACGTACTGGTAAAAATATAAAGTGAAATACAAATAAAATCTAAAAATACTTCAACTAAAGACAAACGAAGCAAGCAGTTCTGTAGTTGTTTGTGTAGGGATTTCGTTTACAGTCAGGTATTACTGCGCTGCATTATAATGCAATAACCGGGTCTAGTGAAGGAGTGGTATAGCGAATTAATATACATACTACGATTAATTAAGCAATTAGGACAAGTTTCTTAAGCTTTTTGTTTAAAAATTGTACATTAGTGCATGTTTTCTAATTTAACAAACACATAATTTTCTATAATTTACGACTATATTGCGATCGTAGAACAATCTCCGATAATCTCTTGCTGAAATTGAACTCACTTCTACCATAAAGTAACCATTTGATATGACTCGTTCATTACAAAATAAAACATACGAGATGACAAATGATTCTCGCAGTTCTTTTGGCGCTTTATGAATGCTGAATGTTACTGGAAAAACATGGAAGAGGATATGTATTGATACAATTAGTATATTTCTTCTCATAAAGCGCCAAAAGAATTGTGAGAATCATTTGTCATCTCTTTTTTAAATTTTGTTACGCACGAGTTTTGCAATTTACCTACTCATATATTCTATGGATCTGTGCGATTATTGAAAATTTTTATTTAGAAACATTAACATTTCTGTTTTTCTATATTTTTAGTTCACAATTTACGTTTAAAAAATAACAAAAATAAGTTATTCATTAAAGCTTTATTCAAACCCCTTTGTTTCTTTTGGGCTACCCATTTTAGGGTACTCACACAGAAAAAAATCAAGGTAAAATCGTCGAAAACAAGGTTGATTTTACCGTTTTCGGTAGTGATTTTGCTTCATCGTTACTTCATGTTAATTAAACATGATTTTACAATAACTTGCGAACAACATATTTTTCTTTTAAAATAACTATAATTCATGTTAATTTAACATTGCAGTAAAGTTAGAGCAAAATGTCATTTACATTGGAATAACCATCCGAATCACGTTGAATGAAAGTTATTTCAAGTTGAAACAACGTGAATTTCATGTATAATCAAATTGGTTTGAGTGTGATATAACAGTGAGAAGAAGCTTCAGAGACAACATATGCATTTATTTAAGAATAATTCAAAACGCTTACCCCTGTAAGACATGTTTCACTTATTTTAATTCCCCTTTGTTAACAGAAGCATCAGCAGAATGGCCCGATATGATTTTCGTCATCATTCTACTTTGAAAACTTGATGCACTATTTAACTACATAATTTAAACTAAAAAAATACGGGAATTGTATTCTTTTTATAACATATCTTATGGCGATTTCTATTCTGAGAAAAAAATGCTACAGTATATGCATGTAACACTTTTTCATGTTACCTATAATCACTCGAAGTGTTGCATGTTGTACAACTTCAATCGAACAGAATTAGCTGCCTTTATTTACAACTATTACACTTTTATTATTAATGTAGTTCATTAGCGATTTTTAAAACTATTCGACTATTTGCTGCACACTTACTTTACGGTTTGGAAACAGACATTGACATCACTTATTGCTTGAACAAATTTAAAACGATAATAAATACATAGAATTTTCCACCAAAATAAAAAAACGATTTAATTCAAAATGGAGTTTGCCGTCAAAGAATATTTAGATGTAGAACTCTTTTGACAAAACTTTTAAAATAATATGACAAACAAAATAAAATATTGGTTGTACAAACAAAGTAGTAAGTACCAAAGTTGTAAAACAGGGCAGTATGAACCCTTAAGTAAAAGTAAGGGTAAAACATGTAACATGTTTTGCATGTTTTTCATCAACATTTTCACAAAAGAACTTGAACATTTTTCCCACAGTTGTATTTTTTGTACAAACGAACACAAAATGTAGAACATGTAACATTAATGCAACATTTTTCTCAGAAAAGAAATCGCCATTAAACATGAAAATAAAAAAAATGTATGTATTTCTTTTTATGGTGTTGTTTATTTTCTATACACAACAAGTAAAACTGGTTTTTATGGTTTCAGTATTGAACAATGTTATTTTAACAGTGAATAATATTAATTAAATGTGATTTAAGGTTATTTAAATATTTTTCATTTAAAATTAATATGAAACAAGTAAGAGTGCTATATTCGACTATGCCGTATCTTATATAACCTTCACCATGATGAGATAAGAACAAAAAATAATATACATAGACAACGTTCTTTAGATAGGTATAAATAAATATTAATTAAACCACGCCAATTTTTCATTTCGCCATGCCGAAGAATATAAAAAAAACAAAAAATTTATATATGTACCTAAGCCCGTTTCCGTTTTTGCCAAAGTTGATGTTTGAAATTCGTTTTATAATCTTAAAATCGTTTTTTAGAACATAAAAAAATTAAATAAAAAAATGAAAAAAAATTATTTTTGGGATTCGAACTCGCAATATCATCAGTCTCAGGAGAGAACTTAACAACTCGGCTACGAATGCTTTTACTGAAGAAGCGTTAAATTAAAATATTTTGAGTCTATGAGTTTGTTTCTTTATTTGAGCAGCATATCATATACATACATGCATTAATGTGTATGCGTAAAATTAAACACATTACAAATAAAATCCACCACTTGTAGTGAAGGGTATAAAAAAAACAACAAAAAAACCACATTACCAACACTGTATTACCATAGCCACTGTATGACCGTAGAACCAAAATTGAATTGGTTTGTATGGTATGTTTATGTCGTTTTGGTAATACAGTGTTGGTGTGTTAATGTCACGTCTAATTGGACCTTTAAAGGAAAACATTTGAGGCATACGTGGTTTTTTACTCATATCTCAGCCATTTGTGGACCGATCTTGCTGAATTTCAATAGCAAACAATTCCGGACCATATGTGACATAAATGTATAATAACCTGGCCTCCATCATATATGGGGTGTTCGGAAAATCCATTTCAACGGACATACGGACATCGTTAAATCAACTTCGCTCCTCATTAGGACCCAGAATATATACACCGTATAGGGTCTTACATCAATATTATAGAAATTACAAACGGAATGACAAACTTATATATACCCTACTCACCACCTGTGGTGAAGGGTATAATAATGATAAATTTAAATAAAGTTCATACTTTGCAGATATTTACTATGATTCTCAATCCACATTTCGCCATGTTAATTTAACATTGGTATTTTTTTCTGCGTGCTAGTGCTGCAACTATTATGCAAAAACACTCCCTCATCGTTCAACTACACTTTTCCTTTCTAGTGTTGTCTTTAAGGCTGTCTTATAGGTACGCCTTCTCTTTTGGCGCTACACTCAAGGTTTTTAAATAAAATTGTGGCCAGTTGTTTAGATTTTTGTAACGAGGAGCACGTCACGTAAAGAGGTAAGTATAATCCACAATCTAGTGCTGCTATTCGACGTCCTTACGAGCCACCCTGTTAGCAGGATGTATTAGTGGTAGATACTAGATGGCTCCGGCATCTTATATCTACTTAACTAGGCAGTTGTGTGCTTGAACCTTTACCTTTGTAAAATTTGCATACGGGATAGAAGTTAGACAGTTTGTGTTCAACTGCTTTTGAGAGCACTGTGAGTTTAGGTTTTATTATTTCATTGGCTAATTTTTTTCCCCACATTTTTGTTTATTTGGACGAAGTGCTTGAACTTTTTTTGCAGTAGGACATTTGCATTTAGGCCAGTTGCAATTATGGACCGATTTTAAGCGTTAGGTAGGAAAAGAATTTGCGTTCAACTCCATATTCAAATCTAGTTCGGACCATATTGTGTTTAGAGAGAACTTTTATATAGAGTCCAAGCAAAAGACCTGATTGAATTTGACTATAATATTTTCCTAACAATAACAGACTATAAAGTCACAAATTAAATAGTTACTTAATGGTGTCCTTGAACAATATATCGAAAATGACGCCTACGAAACAAATCACGATGGACGATTCTGACAATGCAGTGTAAATGTTTAAATTTTAGATGTAAATGTTTAAGTGAGAATGTTATTTTAATCTTAACATACAGGTACACAGAAAAAATTATCTCTAGTTTTTTATTAAATAAAAAAAATTATTTAAAAAATCAATTTTTTTTTTTTGCTGAAAGAAAATTAAAAATATAATTTTGATTTAATTAACATTTTTGTATTGAAATAAGTTTTTAATTATTATATTAATTAAGTAACAAAAAATCTCTATTGATTTTCTCGTTTAAAATAAAATAATTTAAACTTGTAGAATTTTTGTTGGGGATTGTCACAATTTTAAATTTTTGCAATTTTTACTAATCTATGTAATCATTTTGGTAATACGTGCAAAATCAACACATTGTTTGCTTGATTCTATGAATTTGTTGTAAATTTGGTGATCAGAGAAACTTTTTATTTGTTTCCTTGTATTTAAGTATGTCTGTTTGAGTAAGTGTAACTGTCATAGATGTACAATAAGTTAAAGCTAAAAAACAATATAAATTGCCAATGAGTGCACAAGTTCAAATGCACCCTTAAATACAAGTGGGTGCAAATACTTCATACATAAGACACATAATTAAATAACAAAAAATTAAAAAAACAATGAATGACACAAAAACACACAAAAACTCTACCTTATTTTATTTTTGGGTGTTCATACTAATTTTCATTTTTTGCGAGTTCATTCAAGTCTTTGCAGTTCTGTATTTTATTCTTTCTTTTTTTGAATTTTCTAGCGTTTTTTTAATGAATTTCTTCTTTCACTCCTCCTTAAGTTTTTATTGCAATAGTAACAAAATATCTTTCCTTTTACTAATTTTCTTTTCTTCTTTGTTTTCTTTTTATCGTGCTGTTTCTTTTGTTTTAAAGTAGTATAGAGTTGAATAGAAGGATATTTTATGTGAATTAAATTTCCGGTGACATAAACTTAATTAGCTTTTATTCTTGTTTGTGTCTATAGCATATTTAGCTGTAGTAGTGTACGTGTTTGTGTGGGTGTGTGTGGGAAATTTATTTTATATTGTAGTTCGGTACCAGCCAACCATCTTTTACTTTTCTTCTGTTTTTTTACTGTTCATGTTGCATAATTTCATTTTACTTCTTTTGTTTCAACAACTAAATGCTATTGTATGTGTAAAAAAGTTTTTTTGTTAGTTTTTGTATTTTTCTTAAATTTTATTGCTTCATTTAAATTTTCAACAGAATTCAGAAATTTTATTTTGGTAAAGAAAATAAGTTTTTAGATATTTAATAGGCAAAAGCCGCTGTTTCTCATTGAATATTGATGTATTTGGAACAAAAAAGCACTAATGAAATTAATATTTTACAATATGAATTAATGACAATGACTTCGGCAACATACAATCACATCCATCTGCTGTTGGTGACCCAATATACCTATTTCTGAAAATCAGAACACATTTTCCACATTAATAAATGTGCTTACTTGGGACATCTTACTCCAGGAAATAATTTAAGCTCTCGGTTCTTGGAGATTTTTTAAAGTGAAAATTCGATCAATTTTCAATAGCTTAATTATAAAACTCACTCGGGGGGTAGGTGCAATTAGTATCTTTAGTTCAAGTCACGGCTTAGTCTAGTCCGAAACTACATATGTATTTCAGTATTACTCAACATTTTATATGTCCTTACAACTATGTGCCTAATTTATGTTTTAAAGTCCACATGAAATCCCCATTTGAGACAAAAATTTTAAATTTAAGTTAAATTTATCAATTTGTAGGGTGACCAATGGGCTAGTTGGTAGTGAGCAGAGATCAGCAATGAATCGTTTTTTTTTACTACTCATACTGACTCATGAAATTTCAAGTATAAGTGAGTAGACATAACTTAAACTCAACTACTCTGATTCACTCATACTCACAATAGCAATAAATATGAGTGCGACGTCGACATCATACTCATACACATAAATGACCTCAGTTTGATTTCTAATTTTAGAAAAATACTTATAACACTCATATTGCTACAACGGGCTGAAGGTCTACATTACTATTGCTCGGTTAATTAAGTTAGAATATAATTTGTCATTGTGTTTGTAACTCTTACTTAATAAATAAATAATTCCCTTAGTGCTGGTCCTGACTACAAAAAAATTGTATATGTATCTTTAACATTTAATTTATAAATAAAAAAATATGAATTAGCAGTTTTTCAAATTAAAATGTTTTCAATTAAAATTTTATCCCTGTCCTTTCCTGAAATAAATGATAACTGCATTTTCATCGATTTCAATCGAAGATTACAACCGCTCAAGTCTTACCTGGAAACAATATCAAAGCTTAGACAAAACACCAACAATAAACAGTGAGTTTATCTTTGCTATTATTGGGAATTTAGCACGTCACACAGTGCGGCCGAATGCCAAAAAGCTGGCCAAAACTCCAAAAAATAAATGTGCCTAGATAAGATTTTTTAGCATGCAGTTGGCTAGAGGGGTCCTATAAGAAGTAAAAATTGCTAAGAGATACGTCCTATATCCCAAAATCTTTCTTTATTTTCAGTTGGAGTTTGGACTCTTTTTCAACCGCAATATTGGTGCAATTATTCGGCAAAACCTTTAACCCTCCGATGAGTGAGAAGGTCCCTAGGGACCTTTCTGCCTTTTCAAACTGAAATTACTCTTACTTCAGCCACTACAACCCCCCCCCCCCCCAAAGTTACTCTGTATTCCAAGAGTATTTTGTTGCGCATCTTTTGGAAAAAAAAAATCAAGCCGATCGGATCATTACTTTAGGAGTTATTGAGGTTTTAGTGAGAACAGTACGCGGACGTGTGAATAGTTCCGTATGGACCTTGTACTGAATTTCACTAATAAATGCATGTTCTTGGCCATCATTATAATTTTTTTAATTGTTTCAACACATAATTTACTTGTTCTGAACACAAAGACCTAAACTCAAAGACATTAGGGATGATGATAAAAACAAAAAGTTCTAAGAAAAAATTCTAAGAACAAAAATACTAAGAACAAAAAATACTAAGAACAAAATACTAAGAGCAAAAAATTCTAAGAACTGGTTTATTGCTTGTAGTATAAAATTAGAATATTGTGCCTTTCCTTGAAAGCAATAAAGTTCATATATGTAGAATTTAGTTATAAACAATAAAAACAAAAAAAAAAATCAAAAAAAATTTTTTTATATGAAAAAAACATGATTTACAAAAAAGGTCCGTAGGGACCTTTTCACACGGCCGTGAAGTTCAGAACTGTCACTCATCGGAGGGTTAAGCGTGTGAAAGCGCGGAAAGTTGGAAAAAAAAATGTGGAAAGGTTCAGGCCAATTGGAGTATTTTTGGTGCGGTGTCAGGCCTTTAAAATCAGTACCTTCAGTGATAACGACAGTTTTCGTTGAGTAACTCAAAAAGTATACATCCTTCACAGCTCAAATGTTCCTCGAGTCCACATTATTCTAATAAAATGCGTTTTTTTTCCTGTATGCCAAACAACCTCTATCTCGATATCTAAATATGGCTACCCAACAAAAAACCGTTCTGGCACGAATTCATTTTCAGACCCTAAGGGCCATTATTACAACCTAATGATAAAGTTGCTGAAAGTTAACGTGAACAATAGCTATCTTGAACGATAAAGTGACCAATACGTTTTTTCCATTATTACAACTGTCCGATAAAATAAAAAATGTAATTTATATACTGTGGCAACATTGCAGTATATACCGAATACTTTTGGTTGTTTAAAATACGTAGTGGCAACGACTTAGTTTTGTTTAATTTATTAATTAAAAACAAAAGTAAATTTTTGTGTTTTATTTTTGGTTTTAATGGTAAATTGTTTTGTTTTTTGTGTTAAATTGTGTTTTTTGAAAAAGTTGAGTAATTTAAGACTATCATTGAAGTTACCATATCTTCAGCAGAAAATATAGCATCTTCAAGTTCTTAAAGTTCACTTGTAAAGTATCCATGAGGACAAATCTGATGTTAGCTTATCAGTCACTTTTTAGGTTAATGTTAACTTATAATAACCAAAAACTATTTATCTGTCAGAAAGCATCCTAAAAATAACTATTTGTAAGTTGTAATAATGGCCCTAAGAGGTTAAGGCGGGTCCATAGACGGACAATTTTCAATAGCGACTTCAACTGTGTTTGTAGAACCAATGTTTTTTGTAAATGACTTAAAGCTCTATCTCTGCTCCTTATAGTTAGTAGCTCCCATACAAACCCTAAAATGTATGGAAAAACTTAAAATTTTCGAATTTGAGTTGTTTTAGAAATTTTTCGAAAAGAACATTTTCACGGTGCGATGCATAAAATATAATTTTTTTGAAGTTTAAAGTCATAATTCTTGGATAGAGAAATTGGGGTTCATGATTTAATTTTTTTACAAAAATAATAATATTCAAAATAAATTAAAATTTTAATTCATTTTGCACATTGCCGTTTGCGCTAAAAAACACGTAAGCGACAACTTTGGCTACAGTTACTTGTAAGTAACGAATTTTTTAAAACATGCTTTTACACCCATCAGAAAATCGCAAAGCAATTTTTGTAAAAAAAATTTTTTCTTCGAATTAATTTAGTTTTTACGCTTTCTAAAACTTGCTTATTGGCGCTTACGTAGTCAAAGAAAAAACGCGAAAATATGTAACATTAAGAGAGTTACCATGATATATGTATGTTTATCTCAAAAATGAAAAAATTCTTAAGTTGAGCTAATGGCACCTTTAAGTTCAAAAGTACACATGGATAAAGTTAAAATTATTTTGTATGATTTTTTTGGGAATGATTTTTGCTTATCTTCTTCAATGTCTAAGAATATTTGGAATAAAAACTACTTACTTCCAATCTGCGACATTAAGAATATTGGAAACAAGAAGAAACAAAATCTATAACCGCAAAGAAGTGAATTTTCACAATCACCTTTAAAGTTTTTAATTGCTCACCTACAAAGCTAAAAAATAAACTAAGATCCGTCCTTATTTACACAGATTTAACTGTACATTAAGTTATAAGCTTAATATTTAAAATGTACCTATTCCAAAGTCCGCTCACTGTGCCAAGAACAATTATACACCATAAAATAAAATATATGGGTGATTCTATTCTGACGGGTGCAACATTTAGACGCTTTAAACGTCTTTTACTAATAGAAAGAAACACATTTGCAATTAAGTTATTTCTAGAAGGGGTAACATTTTTTTTTATACTATTGTTATCTATTTACAAGAATTTATATGAAACGATCAAATAGCCACGAGAGAGCTTTAAAGTGCATGACGGCTGCAACCAAATTGGCCTACTTTCATAAGATCATACCATAAAAACACAAAACTGCTAATTTTTAAACTTTTATTCTATTATTCTTTTTTTTTTTGTGAAAGATGAGATATCAGACGATGATTATCAAATCAAACATCGTAGAGAAATATAATCCAATAATAAGAAATTTGCTCTTTAAGCCATGACGGGTGCAACTTATACATAATGAATTTTCTGTTCGTGCTTCGAAGTGCACAACAAATTTATATTTAAGCTTACGTCTAAAAAAATTATATTATTATAAAATATAGATATTTTACTTTAAATTGGCATCAAAAAAGTATCAAATAGTGTGATTTTAAAATTGATGTTAAAAGTTGTCTAGAATAGAATCGCCCATATGTATATAAACAATATTTAAAATAGAAAAATTAAAATCCAAAAAATTAGAACATAAAACCTGGATTTTTGTTTATTTTTCTGTGCAACTGTCAGTCGTCTTTCCTAACATCGCAACTGACAGTAAGACTTGTTGTGTGTATTTTTTGCTAAAAACTTCTGCAAAAAAAAGAAAAAATTTTTTTTCTGTAGTTGTTAAAGTTGTTGTGTTATTTTAACTAAAATCTAACCTAAAGCAAAATATTTTATATATTTAAAAGTTATTTTTATTTGAAGCCAAGTAAAACTATTTACGCCACAAAAAACTTGAGAAAAAAAATTAAATACCAAGAAGAAATAATTTAGAAAAACAAGATGTTTGTGTATGTTAAATGTGGTTTAAAGGAAATCTGTTTAACACACATTTGCATACATAGATAGAAAGATATGAATAAAAGCATCTGTGTGTGCTGTCTTACATCTTGTCTTCCAAAGGTGTTCGCTGGAAAATTTTATAAATAATCTAAGTACTTGTAAAAAAAAAAAACAACAACAAATGTAAAACATATGCAAATTATAGTAATTATAACTTATGAATAAACTAAGGTGTAACACATTTATGAATCTTTTTATTTTTCTTATTTTTTAGACAACAACGACAACAACTACATTTAAAAACTTAAAAAATAAATAGGTTAAATTATGTTTACTACTTTTTGTTGTTGTTTGTGCTATTGTTTTTGTTTTGTGCATTTAAAAAAGATAAAACATAAAATATTTATTAAGGCAAAATTTCATATTTATATGAACAAAAATTCCTGAGGCATTTTTGTGTTCTACGTTAGATTACCGAAATGGAAAATCTTGTTGATGATTTATGGAAATTTGTAAAAAAAAAATTTAATTTTATTAAGGAAAATCTTTAAAGGTGAAAATTGGTAAATGTATATCTAAAAATGTTGGGTTATAATTTTGACAGATTGTAATGAAGTAGAGAAAAATATAAGTTTCGCTTACCATTGCGCTTACGGAAAACATGAATTTTATATGGCGAGCTCCCACTTTGAAGCAATACATTTTTGACACATAAGGCTCATTATTGAGCGCATGAAAAAATTGTTGGATGTCACGATCAGCTTTACACACTAGAGGTCTGCACAAATGTATTTGGTAGCCAAATGATTGTTGTGTGTGTATTTGATATGCGTATCAAATGTGTAAAAAATGAGAGCCAGTCATGCACGCTCAATCATTTTAAATGAGAGATCAACACAACACCGTTCATGAAAATGTAAGCCTACACTTACACTTACACTAATTGTGTGTGTTTGATGTTTCCCAGCGGGAAAACTCAGAAGACTTTCTTACTTCAGGCCTTTTTAAAGGCCTGTTTAAAAGATTTTTTGATTCAATTACTATTCTTATCTAACTGCTAAAGAAGGTCTCATAGAAGGCCTCGGCTCTTTCGTATAAAAGATAAGATACACCTTCCACACTCGCTTCTATGAGAAGGGAGTAACATTTTTTGTATTATTTTTTTGCACAAGCAAAAGCAAAATCAATTTTTTTTGGTCCCGTTACCCTTCTTATGTACCTGCTGAAGAAGCGAGAGCGGAAGGCCTTCTCCGCAATGACAACGTGTGTAAAAAAGATATGAGTATGGGATGGAGCAAGAAGGCCTTGTACATCCAAAAGAAGAGGTACAGAGGCCTTCTAGAAGGCCTTCCTACTCCTTCTTTTTCCCGCTGGGTTTTTCCTAAACCATTTTAAAAGCTTATGTATTCTCATTACACTAGAGCAGTGATGCCAACTTTTTGAGAGCAAAAAGCACTTTAAAATTTAAAAAAAGCACTTAAAAGCACTATTTTGAACAAAAAAAGCGTAAAAAAGCACTAATCCGTTTTTACAATTTAATTAAACACAAAACAAATTGCCTTCGGCTGTGCCGAATATTAAATACCTCCAAAATTTTAAAAAAGGCGACGGCATAGATGGGGGACCATTTTCATTTAAAATTAAATAATAAATATATTTACATTTGTATATAAAAATTTTTAAATGTATTATTATTATCTTCACTAAAAATAATATCCAAATCATTTGGAGTTTGAATTGGCCATAAAACAGTTTAAAAGTAATACAGTGCGAGCTCGATTTTCGTAGCTCGAAAAAATACGGTTTCCGACTGCATGTCTTAAACTTTTTAATACGTTTTTTCTATATGACTCAAAATCGTTGTTTATTTTTCCATTTACAATTCTTAATATTTTTCAAGCCATATTAAATTTTTGAAACAGTGTCTACATCTTTAAAAAAATGTTTACCGAAAACAAATACATCGTTTTTATTACGATTACTAAATATGTTGTCAACGCTTAAAAGTGCAACGTTTTGTAAAATTTCCAAATTGCTAGGAAGCCTAGCTCAACCCTCGTAAATAAAGTTTTTGGTAAAACGAATGCAACTTTCTTTTATCACTTTTTTATCATTTGAAATCTTAAAATCTTTACAGGCTTTCTCAAAATTGTACTCCAAATAGCTAGTCTCATCTAAATCATCCTCTATATAACCGAAGTTTTAAAAAATGGTAAAAAATCAAAATTTTAAAAAGCATTAAAGGCACTAACGAAAAATTGAAAAAGCACCAAGTTAGTGCTTTTTCTTAGTTTGGCACTACGGATACAATTTTGGCGTTTTGAGGCATCAAAAAGCACCATAAATAGTACCAAAAGCACTAAGTTGGCATCACTGATAATGCTTGAGAAAAGCCTAGAAGAGTTTGCGAATACTACTCAAAACATAAATGCAAATAATACGCAGTTGGTTAAAAAGTATTCGCTGTGTAAAAGGCACTTAAAAGCACTGTGAGAAATTGTTAAAAGCACTATAAATACCCGCTTTTCAAAAACGGGTGTTTAACAAAATTTCGGGTATTGCATAAGCAAAAAAGCACCAAAAAATACCCGAAAGGCACCAAAATGGCAACGCTGCACTAGAGGTGTATTTTAACAGCGTATATTGAAGGTGATAACATTTTTATACAATTACAAAAACAACTAAAATCAACTCAGGAAATTTTCATGTTGTTTTTGTAAAGTTTGTAAAACTGCAACTATCTGCTTGTTTGATTTGCGGAGCCAAACAATATTAATTTCTGCAAATTTTGGGTTTTTACTCGAAGTTGTAACACAATTGGAAATACCGTAAGAAAAATGTCCGTTGTTCCAGACAAAGTTAATAAAATATTAAATAAACTTCAGAGCTAATATTTAATTTTTAATATAATTCCTTGACATCTGTAGACGCAGAAAGAACTTTTTCTATGTACAAGAACGTGCTGACTCCAAATAGACAGAGTTGTCTCTTCGAAAATTTATCGCATTAATTTATAATTTACTGTAACAATAATTAAGCGAATAAAGTGGAAAATAAACAATAAATTTATATTGCTTTTTTTTAATTTTAACAGCTTTTTTTCATGTTTTTAAACGCTTTTTTTTAAGAGCTTAAAACTGTTGTTTTAGTGCTTTTATTTGGTTGCCCTACTAGTAAATAAATAAAAAAAAAAATAACTATTAGAATGAAATAATTCTCAGATTCTTCAAAAAAAAAAAAAAAAAAAAACATCTTATTAAAATATTTGGTTGATATTTCTCTGAGATATTTCTCATAAAAAAGTTTGTACCGAAATCAAATTAGCTACAAATGACTTTCAGTCAAGCGTCCCCTTACAAGATCACTTTTACTGCCCGCCATAACATATAACTTTGTCTTAATCACAGACTTTTAGAATCTTAAATAAATACTTGTTTTTATTTGTGATCAGATATTCCCTATTAAGAACAGTTCCAAAAATCTTTTTTACTGCCAGAAGTCTTGCTAAAGCTTTGGTACATATCGCTGGCTTAATTACAGAAAAAATTCTTAGTAGTTTTTCATCAATTAAAAAGTATCATATATATTATTTCTAAAGCACTTTTTTTGTCGGTTGCAAATATCTCCCATACCACCGCATCAAATTTAATGAGTGATGTCTCATTTTAAAGCTTATTTCTAACACTATTGACGAAAATTAATTAGAAATTGAAAAATTAATATTTTCATTGATAAAAATTATATTTTATATAGAACTGCATGATAATACTGTTGTCATTATAATTATATTGTTACGTTTTTCCTTTAATAAACGCGTTTGAGTTCTTTTAATTGCAAATCCGGATAAAAACTCACACTTATTTAACTAAACAAACTTTATTAATTATTTTGTTCACAATTATTAGTTACGAACAGAACCATTTCTCACTAAACTAACTATACATGAGTCACCCCTTTTTATATTTCATAATTATTTCTAGATTTTTCCTGAACCTTCCCGTAAAAACTACTTATTATGTTCCAAAACCATTTCTAGAAATGACTGGGAGATTCATATAGGAATTATATTAAAATAACAGTTGTGTTGAAAATTATACATGACAATTTTAAGTAACTAATATGACATAAAACTATAACTTACAAGATAACTTATAACTAAATATTACTATAAATAATTCTTAGATAATTTAACTTTCGTAACAAAATGTTTTTGTTCAAATGTGGTAATACAGGGTCGCTTAATAGTAATGCAGTTTTATGTTACAAAAATGACAACTAACGGTGCGAAATATTCGCACGGGTCATCTAGTTTAAACTTAATTAATGTTATAACTGAATCAATTATTTTTTTTTTTTGGTTTAAAGAAAGTTAAAAATATAATTTTGATTTAATAAACATTTTAGTTGTTTTGAAATAAATTTTGAATTAAAATAATAATCAAATAACAAAAAATTATTTCATTTAAAATAAAATAATTTAAATTTGTGAAATTGTTGTTGGAAATTGTTAAATTCAATCAACACATTGTTTGAAACGGCAAAGTTTTTTGATAATTTTTTTAATTTAAATCAAAATATTATTTATTAGTTGTTTTTGTTTGGCTGCAGGTCTAAGTAAACAAATAAAAATTAAAAACTCGTGATTTTTATTGAAAAAAAAAAAAAATATTCAAAATTTTAAATTTTTACAATTTTTAGTAATCAATATAATCATTTTTGTAATAGGTGCAAAATCAACAAACGTGTTGCTTGATTCTTTGAATTTGGTATAAAATTGATGATTAGAGACAATGTTTAATTTTTTCTGTGTTATAACAATGTTTTAATTGAAATAGCAAAAATATGGAGAAAATCGAGCTTATAATTTTTTTTTTATTCTACTATTTCCAAAAGAAGTGACGTAAAAAAAATTACTTAAACCCAGTAGCCAAGAACTTGTTGCCATCTCTGGTTTATTACTAAAAATTGCAAATTGTTTAAAAAAAATATCTCATACAACCTTGTAATAATAAGCCAGCGCACATAGGTGTTTTTTGCCAATCTAGCCGGACATTAGGCAAAAAATTAAATTTAAGAAATTGAAAAATTTAAGTACGCAGCTCGACAGAAAACTGCTTCGTATAGTGAATTTTCAAGTCTTTTGCTTGGAATCTGTGGTTTTGGGACACTGTTAAAGTCTGGAAAATTCCTTCGAAATTAAAAAACGATTTTTTTGTTCACTTTTTTGTAAAAAAAAAAAATTTTAAAAGTTTTTGAAGGCGAAGCCAGTTGAGTTCTTAAAAATGTTATACATCACGATAAAATTTGAAATCTCTACTTTTAAATTAAAAAAAAAAAAACGTTGCGCGTTGTTGCGCCATTTTTTTATGATTTTTTGAAAATTTCACCTTTTTTCTGTTTTTGCTCATCTTGCATAGGTACATATGATAGAAACCCTTTCGTCAGTCATTAAATGTTTGGGTTGTACGTAAATTTTTTTTATTTAAATTATTACATCTAAGACTAATATTACCTGTGTAAAAAAAGGAATGTGCGAAACAGTAAGTAACGGTTTTTAACCACCTGTGTAGCAGCTAATTGACTTCGTCTATTTGAGAGCATATTACACCTGTCGTATAAAATCACAGCGAAAAAGTGGCAATTAAGATCGGATGAGGACAAAACTATTGATAAAGAGAGGAAAAAACTATCCAAGAAAAATTTAGAAGTGAATTAGGGCTAATAGTGGATTTACCGAAGACTGGATTTGGAAACAGCAAACGATGGTAACACCAGCAGAAGATTTTTTTCTAATCCTGAATTAGCTGCAGAAATAACTGGAATTGCATTTATTTAATCTACCGAATCAAAGTTATTATTGAAGTAATTACAAGTGGTCACAAAATCCATTTGCACGAGTTTGCCAATTATTGCTTAGACACTGCAAAACTTTACGTTACTCTATATTCCTGGCATCCTATGACACCTACAATGCACAAGATTTTAATACATGGCACAACTGTAATGAGCGAGGGATTGTTGCCTATCGGGCTATTATCAGAAGAAGCGTCTGAGGCACGAAATAAACATTTTCGGCTTTACAGGCAGAATTTTGCTAGAAAGTTTTCGAGGATTCAGTTTAACAAAGATATTATAACTAGACTTTTGCTCAGTTCTGACCCACTGATTACAAGCACAAGACCAACTCAAAAAAAAGTCATTACCCTTTACGAAAAAAGCAATTTCTTACTTGGTTCTGAAGAGAATTCAGATTTGGAAGAGGATTTTGAAGAAACAGACGAAGAAGAACCATGGCACTCATCATCATCTTAGTGCAAAAGAGAAGTTATTTTAAATAAAAGTTGTTGTTGTTACTATTATAGATAAGTTATAATTACGACTTATTTAATTATTTTCAGATAAATTAAATACTATGAAATACATAAAAGTCACATAAAATCTTAAAAATTAATATTTTTTTTGGACATATTGGTTCCGGGGGGTGGGTTTGGAGGGATACCTCCCCCTGCCCATAAAAATTAAAAAATTTAATTTTTATAGTATTAAGGCGTTATTAATCTATTTCTTTTAATATATACATTTTTTTTAAATATTATTTTATGTATCCGCAAAAGGGGACGGGGGGCGGAAAGTGTAATTTTACGATCTCGGGCGGAAAGTGTAATTTTACGATATCCTGGGTCCAATTTTAGGTTTTTTAACTTTCGCCGGCCTTAAAAGTTGCATTTGCACAAAGAAAAGTATGGGAAAACTTAAAAAAAATGCATTTTTCAGAGGTTGGAATAGTTCTTCTAGGGGGAACTTTTTCCTCCTTGGTCCGATTTTATTTATTTTTGAGGTTTACTTGCCTATGACAATAACACATATTTCTGCCAAGTTTCATCGATCTAGGCACTCAATAACTTTTAACAAGCAATATAAGCTAAAACAAAAAGTAATGTCCGGCTAGATTGGCAAAAACCCCCTATGTGCAGCGATAAGTACTTAAATTTGTACACTAATAACTGCAAACCAAAACATCACCTCAACTGTACTTTTCTACTTGTTTTATTTTGTCTTATAAAAAAATATCAAAGAATGATAATTACAAAAATTTACAACAAAATAATAAGCACAAACATTTTAACAGATTAACAGCTACTAATGAACAAATATCTCGCTTTTTTGCAATGATAACCGGTCATAAACAAAAAACACATTTAATATCCCCTTAAGTCGACAGACAGACCAAAACGATGTAAAAACACAATAGAAAAGCTGACATAAAATGTCATACAATACGACTCTAACAGACGTTTGAAGTAAAACCGCAAAATTTTATTACAACTCGAGTTCGGATACAAAACTGTTGAGAGCAAAAAAAAAAAAAAAAAAAAATGCTGGTTAATAGAAGTATGAAAAGTCCTTTTTCGACATTGCAAATAGTTGAAATTCGAAATGAAATAAAAAATTCTACATTTATGGTTTGAATTATAACTACCAGTAAATATTATTTTGTTGTTAATGTCATGTTGTAAATTCCATTTTCACAATTCAAATGAGTTCTTATACAATTGTGCTTGTTTGTTTGTGTGCGTGTGTGAATTTGTGTTTATATTGTATCTTACAGCATATACCCGTTTCCGTTTTCCTTTTTTTGTTATTGTCGCTGTTGTCAGAGCTGTTTCATTGTCAATGTTTTTTTTTAATCACATCATAAAATTCACAATTATTGCATCATTGCTAAGAAAATAATTTTAATTTTTTTTTATTTCAACAACCAAGTTGCAGTAGATCTGACATTTTTTCTAGTGTTTTGTGACTGTTGTTTAATTGTTGTTTTTAAAAACATTAAACCATGTTGCTTGTTTCTCACTTTTTTGTGTGTCACTTATACATGCTCTTTGTCGCTTTTTTGATGCTGTTGAAAAATATGTTGTTTTTTTTTTTTGTTGCTACACGCATATTTTGTGAATCAAGTATGCTGGGTTTAAAAGGTCAGTTGGAATATAATCAAAGCTTTAATAACGGTAATTTATTTTATAGAATGTTTGCGGCGATAGGGATGCTGGAAGGTTTCTGCTGAACATAAAAATGTGTAAAAATTATAAAAAATTTATAATTGATTATGGACCCATTAAAACAAAATTTTATACATTATATAAGACTAGCTTAAACCGGTGCAATTCGCTACCGCCATTAAAATAAATTTAAAAAAATTATTTAGAACAGACCTCGTGTATTAACTTGTACCAAACTTCAAAATCCTACACTATTATCCTTCTCCTGATATTTAAATAAACTCATTTTCGTTGTATGGAACGTTCCAGTACAGCTCGATTTTTGACAACTATTTATTAAAAATTTTACTGTAACTGTTCTGTAAATAGCAGATCGTACAATGTCGAATATTTGATGTTATACCGTGCTGCCATCTACATGGTGGTATTGACATTGCTATGCTGGTCTATTGATTGTTGCGTGTTGTTATTGGTACTGCCATCTATGTAGTGGCATGTTCTAATTTGCTGGCTGATGTTGATGTTTTCAAGTTCAGTAGCCCGTTTCTGTATATCTCACATCGTAAAACTCTTCGCATGAAACGTGTGAATTGCAACAAAAATAGTGTGAAATGAAACAAAAAATGGTTTTTCTCACACAAGTGTTTCTGTATCTTTTTTTTGCGAGAATTATCTGTCATTTAAATAATTTTCCAGCAATTATTGGAAGGATGCGAGAAAAAGTGTTTCTATAACAAAATTTTGCGAAAAGTTCCTTTCAAGAACTGTCAAAATAAGTCACATTTGAAATTGGTGGCGAGAAAAACAAAATGTAGATATTTTAAATTTAAAATATGTTTATATCTTATTTTTTTTTAAATAAATAAAAAAATAGAAGGAATATAAATGATAAATGCATAATTTATATGATGAAAATAAACAAAAAACAATTGTTATATTTTGTTAGTTTAAATTTTTGTTAGCCTTTTCTTGTTTTGGTTTTAATCCGTGCTGCCAGATAAATTTGTGTCAAAATCGTCAATTTCCTGTTTTAAAAATCGTGCAATTTAAAATCAATTTTAAACAAATTTGTTTCGACTTTTATTCAAAAATAATCAAACAAAAACATAGTTAAAGTTCATGGGTATTTAATAATTACTATTTAATAATTGAGATATAAATCTTTAATTTACCTATTCCTATAATCTTTTTCTTTTTTACCTAAAATAGACTTAGTAGAATACCTTGTAGTTAAAATTAAAAAAATCGGTTCATAAATAAATGGGTTAAAGACCCAGTAAAATCTTCGCCTACAAAATAATATGTTAAGTAATCAGAAACACATAAAAGCAGTACATACAATTCTACTGAAAAACTAATGAATTTTACAAGGGTTGTGCCAAAAAGAACAAATTCAAAAGTAAGTAATTTTTTTATCTTAATACATCCAGAAATAAGTAGTTATCGAAGTTCTTATGGAAGAAAGCTACTTAATAACGAGTGAAAGAAGCTATCCATTTTGAAAAAGTTTTTACTGGGAGACAAACAAATTTCTTTCTTGCCGGAATAATGGTTTTGGCACAAAAGTGTACATATAAGATAAGAATATCAAATATCAATCATATTTTGTATATGTATATAAGAAGTATTAAATGTTCAAAATAAGCAATGTCGGTCCATAACTTTCCCTCGAAATTTTGCTTTTGCCGATACATTTTTTAGGGAAGAAACAAACAATTTCGATGCCAATTTTCACAATAGGGATAAATATAAAAATTTAAGCAGCCTTGTTTCTAAAGATATCTTTTTTTCTAATACACAAACATATAAAAATATTTACAATTATCTTATATCGAAGACTAAGGGGCTTATAGTGTAAAACGCAACGCCAACAATTTCTTTAAAAGCAAAAATAAAACCAAAAATATTTTATAAATTTGTTGTTGCTTTCTACAGACATTCATATTATTTATTTTTTTTTTCAATTTTCAACGCCACAAAATAGAAGTGTTTGAAATTTAAAAATTCAAGATGAATTTCTATAGAAAGTAACAAAAAATTATAAAATATTTTTGATTTTGTTTTTGCTTTCGTTACTTTTTTTAGAAAAAATCATCAAAACGTCACTTTGTTAATATCGGAACAAAAAATCGTCAAGATGACGATAACTCGTCAATTTCTTTTGTTGACGTTTCGCTTTTATTTGACACTTAAGTACTGGAAATATTCCAGTAAAAACAGAATTTGTTGTGTCTGTTTTCGCATTAAAATACAGAAACACTTTTATCTCATAAATCGAGAAACGATGGAATTTTTTGTTTCACACTTCATGTAAGAAATTTTACGATGCGAGAAATACAGAAACGAGCTACAGGTGGGTTTTTGCACCACAAGAGTGGATGATAACTAACGCCCTCAGCTGCAAGTCTTAGTGCATTATTGTTTGGACCACAAAGAAAAACATGGTTGTGGTAAACATATGCGCAGAGCAACATATTATGATAAGATTCATGATTGTAGTCACCATATTACGATTATTATTAAATCATATTATGACCAAATAAATATATTCGTAATGTTACATCATAATATTTTCCCCCTAGTTCTTTCCCTATATTCTCATCATATTAACCATAACAAGTTAAGAAGTAATTATATTATGATACCACCACTTTTATTTGGTATTTTTTTAAATTGCTTAACCACTCACAAACAGGCATATTTATAACCATGCCCAAACATATTTTGTCTCTGCATGCATGCATTAAGTTCTTCCTTTGGAGCTGTATTTATGTATCATCCACTGTAAAAGTAGAACACGAGGACGTCCGCCAAAAATTTAAGCTTCACCCTAAGCTACGGACCAGTCCCTAATTCCATGTTTTTAAATCTTTCTTGTCGTAATTTGGGTGCAAATCAAAGGCACCAGGTCATCTTTTAAAGAACCTCAACAGCAACTCGTCCATGACTTATAAAGTCATGACTTATAAAGTCCTTAAGGCTACCTAGATCCAATAGTACTAAAGGGTGTTTTTTTAAGCCCGATAGAACTTGAAATTGTAAAAAATAACACAAAAAATTAAATTGTAATCAACATTTTTTTTTTATTCGAAAGATCAATACGTGACATTACCATTTGAAAATGATTTCGGGCAAATGGGCACCGCGGCTGTTCTTGACGAAGCGCATTCTGGACGTCCAATTTTGGGCCACTTTTTCGAGCACTGCTGGCCGTATGTCACGAATAACACGAACAATGATGGCCTCCAAGGCGTCAATTGTTGCTGGTTTATCAGCATAAACCAGTGACTTCACGTAGCCCCACAGGAAATAATCAAGAGGTGTCAAATCGCACGACCTTGGAGGCCAATTGACAGGTCCATTTCTCGAAATCAACTTATCGCCAAATTTTGATTTCAATAAGTGTTTTATTTGTAGAAAATTACTTTTTGTTAATATAAAATAAAAGTTTTAATTATAAAATAAAACAAATCTGTATTTTCACTTTAAAATCTTTAAGGAAAATATTAAAGTATAAATCAAAAATAAAATCAGTTTTAATTAAAAATTTTATAGGGTGAATTAAAAGTTTACTAAATTGAATTAAACGTTTAATTGATACTATTATTTGTTTACTGTATCACAAATTTTTTAATTGAAATCAACTTTTTTTTTCTGTGCACGATAGGACGATTATTGCCAAATTTATTCAATCTATACACTTATTATTTGTTGATTTATCTGAATTTCTTTCTTAAATAAGCTATAATGTTATTTGTGATGTGATTTTTAATACATTTCACTAAAAACAAAAATTAATAAGAACCATTTTTAAGTGTATCTTCTTATTCAAATTATTTAGCAACAAAATATTTTGTTAATATGACAAGCTCGTTATAAACATTTACTTTTAATTGGTAAAAAATATTTAATTCAATATGACAAACTAATTCTTAAAAATATTTATTGAGTAGTAACAATTGAAATTAACAAAAAAATTTTTTAAATTTAAAAATTCAGCTGTTGGTGCCTTTTCATTTAAAGAGATAATCAATTGTATTGACGAATATGGTTTTCAATATGACAATTAATTTGTCTCAATTGTTTTCTATGTACTATTTAAACTAATCCTTTTCAAATTTCCTACCGTATATCTTATTTGCGACTGTAACTGTTGCGGTTGTTGATCGTTTATACTTCCAGCTACACGTACTTATTTCATTTCATGGTTTTTCATCATCATATTATACAGTTATTGTTACCACTTCCGTTTTTCCCCAGTTTGTACATTTTTTTTTCACATATTGTGACCATAATTACATGTATCAACCAACAACTTTAAAATTAAAAAAAAAAAAAAAAAAAATGGAACATGTTATTAAAAGTAGAAATTTGTATAAAAGAATTTACGCAAGAGCAAGTAATTTGCAAATAAACTCTTTCAGTTTAAATTAAAATGTACATACATTTCACACAATATTAAACAAACATATCTTTTAATTCAGCAATAGTTATGGTAATTTGTTCTTTTTTATACCGATTTGCGCTTAAATTAAATATTTAGCACTAATTTAGTTACATTGTGCTCTGTACTTCTTCTAGCTTTTTTTCCATTTAAATGTTTTATTACGATCATGAAAGCGATAAAATTTTTTTTCCAGTTTTTCATAACAAAATCGCTTTTTTTTTTAATATACGAGTGATTAGTAATCATAGATGGGGGAAGTGCACTCATTTTCCAGTTTCAACTCACACTTAGTGATAGTGCAAAAATATTGTAATCATTTTGTTGATGTTGAGTGATGAATTCAAAATTTGCAGCCTCACTAAACATGAGTGATAGTGATGTTAAAAAATTTTGCAAAAAAAAAAAAAAAAAAAAAAATTAAAATAGTTTGATTTGATTTAAAAAAAAAAAAAAAAAATCATCAGCTTATTGCAACTTTTTTTTTCTTAACTCATTTTGAGTGCAACTTAAATTGGTGCACTACTTTTAAAATTAAAAACCGTTATTGACAAAATTTCATTTTGTTAAATGTTCTTTGCTTATGCATATCCTCAAAAGAAATCAAAAACCTTGCACACGCAAAGTTACATTTTTTTAATTTTCGTGAGACAATATTTGTATGCAGCTTTTTTCATTGCATATCCAAATTTTTTCAAAATTTGAATTGAGTGCAGATTTTTGGATTCATTATCATAAAATCAATGTTTAGTGCACTACCCGCAACTATGTTAGTATAAGAGATGTTATTTAAGTAATTTAATTAAATTTATGAGTGATAACAGATTAAGCTTGATTTTTTTAACAAAAAAAAAAAAAAAAAAAAAAAAAAAAAAAAAAAAAAAAAAGACTTCGCTCGTCTAACTTACATTTTAAAATATTCACCCCTATTGTGTAAGTCGTTGTCGATGTCCACATTAATTTTAAATTGTTGTCACATCAAGTCCACGACTACAGAACTTCGATGTTGATTTAGTATTTTATAAGAACGTTGTGTCGTCTTTTTCCGACCGAATTTGTTCTTTCGCTCATTTTTGCCGTGTTTGCGATATAAGCGGGTTTTTACTGTTAGTTTTCTGATTTTTAACAGCTTTAGCGATTATTAATAAATATAAGACTTTGCTATTATGCTCATGCCGCTCTTAGCAAGTTCTTGTGAATTTTTGCTAGTTTAGCAATTTTTGCCGAATTTTTGCCATTCCTTATAGTTGTATCAATTTTGTTGCTTATTAAAATTATTAAAAGCGAATTATCGCTATTTTAGCAGATTTTTTCGAATTTGCGACAAGCTTAGTTGCAATCGTCGCAAATTACGAATTTTCGTTTTTTACCAAACTTTTACAAATTTTCGCGATGCTTTGTTGCTATTTGAATCAATCGTCGAAAATTTTCGCTATTTTAGCAAACTCTTCCAAATTTTTCGTAGCTTTGTTGCTCTTATACAATCGTCGCGAATGAAAAATTTTCGTGAATTTTAGCAAACTTTTCCGAATTTTCGCGTAGCATTGTTGCTCTTGGACAATCGTCTCAAATGAAAAATTTTCGCGAGTTTTCGCTATTTTACCAAACTTTTCTTAATTTTCGAAATTTTTGTTGACTTACCGACATAACGTAAAGTAATTCAACTTGGTGATCTTGCGATTTTTTTTGAATTGATTCAATACCAAATTGAACAACAAAACTATTCGTGGTTTTGATACTAGATGTTTGATATTAAAATGAAAACTAATTTTATAACGTTTTCGAAAACAAGGAAAGTGTTTTTATTCCGGGAAAACGCTCTTTATTGGGTAAAATTAATCACCTCTTTTTTTCAATGTTGTCCCTTATTGAAAGGAATCCCAACCGCCTGGTGATTTGGCATTGTGACGACACATCCACCCCTACATACAGTTCATATTCTCTGAGGAACATAATCGAAGTATAGCTTTGTTGCTATTTGAATCAATCGTTCGCTTTTATCGAATTTTCGCTATTTTTTCTTTTTTCTTTTTCTTAATTTATGCAACTTTCGCGTAGCTTTGTCGCAATCGTACCAAATTAAAAAATTGTGTGCTATTTTAGCAAACTTTTTTGGATTTCTGTAATTTTCGCATTTAATTCATTAATCAAACTTGTACTTACAAAATCTTTTTCATTTACATTTTCATATTTTAAACGTATTAAAATAAATAAATGTGAGTCGCCGCAAAATGACCTGTCGATTAACACAGAGACAATTCTACTCGATGTCGACCTTAAAGTGCCGTAGAAAATATCAAGTGACTGTCAATAGCAATTGGTTATTGTCAATAAAGACTTAGAAAATACAATTACTGTTCCGATGCCTTCGACCTGTGTCGGCTAATTGCGCGAAATTTTCGTTCGCAATCGAAGGACAGACAGTGAGTGATTACAAATAAAGTTTGTTTTTCCATTTAAATTCTTAGTGACAAACTTAGAGCTGTTTTAAGTTTTTGTTGCTATAAAAATGTTATAAAGAGTTTTATTACTTATTATCAAAATAAGTTTACTTCTTACCTCTATAATATTAGTTGGTTTTTTTGTTCTCTCCATATAAGGGTCATTAACATTTAGTATTTAAACTTATCGCAACTTTGAACGAGTAACAATCTTATTTAGTAAATTGCATTTTTCCACAATAATCAAAGCGAAAAACTTTTTGTTGCCAAATACTCCTACTCCTCGTTTAAAATTAAATTATAAAAAGAAAAATGAGCAAAAGGATGCAAAAATTAGTTAAATTCCATAAAAGAAGTTTTCATCCTTGTTCTGAAAAAATAAAAAAAAAAAAACAGGAAAAAGGTTGAAAATTATTAATTTAATATGCATCCGGTAGTTCACTTCCTTAGTATTAAGAGTTCTTGGCCTGCGATTTGTTCCTTAACCACTTTTAGCATTATGTAGGGCTGCTATTGGACGGTATTTAGAGGAGGAAAAAGAAGACAAATTTGCTTCCTCCCCGTTTTTTTAAAGCGGTTATTAGAGTGTTGTGGTAGTTCAAAAATGTTTTTGGCTAATTTGAAATCACGATTGTAAGAGCCAAAGGAGCAAACAAGCGAGCGAGCGAGCGAGCAACTAAAGTTTATGGGAAAAGTTTGTTTAGCAAAATAATAACAACAGCAACAGCAGTAGCTGTAGCTGTAGCAGCAGCAAAATTATGTTTTAAACTTGTATTTGTTGCTGGGTTTTACAGTCAGGACGTTTTTGTTGTTTTTTTTTTTGATGTTATTATGGTTTATACATTTAAACATTTTTACAAAACAAACAGCTGTATGGCTAATAATAATATTTTATTTTTTGTTTAACTTTTAACGGGGTATAAAATTTTTAAATGTATGTTTGTGTATGTGTCTTTTGGTGTGTTGATACTGCATCCGGCGCGGGTGGCCAACAATTTTACGCTTTAACTGATTAACGTTTAAACTCATTAAGATAACGTGATTTCCTTTTTTGTATTAGTAACTTTTTCTTGCTATTGCTGCTGTTGTTGTTGTGTTGTCGTAAATGTTTTGTTGCTCTGACTGTTGCTGCTACTGTTGTTGTTGATGTTATTTTTTTTTTGTGGTTAAACGACAGGAACAAAATATATTTTATAGTTGTATTATCTGATAGATATGAGCGCACAAATAGAAATGTCTAAGTGAGTTTGTTAAAATTAGGTCAAAAAGTTTTTAATCCTTAAATCTTCAAAAAAATTAAAAGAACAGCAAATAAAAATTATAACAAGCAGGTTCTGTGGTTAAACGGAATTGTTTTTACTTTCCGGCTTTTCAGTAATTAAATGCGGGATTTTCGAAAAAATTAGTAAAAATTAAGTGACAGTTTTAAGAGAAAATACTCAAGAATAAAGTATTTTTTTTTTAATTTTGTATTATGTATTTTTAAAATTGTTTTTAGAAATGAATGCAAAAAATATTTTTGTAATTCCACCCAGTACATTGCTAAGGGAAAGTGAGCGGGCATACGTGCCGAGGTTTGCTATTTGTAAAGTCAAAAACAAAAAATAAGTACATATTAATATATATTTAAATCGGCATTTTAAAAATAACTACACAGAAAAAAATAATTTTCATATTTGAATACGAAAATCGCATATTTGATTACAAAAATTTTTGAATTTTCTGCGATGACGATTTTTGCGGTATTGATAAAAAAGTTTGTATTTATAGTCGTTAAATTTTTAGTCAACAACAAAGTTAATTGAGTCAGTAAAAAAAAGTTGTTGCCCAAAATAATTTTTTTCAATAAAATGTTTACTTGATTTGTTAAAATAAATTGTTGAAAATGTTGAATAAATCAAACAAAATGTTAATCGAATCTTTATTTTTTTATTTATTAATGATGACGTCATAAATTTTAAATTTTTATATTTTTATAAAAAACACTAAAATTTATTATGCGGGGATAAGTAAGTTCCTATGAGCATTTCACTGGTTGCTTAGGCCAGATCATCAGGAAACCTTTTCCAAAGACTTTCGCAAAACTAAATATATTATTCAAATAAAACTGTAAAACAAATGAGAATTATGAGCTATTTAAAAATGGACAACAGTTGTTAAAATACTGTCTTTATTTTGATTCAAGTATTTTTTTTATTGAATATGAAGAAATATTTAATTATTTCATTATTAAATATGTTTTATTGAAAAATTTGTTGACCTAAAATTTTATTTTTAACAAACTGTGTTGTTAAAAATTTTCTTGAGATATTTTTTTCTGTGTATCCATGGCAAGCTTGGAGCTGTATTTGATGCAATCAAAAGCATAGTTTGGTGTTTTTTTTTGAGCTGCCGAAATCCCTAGTCTTGACTTCTTGAAAACTAAAACCCTTTTTTTGTAAAACATCTCACGTCTTAAAAAATAGTTTCATTACATTTTTTGAAAAATTTAAAGATTTTATATGAATTAGTCTTAGGGCAAGGTAAAGGGATTAACAAAATAACCCCCTAAGGGTTATTATTGCAACTTGCCGATAGTTAAAGGTATGATTTTGTTCCACATATGAACAGTTTTTGAACATTATTAAAATTACAACATTGCTTTAAACTAAAGTGAACAGTATGTTAAAGGTAAGTTCATTCTGCCGGGTAGGTTAAAATTAATTAGAAGTAATAAATAACTTGTTTTACGTCCGACAAAATTTTACCTTTAACTAACGACAAGTTGTAATAATGGCCCTTAGTCTACTTTAACGAAACTGTGACTGCAAACTAAATTTCTGGATTTTGAATATAATAAACTCAACAACAATTACATATACACAGAACAAATTATCAGTAAATATTTTATCAATTAAAAAAATTGTTTAAAATTTATTTCAATTTAATTAATGTGATAATTGAATCAATTATTTTCTTTTGTTGAAAGAAAATTAAAAATATAATTTTTATTTAATTAACATTTTAGTTGTTTTGAAATAAAATTTTAATTTAAATATTAATTAAATAACAAAAAAGCTTAATTGATTTTTCGTTTAAAATAAAATAATTTAAACTTGTAGAATTGTTATTGGGAATTTTCAAAGCCTGTCATATATTTAATTAAATCAATTAACACATTGTTTGAAAAGGCAAAGTTTTTTGATCTTTTTTTTAATTAAAATTTAAAATACTATTTATTGAAAAATATATATTTTAGATTTTACATTTTTACAATTTTTAGTAATCTATATAATCATTTTGGTAATAGCTGCAAAATCAAAAAATTGTTTGCTTGATTGTATGAATTTGGTGATAAAAGACAATTTTTAATATTTTCTGTGTAGTTATTGAAATTTAAGTTTATTATTAAGTCTACGTAGAGTTTACATCAATAAGATAATAACGAAAAATCAATTAAAAAAAACTATATTTTAAGTGCTTGAAAGTTCTTAAATTGAATTTGAACATCTATAAACAAAAACATTTATTTAAAAATCTGTAATTACTTTTGGATTAAAATAAATTTATGTCGGATTAAGAAATTAAAAAATGTTTATTGTTTATATTAATACAATTTTCATAAAATCTGTCTGTATGTTAAGACAATTAACCAATTTTTTTTTTACGTTAGTCGAAAAAGTTTAGACTTCTTAACATTTTTTAAATATATTTAAGTCATCAAAGTTAAGTATTAATGATAAATTTCTAAAAAATTAATGAAATTAAAGGCCGAAAATAGTGATTATTTTGAAGTTTTAATAGAAAATTAAACATGAAAATATTCAGCCTTATTGTGTTTGGCGTATTTAAAATACGCCTACAACTGTTTGGTAATAGATTAAAAGAAATAAGTTCACGTTCTCTTTAATCTATTACCAAACAGTCGTAGGCGTATTTTAAATACGCCAAACACAATAAGGGTGATTATTTCTAAAAAAAAAGATTAAAAAACAATTATGTACATACAGTAGGGGACTTGGCCAAACATTTCCGATTGAGTTTAGGTTGGGGCTTTTAGCTGGCCACTTAAACGTTTGGGATTTTCGCTCGCCAAGCCATTTTTGGCCGATATTGGCCGTGTGCCTTGGATCCCCATCTTGCTAAGAAATCTCTGTTGCAGGGTTAGCACACTGTTCAATAAAAACGGACAAGTTGTTTTGTAAATTACTAAGATACGGCTACTTCTTTATTATTTCTTCTATTCTGACGAGTGGACCAATGCCCCACCAGGTGAAACATCTCCAGGCCATTACACTTCCACCTCCGTGTTTCTCCATTATTTCTCACCAGTTAAACCATTTTTCAAAAGTAAAATCAATTTTAATTAAAAATGTAATCAAGTGAAAAATTAAAGTTTTCGGTAGGGCTTTTAATATCACCTGCAATGAATTCGCCTTGTTTTTACCTGTTTCGGAGTTATTCAAAAATAAGTGGCGTTAACGTTTTTTCACGCAAAATAAATTTGTTTTCAAAAATTCATAAAAAAATTATAATAACAAAAATTTTACATTTTTATCATTTATCGAAAGCCAGTTATATCATAAAAATAATAAAATAAGCCGTTAATCATGAAATTCGGTGGACAAATGTAAAATTTTTTTTTACCGATTAAGTGAAGTCACCTATACTATTAACACAGAACTTAAGCGCTTAAAATGCTTGATAAGAAATTAGACATACATAAATATATCACTGGTCGAGCCTTTTAATAAAAATACGTGGACTATACAGAGTTTAAAGCGATTAATTCAGATCCGTTTTTAATTTTTTTCTATCGGGCACAGATTTTTTTTATGGTCATGACCAAATTTGGTGCCCGGAATAAGGCAATTATGTTACTACATGAACGATTTGTCTCATTTGGATAAAATTACCGGCAAAGTATAAAGAGCCTATTTCAGCAATTTTATTTAAATATCAATTATAATCTACATAGTTTTTATATAATTTTAATTTTTATTTGACGTGAAAAAAAAATTTTAAACATAAATTGAGATTTTAATAGAATTGGTGAAATTGCCACTTAGAATAAAATTCTTTTTTACTCATAGATTTTTATATTTTCAAAGTTTTAAATATATTTTAATATTTTCACAGCTTTTGTTTCCAAAAATTCATAAAAAAAGGATATTAATTTTCCATATTTTTATTTTGTCGGAAAACTAAAAAAAAAGAAAATTATAAAAAAAAAAATTTAAAAAAAATACTTTTCACGTGAAAAAATAATTTTAAACATAAATTGATATTTTAATAGAATTGGTGAAACTGTCCCTTAGAATAAAATTCCTTTTTACTCATCTTAAAAATAGATTTTTATATTTTCAAAGTTTTAAATATATTTTAATATTTTCACAGCGGTAAATATTTTTTAATGCAAAATTAATGCTTTTGTTTCCAAAAATTCATAAAAAAACGATAACAATTTTCCATATTTTTATTTTGTCGGAAAACTAAAAAAAAAGAAAATTATAAAAAAAAATTTAAAAAAAATATTTTTTACTACAGTGGTTAAGGGTATTTAAAATTCGACAAAGCCAGACATGGCATTCCTACTTTATTACATTTTCTTAACTTTTTCCATTTCTTTTCTTCATTTGTACAGACTATTGTTGTCATTGTGTGTTTTATATAATTTTTTCTTTAACCAGAGATTCGTCTCATTACAGTTAAAATTTTATTTTTCAATTTCTTTAAGACACTTTTGCAGTGATTAAATGGGGTTTAACAGCAATTATTTCCAGTGGTTATTATTATGTCTTTTGTTTTTCTTTTATTGTTAATGTTCTTTTGTGGTTATTGTTGTTTGTAGTCGTTAAATTATTTAAATGGTGTTTAATGCATTGGGGAGGCTTTTGGTAATTTAATTGTCATAAGAATTTCCATAAACACTTTTACTGGCAGTTTAATTTCTTTTGTCGAAAATTAAAAAATTGTTAAAAAAAAAATGGAGACATTCAAAATAAGTTGTGTGTAAAGTTTGTCAGATTAAATATTTTTATCAAATGTGAAAACAATTAATTGTTTAAGGTTATGAAATAAAAAAGGCTAGTATACAGTGTGATCGGAATTGGAAAAATCAACCAGCGTTACAATTAAGACATTCGGTATCAATAAAAATTTACTTCTGAATTTTATTGTAATTTCAAAATCATATCTCCCTCTCGCTGGTTTTATTTCGACTTACAATTCTACCTGAGAAAACTTTGATTTTTAAAAAGAATTTAATGATACCTTTAATGTCCAAATGCATTCAGCTACATACATTACAGAATTAATTTTTAAAAAATGAAAGAAATTACTCAGTCAGCTTTTTATATGCAAACAAATTTTCTTAATAATCGTAATAAAATTGAACTGATATCTCTTTTTAAGTGTTATAACATTTAATTGAATTAATTTTATAAATTAACTTATTTTGACTGCAGTCATTTTTATTTTGCCTACTTTCTGCTCATTAAGCATTTTTTAAACTTTTTCTTCATATTAATATTTAGTTTATTATTTTTCCATACAAATAATGATGCTTGATAAATGCAAACAAATTGTGTGCGGACTTTTTTGCTTGTTACTTTAATGCGAAAAAATTCTGTTGCAAGTTTATTGCAGCATACTTCAAATTAACATAAAGTTGTGGCAAAATGGAATAAAATATGAATTATAGGAAAATATAAAAAAGTTAAAACGTTTTTTTAACAAGATTGTTATTGAAACTGACGGATTTATTAAAATTTTTTATTATTATTTTGCAAACAACTAAAAATATATAGTTTTAACATAAGTGATGTTGATTTACGAAAGTAGTTTAATAAGTATCTAAACTATTTTTTAAAATATGTAGTTGAACCACGATGGAATATTGCCAGTTTTCTTTTAAGGAACTTCTTTTAAAGCACTAACATTATTTAATTAATTTAAAACACTTAATTTCCGTATAGGACCACATTTAAACTCATAATTACTTTCCATATTGATGAATCAATCGGGTTAATTTTGAAGATTACATTTGGTTGACAACTCTAGGGCTCCGGAAATAAGTTTTTTGAACTTATTGAAAGTCAATTTATTATAAAAACATTTTAATGTATATAATTGAAATTAATCAAAAAAAAAAAAAAAAAGTACCTAATTCAGATTACGCGACATAACGCACAGAAATATTAAAAAAATTTTTAATTTTTAAATTATAAATAGTTCGAGGAGAAAGGGTGTACTCAACTGATTTTAGTGGCGGTTGATACCAGTGTTGCCGTTAGGATACGAAAGATACATTTTTCGTATCTTTTGACTACTTCAAGTATCATGTATAATCCTAACATTTTTCGTATCTTTTGAATCTGTACTAGGGGTTTTTCCCGGGATTTCCCGTCCCGGGAATTTCAATTATTTTATTTCCCGTTTTCCCGGGATTTTTCTCGCGGGATCCCGGGAAATAAAAAATTTCCATAATTTCAGAAAATAGCTATTTATACTTTGAAATTTAGTCTTCTATTCTCTAAAAATTAGCATCTGTGGATGGGGTGTCGATTAGATCCATTACAAGAAGTGAGTACATACGTAAATCAATGTCTCCTGATGCAATAAATCTGCTAAAAGCAGAATGGGCAGTCCAACAGTTGATAATTAATAAACTTAGTATAGTGAAGAGTTAATAAAGAACATTAATTCAAAAGAAGATGCAGGCAGTAAAGTTTTATTCTTCATGGACAAGTCTTAAAAATAGGAGATACCTAAACATATCGCTCCTTTATTGCAACATAGTCATATCTACAAAAACAAACGATATTGGCAAAATGCGATTAAAGTTTTAAAAATGTACCGATTTTAAGATATATTTTGCTATAACTTCGGTTCAGTTTGAGATATAATACGATAAGGTATAAAGGAAAACTTTGCTAGAGTTACTTAAAATTTTGAGATATCACTATGATGCAATGAAGGAGCGATATGCTTATTAGGTGATAAATACAAATTTTCAATTTCAATTTCAATTTGTGTTGGTTTATATACGCGTGAAGTGCGGGGAAACCGAAATAAAATAACATTTTGGAAACTCGTGTAAGATACTACAACATACAACTTGAAATACACATTATCCCATAGATTACAAATGGATCTATTGAAATGAAAAGGTTTGTAAGAAGCAGTCCGGTTGATGCTTTTTTTGCACAAACCTTGACATACATTTGACTGATATAGACGTTGTTTATAAAAAAGAGAAAATTGCTTCTGATTGTAAATCCGAAGCATGCTACAACGGTGCACTTTTAACTATTTGTTCAACCTCGGTAAAAAATTAACGAAATTTTTCGGAAACATGATAATTAGTACATAAAGTCAGGAATATACTTTTTGCCGACTAACTAAGCGCTTTGAGTGTGTCAGAAAGTTATTTCCTAAGCCGTTAAAAATGTTATATATTTCTTTAAAATATTTTATCTATTTTATTAATTAACTTTTTGATCTCATATCTTGAGTACCTTAATTTTTATTTTGTTTTTATTATTGTTTTATGAATTTAATTGTTATGTTTATGTTATCTTTTTATCTTGTATCAAGAGCATAATAATACTTAATAAAAGCATAATAATAGGGAATAAATGCGTGAGGTGATAATAATTCAAGTTCCTATTTCAATCTTTAATTATTTTTTTAGTATTGAACCAATTCTTTTACTTTCTTTGTAAACGTTACGTTTTTTTATAAAAGTTTTTTCCTTAGTTAATAACAAGTTTACTTTGTATTTTTTATATGGAGCGGGATCCCGGGAAAGCGGAAAATTTTTTTAAATTTCCCGAGATCGAAAATTCGAAAAAGTCCGGGAAAAAACTCTAATCTGTACGCAAAATGTACAGAACATTCGAGAATTTTGAGCAAACAAGCAGCCAAGGCGCATTGACTAAAATGTGAGGTCAACTCTACAACAACACTGCTTCTGTGGTCGGATTGTCAAAAATATTGCTAGTAAAAAAAGGTTATAATTATAAGTGTTGATCGACCTTTTTTGATTACTCTAAATAATTGATATAGTTTCCTATATGCAGGCTTTCAAGGTCATTAATTTAATGTAAATAAAAGATTATTTATTTCATTCTCAATAAAATCCGACGTTTCGTTGGTATTCTTTCCAACTTCTTCAGGGATTGAGTTTTTATTAAAATCTGGCAACATTGTAAAAATACAAAGTAAAAAGTAGTCAATAATAACAATAATTATAATCTTAATTTTTGACAAATTAACTTACAATAATCTTTTTCGTCAGTTTACATCATTTATAAATTATATCACAGTATTTTGTAAAGGTGGACAGCACAACATAAAACTTAAAATATTAAATATTAAAGGTTAGTTTACATAAAAAACTAGTTTGCATACAAACTTTGACAAGTCGACCACCGAAAAAACACCATATGTTGACTTGAACCCCAACTTCTAGTGAATTCGCTTTGATAGCAGCTTCAATAATGGTGAAAGAAAACATTAAGGGGTTGCAACATACGATCCACCTAAATCGATAATGACTAGTAGTTGTTCTGAGGAAATATGAAAATCTTTTTTATTTTCAGGAAATTTATATGAACTTTTCAATATAATCGCCTTAGTACAAACGCCTTAACTCGTATATTAATTTTTACAAAAATGAATTTGTTTTGATAACATCCAAAGATAATTACATATAATTAATTTTAAAGTTTGCTTACTGTATTTTTAAAAATTATATATGTAGCTAATATTTATGACTTAAATAAATATAAAAATTAATTTATACGAAATCACTTTCTTTACAATATTAATTTAAATATGAAATAAAAATGTTATGTTAATAAATGTTAAACGTTAAAAATGGATTTTCAAATTTTTTTCAAAACGTATCTTTTTGGGAAAAAGTGTATCTTTTTGGAAACTAAAATGTATCTTTCTCGAAATTTCACTGGCAACACTGGTTGATACCTTAAAATGTTCAAATCATGTTTATTTAATAAAAAAAGTTTTTAACATTTCCTGCATTGTCAACGAACCTTTGCATAACAAACAACACAACTTAATTGCTTTTCTACCTTTTTTAGGTAATGACCTTTGCAATCTTAAGGAAACCCTAGTTTCAATAATAAAAAACGAGCTGTTATGCGAGGTTTCGCGAATATAGTAGCTTGAAATAAATCGTAGAAATAAAAGTTGATCCATGCTATCAACTTGCCTTGTTACATGAAAACACTAGGCACTCGCAATCGACTCATCAATTAAAATGAGCTCATGCAAAACTCCCGGTGGAGTGTCACAAAGCCATAGGACATAAAGCCATATGGCGTTAAGTCCCATTCCATTGAGACATAAGGGCATATGCCATAAAGTCTCATTATAATGGGACTTAACGTCATACATTTTTTTTCCGAAAATGAGACATAAAGCCTTATTTTTAATAATGATTGCATGTCACCCTATTTCATGTAAAAATACATTGTTGTTTCATGTCGCCCTGTTTTATGTAAAAAATGCATTTGTCTGTCAACATGTTGTTGGCAATCAATCAAATTCCGACATTTATCTCTCATTCAATAGGGAGATAAAGCCTTTTTTGTTTTTTTTTTTTTCATTTGAATGGGAGATAAAGCCATCATGGCCTTAGCTCACATTAGCAATATTAGAAAATGGCTTTATCTCTCATTTCAGTTCCGGAGACACTAAAGTTTAGTATTGAAATCTGGCTTCGCATACTAAAGTTTTTCTGCGTGGCGGCCTGCGGCCGCGGTTAGGGGTTTTTTCCTCCAGTAGGACGCGGCAGGTGGCTTCGCTGAATAAAGTTTTCCTGCGTGCGTCACAAGAATAAAAAAATGTTTTTCAATGATAACTAAGGATTTTTCCTTTCACAAAATATTTGCAGCTGTAATTCCTGGAGCCTAGAAATTTTGGATTTTTTTAAATCATTAATTTCATAGATAAATAGGCATATTTAGTGAAATAAAGCGTTTGTAACGCAAAACATCAAAAGGGACATAAAACCATAATGGCTATATGTCCTATGGCTTTGTGACACCCCACCAAAACTCCCTATTAAAGAATTTTTTAACGATATTATCTAATTTTAAACATTTTTACCTTGGTATTACCTGCCCAAAAACAAACATGAATATTTTTGCAATAACGTGTCGAAAAATCTTAAAGAGGAAAACTTTAAAAAAACTCATTTATTTTCTGCAATTTAATAAATTATATTTTAATATTTTTAACACTAAAATAATTATCCTTTTTATATTTATTTTTTGTAGGTAAGTCCACATTTGAGCAATTATTTTTTGCACTAAACAAACAATAAATGTAAGTAAATCCTAGTTTTATTAATTATTTATACCATTGTTTATATATTTTATTAAACACTTAAACAAATTTTGATATCAATCATTACACTGTAATAGTCGAAAATTTTGACAAAGGCTCTGATATTTGATTTTATATTATTTGGAGCCAATCGAATATCGTTCACGATTTTGTCACGTTGCACACTGGTAAATGATTTTTATTTTTTTAGTTTTAATAAAACTTTGATGACAGATTATAGCGAATTTGGCTCTTGGATAACTTTTTTACTGTTAATACTGGAGCAAAGTAGACAGTTTTTTTCTTTAAAATTTAAGGTTTTCAAAGTTGATTTTTGTACTTTGAAATAAAAGTAAGCTATGATTTTTCCTATAAAGTTTGTAAATAAGCACGTTATGTTTAAACCGTATTCGTAATTAATCATTCCATGTGATAATTGTGATTTTGTGCGCGTTATTTTTTTGGATAAATGAAGTGGTTGTGAGTTACTTTAAAGATAAATAAATCCTAAAGTACGCCAAATTTAAAGAGTCCATAAAGAAGGTGTGGCTAGGGGAGGTTAAGTGATAATTATATCTAGTACTGTTAAGTATCAAAAGTAAGTTCAATACATTTCAGCTGCCACCATCTGCCACCACAGTAACCTGACCATTTTTAGTGATTTCATATATTTTTATAAGATTAGCGTGACTGACTGGGTGTTCATCGCCCAGCCCAAACAACTTAAGCCAGACACTTGAACTTTTGGAAATTCAATTCATAATTAGTTAGAAATGGGTAAAAACTTGTAAAATCAGTAACATTATATCTCGTGATCTAACAGAGGTAGACGTAAAATTTAAAAAATACCATTATTGAATCGAAAATTTAATTGTCATGTGTTTGGTACTTTTTTGAAATTTGCACTTTTTGGGTATAAAAAGGGCAAACATATAATTTTGGCATCTTTATTTTTTCCAAAAAATGTTGCCGGTTCTTTTCCAATGATCGAAATTATAAAAAAACTCCACATCAGTGCAGTCATTAAGATAGCACAGAATAACAAAAATTCTTTAAAAAATATTAATAGTGATTTAATAGTTGAAATAAAAGGATCAAATACTAAAAGTAAAAAAAAAAATAAAATAATTCATCGCATATTACATTATTGATATTCATAGAAATGGGACGTGGAAAGCATTGTACACCTGCAAAACGTTCTTTAAAAAAAAGTGTTTCTGAGCATGAATCATATTCTGATATAAGAAACTTGATTAAGTGCTTCAATGATTGTGAAGGCAATAAAATTTACTCAAAAGTCGATTACACGTGGTCGGAAGAAAGTTAGGGTTAAGCGTTTGGTCAGTCAATGCAAGAAGATCCCGCTTATGCCAGCTACAGAGCTAAAAAAGGAGCTAAGTGTGACCGCAAGTGTTGAAACTATTCGTCGGAGGTTGCGAGACAACAACTTGAATGCCTGTAGTCCCCGAAAAGTGCCCCTGCTCTCACGTAAGCATGTTGCAAAACGTTTGGAGTTTGCTAGAACTCATTTGGAATGACCAACTGAAAAGTGGAGCAATGTTATTTGGACAGATAAATCCAAGGTTGATTTATTTGGAAGCAAAGGATCGCGTTCTTATGTCAGAAGATCCCCTAACGCTGAATTCAATCCAAAATTCACAACGAAAACAGTTAAACATGGTGGTTCAAGTATTATGGTATGGGGGTGCTTTTCCTACTATGGAGTAGGACCCATATATTGCATCAGAACAATCATGGATAAGAAATTATACGTTAATATCCTCCAGGAAGTAATGCTACCAAATGTTTCTAAGGAAATTCCGCTCGTTAGGTGTTTCAGCAAGACAATGACCCGAAGCATACCAGCAAACTTGCTAAAAAGTGGTTTCAGGACAATAAAATAAACGTTATGGAATGGCCAGCTCAGTCCCCAGATCTAAATCCAATCGAGAACTTATGGACAGATATAAAGAATGGAGTATCCCAAATACAACCAACAAGTTGCGAAGCCCTTTGGGTGGCAGTTTTGCAAATCTGGAACAGAAAAGGAGAGGTGCCAAAATCAATGCAAAAACTTTGTGCAGAGGTTATTGTCAATAATGGGCACGCAACAAAATATTAATTTCAATTTGAGAAGACATCATAAAAAACAGAATTCAAAATTTTTTAAATTATTTTTAGTTTAAGTATTAAGTTTTAATAGAATAAGAGCTGTAGTGCTATTTTTTTGACTGAGTGTTTTTTAAAATAGCTGCGTTCGTTTACCCCAAAATTTTTAAAAATTTGTACTGGATTATACTGAAATACGTTCGCGTACACATAAATTTGTAAAATTTTCATATTACTCACCTACTGGATTTTACTGGAAAAGTAAACGAACGCACATATTTTTTTAGAAAAGTGAAAAATTTTATATCAAATAAAAAACCAAATTAATTACTTTTTATTAAATATTGTTTGACAGTCCTGTAAGTATCTTATGACACTTATTCAATGAAATCAGTTTGGCCTATTTACAATTATCTAACGAAGAACTTTTTTCTATATCCGGGTGCTATTTTTTTGACCGGAGAATCACTTTCTGAGTCGATCTAACCATGTCCATCCGGCTGTACATGTCGCAATTTTGGAGATAAATTGATGAAATTTGGCACATAGGTTGTAATTGACACAAGGAAGAAGCCTATTGAAAATGGGCGAGCGGAGATAGGGGGCAATTTCTGCCTCTCAGAAACTATCAAACCGATTGTAATGAAACTTAAAACATAGATAGATTCTTATTCATATAGCCACATTAGCTATGCATTTTTCAAAACTAGGTCCCAAATAGTTACACCTGCAAAATTTTATTTTTATATACCGTGGTGTAGGGTGTCATATGGTCGGGCTTGACCGACTATACTTTCTTATTTGTTTTTATACTGAATATATGCCCAATATTTGAATGTCAAATTTCAGCTACTGAAAGAAATAAGAAAGTTATGAGGTTTGACCCTAATTGACCAGTTTGCACACTAGTCAACTCCGGATATAAATTATTCTAAGCTTTAGAATTTTGATGAAAGTGTAATGGTAAATAATAGCTAACACAAAACAGTACATAATTTAACAATTATTTTGATTATTGGATAACCATATTATAATTGCGTTTTTAGTGACCTCATCTATTACAAATGAAGGTTCCTAAACAAACTATTAATATAATCATATTTTATTACACCTCCAAAGCCCTTTTTAATTTTGTTCGATACTTCTGGGTCGCCAATGATTAACTGACCAACCCCTGTATGTGCGTGTCCAAAATTATACCTGGGGGTCAAACATGCTATTCTTAAGTTGGATACCATTTACGTAAAAAAATAAAGAAGTTATGAATTTTTGGCCGGAATTGACCAGTGTGCGTTGTCTTGAGTCTCAAAATATTTAAATTTTTTATATTATTTTGAGGCCCCATTATTCTTTAGGGTTATAAATAAGTTTGTCATTCCGAAAGGGGTTGTAGAAGTGGGCGTCACTTTTCCCACACAATGACATTATATATTTCTGTATATCTGGTTAACGGCAAGAGCTAAAGTTTCCAAATAAGGTATCTAAGTAACTTTATGTTCCTATCGTACCATAGTAAAGGGCATAGCCGCATATAGCACTCTTACTCGTTTATATTTAATTTTATTTTTTGCTATTTTTAATTATTAATTAGACTCATGCAATTAATAAATATTATAATCTTTAGCATTTATTACTTGTAATATTAATTCTTTGGGCTAATCAGCTTAATATTACATAAATATGTAAAAAAATGAATTCAAATATAAACAAATAATTTAATTTTTTCATAATCTACTCAAATACTGTTTAGTTTTTATTAAACATCCGCTTCATCCATATTTTGAAAAACCTTTTTTTATAGATATTCTCCCTGATACTTTATTTTTTTCAATATTTATTTCTGAAATGTACTTTCACACAAGACTTGGATGTATTAGTGCATTTTAGCTGCTTTTTTTCCAATGTGATCATAAATTTTATATGCCAATAAAAATGCACTAAAGCAGAGAAATTGATTTATGTTCAAATTTAAGTCAACAATCAAGACTTGGGACAAAGAGCACACTGTAGTATAGAAAGGAAATAAAATGTTATTACTAAGGGGTGAATTTATATGCAAATGCACGTTTTTCTTTAGTTTTAAAGTTATGCAGGAAATTTTTTGAACTAGTGTTTGCATTTTGGTCGTGATTACTTATGCGAATATGTATAAAGAAAACATTCATATAAATATATATGAATTTACATGTTTCGATCATTTTTTTTTAGTCTATTTAAGCGATTTGTCAAAGCACCAATCTCTGGTCCATATATTCAACCTTATTACGGTTGTGTGTCACTTAAATCTTCTACGAAAAACGATACTGTTGTTGACGACAACGACGACTGTAATAATGCTGATTATCTTCCACTCAGGTTCGTGAATTATTAATTTAGCTTTCAAAGTTCAATAATAAAAGAAAAAATCAAAGAGTACCTAAAAGTCTCCTCTTATATTCTCAATCTTTCTGTACTCTGCATGTTAAATTTTATGTTTTAGGCTCGGTATTAATAAAAATTCCAAAACTGCCAGTTAAAGAACGAAAAAATACCCAAAAGATATTTCTTACATAGGCCAAACACAATCGGAAATTCAAAAAGTACCAGTTAAAGAACAAAAAAGTACCAAAATGGTCCCTTATATAGATACTCGCCCATTCAGGACATTGCATGCTTAATTTTATGTCCAATATTAAAGAAAATAAAAAAAAATACCATTTGTAGAACGAAAAAGTACCAAAATTCCCCCTTACGGATTCTTCTTCACTAAAGCCTACAGTACTACACGGAATGTAAAAAGCCACATGCGAATGTGGGTCTGACGTAATTTTGACGTCACTACAAAGGCACAATAGGAAGTTCGCTATGTGTGATGACGACAAAATTACGTCAGAACTACATACGAATGTGGCTTTTTACATTCCGTGTACTATAGGCTTAAGAACCATTCATGCTTAATTTTAAGTTTCTATTCCCAATATTAAAGAAAATTTACTCGCCCATTCAGGACTTTGCATGCTTAATTTTATGTCCAATATAAAAGAAAATAAAAAAAAAACCATTTGTAGAACGAAAAAGTACCAAAATTCCCTCTTACAGATTCTTCTTCACTAAGAACCATTCATGCTTAATTTTATGTTTCTATTCCCAATATTAAAGAAAATACAAAATTTACCACTTGAAGAACAAAAAAGTACGAATAGTTTTCATCTTATAAGTTCTCAGGAACCTGCACTTATAATTTTATGTTTCTAAGTTCAATATAATAGAAAATTCTAGAACTAGCACATGCAGTACCACAGCAGTAAAACAAAGATATTAAATTTCACCTATTTCCTCTTTTTGATAATTTTGTTCTCCTTATTTAAATAACAAAAATTCCAATATTGTAGTTGGAGCCCATAATTTAATACGTAGATGTCAATATATGGAGAAAAATATTTCGAAAAAGTGCCAAATTTATATTGGTTACGAATTTGGCATAATCTTTATTTATTTATTGGTTTAAAAGATAATTGCGGTGACATAGAAGTCGCAAAAGAGTCGAATTTCAAAAAAGTACCCGACTCTTGTTCGCATAATTTTCTAATGATACTTATCTTACAATTTTTTTTGTATCCCATTTAGTTTTGGAGATAGGAGGTTACAGAGTTTACCCGTTTTTAACTTGTTTTCCACCTCAGATTTTAATAAAATATATGCTGTGCACTTCCCTTACAAATTATGTATTTTTTTGTTCAAAACGGTTGACAAACAGAGGAGAAAAGTGTTTTTAGCTGTTTTGCCTTTGCCGATTTTTATATAGATTGACCTCCTTATGCAAAAAAAAGTTAAAGTTCAAATTAGTTAACCAACACATTAAGTTCATACACTTTTGCTGTGTTTAAAGTGAACTTTAACCTATATTTTGCATAAGGGTACCCCCTTATGTACCCACTTTTTGTTGGAAAATGACATCTATTTGTTTAAAGATTTTTTTTTTTTTATGTATTTTATTGAAATGTGTTCTTAAAAGAAGTATAAAAATTTGTTCACATACTTTTTTGAATTTTAAAGTTGGTATCTCTCAAACAAGTAAGAATGTTTTGTTCAGCCGTGTTGATACCAGTGTTCGAAAATAAACAGAACATTATTTAGCGTTCGGCTCACACACACAGGAACAATATCTATTTTTTTTTTAATTTTTTGTGAAGACGAACACAACCCTTAATAATATTCGTCACTATTTTCAAGAAAGAGGCAAACATTATATTTTGTACAATTGTAAACAGTATCTTTACAATTGTAAAGATACTGTTTGTTTTGTTTTTAAACAAATTTTTGGTGAAATTAAAGTTTGGAAATGCATTACAAAAAAATTATCCTCTGACCGTTAGAGGGTTAGATTTTTTTTATTTTAATACTAGAAGTCACTCTACCGAATTTTGTGATGATTGATCTTTAAATTACCAAAGGTTCAATATAAAATCTCCTCCTGAATAACACAAACGCATCATTAAATATTTTTTTTTTTAAATTAAGTTTTTTATGACTAGAAATTAAATCAGAAAACTTTGGGATCATCGGCCCGTTATCTACCTTAGGTGTCAAATAAAACGTACTTTTGGAATAGACTTAAATACGCCTAAAACCACAAAGAGTTAAAATACACTGATGTCAGGGTTTTTCAAGATTGGTTTATCATATACCATAGATCTAATATAAAGCCTACTCCTAAAATTTTTTTTAATTTCGGTGCAGAGTATCAGAGATTCGGCACTGCCGAATATAGCACTTTTACTTGTTTATACGAATATTTAAACTACTTAAAAAAAAGTTTTAACCTTTGATTGTATCCATAAGAAATAACACGTTATTTAAGTGTCATTATAATACCATCATAAATAAATACAAATTGTAATATTTTCTAAAGACGACCTAACAAAACCTTTACTAATCCCTGCCATAATAGCTCTAACATAATGATTATGCAAATAGCATGCCCAAGTCGTTTAGAACTGTTTCCCCTTCCAAAAACTGTTATGCTTTTTTTTTTGCTTTAGCACCCTATTAACAACTTGAAATCCTCTTGGATTTACATAAGAATCTGTGATTTTCTTATAATTGTATAGAATAGAATAACAACAACTTAAATATATCCCTAATTTAATACATATTGTGTTACCATAATCATAAAATTATTATTAACAATAATCTACCTATTTTTGGTCTTATTAAATGACAGTTAAAGTCATAAAAGAGATGACAATAAATACAACAACAGCAAAAAGAAAATAATTTTACGAGTGTCTAAATAATAAAATGTGGGAAACAAAAAAAGAAAAGAGAGAATAAAAAGGAAATCCATATGGAGTGAAAATTCTGTCCCACACACACACACACACACACACAAATTCACTTTCACAAATTGTAATTTTTATCCGGTTACGTATTTTATTTTGCTTCCTTGTTCTGTTGTATTTTATTTAAAAATTAAAGAACAGAAGGAAACTCTTATAACACAACAGCCAACAATTTACATACAAATCAAGTTAATTTTGTTCAACAACTTTTAGTCTATTGTTAAAGGAAAAAATTAAGTATAGAAAGGAAAACCCGGCAAAGAGCAACGGGAGCGAAAAAAGGAAATAAGACAACGTATGGATAAAAAAGGTCACTATTAGTTGTGTCATCGTAATCTTTACATTTGATTGTTAAAGTAATTGCTGCGAAAACAGCCCGTTGGAAAAATTTAGAATGGTGAATAAGATTAAATTATTTAAATTGATCCATTTGAATCGTTTTATAAATTCTATTTGATTTTACTTAGTTCCGGTGCAAAAAAAGTTGTTCATGCCATTATTTAAAAAATTGCAATGCTTTTTAAACTGTTTAAGTGCATTGACCAATGAATATTCGAAATTTAGCACACATAATTAATGAATAGAAAAATGTTTGTAAAACGTTGATGATATATTTTGCAGGTGCCCTTGCAAAAAAAAAAAAAAAAAAAAAAAAAAAAAATAAGCTGTTACGTTTTTCTAATTTTTTTTTTTGATTACCAGTATTTTGATTCCGAAAATGCTGGCCACAAAATTTATATTGACAAATTTGAGTACATAGACTTTAGGAAGCAAACATGTTGAAAATGGATCAGTCTCATGATTTCAACTTGACTGACATGCAAATATCGTCCTAAAATACAGCTTTTAATTACAAGCTTCATAAATCGATCCATATGTGATCATGTTGTTCATAGAAATACCACTTACGCAAATCGCCGATTTAATTCATTTAATTCAAATCCACTTCTTACTCGCTCTTCTTTCCCCATCTCCCCCTTATTACTTCTCCTTCCACCATCGTCACCATAATGTATATTTTGCGTGATAGTTATCTCTTTGTGGAAAAATTATTTTTTTTGAGAAAAGTACGCTCCTTGCAAAAGCAAACTTTTCATGGCAAAAAGCGCCTTTTTTACAAAAAGTGTGGCTTTATAGGCCTTAACCAATAGTTAGTCTGTTGCCGAGACACCAGGAGCAACTGCCTCCCATGGTACCAGATGCGATCTCCAGTTAGCCGCCATCTCAAGATATCATTAAACTTACTTTTTAGCCCTTCATCGTACACATGAGTCTGGAAAGACCTTTTTCAATGTGTATAGAAAATCAAAACATGCGTAAGCCGGAGGGTTAAATAAATACAACGAAAAGTTTAATCGTTTTTTTACTTGATTTAATAATTTTATTCTTATTTCAAGATATTCCGGGATCATAAAAAACTTGATTTATCCCGAGTGTTTTTCTTTCTGTGTAGGGGCTTGGTTATATCTCATTTACGATTTATAAAAATATATGTATGTACATATCGCACTTGATCATAAATATGGTATTAACTTAAAATTGATTATTTTTCACTTTTTGGACAAGGACACGTTATATTCATATCTTTCTGCTTTCAAAATATCGTGCTATTTTGTTTCCTTGTTAGTAATGAAACGGTTGGCTTTAAATTACTTTTTCATATGACTACTAAAAATGTTTAAATTTTGAGTGAATTATAATTATTACTTTTTTTAATTCTTTAAAAGTATTTATGAGTTTTAAAAGATTTTCAACAGGGTTTATAAATACCATCTATTTATTACTTTCAGTGGATAAATCTGCCTTTAACTACAAAGTCATAAATTACTTTGAACCTGATGCCAGTATTTATGTTCTTCCTATTTAAAATCTGAAACCTACTTGTAGGTATATTCTCACAAATACCTCTATAGCCATACAAACATACATGTATGTATATAATGAATGCATAACAGTTGTATAGTATGTATGTAAATGATGTCGTCGTACACATGAATACTCTCATATTATTTCATCTTTATTAAAAATGATTTTTTTTTCTAGCAGATTCAAAGAATTCACTCGAGCATGACAACATGTGCTTATTGTTTCCTTTATAGACTTGATGAATATACAAAAAAAAAAAAAAAAAAAAAAAACAAAAATAAGAGGATAATAATAAAAGAATCAGATAAAAACAAATAAAGAATTATATTATTAAGTTTTCATAAATATATTTATGGTATTGTTGTTAGTCTTTAGCAACAATTAAGAACATCCAAAAAAAAAATTGTATATTGAGACAACAAAATCAAAAAATGAGCCAGTATAATACCACACAAATTGCCATTAAAACGCTTTGAAATGCTAAATGAAAAAAAAAAAAAATTAAATTTTTTAATAATCCTAAAGATGCGATTATAATTTAAAAATGTCAGACGTGTTTTGTTTTTAATATTCAAATGCTTTTGTGTGGAATAATGGATTTTTTTTGGAAGACATATTATGAAAATTAGGTGTTTTATGATGATCCTTTTTGATTGTGCTTAGAGGAGTATTTATGTATTCGGCATAAAAGGAAGATTATCTTTATAATATAAACAAAATTATTTCAACATTTAGGACTGTTTTTGTTTTAATTTGGCACGTTTTGTCTTTTTACTCAATACTCTACTTTATTACTTTAAGTAACAACAAGTAAGAAAGAAGTATATGATATGCTACGCTTTACCACGAGTTAATTAAATTGGATTTATGGTCTTCTAACAAAAGAATGATCTGCAATGTATTCTTTTTTTTTTTTTTTGCTACTCATAGTCACTCATGAAACTTTAAATATGAATGATTATACATCATTTCAATTCAACTATTATAATTCACCCATAATCTCAACAGCGTTGATTTTATAAATACGAGTCCTACGTCAATATAATTCTCATACCTCAGCTTGATTTGTAATTTTAGAAAAATACTTGTGTATAATAATTCCAATTGATTCAATTCACTCAGCTCATGCATCTACAGTTTTAATAGAGAAAACACACAACCTCATAATCAACAGGGTTGTGAGATTTTTTGGGCTCCATCATTAAAGCGGATGTCAGAAATCGTCAAAAATCGCCAAACGTCAATTTTGTTCAGACTTCGTAACATTTTATTTTTATTTTAAAAGATTTTGTTATTCGTGCTTAATTTCCAATTTTTATTCTTGATAAAAACACTGAAATTTATTGTTGATGGGATAGGCTAGTCCTATGCGCATTTCACAGGTTGCTTAGGCCAGATCATCGGGAAACTTCATCCATAAAGATTTTAGAAAAACTAAAGTTATTACACCAAATAAAACTGTTAAGCGTATAAGAATCATAAACAATAGTTCTACTTGTAACAATATCCAATTTTAAACAAAAACATCAACAATAAACAGTGTTATGCGCCCCATACACGGTTCAATTCAGTTGTCAATTGAGTCTTTCAACTCAGTTGACAACTTCATCAACTGAATTGAAAGATTTTAAATTTATTTTAAAATTTAATGAAATAAAAGACAATTTTAAAAATACTTAACAACAAAAATTAATTTTGACAGCTAATCAAGAGACTCGAGCACACACAGTACAATTGAATTGAATGACTTAGTAGACAACTTGAAAAAATCAAAATCTTTTGAATTTTCTTCAACCAACTCGACAACCTTCAAACTAATCAATTGACAAAGCCATACACGCTTTGATTTGGAGAACAGCCGACTCAGTTGACAATTGAATTGAATCGTGTATGGTCTGTTTTACCAGTAGAACTGTTGCTTATGATTCTCATACGCTTAACAGTTTTATTTGGTTTAATATCTTTAGTTTTTCTAAAATCTTTATAGATGAAGTTTCCTGATGATCTGGCCTAAGCAACCAGTGAAATGCGCATAGGAATAGCTTATCCCATCAACAATAAATTTCAGTGTTTTTATCAAGAATAAAAATTGGGAATTAAGCACGAATAACAAAATCTTTTAAATTAAAATTTTGTATTCCCAAAAATTACTTTTGATAATTTTATTTTTTTTTATTTTCAAATTAAATTTTTGCATACAAAAAAAGCTAGTATAATATTTCAGTCAAAAATCGCCAAAAACTGAGAAAAAATACCAAAAAGTCGTCAAAAGTACATTTTGTTTAGTTCTGTTACTTTTTTTTTTAAATAACATAGAATGGAGATCATATATTCAGATAAAAAAACTTAAATTAAGTACACACAGAAAAAATGAAAAACCAACTTCAATATTTGTTAGAAGTTTGTACCATTAATTAAATTCTTTACTGATTTTCCACCTGCAAACAAATTGATCATATCAATCAACACATTTGTAAGTTTGAGCTTTTATTGCTGTTGAGTTTCAGTTAATAGGTTTAATTGAAATCCAGCACGAACCTTAAACAAGTTTTTAATTAAATAAATTAAAACGATAATTGTCATTTTATATAGTTTTTAAACAAGCCTATTGATTGGCCCAATTAAGTAAATAATTGAGTTAAAATTTTTTTCTAACAAAATTAGTTTATTGACCTAATTAAAAAAATAATTGTTTTTCTTTTCATTTTCAATTAAATGTGATGATTAACACAATCAAAAATGTAATTGTTTTTTGTTATTTGTATCTATTAAATTTTTATTTGAATCAATTAAAGTTCGCTATTTTAATCAATTAAATTTTTAATTGATTCGGTTAAAGAAGTAATTGAAGTTTAACCCCCATTATTAAAATAAAAAAAACTAACTTACAGAAAATTATTTTATTTTTATTAGATTTATTTTTTTTTAAGTTTGCATTCAGTTTTTAACATACATTTACATTACATTTAGGTTCAAACGTAGGCCATTAAGCTCTGGTTTATTTACAATTTACCTTCATCAATTCGTTTAGTTTGAACCAACTTTTTTGACACATTAGCACAGGAAACTTTTGTTAACTTCGTCCGTGAAGTACAACCAACGTTCCTTTAAGTTTTTGGCTGCTGGATATTTGACCACAAAATCAATATAGATTTAGAAAAACGTAAAATCAAAAAAGAAATTTTAATATTTATATAATAAAATTTTTTAATACGATGTATTTACCTAAAGATGACCAGAAGGCTTTGCATATTCTGGCCAAAGTTTAAAAATCTCTTCTCTTCAGATTTGTTAGAAACGTAAAGGGGGGCACACTTTCGCCATGTAATACTCGTCTTCAAATGTTTTTGAAGATCGTAAGTACTCGACATCAAAAGCATACGTTTCTGCATTTTCTAAAGAAATATGTTAACATTATTGTAATTTTTTTCTTTTATTTCTATTCTTATACAAAAGAGGTTTCGATTACATACTAACATATTGTATTTGTACGTGCATATGTAGCTGTATATTAATGAATGCCTAGCAACAATAGTTTATCCCTTTAAAAAATGTTATACATATCTGATTAATACATACCAAGGTACAGAAACAAGCCACTGCCAAAAATTATTTTTCACAAAAAAAAAAAAAAAAAAAAAAAACGCAAACACTTATGGCGATTTCTATTCTGAGAAAAAAATGCTACAGTATATGCATGTAACACTTTTTCATGTTACCTATAATCACTCGAAGTGTTACATGTTGTACAACTTCAATCGAACAGAATTAGCTGCCTTTATTTACAACTATTACACTTTTATTATTAATGTAGTTCATTAGCGATTTTTAAAACTATTCGACTATTTGCTGCACACTTACTTTAAGGTTTGGAAACAGACATTGACATCACTTATTGCTTGAACAAATTTAAAACGATAATAAATACATAGAATTTTCCACCAAAATAAAAAAAAAACGATTTAATTCAAAATGGAGTATGCCGTCGAAGAATATTTAGATGTAGAATTCTTTTGACAAAACTTTTAAAACATTATTACAAACAAAATAAAATATTGGTTGTACAAACAAAGTAGTAAGTACCAAAGTTGTAAAACAGGGCAGTATGAATCCTTAAGTAAAAGTAACATGTTTTGCATGTTTTTCATCAACATTTTCACAAAAGAACTTGAAAATTTTTCCCACAGTTGTATTTTTTGTACAAACGAACGCAAAATGTAGAACATGTAACATTAATGCAACATTTTTCTCAGAAAAGAAATCGCCATTAAACACTTTTTTTAAAGAGGCTTCTTTTTAAAACAAAACTTCAACACAACGATGTTCACAGTAAGAGATCAATTTCAATACTGAATAAAGTTTTTGCTTTTGTCATTGCCTTCGATTTGGTATTACATGTGTACATACAAAAATACAAATCAAAATTTTTTTTTATTAAACACAATTAATTGAATCAATTTAAAAATTGTTTAAAACTTTAATAGAACACAAAACATCTTAATGTTTGTGTGTACATACACACATATGCATGCATATATGCTTATAAACACACAAACATTATAATTTTTATTTTCAACTTAGCCATATTAATTGGATGAATTAAAAAAATTGTTTGAAACAGCATTACTTGATTTAATTGAAAATATTTTGGTACAAACTTTTTCTGTGCATAAGTCTATAAGATCATACACTTCATCGTCATCGATTTCATTACTAGTGTTTTGACCAGCATACATTTAAATGTTTATTTATAAATAAGTTTTCCTGAAAAACTGTTGTCCCTTAGTATATTCCTAATTCTAGTTCTGTTCTTCCTGTGAAAAATTTGATCACTAATCGTTAGTACCCTATTAATTAAATTTCTAGCAGTGTTTATAATAATCTGTTTACTATGTTTCGAAAAATAGTTTACAATTCTTCCCGATGCCGATAGTTTTTGATACCAATCTATTACTAAATTGTTTCCTCTTCTCATTATCAAGGTATCCAAAAAAGGTAATTTAATATAACTATTAAAATCATTAAATGTTTCCAATAAGGTGTTTACTCCGAATTCAGAAATAATGCAAAATATATCATCTACATATTTTGTTTGTAGAATTTTTCAATTGATTTGTCAAGGAATTCCTCCATATCTATATCAGCTATAATTGGAGATGCTGGAGATCCCATTGGAAGCCCCTCTTGTTGGGTGTATACTAGAATTGTCAACCGATTAAGAATAATTCGATGAATCGATCAAACAAAACCAAACTCTTGTTTAATTTTAATTTTCGATTTATTTTAAAACGATGGTTTTCGAATAACGAATAAATCGATTAATTAATGTCGATTAATCGAACATTTTTTTTTATTAAAAAAAAAATTAAATAAAAGTTTAGAATTTGATTTATTCTCATACGTTTTTAGTCATTTTATACAAAATGTCGGAAAGTTAAAAAATATTGTTGCCATAGCCCTGGCTGTAATTAATCTCAATGTTTAGTAAACAAAAACCGTGTTGAGTACTCATAGTATATCAAAAATGTACTTTATGTTCTTATTGAACAAATCTTAACAATCTTATTTATTTACAAAATATAACAATTTCTACTATAATAAAACCTAGTATAATATAATACATATTTACGTAAATACAAAGTCCCAGAAACGAGCTCTCGAGTATAAAGGATATAACATTAGTTTTGATTTGAAAATATAATAAATTTTTATGTATTAAAAATACAAATTTATATTTTTATTTGAGTTGCAAAACTCGTTCGTTACAAAATTAAAAATACGAGATGACACTTGATTCTAACAGTTTTTTTGGCGCTTTATGAGAAGAAATATCAATGCATGTCCTCTTCCATGTTTTTAGCACGGACATGCATCGATGCAATCAGAATAGTTCGTCTAATGAAGCGTCAAAAGAACTGTTAGAATCATTTGCCATCTCGTATTTTTAATTTTGTACCGAACGATTTTTAAAACTCACCTTCTCAATTGTATCAGCTGTTTTATTTTTAAATCAAACGTTTAAAATTTTCAAGAATAGGGATTTTTCAATTTCGGGTGACAAATTTTGCTATAAATAAAAAGCTTAAAAATAAAGAATTGATTTATATAAATCATATCTTGAAAGTAGAAAATGTTGTTATTTTATTATATATTTTTTTAAATTATATATGTATTAGTATCACAATGTTACCATTGAAAACGGTGTAGTGGAAGGTAATCCAACGACATCAAGAAATGCCGAACTTGGTAAAATAGAAAAATACATTCAGAGAGACAGCAGCTGTTCTATAGAAAAAATTGTATACAGAAGTTTGGCTAAAGATGGTAGGTCTGCCAACACCTTTCGAAAATCCAAACTAATATCGGATTATTAAGGAATTAAGGGTTTTACGATGCCTTTAAGTAATACAACGATATGGAATTAATAGAAAAATGTTTTGCATCAAAAAAAGAAGAAGTCATAGCGGATGGAATGGAAGATTTTCCATAGTAATTTTTTGTAAAAATAATTTTTTTATTCGTTATTCTTATCGATTAATCGAATAATTTTTTAGATTTAATCGTTTGATCGAACGAACAAAAACATTTATTTGAATTATTCGAACAAAGTTGAAAGGCGAATAATTGAAAACTCTAGTATATACCTTTCCATTACATTTGAAGTATATATCTATTGTCTTCTATAAAAAATTTCAAAATTCTAAAAAACAGTCCCTTTTCAATTTTCGTATATTGCCCTGTTATATCCCACTTTTCTTCGATTATTTTCACTGCTAAGTCAACTGGTACGCCAGGAAATAGCGATTCCACATCTAATGAAATTAATTTTTCACTTGTTTGTATATATTGATTCTTCAATATTTCTTTAAATTGAAATGAGTCTTTTACATTGTAAATAGAATGTTCAGTAATTTTCTTTAAAATGTTTGTTAAATATTTGCATAACTCATAAGAAGGCGAGTTGATAAAAAAACATATTGGTCTTGTGGAATTTTGGTAATTCATAAAGTTTTTAGTCTATTTTTATCAGATGCTGATATAATTTCTAGTTTAAATAGTTCTTCTATAATCTCGTTGTTAGTTTTTTCTAATTTATGTGTCAATTTATATTTTGTAACGTCTCCTATTATATTATTAATTCGTATGTTATAGTCATTTGTATACATAGCTACGATTGTGTTACCCTTATCGGCTTTCAAAACTAATATATTTATATTCCCCTTTAAAAACTCTTAGTTTCACTAACTTTACCCAATATAAACCTATCCGTGTTACTCAATCGCATTTTCTTCAAATGATTATCTACAATAATTGATAAATTATTTCTAGCTTTCTCTTGTTCCTCTTTTTGCTCTATTGTCTGAATTAAATCTTCTCCCTCCGTTATCATTTTCAGTGAAGGGAAATATTCCCTTTTAACCGGTAAAGCATATTTTGGTCCTAATGAAAGGACCCACTTAACGTCAGTTGGAATATCTTCCCGAGTCTTATTTACAAAAAATGTATCATTTTTCATTCATTTTTCAAATTCTTAAGATTATCATATTTCTTCTTATGAGATCTTCTTACTTTTTTATTAAATGAAGCTTCTACCCGTTCGTCATATTGTAAAAATTGTTTAATTTTCTCATCCGTTAAATTTTTTCTTAAATCTGTAATCACCATTGTTATCTCTTTTTGAAAATGCTTCAATATTTCGTGTTTTTGGTTAAGTGTAAATCTTAATATTTTATTTTGTAAGTCGTGTGTCGTACTAATACATAGTTTTTTGAATAACAGGTAGTCTCCTCTCCATCTCAAAAATATTCATAATGTTCTTTGTTGAATTCGAAATAAATTTTGGTATTATCCCTGTATTTCAGCATCTAATTAAGAATGTTATAGAAGATTTTATCTTGATAATTTTCTCCCTTATTGATTAAAATTCTTGTTTGTTGGTTCTTCTTGAATCTATTGTATGACATTCTGAAACCAAATATCTTCGTGCTCTTTTTGTAAATTTAAATTCTGTTTTAATTAACCTTTTTGATAATATTTTTAATGTATTTAATTTTGAGCTCCAGGTCTTTTTTATAAAAAATATTAATTTATTTAAATATTCGATACTTTGCCAACCTTTGGTAAGCATCTTCAGGAAACAAACAAAATTTTTAATATGTACTATTACACAAATAATAAAAAGTTATAAAAAATATATTTCAAAATTAAATTCAAAAACATATGTATGTACAAGGTATATTTACACAAGGTAAACTCGTTGGCCCATATGTTTGTCAGCTGTTTACCCATAGTTGGAACCACAACGTCAAATTGCGTGTATATGAGCCTAAATTTGTACATGTGTGCGTTGAATTGTTTTTGTTTTATATGAAGACAATTTTGACAACATGGTTCCTTTTATAGAGCAAAATGTCTACACTCCCAAATGAGTCTACCTTGTGTAAATATACCTTGTGTATGTATTTGTCATAAAATTAATTTCAAAAACCATATTAACAAAAATAAAAATATACAAAAGTATAACAATTCATGGTATAAACACAACTGGGACGAACGACGAACTTTTAATAGTACGACAAATGCGTCGGCAAGAATTCGTTACGTAAATTCGTCAAATGAGACACAATAAGTGCGTAAATCAATGTGACTTTACATTTATCTTGGACGCTAAATTATATAAACCCTTCAAGAAATGAATGAGCGAATCTTCATATTTTTCACTTTGGTGTTAAGAAAATGATAAAAAATCAAAATATTAAAAATTTTCGGGAGTTTTCGCAATTTTTGCAAATTTTTTTTTTGGTATTTTCCGACAATCCCATTAAGCGATTTCAAATAAATTTTAGTGTTTGTTTAAAAGTTTGCAATTTTTTGCGAATTTTAGCCAAGTTCGCAATAGAAGAGATTTTTCCCTGTGATTCTCTAGTGCTTTCACGATTTTAAATAAATAATAGACTTTGCTATCATGCTGTGCTGTCCCTTTTCCAACTTGTTCGTCGTTCGTCTGCATAAGAAATAAAAATAAACCTATCGCAGAGTTCGTTACGCACGACGAATTTCGTTCTACGCAATGATTTTGTATACTTCCATATACACTTGAAAAAAAAAGTTGAGCCAGTCACTCCCTAGGATTAAAGATTGGTTGAAAAGAATTCCAGAAATATTTTTTTAAATTTTTGGCCACGCCTCTTAAAGTCCGATCGTAACATATGGCATATTGTTATTCATGGCTTGTCTATGGCTTCATTTTTGCCTTTGGTGACATTTTAGTCTGACATCAAATTCTGGGCGCCACTTTTGCCGTCTCGGAACATACCACCCTACTGTCCAATGTTTGCACGTGGCAAGAAAGCCCTTTTATGCCACGTCTAGGGATGCAAACGATACATCGATGTTTAGAAAACATCGATGCATCGTTCATAAACATTGATGTTAATATCGATGTTTTGATTTACGATACATCGGCGATACATCGTCGTCAAAACTAAAAAACATCGACATCGTCCATTTAATATTTTCATTAATTTAATATTTTTTATAATAATTTTACCAATTTTAATTTTTATTTTTCAATTAAACCTTTTATTTAAAAATATAAAAAAATGTTTTTCAAAGCATATGTACGTTAAACGTAAGAATTTTAAATGTCGGTTTTTAATAAAATTTCTGTAATATAATAATTTTATGACATATATTATATAAATATTTCTCTATTAAACAGAATTTTAAAACAAAAATTAAAAATTTTTTATTAAAAGTGTATTAAAAACGACCTCCCAAATTCTTGCGTTTTACGTTTCCGTTTTCCAGCACACCCCTGATAGCCATACAAAGTACGTATGTATGTATGTACATGCATGCATACTGTGCATTGCATAACTATATGTATGTATTAAGTTGGCTTAAGCCACTGTGCGAATACATAAAAATAATATTTGTCAAACCATATTGCACTTTTGGAAACTTTTTGTTTAATTTTATGAATCTGTCATTGCATAACTGGTTGCACTTTGTTTTGGTGTTTTTGAATGCATTTGACAGGCTTTTTGTTAATTTTTGACAAAAGCTTATGCAAGCATATGTATATTATATTTAAGCATTAAGATTTTCAGTAGCAAAGAAGAATTAAAACAGTCCGTAAGTATAATTGCAAAGTTGGTTTCAACATCGATGTTAAACATCGATGTATCGTGTTTTTTACCGATGTTTTTTAACATCGATGCTTATCGTGAAAACATCGACGTCTTCAAACATCGATGTTTTTCAGAGCGATGTTGCATCCCTAGCCACGTCCCAAAATTAGGCCCTCTTTTCTTTTCTTATATATTTTGCATTAAACCTTTTGTTTTTTTTTTTTAAATAGCGCCGACGTTAAAGTCCAATTTTATTGTATCGCATATCATTACTTATGGCCTCACTATGGCTTCATTTTTGTGTTTGGTGACTTTTTAATCCGACATCGAATTCTGGGCGCCACTAATAACATCTCGGATCCTTCCCCCCTAAAGTCCAATTTCTGGTATGTACCAAGAAAGCCCTTCTAATACTTTGTACGTCTAGGTTATTATTTGCTCTTTAATTCTAGGGGGTGACTGGCTCAACTTTTTTTTTCAAATATACACCAATGTGTTCTATTTCAGGTGAAGAATGTTCGTTGTGAATTTAAATTTAAAACTTGTTTATTTTAAAGTACTTTAAATGTTTTTAATGCAGTTGGGAATAGGGAATTAAGATTAGATGTAGAATTTAATGTCTACTAGTGTCGCCCATTCTCAGCTTTGCATTGTTCATTTTTTGTAAACGCATTATTCCAAGAGGTGGCCGCTTTCACCGAATTTAAATGCTTTTGAGTTCTTTGGGGGTACTGAAAAAGAAATCCAAGCAATAGGTTAGAAAATCTTGGAATACGTTCGAGAAAAAGCGCAACAATGCAAAGCTGAGAATGGGCGACACTTAGTAGACATATTTTTCAACATCTAACTCAACTTAATTCCCCATTCTTAACTGCATTAAAAACATTTTAAAGGACTTTTAAATGATTTTAACATCTTTTCTTTAGACCACCTTGTATTTAGTATAACCAAATTGACTATTTTTAATATTCCAACACCAGTGATTTAAAATAAAACAAGTTAGATACCCTCCACCGACAGTTTGAATATTTCAGAAGTGATATCTATATGATGTCTATTTATTATTAATTTATCTTTATAAAACAGACATCAGCATTAAAATTGGTTGCGGCTTAGACCTATATTAAACTATTGACCGACAATCTTGAGTAAAATATCTTGATTCGTAACAGTTTAAGCGGAACTTAAATGGTTTTCAGGAGCGGGATTTATATTGGAGCCATTGTAAGTTATGAACCAATCATCCCAAAATTCCGCAGAGGTATTTCTGGTATTAAAAAACATAAATTTCAATACAGTGTTGTAATTAGTTTTAGCGTTTACAGTGAATTTCAGAAGGCTACAAAATATGGGACCTAAAGTAAATTATGGACCGTATATCACAAAATTGCATGACATTTTTTCTAGCCATCTGAAGCTAAATTGGAAGAAATTTTACCACAATAAATATATCTGCTACGATTTTAGGCGTATTTAATTAATTTACCAGTTTATATGTGCCCTATATTAATTTACGGAATTTTGCAGAATCATTACTGTTCTTATAAAACTGTGAAGTACAAAATTCTATTCTGATAGCATTATTTATTACGGTTTTAGGCGAACTTAACTGTTTTCTGGGAGTAGGGTTTATATGGGACCTAGGGTAAATTATGAACCGATATTCATGAAATTTCACAGCGTGACTTTCAGTCGAATAAAATGAACATTTGCAAAATTTCATACTATTTCGTGCTTTGTTCAATCACTTATGTAATTTTTTGTAAAAAAATTATCTATTTTTTAAAGGGGCGTTTCCACATTTTCATTCATAGCTCTGATCCTACTAAACCTATTTTGCTGGATTTCAATCCCAAACTGCTTAGGATAACTACAAGCAATTTGACAGCCAGTTTGTTTATTTCTGTTGAGCTTTTCGAAAGTGAGCGTGTTTTCAACAGACGGACAGACGGACGGACTTGTCTAAATTGACTTAGAATTACTCAAGTAGCCAGAATATATATACTCTATGGGGTCTGAGGTCAATAATAAAAAAGTTTCACGCGGAATGACAAACTTAGTATACCCTCTTCACAACTTATTGTGGTGGAGGGTATTAAAATGCAATTCGCCCCCACCATTAATTTTCTTCCACCACTTCAGTTTATACACAGACATTAAAATAACTTTTTTTTATCACACAAAACAAACAATCATAATTAACATAATAACAGTCAAGTTGATAACATCTACATCTATTGACACATTCATTGTGAGTTTATTGAAGTGACTACTTAAAACTGATTGATATCAATGTTGTCAATAAAATATTTGATATTCATGACTTTATTACACGCACTAACACCCACATCTTTTCAGCATTCTCAATTTTACTTGTAATTTAAAAATATTAGTAACAAATTTTAAGAACTGAAATTTATTTTTTTTTTGTTATTTCCCGGCAACAATTTTATTAAACTTATGACATTTAAATAAGGTGTGAATATAAAAGAAAAATCATTTTAATTCTCTTTCGTTACCTCAGCTGTTGTAGAGCGTTTCCAACCAATTCTGAGTTAAAAAAAGGCACCCACACAAAATTTATGCCAATCACGATTTGATAATAATTTACTTTTTTAAGCATCTTTTTCGTTTTGCCATTATGACACCTATTTCGGGTTAAATAGGCCATCATAACACTCAAAGCAGGTCACGTGCACAGTAAAGTTCTCATTTTTATTTTTTCCATATTCTATGAATAAATAGTTCTCCTCCCCGGTGTAGCCGGGGTATTTTGCCTTCTATCAATGGCTTTCATTTTTAATACAATAATAATGGTTCGTTGTCTGGGTATTTTGTATAAAATTATAATAGAAGAAAAAAGTTTTATTCGTGTTAGAGCAGTTCTTTTGTGTTGCTGGGAAAGTGTTTCTTGTAGTTGTGTGAACGTGCGAGTTTGTGTGATTATTGACTTTGAACATGAATTATGGCTATTAAAAAATGTTTAATTTATGATTTATTAGCATGTGGGCTGACTGTTTGTATGTGTATAAAAGTTTGATGGACCACTTATGTGCAGGGGTTAATTGGTTTTGTGATGTATTTTTAATTTACTTTAATTTCTACCTTTCTTATTGATTTTTATTATACCATTTAGCAAAGGTAAAAGGGTATATATATAAGTTTATCGTTCCGTTTGTAAGTTCTACAATATTTATCTTAGGCCCTATAACGCATATCGTCACTTAAAATACAAAATAGCGTAACAATACTTTTTATAAGTTTACCGGAGAAGCAAAAAATTTTAAAATATCAATTACAGAAAGGTGTACTTGGCGTTGGAATTACTTTAATAAATTCGCCATTTTAGATTTTTGTAATTATAGTACATCAATCAAAAAGCCACTTAGAATTTTTTGGTAATACGTTATTTTGTAGTTTAGGTGACGATATATATTTTCTGCGCCCTTATGAGTAGCGTAGTTGATTTAACGTTGGCCTTCTGTCTACTAAAATGGGTTTTCCGAAGTCCCCAAAATGATGGTGACTTGGTGTTATTATTCTTCTGTCACATCTGCTCCGTTAAATTTTGCTATTGAAATTCAACTAGATCGGTCCATAACAGAGATCAGCAATGAATCGTTGTTTTGCTACTCATACTGACTACTCTGATTCACTCACGAGAGTGCGACGCCGACATCATACTCATACTCATACTCATAAATGACCTCAGTGTGATTTCTTATTTCATGAAAATACTTATAGTACTCACATTGATTCAACTCATTCAGCTCATTCATTATCATGTTAACACAACAGATCAAACACACAACTTCATAATCAGCGCTGCCAGATAAATTTGACAAAAAATCGTCCACTTCATACATACCTATAACTTTAAACTGTAATTGCCAAATCGTCACTTTGCTATTTCGGGGACAAATCCGTCCGCCTAGCATTTTGCTTCGCCTTTACACATTGAGTTAAGTTGAATTTAAATCAACCACTACATAAATGTTGCTAAAGCTAAGGTCACACTTATTAAATATTTGACCAAATAAGCGTAACCCCAACTTTTGTTAATAGTTAGTGAGATTTAAAATTTTCTTAATATTACAAAATAAACTAATTATACTACAAGGCATAGCAAAAAACAGTTTTTTCTTAGATGTGGTATTTTAATCAAAATAAATATTGATATTAAGCGAAATGATTTTTTAGTTTGGTTGTTGGTCCCGTTTTTTTCGTCAAATATTTGATAAGTATCTTAAGTATGAGTACGATGAGTAACATCAAACTTTTGAGTGAATATGAGCTTCGATAACATTGCAGTAAGTATGAGTGCGTATAAGTACAAGAAATTATGAAACATCATTCAGCTCTACTCACTTTTTCACTTTTAATTTCTGATCTCTGATCCATAAATGGCTGAGATATGAGTAAAAAACGACGAGCGCCTATAATTTCACAAAATCCAATGTTGTTGGTGTTTTTTCATACCCATCACCGAAAGTTAGAAGGTAAATATAAACTATACACTATACTATATTTATACTATATACTATATATTTTTTTAATGTTTAACGATGTCCATCTGTTTTTATGTGTATTTGGAAAACGAAAAGAGCCAAATCCCAATTAGGATCAAGCATCTTGGTTATCAATGAGCATCATCCGACAAAATGTAGGCGGGATTGGAGAAGTGGGAGTGGCACAAAGAGATTTATTTATATTTACAGAGTGGTTTTCATATAATATTCTGTTTTTATCGCACCATGGTGAAGGGTATATAAGATTCGACATAGTCGAAAATAACACTCTTACTTGTTTTTAAATTGTCAAGGTGCCCGCTCTAAGTTATTATTGATTTTCTTTTCATCTAATCATAAGGATAATTTTGAAATTTTGAAAAATCTAAAATTTTTTGAATACTGTCTTTAAAGATTCGTTTACAATCTCAAAACATTTTCACTTGGTGTTCATAATAGAGCAACAATTTTTTTCGGAACCACACACATTTCGCATTAAGAAACCGATTGCAAATTTTACCCATAACAATATTATGCATTTATTATTATTTTTTACAACATTTTGTTAAAATGTTTATTCAAAACTAAATAAAATTATTTTAAACGTCAGAAACAATTTCATACAAATTGTTGCTGAAGTTCTAGTTGACTCAATTTTTTTAAAAAAAACTTTAGTAACTTTTTTGTTTGTAAAATGAAAGGAAAATATATGAAATACTTTGGGAAGAAATAAGATAGAAGAAAAAACGAAAATATTTCTCTGATTGTGAGCAAAGCTTAAGTTATGATTAAAACGCTTTTTGCATTCAATTAAAATAGTTATAAAAAATATTTTACAATAGTTCAACAAAATAACCACAATACTAATTATTTTACAATAATTTTAGAAAAACATCTTTGCTTATTCAAAGCTACGGGAATAATAATTTTTTTTAAATCGCGCGAGCTTAGTTATGCCAGAATAGTCTGATTATTCAGGCATATGGTGGAGTTGCCAGGGTACTGCTCGGCAGACTAGACCGAGCTGATAGAAAACTTATGGGGAATCTTAGGTGACAACCCGAGCGAGTTGTTGATGTGTTGTAAAGCCTTCCGTAAGTCAATTAATACATAATTTTTTGATAATTTCATGCTGTCAAGCAAAAAATGCCGCTGAAATGCGTTTCGTAGTTCCAAAAGCCAATTGGTTGGAGAGGCCTTAATGTATCCCTTGTAGGCTGTTCGTTAGCCAAGTAAAATCAGGGGCAAGGGTTCTTTACAAAGGATTGAATCGTAACACAGTATTGCTGCTTTAGTCTTCTGTGCCACCTTTCAACGATGCCATTGGCCTGTAAGTGGTACGGCATAGTTTGAATGTGATAAATACCAAGGTATCGTGCGAGCTCGTTAAAAATTTTCGACTCAATTTGTCCTCTTTAGTCGCATGTTATGTTTGCTGGAATGCTCTCCAATTTGATTGCGCGCAAAGGGACTTATTAAATATGAAATAAGTCCACAAAACCAAAAATTAAAAAGGTCCCCAATCACAAGGACAATGGTACACACATATATTGCTTTTTTTGAGCCAGAAGCACCGTAGAATGCAGCCGTAATGGAAATTTATAATCCATTTATTTTAGTTTCATCTTTTAAGTCTCTTTTTCTTAACAAAAGCAATCTTTATGTACAGATGTTTTAAATTTGATTTTCATAACTTTTAGTAATTTAATTTAAAAAATGAGTAAATAGTTGTTTAATGAATATTAATTTTTGGTTTAAATTTATTAAGTTTTAGCCTGTCGCAAAAGTAAAAATAAATTTATTTGGAAAATGCTTAAAATAACCATAAGCATATAAATGGACACTAATTGTTCTAAAAAACACATTTAAACGTACGTAATCATTATTTTGTTAAAATTAAAACGAATAAAGCAAATTGACATTTTTGTTGCACTCTACAGCAGGCAGTTTATGACTTTATGTTTACAATATTTGTATTGAGTAATAAATAAATAAATAAATTCTAAAGAGTTTTAAACGGCTAAAAATATTCCGAATTGCCTCAAAGCTCATTGAGTTGAGAAAATACTTTTAGGGGCTTAAAGGTTTCAAGTCACAGTTTTGTGACATCTTCAGCATTTTCAAAATACTCAGTAGAGGTGAAAACGAGGTTAAATTTTTAAGAAGGTATCTGTAAGCATTGAGGGCCTTAAAACTGGGGTATCTTGTAAACTGAAAACTGGGTTACTTGGGTTTCATATGCACCTTTTAGTATTCCGATTGACTTAGAATCAATCTAACGATGTCCGTCCGTCCGTCCATCCGACCGGTTGTCTGTCCATGTAAACCGTGTTCGTAAAGAACAGTGCCCATATTCTGAAACACCGCGCCAATTGCAGCGTTAGAAATAAAAAAAATGCCATAAATGGAAACAAACAACTGTTTTTCTCCCTTAACTGCGTCTATAACATTTATGGCGAGTATGAGCTGTTACGTAAGAAAATTATTCGCCAATTTACAGAAAAAATGTGTTTGTAAAATTTCTGTGGGAAAGTTCAAGCTTTGAACTGTCAAATAAACGCACGAATAAAAGTAGGGCGAGATAAAATTTCAACACTAAAAACAATTAAAAATGCGAATAATAAAAATATTTTGTTCAAGGCACATCTTTTCATTGTTTAATTATGCTGCTTTAACATTTTAATAAAATAAACGAATGTAAAGCTCGTTTGCAAACAAAAAACATTAAAGTCGCACTTAACATTATTTGGTATAGCCGACGGTTGTATTTTCTCCGCCGTCGTTGAAAATGTTTAAATTTTAGTAAATTTTTAGCGCCGTCAACGATATGTGTGACTGGCGCTCTAAACGTCTGCAGTTTCAAATCGGCTTCGAGTGGAATATTATGAAATTTATAACCACCGACGTAATCTCTTTGGATAGTTGTCGACAGGAGTTACAGACACAACCATTTCTCACTTTTCGAGAAACGATGGAATATGTTGTTTCACATCTTTTCGATGCGAGAAGTTCTCACCAAAGTTGCAGAACATGGGCACAGGTTGCAATTTTGGAACTAATTTATTTGAAGTTGGCACATATGTATGTGTTAATTGTTATAAGGTGTAAGAGGGCCCATTTAAAATGGCCAGAATCTGTTCATAATTTTACAAAGCCCCTATACAAACTTCTTTCCGGAATAAAGCCTTGGTGCTTATAAACTAGGGTTTTTTCCCGGGATTTCCGATCCCGGGAATTCCCGGGAATTTCAATTATTTTATTTCCCGGGATGTCTTTTGCGGGATCCCGGGAAACAAAAAATTGCTCATAGATTCAGAAAACGGCTATTTTTACTCTGAAATTTAGTTTTCTTTTCTTAAAAAATTAGAATCTGTGGATGGGTTATCGATTAGATCAATTACAAGAAGTGAATACATACGTAAATCAATTTCTCCTGCTGCAATAAATCTATTAAAGGCAGAATGGGCAGTGCAACAGTTGATAATTAATAAACTAAGTGAAGTGAAGAGTTGATAAAGAACATAAATTCAAAATAAGATGCAGGCAGTAAATTCTCATTGTCCATGGACAAGTCTTAAAAATAGGAGATACCTAAACATATCACTCCTTCATTGCAACATAGTCATATCTACTAAAACACAGTTTCCTTTGCAGATGGGCCTAATGAAAAGAAAAGGTTTGTAAGAAGTAGTCCGGATGATGCTATTTTTGGCATCGACCTTGACATCAGGTCGCAGCATTTATTTTACTTACTTTGTAAACAAGTTCCCTTACGTTTGTTTATAAAAGTTTTTTTCATTAATTAAAAATATATTTACTTTGTATTATCTGTATGGAGCAGGATCCCGGGAAATTTAAAAAAATTTCCCGCTTTCCCGGGAATCGAAAAACTCCGGGAAAAAGACTCTATTATAAACCGTCTTTAATAGCATATTGGTTATCCGGTTCAATTTGGTCGAAAAATATTTTGTGGCAACCTTAAGACTGGGCTATCACCACGGAGTCCAACTCTTTTTAACCCTGAAGATAGGATGTCCAGTTAAAAATCTAGATATAGTTAAAAAACCAACCAAAGAAAAGCAGTTAGAGGACCAACAAACCGATGGATAGATGTAGTCAATGCTGATCCGAAAAGGCTAAAAAAATTAGACGGGAAAAATGTAGCAAGAGATAGAAATGAATGGGAAAGTATTGTTTGGAAGGCCAAGGCTAAAATTTAGCGCCAAGGATGTATACATGGTTGTAAAGTTAACCATCATTTTAACTTTTTTTGGAAATGGTCCATAATTAGTCATATTTTCCATACTAGCTAGATTTTATAATTGCTTCTGTGTCATCTCATAGCAGTAATAATATTAGATATTTGGATAATATTTTTCACAAAACACTTTTTTATAAATCTTAACATCACAATATACATTTTTTTTGGCGGAAAGATGATTGCCCATGGGTGCCAATTATTGTGGTTTAGGGTCGGCCTTTAACAAAAAATGTGTTTTTTTTCTTGTAATTAAAATTGGCTTTTTTACTTTATATTTTTAAACTGTTAACAGTGTCGTTAACTTAACCCTAACAGTATGTTCACATTTGGCTTCTTAAACGCGTTTAAGCAGTTCGAACGTGATTAAGCTCTAATCACTTCAAAATCGAGATGATTACCCATACATTGAAGTGATTTGTTAATCACTTCAAATTGACATGATTACAACTAAATCACTTCATAAATCACATAGAATCCACTGAACATACCTCAAATGTAGAATCGCCAACATGATCGTGTACAACCGGCCAAGATTTCTGCTTAATGTTTTTATTTTTTTCCTTAAATAATTCATACATTTTCACAATTTCATCATTAAAATGATTAAAATAATCTTCTGATAACTTTATAAAAGTGTTTTTATCCATTTTTAATACTTTAAAGAAATAAAAATTTGTTTGTTGTTTTTTTGTGTGTTTGTTGTGTGTTTTTTTTCTTAATCATCTGTCATCTTAATCATCTCAAATGCAATGTGAACGGCTTTGATTAGCTAAATCAACATTTTGCTTAAACGTGCTTAAAACCCTAAGTGTGAACTGCTCGAGCTCAAAAAAGTTACATTTTTAAAGGATTATACTATTTTAAAACTGCCTTAGCTCCTCTCATAAACGATTTTTTCAATAAATGTGGGCTGACATAAGCCAGAACGATACAACATTTTGGGAATACAGGCAAAAGTAAGCGAATTTTATTTGACTTTAATGTCTAAAAAAATCTTAAACAATAGTTTTAATAAAGTTTAATTTAATAAGGCTATTTAAATATATAAAACGTTTGCGAATTGTGAAGAATTGATTATTTTTAATAAATTCTATAAATAAATTGTAAATTATTGACTAGAAAAAATTCTCGAAAATTGCCAGGAATAAGAAAAAATTAACAACTCATTACCGAGAAAGAATCCCCTGGTCTTAATTAAATTAAATCTTTGTTTGGTAATTTTTCTTTTTAATAATTTATGTTTTAAATCTTATTTACATTTTATTACTTTCATATTTAATTTGCCTAGAGCAAATGTTTCAATTCAACAGCCTTCTAAATTCGTTCTTGATCTACTTTTATTGTTGTAGTTTTTAATAGATTGTAGACTTCGCTACAAATAGCAAAACACTAAACAAATACATCTAAATGAAGCACATGTTAAAACACTAAACAATTGCAATTTGTTAGCTCTAAAAGGACAATAATATAGTTTGTGGGTATTTACCAGTACACACGTACGTGAGCTTATTTGCTTGTAGTAGTTAACCAGCAACAATTATAATCAAAAGCTAAAACCGAACACAACATACACACAATAAAAAAAAAATAAACTTAAAAACCAAAAACCAACCGCATATATAAAACAAATGCACGTTAAATGAAAAAGCCATGAAATGCGGAGGACGAGTAAACGTACGGACACATTTTGCTTTAAGAATCCTGGCTAGAAAAAAAGAGGTGGTTAAATGAGTGAAATAAGGAAGCGTATAAAGGCTAGAAAGGAGCCAAAAAAAAAAAAAAAAAAAAAAAACAATAAATTTGTTTTTGCAACATTATACGTTTGTTAGTTTTAAATGGATGAGTTGTTAAAGTGTGGCATGTATAATGGGTACTATTTGATACGTTTAAGTAAAACTAAAAGTTTCCAAAACATTTAAGAAGTCAGTTTAATAAAAAAAAAACATTGGAAAAGTAAATTTTTTTTGTTTATTTGTGGTATACGTGTTATATTGTGTGAATATTGCTCATACGCCATCATGTACAGCAAACTGTGAGGAAGTTTTCCTACATTGATTTTAGCCTTAAGTTTTTAACGCATCGAAATAATAAAACATTTAACCAATATGAATTGTATGAATTGTTTTCTAGATCCTCACGAAATTCTAGGCTGATTTACCAAAGTCCTAGAATAACTTAAAAAGCAATAGAATAATAATAACCGCTGAAATTTATCTATGGATGTGGATAAAAACTTAAATAACATGTTCAGTTTTGAATATTTTCTCCGACAATTTACTTGACAATTTACGGAAAAAACAAATAAATGAGCTTGACATTATCTATAATGACAAGTGGTTTGTTAACAAAACCGGCACAGACATACCAAAAGAGACTCAATGGCTCTTATCACTAGGAGAGAAATATGCGATACCAACAGAGAAGAGAAAATTCCCACTTTTTAAAATGATTGCTGATGGAGAAGATTGCATCCAGACTATAGAGGACAAAGAAGAGCAAGAGACAGCTAGAACACAGTTCACTTCAATGCTGGAAAATCACATAAACAAACAAAATCTAAATAGGAGAGAACGCTATATACTTAGTACAGTGGAACAAACTAGAAAATTTTTGCACAAAAACAAGAATATACTTATATTAAAAGCGGATAAGGGGAATGTCACAGTAGCAATGGAGAAAAAGGATTATGATATTAGGATGAAGAATATCCTTAATGATATGATGACATATAGGTGGACAAATAAAGATCCCACATTATCGCTGAAGAAGAAGAGCCATGACCTGGTAGATGAACTATTTTTGTGCAATAATATAACTGTGATAGAAAAGAGAAGACTGAAAAATGACGCGGCAACTGCACCTAGAATATATGGACTTCCTAAAATCCATAAGGAAGATTACCCTCTTAGACCAATCTGTGCATCAGTTAACTCGCCGTCCAGCGAGCTATGCAAATTACTGACAAATGTTTTGAAAAAACTTACTGAATTTTCGATTTACAACGTAAGGGATGCAGTGCAATTTAGACATAAGATAAACAACAGTGCAATAGATACGGACGAAAAATTAGTTTCCTTTGATGTGGTATCACTTTTTCCAAGTATACCAGTGGACTACGCAATAGATGTTATAAAGAACAAATGGATTGACATAGAGAAACATACAAATATGCCAAAGGAACTATTTTTGAGAATTCTAAGATTTTGCGTTAAGGATAACAGATATTTTAAGTACAACGACAAAGTATACATCCAATGCAAAGGACTGCCAATGGGTTCACCGGCATCACCTATTGTGGCAGATATAGTGATGGAGGAACTCCTTGGAACATGCATGAATAATCTGGACGAAAAACCTAAATTATTGACGAAATATGTTGACGACCTTTTTGGAATTATAAAGATAAGTGCAATAGAAAGGACCTTAGAACAACTGAACGCATTTCATAAAAACATTAAATTTACAATGGAGGAGGAGGTTAACGGAAAACTGCCATACTTGGATACCCTGGTCATAAGGAGCAAAAACATAATTAAAATAGACTGGTACCAAAAACCGACGGCTTCAGGGAGAATTATTAATTTCAATTCTTGCCAACCGAAAAAGATAATAATGAATACGGCCAACAATTTGATAAACAGGGTCCTTTCCATTAGCGATGAGTCGTTCCATTCTTCCAATAAAGAAAAAATTAAAAGTATTCTTACAAGAAACTCTTTCCCTAAAAATATAATAGAAACTTTAATTAAAAACTATGGAAAAAAACCACCTAGGGAACATAAAGAGAATACGAAAATATATAAATCAATGACGTATGTACCAAGTATCGCAGAGAGAATAAAGAATGCTCACATTTATAATAAGGACAAATTTATGATTGCTCACACATCGACAAATACATTAAAACAACTTTTCTCAAACAACAAATGTAAACTTGACAAATTGGATAACACTAACGTAGTATATAAGATTAGTTGTGCAGGAAATGACCAAGACATATGCGATCAAGTTTATGTCGGTACTACAAAAAATAAACTTAAGACTCGTATAGCTGGACATAAATCAGATTTTAAAAACATTAATAAAATATCAACACAAAAAACTGCACTCGCATCCCACTGTGCAGAGAGACTGCATACACCAAACTTAGAAAATGTGGAGATATTACAAAGAGAGGCGAAATATAATAAACGGTATACTTTAGAGATGCTTCATATAATAAATATACCAAAGGAGAGGAGAATTAATTATAAAACAGACACGGAAAACTGCGCCAATAACTATAGACACATAATAAAAAAGAAAATTAAATAGTTAAGTTAGTGCAATATTAAATGTGGAGATAGTAATACGTCTCTTACAAATATATTTGTAACTCATTGTAAGTGTTTTGTTTTCTTTTTTGTTGTAATTATGTATTTTATTTTTATTTAGCACAGTCTTTGTTAATATGTTTCGTAAATTGTTGTTTTTCTTATATTGTTACAGCCTTGATAATGATATCCGAAGGATATCGAAATATTGGAACAAATAATTTAATAAATAATATACATATATTTTTTACAAATAATTGGCCTCGAGCTCGAAAAAAGTTTTTATTTTAATAATTTAAAAAAGGTCGAAGAAATACAAATTTAATTTTTCTCCGACAATAATTTTACTTGGATTCTTGAATAAGGGTTTTGGGGATATGGGGACAATATAAGATTATCTATATGATGGATCTTGGCCCTGTCCCACAAAGATTAGATACAAAAGGCACTGGTTTACATAGCACAATGCATAGTATAGTAAATGTAAATGTAATAGTAAAAATATATTTTTAAAATAGCCATTGTGCGAGAGCGATTTAAAATTTCCATGACTTTTTGCATTTTCGGTCTTTCAACTGCCAGGTCAAAACTGTTTCTGTCAACAGGTATCTGTCAATTGACTCCTGTAAAAAGTTTAATAAGTTGTGCTTAACAGCCATTGATAGCAGACAACCTCTTAGTTTTCGGAGAAATGGAAAATAGCGAATTTCAGCTGCTCATTAGAAATTCCAGGGAAAATAAAATCCAAAAATGAGGCTACGAATTGCTCCCCCTTCCACCCTATTCACCGGATTTATACCCGAATGACTATTTATTGTTTGCAAGCCTGCAGAAATGGCTGAGCGGAACATTGATGAAATATTTTGATAAGCAAATAAAATTTTGATGACCTGTCAAGTATTATACTTTAATTAAAAAATTTGTTGAATAATAATTTAAAAAAATAATTAAATTTGCACCAGTAAACAAATTATTAGTATCAATGAATTTTTGATTTATTAAAAAAATTTTCTGCAGTAATTTTGTTGATAAAGGTAAACGTTTAATTCACTTGATTAAATTTTTAATTAAAACTGATTTTATTTTTGATTAATGGTTAAATTGGAAAAAAATTGGCGAGAATAGTTTCTGTGAAGTGATAAAAAAAAATTTAAGAAACTTTTGACAAAGATGACTACGTTAAACAAAATATGGTTTTTTTTTCAAAAACTTTTTTTTTTATTCAAAAATTCACTGACTTATTGACCCACCCTCGTAGTAAATAGAAAATTACCTGTACTAACACTTAATTTCTTTAATTAAATAAAATACTTTCAGGAATATGACTATTTTAAAAAGTTAAAGTGATTGTATCAATATTTTCCTCGTCTTTAATCTTCATGTTAAGTATTTTCGGTTATACAGTTTTATATATTTATATAATTGTGTAGGGAATTAATTAGTTTAATTTTTATCCCTTTTAGCAAGTTGCATTAATACTTGCTTATAATTTGTTCCTACACATGTGCATATATAAACTTCTCCCTGAAGGAAACCTGGGTGCAAGGGTCTCCAAGTCACCAGTTTGTCGACTATTTTGGTGACATTGTCAAATAAGTACTCTACACTGCATTTGCCACTACAGTAGTATTCCTGTTTAACGAACTTTCGATTCTGCGAACATCGCATTTAACGAACACACAAGTTTGCTCCATTGAGTACATTATATATAGCGAACAAAAAATATTTTTTTTGTGCTCAATTTAGCGAACAAATAAGATTCATAATTTTAGTTTAAAAACCATAATTTGAAGTAATTTCTAACTAAATAAAAAGTGAGTACCAAAAACAACCGCTCTTTTTTAGGTTTTGTTTATGCTGGGTGCACACTATGCAATACATTTACGTTATCTAGCAAATCAAATTCATTTTCATTCATTTTTCATTCATTCCAGATTGCATCAACATCAAAACGCCTTGATATTTTGAGGTTGCATTGAAATAGATAACATGTAGATTGCACTGTCTGTACCCAGCATAATATAGCATTTTTGTTTGATTATGCTGCAATGATCAGTAAAATGAGTACAAGAAAGACACTTTTTTAAAAGAAAAACTAAAAATTGTGGATGATTACCAAAATAAATTACGAGTTGTGGATTCGCGCAAAAAGTAACAAGAAGTACAAACTTTATATTTAAAAATAGGAAAGCGAAACAAGGTGAATTTCCAAGAATGAAGAAACAACTTTTTTCTTGGTTTTTACGACAACTACATTCATACATGCATTGTTCTTAAAAAAAAAGAAACATTACTCGACAAATTTTTTATGTAAAATTTTCAAGGAAATTGAAAACGAATTTGAACTTTTTTTTTCATTCAAATTATTTTAGGTTTTATTCTACCAGAGTAATGCATTGTACCTTTTTTTAATTTTTTTTAATAAATTATACAGATCTCAAAACATATTTTAAAATTAGCCACAAATAAAACGGTACTAGTTATTTATTTATTCATAACAAGGGTACTAGACATAAGCATGGCATATAACGAACTTTTCAGTTTAACGAACAGGCCTGACAAAGTACTGGTTCGTTAAACCGGAATACTACTGTATATCTAGCTTTAATACGAACACAATTTTATCAAAAACAACTGAGAAGTATAATTCCTATAAACGTTAAAGAAATAATAAAAAAAAAATTGGTTTTTAATTCGTATTCGTAGCAAAAGTATAAACTAGGTTTACTAAAACGTACTAGTGATCCAAAAGCACTAGCTAATCAATAGTACCAACGTCAGTAGTAGACTTTCAATAACACGCACATGTTAAATGTCTATAGTAAATAACATTGTCTGCACGCAGAGAAAAAATATGGTTGGGCATGGTTACGGCAACAACACTATGTTTAATGTAACAATATATTGTTTTAGTACACAAAAAATTGCTATTTTTATTTAATATCAACAATATTATAGTTACTGTAAACATATCAATGTTTATCGCAATTATGAATTTGAGTATTGTTGACCGAAAAATAATTATTTTTCTAACAACTTAATTATGATAACTTTCTAAACATATTATATTTCTCACAACCATATCATGATATTTAATAGCCATAACATGATAACTTTCTATACATTTATCATATTATGTTAAAGATGCAATCAAACTATTTTTACTCTAATCATATTATGTTAGCGCCATTTGTAAAATAATTTTGAAGAAGTTGTGTCGTTTTTTTTATTTGTGAGCGGTTAAACAATTAAAAGATAAAATTCCATAAAAAAATAAGTTTAAAGAAATTAAAATATTAGCGGAGTTCATTCAAGTATTAGTGATGTAATAGTGCAAATGCAAAATATCATAGTTTTTTGTAGAACACACAGAGATTTCGTTATATTTTATAAAAGTGCTACGATATTTCTGTGGTTTTCATGGGCAACCGCGTATGTCTAAAAACAAATTGTTCAGGAAAGCCGAAAACCCATTCTAAATCAAACTATGGGCTAGGTATTGCACATTTTAAACTTTGTCATTACGTTACAAAACGGAATTGATCCATCTTTTTTCAAAAAAATATAAAGAGCATTCGAAATTAGGCAATATGGCATCAACATCTTTAAATCAAAAAAATGGACACACGCGGTTGCCCATGAAAACCACAGATTTTTCATTTGCTCTTTTGCAAGCCTTATATTGAACTCCGCTATTTGATTGACATTAAGAAAAATTGTAAAAAGCCACAAAATATAAAATCGATTCAAAAATATTTAAATTTATTTTGTATTTTTATGACAGCTATGAAAGGTGCTGTATCATAATATGATTGCTTCTAAATTTATTATGATTAACATGATGATAATATGATTACTTCTTAGCTTATTATGATTAACATGACAATAATTTGATTACTTCTTAACTTAGTATGATTAACAGAATAATAATATGATTAAGGGAAAAATATTATGATGACATATTACGAGTATATTGAGTCATAATATGTTTCAATAATAATCTTAATTTGGTTACTACAATCATAATTCTTATCATAATATGTTGCTCTTAGAATATGTTTACCACAACCATGTTTTTTCTTTGCGTGTGGGGTATACTAAAGCTACGGTCAGACTTATCAAATATTTGACGAAAAAAACGGGACCAACAACCAAACTAAAAAATCATTTTGCTTAATATCAATATTTCTTTTGATTAAAATACCACATCTTACAAAAAACAGTTTTTTGCTATGTTTAGTAGTATAATTAGTTTATTTTGTAATATTAGGACCATTTTAAATCTCACTAACTATAAACAATAGTAGGGGTTACGCTTATTTGATCAAATATTTAATAGGTCACACTTAAGCTTAAGTCACTATGTAGTACTGGTGACTGTGCCAATAGTGAACCAGTACAGATTCACTAGTGACAATTTGTGCATTGTTCCTTATCATTAATCTTTGTGTAAAGCATTCTCGGTTATACTGTTTATATATTTATATCTCTGTGTAGGGCATTTATTTATTTCAATTTTTATCTCTTTAGCAAGTTGTACATAATTTTTTTTTAATACATGTTCATATAGAAACTACTCATACAACTGTTTGTGTATATGATTTTCTTCACTATTTTGCAAGTGTTAGAGTAAGTGATCAGCATCAGCGTCATCATCAACATAAACGTAGTAGTTGTTCTAGTTTAGGGAAAGTTTTTTCTGCGTTTTTTTGTTTGTTTGTTTCATTTAGTGTGGCTGTTTTATTTTTAGCGAATAGTTTTTTATTTTAAACACTTTTTTCAACACAATAGAAATGCATACTCGCGCACTCATACAAACTAACACAAATAAACGTGAAAGTTTTATTTGACTTACATGAAACTGTATGTGTGTACATACATATAAGGGCTTAAAAGTATACGTATGTATGTGTGTGTGTGCACATAATTAATTACAAGCATTTAATTTAATGCTTTTGCAATTTGTAAACTATTTGTTAAAAATATATTAAAACAAAAACGCTAGAGAAATGGCAAAAAAAAGTTTTGTAACAAAATTAAAATTTACTATGCCATAGTTTAATTGCATGTGTATGAGTTTGTATCTTTTAATATGGTGGTATTTGCGTATGTATGGGTATTGGTTTGAAGTATGTATAGTACAAAAAAAAGTGCATAGTTTTTGTTATGTCGTTAATTTTGATATTTTTTGCAGTTAAAAGAATATTAAATTGAATTTTAAAAAAAGATTTATGGTCTTTCGCACAAAAAATGTACACACCAACAAATAAAATAATTGCTGCTTGAAAAGTTAATAATTTGTTTACACTTAATTAATGTTACTTATACGCTTTTGTGTTGTAGTAAAATAAAAAATTATATTGAATTAACTATTTGTTTATTAGGCACTTAATTTATTTTCTTAATTAAATAATACAAATACTAATACAATAAGAGTTTTTAAAAGGAATAAAGAAGCTTGCAGTTTATTGATTTAAATTAAATTTTAATTAAGTATACATGAAATATTTATAGATATTTTTATTGTCATTAGTACTAATTTAATTCGAATTTGATTTAATTGTATTGTAATGGAAATAAATTCCTTAACATTTTTTAAAAGGTTATGCATAAGTATGAGTAGTTAAACTTATAGAAGAGAAAAATAAATTTTTAGCAGAAAAAAAAGACAAAACGTTTTTGTCTTTTAGTCAAAAACACTTAGATATTAACCCACTTCAAAAAAAAAAAACGTCTTATTAAGTTTTTGTCTTGAAAGACAACCGATAATCAGACAGCAACGCAATAACTTTTTTTTCCATTTTTGACTTGTTTTAGCTGGTGTCAATTACATCATAAAAAAGCACGCAATTATGTGCAACGATGTTCGTTTTAGGCTGTGTTTTCTTACTCAGTGTGGGTATGTTTTATCAAACCACATGTAACGGGTTAAGGCCGATGTTGACTGTGAACCACACCTGAACGTCAAGTTTTTTTGCATTTCATTTGACATTTCTCAATTACAGACTAACTCAATTTCAACCATGGAAAGATACACAATCGAGCAACGCGTTAAAGTTATTCAGGCTTATTATGAAAATGGGCGTTCAAATCAAAATGCATATCGTGCACTTCGTGACTTTTTCGGTAAATTTAATCGTCCAAATGTGCGTACAATCGGAAAAATCGTGCAAAAATTTGAGCAAACCGGGTATGCTGTAAGCGATGTGAAAACACCAGTGCATGCGCTTACAGCTCGTACTGCAGAAAATATTGCTGCTGTTCGCGATAGTGGGGCTGAAGAGCCAAACTATTGCAGCTCTCACGCTCGTCGTTAATGAATATTATGCATAAAGACTTGCATTTACACGCTTACAAGGTGCAATTGACTCAAGAACTAAAGCATCTTGACCATTCCAAACGTCGTCAATGGTCAGAATGGTGGCAAGAAATGGCATCATCTTCAGTGATGAGAAGGGTGTTCTGCCGATCAATTTCTGTTCAATTAATCGAACAGTTTTAGACGATTAATTGTTCGAATAATTTAAAATGGCTAATTTCGATTAAAGGATTAATCGAAGCATTTATACCGATTAATCGAATAATAACAATATATAGTATATCTGTTAAATGTTTATTTCTTTGAAAGTTTTAAGTCGAATAAACAAACCAAATGTATGTGTCCGTTGGAATTAAAATTATATATTTTTGTTAAATTTTTTCAACACAATTTAATAATAGTTCATTTTACAAAACGATAAAGGTATGTTGACTCAAAGATTTATATTCATTTATCGGGTATGTCAGGTGTCCAAAAATGTATTTACGCAAACGTTCTTCAACTTCACTAGTTTACCACTCACATAGTGACTATAACATAGTACTTGAAGACGATGCTCCACCAACAAAATCGAAGGGGCTACAAGTGGTCCAATCAGTAACTATTTTTAACAAGATATTTCGATCGATTCTCTAGAGGAAATTATTTGCAGAAGAATAGCAGAGGATAAAATGTCCGTGAACAGTTTCAAAAAATCCAGTTGTATTGACTCTTTTAAAACCAAATGCCCGAAAGTGAAGCAACAATTTGGAGCTTCATTGTCAAGTTTTACTAATTTTTTCTAAAATTATCGAAAAAAAAGTCTAGTAATTTATTAAATTTCTAGACTTAGAATTATTCGATTAATCGATGAATTTTAAAATTTTATTCGTTTAATCGAATAAATTAAAAATGCCAAATGTCGATTAATCGCTTAATCGAACAAAAATAAAACCAGATTAATTAAACACCCTAGTGATGAGGCACATTTTCAACTCAGTGGATTCGTCAATAAGCAGAATTGCCGCAGTTGGGCAAATGATAATCCAAGAGTGATTGTCGAAAAACCAATGCACCCACAAAGAGTGACTGTTTGGTGCGGTTTATGGGCTGGCGGCATCATCGGGCCGTATTTTTTTTCAAAATGAGGCCTGTCTGGTCGGCTGGTTACTGTGAATGGTGCTCGATGGCGTGAGATGATGACGAACTTTTTATGACCCAAGTTGGGGGATATGAATGTGGACGATATGTGGTTTCAACAGGACGGTGCCACTTGCCACACAGCTAACGAAACAATGGCTCTTTTGCGCGACAAACTCAATGGCCGTGTTATCTCACGTGGTGGCGATGCCAATTGGCCGCCAAGATCATGTGATTTGACACCGTTGGACTTCTTTCTCTGGGGTTATTTCAAGGAAAAGGTGTACGTCGATAAGCCAGCAACAATTGAAAAGCAAAGGATGAGATAAATCAGCACATATGCGGCATAGAACCTCAATTATGCCTTAGCGTCATCAAAAATTTGGACCATCGGATGGAGGGTTGCCGCCGATATTTTTTTTCATACATAATAAAACCATACCAATATTATCATAATAAAAAAATTACAATAATTTCCGAAATAATTTGCGATTTATTCAAATTCAGCATCGGCCCTTTAAATTTAACCACCCTCTATTTCCGTTTTTCTAGTAGGATGAGCGCTATCGCTAGTTATTTTTGCTTAGCTTATTTCCATCAGAGCTACAATGAAATTTTTGCAAAATTTGGTTCCTCTGGTTGGCTTTTGCATGTCACTCAACAGTCAGATCAATCAGACCGATAAATATGGCTAGATTGCCTAAAAATTTCCCAAGGACCCAAAATGCTATTCAATAGAGGCCTGCATAATTTCATTTGAACACACATTTAAATCATATAACAAATTTTTAAACTCTATACTGTAGTATCGCTGTGACAAACAAATACTGTGCTACGAACGTTTAGCAGCAAAAAAATGCTATATTACAAGTCAAATTAGAAGTGTGTATAAAAAAACACTAAAAATGAAGAAGAGAATGAAAAATACACGCAGTAATGAGAGTAGGAATAAAAAAATAAATACATTTTTTTTTTTATTTGAGTTTGGAATGGGTGCACGAAATATTTTGTATGTTAAATTTGTTGACGATATTGAAACAACAATTCCTTGCACAAACAATTCTTTGTATGAGTACGCCACATAAGACATACAGGTAAACATCACAAACTTTCTTAGACTGCACGAGATAATTTTTAATTACGAGCAGTCTTGGAAGATGTTTTTTACTGTATTGAATTGTTTTAAAAGACAAAAGTACTGTCTTTGAAGTCTTGAGCTCTTACAACACTTTAAAAATTGTGCGACGAAAAATAACGCAAAGCATCTGTCGCTGTGGCTGTACACAAATATTTGGTCCACACATTTGATTTTTGTTGCGTGTTTGATTTTCAAACATTTACATTTGTTCAGGCAGGCCTTTAGTGTCTGAAAAAACTTATTCGTTCAGATTTTTGTTGCGCGGAGATCGATAGTAATATTATTTTGAGCATTTTTTTTTAAATCAACGTACTTAAATGACTTAAGTGACAGCAACAAAAATTCCAATATTGATATTTAACTGATAGTATACCATACAATCTTTTTATTGCCAATATCTTAAAAACTCTGGTGTAGGAAATCATTAGTGACGGCTTTCTTCCTGGTTTTATTTTCTATTATTAAATTTTTTTCGCATTACTTAAAATATGACTTTTTGCAGTTAAGATTTTGAGTTTTTTAATGATATTACTTTATTTAATAATATTAATTATTTATAGTTGCTGTTAAATGTATAACCTGTCAGCATTGGCTGAATTGTTGCTATTGTTTTTTTAATCTTGTGTTAAATATTCAACTTAAATTGCTTTCAAAATTTGTCCCGTGGTCGGCTAAATTTGGAGTTTTATTCTCTTAATTTTTTTTAAATAATATACATTTGGTTTTGTTTGACACATTTGCTAAAACTCTAAAAAATTTAAGTTTTTTTCACAAGTGACTTCCATAAAATCAAAGTTACAAACAAAACATTTCGATTTTATTTTATGACCCACACTTTACTAAAACACTTTATAATACCTAAAATTTGAAACTTGTTTCAAAGCGATTACTTACATACATGTTGCAAGAAAAAAAAAGCAAAATAAAAAACAGTTTAAACACAAAAAAGTTTAACTTTACATTCTCGAACATAAATGCAACTTATATGTCATAAAGTTATGAAGAATATAAAAAAATGGTGAACAAACTTGCGTAAATCCCCACACTTCTATATAATGCACTTGGAAAAACACACGCACACACTCACACTCAATTATAAACAAAAGTTCCTTTACAAATCTACTTTAACACACCGACACACAAAACACTAAAATATATTCTTTTACACATGAATGCTCAAACATATGTGCAGAATCATTTTAAAGTGTGCGTGTGTGTGTGTTTAAAAAATCACGGAAAAGAAATTGAAAACTTAAAACGGTAGCATTGATACACGACACAATTTCCGCCAGTTTAAGTTGAGTATTTGAAGTTTTTTTTTCGAATCTACTATTTTTTTTTTCAGCTTGAAGTAGTTTTGTGACTTTTTTGCGACAAGGGAGAAAAACACGTTTTTATACTGAAACCGGATACAGCCATTTTTACAATTACATTTTGAGCAAATATGAAATAAAAAATCCGCATAAAATATAGAAGTGGCAAATGTTTTTTATAGTAAAGAACACACATATACATGCATATGCACAAACAATAATGGGCTAAGTCGAATTTTTAGAGCTTTTTAGATAGTTTTTCTAAAGTTTTATTTTTGTTCTTTTCAAGTTTTCTCTTCAAGATTTTATTTTCTGACTGGGTTTAAACTAGGGATGTAACGAATACCGATATATCGGCGATAATTCGGGTTTGCCGATTTATCTGTATCGCCGATATTTTACTGGCGATACGGCGATACTTTTTTACATATGGGGTATTCACAAGGTGTGTTATCATGTTACATTGTCATAATGTTATAACATCTTGCAATGGTTTCAAAATATTGTTGTTGTTTTGTAAACAAAAAGTGTCCTAAGTTAACAGAACTTTGCTTGCTATGTTTATTGTGCTGTCGTAATTAATCAGTAGATACCTGCACTGAACGGCTGAGCCGAGCCGCACTATTTTTTGTCGCCGTTGGTGGTATAGTTTTATACGGCTTATATCCGAATTTAACCTGCGGCTAGCAATTTTTGCAACAAAACACTTGCGGCGTCAAATGATATCGGCTTAGGACTCTGATTTTTGGTAAACAAAAAAAAAAAAAAAATAAAATTTATGTGTGATTTGCGTCTGAAAAATGGAAAATAGTCAGATACGATCTAATTTAATTTATTAATTCATGGATTAAGCGTCGTACAGACGATGGTCAGATCTAACAATATTGTAAGCAGGCGTTGCCAACAGCAATATTTTTCTGACAATGGTGCGATTGTCAGATGCATTAATTTTGCACTTCTGCAAATACAAATGAGCTTACAATGTTCACACAGTTGTAAGACATTTTAGCCAATTTTAATGCAATTTAAGCAACGCTGCTTACCAATATTGTAAGATCTGACCATCGTCTGTACGAATCTTTAGAATTAAAAAATATTTTTATTTTTAGTATTTATTTATTTTTTATATTTGTTTTAAATCAGCTTATTTAAATTCAAAATAGCACACTAAATTATGAGGGGTTGTTCACAACAGTCGTATTTTTTCATGCTATTATTTTAAGACTTATGACATTATGACACCTTGTGAATCCCCCAATAGTTTTTCAAATAAACAATTTAATTTGCATGCTCATTTTTTGCATAAAACCTAAGAGCAATTACACAATCAAAATAGATCATAAAATCAAACAGAATTATAAATTGTTTCTTTTTATTCCTTAATACGTCGGTATATAAATCTGTCAAATCGGTTGAGAAATAGTAGGGTTATGACCAAAATACTCAAATCCCAAAAATTATTCTTTTTATAATTAAGTTTGTTTTTATACCCTTCACCGAAAGTTATACACCCTATAAAGTATATATATTCTGGGTCCTTATGAAAAGAGAAGTTTAAATCCGGTTGTCAACACAGTTGAGTTGTAAACAGTAAACGGTCCATATTTCATTTTAATGATATTTAAACAGCGTTCATTCATGGTTCACTTGTCTAGGGGGTGTGTTAAGTTAGAAACTGTGAGACCCCTGTTTCGAATCTTGGTTTTTTATAAAGATTTTTTTTTTTAATATTTCTATGTTCTAAAAACGATTTAAAAAAAATATCTACCAGTTTTCGCTTTTTAAATTTTTAATGAAGTTTTAAGTATTGTAAATATGTATGTATATGTAAAAATTATTTAGTTGCTCTGTATTCTGCTCGCACAATGGTAAAGGGTATATAAGATTCGGCACAGCCGAATATAGCACTCTTACTTGTTTTTATAAAAGTTGTTGAGAGTTCTTTCACCTACTATACTCCATTTCTGTATGTCTTATTGCGTAGCGCATAATTGTGCGCTTAGTTTTTTAAATGTACCATTAGTGCTTCGCAAAATGACAAAATTTTTTATTGGGAAATTACTTAAAAAAAATATATCGCCGGCTTAATATAAAAAAATAAGTAGACCGGTTTTTATATTACAATTTCAGTTAATTTTACGTATACGTATAAAATTATTACAGTAACTGATTGTGGGTTATTAAATTCGTTTTCCGTACTTTTAAAATTAAATAAAGAATTTTAAGAGTCGTTTTTCAATAAGATTTCTGTAAAAAAAATTTTTATGACAATTATTATCCAAAATACCCCTGATAGATTTTTACGAATAATTTTATTTTTTAACATTTATATTTGTTATTTAAAAAACAAACTACCAAAAAATAATGTCGTATTTATTTTGTTATGTAGTTTGATTTTTGTCGGTTAAAATATAATTTTAATTTTAAAAACTGTTTAAGTTAAAGGAATATGCTGTTTATTAAATAAAAAATTTTAAAACTAATGTAAACATCATTTGTTTTAAATTAAATGTAAATGATCCGTTTTTTAAATGAATTTTAAATTGTTTAAAATGAATTTTCGTTCGAATTTAACTTCTTAATATTTTGAATGTACAGAATATTGTGAGTATACATATATATATATATATATATATATATATATTAGACCGGTCCTTATATATATGAAAAAATTTATTTTCTCGAATTTATATCGGGGCAAGCGCTAAAAATATTTCATTTAGTATTAAAAAGCACAAAAAAAATGTTTACCACGATTGGATAATTTTTAGCCCTGCCTCAAGCAACTATTTGTATTTATTATTAGAAATAAGACAAACAAATTTATTTTTTAATATTTTATTAAAAATTATTTGAAAAATTAACATTAAAATAAATTATTTCTATGAATTACATATTAATATAAATTGAGTGTAATAGTGAAGTCTTTTTAAAAGTGGGATAATTTATATTTTATTCTTTGGCCACTTGAAAAAGGAATTGTTTCTCTTCTTCATTGTGTGTTAATTTATTATTTTAATCTGTAATGAATTTGGCAGCTCTTTCGGCAGCATCGTTTACTTCAGATAAGTTTTGACAAATTTGAGATGCTTGAGCGTAGTCAAATCTTTCATTCCAATCCGATGGATCGACTTGCAAATATTCTTTTGAAATTTCTAAGCGTTCAAAGAACGCGTGTGTGTTTGAATTTACAAAATCGCTTAAATCTTTTTGTGAATATGTTTGAAGGATATTTGTTGGATTAGCTATGATCCGCTTGTATTTTTCTTTATTTTCTTGAACATTAATTGCTTTAACCATTTTTCTCTTAATATCAACACTAACATTAGGATCGAATAATGAAAGACCAACTGCTTCTTCGGACAAATACCATAAGTGATTGCTTACTTTTTGTAACAAAGCAAAAGCTATATCTTGTTCAGCATAAGCAATTATATTTTTTATTAAATTTAGGTCTTGATTTGGTGCTTCAATTGTTTTGGTGCATCCAAACCCGGCTTTTACATAAATACGAACTATGAAAAGACAACGTATACCGTTCAGATCTTTTTTTGTCATATTAAATTGATTACGGAATAAATAAATTTTAAGTGTATAAATAGCTTTTGACATCCATCTAGCATGAGAAGTTGCACCAGGTATTCGAAAGGTGTTAAATTTCGGCACCGTACCACCAAGAAAACTAATAACTAATTGTAATCGCGTCTACTATGAGTTTGCTCAAATTAACAAGACAGTAATTTAAGATTACTTCGCGTTCTTCAGCAGTTAATACTTTAACAACGTGTTCATCTTCTAAGCAATTTTTGTGATTTGTCTTAAATAAATAATCCAGTGTTTGCTAAATCGATTAAAAATTAGTACTTCTGGTGCGGCTGTTGTAGCAACTCTAATTTCGAATACTTTTCGGAGTAACAACTCGTAAATATGGTGTCTGCATGGAAAATATAATAAATCACGCCCTAGTTTTCCTTTTAAGCAGAGATGCAGCACCATTTACTACACCCGTATTGCGTCGAAGCAAACAAATTAAACTTCATTAAGGATTTTATTTTCTTTTACTGAATTAAACACGGCTTCTGATATTTCTTTTCCACTCGATGATAAAAAACCAACGCATGCTAATAGCCGCAAAATAGGAGATAAAAGCACACACACATTTCGTGCTGTAGTCATGCAAACTGTCGAGCAACAACAACATTACTACAACATTACTGAAGAAAGGCAAAAATTTATTTTTCCTCACCACCATGAAAAAAACCATGTTGCTTGTACACTGATCAGTATTTTATCTTTGTAATCTGCCTTTTTGCAGAGCTAATAGCTCTGCTCAGACTGCTTTTAGCACACACTTCAGCTGCTTTTCATTTTATTGAATCGGCTTTTTATTTATATTTAGATTTTTTTTTGGTTTGTCTTTTTTAACTAGCTCTTCTTTTAGGAAAAAGTAAAAAAGCAAAAGGCGAAATTATTTTTTTTTAGCTTTTGCTTTTTAGGTGGTTGTCCATTTTTGTCGCTGGCTGGTAAAAAAGCAATTGTCAAAAAATAAAAATATACAAAATAGGAGATTTGCTTTTTTGCACAAACGAAAAACAAAACATTGACTATTACAAAAAAAATTAAAAATTTCAATAGCAGTGGCAAAAGCAAAAATAAAAAGCATCCAGCTGATGGGTGCTTTTGAACCCTGACTGACACCTTTGAATACTTGTAAGATGGATACAATTGTATTGCAGTTGTATTAGTGTAAAGTTGGAACAAAATTATTTAGGCATCCACGAAACATGTACGATCGTCCCTGTTTCATTAACGACTAAATGAAAGACCATAAGAATTATGTGACTCAATAATTGCAAATCAATCCAAGTGAAAATAAAGAGTGCTTTGAGGCAGAACTAAAAATTGTCCTATTGTGCTCAAATTTTTTATGTGGTTTTTTGAGACCAAATAAAATGTTTTTAGTGCTTGCCCCGATACAAATTCAAAAAAATACAAATAAGGACCGGTCTAATATATATATATATATATATATAATAAATACCTTCTAGAAAACTATTCTGGCTTACTCGTTAGTTTCCGGGTACAGCGACATTCTTTCTAACATATTTTTGGAAATCGTCCTGTAAAGTATTTATTTGGATCATGCGCCCTTTTGGGTACCTTTTATGGAGTTGCCTTTATTGGACGACTTAGAAGATAATTCCGTCATGATCCGTCATTTTCTCAGAATTAGCCCTAACATGCCTGAAATTGCCTTCAAAAATTTGCCATCCAGAATGTGCTCAATAAAACAAAGGTTCCGTATAAAACCGACTCGTTAAAATCATATAAATCTAAGTATTGAGAAAAATATCTGGAACAATAACTTTTTTGCATGCCAGCTTTCAAAACCGAAGTTGGTTTTTTGTCATCCTATATTTGATCATGGGTTAAGTATATAATAAACTTGATCTAAAATATCACTTCTATAAAGTGATTTTAGATAAATTATTATAGAAAAATAAATTTTTAGCTCCTCTATGACTATTATAGTAAATAAATAAACTTTTAGTTTCTCTAAAGTATATAACCCTCAATTGAAATAGCTTTTTTAGTTCTATATGGTGTAGGGCATTTAAAGAAAAAGTAAAAAATCGCACTTCCTTTGAACAACAACTTTATATATTGTTGTTGTTGTTTTTATTGCTGTGGTTTTTTATATTTCAATTCACTTGACTATTGACGTCAACATTTTTCTTGCCTTTTTGAAACACCTATTAAAACTGTGACAGTATGTGTGAGAAAAAGAGTTCAGCCCAGACCCAGCAAACACAGAAACTTGAAAAAAAAAAAAATAAAAATGATTTGTAATCAAACCTATTCTTAATTGCAAACTTAAAGAGAAATTTTCGCTAATTTCCTAATTTCTCATTTAGATTCGTAGTTTAATGTTATATTTAATATCAATAGAAAAAAACGTTACGTTACGAACGTTTATTATTTGTGTTTGCTGGATATGGAAACATTTAGGTGCTTGTGTGTTTTTAAGTTCGTGTGCATGTCAGTCAGCGGGTGTGATGAAGTGCAAGTACTTATGTTTATGCTTCAATTGTGTGCAGCAGTTTGTTGGCTTGTTATTGGCGGTTTTTGTGTTGCGAATAGTTTACCACTCACACTAACAAACTTTCAAAGTCTCTTGTGTAATAGCATTTTTACAGCTTCCGAACAATTTGATTTGATACCATCATCATCATCAGTATCATCATAAATGACGTAATTCAGAATTGCTGTATGAAAAATAAAGAAATATATATGTATGTATAACATCAAACTTTACTCAAGTGACGTTTTCTCTAAAGGACACCTTTGAAAAACATATTAAGAAATCTACCTGAAAAAAAAACTTTAAGACCTCTTAGTTAGATCCATTCTTAGAGAATTCATACAAATAAAGCTTATTTTTGAAAAAGATCAACAAACATTTTGCGCAAATGCCTTGCAGCTTTAAGACACTTTAATTTTAATTTTTTTTTTGGCTCTTTTCCTTCTCTTTATTCTTTTGTCCTTTGACACTTGTGTAATGTACATATAATATAAGTAAATTGGCATATTTATTAGAGCCTAATAGCGGAAACAAGATGTCGCCTATAGTAAATTTATCAATTTTTTTTTAAGAGAAGAATATTTCAAATGATTTTTTTCATATCACATCATTATAAATTTTACAATTTTCCATCTATTTTTCTGAAAACTAAATGTCTCTTTATGACAATTTTTTCTCTCATGTTTAAGGGTGGTGTTATAAGCGTGTTAAGAGTTAAATGGGGATTTTCGTTGCATAGCTATTACGTGAGTTGTTCAAGTCATTTACTTTATTGCTTGCTGCAATATTTAAACGGGAACAGAATTTGTATTTGTTCTCGTGTGTAAGTAGAAAAATTAATTTTAAAGTGCATATTGGTGTAAATAATGATAATAGTTTAGCTTTGGTTATAAAATATGTTGCAGATGTGTATATCGATGTATGAAAATGTAAGCTAAAAACTTTTCGCTTGTCACATTTAGAAAAAAATGTTAACATTTAAAGTTTTCGGTAATGGTGAATTACAAGAAACTTTTTATGATTCGAGAAATATGGCAGATGATCAAGAATATTAATAAGATAAGAAACAATTTACTATAATAGAAAACCAATAGACCATTTGATAGTTTTTCTTCTTCTTCTTCAATAGTCTTGTTCGCGTCTGGCTGGTGTAAACAAAGATTTTATTTGCCCGTGTGGACGGCCACAGTTGTTCCATCGTGTGGAACGGGGTTTGATGCGGGGGTGAAGTTAGTTAATAAATTAAAATAAAACTAAATTGAAATCATAGATGGTGGTAGTGCACTCGTTTTGCAGTTAGTGCAAAAATATTGCAATCATTTTGTTGATGTTGACTGATGAATTGAAAATTTGCAGCCTCACTAAACATGAGTGATAGTGATGTTAAAAACTTTTGCACTAAAAAAAAAAAATAGTTTGATTTAAAAAAAGCAATCATCAGCTTATTGAAACTTTTTTTTTCTTCAAAATTTTAAAATCAAAAACTTGTTTTTTCATCCAATAATTATACCGTTATTGACACAATTTAATTTTTTTAATGTTCTTTACTTATGCATATCCTCAAAAGAAATCAAAAACCATGCACATACAAAGTTACATTTTTTAAATTTTAATGAGACAATATATGTATGGAGCTTTTTTGATTGCATGTCCACATTTTGCACTATTTAAATCGAGTGCATATTTTTGCATTCAATCTGCGTTAAGTGATAGTGAAAAAATTGGCAATATCACTAAAATTATTTTAGTGGTAGTTAAAAAATAACAATCATCACTAAAGCTGGTAAAAAAGAGTGCAAACTAATTTTTTTGCAGTTTTATTTAGTGATAGTGCACTGCTGATTTAAATCAATATTTAGTGCACTACCCCCAACTATGATTGAAACCCAGCAAAAGAAAAAGTGATTTTTTATTTAAAATAAAAAGAGCTATGATCCAAAGTGCAGTTGATGCAGAAATAATAAGGGTGGTGTTATAAGCGTATTTCGAAGCCACTAGTGCGACACGACCTGCCCAAACAAGCGAAATATTGAGACACCCGAATAGTGAGATTCCCCGGAGAACGTGCCATAGCCTACCCAGAACCAGCACCTTGGATAAATCAGGTAACCCATTTCTCACCACAACAGTCTAGTTAATAGACCAGTTTCTACACAGAAAAAATTATTTTTTCAATTCAAACAAAAAATTTGCCGGATCAAAACGTTTTTTGTTTAAAACAGGACCTACAAACAAATTTGCATATTCAAACCATTTATTTTGCTTTTCGTTTATTGAAAAAAAAACCCAGATTTTTTCAAACAAATAATTTAGCTGAGTCAAACAAAAAAATTGACTGAAATTCTTAAAAATTAAAAGCAAATCATTTACTGAAATCAAACAAAAAAGTTTTTTCTTTTTGCACTGAAAGCAGTCGATGTCTCTCTCTCGTTATAGCTTAGTTGCACACATTCACCGTTGGTCTTATCCTTTCCTTGGGTTAAGAAGAAGCAATCTCAACTAAAAACTGCAGCAGAACGACCCGATATGGTTTCCGTCATCATTCTACTGCAAAAACTTTATGTATTTAACTGACAAAATTTAAAAAATAGAAAACGGGATTTCTATTCATTCATATTTTACCAACTTTGAAAACAACCAAAAATAAATTTTGTTTCTTATGATGTTGTTGTTTCTCGTCACGCTATTTTATCATCTTTCTTATTGTTGTACCTTTTTAAGGCGTACAAAAATAGACTGCATGTGTTTTTTGTTGTTGCTCATTTTTTTTACATAAAGTAGTGTGGCTTACGATCAAATAAAAAATTGCAAAAAAACGACTACATTAAAGAGCGTTAAATATTTCATACAAAATTATGAAAACTTGAAACCAATAAAGCGTATATTTTATGTTTTAACAGTTGTCAACATTTTTGTAGATACAATAAAAAATCAAGCAAAAATATTAATTGAAACAGTTAAAAAAATTTGTAGAAATTAAAAAATTTTAGAAACCAGCGTTTGTTTGAAAATATTTTAGCAATAATTTTTTCTGTGTAGACTCTCTTATAGTCCGGTCTCTTGATCCTTTTATAGTTTAATATTGTAAATCTTCTTAAGCTTAGTCTAAAGAATCGTCTATGACTCACACTATAGACTCTTTTGTACACACAGAGAAAACAGATTCGTGATCACAACCGAATTTGGCGCCAATTGAATTTCGTCGGTTGCATGTACTATCACACAATTCGGTTCCAATTACTGAAAATTTCGTTGCTTAGCATAATAGTTTTGATAGCAACATTTGAATTTTAGTACACTATCATTCATAATAACAGATATTGTTAGTTGTTAGTATGATTATTTGAAACAAAATTGTGCTTATACCCGAATATATGATAGCTACAACTGAATTAACACATAATTGGTGTTCATAACAAGAGATTTGATTGTCGTTATCAATTTATTTTTTTTAACCGTTCAAATGTAGCCCATAACGGGCAAGGACTTGTCCAAAGGTAACCTCAATGAATGAAAAAAACGGCTTATTTTACAGTACGATGTCCTAGGGCAGGACCATATAATCCAGCTTGTATTACAAAGGAGAAGTCTTAAAACTACTCCATGGTATACTCCAGAGGATTAGCTTTGAAATCGTTTCAAAACGAAAACATGTCGTTAAAAAACGAAGACATGTCGTTTCACTGCAAACTCTTTTTAATAATGACATGGTCCATACTTGCACTAAATTAGACCAGCCCAGGATCAAAATGGATCAAGTAGTCCAATATAATTTGCAGGGTATAAAAAAAATACATATATACATACATATGTACGTGTATATGTTCATACCTATAAAAATACGTAAATTACTTACCCCTATTTATTAAGTTTTTTCACATTTTCCATTTTTTACCGCAAAGATAATTTTAAAATATAAAATTAAAAATTATTTTAATCTACCAAATGTTTTGACAGAAAATTTAGTAAGCAATTGGGGCTTTTAACTATTTTTTGGTTGTGAATTCCGAATAATCATATTTTCATTTGTTGTACTCAAATTGAAACTATTCCAACAATCAATAATTAGCTGCAATAAATGAATTAACATTAATATTACAAAATTTATTGACGAAAGCAAATTATTGATTGCAATGACCAATATTCAGTATTGCCCTATATTAAATTCGGTTGTGATTCTAACCATTTGTACTAATTTTAAGAACTAAATTAAATTAGTTATCACAACTAATAAAAGAATTGAAGGAACCATATTTCAGTTAGAACAACGTTTTAATAATCAAGAGAATTAAAAATCAGTTAGAACTATACATTTTTAATAGTTGATCAATATTTTATTATTCCAACCGATTCCCAACCAATTTGTTTTCTGTGTGCAAAAATTGAAATTACTTTTTGATAATTACAAATTATTTTAATCTATCAAATGTTTTGACAGAAAATTTAGTAAGCAATTGGGGCTTTTAACTAAATTTTGGTTGTGAATTCCGAATAATTATATTTTCATTCGTTATACTCGAATTGAAATTATTCCCACAATCAATAATTAGCTGCAATAAATGAATTAACATTTATATTACAAAATTTATTGACGAAAGCAAATAATTGATTGCAATGACCAATATTCAGTATTGCCCAATATTAAATTCGGTTGTGATTCTAAACATTTGTACTAATTTTTGGAGCATGGTTTTAATAATCAAGAGAATTAAAAATCAGTTAAAACTATACATTTTTAATAGTTGCAATAATAAATCATGTTACTTGATCAATATTTTATTACTGCAACCGTTTCCCAACCAATTTGCTTTCTGTGTGCACAGTTCACTTGTCCTTTGTTACTAGTTTAATCTAGAAAATATTCTAAAGGTAAGTCTGTAACATCATCTATAGCCCACACTATACAATTTGCTGTAGTGTGTCTGTTAAAGTCTAGTATTAAGTGTCTTCAATTGCTGTTTCTCCATTATTAGGCACGATAGAAAAATTCTGAAAACATCAAACTGCTAGAAATAAAAAACAAGAACTACAATATAACGGCAAAAAATAAGGTTTTGTTTTTGACGGTTATGAACGTCAAGCGGTTGCAATTTTTTTGTTTGGCGGAATATTTGAATTTTACTTAATTCTTGGATTATAAAAGAATATATAGCAAAAAGTTTCAAATATTTGGTAAAAAAAAAGTATTTTGTCTCTCCTGAAAAGTAGTTGTTTTTGAGTTAAGAGGTTGCAGAAGAAAACCATCGATATGTCTTAGATGTGATATGAACAACAACTGGCATTCATAGGCGTCATAAAAAATTTTTAGTTTTTAGAAAATAAAACAATATATTTGAGTAAAAATAGTCTCGTGGCTATGGACACACCAGGATACTCAATCACTTTATTGTTCCTGGCAGAGTGGACAACCGCACGCCGGAACCTTTCTTCGGTGCGAGAAACGCAGCATATACGGCATACGGGAATGGGCTGTCTATTAAAATGCTATCCGTGAGTCAAACTTAAAGGTCTTACTGACGGTTTGAGGAAAGGAAGTAGAGTTTGCAGGGTTTTCTTCATATGGTAACTGGATATAAGAGTTTCCTTACGTCTGCCAGATTACTCTAGTGTTCTTCAGGCGGAAGTGTCTGTTATAAGGCGGGTGGCTAACTGGCTAAGATATTATTGCATATCGATGGATATACATTAGGGCGGTATCTTTTTAACATTTTTTGCGAATATCAAAATAGCATTAGCATAGTCGAATAGACCACTAAAAACTATTTTAAATAGTGGTATTACTTTTTCGCAGTTGTCAAAAAAGTTCACCCACAAAACGCGGTAAAGTTTGGAAACCAGAATATTTTTTTAAATCAATATGTTATAATTAAACAACAGTTTTCACTTTACTATTTCAGTTGTTAATAATATTTTTTATTTAAAATTTATGTACTTTTTTTGGGGGATATTACAAAATCGTTTTTGTGGGTGAGGTTTTTATTCCAAAATGACCCGAATTTTTTTTTTTTTTTCGTAAAAACCACAACATTCGCTATCGTGTGGCACTGGGGCCAAAATATTAAGCTCCAAACCAATTCTGAGCTGACGATATGTATATAAAATGAAATTAAGACTGCCATTGCATGCGTAGCAAGTGTCTAAATGACATCTAGGTTAACTGCAGAATGCCTTCAAATCAGATTGCAACGCATTTGAAAGTAACGTTAATGAAGATACCAGTGCATGAAATTGCTTAATTTTTATGTGACTTCCCACAGACACACACTTTTACCTCATGAAGGAATTCTTACATAAGTACGACAGCTGTACACGTCACGAAGTCGCTTTTTAACGAGTTTTATTAGTTGCACTTTCTGGAAGTGTATTTTGCCTAAAACAGTGTTTACACACACATAAAAGTATGTTCATTAGATTTACACATGATATAATCAAGGTTGTTATTGGAAATGTTAACTCGTTAAGTTCAGTCTTTAACCTGTAATAGTTTTTTTTTTTGGTTTGCTTCAAAGATTTTTCCAACTTGGGCTGGAACCATGCATGATTCGCACGAATGATCTTTACGTGCTAAAACACACACTGAGTTCACCTACTTCCTGCCTACAGTCTAGTATATAGAATTTCCTAAGGACTTATTTATAGACCCTTTTAAAGTCTAGTTTAAAGAATCTTATTAAGTTCAGTGTAGTGGAGTTAGGGTTTGTTCCCGGGATTTCAATTATTAAATTTCCCGCTTTCCCGGGATTTTTCTTGCGGGATCCCGGGAAATAAAAAATTCCTCATAGTTCAAGAAAACAGCTATTTATACTTTGAAATTTGGTTTTCTATTCTCTTAAAATAAACATCTGTGGATGGGTTGTCGATTAGATCAATTACAAGAAGTGAATACATACGTAAATCAATGTCTCCTGATGAAATTAATTTACTAAAAGCAGAATGGGCAGTGCAACAGTTGATAATTAATAAATTTAGTGAAGTGAAGAGTTAATAAAGGACATTAATTCAAAATAAGATGCAGGCAGTAGAGTTTCATTGTCCATGGACACGTCTTAAAAATAGGAGATACCTAAACATATCGCTCCTTTATTGCAACATAGTCATATCTGCAAAAAACAAACGAACTTGGCAAAATGCGAAAAAAAGTTTTCGGTTCAGTTTGAGTTATAATACGAGAAGGTATGAAGTAACACGTTGCTTAAGTAACTTACAATTTTTGATTTTTTGAAATATGTATGACTATGTTGCAATGAAGGAGGATGTTTATTAGGTAATAAACAGAAATTTTTTTCAATTAGTGTTGGCTTATATACCCGTGAAGTGCGAGGAAACCTAAATAAAAAAAATTATGGAAACTCTTGTAATATACTACAACATACAATTTGAAAAATACATTTGGGGTATTCACAAGGTGTGCTATTATGTTATATTGTCATAAAGTTCTAACATTTTACAATGGTTTAAAAATATTGTTGTTGCTTTGTAAACAAAAAGTGTCTTAAATTAATAGAACTTTGCTTGCTATGTTTATTGTGCTGTCGTAATTAATCAGAAGAGACCAGCGCTGAGTGGCTGAGCCGTGCCGCGTTAGTTTTTGTAGCCGTCGCCGTTGATGGTATAGTTTTATCCGGCTAACATCCGTATTTAACCTGCGGCTAGCAATTTTTGCAACAAATCACTTGCGTCGTCAAATTAGATCGGCATAGGACTTTGCTGTTTGGTAAACAAACAAAATAAAATTTATTTGTGATTTGCGTCTAAAAAATGGAAAATAGTCAGGTAAGATCTAATTTAATTTATTAACTCATGGATAAGAGTTGAAAAATATTTTGATGTTAGGTAAAGATTTATTTGTAATATATATTTTAAATCAGCTGATTTAAATTCAAAATAGCACACTAAATTATGAGGGGTTGTTCACAACAGTCGTATTTTTTCATGTTATTATTTTAAGACATATGACTTTATGACACCTTGTGAATCCCCCAATTGTCCTTAAGATTGCAGATCTAATAAAATGAAACGGTTTGTAAGAGGTTGATGCTATTTTTGCATGAACCTTGACATACATTTCACTGATATAGACGTTGTTTATAAAAAATTTGCTTCTTATTGAGAATCAAAAGTATTCTACTACGGTGCACTTTTAACTATTTGTCCAACCTCGGTAAAAAAGTGAACGTTATTTTTCGGAAACATGTTAATTAGTAAATAAAATCAGAAATATACTTTTTGACGACTTACTAAGAGCTTTGAGTGTGTGTGAAAGTTATTTCCTAAGCCGTTAAGAAATGTTTATTTATTTATTTAAAACTAGCTGTTTGGTCCCGGCGCTGCTCGGGATTTTCTAAATAAAAATAAAAAATGAAATACTGGAGAATTTTGTTAATAACTTGATCCCAGCGCTATCCACCATCAATAAACAAATTTAAATATCACGACAACAGCGCCACCTATCGGGAGTTTTTTTTATAAACAATCAGTGAAAGTAGACCTTTCCAACGCATTTACTCGTTTGAAAATCGGTTGAGTGGTTCTCGAATTATAAAATGACGAACATAGGACAACTTATTTATTGATTTTATCTATTTTATGAATTAACTTTTTGATCTCATATCGTGAGTACCTCAGTTTTTGTCTGTTTTTATTATTGTTTTATGAATTAAATTGTTACGTTTTTTTTCTTGAGCATAAAAAACCGGAATTTACATATGGGTATTTCCATAGAAAAGTCTACTTTTTGTCACGTTACGACACCAAGCAACTGGTCTTGTATTTTAGAATCATGTTGTTCAGATTGTTCCTCTCTTTCACTTAATGTAAAGCTTTATACCAAAATGCAGAAAAGTAAATAATATTTTCATTATTCTTTGAGAAACAATTGGGGTATTCAGAAGCTGTGTTATCATCTTATATTGTCATAATGATCTAACATTTTGCACTGGTTTAAAAATATTGTTGTTGCTTTGTTAACAAAAAGTGTCTTAAATTAATAGAACTTTGCTTGCTATGTTTATTATGCTATCGTAGTTAATCAGAAGAGACCTGCGCTGAGCCGAGACGCATAAGTTTTTGTAGCCGTCGCCGTTGATGGTATAGATTTTTCCGGCTAACATCCGAATTTAATCTGCGGCTACCAATTTTTGCAACAAAACACTTGCGGCGTCAAATTAGATCGGCATAGGGCTCTGATGTTTGCTTTAATCAGCTGATTTAAATTAAAAACAGCACACTAAATTATGAGGTGTTGTTTACAACAGTCGTATTTTTTTATGTAATTATCTTAAGACATACGACTTTATGACACCTTGTGAATCCCCCAAATAAAAAATGGTTGGTGTTGTAACGTGACAAGAAGTAGATTATTCTGTGGAAATACCCATATAAAACCGTAAGGTAATAATAATTCAAGTTCCTCTTTTACAACCGTATTCAAAACGAAAATTTATGTACTCCGACTATACTCCGCTCAACGTGTGAGCAACTTAAATGTTAATTAAGCTTAATCGCCATTTGGTCTTGAGGTTATTCCAAACACTTTTAAATCACCCGATTCAGAAACATTTTTACATCTCTGTTTTGGTTAAATTCCATTGACAGAAATAGCAAATTGACATCAGTTAATCAGGAGTTAAAAAGTCTTTGATGATTCGATAATCATAGTTTATTAAAAAGTGTTTTGAATAAGAAATTCTCTGAATATGCAGTAACTAAATTTTGGTTTTGAATACGGGTGTTAATCTTCAATTCATTTTTGTAGTATTGAAGCATTTCTTTTATTTACTTTGTAAACAGGTTCCCTAACGTTTTTTTATAAAAGTTTTTTTCATTAATTAAAAACAAATTTACTTTGTATAATTTATATGGAGCGGGATCCCGGGAAATATAAAAAATTTCCCGCTTTCCCGGGAATCGAAAAACTCTGGGAAAAAAACTCTAAGTGGAGTACATAAACTTGTTATTATAATTCTATAAAATACTATTTTGTATTCTATAATACAGTCTATATTTTGATCTCGTTCAATGGTTCAGTATGTAGATATCCAATAAAAATTTTTATCATTTTGCGAAGCACTTATGGTACATTAAAAACAATAAGCGCACAATTATGCGCTTCACAATAGGACATCCAGAGTTTCAGTAAAGTAAGTAAGAACTTTCAACAACTTTTCAAAAAAAAAAAAAAAAAAGAAAAAAAAAAAAAAACATTTTAAGTGCCAGGGCATTCCCTTATTACGTAGCAGGTTTGTAAGGGAGAATACTAAAAAATAACTGTAACAAAACATTCAGTGTGAAAAGCTAATTTTTATATGCGCTGAATAAAGCGCTTAATGTGTCAAAAATGTGTTACTTCAAAGTGTGACCTCGCCATTTAAAATTCATGTCTTCCGTAAAAGCGAAACTTTTACGATTCTCCCTTACAAATCTGGGGCCTAATTCTGGCAGTCGCGATCGAGTGCTTTCTCGATTCGAAAGCAATTTTATTTCAGTCAATACTGAACGAATCGAAAAAATTGTTTCAGTATAGTGAAACTCAAATTAATGCTTTACATCACCGAAAAAATAATTCCGATTCGTTCAGTATTGAATGAAATAATTAGTTATTAAATTGCTTTCGAATCGAGAAAGTACTCGATCACGACTGCCAGAATCAGGCCCCTGCTTCGTTAAAAGCTTCATTTTTTATTGGGCAGTTAATTTTAAAACTATTCTATATACTCTTTTAACTAATTAACGCACCGGTCTGTACAATAATTCAGGATGTAATCTATATAAGATTTTTTTCTTCAGTTTAAAGCTATGCCATAGTTTAGGCTCTTAAAGATCCTGTAGTCTAGTCTATTGACTTTCCTGACAAATCTATAGATTATTGTCCGTTCTTAAGCCTTATGTTCTAATCTATACAAGATTCTTTATTCCAGTCTGGAGAATATAATTAAATCCAATTTCTATTTTAAACTCCACGATAGATTTTAAAATACATATACTATAGATTATTATGTTGACTAGTTTCTTAAAAAAACATACATACGTTTAACTGTAAAAAATAATTTTTTTCTTTAATTTCTTTAAACGAATTTAAGAATCCATGGAATTTGAAACAAATCGTTTAAAATAAAAACAGACCTTAAAATAAACATTTTAGTCGACATAGACTTTTATGTTTTGCCAACAACTACCCACTTTTTAGTTGACCATAAAACTTGTAGTCGAGATTTGTTTTTGGTGCTGGGCTTTGGTTTGTTTGTTAACAACATCGATTTTACGGTTCATGTATTTGTTGTTATTTTACCGTCTTGTTGTAGTTTAGTATGTTGCCAACAAATAAATACAAATAAGTGTATGTTTAAGTACTACGTGTGTTATTTTTATTTGCTCATTGTTCAAAAGTCTTGTAGTAAATGTTTGCACATTGACACATAAAATGTTGCATGCAGTAAAATAAGAGCAGCAGACAAACACTACTCGTTGAAATTATGTATGTGGTTGGAATGTATGTTTTAAATACTGCAATGCTAGTTCTGTTCGTTGTAGCAGTTACATCAGGAGCATCAGTTTCGTACAATCACTGAAAAACAGTGATAGAAAAGTTTAGTTTTAACTGGGATTGCATATTTTGTGTATCGCTTTTTGGAATAAATAAAAGAATTTTAGTATTTTTTTGGTGTTGTATGCAGGAAGATAAAAATGTTGTTATGAAAAAAACCTCTTGCAATTGAGCAATTTGTTTTTTTTTCGCAAATAAAAGGGAGTTGATTCAAATGATATTTTTTACCACAAGAAGTTATGGCAAATGAGCTGCATATTTTCGCAACAGCAAAATTGCAGTTGACAAAAATCAAGAGCAAAATAATTTGATCCAAATGCGATTTTCTTTAAATTAAATGTAGTTGCACTTGAAAATGCGTGCCAACAGTAATTTAATAAAATCACATGTTTTTTATTTAATATTATGCGATAAAAATTATTTAGGATAAGTTTTTAATAAAAGAACCCATATTAAAAAAAATTATGTTCCGGTACAATCTCATTAAGTTATATAAGTTCTGATGATGTCGATGACTGACCTTTGAAAGTCAGTGAATTCAGGCAAAAAAACAAGTGAGGAAGATCCATATGATCGACCGTAGGATACACTTTACCGCAGTATATATGAACCAATTTTTGCAAATGTACCCTATTTAGAACCCATTGGCAATAATGGGCCCGCCAATTGTAATTATGTAATCGAGACACTTTTTCGAGCTGTGGATTTAATAATTAAAAGCTGTCTTACCCTCAATTTGAAATATTTTTAAATATTTTTATTTATTTATTTAAAAAAAAAAATCTAATAAAAAGGTTTTGCACTTGTCGAATCGTTTTTGTGACAAAAACAATTGCAGTTGGTAAGCCGGTTTTAATTGTTGCCGAATTTTATTTGCGCCAAAGATAATTTCTATTGGTAGAACGGTTTCTGCAGTTGCCAAATTGTATTTGAAGTAACAGCACGTTTGTACTGTTGGGAACGATTCGAGTGCAAATTTCATTTGGGGTAAGGTTCAAATAATTGCCCATTACAACTTATTTTCTGTGTAGAAAAAAAATTGTTACTGGTAAAAATTTGTAATAAAAAAAAAAAACAAATCAAAATATAAAAATAAAAATTAGCCCTCTAATGCCTAAGAGTGCCTCAAGGCATGCTTTACAAAATTTATACTGACGCCCAATATATAACTAATTTTTATTAATTTCCATTTTTTTTAAATTGCTTAAAGATCTAGAAAAATGTTTGGAGAAGCTTCGAAAGCTCCTAAAAGCTCTTAAAGCATTGTAAACAATCTCGAACACAATGCTTTTGTTCAAAGTGCAAACTTCATTCATGATGCTCAAATAATAAAATAGTTTTTTTTTAATTATCATAAACAAAACCAAATATTTTTTATTTGTTTCATTACTTTTTATTTTTAATACAAACTAACAAACAGAATTCTCAAAATTTAAATGTGTTTTTATTACTAGATACCCAAGGGTGCCTCAAGGTACTCCTCATCTGGAACGTAAACGACTCATCGTACGGGCTTAAAAATATTTTTTGGAATTCAGAGGCCCAAAAATATCCTAAAAAAATAGTTTTCATAATATATTCCCATTTATTCTAAAACTTGGCATTAGAGGGTTAAATTTATAGTAAAAACACCAACTATTGCTTGCATTTTTAAGGGTGTTTAAGATAATGATAAAAATATTTATATCTAAACAATTTTAAACTGGGAGTTTTATAATATAGCATATACACTATTCTATTTTGGAGTTTATTAACTATTGTATAGTCCAATCTGTAAACTATTTTATAGATCTTTCTATTTATTTTAGTCTTTAGACTATACAAGGTGGGCAAAAGTAATCGCTCTATGGGAAAACACTATTACTTTTGCAAATGGCGCCAAAATGGTCAATTCGGTTTTAACATTTCTGAAGTAAACAAAAACAGAATACAATCGGCAAGCGATTTTAGCGTTCCAGACTTCTTTTTATTGGGATCTTAGAAGTCGCGGGCTAACATCAACAAGCCTCAGACTGTTAAAGCCCTTAAGAAGAATATTCGCTAGGAATGCGAAAACTTGTCATCTGAGGCTCCAGCAAGAGTGATAGAAAATGCCATAAAACGAACCCGTATAGTTAGCAACTCTGGAGGCGGCCATTTGCCCGATATCATTTTCTCAACTTTATTGAATACATTTTAATGGACTAAATTAACAAATTTCACAAGCAGAACCAAAGTTGTTATAAAAAAAAAAAGTTTGCAAGATAACATTGGCTAAATTCTTTTGCCCCACCATGTTTTACTATACCTAGTCTTAAGACTATTTCGTTGACTTTTCTACAGTCCAGTATATCAATCATTTCATATAGGTAAATCTGAAAATTGGTGTTGGTTAATGTTTTGTCTAAGCTTTGATATCTTTGCAAATAAGAGTGTGTTTGTAATTCTCATTCGCTTTACAGTTTTATTTGTGTATTCTTTAGCTTTTCCGAAGTCCTTGGAAAAAGGTTTTCTGATGATCTGACCTTAGCACCCATTAAAATGCGCATAGGAACTAGCTTATCCACCTACAATAAATTTCAGAGCATTTATCAAGAATACAAATAGGGAATTTAACACAAAACAAAATCTTGTCAAAGTTATTTTGGGAATACAAAATTTACTCTTATTAAGATATCTTGTTGAATAATTAATAAATCTAAAAACCATTTGAACCAATTTGCAACCTGTGGTTCAAAATTGATTGTAGTCGATTTTTCAACAGGGTTGAAAAGCCAAAACCAAATCATAAAAAACAAAAAGTTAGTAAGAAATACGACTAATTAAAAACGGTACAACAATTAATAAATCAAATTAGGAATGATTAAACGTTAAAGCTGGGAAAAGTAAGTTTTATAAAAACTGCAATAGCGCTTAGAAAAGCTTGAAAGTCCTTAGGGCGAATTCCCTCTGTCAAGCTTTCTAAATGACATTCACAAGAGTAAATCCTACTACAAACGCAGTAACTAGGGATGACAATTACAGCAGGGGCTCTATATTAAGATCAAAAATGGCGTCCTATTGACCAATTTGAATTTTCTCTGAGTGCGCCTCATTTTTTATGTAGTCCAGTTTTAAGATTTTTTTATAATCTATTCTACAGCTTTAAATATAATTAAACCGCCCTTTTAGGCCGAGCTTTTTAAGTGTCATGGAAAATTTTATTGATTTAATTCTAGTTCAACTCTGTCCTTGAAAACTACAAAAAAAAAACACTCGATTGACAATAATATTGTTTTTTGTTTTTAGTTAACAAGAGAAATTTTCCGTACTTGTTTTTTTTGTTAGTTTATGCATAAACTTATCCCCCGAAAAAGGACCTTTGAATTGGATTCATCTACTCTTCAAAATGTTTCAACTCTAAAAAATATAAAGTAAAACAAATGGGATAAATACAAAACATAACGAACATATTTCCAAAAAAAAAAAAAAAATATTTATGCAAATCAAAGAAAGGTTACATCTACACAGTTACATGTCACCCATATACTTAGAAATAAACTACAAATAAAACTTCATCTACTCTAAACATCCTAAAAGTATACAATTATTTTTGTAAATATATATTTGTGAATTTATGGATGGCTTTCTATGCGAGCGTGTGTGTGTGCAAGAGTTTTTTGTAAAAGAGTAAACAGGATAAGCCTTATAAAACTTGTCAACAATACTTTTTTCTTTTTTTTAGTGTTTTTATTCTTTTTGTTTTAATTTTTTTCTCTTGTTAGAGATTTGTGCCATTTGTAATTAAAAATGAAATAATAATTATAAATAAAGAATAACAATAAAACAGCAACAATAACAAAAAAGAAAATTTGTAAATTGTTATTGTTGATTTAGATAAAATTTTATCTTGATACCTTAAAGTTTTTTTTTACTTAATACGAAACTAAAGGTATCTTCTGTTTGTTAGCTTGAATATTATATCTTTTTGAAATTTGTCAACAATTAAAAGTTTAAAATTTGTGTGTTGAGACAAAAAAATTTAAGGATTTAAATAATTGGGGTATTCACAAGGTGCGCTATCATGTTGTATCGTCATAATGTTCTAACATTTTACAATGGTTTAAACATATTGTTGTTGTTTTGTAAACAAAAAGTGTCTTGAATTAATAAAACTTTGCTTGCTTTGTTTACTATGCTGTCGTAATTAATCAGAAGAGACCTGCGCCGAACAACTGCGCCGAGCGGCAGTATTTTGTAGCCGTCGCAGTTGATGTCATAGTTTTATCCGGCTAACATCCGAATTTACCCTCCGGCTAGCATTTTTTTCAACAAAACACTTGCGGCGTCAAATTAGATCGGCTAAGGACTCTGATGTTTGGTAAACAAACAAAATAAAATTTATTTGTGGTTTGCGTCTAAAAAATGGAAAATAGCCAGGAAATATCTAATTTAATTTATTAATTTATTGATAAGTATCAAAAAAAAATATTGAGATTATAGATAAAAATTTATTTTTTATATTTGTTTTAAATCAGCTGTTTTAAATTCAAAATAGCACACTTAATTATGAGGGGTTGTTCACAACAGTCGTATTTTTTCATGTTGTTATTTTAAGACACATGACTTTATGACACCTTATGAATCCCCCAAATATGTGTATGTAAATATTTGATTTTTGTGGAATAAAAGTAGGTTATTTTCTAAAACACTCACATTATGTTTAAATTAAACGCATCTATTGTTATTGCAAAACATATCAGATTAAATCTGTCCCTTATATGTCTATAATAATCATGTTGTCACAACCATGTAAATTTTTGCACTAAAATTAATATGTTTAAGACTGTACAGTAAAATGTTTTTTTACCATATTTCGATAGCAACATGAAATAATTGTGGTTACGGTGGCAATTAATACATATTGAATGATTTAATCATTATAAACTTATGGTAACAATAATATAGTTGTAGTTAATATAATACGTAAAAGAACCCCTTAAGAATAGTTATTGGAGTATAAGTATTTTTGTGACTCGATAAATTTTTGCTAAACAAATTTCTCTTTGGTGTTTTCTTTTCTGACATAAATGTTGCCATTTGTCTGCTTTTTGGGGGCGCATAACATGTTCTATTCTAATAATGTTGCCGAACAAAACCCTTAATTTATTCAAGGTCTTATAAATATTATATAAGTATATCTTAAACAAATATCTTTTGAATTTCGTTTGTGTTTTTTGGTTTTTTTGATTAAAAATATTAAATTGGAATTGATGAAAACTAAAATAAAAGAAAATAACATAAATGGCAATGATTTTTGTTCTTTTGTGATCGTTAAAAATGTACCACATATCACTTTAAATAAATGGTTACAAATTATATGTATTTTGAAATGAGCTGATTGACTAATTAAATGATAATATATGTATATGTGACCCGGTATATGAAAAGGTGGCTTATGACTCAAAAAATTATTTTTCACTTTTTTTTTGGTTCGGATAGTTTTTGAGACGCTCTTTAACATGGTGAAAAGCAGAAAGTCCTAAATTGCTTAGAACTGTACTAAAAATGTAAAGAAAAAAGAGCACAAATGAAAGAAAAACAGAATTTATTGAAAATCGAGAATGAAGATAAAACATGGAATTGAAAATGAAAAAAGCTATTTTGCACAAAAAAAATATTTATTTAGCAATATTAAGTAGTTTTCTTCGTCGCCATCCTTGTTGAAACCTTTGAAGTTGCTCGTTTTTTTGAATCTTCTTCTGAAGAAGAGGCCTTATGTTTTGCTGACATTTTAATTGGAGTTGAATTCGCCGGATTCTTCAATTTTTTAATTTTTGGATCGTGATTTGACGATGCAGATCGTTTTGCTAACTTTAGCAAAACTTTTTTTTGAGTGTAGATTTTAACGGAAAAGGCCAACAGAAACAGAACGAAGGAAAACAACTACCGATAAACTGACGAAATGCATTGTTTATCTTTAACAGCTGATTTTTGAGTCATCAGCCACCTTTTCATAAACCGGGTCACATATAGTCTTTGGAAAGCGGTACAAAACTGACTGATATTTAAATTAAACCAGCCGTTTAGAAATGACAGATTTATTTTTCAAATAAATTGATTCCGTGCCACTCTGCTGATACTATCTATAATCTAGTAAACTGATAGAAAAGGCGTCACAACGCTGATATATTTTGACATGAGTACCTTAAAATCACTTGGCCGAGTTGTCATCAGGTTAAATTATGTCATCAATGGGATGACACATCGGCATCACAGAAATGACAAATTGGAGTCGGTAACATCGCAAAAAGGGCTCATTAGGCAGTTTGTCATTACATTGAGTAATAGGGATTGACTTAAGTCAAAGTGAGAGAATATTATTATTTACTTACCCGTGCCACGTAGGTTAGGTAAGGTTCCATGGGCAGCCATCGAGAGACAGCTCACTTGGGTCCTTTATTGGTCTCTTTGTGCTACCCAGTGCCAATGCCCATCTTATAGAGCAGTTACTCAAGTGACGTCACTGCAAAGTCCAACCAATTCGTCTTCCTAAAGAAGAGAAGTATCGATTAAGGTTCTATCCTGGATATATTCTCCAAGCAGGCAAACCCCGTTTGCTCAGGTATTTTTCCCTAATGCCCCGCAGCCCAGGGCATTGGCAAAGATAGTGAAGCACAGTCGCCTCTTCTACAGGAGTCGTTAAATTCCAGACATATTCTTCCAGCATGAGTCCCCACCGGCCACTTTCAAGTCACAACCGATATCACTGTCCTAATCTGGTCCCTGATGAACCTAAGTAGAGAGCTAGTTTTTCGTTCATCATATCCAGGCCATAGGATCCTGGATATCGAGCAGGTGGACTCCCACCACATCTGCGCAACTCTATAAGACTCGCGACTGATAAGCGACTTACAGTGAGCCATTGGAAGGCCAATTAATTGATCAATGAATACGTCAACCATGCGACCACCCTGTGTGCCGAGCCCAACTGCTACCTGATTGTCCGGGCACCCTGAGTGCTCCGGTATCCATATTAGCGTTACCCTTGAATGCTTCGCAATCTAATTCAAAGACATCCGACATTCTGCAGTAAACCTAGATGTCGTGTAGACACCCGCTAGGGAAGCAAGGGCAGCTTTGCTGTCAGTAAATATACGTATATCTCCCGATATGCGATGATACCTCAGCCAGTTTGCCGCCCACCTTGTAGCCGAGATCTCCGCCTGCTGGACACTACATCCATCTGGCAGAGGAAAGAAAACTTTCACATCCAGTTCCTCTATGAAAAACCTCCGCCAACCCTTTCACCTTTCCTCGAACCATCAGTGTAAGCCCCTAGGGTCGGTTCATGGAAAGTACCCGGCAGCACATTGCCGTGCGCTATTTGTGTCACAAACCCCGCGTCAAAGAAAGGCACCGGGGTGCAGTAGTCCACTCCATCAGGTACAATCGAACATTTATGCCGGCGTGCCCATAATCACGGGCCGACCAGCCGTGCGCCTCGTCCAGCCGTGTCGCTGAGCAAATAGCCATCTGTCTGGCCGTGATGTCCACCAGGAGCCAGTTTAATATCGTAAACAGCGCCCTCGTGGGAGTAGATCGCATTGATCCCGTGTTCATCAACGCGACAAGTCTATGTACTTTCTCAAGCATCGTGCGGTGGCTGCTCTTATCCAATGCAGTCCACCATACAACGACCCTGTAATACAGAGTTGGCTTTACTACAGCCTCAAAGATCCAATTGACACACCACGGGCACATGCCCCAGTTCTGCCGATTGCACCTCTACACGCATATATGCCACGCCCAGATACTTTGCACTGTGAGAAATCTGAAGCTCAGTTCCATTTAACCTTGGAAGCTTAAAGTCCTCGATCTTGTACTTCCACGTAAAGAGTGCCAATTCCGTCTTAGACCCGTGCCACATGTTTTTTTCACTTTTTTTGTATTCCGCCCTTGTGATTACATAAGAACTCTCAATTACAAGACACCATTTTACGTTATCATTCTACTTTGAACACATTTTTTTAGTTAACTAAACAATTTAAAAAACAAGTAAGAAAGTATTTAAAAACACGTCATGCTTATGTGTCTATATAAATATGGCTTTAGCTATGTTCATAAACGTCATTAAAATCGGTTTGAAAGTTTTTAAGAGACAGAAATTGCCCCCTACCTCCACTTGTGTGGTTTGATAGTTTCTGAGAGGAAGAAATTTTCCCCTATCTTCCCTCGTGGTTACGATTCGGCCCATTTTCAATAGGGTTGGTCCTTGTGCCAATAAGTACCTATGTCCCAAATTTTATCAAATTATCTCCAAAATTGCGACCTGTACTTTGCGCATATGGTTACATGGACTGCCAGCCAGCTGTTATCGTTAGTTCGACTCAGAAAGTGATTCTGAGTCGATCAGTATACTTTAAGGTCGGTCTAGGACCAATATTTTAAGGCGTTACAAACATCACCACAAATGCATAATACCCTCTCCACTATTGTGGTGTGGGTATTAATAGAATATGGGAATTTTTGTTTCTTATTTTACTTTTTTAACATGAAAATAATGTAAATAATACACAATATGTGGCATAAAATTGATGTGAATGTTGTCAGAGCATTCATGACGCATAAAATATAACAAAATTTTTTGATGACGTTCGTCATTGGATTCATGTCACTTTTTGCCACATTGATGTTACTTTTTGTCTCATGTTAGGCATCATTAATATGAAGATACATTTTTCTATAAGGGTATTTACTTTATTTTTTAATTTTTTGGAAACAGTATTTTGAACAAAAATAATTGATCTCTAGGAAAGATCCTTGACTTTATGATCTACGTTACTATAAAAAAAAACTTTTGTTAATTTCTATAAGCTTAATCCATTTTCTTTTATTAACCTACATCTTTTAATTAAATTTAAAAAAATTAAAGACCAAACATATGGATTAAGAAATGGCTGTCTATTCTAAAGTGCTGAAGAAAAAAAAAACCTTAAATATAACTTTAGCCTTTGAGTAACTCGAACCCTTACATAAAACGCTCAACATTAGAAAATACATCTTTAAAATCAGTTTTTTGGAACATTAAAGAGGGATTTTTAATTCTTTGACAAGTTAAACCCACCAACAATGACAATATTTAACAAAATTATGTTTAAGTAGAATTAATTCCGTTTAAAAATAGAAAAAAAACATGACTAAGCCAAAAAATCACAGAAGCAAGAAAAAAATTAACAAGCTACAAAAACAAATCTCGGAAGAAAAACAATTATTTCAGCATAATTGACTTTAATTACCCCTCTGAAAAAAAAAACAAAAATCTAAAACACAACCACAAAAAAAAAATAAAATTAAATTAAGCAAAAAAATCTAGCTAAAAACAACAACAATAATTGTAAGTATTTACAAAAAAAAAAAATATGTTTTAGCCTAAAGTTAAGCCAACGAACAAGAGCAGCAGTAGACGAAGGATAATAATGAAGATGATGAAGACAAATTTAAAACAAACAATAACTTGCAAGCAGCTCATTTTCTTGATTTTTTTCTTCTTGTTTTTACACTTGAAACCAAAAACATAAAATGTATACAGTTACACAACCACTAACACCGCCACACCACACACATTAACTCGTGTATGTGTATGTTCATCTACTGATGGAATGCAGTAAGCGTTTTAGAATCATAGACAAATTAGAAAAGCAGCTGTTGTAAGCAAACTACACCTACACATACAGCTAAGGAACTCAACTATGTTTGGCTTTGCGTTTGCATGTGTATGAATATCTACGTGTAGTGGTGTTTGTAGCAGTCGTTGTAGTAGTTAACTCAACATCGGTCATAAAGCCATCTTTTAGTTAAAGGAAGCGGAAACAAGTCATTTGGCGGAATGTTTTATAACATTAAATGAAATCACTACATAGAAAACTTTTAACAAACTAAATGAGAGTAGAACAGGAGTTTGTGCGTGTGTTAATGTATACAAGGGAATGCAAAGAAACGATAGTTGCACATGTATAAGAATTTGAAAGGGTATGGAATACATTTTTTAAGATACAAGTGCAAACTATTTAAATATGTCAAGTTTTATTTAAGAAAAATCAAAGTAAAACCAGTAAACAAAATTGTATAGTACCCAATTAAAACAAGAAATAATTCTTTGTTCGAATGTGCCGAATCTCCATGAAAAGATTTTTTTTTTTTTTTTTGTATCGAACATTACATTATTAAATAATCAGATTACTTTTAATTCTATTTAATTATTATGCAGTAATCCTGACTATTTTTCGATTACTTGTAATCGTAATCAATTAGTTATCAGTAATCAAAAATAATAAAGATTTCTTTTTGATAACTTTTAATTTTTTCTGATTATTTTGCAGTAATCCCCAGTAATCCTGACTATTTTTCGATTACTTGTTATCGTAATCAATTACATAGTTATCAGAAATTTTGTTCTTATAGAATAACATAATCATTACGATTCTTTTTAAAAAGAGATCTAATTGATTACTTATCGTAATCGATATTTAGACATACATGTCTGTATATAAATCGGCAAAGGCAAAACAGTTATGATAAAAGAAATGTTTTGATCCTTTTTTGTTTTTCAGTTGATATTTTCTGATATTTTTTATATTGAACTTACGAAATTAAATAAACTCACGTAGAAGATGAAATATGAGCCGGAGGTTGTTCTCTCGATAAATTGATCCACTAAATTCATATATACTTAGATGGACTATGTTTTCTTCATATGAACATATAATTTATGGCCGAATTTTGACCACTAGGCGAACACTAGTAAAAAATTAATTGGCCCATACATTACCAACGTGTTATTAGTGGTTACGGATTAAGACGTACTTAAGTGTTTTCCGAAAGTGGGATTTATATTAGACCTTTGGAACATAATGGATCACAAAATTGGGTAAATATAATTTTTTTTAGTCTTATATATTTAACTAAAATAGAAAACATGTTACAACTATATCTTTATATGCTACACCTTAAGGCATATTAATTTAGCACTTATCGGCTGGACATTATTTTTTAACGTTAAAGCCGTAATTCTTATTACAGGTAACTATATTGCGGTTAAAAAAGGTCCCCATAACGAAGCTACAACTATATTATGGTTGGCTTCTGCCATGTAAGGGTAAACATAATATGGTTATGTTATCCTCAAATAATTGCTTTGTGGTTTATTAACAACAAACATTTTTTTGTTTCTCTGGCAAAAATCTAACCCGCAATCCTCGCACTTTTAGACTAGCTCTATTCCAACATGCCTACCGGGCACACCAGAAATTAATATTTATTTAATCATGTAAAAATGAATATAAATATAAATTTCTTATTAAACTTGTACTACATTTAAGTATATGACTCTTTGCTTTCTTCCTTCGTAAGAAGAACTGAAAACAATAAGACATCTAAATAAGTAATTATTTTTTGTTTTGTCTTTCTACAGTATCCATGTTTCTTAACTTTGTTTAGAACTTCTCGCATCACAAAGATGTGAAACACAATGTATCATCGTTTTTTGAAAAGTGAGAAGAAAGGTGTCTCTAACCTTTGTCAAAAACTATAAAAATAAACATTAAATATTGTATTTTAGTGTTTGGTACACTAGAAATATGGAAAATACAAACGTTAATAGTGTTTCTGTAGAAGGGCTTTTGCTTTAATCGGTTAATCGCTCGATTAATTAACCGAGGTTTTGGTTTAATCGGTTAATTTGGTTTTTGATAGGTTAACTGATTAATAAATGTTTTTTAATAAATAAGGTAATTTCAATAATTAAAAATGCATAAATTATTTGGAGTTTATTATCAAAAAAAAAAAAAAAAAAAAAAAATAATTCATAAATATGTGATATGTATTTTTAAAGTAATACATCATTAGGGATGTTCTGGAAATCGAAAACGCAAGAATTTTAAACGTCGTTTTTTAAAAAGATTTCTGTAGTTAAATAATTTTATTGACAAATATTTCCCTATTAAACAGAATTTTATAACTAAATTAAAAAATTAGATTATTATCTATTAGTTATTTCAATAGTATAAAGAGATCTAATTAAATAAATTTAAAAAAAAAATTTTTGTTTAAATGTTTAGGATTAAATTAAATTTTATTTCTTCGACCTTTTTTTAAATTATTAAAATAAAAAGTTTTTTCGAACTCGAGGCCAAGTTTAGGATTAAAGCGATAATTTTCTTTAGTTTTGACAACACTTGACTTGGCTGGAGGAATCAGAAGCAGCCATAATACAGAATATTTAATTTCTCAGTCCTTTTCCTGGATTTCTCTTAACATATAAAATCTGCCATTATGCCATTAGAGTCCTGATTTAATTTTTAAAAATGTTTAACAATTCTAATTGTTTCGGGTAATTCTGTTAAGAATGTTTTGGCGGAAGGAAATATACAGCCCAATTATGATTAAAAATTCCCCGGGAGTTTTTTACCTTTTCCCATTTTTACAATTAAATTAACATAGGAAAAATGGAAGAAGGGAGAAAATTCCCGGGGAATTTTTATTCATAATTGGGCTGATATTGTATAAAAAAGTTTTTTCTAAACATTTAAATGATACGAAACAATTAATTAAAACACAAAAATTTTTTTGTAATATTACAAAAAATTAACTACTATGTAACTTCGGTTAATCGGTTAATCGACTGTAATTCACCGGTTTAATCGTTAATCGAAAATATACAATTTTAAGTTAACCGATCAGTTAATCGTGTAGTAATTAATCGGTTAACCGATTAACACTTTTTCTGTAAATTCGCGAGTAATTTCCTAACGTGGCAGCCACTTGTACACAGTTTATTGAGAAAAACAGCTTTCCATTTCCCAGGCGCGGATCCAGCTTGAACCCTAGGGGGGGGGGGGGGGGGGGAATTTTTTTACGATACGAAAAAGTAAAAAATTAGTTTTTAAAAATTTATTTAAAACAAGATGTGTATTTTATATTAAAAAAAACTCAACAATAAGGTTAAATAAAATATAAGATCAGTTCAATATAAATTTAAATAAATGATTTCCTTGTGAGGCAAATTTGGATAGAACAATCTATCTTCTGTCATTGTTGATGTGAGCCTTGTTTTTATTCGACGAAGGGTAAAAAATGACCTCTCGCTCGTAGCATTACTGATGAACATTAAAACGAAAATTTGAAACATTTAACTTAGATTTGGGTAGAGATCTTCATCACAGTTTATTAAAGCATCGACAACGTTATCTGATAGATTTTCAGATATTTTCCATGTTTGTTGCCAAGTTTAGATGTTAGTAGGTGTTTATGTTCAACAGCTATTTGCGGTTTTAAAAGTTTTGTATCTGTATATTTCTTGATTAACTTAAAGATAGAAGTTTAGATATGTTGAATACATTTAGGATATCGATTGGGAAAGGTGTTTTGAGATCTTCTAAAATAAATTCAATGAGAGGAATGTAACCTACAACTCGGAAGTAATCTTCAACATTTTGGATGTGATTATTTCGTTAAAATCTTGTCTTTTCGATTGGAACCTCGATTTGAACGCAAATAACTTTAACTTTTTCAAAATCGCTTTAAATTGTTCTTCGGCTTTATTTCTTTTCTCCTTCAGGGACATGATTAAAGTTTTGTTAAGGCTAGATCCTTTTTGAAGATCTATATCGTGCTTTTGTAAAATGATACTAAGCGGCTGTGTTACAATAAGTATCACACTTAAAATGTATACTCCGCAAATAAATTCAAAAGTACCCAGTAAAAACTTCGCCTACAAAATAATGTGTTGAGTAATCAGAAAAACATAAGAGCACTACTTACAATTCTACTGAAAGAACTAATGAATTTTACATGGGATGTCCCAAAATGAACGCATTCAAAAGTAAGTCATTATTTTTTTTACCTACATACAGTCAGAAAAAAGTAGTTGTAGAAGTTGTGATGTAGTTATAGAAGAATGATACTAAATAATGAGTTAAAGAAGCTATTCATTTTGAAAAAGTAAGCAAAGTTTTTACTGGGATACATACATAAATACTACTTTTTTGAAATTTTATTTCTATATTTAAAAATTATCATAGCTAATCATATGGAATCCAGTGCTATTTATCTTTCTTTTCTATGAAATTTAAAGCGGACAGCATTAAGGCCCAACCATAATGTGCTTAGGTTGGCTTAAGCAAATGTGCGAATACATGTTAATTATATGAGGCAAACCATATTGAACTTAAGGAAACTTTTTGCTAAGTTTAATGAAACTGTCATTTGCTTAAGCAAGGTGCGAATCTTATCGCACATTCCCTACGGAATCAAATGTTTTTTTATTTTTTTTTGTTTTTTTACATATATTTGAGAAACTTTTTGTTAATTTTTGACAGTAGGTTAAGCATGGCTATGCATATTATGGTTAGGCCTTTAATTATTTTTAAGCAAAGCTAATTTTCAAAACAATTTTTCTGCAACATGCAGCGCGTTTTTCTATTTGAGCTTTTAAAAAAATTAAAAATATTTTTGGATAATTTTTCTACGTTCTACATTCTTATGCTGAAACATTCATCAGGAAGACGAAACTAAAAAAAAACTCCCTGAAAAGGATTTTTCGGTCCTCTATTCGGGAACCGTTGCTTAAGACAAACAAGAGCGTCTTTATAGTTTTTAATGCGTTTAGATGGCGTTTTTCTTGGTTCTATTTTGTTTTAATTAATTTGCTTTCACATGGATAACTTTTTGATAGTTCAAAGCTAATTAAAAAAAATTCCCCAATAATATTAAAAGTTATATACCACTTCAACCATATAGCTCATTCTGCAACTCCCATATAAAACAATATAATTGGATTTAGTTGTTTAAATTGGGGTGATATTCAACATTTAAATAATAAAGAAATAAAGGTTAAAATATTTTAAAGCATTTAGGTAATTTAGAATATGCATATAAAATTAAATTGAATTTTAAACGGCCTATTTCACTTGAGAAGAGAAGAGATAGCCCAATAAAGTCTACATACAGCGCTATTAATTCGATTTTATTGAAATTTATTAAAGTTATGAAACATTTTCTTTTTTCAAGTCATAACATTTGGACACATTGAAAAATAAAATTTAAAAACAAATACATTCGTACATACTTAGTGCGCGAAAATGGAGATATTTATAATTAGGTACCCAAAAAAGAATTCTCAAAAATGCAAAGAAATTCCTCAGGAAATTAGAAAATTAGTTGTTAGGTTGAGAAATGAGGAAAAATCATATGGATAAATAGCGAGTATAGTTGGAGTTAGCCCTTCTACAGTTCAAACTATTATAAAAAATTTTACTAGAACAAATACAACAGCAAATAAACACCGATCAGGCAGGCCATCTAAGCTTACAGAGCGTGAAAAATGAAATATTGTCAGACTCGTAGCAAATGATCCCAGAATAAATGCTGTTAATATCGCAAAAGACCTTGAAATATGTAAGCAGATAAGTATTCATCCCGAAACTGTACGCAATGTGTTGAGATCTAATGATTTTCACAGTAGTATTCCAAGAAAAAAACCCCTTATTAGTGGGACCAATTTAAAAAAACGTTTTGAATTTGCAAAACTACACAAAAATGATGGCATTGATTATTGGAAAAACGTTATGTTTAGCGATGAGTCCAAATTTAATATATTTGAATACGATGGTAAACAAAGAGTATGGAGGAAACCTAACACGGTGATGGCAATCAAAAATTTACTACCAACTGTGAAGCACGGGGGAGGATCTGTCATGGTTTGAGGATGTATGTCCTATGCTGGAGTAGGAAATCTGGTGTTTTTTGATACTACAATGGATCGTCATGTTTATCTCAATTTATTGAAAGCTAATATAAAGACATCCGCTACCAAACTGGGTCTTTCAGCCAGATGGATCTTCCAGCATGACAACGATCCAAAGCATACATCTCACGTTGTAAAGAAATGGCTGCTTTACAATGTCCCCAAACAATTGCTGTCTCCTCCCCAATCACCGGATATGAATCCAATTAAAAATATATGGGATGAATTGGATAGACGCGTGCGAAAAAATAAAATATCTAACAAGGAAGATCTAAAGAAGGCTTTAAGCGACGAATGGATGAAAATTGGTTCGGATACAACCAAAAAATTAGTTTCTTCAATGCCGAGACGCATACAAGCACTATTAGATGCTAAAGGTGGCCCAACAAAATATTAGTTTTAAAATATTGTCGTAAATAGTTCACAAGCCAATATGTGATAAAAGCTGTATGTACACTTTTTTGTGATACGTTTTTAGACTGAACTACATTTTTTGTTAATAACTTTATCTTAAGCAACAAAAAAAAACATGAATTTTTGTTTTATTTTCCTTTTTATGTTCAAAGAAATATATTTGTTTAAATAAAATTTACAAAATCTCTTTCTAGTGAAAAGAAATTGAGTTATCCGTGTTGTATGTAGACTTTATTGGGCAACTGTATGTTAAATGATATACATATTTCTAAATATTAGTTTTTTCAAAAGTGTTCTTGAAATTGATTGAAAATCTGTGGCTTTGTGCTAAAAGGGTCGATGTCAAAATATTCACTTTTAAGAAAATTTAAATAAAAGTTTTATTTTTTTAAATATAAGAATTCTTAATGAAATTAGCGAGCAAAACTCTTGTTAGGCTGTTCTGGGTTAAATTTTAAATTTAGCAAAATAAAAGAGAGTACGAAAAGATACCCAGTGTAACGATTAACTTTAAACAGCAATATATTCCCATTGGCCCTTTAAGCACGAAGCCACAGAAATATTCTCCCTATTTTCTCATTCGAATTTACAAATAATTTTTCTCTCAAAAAAGTTATTTAAATTATTGCATATTCAATTACATTTGCTGTATTTTTAAGTATTTGTTTCGCTAATACAGTATTAAGGTGAAAGTGAAAATTTTACTTTCCGTTATCATAGTGAACCACATACCAAAAAAAAAAAAAATATGGGTAACAATTTCATATGTATTTAAATAATTGTATGTGTGTGTGGCGTTGTAAGTGTGAGTATATGAAAATCTACTTAAATTGTTATTCAAATTTTTAAAGCAAAAGCTGAACGTACTACATACCCGCATATACCAAAATAATGGTAGCTCTATTACACAGAGAAAATTTTGGGTCAAAACAAAAATAACATAGATAAGCGAAAGTACTAAACTTTATGGCATTTAAGTGAATATAAAAAAATGCTTAGAAAGGAAGTTGGGGCTTAAATTTTTTCTTCATTATACATTATTTTTTTGGACTTTGGTCTTCGTTATTGGAGTTATTTATTTCAGCTAAATTTAAAGATATTTGTAATCCAATGGCCAAGTTTTCATACGATTAAAAATATGTTCTTTTCGGAAGGTGGCTTTTTAAGGGACCTATGTAACATTCTTAACCGATTAACACAAAATCCTTTAGATGTAATTTTTATCCTCACGAAACTAAATTTAACCAGTTTTAGACGTATTAAAGGCTAGTTTTCACTATCTATTTACTGGCCCTTCAATGAAGATCTGTCTATATTTTTCATATAAAATTTTTAAGCATTTATTCTAGCATTTATTTAGACATTTTTTTTTTAAGGAAATCTAGCATGTTTACCTTAATAAGTTTTGGCAACACTGATCCAAACACACACCCGTATAACGGGAATGGCGCCCTATGCTCCAGTGGGAGTTAAAGGAATAAATATATATAAGCATTTAATAATAAGTTGAGGAATAATTTTAAAGCACGGATGATTAATTACTTATTTATGTAAATATTTTTAAATTCTGTTCAAACAAATGGAAAAAAACTAATTTAGTTTGTCTGACGTAATTATAATTCGTATAACAGTTTTTCTTAGTGTAAGAGTTTTTGTACATTTTTGTTTTTAAGTGTAAAAAATATGTGTAATTCAAAAGCACAAAAATTTACATATTTTTCTACACCCAGAAATGTATATGAATGTAAGTTTTTTATATTTTTTTTGTCGAATTGAACATGAATATATATATGTAAGTAATGTGGTGGTCGGATGTACCTTTAATAATTTTGTTGATATATTTTTTCTCATGTATGTATACTCTACACATTTTTTCACTTTTTTGAGTTTTTAACCTTATTTTCCATACTTTAATATGAGATGGTTTTAGTACGGATGCATATAAACTGTGACATGGAATTAAGCATACAAAAGAACTGTCGTTTACTTTTTCGCCTTTAGCACTTCTCGATAGTCTGGGGGGCTACTCTTTATTGCAATGCGAAAGCAATTTCGATGCGAAAGATAAATGCCAACTTGGTACTCTCTATCACTTTCGCAACATTTTTTGAAAATGAAGCAATGCTGGCAATAAAAATTAAAGATGGCAATGATTGATAGCAATAAAATGCTAAAATATGTAAAAATACTTGAAATTGGAAAATTTAAATAAAATAAATAGTGATGATTTGCGAAAAGAAAAAAATGTATAGATGCGAAAGACAAATGCGCAAACGCATTAAAGAGTACCAATCGCTAGTTTTGCTAACATTTTCTTTCGCATTGCAATATAGAGTAGCCCCCTGGCTACATATAGCCAACAGATTAATTCAAAGGTAACAACACAAATTTAAGCTCTAAAGTCGGTTTATAACAAAAGGTTTGCTTGTGTTGCTCAACTAGAGCTCCTTTTTAACAACTTTAATGCTTAAATACTTCTTCAGCAACGGAGTTTTGTGTCAGTTGATAATTTATTATATATTTTTTTTTATCAAAAGTAATTTTTGGGAATACAAAATTTTAATTTAAAAGATTTTGTTATTCGTGCTTAATTCCAAATATTTATTCTTGATAAAAACACTGAAATTTATTGTTGATGGGAAAAGCTATTCCTATGCGCATTTCACTGGTTTCTTAGGCCAGATCATCAGGAAACTTCATCCATAAAGATATAACTAAAGATATTAAACCAAATAAAACTGTTAAGCGTATAAGAATCATAAGCAACAGCTCTACTTGTAACAATATCAAAGTTTAAGCAAAAACATCAACAATAAACAGTGAGTTTATCTCTTCTTACATTCCCCACTACAACTGATTGGAATTCTTCCAACATTTATTGTAGTTGTTAGTAGGTTAAGAAAAAACAAAATGCAAAAAACAACTTGCAAAAGCATGTTGCCATGTAAGTTTTTTTAGGCCGTGCACTTGCCCGTTTATTATCAAAAGTAATTTTTGGGAATACAAAATTTTAATTTAAAAGATTTTGTTATTCGTGCTTAATTCCCAGTTTTTATTCTTGATAAAAACACTTGAAATTTATTGTTGATGGGATAAGCTATTCCTATGCGCATTTCACTGGTTTTTATACGCACACCACAATAGTGGAGAAGGGTATTATGCATTTGTGCTGATGTGTGTAACGCCTTAAAATATTGGTCCCACCTTGAAGTATACCGATCGACTCAGAATCACTTTCTGAGTCGAACTAACGATGTCCTTCCGGCTGGCTGGCTGTCCATGTAACCTTTTGCTCAAAGTACAGGTCGCAATTTAAGAGATAATTTGATAAAATTTGGGACATAGGTTCTTACTAACACGAGGACCAAGCCTATTGAAAATGGGCCAAAGCGTAGAACCACGAGGGAAGATAGGGGGAAATTTCTTCCTCTCAGAAACTATCAAACCGATTTTAATGAAATTTAAAACATCGAGAAATCCATATTTATATGGACACATAAGCATGATGTGTTGTTTTTAAGTACTGTGGTGCTGGGTATCATATGGACGGGCTTGACCGACTATACTTTCTTACTTGTTTTCTTTTATCTTAATTTCAATAATGCAATAACAATCTTATAAGTTCAACCTTCGAATGTCCGTTGGTCCTGTTTTCACTAATAAATATTGTTGGTCAAAGTGGAACATTTTATTAAATCAAAAGTCGCTGCTTTACTTACTTTCATTTCAATGTTATTCAATCTTGTGGATGGTGTGCAAAAAATGATTTTTATTGACTGCAAATATTTAATTTTTAAGCCGAAAACGATGTAGTTTTGCCTAAGCACATTTTTGTTTTAAAGCACAGGAATATGTGAATAATACGAATAATAAGTACGCGGAACAAAAAATAATTTGCGTGAATAAAAAATATGTCATATAATGAATGTTGTTTTTATAAATAATAAATACTGTGAAAACAGAAGAGAAATGTGATCTTAGAAGGTCCACATTTGGTTCTATAACTTCTTTTTATTTCAATATTAAACTAAGTAGAACTCAATACTACATGTGTTTTGAATATACGGACAGAGAACCTCGCAGACAGGCATAAGTCGGATGGGATTCCTGCTGGTGTCCATACCCAAATGCTATTCGCACTGGATGAGAATGTGCGCCCACCACCGCACTCATGTATAAATGCAATCAACGAACAGGGCCCTGTTTCTTAAAACTACAAGTTACAAATCTTAGAGTAAAATTCATTAAAAAAGCAAAAATTTTTTTTGGTTTCAAATATACATATTTTACTTATATATTTAAGAAACAGTGCCCCGTTAGCAATTTATACAAGCGCCCCTTATTTTGTAGCATGATTAGTAAGTTGTCACTACGATCATTTTTGTTCATATTTGCCTAATATGTTTACCCTAATAAATTTATTATAGTCCTAATATAACTAGAAAAAATATTTTTTGTTCTAAGTCTGTGTTCATACGGCTCTTTTCTTATTGAAAAGATTGCTACTTTATAGGCGAGAGGGGCGAGGGGAAAAGAAACGAGTACACAAATGCCTGTACTGTCTTTACGTTTTGCTTTTTCATTCGTTGTTTAATTTTGTTATTGTTTTCAATATCAAAAAAGCACACATGCAAACGCACGACTATACAAAATAAAAAACATGGCGTAAACATGACATGAATAATTTGAACGCCAATTCATGTTCAAAGAAGGAAAAGGAAGAATCTTTTCAATAAGAAAAGAGCCGTATGAACACAGACTTAACATTTTTAAATTCACTATAATAATGTTATATGGTGTTTTACACCTAAAAAGTTACTCTGATCTAGCTAAACATATTAAATTATGTGAAATGTTTGCTACTAAAATATATTTATTTTCAACTATACAATTAAAATCATAAAATAAGTTGCACACAAAAGGTATGTTTAGTACCATAATTTTTGATTGCTTTACAACACATTCTCTAATTGAGCAAACATTTATTGTCAAAACAAACAATGTGTATTTATAAACAAAATAAAATTTTCTTCACGTCATTTTACGTCTGTGAGCATCGGTTTATCGGGAAACTTGAATTTTTACAAAATAATTAAAACTTTTTTCAGGTAGAAAAAGGCCATGCTGCCTTGCAAAACTTATGCGCTTATTGAAACAGGTAAGTTATTTATATGTAATTATAAAAATACATACATACATGTATAAACGTTGTCTTTCTTGCAGCCAAAAACACCTACAACATTGAAAAAAGTTGGGAGTCAGCTGATTGAATTGATCTGTACGGCAAATAAAAGGAAAATAAATAATTGGCAGATGAGTGCTGGTTAGCTTTGCGACAGAATAGAAGCAAATGAGACATTGAGAAAATCAAGTTTCTTTAATGTGAAGTTTTTCGTTGGGAAAAAAAGATAAACGCGTAATGAGGAAACGGCCATTTAATGTATGTATTTAATTTTCTTTTTAAATATATGCTTAACTGTTTATATAAAACAAATTATATGTACATACATTTGTATTTTTAATAAAAAATAAATTTTTGAGAATCAATTTGTTATTGATTTTATTGTGAAATAGACATTTTGCATGGTTTTGGGAAATATAGAAACATAGTTGGAAAGGTCGTTTGGGTTTTTCTTCTGAACATAATAATATGTTTGAGACAATAATAATTTAAAAACATTAGGTCTGAACATTAGGGCGGGTCGATTTTTTTTTTTTTAATCGTATAGCAAAAACGTAGTCTACATCAAATTCTAAGAAAATTCTCCAACGAAACCATAGGTCTAAAATAAGATCCTAATCCGTGCCTCTCGTCTTGAAAATTTATATGCCCGCCTTTGGCAAAACAAATTTTTTTTTTAAAAAAAAGCTTTTTCCAAAAAGAAATCGAATTTTCTGAATAAAATTGTTTAGTAAGGTAGTTGTTTTGCTCTCAGCGTTGCTGTTTTGGTTACTTTTAACCAAAATTGGTTACTTTTTTTTCCAATGTGTACTTGTGAATTTTTTTCGATTTTGGTTACTTTTTTTCAACACAAAAATAAAAAATTTTTTGTTTTGGAACAAGATTTACACGGCCCGGATTTTTTGACCCTTAAAAATTGTGTGTGGTATTTGTACATTTAAAACTAGAGTTGTGTCATTCCGGAACGACCTAGTTCCATTGAACGTTTCCCTAAAAGGAACGGTGCGGACTTTTTCAATAGTTCCTTTTTTATCGTTCCTCGCTCCGCAATTACAATCCGCTGAATCACCACAATCATCACATGTATTTCTGTAGGTTAAAAAATAAAAAAATTCTATTTAAATCAATTACTGATGTGATTTAAAGCAATATATTTTAGCAATATACCACTCGTTCACCACCAGCAACAGCATTACGCGCACATTAAAACAGGATTAACACAGTTATTATTTTTTTACAAACATTTAAGAAATTATATAATTATTATTAATGTAGTCGTTACGCCACAACATGACAACAAACAATAACAAATATTTCTTTATTGACGTTTTTACGAACGACAAAGAAGTTTTATCGTTCCTCGTTCATTCATTGTTCAAAGTAAAAAACAGGAACGATGAACGAAAGGAACGACCTAGTTCCTTTGATCTAACGGATAGGTCGGAACGATTCCACAAAAGGAACGATTTTGCCTAACTCTATTTAAAACCAATACTTTATTCATCTACTTAAAAATTACTTTTTTTAGAAGCTTAAACCTGTTCACAATCAGAGCAACAATTTCGTTTTTTCTTCTATGTATTATTATGAACACCAGAGAAAATGCTGCTGTCTATTGTGAACGAAGCTTAAACTTTGACAGAGTATCAACTTAACCACATATGATATATACTTTGACGTGTAGATCTAGATAAACGATAAGGTCAAAGGCCCTTCCGGACCTATCACGTTTTCTATTATTATGTTATAAAAGATCTACCGCATAATTTTGCTCAATTTTGCACTTTGATACTAAAACACACAGCAAGACCTTAAAAGTTTTACTTGTACGAGCTCTTAATATAAAAAGGTTGAAATCTCTAGCTCAAAGAGCTTTTAAAATTGACAAAAATAAGTGTTAACTTTGTAAAGGGGGTGCCACTTCCAATAAAAATTTCGAAAAATTATATAGCCTATTGTTCTTTCCAGACCATCGGTCAAAACTTTATAAAAATTGGTCCAGCAGTTTATAAGTCTACAAGATACAAACAAACATAATTTCTTCGCTAGACATATTTTAAAACTGAAGTGCGAATAAAATAGAACTTTTCATACAAAATAATTTTGGTTACTTTTTTTCGCTTTTGGTTACTTTATTTTTACATTTTGGTTACAAAATGTTTTTGGTCGTGGCAACGCTGTTTGCTCTTTATATTTTTCTACACTCAAAATCTTTTTACACTAAAAAAATATTCACCCAAGTAAAAAAGTTTGTAAATAATTTTGTATCTAATATTTTTATAAGGAAAAAAAAAAACTACTCGTAATTTTTTGAATAAGTTTCGAATGTGGTATAAACTTTACTTCTAAGTTTATTGGCGCAAAAGATATATGGGGTGACAAAAAAGTACCAAAATTCAGGTTTACCCCTTTTTTTCCTAAAAGAGACGAATTTCAAAAAAGTACCACCAACCTGTGCGCTTATTTTTCAAAAGAACAACGATAAGTATTCCATTTTTTTTGTGTCTCTTTTAGTTTTGGAGATATAAATTATCGAATTTACATGTTTTTACCCTTTTTTACCCCCAAAACATTAGAATTTCCAAAAATCCCGTCTTAGTGGACCGATTTGGGGGAGAAACCCACCTCCGGTCCAAATTTCAAGTTTTTAGCTTCAGGCTTCAGTAACGTTACAATTTTATGTATATGGATACAATTATATATAAACTTTTTTACTTGGGTGAATATTTTTTTTAATGTAAAAAAATGTTAGGTGTAGAAAAATATAAAGTGCAAAAGAACTACTTTACTAAACAATTTTATTCAGAAAATTCAATCTCTTTTTGGCTATTTTTTCAAAAAAAATTTTTTTTTTGGCAAAGGCGGGCATATAAATTTTTAAGTCGAGAGGCGCGGATTAGGATTTTATTTTAGACCCATGGTTTCTTCGGAGAGTTCTCTTAGAATTTGATGTAGATTACGTTTTTGCTATACGATTTTTCATTTTGTTTTCATCCATACAAATCGACCCGGCCTACTGAACATATATTGTTACTTAAGACGTGTTTGACACAATCATAACCACAGACATTAATGATAGTTTGCGATTGTGATTGCATCAACCATGTTTTTCCTTTGCGTGTGCTTCAAAGCATCTGTTGAATAGCATCCAGAAAGATACTTCAGCAGCCGAAACTGCACTCAAGGTGAAAAGGCAATCTCTTAAGTTGACTTCCACTGACTTTGGGCTTAAACCACAACTACCACGTGTTCTTAGAAAGAGCCTTGCAAACAGTGAAAATGGAACTGATCTTGGGGCTCCTGACTCCCATATTAGATAAGACCTCTGGTCAGCCGCGATCTCAGGAGATCTGTCAACTTCGGAGTCTGATGAATTCCAGGTATTGATTTGACCAGATTTCCCCGAAAAAAAAGTAAAATATACTTAAAATTTACCCGGAGAGGGATAGAGAGACATTCGAATAGGGCTAATTTAGCTTTAAATGAATAAAAAAATATTAATAAATAAAAGATAAATATTTTTTTATAGGCCAACAGACTTTATATAACCTCACTTACAATTCGTGGTGGATAAGGTTTCAGAAACAGCACATTTCGCAACAAATCCATCCTCTAAAAATTTATATATAGTTGAGGTATCATCGGGCAATGAAAGTCGCTACAGGGCGATAAGCTGAAGCTTTTTTTGGCGGAAAATTGATAATTAAGACCAAGAGAATGTGGTTTTAACAGGATGGTGCCACTTGCCACACAGCAAGAGAAACAATGCTTCTTTTGAAAGAAAAGTTTGAAAATAGCATTATTTGTCGTAGAGGAGAAGTGAATTGGCCACCAAGATCGTGCGATCGAAAATGTGCAGCAATAATAATAGAGTGAATGAGAATTACAAGCACTCAAGTTTTACTTACAACGATATAAAAGCTTAAACAAAATACCAATAACAAACAGTGAGTTTAACTTTTCTTACATTCACCACTACAATTGCTTGAAAGTCTCCCTACATTGATTGTAGTTGTAAATGGATTAAGCAAAAACAAAATTGAAAACCAAATTGCTTTGTTGGCTTTGCAAGAAAATCACACAACAAACAAAATCTTATTTATGAAAGATTATCGGCCATGTTCTAGAAATCGAAATCACGTAAAATGGAAATATTTATCAAAAATAAAAAATTGCGAATTTAGGACGTCATACACAGAAATCTTATTAATAATAAATTTTGTATTCCCAAAAATAACATTGATAATATACTTGCATGTGCCCGTGCAAAAAACTGAACTCGCAAATTGTTTTTTTTTTTGTTGTTTTCTTACTTAAACAATAAAAAAGAGCAATTTCTTTTTTAATTTTGTTTTTTTTTTTTTTTGCCCACTTACAACTACAATTCGAGTCGGGAAAAAGCCAACCAATTGTAGGGGAATGTAAGAAAAGATAAACTCATTGTTTATTGTTGGTGTTTTGTTTAAGCTTTGATATTGTTACAAGTAAGACTTTGAGTGGTTATAATTCTTATTCTCTTTTAGGTTTTATTTGTATAATATTTTTAGCTTTTCTAAAATCTTTGAAAAAAGGTTTCCTGATGATCTGGCATAAGCAACCAGTGAAATCCGCATAGAAGCTAGCTTCCCTCAACAATAGATTTCAGTGTATTTATCAAATATGAAAAATTGGGAATTTAGCACGTCATACATAAAACTAATTAATATTATTAATAGGAAATTGAATAAATACCTCGTACTTTGAGAACTACGTTCCTCTACCTATACTACTTTGAAATCAGGAAAAGCTACGTTAGTTTTTACAAAAATTCAATGGTAAATTTTCATCGATTTTAACACAACAGTATTTTAAAACACATTTACGAGAGTGCACCCTATTTGGAACCCATGGAGAATCATGCTAATGTGTCCATATAAATATGGATCTATCTATGTTTTAAATTTCATTAAAATCGATTTGATAGTTTCTGAGAGGCAGAAATTGCCCTTATCTCTCCAACGATTCGGCCCATTTTCAATAGGCTTGGTCTTTGTGCCAATAAGAACCTATAAGCCAAATTTAATCAAATTATCTCCAAAAGTGCGACCCAGCCAGCCAGCCAGCCGGACGGACATCGTGTGATCAACTCAGAATGTGATTCTGAGTCGATCAGTATACTTTAAGGTTGGTCCAGGATCCATATTTAAAGGTGTTACACACATTAGCACAAATGCATAATACCCTCTCCACTATTGTGGTGTGGGTATAGATAACTTAAAATATTATTTGTATCTAAAAAACATTTTTTTTATTAAAAATACCTCAATTTCTGGACACCCTTTATATATGTTTCCCTGTATACAATATATAGATACATGTGTTTGTGAATGTTTGTGGTGAATTTGTGTTTTTTTTTTTAACTTAAAGGCATCTCTACTAAATGTAAATTTAAATGAGGGTTTTGAATTTAATTTTCTCTTTTGCATTTATAACTTAACATACACACACTCACACACACACGTGTCTTTCCTTGCCTACAAACGCACACATACATAATTTTTTTTTTTTAATATAAGTAAATACTCATGAATTTACATATGCAATTTTTGTATATCATTTTTACACTTTCACACTTTAGTACATGGCACCGGAATATACAAAGAGCTAAAAATTGCAAATAAGAAAAAAAGTGTGTATAAAACAGGAAGATGTACAAATTAATGGGAGTTACGAAAAAATACAAGAAACATAAAGCATACAACAACAACAGCTTCAATAACTGCAAGCAGAAATATGTACTAACAGGTGAAAAAAGGTTTGTCTACAAATACGCCTGCTGTTGAAATGTAAATACTTGTGGCAGAAGAAGTAAAAATGTATATCCTCTCACACATACACGTTTCAATTTTTATTTTCTATTTTTATCATGTGTCTATGAAGGAATATGTGTTTGTGTGTGTGCATTTGTAGCAATTAAGGTCACGTGCACAATATTTTTCATTTTATTTTTAATTTAACTTGTTGTTAAGTGGTTTTTAACTTAATGCTATTTATTATTATTTATTTTTTTTTAATTTCATTTTATTAGGGTTAAGTATAATTTGAAATTTTATTTTGTGTTGTTTTTTTAAGGATCTTTTTATATATATAAGGTCAATAGTCTTGAAGAAACTTAATGTTATAGAATTTTAAAATTAAGTTATTTCAAAGTAGTTTTTGTTTTGTAATTCCATCAATGAATGCATAATTGCAAAACTAAGTTGTTCAAAGGTGTAGTGTTTTTTTCTTAATCCTTTTAACGATTTTTGGCAAATACGGATACGTGGTAGTGCATGTTGAAAATATTTTCTATCAGTTTTTCTTGCTTTGCTTCTATTGACTAAAGACTTTGTGAAGGATATGTAATTGGTGGGTTGTAGATCTAATAATAGTTATAACATAAAATTAATTAAATTGATACAACATATTTATTTTAATAAAATTGTCTCGCTTTTAAGGGTTTAGGCACTAATAGCTGTGACCTTTTTTTTAACTTTTAGCTTCGGATAGATGACCTTTTAGGCGTTTTGTATGTAAAACGGATTTTCGAAATTTCGGGCATTGAAATTTTTTAATTTCTTGGAAAGGCGTTTAGTACAAGTCAAAAAATATACTTAATGTACTTCTGAGCTAAAATACTATTTCAGATGGCGATTCTTGTTTTAGAATATATTAACTAGGGTATTCATTTAATTGGACTTTTGCTTTAATCGGTTAATCGCTCGATTAATTAATCGAGGTTTTGGTTTAATCGGTAAATAATCGGTTAATTTTGTTATTGATCGATTTACAGATTAATAAAGTTTTTTTTTATAAATTAAGTAATTTCAATAAATTAAAATGAAAAATTATTTATTATTTGGAGTTTATTAGTAAATAAAACAATAACATATCAATTCTTGAACTAAAACGAGCAAACAAAAAAATAATTTATACCTATGTTATACATATTTTACATATGTTTCATGTATTTATTAAATAATAAACTGCGAGATCATTTTATTTCAATAGTTTCAACAGATCTAATAAAATGATATTTTAGAAAACAAATTGGTTAATAATTTGGCACTTTTCTTTAGTTTTGATAAAACTTGACATGGACAAAATTCTTTCAATTATCGTAGAGGTTGGAGAAATCGAAAGTAACCCATAATACAAAATTTCTAATTTCTCAGTCCTTTAACTGGATTTTTCTAAACATAAAAAATCTTCCATTAGGCTATTAGTGTTCTGTTTTAATTTTTTGAAATTTTTAACACTTTTTTATTGTTTCGGTTAATTCTGTCGTTGTCTTACCATCGAGAATTTCTTAAGTTTGCAGGTCATTATCTAACTCGTCCTGGCAAAGCTCAGCACCGAGCATTCTGCAAAAAAGTTCATTTCCGAAATCCTTAATTTCTGTTTTTGTACTGTATTTTAAGAATCAATTTCTTGAAGGAAATACATTGTATGAAAAAATATTTCTAAACACAACTTTTTTGGTGCACTTTGGCAACAAAAAAGTGAACTTTGGTACATATAACATTGTAAAATTTTACATGATTGCATCGTAGAATGCATTTAAAAAAGCGAGTTGGTTCGTTAACCGATTAACGGTTAACCGAACGAATACCCTAATATTAACCCTCTAACACTGATTTTAAGGGGTATTTTTTTTTAACTTCCACACAAAAATATACTAAAACGGCATTTTAGAGGGATAAAATGTTCGACAAATATTTTCTGCATCAAATTTCACTAGCGGTCTTCTTAGACCAAAAAATCGTGCAATGTAAAACGTGTTTTCGAAATCCCGGGCCTTGAAATTTATGAATTTTTCAAAAACCCGTTTACATTGCACGATTTTTTAGTCTAAGAAGACCGCTAGTAAAATTTGATGCAGAAAATATTCGTCGAACGTTTTAACCCTCTCAACACCTTAAAATGAGTGTTAGAGGGTTATTATATTCTAAGAAAAGAATCGCCATACAATTCTACTGAAGACATCTAAATAGTATTTTAGCTCAGAAGTACATTTAGTATATTTTTTTGACTTATACCAAACGCCTTTTCAAAAAACTCAAAAACTTTAGTGGCTAGGGACTAGGTGAAAAGCTAACTTTTCAAAATCCTTTGGCAGATTTGCTCTACCAATAGTCTTGTTTCATTTCGCGTTGCATGTATTGAGGCTGGCGGCGATGACCCGAATTTTGTTGCACTGTGTTATTGACGTTAACAACATAAATACGACACACTTTCTATATGTTTTATATTGTCGCTGTCCACGACAACGACTTTTGTAAAAAGGTTGACTTTCTAACGGTGGTCCAACTAAAACATACGATGTTAATTGTAAATAAAACAAAAAGTTTTCAGAGAATTATCGTTATATTTTTTTATTTTGATGGAAGGATCTATGACAATTATGTGTGGAATAAAATATCGGCCAAATGCTCGTCACGGCTTCGGTGGCATACCTCTATCCGATATTCCATATTTTCAATGACTCTGAGTGATAATTGAGGTTCAATGTCGTTAATGTGCCGAAATTTCTCATCCTTTAGCTCATGAATTGTTCTTTTGTTATTGACGTACACTTTTTCTTTTAAATATCCCCAAAAAAAGAAGTACAACAATATCAAATCACATGATCGTGGCGGCCAACTAACATCGCCACGACGTGAGATAACACGGCCATTTATTTTTTCGAGCAAAAGAGTCATTGTTTCGTTGGCTGTATGGCAAGTGGCACCATCCTGTTGGAGCCACATATCTTCCAGGTCTATATCCTCAATTTCTGGTCAGAAAAAGTCCGCTATCATCTCGCGATAGCGAACACCATTCACGGTAACTGCTTGACCGACCTCATTTTCATAGTAAAAGTTAAAGTCTTCAGCAATCTTATTGTTGAGCAGCGCAATTGTGTACCTCTCCATGGAAAAGGTTTTCTATTTAAGTTTGGGACTTAAGTTTGGTGATTGAGCTGGCCAATCCAAGACAATTGAGATCCATTACCAGACAATTAATATTTGTGGCTTTTCCCTTTTGACATATTGAAGAAAGTAGTTGGCTAACATGTCCCAAGAAATGAAACGGTACAATTTTGTTTATATTTCAAAGAAAGGGCCATTACATTTTCGACTCCATGCTTTTTTGTGCCTTTACAATAACGTGGATGGGGCCATTACGTTTCCATTCCATTTGTTTTTCGAGTGGCGTACTCCATCTTAATTTAACAAGTTAAATTTGGAATTGTCGCTAAAAAAACAGTTTTCTATTTTGCCACAGTCTATTTCGCGTATTCTTTGCAATCCCTAATCTGAATTTCTTTAAAATAATTACATATAATAATATAAGGCTTTGATTACTTTATCAAGACAAGATGCTTACCAACAATACTGTGTTTTGACGAAGTATAATTTTTACACGCACAATATTATTACAGTAACAGACAATAGTTTATTTAAGAAGTATCCCATGCAGTCATTTATTCATGTATTAAAAAAACTACACTAAAAGAAAATTGACGATCTAAATTTTAAAACAAAATTCTTGAATTAAGATTGCAGAAATCTTCATATCCAAACTTTAATCTTTAAGTTTGGTCAGTAAGATTGACATTCTCAAATTTAAGCATAAATTCTAAATTTTTAGAATGAATTCTAAAAATCAAGAACGTAATCTTAATTTTAAGATCGTTTTCTCAAAATTAGGAATTTATTTTGTAAGTTAAGATTAAATTCTTGTTTTTTTTCGAAATTAAACATCAATGAAAGCGTGTTGTGTAAAAATTGTAAGACGCTGAATGAAGAAGACTAATTTAGAAAAAAAAGTTAAAAAGAAATATTAAATTATTGTGAAAGGCAATTAAAAATGGAAAATCAGAACAGAGATGAAATGGTGTTTATAACCATACAAATGAGGGACGATTTATAACCGCTGGCCAATGGACAATATGATGTAATCAGCATGCCGTAGAAAATTGCATCGGAGTTTTTAGACAACGCATTGTTAAAAAACTTTCTTCAAGAGTTTCAAATTGAGTATGTTTTTAAGTATCTCAAGGGTAAGTACTCCTTCTTATTTATATGTGCAATTAAAAAAATTGTTTAAATTCATAGATGTATTTCACCACCTGTTATTTGACATTAAATTTATTTGTTTCAGACTCAAAAGTGACTTTTTAAAGTCTGCAGTACATGAAGAAGGAAGTCATACGAGAAGCGATTCCTCCTCTGGAGCTAAGAATGGAGTTCCAAGGATTCCAAGTTAATGCACTTTTAGTCTTATAAAATTGGTTCCTTACTTAATAAAACAGATATAATTGAAATTTCGGATTTTACTATGCCTCCTTTACATTTATATCCAATTAATAATGGAAAGACATATGTTAGACCTAAGTTTATATAAGTACTTATGTACTTGTAAGTATTCCATTATTATTGTTTCCTTTTTTTAATACATAAGTATACATATGTTAATATTTCAATTTATAAAAATTTAAATAAATAAAAACCTGTGTTTTATTTCAACATTTAAATTTGGATAACCAATAAGACTATTTTTAAGAAAACATTCTTAAAATCGATCTTAAAAGAAGAATTTAATTAAGAATTTGTTCTTGATTTAAGATTTCTAATAAGAACAAAATCTTGAATTCGATCTTGAAATGAGAATATATTCAAGATTACAATCTTAAATGCGATCTTACAAAAATTAAGATTTTGTTCTTGAATTAAGAATTATCGTATTTAACAGACTATTAAGATTGAAATGATTTGGTTTTGAACGTAAAATCTTGGTTTTTTCCCTTAGTGTAAGCGCATATAAATACTGATTTTCAGTTGCAGTCAATATTGTTTTTGACAGTAAAAATTAAATGAACATTTTTTGTTTAAAATAAATGAAAAATAAGTAGACCGGGTTTTAATTGGATTTTCATAAATTTTATATTACAATTTCAGTTTATTTTACGTAAATAATATTGTGAGTGTACTAGAACTATACTCTTTATTATTTCAATATTTTAATTTAAAATATAATACGACCCGCGTTTTGGTTTGTTTTTTTAAGAATCGGTTCTTAAATATTTAAGTTATTAAACCAAAATATAATTCTTAGCGATTTCAATTAAAAATGTTTGCTTGACCATTTTCTTTTTAGTCCAACATCATCAGTATCCCGTTAAAGTCTCTAGTCTTTTTTATTTTATTTTTTCCTTCAAATATGTATATAGTTATGCTACTAAAGGCTAGTTTAAACGGTAATACATTGTACATATTACGACATGATGTAGAATGAGAAAAATCATATCATGTAAAAGCAAAATGTATTGAGTAAGAGAGAATACGGATACAAAATTTGATAAGCGTTCGGTAGATGTTAATTTTCTAAACCATTTTATAAACTAATGTATTCTCATCACACCAGTGTTGTATTTTAACAGCTTATATTGGAGGTGATAACATTTTTATACAATTACAAAAACAACCAAAATCAACTGTTATTGTTAATATTGTAAAACTATCTGCTTTTGTGGTAATACCTCAGCTGTCTTGATTTTACACAGAGAGGATTTCATAATTGGGGTATTTACAAGGTTGTCATAAAGTTGTAAAGTCATATGTCTTAAAATAATTACAAGAAATATATATGACTGCTTTTTATTAAGATTTCTGAAACACAACAATATTTTTTTTAAACAATTGTCAAATATTATTTAGGACATTATGACGATATGACTTGATAGCACACCTTATGAATCCCCCGAATATTTTGATTCTACAAAGTCGTAATTCATGTTAATACCCGGGTAACATGGTACCCACCTAGGTATATTTACATGTTAAAAATTTATTAACAATTGAAATTTTTGAACAAGCTTCTGGATTGTCGTAATTTAACTTAAAAGAAAGCGAATTGATGGGTACCCCGGTACCCAATACAATACACATTATGGGGTAACACAAACACGTTTTAACTGCTTAAAAAATTCAATAAACTAAACTCTGTATCATACAATTACTTAAGTTTAGTTTCCAAAGCGTTATTATTATAATACGGGGAAGTCTCATTTACATATCATGTATGATCAAAAATGTTCAACTGTTATACTAAAAAATACTGTCCTGAATAAAAAATTTCAAATTTTAGCCGTTGTGCAATACAAAGTTAAAAAATCATATTTTAACACAAATATAATTTAATACGCTTTAAAAAAGATTAAAAATTTAATTTTATTTCATTAAAATATTGATTATTAATACATTAAAGTATATGGGTAGCCGGGTACACCGGGTACCCCGGGTGCTAAACAATGTGAATAAAGTTGGGTATTAACACAAGGGTTAATCAATATATCGCTTAGATAGTTTTAATACTAATCAGGTAAGTTTAGAGTTTGCTTAAAACCGTAAAAATGTGATACCGCGGTTTCGGTTTTAAAATGGTTAAAACCGGTCAGTTTCGGTTTGGTTTTCGGTTCTGAAAATATCCAAGTAAAACTACATACATTATTAATTTTTTTATTTAATTCAATTCAGGTACTTTAATAAAAAAAAAAAAAAAAAAAATTGTTCTTCTTAGTACTTGTTTTAAATTTAAACAATTTTGAAATACCTTGCCATTGTTCCAGGTTGTTATGTATAAAGTTTTATTATATGGAGTACGAGTGTTATGTATAATTAGCAATTTTTTTAGCATAAATATTTATATTTTAAGTTAAAGCTAAAACCGAGGTTTTCTGGTCGGTTTTCAGGCATTTAAACCGCGGTTTTGATTTCTGTTAAAACCGAACAGCAATCCCTAAGTAAGTTCTAATACTAATTCTTTGAATAACGTTTAGTGTGTTTGTGATCATATACAACTGATATTTTCTAACATTTTCTAGTTTTTATTCTTATGAAAGCAAATCGTTATTGTTACATTCAAATTTAAAATTTACCTTTTAGCGGATTTTAAAAATTCAGTAGTGACAGTCTAGTATTTCAGCTAAAATAGCAATTTATTTAATTAAATTTCTTTGTACAAATAAGTTTGTAAAAAATGTGTTAAATATAAAATACAATTTTTTTTTTTAATAAAAAAGCAAAATGTTAGTTTTTAATTTGATTCCCTGTACACACATGTGTCTGTATTTACAAATGAATAAATATGCAGATTTAGAGTTAAGTTAAAAAAAAAAAAAAAAAACAAAATATATTTCGTGCAGGTGTTTTAAAAAAATTTTGTTAACAAATCTATGTACATCAAACACTAGTATCTACATATTTAATAATAAAAGTAAAAAATAAAAAAGCAACAACATGCATACACGTACAACATTTTAACAAATCGTTTATTGACATTTGTTGACACATGCAGCAAACATCGTTTACAAAACAAACAAAAAAAAAAAAGGAAATTCGCTAAATTTTTTTTTGTTTAAAATTAAACATAAATTGTATACAAAGAGAAAAGAATAACAAGTCAAGTGAAAACTAGTCAAAATGCTAAAAAACACGCTCTTTGTCATACAAACACGCACACACCCACACACGGATGGAGCTGAAATAAACATCCTCATTGTCTACGAACACATCACGTCACTGATCCATCCATCACACAGAGGAGAGACGATGAAATGTGAAAAAAACTAAAAAAAAAAAAAAAATTTGAATAAGAATTCATTTCGAAATCCCTGTTATAGACAAGAAAATCACGAATAAAATAGGAAAATGGAATATCTCTAAATCGTTGAGAATTTGGTCTTACAAAAATATTCTATTAAACGAAGACAACTTTCTAATCTACTTCCGTATATTATTTATTTTTTATTTTTGCAAATAATAAGTGCGAGCTACTGTTGTTGTTCTTGTGACTTGACATAAGGATACTCATTTTTTATAAAACGTTAAAGGCGAATAAGACTGGAGCAGAGTGAAATAAGAAAAAAAACAAAAGCGAATTGAAATTCAATGAATTGGAAAATGTTTTTTTTTTTTAGATACTATTTATTTTATTTATTTCTAACAATGTTATAACTCAAATTCACAAACAAACACTTTGATATTTCCTAACATTTTACGCATGTATGCACTGATGTGTAAAATGCTGTTCTACAGTGAGTAGCAAAGCTTTTTTTAACTAAAATGAGTGGCCTTTAGGTTACAGGACTCTAAGCTTTAGGTGGGCACAATAAGTCTTTTAACGCCCCTGTATTTAGATATTACACATTGTTGATAATTTAAGAATATAATTGCTTACCCAGCTTAGTATCATAATCGAATCTCTTAGGAATCAGCTTCAAGAACAAAATAACGAGCATATGGATGAACTATATGTGAATTCTAATCCAAAATTAGGCTAAAGTTCATCAAATTTAATTTTCATTAAATTATTTTTATGAAGAAAGGAATTTTACAACATGAAATTAATTAAAATTTATTGATAATTTCGAACCCATGCTTTCACGGACAGGTTACTCTTACTTGTTTCAATTGTAAACACTCAATCTCTTCAGAGGGTTTTGCCGTTTGACACTCACAGCCATTGACGACTGCTGGCAGTCAATAGTCAAACATCAATCTTTAAACCAAATTGTATTTTACTTTTGGTAGATCGAAATTTGCTTTGAATGATTATCTATTTTAATTGAATGGAGCCCCGCGGCAGTCAGGAATGAAAAATTATAAACTAGGCCTAATTAAAATATTATAAAAAAAATTTGGATTAAAAACCATCAACAGTTCAACAAAATAAACACAATACTAATTATTGTTAAAGCTAAGGCACGACCTCTATGTGTTCATTTGTCCTTCAAGTTGTGCTGAAAAAGGTCAACAAGAAAAAGAAAGACAAAAAATGAAAAAAACAAAAAAAATGTACTTTGGACTTCAAGAAAAATTCTTGACAAAAGTACGAAAAAACAGAAGTAAGGAAGAACATGTAAAATCAATTAAAATTGATAATCATTAAAAAAAGCAAACTTCGATCTACCAAAGGATAAAATACAATTTGGTTTAAGGATTGATGTTTGACTATTGACGTCAGCAGTCGTCGATGGCTGCGAGTGTACAACGGCAAATCCATTTGAGAAGATCGAGTGGTTGCGATCGAAACATGTCATGGTAACCTGCCGGCCGCGGTTCGAGCCCCGGCCACGGTCAATAATGAAAGATTATCAATAACAATTTTAATTAATTTTCATGTTGTAAAATTCCTTTCTTCATAAAAATAATTTAATAAAAATTAAAATTAATGAACTTAAGCCTAATTAAAACATTAAAAAAAAAAATTTGGATTAAAAACCATAAATAGTTCAACAAAATAACCAAAATACTAATTATCAATAAACTTTAATTAATTAACTTCATGTTGTTAAATTCCTTTCTTCATAAAAATAATTTAATAAAAATTAAATTTAATGAATTTTAGCCTGATTTAAATATCAAAATTTTGGATTAAAAACCATAAACAGTTCAACAAAAGTAACCACAATACTAATTGTTATATGTGAATCCTCAATCGCTCATGTCATAAATTAGTTTTTACTTCAAAATTGATCTGAAAGGACTTATCTAGGTAATTTTTACAAAAAAATTATCACCCAAATGCTAGCTGGGTAGACCAACAAGTACACAAGTACAAAGGAAAATAAAAAACGCATTGCGAAGATCCTTTATATTTGGGCAGGGTTTTCTGACGTGATTTTAGCATATCGTACACATGTTTGTGTGAGTGTGTTTTAACCTTCTCGCTGTATTTATTAGCTGAAAACGTTACGTCAATGCACAGAAACATTTATTTTCTATAAGCTGAAAACTCTATCTTTTTTTTTGTATCGCGCCAGCATGCAGAATAAAGACGTCTGCTTAATTTTAGCACATGACTGCCGGAATCATGTACTTTACGTTTTATAAATGCAACTGCCGAAATTCAGCTCTAGTTTACATAAAAAAGTCATTGTTTCCCTGATCTACTAAACCAAAAATAACTTATCGATAAGGTCCGCATGATCAATGGATTGAATTCTTGGTCAGCCGTGATCAACTGAAGGTCTGCCAATGATCCCTGAGGGTTATGTGTTTTCAGGAGCACCTACTTTACACGTTGTAACCATAAAACCTGAGGTTACAATCACCTAAGAATTCTATAGGTGCTCCTTAAGACACATAAACTTCAAGAAAAACATTGAGTGGTAATAAAAACCAAACGGTGTAGGACTTTTTTGTTCATATGCTAAGTAAAGAATTGTGGGATGGCGAAATTACAGACTCTAGCAACAAAACTACTCATCAATAGTCGTCCCTGCATTCGTGTCATTATCTTTAGGAATCTAGAGAACTCATAATAAATTTCTTTAATTTAAATAAAAGCAAATTTTTGCGAAAGAGTTTTGTTTTGCAACACAAATCTAAAGGTTTTTATTTTAATATTAAACTATATGCATGCTTGTCATTATATTGGCAATAGTTCCTCGAGTTTCATTCAATGAAAATAAATTACTGTAATTAAATTGTTTTCTTTTTTATGTTGTTCACTGTAAAGGATTAAGGTAGTTATTCTGAAATAAGAATGTTTATTTAAAAATGTACACATATACATATGTGTGTAGATTTTTTATTATCTTACTATTAAAGCACAATTGCAACGCATAAACGTTAAAGCGTAGATGCTTTGTCAAATTAGGACCAAAATGTTTAATATTTAATTACAAGGCACATTATAGCTGGTATGGCGGAATTGTGGGTAAATGAAGAAGTTTAGTTTCTTACGACGTACGATCCAGTTGTATTCTTAGCATTTTTCAGGTGTTTTTTTAATGATAATTTTCCTTTTTTATAAATTAAAAAAATACCCCCCGGATGACTGCTGTGCTTTAGACATCAAATATTTGACATTATTATAAATTGTTTTTGACAAAATCACATTACTCACTTGTATCTCACACTAGTGTCGCACAGAAAACAGAAATCATTTTATTTTGTTTAAGTTGATGATGAGTAAATGTGTTTTTGTTGTAAGTAAAAGTGTCATTTCATTTTTAAATTATTCAACGGATCATTTATTTATTTCTGAAAGAAAAAAAAATAAATATATTGTACATTATCCAATAATGGCAACATTATAAGCAGACACCTGTGTCTACAAGATTATTTGAAATTATGTAAAGATTTTGTTTATTAAAAAATATAAATCGAAGACTGTAAAAAAGTAGCATGTATGTATGTAGATATGTATGTAATGGAAAAATTTAAGAGAAATAAAAAAAGTTGTGGCTGAGATTGAGTAGCTTAAGATTAATGGCGTTAAGTACAAAATTGAATGGTTGTGCTGAAATTTTAAATCTTCGAGTCTAGCCAGAATTGTTTCATATTAAGTTAATAAGGTACCTGCTTCCAAACTTACCATACGGTGGTCTAAACATTGAGTTAACTCGAAAAGTTTACTAATGTCCCCCGCTTAAAATTTGCTGCTTTCTTACCACTATTATAAAGTAGCTTCTCTTCAATTGCAAAATCGCATAGTGACCGTGATTTTTTAACTCAAACGGCTCGGGAAAAAATTCATCCCTGACCACTAATTTTTAAGAACTTTCCCCGAATTGCACTCAGAGAAAAAATATGGTTGCGCATTGTTACGGCAACTACTCTATGCTTATGGTAACAATATATTGTTGTCGTACACAAAAATTTTTTATTCTTATTTAATACTAGCTTAACCCGGTGCGCTTCGCTACACTGCTTTAACCACGTTTGAAGACTCTCACTTTAATAGGTCTTCAGTTAAGGGATATTTAATAAATGCATCCTATGGGAGGTATTTCCTGCGCCTACCCGCTTTATTTTTATTTTCAAAAGTGTAGTATACCATAAGAGTGACTTCTGCAAAGATATGCGATATTAAACATTGGCGACCTATGGGGGTACCACTTCCCCCTCTGCTATTTTATTTCAATTTTGGTGCTCAGAAGATCCTACTAACAAAAGTTCAACAAAATGCGTGCAGCGGTTCTTATTAATATTTCTATCTATGATAGGTACAGCACCTCCTCTGTCTACCCCGCCCATTTTTATATTGAAATTAAGAGTTTGCAATAATAGTAGCTTTTACCACGTTTGAAGACTCTCCCTTTTATAGTTCTTCAGTTGAGCTATATTTAATATATGCATCCTATGGGAGGTATTTCCCCCCTGCGCCTACCCGCTTTATTTTTATTTTCAAAAGTGTAGTATACCATAAGAGTGACTTCTACAAAGGTTGAACATATTCACTATTACAGCTCTTAAGATATGCGATATTAAACATTGGCGTCCTATGGGGGTACCACTTCCCCCTCTGCTATTTTATTTCAATTTTGGTGCTCAGAAGATCCTATTAACAAAAGTTCAACAAAATGCGTGCAGCGGTTCTTATTAATATTTCTATCTATGAAAGGTACAGCACCTCCTCTGTCTACCCCGCCCATTTTTTGAATTGAAATAAGAGTTTGCAATAATAGTAGCTTTTACCACGTTTGAAGACTCACCCTTTTATAGTTCTTCAGTTGAGCTATATTTAATATATGCATCCTATGGGAGGTATTTCCCCCCTGCGCCTACCATAAGAGTGACTTCTACAAAGTTTGAACATTCTGACTATTACAGTTCTTAAGATACCACTTCCCCCGCTGCTATTTGATTTCAATTTCGGGGCTCAGAAGATCCTACTACCAAAAGTTCAACAAAATGCGTGCAGCGGCTCTTAAGATATGCGATATTTAATATTGGCATCCTATGGGGGGTACCAATTCCCCTGCCCCTATCGAAAAATTAAATAGTCTATTCTAATGAATAAAAGTCCCAGATAATTTATTGATTGTGATAATTAAAAACACTTTGTTATTTTATATATTACAAAAAGATATATTTATTTAATTGTTTCTTTTAGTTCTAAATAATTTCGAACAGATTATTTGCGGGACAGCCGCTTGTGCGACTGTCCGCTTTTAGACTACAATTGTTATTATTCTTTATTATTTTTTCTTAATCACTAACAACTTATTTTTACTTATATAATAGTGCTTACACATCATAATTTATTATTATTACACAGAAAAAATAAAACACCAACTTCAATTAACACATTTGTTAGAAATTTGTACTATTAATTAAATTCTTTACTGATTTTCCGCCTGCAAACAAATTGATCATATCAATTAACGCATTTGTAAGTTTGAGCTTTTCTTGCTGTTCAGTTTCAATCAATAGGTTTAATTGAAATTTGACCACCAGTAAAAGAGACTATATAAAACGTAAACACAAATCAAAATATTTTTTTCAATCAACACAGTTAATTGAAACAATTAAAAAATTGTTTGAGAATTTAAAATATTTTGAAGTTTGTGTGTATGTTTTCATATTTGCAAATATACACACAAACATTATAATTTTTGTTTTCAATTAAGGCAAATTAATTGGAACAATTAAAAAAATTGTTTAAAACAGCATTATTGAATTAATTGAAAAAATTTTGGTGAAAATTTTTTCTGTGTATTAAATCAGTGAGAATATGCATCGTTGCAAATTCTCACTGATGGGTTTGATGTGTGTGGACATTTTTGCTTACACAAAGTGTGAAGCTCGTGTTACATACAGAAGGTATGGTAACGACGACTTGTCAAACACACTACACTATTCTATTTTTAGGGCTCACATGATGTTACTTGAAAAATTTCACGAAAATCGTTTCAGTAGTTTATACCGTGTTCAGATATGCACCTTAATTGAGTTTTACGCAATAAATGACATTATTGAGCTCAATTATCCATATAAAACTGCAATTTAGTTATTGCTCAATTAATAATAAATTGTTATAAATATTAAGTAAAATTAAAATGCGACCCTGTCACAAGTGTGTTTATTGAGCATAACACAACTTACTAAGCCGGGTTTTGATATTTGGCAACCGAAATTACAACAAACCAAATGCCCATCCATTAGGTCGTCGCAAAAGCCAGATGTATATTCCTTAAAGATGTCAATACTTGTTTACATTTTGCTTACACATGTACATTTTTGTTTACGTTTAATGTTGTATGTAGTAGTAATATAAATTTAGTTAGCTAAATTGTGTATATGTGAACAGAAATAAAAAAACATATTTTAAAGACATGTTTAAAAAAATCATCGTATTAATTCCGCCCTCAAGTAACTTTTACTTACAAAAACTATTTTTGGAAAAGTAAACTTAATTTTTTTGGCAAATCCTCTTCAACTCTCAACCTCACCCACTGTCTAACCAAGGCTTGGTGTCCTTTGTCATGCGGAAATACCTGCAGCACCTCAACATGGAGTGTTTTTCCTTGCACGGCTACGTGCAATAGGGATGGCAGCGAATGAGCCACAAGTATGGTCTACGGTGGCGCCCAAGATCTTCAAAAGAATTACCGTCAGCAAACCGTAGCCAAAAGGGTACTGACAGCCTCAGCACAAGGTATGGATGCGAGGGTCCAATCAATCACCCATCTTTAGTATTACTTGATTACAGAAACATCAACAAGCAATGTGGATGGATTCCAACCCCGGATTATAATTGGAGCATGGAACGTAAGAGCGCTCAGATGTTCTCTTTTTGGAACAATATGTAGGTTGTGTATTTGACACTTCATAAATTAAAACACCAATTTGAAGATTTTTGTCAAACACAAAAACATCTTGCAAACTCCTTAAAAATAACATAGCAGATAGACATCGAACGATTTTGCACAAACAACAGTGATTTCAAGTTTAAGTCATTACCCAGTAAAAACTTCGCCTACAAAATAATGTGTTGAGTAATCAGAAAAACATAAGAGCACTACTTACAATTCTACTGAAAGAACCAATGAATTTTACATGGGATGTCCCAAAATGAACGCATTCAAAAGTAAGTCCTTATTTTTTTTAACTACATACATCCAGAAAAAAGTAGTTGTAGAAGTTGTTATAGATGTAGTTATAAAAGAAAGCTACTAAATAATGAGTTAAAGAAGCTATTGATTTTGAAAAAGTAAGCGAAGTTTTTACTGGGTATTGTCCCCATTTTTTTTAAATAATTTATTAAATTTTCGTTAACGTCCTACAACTGTTTGATTTTGATTACACCCAAAATTATTTGAATAAAAACCAAAACAATACAAAAATGTTTCAGCAATAACTAACATAATATGCGAATTTATATGCTTTTTTGAGCATTATATGACGAAAAATGCATTAACGAAAAGATATGCAAAAATATTCACTAACAAATCGATGTCCTTTTTCAGAAAAAGTTGTGATTGGATAAATAACTTATTTTCTAAATGTTTAAAACTTCGAGGAAAAACATGCATTTGCATGAAATTCCACGCCCTAATGATGAATCTCAAACATTTTTATTGCTAAAATTTTAAATTTATTTTTTCTTATGTTTTAGAAAAATCCGATCCCTTACGCAAAATCTGGTTAAGCTTGGTAAAATTTATTTTATTTTTTTGAAATAAATCGTTATCAAAAGACATTAATAATCTTTAATCTTCCTTAAATCTAATTTGTTTTTATTTTCTTAATAAAACCTTAACTCTCTTCACCTTTTTCTCACTCCACAGTTTGTGCACATTTACACAAATGTGTTGGCATAATAATGCTCTAAAGAAATAAAATAAAATAAAAATTAATTAAATTGATTTATCTGCATACCAACATGTACACAAACAAACATACAAAACCACTAACACCAATACAAATCGGAATAAATAATCTAAAGAGGACAACAACACAGTGAAAAAAGTGAAATGAAAACAAACACATGCAAAATTGGAATACAAACATATGCCAGACAGACGGACAAATAAACAAACATACCAACTAATACAAGGACTCATGGTAGCAGCTAAAAAATGTAAAAAAAAATTAATAAATAGAAGAATGAGGAAGGTCTGTTCTAAATAATAAAAAATAACTGTGACACAGAGTATAGCAATCATTGGGGACACATTAAATGTGAAGCAGTTGGAAAAAAAACCAAGAAAGGACGAAAAAAAAGAAAATATTTAAATAAACAACCACATATGAATACAAATGTAATAATATGTATTATACACTTCCAGACATATGCATGCAAATGAACCCACTAATACTTACATCGCTTACACGTCCCAGCCAGCAAAATAGGGTGACGTCTTGCAGATATCTGAGAGAAAAGTTTATAATTACAAAGTTTACATGTATCTCCATACATACATACTTGTTTTCATAATTTATTTATTGAATCTCATATATCAAATATGAACTAACAATAATAAATCAAATCTTACTCTAACACTTAATTTTTGTCCTGCCAATGGGTAAGTCCTACAGTGTCTCTTCTACTTAATCTAGAGTGGTCGCTGTCATTTAAAATATTTCGAGCTAGTGGATTTGGGTGAAACTCTAGCCTTTTTAAATATTTTACCGCATACTTCGTAATAATAGTCCTTACGAGTGGCACATTGAGATCCTTGTGGATATTTGAGTTTTTAACATACCAAGGGGTAGCTGTGATTATTCGAAGAAGTTTATTTTGGCGCCTTTGAATTTTTTCGATATTTGAGGCCGAGGCAGTGCCCCATAGTTGAATACCGTGGCACCATTTTGGCTTTAAAATAGAGTTGTAAAGTAGTAGTTTGCAATCGAGACTAAGAACAGAATTTCTTCCAATAAGCCAGTTAATTTGAATTGCTGTTAGTTTCATTTGGGTTAATTTTGCTTCTATATGGCATTTCCATGTTAAACGCCGATCTAGATGAATACCGAGATATTTGACATGCGATTGTTGAGGCACCTATTGATTAGTGATTTCAATAGGGGGCATGTTTCCCTACGCCAGGTGAATGTTATATGTACGCATTTTTGCTGATTAACCTTTATTCTCCATTGTTTTAACCACTGTTCTAGTTGATATATATAGATTAGACCGACTAAACTTGAATGGAGCTGAAAAAAAGTGATTTAGTTACCCCTCTCAAAATAATGCTTGATATGTTTTATAAAGATTCCCAAAATATTTTGGTTCTACCGTTGACCATCCGTGAGCTGGACCCTTTTTAAAAAAGGTCTTTTTTTCAGTCTTCGAATTTTTTTGTACTTTTATATATATGAAAATAGATAAAATATATCGCGTTTTTCGCGTTTTATGTGAATAATTACAAAATAAAGTATATTAACATTATTTAAAAATAGATTCAATTTGAAAAGCAGAACATTATTTCCACTTACGTAGAATTTGTATGAAAATCCGAAACGAAAATATGTATTTAGTTAAATATCTCAATTGGTAGGTCGCAAGTGGTCAAGTTTTATATACCATCGGATGCTGCTTTAAAAAATTTTTTCAATTATACCAAACTTTATATATGTCGTCTTGGAGCAAAGTACAAAAAAAAACTGAAAAAAGACCTTTTTTGAAAATGGTCCAGCTCACGGATGGTCAACGCTAGAACCAAAATATTTTAGGAATCTACATAAACATATCAAGCTTTATTTTCAGATGGGTAACTAAATCACTTTTTTTTTTGAGTCGGTCTAATATATTTACATACATACGTGCTTTTTTTAATTTCTTTTTTACACAGTAAAATATGTAATTATTAGTATCGTGATTATTTTTTTGAACTGTTTATGGGTTTTAATCCAAATTTTGATATTTTTATAAAGTTCATCAAATTTAATTTTCATTAAATTATTTTTATGAAGAAAGGAATTTTACAACATGAAATTAATTAAAATTTATTGATCAGTTTTCATTCTTGACTGACGCTGGGCTCGAACTCAAGCTTTTGTCGGACAGGTTACCCTGACATGTTTCGACTGCAAACACTCAATCTCTTCAGAGAGGTTTGCCGTTTAAAACTCGCAGCCATCGACGACTCATAGCCATCGATTTAATTTGATGAACTTTAATCTTATAAGAATATCAAAATTGGGATAAAATACGTAAAATAAAAATATTTTCAACTTAATGAGAATTGTAATTATTTAAAAGAAAACACACATAACAACTTAAGCACAGCTATATGAATTTAATCAGAAATCTATTTGACATACCGGTACATAAATTCCCCAATATATATCAATGCGAAATCGATCAGAAAGCGGCCTGACAAAACGAAAATTTAATGTCTTACAGAAATCTGAACCAAGTCTCTAAGACTGAAGTCAGATACTTGCAAGAAATGTCTGCTTGAGACAACGTCGGAGTATTTTGCTGGCTGGGATATACGTATTTCTGAATATATATATTATATAAACACAAACACTTGTGCATATAAATTTACAACAAACATATGCAAAATCAACTGAGTGAATTTATAAATAAATTTCCAAAAAAAAAAAAAAAAAATTAAGTCATGATTGTATGAGAGCGAATATTTGAATTTATGTGTGTGTGTATGTGAGTTTATGGTCATAAAAAAGCAATTTTTAACTTTTTCATGTGAATTTTAGTCTTTTTTATTATATTTATTTTTTTTTTAAAAAAGAAAATAAAAATAACGTATTGTTGATGGTTTTAATATCTTTATTATATTTGGGCTTTGTAAAAGTCAATTTTCTATTTGTAAAATTTTCCCAAATATTAAAAATTTTTTTCATCTTTTTTTTGGAATTTGTGACTGCATGAATTTTTGTGGTCTTCATTTTCATTTTTCGCTTAAAGTAACTGATGAATTTAAATCTGTTTGTACGTGAAATGGCCATACAAAACCGCATATATTTAATTTACATACACATTTTTTAAATTTATTTTTACAGAGTGACAAATATAATAGAATGCATAAGAGCAAAATAGATATGTTTATTTAATGTCCCAATTCAAAATGGAGCTTCCATCGAAGCAGGTTTGTAGGGGAGAAAAATAAAAATTTCGCTTACCATTGCGCTTACGGAAGCCATGAATTTTATATGGCGAGTTCCCACTTTGAAGCAATACATTTTTGACACATAAAGCGCTTTATTCAGCGCATAAAATTTTTTGGATGTAACGATCAGTTTAACACACTGAATGTTTTGATACAGTTATTTTTTAGTATTCTCCTAACAAACCTGCTTCGTAGTAAGGGAATGCCTTAGCACTTGAAATGTAATTTTTTTTTATAAAAGTTGTTGAGAGTTCTTTCACTTACTTTACTGCATTTCTGTATCTTATTGCGTAGCGCATAATTCTGCGCTTATTTTTTTAAATGTACCTTTAGTGCTTCCAAGGTATATTTACACAAGGTAGACTCATTTGGGAGTGTAGACATGCTGCTCTATAAAAGGAACCATTTTGTCAAAATTGTCTTCATATAAAACAAAAACAATTTTACGCACACATGCACACATTTTGGCTCATATACACGCAATTTGACGTTGTGGTTCCAACTAGGGGTAAACAGCTGACACACATATGGGCCAACGAGTTTACCTTGTGTAAATATACCTTGAGTGCTTCGCAAAATGATAAAAATGTTTATTGGGGTTGCCCTAATTTTTTTTTTATATAAACTTGTGTGATAATCAAATCTTTTTTTTTGCGCATTAAAAAATCGTTCAAAACTTCACATACTTATTCACAAACATATTTTTTTTACATCGTTAATAGGAATTGCAAAAAAAAAAAAAAAAATTCTCAGGAAGAAAATAACTTAAAATTAATAAAATAATTAACTGTAATAAAATTGATGTTTTGTTTTCATTGAAGCTCTAGGCCTAACAAGCTTGATAAGATAAATAAGCTTATTGTATTTAAGAAACTGCGGATGCGAACATTTTTTAATATTCATATATTTTTTTTAATACTACCTTTTAATCGTTAAAGCTTGGCTTTTCATACCTTTTCAATAATTGGTAATGAGGGTATTTTGCGTACGTGCTTTAATGCGTTAAACCCAAAAGATATTGCTTCTAAGCCCCAGGCATTTTAGCATACAGATCGACTCAGAATCACTATTTGAATCGCTCTAACGATTTCCGTCCGTTCATCCAACTGGCAGTCTGTCCATGTAAATTTTGTGTGCAAAGTTCAGGTCGCAATTTTAAAGATAATTTGATTAAATTTGATATATAAATTTTAATCCTTACAAGCCCCAAGGCTTTTGGAAACTGTGAGATAGTTTCCATACAAGTTTCTTTGCCATAACTCATCTAGTAAAATTGGTATTTAGATTAAATTTGGCCCAAAAATATCCTAGTGCAATCTAAATAGAATTGGCAGAATTTATTGTAATAGGGGTATATTTGACTATAGCTCACATTTAAATACAACTCCAGAAAATAATATTTAATATAAAAATAAAAGCTAACATTGATATAACATTGGTTGTCAGTAACTTTTACGTTAGATACAATATCATGCCAAAATATCAAATCACTTCAAGTCTAGAAAATCTTACATATGTATGTAATTTTTTAATCTAAAGAATATTAAACGCAAAGTAAAAATCTTAACCTTCGCCCTGCCAAAGATTTTTATGTCCATCGTTTAATAATACCCACCCGGACGTTACTCCATGCTTATAAGCGATGAGAACAAGTTTTTGTCATACAATTTTTTTCAGTTTATTTAAGGGAAACCATTTGTTTAGTAAGTTAACTTTCCTTTCAACTGAAGCAAATTTAAGAAAGTTATTAAAGAAATAAAATCGGAATGGTCTCCCAGTGGGTATTGGTAAGGCAAATGTTTAACTAATAATATAAATAATTTTGCTATGGAGGGTTCATTATTGTCCAAAATCTCGTTTAATTTGTCTCAAGAAACTGTGTTGTTTTGGTTTTGAATGGGCGGCTTTGAACGACTAAACTTTCTTACTTGTTCTGAGTGTAGAATAGGTATCGATTGTATGAAAATGACATTCTAATTTATAGAAAATTTTGAGGTCAGCATAAATGTTCTTCATTCAAAGTTTAATATCAAGCAATTCCATAAAATACATATCAAGTATTGAAAAAAAAACGACAACTTCGTCATATGCGTTCCATTTTTATTTACCGCACAAATAAAAATCGTACAAAAACAGATTCGATTACAAAAATATATATATTTTTTTTAAATTATTGTTACCAAATCGCAACCATAGATCAAAAAGGTTCTATTTTCCACGTAAATTAGGTTCAAATAGAACCCTGTTGTGCTAAGGTCGCGAAATCTGTAGTTTAATTTTATAAAAGTGTTATACAATTTTTCGTTTTTTCTATTAATTCCTGACAAATACACAGCGTATACCTATTAAGTTGAATGTATATTAGGGTGGGTCAATTTGTTCGGGTGAGAAAAAACGTGACAGACGTATAGCAAAATCGAAATCTACATCAAGTTCTAAGAAAATTACCCACAAAAAGTGTGGGTCTAAAATGAAAACCTGGCTCCCGCCGAGAGGCTTGATTACGAAAAATAAAAAACTAGCAACTTCTGGTATATCCTTACAAAACACAAATATATGAACAAATCTTAAACCTTATTGGATTACAAATAAATTATTATGTTGGTCTTGCATCGATATTATGTTTTAATTTTTATACGAATTACGAAGCTTTAAAACAGTATAATTTAGTAATCTGCTATGAAAGTTAAGCGGCTCATACACATGCAATAAAATTGTTAAATTTTACGTATTGTACAATTCTATCGCCAATGTGTCTTATGATATTCGAAGGTGGCACAATGTATTGGCAACAATTAAAAGACTTTTGATTTTTATTGCACAACGAAGAGAAATTAAAATGTGTTGGCAACATTGTACAATTCTGTTTGTGTTATTTCTATAGGTTATGTTCACCTTTTTATTGAATGAATGAAACCATTGTGCGACTTATTGCATAATATAGGACAAAATAGAAATAATATGGCGAATATCATTAACAATAATATTGAAAGTGTATGGGCCGCTTTATAAAACGAGTATTTATAATTCAATATTATTAATAGTGTTAGTCATTGTCAGCGTTGCCGTATGATAAATATGGGGGATTTCATGTCAAGTGACCCAATTTTGAAATCGATGTCTTCCGATTTGAATGAAATTTGCACCAAGGTTAGTCCTATTGGATAGTAGTTTAGACACAAATTTTCAACAATATCGGTCTAAAAGTTTCTGAGTTAGTGGGGGTCAAAATTTGACATTTTGGCCATACAAGTGTTCTTTCTTATTCATGTAACTTATTACCTATTGGTGTTAGCAAAATTTGTCCCAAGGAGCTTCGATAGCTATTTGATCCATCTTTTGAAAAAATTTTTTTTTGGTTTTTTTAAAAAATTTTTTTTATTTTTTTTTTAAATTTAAAACTTTTTTTTATTTTTTTTTTTAGCGGGAATGTTTTTTTTTTTTTTTTTTTTTTGTTCAAAAGAAAGCTTATGTCTTTTCCTTTAAGGTAGTTTTGGTCCCTTTTTGGGATGCGAGCGGCTTATGTATAAAAAAAATGATTTCTAACTCTAGACAAGGGTTTTTCAATTTTTAGCATATGCAGTGTTCTTTCTCATCCATGTAACTTATTACCTATTGGTGTTAGCAAAATTTGTCCCAAGTAGCTTCGATAGCTATTTGATCAATATTTTGAAAACAAATTTTTTGTTTTTTTTTTTAAATTTTTTAAAACTTTTTTTTTTAAATTTAAATTTTTTTTTTTAAATGAAAATTTTTTTTTTATATTTTTTTTTATCCGGAATGTTTTTTTTTTTTTTGCTGAAAAGAAAGCTTATGTCTTTTGCTTTAAGGTAGTTTTGGTCGCTTTTTGGGATGCGAGCGGCTTATGTATAAAAAAAAATTATTTCTAACTCTAGACAAGGGTTTTTCAATTTTAAGCATATGCAGTGTTCTTTCTTATCCATGTAACTAGACAAACTCACCTTTCCGACGGTATGTCGGGAATAAAATCAAAAACACTACCTTGTAACTTCTATCTCTCCACCCACATTTTAAAGGCAAGTGTCATAAAATAATAAATTAACTGGTATTTCGGAGAATGGCCATGGAATATTTCCACCTGATTTAAACACTTGTCTCTGGGGCACCTGATATTTTGACAACAAAAATCACATTTAGTATTACGTGCGCTCAAAACTGTATATTTTTTTATGTAGGAAAAATTAAAAAAAGAATTATTTGTCAACATTTCTACAGAAAAAAAGTGATTTTATTCCTGGGATTAACATATTGTGGGCATTATAGTATCGAAGGTATAAAATAATAATTGGGTTTGTAACATACCGTCGGAAAGGTGAGTTCATCTAGTTTCTTTGCATACGTTTTATTTTTAAGGCTTTAGAAACACTTACACACAAATAGGAAAAAATTCAAAATAGTTCATATGCTAAAAATTGAAAAACCCTTGTCTAGAGTTAGAAATCATTTTTTTTATACATAAGCCGCTCGCATCCCAAAAAGCGACCAAAACTACCTGAAAGGAAAAGACATAAGCTTTCGTTTGAGCAAAAAAAAAAAAAAAAAAAACATTCCGGATAAAAAAAAATATAAAAAAAAAATTTTCATTTAAAAAAAAAAATTTTAAATTTAAAAAAAAAAGTTTTAAAAAATTTAAAAAAAAAAACAAAAAATTTGTTTTCAAAATATTGATCAAATAGCTATCGAAGCTACTTGGGACAAATTTTGCTAACACCAATAGGTAATAAGTTACATGGATGAGAAAGAACACTGCATATGCTAAAAATTGAAAAACCCTTGTCTAGAGTTAGAAATCATTTTTTTTTATACATAAGCCGCTCGCATCCCAAAAAGGGACCAAAACTACCTTCAAGGAAAAGACATAAGCTTTCTTTTGAACAAAAAAAAAAAAAAAAAAACATTCCCGCTAAAAAAAAAAATAAAAAAAAGTTTTAAATTTAAAAAAAAAAATAAAAAAATTTTTTTAAAAAAACCAAAAAAAAATTTTTTTAAAAGATGGATCAAATAGCTATCGAAGCTACTTGGGACAAATTTTGCTAACACCAATAGGTAATAAGTTACATGGATAAGAAAGAACACCTGTATGGCCAAAATGTCAAATTTTGACCCCCACTAACTCAGAAACTTTTAGACCGATCTTGTTGAAAATTTGTGTCTAAACTACTATCCAATAGGACTAACCTTGGTGCAAATTTCATCCAAATCGGAAGACATCGATTTCAAAATTTGGTCACTTGACATGAAATCCCCCATATACATTGTACATTAATCATACATTGTATATTAATCATACGCCACAATTGAAATTTTGTTTCAATTAACAAATTGTAAAACTTAATTTTATTAAAGAATGAATTCTAGAAGAATTCATTTTTAAAAAGAAAAACGAAAGCATTTGCACATCAAATTGTTATTATTCAAAATGTATTAGCTTCTTGAATCCAAATCTGCGTTTTCATTAGAAAATAAAAAAAATTTATATAAAACTATGTATATCAAAATCTGTTTAGACGTACGGAATACTAATCTGGGGAAATCTTACCTTTAAAACCTTCGAAGATACCAATCCAGTTTTGTTATTTGGTATCCCTGGTTTATAGGTAGAGTTTTTCTTTCCGTACTTTTTCGTTTCCCGGGAAAGCGGGATTTATTTATTTCAATTTCCCGGGATCCCGGGAATTCCCGCTCAATACAAATCGATGCAAAATATTATTTAATTTAATTTATTTGAACAAACAACATTTCTTGAGATAAATTAAATAAGTTTTCATATTTATTCGAATGTGTATTCTAAGTCAAATTACAATTTCAAAAGCTTTTATACTTTAATAGTCTTAAGGCTCAGTTAGCCGGGAGTAACAGTAACGTTGCAAATCAGCTGATTTATTTTGTTGTATGTAAACAGAGCTGCCGTTTTTGGTTATTTCTAACCAAAATTGGTTATATTTTTTTTCAATGTGGAGATGTGAATATTTTTTTCATTTTGGTTACTTTTTTCTAAAACAATAATAATAACGAACGAATACGTATTTCTTGGTACATTTATTTACGAGCTCGAATAATTTGTACAGTGTACTTCGATTTTTTTATTATTTGTTACCAATGAACGGAAGTTTTTTAAAACCCCTTTCAAAACAGCAACCAAATAATTTTTTTAAGATTTTTGCTTAGAAAATATTGCCATTTGTGATTTTTATATTTAAAACGGCATGATCTGAAATCGTAAACAAATGAAGTTTTTCTTGATTTTAAGAGAAGTAAAGATAATTAGTACTTAAAGTAGGAAGTGCATAAAATCATCCGGAATCGATTTTAGAAAATTACTGAAAAATTACACAAAAGTCGTTTCAGTGTTTTTAAAAACTTGAAAATAAGTTTAACGTTCTGAATTTAGGTTATTTCCAAAAGTATATTTAAATACACATTTGAAAATACACGTAGGAATTTTAAAGATTTTTAAAATTACATTGATTTATCAATATAATTTTAAAGTTTATGGAATTTTCTGTAAGAAATGGCTGTAAGTTTAAAGAAATTTGAAATTTTACTGTTTATAACTTGTCGGTATGTATATTTATTAAATGTTTTTTAAGAAAATTATTTGGTAAAAAAAACTTTTGACTGTCGGTCATATACTTTTTCCCCATTGAACGTACGTTATGATATATTAGAACAATTTTGAAACATTTTTTTTTAATAAGCATTATAAATTTGAAATAAAATGTACAGAAAAAAATTTTTATAATATTTTAGATATACATATGTATGTAAATAAGAAAATATTTACATAAAATGCATTTTGCATATCGCCAATCGTTTTTAATTTCGCCAAAATAATCGCCATATCGCCAAACGTAAATTTCCATCGACAAAAGGATTAAGAAATCGCCACAACAGCTAAAAAGCAAAAAACTTTTATCCATTTTTGTTATTTATAACTGGCATATGAAAAAATATTTAATTTATTTATTTTTTTTTTATATATTCCTCTAACTCTCATTGGAGGAGCATAAGGCCGAGGCCACGCAATGAGCGGCTAAGCGTCAAGCGGTTGAGCGATGAGCGTCAAAAAATTAAAACATATGAAATACTATCGAAGTGGCCACGAAATGAGCGGCATGCGAGCGAAATTTTTGAGCGGCTAAGCGTCGTCGCTCAGGAATAAAACTTGTTCTAATTTTTAGTTGTTTTCTGAGCGTCAAAAAATAAACATGGCAAAAGTGAATGTGGAGGTTACAATTTCATCTGTACAAAGCCGACCGCTATTATGGCAAGACAGATTACCAAATTTTAAAAATAAAAATATAACCGAAAATTAATTTTTTGGTTTTGTCAATCTAGTGTTATCTGCTTGCAACAGCAAATCAATGGATTTCACATTTGGGTAGATTTGTATATATATGGTTAATGATGAACACCAAGGCCTGTTCGTCGATTTCGATTAATATACATATATATATTATAATTTGTTATTATAATTTGTTTTTGTTTTAAATGTAAGTTAAGCGAACGAAGTCTTCGCTCGAAATCGACGAACAGGCCGCAAATTGTTTTTTTTTTTTCTTAATAAACGCATTAAATTCATATGAATACGATTTTCGCGTAATAACTTTAAACAATCCACTCTTTACAATAGCATTTTAACAACTAACCGCTCAGAACTGACGCTCAGTAATAAGCCACTTGCCGCTCAAACTTGACGCTTTGACGCTCATCGCTCAGACGCTTGACGCTTAGCCGCTCATTGCGTGGCCTCGGCCTAAGGCGCCAAAAAAAAAAAAAAAATTTTTACGAAAAAGTCTCAGGCCCGTTTTCACGACTTACCTATAAAGTTCGAAATAGTAAACGGTACCTTTAGCACTAGTGAGGAATAAAGTTACCTACAACTATTTTTCGTTTTCACAACTTCTGTATAAAATGAACTTAACATTTTTGAAAATGTGGCAATACTAAAGAAAATACCGATTATTTTTGCCAAAATAAAAATACAAGCTGGCAACTACGTACTTTTTTTACATTTACAAAATATACGAATAATTGGAGTTGCCATATATAAAAAATATGTGAATATAATATGGCAATCTCAAATCTAAACCTTACGACAAAAGTTAAAGGTAGAACGTTCCTATCTTTAGCTTATCCTTCACTTTTAGATTAAAGGGAACTTGTGATAATTAAAAGCTCATTATCTGTTCGATAACTTTCTACATTTAGCTATCGTTAAGTCGTGAAAACGGGCCTCAAAGTCTCAAAATAAATAAAAACTGTTAATTAAGTTTCACGTTATTTTTTTAATATGTAAAAGAATTACATTTCTTGTTTTGTTTTCTTGATTTCTAAATATTGTTTTACTATAATGGGCAAATAACCTTTGTGTTACAATGTATTACAATGATTTTAATGATTTTCTCAATTAATAAAAAGCATTTTAAATTTGGTTATATTTTTTTTTACATTTGGTAACTTTTTCAAAAATTTTGGTTGTAAAAATTGTATTCGTTTTGGCAGCACTGTATGTAAAGCAATTAGAACGATTATAGTTATCAGTAAGATGTTACGTTTCAATCTGTAAGAAATTGGTCTTACTTTTTTACGGTAAGGTTGCTGTTACTGCTACTCCCGGCTGACTGAGCCTTTACTCCTTCAATATTTTCCAGGAATATTTTCTATGCACTATCAGAATTTTGGATTGTTACTCACCATGAGAAATAAATTCCCAGATTCTATTTGTTAGATAAAATAAGTTTCTAAATTTATTCAAAATTTGTATTTCTGTGACAAAAAGGAAAAAGTGCTTAAAGGCACCTTAAAATCTTCATGTTCAAAAGTACATATGGCCAAAATTTTAATTATTTTGTAGGATTTTTGAGAAGTTATAGCAATATGACTTTTTGGTTATCTTTTTTCAATGTGCAATAACATTTGGAAAAATAAAAATTTCCGATCTGTGACATTAGAAGTGTTTAGGAACCAAAACTTAAAAAATTATAACCACAGAAAACTGATGATTATATTTAATTCGGAGTACATTTCCAAAAGCCACCTTTAAAGTTTTAAAATGTTCTTTTATAAAACTTAACAAATAGACTTAAGCACTTATTGCCACAGAATAAATTCAAAGCCAACAGCATTTATATAAAACCAAAAAAGTTAAATTATTCATTTAATTATTCATAGGATTTTAGTTAGAATAAGCATTTACAGAATCGTTTGAAAACCTATTTCTAATTTAATTCAAGAAGATGTCAATGATAAAACACGTTACTTTTCTATGGATGTTTATCTTTATAGCCAAAGGAACATTATATAATCTCTAGGCACTTTCAGTTTTCTTAGCACTTCCTTCAAAACTTGTAATTCTTAAAAAAAAAAAAAAAATATTATCTTCGAATCGAATAAGAGTTTTCTTTATTAATAACTTTTGTCATCATTTCTTATAGAATCTTATCCGAAAAATCTTTTATGCAGATGCTCTGCATACAAAATCATTACATTTTTTGAAGCAAGTCCTTAAGATTTTATAGTGTATATAGTAGGCTGCCAGTTATTTTTTAAAGTTGGAATTTGTTTCACGCCAAGCCTCAGATTGGTCCGAATTGCTAAAAAAAATAGTCCCTTGAAAATTTGAGCTCAATCGGATGAGGGGATAGGGTGCCAGTTCAGATTTACAGAAGTTTAATTTCTTTACATTAACCCTTATCCTATTAGCATGGGTCAAAACAGGTTTAATTTCTTATTATTTTCAAAACTTGTCAATGCATTTTTTTGAAATTTATGAACAATTATTTTTCTGTTGAATCCATATCAATTATTTAAAAGGTTATTGAATATTGTTTTGCTCTTCACGCCACTGTTTGGCGAATGCAGCAAATTTCTCATACAAAAACATAAAAAATTAATTTTACTTTTACTTTGCTTTGTCGACGTAATAAAAAATAAGTTAAAGCTTAAGCAAGGGAAAATTAGAAAAATAAAATAAATATAACTCTTGGCCAGCTTCATTGACGTAAGCAATATAAAACGTCAACAACTTAATACACAGCAGTAAGAAAACGTATGCAGCACCAAAAGCTACTTTTTAAAAATAAATTTAGAAAAGTGGCGCATGCGCCACAAAACAATAATTTTCACTTCTAATAAAATACTGTTAACTTCTAATATGCAGAAAGGAGTGGTGAAGAAACAACAAAATATATTTTCAGAAAACTTCATGTAAGCCTTCATTGTCGTTTTTCTCCGCTACGACTTTTTGGCTTATGCACCGAACCAATAATGAGCTGACGATATATACATACGTAAAAAATATTCCACCCATTTTGTAAACATGGGTCAAAATTGTCCAACACTATTAGTCAACACAAAACATTCAAACAAAACTACAGCATGTAATAAATGTATGTTACATTGGGCCAAATTGATACAGATAAGTCAATTCAAGATATTTAAACAATTTTAAAGCATGCAATAAATTTTTTAAAAATTATTCCGAAGCAAATTTATGTTGAATGTGCTTTTTATATTGGGATAAGGGTTAACACGTTCTCGCAATATAAGAACCATATATTTTTGTTTTCCCTGTTCTATTATTGTTAGCGATTTATACATTTAGTAACGGTATTATTCTTTTATTTCGTTTTTTTTTCCTCTAGAGTTTTTATTATTTAAAATTTTATTTATTTGTATTTTTTATTTTTTTTTTTATTTTCAGAAATTGTGTTTTGTTGTTAGCTGTTATTGTTGTTTTAATAACCTAAGGTAAGTTAGCATTTTGTTGAATGGTTAATATGACCTTTTTTCCATATTTGTTTTTTTATTTATAAAATAATTTTTTTTTTATTCTGTAAAAAGGGAAAGAAAGTATAAAAAAAAATTGAAGAAGGATTTGCATAACTGCCTTTATTGAAATATAAATGACTTGCCAGGTTCATAGATTTATTCTTTAAAAAATATACACATCCATATGCATTTGCTTATGAGTAACCAGCGGTAAAAATAAGTTGTAGGCAGGCCTTCTGGAAGCCCTTATTTCTCAGACACAAGGCCTTACTTCACCACTCCATACTCATGCATTTTTTACACACCAGCCAAGCCAAGCCAGCCAGCCAAGGCCTTCTACGTTCCGGTCTTCAGCAGGCCTGAAAAGATGCCTTCTTCAACAGACCTGATTATTTAATCAAAATTTTATTGACTACCACGTAAAAAATCACACAACACACAATTGCTTCGTCACAAAGTTAAAGAAAAACTTATTAAAAGCTACTTCTTTTTGTCTTTTCACTTTTTTACTTAAAGTCTTTGTTGTTTTGCTTTTGGATTTATTTTTTTTTTTGTAACGGTTCGTCAGTTTTGTTGCAACAAACGTAGTAGGTGCAGTGTATGCATAAATACACACTAAAAAACAACCTACGTATGTAGAAGGGAGTAGGTACCCTGCAGGAAATGTCACTAGTGAATCTGTACTGATTCACTATTGACACTGTCACCAGTACTAGTGACTTATTATACCCCAGACAATGTTATTTACTATAGACATTTAACATGTGCGTGTCATTGGAAATCTACTACTGACGCTGGTACTACTGACTAGGTAGTTCCTTTGAGAACATATATAGACATTGGAACCAGAGAATCACTAGCCCATTTTAGTAAATGTAGTCTACACTTTTGGTACGAATATGAAATCATAAAAATCTTTTTTTACTATTTCTTTTATACGAATTGTACTTCTTAAGCCTATAGTACACAGAATGTAAGAAGCCACATTCGTATGTGGTTCTGACGTAATTTTGTCGTCATCACACATCACGAACTTGCTATTGTGGCTTTGTAGTGACGTAAAAATTACGTCAGAGCCACATGCGCATGTGGCTTTTTACATTCCGTGTACTGTCGGCTTTAGTTGTTATTGATAAAACTTTTCGTATAAAGCCAAATATAGTGGCAAATGTAGTTTAGTGTAGACACTTCGTTGACAATGTCACCAAAATAGTCGACAAAACTGGTGACTTGGAGACACTTGCACCCAGGTTTCCTTCAGGGTAGGCCTTCCATAAGTCCGCCCTGAGAAGACAAGCGAGCATGAGTACTGGATCTAAAAAAGGTCTAGGAAGTTCTTACAGAAGGCCTTTTAATTGAAGGCCTTCAAAAGTTTGCGCTGGATACGAGTGAGTGTGTGTGTAAATTCTATAAAAATAAATATTATAAGCTTACACCATGAAATTTTGTGAACGTCTAAAAGCTCGCTATTTAACAAAATTAAAATTGTAATAGTCACATATTTGCTTTTTTTAAAGGGCGTAGTCAAATCGAGCCAGTAATTCGTTCAAGAATTCAAAGCTATATCTGGATAATTTTCGTGGTTAATCACAGATCTCAGCCCATGTTGTTTTATTAATTCCAAGAAAAAAGAAGCTTTACAACTTTCCTTAGTCCCTCTTTTGTCCACCATACCATTTATTCACCCATTTGTGTGTGTTTAGGTTGAAACTTGTAAAATCCCTGCGGTTCTGTGAATTGGGAAAACAGAACAGGTACAAAAAGAAAGAACTCATGACCAGTAAAAGGAGAACCAATGATATAACTGGTTTATGCAGAACAAAAATGTAGAAAAAGTAATGCATTACAGTTTAGTCTTCACCGGTGGTGTGGCACATTTTGTGGGACATTCTAAAATTTGGTTCTTGAATTTGATTCTAGGACTTGTTTTATTAAAATAATACTACATTGTATTGAAATAATACTACATTGAAGTAACTGTCACTAAACACGTTCATTGAGAATAGATATGTGACTGGTCATATGGTGTCAATTGACTCCCTCCAATGACAACCCCATGTAAAAGTGATAGGTCTTATCCATAGAAAGTGTTAAAACTAGAACCGGTCTCTACCACCAAAGACCTATCGCGGGACTACTTCGGTGTCAGTTCGCTTCCCTCTAGAGATGTTATTATTACAGCACCAATGCAAACACTCTTAAACGTTTAGTGAACATATAACAATATTCAAATTCATAGATATGACAAAAATATGATTTAAAAAACTTATGAATAAATTTATTATTCAATTTTTCTAACGGATTTATTCATTTAATTTTTATTTCTTATCTCGTCGTAAAAACTCATGAAAAATTCATTTAAATTCATGGTTTAATATAAAATATACTTTTCTTTTCACTTCGTTTCTTGGGTACTACTTAATCATTGTTAGTGGAAAAGTGATTGTGTCTGTTTTAATACTTTTGCCACTTTGTTTAGATATCAAGCCATCATTAAACATCATTGGAGACGCCACAATAATTTCCAACACTTAACATCACAAGTCAGAGAACCAAAATTATTATAAATAACTGACAGTAGTCATCACGAAACATCATTATGTCCTGTGTGTGTGTGTTTGGTTTTTCTTTTATTTTCCTTTCGTTTACTCTCTAAATCATTTGATGCAATGTTGGGATTTATGCTTAAAGTTTCTGTTATTGATGCTGCTCATCATCAGCCTAAAAGCCCAACATCATTTGCTATTTGTTTTTCTATTATTCTTATTCATCTGCCGTTAAAAGGCATTATGTCTAAGATGTTTTCTTTCAATGCAGAGAAACTGAAACTGTTTTTAAGTGCAGATGAGATTGGAGCAGTTAACATTATTATACTTGTAGCGGTTTCGTTTTCGAAACTTTTTTTTTGGTAAAAAAAAAAAAAATATATATTTTTTAATAATTAGTATTGTGGTTATTTTGTTGAACTATTTATGGTTTTTAATCCAAATTTTTAATAATTTTAATTAGGCTCAAGTTCATCAAATTTAATTTTTATTAAATTATTTTTATGAAGAAAGGAATTTTACAACATGAAAATTAATTAAAATTGTTATTAATAATCGTTAATTCTTGACCGTGGCCGGGGCTCGAACCCTCGCCGGCAGGTTACCATGACATGTTTCTATCGCAACCACTCGATCTCCTCAGATGGATTTATTTTATATTTTTAAGCAAAATTTCAAAATTTTTGTTTTTAAAAAATCATAAAAAATTGGAAAATGCAGCTTTAATTATAATTTTTTGACACATAAAAACGAAGTTGCAAACAAAAAACCCTTAAGATATTATCTGTTTGCAACTTTTGATTTTATTTAATTTAAAAATTTCATAAAAACAATATTTCTATGGCAGCCTCCCTAAGGCGTGGTAATAAAGGGCAAGTATGTTTTGAGAAAATGTTGAGGACAAAAAACTAACTCAGGTCGGTCATACAATTTATATCCCTAGGGCCGACATCTGGGCGGTTATGGGGCTTTTTCTTCAATATATATCTAGTCTGTATTGACAATTTTGTAAGGGAGCCACCTTAAAGAACAGAGGTAGCGGTTAGGTATGTTAGAAACAAATGATATGCGTTAGACTATTTTTTTTGTAAGCAAACGCATACAAACACAAATATTGAAGCTGAATTGACGTGTGTAAGAGAAAAATTGTTCTAAAGGAACAATTCGCATTAATGCTGGCTGTTTGCTTTTTATTTTAGTTACACAGAAAGAAAAACACTCGGGATAAAACAAGTTTTTTTATGATTACTTTAAGTACGAATCGTACTTAAAAATTCAAGTACGAATAACGCAAAAACATACTCAAACAATCCTGAATGGGATTACTTTCGAAAATCAATCCCGTAGTTTCTTGAAATAAGTATTAAATTTTTAAATCAAGTAAAAAATAGATTCAACTTTTCGTTGCGTTTAACCCTCTGTCTTACGAATGTTTTGATTTTATATACACATTGAAAAAGTCTGGCCAGACTCATGTGTACCACGTAGGGTTTAATAGTAAATTTGAACTCTAGCTTCTCGTTTAGTTTATATTTTTGGTTAAATATGTACATTAGATTTCTGAAGTAAATACCATATCGGGCATGATGTTGGTGTTTTATCATTCTGTAAGGTGTAATACGGGTAAGTAAATCAATCATTCAAACTTTTTCTTTCTAATTTTTTGGTTTTTTCCAGGGCTGTGGAGTCGGAGTCGGAGTTGAGGTTTTTGTGCCGGAGTCGGAGCCATAGTACCCACAAAAACTCGCGACTCCGACTCCAAAGTTTTTCGGCATTAAAAATTTAAGAAAAATTTTCCAAAATAAAAATTATTCTTATTTGACGATGCAATATTTCAAATATCGATTTGAAATTTTTAAGAATAATTTTTATGCTATATTTAACCATTTAAAAGCTAATGGATTAAAAAAGTTAGAGTGCTATATTCGGATGTTCCGAATCTTTGACACCCTCCACCGAAAGTTAGAATATATGAGAGCTATAAAATATTAAATAATCTTTATAAAACGGACAGTCAGTATAAAAATTGGTTCCAGTTCAAACCAATTATACGACAATCAGAAAGTTTTATGCTTTTTTCTTAGCAATTTGAACTAACTTGAATAATATATCATGATTCGTAACAGTTAATGCCGAACTAAAATGATTTTCAGGAGGGACATTTATATTATCCCATGGCAGCCATGTCATTTAACAAGTTTTCCCTTTTTTTTGCAAGTTTTTTGAGATGCAAAAAAGTGGCAAATCTAGTCTATTTGAGTGATATTGAAGAAGTTAATAATGAATAGCTTGAGCTTTAATTTTAGTAACATAATTAATAGAAAGAGCAAAATATTGAAAATTTTCGCGAGGGCGTATTCAAAATAAAAACATTTTTAGATTAAATTTTTATTTATTTTTAAATAAAATGAATTCTATATACTTTTTTTCATTTAATTATTTAACAGTAATATTAAAAGCCTTACAACATGTTTTTGTTTTTTCTTTTAAAAATGTTGGCACTTTTGTAAAAAAAGGTCTTTTTCAGAAATAAGAGGTTTTTTTAAAAAAAATAAATTATGGACGGATCATCACGAAAGCCTGTATAGTGATTTCCGTTATTAAATATATAAATGGAACAAATTTCAATACAGTAGTGAAATTTGTTTTAGCGCTTAAAGTGCTTTTCAGTAAGCTGCTTAATATGGGATCTAAGGTAAATATGGACCGATAATCAGAAAATTGCATGGTATTATTTCTAGCCATATGAACCAAAATTTGACCAAATTTTACAAAATCTATAGCTGCTACGGTTTTAGGTGTATTTAAATAATTTCCTAGAGTGAGCATTATATGGGGCATTATATAGCAAATTTTGGACCGATCTTCACGAAATTTTGCAGTGTCTTATAAAACTGTGACGTACCAAATTTTATTATGATAGCGATATTTATTACGTTTTTATGCGTACTAAACTGTTTTCCGGGAGTAGGCTTTATATATGGCCTATCTTTACGAAAGCACATTTAAATATGATAGCAATATTTATTACAGTTTTAGAAGTACATTATAGCACCTTTTAGTTAATTTTGTTTAACAAAATTGTTAATTTTTAAGGGTGGTGCTTCTACATTTTGATTGATAACTATGATCCTACGGATTTTGCTGGATGTCACTCAAAAACTGCTTATTATAACTAGAAGTAATTTGACACCAAGATTGAACTTTTGTTTTAAGTTTTACGAAAGTGAGCGCATTTTGAACAGACGGACAGACAGACAGGCGGATATGGCTAAATCGACTTAGAATTACTCAAGAAACCAGGTTTATTAGATGAATAATAAAAAAGTTTTACATAGAATGACAAACTAAGTATACCCTCATTCCGTACGGTAATTACCCTTTTTTCGGGTAATTTTGGGCCGCAAAAGGTAGCAAGGTAATTTTATTTAAAAAACGGTAATTTAAAGAAATTTGGATATTTAGTATAGATATACGTGCTTACATATGTATGAATGTTTAATAATTTTAACGTTTGAAAGATGATTTTAAAAATAGGTAAATTTTGTAACAACAAATTAAGAACATAATGTTTTTGCAAATGTTTTCGTAACAGCGATAAGTCCAATTAAGAAAACTGAAGTTATGCTTGTATAGTTATTATTAATTTATTTAAACATACTTACATATCAAATAGCCGTGAGCTAAAGTACGGATCATGGATTAAATGGGGCTAGAGTTAAGTGTTTGGCACTGAATAATCCGTATTTAAATCAAGCATTATGTACTTGATTTAAAAGAATCTGTACTTACCGTACTATTGACACAACTTTGCCTTGGTTAAGTACGGATGGATTTATTTTTCTTGTGACTGTAACAATTCAAAAATTATTATAGTACATAACTTTCTTTAAGTATATAATTAAATGAATTAAAAAAAACATTATTTTTTTAATGTTTATCACATATAGATGCACGCTAAGCGTATTAAAAAAAATATTTTGAGTTGAATGAATATACATATGTATATGTATGTATGTATCTATTTTATTCAAAATATTTTACTGCCATATTCATAAAAATACAATAATTTTGCTTAAAAGGTTTTTCAACAAAAATTTCTAATCAAATTTTTTCTTAAAACACATTTAAAATTTTAATAAATGGTTTATGAATACTGCTCGTATGTGCTATTACCAAATGACAGGCGATGGACTGAGCGCTTTTCATATAATTTTTACTACATAATCAATCGCCTGTCATTTGGAAACAGCACATTAATGTTTGCATACGCTAATTTCTTCTCAAAAACGATAATTTTTAGAAGGCCGTACGGTAATGAAAAAATAAAAATTAACATTACTGAGTCTCATATACATTAAGCATCAAGATTATAGTAGGAGTCGGAGTCGTGAGTCGGAGTCGGAGTCGCACTTAAAAAATTTCAGTGTTTGGAGTCGGAGTCGGAGTTAGTACTTTTTTCGGACGACTCCACAGCCCTGATCATATGACCGAAACTTAAAATCCCGAACCAAAAAATACTTGATTTCCAAATCCCGACAAGCTAACTAAAGCTTTTATGCATAGAAGCAAGAATGTTGAACACATAAGCTGTTTCCATAATGACTGCCTATGGAACCTAACCTAAGAGTTAAATGCTGGTGATTTAAAAAAGAAAGTTAAATATAAAAACATTAAAGGGGTACGGTTAATAATGTTTCACTTAAAAACTATAGAACCACAATTTAAGTGTTCCTTTAAAAATGACCCTGGAGTTCTTGCATAAGTGTCCTAAGGAGTACCTTCATATATTCTGACGTTGCACAATTAAAAGAGCGTTAAATCTGCAAAATGTTTCGGCTGACCAGAGTTTAAACTGAGAGCTGTAGGAAAAATGGAATGCCAGCAAAATCGCGCAAATATAAATAGCCCAAAGTAATATATGAAAAATCACCCAAGCGAAAAACCCTGAGCTGATGACCTGTCCAGGAGTACAGCTATTCTCTATGCGCCGCTGTTTAGAGCAACCATTTCGTTTCCCTAATGAAAAAAACTAGTTTCTTAAACTCTATCCCAAATAAAACATGCAAGCAAAACTGCTCTGGCATCCCAAAGTATCTCTCTCTCCCTCTTATGTCCCGTATACTTAGTCATTTACACTAAAATTAAAACACGGTTTTTTCCTCCTATTTATCATGACAACTTCTACATTTTTCGTCAAATTCGTTTCATTTTTTTGAAGCATAACGCATAATGTCCAGTAATTACTAAATTCACTGTTGTACTGTGCTCTCTGTTGAGCCTTAGTGGAGCGAATTAGATAGTCTGCAAATCTGTCATCCAGGCAACCGCCTTGTTTGGCAAGCTCATCTGTTATTGGAGTAGCTCGGCAATCCGAGTACCTTAGTATCCGTTTTAGAGAAACTTTAGAACTATGCGCAATCTTATTTAAATGTACCCGACATTCTCCAGTTTAACTTGGTGTCGTGTAAACACCCGCTTGTAGCTTTTCTATGACCAAATAGGAATATATCCCTCCATATACGACACTACAATCATCCGGCAGTTGAATTGACACTTAAGCAGCAAATTCCTCTATAAAGAAGCCTCCTCCAACCCTTCTGACCTTCTCAAACCATTCGCCATATAAAAACCATGCCTCTTCTTAGTAGGTTTCCTAGGGGGAATTGTGCTCATCTTCCTTACAAAACTGCTTACCGAAAAGCTTAATTTTTTACTACGTAGAGATTGTCAAGTGTTGTAGAATCCTGGCATGACCATGTTAACGATTCGACTAGTTATGTTTATAACTTAATCGTGCCACAAAGCAGAGAGATAGCTGTTTTGCCCTAAGATTCTCCGAAAGCCAACCCAACAATGTAAAATGCGCCTTCGTAGTAGTTGAGAGCATTAGCCGTGTTGTCATCAACACAGCCAGTCTGTATAAATACTCTCTCACATATTACACAATATAAAAAACTTAAATCGTGTAAACTTTTTCGGGTTCATTCTCATTGTTAAACAAAAGTTTTGAAAGCTTTTTTTTGTTTTTTAGTGCTTAAAATTATTTACTTTTAATATTTAATTGGCTTATTTGTGATTCTTGTGATTTCTTGTTAAAAAAAAAAAAAAAAACAATATTAAACCCTGCAGTTGTGCTTGGAACATTTTGGTAATTTTTTTTGCTATTCGCTTTGATTTCGGAACGTTTCAACATGTGAACTTAAAACATCAGATGATCGGTATGTATATATGTATTTATATTTAAAGACTTTTTTATATATCGATTTATTCTCAAGTCAGCTTTCTCCACAAAATCTTTGCTATTTGGACCTTTCAAGCCTTCGGTTAGATCTTAAATGACCCGCCCGCCTAATTTTGTTCAGAACACATTGCATTCACACTATCACACTCATAACTTGAGCTTTTGACAAGTCTCAATACAAAGTATTATAGTCTGACACGCTCTTTAGTGAGCAAAAAAGATATGAAGCTTTTTTTTTTTTATAGATTTTTCAAAAAGTTTTAAATAAACGTTTTAGTTAATTTATTATTTAAAAACCCAAATGGTCTTATACCCAAGACTCGTAATTTTTTTTACCTAACTGCAGGGTTACACACACACACACACTTTTGTTTAAAAGATTTTATAAAATGACAAGTCCCTCAATAAAACTGATAAGATTGAATTGAATAAAAATAAAAATTCTTATCGCCAATTAAGAGCCAGAGAATAAAGAGAGCAGCCGGGGTACCTATGAGTATGAGTAAAAAGATGCTTAGTTATAAAAATATAGACTTAACCAATACTTAAATACCCTACACAGTTCTTATAATAAATATTAACAACAATAAGATAGTTTAACTAAATGCTTTATGGAGTAAAATTATAATTAAACAACTAATGGTGTTTTCTTTTCTACAAAAAAATTTACATTTTATTTTTAAAAAATGCAATTTGTTCGTCCCGAAAAGGGTGACTTGTTTTATTGTAAAAAACTCATCCTTTTCGGGAGAAAATTTTTTAAGAAACAGACACAAAATTACATTGTTTTAAATAAAATGTCACATTTTTTTATAGAAAAGAAAACACCATAAAAGTCTTCTATTAATTGAGTATTTTACTGCTAAATATATATTATATGGAACAATGGAAATACCCATATAATAACTTTTGTATTTAAATTTTGCACATGGTTAAAAATAGTACGATCTATTTAATAGTTTGATTTAGTTTAGGTTCTTACAGTAGCATCTCTAAGTGATAACTAACAAAATCGTCACTTTTTTATAGAGAATATGGGTGGCTCCATATAAGTTATAAAGATTTAAGAACAAAAAACGTCAGGTTTTGTATTGGTAGTTTATTTTTAAATTCTTATAAAACAAATTAAAAACTCAAGTCATTGTCAAGACTTGCAATTTTTGTTGCAGTAATTTTTTAAAAATCTTCCTTGAAATTGCATTAGTGTCTAGAGTGTGAGAATTACAGAACATGAAACTGAGATCCCTCCCCAATCAAGAAATGCTGCAACTGAAATTGCAAGTCTGGGCGATAGCGCAATGACTGTCTATTACCTTGAAAATTAAGTAAAGTATATGGTCCTATGCCCCACACGGACTTAAAGGAAAATATTTATACAAAGAAAAGAATACTAATGCAAAGCCCCATATACTTAAATAATGAAAATAATAGAGGTTTTCTTTTAAAACACGCCACCATAGCAAAGCTGGTTTGTGCTGTTGAGTGAACTGATATGTGTCCCATATCCACTTTAACTAAACCGATCGACTCAGAATCACTTTCTGAAACGATCTGATACTGTCCATTTGTCCTGGCTGTCTTGCTTTCTATTTATATACACAGAAAAAATTAAAGCATTAATCATTAAATGAATTAAAAGGTTATTCAAGTGAATTAAACGTTTAATCAAGTGAATTTGTTTACTGGTGCCAATTAATAGTATCAATTAAATGTTTAATTCACTTGATTACATTTTTTAATTAAAACTGATTTAATTTTTGATTAATGTTTTGTTTTCTGTGTAAACCTTGAGTGCAGTTTACATGTTTAAATATAATTTGATGATATTTTCACAAGGAAAAATTTCTATTAAAAATGTAGAAAATCGGTCCGTGGCTTAAAATAGCCCTAACAAAATCTTCTTTCTGAAATAGATTCTTTGTGCCCATAAATCATTTTATTTTATTGGTATTTGGATTAAATTTGCTCCAAAAATATTTTATTGCAACATAAATCGTCTTATCGAATTTTTTTAAATCGCTCACGATAGTTTTTCATATTGTTATTCTTTAATATCAACTACGTCATGTAAAAATTTTGTGCTGTCAGGTCCAAAATTGACCATTGGTCCCATTCAACACCCTATTCTTAAATCGCTTTAACACTAAAAGAATCTCATATCAATTCTTATATGAACCTTAACTTCAAAACGGAATTTTTTGGCCGGTTGCATGATTGCTGATGGGTACTTTCTCGAAAACTCGTCTGTAAATACTTTGGTGTAAGGTTTCATATGGTCGGGCTTGACCTGCTTGTGCCATCATTTTTATATTCTTTTTTTTTATATTCTTTATAAATAAAAATCTCAATATGTAAATTTTTATTTTCCTAACAATCTTAATACAGATCAGACGTTAAAATATATACAAAAATGTTGTCAAAAGTTTTAAAAATTGGTGTCATTTGTAATATACTTGCAATAGCACTGGCCGGTCATAGTACTCAGGTGTCAACAAGTATTTTGGATGGTAAGTTAAGAGTAAAATAATTTTTATTTAAATTTAAAAAAAAAAAAATTTACAGGTTTCGCAGATGATCTCAATATCCAACCTTTTGTCAAGATAGGCAATAAACTATATCATTTTGGCCAAAGCAAGGTCGGTTCTGAAAACATTTCTTCCCAAATAAAAAGTTTCTTATTGTGTTCGCCTTCTTAGGTTACTTGGTATAAGGCCTTTTTAATTTGCCGCTCTTTGGGCGGATTCCTGGCCTCTTTTGACTCTCAAGAGGAAATGACAGCCTTGTCCGATTATATGATTGCTAAATATCCTTTAGATCGCTGGTGGTGGCTGTCTGGTTCCGATTTGGATTCCGAGGGTGATTTCTATTGGTATCGTACCGGCGAACGTATAAGTTATGCCGACTGGTCCGCCGGACAACCGGACAATGCAGGAGGTTATGAGAATTGTGTACATTTGTGGTATGTAAAGCCGAAATATCAAATGAATGATTGGATGTGCAACCAGCCGGCGTATTATGTATGTGAAGCTGATAAGCCAAAAACAATTGTTGTTAGTGTTTTTTAAGAAGAAAGATGAAATGAAATTATGATATAAAAATGCTGGATAAAAGCTCAAATCGATGTCCCGAAAATATCGCTAAGACTAAAAATATTTTAAAAATTTTCGTAAACTAAACAATTACAAATATAGAAAAACCGTGTTAGCCGTTTAAAAAGAGGAAAAATACAAAACACATAATAAAAAAAAATCGCCTAAGCAACGCGAATTCATTACAGGTAATTTCGGTACTACAACAAATGCAACTTTTGCAAAAGCCAGAAGCGATTTATTTTTGTTAAAATCATTGTACAAAAACAAACATAATAAATAAAATTATGACATCCAACAATTATAAATCTAAAAAGGTTATCAGCAGGGCTCTTAAGTTCATCTGTTGTGAATTTGCCTTGCTCCTAAGACAAAAAAATCCCAAAATGTATACTTAAAGAAATCTCACAAAAAACCACTTAAAAAATTTTATATATCGATAATTAGTTACCAATAGTTTTTTTTTTGGTCAGAAAAACTATAAATAAAATCGCCTTAATAAAAAAATCGCAAAAACTTTTTCATAAATGTTTTATTTTTATATTGTAATTCAAGTTATTTTTCAAATTTAATCCATTTAGAGCAAAAGAAAAAATCGCCTAAATGAAAAAATCGCAAAAACTTTTAATATAAATTTTTCTAATGTTGTTATATTAAAATTTAAGTAATTTTTTTTATTTAATCAATTTAAAGCAAAAAAAAAAAAAAAAAATAAACGCCTAAATAAAAAAACCGCAAAAACTTTTTTAATAAATTTTCTTTATGTTGTTACAGGGCTGTGGAGTCGGAGTCGGAGTTGAGGTTTTTGTACCGGAGTCGGAGTCGAAGTACCCACAACAACTAGCGACTCCGACTCCGACTTTTTTGCATTAAAATTTTTCCAATATTTTTCGAAATAAAAAATTTTAATGACCAATTTCTCCAATTCTTTTTAAATATCAATTCATGTTTAAATATAATTTTTCTTATAATTTTATTTTAATTTGACATAAAAAAAAAATTTTTAAACATAAATTGATATTTAAATAAATTAGTGGAATTGGCCATAAGAGGGTCTGCTTTTTGAAATTTTGAACTCAGAAAATAAGGAAAATTAAAAAATTAAAAAATTGAGATAACATCTTATTGTGACAATTTATAAGAAGAGTTATATAGACTGTATCGAAGCATGTCCTTTTCTATGTTTTAATGTGACCTCAAATTTCTGTAACAAAAACCAGCGGGTTCAATATTTCAATTTCGCCAAGATATCGTTAATGAAATAGAGCCGAATTAAGGAATTTAAAAATTAAATTTGTAAAGATGTTGTTTTCATTAATCGTATATTAAGAAATATTTTTGTAGCCATGTTCATGAATATGACTTGAAATCAGCTGTAGCTCCTGTGGTGAAAGCATTAAGTGAACTACATTTTAAGTTCCAACCTTCAAGGTGAATTATAATAGAATAAAAGGAAAAGGAACTCGGAAAAATACATGACATTGTTCCAGATATAATTCTCATCAATGTGGGGGTTAACCCGAAAAATAATTTGAGAATACTTTTATCTACTCACTTTAGGGAAAATTGGAGAGATAATAAAGACTTGCAATTTCAAATTTCGGTCTTGGACAATAATAATATTGAATTAGGAACGGAAAAATGCAATGGCGAGTTCTTGATGCCTTTAACGTCTAAGCCAATTGGATTTGGTGTTGTTTTCAACTTTTCTATCTCGAAAGCTACATTAGATAGGACTTATGGAAATTCACACATCTATAAATTCCAACAGTATTAAAAACGTTATTTAAAAAAGATGTGAATTGGTGTAGTTTATCTCTCCCCTACAGAACATTTTTTAGCACTGTTTGCATAATTTTAATAAATTAATATAACCTTTAAAATATACTAAAGTTCAATGATCCCATACGGATTGAAGCAAAACTCGTTTCTTTCGAAAGTTCGTAACAAAACTCGTTCGTTCCAAAATTAAATCCATTATTTTTCTATATTTCAGTTGGTTTAAATTTCTCAACTGTTGAGTTATAAGTCAAGAATGTCATAACACTTTAGAATTAAAATAGATCAACTCCTTTGGTCTATTGAATCGGGCGGTATATGTTTTTTACATTTTTTCCAAAATCCAAATAAAATATTTTGCAGCTTTCCTACTCATATGTTAGTAACTAGTAGGTAAAAGCTCAATGCGCGGCACGTTAGAATTAAAATATCGATTTGAAATTTTTACAGAATAATTTTCTTGCTATATTTAACCATTTAACAGGTACTAAATTAAAAAAGAGCTTAAAGTCAAATAAAAACTAGTCTCTTAAATAATGCTAGGTTAGAGTAGGAGTCGGAGTTGGAGTTGGAGTCGGAGTCGGAGTCGTACTTAAAAAATTTCAGCAAAAGGAGTCGGAGTCGGAGTTCTAACGATTTCTTAACGACTCCACAGCCCTGCTTTATAATTCACTTTATGATGCAAAGGCTCAGCACTGACCAAATGACAAACGTTGTTAAATTTTATTTTGAAAAACAGAATTTAATTATTCAGACACAATGATCGCATCGAATACTGTGCCTCAACCCATTTTCACCTCAATAAAAATTTGGAGCACCCAAAATCCAAGAATAATTGTTGAACTTCAAATGCACCCACTGAGATGCTCAGTATGGTGTAGATCAACTTCAGAAAAGATCATTCATCCATCTTTTTGTGTTAATTGTTCTTAAAGCACTTATCCTGTGACCAGTGAACACAATTTCATAATAATAAGGACCGAATTGTGATAGATAAAAACACAACATATCACTTAACTGGTGATCATGTATTTAAGGTGAAGTTACTTCAGAGAAAAGGTAGTTGAAGCAAAACTTGTCCTGCTACTGGATTTTATGCGGGTACTGGCTGATTGTATCTGATTCTTATATTTTGTATCAATAATCATATTTATGTATACTACTTATACATAAATATACTACTTGGTTGATTTAGTGTCCTGTTCACTCGGGATCATATCTTCGACAGGCATTACATTAACCACAATTTAAAGCGTCCATTTGGCTTTTTCAGGGATCTGTTACTCTTAGGACATTGCTAATTAAAAGTTGTTCCCTTTCTTCTAGGAATACTTTGCAAAACGACGAACAAGTTGCGGTAAATATGAATATCATAAATACCGGCAAAGATTGTTAATTTTTTAAGACCCGATAAAGAGAACAATCGGAAATTATTTAAGGTGTATGGGGTAAGGTGTATGCCAATAACCGAAGGACCATTCAATAACTTATAACGAAAATCCGTGGGACCTAAAATTCTAAGTAAAGTTAAAAAAGCACGTCAGGTCGGGGCACACAATCGGCATCATTTGAAGGAAACTATCTTCAAAATATAATGTGAATATATATTTCCCAACTATGGTCCGAATTTTATTAAATGCCAATGTTAAATAAAATCATTTAATAAATCAATAGATATAAGAAGGATTTTCGCCTGTTGTTGCCTTAGAAGTTAAAAAATCTCGTCGCATTCTTATTGGTTTTGGTTAATTTTGTAAAGCGTTTATTATCTTCTCTCTAAAAACTCCTTACATATCCTGTTTTTAGAAAGTTTAAGCACCTCTGCCTTTAATGACATTTGAAATCACTTTGTTAGCAGGAAACAATCCTAAAGGTTTGATTTTGCCACAAATATTTTTTAAATCTATTGTGCCGTTTACTGGCGTTTTGTAACAAACATTTGCCCAACGTGCCCCCTAATACAAATATACTTTTACATTCAACAAATTTCCCAGCAACCAAAAATTAACGACTATATCGAGCCCTTAGCGCGAAAATAACGTAAGCGCCAAAAATCCAATTTTACAGGAGAGAATTTTTTGTATGAAATTTGTCGCTTACGATAAAATTGTTCTTGCTTTTAAATCGTAACGGTACCTTATGTGACCATGATATTTTAGGAGATGATGCAAGTGTTCTCAATAAAATCATTTATTAAAAAAACCAAAATTTAAAATTATGTCGCCTGCGTTATTTTCGCGCTTAGGGCGAAATCAAAATTCTTCAAATATTTTTTGAAGATTGAGAAAATTTGTTTTTCTTGTTCTTAATTTTAAATAAATACTACGATGTAGTTTTAAAAGTTTGACGTTGAGAGAATGGGTTCGAGTTAAAATAACATATAATTTAAAGTAAATCGCAACGCAACGCCAAAAATTACACTGAAAGCAAAAACAAAGTCAAAAATATTTTAAATTTTGTTGTTGCTTTTTACAGAAATTCATATTGCGTTTTAAACTTTTCAACGCCACAAGATATGCAACGTTTGAAAATTAAAAATTCAATTTGAATTTCTGAAGAAAGCAACAACAAAGTAATAAGATATTTTTGACTTCGTTTTCGCTTTTAATGTAATTTTTAGCGTTGAGTTTTACAAAATTCTTGCCAAATTGAATTCGATACAAAGGAACTGTTTCGTTTTTATTTTCATTTTATAAGTTTTGAAAATTTATTGCCAACCTTTTTTAAAATTGTATTTAGAAAAAAAAACAAATCGTATTCTTTATTCTTGGGAAGTTTAGCTTATGTTAGGGTCCGCATAAAATCTCTTAAATTTTCTAGTGGAAAGGTGCCACTCCCATACAAAAACATACAGAAACAGCAAATTAATTCAAACCAATCAAACCAATCAATGGTGAAATCCCCATCAGAAGATGGCAGCACCAAAAACGGCCGACAAAAAACAACACTCCAAAATGTAGATGGCAGCACGGTAGATGGAAGCACAGTAAAACATATACACCACAGTGTACGATAAGCTATTTACAGAACGCTTACAGTAAAAGCTTCCAAGCTTGAAGCAAATAGTTTGGTTATCAAAACAAAACATCTGCCAAAAAGCGAGCTTTACTGGAATAGTGAGCGTGGACATACAAGGACAATATAATTGTCCACACATCTGAAGAAGGATAATAATTTTGGTTTTCGAAATAAAACTTTAAAAAATAAAATAAAAACCGCTGTTGTGTGTTTTACATTGTGGTCGAAAAATATGACTGTCTTTATTTTTACAAAATCTTAGTTTTAAATACAAAATCTTAGTTTAAAATACAAAGAAAATGCTTATCGGTAATTTCTTATGAACTAATAGGAAAATCAATTGTTTACAAAAAGTCTTATGGTTTTATTTTATTGGTTGGGCAATAATTCTTAAGAAGTTCGTATTTCAAAATCAATTGATCTAGTTTAGAGTTTATTGTTAATTGTGGGCCACCCAAAATGTATTGGAAAAGCAAACAAGTATTCTTGGAAAAGAATGATTAAAATATTTCAAGTGTTTTTATGCATACATGTTTGTACACAGTGTTGTGGGCAAATATGCATGCTAAAGAGTTTCTTTTAAATGGGAACGATTAACGAAAATTTGTACGTAAGTATATTTATTTAAGTATGTATGTTTGTACACAGTGTCGTGGACAAATATGCATGTTAAAGAATATTTATTTAAGTATGTATGTTTGTTTGCTTTTATTGTGAACAAAAAAAATATATTTAATTCTTTTTTTGTAAACATTTAATTCTGGATTTAGTATTTAAGTATTTAAAGAAAATTATAAAGAAGCACATGTTGCTTAAGACTATTTTATTAGGGGTTATCTTAGGGATAAAAATATTGTTTATATGTTTATATGATTATTTTATTAGGGGTTATTATAACTCCCCCTTCGTTAGAGTGAGGCTCCGACGAAGAAACAATGTAAGTTTTTGTTTTTTGTGTTCTAAAATACATTATAATGAAAAGAGCAATCAGAATGATAAAAATTCCTATACTACTGCCAGTATGGATTAAAGTGGTTTTTAAAAGTTTATGCTTAACTATTTTAATCGTTTCGTTAAAGTGTATTTCTTTTATGTCTAGGTCATTAAATGAAGAATTGCTTTCTTTGATTTTTAAAATAAATTTCTCTAAAATGAACATTTCTTTTACATTTATTTTATAATTTTCGTAAGTTCTAAGTTGTGTTTTAACAATGCAGTTTTCGAATTTTAATAGATAAGTCTTAAAATTTTCCAATTTGTATGGGTTTTTACAATTAGTTTCAATTTTATCTTTATAATGCTTAAATATAAGTAAACCAGGGAAAATTTCTCTTTCTTCTTGATTTTTTGTTATATTCATATTACATTTAGGTTCTACATTTTGTATAATATCTGTTAAACAATTATCATTTATTTTTTCTAGGTTTTTGTATTCTAGTGTGTTTGATTTATATGTTTTGTTTTTGTAAATAAGAACAGTGTTTTGGTTTAATATTAAGGTTTTATTCTCATTATTAGGAAGTGGTTCGAATATTACTTCAGAAAATGATTCATTTAGAAATCTTGGTACACTCAATGTTAAAATTACGAAATTTTCTCTGTATGTGAGGGATACTTTTGTCTGAAGATATGATTCTATTCCATCTATAAAATTATATTCTTCTTTCGTCAGTATGTCCGATGGAATTATTCCTAATTTGGAATTAAAAATAACAAGTCCAATTTCATTTATGTGGTCCATTAATAGGTTTACATCGTTATTTATTTGAAAAACATTCTGAAGAAAAATGGTTTCGTCCTCTAAGTCAAGAATTTTATTTTGTACTTCTGTTTTGAATTTATTTACGTATTTTTGCACGATTTTTTGCTGGTTATTTATGTGGTTTGTAATATTAAATATTTTGTCTGACATAGAAGTGCTTAGATATGAAATTTCGTCTAGAGCTGTCATTGTGTCTCTGTTATTTTTCACAAGGGTATTGATTTTGTTGAATATTTCTTTTTCGTCGTCGCTGTCCATTGTTCCTGTCACATATTTCAGTCCTTTACCTATTGCGTTAACTAGTCCTCGTTTCTGTCTGAATTTAGGTGTCAAGTTTTTTATTTTTGTTTTGCATATGTCCATACTTTTATTCACACTGTCCAATAGTGGGCTAATGTTCGTGTAAGTGTTTGCTAGTTTATGAATGTTTTCTTGTAATATATTTGCTGTTTCCAGATACTGTGTTGTATTGATAACGTGTATTATTTTTATATATTTGTCGATGATTTTTACGTCTTTTATTTTGATTGGTATATATCCATGGTTATTCGTTAGGTCCTGTATGTCGATGAATTGTGCATTCGTAATTGTAGAAAGGGTAATTAGAAGTATCCACGTTGTCATCTGGAAAAGAGGGTATTACATATATATGTGTGCATGAAAGGTTTATTATTTAGCTTTTATTTTGGGGTTGTCTTTGTCTTGAAATTTCTTATTTTGTTTGATATGTGTTTTATAGTATTTGTGTCCTGTCTTAGTACTTTCGACATGTTCTTCATCTATTTTCCTCGATTCAATTTTCCTATACTTTCGATGGTTTTTACCTCCTCTAATTTCTTTAATGTAATTTATACCTTCTTCTATTTTTACATCTTTCCTATTCTTATTAATTTTATTTATGTATTCTTCCTTTTTCCTAGAAATGAGGTCATGTATTTCGCTATATCTATCCTCGTTCACTTTTCCGTTTAAAAAGTCAATTGGTTTAATTTTGGTTGTGCTATGTATTGTGTTGTTGTAAAATCCTATTATTCTAAAGATTTTTTCTTCAGTAGTTTCGTCTTTATTCCTCTCGTCATGTCTTAATAGTCTTATGTGCTCGTTGATAGTGTTGTGTAACCTTTCGATGTCTGAATTTGATGTGTGATTACTACTTGACGTAAAATGTATATTAATATTTTCTTCTTTAAAAAATTCTTGCATTGGGATGGCTTTGAATCCTAACTCATTATCGACAATAATTTTTTCTATTTTACCGTGTGTATTTATGTACTGCAAGAGCTTAGTTTTGAATTCCGTCCAAGTTCTGCTGTTGATTTTGTAAGCGACTGCATGTTTTGAAAATTTGTCTATCATTGTCATAAACATTTCCTTCTTCAACGTGTAGAATACATCTATGTGTAAAATTTCTCTTGGTTTCGAGGGGGTTTCACTAATTTTAAGTGGTACTTTGGGGGGTTTCCTATCGTATTTTTCAATGGTGCATATTTCACAGTTATTAATAAATTGTGTTATTCTTAGTTTTAGTTGTGGGTTGTAGACTTCTATTTTTAGTTCTTCATAAACGGCTTGTATTCCTCGGTGATTTTTACTTAAATGTTCTTTTTCTATTATTTCTGTTAATTCTTCTTCATCTTTAATATCTCTTAGCATACGAGTGCTTCTGACAATTCTAAATTTATTGTTGTTTGAAAATAGTTCTTCATAAGTGCTCTTGATTGTGTCAAAAAATTCATCTTCTATAAAAATTGCGTTTAATTGATTTGGGTTGAAATGGTTTCTTAACAGGGAAATTGAAGTTTCTCTATCTAGTTCTTTAATTCCTATAACTTTCCTATTATTTTTAAATATTTTTTCACTTTTAATTCTGGCTGCTCCTGAGAAAATCTTATTAATAATAATTTGATTCCTAAACATGTTGATAGGAGATTCGGTTGTTTTTATACTAAGAACTTCTGTTTCTATGGAATAAATATTGGCAGTTTCAGATTCTATTCTTGAAAGTGCATCCGCATTGCTATTTTTTGTCCCTTTTTTATACCTTATTTCGTAATCGAATTCTGAGAGCTTTAATCTCCATCTTACCAATTTGGAATTTGGTTCTTTTATGGAGAATAACCAAGTGAGTGGTTTGTGGTCAGTTTCGATTATGAATTTTCGTCCAAATAGGTATGGTCGAAAATATTTAGTAGCCCAGACGATGGCTAAAAGTTCTTTCTCAATAGTGCTGTAATTACACTCATGTTCGTTGAGAGTGCGGCTTGCGTAGCAAATGGGGTGATTGTCTTGCGAAAGTATTGCTCCTAAAGCAAAATTACTTGCGTCTGTTGTAAGGGTGAATTTTTTTGAAAAGTTTGGGTATGTTAGGATTGGGTCATGCGTTAATAATGTTCTGAGCGTATTGAAACTTTCTACGTATTGCGGGTCAGCAATGTTTATTTTGGTATCCTTTTTTAGGTATTTGGTCATAGGTTTAGCGATCATGGAATAATCCTTTATAAATTTCCGATAATATCCGGTTAATCCAAGGAATTGTTTTATTTGTTTAGGGGTTTTAGGGATTGGAAAGTTTTTTACACATTCAATTTTTTTGGGATTAGCTTTTATTCCTAACGGGGTTACTACATGTCCAAGAAATTCGGTTTCTTTTTTTAAGAATTCTGATTTGTCTAATTGTACCTTAAGATTTGCTTCCTGTAAGCGTTTGAATATTAAATTAATGGAATTAATGTGTTCTTGGAGAGAGGTGGAAAAGATGATTATGTCATCTAAATAAACAAGGCAAATTTTGTTTATGTAATCTTTAAGAATATTGTTCATTAGCCTTTGGAATGTCGCTGGGGCTGTCTTCAGTCCAAACGGCATTCTTAGGAATTCATAGTGTCCTCCTTCTACAGTGAAGGCGGTCTTATGAACGTCTTCCTCCTTAATTTCAATTTGATGAAAACCTTTCGCTAAATCTAGCGTGGTAAAATACTGGCATCTTCCCAGTTTATCCAGGATTTCATCAATATTGGGAATTGGGTATTTGTCATCTATGGTTACTTCATTAAGCTTCCGATAGTCGATGACAAGTCTCCATTTAGGTTTTCCGCTTGCATCGGCCTTCTTCGCAACGATCCAAATGGGTGCGGAATAGGGGGAATTGCTATGCCTGATAATCTTATTGTCAAGCATTTCTTGAATTTGTTTTTGAACTTCATTCTTATGCACATACGGATAACGATATGATTTAGTGTAAATGGGTATATTATCAGAGGTTCTGATTTCGTGTTTTATGGCAGAAGTAAAAGTCAATCTTGCATTTTCCTGATAGAAAATATCTGAGTAAGTTTTTATCAGTTTTAATAGTTCTCTTTTTTCTTCAACATTAAGATGTTCTGTTCTAATTTGTTCTAATAGTGGCTTAATTTCCCTTTCTTCAATTATACTAAAATTTTCGTGATCTACCTTCTGCGTAGTCAAACGATTATTTTTAGATAATAAATTAATTTCTACTTCTCCGTGCTCTATATTTAAAATGCCTTCTCTTAAAATTTTTTCATGATTTTCTTCTTTAAAATAAATTAACTCACTGTCATATGGAGTTTGTATCCTCTTTTTATTTATTATTTCATTTTCAAAAAGCATTGGTAATGTTTTATTACCAAACGTTATTTTCTTATTCTTATAATCTATGCAAGCGTCTAATGGTCTTAATATGTCATTACCTATCAGACCGTCGTAAAAATCGTGAAATTTTATTATGTAAAATTCCAGTGTTTTGTCTAGCTCGTCAATATTAAATTCCTCAAAAATAGGTACTATAGCTTTTTCTTTTACATAAACTTGGTGTTGAAGTGTTTTAATAAGAATCGGGTTTGTTGAAAAAATTCTTTTTGGATTACAAATTCCTGGGTTTAGGATGGAATTTGTAGCTCCTGTGTCTATTATTAATTTAATTGTTCCTAATTTAGTTTTTATTGTTATAAATGGTAATTTGTGCCCGAGGCTGACTCCTGAAAATTTTCTGCCACTTCTACTTTACCAATATCCATTGGCTCGGCTTGGTTTCTGAAATTTGGTCTGTTTAAATTAAAATGCGTATTTTGGGGAATTTGATGTTGTTGGTTTGTTTGTGGATATGTACGTGGTTGTTGAAAATTCCGGTCATAATTTGGGGATGGTTGAGAAAAACGTACTTGGGAATTTTGCAATGGGAAATTCCTTCCGTGGTTTTGGTATGAAGGGTTTCTTCCTTGACTTTGGGAGGGTTGTGAAAATTGTCTTGGTCCTTGATAGTTCTGTGCAGAATTATGGGTTTTTTGATTTTGTTTCCTATGTTCATGTCTGTTGTAAAACTGTTGTTGCGTATCTACCCGGAGATGTGCATATCCTGCCTCAAAAAGGATATTCATAGCACTTTCTAATGTTGTTGGGTTTCTGCATGCTAATATTGTTTTCATTGGTTCGGGAATTTTCGATTTGAATATGTTTAAAGCTGTGCGAGAATTATTAATGGCTACTGTGTTTAATGCTTCTTGTTGTTGTCCTTGTCCCATAACGAACATTGTTTTATTATTGAGTCGTCGAAGTCTACTTTTAATTTCTTCATAAAATTCTAAGCTAGTAGTTTTAAATGTTACTGCTCTGAGGGAATCGAAAAGTTCGTCACAACTAAGTCTGTCACCAAAATTATTCTGTAATACTAGTTTAATGTCTGTCCAGGAAATTGCTTGAAAATTTATTTCTATTACGTCCCTAGCCTTGCCTTTCAATTTGCTTTTAATAAGGTCGGAGAATAGACCTTGTGATAATTCATCATAGCTTTGTAAGTTGGGGTGTACCCTATCTATTAAATTTATAAAATTTTGCAATTCCCTACCGTCTCCGTTGAATTCAGGAAGGTTTCCTAAATATTTTAGGGGATCGAAATTTATTTGGGCCATAGTTAAAAAAAAAATTTCTGTTCTTTGAACCACTTCCTTTTTTTAAAAAAATTTATTTTGTCTTTATCAACACACTTTAACACTTGAACTTTATTGTTTGCACGAAAAATATGTTTTTATATTTGCCGAAGGCAGTAATATACGTAAAAAAAAAGAATATATATACACTTAAAGTTATTTATCGCTTTACCTTGATGGTGAAGATGTGATGTACTGTGGATGGTTTTGATTCTTTCAAGTTAAATGTAGCTTCAATATCGGATGTCCTTTATGATGAGGATGTGATGTATTGTGGATAGTTTTGTAGCTTCAATTTCGGATGTCCTTGATGATGAGGATGGGATGTATTGTGGATGGTTTTGATCCTTTTGGGTTAAATGTAGCTTCAATATCGGATGTCCTTGGTGATGAGGATGTGATGTAAAAATATTTTTGTTGAAAGTCTTGTTGCTAAGATCTTTCGTAGTTAACACAAAATATAAATGTTCAGAAAGTTCACTAATTAAAAGTATGTTAGTTTTTTTTTTTTATATTACGCGCACAAAAATTCAATAGTTTTGTAAAAAATAAGTTTACAAATGTTCTTGATTGAAAGTTCTGTTGCTACGATCTTTCGTAGTCAATGCACAATGCAAAGTAAAAAGTATGATATAATTTTTTATATTACGCGCACAAAAATTCAATAGATTTGTAAAAAATAAGTTTACAAATGTTCTTGATTGAAAGTTCTGTTGCTACGATCTTTCGTAGTCAACGCACAATGCAACGTAAAAAAAAGTTCAATAATTAAAAGGTATAACGTTAATATGATCCTTCATATTACGCGCACAAAAAGTTCAAAATTTCGTAAAAAATAAGTTTACAAAGTTTTTCGTTCACTCTTTGTTTTTCCTTTTTTTTTCACACTAACGATTTGTAGATGGTATCGCACTAAGAATTAAAATTCAATCACTACCGCGTTAATACATAAACTTCTTCTTTATGTTGGATAGGACTGCGATATCCTACCGACTGCGCCAATTTTGGTTTTCGAAATAAAACTTTAAAAAAATAAAATAAAAACCGCTGTTGTGTGTTTTACATTGTGGTCGAAAAATATGACTGTCTTTATTTTTACAAAATCTTAGTTTTAAATACAAAATCTTAGTTTAAAATACAAAGAAAATGCTTATCGGTAATTTCTTATGAACTAATAGGAAAATCAATTGTTTACAAAAAGTCTTATGGTTTTATTTTATTGGTTGGGCAATAATTCTTAAGAAGTTCGTATTTCAAAATCAATTGATCTAGTTTAGAGTTTATTGTTAATTGTGGGCCACCCAAAATGTATTGGAAAAGCAAACAAGTATTCTTGGAAAAGAATGATTAAAATATTTCAAGTGTTTTTATGCATACATGTTTGTACACAGTGTTGTGGGCAAATATGCATGCTAAAGAGTTTCTTTTAAATGGGAACGATTAACGAAAATTTGTACGTAAGTATATTTATTTAAGTATGTATGTTTGTACACAGTGTCGTGGACAAATATGCATGTTAAAGAATATTTATTTAAGTATGTATGTTTGTTTGCTTTTATTGTGAACAAAAAAAATATATTTAATTCTTTTTTTGTAAACATTTAATTCTGGATTTAGTATTTAAGTATTTAAAGAAAATTATAAAGAAGCACATGTTGCTTAAGACTATTTTATTAGGGGTTATCTTAGGGATAAAAATATTGTTTATATGTTTATATGATTATTTTATTAGGGGTTATTATAACTGATAATCCCAGCATTTTTAAATTTTTAATCATATTCGAGTCTGGTTTGAGTCGTCAGAGCGATGCAAATGCCAGAATATGCGCTCATTTTCTGACCATAAATGATACTTTTGTCGGGAGAAAATGGTACCTTTCCGCGACTCTTCTTGAAAAGTCATTTATGATAAGTTTTTTTTAATAAGATTAAAGACATTTTCGATTCTTTTAAAAAGTATTTGTTATTAAATTTTAAATCAAAAACTCTTAAATAATAAGCGCGAATAATTTTTGTGTCGTTTTTTGTAAGTTTTGTAAGTGATAAAACATGTTTTAATCACCAAAAGACTCATACACATAATTTTTGAAAAAGTATCTTCCAAATCCCAGTAGGGATAGAAAAGTTTGAAATTCGGTAAAAATTGCTTTGTTGTCGATACAAGATCTGTTTTTTTTTTTTTACTAATTTTTTAATATACTAATTTTAGTAAAGAGAACCGCGTTAAAATAATACGAAATAAAATTGATAAATATAATAATTGAAAATTAAGAATAACTTCTCTATCTTGTTTTAAAATTATTACCAAATAGTTTTTATTAATAACTTCATTTCTTGATTTAATTTCCAGCTGCCATGTTTGCTGGGTTAGTGCAGCCACTCTTTTCAACTGTGTGGGTTTGTTAACAAAACAAATATAAAAATATATCTGGGTGAACGCTGTTATATTTGTGATGCTTTGGGGAGCGAACTTTTTGTGTAACATTTTAGCATCATTAGCTTTGATTTATGATTAGATTAACTTTTAATTTTTAAAACCCATAAATTAAGAAGGCTGTAAAAAATTCGCTAAAAAAGAAGAAATATTTAAAATTTTTGATTTAAAAGACTAAGATTTCTATTACCAGCTATTGGGGTTTTAAGGTTTCTTGGCTTAATATTGTAAAGCTTGAGTTATGAGGTTTTATTAAATAAATATTAAAACTAATCCGGTTTGAATTATATTTATTTAATATTAATTAAGTTCATACGGCTCATGTACGAACGTACTATAAAGTACATTAAAGCAAGTTTGGCAACCGAAACGAATTTACGGTATCAGTATCGGCATTAAACTATTTGTTATATCGGCACCAACACCGATATGTTTTTATATCGGTTGCGGTACGCTAATACGGAAACTAAACGACTTATGTGGCCCAGTTTTTTATGGTGCAAATTATCAAGAAACGGGTTTAACTCCGACTTCATCCGCTGACTTTTTAATACAGAGAAAAAAATAATTTGAATATTTGAATACGAAAATCGCCTATTTGATTACAAAAATTTTTGAATTTTCTGCGATGACGATTTTTGCGGTATTGATAAAAAAGTTTGTATGTATAATTGTTAAATTTTTAGTCAACAACCAAGTTTATTGAGTCAATAAAAAAAGTTGTTGCCCAAAATAATTTTTTTCAACAAAATGTTTACTTGATTTGTTAAAATAAATTGTTGAAAATGTTGAATAAATCAAACAAAATGTTAATCGAAACTTTATTTTTTTTATTTATTAATAATGATGTCATAAATTTTCAATTTTTATATTTTTATAAAAACACCTAAATTTATTATGCGGGGATAAGTAAGTTCCTACACACAGAAAAAAATCAAGTTAAAAACGTAGAAAACAAGGTTGATTTAAAATTTTTCGGTGGTGATTTTGCTTTATACGTTTTTCATGTTAATTCAACCTGGTTTTACAATAACTGCGAACAACATTTTTTTTCTTTTAAAATAACTATAATTCATGTTAATTTAACATTGCAGTAAAGTTAGAGCAAAATGTAATTTATATTGAAATAACAATCCGAATCACGTTGAATGAAAGTTATTTCAAGTTGAAACAACGTGAATTTCATGTAGAATCAAATTGGTTTGAGTGTGTTATAACAGTGTGAAGAAGCCTCAGAGACAACATATGCATTTATTTAAGAATAATTCAATACACTTACCCCTGTAACACATGTTTCACTTATTTGGGTTCTCCTTTGTCAACAGAAGCATCAGAATCGCCCGATATGGATTTCGTCATCAATATACTTTGAAAACTTGATGCACTATTTAAGTAACTAATTTTAATTAAAAGAATACGGGAATTGTCCTCTTTTTATAACATATTTTAAGAATGAAAATAAAAAATGTACCTACTTAAGTATGAATGCATGTTAATTTAACAAGATACACTTTTGATTTTAATATAAAACTGGTTTTTATGGATTCAATATTGAATCCATATTTATTTATATTTTAATATTTTTTTTTTTTTTATTTTAACAGTGAATAATATTAAATAAACATGATTAAAGGTTATTTTATTTAAAATTATTATGAAATAATGATAAATTTAAAAAAGGGCATATTTTTGCAGAAATTTACTATGATTCTCAATCAACATTTTTCCATGTTAATTTTACATTGGTATTTTTTTCTGTGTGTATGCGCATTTCACTGGTTGCTTAGGCCAGATCATCAGGAAACCTTTTCCAAAGACTTTGACAAAACTAAATATATTATTCAAATAAAACTGTAAAACAAATGAGAATTATGAGCTATTTTAAAATGGTCAAGAGTTGTTAAAATACTGTCTTTATTTTGATTCAAATATTTTTTTTATTGAATATGAAGAAATATTTAATTATTTCATTATTAAATATGTTTTATTGAGTGCTTTTTTGCAAAGTGTAAATTTGATAAATTTTTTCTTTGAATCAAACAAAAAGTTTGTTGACCTAAAATTTTATTTTTAACAAACTGTGTTGTTAAAAATTTTCTTGAGATGTTTTTTTCTGTGTACGAATCCAACTCCAACTGCTACTCCAACTTTTACTCTAACCTTGATGCTAATTATATATGAGACTGCTCCTTATTTGACTTTAAACACTTTTTTTAATGCAATACCTTTTAAATGGTTGAATATAGCAAGAAAATGATTCTGTAAAAATTCAAATCGCTATTTTAATTCTAACACGTACCGCATTGAGCTTTTATATATGTAGGTAATTACATATGTAAAGTAGAATTGTCCTTATTTTCTGACTTTAAAATTTTTAAAGTAAACCTTCCTTAAATTTTTAATTTAAAAAATTTTAAAACTTTATTTTACGTCGAAAAATATTTCGAGTCAGTCGAAAGTTGTAGGTACGACTCCAGTACAAAAACCTCAACTCCGACTCCACAGCCCTGCTTTGCAGAGTAAAAACAAATTTGAAATTTTAACACTTCTGCTAACGGAAAATAAGAACGGAATGTAAGAAAAGATAAACATTAAGTTTTTGTTTAAGCTTTGACTTTCTTACAAGTAAAACTTTGAGTGTTTATAATTCTTATTCGCTTTTAGGTTTTATTTGTATAATATATATAAGGTTTCATGATGATCTGGCCTAAGCAACCAGTGAAATGCGCATAGAAGCTAGCTTCCCTCAACAATAAATTTCAGTGTATTTATCAAATACGAAAAATTGGGAACTAAGCACGTCATAGAGAAATCTTATTAATAGTTAGTTTTGTGTTCCCATAAATAACTTTGGGAAAATATGTTTGTTGGCAACCGAAACGAATTTTAGAGTCGTTAACGGTATCAAAGTATTTGTAATTTCATCATCGGTATCAATACCGGTATTTAATCGCTGTCAGTATTAATAACCGTATCTAACCCTGCATTAAAGCAAGCCATACCCATAATACTAATATGCTGTGTGGAACAAATTATAGATAACTAGTAGATTTAATGGAGTGAAAATTAATAAATAGAATAAAATATTAAAACAAAATTGTTTTTTATTTGTTCTACTTTTTTGCATATTTAAAAATATCTTAAGTAAATTTTAAATATTTTTTCTCAACATCCCAGTTGGCCATGTGTTCGAGACAACGTCGACGACGCGTACAAGACCCATAGTAAATCGCTGACGACATGTTGGCGACAGCCAGAGCAAATCGTCGACGACTTTTTCGAACAAAGGGCACCAAAATCGTACACGACCATATGGGTGACAATGTGGTGAACGTTGTCATTGGCGACTACATAAACGATTTTTTTCTCATATCGTCGTTGATGTTCTATAAGCGACATAACCTTAATAGTGTCGTTGATGACAGTATTGCAGATACTATCCACAATTTAGTCGCCGATAGGTTAATGACAATACGCTTTTTCAGTAGAGTTTTGTATAGAAATAGATAGATATGTATCTGTTGCATTTTGACAAAACATCTTAAGTCAAATTTAAAAAGTTGAAAGAACTGTTTTTTTCATACGAGTTCTCATTCAAAAAACATGTTTGTTAACGTTTTTAAAATTTTGTATTATTAACAAAATTTTTATTTAATTTTGATTTATTTTATTTTGTAATAAAAAAAAATATTGACAACTAGTCCCATGTTTATGAGACATTTTCATAAATTTGTTTTGAATATCACCTTATTTAGGACAAGATGAGCGACAATTTCATGCATATTGTCGCCAATGCGTTTTGAAACACGACATATTGCATGCAATGGTCGCTGACGTTGTCCTCAATAAAGCCTTGTTGAAGACAAATTTAAGAAAATGTCTCATATAAAGTCGTAAATACGATTTATACACGACAAAATACATGTTTTATTACTTAAGTTGTCTTCATCAATTTTATATGGGCGACAAATTTTAGAATGTCCTGAGGACATCGTTGACGACATTTGCATCTATGACCATTTGGCCAACTGGGATTTTTAATAGTTCTATTACAAAAAAGCTTTATAAAATATATAACTGATATTAAGCTCATAGAATAAATTCGAAAATTAAAAAATGTTGAATATAATATAAAGTAACCTACGAAAGGAGATAATTCCCAGTTTCTATTTTTTCTCAACCTAAAAAATCCCACTTAAATTGTGTTGTATTGTTAAAATCATTGATGTGTATAATGATCTCTTTTTCCGTTTTTTTTTTATTCTTTTGTTGGGATTCAATAAACTTTCTACGAATCCCCTTATGTGTGGGAAGTGTTAAAATAGAAATATTTTTTTGCTAAGATAATAAATAATAAAAAGCGAAAAAAGAAAAGTAAATAAAAAATGGTCCAAAGAGTCGTTTTTCCACAAGCTCGGCAAGAGTAAGAGGGAAATGTTAAAGGAAAAAATATAAAACTAAAGAAAAAAAAAATATAATGGTTTTAGGCAACTGCTACAAATAATAAAAAAAATTATTTGCAAAACAAAAAAAAAAAAAAAAAAGAAAAAAAACAAATAACGAAACAGAAATCAAACTGCACGAGTAGTATTAAGAAAATCTTAAGAGGGAAAAACGAAAAAGTAAGAAATTGAATAAAAAATGAAATAAAATGGGAAAATGATATATGTTTTATTTTGTCTATGGGAAATAGGGCATTAAACTATTCCCTATACTCATTCCCAAAAAAACTTGATTCGAAATATCTAAAACTTGATTCATAATATCCCTTTAAAGGGTACACCAAAACTAACGCCAGATAAAAATTTTGCGACATTTGTGCTAAAGAGTGTTGTCAACAATAAAAAGAAAACAATTAAAAACGTGACATTTAATGAACATGCACTGCGAGAAGAGTTCGCTTAAACGACTATCGAATATCAGGAAAAGAAAGGTGATTTTCAAAATTATCATAAGCTTTTAAAATATTTTCAACTGGATGGCTGTGCTTATTTTCAAAATAACGTATTTAGGGATTGGATAACACAGCTTAGTGCTGACTTTAAGCTGAGTGCATCATATTGCAAATTGGATTGATCAATCAGTATCTATTACAAGCGCTTGATATTGCGACCGGATAACACATTTCCTTCTGTTTTTCTTTTGAAAGGTAATGCTGGTTCATTATATATTTTCAAGAATACAGTAGATCGTTTCTGTATTTCTCGCATCGTAAAATTTCTTACATGAAGTGTGAAACAAAAAATTCCATCGTTTCTCGATTTATGAGATAAAAGTGTTTCTGTATTTGAATGCGAAAACAGACACAACAAATTCTGTTTATACTGGAATATTTCCAGTAATTAAGTGTCAAATAAAAGCGAAACGTCAACAAAAGAAATAAATATAATAAAAACAGGGCTGCCAGATTTGACGAGTTATCGTCATCTCGACGATTTTTTGTTCCGATATTAACAAAGTGACGATTTGATGATTTTTTCTAAAAAAGTGACGAAAGCAAAAACAAAATCAAAAATATTTTATAATTTTGTTGTAACTTTCTGTAGAAATTCATCTTGAATTTTTAAATTTCAAACACTTCTATTTTGTGGCGTTGAAAATTGAAAAAAAAAATAAATAATAATATGAATGTCTGTAGAAAGCAACAACAAATTTATAAAATATTTTTGATTTTATTTTTGCTTTTAATGAAATTGTTGGCGTTGCGTTTTACACTATAAGCCCCTTATGCCCGTAATTTCTACAAATAGGTATCTAGCTGTGTATAATGTGTATAATGTGGAAAGTAATGGACCGACCTGGCTTATTTTGAACATTTAATACTTCTTATATACATATACAAAATATGATTGATATTTGATATTCTTATCTTATACATATTTACACTTTTGTGCCAAAACCATTATTCCTTTTTCAAAATGGATAGCTTCTTTCACTCGTTGTTAAGTAGCTTTCTTCCATAAGAACTTCGATAACTACTTTTTTCTGGATGTATTAAGATAAAAAAATGACTTACTTTTGAATTTGTTCTTTTTGGCACAACCCTTGTAAAATTCATTCGTTTTTCAGTAGAATTGTATGTAGTGCTTTTATGTGTTTCTGATTACTTAACATATTATTTTGTAGGCGAAGATTTTACTGGGTCTTTAACCCGTTTATTTATGAACCGATTTTTTTAATTTTAACTACAAGGTATTCTACTAAGTCTATTTCAGGTAAAAAAGAAAAAGATTATAGGAATAGGTAAATTAAAGATTTATATCTCAATTATTAAATACCCATGAACTTTAACTATGTTTTTGTTTGATTATTTTTTAATAAAAGTCGAAACAAATTTGTTTAAAATTGATTTTAAATTGCACGATTTTTAAAACAAAAAAGACGATCTTTTTTATTTTTTTCTCAGGAAATTGACGATTTTGACACAAATTTATCTGGCAGCACTGATTGAAACCAAAACAAGAAAAGGCCAACAAAAATTTAAACTAACAAAATATTACAATTGTTTTTTGTTTATTTTCATCATATAAATTATGCATTTATCATTTATATTCCTTCTATTTTTTTTATTTATTTAAAAAAAATAGTATATAAACATATACTATTTAAAAATAACTTCAATAACATTTATAGCATTCGAAATAATTAAATTAATTGTAAAATTCAAATATTTATGTACTCTAATTAAGTTTTCTACTAATTGTAATTATTGATCTAATTATCTATTATTGCTATATCTGCTAAATTATTTTTTATATTAGGACACCTACATATATTAAAACTAACTTCTCTGATTCTAATACTCTAATTATAAGATAATGTATCTTGTTGTATTAGAAAATCACTAAATAAATAAATAAATAAATAAATAAATAAATACATATCCCCAAACAATATTTTAAAATCAAAATATATACATTTTGTTTTTCTCGCCACCAATTTCAAATGTGACTTATTTTGACAGTTCTTGAAAAAAACTTTTCGCAAAATATTGTTATAGAAACACTTTTTCTCGCATCCTTCCAATAACTGCTGGAAAATTATTTAAATGACAGATAATTCTCGCAAAAAAAAGATACAGAAACACTTGTGTGAGAAAAACCATTTTTTGTTTCATTTTTCACTGTTTCTGTCCCGATTCACTGCTTTCAGTCGGAAAATTTTACGATGCGAGAAATACAGAAACGGGCTACAGGTCGTAAAACAATTCAATTATTGCAGGAGACATTTTCAAGTCGTATTTTCGTTCGTTTCAGCTGTCATAGTTGGCCTTCTAGTCCACAACTCTTTCTTTTGTAAGGTTATTTTATAAAGAAGTTCTGTTTCAACCCACGATCACAAGTTTTTTTCTCAGTGTTAAATTATTGAATCTTCAAATATTAAATATGAAGTAACAATAATTTATTAAATCGTATACTTATTTAATTACTTAAAGTCCTACCAGTGCCAGGAAAAAAAAATTACCAGGGAGCGGCTGTGATTATTCGAAGAAGTTTATTTTGGCGCCTTTGAATTTTTTCGATATTAGAGGCCGAGGCAGTGCACCATAGTTGAATACCGTAGCACCAGATAGGCTTTAAGATATAACTGTTAAGTAGAGGCTTGCAATCGAGACTAAGGATCATTTGAGTAAATTTTGCCTATATATGGCATTTCCACGTAAATCGCCGATCCAGATGTATACCGACATATTTTACATGCGAATGTTGAGGTATTATCTGATTTTTGATCTTAATAGAGGGGAATGTTTTCCGAGGCAATGTGAATGTTATTCTTGATCATTGATCATTATCCCCAAGTGCATTACAGAAATATATTAAATGCAGAATCGACAAAATCCAGAAAATGGTTGTAAAAATTGTCATGAAAATGTTGAACTAATGCCAGTATGGCCTTATTCGATGTACTTTACTAGCCAATAAAAATAATATAATCTTAAGACTTAAAACTTTGTATCCTACAGGGTGATGTAAAATGAGCTATATAGTTCAAATTCTTTATAACTTTTTTAAGTTTTATATTTTTCTTATTTATTTTTATCATTTTGTAAACACAGATTCGGAGAATTAACTAGGAATAACTTTACAATCGAACAAAAATAATGACAACCGAAATTTTGCAATAATATGCTGTATTTAACTTTCTTCGTTGTATTGACGAATACTTTAAATAATACTTATTTAACTCAGTTTTCTCAGTTTCCTTTGTTTGATTTGTTTTGTGTTTTTAGTATTTAGTTTTCAAGTTAACTTTTTAGAATTAATAAAAAATATTTTATAAACTAAACAAAAATTTCGTGTTTTCTTATATTGGGAGTAGAGTTTTTCTTTTCCCGGGAAAGCGGAATTTTTTTTTTTTAATTTGCCGGAATCCCGAGAATTCCCGCTCCTTACAAATCGAAGCAAAATATTTTTTTAATTTAATTTATTTGAATAAATAACATTTCCTGAGATCTATTAAATAAGTTTATAAATGCATTAAACTTTTTTATTTCTGTGGCATTTATATTCAAAAGTACACATGGGCGAAATTTCAATTATTTTATAGAATTTTTGAGAAAGTCATATGGTGTTTTCTTTTCTACAAAAAAAAAATACCACATTTTAAAAGGTGCATTTATAAAATGTCTTGCCTAACATGTAATAATGCAATTTCTTATTTAACGAGAACAAAACACAAAATTGCATCGCCCTGTTTTTAACAGCTGACAAAAAGTTTGTTCTTCAATATATAAAAAAATATGTACATAAATCGAAAAGTATGTTCTTCAAAATATTAAAAAAAAAATACACATAAACCCAAATTTGATAATATATTAATATTAAATAAATAAATAAATGAACAAAATGAATGACCAAATTCCAATTACTTTAGTTTGTTTATCATAAAATATGTAAACAAGAAAATACCTTTGCCAGATTGCGAATTTATTAACACCAAGTTTGTACGATTTCTTGATTTGACGTTTTTTTTTTCAAAAACAATTTTTTAACACCGAATCCATTTAAATTTTATGTCACTGACAACCTACCATTAATAATGTTATGCTTTCTTTTGTTTTTACTTTAAAATAATAGACAAAATTACTATTAAAACTTAAAAATTTTACTGTCCTGATTAGAGGCGATTTTTTTCCAACTTCGTCTGGTAACCCTATATATAAACAGAAGCCATCTTTTTACAGGGCATTATCAACACTCTCGATTTATACGGGGCGTAAAGTGCAATGCCTTATAACATTTAAGGGTGAATTTTTTTATAATAAAACACGCTGCCCTCTTTGAGAGCAAAGCATTTTTAAGAAACGAACACCAAATTGCATTTTTTTAAATAAAATGTGACATTTTTTGTAGAAAAGAAAACACCAATAGCAAAATGACTTTTTGGTTATCTTTTTTCAATGTGCAATAGCATTTGGAATAAAAAAAATCCTCCGATCTGTGAAATTAGAAGAGTTTAGGAATAAAAATTCGGAGTCAATTTCAAAAGCCACCTTAAAAATTTTAAATTTTTCTCTTAAGGCCCAGTTAGGCGAACGTTGCTGTACCCGTAATGTACCGCACCGTACTGTAAGCACATTGGTGCACTTATAGAACATTTAAAAATGTGTTTCCCATACATAAACAAAAAGCAATAGTATACATAAAACAAAACACACAGTGATGGGAATCAAAAATGTTTAAATGGTGACCGCTGTGCAGAAAAAGTACCAAGTGATTTAAATGGTATTAAAACAGTATTTTGTGTATGTAAAAAACATTAAAAATTTATATTATATAGATTTACAATAAACAAATTTGTATTTTAGCATATATATTTTTAGCATACATATATTGTATTGTGGTGTACGCACCACCTTTTACTTGTTTCACATTTCAATTGTATGTGTATTTAAATTTTTTCTATTTTTTACATCTAAACATAAATATATTTGTTTATATGGAAATATGTTGTATTTTAAGTTTTTTTGTCTCAATTCCATAGCTTTACTGAAAAAAGTTCCAAAAAAAGAGCAAAAATACCCACATTCAATTAAACATACAAGCAGCCCATCACTGCTTTACAACTGTCACGTAACAACGGCATAAAAATCGGTTTTATACAGATCGAGACGTTCCGTCAACGTGACATTTAAATTCAGTAAGCATTTACATTGTTTGCAAATAACAAAACGAACCAGACGTTCCGTTAGGGGACGTAGACGTTCGGCTAACTCTGCCTTTATGTTCACTTATTGCCAAAGAATAAATTCAAAGCCAACTGCATTTATATAAAACCAAAAAAATTAAATTTTTAAAACAAATTATTACAAAATATTTCTGTTTAAATAGAATTTTAGTTCAGAGCATGCATGCTAACAGAACCGTTTGAAAGCCTATTTCTAATTTTTATCAAGAATACTTCAATGATAATACACGTTTCCTTTCTACGAATGTTTGTCTTTAAAGCCAAAGGAACATAATATAATCTGTAGACACTTTCAGTTTTCTTAGTACTTACTTCAAAACATCTAATTCCTTTTAAAACAAATTTATTTTCTTCGAATCGAATAAGCGTTTTCTTTATTTATAACTTTTGTTATCAAATCTTCCAGAATCTAATCCGAAAAATCTTTTATGCAGCTGCTCTGCATTGAAATCATTAAATTGTTTAACCCTGCAGTACTAATGTTAGTCATTTTGACTAACACTGTTTTTATTTTTGCGTGTAACTTTTTTTTGCTGCTATGAAAAGATCTAATTTTTTTTGTAATCTCATTTGATGGTACGCTCTTGCTTATAACGGTCACTTTGCTGCAGTAAGTAATGCTATTTTTGAGTTTTTGAAGTCATGTTAGTCAAAATGACTAACAATTAGCATCTGTGTAACTTTTACCCCTACATATTAAGTACATATTTTTGCCAGAGTTGTTCCTAAAAATGTATAGTATTTTAACTGAGTTATTATTTAAGTTTGAATATAGGCTTTAATGAAGTTTTGTTATTGTTTTTTGTTTGTTTACCTCATAATATGTATGTACGTATCTCATATAACATATTCTGGACACTGTAATAATGGAGCATTTCACAAATGTAAATAAAACTCTAAAAAATATTTTTTTTTCCTTTTCGGTATTATTTGACATGTTTTCTTAAATTACCAATGAATTTAAAATTTTTTATTTTGTATTTTTTTACTTTTATTTTTCATTAAAAAATTTGTGTTTGCAAAAGTGTTCCTAGAAGAGCACCTTTAATGAAATAAATGCAAAAATTAAATTATTTTGGAAAACTTTCATATTATTGTTTTTTTAGATACTTGACAAAATAAGTTATCAAATTAAAAAAATATTAAAATTATTTCATGTGAAGCTAACAAAAAAAATCGGAGTTATATTCATGTTAGCCGATTTGACTAACAATTAGTATTAATGTAGAAAAAAATCATGTTAGTACTCTAGGGTTAAAGCAAGTGAAAACAAAATTTTTTCGTTTTTATAAAATAAATTTGGGTCTTTATACAAATAACAAATTCCGTACATTTTTACTCTTCTTCTTTCGAAATTTCAGAGCATTAAACATTGCCTTACTTATCGGATATGAATTAAAGACCTGCACAGATGTATCTGTTTATATCTGTTTCTGTGTTTTTTCTAAAGTTGATGCATATGGATGAGTGCTCTTGTGTTTCTGATATAAGTTGATGTTGATATGATTTGTAAAAGAGTGGATGTAAAGCTGTGTTCACATTATGTGTATTTGTCATGTGACATGTCACTTTTTCACATGTTAAATTTGTACATATCGTCTGAACCCCTCCAAACAATATCATGTGTTATTTCTCTGTGTGCAGTACACATGACATTTTTTATTTAGAACGAGTTCTATTTTCAAGTGACAAACCATCTGACATCAGCTGTTTTTTATTAACAAAATTTTGTGGCGGCAAAAATTAATTAAAATTTTAATAAATATAAATTATAATCAATTTACAAGATTTTGTTTGTCGTGCTAAATTCTTAATAATTATAATAGTAAATAAAAAATAACCAATTTTATAATTGAAAATGGAGGGAAAAATTGAAAAGGAATTAACAAAAGTAAGTACATATGTATTTTTTTTTATGACAATTTCCATATTTATTTTTATGTTTTTCCAGTTGGACTGGTGTAAAGAATCGGTACTACAGTTAATAGATATGTGGCAAGAGAAGGAATGCTTGTATAACCCGCGGAATAAGTTCTACCACAATAAGCATGCCAGGTACGCAGCGCTCAATGATATGGCTGACAAGTTAAAAATTTTCAATTCATCTATTGGGCCTAATGAAGTTAAGGTAAGGCATTGGGCAATTGTTGTTTGTAATAAATGTAATGCAATATATTTCCAGAATAAAATAACATACTTGCGCGGTCAATATAGCCGAGAAATTGCAAAAGAAAACAAAAGTGGGGCCGGAGCAGATGATGACTATTTGATCAACCTTTCGTTCCATATTAAAATAAAATTTTTTTAGCACAAATTAAATTTTTATACACTCAGCTGTTTTAAGATTGTTTTTTTTTATAGGTTATGTCAAGTGTACTTTACATACCAACATTTGAACGTGTAAATTACAAACCATATGTAAAACATAAATTTTGACATACACATGAAATTACATGTGTGTAGAAAAGTGGCATTCCATATGACAAATACACACAATGTGAACACAGCTTAAGTTGATAAAAAAGCGAAAGAGAGTATCATATCTGCTTATATCTGTTTCGCAAAAGCAGATACTAGTGGATACTTATGGAATACAATAAGTTACTTATTGTACGATACCGTTATTTTCAATGAAAGAGAGCGTGAATGTATTTCGAGCGAAAAAAAGCCAAACAAAAAAATTTACAAAAACAAAACACACAGGCTGCTCGTTCTGTGGTCGTACAAATTGCCAAGCAACAACAACACTACTAGTTTCTTATTATACCTACGACGCAAATACAAATTAGTTTTAGTTGTAGTTGTGTGTTCATGCTGTGGCAGTACAAATTGTCGAGCAACAACAACAACACAAGCGAGAATCATTGTGATCAGGCCTGCCATATTTAACGATTTATCGGCATTTGGACGATTTTTGCCTCTAAATTATCAAAGTGCCTATTTTTTGAGAAACACTTACAATACAGTAATTTTTGGTTTATTTTATATAAATTATTAATTTTGGGTAACTTAGGGAAAAAATGGTTATACATATATATTCCATATTTGCAGTATTTTTATGGTATGTCTAACACAACAAACACATTTTGAAAAATATACAACTTCATATAAGGGACTTAAAGCACAATGGGAATCGATCTAAAGAAATTCAAACGTCCGGCTGGCTGGCTATGTAAACCATGGCTTAAAATGCTATCGCCATATTAGCAAAAGCAGCCAAATTTTGTCATTTTCTTAATTAAAAAAAACCAAAATTGAAAAGTTCTACTGCTAAAATAGCCAACACTTTTCAAAAGCAGCTGCAACTTGCTTTTTTAACAATGGCAAAAATTTTTTATTTAAACAAGCTCAAAAAGCAACGGCAATCACTTTTATGTTGTAGGAAAAAGAATGAAACAAACAGCTTCTGTCTGTTAGCCGCCAAATCAAAAACCAATATATGCTAATAGACGCAAAATCGGAGATAATAGCAGCACAAAAGGTTGATAAAAGTCACACTATTGCTGAGAAATAATTTAGGACGACAAGTGATATTTTTGATGCCAGACAAACACAACAAGATTTTTTTTTCTATACAATGTAGGAATCAAATAAACGTCACAATTTGTGTGTTTTACCTTTTCCAAGCGGAAACGGTATTTGTATGGAAAGTAAAACAAATTTTTGTACAAGCTGTCAAGTTGTACACTGATCAGTATTTTATCGTTGTAATCTGTAATCGTCGCCTGCTTTTTTTTATTGAACCGGCTTTTTGTTATTACCAGTCAGAGAAGATTTTTTTTCTTTGAGCTTTAAATTTTTTTTGTTTTGTCTTTTTTAACTTGCTCTTCTTTTAGGAAAAAGGAAAAAAGCAAAAGGCGAAATAATCATATTTAAATTTTGCTATAAATAAATATAAATAAATAAATAATTTTTTCCAAAAGATATTTGTAACCAAAAAATTACTTAGGTTATCAATAACCAAAAAAATAAAATAAACCATAAGCATCTGTTTTTGTTTTTAAGATATGGTGAGTGGGCAAAAGCAAAACCATACAATATCAGTTACACTAATTCTCTCATTTATATCAGTAGTAACAGATAAATATCTAGTGTATCTGTTTTAACAATACTTACTGATACACTCGTGCAGGTCTTTTATTTGACGTTTGGCAAAACTGTCTTAAGTCAGAAACTGTAGTTTTTCGTTATGTTAAATTGAAAAATATTTTTGATGTATTTCATATAATTTTTTTTGTCTAAGAACAGATGATAACGATTAGAAGCAGTTCTTTTAAAACAAATAAAATATAATTAGTATTGTGGTTATTTTGTTGAACTATTATCAAATTAAATTTTTATTAAATTATTTTTATGAAGAAAGGAATTTTACAACATGAAAATTAATTAAAACTGTTATTGATAATCTTTCATTCTTGACCGTGGCCGGAGCTCGAACCGCGGCCGGCAGGTTACCATGACTTTCCTTTCTTCATAAAAATAATTTAATGAAAATTAAATTTGATGAACTTAAGCCTTATTAAAAATATTAAAAAAATAAAATATAATTTATATATAAATATATAAGAATTCCCGCATAAATTTCCCAGGATTTTTTTACCGAAAAATGTGCGGGAGCCCGAGATTTTTGTCCCGGGAAATCCCGTATGAAAAACACTAATTGGGAGTGATGTGAGGCAGACCATAAACAGACTTCGTCAATTCGACGGAGAAAGTGTGTTGTGTATTAGAAATAAGAAAGTGTATCTAGCGAGCGCATAGAAGCTAGCTTTCCCTCAACAATAAATTTCAGTGTATTTATCAATTATGAAAAATGGGGAATTTAGAACGTCATACAGAAACTTTTTAATGAAAAGTAATGACACTCGCATAAACAAAAAAATAAATCAATTAAACCATATAGCGCATTTTGCGACAACCTGTGTTTAATTCAAGTCTTGAGTACATGTTGGAATACCCTTTAATTACACAAACATTTCTATTTTTAAACTCGTGTATGTATATTGAAATTAATGTTGCATAAAATACAACGAACCGCAATTTGTTTAATTTATTTTAATTTCACAACGAATGGAAATGTTACTTTTAAAGATTTTTGCTTTAAGTAGATGATTATTTTTTTTTGAACAAGTATTTATTTATAAGCGCTATTAATTTGAGCTTCATTTGTATATTTTTTTGCATTATTTCCAAAATTTTGTGTGTTATTATTTTCTAGCTGTTTGGACCCGGCACACAGTGCTCTATTAGCAAAACTTTTGATTAATTAAGAGCTTACGTAATATACATTTTTGTAAAGCTAACAAGGTACCTTCTATATATTTGTCAGAAGAATTCATCATTTTCACTATTTGTGCACTACTAAAAGAGTTAATAAGATACAGAACAAAATATGTAAGTACAAAAAAAAAAAAAAACAAGTTAAATTTCAAATAATTTTACATTAAAAATACATCGTCGTCGAAAATCCAAAAGTACGTAACATCACTTTTTCGTATTTTACAGGAGAAGCAAAATACGTTATAAAATAAAAAATAGATCAGATATAAAGGGTGGTTAAATTTTAAGGGCCGATGTTGAATGTGAACCACACCTAAACGTCAAGTTTTTTTCTGCATTTCATTTGGCATTTCTCAATTTCAGACTAACTAAATTTGAACCATGGACAGATACACAATCGAGCAACGCGTTAAAGTTATTCAACAGTGAATGATAAATTTTCGATTAAAATCATCTTCAGTGATAAGGCACATTTTCACCTCAGTGGATTCGTCAATAAGCAGAATTGCCTCATTTGGGCGAATGATAATCCTAGAGTGACTGTCAAAAAATCAATGCACCCACAAAGAGTGACTGTTTATGGGCTGCCGGCATCATCGGGCCGTATTTTTTCCAAAATGAGGCCGGCCAGGCAGTTATTGTGAATGGTGTTCTCTATGGTGAGATGATAACGAGCTATTTCTGACCCGAATTGGAAGATATGGATGTGGACGATATGTGATTTCAACAGGACGGTGCCACTTGCCGCACAGCTAACGAAACAATGGCTCTTTTGCGCGACAAATTCGATGGCCGTGTTATCTCACGTACACACAGAAAAAAATCAAGTTAAAAACGTAGAAAACAGGGTTGAACGAAAATTTTTCGGTGGTGATTTTGCTTCATATGTTTTTCTTGTTAATTCAATCTGATTTTACAATAACTTGCGAACAACATTTTTTTCTATAAATAACAAACATTTTTTTCTTTTAAAATAACTATAATTCATATTAATTTAACATTGCAGTAAAGTAAGAGCAAAATGAAATTTATATTGAAATAACAATCCGAATCACGTTGAATGAAGTTTATTTCAAGTTGAAACAACGTGAATTTCATGTAGAATCAAATTGGTTTGAGTGTGATATAACAGTGAGAAGAAGCTTCAGAGACAACATATGCATTTATTTAAGAATCATTCAAAACACTTACCCCTGTAACACATGTTTCACTTATTTTGTATTCTCCTTTGATAACAGAAGCATCAGCAGAATCGCCCAATATGGTTTTCGTCATCATTCTACTTTGAAAACTTGATGTACTATTTAACTAAAAAATTTTAACTAAAAGAATACGGGAATTGTATTCTTTTTATAACATAAATTACAAATGAAAATTAGAAAATGTACATACTTAAGTATGTATGCATGTTAATTTAACAAGATAAACTTTTGATTTTAATATAAAACAGCTTTTTATGGATTCAATATTGAATCCATATTTATTTATATTTTAATATATTTTTTTTTTTTATTTTAACAGTGAAAAATATTAAATAAACGTGATTTAAGGTTATTTTATTTAAAATGAATATGAAATAATGGTAAATTTAAATAAAGTGCATACTTTTGCAGAAAATTACTATGATTCTCAGTCAACATTTTTCCATGTTAATTTTACATTGGTATTTTTTTCTGTGTGTATAGTTATCTTCTTTGTATATTTATTTTAAATGCGATAAAATAATAAAAAACAATTATTAAATTAAAAAAGTAACTTTATATACTTAAATACTTGAAAGCTAAAATCAAACATGGTCACCTGGTACTGATTTGTTCGTCGTTCGCCGGCGTATGAAATAGAAATTAATCTATTGGAAAGTCGCCGCGTATGACGAATTTCGGCCGACGCGTCGAAAATAACAACAAAGCACCTGGATCAGATGAAATCACAGCCAAAACCATAAAAGCGATGGAAGAAATAGCAGTCGATCCCATATATGAATTGTGCACAATGATATGGAATACTATGGTATGGCCTGAAGACTGGGTACATTCTGTTTTCGTTTTGATATATAAAAAAGGTTCACCCACAGAGTGTAGAAATTATAGAAAAGGAAAGGAACCAGGGAACAAATATTAAACGTCAGACAAATAATTGAGAAAGTCAGAGAGTTTAATGTACCTGAATTCTTTTGCTTTGTGGACAACACAAAGGCGTTTGACTCCGTTAAATGGCATCTGTTATGATTATGTTCTTCAAAAGCTTGGAGTTCCAAATCATCTCATCCAACTAATTAAATCTTTATATGACCAAAATACAGCAACAGTTAGAGTAAATAACGTAATGTCGGATACATTCTCTACCAAATCTGGTACCAGACAAGGTTGCATATTATCCCCAACACTGTTTAATGCTTACACCGAGCTTATTATGAGGGAAGTTTTGAGCGATTGGGACGGAGGTATTTTAGTAGGAGGCAGAAAAATTAACAACTTGAGGTATGCAGATGATATGCTTATAATTGCATCTACCTCAGCAGAATTAGAAGATATCATGACTAGACTTTGAACACACAGCAACGCCTATGGACTTCAAATCAATATGTCAAAAACTAAAGTTATTATAATAATAAGCCACTTCAACTATCTTGGCTCAATTATATGCAATAATGGTGAATGTGCTAATGAAATAAAGAGAAGACTATCGATGGCCAGAGCGGCAACATCAAAGCTTACCAAAATATGGAAAGATAGGAGAATTACAAAAAGAACAAAACTCCAACTAGTCGAAGCGCTTATTTTCCCGATTGCCACTTATGCGTCAGAAACATGGACAATAAAACAGGCTGAAAGAGAAGGAATTCAAAGTTTTGAAATGTGGGTCTATCGTAGAATTTTGAGAATATCATGGACACAATTTTGTACAAACGTGTCAATACTTCAAGAATTGAATATTAATGATCGGTTGTTGAAAAAAATTAAACAGATCATATTTAAAATATTTCGGCCATATTGCTAGAAGGGAGGGAACGATGGAAAGACTGCTGGTTGATGGCAAAGTAGAGGGAAGGAGAGGGAGAGGGAGAGGAAGATCACCAACACGGTGGTGCGACCAGCTTAAGCCTTTAATAGGAACCACTTTAAGTGAAGCCCTGCACTTGGCTGAAGACAGAGAAGTCTGGAGAGACAACATATTACTTTCAAATTTATAATTATATGTAGTTGAATTTTTATTTTTTTGTATTTTACATTATTTATTTTTATATGAATGTACATATTATGTTTATTATGTCACTATGCTCTGACAAGAGCGATGGAATAAAGAGAGAGTGGCTGCGGTGGAAGGGGAATCAAGGGATACATTTCATTTAAAATTGCAATATAATCGAATTGGCTTCTAAATTCTCTGCAATGCGGTAAAACCCATGTGACAAGCAAGTAGCTTGTAACAGTTTTGGATAGAATATTTTAAACCCATATGAAGCCTTACACATGTAAGGTGATGCATCAGTTTGAAATAGAAGCATCTATTGTCGAAATCTTGAAAATCTTGTATTTAAAGCCAAGCATCAAAAGAATTTATTTTTTGATTTTAATAATTTTTTTGGAAGATTTTTTCTGTGTAAGAACTTTTTTATAACATGGAAATTAAAAAAAAATTCCTCAAAAATGTAAAAAAATTTGCAAAAATATGCATTTAAAACCTAAATATGCATTTTAAACAAAATATGCAAAAATATGCATTTTAAACAAAATATGCAAAAATAAATCGATGCCATTTTAACGCAAATTTAATGATTCGGAAAGATAATTGGTCGACATTCTTCTTAGACTATCGAAAAAGAACATGCATTAACATGGAAATCGTATCCCTATTTATAACTGTTCGCACTGTTATAATTTAGATTCCCCATATGTTTTGAATTGTTGATTATGGTAATCTAATTAAATTTCAAAAATGTCTTTTTAATTAATGCGCTTAGCTGTTTTTCCATTAGAATTTCAGTACTTGTATTTAAGTGCTTTAAGTTTTTTGAACAACTATTTGTTCTTATTAAGTCGTAAACAAAACAAACTGATATTTTGCTTAAAGTAGTCCTTAGCGGATTAGACAAACATCCGAAAAACCGACAAACATTTGATTTACATTTCAGTCAAATTCTTAATGAAGATTATGTCAAGAATTTCAATTACATATTTTCATTAAAAGTTCTACAACGCGGTATTATTACCTTGTTCTAAATTTAGTTTGCCTTAATTCTAAAATAATCGTTTAAATATATACAAGTACACACAGAAAAAAATACCAATGTAAAATTAACATGGTAAATGTTGACTGAGAATCATAGTAATTTTCTGCAAAAGTATGCACTTTATATAAATTTATCATTATTTCATATTAATTTTAAATAAAATAACCTTAAATCACGTTTATTTAATATTATTCACTGTTAAAATAAAAAATATTAAAATATAAATAAATATGGATTCAATATTGAATCCATAAAAACCAGTTTTATATTAAAATCAAAAGTGTATCTTGTTAAATTAACATGCATACATACTTAAGTATGTATGTACATTTTTTATTTTCATTCTTAAAATATGTTATAAAAAGAGGACAATTCCCGTATTCTTTTAATTGAAATTAGTTACTTAAATAGTGCATCAAGTTTTCAAAGTATATTGATGACGAAATCCATATCGGGCGATGCTGATGCTTCTGTTGACAAAGGAGAACTCAAAATAAGTGAAACATGTGTTTTAGGGGTAAGTGTTTTGAATTATTCTTAAATAAATGTATATGTTGTCTCCAAAGCTTCTTCAGACTGTTATAACACACTCAAACCAATTTGATTCTACATGAAATTCACGTTGTTTCAACTTGAAATAACTTTCATTCAACGCGATTCGGATTGTTATTTCAATATAAATTACATTTTGCTCTAACTTTACTGCAATGTTAAATTAACATGAATTATAGTTATTTTAAAAGAAAAAAAATGTTGTTCGCAGTTATTGTAAAACCAGGTTGAATTAACATGAAAAACGTATAAAGCAAAATCACCACCGAAAAATTTTAAATCAACCTTGTTTTCTACGTTTTTAACTTGATTTTTTTCTGTGTGTACCAAGAAGATTGTATAGACAATAGTAGTTCGAGGAAAAGTAATTATTAACATAGAAAATAAATAAATATTTTAAAATATTGATTTTCAAATCCCTAAGACCATCCCTAACACAACTTTGCTTCTATGAACTCGAACAATTTGAATACAACTTAATAATGAACTTTAAAATTGAATCAAAGTGTTGTTATGTTGTTGTATTTTATATATTCTTTAGAATAAACTAATCTACAAACATTTTTTATATTTTGCCTCAAGGCAAAATACCTTGAACACGGAGTCTACAGTGCTTGAGCGAATATACTACTTTTTTTCTTTGTAAACTCTGTCATTTCTTTGGTAGCTTCCTTCTTCTGGATATGCCTCCATCAGCGACAACGTTAAAGGCAAAAACTACTTTTTTATCTTTTGTTATTATACCCACCACTAAAAAGTCTGAGCGTATATTAAATTTATCAATCCGTTTGAATCATCAGATCATCATAATAGAAGACTCTATAAAATTTTTGGGACCTTGTAAAATTCTTAAATGACGCGTCATGACGTCCATCTTACCATCCGTCTGTCAGAATCTCGATTATTTTTAGCTGTTTAGCCATTAAATGGGCCAACTCGTTTTATTTTTTGCCATAGAAATGTTTCTCCAGAGTATGACCTTTAGCAAGGTAACGGGATAACGACAAAAAAAAAATAACATGAACAAATTCTAAATTAATACAAAGAGGCAACTAGGTTCACTCGTTTCAGGGAACTAATACCAAACTTATCACGTTACAGTTCCAAATGGGGGTCTTACACTTTACATGAAGGGGACTTGTCACGTTAACAAGGCGATGTCCTAGCAGAAGGTTAATTGGCACCCAACTGGACACATTCAATTTCGGTTAACATTATGCCTGTCGTAGATATTGTCCCGAGTGAACCATGGAAATATGATAAATTCCGTTGATATAAAGTAATAGGACTAGACAAAGGGATGTACAAGAAAAATGCACGACGGTAATTGTAAATCACACCTTAACGTTAAGTTTTGTGTCCAACTTAATGTGACATTTCTTTGTTTCAGTGTTTAACAACTTCCACAATGGAGGGGTACATAATTTAGCAGCGCGTTAAGATTGTTGATGCCTTTTAAAAAAATGGGCGTTCAAATCAAAATGCATTTAGCTCGCTTCTTGATTTTTTTCTTGTCAGCATAATCGACCAACTGTGTCCCTAATTGGGAGAATTGTGCGCAAATTTCCGGAAGCCGTGTCTATAGGAAATGTGAAAACACCTTTGCGTGCTCGTCCAGTTTATTCTGCGTCATCAGGCTGTACTTCTTCGAAAATGAGGTCGGCCTAGCAGTTACCATAAATGGCGTTCGCCAAAGCGAGATGATGGCGAATTTCTTGTGGCCAGAAATTGAAGATATTGACCAGGCTGATATGTGGTTCCAAAATGATGGTGCCACTTACTACACAGCTAACGAAACAATGGCTCTTTTTTGCGCGAGAAATTCAATGGCCGTGTTATCTAACGTGGTGGCGATGTCAATTGGCCGCCACGATCATGTGATTTGACACCGTTACACTTCTTTTTTTTTGGGATATTTAAAAGAAAAAGTGTACGTGAATAAGCCAAGAACATTTCAAGCGCTAGAGAATGAGATAATTCGGCACATTGACGACATTGAATCTGAATTATGTCTCAGGGTCATTGAAAACATGTACCATCGGATAAAGGCATGCCACCGAAGTCGTGGCGAGCATTTAGCCGATATTTTATTTCACACATAATTGTCATAGATCCTTTTATCATAATAAAAAAATATCAAGATAACTCTCAGAACACCTTTTGTTTTATTAACAATTTACATCGTTTTGTTTGGACCACCCTATAGAACTAGCCACTACTGGCATAAAATCTAGTCACATGACTAGTTTTTGTATTACCTTTCCTTTGATCGTCTAACACAATTCGTGGTTTTTATTTTTATATACATAATTATATTTACTGTTCACTGGATTAGTGCTTTAAGAACAATTTACACAAATTTCCCGCAGGGATCTCACCCAGCCTCCATACAAACGTCACAAAATAAATCTTTTTTGCCAATATGGCCTTTACAAAATGTACCAAAGTAACAAAATGACAATAGTAAAAGTTGACAATACACAGAAAAAATGAAAAACCAACTGCAATTAACGTATTTGTTTAATATTTGTAATATTAATTAAATTCTTTACTGATTTTCCGCCTGCAAACAAATTGATCATATCAATTAACGCATTTGTAAGTTTGAGTTTTCTTGCTGTTCAGTTTCAATCAATAGGCTTAATAGAAATTTGACCACCAGCAAAAGAGGCCATATAAAACGAAAACACAAATCAAAATATTTTTTCAATCAAGACAGTTAATTGAAACAAAAAAAAATTTTTTTGAGAATTTAAAATATTTTGAAGTTTGTGTGTATGTTTTCATATTTGCAAATAAACACACAAACGTTATAATTTTTGTTTTCAATTAAGGCAAATTAATTGGAACAATTAAAAAAATTGCTTAAAACAGCATTATAGAATTAATTGAAAACATGTTGGTGAACATTTTTTCTGTGTAGTATAAAATAGTTGATTTAAAAAAGTACCTACAATTTCAAGAATTCAAAAACTCTGTCCGATTTTCATACGCTACTTTTAGAGGAAATCTTCATGTTGGGATATTTCCCAATTTCTGCCAACACTGGGTTTGACTTTAAAAATATGCGAAATCGTTTAATTATTTCAAATACCTCTGACAAGATATTTGGGCAAGAGAGCGGCGTAAAAATTTAACTAAAAATTGTACTCAAATACTTTCAAATAATTGTATTTTCTTGTATTACAAATGAGCATTAATGTGTGGTTTATAGAACACGAGCGCAAAGCTCGTCCGTTCAACTTTCATTTTAAATAAAGTGTTTGCGCTCGTGTTCTATAAACCACACATAAGCATTTATTACTCATACGTACAGGTAGAATAAATAAAGATACAAGAAATTGCTGATGTAAACTAACACATACAAAACTTATAAACTAACACACTCGCAATTTTGTATTATATTCACGTATATTTATTAAAGTTCACAAGTATGAGTGGGAAAAAACGTCACACGCACACGAATGTTTACATCAGTTTTTTCATATTGCCCTTAATAAAATGATAGAAACTTCTGATGTATAAGCCCATCAGCAATGCCCATCAGATGATGCATCAAATGACTGTCATTGTTCTTGTAGGGTAATAGTTTAATATTTCTCAGAAATATTTGGCGTTTTAAAATTGTGCGTTCTTTTGTTTGAACTAATGATGGTGGGTATTAAAGATTCGGTCAGGCCGAAAAAAGGCTTTTTATTTGCCTTTTGCGGCTCTTGTTTTTGTTGTTGTTGTTTGCATATACTGGATTGTGAATTATTATACGCGACAATGTATAAATTCTTAATAATAATAGCAGGCTTTAATGCCTCCTTCTTGTTATCCTTTTTATTTTGCGTTGAGTTTGTATTGTAATTCGTCTACTCTCACTCACTTGTGTGGCGCTGAATGTTGCCTGGTTGAATGGTTGGTTGGTTGCTAGCTTCTCTATTATATTCCATACACACTTCAATTAAGTTGAATTGAGCTGAGTAGCTGGTGTTTATTTGCCGCTTCTCTTGGTGTTTGTTATTTTTGTTTCCATATTTATAATATCATTGAACACCGGTTAAAGCTAAAGAAATACTACAAAATCGGGTTAAAACAAGTGTAGAAATACGTTTATGGGCTCACGCTGTTGGTTGGTTGGCTGTTGGGGAAGCTCTTTTCTTTATTTTATACACTTTTATGTGAAAGTTTTACTAGTACTGTTGTATTAAATACAATTGATTTCATTTACTTTTTGTAAGCTTTGTTTGTTTGTCTCTGCACTTTACCTTTTTGTGATTTTCCCAATCTTGCAATTGCCAGTGTAGGTGGGCAGGAGGGATGTGAGATTACAAATTTAGGTTATGTCTTTTTTTATATTAACAATGTTTTTCGAAATTCGAAATTGTGAGTCTTACAAAATAAATTAACCTTATGGCAAAAAGTACTAAATTATAGTCAGTCAAGCACAACAATTTGATACCCTACACCACATAATATAAAAACAATTTTTCGGCCATTCATGGCCAATCATAGACCCGGCGAAACAAAGTATTGTTATAAGGTTAAGATTTATAAAGAGTTCTCTGTGCAAACTATTATTTACATAGCAACATCTTTATAAGATTTCTTTGTTTTAAAGCGATTTTGTAGAGAGTGTTTATATTTATTTTTTTCAGTCTGTGGAAAAAAATTCCTTACAGACTATGCAACTAAGCTTACATAGAAAAATATATTACAAAGTTAAAAAAGTTAATAATTGAAATATATACATATATAAAATTTATAAAATACTCAAAAAAAAAAAAAAAAAAAAAAATAACTTAAAATTATCTTTTGATGTGCAAAATTCAATATCCGATTTAGATTTTTTGAAGGCATATATTCAATTTTTTAATAATATGAAATGCTTTCGTTAAAATGCCATTAAGAGCATAATAAGTACCATGAACTGGAACTTTAAATGTGTAAATATTCCTAAAGTTTCTAGCTGGTATATCAAATGGTATTGAAGATAACAATTCAGGACAATCAACCCTTGAATTAATTATATCATTATAATGGATGATTTTTTAAGCGTAGTTTTTTTTTTAATCTAATAAAACACTCAAATGTGCATCAAATATTCATAATTTTTATTGGAATCGATAAATTGGTCTTTGCCATTTACTTTTTAAAAATAACTTTATGTAAATGAAGCCCGCGGCTCCGGTTCAAATGTTCCATTCCTAAGGTCCAATTTTGCACCACTTTTTCAAGCATTTCGGCGTGTATTCCATGAATAACACGTGTTATGTTATACTCTAAGGCTCGTGTTTGGCTTGTCGACATAGACCAACGCCTTCACATAACCCCATAAGAAATACTCAAGAGGCGTAAAATCACATGATCTTGGCGGCCAACTCACAGGGCCATTTCGAGAGATAAACTGCTCACCAAATTCATCCTTCAATATGTCCATTGTTTCACGAGCTTTTTGGCATGTGGCACCGTCTTGTTGAAACCACATATCAACCAAGTCCAACTCAGCCAGTTGGGGCAGAAGTCGCGTATCATGGCTCGATATCGTTCACAGCAAAATATTATAAAAACTGTGGCCTGTAGTTTTTGCGCAATGTTACATGGACAGACAACCAGCCGGACGGACGGTAGGACATCGCTAGAAACTGAATTTAGAATTTTGAGCCGATCGGCTTACTTAAAGGTCTATTTCCAATATTTTTATGTGTAACATACATCAGCAGCAACGCATTATACCCTCTCAACTATTGTGGCGTGGGTGTAACAACGAAAATAATTTTCACTTATGTATTTTTAGAACTTTAAAAAATATTCCTAAATATTTTATTTAAAGTTTATTGATTCAGCTAGCAGAAGTATTATTTCTTTTACATAAGCAAGGTTATAACAATTAAAGCTTTGCAATTCCAGTTGAATTACCCTAATGCCCGTAATTTCTATATAAAGAAAGCTAGTCGTGTTCGTACCTAACTGCTATCTTAACCTATTTCAACGTTTATTTGGCCAACGTGTTTTTACCTTCAATTTTCTTTTAAAATAAGGCAGCTTTCACATCAAAGACTTCTATGCCCAGCTAGATATCTTTTTGTGGAAATTACGGGCATAACCAATATAAGTACAGTAGTGAATAAATCTTTCATTGTTTTCTTAATAATTTTAATTTTCTAACTTTTATAAAAATTATTCTTTTTTCGATTAAAACAAATACCTTAATGTTGCTTTTGTAAGCGTTTTGTGTATCGTTACCTCAAACGCAAAAGGCCCTAACTAACCAAAAACTTAAAATCGAATTTTTCTGATTTATTGCATAAACACAAATGTCAACAAAAAATTTTCAAACATTTCGACCAAAATTTGCGATTTTATAAGCAAAAAACAAAAGGGCCTACCTATAATCGATTATATGGTAATAGCTAAAATGCCTTAAACTACGGTCAGACTTATCAAATATTTGACGAAAAAAACGGGACCAACAACCAAACTAAAAAATCATTTCGCTTAATATCAATATTTATTTTGATTAAAATACGACATCTTACAAAAAACTGTTTTTTGCTTTGTCTAGTATTATAATTAGTTTATTTTGTAATATTAAGACCATTTAAAATGTTACTAACTATTAACAAAAGCTTTTAGTGTTTGTGTAGAAAATCATTAACAAATTACGTTTCCCTATTTGTCATCTTTCGAACACAAAAATAATATTGTTTTTATCAAACTCAACAAAAAGATGAGAACATTTTTTTCCGTTCGGTTTTTTGTTTTTAATCCTACGTTGCCACAAGTTAGTAATTACTTGCAAGGAGTGTATACGTATTATCAATGAAAAATCGCGGAAACAGCCGATTGGCTGAGAGTACAAAAATTGTGTGCATGTTAGTGAAAAAGTGTGAGTGTATTGAGTTTTTTGAACTTGCACTTGCATGTGGCAACGGGGCTACCACAAACTTCATGGTGTTCGGTTCAGCTCATTAATGTTCGTCGTTGTATCTGTTGTGCGCTAATTTTTGGCTGGTTAACAAACCAAACATTTTTTACAAAAACAAAATACACATACGAAAAAAGAAACAAAACAGCAAAGTTGCTAAAATTTTTTCTGTAAAAATAGAAACATTATAGAACATTAAAATCTACGGCCTCACTGCAATTGTTCTGTTTTTTAACAAAGAATATAACAGTCTACACACAGAGAAAAAATATGGTTGGGCATGGTTACGGCAACAACACTATGCTTAATGTAACAATATATTGTTGTCGTACACAAATAATTGTTATTTTTATTTAATATCAACAATATTACAGTTACTGTAAACACATCAATGTTTATCGCAATTATAAATTTCAGTATTGTTGACCGAAAAATAATTATTTTTCTAACAACTAAATTATGATAACTTTCAAAACATATTATTTTACTCACAACCATATCATGATATTTAATAGACATAGCATAATAACTTTCTATACATTTATCATACTATGTTTAAGATGCAATCAAACTTTTTTTACTCTAATAATATTATGTTAGCTCCATTTGTAAAATAATTTTAAATCAGTTGTGTCGTTTATTTTATATGTAAGCGGTTAAGCAATTAAAAGATAAATTCCCATAAAAAAATAAGTTTAAAGAAATTAAAATATAGCGCAAATGCAAAATATCGTAGTTTTTTTGTAAAATCCAACAACAAAACACACAGAGATTTCGTTATATTTTATAAAAGTGTTACGAAATTTTTCAGGAGAGCCGAAAAACCATTCTAGATCAAACTATGGGATAGGTATTGCACTTTCTAAACTTGTCATTACGTTAAAAAATCGGAATTTATCCATCTTTTTTTTAAATTTTTAGAAACATGTAAAGAAACTCATGAAAACCACAGATTTTAAATTTGCTCTTTTGCAAGCCTTATATTGAACTCCGCTATTTGATTTACATTAAGAAAAATTGTAAAAAGCCACAAAATAGAAAATCGAAACAAAAAAAATTTAATTTATTTTGTATTTTTCTGCCAGTTATGAAAGGTGCTATATCATAATATGATTGCTTCTAAATTTATTATGATTAACATGATGATAATATGATTACTTCTTAGCTTATTATGATTAACATGATAATAATATGATTAAGGGAAAAATATTATGACGTTATATTACGAGTATATTTAGTCATAATATGATTCAATAATTATCTTAATATGGTGACTACAATCATGAATCTTATCATAATATGTGGCTCTTATAATATGTTTACCACAACCATGTTTTTTCTTTGCGTGTATAATGTTCGGCTCTTTCTTGAAAATAGTTACAACCAGTATAAAGGGTTGTGTTCTTTTACACAAACACTAAAAAAATTGATATAGTTCCTGGGTGTGTGAGCCGAACGCTTAATAATATTCTGTTTATTTTCAAACACTGATTTAAAATAGTTTTTGCTTCTCCTGTAAAATTTTCAAAATGTTAGATAGCGCCTTTTGCGTTTCAGGTGCCGATATATTTTATCAAATCAGCTAGCTGAGTTCACTTCATATGTATGTAGCAATAAATAAATTACATTTTCCCTAATTAAATAAGAAATCAAAAATTTACAATAAAAAACAAACAATTTTATCAGAAAATTTTCTGCAAAATTGAATTAAGCTTTGAAGGATACAATTTTTAAAAAAATTTTTTGATTTCGCTAACGCGACAACCAAATTTTCTTTCATTTACCTCATAAAATAAATAAGAATTATGTTTATTTAATACGTTAACTTTTTTATTTACTTAAATATACATTTTGAAAATGATGTAGTGGTGTAAATCTTTTTGATCTGATACATATCGTGATAATAGTTGTAAAGCAGAAATTATAAAGTGTCAGGCGCGCAGTAAAATGAGTGAAGGCGAAGAAATTTCTGAACCAATTCGAAAGATCGTTATTAAATTAAGGAATGACGGCAGTTCTCTAAATGAAATTGTAAAATTATTAAATTTAAAAAAGCCAACGGTGCGAACAATTTTAAAAAATTCTTAATCCAAATTTTTATATTTTTATCAGAAGACAAATTACGGCATTCGATATCGATCGAAATTTTCATTTAAATTGTGTTGTAATATCGATCGATATCGAATGCCGTAATTTGCCCCCAGGCTAAATTTTTGAAGTATGGAATTTTACAACATGAAATGAATTAAAATTTATTGATAATTTTTCATTATTGACTAACCACGGGATTGGACCCACGTTCACATACAGGTTGATTTGACATGTTTGGATAGTAACCACACTATATCTTCAGAAAACTTTGCCGTTTTACGCTTACCGCCATTGAAGAAGGCTGGCAGTCAATGAGGCCATGCTTGATCGACTATCGTTACTGGACCACACCACTCATCTGACTTATTGTCATTTACATCGTAATGTTCACTTATGTGGTATCAGATGCAACATGTAGCCCTGGAATATTGGCCCGATTACAAATTGGTAAAGAAAAAATCCACAATTTTAATTACAAAAAGCTTTAAAACAACCCTCGTAGCTTAATATCACATACAAATATATTTCCTGTTATTTTCTCTACTTCTTCATATATTAAACTAAAAGGACCTTTGTTGTATTATTGTATGAAGGGAAAACTGAAAAAAGAACAGGGAAAATTGAGGCAACAAAAAAAAAAAAAATCAAAAAAAAGGAGCACAATTTGTGCCAAAGGCTGTGTAGCATTTTATTTAATAATATTTTGTTTTTGCTGTTGTTCTGTACTGTTTTGTACACATGCACAAATAAAAAGGTTGGATTTATTAAAATTTCAATGGATTTTCATATTCAATTTGTACTTTTATTCATTTAGTACAAAGAAGTATGAATGCATGTGTGCGTGTGTGTTTGTCTGTAGCTTTTGTTGGTATTGTGTCTGTGTTTTAAATTTTTATTATGTTCATATTTACAAACATGCTTAAAAGCACTGTACGTACATTTATGTTACAAATGATTGATTTTATTGCAAACTATTTTATAATTGCATATACAAGTATGTGTGAATTGTATCTTTAGGTTATTCCCTTTTTTCAAAAAGTGTATTTATTTGCCTTTAATAGGGACAGAAAGTAGTTGGTCTATTGTTAAATTCATTGCATTTTAAATTATCAGTATTATTTTACTCCATATTTGTTAAAGCGAAAATTTAAGAATAAAAAAGTGCATACAAATAATTCTAAATATGATAAAAATGTTTTAATAGCATTTTGTTGGTAATTAGAAGATGTACAAATCTTCTATCAATGTATTAAAATTCTATAAATTTTTTATTAAATTATTTCTACTTCTTTCTATTATTTTCTTAGACATATTTACCAACACTTTAGCCACACACTGTGAGAAAACCTGTTAAAAGAAGCCATGATACAAGAAAACGATTATTTATACATATGTATTGTTATTTTTGCAATCGAGCTCATGCTTTATCCTTGTTAAATATTAAAGAAATATATTAACTTATGTTTTCCTTTCACGATATAAGTAAATTTACTGTTTGTTTTCCCATACACTCGCACACATACACACACACATGTAACGAGGAATAATTTGTGTGCAAATTTATTTAACAAGTAAACTAATGTAACGCATACGTTACTGTTAAAAATATTGTTACATCTTATTTTCGCAGATTTTTTATAATTGTTTGGGCTTTTTATTTATTAATACGTATTATCAATCAATTGGTACTTAAACTTTTATCTACTTATTGTGTTTATAACAAAGCCAAACAAGAAAAATGCAGACGCAGAAAAACATATTTTCCATATTTTAAGAAAATTTTTACCCTGCGGCCACACGATTAAGTTGTTCTTGATAGTGATACTGCTTGTCCAAATTTACATAAATTGAAAGCTGTGACTTAGGCTGCACTCAATTTGTAAGCAATTTACTTTCAGGATTTCATCAAGAAAACAATTTGTAAAGACAAACATGTAATCAGCTGTTAAATTGAAAGTAAAATTGCCAAACAAATGGAGAGGTGAAATTGAAAGCCATCTCGTGGTCAATTTAAAAAGTATGAGTGTGTTTGAATGGAATTGAAAGGCAAAACTCGATCGTGTGGCCACCAAGTTAAATGCTACATTGATATGTGTTGTGACATAACTAAATATGTTGTATATGTATGTGCATAGCTATTTTTTACTTTTGTTTCACCGTGGAATTAATGGGAAGGTTTACATATTAACCCTTAAATGCATATCGTACCATATATGGTACATTACTTATTTAGTTTATTATTCAATTAAATAATCGGGCATGTTCTACAAATCGAAATGAAGTGGAATTGAAATCGAACGAGATTTTGATTTCAATTATTGACAAAATTACTGTAGTTTTTCCTGTTTGTAAGAGCTGTTCTTGTAAAGGGTGTTTTTTTAAGCTAGAAAGAACTTTAAATTGTAAAAAGTAACACAAAAAAATTAAATTTTGATGAAATATTTTTTTTTATCGTTTCAGTATACTCTGACAACTCATCATGAATAGACTCAAGCTTGAACAACGCTACGAAATTATCCAAATTTACTTTGAAAAATTTAAAAATTTAATCCAAATTTAAATCGCAAAATTGTGTTCAGCGATGAGGCGCATTTTTGGCTTAACGGGTTTGTTAATAAGCAAAATTGCCGCTTATGGAGCGAGACCAATCCACAAGAGACCCTACAGACTCCATTACATCCAGAAAAATGCACCGTTTGGTGCGGTTTTCACGCTGGTGGCATCATCGGACCTTATTTCTTCAAAAATGAGGCCGGAGCTCGCGTTACGGTCAATGGAGATCGTTACCGCACCATGATCAATGATTTTTTGTTTGAAAATATGGATGACATTGATCCGGAGGAGATGTGGTTTCAACAGGATGGCGCTACGTGCCATACGGCGAACGCAACCATCGACTTATTGAAATCAAAATTTGGCGATAAGTTGATTTCGAGAAATGGACCTGTCAATTGGCCTCCAAGGTCGTGCGATTTGACACCTCTCGATTGTTTCCTGTGGGGCTACGTGAAGTCACTGGTTTATGCTGATAAACCAGCAACAATTGACGCCTTGGAGGCCAGCATTGTTCGTGTTATTCGTGACATACGGCCAGCAGTGCTCGAAAAAGTGGCCCAAAATTGGACGTCCAGAATGCGCTTCGTCAAGAACAGCCACGGTGCCCATATGCCCGAAATCATTTTCAAATGTTAATGTCACGTATTGATCTTTCGAATAAAAAAATTTTGATTACAATTTAATTTTTTGTGTTATTTTTTACAATTTCAAGTTCTTTCGGGCTTAAAAAAACACCCTTTAAATATAATTGGTACTCAAAGTACGAAGTATATAAAAAGGAATATTTTTATGAACTTTCTCAAAATTTGTTCGGTTTTAAATCCACTTCATTTCGATTTACAGAACATACCCGAATATATTCAAAATAAAGCAGATAGTTTAACTGTACTTTACTCTACTGTTTCAACTTGCTTTCAATTTATCTTATTTATCCGCAAACTAAAAAATTAAAGCCTGACTATAATTCATGGTGCTTACCTCATGCACTTAAGGGTTAATGTGCTTTACAAGAATATTAACAGAATCAATTTTTTTAGTGATGTTCCTCATAGTTTCAGATAACCTTAAAAAAGGTAGTGCAATATTTTAGGCAGAAGAGGATATAATTTAAGGTTTTCTACTACTTTTGACTTTCCTTAAATGTATAGCAGATTGTTACGTAAAGGTCTTTGGAAACATGACATCCGTATAGTAACTACGTTTTATACCCTTCGCCACTAGTGGTGAATATACTTAGCTTGTCGTTCCGTGTGAATCTTTTTTAATATTCATCTAAGAACTTATTAAGTATATATATTCTGGGCCATTGAGTAATTCTAATTCGATTTAGCCATGTCCGTCTGTATGTTCGTCTGTTGAAATCACGCGCACTTTTGAACGTCTCAAAAGAAAAGAACAATATCGATGTCAAATTGTTCCTAGTTCTCTTAAGTAGTTTGAGATGTAAATCTAGCAAAATCGGTTTAGTATATGACGATCGATGAATTAAAATGTGCAGCAACCGCCCTAAAAAATGCATAATTTTGTTACAAAAACTCACATAAATAGTGGCAGAGTGAATACCAGAAAAGGGCTTTGTGTGATTGCAAAAAATTCGCATTTTATGAACACACACATTCGCTGCTGGTTTAAAATCAATTAAATAATGCACAGCGTATTGACTTTGCCATTTACAACATCGCTTACAGGGCGAATTGACTAGAACGTGGGATCAAGACAACATATGGTGCTTTTTTCTGTGGCCGACTTGTCAAAGTTTGTATACAAACTAGTTTTTTATGTAAACACCCCTTATTTTTTACTAGCAATATTTTTGATAATCCGACCACAGAAGAAGTGTTGTTGTAAAGTTGACCTCACCATGTAGTGAATTCTAATGAATGATTGCTTTGGTAAAGAACAAATACAAAAAAAGCAAGAAATCATTGCTCTGATATATTCAGCAGTTTCTATGGTTACGGAAGAAAAAAATTTTAATGAAACGCAAACACACATAGGTACAAAAACAATGTACAAATATAAGAACTAAAAAATAAATGAAAGTCCTTCACCCGCGCTTATTCCAGTTAAAAAATCTTCGAATAAACCTCGATCTAAATCTGGGTCTAATCAGTCGTGCAAATCAGCAGTCAGATCCAGAGAGGAAGCATTGAGAAATTGGCGTAGCAATAAAAACGCTGATACTGAATGGCTACGCAAAATGGCAAGGTCTTCGTGTGCCAAAGTACATATACGAAAAAAGACTCTTCACGAGCAACACCTTCGTACTGAAGCTCCCCGGGGCAGTAAAAGCTTCTGGTCATTAGTTAAAAAAGTAAGGGTTAAATACCATTTCTTTTAAAGCCGAACATTCACGGACCCGGTTGATAAGGCTAATTATGCCATGCCGCGGAATTTCCAGTCTGCTGGAAAGTTGCTAATGTAACGCCAATTTCTAAAAAAAGAATGGCTAATTACCCTGAAAATTTCCGCCTGATTGCAATCTGTTCAGCACTTTCCAAAGTTATGCAGTGTATGGTAAATTACCATCTTGTCAAATATTTAGAGTCAAACAACCTACTAAGCGACCGCCAGTAAGGCTTTCGTAGATGTCGCTCTACTGCAGACTTACTAGCTCTGTTATCGGATAAATGGTGCCGTTCTTCCAAGACTTTTCTCCTACTCTATTTTTTTATTTTTCTAAATGACCTTCTATGTCAAACTTTCAACCCTATCTACTCTTTTGGAGATGACAGATTCGTACTCATTTTAATGCAGACCAAGCGTATCAGATGTCGTACTATGAGGCAGAATATGAATGATACGCTTGGCCGAGACCTTGACATAGTCTCGGAATGAGGTCGTTTAAATAGGTTGCTAACGCATAAACGCGCGACAGATCAAGGTGCCTCATCTGTATATATGGGTGGTATAATTATTTAGACATCAGAATCTCGTGATGTTCTGGGCATGAAGATACAATGTAATGTCCGATGGACAGAACATATATTCAAAGTGTCGAAAAAAGCAGATATACTTCACTCCCTCTGATCTCCTTTCTATTTATACCACCTATACCTGACCGCGTATAAAATACAATTCTCATGTGTGGGCTGGTGCTTCAAAATCTATTTTGGAGCTTTTCGACTGCGTGCAGGAGAGGGCGAAGGTTCTCATTGGTAACAGAAGGATATCCAATTCTATTGAGTCCCATGAGCACCGTCGCAATGTAGGTTGTATTTGCCTGTTTTATCGCCTTACAGGAATTCGTTTTTAGGCCGGACTGTTCGTATGTGGAATAACCTTCCTGCTAAAGTCTTCCTTCTCACTTACAACATGAATAAGTTCAGGTCGAATGTTTACAAACACTACTCTCTCTATTCTTCTTCCCATAGCCTATTTTCCTAGTTCCAACGCAATGCAATAAATTAGTTTGGGTCATCCCCCGAGTGCTGGTTTCAACAGAAAAAAATTACAGTCATCGTTGTCTCATCGAGTGAACAATGACTACTTCAGTGCAAGAGCATAAGAATGCGTGTGATTTAATATTGAGCAATTCCATGGCGTGCTCATCAATGAATGCAAACAAAGCACGTTCCATCATCAAGCTCACACATGCACAAATTATATGCTTACGAAAAGATGTTAATATAACTTAATGTTAAAATTTGTTTTGCAGGCATACAATTTATGTAAATTTAAGCATTTGGATAAATATAGCAAATTAGTAATTTTTGTAGTTCTCTGGTGCACACATTGATATACGATCTAGCACAAATCCGCTCTATAATCCACAAAGATTTGTGAAGACCGGTTCATAATTTTCCATAAGCCCCACATAAATTCCTCGCTCTAAAAACACTTTAGTTTTTTTTATTTTTATTGAAACAAATAATTGAATGTAATTATTACAAATCTTTTTCTTTGTTTACTACAACTACAACTAGTTCAAACTGAGAACTATCTAGTAGTATACTTCTATTGATGTTAAAATTGATAATGATGATCTAAGGCAAATTTGCCCCAGGCAGATCAATGGGTTTTGTACGAACCAATCTTCGTTCGTTACATGGGTTAAAGAAAAGCCGAGATGCTTCCTCATTGATTTGGCGTTGTAATTTTGTATGATGATTGACTGCGTACTTGTTAATAATGGTATTTATACTATCAACTCCCATGTCTCGATGAAGGTCTGTATTCCTTGTGTAACATGAAGCATTCACCATTTTACGTAAAACTTTATTTTGAATACGTTGTATTATATTTATGTTGGATTTCTGCGCACAGCCCCACAGTTGTATACCGTAAGTCCAGATGGGAGCTAGTACTTGTTTGTAAATTATCCGCTTATTGTACAAAGATAAATATGATTTAAAATCAAGAAGGTTGCTTAGTTCTCTGTATTTCATCTCAAGTTGAGTGTGTTTTTTTTTATGTGCTCCTTCCACTTCAGTTTAGCGGGGAGGTTCATGCCAAGATATTTCGCAGTGTTTCCATATGGAACTTCAACATTCAAAATGTTAAGTTTGAGGTGACTAAATTTCTTATTTGAAAAGTCTACGTGTATCGATTTTATTCGCCATCAAGTTGTCTATGCTGTTATTTGGCTTATGGCATTTTGAGTTCTTTCAGCTGATTCTTGAATGGTGTTACCAGTAGAAAGAATGGCTGTATCATCAGCAAACGTTGCTATTAAGGTATTTTGAGGATGTGGTATATCACTTGTATACAATATAGGACCAAGTACGCTTCTTTGGGGTACTCCTGTTTGTATAGGTTGAAGTTTTGTGTAGGATCCTTCGTATTTTATTCGAAAATATCTGTGAGATAAATATAATTCTATAAGTTGGCTTAGTTCAATTCAGAAACATTTTCTTATTTTGTAAAGTAAGCCTTGGTGCCAGACTTTATCAAACGCCTGTGAGACATCCAAGAATACTGCAGTACATTTTTTTATTTTTTTTTCTAATGCATTAAGTGCGCCTAAGATCATAGCGAATCATGCTATTGTAATAAATTTTGGTCTGTCTGTCTGACTAGAAATCATAGTGTTAAATTTCGTGAAGATCAGTCGATAATTAACACAGGCCCTATGCAAATCTTACTCTCGAAAAACCGTTTTGTACTCGTAAACCGTATGGAATAACGATGTTAGAATAAAATTCGGTGAGCCACAGTTTCATAACACTAGAAATCACAATGTCAACTTTCGTGAAAATCAGTTCATAACTTACTATTGGCCTAAACCGTAACGAATAATGCTACTGTAGTAAACTTTGGTCTGTCATTGTTTCATAGGATTATAAATCAAATTTCATATAGACCGGTCCTTAATTTACCGAAAAGCAATTAAAGACGCACAAAATGCGTTAATTTGTTATATTTTAAGTACCTTAATAAGTATATTTACATTATTAAATTTATTTAAATATATAATCTTTTATAATCGTATTGACTAAGATTTCCTTAAGGAATTTCAATAAAACACAAAAAAGCAACAAGAAGATAAACTGCTGAATGATCAAGAAAACTTAAAATACAAAAAAAATCATATTTCAAACTATTTTATTTCTTTTACTTTATATTTTATCCTTTTTGCTATAAAAGTATAAAGAATAAATATTTTTTTTTTTTTTTATTAACCCAACAAACACGAAGTTTGACTTCAAATTTCAGTCATACCGTTTCTCAAATGACAAATGTTTGAAAACGATTTGAAAATCATAGCATTTTCAACATAGTGGGGAAATAATTTTCAATTTAAGAAATGCATTTATTGTCAACTGACTTTTAATCGTTATTTCTAAATGTATTTACTTAAATGAACTGTCAGCTAAACATTTAGCACCGGCTTCAAATTCTTGTAAAGGCGAAATGCTTGGCTCCATTTTATATTGAGGACAATTTCTTCAGTTTTATTTTTTTATTATTTTTTTTATTATTAGTATTCTAACTAATTGTAATTAAAAATTTTAATTTTTTTACAAGAAATCAAACTTTTCTAGAGGCGAATTCACTGCACTAAATAACTATGTAATTTTTCCTTTATCGTAAAACAAATATAATTTTAATAGCCATTTTTTTATGTTTATATTTATTTTCCGCTTTAGCGCTGTTTAGTTAAATTTTTCTTTGTAAATAACAATTTGATATCATATAGATAAAATATTGTATGTCAAATGTTTATATTCGAATAAACCATTTGAATTCAAATGTTAAAATCAAACAATTGAAAATGGTTGGAGAATTGTGCTTGATATCAAATAGCAAATTCATTTTTTATCTAAGGTTTGACTTTGTGTTTGCTGGGAATATCCCAGCGGTAATAAGAACGAGTAATAAGGCCTAATAAAAGGCCTTATTTAGCAGACACAAGGCCTGCTTGCCGAATTCCATACTTATTTATTTATACAAAGTTTGACATTGGTAGCAAACCCTTCAACACTCCCTTTAATAACAACATCCTTCCCTTCCCAAAAGAAAGCAGTAAGGAAGGTAATTTAAAAAAATTAATAAATAAGACTGAACAACTTTCTTTAAGAAGGGAGAAGCGAATGTGAACTGAATATTTTGGAAGGTCTTTTAAAAAGAAACTTATACCTTATAGAAGGCATACTTCTGAAGGCAGAATATCATACGAAGCGAATACTTTAGAAAGGAGTATAGAGGTCTTCAAAAAGGCCCGCCACTTGCGGTCCTTTCAATATTTACCGCTGGGATGTGAGTGTATTTGCATGCATGTATTTGTGTATAAAAAAGTAGTAGTAGGTACAAATTTCAAAATTGATTGCATTCCTTGTAAAAACATTTCTTCAAATGACTTTGGCAAATGCAAATATGAATGAATATTTTGTATTATCTATCTAACAATGTTTCTTTTTGTTTCATTTTTAAGGAGTTTTTTTTTTATTATTTCTATCGATTTTAGCACTAAAGAGAGCAGAAACAATTCAACAAATAAAATAAAGTTTTAGATAGACATCAGTAGCAGTGGAAAAATATGTAAATATACATTTATTTGAAAAAGATGCAAAATATTCTGTTGCGGAATTAGACATACGTGCACACATCCATAGATAGACAGATACATTGTTATGCATACATTTATAGATATTTAATACAAATTGAAAGGAAAAACTTAGGTATGAAAAAAAAGAAAGAAAGACGAGTTAAAGTGTCGTTTCAAACTTTGTAACGAAGTTGTTGATACTCTACATGAAAACTCGCTAAGATATTTAAAATGCACTTTTACTTTTTAAAGAAGCTTTTCTGTCCTTTGAATTGTCAAACGCTCCTCTTAATTTTTAATATTTATTCTTTATACAATAATATTGTGGTTTATTCTTTATATTTCAACTAACCAAAAAGTAAGTTTTCGAATTTATATGTTAACACGTGTTTAATAAATTTAACTGTATTTAAATAGAGTTTCAGTTTTAAGTGATACTTGATAAATTTAATTTAATAAACCTGGGCCTGCAAGTCATTTTTTGTCTTCTTTCCAGTTTTTTTTTTTATATAATTATTAAATATATCGGAACGAAACCTTGTCTGCCTGCCTATTTCACGATGTCACTCGAACGCTTCCGTTAGCACAAATTACAAAAAACAAATTTTGAGAATTTGTCCTCAATCAAAGTGGTTTTTTACAAGAGCATGAGAAAAAAGTGTAAATTTTAACATGGTTGGCGTGGCAATTGGCCCTGCCCTTTTATATCTGTACTGTAGTAAATCAAATCAAAACGAAACGTATCAAAAAACAAACGCAACACAATTGGAATTCTTTATAGTTGACGCCTTTGAAAATTGGTTAACAAAACATTTAAAAACCTAAAATATCAGGTTCTAGCTTTCGACTCGAATTGAAAACGAAACATTTTTTTAATCCGTATAATTCATAAATTGGTGTTCTCAAATCCGCATGATTTTGTGTATTCTAAGTTTTTGTTCGAAAAAACTTTAATTGGACTAAAGATCGATAATTTGCTAACTATCATGCGTAAAGTCTTATATTTATTAAAAATCGTAAAAGCTGTAAAAACAGCAAAAAATCACTTTTATCGCGAACATGCTAAAATTCGCAAAAATTGCAAACTTTAAAACAAACACTAAAATTTATTACAAATTGCTAAATGGTTTAAAAAACAAAATGTCGGAAAATAACAAAAAAAAAAAAAATCTGCAAAAATAGCGAAAATTAGCAAACATTTTTAATATTTCAAATTAGCCATCAAATTGAACAAAAGTCCCTAAAACTATAAGGAATAACAAAAATTCGGTAAAAAATACTAAATTAGCTTAAATTCGCCAAAATTTGCTAACAGCGGCATGATAGCAAAGGGTACCATTTATTATAAATCGTAAAAGCTGTAAAGAGCCAGAAAACTAACAGCAACAAATCGCTTTTATCATGGCTTAAATTCGCCAAAAATTGCAAAATTTGAAACAAACCAAAAAACTAATTTGAGATCGCTAAATCGAAAAAAGCGCTAAAAAAATTAGCTATAATTACAGCAAAATCAATGAAAAAGTCGATTTTAAATTATGGGTCATTTAGGGCCTTTTGCGTTTTAAGTAACGAACATTTTAACTAAAAATAAAAAATTTTGTTTGTTGAACATGTTATCACGTATTAGAATTCGTCTATTCGTTTTACTGTCACCAACCCCTTAATACTCTTATTAAAAATAAATAAAAACATATGGATGTGAAATGCAGAATACCAAAAATGCTGTATTAATTCACTTTCGATTAGATTCGGATTCTAAAACACACCCGTATATTTTACTAAAAATATGGGTTCTTTACATTAATTTCTTAATTCTTCGTTGATTAATTTTTATTTTGGCAACCAAATAAATTGCTCAACATGTCAAAAATACTTTTTCTAAGAAATCCCAGAATTTCCAGTTTCCGCCAAAATAAGAATTCAAAATTTCTTTGGAGATTTTTCCACCATAACTGCTTTAGGCAAATCCTTTTACAGCAGCAGAAATCTTACGTTCCCACATACACGACGCATGAACGCCTGGTCAACAATGTTATATAGAAGGGAAACTTGGTTAATGACAAACAATATAGCTCAAAAACTCTTAAATTACATATAGAAATGCTTGCGGAGAGTATGCAGAATCTTTTGGCCAAAAACAATTTCATATACAACAAAAGTTAACAAGAGAAAAACCGATAATACGTCAAATAGCGAGAAGAACTGGAAAGCCAAGTACCTGTAAGGTTGTAGACGACCGGGACGTCCAAAAAACAATTCGCGCGGAACGGTCTTTTCGAAAACCGTTTAATAATTCTTTTGATGAAATTAAGATTTTAAGATAGATTAAGTTGCAATATTCTAGTAGAAGCCTTGTGGCCCCAAGTGGAATAAATAAAGGGAAACAAATATTTTGCAGGAAAACGAATAATCAGTAAAAAATAAAATATTTTAGGGAAGGCGTTAAAAAATAGCCTATCCTATCTAAAATTCAACCTGTCCTGTCTCTATAAAACACGGTTTTTCGGTAGCAGTGACCTACCCACAAATGACCAGTCTCCAGATCCGCGCAAAATGCACTCAAGGAATAAAAAACCATACTTCGACAGAATAATCATAGACAGCTATAGAGCATGAACCAGGAACCTGGCTGAATGAAAGAATTTTCAAATATTAAATTTTAAGTTTTTTCTGTAGTTTTTAATAACAACCTATCTAAAAGTTCCTGACTCAATGTTATTATGAACATATTGGGGCTCAAACACCCGTTTTTTAATGTTTGTCTTCAGCTTTGTTTTTTTTTAGGAAAATAAGGCTCAAAGATACGAGCTAAGACCGGTCATATGAAGCCCTATACCACTACAGGGTACATCGTTGATTTCAGTAGGATTAATGGGGGTAGAATTAATCAATTAAACGTAAGTCATACCTACTAAATCTTGAGCCGATATTTATTTTGTTTAAATGTTTGCGAATGGGTCCTACAACTAACTACAGTAATTTCTGGACCTTTTCCCATTTGTGCAATTATTTGTATGCACCTAAAAGCCATCGCAAGTTTTTGCCCCATTTTTAACTGAAAAACACTCAAAAAACTGCACATACTTTTTTAAATTGCACACAAATAATCAAATTAAAGCAAGTAGGTGATTTTTTACTTTTAACAAAATAACGGCCAGTAGAAACATTCAAAATAGGCTTAACTTAAAGAATAAGCAGTTATCAACATTTTTATATATTGCTTACATTGGCAGATACTAACTGAAATATATTTTATTAAAAGTTCTTTATATATCCATTACATTAAGCTTTCCTTAGATCTTGGTTTTAATTTAAAATTTAGGGTGCCCCGCTGGGCTTGTGATGGTGAGCTAGATATCCGTTCTGGGGTTGCGGATTCGATTCCCGACAGAGACTTTGGCCTGTTTAACTACAACGGGCTGGGGATCTTTGTTACTTTGGCTCTGTAAATGTAAGTGAGAATATCTGTATGTAATTTGTAATTGTATTCGTATCTTTAAAAATTTTAAAACTTTAAGAATTCATCAATAAAAAGACATCAGTTTCTTCTGTCTTATAATCAGTGCTGCCAAAACTTGGTGATCAAAAATGGCTAAATTTACGGAAAAAAATGGCTAAAAACTTATTTAAATAAAAACACGTTAAAACTCCATAACAAAACCGAAATAATTAATTTTAAGTTGTTTACGATAAAATTGTTAGTTAAGATCAATTTGTTAAATAAAAAAAAAACGTAAATTAACATTTTGCTAGATATTTAAAAAATTAAATCATCGATAATTTCGATGTCGTTATTGTTGATCTCATAGGAATCACTCGTGCCTATTAGTTTTAAATAATTTGAAGGTACATCATAATCACGACAACATTTACCCAATACCTTTTGAGTCCAGATCTACAATACAAAACAAGAAAGAAAGTATAGTCGGTCAACTCCGACTTTATGATACCTTATACCACATTAGTACCTTTGTACCAAATTTTATCAAATAATCTCCAAAATTGCGACCTGTAATTTGCGCACAAGGTTTAAATGGATAATTGATAAAATCGAATTAACGGTTGCTAAATGTAACTTATTCTTCAAATTGCTTTCAACGATGTTTAAATCCCGGGATTTTTCGGGACTGACAAATCCCGAATCCCGGGATTTATTTTTATGAATCCCGGGATTTTTCAATTTAACAACTTTTGTGTATCAAAAATTTTTATATGTATAAAAATATTCGTTTAATTGAATTTTTATACTTTCTGATTATTCATTGTTTTATGGCCGTTTTCTCATTACGCGATTATCCTTTTCCCAACGAAAAACTGCACATTAAAGAAATTTGCTTTTCTCAATGTCTCATTTGTTTTCTATTCTGTCGCAAAGCTAACCAGCACTCATCTGCCAATTACAATATGCCACAAAAAAATGAACCTCAGAAATGAGATGTTTTCTAAGCTAAATTGGTGCTGCTGAACACGAATATGCCATTTATTTATTTTTCCCAAGCACCGTTTTCGAGATATACGCGAAAATCGTGTTTTTCTGCAGTTGTTTAAGGTATTTCGAAAAATCTCGAGAACTGTTTAACTGAATTGTACAAGATTTAACATTTTGCATAGATATCTCGTTCAGCACATATCTATACCGTGTGGGTCGGATAAAGATTTACTGAGCTACAGGACTTTAAAATGTGATTTTTTTAATTTTTTCCAAATTCACATTTTTAATTCGCTCCAGTAATGCAATAAAAAAATTAAAAAAATTTTTTTTTTAACATGCATCTTACATAATATTTTGTTTTAAACGTAGTAAGCGTAAAATTTTTATCGTCGCACAAAAAATTAAGAAATAACGAAATAATAAAATTTGTATATAAAATGAATTGTTTTGTTAAGTTTTCTTTTTTAAAAATAAAAAAATATATATGTTTTAACTTTTGTTTATAAGAAAAAGTTGTAAAAGAATTGTTCTGTTAATTTTTCTTTTTTAAAAATTCAAAAATAAATAAAATTTAGTTAATTTAAAAAAAGTCGCTTTTAATTGTTTTGTTAAGTTTTCAGTTTTAAAAATTCAGACATAAATAAATAAAGTGTTGTTGTTTTTTAAAAAAAAAAGTTGTATATTAAAGAAGCAAATTAATCCCGAAATCCCGGAAAATCCAGGGATCCCGAAAATCCCAGAAACCAGAAAGAAACACCGATGTTTGTGTTGATCCATTTTAAAAATTTAATAATGGAATATTGTTCCTTTATTTTGAAAGATGTTTGCTTCATCATCATAGTCTATAGCGATTTTTAACATTGGAAAAAGCTGTGATTTATATTAAAGGCGTTTAATTGTTAAAAATGTTTATTTTACTTTATTAAATTTTTATAATAAAATAAAAATTATTGTTTTAAAAAAGAAACGGAAAAAAATGGCTATACTCATTTTTTAATGGTTAAACAGGGTGAAAAATGGCTAAATCTAGCCACTAAATGGCTAAATTGGCAACACTGCTTATAATCTTATAAACTTTGCTGCCATGAAGCAATAAATATAGGTGGCGCATTACTCTTTTTTATATGAAACTGTGAATTAAATATTGTCAACTTTTTTTATGAGAAACATAAAAACAAGACGAGCAAAAAGTGGTTAATCGCTGAATTTGCCCATAAAACGCTGATTCAGGAACTCTTTTAATATTTCAAGCTTGAAATGTCAATTTTAAGTTGAACAATTTTACATTTTTTTTTGACATAACTTCATTTTTTATCGATAACTTTTTTAAAATTTTTGCAGTTTGCTATTTATCTTAAAACAGGTGAACTCTTTGCACCTGGTAAATTTTCCTATTACATTATAAAGGGTGGTTAAATTTCAAGGGCCGATGTTGATTTTGAATAAAACACAAACTATTTAGGAAATTATTGTAATTTTATTTTATTATGATATATTGGTATTACTCAATTATGTATGGAACCAAATATCGGCCAAATGGGCGCCGCCGAATGCCGAATTATCTCATCCTTTAGCTCTTGAATTGTTGCTGGCTTATCGACGTACACCTTTTCTTTCAAATAACCCCAAAGAAAAAAGTCCAACGGTGTCAAATCACATGATCTTGGCGGCCAATTGACATCGCCATTACGTGAGATAACACGGCCATTGAATTTGTTGCGCAAAAGAGCCATTGGTTAGTAAGCTGTGTGGCAAGTGGCACCGTCCTGCTGAAACCACATATCGTCCACATCCATATCTTCCAATTCGGGCCATACAAAGTTCGATATCATCTCACGATAGCGAACACCATTCACAGTAACTGCCTGACCGGCCTCATTTTGGAAAAATACGGCCCGATGATGCCGCCAGCCCATAAACCGCACCAAACAGTCACTCTTTGTGGGTGCATTGGTTTTTCGACAATCACTCTTGGATTATTATTCGCCCAAATGCGGAAATTCTGCTTATCGACAAATCCACTGAGGTGAAAATGTGCCTCATCACTGAAGATGATTTTCTTCGAAATTTATCATCCATTTTCATAATAAGTCTGGATACCTTTAACACGTTGTTGGATTGTGTATCTCTCCATGGTTCAAATTGAGTAAGTCTGAAATAGAGAAATGTCAAATAAAATTCGGAAAAAAACTTGGCGTTTAGGTGTGGTTCACATTCAACATCGGCCCTTACAATTTAACCACCCTTTATTTGCACTGTTCACCAAAACTTGAACAATGGATTGAAAATGTAGAGTCATTAGGCCTTAGGAAATTTATTTCGATATTAAGAAAACGGCCATTTGAGAATCATCTGAGACAAGTTTTTTAGATTATCTAGAATAATGTTAAAAACTAACATCCTTGATTTGTTTTTTTATTCGATTTAAACAAGTATTTTGTTAAAACTTATTCACGATACCATTTTTTTTTTTCTAACTAGAACAATTTGTTAAAGTTACGAGAGAAATATAATGAAATGCTCCACATAATCATTAAATGCATATACATATGTTGTTATTTACTTTATGTGTTACAAAATAAAATTATAATCATGTGCACCTTTACTTACCATAATGAAGCACCATAGAAAGTAACACGAAGAAGCAAAAAGATGCAAGGAAAAACAGGAGGCAAGCAAAAAAAATAAAATAAAATAAATCGACACACTGCAAACAAACAGATGCTTTTACTTTACAAGTGTAGCATAGAGAAAAACGTACTTACAATTACATGTGTATGTATGTGATCATAAATATAAGTACATATGTATATGTACACACTAACAAATATATGAATGCATTTATTTATATATGTTTGTACACATATATTTGTATATGATTATAAAAATGCCTTTTTGCCTTCTTGCCTTATAAATGCTAATGCTGCCTGGGCTCTTTACAAAGGCTGCTTCTGCTGACAAACATACCGAAATAATGCCAACATTTTTTACCATCTTTCTTTCCATTTAAATGAAGCAGCAATGGCTACAACAACAAAATAGAAAGAAAAAAAAAATAAAAGATGCATAAGGGAGTAGAAACTATATTTGATTGCAACTAGCAAACAATCATCATCATCTTCATCGTCATCATTCCATTGGTATTGTAAATGCTAGTCTGCAGATGAAAAAGGTTGCTTTACTGCTTGTGCTAACTCCTTGAAGCATTAGCATTGGTACATTCCTTTTGTGTGTTGGCATAACAAAAAGCTGCTAGGAAAAAAGAAGAAAATAAAAAAATATATGACGAAGGGTAAAAGAAATATATTCTTTATTCAATGTGAAAATTAGGAGGAGCTGTTTTACAAACGAATGCAAATAAAAATTCTTCTTGGCATCAATAAATATTTGAAAAATGCATTAAATGAGCATTTTATAAAAATACAGAGAAAAAAGCTGTGGAAATGCAAAAAAAAAAAAAAAAATCGAATAACAATAACGTGTACAAAGAGCTCAAAGGAAAGAAATTGAATTAATTTCTAGCAATAATATGCATTAGGTGTTAAGTTTGTTGTTGCTAAACATCAAATATTGTAGAAATGAAATAAATATTGTTGCTTTGAAAGTTAATTAGATCCTGTAGACTTGTTAAATTTGTTTTCTTTATTTCGGTCAAATTGTGTATGCAAAATTTGTATTAAAGCCTCGCCACAACAGTGGACAGAAGGCGTGCTAATGTTTGTAACACCTTAGAATACACTATGCAACAAAAAAAAACCAGCCTGAAAACTAGCAATGCGAAATGAAACTAGACTACTGGTTGAGCCAAAGAGTTTTGAAAAGTAAGCTCGGGTCTTCGAAATTTCGGCCCCTGAAGTTTTTGAATTTTTGGGAAATTCGGTTGGAGTAAGTAAAAAAAAAAAAAAAAATATACTAACCCCGTTTTCACAACTTAACGATAGCTAAAGGTAGGATTTTATCGGCCGTATAAAAAGTGTTGCATTATTAAAACTTTACCTTAACCTTAAGTAAACGATTAGTTAAAGGATGATTCATCCTACCTGGTAGGTTAAAGAAAAGTTTTGAAAATGGAACACTTTTTATTCGACCGATAAAATCCTAACTTTAGCTATCAGCCAGTCGTGAAAACGGGTATAAATGTTCTTCTAAGCAAAAAAATTTTTTAGATGTCTTCAGTAGAATGGAATGACAATTCTTCTCTTAACATATGTTAATCCTATAACACTCATTTTAAGGGGTAATTTTCGTCCTTTCTTCCAACTTCCACGCACAAAAGTGTGTATACTTAAACGGCACTTTAGAGGGTTGAAAGGTTCTACAAATATTTTTGCATCGAATTTTACTAGGGGTCTTCTAAGACCAAAGGTTCGTCTAATGTATGTAAAATGCTTAATAAAGGAAAATTAAAAAGTGGCATACATTTTAATTTTTTACAAAAGCAGTGGTAATAAAGTCAAAACAGTGTAAAGTTTTTCTGAGCTAAATAGTATATTGGGATTTATAAAAAAAAAATCTTATGGCATTTTTTTTTTTAGAAAAATTAACCCTATATTTTAATTTTCGGGGGTCTTTTTAGTCCTGTCTTAAATTTATACAATAAATATGCTTAATATGTTCTACTAATATTTTCCATAACAAGTTGAACAATTTTTTTTTTCGTATAAAATATTAAAAACTATGTGGTTAAAGGTCTTTTAGATGTTGTTGGGATAGGCAATTTTCGCAATCATTGCTATCAATTTATGAGTCGTAATCAGAAGTAGTCATTACTTCTGCTTCTGTCTCTGATATATACGTTACATATTTCCTCTGACTTATTATATTCACATATTTTCTCTTCAAACAAGGTTTTACTCCACCAACAAAAATCCGCTAAAATAGCATCAGATAATTCAGGTGACCTCGAAACACATAGTTTTTAATATTTGTTAACTGGAAAAACTAGTTCAGCTTGTTTTTCAAAATATAAGTACAACATATTATGCATATTTTTTGTAAAATGTTAAGTATTTTTTATTAAACAGGACATATAAGACACCACAAAAAACGCCATACAATCCTTTTGAAGACATGTGAAATCATTATTTAGCTTAGAAGTACATTTGACTTGTTCCAAACGCCTTTTCAAAAAATTTAAAACACTTCAGCGGACAAAATTTCAAAAACCCGAGCTAATTTTTCAAGCCCCTTTGGCAGATTTGCTCTTCCAATAGTCTAGTTTCATTTCACATTGCAAGTATTGAGGCTGGCGGCTTTGACCCGAATTTTGTTGCACTGTAATATTGGTCGATCTCCGTCTGTACGGCTGTCTGTATGTCCATGTTAACCTTTTGCGCAAAGTACAGGTCGCACTTTAGGATATAATTTGATCAAGTTTTAAAATTGTGATAATCTGTCCATGATTGAACATGGGCCCCATACAAACTTTTTTCCTGAATTGAGTCTTTGTGCCCTAAAACCCACTTATTATTCTATTTTTAGATGAAATTTTGTCCAAAGTTATTTTAGTGCAATTTAAATCATCTCACCAATTTTATTGGAATCGGTCTATATTTGGCCATAGCTCCCATAAAAATGCTACTCCCAAAAAATAGCATTTAATGCCATAAATTCCTTATAAATCTTGGTGAAATACAAACTTGAGACGATAACTCTTACGATGGCTTCTATGTCATGACAAAATGTTGGGGTCGTACGGTCAAAATTCATAGGTCAAACAAATCTCATGTAGATAAAAGTAACTAAATAATATTCGGCACAAAAATCTTTCACATGAATCTTAACCTCAAAACATAATTTTGTTCTGGCGGGTCCATGATTGCCCATTGTTACACATATAAAACATTTGTTTTTAAACACTGTGGTATAGGGTATCATATGGTCGCGCTTTCTTACTTGTTTTTATGAATTTAATTTTTGACCAAATTAATTATTTGTTAACTCATAATCGGGGCAAGTTTTCTATGGCATATGCCATAGAAGAAATAGTAGTATATGTAAGTAGTAAACTTGCAAACACCGCTAAGTGAAAAAAATAAAAGCTGCCATTTTATTTGTTTTTTTTTAAATGCCTTCCTAACCATTATCAATCTCGTAAAAAACTCCGTAGGTTATGCGAAATTTCTGGTTAGTTATTCAATACTCCTGCAAAACCTTCTCTCTTGGCATTTCAATTTTAAAAAACTGTTTTAATGGTTTTTCTCAGAATATTGTTTTTATACCCTTCACCACTGGTGGTGAATAGGGCTTATATAGGTTTGTCATTTCGTTTGTAATTTCTATAATATTGATGTTAGACCCTATAAAGTATACATATTCTGGGTCATTATGAGGAGCGAAGTTGATTTAACGATGTTCGTCTGTCCGTTGAAATGTGTTTTCCGAAGACCCCATATATGACGGGGGCCAGGTTATTACACATTTATGTCACATATGGTCCGGAATTGTTTGCTATTGAAATTCAGCAAGATCGGTCCGCAAATGGCTGAGATATGAGTAAAAAACAACGACTGCCTCAATTTTTCCCTTTAAAGGTCCAATTAGAAGCGACACTGTATTACCAAAATGACACAAACGTACCATGCAACCAATTCAATTTGGTTTCTACGGTCATCGTTACGGCTGTGGCATTATGTTTATGTCACGTAACAATGACCGTAGAAACCAAAATGGAATTAGTTTGTTAGTGTATGTTTTTTTTTTGTCGTTTTGGTAGTAAAGTGACTATGGTAATACATTGACTATGATAATGCAGTGTTGGCAATGTGATTTTTTGTTTTTTTTATACCCTTCATATTAGTGGTGGATTTTATTTTAATGTGTTTAATCAAGGCGAATTCATGTAAACGGTGGTGTCGATACTACAACAAGTAACAACCCCAAAAACACAACAATGTAATTTTTTTTGTTGTTTTCGTTGATCCATATGTCAAAAACACAAGGAACTTTTGACATTAATTTCGTTTCAAGAACGGTAATTTTTAGAGGGCCATAAGGTAATGAAAAAATAAAAGTTTACATAATTGTATCGACACCACAGTTTACATGAATTCGCCTTGGCATGTATCTTCTTTTTATATAATTAAAGAGAGAAAAAGCTCACAATCATGCGTGCCTTCACCAGGGTTGCCAGATGTGTTTTTGATAAGAAATCGGCATCTTTTCAAAAAAAAGCGGCATTATCGCCACTTTAGTTTAAAAAAATCGGCAAACCAAAAATACCTATTTTAAATACAGTAAAACATTTTTTAGTGACACAAGAATAACAAACAGAACAATTTAATACATTAAAAAATCTTAAAGGGTGCTCTACTACCATGAGTGAAAACCGCTAATATAAAACTTGTGCAAGGGAATACGAATTTAAAACATCAACTTTGGCAAAACAGGAAACGGACTTATCTCAATTTTTTGATTTTGTGATAAATTTCGGCACGACGAGATAAAATGTCGGCATGGCTCCAAATATATTTATTTATATCTAAAGAACGCTATATAACTTTCTATTCATATCGCACCATGGTGAAGGGTATTTAAGATTCGGCATAGCCGAATATGGCACTCTTACTTGTTTTAACTTAGCGGTGTCTGCAAGTGGACTACTCATATTTTAAAGAAAGTAAGACGGATAAATTTATTGCAACCTTTCTCCATCTGCATCCATATTATTGACAATTTGAAGACACATGCACTTGACATATTCAATTAAAACTTAATAAAATAAATCTTTCCTAAATAACACCATGCTTATTTTTGCCAGTTTGTTCCATTTTTTATACTTTTTCTTGCCATTTTTCCAGCCATTTTTAACTATTTTTCGTACCATTTTAAACTTGCCGTGCCATAATACTTGGTGAGAATGGTTTATTTGGCTGTGCCAAATTGGCGCTACGAACTAGTTCCCTTATATACTAAGTACCGAAAACAAAAATGAGCTAAGTCCTTTAAATTAGAGAATTAATTCATTATAGAATAAAACCCAAATTTTTAAAATGAGGAGCCGCAGAACAAAACGTACTTTTTCGCATTTTTTGACAAATTGGTTTTTAGATATTTTTATAATATTTGGGTTAAAATCTTTAAGAACAAATCTAGTTAGCTTATTTTTTCTTTTTTTCTACCAAGAAAATGAGTTGGTGCATAACAAAACGTACTTTTTAATTTTTTTTTTTTCAAAAAGTGCTTTTTTCATTATTTTGTCCATTTCTTCGAGTTGTTTTATTAACATAACATTTCTTAATATGTATGACGTTTATTTATGACATTTTATTTTCGTTAAAATTAACTGCTAAATAATGGTGTCTATTCTTGAAAACGCGTCGAAAAAGTGAAATTTTCATTAAAACAAAAACAAAGTTTAAGAAATTGTTTTTGTGTCTATCATACAATTTACCGTTTTTTAAAGAGAGAGAAACGCGTCAAAATTCTAACGTTTATTTAATTTGCTTTTGTTTTAATGTAAATTTGTATTTCTTCGACGAGTTTTCAAGAATAGCCACCAATAATTGCAATAATTTAACTATTGTTTAGTAAATGAGTGTTATGAAAAAAATAATTAATACAATAGTACAATTAAAACATGGAAGAATTACAAGAATCTGTAGAAAATTTGAATATTTTTTTAAACAAAACTCACTTTTTTCATTTTTTTTTAACAAAACGTACTTTTTTCGATATAAAATTGGTTTGATATTAAACCTCCTTGACATTTAATGTGTTAACTTACGGCAGTTTGATTCATCTATTGGCAAACAAAAAACTTGTTTCCATTTCCAGGTTCTTGCAGTTTTGTAAGGGGTCGAAATAAATAAACCTCAATTTCCCAAAAATTTTAAATGTGTGAAAAAGTACGTTTTGTTCTGCGGCTCCTCAAATGCAACATATCCGAAAAAGTAAATAAATAAAGCTTAAAACAGAAATTAACAAAAACCCCATAAATAGGAACATAATGAAGAAATTTCATTAACACTGTGGAATTTAGTTTCGTTATTCTGTTAAATTTTTTTATTTGATTAATGACAATTTAATATTTCTTCTAAAAGAAAAATCCAACTACAACTAATAACAACTACATTATCTTAATAGATTTTTTAAAATTAAAATGAATAATATTCAAATATTTTTAAATTAATGTGAAAAAAGGAAACAATTGTAACTTATATTTTCAATAAATATGTCACGTAATCAATGAAAACAAAATGTAGTTTTCTAACCACAAAATACTTACAACTAGAAAATATTTTTTCCTAGAACTGTTGAGAAAACGTATTTTTAATTAAATTATTAATAAAAAACACAAACATTTAAGAAAAAATAGTAAATTTAAATTTTTCATAACATTAATGAACAAATTCATTAAGATAATGAAATAGTAATTTTAACTAAATGTTAGTAATAGGTTTAAAACAAACAAGGAGAAATAAACAAGTGCAAAAAAGTTTTACATTCTTTTTCCTTTAATTGTCAGTTTATAAAATGTACGTAGTAGTACTAACCAGTTAAATGGAAAGAATTCTGATGAAGTTCGTCGCGGGCTGGCAAATGTATTTAATGCGATTTACTTATGAAAATAGAACATAACATGATATATAAAAAAAAAATGAATTTAAACTTGACACAACACAACAACTCAAAATGCTCAATGAAAAAATGTTTAAAGTAACTTAAATAACCATAAATAAATTACAAAAATATTTAATAAACTTAATAAAATACTGGCATAAGAATTACGAAATTAAGTAATTAATTTAATAAAAATTTCATTGAAATACATAAAAACTTTTAATTAAAATAATGAAAATTTTTTTTAACATTTAACTATTAATTATTATGTTAAAGAAATCTTTCATTAATGTGTTTCACAGTCACAGTTTAAATAAAATTTCTTGCATTAGCTTAATGCAAAATTTTCATCAATTTTATGAAACATTTTATTAACTGATGGCTAATAAAACATGCTACATTAATCCAATGAAGCCTAAAATAGGTTGCATTTTTATGTAATTTTTCATTGGATTGATGTCAAACTCCATTGGATCTGTAAAGAAGTTTCTTCAGTGCTTAAATAGAGCTTCGATTCTAGTCAATTTTTTATGGTGGAGGGTGCCAAAGATTTGCCACAGCTGAATATATTACACGTCTTTGCCTTCAGCAAAAGTATATAGGTCTTATATTTCATAATCTATGTGGAAATTATATAAATGATGAGATGAACTGCCATCTTGTTAAAACAAAATGTGTAATAGGAATTTACGTTTCATCTTAGGGTTCAAATAATTTCCATTAAAATTTACATTATTTAGGGCACAACATATAAAATATGTGGCATATTAAATAAGAACGCTTAATATTTTAATATTAGTGTCTATTCCAAATTACACACCTAAAACTTAAGTTTCTTACGTTTTTATTCCATAAAGCGAAGCCGTCGTTTCGTAAAAAAGATTTCCTTTCCTCACTAGTTGTTACAAAAGCCATCAAGCGTTTTTATTTTTTTTATCATCTTTAAGATTTTTTTATTTTTTATTTGAACATTTGATTGTTTTTAGATTCTTCTCATCCAAAAAATGAAACATGAATTAATAAAAAAAATATAAAAGTATTTGTGTTCGATAAAAGCATTTGTATGTTACAGAATTATATTTTCATGTCACATTATTGAATTTTACCGAACACATTGTTTTACTAGTCATTGTTGTTGCTTTTATCATGTTTTGTTTGCTGCTGCTGTTGTGTTGTTTGTTCGTGTATTGTTTATGCGAAACAAATCACTTAACAACAACCTAAAAAAATAATATAAAACGAAGTAAAATAACAGTAACTTTATAAAAAAAAAGGTATAAAACTACAAGAATCTACTTTCTTATTGTGAAAAAAATAAAGCAAATGCGGGGTGGTACACGAATACATTGACACGTTTATAAAAAACAGATTTTCCTGTCACTCAATCATCTTCTTACATACACACACACACACACACACACACACACACACACACACACATACACACACAGACAAAAATAATACTAAAACTCATGAGTATGAGAATTTGGACTCACACCTAAAGTTTAGAACATGTGTTGTTACTAAAACAGAATTTCTTTATAGAAACACACACCCGTGCAATCTTTCACCTTATTTTGTTATTTAAAATCCACACAATAGATTTGTTGCTTGTTTTTTGTTGTTTTTGCTAGTTTACTAGGCAAGCTGTATTTTATTTTATTGTAAAACTATTTTTGGGATTTCGTGAAACAAATGCAAGATAAAATACCTTTTTATACCCTCTGTCACAGAGTGGTAAATGAGAGTCTATTAAGTTGGTCAGTCCCTGTGTAACACCGATAGATATTCCTCTAACAGCGAATAAAGTACATACATTCTAGATACTTAAGTAATTTCGAGTTTGCTACGCATGTCTTTATTAGAATAATCTTTATGGATTAAAGCCTTTCATTCGTCATATTCCTGTTCCTGTCTTTTTCCTGTTAAAATTATCAATTTTAAACTGCATAAACCTTAATTCACAAAGAGAAAACGACAAATAAAATTCAGGCAAGGCTTCGATTAGGAATCTAGGTGCTTCATCTGCAATTTCTAAATTATGCTTTCCAGGTAGTTCATCTGCAGCTTTTAAATGATGCTTTGTTGGCACAAAATTAGACATTTTCGATGCAAAAAGCAAATATTGTTGTGTACAGCATTTACATGTAAGTGAAAACCCATTTTTTTATATGGTCACCTCGAACAAAATTATTTTTACGAAACATTTTTAAACTTATATTTGTTATTGCTACCGCAAACATATTATAGATAAATTAGTTCTCCATCAGATTGACACTGCCTTGTTGGTTATGACTAATAGTAACAACAATTTATTTACCACTTAGGGCCATTATTACAACTTGTCGTTAGTTCAATGTAGAGTTTTATCGGACGTTTAAGAAGTTTTGGATTATTACAACTTTACATTAATCTGAAGTCAGTGCTAAGTTAAAGGCTAGTTCTTCCCAGCCGGTAGGTTGCAGTACATAGTATGATTCCCACTCACTAAAACCTGTTGTAAACCCCCGCTTATAAGTTACACATCAACTAATTTCGATTTTAAACCGTTTTTTTAGATTATTTGACTTAGAAAATTGCCTCCAAACACTCACAAACTTTTGGAAGGCTACATTCGTAATAGAAAAATTTGTATTAAAGAAAATCCCCCTTTTGCAAAAAGTTAAAGTTAACACTAGTCAACCAATACATACCAATACAAGGGTCAAATTTAAGAATTTCATTAAACCGTCATATTTGTATGGTTGAAATTCTTCAATGGTACCCTGCAGCGCCTAGGATGGCCCTAGATGGATCAAATGTATGACCAGCCCACCTTATTTTTCAGCTCCATCATTTATTTCTTACATACCTACCCGCTATCTCCATTCCTTAAGGGAGCTTTTAAACAAAATGTTCAAAACAGACTAGAAATATATATTTTAACACTGGTCTGCAAAAACAAATTTTAGGGAGCCTTTAAATTTGTGGACTTTAAAAGTGTCATAACAACCGCAAAACGCTTAACATTTGCGATTCATATTTGAAATCGCATAAAAGGTGTTTTGAATATCGAGATCGCAAGATTGCAACAGATTGCCCAAGGAAACTAAAATATTTTTAAGAAACTATGGCACACTGAAAGAATTTTCTTCACAATACCAATAAATCTTAACATTAATCCCATGAAAAATTGCGTTAAAAAGGAACCTATGCAGCGCTTCTTTGGTTTAATGAAACCTGTTTCATTTAAATGTATTTAATGAAACATAACATAAGATCTATGAATATTATTCATTGGATGAATACTTTCAAAGAAGTAAACATTATTTTTTTTATTTTATTTTTTTTTTATTTTAATTTTTTTTTATTTTTTTTTTTTAATTTTTGTTTTTTTTTTTATTTTTAATTTTACGTAATTCCCTAAACTAATCCCGCTAAGCTTTACGCTTGTCGATCCCGCAACCCCGGCGCTGATAGACTAGCTCACTACCAGCTAGCCTACCGGGGCAGTGTAGTTTTTGAATAAAAAAACTATGTTTTTTTCCATTACTCAATTAAGAGCTTAAATATGAGATTAAATTGTCCATAACAACAATACGTTGATTTTATTTTGCTAACGCATAATAAAAAAAAGACCACATAAAGAGAGAACAAGCTTTTTCGTATAGATCATTTGGTTGACAACAGTTAAAAATAAGGGTGTGTTTTTTAAAGAAGAACATTTGTTTGTTCATTACTTATTACATACTATATGTAGGTAGGTATGTACATTTTAAAGAAAACTTAAAACATACATATTTATGGATTGAAAGTTTTTGTTTCATTACTATAAAGACATTTTTCATTGTCATAATGAAAATTTAATTTATGAAAGCATGCTTTACATTAATCTGAAGTCATAGCTAAGTTAAAGGCTATTTCTTTCCAGCCGCCATATTTGTATGGTTGAAATTCTTCAATTTTGCCCTGCAGCGCCTAGGATGGCCCTAGATGGATCAAATGTATGACCAGCCCAGCTTATTTTTCAGCTCCATCATTTATTTCTTACATACCTACCCGCTATCTCCATCCTTAAGGGAGCTTTTAAACAAAATGTTCAAAACAGACTAGAAATATATTGAAGAAAAAATCCCATAACTTCCCAGGAGTCGGCCCTAGGGGGATATAATGTATGGCCGACCTCAATTAGTTTTTTGTCCTTAACATTTTCTAGAGATATTCTTGCCCTTAATCTCGACATCTTAGCGGGGCTCCCATACAAATATTTCCTTTTATAAAATTCTTAAATTATTAATTATAAAAAAATTATTTAGATTTCAAAAGTATTTTTAAGAAAAAATTTCTATTAAAATATTCCTTAAAATATATTTCGAATCTAATTTGTTTCACGGTATACAATAATGGGGAACTACGTCGGCCTCCAATAGAGTCCAAAATAAGATTTTAAGTGTTATTACAATTACAGGTGCTACCTCTACTAAGTAACAGGGGAAATTATGAAGAAAAAGTGCAAAGTACTTAGAAAAGTGTTATCCTCACCCGAACCTTCTGGCTCAAGACTTACTCAAATCAATGATCGCATTGTAAAATACAAGACTAATTGCTTGGTGTCGTAACGTGACAAAAAGTAGACTTTTCTGTGGAAACACCCATTTACGTTATGATTTGTAAAAGTGATTCTAAAAAAAGAAATTTATTTTTTTAATGGAATTGGATTCTTGACAACGCAGTAAAAATTTCGCCTACAAAATAATGTGTTGAGTCATCACAAAAACATAAATGCACTACTTACAATTCTACTGAAAGAACTAATTAATTTTACAAGGGATGTCCCAAAATGAACGTATTCAAAAGTAAGTCATTATTTTTTTAACTACATTCATCCAGAAAAAAGTAGTTTTAAAAGTTGTTGTAGAAGTAGTTAAAGAAGAAAGCTACTAAATAATGAGTGATAGAAGCTATTCATTTTGAAAAAGCAAGCGAAGCTTTTACTGGGAAGTTCACAAAATTTTTTTAATCCAAATTTTTAATATTTTTAATTAGGCTTAAGTTCATTAAATTTAATTTTCATTAAATTATTTTTATGAAGAAAGGAATTTTACAACATGAAAATTAATTAAAATTGGTATTGATAATCTTTCATTCTTGACCGTGGCCGGGATTCGAACAAAGTTAAAATTACGAAAAAACAGAAGTAAGGAAGAACATGTAAAATCAATTAAAATGGATAATCAATCAAAAAAGCAAACTTCGATCTACCAAAGGTTAAAATACAATTTGGTTTAAGGATTGATGTTTGACTATTGACGTCAGCAGTCGTCGATGGCTGCGAGTGTAAAACAGCAAATCCATCTGAGGAGATCGAGTGGTTGCGATCGAAACATGTCATGGTAACCTGCCGGCCGCGGTTCGAATCCCGGCCACGGTCAAGAATGAAAGATTATCAATAACAATTTTAATTAATTTTCATGTTGAAAAATTCCTTTCTTCATAAAAATAATTAAATGAAAATTAAATTTAATGAACTTAAGCCTAATTAAAAATATTCAAAATTTGGATTAAAAACCATAAATAGTTCAACAAAATAACCACAATACTAAAAAAAAATTTTTTATACCCTCCACCACAATTAGTTGTGAAGAGGGTATACTAAGTTTGTCATTCCGTGTGAAACTTTTTTATTATTCATCTCAGACCCCATAAAGTATATATATTCTGGCTGCTTGAGTAATTCTAAGTCGATTTAGCCATGTCCGTCTGTCTGTCCATCTGTCCGTCTGTTGAAAACACGCTCATTTTCGAAAAACTCAAAAGAAATTAACAAACTAGGTGTCAAATTGCTTGTAGTTATCCTAAGCAGTTTGGGATTGAATTTCAGCAAAATCGGTTCAGTAGGACCAGAGCTATGAATCAAAATGTGGAACCACCACCTTCAAAAACTTGATAATTTTGTTACAAAAACTAACATAAATGATGCAAAAATGCACGGAATGACATAAGATTTTGCACAAGTCCGTTTTATTGGACTAGAAATGACACTGTAAAAGGTCGGTCCATAATTTACCCTAGGCCCCATATAAACACTACTCCCGGAGAACAGTTTAGTACGCCTAAAACCGTAAAAAATAATGCAATCATAACAAATTTTGGCTCGTCACAATTTCATAGGACTATAAATGATACTGTGAAATTTCGTGAAGATCGGTACATAATTTACCCTAGGCCCCATATATGCCCTACTCCCGGAAAACAGTTTAGTCTCCTAAAACCATAATTAATAACAAATCGTCACAGTTTAAGATAATAATAATAAAAAGACATCATACAGATATTACTCCTTAAACATTCGAACTGTCGGTGGAGGGTATCAAAGATTCGGCACAGCCGAATATAGCACTCTAACTTGTTTTTTTTAATTTTTTCTTTTTTATATCCACGTGTATTTATTTGGTGTTTAAGTAAGTTTTTTGCTTCTTATACGCGTTTTGGTAATGTGTAGGCTTGCCGAACGGCCTTGATCTTTTTTGATTTACAAAATTGTCAGTACTCGTCAAGAATTAAGAAAAAATATTTGTTGTCAAGATTTTGTAAGGCCCAACCAAAACACACAAAGCCCAATTATGAATTAAAATTCCCCGGGAGTTTTTCCTTTCTCCCATTTTTCATATGTTAATTCAATTGTAAAAATGCGAAAAGGGAAAAAACTCCCGGGGGATTTGTATTCATAATTGCGCTGACACTATTAATTTTTAACTTTGTTTTCCAGTTTCCCTAAACAAAGCGTTTTGTTTTAGTGCATTTGTTTTTAAATCTATCAAAACTACGTTTCCTTTATTCAAGACTTATAACACTGGTCTGCAAAAACAAATTTTAGGGAGCCTTTAAATTTGTGGACTTTAAAAGTGTCCTAACAATCGCAAAACGCTTAACATTTGCGATTCATATTTGAAATCGCATAATAGGTGTTTTGAATATCGAGATCGCAAGATTGCAACAGATTGCCCAAGGAAACTTAAATATTTTTAAGAAACTATGGCACACTGAAAGAATTTTCTTCACAATACCAATAAATCTTAACATTAATCCCATGAAAAATTGCGTTAAAAAGGAACCTATGCAGCGCTTCTTTGGATTAATGAAACCTGTTTCATTTAAATGTATTTAATGAAACATAACATAAGATCTATGAATATTATTCATTGGATGAATACTTTCAAAGAAGTAAACATTATTTTTTTTATTTTATTTTTTTTTTTATTTTAATTTTTTTTTATTTTATTTTTTTTTAATTTTTGTTTTTTTTTTATTTTTAATTTTACATAATTCCCTAAACTAATCCCGCTAAGCTTTACGCTTGTCTATCCCGCAACCCCGGCGCTGATAGACTAGCTCACTACCAGCTTGCCTACCGGGGCAGTGTAGTTTTTGAATAAAAAAACTATGTTTTTTTCCATTACTCAATTAAGAGCTTAAATATGAGATTAAATTGTCCATAACAACAATACGTTGATTTTATTTTGCTAACGCATAATAAAAAAAAGACCACATAAAGAGAGAACAAGCTTTTTCGTATACATCATTTGGTTGACAACAGTTTAAAATAAGGGTGTGTTTTTTAAAGAAGAACATTTGTTTGTTCATTACTTATTACATACTATATGTAGGTAGGTATGTACATTTTAAAGAAAACTAAAAACATACATATTTATGGATTGAAAGTTTTTGTTTCATTACTATAAAGACATTTTTCATTGTCATAATGAAAATTTAATTTATGAAAGCATGCTTTTTCGAAATATTTTTATACTTTAAATTATTGAGACTGTAGAGTTATTTGAATGTAAAAAATAACTTTTTATTCAATTATTGAAACATGTTTCTTTTATAAAAAAAAAATTTGCTTTTATAAATTTAATGGCATATTACATTAGATGCATGAAATAATTAAATCTCACATTTTTTAATTAACAATTTAACATTTTATTAAGGAAACTATAATTTTGTATTAATTTATGAATATAGTTATGTTTGTGTATTGTTTTTTTATGTTCCCAATCAAAATTTTTTGTTTAACTTGGACAAACTTAAGTTTTCATAAATCCAATGAAAATTTTTAACGTAATTACGAAATCCAATGAAGCGATTTTAACGAAAATACTTCATTACAGTTTTAGTTGTTTTAACTGTGTTATTGTTTCAATGATTTTTTTAAGAAGTTCTTAATTGTCAAGAATTATTTTCAAAATCAAAATTTCTTTTAGTGAATGTCAGGACTTTTGAAAATTTGAATCTGGCCAGCCTAGTAACGTGTTACCTTTTAAATGCTTTATAGATTAATTGTAACTAGCGGCATTTTCCCTTTTTGGAAGGTCATGTGTAACAACTTATTTTTTTGGCTTTTTAAAACAACATATTTATTTGCACTCAATAGAAAAATCAATCCATGCGTACTTAAATCAATCCAAAGCGGTATTAATAGTACGGATTTTCTTGAATCAAGTACAGAAAGATTGATTCATGTACAGATTTTCAATTGCGAAATACTTAACTTATCCATATTCAATCCCGAATTCGTACTAGAAATAATCCGAAAATGAGATTGATTTAAGTAAAACTCAGATTGAATCAATCTCAAAATGCGCTTGATTCAAGTATTATAAAGGAAATTATTATGATTGATTTAATTTCCTATTTTACACGTTACAGAATAATAAAATAGCAGCATAATGCCCGATATGGTTTTTACTTTAAAAATCTTGTGTACATATTTAACTAAAAATTTAAACTAAATGAGAAGCAAGAGTTAAATTTTACTTTTTTAACATGAATATAATATTTCAATAAGCAATTTTGCTGGAAATCAAGTTCAAAACAATTGGTATTCAAGTTCGAATTTGAAGGGTTGAGATATAATTTTGTTACACTTTATTTCAATAGCATCAAGTGAATATTAGTAAAATAGTTTAAAACTTAAATAGCATTTAAAAATTAGTTCGAACTCAAGTTTATTTCCTGTTAAATTTTAAGCACTTGAAATTTTATATTTGAGTGCTTATTGGAATATATTTTTCTTCTTGTTCTGTTGTTATTGTTGTTTCTATATTTAACAAGCAATCCGTTTTTTCTGACTTGTGTGGTGTTGCTGTAATTTCTGCAACAAACTTTGAAGAACACATGCGTATGCACTCATAAAAAAAATGCAATACAGAGAGATGAGACAAATAAGTTATATGAGATTAAAACTCTCTCTCATTTTGTAATTTTACTCTCAGAGTGGCACTACCAACGAAAAGTTTAATCTTTTTTTTACTTGATTTAAGAATTTTGTACTTATTTTAGGAAATTCCGGGATTGATTTTCGAAAGTAATTTCATTTAGGATTATTTCGAGTACGTTATAGAATTATTCGTACTTGAATTTTTGAGTGCGACTCGTACTTAAAGTAAGTATAAAAAGCGTTATTTATCTCGAGTGTTCTTTCTGTGTGTATGTATGAATATAATGACTTAACTTTCAAGTACCATTTAGTCAAATGAAAAAATTTTTTCGTTTTTTTAAGTAGTATTTCTGCTATTTTCTGATTACCCAACAATTTATGTCAAAGAAAAAAATTTGCCTACAAAATAAAGTGTTAAGTGATCAGGAAAAATACTACTTCTAATTATACTGAAAGAACCCATGAACTTTACAGGGGATGTCCCAAAATAAACGCACTCAAATGTAAGTCATTATATTTTTACGTTCATACATCCAGAAAGAAGTACAGTAAAAATTCGATAATCCGGATAATTGATTGCAGACCCCAATCCGGATTAGCGAATTATCCGGATTACCGCATGTATGTATTTATTAAAAATTATAATAATTCATATCAAAAAAAAAAAAACGCATGTGGAAACATACTCATATCACACTATTCTTACTGTATTTTTCAAAGCATGCTGTGATTTGAATAAAAAAAAATTAATAAAAAACGGGTGTTATTCAATCCGGATTATAGAGTTGCAATCAATGCGGATTATAGACTACGCAATGACTGTATTTTTTTAAAGCATGCTGTGATTTGAATAAAAAAATAAATTAAAACGGGTGTTATTCAATCCGGACTATATATTTGCAGTCAATCCGGATTATAGAATACGCAATGAGCTGGAAAATTTTGTCCGGATTACCGAATATTCCGGATTAGTGGAGTCCGGATTATCGAATTTACACTGTAGTTATAGAAACAGCTATAGAAGTATTTATAGAAGAAAGCTACAAAATAACACTACGTGACAAAATTTTAACAAAGTCGTGACCAAATGAATCTGACAGCTAATCTTTATGTAAAATGTTCCAATCTTCACTAGCAACCCATGGTTATATTAGAAATTTTATAACCTTTCTTTTTTAAAAACAAAAATAACGGTTATTTTGGAATATCTCAAAAACTGTTCTACTTTTGACAATTCTGACTTCATATTCAATTCTACATAAATATTAGGTGTCAAATTGATTTGGTCAAAAAACTGTCACGTAGTGTAATTAGTGAAGGCAGCTATTCATTTTGAAAAAGTAAGCGAAGTTTTTACTGGGGTATAACCAATAATTTTTTGCCTGCCACTGCTTAATTTAATGTGTAAGTATTAAGTTTAAGTTTAAGGTTTAATTAATAACAATATGAAAAATAAAAATCATCACACACAATCCGATGTAAAAGGCTTATTATCTTTGTATTGATAAACTCTATTTCTGATGTGGCAAATCAGCGTACAGTATTTACTTTTTAAAAATTATATATCCTTTAACGAAAAAAAGTTTCTTTCGATATTTCTGCCAAATATTTCAGAAATACCTGACGCAAATTTCCTGCAGAAGACATTTTAGTTGGGTCAATTTTTTTAGTTCAATTAACGAAATTTTCTGCGAAATGACGTCGCTTATTTGTCGAAGTTTTGCTTATACATTTTTTATTTGAAACAAAATCCGATTTGCCGAAAAATTTTAATCCATCTCTGGACTAGCATTTCTTTTAAAAGTAGCTCTTTGTTTGGTCTATAATTGTCAAAAAAAAAAAAATATTTAAATAATTTTAAAAACAACTGAATTTTTCTTGTGATGGTTCTTTAGAATAATCTAAAATTCTTGGTAACACTTAACAAGACATTTCAAATTTCATGGTTTATTTGTTCGATATGGTTTAATGCATTGGATTGTTTCCTGTCCATTATTATCTTTTTATCATTTTTTTAACTCCTCCCACTCTCTTCTTAAACATCAGAGCCATTCAACAAAATGAAAAATGACACATGTTGTTGAGTTTAGGGATAGAAAAGTAAAAAACAAAAAATTAACAAAATTCTAAGTTCCCTTATATTTGTTTTAGTCCATTTGTTGGTAGTGAATGAGTGGACAGTTGTTTTGTGGCAATGTTTCGAGTCTCTTTCTTGTTTGTCGATGGGTATTGTTGCTTGTTGTTGGTTATTGGGTTAACATGAAAATGGTCATCAATATTTTTTTGGGCAAATTATTTGATGTGTTACACTTGAACACTTGTTTTTTAAGGACAATGGATCAATTCATTCAATTTTGTAAGCTTAATCTTTTTTATGTCCTGTTTGCTTGCTACTGTTGTGTGTGTGTGAGTGTTTTATTATTGGCTCAGTTCATGGAGAATGAGTCTGAATATAAGTTGTTATTTATCGTGCGTGTTTTTTTTATTGGTAATCGTTTATATCTCAATGCTTTTTGTTTATCAATGAATTATTTATTAGATGAATAAAAATGTAAATATTAGATGAAATGTATTTGAGTGAATCGTTCGTCGTTAAAGATAAATTTTTCTTTTACGTTTAAAAGGAATTCAGATCCTTATGAGTGCTACCTTTAATACAAATAAAGGAAAGAAAGTTGGTTTTATATGAGATTAGATTTAAAATTGTTAGCTTTTTTAAGAGCCTTTTTTCAAAATGACTTAAGTTTGAATAAATTTCCACGCAATTATAAAAGGTGGTCCAAACAATATGCACGATGTTAATTGTAAGACATAACTTAACGTCAAGTTTTTTGCCATTGCCGTTCCTTTGTTTCAGTGTTTGACAAATTCAGCCATGGAGAGGTACACAATTGAGCAGCGCGTTAAGATTGTTGAAGACTTTTACCAAAATGGGCGTTCAAATCGAAATGCATCATCTTCAGCCATGAGACACACTTTCACCTCAGTGGAGTGATTGCTGAAAAGCCGATGCATCCACAAAAAATGTTTGATGCTGTTTGTGGGCTGGTGACGCTATCGGGCCGTACTTCTTAGAAAATGAGGTCGGCCAAGCCGTTGCCGTAAATGATGTTCGCTATCGCAATATAATAACTTCTTGTGACAAGTAATTGAGAATATGGACCTGGACGATATGTGGTTCCAACGGAACAATGGTTCTCTTGTGCGAGAAATTCAATGGCCGTGTTATCTCACGTCGTGGTGACGGTGGTGACCATGTGATTTGACACCGTTGGACTTATTTCTTAAAACGTTATTACGCCAAGAACAATTCATGAACTAAAGGATGAGATAATTCAACACATTAACGACATTGAACCGCAACTATGTCTCAGAGTCATTGAAAATATGGACCATGGGATAGAGGTATGCCACCGAGGCCGTGGCGAACTACCTCTATTATTCGTTGAAAAATCACTCTCAAGTTTTTTAAGTCCTTCAATATTTTCTTACATTCTACAGAAGTCTGACTCATTTTACTGCCATCTTGCCAACGCGTAGAAATCGGAAACTCTTATTAGTTTATGCTATATCGAAATCGCGCAAATGAAGTAGCGCGTAAGTCAAGGCTTATGTATCTATAATCAAAATATTAAATAATAACAGTCCAATTTATAAACGCATCATTGCAGCTTTATAAGTCATTAATAAGCAAAAGTCGAAAAAAGAGTATTTATAAATGTTTAATAGCCTATTAAACGTTTAATAAACATATCATAAACTTGAAATATTTATTGTAGCCTTTACCCTACTTTAAGCGTTTAATAAGTTGACATTTCAATGCTTGTTAAAATAAAATTTTAATAATTGCACGAAAAATTAAACATTTTTGTCTTTTTATTTATTTTAATAAAAAAGTTTAATACGCATAAAATTTTTTTCTCTAGAAAAACGATAACTAGTGTTTGAATTAATTTTAAATATAAACTGCTCGATAGATTTTTTTGCTAAAATAATGTGGGTCGCTAGATATGTTTTCTGTTGAAACTTAAAGTCGTTATAACTTTTTGCATAAAATATAAAAAGCTATTAAGATTTATTTCAAATATTGCAAACCTTTTTTAACCATTCATTGCACTTATATTTTAAAATGTCTTTCAAATAGGTAAAGTATTTGTTAAAGCAAACACAAAGTAGAAACCACATAGTGTATCGTCTGTTAGTTACTTGTTTGCCGCACGGAACAAAAATGTTTTGTTCTACATGCTTTGAATGGAACCATGCAGCACAGCAATTACAAACAATAATATTTTAAATTTTGCATCAAAAATTTGCTTCATAGCACAAAAAGTGACGAAAACAATGTTTAGAGAACTGTAAAATTAAATATATCAGGCAATGCTAGAACTCAAAATCTCTTAATATATTCGAGCTATCAAAAAAGGGATTATATGTTAAAAAAAAAAGAGGCCGCTATTATTGTTATATAGAATTGATTTAAAACTAATTTTTTGTAAAAATGTGTCCACCAGAAACCTCCCGACGAAATTAAATTTATTACTTTATAAATTTATTTCAGCAATTACCAAAAAAGCGCTTATAACAAATTAAATTGAATTTAAAAAAACAATTTGTAGATTTACTGCCGTATTTTAAATGAGTCAACTATTAAACTTGAAAGCGGAGAGTTTATTTATTCTCCCCATTATCCAAACCACAGAATGAAAAGGAGAACAAATATAATGCTGCACAGATAAGCACTAGAAACTCTGTTAAACGTTGCTTTGGGGCTTGGAAGCAACGATTTCGCGGCTTGTTAGATGGGTTGACGGTTTATCTGGCAAAAGGAAAAACATTGATTATCGCCCTAGCAGTACTTCACAACATTGCTATTGAGGAAAATGATATTGTTCCAGGTAAAAACATTTTAACCTAAAATATTTTGGCAGTTATATGTGGCTAAAAATGTTTTGTTAAAACTTAGGAGGTTTTATTTTCAAATCATCTGCGTATAAAAAATGTATAATAAAAATTGGTTAAATTATTCATTAAACATAAAGCTGTATAATCTTTTATGGAACCAACAGAGTTCGAGCAGTAAAAATTTGATATTGCTAATAAATGATTTACATATTTTGCTTCTATTTCAATATGTAGTATGTATTTTATTAACAAAAAAAAAAAAAACATAAAATTATTTTAAATCCCAGTAAAAACTTCGCCTACAAAATAATGTGTTGAGTAATCAGAAAAACATAAGAGCACTACTTACAATTCTACTGAAAGAACCAATGAATTTTACAAGGGATGTCCCAAAATGAACGCATTCAAAAGGCAAGTCATTATTTTTTTACTTTAATACATCCAGAAAAAAGTAGTTATAGAAGTTGTTATACATGTAGTTATAGAAGAAAGCTACTAAATAATGAGTTAAAGAACCTATTCATTTTGAAAAAGTAAGCGAAGTTTTTACTGGGATATTACGTTTTAAAAAACAGAAATTCATTTTAAATTGAAAACAAAACAGAAATTCACTTAAAATTCGTTCGTTGTATGATCTCGTATTGTTTAATCCCCAGTAGGGTTTTTTCCCGGGATTTCCCGTCCCGGGAATTCCCGGGAATTTCAATTATTTTATTTCCCGTTTTCCCGGGATTTTTCTTGCGGGATCCCGGGAAATAAAAAATTCCTCATAATTTCAGAAAATAGATATTTATACTTTGAAATTTAGTTTTCTATTCTCTAAAAACTAGCAGCTGTGGATGGGTTGTGGATTAGATCAATTACAAGAAGTGAGTACATGAATTTAAATCAATTTCTCCTGATGCAATAAATCTACTAAAAGCAGAATGGGCAGTGCAACAGTTGATAATTATTACATTTAGTGAAGTGAAGAGTTAATAAAGTACATTAACTCAAAATAAGATGCAGGCAGTAAAGTTTCGTTGTCCATGAACAAGTCTTAAAAATAGGAGATAACTTAACATATCGCTCCTTTATTGCAACATAGTCATATCTACAAAAACAAAGGATCTTGGCAAAATGCGATTAAAGTTTTCAAAATGTACCGATTTAAAGATATATTTTGCTATAACCTCGGTTCAGTTGGAGATATAATACGAGAAGGTATGAAGGAAAACTTTGCTAAAGTTACTTCAAAATTTGAGATATGACTATGATGCAATGAAAGAGCGATATGTTTATTAGTTGATAAACACAAATTTTCAATTTCAATTTGAGTTGGTTTATATACCCGTGAAGTGCGGGGAAACCGAAATAAAATAACATTTTGGAAACTTGTGTAAGATACTACAACATACAACTTGAAAAAGACATTGTCCTAAAGATAACAAATGGGCCTATTGAAATGAACAGGTTTGTAAGAAGCAGTCCGGTTGATCCTATTTTTGCATCAACCTTGACATACATTTGACTGATATAGACGTTGTTTATAAAAAAGAAAAAATTGCTTCTGATTGTGAATCCGAAGCATGAAATGAACGAAATTTTTCGGAAACATGATAATTAGTAAATAAAATCAGGAATATACTTTTTGACTACTTACAAAGCGCTTTGAGTGTGTCAGAAAGTTATTTCCTAAGCCATTAAAAAATGTTATATATTTCTTTAAAGTATTTTATCTATTTTATTAATTAACTTTTTGATCTCATATCTTGAGTACCTTAATTTTTATTTTGTTTTTATTATTGTTTTATGAATTAAATTGTTATGTTTATGTTATCTTTTTATCTTGTATCCAGAGCATAATAATACTGAATAAAAGCATAATAATAGGGAATAAAGGCGTGAGGTGATAATAATTCAAGTTCCTATTTCAATCTTCAATTAATTTTTTAGTATTGAACCATTTCTTTTACTTTCTTTGTAAACAAGTTCCTTTACTTTTTTTTATAAAAGTTTTTTTCTTTAATTAATACAAAAATTACTTTGTATTATTTTTATGGAGCGGGATCCCGGGATCCCGGGAAATTTAAAAAAATTTCCCGCTTTCCCGGGAATCGAAAAAGTCCGGGAAAAAAAAAACTCTAATCCCCAGTTGTATGCATCACTATTACAAAAATTACAATTAAAATAACATGTTGTTGCCAACATAAAAATACATAAGTAATATAAACGTTTAATTGTTAATCCACTCCTATTAAGCGTTTATAAATCTGACTTTTTATTAATGGCTTATAAAACAAAAAGTGTTTGATAACTATTGTAAGCATTAAAGCTGAAACAAGAAATTTTTATAAATTAGACCGTATATATATAGAATACCAGCAGCAGCCTCAACAAAGTCGATTTCTTCTTAAAAAACCACTTTCGGACTGGGATTTGCAACCTTCAAACCTAAAAAATTTTACGTTCCTAAAGTTGAAAAAATTTTAAAAGAAAAAGAAAAAAACACAAATTTTTGAATTCCTAATGAATAAAACAGTCTTGTTGAATAGCATATCTAAATGGAAGGAAGCAACATGTAATATGAAATTGAAAATGATAATTACAACAAATTTCGAACCATCAGTACCACTGGTTAAAGATGGATGTTTGACTGTTGGCTGGCAGGCACCTCAGTGGTGCAGAGGTTAGAACTCAAAGAGTCCCAGCTTAGCGAAGAAAATTATCAATAAGTTTTAATTAAAATTTCATGTTGTAAAATTCCTTCCTTCGGTAAAAATAATTTCATGAAAATTAAATTTGATGAACTCAAGCCTAACTAAAAATATTGAAATTGAAAATTAACAGTTCAACTAAATCACAATTGTTCTTAAATCATTTTTAGCTATACAGCACTGATGAAAATAAATTTTTAAATTTCTTAACGATTCAACTTACTCTTTATAACCACACTTCAGTAGTGAAGGTATGCGTTTGTGCTGATTTTTGTAGTGCCTTTATATATTGGAGCTAGACCATTTTAGTATACCGATTTACTTAGAACAACTTTCGAATCAATCTAACTATATCCTTTCGTCCAACCGGCTGGATATCCATGTTAACCTTGTGCGCAAAGTACAGGTCGCGATATTAAATATAATCGGTTCATAATTTCATATGGCCCCCATACAAACTTCTTTCCGGAATAGGGTATTTGTGCCCACGAATCATCTTATTATGTTTGTATTAAGATTAAATTTTGTCCAAACTTATTTTATTGCAATCTTAATCATCTTACGAAATTTTATTGGAATCGGACAGTGTTTGATCAAAAAAATAAAACTTTCGAAAATTGTTTTTAATCAGGCCTGTCACAGAAATCAATTCCGATCGAAAGTGGAAGTGATTTCGTATCTTGCTTCACATAAAACGAAATCACTTTAGTGACAGGCCAGAATAACAGAACTTACTTATAATTGTAAGAACATAATTGGCGGCAGTAACTTTAGTAACTGTCGTGCTCAGATACTGTGTTTATAGGTCAAGCATTTAACATGGGTCCTATCGATATAAACCCCTGACCTGCAGTCAACTACTGACAACAAATCTCATACAACATATTCGACACAAAGAGCTTGTTAATGAAATTTAACTGTATAACATCTTTTTGTTTTGGCGATTGCATAATTGCTCTGGGTCCCAAATAGAGTTTACTCTCGAAAATTTATTTTAAAATACTAAGGCGTAGGGTATAATATGATTCTTATTTGTTTTTGAATTGGGCCTGGTCTACATTAATCTATTTGTATCTGCTAATGCATGTACTAATATTCGAAGAGTAGCGAAAATTACATAACATATTGTTTTACAATTTTATTTTTATTCAAACATAACAAATACGATCATGACGAGTATTGTCCGACGTTAAATCTTCATAATTCATCTTACACGAAAAATTTATTGTTAATTTCTACATTCATAATATTATTACAGTAACGGACTGTAGTTTATTTAAGAAGTATTCCGTTCAGTCATTTTTAAATAAATAAACATTTACTGCCGTATTCATAAAAAATAAAATAAGTTTGAAATTTGTTTTAAGGCAAAATTTTCATACACTTTTTTCTTAAAATGCATTTCAAATCCATTTTAATTTTTTTATGAATACGGCAGTTAAAATTTAAGCAAAGTTATTTTTAACTGATTCTTACATTTATTTAAAAAACTAAGTGCACGGATTTTCAGTTGCATTTAATATAGTCCGTTGATTAAGTTTTTTTAAGTCTTACGATTTCAAATTATATGAAAATGTGTTTTAAAATAACGAAAAGTTCATTTAATTTTTACAGTTAAAAATTCGTCCGCAAATTCCGTAAAAACAAATGAATTTTCAGTTATTTTATATATTTAACCATAGTTGGGGGTAGTGCATTAAATATTAATATAAATCAGCAGTGCACTATCACTAAATAAAACTGCAAAAAATAAGTTTGCACTCTTTTTTACCATTTAGTACCTGAAAAGATTTGAACTAAGGGGATAGCTTAATCTTCTATAAATCTTCTTCTAGCTTGTGGGGGGATGAGGGTTGAACTTAAGTAATTAGCCAAGCTAGAGGGAAGATGTTGATTATAAATACACTCAGGCAATTATAATGACGGGTAGATTGAGATAAAAAGAAAGAACGAGTTATTAAACTTTCTTTTATTATAGAGCTGAGATGCTAGTTCTTACCTTCGGTTTTTTCCACACTTCGAGATTGAAAACAGTAAGGGGTTATGTATTTAATTTTAAGTTTATGTTTTCTTTTATTTCATGAACTTGAAGTGTATGCACTGAGACACGAATAGCAAGTGAACATTTTATTTTAATTCAATTTCTGTGAAACTTCGGTTAGGAGTATAAACGAAGTTTGGATAAAATTGACATTTGCTATTTGTAGCGTGTACTACTTCTTATCAGGGATGGAAAATTCAAACTTATTAGATTGCTAATAAAAGTGTTATACGTTAAAATAATAATTCAAATGTTCAATACACAATTCAGTAGTTCTAATATTAATTTACAATAATTCAACAAAAGTAAAAAAAAAAGAGTTTAACGTTAAATAATTAATAAAAATCAAATTAATTATTTCAAGAAATATATATAAAAAAAATTAGAAAAGTTTCATTTAAAAATACAAATGTGTACAATGTAGATTGTACAGTACCAATTTAGTGATAGTGCAAATTTTTTCACTATCACTCAGCGTTCCCATATATTTTTTAAAAAAATCTTATCTTAGAAAAAAAACCAGTTTTTGCAAGAAAAAACTTTTTTTTTCTAAAGTGCCAAATTTTTAAAAGAAAATACCAAAATGTATTAGGAATTCATTTTATTTAAAGATATAAAAAAATTAAATATAAAATAGTTTACATTATTGCCTCTATGCAATATGTTTGGTTGATATCTGCATGAGATTTAAACCAATTTGTAGTCATTTGAAAAATAGTTAATTTATAGTTAGTGTTTTTTTGCAACTGACTATTTTATTTGCTACAGGGATATAATAACAATACATAAAATAAAATTCATTTAGGAGATCTTTCTTTTCATGGGACTAAAACAATATAAAAGATTTTATTTAAAAATAGGCATAAATATTTTATATTCTTACCATTTTTTGTTAAATATTTATCCATGTTTTTTAGTATCTTCCACACTACAAAGTTAACTACTAACTGTCAACGTATAAAAACGACCTTACAGGTATACACAATTAAACAATGTTGTAGGTAATAATAAAGGAGTGAGAAAATATTAAATCTTTTAATTGTCTAAAAACATCATTTAATATATTTATCCAATAAACTTGCAAATTTTCAGTTATGTATTTATAAGAAACTGCAAGAACTTTATGTATATATAAAAAACTTGAAAAACTTTATATATATTTAAAAAAACTTTAAAAAAGATTAAATAAATTAAAAACTTTTTGTATATAATATGCATTTTGTTCGACCTTTAATATTTCAAATATTACTAAATTTTCGAGCTTAAGGTCTTTTTGTTATTAAAAACTTTTAATATTTCGGCACTTCCTTGAGTGCCTTCTTCAGGGCTTTTTTCTTAATTTATAAATTTTTAACAAATTATAACAAATTTAACAATAACTGACAAATAAAAAAATTTTTAATTCAAAAACAAAAAAATATTTTTCAAATCAAACTTGATCTATTACAATATAAATAAATTTTTAACTTCCGTTTCTATTTTTATAAATTAAGTTTTTTTTTTTTTTTTTTTTTTTTTCTTTTTTTTTTTTCTCAATATTATTTATTGAATCTTCATACATTTAAATATGAACTAACAATAATTAATCAAATCTTAACCTAATACTTTATTTTATGTCCTGCCAGTGCCAGACAAAAATTTTCTTCATCACGGGTTCTGTTCACTTATCTAGGTGTTTGTCGCTCATCTAATTGGATAAGTGCTGCAGTGTCTCTTCTTCTTAAGCGAGTGTGGCCGCTATCATTTAAAATATTTCGTGCTAGTGGGTTTGGATGCAATTCGAGCCTTTTTAAGTATTTTACTGCATATTTCGTAATCATAGTTTTGACTAATGGAACATTGAGATCCCTGTGAATATTTGAGTTTTTTACATACCAAGGGGCAGCTGTGATTATTCGAAGAATTTTATTTTGGCGCCTTTGAATTTTTTCTATATTAGAGGCCGAGGCAGTGCCCCATAACTGAATACCATAGCACCAGATTGGCTTTAAGATGGAGTTGTAAAGAAGAAGTTTGCAGTCGAGACTAAGGACAGAGTTTCTACCAATAAGCCAATGAATTTGAATGGCTTTTAGTTTCATTTGAGTTAATTTTGCCTCTATATGGCATTTCCACGTTAATCGCCGATCCAGATGTATACCGAGATATTTTACATGCGAATGTTGAGGAACTATTTGATTGTTGATTGTTATATGGGGGCAAGATTCCCGGCGCAAGGTGAATGTTATATGCACGCATTTTTGCTCATTGACCTTTATCCTCCATTGCTTCAGCCACAGTTCGAGTTGAAATATATGATCCTGTAGGTATCGAGATGCTTCTTGACTGTTTTCGTGCACGCTTAGAAAAGCTGTGTCATCAGCAAATGTTGAAGTTTGGGTGTAGTTGTTTATTGGCATATCCGAAGTATATATGAAGTATAAAAGTGGGCCTAGGATGCTTCCCTGAGGGACTCCAGCTTCAATTGGTTGAGGAGAGCTTAAATAATCACCTTCTTTAATAATAAACTTTCGACCGACTAAGTAGCTTTCTAACAGCTTGTGTGTGTTTACTGGTAAGTTTAGCTTCAATTTATGTAATAAGCCTTCATGCCAGACTTTGTCAAAAGCTTGAGAAACATCGATGAAGAGAGCGGAACAATATTTTCTTTCTTCTTTTCTTATTGCGTTTACTATACGATGGGTTTGCTCAATTGTGCTGTGTTCTCTTCTAAAGCCGAATTGGTGGTTAGGAATACATCTGTTTTCATTTAGAATTGGGGTTAATTTTGACGCTAACAGCTTCTCAAACAGCTTTGATATATTTGAAAGTAAACTTATAGGCCTATATGACTCAACTTTTGTGTGATCCTTTCCTGGTTTAGGTATCATGATGACTAAGGCACTCAAGGAAGTGCCGAAATATTGGTTTTTAAATAAACGTTAAAAGTTTTTAATAACAAAAAGACCTTAAGCTCGAAAATTTAGTAATATTTAAAAACTTTTTTTCATCTCCAAAAACTTGCAAAAAAAGAAAATCTTGACAAATTTCAACGCTGCTATCACTAAACGCAGATTGAATGCAAAAATCTGCACTCAATTGAAATAGTACAAAATTTGAACATGCAATCAAAAAAGCTGCATACAAATATTGTCTACCAAAAATTTAAAAAAATATATCTGTATGTGCATGGTTTTTGATTTTTTTTTTTTTTTTTGAGGATATGCATAAGCAAAGCACATTAAACCAAATGAAAGTTTGTTAATAACTGTATAAGTATAATTATTGGCGTTAATCATAAAAAAACAAGATTTTGATTGCAATATTTTTAGTTGCACTCAAATGAGTGACGGTAAAAAAGTTGGCATAAGCTGATAGTTGCTTTTTTTTAAATAAAACTATGTTTTTTGAGTGCAAAATTTTTTAACATCACTATCGCTCATGTTTAGTGAAGCTGCAAATTTTCAAATCATCACTCAACATCAACAAAATGATATTTTTGCACTATCACTAAGTGTGAGTTAAAACTACAAAATGAGTGCACTTCCCCCACACTCAAAATAAAAATCAATCCATCCGTACTCAAATCATTCCGAAGCGGTATTAATAGTACGGTGAGTACGGATTTTCTTGAATCAAGTACAGAAAGATTACAGAAAAATAATTAAATTATCCATATTCAATCCCGATTTCGTACTTGAAATAATCCTAAAATGAGATTGATTTAAGTTAAACTAAAATTAAATCAATCTCAAAATATAACATTTTTTTTAATCCGATTTCGTACTTAAAATAATCTGAAAATGAGATTGACTTAAGTATTATAAAGTTGATTTTATCATGAATTCGTGCTGGAAAAAAACCATAAAAGAAACTAGAAAGAAAATATTATTATGATTGATTAACTTACCCGTATTAAACCTTACAGAATGATAAAACACCAACTTCATGACCGATATGGTTTTTACTTTAGAAATCTTCTATACATATTTAACCAAAAATATAAACTAAATGAAAAGCAAGAGTTCAAATTTACTTTTTAACCCTTTGTGGCACACATGAGTCTGGCGAGACCTTTTTTCAATGTGTATAGAAAATTATAACATGCGTAAGCCGGAGGGTTAAACACAACGAAAAGTTTAATATTTTTTTATTGATTTAAGAATTTTATACTTATTTCAAGAAATTCTGGGATTGATTTTCGAAAGTAATCCCATTCAAGATTATTTTGAGTACGTTTTAGTGTTATTCGTACTTGAATTTTTGAGAACGACTTGTACTTAAAGTAATCATAAAAAACTTGATTTATCCCGAGTGTTTTTCTTTCTGTGCATCTATGTATTTAACTATCGTATACTAAGTTTTAAGTTATCTGTAAAAAACTATTTGCTTGTTTTGTTTAAAAAATTCACATATTCTATTTGTTAAAATTATTAAGTTAAATACATAAAATTTTTAAAGCAAAATAATTGCGAAACCCATATCAGTCATTCTGCTTGTGAGTTCTTCTGTAAACAAAGGGTTCAGCACCAGTGATGCCAACTTTTTGAGAGCAAAAAGCACTTTAAAATTTAAAAAAAGCACTAAAAAGCACTATTTTGAACAAAAAAAAAGCGTAAAAAAGCACTTATCCATTTTTACAATTTAATTTAAACAAGTTGCCTTCGGCTGTGCCGAATATTAAATACCTCCAAAATTTAAAAAAAGACGACGGCGTAGATGGGGGACCATTTTCATTTAAAATTAAATAATAAATATATTTACATTTGTATATAAAAATTTTTAAATGTATTATTATTATCTTCAATAAAAATAATATTATCCAAATCATTTGGAGTTTGAATTGGCCATAAAACAGTTTAAAAGTAATACAGTGCGAGCTCGATTTTCGTAGGTCGAAAAAATACGGTTTTTCTACATGACTCAAAGTCGTTGTTTATCTTTCCATTTACAATTCTTAATATTTTTCAAGCCATTTTCTATTTTTGAAACAGTGTCTACATCTTTAAAAAAATATTTACCGAAAACAAATACATACATCGTTTTTATTACGACAACTAAATATGTTGTCAACGCTTAAAAGTGCAACGTTTTGTAAAATTTCATTGCTAGGAAGCCTAGCTCAAACCTCGTAAATAAAGTTTTTGGTAAAACGAATGCAACTTTCTTTTATCACTTTTTTTATCATTTGAAATCTTAAAATCTGTACAAGCTTTCTCAAAACTGTACTCCAAATAGCTAATCTCATCTAAATCATCCTCTATATAACCGAAGTTTCAAAAAATGGTAAAAAAAATAAATTTGGCAGCAAGGATACAATCTTGGCGTTTTGAGGCATCAAAAAGCACCATCAATAGTGCCAAAAGTAGTGTTGGCATCACTGATGATGCTTGAGAAAAGCCTAGAAGAGTTTGCGAGTACTACTCAAAACATAAATGCAAATAATACGCAGTTGGTTAAAAAAGTATTCGCTGTGTTTACAGAACAGTAGCAAAATATATGTAGATTACATAAAAGGCACCTAAAAGCACTGTGAGAAATTGTTAAAAGCACTATAAATACCCGCTTTTCAAAAACGGGTGTTTAACAAAATTTCGGGTATTGCATAAGCAAAAAAGCACCAAAAAAATACCCGAAAGGCACCAAAATGACAACGCTGTTCAGCACAACATAAGTTAAACAAACATGTATATCGTTACCTTAATATAAAAAGGCCCCAACTCATTATTTTTGGAAATCCGTTTTTTTATTGATTCTTGTAGAATGGTTGCTAATACACATTCTATTTCAAGCAAATTAGATTAAAAATAAAGAAGTTATAAGCAGAACATCATATTATCATATCAGAACACCATATTATCATTTATTCCGACGGCTGTTTTTACCAGAACCGAAACAGTACGTTAGCCAATGCTTTATATATACTATAAAAATTACAAATATATACATATGTATTTCAATCTGAATTCCTCGTTTAATTTTAATAAAGATGTTTTTTTGACAATGTTTGTGTAGCTATATTATTTCAGCTTTTATTAAGTTTTTTCCTTCTCCTGTAAAAAGTGTTTTTGATGAGTTGGGGCCTTTTTATATTAAGGTAACGATATGTAATGTTAAAAATATTATTCTCTTTTTCTCTCTCTCTCACTAGAAAAACAAACAGACTGGGCAAGGTATATTTACACAAGGTAAACTCGTTGGCCCATATGTTTTTCAGCTGTTTACCCATAGTTGGAACCACAACGTCAAATTGCGTGTATATCAGCCAAAATTTGTACATGTGTGCGTTAAATTGTTTTTGTTTTATATGAAGACAATTTTGACAACATGGTTCCTTTTATAGAGCAGCATGTCTACACTCCCAAATGAGCCTACCTTGTGTAAATATACCTTGGGACTGGGGTTTGGTATTTTTTAGAAATTCGACTGTTTTGTGGAGAAAACGAGTAAAACCTGTATTATATAAAATTACTGAATTACCAAACGACAATATTTGTTTGAACATTTGTTGGTTTATATTGTTTAATACTCGAATTGCTATACGAAATGAGGATAATTTTTAAAGTATTTGTAATTCTGGAATTCGTTTTTGTAAGTATAAACATTTTTCGAAACATATTTTGCCGCTAATGCTTGCTATGTGCGTATTCTCTTCTTCACTGCTTATGCTCTGAGAGAAAATGCAAGTATTTGGCTTTAGTTAAAGACAAGTTTCACGTAAAAATTTATGCGGATCAGAGCTCTTGAAATAATGTTTTTGATATACTGGCTTATTTTCCTATTAATGTTAACTTTTTAATATTTATGAGCCTTGTGCAAAGACAATGTCTAACGTTAAAAAAATATTTATCTAAAATCTCACAAATATTCTGGGTTCTCTTAGTAATTTATTAATCGTTTCACCCATATCCGTCCGTCTATTCATCTGTCTTTCTATTGAAAACAATTAAACATGTTAGGATCCTACAACGTTACCACTTAAGATTATTTTAAGTCTTTACCGATAAGCCTTTTATGTAATTACTTTTTAAAACACCTTAAAAATAATCTTTACGTGTTTTGTTGCTTCCAATAAAAAATCTATAAAATCTCTTTTTATTTGTGTATTGTTTAAATCTTGTTGAAATTAATAAAACTGTTGAATGTAACCCAATATTTTAAGAAAAGGGTTCAAGCAACTTATGCCTGTGCTCTTAATATATTTTGTTTAACTTTTCAACAGACATAATAATAAATAAAATTCAAAACACGTTTAACTTAAAATACGGAAAATGCATAAGAAAAAATAAACACTCTGAATTTTAAGTACCAACAAACAAACAAACAGGAAAAACTAAACAATACGAGTATAGACAATAAAAATATTGTTGTTTTCCTTTCTGTTTTCAAAATGAAATCCAAACCATATAAAAATTACAAAAACAGATTCACTTTATTTTTTTTTTGGTTTTTTCAGAAAAAACAGATATGAAAACAAAGAAGTTTCTAATCGAAAATTTTTGTCACGTCTAGACATAATTTCTTCAATCATTTATTACCTAATTAAATGGAAGTAAGGAAAAGTTCTGGAAAAAATTAAAGTTAGAGAATTAAGTAAACATTTAAAAGGAAATGTTCATTCAATGACTAAATTAAGTATTAGGCGTCTTCAAAAAGACGACCCCTTATACTTATAAGGATACTTGAAAAAGTCTATTAACAAAAGAAAATATAAAGACCCAACAAAATTATCTTTAAATATAAACGGCCATAAAGGAAATAGTAAAATCTTTTGCTCTTGTATTAAATAATTGACCTGCTTATATCAAGTGAAGAGGATTTTTTGTTTCATTATTAAAATGGTCATGCTTCATTCCTCTTACTTTTCTTACAGATTATCAGTATTAAACATCAAATCCATTAAGGATTTATATACTTTTAAAAGTTTTTCTGGCGAAGTACTTTTTGCCAAAATTCGGTATTATATAGTTTCTGTGCAAATTTAAATTTGGACTGTTGTATATTAGAGCCGTAGCCCATGTGAATTTTCAATCGATTGTCATAAAATTTGCCACTTAAGAACTGAACCTCATAAACTTTTTAAAAATTATTTGTAAAACTTATTTGTACCGCATATTGTTAAGAAGAAGACTTAAAATTTAGTCAGGCCAGGTTAAAAACTAGTAGTGAAAAAGAGCGGTTTTCAACCTTTGTGTAAAGCTAACAACAATGGCACAGTTCTCCTCAACTTAAGAACTAACTAAAAGACTGAACAAAAAGGCTAAGAAAGTTACTGCAGACTCAGAAAATGGCTTCTCTGGCAAAATATCTTAAGGAACTTGATGTAACTCCACAATCAGACTACTCATTATGGCGTGCAGCTAGAAATCTCATAAGGCCAGTTGTCTCTTAACCACCATTAAGAAACTTCAATGGAAGTTGGGCAATGAATGATATTAAAAAAGGGAAATCTGTTTGTAATTCATTTAAAAAACGTATTTACCCCAAATATATCTTACGATATTGTGGTCGAGTTACCATCTGTTGCTGCTAGAGCAGCTGTTCCCCTAAGATTTGATATAAGAGAAATCGAAAAGGCTATTTGTGTTTTAAACCCCAAGAAAGCCCCTGGTTTTGATAAGATCAGCAACAAAATACTTCTGGAGCTACCCAGCATAGCAAAGAAAATTGTTCTTTTAATTTTTAATGCTATTTAAAGCCTTAAATACTATCCTCAAAAGTTAAAGGTTTCCCTAGTTACCATGATTCACACAAAAGGAAAGGTTCACACAAAAGTTGAGTCATATAGGCCTATAAGCTTACTTTCTAATATATCAAAGCTGTTTGAGAAGCTGTTAGTGTCAAAATTAACCCCAATTCTAAATGAAAACAGATGTATTCGTAACCACCAATTTGGCCTTAGAAGAGAACACAGCACAATTGAACAAAGCCTTCGAATAGTAAACGCCATAAGAAGAGCCTTTGAAGAAAGAAAATATTGTTCCGCTCTCTGCATCGATGTTTCTTAAGCTTTTGATGAAGTCTGGCATGAAGGTTTATTACATAAATTGAAGCTAAACTTGCCAGTAAACACAAGCAAGCTTTTAGAAAGCTTCTTAGTCGGTCGTCATTTTTTTTTTTTTTAAAAGAAAATTTTTTAAGTTCACCTCAGCCAATTGGCGCTGGAGTCCCACAAGGCAGCATCCTGCCAAATTAAAAGGCGCCAAAATAAACTACTTCGAATAATCACAGCTACCCCTTGGTATGTTAAAAACTCAAATATATTCAGAAGGATCTCAATGTTCCATTAGTTAAAACTATGATTACGAAATATTCAGTAAACTACTTAAAAAGGCTCGAAATGCATCCGAACCTACTAGATCGAAATATTTTATATGATAGCGGACACACTCGCTTAAGGAAAAGCGACACTGCAGCACTTACCCAATTATATGAGCGCTAAACACCTATATATGTGAACAGATTCTCTAACAAAGCATGAGTTTCTTTTTCGTATGTATTGTAAATTAATGAATCTGCTAAGTGAGAGAAAGAAAGAAATAGAGTTAGTCACCTGTTTTTATACCCTCCACCACAATTAGTTGTGAAGAGGGTATACTAAGTTTGTCATTCCGTGTGAAACTTTTTTATTATTCATCTCAGACCCCATAAAGTATATATATTCTGGCTGCTTGAGTAATTGTAAGTCGATTTAGCCATGTCCGTCTGTCTGTCCGTCTGTCCGTCTGTTGAAAACACGCTCACTTTCGAAAAACTCAAAAGAAATAAACAAACTAGGTGTCAAATTGCTTGTAGTTATCCTAAGCAGTTTGGGATTGAATTTCAGCAAAATCGGTTCAGTAGGACCAGAGCTATGAATCAAAATGTGGAACCACCACCTTCAAAAACTTGATAATTTTGTTACAAAAACTAACATAAATGATGCAAAAATGCACGGAATGACATAAGATTTTGCACAAGTCCGTTTTATTCGACTAGAAATGACACTGTAAAATTTCGTGAAGATCGGTACATAATTTACCCTAGGCCCCATATATGCCCTACTCCCGGAAAACAGTTTAGTCTCCTAAAACCATAATTAATAACAAATCGTCACATTTTAAGATAATAATAATAAAAAGACATCATACAGATATTACTCCTTAAACATTCGAACTGTCGGTGGAGGGTATCAAAGATTCGGCACAGCCGAATATAACTCTAACTTGTTTTTGGTAAATTCTTACTACAGTATTTTGTGGGATTTTCAACCACAGCGTAGTAAGTTTAAGTCTAATACACTTTGCTGTTGCAGTGTTGTAATTATTAGTACGTTAACTGCGTTCGAAAGATTAACAAGGTCTACAAGCGTACGTTACTACTAAGAGTGAAAACGCCTTACTTTTTAAGCCTTTGCTACAATTTTCATGCACTCCTTGAGTTTTCGATCAATCTGAAATAAGCATTTTCCAGTATTAAAGTGTTCTTAAGAATTATAAGCTTTTGATATTGTCAGGGGTATTTTTTCTGAAGATTACTTTACTGAATTTCCCACAGTTTGACGTTTATGGACCAAAAATGTTGGAAAAAGATATACAAAAATTAAAGTTTTTTGACATATTAGCAATTTTGGGGTACTAAGTAGTTGCAGACTTTTTGGGAAAGCTTGCTTTACACATTTTTCTTCTAGTCTATAGCCACAGTTTTGCCGAAGACAGGAAAACGAAATTCCAATTGGTTTTCGAGATATAGCCATGAGAAAAATTGTATGTTCTTTGGATAAATAAAGTTTAAGCCAAAATATACATGAGGCCATAAAATCTGAATAGCTGAAACTAGCAAAACTCAAATGGGGATTTGGGTGCTATTGAAGCCTTTTTAAAAATTTTACTGCATATTTCGTAATACAGTTTTACCTCGTGGACACATGGAGATCCTTGTAAACATTTGAATTTTTAGCATACGAGGAGGTTTTTTTACCCGCAAAGCTCTTCGTTTGTCTGCAGGAGAGCAGAGTCTCTAGCGGGAATCGAACCTGTAACCCCGGATAGACTAGCTCACTGCCAGCCAGCTTACCGGTGGCTGTGACTTTTCTAAGCAGTTTATTTGGTGCCTTTGGATATTGAGCTATAATGCAGGCGAATATGGTATACTGGCTCTGTTTCTTGTCCACAATCGCGCCGTGTTAACAATTTGACCAAATTTCCACGCTTATGGGATACAGATGATACAAAATTATTCGTACCAATAATATTAAAACAATTGTTAAGAAGTTCGTATCTTAGATTTTTAAAACTATTATATATCACAAGTACTTTTCAAATTAATTAACTCGTTAAGCTTAAAGCGGAATTTGAATACACATAAGTAAGTTATATGATATAGAGTAAATGAGCTTCCTCGATTCAACGAACAGTTACCATCCAGGGTTAAATATATTTTTTACATTTTTATTTTCTTCAAAATTTCACACTCATTGCATGTATCAAAATTTGTTTTGTAAATCATACTCACGTAGCGAGTCAAGTCACCTGTTTAATTTTAACCTTAATTTTGTAGTGCAAGGTTCAAACTTCTTCATAGGTTTGACTCACGCAAACTTTTTTTGCTGAAATAAAGTTGGTATAAATATTCATCACAAATTTTTTGGACTTAACCATACTAAACGAAATTATGTTAGGCTGACCCGACCCTAGAGGGAAGCGAACTGACACTAAAGTAGTCTCGTGATAGGCTATTTGGTGGTAGAGAACGGTTCTTGCTTTAACCATTTCTACGAATGGGACCTATCGCTTTTACATTGAATCGGGTTAATTGACACATTACAGATTCCATTTTACAAGTTACACATCTATTCTCAAGGAACGTATTTAGTGTTAGTTATTACAATGCTAGTCTTTGATACTAAAGGGAGATTTTTTATGAATTCAGTTTTGTGGTTGGTAATTGTGTCCAAACCACATCTGTGAAAGTGAAAAGTGTTCAGTATACTCTGCCATTTCATCATGGAGAAACTCACAAACGAGCAACGACTGCAAATCGTTGAAATTTATTATCAAAATTCAGCACGATGGAAATCCACTGTTTTATCGAAAAATTGTGTTCAGTGATTAGGCGCATTTCTGGCTAAATGGATACGTAAACAAGCAAAACTGCCGCATCTGGGGTGAAGCACAGCCACATGCCGTACAAGAGTTACCGGTGCATCCTGAAAAAACGACAGTTTGGTGTGGTTTATGGGCTGGTGGCATCATCGGTCCATTTTTCTTCAAAGACAACCGTGGAAGAAACGTTATTCAACGGCGAACGATATCGAGCCATGATACGCGACTTTTTTTGCCCCAATTGACTGAGTTGGACTTGGTTGATATGTGGTTTCAACAATACGGTGCCACATGCCACACAGCTCGTGAAACAATGGACATATTGAAGGATGACGCAATTGGTGTAGGTTATTATGGTTTCGGCCCGAATATTCATTCTGACTTGCTTTTTTGTTTTATTTAAAGTGTACCTCTAGATAAATCACTCAATTCAACTTTAAACGTACATAAAATATTAAACAATGCCACCCACCCCTTTGTGCATTGCTAACAAAAAGAAATTACTGTTTAACTTGTTTTTTCCCAAAGTCTTAAGTTTTAACATGTTCTCGTAAGGTCATGCCAATAGTCGTGTCGTTTAGACTGACAAAGAAAATAGAATCACTTCTTTTGTTTTGACTCTGTATGTGTGGGTGATTAAAACATTGTATTCATTAAATATCCTGGCAGGCTTTTGTTTGCTTTTTCTTTCTGTTTCTCTTTTTAGATTTTCCATCTAATTTGCTAACATTAAAGTCGACAAGTAAACCAACCACCCATCTCCACTAGTTAGTGTCTGTAAGATTTTAAGTTTCTTTTTGGTGTTCAACTCAAGTGCAAACTGCAATTTTTTTTTTTTAATGTTAGAAAAAACGTTTCGTTGAGGACTATTATTTTGGCAATGTATTAATTATTGAACACTTGAGTAAAAATCCAAGAAGACGAAAATTAAAATAAGAAAAATGAACAAACTACTTCAACGATATTGTTGTAAACCACTTGTCATTGGCTTTTGTTGTCAATGTAAACGTTTCATTTTGTTGTCTGCAACGAAGTTTTTATACTTCTTCGTCTTTTTTTTTTTTGCTGTTGTGGGAACTGAATTGTTATTCTTTTGTGAGAACTTTTAAGGTCCTTTTTTTTGGAAAAAAAAAATAATATAAAACACTTTGTATGTTCATGGATTCTTTTCTTTTTATAATGTGGTAAAAGTTTACTTTACTAAGTTTATGGGGAATATGTATTTAATAAATCCTTTTTTTTTTTTTTGTTAATTTTCAATTTCGCATTATAAAGTGTATAAAGTATTTAAGTCTTTTTAAGTTCTTTATAAAAAAAACTTGATTTGAATAAACTAAATTGGGAACTGAGATTAAGGAAAACCAATACAATATCATTGTTGGATTTTTATTATGTTGGGAATATTTAATATAAAATCCTTGTATAAATTGAAATGGACTTATTTTATTCAGTCCATGCGATTAAGATCGGTATAATACTAAAAAATATTGGTCCCTCTAACCCACCCATCGATTTAGAATAAATTTTTTTATCGATCTGACGATGAACGTCGGTCCAGCTGGTTGGCTGGTTAGTCATGTTAATCTAGTGCGCAAAGTACAGGACTCAAATTTGAAAATAATTAAATGAAATTTACTGTCCGCGCCATAATTGTCAGAAGGACCTATTGAAAATGGTGATATATGGGCATTTCCTGGGGTCGCGAACGTACGTTCGTACGCTTTTGATGTACAAATAATATAGAAAACAAAACTTTTCCTAGCATTTTTTTTGCGATTCGATAGCATTTGGGTAGATGTATGTTTAGTGCAAAAGATGGATTTCATCGAGTTTAAGTTTTCATAATAATAGTTTTAGACATGTGGTCACGAACGTACGCAAAATAGAAGTCAACTTTGGCTGACGTAGTGAAATGTAAAAATCTGCGTAATGGAACGGAATATTCAAAAGTGATTAATTTATTTCAAAAGTGTATTAATGTAGGTCTCCATACAGTATTTACAAAATAAAATATCTCTTTTGGTTTTTGTTTAATTGGCTTATGTACCGGTCGCGAACGTACGGGTCGCTAACGTACGATTTTTCTATATGTTTTTTTATTATTATTACCATGCATTTTCCCATAAATATCTTCAAATTTCCTTAACAAATAAACTTAATACTCCTTTTACAATTGATTGTAATGGAGAGATTATGAAGAAAGAGTGTAAACAGAACATATTTTTTGCATGTAAAATAAGTATATAGAAATGTCTTTGGAATTAGAAAATATGAGAAAATATAAAATTTTCCAGATTTTAGCCCAATTTCCTCGAGTAAAACAGCTGAGATATGCTATGAAACCTTTCTTTTATAAAAACATAGTCTTTTTTTATAATAATAAACAATAAAAAACGATGATTATCAACATTTTATTTTTTCAGCCTGGTAGACCATTCTGGGGAAATGCCCATATATAATTTTACATAGCCCCCATACAAGCTTCTTTTCCGAATAGAGGCTTTTTTCCCATAATCCATCTTATTATGTTGGTATATAGTAAGGTAATCAAACGATTCGATTAAATTTTTACCTCGAATAATATTGGCACGATTAATCGATTAATACAAAAATCGAATAGAGGCTTTTTTCTCATAATCCAACTTATTATGTTGGTATATTGTAGGGTAATCAAACGATTCGATTAAATTTTTACCTCGAATAATATTGGCACGATTAATCGATTAATACAAAAATCGAATAGAGGCTTTTTTCTCATAATCCATCTTATTATGTTGGTATATTGTAGGGTAATCAAACGATTCGATTAAATTTTTACCTCGAATAATATTGGCACGATTAATCGATTAATACAAAAAATCGAATAATTGAATAAACTAGTATATGGATTATTTTTGCATCAAAACATATATTTTAGTGCAATTTGAATCATCATACCAAATCTTACTGGAATTTGTCTACATTTTGACCATAGTTCCTAAAAATAGTTTTTAATCCCATAACTTCCCCATCCCAACGGATGGATTGAATTTTCTTTTCAATGTACCAAGGCGAATTCATACAGTTGACCGCATCAGACCGCATGAGAGAGAGTTATACTGGCTGTTAATTTTTCCTTTCTTTTTTTTTGTATGGAGTTTTATTGAGTGCCTCAGTAGGCTAGCTGGTAGCGAGCGCCGAGGTTGCGGGTTCGATTCCCGCCAGTGACTCTGGTTTCTTTCCTGCAGACAAGCATACAGCTTAAAATTAGCTAAATAAAAATATCTAGATTCTGGAATGCATACATATAACCTCATACACAAAAATGGACAGCTGGCATACCTTTCTTTCTCTCATCATGCGGTCCTTGCATCTGTAGTTAACTAACCAAAAAAAATTTACAAATAAAACTTCATTGTAAAATTAATTTTTTATTTAAATTGACAATCAGCATTGTTTTAATTTATTTTTTTCTTTTTCGAATCTTTTCATTATTTCTTTTAACTTTTACAATTCATTTTTTTTATTTTGTTGCCATATTAATTCAATTATTACAAATTTTATTTTAATAGTTTTTTTGTTGTTTTTTTTTTTATTTAAATTTAAATATTTCATACTTGTTAACATAGTATATTGTTGTTATAAAGCCATCTTATAAACATAATATATATATATTTTTTTAATTATTTAATTTTACTATTTATTTATAATAAATGTATTTATTCAAATAATACGAGTATTGACAATTCACTATAGTATATTTCTGGGGGCTGTTTTTGCTTAATTTTTTTGTTTCTGTATTATGAACTATTTATTTTGTTCTTTAACTATTTATGTGTTTTTGTTTTGTTGTTGTTTTTGTAGTTTTACGATAATATTATTTGAGAATAGATTCCGTGTATTAAACAATTAATTTACAATTTGTTTATTTCTTTGCATGATTTTGTGTTTTTTTTAGTTTATTCATAACGGGTACATTTATATGTAGCATCGCAATTTGTTAAGTTTTTTTTTTTTTTTTTTTTTGTTAAAGAAAATTAAAACAATTTTATAAGTAAACAATTTAACGAGATTTGAAAGAGAACTTTCATGCAGATAATTTTGTAAACATATAAATTTGTTTAAGTAAGTAACAAGATATTCAAAAGGATTTTAGATAAAAATTACCAAAATTAACCACACAGAGCTTTTAAAAATGAAAAACAATACTTTTAAGGGGATGAATAAATGAAAAAAAAAAAAAAATTAATAGAAATAATTTGGGGAGTCCATGAAGGTTTTATAAAAAAATTAAAATTAAAAATTTTTTATATAGATCTTTCAAGTTCTTTTTGTACAAAACGAAGTCTAAGTTTGCTAGAACTTCACGGAAAACAACCATATAATTATCACATGCAACCATATAATAGTAAAACTAGCTCTCCACAATCATATTATGGTTGCCACGAATCCTGAAATATTAATGTGCTGTTTTCACAATATAAGTGATTGAACGTGTAGTAAAATTTATTTAAAAAGCACTCGGTTTTTTGTGTAGCCTTTTGTGTTACCTCTAATAATTCTGCAAGATTGTTTGTTTTTAACATTGGCATTTACAGAGTAATGCCTAGAACTTTTCCTCACGAATCATTGAGGCATTTAAACCGACTTTAACAAGTGGCTTCAGAGAAATATTGTTGGTCATAAACTTTCATAAGAAATTGGAGATTTTATTCAAAGCTTTTAATAGATTTAGCACAGTTTTATTCTAAAACTGCTTTGTTTTTGGATTTAAGCTCAAAAAAAGACTGTTATTGTGAGAACAAGTCCGTTGTGCACTGCATATTGTACTCGCAAATATCAACAAAATTCTCATAATTGATGAATATGAGAGGCTTCAATTTTAAAAAAGTTGCTGGTTTTCAAAAGAGAAGAGCGATATCGCTAATCTAAATGATGTAAGAATACATTGGAAGCACTGAGTCAACTGATAACGGGGGTTTTCATTGGATTTTTTAATACAATACAACTGCAAAATGTTGTTTGCTTGCATTTTTTCAAGGCAAATTGTTTAATTTTGACAGATGAGTCCACAACTTTAAAGTACAAAATGGCTTGTTTTTTCATCATTATCTTTAAATGAAAAGCATTGTAGTTACTTTGGCCAAAGAAGATCAAGTAAATTGTTTGTTGCTTTATTCCATTCATAAGCAAAACATGCATTTCAATGTCCTCGCATCTTCTCTCTTAAAAAAGGGACATAAAAGTTTTATCTCTGATAAATAAAACAAATCAGTCTCCCTTGAGGTAGAGGATATGCCCAGGCTTTTTCTTATTTTCAGTGTTGGCAGATGAAAGGATTTATATATTTTTCATTATTATATTTTTAGTTTCAAATATTAAAATTTAATCATATCCAACTATAATCATAAAACTGTTCTTTGTGGACACTAATTGTACTAATAGCCTATTTTTGATGTGCGAAAGAATTCTTTCTCTCCAACAATTACATTTAAAACAAAGTCTAAAAATGTTGTTGTTGTTTTTAATGTACATATTTGTACGAAAGAAAGAATTCTTTTGCACATCGGAAATAGGCGGTAAAATTTTTTTTAAATTTTATTTTAAAAACAAACAAATCATACTTTAGAATTCACCAGTACTTATTTTTATATAATGTTTGAAACGTACAGTACAGTACAGTACAGTACAGTACAGTACAGTACAGTACAGTACAGTACAGTACAGTACGTCTTCCAATTGAGACTAATCATATATTTGTGGATAAAATAATACAGAATAACAAAATTTAGTTTTTTTTAAATATGCTTGAATAACAATTGCTTATCCTTACGTATTTTCATCTGCTGATGACGATGGCTTCATTTTTCTCTAACAGCTCTGGTTTTAAAGATATAGTGACATGCATTATTTGCACAATTTACACCATTTTCTGTAATATTTGGTCAGTATTTTGCGAATGGTGCTTCAAACGCTTTCTGTTGAGTAGGGCCACATTATGAAAAATATCAGAATATCTGTCTGTTATTGCAAAGATGTTAAAAGTTTTGTCTTCTAAGACCAAAAAATCGTGCAATGTTTGTAAAACGGATTTTCGAAAAATTCAAAAATTTCAAGGCCCGAAATTTCGAAAATCCATTTTACATACATTGCACGAACTTTTGGTCTTTGAAGACCCCTTGTGAAATTTGTTGCAAAAAATATTTGTCAAACATTTTAACTCTCTAAAGTGCCGTTTTAATATACTTTTGTGTGGAAGTTAAAAAGAGCAAAAAAATTACCCCTTTAAATGAGTCTTAGAGGGTTTCTACTACAAACATATGAAATAGTATTTTAGCTCAGAAGTACGCTTAGTATATTTTTTTGACTTGTACCAAACGCCTTTTCAAGAAATTCAAAAACTTAAGGAGCCGATATTTCGGGAACCCGAGCTAACTTATCAAAACCCTTTGGTAGATTTGCTCTACAGTGGTCTAGTTTCATTTCACGTTACAAGTATTGAGGCTGGTTTTTTTTTGTTGCACAGTGTTATCATATTAAAGTTGTAGGAATTTTATGAGAAACAATTTTTTTTAACGCGATGGAAAAATAGGGATTTTTTCGGGCTGCGTAAGGGCTTTTCAAAAAAGTGCATACATAACTGAAGCCGATATAAAAGTAAAAATTTGCGCAAGCGAACATTTGAGCAAAACGTTCACTCTTATACCCAACTTTACAGTGTATTTTGGTAGAATTTTGTGGCTATTTGTTTCTCTAGCTCTGTCAGCGTTAAAGGATTGTATAAGGGGAGCTTGCTAATAATTCCTAATTCTCTCAATGCAACCAGCATTCTAATCTAAAATCAAACATTTTGTTTAAAGTCCCACAAGCTAGGATTTTTTAAAAATTCATAAGTCCCAATCCATATTATGAAACATTTGAGTTTGTTGATGAAAGTGGAAAGACGAATGAAAAAGTGTTTATATGCTTCATGTACAAGCAGTTTTTGTAAGTTTGCTATAGAACAAAAGAGAGAAGGCATAGACAACGACTCAATGCTGAAAAACAAAATTTTTATTCTATGGACACGAATGCAGTTTTAAAAGAGAATTGAAGAAAGTCTTTGCAGCAAATGTTTTGTTATATGGATGAAGACTAAGCAAAATATTGAGATATACATTTATATAACATAAAAACTAAATCCTAAGCCAGCCGCAACAAATTATGTATAGGAAAACTTGCCTGTAATTTTTATCAAAGTATTTGGTAATCATACCCTTCACCACATCACGGTGGGGTATTTTGAAAAACAAATGTTACTAATCCTGGATCTTGAAAATTAGGGCTTCTCGGGTATTACAAAAATTAAAAACGATCCAGAATTCTTAATTTAGCCCGATTTTAAAAATATTTTTTCAATGGAAGAATAACCGGAATATCCGCTCTTAAAAATTAAAATTTACTATTTGCTACCTTGGTCTAGTAGGATCTAAATTTATCACGATTTTTTTTTAATATTTTTTGCGAATTACCATCAAATCGATAAATATTTTACAGAAATAATTAAAAAAAAATATTGTTATAATCAAAAAGTTTTTAATGCAAATTGTTAAATCGGGCTAAAGTAAATAGTACTGGATGGTTATAAAAAGGGAAACCAGAAATATACTCGAAAACGCGTTTTATGCGCATTAAATATGCAGTAAAAACTGGAAATATGCCCTGAAAATTGTTTAAAATATGCCCTAAAAAAATCTAAAATTGCTCATTTGAAGACAAAATATTCAACAATTTAGCAACAAAATTAAAAAAAAACGGAAAATATTATCGCTTAAGCCCATATTAGGTTAAAACTCATATAAGAGATGTTTTCGCCGATTATTATCTAGATATTAACATCCATACGGATTTTTGTCTTAAAGAGATTTTAGGTACGGTTGATTAATTGTTAATTAATGTTAACATTTAAAAGAAAGTTAAAGCTTATTAAGGATAGACGCTTTGGGCAAATGTGAACTGATTCAAAATAATAATAAGTAGTAAAATTTTGTTGGGGCGAATTTAATTTAGATACCAACATAATCGTAACGGACACGACCGATTCTCACCATTAAAATAGACTTCGTCCATATTCGATCAAATTATCTACAAAATCGCAACTTGTACTTGTGCCAGACGGACGGATGGACATCGTAAGTTCACTTTAAAAATGGATTCAGTGTCGATCGGTATACTAAAAAGATCGATCTAGATTTCTATGTATTATACACGTCGCATAACATTAATCTTAAATGACTACCGGCATTATCTTACAATTTTAGAGTAAAAATTAAATGTAGATGGCGAAATTGAAGCAACACGTTGAGTATACAGACACGTATTTAAAACAGAAAAGCCATCTGTTAACCAGAATTTGGAAAAAAATATACTTTAAAAAGGCAAAATATGCGCAAAAATACTCGTTTAACTAAATTATGCAGTTATGCAAAATTAAATCAATGCAAAAATTCATAAAAGGCTCCAAAACGGATAAATATATCGTTTTGTGCCTTCACTGGTCGCACAAGGAAAAACATGCAATTGCATATTTTTGGTTTCCCTGGTTATAAATAAATCAAAAAACTAACTGCCGTTTAGAAATTTTTATTAAAAATAAAAACAAACTTGAGTTTTTTATTGTTGTTTCAATAAAAATTCCCAAGCGAAAATTTTTATTTTTATAAACAGGCAGTTAATCTCGGACACAAGTCCTTAATTGCCACCAGAAATTTCATTATAATTGGACTAACTGTTTACAAAATTCAGAAGTATTTCCATTTTTTCCAATATCTTCCACTGCGCACAGGTTTGTAATTTTAATAGTGATCTTAGGCCTTATAAAATATAAATAATCTGGGTTTTTATGAGTAGCAAAGTTGATTTAACGATACCCAACTGTCTGTGTATTGATTCAAATGGTGTTTCTACAGACTTTAGATTAGACGGGGTCTATCTTGTTATATAATTTTATCACATATTTGTTGTCTTGAAAATTCAGCCAGATTGGTTCACGAACGAATGGCTGAGACATGATCAAAAAACCAAGATTGCGTCTTTTTTGAATCTATAAATCTGTCATTTTTTCCATAAAGCCTGGTACTCTGTTCAGTATTTCGTGCGAAACTAAGTCAAAATAAATATAAAAAAATGTCTGTGAAATACATATGAAAAAACTCTAATAGATTTGTATTTTGGGAATATTTTGAAAAACATTTGAAATATTTCTAGTTGATAGAGTTGTATAGAGTTGTCTCTTAATAATGTGAAAATAATGCGATTTATTTCTAGCAACAAAGTCAGATCGTCGGGAAACTTTATTCAAAGATTTGAGAAAAACTAAAGACATTATACAAATAAAACTGTTAATCGAATAAGAATTATAAACTGCAATTTTAGCAACATTTTTGTTTTCCGTGCGAATCAAGTGCAGTTCATATTATTTCGCACGGAATTTAAAGCAACACCTAATAATTTTTTTTTTTTTTTAAATTTGTATTTGTGTAGTGGTTTTTATAACAAGCGTTAAAAAAAAAAACATAAGAAAAATGGCGAAAAGGGGAAACATTAATAATAAAATTAAGTTTTTATAGTTTTTTACTTCAGGATACTATAAAAATAATACATTTATCCGCTTTTTTAATGACAATTAAAAAAAAAAAAAACAAAAGGTGGGTTTTGTTTACCTTTGCAAAACAATAATGTTGTTTACATATAACTAATAAAAACTTTAAGTTTTGCAAAACCGCGAGATAGGTAATATTGATACATGTCAAAACTTTCGTATGAAATAATAAATGTTGCTCAAAAATTTTTTCAAGTTCGAAGAGAGTACTAGGCTTAACCCTATAAAGTGTTCTTAAAAATTATGAACTTTAAGATTTAACTTTCACCTCAAGTTAGCTTGTAGTAAAATCAATAAATAACCGAACTGTAGACAAATAACTTCTATTTTGTTAACGAAAATAACGTTTTTAACACAATAGCGCCCATTACACCAAGTCATAGTAGAATAATATTTGTCTAAGATATTTCTTAAATTTTTCTATAGTTTTTAATACAAGGAGTATTAAATATTAAAAGTAAGCCAAAGTGGTCCATTATTTGCCGCCGAACAAGTGTGGTACGACGGAGTTCATACAAAACAAGCTATTAATAAATTTGAGCCCAAATAAGATACTTGTTTGCTTTCAGTAAAGAAATTTGTTTGTTTTCAGCGACCATGCAAATTTACTCCCGAAATAAGGATTTTGCCCTGCTCACTAGAAAACAATTGACTTTTCAATAATATAGTAAATTCATATGTATATATAAAAAAAGGAAATGCGTTTGTTTGTTTGTTCTCTAGAGACTACTAAACTACAGAACCGATTTTCCTGAACTTTTTATATAAATTTCCTGATAAGCCGGCGTCTAACATGGGCAATAAATATTTGTAAATTTTTAAATAAAGACAGCAAGATAAATCACACTAAAAAAATTGTGCAAGAACCCATCAGAACTTGGCAGCACCAAAAACAGCCAGAAAAATACAGCGCGCCACTACACATGTGTAGATAGCATGACCGAAAACAGTACGCAATAACCAATACGCCAACATAGCAAAGTCAATACCACCATGTAGATGGCAGCACCGCAAATACATCAGATACGATCAGATATTTGCCAGGTATGGCTGTAATTTCCAAAACGGTTACAGTAAAAATTTCTAAATTCGAAAAGCGAGCTGAACTGAAAAAGTGGGCGAAGAACTTTCCATCTAAAGAAGAATAATAGAAGAATTATCTTAATTTGGTACAAAATGCTTCATTATCAAAACACGAGATCTCCTTTTAATAAATTTTATTTATTTTGTTTCAATTGGGGTAGCAAAGCGCACCGGGTTTAGCTGGTGGCAAAAACAATTAAACACATTGCCGGATATAACACTTTTAATTATTTTTTATAATGATTTTATTGCTGCTCTGTGTAATCAAATAAATTCCACTAGATTAAGAAAATTTATTAGCTTTTGAAAAATTATAAAAAAAAGTATAACAATAGAGTTTTTTTTGTTTTATTTCACTTTATTTAGCATGTAATCAACAATATATTTTTTTTTTTCATTAACGCTTAATGGACTGCATATAAGTATAATTATTATTATAAATTTAGTTCAGTTTGTTTATTTTTATTTTGGTTTTGTAATAGTTTTATTAAAGGTTACTAAGCTGTTTTTGTTCTCTTTTTGTCTTTATACTAATTATTTTCCTAATGGTGCCTAATTTAAGCTAATTTTGTTTATATTAGATTATTATTATGTTTTCATATATTATAATAAACTTAGTTATAATTATCTAAACTTAATTTCAAGTGTATTTATATAGTTTTTTTTTATTATTATTTGCTAATATAATGATTATATAGAGTTATTTTCAAGCATTTTTCATCTTATAAATTCGTCTAATAATTTCAATACTTATGGATGCCTAAAAAATAATTTACAATTTTTTTTTTAATTTATTTACTGGGAGTGGGGGTAAAACATTAAAGCATTATTGATTTTTATTTTTCTGAACTAACAATTTTTTTACTTTTATTTCTGTTATATTCTTATTTATACATATGTATTTTAAAAATATATATAAATGTGTGTTATATAGTTGTTTTTTATAATTAAGTCAATATAATAACAATTTATACAATTTAATTTTATATCTGTAAATTTTTTTTTAATTAATTAAGCTTATAAGTTGATATTTTTTTTTTTTTTTGATTTATTATTAACAATATGTTTACATAATTTGTATTTTATTAAATTTTTTCTTTATCTATAGAATATATTAATATATTTTTTTTTTTTTTAGGAAGACATTTTTTCATGATTGTGACCACTTTTTTAAATTATGGAAAAAAATTGTTAAAATCAAACTCTAATTAAATAAAAAAATTATAAATGATTTGAAATAAATTTCTTTTTTCTAATATCTTACTGTCTGTGTTTTTCAAAATAAAATTATAATTTCCACTTGGGAATTCATATTAAAACAACAATATTCTTATTAGCCGAAATTTGTTTTTGTTTTCAATATAAATTTCTAAGCGAAAAGCTTTATGTTAGTTTAAAAAAAAATCAGTTAAAAAAAATAAACAAGATTTTATTTGTCATGCTTAATTCCCAATTTTTATTCTTGATAAAAACACTGAAATTTATTGTTCAAGGGATAAGCTATTCCTATGCGCATTTCACTGGTTGCTTAGGCCAGATCGCCAGGAAATTTCATTCAAAGACTTAAGAAAAACTAAAGATATTAAACATAAAAAGCTCTTAAGCGAATAAGAATTATAAGCAACAGTGTTACTTGTAACAATATCAAAGCTTAAACAAAAACAACCACAATAAACAGTGAGTTTATCTATTCTTACATTCCCCACTACAATTGATTGGAATTCTTCCAACATTAATTGTAGTTGTCAGTAGGTTAAGAAAAAACAAAATGAAAACAAAAACAACTTGCTTTAGTAAGATTTCTGTATGACGTGCTAAATTCCCAATTTTTCATATTTGATAAATACACTGATATTTATTGTTGAGGGAAAGCTAGCAATGTCTAATATTTATTTAAAATCGTTATAGCTGTAAATTTCCTGAAAACTTACAGGATAAAACACTTCTATCGAACATGGCTTAAATCGCAAAATTGGAAACAAACCATTAAATTTATTAAAAATTACTAAATCGATTAAACAAAAAAACAAAATGTCGGAAAATAACCCAAAAAGCGATAAAAAAATATGCTGTTACCCCACGTCAAAAAAAAATACCATTATGTGCAGGGCTGCCAGATGTGACGATTTTATTCAGTCTTCAAAAAAAGAAAACCGTTAGTGTATAAAGCAGAACAAAAAAATTTTTTGGTTAACAAGACAGTTTTCATTTCCCCAAAAATTTATTAGGATAAGCAAAATTTCAAAAGAAAAACTGTTTACTCTTTATTCAGGATATGCGTTATTTTTTAATGGATTTCTTGTGGTCGATTTCACCAATATATTTAAATATCAATTTATGTTTAAAATTAGTTTTTCATGTCAAATAAAAATTAACTTATGTATATGAAAAACTTTATTAAAATATGAATTGATATTTAAATAAAATTTATGAAATTGGTCATTAATGTGATCAAAACATTTAACCGTTACCGCAATATTCTGCCAATGTAGATGGAATTTTGAGTCAAGTCAATGTTATGGTCGCTTTTGTGCCAAACTCTGGATGAAAAAGTAGTAATTTGTATATAACTCGGTCATTTGTAAACCGATTTTGATAAGTTGCAATATAAGTATTCTACTTAAATAATTTCAGGTGAAAAAGAAAAAATAAACTTCATAGATTATAAGAAACATAAAAAAGTTATATGGGGTCTTCGGAAAACCCATTCTAAACAAAACTTTAAAGGGCACATGATTAATATTATAGAAGCTACAAACGGAATGATAAACTTATCTAAAAACGAACTTATATATTTTGATTTTTATCTCGGTACACGTATGAAAATTAAATAAGTACCCACCCAGGTAACATGTATTGATTGTTAGACGAGAAACAAAAACAATTCCCTTTTTCAATTATAACTTTTTTTTATTAATTTTCTGACACATTTGTTCTTTAATCTTGGAATGTTAGACTGGCATGTAGTCTCAAGAAAATGTTTAAATGACTGTTTCCAGAATTCAAAAACAACAATGTTAAACTTTTTCTATCTTTCGTCAAACCATCATCGTATGAAACTATTGCAATTCTCAGTATAAATCATAACTTCAACAGTTACACCTAGAAAAAAAAACTGGTTTAAAAATTGTTATCTCCAACAAAACTATTTTAAAAGAAATTTTTAAACATATTATGATTCATTTAACCGTATCATTGTCACTGACTATCATATTTTGGTTGAATTTTTTCTCCATCAAGTAGCCACAACCATATTATGGTTACCTCCGAACATGTTATAGTTAAAACTAACTGGTTAGCATGGTTGGGTTTCAACCATCGCATGTTGCTCTTGGAAAAGAGGAACATACTATTGCTATTTTGAAACAAATTATTGTCCTATTTAACCATAACGTGTTTAGAGGCAACCATAATATGGTTGTGGCTGCTGGATGGAGGACTAATTTAGCCATTATATGGTTGTAGGTGACAATAATTTGGTTATATTAAACATAGTATGTTTAAAATTTTCTTTAAAAATAGTTTTGTTGGAGGTGACCATATTTAAACATGTTTTTTCGCTGCGTGTATGTATACATAATATCTACATTACATGATTTTTTAAGGCCTCGTAGATAATCTTTACCCACAGCTCAAACGATTCCCACAACGATTAAAGGAAGCGTCTTTCGCTGTGTTATGGAAGAAACTCACAAAGAAATCAGCTCTTGTAACAGTTTCTCACGTGTGAGGCATCTTCTACGATTAAAAATTGCGCTGGTTGATGCTTAAAATCGCTCTTGATTATACCATGTTCACACGGACAGCACTACTCGTGTTTCGCTCCACAAACATGATTGAAACCACATGTTTTGCCATACAAAATTTTGAGAGCAAAACAAGTCTGCGAAACAGGAAAAATTTACTATCATCTCCAATTTTGATAACAATTATCATAAGTGTATCTGAAATAGCTTTCAAAAAAAATCAAAACTAACAAAAAAAAAAAAAAAAAAAAAAAAAAAACAAAATAAAAAAAGTGCTCCATATATAATACAAATATAGTTTAAGAAAAAAAAGTTGGCAGCACTAAGATAAATAGTTTGTATTGGTAGTTTAATCGCCCAATTTAATGCGTTTAGAGATGGTTTATACATTTAAACACATTTTAAACCAAAAAGGGGGTTTAACTTGCACTGTTTTGTTAGCCCTAACAACACAAACAAAATTTCAAAATGAAACAAGAATGAATCGTATGAACAGCATGTTTGGCAATCTAGTTTAAGAGAGCGAAACAAGTGATTCATATCGTCGTCAGGCATGCCATATTTGCCGTTTTATCGGCTTTTTGACGATTTTTTGCCTCTAAATTATCAAAGTGCCGTTTTGCAGATTTTTGCCCAAAAAATGCCGATTTTTTGATAAACATCTAAAACACGGTACCTTTTTGTTGAATTTTAATTTTAATTTATTAATTTTGGGTAACATTGAAATATTTGTTTCATGAAAAAGAGTGAACCGTTATTAATTCAGCGCTTCTACTTAAGAAAAAAGGGTTAAGGCCCAACCATAATGTGCTTAAGTTGGATTAAGCAAATGTACAAATACATGTAAATCATATGAGGCTAGCCATATTGAACTTAAGGAAACTTTTTGTTAAAATTTATGAAACTGTCATTTGCTTAAGCAAAGTGCGAAACTGTTCGCATATTCCGTACGGAATCAAATGTTTGCTGATTTTATTTTTGTTTTTTTAAATACATTTGAGAGACTTTTTGTTAATTTTTGACAGTAGGTTAAGCAACGCTATGCATATTATTAACACTATTAAAATAAACAAAAAGCCACTCAAAAGTATTAAAAAAAACAAAAATAAAATCAAAAAAATAGTTTATACCGTACGGAAAGTTCGATCTGTTTCGCACCTTGCTTAAGCAAATGCCAGTTTCATAAAATTAACCAAAGAGTTTTCTTAAGTTCAATATGGTTTGACACATATGAATCACATGTATTCGCACAATTGCTTAAGCCAACTTAAGCACATAATAGTTAGGCCTTTAGATTTATTTGTTATGTATGTCTAACCCAACACACACATTTTATTTGAAAATGTTTCAATTGTAAGGAATAAAAAACAATTGAAAAAAGTCAACAATTTTTTTGACAAAAGCTAAAAGAAGAAAAAAGTTAAATTTAAAAATATAAAGTTCTTTATATTTAAGTTTGGAAATAGATTGATACTTACAAAAAAGTTGTAGCAAGCTAAATTCATATTCACTTTTAATTAAAAAATTAAAATCAAAACAGCGCAATTGACGATGATTCAGGTACATCAGATTGCCAATCTTTTGTAAGAATGTCGAGTAAATCTACAAACTTTTTGGCAAACAAATTCAGATTTAAAAGTGAGAATTCTCCTGGTGAATTTCTAACAAATTATGGTGCTTTCACATTCTTCCGCCAACGTGGAAAATTTTTTAGCCAAGTCAACTAAATAAAACAAAATTTTGATGTACCCTGCAAAATTAATCTTTGAAAGGAATTCTGCATTCTAAAGATTGTTTCAAAGTTATAATTTTAAAGTATTTTGATGCTGATATTAAAATTCAGGACTTAATAAAAATGTCAAGTTCATATGTATCTATAATAACAAAAAGTACAAAACTTTAAAACAATTTACCCTAAAGTACAGATTATACACATAAATTATGCTTAATTGTTCGGTTTTGTTATTTTTATGTCTCTAAAAAAAATGTTTTACTGTATTTAAAATAGGTATTTTTAGTTTGCCGATTTTTTTATATTAAAGTGCCGATAATGCCGATTTTGTTTTGAAAATATGTATGCCGATTTCTTACCAAAATCATCTGGCACCCCTGATCGTCGTATGAACAAGCATTAGACTCCCAGTAGCTCTTACACGATTGAAAATGCAAACTGGAAATGAAGAAATTATAATGTTGTCTGATTGTTTTTTTTTTATAATTATCGACAAAGTAAAATTCGAATAAAAATTGTTGAAAATAACTAAATTTTAAGATTTTTTTTGGCGATTTTTCAAAACGAGAAAAACGATTTTTTTAATTTTTCTCAGGAAATTTACGTTTTTTTACAAATTTATCTGGCAGCCCTGATTATGTGTAATACCAAGGAATCGAAGGAAATATGCTTAAATTCGAAATTTAAGTTATTTTATTTTCCCTACTAAGGGCCTTATTCTGTAAAACACAACGCAACGCCTAAAATTTCATTGAAAGCAAAAAAAAAAAAAAAAAAAAATCTAAAATATTTTAATAATTTTGTTGTTGATTTCTACAGAAATTCAGATTGAATGTTTAAATTTCAAGCACTTCATACATTGTGGCGTTTAAAATTTTTAAACAAAATTTTAATTTCTATAAAAAGCAACAACAAAATTATTAAAATATTTTTGAATTTGTTTTTGCTTTCAATGAAATTTGTGTGCGTTGCGTTGCGTTTTACGGAATAAGACCCTAAAGTTTTTTAAATTTGTCCACTTTTGTATATATTAAAATTTTTGAATTCATGAGTCTTTTCTTTAATTTTATAAAATTTTTCGGCGAAATTTTGTTTAAGTACTTTCTTTTATCAGTACTTTAAATTCTCAAAAATGTTTCTTCTTGTCAGGAGTTTAGCAACAATTTTGAAATCTGTATTTTCCATTTATGATGAAAAGTGCTTGTGCTGCATTGTTAAAAAAAAAATAATAACTCTTGATATAAACAAATTTGAATACTTTACACCGAAATTTTTTTTAAAATTATAACACTGGCTGTTTTGCAATAAAAAAATTGTATAATCAATTTTATAAGAGACTTTGAATAATGTCTATTTTAGTTTAATTTTGTTTGTTGGGTAGGGATTTAACATAATGCCTATAATAAAAATAAAATAAAGTCATAAAAATGGTCAATAAGTTTCATTTTATGTTGTTTTTTTTTCAATATTCTATAATATTTTTTGTCAATATTTAATGTAACATTTTCTCTTAATTAAAGGCTTTTCTCTGAAATAGTATTTGTATATACAGCATTTTTTATCTTAAAAAAAAATTTACATATCCTTCTTATCATATAAAATCCTTTAAAGATTTCATCCTTACTTGTTTTTGCTCTATTAAATTTTATTATTTTATATTATTTTTTATATATTTACACAAATGTTTAGTATTTATTGGATAATTTATGTGTAAATTTTTTTTATTGTATATTTATATATATCTTTTAGGTGTTCATTTATGATATGTTTATGTTTTACTTTTTTATATATTTATAATTTGTTATTTATTTTTTTTTTATTGTATTAAATTTTACATTTATATATATTTATTTTGTCCTTAAATTTGTAACAAAAATTATATAAAATATATCGTTTTATTAATGAAACCTTGGTTTGAATGAAGCAACATAAGAAGTCATGTTAATCGAATGAAATGAGAGTTTTAAATGTGAAATTAAATATTTTAAGATGATACCACAAAATTATATTTAGCTACAACAAATTTTATGTCTAAAGTTAAAAAAAAAACAGAACAAAAATCCAGTGAAGGCTATTTTGACGGTTGCCCCTTACTAATGCAATGTATTGTCTTGGTATTAGAAAAAAAGGTTATTTGGAGAAGGAAAGAGGGAGTAGTATTTGTGGCCATTTCCAAATGGAAGTCGGCTTGGAAGACTTCTGCCGTCTATTTCACATACGGCTAGTTAGACCGAGAAACGAATTTTCGTTGTAATGCATTGTGCCTATACATTGGTTCTGCTGGAAATGCTAGTAATATAGACATGCACCCACGTGTCAGGGATGCGATGACGCGCAACTCACATTCCGACCATGCTCCAATAAGTCAACAGATCTGGATACATAATTGTTATAAATGAGCTTCAACGCATTCCAATCTACACGATCCAGAAGATTCAAGATAGACCTTGAAACACCTGCCCAGATATGGGAGTACACTTCATTTTTTGTCGGATATTAGCGATATATAAAAGTGAAGAGCTCAGACAGAGTGAAGTAATTCTTGCAATTTTTTAAGAAACCAAAACACTTGAATGCTTCTTTCGACACTTGAAAAACATGTTTGTTCCTACGAACATCACATTGGATTTTCAATGCATACATGGTCACAGATGACGCTGACTTCATAAGACGTCCGTCTTACGATATTGGGTCTTACGAGCGCTTAAATCGGCACTATTTGCAAGACCCCACTCGGAGAGTGTCGTAAGGTCGTGACTGATTGTGTCGTTCTTGTTCTGCCTCATAGCTGATTAAAGAAAAATGCTGCTGTCATCTGAGAAAGAATATATAGACTGGAAGTAAGACCCAGGACGTCTTAAAGAAATTAATAAAAACTGTACACATTAAACCTCCTTTATAACGAATTTTAGAAACATACACTTTACGTAATCTCGAGTAACGAAAATATATATGTATATATCCAATTTAACCCTCTAATGACGCATTTTTGCTTTAACAATATTTAAAATATTTTTCATAAAGGCATTATTAAAACACTCAAGACTTGAGCAGATCTTGCGAGATGTGAAAAATCTCTACAAAACTAAATGGCCAGGCTCTAAACATTTGTCGACAGCTGTTGGTTTTTACCACGAAATATTCTGGTAGAAGACACTACACTTATTCTAGAATATCAGTGCTTGTCATGAAAAGGACTTTACGATTGCGTAATTTTTAAAGTTCCGAAGCTTTCTTAAAATTTTTGAAAAAGCTTTTTTCTTTAAAAGTTAGTTATCGTAACTAAATTATGTAAAGCAATTTTTTTTGACAAAAATTTATTAATGTGCGGTTTCCACCATACAAGTGATTTATATAAATTTTTCTACACATCTTTTTCTACAATCACTTGTATTGTGGAAATCGGACTCTCTCTCTCTCTCTCTCTCTCTCTCTCTCTCTTATCTATAATTTAAAAATTTTCAAAGAAAACTTGCTTTATGTATTATGTACCACTTTTTCAGCGATTAATGTAACTGTATGTCATTGACTTTTTTTACTCTTAAACTTACTAACACATAAATAAAAGTATGCACACACAAGTACACGTGTTTATGACTTTATGAGACTGAATACAACTTTTTGTCTTTCAAATGCACTTATTATACATCTGAATCCATTGCACATCCTGTATATCCTGTTTAATGCATTTTTATTTTTTGCATTTAAATTCCCATATAATTTCATATCTCGTGCCGTATGGTGACAATTAATAAAAAAAATAGCTGCAACATTTCCTTTTTAATGTTATTTTCATGTGCAATTTTTGTTGTTTTTCTTTCTGTTGCATTGCCATATACTACATGTTCAACATACATGATGCAAGTGTGTGTGTGTTTATGTGAGTGTTTTTTCATTAAATATGTTGTGGTTGTCATTAAACTTTGTAAAATGGAAAATATGTGGTTTTTCCTGCATATTTATTTAAAAATAATTTTCTGTATAGAAGTTTTTAACAAAATGTGTATTTGTGTATACAAGTTTGTTTGTTATAAAGTAAATTAAATATTTTTTTTTAACACTAAAAAAATAATGTGTTTTGTTTATTTTTTGTTTGTTATTTTTAAATTTTTTTTTTTTTTTTTTTTTTTGTCCAGAAAATTTAAATGATAAAATTATACACTCTCACTTAATAATACATGTAACAAAAACAGATACAATTAAAAAAAACAATAATAAAAAAAGGAAATAAAAACATATTTAACATGACACTCGAAAAATATGTGTGTTTTATTGAAGCTGCAAAAAAAAAAAAAGGTTTTTATTTTTCTTGCACTTTAATCAATAATTAAAAACTCATTTTTATGTTGTTGCTTTTGCTGCATTTTATCAGAATTGTATAAATCATTTAAGGTTTTTTAATGGCTGTATTGCGTTAAATTTTTTATTAAATATTGGTTTTTAATTTTTTTTTTGTGAATTTTGTTGGATCTCCATTTATTCGTTGCTTTAAATTGGTTGTGTTTAATAAAATGAACAGGTTGGCATAAATATTTCACAAGTCATTTAATAACAAACATTTGTGATATTTTCATATTAATCTTTATAAACAATAGAAAATTTAATGAAAAAAATTTAATTGAGCATATGATTGAATATTTTTAAATTGTTATAAAGTTAAATAAAGGAATTAAAGTGTAAATTTTTAAATAAGATTAAGCAAAAATTTAGGAATTTTACACAGATTTGCTTTTGCTTGCACTTCTAGGAAATTCAACAATGAACAATTTTTTTTTAGTAAGAATTGATTAGATGATAAAATATTAACATTTTTCAATAATAGTCTAGAAAGCAAGCCATGATTTAAGGACTTTTTTAAACAGTTTAAACAGAGAAAACATTTTAATTTTTCAAATCGAAAAATTCTAGAAAAATTTGTGTCGATTTTGTTTTAACAGTAATTAAAAGAATTGAAAAACCATTTCTTTGGATTGACCGAATCTTATATAACCTTAACCATGATTTGATAATATTCCCCAGCTAGCAGCTTGTATCATAATCGATTCTTTTAAGAATCGGCTCTACGAGCAAAATAACTGCATATAAGCATATTTTTCGTTCATAAATGATACTCTCGTTGTGAGAAAATACCGATAAATCACATCAAAGAATTATTTGCGATACAATTTTCTGTTTACTTTTGAATTATTTGTGAATTCTTTTTTAATCGCTCAAGTGATTAATCAGTTTCTTACCATCAGACATGATTTTAGAAGATTCGTTCAGATGATTTTTACAAAAAAATAATCACCCTAGTGCTAGCTGGGTCCTATTTTTGTCAAACAACTTTATTTCTTAAAAAATTGGACGCCAACAAACTTTGCTCTGCTTTGCAGTAACCTGTTGTAAACACTTCCTTTGAAACATGAACAGTTTACATTAGAAAAGGATTTATAGAAATAATTTTTGGGAAATTGTTTTTCCCCAAGTTGTCTTAAAAAGGATTGCTTTTCATTCCGCAAAAATTTCCTATGAGATCTAGGTAAAACCAAACTGGTTGGAATTAATTCCAGTTAAGATGCTCTTCCTTTAACTACTGTTTACAGAAAAATTTTGTAGCAGTATTAATAGAATTAAAATTTTGTGTTGTTTTGAGAGTACTATAATTATTGCTAAATGTTCAAAAGTGAAATTTAAAATTAAAAAAAAAACAATAAATCTTTAACAACCAATAGAAAATTAGTTTAAAAGTTAAATAACTTGTAGTTTATTGTTGAACATCTACGTTAACAATTTTATTTAAAGTATTTTACAAGTAGTTAGTAGTTTAGATAGCAACAAAAATAGTTGTTCATGTAGCAACTAATTGCCGTACCTAAACAAGAGCGAAAGGCGGAACGTCTTCTTCCGCTTAGCTTTTACGCTGATATGCCATACCTAAACAATAGCGTCAACGTTGTGCCACAAACAGTAGTGTTAACTTTCTTGTTTAATAAAACCTACATAATAGAAATAAAAAAAGAGAAAAAACCGACAAAAAGACAAAAAAATAGCTAAATTGTCATTATTTATTAAAAAAAAGTGGCCAAAGCGGATATTCCAGTTGCAAAGCGTTGACGCCGCGCTAGTTAGGTATGCTTCATACAACTTGTATGGGCATGAGAACTTTTGACAGCTAGAAAACGCTTTCCGCTCTTGTTTAGGTATGGCTGTAAGTAGTCGAAAAACAAAATCGTCATGAGAGTAATTTCAACATAAAACAAGATAGAATACAAAGAAAATTGTTGAACTTAAGGGTGTTCTCGAGAGCAATGTTCAAGTATGGACCGGTTTTAAAAATAATTTGGGAACACGATTTATGTTGCAAAAGGATATATTTTAGCAAATTGAATCAACATTATCAGCCTAACTGCGGTTGTTGTTGTCGTAAACGACTGTATCGTTTTTTGTCATAGATTAAGGTAACACAAAATGTTTGTTTTTTAGTCTACTACAAAAAAGTAACACACAATTGTGCTCTTTAATCTACTACAAGAAACGACTTAGTCGTTTACCAGAACGACAACCGTTATAAGGCTGAATAAGATAAGTTTATGAGCTCAAAGATCATTCTGGAAAGAAGTTTGTATGGGGGCCATGTAAAATGATAAACCAATTAATCACTATTTGCCAAAGTTAACGGCAATATGACAATTGAAATGTATGTATTTATATGGACAGACAACCAGCCAACTGGACGGACGAACATAGTTAGATCGACTCGGAAAGTTAAGGAATATATAACATCAGCACAAGCGCAAAAGATTGTTGTTGTATCCTGCTTTTAAGTGCTCAAACCGAACTGAGTCTTCAAATTATCTCTCATTTAATTGTCTTAATTTCTTATTTTCTTTCGTTTTTTATTTTCTGTTTACAAAATGTTTGGAATTAAATTAAAGTATGGCAGCATTGTTGGGAGCAGGTCTTTTAAGTCGGAGTTGATGTGTTTGTACCGGAGTCGGAGTCAGACTGAAAGTGAAAGTACCTACAAAAAACTCACGACTCCGACTCCAGAATTTTCCGGCATACAAATTTTTTCTAATATTTTTCCAAAATAAAAAAATGTTAAGAGGGTCTGCTTTAAAAATTTTGAGGTCAGAAAAAAGGGACCAGTCAACTTTACATATGTTAATTATTATATTAATGCTCAATGCGGCACGTGTTAGAATTAAAATATCGCTTTAAAATTTTTAAAGAATAATTATTTTGCTATAATTAAGCATCTAAAAGGTACTGCAATAACAAAAATAGTTTAAAGTCAAAAAAAAGGACCAGTGTATGAGACACATTTAGCCTCAAGGGTAAAGTAGGTGTCGGAGTTGGAGTTGAATTTGAAGTCGGTTTTGGATTCGGATTCAAAAAATTACAGCGGTTGGAGTCGGAGTCATAGTTAGAAAAATATTTTTAAATCTCCTATTCCGAATTAGATTATTTACAAGTTTATGCAAGGAGAGGAATTCATTTTATTTATTTTATTTCTATTTCTGAAGTCCTATGAAATAAAAAAATTTAATAGCGGAGTTCAGTATTAGTCCTGCAAAAGTTACAATGTAAAATATCGTAGCTCTTTTGTTAAATCCAAGAACAAAATACACAGAGTTTCGTTAGATTTAATTTAAGTGCAGTGATATTTTGCAATTGCTCTTTGGCAAGCCTAAAATTGAACTCCGCTTTTATGTATTTTCATAGGAACATTTTTTCTCTAAATTAATGAATTAATAAAAAAAATGACATGTAATTGTCATTGTGGGTCCAGAACTACTGTTTTAAAGTAAATAAATTTGTGGCGGCATTTAAAAACACAATCAATTGGCCAACAATATTAATGTGTGTATGACAACTGATTAATGTATAATTTCATTAATATGAATATTTAATTAAAAAATTAAAACATGAACATACATATATAAATAATGAAATGATGAAACTAAAAAAATACTTGTTTACGGACATTAAGAGCACTCAATTAATTGCTTTAAAGTTGACTTAAAGTTTATTAAATAATGCAAAAAATTTTAAAATATAAAAATATATATAATTTAACAAAAAATTAAGCACTTTCTTACCTATAATTTTTAACATAAAAAAATACTTTGAATCTTATCTAAACAATTTTCATACGATTATTAACACTGTACAAATATAAAATATTTACCAAATATTTATGCGATTTTATCAACTTTTATTATTTTTAGCATTTTTTGTTGGTATTAATTAATGTTTAATGGGCATGTATGTATGTAGTTCTATACATCTTTATGTATATAGTTACGCTTTTATGTATGTATATAAGTATGTTTTGTATATAAATATGTATAAGTGTATGTTGTAAGTTTAATATAGTGTAGATTTCTTTTAGTTATATAAACATATACATATCCATATATATAAGAGCATTTATTATTTTAGTTGTTGTATATTATTTTTAATAATTTCTTGTTCTAAACGTTTAATGTTTGAATATTTTTTTTTTTTTGTAATTTTTAATGTCATGTTATTTTTTCTATGGCTGGCCTTCTACTCACTTGTAAGGACTCAACTGTTGGTGGCATAAAGTTGCTAATGCCTCTGCTGCATTGTATGGAAATCAGCAGCAGTGTTAACAATGAGATGATTAATAAATTTGAGCTGCAGTTTTCATTGTGTCTTAGACTAATAGCTGCACTATTTTCTGGCCAAACAACTTCGACTTCAGCCATTTTGAAAATGCTTAATAGTCGGTGGGATTGCAATTCATGGTGTTCGGCATTAATGTGATGACTAATGGTTTTTAGAACCGAGGTACATTCGTCCTAAAATGTTAAAGTGAAAAAGTAGATTGTTAGAAATATTAATTAAAAAAATGTCATTAAAACATCGAAGCTACGCACAGAGAAAATTATGTTTTTTTTTTCAACAATAATGCTATGGCTGTTCTCCAATGCTTACACGTTGAACTCGGTAAAGAGAAATATGTGGTTGGTATGTTACGCCAAACAATTACACTGTGCTCCTATTTTACACTTTTTTAAACAAGCTGGACGCCCCAACGGTAAAACTGATTTAAGTATGATGTGTACGTAGTGTTACTAGTGGTAAACACATTATTGTTATTATTTACCATAAAATGTTCTAAAGCAACCATAATATGGTTGTGTCTTCTTAATAAAAGACTAATTGAACCATAATATCGTTGTCGGGGACAATAATATAATTAAACTAACCACAATATATTTAAAAAATGTTCCTTAAACATAGTTTTGTTGAAGGCGACTAATGGAAAAACGTTTTTCTTTACGTGCATTAAAATCACTTTAAAAACAATAAATAGTATTTCAAATGTTCTTTTATGATTAAAAAATGTGTTATTTTATGACTATTTCAATCTAACATGGCAGTCAAAAGAGTCATATGATCATTATCATCTTCCTAAAGTGTTAACTAGATGTAAACTTACCTTTTCCTTCTTTAACAAATCGATAGCCTTAAGTTTTGCATCATGTGGTAAACGGGCGGCAATAATGATATTTTCATCTGTCATATTGAATAAAGTTAAAGTACATTGGGTCTGTAATGAACCAAACAAATAAACAAATTATTAAAATAAATTTCAACATTTTTTATTTTTCGAATTTATTCTATGAGTTAAATGTAACAAGAGGATACAATATAATAGTCTGGTAGTGTATAAAGTCATTCCTGAAAAATTGAAGGAATAAGACTATTACAAAAAAGCTTTATAAAATACATAACTGAAATTTAACTCATAGAATAAATTCGAAAAATAAAAAATGTTGAATATAATATAAAGTAACCTACGAAAGGAAATAATTCCCAGTTTCTAAAATAAATTTCCCAATACGCTTAAGCCAATACTAATAGAAATATTTAAGTGTATAGAAGATTTGAGAAACCAAATTGATTAAAGGCATTTCTCCAATGTCGAATGCGACATTCGTACGCCTTAAAAGTGATAAAAAACATACACCAAAACATATATTTTTTTTTTAAAGGCGAAGCTTATAGCTCTTGATTAGCACTATAATTTGTGCTAAGGATGACTTTGAGCAATTGTTCGTTTTCAAGATAATTTAAAAAAACCAAGGCATTTGCATGCGACAAAAACAGAAGTCGCCTTTAAGGCAAACAGTTCAAACTCTAATTTCAGCGAAACCTGATGAAATATTTAAATGCGAAAATGTTATGCATTGATTTATCTAATAACGCTTTTTATTTGATTTAAAAATATTGTGTAGTTTGTTTTTAATTTAATTTTAATCACTGTCGCACGCTACATGTTGCATGCGACATTTTGTTCCATCATACTTTTTTTTGTTTATGTTTTTACTTTTTATGTAATAAGACATGCGTAAGATGATTCTACATTATTTTAAATACATTCAATATATTTATTTTCCGAACAAAAATTATAAACTTAAAAAAATATCTGCAATAAAGAAAAATACAAATATAGAACAAAAACTAACTTAACTGAAAATAGTATTGCTAGTCTCAAATAAAGTTTTTTTTTAATAGAATAAGCTGTCCTTGCTGCTTTTAGTTGTTGGCCATCGCAAATAAATATATTTTAGAAAAAAAATTTTTTTTTTAATTTATGCATTTTTCGCTTACGATGTCGCACGCTACAAATTTAAAATAAGTACCAAGAGAAAAGCACTGATTATTTTCCAGCAACATTTTTTTTATTAAATTTTCAACAAAATTATCTGTTTGCTACTAATATTTGATGCGCATTGTACAAATACCCTCGACGCACTGATAACAAATGTTCTTTTTCAATGTCGCACGCTACATCGAAATATACGGTAAGGCAAAGAAAAAAATTTCCGTAACTGGCAATTGCAATTGTCAATGCATAATTTTTCTCATTAAGATCATTTAGCAAAACAAAACGTGCAATAGAAATGTTCAAAACCGAACTTTTGCACTTGTTCGACTTTGCATTTGAACATTTCAAAGTGTGTTATGAATAAATGTAAAATTTGTTTACATTATTGAAAGTTGATAGATTCCCTATATAAATATGTTAAAACAACATACTTTTATAGACTTTGAATTTTTTTGACGGGGGTGGACATTTCTGTGGAAATGCCCATATGTGGATTCAATTTTAAATCATAACGATAATCAAACAATCTTAAAGTTTAAAAATCTTACCTGGTTATCAATATACGTGGTAACATACTGTTGTAAAGCTCTGACAGCATCTTGTACACCCAAATTGGTATGAGGTCTTAATAAAGCTTCATCAGCAGAACTGTAGCCCAGCATAAGAAAAACTCCACCTTTTTAGATAAAAAAAAAAAATAAAAAACATAAAAATAAAACAACAACAGCGACCAAGTAAGTAAATTATATTATTTTCGTGAAAAACACTAAAAAAAAACAAAATCTATTACGAGTACTTTTTACTACACTTTTGAAAACACGCACATTTAAAATCATTTAAAAAATTATACAACTTAAGCATAAATTGCACTCACACACCCAGGGCATTTCAAATTATTTAATAAAAAAATATAAAAGAAGGAAACGGAATAATCTCCTCTTTGGAAAATTTCCTTCATCATGTTATTTTTATGGTTGGCTTGAAGTTTGCTGTTTATAGCATAAAGTATTTAATCATCATCGTTTATCGTAAAATGAAATCATTACCCAAGGTGTAACATAATCTGCCAAAGCTTATTTTTTTCCTCAAGATTGTTTTGTGTTCATTGTTTAAATAACTATCATTTTCTGACAACCACACCACTGTTTTTTTTTATATTTATTCATAAGGAGTTTTATTACAATACCCAGTGGGCGGTATTGAAAGGTATGTTTTCTTTGTTGGACATGTTGTAGTTTTTCTTTTTTTTTTTGGAAGTTAAGTTTAAAAAAATTCCTACAAATTTTCTAAATTATACATGACATGTTTTTAACATTTGACTTTTTAAAAAATGTTGTGTGTGACCTGTAAAACATTGCTTTTGTAAGAGTAAGACGCAAAGTCGTCTGACAAAATTTCAATTAGAGCGTGCTCTATTTTCTTCTGGCAAGCCATCTGAAATCATAATACCATGGGAGATAAGGCCATGATGACTTTATCTCTCATTCAAAAGGGAGATTAAGTCTTTTATTTTTTTTGTTCATTTGAATGGGAGATAAAGCCATCATGGCCTTAGCTCACATAAGTAATTTTAGAAAATGGCTTTATCTCTCATTTCAGTTTTGAAGAACTTTTGCATTTTACATTGATTAATAGTTTTCTTATTTTTATAATTAAAAGGTAATGATTTTCCCTTTTACTAAAGTTAAGTATTGAAATCTGGCTTCGCATACTAAAGTTTTTCTGCGTGGCGGCCTGCGGCCGTGCTTACGAGTTTTCTCCTCCAGTAGGACACGGCAGGTGGCTTCGCTGAATAAAGTTTTCCTGCGTGCGTCACAAGAATAAAAAAATTACTTTTCCCGGAAACACTAAAGTAAAGTAATAATATTCTGGAAAAATATGACTTTAACTCTCATTTGCGAAAAAAAAATATGGCTATATCTCCCCTTACGTAAAATTTTAAATATGACCTTACCTCTCAATGATTAGGCAATAAGGCCATTATGGCTTTATCTCCCATTCAATTGAGCAATAAAGCCATCATGGCCTTATCTCCCATGGTTTTAAAGCACCCCCCCGATAATAACTGACTTCTTGAGGATATGGACCTGGAAGATATGTGGTTCTAACAGGATGGTGCCACTTTCCACACAGCCAACGAAACAATGCCTCTTTTTTTCACGAGGAATGTAATGCGTGTTATCTCACGATCATTTGATTTGACACCGTTGGACTTCTTTCCTTGGGGAAATTTAAAAAAGTGTACGTCAATAAGTCAAGAACAATTCAAAAGTTAAATAATGAAATAATTCGGCACATTAACGACATTAAACCTCAACAATGTCTCAGAGTCATTGAAAATATGGACTATCGAAAAGAGGTATGCCACCGAAGCCGTGGCGACCATTTGGCCGATATTTTGTTTCACACATAATTGTCATAGATTATTCTATAATAACAAAAAATATTAAGATAATTTTCTGAAAACTTTTTGTTTTATTTCCAATTAACATGGTGCGTTTTGGTTGGACCACCCTTTATAAGACTCTTGTTTGCCAACTTGCTTCAACAATGCCTTAAGGACCGAGGCCAAATATTATGAACTATTATAAAATTGAAATGTAAATAAAAAAAAGAAACCAAACATCAAAATTAATCCTATGAAACCTCTGTTTTTTCAAAAATATTCTCCTACACATAGAACTCTCTAATGCTTAATGCATTAAGTACACTGTGTAACAGAATGATGCAGTATAATACAGCTGCATCAAATATCACATTATAATATGACATACCACGCAACTGACAGATGAATGAGTAAAGAAACAGCAACAACTACATAAAGAGAACTACCAACAATTATACTTAACTCAACCCTACAGACAAAAACAAAAGACACACAACAAAAAGAATTCTCTTCTTCAAAAAAAAAAAAAATTAAAAAAAAAAATCTTATAATAATGGATGTTGCTGTAGCAAAGTAGCAACTAAAGATGAGTACTTACCTGGCAGGGAATAGTCACCTAATGGAGGTTTCATACATATAAAATGTCCCGAATAACAAAGACAACGACCACGGAACGCTTGATAAGCGGGTGAAGCATGACTATAAAATGCCAAAGCTGTACGACATGGTGCAAATGGGACGCAAAGGGCATGACAGGTTAGTGTTAGTGATTCGCCACAGCTGCATAATTCACTGCATTCAGCATCGTCCAAAGAGTAAATCTGTTAAGTAATCATAAAATGAACGATATAGAAAAAAATGCATTAAATAGAAAACAGTAGAGCATAGAAAAAGAATGAAAAATTAGAAAGAAAAATAATGGAGGAGGAAAAAATTAACAGTAAGAAACAAGAAGTGTAACGGGCATTATATTATGGCAGCAAAAAAAAGAGTTTATTTTTCTTAGTGCTCTTTTTTTATTAAAGTGGAAAAGCAACTTAAATTAACATTAATAATTTCGCTTCGATTTGAAGGAAGGACAACGTTAATACATTTTTCCATAACAAGAAAGAATAATTCCACTTGGATCATTTCTCTTACAATTCAATATTTTTAATTAATCTTTAAAGACATAAATATTTTTCGCATAGAATTTTGGTGGCAGAACCAGGGTTGTCAGATTGAATTTGACCTTTTTCGCCAAATTCAATGACAAAAATCGCCAAAATCGCCAAAGCCTTTCTTTTCAAGTTTTTGGCAGTAAAATATATATTTTTTTAATATATTAAAAATATTTTTTATAAATCCTAAAAAACTAATTTGTTCCGTATCGCTAAAATACGCCAAAAATTAAAAAAAAATCGCCATGATATATATTTTGCTTAATTTTTATTTAGAAAAAAGTAAAAATAGCTAGTGAACCCAAAAATGGTACGATGTTTACTGTGAAATAGTTTATAGTAGTCTACTTATAGTAACAAAAAACGATTTTTTGCGGCTAGTATTAAACAAATATTGGATATACATTTTTATATAGTTGCAGTTTAATTATACATATATCTAAAACGCTTCACCGGCAAAGCTCCCTATTTGTCTTCTTTTTTGGAATACATTGTAAGGGTATTGCATTTTTTTAACGATGGTACAAAAGTAGTGCAACTTATAACTCGTAATAACGCGTCTAGATGTTCGTATTGCATTCTACTTCAAAGGCGAGTTTTAGTGGAGTTCATAGCTTAAACACAGGCATTACTAGTAATAATTACCAGCATATAAAGGACAGTCAAAGTAAGTTCCTTTAAATTGTACGTACCTGTCGTATCGTTGCAGCTTTAAAGTTTTGGCATAAAGGTTTTTATCTTTCCAACTAACCAACGCTAATTTTTCCATTGTGTTTCAAAAATGTTCAAAGTTATGTAAGAGTTCATAAAAATCTTTAAAATATCACTAACAACGACTGTATCTGTGATAATAAATTGCCACATACATATAATGAAAAAATGTTTAATTGACTTTAAATATATTTATTTTTAATTCTTTTAAGAGCACTTTTTAATATGAAAACTATTTTCTCGAAGATATTCATTATCTTCATCAGCCATTTGAACGTACTTTCAAATACTGACCATACATACATATGAATGCCTTAAATTTCATAAAAAAAAAAAAAAATTATTTTTCAGTATTGAGTTTAACGAATTTTAAAACAAATGAATAGCTCATCAAAAATAGCCAACAAAATCGCCAACTTTTTTGTTAAATCGCCAACAAATCGCCATGTCGCCAAATCAAAAATTAGGTCGCCAAACAGGTTTGAAAATCGCCACGTTTGGCGAGAAATCGCCATATCTGACAGCCCTGGGCAGAACCGTTTTATACAGATAATTCTTAGCCATTTGAGGACAGATCTGGCTGAACTCCAATAATAAACAAACCTGAACTATATAAATATTATATAAGGGTGCTTCTACGTTAAGAGGTACTATCTACGGCTACATTAAAAAATCATATATAATTAAAAAATTTGTGGAAATATCAAACGTGTTTAATAACAAATAAAGTAAACTTTTTTGACAATAAATTGCAATACCTAAAAATTACCTAAGTTTAGTCATAACTTTGTGTTTGCCTAGAAAAAAGTATCTACCCTGGCCTGTCCCTTTACTATTCTGTAACAAAATCTTTGAAATTTAACACATTACTAATTCATTAAACAACTAATCGTTATTTATTACATAAAGTAGTATAAATAACAATAAAAGTCGTTTAAATAAACTTTCAAATTACTTTCATATTCCATTAAAAAAAATTACATAGGTTTTGTCCCTCGTATTTTAAGTCTCCTCCCCTGCACATTTTTCGACCGTTTAAAAATGCCGCTAAAATGCGTTGACGCTGCAAATTTAAATTGCAGAACATTTGTTTCGAAGTGAATTTAACAATAAAAATCGAGCGAGCCATTAGCGTACTCTTATTGGGCCGATAATTCGACCACACCGCGGATCGCTCGCACGTGTCAGTGATTGATGTATCTCCCCTGTTTAGTTTTATTCGCTTGTTTTTTGTGGCTTAAGTTTGTTTGTAATATTTATTTATTTAAATTTCAGTATAATTTACTGTGTTAGTTTGTTTTTTCGTTACGATTCATATTTTTCTGATTGTGCTAGTTTTTTAATGAAAAAATCTCTCCCCTGCCGTATTTCCCCTGCTTCATCTGATGCCAAGGTAGAGATTTTACGTCCAGGGTAGATAAGGAAGTGAGATATTACTTCTTTCTTAGTATTTCATGTATATTATTTTACGTTAAACCAACACGTATCCACTATATACACTATATTATGTAAGCAGATACTAAGTATTTTGGTTTTCTATGTTACATAAAAGAAGACTGTATGGAAATTTTAGTCTAATTTTTGTTTGTTTTAAACTATCACCAAATATTGAATAAATAAAGTTGATTCTTACGAAAATAAGGTTTGTTTTCAATTTTTATTTTCCCTGTAAAGTAAGGTATCCTGTCCTGGCCTTCATTTCTTTACCCTGTGTAGAGTATCTCCCCTGGTCACTTAAAATACCGGTAAAAGTAGATTACTTGACTGGCCATTATTAAATATTCATTCAAACTACCTGATTAAATACGATTATATTGAAGAAAGTTTTTATTTTAAATATTTTTATCACGCCGCCATTCCTAATATAAGATAACCTCTTTACGTAGAATGACCCATAAATATTTTACAACCTTTTCCCCATAATTTTTTTGGGTATACGGAAAAATAATTTTAACATGCACGAGGACCGATGGTCATCATTAAATCAACTTCTTACTACGAAAAAGGAACCAGAATGTATTTACTTTATTAGGTCTTACATCAATGTTGTCGAAAATACAAACCTTTGGTTAAGGGAATAAAACACAAATCCTGTAAAGATTTGCGATCAATAAGGTCAGGGCCCTGTTTCTCAAAACTACAAGTTATAAATCTACAAGTAAAATACATTAGAAAATAAAATTTTAGTTTTACAATTTTTGTTTTTGCTTCAAATGTATTCTACTTGTAGATTTTTAACCTGTAGTTTTGAGAAACAGGACCCAGGTCTAGCAAGTTTAAATGTTCATTTAATGAAGAACAGTTTATCGTTCGAAATTCAAGGAAGGCTTCGTTTAAATTTTTTTTAATTTACATTTCTTACAAACTGAATTTGGGTGATTTGCTTTGAACAATGCTCTAAGGTTTACCTGTAGTTAGTTGAAATACTATTGGCTAATCTGGGATGTCATTATACAGGCCTGTTCTAAAAATCACGTGATTTTAAATATTGTGCTTTTAAAGTCACAACGATGATTTTGTAGTGTTCCGAAAATCACACCGTTTTAGTGTTTCTCTGGGGGCTTTCGGCAATTGAAAATCACACTGAAATGGAACACCAAAATATCATTTGGGCCATTTTTAAAGGCACATGTGATTTGAAATCACGTGATTTGAATAAAAGTGATTTTTAGAACAGGCCTGATAGTCTGTACGCACATTGCTCTAAAGCACAGAACACACAGAGGCGTCACGAGACAGAAAATATTCTGTTTTTTCTGCCCTTTTTTGCATTTTTGTTTTGCTTACGCAATTTGTGTTGATTGCGACGACCTGCTTTTACGCACCTTCAGTTCATTCCAAAAAAACCACAAATGATTTGGGAATTTTCCTACGTCACTTTTTTCATCTCTGTTTGCTCTGTGCTCTAAAATGCGCTTACAAAGGACTCCGTGTGTGGATATGAAAAGAAAAAAAAACCAACTAGAATAGCAAGAGAGGGAAAAGTTTGCTTTTTCTATGACCTACATACAATTAACCCTTTGTGTTAATGGCCGTCAGACCCTATGCTGAACATTTAGGTACTGGCCATGCATATAGGGGCTCTTCAAGACGCACAACGTTTGGGCTGTAATTAATTAATTATTTATTGTACTATGGTTAACGGTACAAAATAATTATATGCAAGCATTTCGATCTGATTTTTTTCTTTTTTAAGATTACCTCAAATATTTTGAAATACTGTAAAATTCAATTGCAATTCGTACAACACATTTTCTCTGACAGCTGCTCGAACATTAGTAGAGATATCTATGTAAACGTTTCTTTTTGAATATGGACAGAAGGGTGACCGTTATTTTTTTTTCGTATTTTCACTTGGGAAACCCCTTAGATTGATTCCAAATTAGAAAAAAACAATATATATAAAATTTTAGATCGTTTGCATAGTTATTAGGCGTGCCTTGAGCCCACAAAGTTTGCTAAAAATGCTATTTTTCTCACTATAGGTGGCTTTAAGTGTTCATAACTTCAGTAATATTTATTTTAGAGAAAAACCTCATTCACAAATATTCTAGGGCTATATCTTATGAACAATGTTGCTCTGTATTAGTTTTCTTTAACATTAATATTTAATCCAGAAAAAACCAAATTAAAAAATAACACCGAAATTTTCACATATCTTCGCATTCTTTGCCTGGTGATTACACTACGTGACAAATTTTCAACAAAGTCGTGACCAAATGAATCTGGCAACTAATCTTTATGTAAAACTTTGCCCTGAATCCGAATATGAAGACAGAATTGTCAAAAGTGGAACAGTTTTTGAGATATTCCAAAATAACCGTTATTTGTGTTTTTAAAAAAGATGATGTGACTGAAATGCAAATATCATTAAAAATTTTGAACGGACTATGTATTTCTTTCTTTTTATTGAGAGGTTATAAACTTTCTTAAATAACCATGAGTCGTTTGTGAAGATGAGTCATTAAATGACAGAGTTATAGTGGACAAAAGTACATAGAGCCGCAATCCTATTTGGAAATCACAAATATGACAGAATTAGGTTATATATTCAAAGCTAGATGTGATTAATTGAGTTGAATAGTACAAGGTTTCAGCAAAACAGACCCCGTAAATGCTCCTTATGTAATCTAAACGAAACCGAAAACATTCTGCATTTTATAGCCAAATGCCCTATATTAGGACAAATAAGATTCCAAAACTTAAAAAAAAACTATCGTAACAGAAAATGAGTTGATTCTTTATGGTAAGGACAATTTTAAATATTTATCCCGCTATATTATAAATACGATAGGCTACAGGAAGATATTAATAACTGAATTTAATTATTAATTTTTATGTAATATAAAACAATATTTGTAATATATATTACAACCTTTTCCGACAGACGACGTCATGTCGTAGTCGTATGTTCAATTTTGATTACTTAAAATGAATTCAAAATAAAGAACAATTAACTAACTAACTACTAACTAGTGGACAAAACTTCAAACTTCATTAAAATTTTATGATTTTGTTCAATTTTGCTCTTTTCAAGTTATTGTTTTTTAAACCAAAAAATAAAATTTTTTTAAGTTTTATCACTAACGACATTAGCCTATTCAATTCGAAAATTTGTGTCCAATAGGATCCAGATCGGTGCAAAAATTACAAGGTTACAGAAGATTAATTGAATTAACCCACTTTACGATTTGTATCAAACCAAAGAAAAACACAACAAATACATATACAAAACTAAATTGTTAGTAAAATAAATACATATTAAAAAATAGCTTAAAGCTATTGAATTTCTATGTGGGTAAATTTACTAAATCTTCTGTAGCTTTGTCATTTTTGTACCAATCTATGTCTTGTTGGGAGAAAAATGTTCATATTTAAATAATCTAATGTCGCATGCAATAAAACATTAAGATTTTTAAATCATTAGATTAAAAAGAAAAACTTGAAAAGAGCAAAATTTAACAGAATCATAAAATTTTCAATGAAGCTTGAACTTTTGTCCCCTGTAACTCTGTCATTTATTGACCAAACTTCTCTAGCAACCCATTCTTATTTTAGTAATTTTATAACCTCTCAATAAAAAGAAAGAAATACATAGTCCGTTTAAAATTTTTAAAGATATTTACATTTCAGTCACATCATCTTTTTTAAAAACACAAATAACGGTTATTTGGAATATCTCAAAAACTGTTCCACTTTTGACAATTCTGACTTCATATTCGGATTCAGGGGAAAGTTTTACATAAAGATTTGTCGCCAGATTCATTTGGTCACGACTTTGTTGAAAATTTGTCACGTAGTGTAATCACCAGGCAAAGAATGCGAAGATATGTGAAAATTTCGGTGTTATTTTTTAATTTGGTTTTTTCTGGATTAAATATTAATGTTAAAGAAAACTAATATAGAACAACATTGTTCATAAGATATAGCCCTAGAATATTTGTGAATAAGGTTTTTCTCTAAAATAAATATTACTGAAGTTATGAACACTTAAAGCCACCCATAGTGAGAAAAATAGCATTTTTAGCAAACTTTGTGGGCTCAAGGCACGCCTAATAACTATGCAAACGATCTAAAATTTTATATATATTGTTTTTTTCTAATTTGGAATCAATCTAAGGGGTTTCCCAAGTGAAAAAACGAAAAAAAAATTGTCCATATAACTTGCGGTCACACTAATGGACAGTCTGTGAACAGTATCGCAGTTGGATCTAGATGAATTTGTTGATAATATTTCCTTACAGAGCAATAATTTTTCAAAGAATTGGATAGCATTTAATTTAAAAGAAAGATAGCTTGTTTTCCTAATATACTTGCACAATTTAAGAGCGACTCTTTCTAATCAACCTTTTTCTATTTATGATAACGATAATTAAGATTTATATTTACGCATGAGGAAACTTACCCTTTTGCTAGTTCCTTCTCTTATCAGCTGGTCGGATTGATGAGGTCTTTGCACAACGCAGTTTCCTAAAATATTAAGAAAAGTTAACAATTTAAAAGAAATTAACTTTAAGCAAAAATTTTTACTCAAGTAATAAAATATTGATGCGCCTCAAATTCCCTCTCTAACCCTCATTTTTATTTTATCACATTTTTTGCTCTTTTACTTTTTGTTGCAAATATAAACACCGAAGTGATAAAGTAACTATAATAAATCAAATGAAAGTACAATCATTTTCTATAGAGTTAAAAAAAAAAACTGAAACTATTAGAGGAAATAAAGATGAGCAAATAATGTCAACCACGTTCGCAATAAAATGCAAAAAGGAAATAACAAAAAAAAAAAAAAAAAAAATACATTTATACACAGTTTAATAGCAAACTCTCATTTACTTGAACACTGGCAATATTTTAAATGGACAAATGTTCTCCATACACATATACGCTCAATCAAATTCATAGTCATATACACACTTACAACCTCCTTTTTTTCTCAACAATATTTATAAAGTGCACACGCGAGTATAATAACAAAGGATCATCATTTAATATAATCCTTAACAATTTATATGAGTAAATAATTGTGAATGTATGTTTGAGTTAGTTTATGTGTTTCTCCCTCTTTTTTTGTTTCTTGTATTTGGATTTGAAGTACTGTTAGATGTGTGACCATTATAAATGATATATACTCACACTTGTTTATACTTGGAATTGTTTAGGAGTGTGTGTCTAAATGTGGGTATATTTGTATGAATGAGGTTGATGTAATGTTCGTTTTGTGTTGTTAATATAAATTTGTCCAACATGAAAAAATGATTCAACAAGCACTTTTTGTCAAGTGTTTTTTTTTTTTTTTTGTATATCAGAGCTTCATTGGCAAGGTTGACTCTCTAGATTGGTAGAGACATTTGAAGTCTACTCAGAATGTTTAATAAGGAGGTGCTATGCTTGTTTGGAACTAAGTTTAACATGGTTTTCAATTAACTGAATTTTCTGAGGTCCATTTACAACTTCATCAAATCTTACGCCCCCTTACGCCCTTTTACTTTGTATCAGGTATAACACACAAAATAATATTTGCTATACTCTTACATTTTTCACACATACATTTTACACACTTTCCCAGCAAAAACTTTGCTTACAAAATAAGTAGAAAAATAATGAGAACTTAACGAACAGACTACTTATTTTTCTACTAGAAGAAGTACTTATTTTTGTTCGAGATGTCCCAAAAGTAATCCCTTATAATTTAGCCTATTATAATCTAAAAAATAATATGTTTTTTTTATACTTAAAATTTTTATAAAAATATATAGTTACACAAAGTCAATAAAGTAAAAAATTTTTTATTTATTTTAATTTTTTTTTTTTTTGTTTTTTTTTTAATTATTTTATTTTTATTTTTTCTTATTCTATTTTACTTTATTTTATTTTTTATTTTTTTTTTTCTGTCTCTGGCGGGATTTGATCCCGCAACCTCGGTGATGATAGACTAGCTCTCTACCAGCTAGTCTACCGGGGCAGCGTAGTTTTTGCATTAAAAAACTATGTTTTATGACTATAATGACATTTTTATTGTCATAATGAAAATACAAATTTTTCTGTATATTTAAGATATAATAAAGTTATTATTTAATATATAACTAATAATCCAAAAAGTGGCGAATAAAGCTACAAAGTAATGAATTCTTGAAGTCATTAAAAGTAGGATTGTAAGTAAAGTTTTTGCTGGGTTGTTTTATTATTCTGAATAATATTTACTATTTGTTCAAGTATATATGTTTATAAAGTTTGAGAAATACTTGCAGAAAAATAAAAATGTCTCTGGTGTTACATGAACATGGTGCCAACATTAACAACATCAATGTTAAACAACGCCAAAACGGATGTCCGCTATTCATGTTAAAGCATTCATCATGTCATCATTGCTGTCGTTGCTGCTGTTGTTATTGGTGATTGTACAACTTGCTTAACTACACACACACATACTGAAATACTTAACTCATTCACTTTCAGCATAAACTTTAAGCATAATACTTGCTGTTGCAGTGAGATCAGAATAAATTAAACAAACACTCTATTTTCAAATATGTAAAGTAACTATAGTACCTAGCTAAAAATTTACTGGTTAGTTTTTACTTTAGACTTGTTGTATTTTTGATTTTTTTCATATATCATACTATCGTATTTAACGTTGGCTTGAAGGAGCCCAACAAATGCATTTCTGTGCGTTTTTCAAATAGTATAAAACTAGTTGCTTTATTTACAGTTAAGTATTAATAAAAGAAAAACTAAATTTGATAATTCCTCTTAATATTTTTCATACCTAATTATTGTTTTATAGTGGTATGTATTTATTTTAGAATAATTCTAAGCACTCACCCCTGGAACCAGAGAGAGAGAGAGAGAGAGAATATTACAATTTATTTTCCTGTAAAACCATGTTTCCTGATTTCCTCTTTGGTTACGAAAATTAAAGAAATTAGCTGAATGCCCGATCTGGTTTCCATCATCATTCTACATTGTAAATTTCATCTATTTAACCAAATAATTTTGACAAAAAGAATACTGGAGTTTTCATTCTCTTTTTTTCTACTACTACTTTTGTAGAATTATTATTGTTCCTTACCAGTAACGATTTTAGCTGCAGGGTTGAATTAGATCAAGTTTTCTACTGCATAAAAGAAAATATTTCTACACAGAAAAAAATATCTCAAGAAAATTTTTTTTTGATTCAATGAAAAAATTTATCAGATTTACACTTGGCAAGTAGAAAACTCAATAGCACTCAATACAACATATTAAATAATGATATAATTAAATATTTCCTTATATTCAATAAAAAAATTAAAGTAAATCAAAGTAAAGACATTTTTTTTAACAACTCTTGTCCATTTATCAACAACTCATAATTCTCATTCGCTTTACAGTTTTATTTGAATAATATATTAAGTTTTGCCAAAGTCTTTGGAAAACGGTTTTCTGATGATCTGGCCCAGTGTTGCAAAATTGAAATTTTGAAATGGTACTGAACTTCAACTAAAAGAGTATTTTTCCCACCAAATGGTACTTTTTGTTAAAATAAAGCAATAATTTATGAAAAAAAGGAGCGAAAAATATTTTATTGGAATTCATTTATCTAAGTATTTAATAGGAAACAGTATTTATATTTGAGGTACACATATAAATAATATTTCTGTTATACATAACCGTCAAGCGCCCCATGCATTAACAATATCATTGTATATGTTGTTCTATATTGTCCTATATTATTAAAAAAAAAACATATCCTTTAAAGTAAGACAACATAGTTCATTTTTGCCAACATATTTCACAGTATATTGCACTTCTTTTCTGATTTCGATTCTTGCCAATATATTGTGTCACCTTCGAATATCACATACACATTGGCGATAAAATTGAACAGTTATATTGCAAGTGTATGAGCCGCTTAAGGTACGTTTTTTTAGTATTTTCTAAAAAAAATATTTGAAGTACATAGTTCATATATTTCTGAATAAGTAAATAAATTAAAAATTTTATTTTTGTCAACATAAGCTTATACTGGTATTTATATTTTAAATTTTTGCAAAGTTACATTATTCAGACTTTTAAATATATGACGTAATTAGAACGTAGTTAATGTTAAAAAAAAAATCTTTTAATTCAATGTTATAAGATAAAGCAAATTTACTTTAAGAGATCATAAGAAATATTATAGCAACTAACAGTTGATTTTAATAGGTCTTTAGTTTTTATCAAACTTGAAACAGATTCTACGGGTAAATGATTTCTTCCTTTGCTTTTTACAGCATGTGGTATCGATAAAATACCAAAAGCAATATGTGAAATGTTAGCAAACATTAGTTTTGTTTCTTATATTGGCCATATTTTTCCAAGAAATTTAAATATATTCAGTTTTGAAATGCTTTATTTCTGAAAGATCCGCTAGAACACGGAATTAACACGGAATCGAGAATTGATAGTTTTATAGTTTTCTTTATCGTTTGTTAATATCACTAATAGCAACAGTATTATGCTATTGTTTTTTTCTGGAAACAATATTATCTGGAGTGAAGCTGATTATCACTTTTAATGATATATTTTCAAAACAATATTTGGTTCTTAATGTTTCGCAAATGATCGAATAAAATGATTTTGTAGTTTCTTTTACTTTATAAACCATTTCCTTAACATTGCATGTTTTTAATCCAAATTTTTAATATTTCTATAAATAGTTTCTATAAATATGGTTTTCATTTAAATTTTCCACTAACATATTATCCAATGCATCCCTTTTTATAAATTTTCTTGCCACTTGTAAGAACAAATATCCCATTCTGCAAAGCATGATATGAACCCTGGCATCCACGCTTTGCATTTCAATATTAACGTCGTAAATTATTTTTAAAATACAGCAACATAAATTTTGCAATAAACACATGATGACCAAAGCCTGCTATAACAATTTGTCTTAAATTTGCTACTAATAAGAAATTTTACACAAATTTACTATAATTGAAAATATTTCAAAAATTTTTAAGTAAAAGAAATGTTGCACAAACTTGTTTTTTTTTTTTTTTTTATATAAAACTTTGTGGTAGTTTACCATTTGTACTTTATTTTACGCAAATTGTCTACATACATAAAATTTTGCACAAATTTTTGGCAAATTTATTATAAACCGGAAACTTTGCGTAAGTTTGCTAATCACAAAAATTTTTCCTAAAATTTGCGCAAATTTTTTTTTTTTTTTTTTTTTGTTGAAAATTTTGTACAAATTATTTTATAAATGAGAAGTTTGCCATTATCAAAGTTATTTACGGGAATACAAAATTTATCATTAATACGATTTCTGTATGACGTGCTAAATTCCCAATTTTTCATATTTGATAAATACACTGAAATTTATTGTTGAGGGAAAGCTAGCTTCTATGCGCATTTCACTGGTTGCTTAGGCCAGCTCATCAGGAAACCTTTTCCTAAGATTTTAGAAAAGCTAAAAATATTATACGAATAAAACCCCAAAGCGAATAAGAATTTTAAACACTCAAAGTCTTACTCGTAAGTAACAATATCACAGCTTAAACAAAACACCAACAATAAACAGTGAGTTTATCTTTTCTTACATCCCCCTACAATTGGTTGGGTTCTTTCCGACTCGAATTGTAGTTGTAAGTGGGTAAAAAGAAAAAACAAAATTAAAAAACAAATTGTTTCATTGTCTTCGTAAGAAAACAACAAAAAACAATTTGCCAATTCAGTTTTCTGCACGGGCACATGCGAGTATATTATCAAAGTTATTTACGGGAATACAAAATTTATCATTAATACGATTTCTGTATGACGTGCTAAATTCCCAATTTTTCATATTTGATAAATACACTGAAATTTATTGTTGAGGGAAAGCTAGCTTCTATGCGCATTTCACTGGTTGCTTAGGCCAGCTCATCAGGAAACCTTTTCCTAAGATTTTAGAAAAGCTAAAAATATTATACGAATAAAACCCCAAAGCGAATAAGAATTTTAAACACTCAAAGTCTTACTCGTAAGTAACAATATCACAGCTTAAACAAAACACCAACAATAAACAGTGAGTTTATCTTTTCTTACATCCCCCTACAATTGGTTGGGTTCTTTCCGACTCGAATTGTAGTTGTAAGTGGGTAAAAAGAAAAAACAAAATTAAAAAACAAATTGTTTCATTGTCTTCGTAAGAAAACAACAAAAAACAATTTGCCAATTCAGTTTTCTGCACGGGCACATGCGAGTATATTATCAAAGTTATTTACGGGAATACAAAATTTATCATTAATACGATTTCTGTATGACGTGCTAAATTCCCAATTTTTCATATTTGATAAATACACTGAAATTTTGCCGTTTCAGGAAATTTTGCTTGAATATTTTATTTTTGGGAAATTTTCGTAAATTTTCGGGTTTTGGGATGTTTTGAGCAAATTTGCTATTTTTTTTGGGAACCTTGGAGCTAATTTACTATTTATAGAAACTTTTAGGCAAATTTGCTATTTATTTTATTATGGGAATTGTAAAGACAATTTGCTATTTATTGGGAAATTTTGAATAAATTTGCTATGGTTTTTTTTTTTTGGAAAATTTTTAGCAAATTTGATATTTATGAGAAAACCTATTACTTTGTGGGAAATTTTGAACATATCTACTTTTTTTTTGGAAAATTTTGAGCAAATTTTGACAGTTTTTTTTTAAATTTTGCATAAATTTTTTTTAGAAAAATTTGCTCAAATCTACTGATCCCCATTACAATAAATTTAAGTTTAACAATAGTATGAAATGGGAACTTAGCACATTTAAACTAAGCCTTGTAAATAAATTTTTTCAATCCCAAGAAAAACTTTGGTAACTAGTATGCATGTGGCAGTGTAAATAAAACTGAACTGGCAAAAAAAAAAAAAAAAAAAAATAAAGGAAATTTTTTTTTTTTTGTTTTTTCTTTACCCACTCACAACTATATTAACCCATTTACGCCCGCTGTGCCAATTTGGGAACACTTCATTATTTCCGGCTTATGACAAAGTTTTTGACATTATTCAATATATGTTTGCCTAACTGAAAAACTAAAATTTCAGAAATTTCTATAACCAAAAAGTAATTTCAATTTTTGGGAATACAAAATTTTTAATTTCAAAAGATTTTGTTATTCGTGCTTAATTCCCTGTTTTTATTATTGATAAAATTTTTTTTTTTAATTTTTTTTTTTTAAAGAAAAAAATTTTGTTTTTTGTTTATATGTAATGAATTAAATAATAAAATAAACAATATTTTATTTTTTGTCCGGTAGTTTTTGTTTGGGCTTAAATGGGTTAAGAGTTGACAAAAGATCAACCAATTGTAGTCGGGACTGTTAGAAAAGATAAACTCACTGTTTTTGTTGTTGTTTTTGTTTAAGCTTTGATATTGTTACAAGTATAACTGGGGTTTATAATTCTTATTCGCTTAAAAGTTTTATTTGTTTAATATCTTTAGTTTTTCTTAAATCTTTGGATTAAGTATCCTGATGATCTGGCCTAAACAACCAGTGAAATCCGCATCGGAATAGCTTCTTCCATCAACAATAAATTTAAGTTTATTAATTTTTTGAATCCCAAGAAAAACTTTGAATACTGATACTACATATAACGCAACGTTGTTATTTTTTTAAATTTTGCACAAATTTCCTATTTATAAAAAAATATTTAGCAAATTTGATATTGACGGGAAATCTTAATCCAATTTGCTATTTTTGGAATTATTTGAGAAACTTTTCTAAATATAAGATAATATAATAAAAAAATTTTGTACAAATTTGCTAGAAAATTTTTTAACAAATTTGATATTGACAGGAAATGTTGCGTAAATTTGATTTTGGCAGACAATTTTTCTTAAATTCCTTTTTTGAAGCTTTAAACAAATTTATTATTTAAAGAAAATTTTGCGCAAATTTGCTATTATGCGAAATTTTGAAGAAATTAGCTATTTATTTTGCGCTTATATAAAATACTTTCAAGGGAACTGGGTACAACATTGAACCCATAACGCATTTTATTTGTACGAAATAATTAAAAAATTAAAATACTTTATGCCGTTTTTCAACAAAATTCATAAGCGTTAATATTTTTGCGATCCCACTTCCTTTCATGTTCGTACATTTACTGAAATTCACTTTGTATGATGTTGGTTGGTCATCATCGTTGGTCATGGTCATTCATGTTAAATTGCTGTTGTAGTAGATTACAGTTTATGTGAGTTTGTGGGCAAGTGTGTATGTAGCAAATGTGTTATCGCTTTTTATTTATTTTCTTTTTTGTCCTCTTCACTTCAGTAAGAAGGAGTTTATTTGTATGATGACATGGATTTGTTATTACAAAAAACAATCACATTCGCACACAAACTCATACACGAAAACATTAATACATCGACATTCGCTAGGATATGTGTGTCATCATAGAGAAATACAGATGGTCTACAATTATTTTACAACTGGTTGTCATTATTTTGTGCTCCAAATCGCACTCGTATGTTCAACTTGACAGACCAAATGTGCGTGTACTTCTTAATAGTCTACATAATGTGTGAATAATAGTGCATGTGTGTTAGCGAGGGGGTGTAAGAGCGAAAGTAATATTTGTTCATACATACGTATATCTTTCTCCTTGTGTTTGTCAATATAATTTTTTTATTGCACTGAGTGCATTTGTGTGATAAAAAAGAACTGCAGTTTGTTGATTTTATAGTAAAAGTCTGTTTGTTTAACTTTATTTGCAAGTGTTTCTGTGTACTCGTTTAAATTGGAGCAAAGCGAAGTCAATAAATACAATTTATTTTCAATGATGTCTTGCTCAATTTATCCTTTATGACAAGAAACAGTAATTTTTTTAATGTAAGGTTTATTTTTGAAATGCTAACTAAAATTAATATTTTTTTTAAGGAAATTTATTTTTAATGTTACGTTTGTGGGGTTCCTCGGTAGGCAAGTGCCTCGGGTAGCAAGTCTATCAGTGCGAGGGTTGCAGGTTCGATTCTTTCCAAAGACCTTGTCAGTTTCACTACAAGGTTTAAGTTACTATTGATCGGTTAATAAAGTGAGAATTAATAATTTCAAATTGTTCATCTTCTTAAAAAACTTTTTTTAATTCACAAAGCAACGCAATATTAGTTAGCATGATCTTTTTAAATTTTTAAATCTTGAAAGTTTTTCGTAGTAGTTTTTACATTCCTTATAGTATGTTCACATTTGGCTTCTTAAACGCGTTTAAGCAGTTCGAACGTGATTAAGCTCTAATCACTTCAAAATCGAGATGATTACCCATACATTGAAGTGATTTGTTAATCACTTCAAATTGAGATGATTACAACTAAATCACTTCATAAATCACATAGAATCTACTGAACATACCTCAAATGTAGAATCGCCAACATGATCGTGTACAACCGGCCAAGATTTCTGCTTGATTTTTTTTATTTTTTTCCTTAAATAATTCATTAATTTTCACAATTTTATCATTAAAATGATTAAAATAATCTTCTTATAACTTTATAAAAGTGTTTTTATCCATTTTTAATACTTTAAAGAAAAAAAAGTTTGTTTGTTGTATTTTTTTCTTAATCATCTGTCATCTTAATCATCTCAAATGTAATGTGAACGGCTTTGATTAGCTAAATCAACATTTTGCTTAAACGCGTTTAAAAACCTAAGTGTGAACTTAGCATTAATAACTATTTATTTCAAAATTGTCAAAAATGTTCGCATGAGTTTAACTTAATAAAAAAATATCACTCATACGCATATAAAGTGTATATTTAATAACAACCACCAAATGTTTTGGGTTTTTTTATAAATTTGTTACAGGCAATTTCACTAATCAAAGAAATTGTTAGACAAATTTGCCATTTATAGAAAATTTTGCCAAATTCGGTATTAATAAGGAGTTTAGACTAAATTTTCATTTAGAAAAAATGTTAACACTAATTTACAACTTATATTAAATTTTGAAAAAATTTCTATTTGTAGGAAATTTTGCGCAAATTTGCTATGTAAAAAATTAATTTAAATGTACTTGTGAACTTTTCTTCATAAATACTTTTTTTGGGAAAATGTGCTATTTATAACTAAATTTGCGGCAACTTTCATACTTTGTTTTGACGCCAAAGTTCTAAAAATTTATTGAAAAAAAACACAGTTTTGTGTTCAGCAGGAAACTGTTTGTTAATGCTACCGAATAAATTCTCCCAACTGCAAAATGCATATGAAACTCTCATACTAAATTATGTAGTTGCCCCAAAAATTACCAACAAACAAATCACATTAAAATTTAATATTATTAAGTCAACCCACAAAATTATACTTGCAATTCTTGCGCCTTCCATACAATTGCCTGCGATTTAATTTCATAAGCTAACTGAATGAATTGGTGACGGACGGAAAAACAAACCAAATGAGTATGCAATCAGACAACTGACTGACCATCATATCATTTTAAGCTTTTAATACATGGTCGTACAAATTAATGATTATTGTTGCAATACATGTATCTAGATGGACTGTGGTATGAAATCTATTCATGTTTTGAACAAAAGTTATCAAAAATATTTCCATAGCATCAAATATATCTCCCTATTCCATGAATTTGTATTTTTGTTTTCCAGCAATTTCTAATTTCTGAAACGTTTGTATGTTAATAACTCTCATTTTTTGTCCACATGCATATTTTGCAACATCCAGCAGTGGCAAAAAAAAACTTTGCTGTTCGACATTTACAAACATCATTAAAAATGCAAATAATTTTAATTTTCCCTACTCTACATAAAGTTTTATAGAGATTTTTCCTATAACCCAGCAAACATATGTGGTAATGTTGGCAAAATAACGTGTTAAAATTTGACATAAAATATTGTCTTTTTTTCAGCGTTAAAAAAAAATTGCAGTCAAAGTAGAAAAACAGCCATTCCTTTCACTTTTTCAATTGCCATTGGTCAAAAAAAACTGTTGCTTTAACTTCTGGTTCATTAAATGTAAACAGCCGCTGCCAAATCAACTCAAAAAGCGAAAAGTTGTACATAAATTTTCGTTTTTTGTTTGGCAGTTTTTGGTTTCGACTGCAGTTTTTTAAACCCTGTTTTTTTCTTTAATATATGTAAAGAACTGAACAAGTGATAAATGTTCAATCGATCAATTTAACACCATGCGAATTTAAACTGCCTATTTCACTAAATGCGAAAGAATACTTTCTTTCGCACACCACGTGTAAATATAACAAAAACAAATTCTTAAACATTTGTTTCAAATGTTTTTGTGCGTAAAATTGGCAGCTCAAATGCTCTATATTTGACATTTATTGATTTTGAAAAAGCCGTTGATGTACTATAAAGGGATCTTTGGGAAGTATTAAGATCCAGAGAAATAACAGTAAAAATAATTTATTTTCTGAGAGCTAATATTATGGGGCAGTAACCCTTTGATCTACTACGATGCACAAAGTGCGGCATTCGAATCACTGAGTAAAGAAAAACAAGGTTGCATAATCGCCTTTGCTTTTTATAACAGATTTAGATGCTGTTCTGCAACCAGCAAAACAACGATAAGATCGGCGAATCGGCGTATGCTTACGATACACATATTCCTACTAGAGGTTAAAAGCAACATCGTTGACGAGGCTACTTTTAAACACTACCAGTAGTACCCCATTTAGCATAAATAACTCTGCTACTGAAGACGTCGAAAAACTTGAATACCAGCGGAGATCTATAACTTAAGACGGTGGTATGAGAGTGGGCTTGGAAAATAGAATTCGGAAAGCAAATCGAATATCAAACGCCAGGAGTATGAAGCAGAACATTAAAATCAACATATTCAACTCATGTGTCAGGTAGGTGACGCGAGGCATGTCACGAAAACGATAACAACGATTACGCAAACTTTTATAAAGAGATATCTACGTTACGTATTTGCTAAATGGTGGCACCGAACTATCTCCAAAACCAGTTATTGCGAGTAACTAAGCAACACGCTATTATTAAGGAGATTCTAAAGCGCAAGTATAGTCGAATATATCCCATGCTAAGAAAATTAACTACTGAAATCACTTATGCAGCTTTAGAATGGAATCCGCAAGGCTTAAGGCCCAACTATAATATGCGTAAGCTGGATTAAGCTACTGTCAAAAATTAACAAAAAAATTAGAAACAGCATTTAAAAAAACAAAAATAAAATCAAAAAATATTTTATTCCGTACGGAAAGTGCAATTTTTTCGCACCTTGCTTAAGCAAATACCACATATGAATCACGTGTATTCGCACAATTGCTTAAGCCAACTTAATAATATTATAGTTGGACCTTTCAGCAAAAAAGGCCGTTCTAAAGCGACCTTGAGAAGAAGATTAAAGTACGTTTGAAGAAGACTTAAGTAAATTTGTACAAATATAGGAAAAACATGTAAATAAAATTGAAAATGGATTATCATTTACAGCAAATGTCAATCCACCATTACCATTGGTTAAAGATTGATGTTTGACTATAGACTGGTAGGCGCCGCAGTGGTGCAAACGGTAGAACGGCAACGAATTCTGATGAAGAGAATGTGGTTATTCGCGAAACTGGTTAATTCGACCCGAGTTCAATCCCGTGTTCAGTCAAGAATAAAACTATAAAAAATTTTTAATTTATTTCAGGTTGTTAATTCTTTCCTTCACTAAAAGCAACACTAGTTTTGGACTGGAGCCACCAAATACTTTTCCTTGGGTAATTCGGTTGACTGAATTCAAATCTTGGTTGGTTTTTCTCTATCACGTCAGGTTTTCGAGATACAAAAATGTTTTTATTCGTCTTTTACGTAAAAAAATCACTTGTTTATTTAAAAATCAATGAATTTTCAAAAGTGAATGGCGTTATTTCAACGTCGTTTGTATTTTTTTGTTTCAGTTTCACGTATTAGAGTCCAGCAATAGTCTCCTAGTATGCTTTTGTCTCAAAATCCTTGATAAATTGGTTCAGTTTTCATTAAATCTTGGTGAGCACACTCCCCTTGTTCGCGCTCACTGCATCTAGTTTTCTAATTCTAATAAAATAAAATTCTAAATGCAAATGAAAAAAATGCAAAACATAGTTGATGTCTACGGTTTGTTCAAGTTTATGACTGCAAAACCAAAATAATAATTGTAATGACTCTGATATTGCATTGATATTGCTTGAATCAGTAACACCCGATCTCCCTGAAATGCTTAAATGCTACTTTTATGAAGATTAAGAAAGAATGAGGGCTTCTGTCAAATAAATAATTGTGAAATTGAAGTGTCAGTATTGACTGTTTTACAGTATTGCCAGCATGCGATAACAAATGAACTAGACGTTATAGCATGGTGGAATAAGCAGGTGGCATCGTTACGGCAACAAATACAACATTACAACAAAAATGGAAATTACATCACCGTTCACGTGAAAAAATACATTTAAGAAAAATCACAGCGTGCCACTGAACGTGATGAAATAAATACATTTTTAGCCAATTTTTATTTAATTATGATCAATATCTTATTCATTTTAATTTAAAATTATCAAAAACTTTAATAAAATACAATAATCACAGCACAAAACGTGGACTTTTTGTAAACATAAACAAAACTTTGACATAGACCTAGACAAACAATGCAAGAGCAAAAAATCGTCATCTGGCGTAGTGCTGCCACCTGTTTATTTCACCATGCGTTATAGAGCAATTTTTATGCCAGATTCGAATTCAGAGCACCCAGACTAGTTAAAAACCATTTTTTTTTCAAATTTGTAGACCAGTGTTATTTAATTAAAATTCAATTTCATGAACTTAAGTCTAATTAAAATATCAAAAACTTCAATTAAAAACCGACAACAGTTCAATAAAAAATCACAATTATTATTTAAGAATTGTCCTCAACTTACATGTTTGCTGGGTATTTCCCGTATTGTGTGTAATTGTGTGTGGGTGGGTATGTTCAAATACACAAATACCCTGCAGCTCTTCCTCATCCTTTAATATGTATTCATAATTATTGGTGTAATTTATTTTGTTGTTTTTATTTATTTATTGGTAAATTTATCTCCTTCCAAATGATTTGTGTATTTTTAATGTTGTTGTGATAATTGTAAATTGTACCTGTGTGTGGTTGATATGTGAACTAGTGTATTCGGTTGCAAATACATGTGTCTAAAAATGTGTATTAGGATATTCCTTAAAATAAAATTTTTATATTCAGTGTGGCAAAAATATATTTAATGAAGAATGGAAGCTCAAGGGTATCCTTTAATCTGCCGAATGAATGTAGTGTCATGTAGGCAGAAAACTTTGCTTTATGGCGGGCGGCTGATTGCCTAAGGGTTTATCGCATATCGATGAATATTCGTATATTTATTTATAGCATGGCTGCCATTGCAACCCTAGCAGGTGTCTATACGACAACTAGGTTAACTGCAGAATGGCGATAAGTCTTCGAAAGGTTACGCTCATGTTGATACCAGGGCATGCGAAATGCCAGGCTAAGCAGAACGCAGATGAGTTTACCAAACGAGGATCATCTAGATGACAGATTAATTGGTCAATTCGTCCGATTTCCAATGGTTCACAAGCACGAGTCGTATAGAATTCCACAGTGGGGTGGACTCGAGAATCCACCGGCTTCGTACCATGGGCATTGTACCCTGTGTATGATGAACGGTGAACCAGCTCTCTACTTAGGTTCACTTGGGACCAGATTAGAGCAGTGGTCTCAGTGCTAACTTAGCACTCACCGGTTGGGACTAATGCGAGCAGGATGGGTTTTGGAATTTAATGAATACTGAAGAAGTTGTTATCACATGAAGTAAGAGGAGACTGTTTTTCATTTGCTGTGCCAGCGTCCTGCAATTCAGGTTTTAGGAAGAAATACCTTCCAAGGCATGTATTTGCCGGTTTAGATGATCGAAGGTATAACTTCTAATCTTCGTTAGGAAGATGAATTTGTTAAATTCTGCAATGACGCCTACTGAGTAAGTGCTCTGTTGGATGGGTTTTGGCGCTGGATATCACAAACGGACGACTGAAGGACCCAAGTTTGCTGTCTTTTCGATGGCTGCCCAAGGAACCTAACATAATGTTAGTCTAAAAATGTTCTTTATTCTTTCAATACTTAAATTATAATACTTTGCAAGCAAAGTCAAAACGCAGACTTAACTTACTGCGTACCCATCGATTATTTTTTTGTGCACTTTGGGACGGTTTCTCTTTAGAATGTAAGACTTTTGTAAAGTTGCTTTGAAACTAACGTTTTGAAACTCTCTCTCAGCGCTGTTAAATGTGCAGATTTATCTGCATTTTGCAGTTTTTCTTACCATTGCGCAGTTATGAAGTTTTTTGTTTAAAAAATACTTTTTTTTTTTGTAAATTGTGCAGATTTTGCTTATTTTACATAAATTTTTTTTACTTTAAATTTTGTTATAATATTTTTTAATTCTTAAGCCCTAAACTTACCGTGTTTGCTTAACACATACTCGTATAACAGTGGCAAGCTTTAAGAGCCAAACAAACCACACAAACGGCTTGGGAAACACGCATTTTTCGTTTACAAATAAACGATAATTTTTCATTTAATTCCAATAAAAAACTTTTACGTTACAAATTTTTTATGTTTCGTCCTCTTTTTCTTGACTCTGCAAAATTTGGAAAATATTCAATATTTCGATTTTTCTACAAACGTGTCTTAATCGCTTGTCAAATACCCCAATTAAAAACGCAAGACGGTTGTACAAACGTTCAATTTTCACATGTTTGCCAAGCCGCTTGAGTAGTTTATTTGGCTTTTGCTTTTGAAAATTGAATTTTTTTCTCTGTTTACATTTTGTTATTTTTTGTTTCTTTTTTAAAGTTGCATTTGAGTTTATATAGTAAAATTATTATAAGAGCAATTTTTCATGTAGCCATGTACACTTGAAAAATAGCAAGTCTGCGCCCGAACTAAAATAAATTTTGTGTCAAATGAGGAAACAAAACAAAACGCAAAACTACATGTACTTGTGTTCTTCAATTCCACTCTCTTTCATCTATTCTACAAAGTTTCGGTTTCTCTGTTTCTGTATAACTTATATGTTAAAAAAACTAAGTTAATTATATATTTTTTTGGCTATTTTTATGTGCAGTTTTTTAAGTAAAAATCTTTTTTTTTTCTTAATATGCAATTATTTTTAAAATAATAATGGCAACTCTGCTCGCCCTACACTATTAGTTTTTAATGAAATACTAAAAAAAATTTAAAAATAAAATATTAATTTCCGATCTGTTTGTTAGACTAGATTTTCATTATGATGTTCTGGTCAAAAAACATTCAGAAGACATATGCATCCGAGAAATTTATTCTGGCTGTCAATTTTGTTATATGGAATTTTGACAGTTATGGCCAATTTCACCAATTCTATTTAAATATCAATTTTATTTTTACTTGGCATTTAAAACGAATTTTATACAAAAATTGATATTTAAAGAAATTAATGAAATCGGTTATTAGAGTAACTAACGATCAGCTGGGCGGATATGTATATCTATAAAGTGTACCCTCGTTTTTGTTTAAAGAGACAAACATAACATTTAATCTTGTAGGTGAAGAGTGCGGAAGGTAGACCTTTTCCCTTTGCCTTTCTACACTCTTCTCCTACAAAGTCATGTCTGTTCCCCAATATATCTTTTATTACCTTAAAGCTTTCATTATATTTATTGGGACTACCCTAATTTAAAATGCCTCTTAACCAGGTACTTACATACTATACATTTATCTGGTTGCCTGTAATATATAGTATTTGCATCAAATATTTAATGAGTAAATATTTTTTTTTTATGATTAATAAATGAAATTTACAAATTATCGTTTAACCAAAAATTTAGTATTTCAGTTTATAAACAATTTTCAATATTTCGTAATTAGGTCGCTGCAATATTTATAACTCTATTAAGGAAATTGTGGTAAACAGAAATATTCCTATTATTTATTTTGGTTTTAAAATATTTAGCACTTTTTAGTCAATATAAAACTTGTGTTTATAAAGGTTTGTTAAAATATACATAAATGTGTGTCATGAATGCAACAAAAAGTAAAAGAGTAAGTTTTAATGTGACTAGTAAAAAGTGTCATATTTGACAAGGGTCTAAAGGAAAGTCCTTAATTTGGTTATTAAAAATAAATTTTCGTTTGTGTTTTAGAAATCAGCAAAACCCCAGGAATATTTGGATATTTGATGTAAATTGTACTCTTAAAGATAACATAATAGATTTTTGAAACAACACTTTAAATACTTTTTGTTATCAGACATTTTAAAGCTTTTCATTAAACCCTTTTAAGTCTAAATTTTTTTTTATAATCAATATTATCTTTTTTAAATGCATTTTTGCAAACATATTGTTTGACATTTTAGTGGTTATAACTCTATTACTTACTTGGCGCTTGTGTTGTGGTGGCTACTGTTGTTGTGGTTGACGTGGTTGTTGTTTCTATGACCACAAATTCAGTTGTTTCCATTGGTTCAACATAAATTGTTTGATCACCAAAATCGACAATTACAGCACGACCATTACCATTACCATTCCCGTTGCCGTGACTACTGCTGACGCTACCACCATTACTATCACCCGTATTGCCGTTATAACCATTTTCTTTTTCATCCATAGCAGATGCTTTAGTATTACCATTATTGTGTGTGTGTTTGCCATTGCGTCCACCATTTTTTATGTGTCTACCCTTACCGTTGCCATTGCCGTTATTACCGTTACCGTTACCATTGCCATTGGTATTAGTATTGTCATTGTTACCAGCATTGCTGATGATACTATAATCGTCATTTCCGCCATTTCCGTTTTCATCATTTCCGTTATGCACTCGATATGGCTGTTCAATAACATTCTCCTCCACTGATGATGATTCAATATTTTCTTTTGGCTAATATTTTATTTTTTTTTTTTTAATTTTAGTTGGAATTGTTTTTTTTTTTGTGATTGTTTGCCAGTGATTTTTTTGTATTTTTGGTAATTATTGTTCAGTTGATTGGTTAGCGAAAGAAAAGAAAAAAAAAAGGAGAAATGAAGAAAAAATTAATAATTGCATGATTCCAGAAAATTGTAATAAATAAAAAAAATGTTAGCAAAATTTAAAGCAAAAATGTTAAAACTTACCAGAAATACATTCGGTTTTCTGGGTGTCTTCGGTGGCATTGCCGGTGGCGGCATTCTATGAGTAGTTGTTGTTGTCGTTGTGGTTGGTGCTGGAGGAGGCGGCGGTGGTGGTGCTTTTGTTGTAGTAGTTGTTGTTGTAGTGGTTGTAGTTGTAGTAGTTGTTGTCGTTAAAAAGCCCAATTCAGCTAAACGTTTCATATGGAAATCCTTTTGTGCCTCAACTACAAGGGATGCATATAAAAATGTATGAAATTGTTGTTACGATAATTACGATAATTCAATAAATTTTATTATTAATTTACTTACCCACACATGGATTCATCCACAATAGCCGACGCCAACCTACACACTGATATAAATACTGGGCATCACTGCCATGACAGCCACATGTTGTGCGTAAAATTGTTCCCAAGATACCAATCATGGCAGTGCGACAACCACTGGGACGACCAGCGCACTTTTTAGTTACACTATCCACGGCACAGGCCTGTTCATAATACTCCAGTTTAAGTCTAAAAAGAAAAATTAAATAATATGAAACATTTGTTTGAATTATGAATTTGAACTTTAGTAAGATTTTTTAATTCTTTTATGTTTTATAAAAGCTTCTTTACTTTAAATTCTTGTGCAGGACAATTTAATTTAACAATATAAAATTATTTTATAAACTATTTCCGACAACTTCATTGTATGTGTGTTGGGAAAATAATTTACTTTTATGCATTCATATCCTTCTAAAGGACAGACTTTACTTAACATGACTTAATTTTGTATAAAGTTTTTAATTGACTTCCTTACAAAAATAATTGAATTACAGACACACACACACACAAAACACAGTTTGTTATTACTAGAAAAAATTAGTTTGTTTGCATCAAACTATTAGAGACATTGTATATAAAAACGTGAATATATATAACTAAATATAAATTTACTACAAATAAATTGTTCATACTAATAAAAAAATATTTGTCAAATGTTAAAAATTTTTTAGAAAAATGTTGCCCTTAAAGAGAAAAGCAGAATGATCTTCAACTATTCGTATTATTTAAAAATCTTCTCAGATTGGGTACACTCATAAAAATTAATAGCTATTGATTTCAGTCAATTAGTTTGACATAAATTACTGATTGAAATTGTTAAAACAAATCATTAATAGACAAGGTCAGGTTAAATTTAAATATATAAAGAATAAATTAGTTTTAGTTTGGGCTCTAGTTATAAAAATAAACTGGAAATTGAATTTAAATGTAGTGTTAAAGGTCCCAAGTGATGAGTTTTTTTTTATTTTTTTTTTTTTTTATTTTGAATTCCCTAAGCTAATCCCCGCTAAGCTCTACGCTTGTCTGCAGGAAAGAAACCAGAATCTCTGGCGGGAATCGAACCCGCAACCCCGGCGCTGATAGACTAGCTCACTACCAGCTAGCCTAACGGGGCCTACCTTAAAATAATGGCCACAAATCAACCGTTTACTTTAATGCTCGACTCAGACTGGTTTTTAAACTGCATCGTACGGAAATTGTTTTTCTAATGAATATCCTACTAATATAATAGATGTGAAAGTTTGTTTGCATATTTAGATGTTTGTTAGTTTGTGACTCAAGCACGCGAAAACCGCCTTATTAATTTGGATGAAATTTGGTAGACGGATAGCATATGATTCAAATATGGGATCATTTCGTCAGCTCAGAATTGGTTTGGCTAATTATCATAATATGCGCCAAACCAATTCTGACGATTCGTAAAAGGTAAATCGGGGAAAAATTCGTTCTCTAGTACTTTTTCTCTTTTTGCCTTTTAAGGGATCAAATTGCCTATTTTTAAGGGGTTAAAACGGGATAAAATTGGTACTTTTTCTCTATTTGATACACATAAAGATTATAACCTACACTGACAGTGTACAGTGTATTTTCTGGGGTCTAAAAAGAGAAAGAAGCTAATAATCTTGGTATTCATTTACCTTTGGTACTTTTCTCTTTTCGAAAAATTTGTATAGAGAAATAGAAGGGTACTTTTTATGATGTGAAAAATAAAAAAGTTGGTACTTTTTTTTTTATAAATTTGGTATACAGGTTCCAGTGGCCGAAATATACGTGTTTAGAGACCCCATGCTTTTCATATGGAAAGTTGAATGTCGGTTGCTCGAAACTCGGTGCTTTCAAAACTTATTTATTGAAATATTTCAACATGAAATAATTAAAGATTTAGAAAACTGCATTAGATGTTTGAAAATTTTTTATAGGTTAAACCCTTCTCTTTTGATCTCGCTCTAATTTTCACGTGTACGAAGTCACGGTTCAAATGTAGTAAAAAATAAATATTGAATATATGAAATAGATACTTTGTTTTCACTTCAAAAAACCTATTCGTAAAAAATGAAATCCTGTCCTGTGTGGGCGGTTATGCAAAAAAATCGTTATTTCAAGTTGATATTTTCATAAGGGCTAGATGCAATATGAAATCGTATGTGGTGTAGGAATAATAATTTACTCATTTAATAACGTAATAAAATAAATATCGTATGCTTAATTCTCAGAAGCCATTTTTAAGACAAAATACACTTTATGGATTTGATAAACACTACGTTAATTATAATCGTTTAAAGAACGAAAGTAGGCTGCTTACATTACCAGCTGACTTCAACCCACAGCAAATATCGTTTAAAATGTTACTGAATAGCAAATTCGATAAGCTTTGGTTATATTTATTTGAACGATACGATTATCGTAATAAAAGTTAGTGAATTGCATTTCAGGACTAAATTCGTAGCCTGAAGCCAATTTGTTGCTGTTCGTATGCGTCTCAAGGAGCAAAAAATGCTTCCTTCGGGGATTATACATATGAATGCCAATACCACGAATTTATCTTGGGTTTCAAATTTGTTACCATAGAAACCCCCCTAGAGAGATGGAACTCTTGTGGTTATCAGCACAATCCTTTGAAATATCTCGTTTAGTCTGTAGTTTTTACCTAAATTGCCTGAAAGGAGATCGGGTTTGTGGCTGTTTTTCCACGTAGCCTGTTGCGAATGTCGGCCTGGTAATACAGCTCTATATATTGCACAGGTTTGCTTATAGAAGTCTACTCAAAGTTTTCATATTCTTACTTTTTGCAAGAAAACGATATACGGTGGTCATATTTAACCACTGTTAATATCCTACATTATTTTCTCAACTCTTTTGTCGAAAAACAATTGTATCCCTCGTTTCGATATCAGAAAGCTCATTTATAATTAACTAAAGATTAAAGTTGTACCCAAATGTGAACTCAACTAATTTTTTAAATTTTGTTTCAGCTAAAGAGAAATATTTTTAGTTGTGCCTGCGTTTTTGCCATAACGATGTACTTTAATGATGTTTATAATCAGCTAAACTGGTACAACTTAAAATGACCCCACTAAACTTAATAGCTAATTTCAGTTTAAGAGAAACAACTCTAAAAACTTGCAATTTTTTTATTTGTACAGGCATACTTATTGTCCGAATTCCTTCATTACGACATTATTCTTTTTTTAATTTTATAGTAAATATTAAAAATACAATACAGGGAATTTTTAAATTTAAAGTTGACACCCTTTAGAAGAAGCGGTGCGGTATGTTGTTGCTAGTAAGCAAAGATTCATTAAGCAATGAAGGTTAGATAGTTTTAGATGTTTATCAATTGTATGGTAAAATTGCTGGTTGAGTGTTGGTGTTCACACACTTGGCTGCAGAGTGCGTTGATCCTGTATATTGATTGGACAGAAAGAAAAAAGTTGTCTAGTCTACGGCAACACTTGGTGGTTATATTTATTTTAGCTAAGCATTGGTCTGTTACAATTATGACCCGAATAAGTACAATAATTGGTACATGTTGTTCGAATATTAAAAAAAAAAACTATCCCGAAATAAAAATAATTGATGAGGGCGATTTTATATTTGTCTTTTTAATTAAATTTCTTTTTGAACAAACTTTTCTAACACAAACTTTTTATAAGCCATGGAAACATAGTTGATTTTTCCATAAATATCGGTTAGGATTTAAGCTAAAATACTTCAACCAGTTTTTTTTAATTTTTAATTTAATTCTTTATAGACAATAATATATGATTCGTTTTTATAGCGGTTTGTGCTAAGCGGACAAAGTCCTATTCCAATGGGGCTATCTCTCGTTAATTGCAATTACTCTGCTAGTTCTTTATTCTCTTTTTTTTTTAAAAGGCCTTGAAGAAACTTCGAAGATAACAAGAAAAGTTTTTTTTAATTAATTTTTAAAACGGCGAGGCAGAAAATCTTTGTATATGCGCGTTCTTTCCAAAACATAATAAAAAATTATATGGTCTTGTGTGCCTTTTTGAAATCTTTTAATCTTTCCTAATTAACATATAAAAGTTAAAAAATTTTTAAGGTGTAGCATTTTTCACACATATGTAGGAATATGTGGCAACATTTTAAATGCCAATCACGTTTCCATAGTAATATAATGACCAGAAATGCAATCAAGCAAATCCTGTATAATAAAAATACAACAACAACAGCAACAAAAATACATATTCTCAAAAAACATACTTTATCGTAGACTCTATGCAAAAGCAAGAATAATAACCAGGGTAAGTTTTTAAGTGCGAACCAATTTTTAAGTTCTGAAATCAAAAAGCTCAAAAACCAAGAAAATATGTTAAAAATAAGATGCAGAGAAATTCATGAATTTTTTTTTTTTTTATAAGGGTTACAAATACAATTACAAATTATATTCTAACTTAATTAACCGATAATAGTAACTTTCAGACCTTCAGCCAGTTGTAGTGAAGCAGACCAGAGTCTCTGGCGGGAATACAACCCGCAACCCTCTCACTGATAGACTAGTTCACTACCAACTAGCCTACCGGGGCACCCTGAATACATTTTCTAATCAAACACTTTATTGAAAAGTGTTTTTTCGTAATTATCGTAGTGAATTACATAGCAAAAAAATAAAAATTGATTGAAATTAAAAAATTTGGGATACTAATTAAAACATTAATCAAATTTGCACCAGTACCAATTAAATATTTTTTGATATTAGCAACATTTTCTGCAATGATGTTGTTGATATAAGTAAACGTTTAATTCTCTTGATTACATTTTTAATTACAGAAGATTTTATTTCTGATTAATGGTTTAATTGAAAAAAAAAATAATTTTTTTTGTCTATCGAAACAGTTTTTTTTTATTCATTAATTTAACTGCGCATAAATTTTAAAACTTTCTTTTAACAAGCTGGGCACCCTAATTTGCTAAACGCGAATAGGCTGAATTTAATGGTGATAGGCATCTTTCGAAGTTAGCGCTCGCATTCGCGATATTCGCGTTAAAAATTAAAACACTAAAGTACCATAAAACTATATTTTTTATACTTTTGGTATCACTGTTCAATTCAAATCATTTTAAAGCAGCCCATACACGTTTCAATTCAATTGCCAACTGAGTCGGTTGTTGTCCAAATCAAAGCGTATATGGCTTTGTCAATTTATTGGCTTGACAGTTGTCGAGTTGGTTGAAGAAAAACCAAAAGATTTTTATTTTTTCAAGTTGACTACTAAGTCTTTCAATTCGATTGTACTGTGTGTGCTCGAGTCTCTCTATCAGCTGTCAAAATAATGCTTGTAGTTTTCTTTTGCAAAAAAAAAGTTAAGTATCTTAAAAACTGTCTTTTATTTCATTACATTTTAAAAATAAATTTAAATTCAGTTTATAAAGTGTGTGGCCAAGCATCAATTCAGTTGAAGGACTCAGTTGACAATTTTTTGTTACTTTTTTTCGAGGAAAGTATTTTTCTTCGATATCTTTCCAAGAAATTTTTTTTCTTTACTCTATTGAACACACTGTGTTAGTGGCAAATTGTAACAAGCTGAGTACCCTACTTTTAAAGCACATTCGAGTATGATGAATAAGAAGTTAACGCTCGTATTCGCGATTTTAGATTTAACAGAAGCTGTAATATTTGTAAAGTGCGATTTTTTTAGAAAAATATTCAATAGAGCTTAGAAAAAAAAAAATTTTTTTCATAAATTGCAATAAAAAGAAGAAATTTTTTTTTTTTCTATAAATTGCAATGAAAAATTTTTCCTCGAAAAAAAAAAAAATAACGCAACAGTGTATTTAAAAGTGCTGAATTGATTTAAATTGATCCCAAAAGTATAATAAATATCGTTTTGTGTTACTTATGGCCAATATTTTTAACATAAATTTATATATAAGTAAATCGGTGAAATCGGCCATTAAGTATTGAAATTTTTAATCGCAAATACGGGTGCTAACTCTGAAAAACGGCTGTAGCTATTGAATTCAGCGTACTCAAATTAGATTTACCAGAAGGGTGCCCAGCTTGAAAAACCTTGTCACAAGCACAGTTTAATAATCGCCCATATCAATAGTATATCTGTGGTCACAAGCGATAACCATCTAAGTCGACTTAAGAAATAGTTGAGTTATATTTGTTTTTCTTAAATATTTCTGAAAATACAATTTACGTTATAATTTTTTTATCTTAGCATTCTGGGGGTACGAATCTTTAATTTCGAAATAACGTATGCGGAATAAAATATGACTGACACATTACCAGTAACAAAAAATTTATATCAGGTATTAAAAAGTCAAAGTTAATATGTAATTGTTAAAATACACAACTTAAACTTGGTTTACATAAAGATATCTCGTCACATCAATGGTCTTTTTCATATTTTGAGGCACCCTACGGATATCCTCTTGAATCACCTTTGTGGGCATTTTCTATAACATCCATTTAATTTGAGTGATAAAACAGTCCAGGTTTCTTGGGTTCTATCCCTATTTATAGAAATTTCTTTTCAAATTCGCCTAAAAAGTTTGAATTGCTGTCCATTCATGGACTTCCATTGTAAAGAAGCTCCCATCATCCATGATACGATTCATGGCAAGTCTGCAGCAAAAAAATTTTGTAACAAATCCCGTATTAGATGTTTGATGATAATTGACTCTTTTTGAGACTGCTGGAATGGTTTTCTTCGCATATTTGTCTAATCTCATATGTGCTAAGTATTTCTTATTTTTAACTCTTCATTTATTTGCCAACGCATGGTAAGATTTTGAAGTACATCCGGCAATATCTTCTATTCTATTTCTTCAACATAGCTCGAGTTTGGTTGCATTGTATCAAAAATTTTTACCGGATCGTCGTTTTCTTTTAACGGTTTTTTACTTTTGAAAGCTTTTACTGTCTTTTAAACAAAAGATTTTTTAATTTGGATTTCAGAAAAGTGACGAAAAATTTCCAATTTTCTTTAATTAATTCACAAAATTTACAAATCAACTTACGATCTTCTAATTCGTTTTATGATTTTTTTCTACTTATTATCAATTTGTTGAACTGATTGATCTCTAGCCAAATAGTTAAAGGGAAAGTGCCGATACTTTTTCCATATTTTGTTTTTATTTTTGAACTGGTGGTTGAAAATCAGTCCATATTTCATTCCGCATACGTTACTTTTTTTCTAATGCAATTAATTTTTTCAGAAACGCAAGCACGTGACTTTTTTCAAAAACTATTTCGACATAGGCGGTTTTCGCTTGAGACCACAGACATATCGATTAAATTTATTTATTTTTAGTAATGAAAAAAAAAACAAAATTTGGATTATCAGAAATTTTTTTCAAAATCAGCATATTGTCATTTAAAAAAATTTGCAAAAGTTTATTTTTTTTAACCACAAAACTTGAAAAACTTTCCCTAATTATAACAAAGTTAAATGCGTACCAAAATTACCACAACTACTACTACAACAACTCGTTACTACTAAACCACAAAATATAGGAGCAAATTTTAGACATTCACTTGTTTATGTATATGGTGCATGTGTAGCTTTAAAAATATTCAAAAAGTTTGTTTCTTTTATGCATACAAGAGTTTTCCACAAACATGTTTGAATATTTGTGTTTAAACCAGAGTTCGAAAATAAACATTATATACGGTACTTTAGTATTCTGTACGGTAGAAATATGGAAAACACAAACGCTAATAGTGTTTTTGTATAAAATACTAGGGTATTCATTCGGTTAACCGTTAATCGGTTAACCGATTAATTACTACTCGATTAACTGATCGGTTAATTTAAAATTGGCTTTTTTTCGATTAACGATTAAACCGGTTAATTTCAGTCGGTTAACCGATTAATCGATGTAACAAAATTTTTAATTTTTTTGTAGTATTAAACCATATTTTTTGTGTTTTTAATTATGGGTGAGTTCCAAAACTTCATTTGCAAAGCCACTCACTTTTTTAAATACATTCTACAATGCGAGTATGTAGAATTTTACATTGTTATCTGTACCAAAGTTCACCAAAAAAGTTACCAAAGTGCTCCAAAAAAGTTGTGCTTAGAAATATTTTTTCATAAAATATATTTTCTTCTAGCAATTCATTCTTCAAATACAGAACAAAAACAGAAATTAAGGAAATTGGATTTCAATTTTTTTGCAGAATGTTCGGTGCTGAACTTTGCCAGGATGAGTGAGATAGATGATGACATGACAACAAAAGAAACACGCGATAGTAACATAACAACAGAATTACCCGAAACAATTAAAAACAGGACTCTAATGGCATAATGGAAGATTTTATATATTTTAAGAGAAATCCAAGAAAAAGACTGCGAAATTAGATAATCTGTATTATGGGTTGATTTCTGCAACATCTACGATGATAAGTGAAAAAATTTTTTCCAAGTCAAAATTTATAAAAACTAAAGAAAAGAGTCGCTTAAATCCTAAACATTTTAACTTAATTATTTTTCTAAAGATTATTTTATAACTTCTCCTTAATCTATTGAAATTACTAATAAAATTATCTCACAGTTTATTTTTTAAAATATACATAATATGTACATTAGGGTGGCCGTTATTTTTTTTATTTTGATTTCTTATATTCTCCCCCCCTAAATCGGTTCAGTTTTATGTAAAAAAAAATACAAAAAAATTTCGTAGCGATAAGTTGTGTTTTAGGGGGGGCGTCCGTCCCTCAAAGTTTGCCATCAAGCCATTTATTCAAATGTAATTTGTTTGCGTATGACTATTTTCTAAAAACAACATTTTACAAGAATATGATATATGGCAATATTTTAGCTCTTCTAGTCAACAACATAAGCCTCTAAGAAAGTTTTTTGCTAAAATCAATATTTTAGAAAATAATTAAGAAAATAAAAACAAAATACCAAACATTTTATATACGTTTTATATATATAAAAGGTGGATTTAATGTCAAGTTACTCAATTTTGAAATATATGTCTTTCGATTTAAATGAAATTTACACCAATTTTAGTACTGTTAGATAGTAGCTTAGACACAAATTTTCAACAAGATCGGTCAAAAAGTTTCTGAGTTAGAGGGGGTCAAAGTTTGACATTTTGGCCATACAGGTGTTCTTTCTCATCCATGTAACTTATTACCTATTGGTGTAAGCAAAATTTGTCCTAAGTAGCTTAGATAGATTTTTGATCAAACTTTTTAAAAAAATTGTTTTTGTTTTTTTAAAAAATTTTTTAAATTTTTTTTTTTTAAATTTAACACTTGGCTAAAAAAAATAAAAAAAAAGTTTTAAATTTAAAAAAAAATATTACAAAATTTTTAAAAAAAAACAAAAAAATATTTTTGAAAAAGATTGATTAAATAGCTATCTAAGCTACTTTGGACAAATTTTGCTAACACCAATAGGTAATAAATTACATGGATGAGAAAGAACACCTGTATGGCAAACTTTGACCCCCTCTACCTCTGAAACATTTTAACCGATCTTGTTGAAAATTTGTGTGTAAACTACTATCTAATAGGACTAACCTTGGTGTAAATTTCATCCAAATCGGAGGACATAGATTTCAAAATTGTGTCACTTGACATTAAATCGCCTTTTTATATATATATAACGTATATAAAATGTTTGGTATTTTGTTGTTATTTTCTTAATTATTTTCTAAGATATTAGTCTTAGCAAAAAACTTTCTGGGAGGCTTATGTTGTTGACTAGAAGAGCTAAAATATTGCCATATATCATATTCTTGTAAAATGTTGTTTTTAGAAGATAGTCATACGCAAACAAATTACATTTGAATAAATGGCTTGATGGCAAACTTTGAGGGGCGGACGCCCTCCCTAAAACACAACTTATCGCTACGAAATTTTTTTGTAATTTTTTTTACATAAAACTGAACCGATTTGGAGGGGGAGAGTAAAAGAAATCAAAAAAAAAAAGTTCTCCATACAACTAACGGCCACGCTAATGTACATATAAATTAAAAATATGTTTAACATATTTATGAATTATTTTTTTTTTGCTCGTTTTAGTTCAAGAATTCTTATGCTATTGTTATACCCTTCACCACAGGTGGAAAGGGTATATATAAGTTTGTCATTCCGTTTGCATATTCTGGGTCCTTATGAGGAGAGAAGTTGATTTAACGATATCCGTTCGTCCGTCCATCCGTCCGTCCGTCCGTCCGTCTTACGTTTAATATGTGTTTTCCGGAGACTCCAGACATGACAGCGGCTAGGTTGTTTTGCATTTATGTCACATATAGTCCACCATTTCTTGCTGTTGAAATTCAGCAAGATCGGTCCAACAATGGCTGAGATATGACCAAAAAACCACGACTGCTTTTAATTTTTCCAAAAAAATCCCTTGTGGTCGTTGTATTTTTATTACTTTTTTCTGTATATCTAGAGAACGGCAAGAGCTAAAGTTTTTAAATAAGGTACTGTACAACATACACACCCAGGCTATTCGTACAGCAACAATACTAGTAAGAAGTGTTGCTAAAATTTTTTGGTTGTTCATTCCTTCATTAATGTAAAAAAAAAACACTACAGAACATTAAAACATAATGTATGTCTAAAGAACCACTACAATGGTACAAATAACAGAACACTACATACACGGAAAAAATTATTTACTAAATATGGCTTGAAAAAAGAAAATTTTGCAAGATTCTTGTCCAAGCCAAGAATGACGTATTCTTAATAAACATATGTGTGGCTTAGTTTAAGCAAAATGTTTCTTTATTTAAGAAAATTTTATAAAATACGAACAAACTAAGTTAAAATCAGGAAATTATTTTAAGATTTTGGAATTTCTTGTTTTAGGAAACGAAATTGATTACTTTAGAAAATAAACTTATTTCCATGTAATGTTTGTAACTTTCGTAAAAAAAGTTCTGAACGATATTAAAGGTTGTGTACATAGACACAAACACTAAAAAAATCGATATGGTTTGTTTGTACCATTAGGGTGGTTACCGGGTATATGGTCAATTTTTTTAGGGGCTATCTTTTGGGGCACCCCTCTAAAATGTGCCAATAGCCTAGAAAATCCGATGAAAATCGGATAACGCCAACACGTGTCTCATTGATCATAAATTAGGGAAAACAGCGATTTTTCACTAAAATTCGTATTTCTTTGTCCTTAATTAATACTAAATATCTCTTTATCTATTGGTATAAGGAACAAAACTAACAAGATCAAAATTAATTAGAATAAAATTTCCTATAAAACAAGTTTCGACTCAGGTTCCTAGAATGAATGGTTAAGGTTATAAAGACAAAGAAATACGAATTTTAGTGAAAAATCGCTGTTTTTCCTTAATTTTTGCTCAATGAGGCAAGTGTTAGCGTTATCCGATTGGGCTGATACTTTGTCATTCGGATTTTCTAGACTATTGGCACATTTTTGGCCATTTTACATTTTATCATATAACTTTTTTATGTGAATTCAAATTACGCTCTTTTATCAACAACGTTAGCTGATGACGAAAGCTTTAAAAAAAATAATTAACCCTCCGATGAGTGACAGTTCTGAACTTCACGGCCGTGTGAAAAGGTCCCCAGGCATTTATTAGTGAAATTCAGTACAAGGTCCATACGGACCTATTCACACGTCCGCGTACTATTCTGGGGGGGGGGGGTTGTAGTGGCCGAAGTAGGAGTAATTTCAGTTTGAAAAGGCAAAAAGGTCCCTAGGGACCTTCTCACTCATCGGAGGGTTAAATTGAAAACACAAAAATGTGCTAAAATTCGTATCAAATTTTGAGATAGATGAAAAACTTTTATTTTTTATGTTTCATTTTAGTTTATTTTTAAAAAAAATAATTAACTAAAGAAGTTTTTGTTAATTTTTTACTTTAAAAATCGTTCGTCTAGAACTATTTTTTTAAAAGTTTGTCGATTTGATGAAGAGTAACCTTAATGTACCAAAATGAAGAGTAACCTTTCAGGGTTAATGTTCGGCTTATTTTCGAACACTGGTTTAAACTTGTTTAAGTTTGTATATGTTTAAGTAAATGTTTGTCTACAATGATGTGCATTTCTGTTTGTAGTATAAATATCTAAAAAAAATAAGTTAATGTGTGTGTTGGCTTTTCTTGCTTTTCCTTAACTTTTAGATCCTCTTTTGTTTTTTTTTTTTCTTAATCTTACATATGTTTTTTTATGTAACTAGTTAACATACGTGTATTAAGCTGTTATCATAAAATAATTGTGTAAATTTTGAATTCTTTCATGTGTTTGTGTGTATCAGGTAAAATTTATTATTGTATGGGTCGGTTACTCTACATGTTGGTTTCTTAATAAAGTGTGAATACAAAATATTTTCAACTTTAAACTTTGTGATATTTTCAGGAAAAAGCCATAGAATATGTTATAAAATGTTGCTCTTCATACTTACATAAGCACACACACATTCATATTTTTGCAAACACCTGCAGATAAAGAAAAACCATTTACAAAATTTGTCAAAGGTGTTTTTTTCACACAAATACAAACACATAACTACATACATGGCTGCTTGCAAAAATACTCCCATACAAGTTCAAAAGCCATGTAAAACATTTTACAATTTCATTAGCATTTAACTTGTTTGTTATGTTTATTGTTTTTTTTTGTCAACAATATAAAAACAATTTCAAATTTATTTATAAAGTTTTATGTAAGTTTTTGTTTTTTATTTATTGGTATTACTTAATTGTATATGTGTATTATTGCTTGAGAAGTTTAAGTTTTTGTTGTTATTTTCTTTAGGTGTAAGTTATTTGTTGTTTATTATATATTCAGATGTGTAAAAGATTCCTAAGAAAGTTTCTAAATCCCTTTCAACATTTTTGATACTTTTGTTTATTATGTGATTTCTTATTTGTAATTTTTTTATCCTTTGAAAATACCTTAAGCAAATCAGTTAACAGTTGTCCAAGGATATGTTTACTTATTTATTTTTTTTTTTTTTTTTTGTTTGTGAAAAATTTCATTCAAATACTTTTGAAAGGCAGAGGTGTGAGCAGTACTATCTCAAACCACAGACTACCAATTAGCATATGGACATTAATTATTTTGTTTTTTAATTTTACAATACGTATACAAACATATTATGCCAGGAACACAACTGGGACGATCATCGAATATGTAGTCCCTTATTTTGCACATTGCTTTTTCGCAACTGAGTGAAACGAGTTTTCCGCTTGGTTTTTGTAGTCAAATTATACTTAGCTCATAACGGGCCGTAGTCTTCTGATTTAATTCGAACTTGATTCATTCAATTCCCAACATATCATTTATAGAATTTACCTTTCTGTTTTTTTGATATATTGTTCTATATGAAAAATATTGCAAAAAAAAAAATTTGGTCCGTCCCAGAGGGTAATTTCATAGACTTTTACATAAAAATAGAATTTCACGCCCCTGTTTTTTTTTTGTTATACTCGAAAAATTGCAATAATCGCAAAACACAAATTTAGTCTGGCCAGACCAAAACGGCAATCCTAGGGTTAAGTTCAATTAGTTTTACCTTTTGGTACTAAATACATGAACTTTTTTGTTCTTTAATATATTAAACTTTATAAAAATACGGGTTTTCTTTTTTCAAATAATTTTTTTTCTTCAATATTCCCAAAATGAACAACCGCTAATTTTTGTCTATGCTAGACAATGGGTACAAAAGTATGCATATCCAATAGACAACAAGCTGATACAAAACCTTATTGTTTTAAAAACTGACTGTTTAAGAAACTGCAAAAAATTATGTAAGTTGTACAAACTTAATGTTAAGAATTTTTATTTCTAAAAATAAAAAATCTTAATTTGAGAAAAAAGATCTTCAAATCTTATTTTAGTCGAAAAATCTTCAAAAATAAGGTAAAATCTTCATTCTGGCAACGCTGAATAACAGCTTTACTAATTGAGAAAGTTGTTTGCTGTTTGTGCAAAGAGAGAGAAATAGTGTGACCATATAAGAAAAAATTTACTTAAAAAACACAAACATTAACAAAAACACAATTAAAAACTATTCTGGTACTTATTTGTTCGTCGTTCGCCGGCGTATGAAATATAAATAAATCTATTGCAAAGTCGCCGCGTATGACGAATTTCGGCCGACGCCATGATTGTGTGTTTTTTCATATACACAAATATGTATTATTTTTGGCGACGATTATTCGCGGCCAAAAATTCGTCGTTCGTCCCAGTTGTGTTTTTAGCATTAAGCATTGTATCATACTCTACTTTTTGGTAATGAAATGGTTGCTTCAAAAATTATTTTTCATATACGTTAAATGTAAAATTCAATAAAAAGTGAAAAAACGAAACTTTAAAATCTATGAAAATTTGATAATCAAAAATTATGTATTTAAAAATAGTTTAAAACAAATAAAATTAAACAAGTGTTATGATTTATATTTTTGTTGTTTGGCCAATGAAGTTATTCATTAAATTTGTTTTTATTCTAGCTAATACGGTCTAAAGTTCTTCATATAATCCAAAATGCATCTAATCCATATTTTTCCAAAGTTTGGTGAATGTTATGCTCACCTTATCAAAGGATTATTGTCAGATTTGAAACACAATCAACTTTTTGAAAAAACACAAAAAAATGGTTGTTTGCGTAAAAAAATAAAAATTTTATATTTTAAAAATAATGAAAAATCCAAAACGGAAAAAAATTAAAGTCTTATTACTTTCACGTAAAGTCACATAACCTATGAACAAAATAAGACATAGATCACAAAAATCGATGAACGCATTTCGCTTTTATTCACAATTAAGTGAAACTACCTCATTTTTACAGTAGAAAACACACACACACACCAGTGTTCCCAGTTTTGGGGATTTATCCCCAAATTGGGGACTTTTTTGTAATTGGGAATAAAAATTTCGGGAAAATCCCCAGGGGATTTTTTGAAGAAAAGCACTTTTTTCGCTGGGGATTTTTGGGTATAATATATTATTTTAAATTTCGTTTTTGCAATGGCAAGACCGATTTGGTCAAGATGTGGGTACAAATTTCATTTTTTTGCGGTTTAAAACTTTTTCAAGATCTTGTTGAAATAGTTTTCAATATGCTCTTTGTACCACTAGTCTTTTTCTGTAATGAATACAACCAAAACCAATATTTGCAACAGAATGCCATATAAGTTATTAGAATTAATAAGAAAAAATACACACTTTAAAATAATGCAGCTTGCTGTGAGAAATATATTCAATCATCTCAAATGCACTTTTTAAACAAGCAACATGTAAAACAAAATTGGATTGGCTGATGAATCAAAAGATTTTGAGTTTTTGATATGATAAATATTAACGCATAATTATTTTTCTTTTGCGTTTTTACGTTACCCTTGGTACATACCACAGAATACCACAGAACTGTAAAAAGAGACGTGTGAAAAAGGCCCAAACCAGTTGCGAGGGCAGCTTTCGAAGAAAAAGACAGAAAGCTCTTTTTGGTAGTGAAGTGGCAATGTGTAAAAACAGGCAGCAAAAATCAACACAAATGGCATGATCAAAACAAAAGTAACAAAACACAGACCACGTTAAAAAAAATGCATTAGTTCAACAAACGTTGTGTTTTGTGCAAAAAAAAATGTATTTGTTTTACTTTATTTTTGGCCACTTTCTTTTATTTGTATTAATATATATTTTTATTATATATATTTAGCTGGTGAGGCCTAACTCCATTTGTGAAAATAAAAATGCAAAAATTTTTTATTTAATTTTTCCCGACGTTTCGTGAATTTTATGTTCACTTCTTCAGGGGATTCGTCTATTAATATAAAATAAAATCATCAACATTTAATAATACAATAAATATAAATGTATTTATTAATATTTTTTGTTTTATAATGTTATTTATTTAATTAAATATTATTTACTTGTGTTGTGGTAAACTTAAAAATTAATTTTTACAAAAGCTTTGTAAATAAATCTCAACTAAATAAATTTGTGTTCATTGTATTGCGGCATAAAAGATGATGCAAAGAGAAATGCAAAAAGGGCAGCTTTCTTAAAAAGAGACAACAAAAAAAAACGCAAAATCTTCCGTCTCGTGACAGTTCTGTAGTATTCTGTGGTACATACTATACATGTGCTCATAGATATATAGAACTCGAAGAATAAATTAATATTACACAAATGGATTTATTTAAATAAATCAATGTTTGAATATTTTTCTATTGACATAATATTATGTATTTTATTTTTAAAGAAATGTGGGGATTTTTGGGGATAAAATAGCTATTTTGGGGATTTTTGGTGATGAAAAATCGCAAATTGGGGATAAGGCTTAAAATAAAACTGGAAACCGTTCCACAAACACTAAAAAATGTTATTTTTGTATGACAACCGCTATTTTTATCAATTCAGTTTTCTCAGTAAATGGTAAATAAAATCAGAAGTTGTGCACCGATTACAATGAAATAAAACGCATTTCATTCAAAAAACGTTTAACTAAATGTTTTTAGCCCAAAACTGTGATTTTTGTTGTATTTTTATTTTTTATGAATTTTTAAAGAACAAAAATGTAGTATTTTTTCCAAAAAAAAAAATTTTTTTTTCAAAGTTCAACGATATCTCTGAAACTACTGGGCAAATTAAAAACCAATGTAAATACGGCTTAAACATAAAACAATTGTTGACGAATTTTTTTAACGGAATATGGTGAACCGTTTTCAATTTATTCCAAAATATGTAGCGAGCTTATAGAGTAAAAACTAAGTGCAGATTTGGATTCAGCGTTTTAAATAAACTTAAAAACAACATTCAGTTCTTAATCAACAAAAGCCACGTTCCCTTGTGTAAGTTGTTGTAGACAAACATGAAAACATTAAACATGAAAAATTAATTGTAACACAAACTTAAATATTAAAATTGCTTCTCCACAAATGTTTACAAAAAATACAGCTTATTTATGCTGATTTAAGCGAATAGTAACATAAAAAATCTACTTACAAACTAGAGTAAATTATTGTCCATATACAAGTTTTTATTTGGGTCAAATTTGACCCGAACCTAACGACGGTTAAGGAATTCTGTACATTTTTTATTCTATGTTGAGAAATTTATATATGTATGTATGTACATACGTTTGTATATTTTAAGCATTAACACTTAAACATCAGTACAATCAAGTTATTTTTGTATGAAATTAACTTCATTGATGATATTATTTTGGTATTTTGAGGTTTTTGTGGTTTTTCATTAGGATGTTTCTCATACCAAATAATATTCTGTATTTGCTGGTGTTTTTGCATAAAATTAAATTATTAAAATACAAAATTCTGTGTTCGAAATTAAAATATCAAAATAATAAATATCATATTAAATAGAAATTTGTTGTTTACACTTGTATTAAAATTATTATTTAATAGATTTTTTTTTTATAGGAACATTTTATTTAAATATTTGAAAATTTTATAATTTTTGTTAAACAATTACCCCCGTATTTATAAACGATTATTAAATTTAACAAACGTTTATTAAGGAGAATTTTCATACAAAATTTGTTTTGTAAACCTTTATTTATTTAAAAAATTTTTTATAAATACAGGCATTAGTCTGTGGTTTTATTAAACTGTTCATAATTGAAATTTTCAATATTTTTCTATCAGGCTTAAGTTTATCAAATTTAATTTTCATAAAATTATTTTTAATGAAGGAGGGAATTTTACGACCTGAAATGATTTAATAATTTTCATACTTGACTAAGCCAGGGCTGGAACTCATGTCGAATTTACATGTTTCGAGAACAACCACATTCTCATCTTCAGAATTCTTTGCAGTCTTACGTTTTCCGCCACTGCAACCTACGGCTGGCAGTCCATAGTCGAACTTCAATATTTTAACTAATTGTATTGGTTCACGCAGAGAAAAAATATGCTTGGGAATGGTTACGGCAACTACACTATGTTTATTGTAACAATATATTGTTTTAGTACACAAAAAATTGCTATTTTTATTAAATATCAGCAATATTATAGTAACTGTAAACATATCAATGTTTATCGCAATTATAAATTTGATTAGTGTTGACTGAAAAAGTTATTTTTCTAACAACTAAATAATGATAACTTTGAAAACATATTAAATATCGTACAACCATGACATAATAACTTTCTAGACGTGAAGTCTCAGTAAGTTTAAAAAGCAAGCAAAATATGTTTACTCTAAGAATATTATGTTAGCGCCATTTGTAAATAATTTTGAATCAGTTGTGTCGTTTGTTTTAAATATCGAATTATTTGTTAGTGAGTTGCTGTACCACAATTAAAAAAACAAAATACCCATTAAAAAAAAAAACAAGTTAAATAAAAAAAAATCAAGAAATTGTATTTATGTACATTAAAAATATTGTAAAGTGCCACAAAATAAAAAATCGATGCAAAAAACTTTTAATTTATTTTTTATTGCTGTGACAGTAACACTGTTTCATAATATCTGTGGCATTTTGACAAAACATCTTAAGTCAAGATAAGATAACAAAAAAGTTTTTTAAAAAAACTCGATGAAAAATCATTTTTATTAATAAGTAAAATAAACCAAAATTAAAGAAAAATTTCGTTTATAATACAAAATTTTAAAAACGTAAACAAAAATGGTTTTTGAAAATGCCGCAGATATGATTACTTCTAAATTTATTATAATTAAGATGAGAACAGTATGATTACTTCTCATCTTATTATGATTAGCAAGGCAATAATATGATGACTTCTTCATTTATTATGATTAACATGACAATAATATGATTACTTCTTAACTTATTATCATTAACGTGATAAGAATACGATTAAGGGAAAAATATTATGATGTAATATTGCGAATATATTTGGTCATAATATGATTTAACAACAATCGTAATATGGGAACCACAATCATAATTCTTATCATAATATGTAGCTCTTAGAATATGTTTACCACAACCATGTTTTTTCTTTGCGTGCACAGAAAAAAAAATCTCTAGAAAATTCTTAACAACTCGGCTTGTAAATAATAAAATTTTAGGCCAAAAAACTTTTTATTTGATTCAATGAAAAAAATTCATGAAATTTACACTTTGCAAAATAGCCCTCAATAAAACATATTTAATAATGAAATAATTAAATATTTCTTCATATTCAATAAAAAAAATATTTGAATCAAAGTAGAGACAGTATTTTAACAACTCTTGTTCATTTTTTTAAGAACTCATAATTCTCATTCGCTTTACAGTTCTTTTTGTATAATATATTTTGCTTTGCCAAAGTCTTTGGAAAAAGGTTTTCTGATGATCTGGCCTAAGCAACCAGCGAATTGTGCATAGGAACTAGCTTATCCCGCCATAATAAAATTTAGTATATTTTTATTTAAAAATAAGAATTGGGAATTTGGCACATCATCATTAATAAATAAATGAAGATTCGATAAACATTTTGTTTGATTTATTCAGCATTTCCAACAATTTATTTTAAAAATTCACGTAAGTATTTTGTTGAAAAATATTATTTTGGGCAACAACTTTTTTATTGACTTTTGTTGAACTTGGTTGTTGAATAAAAATTCAATTACCATACCTACAAACTTTTTACCATCGCAGAAAATTCAAAAAATGTTTTTTTCAAATATGCGATTTTCGTATTCAAATATGAAAATTATTTTTTTCTGTGTAACGTCTTTAGACAGTTCAATTTTCAACTTTTCTTTTAGAACAAAATCTTTTTCAAAAGTCTTCAAAATTTTCTGTTTTGTTCAAAAAGCTAATGACTATACACAACCACACTGGGAATCATTTAAATAAATCGCTGGATCTTTGCGGTCAATTTCTAAAAATAGTGTGTCTTTAGTTTTTGAACCGTTTGGAGCTTAAAATGCCGAAAGTATTCTATAGAGAGTATAGTCACAGCGTTTTATATTCGTAAAACGCAGAAAAAAACGAGGGAAACCCGTAGTTTCTGGACAAGTGATACGATTTTAAAATAATCGATATGAATCCTGACTTTATCAGAAGTGTTGCACCTCTGAGCTATAAGCCTATTCAAAGAAGATTTAAAGATTTTTTCCCCATTTATGGGAGCTACGGTCAGATTTTTTAGCTTAGAGTAAAAATTTTCGAAATATAATATGTCCGGATAATAACATTTTTCATTTAAGGCCTACTCAGTGATCTTCGGAAATGGATCTTTTAAAAAATTTCTTCAAACAAACTTTTTGTGAAGACATTAATATTTGTGCAGGGTGGGCCATAAGTCACTGAAGAATTTATTTTTGATATAATTTTTTTTTTCACAAAATTTTATGCGGGTTGCCTAGTTAGTAGTAACCTTTTAAGCATTTAAAGCTGAGTGACACATTAACGAGTCGATTTTTAAGGGTTCTCGTTTACGCTCTCCCGAACTCGTTCGATATTATCTTGGCTTCGCGCTTCAAACGATCACACTTCAAGATAAACAGATCCCGATGCCTGAAAATGAGCGACTAAATGGCGTAACTTATTTCGTCCTGATGCATTTCTAGTGTTTGAACAATTAAATGTTGACGAGTGCATAAAAAAAAATTTTTTATGAACAAATAAAAAAACTGCGTGAATAGTTTTTTCAATTTTCTCTGCCGTTTAGTAAACCAAGTGTCTGCTATTAAGAATCAAAAGAGAAACTTACCACATTTTAGTTCTTACTTAGAGATATATGATCTTTTTTAGAGGCCAAAAACGCATTTATTATTTTTTATAATTTAGTACTTTAGATTAAAAGCTATAAATATTTTTCTGTACGATAAGATTATCCTATTTTCTTTGTACTGTGTTTAAAAATTAACGTTCTAAAGAAATTAATTTCAAGCAAATCTCTACCGTAAAAGAATGCAGGTTGTTTTTGCAAAAAATATAAAAATCGTCAATATTTACTTTAAATTTAAAAAGAACTGAGTGCACCTTTTTTCATTTTTTTTTTAAATATATGCTTCGTTGCTTTTACTATTGATGTAAAGAAAAAAATTTACCACATTGAGTTCAAGTGTAATTTTTTTGCTTTTTTCGGAACACCAATTGTACTTGTTTTTTATATTTTTGTATTAACTATTTTAATTATGAAATATTTAAATTGTTGGTATCATTAAAAAAACCTTGCTAGAATTTATAAAAAATTAAGTTCATCAATTTTAACTTTATATTTAGATAGATTTGGTAATTTTCAACAATTCAACATAAAAAGTGTTGCCGAATTGAATTTTTAAAAAAAAAAGGATATACGGGAGGTACATGAATCCTTTGACGGAATTTTTTCAAAACTTATAATTTTTAATTATTATCATATAAACCTCAATGCAAAATATTATTAGTCTGGGTCAACTTCTTCTATTGTTGCACAATTTTGTTCTAAATTAAAGTATTGTGTGGCGTCTGAATCTCCCAAAAATTCTTTTTAATACTGAAATAAGAAATAAAATAAGAAAAATTAAATTAAAAAAAAAATTATATCAAAACAAAAATGCCCAGTGAACTTTAGCCCTAATTCTACCATTTTAAATGATTTCTTTAGGCTACGTAGACCAAATTCCTTCAGCTGAAATAATTATACACAATATTGTGTTCAAAATGGCGATGGATATTCTGATCACAGGGCTTTTGTGCCCTTTCTATGTGATCATTTCTATGGGTGTTAGATAAATTCATGGAGCAATTTCAGTAGTTGCGTTCTAGATAAGAAAAAAGAGTATGACCTAAATGTAATTAAATCATCTTAAAAATTTCGACCTGTACCTTCTTCACAAGCTTTACATGGGCAAACAGACAGACGTGATCCCATCGACACATTGTCGATGGGTATACTTAAATTGCCATGCGATTTCTATATCTTGGCATTACAAACACCTGCACAAAACATAGTGGTATATTTAAAAAAATCAAATTATTAATTAATCGAAAAATAAGTTGGTAGGGAGTCGGTCTATTAGTGCGAGGTTTGCCGGTTCGATTCCCGCCAGATACTCTGGTCGTTTTTCCTACAACAGGCTAATGGTCTAAGTAACTACTACTCGGTTAATTTAGTTAGAGTATTATTAAACTAGGTTTAGTTGATCTGAAAACAGATTTGTACCGCCGTTACCAAGTTTGTATACGATATTTTGACGGAACAGCTTAATTTTGCTTAAAATGTTGGTTTTTAATTTAATAGTAAAAAAACTCTCATTTCGCCAGAAAATCCAAGTTTTAGAATACGCTAAACTAAGTTAAAACTTAATCAACATCTCAAAAACCCGGCCTTAATAAATAAATAAATATTTAACTAAAATAAAAATAATTTAATTTCAATTTTCTTTTTGCACTTTACCACGATGTTATTTTTTTCAAAGAGTTTCTATACATTTTTCGGCTTTCTAACTATGTAGTTCTAAAGTTAAATAAAGAGAATAAACATTTTGGGACGCCCTTATTAGCCAACTCCTTAACTCCTTCCCCTACTTCAAACTTTTCATATGCATCTTTAATTTTTACACTATTGCACACGTATGACTTGTTCTTACTCCACTGAACTTGTCAATATTCATGTCGAGTTTTAAAACAGGAAAAAAGAACGGAAAAAACTTTTCTCTACTTCAAATCCACAAGTGTAGTAAACACTTTACGCCTGTAACTGCAGTCATATTAAAAAGGATACAAAAGCTTATGATAAAAAAACATGCTCTATTTACTTCAAAGGACTTGAGCTTGTGCAACTGATCTGAACAAACTTTAACATTAATATGAATTGACATTAAAACTAAATTTATAGGCAAATATTCTCCATTCTCTTGTTTACTGGAAGTTTCAAATTGGAACATGTTATTTCTGTAATGAGTTTATGATAGTTTTTTTTAACCGCGGAACAGAGTATATTAATAAAAAGCGCTCTTAAATTATCTTTACGTTAGAAGAATTTAAAATTGTTTTATTTTCCGCATTATTTATATAATTTATCCCACCATTGAATTTTGTAATTCAATGAAAGTGTTATTTGCTTTGAGGCGCAGCTCTACAAAAAATTGTATGTCTTTGTTTTTTCTATGATTTAACTGCAAATAAATTTAATTTTCCTAAATCTTGATTGAATTAAAACCACATTTTTTTTTTATTAATTTTTTTGTACAAAAACTAACTCTTTTAAGAACTTCCCTGCATGAAAGCGCAAATTTGTTGGATGATGATGCCAATGACACTCATACACATGTGGGTTCAAGTATTGAAACATTCTACATACATTCTATTTATTTTACAGTACTAGAGGGGAATTTTGTTTGTATGAGTGTGTGTGTGTGTTTTTTTTTTTTAGCTAATTTAGCGTAATTTTAGTTGTTTACCATGAGAAATATCTCATCATCCATCCTCCTACTCCAACTGCAACATTTACTAACAAGTGTGATTCACTTAAAAGGCAATTAATTTTACAGCCACGTATTTTGCGGTCGTTTAGTTTAGTTAAATACATAATGACACAATAATGCCGTAAACAACGATAAACTAAAATCTCTCTACACATAGATACACCCATACATACTTCTAAATTTATATGCATACAGTAAGTGTTTGTGTGTGGGTGTTACTGTTTGCTTGTAGGTAGGTGCAGTTGGAGTATGTAGTATGGTGAGTACTAAATATACAGTCTCATCGTGTCAACTTTAATTATATAATTGGAGAAAAGCAAAAAAAAGTAACAACAACGTGTTCAAGAACAACTCTTTAAAAATGCTTGATGGGAAGAAAAGAAAATGTTTGTGATCCAAATTGTTTGGGATACAAATTCGTAGGTTGATATCTTAAGAGGGTGGTTGTTATAGTCGTGTTCTAAGGAACTTAAATATGTATGCATTAAATTTGCGCTTAAATTAATTTTAATTTAACCATAATATGGTTGCCGTTGACAATAATATGGTTGAATAATTGAAAGAGGTTTTTTTCGCTGGTTGTGTGACAATCGAAGCTCATTTCAATTTGGAAACTTAAAAAATGTTATTATATTTTGTTAAAAACATTTATTTAAATAAAACTAATTAAAAATTTTAAGTTTGCGTTTTTTCAAGTGCATATTTTTAAGTTTTTTTTTTTTTGGGAAATATTTGCATGCAAATTTTTAAAATTTTTTGCTTATTAAAACCTGCCCTGTTTATTAACACAGAAAAAAATAATAAATGTTGAATATAATATAAAGTAACCTACAAAAGGAGATAATTCCCAATTTCTACAGAAAAAAATATTTCAAAAAAATTTTTTACAATACAGTTTGTTAAAAAAAAAAATTTAGGTCAACAAACTTTTTATTTGATTCAATGAACACAAATATCAAAATTGCTCTTTACAAAATAGCACTAAATAAAACATATTTAATAATGAAATAATTAAATATTTCTTCATATTCAATAAAAAAATATTTGAATCAAAGTAAATACAGTTTTTTTTACAACTCTTGTCAATTTTTTAATAGCTTTGATATCGTTGCAAGTAAGATTTGAGTGTTTATAATTCTCATTCGCTTTACTGTTTTATTTGTATAATAAATTTCGTTTTTCCAAAAAGGTTAACTGATGATCTGGCCTAAGCAACCATCCAAATGCGCATAGGAACTAGCTAAAAATAAATATGGGGAACTTAGCACATCATCATTATTAAATAAATAAATAAAGATTCGATAAACATTTTGTTTGATTTATTCAAAATTTCCAACAATTCATTTTAACAAAGCACGTAAACATTTTGTTGGAAAAAATTATTTTGGGCAACAATTTTTTTTTTATTGACTTAACAAAATTCAATAACTTTACCTACAAACTTTTTTATCAATAACGCAAAAATCGTCATCGCAAAATAATTCAAAATTTTTTCAATCAAATATGCCATTTTCGTATTCTAATATGAAAACTATTTTTTTCTGTGTAGTTAAAATTTACTTGCAATACGAGGGAAAACTAAATTTTGTGTTATTGATGTAATGCTGCCAACTGAGAACTATAAGAACATTATGCAATGGTATCACATACCTATACAGTCAAATATTTAAGAATTGTAAGTGAACAATTCGAGATTTGGGCTTATAGAAAATATTTTATTTTTATATTTGAATGCGAAAATCGCACATTTGATTAAAAAAAATTATTTATTTTTTTATTTATATTAATATATTTTTTTATTGAATATGATGAAATATTTAATTATTATATAATTAATTTTCTTGATTTCTATTTTGCAAAGCGTAATTTTGATAAATTATTTCATTGAATCAAATTAAAAGTTTGTTGATCTAAAATTTTATTTTTAACAAACTGTGTTTTTTCTGTGCTGCTAAATAATCATTTATAAATTTTCGGAAATAGTTGTTAAAAAATTCTAATTTTTTAACTTTTCCGAAGGATTCTAAGTCAAAGTTAAGAAAATAACTTTTATTTCCACGTACGATTTTTTAAAAAGAGAGTTGATATATAGTGCTTTCGAAGCCTTTACTTACATTCCGTTTGTTATTCTTTTCGTAAAGGTCATTGCAAAAACCACTGCGAAAGCAAATGTAACACTCAATACAAAAAATGTTAAAAATTTGTAAAATAAAATTTAATTTCAGGGTGCATTTAATGCGGCAAAAATTATTATATGAATCTTGCCCTCTCATATTTTTAAAATTGAAATTGATAAAGTTAGAAAAAGGACACAAAATGTAAACTTCAATTGAAAATTACAGAAATGCGTTTGCACAAATATATACATTGCAAATTACTTAAAAAAAGAATTTAATTCTATCAACTTTGAGCAAGTATTCGCGAGAAATCCTGAAATTTTGGGAATAGCAAAATTTTCAAGTTAAAAGGACCATAGTTCTGCTATTAAACTTTATTTCTTTAACAAAAATAACTGGCAGTTTAATCATTTCTAACTTAAACATTCGTACAGAATTTTATATGTTAAAGATTTTTAAAGCTGAGTGTTTTCGTAGATATTTTTAATGGAAACTTGTAAGTATAAAGAGGTAATGTTTGTTTGTAGGAGGGAATCTTTGTAACCGCTGATCCGATCTTTATGATACTTTGCTATAGGATATATATCTTTTGGAAATTTTATGTGGGTGGGACCATCTCATTCGTAGACATTATAGATTCATGTTTATCTGTACAACGAGAAGAGCTAAAGTTTCCTATTTTAGTTCGAATATCTTAGTTATCAATACTCAATATCTGACAAAAATATCTGAGAAAGTGGGCGTAGGCTGTAACCTCTGAACCGATCCTTACGGATCTTTTGCAGAATATTATTGATGGTCTGGGGGGTGCTATAGTACATATAGAAAAACGTTTATTCTATACATTTTGCTAAAACTCCAGAACCGATTGACAAAAACTTGGACAATTAATTAGTGTAGCCTGGCACCAGTACTCATGTTCTGAAACTTCTCGCATCAAAAAGATGTGAAACAAAATATTCCATCGTTTCTCGAAATGTCATAATATTCTACTCGAAGCCGATGTAAAATTGCAGACGTTGAGAACGCCAGTCACACAAATCGTTGACGGCGACCAAAATTTACTAAAATTAAAAAATTTTCAACGACGGTGGCGAAAAAAACAACCATCGGCTATACCAAATAATGAGTTGAAATTTTTTTTCACCCCATTTTTATTCGTGATTTTAATACGGAATATTTTACAGATACACTTTTAGGTGAGAAAATTAATTGGTTGTTTCAATTTATGGCATTTTTGTTTAATTTCTCACGTTTCAATCGAAAAGTTTCTTGAGTTACAGAACAAAAATAAGTTCTCTGATGAAATTTTGACACGGTAAACAACGCTGGGATCAAGTAATTAACAGAATTTAAATATAATTTGGAAAATGCCAGGCAGTCCCGGGACAAAGCAACTAATATGTATATATATTTTAAAATTCATTAGCCGAAATGCCGTCCATATAAAAGCATGATACAATTACTGGAAATCATTAAAAGCTAAGGTAGAAATATTCGTTAATGTCCTCAGCGCAAAGTCGCAACAGAAAGCTGTGTCCTCGAATAGTTTGTCGAAAACTTTTAAAGAAATCACAACACTTTAGCAATCGTAAAGCTAAATGCCTTCAATTTGCAAAGAGTATAATGCGTGGTGTAATAAGTGATTCAAAATTGTAATTTCTGAAACAAAAAAATACATAAGTATATCAATTTTGGTTTTCACGACTTGAGATAGGAACAAATATACATAAAATATTTGGAATTTTTAAAAATGTTTTTTAAGCGCGGTGAAGTTTTTTACAAAATAAGAGCGTTAGTCTAACTGACTTGTCTTAATAAAAGCAGCAAATTTTTATGTCTGTTTAAAATGTTTGTTAGTAAAAACTATTTTAAAACAAAAATTACCTTCTAGAAGCTTTAGTATGTATAAACTAAAAGGAGTTGGTTTATATACATATTTATGTTTATATGTAATTTGGATGGAGTTTTTAGTTATGCGCTAAAAAAATTAATTTCGGTATATATGTATTTTAATTACTCAAAGAATAATTAATTCCATTTACATAAAACTCATTAACCCATTAGAAGTCTCTGTACTTAAATGAGTACAGCTGGCACTTTACAAGATTCTAAGCAACAACAAAGAATTTTTAATCAATGTACCATTATTTCTGTTCACAACAATAATACCAACAGCAGCTAAAAAAGAATTTGTGTTTCTTTTTAATTTTTCTGTACAAAAGAATAAGTCTGATTTGTATTACAAAAGCAGTGTGAAGGTATGAACACTATTTTAATAATATTGAAAACAATATTGAATTTTTTTTTGGTAATTTTGAATTATTATAATGAAAATCGTATCAAAATAACGTACAGACAAAAAAAAATTACTTACATAAAAAAACAATAAGCTTAGAGCAGTATAAATTTGACTGTACTCGTTTGAGTACAGTGACAACATGTATAGGTAAAAAAAATGCTTTTTTTGTTAGATTTTAACTATGAGTGGATAACATTTTACATCCCAAAAGTGATTCAAAAGCCTTCAAGAAGCTGTTGATAGCATATCATGTGGTGAAGAGGTGTTTAGGAAAATATAACGGTTTCAAGTCTATCCAAAGACAAACCTGGTACTATTAAAGTTTTCGTAAATGTTGAAATTATTGACAACGACGTCAGTGACGATAGTGATAATGAACAGTTGGCACCAAAGAAAACTCGGCAAGACTTTGCAAAGCAAATAGTTCATATTTGGCGCAAATACTTTTCATCGCAGAGCTCAACCCCTCAGCAGAACTCGGAAATTTGTAAAAGATGAAATAGTGTATGTGAAGAAATATTTAAAAAAATCTTTGATCCCAATGTCTTTGATCTTATAGCCTTCAATTGTTGAAGTCGAATCGAACTGGCTTTCTTCGAATGAAATGCTTAACGGCGGCCAAAATATTCCTAAAGACGAGTCAATACTTAAATATTCTGGATACCATCCCGCTAAGCAATTCATTCGAGGAAAGCCCGTTCGATTCGGCTTCAAAAACTGGGTTGCGGCTATTGCTATAAGCTTTTGCTGCCAGTTAGATTTGTACTCCGGAAAATCGCATTTGGAATCTTCTTATCCGTTTGCTTCATGTGTTGTTAAGCATTTGTTGGTGTTTTTTATAGCTTTTTACTAGATACAATCTTTATGTTGATCTTTGATATTTAGAGTAACGTCTGGGTCAATGTTTGCAGATGAATCTCAAGTTGGGGCTGGACACTATCCTAATAAACTACAAAACCATTTGCGGTACATTTTTTTTATTTAAGAGTTTGTTGGCACTTTGCACTGAAAACAATTTTCTGAAAATTTTCATACGTAAGAGGTCAGTGTACTCAGTTGAGTACACCCCAAAAACTCAGTTAAAAAAAATTTTTTTTTCATTTTTTCCATTTTATGTTTTTTTAATACTTATTTTAATCAATAAATAAAGTTGAAATTTAAAAATTATGTCCAGTTTTGGTTTGACCTCTAATGGGTTAAGCCCACTTACAAATGAGTTCATACAAATGTGGGGATTCAAATGGTATGCGGTCATATGGTCACGTAGAAATCTGGATTATGAGACGTTGCTCACATTATTTGAACTTTTTGACATTACTTGAATCCCCCAATAAAAGAATTACTTAAAAATACAATCATATGTGTATAAATAAATTTTATTTGTTCTCTTCAAAATTCAACTTACCGACATTCACGATCCTCTTTGCATGCCTCAGCCACAGCATGACATGATGGTGGTGGTGTGTAGCTCTGTTGATTATTATTGTCGGGAGGTCTTTGTGCACAAACCGGATGTAGTTTTTCCTGAGCAATCATACAACTATCATGACGATTTGTTGTTTTTCTATTGCAAAATGAACACAAAATTGGGAAAAGAGAAACAGAAAAAAAAAAACATCGAGAACAACAGTTAGATGAAAGATAGACAGATAGACGTCACAGGGTACCTTCACAAAGGAAAATAAAAACTCAAAAATTATCATTTCCACAAAAAGTGAACAAAAAAAAAAAAAAAACAAAAACTCAAGTTGAAAACACAACAGAGAAAAACAAGTTAAACCAAAAAACCCACAAACAATTATCTAAATAAGAGTTTCTGTTATTTTGATGCAGGGCAAATTTTGTTTATACGTTTGTTTGTTCTTTGGTTTAGGTCTTTTTTTCTTTTGGTTTCAGTTGTTTGCAGTTATTTTTTTTTTAGTTCCATAAAATCCAATGCAGTTAAAGGTAAATCAAAACTTTATTTATTGGTATATGTGAGTGTGTGTGTTTGTGATTGTTTCCCAAATAAAAATTTTTTTTTTTTTGGCTTAAATTTTGTTTAGATGTAAGAATGTTTGCTATCCATATACTTACTTGCATAAACAAAAGGCCACATCTAAATTTAAGTCCTCATGTGGACCTTTGTAAAATGCCTGCAATGAAGTCATGCATGCATTACGATTACAACGATGCATTTCACAATGCTGCAGCATTGGCTGTAATGACGATAAACAGGACGGATCTTCACGACATGTATCCAATGCTGTATGACAGGTACTCTAATGAGAGAAACAGACAAACGACAACACAAAAAAAGGAAAATTATAAAAATATAACAATACAATACATGAACAAAATAAGACACCTGGATTACCCTAAAAACAAAGGACTTTCTAAGTGAATGAGTTCAATCAGTTAAGAGTTCATAGTTTATGCATAAAGAATTCTTGTAATTTTGGCTCATGCTTATCAACCAAAAAGACCATTTTGAAAATTATTTCCTAACAACTTTTTTTGATAATTTTTGGCCAAATTATTCTTTTTAAACATTTTACTGCAGTCATAAGTTAACAAAAGCAAGAATAGATAATGTTAACATAAATTTGCTTTGTTGTAGAAAAATACGAGGATTAAACAAATGTTTAGGTTTGAAATTTAAGCTGTATTCAGCCATGTTTGTTTACCACGATTCACTCATTTCGAAAAATTTGTGCGGAAAATCAAAGCCGCAATATGTACACAAAATCTTTGAGGGGTACGTATTTTAAATATTGTGTACTAATATTGGATGAAAAGTTATTTTCACTTACAATTAAATTTCACAAAAATAAACTTTGTATGGAAAAATTTAACCTATTGGCATATCAGTTCAAATATGATCGGAAAAATATATAAATATAAAACAATACAATCTGAGAGTTGTTCGTAAAAATTATTTTCTCTAATTATCTCTAAAAAAAAGATAAGAAAAAATTCTGTCTGAACAACATGGGTGAATCGTCCTTTAATTCTTAAGAAGCCAGATTTTTTTTATTGAGATATTGAAAAATTTCAAAAATTTTCCCTAACCGAAGTTATCGTTATTAAAAAAAGTAAAAATGATAAGAAATAATTTTTTCTCTCTTTAGTATGCAGAGTTTTTAGACATGTTATACCCTACACTTTTAAACGTGGGATGTTGCTATCTACAGCTAACAAAAAGTTTTTACCGAACCAGCTCTTAGGGCCATTATTACAACTTGAAGTTAGCTAAAGTTAGGATTAAGTTGACAGATAGTTATGTGTTATCTGTCAAAAAGCATCTGTTATCTGACGGATAGCAGCTAACGCCAAGTTGTAATAATGACCCTTAGTTTACTAAACGAGTAAGAATTGTTCAAAATTGGCTGGAAAAATATTTTTAATGGGACAAATCTTACGATACACACATACGTAAGTAAATCTAAAAAGACTTAAAAAATATTTCTATCGATTTAAATGGACTATAGTTTGAAGCTATGAAAATTTCATTAATTTTAAAACAGCATTTGGTGGTAGTAACTTTTATACTAACCATGTTCCTGTTGTATAAATGCCAACATCGAGACAAAAGCAGTGTTCGAAAATAAACACTAAATATCGCTCCTTAGTGTTCGGTTTGGTAGATTTTTGGAAAACACAAACGCAAATAGTGTTTGTGTAGAAAATCATTAAAAAAATAACGTTTCCCTGTTTTTCATCTATCGAACACAAAAATAGTACTGTTCTTATCCAACTCAACAAAAAGCTGAGAACATTTAATTCCGTTCGGATTTTTTTTAAAAACCACAAACTTCATTGTGTTTGGTTCAGCACATTAATGTTCGTTCGTTTCTGTTGTGTGTAGCACCCTTTGGGCAAGTAAAAATAACCAAAAATTTTTTACAAATAATAGTATTTTGTCGAACTATTTATGGTTTTAATTCAAATTTTAGTATTTTTAATCAGGCTTAAGTTCATCAAATTTAATTTTTCATTAAATTATTTTTATGGAGAAAGGAATTTTACAACATGAAAATTAATTAAAATTGTTATTGATAATTTTTCTTTCTTGACTGACCTGAGATTCGAACCCACGCGGCTGGCCTGAGCCCAGGCGGCTGGTTACCCTGACATGTTTCGATCACAACCACTTGATCTCCTCAGAGGGATTTGCCGTCTTACACTCGCAGCCATCGATGACTGCTGACGTCACTAGTCAAACATCAATCCTTAAACCAAATTGTATTTTAACCTTTGGAAGATCGAAATTTGCTTTTTTCGAAAGATTATCCATTTTTGATTGATGTTACATGTTTTTCTTTACTTCTGTTTCCCTCTGAGGAGATCAAGTGGTTGTGATCGAAACATGTCAGCGTAACCAGCCGCCTGGGTTAGAATCTCAGGCCAGCCGCCTGGGTTCGAATCTCAGATCAGTCAAGAAAGAAAAATTATCAATAACAATTTTAATTAATTTTCATGTTGTAAAATTCCTTTCTTCATAAAAATAATTTAATGAAAAATTAAATTTGATGAACTGAAGCCTGATTAAAAATATTAAAATTTGGATTATTTTAATTAATTTTATGTTGTAAAATTTCTTTTTTCATAAATATAATTTAATGAAAATTAAGTTGTTCATCAAACTTAGCCTAATTAAAATATCATTATTCTTTCAAATTTCAATATCTTTCAATATTCTTTCAAAGTTAACCGCAAAAAAAAATCCATTCAAGACACCTGTGAGCTTTATAAAGCCCAATAAGATTGAACGAAAAACTCCAAAATATCTTCGATTTTTATTGAAAATGTGTATTTTAATTAAATTTTGTTTCAAAAACAACCGATTTAACATCTGTCAACAAAGTATTCGTTGTGTCAAGTTACAAAAGGCGACGTATAAAGTGCGACGGATTCTATGTGCCTTGGCCTTAAATTCATTAGTAGAAAAACATTTTATTTCTTCAAACAAAAGACTTATAACTTAGCTATAAAAATTATTTTTATTTCGAAAGAGCAATTGATGCCACCATCCTCTGAAGAACACGACATCGGTCGAATGTTTGCCTCGCAAGCGCGGGCTGTTGGCCTTCAGTCCATTTGGTAATCCGCTTTTTTGAAAAGTTCTTACGCAGCTTGAAAAATCCCTATTTTTCCCTACGCGTTAAAAAAATTTTGTCCACAAAAATCCCTACAACTTGCAATTGATAAAATATCAATACAAATAAAACCATTTGTATTAATTGATATAACGGCCAGTTCGTCGATTTTGAACGAACACTTCGTTCGCTTTACTTACATATGAAACAAAAAGAAATTATAAAATATTGTTTTTGCTTTACATGTAAGTTAAGCGAACGAAATCTTCGTTTGAAATCGACGATCGGCCATAAATTTTATTTTAAAGTTGTTCCCAGCTAGCATTTGGGTGATCATTTTTTGTAAAAATCCTCTAAAGGAATCTTCTTAGATCAATTTTGTTGATTAAAAACTGATTTACCACTTGAGCAATTGAAAAAGGATTCATAAATGAAAAATTTCCAAACAAACAAAAAGATTGGCTAAAAATTTATCCCAAAAATTTAGTCAATTAATGAAAATAATGGAAAGTTTCTTTTCCAGAACCCGATAACTTTTCTTTGTTCTTACTAAAATCTGTTTAAATAATCAAAAGCCATAGTGGTGCTGCTTTTATCGGAGAAAAAATTAAGAACATAACGACTAACAAATGATTTAAATATAATTTATGAAAAATAAGACGGATTAAACTGAAAATGATTATTAAAACTACAATTAAATTGCTCAAAAAGAGATCAGAAACTTGTACTACATATTACTCTTTGAGGTGATCATCGGTAGGGTACCATTTTCTCACAACGAGAGTATCATTTATTATCAAAAAATTAGGTCATTTGCGAAAGCTGATTCCTAAAATATTTGATTTTGCTATAAAATGCTAGCTGGGTTATACATGCATACATACATATCGTCACCTTAAATGCAAACGGACATACTACTACATACTACTACTTCTACAAAATCAATAAAAATAAAGTGTTCTTGCCGTTTGAATTTTTTTAATAATGTCGCCATTTCTTATCGCAGGGATCTACAATTTTGCGTCGGCATGTAGTTTGATAAAACGAACCAAAATTAAAAACTCGATTTTGAATTTGTGTGTCGTTATGTCTGTTTGCATTTAGGAGCGAATTACCGTATTAACAATTTTATTAGTATGCTATCACAAATAGAAAAAGGTTGCCAAATGTATACAAAATTCCAAAATTACTCAAAATTCCCTACATTTTTTTAAGAGAGAATCCTTACAAACAGGGACTTTTCCCTACTTATAACATCAGTGGCCCCCAGTTCATCTAACGTTGCACAGTGGGAGATTTTGGAACAAATTGGAAATAATTCTGGATTTTGGGATTTTTGAACAAAATCATAGATGGCAATTTAGGACTTGTATTCGAGCTTAAGTTTTAGATTTAGGGGCCATAGACATATCAGGAGGGCCACCCACATGTTCCCAGATTAGTGGAACTCGGGCATTAAACAAATTTAAAATGATCCAGAATTCTTAACTTAAGCCAAAATTTAAAAATGTCTGATCAATGACATGTACTAGTAGAGTTCTATCAAAATGTAAGCCCTAGGCATATCTCCTATAGTTTAGGAAATATCCGACTTTTAAAATTAAAACTTGCTACTTTGGGCCTACTTTGGTCTAGTATTTTGCAAATATAAAACTTAAATTTATCATGATTTGTTTAACATATTTTTTTCTGAATAAACAATAAATCGAATAATAAAAAAACTGCCAAAAACCTGTTTTTATTGAAATTTAATATGCAATTTAAATTTTGAAAAAAATTGTTTTTTTTTATTATTTAGCTAAAAAAGTATTTTCATTCTTTTTACGTTTACAACGTGACGAATTAACTTAAATCTATAAGTGAAGTCGACACTGGTGGCGAATAATCCAAAAAATTAGGGAAGACATTTCAATAGCTGGTGTTAAACGTTGAAACATTTTGCTTGCAGACTTTTTCCATTTTTTTATAAATACAACTCTACCACCATTTCGAACGAGTTCAAAAATTGCAATACACAATTAAATGTTCGAATCAAAATAAGCGATAACCCCCTAGTGTAACTTTTTTTATCATCATTATTTTAAGCCAAGAGAGTTAAGACTTAAAAGATTTTTGTTTTATTAAGGCCAGTTCTTATAAGTTTTTTATCTTTTAAATTATCTGACAAACGATAACTAAATCTAGGGTTTTCTTTAATTGGACATTTTATTCAAGTTTAAGATTTTTTTTTTGCTTTAAAACACACTTCTTTTTAGAAACCAGTTGATACTTGAAAATTTTCTAATGCAATTTGTAACGATGAATAAAATTTTAAACGACTATTTATAAATTCCTTTAAAAACTACAACCATTACCTTTAGTGGTCCTTTCCCTAACGCTAGTTAGACAAGTTGACTATGACTTTTTTTCTGCTTAAAGTATATTAAGAGTTTTTCTTTTTCTGCCTATTTACGTACCTGAAAGTGTTGCTTGATTATATCCGTTGAGGTGTTCTCTTCAACATCCGGACCACCTGTAATAGGTGAGATCCATAAAAAGAACCAAGCAGTTAAACAAACATTTTGTTAGAGTTCATAAGCATTAACAGTTCAGACATACAAAACCAAAGAGAGAAAAATGGTAAATAAGTTCATAAAAACACCAAGTACCCCCAAAGTACACCAAGTAGTTAGTGTTTAAAAAGACAAACACACATTTATTGTCATCATCATCAAGAGCATTAGGTAGAGAAGATTTTTCCATTTATTGCATGATTGTTGAATAATTACATGCATATTATCATCAACATCAACGTCATCGTCATTGTCATCATCATCAACGGAGTCATCATTATTATGTTGAAAACCATACAATTTTTTTCCAAATACACACATACACACAAGAAATATTAAGTAGTGTTGGAGAAGTTTAAGTTTTGGTCCATTTGCAAAAAATGCAGTTTCCATTTTGTTTCCAATTTTTTTTTTTTCGTATTTTTTTTTCAATTCCCAAGACAGAAGCAGATAAAGAAACGTGTTCAAGTGTCCATTTGTTTTTGTAGTTGTTTTTACGGTTATAATGTTGCATGTAGTTGGTTATTTTGGCCAAGTAGTTGGATAAATGATATTCATGTTTCATTTTTAGTTTAGATCAAAATGAAAAAGTTTTTTTTTTTTTTTTTAAATATGTATGTATTTTTTCATATTTAAACATTTTGATTATTTTAGATGTTGTAATGGTAGGTTGATGTTGTTGCACCGTTAGTTGTTGTAAAATATTGTGATTGTTGTAATAAGATTTTCCAATCCATTTTACGTTGTCGGTGTTTTTGTTAGAAAAAGTATGAAAAAATACATGATTGTAAATGCAGAATTTTTTTTATTTTCATTTATTTGGTAGCAGTTATAAAAAAGAACAAAATGCGAAAGAGAAAGAAAAGATAGAAAATATTTTTTAATTAATTTTTGTTGAGAATAAGTTTCAGCATTTTCAGTGATAATCATGAAAATGTAAATGAAAAAGTAGATAGTAAGATATACATATACATATACATATTTTTTTTAAATAAAATAGGTAGTTTTACAGACATACATACTTTTTTTTTATAAATAAATAGTAATAGTTAGTTGAGTTGTTTGAAAATCGTTGTATCATATTGCTTTTTATTATTCACTTAAAAAAAAGAAGTTCTGAATTCAAATGAAATATTACTCATACGCTTTGTTATCCGCTTTTATTTTGTACTGCAGCACGTTTGAAGTCTATTTAAATTAAAATTCTTTTATATTTAGTACTTAGTGTAACATTTGAAAGGTATTGCATAGATGTAGATTGCAAAGAATGAATGAATATATGTAAATCAATAAAAAAAATTCAATTTTGTTTAACAAAGCGATCATCAATACGAGTGCTATTTGTATGTTTTTTGACTTTAAATATATTTTTATGTAAACCAAATTCATGCTTTTATCTGTTTTCATTTGTATGCAGAAAAATGCTTATAATGTTTTTCATTAAATATTTGTATATGTTTTAATGCAATTTTTTAATTAAGAACACTGTGCAACACGTAAAACACAAACGCCTTCTTGTGTGTAATTTCTCGAAGTACCTATCGAAACTAACGAAACCCTATTTGGGTTTTGCTAGATTAGCCGCCGTTCGGATCTTATAGCATCATGTATATTTTGTATAAAATCTGATTTATCCCAAGAAGATGCCAATTTTTTCACTGCTTTATCCTGGAAACCCATTAGAATTTGGTTTTACTGTTTTCGGCACAACTGTATTTATAGACTAAATAGAAGAATAAAAGTGTAAAACAAAAAGTGCATCTACTTACCCCTTTCACACTCGGCAAGAAACATGCGCAAAACTCTTGCGCAACTCTTGGTTTGTAGACGTCAGCGGTAAGGTAGGCAATTTGAAAAAAAATTTAGTACAGACTTTGTTGTACTCGGCAAGTAACTTGCGTAACTAACTTGCCGAGTCTGAAAGGGGCCTAGCACCTTAAAATTGCTAAAATATCAAAAAACTTTTTTTATATCTTTTTTCACCACTCTTGACCAATCAATGCCAAACTGTGGAAAATTCAGTAAAGCAATCTTCAGAAAAAAATTCCTTATAATAAAGGGCGGTACAACAAGTTTTCGCAGAATTATCTTAATATTTTTTATTATTTTAGAAGTATCTATGACAGCTATGTGCAAAATAAAATATCGGCCAAATGCTCGCCACGGCTTCGTTTGCATACCTCTATCCGATGGTCCACATTTTCAATGACTCTGAGACATAACTGAGGTTCAATGTCGTTTATTTGCCGAATTATCTCATCCTTTAGCTCTGTCATTGTTCTTAGCTAATTGACGTACACTTTTTCTGTTAAATATCTCCAAGGAAAGAAGTCCAACGGTCCAAAAGAGCCATTGTTTCGTTGGCTGTGTGGTCACATATCTTCCAGGTCTATATCCTCAATTGCTGGTGACAAGCAGTTCGTTATAGATGATCCCAAATGTCCATGTGAAGCCGCCGTCAATCAACCGATCACATCATTAAAGAATACCCTATCTTATCCTACAAAAAACCATTGATCGATATCCACACTTTGACGACAGACGCAGTTTCATGGTTGAACTCATTGAATTTGTAAACAATCTAGAATCTTTTTTTATACCTTTGATTTATGTATATGTTCTTCCTATAATATTATTCCATACGCTAAATAATAAAATCTCGCGATATCGGTCACCATTCACGGTAACTGCTTGACCGTCCTCATTTTCGAAGAATTGCGGCCCGATGACGCCGCCAGCTTTCAAGCCGCACGAAACAGTCACTGTTTGTAGATGCTCCGGCTTTTCAACAATCGCTCGTGGATTTTTATTTGCCCAAATGCGGCAATTGTGATTGCTAACAAATCCATAATGCCGACCAAAAACATCACGAAGTGTACGACATGCATTTTAATTTGAATACCTTTTTTTCGTAAAAGGCTTCAACAAACTTAACGGGCTGCTCAATTGTTCCTCTTCATGGTAGAACTTGTCAAACACTGAAACAAAGAACCGTCGAATTAAGTTGGCCAATAAACTTGACGTCAAGGTGTGACTCTCAATTAACATCGTGCATTATGTTCGGACCACCCTTTACTATTAGGAATATTTTTCCTGACGAAAATGCAGTAATTTTCCACAGCTTGGCAGCTATAGGCCAAAAATTGTAAAAATGGCATTTTCTTCGGATAAATCAAGTTTTAGCCAAAATATTGTACATTAGGCCATTAAATCCGAAGGACGGTTAAACTAGCAAAGCGCAAATGTGGTTATGTAAGTTTTTATAAGTTCTTTGAGATATTCCACACAAGAAGAAGTTTGCACTCGACGACTTAAAAACTGTGTTACAGTGTAATGCTCCTAAGGAAATATACGTAAAGGTTTTTTGTTAAGTTTTATCTTAATTTAAAAATCCTTACAAAAATAAGTGTACAAGGTGGCGCAAAAGTTATCGCCCTATCGAAAGATGCTTTAATTTTTGCAAATGTATGTGTCAATTCTGACATTTGACAACTGCGAAATAGATAAATACAAAATACGCGTCAACAAGAAATGGAAACGTGGTCGCCTAATTTATTTGCACTGGATGGCAAGTTCGTCTGATTTAACATTTCTGGACTTTTTAGCTGGGACTTCTTGAAGCTACGAGTCTAAATCAATAATCCTAAGACTCTTGATGTCTTCAAAAATAATTGGGGCTATTTTCTAAGCAATGCATTTAACTTAAAATATATTTTCATAAAAATTTTCGAAAATTATAAAAATTTAATATAAAACATTCCTTAATTCATCAATTCTATTCAATACACCCGGAATATGGGATCCTCTTACCGGAAGCTCTGTCAAGACGGATGGAAATTTCCATAAATCGGGCCCTTGTGGTCATCCATTCTGTTCGATATCATTTTTGCTGCTTAATCAAAAAACCAAATAAATACAATCCAAAAGCAAAGCTAAAATTTTTCACTTATAAAAAAACTTAAACTAAAAAAACGTCGAGTGACAACTTTTGCTCCACTTTGTACATCAAATGCAATATCAAATTTGAAAGCTTCATCCCAGCGGGAAAGTTCAGCCCTCCTTAAAACTTTTTTTGATTCAACTACTATTCTTATCTAACTATTAAATTATGCCGCATAGAAGGCCTCGGCTCTTTCGTATAAAAGATAAGATACTCCCCTGAAAAAATGTGCTCCAAAAGGAGCAGGTTTTATGTATGAATTCATACCTCAAATCGCTTCAAACCTGCTGATGGGATGCCAGATTTTTGTATAGGGTGTTCCCGGTTTGGAGGACTTTTTTCTGCTGACAATAAGCGCTTCTTTTAAAATGCAAAGAAAGCACTCCTAAAATGCTTTTTTAAGGGCTAACTAAATTAATATATTCATTAATGTTTTGCTTTTACTTGTTTAAATGCCTGTCTTCAATCATTTTCGTAATCCATAATACATTTTGATTTTTTTCGCTTTAAAAGCTTCTTCGTTGTCAGCACTAAAATAGCTTCTTTTTCGAAGTAGAGAAGGAGCAACATCTTTTGTATTGTTTTTTGCACAAGCAAAAGCAAAATTATTATTTATTTTTACCATTCTTATGGACCCGCTAAAGAAGCAAAAGAGGAAAGCCTACTCCGCAATAACAACGTGTGTAAAAAAGATATGAGTATGGAATGTAGCGAGCAGGCCTTGTATATCCAAAAGAAGGAGCACAGAAGCCTTCTAGAAGGCATCCGTAGTCCTTCTTTTTCCCGCTGAGTTATTATTGTTGTATAGGGTCTTCCAATAAGGAGTTTCATCTTAAACAAATTAGTATTCTTTAACCAAATTATCCGATGTTAATTAAGTGGTAAAGAGGAGGGTATGCCATTGATAATGGGAGATTAAACCAGCCAATTGGCCGCCACGGCTACGCTAGCAGGTGTTTTAATAAAAGAGCCAATATGTAACGTTTTCGACGTTTGAGAAAACTACTTTTTTTGGAAAGATGAGTTCTTAGTAACATTGGCTAGCAAAACCCTTATGAAGCTGTTCAGGGTTTAATAAGACATTGGCTGTTTCAGCAAAATAAAAGAGATTAAGAAAATACATCTAGTGAAACGATTAACTTTAAGCAGCAATAAATTGACATTGACCCTTTTAGCACCAAGCCACAGAATTGGTTGGTTTCGTCAAATTTAAAAGACAAGCATCCTTTTTTAAAGCCGTATTAGCATTTCAATGTTACATGTGATAAGTTGTAACTTAAAAAATTTGTATTAAACTTTTTCAAGAGCTTAGGTTTAGAACTAAGCTTTGCAATACTGTTTCTAACTAAAGGGTGGTTCAACCACAATGCACGATGTTAATTGTGAGTCACACCTTAACGTCAAATTGTTTGCCCAACTTAATTTGCCATTTTGGTTTCAGTGTTTGAGGAATTCAACCATAAAGTGGTACACAATTGGGCAGCGCGTTAAGATTGTTGAAGGCTTTTTAAAGAAATCGGCGTTTAAATCAAAAAACCATTTCGTGATTGAAATCGTGGATTCGTTAACAAGCAGAATTGCCGAATTTGGGCAAATGACAGTCAACAAGTGATTGCTGAAAAGCCGACGCATCCACAAAGAGTGACTGCTTGGTGCGGCTTAAGAGCTGGCGGCGTCATCGCGCCGCACTTCTTAGAAAATGAGGTAGGCCAAGCAGAAATCATTAATGGTGTTCGCCATTGCAAGGTCATAACGGACTTCTTGTGGCCAGAAATTGAGGATATGGATCTGGACGATATGTGGTTCCACAGAATGGTGCCACTTGACACACGGCCAATTAAACAATGGTTCTTTTGCGCGAGAAATTCAATGGCCGTATTATCTCACGTTGTGGCGATGTTAAGTGGCCGTCACTATCATGTGGGTTGATACCGTTGCACTTCTTTCTTTGGGGATGTTTAAAAGAAAAAATGTACATACGTCAATTAGCCAAGAACAATTCGAGGGTTAAAGAATTAACGACTTTGAATCTCAATTTTGTCTTAAAGTCGTTGAAAATATGGACAATCGGATAGAGGTATGCAAACGAAGCCGTGGCGAGCATTTGGCCGATGTCACACATAACTGGCATAGATCCCTCTTTAATAATAAAAAAATATTAAGATAATGCTCTGAAAACTTTTTGTATTATTTACAATTAAAATTCTAGCTTCTTAAATTACAATTATTGATGTCTTCTGCGGCTTAACACATACAATTGCAATTAACAAAGTTGACGTATTGCTCACCACTACCTTCAACTTTTCAGTAATGCAGAGAGCGTATGAGTTAAATACTCAATTAAATGTATTTATTTCTTTTCAAAACGTATGAGCAATATTATTTCAAACTTTCATAATAGTTTAGCAGCGATAGGTAAAATTGGGGCGCCGCGCCTTTTGTTTTCTCTTTTCTTACGTACGTGTGCAGCCACATTAAAGAGAATCTAACAACATTAACAACAACATATCGAGCCCTTACCGCAAAAAAATCTTAAGCGACAAAAACACAATTTTACAGGAGAAGGTTTTTTTCATTTTATTCATAAAAATTTTGTGTGAAGGTTGCCGCTTAAGCTAAAATTGTTTTTGCTATAAAACTATAACGGTACCTTATGTGAACATGACATTTTAGGAGATGATGCAAGTGTTGCCAATAAATTCATTTATTAAAAAACGACTATTGAAAATTATGTCGCTTAAGCTATTTTTGCGGTAAGGGCTCGATATGTAGAGTTCACACCACCCATAAAATCGCAAAATGTAATGGTATATGTTGCTTATCGGTGTTGTTAAGTTAAACATTTGTGTAGAATACAACGATTTTCGATTAAAATTATTTTTAAACTAATAATGATTTAAAAAAAAAAATTAAGAAAAAAAATACCTAAAGTTTTTAAAAAAAAAATAACCCTTAATAAATTTTCTTTTTTGGAAAATTATTTCAAAATAAAATAAGAAAACTTATAAAAAAAACTGCACTGTTTAGGGGAGACTCAAGATTTTAGTAATAACTAATTAAGGTCTTTTAATGGGTTGGGGGGTATTTTTAGCCAGGTATCTAAGGGAATTTATCGCTTTATTTAGACAGAAATAAAAAATAGAGAAAAACTAACTAATTTCTTTTTTCTTTTTATTTAAAAAACTAGCACATTTAATTTTTTTATTAAACATAAACTTACACCTTTTAAATAAAACTATCTCAGCTTTTTTAAAATTTAATAATTTATAAAAAAAAATGTTTTGCTTTCTTTATAAAAATATATATTATTTGTACTTTATACTTATATGTGCAGAATTGTCTTGATTTTTTTATTTAGCTACAGTTTCATTAAAAAAAATTTAATTTTTATATAAAAAAAAAAACTTTTTTTTTAAAGTCTACAGCAACTAAAAACAAATTAAACTTAAATGTTTTAAATTAGAAAAATAAAAAAAAAATGAGAGCTTAAAAATTATAAGGCAACTAAATACAGTTTTGATTGAAGCTGGAATTTTGAAACTAAAACATTTTTGTTTTTTTTTTAATTGAGTTTTTAGCGTTTGAGATGGTTGAAAGATTTGAAAGCAACTTAAAAAACAACTCACAAAAAATGAAATTGATTACTATTTAATGCAAATTTTAATGTGGATTTTGTTTTTTGTTATTTTTTTTTGAAATTGAATTTTGTTTTGAAAATTTTTTATAAATGATTTATTAAAATTTTGTTTTGGTTTTTCAATGCAATTTTGTGGCATTTGCTTCACTTTTCTTTTGAACAATTTTATTTGTTTTTGTTTGTTTTGTTCTTGTGGTTGTTGAATTAACGATGTCAGTTTTCATCATAAAGTGTTTGATTGAAAAAAATTTTATTAATAGTTTAATGATGTAAGGTGTATTTAATTTGTGTTAATCTTTTTTAGAAAAAGGGACTAATTTTTTTTTTTTTGAAACAGTTCTTTGGCTAGTCTGGGTTCACACTCTGAGAGTTTTCTTTCAGAAAGTCTGAGTTTATTGGTTAGAGGCGAAGAGAACATGCTATTATTCTCTCCCTTCTCATCAATAAACTCAGAATTTCTGAAAGAAATCTTTTATATTGTAAACCCAGATTAAGTTTGTTATTCGTTTTGTTTGTTTTGGTTTTAAAAAGAAATTGTTTAACAAATAAATAAAGTTTTATGTAAAGTTTTTAAATGTTTAAGTTTTTTTTTTTTTTTTTTGTTTGTTTAATTTTTGTAACAAAAATTTCAGTGCTTTTGATTAAGAAAAGAAAACTTGAATTAGCGTGCTTTGAAAAAACTTGTTATTTAACATTTTTAAATATGTTTTTCAAAAAAATTGTTTAATACAATATAAAAGAAACGAAATTGATTATTTGAAATTTTAATTTGTTTTGTTTTTTTTTTTTTAACTTTTATAGAAAATAGAAAACTAAGCAAAATTTATAAGAAAAATTAAAAAAATAGCAAACTACTAAAAATGAAAAGTAGAAATTGATTACAAAAAAGAAAACAAAAAACATAATTTAGTAAAAACAAAACGAGAATCGTTAAAAACAACATTTAGATTTAACTTAATGGCTTTGTATAACTCAGTTTTTAATAAAAATTTTGTTTGTTGTTCAAAAAGTGACTTTATTTCTTACATTAACATAGAACGAACTTACAGTAGAACAAAATGAAACAAATTTTCTTGTAAAAACCAAAAATATTGAAAACCAATAAAAAAAAATAAATTTCAAAAAAATACTCGTAGCTTTTCATTCATTTTACTTATCAAAAAAAAAAAGTTATAGTTTTGAAGAAATAAAAAAATAAATGTTTTTTTTAATTCTTAGTTTATTACTAATACAAAAAGGGAGTTTGTTTTTCTTTAGTAAAAAAAAAAAAATTCAAAATTATGAAATGAAACATACTTGAATAACCGATACCAGTATCTATGACATCTGGTATTATAGTTACTTCTTGCGCCATATTATGTCGATGATGGAATTCGGTCAGATTGATGGGATACTGATACAAGAGTGTGTCTTTGTAACCATATGAGGAACCAGCACCGGGATGGTATATTGTATTTGTTGTTGTCGCTATCAATGGTGTATCGATTAATGATAAATTATCTTCGAAGATCTTTTGATGCAATTTCTCGTCCATGCCCATAACTCTAACTGCAAATTGGCAAAAGTATGGAAAACAACAAAAAATATTGTTTGTTTTTTGTGATACAATGATCTATGATTTTCATTGATTGTTATTTATTTTTTTTTTTTAACTTATTAAATACTGTTTCTTTAATACATATTTAGCTTTAGCCCTAAATTTATTTTAACTGTTGTTGTTTCCTTTTTGAGAGAGTATTTTTTTTTATTGAAATAAATGTAATCAAAAATTAAATTATATAAATATATATGAAAAATAAATATTTTGTTTAAGAAAAGAAAATTTTATACAAAATTAGGTTTTTTAAAAAAAATACTGTAACAAAAATAGTTTAAAACGTATTTTTTTTTTTTAAGAAAAATAGTGCTTTGAGTTTTATAATTTAAGAATAAAATTAGGGTGCCTTATTTAGAATTTGGTGCTTTATATTTAATTATTAAAAACTTGCAATTTAAAATAATTCGTTGCTTTATAATAAAACAGCAAAAGATTTACTTTTGTTTCCTTAAATATCAACTCACCTTTTTTAGTAAAACAAAAAACTATACCATAAGTTTTTCTCAAAAGCAATTTTTTTAATTGCTACAACTTAGTACAGCAAAATTTGCTTGCGCTTGTCTTCAGTTACCAGTAAAATCTTCGCTTACTTTTTACAAATAAATAGCTTATTTTACTCATTATTTAATAGATCTATTCGCAACTGTTTGTTACGTAGCTGCCATCGCATACCGACCTCTAATAACGTATTATATGTATAAGTTGTTATCATAATGAATGAAATAATCACTTACATGTGATAATTTCCAAAAGTGATTCCAAAAAAAAAAAAAAGTTTATGAAAATGGATTTTAGATACGTTTGCAAATTTTTTTTTATTTTTTAGGTATACAAATAATGCCATACTTTTCAAGTTCCATTTAGTTAAATGTAAAAGCGTTCATTTTGGGACCTCCCTAGTAAAAATCTTTGGTACTTTCAGTAGAATTGTTAGTGGTTTTTTTGATTTTTTTCTGATTTCTCAACACATTATTTTGTAGGCGAAGTTTTTACTGGATTTGATAGAAGAGCGAAAAAGAGAAATGGAGAACAAAACGGTTTTCATTTTCTTTTTCCTTTTTTTAACTCAAAATTTTTATCAGAAATTGCTTAAAGTTTCATAAAATGCCTGAAAGTGTTAATTTAATTCGTTTCACTTTTTTTTGCAAAACGTTTCGCAAGTTCTTTTAAAGCTTTTAATTCCATAGCTGGCCAAAAATAGGCCGATTTTTCTTTCCGGCGAAACACCATACCAAACATTAAACTTAAGTAGGTGTAATTGGCCCTAATTAACTGCTCCTGGATTCAAAAAATCCGTTTAATGGAAAATGGACATCATTATTAAAATGCGAATACAAAAGATTGTTGTTTGGAAAAAAATTTAATTGTTTGGAAGGGTGTTTGACTTGTTATTCATAATGAATTCCTAAGCCTGTTTCAAAATTTCTAAAAAAAACAAAGATTATATTTTAATAAAAATAAAAACAATAACAAGTTCAAATCATTAAGCTCATTCTACATTTCTAAAGCTCACTTCTGACAAACACTTTAATACACCAAAAAAACTATTGTGATGAAAGTTAGAGAAATAAAGTTCTATACCACTAGTAATCACAATAATCAGTCATGTCACAGAGTAGAATTCCGTTCGGAAACGGAATTCATTCCGTATTTCGGTGCTTCAGAAAATGACGAAGAAATTTTTTGGAATGATACCATTTTTGGTTTCATGAACGGAATGGGAGTTTTCTGTATCTGAAAGGCGAAAAAACTATCAAAATACGGTGTTTATCAATAAACAAATATGTTTTCTTCGATTCCGAACGGAATTGTACTCTGTGACATGGCTGAATATTTCCAATTAAACAGTGAATGAAAAAGCATTAATCAAAAATAAAATTAGTTTTAATTAAAAATTTAATCAAGTGAATTAAACGTTTAATCAATTGAATTAAACGTTTAATCAAGTGTATTAAACGTTTAATTGACAATATTAATTTTCACCAGTAAACAAATTAATAATATCAATTAAACGTTTAATTCACTTGATTTAACGTTTATTCACTTGATTAAATTTTTAATTAAGACTGATTTTATTTTTGATTAATGCGTTTACTGGTGCAAAATTTTTTTCTGTGCATCGAGCCCTAACCGCGAAAATAACGTAAGCGCCAAAAATCAAATTTTAGAGGAGAGAGAGAGAGTTTTTTTTATTTTATTCATATTAATTTTGTATGAAATTTGTCGCTCACGATAAAATTGTTCTTGCATAAGATCGTAACGGTAATTTATGTTACCATTACATTTTAGAAGATGATGCAAGTGTTGCCAATAAAGTCATTTATTAAAAAAACGAAAATTGAAAATTATGTCGCTTACCTTATTTTCGCGGATAGAGCTCGATATATTAAGAATAACTACCTGTTTAACGATTTCGAACGTCAACGTTCGCATAGAAAATTATATTTAAAACAAAAACAAAATTCTAAAATTTGTTTCTGTTCTAAATGCTATTTTCTATGCGAACTTTAACGTTCGAAATCCATAAACAGGCTGTAAGTAAATTTTGGCTTGGATGAGAATCATGCAAAATGTTCTTGGTTCGAGCCAATTTTAGTTAATAATTCTTTCCTTGTAAATTTCTATTAACGTGCGAAAATATGATTTTTGTAATTATTTAAATCTCGCTTATTTTCTTTTTTTTATATAGGACTTTGAGGTTGTTTCCTATTTCGGTTCATTATTCGTTGGCCTTTCAAATAAGATGTAATTCATTTCAATCGAACCAGCCTTTGACTCTGGATGGCGGCTGAAAGAAAGGTATGCATCGAAATATACAAACAAATGTACCGTTATCTGGTAAGTGTGAAGCGTTATGAATAATGTCAATAAAGTTTTCTAATGCGTTTACGACTATAACCACAAATAATAATAGTTTGAGAAACTATTATAAATATTAATATTACTTGTGGAAGCGGTCTATGATTTTTTATAATTTTCAGTTACATTTCATTAAGGAAAGTGTTTAAATCAAATATTTACCGGTGTTTAAACGTTACGAAGAATAGAATTTTAGAATAACTAACTTCCATATGACTTGAAATTAAAATGTTGAATGGCATTTAATCATTTTAAATAAACATTTACGGCCAATTTCACATATTCTATTTAAATATCAATTCATATTTTAATATAGTTTTTCATACCTATAATTAAATTTTTTTTTTTTTTTTTAAATGAAAAACGAATTTTAAACATAAATTTACATTTAAATAAATTGGAGAAATCGGACATAAGTCACTGAAAAATATGTTTAACATTTTTCTATAATTTTAAGGTAAAGCCAAGTTGCTTTATTCAAAAAAGGTACTATTGTTATTCTTCGTAAAGTGTTTCAATCCATTTGCATGCATCCTTAATTAAATTTTTATTAATAGTTAAATCAAGCAACCATTAAAAGTTATCAGAATTATATCAATAAAGCTAAATTTTCTATGCCTTTTAAATAGAGTTGCTTTAATTAATTTTGATTATATTTCTTACATTTTTTTGATTTGATGAATCCCTCTATTGTTTAACATCATGATTGTACTTTAAATGTTAATTTAAATATTTATCAATGTAAACAAAAAATAAATCCCTCTCCTGTCCCCCATTCTGCATTGATAAGGACTAAATAAATATTTATCTATTCGCAAAGACAAAGTGAAAAAAGTCGTAAAGTTGTTAAACAATACAATAAACAAGCTGTTCTTTGTCAGTCTCATTTCCCATTCAGAGCCAGAAGTGAGAATAAAACAACAGAGAAATTGTAGATAAAAGTACAAATATGGCAAAGGAATGAAAAGTACCAGTAACAACAAAAGCCCGATGAAGATAATTAAAATGTTTAGAATTTTAATTAAAAAAAAAAAATAATTAATGAATAAACTTAATAGATTGCATTAAAAAAAAAAACAATTATGCAAAGTCTGTATAAAAGAGCCAAAGCTATAATTAGAAATTTTATAAAAACGTACTTTAAATAAATAAAGATTTGTATTTAGCTCTTGAAAACAAAGTTAAGTTTCCGATATCATCTTGAGGTACCATTTCTTAAAAGCAATATGCTTTTAAAACGAGTTATCTTTACAAAATTTTTTTTTCCTCTAAGGAACCAATTTAATTTTATCATCTCAACAATCTTCTATCCCTACAAATAAATTCCCTCAAAATCAACATCTCATTTAATTGTCTCAACTTCAAGAAATCTTCATCTTTACAAGAACCAAAAAAAAAAAAAAAAAACCAAACCCTTAGAATATTGATTAACTGAAAAATCTTATCTTTGCTTCAACAAAATGCCGCATTTTTAATTTCGTTGACAATCACAACAATTCCTATGTGGAATAATAGAATAAAAAATTAAGATTACATTGGTTTTAAACACTAGTCACAAGATCTAAACACTTAAACTGTGTATTGACAAACAAGTAAAATCCCTCGCAGACACAATACTGACATCGAAGTACAGCGTAAATCCTTTAAATAAACAGAAAGCTGTGTGGTTGAATGAGAAGAAAGAAGATAATAATGGAAAAAAAAAGGAAAAAATACAAAACGTTTTTTTATCATCATCTTATTTCTACTTAAACTCTTCCAACAATACTTTCCCAAGTACTTACTTGTGTTTTTATATTGATTAGTTGATAAATTTAGTATCACAAGCACACTTTGCAAACGCACGCACACACAAACAAGCACTAGAAGCACTAGAAGCACACAAGCAAACACTGACAGCTCGGCACAAGCCCAATAAAGGCAAAAGTGCTAAAGAGAATGGCGAAGGTATGAATAAAATTGGAAACTTCTAACAAGCGCTTGCCTTTTTTGTAGCTTTTGTTTTGATTAAGAACGACAACAACAATTTAATTTGTTCATTACTGGAGGCAAGCAACGATGGAATAAGCCCTTAACCAAAAATACCAACAACAAACAACATGGTGTGATATGATAATAATATTATTTTTAACACACATACATTTGCATATGTAATAGAGATACTAATTTTGAAATGTTAAGCAAATTACAGTGGAATGGGTGAGCTGAAAATTATACGATAAATACGCAAGTAAAAACCGATAATCTAAAAATATTATCCTGGATTAATTTTAATGAAACTTTGGTATTATTATGTGAAAAAAAATTTGATCTTATTTGGAAAACAGTAAATCAAGTAAATCGAAAATTAACCTAAAAAGCTGTTTGCATTCAAGGTAGAAAGTGTAATCGGGGCAGGGTCGATCATTTAATATATTACACCTCAAATAATTTTTTAATTTAATACCGACTGCCATAAGGCAGTTTTCAATTTCTTGTGTTAAAGCAACTAAATTCTACTTGCACTACATCGTTACATTCACACTAGAGGCCTTGCCAAATCCATTTGCATATTCAGAGTACATGTGAACTATTTAAAGAGAAACTTGGCAAGCAGAATTTAATTGTCTCTGCAAAAGGAATTGAAAACTTTGATATAAGTACAAATTTCAATTTCTTAAAGCACTTAAATGTTGCACTTTATTCTCAGATACAAGGAAAAAGTAATGAAAAAAAATATCACAACTTTCTGTTAGCTCTCCACCGCAGCATCAAGATTTTAAAAATGAGATCAAATCTATCAATTTGTGAAACATTCTATGATGCAACAGTAGACTTGTTTATAGTTGTTGTAACCAGTGTTGCCAATGTAGCCATTAAGTGGCTTTATTTAGCCATTTTTAACCTTGTTTAGCCATTCAAAAATAAGTTAAGCCATCAGCCATTTATTTAGTTAGTAATTTTTCAACTTGCGTAGCCATAAAATTTTCTTGCCGTTTTTCTTTTTTTAATAAAATATATAAAACTGCTAAAAGTAAAATAAACATTTTTAACAATTAAAACGCAAAAAAACACAACTTTTACTTTTGTTGAAAATGGCTATAAACGATGATAATGAAATATCTTTCCAAATAAAGGAACAGTATTTCAATACAAAATGAAATCATTAATTCAATTTTATCAATTAGGTAAATATTTTTACCATAACAATAAAATATGTATACCGACACGACAATAGTGGTGGGGGTATTATGCATGTGTGCTGATGTTTGTAACACCTTAAAATATGGGTCCTAGACCCACTTTAGGTATACCGATCACTTTCTGCATCCCAAATAGGATACACTAGAAAAGCTTGGCCGACTATACTTTCTTACTTTTTTTATTGTAGATTAAGATTCAAAAGGCTGAGTAAATGTTGTCATAGTTTACCTCTCAAATATTCGAAACGAATAGGCACAATTGATTCCTATGAGATGAACAAAAACGACATCGAATTTATCGATGATTAGCATTGCTAAAATATTTAGTTAACGTTTATTCTTTTGTAACAAATTGATCTCAATTTACAATTTCACTGTAGAAAATGGTTAACGAATTATTTTTGTTTTGTTATTGAATTTCAATATGTTTTGTGTTATAAACCCTATTTGTACTTTATGAATTATTTAAATATTTATTCTAACTTAGTAGTTTTTGAAAAAAACATAATCGAGTCTTCTTTGGAAAAATAGATTTATTACTTATTCACTTGTTCTTCGTTTTATACTTCATTATTTTTTTTAATTATAATTTTCTATTTTAAATAAATGGCAATATAATTTTATTCCTGACAACGTTATTTTAATTTTAAATAAAAGAACAAGCTTAGATGTATTCACAACGATCTTGGTATCCTATTAATTGTAATTGTAAATTAATTGTTTGTTAAGTGAAAGGTACTTGCAAAGGCTTAGTAATTATTCTAATATATTAGCGATCAACCTATTAAATGACAGTAACGAGATTCGAAAATTAAAAATGCACCATGTGCTTGACTTGCCTTTTAGGAAGTAGTACTTATAAGTATATCAACACTAATGCAAATTGTATTTCTTTTCTTTTTATTGAGTTTAATCGAGTTATATTTAATTATTAAACATTTTGCCTAATATTTCGTGTAAAAGAGATTGCTAATTAAAATACATGAAAAAAAAAATATTAATTAGGCAAATTGTAATAAAATCCATAGAATAACTCCAACGCACACGACTGGTAGAAGGCTAAAAAATACGTAGAAAGAAATTTAAATTTGTTTGCATATAATTTAGGTAGATGCAACATTCTGGGGTATTTTAAATCTATTAAATGACTTGTTGACCCTGCATACACCGACGATCTACACCAATGTACATTGAACACTTTAAAATTGCCTCTCTGCTCACCATTTTTTTCACTATAATTGCAAAAAAATCAATTATTTGCAGCCCATCACAGTTTTTGATTTACATTTACAAATGATTAATAGCAGTATATTTACTTCTCGGAAGTGAGTCTATATACAGTTCTGTCAACTCTTCGCTAACAAAATTTCCTAAATTTCGATCAAAAAAGTAATACTGGTTAAAAAAAAATTAGCTGGACAAGATTTTATTATAAAAGTAAATAATAAAAAACTGGCGAATTAATTTTTAACAATAAAATTGTAAATAAACGACCAATTTAATTTTATGTACCAAATTTCATAAAATTGTCACTTTCGTGATTTAATTTGCAAGGTTAACATGGCCAGACAACCAGTTAACTTTATATCACATCGTTGGAGCAATTTAGAAGGTGATTCTGCATTTTACATTTGTAGGCATTACAAAAATAAGCTTCAAACGAGAAGTACATATAACTAAAAACAGCTTCGCTCTTAAAAGATTTTTTTGAACGGCCCTGGGATTATTTATTAATCCGAACATTAACTTATTACATCACTTATAACAAAAATATTTGAATTTAAACATACTTAATTGTAAAGCTCATAATTTCCTTTCCCATCTAAAACTACAAGTTTCTTCAAAATTTGCTTTCTAAGTACCGGTGGCGTATAAGCAATATTTATTAAATTTATCACGTACCCACAGTGTTGTCAGAAGTAGGGGAACATATCTACATGTGATGAATTTCATGTAAAAATCGAGATGCATTGAACCCGACCCCCTCAGATATCGATGAAATTTTGTTCATAGCTAAATTTGATCAATACAAACAAACTCTCATTTTTAGAAATGACTGTTTTGCGATTTTTTGGGCGTGACACAGTGGGAACGTTTTCGAAAAAACGCGAAAATGGTCGAAAAGAGCTCCATTTAAACTACAATAACTCAGAATCGGCTAAACCGATTTCCATGATCTTGGTATCATTAAAAAGATATTTTAACAGGCTTTATGACACGTTTAAAAAAAAAAAAAAGAAATACACTGTAAAAAATTTATAACAAAAAAAAATTTTAACTGACGAAAAAACTAAAAAGATCAAGGGTTTTTTCACAGTGTATTAATTTTTGAGAAAGGTTTATCCTTCATCTATACCATATCAAGAAATAAAAATGGTTCTTTTTTAGTTTTTTTTATATAATTTTTTAAGTAGTGTCACTTCTAGTAATTGCCCTTATATTTTATAACAAAAAAAAATTTTAGGTAACGAAAAACCAAAAAAGATCAAGGATTTTTTACAGTGTATTACTTTTTTAGAAAGGTATTTTCTTCACCTATAACATATCCAAAAAGTAAAATGGGTTCTTTTTTATTTTTTTTTTTAAATAATTTTTTAAGAAGTGTCACTTCTAGTAATTGCCCTTATATTTTATAAAAAAAAAAAATTTAGGTAACGAAAAACCAAAAAAGATCAAGGATTTTTTACAGTGTATTACTTTTTTAGACAGGTATTTCCTTCACCTATAACATATCCAAAAAGTAAAATGGGTTCTTTTTTATTTTTTTTTTAAATAATTTTTTAAGTAGTGTCACTTCTAGTAATACGTACCGAAAGTCTTTTTTGAACTTTTTCACGTAAGTTTCCTTGTTTAACAGAAATTGAATCTTGCGATCCAGGCATCATTCGGCTAATTTCATCATCTTCATAAAATAACTTGACTGTGCTTAGAGTTTCGGTTGGTAAACTACGTCTGCTCATTTTAAAAAGATTGATATCTGCAAACTTCGTTTTATTCCTTTGGATATCTTTACTTTTTTTGATACAATCGTGAGATATATCATCCCAAAAACGATCTTTAATTTCTGCGTGACTCATATTGATTGGTAAGAGAGATAAAAGTTTTTGCTTTTCCAAAAGATTTGAGCTGTTCTCTATTTGATATTTGATGTTTTCCAAAATTTCTTCGTAAATGGCTTTGACGGTTCAAGCTGCGCTGACAAATCAGATAATGGATCAGCTCCAAGTGAATCTGCTATATTTTCGAAAATTTGCAGTGATTTTCTATTTCTGTATGCATCTTGTTTCATATATTTCCTTTTAAGAGCGACATTTGGTTTGGTAGATGAGGAATAATATGATCATTTATATTTTCAATGACTTCCGTCCTTTCGACGTTTGCATTACAAGTTGGAAGTTCATTCAATTCTTCGCTAACTTCATCGCTGGGCGTTGTTGGTAAATAATTTGAGACTTCATTCTGCTCCACGTTGGATTCATTACGACTGCGCGCTTTTCTCAGTGTATTCCGGCAAGTTTCGCAAATACGGCTACAATGAATGTTGGCGACAGCTGGAAAATATTCAATTATATTTGCAGCCTCGTTTTCACTTATTTTACGAAGCGAAGCGCAACACTTATTAGATATTTTTATGCATCTGTACTTATTGTTTGAATTCATATTCACTCAAATTTTTAAAATATACGCGTAAAAATTGTAATGGGATATCTTGGCTTCTCGAAACTGTTTATAATTATGAATTATGAATTTTTTGTTCTATATATATTTCTCTTTATTATGGGTAAAGTAATAAATGTTTATGACAAAATAGAAAATTATTATGAAGAATACATTGATTTTTTTATTCAGAATTTTGCGGAATTACTAGAAGTGACACTACTTAAAAAATTATTTAAAAAAAAATAAAAAAGAACCCATTTTACTTTTTGGATATGTTATAGGTGAAGGAAATACCTTTCTAAAAAAGTAATACACTGTAAAAAATCCTTGATCTTTTTTGGTTTTTCGTTACCTAATTTTTTTTTTTTATAAAATATAAGGGCAATTACTAGAAGTGACACTACTTAAAAAATTATTTAAAAAAAAAAATAAAAAAGAACCCATTTTACTTTTTGGATATGTTATAGGTGAAGGAAATACCTGTCTAAAAAAGTAATACACTGTAAAAAATCCTTGATCTTTTTTGGTTTTTCGTTACCTAAAATTTTTTTTTGTTATAAAATATAAGGGCAATTACTAGAAGTGACACTACTTAAAAAATTATATAAAAAAAACTAAAAAAGAACCCATTTTTATTTTTTGATATGGTATAGATGAAGGATAAACCTTTCTAAAAAATTAATACACTGTGAAAAAACCTTTGATCTTTTTAGTTTTTTCGTCAGTTAAAATTTTTTTTTGTTATAAATTTTTTTACAGTGTATTTTGTGTGTCATAAAGCCTGTTAAAATATCTTTTTAATGATACCAAGATCATAGAAATCGGTTTAGCCGATTCTGAGTTATTGTAGTTTAAATGGAGCTCTTTTCGACCATTTTCGCGTTTTTTCGAAAACGTTCCCACTGTGTCACGCCCAAAAAATCGCAAAACAGTCATTTCTAAAAATGAGAGTTTGTTTGTATTGATCAAATTTAGCTATGAACAAAATTTCATCGATATCTGAGGGGGTCGGGTTCAAAATTTCAGTTTTATCTCGATTTTTAAATGAAATTCATCATGTAGGTATTTTTGATACTTAAATAAAAGCCTATGGAAAATCGAACGGATTTTTTATAATCTCCAAAATGTCGGGATTTTTCGTCACGTCTTATTATTTATGTTTTTTAGTGATATTTTCTTGTCCAAAAAAAAAAAAAAAAAAATAAAAAAAAAAATAAATTCCTGAAGAAGATTTCCAACGGAAATCGAAATATCGAAAACAAAATAACCACATTACTAATTATTGTTAAAGCTAAGGCACGAGCTCTTTGTGTTCATTTGTCTTTCAAGTTGTGCTGAAAAAGGTCAACAAAAAAAAAAGGAAAGACAAAAATGAGAAAACAAAAAATGTACTTTGAACTTCAAGAAGAATTTTTGACAGAAGGTACGAAAAAACGGAAGTAGGGGAAAAAACATGTAAAATCAATTAAAATGGATAATCATTCAAAAAAGCAATCTTCGATCTACCAAAGGTTAAAATACAATTTGGTTTAAGGATTGATGTTTGACTATTGACGTCAGCAGTCGTCTATGGCTGCGAGTGTAAGACGGCAAATCCATCTGAGGAGATCGAGTGGTTGCGATCGAAACATGTCATGGTAACCTGCCGGCCAGGGTTCGAGCCCCAGCCACGGTCAAGAATGAAAGATTATCAATAACAATTTTTATTAATTTTCATGTTGTAAAGTCCTTTCTTCATAATAATAATTTAATGAAAATTAAATTTGATGAACTTAAGCCTAATTAAAAATATTAAAAATTTCAATTAAAAACCATAAATAGTTCAACAAAATAACCACAATACTAATTATCGAAAATAAAAATATTTTAATTAATTTTATAAAAAAGTGACCTTAAGCTTGGATATTCAATGTTGAAAAACTTATTTCAATTCAAAGTAAATACATACATATAGGGGTTTTCAAGTGACCCAACTTTTGAAATCGATGTCTTCCGATTTGGATAAAATTTGCAACAAGGTATTCCTATTAGATGTAGCGTAGATACAAATTTTTAACAACATCGGTCAAAAACTTTTTAAATTAGAGGTGCCCTCAAAACCACTTCTAGGATTAAATGTTAGTTAGATATGTTACATACCGTAGGAAAGGTTAATTTGTCTAGTTTCTTAACATAAGTCTTATTGTTAAGGTTTTAAAAACACTTACCCACAAATATGAAAAAATTCAAAATAGTACATGTGCTAAAATTTGAAAAACCCTCGTCTTGAGTAAGAAATATCTTTTTTTAAACATATTCCACACGCAGCCCATTAAGCGACCAAAACCACCTTTAAGGAAAAGACATAAGTTTTCTTTTGAGAAAAAAATACCCCTAAGAAATAGAAAAAATATTTTGAATTTACCAAAAAAAAAAAATTGAAAAAATTTAAAAAAAAAAAAAATTTTTCGAAAGATTGAAGAAAAAGCTATATAATTTGTTCGGGACAAATTTTGCTAACACCAATAGGTAATAAGTTTCATGAATGAGAAAGAACAACAACTTTTTGACCGATCTTGTTGCAAATTTGTGTCTACTGAGTAGACTCTACTCTACTATCCAATAGGACTAACCTTTTCTTTATCCAAATCGGAAGATATCGATTTCAAAAGTTGGTTCACCTGTCACTCAAACTAATGTTTTTCTTATATTTTAATGACAATGATGCATAGGGATTTTTGTAGGGGATATTTTTTCAACGTGTAGGGAAAAATCAGATTTTTTTTAATATGTGTAGGTATTTTTTCGAAAAATCCACTGACAACACTGCGCACACATCATGTTTCGACAGATAATAATTTAAAGACAAATCTTTTTTATTTTTTCACAAATTATTGTGCAATAAATGAAAATGAGTTGATATGTTTTTTTTTTTATATAATGTCTTAACATATTAAAAACATTTTGTCTTCGTCCCCACTGTGCTTTTATTGTGTTATTGTATTTCTTCAGCTTTTAAAGAATTCTTAAAAATAACAACAATTTCTAAAGTTATCATGTTTTATTTAGATGCCTTCAGTCAGTTTTTGTTTTCTGTTCTTCCTCTTCCATATTTAGAAACAAACATCCACTACACACACAATCATAAACATAAATTTAATCATCTTTACTACATCCTCCATACAAAAAAATATAAAACAGAAAGAAAAATCAAAGATAGGAGAAAAATCTTGCTAATACTCTTAAGATATTTTCTATTGTTATACCCTCCACCACTACTAGCGGTGAATGAGGGTATACAAAGCTTGTCATTCCGTGTGAAAGCTTTTTATTATACATCTAAGACCCCATAAAGTACATATATTCTGGCTCCTTGAGTAATTCTAAGTCGATTTAGCCATGTCCGTCTGTTGAAAACACGCTCACTTTCGAAAAACTCAAAAGAGAAGAGCAAACTTGGTGTCAAATTGCTTGTAGTTATCTTAAGCAGTTTGAGATTGAAATCCAGCAACATCGGTTAAGGAGGATCAGAGCTATAAATCAAAATGTGGAACCACCACCCTAAAAAATTGATAATTGTGTTACAAAAACTAACATCAATAGTGGAATAATGCGTGCAATGATATACGAATTTGCACAAATTCGTTTTATACGACTGGTAATCAAATTGTTCAATTTCGTAAAGATTGGTCCATAATTTACCATAGGCCCCATATAAACCCTACTCTCGGAAAACAGTTTAGTACGCCTTAAAACGCAATAAATAATAAAATTCTGTAAGTCACAATTTTTAAAGACTAGAAATCGCACCGTCAAATTTCGTGAAAACAAATTACCATAGGCCCCTATTACGGTTTACATTAAGACAACTGGTTGTGGTCAGTTGTAACATTTGTTATGTTTTTGTTCACCGCAATATAGCAAAGGTTTAAACCATAATACAAAAATTAAGAAATTACAACTCAACTGAGTTGAGTTGTAAACCGTAATAGGGGTCATATACCCCATTTCCACTCTGGTAAATTAATTAAATAAGAAAATTTTGTCGGTGCCGTCCGTTTTTGTAACGATTAATTAATAATATATAGCCATCATAAAGAGCTCACTCCTGAAATATTTGAACTGTCGGTGAAGGGTATCAAAGATTCGGCACAACAGAATATAGCACTCGAATTGGTTTGTTTTTTATGTTTGCTATACAAGTCATCGTTGTGGTTCTTCTGTGTATTTTGTTTTTGATATTAAGCTATTGGTGTTTATTGTTGTTATTGCTGTTGTTGATTATATTGAAATCAAAACATTTCTTAATAAGTGTGGGAGTTGTACTAAAGAACCAAATGGAGAGTATTGAAATTTAATGAAATTGTTGTTTTTATCGAGTTGATATACAGATATGACTAGCTGTTTGTTTTTGTTGCTGCTGCTGATGATGCTGTTATTTTTGTTTTGTTGACGATGGTGCTTTCTGACTTAGCGTATGTCTAACAGAAATATTCCCTGTTTATTATCGTGTAATTGACTGCTTATTGTTAATGTTATTTCAATTGCTGTTATTGTCCTTTTGTTGTTATCATGACTTTTTTTTTTGAATTGCAGACAGTGGAAGCAACAGAAGTATAAAAATAGGAATTTAAATAGGATCATTTTATGATTGTTTTTTGTATTGTGTTGTACAACATTTTTTTTTTTTTGCTCTTTTTCCCAAGAAGTCATTACTGTTCTCGTTAAGATTTTATTTAAATTGACAAGACTATTAAGCACATTGCCTTGTTGGTTATGTTATACGCATTATTATTTATTGTCTGTGTTTACAAGAAAATAGATTAAATGTTTTGAAAATTATAATGAATAATGACAGCCGCTAATATTATTTGATGGTGTTGGCTCTGAGTTTTGATTTTTCGATTGGATGCTTAAAATTAATATTGCTTAATGAGTGTAATAATGTAGAGAAGATTAAAGTACACTTAGGCGTATTTATTATTCTGATGTGTAGAATATTATTTATTAGAAGACTGTATTTTAAATTTTTTTTAAGCATTTAACAATTTAAAACATTTTTCATAAAAAAAAACATATGCATAAACACTTTGTTTTTTTTATTTTAATTCTAAGAGCGTGTGTGAAACGGTAGCAAAGTACTCATTCAAGGTATATTTACACAAGGTAAACTCGTTGGCCCATATGTTTGTCAGCTGTTTACCCCTAGTTGGAGCCAAAACGTCAAATGGCGTGTATATGAGCCAAAATTTGTACATGTGTGAGTTAAATTGTTTTTGTTTTATATGAAGACAATTTTGACAAATTGGCTCCATCTATAGAGCAGCATGTCTACACTCCCAAATGAGTCTACCTTGTGTAAATATACCTTGGTACTCATTGAAGTAAAATTTTGACACTATTGAGGTGAATAAAATTTCACTAGCAACAAAATTATTTTTTTCATCAAATTTGTTTAAACAAAATAAAAAATAATATGAAAGCAGGACCAGCGGCAAAAAAATTAAAAAGAATTATACAACATGTAAGTATTTACATATGTATAAGCTTTTTTGCCCACACTTTTTGTAAAAATTGTTAATATATCAAAACGAATTCATCAAATAGTTGGGTCGATCTCATTTCAAACAGAATTGAAATGATTATTGGTAAAAACTTGATTAATTTATTCATTTTTACAAAACTACTAGTAATTGTTTTTTTCTTTATGTCAAAATTTGACGTTGCCAAAATGTTACAATTTCACACAGCACAAATATGAAAATTTTCTACCACAAACCAATTTCATTTCACCATAGAACTTTGCTACCGTTTCACACACCCCCTTAGAAAAGGAGTTTTGGCATTTCTGACCACAAAACTGACTAATATTTAAAAAAAATTTAACTTGCGGTGCTGTCACAAAAAAATAAATTTGATTTAAAAAACAAACTGGCAAGTGCACGCCTTTTGCAGCCTGCTTTTTTTTTTGACTTTCCTGCGAAAACAATAAAGCAAGTTGTTTTTGTTTTTATTTTGTTTTTTCTTAACCAACTTACAACTACAATTAATGTTTGTAGAATTCCAACCAATTGAAGTGGGGACTGTAAGAAAAGATAAACTCATTGTTTATAGTTGTTGTTTTTAGTTTTTCTAAAATCTTTGGATAAGGTTTCCCGATGATCTGGCCTAAGCAACCAGTGAAATTTCAGTGTTCTTATCAAGAACAAAAATTGGGAATTAGGCAAGACAAACAAAATGTTGTTAATTGAAAAACAAATTGAATATAAATGTTTTGATTAAAATTACCAATTTTTCGAATGTGTTTCTATGAATTTCAATTTACATATAGTGTACAGAGAATGGTTCGATTGTATCAAACAAGTTTTTTGTGTCTAAGTGGAGGATAAAAATTGTTTGCGACAACTTAATTTTATTAGATAAATAGCAAAAACTAATCTTAAGCTACGGTCACACTTGTCAAATATTTGAGGAAAAAAACTGGACCAACAAGCAAACTAAATAATCATTTCCTTTAATTCAAATATTTATTTTGATTATAATGCCACATCTTACAAAAAACAGTTTTTTGCTATGTCTAGTAGTACAATTAGTCAATTTTTTCATTTCAAGAAAATGTTAAATCTCACTAAATATTAACATAAGTAGTGGTTAAGCTTATTTGGTCAAATGTTTTATATGTTGACCATAGCTTTAGTCTTTGAAATTCGATAAGCAAAAAATTTAATTGTCTTTACAAACATCTTTTTCTTTGTAGCCGATTTTTTTAAAATAAAAAATAAAACTGATTTATGTCGAAAGCTAAAACATTATTTATCTGACAATATTTGACAATAACTGCATAATAGCTTTCTTATTCGTACATTTCTTATGAATATTACATTTAAGATTTTATTTGGCATAGTTTTATGGCGGTATATGCCTGCACTGACCTTACTTTTTGTGATATTTATTCAAAAATTCAAAAGTTTTTGTAGCCGGCGGGTCAGCTTTTCATGTTTAAAATTCCTTTCTTCGTAAAAATAATATAATGAAAATTTAATTTAATAAATATATATCTCAGCAATATTTCAAACTATTTTTTTTTTTTTCATTTCCGACTTATAATTTTTTATCGTCCTTATTAAACAAATGGTGGTGGGCGTCACATATTCTTATAAATTGGTTAATTAGAAGAAATTCGCCCTTTAGTCTAGATTTTAAACTCCTAGTTTAATACTCTTTAAGCCAAGATGGTGTTATCGTATGGTGTTATGGTATCCTGTAATGGGATACTCCCTCGGCCTCCAACATAGAGAAAATCCAAAGACGCCAAAACTAAATTCTTCGAACGAACACATCCCCACGGAGCTGATGTTAAAAACTCAAACTTACACAAAGACCTTAATGTACCATCAAATAAAAATTTTAATCACAAAGTATTCAATTAGATACTTAAGAAGTCTAGAACCCAAACCCACTAGTTCGAAATATGCTTAATGAGGGCGGCCACCCACACTCGCTTAAAGCGGGGATATACTGCAGCACTTATTCGGTCAGAAGAGCTCTAAACACCAATGTGAACAGGAACCGTGATTAGGAGTACTTTCGTCCGGCATTAGCAGGACGCAAACTTAAGCATTAAATTAAGATATTAAAGCTTTTGCACTTGATAAAATTTAAATTATTAATAACATTTTTCATATACCTACATTCATATTTTATAGAAGTGTTATAAACTTGATAAAACACATTAAATTAAAATAAAAATAAATTTAAACTAAACAAACATAAAAAATTTAATTTCACAAATAACTATTTAAAGAGAAAAAAGAGCAATAATTAACATGCAATTATAATTTAGTGAAACGTCTATCAAATAGTAGACACAAACAAGTACAAATGCAAAAATACACATGTTTTTAAAAATATTTTACACATGTAAAAACTCAATAAAATATAGTTAAACAAAATCGTACTAGAAATTAGCATAAACATATTTTATACTAATAATTATATGGATCTATGTATGTTCACATAAAAGAAATATATTTTAAATATACTGCTATGAGAACATTAGAATAAAATGTTGTAAATTTTAAAATGTGCAATATTTTTAATAATTCTCTTATACACAATTGTGTGTTGTATAATATTTTGGCGAGTATACAGCATAAAATATAACCGTGCCCCAGAGAGTGATGATACTAAACTATGTGCAATAATAAAATTACAAATGAATGTAGATTTGAAATGTTTATTTATGTAAAAAATAAAAAATTATACTTAATACATACAAACATACATACATCATATGCATGTATATGAAAATTTATAGAAAAAAAATTTTGAATTTTAATAAAGTTTAGTTTATTAGCACTTGTGCTATGAATTGCTGTTGTATATTATATTAAAATTTATAAAAAGTATAACTTAATTGGAAAGTTTTAAAGCTAATGTTATTATGACATTTTATTGCCACCGCTTTTTAATACAGGGTGGCTAATGAATTTTGCTACATTAAGAAACTGGAAATTAATTCAAGTCTTTTTCAGATGAAGCCCATTGAATTGTAATAAAAACAGTTTAATTAGACTTAAAGATAACTGAATTTAAATGCCCGCCCTTAGTTCAGGCGACCTCAGTCGAGGAGCCAACGGCAGGTTGAGTTTCTCGAAAAACACCTTTTAGGAAATTTTCTGCGTAATTCGGCAATAAGCGGCTGAGCTATTATGTGAGCATCCATCTTATTGAATCCACACAGAGTTTCGACGTAGTTCCGAATATCAAAATGTTCAAGTAATGGTATCCAGCAACCGTAACCCTATGTCCGTTTTGTTCAAAGAAGTATGGCCCAACAATACAACGTAAAGAAACTGCGTGGTGTGTTCAGTGACGAAAATTGGATGCAATTCCCTCTCGTGCAGTATTTCTGGGTTAGAAACACTACATATGTACCAATTTTGCTTGATAACGTTACGGTTCAGATCAAGTTTTCTTTCGGTACCGACTTTTATCAGCCAACCTGTACTTAAAAAAAAAAAAAACAGAAATCAAGATCTTGAGCTTCTTTCTTAAAAAATACTTAAAAAATTCTTCGCCTACTTTCAAATTCACAATGAATATAAAACGAAATTTTATCAACAATTCTAAACCGAACGTTGTGATATCACTTTACTTATAGAAAAAAGTAATTTCATGAAAACATTTAAATAAAAAATTCAACTTTTTAAGCTTCTAACTAACCTTTAATATTTAATATTTGATTTGACTTAAAAACCTAAACTCTAAACCAGTTAAGTCCAGCTCTCAAGCACAATGTACGGGCTTTTACAGAAGAGCTTTTGTGTTTTCAAACCGACGAAAGCACAACAGCCAATCAGATCGCGGTGAAAACAATGCTTGCTGCTTACTTTGCAAATAAAGAACGACAAATTGTAATAACTTTGCAAAAAAAAAAAAAACAACAACAAATTGTAAGAGCTTTTAAAGCTGTTTACCGCAAATGCAAATAAATAAGTATGTATGTGTGCTCCAAACTAAAAATTCTATGTTTCACTTAATAAATATTATCAGAAGATTGTCGATACTACCAAAAATTTCACTGAGAGTCAAAATAGAAAAAAATGTCAATGTTAATTACTTCTAAAATTAAGCCATTTTCACTAATTCTTTTAAGCTTGATCTCCATCGATTAAGTAAAAGTAAAAATATGATATGTTAGCTAAGCGATTACACTTACAGAATATCATTTAAACGACTTCGCCAAAATGTTTACCATAAAATTTGTTTAGCATTTTAGCAATCGATAATTAGATTTAGCTACGACAGTAATAAATAAGCAATTTAATCTAAATTTCAATTAAAAAAATATTTGTTTACGACTTTTTATATAATTTTTAAGATTCATATCATAATCGAGTGCTTATTTCTGTACTTGAAAAATTAAGAAAATGTCTAAATTAAATTTTATTGAATTAAATTAATATTTCATTAAGGTCTGAGAAAATCAATGTTCCAAAAGCGACAAAAAATAGTGCCACTTCCATTTTACATTGTCATTCTAAAATCATTTTTCTTAAGTTCGACATTAATAACTGTCGTATAGCTTCGAATTAAAGCTTCGTTCAGAATAGGCAGCGACATTTTCATTGGTGTTCACAATAGAACAAACATTTTTTTCGCGACCATACACATTTTAAACAAAGAAACCGTTTGCGAAGAACAATATTACGAATTTATTATTATTTGTTGGAACATTTTGTTAAAATTTTCATTCAAAACTAAATAAAATTATTATAAACGTCATAAAAAATTTCATACAAATTGTTGCTGAACTAGAAGTTGACTCAACTTATTAAAAAAAACTTTTGTTACATTTTTGTTTGAAAAATGAAACTAAAATATATGAAATACTTTGGGAAGAAAAAAATAGAAGAAATAACTAAATTGTTGCTCTGATTGTGAACAAAGCTTTAACATCAAAGTGTTAACGTATTTTCTAAACTACCGAAACGTTCAGCCATTATTCAGTCATAAGCGTTTAAAAATTTTGCTGGTTTTTCGTCTTCATAAGGGTAAGGAATAAAAGAATTTTAATGTCCTCGTTCATAAAAAGCGAACAAACATAATCATATGTGAATTTTTCATAATAAATTTGATTTATTAATTTCTTCACAAGGAAAAAAACAAACAAAACATGCATAAAATACACACACACACAGGCTATTCGTGCTGTGGTCGTGCAAATTGTCAACAACAATAATACTAGTGAGGAGCGTTGCTCAAATGTTTGGTTTGTTCATTCCTCATGAGTGAAGAAATGCAAAATTTATTTAATTTCTCTTATTCATGAGTAAATGCGACAAAAAACACGAATTCATTCATGACTGTAAAAAAAAATTAAAAATATTTGATTTCTGATTCATGTGGAAATTCATGAAAACATTATTAACAACGAAGAATTTTTCTGTACTCTACACAGAAAAAAATAAAAATTGATTTCAATTAAAAAATTTGTGATATTAATTAAAAAATTAATTAAATTTGCACCAGTAAACAAATTAATAGTATCAATTAAACCAGTTAATAATATTAATTAAACGTTTAATTCACTTGATTAAACGCTTAATTCACTTGATTAAATTTTTAATTAAAACTGATTATTTTTTTGATTAATGAATGCTTTAATTGGTGAAAAATTTTGGATAATTTTTTCTGTGTAGTCTTTAAAAAAAACCAATCAGTGTTGCCAACTCTTCACCATCTAAAATGAGTAAATTTTTAACAAAAATGTCAAAAAAAAATATTGCTAAATTCGGCTGAGCCGAATCTTTAATACCCTCCACCGAATACTTTAGAAACTGACCTCACAGAATTAAATTGTTTTGCAGTTTTAGGCGTATTTTGAAGGAATGTTTTTAAAAATGGTGTTTAAATGAGGCCTATGGTAAATTTAAGATCGATCTACACCAAATTTGGTCTTGTATTTTCCAGTCTAATAAAACTATAGCATAGTAAATTTTACCCCAATAGATATATTTGTAACGGTCTTAGCCGTACTGAAGTATTTTCTGAGAGTGAACTTTACATTGGGTCTATCGAAAATTTTGGAACGATCTAAGCGAAATTTCGCAATATTATTTCTTGTCTTATAGAGCCATAAGATCCCAAATTGTATTGCAATAGCATTATTCTTTACGCCTTTAGGCGTACTCAAATATTTTTCGAAAGTAGGCTTTAAAAAGGGCCTATCGTAAATTATCGAACGCCCGTTTTAAAATTTGGTGTTATGATTTCTGATCTTATAGAACTGACAGCCCAAAATTCACTACATCAGCATTATTCGTCACGGTTTCGGACGTACTAAAGTGTTTCCCGAGAATGGGCTTTATATGTGGTCTATGGTAAACTATGGACCGATATCCACAAAATTTAGTAGTATGATTACGTGTCTTAGTTGTAACAAAAATGTCCATTTTTTAGGGAGGTTATTCCACATTTGAGTTTATAAATCTTCTCCTACTGAGCCGATTATTGTCTAAGTCGCCTTAGAATTTCCTAAGGATCCAGAACATATATACTTTATGGGTCTTAGATGAATATTAAATAAAATTTCACACGGAATGACATTTGTCACACTTTTCAGTCTACATTTTTTTAAAAAAATTTTTTGTTGTGCTAAATTCCTAATTTTTATTCTTGATAAATACACTGAAATTTATTGTTGGGGCATGAGCTATTCCTATGCCCATTCACTAGTTGATTAGGCCAGATGATCGGGCAATCTTTTCCAAAGTCTTTAGGAAAGCTAAAGATGTTATGCAAAGAAAACTTCAGAGTTAATGAGATTAACAAACAATCAAGTCTTATTTTAAACTATATCAAAGCTTAAACAAAATTCCAACAACAAACTGTGAGTTAATCTTTTTTATATTCCCATCTACAATTGGTTGGCTATACTCTCCGATTTGAAATGTAGTTCAGGGTTGTCAGATGTTTTTCGATTTTTATCCCCAAATTCTAAATTGTTTTCCCCAAAAATAAAAAAAAAATTCTAAATTTGCAACACTGCTTCACATAACCTTTATAAAAACATTTTCATGTTATATTAAAATTTTTCTGTTACATAAACAAATTTCACCCCAGTCGTATACAGTTTTATTTTACCCGTACCATTTTTTCTATATCGCGTTTTTATTTCGTGTTTTCTGGTTTGTTTATTAAGCTTAAAGCGTTAAAGTGTAAATATTCAAATATTTCGTTTGTATTTGTTAGTTTTTTTTTTTCTTTTTTGTATGTGTTGTCTCTTCATTGTGTTCATTTGTCAGTTTGCCTATTTTTTATTTTTTTAATATTTATTTGCATATGTTTGAATTATTTATTTTATTTTGTAAATTTTTATGTTGTAGTTTTATTATAAAATAAATGCAAAATATCTAGTTATTAACACATTGTTGGCAAATGTACAACCCTCTCAAAATTTTTAACAAAACCTGTAAAATGACTGTGTAAGTGTTACAATGCGTATATCAGATATAAAATGTGAATGGTTTCAATTTTCTTCCGCTGGTGCTTAATGGTTTAATACTATTCAAACTAATAAATTGTCAACACTTTAATAACACTGTTGATAGTGAATGTTCATTTAGCTGTTCTTGTGAACTGGACAGTGAAAAAAGTTTTTATGCTATCATAATTTAATATGTTATTTGCTAAATTTAGCCTTTTTGCAAATATGTACATGCAACTAAATTATATTTGCTTAATTTAATTAAAAATAACTTCGTAATAGTAAATATAGCTGCAAAATAATATTTTAATATTTGAAAAATAGTTGTGTACATAGACTTTATGATTATACTGTCTCCACTAGTAGGTAGATATTTATTATTTTATGTTTTTACTACAATTTTGTTTGGATTTTATATTTATGGTTGTAAAAAAACATTGGAAGTATATAAATCAGTTAATTACTTTTTTTAATCGGTAGTAAAGTGTTTGTAAAAACAATATTGACTATTGAAGGTACAAATTGTTTATGTAAAAAAGTGGAAAATTTAAAGATACATTTTCTTGTTGCTTCAAAAATGTTGTGATTTATATTTTTTTTTCTTTTTTTTTTTGAGGAAAAAAAATAGAACATCTGAACACCTGAATATCTGTGGAAATCATTCGCATATCATAATCAAATTTGTCTTTTTTTAAGCATTCTGGTCAATTAATATTTTCCAGGTACAAAAATCAAAATATTAAACGATATCGTAAAATGTGATAAGAAATGCCACCACAACTATCACCAAATGCAAGCGCAGTGCATTCTCCCTAAAAGAACACATTTCTTAAGTAGACAACCCCGAATCGAAAGATACTGTTACGTGGTCCGGGCAGCGTTCTTAAGGAAAACATTTGAGTTCTTTAAAGAAAACATTACGATTGTTCGGACTTATTTTGTGGGTATCGTCGGTTTCCGATCAATAGAGATTCCACTGTACATTGTCTTTATAATAATTATGTAACAATTTTCCGGTTACCTAGAATTTTTTTTTAATTGACAAAAAGAAAGAAAGTATAGTCGATCAAGCGGTACCATATGGTGCCCTACACCACATTATTTGAAGAAAAATTTTCAACAGAGTAACCTATTTGGGACTCATGGACAATCAAAACAAGATTATGACATAAGGTTAAGATTCATGTAAAAATTCTTTTTTCCTTATTTTATTTAATTTATTTGTCTTTGAGCGATTTTAGGAAGAGGGTTCATACGGGACATGTGATTAATTTTGAACCTACACTCACAATATTATAACAGTAACGGACTGTTGTTTATTTAAGAAGTATTCCGTTCAATAATTTTTAAATAAATCAATAAACATTTACAGCCTTATTTATAAAAAATAAAACATGTTAATAAAGGGCTTATTAAACGGATTTTGTATGAAAATCCATTTTATTAACCCTTTATTAACCGGTTTTATTTTTTATAAATTAGGCCGTTAAAATTCTAAGCTAATTTATTTTTAACTGATTCTAACATTTATTCAAAAAACTAAGTGCATATTAATACGGATTTTTAGTTGCAGTTAATATTGTCCGTTGATTAAGTTAAATTCTTCTTTATGTAAAATTAAATGAAAATGTAATTTAAATTAACGAAAAGTTCATTTAATTTTTACTGCCAAAAACCAACCAACCCCATATCCCGTAAAAACAAATGAATTTTCAGTTATTTAATATAAATTACCCATCAAAAATAAATTTTTAGTTATCTATAAAAAACGATTTGCTTGTTTTGTATAAAAAAATTCCCATTTTCTATTTTTTAAAGTTATTTAGTTGAATAATTGCGAAACCAAATTGGTCACGTTGCTGGTGTCTTATAATTGAGAGATCTTTGCAAACAACGGTGTCAGTACAACAAAAGTAAAACACACATGTTTAACGGGGTAAGTAAATAGTAATATTCTCTCTCTCATTAGAACAACAAGCGAACAGGTGTCTGTCTGGTATTTTTAAAAAATTCTTTTGTGAAATAAGCGAGTAAAAACTGTATGTATTATTAAAAATTACTGAATTACATAAAATAACTGAATATTCCTATATTTTTACGAAATATGTAGTTAATTTGTTGATAGTTAATTTATATAAAATAACTGAATATACCTTTGATTTTACGGAACATGGGGTTGAATTTTTGACAGTAAAGATTAAATGAACTTTTCGTTTAGAATAAATGAAAAATAAGTGACAGAGTGGCTAACGTAAAAGTTATTTACGCCAATTTGTATGCCATTATTAACATATAGAAGGGTTTTATTGTATTAAAAGTAGGGATGTAACGATACGCCTTTTTGCCGATACGATACCGATACCATTACTTAAAAAGAAATATCGGCGATACCGATACCGGTACGAATATTAAATTTAAATTCAGGGTTATATTTACAAAACCAAAGTAGAGCCATTTTTTATTATACAAAATTACAGTGCAAGAGATTATTGATATTTAAAATAGGTGTTAAGAATTTGTTAAAAAAAACAAAGTATTTTAAGCTTTTGCAGTCATAGACGATTTCGCAAAGCTATTTTAAGCAGACCTTCAGTGGAAAATTATCTCTCAGATTCGACAAAATTAATTTGAAAACTTAGGTATTTCTGCGCCATGCTTTTAAATTTTGTGTATAACATTTTATAGCGCCAGTAAACGAGCGGATATGCCCCTCTAGAAAAATTAGAAGATCTAAGGTCTCTCTTAACTTATTCTAAAGCCGAGCCACAGCGTAGGACAAACAGAGGATAGTCCATCCCGAAATTTTCTTATAAGATTTTCCCAAACGCTCCAAAGGTCAGTTCTTATAGACTTATCAGAACCTTTACTAGGTGTAGGGGTGACCGTGTCTTCAACACTTCGGTTAAAATTTTAGTTGCATGAGTACTTTGCTACCGTTTTACACACACCCTATGGTGCAAAGCAAACCGTCTGAAGCTGCAGGGCCATACCAAGCGTTCAATGCGTGTACGCATCCGTCAAAAAAGTAGTAGTGTAGAATTGTATTGAAAAGTTACAGGAGTAAAATGCGTATACTTATAGAAAGCATGAAGTAGGATTACTTTTTGCTTTAGCATGCGTCTTGAAAAAAGGTAAAAAAACATAGAACTCGTGTTGTGGACCTCCAGCTTAAGAAATAAAATTAACTTTTAAGTATTCTGATTTTATGCTCCGCTATTGAATGTGTTATAGCTCTTAGTTGTAATGCAAAAAATAAACATTGAGAATTAAACTGTTTGTTCAAAAAAACTATAAAATGTATGGTCGTATCGCCAGTAAAATATCGCCAAACACGGAGTATCGTTACATCCCTTATTAAAAGCTATTTTTGAAAAATTTATTGTATGGGAGCTATGCCTTAAATTGCAATAAAATAAGTTTGGATCAAATTAAATCTAAATAGCAATATAATAAAATGGTTTTTGGGCATAAGTACCTATTTCGAAAAACGAGCTTTTATGGCCCGATTTTAATAGTTTTGTTCCTTGTGACAATGAGAACCTATCTATTTGTTACTTGCGCACAAGGTTTGCATGTACAGCCAGCCGGACATAGAGACGTCGTTAGTTCAATCCAAAAAGTGATTCTGAGTCGGTATACTAAAAGGTGGGTCTATGGCCAATATATTAAGGCGTTACAAACATCAGCATACACGCATAATTCCCTCTTAAGTCTTTAAAATATAAAAATTTTGAATTTTTAATTAACAAGATTTTTTTGTCGTGCTTAATTCTCAATTTTTATTTTTGATAAAAACACTGACATTTCCCACTACAATGTGAATTTTTACTAAAACATTATCAAACTTATGAATCTCGATTTATGATAATATACAAGGCTTTAACAAAGATAGAAAATATAGCAAAAACATACATATGTTTCACATACAAAAATACTATGAATATACAAGTGTTTATGTCTACTAACTGTCATTGCTGTACTAAACTCTTGTATTTAGTATAGTAAACATACATTAACATACTTTCATATAAATAAATATTTACAACAGTTTAAAGGGTCCCCATGGTCAAAAATTACATCATACAGATATGTTTACATATTATACATAAATATGTATGCATTTGTGCATGTATACCTATTAAACGCTATATGCTAAGTTGTGTATACATACTAAGTATTCTAGGGCATAATATTGTATGTAAAATACATATATGTAAAATAGTGATAGTAATAATACACGTAATATATTATTACAAAGTTCAATCATCCATAGACCAACTGTTGTACACTTAAAAGTGTACACTTATATGCAGAAATATAAAACGACATATGTTGTATATCTAATACAGAAAACATATTCAAGCAGACGAATTTATAAGTTCTTATAATTTAAAAAAGTTGTGTAGTTTTTACAATAGACGTTTAAAAACATTGGTGGGCAATACACATATCAATATGATATCAAATTTTGTATGATTAACGCAGAAGAAAATTTGCTTTGATGGTTATATAATAATGCAAAGACGGAACCTTAGATTTGTATGATCTTCACTAGGTCAATTTTAATTTCAGCTGGTACTAGGATTTATAGTTTTCCGGACTCTTTCTTTTTCGCGAAATGTTTTTCTTTTAGTTTAGGCAATTCGGTGTAAGAAACACATGAAGGAGTATTTTTAATTAACAATACAACTAAGAATTAATTGATGTTAAAGCCATAAAAAATAATCAGAAGAGTAAATTGAATTGTATTACTTACGATCTGTTCAGATATTAGGGTTTTCGCCAAAGTTAGTAACTTATTCGTCCCAGCGAAAAACTGTTTCTACTTTAATTTTCGCAGTTTATGTTAACGAAAAACTTTCCGAAATTTCTAGGCATTAAATTCTTTTTTTGAACAGAAGCACTTACTATCCTCGATAACTTTGAAAAGTCAGGATGCCCAAACAACAGCATGTGGTTAAAAAAAAAATTCTGAGAAATCGTTTAGCATACAGTGCAGTTAGATAAAGTCCAATCGTTAACTAATTCAGGAGTGTTACGCTAAAAGCAGCCTTATTGTTCTTAAGCAGTTATACTCGAGTTAAAATTTGGCGTCAGGTTGCCATTTTCTGCGAATTTAACAATAATATTAAGGACCTTACAGTAATAATATTTATCGCAATATTCTAATATAAGCCAGTGTTCGAAAAAAAACACTAAATATCGCTCCTTAGTGTTCGGTTCAGTAGATTTGTGGAAAACACAAACGCTAATAGTGTTTGTGTAGAAAATCGTTAAAAAAAAATAACATTTCCCTGTTTGTCATCTTTCGAACCCAAAAAATAATACTGTTTTTATCCAAATCAACAAAAAATTTAGAACATTTAATTCCGATCGGGCTTTTTTTAAGCACAACATTCATTGTGTTCGGTTGAGCTCATTAATGTTCGTTAATTTCTTATAAAAACAAAATACATATACGAAAAAAAAGCATAAAGCCAGCGAAAACATTTTACACGCAAACGAAACACATACACAATTTACACACAAGCTCTTTGTGCTGTGGTCCCTGCTAAAATTTTTTGTTTTTTCATTTCTTTATCAATGTAAAAAAAGAAACATTATAGAACATTAAAATATAATGGCTGTGTACAGTATCACTACAATTGTTCTGTGTTTTAACGAAGAACAGAACACTATATCATGTTCGGCTCTTTTTTGAAAATAGTTACGAACGGTATTAAGGAGTGTGTTCGTCTACAAAAACACTAAAAAAAATAGATATCGTTCCTGGGTGTGTGAGCCGAACGCTAAAAAATGTTTTGTTTATTTTCGAACACTGATATTACACAGTATAGATTTTTGTGTACCTGTACACCCAGATAAAAAACATGTTCAAATATGGTCACCTCCAACAAATCTATTTTAAAAGAAAATTATAGACATGTTATGTTTAATTTAACCATATTATTGTCACCGGCATCCATATTATGGTAAAATAAGGGCTCCATGAAGAAGCCACAACCATATAATGGTTGCCTCCGAACATGTATCTATAAACAACATCTGCAAAAAAGTGGTCGAGATTGTACAAGTGGGCATGGCACCTCTCACACAAAAACACTATAGATTTCTGTATAATTAGGAAACGGTAAGAGTATGTAAATTTTGGGTAAAAAATGTTTTGTTATCAGTACAGATGTTCTGTATGAAAAATTTGTTCTTATTTTACTTTAATAAGGGTAGCGAAGTGCGCTGGGTATAGCTAGACTTTAAGTATATAGGAACCATTTTTTTTAAAACCTTTCCTCCGACTTTCGAACTCTATATAAATATGTAGATCAATTTAAAATAAGCGAAACTTAACTCTTATGTCCGCAATACTACATTTGTTTGAGCGTTACTATGCCTGGCATACGAAGTTTTGAATTGTGTTTATGAAACCATAAATTGTTTGAAGTTTTTTGTTATTGTTGTTATTGCAGTTGCTGTTTGTAATGATTACAATCAATATTAACTGCATGCGTATAGTGTTTTGCAAAAAAAAAAAAAAAAAAAAAAAAAACAACTTTAACAACGATAAAATTATTCTTAAAAATTAGTTTTCGCTTTTATTTTTTTCTTTTTTCATATAAAAATTCCCAGAACATTCAAACAATGGCATGTTTCCATTGTGCTGCAATTGAATACCAACAGCTAAAGCAATGAATAAAGAAAATTATCAAAAATTAATTTTGAAAAACTACTTTTTTATTTATGAATAGAATCTAAAAAGTATTTTTAAAAATATTAGGAAGTTTTTGGTGCACAATGGAATCTAATTTATACAGAACATTTAAGGAAAATTATTTATATAACTAAATTTTTTAACCCACTGTGCTCAAAATTACCAGTTATGCTGACAAAGTTGATGATGATGACGATGAACAGATTCGTCTGTGTTTATGTTTCTCTCTAATATTTTACAATGCATGTCAATGCAAAAATTTATCTCTTTCAAATGCAGATACCAATACCAAAACCAAAAATTCAAAACAATACAATACAGCAATAATAACAACAGCAACATTTAAAATAATTCATACTACTACTAGTAGTAGTAGTAAAACCAATAATGATTACGAGAATATTTATAACGAAAGTACTATATGTATATTTTAATTCCTGAATATTAGGATGGTGCCAAAAAGTCTATAAATATTTCGGTAATACAATGTATTTCGACTTTGTAGAATCAAAATAGTATGAAATTTTCTTCGTGCTTAAAAAAAATAAAAGTCTGTTTTCAGTATTTTTTTGTTTACACGGATGGTATAAGTAAAATCAAAGTAAAGATATTAAACAGCTGAGTTAATAACAAAAAAGAAGATGGTTACAGTTTTACAACATTTACAAAAACCTCATGAAAAGTTCCTAAGTTGACTTTGTTTGTTTTTGTAATTGTATTAAAATGTTACCATCTTCAATATATCGAGGGCCTATATTCAAAACCCTCTGTCTTTGATTTTCACGAAAATGACTTCTTAATGGGAAAATATTCAGTAAAACAACTCTCATCTATGGTGTGATTTTAATAACAAACATATATTTTTTTGCTGTTTTATTTACATTTTTGTATTTTCTCTATCTTGCACAATTAATTTTTCTGAATGCAAAACCCTCTATCTTTTTTAAAAATTAATTTTCAAATATTTTTTGAATAACTTGTTCTTGCAATACATGTTTTTTTTTGCTATTTTTTGCAAGCTAAACATGAATTTTTAATCAATGGTGATTTGTCCGCGTCGGTATTTGTTTCCTGTATTATTCATCATTTAAAAACGTATTTCTTATCAGATTCATTGCCAATTACATTTTTCTCGGATGGTTGTGGCTACCAAAACCGTCCAATTTTGCTGCTGAAAATAATAAAGTTATTGAACAGAAGTTCTTAGAGAAAGCCCATACGCAAATGGAGTGCGATAGTGCCCATGCTAAGATAGAGATTAAGTTGAAAAATCCATCTATACACTTGCCAGTCGATACCGTTTGAATTACTAGAAAAGCCAGAAAGACCGTTAAAATTAACAATGAGATCGTGAAAAATCCGTTTGAAGCAGGATATTTAAATTATGATTTCTTTAATAATTACAGTAATGACAAACTTTTGCGTTCTTTTTTTCAAATAGACCAGGACGAGAAAGGAACGATCCTACAGTGTCTAATTTAAGATCTCTTTTATATCTTTCAGATGGTAGCGTAAAATATAAATTAAATTTTGATACAGATCACATTGACTTACCTGTTCGTATTAAACCTTTTACAGAACATATTGAACCAAAACCTCTATATTCTGCTCCACTTTCAATTCAACCAAATAAGTGGAAGAATCTTATGTTGTATTATTAGCCTTTATCTTAAATAAACCACGTTAAACACTGAAGCTTCTTTCAGACGGTGGTCAGATCTTACAATGCTGTCATTAAAATTGCCTAAAAATGTCTTGCAACTGTGTGAACAATGTAAGCTCATTTTTATTTGGCAGATGTTTAAAATTAATTCATCTGACAATAGTACCATTGTCAGAAAAATGACAACATTGTAAGATCTGGCCACCGTCTGTAAGAAGCTTGACAGATGACATAAATTAAATCAAAATAATTTTTTTTATTCAAATGCAAAACCCTCTATCTTCTAATTTTCATACATATATATTGAATATTTTTGAAAAGCAAAACCCTCCATCTCGCATAAAGTCCCCAATAATGAAAAATTTAATAAACCAATTATCTGTGAGATTCAGTAGTTGATTTAAAAAATATTGTAGAATACCGAATTTTAATAACTCAAGTAAAACGCGAAAAAACTGTTTTTTGGCTCTCCTGAAAAGTTGTGTTTTTTAAGATATAGGATTTTTAATATCGGCCCTCGATATAGATACTGTTCAAATACATCTTTGGTGTGATGAGAAAACATAACTTTCTAAAATGGTTTAGAAAATAAGCATATATCGAACGCTTATCAAATTTTGTTTCCGTATTCTCTCTTACTCAATACATTTTGCTTTTACACGATATGATTTTTTTCGTTCTACATCATGTCGCAATACATTGTATTACCGTGTAAACAAGCTTTTAGAGTGTTTTGAAAAGAAAATAAGAACGTTCAGAATACAAAGCCAGGGTGGATCAATAATTCCGTGACTTTGTCTGGGATCATCACACTATGAACTTTTTTTCTGAGCTTATTTCCTCACACAAACAAACTCAAAATTTCTCTTGTCAACAGGCAACCCTAAGTTGACTTCTGTCAAAATATAAATAAGCTACGTTATTTAGTGCTTAACAGCCACTGATAGCCGACTATCTCCTCATTCAAGAAGAAAATAAGAGAAAGTGAGTTTAAGGTGTTCATTAAGTATAACATTGTAATAGATGATGAATAAAGCTACGAACTGCTGCCTCATCCGACCTATTCTCCGGACTTGGCCCTGAGTAACTAGTTCTTGTTCCCAAACCTGCAGAAATGGAACAGCATTAAAAGACTTGACTCCAACTCAAACTTATTTTAATGACCTGACAAATCCTATTTTTTGTAAGGCGTAAAGATATTTTAGATACATGGGACAAAGTATATGTATACATAGAACTCAAAGGAGACTACGTTGAAAACGAAAATGATTTTTTATGCAAAACGCTGTGTTTCATGTTTTTTATTTCACTTTTTATTATACATTTTTTCGAATAAAATCATGTTTAGCCACAGATGTGCAGACGTGCAGATGTGTGTAACACATACAAAGATTGGTCCCATAAGACCTATTAGTTAGAATTTAACTATGGCCCAAAAATAACGCCTATTATAGCTGCTGTGTCATGTAAAAATGTTGTGGTAAAAGGTTCAGAATTGACTATAGTCCCATATCCCAGTTCCAAAAAAAAAAATAAAAAACAAATCAACATATAACACATTGCATTACATGGCGATCCGGAAAAGTTTTAGTCGTCACAGACTACTAATAATATACAGTTTTTAAATGCATAATTGGAATTTTCTTTTTAGCTCTAGTTTTTGTAATGCAGCGTTATGTCAAAAATTAAGACACTTTCACCAAATATAGTCGTATAACTTAAGAAGGCTTTACTCTATTCGAAATTCGACAACGAAATTATCTACAAAGAGAATAATTTTTTAATATTTACATATGTCCAGAAACACGTAGCACTTAATATATTCCAAAGGAATATATCCACAATTTAGTGAAAGAACTTACAGAAATCAAAATTTCCATACAACAGTAGTACACAAAAAACAATTTTCCAATTCACAAGCTCTGTCGTATGGCCTATCGTTAGGGTTTTTCAATTTCAATTATTTTATTTCCCGTTTTCCCGGGATTTTTCTCGCGGGATCCCGGGAAATAAAAAATTCCTCATAATTTCAGAAAATAGCTATTTATACTTTGATATTTAGTTTTCTTTTCTCTAAAAATTAGCATCTGTGGATGGGTTGTGGATTAGATCAATTACAAGAAGTGAGTACATGTACTTAAATCAATATCTCCTGATGCAATAAATCTACTAAAAGCAGAATGGGCAGCGCAACAGTTGATAATTATTACATTTAGTGAAGTGAAGAGTTAATAAAGTACATAAACTCAAAATAAGATGCAGGCAGTAAATTCTCATTGTCCATGAACAAGTCTTAAAAATAGGAGATACCTAAACATATCGCTCCTTTATTGCAACATAGTCATATCTACAAAAACAAACTATCCTGGCAAAATGCGATTAAAGTTTTAAAAATGTACCGATTTAAAGATTTATTTTGCTATAACTTCGGTTCAGTTTGAGATATAATACGAGAAGGTATGAAGGAAAACTTTGCTAAAGTTACTTCAAATTTTAAGATATGACTATGATGCAATGAAGGAGCGATATGTTTATGAGGTGATAAACACAAATTTTCAATTTCAATTCGTGTTGGTTTATATACCCGGGAAGTGCGGGGAAACCGAAATAAAATAACATTTTGGAAACTCGTGTAAGATACTACAACATACAACTTGAAAAAGACATTGTCCTAAAGATTACAAATGGACCTATTGAAATGAAAAGGTTTGAAAGAAGCAGTCTGGTTGATGCTATGTTTGCATCAACCTTGACAAACATTTGAGTGACGTAGACGTTGTTTATAAAAAATAAAAAATTGCTTCTGAATCCGAAGCATGCTACAACGGTGCACTTTTAACTATTTGTCCCACCTAGATAAAAAATGAACGAAATTTTTTTGGAAATATGATAATTAGTAAATAAAGTCAGGAATATACTTTTTGCCGACTTACTAAGCGCTTTGAGTGTGTCAGAAAGTTATTTCCTAAGCCGTTAAAAAATGTTATATATTTCTTTAAAATATTTTATATATTTTATTAATTAACTTTTTGATCTCATATCTTGAGTACCTTAATTTTTTATTTTTTGTTTTTATTATTGTTTTATGAATTAAATTGTTATGTTTATGTTATCTTTTGATCTTGTATCCAGAGCATAATAATACTGAATAAACCCATAATAATAGGGAATCAAGACGGCGATAATAACTCAAGTTCCTATTTCAATCTTCAATTAATTTTTTAGTATTGAACCATTTCTTTTACTTTCTTTGTAAACAAGTTCCCTTACGTTTTTTTATAAAAGTTTCCGGAAAAAAAACTCTACTTATCGTTTAAAACAAACGATTTTTGTGTGTACACTTGTGATCAGAAAACTTTGTTAAACTCGGCAACTTACTTACGCAACTCTTGGTTTGTAGACGTTAGCGGTAAGGTCGGGGTAAGGAAAAAAAAATTTTGTTCAGTCTTTGTTGTTGTCGGCAAGTAACTAGCGCAACTAACTTGCCGGGTCTGAAAGATGTCTTTCTTTATCCTATTGCTAAATGTCGAAATGGAACATGACAATTCAATGTACATAGTAGGGAGATCGATTATTCGTCTTTTTTTAAAAACCGGTTATCGAATATTCCGAAAAGTTGCTATCTTAAAAAAACCAGTTTTCGGTTAAGCATTTTAAAAATAACCGGTTAATTGGTTTTAATTCGAATGCATAAAAATACAAAAATCAAATTAGTTTTTATAATAAAAAGTTAATTTCAATAAAAACAAAACAATTCACGATGGTAAGGAACCAACAAAATACATAGATATGACTTAAGGTATGTTCAGACCTAACAAATATTTGACGAAAAAATTCAAAAAAATTAAACTTAAGCTTTATTTTTGACAATTTCTATTTATTTACTAAACTTTATGTCTAAGGTAATAATTTTATAATGTAATTTAGAAACTGTTAAATAATGTTTGCTCTAGCCAAAAGCAAACCATTATTTTAGAAAACTAGTGGTTACGTGTAGGACATCAAATATTCAATAGGTGTGAACATAGCTGTAAAAGTTTTGAAAAACTTTGGTTTTAAAAAATTGTAGGAATTTAAGAATTCCTAAGCATGTCTATATGAATCAGTAGACATAAACTATATTTTGTTTCAGCATTATAGAAACGAATAGTAACATGAACGTGATTTTGGTATGAAATATCTATCAGTTCGTCGATCACAATTTAAGACCTTCCATGACATTGTTTGATTCCTTCAATTTTGATTTAAGTTCTTGGTTTTAAGCGGACAAACCGTCCTCGGTAACACGACAGTCTAATATTTCACCCAATCATTTTTGGCAGCATATTTTAGTTAAGTATTATTTGCAGTCTCTTAAGAACTACTTGGAACAGAGTCAGGTGGTGCTCGGCGTATATTTATGTCAAGCTTTTAGACTTATTAGAGGTGATTAATAAGTCGTGACGTTGAAGAACCTTTGCAACTTATCATTTTATGGCCCTTTAAACTCTATTGTCTTTTAAATTAGTACGAAATATCACCAGAGATAACATCTTTATACAAATATATGTATATAATTTTTAGAATACTGTCGAATACTTATACAAGCGATTTGTATTTAAATTGTTCATAAAGTTTTTTTGACTTTTGTTACATTTTGTTTTGACGTTCTTCATAAAAAGTTTGTTTGCCAATATTCAATTAAAAAATACTTCAGTTACGGGAACATTTATAACAAAAGTAAGGAAAACGTATATAAATTACACATTACAAAAATAACCGGTTTATTTTACCAAAATAACCGGCTTATTCGATATTCGAAAAATGGACATTTTAAGATATTCGACTTGGGCAAAACTAAAATAACCGGTTTAAACCGGTCGAATACTATTCGATCGATCTCCCTAGTACATAGTCAATTCACTTTCAGTAAACTACATATTTAAAAAGATCAACTATTTTATTTTTACCTAATAATGAAAAAATTTAAAATTTAAACTAAAAAAGGAAATAAATTTACTTAAGTAATAATTCTTTACTTCTTTCTTTGTTTTTATTTATTTCTTCTTCTTTAATATTTGCCAATCAGAATATTCGATACCATGAAATTTAACCAGGTATAAGAGTTTTAATTTGAGTTGAAATAATAAAAGCATTTTTTATTAGAAATTTTAATTAAGACTGTTAAAAGATAAATTGAAATGGATTAAATATATATTATTTATTAAGTAGAATACAATTTGTGTTGTTTGCTATCTCTTCCAAAAAGATTTTTACAAATTCACCAAACGAAACGAACATTTCTCGGCCTGGTATAAATACAATAGCGGTTTTTACCATTTGTGGTAAGTGTACAGCTTTGTTTTAGTTAATACGATGTTATACCTCAAAGCTTGAATGTATTTTTCGTATATATTGTACATTGATGAATCAGCTGAGTGAGAGAAAGAGAGAGACAGAGTTTCGTCAACTCTTTTATTCTAGAAGATTAAGCACAAGTGTAACCTTCAGCTTTTTGTGTGATTTTTCAACCACAACGTAAACATACAAGTTTAATACGTTTTGTCTTTGCTGTGTTGTAAACGTTAGTACTGTACCTACATACATTAATAAGACTAATAAGGACTGCAAGGGTACCTTAATAAGAATAGTGAAAACCGCTTATATTTTTCAAAACATATAAAAATCAATCGTATAATTTTACCACACTTTTGTATGAAAATTACCAACAACAAAAATACAGCATTGTATAATTATACGATTATACAACAAATATGACGATAATGCGAGCTTGTGAATTGGACAAATATATTTAAAAAAAATTTTTTAATTTTTTCACAATGTTTTCACGGTCTATAGATAATTTTGTTATCGAATTTCGGAATTGATTACAGAAAAGTAAAACTTCTTATTAAGTTATGTTTTGCGGTGTGGTGAAAGTACCGTTTCCTCTTACTTAGCGCTATATCGAAAAATCTTGAACTGACAAAAAAAATTCAGTGTTATATCCTTGTTCACGTCTACGCCGAAGGCTGCGGATTTCCCATCCGAGGTTTCTATTTTGAATGATGATATGCCCTAAGACGAATTGACGATGTGAGGCGCCACTATCATCAAGTTTTATATGTTGAATTTTTTCTTTGTTTTTTTACTTGTGCTAAGTCGAATCGTTGTTTGAGAGCCATATTGGACGGCTGTTTGTTTTGTACTGGGTTTTTTCAATTAAATAAGTAAATTCAAATCTTTTTGGTAGTTTAATTATTTATCGTACAAATAAAATATTTTGTTAATAAAAATAAATGGAAATTTTATAATTTTTTTTGGAAAAAACAGGAAAGTGTTTTTATATGGTTAGAAGTGCTTTTCTTTCGTTTAAATATTTGTGCCTTTTTCTGATTCTCTTTCTAGCCTTTACAATATCACCAAGTTGTTTGGATACTTGGTTGATATTTAAGTGCTAAATCCCGAAGCCATAAACCCAGAAACGCAATCGGCGTTCTCTTGGGGAATATCAGCAAGGTGTTTGGATTCTTGGCAGGTATTCTGGAGCTGTAGCCCAAATCCACCCCTATATACAGTCCACTCTCTACGAAACGTATCGTCGTTTCGTCCGGACCACTATAAGACGTAATCGACGTTTTTATCATTATTTTATAACAGTCATACTAAAGTTAACTTAAGGTGTCATTTAAAGCCAACCTCCGAAATACATTTTCAATATACTTGAATCCTTAAGTTTTACAATATTTTGCCAACGAAAATTTGTGAAACAAACAAAAAAAAACCCATTTTCCATGTTTTCAATATCAATTTTTGTTTTTTGGAATTCTGGTTCAAATACACTGTGCTTTTTCAACAAGCACAGTAATATTATTACTAAGCAAACAATGTAACATCCTACAAAAAAATTCGTATAGAATTTGACATCCTCCAGAGTGTCAAATTTTCAGAGCAATTAACTCTAGTTAGAAAATTGCTCAAATAATCTCTGAAAGCCTTAAAACGGGGCCATGCTAATGTACATAACTCATCATTTGCAAGGATTTATATATTTGTACGTGTGTATATCCTGTATGCTTCCATGTATTTGTGTCATTCATACAATTTGGAAGTATTTGTTTAGTCTTAAATCATGAAACAACACAAGTGGATCATAAATTTCTGATAAGATTTAAACTAAATCAACATCAAAAACAAAAGAAATAATCAATAACAATTGCAAAAGATTTTGTATGTGAATTATATTTAAATATTAAATATGGCAAAGAATTTCAGCAATAGAATTTATTTAGTTGAACTTATATTGTTAACAAGTATCAAAATAAATATTAAATTTAACACCTACAAATTTTGCTAGATGAGATATTAAATTAACAAAAACTTTATGCGAAATATTACATAACTATGTCGAAAAGTCTGTTGCAGTTGTTTTAGAATTAAAACCGAAAATTAGGCATATGTCTTTACTTCAAATATTATTCGTAATCATAATTACAAAGATTTAGGTACAATTGCAATATAGAAAAATATTTAAGTTGTTGTTACAAATAATTGTCAATCAAAGAGTTAAGTAATGTTAACTGAATTTGTCATATCCAGAAACAGTTATTTAGGTAACACATTCCACTATTCACAACTGTAAAGAAACTAGATTATTAAAGGCTAGTTTACACTTTCATACAAGTCTTACGTATACCATTATACTTTGTGACATAGAAATCTAATGAGTTTTGTTGCAACTGTCAAAAAATGTAATTCAACATTACAGTTTCTGTTCACACTATCACACATATACATGCTTTTGTTAAAATGCAACCCTGATCAAATAAAAAGTATTATTGTTTTGGAAAATTTTTTATGGGATGTCAAATTGTTTGTCGTAATACTTGTCATTTTCATGACACATTGCATTCACACTATCACACTTTTACATCATACTTGAGTTTTAAACATGTATTAATACAAAGTATAATAGTGTAAACTAGCCTTAAGCCCATATGTCCCATTCGTATGTTTGACCTTACATTTCGCTTCATAGAAAAACATATAAAATTGATTTCCTTTAAAAAAAAATTGCGATATTAATTTAAAAATTAATTAAATTTGCACCAGTAAACAAGTTAATGGTACTAATTAAAAATTTTACAACTTTACAATAACAACATTATCTGCAGTAATGTAAAAGCTTAATTCACTTGATTAAAGCTGATTTTTTTATGAAAAATGATGGTTTAATTGAAAAATAAATTACCGAGAATTTTTTCTTTGTACACAGAAAAAATTAACAAAAATCTCCAACCACAAAATTCATACCAAATTTATAGAATCAAGCAAACAATTTGTTGATATTGCACCTATTACCAAAATGATTATACAGATTACTAAAAATTTTTAAAATTTAAAATTGTGAATATTTTTTTTCAAAAAATCATATTTTTAATTTTAATAAAAAAAACTTAGCCGTTTCAAACAATGTATTGATTGATAAAATTAAATACAGCTCAGGTTTTGACAATTCCCAACAACAATTCTACAAACTTTTATTATTTTATTTTAAACGAAAAAATCAATTAAGGTTTTTTGTTATTTAATTAAAAATTTATTTCAAAACAACTGAAATGTTAATTAAATCAATTATCACATTAATTAAATTAAAATACTTTTTAAACAATTTTTTAATTGATAAAAAAAAACTACTGATAATTTTTTCTGTGTATGCTGAAATCCTTAGGTCACCTTAAAGTTAATTACTTAATTTTATCATTTATTTTCAAAATGTATACTTGTACTTTGTACTCTGACTGTCAGCCAGCCAACAAAACTGACGACATTTATAGCAAAATCAGGGCCTATTATTAAATTGTTTATGTGTTAGACACTTCAGCACAGTTTAGCGGTGTAGAGTGTAAGATTGAACTGCCTAATCGACAATTTTGATTTTCCTCTTAAATTTTTATTGGGAGTAAAGCTGCTTAAAACTATTAACTATTAAAACTAAATACATTTATTATTTGTACTTATTTATTTAGAAATCATTGTGAGGCACATTATGAGATATAAAAATGATTAAAGAGAAATTATCCACTTACCTCTTTCATCCATAGTATCGCCCTCATAGGTACGGTGGGTATAAACATCGCTACCGGTGGTAAATTCATCTTTAAAAGGATATTTGTGCATTTTGGTGCTAGAACTACTTCAAGTTTTGTAATTTTGTGAATTTATACAGCAATCAACACATTAACATTTTAGTGATATTTTTAAGTGCAAAAAGAAAGAAAAGTGAGTGTGTTTATTAAAATAATATAACTAGCATATACATAATATAGATTTTATTAAAAATAGTGCTTTAGCATAAAAATACATATAAAGGAAACTTAAAAAGACATAAGACTTAAGCTATAATGCGATAAAAACAACATTTTCATATTTGGATTTGGGTGCATAAAAATATTTTTCCGTGTTTAGTTTTAAACACCTACTTATGACTATCGTTAGCTGCGTAGTTAATAAAGTCTTAAGCTACGGTCAGACTAATCAAATATTTGACGAAAAAAACGGGACCAACATCCAAACTAAAAAATCATTTCGCTTAATATCAATATTTATTTTGATTAAAATACCACATCTTACAAAAAACTGTTTTTTGCTATGTCTAGTAGTATAATTAAATTTTTTTGTAATATTAAGACCATTTTAAATCTCACTAACTATTAACATAAGTAGGGGTTACGCTTATTTGATCAAATATTTTATAAGTGTGACCGTAGCTTTAGAAATTCATTAAGCAGGGAAAATTTTCCATGCTTCAACCGTAAAAATGCCATTATAAGTTTTTCCTTGTGTGTTTAAAGGAGGCAAAACAATATATTTATCCGCTTAACAGCTTTTTTGAATTTTAGCATCGATTTGTTTGTGTATATGTTTAATCTTTGCAGAATCTCTTTGCACATATTAGTCAAAAGATAATTTTTTAGAAAATAGTGTATATTCCACCTTTTGACGCATATTTGGCCACTTTCCAATTTTTTTAAATGAACAGATAACTCGTATATGTTTCTTAACCAAAGGTGGAGACTTAAAAATTTGTCTGAACATGTTGTGGCGCAGGCTTTACCGAATATACTTTTTTACTTGTTTATTATATGCAAAAATTAAAGAATTGTTTGTACGTGCATATCTCCGGTTTTCCTGGCAATAATCAAATTCAGGTTTCTTTTTCGTTTATCGTCGGCTTAATATGCAAACCTGCTAACTCTCTTTCAGCATATTTAACAGGAGAGACAAAAAACTTTTTTATTTCATATTTACAAACTTGAGAGGAAAACCAAAAATATAGTTGATTTTACGCACTTCAAGACTAAAATTGAAGAGAAACTACACGCTGGTCGACGAGGCGTACCTTTCTCTACCACACGGCATCCAAACCTTAATTATTTAAGAAGCGAATCTTATTTACGATATTCAAAAAAGATTGTATTGTCAAAAGGGCCTAACAACCAAAAAATATATATATGTGAATCTAAAATGGTCCAAAAAAGAGCGAAAGGGCCATAGGGTCAAGCAACATTTAATAGTGCCAAAAATATCCCTATTGTGCCATAAATCCCATCACTGCCTCACATTGTAATTTGAAAATATTTCTCATGCATTGTAAAATTTAAAATTTTCAATAAAAAAATTAAATAATCTATATTGAAATACGCAAAGGAAAAACAGTTAAGAACACTTTCCTCCTCTGTATGTCAACCGATTTGAACAAAATATACACCATTTGAAAGATATTCAATATTTTTGGAGTAGTAAGCGATCAAATTTGCTACTAACACATATGCAAAATATAAAATTTTTTTTTTCAATTATCAAATAATAAAAAATAGGGTGCTCGATTATTCGATATTTTTTGGAAACCGGGTTTCCGAATATATAAATACGGGAAATTAAATTTCTTTTTTTACTTTTCCGTGCTGCATGTGATAATTTTAAAATTTTCTATAATATTAAACCTAATAACATAATATTATAGGTGCAGGGTCTTGAGTGAATAAAAACCTATTAGATTAAAAATGTTGGTCCTTTTTGTTTTTCATCTGGTACTTTTTAGATTTTTGTTAATGTTCGACCTAAAAAGATGAAATTATACATTAAACTGGGCGAATAGGAACATGTAGATTATATGTAATATGTTTTCTTCATATGTACATAAACATAAATCAGCTTTTATTTTATTTGACACTCAAAAATATTTTCTGTTCAGACAACGTTAATGAAATATTTGATGTGCGCTTTCAAATATTTGATCAGTCTGAACGTACCTTAAGTCGATTAAGCCATGTCCGTATGTCTGTCCGTCATTATTTTGAAAACACGCTCACTTTCGAAAAAACTCAAAATAAAACAACAAACTTGGTGTCAAATTGCTTGTAGTTATCCTAAGCAGTTTGGGATTGAAACCCAGCAAAATCGGTACAGTAGTATCAGAGCTATGAATCAAAATGCTGAACCACCACCTTAAAAAATTGACAATTTTGTTACAAAAACTAACATAAATGGTAGAATAATGAACGGAATGATATAAGATTTTGCACAAAATCGTCTTATACGACTGGAAATCGTACTGTTAAATTTCGTGAAGACCAATTCATAATTTACCATATGCCCCATATAAAGCCCCCAAAAAGTTGAGTACGTCTTAAACCGTAATAAACAATGCTATCTTAATAAGATTTAATACTTCACAGTTTTGTAGGACTAGAAGTCACACTAATAAATTTCGTGATGATCGGTCTATAATTTACCATAGGCCCCATATAAAGCCCACTCAGGTAAATGAATCAAATACGCCTAAGCTTATAGCAGTTATAGGTATTGCGGTAAAATTTATTCCAACTTAGCTTCATATGACTAGAAAAAATGTCATGCAATTTAGTGATATACGGTTCATAATTTACCATAGATCCCTATTCAGCAGCCTTCTGACATTCACTGCACAGAAAAAAATAAAAATTAGTTTCAATTAAAAAATTTGTGATATTAATTAAAAAATTAATTAAATTTGCACCAATAAACAAATTAATAGTACACTCACAATATTATTACAGTAACGGACTGTAGTTTATTTAAGAAATATTCCGTTTAGTCATTTTTAAATAATTAAACATTTAAAATTCCAAGCAAATTTATTTTTAACTGATTCTAACAGTTATTCAAAAAACTAAGTGCATATTAATACGGATTTTCAGTTGCAGTTAATATTGCCCGTTGATTGAGTTAAATTCTTCTTTATGTTAAAGTAAATTAAAATGTAATTTAAAGCAACGAAAAGTTCATTTAATTTTTACTGTCAAAAATTCAACCGCGAATTCCGTAAAAACAAATCAATATTCAGTTATCTTATATAAATTAATTGTCAAAAAATTAACTACATATTCCGTAAAAACAAATAAATATGCAGTTATTTTATAAAATTTTACTGTCAAAAATTCAACACCATATTCAGTAAAAACAATTAAATATTCAGTTATTTTATATAATTTTACCACCAAAAATTAATTTTTACTTATCTATAAAAAATGAATTGCTTGTTTTGTGTAAGCAACTCCCATTTTCTATTTGTTAAAATAATTTAGTTAAATACATCAAATTTTAAAAGTAAAATAATTGCGAAGCCATATCGGTCATGCTGCTGGTGTCTTATAATTGAGAGTTCTTCTGTAAACAAAGTGGTCAGTCCGACAAAAGTAAAACAAACGTGTGTAACTGGGTAAGTAAATAAAAATATTCTCCCTCTCTCGCTTATAAGAAAAACAAGCCGACAGGTGTCTCTCGGGTATTTTTTAAAAATTCGGCTCTTTTGTGGAGTAAACGAAAATTTAATAAAATAACTGAATATTTAATTGTTTTACTGAATATGGGGTCAATTTTTTGACAGTAAAATTTTAATAAATAACTGAATATTTAATCGTTTTTACTGAATATGGTGTTGAATTTTTGACAGTAAAATTTTACAAAATAACTGAATATTTATTTGATTTTACGGAATATGGTGTTGAATTTTTGACAGTAAAAATTAAATGAACTTTTTGTTAAAAATAAATGAAAAATAGGTAGACCGGTTTTTAATTGAACTTTCATTTATTTTATATTACAATTTCAGTTAATTTTACGTACAGAATATTGTGAGTGTATCAATTAAACCAGTTAATAGTATTAATTAAACGTTTAATTCACTTGATTAAAAGTTTAATTCACTTGATTAAATTTTTAATTAAAACCGATTATATTTTTGATTAATGCTTTAATTGGTGAAAAATTTTCGAGAATTTGTTCTGTGTGTAAACCCCGAAACTTATTTTACTACAGTATTGAAATTTATTCTAATTTATCGTCATCTAGCCTGCAATAAGTACTATGTGTTTTTTAACAGGCTTTCGGGAGAGCGAAATAACTGATTTATATTATCCTTTTATGATACTTTATTGACCAAAAGACACAATTATTCGTGGGTGTATTTACTAAAATACTGCGTTCAAAGAAATTCGGATTAAATATCAGTTACCGAGCGATGCGTGATTTTAAAGAAAAACTACACATAACCCTTTTTGAAGCAGCCTTTTATAAAAATATGTTCATACCAATTTGAACACATAACACTTTTTGTTTATAGAAAAAAGTTTAGTATTAAGTTTTTAACAAAAAAAAAAAAAAAAAAAAAAAAAACAGAAATATTTTTTATATAACTTCTAAACCCATTAAGGTATCACAAAACCACTTAGTAGACGTATGTATGACCAATAGAGATTCACAATGTTGCAAAAAAAAAAAAGTCTCAAAATAACATATAGCACTACTTGCAGGCTAGGCGACGTTATGTTTTTTTAAACCAGTAATCACTCTACAGAATTTTGATTATCCGCATACAATTGCAATGCTGACGTCCGTTTTAAAAAAGATTAATTAATACTATATAGATTTCATATAAAGCCCACTCCTGAAATACCTGAACTGTCGGTGGGGGGTATCAAAGCCGAATTTTGCACTCTTACTAGATTCGGCACCGCATAAAAAACCTTCTTCTGACTTATTTTTTTCAGTTTTTTTCTTGCATATTTTTATATTTTTATACATACAAAAAATAAAAGCAAGTTTATTTAACTGCAAAAGAAACTTATTGAACTGCATTTACAGCATTCGTCTTTCAATATTTTTTCTTTGTAATTTAACTTCTAATATGTAATCACTTTTGATTCGTTGACGTTAACTTAAAAATTCTATTAAATTTGTTATTTGTAACATGATATTTCCGGGTATTAAAATCGTCTTCTAGATTTATCATAGATTTATAAAAAATTCATATTTAAATTTGTGTTTATTTTAGCTCACACCCATAAACAAATCATCAACTGTGAAATCAATATACTTCCAAGTATTCACATGAACATTTAGTAGGGTAGATACAATTTATAAAGAAAAATATGGTATCGATATGTTGCATTAAAATAAAAGTTTAATTTTTCATTCCTCTACCATCATGCGATTGTGTTGAAGTTTGTATGATCGAAAATTAATATGTACTCGTATACAAGTATCTGTATGCCAATCGGCTCAAATTCACATTCTATGAACTCATATATTTTAGCCTTCCAGTTAAAGCGTCATACTTAAACTCTTGTTTTTTTAAGGAAATATTTCGAAATTTGCAAAAATGACCCTGTAATATTTTACGCAGATATTTGTTTTTAATTCGACTTTAAATAGCTTTTCTACAAAATTCAATAGTCGTTGATCTTTAATAAGATTCACTTAAGAAAAACACCTTTAATCCGGCAATAAATCCTATGAAAAAACTCGTCATAAATTACTTGTATATAAGTGATTTTGTAAAGATACATTCGAGTTATTTCCTACTCCCGAAGAACACTTTCGCAGTCCAAAACAGAAAAGCTTGGTCTCGCCAGAAAAACCTGAGACGTTAGCAAGAAAAATTAGTTTTTATTTTTCATTTTATTTTTTTTTTTTTGAATTTTTTATTTTTTTTTTTTTGAACATTTTAATTCCCGGAATCGTATTAAGCAGGGCTTAAAAGCCAGTCGAAGCCAAAAGCTATCGAACAAAAAACGAAAATTTGTGTACAACTTTTCGCTTTTTGAGTTCGAATGGCATCGACTGTTTACATTTAATGAAACAGAAGTAAAAGCAATAGTTTTTTTTTTTTTTTTTTGGCCAATGACAAACGAAGACGTGGAAGAAATGGCAGTTTTTCTACTTGGACTGCAGTTTTTTAAACACTGGTATTAAGTCAATATTTTATTTCCTATATTTTGTATTCGAATAATTCTACGAAGTTTATTATAAAATTATATTCGATTAAGTTTTATAGAACTAGTTCTTGCATGATTAACACGATTACACTAGATTTGGCACACATTAGTTTCATAGGACTGGAAATTGTATTGTTAAATTTGAATAAGAAATAAATTAATAAAATCCGCTCCCAAAAATTTTAATTCGTGTTGGAAGGTATTTAATTCTCTTGGAGGGATATGCCACAATTCTATCAATTCCACGTTTTCGTTTATCGAAATATTTCTTGGCAGAAAAAATGGAAATATTTTGAAAACGGTGCAGACCAAATACATACAGCACTACCCCTTTTTTGGTTGAAATTGAGAAAATACAAATTAATATCGAGAAAAACTAATTGATAATGAGAAAAAAATAAATAAATATTGAGAAAATACAAATTAATATTCAGAAATGCGAATTGATATTGAGATAATAAAATTGATATTAAGAATAACAATTTGATATTGAGAAAATACAAACTGACAATAAGAAATGCAAACACACTAAAAAAATTGTTGAATGTTAAATTAACATAGCGCAATGTTGATTAAAAATCTGTTAAAACCTGTTTTGTATTTTTTATTTTCATGCTTAAAATTATTCTCAAAGAGAGAAAAAATTCTCGTACTCTTTTTGGTTAAATTATTTAGTTAAATAGTACATCAAATTTTCAAAGTTGAATGATGATGAAGCCCATATCGGGCCATTTTGCTAATAAAAGGGAATACATAAAAAGTGAAACATGTGTTACAGGAAAATAAATAAATATATCCTCTATTTCTCTGGCTCCGCTGGTAAGTGTTTTGAATTATTCTTAAGGCCAGTGTTCCCAGCTTTGGGGATTTATCCCCAAATTGGGGATTTTTTGTAATTGGGGGTAAAAATTTTGTGAAAATCCCCAGGGGATTTTTTGGGGAAAAGCACTTTTTTTGCTGGGGATTTTTGGGAATAATAGATTATTATAAATTCCATTTTTGCAATGGCAGGACCGATTTAGTCAAGACGTGGGTACAAATTTTAGTTTTTTTTTTGAGGTTTAAAACTTTTTCAAGAACTTGTTGAAATAGTTTCAAATATGCTTTTTGTACCAACTAGCGTTACTTTTGTTGAACTAGTCTTTTTCTGTAATGAATACAACCAAAATCAATATTTGCAACAGAATGCAGTATAAGTTTTTAAGTAATTAGAATACACACTTTAAAATAATGCAGCTTGCTGTGACAAATTTATTTAATCATATCAAATGCACTTTTTAAATAAACAACATTTAAAACAAAATTGCACTGACTGATGAATCAGAAGATTTTTATTCCCTAGTTTTTGAAATGATAAATATTTACACATAATTTTTCTTTACATACTATACATGTGTACATAAAACTCAAAGAATAAATAACATTAGTTTTAATAATATTACACAAATGGATTTACTTATATAAATCGATGTATGCATATTTTTCCATTGACATACTATTATGTGTTTTATTTTTAAGAAAATGTGGGGATTTTTGGGGATAAGAAAATAGCTATTTTGGGGATTTTTGGGTATGAAAAATCGCAAATTGGGAATAAGGCTTAAAATAAAACTGGGAACCCTGCTTAAGGCCCAAATACACTTGTCAAATGCTTGTCCAGCCGGCGAATTAAACGTGTACGTGTGCTGGACGTAATATTCGCCGTCATATCTAAATTTTTTGATTTTTCATCAAGCGTTGTCGGTGTCACACATACAAGCACATTTTCACTAATACTACCACAATGCTTGATGGGTATTTTGATCACTGTATTTTGGCCTTTAAATAAATGCATATGTTGTCTCTAAAGATTCCTTTCACTGTTATTTCACACTCAAACCAACTTGAATCTACATGAAATTTACGTTGAAATAACTTTCACTCACGTAATTCGGATTGTTATTTCAATATAAATGACATTTTGCTCTAACTTTACTGCAATGTTAAATTAACATGAATTATAGTTATTTTAAAAGAAAAAAATGTTGTTCGCAAGTTATTGTAAAATCATGTTAAATTAACATGAAGTACCCATGAAGCAAAATCACTATCGAAAACTGTAGAATCAACCTTGTTTTCGACGAATTTACATTGTTTTTCTTTTCTTTGTGAACTGATGTTGAGAAAATACAAACTGATATTAAGAAATTGAAACTTATATTTAGAAAAAGCAAATAATCAATTTATAATCAAGAAATCGAAATTAGTTTTGGGAAAAGACAAATTAAAATTGAGAAAACCCCAGTTAATATTAAGAAAAACCAAATGAAAAGTGAGCAACAAATACATAGTTTTATTAATATTAGGCAAAAGTTTAAAAACAACTAACGGAAAATATTTGAAAATCAAGTATATGAACATATGTGTAAAAAGTTATTCCCCAACACGCATATTCTCCAATTATATTGCCCTTTGGTGAAATGTTGTAGGATGTTGTACTGCTCTTGCAGAGTCAACTGTGGTTTTATAAAATAAATAATACCTTCCAAATAAACAAGACATTGTTCGCAAACACCAGGAGGACACACATTTGCTTTACTAAGATGGGTTTTTTGTGTATGTGCTTATTTTGAACCATATAAACTCGATTGGATTCAGCATTGGGCTATAAGGAGCCAATCGAAGAAGAGTCGCTGATGAATTATCAATAGTTATTTCCATTTGGCTATCATATGGTGCGTTATCACACACAATAAATAAATCTTGTACGAGGTTTCCTAATTGCTTCCATCGATTCATCAAGCTGTTCACCAACTCTGTTGCGTGTTGCATTTTGAATGATCCTGGTCATAAGAATAACTCTAGATTAGCATGATTTTAGGACCTCGCGATGATGGTACGTGTATTGTAGCTCTTGAGCTTTCCTGGACCAGTCACGAGTTCTTCTGCAGAAAAAATTTAAATTGGTTTCGTCAATCCAAATTTTATTATGTTAACCACTTTTCTATGCAATAAATGTTAAAAATATTACAATAACAAAAATCTTAATATTAATTTGTGTTATCTCAATTTCAGTTTGTATATACAGAATATTAATTTGTATTTTCACAATTCCAATTTGTATTTTCTCAATATCAATTTGGATTTCGTAATATCGATTTGTATTTGCTCAACAACAATTGGTTTTTTTGAATACTAATTTTTATTTTCTCAATATTCATTTGGGTTTTAGTGAGTATATCCTTAATTCTTAAATTTTAAAATAAAATCAATATCTCCATCTCTCACTGCTTTCTTTAATTTAAACTGTTTATTGAAATTCGTTACCTTCTATTTCGGTTCGTCTCACACTGTTCATTTTATTAAATTGCATTATAAAATCAGATTAGTTAGGTAATCCCAAAAGTCAAGTGATGTCAGTAAGTATGTAAAATGTATACATTAACCAAATAAACTTACACACGTAGTGTACATAAATACTTACGTAGTAAACTTAATATACATGTAAACATAACGGAGGGGTAATGCTTATGATTTTCTACTTTACTCATTTTTATTCACTCATATGCTACAAGTGATGAAATGAGGATGTTTTAAGTTTACAATTTTGTATGTAACACCCTGGATGACGGGTGAACCATCTATCGTCATTTATCTGACGTAACGGCTTCCATGGTAAAAATTCTTGCCACGCAGAGAAGGGGAAGTTTGTCATATAAACGCTTAAAGTTTATTTAACAAAATCGACGAATTTAGATTTATGTTTGAGAACTCAGGTGTGCATATAATATGTGGCTCTGAAACGTGGCTTGGCAGATATATTACTGATACCTTGATTTCACTTTCGGGTTACCATCTATTAAAAAATGATAGATCGGATGGCTATGGTGGAGTAGCGATCTATGTAAAAAAAAGGGGTAAACTGTACGGTGAAGAGGAAGAGCACTGATATAATAGACAAACATAACAGAAATAACAACGGTTTTACCTATTTCTACGAAACTTTAGCTGATGTTACACATGTCGTTATCGCAGCCGATTTCAACTCCAATCTGCTTGTTAAATCAAACTTAGCACAGAATATGAAATTATTCAACCTTATGTCCGCAAATACCAGCAGCGTTACACACTTCACATCATCTAGTAACACTTTGATCGATTTCTTCTTTGTCTCCGATAAGGATAAAATTTTAAAATATGACCAGTTATCTGCCTCCTGCTTTTCTAGGCATAATCTCATTTTCACATGATATTCCTTTGCAAACCTGTATTAACACAATTCAATTTCGTAATTTCAAACGTATTAATTATGTCACCTTAGAAGAAGAGTTTCTAAATATAAATTCGGAGTGCATTTACTGCATGCATTCAGTAAATAATCAGATTGGCTTCTTGGAGGAAAATATATTATCTCTGTATAACGCAACAGTACCTATTCAATCGAAAAAAAAAAAATAATAACCGCAATAGACCGTAGTTTAATGAGGAAATTTAACGTCTGATAACAGCTCGAGACTATGCATTCTCTAGGTGGAAGCGCTTTAAAACATCTGATCTACATAATAAATATTGTGGAGCTAGAAAATCTGTAACAAGAGCAATACGAATTGCAAAATCGAATTATTATGCTGAGAAATTCACAAATTCAGTTTCTACAAAGACTACTTGGATTGCAATTAAGGAAATTGGCATTGTGAATACTAAAAGCAACCAACATAACGCTAGCATGCTTGATCCATATGAAATAAACCAAAACTTTGTTAATATACACAGAAAAAAATTTTGCCCCAGTAAACGGATTAATCAAAAATAAAATCAGTTTTAATTAAAAGTTTAATCAAGTGAATTAAACGTTTAATCAAGTGAATTAAACGTTTAATCAGGTGAATTAAACGTTTAATTGATATTATTAATTTGTTTGCTGTTGCAAATTAATCTTGTCAATTAAACGTTTAATACACTTGATTAAACGTTTAATTCACTTGATTAAACGTTTAATTCACTTGATTAAACTTTTAATTAAAACAGATTTTATTTTTGATTAATCCGTTTACTGGGGCAAAATTTTTTTCTGTGTACCTAATAAACAAGCAAATCATTCATATTATGTCAACCATTATAATGAAGATATGCCACAAATAAAGTTTTATTTCGAGTGCGTAAACCAGTTCGACGTTTTTAAAAGCTGTTGTTTTATCAAGTCGAATGCAACAGCTATTATTGGCATTCATCCAAACTTCATAACTATTACCATTTATAACGTACATTTTCAACACAATAATTACAAAAAATACTTATCCACTAAGATGGAAGAAAGCCAAAATTCTACCAATACCAAAATCTGCCACTGAATACAGGGTAATTGCTATTTTACCATATCTGTCAAAGGCATGTGAAAAACTTTTACGTATGCAGATGTTTCAATATATAAAAAATAACAATGTACTTACTGAAAAACAATCTGGGTTCCGAGCTAACCATTGCTCCATTACTGCTTTGACTGATGTATCCGAAGATATTAGAAAGGAAGAGGATGATGCTGTTTAGTAATGCTTATATTGTTAGACCATTCTAAGGCATTTGATACAGTGGACCATACAATATTAGCCCAAAAACTTGAAAAAATGATGAACTTCGGTTAAAATGATATTGTCATACCCTGAAGGCCGAATGCAGTATGTTGAAACTAAAAGTTTGATATCTTCACAGTTTCTGCCAATTATTAGGGGCGTTGCCCAGGGTCTTATTCTCGGACCTTGGCTGTTCTTAATATATGCAAATGATTTACCTGATAAGTTACACCATTGCCGTATTAGGTACAAAAAGAAATAAAACATGGAGGCATGTAATGCCAAGTTGAATGAAGACCTTAAACTTGTTGCGCATTGGGCAGATATAAATGTTTTAAGTTTAAATCCTTCAAAATCTAAATGTATTATAATACGAAGGAGAACCCAGAAAAAAGATCAACGTCCTAAAATCTGTGTCAATGACCAACAAATTGAAATAGTTGATAAGGCAAAAAATCTTGGTCTCATTTTTAACAACACACTCACTTGGCCAGATCATGTAACATTTGCTTGTGGCAGAACTTAATCAATACTTAGAACACTATGGCAAACACAATGTGTTACACCAATGAAGATTCGAGTACTAATTGCGAAAACATATCTGATACCAGTCCTTACCTATGGATGTGAGACATTTGCAAGTTGTGATTCAAATAGCAAACATAAGTTGAAGGTAGCTTTTAACAACATTACGAGATATGTTTATGGCATAAAGAATTTTGTCTGTGATGGCAGTTATATCAATATTACTCCGTTTTTGAAAAAAATATACGGGGTGCTATTTGAAGGCTTGTTGAGAATGCGAACTCTTGTTTATTTGCATAAAATTATAACCACTCGTGAACCAAATTATCTCTATAATCGTTTAAATTTTAGTCGCCTCGGAAGGAACAAGAATCTTATTCAATTTAGACACCACACGCTAGATTCGGAATGGCAACTTTTTATAATGCAATACGTCTCTGGAAAAATCTTCTCCCAGCAATTAAAGGAACCAGCAGCGCCCCGCATTTCAAGCAACAGCTATTTAGATTTTATTCATCTATACAATCGTTTTCATTGCAATAACAAACTTTGTTAATAATCGCTCTTAATACTGTTTTCGTATAAAAAAATATATTTCACTATTCTTTTTTTTCACTTTTGTTATATTTTATAGTACCATATTACATATAGTGTTTTATGTTATTGATAAATATTTTTGATCAAAACTTCATTAGATTTCTACTCACTTAAACCAATGTTTTGTTCCAAAAGAAGTTCCAAATAAATGAAAATAAATAAATAAAATAAAATCAACTATGGATTACCAAGAGGGATGGATAACTTTCGGTATCTGTTATCACGAGACACTGTGCTTTAGGAAGGCATGCACAGCGTCTGGGAACCAGGCACTGTGATTACTGGCGAAGCTATGATGACTAAAGAGAGAAGGAAAACGTAGAACACCTTCTCAGTTACTGGCCTGCACCGGCGAAAAGCCGAGAAGATTGTACGATATCTGGCGTTAAGCTGGAGCATATTTTAAACTTCTTTAGAAGTTGGGGTTGGTTCTACGCTGGGGATTCTGTTTAGTGGTATCACAATGGCTCATTGGGTCTAAGCCTTCAGACGGATACTGACACCCTTTTCTACCCAACCGCTCCTAACCTAACCAAGAAATACTCATCAAAACACCATAATATATTTTTTCATCTAGATCAGTGTTAACCAAGCCCCGAACGCACGTACACAAAGATATTATGTGCTTGTGTGCGGTCGCAAACAGAAGCTGCGGTCGCTGCCGAATTGTACACTGTGTAACAATCTAATATATAAATTTGTATGTATATATTTTTGTTCCGTATAGGCGTCTATACTACTGAAATTTTCACAGTATGTACTGTCGACCAAGAACTACAAGTATGCTATATTAGGTCAAGATTGGACAAAGGGGCGTGGAACCTCCCATACAATTTTTTTTATATAAATTTTTTGTCAATTATTTTTTTTTTTTTTTTATTTCAATATTTTTTTTTTTAATAAAATTATTGGATCCCGTGCAACGCCGGGTAACCGGGCCAGCTAGTGTAAAATATTTATTTAAAAAAAAAAAAACATCAGTTCCCAAGAAGTATAAACTTTGTTGCTCTGTGTGCTTTTGTGTTGATTACGAAAAAAAAAACAAAAACAATACCAAACAAGCGTGCGTGGTGTTGCTTTCACAAAGCTTGAGCAGAGACTGATGATAGACTGATGTTTTGAAACGAACAAAATTGTTGTATACATGTGAATTGCCGACCGTGTCTGTGTGAAAAATACGATTATAGACTGGCTCGCGAGTCTATGGAGTGGTTATGACTGATCTAGATCCTTCAGTAGTTTCAATTCGATTAGGTCATGTCCGCACACACTTTGGGCCAACGTAAAGTCTCGATGCCACATTTTTGATATATTTATTTATTTATCAAGAAATACAATTACAAATTATATTCTAACTTAACTAGCCGAGCATAAGTGGGACAGTTCAGGGTCTTAATCCGGAATCGAACCCGCAACCCTCACAGTGATAGGCTAGCTCACACCTTTTATATAAAACGACCTTATCGTTTGACTTTAATATTTGAATTAAAATTTATGATGATTTGAATATAATTATTTGATAAACAATGTTTTGTCAATTTGTTATCAAGTGCTATTGTAAAATCTAAAATAAACTTGGCAACACTGCAGCGAAAATAAATGTTAACGAAACAACCTCTAAAGTGAAGTGAATACGCCTTTGGACACAATTTTTGTTAAAAAATACAAATTATTTAGTACAATGAGTAAGAATGCGGAAAAAAATAATTAAAATGGAAAAGTGGAGAATGATGAGATTCGGGATTCTTTGTTTTGAGTTTGGGATTACGAATTCTGGGTTTAAAGATTCGCGGATGTGAAATGTTATATACAATTTGAATGACATACATGTATGAACTAAGTCCTAAGTCCCTAAGTCCCTAAAAATATTAATTGGGTTTTATTTCATTTACAAAATTTTGGGACTTATTTCATTATGAATCCCCCATCACAATATTAAAAATTATTATATAAAAAAATTAACAAATTCCTTAAAAATCGTTGTTTTATTCTCTGTAAAAAAAATTTGAATGAATTTAAATTAAAAAATAAAAAATATTTTTCATTTATGCATGTTCACATTGTGTTAAAATCCACATTTGAAAAAATATTTGAGAATAATTGCCCCTTTTTGATAAGAATGCTATAATTATCAAATCATTTTCAAACATTTTCAATTTGAAATCACACCTCCGTGTTTATTGGGTATATACATATATATGTATTAATGTGTATGTGTTAACCCTTTATTGTTTATAAAGCTCATATCAAACTGCGGATATTGTGGTTTTATTTGAAACTCATAAAAAATAGATGAATATGTTTACAAATTTCAATATCCTTTTGCACGTTCTATACGAGTATTCACAAAGGAATAAATTATTTTAAGAGCTTCAAATAGATTTGGGACTTAAGTTTTATTAATAAATTGATTTTAATTCGAGTGTACATATACACAAACATATTAACTGAACTAAAATTGTATTTTATGTACTTCTCATCAAGATTTTTGAATTTAGTGAAACAGAAAATGGTACATTATTCTAAAAATAACTGTTGAAAAATACGCTTTTAAATAAATCTACATAAATATTTTGAGATTCACTTGAAAAATATTTAAAGCTCTAAAAGAATTTCTAATATTTTTTTTAATATTTATACAAAAATACTTGGCGAATGTAAAAATGTTTTATTGTTCGATGCCAAACAAAATTCTCAAATTTTCTTCAAATCTTAAGATGGTTTTTATTTAAAAATGATTTCAGAAAATATACATTTTAGATAAGAATCTTATAAACTCAATCGACCTTTTGCAAAATTTAAACCAAATATTTATTTATTTATTTGTAGCATTGGAGAATAATTATAAATTATAGACTAACCGAGGTACATGGCCATGGCTTCAACCAAATAATTAAACCTTTTAAAGCCTAAATTAAAGTTTGAATTTTATCTTTAAATAAACAAACATTTAATACACTTTGTTATCAAATGTTTTGTACTTTGTAATCAAACTTTATTCTCTAACAAACTGCAAATCTAAATGACAATTTTAGAAAAAAGTTTTTTCTCAATTTGTTGTCAAATGTCTTCTTTTAAATCTTACACTGCAATATAAAAGTATTGGAAAAAACAGAAAAATTTAAGATTATTATTATTATTATTATATTAAATACAAGTTAATAAGTATAGTCGATCAAACCCTACCATTTGATACCCTACAATGCAGTATATACTAGGCTTGCCAGATTAAACTTGGCAAAATTCTTGACCTTCAAGCATCTCAGAGTTGTCAAGTTATAAGTGTTAGATAAAAGAAACCTAGTATTAAAAGATTTTTAAGCAAAACCACAAAAACAAAACGATACAATATTTTCTTTTTACATAGCTTGGTTTAATATGCAGGTCTATGAAACTATTTTAAACATACATTTATTACTTGAACAAAGGTAACACCCTAAAGTGTTTGTCAGTAGTCCGTCTCCGATGAGTTATTTATTATATTTTCTAATAATGTTCCAAGACTGTTTGCTAGCGGAAAAGCGTCAGGCTTTTTGGGGCTTACATCATTTAAGTACATACAAGCAACATTTAAAAAAAATATATGCAGTGTTGGACAATGAACATTAAATATCGTTCATTAGTGTTCGGTTGGGTAGATTTGTGGAAAACACAAGCGCTAGTAGGGTTTGTGTAGTAAGTCATTAAAAAAAATTCGTTTCTCTGTTTGTGATCTTCAAACCCAAAAATAATACTGTTCTTATCCAACTCAACAAAAAGATGAGAACACTAAATTGCGTTCTGTTTTTTTTTTTTTTAAATTACAAACATCGTTTGAAAACGCAAACGCTAGTAGTGTTTGTGTAGTAAATCATTAAAAAATTAACGTTTCTCTGTTTGTGATCTTCGCACACAAAAATAATACTGTTCTTATCCAACTCAACAAACAAAACATATACACAATGCACACACATGAGCTGTTCGTGCTGCGGTCGTTGCTAAAATTTTTTGTTTGTTCGTTTCATTATCAATGTAAAAAAGTAACATTATAGATCATTAAAATATGTTTGTGTAAATGTTTGTCTACAATATCACTACAATTGTTCTGTTTTTTAACGAAGAACATAACACTATATAGTTTTCGGCTCTTTCTTGAAAATAGTTACGAACGCTATTAAGGGTTGTGTTCGTATACATAAACACTAAAAATAGAGTTTGAGATCGGCGATGACAAATAACACAATATTTATTTATTTCTTTTCGTTACATATTCAAAAGTTCAACATAAAAAAGTGATGTATTTTTTATCCTGAAGTATGTAAATCAAACAGAGATAATCAATTTTCATTACGAAGAGCAATTGCGTGTACGATATTTTCCGTCAGTCCGTCTTTAGCTAACACAAATAAGCTCGATGGCTTGCCGACGCTAAGAATGGCACGTAAAATTCTCCATGTGAAAAACATGGTGTGCCCAAATCTAAGCCGCAAACAGACATCGTTTGGCCTTGCGACTTATGGATTGTCATTGCAAATGCCAATCTTATAGGAAATTGAGCGCGTTTGAATTCAATTGGGATGTCTTTGGCAATCAACGGAGTTCATGGCAGCAAAACATTTTCGTCTCGAAATTTGCCATTTAAAATCTTTAAAATCGTAGCTTCGATAACGCTTTCATCAATTTTCTTAACGACCAATCGTGTACCATTGCATAGCCGAAGAAATATAACCGCAGAAAAAAATGTTTAAAAAAAATACATAGATTTTTTAAGAATCGGTTAATTAATTAAGATGGTATAGGAGCGGGCTGCGTTTACCATTTTTGCTTTATTTTTCGCCGTAAATGTTGAAATTTATATCCTGTAGTTTCTTCAAGACTTGTAACTTTCATCGGATAATTAATTAAGAAGACATGGGTAGAGGGAGCATTTACTTCTTTTGCCCTATTTTACGCCCTAATGGTTGGAATTTCCAAAAGAATTTATATCTTACAGTTCCTTTAGATATTACAGTGTCTGCATTCCAAATTTTAATAAACCCGGTTGATTAGCTAAGAAGATATAGAGAGGGGGAGCGTTTATCCCTCTTGCCCCATTTCTTACCCTAAATAATGAAAATTATAGGCCTTCCAGATGTTACACTATTTGCCTGCCAAATTTCAAGAAAACCGGTTGATTAGTTAAGCAGATATTGGTAGGGGGAGCTTTCACCCGTTTTGCCCTATTTTACGCCCTCTAGCGATATGAAATATACATTAAGATCTATTCCGAATGTCATTGTACACATAAGACATTACCGTACATGGTATGGTAACTTTTCAAATGACAATAAAAAAGCCTAATATGGAAAATAGAGGGCATATATCTGCAACCACTGGGCCGACTTCGTGCAAACTTCACATAAACCATCTATAGACTATCCCCAAAGTACCCTTAAATTTTGGTTTAAATCGGTTTACCCGTTTTTGCAGTTAGTGACAGCAAAGTGCACACTTCTTTTTATAAGATAAATATAGATAAGATAAGATGAGAAGAAAAAAAAAAATACCATTCTTCTTATTTTTTGTCTGAAAATATATTCCTAAATTAAAAAGAAAAATCTTTCCTAAATACTTGAAAATTAAGAAAGTTCTAAAATTGAAATCATTCTTGAATCATTAATATTTAAGAGAAGGTTTGATTTAAATTTGTAATCAATTCCGCGTGTTTTCTAGGTCTTTGAATTAACTTAATCTAATTAAATATGGCATTTGTAGGTTAGTGTGCAAAATTAATTTAATGCATGTTATTGTGTATGTTGCAAGGTGCATGTAACTTTGTGCTATTGTTAGCCGTGTAAATGTATTGGTGCTTTTCTTATCAACTAATGCTATTCTAATGACATTATTTCATACATTAGCATAAATATACAAAATTATAAAACTTATACACACACATAAGAACATACACATACATAATATTTTTCGTTTGATGTTTATTTTTATCACTTGGAGACGATGGCATTGTGGTTGCAACATTTGCAGGACTGTTAAATTTGTGCAGCTGTTGTTGGTACGTATGTTGCTGTTGTTGTTGCTTAAAAATTGTATCGTCAGTATGGGTGTAGTATGTTTGTCGATGCATATCATGAATGTCATTAGCACCCAGACCTGTTGTTTGTATTGTGCCAATACCAACACTAATGCCACCAACATTTTTATGTGAACGTGAACCTGTATCGACAACGACAACAACATCGTCAACATTTTGCTCCAAATCGTCCAAGTTTATTGTTGAAGGCGGTGGAGGTATTTGCTTTTGCTGATGTTGTTGTTGTTGTTGTTTAAAGACACTTGTGGTCGTTGATGTGGGTTTATGTTCTCCGATTTCTATAACAACATCATCGTCATAAGTATGAGGACTATGGGAGGCCAAAACTAAAGGATTATTTAGACCCCACGAGGGTGGATGTAAATAATGTGGATAATTTGAATAGATTTCAGCACGTATTAGATCATCATAATCGTTTTCTTCATAATCCTCATCACCATCACCATAATCGTCATCATCATTGTCTTCGGCCTCATCACCATCAACATTGTCGTTATCTTTAGCAGCAGCTCCAACCACAACATTCTCATTGTTGCTTTTGTAGTGGCTTTTTGGAAAATGTTCTTTAGCAACATCGCCTATTTCCATATAGTCTTTACGATTTTCATTATAATGAAAATCCCCATTGAAATCTTCAATATTGTTGTTATTGTTGTTATTAAAATTTTCACTTTCACCACCATCACTGCCGCCACTACTGGCATAAGTGTATTGATGGTGCTGCTGTTGTATGTGTTGGTGTTGCTGGCTTGTATTATACTGTTGTTGCTGCTTCTGATGTTGGTGGTGGTGGTGGTGGTGCAATTGTTGTCGTTCTTTTAATGATGTTGTTTTCGCTGTGGCTGTTTGTTGGTTTTGTTTTTTTCTTTGTTGCCGTTGTTGTTTCTTCTTTAGTTTTTCCTGTTTAAATTGTTGTTTCAACTTTGGCGTTAAACCATTGGGAAAGAATATTAATCTGTCTGTAATTTAACATTTTTGGTTTTTTTTTTTTTTTTGTTTGTTTTGACGAGACAAAAAGCAAAAACGTAAAACAAAGTTGGAAAGAGAAAGAGAGAGAAAGAAAAAGAGACAAAAAGTGCATAAGGTGCTTTTTTAAAGTACAAAAAGTGCATTTAAATTAAGTGAGTTTCCTATTTTTATTCTTCTTTGTATTTTATTTTCAGTACTTTCTTGAGTAAATTAATAGAGTGCTTTTTAAATTGGTGAATGGTGTTTAAAGTGTACTGTGCATAATTATGTGAAGTTGGTACCAATTAGGTGCTTTTTATAAGGTTTACTTTGCTTGTTGAAAAAACTTAAAGTAAAAATAATTTAAATAAGTGCAAACACAACAAAAATTTTAAGATATAAACGAAAGTATTTTATTTTGCTTTAAATTAACAAAACTCATAAATTACAAAGAAAAAAAAATTAATTAAATGTTGTAAAATTTGGGCATTAATTTATTAATTCTTTCCAAATACCTGCCGTGGGAAATTCATATCCTTATCCAATGTTCTAATTTAACGTAGAATTCTTTTGTCAGTACCTTCTGATTTAATCCCCTTAATAAATTGTTATGGACATGTGTCTAAATGAGTCCTGCGGGTAAATTTGTGTCAATTGTTCCAACAGACTGGTCCTGGGAATTGTGAAAATAGAACAAGTACAAAAAGAAAAAACTCATGACCAGTGAAAGGAGAACCATTCATTTAAATGGTTTATGAAGAACTAAAAGGTAAATTGTGAGACATTTTTAAGACTTTCTAAAATTTGGTTCTTGAATTTAGTTCTAGGACTTACTACACACGTACTACATTGTATTGAAATAATACTACATTGTAGTATCAAATAATTAACACATTCATTAAGAATATATGTGTGACTGGTCAAATGGTGTCAATAGACCCCCTCCAATGACAACCGGTGTAAAAGGGATAGGTCTTATTCATATAAAGTGTAAGAACCAGAACTGGTCTCTATCACCAAAGGCCTATCACGGGACTACTTTGATGTCAGTTCGCTTCCCTCTGGGGAGTTTTCAAGAATTGTGAGCAGCATAACGCGTTTTCGAGAGAGAGTGGATGAAATATTAACAGCAAATTGTTTTATACAAAGAAGTTAAATCACTTTTAGAGTTGTTCTAACGATGAACGTCAATCTGTATGCTGCAAGTACGAAGAATGTGATGGTGTTATTGAAAAAGTGTAAGTGTATTGCGATTTTCGAACTTGCACTTGCATGTGTAAATGCCATGTTAGTCGAACCGATAAAAATTATAACAACGCCGGCTTGTAGGCTAATCTTTAGTCGGGATCTAGACCGGTGGTACTCCTGCTGAAAATGTCACTTTATTTGCTGTTTCTATTTACTAGAAGCTCTTTTTGTAGTGGATTTTAAATAGCTCTAGCTCATAAATAAGGCGTAAATATAGTTGGTCAAGGCAATCTTGCACTAATATCGGGATTTTCAAAAAGATCTTTGTTTTTTAATTGTGGCAACACCAACAACATGATAGTTTTGACATTTATGTCGTTTTCTTTTCTGAGTAAAATTCTGCATTTATTCTGCCTTTTACATTTTTTTATGTTCTTTTCTGAAAAACATGTGTTATTTTAAAAGTGTAAAGCGTTCTTTTCTGATGAAGCTCCCTTTTAAATTAAAAAAATGCGAAATGTGCAACCCTTATTTTAATTAAAGGGGCATGAGTGCAGCACTAGATCAAAGCGAATTCAGGACAAGGTGGTGGCAAGTTTCGAGCCGTAAACACTAGCAATGCAATACAAAAAAAATCTGTTGTTTCTGTTGGCTTTGGATTGTTTTAGTCTTGCCACCACCTGTAATTGAATTTACCTTGCGCTAATTGTACTTTATTGGTTAATGCCGAAATTTGTGTTCTTTTGTAAACGTAAAACCTAAAACACTTCTTAAAAGTTAGACGTGCATTTAAAAATGTTGCCAAGTCACATGTAACACTTATGCAACACTTTTTTTTAGGCAATTGTTACAATAAAAATCGCATTAAAATAATTAAAATCCACTATGAAAGTTTTGGTTCTGTTAAAGTTACATTTCGTAAAATTTGTGATACTTTTGGACAACATAATCGTCCTTCTGAGACTGGTATTAAGAATATGGTCGTTAAGTTTAAATCGACAGGCTCGATACGAAATGTGCCCAACACCAACGCGTGTTCGACAGGACCGTTCAACTGAAAACAACGCAGCCGTAAGCAACAGTGCTGAAGCAAATCCAAATTTGTCGATTCCTCGAAGTTCTCAAAAATGGGGGTTATCCAAAATCACCACATGCCGAATTTTGCTTAAGAATAAAAACATCGAGTACGCTCCTCAGAGGATATGGACTGTATTCAGTGGTAGATTTGCCTGTGCTGCGATAACACCAAATGCCCAAGCACTTGGTGTTTGCTCCAAAAATAGCAACCAAAATCGGAAAAAAAAAATTAAATAAGTGATTTGTTTTCCACTAAGAAGCGCTTTTTCAAATAAAAACACTTTCCTGATTCTTTTTCTCACGTTATAAAACTTAGTTTTTAATTGAAGTTTTAAATCCTAAAATTTTCCACGTAAATAGAAACTACTTTCTGTTATGGCGGTTATCCTCAATTCATTCAGGAACAACCAGATGGTTTTTCTGAAAAAATCTTTTTTTCAGACGAACCCCATTTTCACTTGTCAGGTATGTCAACAAGCAAAATTGCCGCATTTGGGCTTCTAAAAATCCTTGAGCGATTATTGAGAAGCCTTTGCATGCTCAACGTATTACTATATGGTGCGATATGGGCTCTGGGGCGTGATTGGGCCGTTTTTTTTTTCCAAGATTAACCACTATTTTCATAGAGGATTTTAATTATTTTAATGCGACTTTCAAGCGAAATTGAATTCATTGTAACAATTGCCAATGCATCTGCTACAACTACGTCTAAAAAACAAAATGTCAAAACTATCATGTTATTACTGTTCAGGGCTGCCAGACTTGGGGCTTTTACCCCAAAGTTGGGGATTTCATGCAAGCAAAAAGGAAAAAGAAATTCATCTGGGGATTGGGGATTTAATAAAAATAGTAGGGGATTTTTTGGGGATTTTACACATGTTTAATATATTTTCCCTTCTTTTATTATTTGCCCTTATTATTCTTTGTTTCGTAAATAAATTATAAAAAAAACTTATACAGAGTAAAGGGTCCTAATTAAGATTATTATTTTTGTTAATTGTGTAAAAGGTACTTAAAAAGCTTATGATATTATTCTTGAGTGAGTGTTTTTTAAAGACAATTTTCAAGCAAATATGTCTTCCCCAAAAATAAGTAAATTTGAATCTATTTTAATTGTTGATTTTAAAGATGGCTAAAACCGATTGACCATGCTCCAAATTCTTAAAAATTGACACATTCGTCTTCAAAAACAGCATATTGTTCTGCTTGTAATTTCTCACTGGAATCGCATAAAAAGGAGTTAAAAAACATGCCGAAACCAGTCGCTACAAACAAAATAAAATAATTTTTTTACTAAAAATTTTTATGTGGGGATTTTTGGGGACTTCTTATTAAAATTGTTCTTACTATTTTTTAAAAAAAAATTTAAATTTGGTCAGAAAAAAATCAATAAAAAATATTATCTTTTCAAGGTTATTTTTTTTTTGTAAATTGGGGATTTTTGGGGATTTTTTTTTAATTTTTTGGGGACAAGGAAAAAAGTACCTCGCAGCCCTGTTAGTGTTGCCACAATTAAAAACGATGGTACTTGTTGAAAAACCCGATATTACTAGTGTCCGGCTTAGGAGCAGTAATGAGAGGTACCTCCATATACAAACTTAGTTAAATCACTTAAAGTTTGTGGTTGTCGTTCCATAATACCTCCATTAAATAAAATTAAGTCGGGTTTCTTACATGTTATAAATAAAAATTTCGAACAATGTTTTATGATGTAGGTTACAATGTTCAGGGTTTCTTTTTTAAAATTAAAATGTTTTGAAAGCTGTACTTTGGTTTTAGTCCTGCTTATGGTTTGATATTTTTATTTAAAAATATCAAGTTTAAAGGCAAAAGTGCAAAAAATTAACAAAAATAAATTTTTAGAAAAAATCTAGTGCATGATATGCAAAATATTCAAGACATATAAAGTGCTTAAAACATAAATAAAATATTCACAAAATTACTTTAAACGGGTGCTTCGAATAACTTTTAAAGTGCCGTAATTGCTGTACAGAAAACGTTTAATCGCATAAAAGTGCATTTAAAAGCTGTGGATTTCTTTAATTAATATTCAGCTCCATTAATTATTTAAATTTTATTAAATATTTAGATTTTTATATAATTATTTAAAATACAACTGAAGCAAATGCTTGGATAATTTTGTTAATTAATATCAAAAATTCTTGATATTTAGAAATTCATGGTGAATATAGTGAATAGAGAGCGAGAGGATTGTTTTTAAAAGAATTATTATTGGTTTTTTTTTTTTTTTTTTGTTGTTAAGAAAAAGTTAGGTGAAAAAATAGAAACGCACACACACTACACACTAGATTTCTTTGTTTTTAGTTTTAATATTTATAATAATTTTGTATAACAGTGTAGTTATACCCTTCACCACTGGTGGTGTCATTCCGTTTGCAATTTCTACAATAATGATCTTATAAAGCTGTTTTTTTTTTATCCATATGACTAGCGGGATTGAATTAACGATGTCTGGTTGAATTAAATAGAACCTAGTCCCATTATACATTGAAATCAATTATCGTTACCAAAAGCGCGAAACGCCCTATTTAACATTTTAAAAATATTAAGACAAATTAAAAAACTATTTTAAATGATAAATTGATAAACTGCTTTAAACTGTTTATAATTTATTTCTCTTGTAAGACCTACCACTTGTTTTGACAATCGATAATGTGGCATATTATGCAAAATGTTAGTTAGTTCTTTGAGTGTTAATCATGCAAAGTTTTTGCCCAACTTAATTTGACACTTCTTTGTTTCGGTGTTTGATAAATTCAACCATGGAGAGGTACACAGCCTTTTTCTAAAATAAGCTTTTAAATCAATATGCAGGTCGTGCACTTCGGGAATTTTTTTGGTAAGCATAATCGACGTCAGTGGATTCGATAACAAGCCGCATTTGGTCAAAGAAGAACCCACGAGTAATTGCTAAAAAGCCGATGCATCCACAAAGAGTCACTGTTTGGTGCGGTTTATGGGCTGGCGGCGTCATCGGGCCATACTTTTTCGAAAATAAGATCGACCATGCAGTTACCGTGAATGTTGTTCGCTATCGCGAGATGATAACGTACTTCTTATGGCCAGAAATTAAGGGTATAGACCTAATTCCAACAGGATGGTGCCACTTGCCCCACACCCAACGGAACAATGGTTTTTTTCCGCGAAAATTTTCATTGCCGTGTTTTCTCTCGTCGCAGCGATTTTAATTGCCATAGATACTTCTATAAAAAATTAAGTATCAAAGTAATTTTTGGGAATACAAAATTTTAGTTTAAAATATTTTGTTAGTCGTGCTTAATTCCCAATTTGTATTCTTGATAAAAACACTGAAATTTGTTAAAAAAATCTTTTAATTTAAAAAAATATTAAGATAATATTTACAATTAACATCGTGCATTTTGGTTGGACCACCCTCTAGATAGGGCCGAATGTTTTTGTTGATAAAATCGCTCATTTTGATCGAAAAACTTTTTGTAGACAAAATCAATGAAAAAGTCGATTTTTAATTTTTGTTTAGTTAGGGCCTTTTGCGTTTTAAGTAACGATATAGCCCCTCTTTTACAAAAGAGAACTTTACTTTTTAAATTCTGCTTATAATTTATGAGCATTCTCGCTTTTTTCCTTTGGCTTAAAGAAAGTTTGGTAAAATACTGGTAAAAAATTAGTGAAATTGGTTTACAAATGTCCGAATTGTAGACAAATAGCTCCATTTTTTCTGAAAAAATAGTTTTGACTCAATAGCGCCAATACCAAATGAGCTACAATGACCCAATTTGGCTCAGATATTTCTTATATATAAGGATCATTTACCAAATCGGTTAGTTATTTCAACTGTATTCTTCCCAATTCAGTTACAATTTTTATAAGTAGTCTAGTGAAGGGTATATAAGATTCGGCAAAGCCGAATATAGAACTGCTTTTATATTGAACTAATTATTACAAGGATTTAGCATAGATTAAGATTTTAGTTTACTTTTGGTTTCAAATTAAATATACAAATTTTTTAGGTTTTATACTTTGGTTTTTAATGCAGAAGCGTGCGTAAGTTTGTAGGTACTTTATTTTACTTTTACTTTTTTGGTTAAAGGCGAGTGATTTTAAATAAAAATTTAAGTAAAAAAAAAACAAATAAAAACAAAAATTAATAAAACTAAATTAACAGAAAAAAAACTTAAAATAACTTTAACAGATTTTAAAATTAATTAAATAAATTGAATTAACAAATAATAATTACTAGTTTTTGTTTTTTTATTAAAAATTATGTTTCTGGAGTTTTTGGTGGTAATTTTTTAATATTTTTTCTTTTTTAATTCCTTTTCGTGTGTTTTTGTAAATTTCTCTTGTTTTTTATAATTTTTTTTTATTCAATTTTGTAAATTTTTCTATCTGTTTTGAATTCTAATTGTTTGGTCGAGCTTTTTAGGAAAAACTTACCGACACACGGATTGTGATTAACTATATTAAATATACGATCACAGCGTTTTTTCATATGATTATTTGGACATATACAACCAAACATCGGTGATAATCTAAGATTTGTCCAGGAATCATGACATGCATCTCTGAAAATAGAAAATTGAAAATAAACCTTTAATAAATTTTTCAAAAAACTAAAGTATTTTTAATAATTCTTAAAGTTTAAAAAAATAATTATTCTTGTTTAAACTAAAAAAATTTCTTCAGGACTTGAACTGCCATAGGGTTATTAGATCTAGCAATTCAAAGTTTATTTGATTATGAAAAGACTTAAACTAGTTCTGTAACTCCCGCGTCGAGAAACTTTCCGATTGTAATGTGAGAAATGAACTGGGTCCGTAACATTTTTGGCCAGTAAGAGCTGTCACGTAAGGTGATTACTCGCCAATTTACCGAAAAAGTGTGTCTGTAAAATTTTTGTGAGAAATCTTTTTGTTTCTCCTGAAGCTAATCCCGCAAAGCTCTACGCTTGTCTTCAGGAGACCAGAGTCTGTGGCGGGAATCGAATCTTCGACTCCCGCACTGCTAGACTAGCTCATTACCAGCTAGTGTGTTAAATATACTCACGAATAAGAACGGGGTGGGATACACTTACAAAATATTAAAATGCAAAATATTAAAAATGTATAATGCAAAGAATAATAACACGGAAGAGCTAAGTATTTTGTCTTTCGCAGATTTTTTCATTGTTTTATTATTTTGCTTTTAACGTTTATAAAAAATATAGTACGAATGTTTTCAAAGCTATTTTGTAAACAACAAACATTAAAGTCGAACCTTACATTACTTGGTATAGCCGACGACTGTATTTTCGCCGCCGTCGTTGAAAATTTTTCAATTAAAGTAAATTTTGATCGTCGTCAGATCGGCTTTTGATAGTTTTCGACATGAGTTACAGCCACACTTTTTTCTTACTTTTCGAGAAACAATGGAATATTTGGTTTCATATCTTTTCGATGCTAGAAGTTGTTCCTAAGTCAAGTAAATTCATGTTGGAAATCCTACAATTTTTAAACCAATAATTTCGACACATGTACATCATAATATCATATTCACCCCTATTTTATAAATCGTTGTCGATGTTGACGTCAATTTTAAGTGGTACATCAAGTCGAAGACTACATAACTTCTTTGTTTATTTGTTATTTTCTAAGAATGTTGTGTCGATGTCGATGTTAAAGCTAAAAACAAATCCCATCTCTAATTATCTTTTTTTTCATCCTGATGACTTTAGTAACAAAAGTTGCTGAAGTCTTAAATGCATTCTATGTATGGTAAACTTTAAATGGACTAATTTAAATATTTGAGTCCATAAGTTCTTTCAAACTTGCAGTTTTTTTATTTTAAACTTGTTTAATAAATATTTTTACTAAAATGTCTTTTCTTTTCATTGGAGTTTTCGTAAAATTTCCTGTCGACTAATGAAGAGTCCATTCTACTTAATGTCGCATTAAAGGTAGAAAATACCAAGTGACTGTCAATAGCAATCGATTAATGTCAATAACGTCTTTAAAAAGACAATTATTGTTTCGTTGCTGTCGATGTGTGTCGAAGTTGACTCACATAATAGGGGTAATTATGTTTTGAAAAAACGTTTGGTCTCTATGTTTCTTACAAAAAGTACAAAATATCATCTTGATTTCACTAAGATCATGGGTGGAAAATGGCTCCGTCATAGTCTAAAAAATAATTTTTTTTGGTAATAATTGGAAATTGTTTCAACCATTTGTAATTTTCGACTATAAAGAGACCTACGGGTTAATTTATAAAATAATATAGAGATATTTCCTGGCGCATCTCTTAAAATATCTGGAAGCAAAAATATTAATCAAGCATTTTCTATGCAGAAAACAGCTGATTCCTTGTTGTATGTTTCAAGTCTTTACCACATCGGTTGGTGCACTAATTTAGGTATTTGGGTAACTACAATTTTTGGAAAATCTTAAAAACCAGCTTATAATTGCTTTTAATCATATACTTTTAAGAAGGATTCCGAGTAGAAGATTTATAACATCTATCTAAAACCAGATTATTGGTAAATTTTTTAATTTGTGTTAAAAATTGTTTCAATAATATATTTGGGTAATAAAAAATTTAACTTTTTAAAGGTGATTAATTTTATATAAAATATATAAGAATCCTTAACTGTTGGATTTAGTTTTAAAATTATTGAATTTTGAAAATAAAAGGATTTGTTTTATCTACTTTTCGCAGTACTCGCGGTAGTATTACGATACAAACAAAGATTAAAATGTAGAAAACATAATTTTACCATGATTTCCATCCCTGACCCTCATTTTTCTTTCTTGTTATTTTTTCCAAGCTAATATTTTGCTGCTTTATATATGAAGGAATATTCAATCTTAAGTCCCAATTTACATTATACGATTTTTGTCGTTGCGATTCTTACCTTATAGGCGAGAGGGGAGAGAGGAATTAAAAAGGGTAGACAAGCGATTCGTTTTTTTCGCTCATTCGTTCTCTCATTGTTCTCTCATCTGACGAAAAATGTATTTAAGTTCGGTGGCACAGAAAAAGCTGTATCGACAAAAATCGAACAATGTAAATATCAGACCGACTTCAAAGAGGAAACGACAATAATCGCAACGGCAAAACTCGTATAATCTAAATGGGGACTAATATGTGTGTTGTCCATTATTGATCTACAGTGTTGTATAGTGTGCATTAGGAAAGCAAATTCTAGAACGTAGCCAATCTAGCGATTTTAAAGTATTATTTTTCACAGAATAAGAGACTTTTAATACATTTAGTGAACTGCATTAACAGAGTAAGAAGAAAAATGGTTTCTTCTCATTATGAGGTGGGAGCTGCACGCAGACAAAACTTGTTTTTCGATATGTTCACGTCCAACAAAACTGTTTTAAGTGAAAAATGTTTACAGCATATTATTGTTATTTTGATGATATTATTGTCAGCAGCAGCTATATTTTGGTTAAAATTTTCCTTTATCAAGAAGATACAACCATATTATGGTTGCCTTCCGAACATATTATATATTTACCACTAATAATTGTTTGGTTGTTAATCAACAATAACATATTCCTCTTTTGCAAGAGCAAGCAACTATTTGTTGTAACTTCTTAAGTATTTGTTTAAATTTATATTAAGTATTTGTTTAGTAAATTTTTGTTAAATATACTTTCCAAAATTACCCACATTAAATAACAAACACTCAGAACAGGGGTCGGCATTAATATTATGTAGCTAACGAAGATAAAAAGCTCTTAAAAAAGCAAAGAGTTAAATATCAAGTTTTCTAAAATTTGCAAATTAAAAATTACATTTAATTTCCTTTTTGTTAAAACAGTTTTTAAATACTTATACACAGAAAATAATATGAGTAGTTTTTTATCAATTAAAAAAATATTGTAAAATGTATTTCAATCTAGTTAATTAAAATTTGATTTAATTAAAATTTAAGTTGTTTCGAAATAAATTTTTAATTAAAATATTAATTAAATAACAAAAAATCTTTATTGATTTTTTCGTTAAAAATAAGATAATTTAATTTGTAGAATTGTTGTTGGGAATTGTCAAAACCTGACCTATATTTAATTAAATCAAATAACACAGTGTTTGAAACGGCAGTTTTTTTTATTTTTTTTTTTTATTAAAATTAAAAATGTCGTTAAATCAAAAAAAAAAAAAAAAATATTCACAATTTTAAATTTTTACAATTTTTATTGATCTATATAATCATTTTGGTAATAGGTACAAAATCAACAAATTGTTTGCTTCATTCTATGAATTTGGTACGAATTTGGTAATTAGAGACGATTTTTAATTTTTTGTGTGTATATTTTATTGAAAAATAATAAAACAGCATAAAAGTTATAAACTTTACTGGTGAATATGTTATAGTCACGAGTAGTTTCTTTGGGTTTTTTTAATAAAATGTTAAACTTTGAAACAAAATCATTTTGCGCAAACAAATGATACACAAAGAAAAACACAAACATTGTCCATTTGACACAAAAATGATATAACTAAGAAAAAAAGTTATATTCCAGTTATTCACAACTTTAGTTAAATCGTAAACTAAAATATTGCACATTTATTTTGTTCTAACGAGAAATTTTGAAATATAAAAAAACGTTTTATCAAAGTAATTTTTGGGAATACAAAATTTGTAATCAATAAGATTTTGTTTGTCGTGCTTAATTCCTAATTTATATCTTATATATAAATACGGGAACAATATAAATTTTTTTTCTAAATTTTCAGGATTAAAAGGTTTAAAAAGCGTTTTAAATTTGCTTGCAAACACACGCATATACATGTATAAACAGTGGTTGAGTTTTTTGTTTTTCTCCCAAAATGTGTTTTTTTTCTTGCATTATACTTGCAAACACACATGTACACAAATGTATTAACAACGGTTATGCTCTATGTTGTTCTCCCAAAATGTTTTTGTTTTCATTTTGGACTTGCAAACACACATGTATAAACGGATTAGGACAATTAGACATTTTGAAAAATAAAGTCGCGCAAAAACTTCGTTTAAGAAAATAAAAGTCGGAAACTTTTTTTAGTGACTTTTAACGAAGATCTGTGTTTCTATTAAATACGGGGATATGCACAATATATCTTTTTTTCTTAATTTTTGGAATTAAAGTGTTTAAAAAGCGTTTTAATATATCTTGCAGACACACGTACAAAGATAGGTGAATAGTGCATTTTGCCGTTCTCTTAAAACGTGTACGTATTTATTGTATAACGCACAGGTATTCTCGAAAGTAGATGTCAAGTGGTCGAATTTCGGCCACCGGACGATCCTAGTTCTTGATAAAAACGTTACCCATATTATTGTCAAAACTAACCATAATAACATTTCACAGAATTTTAGCAAAAATAACTATACAATGGTCAGCGTTAACAATAATATGGTCAATGTTAACCATATTATGCTTGATTTTAGCTATTTTCACAATTTGCTTATAAAGTTAAGTTGTAAAATTATTTCGATTTTACTCCAGTTACAAATCAAGTATTAATTTTATTTTGTTTTTTATTCCTGTTTTATGTTATCTTTCACTTTTATAAGCCATCTTACGCGACGACCTTCAACAGCATTCTTTCCATTTTACTCGTACTACTACCTAAATTTATGTAATTAAATCAATAACTTAAAGAAAAAGAATGTGAGAATTTTAAGCAAACCAAGCCAGTAATGGAAAAGCATTCAACCACTGTAGAGCGCAAAACAAATATTATATTGTTGTGGCTTTTGGATAGACTAATTTGCCCATAATATGGTTCCCGGTGACAATAATATGGTTAAAGTAACCATAACCTGCTTAAGTGTATGATAAATTCAACAATATTTGAAGTTTCATTGAAGGTAAACATTTTATTGTTAAATAAAAAACAAATTGCAACATGTTTTTTCTCTGCGTGTATACAAAAAAATAAAATACTATTCAGAAAGTGTTTTTTTTTTATAAAATCCCTAATTTCATATATATAATCAAAAATTATTTAGAAAATTAACGTACTTCTATATTATACTAAATTGCTTAAACCACTTGCACATCTCTGTTTTATATTGTATGTACCAGGGCTGGAAAATGGTTTTTCGAGTTTTGTACAACATCAATAACAAAACGTACTTTTTTATTATTTAATCATGATAGTACCAATCATATATATATTTTTTGCGTCTTTTAATATATTTGGAAACAATACTTTTTTTATCACAAAAATTTTTAGGTTTAACTAAAACATATAAGTTTTCGTTGTGTGCCTTAAGCATTTATTATCCTCAATTTATTGTGTATTATTTTATTGTTTTAATAATTACAAATATCAGAAAATTTATAAAACCATTAAAATATTTTTTATTTGCTTTTGATCCAACTTTTATGACCAGGGAAACCAGAAAAACACGTTTTATGCCCATTAAATATGCAGTAAAAACTTGAAAATATGCCCTTAAAAGTGTTGAAAATATAGTATTTACAGATGAATTTCTTGAGATTTTGCCCTATTTGGAAACGATGGGCCCTCATCGGCTCACAAAAACAGAGTTATGTTAAGAGGTTAAAAATCATATAAGAGTTATTTGTGCCGAATATTATCTAGATATTTACAACCATATGAGATTTTTGTCTAAAAGTTGTTAATTAATGTTAACATTTAAAAGCAAGTTAAAGCTATTTATACATGGGAGCTTTTGGCAAATGTGAACCGATTCTAAAAGAATTTAATTTGCAGTAAAATATTTAATAATTAAATGGTTAATGGACATAAAGAGTCTAATTTAAAAAAAAATTTTTTGGGGAATATGTGAAATTGTAGACCGATTCTTACCATTAACATAGACTTCGTCCTTAGTACAATTAAAAATATATTTACCGAATTTGATCAAATTATCTACAAGATTGCGCAAAGTACAAGGCGCACAAGGTTAAAATGGACAGCCAACTAGCCAGACGGACGGATGGACGTCGGTTTATCACTTTAAAAAGTGATTCTGAGTCGATATACTAAAATATTGGTCCTAAAAAAAACTGTTTTTTTATTTGTTGCGAAAGCTCTTGTAGGAATCTAAAAAATTTTACATGTATCAAAAAAAATTCGCCTCAAAAAGACAAAATATGCGCTAAAAACTTAAAAAATGCTGCAAAAAAGCTCTTTCAACCAAATTATGCAAAAAAAAATTTCCAAACTGTAAAATATGCACTAACAAATCGATGCCAAAATTCATAAAAAGCTCTAAAATGGATAAATATATTGTTTGTGCCTTCAATCGTGGCACAAGGAAACACAAGCAATTGCATATTAATGGTTTCCCTGCTTATGATATAGTGTGCGATATACAAGCTGTTTATGATTTAGTGTGCATATCGCACTTACTAAATCATAAACAGTCGCAACTCAAAGTTCAAAAATGTTCGGGAGAGGCAAAAAATTGGCTTCAAAAACATGGTTGCAATTTTTTAATCATATTAAGTACCACAAATGTTAAAGAAGAAAAGTTAAAGAATGCATTGATGCAAATGAAATTTTCGTGGTCATTATAGATTTGGTCATTATAGATTTTTGAATGAAAAATAATCGATTTTGATAATTTTTGGGTTGTGACTTTTTATGATTTAGTGTGCGAAAATTATACAAATTTTTTGAAATATTTAAATTAAATGTGTTAATTTTATATACATAATACGGTATTCTCCGTGAGATTTAAATATTTCACTTTAAAACATAAAAATGTATTGAAGAAGCGCAAAATGTATCTCATTATGTTCTTGTGAAAAAAGTGAACCTTTAATTTTTAAATTCATTTTAAAAGTTAGTGAATGTTAAAGAAATAAAGAATTGTACCAAATAAGCGGTGGTAATACCAAGGCACAAATAAATTTCAAAATCTATCAATTAAAAGTACAATTTACCATAATTTCCATCCCTGGTATGTACTTGCAGTTTTGTATTTTTATACTTCTAACTATATGTTTTCTATAGACAAACTAAAAAATTAAATTCATATTGTATTCTACCATAACATAATGATTATAGTTAAAACTCTTAAGTTACTTGCTGAAACAAAATACCTGGGAGAGTATAAAGTTTAGTTTTTGAAAATACAAAAAACAAAAGTTGCAAGTATGTATACATACATACATACATACTAAAAAAAATAAACACAAAGTTATATTTTCTTTGTATGTATGTATATTGTGCATGTGTATGAGAGTAAGTGAGTTAAAATAAACTTTTATACAATATTAATGAGTTTTGCTGCATGTGGTTTCCAGGAATTGTTATTTTATATTTTTGGATTTTTTTTTTCTTTTATTTTTATAATTTTTTGTACCACCAATACAAAAAGTTGCATGCAACAGCACTTGAAAATATGCTTATGGCCATAATAATTAATTATTGAGTCATCGTTAGAGCAATTGTAATTATCATTGATAGTTGTAATAATTGAAAATAAGAGGGGAGAAAAAGTTTTTTTATATACCCAGGTAGCATTTGGCTGAATATTTTTTGTAAAAATCATCCAAATGATTCTTTTCAGACCAGTTTTGATGATAAAAAACTGATTTATCACTTGAGTGATTGAAAAAGGATTCATAAATGATTCATTTATATGTTTCAATAATGATTTTTAAATATTTTGAATTTTTGTTTTTACCAATTGAAAAAAATAAAAATAGAAACTTTCACGTTAGCCAAATTAATAAGAGGCTTGGCTAAAAAAGAAGCGCAAACATTTTTGACAATTTATGGACATAAAAGTTAGTGCAAATTGTTTCTTCTCTTCTATGCGAAAAACCGATAACTTTTGTTTGGTTTAAAATAAAGCTGGAACGAATAATCAAAAGTCATAATTATCGGAGAAAAAATAATGACATTTAAAAAACGATATGAAATATAATCAAAAGCTTTATAGTTTACGATTAAAAAATGAGACGAAAACGAATCAATATTGATTATAAAAACTTAAGTTTTAACTTAACTTATTATTAAGTTGATCAAAATGTAATCAGAAAATTGTATCACAAATGATTCTTTCAGGTGATTCATCGGTAGGGTACCATTTTCTCACAACGAGAGAATCATTTATGATTGAAAAATGAGCTCATATACGGATATTTTTCTATTGAAGCTGATTCCTAAATGATTAGATTATGATACAAAATGCTAGGTGGGTACATACATATACGTACTTGTGTGTATGTGTGTGTTTGTGTGTGTAAAACTTTGGCGCAGTCAATTGCAAATTATACAATTGAAATGGAAAAAACAATGAGAAGTTAAAGAGCCAATGCTACTAGTAGCACTTATAGTAGTTGTAGTTATTAGTGTTATTATAGTTATTTGCACAAGTTGTTGAATCCTTTGGGTATAAATGTTCTTGGATTCTATTTTTTTGCCAAATTATATACAAACATACATTCAAATATATATTTATATTTCAATAATAATTACCTGTTTTCCATTTTACATTTATTGTCTCGAACTTTACAATGTGCCTTAAAGTCTTCGAAAAGTTTTAGACATTTTTTCTCTTGCTGACACACTGATAAGGCATGATTGCATGTTGGCAATGCATCTATAGGATATGGATCTCTTTCGGCTGGAAATAAAAAGAAAATTCGTAAAAAAAAATTAAGGAAAAGTTTAAGAAGCCTTAGGAAAATCTTTAATTTTGCTAAGAAAACAAAAGATGGAACGATGATTTAAAAGCTTTGTCAATTAAAGTTAAGTTATTTTACTTATGATATTATTTAAGTTTATTTTTATTCGACCTTTTTATTCTAAGCTTGAGCTTAATTAATTACAATTTTTATATTTTACTTATTTTTAACTATTTTTATAAGTTTGTGCTGGAATTAATAACATAGAAAAATATACCTTTAATGACTTTTTGTGTTGATCAAAGCATTTTTACGCATTTTTAAATATAATTTTATACAAAAGTATTAGAAAACCGGCCCCTGACTTGACACATGTCCAAATATAAATATCTTCATACTCAAATTTAAATTATGTTGGAGTTTTATTTTAATATAAATTATTATGGTGGTTCAAAAACCACTTTAATTATCATAAAAAGAGACTTTTCTGAAAAACTTATTTCTGTACTGAAAATTTTAAAATCGTATGGCTAGAATTTCACATAATTCATCAACATGCAGATCGCCTTGCGAGAATATGCGGAAAAAGCGTTTGTTAAAATTTCAATTATTTAAAAAAAAATTTCGAAAATTGCTCTGTAAATTGTTTTTTTTAATTTAAATTTCAGGTTTTGGTCAAAGAAGGTAATCTAATTTTGAGCCCGTACTTCTTTCTATTTTGATCTCACAACTACGTGTGCTCAAAGATTAAATTAAAGCTATTCAGTCTCGCTTGTTGCTTGCATTCATTGTTGCCATTTTCTTATGTTTTTATATTTCACACATTAAAATAAATATTTAAAGTCAAATTTATTATTATAAAGCAGCCCATACACAATTGGCAACTGAGTCGGTTGTTGTTCAAATCAAGGCGTGTATGGCTCTGTCAATTGATTTGCTTGGCAGTCAAAAGTTGGCTAGTAAGTCTTTCAATTCGATTGTGCCATGTGTGTTCGAGTCTCTTGATCAGCTGTCAAAATTAATGTTTGTGGCTTTCTTTTGCAAAAAAAAGTTAATTTTATTAAAAATTGTATTTTATTTCATTAAATTTTAAAATGAATTTAAAATCTTTCAATTCCGTTTAGGAAGTGTGTGGCCAACCATCAATTCAATTGAAAGACAATGAATTGATACGTTTATGGGATGCATACACCAGTGTTGCCAGTGAAATTTTGAGAAAGATACATTTTGGTTTCCAGAAAGATACATTTTTCCCAAAAAAAAATACATTTTGAAAAAAAATAAAAATTCATTTTTAACGTTTATTAACATAACGTATTTATATATTTAATGAATATTGTAAAAAAATGAATTCCTTTTTATATATTTATTTAAGTCATAAATATTAGGTATGTAATTTTTAAAAATACAGTAAGCAAACTTTTAAATTAATTATATGTAAATATCTTTGGGTTTTATGGTTTTACTAAGGCAAGTATATCAAAAACTTCATATAAATTTCCTAAAAATAAAAAAGGTGTTCATATTTCCTTAGAACAACTTCACACTACTAGATCCTTAATGTTTTCTTTCACTATTATTAAAGCTGCTATTATATTAGCATTGAGTCGGTTACGATGATCAGTCTTAATAAGTTTTAGTTCGCTAAAAATTCTCAATATTTTATTTCTGTACATTGTGCGTACAGATTCAAAAGATACGAAAAATGTCAGGATTATACATGGTACCTGAAGTCATCAAAAGATACGAAAAATGTATCATTCGTATCCTAACGGCATCACTGGCATACACGCACATTTCTTAAATTTTAAAATAAATTTAAAATCTTTCAATTCCGTTTAGAAAGTGTGTGGCTAAATATCAATTTAATTGAAAGACTCAATTGACAATTGAATTGAAACGTGTATGCATAACAAGTACATTTCTTAATAAAATAACTTTTTTTTGCTCGAAAATAAAAAATTATTTTTCAAAAAAAAACTTTTATTTTTGCTCAAAAAAAATGTAAGCAAAAAAATAACTGTTATTATTTGACTTTAATGAAAAAAAGAATTATTATTACGGTCCCTGCTTATGAATGAAATTTTTCTCGCAGACCCCAAAACGTATTTTTAATTGCAAAGGAAATGAATTAATATTTTTGAATAAAGGCACCCAGTGAAAAACATGTTTAAATATAAATACCTCCAACAAAACATTTTTTTTAAAGAAAATTGTTATTATTTTATGTTTAAATTTACCAAATTATTGACCCCGACAACCATATTTTGGTAAAATTAATACTCCATCAAGAAGCCACAACCAGGGTGCCTCCGAACATATTATGGTTAATAATAACTAAAATATGTTTAACACTTATAATCAGTGCTCGAAAATAAACATTAGATATCGCTCCTTAGTGTTCGGTTCGGTAGATTTGTGGAAAACACAAACGCTACGCTAGAAGTGCTTGTGTAGTAAATCATAAAGAAATAACGTTTGTCATCTTCAAGCACAGAAATAATACTGTTCTTATCCAACTCAACAAAAAGATGAGAACATTTAATTCCGCTCAGTTTTTTTTTTTTTAAACCTCTAACTTCATTGTGTTCGGTTCAGCTTATTAGTGTTCGTTCGTTGCAGTTGTGCTTAGCGTCCTTTTGGCTGGCAAAAGAAAAACAAAAAAATTTTACACACACAAAACACATAGACAACTCACCCACAAGCTGTTCGTGTTGTGGTCGTTGCTAAAATTTTTTGTTTGTTAATGAAAAAAAGAAACATTACAGAACATTAAAATATAATGTTTGTCTACAATATCACTACAATTGTTCTGTTTTTTAACGAAGAACAGAACACTATATAATGTTTGGCTCTTTCTTGAAAATAGTTACGAACAAACAACAAAAAAATAGATATCGTTCCTGTGTGTGTGAGCCGAGCGCTAAATAATGTTCCGTTTATTTTTGAGCACTGCTAATAAAAGCATGGTTGTTTTCAAACCATAGCATGTGACTCTTGGAAATGACGAAAATACTATTGTTAAAATTTTCCTTAAAAATAGTTTTGTTGAAGGTGACCATATAAAAACATGTTTTTTCTCTACGTGCAGTACTTTAAGCAGAAGTTTCTTTCCCAGTAAAAACTTCGCCTACAAAATAATTTGTTTAGTGATCAGAAAAAACTAAAAGCACTACTTACAATTTTACTGAAAGAACCGATGAATTGTACAAGGGATGTCCCAAAATGAACGCATTCAAATGTAAGTTATTATTTTCTTACCTACATACATCCAGAAAGAAGTAGTTATAGAAGTTGTTATAGAAGTAGCTATAGAAGTAGTTATAGAAGAAAGTTACTCAACAATGAGTGAAGGAAGCTATTCATTTTGAAAAAGTAAGCGAAGTTTTTACTGGGTTGTTTTTATATGTCTAATGAAAAAATCAGCGTTTAAAAAACTGCAGTTAAAGTTAAAAACTGCCATTTCTTCCACTTCTGTATTTGTCAATAGCAGAAAAAAAAGCGGTTGCTTTTAATTTGGATTCATTATATGCAATTAGTCGCTGTCAAACCAACTCAAAAAGCGAAAATTTGTTCATAAATTTTTCGCTTTTTGATCGACAGTTTTTGGTTTCGACTGCAGTTTTTTAAGCCCTGAAAAAAATTATAGTTCTATATTTTTTTTTAATTCAAATAAAACTCTGAGATCCTCTAAAACACAGTACAGTGCCGAAATGCTGTGCGGACTCCCTTTTGGGAACTTGCAACCAACGCGTTGGATTTAAAATTGTTAATTTAGTTTTTTGCAGAATTTTTTTTATAACCAGTTTAGTATTATTGGCAACACTGTTTACATTGATTCTCACTTCTTATATTAAGAAAAAATAGTGGCTTTAGCATTAGTAAATGTTTTAAATAATAATAATTCATTTCATGTTGCAAAATTCCTTTTTTCATAAAAAAATATTTTAATTAAAATTAAATTTAATAAACTTTAGCCTGATAAGATATGAAAAATAACCACAATATACGGGCATGTTCTAGAAATCGAAATGAATTGGATTTAAAATCCAGCAAATTTTAAATAGGATCCTGTGATGAAAGTTCATAAAAACATTTCCTTTTATCTCGATTTCTAGAATATGCCCGATAGTTTTCAATAATGTTTGAGGTTAAATTTGAAAAATTTTTATTTATCCGTTTGTGTTAATCACGTTTTTTCATGTGCCGATAACAGCACCAAAAAACAGCACGCAAAAATCAATACGTCACCATAGCAATGTCAATGCCATCACAAAGATGGTAGCACGTTAAAACACTATACACTAACGATCAGCTATTTACACAACGGTAGAAGTAAAAGTTTCCTTATTTGGAGTTAAAAGCTTAAATATCAGTACATCTGTAAAAACGGAGCTAAGGCAGTAAAGTTGGCGCGGCTCCTACAAGATATAAAGACAATCACCCTTATCGTGGTTGGCGAATTTTAACTACGCCTGTGACTGTTTGTCCTAGATTAAAGAGAAAGTGAACTTATTTATTTTAATCTATTACCAAACAGTCGCAGGCGTATTTTAAATTCGCCAACTACGATAAGGGTGAATATAAATGCCTACATATTTAGAGACGAATAATAGCAGAAGTATCTAAATTTGCTACAAATTGCTTCGTTATTAATACACGAGATCTGCCTAAAAAAATTTTTCTAATTTTATTTTAATGGGGTTAGCAAAGCGCACCGGGTTAAGCTAGTTGTACATAAATATTTATTTAAACTTATGCTCAACCTTTTCAAATGATTTACACAGAAAAAAAATTCTATCCTTTTAGCAAAATCTTAATTTAATCTTACATTTCCTGAGTTTACGTCGAAACACTTAAGAAACAATAAGTTGCTCTTATTGTAAAAAAAGAAACAATAAAACACTTAAAAAACAATTCGTTTTATGAACGACTACAAATGTTTGTTTAAAAACTCAGTATGGTTGGCTTTTGTTATTGCTGGAGTTTTTTTTTCCTTTCAAACAGGAAAGTATAAAGTTACAGATTCTAAAGGATTTTTCATATTTGTTTGCTGTTTGTTTTTTCTTTACAAATTTTTTTTTTTTTTTTCATGAAACTAAAAAGTCAACGCACGTGAGATCTTTAAGAAATCAAAATCACGTGTTGGAAAGAAGCAGTTGAAATATTTTTATGTATTTTTTATTTAAAAAAAAAAAAAAATTAAAGTCTGCATTTTTTTTTTTAAATCTGTTTGTAAAACTTACCTTTTTTAAGCACAAATCCACAAGGATGATCAAATAGAAAATCTCTAAAATGATTGCAATCTGGATCCATGCCAGGCTCTTTACACAGGCATGTAGGACGAAAGAACTGAAAGGCTTGTAGGGTTCTTAAAGCCGCTTGGCATTTTGTTACCGTTACTGTACTGCAGGATACTAAAAATAGAAGAATATGATTTAGATATTTAGTGGATATTTTCTACGTTTCTTTAAAAACAAACAATAATAATTAAAAGAATACTAAAAATTAAAAAAAAATAAGAGTAATTTTTTTTAACAAAAACTTTGCCAAAATGTATCCACACAGAAAAAATTATTTTTCCGATTCAAACAAAAAATTTGTAGAATCAAAACATTTTTTGTCTGAAATCGGTCCTACAAACAAATTTGCATATTCAAACAATTTATTTGCATTTCGTTTATTGAAAAAAAACACTGATTTTTTCAAACAAATAATTTAACTGAATCAAACAAATAGTTTACTGAAAATCATAGGTATAACAAAAACAAAAAAGTTTTTTTTTGCACAAGCAATGACGCACGCGCACACAAGCAAGCACTGTAGAAGGTAAAGGCAAAGCAGAGCAGAGCGGCCGGCGCCTGGCTTTGAGACACATTTTTTTGTTGGAATAATTTATACACACAATGCTTTTCTTCTTCACTCACTGTTGCTGTATGCTTTCCTTGGCAGCAGACCGACTCGACATGTTTATCATCATCATTTTATTGTCGTATTTGATGTACTTAACCAAACAGTTTTAAAAAATTGAATACGGGATTTTGTTTCTTATAATGTTGTTTCTGCTATTGTTTTTCTTATAGTTGCACTTTTTTAAAGTGTCCAAAAATAGACTGTGTGTGTTTTTTGTTGTTGTTTTTATATTTCACATAAAGAAGTGTTGCTTACGATCAAATAAAAAAATACAAAAAGACGACAACATTAAAGAGCGTTAAATATTTCATACAAAATTATGAAAACTTGACACCAATAACGCGTTTATTATATTTTTGAAGAGTTGTCCACATTTTTGTTGGTTAAATAAAAATCAAACAAAAATATTGATTGAATCAGTAAAAAAATTTATAGAAATTAAAAAAATTTTCAAACAAGCGTTTGTTTGAAAATAATTCGGCAATAATTTTTTCTGTGCATATGAAAACTCTTCACTGTAATTTCTAAAATATTGATCTCTGACCCTTTAAAGTTTATTAATATATATAAGCTCTGGAACCTTATGATAAGCGAAGTTGATTTAACGATATCCGTTTGTATGGCCGGGTTTCCGATAAATGATAAGAACTATGTTGTTACATATTTATGCCAAAAATACTCCGTTTAAGTTGCTAATTCAGCTTGATCGGTCCATAAGTGGCAGAGATATAAGCCAAAACCTACGACTCCGATTTGACAGATTTATATACCGACGTGTTTAAGAAGAATTTGTCAATTATTTGGGTTATAAATCTTGGACTCGGGAAGATCTATGGTTTCCGAAAGTGGGTATTTGGTCATAACTTTTTCGTATCTGAACCGATTTTTCCGAGTTTTTCAGAAAATATTGTTTACTAAAGATTTTCGATCTTTTGATATACAAGGGATAACCATAGGCCATATGACAGTCCAAAAAATCGGAATCCCGTTTTGTACGGGAGTTACCACGCCCACTTCTCCAATCAATATTGTAGAAATTACAAACGGAATGACAAACAAACTGTGTTGAAGGGTACAATAAAATAAACCAAAACTAAAGAAAAATTTCTTTTATAACACAAAATTTTGCAAGCGTAAACGAAAAGGTTTTGTGAATGAAAATTCTTATTATCAACAAATTTTTTTCCAACATTTTAAATTTGACTTAAGATGTCTTGTAAAAATGCCACGAATATTTGTAACTGATGATTAACAGGTGATTTGCACCCCACTTATAAGCAAGCGATAACGTTATAGTTTTTAAACAAATTTGTGCACCACTATGAAATATTTTTTGATTTTATTATTATATTATATTAAATATATTTGATTTTTATTTTCAAAGTAGCGTTTACTTTGTGAAATTGTTGATGTGGCCATATGGTCATTTGACAATAAATAAATGGATCAACTTAGAACGTAAAACCTTTCGGCCGACAAGTCGATAGTTAGTGGGCCGCTTGTGAGAAAGATAATGAGTGTCGATCGACACCGCGGGCCAGGCTAAAACTCTTAAGACACCATACACTTATCAAAATTACTCATCAAGCGCTACGGTACTTAGTATTAGTGCAAATGTGATTGTATATGTGACACCGGCAACGCTTGATGGAAAATCAAATCTATTAAGATTTCAAGCCGAATTTACCTACACAAGTGAATTCGCCGTAATGTCAAGCATTTTGATTTTGCCCAAACGACAATTAACAGTCCATTTAATTTTTATAAAACAACTAAAGTAAAATTTACCTGGAAATTTTTGAGAGAATATTAAATTTAAATACGACTATCTTCCTCATTTCGTCAGTCTTTACGTAAATGTATTTATCCTGATTATTAAACAATTTTTATTTTATAATTATTTTTTTGTTATTAATTATATTTTACTTTGTGCTTTTAAATTTCCATTTAATCAACATCATGTACAATTAATCACTTGCCATTAAATGAGAAAAACATGAAAATAAAATTTATGATAAAAACAAAATTTATTTGCAACAATAATACTCATCGTACAGCAAACGTTTTTGTTGCTTTTTTTCTTTTTTGTTTTTTTTTTCTTTAAAAAGAAGTCATAATGTCAAACATAAATCTTCTTTTATGCTGCTGCCCACTGTTGTTATTATGGTTGTTGTTGTTGTTGCTTCAACACTATTTTAAATGTGAAAGGCATTAAAAATCATAAAACCAGACAGTTGGCGGAAAAAATGAGCCCAAACAGCAACAACAATAAAAAATAATGAAATTTAATTTCCCGCACTCTACACATTAAGAAGACTGAAAGTATAAAAAACCATTTTGGTTGTATTAATTTCCAGCGAAAAGACAAAAACTGCTTGTGAGTCAAAAAAAAAAAAAAAAAAAAAAAAAAAATACTGAAATCGGCTTTAAACAAAATTACATATGAAGAGCTGAAGTCCTAATGGAAGTAACGTCCTTATTAACCCATTTGTACATTTTAAGGCTTGAGAAGAGATAAAAGGACTCTTAAGTCATTTGTTGAAGTTGTGAATTAAATGTTTTTCCGTTCGTTTTATTAATAATCTCAACGTGGTTTAATTCTTAAGCTTAAAGTATTTCGTTTTAATTTTGTTTCAAATTTTTGACAGTATTGAAAATGTTTAATAACCAAAAAGCTCAAACGCAAACTTTTCATATTCATTAAATATTAATAAAGATTTTCTGAAAAAAAAGTAAAAAATAGTAGCAGTGATCAACGCTGGTCCTTTTAAATGACGTCAGCTTTAAAGGATTTTTTTTCACAAACCCTCGTCTATTATTTTAGGTACTGGCCACGAAACCTACATCCATAAATAAGTTCAAATGCAAAAGTATATTTAAAATATAAAATGTTTAATGCGTTGCTTGAATATAAGTGCTTAACCTTCCAAAGAAGAAGAACATTTGTTTGATTAAAAAGGCCATGCAAAGGGCCTTAATTTGCTTAATTTAAGTATCTTAATGTCTGTTTGAAACATCTGATGTCAGTTTCATATAAAAGCCTTGTTTCTTTTACAAACCTTCTAGAATTAATTTTGAGAAAAATTTATGCTATTTAAACAAACATTCAAAACAAATTTACTTTAATATTTTCCATTAGGCTTAAGTTCATCAAATTTAATTTTCATTAAATTATTTTTATGATGAAAGGAATTTTACAACATGAAAATTAATTAAAATTGTTATTGATAATTTTTTATTCTTGACTGTAGCCGGGCTCGAACCCTGGCCGGCAGGTTACCCTGACATGTTTCGATCGCAACCACTCGATCTCCTCAGAGGGATTTTCTGTCTTACACTCGCAGCCATCGACGACTGCTGACGTCAATAGTCAAACATCAATCCTTAAACCAAATTGTGTTTTAACATTTGGTAGATCGAAAATGCTTTTTTGAATGATTATCCATTTTAATTGATTTTACATGTTTTTACTTACTTCTGTTCTGCCAGGGTTCGAACCCGGCTACAGTCAAGAATGAAAAATTATCAATAACAATTTTAATTAATAATTAAAATAAAAAGTGTTTTCGAGCTCGAGGCCAATTATTTGTAAAAAATATTTATATTGTTTATTAAATTATTTGTTCCAATATTTCGATATCCTTCGGATATCATTATCAAGTAATGAGTTACAAATATATTTGCAAGAGACGTATTATTATCTCCAATTTAATTTTAATTAATTTTCATGTTGTAAAATTCCTTTCTTCATAAAAATAATTAATGAAAATTAAATTTGATGAACTTAAGCCTAATTGAAAATATTAAAAATTTGGATTAAAAACCATGAATAGTTTAATAAAATAACCACAATACTAATTAAATTTACTTTATATTATTCCCAGCAAAAACTTCACTTACATCCCAATAAAAAATTGAGCTCCAAACGAAGCAGGTTTGTAAGGGAGAAGTGTAAAAGTTTCGGTTATCATCTCGCTTACAGAAGGCATGATCTTTATATGGTGAGTTTCCACTTTGAAGCAATACATTTTTGCGCTTTATTCAGCGCATATAAAAACTGGTGAACGTAGCGTTTAGCAGTACACACTGAATATTTTTTTTACAGTTATATTTTAGTATTCTCCCTTACAAACCTGCTTCGTAGTAAGGGAATGCCGTGGTTCTTGCATTTTTTTTTTTTTTTTTTATAAAACTTGTTAAGAGTTACTTTACTTCATTTCTGTATGTCTTATTGCGTAACGCAAAAATGTGCGCTTATATATTTAAAAGTACCATTAGTGCTTCGCAAAATGTGAAAACTTTTTATTGGGATTTTACTAACAACTTATTTTGTTACAACTTCCTAAACACATTTCACACATAATCGCTACTCGCAGCATTACATTGGACCAGTTCAAGAAGTACTTTCTTGTGGAGTTAAGTGTTTGTTATAAATGGTCTTGTGAAAGAGCAAACTCAAATTACCTTTCAAACCATACAAGAGCTCCGATAGAGTAATTCGTATATGCACTTAGCTCAAAACGGAAAAAAAACTAAACGGAAAACGAAAAATCAAATCAAAACTGGGGCAGAAAATTGTTTATACACATTAAGTTTGTACTTGTATGTAAAAGTCACTTGTTAGCTGTGAATTAAATAGACTTGCAATTAAAGCCGTTGTTCGTGGCAGCCTGAGTTCGAATCTCTGCCAAATTGTTTTTTCTTTTTTCTTTATGTAAGTGTTTTTTTTTTTTTAACCGAGCCATAGAAATATAGACTTAAGCCCGTTGTAGTAAAGTAAACCAGGGTCTTTGGCGAAAATCAAACTCCTAACCTTAACCAACCAGCCTACCGGGGCACCCTTTAATTTTCTTATTTAAAAATAATAATGACCTTCACACTTTGGGCCTTCTGGGTTTTGCCCTCCGTTATTTGCACTTATGTAAAATGCTTGACACACATACATATACAAGAGTATGTTTAACTGTCGTTTGTGTTGTTATTATGTGGCCAGCCAAACAAAAGAGGACTTTTATGGGCCACATGTTGTGCTAATGTGACGACATTCTACACACATAGTACTATTATGTAAGCTCACATGTCATTGTGTTTGTTTGGGTATATGTAAGAAAGTGTTTGTATTCATGAACACGAATAGCGCAGAACAATAACAAGTTAAAGAACCACAAAAAGGATTCTGAGAGAATGTATGCATCTCATACTTGAATTTCTATTCAAGAGTTCACTACAACCTGCCATTTTAATAACTGTTCTTGTAGGCAATACTACAAATATGATAAAATAAATTAAGGTTAGAGCTGAACTAAAACCAAACTAAAAGTAAACTAGAACTGAATTAGAATTAATTTAGAACTGAACTGGAAATTTACTAGAACTGAACTAGAAATGAGCTAGAACTGTGCTAGAATTGAAATATAACTGAACTGGAACTAAACTCACCTTACAAGGAAAAAAAAAGTTAAAATTGTGCTCCTGAAAATTAACTTTGACATTTTTTATGATGATTCCCAAATATTTTGGCTCTAGCGATAATCTCCCGTGACCTAAATCGCGCCAAACACAGGCTCCAAAAATGTTACATTTCTTGGATAAAAAGTTCGGTAAATTTTTTTTTGTCCAATGAATGACCAAATACAATGGATATTTAGGAATTCTTTGATTCTGCATTAAAACATTTCAAAAATCTCGAGATAACGAGATGTTTAGTCATATTTGTAAATGCTTTTCAAATAGATTTTAATGAAAATTTTTAAAACTTAACCATTTTTTCCGATTTTCATTTTCAATACGTCGTTAGAGTTTAGTCAAAAATTAATCCTAAACTGCACTGTCTTAGGGCCCAACTATAATATGCTTAAGCTGGCTAAGGCGATTGTGCGAATACATGTCATTCATATATGTGGAACCATATCGAACTTAAGAAAACTTTTTTGTTAATTTTATGAAACTGGCATTTGCTTAAGCAAGGTGCGAAACAGGGGCCTAATTCTGGCATTCGTGATCGAGTACTTTCTCGATTCAAAAGCAATTTTATTTCAGTCAATACTGAACGAATCGAAATTATTTTTTCAGTATTGTGAAACTCAAATGAATGTTTTACAATAACGAAAAAATAATTCCAATTCGTTCAGTATTGACTGAAATAATTAGATATTAAATTGCTTTCGAATCGAGAAATTACTCGATCACGACTGCCAGAATCTGGGGCCAGATCGCACTTTCCGTACGGAATTAAATATTTTTTGATTTTATTTTTGTTTTTTAAATGCTTTTTTTAATTTTTTGTAAATTTTTGACAGTAGCTTAAGCCAGCTTATGCATATTATAGTTGGGCCTTTACTTTTTAAACTATAACTTAGACATTATTTAAAACCAATTTTATATCTTTGTGCAGAAACACGTTTTATTAATCCTGACCAACATTTTTTAGAGGACATTAAAACAAAAATTGTGAAAAAAATGTACGTTAATTTGTATACAATAATATAATTGCTGTAAATGTGCACCCATTAAATGTACTTTTTTTGAGTCGGTATAATGTGCATATGTTTCAGTGTTGCCAATCCATGTGTAATTACACATATTGTATAAAATTTTTACTTGCATGTGTAGCCTATGTGCAATTAGTTTCATGTATAATTTTACTTTAAGTTCTATTTTTTAATAAATATTTGACAGTCAAGATTTTCTTTTAGCACATTGAGTATTTGTAATTTTTTTCAGTTTTCATCACAGTCAACATTTTTTACACCATTTTTTGGACTTATTTTTACTTTCCATCTTCATGTGCAATACTCTACTATCAAATTGTATTGCTAAAGCTGCCCACACAAGAGTGATTAGTGTGCGTCTTGTGGCTTATTAATGGGGATATGCGCACACAAATTATTGAAAATTTTCAATTTCTTGTAATTTTTTCGATGTGTTGCGGAGTTGTCATTTCCATATGTTTTAATAAAATTACATGTCAATACATTTTTTTTTCTTGAAAGTCAGAGCCATTCATTATCCGCTTTACAATTCATGTTTTTTTTTTTGTTAAGGTTACTGTGAATTGTCCATAAGTGGAAAAATGGTACGCGAACAAATCACTCGTGTGTGGGTAGCTTCCCTGCAGGAAATGTCACTAGTGAATCTGAACTGATTCACTATTGACAAAGTCAACAGTACTAGTGACTTATTATGACCCAGACAATGTGATTTACTATAGACATTTAACATGTGCGTGTCATTGGAAATCTACTACTGACGTTGGTACTACTGGCTCGGTAGTTCCTTTGGGAGAATAATGTAGACATTGGAACCAGAGAATCACTAGTAGATTTTAGTAAATGTAGACTACACTTTTGGTACGAATACGAAATCATAACAATCTTTTTTTTTAATATTTCTTAAACTTTTATAGGAATTGTACTTCTCAGTTGTTATTGATAAAAAATTTTCGTATTTAAGCCAAATTTTGTGGGAAATGTATTGTAGTGTAAAAACTTCGTTCACAATGTTATCAAAATAGTCGACAAAACTGGTGACTTGGAGACACTTGTACCCAGGTTTCCTTCAGGGTTAAGTCTGGTTTTACACTATGAAATTTTGCTTTTAGAAAGTCTGAGTTTATTGGTAAGAGGGGTAGTGAAGAATTAATAGCATGTTAAACATTCTTTTAAATTTGATTTTAACTTCTTTAACATTTGTTTTTTCGCTGTTTAATAAAAAAACAATTGTGAACATTCTAGAGATTTTAGAATTTAGAAAGTAAGTTCCTAATGTTTTATTAAATTAAAAATAATTTTGAATGAAAAATTGCACCATATAATTTTTTTTTGTATTGCAGAACGACAAAAAAGTACTCAACAATATTGTTTTGTCAATAAGTACCTTAAGTCAATAAGTTTGTATCAAACAGAGCCACTCAGAACGAATTTTTAAAACTTATCTTGCTTATTCTTGTACAAAAACATTTTTGAGCTGTTCTTTCGACGTTACTGCTTATGTTCGGAAATAAATACTGCGCGTGAATACGTGCTGTTATACATGTTCGTCCAGTTCCTTCTTAAGCGGCCCATACACTTGCAATATTATTGTTTATGATATTCGCCATATTATTTCCTATTTGTCCTATATTATGCAATAAGTCGAACAATGGTTTCATTCATTCAATAAAAAGGTGAACATAACCTATAGGAATAACATAAACGGCATTGTACAATGTTGCCAACATACTTCAATTTCTTTTCGTTGCGCAATAAAAATCAAAACTCTTTTGATTGTTGCCAATATATTGTGCCACCTTCAAATATCACATACACATTGGCGATATAATTGTACCATACGTAAAATTGAAAAATTTTATTGCAAGTGTATGAGCCGCTTTACTACAGCAATTTGAACGCTTTGGGATTAATTTGCAAATAAGAAATATTAATAACGTTTTACAATTCGAATAAATTCTAGCAAAGCTACTTTTTCGAATTGCGTGTGTAATTTTGCTTAAAACGTGTAATTTGGTGCACAGTCACATATTGCTATATATTTAGATATTATAAGAGTTTTAATGAAACGTGTAGATTTGTCGACTATATTTATTGGAAACAAATAATCTTTTAAAACCAAAAGCATTATACATTTTTTACCTAATCCTGCGGCCACACGATCAAGTTTTTCTTGATAGTCTTTTACATATACTGCTTGTCAAAATTTACAAAAATTGAAAGCTGTGACGTAGGCTGCACTCAATTTGTAAGCAATTTACTTTCAAGATGTCATAAAAAAAAACAATTTATAAAGACTAACATGTAATCAGCTGTTAAGTTGATAGTAAAATTGCTAAACAAATGGAGAGGTGAAATTGAAAGCAATCTCGTGGTCAATTTAAAAAGTGTGAGTGTGTTAGTAAAAAAGTGAGAGTGTATTGCAAATTGAAAGGCAAAACTTGAGCGTGTGGCCACCAAGTAAGCAGAAGAAAAAGAAAGAATCGCCTAATTTAGGCAATTCACAAAGTCCTATATTGCGTCACTTTGGTTGTATTTTCTATAATTTTATGAATGTATCAATCGTAAAATTGTAGCAAATACAACTTATATGTCCCAAAAGCATACTTTGTGAATTGCCTATGCTTTCCTAAAATATTTCTGTACAAGGATCCTGTAACTAATTTTATAAAAAATAATTTTGCAAAGAACCTCAAAGCGCGTTTTTTAATCGCTTTCAACTAACTTCTTTTAAACATTTTAAAATTTCTTAAAACAATGTTATGCTAGTTACAACAAGTTCATATTATCATATAACTTATCTGTATGTAAATATAAATTTTGCACACATGTATGTACTTATATTACATAGTATTTATGTATAAGTACGAGCACCTCACACAGAGATATAATTGCATGTGAAAGCTTTTGGTTTTTTTCGCTTGGTTCCTGCAAGTTCAAGTAATTTAAAAGTAGTTTTAATGTATGTGAACACATAAGCTCTGAGACTTAAATGTACCTCCCTACACAAACATATATTTATAATAAATGTAGCAAAGTTTTTTTCAGTTTTAAAGATACAGACATTCTACATTCTCGTATTCTGTTTTTAAAGGACAGTAAAAAAAAGTTGTGTTTTTCTTTTATTTTTCTGTGTACATCCCAAATAAGTGCAATGTTAAGTGATGGGTTTGAGGCTCTTAATTTAATTAAGTGTGGTCTTGTATATAAATATTTTTCATTTGGTTTTTTATTTTTATTTTTTTTGGTAACTCTTTAAATTTTTGTTTTCTTTTATTATGTGGTAAACTTTAAAATTCGTTTTTAAATTTATTAAATAACAATAGGATAAATTGTAGATAATGTGCTTTAAAATTTAACCTCGCATAATTTATAATCAGCTAGTTTAGCACTAGATACGTTCTATTTAAGTTCTAGATTCGTTCTGGTTAAATACGAATTTATATCTAGTTGAACTTTTTATACCCACACATCAATAATGGAGATGGTATTATGCAATTGTGCTAATGTGTGTAACATCTTAAAGTATACCGATCGACTCAGAATCACTTTCTGAGTTGATCTAACGATGTCCGTCCGGCTGGCTGGCTGGCAGGCTGACTGGCTGTCCATGTAACCTTGTGCGCAAAGTACAGGTCGCTATTTTGGAGATAATTTAATAAAATTTAGCACATAGGTTCTTATTGGCGCAATCATCAAGCCTATAGAAAATCGAATCGTAGTGCCACGAGGGGAGATAGGGGCAATATCTGCCTCCCAGAAATTATCAAACCGATTGTAATGGAATTTTAGACATAGATAGATACCTATTCATATGGCCATACACTCTCGAAAATTTGTTTTTAAATACAGTGGTGTAGGGTATCATTAGGTCGGGCTTGACCGACTATACTTTCTTACTTGTTTTAAATCTAGTTTAGTTCTAGTTAAAATCTAGTTTGGTTCCTATTCTGCTCAAGTTAACATCTAGTTCAGTTCTAGGTCAAATTCATCTTCACACTTTTCCATAGTAAAAAAAAAAACTTTAATAAATCATTAACCAGTATTTGTGTACCTTTCAAATAGACCCTCGTTAATTATCATAAATATTTATCTCTGGAAATGTATGTATGTTTGAGTATTGTATTAGTGGTTATTAATCGGTATTTCATTATTGTTATTATGAATACGGTCAGGAATTCTCAAGTATTTATTAGTGGTCATTAATAAACAACGATGAATGTCATTAGCATACATTAACCAGCGGTGGCATATACTTTCCATTCTTTTTCTTCTTACCGCCTTTTCTTTACTATTTTATTGATTTTGTATTAAAGTCATTGAACCTGTGACAACTATTTATACTATATTTATAATATTAAGAGCCTTTTAATTTGTACTTGTAAAACTTTTTCTTAAAACCATATAATTAACTATTTGAAAATGAGGTAATTGAGGTTAACAAGTGAATTCTTAAGATTTTCAATACAAATTTTAAGCTTTTTCTCTTTTATAATTTTTTAAAATCTCAATTTTTTAGTCCACCTTAATGAAAATACTTGTTACTTCTACTTAAATCGTTTAACAAAAAGCCACAGTTTCTATTAGGATTACCATTCAATATTTTTACAAATATGTACAAAGTAACAAAATAGTCCACTTTAATAATAATAATGCTTATTAACACTTCTCCATGTAAAAATATAATCTCTAATAATCGGCACCCAGGCCATTAAATAGGCAACAAGTTTTTCTACTTCATTCCGGCACTCAAACTCTCACATCTCTGTTGGCCCGTATGACCCTGTTGGATTGTACAAGTATTGTGTCCTTGCGCCAGTGTATGTATATGTGTGTCACACCAACTTGTTGTGGACTTTTTTTTTTTTTTGTTTTATAGTTGTTGCTATTATTGTTTAGTCCTTTTACTTTTGTTATTTGCTGTTTAACGACAACAGCATATTTTTGCTTTAAGTATGAAAAAACTTCATTGAGCTCTTCTGTTATTATACTATTTTATGAGCATGTTCTTATGTAATAAAATAATAAGTTGTATGCTCTTAACAACTTTAAGTAGATGGAAAAAATTGTCTAACTGGTTAATATTGGGTGTAGTAATAACAGTGGGTTAGTAAGTATGTATGTATATGTTTTTGTTTTTGTAGAAAGGATTAAATAAAAAAAAGTTGTTTGAGAAGCCATTATTTAATGTCCTCTTAATTCGAGTAAGATATTTTTTTTTTTAATTTAAGTTATGAACTTACCTGGTATTGGACCGCATACTCTGGGTATTATTTCTAATATTGCTGAACATGATGGATCTTCAAAACATAATTGACGTGCTAATATACAATTTAAAATTGCCGACGCAACTTTAATATTCGAACCTGTAAAAAAGATAAAATTTTGAAGCATAATTAGATAAATTTTCTTAAAAATCTAAAAAAAAAATTATTTAAATTTGAGAGAAAGAACTGCACCACACAGATTAAGTTGCTAATATTTATTTTACTATTGCATATAAATTATTTCAAATTGTTAATTAAAAGTTATTATAAGCTTTTTTATACATAAAAGGTTTTTTTAAATGATATTGTTTTGCAAGTTAATATTTTTAAATTTTGCTGTTTTCTTGTTTTATAGATTTTTGTTATTTCTTCAATTTATGATTTTTATATTATTAATAGCTGTTTGGCCTCGGCGCTGCCCAGGGTTTTCAAAATAAAGTGTAAATACTGTTTTTTTTTATCGGGAAAATGATTTTTGTTATGCACTCAGGTCTCGTTTTATGCGGATTTTCTTTTTTTATACGGATTAAAATTTATGCCATTTTGAAATGAACGATTTTTTTTAGAATTTTCACAGATTTTGAAAACAGATGTTTTTTAAGCTTTTTTACGTTTTTAAATTAAACCAAGTTGGCAGCAGTCATATGTATAATCGTTATAGGTTGATTTATTTTGATTTTTTTCTATGCATAGCCGATATGCATATGTATAAGTGTTTTCAAACTTTTGAAGAGCACTTAATAAATTTTTTACAATATAATAAGTATGTCGAAGACTAACTTCGATAAAAAATAAAATCAAAAAATTAGGTCGGAGTTAGAAAAATTTAAATTTAAACTCGTTATTTCCTGTCTTTTACGGTACAACATTGCAATAACAACAAGTACGAGTGTAAAGAAATTTGCATAACTTTTTAACTAATAGAGGTCCCATAATAAAACTTTTACAATATAGTAAGGACCCTATTAGCCAATACCATATGTGACTGACTCTACATTTGACACAAATAAAGTCGTTTTCGAGAGTGTTTTTAAACTTTAATAATCTTCCTTTGCACTTTCGTAATAACTTTAATTTGTGTTTTTATCGAAAGTTCAAGAAACAAACTATTAGAAAATGCTTAAATAAAAGCGGTAAGTTATTTAAAAAAATATTTATTAGTAAAATAAATTGTGACTGACACTAAAGCTCAAAACGTGACCAACGCTACACTCATTTTGTGTAGTATAAAAGTCAGTACTTTTACATTTAACGTTACAATTGAAATCACAGCGCATAAAATAGGAACTCTAAAATTATTTGAAAGATACATACTTGGCTTGTGTCGTTCTTGAATGAATTACTTCAACTGAATGATTCACTTAAGTGAAAGAATGAAATATTTCCGTATTTTCTTTCCATTTCTTTCATCTTTCGGTTTCATCTTTTTTCTTTCCTATTTCTGTTTGCTTCCATATTCTGATTTATGTCTATCTTGTTTGTTATGCTTAACCCTAGATCTACACTAAAGATAAATATCTCAGCCAGTTGGCAATAGCGTCGGCAGAACAACATAGCAATATTTCTTATTGCTCAGCTTATGTTAAAGGTATGGGAAAACGTATTTATGTTAACTCATAAATTTAAAGAAATGACGCCATCTTGCAAAAATTATATTTATTAATATAAATTCTATCCTATTCGACTTATTTTTTAAATGTATATTAATTTGTTTAAGCTTGAGATCTTTTTTTATTTAAAAATATTAATTTTTATTAAATTTTTTTTTTTTTTTTTTTTTGAGATAAAATTTATGTTTTTATATAAAAAAGAGCTCAAGCTTAAACAAATTATTTTATTTATTTTAGTGTTTATTAAATTCTTAAATTTAATTCTTTTACTACAATTATAATTTCCTACCATTTCACAAACTTAATTTTTTTTCTCACGCAATTTGCTTCTATTTTTTTCTTTTTTTCAATTGACAACCAAATTTGACGTTTTATGATAGCAATAATTGTCAACGAAAATGAACTAACAATTATTGCAACATGAATTGCCGCAATTTTGTTTTGATTCTTTCATTAAAATTTTAATTCATGCGGTTTTTCAGAATTTTGGAACGAATAATTAGTTTTTATATGAAGCTAGAATATCGTTTTGTGCGAATTCAATTTATGCGATTTTTTTTTGCAACGCATCTATCGCATAAAATCAGACCTGAGTGTATTCATAATCATCATTGAAAACAACAACAAATTTTATTTTTTTATTATTGTTTTCAATATAAAAATACGAAAAAAATGTTATTGATGACATCGTGGGCCAGGCAGTCAGGGTCGTCAGATTGATTTTGACCTTTTTGCACAAATTCAATGTCGAAAATCGCCAAAATATATATATTATTAAATATGAATATATATACATATTATTAAAAATATTTTTTATAAATCCTAACAAAAAATATATTAGTTCCGAATCGAATAAATGGGCCAAAATTGAAAAAAACGCCATAATAAATATTTTGTTTACTTTTTATTAAAAAAAAGTAAAAAATATTAGTGAGCACATGTATCAAACACGCTATACTCCCTCTTTGTCCTCTTTATTGGAACACATTGTTAGAGAATTAAATTTACTTAAAAAAGTTAGAAAAGAAGTGCAGCATGTTCTATTTACATTCATAAAATTTATACCGTGGAATATCGCGTCAAAAATTTTGTATTTCATTCTACTTCGAAGGCGAGTTTCAGTGGAGTTCATTATTGAAAATACTGTATCAACACAGGCATTATTAGTTGGAATTACCAGCATATAAGAATAGCCAGAGCAATATCTTTAAAATGGAACGTACCTGCCGTATCCTTATAGCTATAAAACTGATTTAAATTAGATGGAATATAATCATTAAAATGCTCTTTTAAATAAAAAGGCGGTAATTTTATCCATTGTGTTTAACAACCAAGAATTTTGCTTGTGATAATAAATTGCCACATTTTATAATTGAAAAATGTTCGTAAGCTTTAAATACGTATAAACATGTTTTAAGGAATTCCATTCTTTCAAGAGCATTTTTAAATATGAAAAACCGTTTTCTCGAAGATTTTCAATATCTTCATCAGCTATTTCAATGCTATGCATTTAAACTAAAATTAAAATAATATAATTTTTTCGGTTTGAATTTTAAGAATTTCAAAACCAATTCATGCCTCTCAGAAATAGCCAACTATTTTATAATCGCCACGTTTGGCGAGAAATCGCCACATCTGACAGCCCTGCAGGCAGTAGCGAAATTTATATATCACGACAACTGCGCCACCTTTCGGAATTAAACGTAAGATAAACCTGGTTCTAGACTAAGCTAATTTTTCATCCAAGTTTATTGTCAATCGGCAGCGTGACCATTTTAGCATTTTTGGAGCTAAATTTAGAATTTTTTTGTTGATTTAGCTGCAAAATTTCTGATTTAGCAGATTTAGAAATAAATTAAGCATTTTTTTTGTGTATTTCGCTGCTAAATTTCCGATTTAGCCGTTAGCATTTTCCAATTGTTTATTTAGCATTTTCTAGCATTTCTTGTATGTAATAGAATTTACACAATTTTAAAAAATATAATATATGCCATTTTCGGTAAATACTGCAACAGTGTGAACGTATATGTGTAGCAGAACCTTGCAATTATGTTTTAAGGGCAAAATAAACCACACAAATTGCTTGGCAAAAATGGTAAAATTATACGTTTGTATAAATATTTTGTGCTGTTTGTTGGGGTGTTTGTTTGCTGTTAAGACAAACATTTGACTTATGTTTGTAGAAATACTCAAAAATTTTAACATGAACATTATTATCCTACAACAATATTTAAAGGATACTATAATATTGTTCGATTTTCTTAATTTTATTACCATTGTACATGAAAACTAACTTTGTGCGTGAAGTTTTTGTTTGCAAAGTAACCCTAGATATTGTTTTTCGTTAAAAAAGAAAACAACATTGGCCACAATGTGGTCCTATGCGAAAAAATTTGGTTATAGACCTAATGTACATATGACTGAATTAATACGTTTGTTGTTTTTAATACTTTTTATGTTAAATAAATAATTTGTTATATATTAGGAAATTTTGTTTCATTTAAAGGAAATAAAAATATTAGCAGTAACGGCAAAAATAAGCGATTTATATGAAAACAATTACTTAAAAAAAGCAAAATTAAATTTTAGAATTATGTTTAAGAACTTTAATTAATTTTTAGCTTATTTTTGGAAGCCAACTTTTTTTAGGATCTGGCCACACTGTCTATGGGTCTAGCGCACACTAGGTAATATGAGCTAATTTTAATTTCACCAAATGCTTTCGACCGATATATATTTGGAATTTAAGAGTTTTTCATGGTTAGGGACGCTGGGGTTTTTGATTTTTGGAATCGTTGAATTCTTTAGGGCTGCCACCACATGAAAAAAGTAAAAAAACGGAATATCTTGATAACTAACGGATACATGTTATTTAAAAACTCGGTACGATGAAAATACGAAAGGAGTCTAAAAGCAGTTTTGGTTTTGCATGAAAAAGTCGTAATTTTTTCCGTGGGCATTGTTCCACCTTAACGATATTTTTTTCAAAAAGTTAGTACCTTTTGCTTTTACGAAGCCAAATCTTGTTTGAAACCTTATTTAAATTGATTTCACTGAGAATAAAATTGTAAACAGCATCAGTTTTTTTCCTTTTTTTTTCTCAAATCCAAACATTGGAAAGTTCGCTATATTTTAAGCTGAGGTTGTGTGAAAGAAAATGATTTCAATATAAAGCCGAAACGTAAAATAATAAAAATTTAATTCAGAATTATTTTTCTAACTTTTATGATCAACGAAAAACACGTCATTCCTAAAAATTTAAGGAATAGAACTATTACAAAAAAGCTTTATAAAATATATAACTGAAATTTAGCTCATAGAATAAATTCGAAAAAAAAAAATTTTGAATATAATATAAAGTAACCTACGAAAGGAAATAATTCCCAGTTTCTATTTAATTTAGAAACTTTTAAAATAATAATTTTAAAATGTTTTTTTGTTCCGAATTTGTAAGTTACAATTTGGTGACTTTTTAGCAGCATCATTAATATTAAAACAAAAGAAAAAAATATTTGTATTGAAAAAAATTTTATATTAAAAGCGTTGCAATTGAATTATGTATGTAAGTGTTCCTCATGTGGCAGCACTACGATAAATCTTGTCAAATTTATATTGTCTCTATTGGTAGTTTCAACGCCCAATTTTATGTGTTTGAAGATGTTTTATTTTTTGATTTAAAGATTTGTTGGTTTAAACACATTTTAAACCAAAAAAAGTGTTTAAGTAGCTCTGATTTATTAGCCCTTTAACACAAACATTATTGTTTTGCATATATGCAAATATTATTAAATGATTTGTTTTAAAAGAAGCCGTTTATGTTGTTTAAGGCATATCTTTATTTAGGGATATATTTTCAAGTCTTTACTGCATACATATATAATGCGCATAAAACAATCTTTTAGAACATATTTTCGGTTTTCCTGGTCTCTAAATATTGCTGAACTTATAATTTTTTTTTCGAAGTTTGTAATTTTTTTCTAATAAGTATTAGCAATTTATTTAATTTTTTAGTTTTGTGAGACATGTATTATAAATTATTTTAATACTTTTGCGGAAATTATTTTATAATTTTTGTTTATTTAATGCTTTTCTAAAATATCAACCTAATCAACATTTCATTGTTTTATATACAAATTTAAAAAGCTCCTTAAGGTATGCTATATAAAAATGTTTTATATAATTTATTTTAACTCTGTCTGATCGCTTGCTTGTCAACTCTGTTTTATTTGCAAGCATGCAACAGCTGGTCTTTTCTTAGTTTGTGATAAGATTCCTGAAACCATTAACAAATTTATTAGTGTCTGAAAATAAATTAATTAAAAAAGCAAAGAAAAATAAATAAATATTTTAATCAAAATCTTCCTAATTCTAACATGGAACTGGATCCAGATATTGTTACAGAATTTGAACAATTAAATGTTTCGGCGCAAAAACCTTCGGAAGAAGAATTAAGCAAATTCAATGAAAGTGAGCCCCTCAAGGCTACGAGCTGTAGCGCAAGTGATAAGCTGTCTTTAAAAAATGAAACTACCTTTACAACGATACCGAAGTTTTTTCATGCACCACCAGCTCCTAATGATACTTTAAGACAAAATCTACGCAAAGAAGCCCATTCCCTGTTTCTGCAAAAACGATCACAAGAACTGTTGGACAATGAGGAACTGAATTCATTGTGGTCAATACTGGAAAAACATTGTACGCAAGTGACTCCACTGGGTCAACAATTAATCGGATATGATGATTATTTAAAAGTAATGCAAGCGGTAAGTGCGAAATGCTGTAAATATTTAACAGCCCGTTTGTTTGCCAAACTGCAATGTCACTCGGGCTACCCAGGAAAAGTGGAAATCGTTTCTATTTTTAACTACACTATGCGCAAAGTATGGCTAACTCAAGGCCGCATTGGTTTGTCCTTTTATGATGATGTCGGCCAGGGCTACTTAAGGGAAATCGACATGGAGAACTATATTATTGACATCATACCCACTTTAGCACAAATCAGTAGCTGTGTACAACCGTCATTCCAAAGTTTTTACGTGTGCACTGTAGTTAAGAAATTCTTCTTCTTTTTGGATCCCTTGCATACGGGTCGCATACGAATAAGAGATATTTTAGCCTCTGGTTTGCTTACTGAACTACTTGAACTAAGAGATGAAGACTCTTCTAAGGAATCTCAAGAACACAATTGGTTTTCTATGCCCTCAGTGCTGACGGTGTATGGAAATTATTTGAATCTCGATAAAGATCACAATGGCATGTTGAGTAAACAAGAACTGGCCGATTATGGCTCTGGCACTCTTACATCGGTATTTTTGGATCGTGTTTTCGATGAATGTCGTACCTTTGATGGTGAAATGGATTATAAAACATTTTTGGATTTTGTTTTGGCTCTAGACAACCGCCATGAACCTCAAAGTCTTCATTATTTGTTTCGTATTTTGGATGTGCAACATAAAGGCTATTTGACGGCCCAGACTTTACATTATTTCTTCAAAGGCATACAAGAGCAGATTCGAGCCGTTAATGCAGAGTCGGTTAACTTTGAAGATTTAAAAGATGAAATTTTCGATATGGTTAAATCAAAAGATCCGTATAAGATTACATTGCAGGATTTGATCAATTGGTAAGTGTATGTTTTTTTTTAACTTTTATTATTTTTATTTAATTTTCAAACTTATGGCATGCACAAATCTCAGTATACATAACAAACTCTGTTTATAGACATACCCTCTTATGCAAAAGAAAGTTAAAGTTCATATTAGTTAACCAACATATTCAGCACAGCAAAAGTTTATGAGTTAATGTGTACTTTAAAGTTAGTAAAGTTTTACTGCTTACTGATACATATGGTCATTTCCAGCGAAAAGTCTACTTTTTTAACGTAACGCCAGCAAGCAATTAGAATTGTTTCTTAAAAAAGTTGTATATATATTATTTGCTTTTTTGTATTATGGTGTAAAGCGTAACTAGCTCTACATTTAGTAACAAAAATGGGATATATTTGACAACATGAGCCTAAAATACAATTTTCTTTGCTTGCTGGCGGGCGCTATGGTACATAAAGTAGACTATTCTATAGAAAAGCCCATATATATACATAATTCATTATTAATATAAACAAATGTGCACATATATTGAAAAGTCTCATTTGAACAAACGAATTACTTATTATCTGTAAAGAAAAATATGCCCTCTTAACTTTTATAGTTTAATTAATAAAATATGGTTTATGCTACAACAATATTCCATAATCATTAAATCACATTTAATGACACTAAATACCTTTTAATATTGAACTAATTTTAATATTAATAATATCCGTTATTGAAAATTACTGTATCAACATTTTAATTCCCATATTCTATTGCAACAATTCTCTATTTATCATGCTTACTTGTTTCTCCTTATTTATTTTACAAAGTTATAATATTTCTTCGAACTCTTTAATTTAATTAAATTGTCAAATTACAATTTAATATTGATCTTTTAACAGTTCTTAAACTATGAACGTCTGAATGTTGTAATTAATATTATAAATATAAAATCATTTAAATAAATTATAAATTTATATTTGATAATGTTAAATTATTACTATTACTGCCAGCAGTCTTTAAGTTTAATGTATTTATTATTAACATATTGACCTAATTTATATTTTCATAACTTAAAATTAAAACATATACAAACGTATCTATTATGTATGTATATATTTATAACTATCAATTTGTATTTCGTTAAACTTTTAATAATGCATATTTAATTCTCTTTTTTTTAATGTATGTATAACAAATATTGCATGTATGTACTATAAGTATGTATGTATTATATATTTTATATATTTTAATATGAATATGTATTTGTTTCTATATGTATTTGTATTACATTAACATTATAACTGTTACATTGCCATTACAACTTATCACCATTTTTCTACAATTGCACATAACTAACTAACAAGTTGAATTCTTTTGCTGGCTCTAGTTTAGCTGCTACTGCTGCACTCCCTTTTATATACATTTTTGCACTAGCATACTTATTAAACCATGAACTAAAATTGAAACTTCAACAAAATTACTATGAATTGTATGTAGATGTAGTAGTAACACTCATAAATACTACATACAATTGTACATATGAATATAGAAAAAGAGTCAAGTTACATTTTATGCTTTTATTTTTACATTTCCCAGTCATTAAATATACATATATAGATATGTACATGTAATTGTATAACGATACATGAATTTTTATATTGGTGAGAAGAAAATCTAATTTCGAAAATTAATGGGAACGTTTTTATTATTACCAACTTTCTTATTAAATCAATATTTCCTCCTGCAGACGGTTTGTCAGAAGAAAATATAACACACTTTGATTGAAACTTCGTCAGACGACTTTTTGACTAACTTTTACAGATGCAATGTTTCAAAGGTAACACATGACATTTATGTATTTTGCAGTGGGAAATTTGACAATTTAGATATCGAAAACATGTTACGTATGTTAGGCTTAAGCAGTTAACTAAAATTCAAATCACTATATGTAATTCTTTAACGTTTGTATTTAAAATTACATTTGCATTAAGTTTTAATATCCACAACATCTCTGGCTGCAAGATGGGACAAGTTTCTTTGTTAAGATTCGGAACTGAAAGTTGGGTTGTTAAAAATCTTATTTTCCAACGGAATTTAAAATCTAATTGTTGATGTGAAGGGAATAAAAACTGTTAGCATAAAAAATGTAAATGTCGGTTGAAAGCAAATAATTCAGTAGCAAAGAAGTCGATTTCTTCGTGATACATATGTATCGTCGGCTTAATATAGGAATCTGCTAAACCCACTTTTTAAGAAAATTGAGATTTTGATGCCGTGTGGTACAATTTGAACCTACTAAATATCAAACAAATCGTATAGAAATGGTAAAACTTATCTTCATTACCGTCTAATAACTATCGTGCCAAAACTCTTAACTCAGGCATGAGGACATTTTCATTTCCTTATTCTGTGTGATCACTATCGTACAACACAAACAACTTTATACGGCAAAAGAATGTTTCGATTTGTTAAATTTTTTTTAAACCAAATACTAAGTTAAGTTTTAAATATAACAATGATTATTTTTTTAGATATAGAGACAGTAAGAAAGAACACTATTGCTTAAGTAAATCCAAAGTTTTGATTTTTTGAGATATGACTATGTTGCAATAAAGGTGCGATATATTCTTTCTACTTCGCATTTGCACACACTTTCCGTTTAAAAAGTGATAAGTATATTATAAAGTACCCTAATCTAATATATAACTAAACTGGATTGTTCTCAACACCAATAACATTTCAATTCTTTTATTCTTTCACCCATGTACATAAATTTAATTTTCCAGATATTAATTAAAAATTATATTTTCAAAAATCTGCTTAACGTGCAACATCACTTTTTTTACCGCCTTTCTGTCTCATTCTGCATGTTTTTTTTTTTCTTTCATTGCACTTTCAACAGTTGTACATACAAAAATGTAAAATAAATACATAAAATATATTTTCCACTTGTTTTTTTTCTTCTTCTTCATACAGCGGCCAAGCGGAAACGGTTGTCTCCATATTAATTGAATTTCATAAATTCTGGGCTTATGAAAATCGTGAGGAAGGTTCTCATAATGTTTAATTTATAATTTTTTTTTTTCAGTTTTATTATTATTATTATTATTTTTTTTTATAATTTAACAAACTTTGCAAACTACGCAAACGTTGAAATAAAATATGAACATTACAAACACTTAAGGTGAATGTTTGCAGGAAGAAAAGGAAACCTAATGAAAATATTGCGTATGTTTTCATTGAAAATCAAGTGCTTCCTGTGGTATAAATAAAACAAACATACAAAGCTAAGTAAAGACGTATGTATGTTTTCGTAAGGTTCGACACATGGAATAGTAAAATTTTTTATAACAATTCTTTTTTATTTCTTAAGTTTTTAATTAGCAGTTGTTTAAATTTAATAAATAAGAATCTACAAATATATTTTTTAATTAACTATTAAGTCTTTTTTATGTATGTATATTGCACTTTATTTACAGCGTTATAATTTAAATTATGTTATGAAAATTAAATAATTATTTGAAAATTTTCAATGAAGTTAAGTTTTTTTTTGAATTTTCAAGATTTTTCTCAAATTATTGATAAATAAGAATCTACAAATATATTTTTTAATTATCTATTAAGTCTTTTTATGTATGTATATTGTACTTTATTTACAGCGTTATAATTTAAATTATGTTATGAAAATTAAATAATTATTTGAAAATTTTCAATGAAGTTAAGTTTTTTTTTAAATTTTCAAGATTTTTCTCAAATTATTTATACAGATAACAATAATTTTTATGTATATACTATATATATATACATATATGTATATATTTATATATATATTACAATATATCGTTAGCTAAAATGCAAAAAGGCGTAATTTTACAGGAGACGCAAAAAACTTTATTCAATGAAAACTATAAATATGTCAGAAAGCATGCATTGATAAGTCGTCCATGAAATTCTTTAAACCATTTTCAAAGGAAACTTTTTCATTACATTTTGTTAAAGAAAAAATGGGTATTTACGTAATTTTGCATTTATAAAATAAACACTCTTGTAGTTACGTCCCTTTGTTTTTTGTTAATAAAGGCGCAATTTTTGATCGCAGAAGTGTCAAATTTTGTAAAGTAATGTATTATGAATGCCATACACGATTTTTAATTAAAAACACGATTTTTAATTTTTTGTTATTATGTATTATTATTTCATCCAAGTTCTGTTATCAATTTAAATTTTAAATCAAAATTTTGTATAAACTTCTTTATTTAGAAATACAAACGCATATTTTGCCCAAAGGAAAAAAGTGTTTTACTATCAACAGGTTTCTAAATAGGTTTCAAATTTATAATATGCACTATTAAAAGAACTAATAGTTTGGAACAACTTACCCATTTTTTGTTTTCTCAGGACAGGACAAACGTTAACAGCCGTATTTATAATGGAAATTTGGCATGAAGTAAGCACAAAGTTTATTTATCATACACTTACCAAACTCTGGCTAACGACTTGCTAAACTCTTTTTAATCAGCTGCCAAACGTTTGCCAACTTGTAAAAAATAGCTGTTTAATGTTTAGCAATTTGGTTGGTTTTATTTTAATTACTGTTTTATCTTATGTTTCTTTCTTTTTTATACCCTTCACCACAGGTGGTGAATAGGGTATATATAAGTTTGTCATTCCATTTGTAATTTCTATTATATTGATGTTAGACCCTATAAAGTATATATATTCTGGGTCCTTATGAGAAGCGAAGTTGATTTAACGATGTCTGTCTGTCCGTCTGTCCGTTGAAATAGATTTTCCGAAGACCCCATATATGATGGGGGCCAGGTTATTATACATGTATGTCACATATGGTCCAGAATTGTTTGCTATTGAAATTCAGCAAGATCGGTCCACAAATGGCTGAGATATGAGTAAAAAACCACGACTGCCTCAAATTTTTTCCTTTAAAGGTCAAACTAGACGTGACAATACCATACCAACACTGTATTACCAAAACGACATAAACATACCATACAAACCAATTCAATTTTGGTTTCTACAGTCATACAGTGGCTATGGTAATACAGTGTTGGTAATGTTTTTTTTTTTGTTGTTTTTTTTATACCCTTCACTACAACCCAGCGGGAAAACTCAGAAGACCTTCTTACTTCAGGCCTTTTTAAAGGCCTGCTTAAAAGATTTTTTGATTCAATTACTATTCTTATCTAACTGCTAAAGAAGGCCTCATAGAAGGCCTCGGCTCTTTCGTATAAAAGATAAGATACACCTTCCACACTTGCTTCTATGAGAAGGGAGTAGAAAAGGACTAACATTTTTTGTATTGTTTTTTTGCACAAGCAAAAGCAAAATCAATTTTTTTTTGGTCCCGTTACCCTTCTTATGTACCTGCTGAAGAAGCGAGAACGGAAGGCCTTCTCCGCAATGACAACGTGTGTAAAAAAGATATGAGTATGGCAAAAGGAGGGGTACAGAGGCCTTCTAGAAGGCCTTCCTACTCCTTCTTTTTCCCGCTGGGAGGTGGTGGATTTTATTTGTAATGTGTTTAATTTTACGCATACACATACACATTAATGCATGTATATGATATGCCGCTCAAATAAAGAAACAAACTCATAGACTCAATATATTTTAATTTAACGCTTCTTCAGTAAAATCATTCGTAGCCGAGTTGTTAAGTTCTCTCCTAAGACTGATGATATTGCCAGTTTGAATCCCAAAAAGAATTTATTTTATTTAATTTTTTTATGTTCTAAAAAACGATTTTAAGATTATAATTAAAACGAATTTCAAACATCAACTTTGGCAAAAGAGGAAACGGGCTTAGGTACATATATACATTTTTTGTTTTTTCTATGTTCTTCGGCATGGCGAAATGAAAAGTTGGCGTGGCTCAATAAATATTTATTTATACCTATCTAAAGAACGTTATTTATGTATATAACTTTTTGTTCTTATCTCATCATGGGGAAGGGTATATAAGATACGGCATAGCCGAATATAGCACTCTTACTTGTTTATTTTATATTAATTTTAAAAACTTTTTAAATTTGTTATATGTGGAGGAAAAAACAAAAAAAGTTTACAAAAGAAATGACAAAACCAGCGATGATTAATTCAAACGTGTTATATAATGTGGCATCGGGTACGTTCGTAAATGAAGTTGTTGCGCATAAGTAAAGTTGAATGTTCATTAATGCATCACTTGCAAGAAACTTGGCATTACTTTCATGTGTCAAAAGTTTTTTTCTGCTGTGATGCCGCAGTTCTGCAGCAAATATCGGCAATTATTGCATCAGTTAATTTTTTGATGCAATAACTTTTAACATTAAAGAAATCGTTTTATTTTTCTTTTTTGATGCTTTTTCTTTTAATTTTTAAGAAAACTATTACTTTTGGTTAAATATTTTCAATAAAATTTGCCATAGCGATTGTTAATAACATATTTTTTTATAATTTTATGTTCGCTCATTAAACTTTTAAAATTTAGCTTGTATTCAAAAATTCAAACTTTGCACAGCTTTTGTGCAGTAAAAAAGCATCAGCATCACAAGTGCAACTGGTGATCACGCATCAGCAACAAAATTTTGCATCACTGCAGCAGTGATGCACAGTTTTGATGCATTTACGAACGTACCCATCATTAAAATTCAGAGTTGATTTTTTTTTAGTTAGCAGATGGACAAAAGTTTTTTAAAAATAAATTCTGTGCTTACAAGCTGCTAGGCTTAATCGGCATTCTAGTTAGCAACTCGTTGTACGTAGTGTACAAACTGTGGCTAACTTTAATTGTACATATACAATTATTTAGATAAGCGTTTTTTACTCCGTGTATTAAGTTTACAACTCAGTTTTATTTTCTACGATTTTATACTTTTATATTTATAAAGCCAGAGTGTCTTTCGTATGTATTGTAAACAAGCCTGCCATATTTGCCGATTTATCGGCATTTTGCCGATTTTTGGCCTCTAAATTATTTTCTCAAAAATGCCGATTTTTCGATAAACACCTAAAACACTGGGGCCTAATTCTGGCAGTCGTGATCGAGTACTTTCTCGATGCGAAAGCAATTTTATTTCAGTCGATACTGAACGAATCGAAATTATTTTTTCTGTATTGTGAAACTCAAATTAATGCTTTATAAAACTGAAAAAATAATTCCGATTCGTTCAGTATGGACTGAAATAATTAGATATTAAATTGCTTTCGAATCGAGAAAGTACTCGATCACGACAGCCAGAATCAGGCCCCTGTTACTTTTTTGTGCTAGTATAACTTTTTAATTTTCTGCAACACTTGATACATTTTAAAATTTTATTTGAAAAATATTCGACTATGAATAATAAAAGAACTAAATCCAATTTTTTTTTTTGACCAAAAATTTTTAAGCCTAAACAATGCAATTAAAATTTCTGTTTCTTTAAGGAAAATACTGAATATGTATTTGAGTTTGAAAATGAATTGAAACTTACAAAAAATAAGGTAAGACAAAGGTTGTGATCAGTTGTAATTTTTGTTATTTTTTTTGTTCACCGCAATATAGCAAAGTTTTAAACCATAATACAAAAATTAAGAAATTACAACTCAACTGAGTTGAGTTGTGAACCGTAATAGAGGCCTTATACATAATTTCATTTACATAAAGGACCTTTTTAAATATTACTTTAAATCTTAAAATCCATGTGATGTGATGTAGGATTCGGCTTGGCAATTTTTTTTTTCTTATTTAACAGAAATTCTTATTATTTACAATTATTTTCTTTATTGCTTAAGATTTCAGAAATGTCTAACTAGTTGAGAATTGTTCGAATATATCGTTTATAAAATAGGTTAAAACTCAACTTGCATGTTAAATGTTACAAATTCATTTAAAATATTTTAGCTTAATAAATAACCCTTTGGCTTTTATGAATTATTAAATTAAAAATCTATGTATATTTTTAACCAATGTGAATATATTAACATTCCAGATAGTACAAAAAGGACATGATATTTATTTAATATTATTAATTTTAATGTTATTTTATGTATTTATAAAAAATAAATTATATTTAATATTAGTCACCGGCTGAAAATTATAAATGCATTCAAATATTGAAAACTTAGAAATTTCAAGTACAGTAGACGCTCACAAATTAGAGCTTTCAGTAATTCGAACGTCCAGAAATTAGAATCAGTGTTTGCAATACATCAAACGCTCTAAAATTCGAATTTATAGTTCTAATTTCAGAGCGTTTTTTTTTTTTTTGTTATTTGAACACAAGAAATCCGCAATTTATTTTTATTCTGTTTGAACATGTAAAACTAAAAAGGGGAATTACCAAATTTTAGATGTGTTTCCTTATTTGTTGTTTTTTTGTCGCATTTATATATATTTGTGGCTAGTTTATTTGTGAAATTCGAAACATGTGTACATATTTTGGAAGTCTCTATTAAAAAGTGAAAGTGTATCATTCGAAATGTCAAATAAACGTAAAAAAAACACTTTATCATTGGAAACGAAGGTCAAAATATTAGAAAAGCTTGACAAAGGGTTTGAAGGGAATATTAATGTTACGACATCTTCAATCAGCTATATCAAATCACATAGAACAGCAATATTAAATGATGTTTTCAACACATATCAGGAAGCAAGCAATAAATCTTTGCACAGCGCTGAATACCCAAGTATGGTAAGTCGTCTGTATGAGTGGTTTAAAGAGAAAGCTAAAAAAATATTTAGAGAGGAATATCCCTATAAAGATGAAAATGCATTCCGTGGAAGCAATGGATAGTTTTCCAAATATAAGAAACGACACGGTATTTTTAATTTTAAAAAATACATTGAATGTCAATCAAATAAAATTGAATTAAAAAAAATTTAAGTAATTTTTATTTTTTGTTCGAAATAAAAACGTCCAGAAATTAGAATAATTCAGAAATTAGAATTGCCTCAAAAACAAAGCGGTTCTAATTTGCGAGCGTCTACTGTATTTGTTTTTTGATAATTCCGTAAGGCACAAAGCTTTTATTTGCAGTCAGCGGATCCTTCTATCAGAACCGATATGATTTTTTTTTGTTAATTTAGATTCTTCTTATTTTATTTAGAGTGCCTTTAATCTGGGATCACATCATGAACGCTTTTTTTCAGAGTTTTTTTTTTTTAAATTATCAATCTTTCATTCTTGTCCACACATAGAATTTTTTTGATAATTGTTTTTTTAAGTTTACTTAAACATAATTTTTCTGTTTTAGAGATTATAGAAAAATTAGAATGCGTTAGGTGAAAATTTAGTGAAAATAATATAAGAAATAAAAAAAAAACTTGTTAAAAGCACAGCAAATGGATGATATTTGCGAATTATAAAACAAGAGCATTTCTAAATTCGAACCAAAAACTCAGACTTCGGCGTATTGAAGGCGACTATATAATCGATGAAAAGGTGGTATGTATCTCTTTGCTTTTCATGGGACAATTTAAACTTAATTATATCCAAATGTATGTTAAATTTTCCACTAGTATCCGAATTAAATACGACAGGATTCTATCATTACATAATAATAGTTTAAATTATATTTTTTTATAAATTGTTAAAATTTAATTTTTAGAGGGTGACATGGTAATAAAAGTATGTATGAATAAAATAAATTTATATTTAAATAATTGTAAAACCATGCGTCATAATTTAAGAGTATTATTTATCAAGTTAATTGCATTTTATAAATACAAGATTTTTTATTTGTAACTTTAAACTTTTTTTTGCAATCAACAAATGTCAAGTTATTTATAATTGTTTTTAAATCAATCTTTTTTGTATTATTTTCGTACCATACGCTAGCAGCCGAGTTATTATATGCTAGTACTGAAGTCTGTAAAGTAAAATAGTATTTTGCTACTCAAAATCATTGGCTAAGTCCAAAGAAAACAATGTACAAGGTGGTGGCAGCCTTTGACAGTTGACATTTCAAACCGTAAATACTGTTTGGGTTTGAGATTAAAGTTAATTTAATTCTATAATTAGCTAATCTGAGAATTAAGTTCATTTAGTATCAATTGATATATGGATGTTTTCAAAGAAGAAAATGCGCGAATTTAATATTGTTTACAAGCTAAAATTTTTTTCAATATATTTTTGCAACAGCTGTTTATGTTAAACATGTGTATATTGACAGTTAAAGTTTAGGTTTAAACCACCACCATTTGTCACTAAAACTAGCAAAAAAAAGTTAAAAATATACAACTCAAAAACTAAATACGGAGATCAAAGTTAATTTAACCGCTTATCTCTAACCCAAAAAGTGGCTCTAACAGTGCAATGCAAAAATAACTCGGCAGCTTCTGTTGTTTTTGGATTGCTCTAGTATTTCCACCACCTGTAGTGAATTCGTCTTGGCTGAATCGATCTAAGCAAATCCCTATGATTGGTTTGTTCGCTGGCTGATTGTCTGTATGTCCATATAAACCTTCGAAAATATTGTCCCTTGCAAATAATTTTGCAAAACTTCTATGTGTTTTAGCATATCATATGTTTCGGTATGTCCGACTAAATTTTAATATCTCCGTTTTAAATTATGTTTTTTTTTAAGCTTTTCATTAAAAATATTTATTTAATTTAAATAGTATTGAACAATATTTTTTGTTATTTCCCTAAAGGGAAAAAGAAGTACAGTGACTTTGTATTGGGAAAAGTTTTTAAGTAAACAAATTTATGTACATTACACCGACTCACCTTATATGGGCAAAAAAAACTTAAAGTTGTAACCCCATGAAAATAAAATTTGACATTTTTAATGATGATTCCCTAAATATTTTGGCTCTAGCAATAGCGTGAGCTAAACCGCGTCAAAAAGGGTCCAAAAACGGTTTATTTTGATTAGTAAAAAGTTCGGTACGTTTTTTTTTTGTCCAATGAATAACCAAATATAATAAATATTTAGGAATTTTTTTACAAAAAAAAAAAAATTAAGATCGGCAAATTCAGAAAGGACGCAATATTTTTTGGATCAAAGAGACAAAAATGGTTCAAGTTGGAGGTAAGGGGTCAAGGTCATAGACGGCCAGCAAACATTGAATACAAAACTAAATTTAGAACAAGCATAAAGCCGGACGCAAGGATTTTCTCCTCTATGGTATATCAAACCCCGGCTGCTAGCATAAGCTTCTCTGCAAAGACTGCCTTCAGCCGGGTTCAAGGCCAGACTAAGAAGCTTTAATAAGCAAAGCCGGTGTTTTTATATAGTAGAGTAGAAACATTTTGGGCCCGGCAGTAGGCCGACTTTGCAGAGAAATATGAGTTAGCGATTCGGGATTATAAAACTTGGGATTTTGAAATTCGAGATTTTAGGTTTCTGGTATATGACCGCAACCCAAATAAGTGTGTATATTTAAAACTACTTTATAAGAAGTATTTAATAAAAATCCAAACATAAACATTTTTATTTTTTTTCGTGCCTTTTCACCATTTTAGGATATAATATTGGCACTTCCCCAGAATGGTCTGCCAGGATGAAAAAATAAAATGTTGATAATCATCGTCTTTTATTGTTTATTATTATAAAAAAGCTTATGTTGTTATTAAAGAATGGTTTGATAGCATATCTCAGCTGTTTTACTTAAGAAAATTGCGCTGGAAACCGGAAAATTTTATACTTTCTTATATATCCTACTTCTAAAGACTTCTATTTTGCGTACGTTACGTTCGTAACCACATGTTTAAAACTATCATTATGAAAACTTAAACTCGATGAAATCCATCTTTTGCACTAAGCATAGATCTACCCATATGCTATCGAATCGCAAAAAAAATGCTAGAAAAAGTTTTGTATTTAATAATATTTGTACATCAAAAGCGTACGAACGTACGTTCGTGACCCCACGAAATGCACATATCTATTTTGTCTGCGCAGAAAAAATTGTGCACCAGTAAAAGCATTAAGCAAAAATAAAATCTGTTTTAATTAAAAATGTAATAAAGTGAATTTAACGTTTAATTGATATTATTAATTTGTTTACTGGTGCAAATTAGTATTGTCAATTAAACGTTTAATACACTTGATTAAAAGTTTAATTCACTTGATTAAACGTTTGATTCACTTGATAAAATTTTTAATTAAAACTGATTTTATTTTTGATTAATGCTTTTACTGGTGCAACATTTTTTTCTGCGTGGGAGTTCTGTCATTTTTTTGGGCCTTTTTTCATTTCTTTTCGATGGAATGTTATTTCATTAATTTCTTTTGGAGTTATTTTATTATGAAATAACGCCCAGAAGTTGGAATTTGTTTCATTTTTAAGTTGGGAGTTATTTAATTTTTCTAGGATTTATTTCTTTTTTCTGGTTGGGACTTATTTAATTTATTTATTTGGGAGTTATTGCACTGGGACTTAAGCGGCCCATATACTTGCAATATTATTGTATATGATATTCGCCATATTAATTTCATTTTGTCCTATATTATGCAATAAGTCGCACAATGGTTTCATTCATTCAGTAAAAACGTGAACATAACCTATAAGGATAACATAAACAACATTGTATAATGTTGCCAACACATTTCACTTTCTTTTAGTTGTGCAATAAAAATTAAAAGTCTTTTGATTGTTGCCAATATATTGTGCCACCTTCGAATATCACATACACATTAGCGATATTATTGTAAAATACGTAAAATTGAACAATTTTATTGCAAGTGTATGAGCCGCTTTATTGCACCTGTGACTTATTTCGAGAAGCCTTTTGGATAATATGAGGAAAAGGGAGGAACATGTTTAAAATATTTTTTTTAATCCTTCCTTAATTTATCAGATTTAGTTGATAACGCATAATTTTCCTTTAATTGTAATACAACCCTCGAATGCAACGGAATTGTTTTAAATTTTTGCATATTCCTTATCGTTGAATTTTATTGTTTTAAATTCTTTGTATAGAAAACGTTTTTCTATTTTTTGTCAAACTTATTTCTTTTAAATGCAATTTTTATTGCTTCATTTTCATGATCACATTTTCAAATGATTGCCAATTGATTTTTATGAGAATTGAAATTATCTTAAAGTAAATGGATGTTGAAATGCTCATGTTTTAACTTAAACGGGGAAGAATATTTAAAGAATAGTTTTGTTTAAAAAGAATTGAAAATGTATTTTAAGAAAATTTAAGTTAAAGTGTAATGAATTTAATTAGCTTAAGAAAATAATTTATAGTTAAATGTAACAAATAGAATGGAGGATCATGCATCATAATTTTAAGCAAAATTGCAAAGCGGAACCAATTAAAATGTAAAACGAATTGTTTAACTTAAGATTCACATAGTCAATGAATGACTCATCCTTTTTTTCTATTGCGATTCGTTTCATCACTTTTTATTCGATAAACTTGTCTACCTGCTTTTTGTTTAACCAATTCAAATCATTCAGGATGCTTGTATTAACAAAGACAAGAGCAATGTTCATTTCCTAGTTATCTACAAAACCTACATTGATTAAATAAGAAATTGTAAGTATTCCCAATGGCACCTTATTTATACAGTGAAAACCAGCCCAACCAGAACAAAAGAAGAAAATGGAATAAAAAAAACAACTGAACAAACTGAAAGGCAAATTCTCCAAAGAGTAGACATAAAATCAAACTTTTCTACGCATAGCAGAAAAAAACATTTGCATAAATATTAACAAAAATTCACTAAAACTTAGACCAGCACTCACACAATAACAAGAAAAAAGAAGACTTCAAACCCTATTATACGAAAAGTTTTTAAAGAAGTTCAGTTAAAGTTATATGTAGTTAGAGTTTGTAATCAAGTCAAGGTTTCCGCCGGAAAAATACAGCCAACATGAATGTCGAAATATACGGCAAGAAGAAAAAAGTTAAGCCAAAAACTATGCTAAAACTTATTTTACCAATGCCAACTAAACATTGAGACAAGCCGCTACCATTTCCACTGCCACCATTACAACCATTGCCAATACCACTTGTGAGCATGCCATTTTGTCTTTGCGCTCCACTTAACTAACGGGATATTTTTCATTCTTTTTTTAATCTTTTCTCCTCGGTGCTGTTTTCTGTTTATTATGTTTTTTTTTTTTTTTTATATTCCGCTGCTCATTATAGTAATGACCGTTTTCATATAATCCTCTACCTATAACGAACAATCCTTGCAACCTGCCCCACGACCATCATCATCAACATCATTGACCAGTTAGTTATTTTTTGTAAATGCCTACAAAACTGGGTTCGTTACAACTGGACTAGGGTTTCTAATATTCTGTACATTTTACATACAATTTTTCCCGAAGATTTTTTTTGTAAATATATGAAAATAATTAAAGATTTTAAATAACTAATTGAGAATCCATGAAATGTAATGAAATAAAAGACATAAGAGCTCATTATACATAAGTCGCATTACAAAATTTGGAAAAGAGAGGAATTTATATTAAGAAATGATTGCCTTCAACAGTGTTGCCACCTTATGTGTAATTACACATATTATGTGTAATTTTTTTTTCATGTGTAGCCCATGTGTAATTGACTCCATGCGTAATTCATGTGTAATTTAAAATTTTAACTTTTTGTAGCACTGATTTTTGTTATTATTTTGTCACAAGATGTAAAAAGGTTTAATATTCTGGGCAAAACTTAAAAATTCAATTAAAAGAATGGAAGCGTTAAGAGAGCTGAACTAAAAATAGTTGGATCATTAACTACTAACCATTTGGCATTTAAAGTTGATGGCCTAAGACGCTAGTGCTCTAACAATTCAACTGTATAATAATTATATTGTTATATAGTTATAAATAAATATAACATTTGGCATTTAGATAGCTTTTGTCACAATTTATTTTATTTATTACCTATAACTGCAAAAGAAATGTTTGAGCTTCTCAAAAGCACAATTTTAGAAAAACGGATAGTATAATTTAGATGTTAAGTTGTTAAATACATTTGGTAGCGTCGAAGGCTTGTCTGAACCTTCGCACATATTTGGAAAATTTACTTTTCATATTAATTTGAATGTGTATTCTAAGTCAAATTACAATTTTAAAAGCTTTTTTACTTTAATAGTATTATTCCTTCACTATTTTCCAGGAATATTTTCTATGCACTATCAGAATTTTCGTTTGTTTGTTAATTTTTTGAAAAAAAAGCAATCGTTTTTTTTAACTAAATGAAAAGTTTATACATATAATGAAATTTAAAACAAAACTAGTGAGTTTGCAAATAAAAGAGATAGCATGTGTAATTTATATTTTCATGTGTAATTTTGGCATGATCGATGTGTAATTTATCATTTCGTTGGTGGCAACACTGGCCTTCAATCAAAAGAATTTATATTTCTGTTTGATAATGATACAATTTTTATAAAGATTACGTCCGACATTAGTCTTCGTCTGAAAGTCGTTAATATAATTGAAAATCCTTAAAACGAAAAATGATATACAAGCAATTTATGAAATTTCGCTAAGATGGGTAAACATGTGCTCTGCAGCCGTATTCTGGAATTCGCTAAGCTAAAGTTAAATCTCGATCGCTAAAATGCCTTAGGGAATACAAAATTCAAACATTTTATCGATGACATGAAAAGCTAAAATTGCGGCGAATTAAATGTTTATGGCATTGCCAAATTTAGCAATGCACGTTTCAGAATTGCATTCGTAGCCAAAAATCGCTTAATTAACTTTATAGATTTTTGGCGATAGAGATTAAGACTTAGCGAATTACAGAGTACGGCTGCTGGCCAAATAATTAAACACGTTCACCTACTACGATATGAAAAAACGGGCAGTTAGTTAGTACGCACCATTTAGGACAATAACTTCAACTTGCCGATACTTAAAGTAAGAACAGTATTTTGCAGATAATTAGTTTTTCATTATTAAAATTTTTAGCTCAAAGTGAACGATAAGCTAATGGAAACTTCACTTAAGATGGTTTTAGACGGCATGTACTTAATAGCGTGCATGTCGTGTAGAAGCAACAAGAAATTTGCTATGGTAAATGCCAGCTAGATTTTGCAGTGTAACAATTTTCAATTAGATCGTTTTCTATTTTGAACTACAAACTATCTGACATCAGCTGTTTTGCAAGCAAGTTTTTTGTTTGATTCGGCAAATGCATATATGTATGTAAAATTCATTTGTTTATACATATTCTTTAACAAAACAAGATTTTTAATTCACTGCAAAAATTATAAACCAGCGTTTTAAAAACTGCAGTAGAAAAACTGCCATTTCTTCCACTTCTTCATTTGTCATCCGCAAAAAAAAAAAAAACTGTGGCTTTTACCTTTGATTTATTAAATGTAAACATTCGCTGTCTAACCAACTCAAAAAGCGAAAAGTTATACACAAATTTTCGTTCTTGTTCGACATTTTTTGGTTTTGACTGCAGTTTTTTAAACCCTGTTATAAACCTTCTGTATTTGTCAATTCTAATCTGAAAAAGCCACAGCGAAATACATGTTGTCTTCAACCAACTTTAGAGAAACTACTTTACCTTTAACTTTTGACGTAAAGGACAACATAAACCACACAAATGGCTTGGTAAGCCCAATTGTTTCCGTTTTGTGTTCGCTAATAAACAACACAAACATATTTCATACGAACAATAATTTTTAGTTTTTATTTTGTTTTCAATGGATGTAAACGGCAATAGTGCTGAGGTAATTTTACTCACTATTTGTTTAAAATGGCGGAGAAATATAAAATAAAGAAAATAAGTTTTGCGTAAAAAGTGGTTTAAACAACGAGCTGTTTTGTTCCAAACAATGCTTCTTCGAAAAATTAGAATTAGCAGCTGAAAATTATTTCAATGCTTCTTCTTCAACGTCTTTACTCAGTAAAGTTTTCGGTGAAATTATATTCAGCACTAGACATCACAAAAAGTTTGACAAATATCCAACATGCTTGCAAAATATTAAAAATTTTCTTAAAAATATGCTTCAAATGTTTGTCCAAAAGCAAACACACCAATTAACAACCCAAATGTTTGTAAAAAATTAAAATTTACAGCCTGGCCCACAATATCAAAACGAAAATTTCTTTTGCATATATACATTGAAAACAATAACAAATTTTTGTTTTTTATTATTGTTTTCAATATAAATATAAGAAAGACAAGTTCTTGTCGACATCGTGGGCCAGGCAGCAAATTAATTTTTACATGTTTGCTAAGCAATTTGTGTGGTTTATTTTGCCCCTAAGATTTATACATTTACAGCCCGATTATAAAGGGTGGTTAAATTGTAAGGGACGATGTTGAATGTGAACCACATCTAAACGCCAAGTTTTTTTCCGAATTTTATTCGACATTTTTCAATTTCAGACTTACTCAATTTGAATCATGGAAAGATACACAATCGAGCTACGCGTTAAAGTTATTCAGGCTTATTATGAAAATAGGAAATCAAATCAAAATGCATATCGTGCAATTTTCGAAGAAAATCATCTTCAGTGGATTCGTCAATAAGCAGAATTGCCGCATATGGGCGAATGATAAATCAAGAGTGATTGTCGAAAAACCAATGCACCCACAAAAAGTGCGGTTTTGTGCGGTTTATTGGCTGGCGGCATCATCGGGCCGAATTTTTTCCCAAATGAGGCCGGTCAGGCAGTTACTGTGAATGGTGTTCGCTATCGTGAGATGATAACGAACTTTTTATGGCCCGAATTGGAAGATATGGATGTGGACGATATGTGGTTTCAGCAGGACGGTGCCACTTGCCACACAGCTAACGAAACAATGGCTCTTTTGCGCAACAAATTCAATGGCCGTGTTATCTCACGTAATGGCGATGTCAATTGGCCGCCAAGATCATGTGATTTGACACCGTTGGACTTTTTTCTTTGGGGTTATTTGAAAGAAAAGGTGTACGTCGATAAGCCAGCAACAATTCAAGAGCTAAAGGATGAGATAATTCGGCACATTAACGGCATAGAACCTCCATTATGCCTCAGGGTCATCGAAAATTTGGACCATCGGATGGAGGTGTGCCGCCGTGGTCGCGGCGCCCATTTGGCCGATATTTTGTTCCATACATAATTGAGTAGTATCAATATATCATAATAAAATAAAATTACAATAATTTCCTAAATAGTTTGTGTTTTATTCAAAATCAACATCGTGCCTTGAAATTTTAACCACCCTTTATATAAAAATTCCCCGAGAGTTTTCTCTCTTCTCACATTTTTCAATTGTAAAAATACGAAAAGGAAAAAAAAACTCCCGGGGAATTTTTTTTATAATTGGGCTGTTAGAGCCACTCTTTGGGTGAGGGATTAGAGATTAAATTAACTTTAATCTTTGTTTTTACCTTTTGAGTTGTGGTGGTTTAAAATTAACCTTAAACTCTCAATATACACATGTTTAACATAAACTGGTGTTGCTATAGAGATGCTCAGGATGCTATTTTGTATTAATACATGTCAAAAGCTCAAGTAATATGACCAAGTGTGATAGTGTGAATGCAATGTGTCACGAAAATGATAAGTATTATGAAAAAAGTTTGACATTCCATACGACTTCATCGTGTTTTGAAAAATGTCTAAACAATAATACTTTTCATTGAATCAGGGTTGCATTTTATTTCATGTGTGAGTGTTTATACTTTGTGTGAGGGTGTGAACACAAACTGTCATGTTCAATTAGATTTTTTGACAGTCGCAACAAAACTCATTAGAATTCTATCTTACAATGTATTATGTAATACGTAAGATTTGTGAGATAGTGAAAACTAGCCTTAAGCACTTTTATATAACTTTTCCTTTCTATATTTTTCCTTAAGCCACCACCCAAAAATATCAAATTTAATTTATACTAGATTAACTTAATTCTCAGATTAACTAATTATAGAATTAAATTAACCTTTAATCTCAACCCAAAATAAATGTCAAAAATATTTGGTATTTGCTATAGTATTGCCATATTTTTAACAGTTTAATATTTATCTTACCAGGAAGTTATAATAAAGAGAAATGTTTAAGGACTCTTTATTTATAACTTTAGCTTAAACTCACTTTGACTAACTTGAACTTCGAAGGCGAGTTGTAACAACGAATCTTAATGTTGCAAAAACTAAAATTTATGTACAAAACTTCATTAAAAAGTTCCCGAAATGGCTCGAAATTTCCAAAAATATTTTTGCGGAGAATTCTCTGGATGGGTTTCCCAAATAGAAACCCTGAGCGAAAATGGCAAAAAATTCATTGGAAAATTCCACAACGTTTTGACAAAAAAAAAAAAAAAAATAGAGATTGTAAATGCAAAATACGTGCTAGTAGTAAATGTAAATTTTAGGCAAGGGGTCTTTAAAGGAGTTAATTCTTCTTGTAAATTATTCTCTGAAGAGTTTAGCTGGGCTGCCGTTATAATTACTATATAGCCAGCCAAATTAAATTATTTTTAGGATTCTCATGATTTCTAAATTATCCATTAAGCAAATATATTATTTTAAATTTTTAAATTTCTAAAATAATGCTTGCGACTTTTAAAAATTTCTTATTAACAGATGTGACAGTTTTTTTTACAAAAAACATAAGACGAATGTTAAAAGATAATAGGTGCGTTCGAAAACACAAAAGTTTTTACTATTTTTTACTGAACTTTATTGAATTTTACTCAATTGCGTTCGCGTACACAAAATACATTAACTAAGAACACAAATTGAGAGCGAAAAGTGACAATTCTTGTCTGAGTATTTACAAATTTTTACTGCAGAAATTTTTGCAGTAAAATTTATAAAAAAAAAAAACATGATTCAAAAGGTAAATTAACAAAGAGCACACAAATTGTGAAAAAATTGTTTAATAAAAGAAAAATTGAAATAAAAATTAAACCAAAACAAAAAGTAAATAAATATTAATTAATTAAACTTGTTTGTAAAGCATAGCCATATAAATAAATACAAACTTTTTTGTTATATTAATTTTTTAGAGTTGTTAAAGTGCGAAGTATTTAGGCACTTAAACTGCACTTGATTTTTAAGTAATCCATAGCAAACAAATTATACATGTTATTTGGAATAAATAAACACAGACACAAATCAGCAAAATCAAATAAAATAAAGAAAAAAAAAAAAAACAAATATGAAAGATTACATAAAATTAATTTCTTTGTTTTTTTTATTAAATATTCGTGTTATAAAAAATATTTAATCGAGTACCGATAAGAAAACTAGTTAGTAGTCAAAAGTGTTAACATTTTTCTACACTTCATTTGTTTGCCATCAGCTGTTCCTTATACACTGAAAGAAAATTGCTTCATATATTTAATGAATCATTTTCATAAACAAATTTTCATTGGTTAAATGAAAATTTTCATTGTCTAAATGGAATTTCATAGTTATAATGAAGTCCTTTCGTTAAAATCCCTTCATTGGATTTCGTAATTACTTTAAAAATTTTCATTGGATATATGAAAACTTAAGTTTGTCCAAGTTAAACAAAAAATTTTAATTGGGAACATAAAACAACAATCTACAAACATAACTATATTCATAAATTAATACAAAATTATAGTTTCCTTAAAAAAATGTTTAAGTGTTAATTTAAAAATGTAAGATTTAATTATTTCATACATCTAATGTTATATGCCATTAAATTTATGAAATCAAAAATATTTTTTATAAAAGCAACATATTTAAAATAATTGCCTTCATAAATCTAAATTTTCATTATGACAATCAAAATGTCATTATAGTAATGAAACATACACTTTCAATCCACTTTCAATCAACTTTGTTATTGTTGTTATGGACAATTTAATCTCATATTTACGCTCTTAATTGAGTAAAAAACATAGTTTTTTTTATCCAAAAACTACACTGGCTAGCTGGTAGTGAGCTAGTCTATCAGCACCGAGGTTGCGCGATCGATTCCCGCCAGAGACAGAAAAAAAAAATAAAATAAAAAAAATTAAATAAAATAAAAAAACAAAAATAAATAAAAAAAAATAAAATAAGAAGAAAAATTTTTTTACTTTATTGAAAGTATTCATCCAATGAATAATATTCATAGATCTAATAAAATGTTTCATTAAATACATTTTAATGAAACAGGTTTCATTGATCCAACGAAGAGCTGCATAGGTTCCTTTTTAATGCAATTTTTCATGGGATTAATGTCAAAATTCATTGGAATTGCGAAGAAAATTCTTTCAGTGTATTTTACGAACTTTTAAAAATTTTCCGTTCGCGTACTTTTTCTGGCAACAGCTTGTTTTGAGAGTAATTTTTCAGTTTTCACAGGAATTACTCATATACTGCATTTTACTGTAAAAGTACTCGAACGCATCTATTAATTATTATCTATATTTGTTATTGGTTATAACTTGGGATGAGATTTTTATGCACTAAAAAATCGAAAATATGCGCATAAAATATGCACTATAAACTCCAAAATATGCATTAAAAAATAAAAAATATGCACTAAAAACAATTTTATTAAAAAAAAAAATACGAAATTCTATTGTTTTTATTCCATTGTTATTCATAGGTATAATATTTTCTACAACTTAATTTAAATAACTACATAATTTAAATTTTTGTTTGCATAATCCAATTAATTTTTCTTTATATCATCAAAAGTCTGTTAAAAAGCTTTTGTACATGGAAAATGATCTCTTAAAGTCAACCGAAGTTGAAGCATACTTAAAGATGCCAATCTAACATTTGATTCTAGATTAAAAATAGTTCAAATTTGTTTTATTGTTTGAAATCCCATATTTTTTTGCAAAACGTTTTTGATTTTTTCTTAATTTGTCGGGCTATTCTTTCTTCCACATTGTTTCCCGTATGAAATTAATAAATCAATATTATCGAATTGGCTTCTAATTTCCTCTGCAACTCGATGTAACCCATGTGCCTAGCAAGTAACATGTAACAGTTTTGGATAAATTATTTTAGGCCAATTGACAGCCTTAACCATGTAAGGTGCTGCACCGGTTAAAAATTTAAGGATATTTTGTCGAAATCTTTTATTTTAAGCAGAGCTTTAAAAAAAAATATTTATTGATTTAAAAAATTTTTATTTTGGAAAATTTTTTTATACAATTTTGAAATTTTTTAAAGAAATTTTTTTTTATAATATGGAAATTTATATAAGATTTCACTCAAAAGTGTTAACTTGCAAAAATATGCATGTAAAACCAAAATATGCAACAATATGCAAAAACAAATCGATGCCATTTTAACGCAAATTTAATGATTTGGAAAGATAATTGGTTGACGTCGATCTTAGACTATCGACAAAAAACATGCATTTGCATGGAAATCGCATCCCTAGTTATAACTTATAACTAATAACAAATTGAGACCTTATACTAGTAAGCAAAACAATGAACAGTTTTATGCATGATCTGCTGCAGCAACGTCATAAGTCAGAAATTGCATATTTTGTCTTAATATCATTAATTTACTATGCATTAATTAATCATTCTTATGAAGATATTGAAAAAAATTAAATTTTCTTTTTCCATTATCCTTTATATAAATTTAAAAGTTTAAAGTCGTTTTCTGTAAAACTAATATTTTTGAGTTATTGGAGTTGCAGCAAATGAGCGATATGTTTATATAGTTCCTTCAAGCCATTTTTAAATATGCATTTACCATTTTGAGATGATCTGTGATTATCTGACTGAATAAATCTAACCCAGGCTCACTAAAGCGACCAGAAAATGCATAAGGCGTGTTTTCAGAACAACATACCAAAAAAAAGTATTAATTCCATTAAACATCTGATTACAAAACAAAAGATCCAAAAAATATTGCCAAAAAGCGAGAGTCAAGCCAAATAAAACAAGCTTCAACATTATCATGCAAAGGAACAAAAAAAAAATATATATATAAATTTATATATTGGAGCTCTATATGATGATGAGGCTTTTGTATACTATTTGGTAAATTTTCCATTTTTAAGCAGAAAGCTGAAATGTGGTCATTCACACAACCTTCTGATGAACACTGAAATGACTGACTGGCCGAGTGACTGACCGAATGACTGAGTAAGTCAAGTGACTTTACTGTGCACTAGGATATCAACCAGCACTAGGCTGTGCTACTATGTGGTGCACGGCTTGACTTAACATGTTGGATTTTGTTGACTGACTTTTTTCCTTTTTGTTTTTTTGGTATTTTTACTCTGTTGATTTCATGAGCGTACAGAGTGAACACTTTACTGTGGTCACAAATATGTACGTATATAAGTTGTTTATCCCTAGCAACCGCATGGCTATACATTTTACTATGAAGTTTGAAAATTTTAATGCCATTCTTGTCGTTCCTGTTTTCGTTCTTCATTTTTCTTTTTCCAGTAGTTTTTGTTTGCTGGCTCACAGTACTTTTTTCCCTTTTGCAAATAAGAAGGCGGAAATAAAAATGCAACAAATATATTGTTATGAAGTGGTAGTGCACTTATTGCATATATTTTCTTTTTATTTATTTATTTCATTACATTACTGTGTGCCATGTTTGAATGGCACTATGGGATGAAGAATTTTAAATTTACAAAAAAAAAAAAAAAAACTACATATAAAGATTGAAATAAAGAATTATCAATAAACAATTTGGATGTCATTTTATTTTAGATGTCAATTCCCAGCTCTACTTTGTAAAACATTTTTAAGATTAACATTATCTATTATTATCAAATTTACTGAAGTAACTTATTACGTTTATTGGAACAAAATTTCTCAGAATGGGTATTTTGCGGCAAAACTAAAAATCTAATTGCACGCAGATGCTTTATTAATTTGATGTAATGCTGAGCCGACCCATTGTTAGCAAGAACTTCTCAATATTTGTTTATAGTTCATATAGTTTCGATTCAGAGTCAACCGCATTATCCCTGTCAACGATGATTATGAATCAAATGTGCAGAACATGTGCTTTTTTAAATAACAATAATCTTAAAATAACAGATCCCAAAAAAATTATAAGTTTGTTGGTTATAAAATAATTTTTAAAATAAATTTAAAAAAAGTGTACATATTGCACAATAAATCATAAGCACACGCAGAGTAAAAATATGGTTCAGCCTTGTTACGGCAACTACACTATGTTTATTGTAACAATATAATGTTGTCGTACACAAAAATTGTTATATTTATTAAATATAAGCAATATTATAGTTGCTGTAAACATTTCAATGTTTATCGCAATTATAAATTTGATTATTGTTGACTAACAACTAAAATTTGATTACTTTGAAAACATATTATATTACTCACAACCATTTCATGACATTTAATAGCCATAACATGATAACTTTCTATAAGTCATAGTATGCTTAAGAAGCAAACAAAATATTTTTACTCTAATAATATTATGTTAGCGCCATTTGTAAAATAATGTTACATCAGTTCTGTCGTAATTTTTTTAAGAACTTAAAAAAAGTTAACAAACTGTTCATTAAAAAAATTTTTAAATAAAAAAGCATTGCCTAACAAATTTAAATTTTTTTCTTTGTGAAAGTGCAAAAATATTCACCATTGCGTTTAAGTTTAATGTTATTTTAATAGAAAAATTATTAAAAATTCTATAAAATAATTTATAAATAATTACGACCTACGACCAACGATAATAACGATATTATGATAACCTACGATTACAGCAATCATAGTATGATTCTGTCAGATATGTTATTATTAATTTTACCATAATATAATCAGTTTGTATCTTAATATGATTACTTCTAAACTTATTATGATCAACATGATAATAATATAATTGCTTCTTAACTTATAATGATTACCAGAATAAGAATATAATTAAGGAAAAAATACTATGATGTTATATTACGAATATATTTGGTCACAATATGATTTAATTACAATCGTAATATGTTGACTACAATCATGAATCTTATCATAATATGCTGCTCTAAGAACATGTTTAACACAACCATGTTTTTTCTTTGCGTGCATGTTTTTGAAGCCAGTATTCTGCCTTTCCCTAACATTTTTAAATTTTGAGTATGATTTTGTTTACGATTTAGTGTGCAATGTGTACATTAAGTTGGACCCTCAATGTATATAAACTTATCTTTTTCAAAAACGAAAGGCAATTTTGTGAGACGTTAGGATAAAAAAATTGACAAACATTTAAAAACAAAATAGGGGGACCATGGATAGAAAAAAGCTCGTTATTACTCAGGTGTAGCCCCTAGGGAGATAAAATGTCTGAGCCCCATTATCTTTGTGTTCCCAATATTTCTCAAGCACATACTTTCCCCTTTATCTCCAACCCTTCAGGGGTACCCATATAAAAATAACTTAATTTACACGAAAATTTACCAAAATATAAAACAATCGAATTACACCAAGTTTAAAAGCTCTGTATGTGAATCGGATCGTGGAACCAAACTATTTTTTACATTAGGCATCTTAAAACACGTAATTGAAGTTTGTGTTTTCAGCCCAATAGAACTGACAAAAAGGTTAGATGTAAAATTAACCGTCATATTAAGCTCACTTTTTGACTTTAATGATCATTATTTAAATTTACTTTAGACGACTTTGTGATTTTTACGTCGCTCATAATCGTTCATATAAACGGGTTTGTTATTAAACACAATTTCTGCATATAAAGTAAGACCAATCCACAACAGCCCTTACAGACTCTATTACATCCAGAAAAATGCAGCGGCTTACTCGCTGGTAGCATCATCGGACCCTACGGTCAATGGAGATCGCTACCGCAACATGTTCAATACCTAATCTTTTTTATATAATATGGATGAAATTGATTCGGGCTAGATGCGGGTTCAACAGGAGGGCGGTTCATGCCATACTGTGACCGCAACCATCGGCTTATTTAAATCTAAATGTGTCGATAAGTTTATTTCGAGAAATTGACCTATCGATTGGCCTCCAAGGTCGGCTGTTTTGACAGCTCTTGATTATTTCCTGTTTATTGGGCTTAATTAAATTACTGGCTTATGTTGATAAGCCAGCAACAATTGAAGCCTTGGAGCAGGGCTGCCAGAAATTTTCAGCAAAAAATATTAATTTCACCAAAAAACAATCTTATTTTGGAAAAAAATCTTATTTTTGGAAAAAAGGGTTTTTTTTTTTTATTAAAATTAACTTTAAAACATATCAATATGTATTTCCACTGTTGCCAACCTTTTTTGAAGATTTCCCGCCAAATCGGACTTCAAAACCGCTAGAAACCCCAAAATTTTCAGTTTAGCGGGATTTTTCTTAAAAATACCTCTAAAATCTAAACATTTTTTAAAGTTTATTTTTATAAATCTAGATATACAGGGGTGTCACGGAAATCGAAAACGTAAAACGAAAGAATTTTAATAGTCGTTTTTCAATAAGATTTCTGTAATAAAAAAAATTTTATGACAATTATTATACAAATAATGCTCTATTAAACAGAATTTTTTAACAAAAATTGTAAATATTAGATTAAAAGTTTAATAAAAAGAACTGCCAAATTCTTTCGTTTTGCGTTTTCGATTTCCATGACACCCCTGATAAGCTGCTTTTTCAAAGGTATTTCGATGCACTTAAAATTACCTTTTCGGATTAAACATTCTTCCATTAAATGTTTTTGCTTTTATTTAATTTTCGCGAACCTTAGTCTGACTTGCAATATTTTCTGTTCTTCCAAAATAAAAAAAGCGCAAAACTAACACCTGATTAATCACCCTTGAACGCCAAACAGAGGTTGCTTTTTAAGGGCCCAACCATAATATGCTTTGCGTTGCTTGACCTACTGTCAAAAATTAACAAAAAGTCTCTCAAATGTATTAAAAAAACACAAAAATAAAACCAACAAACATTTGATTTGTTTCATAAAATTTCAATATGGCTAGCCTTATATGATTAACATATATTCGTATATTTGCTTAAGCCAACTTAAGCACATTATGGTTGGGCCTTAAGTATTTTTTTTTGTTCAGTAAACAGCAAGGTTGCATTATTAAGTTTAAAAATTTTCACCTAAGCTTCGTCTAGACAAAATAACAAATCTTTTTTTTTTGGGAAATAAATCTTAAAATCTTTTTTCGGTTAAAAAATCTTAAAAAATTAGGTAAAATCTTACTTCTGGCAGCGCTGCCTTGGAGGCCAACCTTTATTGTGTTATTCGTGACACACTTCTAGCAATGCCCTAAATATTGGCCAAAAGTAGTGAATTTGCGGTGAACAATATGTAGTTCATTTGCTGCAACATCCTCATAACTCAAAAATATTTTTTCTAACTCAAGAGTTGAGTTTACAATTTCTTTATAGGAGTTACAAGACAATATCTTCATAAGCCAATGCTCTTTTAAATAAAACTATTCTCTTGGTTAACATTTAATTTTTGTGTAATTTTTTACAATTTCAAGTTCTATCGGGCTTAAAAACACGCTCCATTTACCAACAATTCCGTCTATTGAAAATAATATTAAAAAATTCCAAATTTATTTGAACTGTTGTTTATTTTTCTAACTTTTTAAGCTTTGTTCACAATGGCAGCAATATTTTCACTTGGTGTTCACATTAAAGCAACAATTTTTTTTTCGCAACCACACTCATTTTAAATTAAGAAAACCTTTGCAAATTTTTCCCACAACAATATTATTTATTAATTATTATTTTTTAAAACATTTTGTAAAAATTTTCATTTAATTGGTGTTTTGAATCCCCTTCATATTTTTTGTTTGGAGCATAATCTAGTTTATAATATTCAAATGCCTTTACCTTAACCCCCCATGACCCATAGTGCTCTTATCATTTTCCCACTTGTCTGTCTTTCAGCTCGTTTGTGCGTTTGTTTGTGTTGTTTTCCACAAACCGTTAATATTATTATCGTTGTTGTTGTTGGTACTATAACTATATTTGTAGCTGTATATAGGTATTTATTTCTTTGTTGCTTTTTATGGATTTTTATGACCCTGGTTTACATATAAGGACTATACCACAAATTGTTTGTGGTTACATAACTTTTTATTACTGTGGTTAAGTTAACCGAGTTAAAAGTAGTTGTGGTGCACGAGTATTTCAACAACAAAAAAAATTGCAATTGCAAGAACAACTACAGCCACTCTATCCGCGGCAGTTGTTAATGAGTATTGTATTCAAACGAATAGAGAGGGAAAATGGGGAAGGCTAATATTAACGGTGAGTGCTTAAGTAACTAGGAAATGACTTTAAAAAAGAGATTTCTATCATTTTATTTCATTACTCTATATTTCTTCTCTCATTTTCTGATTTTTTTTTGCACATTTGGCAACAGGAAATTTGCTCCTTATCTTAGATTATTTTCAATGGGTTGTAGAGTATACAGTATCTACTGTTATCATTATCAAACAAAATTTTTGGCGTTAATAAAGGGTGGTCCAACAAAAACACACGATATTAATTGTAAATAAAACAAAAAGTTTTCAGAGAACTATCTTTATATTTTTTATTATGATAGAAGGGTCTATGACAATTCTGTGTAAAACAAACTATCAGTCAAATGCTCGCCACGGCTCCGGTGGCATGCTTCTATCCGATGGTTCATATTTTCAATGACTCTGATACATAATTAAGTCTCAATTATCTCATGCTTTATCTCTTAAATTATTCTTGGCTTATTGCAGTACACTTTTAATTTCAAATATGCCCAAAAAAAGAAGTCCAACGGTGTCAAATAACATGATTTCATTAAATTTCTCAAGCAAAGGAGCCATTGTTTCGTTGGCTGTGTGGAAAGTGGCACCATCCTGTTGGTACCATATATCCTCCAGGTCCATATCCTTAATTTCTGGCCACAAGAAGTCCGGTATCATCTTGCGATAGCGAGCACCATTCACGGTAACTGCTTGGCCGACCACATTTTCGTAGAAGTAAACCCCGGTGACGCCGCCAGCCCATAAACCGCACCAAACAGTCACTCTTTGTGGATGCATCGGCTTTTTAACAACCTCTCGTTACCCTCATCACTCTCATTTGCCCAAATGCGGCAGTTCTGCTTGTTAACGAATCTACTGAGGTGAAAGTGTGCCTTGTCGCTAAAGATGATTTTCTTTGCAAAGTCACAATTCACTTCTGTGTGTTCTTCAACAATCTTAACGCGCTGCTCAATTGTGTACCTCTCCATGGTAGAATTTGTCAACCATTGAAACAAAGAAATGTCAAATTAAGTTGGGCAGATAACTGAAGTTAAGGTGTGTCTCACAATTAACATTTTGCGTTATGGTTGGACCAACTTTTATTAGAAACAGGAGTTAAATATTTTTTTGCAGTTGTTTAAAAGATCACTGGATAAAACAGACAATGAACTTAAAATAAGACACAAAAACATTAATGCCAGTTACTGTGTTGCAATATCAAAAAATAACTAACCTGTGATATAATTTTTAAGATTGTGTTTAATTAAATTGTCATGTTTAATGTTTTTTATGTATGTCTACAACAAATTATTGTTCAATGTAATAAAAAATTAATTTCTCTTATTACGAATCCCTTGATAAAGTGAACATAACATTCACGAAACGTTGGGAAAATATGGATTAAATGCATTTTTAATTACATATAGAACTTTAGGCCGTCTTAGCTAAAATAAAATTTTATTTAATTATTTGTTTATATATATTTTAAACAAAGTTGTAAACTCTAAATAAATTGTAAAATACTTTATTTTTTGTCGTTTGTTTTTTTTGCAGGTGATCCTTGTTATTGGAATTAACAAAAGAATAAAATCGTTTCGTAAAGGAATAAAACGTGATATTGCATTCTTGCGATAAAAGTTTATAGAACTAAAATGAACGCTTAAATGGCTTGGTTAACGGTATTGCAACTTATTTCCAAAAACGGTCGGGTATTAACTTATGAAAAAAGTTACGCAGTCTAATTTTAAATCGTTTTATTTAAATTATCAGTGCGGTGCGATACTAATATTCGTAATCGGTCGGGTGATAAAATACACAGTTTCATTAAAGGTTGCGGAACTTTAAATTTGCAATCGTAAGTTTCAAAGTGTTTTCGTAAAGATATCAAAGCAAAATGGAAAATGGAAAAGTGTTAACAAAAAAAAAAAAAAAAAAAAAAAAAAAAAAAAAAAAAAAATAGAAATAGTGTATTCGTCTTTAAGGTATTACGCTTCAGTGTTGGTAAGTGTTTTTATATATTTCCTTAATAATTTTTCGATAACATTATAATTTTTTGATAACATTAAACAACAAATTGGAATACTTCCATATACATGCGTATTATTTAATAGTCCTCATACATATGTGTATATGTTATTCATATTTCATATCGTCACCTGAAATGCAAACGGACATTTTTATTTTTTACAGGAGAGCAAAAAATTATAAAATCAATAATAACAAGGTTTTATTGGCGTTTTAATTTCTTTAATTAAGTCGTCTTATTTGATCACAGGGCTCTAAAAATTTGAACAAAAACCAATCAAAAACGTCCGTTTGCATTTAAGGTGACGATATACACAGTTAATCGCATGAATTTGTTTTTATAATTTCTTATTCATAATATGATTATGTAAAAAAATTTTTTTAATGGTACTATTAAAAAATGATTCACGACAAAAGGCATGCAATGGTCGATTATGACCTCAATTAAGTCTCATTCAAGACAAATTTGAGAAAATATCTCCTGCAAAGTCGTAAATACTATTTTTAACACGACGAAAAATACGTTTTATTACTTAAGTTGTCTTCATAATTATTATATGTGCGAAAAATTCTTTGACGAATCTTTCTGCTAACTAGGGTTGGAAATTTTTATTATTATTATAATCAAGTAAAAAATAAAAAGCTGAAAATTGACTCAGAATAACTTTCTAAATTGATCTAACGATTTTCGTCTTTCCTGCTGGCTGTTATTTTGGAGATAATTTGATAAAATTGAATTCTTAAGTTCAATTTGTCGGTTGAAAATGGAATCGGTCTATAACTGTACATTGCCGGCATACAAACTTCTTTCGATCCCATAAAACATCTTATTGTCTTTCCCTAACTTCCTTTAACATAAATATATTACTATACAATTTAGCCATGGTAACTACTATAACAACTTCTATGTCATATCAAAGTACAGATTTGACCATATGGGCTGTTCCAGTAAAAAGTCTACTTTTTGTAACGTAACGCCAGAATTAATTTAAATTGTTTCTCGAAAAATTTTATATGTATAATTAACTTTTTTTATATTTTGGTGTAAAGCGCAACTAGCTCTACATTTAGTAACAAAAGGGATAGCGGTTGAACAACATGGTCCTAAAATACAACCTTATTTGCATTCTGGCGTTACATTAAAAAAAGTAGACTTTTCGCTGAGAATGCATATATAAAAAGCCTTTCTACAACTTTCACTTCTTCATTTAATTTTTTTTTACATTCTGTGTTACAAATATCACGACACGTCAAAATGGAAATGCCCATATGCCCCATATAAAATTCCTTCAATGCCCATGTTTCCAAACAATTTTACTTTAAATACCGTGGAGGAGGGTATCATATGGTCTGGCTTGACCAACTATATTTTCTTACTTGTTTATTTTTGACAATTTAAAAAATCTTTAAAATTTGTATAGGGATTTTTTCCAGTATTTTACGTTATATATATATAAATACATACTCAAAACGTGTTATTCCTGTGTTTTTTATACATGTACATACGTAAATAGGTACCTACATATGTATGTATGTATCTACCTACATGCACACATATTTTTTTCCACGAAAAAAGAAATCACCTTAAATTATCATACAAGCGATAAATTTAAACCAAATATACATATATGTATATTAATTTTTATCAAAACAGCTTAACAATGGACAATGAAATATTATGAAACATTAATAAAAAATTCGTAAATCATATTTGATTAAGTTTATTTTTAAATTATTACAATTAAAATTATTAAAGATTTTGTTTGTCGTGCTTAATTTCCAATTTTTATTCTTGACAAAAACACTGAAATTTATTGTTAGGGGAAAAGCTAGTTTCTGTGCGCATTTCACTTGTTGCTCAGTCCAGATCATTAGGAAAAATTCTCCCAATTTTTTTTTAGAAAAGCCAAATTTATTAGCAAATAAAACTGCAGAGTGAACGAAACTGCAAACACTCAAAAAGTCTTATTTATAACGATATCAAAAATTCCAAAAATAAACAGTGAGTTTATCTTTTCTTACACCCACCAATACAACTAGTTGGAATTCACCTAACAATTATAATAGTTATATTTGTCAAAGATATTAGTAAATAAAACTGCAGAGTGAATTAGAATTGCAAACACATTAGCGGAGATCAGTATTAAGCTGGGATCACACGATTGCCGCAATGCACCAATTTTTACACTTTTTAATACCCCAATCGTGTGACTGCACAACAAAATGGCTCATGTACCAATCGAGGACAATATTGTGCTTACTTTTACCAATCAAATGCAACCCTGGTGCGGCAATCGTGTGACTGTTTGCTATGCAACCGCGCGTCAATAAAAATTACAAAAATGCACCAATATTTATTGTGTTCTTGTGCGGCAATCAAACAACACAATACGCGCCAATATTTGCCTTTTTTTAATAAATTTCCTTTATTTTGTTTCTTTTAGTAGGTACTGAAAACAAATATGTATTTATTTATTATGCATTTAAATTTTTTTTTAATTATTGCTATCAACAAAATATGTATGTATGTTCACAAGCATATTTAGCTGTTCAGTGTGAATATTATTATTAAAGACATTTCTATGCAAATCTTATTTTTGAAATTTCTTTAAAAGTTTAAATAAAACTATTCAAACAAAATTTGTTTAAGTATATGATACAAATAAAATTTTTTTTAATAAACAAACCAACAAGAACTTTTAAACAAATAAAAAAGCTACCGCAACAGCTGTTTTCGCAGTTAACACAAGTAAGAACAACCGTGTGACTGTGCTGCGGTAATTGTTGTAACCATTTCGCTTTGTACCAACTAGCGGCAATTACATTTGTAAAAAACAGTGCAATCGTGTGATTTCAAAATATTTGATTGGTGCAATTTCATTATTGTGCGTCAATAAAGCACAATAAAAATTGTGTCATATTGGTGCATTTGCGGCAATCGTGTGATCCCAGCTTTAGGCTTGCAAAAGTTTACATCGTAACATTTGCAAAATGGTATAGTAAATAATATAGCATACTATTGGGAGAATTTGCAAAATATACAGCAATGTACTTGCTACTCTTTTGCAAATATGCAACGCCTAAAACCAATAGTTTATATTTACTCGACTTTTGCAACACTTTATTACAAACCGACAGCTAAAACTCAGTGAACCAAACCGATCAAAAGTATACTACAGTATTTACTATTCCATTTTGCAAATGCTACGATGCAAGACCATTTGCACCAAACACTGAGTTCCCCTATTATTTTATTAAAAAAAAAAATCGATAAAAATTGTTAAAATAAGTTCTGCACCTTCCTTTGTAGTCTCCAACGGATATCTGCCACAACTAGATACAATATGGCTCATTACTACACTCAAAAGAAAAATCAATCCATCCGTACTCAAATCAATCCGAAGCGGAATTAATAGTACGGTGAGTACGAATTTTCTCGAATCAAGTACAGAAAGTTCGAATCAAGTACGAATTTTCAACCGCGAAATACTTAACTTATCCATATTTCATCCCGAATTCGTACTTTGAATAATCCGAAAATGAATTGCTTTAAGTAAAACTAAGATTGAACCAATCTCAAAATGCGCTCGATTCAAGTATTATAAAGTTGATTCAATCCCGAATTCGTACTTGAAATAAACCAAACGTGAAATTAGCAGGAGGATTTTATTATTATTGCTTTACTTACCCGTTTTTCATCTTACAGAATCTCAATAATAAAACACTAGCATAATTCCCGATATGGTTTTTACTTTAAAAACATAATGTACATAAAGAACGGAAAATATAAACTAAATGAAAAACCAGAGTTCTCAATTTTACTTTTTAAACATAAAAATAATGTGTTTTCGTCTTCTTCTGCTGTTTTTGTTGTTTCTACACACAACAAGCAAATCGTTTTTTAACTACTTGTGTGGTGTCTGCAACAAACTTTGATAAGTTAAATGAGATTAAAACGCTCACTTTGTAATTCTACTCTCAGAGTGGCACTACCAACGAAAATTATTTATTTTTTTTTACTTGGTTTAAGAATTTTTTACTTTTTTTTTAAGAAATTCCGGGTTTGATTTTCGAAGGTAATCCAATTTAGGATTGTTTTGAGCACGTTTTAGTATTATTCGTTCTTGAGTTTTTGAGTACGACTCGTACTTAAAGTAAGTACAAAAAACTTAATTTATCCCGAGTGTTTTTCTTTCTGTGTATTCAATAGAAAATTTGGCAAACTTTTTTTCCAGATTTATACAGCAAATATTCTAAAAATCTGTCACTGTTTGTTTTAATGTGTTAGCATCTAAAAGTTTAAGACTTTAAATTTAAAAGTTCCTCAATTAAACAATATAATTTAATTTCGATAGCACCCAGTCGTTTTGAAATTTCCTAAGAAATTTGTCCACGTAAGCGTATAATTATTTTTTTTAATGAAATTAAATACACCACATACTTTCCTGCAATTAAACACCTACAAATGACCGAAGTTTATTACTTTTCGTTGTCATTTCTCTAAATACCTTTGAAATTCTCAGCTTCTAATAAACCTGTTTATTAAATTTTGCCCCGAAACGAGCAATAAAAACCTAAAACAGTGCAAATCTCCTCGAAGACAATAAATAGTGTTCGCACATAATTGATCATAATGCCTGCAGCTTAAATAAAAAAAAACCCCATAGTAGAATCAAGCAGCAGCAATACCAGCGGTAGAAGTAGAAGGATAAATGGTAGCAAATAGCTAAATGGTTAGTAGGTTAAACAAGTAAATCCTTGACAACCTTGTTATTTTTTTATTTTTAATTTTTTGTGGTGTTGTTATGATTTTTAGTGCTGTAGCTGTAGTTGGTGTACTTGTTATAAACCACTTGAACTTATCCACAAGTATTTGCCCACAAGCAATGAAATTGTTTGCGTTATTTGTAACGTGTCTCGATTTCAATAATGCTGCTGCTTCTTTCGACCCGTAGTACCCATACCACGATAACATACTTCTCCATGAACTGGTATGCTCTGCTACCATTCCTCACTAAATGTTGATGAGTATCGCTGTCTGTTGGTTTAGAGCTGGCTTGGCTGCCAGCTGGCTAGCTGCGGGTTGGTGGGTAGTCATTGATGCCATTCTTATGTATGGCTGAATTAAAAAAAAAAACAAAAAAAATGTCAATACATTTTTGTTGGATTTTTTTTCCTATTTTCATCTTCATTCATTCATTTTAAGTGGTAAAGAAGCTTTTCAGGGTAGATTCAATGAAATGGATGGAGAGATAAAAAACAATTGACATGCCAGCCTCTAGTGGTAAATAAGTCACATTTTCATTCTTTTGCCCCTCTAATACCCCTAATTGGTCATGGATTTTTTTGTATGCAGTGCTTATGGAGTGAAAAGAGCTTTATTTTATTATAGATATTTAATTGCACTTGAAGGTTGCCATAATGGTTAAAGGGCTAACCAATGAATGAACTATTTGTAATCCATTATATATAGTTTTTTAAGGAGTATAAATCAATTCAATGTTTTTAATTTAATTATAAAGTTTTTGTAATTTTTAAGAATTTAATTTTATTTATAATAATTTCTATAGTTTCTAACTATTAAAGTTGAGGTACGTATTGAAGAGCTGCACAAGAACATGGCTAACAAGCAATCTCATTTAATTTAAAATACTAGTGTGTGTATATTCCTCTCTTTTATATAATAGAAATACTTCTTTTTATAATTGTTTTGCTTTGCGATAAAAATATTGATGAACAGAACAGAACAAAACAGCAGTAGAACAATTTTGGAAGAAAATAAAGCTGAATCAGAACCAAGCTGAAGTAGGATATTAAAACTGAAATAGGATATTAAATAGGAATAGAACATGTTTGAATGTTTTGATTGTACACCAGGCGCGGATTCAGGGGGGGGGGAAATAAGGAAATTCACCCCCCCCCCACCCTAAATTATAAAAATATGTTTTGTATATTTCGATAATACAAGAGTTCGCAATAATAATATTTTTTTTTTAAATCTACAAAATTTTTGGAAATCCCAGCAAGGTTTTTTTTTTGTTTTTTTAATTGAATCTCTAATGAAATTTTCAATAAGTATCAAGTTTGACTTGATAATGCGTGCCGGTGAATTATTAATAACCCTTAGTATATGCAATATTTATGTATATATGTGTTATATGAATCAAAATTCTATTCGATCATTTTTAACGAAAGCACGGATTTGTCGGGGAAAAAGACAGATTTCCTTATTTTTAAGACATACAACAAAAACTTTTAAGGGAAGAATTTATTGGCTTTGTTGTTATATCATTTGAAAAAGCTTCAAATGATATTGATAACGTTGATGTGTCAATTGATGCGAAGGCACTATCATAAATTGTTCTTAAAGCTTTGACAAATTTTGTTCCTGACCTAAAAAATTGTGTAGGAGTTGGAACAGATGGCTGTCCTCTGATGTCAGACAAACGCCTTGCTATTTCAATAAATCAAACAACTCAATTTCTAAAAGCAATAAAGTGCCATCAATACAAAAAGTTAAATCATTTGTTAAAGAAACGACAAAGTTTTTTTAATATAATCATCCCAAGCAAAACGCAGTTTTAGCAAAGTATTTGGGAGCCAAACTCTCTACATTATGCGAGACAAGATAGGTGGACCGTCACGACTCAATTTTACATTTTGCAACAAGTGTACATCGTATAGTAAAAGCTTTGGAAAAAATATCTGAGTGGAAAGGTAGAGATACCCAGTAAAAACTTCGCCTACAAAATAATGTGTTGAGTAATCAGAAAAACATAAAAGCACTACTTACAAGTCTACTGAAAGAATCAATGAATTTTACAGGGGATGTCCCAAAACGAACGCATTTAAAAGTAAGTCATTTTTTTTTACAAACATACATCCAGAAAGAAGTAGTTATAGAAGTTGTTGTAGAAGTAGTTAAAGAAGAAAGCTACTTAACAATGAGTGAAAGAAGCTATTCATTTTGAAAAAGAAAGCGAAGTTTTTATTGGGTACTTCATCAAAAGCCTTATATTAAGGAACTCAGTACTTTTGAATTTGTTTGCGGAATACATATTTTAAGTGTGATACTTATTGCAACACAGCCGCTTAGTATCATTTTACAAAAGCACGATATAGATCTTCAAAGAGGATCAAGCCTCATAAAAACTTTAATCACGTGCCTGGAAGAGAAAAGAAATAAAGCCGAAGATTAATTTAAAGCGATTTTGAAAAAGTTCAAGTTATTTGCGTTAAAATCGAGGTTCCAATCGAAAAGACAAGATTTGAATGAAATAATCACATCCAAAATGTTGAAGATTACTACCGAGTTGTAGGTTACTTTCCTCTTATTGAATATTTTAGAAGATCTCAAAACACCTTTCCCAATAGATATCCTAAACGTATTGAACATACCTAAACTTCTTCCTCAAAGTGTAATCAAGTCATATACAAATACAAAACTTTTAAAACCACAACTAGCTGATGAGCTGATTATGTTTGATAAAAGAGATAAACACCTACTTACATCTAAACTTAAGCCTGAACTGTTGCATTGTCAACAAACGTGGAAAATATCTGAAAATCTATCAGATTTTCGTTTCAATGCTCTTCAGTAATGCTACGAGCGAGTGGTCATTTTATACCCTCCGTCGAATAAAAACATGACTCAGATCAACAACACAGAAGATAGACTCTGCTATCTAAATTTTCTCACAAGGAAATTATAATTGCTAATTTAAAAAGATTAATTTATTTTAATTTATATTGAACTGATCTTATATTTTATTTAACCTTATTGTTGGGTTTTTTCTTTACATAATATACACATATTGTTTTTAATAAACTTTTAAAAATAAATTTTTTACTTTCTTGTATCATAAATAATTTCCCCAAGGCTCAAGCTGGAACGGCGCCTGTTGTATACATAGACCAAAGGCAAACTTGCATAGAGAGAACCATTTAGTAATTATACCCACACCACAATAGTGGAGAGGGTATTATGCATTTGTGCTGATGTGTGTAACGCCTTAAAATATTGGTCCTAGACCCACCTTAAAGTATACCGATAGACTCAGAATCACTTTCTGAGTCGAACTAGCGATGTCCGTCCGGCTGGCTGGCTGGCTGTCCATGTAACCTTGTGCGCAAAGTACAAGTCGCAATTTTGGAGATAATTTGATAAAATTTGGGTCATAGGTTCTTATTGACACAAGGACCAAGCCTATTGAAAATGGGCCAAATCGTAGGACCACGAGGGAAGATAGGGGGAAATTTCTTCCTCTAAGAAACTATCAAACCGATTTTAATGAAATTTAAAACATGGATAGATCCATATCTATATGGACACATAAGCTATACAGTTTTAAAAAATATAGGACCACAAGGGGAGAAAGGGGCAATTTTTGCCTCTCAAACTAATTTTAATGAAATTTAAAACATAGGTAGATCCATATCTATATGGACACATAAGCTATACAGTTTTTAAAAAATAGGACCACAAGGGGATGTAGGGGGCAATTTCTGCCTCTCACAAACTTTCAAACCGATTTTAATGAAGTTTTTAAACATAGAGAAATCCATATTTATATTTTTAAGTACTGTGGTGCTGGGTATCATATGGTCGGGCTTGACCGACTATACATTCTTACTTGTTTTTTATGAATATCGTCATACGAATTAGTAATAACTACCAAAGACTGATGCTTATTGGAAACAAAGTGGTTTCCCATCTTCTTGCTTTGAAAACACAAGCACAAAGCAAAGCTTTGTGAATGATGCTTGATTTATTTCAGTGAGGGTAATGTTTTTTGATTGTAGGTAGTGTAAAAAAAAAATACTGTACGTATTGTTTTTTTATGGTGAATGATAACAGTATATATTAAAGCAAATTAAAATCAATTATTTCACGATTTCAATTAAAACAAGGCAAACTTTATGCTCTTAGTGTTGCATTTGTTTATCATAATTAAAACAAATATCGAAAGTTTCATTGAGTTTGTATGTTTAACATGCTATAAATTTTAAAATAAAAATACTGTGATGAGTAAAAACCAAACAGGAATTCCACTAAAATGGCAGCTTTACAACTTCCGTTAGCGGTAAATAATTTTCCACAAAACAACTAATGAAACGTATACTACAATATCATTGTCTTCCAGCACTTCCAAATATCTAAAAAATATTTCTTTATTGTTGGTTTGTATGGAAATTTCTAAAAAAAAGAAAAAGAAAAAAATTATTCATTTACAACACAACATTAGATTTCCGCTGAAGTTTGCTTTTCACCCAAACAAATATAGATATTTCAACACTACAAGGTTAAGGATTAAGGAAATAAATTTGTTAAGCTTAAAAAAAAATTTTGTGTCCATAATTTTTATCACAATCATATTACAAAGAACAGGCTTATATGTGATATTAATTTAACAGTTTTGTTAGACTTAAAATTTTGTTTAAAAATAAAAATCCGCAATTTTAATTATTCATAAAAAATATTAAAAAAATAACAGGCTTATAAAAAGGAATTTTCTGTGAAAATTTGTTTAATAAACCTTTTATAAATTAAAAATATGTTTTCTGAATTTGAATATTCAAAATATTAGCCTTCCTCATAAACAACTCTTTTCCATCTTTTTCATCTTATAAATGTACTTTTTTGATACATTCTATTGAAGAGAATCGCCCTTCTAGACCTTTGTGTATAAGGTCCTGAAATGTTTTTTTTGGTTAAAGATTCGAATTTTTGCAATAATGCATTTTCAATCTGCAGTCATAATCTGTTATGTGACCTCTAGTTTTAAGCACTTCTACAGCTTTGGCTTAAGCTTATGGAATTTAAAGTTTCCCAACTTTTAAATGAAATTCCGTTACTTTTAAATGAATCAAATTGTAATATTTGCCTCTAATTTGAGCAATTTTACCAATAATGACAGAATAATGATAACATCGTCCCGAAAACAAAGTTTAAATCTTCTGTGCATGTCGGACAAACGACGTCACGCCAACTGCATTCCTATCAACTATAATTTCAAACTAGTAAGCTTAAGATAAATGTTGCTTAATTTCAGGGTTGCCCGCTCATAAAAAAGGCACACAGTTCAAAAAAAGTCGAAAATTTTAGGACTTTTTAATTTGGAAATCCTCGCCAAAGTCAAACTACGTTATATAACGGGAAATCATGCGCATGGCATTATCTCTTTTTCTATCATTCTCGAATTTCACATCCTCAAGTTTTTTTTCTTCTTTCTGTACGTGTTTTGTCAAAACCAACATCGCTTAATTTGCTTAATAGAAGAAAGAGAAGACGGTGCAGAATACTTTATTGTAGAACAAAATTGTGCAAAAATAGAAGGAGTTGTCCCAGACTAATAATATTTTCCATGGAGGTATATATGATATTGATAAACAAAATTTCAAGTTTTGAAAAAATTCCGTCAAAGGATTCATGTATTTCCCATATATCCTTTTTTTAAAAAAAAAAATTCAATTCGGCAACACTTTTTATGTTGAATTGTTGAAAATTACCAAATCTATCTAAATATAATGTTAAAATTTATGTACTTAATTTTTTATAAATTCTAGCAAGGATTTTTCAATGATACAAACAATTTAAATATTTCATAATTAAAATATTTCATACAAAAATATAAAAAACAAGTACAATTGGTGTTCCGAAAAAAGCACAAAAAATTACACTTAAACTCAAAATGTGGTAAATTCTTTTCTTTACATCAATAGTTAGGGCAACGGAGCATATATATATTCATTAAAAAACTGAAAAAACAGTGCACTCAGTTTTTTTAAATTAAAAGTTAATATTGACGACTTTCATATTTTTTGTAAAACCAACCTGCATTTTTTACTGCTAGAGAGAGATTTTCTTGAAGTTAATTTGTTTAGAACGTTAATTTTTAAACACAGTACAAAGAAAATAGGATAATTTTATCCTACAGAAAAATACTTATAGCTGTTAATCTAAAGTACTCATTTTTAAAAAATAATAAATGCGTTTTGGGCCTCTAAAAAAGAACATATATCTCTAAGTTAGAACTAAAATGTGGTTAGTTTCTCTTTTGATTCTTAATGGCGGACACTTGGTTTATTAAACGGCAGAGAAAATTGAAAAAGTATTCAGTTTTTTTTGTCCATCAAAAATTTTTTTTACTTTTTTTTGTTTTAGTTACGGCAACACTTTTTTAAGATTCATACGGAGCATTACTAATACATACTTTAAATAAATTGTGGGCTCATATCAAAGAAGAACGTCTTTTTAACCAAATACTAACTTAAAAATTGTGGTACACAGAAAGAAAAACACTCGGGATAAATCAAGATTTTTATGATTACTTTAAGTACGAGTCGTACTCAAAAATTCAAGTACGAATAACACTTAAACGTCCTCAAAAAAACCTACATGGGATTACTTTCGAAAATCAATCCCGGAAAATCAAGTAAAAAAAAGATTAAATTTTTTGTTGTGTTTAACCCTCCGGCCAACGCATGTTTAAATTTTCTATACACATTGAAAAAAGGTCTGACGAGACTCATGTGCACCACTAAGGGTTAAAAAGTAAATATGAACTCGTGATTCTCATTTAGTTAATATTTTTTGTTAAATATGTATATAAGATTTCCAATATCAAAACCATATCGGGCATGATTTCTGATTCTGTAAGGTGTAATACGGGTAAGTAAATCAATCATTATAACTTTTTCTTTCTAATTTCTTGATAAAATCAACTTTATAATACTTGAATCAATCGCAGTTTGAGATTGACTCAATCTTAGTTTCACTTAACCCAATCTCATTTTCGGATTATTTCAAGTACAAAACGGGATTGAATATGGATAATTTAAGTATTTTGTGATTGAAAATCCGTACTTAAATCAATCTTTCTGTACTTGATTCAAGAAAATCTGTACTCACCGTACTATTAATACCGCTTCGGATTGATTTGAGTACGGATGGATTGATTTTTTTTTTGAGTGTACTTCTTTACAATAAATTTTAATGATCTTTTTTCCTAGTACATGAATTAAGTTTAATTTTTCTTGTAAACTTTTGTTTAAAATTAGGACAAGTTTAGCGACTTCTAGCAGCGGCGAAACGCATTTAACTTAAAAATGGTTCTTCCTACATGTAATTTTTTTTTGAGATACGAATACAGTACAGTTATTTTTTTAAACATTGGAACAACATTGTTTCACCTTATTTTTGTATATGGAAAATAAAGCAACATTCTTTTAACTTATTCATGGTTCTTATAAATACACAGTCCATGAAATAATAAAGAATTTAGGTCTCATGATATATGATTTTAAATTACAGTATTGATTTTACTTTGTTTGTAGATCATATGATTTGTTGACGTGTTATATTGCAAATGAGTTAAATTGATACATACAGCAATTATTTTAGTCCCCACAAAAAGTTTTTTCCGGAATACATAGTAGTATTAGTACCATAACGTCCACATAGGATGAGCTAGACATACAAAGCAGTTATTAAAAATATCTTTGATATTAAAAAAAATAAATTTAATCGGTTTGCTTATATGTTTATCTACTGGAATTGCATTTTGGGATAACAAAAGCTAAAAGAAGGAGAGTTCTAATCGCGTGGAATCACTTTAATCGTTTAGTGCTCGTTTTATTTAATACGTTTGTTAGGATTTGTATGTTTTTATGCATAAGAAGTAAGACAATGTTTTTATGAAAATAAAGCAAAAAATGTATGTACAAAATTTAAAATTAAGTTTCTCCATAATATCAAAAATTTTTCAGAATGGTTGCCTAATTTTTTTTTGGTTTTAAAAATTCAAGAAAATTTTAACTCCAGCGTAGTTTTGATTTTTTTATTAAAATTTTTTTTTAATATTGTTAAATATACCTTTTATTTTATCTTTTTGAAAATCTTGAAAAACCTGAAAGGCTAACATTTGTTAGTTGCTCTCCCTGCTACATGTCCTTCCAAATATCCTTATCTACTTAAAGGGCAGTGTATAAATTAAACTTTTTTCAATGACTTTTTTCTTTCAAAACTTTGTATGTTATTTTTTTTTGTCCTTTTTGGTTTTAAAACTTATTTACAATTTGCAATTTTTTGCTTTTTCTAGTTGTCTTAATTTTTGTTGCTGTTTGTGGTTAAATAACAAAAAAATTAGATACAAACTTAAATTTGCAAATAGTTTGTATATTTTGTAAGCCCAGTTATTTAAATATGTTCTTGGGGGAGTTCGAATTGAGTTTTTTGCTTTCGTAGTCAAAGTTGATGATGAGCTGTTTGTTAGGTTTGGCTGGTTTTTCGTTGTGGTTGTTTATGTTTTTTATTTGTTTGCTATGGTTGTGGCTGTAGTACTTAAAATAACACTTATCCGAATAGACAACAACAAATAATATTTATTGTTTACCACATACAATTTACATTTTCCGGTGTTTTATTTTTTTTTATTTTTGTTCTCCAAAAATTTTTTTTTAAAGTTGGTTAAATGCCAACAATGTTGTAATATTTATTTACGTGTAAAATTCTTTCTATATTTATTCATTTGCTATGTCCGATGAACTTTTCAGGTCTAAAGGTTTTGTGAAGGAATTAATGTTAAATAAACATGAAAAGATTGGAACAAATACATATAACTTATTTACTTTAATACTATCATAAACAAAAAAAAAATTATTTTTCAGTAAAGCCGTATACAAATTTTGATAAAAAATATTTGAAATAGAAAAATATTTAAAAATATCTTTCTAACATAAAATATATCGTTAATGCTTAAAAAATACAATCTTAACCTTATGACGACCATTGCAGCAAAACTGAGATATGCCATTGTGAATAAGAATATAATAACAAAAAGAATTACGGCAAATTTTTAAAAATTTAAATGTAATGGAAATAAGTTCACGTTTTCTTTAATATGTTACCAAACAGTCGCAGTCGTATTTTAAATTCGCCAACTACGATAAGGCTGAACGGTTCAGAAAACATTAATCAGTCATGATCAGGGAAACCGGAAATATGTGTTAAGACAGTGTTTTATGCGCATAAAGTTACCCATAGATTTGTAATATTATTGTTGAATAATGGATACTGTTTATTTAAGTTGGCTGTGTGTTTATCACAATAGTAGGTGGCACAATATATTGGATAAAATTTAAAGTCTTTTATTTACATATATTGTGCAAAAATAAATATTTTTAGGCCCGTTTTCACGACTTAACGATAGCTAAATGTAGGAAGTTATCGAACAGATAATGAGTTTTTAATTATCACAAGTTCTCTTTAACCTAAAAGCGAAGGATAAGATAAAGAGAGGAACGTTCTACCTTTAACTTTTGTCGTAAGGTTTAGATTTGAGATTGACATATTATATTCACATATTTTTTATATATGGCAACTCCAATTATACGTACATTTTGTAAATGTAAAAAAAAGTACGTAGATGCCAGTTCGTATTTTTATTTTGGCAAAAATAATCGGTATTTTCTTTAGTATTGCCACTTTTTTAAAAATGTTAAGTTTATTTTATACAGAAGTTGTGAAAACGAAAAATAGTTAAAGGTAACATTATTCCTCACTAGTGCTAAAGTTACCGTTAACTATATCGAACTTTAAAGGTAAGTCGTGAAAACGGGCCTTAATGTGTTAACAACATTGTCGCACACAGCGTTGGCTTTGTTTACTTTTTCATGTATTCAATAGAAACTCGCGCTAGAATGTTGCCCAACTTAATAAATAATGTGGAGCAAACCGACAATAACAACAACAATAAAGTAATCAATAATATTGAAAATGTATAGGTACCTTGAAACATGCAGTAAAAACTTAAAAATATACACTTAAAATTGTTAAAAATATGTCCTTAAATAAAAAAAAAATTATTTTTGGAAAGAAAAACATTTAACTGATTGTTCAACAATTTCGAACTTTAACGTTCGCATGGAAATTATCTATTAAAAACACTCAGTTTTAAAAATACTTTCTATAGTAAATTTTTTTCGTTTACGTTCGAATTTTTTGAACAGCAGTTTAAACATATTTGCATATAATAAACAAGTAAAAACAGTATAGTCGGTCATGCTGACCATGTCATACCCTACATCACAGTAGTAACAGATACATTTTCGAGTGTTTTCTATTTTCAAAGTTTTTATTCCGGAAAAAAGCTTGTATCGGGCCTATGTGAAATTATAAATCGATTCTGACCATTTTCAAAAGGTGATTAAACACGTATTTATCAAATTCCATCAAATTATCCTCAAACCCTGTACTTTGCGCACAATCTTTACATGGGTAGACAAACAGCCGGACGAACAAACCTTTTCTAATATTTATAGTTGTGTTACACATCAGCACAAACGCATAATAACTTCCCCACCTACGTTGGGTGTGTATTAAAAAAAAAGAAATGCTTACTGGTGCCGCGAAAGCCCTAACAAATCGATGAAAAAATAATAAAAATTTCAAAAACGAAAAAACGCAATTGCATATTTACGGGTTTCCTGGTCATGACATTGTGCACATTACTGTGGTTTTCATAGGCAAAATTTTCAGAAGAGCCGATGGTACCATTGTCAGAAAAATGACAACATTGTATGATCTGACCATCGTCTGTACGAAGCTTAAGTATAAATAAAAATATTGTAAATATCCAGTGCAAGATTGAATTAAACTACATACAGTATTGCTCGAAACCTAAGCAACTTTTCGTAACATTATAATAAAAGTCTTACATTTTTTTTAAGTAGATTTAATAAAAATAACACATTAATTTTTATTATATTATGCAACTACTTTCTAACAGTTACTACAAACATTTGATTTTATTCCCTTGCAAGAAATAAACAAGTAAAAATTAAGTCAACTCTTTGAATTACTGTTCGAAACTTACGCAACTTTCAGTACTTCGTATAATAGTCTTTGTTTCTTATGACCTCCGCACATCGTTTTGACATAGAATCAAAAAGATTTGTTGAAATTGTTAATGACATTGATTCCCACACTGATTTTAAGCAATCCAACAGATCCTGCTTATTTTTGAAACGACGAGCTCCCACCGGCGTTTCAGAACTCCGAAAATGTTCTCTATTGGATTTAAGTTTGGTGATTAAGTTGGCCAATCCAAGACTCGAATCCTATAACCAGACAATTAATATTTGATTAGTTTCGGTGAGTGTTTTTGGTCATTGTCATATTGAAACACCATTGGAAGTGGCATTTCCTATTTGGCCCATTGATGAACGTAGTTGGCTAACAAGTCCCTAGAAAAGAAACGGTCCATTTTTGTATGTGTTTCAAAAGAAGTGCTAACTCCTCTTAGAAAAACGCGTCCACACCATTCCTTTTTCGCTTCCCTGGTTTATTGTGCCTTTACAATAAGGTGGATGCTACCATTACATGTTTATCATTGCCTTTGGTTTTCTAGTGGTATACTCCATCTTAATGTAACAAGTTAAATTTAGTCTTGTTGCTAATAAAACAGTTTTCCATTTTGCCGCAGTCCAATTCGAGAAAGCTTACTTTATTACTTTATCAAGACAAGTTACTAAGGTTTCGAACAATACTGAATATGGTTATTAAAAATATACCACGATTTAATAACCATTTAAGACTTACTAGAAATATCTTAAGGCATATTAATTGCATTTAATCTTAAAAATTGATTTAAAAAAATTACTTTAAAGTAAATAAATAAAATTTAATTAGTCAAGGTTCACACTAGAGGTCTGCACAAAAATATTTGTAAACGTGAATAAAAGATATTTTGAGTACAGCAAATTTGTCGAATAAGACACTTCTTTGTGAATGTTCATCTTTTTGTATGAACTGCCAACGGCCATGAATGCATGGCTTTTTAAGGAACTCGCCTGCATACACATGCTATTACATTATTTGTAAAAACTCATTGTACCACATGAACTGCATATAATCTTTGCAGTGCTGGTTTTTTCGTGTTCATATGTTTACACAATTATTTGTAAAAATTTTCAAGAACCTGTGACTTCATAATTAACATATTTGATGAAAAATAATTCAGTTCTCTTCACTGACTTTCCTATACTTGATAATTTTCTTAAGTTTTTTAATACGTAAATATTAACCTGAAGTTGGGCGTGATTTTTTACACTTTTTCTTTAACTGTTTATATATTTTTTAAATTGCAGTCTGACTTTTAGCTTATAAATATAAAAAAACAAAACAATCATGTTAAACGAAATATGTTAAAAATAGAATTTCGTTAAAAAATGTTTGATGTGTACCGCGAATAAAGGTTCAAAAGAGAGTTTAAGAAGGACAACTTTAATAATGCGAACAGTATCTTACTACATATCGATAGCCTAATTCCAAAACATGCTTAGTAGAAAAAGTTAGTTGTGCAGGAGAAGCTCTTAAAGTTTATGGGCGATAAAACATTCAGATGTAGGCTTAGTTACTTTTTCGTGCAGAATTTTGGTTTGTATAAGTCGAGATAAGATAGCAAAAAAGTTAAAGAAAAAAATCGATGAAAAAAATCATTTTTCGAAATAATAAAATAAACCAAAATTAAAGAAAAATTTCGTTTATAATACAAAATTTTAAAAACGTAAACACAAATGTTTTTTAATGAAAATTCGTATCATTAACAACATCTTTTTTTCAACTTTTTAAATTCAACTTAATGCTAAGTTCACACTTAGGTTTTTAAACGCGTTTAAGCAAAATGTTGATTTAGCTAATCAAAGCCGTTCACATTACATTTGAGATGATTAAGATGACAGATGCGTAAGAAAAATACACACAACAAACAAATTTAGATTTCTTTAAAGTATTAAAAATGGATAATAACACTTTTATAAAGTTATTAGAAAATTATATTAATCATTTTAATGTTGAAATTGTGAAAATTTATGAATTATTTAAGGAAAAAAATAAAAACATTAAGCAGAAATCTTGGCCGGTTGTACACGATCATGTTGGCGATTCTACATTTGAGGTATGTTCAGTGGATTGTATGTGGTTTATGAAGTGATTTAGTTGTAATCATGTCAGTTTGAAGTGATTAACAAATCACTTCAGTGTATGGGTAATCATCTCGATTTTGAAGTGATTAGAGCTTAATCACGTTCGAACTGCTTAAACGAGTTTAAGAAGCCAAATGTGAACATACTATTAGATGTTTTGTCAAAATGCCACAGATATGTATTTAACAAAATAGTTGACAGTACGTATGAGTGATGTAAACGTTTAACAGTATGTATTAAAATATTACAAATATTAAATATTAAAAATTGAAATTACTTTTTAATAATAAACAGGCAGTGCACGGCCTAAAAAAACACTTAATTGTCAACATCTTTTGTAAAGTTGTTGTTGTTGTTTTTATTTTGTTTTTCTTAACCTACTTACAACTACAATTAATGTTGAGAGAATTTCAACTAATTGTAGTGGGGAATGTAAGATGAGATAAACCCACTGTTTATTGTTGATGTGTTTTGTTTAAGCTTTGATATTATTACAAGTAGAACTGTTGCTATAAGTCTTATACGCTTAACAGTTTTATTTGGTTTAATATCTTTAGTTTTTCTAAAACGTTATGGATGAAGTTTCCTGATGATCTGGCCTAAGCAACCAGTGAAATGCGCATAGGAATAGCTTATCCCATCAACAATAAATTTCAAGTGTTTTTATCAGTAATAAAAACTGGGAATTAAGCACGAATAACAAAATCTTTTGAAATTAAAATTTTGTATTCCCAAAAATTGAAATTACTTTTTGATAATAAACAGGCAGTGCACGGCCTAAAAAAACACTTAATTGTCAACATCTTTTGTAAAGTTGTTGTTGTTGTTTTTATTTTGTTTTTCTTAACCTACTTACAACTACAATTAATGTTGAGAGAATTTCAACTAATTGTAGTGGGGAATGTAAGATGAGATAAACCCACTGTTTATTGTTGATGTGTTTTGTTTAAGCTTTGATATTATTACAAGTAGAACTGTTGCTATAAGTCTTATACGCTTAACAGTTTTATTTGGTTTAATATCTTTAGTTTTTCTAAAACGTTATGGATGAAGTTTCCTGATGATCTGGCCTAAGCAACCAGTGAAATGCGCATAGGAATAGCTTATCCCATCAACAATAAATTTCAAGTGTTTTTATCAGTAATAAAAACTGGGAATTAAGCACGAATAACAAAATCTTTTGAAATTAAAATTTTGTATTCCCAAAAATTGAAATTACTTTTTGATAATAAACAGGCAGTGCACGGCCTAAAAAAACACTTAATTGTCAACATCTTTTGTAAAGTTGTTGTTGTTGTTTTTATTTTGTTTTTCTTAACCTACTTACAACTACAATTAATGTTGAGAGAATTTCAACTAATTGTAGTGTGGAATGTAAGATGAGATAAACCCACTGTTTATTGTTGATGTGTTTTGTTTAAGCTTTGATATTATTACAAGTAGAACTGTTGCTATAAGTCTTATACGCTTAACAGTTTTATTTGGTTTAATATCTTTAGTTTTTCTAAAACGTTATGGATGAAGTTTCCTGATGATCTGGCCTAAGCAACCAGTGAAATGCGCATAGGAATAGCTTATCCCATCAACAATAAATTTCAAGTGTTTTTATCAGTAATAAAAACTGGGAATTAAGCACGAATAACAAAATCTTTTGAAATTAAAATTTTGTATTCCCAAAAATTGAAATTACTTTTTGATAATATTACTCATACTCATACCTTTAAATTAATAACACAGAGGATCAAAATTGAACTTTTTGTGTGTTGATTGAAAGTTCGATTCAATTTGAAGTCGCTTTAATCGAATTTTTGACTTTTTTCCAAAAATTAAAAGTTTAAAAAATCATAACTTCACTCTTCATCAAGCGATTTTCAGAATTCTTCTTTTTTTTTTTTTAAGATGTAATTGTTAGCTTAGAAAAACAATCACAAAAAATGGCTGAGTAATGGATGTTAACGTCAAAAAAAAAAATCCAAAAAATTACAATTTTTTATTTTTAAAAATCATGGAAAATCCAAAACCTAAAATAATTACTTTCACGTAAAGCCACATAACCTACGAACTGAATGAGACATAGATCATAAAAATCGATGAACGCGTTTCGGTTTTATCCACAATTATGCAGCAAATACACACACACACACACACACACACTTAAAAAGTAATTTTTGTATGGAAATCGCGATATTTTTTTTAATTTAATTGTCTCAGTAAATTGTGAATAAAATCAAAAGTTGTAAACCGATTACAATGAAATCAAGCTCATTTCATTCCAACTGTTTTTATACGAAAAGATGGATGATAACGTGATATCATTTCTTATTTTACTTGATCACTCAAAGGCATTTGATACTGTCGAACACACTGTACTCTGCCAAAAATTAAAACACATGTGTCATTTCTCAAACACTGCTGTTAAATTAATTGCGTCATATCTTCATAACAGAACTCAAGTTTTATGCTCTGGATCTGAAAAATCTGACATTTATTTTACAACGAGAGGTGTACCGCAAGGCTCAATTCTTGGTTCTCTTCTAAATTTAATTTATTCTATAGTCAGCTGTTGTGGAATTCACATGTACGCTGATGATGTTCAACTTTTCATTAGCTGTTCACCATCCAGTATCAATGAATGCATCGAAAATTTAACCACGATCTTTATAAAGTTTATAGATGAGCCTTGATAAATGGTCATTGTTTAAACGCAAAAAATCCAAGGCAATATTGATAAGCAAAAGCAGCTATAAACACTCAAGTCTACCACCAATACTCATTGGGCAAGCCGTAACTGACATAGTTGATACTGAAAAACACCTTGGAATTGTAATCAATAATAAACTAACCTGTTCAAGTCACGTAAACTTCATTTGTGGAAAAACTTACTCCATGCTAAGAAATCTTTGGACCACACAATATTTCACTCAATTTATGGTTGTAAAAGTTTTTCTAGCTGCAATTCACTATGCCAAAATAAGCTCAAAGTGACATTTGAAATCGTTGCAAGATATATTATATATGGTAGAACTAGATACAGTAGAATATAACAGTTTTCTTACCAAATCTTTTATGTACCTTTTGAAAACATACTGATATGCCGCACTCTACTATTTTTACACAAAATTATCCATAGTAAACAACCTGAGTATCTTCACAAAACATTAACGTTTTAAAGATCCATCTAATATAAAAATTCTAGACAATGATAAACACTTTTACATTGCAATACTTTCTCATTTTGCTTAAACATTTTTGTAACTTATATTTAAATTTTTGTCTATTTTTACTACTTATTAATATCAATAATTTCTCTAATCTCAAAGTAACCTCAAATAAATCTCCCATTGGATCAGCAGTACTATCAAATAAGATTAAAAGTCTTGTTGTAGTGTAATTTTTTTAAATAAATAAAATAAATATAGATAATACTTAAAGGCCAGGTCAAGCCCTGGTAGTGCAAATATGAATACACATTTCTTGGCGAAGATTACCACGACCACAGCTAAAAAAATATAGTTTCTTTAAACTTTTCCACTCAAAACGACTTGAATGAGGAATTCATCAAACATTGAGAGAATCTGTTGATGCTATTTAGGTAAAATATTAAGAGAACATTCAAAACTGCCTGGCTGAGACCTGGTATCCACTTATGGTTTTACGATCTTTGCCCTATTTAATTAAACTTGCGTGAAGGGAGATCCTAAAAACTCCATTTCAAAGCATGATATTGCACAACTTGTGCCTGCTGGTTGCTAGCCAGCAGATACTGCTTGCCTATGTCTTGATTATTACTTTATTGACTCACTTGCAATAGAATTTTGGAATACTATATTTTCTTAAATTGTTAGCGAAATTGTATTATCCAAGAGTGCCAAATTGCATTTTTGTAATTAAGGAGAAAAAACACTTTTATTAGATTCTACTTGTTTTGGTATTTCTTTCCTTTCAAAAATCTTCATTTTAAAAGTAACCAAATATAAAAAATCTGATAAATATTTAATAAACACTTTTTTTCACAAATCAAATTGTTCAATTTACTGCATCAGTTTTACACAATTTTACCATTTTAACAGCTCTTCCTCCAGATATTTAAAACATTTTTTTAAATACATAACCCTGCGTAAAAAAATAAGTAATAAACATTAACTTGATAAAAAAAAAGAATAAATAAATAAAATAAAATCTAAAACACAATAAAACAATTATCAGCCATTTAAAAATTGTTAAGGGATACAATAAATTTGCATACCAATGAAAAAGTTCCCTTTTACAATTTGTTACGTTCCTTATTGCTTGCTTTTTGCATTGACTCAAATTGTTGTGTAAGTAAAGAACAAGAAAAATTTGAATTTATAAAAAGGAAAATTGGCGTTGCCTGGCAAACAACCGAAAAAAAAGCAGAAAGAACGACAGGGCAACAAATTTATTTGTGTCACATTCAGATACGCCAAGAAATTTTTGTGAACAATTCTTCATGAATTATTTGTTACAGTACTGAACACCGAAGGCAAAAGCGAGTACCAACCAACACTTGCCACTCACACTCTTTCTTAACGTTTCTTCAGTTTTTTCTTTCATTTACAATAAAAATTGTCTGTCCTGTTTAGTTTCCACCCAGTTTTGTAAATTTGTTTTTTTTTCGGTTCTAGTTGTTGTTTTGAAAGAGTGTAACTGTTAAAAAATTGTTACGATTAAATAAATATTCTTGTGCCTTTTTTCTGTTACTTTTTTTTTTGCATACTTTAAGGGGTGGCGCACAAAAATGAGTTTGATGGTGTGTTTGTGTCAGAGTTTGCTTGAGTTTATTTGGGTTGAGAATATTATTATTTCAATTCTTGTACAATATTCAATTTTTTTTCAGTTAAAATCAAGGTTGGCAAGCGAAACAAATTTAGGTATTGGTATTAAAATATTTGTTATATCGGTATTGGTATCGGTTTTTTAATTATATTGGTATAGAAACTTTTATAACGGTATTTATCGGTATTACAATTAAATGAACAAAAAAAAAAAAACGAATAATACATGTATTTATAAAAAAATAAGTTAATAAGATAAACCATTTATTTATATGCATGTAAGAAAAACATTAAAATTAAGCTCAAGTTCATCAAATTTAATTTTCATTTAATTATTTTTTAATAATTGATCCACCAATACCATTGGCTTGAAGATGGATGTTTAACTCTAGACTGGCAGCCGCCGAAGTGGCGTAAACGCTAACACTGCAAATAATTCTGATGACGACAATGTGGTTATTCTCGAAACATGCAATTTCGACCTGGGACCAAATTACGGCATTCGATATCGATCGAAATTCCCATTAAAATTGTATTGTATTTCCGATCGATATCGAATGCAATAATTTGAGCCCTGAGTTGAAACCCGTGTTCAGTTAAGAATACATTTTTAATTAATTTTTTATTGTGAAATTCCTTTCATCATTAAAAAATAATATAATGAAAATTAAATTTGATGAACTTAAGCCTAAGGATCTATGACAATTATGTATCAAACAAAATATCGGTCAAATATTCGCCACGGCTTCAGTGGCATATTTTTATCCGGTGGTCCATATTTTCAATGACTCTGTTCCGAATTATCTCCTTCTTAAGCTCTTGGATTATTCTTGGCATACAGTTCTTCTTTTAAATATCCCCAAAGAAAGAAGTCCAACGGTGTAGAACTGCATGATCGTGGCGGCCAACTAACATCGCAACGACGTGAGATAGCACGATCATTGAATTTCTCGCGCAAAGGAGCCAATATTTCGTTAGCGGTGTGGCAAGTGGTACCATGTTGTTGGCATCATATATCGTCCAGGTCCATATCCGAAATTTCTGGCAACAGTGATATTCGTGAGATGTTCAATTGTTAGGCACGATGACGAGTCGGAGTTGACGGCTCTTCTGCCACTCTATCGCGAACAACAGCAATATTTTCCGCAGAACGGACTAGGCGAACATGCACAGGTGTTTTCACGTTTCCTTCAGACCCGGTTTGTTGAAATTTGTGCACAATTTTCCCGATTGCGGACACATTTAGTCAATTATGCTGAACAACAAAAATAACGAAGTGCACGAAATGCATTTTGTTTTGAACGCCCATTTCTGTGAAAGGCTTCAACAGTCGGCTAACGCGCTGCTCAATTGTGTACCTCTCAATGGTTAAATTTATCAAACACTGAAATACAGAAATGTTTAATTAAGTTGGGGAAAAAACTTGTTGTTAAAGTGTGATTGACATCGTTCATTACACTACGCCACAAAAAAATTAACCTCAAAAATTTGATATTTTCTAAGCTAAATTGGGGCTGCTGATCACGAATATTGCATTCATTTATTTTTCACAAGAAGCGTTTTCGAGATATACGCAAAAATCGTGTTTTTCTGCAGTTGTTTTAGGTATTTCGAAAAATGTCTGAATTGAATTGAATTGAATTGAATTGTACAAGATTTGACATTTTGCATAGATATCCGAACTGTGTCGATCGGATAAAGATTTACTGAGTTACAGCACTTTAACTTGGAAAAAGTGATTTTTTTTGTTTTTTTCGCTCCGTTAAGGCAATAAAAAAAATTTAAAAAAATTTTTTTTAACATGTATCTTAAATAATGTTTTATTTCAAACGTAGTAAGCGTAAAATTGTTATCGTCGGACAAAGAATTAAGAAATAACGGCATATTTAGTAAAAACATCCGAATTTGAATTTTCATATTTTTTTTTTTTTTAAGAATGCTAATATTACACTGCGGAACAGTAAAGCTAGATTTACACGATTGAAATTTTCTTCAAAATTGCTCTTCAAAATGCTTGAAACTCGTGTAAACAGCCAAATTTTGAAGAAATTTTGCTGTTTATACGAATTTGAAGCATTTTGAAGAGCAAATTTCTTCAAAATTTTGCTGTTTACGCGAGTTTGAAGCATTTTGAAGAGCAATTTTGAAGAAAATTTCAATCGTGTAAATCTAGCTTAAGTTTGCGGTCTGGAATTTGATTGCAAATTTTTACTAATTTGAGGTCGCTGATTTTAAATCTTATCTCCATTTTTCTCTAGTTTTCCAGATATACCGTTATGTCCAAAATTGAGGCACTTTCACTACATATATTGGAATAACTTAAAAACGGTTGACCATATTCAGTAAAAGAAAATCCGAAACTCGGCAACAATATTATCTTTAAGCCTTGCTTAGATTATTTTTAAATTTTCCCTGTAGTTTCAGAGATATCGAAGAATTTTTAAAGAAAGAATTTCCTTTTTTTATTTCCTTAAAGTTAACAAATAGTGTTAATTTTAGCACAAGTGTTAACTCTAATATTTTTTTCAAGTCTTTAAAAAATTTATATTATAGTTTAATACTGAAACGGTTATACTGGTATTAAGGGAACATTTTATCGTATACCGCTATTTCGGTATCGGCAACAATGCCGGTATACCACAAATGCTAATTTCGCTATCGGCAACAATACCAGTTCATGTTACATTTAAACGGGTTTGTTATCAGTATCGGTTGCCAACCTCAGTTAAAATATAAAAGAACTGCATAAATATTTTCAAAAAAATATTGTATGTATTTTGCAGACTTTAATAAATTATTGCTTTTGATAGTGAAAGAATGACTGGTCGAGAATATTTACGCTTAAATTTTTTATAATACATTTTTTATTCATTAAATTATTTTATTGTGCAATACCCAGCATGAAAAAGTGAGAGCTTAAAAGAAAATAATTATTTGACCCAAATTTTTTTTAAATTCTTTTTATTTTTTGTATTGTTTACCTTAAACATAAAAAATTATTTTTTCATCTTTCTTTTATATTTGTGGTTTTATTGGAATTGGGTCGTTAACAATCAATCTTTTTAAATATGTAAAAGTTAAAGAGTTATTTATGATTAATAAAATATTGTGCAACTTATGTTGAGTATAATAAACTAGCAGCACATCAATGCAAGACTATAATTGCTTGTTCAAAATTTTTTGGGTTTTGATCATAATAGGAATAAACTTAAAAAACAATTCAATAAACTTTAACTTCACATAGATAAATTCTAATTTAGAAATCGGTGAGGTTTTATTTAGTTAAAGTAATTTTTTAAGGTGTTTAAACAAGAATTCGGTCGATTCTTTAAACATTTTGCAAAAAGGGTAAAACAGTTAAATGACGAATCCTTGGTCCTTTCAAAGTACTAGCATGATACTAATTAGCGCGTGTTCTATTAAGAAGAGAACTATTTGTGGTAACAGTTGGGAGGTATCGGCATTTATAATAGAGCTAAAATGGCTAATTTTGATAAAATGGAATTATAATCTTATTATGCATGTTCTTGAAATCGAATTCGATACTTTAAGAACAACTATCTTTAAAACAACTACTCTTAGGCCCTTAATTTGAGTTGCACTGACTAACGAATGTAAAATTTGTATAATGAGTGGACACCACTGCCAACAATTTAGTTGTGTATCTAATTTTTTACCAAAAACTAATTTTTTAATAAAACTACTTTTGCTTTTGACGCTGCTAATAAATTTTAGAAGCTTGTTGAGAAATTAACCTTTTTTTTGATTTTGGTAAACTTTTTTTTGCGATAAGGTCTGGTGTTCAGTCATGGTATGGGGTGCTGTATCTGCCGTAGGATCAGTATATTTACACATTATTGATGGAATTTCGAATCAGATCATTTATCTAGAAACATTTAAAAACAATTTAAACGCATGTGTCGAAAAAATAGGCATTAAAGAAGGAATTTGTTTTTATCGTAATGCCCGGTCTTGGCTTCTGTATAATTACCCTCATGTCTTGAAAACCCCACCAAAGCACCGGACCTAAATATTATTGAGAACGTTTGGAGTTATCTTGAGGATAAACTAAAATAATTACACAATATCCAATCGCGAACAATTAAAGGCTGCTACTGACGCGGATTTGTCAAAAATCGAACCATCGTATTGTGAAAATTAGTGAAATTAATGCCTAAGCGCTTAGAATGTAGAATTAGGTCAGTTACCGAACAAATATTAACTCGCATAAGTTTATGAATTTTGTGATAAAAACTAGATGTGTTACGCTTGGTTTATAGCTAGAAGTGAATTGGTTTTAATTTAGATTTTTTAAGCAGCTAATAGAAATGTGAAATTTTTGCTTAATAAATGTTTTTCTTTTGGTTCTTGTAGTTTGTTAACTGTTCCATTATATCTTTGAGCAGCTGTTTATTTGCAACATGCTGAAAAGTTTTTGTCACTGACTCGAAAATTAAAACTGCATAGATTTTAAAAATTTTTTTTAGAAAAGTATAAAGCATTACAAATATTTTTGGTTGTATTGGAACAAGAATATACAAATCGCCCATATTGGTCCGTATATACTTTTGTACGTAAAATTTAAAATAAAAGTAAAAATATGAAAATAGAAGTATTTATTATTCATAACATTCCATTTATATATCTATGTTTGTATGTGTTTGCACTCATAAATACAATTACATTCATATTTGTACTTTTTTTGTTGCAAAAAATAAAAAAATTATGGGTAAAAACGTGCATAAAGTTTTTTTTTTAAACTTTTTATTTTTTATTCAGTCTTTTTTAATTCGCATTCTTTTGCTGCTATTGTTTTTTTTTCAAGTCCCTTCCATCCCTCTAAACACATGATTTATTCATACATTTGTTTTCTGCTTCTGCTGTTGCAGGAATGTTCTAAACTGATTTTTTTTTAAATTTATTTTGGTCGTTAGTTTCCTAAACAAATTGTTGCTAAAGTGTCCCAGCAAACACAATGCGAACGTTTGAAAATATAATTTTTTCTTCTAAAATAAAAACTTCTATTTAACATTTCTTTAAATATTATTTAGATATCGAGAAAAAGGTTTCACATTTAATTATATTCTGAAATTATTTTGAAGACAACTCTTAATAATTTATGGTCAAATGTGGGTTTGTTTTAAAATCATGCTCATTTTAGTTTTAAACCCCTGTGTTTGCTGGATGTGTTTAGTACAATAATTTGCAGGTTTGGGAATTGTTTTCTGTTGTATCTTTTTGCAAATTCTCTTGTTTCAACATTTTAATTTAATACAAAGTACATAATTAATTTATGGTTAATTTGATTAGTCCCTTTTAGAGGATATTATGAAATATGTGGTCGATAAGGAAGTAAGGGATCTTGTTGAAAGGAAGTCTTCAGTTTGTAAATGTTCTAAAGTAGTTTAAAATTCATTTAATTACGTTATCATTAATTGAAGTAATACTTTTTATTAAAAGGTTAAACAATATTTTAATTTTACTTCTTTTTCTTTTAGGTAAAAGCCAATAAAAAAGTATTTGACTTTATTTTATAAAAATAAGAAAATTTAATAATTTAATATTTTATACTTCTTTTAAACACTCAAATAAATTTTAAATATGAATTGAATAAAAACTTATTATTGTTCACATGGACCTTTGGTACAGTTTTAAAAAAACTAGGTGGTGTCCCACTCCGTCTTTCGACTTACGTAAAACTTTAAACTAGACTTAAACTAAACGTTAAGAATCGATTTAGAATTGTTGCGGATTTAGAGTGCTATAATTTAGATCGTTGATTAAGTTGGATATTTTTTGGAATCTCACTGCTACCCTTTACCAACTGTTTCTTTTGAAAGTAAAATAATTTTTAGTTCTATTAAACAAAAACTTTCGTTGATGTAATTCAGAATTTCATAAAGATAATGAATGAATGAATCCGTTATTTTCCCTGAGAAAAAAGAGGCGTCTGTTATACAAAGTAAAGGTAACGGTGTAACCATTACCACTATAGGAACGGTTTACAAGTTTTTAACCCTTAAGGCCCAAATACATTGGTCAAATTCCCATCCAGCATTGTGGTAGTATTAGTGAAAATGAGTTTGTATGTGTGACACCGACGATGCTTGATGGAAAATCAAAAAATTTAGATATTTAGCATGCTTGACGAGTGATTTTGATGAATGTATTGGCGTGACTCATCAAGCACCCACACACTTTTAACGTGATCTCAAACCGAACAGTCGCTAAAAATGTCGGATGAAAAAAAAATGCTTTGGAGGAAAAAAAAAACAATGATGGAATTATGGGAAACTTTTTAATTAATAATTTTCTTCTTCTTTTCTTCAATTTTTGTTTTTATTAATTAAAAAGCAACAATTAAACACTTTTTATCTATATTTTAATATTTTTTGCTCCTGTTGTTGTCACTTCAAAATAAAATGGAAAATGAATGCTTGACAGCTCATCCAGCAAATGTATGTTCAAATGTCAAGCACACGTACACGAGCTTGATGTCAAGCCTTTGACCAGTGTATTTGGGCCTTTAAATTAATAATGCGTAGGATGCACACTACATAAGTTTTTTATGGCGAAAAATCATGAGCCTTTGTGTTGAAGAAAAAATATATGTAAATTTTCCATTAAGAACAGACTTATTTTTAAGCTCTTATGTTGGCAGTTCTGCTTTTTGTTTGTTTACTGGAATTTGACAACCAACACATTTATGGCGGACAGTAATTTGAAAAATGTGTTTGTGTTAAGATGTTCTAAAGGGTGTTTTTTTAAGCCCGATAGAACTTGAAATTGTAAAAAATAACACAAAAAATTAAATTGTAATCAAAATTTTTTTTTTAATTGGAAAGATCAATACGTGACATTAACATTTGAAAATGATTTCGGGCATATGGGCACCGCGGCTGTTCTTGACGAAGCGCATTCTGGACGTCCAATTTTGGGCCACTTTTTCGAGCACTGCTGGCCGTATGTCACGAATAACACGAACAATGCTGGCCTCCAAGGCGTCAATTGTTGCTGGTTTATCAGCATAAACCAGTGACTTCACGTAGCCCCACAGGAAGTAATCGAGAGGTGTCAAATCGCACGACCTTGGAGGCCAATTGACAGGTCCATTTCTCGAAATCAACTTATCGCCAAATTTTGATTTCAATAAGTCGATGGTTGCGTTCGCCGTATGGCACGTAGCGCCATCCTGTTGAAACCACATCTCCTCCGGATCAATGTCATCCATATTTTCAAACAAAAAATCATTGATCATGGTGCGGTAACGATCTCCAGTGACCGTAACGCGAGCTCCGGCCTCATTTTTAAAGAAATAAGGTCCGATGATGCCAATAGCGTGAAACCCGCACCAAACGGTGCATTTTTCTGGATGTAATGGAGTCTGTAGGGTCTCTTGTGGATTGGTCTCGCTCCATATGCGGCAATTTTGCTTATTAACAAACCCGTTAAGCCAAAAATGCGCCTCATCGCTGAACACAATTTTGCGTCTATAAGTTGCGCGAATCGACGACTGATTTTCAAAGTAAATTTGGATAATTTCGTAGCGTTGTTCAAGCGTGAGTCTATTCACGATGATTTGTCAGAGTATACTGAAACGATAAAAAAAAATATTTCATCAAAATTTAATTTTTTGTGTTACTTTTTACAATTTAAAGTTCTATCTAGCTTAAAAAAACACCCTTTACATACATCCATTAGAGGGTCAAAGACCTCGAATAACCAAAAATTTCCATTAAATGAAGAAAATAGCAGAACTGTGACCCCATACAAAATACCTGAGATTTTATAATATTTATTTCTGCTAAGTTGGACCTGTTTATAGGTGCAATAAGTTTTTGGTAACAACAATTTTTGTAAAATGTGTGGCTGTGGAGTCGTCAAAAAATAGTTCTAACTCCGACTCTAACTCCATCCGATGACATTTTTTAAGTTCGACTCCGAAACCAACACCGACTCCAAGTCCGACACATACACTAACCTTGATGCTAAATCTTAATGAGACTGGTCCTTGTTTGACTTTAAACTTTAATGCAGTACCTTTTTATTGGTTAAATGTAGGAAGAAAATGATTCTGTAAAAATTTCAAATCGATATTATAATTCTAACACGTTCCGCATTGAGCCTAAATGGATCTATTTACATACGTAGAGTAGACCAGTCCTTTTTTTGATTTTGAAGAATATTAGAAAGATTTGTATGCCGAAAAATTTTTAGAGTAGGAGTCGCAAGTATTTGTAAGTACTTCGACACCGACTCCGGTACAAAAACCTCAAATCCGACTCCGACTCCACAGCCTTGTATAATACAATTTGCTTTTATTAAGATTTAGGAAGTCAAAATATATTTTGTTTTTCAATTTCACTGCTTGTGATCTGCACTAAATGATAAATTTGTAACAAAGAAAATTTTAGTATGTACAAGAATTCTAATAAAATAATGCAAAAAAACATGTTTAGAGGCGGCTTCTTGATGGAGGACTAATTTCACCATAATGTGGTTGTAAGTGATTATAATATTCTTAAAAAATTGTTTTGTTTTAGGTGACCGTATTTAAGCATGTTTTTTCCCTCCATATGAAAGTAAATGTCAATACGGATCTATGTCCAAGGTATATTTACACAAGGTAGACTCATTTTGGAGTGTAGACATACTGCTCTATAAAAAGAACCGAGTTGTCAAAATTGTCTTCATATGAAACAAAAACAATTTAACTCACACATTTACAAATTTTGGCTCATATACACCAAATTTGACGTTTGGGTTCCAACTAGGGTTAAACAGCTGACAAACATATGGGCCAACGAGTTTACCTTGTGTAAATATACCTTGTCTATGTCGAAATATTTAAGTTTATATAGAAGTCACTTTGGCAAAGAATTCGATACAATAATGAAATTTTTAGAGATTTTCGTCAAATTTCTTCGATCTTAAGATCTGTATAATAGTATACAAAAAATTTATATTAATTAAAAATGTTTTTATTAAAAAAACCAAAACATCAATCCATTTCCAATTGACCTCCGTCTTTATGGCATCAGTTTCACTCCATAAGCGGCAATTCTGTTTACTAACAAGCCTATAGTCCAAAAATTAGCCGGGCGCAATTAAAATCAAGAAGTTGGATATAAGTGAAAAAAAATTAAACTTTTAATTTTCTAGGAATGTAACGAATATCGATATCGATATATCATCGATACTTCAGATTTTCCGCTGTATTGGTATCGATGATATTTTGCTGACGATACGATTATGCATTTTATATTTTTTTTGGAGTATTTTTGCACAAACAATTTGATTTTCTATACTTTTTTTGCATAGCAACTAAGAGAAAAAACACAAAAGCAGAACGTAAAATCCAAACAGAATAATGAAATTGTTTCATATAATTAATGAATTAACGGACATAGAGAATAGTCCCAAAATTATGCCGCTAACTTAGCATCAACTAAAAATAAAGGATAAGAGCCTACAGAAAATAATGAAACCTATCCTTTATCAACAATTATTCTATGCTCAAAGATAATCGCCTTCAATTATATCGAAAAACGTCTTATTGAGCTACTTAGCAGGCCTCTGCATTCCTAAAGTGTTGAAAATATGGTCACCCCTATAGGTCGAACAAGTTCTGATAAGTCTTAAAGATCTTGCCTGTAGAGCGTTTATGGAAAAATTATAAGTGAATCTGAGGAGGATTAGCCTCTTTCCATTCCAAGTTGTGCTTATGCTTAAGACGAAGTTAAAAGATACTTTCGATCTTCAATTATTTCTAGCAATTTTGGGCCGCCCTATATAAGTCAAAACTATTTAACTTTATACCAAAAAGCAATGCTTACTTCTATTTGCTGATATTGTAGACTTTAATTGATTTCTAACAACAACAATTGGGCCCATTTTCTACCCCTTATACCTATCATTCAAATTTCTATCACAAAACTCTGTTTCTATTATATTTCTTTAAGTGTTAACGACATAAAATTGAGGTCATTTCTAAAAACAGAAATCTACAAGTAAAAAAAATAAGAACAAACACTTATGTTTTTTATATTTTTACTTAAAATACTTGTACGATATATTTTTTTTTCCAACAACATCGTCTTATCTTTTTGCATACGAATTTCATCTATTTTTTCATTTTTATTTTTGGCTGATGCCAAAGCCAACAGCATTAGCACGTCTTACAGTCTCTTGACATATGTGACACACCTTTTGACCTATATTTTTTATTCATTTTTTTAATTTTTTCTTACTTTCTTAAAAGCCTAAAAGGTTTCTATGCAAAAAAAAAAAAAAAAAAAAAACAAAGAATAACGAAAACTTAAAAAAAGAATCTCACATCTAGAATAATACGAACGAAAAATTCACCCAAATGCCATTTTAACATCGAGCAAGTGAAAAATACAAACAAATAAAAATAACAATAAAATAAAAATCAAAATCCAAACATGAAGCAAAACAATAATTTAAAATTCTCAAGTAATTCACAGGTAAAAGTGTTAAATCACAAAATGTCACAGCTTTTTCTTTCCTTTTCTCTTTGGCTCTTTCTTTGTTTTTATTATTAATACTTTCCTTTTGCTAAAAGTACCAAAAAAAAAAAGTTCAAGTACTCTAAAAATAAGTATTGTATTTATAATTTTTTTATTGTCTTTAAACTTTCAAATGATTCACACAAATTATAAGCGTTTCGGTTGACTTTTTTAAGAGTAAAAGGGAAAAGAAACTTAGGAAATAATTTCCTTGCTGTTACTGCCACAGCATTTCAAGTAAATTTATTATGCGTAAGTTTAAAAAGATTAACGGCAGTTTTTGTACCCTTCCTGTGGTTTTTTACATACACAGAAAAAAATGTGGCACCTGTAAAAGCATTAATCAAAAATAAAATCAGTTTTAATTAAAAATTTATTCAAGTGAATTAAACGTTTAATCAAGGGAACTAAACTTTTAATCAAGTGAACTAAACGTTTGATTGATATTATTAATTTGTTTACTGGTGCAAATTAATATTTTCAATTAAACGTTTAATACAGTTGATTAAAAGTTTAATTCACTTGATTAAACGTTTAATTCACTTGATTAAATTTTTAATTAAAACTGATTTTATTTTTGATTAATGCTTTTACTGGTGCAAAATTTTTTTCTGTGTAGATAGGGAGGATTTTAGCAACTACGTTTACCGATCGTTTTCGAATTATCATATTAATAATTTTCTATCTGCCCATCTAATTGCTGTATTTATTAGAGGTGTTCAACGCTGTATGGCCATTTAACAAAGTAAATTTTGAAGTCAATGAAAGAGCTAATTCAGTTACTTTGTATATAGATGCATTTAATATGAAGTTAAGTTCCGATTGGAAGTTTTTCGCTACAATCGGCAAAAAACTTCCTATTAAATGGTTTTGTATACAAATGATCAATTCATTGACTTTAGAATTAACTTTAATTTTTTATTAATACCTCTTGTACTATGTTAAACTTACACGCAAACCACAGCTCGCAATTTTAGCCGGTTTCTTTATATTGTTTATTTGTAAATTTGTTTTATGTTTTTTTGCCCATAAAAAAGTGCATGACTGGGAGACACGAGTATTTTTTTTTTGTCTTTTATCACATAGTGGTGTCCTTATATGGTTATATTTCCATGACTTAAAAAATTACACACAGTGTTATTCACTATGTTTTATGTCACATCATTCAACAATAGAGAAGAGCGCACACAGAAAAAATCAATGTAAAATCGTCGAAAACAGGGTTGATTCTACAGTTTTCGATAGTGATTTTACTTCATAGTTACTTCATGTTAATTTAACGCGATTTTACAATAACTTGCGAACATTTTTTTCTTTTAAAATAACTATTATTCATGTTAATTTAACATTCCCGAAAAGTTAGCGCAAAACGACATTCTTATGGAAATAACACTCCGAATCACGTTGAATGAAAGTTATTTCAAGTTGAAACAACGTGAATTTCATGTAGAATCAAGTTGGTTTGAGTGTGAAATAACAGTGAGAAGAATCTTCAGAGACAATATATGCATTTATTTAAGAATAATTCAAAACACTTATTCGCGGAGTTTGAGAAAGAGAAGGTATCATTATTTATTTTCCTGTAACAAATGTTTCACTTTTTTGTATTCACCTTTATTAGCAGAAAGACCCGATATGGGTTTCATCATCATTCAACTTTGAAAATTTGATGTAATATTTAACTAAATAATTTTTACAAAAAGAATACGGGAATTTTTTTCTCTTTTTAGATTAATGAAAATAAAAAAATCCAGAACAAGTAAAACAGGTTTTTATGGTTTCAATATTGAAAAATTTTATTTGAACATTTTTCATTTTAAATAAATAAATGAAACCAAGATAATTTTAAAAAAGTCCATACTTTGCAGAAATTTACTATGATTTTTAATTAACATTGCGCCGTGTTAACCTAACATTGATAATTTTCTGTGTGCGTATTATGCGTTTGTGCTGATGTGTGTAATACATAAAAATATTGGTCCTAGACAAAACACTCCAAATCATTTTCTTGGACCATGTCCGTCCGTCCGGCTGGCTGGCTGCCTTAATTTTTTTAAATGGGTCATGATTACACATGGCTTGACCGGCGATATTTTTTACCTGGTTATTATACATAAACATTTTTTTTACAAATTCTTAGAAGTAAGTGATTTAATTATTAAAATTTTAACTTTTTTCTTACCAGTTTCTTAAAAATATCATTGCTTATTCTTACCTGCAAATAAAAAAGAATAGGTAAATGGTTTAATATTTAGCTTTTAACAACTTTTAAGATTATTAGATACAAAATTATATTCGGTGACGAAATCATTTTAAATAATTGATTGTTTTAGTTTAATCAAGCAAAACTTATGAAAGGTTTATAAGACAGTGACATTTTTAATAATTTTTAATCTATGATTTCTCTCTTATTTAAAGCAGCTGGGCAATTCCACGCATAAAGGGTACCATCAAAAAAAAAAAAAAAAACAAATATTTGATTTTGGAAGTAAAAATACTTAAGTATGGTGGCAACATTATGTTACTTAAAAGTTTTTATAGTGACAACAATTTTTTGATATTTTTTTTAAAAAATGAATTCGCCTTGATTATAATGATAACTTTATTTATTAATTTTTTTTCAATAAAAGTAAACCAATTTAACTTTTAAAAAACGGAACAAATAATACACCTAAGTGGGTGAAACTGTCGTTAATGAACTACTATTGGATATTCCGTAGCCCAAATCCTGCAGATTTGCTTGTTGCCGTCCCCATTCAATAGGAAATGGGTAGAGCAACTCTGCCAAAGGGTTTTGAAAAGTTAGCTCGGGTTAACGAAATATCGGCCCCTAAAGTTTCTGAATTTCTTGAAAAGGCGCTTGGTACAAGTGAAAAAAAAAAATACAAAATGTACTTCTGAGCTAAAAGACTATTTCAGATGTCTTCAGTAGAATTGTATGGAGATTCTTTTCTTAGAATATATTAACCCTCTAACACTCATTTTAAGGGGCAACTTTTGTCCTTTTTTTAACTTCCACACAAAAGTATACTAAAACGGCAATTTAGAGGGTTAAAATGTTCCCTGAATATTTTCTGCATCAAGTTTTACTAGGGATCTTTTAACACCAAAAGTTCGTGCAATGTATATAAAACGAATTTTCGAAATTTCGAATACTAAAATTTTTGAATTTTGTAAAAAGGTGTTTGGTAAAAGTCAAAAAAATATACAAAATGTACTTCTGAGCTAAAAGACTATTTCAGATGTCTTTAGTAGAATTGAATGGCGATTCTTTTCTTAGAATTTATTAACCCTCTAACACTCATTTTAAGGGGTAATTTTTGTCCTTTTTTTACTTCCACACAAAAGTATACTAAAACGGCACTTTAGAGGGTTAAAATGTTCGACGAATATTTTTTATGCAGTCAATTTCATTTGGGGGCTTCTAAGACCAAAAAATCTTGCAATGTATGTAGAACGGATTTTCGAAATTCCGAGCCTTGAAATTTTTAAATTTTTCGAAAATCCGTTTTACATACATTGCACGATTTTTTGGTCTTAGAAGACCGCTAGTGACATTTGAAATATAAAGTTAATGTTTATGATAAAACTAAAACAAAGATTTTTTGAAGAAAAAAATATGTTTTTTTAAGAACAAAATAACAAAAAAATATTTTAAAAAAAGTTCTAAATAACCACTTTGCCTATAACTTCCTAGAAATTTTACAATAGAAAAACAACACTTCTAAGTATGCACTATAAAAATTTACTTAGTTTCATAAGATTATGAATTTTGTTCCCATATAAAACAATTCCTACTAACACAAAATGTTGCTATTTTTATATGTAAATTATTTATGAACAAAAAAAAAAAAAAAAACTAGATACAGGTACTTTTTCAACAAAATTGAGAAGATAAAAAAAACTTTAATGCAGACTATTGTATCGGAGTTCTTAACCATTTGCACTTTTAGCCAAATTGTTTTTAATGCTTTTTTAGTTCATTTTAAGTAAACTAGAGTTAAAGTCCTTTAGTGTACATTTGCTTTGTTAAAAGGTATTGTATTGTAAAATAAAATAAAATCTAACAAAATTTCAGATTTTTTTTTCATTTACAATATAATATGGATGTGTGTATGCATGTGTGGATGTATCTACACTGCACTCTGTTACTTTCGTTAAATAAGAGTTGAAAGAATTTTGCTGCTATTTTTGTTTTTTTTTTATTCAGTTTGGAAATGAAATAATCACCAAAGCAACAGTAAATAATCCAAGTGAAAAGAATGTTTTTTTTTTCAAAAGAAAACTAAAAATTTGTCTTTAATGGCAACAGAAACAACAAGAAATGCAAGTTTTACAAAAACGCTAACAAAAAAGCAGTAACTAGACCAAAGTTAGTAGATGTACTACATTTCAGGGAAGGAAATAAAATAAACAACATGTTTTATTACACTTAAAAGAATTGTAAGGTGATATGCATTTATTTTGGTGGTTTCTTTTTCTTTTAGCAAATTTTAAACCATTATATCTTAAGGCTAGATTACACTATCTCACAAGTCTTACGTATTTCATAATACTTTGTGAGATAGAAATCTAATGAATTTTGTTGCGACTGTTAAAAAGTCTAATTTAACGCGACAGTTTGTGTTCACACCATCACACAAAGTATAAACACTCACACATGAAATAAAATGCAACCCTGATCCAATGAAAAGTATTATTGTTTAGAAATTTTTAAAAAAACGATGAAGTCGTATGGGATGTCAAACTTTTTTCATAATACTTGTCATTTTCGTGACACATTGCATTCACACTATCACACTTTGTCATATAACTAGAGTTTTTGACATATATTAATACAAAGTATAATAGTGTAATCTAGCCTTTAGTACTATCCCGTCAAATGCTTGGTCTTTTCTAGTATCCGGTGTAGTATGAAGTGTATTTTCCAGTATAAGCTAAAGTTTATTTCTAATTTGTTGTAGGCATTAGTCCATGAAAGTTTTTCTTGAGATTCAAAAATTAAACCAAATTTTTAATATTTTTAATTAGGCTTAAGTTCACCAAATTTAATTTTCATTAAATTATTTTTATGAAGAAAGGAATTTAACAACATGAAAATTAATTAAAATTGTTATTGATAATCTTTAATTTTTGACCGTGGCTGGGGCTCGAACCATCGCCGGCAGGTTACCATGACAAGGTTTTGTTGCTAGGGCAGCTTTTAATCTAGTTCCTTGTCTATTTTTCTATTTTTTACCAACCCTGCAAGAAATGAATGAGCGAAACATCATAGACGTGAAAACTAACGCTAACGTGAAAATATGATTTGCTATCATTTTCTATCATTTCTCCCATAATTTTCTTAACACCAACGGAAAAAATATGATGATTCGCTCATTCATTTCTTGTAGGGAATTGGATTTTAGATTTGTAAACAGCCTTTTCCACAAATGGCAGCTCTGATTATATGCTTATATATGTAGTTAAAGTGGCTTTATGTTTAACAAAACGCTTATTGCGAAAACTAGAGCTGATGAAAAAAACAGAGTGCAGATTCGTGTTATGTGTTCCAAATACATAACTAAAGAAAGAACTTTCATTACTAACAAACGAAAAAGTTTATGGAAATTTACAAACATGTGTTTAAGCCTAGAGTACATGGAATGCGGAAATTCACATGCGCATGTGGTTCGGAGGTAACACAATGGCCATTGTGGGTTTGTAATGGCCTCAAAATTACATCAGAAAGACATGCGCATGTGGCTTTTTACATGCTGTGTACTCTAGGCTTTATACATTTAAATTTTTTTTACTAGTTTTGCGATTGGATTAAATGCGGAAAAACACCATTCTCTGGTAAAAATTTTCTTTACTGTAAATTTATATACGATCCTAGAATCGCTTTAGTTATATAAGAAACTTAAAAAAACTTCTGGGAATTCCAAAAATACATTTTCTTAATGGCTTAAAGTCAAACCTTAGATCCCTTTATATTTCCAGTACACAGTGGCGTAAAGTATAAAAAAATTTCTAACGTAAAAAACTTAGTCTAATTATTTGGATTTGGCAAACGTTTTCTTAACTTATACATTTTGCAAGTTTAAATCGATTTTTATTATATATTTTTTGAAATCTTATGATATTTTCTAAACGTTTAATTCATTTCTTATTATTTGAGCCACTGTACAGCAGAAAAACAGGTGTTACTTGTAAAAAATGAACAATTTGTAAAAGAAGTTTAATGTAAATAAACTTTATATTGTAAAAAATGCTTTATCTCTTAAAATGTGTATCTTTATTTTATTTATACATAAATTTGTTTTAAAAGAAGCAGTCATTCAATTTAAACGAAAGGAAAAATATGCATTTTGTATAAAACAAACTTACAATTTGTTATCATTTCTTTGATGCTTTTTTTCTTATACAATTTACTTTAGAGTTATTTTTTTTTTTTTTTTGGATTTTATTTGAAGAATTGTAAGTTGCTTTCAAAGAGAAAGAATATGAGTAAGATTATCTGCTCCGATTTCCTTTGAAATTTAGTTTTAAACTGTTTTTAATTGTTTTTAATAAATTTTTATTTTATTTTTACTTTAAAATAGTGTATTGTATATAATATAAAGTGTCAATTAAAATCATGACTATAATTATATTACTACGTAGTAACGACTAACCAGTTACTAGAAACAAGCAAAAGTGCTATATTCGACTTTGCAGCTGGAATATTTTAGGAGGCTTAATATGGGATTTATAATAACTATGGATGAGATTTTCATGCACTAAAATTTCGAAAATATGCGCTTAAAATATGCACTAAAAAATCCAAAATATGCACTAAAAAAATAAAAAATATGCAATAAAAACTTAAAAAATTTACATTCAACATTTCAGTTATGTATTTTATAAAGCTCTTTTGTAATAGTTCTATTCCTTAAATTTTTAGGAATGACTTTAAAAATTAAAGGAATAGAACTATTACAAAAAAGCTTTATAAAATACATAACTGAAATGTAACTCATAGAATAAATTCGAAAAAAAAAAAAATGTTGAATATAATATAAAGTAACCTACGAAAGGAGATAATTCCCAGTTTCTATTTGTTAAAATATTTACATAAAAAATCGTTTTTTAATTTTACTAAAAACAAAAATATAAAAAATTCAGTCTATTGTTTTTCAAATATCTTTAAAAAACTTAAATAACTAATTAAAATTAGCTTTGAATGATTATCTATTTTAATTGAATCGAGCCCCGCGGCAGTTTGACGGGGGTTCTACATGGACATTTGGGATCATCTACTTGGTTCCATTTTTAGAGAGTTTCTAGGGTCCTACCGGTGCCAGTTCGCAATCTGTTCAGGATACACCATGCTTTCCTCGGTAATTGAAGGTCCGCTTCGCTCTTCAAATAATGGGCTGGATCTATGTGAGTTAGACCATAGATTAGTTCAAGCTGCGTTGAGATCAAAGTTTTCGATGAGTAGGTTCTTGGCGAGGTCTAGTGGAGCATGTCTGGACTACAGCCTTCGGCTGGGAGGGTTACGTATATCGTTATAAAGAGTAATTTGATTATTGCTTTGTATCTTGTTATACTCTCGTAACAATGCCTGCTTTCTTCTTAGCTGTAGTGGAGCTATATAACATATTCAGCAGCCATTCTGTTGAAGTCGGACGGAGAGTTCCAGAGATCAACCTCAATAACTGTTGACTATGTACGACTATTTAGCCATACTGGACTTGTATATTCGGCAGCGGAATATACCAGGGACAGTGCAGATATGGCAAGCAGTTTTTGGTTATTTCCCCACGTTGTTCCAGTCATTTTCTAAATTATGTTGTTTCTTGTTTTTAGTTTTTGTGACGTTCAAAACCAATACCCAGAATAAAAAAAAATATCCACAATACTAATTATTGTTATTTTGCATGTTATTTATATTTACAGTCGTTTTAAATACAAAATTTTGTATTTTGCTAAACACTTAAATGAAAATGAATTCACTAATCTGGCTCATTTTAAATCAATTTAAGTTTTCTTGGCAATAACATAGCAAGGTGGCCTAAATATCACAACATTGGAACAACAACAGGCAAAGCAAATACAGTCAGCTGTTTTTAATACCACCTTGTAATAAATAATTACGCTTTTTATGATATTTTTTTTGGTATTTAATAGTGCTACCGTACTTGTTTCCTAATTAAATAAGACTTTATAAATAACACCGAAAAATTCGAACTGTACTTATATACAATAAAATTTTAAATACAAATTAACTAAATGTTTATCTTATTACGAAATCATAAATTGGACATTAGCCATGCTAAACCCAACTCCAAGAGTACGGGATATATGTTAAATTAAAAGTGCCATTAATACCATGGTAAATTATTAAGTTTAAAAAAAATTAGTTTTTGACAAATTTTACAGTGATTTCATTATTTAAAACAGTGTTCCAAAATAAACACTAAATATCGCTCATTAGTGTTCGGTTCGGTAGATTTCTGGAAAACACAAACGCTAATAATGTAGAATCTAGAATGTACAAAATCATTAAAAAATATAACGTTTCCCTATTTGTCATCTTTCGAACACAAAAATAATACTTTATCTAACTCAACAAAGGATGAGAACATTAAATTCCAAACATTTTTTACAAAAACAAAATACACATACGAAAAAAAAGAGAAAGCCAGCAAAATAGTTTTACACAAACAAAACATATACATAATACACATACAAGCTGTTCGTGGTGCGGTCGTTGCTAAAATTGTTTGTTTGTTTGTTTCTTTATCAATGTAAAAAAAGAAACATTATAGAACATTCAAATATAATGTTTGTCTACAGTATCACTATAATTGTTCTGTTTTTTAACGAAGAACAGAACATTATATAATGATCGGCTCTTTCTTGAAAATAGTTACGAACGGTATTAAGGGTTGTGTTCGTCTACACAATCAATAAAACAAAGATATCTTTCTTGGGTGTGTGAGCCGAGCGCTAATAATGTACTGCTTATTTTTGAAAACTGATTTTAAACCAGTTTTTTTTAAACGAGTAGCTTGCAATGGTGGACCCATTTGGGTATAATGGGGGAGTTCAGAACTACCACTAAAAATACAAGGTAAAGGTTCATGCAAAGGTTATTTCTGCACAAATGTATTTAAATACACACCTAATGATATAAAGCTATTTTTTCAAAATTCTAGCAAAATTAATATTAAATATTAATATAAATATTAAGGCGGTAAAATTGATTTGGAGAGTTGTTTCGATTAAAGCGATGGTCAAATATGAAGCAATCACAAAATTTTTCTTAACCATAATTAGGGTTTGTAGTTTAACTATATATGTATATCTTACATTTTCGTGCTTAATTTTGAGGGCAATGTCAATACAATAAAAAAGTTCTACGATGCAAGGACTTTATTCCGGCACGTGCATAGGAGCCAGGAAAACCGGTTAACCGGTTCGTTCTAGGGTCAAACTTTATCGAGTTGTCTTCTTTGATACCCTCTACCGACAGTTAGAGCTGTATATGACCCTTATCGTAAATAATGGACCGATTTTAACGACATTAGACAGTGTGATTTTTAGTCTTATAAAACTCGGACATACCAATTACAATAGAGTTATTTGTTATGGTTTTAGGCGTACCAAACTGTATTCCGAGAGTAGGCTTTAGAAAGGGTTGATTGTCACTAAATTTTAAAGTGTGATTTCCACACATATAAAACGAATTTGTGCGAAATCTTAACCAATCGGTGCATTATGCCACTGCCACCATTTATGTTAATTTTTTAACAATTTTATTTTTTGAGTGTTGATTCCACATTTACATTCATAACTCTTATCCCTCTAGATTTCATTCGTAAACTGCTCAGGAGAACAAGAACTAATTTGACACCAAAATTTTTCTTTTCCTTTGAGTTGTTCGAAAGCAGGCATGTTTTCAACAGACGGATAGACGGACAGACAGACGGACATGGCTAAATCGACATTTAGCCAATCTCATTGCATTGAGATGGAAAAATAAAGTCTTCGCAATGACAAACTGAAATTTATTTTAAGCTATACTAAATGTTTTTCTATTTATCTTCTTATTAAGACTACAAACCAATCTTAATAAATTTTTTATTTATTCCGGCCATTTTTATTTCTTTTTTTTTTTTTTTTGGATTTGTAAACAATAAGTAAAATTTGTAAATTTTGTGGACAAAAGTATTTCGTATGTTTTGTGTTACTGTTGAGATTTTCTTAGTTCCATTTCCTTTCAATTTATTTTATAGTTTTTTTTTAGTTTCCTTTATTTTCGCTAGTTTGTTGTTAAATTTTTCATAACATCTAGAAATAATACTTGAAATGAAACAAATATAACAAAAAGAACGGAAACTCTTTTTTTAACGTCAAAGAAGAATTTGGTTATAGTATTTAAGGATTTCCTAAAGACGTTTTAGCGCATTTTGCCAACTTCTGTTTAAAAAAAGAGATTACGTAGACGATTAAATTTAAGTGAAATAAAATTAAAAGTATTGCGAAGTAATTGCAAAATCAAAGAATTCTTTAATATTTATTTAACTCGACTTTATATGCTTAAGAACTAAAAATAAACTTTTAAAACTTTTCTTTTTTTTGAATTCATTTAATAATTAATTTAATTCAAATTTTTATATGTTTATTTTTTTGGAAAATAAATTTTTAACTTTTATTTACTTTTGCCAAGTAATGACTTGTTGCAAAAATCAATTCTTGAAAACTGACTTGATAGCTGTTACAAATTGCAACAAACTGCAAAAATATTTGTAACTAATTAATTTGCACTTTATTAAAGTTATCGAGAACAAAAGCTTAAGTCAATTACTTTGCATTTTGGAATGACGCTGCTTATTACTAAGATTATTTTATATTGCAAAATTATGACAGCAAATTAAAATAATTACAAAGTTTTTGTTAAATGAAATTGAAATTGATGTAGAAATTGATTAAAGAACAAGTAAAATAGAATAGTCGGTCAAGCCCGACCATATGATACCCTACCCACATTTTTTGGATTCTTTTTATCAAATATAAATATAAGCTCTGCACATACCTTAAGTTTAATAAAATGTTTGTTTGCATGGCTCTTCAAAAGTAATAAAAAGAAACAAAAAAAAAAGTATTTAAAAAGTTAATTAGATTTTTCTTGCGACTTTAAGTGTGCGCGTTTTTGTATGTGGCCAATGCGTGCACTTGAAGAAATCACGCCAAAATAGCTACAGTGAAACATAAAAGTATTCGATTCAAACAAGAACGAAAATATATTCGAAAAAAACACGACCTTATGATACCGATGTAACCATGGTGAAATAAGCGTTACGGCAACAAATACATTACAACAAAAAGGGAAATTAGGTCCCAGCTTACGTCAAAAAAATATTTTAAACAAAAATCAAAGCGTGCCGCTAAACGTGATGAAATAAATAAATTTTTATTTAATTATGGTCAATATCTTAATAATTGTAATTTAAAATTATCAAAAACTTTAATAACATACAATAATCATTGCACAAAACATGGACTTTTTGTAAACATAAGCAAAACTTTGACATAAGAATAGACAAACAATGCAAGAGCACCATGAATGTAACAAAATATTTTTATTTATTAATTTAAATGCAATTTTAATATAAATGCAATTAAAAATTATTTTTTAACTTAATAAACTAACCGAGCAGTAGTAAGTTACATCTTCAGCACGTTGTAGTGAAACGGACCAGACCCTATGGCAGCATTCGAACCCGCAACCCTCGCACTGATAGACTAGCGCCAAACAAACCAGCATACCAGGGCACCCCCAAAAAAATCAATTTTGAGTGTTGACCGTATTTAGAACATATGAGCAGTTAGGCCTTCAACAACAATATTTCATTAGGAGTTAAAGTAGAAGTGGTAAAGATTTTGACTGATTTCATAACATATAAATTAAAACACATATGCCGACCAATTCCACTGATTCTTGCCATTTATGTTAGTCTTTGGCGTGAGGTCAATAAAAGCTTCTGTACCAAAAAACTGTGTTCGCAAGGTCCTTTAATCTGTATACACGCATTCAGCCAGAAATCCGAGTGGGTGGGCGGATATTTGAAAGACCTATATTTTTATATAGAGTACACAAATTTCCAGTTGTTTATATTAAGCACGGTTTTAAAATCAGTTATAGGGTTTTTTTTTGGGATTTCGATTTTTTTCCTTATGACATCGGATAATAATTCTGCAAATTAAGTAACTGTTTGTACCCTTTACAACTAGTTTGTCGTTCGCTGTGAAATTTTTTTAATAGTCATCTTAGAGCCCATAAGGTCGATTTAGCTATGTCTTTCTGTATGTATGTCCGTCTGTTGAAATTAGGCTCACTTCGGAATGACTCAAAAGAAAAGAACAGTATTGTTGTCAAATTCTTTCTGCTAAGAAAGTTATAAAATTTTATACAACTTTGCACAAACTCATTCCATATGACTAGAAATCATACTTCTTAATTTCTTGATGAACGGTCCATAATTAACAATAGGCCTCCTATAAAGCCGTAATTGTGGAAAACACTTTAGTATGCCTTAAACTGTAACGAATAAAGTAATAAAATGTGGTCTGTCATAGTTTTATAAGACTAGAAATCCCATTGCCAAATTTCGCAAAGGCCCCATATAAAGCCCACTCTTGGAAAAAAAAACTTTAGTACGCCTGTTACGAATAATGCTATTGTACACTCAAAGGAAAAATAAATCCATCTGTACTCAAATCAATCCGAAGTGGTATTAATAGTACGGTGAGTACGAATTTTCTTAAATCAAGTACAGAAAGAAAAGAAAAGATTGATTCATGTGTGGATTTTCAATCGCAAAATACTTCAATTATCAATATTCAATCCCGATTTCGTACTTCAAATAATCCGAAAATGAGATTGATTTAAGTAAAACTAAGATTGATTCAAGAATTATGAAGTTCATTTAATCACGAACTCGTTCTTTAAATAATCCGAAAATGAAATTGATTTAAGTAAAACTAAGATTGAACCAATCTCAAAATGCGCTTAATTCAATTACTATAAAGTCGATTCAATCCCGAGTTCGTACTTGAAATAAACCCAAAGCGGAATTAGAAGAACAATTTTATTATGATTGATTTACTTACGCGTTTAACACTTTCCAGAATTTTAATTATTAAACACCAGCATCATTCCCGATATGGTTTTTACTTTAAAAACTTAATGTACGTATATAACTGAATATACAAACTAAATAAGAAGCAATTTTACTTTTTAAACATGAAAATAATGTGTTTTCGTCTTGTTCTGTTGTTTTTATTGCTTTTATACGCTCACTTTGTAATTTTACTCTCAGAGTGGCACGAAAAGTTTACTCTTTTTTTTTACTTGGCTAAAGAATTTTTTACTTATTTTTAGAAATTCCGGGACTGATTTTCGAAAGTAATCCCATTTAGGTTTGTTTTAGTACGTTTTAGTATTATTCGTACTAGAAATTTTGAGTACGACTCCAACCAGCCCAATAAAAAATGGAGCTTCCAACGAAGCTGGTTTGTAAGGGAGAAACATAAAAGTTTCGCTTACCATTGCGCTTACGGAAGTCATGAATTTTATATGGCGAGTTCCCACTTTGAGCAATAAATTTTTGACACATAAAGCGCATTATTCAGCGCATATAAAAATTGTTGGATATAACGATCAGCTTTACACCAGAGTTAAACATTTCATAGCACAATTGTGCTAAAGCAATCACACGTATACTCTTACGCTCTTGTATTCAGTCTTCGTTTAGATGTTGATGGCTACACATGTGCGGATGCTTATGAATTTTTTTTCAGCTTTTTTCTTGTTTTTACAGTAATCGTTTGCCAGCGAACATTTTGAAGTCAGAATGATATGTGAAAAATATTTCATGATAACTAATGCATTTGGTAACATGCAATGTCTGCTATGTTACCAAATGTTTAAAGAAAATAGGGAATATGTTATTAAAAGACATTACGATTCTTTTCATAGTGACATGAAAAGTTTCGAAGGTAAGAAAAGAAAGGATCATTTAGATATGGTATAAAACATTTATATAGAAAAAACTAAAGAATGGCTACTTGCAGTTGAGGAAAACAAAGCAAGGGCAGAAAAAAAAAATTTGAAGTATCAAGCTTAATAAGCTTAGACATTGTTAGGCATGGTAGGCCATTCACTGATGGGATATTTTTTAAAAACTTATTAGAAAAAGTTTTTAAAAAACTTAATTATAACAGTAAGTTTATAAAATCTCTTCCATTGTCGGCCCCAAGTGTAGTACGACTTATTGATCATATAGGAAACTCGGTAAAATCCGCTATTTGGGAAAAATAAGTAATTGTGAATATGTTTCTTTTTGTTTAGATGAAAGCACAGATATAAATGATCTTTGCCAATTGGTATTATGTATTCGCTGCGTGGATAGCAACTACGAGGTTTTTGAGACAATGTATTCTCTAGAAACGTTTCATGGAAATGTAACGGGCAAGCTTTTATATGAAGTAGTCAGTGAAAAGCTTTTTGATATTATAGATACAAAGAAAATTGTTGGAGTCTGTACAGATGGGGCAAACGTAATGACCGGAAAACACGAAGGCTTCATAGGTCATCTAAAAAAAAACCAAATATCAGTTTTGAGCTTTCACTGCATTATTCACCAGGCCGCTCTTGCATCAAAATTTTTATCCAATCATGCCAGTATGAAGACTGCAGAGTCTATAATTAATAAAATAAGAGGAGGGCATCATGCACTTACTCACAGAAAATTTGTTAGTTTTTTAAAAAGCAAAAACAGCGCATACAATGACCTAAAAATGTTTACTGACGTCCGCTGGCTTAGCCGTGGTGATTGTCTAAATAGATTATTTAATTTGAGGAAAGAAGTGCTGCAGTTCTTAGAAACAGAAAATATAGCAGACTGGGCCATACAGGCTTTAAAAGATAACAAATTTATTTTAGATTTAGCGTTTTTAGCCGATTTAACAACTTTTCTGAATGAGTTTAATTTAAAACTGCAAGGAAAAGAAAAAAACTTGTGTGATCTCTCTAAAATTCTATTTCATTTTAAATCAAAATTATTTTTACTCATCTCTGAAGTTCAAGCTGGTGACTTTTCTAGTTTTCCAAAAACTTCTCTAATATATGTCAAAGAGGACAATGGCACAATATTTGAATATGCAGCAGTACTTGAAATAATTTTTTATAACTTTCAGGACAGATTTGTAGATTTTGAAAATATACAGCAGTTAACTGATCTTTTTGAAAACCCTTTTAACTGCGATATAACTAAGTATGAGTTTGATATACAATCAGAACTGATAATATTACGAAGTGAAATAAATGCTCCGGAGGTTAATAATATATTAGATTTTTGGAAAAACTTGGAAAAAATATCATACCCCCAAATTACAAAAAATGCGTTAAAATATTTGTCATTATTTCCCTCTACTTACCTCTGTGAGCAAATTTTTTCAGACTTAAAATTTATTTGTACAAAACAGCGAAATAAGTTAAGCTCGGCACACTTAAAAAATATTTTGTTAATAAGAAACTGCCATAAAAGCATAAATATAGATAACTTTATCGCGTAGGTTAGTGGTAAAATTAAAAAGAGATGAATCATAAGAAAGCATAAAACTGATATTTGCTTTTTTAGATGACCTTGGTTTCTATTTCTTACTATTATAACATATTTATGCAATTTATAAAGAATAATATGCATCTGTTTAATTGGCAAAGGGTAAAATATTTCTTAAATAAATTATATTTTAAATGATTCACTTTGTGTTTGTTGGGTAATTCTCTCACTAATACAACCTCATTTTTAGTTTTGTTTAACTCTGCTTTACACACTGAATGTTTTGATACAGTTATTTTTTAGTATTCTCCCTTTCAAACCTGCTTCGTAGTAAGAGAATGCTGCGGCACTTGAAATGTTGTTTTTTTTTTTATAAAAGTTGTTGAGAGTTATTTAACTTACTTTACTGCATATCTGTATGTCTTATTGCGTAGCGCATTATTGTGCGCTTATTCTTTTAAATGTATCATTAGTGCTTCGCAAAATGATAAAAGTTTTTATTGGGCGGGTGTTTTTCTTAAGCAACAAAAAACTCAATTTAAGAGAAGAAGGTTTTTTTATTATAATTCATTAACATTTTGTATGAAGGTTGGCGCTTAAGCTAAAATTGTTTTTGCTATAAAATCGCAACGGTACCATGTGACCATGACATTTTAGGAGATGACGCAAGTGTTGCCAATAAATTTACTTAAAGAAACGAAAATTTAAAATGTTGTCGCTTAAGCTATTTTTGCGATTATCTTTTTATAAAAACTAATACTCTGTTTTTTACAAAAATAGAATTTTTCAAATGTTCGAGATTTTTTTTCCAAAAAATTAAATTTTTTCACTAAAATCTTTTTTTTTTTCTAAAATTTTACAAACACTGCAACTATTTTTTGTCAAAAAACCGCTGTTTGCATCCATCAGCAATAAATTTCTTTTATTATAAATTGGCAAATAAAAATATCTTTTATAAAATAAATAAGATTTATATTAAATTTTTTAGTTTACTGTTTAACTTCAGTTATTTCGCTTTAGCCATTTTACTGACTCAAGTCATTGTTGTGCTTATTTTCAGTTACCCACAGCAACCTCTTATATAATTTAATTACCTAAATACGTTTGTGTACAAAAAGTACAATTTTATATACAGCAACACGAAATAATACCTTAAATTTTACGAACCACCTAAAAAGATTTATACTTAGATTAAATGCGAAAAAATTTAGAAAAATATAAGACCGAATGAATTTTATAACAATTTCCATGTAATTGTAATAAATTTTATATTGTATTATCAAAAAAAAAGTTGCATTAGAACTAGATTTCTTAAATTAAGTTTTTATTTTAATATAGCCCTCTTTAAACTTTATTGAACCAGAAATGAAATGGATTCAATGCCAACAGTAAAGCGGAATATTATAGCAGAGAAGGAACTTAAGTGTACATTTTTTTTAAATTTCAACATAGTTATGTGTCGATTACGGAAAGCAAAACAACTGAAGTTGAGTTGCGAGCAGCGAAATTAGGCAACGCCACGGCCGTAAATAAATATATAAAAATTTTTTTAAATTTATATTTTAACATCAGCAGCGTTGCCTGATTTCGCTGCTGGCAAATCAACTTCAGTTCAAAAGTCATCCGTAATCGACCCATTAGTTTAACTTAATTTCCATTACAGCTGTTAAAAGTACTTGTGCTAAAATTGTATCCTTCACTGTAACTGCACTTTTATTGAAAAGAGTATGTGCAGGCACTTTCTTCATTGTTTCAATTGGGAACACATGTGTTTCTGTAACGTTACAGGGTTACGCTTCAATTGTCTGAACATACCTCTACTTTATGTCTGTCTGTCCGTCTGTCTGTTTATCTTCACGTACCTCTTCCAAGCAACCAACCTTCTAACCATTCCTTTATTCAGCCATTCCTTACTCTTTATTTTGTACGTATTGAATGTGAAATAAAAACAAGACAAGTTAGTTTTTGTTTTGTAAGTAATAGACAAGAAAAATAGTTTAACATTTTAACTTTATTATTCAAACAATTTTCTTAGTTTTATTTTTCTTGTTTTTTTTTTAATTTTTTTTTATTTTGAGTAAAATCTTGTTTTATCGCTACATTGAATTCTTAGCAGTTTAGCAGCAATCACTTGAAAATTACTTAAGTTTAACATGTTTTACTTTCAGGTTTTATGTGAATTTCGAAAATTAATGTTAAGTTAAAACGAAATTCGAAAAAACTTGAAAAGTAATCAATAGAAAAATAACAGGATGTTTTAAGTTCTGTTGAGATTTAATTTTAAGATTTCATATAAATTGAATTAAGATATTTGAGATTGAAAAAAAGTTATTTCTAACAGTCTTCTAATACGACTTTTGGGAAGAACTTCAGTTTCAAGGATGACATATGATTGTAGCTTAAAGCTGTTGTTTTTTTATACGAGAATTTCCCGTACAACAATCCCTGGATCTGTAAATTTTTTGGGGAGAAAAATCGTTTCGAGGCAAAAGTGAATCCAAAACTTTTGAGTTGAAACACTCAAAATAATTAAGAGAACAAAACCAAGAACATAGATTATAAACAACGGCTGTAACCAGGCGAAATCATTTGCCCGTTGACGGCAATACTATTGCACTTAATATTTGCGATTCCGACTTGAAATCCCATAACAGGTGTTCTATAAATCGCAATCTCAAGAAGCTTGCGACTTCAGTTAGCAAAAAAATTCTTAAGACATCTAGAATATTTTTAAGAAACTATGGCAGATTGCAATCAGAGCACCCTAAAATAAATCTGGCCTTTGCTATTTCAAATCGTGTGGTTGTCAGAACATGGCCGGATAACAAGTACAAAAAAAAAAAAAAAAAAAACAACATTGTATTTTTATTGCTGCTTTAATTGGTCGATACATCCAAAACACTAACATTTTTTGACATTTCTCTTTCTAAGTAAGAAAGACGCTTCAGGTTCCAGCGGTCAAGTCTTGAGTTTTGAAGGCGGAAGGAAAAAGAGAATATTATCAGGCATGTTCTACAAATCCAATTGAAGTGGAATTAAATCGAACGAGATTTAAATTTCAATTATTTACAAAATGACTGTAGTTTTTTCTGGTTTTAAGAGTGTTGTTCTGGTAAATATAATTGGTACTTAAGGTATGCAGTATATAAAAAGGATTATCCTCATAAATAGGCCAACCAAAAAAAAAGTAAATGCTTATTTTTTGCTCTCCAAGATAGAATGTTTTTGATTGAAAACCAATTCCGATCATAAGAAAAGAAAGAAAATGAGCTATATTTGTTAGGGCTTTTTTTTCGCTTATTTTTGCAATATCGGCTTTTTTTTAGTTATTTTTGCAATATCGGTTTTTTTTTTACTTATTTTGCCATTTTAAGATAATTTTTCATTTTTTCATACGAAGAAAACTTGCTTTATTAATAAATTTTTGCAAAAATCGTTATTATTATTTTTTTTTTTGATGTGCAACTTTTTTATAAATACTAAAAAAATCAACCCTTTTCGTGTTGTAACAAATCTGGAGAAAAAAATCGTTCAACGTTATGGTAATATTTTGTGTTTCCCTTGTACAATATCATCCCAACAACCTATATTATCTCTGTATGTTATTATACCCACACAAAAACAGTGAAGAAGGTATTATGCATTTGTGCTGGTGTGTGTATCACCTTTAAATATCAGTGCTAAAGTATAACGATGAACTCAGAATCAATTTCTGAGTCGGTCTAACTTTGTCCGTCCGGCTGGCTGGCTGGCTGGGTATTCATGTAGCCTTGTGCCCAAAGTACAGGTCACAATTTTGAAGATAATTTAATGAAATTGGGTACGTGGGTTCTAATTGGCACAAGGGCGAATCGGTCTATAATTTCATATAGCACGTATACAAGCTTTCCGGAATAGGGTCTTTGTGCCCACTATTAAACCAATTTTAATGAAATTCAAGATATATGTAGGTAGATCCATATTTATATGGACACATTAGGTGTGCATTTTTTAAAAATTGGACCACGACGGGAGATAGGGGGCAATTTCCACATAACAGAAACTATTTTACCGATTTTAATGAAATTTTAAACATAGATAAATCTCTATTCATATAGCCATATACTCGAAAATTTGTTTTTAAATACTGTGGTTCTGGGTATCATATGGTCGGGCTTGACCGACTATACTTTTTTACTTGATTTTTATGTTACTCTGTCTTAGCGGACATGTAACGTACTTTTTATATTTATGCGTTTAAGTTTTTAGTATTTAGCCTTTTTATCAACGTATTTTATTTTTTGCTTGCTTAAGTTCTTTTCTTTCGAAAATTACATAGCTGTATTCTAACGATCAAATTCCTTATACAATTATACTCTTTCTGTAACGACTTTTTACCATCATAGTTGGCAATGCCTTATTTCTTTTTAAATATAGTTTTTGTATAAAATAACGCCTGTTAGTTCCCCTTCTCTCAATTTTTGGCATAGTAACGTTTTTTTTTGCTTTTTTATATAGTTTTAGCTATTAAGAATTTCTAAATATTAGAATGAAAGTGATTTGCGGAACCAACAAATTTTTTCATTGGTTTCCCAAGTGAATATAGTTATGGACACCGTAAGAAAAATGTCCGGTGTTCCAGGGGATAAAGGAGACAAAAAATTAAAATCAGTTTTATTCAAAAATTATGAATTTTCGGTACTTAAAGATATTGGGGTTTATTTTGGGAGGCAAGCGGAATTGTGAGTGCGATCGTATAAAATATACTTCAGAGCAAATATTTAATTTTAAATATGCTCCCTTAACATCTGTAGACTTAGAAAAAACTTTTTTTTGTTCAAGAACGTGCTGACTCCAAATAGACAGAGTTTTCTTTTCGAAAATTTATCGCATCAATTTATAATTTACTGTTACAACGTATTAAACGAATAAAGTGGGAAATAAACAATAAATTTAAATTGCTTTTTTTATTTTAACAGATTATTTTCATGCTTCTAAACGCTTTTTTTAAGAGCTTAAAACTGTTTTTAAGTGCTTTTTTTTGGTTGCCCTACTTATAAACTTTATTTACAGGCTCGTTTTAAAAATTTGATCGATTTTGAATTCACGTCATTTCGATTTGCAGAACGTACCCGTATTTATTTTTCCCCCTTTTTCTTAAAATTCAAGACCTGGCGACGAAAACCTGAAGCGTGTGAATCACTTTAGTGTTTTTATTAAGTTTAAATTCAATAAATATATTTTTGTTGTCAATGTCAAGTCCTGCTTATATTTACCACCCTTTTATTTGAACGCGAAATAAGTTTGCAATATTTTCATCATATATGTAACTGAAACAAAATATTATAGGGCATTTATAAATCGCAATTTATCTTATAATTTCTTTTACAAAAAATCTAAAACTAGTTACTGAGGTAAAATTTCTTTTAAAAAACTTAAGGAAAAAAATCTAAGTTTGTTTAAAAAATATATTTTTTTTTTGTTTCTTTGTAACTATTTTTTAAGGTTTAAACACATATCGATGTTTTTTATTTTAATGTATAAGAAAAAAAGGATATTTCTCTAAGGATTATTGCAATGTTTTCCTTGTCTCCACTGCTTGTTTTGCTCTGTGATTTTTTCTCTCTTTCTCTACTTACATGAAAGTAAGTGAAAATAGTGTAAAACACGAACATGTATTGACAAGAGAACATTGAAAAGTTTTTCGTTTTTTTTTTTATACATATTTTTATTTTGCAACTTGTCTTCGTTGGCTTTTCCTCGCCCTCATTGCCTTGCAATAAATTTCTAAGGGATTTTAGTGTACTTCTTTCATTGATATTTTTACTTTTGTTCAGGCATACATTTTATAGTTTGTATATATTCGTTTTTATATTGTCAATGCATTTTGTTTGTTTTTTTTTTTTTTTTTCTGATCACCAAAATGTCTTTTTTCGCTACTGAGTTTTTTTTTTTTAATTTTTGTTCAGCTGCTGTGATTTATATTTTTTTTCGTGCAAAGTTGTTGAAATGCTGTTCGAACATTTTGTTCGTACAACTTTGGTTGTATGCATGTGTATTGTTCTGCTGGTTGGTTGCTCGTTTTGTTTGCTCAGTAGTGTTGCAACTTTTTTAAACTTAATATAATTTTGTAAAATATTGAATTTTATACAGATTTACTTACTTACTTATGTACATATGAAGGGGAAAGTTAAATATTGATATATTTAAGATTTATAGAATTTTTGTAGCTTTTGCTTCATGTTCATCTTTAAGTTCATGTTATGTTACGTTTTCTATTTAAATTATTTTTTTTTTTTTATTATTTTTATAAAGACGATTCCGAGACTTTATATTCAATATTTTTTAAATTTTCGATCAATCATGTAATAAAAATTCAAATTTATAAAAGAATTTAAACGAAATTTTGAGGGTTTTTATTTAATATTCTCTTTTCTGAATACAATATTTCCATCAATCAGTCAAAAAATTCTAATACATACAAAATTTACAAAAAAAAAAACCGATTTGGCAGATTTATAATCCGACGTGCTTAAGAATACATTTACCAGTTAGTTGGGTTATAAAGCTTGGACTCGGGAAGACCTTTGGTTCCCGAAAGTGGGGAATTAAAAAAAAAAATTTAATTTTGGTCATAACTTCTTGTATCTGAGCCAATTTTCCCGAAATTTTCAGTAAAATATTTTTTACTAAAGATTTCCGATCTTTTGATATATAAGGGATAACCATAGGTCATATGACAGTCGAAAAAATCAGGTTTTTATAAAATTTTTAATATTTTTTGTTCGGGAGGTACTACGCCCACTTGTCCAATCCCGCCCACATTTTGTGGGATGCTGTGTACTAATAACCTTAATGTGTGTACCTAATTTGGAAATACAGAAAAAAGTATTAAAAATACAACAGTAACAAGGGATTTTTGGAAAAAGTTAGAGGTAGTCATGGTTTTTTGCTCATATGTCAGCCATTTTTGGACCGATCTTGCTGAATTGCAATAGCAAGAAATAGTGGACTATATGTGACATAAATGTAAAACAACCTAGCCGCTATCATGTCTGGAGTATCCGGAAAACACATATCAAACGTAAGACGGACAGACGGACGGACAGACGGACATCGTTAAATCAACTTCTCTCCTCATAAGGACCCAGAATATATACTCTTTATAGGGTCTAAGATCAATACTATAGAAATTACAAACGGAATGACAAACTTATATATACCCTTTTCCACCAGTGGTGAAGGGTATAATAAGGCTGTCAACTGTGACCGATGGTGGACAACACAAATATCATAATAGTTTTACTTGTGCGTTTATAAAGCAGTAGGTATTGTTCTATTTGTCTTGTATAAATAACAACGAAGCAACTGTAGAGCGATGTTTTTGAAGTTTTAGCGTGAAACTGACAAAATATCCATCACTTACATATGTATATTGAGCGACGATTACAAATATATTTGATGTCTGCAAAGTTGATGTTAACAGATTGAACAACAAATCTATAAGGATTACCAATCATTGTGAAGGGTGCATAAACTCAACACGAACAAGTTAAAAAAATATTCAAGTCAAACAAAAGTTTTATAAACTTTTCTCCAACTTAATTTTTAATAGTGCAAAATAAGTGCTGATGAATCAGAGCAAAATTACATACATATTTATTTTCGATTAAAAAATAAAAACTGCAAAGTTAAAGTTGAGCAATTCACAGTGAATCAAATGAATGTAAAATAATAATGAAATATTTAATTTCTAAATTCACCTGAAAAGATCTATGCCTGTATTCATAAAATTTTTTTAAATTTAATAAAGGCTTAAAGAACAAATTTACTATGAAAATTATCCCTAATAAACGTTTATTAAATTTAATAATTGTTTGTGAATGCGGGGGCTAAACTTTTTTTTTATTATAAAACAAATAAGAAATACTTCAAAAACTCTACAAATAGTTTAAAGTTAATACTTCTCTAAAACCGAAATAATAGTTATTTAGTTTATATTTCTTTTCTTGGTGTCTGCATTTTGTCTATCTGCCCCATTCCCTTAATAATATTAGGAGCTTGTTTAAATTTCAATTCACCTGCGTACATTCAGAACTTGTTATTTAAACCAATTTTTTTTCAATATAAGCACGTGTGTGGTATATTAAACCCTAATTTGAATGTATCAATAATAAATACACACATAAATAATTCAATATCCATAATACCAAACGAGTATTTTTGAAACAATTTTAAATAAAATAGTTCCATCCATATCCAATTAAAGTTTTGTCATGAAAAACACATACAAATGAACTTCAATGCCAAACATAGACAATTTTTTAGTCCAACCTATTTAGTATTTGAAATCAATTTGTTAAAATATTACGACATTGACTTTTAGCCATTTTATTTCAGTACATTTGCTCTTGTAAACCCAAAAAATGTTTTTCCTAATAAATTATTTAATGATACATGATTATTCAATGGATATTCTACTGTAGGTCGAGTATTAACATTAAATAAATTATTAGTACATTATTAAATATAAAGTTTTTTTTGCCATTCGCGCTTAACCTCAAGGCCACTCGTTCAAAATTTCATTGTAATTGTAATAAAAATTTGACATCTTTCCTTAATTATTTTCGACATGATTTTAATCTTTTTTGATTTTTTTTTAAACAAACAACGGATACATCTCTTTAGATTTTGAAATTTGGCAAGTTAAAGGTTTTTAAGATCAAACAGTGCTTGTTCAAAATAGATTTAATGCCTTTTTTGAAGAATTTACTTTAATTTAAAAAAGCTTTGTTGCCAAAATAACAAATTTTTTACTTCTACTTTTTCCAACGCATCTGTGCAAGTAAACATTCTCTTGTACAGAAGTGTATTTTATGTTGTTATAGGTTCTTGTTTGACATGTTATAATGATCAATAATTAAGATAACATAACTAATTTAGTTATTCATTTTGTTTTGCAGTTGGCTGACACACATCAACAAACCTGCATCAAAAAAAACGGAAGCATAAATGTAAGTACACTCTGGAAAATTTAAATAAAAGCAAATAATTACAGTTTTTAATAATATATACTATAATTGATTTCTTTTTGGTGCATCGCTTTCTTTTCTCTCTTCTCTTTCTTTTCTTTAATTTGCAAAATATATTACACAAATGTTTAACATTTTAAATATCGCACTTGTTCAACAATACTATATTAACTTAAAATTTAAAAAAAAAATTCAGTAGAAGCAAAAAAATTTTTTATTTAACATCAGCGTTTAAAAAACTGCAGTCAAAGTGGAAGAACTGCCATTTCTTCCACTTCTTGATTTGTCATTGGCAAAAAAAACTGTTACTTTTACTTCTGATTCATTAAATGTAAACAGTCGCTTTCAAACCAACTCAAAAATCGAAAAGTTGTACATAAATTTTCTTTTTTTTTTGTTCGAAAGTTTCTGGTTTCGACTGCAGTTTTGAAACCCTGTTTAACATTTAGCCATATGAAAAAGACTTTTAAGCCCAACCGTTTTTTTTTTTTTTTTACCAACGTTTTTTTAAAGAAAATCTTTATAATAATTACTACAAATAAACAAAGTAATAGTATAAATAGCATATAACTATACACTGTCCCATAAACGAGCTTTCTAGTATAATATATAGGTATAAAATACAATATATACATTTTTTAAAACTAATTATGATTCTTATACAAAATATAAAGTTATATCTGTTTTTTAATAACATATGTTTCGTAATGAAAAATTATTCAAAAAACATTACAATAACAATTATTATAATAAAGGGAAAAGTCAGGAATTAAAAGAAGAAATTACTGTATTTGACTAAGCCACCAGTATTTACTAATATTTAATATAACGCCAGGAATCCAAATGCTATCGAACGCTTTTTCAAAATCGACAAGACATGCGCCTGTACAGAGAGATTTATTTAAATTCCAATTAATGTTAGAAGTCAAAAGGTGTATTCCGTGAATCGTAGAATGTTTATATTTACTTAAAACCGAATTGTCTATCATTAATCAGATTGTTATTCTGACAAAAATTTAAAATATTAATATTTATGCATATTTCAAAAACTTTGCTTATGTTTGGGAGCAAACTTATGGCTCTCAGATTTTTCGGATTGCTGGTGTCCTTATCGTTTTTGGGCAATACCACAACTTTAGCCAATTTCCATGCTCGGTGGAAATATGAGTTGTTAAGCATATTGTTAAATAACGTGCAGTAATCAAGTATTAATACATCAGGGATATTCTTTAATACTATATTTGGAATGGTATCAACACCAGACGAAAATTTATTTCTTAGATTTCTAAAAATATAAAAAATTTTTTCCTGTGTAATTAAAAAGTTCTCTGATTGTGAAGCACTTATTTGATTTGCCCTTTTATCTGAATTAAAGGTCGTAAAACATGACTGGTTATATTCATTACTAGATTTTTCTGTTAAAAATCTGTTGAAACGATTGTCAACATCAACCTGTAAACTATTATTCTGGTCAATCTCTTTAAATGCATGGGTATATTACATCTAAAATTTGCTGTTGATCTCTTATAATGAAATTACCATTATCGCTCTCTGTAGTGAGGGGATTTACGCCGACATAACTTAATAGGTTTTCATCTTCGTGACTAATTTTTACCACATCTATATCTACCCCAACCGTTTAATTACCAAAAAGCATAGATGGGCATTTTTCAGTACCAGTACTTTTTCAGTATTTTCTTTTTTTACCGATTACTGAAAAAAAAATCAGTATTCAGTAAATTTTACTGCTTACTGAAAACAAAAATCAGTATTCAGTAAAAAGTACTGATTACTGAAAACAAAAATCAGTATCATTTAAGATCAGAAAATTCAAAAGTATACCAAATGAATTTTTTGGAGTTTTTTTGTCAAATATTTCTAAAATGTGCACATACCTTAACGTAATTAAGGAAATGTATTTTTTAATTATTATCTTTTGTTTAAAATATTTTGTTAGATGTACCTAATCATAATACCAACACTGTATATATACAATATAATACACACGAATCCTGTGTGTGAGATTCTACATAGTTTTTGTGTCATTATAACAACTACAATTACTTTATAATGACTGACTTCTATGTACTTATGTGTATAATACACACTTCAGACTACTAGAACAGAAGTATGATATGACATAAAAGCGCATAAATGTCAATTTTTATATACATATTATGACTTTTATGTCTGTGTTAAATTACAATGATGTTAATTATGAACGAAACGAAATAATTCTAATAAACATTTTTAATATTTTTGTTTAAAAAAAATTACAAAACGTTTTTAAATTTCTCTTTAAAAAGCTTATAGAGATTTAATTTGATTGAAATTTTAAACCATTCACATCACCCCTGGGTCAAGTACTTGTATTTAGAAAAGTGCTAGACCAAAAACGTCTTTATGTTTTTGTTTTTACCTTTCAACAAAAAAAACTTCCTCCCCTCTGCAAGTGACTACTCAAGAAGAAATGAAGAAAACAAATCGTTCTCTAGCTTCACTCTTAACATGAATTCGAAGAAAAGTAAGAAACAAAAGAACTTTTAGTGATTTAATTTCCGGTTCATGCTATATAGCAAAAAAAAAAAAGCGACCTGTATAACCTGCCTACTCTTAAACAAGTCTACTTCAATTACCTACACCGTCTTATGGACACAGATACAGACAGAAACCACTTAAATACTTTTGTTTCTTTTTTCCTGTTCTTTACACAAGTACAAGTGTTAAATTCAATACTCGAACTAAAGCACAACAAAAAAATATCACATTTATAAAATGAAATTGAAACAGATTTAGTTAAAGCACACCTACAACAGGATATCATACTGGTTCGTGGTGACTGGTCTCTGGAGCGTTTTTCTCTCTATCGTTTAATTGTGAGATTAGAGACGTTTTTAAGAGGAACGGGGGGTCATTGAAAAATTGAGCAAGGTTTATTTTATTAAGTTTATTCCGTTATACCGGCTGTTTGCTGCAAAACATTTTTAGCATTGGGTGCATAGAAAACAGAACATTTGATCGAAATCTAGTTCCGTAATTCGAGTTTTACGTTAATACGTTTTTTTTTATATGTCATAAGCCATCGGTTTAAAGGGCCACCTATAATTTCAATTAAAACTGCCTTAACCGTGTTCAGATATGCACCTTAATTGAGTTTTGTGCAATAAATGCCATTATTGAAATGTTTCAGCAAAAGCCAGATGTTTATTTGGTTTTTTCTTTAAAGATGTCAAAAGTTGTTTACATTTTGCTTGAGTTAATAAACCGAATATTAAAAATGTATATCTGAACACCATATTAATCTGTAGATGAGACATAAGCAATTTGTTATCATTTATCTTTTTAAAATTTTAGACTATAATTTTAAACGTAGATTTAAATTCAAACGATTGTGGCAGCGCTTTATACAGCGTCATCAAGAGCTTTTATTGCTAAGCTCCACTGATTCTAAATATGAAGGCGCTGCCACCCACAGGTTCAATATATATTGACCGTGATCCGGTATCGCGATAATTATTGAAAGTGTAGAATGCAGTTTTGAGGGGTCGCGATCCATATTGCAAAACAGCTCAACTTTATGTGATCCACGTGATCCACATGATTAAAATATTGAAAGCTAAGCATACTTTGTGATATAAATTCGTGATACGTTGGTGAGAAGGTGAAAAAAAAAAAAATTAAAACATGTTTGTATAGTTTGTGCTTTAACGAAAAAGCCAGCAAGCTAGTAAATACTGACTCAATAAATGATGGAAATGTATAATGCGTAATAAAATTAAGATGGATCGCGTTCCAGATATCGAAATATATTTAAAATGTGTAGCAGTGCCTTAATGAGAAGAATGAAAGTTATTGTAGTACAAGCCATTGTATGACTTCCGTTAAAACCAACAGTTTTAATACAAAGACAAAAATATTTCACCAATTGAATCAAAAATAAAATCAGTTTGAATTAAAAATTTAATCATGTATATTAAACGTTTAATCAAGTGATTTAAACTTTTAATCAAATGAATTAAACGTTTAGTTAATTGATACTATTAATTTGCAACAGTAAAAAAATTAAATTTTTAATTAAAACTGATTTTATTTTTAATTAATGCTTCAGTTGGTGAAAAATTTTTTCTGTGTACTCTCTGTAAAGCAATCACAGATGTATATTAGCGACAAATAGCAATGTGACGAGATTGTCCATCTCTCGCTAACATTAGAAGTATTCTTTAGGCTAAGATCTCAACAGTAAAAGGGCCAGTAACTAGCTAGTCTCAGAATATTCGTGAAGAATATGAAAAGAGCGTGTGTGAAAAAACTTACACACACTATTCCAACCAAAACGTATCCTTGGTCCAACAAATTAAAACTTTTTTAATCACGTAAGCTTTTAAGCATATTTCAGATATTGTTTTCTCTAAATCATTAATTTTCCACTGTTATTTTGGTCAAAATAGACAGAGAAAAAAAATTAGTGAAAAAAAAAATTTAAATTTTTCAAAAAAATCCAATATGGACTTTAAAAAAAAAAGTAAAAGATCTGAAGGATGTGACGATGATCAAAAGCCACTAAACAGTATTTTTAAGACTTGAACAATAAAAGAAAACCGGGAGCAGTTAGAAAAAAGGTCTTACAGATCTTAGTAAGACTCTCTCGAAGAGCACCGATCCGTTTGTGCGCAGAGCCAAAGTAAGTGCTGGATTGAAGTCGCATAAAGTTCCAGATCGAAATGTAGTAAATAACTTAGAACAAAAGAACGATCAAAAAAATTTAGGTCACATTTTAAAATAAAATACACCTGTTGTGTGATGGATAATGAAACTTATATACTGACAGGCTTTTGACAACTTCTGGGTAAGATTTTAATGTGGCTGATGGACAAGTTAATGTTCAAGAACAATACAGGACAAAAAAAAAAAAAAAACCAACAAAGTTCCCCAAGAAGTTTATTGTGTGACAAATCATTATCATTTGTTTAAACGATAAACACAGAAATAAATATTACGGCGTGTCTACAAAAACTGCTTTTACCTTTCTTACAACCGCACAGAAAGCCTTAATATTTCTGGATCTATTTGGCATCATTTCAGTATGAAAAAAGCCTCTTGAGTGGTAATCAAACGATTATGTAAATTTTGTAACACAGGAGGCAAGTTCTCCTAACAGGACATTTCCGATTTTCAGCACAAGTGGACCACTTCGTCCAAAAAGGAAACGGAATCAAAATAAACTCTTTAATAAGAAGTTTTGTGGAAAAAGTTTATACATTTTTAAATACCATGTAATACACCAAACATCCCGTCTTCATCTGCGTTGGAATCGTGCATCCTATCGATTATATTGCAATAATCTTGTTACGGCCCTATGCTCCTTGTAGGAGTTAAAAGTATATAAAATACACCAATATTTTAATGTTTAATGAATTTGTACAATATTTGATTAGATTTACGTATTTTTAAAAAATGTTATATTGCATGGCTTAAGTTTTAATAAAATTAATACAAGTATAAGTTTTTTCTGGCTCATTCTTTAACTTAATTGATTTGAAACGGCTTGGACTTTATGTCCAAGATTGCCTGTCAATACCATGAATTTCTAAACGAGATGTGGAAATATAGGGATTTTCCTGAGAGTGTCTTAAAATTTAACTTTGCTTTAGTCTGTTCTGATTCCATCCACCACCACTTGTGGAAAATTAGGGTTTATTCATACACACACCACAATAGAGGAGAGGGAATTTTACGTTTGTGCTGGTGTGTGTAACACTAAAAAAAAATGGTCATAGACTAGGTTTGCCAGATCCAATTTCCAAAATTCTATATTCACCAAAAAAACATCTTGGTTTGGAAAAGAGTTCTTGACAATAAAATACACACACAAACACTTTGCACTTATTTTTCTTTTTTTTTTTTTTGATACACAAAAATCTGGGTTCACACTATAAAAGTTTTCTGGTCTAAGTTTTTTTTGTGAGAGGTGGCCATGTCCAAAAATGTGTTTTCTCTGCGTGTATTGAAACTGTTAAAGCTTTTCCTTAAGCACTTTCTTCGTATTGCAAATGTACTGTTGAAGTTTTAAAAAGTTTATTTAAGTGTGATTAACCTTTTATTCAACACAATTTTAGTGTTACGAGTATGTATCGTGTGGGAATGTCAGAGACCTTAGAGAAAAATTTAAAAAACTTATTTGCATAGCAGGAGTTAAAGTGTAAGTAAACTGTGAAGTTGTTGGGTAACCAACACCAAGATAGTTAAAAAAAATCAACATTAAAGCGAAATGTTGTTGGCGACCATTAAATCACTATGACAACCTGTTTGGCTTGTTTGAGGAAAACATTTCACTTTGAAACTCGTTCCAATTAGGAAATGAATAAGACAAAAAAAAAAAAAAAAATTGATTTTAAAGTCTCCTAAAGAAAATTGAAATAAACGAAATTGTATTTGTTTAGCTTTTTAAAGCTGCAAATCAATCAACGCTAAAAAACAATTTTCGTTTTGCATCAAAGTTTCTTTGTTAAATGATTTAAACAAATTTAAAAATTTTTATCAAGCGAACAAACAATTAATGACATTAAAACTCGCCATAATGAAATTAAACACACAAATCACATACAAAATGAAATCAAAAACAACATATATCTACTATATGAAAACAAAACTCATTCACACATCATGCCCAACTTCTACCCCCCTCACATGTGAACGAACTTTAAAAGGATTGATGCTTTAACTGTCACACATGTACGTGATGAACGTAAACAAGGACTGTTTGTTTTTAAAGTTATAATTGTGAATAGAAAATCCTGTTTTTATATTTTTATTTGGAAATTCTGCAGTCAGTAAATCAGGTAACAAGTGAGAAAGCAAGTGATGAACACATTTTTACTTTTTTTTTACTTTTTGGGTTCAACAAAGCCCTTGAAACATAAACAATCCTTTAGCAGTGTGTGTATCTCACACTGTCTGTGTTGGCCTTTATTGTGAAGTTATCCGCGATTGTATGTTTCTTGTAAAGAAGTTATGGCAACGTATCGTGACAATTTTGTTTAACAAAGAATAAACTAGAGTCAAAAGTGTAAAAAACGAAATTAAAAAAAAAAAAAAAAACAGAAAAATGTGTAAACTTTGGTGTTGATATATTTGCATTTTGCATTTTACATTATATATATGTATTCTTTTTGAGGATTATGTGTTAAATTTAGTCACCTTAAATGCAAAAGGGCTTAACAACACTTTCTATTTTTTTTACAGGAGAAAAAAAAACTTTGCAAAATCAACAACAGCAAGGTGTGGTTGGCGTTTGAATTTCTTTAATAAAGTAATTTATTGGTCACAGGAATCTAAAATTTTTTGTGAACATGTAGTTTAATAAAACGAACAAAAATCAGTAAAAAAATCATTTTTGAATTTTTTTGTTGTTATGCCCTTTTGCCTTTTAGGCGACGATATGTATGTTGCCCTGCTTGGATTTTAAAAAAATTTTAATCTGTCTCGGGTACTTGATACGTGGTGTATGCATTTAAATAAAATTTTGAGTAAAATAAAATTACACTGTGCTACAAAGAGAAGTATCAGGGAAAACGTGGAGAATTAAAATCAAATGTGTGCTGATGTTTGCCCAATATATTCTTCTATTCTTTTGCTTTTGCAGTAGAGTTTTAATAGCAACGGGTGATTATTTTACCGTTTGGGTTTTGCAAAATTAAAAAGAACACAGAAAATTTGCAAAAGTTAATGAAGTATTTATTAGGGGCCATAAACGAATGACATTTACATTTTAAACATTTTTTTTAATGTTAATATTGCCTACTGCTATCACGTAGTTGATCTATCTGTCAGTTTCAATTTTGGCATACTTTTTCCAGCATATCGGCCGGTATCTCATCAATGGCAAATGTAACGTTGTCTTCCCGGGTTGGGATTGTGGCTGGCCTGCCCCTGCAGAGAAAAAAATTTCGCAAATTTTTTTTCAAATAAATCATTTATCAAAAATAAAATCAGTTGTTATTAAAAATTAACGTTTACTTATATCAACAACATTACTGCCGAAAATGTTGTTAATATCAACAAATATTTAATTGATACATTTAATTTCCCAATAAAAAATTGGGCTTCAAACGAAGCAGGTTTGTAAGGGAGAAATGTAAGCGTTTCGCTTACCATTGCGCTTACGGAAGACATGAATTTTATATGGCGAGTTTCCACTTTGAAGCAATACATTTTTGACACATAAAGCGCATATAGAAATTGTTGGATGTAATGATCAGCTTTAAACACTGAATATTTTAATACAGTAATTTTTTTTATTTTCCCTTACAAACCTGCTTCGTAGTAAGGGATTGCCGTGGCACTTGAAATATTATTTTTTCTTTAATGAAACTTGTTAAGAGCTCCTTCACTTACTTTACTGCATCTCTGTTTGTCTTATTGCGTAGCGCATAATTGTGCGCTTATTTTTTTAAATGTAGCATTAGTGCTTCGCAAAATGATAAAGTTTTTTACTGGGCACTGAATGTTTTTTTACAGTTATTTTTTAGTATTCTCCCTTACAAACCTGCTTCGCAGTAAAGGAATGCCGTAGCACTTGAAATGTTATTTTTTGTTTTATGAAACTTGTTAAGAGTTCCTTCACTTCCTTTACTACATTTGTGCCTGTCTTATTGCGCTAATTTTTATAAATGTATCATTTGTGCTTCGCAAAATGATAAACATTTTTACTGAGTTGCTTACTGGTGCAAATTTAATTAATTTTTTAATTAATATCACAAATTTTTTTAGTGAAATCAATTTCTATTTTTTTCTGTGTGTACACGAGAGAATTTAAGTATCCCCACAAAAAATGGTCTGGTGGGGTCAAATCGCATGATCTTGGCAGCCAATGGACTGCTTCAAAGCGTGAGATTAAATGCTCACCATTAAATAGACGTAACTTATTTTGCCGACAGCACGAATTTAGATAATAAAATTCAATGATTTACAAGCGTTGTTCATTTGCTAGTCTACTCATGGAGAAATGGACCATACTGACCAATTTAGGCATTGCCAAATGTCACTTATCGTTTGTTTACACTGAAAAATTTACAATGGCTGTTGCTGCCGTTTACTTTAAGCTTTAAGCGGTTGTTATTGACCATCGATTTAAACTGGAACAAGACTTGTTTGAGATTCCCAAATCGACTTATCGCAATAATTTAACAAATGCAACTAAGTATATTTTATTATTAGATGGTTTTTAAAAAAAAAGGAATTGCAGCATTTGGTTCTATACCCATCATATGTTCTTATGATTACTACAAGCTTTCTGAGTCCATTCACTAATTAATAGTTTTACCAATTGATTTTTTTTAACTTTAATTAACTTTCAAACAAAACTATTTAGGTATTTTCTAGGATATGACAAATTTATTGATGAAGCTTGTAGAGTACCTATCCACCAGTGAGAAAAATCAATCGTTTATACAATTTTGTCATAACTGTCGTGTTTACGTGTTTCGTCATAGTATAATTTAGCCCAAGGTCTTATATTTTTAATGCATGAGTGTGGCTGAGCTACACTCTATTTTTTGCACTATATACATACTTATCTATTTGTTTACATTTGTATTAAATATTTTTGTTTACCTTCATATGTTTATACATACCTATTTCTATATGTAGTTGTACTGTCATACATACTTAGCAGAGTATTACAAGATGGCGCAAAAGTTGCCACCCGATGTTCTTTGACTGTAATTTTTTTTAACAAATAAAAAATGTAGGGGAAGAATGTTAGAAAAGATAAACTCACTGTTTATTGTTGGTGTTTTGTTTAAGCTTTGCTATAGTTACAAGTAAGACTTTGAGTGTTTATAATTCTTATTCGCTTTATGGTTTTATTTGTATAATATTTTTAGCTTTACTAAAATCTTTGGAAAAGGTTTCCTGACGATCTGGCCTAAGCAACCAGTGAAATGTGAAAATAGAAGCTTGCTTTCCCTCAACAATAAATTTCAGTGTATTTATCAAATATGAAAAATTGGGAATTAAGCACGTCATACAGAAATCTTATTAATGAAAAACTTTAGTTTTGCTTTAAGATTCTGTTATTTGTTTTCTGTACTTCCTTAAATAAATAAATAATATGGGTCAAGTGCCCGCTTCCAGAATTAATGAACATACGGACCCGAACTATGACATTTCCGATCACTTTTAGATTCCCGCATTCATCACGGATATTCTATTTGCGGATGGTTTAATAAAGCGATCTTGTCGGATAGAGTAAAGCAAAACAACGAGAGATTAGGCGATCCGGTAATTCATCCCTCAGAATTTTGGCTGTAGGTCGTTTAGTATGCGTCGCTGCTTCATCCTGTTAAACCACAAATTCTCCAATCGCAATTCGTACAGATGCGCTAGGTCATTGAGTACAGCTCTGTAGCGCTCGCTGTTCGAAAAAATAAGGCCCGATGACGCCTACAGAGTAAACACCACACCAAACAATAACTTTGAGCAGGTAAAATGGCTTTTGGTATGTTATGCGCTGTTATCAAAAGCTCAAAAAGTGATTATCCTGTTTATATTTGCTGCGCCAACACCACCCCCGAATTATTACGCAAAAGGGTCGAAACAATAATTCCGCGTTCTTGAGGAGTATAGAGCTCCATTTCTTATTGATGAGTATTTTGTATCTGATTATCTGTCAAAACAGAACGGACACTCACGGACATTTGCAAAAATTACATTATCTTGCGACAGGTTCATGACTTTTGCGCCACCTTGTTTTAACAGATAGTAAATTTAGTAAATATGAGCCTGGTTAAAAAGGCAGTTGGAAAAAATTGTTTTCTCTGCACAGAATTTTTATGAGCAAACGTACGTGTCCTTTGTTTATTTATTTATGAAAATTGTTTTGACTTATTTAAGGTTGGTTTTTGGTATCTCTTTATTGTGTTTTACGTTTTGGAAGAGCTTAAATAAAAACTCCAGCAGGAGGGGTATTGCGTAAAGATAAGTGAATAAAATTAACAAGATTTGGGGGTATAAAAATAACAGGATTAAATGGTTTAAAAAAGCAATCAGGAAATAAAATCAGTGTTAAAGGAAAACAAACCATTTTAATGTTATTTTTTTAATAAACCTTGACCTTATTTATTTAAAAATTGTTATTTTGAATTAATATAAAGAGAAAAAAGAAACAAATATTTCCAAAATATGCTCAAGTTAGTGATTAACTTAATTTATAAAATACATTTTGCATTATAAACAATTGCAAAAGTAAACAAAGTAAAAAGGAAGAATATAAACTACAGAAATATTTTCATATTTTTCTAAAAAACAAACCTCAAGTTTTTATTCGCAAGTCCTTTTGTTGTCTGCTGGGCAAATGTTGGTAATTTAAATTTGTATATTTATTTTTTTTTTTGTTAAACTGAAAAAACACTTTTCATTCTTTCGCTTTCATTTTTTTTTTAGACGAGCAACGAAAAAAATTAAGTTAAATAAATAAAACAGGAGCAGAACAAACGGCAACAGAAAATCAAAAGCAGTGTGGCATCAACAGCAGCCAAGGCAACCGGCAAAACAACAAAACGAATACAATTCACAAACCTCTAAAGACTAACAGTAAAAGAATAATTGTTAAATTGTATTTTTTAGGTTTTTATACCCTCCACCACCACGACTGATGAATAATGGTATACTATGTTTATTATTCCGTGCGTAACCCTAAGAAATATTCGATTAAAACTTCTGTGCAAAACACGAGCTCTTCCGAATGACTCAACAGATAATACAAATATTGTTGTCATATTTTTTTTAGTTCTCCCAAGTAAGGTAGAAATGGAAGTCAGTATCCATCTGACACATTTAGACCCAATAATACAATGGAGTTTCACTAAACAGAACCCCCACCGCAGAACCAACAAGAAGTTTAAAATGCGCTCCAGCTCAACGCCATTTATATTTTGGCTAGTCGTCTTCTCGCTAGAGCAGTGACAGAGAAGGCGTTCTACGTTCTTCTCCCCATTTTCATCATCACAGCTGCAACAGTAATAGCGTCCGGCTCCCTGACGCTGTGCATACCTTCCTATAAGACAGTGTCCCGTGACAATAGATACCAAAAACTGATACGTCTATTTTGGTCATCGATAGTCGAGATTTGGTTCACCCGTTATCCATAGGGGTCCGCAATTGTCCGGCAATGCTGTGTTCGCGGCCCATCTGGGGGGTTATTATGTAATTCGATTCGAAACGAAAATACTTTCGAAAGAAATTTCCGTATCGAAAATGAAATGGTATTTTCTAATCCGTTCGAAAGCCTCACAGATTTGTATTTGTTAAAAAAAGGGAAAAACAAAGTGCTGCCAAATTTATAGCCGATTAATTTGACAGTACCTGTCAATATTGACAGAAATTTTTTGAAAAACAAGCGTTAATAAAAAAACGTTAAATTTTCCGCAAAATGTAAATATGTATAAGTGAAAACTTCAAAACAATATAAAATAACAAATAACACTACGTGACAATTTTTTGACCAAATGAATTTTACACCTAATCTTTATGTAAAATTTTCCGCTGAATCCGAATATGAAGTCAGAATTGTCAAGAGTAAAACAGTTTTTGAGATATTCCAAAATAACCGTTATTTGTGTTTTTAAAAAAGATGCTGTGACTGAAATGCAAATAGGTATCTTCAAAAATTTTAAACGGATTACGTAATTCTTTCTTTCTAGTGAAAGGTTATAAAATTTCTAAAATAACCATGGATTGCTGACTTCATATTCGGATTCAGCGGAAAATTTTACATAAAGATTAGCTGTCAGATTCATTTGGTCACGACTTTGTGGAAATTTTGTCACGTAGTGTTATTATTTATAAAAATATAACGGTCTAAGAACATAAATTCTGTTCCATTGTGGTTGGAAGATAGCGATAAAGAAAGTGATGCAATTGCAGAAAGAGTTCAACGGAAAATAATACGAGGTACATCCGACATTATGAGCCTTGATAATAGTACGTAAGAAAGATTTTTTATTATCAAATTTAATTATAAAAATACTATTTTTAGTTTTGTGAAAAACTTTCGGCTTAATAAAAATTCATTTATGTATGTAAACAATTGTATATACATATGTAGGGTGATTTAAAGCCACCTGAAAGATCGACAGTCATTGCACCTTTGATGAAATTAGCTTCAACATTAAAATGTTTGGTACAAGGTGGATACCAACATCAGATTGACCAATATCGTCTTGTAGGACTTTCACACTCATCAATTTCCATATGCTTATCTGAGGTATGCGAAATAATCGAACAAAATATTTGTCCGAAGCATATTATCTTTGAAATGACTGAAGAAAAAAAGATGGAGGCGAAAAGATGGTTTTTTTTAATAAATGTGGAATACCTGGAGTAATTGGCCAAGTAACGATGAGCATTTATACTTCAACCGAAAACAGACATTTAACTCTTCTCATACCTAGTAACATAGCACATTTGCAAAAATAGTTAATACAAAATCGATTAAATGAAAACTCACTTTTTTCCACTTTTTCAATTCACGATACGGTGGACCAACCGCATCTTAATCCTTTGATAGTTTTTGCCACAAATCCTTCGACTTGCTTTTAGCATTTGCAACATTGAGGTGCCCCTTTGATCAATATGCATGTGCAATTATAAAATCAACCATCACCATATTCTGTCTTGGTTTTATAAACATTGCTTTGTTTAAGCTTTCCGTAAACACAACCCAAATTTAAAAATATTACTATGTATAAAAATTTTCAGACTAAAAACAAGGAGTTGTGACAACAAACACAGTATAAATTGTAATTTCAAGTCACTCACAGTTCTGAATATAGAGGAAATCGTATGTTTTAAATTATATTTTACACTTTTTGTAAAAAGTTTTATTTAATTACTTACATTTTTAAATGTTTTATTGTTTTCGCAAGAACAGCACCTTTCGAATAATTTACGAAAAATTTAAATGAACTGACATTTGCTTTCGTATTATATAGTTGCAATTGTAAAAGGGTAATTTATAATTTACGAAAAGGGGTAAAAAAAATCCCACAAAAAGAAAATATTTCCGAACGTTCGAAAATAAATTTTCGAAAAACGTACTACATAATACAATTTGTACGAATTCGTACATCTTTTCTTTCGAATCGTATTACATAATAACCCCCCTGTTTGAGTTTGCAGGAGAGCAGAGGGACCCCAACGTCTTCCAAATCCCCTAAAGTTCACTTGTATATCCCCATGCCGTAGGACCCAAAGACCCTGATATAAAACTTCTCAGCTCGTTCGCAGGGAGAGGGAATCCAAGACCATAAAGCACGACACGGCTAACAGTGTAGACACTTTGATCGCAAGTATCTACGCATGGAAAACTCTTTAGAAATCCGACAGTCTTCGCGAAAAATTGAGTTCCCTTGAAGGTACTCCTAAGCGCACTTCTTCTCGTGACTTAAAGCTATCCGTGAAGAATTTCCCGCTTCTCCTCCTACCTGGAACACCGTTTCCCCACTTATTCCAGTTTTGTATCAGCGTTCTGTAGCAACGATCGTGAATCAAAAATAGGGTGGTGTGATCAATCCTCCGGTTTGAGAGTATCGTGTTCACAACCTTGCAGTGCCCGCAGTTACATTTACTGCACTGTAAAGTACATTTGCCTCACTAGATCTAAGTGTTGCAGACAAAGGATAATATCCAGCGCATCGGCAGGAGTAGTGAAAAGAGCCACTGTAATACACAACGAGTTTGTTCTCTGAACCTTCCTTAGTCTACCAAGTGGGTTCTTCTTCCAAATATTGGCCACCATACGGGTATGCCATATGGAAAGGTTAGACAAGCTATTGTCTTTTTTTGCCAATACAGAGCAACTGTTGTCATCCTCTGGCTAAAACTCTTTTTGTCACCCAGAATTATCTCCAGCATTTTTGCGCTCTTCGCCAATTTTTTCTCAGTGTTATACAGGATAATCGACCGGAAGTCGGTTGTCCCGTACTTCCGAGTGAATAGAAGTCCGTTAACTCCAGCCAATTAGAAAAGGTGCACAAGACCGCCCTTTAATACATCGCGTATCGTTGCAAAAAACTTTTCCCTAACAGCAATCGAAAAATCTTCATCATAAGCAATGACCCTGCAGAGCTTTCCTAAGCAGTTTGCAAGCAGCCCAATCGAATCAGTAGGAATAAATATATAGACCCAAATAGGGATTAACATTCCAAAGAAATTTATATTTTTTTTTGTGTAAAACTGTCACTAAATGCTTTTTAAGATGCATTCTAATCCTGCATTGTTATTTGATTGAAAAAAGAGTATTTTACCTTTTAAAATGAAAAATATGGAATGTTACTAGCAACACAATCTATGGAAATGGTGCTGAATCTGAATTTCCAAAATTATTTCAGATATCCCACTACCAGAATCTTCTTAAGAACTATTTTCTAATGTGGAACCGGTTCCATTTCCCTTAAAATACTCCAAAATACACTTTTTGTATAATAGTTGCACTGTTAAATGCAATGTTAACTGCAAATAGTTGCTGTTAAGAAATTGTAGTGGATGTTTCTGCTAGTTAAATATGTATTTATCTTCACACAAATATTTGTATAGCCTCTTAAAATTTATACATCTGAATAACAATTGTTATTAAGTTTATTTTTAAAAACTGGCTCGGAAATTTTTTAAATATTTAATTCTATATAATTCTATATAATTCTAGGGGTTTGCTGTGCTAGATGCCCTAAGGAATCATTAACAGGATCCCAATAGCGCCATATAGCGTTCAAGTTCTCTTTCTCACTCTTCTTCGCTTTCATAGCTTTGTAGAAGGGCAACCAATCAATTCCTGTTTATTAAAGACATTACCAAATGCCCGATTTTTGACAGGCATCTGAATTTCCGATATGTCAGTGAAGTTAACTATACATATTTTTTACCTTCATTTAATTTACTTTCAGAAAGTCGGGGGAACATTTAAGCTAAAATATAATATAAAATAAACTTCTTCCCACGGGCTATTAAAGTTCATGATTTTGAAATTCGGGATTTTGAATTTCTCGGCTTCGCTAACTAAAGCTTCTCTGCATATCCGACCTTCCACCGGGGGCAAGGATTTTTTTTGTCTATGGCACCAGCTTCGCTAACTAAATCCTCTAAATTCGGGATTATAAAGATCGGGATTTTGAGATTCAGAATTCTGAAATTAGGGATTTCGACATTTCGAGATTTTAAAATTCGGGATTTTTCTAATATTCTTTTTTTTAATTTGAACTTTTTTTTTTGGGTAAATATTGAGAAAAAATTTTTAAAATAAATTAAACAACCAATTTTAAAATGAATAAAAAAAAAAAAAAAAACAAAAAAAAAAAAAAAACAAATGACATTAAAATAAGCAGTAAAACCCATGGTGGAATAAGCAGGTGGCATCGTTACGGCAACAAATACAAGATTACAACAAAAATGGAAATTACATCACCGTTTACGTCAAAAAATACATTTAAGAAAAATCACAGCGTGACACTGAACGTGATGAAATAAATACATTTTTAGCCAATTTTTATTTAATTATGATCAGAATCTTATTTATTTTAATTTAAAATTTTCAAAAACTTTAATAAAATACAATAATCACAGCACAAAACGTGGACTTTTTGTAACCATAAACAAAACTTTGACATAAACCTAGACAAACAATGCAAGAACAAAAAATCGTCATCTGGCGTAGTGCTGCCACCTGTTTATTTCACCATGGTAAAACCTTTTATTAATAAGATTTCTTCTCTTTGACGTGCTAAATTCCCAATTTTTTTTTTTGATAAATAGACTGAAATTTATTTTTAATACACCATAATGGATTTACTACTCTTCTTATTTTCCGTTGGTCTCATTTGGGAAAGATCCGAGGACCCAAAATTTGATCGATAAGTTATAATCTTCGATGAAGGGTATTACAGATTCGATATAGCCGATTATAGCATTATTACAACTTGTTGTTGCTTGTCGTTGCTTGTTTAGCTTCATTAAGTTGAGAAAAAATCAGCTCTGGTTGTATTTTACTCTTCTTTTGTAGAAAAGTACAGTGTTTTAAAAGGATTAGGAGACACATAATTAGGAAAAGTAAAGTAACCAATAAAGGTCGGTTCATAAAACGGGTGGAAAATTATACAATTCTCTTTTGAATAGTATTTATAAAGAAAAATATGCTTTTAGCTATCGGCCATGTCCTGACAATCGCACGATTTGAAATAGCAAAGCACCAGATTTATTTTATGGTGTTCTGAATCTTGTGGGTTTAGCTTGCGATCTGACATCGTATCTTACAAATATTCTAGTTCTTTTGAGAAAACTTTCGCAATTCGAAGTCGCAAAACTTCTTTTTAATGCGATTTAAGGAACACCTATTATGCGATTTGAAGACACAGTCGCCAATGTTAAGCGTTTTTCAATGGTCAGAACTTCACCGTGTATGGAATGCTTGATCAAAAAGACATCTTGCGAGCAAATTTAATTATTTGCCTACCAAATATTTTTTTTTTAAATTGTTATTTAACAAAGTTCTTCGTATCGAAGCTTAACACTCACAATTTTCTTAAAAATAGTCATGCTGGAAATAAACTTCCATCTCAGTAGTTTTAATATATATCTCTAATGTAATTACCACTGTATGCAGCAACCGCTCTGTAACCAACAACAATAAATATTCTTAACAAAAGCAAATAGAGCTGTTTTTCTATACTTTTTTTAAGCTATTTTATGTTAGTTTATTTAATTTTTTGTTTTGCTAAATAGGAAAGGCGCTGTATTCTTCATTATGCTCGTAAATACGGCGAGTATTTGGTAACAGAAAATTTTATTTTAAATAAAAAAAACTGTTTTACTTTTTTCCTATTGTTTGCATCCGTTGTACCACCAAGAATACCGTTTAAATAGTCCTTCATTTATTTATAATGTTTCTTTTTTTAATTTCAGAATTTGGTTTTTATCGTTCCATTTGGTTAAATTTTGTATACATTTTGAGTTACTTTACACTCACACGAACACAGAAAAGAAACTAAGAATAATAAACATTTGTTGCCTTTCAAAGGTTTTAGAAAAAAAAAATATAAGTCCTGTTCGTGTTGTATAAAACGCATTTACGCTTTTTAAAGCGTTAAAGCAGAAAGTTGAAAAACTTAATATAAAATAAATGTAAGGGAAAATTGAATAAGGACTAGATAATAATTTTGACAATAATTAGCGGAATTTGAGAGGGCGAAACCCTACGTAGAGATATATTACAGACAGTGCAGGTTAAGACTTCTTTTCTGCTTTACCGGATATTAAACGAACTGGTTGTCAGTAAAGTGTAGACAATATCTTGCTAAAAATCAGATGGGCTTTACTACTATTATTTTGAAGGATCAGAATCCTCGAGATGGAGAAGATTTTGTGAAAGTACATAATAAATATCAGTTTAAAACTCAAGGCGATGTTGCAGTATCAATAGCAGTATCAATAGCTTGTTTTCAAAGTTATTTTCGGGTATACAAACATTTTCTATTCATTTGCAAATTTTGTTGCATGATAAATTCCCAATTTTTATTTTGCATTTCAAAGCCGTAGAGTCCATTAAAGTGCCTGAAAATTGGGTTCCACATCAGCGTCGATAGCTCTTTTGGTGCACTTTGGGACACGGTTGCGTTGTAGAATGCATTTAAAAGTGAGTTGCTTTGCTACTGACGACTTAAAACCCACTCATGATATTTACGCTTTAATGTGTAAAGCAGCAAAAAATTTGCATTGTAAAAATAACAACGAAGTAAAAACTGAACGAAAACAAAACGACGAAAAAGAATTTTATGGAGGACTTGCGTCGACGTCACGCATAAGAATTTTGTTCCCCAACGGAGAAATTGCGCAAATGATTTTAACTAAAACTAAAAGTTTTTATCTTTTTATAGCTGTATTGCCAGGGTATCACACAATTTTAAAGCCTACTTTCAAAGTCATCGGTCGACCTTAAACTTCGCATATTAGGGCAAGAACTTCAAGAATCCGCTCCAGAGTCATCGAACGAAAAGTTTTACCTACGATTTCTTTTGTTTCGAATTTTAATATTCAACTTATGAGTATTTGGAAGATGCTTGTACTCGTCGGAACGTTTCTTTCTCTTTGATTAGCTGTGAATAAAATTGTTATTGTTTTAAAGAAAAGAAGTTAAGCGGCAAAAGTTGAAGCCTGCCTATAAACCACACGGGACGGAAGATTTTGGGGGTTTTTTTTTTGTCTCTTTCTAAGAAAGCTGCCCTTTTTGCATTATCTTTTAACCCGCAATACAATGAACACAAACTTATTTAGTTGAGATTTATTTGTAAAGCTGTTGTAAAAATTAACTCTTAAGTTTACCACAACACGAGTAAATAATATTTAGGTAAAAAAATAACATATTGAAACAAAAAAATATTAATAAATAAATTTTTTTTGCACAAAACACAACGTTTGTTGAACTAATGCATTTGTTTAACGTGGTTTGTGTTTTGTTATTTTTGTTTTGATCACGCCATTTGTGTTGATTGTTGCTGCCTGTTTTTACACATTGCCACTTCACTACCAAAAAAGCTTTCTGTCTTTTTCTTTGAAAGCTGCCCTCGCAACTGATTTGGGCCTTTTTCACATCACTTTTCACAGTTCTGTTAGTATTCTGTGCTATAAACCTAGACTAAACAAGAAATGGCTAGAATAACCATTATATCTGTCTAAAAAGGATAGAAAAAATTGTACTAGATTTGTGGTAGCTATTAAAAGAAATTCATCAAATTTAATTTTCATTAAATTATTTTTATGAAGAAAGAAATTTTACAACATGAAATTAATTAAAATTTATTAATAATTTTGCACTCCTGACTGTCGCGGGAATCGAACCCAGGCCTACACGGACAGGTTACCCGTTTAACACTCACAGCCATTGACGGCTGCTGGCAGTCAATAGTCAAACATCAATGTTTAAACCAAATTGTACTTTTTGTTAAGAATTCTTGAAGTCAGGAGTGAAAAATTATCAATAAATTTTAATTAATTTCATGTTGTAAAATTCCTTTCTTTATAAAAATAATTAAATAAAACTTAAATTTGATGAACTTTAAAAACAAAATAACCACAATACTAATTATTATTTAAAGAAATGTTTTCGTATAAGAACTTTTGATTGTAAATATTACGATTTCAAAAAATTTTAATATTTTTTCCGCTTAATGGCCAGTTGTTTTCACTCATATCGTCGGTTGATTATTTAATTGTCGTATGTGGATACATATTACATACGACATACGACAATTAAATAATCAACCGACGATATGTATCTCTGTTTTACTTTTTTCAAGCATTTAATATTATTCTTTTTATACCCATTTATACGGATCGACTCAGAATCACTTTCTGTGTCGATCTAACGATGTGTATCCGTCTAGCTGACTGGCAATTGTGAAGGCAATTTCATAAATTTTTTTTTTTTGGAATCGGTCTATATTTGACCCATACAAATACTACTCCCAGAAACAGCTTCAAATGCCATAACTGTCTTATTAATGTTGGTATTTACATAAAAATTGACTTTTACTATTATTTTTTATTATTATTTTAGTATTGTTAAATTGCGTTAAATAAGAACGAAAAAAACCTGAAAAAAGCACTCAAAGAAGTCTCGAAATATTGGTTAAAATAAACGTTTAAAGTTTTATATAAAAATAAAAAAAGACCTCCAGCTTGATAGTTTAGTTATACTATAATTAACTTTTACGATAGCTTCCATGTTATGACAAAATGTTGTCCTGGTAAATCCTAAATTACTCATAGGTCCCGTATAAACCCATTTTATAAAATCACTTAGAGTCAAAAAATCTCATATTGATGAATATATCTAAATAGTAATTGGCACAAAGAACTTTTACGTTAGTCCTAACCTCCTGTCATAATTTTATTCTATCGGAACCATAATTGCCCACGGTTTACAAATAGGGTACAACTCTCGAAAATTTATCTTTATATACTTTGATGTAGGGTATCAAATGGTCAGACTGTCAACTTTACTTTCTTACTTTTTAAATTATATTTTTCTTCTCTTTGCTTTTCAAGTTGCATTGTTTTTGGTTTTTTTTTTTAAATTGTATAGAATAAAAAACCCAAACTTTTTTAACCAGATACTCAGAGCTAAAGAAAATAAAGAGAATAAAATGTGCATGTATGCTTGAATTTGTTTAAGTTTGAATTTGTATTGTACAATTTACATAACGACCAGTAAAAGCGCTCTGTAAAACATGAAAGTCCTTAAGTATGTATAAATTTCTTGTGTGTCTGTGTGTGTGTCTTTATGCTTGTATAAGCATATTTTTGTTTACATAAGTGTAAGTAGAAATATAAACATTTAAATAAATGTTTACATATACAAAAGACACACTTACACATTTATAAATTTACGTAAAACCTAATAAAAGAAACAAAAGAAAAAATATGGTAAAATGAAAGAAACAAGTACAATAAGAAAAGAAAACGGAAAAGAGGCAGATACAACAAGCATAATCCTTGTAATCCATATTTAAGAAGCTGCTTTATTTTGGCTTTGCAGTCTAAAGTATGTGTTTTTGTGTATCAGTGCGAGAGTGCGTACTTACATGCTGTTACAAATTATTTTTAAATTTTAATAAAAAAAAGGCGATAGCGAAATAAAAGGTTATACGTAAAATATTTTTAAGAGAAAACGTATAAGCCAACTTTATTAAAAATATTTGTACGTATATGCAAGTATGTTTGTATTAAAAAAGGTGCTAAAAAAGTTTAAATTAAATTGACTTGCTTCAAAAACAATGGTATATGTATATATATAAAAGTATACATATATATTTTTTTTACAAGAATTTTCTTTTTATTTGAAGTGAAATACTGTAGACACAAAATGTAATGAAAAAGATTTTTGATTTAATTTTTTGACAAACAGACCAAAAATATTTGGATTTTCTGCAAGCAACGCCTAAAATTTCATTGAAAGCAAAAACTAATTCAAAAATAATTTCTAAAGATTTTGTTATTCGTGCTTAATTCCCAGTTTTTATTATTGATAAAAACACTTGAAATTTATTGTTGATGGGATAAGCTATTCCTATGCGCATTTCAGTGGTTGCTAAGGCCAGATCATCAGGAAACTTCATCCATAAAGATTTTAGAAAAACTAAAGATATTAAACCAAATAAAACTGTTAAGCGTATAAGACTTATAGCAACAGTTCTACTTGTAATAATATCAAAGTTTAAACAAAACGCATCAACAATAAACAGATGGTTTATCTCATCTTACATTCCCTACTACAATTAAAAATTTTGTTGTTGTTTCCTATAGAAATCTGTGGCATTTTGACAAAACATCTTAAGTCAAATTTAAAAAGTTGAAAAAAATGTTGTTAATCATACGAATTTTCTTTAAAAAAACCTTTTTCTTTATGTTTTTAAAATTTTTTATTAATAATGAAATTTTTCTTCAATTTTGGTTTATTTCATTATTTGGTGAACATGATTTTTTCACCTAGTTTTTTTAAAAAACTTTTTTGCTATCTTAACTCGACTTAAGATGTTTTGTCAAAATGCCACAGAAATTCATATTGAATTTTTAAAGTTCAGACACTTCATATAGAAAGCAACAACAAAATTATAAAATATTTTTGAATTTGTTTTTGAGGTCAATGAAAGTTTTGTGCGTTGCGTTGCGTTTTACGGAATAAGGCCCTAAGACTTGTAGAATAGTATACAAGGGATACTGCTGCCTCCTACAGGTCTTCCTTCAAAAGAGTTGTCTCTTGTAAATTACGAATTCGGCTAGAGAATAGAGAATTATTAATAACATTTGAGTATCGAAAAGTTACTTCAGGATTACCAGGATGAGCTAACTGTGGCCTTATTTAGATTGAAAGCTGGTATCTTCTATCGTTGAAAATGTGGAAAATGTATATACTGGAATCTGTCATTATTGCCCATTCTATATTTTGAAAAAAGACACGCCACAGTGTCAAGTTAAAGATCGTTACCTTCAGTCGTAAAGGAACTTCCTATGACATCTTTTGGTGTGTCATCATGTCCTTGGACGTTAAGACACTGGACTTTGACATGCCACCGTATATTTGTGTACTTTATTGAACTGCATTAAAAACTGGATTTTCAAAAACTGTGGACTTAGCTCCATTACGACTGAAGGTAACGGGAATGCATTAACATGCATTCCATGTTAATGCGGTTTATTGGCAAGAAAGTGACTTGTTTTAAGAGGAACTGTTATTTCGGTGTGCTCTCTGTATGTTTTGAAAACTAATTGGGAGTGTATTTTTAAGTTTCGGTTAGTTGTTTAGAAAAAAACCCCTTATTTCGGTAGGGCAGATCAAACAAATTATTTACTGATTATAGGAGGCTTCCCCATGTTTTTAATAATGATTAGAAAAGCAACAACAAGTCTTAAGGTCTTCTGGATTAACCGGAATATTAAAATGTTACATTCTTCAACCTTCTACACGCAGACAAAAAAAACATGTTTAAATATGGTCAACTCCAACAAAACTGGTGGCATGTCATAAAGTGTCTAACTTGACACTTTAGAAAATGTCATAATGTCCGTGGGCATTAAGACACTTTGCAAATGGACATTATGTCATTGTTAAACATGTCATAAGGTCCATAATTACTAAAAAAGTTAAATACAAAAAAAGATCTACATGCACGCAGAGAAAAAACATGTGTTATTATGGTCACAAGCAACAAAACTTTTTTTAAAGAAACTAATTTAACCATAATATGGTTGTCGGTGACAATGATTTGGTAAAATTAAACATAATATGGTTAACATTTTTTTTAAAAATGGTTTTGTTGTTTTTTCTCTGGGTGTATATAACTATTAAATATATAACGAAAACACTCTTGGGCGCAAGGATTTTCTCCTCTATGGTATAACAAATAGCGGCTGCGCTTACTAAAGCGTCCCGGCATAGTGTCTATGGACACTATGACACTGGGCGTTATGACTTGCCGCCACAAAAGTATTTATTTTTAAAATAAACTTTTAGCATATTTGTTTAATATAACCATATTATTGTCACCTACAACCATATTATGGTTAAATTTGTCCTCCATCAAGAAGCCACATTCATTTTATGGTTGCCATTATGTTTTTTTTTAAGTATCTGCTAGTGCGAATGACTTGATTAATTTTAAAATTTATAAATATGTTAGCAAAGAGCCTAAAAATATAAGAACCATGCTTTAAAACAGGGGTGCTCAAACATGTTTTGCATATGTATTGCGAGCGAATGTTAAAGTACAGAGATACGCAAAACTAAGCGCACAAATTTTATTTAAATTTAATAGTAAGAAATTATTTGGCTCTAAAACATTTAAAATAATACAGTCCAAACTAAATTTTCTATTTTTGAAATTGACCTTTAAAAATTTTTAAAAAATAGTAAAAATTGTAAATTTTCCAATATTACTATTAAAAAGAATTAAAATATTTTTATAATTTGATAACTTATCTTACAACAAGAATCAAGATCAACACAGCTTCCGTACATGTGCAACTCAATTAATGAGCGTAAAAAACAAATGGGTGGGGATTCTAAAAAATTGTTTGCTTGAATGAGCATCACTGCTTTAAAATATACAAAAATGGCACATGCTGTTGCACTTGTATGTAAACAAAGTACTTTTTGAAAAAAATTTGCGTAATATGAAAAAAAAACTTGTTGTTTTTTAAGACAAAAGCTTACAAAACTCCCCCCTCTGGTAATAATAAAACGGTCTTAAACAAAAATCCCATCAAATAAGGATTAATTTACTAAATTTTACAAAGAATTTCAATTACATAATAATTAAAATAAATAAAAACATTTTCTAATGGTTTCATTATAATTCAGTAAAAAAATTAACAACAAGTGACAATATCATGTTACTCACTTAAGGGATCTTTATGGTGTATAAAAATCTTTCCCTGGCAAATCAATTAAATAAATATTTATAAAATTATTAGTAAATTGAATTATATCTTAAAGCAAAAGTAGATGGAGAGCCAAATTAAACAAGAAGGAAAACGAGACAAAACAAATAAATGAATAAATAAAAGCCACACAATTACCATCACTAAATAACATCCGCTTTTTGCGTATTTTTACACTTGCAATCAAACATACCATACAAATTACACTTTTTTATACTCATTCTCCATCTCCACATTCTTTTCAGTACATTACACAAGACACATACTAACGTACACTCTCGAATTGTTACACGTAGTTGTGTACGTAGGCAACACTTGCATAAAACATGACTTTCAAGTACAATTTTATGTCTGCCGCAAACGCTCGTATACATCTTTCGTGTTCCTTGTTCCACAATTTCTTCCAGCCACCAACCATCCAACCACACCAATTTAACTTTATGTACAAGTGTTACTTGTGACTTGTGTGTATGAATATTTACTTTTTACTTGGTTGCTTGTACCTGTTCTTATTGCCGCATCAATACGTTTTATTTGAAGAATATGTACAATATTGACAATGGGTATCATCAGCACACGAAGAAATTTGCGTGAGGCACTGTGCGAAAACGAATATTATTCCATTGAAGCCTTATGAAAAAAAAACCAGAAACGCCGGCGCTGATAGACTAGCTCACTTCCAGCTAGCCTACCGGGGCACTTTGTGGGGAGGCAAATCATATTTCGTATAATTTGGGTTTCAGTGCGGTTAAAATGTAAAATTTCTAAATATTTATACTCAATTAAGGTGAAACTCTTACAACGGGTTATCCATTTTTCGGTTTCAAAAGAGAAGTTAACTAAAACACATATAAAGCTATGATTTCGATGAAATTTCTGTTTCATTTTAATGCTTTGACCTTGCCATTACGTACGAAACACAATGTAATTTAAATGACCGCCTCTAGATCAGCGAAGGGCAGATTGAGAACATTGAATAAAAGAGAGTAAATTAGTTGATTTACACTTAGAGAAAAGATTTTCAAACTGTATGTAAATATGCAATACAAAAAAAGGAGTGCAGTAAAAAATATTATTATATAAATCATCAAGTTTTAACTAACGTTAAAATATATGTATACATATGGTCACCTGAAATCGAAAGGCCGTGAGCAAAAACTTTAAAATGTGTACTATAGGTATGTAAATATGCCAAAAAAAAAGGAATTCAGTAAAAAACTTGATTATTATATAATTCATCATCCCACATGATTGCTCAAATGTTTTTAAAACAAGCTGAAAAATAAACATACATGAGCACAGCTTGATCACAACACAATAAATATATTGTCAGTGTGCCACTACGAAATTGCAAAATTTGCCAAAATAACAACATGCGCAACACTCCTGCTTCGTTGAAATTTATAGAGCAACTGATTAAAATTTTATTTTTTTCTTTCTGTTGTATTTGTTTTTCGGGTTGCCTTTGTTACTTTTTATGCTCAAGATTTTCAGTTTGTGGGCAATAGTAAATGAGCGAAAACAACATCACACAAACACGTGTATGTGTTATACGGTAAATTTTTTCACATTCTGATTTCAATGTAAATATTGTTATTTCTTTTTGTTTTGACTGCTAAAAAATAGTTTTTTATTCATTTTCTCTATTTTAAACGTACTTTTATTTATTAAAAAAGTAATATAATAAAACAAGTGTATGGTATGTTTTGGGGATTTTAGGGAATATCTTAGTAGGGAAATTTTTGTATTTGTAGCAGCTCTGGTACAAAAAAACACGAAGAGTAAATGTAAAAACCCGAAAAACTTCGTAATCCAGGCAAACCAGCGCCCACTGTTGCCAATTTAGAGATTTTCCCGCTAAATCTAGCGTTTTTGAAATGCCAATCGCGGGAAAAAATACGTTTTAGCGGTAAGCGGGAAATCTAGCGATTTTCAAACAACTCTCAGCGGCTCATTTTCGCTTCAAAAACCTTTCTCAAATTTAAAATTAACAGATTTTTTAATTTTTCTTTTTGTTTATCTGGCTAAAAACTACTTGTTTATGTTCACTTTTGTATTTTTAGTGAACTGAAGATTGTATATGACATTTTTTTACGATTTTCAGTTAGTATTTTGTTAGGGATGTATGTGACAATTCACAACTTTTAGCTTGCTTAAAATTTTGAAACAAAAGGTAAGGAAACGTTAATTATCTCGATAGATCCCAAGCAATATAATTCACTAACTTTCATCTTACTAATTTTATCTAATTGCTTAAAACGGCCAATAATTACCAAAACTAGCGTTACTTATATACTAAGTTTGTCATTCCGGGTGAAACTGTTTTAATATTCATCTTAGACCCCATAAAGTATATTTATTCTGTTTCCTTGAGTAATCCTAAGTCGATTAAGCCATGTCCGTCTGTTGAAATCTCGCTCACTTTCAAACGACTCAAAGGAAAAGATAAATATTGGCATTAAATTGTTTAGATTTCACCTACGCAATTTGGGATTGAACTCCAGCACAATCGGTTCAGTAGGAAAATAGTTATGAATTAAAATGTGGAACAACCACCCTATAAAAATTAAAAATATTGTTACAAAAACTAATGGCGGAATGCACATATTGATATAAGATTTTGCACAAATTCGTCCTATATCACTAGAAATTACACTGTCAACTATCGATCAGATCGGTCCATTACTTACCATTGGCCTCATATAAACCCTACTCTCGGAAAAAGCTTTAGTACGCGTAGAACCGTAGAGCTCTCAATCTGTGTTCTATTATAATAACATTTGGTCAGTCAAAGTTTTACAAGACTATAAATTACTTGTTCAAATATCGGCCTATAATTTACCATATGTCCCATATAAAGACCACTCCGGGAATATTCTAACTGTTGGTGGAGTGTATCAAAGATTCGGCACAGCTGAATACATAACTCTAACTTATTTGATTTTTGGAAATAAAATAAATAGGGAAGTTGGAAACCTTAGTATGCAACGTAATTTGAAAGTCATATACGTTTGAAAAATCAGCCTATATCTAGATTTATATAAAACTTATAAAAATGTTTAGGTTTTAGAGGTATTTTTAAAAAAATTCCCGCTAAATGAAATATTTAGCGGTTTCTAGCGGTTTTGAACTCCGATTTGGCGGGAAATGTTCAAAAAAAGTTGGCAACTGTGCCAGCGCCCACCGCTGCTCTAGATTGGTTGCACCAGGCAATCACTTTTTCGCACACACAGAAACTATTATCTCAAAAAAAATTTTAGCAACACTGTTTGTTAAAAATAAAATTTAGTTCAATAAACTTTTTGCTTGATTCAATGAAAAAAAAAATATCAAATTTACACTTTGCAAAATAGCACTGAATAAAACATATTTAATAACGAAATAATAAAATATTTCTTCATATTAAATAAAAAAATATTTGAATGATAGTAAAGACAGTATTTTTACAACTCTTGTCGATTTTCCCATTCACTTAACAGTTTTATTTGTATAAAATATTTAGTTTTGTTAAAGTCTTTGGAAAAAAGTTTCATGATGATCTGGCCTAAGCAACCAGCGAAATGAGCATGGGAACTAGCTTATCGCCCTTAATAAATTTTAGTGTAATTATCAAATAATAAAAATTAGGAATTCAGCATCATTATTAATAAATAAATAAATAAATAAAGATAAGATAAATAGCTTGTTTGATTTATTCAGTATTTCCAACAATTTATTTTAACAAATCACGAAAAGATTTTGTTGAAAAAAATTAAACTTGGTTGTTGACTAAAAATTCAATGGCGCATATTCAGAAATCATAACTAAAGTTGTAACTAACAAAACAGAAACTGAAAAATAGTTCATAGATAGTTATAGATCTTATTCACAATTCATAACTAACGTAGTAACAGCTCTCAGCTGATAGAAGAAATGCAACCACGCATATTGGCATTTAGAGAAAATTAAATGTCGATAATATTTTGAACGATATATTCTGTAATTAATTAAAAAGCTTATAAAACTATTAAAATCTCATTTTTTGTTCTTTAAAAAATTAACGCAAATTCTAAAAAAGTTGTTTTTTGGTTATAATAGTATATAAGTCAATTAAAATAATAATAAAAATATTCAAAAGAATTTTATCGACTAAGAACACATCTCTAGTTTATTTTTTATGGATTTTTTTTTTTCGTGCAGCAGAAATTCATTTCAAACACAAATTATAATTGTCATGTTTTTATCTGTTATTATTTGAATATCTCTTATAATTCTTTCCATTTATTTTTTATAACCACTTCAAAAATGTTGTACTTTTGAAATAAATTATAAAATAATATCAATCAGCTGTTCTTTGAATGTGTTAGTAAGTTGGCATTTAGTTACAGCTTTACCTATAATTAAGTGTAAACCTTTTATGCTGCAAGGAATCATCTGTGAATAGCTTAAAAAGGTACTTAAAAAAGTTTACACTTGGTAATGATTTATGAATATGCGCCAATAACCTACAAACTTTTTTAATAATACCGCAAAAATCGTCGTCGCAGAAAATTTAAAATTTTTTTTTTTATCAAATATGCGATTTTCGTATTCAAATATTTTTTTTTTTTCATGTATTTTTATTTGCAATCTATTTTACACGAAATATTAAGCAAAATTATTAATAATTAAATATAACTGATTGTTACGAAAGTTAAATTATCTAAGATTTATTTATAGTAATAGTTATAAGTTATCTTGTAAGTTATAGTTTTATGTCATATTAGTTACTTAAAATTGTTATGTATAATTTTCAACAAAACTGTTATTTTAAAATAATACCTATATGAATCTCCCAGTCATTTCTAGAAATGGTTTTGGAACACAATAAATAGTTTTTAACATTATTATATCGAGTTCGACTGAACTCAATAAAAACAAAAGTAATACAATTTGCATTAGTGTTAATTTACTTATAACTACTACTTCCTAAAAGGCAAGTCAAGCACATGGTGCCTTTTTAGTCTTCGAATCTCATTACTGTCATTTAATAGGTTGATCGCTAATATATTAGAATGATAACCAAGCCTTTGCAAGTACCTTTCACTAAAACAATTAATTCCTTTTTTTACTAATGGGATACCAAGATCGTTATCAATACACCTGTTATTTAAAAACCATAGAACATTTGATATTAATCGCAATGTTTTTGACTGATACCTTTGTAATATTTCAATGTTCGAATTACTAGTAGTTCCCCATAGTTGAACACCGTAAGTCCATACTGGTTTTAGAATTGTTTTGTATATAATGACTTTGTTCTTTAAGCTTAATTCTGACTTAGGACCTAGTAGCCAATACATTTTCTTGGTTTTTATATCTAAAAGTTTTCTTTTTGCTTTCACATGTTCATTCCATGTCAGTCTTCTATCTAAATGAAGGCCTAAGTACTTTACACTGATAGATTTCGGAATAACAGTTCCGTTTAACTTTACTTCCGGGCAAATATTTTTTCTCAATGTAAACGTTACATGAACCGATATTTCTGCATCAACTTTTATATTCCATTTCTGTAACCAATTTCCAATCATATCAAGTTGTCTTTGTACAGTAGCTGATGCTTCATTTGGAGATTTATTAGAAAACAGTATGGCAGTATCATCAGCATACGTTGCAGTGGTCAAACCATCGATAGTGGGCATGTCAGAAGAAAAAATTGTATACAAAACTGGACCCAAAACACACCTGTGGAACTCCAGACTTAAAACTTCCAAAATTCGAATCTTCATCATTAATATTTACATAGAAGGACCTTTTTTGAAGATAAGATTTGATTAACAAGTAAAATGGTGTAGGAATAAGTTGTTTGAGTTTGTAAAGAAGTCCATCATGCCACACTCTGTCTGAATATCTAAAAATACGGCTGAACAATATAATTTACTTTCCAAAGCTTTTGTAATTTCCTCAACAATACGATGACATTGTTCAGGCGTGCCATATTGATGCCAAAATCCGAATTGGTGATCCGGTATTATGTTTTTGTGTTCTAATATAGGAAGTTATCTCATAAGTAAAAGCCTTTCAAATATGTGGCAACAAGCTTATTGGTCTGTAGGATGTAACTTCGTTTTCAGGTTTATTTGGTTTTGGTATCATTATGATTTTTGCACATTTCCATTGGGTAGGGAAGTGATTTAATCTGATTCGAGAATTAAATAAAGTGGTTAGAAAGATAATTTCCTTTTTTGGCAAAAGCTTTACAACTCTCGAATCAATGCAGTCATAACCTGGAGATTTCATAGTTTTAAGTTTGTTTGTAACTTTTAAAACTTCTGATGGTGATATATGTCTAATAGGAAAATCCATTTGACAAGGAACGTCGAGAAATTTTAATACATCTTCTAATTGTAATGGATTAGTCAGTCTAAAAGGAGTAAAAGTTTTTCTAAGTGTTCTTTAAACATATTTGCCTTACTTATATTAGACCTGCACCATTCTCCATTAGTATTTTTTATTGGAACATTTCTTTTTACCGGACGCTTCAAATACTTAGTTGCCTTCCAAAGACTATAATCATCTTTTCTTGTTACATTCAAGTTCCTCATGAAATCCGCCACAGAATTATTTTTAAAATCTTTTAAACGTCGCACTGTGGCGCCCGTAGAGCAAACGAGGTTGCAAAAATCTAAATTTTCATGAGCGCCGACGAAGTTTTGAATAAACCCGTGTTATAAAAACTTTTTAACGATTTCAAAAATGCCACTCTTAATAATATCACATTTTTAGTTTAGAAGATATAACCGTTCAAAGTTGACCGACTTTCGGTTTTCAAAAAAACACACAATTTTTAGTCAATTTGTTGCGATTTCAGGTGTAATATCACGAAATATAGGTAACGAATCGCCTTATTTTTTGTTTGTATTGATTGATGTATTTATTAAATGTATAATGATAAAAAAAGATTAACTGTTTGTTTTGTGTTTCTCCTATTTAAAAACTATCCGTTTTTTCACTATTTTTCAACTTTGACGGAAAATAAAAAAAATCTATATTTTTCTATATTTGCCATATTTGCAAAACCTGTTCATTGATTATTTCTTTACATAATTCAAAAATTTTATCTGCCCGTACGTGCCCGTTTGGCTTCTAGAGGTAAAAAAGGTTAAAAAGACATGGTTGCAGAAATTGTATGGCGTCCATCCCTTATATGTTTTGACTGACAGTAGTTTGATCTAATAGTTTGAAAAAAACTACTCATTGAAATTAGCAGGTACGTACCTCGCTTAAACAATACTTTGGCGGCATGTGAAGTCACGAATAGAGTTAGAAAATAATTATAGTTTAGAAATGGTTAGTCTTTTAGATATACCTTCTCTTACGAATTGTGATGAATATTTTACAGAAAATTGAAAAATAAATTTAAAAAAAAAATTATTTTTTTTTTAATTTGTTGGGTAATAATTTAAAACATAAAACCCTAAAGAAAAAAAATAAAAACAATCTAAAAATGTAAAAATAATTTTTTTTAGTTACCATAAAATTGATTTTTCTACTAATTTTAACTTTGATAACCCATAAGTAGGCCCCTACAAAGCGTAGCACCCTCATTTCATAGGCTGAACAGTTATCTATCATATGCTGTTTAAACTGTTCAATTATCTTATTCGGTTCAAAAGATATGATTTTTGCAACGAAAAAACTCAAATGGCGCCACTGTGCGTCGTTTAAGATAATTTGATGCTCTGTTCCAATTAGCTTTATCGGTTTGGCTTCTTGTATTTTGGTAAATTCTCCTTAAAATCCGTTTATATCTAATGAGTTGTCTTATTCCAGAAGACATTTTAACAGTGTTACCTACACGTTCAGTTTGTTGAGGAGTAGCTAAATAAGCCGCATTATGTATAATATTTGTAAATGCTTCAACAGCGTCTTCTAGCTCTTCTTCGTTCTGTATTTTTGTATTTAAATTTAGACTGTTTTCAATATAGTATCTGAAGTACTGGGTATCCGTTTTGCTATTAATAATTTTGTAACGACAAGCTGTCGTTTGTAATGCTGTAGATAAAGTAGCGATTAAGGCGCTATGGTCGGAGCTTAAATCGCACGAGCCCAAAATATCAGGAAAGGACCTAGGTTTGCCATTATATACAACAAAATCCAATAGATCTGGGATTTTAGTGGGGTCAGTTGGCCAGTACGTCGGACTACCAGTTGAAAGTGGCAAATAGTGGTTTGTAGTCATGCATTTGTAGAGCTCTTTTCCTTTTGGGTTTGCTAGGCGGGAGCCCCACCAAGGGTGCTTAGCATTGAAATCCCCTCCGACAATAAATCTAGGTCCAAGTTGTTTAAAAAAGTTTTCGTAATGTTCACAAGTTATACTGTGCCTCGGTGAAAATTATTTTTTTCTGTGCATTTCGGGCGTTAGATTACTCGTTTTGGAAATGTATCATGCAATAACGCCAATATCGGGCGTGTTGTTCGACACGTGGCACCGTCTTGTTGAAACCACAAATCGTCTAGTTCATAATCTTCAACTGGAAGCCTTAAAACACTCTGTTATTATACGTCCATAGGGCTCCGAATTGATAGCGATGGTTCTTCTGAAATTTTGGATATTTTCGGCGAGATTTTCGCGTTGATCTCTTTAAATTTCTGTATAATCTAGCCAATTTCTTGCAGAGTAGATCAATTATGACGACCCGTTATACTCGAAAAGTGGCCACGTTTTAACCACTACTTTTGTTGTAAGGTTTAACTATTTTAACGCGTTTTTCGGTTGTTAAACGATCCATATTCGAAAATGGCAAAACTTTCACTAAATAAGTTGAACTCCAGATAATAGCAGACCGGCGGTTTTGAGGCCACTAAATGGATAACCCTGTTGGACTGTGTGATGTAAATTGAAAAAAAAAATGTTGGGTGTGAAGTCGAAACTCGAAACTCGATGAACTCGATAATTATATTATATATGAGGATTGCTATAATGTTAGGGCTATGCCTTGTTATGCATTGTCAACATTAACATAACGATACTTGACTACACTTTTTAACCAGATGGGGTAAAATTAGGCTTGGAGATCTAGTCAGCCAGCCAGCAAGACGGACGGACATCGTTAGATCGACCCAGATAGTGATTTTGAGACGATGACTTATGAGTGGCTATAGGGCCAATATTTTAAGGTAATAAAAACATCAGCACAAACGGATGATACCCTCTCTACTATTTGGTGTGGGTAGAAAAAGATAACACAATAAATCTATCGCCTATTACCATAGTTTGAGAAGGATTTACCCAAAAGTCGTTCATTTATCTAAAAATCGGCTGTTTTACAAAAAAAAAAAAAAAAAAAAAAAAAAAAACAAATATTTTTCGTAAAATATAAATTTTTTCTCCAAATTTTCATATTTTAATCAGGCTTAAGTTTATTTAATTTAATTTTCCTTAAAATATTTTTATGAAGAAAGAAATTTTACAACATGAAATTAATTAAAATTTATTGATAATTTTTCGTTCTTGACTGATCAGGGGGATTGAACCCACGTTCACGGACAAATTGATTTTTATGTTTCGATAGTAACCACACTATCGCTTCAGTAATCTTTGCCGTTTAAGATTCACCGCCATTGACGACGGCTGGCAGTCAAAAGTCACACATCAGTCTTTATCCACTTAGATCAAAATTTGTTTCTGAATGATTTTTTCACTAATATACCAGAAAAAATTTTGTACAAAAAAAAAAATCTCCTGTTTTTCACCTAAAAGCTTTTTTTAGCAAAAAGTTATTTTTTTTTAATTAGAAAAAATTAATTGTTCAACAAAATTTAAAAAAAACACAACCGATAAAAGTTTTTTATCCATATTTACTTTCTTTTTTTTATTAAAAAAAATAAATTTTAGTAAAATACATGTGGGGTTTGTTTACATACGCAAAACAATGTTGCATACTTTACAGGAATGAAAACGTCAAATTGAACAAACTCGCAAGATAGGTAACATTGATACATGTCAAAATAAATGTTGCTCATCATTTTTCACAAATTTAAACGGAGTACTAGGATTAACCGAAACAAGGTTTCTTTTACTAAAAATCACATTGTCCGTCCAAAACTGTTATTTTTCAAAAAAAAAAAAATTTTACAAAATTTTATCGCAAATATAAAATTTTAACCCATAGTGGGATGAAACTTTTATCAATTCTGTCATGAATTTTAGCATGTTTTGTTAATATAAATATACAGTGTGATTATATGATATTTGCGCAGTTCTTATTTGTTTATATAAATACTTTCCTCTTTTTCTTCTTCTGCTTTTGGCTCAGTCCGTTTATTTTTCTTCTTTCATTTCTTCTTGGTCTTACTAAAGATTATTCAATGTTTCCGTTCGAACAGCAAGAAAACACACGGAACAGTGATAGCTTTGGCATTTATAGGACAATAAAGGTTGGGATGATGATGGCTACAATACTACGATGATGATGACGACGTTAACCAACAGCAACGGCAATAACGAAAAGTAGGTTGAAGTTAAAATGAAGATACAAAAAAAAAAAAAAAAAAAAAAAAAAAACTGGGGTAAGGCAACACAAACGAAAGCCAGCCAGGCAAACTGATACAATACCAACGCTTCAATTGAACTAAATTATTGACACTTTGTAAGCAATACTACAGACTTTTGTGACTCAAAGTCGTTTAGTTTGTCTTCCCATCGCATCGGTAGACTTGAAAGCGCACATCTACATATATATACACAAACACCCAGCATAACGACTACTTTTTGCTCAAACTAGCTTTTTTAAACGTGTATTCCCTCTAACTTCGTGTTATTTATATGTCTGTCTTTTGTATGCTTGATATTTGTATTTATATGTGTGTATAAGTATCTGTGTTTGTCTTTTGAAGGAGTAGAAGAAAATTGCAAGTTTGATTGGTATTAATGCCATAAAGCTTAAAGACATGAAAACGAAAACATTTTCACTTATTTGCTTAGAAATTGGATAACAATCGAAATAAAATTAGATATCGCTCGTCTTCGATTTCCTTTTTTGTCTTTTTGTATTTCCTTTTTTTTTTGAACTTTTGAATTTATGCCTTGTTATTATTATTGTTATTGTTACTATTTTTTTGTTCATTTTTCTTGCTGGCTTTAAAGAAGTTTTGTTTTTCATTGTATTTTTATGATTTTATTTGTCTAGCTTTAAGACACTGGGAAAATTAATCTGTGTTGTTGCAAATCGGCCTGAAATATTCGGACCATGCCAAGTCTTTGATACATACTTTGATACCTAGTGAAATCGTCTATAAAAAATTTGTTGTATTTTCAAAAATTATCTATGAAATGATTTTTAGAGCAACGTGAAGAACTTTAGACAATAAGGGGGATTAAATGTTTGCAAACTATTTTACTTAATACGAACGAAATAAGTTAAAATTAATAAATTATTATGGACATTCTTGTTTAAAGAAACGAAATTAATTACTTTAAAAAATAATCTTCTTTCCGTGTAAAGAAGAACTCTCCAGACTTGGAAGCCCATATGATATTACCTTAATTTGGGTCACTATACATAGGGACCATTACGACAATAAATAGGCAGGCAGGCTGGCCAAGAATTTAGCAGTAACCCTGGGAGCTATCTGAAGCAAAAACCTCTGAAACTATCAGGATATGGCTAATAATAAACGGAAAAAACTGCATGGCTGCAGGGCTGCAGGGCTACCAAGGCAACGTGGCCCACATACGACATGAGTCACTCCAACCAACTTCTTAACTTCAGTCGCGTGGATATTTCGAGACTGGTTAACGTATTCACTGGTCACTGGACGACCGTTTTGCACTCAATGAGGTCTTCCTTTAAAAAAATACTGCCGCAGCTGCAGAGAACCTGGAACTGAGGAGACAGTATTTCATCTCCTATGTGATTGCACAGTGTTTAATTCAATACGATATAAATTATTTGAGAATTACCTTCTACAAGGAGATATAGCGGGGGAAACTCGGCAATTTGGTGAAATATCTCACACAACGGGTTGGTTCTAATCACCTCTGTATTGCCCTGGCTTCACGCTTGATCCGGGCTACCTATTCTGGACGAGTTGTGTGGTGTCGAAACGAAATCACTGTCGACTCTTGTTTTTTGGGCCTGCGTCCATCTTAACTAACCAACCAACTTTATAAGTAAATAAGTTAAGTACTGTTTGAAATAGAAAACTTGGTTACATGTGGGCCATTAGGTTTTTGTTAAGAGCGATCACTCACAGCTTTATATAAAGTTAAACGACAGTAGCAGCTATAGTGGTTTAGGCTAGTTTACACTATTGAACTTTGTATTAATACATGTCAAAAACTCAAGTAACATGTAAAAGTCTGATAGTGTGAATGCATGTGTGATGAAAATGACTTCATCGTTTTTGAAAAATTTCTAAACAATAATTCTTTTCATTTGATCAGGGTTGCATTTTATTTCATGTGTATGTGTTTATACTTCGTGTGATGTTGTGTGATGGTGCGAGCAACTGTTATGTTAAATTAAATTTTTTGACAGTCGCGACAAAACACAATAGATTTTTATCTCACAAAGTATTGTGGAATACGTAAGACTTGTGAGATAGTGTAAACTAGCCTTAAACAGAATTCTGGGAAATCATTTGTATAAGGAAAAGGTGAAGTATTGGACAGCCTTAGTTTGGGGATTATTTGCAAATATAGATCCATATAGCCCATGTATAATATTTACCAAACAAACATCATTTCGCATAGAAGCATTTGCGTTAAATTTTGTAGCTCTAGCTGGGTCTTTGTGGCCGCTATCGCGCTGAAATTTATTCATCGAACTGGATATTTTAAAGTCTACAGTGCGCATTCATGGGAAGAAGTGGGTCCAAATTGTCTGAGTGGCTGACAGGCGTTACTAGATTTTAGAGATTTGGCAGGCGCTTAAAGCCCATTATAGAAAGTCAGAGGGATTTTGGCTCGAATGTTGTTGAAATACACCCACAAACGTAATATCTTTTTGTTTCACATAGACTGTGCCGTCTAAAATGTATACCCTGATGGTCCTCAGGATGCCAGACACATATACAATTTCACTTCGATCGATTATTTTTAAGACGAAACCATAATCGAAAAAGCGTGCTCCTTGTTTTTAAATTTAAGTCAAAACATCTTTCATTGCTAGACTTTATCAATGTTCTTCTCTAAGTGTACGCGTCTGGCTAAAATGTTTATTGCCTAATAAACGTAATACATTTTAGGTATTTTTCTTCAACGATATCTCTTATAATTTATTTATTTCAATTTTGTCGATATGATTCAATATCATTGAGAAGTATTGGTCCATAAAACATTTTTCCGGTTGTTTAGTTTGTCTTGAAGCCTGGCGGCACTTTAACCAACGTATATTATCGTAATAGAATTTGTTAAATTGAGGTTGAAATTTGAAATAGAAAAAAAAACGACAAAAACACAACAAATAAAAGGAATGTAGAAAAAAATACTTACAAAGTTAAATAAGAGTACGAGTAGTATTGTTATTTTATAACATCGTTTATTATTTACCGTCAAAGCTATCATGGCATCATGCCATTCATTTAACAAACATCACATCTACACATACTTATGAAAACAACAACACATAGAAAGATTTTCATACAACGAAGTTGATTTGTAGAAGGGGTTGCAGTATAACACATACTCTGGCACATTTATCAAATGCGTTTTTATTGGTAATATATCTTGGTATTGTGTTTCTGTTTGTCTACTTCGTTAAAGACTTACCTACAAGAAATGTCTGTGCCCTCTGTCTATTGGAATGTTTAGAAGATGATTTTTTTTGCCTTGCAGTGTGTTTCTTCTACTGTGTGGCTTGGTTTTGTTCAAAGATATTTTTTGTTTGAGTTTATTGAGTTAGATATAATTGCTGTTATTTCTTTTTGTTCTGGTTTTGTTCATCGATTTGTTTTTAAATTTTAAGAATTATATTGTGTGTGGTTATTTTCATTAAACAAATGAAAGGATGTTAAGGTAGCTTATGTAGCGTTCTGTTTAAAATTGAGGTTGCTACTTTAAGAATTGTTCAAACACCATTTCCTTGACTTTTTCTTAAAGATATTTTCGACAATAGTTGACAACAAAGAACTTTTATATGAATCCTAACCTCAATTACATAATTTTGTTTTGGCGGGTCCATGACTGTCCATGGGTCCCAAATTGGGTGGGTACACTTGCAAAAATTGGTTCTTATATACTGTGGTGTAGGGTATAATATGGTCGGGCTTGACCGACTATACTTTCTTACTTGTTTTATAATAGCTTATCATTTCATTGTATTACTGAATAACAAATATGGGTAAAATCTGTGGTTTTCATGGGCAAGCGCGTATGTCTTTAAATCAAATTTTTCAGTAGAGCCGAAAAACCATTCTAGATCAAACTATGGGCTAGGTATTGCACTTATTGAACTTTGTTATTTCGTTAAAAAATCGGTATTGATCCATCTTTTTTCAAAAATGTTTAGAAACATGTAAAGAGCGTTTAAAATTAGGCAATTTGGCATCAACATCTCAAAATCGGAAAAAATAGACATACCCCAGAAATTTGCTCGTTTGTTTGTCAAATGGCAAAAAACGGCTTAAGATTTTTCTACGCATAGTCATTTACACCATAACTATCTAAAATTTAAATATTTCGGTTTACAATTTAACCCTTAGTTCTCGAGTTATATTAAAAGCCCTAATTTTTTTCATTTTTCCTCTTTTCGGCTAAAAACATTTCCAAAACAATAAAAAACAGTTGGGTGTGTATATCTTGAAGTTGATAATACTACTTTTTTTTTTGACATATTGCTAATTACATAGGCCTGCAAAATTTGGTAAACATCGCAACCCTGGGACTAGAGTATACTTTTCTAAGGGGTTAAAAAATCGCGGGTTTCACTACATTTCTTTTCGTTTTTTATATATATATTTTTGATATTTTTTTTTTACAGTTTTGGTTTAATTTTTGTATTTTTTAAGATTTTTAAATACACAAAAAAATTAAAAAATCATTATCAAAGTATTTTTGGGAATACAAAATTTAAAAAGATTTTATTTGTCGTCCTTAGTTTTCAATTTTTATTTTTAAAAAATACACTGAAATTTATTATTGAAGTAAAAGCTAGTTTCTATGCGCATTTGACTGGTTGCTTAGGCCAGATCATCAGGAAATATTCTCCCAAAAAATTTTTAGAAAAGCCAAAGATATTAGCAAACAAAACTGCAGAGTGAATGAGAATTGCAAACGCTCAAAGAGACTTATTTGCAACGATATTAAAGCTTAAACAAAACAATAAATTTCAGTGTATTTATCAAGAATAAAAATTGGTAATTAAGCATAAAAAAAGCCATAAATATAAAAAAAAAATCACAAAAAAATTATAAAAATTAAAAAATACCATAAATATATCGAAACCCGAATTTTTCAAACTTTAGGTTACGAACCTGTTTATACTCGAGGCCATTTTACCCTGCTACTCTGCGGCTTCTTCTCATAGGGTGTGTTCTCAACCCTTGACCCAGGTTTGCAACAAGAACAAATTTCTGAAACAATGCACATTCAACACAAAAACTTACTCTCTCGCAACAATGCCAATCAATAGGGAGGTGGATGTTAACCCCCAATCGCCCATTTCCCAACCATGAATGCGGGATATTCATCTATAACTTTTTCTTCCACAGTCCACAGGTTTCTCAGAGAGTTTTTGAGTTAATTTGTTGGAGGACATATCAGGTTTTTTAAATAAAGATGAATATGAACATGGCAAAACCCAGGGTTTTACATTAAATTTAAACTAAGATATCCCGAAAACCTAATGTGCAGAATCAAACCCTTAGAAAAGTTTACCTTAGTCTATAAGGCGCTTATTCCGTAAAACGCCACCCACAAAAATTTCATTGAAAGCAAAAACAAATACTAAAATATTTAAATTTAAATTTTCGTTTTTTTAATAAATGACTTTATTGGCAACACTTGCATCATCTACTAAAATGTCATGGTCACATAAATTACCGTTACGATCTTATAACAAAAATAATTTTATTGTAAGCGACAAATTTCATACAAAATTTATATGAAATAAAATAAAAAAGCTCTCTCCTGTAAAATTTGATTTTTGGCGCTTACGTTATTTTCGCGGTTAGGGGTCGATATGAAGTGTTTGAAAATTGAAAACTATTTATTTAGGGCTTTTTGATTACCACTAGTTCACAAACCTGTGTGTGCTATAAAAACAACAACTCTTTCAAAGAGAAAACTAAATTATTAAAACCTTTCTCTTTTTATACCCACATGACAATTGTATTGATGTGTATAACCAGTAAAAAAATCACTTTTTGAATCGATGTAACGATGGCCGTCTATTTGGCTGGTTGGTATACACTAAACAAATACTTTATCTCTAGATTGCGGTCGATAGGGTTAACAGTTAGCCATACTAGTAAACAAAATAATAACACTGTCATAAAATTTACGAGGTATTTGTTTGATAAGACTAAAAATTGCAAATGTCAGATTAAAAAAAAAATATAAATCCTAAATTTGTTTACTGGGTTGGTTGTTGGAAACGGTGTCAATGTTGAACTACTTAGGTTAAGTATTACGTGTTTAATGGTTGTTATTATTTTAACTGTTTCAGGAGATTTTTTCTTTTTCTCGTCTGCCTGTCTGCCTGTCTCTCTTTTCTATATAATTTATCTATCCAAGCCTTCATGTATTATAAATACATACCTTTATGCCAATTTCAGTGGGGAATTTGCTTATATATTATTGTTATTTTTTTTTTCTTGGCCTCAGTTATATAATTGTTCAGACATCAGATATTGGTCATTGTTTTAATGAGTTTTATTTGCTTGTTTGTTTATTTTTATTTTCTTTTTTGTTATTGTTTTTTGTTTTACAAGTGGGATTTAAAGATTCTAAGACACTTATTTAATTTGTTCTTAATAATCAATAAAAAGGAAATAAATAAAATAAAACGCAACGTTTTCTTGTCTTGGTCAAGTGCCATTTAATTGGCTTTAAGAGTGATATTATCAAATAATTTTCAGGTAACTTTGTTACAAAAAATTATTAACAAAAAGTTAAATAATTTGAAGACAGATAATTGGATAAATAAAATAATAAGACGGTAATGATGGTTAAATTGTAGATAATTTAAAATATAATTGTGTTTTGTTTTAAATTGAATTTAAAATTGAATAGAATTATTGGAAATTCTTAAAGTTAAATAGAAATAATTTTTAATTCACAAATTAGATACTAAATTTCAAATAAGCAATTTACCTTGAGATAAAAGATAAAAATCAAACACAATGAAATTAATACATTAAAAAAAAAATTAAAAAAAAAAATATTTCTAAAAACATTATTATTATTTAATTAAGCTTGAGGTCTTTCTTTATATTAAAAATATATTAAATTTATTAAACCAATATTTCGGCACCCCGTTTTAACAAATTAAATAAATATAACAAAAAACCAAAAAACAATTTTCAATTAAATACAAAAAAAGGTTTTCCAATTCAAAAACTAATCTATTACATTATAAATAAATAATTTTGTGCTAAACTTTCAGTATCTGACTTAAAATTCATTCTCGATATTGTCGGTACATTTATAATTTGCAACATTTCTAACATAAGCCTACGTTTATAATTATTTTCCGTACTTAAAACTGTTGTATTTTATATAATAATAATAATAAATTTTTTAAAGGTCGAATAAAAGTCTATTTATATTTCTAAATACAATTATTTTTTTTTTTGAATAAACAGTCTGAATAAAACATATCTTTTATCCGAAACTTTTTTTGACTGAGGGATAAATTTGAAAAAATTACATAAGATTTCATGACACAATTTTTGTTATATTTTTTTGCGACAACCATGGAAAATAATTTACGTTTCCTTCAAACTAATGGGTGTCTCACTTAAAATGTCATTAGAATTATGAGTATTACTGTAGGCTTATTTCGGACCAAAAAAAAAAAAAAAAATAATTGGTTCAAAATTACAGAAATTGGAATATAGAATGATATCTTTCGCTTTGGAAGTGCGTTACGCGTATAAAGAAATTTGCATAGCTTTTAAACTTATGAAGCTCCTATTCTGAAGCTTTTACTTTATAATGAGGAAACCCTAAAACTAATAAAAAAAAAATGCGCTGAAATTAGATTAAAAATTATTTAAAATATTTTTTTGCCCTAACCGCAAAAATAGCTTAAGCAACATCGTTTTCCATTTTCTTTCTTTTAAACAAATGAATCTATTTGCAACACTTGCATCATCTTGTAAAATGTCAAGCACCAACTATCGTACAAAATATTTATGAAATATAAGAAAAAAACCTTCCTCTGTAAAAATTGTGTTTTTATCGATAGAGCTGTTTTTGCGGTAAGGGCTCGATATATGAATATTAAAAAATTAGTTTATCCTATCAACAATAAATTTCAGTGCTTTTATCAAAAATAAAAATTGGGAATTAAGCACGAATAACAAAATCTTTTAAATTAAAATTTTGTATTCCCAGAAATTACTTTGATAATAAACTGGCAAGTGCACGGCCTAGAAAAACTTAACTGGTAACATGCTTTTGCAAGTTGTTTTTGTTTTCATTTTGTTTTTTCGTAACCTACTTACAACTACAATTAATGTTGGAAGACTTCCAATCAATTGTAGTTGGGAATGTAAGAAGAGATAAACTCACTGTTTATTGTTGATGTTTTTGTTTAAACTTTGATATTGTTACAAGAAGAACTGTTGCTTATGATTCTTATACGCTTAACAGTCTTATTTGGTTTATTATCTTTAGTTTTTTCTAAAATCTTTTTGGATGAAGTTTTCTGACGATCTGGCCTAAGCAACCAGTGAAATGCGCATAGGAACAGCTTATCCCATCAACAATAAATTTCAGTGCTTTTATCAAGAATAAAAATTGCAAATTAAGCACGAATGTATTCCCAAAAATTACTTTGATAATTAGTTTTATTAAAAAAACAAAAGAAAAAAAAAACACTGCATGCAAGTGTATGCTAGCTGGTACTAAGCTAGTCTATCAGCGCCGGGGTTGTGGTTTCGATGCCCGCCAGAGACTCTGGTTTCATTCCTGCAGACAAGCGTAGAGCTTCGCGGGATTAGCTTAGGGAATTAAAAAAAAATATAAAAAAAAATAAAAAAAAATATATCCATATATTAAAATTTTTTAAATACAACGATAGATTATTTACAACAACAATGTTTTGCCCTACAATTATTAAATTTCGTGTAATACATTTCCTTAATAATCAATATTAGGTCATGCAAAATAGATACAACAATTTCCACTTTACGATGAAAAACTTGTTTGAATAGAAAATCACATTAAAAAAATTTCGATATTTTAGTATAGTTTCTAAAGAAGACTTTATCCAGAAAAATCACAGTGGCTATGAATTAAATAAAAATAAAATTTTTTTACTCTTACAGCCAATCCCACGATGTCACACGTTAACGTTCGCATAGAAAATGACAAATTTTAGAAATTGTTTTTGTTTTAAATGTAATTTTCTATGCAAACGTTAACGTGTGACATCGTGGGGTTGGCTGTTAATTTTTGTAAAAAATGAATAAATCTTCCAAAATTAGTCACAACCTCTTGCATTTACAAAAAGTACTTTTTATGCTTTTGGATTACTGCAGTAATTTCTATCTAAAATAGAACTGAATTTTTGGCCGCGAATATTCGTCGCCAAAAAAAAAACATATTTGTGTATATGAAAATACACACAATCATGGCGTCGGCCGAAATTTGTCATACGCGGCGACTATGCAATAGATTTATTTCTATTTCATACGCCGGCGAACGACGAACAAATCAGTACAAGGTGACTGATTTTAGTTTTCAAGTACTTTAGTATATAAAGTTACTTTTTTATTATTTTATTATTTTAATTGTGTTTTTGTTAATGTTTGTGTTTTTTAAGTAAATTTTTTCTTATATGGTCACACTATTTCTCTCTCTTTGCACAAACAGCAAACAAGTTTCTCAATTAGTAAAGCTGTTAGTTATTCGTCGTTATTGTGTTTCATACGACGAACTTACTCAGCGAATTATTACTAAAAAAATCGTCGTGTAGGGCGAAATTCTTCGTACGTCCCAGTTGTGTTCCTAGCATGTTTCTGCAATATATCGAAAACCTCTTTTCATACGAAGATGATTTTAATGTCATTTTAAAGAGAACACTTGACTATATATAATATATTGAAAAAGAAAATTTTATTATCTACAAAATATTAAATTTTAAAAACGGAATTAGTTTTTTATTTGGCTGTTTTTTTTTACAAGTCCTCAAACCGTTTTTTAAAAATCCTAAAGCTTTGAAGGAGGTATTTTGTTTTTCCCTTTAAAGATATGATTTTTTTGCTTTCGTAACCTTTAAAAAATAATCTTAAAATAGTATTTTAATATTGTAATTTTGAGCAATAAGTACACTATGCCAGTTGCAAAAAACAGACAAGCCGGACACTCGGCGTTTTAACCTAGTTGGGGCACGCTAAATCCAGTGGCGCTAACCTTTTTTATAAACGCTCTTGTTTTCAAGAAATACCGTTATTTCCAAAGGGATAAGAGGTTGCACCGCATATATTCGCGTAACTCAAAAACGGGTTTGAAAAACAAATTTAACAAATTTTTTTCGTTCATATACATATGTTTCTTATAGTATAGAAGGAACCTTCTCACCAAATTTCATTAAAATCGAAAAGGTCCCACTCTTGGTCGATTTGACATGGAATTACCCTTATATAATTTATTAAATTTACAATTTTAGTTGTTGTTTATTTCTAATTATTTACTTTATATTAACTCTTCATTGAATATATACATTAATTCCATTATATTTAAGCCAATAAAAAATTTAAATATTTTTAATGGCATTGAAATATTTTATAAACTTAATTAATTCTCTATTATGTGGATAAATAAAAGAGTCTTAATCAAATAACCATATATGATTTTATTTTTGTTTTTTTTTTTACCTTTTTATCAAATATATTTTTCTATTAACAATATGGAGTTGAATCATTATGTGCGTGTGTGTGGGTAAAATACACAAATAAACTTTATATCGCTTAATTGCTAAAAATGTGGCAAATTTTCAATTGGCATTTATAGTGCTAAATTAAAAACACAAAAAGCCAAACTGGAAACAATCGCAAAAAAAGGAACGTTAAAAACGAAAAGGTTTGATGGCTAATAAGTTTGCAACCATTGCCACATACACCAACATTTACACAGATTCAAATAGTCAATACAATCAAAATATTTATTTAAATGTTTGCTTAACACTAACTAACCAGAAGTTAGCTACAAATACAGATAGATATACATAATTTTCCGATTAAAATGGCGCAACTTGAAAAATAGTTTAAATTGTGCCATGGTGGTAAATAAAAAGAACTTTGCAATTATTTTGTAACATATAAAATCACAGAATGCATATTCTGGGTCCTTTTGTATCATAAAATATCTTAAAGAGGCTTTTTTAATTTCATAAAAATTACAAACATTGGTCACCGGGGTGGGTTAAGTTCAGCTCAAAGGATCGAAAATGTACGGACAGCTATATTTTGCACGTCTTGAGTTCGTTAAAAATTTAAACCCGGATTTTATTTAATAAATTAAAATCCTTAAAAACTACCGAATCTTTGATACCCTTCACCGAGTGGCATTTATATGCACAGAAAGAAAAACAATCCGGATAAATCAAGTTTTTTATGGTTACTTTAAGTACGAGTCGTACTCAAAAATAATATAATAATAACACTTTCGAAAATCAATCCCGCAATTTCTTGAAATAAGTATAAAATGCTTAAATCAAGTAAAAAAAAGATTAAACTTTTCGTTGTATTGAACCCCACGGCTTACGCATGTTTTAATTTTCTATACACATTAAAAATTGTTTGGCCAGACTTATGTGTACCACGAAGGGTTAAAAAGTTAATTTGAACTCTTGCTTCTCATTTAGTTCATATTTTTGGTTAAATATGTACATTAGATTTTCAAAGTAAAAACCATATCGGGCATGATGTTGGTGTTTTATCGGGTGATTTTTTAGCTATTATCTTTTTGGCAACACTGGCTTAAACAGCTGACGCACGTTTCGTGTTTTGTTTCACTGTCAAACATCTTCAGTTTGGTCTATAATTTAACCATGAATCGTCTTACAAACGAGCAACGCTTGCAAATTATTGAATTTTATTATCAAAATGCGATCCACTTTTTTATCGAAAAATTATGTTCAGCGACGAAGCTAATTTTTGGCCCAATGGGTCCGTTAATAAGCAGAATTGTCGATTTTGGAGTGAAGCTCAGCCAGAAGCATTTCAAGGGCTACCAATGCATCCGGAAAAAGTCACAGTTTGGTGCGGTTTATGGGCTGGTGGCATCATTGGACCGTACTTCTTCAAAGATGATGCGAATCATAACGTAACTGTGAATGGTGAGCGCTACCGTGAGATGATATCCAACTTTTTTTTGCCCAAAATGCAAGAGCTTGACTTGCATGACATGTGGTTTCAACAAGACGGTGCCACATGCTTCACAGCACGCTTAACAATGGACTTATTGAGAGGCGAGTTCGGTGAACATTTTATTTCACGTTCGGGACCGCTCAATTGGCCGTCTAGATCGTGCGATTTAACGCCTTTAGGCTATTTTTTGTGGGGCTATGTTAAAGCTCATGTCTATACACACATGCCCGCTTCAATTGAGGCATTGGAAGACAACATTGAAGCATTTATTCATGGGATACCGGCCGAAATGTTGGAAAAATATGCCAAAATTGGACTAAGCGGATGGACCATTTGAGGCGCAGTCACGGTCAACACTTGCATGAAATAATCTTCAAACATTAAATTATATTGACTGTACTATCGATTAAAATAAAGATTTCATGCATTTTTCTAAATTTTATGTGTTTTTTTTTTAAACTTTCCTATAGCTTTAAAAAAATCACTCATTATCATTATAAGGTGTAAAACGGGTATACTTATCAGTAAATCGCTCATAATATTTTTTTCTTTGTTATTTTGTTTTTGGTTCTTTAAGCACGAGTTCGAGATAATACTTGCATCAAGCGCATTTTGAGATTGATTCAATCTTAGTTTTACTTAAGTAAATTTCGTTTTCGGATTATTTCAAGTACGAAATCGGTATTGAATATGGATAATTTAAGTATTTTGTGATTGAAAATCCGTACTTAAATCGATCTTTTTGTTCTTGTTTCAAGAAAATCCGTACTCACCGTACTATTAATATCGCTTCGGATTGATTTGAGTACGGATAGATTGATTGTTCTTTTGAGTGTGGGATCTATGGTAAATTACGGACCGATCTTAACGAAATTGGACGAAGTGATTTAAAGTCTTATAAAACTATGACTGACCGATTGTTATTTTAATAGTCTTATGGCCATTTTCTCATTAGGCGATTATCTTTTTTCCCAACGAAAAACTGCACATTAAAGAAATTTGGTTTTCTCAATGTCTCATTTGCTTCTATTTTGTCGCAATGCTAACCGGCACTCATCTGCCAATTATTTATTTTCCTTTTATTTGACGTAAATTGAATCAGCTGGCTCCTAACTTTTACATGTATTTTGGGTGGTTGTTGTTTTTTGTCGGTATATTGAGAAACCCAAAATCGTTAACGGACAGTTTATCGCTATAATAAATTTATGTTGACATTAGGTAACAGACAGTTTGTCGATACATTGAGAAAATGGCCATTATTCGTTTCTATTTTACACGTACTATTTAGTGATTTATAAATGCTTACATGAGAATATTTCTTGATACATTGTCTTATTTAAAATTGTTATGCCTGTATTCATAAAAGTATTTTAAATTTTATAACGGTTTACAAAACTAATTTTGTATGAAGATTTGGCTTAATAAACATTTGTTAAATTTAATGATCGTTTATGAATACGGGAGTTAGTGTTTTACTTTAAAAAATAATTAAGCATTTTTCAGTTCGTTTTTCAAATGTCGTTACCCCTTAGTGTGTCCAGCAATTGACATCACTATGTTTTAAGAACGTTTTGGTAAATACTCAAAGTTGACCAGTTTTCTTTGTTCTAGAAAAGTTGAAGTCAAATTGTACCAAAATGGAACTTTTAAACGATTTTATGTTATGGGGTTGGGGATTATCTAGTCGTACTCATGGCCGCATTCTTTCTTGTTGCAAAACGTGCAAGTATTGAGTTGTGTTTAGTTTTAAAACAAATAGCAACCAGCCACTTGACTAGTTCGATTGACCTGCCATATGATCTGCAAATAAACAACTGCATTGGTAATTGTGGCTAAAATGGTTGTGGTCAATACTCGCTCGTTTTGTTTTTTCTACTCAGTATGAAAAAATTATTTTATCTGTGTGCTTGTCGGTCTGACTGTCTAACAAAATGGCTGTGCTGGGTATTTTGTATGTTTTCCTATGCATGAGACTAAACGAAATAACGCTTAAAGTATTTTATAAACATTAAACAAATATCAGTCTAATTTTTTCGTTTGTTTTTTTTCTGCAAGAATTTTATGTGTCGTAGAACAGAAATGACTGCATTTATTGTGCAGTTGGTTAACGTTTGAATGTGTAAAGTTTTTATTGTATATTTTTTTTAGCCACTAGTATTATACGAGTATAAAATCACAGAGAGAATATTTCAACTATCAGCTATGCTAATGCTACGGTTTAAATGAGAAATTGTAACAAAGGAAGTAAAGTTTTTTTTGAATACTAAAGACAAAGACTTAGTAGAAAATAAAACCTTTTAATTGCAGGATGTTTCAACAATACTCTCTTTTTTTTCTTTAAATTGAAATATTTTATTTAATGAAGAACACATCGTAATCTCAGTTTAATATTTTAATAGCTTAACAATATATTTTTACCCTTCATTATCTGTGGACCCTAAGTTATACATGTATATTCTTGGCCATTTAGTAATTCTAAGTCGATTGAGCCATGCCCGTCTGTCTACCTGTCTGTGGAAAACATTCTCACTTTCAAAAGACTCAACAGATAAGCGTTTTTTTAATGTCCAATTGTTTCTTAGTTTTCATGCAGTGTGTAATTTTAATTTAGCGCAATAGTTTTAAACCCAAATTTTTTGTTTAAAAACCAACATAAACTGTTGGCGGAATGCACCGATTCCCAAATAAAGTTGCCCAAATTCGTTTTAGGTGACAAGAAATTAAAGTACTAAATTTGTGAAAATCAGTCCATAATTTACCATAGCGAATAATGTTTTTATAGTAAAGATTAGTTTTTCTTAGTTCTATCAGGTGATTTTTTAGCTATTATCTTTTTGGCAACACTGGCTTAAACAGCTGACGCACGTTTCGTGTTTTGTTTCACTGTCAAACATCTTCAGTTTGGTCTATAACTTGACTTGCATGACATGTGGTTTCAACAAGACGGTGCCAGATGCCACACAGCACGCTTAACAATGGACTTATTGAGAGGCGAGTTCGGTGAACATTTTATTTTACGTTCGGGACCGGTCAATTGGACGCCTAGATCGTGCGATTTAACGCCTGAAGACTATTTTTTGTGGGGCTATGTTAAAGCTCATGTCTATACTCACATGCCCGCTTCAATTGAGGCATTGGAAGACAACATTGAAGCATTAATTCATGGGATACCGACCGAAATGTTGGAAAGAGTATGCCAAAATTGGACTAAGCGGATGGACCATTTGAGGCGCAGTCACGGTTTGCATGAAATATACTTCAAACACTAAATTATATGGACCGTACTATCGAGTCAAATAAACTTTCCTATAGCTCTTAAAAAATCACCTATTATAAGACTTAAAATACGCTGCAAAATTTTGCAAGATTTGGTCAAAAATTTACCGTTAAGCCCCTTATAGGCCTGATACTCTGTTCAAATTTGTAAAAAATTTTGAGCAGCATTTATCATTTCTTATGTGGCAGGGATATTCACATTATTATCGATAGAAAAGCAGCTATAAGATCCCTGGAGAATGTGTTTATCACATCGGGAATAGTTCAAGATTGCCGGATGCGTCTGGAGGCAATAGCGACACATTCAACGGCGACCCTTAAATGGGTTCCAGCCCACCGGGGCATACATCGAAACTGTATGGCTGACTCGTTGGCGCATGCAGACATCCCTCTTAATCAAAAGAGTTTAACATATGATATAGGTGTTTCGCTCTCGTAGACTAAGCAACTTATCGCATAACACTTTAATCTTATATATTGTTGTTGCTTAAATTTCTGCGTGAAATAAGTCTCGCTCATATAATTACGCATTTGTAAAAAATGTCGCGAGCAAAATTTCATAACGTTTTGACAAAACGAACAGAGTACAACTTAACCAACATTATAATGTTGAAAGCCGTTACGAATTCAAATACTGTGGGTTCAGTTGTTATAAATATTGGCTTATAATAATTAGATCCCACAGTAGGCCCAATCTTAAAATACTCTTATGGGTCAATTATGTATGGCAACCGAACTGCAGTTGAGTTGTCATAAGACAACGAAACTGAAAAAAGTTACAACAGCAATGCCTTCACAGTTTAAGATTTTTAATATGTACGTGGATTAATTTCCATTTTTTACGCTAGTAAGTCAAATTCTTCTCCCTTGGTAGTTTAATCCATTTTGTTTGCCGAAATAAGAAGCATGTGATAAAATATCCAAAATAAAACAAACAAGGTACTACACAGCAACAAAAACTTTACGGTTGACTAAATATTTATTATTTGGCAACAAAATTCGACAACAGTTCACATCTGTACACTCAAAAGAAAAATTAATCCATCCGTACTGAAATCAATCCGAAGCGGTATTAATAGTACGATGAGTACGGATTTTCTTGAATCAAGTACAGAAAGATTGATTCAAGTACGGATTTTCAATCTCGGAATACATATCTTATCCATATTCTTGAAATAATCTGAAAACTAGATTGATTTAAGCAATACTAAGACTGAACCAATCTCAAAATGCGCTTGATTCAAATACTGTAAAGTCGATTCAATCCCGAATTCGCACTTTAAATAAGCCCAAAGTGAAATTAGATGAATAATTTTATTACCATTGATTTACTTTTTAACACCGTTTAACACCTTACAGAATTTCAATTATGAAACACCAGCATCATTCTCGATATGATTTTTACTTTAAAAACTTAATGTACACTTATAACTGAAAATATAAACTAAATGAGAAGCAAGAGTTCTCAATTTTACTTTGTAGCCATAAAAATAATGTGTTTTCGCCTTGTTGTGTTGTTTTGGTTTTTTAATCACTTATATTGTATTGCAGTTGTTTCTAGAACAAACTTTGTTAAGCACAAGCGTATGCACGCATAAAGAATGCAATGCTGAAAGATGAGGCTAATAAGTGGGATGAGATTAAAATGCTCACTTTGTAATTTTACTCTCAGAATGGCACTACCAACGAAAAGTTTAATCTTTTTTTTTAACTTGGCTTAAGAATTTTTAATTTAAGAAATTCCGGGATTGATTTTCGAAAGTAATCCAATTAAGGATAGCTTTAAGTACGTTTTAGGGTTATTCGTACTTGAATTTTTGAATACGACTTAAAGAAAGTACAATAAACTTTATTTATCCTGAGTGTTTTTCTTTCTGTGTAACATATTTTCGGCAACTGGAAACTTAACTAAACTTCGCTTGCCATACATAATCGATCTATTAAACTCGGTGAAGGGTTTCAAAAGTTCGGCACAGCCGAATACAACACTTTTGCTTATTTTTTAATAAACTAAAAATGTTTTGTTTGTTTTAAAAAAGAAAAAAAAAACACACCAAAAGGTGAAATATTCTGCTTTAATGCCATTATTTAATTTCATAATCTTTTATTACATGGATTTTGTGCTTAAATCATTTTTATGAAACGACAAAATCATTTTTTTTCAGCCCATTTCATTTATTTCATATAAATTTTGTGTCATTGAAAATTTTTTTCGTATTATTTTGTTTTAATATTTAATTTAATATCTTTTATGGCTTTCCAATGACCTATAAAATTTTTATAAACAATATTGTACGTATCGTAGTTTTATTTTTCATGATATAGATTCACTTTCTTCATACTTTTTCTATACTGCACATGTCTATAGTTGAGTGCACATTACAAAAACTATATTGTGCAACGTGAAAATATTATAATGAAAAAGAAACAAAAGTTAGCAAAAAAAAAAAAGTTTTATATAAATAAATTCTGAGAATCGAGGAAAAAACTTTAGGTTTCGCTTTATGGTATAGCAGCTCATGTTAATGCACCGAAAAGGCCAGTTTTATGGCCATTAATACGTAAAAAAGAGAACAAAGTTAAATGTTTAGTTTTTATAACCCATGCGGTCCACAATGATGAGGAGAATAATGATGATGTGAAGGCAGGACACAGTGGTGAGAAAGGTATATTTGGTGGCAAAATAGGGTGGGTGGTAAGTAGTAAAAAGAAGTGGGGACTTGCACAATTTGCAAATGTGTCTGGATTTTTAAAATCTATGGCAATGAGTCCCACTTTATATTTACTCCGCTTATGTAAATTGTTGTCAATGTTCATTTCAATTTTGAATCCTGTGACATTAACTCGGCAACAACGTAACCTTCACATTAATTTGACATTTTCTTAAAATGTTGTGACGATTTCGATTTGTAATTGAAAATCGCCAAATTTTCTGTCGACTAAAATAAAATCAATTCTACTCTACGTCGACCTTTAAGCGCATTAGAAAACACGAGCTTTTTGTTAATAGTTATCTATCAACAACGACAAAAAAAAATTAAAAATATGCACTCAAAACAATAAAAAATGTTTTTTTTGTGATTTTATTAAAAAAAAATTTTATTGCTGTTTTTATTCCATTGTTATTCATAGGTATAATATTTTTTAAGACTTAATTTAAATAACTACATAATTTCAATTTTTGTTTGCATAATCAAATAAATTCTTTTTTATATCATCAAAAGTAAACCTTTGTCTGTTAAAAAAACTTTTTTTGTACATGAAAAATCATCTCTCAAAGTCAACCGAAGTTGAAGCATACTTGAAGATGCCAATTCATTTGGAGAATATTAATTTTCTATTTGAGATCCGCAAAACGTTTTGGATTTTTTATAATTTGTCGGGCTATTCTTTCTTCCACATTGTTTTCCGTATGAAATCAATAAATCAAATATTATCGAATTGGCTTCTAATTTCCTTCGCAACTCGAGCGTAGCAAGTCACATGTAACAGTTTTGAATAAATTATGTTAGGCCAATTGGCAGCCTTAACCATATAAGGTGCTGCATTAGTTAAAAATTTAAAGATCTTTTGTCGAAATCTTGTATTTCAAGCAGAGCTCCAAAAAAAATTATTTATTGATTTAAAAAATTTTTATTTTGGAATATTTGTTTATACAATTTTGATAGTTTTTGAAGAAATTTTTTTTATAATATGAAAATTTAAAAAATATGTCACTCAAAAGTATTAAAATATGCAAAAATATGCATTTAAAACCAAAATATGTAAAAATATGCATTTTCACCAAAATATGCAAAAACAAATCCATGAAATTTTAACGCAAATTTAATGATTCGGAAAGATAATTGGTCGACATCGATCTTAGACTCTCGACAAAAAAACATGCATTTGCATGAAAATCGCGTCCCTAATAATTGTTCCCGAAACTAGTTAAATCGACCCCAGTTTAAGTAGTTGTTATTTCAAAATTTTTACCAAGTTCGCTACATTTGTTACGTTGCTTTTGAAATTCACTAAAGAAATTTAACGCAAACCTTACCCAAGTATTTTGAATTTCCCATCAGAAAACATATATCTGTTTGTTTACATATGTGGGTTTTGTTACTGCATTGCTTTTTGCAATTTCGATTTGAACACAATTTTATTTCTGCACCTTCAGCCAGTGATGTCTGATTAAAGGATTAATTTGGGGATTTTATTTTAATTTTGGGGATTTTGTGGGGATTTTTTCTATTTCTTATTTTCATTATATTTTTTATTAAAGCCTAGTACTCTGTTTGAATTTGTGAGAAATGATGAGCAACATTTATGAATTCACACGAAAATTTTGACATGTATCAACGTTACCATCAAGCGAGTCTGTACAATTTGAAGTTTTTATTTCTGCAAAGTATGCAACATTTTTTTGCGTATGTAAACAAATCCCACATGTATTTCACTAAAAACAATTTTTTTTTTAATAAAAATGAAAGTACATATGGATTAAAAACTGTTGCCGGTTGGGTTATTTTAATTTTTTATTTCTTATTTAATAATCAGTTCATACTTTTTGCTTTTGCTTAAAATTCCACGTGAAATAAGTGCAGCTTACATTTTTTTGCAGTTGTAAAAAATGTTGCCAGAAACATTTTGGAACTTTTTTACAAAATGAAATGAGTACAACTCTATCAACATTATTTCATTGATATTCCGTACAAGTTTTTTTCATATGCGTTTTGACATCATTTCACGTGAAATGTTGAACAGAGTACCAGAAGACTTAAGCAACAAAAAGAATTTTTGAAATAAAAATTTATGACGGGCAAGTCTTTCACTAAGTAACCAGTAAAAACTTCGCCTACTTTTTTAAAATGAATAGCTTCTTTAACTCATTATTTAGAGATTTCTTCTATATAAATACTATAACTACTCCTATAACTACTTACTTTTCAGATGTATGTAGGTAAAAGATAATGATCTACATTTTAATGCATTCTTTTTGGGCCAACCCTTGTAAAATTTATTGGTTCTTTCTGTAGAATTGGAAGTAGTATTTTTACTTTTTCCTGATTACTTTACACATTATTGTGTAGGCGAAGTTTTTATTGGGTAGTGATAACTTTCATGTTGAGTGTATTTAGTGAAGGCGTTACAAAAATAATTGAGGCGATAGAAACAGATTAATCCTACTTTGCATTAGATTCAATGAATTAAAACGATGAATTTAGTGTTGTCAATAAAAGTAAAGAAGGTATTTTTTTATATCTAAAAAGTTTATGGCAAATGTTAAAGCGTTTTCCAACAAAACTTAATTTGTTTGAAACATACAAACATTTTGCTTCAAATATATGTACGTTGCAACCCATTAGGACAGCCCAATTGCAGCTCAATCATAAAAAAATCCACCGGTTATGAATATCAATCTATGACCAGATATCTGTGAATCACAATAAAGAAAAGTGGCGTTATTTGACGTACACAAATTTAATACTTTAAGTTGTTTTTTGACATAAGTTAAACAATACAAAGATGCCGCTTTATCACTGGCTTTTGAAGATTTAGCATAATTGGTATTTACACTATTTTTTGGACCAACAAGTAATGCTTGTCATGAATGAGTTTTTTTTTTGGAAGTGAAACTAATTAAAACCAAAATACAAATAAATACTCATTTAAAAGTAAATAAACTCTTTGCGTATCTAGACAACGACAAGAGCCAAAGTTTCCAGATGAGGTACAAGGAGTTTGGTTACCATAAGACAACATCCGACAACATGTGGGTGGGATTGGATAAGAGTGCGCGGCACAAAATAGGTTTATTTATATCTAAAGACCGGTAAGAGAAAAATTGTCTTAACTTGGTACATATAGCATACACAGTCTTTGTAAAAATATGGGCGGAATTAAATGAGAGGGTGTGGCACCTTCACACGAAGACATCATAGATTTCTGTATAACTGGAGGAGAGCAAGGGCCAACATTTCCAAATTAGTTGCAAGCATGTTGGTTATCAATTCACATCACTTAACAAAATGTGGGCGGGATTGGAGAAGTTGGCATGACACAGTTAGATTTTTTTTACATATAGAACGGTAGGAGACAAAGTGTCAAAATTTGACACACATAGCTGAGTTATCAATACACAGCCTCTCAAAAAAATGGGAAGGAAAATTATGAAAAAGTTCCCATTTTCGAAAGTTTTCCTAAAATTTCTCTAATTTTTATTGTTAATTTGGAAAATATTTTTTCATATTGGTATTTTCTTATGGAGTTTTTGGATAAAAAATATAAATAAATATTTCATTTCTTTAAAAAAACATTATTTGAAAGATGTCTTAAACCTATAAAACTTTTTGATCTCAAAATTTTGTAAAAATATAAAATTTTTTGTGTCTTTAAAAAGTCATAATTTTTTACACTATAACCTAATTTTATCTCATGCCACTGTGCAACAATAACATATACTAAATATAAATGATGATAACCAGTGTATATTTCGTAGTGAACTTGAAACCAAACAAGTGTTAATAATTAATTTTTTTTTTTTATTATCAACATAGAAAAAAGGTCAAAGTGTATTTTTAAAAAGAAAAGATTTTTTTTCTTGCAATTTTACCTATTTTTATACACTTTCTTTAATGAATATTGACTTGATATACTTATAGTCATGTCATGGTTTTCATTTTCTTGTCGTGTATTAATAGACGTACGTACCTGCAAAGAGAAAAAAAAGAAAATTGAATTAATTTTTTATAGTATAAAAAGGAAATGTGTGTAGATTTAAATTTAAGACTAAGACAATCAATAGACAACCTTTTATATTTTTACTTAAATTTAAACTCGCTTTAGAAAATAATAATTTCCGTGACTTCTTTAAAGGTTTTTAAATAAACTCAATTTAAAACATACCCTTTCGCTAACACTTGTAGCAACAAAACGGAAATAAAAAAAAATTTTCTTCCAACAAGTATCGATTTCTTAATGTAATATAAGTACGATGAGTAGCACTACTACAATAAAAAGAAACAACATATGCGTGCATACATTAAGGAGTATAAAAATAGAACTTAACAAACACATACGCTCACGTTAACAGTCACTCCCTTCCCCTCTCACACACATTTACACTACCACGAGTGGTGAATGAGGGTAAATTAAGTTTATCATTCCATGTGTTTAACCACGGAACATTTTTCTAATTGGCCGGAAACAGTGCACCGAAGTTTTGTAGATTTGGTTTTAAATCTATGTTCTTCAAAATCTGGATTTCGTCAAAATCTACTCAAGAAGAAGATTTTCTTTGTTTGGGAAGTCTAGTAACAAAAACCAGATTTTACTCGAAATTTCGTAAGTACTAGATTTCGGTGTCATCTAAACGGGTTATAAGATATATTCTGGATTCTTAAGTACTTCTTATTCGGTTAAGTCATATCAACCTATCAGTCATCTGTTCGTTTATTAAAAAGAAATTAACTTTGAATAATAAAACAAAAATTTTAGTGTCGAGTTGTTTGTAGTTTTGCAAAGCAGTTTGCGGCTAAAATCCAGCAAAACCGTTCTTATAGAGACCAACCATATTAAAAAAATATTTGGGGTATTCACAAGGTGTGCTATCATGTTATTTTCTAACATTTTACAATGGTTTCAAACTATTGTTGTTGCTTTGTAAACAAAAAGTGTCTTAAATTAATAGAACTTTGCTTGCTATATTTATTGTGCTGTCGTTATTAATCAAAAGAGACCAGCGCTGAGCGGCTAAGCCGTCCCGCGTTAGTTTTTGTAGCTGTCGCCGTTGATGGCATAGTTTTATCCGGCTTACATCCGTATTTAACCTGCGGCTAGCAATTTTTGCAACAAATAACTTGCGGCGTCAAATTAGATCGGCTTCGGACTCTGCTGTTTGGTAAACAAACAAAATAAAATTCATTTGCGATTTGCGTCTGAAAAGTGGAAAATAGTCAGGTAAGATCTAATTTAATTTAGTAATTCATGGATTAGAACTTAAAAATATTTTTATCTTAGGTAAATATTTATTTTTTTATATTTGTTTTAAATCAGCTGATTTAAATTCAAAATAGCATACTAAATTATGAAAGGTTGTTTATAGCAGTCATATTTTTTCATGTTATTATTTTGAGACATATGACTTCATGACACCTTGTGAATCCCCCAATTATTTTAATTTTGTTAGCACAGTATGTACTTTTTAGAACCAACATAAATAATTTACCAAAGTTTTTTTTTCTAAAAAATAAATGTGGGGTTCTTATACAGCAATTGTGTTTTATTTAAGTTTTTTTTTTTTTTTGTAAAAATTGTGGTTAATTTAATTTAAAAACTAAAAAGATCATAAATTTGGTTTTTTATAACATATTTTTAAATCTATTTAAAACATGTGAGTTCTACCTTTCAGAAGTACATTTTTTGTTGGTAAATCGATTAAGAAATGGCTGCTTTGTAATTGTGTAAGTTATGCAAACTCAGTTCAATGCTAGAAACATCAGACCATTTCTCGAAGGCATAATATCATATTTTGGCCCCTAGCTTTCTTGTAAGAGCAGAACAGTGACGAGAGAAGTGCTCCAGGTTTTGTCCTCATTTTCTTCGCCAAAGCTGCGGCAGTAGTTTTACTATCTGGCACCTAAAGGCAGTGCATACCTGCCTTTAAGACAGTATTCAGTGCTTAAAGAAACTATAAGATACAAAACCATTCTAATCATTGAAACTAGAGACCTGGTACGGCTGTCATCTATATGAGTCCATACTTGCCTAGTGGTAATGCAGTCAGTATTTTCGGTCCACATGTTATTCAACTAGAGACAAAGGTAAAGCAACGCCTTCCAATTCCATTGGAATCCCTAAGATGGTGCCGATTCCTCAGAGCGAAATGTTCATAATGTCAAACTACTCTACCGAAACTACCAAAAAACAGTACTTTCGGACCTCATGTTATTCGATAGGCCAACTAGAGACAAAGGCAAAACAACGCCTTCCAATTACAATGGAATCCGTAAGATGGTGCCGATTCCTCAGAGCGAAATGATCATAATGTCAAACTACTCTACCGAAACTACCGAAAAACACTAAATAAGAATAAACTTTATAATATATAATGATATCCCAACAAACACGGAGGTTTGGTCTCAAATTGAAAATAATTTTGAAATCAATACTTTTCTCAAATGACAAACAGTTCAAAATGATTTAACAATCATAGTATTCTCAACAAATAGAAGATGTTTTATCAATTTGAGAAATGCATTTATTTTTTAATATTTTTTTTTTTAGAATCATTATTGATTTTAATAAACTGTAAGCTAAACATGCGGCACCATAGCTTTTGCTGAAAGATCAAATAGCGATATTTTTTCCCTAAAATTCTTGGAAAGACGAAATACTTGGCTCGTTTTTATTTTCAGGATTGTCATGTCTCTGCGTAGAATCGCAATCGTACAACAAATTTATAATTATTCAACTTCCCCTTTTAATTTTAATTCGCATTCTTACTCACTGTAAGTAATTTTTTACTTAGAAATAAAGGGTGGTCCAACCATAATGCACGATTTTAATTGTGAGCCACACCTTAACGTCTAGTTTTTCGCCCAACTTAATTTAACATTTCTTTGCTTCAGTGCTTGACAAATTCATCCATGGAGAGGTACACAATTACGCAATGCACTTCCTAACTTTTTTTGTCAGCATAATCGACCAAATGTGTCCACAATCGGGAGAATGGTGAGCAAATTTCAGCAAACCGGGTCCGTAGGAAATATGAAAACACCTGTGCAACTTCATCCAGGCTGGCGGCTTCATCGGGCTGTACTTCTTCGAAAATGAGATCGGCCAACCAGTAACCGTGAATGGTGTTGGCTGTTGCAAGATGATAACGGACTTCTAATGGCCAGAAATTATTAATATGGACCTGGACGATATGTGGTTCCAACAGGATGGTGCCACTTCACACATAGGCAACGAAACAATGTCTCTTTTGCTCTAGAAATTCAATGGCCGTGTAATCTCACTTCGTGGCGATCTCAAATTGCCGTCTCGATCATGTGATTTGACATCGTTGGACTTCTCTCTTTGGGGATATGTTAAGGAAAAAGTGTACGTCAATAAGCCAAGAACATTGAACCTCAATTGTGTCTCAGAGATAATTCGGCACAGTAACGACACTGAATCTCAATTGTGTCTCAGATTCATTGAAAATTTGGACGTGGGCAGCATTTGTCCTATATTTTGTTTCACACATAAATTTTCACCCACGATCAAACTGACCAGATTGTAAAAATAAAGCTTAAAACAATATACGTACTCTCATTTTTTCTAGATCAATTCATTTCGTGTTTTAACGCGCAATTAAATTTTAAAGGTGAATTCACCTGTCTATCATGTTTATTTTTTTTTAAGCTATATTTTCAGAATCTGGCCAGTTTGATCACGGGTGAGGCCTAAAGTTGAAATTTGTCGTACAGTGTAATAAAAATTATTAAGATAATTTTTTGAAAACTTTTTGTTTTACTACCAGTTAACATCGTGCGTTTTGGTTGAAGCACATTTCAATTTATATTTTTCACAAGAAGCTAAGATTTGATTAAGGCGAATTCACTTTACTTAATATGTATTTTTTCTTTAATTGTAAAACAGATATAAATTAAATTACTGTTTTTTAATGTTAACATTTATTTTTCGCTTAAGTTTTTTATTATTTGAGAATAACGTTTATTAACAATTTTATAAAACATTGTACGTCAAACGATTTTATTCAAATTATTATCAATTTAATGCAAATGTTTAATTCAAACAATTGAAAATGGTTTGAGAATTGCGCTTGATATCAAATTAAAAAGTCATTTTAAATAAAAGGTTTAACTTCGAGTTTGTTTGGTTTGTATAAGAATTTGGAAAAATTTTATTTTTATATTTCAAGAAATTTATATGTCAGATTCGAATAATTGGTGAAGGGTATCAAAGATTCGGCACAAACAGATGTGTACTTTGAACTCGTTTCATACACAAATTGTACTTTAATGGTTGCCTGTTGTGTAGTACGCGTAATACTTGTTGTTGTCCTATTACATAGTTGTGTGTTAGTATATGTTTGTGTTGTATTTTATTTATATTGTTGTTGTACATTTCTTTAATGTTTAATACTCAAACACATATCAAATCATTACGATCTAAATGACATTTTGACAGGAGATGACGAAGACTAACAACGACGACGAATTTTACCACGATTAATTTTTTTTTCTATTTTCCTCACACTTGGTTTTTTTTATGCCTTCAAACAATATTAGAAGAAGTCGACAAACATTTCATATTTTAAGTAGTTGGAACTGAAATCAGTGATTATGGCAACATAAAAACTTTATCAAGGATCGTACGAGAAATAGGGGGAAGTATTAAGTGTTAAATACTTTATCAACGAGGTTTTGGATTAGAATTTAATTTCAAAATTATAAAAACATGATAATGAAAAAAGGCGAAAAAAGAACAAAATTATTTTTAAAGAGTTATTGCAAAGTTGTCAAAGATTGGTTGTGTTCTTGAGCAAAAATAGCTTAACTGCATCAAATAATTTTTTAATTACTACTTTTAACCTTTGTTGGAAGCTACGGGTCGATCTGGTTAATTTACAAAATCAAATGGATTTTCCGAATCAAAAGTACAATTCTGTGGCGTTTTGACAAAACATCTTAAGTCGAGTAAAGATACCAAAAAAGTTAAAAAAAATCTCGGTGAAAAATCATTTTTATCAAATAATAAAATAAACCAAAATTAAAGAAAAATTTCGTTTATAATACAAAATTTTAAAAACGAAAATAATAAAATAAACCAAAATTAAAGAAAAATTTCGTTTATAATACAACATTTTAAAAACGTTTTGTTTTGTCAAAATGCCACAGAATTGTATACAGCATAGAAATAAGCCAATTTCACCTATTTGGGATACTAACAAGGCTTCGAATGACATTATTTGTAAAATGCTTTGTATTTGTTAATTTTTTGCAATCTTCTTTATGTAACAGCAGAAAGACGGAAGAATGAGTATAAATTTAAATTTACAGCCTGTTCATCGATTTCTAACGTTAACGTTCGCATAGAAAATAACATTTAAAACAAAAACAATTTTAGAATTTGGTTTTTGTTTTAAATATAATTTTCTATGCGAACGTTGACGTTCAAAATCGTTAAACAGGCAGTTAAACTTTGGAAATTTCAGAGACATCCAAAATTTTAAGAAATCAATATATCCATCTCTCTCTTTCTCTCTCTCTCTCTTTCTTTCTCTCTCTATTTCTTTAAATCTAGACACAAATTCTTAGTATTAAATTAAAATATGGTACGAAAGAAAAACTTAAATTTGTAGAAACGTTTGCCTTAACAAAAAAAAAAAAAAAAAAAAATCGCACATAAAACGATAAAGAACAAAACAAAATGGCAACAAGAACACAAAAAAATAAAAGCTCGACAAAAAATAAAAAAACGACAAAAAATACATTTTGCTTTGACAAGTGCGTTTTAGAAGGAAAGCGTGTAGAAGCCGCCTTTTCCTTTCATTCTATTTCGCACAGCCTTTTAAACTAAAGCACCAATTGAGGTTGTCATTTGTTGTAAGGAAGATGTGATGAAAAAAAATATATATACAAATGCAATGAAAATGTTAAAATTATTTTTAAAACACTTAAAAAGATAAAACCACACACTGACACACACACACACACACACACACATATGTATGTGAATTTCCATGTAGAAGTATAAGTTATGTATGCCAAGGCATATAAGCAGAAAGCAACAAATTTACCGGAAGCGGAAAGCTTTTCGCTTAAAAGGATGTTTGGGGTATAAACAGCATACAGCAAATGTTATCGCAGCTGTAGGAGTAACAACATATTTATATGTAAAATGTATGTTGGCTGTGTCTCCTACACTTTGCCATTTCTGAGCCATGAGCTGACAGTGTTAAGATAGAAAAAAGTTTTTATTTTACATTTAAATTCTATTTTTATTTTATTTATTTTTTCTTAGTTGTAAACTTTAGTTGCCACTTTCTCATTTGTTTTGCAATGAAAATGAATTAAACTTAAATGTTAAGGTGTCTTGTTTTTTTTTTTTATAAAATAAATTTCTTGTTTAATCTCAGTTTTCGGGTTGTTTGTTTTATAAGATTAGTTAGGTTGTTTTGAAAACGTTGAAACAATTGCAGAATTAAGTAGAAATTTTTATTAAATGAAGGTGTATTATATGCGGCAGTGAGTTTGAATAAAAATATTAGGATACGAGTTGTCTGATTGACATAATTTCAAATATAACACGAAGAAGCATATTCGAGCTTAACTTAAGAAAATTGAGTTGCAAACCTTACAGGGGCGGAATTTTAATGTTCCACAGTAGTTAAAATCGGACAAAATACTTTGAATACCCACAAAAAAGGCCGTTTTTTCTTTTTTACCAGCAACACCCAGAGAAAAAACATATTTAAATATGGTCACCTCCAACAAAACTATTTTTAAAGAAAATTTTAAACGTATTTTGTTTAATTTAACAATATTATTGTTACTGACAACCATATTATAGTTTAATTAGTCGTCCATCAAGAAGCCACAACCATCTTATGGTTGCAAATAACTAAAATATGTTTCACTAAAATATGTTTCATAGCATGTTGCTCTTAGAAAAGAGAAAAACACTATTGTTAATTTGAAAAAAAAAATTATTGTCATATTTAACCATAACATGTTAAAACCGGGTCCGTAGGAACTGTGAAATGCTGGTAGCGTCATCGGTCTGTACTTCTTCGAAAATGAGGTCGCCCAAGCAGTTACCGCGAATGGTGTTCGCTATCGCGAGGTGATTACAAACATCTTGTGTCCAAAAATTGAGGATATGGACCTGGACGATAAGTGGCTCCAAGAGGATAGTGCCACTTGCCACAAAGCCAACGAAAAAATACATCTTTTGCGCGAAAAATTCCATGGTTGTGTTGTCTTACGTCGTGGCGATGTTAATTGGCCGTCACGATCGTGTGATTTGACACCGGTGGACTTCATTATTTTAGGGTATTAAAAAAAAGTGTAAAGAACAGTTGAAGAGCTAAAGGATGCGATAATTCGGCACGGCACATTAAAGACATTGAACTTTAATTATGTCTAAGAGGGATTGAAAATATGGACCATTGATGCCACCAAAGCCGTGGTGAGCATTTGGCCGTTTGTTTTTTTTTTTTTTTTTTTTTTTTTTTTTTTTGAATTAACATCTTGCGTTTTGGTTGGCCTTTAAAAACCTTCGACTGAATTAAAGTGTATTACAGCCACGTTGTACTAAATCGACCAATTACAGAGTGCAACAATTTAAATTCATTGAATCCAAACGCCTTCTCTTGTGAGATTTCCCGAAATACTTATCGAAATGAAGAAAACCTATTTCGGCTTTGTAAGTTAAGCTAGTGTTCGGATTTAATGGCCTTATGTATATTTTGGCTTGAACTTAATTTTACACTATAATATCAAGGAAACCAATTCGAATTTTATTTTCCCGTCTTCGGCACAATGTTAAATATAAACTAGAAGAAAAAGGTGTTAAACAAACGAGTTCAACGACATCTGTATAGATCCATGAAGCAACAAACGCAGATGGCGCATTTCTCTTTTCAAAATAATTTTCTACTGCTCATAACTTCAAAATGACGTCCCGAGGGACAAAACTCTATGTAAATTTTGCTTTCAAAACAAAGCGCTATAGTCTTTCTCGACGCCAAACAAACTATAAGCAGCATAACGGACCTTCTTGTTTATTTGATCAATAAAATCGATCTGAATATTTCCCCAGTAACTTTCGAGAGCAACCGAACTGTTACTACACACAGAAAAAAACATTTTCATATTTGAATACGAAAATCGCATATTTGATTAAAAAATGTTTGAGTTTTCTGCGATGACGATTTTTAAGCTATTGAATTTTTAGTCAACAACCAAGTTTATTAAGTCAATAAAAAAGTTGTTGCCCAAAATAATTTTTTTCTACAAAGTGTTTACGTGATTTTTTAAAATAAATTGTTGGAAATTTGGAATAAATCAAATCGAATCTTTATTTATTTATTCATTAACTATGATGTTCTAAATTTTCAATTTTTATTCTGTGACAAATACACTAAAATTTGTTGTTCGGGGAAAGCTAAATTCTATGCGCATTTCACAGGTTGCTTAGGCCAGATCATCAGAAAACCTTTTTCCAAAAACTTTGGAAACACTAAAGATATTTATCAAAAAAACCTGTAAAGCGAATGAGAATTACAAGCACTCATATCTTACTTGCAACGATATCAAAGCTATTAAAAAATGGACAAGAGTTGTAAAAATACTGTCTTTACTTTGATTCAAATGTTTTTTTTTATTGCACATGAAGAAATATTTAAAACTCATAACAATAATTTTATCATTTTACGAAGCACTAATGGTTCATTTAAAAAAAATTAACGCACAATTATGCGCTACGCAATAAGACATACAGAAATGCAGTAAAGGAAGTGAAAGAACTCTCAACAACTTAAAAAAAAAAAAAAAATAACATTTCAAGTGCCCCGGCACTTACTACGAAGCAGGTTTGTAAGGGAGAATATTAAAAAATAACTGTATTTAAACATTCAGTGTGTAAAGCCGAACGATACATCCAACAATTTTTATATGCGCTGAATAATGCGCTTTATGTGTCAAAAATATATTGCTTCAAAGTGGGAACTCGCCGTATAAAATTCATGTCTTCCGTAAGCACAAAGATAACCGAAACTTTTATGTTTCCCCCTTACAAGCCTGCTTCGTTGGAAGCTCCAAAGCTATTCCGTCAAAATTGTGTATACAAACTTGGTATTGGCGTTACAAATGTGTTTCCAGATTAACTAAACCTTGTTTAACTGAGATCTCAAAAACTCAGCCTAAACATATTCTAAACAATACAGAAATCAAGTTTCTTTCTGATGAAACAGTTTTATTGCATTCATTGAACAATGATTGTCTATAATTAATGAGAACTTTAATATTTTTTTAACTATTCTTAGCAAATAAAATTACTGAGAATTCCCAGGAATGAAAGAAACACTTGATGCGGTCCTCGGAAAGGAAACTCCTACTCGTTATATAACAATTTTCGGTTTGATATATAAACCATTGGTAAAGGAAACTTATGTTCCCAAGAAAAACTTTGATAACTAATATGCATGTGGCAGTGTTAATAAAACTGAACTGGCAAAATAAAATAAAGTAATTTGTTTTTATTTTTGTTTTTTCTTTACCCACTTACAACTACATTTAGAGTTGACAAAAAATCAACCAATTGTAGCCGTGACTGTAAGAAAAGAAAAACTCACTGTTTACTGCTGTTGTTTTTGTTTAAGCTTTGATATTGTTACAAGTAAAACTGGGGTTTATAATTCTTTTTCGCTTAACAGTTTTATTTGCTTAATATCTTTAGTTTGTCTAAAATCTTTGGATGAAGTTTCCTGATGATCTGGCCTAAGCAACCAGTGAAATGCACATAGGAATAGCTTATCCCTTCAACAATAAATTTCAGTTTATCAATAGTATGAAATGGGAATGTATCACATTTAAACGAAACCTTGTTAACTTATGTTAATTAGATATTTTGTAACCAATCACAGAAGTAAACTTTAGAAATCTTTCTTGTTGTTTAAAATTGTTTAGTGATAGAAAATGAAAAGCCACAATTTTTCTTATGAAGTTCAAACACTTTTTTGAATTTATTTTAAACTATTTTAGGTTATATCCCCTTTGTTTGTGCACCGTATTTCTAGAGAACTTCATATTTAGTTTAAAATACATATTTCTGCTGTTTTATCACTCAATACATATTTCATTTTGTTTTTCTTTTACTTAATTCTGCTTCATTTCTTTTATTGTTTAAGCAAAGAAAAGTTGTCCTTTTTTTGGTCAAAGCTTTTGGCTTAAGTAAAACTTTAATGACAATAAAGGAAAATGCTTAGAGTATGCTTTACATTCACATAAAACATTTTTGTAGAACATCATGTATATCCATTTTTTTTTAAATATTTTAGTTTTACATTGACATAATTACATACATATATAAGCAGTATGCTGGGTAAAATAGGACGAAGATCAGTTAAGTTTGTACAGACGTTCAACTTTAATATTTTATTTAAAAATACAAACGAAAATTCTGATAGTGCATAGAAAATATTCCTGCAAAATATTGAAGGAATAAGAATATTAAAGTATAAAAGCTTTTAAAAAATTTTAATTTGACTTAGAATACACGTTCAAATATGTAATATGAAAATTTATAAAATATCTCTATGGTATTTGCTTTATGTTTTTAAAGAAAAAGTCTTAAGGCTCCAGTTTGCCAGATCTCATTGTTTATATGATTTGTATGGAATGCATTATGATGTGCACTTGTACTCTATAAATTTATGCAAGTCGCCTTAAACTATGCTTTATATTGAAGTTATTGTGCTTTAATTATATTGCACTTGAGTTTTCCCTTTTTTCTATTTTTCTCTTATATTTTTTTTATCTTTTGTATTCGTGCAGATTTAAATATTCGTTATTATGTGTATGGGTGTGTGCTGTGAAAAGTGTTGCCAGTAGTGGAGAAAAATCGGGCATTTTTATAAAATTCTTTAAATTACGGGTATTTTTTTAAAATATATCCATTTTGCACTACAAGCAAAAGCTAAAATTTAGACCAATTTAACCGATTTATTTAAATATTAATTTATGTTTAAAATTCGTTTTTCATGTCAAATAAAAATAAAATTATTTGAAAAAATATATTTAAATATGAATTGATATTTAATTAGAATTGGTGAAATTGGCCATTAATCTTGTGTTCGTGCCTAAAATTTAACTCTGCATTACCCTTTAAAAAACCACTTTCAGCTTGTTCACACAAACTGCTTGTGAAAATTGTTTAAATGCGTCACTGCTTAAGAATTGATAGCCAATTTCATTTTGAAAATGCCCCCGACGAAAAAACGACTCAAAATTGTAGCGTTAATCAAAGTTATTTTGTAAAAAAATTAAGCACGTTTATTTTTTAAGAAATATATAATTGAAAGAAAACACAAAAATTAATTTGCTCTTTAAATTGTACATACCCAGCTAGCATTTTGTATCATAATCCAATCATTTAGGATTCAGCTTCAAGATCAAAATACCCCTATATAAGCTCATTTTTCAATCTTAAATGATACTCTCGTTGTGAGAAAATGGTAACCTACCCAGTATAAGCTTCGCCTACAAAATAATGTGTTAAATAATCAGAAAAACTATACTACTTACTAGTCTACTGAAAGAACCAATGCATTTTACAAGGCATGTCCCAAAATTAACGCATTCAAAAGTAAGTCATTATATTTTTACCTACATACATTCAGAAATTAGTAGTTATAGAAGTTGTGATAGAAGCAGTAATAGAAGAAAGCTACTTAATAATGAGTGAGAGAAGCTATTCATTTTGAAAAAGTAAGCGAAGTTTTTACTGGGTACCTATGAATCACCTGAAAGAATCTTTTGTGATGCATTTTCTGATTCCTTTTTGAGCATTTTAATGTTAGTTTTTATAATCATTATTGAGTCGTTTTCATCTCATTTTCCAATCGTATATTATATAGTTTTTGATTACATTTCAAATCAGTTTTAAATTGTCATGTTTTTTATTTTTTCTCCGATAATTATGGCTTTTGATAATTCGAACCAGCTTTATTTTAAACCAAACAGAAGAAGAGAAGAAACAATTTGCACTAACATTTCATAAATTGGCAATAATTTTGGGCTTCTTTTTTAGCCAAGCTTCTTATTTGTTTGGCTGACATGAAAAAAATATTTAAAAATCATTATTTAAACAAATTAATTGTTTCCCTAAGCTAATCACGCGAAGTTCTGCGCTTGTATGCAAGAATGAAACCAGAGTCTCTGACGAGATTTGAACCCGCAACCCTGGCGCTGATAGACTAGCTCACTACCAGCTATCCTACCAGGGCTGTCACTCAAGTGATAAATCAGTTTTTAATCATCAAAACTGATCTGAAAAGAATCATTTGGGTGATTTTATTAAAAACAGAAAAGGTACAATTTAATTTGATAAAATGTGAGAGTGTTAGTAAAAAAGTGTGAGTGTATTGAAAATTAAAAGGAGTTAAAATTCAAAACTTGATCGTGTGGCCGCCAAGTAAGAGATGTTTGTTTTTAGAGATATTTAGCTTTGTTTAAAAATATAACACAGCAAATTCAATAAAATAACCAAAATATTGGCTTTATTGGCTCACAAATACTTAGTAATAAATGTTTAAACATAATTTCTGGCATGTGAACTCCGCGACTTCGTCTTACGAACGCCATCTTTATGGTCCAATTTTGGACTGCTTTTCCGAGCATACCCGCTCTTACTTTTTTGCTCCTAAATTATCAAAGTGCCGATTTGCCGATTTTTGCTCCAAAATGCCGACTTTTTGATTAACACTTAAAATACGATTACTTTTTGTTTGTTTGAAAATAATATACTAACTTTAACTGAAATAGTTGTAACATTGAAAAGAGACAACTGTTATTAAGTCAGCGCTTCTACTAAAGAGAAAAGGTTTAGTTTTATTCAATATTAAATGCAGTGTTTGTAATGTGTTGGGTGGGTTAATACATTTTTATTTGAAAAATATTCCTCTATGAAGAATTAAAGACCAAAGTTAAAAAAAAAACAATTTTTAAACCTAAAATAATTCAGTTAAAATTTCTTTTTTTATAAGGAAAATATAAAACACTTTATATTTGTGTTTGAAAATGGATTGATAAATTAAAAGAATAAAGGTAAGCTAAATTTAAATTCACTACAGAGTTCGAAATTGACACTTTTTTTAGACAAGCTAAGCACATGGCGTTTTAGCATAATTCGGGTACGCTGAATCCATTGGTGCCCACCGTTTTTTAGGTTGGCTCTTGTTTTCGAGATACATATACCGTTATTTTGAAAATGGAGAAGGTTGCACAACATATATTCGCGTAAATCAAAAACGGTTTAGTTTATTGAAATTACTAAAAAAACCGCGGAATTTCAGTATATAATTTAAACAAAAATTACTTTGATAACACAGGCCAACACTCAATTTGCTTCTTTGAATTTATCAACTGATTCTAGTTAATTTTGGTGCGCTGAATTCAAATCTGTAATCAGCTTGTCTCTATCAGCCATAGTTTTCATGATATAGCTTTTTTATCCCCTTCACTTATGACCTCCATTTATGACCGTCTGTTTGTTTTTTCAAAAAATTTTTTTCATCAAAATTTCTTGTTTACAGTTAATTTTGTCGGGCTGTGTAATTAAATAAAACATTATTTTTAAGATTAATAAAAAAATGGAGCTTCCAACGAAGCAGGTTTGTAAGCGAGAAACATAAAAGTTTCCCTTACCATTGCTCTTACGGAAGACATGAATTTTATATGGCGAGTTCCCACTTTGAAGCAATACATTTTTGACACCTTATGCGCATTATTTAGCGCATATAAAAAGTGTCAGATGTAACGATCAGCTGGCAACTGGCAAGACAGTTAGAAAACATATATTAGTTGCCAAAAACACTATAGTCAGTATACTAACTGTCTTCGTGACGTAGGCGTCCAGACAGTTGTTAAATAAGAAAGTTAAAAAAACTTTTTATTTAACTACAATTTATTTGTAAAACGTTTATTTTGATTGATTGTTTTGTAATTTCATAATTTAAAAACATTAGTTAATGCTGAATTGTTTTTTATTTGTAAGTAAGAATAGGTTTTATGTATTTAAAATTTTTTTTTAATATGCCGATTTTTTGCGGATTTTTTTAAATTAAAGTGCCGATAATGCCGAGTTTTTTTTTTGAAAATATGCCGATTTTTTATCAAAATCATCTGGCACCCCTGCTCAAAAGTCTTATTAAGATTGCGCTCTCTCCAAAAAAGAGAATTCTGCTTGTTTACATACCCGTTAAGCCAGAAATGAGCCTCATTACTGAAGATGATTTGACATTACAAACCTTTTTCAACTTCCAGTTGATTCTCAGCAGCTGATGGTTCGCTGGCTGGTTTCGTAATCTATGGAGCCAAACAAATCAGAATTGCTATATGAGCACTAAACATCTGCGTGAATTCATTCGTCCAACGAATGCACAACCGCATTCATGAATGATTCTTGCTAGTCAGTGTGCAAAAAGACCATTGCATAAATGTTGTGTTGTACTTCGTTGAAGTTGTATTGTACTTCGTTGTGCGTCGTCTGGCGTAGATTTTATTAATTCGTCCCATACACCGATCGAACTCGAACTCACAACATTCAATAATAGAGACAACAAAAAGACAAGTGCTAATAGCAATGAGTCCAATGAGTGATTAGTATGCTTGTATTGTGCATTCTCTCTCTTCACGCCAACAACGTTGTAACCACGTGCTTTCGGCGAATACATTGTATTTTTATTTTGTTGGTTTATTACATTGTTTCAGTATGGAGGTAAGATGTAATTATATAAATTTTTGTAGATTAGCGCCTAACACAGAAAAAAATAACAAGATTTAGTGTATGTATATAATTAATACATTTATTTTAAACTAATCTAAAATTTTTAACAATTTTCTTAATTAAATTGTCATATTAACAATTTGTTTTAGTTAAAAAAATAAAAAATTTTTCTGTAAAAAATTTTCTATACAAAATTAGGGCTGCCAAGTACTTTTTTCCTTGTCCCCAAAAAATTAAAAAAAAAATCCCCAAATTAAAAAACAAAACCTTAAAAAGTTAATATTTTTTTTTGTTTTCATTACTAAGAAATAATTAAAAAAAAATTTTTGAATAAGTATAAATTGTGTTTTTCCTTTATGATCTTTTTTCAATTAACTCGGGTAACGCGAATAATATTGTATAATTCGAATGCGCCTTACAAACTCATTGTATATAACAAAGTCGTACACATACTCATTTGTACCAACATACAACATATATTCATACCGAAGCAACCATATTCAATGCTTACCGAGTTGTGCCGAGTGTGAATCGTGGGTTGTGTGAACGCTACAAGTTGATCGAGTTCTTTTGCATTCACTCACTGCTTCTCATTGAAAATGAATTAAATGAATATGTGCCGTTATTTTTTGTGGGTGTCTCGTAGCTGATTTTTTTTGCATTCATGCAGATGTTTAATGAGCACCCCTGTATACATTTTTCTCTTCAGTTCTATATTACCTAGTTATAGGCCTAATAAGACATTTTTCTCTTCTAAATGATTCTAGAAACTTATTTCCTTTCCCGCTTATAAAGATTTTATTCCCCGACTTACGAAATACCTTAGCAGATTGTCTTCTTAGAAAACGTATATGTATAGTAAATACATATTTTTTTTTTAAAGTAAACATACAAAACTAAACAAACTACTCACAGAATAATTTTACTGCTCTCTTTTCTTCTTTATATCGTATGCTTTTATTATTTTAGTTTTTTTTCTCTCTCTGTATGTCTATGGGAGCATGGCATGTCGATTAAATTTATGCAACTATTGTATTTTATAGTACTTGAATATGTTCGTTTGTATGAGTGCACGTATACATGTGTTGCAATTGTATGCTTGTATTTTGTTAAACTTTTCTTGTTTGTTAAATTAGTTATGAGCCACAAAATCAAACTGGGTCATTTTTACTTTAAGTGCAGAGAGAAATAATAACAACAACTACAATAATCATTTTGGGTTTTTGATGCATCATTCTAATAATAATTCTCCATAATGTTTGAGGTTAAGAGTTAATGTGTTTAAAATAGACAACTTTTATACGAAGAGGATTCATGCTAATAAAACTTATTACGTACATTCGAATTAATTTTTTGATTTTTGTCTTATCAACAGAATTGTAGAATTATTGTTGATATTTTTTTTTGTCAATCAATCAATATTTAGAAGATTTCTTCAGATTTTTTTAATCATGTTCAATTTGTTTGATTTTTGAATGGGATTAAAATAAAGATAGAATTTTTAAGGGAAAAATATTTTGTTTTAAATGAGTAAGGGCTAAAAATGGCTATTGAAAGAATAAGTTAGATAAGAAATTATCACTTTTAGTTCGTTGGAAGGATTGCTACACAAAAATTGTGAAGTATATGGGCATTTCCCCAGAATGGTCTACCAGGATGAAAAAATAGAATGTTGATAATCATCGTCTTTTATTGTTTATTATTATTAAAAAAGTCTATGTTGTTATAAAAGAATGGTTTCATAGCATGTCTCAGCTGTTTTACTTGAGGAAATTGCACTGGAAACTGGAAAATTTTATATTTTCTTATATTTTCTACATCTAAACACATTTTTATATGCTTGTTTTACATGCAAAAATATGTTATGTTTACACTCTTTCTTCATAATCTTTTTATTACAATCAATTGTAAATTGAGTATTTAGTTGTTTGTTAAGGAAGTTTGAAGACATTAATGGGAAACTGCAATGTGATAATAATAAAAAAAACATATGGAAAAATCGTACGTTCGCGACCCGTACGTTCGCGACCGGTACTTAAGCCAATTAAACAAAAACCAAAAGAGATATTTTGTTTGGTAAATACTGCATGGAGACCTACATTAATACACTTTTAAAATAAATTAATCACTTTTGAATATTCCGTTCCATTACGCAGATTTTTACATTTAACTGCTGTCAGCCAAAGTTGACTTCTATTTTGCGTACGTTCGCGACCACATGTTAATAACTATTATTATGAAAACTTAAACTCGATGAAACTCATCTTTTGCACTAAACATACATCTACCCAAATGCTATCGAATCGCAAAAAAAAAAGCTAGGAAAAGTTTTGTTTTCTATATTATTTGTACATCAAAAGCGTACGAACGTACGTTCGCGACCCCAGGAAATGCCCATATATAATTTTATATTATATTTCATTCAACATTTTTTTTTTTTTTATTTTTCGAATTTATTCTATGAGCTAAATTTCAGATATGTATTTTATAAAGCTTTTTTGTAATAGTTCTATTCCTTAAATTTTTAGGAATGACTTTTATACACTACCAGACTATTATATTGTATTTTCATTGCTATCCAAAGGATAGCTAAGGTAAAATGTAACAAGAAAATACAATATAATAGTCTGGTAGTGTATAAAAGTCATTCCTAAAAATTTAAGGAATAGAACTATTACAAAAAAGCTTTATAAAATACATAACTGAAATTTAGCTCATAGAATAAATTCGAAAAAAAAAAAAATGTTGAATATAATATAAAGTAACCTACGAAAGGAAATAATTCCCAGCTTCTATTATATTATATTTCCATATATAGGAATGAAACAAATACATTAGCACTAATATGTATGTATGTATATGTCCAACTGGAAGCTAACAATGTTCATTAGAAAATGTTGCGACTGTCTCTTTATTTTGTTTTTAAGCCATATCAAATCCTTTTACTGTAAAGGTCCTTAACTGAACGTTCCTATTAAACAATTGGAGCTTTTTTCCGGAATTTCCGCATGAATACGAAAATTGTCTAAAAATTAACTGATAATGTTTACAATCACAGAAAAAAATAATTTTCATATTTGAATACGAAAAAGTTTTTTGAATTTTCTGCGATGACGATTTTTGCGGTATTGATAAAAAAGTTTGTAGGTATAATTGAAGCACAGCCGCGAATAACGTTGCAAGTGACAAAGTAGTTATTTTTCAGGAGAGCAAAAAAACCTATTTTTTGATTTTTTTTTTTAGATTATCAAAATTAATGATAATAAAAACTTTTATGCAAAATATAAAGAAATTTGTATTTAAAACAACATGGAAATGTTTATAACTTTTTTAGTGAAAAAACGTTTCATATCCACAATCGCGTTGTCATTTAAAACGTTTTTCCACTACGCAAGAGGCTTTTAAAACGTTATTTTATGTTTTAAAACCATTTACTTTGTATCAGTTTGTAAGTATCTTACAACGTTCTTCACTAGCTGACTCTTTGTATGTCATTTTGAAGGGGCTATGTTGCATAATTTTGGGTGATTTGAGGTTTAAACCGTGTCAGAGAGTTATATTAACGGTTATCGGCAAAAAATTCCGTTTTTGCAAAATGTGGCTTTTACAACGTTATTCACGGCTGTGCTTCAATTGTTGAATTTTTAGTCAACAATCAAGTTTATTGAGGTAGTAAAAAAAGTTGTTGCCAAAAATAATTTTTTTTTTCAACAAAATGTTTAGTTATTTGTTAAAATAAATTGTTGAAAATGTTGAATAACTCAAAAAAAATGTTTGTCGAATCTTTATTTATTTATTTGTTATCAAAAGTTAATTATGATGTGCTAAATTCCTAATATTTATTCTCTGATAAATACAATAAAATTTATTGTGGGGAAAGAAGATAGTTGCTATTCGCATTTCGCTGGTTGCTTAGGCCAAATCATCAGAAAATCTTTTTTCAAAGACTTTGGAAAAACTAAAGATATTAAGCAACTAAAACTGTAAAGCGAATGAGAATTATTAGCTTACAAATGGACAAAAGTTGATTCATATATTTTTTTTTATTGAATATGAAGAAATATTTAATTATTTCATTATTAAATATGTTTTTTTGACTGCTATTTTGCAAAGTGTAATTTTGATAAATTTTTTCATTGAATCAAATAAATAATTTGTTGACCTAAAATTTTATTTTTAACAAACTGTGTTGTTAAAAATTTTCTTGAGATATTTTTTTCTGTGATAGGAACTTTTTTTTATTTAATCAGGGTTAAAAAACTGCAGTCAAAACCAACTTTTGTACAACTTTTCGCTTTTTGAGTCTGTTTGACAGCGACTGTTTACATTTAATAAATCAGAAGTAAATGCAACAGTTTTTTTTTTTTTGGCCAGTGACAAATAAAGGAGTGGAAGAAATGGAAATTTTTCTACTTTGACTGCAGTATTTTCAACTCTGATTAACATTTTCTTAAAAGATTAATACTGGCTTTTTTTAGTAATTAGTAAAACATTACTGAGTACTGAAAAAATTTCACTGGTTACTGCAATTTTATTCAGTAAGCAGTAAAACTTTACTGGTAACTGCTACACATAGTGCAGTTTAAATATAATGCAGCATTCCCATGTATGTTAAATTATCTGTTTTTCAAATTAACTGCGATTTAATTAGCAAATGACTTTTGCAATTTAAAATCACTTCTTCTGTTTTAAAAGAACTTTAACTTTTCAATTTAATACAAAATAATAATTGTTTTCACCTTAATCAATATTTGTTCTGATTTTGTTGCAAAACTTTTTCAATATTATAGCACTTTTTAGTTTATTCATTTTTTTCTTTCAGACTCAATAAAGTTTGATTCTTTTAAATATATTTTTTTTTATATATTTATAAGCAAGAGCTACTCGTGCTCGTATTATGATTAAAATTGAACAGAAATAAGAAAAGCAAAAAAGAAAAAAAAAACAGGCAAAATAAGTGAAAAACACCGGACTTTTTTTATACAAATTGGAAAATTTCTAAAATATTTCTTATAGAAAAACGAATCGTGTTTTTTAATTTGATGACTTCAGTGAAAGCAAAAGTTTTATTTTTGCACTAAGACAATTTCACTTCAGAAATATTGAAATGGGCTATTTTAATTTTGCTGGAATGAAAGTAAAAAGGAAAAGTGAAGCAGAGAAAAATACTGGTTTTCATTTTTAAAGGCAGTATGAAAATGTTGTCCATCATCGTCTTGCACTTAAAAGAGCATCTCAGCCACAAAGTATTGCTGAATTGCTATTTTCGCATAAACTACTCAAAAAATATACTTGTTTTGATAGACTCATTCCTTAAAAGCATAAGTAAACATTTACACCCAAAATTCCTTAAGTGTTTTGCTGATAAAGAACTAGTCATCATGTTTTCTAAAATTGCTCTTTTTCCTGACGTGGCTGGTGTTTTTCACGTTTGCACAAATTAATTAAACATTAACGCTCCAGTTAAACTTTTCGACCCAAAATATTTAATTCATTACTCCTGCTCTCGTGCCATAATGAAAATATATTTTTTGAAGAGTTTAAAACAGAAAGAAAACTAATAAAGTTGTTCAATTTTATAGTTTCTTGCGCAATTTTTTTTATTTCTTCTTTCTTCCTACTTAATAGTTCTCATCATCGTCCTGGTGTTAGTGCTGATGGTGGAAGCAATAGTGATGAATAACTTGGCTTTTTTTGTACAAGTATCTGCTTCATCAGTTATTCATAACCCATTTTGTTTGAAAAACATTTATTTCTCCTTTTGACTTTTTTTTATTTTATTTTTTGTGTTGAGTTTTTTGCTCTGTTTCCAACTAACTTTCATTACCTGGACAAGAATATTTATAAGGCTTTTTATGTTGGGGGGTTGCCTTCATTCTATTTTGTTTAACCTTAGACTGCGGATAAAATGGAAAGTGCAATAGTTTAAAAAGATAAAGTGGGTAGAATGAATAGAAGGAAGAAAAATTTAAGTCTTTAATTTATGCTTTTGGTGGAAATTTGGTTTATTGTTTAGAAGTTGTTAAAAGTAGATCTGTATTAAGCATCAGTAGAGAACAAGTTTATATTTTAACTGCATCTAGAACAGTTCTTTATTTATTAATTTATTTAATTCATTCGATAATGAAAATTATATTTCACATCCATAAAATACAAGCACAAAAACAATTACTACAAAAATAATTAAAATCTACACAATACTTCTTCATATCCACAAATTTTAATCAAACTAACAAAGTATGTCAAGATGCTCTAATATTTTAATAATTTGCGTCGTTTATTTCATCAAAACAAAAAAAAATATCTCAAATATATTTTAGGTAACTTGAATTAATACTTTAAAGTTAAATAGCACTACGTGACAGCTAATTGACTAAATGTATCTTATGTAAAATTGTCCGCTGAATCCGAATATGAAGTCAGAATGGCAAAAAGTAGAACAGTTTTAAAGATATAACCGTTATTTGTGTTTTAAAAAAAGATGATGTCACTTAAATACAAATATCTTCAAAAGTATTAGACGAACTATCTACAGTTTTTTTTTAATGAAAGGTAATAAAACAACTAAAATAAAAAAGGCAAGCTTGTAAAAATTGGTCAAGAAATGACAAAGTTACACTGGACCAAATTCAAACTTGATGAAAAATTTTATAATTTTTTTGCAATTTTGCAATTTTGCTCCCTTCAAGTTATTTTTTATTCACCAAACTATTTAGAAATTTAATAATTTATAAGATTAAACACTAGATTAATATGTACGAACATTTTGCGTCTAAGATTTGTGCAAAAATTACAAAGCTACAGAAGATTTACTGAATTAACCCACTTTTCAAACTTGTAGTAAATCAAAAACTTAAAGGAAGTAAATACGCAGAATTTGAAAAACGAACACTGTAAATATTAAAACCATTGTAAAACATTTTGTTAAAAAAATCACTGGAAAAGCTCAATTTCAGTGACGCGTGCAGTCAAGGTTAAAGATTTGTATGAGTCCATGTCTAAATTACTGGGTCTGATAGAGTGTGAATAGCATAACTGGAAAATCTGTGCCGATCTAAAAGTTGTTGCCATGGTGACTGTTGTTGCAAACCAGCTACACAAAATATTGCTGTTTTTTGTGTAAATCGAACAACCGAAAGCGACACAAACACTATGCACGAAAAGACTGGCAGGATAGAGTAAATTTCACTCTTGTCCAAGATAATGTCATATACAAAGCTCTGCTTAAAAAGGAAAACTTTATTTTGCCACCGTTACATATCAAAAATTTCGTCAAAGCTTTGCTTAAAAGAGACAACTGTGTCACATTTGAATAACTGAAAACCGTTTTTCCCAACGTATCAGATGGCAAAATTAAAAAAGGGGTTTTTGTGGAACAACAAATTACAAAGCTACTTACTGAAAGATTCCCAATTTAATTCGATTTTGTCTGAAGACGAGTCAAAGGCATGGAAGTAAGTCATTTGGTTTGGTTATGTCAAGCTTTCTGCAAAATTTCAGGAGCCGAAATGTTAAACATTGTTCAAGATTTGTGAAAAAAAACTATGACAAAATTGGTACAGTTTTTAACCCGATTTTTTTTTTTTTTTAAATAAACATAAATTTGTATGTGTCTTTCTGCACTTAAGTTTCTACCCACATAACCGTGGCGATGGAAGAGACGAGCATGGTGAGCATATTTATCAACAAATACAAGAAATGGAACGTCGGTGTCAAGGGGCGTATGATGAGGCGATGTTGGGGACTATTGTTGGTTCCTTGTGCGAGAGGCAGAAAATAATCACAATAAGCAAAGCAATTCAACAGTTTTAAACCATTTTTGATATAAATGGTTACTAACATTTAGCTTTGTATATTTACTTATTGTATTTTTTTTTCAATTTCATAAAAATCAAAAAGTGGTATAACTAATTAATCCTCTCTAACTTTGTCATTTTTGCACCAATCTAGATCCTATTGGGCACAAAATGCTCGTATTAAAATAAACTATCGTCGTAAGTTGTAAAAATTGAAGACATTTTTTTGTTTGGTTAAAAAAAATAAGTTGAAAAGAGCAAAATTGCAAAATATCCTTAAAATGTTTGTAAAATTTGAACTTTGGTCTTCTGGGACTCAGTAATTTCTTGAACAATTTTTACAAACGTTGTTTTACTAATTCTACTATCTTTCAATAAAAAGAAATAAATAAAAAATCCATTGAATATTTTCGAAAATACTTTTATTCAAGTGACATCATCTTTTTTAAAAACGCAAATAATGGTAATTTTGCATTATCTTGGTTTTGTTTTTGAACATTCCGACTTCACATTCGGATTCTGTGGTCAATTTTACAATTTAAGGCCAGATTCATTTGGTCACAACTTTTTTTTGAAAATTTGTGACACAGTGTAGCCTTAACAGAAATAATTTTTAAATAAGTGGATGGATGTTGTTATCAAATTAGCAAAATTTTACTGAAAACCTTTTTTTTTAATCTAAGAAAAAATCTTTTTTTTTCAACTTCATGGGTAACGAAGGACCCAGAATATATATAATTTTTTATGTTCTTAGCTCAATGTTGTAGAAATTACAACCGAAATGACAAAATTATGTAAATATACAGTTTAATTTCCGGTAAAGGGTATAATAAAAGGGAAACGGATGAATATATTGACACACTATCTTCATTTGAACTAATATTTTTTAAGTATACGATAGTAATATCGATTCAATGTTGAACGTGTATTTTCCATATATTTAACGTTTTTTTTGTGACGAGCGAAGATCATTTCAATTTGAAAACTTGAAAAACATATGATTATATTTTGCAATAAACATTTGTTGCAATAAAACCAGGGCTGTGGAGTCATCAAGACATAGTTCTGGTAATTTAACCATGATATGCGCCAAACCAATTCTTAGCTGACGATATGTAAAGTAGACTGGCCTATATTTCCTGACGACAAAATTCTTAAAGTAGATCCTCTTAAAATTTTATTATTTTGCAACATATTAAAGCATTTTTTATGCCGAAAAATTTTGGAGCCGGAGCCGCGAGTTTTTGTGGTTACTTAGACTTCGACTCCCGTACAAAAACCTCAACTCCGACTCCGACTCCACATTTCTGAATAAAACGAATTAAAAATTATTAGTATGCATTTTTTTCGCGTGCATATATTAAACACTTTTGTGCATATTTAGCTTGCCCTGATGATCACAGAAAGTATAAACTCCTTCCTAATTAAAATTTTTTCTTCTCACTTTCACAGAAAACATTATCAGTAGTATTTCCTCATTTAAAAAAATTGTTTAAAAAGTTTTTAAATTTAATTATTGCGATAATTGAATCAATTATTTTTTTTTTTTGGTTGAAAAAAAAAAATTAAAAATATAATTTTGATATAATTAACATTTAAGTTGTTTTGAAATAAATTTTTAATTAAATAACAAAAAACGAAAACATTTAAAATAAAATAATTTAAACTTGTAGACTTGTAAAATTGTTGTTGCAAACTGTCAAAACCTGAGCTATATTTAATGAAAACAATCAACACATTGTTTAAAACGGCAAAGTTTTTTTTAACATTTTTTTAATTAAAATTAAAAATATAATTTATTGCAAAAAAAAAAAAAAATATTGATTCTATGAATTTGGTATGAATTTGGTGATTAGAGATAATTTTTAATTTTTTCTGTGTTATTACGAGTCGTACTCAAAACTTTAAGTACGGATAACACTTAAAAGTACTTAAAACAATTCAAAATGGGATAACTTTCAAAAACCAATATGCGTGCATACACGTGCGTTTATAAAAGTTTGTTGTACACATAACAACAACAACACTACCAGAAGAAAAATACAGATTTTTTTCATGTGTAAAAAGTAAAATAAGAATCAATAATTCCCATATTCTATTTGTTAAAATTATTAATTTAAATACATAAAATTTTCAAACAACGAAAACGTTTAAAATAAAATAATTTAAACTTGTAGACTTGTAAAATTGTTGTTGCAAACTGTAAAAACCTGAGCTATATTTAAAGAAAAATACAGAATGTTTTCATGTGTAAAAAGTAAAATAAGAATCAATAATTCCCATATTCTATTTGTTAAAATTATTAATTTAAATACATAAAATTTTCAAAGTAGAATGATAACGAAAACCACAGCGAGCATACTGTTGGTGTCTTACAACCGTCTTAGAAATTCTTGAATCTAGCAAAGTTTGAAATTAATTTGATCTTGCTTTTAATTAAGTCAGTCCTGTTTTCGGGTTATTTTAAGTACGAGTTCGGGATTAAATATGGATAAGTTAAATATTTCGCACTTGAAAAATCCGTACTTGAATCAAGCGTTCTGTACTTCATTTGAGAAAATCCGTACTTACCGAACTATTGACACCGCTTAGGCTTAAATAAAGTACGGATGGATTGATTTGTTTTGTCAGTGTACATTAATAAGTTAAGATTGCAGACTTACAATATGGTTTGTGTCTTTAATAACATACATGGGGTAAAGCCCTTAAGACACTACATTTTTTATTCATTAATTGATATAGAATTTATAGAAAGAAACAGTAAATGTTAGAAAGAGCAAACTTTTAAAAAATGTAAACAAAGTTTTTAAGTTTTTTTTTCTCTTGTTATGGTTTTGTTTTAGGGATGGCGTTGAGAATTTTTAAAATTGTACCAACAACCTTTAAAAATTGTACTTTTTTACCCTAATTGTATTAAAAGATTTTTTTAATTGAAATTAATTCTATTTACGTTCATAAAAAACACCACAAAAAGTATCAGCAAAAAAGTACAATTGAATAAACTTAGTCATCCCTTTTGTTTATTTTATTAAATGTTGCCAACTTTTTCTTTATGAGAAACCTAAAAACAAAAAGCGGTAAATCGCTGAATTTGCCCATAAACCGCTAATTCAGCAACACTTTTAATATTTCAAGCTTGAAATGTCAATTTAAAGTTAAACAATTTTACATTATTTTTGACATAACTTCATTTTTTATCGATAACTTTAGTAAAATTTTTGACAGTTTGCCATTTATCTTAATACAGCTTAACTCATTGCACTTGGTAAATTTTTGTATTACATTATATTTGTACTGTTCACCAAAACTTGAACAATGCATTAAAAATGTGTGTCATAAGGGCTTAAGCATTTGTTATTTATTCTCAAATAGTCATTGAACAAAATAGTGCAAACAATAAAGCCCTTTTTTGTTTCGAAAATGCCGACTACATTGATTTTAACGTGCCAAATATTGTTTGTGAGGTACAGAAGAGTGATTTTGACATTCGAATATAATTAATTAAAAACATTATTCTATGTAGACTATTGTCAAACTCGAGAGAAACTCGAGAAAAAATCACTTGCAGCAGTCAATTATTGCTGGCGATGAAAAATGGATGTATTATGACAATCTAAAGCATTAGAAATCTTATGAAAAGGTCGACCAACCCGACGAATCTACACCAACAGCCAAATGTTGATATTGGCAGATAATGCTCTGTATTTGTTGGGCCCAGAATGCTCACGTCTCACATGATCCGGTAGACGATCACAGGAGACCAGTACCCCATACTCTTGATTCATTTAAAGCGAGCATTGACCGAAGAACACGCGGAATATTCGACCAGACATGAAGTCGTAATAAGCCATATTAAACTAGTTATTTAAGTTTTTCGATTTTGATTAATTTTTTTTATTAATTAAAAATTTTTTCTTTAATTTATAATACTTTTTTGCAATAATCCTAATCCTTCCTTCAATATTTTACATACTTTTTGCTTAAGCCAATCTTTGATTTTTAGAAGTATTCCTAAGTATATGAACATGACTTAAGCTTCAGTGTTAACCAGTGTTTCGTTTAGGCAAAAAGTATCTGAAATATTGAAGGAATATTACTGTTGCAAGAAAGCTTAATAAATTGAAATTTGACTCAAAGAAGAACAATTTTAAATAAAAAAAGAAAAGAAAGTCAAAATTATTTTTTTTTTATAAATGTAAAAAAAGATTTCCATTACCCACCCCATTTTAAAGCAATTGACATTTTAACTGAATTTTCTGCTTGTTGGTTTTTTTTTTGAAGCTACAGCTTTGACTATAAATTTTGTGCGAAGGTTATAACAACGCATGCCGGGTAAATAAGATCGTTTCCCCAAGTTAAAAACAGTCATGGCACAAAAAAGTTATCTTTTCTGTATTTGGTTTGAATCACTTTCGATTTTTATAAAATATAAAAAAATCTATCCATTCAAAACAACCACAGTATGACAGCGTCTACATTGTTTTTGACACACTTTGAACAAGTCAACACAAAATGGAACATTGAGAAAAAACCTCTTCTCTATTTATATATTCAGCTCAAGTTTAGCAATATTTAGCAAAATGGGCTCATTTTGTATGCAAAACGTCAGCAGATGCATACATTTATACATACAAACACACATACACAACTAAGCACCAACCAAAAAGAATTACTCAAGAAAACTACAAAAATGCATTAAAACGTAAAGGATGTATAGACTAGAAAAAATAAAAGTTAATGCGAAGAGGGAGGACATGTTTTTCATTTTGAACAAATATTGATGTTGCATTTTGCAATTCTATACTATTGAAATTCACCTGAAGACACGCTGTACTTGTTACTGGTTGAAAACAAACTTTCATTGCTAAAAATTTGGCCTTCAAAAGTTCAACCGTAATAAATCCATAATATTTAGTATAAACAAAAACGTAATAGTTTCCTTGAAAAAATCCTTGCTAAGATTTCTTAATAAAAAAATGCGAGAAAAAAACTTTTAAAAGAAAAATTGACTCGAAGTATCTTGCAGCTTGTACTTTTTATACAAGGTGGCGTAAAAGTTGTTGTCATCCGATATTCTTTGGCCTTCATAAGTTGTACGGCACGAATGGTGAAGCCAAGAAGAATTGAGGACATTGAAATCAGCAGCAACAATGATCTCACTGTCCGGACAATTCCCAAGAATCCTCGATATTGAGTCGGAAAGGGGTCGGAAGTAATATCCCTTCCCGCATTTGGACTTCTGTATAGAAACCCGAAATGCAAATAGTGTGTACACAGAAAAAACATCTAAAGAAAATTGTTAACAACACAGTTTGTTAAAAATAAAATTTTAGGCCAACAAATTATTTATTTGATTCAATGAAACAATTTATCAAAATTACACTTTGCAAAATAGCACTCAATAAAACATATTAAAAAATAAAATAATCATATTCATTAAAAATAAATATTTGAATCAAAGTAAATACAGTATTTGTACAACTTTCGTCCATTTTTTAGCTAATAATTCTCATTCGCTTTACAGTTTTAGTTGCATTATATCTTTAGTTTTGCCAAAGTCTTTGAAAAAAAGGTTTCCTGAAGATCTATCCTAACCAACAAGCGAAATGCGAATAGGAACTAGCTTCTTTCCTCACAATAAATATTAGTGTATTTATCAAAGAATAAAAATTAGGAATTTAGCACATCATAATTAATAAATAAATAAACAAAGATTCGATAAACATTTTGTTTGATTTATTCAACATTTTCAACAATTTATTTTAACAAATCAAGTTTGAAATTTTATTGAAAAAAAAAAAAAACATTTTGGGCAAAAACTTTTTTATTAACTCAATTAACTTGGTTGTTGACTAAAAATTCAACAATTATACCTACAAACTTTTTTATCAATACCGCAAAAATCGTCATCGCAGAAAATTCAAAAATTTTTGTAATCAACTATGCGATTTTCGTATTCAAATATGAAAAATATTTTTTCTGTGTATTGATTTTGAATTTAACCCAAAGACAGTGTAATTCTGCATCAAACATGTCCATTGGTTGCTGGCAGCAAGACCCCGATGTAGATTAAAGAGAGATCTGAAGACCTGAGTTTCACATAAGGCGAAAACATTCTGCCGATGGAGACAAACATGAGCATATTCAGAGAAAGAATTCGTTCTTAGCCCACGTATATTACAAAAGTCGATTCGAAATCGACATCTTTAAACAAAAAAAAAAAAAAAAAAACTAAACGAGACATTAGGCGGAAATTTAGCCCTCATCCTGTTAAAACCAAATGTTCTCCAGTCCCAATTCGTCCAGCTAAGGTAGGGGAAGGTCGTTAAGCTTGGCTTTGTCGTGCTCGCTGCTTACATTAGTCGTTTGAACCCCAGCTTTTTCAAACAAATGAGGCCTGATGACGCCAATTGCATAAACACCACACATCACAGTGAATTTAAGAGGGTGAAATAGCTCTTCGTGTGTTATTTTCGGATTAACGGTGGCGCATAAGTGATAATTCTACTTACTCACCCAGGGGATTTATCCCCAAAGTTTGGGATTTCATGCGAGCAAAAAGGATAGAATAGCTTATCCCATCAACAATAAATATCAGTTTATCAGTAGTAAGAAATGGGAATTTTGCACATTTAAACGAAACCTTGTTTAAAAAGAAAGTTATTCGGGAATTTATTTTGGGACTAAAAAAAATTTCGGGGTTTTTTAAACATTTTAAATACATTTTCCCTTCTTTTATTATTTATTTTGCTTTGCTTCGTATGTAAAATATGAAGAAAGTAGCAACATTTTTATCTTACTCTTATCAACAACATATACGGTGTAAAGGGTCCCAATTAAGATTACCATATTTGCTAAGTGTGTAAAAGGTACTCAATTAACTTATGTTATTTTTCTTGAGCGAGTGTTTTAAAAAGAAGATTTAAAAAAAAAAAAATCTAAAACCGTTGGCAACACATACAATTTTTGATTTTTTTAAAGACAATTTTCAAGCAAATATCTTTTCCCCAAAAATAAGTAAATATGAGACAATAAAATAAAGTTTGAGAAAAAGAATACTGGGCTATTGGTAAGCACTAATGATGCATCGAAGTATTAAATAAATAAGGGATATATGTATTTTTATTGTTGATTTTAAGGATGGTTAAAACCGATTGAACAAGCTCCAAATTCTTCTAAATTAGCTCATTCGTCTTCAAAAACAGCATATTGTTCTGCAGAAATTACATCCTCACTGGAATCGCATAAAAAGGATTTGAAAAAACATGCCGAAACCAGACGCTACAAACAAAATTAAATAATTTTTTTTACGAAAAATGTTTATTTGGGGATTTTTGGGGAGTTCTTATTAAAAGTTTTCTTACAATTAAAAAAAAAATTTTTAAATTTGGTCAAAAAAATATTAACTTGTAAAGATTTTGTTTTTTAATTTGGGTATTTGTAGGGATTTTTTTTTAACTTTTTTGGGACAAGGAACAAAAGTACCTGGCAGCCCTGTACTCACGTATCCACAGAGATGGAAGTAGTCTTCGTCGCTCATTATGATTTTCGATTAAAAGTTAAATCAGAACAGTTATTCCGCATTCTTAAGAAGTATGTATAGCGGTCCATATCGTATGAATTTCTTATCTGTATACTCCACAAATTTCAAAGCAGAACTGACATTAAACGCAATTTGAAATAATTGAAGCATCTTCCGATAGGGTGATGAGTTTTGCACCACCTTCTAATAAGAAAATTTTTTCTTATTTCTCTTAATCTTTATTTAAAAGTACGTGTAAACATGTTTTCGTATTGTTTATTATTATTACTCGTACCATCATCATAAAATATCAAGTCTGATAGTCAAAACTTTCTAGTGGAGAGAGGCAGAACATGGCGCAAGTATCTTTTTCTTTTACGGTTTAACCTGCCGTTGTTTATTTCAATTTATCTTCATGCCGTTTGACAGTTAATGCACTCACGTACTCTGACGAAAACGTGCAATTGTTTTTCTATTCTCGTTTCTATACAAATTTCCATCGCAAAACACAAGAATTATTATTTTAAGAGTTAGTTGTTGTTTTATTAAGTAGTTAAAGGTTTGTGGCTTATATTTACGGTTGCATCATTTGTATGGATATGTTATTTTGGGAGAAAAGTTTTTTTTTTTTTTTTTTTGAGACAAGTTAATGGGTTTGGTAATTTACTGTAGATCAAAAGTGATTAGTAAGAACTTGTCGAATAAAATGTAAAAAGGCATTTAATTTTGAAGTTAATGAACTAAAAGGCAATGCAGACACCACGATGCCATTTCTCCATGTGTACAGCAAAAAAAAAAAAGGAATTAACTCGTGAAAAATTTCGAGCAATGATTTTTGACGATTTTGAACGTAAATAATCAAGACAGGAGTGCATCGAGCATCTTAATTCGACTTTTGGCGGGACTTCATCGCCTAAGCGACTTGTAAACACTGGTAAAATGAATTTTATCCTTGCCGCAGTTCGCTTAAGAACGAAATTCGTGAATTAAGTTTAATATCTGTTGTTAATGTGCCGATAAAAGTAATTAAATTTAAAATTCAATCGCAATGTACTCAAATGACAAAACTTTCTATAAAATATTATGATAAAAAAAAAAATAAAAGCGTTCATTCTAAATATTCATTATCCCATTACCCATTACCCATTCTTAATCAATAGCTTTTCTCATATGTACTCCTTCTTAACCCTTAAGCCAACAGCACAGAATTACACGCAACTCAACGGCACAATATCCGGGTACAAACTAACATTTCGATTGAATTTTTTTTTATTCAATTTATTTGTTTTACATTTGTGATTTCGTGGGTGTAAAAATCAGCGTTTAAAAAACTGCAGTCGAAGTAAAAAAACTGAAATTTCTTCCACTTCTTCATTTGTGATTGGTAAAAAAAACTGTAACTTTTACTTATGATTCGTAAATTTAAACACTCGCTGCCAAACCAACTCGAAAAGCTACATATGGGTAAATCGCCTTATTATGAGTATCGTTGTAGTAGTAGCAAGGCAGTAATTTTTGTAAATTGGTATCATAATTGTCGCAAACGACATAAATGCGATAAACTTTTTATGTGTTTTATATTTTCATCTTAAACGGCTACATCTTAAACCAAGACAACGACTCTCGTAATAAGGCTGAATACACCCTGTTCGTTTGTAGGTTAAAAAACGAACGATATTTATGCTTAATCTAAAAGTCAAAACGTCAGTCAGTTATTTTAAACTAAATTGTTTTTGTATTTACAAACGTATGTTTATTAGAATGGACTAAATACCAGAGTAGGTCTGAGTTCATACGGCTCTTTCTTTATTGAAAAGATTGCTACTTTATAGGCGAGAGGGGCGAGGGGAAAAGAAACGAGTACACACATGCCTGTACTGTCTTTGCGTTTTGCTTTCTTATTCGTTGCTTAATTTTGTTTTTGTTTTCATACGCACGACTATACAAAATAAAAAACATGGCGTCGACATGACATGAATCATTTGAACACCAATTCATGTTCAAAGAAGAAACAGGAAGAATCTTTTCAATAAAGAAAGAGCCGTATGAACTCAGACTAGGTAAATGAATTTCTTTTTTCTTTCTTTCTCGCGAAGGTTTTTTTGTACAAAACTTTTCGATTATCATTATCGCGAGAAAGAAGAAAATATTGTTGTTGTTTCCTTCTTTTGTGTTTGCCGAAGCAAACACAAATGCTTCTCTTCGTTTAGCAGAACGAAGAGGAATGATATAGAAGGAAACAAACTGAAGGAGAATAAAATTAGAAAAGAAAAATGAAATCGAAATATCGAATGGAAGGAAGGAAAAAATAAAGAATTCTTTTTCTGTTTTTTATTGAAATTATATTGTTATGAAGTAAAATTAAAAGCAAAGACTTGGTTTAGTAAATACAGAAATAAGAAAAAATATTTAAATATTATTTATTTTATTGTTTATTTATTCATTAAAACAAATTTCAATCAACAAAGTTTTTTCCTTCTTTTATTTCCCTCTATTTTTTTCCTTCGATTTAGAAAGAAGAAACAATTTTGTTTGCTTCTTCTCTCCATTTCGTTTCCTTCTTTTTCAGCCAAACGAATGGTTTTTTATTTCAGCACAAATATCAACGAAAGAAAACACAGCAGTTTCTCGCCTTCGTTTATAGAAACGAAACAAAAACAACAAATCTCTTCTTTTCGCGAAACGAAGAGGGAAAGATAAAAAAAAAAGAATTCTTTGCGAGGAAATACCTACCCTGCTAAATACATATTTAATAAGCAAACTTTTAAAGTTTTTTTGTACTTAGCTACGTAAATAAATTAAAAAGCAATTGGATGACTATACCTTGTAGGAAATGTCAATAGTGAAACACCACCAGCGCTACTGACCAACTGTAGACCAGAAAATACTTTGTGCTATAGACATTTAGCGTGTGTTTAACTTTAAAGTTCAAATGCTGATCTTAGAACTGCGGACGGCGTAGTTCTTGTTGGACCATATGGAGACATTCGAGTCAGAGATTCGCCATTATAAATATAAGTATATATTTATAAGTTCTTAAGCCTTTACTGCGAAAATCTAGTAAAAATATTAATTGATATGGCAAATTATTGAATCCAACACAGAACACAGAAAACCTAATTCAGGCACGCTGAATCCAGTGGTGCTAACCGTTCTTTTAGGTTAGCTCTTCTTTTCGAGATTTACCAGTACTATGGAGGAGGTTGCACAACATATATTCGCGTTACTCAAAAACGGTTAAGTTTATTACATTAATAAAAAAGGGGTATCCCAGGCGCTGCAGGGGCCAAATTTAATAATTTCAACCATACAAATATGGCGGTTAAATGATATTCCTAAATTTGGCCTCAGCAGCGCCTGGAATGCCCCTAGATGAGTCAACTATTTGACCAACCCCACTTAATTTTTCATCTCCATCATTTATTCCTAACATACCTACCCGCTATCTCCATTCCTTAAGGGGGCTCCCATACAAAATTTTTAATACAGACCAGAAATATATTGAAGAACAAGTCCCATAACTGCCCAGGAGTCGCCCCTAGGGGGATATAATATATGACCGACCTCAATTAGTTTTTTGTCCTTAACATATTCTCGAGACATACTTACCCTTTATCCCAACTTCCTAGGGGTTCTCCCATACAAAGATTGCGTTTTATAAAACTCTTAAATAAAGTGAATAAGTAAAAAATGTCAAAAGCTATAAACAGATTTTAATCATTTATGGCTTGTTTTGCTTGCAACTTGGTTTCTTATATGCTCGGAAAAAATTAGGAGCATACAGTTGTTTTCGGTTAATTGAGCCCCGTTTAATTGAGTTTCCCGTTTTATTGCACTAAAAATCGTGGAACGAAATTATTTACTATAACTGTCTATGTAAAAATACCCCTTCAGTTGACTTCCGTTTAATTGCGTCACCCGCTTAATTATTTCGCAAAATAAGACCGCATTGCGAAAAACAAGAACAAATGTTTCGGTTAATTGTTTTCGTCTTCTTAATGTGTTTTTGCTCCACAAACTTAAAAAAAATTATTTTGCGGCAAGAAAGATTTTATGATGAACGTACCTGAATTTTATTTTGTTTAAAAAATCCTTAACCATTTTTTAACTTATTAAATAAAGAAATTAGTTTTATTTTCTATCTACACATGGGCGTTTCGCTTTATTGCACATCTTGCTCAATTAAGCGATTTTCGTTTTAATTTCGTCGGCGATTCAATTAACCGAGTACTGCTTAATTGAGTTCCCGTTTACTTGCGTCAAAAGTCGTGTATTTTTTGGAAACTCAATTAAGCGGAAATAATGTAGCTGCCTTTTCCAAACCTTTTTTTTTTATCAATTTTTACCAAACAAAAATTTCGAAATGTTGCTAAAAACTATTTTTTTTTTGCCAAAAAAATCATGTTTCTTAAACGACTACGCATATTAGAAAAAAGTTTGACTTTGCTTAAAGAAAATTTTATTAGAAATAGCAGTTTCAATTAACTAAACAGCTTTTGAGTTACGCGAATATATGTTGTGCAACCTCTTCCATTTTCGAAATAACGGTATATCTCGAAAACAAGAGCTTACCTAAAAATAGTTAGCACCATTGGAGTCATGTTAAAACGCCAGGTGCCCGGCTTGTCTCAAAAAGAAAGTATCAAATTCTAGCACAGTGTTGTTGAAGAAAGCACAATTATGCGCTACGCAATAAGACATACAGAAATGCAGTAAAGTAAGTGAAAGAACTCTCAACAACTTTTATTAAAAAAAAATAACATTTCAAGTGCCACGGCATTCCTTGACTACGAAGCAGGTTTTTAAGGGAGAATACTACAAAATAACTGTATCAAAACATTCAGTGTGTAAAGCTGATCGTTACATCCAACAATTTTTATATGCGCTGAATAAAGCGCTTTATGTGTCAAAAATGTATTGCTTCAAAGTGGGAACTCGCCATATAAAATTCATGTCTTCCGTAAGCGCTATGGTAAGCGAAACTTTTTTGTTTCTCCCTTACAAACCTGCTTCGTTGGAAGCTCCGTATTTTTTTGGGAATTATAATTATTTCATAAAAAAATAAACTGCTGCATCCTTTTTACTAATTATTGCTTTGCAGCTGTCAAAAAGGCAGTGAAAAGCGAAGACGCTTTGTTGACAGTGTCACTAAATAGTCACCAAATAAATAAAAAAAAATTGGCGATTTGGAAACCCTTGATCCTAGGTTTCCTGCAGGGCTGAATTTAATAATTTTCATTTTTAAAATTTTTATTGATTTTCAATAATTTTCTATAAAACGACGTTACGAATGTTGTTTAAAATACAGAAGTTTCAATGGAATCAATTTATTTTGTTCAGCTTTCAGGTTGTGTTCAACTGATAGAAAACAAAAAAAAAAATGTTCTTCTTGAATTTTAAACTAATTTTTCTTTTTGATACTTATACATTTTTTAATTATGTCTATTAAATGGCATTTTATTGTCAAATTAGTTTCATATTAAAAATGTCAATTGTCAAAGTTCGTGTGTTAGTATGTAGTCGCTGTCGTCTCTTTTCTTATGCTGTTCAATAACTTTTGCAAACATAAAACTAGTACGAGTAATAAAGTACATTAACCCCTCTTATGTACACGAAAATAAAAGCTGACATGGGAAAAAATGTTTTTTTTTTGTAAAGAACGTATAAAAACATATTCCTCCTTTATGCGTTTGTATGTCTTTAAAACTATAATTGAAATTGTTAAAAAAAACAAATATCGATTGAATTTTATTACATAGTTTGACTAAAAATAAAAATCTAGAAAAGGATAGCAAACATTATAGCTAACAAAAGGAATCAGAAATGGAACAAAAACTCTGAATTATTAACTTAATATAAGTGGAAAGTAGTAGAAACAGAAATAATCACAAAATGCATTTTAGTAGAAATAAATTGAAATGTATTTTGTAAGTATTGATAGTGGTCTAAGTATTTAATAATTTATAAATAAATATACTTGAGTTTTTATTGGTATAAGTGTTTGTTAATTCAAATGTGTGTAAGTGGCCTTGTTTGGCCCAACCAAGTTGATCAGTATATACGACTACTGCAAAACTATTAATAAACCTTTTTGCTAAATGTCAGTTTCATACACACACACACATAAACAACAATGTCTGCGAAGTTGCCCAAGAAAGTAAAAATTGGTTAATAATAAATATCTACAGTGAAAGAAATGTTCAGGGTTTATCTATCTAGAGTCCTAGTATTGCAGTATAGTCGAAAACGGTATAAATGATCCTTGAATTATATATCTCGAACCTCTTAGTGAATAGATTTAGTTTAATTACCCAAATATATTTTTAACAGTCCATTTGACTAATATTTGCTTATTTTAACACTATTCGTTCTTTTTTTACAACGTAGCCGCTGTAATACTTTTATGAAGTAACTGATATATATTTTTTCATTTTCTATGCTATAAAACCATTTAAGGCAAACAAAATATTAAGGCCACTAATGTGTAATATATATCATGACAGAAGTCCTGATACAAACAAACTTTACATGTATGTTATAAATTCCAAGCCATCAGCAAAATGTGCTTACTTTAAAAAAAAAGCTGTGGGCTTTTACACCGGCGAGAGCACAACAGCAAATGAGATCAAAGCGACAATAATGCTTGCTGCTAATCAGTCTATGTTGCGACTTTGTTTTTGTAAGAACTTTCAAAGCTGTTTACCGCAAATACATGGTATAAAGTATTTCGATCAAAATTCGTTAAGCTATCCGCTGTCGCCAGGGCTCGCCAAACGTATTCAGTCACTATTAATTTCTAATAGTATGTATGCAGGTCAAAACACCAGTATAAAATCTATGAGGATGAAGTGTACGATCTTATAGCCTTTGTACTTAATTCTTGTTTTTTAACTGATTAATTATATGACTACCCCTTTTTTTGTTATTAAAAAAAAATAACAGAAACTAAACCAAATTTACTTTCGGCGACTTCTTTGTATTTTTTCTCAGTTTTTGGCGATTTTTGACTGAGATATTATACTAGCTTTTTTTGTATGCAAAATTTTATTTAAAAATAAAGAAAATAATAATACGAAAACTGAACAAAATTGACGTTTGACGATTTTTGGCGATTTCTGACATCCAGTTTGGCGATGGAGCTCAAAAAAATCTGACACCGCTGGCTGTCGCTGCAATCGTATCAAGAACTCTTGTTCCGTAACAATATTTTAAGATGCACATCATGTAAAGAAAATAACTTAATATTAGCGCCGTACCATGTAAATGAAGAATACATAATTAATACCTTGCAAACGGGATATGTTCCACCGGAGGCCTTTTTGTTCCTCGACAAAGCTAAATTAATACAAGATGAAAATTGCACCCCAGTCTTTTACCATAACTTTAGACGCGCCAATATCAAAGCAATTAACTGCTCCCCAACATCAAGTAATAAGTTGAGGTACAATACTAGTATTTCGAATATGGAACTTTGCATTTCGCAAAGATCAAAAACCAATAAATTTTGGTGGCTAAATTAATAAATAAATGGGTAAGTGTGTACATATCCTTCTTCCTTATTTTAGCCCTTTGACAATTTTTTTATAACCTCTTAAAAATACCTAAGTAATGTTTTTTAAACTTTTCATTACAAAAAAATTAAGTATTCTTCATTTGAAGTATGTACATCAGTTATGAATTTTGTAAATATAAAAAAGTAATATTGTTAACTAGTGTTTATTATAGTTCAAATTTTCAAAATTGTGAATAAATAAACGAAAAACAAAAAAAAAAATCTTGTTCCGTAAAAAATTTGCTTTAAAGAAATAAGAAAATTTGGCTGTTTATCAACACCCAACAAACTTTGTATATGTAAAATATTTACCCAAAATTTTCGAACTTACTTATCAGCAGTTATCATGACAAAACTAGATAAAAAAAACTATAAGCTGATTTGGTCTACTGTCAATTGTCATATCAAAATTTGTCATCTTAATTGGTAAATAAAGTCAATTATTAGATCACTGCACTTAAGGTAACAGGACGGACTAGTAGATATCGCAAGATTGTCTTTTTTTTTTTATATGTATTCGATGTGTAACAAATTGAATGACAATAATAATAAACCTTAATTTTTTTTGGTTGCGGTTATAAAAGTAATAAAGTGCTCTAAAATTAACCACAGGTCTAGAACAATTTTTTTAAAGTAAAGTGTTTAACGGCAGAGATTTCTAAAGAGATAGTGTGGTTACTATCGAAACATGTCAAATCGACCTGCCCGTGAACGTGGGTTCAATTCCCCGGCCAGTCAAAATTGACAAATTATTAATAAAGTTTTAATTTATTACATGTTCTTCGTTTCTTCATAAAAATAATTTAAAGAAAATTAAATTCAATGAAATTAAAAAAAAAAAAAATAAACGTTCCATTAAAATAGCCACAATACTTTCATAATTAGCAAACTATTATTTTTTTTACATATTATGTAAATGAAAAAACAATTAATAAGAGTTAAACATAATGGCCCAAACCAATCGCAGTCAAAATAATTTATACTTTAAAATAAAACCGGCTCTTAATGAATTTGAACACCATTGTTCTAAAGTATACTTTAGAAAAAATCGACTTTCAGGTTTGTCACAGTAATGAATTCCGATTTAAAATGATTTCGTTTTTTTGTGAAGCATCGGAATTGATTTCTATGACAGGCCTGTTTATTTTTGACTATGATTATGGGCCAATGTCTACAGAAGTTGCTGACTTAAAATTTTTAGTAGGCGAATTTTGCGGAACAATAAAAGTCGGAAATAATTACAAAGACAAACTCTTGAATCAAAATATTTTAAAGCCCACTAAATACAATTTTTGGCGTATACCCAGTAAAAACTTCGCTTACTTTTTCAAAGTGAATAACTTCTTTCACTCATTATTTAGTAGCTTTCTTCTTTACCTACTTCTATAACACACAGGCGCAAGAAGAAGCACTCCGCAGGCAGCGCTGGACATCCTACTTTATCTGTCCCCTATTGAGCATTATGTGAGTCTTCCTCAGTTAGACCTAGGCGGGATGATCACACGAGAATTTTGTACGATATGGGTCTGCTTAATCAGGGTAGTATTCTCGAGGGAAAATCGGATCATAAGACTATGAACCTGGACTTCGGTGCAACACCACCAGTGGAGTTCCCGGATAGGGAAATTTGGAGTGGATCCAATGGACTGTTTGAGGGGTGGGCAGTATTTACGGATGGATCCAAGATGGAAACTGGCACTGGTGCCGGTGTATATATCGCCGACACCGAGGTGAAAAGGTCATTCAGACTCCCCGATGAGTGCAGTGTCTTCCAGGCTGAGATCCTAGCGATCTGGAGGGCGACGGAGGTGATACTGGAACACATCGTGGGTGGATCTGTGGTGACAATTTACGTCGATGGTCAGGCGGCGCTTAGGGCATTGACAAACTACACGGTGCGATCGTGCCTGGTCGCTCGGTGTAGGAATGCTCTTGGTGGACTCATGGAGGCATTCAATGTTAGGCTGTGTTGGGTACCTGGACACTGCATGGTTTATGGGAATGAGGTGGCTGACGAACTCACGAGAGGGGGTTCGAATCTGGACTAAGCGGTAAGGGACAGGGGGTTAAGCCCCCCCTATGTTACTAATATGGGGTGATACTGGAACAAATTCCGTGGTGACGTTAACCGATCCTGGGGGGACAGAACGGATTGCAGGGTGTCCAGGGCACTATGGCCAATATTGGACGCGGGGGCAACCAGAGTTCTACCTGGATTGGATAGGGGTAGTCTTGGAACGCTTATAGGGTTCTTGACGGGTCATTGCCCTGTCAGGGCTTTTGCGGGTAGATGAGACAATGCCATACCGGACTTCTGCAGATTGTGCGATAATTCAGAGGAGCTGGAGACGATCGAGCATGTACTGTGCCATTGTCCCAGGATGCAGGGTCTCAGGCAGAAGTGGTTAGGAGATAGGTATCACGACGAACTGGGGTTCATCGCTGGATGTAGTCCGGCTGATCTACTGGGGTTTGTCAGGGAAATAGTGCGGTTGTTTCTGTTGAGAGGACTGTAGAGAGGGCAATAGTTCTACGCGAAATCTTCTAACTTTCTATCTTTCTTGATTCTATCCATCTCATACTTCTTTCTTTACCGGCTTTTTTTTTTTTACGGGATTCACAATGGACCATATTGGTCTCCGAGTGGAGGTGTGCCCTTGGGGCACATAACCCTTCTTAACTTAACCTAATCTACTTCTATAACAACTTCTATTTGTACTTTTTTCTGAATGTGTGTAGGTAAAAAAATAATGATTAACTTTTGAATGCGTTCATTTTGGGACATCCCTTGTAAAATTCATTGGTTCTTTCGGTAGAATTGTAAGTAGTGCATTTATGACATATTATTATTTTGTAGGCGAAGATTTACCTGGGTACATAGTTTTCCAGATTTTTTAGGACACTCATAAACATTGGCTGTGCGAAATCTTATACGGCCTTCACAATTGTACTAAGAAGCTAATTGTCCCCTAGCTCATGTCGTATGGGTTGGGGTCATAGGCCGAAAAAAATAAAATTACAAAATCCCGAATATCAAAATCCTAAATTTTAATATCCCGAACAATTGGAAATCGCGCGATAGAAATCATTGTTGGGTCTTCGGCCGGGTGCAAGGATTCTCTCCTATACAAACACCGGCTTCGCTTAATAAAATTCTAAATTCTGGTTTTGATATCGGGATTTAAAAGCTTCGGATTTAAAAATTTTGAGATTCAGAATTTCGGGACTAAAAAAATTCGGGCTTTTGACTTTCTGGATTTTGAAATTCTAGTTTTTAATACTATACCTTATAGTATGACTTCCATACGCATCGTATCAAAATTCCTATTTGCAGTAGCCAGGTAAAAAAATGGTAAACTTTAGAGATATGGGCAAATCCCAGAAACAGTCCACCAACCAAAAATTTTTCAAATGAATTTTTTTTGATGGAATATAAGATTAGATGTATAATTTCATTTTTATATTAAAAAAAATGTATTTTGATGATCATTAATACAATTATTTGTACCAAATACTACCCCACCCCTGATTTATTAATGTTATACGTAAATTTAGCATTATTTTAGGAGATTTTTGTGCTTAAAATAGCACTTACAGCAGACTCATCAAAATATAAATTTCGTTGAAAAAAAAATTGATATTCATTAGTTAAGAAATTAGTTTAAGAAATGCAATTCATAAAAATATAATTTGTTTTGTTAAAATAAATAAAATTTAACAATAAAATACTACTGGAATAACTGTAGCGTGCGTTATGTAGCTTGCGTCACAAAGGGTTCACGGCTTTTGTCAGAAAATCACAACAGTTTTTGACTGCGAATAAGTGCATTGAGAATTCTCTTATAGTCATCTTTCTTTTAGGAATTCGATTTTGTATACCTTATGATGCAAAATTCGCTAAAAATTAGAAAAACACACTTCAAACTTTGAAGTTACTTCCACTTTTTGTAGCGTGCGTCACAAAACTTTGTGATAGATTATTTCGCAACAAATACTTGCTAAGAAATTATGACATATGCCATTCGTAAGTACATATTAACGCAACTAAATACTATACATAAGTTGAAGCTATCTCTTTTGAAAGGCCAACAAAGGTTTATATATCAATCAGAGAACGCGTACGAATGTAGCGTTCGTCACGCAGGATTTGCCCATATGTTGATACAATTTAGAGTTAATCGGGGTTTTTTGCTCATATCAGTAATTTGTGCACCGATATGAATAATTTTCAATATCAAACTATTCCAAGCTATATGTAATATAAATATTAAACAACATCATAGAATTAAAATTCTTTTAATACGATTTCTCTGTGACGTGCTTTTTTATGGCAATTAAAAATAAAATTATATGAAAAACTTTATTTAAATATGAAGTAATATTTAACTAAAACTGGTGAAATTGGCCATATGAATATTTAAAAAATTAAAATTGAATGACACACTTTCCAGTGAAAACTTCACCTACAAAATAATATATAAAGTAATCAGCAAAAAGAAAAATTTCTTCTAAAAGTTCCACTGACAGGACCAATTAATATGGAAAATTTTAATTTGGACGTTTTTAAGTTTTAATTATATTGCAACTTTTTTATTTTTTGCCCGTTGATAAAAATTTTGTGACAAATAAGTTAAGAGCAAAATTGTCTTAATTATATGGGTTAAAAAATTCTTTTTGCCTTAATGGAGGGTCTTAAAATATTGAATTTTGAAAAAACGTTCAAAAAAAAAAATATTTTTTTTTAAATTTTTATATTATAAACACAATATATTTATGGGCTAAAAGAGGGATAATTTATATTTTTAACTGTGTAAAATTTTCGTAATTTACAAAATCAATTCTCAAGTTGTGTGTAAATAGCATTATAAACCGCAAACAACAGGGTTTTCGCGCATATCTCGAGTACGCTTCTCAAGAAAATAAATGTATGCCACATTCGTGTTCAGCAGCCACAATTTAACTTAGAAAACATCTAATTTTTGAGGTTATTTCAAACAGTATAACATTTGTGAACCAGTGAAAGTAATTTAAAGCATATTTATTAAACGCTTTTTAGGTAATTTTAATTTAACAAACTTAATAATTTCTGCAGCTTTTCATGTTCAGGATTTTTTTTTTTTAAATTATGTAATACTTTTATTTATACAAAATATTTCAAACCAATTATGCAATTATAATTGTATTTGTGATATTGTATGCAGATGATTGCTCACTGACAAGTAAAAGAAGAAGACAATTAATAAATATCAAACAGAGTATGACCTGGTACAGAATAAAGCGGGGAAAATAAGAGTCGATGTAGAACAACGTAACGAGTAGCGCTGCAAGCAGTTAAACGTTAAAAACGGCAGTTTCAAAGAAGTGCCAACAGAGTACGCAGTTGAAATAGTCGCTGCAGTAGAAGTTGAAACACAAAATTCGAAGTCTTTAATTTTGTTAAAGCCCTTATGACACTACATTTTTTATTCATTAATTGATATAGAATTGATAGAAAGAAACAGTAAATGTTAGAAAGAGCAAACTATTAAAAATGTAAACAAAGTTTTTTAGTTTTTTTTCTCTTGTTATGGTTTTGTTTCAGGGATGGCGTTGAGAATTTTTAAAATTGTACCAACAACCTTTCAAAATTGTACTTTTTTACACTAATTGTACTAATACTACATTTACACCTACGCAAAATCTAATACATACTTACGAGATTTCGAGCCAAATCTAGTTGTTTTTGACTAGATTTCCCATACAAAACAAAATCTACTTCGTGACAAGATTTCGACGAAATCTACTCAAAATCTAGTAGTACTTAATGATGCAACTATGGTTTTTACACTATAGCACTAAAAAATATTTCCCTGCACAAGAAAAAATGACATTAAAAAAAAAAAACAAAACAAAAATTGTTAAAAAAAATATTAAAAATTTTTATAAAAATTGTAAAAAAATTAAAAACACGAATAATATTGATAAAATAAATATCGTTGATTATTAAAAAAAAGGTAATGCAAATTTTTTAATGTATATTTCTTTTTGTGTTTGTGTGTGTAACGAAAAAACTTTAAGTCAGCTGTTGTGTTATAAAAACAAAATCTCGCTAATGTCAAAAAAGTACACTGTAAACGCACTAGATTTCGAAGAAGATTTTAAATCAAATCTACAAGATTTCGGCCTAATGTAAATGTAGTATAAAAGATTTTTTTAGTTGAAATTAATTTAATTTATATTCATAAAAAATACCACAAAAAGGTATTATAAATCTTAGTTTAAAAAGTATATACGAAAAAGTACAATTGAAACAACTTAGATATCCCTGTTTTGTTTACTTGATTAAATGTTGCCAACTTTTTGTTTATGAGAAACCTAAAAACAAGAAGCGGTAAATCGCTGAATTTGCCCATAAACCGCTGATTCAGCAACACTTTTAATATTTCAAGCTTGAAATGTCAATTTTAAGTTAAACAATTTTACATTTTTTTTGACATAACTTCATTTTTTATCGATAACTTTAGTAAAATTTTTGACAGTTTGCCATTTATCTTAATACAGCTAAACTCTTTGCACTTGGTAAATTTTTGTATTACATTATATTTGTACTGTTCACCAAAACTTGAACAATGCATTAAAAATGTAGTGTCATAAGGGCTTAAGCGACAGTGCATTGGCAGTCGATTGTTAAATATAAATTTTCATCACAATGGATATATAAAATTGAATACGAATTTATTATACAATTTGATACGTATGCATTTTCTTCAAAAATTCACATAGTTTTTCTACAGCTACTTTAATATGTTCTAGGCCTTAAATAGAAGTCATACGTTTCAATGAAGAGATGTCCCAAAATGAACGCATTCTTAAGTTTTTCTACAGCTACTTTAATATGTTCTAGGCCTTAAATAGAAGTCATACGTTTCAATGAAGAGATGTCCCAAAATGAACGCATTCCTATTTGACAAAATGGCATTTAAAGAGTAAGAACATTTTTTTATTTATCCGAAAAGTTAGTAGTTATAAAAAGTCAACAAAAAAAGTTGTAACATATTACCTTCGAAATATTTTAAGTGATAAAGGCCACACTCGCTTAAGGGGAAGATACACTGCAGCACTTACCCATTTAGATGAGCGTTAAACACCTATATATGTGAACAGAAACCGTAATGAAGAAAATTTTTTTCGGGCACTGGCAGGACATAAAAAAAGTATTAGGATAAGATTTGATTTATTATTGTTAGCTCATATTTAATATATGACGATTCAATAAATAAATCATGAAAAAAACCTAACCTTCCCATTAGTTTATCGGATTTTTCATTAATTCTGGAGTGAAAATTATTCTTTGGATTATTTTAAGTACGTGGCTCATTAGACTGCAATGTTTTGCGTGACTTTTCTTGGGAATGGTAATAACTAGGGAAACCATTAATATGCAATTGCATGTTTTTCCTTGTGCGTCCATTGAAGGCACAAACAATATATGTATCCGTTTTAGAGGTTTTTTATGAATTTTGGCATCGATTTGTTCGTGCATATTTTAGCATATTTTAGCCTTTGCAGCATTTTCATGCATATTTTAGTAAAAAGAGCATTTTTGCAGCATTTTTATAGTTTTATAGCGCATATTTCACGTTTTTGAAGCATATTTTTATACATGTTAAATTGGCTTACGTAAAGAATAAAATGTTTTTTTAATTCTTGTTAACAGACGAATTTTCGGCTTTAAATGTCTATGTATCTGTACACCCAACTTAAGCCTCAATTTCACCATCTACGTTTAATTTTCAATCTAAAATTGTGAGCCAAAGCAGGTTATCTTTAAATTGTGTAAACGGTAAGAATCGGTTAAAAATTTCACGAAGTCATCATACAAACTTCTTTCCAAAATAGATTGTATTCAAAAACCATCTAATTATGTTCGTATTTAGATTTAATTTGCCTGAAAAATATCTTACTGCAATTAAATTTTTTTTGACCTATCCGTAATAATTCAGCAACCGACCCCAAAAATCTCATATAGATGATGTATTTAGATAATATTCGGCACAAATTAGACTTATATGAATTTTGACTTCGTAACATAAAGTTGTTTTGGTGAGCCATAACTGCCTATCGGTTTTAAATAAAGTACAATCACGAAAATTCGTCTGCAAATACTATGGTGTATGGGTTTACCCATAATAACTTTTTACTTGTTTTTTAAATGCAAATATTTTAAATTGTTGAATATCTGGTTCTCAAATAAGCCATTTTGGTCTTTTGAGGCATATTTTTCACATTTTTGGGGCATATTTTTAATTTTTTGCTGCATATTTAATGCGCATAAAAAACTTTTTTAGAGCATATTTCTGGTTTCCCTGGTTATAATCATATCTATATACATATATACTTATAAAAATAAGTTGTCCTATGTTCGTAATTTTATAACTCGAGAACCACTCAACCGAGTACATGCGTTCGAAAGGTCTACTTTCACTGATGGTTTATAAAAAAACTCCCGATAGGTTGCGCTGTTGTCGTGATATTTTAATTTATTTTTATTGATGGTAGATAGCGCTGGGGTCAAGTTATTAATAAAATTCTCCAGTATTTCATTTTTTATTTTTATTTAGAAAATCTCGAGCAGCGCCGGGACCAAACAGCTAGTATATATATCTAAGTAAATCTTAGCCAATCTTGTGGGTATTGACTCGTGTTATAAATAAAGTTTAACATCTCTGCTAGCAACTGAGCGTTATTGTCGTCCATCAATTTTAGTATTTCAGATGGTATCTCATCAGAGACACGGGCTTTCTTGTCCCTTAGAGACGTTATTGCAGACATAGGCCCTAATTGTGTATAACGCAACGCAAGGCCAAAAATAACATTGAAAGCAAACACAATGTCAAAAAATTTGTCATAATTTTTTTTGTTGTTTTCTACAGAAATTCATATTGCGATTTAAAATGTTCAACGCCACAAGATAGGCAGCGTTTGAAATTCAAAAATTCAATATGAATTTCTGAACAAAACAATGAGATATTGTCGATTTTGTTTTTGCTTTCAATGTAATTTTTGGCGTTGCGTTTGCGTTTTACACTTTTAGGGCCATAATCTTTGTTTTAGTGATCGGAGTTCTTGTAAGTTGTTGTTGTTTAAGTGCTTCACAATTTGATTGGCTGTTATCAGTTAACACTTGTCTAATATATTTATTCCAAATAATTTTCTTTACAACTTCGTTGTTGTTGTTGTTGCATAGTACTTTTGTGATTGTGTACACACCGGCAGCTTCTTTTAGTTTTTTTTTGTTAAAATAGTTGCTAAGAGCAAATAAGGGGTGATTTTTTAAGAGCTATAGGAAAGTTTTTTGTAAAAAAAAACACATAAAATTCAGAAAAATGCATTAAATCTTTATTTGAATCGATAGTACTGTTCATATAATTTAATGTTTGAAGATTATTTCATGCAAATGTTGACCGTGACTGCGCCTCAAATGGTCCATCCGCTTAGTCCAATTTTGACATACTCTTTCCAAAATTTCGGCCGGTATCTCATGAATAAATGCTTCAATGTTGTCTTACAATGCGTCAATTGAAGCGGGCATGTGTGTATAGACATGAGCTTTAACAAAGCCCTACAAAAAATTGTCTAAAGGCGTTAAATCGCACGATCAAGGCGGTCAATTGACCGGTCCCGAACGTGAAATAAAATGTTCACCGAACTTGCCTCTCAATAAGTCCATTGTTAAGCGTGCTGTGTGGCATCTAGCACCGTCTTGTTGAAACCACATGTCATGCAAGTCAAGCTCTTGCATTTTGGGCAAAAAAAAAAGTTGGATATCATCTAACGGTAGCGCTCACCATTCACAGTTACGTTACGATTCCCAACCCATAAACCGCACCAAACTGTGACTTTTTCTGGATGCTTTGGTAGCTCTTGCAATGCTTCTGGCTGATCTTCACTCCAAAATTGACAATTCTGCTTATTAACGGACCCATTGAGCCGAAAATGAGCTTCGTCGCTGAACACAATTTTTCGATAAAAAAGTGGATCGCATTTATATAATAAAATTCAATAATTTGCAAGCGTTGTTCGTTTGTAAGACGATTCATGGTTAAATTATAGACCAAACTGAAGATGTTTGACAGTGAAACAAAACACGAAACGTGTGCGTCTGCTGTTTAAACCAGTGTTGCCAAAAAGACAATAGCTAAAAAATCACCCGATAGTAGCGAACAATTCTACTTAACAATTAGTGAAACAAGCTATTAATTTTGAAAACGAAAGCTAAGTTTTTACTGTGTTATAAATATAATACAGTACAATCTTAATTTGCGCAACCGATAGGAAATCGAAGTTGCTGCTTTTACCGAAAAGTTGCAATAAATGATCATTCAAAACCTAACCTTAAAACACATCCAACATTTATAAACAGGGTTGTAAAATTAATATTTTGTTCCTAAGAATGCACCAAATCATCTCTGAAATTTTTCCTTTTGAAAGGTCTACAGCTTCGCTTATACATATTTTTTTTTAAAATTCATCACAAATGCCAGGCTAGCTAAAAAAGTTCCGTGCTCCGCTTTTAAAGACTATTATGTTAAAACGACATGTTGCGTCAATCGGAGTGTTGCAATAATTGGTAGTTGCAACACGCATAGCATTTTTAAAATTGAGTATTTTTAATAAAAGGTTTTCTATGCCAACCTTAACGTGCAAAATTGTTTAACAGGTAAATAAATTGAATATAAAAATTAAGACTCGAAATATTCGCACCATAGTTTCTTTTATACATAAAGCTAAGATCACACTATTGCCGCAATGTACCAATTTTCGTTGCATTTCATGTAACGACAATGTAAATACTTTTTAACACAATGTTAAGCCATCAAAATGTTACTCATGCGCCGATCTAAGTGGTCATTCAGCGCCGGTATAAGCTAACATTGTTTTGCTAAACAAATAAAAACAACAACTTGTAAACTAATTATAGGAATTTTTTACAAAATTTACTATTAATTAAAATATAGGAAATATTGCTAAAATTTACTTTTTATAGGAAATTTTGTTAAAATTTACTTCTTAAGAAATTTTGCTAAAATTTACTTTTTAAAAGGAATTTAATTAAAATATACTATTTATAGGAACTTATGCCAAAATTTACTTTTTATAGGAAATTTTGCTAAAATTTACTTTTTATAAGAAATTTTGCTAAAATTTACTTTTTATAGGAAATTTTGTTAAAATTTACTTTTTATAGGATATTTTGGTTAAATTTGCTTATTATAAGAAATGTTGATAAAATTTACTTTTTATAGGAAGTGTTGTTAAAATGTACTTTTTATAGGAAATATTGTTAAAATTTACTTTTTATAGGAAATTTTGCTTACTTTTCCTTTTAATAGAAAATTTTTGCTAAAATTTACTAGTTATAGCAAAGTTTGCTAAAATTTACTTTTTATAGGAAATTTTGTTAAAATTTACTTTTTATAGGAAATTTTGTTAAAATTTACTTTTTAAGAAATTTTGCTAAAATTTACTTTTTAAAAGGAATTTAATTAAAATATACTATTTATAGGAACTTATGTCAAAATTTACTTTTTATAGGAAATTTTGCTAAAATTTATTTTTTATAAGAAATTTTGCTAAAATTTACTTTTTATACGAAATTTATCTAAAATTTACTTTTTATAGGAAATTTTGTTAAAATTTACTTTTTATAGGATATTTTGCTAAAACTTACTTTATAGGAAATTTTGTTAAAATTTGCTTATTATATGAAATGTTGAAAAAATTTACTTTTTATAGGAAGTGTTGTTAAAATGTACTTTTTATAGGAAATATTGTTAAAATTTACTTCTTATAGGAAATTTTGCTTACTTTTCCTTTTAATAGAACATTTTTGCTAAAATTTACTAGTTATAGAAAAGTTTGCTAAAATTTACTTTTTATAGAAAATTTTGCTAAAATTTTTATAGAAAATTTTGTTAAAATTTACTGTTTATAGGAAATTTTGCTTAAATTTACATTTTTTAGAAAATTTTGCATACATTTACTTTTTGTGAAGGAAATATTATTAAAACTTACTTTTTATAGGATATATTGTTACAATTTACTTTTTATAGGAAATTTTGTTAAAATTTACTTTTTATAGGAAAATAAGCTTTCTTTTCGTTTTTAAAGAAAATTCTTGCTTAAAATCTTTTTAAGAAATTTTAATAAACTTTAGGGAAATTTGGCTAAAATTTACTAATTATATTATTTTTATTTTCTTTTTTGAAAAAATATTAAAATTATGTCTGCTGATCGCATATAAACAAAAGTGAGGCACGATAGTGTGACCATATTGTACCGATCAATTACTGTCCCAATTTTGGTCTAGCCAATATGCGCCGAAAAACATCGTCACAATGTGCGACGATATGAATTGTGCAATTCGTTGATTATGCTTTGTGCGCCGATAGTGCGTTCTAAAGGCCAGTTTACACGGTAATATTTTGTATTACGACTTGTCGAATAATTATGTAGAATGAGAAAAATCTTATCATGTAAAAGCAAAATGTATTGAGTAAGAGAGAATACGGATACAAAATCTGACAATCGGTCGGTAAATGCTTTTTTTCTAAACCATTTTAGAAACTTATGTATTCTCATCACACCAGAGGTGTATTTTAACGGAGTATATTGAAGGTGGTAGCATTTTTATACAATTACAAAAACAACTAAAATCAACTCAGGAAATTTTCATGTTGTTTTTGTAAAAGTTTAAAACTGCAACCATCTGTTTTTTTGTTATTATTTTTGATTTTACTTATACCATCCAGGGCTGTGGAGTCGGAGTCGGAGTCGGAGTTGAGGAGTCGGAGTTGAGGTTTTTGTACCGGAGTCGGAGTCGGAGTCGGAGTCGAAGTACCCACAAAAACTAGCGACTCCGACTCCGACTTTTTTGCATTACAATGTTTCTAATATTTTTCAAAATAAAAAATTTTAATTACCAATTTCTCCAATTCTTTTTAAATATCAATTCATATTTAAATATAATTTTTCTTATAATTTTATTTTTATTTGACATAAAAAAACAAATTTTAAACATAAATTGATAAGTATATTAATAAATTAGTGGAATTGGCCATAAGAGGGTCTGCTTTTTGAAATGAGTAGGTGAGTTTCAAAAATTAAAAAATTGAGATAACATCTTATTTTGACAATTTATAAGAATAGTTATATAGATTGTATCGAAGCATGTCCTTTTCTAAGTTTTAATGTGACCTCAAATTTCTGTAACAAAAACCAGCGGGTTCACTATTTGAATTTCGCCAAGATATCGTTAATGAATTAGAGCCGAATTAAGGAATTTAAAAATTAAATTTGTAAAGATGTTGTTTTTTATTTATCGTATATTAACAAATATTTTTGTAGTCATGTTCATGAATATGACTTGAAATCAGCTGTAGCTCCTGTGGTGAAAGCATTAAGTGAACTACATTTGAAGTTCCAACCTTCAAGGTGAATTATAATAGAATAAAAGGAAAAGGAACTCGGAAAAATACATGACATTGTTCCAGATATAATTCCCATCAATGTGGGGGTTAACCCGAAAAATGATTTAAGAATACTTTTATCTGCTCACTTTAGGGAAAATTGGAGAGATAATAAAGACTTGCAATTTCAAATTTCGGTCTTGGACAATAATAATATTGAATTAGGAACGGAAAAATGCAATGGCGAGTACACTGAAGAAAAAGATTTAAATTTAGTTGTTTAAAAATTCACATAAAACTACATCAAGCCACATTTTGAAAACTTTACTGCAGACCGCGCAAACATGTTGATAATCGCAAATGATGTTTATGTAATAAAAATGTGCATTTGTTCGAATATTTTATATGATCCTAACATATTTTTTTTATGTCGATGATATACTTAAACAATTACGTCATAAAAGGTTCGTTACCTACTATGGTACTGTTCCATGCCTTGAGACAAACAGCACCAAGTCCAACAACAAAAGGGGTGCTATTTCCCAAAAATAATAGAAGGCTAACAACATTTTTTTACGTTACGTTTCTCTTCAAAATGTGTAATATAAATTGTAGAACTAACAACTGAAGGCGCATCTGCATGTTTTAATAAACTATATTAAATTTTCCTGAGAATGATTTGACTTAATAAATAAAACAAGACCAAAATGGCAGTGTCTGAATTTATGTACGTATATTAAAAACAAAAGACCTCACTTCACAATTTACAAAAAAGGACTGTCCTTTGCCTCTATTTATATTGTGGTTAACAACACTAAGTACACTTGATGCCTTTAACGTCTAAGTAAATTGGACTTGGTGTTGTTTTCAACTTTTCTATCTCGAAAGCTACATTAGATATGACTTATGGAAATTCACACATCTATAAATTCCAACAGTATAAAAAACGTTATTTGAAAAAGATGTGAATTGGTGTAGTTTATCTCTCCCCTACAGAACTATTTTTACATTTTTTAGCACTGTTTAAAATATACTTAAGTTCAATGATCCCATACGGATTGAAGCAAAACTCGTTTCTTTCGAAAGTTCGTAACAAAACTCGTTCGTTCCAAAATTAAATCCATTATTTTCCTATATTTCAGTTGGTTTAAATTTCTCAACTGTTGAGTTATAAGTCAAGAATGTCATGACACTTTAGAATTGAAAAAAGGTTCAACTCATTTGGTCTATTTAATCGGGCGCTATATGTTTTTTGCATTTTTTTCAAAATCCAAATAAAATATTTTGCAGCTTTCCTACTTATACGTTAGTAACTAGTAGGTTAAAGCTCAATGCGCGGCACGTTAGAATTAAAATATCGATTTGAAATTTTTACAGAATCATTTTGTTGCTATATTAAACCATTTAACAGGTACTAAATTAAAAAAGAGTTTAAAGTCAAATAAAAACTAGTCTTTTAAATAATGCTAGGTTAGAGTAGGAGTCGGAGTCGGAGTCGTACTTAAAAAATTTCACCAAAAGGAGTCGGAGTCGGAGTTATAACTTTTTCTTAACGACTCCACAGCCCTGATACCATCCGTGTAAACATGAATTATACTTACAAAAGATTTTTATTTTTTTCTTTTAAACACGGAGAGAATTTCATAATATTTTGATTCTACAAAGTCGTAATACATTGTATTACCGTGTAAACTGGCCTTAAGCTTAAGGCATATTTTCTTTTCGGTGTACCATTAAATTCACCAGTTTCCTTGCCTTTGACAAAAAAAAACACCTCACCTCGTATTTTCTAAAATAAATTTCTACACCAAATAAAATAAAAAAAAAACTTTTATAAAAAGAATTCACTCACAAATATTAAAAAGTAATACAATTTCTTAGTTGCTCTAAAATAAACTCTTACGACATTTTGTGTTGTACAATTTGCAATTGTGTAGTTATTGCAATATCTTCAAGTATATGAGTACACAAGAATGCCTATGTTCCAATGTGTGTGTTAAGAAAACGTGTGGCACGCTATTGTATGACAGGGTAGTCAGAGTTGGATGTGTCATAATACTATAAAAAAGGTAAAAAGATTACGTGCTCGAGTTAAAAAAAACTTAAAATTTTACCTCTCTTTTTCTTACTTTTTCCCCACAATTCTGGTTTTTATCAGTAATTTTCTGCTACTGGGCAGTTCGAAGAACAATCTTACAAACGCTTGCTGTCGCATATTGCAAATGTGTCTGTTGCACTTACACACAACGCAATATGCACATACAATTTTGTGCACATGACCACTTCAAAGTTAATTTTCTGTTTGTTGGTTGGTGCTATTTGTTTGCTTTGAGAAATGTGTATGTGTACGTACGAAAGAAATTGTTGTTGGCATATAAAAAGTAATGTACTGAGGTGGTCAGTAGAAAACATATATATATGTGTGTATAAAAATAAATTTTAATTTGTATATGATGCCAGTCTAAAAATTGCTTTAAAATATGAATTATACTTAGACCTTGTTTATTAAGGACAATTATCCGGAACAAATAATTATCTTTGAGTATCTTTAAAATCGTCCAAAGAACTTTTAAATGACCAATTAAAAGGGCCATTATTCATTAATGTTTTTTTCCGCCAAACGATGTACATACATACTTATGAAAAATTACTTGGCTGACAAAATCCAAGTTAAAGAACAGTTTTGAACGCCTTCATATAAACTCATTGCTCTGAATATGTTGCAACATAAATGAAAAAAATTTTTTCGATTTTTACATTTTTACTGTTTTATGCCCATTTGTGTTTGGATGTGTAAATTATATTTGCAGGTATGAGTGTTTATATTTAATAGCAGTTGAACGATACGCATAAGTATTTATTCATTGAGTCAGTCAGGTTATTGTGAAATGAACAAGAAGGGCTAAAAAAGTACAACCTGCACAATAATTTAAATTTTATGAATAATCATGAATAAATAATGTAGGCAGCCGGACATTAAAATTTCCGCTTCTTTTGCTTACAATCATTGCTAATGTGGGTGTAGAGGATTTTCGAATTAGTAGCAACGCTCTTGAGGAATATTTTTTATTTCATATTTTTTGCAAAAAATTTAAGATTTTGAAAATGTTATAAAAAGTTAAGTAAAAAAGTCTGAATAGTTTTTGGCTTTTTAAATAAATATATATATTAAAGCAAAGTGATTTGTTCGGCGTTGAAATTTTGGCCAAAGCCTTAAATATGTTGTACACTCTGCCGTAATGAAAATTTTTACACCCTCCACTACAACTAGTTGTGAAGAGGGTATACTAAGGGCTAAAAAATCAGAGCCAGTTCAACTCTCTTTTTGGTTTGAAATATGTTTTAACCAACAAATCTATAGATCACTTAACATATCAACCATCTTTAAACGCATAAAATTGAGCGTTTAAACTACAAATACAGACCATATGAATTTGTTAAGATTTATCGTAGTACGACCACATGTTATTTTTCTAACTACATATAATACATGGGACACTGATTTTTAGTTGTTGAGTTTAAACTACATATAAATTTTAGTTTAGTTCAGCTAAACCAGCGTTTAAACCATCAGTGATTTATTAGCCATAAGTGTCATTCAGTGTACAACTTTTTTACTATTTATCTTCTTATATATTCTGTCCGTCTGTCGGTTGCCGCTAGACATGTTATGGTTAAATATGAAAACAATTTGTTTTTAAATTAACAATAGTAGTTTTCCCTTTCCTAAGAGCAACATGCTATGGTTGAAAAACAACCATGCTATTATAAGTGTTAAACATGTTTTAGTAATTATTAACCATAACATGTTCAGAGGCAACCTTAATATGGTTGTGGCTTCTTGATGGAGCACTAATTTAACCATAATATGGTTTTCGTCAACAATAACATGGTTAAATTAAACATTAAGATTTTCCTTAAAAATAGTGTTGATGGAACGACTCAAAACAAAAAAAAAAAAAAAAAAATGGTAGTGTCAAATTGTTTCTAGTTCTCCTAAGCAGTTTGGGATTGAAATCGGTTCAGTAGGATAAGAGTTATGAATCAAAATGTGGAACAACCACCCTAAAAAATTGATGATTTTGTTTCAAAAACTTGCATTAATAGAGGCGGAATGCACATATTGATATGAAATTTTGCACAAATTCGTTATAGAAGTCATACCACAAAATATCGTGAATTCGTCCATAATTTACCATAGGCCCCATACAAAGCCCACTCTCAAAAAACAGTTTAGTTAGTGCGCCTAAAACCGTAAATAACAATGCTATTGTAATAATTTTTAGTCTGTAAAAGTTTTAAAGGGTGATTTTTGATGAATTAAGTTTTTCGGGCTGGCAGCACTGGTTGGTAATTGTGTCCAAACTACATCTGTGAAAGTAAAAAGTGTTCAGTATACTCTGTCATTTCATCATGGAGAAACTCACAAACGAGCCACGACTGCAAATCGTTGAAATTTACAGCCCAATTATGAATAAAAATTCCCCGTGAGTTTTTTCCCGTTTTTACAATTGAATTTACATAAGAAAAATGGGAGAAGGGAGAAAACTCCCGGGGAATTTTTATTCATAATTGGGCTGTTATTATCAAAATTCGTGCTCTGTGAGAAATGACCATCGTTTGTAACGATAAGGCTCATTTCTGGCTAAATGGATACGTAAACAAGCAAAACTGCCGCATTGAAGAACAGCCACATGCCGTGCAAGAGTTACCGATGCATCCCGAAAAAACGATAGTTTGGTGTGGTTTATGGGCTGGTGGCATCATCGGTCCATTTTTCTTCAAAGACGACCGTAGAAGAAACGTTACCGTCAACGGCGAACGATATAGAGCCATGATACGCGATTTTTTTTTTGCCCCAATTGGCTGAGTTGGACTTGGTTGATATGTGGTTTCATCAAGACAGTGCCACATGCCACACAGCTCGTTAAACCATGGACATACTGAAGGATGAATTTGGTGAGCAGTTTATCTCTCGAAATCGACCCGTGAGTTGGCCGTCAAGATTATGTGATTTGAAGCCTCTTGACTATTTCTTGTGGGGTTATGTGAAGTCGTCGGTCTATGTGGACAAGCCAAACACGGCTTCAAGCCTTAGAGTATAACATAACACGTGTTATTCATGGAATACAGGCCGAAATGCTCAATAAAGTGGTGCAAAATTGGACCTTACGAATCGACCATTTGAACCGGAGCCGCGGGCAACATTTACATGAAGTTAGTTTTAAAAAGTAAATGGCAAAGACCAATTTATCGATTTCAATACAAATTTTGAATATATTATGCAAATTTGAGTGTTCTATTAGAGTTTTAAATAAACTACGCTTAAAAAATCAGGCATTATAAGAAAAGAAATCCCACCGTCAAATTTCGTGATGATCGGTTTATAATTTACCACAGTTCCGATAAAAAGCCGACTCCTGAAATATCCTAGTTGTCGGTGGAGGTTATCAAAGATTCGCACAGCACTTTATATGAAATGGAAAAGCTTTAAGTTAAACATAATGCTTTTACAAAATTGGGGTTTAAATTCGATTTCAACCATTACGAGCTTCTGTTCTGTTTACACAGTAATACAAAAGCTTTTAAAAAAATGTATGGAGATGGTCTCGTTTACCAATTTAGCTTTATAGATTACGATACGACTTACATTTTTTGCCGATTACTTTGTTTTTGTCGAAAAAAGAAAAGTCTTAATCTGACAGACTCTAAAAATCATTTTTGGTTTTTGCTTATAAACTGATTAAAAAAAGTATGCCTTTTTATGTAACAACTATTCCTACCTATTATTTATTTATTTACTCTTCACCAATGTGTGATTAGAAAATAAAGTTATATAAATGCCACTCTTTAGTTATAAATAAATCTATTTTGTGTCACAGCCGTTTCTCAAATCCCGCCTTCATTTTGTCAGATGTTGTCGATTGATAACCAGGATGCTTGTAGCTAATTTGAAAACTTTGGCTCTTGCCATTTTCCGGAAATATAAAAATATATAATGGGTTTGTATGGGAATTGTCAATTCACCAACCCCGTCCACATTTTGTCGGATGTTGTCTATTGATAACCAAGAGATTGTTCCGGATTCAAAAGCTTTGGCTCTTGCGATTTTCCAGATAAACAGGAAAAAAACCAAAACAAGTTATTTATAGGTAAAATTTAAATAGCAAATTTAGTGGAGCATGTGTAACACAAATATGCAGCAACCAAATCGCCATCGACTTCGTCTTCGAAAACCCCATTTCAACAGACAGACTGACGGGCTTCGTTTAATCAACCTTGCTATTCATAAGGACCCAGAACATATATTTTTTATGTGACCTTAGATCAATATTGTAGACAACACAAACGGAATTACAAAACCCTCACATTAAATAGGTACACATTTTTTAAATCAATTGTCAAATGATTGACTAACGGTCGTATAAGTTAAACAACACAGGGTTTTCGAAAAATGATTTGTAAATTTGTCACCCGATGTCTTTGGACTGTAATTTTTTTAATAAATGAAAATTTTTATCTTCGTTTTTGGACTGTGTTTATTTGATGTTAAATTTTCATTTTTTTTTTTTTTTTGTTAAGAAGATAAAATGGTTTCGGCCAAGTGGCCGAGCGCAAAAACGATGACCATACAGGTCCGATTTATGGCACGTTCTTTCACATTTGGCAGAACTTCCGGCGATAAGTTTTCGCATTCCTCACGGATTTACCCTTTGAAGACTTCAAGAGTCTGATTCTTTTTTACATAGACTCGTGGCGCCATAAAAAGGACCGGAGACTTTATAAAAGAAGTCGTGCGAATTAGCCGTCCAGTGCAAATCACTAAAACGAGATATAAGGCGACCTGGAAATGCAACTCCAAGAAAACCAATTATTCCGCTTTATTGAGGAGTACATTGCTCTATTTATTAACGTATATTTTGGATCTAATTACTTTCCAAATATCAAAGCAGAACTGACATTTTCCGTCATTTGCAAAAGTTATAGCTTTAACCGATAGGGTAATGACTTTTCCGCTACGTCTATTTAAGCGCCTTGGAAAGCTGCATTAGTTTATCTGCAGATGTAAAAATTCACCGAAAAAGGTGCAAAAGTTTTAATTAAACAAAGCCGGTTAAAAGAAATATATATCTCGCTCATTTGCTGCAGGACCGGCATAACTCAAAAAATGAAATTTTGGAGTTAGAGATGCAGAATTGTTCGCTTTGTTTTTCTTTATATTGTGTATTAAATTCATCTTTATATATTTTACACTTTCCCAGTTTGAAGAGAATGTATCTTCTTTTTTTCTAAGTAGTTAGAGCAAATCAAAAACTTTAAATTCGTTTATCTCGAAATGGATTTTTTTGAGTTATGCCGGTCTTGCATTTAATGAGCGATATATGAAAAATAAAACCAAAATAAGAATATTAATTTTCAAATCTCGCCCTAACAAAAAATTTATCAATGTTATTTTTGGGAATACAAAATTTTTTATTATCAATGAGATTTCCGTATGACGTGCTAAATTCCCATTTTTTATTTTTGGTAATACACTGAAATTTATTGTTGAGGGAAAGCTATCTTCTATGCGCATTTCACTGGTTGCTTAAAACAGGTCATCCAACGATTTTTGAAAAGATAAAACTATTAAACCAACAAAACTTTAAAGTGAATAAGAATTATAAGCTCAAACTCTTACTTGTAACAATATCAAAGTTTAAGAAAAACACCAACAATAAACAGTGAGTTTATCTTTTACCCTACAATTGGATGGCTTTTTTCCGAATCGATTTGTAGTTGTAAGTGGTAAAAAGAAAAAAAAAAAACAAATTGCTTTATTTTATTGTTTTCGTAAATAAAATTTATGAATTTTTGAATTTTAAACTTTAAAATAACCGCTTTTAACAAAAAAAGGGACCAACAACTTGATAAATGAAAATAAATATTCACCGCTTTAATGAACAGCAAGTGGTATTTTTGTTTCCATAACATTTCTTTTTTACCCTCGAAAGGGAAAATGTTATCGTGAATCTCCCGTGTAAGTTTTTTTCCGTTATCAATTCTCAGTGAATGTAAAGCAAGAAAGAAAATTAAAAAAATTTAAAATCAAAGATATTTTTGTTCAAAAATATAAACGTACATAATTTTTTATAGAAAATTAAAAAAAAAACACAGAAAATTATTTAGCAATGGAGTGATAGTTTGATTGCAACGTTAGTTTATTGCACTTTTTGACTTTAATGTAGTAAAATAATTCGGCTCCTTTTTACCACGTCTTTCGAAAGCTTAAAAAAATCCCCTAATCCTTGTGTTGTTTTGCATTTTGTTGAGTTATATATCAGTTTTTTTTTTGTCTAATTAACGGGAATTGCCCTTATTTTATTTTGTAAACTTAATAGGCCATTTACATTACAACGAAATCTAGTAGATTTCATTTGAAATCTTCCTCAAAATCTAGTGCGTTTACATTATACCGTTTTGACATTAGCGAGATTTAGTTTTTATAACAAATCAATGACTAAAATATTTTTGTGTAACACATACAAACACAAAAAGAAATAGACATTAAAAAATTTGCATTATCTTTAGTTTATAATCAACATCACTTTTTTACCAATTATTTGTCCTTTTTTTTATTTTTTACAAATTCTCAATTTTTTTTTTATTTTTTTCAACAGTTTTTGTTTTGCTTTTAATTAAAATGTCATATTTTTGTTATGCAGGGAAGTATTTTTTAGTGCTATATGGAAAAAACCATAGTTGCAAAACTAAGTACTAATAGATTTTGAGTAGATTTCGTCGAAATCTAGTCACAAATTAGATTTTGTTTTGTATGGGAAATCTAGTCAAAACCCACTAGATTTGGCTCGAAATCTCGTAAGTAGTAGATTTCGTTGTAGTGTAAATTGGCTATAAATATTCGAATTAAACCAAGAACTACTTACATTTTATGTTCTATTCTAAAGCAAAAATAAAATGAATAAATTAAAGGGAAAAGTTAAAATTAAAAAAAAACTCGCCGAAACAAATTTTTCTCGATAAGAGGAATTTTATTTGAGCATGAAATTTTTGACGGGTATTTTGCAAATTTAGTAAAAGGGTATTCATTAATTTTATAGGTGAACATTTCCCTAAGCTTTGGAGCAACAAAACAGAAGTGGTACATAAGAACCCATTTATAATTATTGTGGGCTGTGATGTAAAATCAATTCGCGGAAAAGTAGATCAATTGAATTATGGGTAAGGGGTTGGTTCCTGCCCTTAACATAGGAAGACCTTTGGCCAAATGTATACCATTGCTTTCTATTTAGAACCTCCACAAAACTGTAAAGTTTGCAGGCATAGTTCCAGCTTCTAAGCAAAGATGAAGGATATGATCCAGGCAAACGCCTACTTAAGCTGGCTGCTTATTGTTGGCACACGTCAACTCTGTTATTAGACCAAACTAAGGTTACCTTAGAATATACACATCTGTAGAATCTGGTGCATAACTCTATAGTTTTCATAGACTGGTCTTTAAAATCAGTTGTTTGTTTACTTTAATACCAAACAAATTATCATAAATTTAAATTAAATTATGCCTCCTCAAGTAGAATTGCATAATTTATAAAATACATGTTTAAATTTTCCTGTTATTGACACAATTCGCAGAAACATGGATATAGAAACAACAACCTTTTTAAAATTTTTCTTTGCTGATATTTTTCGTAATAAGTTAATGTTTTTGAATTTTGATTGAAAAAAAAAAATAATTTTTATAAAGTACATTTTTGTTGTTATTTCTTAATAACACAGTTCACAAAAATTAAAAAGACTCAAAGCAAACAAACAAAAAATCATTTACTATATTTGCAAGTAACTTCCAGAAAATACATTCATTTGTGTGAAAGTTAAATATTTTTCACTTACCTGATCTGCCCGTTGGTATTGTTTGTACAGCTGTTGTTGCTGACAATGTCTTATCCGTTGGTAGGACTACAGGCGGTACTGGCAAAGGACTCACTGTTGATGTTGTTGTTAAATCACAACATTCCCTTTCAGGAAATTCACTACAACGTACCAATTGCAAGGCGCCAAATATGGCAAACCATAGAGTCAGGCAACAAGAAGATGATAGAATTTTTAAGTTTTTTATTTTAAAGCGGGTCATGATGATGACGATGATGCCACCACCAACAACGATGACGACGATGATGCAGACGACGTCGACGTCAACAACACACCAAAACCCAAAAACGACAACAACGTAAATTTGTTTATTATTTTGGTGGATGTTGCTATCACTGCCCTAGATGTTTGTGTTGTTGTTGCTGTTGTTGATGCTGTTTTTGTTATTGCAACTACCGTTGATAGTGGTGCTGCTGTTGCAAGTACTTTAATTGTTAAAGTGATTATATTGTTGCTTATGTTTATTTTGTTGATGTGTTCAAATGTGTTTTCGCTCCTTTTCCTTTTTAATTTTTTTTACTTTTTTGCATACATACAGCTTGTTGCAACAAGAGTAGCATTTAAAGGGTCTGTCTGTGTGTTCGTGTATATGTGTATGTGTCTGCTTTTAAAAAATAAAGCTGAGTTGAGTTTATTTTGTATATTGTTGCAATAACAGATTTTGTTTTTGCATTATTACAATATGATGCTTTTGCTGTCTCGGCTTTGGTTTCGGCCTCTGCTGCTGTTGCTTTCTTTACTTTCAGATTATTGTAGTTGATAGCATGCAACAACACATTGGATATTTTTAAAAGTGTTTGTGCTGTTGCTGCTTCTCTTGTTGTACTTATTTTTTGTTTGTCGGTTTTATTTATTTTTATAAAGAGTTTTAAAAGGGATATTTTTCTGTTTGCCAAAGAGATTGAAAAATAAAATAGTTTTATGGGATTTTTTTGATTTCAGCATATTTTCCCTTTTTTTTAATCTTAAAATAAGATTCTAAAAGGACAAGAGAGTTTTATTGTTGCTTTAATTCTATTTTGTATGTTTGTAAAAAAAATATTGCAAGTAAAGCTTTTTCGTGTTTTTTATAAAAAAAATTTTGTTTGAAATATTAAATTTATTTTCTTTATTACAACTGTTTTTTTTTTTTATTTTTCAGATTGCATAAAAAATGTTTATGGAATAAAGGTAAGTTAAAGTTTATATTTTTCCTATATGACATATTTCGATTAATAATTAAATTTGTTAAATCGCAGAGCAAACACAGTTTTCTACATGATGACCTCTAAAAAAACTATTTTCTACGAAAAACATTACAGTTAATTTAACCATTGTATTGTCACCGGCAACCATTTTATATCCATCCTGTAGCCAAACCCGTATTATGGTACCTTCCGAACATATTTTTTTTAATATCAACAATTACATTTTTACCACTAATAATTATTTGGTCTTAAATTTACAATAACATTTTTCTCTTTTCCAATAGCAACATGTTATGGTTGAAAATAATTAAACTATTATTAGTGGTCAACATTTTATTATTATTATTAACCATAACATGTTTGTATTTGGAGGCAACAATAATATCAATGCTTGTGGCTTTTTGATGGAGGACCAATTTAATTATAATATGGTTACTGGCGGGAATAATATAGTGAAAGAAATTTGTCGGGGGATCAACCTCCGGTCCATAAATTATCTTCCACTCAAGTCCGTGAATTTTTAATTTAGTTTTGTAAGTTCATTAATACAAAAAAAAAAAAAAAACATCAAAAAATACCATTTGATCAAAAAAATTAAAAAAGTACCAAAAAAGCTCCTCTTTTAGTTTCTTAATCACTCTGGACTCTGCATGTTGAATTTTATGTTTGCAGGTTCAGTATTAATAAAAATTTCAAAAGTACCAGTTAACGAACGAAGTACCAAAAATATCCCTCTTACAGGTTTTTATTTACTCGGGATCCTGCATATTTAATTTTATTTTTCCAGTTCCCATGCTAACGGAAATTCAAAAAGTACCAGTTGAATTTAAAAAAATTACCGAAAAGTTCCCTTTTATATATTCTCACCCACTCAGGACATTGCATTTTTAATTTTATGTTTCTAGGTCTACTATGAACGAAAATAAAAAAACCCGTTGTAAAACAAAAAAGTACCAAGAAGCTCCCTCTTACAGATTCTTATTTACTCAGAACCACGCATATTTATTTTTTTGTTTCTAGTCAAAATATTAAAGAAAATTCAAAAAGTGCCACTCAGGAACATGAACCTTGTTTCTTTGTTTCTACACACAGAAAAAAATACCAATGTAAAATTAACATGGAAAAATGTTGATTGAGAATCATAGTAAATTTCTGCAAAAGTATGCCCTTTTATTAAATTTATCATTATTTCATAATAATTTTAAATAAAATAACCTTAAATCATTTTTATTTAATATTATTCACTGTTAAAATAAAAAAAAAAAAATATTAATATATAAATAAATATGGATTCAATATTGAATCCATAAAAACCAGTTTTATATTAAAATCAAAAGTGTATCTTGTTAAATTAACATGCATTCATACTTAAGTATGTACATTTTTTATTTTCATTCTTAAAATATGTTATAAAAAGAGGACAATTCCCGTATTCTTTTAATTAAAATTAGTTACTTAAATAGTGCATCAAGTTTTCAAAGTATATTGATGACGAAATCCATATCGGGCGATGCTGATGCTTCTGTTGACAAAGAAGAACTCAAAATAAGTGAAACATGTGTTACAGGGGTAAGTGTATTGAATTATTCTTAAATAAATGCATATGTTGTCTCTGAGGCTTCTTCACACTGTTATAACACACTCAAACCAATTTGATTCTACATGAAATTCACGTTGTTTCAACTTGAAATAACTTTCATTCAACGTGATTCGGATTGTTATTTCAATATAAATTACATTTTGCTCTAACTTTACTGCAATGTTAAATTAACATGAATTATAGTTATTTTAAAAGAAAAAAAATGTTGTTCGCAGTTATTGTAAAACCAGGTTGAATTAACATGAAAAACGTATAAAGCAAAATCACCACCGAAAAATTTTAAATCAACCTTGTTTTCTACGTTTTTAACTTGATTTTTTTCTGTGTGTAAGTTCAATATTATAGTAAGTTCTAAAATTACCACATGCAGCACGAAAAATTAAAAAAAAAGAAATTTAATTTTCCGTATTTCCCCTTTTTGATATTTTTCTGTCCCCATGGAAGTATCAAAAATTTCAATATTGTAGTTGAAGCCCATAATTTACGATCTACTAATTTAATATAATCTTTACTACTATGTTTATAATTTTAAAAGATAGAGGGGGTGATAAAGAAGTCCCAAAAATACCAGACACCTTTCCCCTATTTTTTTTTTTTAATGAACAATGATAAGTATTAAAATTTTTTTCTATCTCTAAGTTTTGAAGATTTGAGGTTATCGAATTTAACCGTTCTTAGGCTTTTTCATCCCAAAAATTTTAATAAAATATATTTTGTGCACTTCCGTAAGTAACAACCTTTCAAATGGTGTATTTTTTTGTTCAAATCGGGAAAGTTTTGTCTTGCTGGGGTCTAATCACCGCATACGATATCGAGCAAAATTGATCGAAATTATATATTTTGGTATAGTGAAACTCGATATCGAATGAAATGTATTGAATTTGAAATAATTGCATTCGATATCGAGTAACTTGACATTACATTTATCGAGTTTTCATTCGATACGTCAGTGTCTTTCGTATGCAAAAAAATTTGATAGTTTATTCGATACGATAGTGTCGAATGCGGTGATTAGACCCCTGATTTATATATAGAATTGGATTTTATTAAGATTATTTTCAAAGGAAAACAAAATATGCACGTCTACGGTGGAATTGTGGGTAAATAGAGCATGTTTTTTTTAAACTTGCGGCGTCACGTCCTACGTTCTTAAGACGTACGATCCAGTTGTGTTTTTATCATAAATCATCATACAAATTTTAAACAGAAAAACATTTTATTCATTAAAAAGCAAAAAAGCCTATATTTGACTTAGTGCTTTATAACTGCTAATTGAAAGTTATATAATTAAGTGGCTCAAAAACTCTGGTTTTTTTACGAATACATTCAAAACTTGTAAAAAATAAACGAACGTTTTGCATAAAAAAAAACAAAAAAATATTCCACACTATTTATTTACTTAAAATCAGAAAATAAAGAAAAAAAAAATCTAAAATTACAGACAGAAAATTGCACCAATAAAAAACTAAAATAACTAAAAAAAAAAACAAAATAAGCTCAATGAAAGAAAAAACCTTAAAAACTACTAATGGCCTCAAATTTTTATTTATTTTTTTAAGTAGGAAAAAAGTTTTGTTTTATTAACTTTTTTTTTGAGAATGCGGTTTTTTAGTCGACATCTAAAGTCGTTTTGTTTAATTTATATTTTTTATACATACATATATTTTTTGTGGTGCATATTTGTTTTTTTTTTTCGATGTCTTGTCTGAAATGATCACGATGTTATTTTTGTTCTCTCCCCCTTTTTATACCCTCCGCCACAGTTAGTTGTGAAGAGGGTATACTTTGCTTGTCATTCCATGTGAAACTTTTTATAATTCATCTCAAACCCCAAAAAGTATATATATTCTGGCTCCTTGAGTAATTCTAAGTCGATTTAGCCATGTCTGTCTGTCTGTCTGCCTGTTGAAAACACGCTCATTCTCGAAAAACTCAAAAGAAATGAACAAACTTGGTGTCAAATTGCTTGTAGGTATCCAGAAAAATTAGTCCAGTAGGATCAGAGCTATGAATCAAAACGTGGAACCACCACCTTAAAAAATTTATAATTTTGTAACAAAAACTAACATTAATGGTGGAACAATGGACGGAATGATATAAGACTTTGCAAAAGTTTGTTTTATACGACTGGAAATCACAGTGTAAAATTTCATGAAGATTGGTCTATAATTTACCCTAGGCCCTATATAAACCCTACTCCCAGAAAACAGTTTAGTACGCCTAAAACCATAATTATTAATGCTATTATAACAAAATTTGGCACGTCTCAGTTTTTTAGGACTAAAAATTACACTGTGCGATATATAACCCTAGTCCCGGAAAACAGTTAAGTACGCCTAAAACCGTTATTTGTAATGGTATCAGAATAAAATTCAATACTTTACAGTTTTATAGGACTTTAAATCATTTTGTGAAGATCGGTCTATAATTTACCCTAAACCATTCTCCTGGAAAACAGTTTAGTACGCCTAACACCGTAATAAATAATGCTATAATAATAAAATTGAATACTTCACAGTTTTATAGGACTAGAAATAGCACTTATAAATTTCGTGATGATCGGTCCATAATTTACCATAGACCCACATAAAGCCCACTTTGGTAAATTAATAAAAAAACGCGTTAAACCGTAGCAAATAGATTTGTTCTGATAAAATTTCTTCCAACTTACTCTGCAGAATTAAAGGATGATTGGTTCATAGCTTACCATGGCTCCAATATAAATTCTTCTCCTGAAAATCATTTAAGTTCGGCTTAAACTGTTACGAATCATGATATTTTACTCAAGCTAGTTAAAATTGCTAAAAAAGCATAAAACTTTCTGATTGTCGGTCAATAATTTTATATAATATATTTAATTATATATTATGTCTAAACCGCAACCAATTTTAATGCTGATGTCGGTTTTTACAAAGATGAATTAATAATAAATAGATATCATATACATCCTATAATTAGGACATATAGATAAAGATCGGTGGAGGGTATCAAAGTTTCGGCACAGCCGAATTATACTCTAACTTGTTTCTCTTCTGTATGTTAATGTGTGTGCATGAGGTTGTTGTAAAGTGTAGATTACATGTATGTTTTTATCTGTTTGTGTGTGTGAGGATAAAAAAACTTTTGCAAATTATTTATATTTATTCTACAAATTACATGTGTTTGTATGTTGTTTGTTTGTTAAAAGAGCTTTTTTAGCTTTATTTTATTTTTTCGTATATTTTTAATTACAATGTCTGCTGCCATACTCGTATTAAGTTGTTTTTATGTTGTTGCCGCTGTTAATTTTCAATCTGACATAGTTTTTCTTTTTTTGAACTTATATTGTTTTTATTAAAAACAAAAATTATACACACTCTTATATGGTAGTTTACGGATTAAAGCTGTTACAGCGTCAAAAGAAAAAAAAAACAAATATAACAAAAAATTAAACTAAAAAAAGTGGCAATGCACTACTTTAAAGTGGAGCATCTTACATACATATATTATATATATATATATATTAGGGTGGGTCAATTTGTTCGGGGGAGAAAAAACGTGACAGGCGTATACCAAAATCGAAACCTACGTAAAATTCTAAGAAAATTACCCATAGAAAGTATGGGTCTAAAATGAAAACCTAGCTCCCGCCGAGAGGCTTGATTATGAAAAATAAAAAAGTAGCAACATCTGGTATATCCATACACAAAACACAAATATAGTTGGCTTTATTGTATTCCCACTAACGATTGATCCATATGTATGGAATATTGTTTTTGGATCGATATTATGTTTTAATTTTTATACGAATTACGAAGATTTAAAAAGAGAATGATTTTTTTAAGCCCCGTAAGAGTAATTAGAATTCAATGTTATTAATAGTTCTAGTCAATGGAATTATACGAAAGTTTGAAGTTTCGTTGAATAAACCAATACATTGGTTTGTTTGTTTATTGCATTTTAACGAACTCCCGCTTCGCCATTTGTTCAATGCTTTAAAAAAATCTACAACAAGTGGACCACGAACTGCTAGTGGGGCTTTGACGAAATTAATTCAGACCTGTGAACAACTTCCGGTAAGCATGCATTTATTTTATCAACGCTTTAGGAAGTTAAAAAATTTACAAAATGGATTAAATGATATCTGAAGATACGTTTTTTGTTTGTTTTGAGGCACCCTCTATTTTTTAGCATTTTACTTTTTTAGTATTTTTTGTACCACCCATGCAACTACATATTCTGTGAAGTTTCTACCTCTAACGGTTTCAAAGTTACAGCCAAAATACAGTTTCTTCTATGGGGACACCTGTAAGCCTTCCTTTTTTTGTGGTTTTCAGTGGTTGTTGTTGTAGCGGCCACCAAACTACATATTATGTCTTAATTTTAGCTCTTTAGGTCTTACCGTTTCCTCACCGTTCCGGAGAATGGGCACTGTGACGGACGGACGGATGGATGGACCCACGGACAAAGAAGTCTCAGTAATAAGGTTTCATTTTCACTCTTTGAGTACGGAACATTAAAAATGTGTAATTTTTGCATTAAACAGTATTTTGCTCTCATTACCTATTATTTTTTGAAACCAATTTTCAAGATTCCATTATGTCTCTCGGCGGGAGCTAGGTTTTGATTTTAGACCCATACTTTCTTAGTCAAGTTTTCTTAGAATTTATTGTAGATTACGTTTTTGCTATACGCCTACTTACAAAAAAAATTGACCCACCCTAATATATATATATAAATATATATTTTTAAACTAACCTTGTAAACGAATTATCTTTACAGCATTTTTCTTAGTACCAGTTTGGGTTTAATTAATTAAGTCTTAAAACTTGCATAAGTTAAATGAAAACTACCAACAGAGAGCTCTCAAAATAACGAAGGACATTGAGTCTAGATTTGCAGAGTGTGCTTCTAACACCATTTTTGTTTAATCTAATTCTATTTGAGATGCTTAAAGCACAGGGGTTTTAAGTGCCTTTTGTTCTAAAATTGAGTTTACAAATGGAATTAGTAGGTGAAGTTCAGAAAAGTTCCGAGCACAAGAGGTGAATGTTGGATTGTCATCTGGTAGCGAGATATGGCGACCAATTGTAGTACTTGTCATTAAAATACCTGTTTCGTTTGGAGCACAAGGGCAGTGTTGCCAAAACTTCTTGGGGAAAAAATGTAGATTTTGTTAAAAAAATGCACAAAAAATTCTAAATAAAGGCTTAAATAAATGTTAAAACAAATTTATATAAAAATATAGAAAGACATTTATTAAAGTAGGGGCCGATAAATTTTTCATAATATGCTGCATATTGTCCTTCAGGTAAAACGTCGAGCTGTCAAATTGCCTTTAATAAAGGTTTGACAGGTACTCGACAGGTGCAATCGAACTATGCACATCACATAAACTTAATGTCCTCTGCGACAACAAATTCTTTAGAAAGGGATAGGATTGTTTTTAGTTATGATCGTAACACTTTTGTGATTTCTTTTTCCTGCGTGTTGCTCCAAGCCACGAATTTTAGACAATATCGCATTTGCAGTAATTGCAAAGGGTTTTTTTAAGTCATCTGTTTCTCTCACCCATTCTTCTAACTTTAGGTGCTTGTTCCAATCTTGGCGAAATTTTTGTGAATAAGTTTTTACTAATTTTTTAAAATAATCTTCTTTTTTTGATTTTTATTTCAGTAAAACATTAATGAGTATTTACATTGTTATTTTTTTATATCTAATTCAATGTTAGAATCTTCGTTTTTTTCTTTTATATTTGTATTAAACATTATAAAAAAGGAAAATATTAAAATTATCACAAGAACTAAAAAATGCTAGGAATTTTTAAATAATGCTAGAAAAAGTGATACATGCTTAATCAGGGTTTTTCATGCAAAATGACTTTAAAAAATGGCTAGATCTGGTACGACAAATGCTAAATTGGCAACACTGCACAAGGGGTACATGAGCACTTAAACCCCCAGTGCTCTAAGCAAATATTAAAATTAATTCACGTGGACTGAGTCCGTCAATTCAAAAAAGTTCTGAGCTAAAATTTTGCGATTTATTGTATCACTTGTTGTCAAAACATCTGTTTCACTTTATTTCACATAGTATTTGATTGCAGTGCAATGGTTACACTTTGATAAGTACGACTCTTGGAACCTCTCGTACAAAGATGATCTTTTGAATGAGCAAGAAAACTTCGCCAAAGTAAACATGAAAGCTCGACATGTAGGCCGGGCAGTACAGTCACTCCTCATTAATCAGCGGCAAACTAAAAAATCGAGAAATGCGAAAACCTCTAATCCACAATGAATGGCTCAAACCACTTCCTAATATAATGGAAGGAATTCCGGAAAGAATCGACACCGAAGGTGGGGATGAAAATAAGCCTGATATTGTCGTGGAATCTGATTATGACGACTAAAAAATGTAACAAAGAACCATAAAAGTTTTTCATTCCTTTGACGCACAAGTTAATTTACTTAGAAATTTTAAGAAAAAGTGCGACTTTTTTACTTCAAAGGTAATTTTTGAGTTTTTGTATATCTAATAGACTTTAACCGCTTTTTTCTTATTATTTAATATAAGTTTTTTGAACCCCTTCTGCTTTAAGCCCCTCATTTGATTTGCGATTTTGTGACAAGTCTTATTTTTGACTTACGCATGGGGATAAAGAAAAATAACAATTAACAAGATTTAGTTTGTCGTGCTTAATTCCCAATTTTTATACTTGATAAAAACACTGAAATTTGTTATTGATAGCTTATCCCATCAATATACTGGCAAGTGCACGACTTAAAAAGGCTAAACTGGCAACATGCTTTATTTTTTGCGAAAACAATAAAGCAAGTTGTTTTTGTTTTTATTTTGTTTTTTCTTAAACTACTTACAACTTCAATTAATGTTGGGAGAATCCCAACTAATTATAGTGGGGAATGTAAGAAAAGATAAACTCACTATTTATTGTTGTTGTTTTTGTTTAAGCTTTGATATTGTTACAAGTAAAACTCTTGATTTTAATTCTTATTCGCTTAACAGTTTTATTTGTATAATACCTTATGATGAAGTTTCCTGATGATCTGGCCTAACCAACCAGTGAAATGCGCATAGGAATAGCTTATCCCATCAACAATAACTTTCAATGTTTTTATCAAGAGTAACAATTGGGAATTAAGCACGACAAACAAAGTCTTGTAAATTAAAAATTTTGTACTCCCAAAAATTACTTTTATAAAAATGACAATAATAAAGGTTTGGATTAGGCTTTGTGGTCTATTGGAATTGACATACCTTCAAAAATTTGCCAGTATGAACGGAATCGTTAATATAGAGGCATGCCTATCAATAATTTACATATTTTTCTGTTAAAGCTTAAGACGACCAGGACCTTAAGCAAAATTAGATACTTTAAAAATGTGCTTAAAATCGGACATCCAAAAAATATCATAAGTTTTTCTAAAATCTTTGGATGAAGTTTCCTGATGATCTGGCCTAAGAAACCAGTGAAATGCGCATTGGAATAGCTTATCACATCAGCAATAACTTTTAGTGTTGTTATCAAGAATAAAAATTTGGAAATTAAGCACGACAAACAAAATCTTGTTAATTAAAAATTTTGTATTCCCAAAAATTACTTTGTAAAAAATGACAATATTAAAGGTGTGGATTAGCCAGTATGAACGGAATCGTTAATAAAGAGGCATGCCTATCAATAATTTAATACCTCAATTAAAAGACATATTTTTCTGTTAGATCTTAAGACGACCAGGACTTTTTGCAAAATTAGATGCTTAAAAAATGTGCTTAAAATCGGACATCCAAAAAACTTTACATCCGATCGTCAAACAATCGAGCCATTAAAGTAAATTTACTTTTCAAATGGTTCTAGTGGCTTTGAATTTATTTTTCATAACTATGCTAAACAAACGAGTCAAAGAAATTGAAATCAAGTCTTTTTTTAAAGGAATCCTCAGGGAAATAATTTAGCCATTTTTAAATTTTAAAAAAAGTAAGCGGCGCTGGTGTTTTTGTTTACCAGTTATAAGAAAAAAATTCCGGCTCGTAAGTAAAGTTGTTGGCCGAGAGGTTTTGTATTTAAAAATGCTTATTGTTCTAATTTATTATCTTTGCTTTCGATTGTACTATTGTTCATTGCTGTGTTCTGTATTCTAATTTACCACTTTTTTTGGAATCCTTGTGTCTATCGGCAAGTAAAATCACAACGGACTGTTACGACTTTCAGAGTGGAAACATTTTAGATCGTAGCCATTTCTATACCAGCTGTCCTAAGTTCTAATGATTCCTTAGTATTGAAATTATTTACAAATTATAAGGCAGTCTGCCATTAGTGTTATTAAAAAGTAATTGTTTACTATTACTTTCCTCTTTTCCTTTAGTTTTCTCAACAATTTCATTTCATTGCATTTAAATAGCTATAATTTTATTTATTTCAAAAAAATATAATTAAAGACATTCTACAAAACTTAATTTGTACTTTTTTTGTTTCTAATATGATGGCTCAAACAAAAATTGTTTAATCATTTGAAAGTTTTAAACAAGACAAACACATTATTTGTAAAGGGTGTTTTTATAGAGTGACCCAAGTTTAAATCATAATAAAACAAGGAAATATATGTTTAATATAAATTAAATTGGCTTTATTGGAAAGAAAATTTTATGAAATTATCCACATATTCATAAATTTTTTTTTTGATTTATTAAAGGTTTATTGAACAAATTGTCATAGAAAACTCATTTCATAAACCTTTTATAAACCTGAAGGGGTTTTTTATGAATCTGAGTGTTAGTCGCGTAGAAAGCTCTATCTGGAACACCAATTTTCAAAAACTTTTCGCATTTTGACCACCATCGTTTTTGAAAACATATGGGCCAATGACTCCGCCTGCCCATAAATCGCACCAAACAGGAATTTTTCTGTGAATGTAATGGTGATTCGAAAAAAGCTTGTGGACCCCAATGCGACAATTCTGCTTTTTCAACCAGAAATGGGCTCCATCGGAAAATTATATTTTGAATGGATATTCAAAATCAATATCAATTTGAGCTTTAGCCCATTCGCCGAATTATTTTGATTAAAGATTTCAACAATTTGCACGCGTTGCTCTGGTTTATGTTGATTCGTAATGAAATTTCAAAGCTATTTAAACAAAAAGCAACTATCAGCTGTTAAATGGGTGCTCAAAAAAAAAACAGTGATGCCAACTCGAAGTTGTGATACTCTAAAAAACGCCCTTACATATGCCCCGTTTTATCGTTTGAAATTTAAGGCCTTAAACTAGAAGTAAACTAATCTAACAAGGTAATCTATATGAATATGGGCAATTCCACAGAATTGTCACATTATGTCACCAAGGAATTTATGTTTTTTTTTAGACCCATGTTCTTTACATTTTCTTCTCTTTCACTAAATTTAATTTTACACCAAAATAAAATAAAATTAAATATTATACAAATTATTTTTCGGGAAACAATTCAAAAAGCTTGGGGCCGTAGCGTGACAAAAAGTAGACGTTTGCTTTGGAAACCCCCATATGCAAAATATCAGAAAAAACATCTACACAGAAAATCATTAAATGCTAATACCGATAGATATAATCTTTAAAATTACATACCTACGTATGTATGTATGTGTGTTTTTAACCATCTCCAATATTATGTTTTTTTATTTCCTCTTTCAATGAGCAGCAATTCAATGACATATTGCATAAAAACTTTCTATCTTTATATCTCATCTATCTTTCTAAATACGTATGCACACATACATATCAATAGATATGTGTGTGTATATGTTTTGGTATCTATGAAGTAGTTTTCTTTTTTATGTTTTTCATAAATGAAGCAAATGTATATGAATTTTATTATTATGCATATCTTGTTTATTTTATCTATGTGACAGTGGCTTAATATTCATGGCCATTGACGTTTGTATGTGTATTAGTTTAGACCAATACATACAATAAATACATATCCATTATATTTATGAGTGTATGCAGAAGTTTAATACTTCTATAAGAATTACAGACGACTATTTGTATGACAACTTTTATATGTGTGTTTATCTATTTTATATGCTTTCAATACATTTGTGTGTCGAATGTATGTATGAATATTTGTGTATTTTATTCATGTATATTTGCATTAGTTTCGTTTTTAATATTATGACATTCAAATGTAAGTTAGTATATACATGTGTGTGTGTATTTGAGCACAAAATTGTTATTCTCATTAATAAGCTGTCAAGTTTTTTTTGCGGACAGTTTATGACATTCGTGTTGAGGTTTTAGAAAATAGTTTTTATTTATTTAAAAAAAAAATTTAATTTATATAAACATATGTATGTACATATATTTGTTTAAATAGTTAAAATGGCAATTAAATAAGTGGATGTAATTATTTTTAATTTTTTACATTTACAAAACTAATTACTTAAAAATTATTGTGACAAACGCGATCTTATATTGATACGGAAAAACGTTAGTTGTGGTTTTTCATTTAAATTTGTATGAGAGAATAACCTATGAGGGTTATGGCTTTGAAAAATTTACCGATGTGAAAAAACTTTGACAATTTTTTTTACAAATTATAACTTAATTAATGCTAAAAATAAAATCTTAATTGGGCATTTGTGGTAAAATAAGGAGTTAAAGCGATTAAATTGCTTCTTTGTCACAATTTTTTATATCTGTCAAATTTTAATTCCACCTTAAACTACAAAGAGACCATAGTCTGGGTTCACACTATTAAAGTTTTCTTTCTGAAAGTCTGATTTTATTGGTGAGAGGAGAGATAATAATAGCATATTCTCTTCCCCTCTTATCAATAATATCCGACTAGTGTGCACCCAGACACAAAAAAATTAATTAGTCAATTCACAAACTGTGAAAGTATGAGTTTATTGATGAAAGGGGAAGATAATAATATGCATATTATCTTCATTTCTTATCAATAAACTTAAACTTACTGCAAGAAAAGTTTCATAGTGCGATCCCAAAAATACAAACAAATTAATGAGTCAATTCACAAACTGTAGTACTAAAGTACTATTTTAGGCTAAATAGCACTGTTGTGAAAAACTTGTTGTATAATCATACGATAGATTAGTGTAAACTTCAAAATTAAATGACAAAAATTATATAAAAATAATTAGAGTGTATTTAAAAAGAATTTAAGAAAATTAGTGCCTTAAAATTTTAAACAAAAACCAGCGTTGCCATAATTGTTTGATGAGAATCTGCCAAAACTTAAAAAAAAAATCTGTTAAATTCTGCTAAACTGTAAAATTAAGAAAATATTCTAGAAATCTGCCAAGATTATAAAATTTTTAATATTATAAATTTTCTAAAAATATGTTACATTTTTAGCAAAAAAATATGCTAGAAATCTGCTTAATTAAAAAAAAAATATTATGCTAAAAATCTGCTAAAAAAAAAGAAATTTTACTATTTCAACCGTATGCATAAAAATTGCTACCAGCATTTTAAAGCTGTTTTAAACAAAATTCGTTAAAATTGTATTCATAGGCGAATATTACCATAAAACCCCTATTTTAATTCTTAGGTAAATAATCGAATTTTTTATCTTGTTAGCCCCTTGCTTAAGCTTAAGACATGCACAGTTACAACTGTTCGCACACGTTTCTGTGTGTTTACTTAAGTAAGTGCGTATTCATCAGTGGCTCAGTGTTTCTGATATAAGTAGATATTGATATTATTTGTAAAACATTGGATGTGAGTTCATAAAATAAGAATGAGAGTAACATATGTAGCTGTTTTCCTTTGTTTCGCACAAGAAAATACTAGTAGATAATGATGTAATACAATTAGTAGCTTATTGTTACATCTAGTTTTTTTTAATTATTTTTCAACTGAAAAATAGAAAATTTAAGCTTAAAGTAATTTTAATTGAACAGAACAAACTATTGATGTGTTAACCATCAAAACAATTAAAATTAAACTCGTTATTTGAATGTTTTTTTTTTTAGTCAGCAATAAAATCATCATCTTTTGCCAAAAAATTTTTAGACTGTTTTTCATTTTTTGAAACAATAGAGAAATTATCGTACAATTTTTAATTTAATGAAGCAATATTTTTCTCAGAAGCGACGAAAAAAAAATTAAAGATATGTGTACTGTATGAATGAATAATCGGTGGTTTGCATCATTACGATTCAAGTGACAAATACAAGAAATAGTGTTGCCAACATCCAATTAAGAAAAACTCTAAAACGTTTACTATTTCAAATGTTGCCAACATCTATCTAACAAAAACGCTAAAACGTGTAGTTACTACAGTGGAGGCTAGAAAAAGTTAAGTCATAGAAAAGTGATGTATATGAAAAAGATAAGCAGCTTTCATTCACCACAAATGTTAAGTTTATTTTTGTTTCTCTGTTTCTAAGAGCATTTTAACTTCTTATTTTTCAATCCTCAATACATATTTATATATATAAAGTGAGTGATATACACCTGCATACATGTGTGTTTGACGCCCTATGTTATTCGTGAACAATTTATTTAAGTATTTTTATGTTACATCGCTGTATCTATATTGTATTTAAATAAATAAAGGACATATAAATACATGTGTAGCAAAAATAAAACAAATGCGTGTAGCGGTTTCCATTATAATTTTTTTGCGAATTTTATATACAAACCTGATCTTGCATAATGTGTTTGCTCTCATCAAGTTGGTTGTGAAAGAAAATAGTCGTAGAATTTGTTGCTGTTAATGTTCTGATCAAATGAAATGCGTACAATGCGAAGTACTCCGACAAACATATTTTACTGCTTCTCGAACTACGATCGGATATCGTAAAATGGCATTCAGATAAAAAGTTCCATTAAAATAAAGTTACCGCCTACTTCACCGCAACAAATACCAAATAATCGTAATATGTAATATTTAATGCAGGTATGCATATCTTCTTATTATTTTTCATGTTAAATAATAATAAATATGTATACATGCATGTACATATGTATAATTCCAATTTACAATAAAAAATAAATAAACAATGTATAAATACACATATAACCACATGAATTTTTTTATACCACGGAAAAGTTAAAATTTCGGAAAAGTTCATCACCACCAAAACAAACTGCTTAACCTTTTGGAGCCTCCACTGTATTTAAGATGCGGATTATGAATATAAATTTCTAACAAAGCTTTTTTAGCCTTTACACTCTTTTTTAACTAATTTGTATTTGAAATCTGAATTAAGATTTTTTTGTTAAATAAGACACCGTATCACATCTTAATATAATTTAAAATTTATTTCTATTTAGTTTGTTCACTCCTTTATAATTTCATTTACGTATTTTCCGAACGATTTATAATGCATTTGTTTTGTATGCACAAATGAGAATTACATTAAGTTCCATACAATTTCCATTTGTTTAGTCTCTTGTTGCAACAACTACGAAATGCAACAATTACTGTGTTTATTCGACTTTATTCCCCTTTGGCAGGAAAACTAAAGAAGAAAAACACTTTCATATTAAGTCATGCTGCCTGCTACAAAACAAAACAAAAAAAATCAAATCGTTTTTCTTTACAATTTCCTCGAGTGCATCTTAGGTTTTGGTTTCGTTCCTTGTTTCCTTTCCTTATTTATTTTTCTCGTTTTTGCTATTCTTCTCTTTTACATTTCAAACATACTAGTTATTTTGCTTTTACGTGATTGACTGCATCTGATGATGACTTTAAAAATTGTTTATACATCAGTCAGAGAGTGTAAGACTGTATGACTGTTTGTTTCACTGTAAGTCAAGTCAACATTCTGGCTGCCTTTCCGAGACTTACGGAGTGAATTTATTATTTTTTTTTGTCTTATCAAACAATTTATTTTGTATTTGTAGAAATCAAGTACACTTTATGTAGACTCTCTTATGAATACCATAAATGTTTGCATGTGTGTGCATATAGCAGACGTTCTACCCTTTGCCTGTCTTATTTTTTACCCCATGGTTTCCGTTTCTTCGATTTTTTTTCTTTTATATTAAGTTTTTCTTTGTTGTGCTGTCTGAATTATTTTTGTCTTTGTCATCGTGTCGTTTTACAAGGATTTACACACAATTTAAATTGGCGTTTAAAACATATACATACAAACGAACTCTTCTAGAAACACGCATTTCTTTAAGTTTGAACATTTAAACACACTGGTTTTGGTATTCAGTGAAAACTCAGTTGAGGATAAAATCGTTATTAGAAGTTTATTTATTTGTCTACATAAATTAAGTGTTTAATAGTGTAAAAGTTGTCTTCCTTATGTTTATTTCTAAATGTTCATGTGTGTGGCTGTGTGTAAATGTGTATAAATTTGTTCTCATGTGAGCATTTGTGTTGTGTTTGCTTTCAATTAAGTTAAAACAGAAATCAATAGAATTTTAGTTGTTGCCGTTTCTATCTTAAATAGATTTAAATAGAATTAGAATTTTAGAATAAATAAAAATTTATGTAGAAACTACAAGTTTAGATAGAAGAATGAAGTCGGTGTGTTCTTAAGAGGGTTCTTATATTGGTCTTAAAATGTTTTTTTTATAAACTATTTTGCTCTTGTTTTTATTAATAGAATTACATGTATTTTATTTAATTAAGTCAGTAATTTAAAGATAAATAAGAAATAAAATAAAATTATTATTTATCAGTAAGTTTTCCGATAAAAAAAAATTATGTTAGTAAATTTTTAAATTTCGAATACCAAAAAGTAAGAAATACTTAAAAAAGACTTCTCATATCTTATTTTGTTGTAAAATAAGTTGCAGGACATTAAGAAATGAAATAAAATGTATTCAGCTACGGTGTATCACCTTATTAATTTGAAATTTTGAAACTCATTCATATTTTTAAAGGGTGGTTAAATTTCAAGGGCCGATGTTGATTTAGAATAAAACACAAATTATTAAGAAAGTTACTGTCATATCTTTTCATTATGATAATATTGGTATGGTTCAATTATGTATGTTACCAAATATCGGCGGCACACCTCCATCCGATGGTCAAAATTTTCGATGACGCTGAGGCATAATTGAGGTTCTATGCCGTTAATGTGCCGAATTATCTCATCCTTTAGCTCTTAAATTGTTGCTGGCTTATCGACGTACTCCTTTTGCTTCAAATAACCCCAAACAAAGAAGTCCAACGTTGTTAAATCACATGATCTTGGCGGCCAATTGAAATCGCCACCACGTGAGATAACACGGCCATTGAATTTGTCACGCAAAAGAGCCATTGTTTCGTTAGCTGTGGGGCAAGTGGCACCGTCCTGTTGAAACCATATATCGTCCACATCCATATCTTCCAATTTCGTTATCATCTCACGATATCGAACGCCATTCACGGTAACTGTCTGACCTGCCTCATTTTGAAAAAAATACGGCCCGATGATGCCGCCAGCCCATAAACCTTTAAGAAAGTTTAATACTTGTCGGAAAATGAAAGTTAATTCCAATGATTTTCAGCGTTTCCGCTTTGGATTTTCAGAATGTAACAAAAATTAATTTTGTTATAAATTTGAAAAGTTCAAGTGAATTGTATCCGGTTTTTAGGACTGTCTTTTTAAATTAATATGTCAACATATTCTACTCAAATATGAAAATTCTTTTCTTTTTTACTTAAAATAAGTAAAATTTTCAATCTTATACGCTTATGGACTTAAAGGATCAACTATTAGTAAAGTTTGTAGCAAAAAAAAAAAAAATTAAGAAATTTTCTTTATGTAGATTAGTTTTTTTTTCAACTTGACTCATTTTACACACCTGAAGTTTATTTGCCATGTAGTTTATATATATATTTTCTTTCCTTTATGCAAATCAAATACATTTGAAAACTTTCTAACAACTTGGTTCAAAGATAAAAAGTAACAAAATCATATTAATATCTATGGTAACTTGTTTTTTCTGTTTTTTTTTTTTTTTTATTTAACTTTGTCTTAATAAATATGAAAAGTTTTTTTAACAACTTTTTGCTTTAAAGTATCTGCATAAAACAAATACAAAAATATTTAATACATCTTTATATGTATATAAAATAAAAACCTGTAAAATAAACAGACAAATTACAACTAATTTTCTTTTTTCAAAGTTAAAATAAACAAAAAATCGATATCAGTATCTCTATAGTTGAACAACGTATGAGTAAAAAAAAAAAACAGTCGACAAGAATTGTATTTAATTACTTTTACCACAAATTTTATTTTATCTATACGAGTTTTTTGTTAAAAATTGTATACCCATATCACAATAGTGCAGAAGGTATTATTTTATTGTACTGATGTTTGTGACTCCTTTAAATATTAGTCCCTAACCCAGTTTAAAGTATACCGATCGACTAAGAATCAATTTTTGAATTAATCTAGCGGCGTCTGTCATCCGTCCAGCAGGCTGTTAATGTTAATTTTCTAAGAATGAACGATCTAATTGTGTTGGTATTTAGTTTAAGTTTGGTTAAAACTTATTCTATTGCCTCTAAATCATTTTTATGGAATCGGTCCATATATGACCATAGTTCCCATACAAATACTACTCCCGGAAATAGCTTTTTAATGTTGGAATTGATATACAAATTTGCAACAAATCATCAAACGAGTTCAAGATTCGTTCAGGGGTTCCACAAGGCTCCGTTCTTTCTCCTTCTCTACTTCTTATTTTTTCTAAAATGCCCCTAAATCAAACTTCCAACCCTATATACTCTTTTGCAGATGACAGAAGCCTTTGCCATTCGTATTTGTTTGATTATAGACCAAGCGATCCGATGTTAGTGCTCAGGTAGAACATGAATGTATCACTTGACATAATCTCGGGATAGTATCGTGCGAATAGGGTCCACCTTTATGCCCGAAAGACCCAATGTTATATGCTGACCATAAACGCTCGTCGGATCAAGGTGCCTAATATGTATATTTGGGTGGTATAGTTATTGAAGAATCAGAATCTCTTGCTGTTCTGGGCATGAGGATACAATGTGATGTCCGATGGACAAAACACATATTCAAGGTGTCGAAAGAAGCATTCAAGTGCCGCGGTTTTTTAAAACGGTGTAAGAAATACTTCACTCCGTCTGATCTCGTTACTATGTATTATACCACCTACATATATCCGACCGCGAATGGAAACAACTCTCATGTATGGGCCGGTGCTTCAAAGTCTACTTTGGAGCTTCTCGACCGCGTCCAGGGGCTATTTTATTTTTATTATTATTGAATCTTTCTTGTCGAAAATTACAATATGTATTCAAAGCCTAATTGTTATTTTTTAGTTATTACCAATGTAACCGCTGATTAACTGCATTCAACTGTTTCAAGAAAAGCCTGCTAGGATCAAAGTGTTGGTATTTTTTAGCCTCTGGTAACCTTCGAACTGTATTAGACCCGAGCGACCCACCCAGTAAAAACTTCGCCTACTTTTCACTCATTATTTAGTAGCTTTCTTCTATAAATACTTCTATAACTACTCCCTTCTGGATATATGTAGATAAAAAAAGTAATGACTTACATTTGAATGCGTTCATGTTGGGACATACCTTGTAAAACTCATCGGTTCTTTAGGTAAAATTGTATGTAGTGCTTTTAGTTTTTTCCGTTTACTAAAAACATGTGTTGAGTAATCAGAAAATCATAAAAGCACTTCTTACAATTCTACTTAAAGAACCAATGAATTTTACAAGGAATGTCCCAAAATGAACGCATTCAAAAGTAAGTCATTAGTTTTTTACCTGCATACATCCAGAAAAAATAAGTTATAAAATTTGTTATAAAAGTAGTTGTAGAAGAGAGCTACTAAATAATAAGTGAAAGAAGCTATTCATTTTGAAAAAGTAAGCGAAGTTTTTACTGTGGAGGTAGTTGGGCTGGACCATTAGTTTATCTATGTATTTGACTGAATACTTTTTAATTTCCACCTCAATGGTAGGGATGCTTGTACAATATTTTCCTGTTTTATCGTTACTACAATGGGATGTGTTCTGATGAAATTAGGGGTCTGGTTCTCGAAACCCGTACGTTTGTTCGTAATACACGTTTTCCTGAAGAGCCTATTATTTTGTGGTCGATTGGCCGGTGAATCGTACAAAGCATTTACATGGAAAATTATTTTTTTGGCCGGACTGTTCGTATGTGCTGGATTCTTCTCTCTCACTGACAACACGAATAAATTCAAGTCGAATGGTCACAAGCACTATTGCTCTTTCCCATAACCTATTTTCTTAGCTTCAACACAATGTAAAGAAATAGTAAGGGTCATCCCTTGAGTGCTGGTCCCAACAAAAAAATAATAATAACTTTAACGATAGCCTCTATGTCATGACGAAATATTGTGTTAGTAGATCTTAAATAAACCAAAGGTCCCACATGAGCCCAAGTCCTTAAATCATTTAAAGGCCAACAACTCTCGTATAGTTCCATATTTTGAGCCCTTCTCAGTTGGCCATGTCTTCAAGACAACGTCGACGACGAGTGCAAGACCCATAGTAAATCCCTGTAAATCGTCAACGACAGGGCCGTTAAGTCATACACGACAATGTAAGCGACATTATCATGCACATTGTCGTTAATGATCATATGGGTAAAAATGTGGTTAAAGTTGTCATTGGCGACTAAAGAAACTACTTTATTCTCATTAAGTCGTTAACGCCCGATTAGCGAAATTACCTTAATAGTGTCGTTGATGACAGTATTGTGGACACTATCTACATTTTAGTCGTCGATAGGTAAGTGACAATTAGGGATGTAACGAATACCGATATATCGGGGATACTTCATATTTTCCGATATGACCATTGTAAGGGGAACGGGTAAAGGGGTCTACCTTGAGGATATAGATACTTAAAGGTCAAATAGGCTTCCTGACGACTTCAGTATATTTTTGGCGGAGGCTCTAGGGATTTTAAAGGCCGTAGAATTGGTAAAAGGTAACATTGCTGGGGCTCGACGGTCACAGTATATGTGGACAGTTCTTAGGGCCTTGATGGGCTGTTAATTCCAACTAGTGAATTCCAAACTAGTAAATGATTGTAGAAGAGCTCTAAGGAAAATATTAGGAGAGTATGTAGTGAGTCTCTGCTAGGTACCTGGTCACTGCAACATCACCGCTAATGAAATGGCCGATGAGTTTGGGAGACTGGTAATACAGGCTTTGTGCAGAAAGTCAGATCTCCAATAGGCGTTTGATTAAAAAGGGAATGTGTTCCGAACTTAACATATGGCAATGTAGTCAGCAGGAACAATTATTTGTTTGTGGTTCTTGGCCCATTAATTCACGTATGTCCAAATTCACAATTGAAGCACTGCCGCGAATAACGTTGTACGTTACAAAATAATTATTTTTCAGGAGAGCAAAAAAACGTTTTCAACAGGCAGGATTATTTATTTTTTTATTGTTTTTATCATCAAATATAATGATAATAAAAGGAAAAATATTTAAAGTTGTTAATTTTTTTAAGTAGAGGAAAACGTAAGCGACAACTGCATCATTTTGTCGTCAAAATTGATTGAAGCACGACAAAATGCATGCAATGGTCAATAACGTTGTCCTCAATAAAGGATTATTCAAGACAAATTTAAAAAAATGTTTACAAAAAAGACGCAAATACGACTTTAAACACGACAAAATACACGTCTTGTCGTCATCAATATTATATAGGCGACAAATTCAAAAATGTCCTAAAGACATCGTTGAAGACATTTGATTCTATGACCATTTTGCCAGCTGGGTTATTGCAAATCTGTCATGATAAGTTGTTTTTGTTTTTTAAAAATGTTTAAAGAATAATTAGTTCATGGAAGCATTTTTGAAAAATACGTAAGACTTTGTGGGATAGTGTGTAACGGCCTCAAGCAACACCATTAAAACTATTGCAAACGAACGGTATTATGATCAATTGAATCTCAGCATGCTCTTGAAAACTCTCAAATGCGCCATTATAGTTTTAAAAATAAATAAATGCATTACATGAAACCAAATAAAGCGCTGGACTGGACTGGAAAAAGAAATAGCAACCCTCCTGCAAAATCTTCCTATTCAGACACAAACCACTTTTATATGAATCTTAACCTCACAATAAAATTTTGTTGTGCCGGGACCATGATTGCCCCTGGGTTCTAAATAGGGTACACTCACGAAAAGGTGTTTTTATATCCTGTGGTGTAGGGTATCAAATGGTCGGTCTTAACCGACTATACAAACTTTCTTACTTGTTTTTTTTTACTTAAGTTTATGAGTTGAATAAGATGTGCTCATGCTTTTATACATTCCATCTAAATTTTTCATTTTTTTGCTGGATAAAAAGCTGCCACAACCAGCATATACTTCCATACCTCTGCCAGAGCCAATCAGTTAGTCATTGTACTTTTTTTTGTAATATTTGTTTGTGTGTTTTTGTTGGAGTATCTTCCGTTTTTTGCTTGAATTGACATTCCGTCAATTTGTCAATAATCAAAGTACCATGAACCAATTTTAGTCTCGTTTTTTGTGACTTTATGGATTTTTTTCTTTAATGTACATGAAACTTAAACAAAAAGTAAAGTTAAATGTAGACCAGTCTATTAGAATTTTTCAAATATATCTTAATTCTTTTTTAGGGTCTTCATACAAATATCTTCGTGTGTAGGTATGTCTTTTATTTTTTTTTTTTTTGTTTGTAATTCATATATCGACATCATGCAGTAACAATCATAAGTAAATAAATATTTGACTTAAATATGAGGGCTGTTGTATAAAAAAAATATCTGTTATTGGTTTGTGAGTGAAAATGTTTGTTACCTGGCCCTTGTGCTTCCTATACTCTTCTTCAATTATAATTCATCATAAGTTTTGTCGTCATTCTCTGTACTACAAAGTATTGGTTTTTAATGTCTGCTCGTAAGTTAAAAATAATGGAGAGAATAGAATAAAATATTGAAAATTGACAATTTATCAATATCTAAAGCAAAATGGCAGTGATATGTTACGTCACATTAAGCAAACAAAAAATAAATGAGTGATTTGTTATATTTTCTTTTCTTTTTAGCAAAAAAATTTTTTTTTGGCAAAGTATTGTTTGTTGAAAATGTTGATTTTAAAAGTTAGTTGGACGTTTAAGACTAAAAAAATTAGGGTTGGAGAAAACTATTTGTTGTATAAACTTTTGGATCAAGTAAAAATTCTTTAAGCTATTTTGTAATAATTTTTTAAATAACAAACCAAACATAAGGCAAAGTCGTAAGTTGAACTAAAAAGAAAATTATTAAAAAATCAAGCAATAACTCTTAAGTTTTTTTTAGTGGCACAAATCAATTTAGAGACCCAATTACAGCAGCCGAAAGCGATCGATATTATAATATAATTTATATGAAAATTTAGATATATTTATTATAGAGCTTTATATTTAAATTGTTAAAATGTTAAAAAAGACACAAAAACTTAAATTTTAATCAACACAATTTCTTTTTTCGAAAAATTAATACATGGCACCAACATTTGAAAATTATTGACAAAGTGCACTTTGGAAAACCAATTTGGGGCACTTTTTGCATTGCTGGCCCGAGCCTGTGGGGTCTTTTGTAGATTAGTCTTACTCCATATGCTTCAACATTGTTAAGTAACGAACCCCATAAGCCAAAAATTAGCCGTGCGCTATTAAAATCACGAAGTTGCGTGAATCGATAAAGGATTTTTAAACTATTTTCAATTAATTATTACAAAAATCAGCATTGCACCTTTAAATTCACGTGAACCGACGACACTTTAAAATTATTGCAGTAACTGATTGTGGGTTATTAAATTCGTTTTTCGTACTGTTAAAATTTACTAAAAATATAGGTATTTTACGAAAACAAACTACCAAAAAATAATGTTTTTCCGTATTTATTTTGTTATGTAGTTGGATTTTTGACGGTTAAAATATATTTTCTAAAAGTAAAAACTATTCAATTTTAAGGAATATGCAGTTTAATAAATAAAAAATTTAAAAATGAATGTAAAAATCATTTGTTTTAAATGAAATGATCCGTTTTTTAAATGAATTTTAGGTTGTTTAATATGAATTTTCGTTTGAATTTAACTACATAATATTTTGAGTGTATATTTCGATAATTTGGTATCGTTGTTCGAGTATGAATCTACTCTTGATGATAAATCAGTATACTGATCTCATAGAAAGAAAAATATCGTATTAAACTTGAGTTTCTGGCACTAGCTCTACCTGCATTTACACATGAAAGAATTTTCTTGAAAGTCGCAATACACTAACACTTTTTCACTTACTCACACACACACACACTTTTTGGACTTTCAGCCAATCGGCTATTTTTCCATTTTTCGGTGATAATACGTAAACTCTACTTGCAGGAAAGTACTTTCTTGTGTAAACCCCAGATAAAGTACGCTTCGTACTTAAAAATTTAGCATTGCATTCTATATGTGTGCACACGCGTCTGTTTGTAAAAGTTTCGTTTAGCAACAACAACACTACACAAGTTAGTACAAAAGCGATTTGCTTGTTTTGTATACAAACAAAAACAACAACACTACAAGTAGAAAAACAAACATTACTTTCATATTTTGAAAGTAAGAGAAAAAATTCCCGAATGCTATTTGCTAAAGTTATTTAGTTAAATATGAACATCAAATTTTCAAAGTAGAATGATTTCGAAAACCACATCTGTTATTCTGCTGGTGTTTTATAATGGATAATTCTTCTGTAAACAAAGGGGGCGAAACAACAAACATGAGTAACGGGTAAATAAATTAAACAAACTTTCTATGAAAACTTTCCCTAATAAACATTTTTAAAATTTAATACTGGTATATGAATACGGGGGTTAGCTTTTAGTGTTCGAAAATTGGGTTCTAACTTTCTCTTAACGCAATCTGAAATCAACTGTTGATACCCGTTGTATCTATGCACATTTTGCGATATATCAACACAGAATTAATCAAAAACAATCAGTTTTAATTAAAAATTTAATCAAGTGAATAAAGCTTTTAATCAAGTGAATTAAACGTTTAATTAATACTATTAACTGGTTTAATTGATACTATTAATTTGTTTACTGGTGCAAATTTAATTAATTTTTTAATTAATATCACAAATTTTTTAATTGAAATCAATTTTTATTTTTTTCTGTGAAGTTAACTAGATTGTATGACGAAAATAACTCTTTTTTTTGTTAAAACATGTCTTTTAACACTTTTCTTATTATGCTTTTTGTAATGGACTAAAACAAGAATATTTTAAAGTTAAGATCACAACATTAATAAGATTTTGTTTGTTGTGCTTAATCCCCAATTTGCATTCTTGATAAATACACTGAAATTAATTGTTGAGAATTACAAACACTCAAGTTTTATTCGAAAATTATAGGCATTTATTTATAATTTAATAGATTAGTTTTTGAATTGGAAAACCTTTTTTTGTATGTAATTGAAATTTGTTTTTTGATTTTTTGTTATATTTATTTAATTTGTTGAAAATTGTTAATTTTGTCAAAAATTCAAGAAAAACCCTGAAGGAGGCACACAACGAAGTGCCGAAATATTGGTTTAATAAATTTATTATATAAAAAAAGACCTCGAGCTTAATTAAATAATAATAAATAATGTATTATATTAAAAAAAGTTGAAATAAAATTAATTATAATAACATTAATATAAAATTGTGACCCGGCAAAATTTTTTGTAACTAACTACTTTTTGGCAAGAATTCGAAATGTTTTTGCTTAAGAATTTCTATTTAAATTATATAAAAACAATATTAGCTCCAATAAAAAATAATACTTTAATTTATTTGCCATGTTTTGATAAATAAAATTTTAATTACCTTTAATTTGTTTATTAAGCCTGCAGGCTTTAAATATTTTCCTATAAGTAATTATAATTGTTCTGCAAATTAAACCAAAAACAAACAGACAGAAAAATATTTATGGGTATTTCCACAGGAAAGTTTAATTTTTGTCATCTTACGGCACCAAGCATTTTAAATTGTTTCTCAAAGAATAATTAATATGTATTTTTTTTTTATTTTGGCTTAAAGCGCAATTTAGTGAAAGAGAGGATACAATTTGACAACATGGATCTAAAATACAAGATAAATTGTTTGGTGGCGTAACGTGAAACTTCTGCGGAATTGCCCATATTTTCAATACTTGTGTTTATCATAAAATTTTGAAGAAAAATTCCAAGAAATTCACTTAAATTTTATGGAAGAAAACGAAAAAGTTTTTGTTTTAAACAAACATTTACATCAATATCTTGTTGTAATATCTTTTTTTTAGCTGACCATGTTAAAAGTTTAAACCTAAGAAAACTTTGTTAAATACATTTTTTTTTTTTTTTTTTGGTTTTCATAAACATTTTTAACAAGACCAGAGATGTATCTTCTTCTTGCAAGTCAATCGCTTTTTATACTCAGTTACAATTTGTTGCTTTAGCTTTCTTTGTTTCTTCTGTTTTTGAGGACGCCTCTTGTTAACATCATAAAAAAATATATTTAAAACTGTCGGAAACAAAACAAAAATGAACAAAGTTTCAAAAAATTAAATTGATTGAGTTAATATTGCGTTAAAATGAAGTTTATTAAATGTTGTCAAACTTGACGCAACACTTGTTTAAGTAAAGAAAAAATGCGAAACATTTTCGTAGCAGCAGCAATGAAAAGAAACACAGAAACAAACTGCCATTTAAACCATTTGTAAATAGAAGCCATAAGGCGCGAAAGCAGTTATAGAAAAAACAACAACAACAAATCTGCTTAAAAAGTCATAATGTTACATTATAGAAAAAATTAAAAAAAAAAAAAAAATAAAAAGTCTGTGTGTGTTTCTTGGTTTTTTCTACTTTTCCCATGTTTATGGTGTTGATAGGTACAAATTTAAAAGTTGCTTTTTTACCGACATCCCCATTCCCATACTCACACACATACCGACACACGTATAAACTGATGAGCTACGCACGTACACACAGACAAAAAACGCGGCTGCTTTGGAGGAGTCTGGGTGTTGAGTCATAAAATTATAAGCATGATTTAATAACAACTTAATTGAGAGTTTGAGTGGTAACAATTTCAAGGATGGTTTTCTATTTTAAATTATTCATTTAAAAGTTTGATTTTTTGATACTTTGCAAAAAGGTATGATGGACTTAACATTTTTAAACTAACGGGTTTCTCAACAATAACTTTGACAGTTTTGATTTTTTACTTGTTGAAATATCAGTTTAATTAAACTAAATCATTGGCAAAAAGAAAAAAAAATCGACGAGCTTAATTTAGGCCCCTATTACGGTTGACAACTCAACTCAGTTGAGTTGTAATTAAGCAAACTGGTTGTGATCAGTTGTAATTTTTGTTATGTTTTTGTTCACCGCAATAGAGAAAAGTTGTAAACCGTAATACAAAAAGTTAGAAATTAATTGTGAACCGTAATAGGGGCCTTAATTTAATGGCATTTCTACGTTCAAAAGGACACATGGGGTAAGTTTTAATTATTTTGTTAAATTTTTAAGGAAGTTATAGCAAAATGACTTGTAGCTTAACCTTTTTCAATGCGCAATAACATTTTGAATAAAAACTTAAGCTTTCTTCTGATCTGTGACATTAGGAATATTTAGGAATAAACACTTAAAAAAACAATAGTGGCAGAGAAGTAATGGTTATATTAGAGTAGGAGAAAATTTTTAAAACTCACCTTTGAAGTTTAAAAATGCTCTCATAGAAAATTAAAAAAATAGACATAAGCACTTTTGATAAAATGCCACATTTTGCTTATTGCTTAAAAACTGCACTAAAATATCCAACTTCTATTGGCCTATCAAAACGTAGTCTAAAAATTCTACTTGATGACATCGTTGTCAGTCACTTGATCTATAAAAATAGTGGATTTGTAAATAATACGTTTCATCAATCTTTTAAGAATTTGGTAGATGAAATTGAATTGACTGGCTTGCTACATAATATGCCAATCCCAGCGCGTATTTTACCGGATAGTTCAAGTGAAAACGTTGCAGCCAGAATACGCTGTGTCAAAGAAGATCCGAATTTGACAAAACATGCACATTAAGGTGCTTCGGAAAAAAGGTGAACCATATGATTAAATATTAGTTAAAAAAATTCTAGAAATTTTTTTCCACGCCTTTTGAACCGCCCTTTTAGTTTTATGCACACTGCGTCGCCATTTGTATCCCGATCATTACATACTTCATATTGTTATGGCTTGTCTATGGCCTGCGGGACCAACAGACTGGTCCTGGGAATTGTGAAAATAGAACAAGTTCAAAAAGAAAGAACTCATGACCATTGAAAGGAGAACACATCATTTAACTGGTATCTGTAGAACAAAAGGGTGCAACTAGTAATGACCCTAGAGGGAAGCGAATTTACACCAAAGTAGTCCCGTGATAGGTCTTTGGTGTTAGAGACCGGTTCTAGTTTTAACACTTTCTATGGATAAGACCAATCACTTTTACATGGAGTTGTCATTGGAGGGGGTCAATTGACACCATATGACCTGTCACACATCTATTCTCAATGAACGTGTTTAGTGTTATTTACTACAATGTAGTTTTATTTCAATAAAATGTAGTACTTTTTCAATAAAATTTCAATTCAAGAACAAAATTTTAGAAAGTCCCTAAAAATGTGTCACACCTCTGATAAAGACTGTACTGTAATTCATTACTTTTTCTACCTGTTTGTTCTTCATAAACCAGTTACATGATCGGTTCTATTTTCTCTGGTTATGAGTTCTTACTTTTTGTACCTGTTCTATTTTCACAACTCCTAGGACCTTGGACCAATTGACACAAATTTCCCGCAGGGGAATTACAGTACAGCCTTCACCGGTGGTGTAACACATTTTTATGCCTTTCTAAAATTTGGTTCTTAAATTTAGTTCTAGGACTTGTTTTAGTGTCAGTTTGCTTCCCTCTAGGGTGGCTTCAGTTTTGCCTTTGGTGACTTTTTAATCCGACATCAAATTCTTGGCGCAACTTTTGCCATCTGAGATCCTTGCCCCCTTATGACCATATTTTTGCAAGCGGCAAGAAAGCCTTTCTGAAACTTTGTACGTTTAGCTTTTAAAATATTCACTTTTATGCCACGCCCTACGGTTAGGCTCATTTTTTCTTTACATATATATTACATTGCACTTTTTGTTTTTCATGTGTAGAGGCGCCGTTTTAAGTCCGATTTCATCGTTTCTCATATCATTGTTTATGGCTTCACTATGGCTGCATTTTTGTCTTAATTAACATGTTAATCTGACATCGAATTCTATGCGCTACTTATGGCATCTCGAATCCTTCCCCCCTAATCTCCCTCTGTGCAATGGAGATTTTTTTTGGCATATGCTAAAGAAAGTCAATACGAATCATTAAAAACCTTGACGTGGTTATTAAAGTAGACAGTAGAGGTCTGCACAAATGATTTGGTAGCCAAATGAATGCTGTGTGTGTATTTGATATGCTTATCAAATGTGTAAAAAAAAGGAGAGCGAGTCATTCACGCTCAATCATTTTAAATGAGAGATCAACACAACACCGTTCATTAAAAAGTTAGCCACATACACTTACACTAATTGTGTGTGTTTCTCTATTATTGTTTATTGTTTGATGAACTCAAATTCATACATATTACAATAAAAAAACCTGAGCGAAGTTAAAAATCACACTAATCATTCGTGTGTTTCTTGACTTTCTTATTTTGTTAAGTGAAGAGGAAAGTTAAAATTTTAACAAAAAAAGTAATAAAATGAAATGGTATTAATAAATGTATTTTTTATAAGTAAATTTGTTCAACTTAAAATTGACATTTCAAGCTTAAAATATTAAAAGTGTTGCTGAATTTTTTGTTTGTTTTATTTTTGTGTTTCTCATAAACAAAACGTTGACAACATTTAATAAATTAAACAAAACAATAACAAAAAAAAAACTAAAAAAATTTGTTTACATTTTTTGTAGTTTACTCTTTCTAACATTTACCGTTTCATTCCATGAATTCTATTTCAATTCAATGAATCATCTTTTTACTAATATTTTGTTTTTAATACGATAAAAAAAATTTTAAAACACAAAACACATGTTGTGTTGATAAAACACAATATGTACATCGTTACACAAGTGTATTTACTCGAATTAAAGAGCAAATTTGTTATTTATACCTGTATCAAATATTTCTCTCACAACACTCACATAAATAATTGAACGCTTTGCACACATAGGTTATTTCTTACACACAATTATAATTGTGTGTTTTAGAATCATACACAATTATAATTGTGTATGATTCTAAAATCACACACAACACACTATTTGCTAGTTTGATATGTGAATTCATGTGTCGTTTAATCGCACACATGCAGACCTCTAGTAGACAGGCCAAAATTTTATTGAAAAATTTGGATGAAAGTATTGACATCTGTAATTTTGTTTGCAGCGCACATCTGTCTGATATAATTTGTTTTTGTTCAAAACTTACTTCCTTGTTTTATTTTGCTTTGAAAAGCAAAGTTCTTGTTAAGAACCCCTTTAGTCGCTAAATGTTTGTGTATTAAGAAGAAGAGGGATTAAAAAAGCGATATGGCTATGGGTTTTCTTACGATTTTTCTAAGCATGACGTCGGGGTGCACGATTCAAGCAAATCGATACATGATGAAATGAAACCCTACACCACCACATTGTGTTGGTGTTATAGATTCCCCTATTTTATGGTCATAGATCCCTGGACGTTTTTTATAACATTTTTACTCGGAACAAGCATCATTTTGAGTTTTAATAGGCGAAGGATGCAGAAAAAAAAAGTTATGAAAATCCAATCTTATCAATCTTAACAAGCGTCATTTCCTGCATTTTTTTATATACGCAGTGTTTAATTCCTATCGAAATGTTGTCAATAAAGATGTTATAGAGAGAACAAGGTTTCGAGCTGAAAATCTTTCCCCTAGTATATATTTCAAACTAATTTATTAATATTTAAAAATCATTCATCTCTTAAAATTTAATAAATTTCCAAAGAAAACAAATGTGACCTATTCACTCACCCCAATAACATTTCTAAACTAAAAATGTCAAGAGGTCACTTAAAAATGTGATTTTTTTTTATTTATTTTTTTTGTTTTTAACAATTGCTTTGGTTTGCTTGAGTGAAAATGAGAGAGCGAGAATGTAAAGATAAAACTTTAGTTTATGATATTTTATATTTATCCTTAAAACTTGTTTTGTTGTCGACAACGAGTAAGAATGACTATAAAAGTCATATAAATTTACCTCTACATATTATACACAGGCAAATGGATGAATACCAAGTGCATATATTAGGGCAGAGCCATTTCGTCCGATTTTTTCTTAGTTAAAACAACCGGTTTTTTAAAACCAATTTCTACCAAGTATAGTAAAATAAAAAAATTTTAAAGTTTATATGATTACTAAATTTTAGCAAAAAAAAAAAAAAAAATAATAATAATAAAAAAAGGAGAGTAAAGTCAAGAAGTGAACTTCTAGTCCTTTTTTGCTATGCCTTCCTAATGGACATTCTCGAAAATGGTCATATTCTTTAAAGCCTTAAAAACTAAGGCCCGTTTTCACAACTTACCGATAGCTTAAAGTAGACTTTAACCGGCCTTATTAAATTAAAACTTTACTTTAACCTAAAGTGAGCGATTAAGTAAATTAAGGTTCATCCTACCACTTTTTATACGGCCGATAAAATCCTACCTTTAAATATCAGTAAGTTGTGTAAACGGGCCTAAGACTTGTCCCCTTTTACTCTGTTTTTTGGTTGGTGCTTTATTTGTACATTGTTTTAAGAAGTGTGTCCTTGGCTTATGAAATTATATTCTATGTACATATATTCCATTTAAATACCTTTTGGCGTCGCATGTATATTTTATCTTTCTTCATCTCTCTCTCTCTCTCTCTAGCACGCTTACACACTCATATGTATTAAGTGTCACATATTGTCTTTCACACACATATGCTGACTTTTGTTCGCTATCGTTGTTGGTTTTGTTTATTATATTGTGTATTTGTTTTGTGTCTTGTGCCACTTCGTTGTCAGTGTGTGTTGATGTCCTTTAAGTCTTAGCATGTTGAATCTTTTTATATTTTGTTTTATGCTTAAAATGAAATTGTTGTCTTGTACAGCTCCTTCTTTATTTAATTTCTTTTTTTCTGTCTCGGTTTTCTTTTATAATGCTTACGCTAATAAAAACCCCTTAAATAAACTTGTATACGAACGAAAGGCCAGCGCAGGCACCAGCAATATAAGGTCGCGCCGGTTGTCTTGGTCTCTTTGGTGACAGCTATGAATGTTGGCAAATAATTACAAAAGATTCTTTTGGTTTTTATGACCGAAAATTAGCTTTAACCTTTCGTTAATGAAGTCTCTAACAGCAAGAAAAATTTATACAAGGAGGAAAAATAAGCTACACACAACCGTTTAGAGAATATGCCTTGTTCAGGAAATTATTAAGTGCTTGTAATTAATAATTATCTAAATGGTTATAAATGTTTTGAGTTTTATTTTTATAAGAGTTTCTGGGACATCAAATGTAATACTGTCACAATAATAAATGTATTTTGAAGCCTGATAAAATCGACCTTGATTTTAAAATAAATGCAAAAAGTTTTTGTTCAAGAAGTATTCATTCTTTAAAAATTATGGGCAGGTGTTAAAAGCAGAAAAATTGTTCTTTAAAAAAATAACGGGTTCATTAGGGCGCAGCTATTTTTTCGTTGCACCTTAAAGATTATTATCATCAAATCATCAAATTTGATTGTGACCGTAGGAACACAATTGCACCGTATGACTGCAGTACGACGTAGATACGTTGTCAAGTTAAAACGAATAATATTTTATACAAAGGCACACAATAGCTGGCGTAAACGTTTTGTCATAGGAAAAGAAAAATTCAAAATATAAGATGAAATTATTTCATATTGAATATTTGACAACAAAATAAAAGGATAGAAAAATAAACAATAATTTAAATAAATTTGGAATTTTTTAATGTAACTTTCAAAAAAAAAAACATAATGCGTTTACGACGGCATTGTGGGTAAGTAAAACGTTACGTCCTACGTTAATACGACGTTCAACTCAATTGTGTTCCTGGCATAATATTTTGCGTTTCGTGGTGGGGTTTTTTTCAGAATAATTTTCCAAGTTAATGAAATACAAAAAAATGAATGGCAGCAAAAATTTGATCCACTTATTCTGTGGACATTCAGGAAGGTTATAGGCTATATATTTTCTTAAAACTTTAAGTGGGCGCGGCAGCTCTCATTCAAAGTCAATATACATTTCTGTATGTCTGGAGAACAGTCGGTGCTAAAGTTACCAAATTAAGTACAAATATCTTGGGAGTCAATACACAACATCCGACAAAACGTGCGCGGAGCTAAAAAAGCGGGCATGGCACCTCCAATACAAAGACAATGCAGACTTTGGAAAAGGGCAAGAGCTAAACTTTCCAAAATTTGGTACAAATATTTCGGTTATCAGTACACAGCATTTAAAAAAAATGTAGGCGAAATTGGAGGAGTGGGCATGGCACAAAATAGATTTATGTTTATCTTTAGAACGGTAGGAGAAAAATTGTCCAAATTTGGTACACATAGCTTGTTTATTAATGCACAACCTCTCTAAAAAATTTACGGAATTTGCAGAAGTGGGAGTGGCACCGCCCATACAAAGTTATAAAAGATTTCTCTTTGACTGGAGAACGGCAAGAGCCAAAGTTTTCAAATAAGGTACAATAATCTTGGTTATCAATACACAACATCCGACAAAATGTGGGCGAAAATGGAGAAGTGTGAGATATGGCTTCCATACAAATAAAGTATAGATTTCTACATGTATATCTGTAGAATCATAGCAGTAAAAGTTTCCACATTTGTTCATATAGCAACGATTTCAATTCATGACTACTCGCAAAAAGTCGGCGGAATTTGATAAATGGCCGTTTCACAAAATAAGATTCTATATATATGTGGAGATCGGCAATAACTTTAGTTTCCAAATTTAATACTAAAGGCTGGGTTATCAATAAACAACATCATTCAACAAATGAGCGGAAGTGGATAAGTGGTCGTGATACCTCTCATACTAAGACATTGTAGATTTCCTTATATCTAGAGAACGTTAACAGCTAAAGCTTCCAAATTTGTTTCAAAAAGCTTGGTTATCAATACGCAACATCTGTTTATAAGTTGGCTGAATTTTAGAAGTGGGCCTGGTATCTTTTATGCATCGACAATATCAATTTCTATAACGGTTACATTAAGAGTTGCCAAATAACTTCGTTATCAAACGTGATCTGTGTTAAAAACATTTTACTAAAAAGTTGCAAAATATAGACTTAATTATAGAAATGTGCCAGACAATTGTTTAAACGTTGCTAGGGGATTCTCAGAGATAGTTACATGCTAAATGTCTACAGCACAAAGCCTTGTATGGAGTAAAAGTACGCAATAAAAAATTGAGCTTCAAACGAAGCAGGTATATAAGGGAGATATGTATCTTCATGTCAACATTTTTCTTTAGATTTGTAAAACTAAAATTAATTATACACCCAGAGAAAAAACATGTTTAAATATGGTCACCTCCAACAAAACAATTTTTAAAGAGAATTTTAAATATATTATGTTTAATTTAACCATTATATTGTCACTGACAACCATATTATGGTTAAATTAGTCCTCCGTCAAGAAGCCACAACCATAATATGGTTGTCTTCGAACATGCTATGGTAAAAAATAACCAATATATGCTTAACACTTATAATAGCATGGTTAGTTTTCAACCATAGCATGTTGCTCTTTAAAAAGTGGAACATACTTTTGTTAATTTTTAAACAAATTATTGTCATATTTGACCATAACATGTTTACAGGCAACCATAATATGGTTGTGGCTTCTGGACGGAGGACTAATTAAACCATAATATGGTTGTCAGTGACAATATAATGGTTAAATTAAACATAATATGTTTAAAATTCTCTTTAAAAATTGTTTTGTTGGAGGTGACCATATTTAAACATGTTTTTTCTCTGCGTGTAGGGATAAGGGCTTGTATGAGTGCCAAACTCTATGAACCAGCAATTTTTATGTAAATATTTATCTGAGCGGGTACTTGAGTCATTATTTTCCGGCGTTACAAATATCAAAACAAACCTTAAACACTTTGGAATGTCACATGTACCTTCGCTGGAAGTATTCAGATAAAGTAATATTTGATTATTCAATATTTTATTGACCCAAGGAATGATTTGATATTAAGTACTCCATAACCACAATTATCATTCACCCAAAATCATTTTTCTTAAAGATAACAAAACTATTAATGTAAAACAACCGATAAATCACAACAAATTTCATGAAACTTTTCAAACTCATAAATTTTGTATTTAAAATGTTTCTTAACTACACATACAAAATATTTTAACAAATTCCTGAACTTGTTATTGTCACTATTATATTGTTTACTTTTTCCAATTTTATAGTAAAACGTATTAAATTAATCTTTATTTTTTTTAGTTATTTAAAACAAATTGTATTTGTTTGCATATCTTAAGTTGAATAAATTGGTAAAACTATTAATAAAAGTCTTAAATTTGACATACATGTTTTTAAATGTAAAAAATCTATATACAGACATATAAGTATATAAATATATATACACATACATATATATATATATATAAATATTTTACTTTGAAATAATTTTTCTATATGCAACAACTATTATATACAAGATAATTCTGAAAAATCATACGCTGATGAACCCTAAGGATATTTTGTATGTTATTCCTTCAACATTTAAAAAACTACTAAATATAAATGTTTGCGTAGTTCAAGATATTTGTGTATATTTTTTGTATTTTTTTTGGTTGTAGAACATGATTTAAAGCTATTTTGTTAACTTACTACAATTACTAGCACACAAATACATGCATGTCTACAATCGATAGATTTGCATGCAAAGTTTGTATAGAGGGATCCATAAGAAAAGGAAACATCATCTATCTATTCATTTACATACAATGACATGTCTTTGCAGTCACATTAGCATAATGGATGAATTCTGGGTGCACACACGCATTTAAAATACATTAGAACTGCAAGGACAGACTGAGAGTTTCAGTCAAATACACAGATACTAAAGTCGTACTAAGTCATTTATGCAGACATATCCCACTTGTTCAACAATACTGTATTAACTTGAAATTTAAACATTTTCAGTAGAAGCGAAACAAGTTTTTAATTTTACATTTAAAGAAAGCATTAGCTAAGGAAATTAAAAAAGAAAAAAAAAATGAAAAATCTAAAATGAAATGAAAATTAATAGAATTTTTAAACCAACCGTTTCGTTACCAAAAAGTACACAAGATAGCACGATATTTTTAATGCGGTTAGATATGAAGATTATGTTATCGATTTTTCCTATTTTTGTTCAGCTTTCTTCTCTGCGTTTTTCTATATAATACATATAAATTTACTTAACTTATAGTATTTTAAACCTACACCAAAAAATTTAAGACAGATATTTTACATTTGTTACACCCAAAAACTTAAGTACTAGATCCATTTTTAACTAAACCGATCGACTTAGATTCACTAAGTCGATTTAAGAGTTGCTGTCTGTTTGTCCTTGTAAACCTCGTACAGGTCGCAGATTTGGTATATACAATTTCATTGCCCCAAGGACGAAACCCTTTTGAAAATGTTGAAATATGACTTCACATAGCAAATTTCCATCAGGTTGTTTGTATTTAAGTATTGGTATTTAATGCCTGATACCAAATTTAACGGTCGGTCCCTATTTGCTCATAGTAGCGCTAAAATACCATCGCCAAAAGAAGCTTTTCATAACATAAAACCTGTAAAAAGGTTCATACAAAGATACAAATTGGCAAAAAAAAAACTCTTATAATATCTCCTATGTTTGTAACGCTACAACTCGATTTTTCAATAAGTTCTATAGAGGACAAAATTTGCTTTAAAATTATAAATGTCTTGCCTAACCGCAGAAAAGGGTTTATGGTAGTAGTAGGGTTATATTTGCCCATAGGTTCCACATAGGCTTCACTCTCGAAAAAAATTAATTTTGTAGCACATTTAAATGTTGTAGGGTATTCTGGTCTATTTTTCTTTCTCGTTTTGGTATGTATTTGATTCTTTTTATACTTATAATTCTGTTCATTTATTTATTTATTTGTTTAATTTTTTTTCTCTCATTTTCTTTTGCAATCACGTAAATATAAAACATTTTTTTTTGTTAATTTTTTTAATGTGTAAAAAAGGATTCCATTATTGGTTTAACATATTAAAAACATTAAAAAACTCAATAAACCAACAATAAGAAAATGTTTTTAATGGATATTCTTGATAAAATTTCGTAAGTGAGTAAATTGTAAGAAGCATTTTGAAGGAATACAGTAGAAAACCTAATAAAATATAACATTTTAAAATAAACATTTTAAAAATAAACAAGTAAGAAAGTACAGTCGGTCAAGCCCGACGATATGATATCCTACATCACAGTATTTTAAAACACATTTACAAGAGGTCACCCTATTTGTGACCCATGGAGAATCATGCGTATATGTCCATATAAATTAAATTTCATTAAAATTGCCACTATCTCCCCTGGTGGTTCTACGATTCGGCCCATTTTCAAAAGGCTTGGTCCTTGTGCCAATAAGAACCTTAAAGCCAAATTTTATCAAATTATCTGCAAAATTGCGACCTGTACTTTGCGCACAAGGTTACATGGACAGCCAGCCAGCCAGCCGGACGTACATCGTTAGATCGACTCAGAAAGTGATTCTGAGTCGATCGATATACTTTTAGGTGGGTCCTGGACCCATATTTTAAGGTGTTACACACATCAGTGGGTATAAAAAGATAAAAACGCACAATGTTTATATTTACTTTTGAGAAATTGGGAATATCTGGGTAAGATCCTTTTTATAGAAACATTTTCCAGAAACTTTGATATTGGGCATGCACAATAAAACTTCAGATTTTTTGTGCGTACATACGTGTGTAGGTGGTATGTTTTCCAAGTTTAAATTTGTGGAAATACGCTTATATTCAAACAGACCAGTGTGTGAGCGATATTTAAAGCTAGCAGAGTGAAAAACAAAAAGTAGGTAATTTATCCCAACAAATACGAAATTACAAGGAAATAAATCTGCATCATTCCGACATCAATGAATGCAAACGTTTGTTGTCTAAAACTAGCTAATAGTAACTTAGCAAAGAAACAGTCGCCATCGAAATTCTATCCATACATTTAGGCTTGTCACAGAAATCAATTTCGATCAAAAGTGATTTCGTTTTATGTGAAGCAAGAGACGAAATCACTTTCGATCGGAATTGATTTATGTGACAATCCTGACTGACTACACAAGAACACAATTTCAATATATGAAGTGTGCATACATATCGTACTTGTTCCTCTAAAGGCCATCTCAAAATTTACACAATTTCACTTTTTGCAGGAAAATTGTAAACTTTCTCTAGTAGTTTGCTAAAAAAATGCTGGTGTATCCCCCTTTGTGATATAAGGAATAAGTTTCCATATAAATCTTAAACGATTTTGAAATCGATTTTGAGGTTCGATTAATCGATTTAAAAAACCGATATAAAAAAAGTCGATCGAAAATCGATTTTGGAATCCCTAGTTTAAAGATATAATCGCACTGTGTTCCTCTGCTACACTTATCAATCACTTTAGACAATTGCGGTTATATATTTTTTTTTTGGAACTTAAAACTTTCATCGACTTACCGACTCTTTGTAATCGAGTTTTGGTGGCGAACCAGTGCATAACTTTTATTTATTTATTTTGTTTCTTAAAAATGCTTTGCTCTCTAGGAGGGCAGCGTGTTTCATTCTAAAAAAATTCACACTTAAATGTCATAAGGCATTGCACTTTACGCCCCCGTATAAATCGAGAGTGTTGATAATGCCCTGTAAAAAGATGCCTTCTGTTTATATATAGGGTTACCAGACAAAGTTGAGAAAAAATCGCCTCTAATCAGGACAGTAAAAACTTTAAGTTTTAATAGTTATTTTTTCTTTAATTTTATAGTAAAAACAAAAGAAAGCATTACATTGTTAATGATAGGTTATCATCAGTGATATAAAATTTAAATGGGTTCGGTGTTATAAAATTGTTTTTGAAAAAAAAACGTCAAATCAAGAAATCGTAAAAACTTGGTGTTAATAAATCGGCAATCTGGCAAAATTATTTTCTTGTTTACAAATTTTATGAAAAACAAACTAAAGAAATTGGAATTTCGTCATTCATTTTGTTCATTTATTTAATATCAATCTAAATATTAACAAATTTGGGGTTATGTATATTTTGTTATAGTTTAAAGAACACACATTTTGATTTATGAACATATTTTTTTATATATTGGAGAACAAACTTTTTGTCAACTGTTAAGAACAGGGCCATCCAATTTTGTGTTTTGTTCTCGTCAAATAAAGAATTGCAGTATTACATGTTCGGCAAGACATTTTTTACATGCACCTTTTAAAATGTGGTATTTTTTTGTAGAAAAAGAAAACACCATTAGTATTTGAAAAATTTAAAAGAGTAAAGGCCCAACTATAATATGCTTAAGCTCCTGTCAAAAATAAAAAAAATCTTTTCAAATGCATTTAAAAACACGAAAACAAAACCAAAAAACATTTGATTCCGTACGGAAAGTGCAATTTGTTTCGCACCTTGCTTAAGCAAATGACAGATTCATAAAATTTAACAAAAAGTTTCCTTAAGTTCAATATGGTTTGACATATATGATTTACATGTATTCGGCCATTTGCTTAAGCCAACTTAAGCATATTATAGTTGGGCCTTAAGTTGTGCTTCTATAACGTTATTTGCTGCTTTGCTTGAATTCTCACGATTTTGTAATAATGCCTATACTTAAGTTACAATAATCACAGAATGAATGTACCTTATGTTAAACGTATAATTTTTAAATTATTTTACTAGGAACCAGTTTAATAATCAAACATTTTATGTCCTTTTCAAAATCAGGGTTCAAAGCAGTGATGCCAACTGTATTTAAGAAAAGGGATTCTTTTTGTAGGGATTTTTTCGGAAATTTTCAAGCTTAGGGAAAGAAGACAGATATTTTATTTTAAGGGAAATGTAAGGAACATATAATTGTATCTTATTTTCAATATATTGTCTAAAAATTACGTAAGTATTCGTCTTATTTTCATTTAAAAATTAAAATTTTTCATATGTGAAATGATTTTTTGACAGAAACCCTATACTATGAGTCATTACAGCCGTGTTGCCGAATATTCGTAGCGGCTTTAATATATAATTAGGTTTTACGAATTTTCGCGTTCGCATATCCGAACTAGTTTTTAATTTTTGCTTTTTGCATTCGCAGTCACATCCACTAAAATGTATGCGAATATTAAAATAGAATATACAAAGAATGAAATTTCTACACCTTCTAAATCAAGAGAAATAAAACAATACAATTTCGAATTTTGAAAAAAAATTTTAATGAAAACTTTTAAGGATAAGGAAGGATATATTTTGAAAAGGATTTTTTTATATTATAGTAGTTCAGGGTAACTGAAGAAAATATATTTGTTTTTTTAATTTTGCAGAGCTTTCCCTTTTATTTATGCTTAAAATTTTAGATTCTTATATTAAAAAACTATTTAAAAAAAGGTATTCTTTTAACATTTTAAGCTCTTTAAAAAGGATTAAAGATGCTGAAATGAAAAATCAAATACGAAATTTGACTATGTTTTGTATATAGATTAAGGATATATAGAGGTGTTTCCGCCAAAAAGAAAAAATTTAAATTTGTCACACAGTCTTATTTTTGAAATTGAATTTGATATGTGCGCGTATGGCATTTTCTTATTTATATTGTTATTTTTTTCTTGTTGTTAATTAATGCTTTTATTATAATATTTACAAAATGTTATCAAAATATGTATGCCTCTAGCTAAAATCAATAAATTTTTAACGTAGGAAAAAGTATAGGAACATTTTTTTTTGGTTGTAGGGAAAAAAGGGATTTTTTTTAGACACGTAGGGATTTTTTAAAATTTCTCCCGGCATCACTGGTTGTAAGGAAAGCCTAGATTTCTTAAATTAAAATGGCAGTGAAAATTTTGGGACCAACGTTTATAGATTGATTGTTTTAGTTATCAGTTTTAGTCTTCCGTATATAAACAACAGCATTATATTAAACATGCGTTTAAAAAAACTGCAGTCAAAGTAAAAAAACTGCGGTTTCTTCGGATTCTTCTGATTCGTTAAATGTAAACAGTCGCTGTCAAACCAACTCAAAAAGCAAATGGTTGTACACAAATTATCGTTTTTTGTTCGACATTTTTTGGTTTCGGCTGCCTATGTAGAACGTGTTATTTCTAACAAAGTTCTTGGTATAAATTTTCCTGCAACATGTCTTTTTTTAACTAAACAAATAAAATACTTACAACAGATTTTGTTGCTCACAAAACAACTTTAAGTTAAATTACCCTTATAACATACACAGACATACTTATAAAGTAAAAGTATTTAGTGTTCATATGAACTCAAACTACACATATGTACTTATGTTTATCAACTTGTAGTGTTTAAAGGCAAAATACACATATTGTATCCTTAGACACTTCTACTAACAAATGTTCATTTATACTCCAGCATAGACATAATACACGTACACAATAAATACATAACAATGTATGACTGTGTTATGGATTTGAGTGTCTAAGTATCAGTAACATTAAATGCAATTAATTACAACACGTTTCAAACTCATTTAACGCGCAGCAAGCCAACATCAAGTCAAGCCATTTTAGGCGAAGTGATAATAGAAACAAAAGCGAAATAAATGAAGGCAATATAATAAAAATCTCATATTTACACAGTCTCTCTCGCAAACACTCACACACGCACACAAATAAACTACAGCTTGAGATAGAAAGATAGACAGACAAGCGAACAGACATCAAAATTCCAAAACTTTTTTGTTTTATTTTTCGTGCTTTTCATATGTACGACGAGTAAATTACGATACACAGTTACACTTCTATACTTGTATGTTTGGATATATATATAGATAGATAAATACATATAAATAATTAAGCGTGATTTTTATTGTTCATGACGTCGACACCATTTTGTACATGATTCCTTCAAGAATCTGAAGGAATAAAGCAAAAATCTCTTGAATCTTCTTCATCTTGCAATGAAAATTTTGTGTTTGTTTTTTGTATCTTTTCTTACGTATGAGTACAAAACATTTCAACTTCATGATGTGGATTTTTTTCTTCTTTATTTAATTTATCCATGGTACAGTGGGAAAACGATATCGTGGAAGTGGGAACCTCCAATAGATTAATATTTTTTTCACATAAACTAAACGGGTTTTGATTTATGGCAAGTGCTCGATTAAACTCAATCCAGTTTTATTTCCGAAATAAAATTTTATATTTAAATAACAGAAGTTGCAAAATAAGCCCAGCGTAAAGATTCCTTATCAAGTAACGTATTTTCGTATGAAATTTTACTTTTAGGTACAATAACTCATCCCAATTTAAATACATTTTAATTTTGCTTTGGAGTTGAATACAATAACGTAAAGAAATAATAATCGGATGAACTGATATTCTATGCTGGGCCACAGGAACCGTAATGTAACTTTTGTAAGTGTGTTAGCAATAGACTTCCACATATACAAAAATAAATCTTAGTAAAAAAAGAAAAATTAACTGCTACAATTGAGATTTAAACTTAGCTCTTTTTATCTATGTAAAACTAATTCTACTTCAAATGAAACTCAAAGCAATTCAATGAAATTGACTTTTTGGAAGAAATTCCACCCTTAGCCTAGACTGTTAACTCCTACTTTACAACTCTATCTTAAAGTCAATATGGCGCTGCGCTATACAGTTATGGGGCACAGCCTCGGCCACCAATATAAAACAAATCCAAAAGCGTCAAAACAAAATTCTTCAAATCATCAAATCATCACATGGGTATACCCAGATGTTTAAAAATTTCGTTAAAAAAGCAGCACTGAAAAATGATTTTTCTCTGGGTGTAAGTAAAAAACTCGAACATTCACAAAGACCTTAACCCATTTACGCCCGCTGTGCCAATTTGGGAACACTTCATTATTTCCGGCTTATCACAAAGTTTTTGACATTATTCAATATATGTTTACCTTATTGATAAACTAAATTTTCAGAAATTTCTATAACATCAAAAAAATTTTTTTTTAAAGTGACCGTAGTGCCAATTTGGGTACACCTCTTTAATTCCAAAAAAAAAAAATTTTTGTTTGTTGTTTATATGTAATGAATTAAATAATTAAATAAACAATATTTAATTTTTTGTCCGGTAGTTTTTGTTTGGCCTTAAATGGGTTAATGTGCCATCAGCTAAGACTTTGATCAGAAATTACTCAATAAAACATCTTGAAAGGCTACTTGGGCAGCCATCGTGAATACAGCTCTCTTGGGTCCTTCAGTGGTCCCTTTGAGATACCCAGCGCCAATGCCCATCCTACAGAGTAGAGGTCTGCTTTGAATAACTCACTCGTTTGCCTTTACTTAAAGTGCACAACATTTATTCAAATAAAAAACAATAGAAGAGAGTAAACCGTATACAAAAATAAGAGTGACTAAATTGAATAAAAAATTGTTTACTGTAAATGAATTTGAGAGTCATTCATAAATAACAAAACATTGGAATGACCCGTTAGAGAGAGCAAGTTTACAAAAAACATTAGAATAATTTTTGAATTATTGAATGTGCATACATTTATTTGAATACATTGACATAATATATGTGTAAGCTTGTGGCTTCTTTTGTTTATAAGAGTTAGGCTTACAGATACATACATACATAACGTGTAGGTACAGATATTTTATATTTAAATTATATTTTAAAATTTAACTCATTTGTTTTGTGTTTGTTTATTCTTTCATTTGTTTCGTTATGATTGTGTGCTTGACTCATTGCAGTTAAAAAACAAATGGGTGTGTTGAAATTGCTTTTTATTTATTCTTGCAGACCTCTACTACAGAGCAGTAAATTTAATAGGCATCACTGCAAAAGAAGCAACCTTATTTCTATCTCAGGTATCTCTCCCTAAAGTCGTAAATCTTAGGACATGGGCACATGGACACATAGACAAAACCAGTTTCCTCTTTCTCTTTGCCATGGCAATTTCTGCAGTAGTCATTGCATTCCAAATCCATCCCCACCGGCCATTGCCCAGTAATAACTGAGACCACTGTTCTAATAACGTTATTGGAGAGCTGGTTTTCTGTTTATCATATCCAGCCTACAATGGCAACTGTGCAAGTCTATAGGACCTTCAGTGAGCCAACGAATTGATCAATGATTGTGCCATCTCGTTCGGCAAGCTCATCTGTTATCTTTTTACCCCGGAAGTTTGCATGCCCGGATACCCACATAAGCGTTACATTCGAATAAGCGTTATTTCGATATGTGATTATACCTAAGTCAGTAAGCCGCCCGCCTTAAAGCAGATATTTCCGTCTACAGGACCCTACAGTCAAAGGAAATTTTTATGTACAGTTCCTCTATGAAGAAATCCCCGCCAACCCCAGTTCCTTCTTTCGAACCGTCATTAAAGATCCTTAGGGTCGGTCCACTTTAATAGACATCCTATTTCCGTATATGCTGCAAGAGGAAAGGCATACAAAATACTTTAATGCTGCAAAACAAAACTTTTCATATATGAACACGAATGCGGTCCATGTTTCAGCAGCAAATGTTTCCTAATATGGACGGGCTCTACAGCAAACACTTAAAAATAGATCTTATCTATATTTTCAATGCTACTACACTCACAGCTGTTCCACTGTAATTAAATACATTATTTCTTCTCTTCTTTATACTTCCTACGAAGATTTTTAAGCGTTGCAAGTAGATTACTTTTTTTTTTGCTTTTCATTTGTTCTTTACTTAAATCATTTCTGTGTACATAAATGAATGTACGTAAAAAAATTGTTAGAATTGTTTCATTTTTTTTGTTAATTGTGTATATTTAAAATGCCTTTATTTAAGTTTACTAGTGTAACAAGTTTCTTCATGAGATACATTTAATTTAGAAACCAAAAAGTTTAAAAAGATATGAAAATTTTACTTGTCACTTGTGGAATGAACATTTCAAAAGTTATAAATTCTGGTCTTTCGTGGACATACTAATATGCCAAAGCTTATGTTTCCAGGTTGTAACATAAAAGAACCACCTTTTTTATGTTACAGGTTCTTATTCCGTCAACACCCTGCATCTATAATTTTATTGTTCATAGTTCAATATTATAGAAAATTTAAAAAGTACCACAAAAAGTTACCCTTTTTGATACTTTTGCTCACCATTGAAGTATAAAAAGATTCAAAATTGTAGTTGGAGCCCATTATTTAATACGTTTATGTCACTGAATGGAGAAATATGTTTTGTAAAAAAGAGTACTAGAAATAGCTACGATTTTTACCCCTTTAACGTTTGAATTTCGAAAAAGTACCAAAATGGTATTAGATGTTTTAGATAAGTTACGACTGTAATTAAAATGTTTGTTTCTCTGTTTACTGGTTTAAAAGCTAGATCCCAATAACCATCTCGCTTATATGGTGAGTTCCCACTTTGAAGCAATACATTTTTGACACAACCCATAAAATAACTGGTAAAAGTAGCGTTCAGCTTTACGCACTGAATGTTGTTTACAGTTATTTTTAAGTATTCTCCCTTACAAACCTGCTTCGTGGTAAGCGAATGGCGTAGCACTTGAAATGTTGTTTTTTCTTTTATAAGACTTAACAAGATCTTAACAAGGAACTCGAGTTCCTTCACTTACTTTACCCCACCTCTGTATGTCATATTGGGTAGCGCGTAATTGTGCGCTTATTTTTATAAATGTACCGTTAGTTCTTTGCAATATGTGACAATTTTTTGTGGGGATGGGTTGACAAAAAAGTTGCAAAATACACTCTTCACCCATTTACTAACAAAAAAGGGCCGAACTTCAAAAAAGTACTAGTCAAATGTCAGCTTCTTTTTTTAAAGAACACCGATAAGTATTAAATATTTTTTTGTATCTATTTTAGTTAAGGAGTTAAGAGGTAAGCGAATTTACATTGTTTTTTTGCTCTTTTTTACCCTCTAATTTCCTAAAGTCTCGTCTGAGTGGATTGATTTGGTGCGAGACCAACCAATTTCAACTTTTTGGCTTAATGCGTTTCGGGTATGCGATGATAAAGCAGTTAGTTTGTCTGCCCATTTTCATGTATATAGAACACCGTTTACACAAGATTATTTCAAGAAAATTTGCATTTTTAGAGACTTTTTGGAAAACAAGGTTTTTTTGTTTTGTTTTCCCCTTACAACCTTAAATTGAATTGACAAAAAATCAACCAATTGAAGTCTGGATTGTGAGAAAATATAAACTCACTGCTTGCTTTTGGGGTTTTGTTAAAGCTTTGATATTATTACCGTTAAGACTTTTGAGTGTTTATAATTCCTATTCGCTTAACAATTTTTTTTAATTATAATATCTTTAGCTAGATTTTTTTTAGATTAGATTCAGCAAGAAACTTAGGAGTACTATTTAACAGAAATTTAACCTGGTCGAATTACATTACACAAGATTGTGGTAAAGTATATGGCATGTTGCGAAGTTTATGGGCTACTCAGCACTTTACACCTCTGCAAGTGAGAATATTACTTGCAAAAACATATCTTCTGCCGACACTTTTATACTCATCTGAAATTTTTACTGGTTGTAACACAAATGATATGAGAAGGCTGACCGTAACATATAACAATATCATCCGTTACATATTCTCTTTAAAAAGATTTGATCATATATCGCAGCACTCTTGTAGTTTATTCAATATGTCATTTTCAAACTATCTTCAATTCAAAAACTTAATATTACTTCACAAAATAATAACGACAAAGGAGCCAAAATATCTTTATGAACGTCTGCAGTTTTCTAGATCGTGTAGAGGGAAAAAATTAATACAACTTCGTCACCGTGACCATGCTTCTGAATGCCAATACTTCATATTAAGCATACGTCTCTGGAATCAACTTCCAAATGATTTGCAAACCACTAGCAACGCTATAAGATTTAGAAAATTATTGAGGGAATATTTTTCGTAAATTTTTGGGAAAATTTTGTTTTTTTTTATGTTTTAAATGTAAACTTTGTTTTTTTTATTTATTTTAATTCTTATATACTTATAGGTATACTTTATTTATTTTACTCTATTTAAATTTAAATATAACCTATGTAGTTTTTAGGAAATATTTTTTATCAACGTATACTTTAACTTGTCTGATTCTAATGCTGTAATTTATAAGATATTGTGTCTTGTTGTATTAGAAAATCAAATTAATAAATACAAATACAAATATTCTAAAATCTTTGGATAAAGTTTCCTGATGATCTGGCCTAAGCAACCGGTGAAATGCGCATAGGATTAGTTTATTCCACCAACAATAAATTTCAGTTTATCAATAGTAAGAATTGGGAATTTAGCACATTTAAACTAAATCTTATTAATGGTCAAAAGTTATTTGCCAGAAACATTGTTTTGTGATTAAGCTTATACACATGCAGAGAAAAAGTATGTTTTTGTATTGTCACAAACAACTAAAGTGAAATTTTTGCGAGAAGCCTGAAAATCGAATTCTATCTCTATCTGTGGATTTTAAAAACGTAACTGATACATAATGTTGGGTTGGGTACACACTATCGGTCATGTGTAACAGTTTTTCTTAAACTTTCGCTTGTTCGATAGTGTTGCTGCCTTTTTTCGTCAGTCAACCGTCGACCACAAGTTAAATATTTGACTGTATTTTTCGATAGTGTGCAACTCACATAAGATACTACGTATTTCCTGATACTATTCACAACAAATAATTCTTTTTAAAAAAGCTATACGATTATAAATTCATGTTTTCTTCTGTTTTCATGTATGTTTTCTCATGCTCAGCTTTTCAGCTTGCATTATTCAAAGTTACAAATGAATTCAGTTTTATTTAAGTGTTTAAATGCAACTGTAAATATATTCGCCAAAAGAATGTAAATATGAGTGGGAATTATTTGCATAAGTATTTCTTGACTAGTAATATACGACGCACAGTGGGGTGAAACATATGCAAAACGAGGATTAATTCAAGGAAGCCTGTAATCTATTACACATTTTTTTTTTTTTTTGGATTCTGTGTATATTGATTACAAAAAAAAAAAAATTTTTGTTGTAAAATTTTAGTGGAATTTCAATTTTGTTTTCTTTAATAAACTAAAAACTAAAAAAACTATGTAATTTTTTCGAACAATATAAAGGGGTGTGCTGGAAATCGAAAACGTAAAACGCAAAAATTTTAAAAGTCATTTTTTAATAAGATTTCTGTTATAAAAGAATTTTATGACATATATTATACAAATATTTCTCTATTAAGCAAAATTTTATTAAAAGCGTACTGAAAACAGCTTCAAATTCTTACGTTTTCCTTTTTCGATTTCCAGCAGACCCCTGTATATTTTTTTTATATTCATTGCTAAAATATGAAATTAAAAATCATCTTCTTAATTATCTTCGCCTTCATCAAATTCATCATCCCCATCGGGAATAACTATTTAGCAGAATAAGCAAATCAATTGCTGTTTGTGTTAAATTTAAATTATATAGTTTTTTTATCAAAATGTTTGTTTTTGCTTGAAATTAATGGATCTGAAGTTATAAGAAACCGATCAAAAATGTCTTCATTCTATTTTATGCCAGTGCATTTACGAGCATATTGTTCTCTAAAAATTTTTAAAATCTTTATAACGAGCTTCTTGTGCTTCCTTGGAAAGTTGGCCTATTGGCAATAGAGCATAAGATACTATTTCTGGTGCATGATTTAAGAATTTGTGTATAGTGGGAGGGATATAAAACCATGGGTAAAGTTTTACGAAAAGATTTGCGGTTTGATGGGTAAAGCCGCGAAATATTTGAAGTGAATCTCGTAACAACAGAAAACAACAATAAGTATTATATGCAATCTTTCTATCAATTCTACATTAATTTTTGTAATTTTCGCAGAAACCTGCATTTCGGAAAAATAATAAAAACTAAAATAATCATTTAAACAAAACAAAACTAGTTGATGTGTTGTACAAAATCTCCAATATTTGCAAATGGGGCAAAAACGGGCCAGGTTTTTTCTTTGTTTATGCAAGCTGAAAAACCATATTTTAAGAATATATAAAAAGTTTTGCGCAAGTATTCTCACAAACAGTTTGAAAATCAACATTTCTTAAAATAAATGCATTTTTGGACCAATTTAAAAAAAAAAAAAAATTTTAATATTTCCGCGGTCAAGAATGAAAGATTATCAATAACAATTTTAATTAATTTTCATGTTGTAAAATTCCTTTAATGAACTTAAGCCTAATTTAAAAATATTAAAAATTTGGATTAAAAACCATAAATAGTTCAACAAAATAACCACAATACTAATTATTTCCGCAATATTTTTCTTTACAAAAATGTATTAATTAATTAGTCAAATATCTGAAATTAATAGATCCATTTTGAAAAATAGTGTTTTCAAAGAAACAATTCTTACAAATCGCAATTAAAATATCTTGTTTTTGACTTTTTAACAAATATTTCCAAATTATAAAATATTATTCCACTTTGACAGCGTATAACTAAAAAAGTAAACAACATAGATCCATAATTTTTGCAGTTATTCGTGCTAAATTTTATCTTCTTTTATATGGTACCAAATACTTGCATGAAAAACAAACTTCATTTTTGAATTAATCCTCGTTTTTGGTACTGTTCACCCCTCTGTGCGACGTTTAATTGTATCTTTAGGCATTTCACATGTTGTCGTATTAGAAAATTTTTTTAATTTTTGTTTTGATTCTAAATGTTGGTATTTGGCGGAAATTTAATGCTGGTGGCTTAATCCAATAACAGCAAGAAAAACTATTTCGACAAACACAACAGATACGACAATTAGTCTGCAACATTTTACCAAGATTTAAGAATTTGTTGGTGCATATTGTACACGCTTTCGTACATTTGTCAAAACTACGTCATTTTTTAATTAAGCAAACGTTCTGATAGAAGATCTTTGTATTTTGTTTCTTAATTTAAGAATTTTTAATATCAGATATTTTTTCTAATTAGTCATACGATTTTAATTTAAAATACTCTGTTAAAAAAATGACAAAAAAAGAAAGAAATTAGAAGTCTAAAAAAATAAAATAATAGAAATTATGTAAGGAGGCGTATGAATGCCAAGAATAATTGCAAAGAAGAATTAAAATAAATACTAAAAACAAGCGTAAGAGAAAAGGAAATAAAGTAAATGCTTAATGTGCCATTAAAACGTTGAAAATATGCATGTCTTTAACCATAATTGTTACATTCAGTAAAAACCTCAACGTTCAGAGTTTCTTAAAGAAAAATTTTTCTGGTTCAACGATGGTTCGATATAGACTATTGGCGTTACCGGGGCTGGTATATTTGGTCTAAGCTTCCAAAAACTCTAAGTTTGGGTAAACAAACATCAAATTAACGCCATATCTATATGGACCAGGGATGGTTTAATGAAAAACTCGAGAGGTTTGTAATGTTTATTATTCTGAGCCCTGTTTGATATCGCTGCTGGCTTAAGACGAATATTTCTGAAATTTGACAAACTAAGAGCACTTTCTGGCCTATTTACTGGACACTGTGGTCTCAAATAACTTCAGTTCATATTAGATAATGTCTTTAACAAACAATGCAAAATCGGCAAGATAGAGGATAAGACTTCTGAACATTTGCACTGTTACTGTGCCGCCTTTGGGGCTCATAGACAGAAACTTTCTATTGAAACTATTATGGATCCAATCGAAATTTTGGTTCTCTTACCCAGCAGAATAAATGGCTGCGAAAATCACTTACTTGGAGGTCACATGATCAAGTTTTGTCTTTCAAATCCTTTCTTTTTGCAAAACACTCTCATTTATTTTACTAACACACACTTTTTAAATTGATCACGAGATTGTCTTTAAATTTACTTGTTCATTTGTTTCGCAATTTTACGTGCAATTTAACCAGTTGTTCTCAAATTAATTTTTGTGTTTCCTTTGAAAAATATCTATCTTAAAAAAAAGTGTTTTTAAAAATGCTAGTTGTTTCTTAGTCGGAGATATTTTTAAAATGAAATCGACTATCCATTTGTATGCAGCCTGTGCTACGGCTGTCAATTCAAACGAGTTTTGACAAGCAGTTTGTGTGACGTTTGTGTGACGGCGAATATATTCAATATTTCGCAGTACTTATTGCCTTTGATATTTATCTAAGTTTCAAAAATTTTAATTTTAATAACTCAAAAACTTTAATTTTTAAACCACTTTTTTAAAATCAAATATCCGATCAAATTTCTTATGTTAGAAAAAAGTTTAGAGAATTCAGCTTGATCTGCTCAAAATACAACAAAAAGAAACATTTTATTAAAGATTGTTAAACTTTTATGATTAAGAACCCCTACTTTTACCATAATCTTTAAGTACCTATTAACCAGCCGGAAGACAATGTACTTACATTTGGCAGACAACGCAAAGACATTTGGACAATATTTTTAACATTAAGACAAAAACTTCACACATACAAACAAACATCTACGAAATCAACTGTGGAAAGGAATTTATTCCATTCACACAAATTCACTTTTCAAGCATATATATACATACATACAAACACACACGTATATTTCTACTATTCCTCTGCCGAAATGTGTATGAAATTTTGAAAAGACAGTGTCTAAATTAAGTTTAATTTCTTGGTTTTAACAGGGAAAATATGTTCTGCCTAAGACATATTTTTTACATGTCTACTCACTAGAAAATTCTTACATGTGGTGACATGAAGGGAAAGGAGGAGTGTTAATTTTCTTTGGTTTTTTTTGGTAATTATTGTAAATTAACTTAAGTGTATGGGCTTATTGCTGAGTTTGGTAATTAAAAGCACATATTTTTTGCAGGGAAAAAATAACATTTCCAAGAAAACGTGATTAGAAGGAAAGATTAAGTACATAATTAATGCCTAGATAGGAATTCTTTTAAATTTAATGATTCTTTTTATCTGTTTAATGTAACATATTTAAGAGGGGATGTTAAAAATTTGGTATATAATAATGTCCCTTAAAGTTTTGGTTATGTAACGAAGCTGTTTTTTCTTGACAATAAAATTATAAGCCAGAAAATTACCATTCGTCATATTAAACAGTTATATAGATAGGCGTTCTCAATTTCTGGGTACATGTACTTGGGATAAAATATATGGGTACTGAGATACATGATGAAAAGGAAATCAATGATTTATTCGCAGACTTTTTTCGGCCACATATTCTGATGCACATTGTCCTAAAAATGTCAATGATCCATGGTCAAATATACCGACTTCAGCAGGGCATTTGATACGGTAAATCATAACCTACTTCTGAAAAAATTGATATTATAATATTCGACAAAATTTATGTAAGCTTGCTAAAATCATAACTTCTCGGCAGAATACAATGCGTAAAATCCGGTATTCCGCAAGGTAGTCACCTTGACCCTCTTTTGTTTCTGCTCTTTATCAACGACATGCCCTATATTATTAAATATTCACATATACTTATATTCGCAGACGATGTAAAAATATTTTAAACTTCAAGAACTCTAATGACCACATTTATCTTAAAGAAGACTTAGATACCTTTTATAATTGGTGTAAACATAACCTAATGAAATTAAACCTAATAAAATGTGAACATATGCGCTTTTCTAAAAAACGTAGTAATATAAATAACTATAAACTCGGTGACTATAAAATCGAAATAGTGGACACAATTATGGATCTTGCCATCTTACTGGATGTTAAATTGGATTTTATTCAACACATAACATATAATAGATATATTTATTTGATATCTATTATATGCTGCTTTATGAAAAAATAATTAAAGTGAAGGATTAAAAAAAATATTGTGTAATAAAAAGGTTAAACTTTGTGATTTCCAACTCTATACAAATTTGCGATAAAAATTGTTAAATTTAGGTACTTTCAGTTTATCGAGAATAAAACAGGGATTTGTGCATGGATTTTCATCAAATAAAACTAATTTTATTTCTAAAAGAGCCCAAGAAAATCCTTAAGTTGAGATTTAGGAAAAATTTCATGTTTAAACTTATTTATAAATCACAGATTTATGCTAATAACATATCCATTTCAGTAGAGAATCCACTTTGTCACTTATGGTAAAGAAGAGGATTGAATGACTGATGTAAGCAGAATGCAACACATGTTGTTGCCTCAAAACTGAATTCACTTACATATTTGGACATGAGCAACAAAACGATAATTCGTACCAGCAGTTGATACGATGTAAATTTAGTTATACATTTATTCATTGATACAAACACACACACTTTCTCTTATCAATTTAAATATGTGGGAGTAAGCAAATGTGTAACTGTTGATACTCGTAATTGTATACAAAAGTAAATTTACCTTTAAATCTCAATGCAAAATTTTACACAGGTACAAATGCCTTAATGTGTTATACTCTATTTCTGGATGAGTAGAATGTATGCACGTATGTTTGTTTGTATCCTTAAACATAGTATATCTACTATTATGTATCCTTGGTAATTACTGTGTGCTAATTTTAATGTATTATAAATATGAAATTGATATGTATTTATGTGTGTAAATTTGTAAATGTGCAAATGTATGCATGTTTGTGTTTTCGGTGTACAAATACATTTGTAAAATATTCATCTCTTCATTATTTTCCCACATACAGGGCGAAAGAGAATTATTGTATTTGAAGTGAATTTGAGTAGACAGCAGGACATTGATGTTTTGATGGCTACTTGTTTTATAGTGAAAATTAGTAATGAATACATTTACTTGAGCAGCGACTGGAGTTGTATGTTTCTGATTGTTATTCGAATAAAAATGTCGATGAAGATAATTATTTGTGTTGTTAAGGCTTAGAAAATTTTTTTTGGATCACAATAAAATATTCTAGCAGATGTTCTCTATATGTTCTGTTTAAATCAATTGACTGTATACACTTTTGTGTATATATTCAGGATCATTGAATGTGGTAGTCCTTTTGACGATGTGTTTCGGAGATTGAAAATTAAATATATTTATCTGATACAGCTTTAAAATTTGTACTGACAGAATGTTAAAAAGCAATAACTACAGCCATCGATTGGAATTCGATAACTACTGCATTAAAAAAAAAAAAAAAATTTTTTTTTTACAGATTTTGTTTGGAAACTTTTAATACTTATTTTTATATCTTTGACAATATGGAAAAGTAAATTGAAGATATCCGTCGTATTGTTGAAGTTTTATTCGGGAAATTTTTTGCTTTAAGGGTGTATAATATTGAATTAGAAACAACTTTTGTAGTGGCTTAAAGATTTAACACCTTGTCTCATTGTAAAAACTTAATTTGTTCGACTTAAGCTACTCTTTCATATGACTATAGATATACTTTATACCTTATCTTTACGAAAACAACCCTTTAAAGCCCGCAAACCTCGCCTTGATAGACTGGCTTACTACCAGCAAGCCTTCCCGGGTACTCTTCTTTTATATAAAAAATTTGATATTTATTTATAAATATTAATAATTTCAACAAAGTGTTTTCATTAATATTTATTGCCTTATTATTCACATATGAATGCACAATAAACACAAAAGACATTCTCTTTTTTCAAAATTACAAAAAAGGAAAATCATATAATTTCGCATATAATTTTTATGCACTTTAAAAATTTTTTTTTTTCTAAATTTAAATAGATTAAATTAACTTTGAATATTTTTTCCGAGCTTGCTATTGACCACATTTATAATCATTTTATTAGTAGTTGCTTGCTGTGCTATAAACAGGGAAACCGTAAATATAAGAATATTCAAATGATTAAGCGCTGTTCGATAAATTGATTAATTTTGGGCGATTAACTGTTCGAATGATTTAAAATTGCTTATTTTCAATTAACGAATACTTCGAATAATTTATGTCGATTAATCGATTAATCGAAAATTTCTTTTTTCAGAGTATTAGTTTTTTTTATGTTAAAAACGTTTTAAATACCCTTTTATTTCATTAATATTTATTGCCTTATTATTCACATATGAATGCACAATAAACACAAAAGACATTCTCTTTTTTCAAAATTACAAAAAAGGAAAATCATATAATTTCGCATATAATTTTTATGCACTTTAAAAATTTTTTGTTTTCTAAATTTAAATAGATTAAATTAACTTTGAATATTTTTTCCGAGCTTGCTATTGACCACATTTATAATCATTTTATTAGTACTTGCTTGCTGTGCTATAAACAGGGAAACCGTAAATATAAGAATATTCAAACGATTAAGCGTTGTTCGATTAATTGATTAATTTTGGGCGATTAACTGTTCGAATGATTTAAAATTTCTTATTTTCAATTAACGAATACTTCGAATAATTTATGTCGATTAATCGATTAATCGAAAATTTCTTTTTTCAGAGTATTAGTTTTTTTTATGTTAAAAACGTTTTAAATACCCTTTTATTTCATTAATATTTATTGCCTTATTATTCACATATGAATGCACAATAAACCCAAAAGACATTCTCTTTTTTCAAAATTACAAAAAAGGAAAATCATATAATTTCGCATATAATTTTTATGCACTTTAAAAATTTTTTTTTCTAAATTTAAATAGATTAAATTAACTTTGAATATTTTTTCGAGTTTGTTATTGAACACATTTATAATCATTTTATTAGTAGTTGCTTGCTGTGTTATAAACAGGGAAACCGTAAATATAAGGATATTCAAACGATTAAGCGTTGTTCGATTAATCGATTAATTTTGGGTGATTAACTGTTCGAATGATTTAAAATTGCTTATTTTCAATTAACGAATACTTCGAATAATTTATGTCGATTAATCGATTAATCGAAAATTTATTTTTTCAGAGTATTTTTTTTTTATGTTAAAAACGTTTTAAATAAATACCCTTTTATTTTTTCTTAACTCTTCGATTAACAATTTTTAAAATATAGTATAGTCCTAAAAATAAAACCAAAGAGTTTGGGAATGATTTATTTTTACCTTGAATCTTTCCAACGTCAACAATAAGTCTAAGAATCTTTTCTAAGTCAAGTTTCACCAAAACAATAGAAAGAAATCGTTTGAAATATAAACAATTAACCTGTTAACTCTTTTTTAAAAGATTAGCTTTAATTTTGATGATAATTTGATTAATTTGATAAAATTTTCATGTTAAAAAAAATATAATTTTTGGTCATATTTTCAAACTTCTAAACAAGCCAAAATTTAAATTATCCGATTAGCCGAATATTAAATTGTTTGATTACACTGTGCTAGTTGCAAAATTAGACAAGCCGGGCACATGGCGTTTTAACATAATAAAGTAATTTTAATAAACTTAACCGTTTTTGAGTTACGCGGATATATGTTGTACAACCTCCTCGATTTTCGAAATAACGGTCTATCTCGAAAACAAAAGCTAAACTAAAAGAACGGTGAACACCATTGGATTCATCGTACCCTAAAAAAAGTGTTATTATTCGATTAAATTTTTACTTCGAAAAATTATAAGCGCAATTAATCGATTAATACAAAACATCGATTAATTTAATACCTTAGTAAATATGCCATAATAAGTTTTTCCCTGTGCGACCAATGAAGGCAAAAACAATATTTTTATCCGTTTTTTTTAGCTTTTTATATATTTTTGCATCGATTTGATAGTGAATATTTTTGCTCTTTTCAACATTTTTATTTTGCATATTTTAGTCAAAAGATAATTTTTTTGGTTTCTAGTGTATTTTTTAATACTTGCTATTTTTTTTTAAATGCAGAAATAACTCTTATAAAAATTTTAACCTCATAACAAATTTGCATTACTGCTCATGGGCCCCATTAAAGGAACACTCGAAAATTTGTCTGTAACTACTTTGGCGTAGGCTTGACCGAATAGGCATTTTCTTACTTGTTTATTATATGAAAATAATTATTAATTGTATTTAAGTGCATATTTCCGGTTTCCCTGCTTTTTAATAAAGTGATCTTTTTTTAACACTTTTGAATTAAATTAAATTTTTTTTGTTATGCTTTTTAATTATTTGCAAATTTTATAAACTTACTGGTTTAATTATTAATAAACTCGGTGGTAATTTTGTTTCAAAATATTCATAAAACAAAAATGACAACAACAAAAAAAATCGTATAAAATTGTGTTAAAGTTAATTAAATTGATAAAAATTATATATAAAAAAAAAACAAAATAGTAAAAGGTATTACAAATAATATGTTTTGAGTAAAAAAAAGTTTTTATAATATAATAAAACAAAGTTAATAATTTTTATGTATATGTTTAATAATGTATGGCATAATTGTATTTAAGTTAATTAAAAATTATTTTATAGTGTACATTTTAAACAATTGCTTATGAAGTACAACAAAAAATAATAATATTAAATTTATTTTATTATTTTTATTAAATTTTTGTAGAAAAAAACGCTTTTTATCTTAAGTCCAACTCAGAAATTAGTTTTTACTTATTCAGTGCATTTTGTTGGTATTTGAAAATAAAAAAGTGTAAAAAAATATGAAATTTTATACAAAATCATAAATAATGTTTTTATTAAATCTGCATTATTACTCGTTTGTACGTGGTTATGTGAAACTTATAGCTATGGAACCACTAAACCTAATTTCATAAATGGGCAAAAAAAGACACTAACATTGCTTTATTTTCTATATCCGAAGTTTTAATACTTATAAGAATTAGTTTTGCAGCTACAAACGTTTTTACTCGCAAGGATTATTTAATTTGTAAAAGTTAACTTTTAGTAAAATATAAAAATTGAGTTTTTTAATTCAAGTCCCTTAATTAGAGATAAGAATGTAGTCAGGATTTAAAATTAAACAAGTTTGTTTCCATTTATCATCTGGTCCAGAAATATTCACCCTTATCGTGGTTGGTGAACTTAAAATACGCCTGCGACTCTTTGGTAATAGAATAAAGGAAATAAGTTCACGTTCTCTTTAATCTATTACCAAACTGTTGCAGGCATATTTCAAATTCGCCAGCCACAATAAACGTGATTATTTAATTGATTCAGCATTCACGCCACTCCCAATACTCCATTCCAATTCACCCAGATATTGTCAGGTGTTGTTTATTGATAACAAAAAATTTTTTTTTACCAAATTTGGAAACTTGTACCACGCTCACTTTAAATTTCAGTAAAATACTGTATCAGTTTCCAAATTCAACGCATAATAGAAAATAAAAAAAGGAAAAACAACAGCAATTGATTTTATGGGTGAAAATTAAAGGGAGTCGCAGTTTTTTGCTTATATCTCAGTCATTTGTGGACCGATGTGGCTTAATTTCAATAGCATAATTTCTTTTGTCCTCGTAAAATCCATATCAACATACACTCGGACAGATAAACTTCCACTTTGTTAGTCATAAGGACCCAAATTGTACATATCGCAACAGAGTTTTTAAACCAACCGTTCAACCAACAGCTGTAATATATTAATATTATGGATCGATTTTGTCCAAAAGGTGAAAAAATAAATATTTTAAGTTAATATCCTCTTTATGGTCAAGTGCGATAAGTATATATATTGGGGATTTCATGTCAAGTGACCCAATTTTTTAATAGATGTCTTCCGATTTTGAAAGATGGTTTGCACCAAAGTAAGTCCTATTGGATAGTAGTTTAGACACAAATTTTTAACAAGATCGGTCAAAAAGTTTTTGAGTTAGAGGGCGTCAAAGTTTGACATTTTGGCCATACAGGTGTTCTTTCTTATCCATGTAACTTAAGTGACGGTGTTAGCAAAATTTGGCCCAAGTAGCTTAAATAGCTATTTGAACAATCTTTTGAACAAAATTTAATTAAAGGAAAAGACATAAGCTTTAAATTTCATCCAAATTGGAAGACATCGATTTAAATACGTATTGGGTCACTTGACATGAAATCCCCCATATTTATAAAGGGCCTGGCATCAATATTGTAGAAATTACAAACGAAATAACTAACTTCTATGTACATGGCCTTTCCTTTTGTGGTGAAGTGTTTGAGAATAAGTACTGACTCATTCAAAAGTTTTCTACACAAAAAATACACATGCTTATGTTGATAAAATCAGCCATTCAAAAATAACTTAATTGAATTTTAATAACTACATTTATTACTTTATATCATTTACTGTTCAATGTCTTTTATTTTTTTTTTGTCTTACTTAATATCAGCATTTAGCTATTATAATTTACACACACACGCAGTCATTAAACCATTATTTAAACATAAATGAGTTTAATCAATTATCACAAATACAAATAACTTAACAACTATCTTTTTTTCTACAACAAAAACTTACACAATAACAAACACAAAAGATATAAAATAAAATAGAATAATAAAAAAAAAACAGTTAAATAACTGATTCATTGAATGAAGTTCTCACTTTCCATAAACTTTTTGTGCTTGCCGGAGTGAGGGAGTTTATTTTTTTTATAGCGGATTCAAAAAGCGGAAAATGTTTTAATTGTTTCACTGGATCATCAGTAATCAAAATTGTCTGCTCGTGTGTGTAAAAGAGGAGAGAGTGTGAGACATTTTTATAGTGTTTGTGTATAACTGAATTTCAATACGCATCATTTAATAAATTAAATAATAGAAAACATCAATTAAATGTATTAAATACTTATAATGTTTAATTGTTTATTTATTGTCAACGTTATTCATCAGATTATGTACGTTTGCCTGTGAATGTATTTGTCTGTCCGAGAATACATCCATCAGTATTTATTTGTTGCCATGAAAACTTTTTGGTTTTTGAATTGTTAGTATTTTTATTGGCTGTGTGTTAAAGTTTTTGCAACCAAATTATTGGTTGCTATTCATGAAAACGCGTCCAAGAGGTGAAAACTTACATGAAATTTACAAAAATTAAATGGCCGCCATTTTTGAGCACGAGAAAAAGTTAAAAATTTTTTTGGTAAATAAATTTTATATGGTAATTAAATAAACAAGTTACCAACTCTTCACAACTAAAAATGGCTGAATTTTATGAAAAAATTGGCAAAAAATGACTCAACAAGATTTTTTTACAAAAAACGCCTTCATATTAAAAAAACAATTTATTACACTAAAATTGCACTAAGAGATTTTATAATTTTTAAGGGCCATTGTTTCAACTTACAAATAGTTATTTTTGTTACCAGTTAACATGGGCCTTAAAAATGACTGATAAGCTAACAGCAGGTTTATCATCATGGTTACTTTACATGTGAACTTTAACAATTGGAAGCTGCCATATTTTCTGCGGAAGATGTGGCAACTTCAATGACAGTTTTATATTTAATTAAACTTTTTCAAAAAAAAAAAAAAAAAACCCCCAATTTAGCAAAAAACAATTCACCTTTAAAAAATTCACAAACATTTACTTCTGTTCTTACCCTAGAGGGAAGCGCACTGACACCAAAGTAGTCCCGTGATATGTCTTTGGTGGTAGAGACCTGTTTAAGTTCAAAAATTTCATATCACTTTTACATGGGGATGTCATTGGAGGGAGTCAATTGGCACCATTTGACCAATCACACATCTATCTCAATGAGCGTGTTTATTGTCAGTTACTACAATGTGGTATTATTTCAATACAATGAATGTAGTACTATCTCAATAAAACAAGTCCAAGAACTAAATTTAAGAACCAAATTTTAGAAAGTCCCAAAAAACTGTGTCACACCACCGGTGAAGACTGTACTGAAATTCATTACTTTTTGCACCCTTTTGCTCTTCAGATACCAGTTAAATGGTTTGTTCTCCTTTCACTGGCCATGAGTTTTTTTTTTTGTACTTGTTCTATTTTCACAAATTCCAGAACCAGTATGTTGGAACAATTGACACTAATTTCCCGCAGGGTTATAAAAAAACTAAACAAAAATAAGTCGTTTCCACTATGTATTTTAAGCAACCGAAAGTAGTCAATATCTACTGCAATGTTGCCACAGTAAAGAAATAACATTTTTGATTTTAACAGACAGTTGTAACAATGGAGAAAACTTTATGGTCACTTTAACGTTCACGAGAGCTATTGCTTCCTTTAACTGGTACGAACTTTACCAAAAATTTGTAGTAATAAGTTATAAGAGTTACAAATATAACAAATTACAAACCGAGCAATAGTAACTTAGACCTTCAGCGCGCTGTAGCGAAACATACTGATAGATAGAACTGATAGACTAACTCACTACAAACTAGCCTGCCCGGGAATCCACACAAGAAACCGATAACGTAAAACGCATGAATGTTAAACGTCGTTTTTAAAAAGATTTCTGTAATAACAGAATTTTATGACAAATATTATATAAATGTTTCTCTAATTCAAAAAAAAAATTTTAACAAAAATTATAAAAATTAGATTAAAAGTGTATTAAAAACAACTTTTACTTTCTTGTGTTTTTCGTTTTCTATTTCCAGCCCACCCCTAATTTTTTTCTTTGTATTAATTCATTTTTAGTAACAATAAAATAAACATAAAAAATATCTTTAAAAAACCAAAAACTCCAACTATTTTTAAGCTTCGTAAGCAAAGTGCAGCTCGTAATTTTAAAGGTAATTTCAAACGTATTAATTGTCATAATGTCATAAGACGAAGTTTTTTGTAAACGGTTAGCATGATTATAGCTTTCTTACAAATAACACTACCGAAAATAGCTTTAAATACCAAACCTGCCTTATCGGTCTGAAAAACATCGATGTTTTCTAAACATCGACGGTAACTTTAATAAAAGCTGCTATTTCATGGACCGATTTTATTATAGTAGGTCCAGAATTAACCAAAAATCGGAAAAATCTTGAGTTTTAAATCACTTTAAGACCAAAAATTTCATATACAGGGCTATACATTTAGTGGGTTGAAAACCGCCGGTCTGGCAAGGCTGTCAGCTGCTAAATATCTGTCATTTGAAGTGTCATTTATTAAGTGAAAAGTTTACCATTCAGGAAGTTGGATCGTTTAAAAACCTAACGCGTAAAAAAAATTAAAACTTACTATAAATGTGGTGGTCAAACGTGACCACTTTTCGAGCTACAGAATGATTGCGGTCTTCATAATCGACCTACTGTGCAAGGAACTGGCAAGATTATAATGAAATTAAAAGAGACTGGAAGTGTTACTTATATGGCCAGGCCTGTGCATCATCGCAGTAGTGTAGTAGTTCTTTAAGAACCGTTATCATCAATTCAGACCGCTATGGTCGTATGATAACTGTCTTTTGGCCTGCAATTGAAGATTATAAACTGGCCGATATGGGCACTCCTACAGGAGTGTCACGTTACGCCACCAAGCAATTAATGTTGTTGCTTAAATTTTTCTTCTCTCTCACTAAATTGCGCTTCGCACCAAACTACAAACAATTTAAATAATATAAAAACTATTCTTTGAGAGACAATTAAAAATGAGTGGTACCGTAACGTGACAAAAAGTTAACTTTCCTGTGAAAATCTCTGTATATGGTTTCAACAAGACGGTGTCACGAGCCACATGACCAATTTGGCTTTATTACATAGGAAGTTTCCATAACGCGGAATTTAACGTCTTGGTGACAGGAAATGGCCACCAAGATCATGAAATTCGACACGGTTAGACATTTTTGTGAGGCTACGGCAATCTACGCGGATAATCCCTTAACGTTGGAGCATTTGATAACCAACATTTGTCAAGTTATCGCCAAGATTCCGCCCGAAATTTGCGGAAAAATGGTCGAAAACTACCTTAAAAGGATCGACTGTTGCAACCAATCTAAATAACATTAGCGGAGTTCAATATTAGGCTTGCGAAAGTGCAAATGCAAAATATCGTAGATCTTTAATGATATCTAACGGAAATTCTGTTATTTTGTTTTTGGATTTAACGAAAGAGCTACGGAATTTTGCAATTGCTCTTTTACAAGACTTTTATTGAACTCCGCTATTCTATTTCGTACGTAATTGCAAGGGCAAGTATTATACTAAAATTAAAGTTTCATCGAAATCATAGTTTTATGTGTGTTTTATTAAACTTTACTTTTGAAACCGAAAAATAGATAGCCCGTTACATAGATGTTAATATCTAGATAACATTTGACACAAATAAATCTTGTATGAATCTTTACCCTAAAACATAATTTTGTTCTCGTGAGTTCATGATTGCATATGGGTCCTAAACAAAATACACTCTGAAAAATTTGTCTGTATATACTGTGGTGTAGGGAATGATATGGTCGGATTGGCCGACTATATTTTTTTACTTGTTTAATTTTTTATTTAATTTATTTGTTTATTTAATTGTTGCGTATTAAGATTCAGGCAAACTGTCTCGATTTCTGAAAAATATACAGACATGCCCATTTTAGCACTCACCTAGCTGTCAAACTTAAGTGATTACATTAAATAATTTATAGGGTTATTTTGTAAAACACTTAACCTCACTTGAAAAATATTTTCATAAAAATTTTTAAAAATTAAAAAAATTAAAAAATTTATTATATGAAAAATTGTTCATCGCAAAGTGAAGGTATTTACTTAATAACCTTATTAATACAATTGATATGTTTTTATTACTAATAAATGATAAAAAAATGCAATTAAAGCAAATAGTGAATCTTTATATTGGAAATAATCTGTTATGAACTTAAAGACTTTTGCGATAACTATTTAAAAAATTTGTTAAAAATTCAGTGCAAATTGTTTAAAACTGCGAAAACATAAACATTTTAATAAATAATTAATCAGTTCTAAAAATTTAATGGTTAGAAGGTGTTTCATCCGAAAGCTTTTTTAAAAATGCATGTGAAAATTGGTGTAAAAAATTTCTAGGGAATAAAAAACGCTTATAATTATTTAAACTCGTCCCTCTACTCATTTAATTGCCGAAGTGATACTTACGAAATTGCAAACTTAATTTACCTTTGTCCTCCCAATGTTAATGAACACGGTCTACAGATTTTTGTCAAACCAACAAAATCTATTAAGAAATGTTAGGCCGGGTTTTTGAGAGGTGGATTAAGTTTAAACTTTTTTAACGTAGTCTGAAACTCGGATTTATCCGTCGAAATGTGATTTTTTTATTATTTTCTTAAAGACCAACATTTTAAGCAAAACTAAGATGTATCGTCAATATTTTGTATACATTCTTGGTAATGGCAGCACAAATCTGTTTTAGATTAACTAAGCCTAGTTTAACTGAGATCTCAAAAACCCAGCCTTTAAGTATCGTAAGTAAATTAGCCCGCAAAACTACTTGTATTAATATCTATAGGAGAAGTAAATTTAATTTAACTTAATTTTGTGAATTAAAAAAAAAATAACAAAATAAGAGAAATGCTCAAATAATAATTGAAAATGTGATGTTGAAAAAATGTTCATTGAATAAGAAAAGATTACACATTTTATTTAAATTTAAGAAATTTTTCTTTAATTAAAGAAATTTTAAAATCATAAAATAAATTTTGTTTTCCGAAATTATAACTTTTCCTTTAAATGTTTATAGAATTAAGTAATTAAAATATTGCATTGATTTAAATAAAAATCCTCTCATACCCAACCGCTAGTTAAATTAATTAATTTTCGACAATTTTATTTATAAGCCCTATTTGACACTATTAACCCCTTCTTTTATATAGTTAAACTCACACAACCATACAAATACAGCTCCCGAAAAAAACATTTATTAAAATAACTTTTCTAAAAATGTTAGTGTTGATATAAAATGTGACGACTTCTATACAGGTTTGACCATATGTCCTACATAAAACCCCTACTAAAAATTTCTAAAAGTAAAAAAGATCTGATATAGATGTATATGTATAACTAGATAATATTTTATAATTCAATATGAAAAATGCTGGATCCTTTATAGGTCCTCCAAACATTATCGAACTTAATGCCATAGTAATACTTTTTAACTGGCTCTTGTAACGAAGCGCCCATAATAACTAGCATATTAGGTATATTATTCCTATTTTGAAATTTACTAAAAAAAAATTTAAATGATTTTTCCCTTAATTTAATTTAAGTTCCCAAGTACAAACTTTTCCAAAGTCTATCTATCCACTTTAATGAACTGAAATCCATAATAGATTTTTTTTAGTTTTGCTATTCATATTTTGTTACAAATCAGCAAAATAAAACAACAAAAACTACTACAACAAAAATCTATGACTGCTCCATTTTCTTTTATAATTTTTTTTCACTTTTTGTTTTCAAGTTGCATGAATTATAAAAACAACTGCAACAACTTGAACATTCTACCACCCACTAAATATCTAAATAATCAAAAACAAAAATATCGTAATCATATATACAAAGGGTGTGTTTTATAGAGTATCGTAACTTTGAGTTGGCACTACTGCTTTATTTGAGCACCCATTGAGTTGTTTAGTTTGCTTTGAAATTTCATTATAAATCGACTTACACCAGAGCAACGTGAGCAAATTGTGGAAATTTTCAATCAAAATTATTTTTCAATTTAAAATTCGAAAAATTCAAAATTTTATTTTCCGATAAAGCCCATTTCTGCTTAAATGGGTACGTAAATAAGCAGAATGGTCACATTTGGAATGAGGAGATTCCACAAGCTTTTGTCGAAACATCATTACATCCACAGAAAATTACTGTCTGGTGCGCTTTAAGGATTGGCGGAGTCATTGGCCAATATGTATTTAGAAACGTTGGTGGTCAGGATGTTACCGTCAATGGTGAACGGATAGGAACATGATTCGAAATTTTTTCGTACCTCAATTACTTGGCATTAATCTTGCTGATATGTGGTTCCAACAGGATGGACCCACATTTCACACAGCGGGCACTGCAATTGATTTACTCAAAGAAACTTTTGAAGAAAAAATAATTTCACGTAATGGCCCAATTAACTGCAAATTAACTGGAAATCAAAATTTGAAGTATACACGGTCGCAAATGCTGCGCAAAGTTGTTGAAAATTGGTATTCCAGATTGCGCCTTCTACGCGCCAGCCGTGGCGGCCAAATGGCACAAATCATACACAGAAAAAAATAATTTTCATATTTGAATACGAAAATCGCATATGGGTAATTCCAAAGTGTTGAACGTGACCGTCGTACGCATCAAAAATGCAACAACATTTTAAACAACAAATATTTTTACGTTCTATTAACCCTTAAATTATAGCACTAAGAAAGCACTATTATCTATGCTAAAGTTTATGGGGGGCGCGATTCTAGGTCAAAGATAATGGCAAAAGAAGTAGCGGTTCGAACGTGAAAATTTAACTGAATAATGATTAATGCAAAATAAAAATTTACCGTTAATTCGAATAACATATTTCTCTTCGAACTCTTCCTTAGATTACAGACCATGTAAGAAATTTTTTTTGGAATAATTTTCATCAAATATCACCTCTTTTAAGGAAGATAATATTAAAGAAAATATACAATAAAACATACTCACAAATAAGAAATTACGTTTGCACAACTTTGCAGTCTGATTGTTCATCTAAGTGAACAAATTTATGGGTAAACTTATAAAATTAGTAAAATCTAAATATTTCTCCATAACAATATCGTAAAATAATCCGATTTTAATAACTTTTAAATTTTCGGTCACGGTGGACCATTTGGCGGAAATGCCCATATTTGATTAAAAAAATTTTTGAATTTTCTGCGATGACGATTTTTGCGGTATTGATAAAAAAGTTTGTATGTATAATTGTTAAATTTTTAGTCAACAACCAAGTTTATTGAGTCAATAAAAAAAGTTGTTGACCAAAATAATTTTTTTTCAACAAAATGTTTACTTGATTTGTTAAAATAAATTGTTGAAAATGTTGAATAAATCAAACAAAATGTTAATCGAATCTTTACTTTTTTATTAATTAATGAAGATGTCATAAATTTTCAATTTTTATATTTTTATAAAAACACAAAAATTTATTATGCGGGAATAAGTAAGTTCCTATGCGCATTTCACTGGTTGCTTAGGCCAGATCATCAGGAAACCTTTTCCAAAGACTTTGGCAAAACTAAATATATTATTCAAATAAATCTGTAAAACAAATGAGAATTATGAGCTATTAAAAAATGGACAAGAGTTGTTAAAATACTGTCTTTACTTTGATTCAAATATTTTTTTATTGAATATGTAGAAATATTTAATTATTTCATTATTAAATATGTTTTATTGAGTGCTATTTTGCAAAGTGTAGATTTGATACATTTTTTCTTTGAATCAAACAAAAAGTTTGTTGACCTAAAATTTTATTTTTAACAAACTGTGTTGTTAAAAATTTTCTTGAGATATTTTTTTCTGTGTATTAAAACATTTATTTCATAAAATGTTCTTTCCAATACAGTCCTTTTGATTGATATTGAAAATATATTTTTTTGTTTTATTATGTTTTAAACTTGTGTCACTCTATAAAAAACACTCTTTATATATACATATACCTTTTATATATTGGAAGAGTTGTCATATACAAGAGAATTTTGTTGAATCGTTTAAAATGTTTTAAGAGATAATTTTAATGTAAAGTTTAAAGCGCAAATGATATCAAATGTGTTTGTATACTCCCAACACTTTACTTGTGGGGGTATTATGTATGCGTGGTGATGTGTGTAACACATAAAAATATTGGGTCGAGACTTTTTAATATACCGGTAGACTAAGAATAACTTTCTGAATCAATCTAACGACGGCCTTCCATCCAGGTAGATGGTTATGTGCACATGTTAAACCTATGCGGAAGAACATTTAAATATGTACGTGTCTACATTATCATAATGATAAGACCTATTGAAAATTATGAGAATCGGTTCCTAATTTTACATAGTTCACGTACAATATTTTTTCCGAAATAGAGTCTTTGTACCCATAAACTTTTTTTTTATACAATCTAAATCTTACCAAATATTATTTTTCCATCTTTGACTAACACTCCCGAAAAAAGTTTTAAATGTTATAACCTGTTTTAAAATGTTATCAAAAAGTAATTTAAATTTTTGGGAATACAAAATTTTAATTTCAAAAGATTTTGTTATTCGTGCTTAATTCCCAGTCTTTATTATTGATAAAAACACTTGAAATTTATTGTTGATGGGATAAGCTATTCCTATGCGCATTTCACTGGTTGCTTAGGCCAGATCATCAGGAAACGTCATCCATAAAGATTTTAGAAAAAAATAGAGATATTAAACCAAATAAAACTGTTAAGCGTATAAGACTTATAGCACCAGTTCTACTTGTAACAATATCAAAGTTTAAACAAAACAAAACAATAAACAGTGGAATTTCAACTAATTGTAGTGGGGAATGTAAGATGAGATAAACCCACTGTTTATTGTTGATGTGTTTTGTTTAAACTTTGATATTGTTACAAGTAGAACTGTTGCTATAAGTCTTAAGCTAAGATCCCACTATCGGCGCAATGTACCAATTTTTATCGTATTTCATGTGCCGATATTGTGAACGGTCAAAATTTTTTAATATGCGACAATCTGTGCCGAAATTGTGCTGACTGTGCACAATCAAAATTAACGTTGATGCGCCGATAATGTGAACACTCTCTTGCACAATGTGGAGCAATCAAATTGTTTAATATGTACCGATTTTTATCGGCCACTTGTGCGCCGATCACAGTCGCCAATCAGCGCCGATACAAGGGATGGCAAAACGAAATTTTTAAATTGCACCAACTGGCAACTAAAATTTTACTTTTTTGAGCTTAATTGTACCAAAATTACATTTGTTTTATCTATTATTTATGTATTAAAACGTTAAATAGTACATTTGTACTGTTTAATAAAAGAAAACCATTCGCTTTAACAAAACATTGCAGTTGTATCGATGTTGCCATCCCTGGTTTGTAAACAACTGTTTACAAAGCAACAATTACAAAAAAAAGAACAAGTTTGAATAAAATGGAATACATTTTTTTATTATATATTAATATATTATTAAAAATTGTTAGGAAACATAATGGAATATTCAGACGGAGAATTTTGCGAATTTCTAAAGTAAAATTAAGTCTGCCCACAAGCAAATAAACAAAAACATATGATTTTATTTGCCCAAATAGCACGATAGTGTGACCGCATTGTACCGATTATTGTCGCAATTGAGTTTTGGCCGATATGAACCGAAAAAAGTTGTCACAATGTGCGACGATAATGGGACCACCCAAGAATAAATTGTGCAATGTTTTTAAATGTGCGCCGATATAGCACGATAAAAATCGTCACAGATTGTGCTATTTGAGCCGATAGTGGGATCTTAGCTTTATACGCTTAACAGTTTTATTTGGTTTAATATCTCTAGTTTTTCTAAAATCTTTATGGATGAAGTTTCCTGATGATCTGGCCTAAGCAACCAGTGAAATGCGCATAGGAATAGCTTATCCCATCAACAATAAATTTCAAGTGTTTTTATCAATAATAAAAACTGGGAATTAAGCACGAATAACAAAATCTTTTGAAATTACTCTTTTAAAATGTTTAAGTATAAAATTGGGCGATTATTAGTTTTAAGATATATTATTATATAAATATTGGACAAAAAAAAAAAAAAAAAAAAAAAAAAAAAAAAAAAAAAAAAAAAAGCGTGACCAGCAAATTGATCAATCTTTAGTTCTATTTTTAACAATTTCTGTTGATTCATTAAACTTTATTTGTGAAAAGATATTTGTATAATGTTATAAAAAAACTGTTAAATGATGTTTGATCTAGCAAAATGTTTTTCAAAAGCAAATATTTTTTTAATAAAACTTGTGGTTACGTGTAGTACGTTAATATTTAATAGGTTTAAACATAGCTTTATGTTTAAAAAAAAAATAACATATTTTTCTTGTCTAGAACGTTTGACTTTAAAATATTTAACAAACAGAATCTGGGAATTTATTTCTCATGGTGAGTAACATCTTCTATATATATAAAAATGGTGTAAAAAATGTATAGTAATTCATAAAATGAGAACGGCTGGGCTGTAAAATTTTCTGTAAATTTTTTTGTCAGTTGTTCGTATGAAGAAGAAGAAGGTTTTTATGGAAGAAAATTTTGGGAAATCCCTCCGGAAAAGTTGGAAAAATCGAAAATCGAGATTTTGTATGAAACTTTGTGTGAAATTATTTCTTAATGGCTTTCCAAATGAAAAAAATTAAATTGGGGCGAGACAAAGTTCGCCGGGTCCGCTAGTAAATAATAAAATATTTTTTTTAAATATTAAAAATTTTGGCTTTTTTTCTTACAATTTGGGTAACGTTTTCTAATTTTTGGGATTTGTCATATTGAAATTTAAAACAAATAAAATAAATAATTAAATTAACTTCAAAATAAATAAAAACATCTTTAAGTTGTAAAAAAATAAATTCTTTTAATTTCTCTATACCATTTTTAATCTAAAACCCTTTACTAATCTAGCTAAAAATTTCCAATTATTTCTTGCCACATAAATCTAAGAAATTCATAAATCGATATCAGTTCTCCTTGATATTATCAATTACAAAAACAACGGAAATGACAACAATCTATGTCAGCTACAAGATAATTGGAAAAACATTCATATTTGTACTAGTTTCATAATGATTACTGTCAAACACAAGTACAAATAAAAAAGGGTTTGCATTCAACTGCAAATTTTTAAAACAGACTAATGGCCATTTTCTCAATGTACCGACAAAGTGTCTGTTACTTAATGTCAACATAAATTTATTAGACCGATAAACCGTCTGTTAACAATTTTGGGTTTCTCAATATACCGACAAAAAACATTGTTTTCAGCTGGCAACACCTCTCAAAATACATGTAAAACATGGGAGTCAGCTGATAAAATTTATCTGTACGGCAAATAAAAGGAAAATAAATAATTGGCAGATGAGTGCTGGTTAGTTTTGCGACAGAATAAAAGCAAATGAAACATTGAGAAAACAAAATTTTTTTAATGTGCAGTTTTTCGTTGGGAAAAAAGATAATCGCCTAATGAGAAAATCGCCATAAGAATAGTTTCCATTAATCGCGCTTGTCGATTAATCGCAAATTTATTAGTTTCTCAACTTAATTTGAAATAACAAAAAAAAAAAAAAAAAAAAAAAAATCATACAATTTTTATTTAAATAACCTTGAAGATTTAGAATAAATATCCAAAATTAGACAATTATTAAGAATATTACAGCAAAAAAAAAACTATTAAAAAAAAAAATTATTAGTTTCGGTTTCAACCGTATTATACTCCTTACAGGATCGATGGGAACCTACATATATATAAAGTGTTTTCCGAGAGTAGGCTTTATTTTGGACCCAAAGTAGGTTATGTAATGTAATTTCATTTTCATAAAATGTTTTTATTTGTAAATCTTACATTTTAAAGAAAAAACAATAAATACAGTTGATTTTAGAAAAACAGTGAAAATAAGAAGCAAAAACAAAAATCGAAACAAATTTGGCAGAGTTTTATTTTTTTAACGAAAAATTAAAATGCAAAATGTACACAAAACACAAACCCAAAAAAAGTATTCAAAAGAAGAAGAAGACTTCATTAAACTTATAAATTTCTAAAGAATATGAAAAAAGTACATACAAAACAAATAAAGATTGTAAAAGAAATCTAAATTTGTGTTAATTATATAGCGCATTATTTTTTGGGCAAAAAAAAAACAAACAAACAAACAAACAGGATTTTGAAAAAAATTAGAAAGATTTAAAGTTTTTTGTTTTTGATACAAAATTTAATACATATTTTTTTGTGTTTTCTTAAAAATTTTTCTTTTATAGGATAAACTTGTTGGGATTTTAGTTTTTTTTTTTTATTTCTTAAAATATTGTTTTAATTCAGCAATATCTTTTTTTTAATTTTTTATTAAATAAATTTCAGCACTTGTGTTCTTTTAAAGGGGGTTTTAGGATCTTTTTTCAAAAATCAAATCGAAAATACAATTTTGTTTTTTGATTTGTTACTTTTAAGACTTAAAATTACTTTACTTTAATCTTTGATTAATAAATTTTGAATTTTGTTGTTTTTTTTTATATATTGAAATTGTTTTGATTTAAAAAATTTTTAATTGTTTAATAAACCGGTTGTTTTAAAACATATGTATCTATTGCAGCCTAGTGTTGCTCTTGTTGTTGTTGGATTATGTTGCATTTCTAGTAGTAGTAGTAGTAGAAGTAGTAGTTGTTGTTATTTTTACTTATTCCCAATCCTTTTTTATTTTAAATGTCCAATCCCATTTAAGATGAATGTGTTTGTCGTCATCGGTGAAGAGTGATGAAACCGAATAATTACCTCGAGCCATACGGCCAGACGGTGCCTCCTCATTGGGTGTAATATAATACTGGATTTCCTTTTTTGGGGGATAAGAGCCTACCATATAAAATTAAATACGTCGTAGTGAATTTAAGCTTATCTTTAGACGGGGGACTTCACAATCATTACAGGAGTGACGTTTTAAGACTTGTTATGCCAATTTTTGTAATGGTTTAAATTGGTTAAAAGCGAAATATATTACAAAAGTGGGCGTAATTATCTTTAAAATGAGGTATGTCCCTTCCTGTAAGGGGTTCCAGTTTGTCCACAATTTTCAAAAATCCCTCAGAGAATCAGTATTTGTACATCTGAGAATTTAAAAAATTCTTTAAAAATAGCACAGAGTTTTTTTCTCAGAAAGCGAAATAGATTACAAAAGTGGGCGTAATTATCTTTAAAATTAAGTATGTCCAATCCTGTAAGGTCTTTCAGTTTGTCACAATTTCTTTCAAATTTCATTAAATATGTAACAAATACGAAGATACATATTTAATAATTTGATATTTTAATTATGTCACAAATACAAAAACATATTTAATAGTTTGTCATAAATATTAAAACATATTTGAAAAATTGTCTGTCCCCAATACGAAAACCATATATAAAATATGTGAAGACGGAAGATGTTACGTCGAAACATATTTATTTCGACATATTTATCTTCACCCACATCATTATTAATTGACTTGCAAACCCCAATAAAAACATAAATACGTATAAAAGTATTATCTATTATTTTTTCTTACTAATTTTTTATGATTCTTGTGATTATCGTACAGTCAAGTCATGAGTTAAGCAATAACTGTAAGCAACAAGAATTCGAAATAATATCCAGATATGTTAACTTGCTACATAGAAAAAGGGAGTTAAACATTTAATTACAAATAAAAGTTATGTCCAGGCTTGGGAGTATCCATGGGGGTGTTGATAAAGTGTATTAAAAAATGAAAGTGATCAGTATAAAATATAGATACTCATACATTTTTTAAAAGCTAGAGCAGGCCTATAAAGGGAATGGCATAAATGAATACTTGCTACCATGTCAAGATGTTTACTTTGTTGGTAGGAGTTTGACAGGAGATAGTAGTGATATTGTACTTACACACACTCTCCTATATGTTTCTTTGCATTCATACTCTGATATAAGTATATGTATATTTTTGGATACATAATTTAGTTATTTACTACATGTGTCGTATTGTACACGTGCATAATAGTAATTCATAGTAGTATGTGGGTTTTTCTTGTACAAAACTTTATAAATATTCATAAGCCAACCCAGTCAGCAATTGGAAAATTGTTTTTGAAAATATCACCAAAATTAGTCTTTCAAGGCTACGTTAGATGACTAAAATCTAAATAATCAGTTGTGTGCTCAAAAAAGATCAGAAAAAGATTTATTGAAATGCATAAAAAGCGACTTGTTTAAAAAAAAAGAAATTTGCAAAATATGCAGAACAGTATAATCGTGCAGATGTTCGAAACAGGACAAAAAGCTTTTTATGCTGTTGGTTTAACCCAGACATTTTTTTATTTCATAGTAAGTCTTGTGATCTTATATTATTTTAATAACCTTCACCGAAGGTAAAAGGTTTTATATAACTTTGTACTCTGTTTGTAATTTTTACAATATTGATCCTAGACCTTATAAAGAATTTATATTCTGGATCATTATGAAAAGAGAAGTTCAAATCAGGATGTCCTTCTGTACGTCCGTCTGTCTATGCGTATCTTAAGAACGGTAAGAGCCAATGTTTTCAAATTAAGTACAAGTATCTTGATTATCATTGAAAAACTTCTGAAAAAGTATGGGCAGGAGTGAACAAGTGGGCGTGGCATTATTCATACACAGAAAAAAATAAAAACTGATTTCAATTAAAAAATATGTGATATTTATTAAATTTACTCCAGTAAACAAATTAATAGTATCAGTTAAACGTTTAATTCGCTTGATTAAACGCTTAGTTCACTTGATTAAACGTTTAATTTACTTGATTCAATTTTATATTAAAATTTTTTTTAGTTTTGATTAATGCATAAATTGCTGACAAAATTTTGGAGAATTTTTTCTGTGTACAAAGAGAACGGAGAACAGCAAGAGTCAAAGTTTCCAAAATTGGGTACAAGTTTCCGACAAAATGTGGACGGGCTTCGACAAGTGTGCGTGGCACAAAATAGATTTATTTATATCTTAAGAACGGTATTTATATAACTTTCTGTTATTATCGCAAAAAGTAAAAGGTATATAATATTCGGCATAACTGGATATAATATTCTTACTTGTTTTTGTTTAGCTCGTGCTGCATTACAAATACGAATAAGACCATCATATCACTTGAAATGGACTTATAATTGGCCCTTAAATGATTGCAAGGAAGTCTCTAAAATAAGTCGTAATGATTTAGAAATCCGAGTTACAAAAGACTCATTCAGAAGAGTCGTGGCTAGGGTACAATTATATCCCGACAAAACAGTATCTATTGACTCAAAAGTCGGACCAAAAACGTTTATTTCAATCGTGCATGTAAGTCAAAAAGATTCGAGTTGGATTAAAAATTTCAAGAAATTGTAGCTGGTTGGTTGCTGACTATGCCTTAGTACTAACAAGTAGCAAGAGTATGAGTATAATTATTTAATTGTGAGAATTGTTTGCATTGTAAATGATTGGTAGAAGAAGCAGGATTGTAAGGAAGAAATGTAAGAGTTTCGCTTACCATACCGCTTACAGAAGACATGAATTTTATATGGCAAGTTCCCACTTTAAAGCCATACATTTTTGACACAAAAAGCTTTTTGTTCAACGCATATAAAAATTCTTGAACGCAACTATTAGCTTTACACACTGCATGATTTTTTTACAGGTTTTTTGAGGCTCTCCCTTACAAACCTGCTTCGTAGTAAGAGAATGCCGTGGCACTTGAAATATTATTTTTTCTTTAATGAAACTTGTTAAGAGCTCCTTCACTTGCTTTACTGCATCTCTGTATGTCTTATTGCGTAGCGCATAATTGTGCGCTTATATTTTTAAATGTACCATTAGTGCTTCGCAAAATGATAAAATTTTTTATGGGGTATGTGCATTAGGGCTTTAACCAAATTTTGGCATAGTACAACGGAGTGGCCAAGAAGGTTTTAGTAATGAAAACCCGTCGTTTTGCGAAAAAAACCCTCACGCAGGGAAACAAATTTCTAAAACCTTCCAAGAAATTTTGAACCGCAATGAGTTGTAAACAGTAGGAAAATTTTTCAATCTAAAGCTGTGGATAAATTCCAAAATAGCATTTATGTGATACGTATTGGAATATATACAAATATCAGGTTTTTATTTTTAAAAATTTCCGTGAGATAAAAATGGTTGTTTTCAAACTTCAACCCGATCCCTGCGTGAACCTTTTTAACAATCCGAAAAAATTATCATATTTTTATTAATAGCTTTTAATGTTCTACACTTTACTATACTATATACTATACTATACTATGCCGTTTTTGATATTCGCAAAAAGTTAAAAGTTATAGCCCTAATGTACATATATACGGGCCTGTTCTGAAAAAAAGGCACAATTCAAATCACGTGCTCTTAAAATCACACGTGTGATTTTGTGGGGTTCTGAAAGTCATACCGTTTTTTTTTGTTTCTCGGTGTGCTTTCAGCAATTGATGATCACACCAAAACACACAAAAACGGAGCACCAAAACATCACACGTATGATTTAAAAAGGCACATGTGATTTGAAATCATGTGAGTTGATCTAAAGTGATTTTCAGAACAGGCCTGATAATTAATAAACATTACTCTAAATTATTAATATGAGTATTGCGTGTAAAAATAATAAATACTTTGATGTTTGCTTATCTACATAATTTTTCTTGTGTAGAAAAATCTAACTTGAAAATATTTGACTTTACTTTAAAAATAAGAACAGGTTTACAAAAAAAAAAAAACAAAGAAATGATTTTTGGCTACACTGTCATGTTTAAAAATTATAGAATTGACACAAGTATATTTTTGATTGATTGAACTCATAACATTGTATCAATATCCACATTAAGTCACAAAATTCTAAATACCATTGCATTTCTATACCAACATATAATTTTTGATTAAAACATTTTTTTTAACGAAAGGCTCACTGACGTATTCATAAAAAATTAAAATAGATTTGAAGTGTATTTTAAGAACAATTTGTATGAAAATTTTGCCTTAAAACGCAGTTCAAACTTGTTTTATTTTTTATGAATACGGCAGTTGATGATTAAGCTTCGTTCACAATCAAAAAAACATTTTCACTTGGTGTTCATACTAGAGCAACAATTTCTTTTGCAACTACACAAATTTTGCATTAAGAAACCGTTTGCAAATTTTAGCCACAACAATATTATGCATATATTATTATTTTTTACAACATTATGTTAAAATTTTCATTCAAAACTAAATAAAATTATTTTAAACGTCAGAAACAATTTTATACAAATTGTTGCTGAGGTTCTAGTTGACTCAATTTTTTTTAAAAAAAACTTTAGTTACATTTTTGTTTATAAAATGAAAGGAAAATATATGAAATTGGTACTTTGGGAAGAAATAAGATAGAAGAAACAACGAAATTGTTGCTCTGATTGTGAACAAAGCTTTATAAAAATTTGACAAAAGTTATAACAATTTCCAAGGTTTTAAAGCATTTAATGAATAAATTAATCGCCCTTATCATGAATACCACATGTGAAAATTTCTGAATGAAACTTTTTATTCCCATGGATTTTAATGTCGTATTATAAATTCCCTGTGAATAAAATAACATACCTGATTTTAAAAACCTGTGTCATTATATTCGGAGTTGTTAACAAAAAACAATTAATGTATTTAAAAAAACTGTGTTTTTGAAAATTTATGGAATTAAGTTCCATATTTGAATTAACTATCGCTAACTGGCTAAGAGCGGCATGATATCAAAGACTAATATTTATTAAAAATCGTTAGAGCTCTAAAGAATCACAGTAAAATACATTTCTATCGCGAAGCAAACTTATAGACCCTTAAATTTATTTGAAATCGCTAATCGGGTTAAAAAAAACAAAGTGTCGGAAAATAACAAAAAAAAAAAAAAAAAAAAAAAAAAAAAAAAAATTGCCAAAAAAGAACGACAATTCGCAAAAATTTTTAAAATTTCAAACAACCAATAAAATTGGTTAAAAGTTTCTAAAACTACAAGGAGTGGCAACAATTCGGTAAAAAGTGTTTAATAAGCGGAAATTCGCAAAAATTTGCAAGCAGCATCATGATGGCAAAGTATATTTATTATAAATTTTTAAAGCTGTAAAGAATCAGAAAAATTACAGAAACAAATCGCTTCTGTTTCTTCTGCTCTGGCTGAAATTCGCGAAAATGGCAAAATTTGAAACTAATTTGAGATCGCTAAATGAAATAAATTAAATTTGTGCACGTTTTTTCTAATTTTAAAAATAAATATAATAAAAGATTTTCTTCCTTTTCCGACAGACAACTCTTTGTAAGTTATTTTCTTCACAAGTTGTAAAAATATTTTACAAAAAAATCAAATTCTCAAGTAATTTTTTCGAAGTTTCAAAATGTAAACATTCGGAAATTTCCACAACACATTTTATTCATGATTCCAACTGTTCAAACGTTCGGAAATTTACTTTTGAAATTTTATTCATGATAAAGAATGCAATTCAACACTTTTTTTAACAGCAAAAGTCTACAAAGCGTACATTTCTGCCGTCGAAAAGAGTCAGTTTTTTTTATTACTTGGCAGAAGTATTTTGCTATTAATCTTTTAAAATACTTTTTAAATGGGAAGTTGGCGAAGATTTTATATTGCGGAGTATTTGATTTAAATATGCCCATAAATTTTCGCTTACATTTACTTTTGGTTAATGTGAAGGACGTGGATGTCTTAACGGTTACGTTGTACAGCAGCCATTCCCTGTCATGGGCTGAGTTGTGCTTGGGATCGTTGTCAATCATAAAGAAAAAAATATTCGTAAGACTTATGCACCCTTACACTGCAAATACGGCAGTACTCCGCCTACTTCAAGCTCTAAGGCGTTGTGTTTCTAAAATCTTAAAATTGCATTTGTGTGTTAAAATAACCGTTTCCCGAAACAATCGATCATTAATATGGAGGACGTTATGCTGAGCGGCACAGTCAAACGTTTGTTCTTATTACTGGGACTATGCACGGCCGGCTATAGTTTATATAATTTTGCCTACACGGACATAAATTTCATAACCGTATTTAATGGAATTCTTGATTTCTACGATACCTAATCATTCATCAATATTTTATCTTTTAATTAGCTTTTAATGACACCCCGTTAGTGTTAAATTTTTTAATCTTTGAAAGCTTTTATAGTCTTATAATAGTTTTGACAGCAACTTCCTTCCCTTTTTGCCAATGATTTTTCTTCATTTCTATTTTAACTTGACCAAAACTTAGTAGTAACCATTTAAAGTCTAGTTATATAAAAGAAGTATTCAAAAGTGTCAAACAATTTTATATGACTCCTGTACAATTTTCATAAAATAACCCACTCAATATATTTGTACAACATTTTTACCAAAATATTCCTTCTTACTACAACAACTTCCTTTAGTCTACGCCATCTTCTTTCCCTATTTCTTGCCACTATTAAATTTGCTTGTATTATTTTATTAACAAAAAGTTTTTTCCTGTTTATAAAAAAAAAAAAAAATCCAAATTCTTAAGTAACTTTTTAAATTTGCGTTTAAATTATTTATTTTTCTCCCAGATTATTTCACTCAATTTGTTACAAAAATTATTAAAAAAAAAAAAAAAAAAAATTATAATAAATATTCTCATATTTTCTGATGTTTCGCTATTTTTTTAGCAACAATAAAAGAAGTAAAGAGATGAAAAAGAATAGGGGAAAAAAACAAAATATTTCAGCCATTTGCATTCATAAACTTATAAATGCTGTTTTTTTACTTTTTTATTAAGACTACGTTTTTATTTATATGACGTGCTGTTTATGCTTCAAAAATTCAACAAATCCACATAATAAGTGGTTACATGCTGATTCACAGACGCAGCATTTGTAGTCAATCTACAAACGAGGAGAACACTGAAAGAAAAACACTGAAAGAAAAACCTTATGTTGTTTTGCTTAATTTTGTTATCTGATTTGCTTTAGCTTGTTTTAGCTTAATAAAATACTAGACTATTTCAAGAATTAATTTTTATAGTTACTTTTTAACTGATGTATTTGTTCAAATGTAAATATTAAACAAGTAAGAAAGTTAAGTCGGTTAAACCGGAACTTTTGATACCCTACACCGCAGTATATACAGACATGATGCTTACTAGGGTGTGGGTTAACTTCAGAAAAGATCATTGGACCATAATTTTTTCGAAAAGGACGAAGAAGGAGCGGTTAATAAAAATGGCATTCAATACCGGGTAATGCTCGAAAATGTTTAAGGCCCGAGGTAGAAAACAATCTAGAATTTTGGTTCTAACAAGATTTAGCCACAGATCACAAAACTCGTCCAATTTTTTTGGCGATAGAATTATATCGCGTTTTTTCTAATTTTAACTGGCCACCGCGAATTCCAAATTTTTTCTTTGATATTATCCTGAGGGCAAGGTGTATGAACCATTCAACAGCTTAAGGCGCATATCGGAAACGAAAGGAGGGGGCTGGGTCCTGAAATTCTAAGAAATTTTAGGCCGAAGTAAAAAAATTTCACCATTTGAAGTGAATGTGAACCTATTTCCAATATAAAATCTAAATTTTAATAAATTCTAATTTTAAATAAAATCAGAAAAAAAATTAAATAAATCATAACGTTACCCATGCGCCAGCCTGTGGTTTTTTCTATTATAGTTTGTGCCTTGTATCATAAGTGTCCTGATCGACCTGATTACCACTTCTGGCAGGCCTAGTCTAATAGCAATATTTTTATGTGTTACCCACATCAGCACTAGCGCATTTTAATCTCTCAACTCTTGTGGTGTGTTCATAAAAAGTTAAAGAAATAAATAAAAATTTCTTTCTTCATAAAACGAATTTAATGAAAAATTAAATTTAAATTTAAACTTTAGCCTTGTTAAAATATCAAAACTTGGGTTAAAAACTATAAAGGTGCATGTAGACGACATGTTTTTTACATCTGACATGTCAACTTTTCAAGTCACATGTAATTGTGCGTGTCTGTCAAAATTGCTGTTTAACAGAAGGTTTATAATATTCGGTCACAAACGTGAATGTAATTTGCTTCTGACATTGTCTCTGTTTTTTTTTCGCATAGTTATTGCTAAAACCAAAATAAAAATGCCGCCACGGAAATTTTTATTAACGCCGTAAAATAGTTTAGCCATCTTAACATATTTTTCTTATAATTCAAAAATACCAATTTAGGATATTATAATGAAACGGTTTTTATATATATATTTACATAAATTCTATTCAATGGTGGGATGATTACTTCAGCCGGCTAACGATTGCGTCAATAGTGGACGCCGCTGCCGGTTTTTTCTTGGCATAGATTTCTGATGTCAGATGGTTTGTCAGAAGAAAATAGAGCACGCTCTAATTGAAATTTTGTCAGATGACTTTGCATCTGACTTTTACAGAAGGAAAGTTTAAAAGGTAACAAATGACATGTATGTATTTTGCAGTGGGAAATTTGACATGTCAGATGTCAAAAACATGTCGTGTACGGTCGTCTTAAACAGTTCAACAAAATAACCACAATACTAACTATTACAAAATTTTTGAAGTGTATTGATTCAGTAATGTAACGTTATTTTATGTCTACGTTTTGTTTATCTGCATAATTTAAATGGCAAATCACGCTGTGATTAATCTAAAAACCTTTTTAGTAAATATCTATTTTTTTTGACAATCATAACTCTTTATTTTTTTAGTTTATTTTTCATATTTATGGGAGCTGTTGTGTTTAATTTAAATTTGAAATAAAATTGAAGGTCAGCGGTTTTCTTTAAAGATGCCTCAGTAGTTTATAATTATTACTAGGGCGTGGAATTTCATGCAATTGCAGGTTTTCCTCCAAGGTTTAAACACTTAGTGCATAAGTTATTTATCACAACTTTTGCTGAAAAATGTCATCGATTTGTAAGTGCATATTTTTGCATATTTTATCGTAAATGCATTTTTTGTCATATAAAGTTAAAGAATCGTTACCTTAAAAACATAAGCGTGTTTTGCCGGGTCCATGATTGGCCATGTGTCCTAAATGGGGTACACTCTCGATAAACTGTCTCTATATACTTTGGTGAAGGGTATCAAATTATTAATTATTACTCAGTAAGTCACGACAATAATGTTATCCTTATCAGTAACAACAACCACTAAAGACTTTTACTAATTCATTCGCTTAGACAAAATAAGGCGATCATTTGGATTAATAGTTAATTTTGTCTATCTAAGCGGAAACGTCAATAAATGTTAAAAAAAACTATATTATTTTACGTTCCACTGTTCGAACACGTAAATTAATTTCAAACTTTTCAATTAAATGTGATCATGAAATCTTTATTAAAATTAATGTAAGGAAAGATAAACTTACAGTTTATTGTTGGTATTTTGTTTAACCTTGAAGTCGTTGCAAATAAAATTTGAAAGTTTGTAATTCTCATTCACTTTACAGTTTTATTTGCATAATATTTTAAGCTTTTTTAAAGTTTTAGGAAAAGGTTTCCTGATGATCTGGCCTAAGCAACCAGTGAACTGCGTATAGGAACTAGCTTATCCCTCAACAATAAATTTCAGTGTATTTACACAGAATGATAATTCGGACTTTAGCACAACAAACAAATTCTTATTAATGCAAAATTAATTTCTTAATATCTTAGTTTCCGCTAGCTACAATATGGGGTTTTCTGCTTTAATTTAATAAAGTGCGTGCTTCTGAACAGAAATTTTACTTATCACATTTCTAACACAAATCGCTTGATTATTTCACTCAAAATAGTGGAAAGAGCAAACATTATCTCAAAATCAGTTTTTTTGATTCAAACTTTGCCTTGAATTTAAGTTGACAAAAATGTTTTTTATATAAGAAGTCTGTTTGAAAAAAAAACATATTATGGTTGTACAGGGAAACATAAAAAAATTTTGCTGTAAGCATTTTAAGGGGTATGAAAGTCATTAAATCATCGGAGGCAGCCATTTTATGTTTAGTTGATTTTTTAGGAGACAGACTTAATCATAACATAATTGCGGTGACAATAATATGGTTGCAGTAACCAAAAAATATTAACATTTTTTTTTAGTGCCATAATTATGAGTTATAATAATTTTTTGTGCATTCAGCAACACAGATTAGTTTGTATTAATATTTTTTTTTAAATATATTTGGCGTTTTATTTAGAATTATAATATATATAAATATTTAATATTTTGAAAAATAAGTTACGTAAAATTAATTTCTTTTTGTTTCAGATATTTTACCGCTCTTTACCGTTTTGGTAAGTCGATTTATTCATAAAAATTTATTACACAAGAAAAAATTGCGCTTTTACTCTAATTTTTTTTAAACAGATATTTTAATTTTATACGTAATTTACTAAAAAATTTATATCAGTCAATTTAAAACAATCAATTTACCTGAAAAATAAATTGATTATCTATTTGCAGTCAAGTGCTTAATAATTCAATTGATATGTTTTAACATTTAAATATTTTATTTACAAAGAAAAAATATCATTGCGGGTTAAATTTAAAATCCGGATTTAAACCAAGAAAGAAAAATAAATAAAATACCACGTGAAAAACAAATCAGGAATTTTTTTATTATATTTTTATTTTTTTTTTTTAAACAAAGTTATAAACACATATTTTGTGGGTCGTCACAAATGAAATATAAAAAAACAGGAACATCGAATAAAAAAAAAAACATAAAATACACTAAAAATCCCTAAATAAAACTAAAATTACAATGAAATGTGCTTATCAAATATACAAAAAAAATAAAAATAAAATAACAATCATAGAATACCAATATAATCGCACTTACTTAAACACACTTTCATACACAGACAGACACACAAGTATTTATTAGGCATCCATAGAAAACACATAAAAAGGAAATAGACGGAAATAAAAAATAAAACTTAAAACAAAACAACAACCAAAAAAAAAAAAAAAAACAATTGTGGGAAAAATAAAAAACGATACAAAAAGTGTATAAGAATAAAAAATGTTTAAATATAAAATATCGTACAAATGTTTATATGAACAGCAACAAAACAAACCAAAGTTGCAACAAATCAAGCGTGACAGCAAACCATTTTTAAACTTAAACTACCGTAACTAAAAATAGTCATACCCCCCCAGAACCAGACTCAACTAACGAATAATATAATAATAAAAATAAATAAAACAAAAATCAAAACCAAATAAATAAAAATTCATTGAAACAAATAAAAAAAAAAAACTTAAACAGAAGGCAGCAGGCAGCAGGCAACTTAACAATCCACACAGTCAGACAATTTTAATTCCCCTCTCTTGTTCACTCTGTGTCATACTGTTAAGAGGCCTTTTTACATTTACAAGTATTGGGTTATACAGATGTATGCAAAATATTTTAAATATGTATATGTATTGTATGTTTGCTCCAGTATTTGTGTATACAAAAAAAAAAAAAAAAAATAGAAAAAGAAAAAGAGTGCCAGTGGTAGAGGACACTCATACATCTGTACCATGTGTAGACTAAAAGTCAAATACATAACAATTTATTTAAATTAAAAATAAAGAAAAAAAAACTATACTATGAAATCTTTAAACAAATCTACAAACGTCAGTTGGCATACCATGTATGTATTGCAAATATTTGTATTGGGTTGGGAAATAAACACATTCACAGATTTTTGTCCCAAAAAAAAAAAAAATTATGATATCGTTTGCAAGAGTACATCGAAGTAATGATTGCACTAAGAGTCTTTGTTAATATCTAAGATAATCAAACAATCTGTTTAATTTGTTTATCTGGCTATTTATTTAAAGTACGATAGAGATAACTACAAGATTGTAGATTAATTCCCACTTTTATCGCTATATTAACAGTTTGAAAACTAACGGTATTTGATGTAATATTATAAAGCTGAGAATTTGTATGTTTATATATTTGTAAGAGGTAATCTCCGGAATTTCCCGTCCGATCTTAATTTTTTTCGTTAACAAAATAAAGAATAGAACCTTCTAACGGACATATGCCATATTAAGTTCCGCTAAAGTGCTACTATATGGTCCAGGGCGGTAAACCTTCTATACTTAGAAAATGTTAATCATAATTTTAGAAGAGATAAATTTAAGAAATAGTTTCTGTACTAAAAAAGAAGAGCAAAGAACTTTAAACGTGAGTACATTGTTCACCCTCCATTCCGCCTTCAGTCTATCTGTCCGCTCGACCGTTCCCTAAACGAAGGCGAAATGTGACTTTTGCGTTTGCTACGCTTTATCGACTTAATAGCTGAACCGATTTTGATTGAAACTGAAATTGGAGATCAGCGTAAACAGAACGCACAGGGCTTATATTTTTTTAAAGCTAGGAATGTGAAGGGACCGATGAGCAATTTCTGATTATCCGAAAGTTAAAAACATATCGTACACCTAGTTCAAAAGTGACTCAACTCAACATTTCCACTTTTTGGATTTATTTGCTTAAACTATGCACAATACACTTGTTTTTCTATAAAAAAAAAATATTAGTGTATTTTCTTGTTGTTAACTGGTGTAAAAAACCGTTATGTCTTTCTTAAGGTTTCAATTGGTATAAAGTTGCAATTCATAAAAGTGGCTTATTTTAAGTTGTTTCAGAAATGGTAGTAGATCCCTACTGCTAAGTTCTAAATGGTCTTAATTCGAATTATGAAACTTTTGAAAAAATAAATTTTTGTTGGAGCTTATATTAATTGGACTTGTGTCAGTTTAGAATTTTGAAAAAGTGCCAACACTTGAAAATAATTCAGCTAAAGTGACATAACTTAAAATAATTCGGTAACTTGTGCAAATACTACATTATCAAAAAGGATACAACTAAAAATTTTTCATTATCAAGTGTACAAATATTAAATAAAAAAGGTTTGGGATAATCATATGTATGGATATTCTACTAATTGGTCCAAAGATTTGTTTTTAACTTTTTTTTTAGGTCAAAAACTGTTTTTTTTTTCGATTTCTGGAACATTAATTTTTTTGAGTTGAATCACTTTTGAACTGCCTCGCCTACTCTATAGTTAGTCAAAAATTAACTCTGGGCGGGCAACGTCGAAACGTGCGCACGGCTAGTTGTAAAATAAAGCAACCGTTTTAACAAAAATAGAATCGAAGGTAGCTTCTATAATAAAAAGCAAAAACCTATATTTTCATAGATATTTGCATTGGTAATACAATGTTTTGCTATTTGGCACAAACCAACTAGAGAAGACCAAATAGACATTACTACAGATGACATAATCAAATTGTGGTTTTTATTCTTTTTTATTGGATTTTTTTAATCGTAATTCCTATCAAACATGTTCTTCTACTAAACAAACACTTTGCTTAACAATTAATTAAAATACCAAACAATGATGTAACATTAAGCGAATATTATCCCTCGACCACACGAGCAATAAGTTGGGCATTCATTGCTGTGTCAAACGCTATTGCTAACATAATATATTTACGTGTGCCCTGCATAAATATGTGGTGGAATTCACATTCAGCAACAAATATTATAATACGTTTAAATTTCCATTTACTTTACAGAGTTGTTTTTTCAATATATACTTCAAAAAAAGCATATTAAATTTGAAAAAACTAAATTATCTGTTTTTAAACACCACAAATAAATAAACTAAAATTTTTCTTGCTTTTAAAATATGTAAATTTCTAAAACATTTATTTGAGAGCTAATAATTTTCTTTGCAATGGGTGTAACACACAATCTCTCAACAGCATACTTTTCGATTTATGTTCTCAGATATGTATGTAGTGTTCGCCACAAAAAAAAAAGCTTGAGCATTGGCAATTTGAAGTAGTTATTCTGCCAGCGTTATTGCTTATGTTCAGACCAAGGCCAATCGACTAGAAGGTGAGGTCAACAATATTGCTAGTAAAAAACAGATTTGTTTACATAAAAAACTAGTTTGTATACAAACTTTGACAAGTCGACCACCGAAAAAAAAAAACACCATATGTGGCAGTTTCAGTTAAAAGGGACCTATGGATGAAAAAATCGTTTTTTACTTTTTTGGTTGTTCTTGAAATAGACAATACGCTCTTTCCAATGCAGCAAACCGCAGTTTTCTAACTGTATTACTTTTGTCATAAGTAAGCTTTAAAATACACCTTTAATAAGAAAAGAAAAAGAAAAGAACCCGATGTACCAAAATTTTTTATGTATGGAAATATTTAAAGAATATTTAACCTTTAGCTGTTACATCCTTTGGAGAATCAGGTGTTGTCAATACCTGAAGTTCGGCAGAGATCAAAAATGACATTGTCTTGAAATAGCGGCTGACTAGAGCTCTAGATGCTGACTAGAGCTCGTATCTTCCATGGGAGTGGTGTGACTACTACTTAGTGGTTGAGGTTAATACCTAAAGTTGCAGAAAAAAATCTTAAAAGTCGGCTTCAAGCGCTTTTTTTCGACCGCTTCTAGGGAAGTTTGTTTTAAGTAATTTTGTCTGTAAACTTATGACTTGAATTCCAAATTAAAAAAAAAATTGGTGTAAATATAACATTCTTTAAAATGCTCCTTTGGAGACAGTTTCTGCTTTTAAGTTATTTCAAATGACATAGTTTTTGTTAAACCTTCTCAAACACATCCTTTTCTCTCACCTTATCCCAAACCAATCAATATACAGACACATTTCTCCATACCGATTTATATGTATTTGCATTTCTAGTCTAGAAACATTTATGGCTCCGCCACTAGTGAGTGCTGTTGTATAAAATACTAGTACAATGGTGAAACAACCATGAATTTAAATTTGTAGTTTTTGCAAAAATAATAAACAAATACGAATGAGTATATTAAAAAAAAAATTGTAAAAAAAATCTTAAAACATTCCAAGAATTATTGAACTCAAGGTAAATTCCTTATTGCAGCAACTTAACTACTAAAAATTCAAGACTCATTATTTAAAATTCCTTAGAAAACGTTTATATTAAATGCAAAATAAAGTTCTTCTATAAATTAAAAATCATTTTTAAATAGTCATGTTCATAAAATTAGACTTTATTACGTTATAACATCTTTATTCTTTTTTTTTTTCAAAAATGACATTAATGAATGCCAAAGGTAACAAATAAATGCACATAACATGTCAAAAAAAAAAAAAAAAAAAAATTAATACTTTTTCTTTTTTTATGTGAAAGCATTTGAATGTACTGCATATTTAGTTTAATTAATTAAACTTAATTGTGTGTAAAAAGTGTTTTGCAAAATAAATTCAAGTTTTGATTTTTTTTCTTTCAATAACACAGCAAAAGATACTGAAAACAATTGCAAATACTTTCAATCAATTAATAAACTTGACATTTCCGAATTAAAGATAAATAACATAGAGATGTTGCTTTTTTATCGAATACTAAAAACTCAGGTTCTATTTTACCCCCTCCACCACCACGACATGTTAATAACGAAATGAATATATTAAGTTTATCATGCCTTATGTAACACCAGATGAGTTAAGACTACTGTAACTGTGTATATTCTGAATACAGAACCCATGTTCTGTAACTCTAGTGAGAACTTCTCGCATCGAAAAGATGTGAAACAAAATATTCCATCGATTCTCGCAGAGTAAGAAAAAAGAAAAAAGTATGTAACTCATGTCGAAACTATCAAAAGAGATTACGTCGTTGCGTTATAAACATTGCAATCGAAGCCGATTTGACATTTCAGGCGTTGAGAACACCAGTCACACATATCATTGACGGCAACCAAAATTTAAGATTGTAAATTTTAAACGACGGCGGCGAACATACAACCGTCGGCTATAGCAAATAATGTAAAGTGCGACTTCAGTGTTTGTTGTTTTCAACAAGCTTTGAAAACATTCGTATATTTTATAAAAATGTTAAAAACAAATAATTAAAGAATGAAAATATCTGCCAAGAACAAAATATTATTATAATTATTTTTTTTTTTCATTTTTAATGTTTTTTAGTGTTAAAATTTTTTCTCGCCTCATTTTTTTTCGTGAGTTTATTTTACAGTTTCTCACAAAAATGTTACAGACACAGTTTTTCTGTAAATTGGCGAGTAATTTCCTTTCGCGACATCTAAAACTTGCCAAAAATGTTGCAGACGCAGTTAAGTGAAAACAACAGTTGTTTGTTTCAATTTATGGCATCTTTGTTTTATTGCTTACATTTCAATCAAAAAGTTTCTTGATCCGAATGAAAGGATTGCGGGGTCGATTACCGCCAGAGACTCTGGTCTATTACACTATAATGGACCGAAAATCTGCGTTACTTTTGTCCGGAAAACAAGGTTATAATAAAATTTGTAGTTTTATTTGTAATAATTAAAAACTAATGGCGATTTCCTTTCTGTGAAATATGTTGCATAAATGGTTCATGTTCTACATTTTTGTGTTCGTTTCTACAAAAAAAAAAAAAAATTGGGGAAATATTTTCAAGTTCTTTTCTGAATATTTTGATGAAAAACATGCAAAACATGTTGCATATTTTACCCTTACTTTTACTTAAGGTGTTCATACTGCCCTGTTTTACAACTTTGTTTGTACAACCAATGTTTTATTTTTTTTTTTGTCAGAATTCATACCCCTCATATAATGTCGGATAGCCAGGCTGCTCTTAGGGCACTTTCCTCTTTGGAGATAAAGTCAAGGCTGGTCTTGGACTGTTTTGCATCTCTGAATGAGCTAGGGAAACACAATGACTTGAATTTGTGTTGGGTTCCCGGCCATGAGGGCCATGCGGGCAATGAAAGGGCTGATTGCTTGGCAAACAGGGGCGCTCGTCGTCCATTTATAGGTCCTGAGCCTTTCTTCGGCGTCCCTGTGGGTCACATCAGGGGGACGCTACAAAAATGGTCCGAGCGTGAATTCCTTCACGCATGGACGTCCACTTCTGGATTGAGACAGTCCAAAAGATTTGTGACACTGTCCCGGCGCAGTGCAGGAAGGTTTCTGCTGCTTGAAAAAGCGGAACTTAGACTGCTTGTTGGCCTATACACGGGGCACTGTGGTTTCAGGTACCACCAGTTTAAGTTGGGTAATTCATCTACCAAAATGTGCAGATTTTGTGGGATGGATGATGAAACGTCTGAACATCTGCTCTGCTGCTGTCCCGCATTGGGGACTTCTAGGCAGAAATTTTTCGGGGGGCACACAGTGGGCCCGACGGTTATCTTTGATCTCCCTCCGAGCAGGGTAATGGGCTTTATACGCAGCCTGAACCTGACATGGTGAGACATATGGGCTGCACAAAAGATCCTTTGGGTCGCAGTGCACATGGCCTTCACGTGTATACTACTACTACTACCCCTCATAATTTTGTGGAAATATTGTTTTATAACAAAATATAAAAATTTTTAATATTTTCAATTAGGTTTAAGTTCATTAAATTTAATTTTCATTAAATTATTTTTATGAAGAAATATAAAAATATTTACATATTAAAATAAAAAAAGTCTATGTATATTATTATCGTTTAAATTTTTTCGAGCCATTAGTGATGTCAATATTTGTTACCAAACCGTAATAGCGTGCATAAACCGCTCAATTAGCTTTAAAAATCGCTCATGAAGCATATTAATGATAAAAGTGTAGTAGTTGAAAAGAAAGCAGCTAATTTTTTTCTATTGAAGTTGCACAACGTGTAACACTTCGAGCGATTATAGGTAACATTAGAAAGTGTTAGAATTATTTAATGTAACATAATTTTCTCAGAAAAGAAATCGCCATAAATGATATGTGTTCATGGTCCACTATTTTTAAAGTGAAGAATAGCTAAACTTCTTTCGCTGGTGTAAAGTATCGAATCTTAAGAAAATATTATTTATGATAAAGTTTTGGGCCAGCAATTTATCCGTTTTAATATAAATTTTGTAGTTTTGAAAAACTCTTATAAACATACAGGCCTGTCATAGAATTCCATTCCGATCGAAAGTGGTTTTAATTCCGTATTTTGCTTCTTCAGAAAACGAAAAACGAAAAATTTTTTCGGAATGAAACCACTTTTGGTTTTCTAAGTGGAATTGATTGTTTCAGTATTTAATAACCGAAAAAACTACTTAAAACTATTTTTTATGGATAAATAAATGTTTTTTATGATATAGATTGAAGAAATAACAAACTTTTGATTTATTTATTTTACTTTATATTGATTTTATTAAAAACATAATAAATTCTTTACCGTTGCGTTGCCACCTTTTTTCCCTCACAAACCACTTTTTTCTAAACATTGCCATACTTAACACAAAAATCATATGGTTTTTTATGTAAAGTTGCCATATCCAATTGTAAAACCAGAGTTGTTATAAAAAAACACATTTAGCAAAATCGATCGGAATCTGAAGAAGCTAAAACTAAATCGATCGGAATTGAACATACGGAATTAAAACCATTCCGATCGGAATTTGTGACATGCCTGATAAAAGTGTTTTACTGGGTTTTAGTACTTACATTTCAAGACATGCAAAGAAATATGAGAAACTTTTTTAATCAAAGTTTTAAAAACCGTCATGGAATCAAAATGTGCGTGGATAACATTGCTTTAAAGAATTGGTTATTAAAAATCTACTTCTCCTGAACATGTGATTCAAGAATAAACTACACTCCACTACAGCAGGTGGCGCAAAAGTCATCACGCTGCCGGAAGATGCTCTAATTTTTGCAAATAGCGGTAAATGTCAGTTCTGCTTTAATATTTATGAAGCAAACAGATACAAAAAACAGGTTAGTAAGAAACTCACGACAACGAGGAAGACAACTTTTCTTCTAGGTTAAAAAATTATTTCAGATGTCTTTAGCAGAATTTTAAGGCGGTTCTTTTCTTAGAATATGGGGTATAATATTTGTAATAAATTTGAAAGAGTTGGAAATAAGCACAAAAATAACCCCTTAAAATGAGAGTAAGCGAGTTAATATATTCTAAGAAAAGTATCGCCTTACAATTCTACTGAAGACAAGAAGTACACTTGGTATTTTTTTTTTTTTTAATTAAACCGAAATTTCGGAATCCCTGCTCAGCATCGATCGTTTTGCAAAAAAGTTAATTTCCGAATTCCTAAGTTTTTGTACTGTATTCTAAGAATGTACTTCTGGAAGGAATATTTTGTATGAAAAAATATTTTCGAAACACATACCTTTTGTATATAAGACCAAACAATTAATTAAAAACACAAAAATATGTTATAATACTACAAAAAATTAAAAATTTTGTTGTAACGTTTAATCAATTAATCGACTGAAATTAGCCGGTTTAATCGTTAATCGAAAATAGAAATAAATTAACTGATCAGTTAATCGGGTAGTAATTAATCGGTTAACCGATAAATGGTTATCCGCATGAATAACCTAGTTTTTTGCTTCTCCTGTAAAGAAAATTGCAGTTACGTCCGTTTTCATTAAAGTTGACGATATGTCTGTTTTATGATTTATCTTTTGAGACGTGATTTTCAACGTCAGGTTTAGAAGTAGATAAAAGTTATTTTAAAAATCAATAATGTTTTATTTCTGCAAATGTTTTTACAACAAAATATAAAAATAAGTTCATTCATAGAAAATACAATATATTTGAAAAAAAAAATTGTATTTTAAAACAAAAATTTTAATGCAAATAAATACTGCTGGTAAAGTTTTAATTAAAATAAAAATGACTGTACTGTACGGTAATGAAAAAAAAAATTCTAGCGGCGGCCACTTGGCCGATATCAAATTTTCATTTAAAATCTTCCTCACAATCTTATGCGTTTATATTGTACTTTTTTGACATTAGCAAGATTATGATTTTAAAACAAAAATAGCTGACTGCAAGTGCTTTGTGTAATACTTACTTACATACATATCTGTGGCCTTTTGACAAAACATCTTAAGTCAAATTTAAAAATTTTAAAAAAATGTTACTCATTATACGAATTTTCATTCAAAAAATATTTTTGTTAACGATTTTAAAATTTTGTATTATAAACGAAAGTTTTCTTTAATTTCGGCTTATTTTATTATTTGATAAAAATGATTTTTTTCACCGAGTTTTTTTTAATTCTTTTTTTGCTATCTTATCACGACTTAAGATGTTTTGTCAAAATTTCACAGATATAATGAAATAGGCAAAATTGCATTACTTTTTTTTTAATCAGCTTCATTTATTTTTGTTACTATTTTCTTAAAATTTTTTAAAAATTTTTAACAGTTTAAACCAACCGCCATTTTGGTTTTGTTTTTTATTCAAAATAGATTTTTTTTCGTGTGCAGGGAGTATTTTTTAGTACTGTAAACACCATAGTTGCATAGCTAAGTAATACTAGTTTTTGTGTAAATTCGTCAGAATCGAAGTAGATTTTGTTTTGTGTGGGAAATCTAGTCAACAAAAACCAGATGTTGCTCAATATAAAAAAATTAAAGTCCTGAAACATCGGCTGATTGTTGTGTACACAGTTGTAAACAATTTTCGCAAATAATTTTCCAATTTATTTATTTTATAACTTGCAACAAATTATTAGAATCACTTTAAATAAACAAATTTTTTAATTATTTCACATTTCATATTTTAAGTTTCGTAATTTAGACAAAACCATTATCACATACGCTCGAATAAATACAATCACGACCGTAAAATTTATATATTTTTAACAAAATCAGCTTTTATTATGTCAACAGTTTAAACAATTAAATACCAAACAAATAATTTTATTAATCCTTTTTAATTGAATTTAAAAATTTATGAAAATATTTTATACACTTGTGGTTTGACATTATGAAATTTAGATTTTATTTTTTTCGTCAAAATTTTTCTTTTCATACAATTTGATGTTGTTTGTTGAATTGGCGTAAAATATTTTTTTTAATTAAATTTAATTTTATTCATAAAAATAACAGAAAAAGGCAATGGAAAACATGAAGTTGAAACTGAAGCTGGGAAAATGTAATTAAAATTGAATTATGTTTCTTTGCTTATCTAGAACAATGTTGGGAAATTTATTATATGTACATATATTTTTTTTTTAATAATTTTCAAATAAATTAATATCAATAAATTAAATTATTGGTAAAAATAAATTTTTTTTAGAGATAAATTTTTGCTGGTCAGTTATAAGCAGCTGTAGTAAAACACTTGTTGGTTTGAATTAAATTAATTTACATGGTTAAATTCAATCAGCCTAATAAAAACGAATTCAATTTTATTATGAAAAATCCGTTTGCTAAACGTTTTTTTGGGAAATGATTTTGCTGATTTGCGTGAGAGAACTGTGCAATTTTTTTGTATCCTTTTTAAATTGTCGATCTAACGATTTTCGTCCATTAAAAAGCTGTCCATTTGTCGGTTTTCACAAAGTTGAGGGTGCAATATTAAAGATAATTTTATGAAATTAAAAGTTAATTTTTCCAAAAGTTTGTTCATTGCTTTTGGTTAAATTGAGAGTGCTGATTACGTACGATGGCATCGTAAGTTTTTTTCTATCAGCGGTAATTTTAAAGATTTAGTGACATTTAATTTTTGCAAAATTTATACCATTTTTTGTATAATTCGCTTAATATTTCACGAACGATCCTACAAACCTTTTATTAGTTTCAGGATTTTTAACATACACAATTAATCTTTTTTGAGTAGATTCAGAGTCCTTTATATTAACATCCTTGCAACTTTAACATCCTTGCGTTAACAGAAAAATGATATCCTGATATATTCCATAATGTTGGTATAGATTAATAATCTTGAAACTATTTTAAGGTTTGCAGGACCATACAAAAATGGTGTAAACTATGCAAATAAAATATGTCACTATATCTTTAAAACTAGAGCAGGTAAGAAGAAACTAATGACGACATCGTCATCAGCAGATGAAAATACACAAGGATCAGCTATTTTTATTTCAGAAGATTAAAAAAGGCTCCATTTTTTTTGTTCTGCGTTATTAAAGACCTGAAAAAATTTGTTTATACCTTTAATTACATTATCAACATTTAAGATAATTGAGTCGGATACAGCTCACATACAGGACCCCTTCTAAAAATTATATATTTTGTTCACGAGATAAAATTTAGCACAAAAAAAAAAATAAAAGGAAATCACTATTTCTTCCGTGAAAAAAATTTGTTCTGGAGAATTCACCTTCATAAAATATTTAACCTCATTATTACTATGTAACGTCTTGAGGTAGCACAATTTTCTGTACAGTTTACGAAATATTGTATCATAAAAAAGAATTTTTTTTTTTTTATTAACATTCTGTAACCTTTATTTATTATTTTCATTATTCACTTAATTTTCAAAATTAATTCTAAACTTTGGGGTTTTTAAAAATTGTATTTGAAAAAATAGTATTAATTAAATAATTAACACTAAACTTCAATAAAAAGGCAGAAAAATTAACAATTTTAGCTAAACCCCAGCATAGGAAAGTACATTTAGCCATGTTCTTAAAATCGAATTCGAAAGAAATTTTAATCGAATTTCAACAAAATGTTTTATTTTATATACATCATACTTATGGCCGATTTCATCAATTTATTTAAATATCACTTTATGTTTAAAGTTCGTTTTTCATGTCAAAAAAAAAAAAAAAAAAAAAATTTAAATTTTACGAAAAACTATATTCAAATATGAATTGATATTTAAATAGAATTGGTGAAAATTGGTCTATTAGAGTACAACTTATATTTATTAGAATTACTCTAAAAATCATTAAAAAAATACGTTCATTTGTAAAAAAAATTCCTTTGATTTAATTTTTATTCAATTTTGATTTCCAAAACATGGCCGATTATAAAAAATACGATATCGATAAATTAAAAAAAAAACTGTTTTTTATACGAATTTTGCACGCTGGGTAGTGGGTGGCTGGGTAGTGGCACATTTCAGAAAAAATAAGCAAAGTCGGAACTAATAAAAAAGAAACTAAAGACAAATTCATCGGCAGTTATAGTTCTTATTCACAATTTATAACCAGCGTAGCAATTGCTTTCAGCTAATAAAAAATGCAACCCTTCACATTGGCATGCAGATAAAATACAATGTCGATAATATTTTAAAGATGTACTGTGATTAATTTAAAAGCTGATGAAGCTATTAAACAAATCTGTTCATTTAAAAATTCATACACATTCTAAAAACTGTATTTTTTGGTTATAGTTTGTATATAAATCAATTAAAATAGGGGCTCTGTCATATTAAAGTTATGCCATAGAATTTAGTTGACCAACAACACATCTCTAGTACAGTTTCTTTTTATATGGATGTTTTTTGGACGCAGTAAAAATGGACGCAAGTAGCAAAGATAATTAGATAAGACAATTTCGTCACCTTAAATGAAAACGGACGTAACTACATACAAATCCGAAATTGATTTTCGATTGATTTTCGTTCGTTTTATCAAACTATATGCTTTCGAAAATTGTTGGACCTCTGCGCTGCGATTAAAAAGGGCGACTTTATTACCGAAATTCAAACACCAAAAACAGGTTGTTATTACTGATTTTGTAAAGTTGTTTGCTTCTCCTGTAAAAAATTTTAAATTTTAGTTACGGCCGTTTGCATTTAAGATGACGATTTATTGTTTTCTGTATATTAGAGAGACACAAATAAGTCGCTAAAATGTTTTATTTTTCAAATAAATTATAAAATGAAATCAATAAGCTGTTTTTTGAATATATAAGTTAGTTGGCATTGAGTTACAGCTTTACCCATAATTAAGTGCAAACTTTTTTGTGCTGAAAGTAACAGTGAGTGAATGACTTAAATATGTACTTAAAAAAGATAGCACTTACAGACAACTTCGGAATATGCGCCATTGCTACAAAGTACTCTTATTTTTATAAACACCTCAATCAAAATTTTGTAAATCCCCCCCAAAAAAAAAACTACTCCCGCAGATGGTGAACTTTTTTATCAAGGTTTTTATAATTAATATTTCTGCTTACGTTAATGCTAGAAAATTGCATATCAAATCCGTAGTTTAAAATTGTTAAGCTTATCACTCAGCTTGCGGGTTCGATTCTCGATTCATGAGAAAAAAGGTTAAATATTAAATTTGTACAAAGCAGATTCTTCAGACGAGGAACAGTGTAAAACTTACGGGTGTTTTTTTACAACATATCTTTGTAATATTTTAAACAAATGGATATTATTTTGAAAAGTTATTTTGACTAATTTAAAAAACACTAATTCTTTTTATTCTATTCCTATTCAAAAATAAAATGAATTTAACTTAATTCATATAAGAGAGAGAGAGAGAAAGTGAGAAGAGATAAAACATTGTCTTCAAACATATGAGTACTTAATTGAGTTGGTTACGAAATAACTGAAATTCGTTATATTACTTTATTAAACACTTTTAGGCCCGTTTTCACGACTTAACGATAGCTAAATGTAGGAAGTTATCGAACAGATAATGAGTTTTTAATTATCACAAGTTCTCTTTAACCTAAAAGTGAAGTATAAGCTAAAGAGAGGAACGTTCTACCTTTAACTTTTGTCGTAAGGTTTAGATTTGAGATTGCCATATTATATTCACATATTTTTTATATATGGCAACTCCAATTATTCGTATATTTTGTAAATGTAAAAAAAGTACGTAGTTGCCAGTTCGTATTTTTATTTTGGCAAAAATAATCGGTATTTTCTTAAGTATTGCCACATTTTCAAAAATGTTAAGTTTATTTTATACAGAAGTTGTGAAAACGAAAAATAGTTGAAGGTAACTTTATTCCTCACTAGTGCTAAAGGTACCGTTAACTATATCGAACTTTAAAGGTAAGTCGTGAAAACGGGCCTTAGTGTGGTAAAAAGCAACAAAATAACACGAAATTTGTCATTGTAAACTTTGCTTTTAATGAAAGAGTAAAAGAAAATTAAAAATACTTTTTTAAAGTAAACTTTGCCTGTGAAAAATGGGTCTTATTAATATTTATTAACATTTTTAATGAATATCCCAGTATCCAAAATGAGTCGGAATAGTATCGAAAATCAAAAAAGTTTTTTTTTTAATTCCATCAATATCGAGTTCTATTATATTGATAATATTAGGTGTGTTTTCTTATGAGGTGTGAAGGGCGAAAAAAAGTCAAATCCCGTTAAATGTTTCGCCTCGATTTCACATCAAATGTACACTAAACCAAAAATTAAATGAAAATGTACGTTTAGCAAACGAAATTACGTTTATTAAAATATTTTCGTTGGCTCAACGAATTATTCGTTAATATAATGTAATAATAGAAAATATTACTGATAATATTTTCAATACTTTTCTTGATCTGCATAAATGTTTTTGAAAATCAAACACAAAACAAAAATCAAATGTATGTACACAAAGCTTGTGCACAACCACAATGACAAATGCTATGCTGTACTGTTCGTCGAAGAATTAAAATAGAACTCAAAGAAATACATACCAGATAGTACTTGTTTCTTTCAAAACTTTTTAATAAAGTAAAAGATGTGTACAAGAATTTGTGATGTTTACTTCTTTGTCGTATATTGGTAACGTATACAAAGAATTTGTGAAGTTAACTTGTGTGTCGTGTGTGGCGTACACATTCAAGGAATATTTTACGCAAGGAATTGTTATTGCAATATTGTCTAAGAAATAAACATACAAAATATTTCGTATACACATATCCAAAACTCACATAAAAAAATAAAAAGATGTGTGTATTTCTTGTACCACTGTCATTGTTGCTTGTATTTTTCATTCCCTTATTTATTTTTGAGAGTATTTTTTATACCTACACTTTCACTATAGTTGTTGTTTGCTTTTATCCTTTCACACACTTGAGTTAATTCGTCGTCGACACTTCTCTTCAGTATTTGTTCGTGACAGCAGCACTACAGCCTGGGGTTTGAAACATTTTCAATGATTTGAATTTGTGTTCAAATATAATTGTGCAGGCCTCTACTATAGTTACTTTAATAAAAGTATAAATATTTCAGAGTTTTATTCAAATTGGCTATTAAAAGCAATTTTCAGAAAATAAACACTTACTGCGGTATTCATAAAAAATAAAATAAGTTTGAAATGTGTTTTAATGTAAAATTTTCAGACAAATTTTTTCTTTATGAATACGGCAGTTAAAGTGTTTTCAAATTCTGTTTTTATATATTTACAATCGCCAACGTTTGAGTTTTATGAGTGTATTAGGAAAAATTAATTGGAGAATGAAAATTTTATATTCAGACTTTAAGGTATAAAAAAACCTTCACTTTTTCGATGATACGAATAGTTTGAAAATTGTTTTTGAGCATTTTCGTAGTAATTTAAAAAAAATTTACATTTTAACACAATTGACTTGAAACTGCACACACAATTTTTTTTTTCATTTCTGATATTTAAAAGATGTCCTAAGTTTTTAAATAAAGAATTTATATTTCAAAGATATTTCACCAACTTAAGGCCCATTAATATTTTCCTAAAGTGTAAAGGTCAATTTGCCTTTATTTCCTAATTTTAATTGTCTGCCATAAATGTTTTAACTTGGAAATTCAAAATATACACTTTTCTAAATTAATCCATTTCTTAGTTAATAGATCATTTAACAAAACTCTATCTAAAGATAAGAGAAATAACTTTAATTTCTACAAAATTTCAACATGTGCAACATTGCAAACTCCAATTAAATAAAACCAACAAATTCACATAACTTAACAGAAATGAACAAGCAGGAAATCATTAGATGAACTCAAAGCTAAAGTTACGACTTAAACAATCCTTTTTTCGAAACTAAAAAATTTAAAGCAAAATTAAGATACAAATAATGATTTAACAACAAACGTTTAGCTTTAAAATTCAAAAATAAGAAATAATAACAAAAGTAAAATCTTGAATTTTTTAAAGAATTTTGTTTTCTAACCATCAACTGAATTAGAAAAATAACATTTTAACAAAAAAACCTAAAGTTGAAGTTAAAGTTAAAGTTAATCACGTCATTATCACGTGTAATAGAATCATTAACATTATTTCATTGCTCGCAAGCAAAAAAAAAAAAAAAACAAAATAAAAAAAGCAAAAAGAAAATGAAAATGAAATATTATTTTATGACTCAACTTATACTTAACAAAATACACACTTCTATTTTGAAAAAGGGATAAAGAAACCCCTGTTACATTTGAACAATTGTTCCTTCTTTTATGGACATTTTTTAAATCAGGTAAAACTTCAACTATTCGCATACAAACAAAAAACGAATGCATGAAAGGACGAATAAATGACTGAATGAATGACTGAATAAAAGAAAGCAAGGCAATAACAATTCTGGTTAGTTAAACTTATTTCACATTAAATTTACACACTCGCCTGATTTTTACAAAATAAAAACAAAAAAAAAGAAGGCTACAAAAATGTTTATTTTTATAATTTTGGTTGTGTAGAAAACTTTATTCTTTAGCACTTGCACATACAATTAGCGGAAACGGAAATGCCTTTTACTTTAGGGTTTATAAGAATAGGTCTTAGTGTGTGCGTGAGTGTAAGTATGAGTACCACATGGTGTTTTCTCCTCTACACATTTTTTGTTAAAACGAAATATGCTACAAATCGTTACTAGTTTCCTTATTTTCTAAAAAAGGTTTTGTGGTGTGTAAAGAAATTATGCAACAACGTTAGCAGTAAACCCCTTAAGAATTGCACACCCTCCCTACACACACACACACACACACACACACACACACACACAAACTCTCTAGCATATACACCATTATCCAGCACTTGTATGCAGGGTAAAGTTTTTGTTTTCTACTTCAGTGTTTTTTATAACTTTTATTTTCTATGCCTGACACACTCTACCCGGAGCAAAGAAACTTTATACCTGAATGTGTAATTTAAAATTATTACAGAAAAGAGAATAAGGAAACTATAAGAAGTTCACCACAAATTCAGCTACTCAGGAAACCTCTTCTCAGTAAACCTTTTTCATTTAAAGGAGTGTGAATTAAATTTGTTAAAAATACATTATTTTACCATTAATATTGCTTTTTAAACAGTTGTATAGTTGTGAAGTGAAAGTTTACGTGTAAAACATTTTAAATTAATGGTTCTTATTGATTTTTATGAAATAAGAAATATGGAGTTATTTAAAGCAGAATTAATTTTTAATATATTAAGGTGATTAATTTTTTTACTTTTATTTTTTCTTTTTACCCACTTACAGCTATAATTCGAGTCGGAAAAAAGCCAACTATATAATAATATAATTGTAATTGTAAGGGAATGTAAGAAAAGATAAACTCACTGTTTGTTGTTAATGTTTTGTTTAGGATTTGAAATTGTACAAATAAGACTTTTGGCCATTTTCTCAATGTAACGACAAACTGTCTGTTACTAAATGTCAACATAAATTTATTAGACCGATAAACTGTCTGTTAACAATTTTGGGTTTCATAATATACCGACAAGAAACATTGTTTTGAGTTGGCAACACCTCTCCAAAAAAATGTTAAAGTTGGGAGTCAACTGATTGAATTTATCTGTACGGCAAATAAAAGGAAAATAAATGAGTGCTGGTTAGCTTTGCGACAGAATAGAAAACAAATGAGACATTGAGAAAACCAAATTTCTTTAATTAGCTGTTTTTCGTTGGGAAAAAAGATAATCGTGTAATGAGAAAACGGCCTTTTGTGTGTTTATAATTCTTATTTGCTTTAAGGTTTCATTTGTATAACATTTTTAGCTTTTCTAAAATCTCTGGAAAATGTTTCCTGATGATCTGGTCTAAATAACCAGTGAAATCCGCATAGAAGCTAGCTTTCCCACAATAATAAATTTTAGTGTATTTATCACATAAAAAAAATTGGGAATTTAGCATGTCATACAGAAATCTTTTAATGATAAATTTTGTATTCCCAAAAATAACTTTGATGAATTTTTAATTATTTTTAAGATTTGATTTAAAAAAACAAATAGCTTGTGCCCCGCTAGTTAGAAGTGAGCTTGTCTGTCAGTGCGAGGGTTGCGGGTTCGATTCCCTCCAGAGACTCTGGTCTGTTTCATTACAACAGGCTCATGGTCTAAGTTACCATAACTCGGTTAATTAAGTTGGAATACAACTTGTTTTTATATTTATATCTCTTAATAAATAAAGTTTAAAATACAGGTATGTGATAAAAATCGATTTAAAAACGAAGCAACTTTAAACCGATACTATCGTTTTCATTGTTTTTTAAAATTGATTTCTTTTACATTTTTTACTTATTTTCTTTAAATATTATTTTTACAGAGCTATAGTTTGAACAAAAAATTTAGACTTTTATCCAGAAATGGATTTAAAATCGCTTGAAATTCTTCACATCTTTTAAAAGCAATCATTTTGAATTCGATCGATTTTTAATGCTAATCTTTATGTCTTGTATGGTATGCACAGCGAACATCAGTGGAAACATTGTACATTTTTCAAACATAATGAATTACTGGACAAGTAAGTTTTTTGCAAATTGGAAAAAAATAATGCAAATTATTTTGAACATAATAGTTTTAAAGCCGATGTAGGAGGTCTGCATTGTCCCAGCAATGCTACTTTGTTTTTATTCGTTCCGAGTAGTTTCAGGACAATTAAGGCGGTTTTTAATTTGGGATTCCATAATCGGCTGAAACATGTTTTAAAAATTGTAAAAGTTGTGGAATACATGAATTGTGTTAAATGGAATTTACTTCAAATAAGAAGAGAAATATTTGGATTTTTTTTGTCATAAGTTGCTTTTATTTCTAGTCATTGAATCTATTGATTTTGAAACTGTTAGGAATAGTGTTGTCAGAAATGTAGTCACCGTAGTTATATATTCTAAATTTACAATTTTTATTTTGAAATTCGAACTGTAAAATGTGAACCATTTTCGGTTTTATATAAAATTGAAGTTTGAAACAAATTTTCAAACGTAGTAAGCAGTCAATAATGCTTCTTGAACTTTCGAACTTTTATCGAAAAGTGAATTACATTTAGCAAGTATATTTTTTATTAATAATAAAAATTAATTCTAAAGCTTTGTTCAAGTATTTTAAATATTATCATTTTATTTTTCAAACAAAAATTGTTTTTTTTTGAGTTGAGTCTACTTCAGCAACACTTTGTATGAAATTTTAAATTAAAATTTTTATTTAGTTTTGAGTAAAAATGTTAATAAAATGTTTTAAAAAATAAAAAAAAAAATTTTTCAAACAGTAAATGTGTGTGGCTGTGAAAAAAATGTTTGCTATATTGTGAACACCAGCTAAAATGTTAGTGCCATTGTGAACGAAGCTTAATTTCCAAAATTAATTCTTAAAATCTTTGAAACATATTTCTAGAAAAATTATTTCTAGCTCTTTATTGAAACATTGTTCTGATATTTTAAGTTGCTATTTTAAGCCAGATTCACAGTGAATGCTGAATTTTCACGAGTAGTTTACAATGAAATTAACATTTGTTTTAGAGTTCATATTTCAAAATTAATTCAATAATGACAATTATAAATATTAACTTCACACAATTTTTTCGCAAAAACACGCATTTTCACTAAAATAAAAACATTTGCCAATTTTTTCGCGAACAATTTTGCTTTAAATTATTATTTCCAAAAAATATTGTTAAAATTTTCATTCAAATCTAAATAAAAAATATTATTAACGTCATCTTCACTTCCACACAAATTGTTGTCGACTTTAAAGTGGATTCTTGCTTTTAGTAAAAATATTGAAAACAGTTTGTGCAAATCTTATTTAATAGTTTACTAAATTAATTATCTCAATTTAAGTTAGACGAAGCTTAAATAGTTTCGCCATAAGACACAGTTCGATACAATTTTAAGAAAAAGTAATTTATTTTCAATACAATTTAAAGTTTTTTTGTATACTGGGATGTGTAAGAAGTAGAGCTGTTAATTCGTTACGAATTAGCTTAATTTTGAATTAATTTTTTTCACAGCAAAAAATAATTGAATGAAATTTGAATCAATTCAAACAAACTAGCAGAAATGTATTTAATTTCGTTTCCAACTCAAATGGATTTGTTAAAGTGAATTGCAATTCATTTTACAGATTCATTTGAATTGAATGGATTCTGAAATCATTCAAATGAAATAGAAAAATAAACTGCAATTCAAACAAATGGAATCAAAAATTAAATGCAATCAATTAAATTTAAGAGCAGATCTAGGGGAAATTATTACAATTTACTATTTTTACTACAGCTGGAAGTTTTCAATACAAAAAGTAAACGAACACTGATTTGACAGCAAAAAATGTTGTTGAGATTCAAAGTTGCTAAAATCTTTAAAATACGATTGAAAAATTTAAAAAAAAGAAATAAAAATTTAAGTTTCTTTTAGCAGATAAACAAAATTTTTCCATTTTGACAGGATTTTTCCCTATACCTTATAATCTAATTCCTATTCTGCCACAACCTGACAATTCCATTCCAAAACAAAAACAATTCAAATGAGTTGGAAATTAATTGCTAATTCTTTTTTCTAATTCATTTGAATTATCATTTAACAAACTCTTTTGAATTGGAAATTAATTGCAATTCATTTTTACCAAATTATTTTGAATTGACTCAAATTCCATTAAATTAATTTTTTGTGTGAAAAGAATAAATGCAAAATTTGCTAATTCAGTGCGAATTAATTCAAAAATTAATGATTCATTTACAGCTCTGGTAAGCTGAATAAAATATTTCGAGTCAACACTATTTTCTTCAAAATTTTTGAAATCTTTGCAAGAACTATAATTTACTTTTACGGAATACAAAGCTTCGTTTAAAATAGCAGCAAAAATAATTATTGTTTTAACAACTAAATAATGATAACTTTGAAAACATATTAAATTTCTTACAACCATGACATGATAACTTTCTATACGTGTAGTCATAGTATGCTTAAGAAGCAAACAAAATATGTTTACTCTAATATTATTATGTTAGCGCCATTTGTAAAATAATTTTAAATCAGTTGTGTCGTTTGTTTTAAATATCGAATTATTTGTGAGTGAGTTGTTGAATCACAATTAAAAAAACAAACAACCCATTAAAAAACAAGTTAAATTAAAAAAATAAAAAAATTGTATTTACGTAAATTAAAAAAAATTGTAATGTGCCACAAAATAAAAAAATCGATGCAAAAAAATTTTAATTTATTTTTATATGTTGTGACAGCACCACTGCATTATAATATGATTACTGCTAAATTTATTATGATTAACATGATAAGAATATGAGTTAGGGAAACATATTATGATGTAATATTACGAATATATTTAGTCATAATATGATTCAATAACAATCGTAATATGGTGACTACAATCATGAATCATATCATAATATGTTGCCTCTTAGAATATGTGTACCACAACCATGTTTTTTCTTTGAGTGTAGAGCGAAAATTAAACAATTTATTAAAAAATTTTCAACTTGATTTTTCATCAAATTTTATTGAACTATTCAAAACATATTGTACAAAATGTTTTCAATATTTTTTTTTTAAATACTGCAAACAAAAGCATAAATGAAACTCTTGATTTCATTTTGAATCGAAGACAATTTGGTTTTTAAAGTTTTTTTTCGAAAAGAAATCTAATTATGAAAATTGCAAATACAGAGTTGATAATTTGAAGAAAACTTCTGACTTTTCTCATAGTTGGAAATTTATTTCGGGGAATTATGTTGAATTGAAACGTTGCATACTAGATATTTTTTTCTAATGAGTTTTTTATAGTCAATTAAAACAAATTTAATGTTAATAATATATGTTTTCAATGCAATTTTGTGAAATATTTATTTGAATTTCGATAAAAATCATTGTACTTTAAATTCCGCTTAAAATCGTATATTGATATATTGATATTGATTTATGTATTTAAAAAAAAAATATCTTTGACACAAATTCCACCTATTTTTCAAGTTGAGAATTAATAAGTTTGAGCAAATTGATTAAAACACAACTTTCTTTTTACCCACTTACAACTACAATACTAGTTTATTGTTGATGTTTTTTTTTAAGCTTTGATATTGTTACAAGTAAGACTTCGAGTGTTTAAAAATTCTTATTCGCTTTTAGGTATTATTTGTATAATATATTTAGATTTTCTAAAATCTTTGGAAAATGTTTTCTGATGATCTGGCCTAAGCTACCAGTGAAATGCGCATAGAAACTAGCTTTCGCTCAACAATAAATTTCAGTGTATTTATCACAAATAAATATTGGGAATTTAGGAATTTTCATAGAGAAATTTTATTAAATAATGAAAAAATTCGAAATCCAAAAGTTTTTGTCAACATTGTCTAATATCTTTATTAGTGCAGGCCGATTTGCATGTCTCAAAAACAAAAAGAAAACCAGAATTTAAAAGAACTTTTCTAAAATCAAACCCATGACATGAAAATTTTTTACCTCTTCTTTAAAAATATAAAGCATTATTTGTTTTGTAAACATCAATTATGGCACCCTTAAAAAGTATATTTTTGTACAAAATAAAAGATTTCCGAAAATTTAAAAAAAAAAAAAATTACACACAAAAAAAAATTTTTTTTTGGCAAATAAAAAATCTAAAATTCATGTTTTTTTACTCAGAAGATTGTTTTAGTAATTTTTATTTTTCATAAAAAAATTTAATTTTCAAATGCAAAAAATTTACAAAAAAATAACCAAAGAATACAAACTGTATTATAGTTAATTCCTTTTGAACAAAGAACTGTGCACTAAAAAAAAACAATTATAATAAAAAATGTCTGAAAAATTTTCTTAGAAAAACGATGCTAAAAGTTTTTATAAATAAAAAAAATCAAACATTTTTTTAATATAAAATTAAGTTTTTTCTGGTCTTCACTTTTAATTTCGATATAAACTCATAAAACTGTTCACAATGGTAGCAACAATTAAAATTTTTCTTCTTTCTTATTTTTTCCCAAACAAAAATGTAACTAGAGCTTTTTTGTTTTTAATGTGGTCAACTTCTACTTCGGCTACAGTTTGTATGAAATTATAAATGGCGTTAATATAACACTGCTCTACAAAATGGAGCTTGTTAAAAGTTTCTTGAATAAAAATTACTGATTCTTATCTATTTTCATCTGCTGATGACGATGTTGCCATTAATTTTTCCCTAACAGCTTTAGTTTTAAAGATATAGTGACATATATTATTTGAACAATTTATACCATTTTCTGTTTTGTTCTGTCAGTTTTTCTTCACATTTCCAATTTTTTAAAATTAATATTTCCCATCAAAATAAACAAAGAGTGCTAACTAAGTACGGCTTGACAAAACTTCGCAGTATCTTTACGATGATAACTTGGGAAATCACCCACTATTAAATTTGAGACACCAATTATCTGAAAAATGAGAGGAAAAAATTGGATTTTCCAAGTTTTCGGGAGTAATCTAAAAATTACTGCTAAATCCACTTTTTAAGTAAATTGAGATTTTGATGCCATGTGGTAGAGAATGATACGCCTCGTCGACCAGCATGCAGGTTTCCTTCAATTTGAGTCTTGAAGTGGGTAAAACCAAATATATTTTTGGTTTTCCTTTCAAGCACCACATAGAAAATATAAAAAGTTGAAATGTGTTGAAACGGAGTTAGCAGGTTTGCATATTAAGCCGACGATATATATAATTATCCAGAAAATATTTTAAAGTTTGGGTTCATTCTTAAAATATAAAGCGAGTAATACAAAAACTGTTGTTTATTATGCAAAAATAAAATGTCACTTTATCTTTAAAACTAAAGCTGCTAAAAAAAACTAATGATGCCATCGTAATCAGCACTCTCAATCTAACTAAAAACAATGGACAGAAGTCAGTAAACATTTGCGGTATTGAGCAGTCTAATTTTATTTAGTTTGAAGTGAAAATGTTAACAAAATGTTTAAAAAAATAATAATAAATACGTAATTTTGTTCTGTGTAAAATTTGCAACCGTTTTCCTAATTAAAAATGCGTGTCGTTGTAAAGAGAATGGTTGCTTATTGTGAGCACCAATTAAAAATGTTACAGCCACTGTGAACGAAGCTTTAGGGTTTAAAAAATGTTAGTAAATAATTCCTAAAAATGGATTTTTAATGAATTAATTTAAATAAAACTTTTTAATATTTATACTTTTATCGTAATAGCTAGAAGCATTTTCGATACTGAATACATTCCATTCCACATTTGTCGAATATTCATTCTATTTCTATGAAAAATCGAGCCAAAAAATTAACAATATATCGACTCATTTGCGCACTTCTAACTTGATTAAGGCATTACACCCAGAGAAAAATATGTTTTAATATGGTCACCTCTAGCAAAACTATTTTTAAAGAAACTTTTAACCATATTACTTTTCATTTAACCATATTATTGTCACCGACAACCATATTATGGTTGGATTAGTTCTCCACCAAGAAGCGGCAATCATATTATGGTTGCCTCCGAAATTATAATGGTTAAAAATAACTAAAACATGTTTAACACTTATAGTAGCATGGTTGTTTTTTAACCATACCATGTTGCTCTTAGAAAAGAGAAAAGAAAATACTTTTGTTAATTTAAAAACAAATTTTTGTCATATTTAACCATAACCTGCTTAGAGGCAACTATAGTATGGCTGTGGCTTATGGATGGAGGACTGATTTAAACATAATATGGTTGTCATAGACAATAATATGGTTAAATTAAACATAATATGTTTACAATTTTCTTTAAAAATAGTTTTGTTGGAGGTGACCATATTTTAATATGTTTTTTCTCTGCGTGTTATATAGAACATGATATCTATCAAATTTTACAAAAAAGTATTTTATTTTCGATACTAATTCGATTCATCTTCTAATCTGGGGGTTTGTGATTATAGATGGATAGTTTTCACAAAGAACAAAAAAATATACATATGTTTGAATTTGTTGCAATACATAGAAAAAAAAAATAAAAATGAATAATTGTGATTTTTAGTTGCTGTTAATTTTTAGTTTTTTGAATTTTTTAATTAGGTTCGATTTCATTAAATTTAATTTTTTAATTAAATTATTTTTACTGAAGGAAAGAATTTTACAACATGAAATTTCTTTTATTAAAATTTATTGATAATTTTCCTGGCTGAGCTGGGGTTCGAACCTGGGTTGAATTTACATGTTTCAAGAATCGCCACATTCTCTCATCAGAATTTTTTGAGTTCTAACCTCTGCACCACTGCGGTGCCTGCCAGCCAACAGTAATAATAATTTAATTTAATTAAAAAATTAAATTTAATGAACTCGAGCCTATTTAAAAAAAATTCAAAAAACTAAAAATAAAAATGTATTTCAATTAGAAAATTTGCGATATTAATGAAAAAATTAATTAAATTTGCACTAGTAGACAAATTAATAGTTTCAATTGACCGTTTAATTCACTTGATTAAACGTTTATTTCATTTGATTAAATTTTTAATTAAAAGTGATTTTATTTTTGGTAAATGCTTTAATTGGTGAATTTTTTCTAAGTATAATTAATTCCCACATTCTTTTTTTTTTTAAGTCGTTAAGTTAAATGCATGCAATTTATAAAATTGCACTGTATAATAAGACACAAAGAATGCAAAGAATGATAGTTGTAAAATTTTCTATACATAAAATTTACTTCATTGCTAACCAAAGGTTAGCTAAAGTGAAACTTGTAACAGGAAGATTCAAGATATTCTGGTATTGTATAAAATTATTCCTAAGTATATCTACAATTCTAAAGTTTCAATGTGAACCAAAGGTTGGCTTAATATGTGAAATATTTAGGGAAAAGGACTATTGCAAAAAAGCTTTATAAATTTAAATTTTGCTAGAAGAAAAAACGTTGAAATAATCCTGGTTAAAAAATATCTAAAAATTCTCCTTCTGCTTTAAAGTAAAGTAAACATATTTCTCTTTTTTCCACTTTGTTTCGAAAATATTGCATTACAACTTGCCTTCTAACAATGTTCATGTATAAAAAATAAAAATTAAATTGCACTTTAGTTTCTATTCATGTTCGAATAACAGTGTGTGAACATGAATTGCACTATAAAATGCATATAAAGTACTTTTTCAACTATTATATATATTTTTATTTTATTTTTTTTCATCTGGTACATATTTTTGCATTTTTCTAAAAGTTTAGTTTATGTAGTATTTTTTCTGCTTTTTTCATGTTTCTTATAGAAAATTTCCAAAGCTATTGTTATGCGTTTATGTATGCTATTAGTGTTGTAGTTGCATTCCTGCCAGTCCCTTTCCTCTATATAAAAGAAATATGGAATTTTTCTTTAACACTAACATAAAAAGAGGAAGAATAAAGTGTTTTTTTTTTATTTTTATATATTCTTAACTCTTTTTGTTGTTACTTTTTCTTTATTCTTACTTATAATATAACAATGTTGAATTTTCAGCTAAACTTAAGCTTTTGTTTGTAGCCGTGAGTGTGATTTTTTTTTTTTTTGTTAAGATGAAAAACCCAGTCGTTTCAAAACTCTATTTTAAAAAAAAAAATACCAAAATGCACCTGGTTTTTGTGATTGTTTTGGTAAGTAACCAAATATCTGCTTTTAAGAAAAACTAAAACTAAATTTCAAATTGAACACAAAACCAAACTTGGTTGCATTTTCTGCTTTAACACTTTCTTTTTCTCAATATATTAATTTTATTTTGCAGCACCTTTATTTTCAGAAGACGTCACTTCAACTACACACAAGTTTAATTTATTATGCTTAAGAAACTATAACAAAAAACAGCTTCAGCTAAAATACACAAACACATGAAGGGCTTTACTTGCAATATTTTAGTAGGTTTTACAAAACTGCATTTTGAACACTGAAATATTTTATTGAACAAACACAAACTCTTACTTTTTTACTTGCTTTAATTGCAGAACATTTAAATTTTTGATTTGTTTCAATATTTCCTTTTTTTTTAACTGATTTCACTTAGTTTTGATTTTATTTAAAATTTTTTTTTGTACGTATTTTTTTTAATTCCTTATTTGTTTTACAAAATCTTGTTCACTTCACACTTTTTTTTTTTAATTTTTGAAATTTTAATTTTCAAAACAAACGTTTGTTTTTCGGCTTAGGAAAATCACGTTTTATGTGTATCCGAGGCAATTCTTAAACCGCTCGTTTCAATGGTTCGTTACAAACTGGTTTCGTTTAAATTTCTTCCTTGTAGTAGTTTTATTCTTATTCGTCCTTTTATTCATCGTTACGCTTTAAACTTTCAGCTTGTGTTTTGTATTTTTATACAATTTGTTGTGATTTCGTTTAGGTTTTATTATTGTTATTGTCTATAGCCAGCATGTCGTGTCATGTTTGTGTTAATGTTTCCGTAAAATAAGCAAGCGTGTGTGTGTGTGTGCGTGAGTGAGTGTATGAATGTGTCCTTATTTTACGAAATTTTACGATTGCGGGAGTATATTTACTGTATTAGGAGCTCAACAATAATGTATCGTTATTTTCTAACACAGAGCAGAACTTAATTTATTACTCTTTTACTCTCTCTGCCTTTCTCTCTTTCTTTTCGTAATTGCGAATTTATAAAACACATACCGGAAGAGCGTGTAAGTGTTATACACATGTGTTAAAGTATTTGTTTTGTGTTTTTAACGATTGGCGCCAAAATATACTAGAAGGAAGTTGTGATATAATTGTTAAAATAGCAATGGCTTTTAAACTGTAGCTATTTAAGTTAAGGTATTAAAACTGTTATACAATTTGAATTGGGTTTAAATCACATTAAAATAAAATTGTACTTTACTATAGTGTTGATTTTTTTTTTTTTTGTTATATTTATTTCTATTTATAAGTCTACCGATTAAAAATTTATAATTTTTTTTTAAATAATAATGCCATCAGTAAAATATTAGTAACTATAATTGGTATTTTATTACTTACATGTGCCAGTATTAAGATTTTATGAACTTACCTGCAAAGAAACAAAATTTTAAATATTTTTATTAAAAGACATAACTTATTAAGTAAGATTATTTTATATTTGATTAACAGTTAATAATCTTACAGTGAAAAGAATCAAAATATGAACTAAATCAGTCCCGTACAACTTTTTCGCAAGCTTAAGATTTTCTCATTAAGCGCTTTCTACTTTCAAATTTGAATACAAATATGTGGGTTATATAAAAAAAAAAAATGAATTTTTATTTGAAAGGCTTATCGATACTATTATGTATGGAATATAACATCTTCAAAATATTCTCCGCGGCTGAATTTAAGCGATGGAATGAGTTATGTCGGCTTTGAGGTTTGCTTAAGAAAACCCTAAGACAATTAGTCAATGTGGCATTAGCTGTGTGACGTTGTGCCGTCCTGTTTAAATCATGTCTTGTTTTTGTTATTGTCATCCAATTCTCTATGGCTGATAATCATCGGCCTTTAACTCTCGCCGATAACGGTGAGGGCCTAGCCAGCGCCGTTCCAAAAAAAAATATGAACCTAAATCCCCAACTATAATATGCATAAGCTAGCTTAAGCTTCTGTCAAAAACTATCAAAAAGCCTCTCAAATGTATTTAAGAACAAAATAACCAAATAAAAAATATTCTATTCCGTAAGGAAAGTGCGATCAGTTTTGCACTTTGCTTAAGCAAATGGCAGTTTCATAAAATTTAACAAAAAGTTGTCTTTAGTTTAATATGGTTTGCCACATATGAATAACATGTATTCGTACAATTGCTTTAGCCAACTTAAGCATATTATAGTTTGCATTGCAATATAAGCCCTAAAACCATTAGAGGGTTGGCAAACCAAGTTGTACGTGGCGTATTACAGTAGGGAATGAACTAATTTAGATTGGTTTACCATGGACAATTGCAATACGAACACTACCAAACCGAAAATGTTAGAGAAAATTAACCGAGCTGGTTTGCTTCCAAGTCGGGAATGAACTAATTTAGATTGGTTTACCATGGACAACTGCAATACGAACACTACCAAACCGAAAATGTTAGAGAAAATTAGCCGAGCTGGTTTGCTTCCAAGTCGGAAAATAGCGGATATATATTTGTGTCTAAACTACTATACAATAGGACTAACCTTGGTATATATATATATATATATAATTAAAGCTTTGGGACTTATAAATAAAATGTTGCAAGGTTAAAATTTTTACACATAATAGGTCAGTTCCGAGCCTTGAACTAGCATAGAATATATAAAGAAAAAATAGAATAAAGAAAAAAAGTTAAGCAATTATATTTCCTTAAAACAGTTTACCTAAAAAAGCGATAAATATATATACATATATATATATTTTTTTATTTAAATCAGGCTAAAGCTCATTGAATTTAAATTTTCGTTAAATTATTTTTATGAAGAAAGGAATTTTACAACATGAAATTAATTGATAATTTTTCATTCTTGACTGAACTGGGAATCGAACCCAGGTTTTCACGGACCGGTTACCCTGACGTTTCAAATTCAATGAACTTTAGCCTGACTAAAATATCAAAATTTGGATTTAAAACCATAAACAGTTACATACATAAATTAACCACATAGTAATTATAATAAATGTTTTGTTTTGGAAACGATCTAGTTTCTCTGAGCGATAATGTTAAATATCAAGGTGGTTATACAAAAAAAAAAAATTTTAAAACACAAATCGAAGAAATCTGAAATTAAGAAATAAAAATGTTTAATCTCCATTGGGTGATACAAGCGACGATATTTTTTTTATGCTCTACAATAGAACTTAAAACTATTTTTTGATGCTAACATGTTACAACTATTAATTTATTTAAAGCTACTTATTCTTTTAATTACTTTGAATTTAATATTGTTTTTATGTTTATGATACAAAAAGTGAAAATATGATTTTGTTAACCCACGCCACAATAATGGAGAGGAAATTATGCGTTTGTGCTGATGTTTGTTACACCTTTAAATATGGGCTCTTGACCAAACTCTTGAGTCAATCTAACGATTTCTGGCCAGCTTGCTGTCCATGTAAACTTTGTGCGAAAATTACAGGTCGCTATTGAGGAAATTTGGTACTGACATAGGTTCACAAGTACTAAGCCTATGAAAAATAGTGACAATCGGTCCATAGTTTCAAAGAGCCCCCACATGAAATTCTTTTCGGAATAGAGTCTTTGTGAACATAAACCATCTTTTTATGTTGCTGTTTATATTTAATTTGGCCGGAACTTACTTTATTGCAATCTAAATCATCTTACAAAATTTTTTTGGAATCAGTTCATACTTAAATTAGCTCCCCTAGAAATAAATATTCCGAAAATTGCTCTTAATGTCATAACTTCCTTCTTAAATTAAGTACTAACGTAATTGGCGACAGTTACTTTGACAAAAGATACTGTGTCGTGTCAAGACATTGTGTTGGTAGGTCCAAACTTTTATATTAGTTTATATTAACCTCCACCCTAAGCTCACTTAATGACAAAGGAGTCTCATATAAATGTTAATACTTAAAAAATATTTGGCACAGAGAACTTTTATATGAATCTTAACCTCATACCAGGGTTATAGTTTGGTATTTTTGAAAAAAAGTTGTTTGAGAAAATAAAAGTCACACAATTTTTTTAACGTTTTATATTAATAAAAAGCATAGCAAAACCAAAAACAATAGAAACAAACAGTCAGTTGCATTTTTCGTTTTCAGAAGCCTTTTATATATTATTAATGTGTTTTTCCATGTCGCTGAAGATTATAGTTTTAGTTCACCAAAAGCTGTTTACAAACGCTGCAAAAGACTGCTTTGACTTAATGTCTTGGTCAAGCTATTTATGCTTCAGTTTCCAGTCTTTCGAATGGTATCACCAAATATTACGATTCTTGAAAGGACCTGCATTTATTGACTCGGCGGCTAAAAATAATTTTGTAAATAACAAGATTCCAAAAAAGTACTAAAATTTTTGCCAAAGGAATAAATAAATAAGAAAATCTATAATTTACTGCAAACTAAATGTGTTTTGTGAGAAACTTTTGAAAAAATGGTAAAAATTAAAAAAGTCGCAAAAGTCGGTGTTAAAAAAAGTCTCACAAAAAGTCGCAGGCCACTAGAAAAGGGTCAAATCGCGACTTTAGTCGGGCAAACGGTAACCCTGCCCCATGTCCATGATTTCCAAATAGGGTACACTCTTTTGTTTCTAAATTATGTATATTTATACACTCTTTCTTACTTGTTTGTTTTTTTTTTTTATTATTTTTAATTTCAAACCTTGTGACTAATCTCCATTTAAAACGATTGCGACTAACGAAAGGTTAAAAATGTATGGTCTCTAATAAATATTTTATTAAAATATAACCACATGTCTTAAAATCGTTTTTATTTTATTGTATTTAATTATTATAATAAATACTTACTTACTAATAAAAGTATTAACGGTGCAATTAATATTCAACCTTAACTAAATTTGTATAAAAAGTAAAAAACGAAAGAAAAAGGACTTATTATAAATGCCCAGGGTCATATGAAAATTCCATTAAACAAGGTAATAGTAATGGTATGTACAATGTACAAGTATTTGTGCCATTCTTTAAAGAAGAGTGCATATATATATATATATACGTACATGTGTGCGTGTGCAATAGGTGGTTCTTGCTATAGATATGGTCATTATAAAAGTGCACAACATACCAAAATATTAGCTCTTTATAATATAAACCAAGTTGTAATAAATAGTAACAATAAAACCGAGTACCACACTTCTATTACGACAACATGCAGCTAAAATGATACGAGGGAAGGCTAGAAAGTGTTTTTCTAAAGAACTAAAATAAAAGTCCAGTTTGAATTAATCCAAATAATGAAATAGTTTCTGTTATTTTCTTTGGCATTATTTCCAGATTCCTTTCGTATTTTCATTTCCGATTTCAGGCGCACACTACGTACACGTAGTGTAGAATTTAACTTTATAACAAGTCAAGTAGAATGCATGCTGGCATGTTGAGTTTCTATTTATTTTGTTTTGATTTCAATATTCGCAAAGCTGTTAAAAAGAGTATAAGATGAGAGTAAGTAAAAGAGAGGACATTGTTGCTCTGCTTGCGAAAGCTTTATTCTCTTAGTCAATGTTTTCTCTTTGGCTGGTACTTGAATTTTTTTTAATCATATATATATATTCTGTTGTCCTAGGACAACAATATTTAATTGCTTTCTATAATGTTTTACTTCAGATGAAAGCTTTTTTTTTCCTTTACGCTGGGCATTATTATTACAGGACAACAGCAGCAGCAACAACACAAAGTAAACCGAAAATTTTTACTACGAATTTATACTACGGTTGCGTTCAATGTACTCTACATATAAACAAAGGACCACCGACAACTACAATAAAAACCAAATCCGAAACAAGAAATAGAAACAGAAAAAAAACACGACGAACGCAATTTGTATATTGCTTAGTACTTGCACACATACACCAGCACATATATCCTTGTACAACTTTGTGTGTATTTAACCCATATATTGAATTAACATTCACGAAACACCCACACCCCCTCATGCCGCTCTGCAACCATGTTGTCGTAAAACTATTGCTTGCATTTAGGTTTTATTGAAAAACTCTTTTGTGAGGAAATATTGTACATATTCGTACAGTCGTAACATACACTTGTAGTACATACTTGAGGTACGTACGTGTTAAGGTGCAAATATGTTTGTTGGCATGATTGTTTGCGGCTGAGTATGTTTGCAAGTGTTAGTGCGTGTTTGTATTGAGTGTTGTTGGCCTATTGTAAACACCTCAACCTTTATATAGTTTCTTTTTTATTATTCGTCGTGTTGTTGATTTTGTTATTATTTTTCCTTTGTTTCTTTATATTCCTCATTGCTGTTGTTGTTTTTTTTTTTAGGTTTTTTTAAGTTTTGTTTTAGTGTTTTCTGTAATTTCAAAACAATTCTCTAGCGATTTGTGTTCAAGTAATTGTCAAAACATATAACAAGCAACAAGACCATACTAAAAAGGAAAAGAAAACATTTTTTATTAGAGTAACAGGAACGATATGTCTTTTACACATACTAGATTGCACTGCACTATGGTCTTAAGAATTTCACTGCAAAAAAAAATTTAAAAATACCAAAACGTTGCCCGCCAATCTATAGATGGTTTAAATAAAGGTTGGTCCAATCAAAGCGCATGATTTTAATTGTAAATAAAACAAAAACTTTTTAGGGAATCGTCGTAATATTTTTTTATTATGATAAAAGGATCTATGACAATTATGTGTTAAGCAAAATATCGTTCGAATGCTCGCCACGGCTTCGGTGGCATTCCTCTATCCGTTGGTCCATATTTTCTATGACTCTGAGAAATATTTGAGATTCAATGCCGAATTATCTCATTATTTAGCTCTTGAATTGTTCTCGGCTTATTTTCTTTTAAACATCCCCAAAGAAAGATGTCCAAAGATGTCAAATCACATGATTGTAACGTCCAATTAACATCGCAATGTCGTGAGATTACACGGTCATTGAATTTTTCGCGCAAAGGAGCCATTGTCTCGTTGGCTGTGTGGCAAGTGGCACCATCATTTCGGAAGCACATATTGTCCAGGTCCATATCCCTAATTTTGGGCTATAAGAAGTCCGTTATCACTCTTTGTGAATACATAGGCTTTTCAACAATCACTTGTGTATCCTCATTTGACAAAATGTGGCAACTCTGCTTGTAAACGAATTCACTGAGGTATAAAAAATAATCGGAGTGCACGAAATGCATTTTGATTTGAACGGCTATTTTCGTAAAAGGCAATGCTTGTTTTTATTGAAGATGGCTAATATGTGTTCATTATCTCATCTAGACTTCGTTTAAATGGCACCTTGGAATAAGATCTTGACGGGTCTATTTGTCTATAAATTCCAAATAACGTCAAGTTTTTTTCTGCATTTTATTTGACATTTTACAATTTCAGACTAACTCAATTTGAACCATGGAAAGATTCCCAATCGAGCAACGCGTTAAATTTATTCAGGCTTATTATGAAAATGGGCGTCCAAATGTGCGTACAATCGGAAAAATCGTGCAAAAATTCGAGCAAACCGGGTCTGTAGAAGATGTAAAAACACCAGTACATGCTCGTACAGTTCGTACTGCAGAAAATATTGCTGCTGTTCGCGATAGTGTGGCTGAAGAGCCGTCCACCTCAGCTCGTCGTCGTGCCCAATAATTGCACCTCTCACGCTCGTCGTTGATGAACATTATGCATAACGACTTGCATTAACACGCTTATAAGGTGCAATTGACTCAAGCACTGAAGCCTAAACGTCGTAAATGGTCAGAATGGTGGCAAGAAATGGCAACAGGGGATGATCAATTTTCGGAGAAAATCATCTTCAGTGGTGAGGCACATTTTCACCCCAGTGGATTCGTCAATAAGTAGATTTGCCGCATTTGGGCGAATGATAATCCAAGAGTGATTGTCGAAAAGCCAATGCGCCCACAAAGAGTGACTGTTTGATGCGGTTTATCAGCTGGCGGCATCATCGGGCCATATTTTTTTCAAAATGATGCCGGTCAGGCAGTTACTGTGAATGATGTTCGCTATTGTGAGATGATAAAGAACTTTTTATGGCCCAAATTGGAGGATACGGATGTGGACGATATGTGGTTTCAACAGGACGGTGCCACTTGGTGGCGATGTCAATTGGCCGCCAAGATCATATGATTGGACACCGTTGGACTTTTTTCTTTGGAATTATTTGAAAGAAAAGGTGTACGTGGATAAGCCAGCAACAATTCAAGAGCTAAAGGATGAGATAATTCGACACATTAACGGCATAGAACCTCAATAATACCTCAGCGTCATCGAAAATTTGGACCATCGGATGGAGGTGTGCCGCCGAGGACGCGGCGTCCAGTTTGCCGATATTTTGTTTCATACATAATTGAACCATACCAATATTATCATAATAAAAAGAAATGACAATAATTTCCTAAATAATTTGTGGTTTATTCCAAAACAACATCGGCCCTTAAAATTTAACCACCCTTTAGTTTTTAAACAGAAACTACATATGACTAAAGCCACGGTCACACTTATTACATATTTGATCAAATAAGCGTAACCCCTACTTTTGTTAATAGTTAGTGAGATTTAAAATGGTCTTAATATTATAAAATAAACTAATTATACTACTAGACATAGCAAAAAACAGTTTTTTGTAAGATGTGGTATTTTAATCAAAATAAATATTGATATTAAGCGAAATGATTTTTTAGTTTGGTTGTTGGTCCCGTTTTTTTCGTCAAATATTTGATAAGTCTGACCGTAGCTTAAAACATTTTTTTCCAGTGAAATTTTTATACATCTTCGCTTTAATGCGGGATTCCTAAATTATATTTTTAATAAATATAAAGAAAGAGACCAAATAAGACCAAAAATACTTTAAAATCGATTTCCATCACATGCCTTATCTATCTTACGTTTAATGCAATGTTCGGAAATAAACAGAACATTAATTAGCATTCGGTTCACATACCCAGGAACGATATCTATTGACGAACACAAACCTTAATACCGTTTGTAACAATTTTCAAGATAGAACCGAACATTATATTGTGAACAATTGTAGTGATACTGTAGGCAAACATTATATTTTAATGTTCTATAATGTTTCTTTTTTACATAAAAAAAGAAATTAACAAACAAACAGTTTTAGCAACGACTGCAGCACGAAGAGCTTGTGTGTGTGTACTGTGTATATGTTGTGTTTGTGTACAATTATTTTGCTGGCTTTTTGTTTTTTTTTTTTCGTATGTATATTTTGTTTTTGTAAAAAATTTTTGGTTTTTTTACAGACAAAAAGGCGGTACCGAACACAATGAAGTTTGTGGTTAAAAAAAAAACGAACGGAAAGATGACAAACAGGGAAACGATATTTTATTAAATGATTTACTACACAAACACTATTAGCGTTTGTGTCTTCCACAAATCTACCGAACCGAACCCTAAGGAGCGATATTTAGTGTTTATTTTAAAACAAACAAAAAACAACTTATTTATTAATTTTAAGCCCATAATAATTGGCAATTATTGCTCTTTGCTACACTCTTACAACTTTTTAGGTTTCTCCAAGACTGGTTTTGCATTATTTGCCGAGAGTGTGGTCAATACTATGATCCAGTGTTGCAAAATTGAAATTTTGAAATGGTACTGAACTTCAACTAAAAGAGTATTTTTCTCACCAAATGGTACTTTTTGTTAAAATAAAACAATAATTTATGAAAAAAAGGAGCGAAAAATATTTTATTGGAGTTTATTTATCTAAGTATTTAATAGGAAACAGTATTTATATTTGAGGTAAACATATAAATAATATTTCTGTTATACATAACCGTCAAGCGCCCCATCCATTAACAATATTATTGTATATGTTGTTCTATATTGTCCTATATTATTAAAAAAAAAAACATATCCTTTAAAGCAAAACAACATAGTACATTTTTGCCAACATATTTCACAGTATATTGCACTTCTTTTCCGATTTCGATTCTTGCCAATATATTGTGTTACCTTCGAATATTACATACACATTGGCGATAAAATTGAACAGTTATATTGCAAGTGTATGAGCCGCTTAAGGTACGTTTTTTTAGTATTTTCTAAAAAAAAAATATTTGAAGTACATTGTTCATATATTTCTGAATAAGTAAATAAATTAAACATTTTATTTTTGTCAACATAAACTTATACTGGTATTTATATTTTAAACTTTTGCAAAGTTACATTATTCAGACATTTAAATATATGAAATATGTACTTAGAACGTAGTTAATGTTAAAAAAAATTCAGTGTTATAATATAAAGCAAATTTACTTTAAGGGATCATAAGAAATATTATAGCAACTACCAGTTGATTTTAATAGATCATTAGTTTTTATCAAACTTGAAACAGATTCTACACAGAAAAAATTTTTTAGGCTAGTAAAAGAATTAATAAAAATAAAATCAGTTTTTATAAAATATTTAATCAGGTTAATTAAACTTTTAATCAAGTGAATTAAACTTTTAATTGAAATATTGTCAATTAAACATTTTATACACTTGATTAAAAAGTTTAATTCACCTTATTAAATATTTAACTAAAACTGATTTTATTTTTGATTAATTTTTTTACTGGCCTTAAAAATTTTTTCTGTGTACGTGCAAATGATTTCTTCCTTTGCTTTTTACATCATGTGGTATCGATAAAATACCAAAAACAATATGTGAAATGTCAGCAAACATTAGTTTTGTTTCTTATATTGGCTATATTTTTCCAAGAAATTTAAATATATTGAGTTTTGAAATGCTTTAATTCTGAAAGATCCGCTAGAACACGGAATCGAGAATTGATAGTTTTATAGTTTTCTTTATCGTTTGTTAATATCACTAATAGCAACAGTATTATGCTATTGTTTTTTCCGGAAACAATATTATCTGGAGTGAAGCTGATTGTCACTTTTAATGATATATCTTCAAAACAAAATTTGGTTTTAATGTTTCGCAAATGATCGAATAAAATGATTTCGTAGTTTCTTTTACTTTATAAACCATTTCCTTAACATTGCATGTTTCTATAAATATGGTTTTCATTTATATTTTCCACTAACATATTATCCAATGCATCCCTTTTTATAAGTTTTCTTGCCACTTGTAAGAACAAATATCCCATTCTGCAAAGCATGATATGAACCCTGGCATCCACGCTTTGCATTTCAATATTAACGTCGTTAATTATTTTTAAATTACAACAACATAAATTTTGCAATAAACACATGTTGACCAAAGCCTGCTATCGAAATGACCATATCACAGTTAAAAAGTTCAATGGATAAAAAAGTACTGAAAACAACGCGGGGGTACTGCGGTATTTTGAATATAAAAAAGTACTGAAAAAAGTACCAAAGTACTGAATTTTTCAACACTGCTATGATCTATGGCAGAAATTGCTCTCAATATACTGTTCTCTATTTTTTTTTTTTTTTTTTTTTTTTTTTTTTTTTTTTTTTTTTTTTTAGCAAATTACACAATTTCTGCCTCAAATATGTAAACAAAACATACATAAATATTTAAAATTATAGTACATATTTAGCTCTAAACAAACCATAGTGAAAAGAACTTTCAATGTCTACAAGTATTTCCAATTCTTTAAGGCTTAAAGTGGCTAAATATTAAGTATTTAATAGATGAAAAATTACTTAACAAGACTTGATTACAGGGTATGCAGAAACAATAGTACATAGCCTGATAAACAATTTTTTTTTTTTTAGAAAAAATTTAAAATAAAGGGATGATGTTTTTTATAGCTTACAAATAACTTTTTTTACGAATAAAAAAAATATCAAACTTAAATTTTAAGTATCCAGAAAATTCAGTTTTTTCAGTTTTTTGTATCCTCGTATATGAATTTAAAAGTAAATTCTGAGTTATCTACATTATTACGATTTTTCAAATATTTTTGTCCTCTATTTAAGAAAAGTAAATAAAAAAAAGCTTAAAAGAAGAGAGTCTTAGGCTCTACATAATTTTTTTAATTACTTAACAAGATGCAAAATAGCTAGATCTAAACAAAATATAGCTTAATTGGCAACACGGCTGCCAGCAAACCTGTATTAATAACACCAGTAAAAATAGCTATACGTATGAGTAATAAAGTAAGAAATAATACTTATACGTCTTATGTGTGCCATTGTTTGTGGTTCATGTTTTAACATTTGTTAAACTCAACATTGACACACATATTTCCAAACATACATACATGTGTTCGCACTTATACGATTACATATATGTAAGTATTAATGTTTATATACAGGTGTCTTGCTCATATACCATCAAGATCTCAAATCATTTTACACGTACTTCTCAATTATTGTTACACACATGTTGACACACTCACTGACTTACTCACGCACACTTTTACCGATTAAATGTGTCATAACGTAACTTGTTACTGTAACATGTGTATTGTAATTTTGGCTTTTTCAATCTGGCCAAAATCAAAAAGTTTTCGGGACGTTTTCGCGTATACGTTAATGGTTTTTCTTTAAGTTGTAGTTGTTATTAAAGGATATTAGTGGACCGTCATGTCCTTGCTTTACTTACATTTTTTTTGTATTCAAAATGAATTTTAAACCATTTTTTGCATAATGTTTTATAAAACTTGAAAAAGGCGGTACTTGCAAACAGTTTGACTTATTTGCCATAAATTATAGGTTTGGAGGAGAAGACAGATTCTGGTTTACAATTGTATTTTGTTTACTTAAAGTTAAATTACTCGAATATTTGGGTGCATTTTTTGATTAAGTATTAATAAATTTTGTTGCAGTATCGAATGTTTTTTACACTGCATTTTTTAAATATATTTAAAAAAAAAATTATTTTCCAAAATTTTGCTTTATTTAAAACAAAAAAAAAAAAAAAAAATTAAAATTATTTTGCCCCTTTTGAATCCCTACTGTGTACTAATTTTTACAAGGTTTCTCTTTAGATTTCGTTGTAATTAAAGTTATTGTTCCATCATAAATTCCTAACTGTCGCTACTTTTGTATTGTGTCCATCAGAATTATTGTTCTAAGTATGATAAATATCATCACGTTTTACTTATTTTGTAATTCTCCTTTTGCTAGTTTTTGCTCCTCAGTTTTAAAAACACCTTTAAGCTCAAATACAAACAATAAATACTTCAGTTCAACTTTCACCACTTCAGGTATTTTGCTATATTGTTCCTGCTTAAAGAAAGTTATAATTATCGCATGAAATCAGAACAATACAAATTCGTAGAGGAGCAAAAAAGGGGCAAAATAGCTAAACATTAAATAGAACAACAACAACATTAAAAAAATTATATAAAAATAAGAAGTTTTCATAACTCGTTGAAAAACTAAAAGGAGTACGATAAATAAATTCAAACTAATCTTACGGTGCACGGTGGTAAATTCCGGCCAAAATTGTTTTTTTTTTTTAAATTTTTATAAAATTATGATGGAAAATTTTTCCTCACACTTTAAAACAGTGTTCGAAAATAAAGAGAACATTATTTAGCGTTCGGCTCACACACCCCGGAACTATACATATTTTTTTAATGTTTGTGTAGACGAACGCAACCCTTAATACTATTCCTAACTGCCCCAACATTATATAGTGCTCTGTTCTACGTAAAAAAAAAACAGAACAATTGAAGTGATTACATTTTAATGTTCTAGAGTGTTCTTTTTTTACATTGATAAAGAAATGAACAAGCAAACAACAAGCAAATTATTTTGCTGGCTTTTTGTTTTTTTCGTATATGTATTTTGTTTTTATAAAAAATTTTGGGTTTTTTTTATCCAGCCAAAATGGCGATAGGCACAACCGAAACGAACGAACTCTAATAAGCTGAACCGAACAAAATTAAGTTTGTGGTTAAAAAAAAAAACCGAACGGAATGAATTGTTCCCATCTTTTTGCTGAGTTGGATAAGAACTGTGTGTTCGAAAGATGACAAACACGGATGATTTAATACACAAACACTATAAGCGTAAACAAGCAAAAACTTAAATGCATTAAAAATACTATAAAAAAAAGTACGTTACAGTACCGCTAAGACAGAGTAACATAAAAATCAAGTAAGAAAGTCGGTCGGTCGGTCAAGCCCTACCATATGATAACCAACACCCCAGTATTCAAAAACAACAGGGATCTATCTATGTTTAAAATTTCATTAAAATCGGTTCGATAGTTTCTGATAGTCAGAAATTGCCCCCTATCTCCCCTCGTGGTCCTATTTTTAAAAAAATGCATATTTTTGAATTTTCTGGAAAGCAGCTTGTATGGGGGCTATATTAAATTATGGACCGATTTGCCATTTTGGCAATTAGAACTTATGTAACAAATTTCATTAAACTATGTTCAAAATTTAGACCTGTTTTTTGCGCACAAGGTTACATTGACAGCCAGCTGGACGGAGATCGTTAGATCGACTCAGATAGTGATTCATACAGGGATAATTTAGTTGGGTGGGATGATATTGTACAATGGTAACACAAAATTTTACCATAACGTCGAAGGATTTTTTTTAACCAGGGTTGTACCAGCACAAAAAGGGTTTAGTTTTTTAAAAAATAATAATGATTTTTGCAAAAATTTATTAAATAAAAAAAACTTAAATAGTTTATTTAAATTTTTGTTTGCTTAAATAAATAAGTATTGTTTTATTAAAAGTACAACTTTGTCCGTTACTTGAAGAATGTCAATGAATTTAAAAAAAATTTATTTTCAGATCCCACTTTGATTACAAATCAGATCAAAAATATTTGAAATTTATTTAATTTTTTGAAATCCGTAATTTTTTTTTCAAAACGTTTTGGATTTTTTTTTTATTTTTTTCCACATCGTTAGTTTTACTTTTTGCAATATCAATTAGTTTGACTTGAGTATTAAGTGAACTAAATTCTTCCTAATTAGTTATTGTTGCACCAATATATACGTAATTGGAAAATACAAATGCTAATTGACTTCTGGTCTTATTTAAATTCAATATTTCTTTTGCTTTCTTAATTGCACAATCATCGGCATCAACAAGCTCTTCTAATATTCTGAAATTACTCGAAGTTTTTTTGAATAGAATTTTGAAGCATCTAGCCAGGCCCAAATTTTGCTGCTATTGGCTGCGGTGAAAGGGGAATCAAAGGATTAGGGTTTTTTAGTGAGTACATGTATTTAAATCAATGTCTCCTGATGAAATAAATCTACTAAAAGCAGAATGGGCAGTGCTACAATTAATAATTATAACATTTAGGGAAATGAAGAGTTAATAAAGTACATTAATTCAAAATAAGATGCAGGCAGTAAAGTTTCATTGTCCATGAACAAGTTTTAAAAATATGAGATACCTAAACATATCGCTCCTTTATTGCAACATAGTCATATCTACAAAAACAAACGATCTTGGCAAAATGCGATTAAAGTTTTAAAAATGTACCGATTTAAAGATATATTTTGCTATAACTTCGGTTTAGTTTGAGATTTAATACGAGAAGGTATGAAGAAAAACTTTGCTAAAGTTACTTAAAATTTTGAGATATGACTATGATGCAATGAAGGAGCGATATGTTTATAAGGTGATAAACACAAATTTTCAGTTTGTGTTGGTTTATATACTTGTGAAGTGCGGGGAAACCGAAATAAAATAACATTTTGGAAACTCGTGTAAGATGCTACAACATACAACTTCAAAAACACATTGTCCTAAAGATTACAAATGGATCTATTGAAATGAAAAGGTTTGTAAGAAGCAGTCCGGTTAATGCTAATGCTACATTTGACTGATATAGACGTTGTTTATAAAAAAGAAAAAATTGCTTCTGATTGTGAATCCGAAGCATGCTACAACGGTTCACTTTTAACTATTTGTCCAACCTCGGTAAAAAATGAACGAAATTTTTCGGAAACAGGATACTTAGTAAATAAAATCAGGCATATACTTTTTGACGACTTACTAAGCGCTTTGAGTGTGCCAGAAAGTTATTTCCTAAGCCGTTAAGAAATGTTATATATTTCTTTAAAATATTTAATCTATTTTATTAATTAACTTTTTGATCTCATATCTTGAGGACCAAAATTTTTATTTTGTTTTTATTATTGTTAAATGAATTAAATTGTTATTTTTTTTTTGATCTTGTATCTAGAGCATAATAATACTGAATAAAAGCATAATAATAGGGAATAAAGGCGTGAGGTAATAATAATTCAAGTTCCTATTTCAATCTTCAATTAATTTTTTAGCATTGAACCATTTCATTTACTTTCTTTGTAAACAAGCTCCCTTACGTTTTTTTATAAAAGTTTTTTTCATTAATTAATAACAAAATTTGCTTTGTATTATTTATATGGAGCGGGATCCCGGGAAATTTAAAAAAATTTTCCGCTTTCCCGGGAATCGAAAAAGTCCGGGAAAAAAAACTCTTCAAAGGATACATATCATTAAAAATTGCAATATCATGGAATTAGCTTCTAAATTCCTTGCAACGCGGTAAAACCCATGTGCCAAGAAAGTAACTTGTAACAGTTTTGGATAAAATATTTTTTTAATCCTTTGGAAGCCTAAACCATGTAAGGTGTTGCATCGGTATAAAATAGATGCATCTTTTGTCGAAATCTTTAAAATCTTGTATATAAAGCAAAGCTCCAAAAGAATTTATTTATTATTTAAAAATTGTTTTGGAAAGTTTTTTTGTGTATTTAAAAATGTTTTAAGAACTATTTTATAATATGGAAATTAAAAAAAATCCCTTAAACATGTCAAAATATGCAAAAATATGCATTTAAAACCTAATTATGCAAAAATATGAATTTTTACCAGAATATGCAAAAACAAATCGATGCCATTTTAATGCAAATTTAATGATTCGGAAAGATAAGTTATCGACATCGTTCTTAGACTATGGACAAAAAACATGCATTTGCATGGAAATCGCTCCCCTACTTATTTTACTCTTCCTGACCTTGTTACAAGAAAAAAACGATTTCTGTCAGCCAGTGTAATTTCTTCATAGTAATTGCTCCACAGTGTAACCTTACGAAACAGGTAACTTTTCATAGCAAACCAAAAAATCTTATTTAGTTTACACCTTTAGGACGACTTTTTTATTTGAAAAAGAGAGCAACCTAAACATATTTTCTTATTTTTTGCGTTTTTTTATTATTATTATTTTTTTTAAACCTTCATTATTATGTTGCTGGTAATTTGTTTTAAACTTTTTTTCAGTTTTTTTTTTACTTTAGTTTTCTAAATTAGGGTTGTTCGTTTACTTGTTATGAAATCTGTGTTTCTTTTTTTTCTTATTTCTTTAATAAACTTTTTTTTGGTCTTTTGCTTTTTGATTTTTATCATAATGTTAATTATGATGACTTTATTTTTTTTCTTTGTTATTTAAAGAAACGCACACACTCACATTCACTCCGAAAAAAAGTATATCGATTTACCTTTTTGTTTTGTACATATTTTTTCTTACTTAACTTCCACTTCAGTTTTCCTCTTTTTCTTGGTTTTGTTGAACACAAAGAACTTAAAGAAACAGGAGGTTGTATTGAGCAGGAGGAGTTAACATCGCATTATATAATTGCTTTGTATTAGTATTAAGATTGAGTGGTCGTTGTGTTAATTATACTTAATATTAGATTTTTATTCTTATTGTTAAACATTAGTTTCTGTTTTGTACGAATACCAACAGAAGTCAGTGTGAAATGAAAATGTTTTGTAGTGGGTTTAAAAATAATAAAGATTTTTCTGGTTGTTAAGAAATGTTAATGTTGGAAAACATAAATATTTGAAAGGAGTTTTGGGCAGGCCAAGTAATGAAAAGGAGCTAAATTAGTGCTCAAAATGTAATTTGGCTTAAGTTTGGAACAACAATATGCAAATTAAATTTTTGTGGGCCACATTACGGATCTTAGCTTCCGCAAATAGTGATAAAAAATATATGGCTTGAAAATTATTTTTGTGTAGATATGTACAGCATCCATTCTACTTGAATTTACTTAAAGAAACAACAAAAAACAAAATATTTGTATTTCGATGTGGTTTGTACGTGCCAGGGACCGTAACGGTTATGACTTTTTTCAAAAAAAGTCAAAAAATAACTATTATTTTTGGTCAACAAATAACGGTTATTTTTGACTGATATTTTTTCAGTCAAAAATAAAAGTAAAAAGTTGACTGATATTATTTCAGTCTAAAATTTAAAATTTGAAAAAATTTCTCCAACCCAAATCATATCATCAAATTTTATTGGAATCGCTCAATATTTGACCATCTCTGCTGTACAAATACCACTACCGAAAATGGCTTTAAATGCCATAACTTTTTTAACTTTTTTGGCGGATTTCATTTTTGTAACAGCTAAAAATTCATGATAACATTTTTACCATAGATGCCAATATAATGATCGTCACTTTAATAGCGATGAACTAATATTATAAGGATGTTGATATGTAGATAATATAAGTTTATTCTGATGGGTCCATGATAGACCATGGTTCCCAAATAGGGTACAATCTCGAAATTAAGTCTATATGGTCTGACTTGACTGACTGTAATTTTTTACTTGTGTTTATTAGTTCTCGTAAAGAAAAACTACAAGTTACAAATCTACAAGTGAAATACGTTTAAAACAAAAACCAGATATTGTAAAATTGTTGCATTTTTTAATCTATTTTACTGGTAGATTTGTAACTTGAAATTTTGAGAAACTAGGCCCAGGGCTGTGGAGTCAGAGTTGAAAGTCGAAGTTGAGGTTTTTGTACCTGAGTCGAAGTACCCTCAAAAACTTGCGATTCCGACTCCAAAATTTTTCGGAATAAAAGTTTTAAAAATATTTTCTTATAATTATTTAAAAAAATAAAAATTCTTTGAAATTGGCGATGTAATATTTAAAATATCGATTTAAAATTTTAACGGAATAATTTTTTTGTTTTTTTTTTTTAACCATCTAAAAGGTACTGCACTAAAAAAAAAACAATTTAAAGTCAAAGAAGAACCAGTCTTATATACATTTAGTATCAACGTAAGAGTAGGAGTCGGAATCGGGGCTGGAGTCGGAGTCGGACTTGCAAAATTTCAGCGGTTGGAAACGGAGTCGGAGCTTAATCTTTTTTTTTGACCACTCCACAGCCCTAGATGCAACACTGTAGTTGCTGATTGCATACCAAAATAAAAGAATATGATTAGCCAGTTGCAATTTTTCCTAAAAGCCCTAATTTGAATACAGAATTGCAATATTATGTATACATATTTTGTGAATTTCAGCCAAATCGTACCATAAATAAAAAATGTAAATATCACGACAACAGCGCCACCTATCGGGAGTAAACTTAAGAAAAAACTGGCTCCCGACCTAAATAATTCATTGTCAAAGTTTAGTGTCAATCGGTTCAGCGGTTCTTGAGTTTTAGAAGCACAAACACGGCACACACGTTTTTATATTTATAGATTAATTTTTACTATAAATGTCAAGTGGTCGAAATTTGACCACCGGGCGAATCTATTTATTTTACTTTGCTTAACCCTAGAGTACTCACCATATTTTACGTACGTTGTAACTCAAGATCGTCGATTCGACGATGTATTTTTTAACTGCCTATAACTTTGGCTTAAGACCAAATATACTTTTTCAATAAATGTTATTGATTATTAGGGACCTTATAAGTCTGTATAAAAAAAAAATAATTAAATTTTAATTCCTATAGATAATTGAAATATTTAATTTTTGTACTAATTCATTTTATATTGCACATTTTTTTGGGATCATTAAAAAGGACCTAAAAATATTGTAAGTAAAGCTGAAAAACTTAAAAAGAATAAAAACTTAAAAGAGACATTTTTAGCTATAAAAAAAAATTTTTTTTTAAATAATATTTTGAGCAAGACTCACAAAGTCTAACTTTGTGCTTTCCGCACATGGGTTTTTCGCATATATCACATTTTTATTTTGACATCCGGCATTTTTTCGTTTGGGAATGAGTTACACATACTTCATTTGTGTGTTTTTTTTTCTCCTTAGCTGGTCATTGTTGCCACTATTGTTTGGAGTAACAACATTTGCATATTTGCTCTTAAAATTGAAAAATAAAAGTCACTTTAATACTAACCTTTGACGATTCGACGAGTACAAAACCAATAAAAGCAGTGTTCTAGCAACGCAGTTTAAAAATGCAATTACACACAGCAAAACTAAATCATCTACTAACAGCATACACAATTTTAGACAGTTATGCACACCCATTTAAAGTAAATTAATTAAAAGGGAGCAATGCTCGTCGAAACGTCGATCATAAGTACTCTAGGGTTAAATTCAACAAATATATTTAAATTAATTTTTTCTTTGTGATTAGAATTGAAGTTATATCGGCTCTCGCTTTTCGGAGCTCGTTAATTTCAAGCCCTTAATAATCAGAACATTTTCAAGGTCCACAAAAAAAAAATTCAATAAATAAAAGAAAACCACGTAATTTGTGCTTCGGTAGTTTGAGATTATTTGAATGACATCTTGCTTGCTGAAAGGCTACAATTTGAATTTTTTCCGACCAACACTCAATAATGTGACTTATTCTGTGTGTTTTATGAAAAAAAATTAAATTTTCATTTGGTTTAGTTTATATGAATTGCTTTATTCATATGAATGTCATCTTGCTAGCCAACATTTTAAATTAAAGTTTGGCTTTGCTACACTTGATAATGCGTTCGAGTTTTTAAACAAACAACTTTTGTTTACATGAATTCTCGTTAATTTGAATTTTGTATACAATTATCGAGAGTCGACTGTACCATAAATGCTCAAGTTATTTAAGATTTTCAATCATTTAACTTTTTTTAGTTTCTTGCGTCCACTCAAAAATATTGTTAAACGAGTGTCTTCAATTTAATCTATTAAATTCCCTATTCAACAGTTGTTCAATACTTTATTTATTTGCATATTCAATATAATATTTTGTAATCAATTTCAGTATTATAAAGGTTTGCTTTTAACATTCTATTGCTACTTAACCATGTCCATTTCACTTTTCAAAAGAAAGATACTAAAGAAAAGTATCAATTTCATTTCTTACAACACCAGCTACAAAAACATGTTGTGTTGTGCGAAAGTATGAGTATCTGTCAGAGTGTGTATGAAAGCCAACCCTTTTTATTTTGTTTGGAATTCATTTGCTAAAATCAATGCTACTCAAATACTGAGTTCATAAGAAGTTAAGTAAATCTATACTAAATGTAAACTACAGGTGTATATATAATGTTAAAGTTTTATTAACATACTTTTGCTGTAGCACATAGATAAAGATACTTAAACATATATATATTTATAAAGCTATATATGTGTGTACATTAGAAAGTTTTAAAGTTTTAAGTTTTAAAAGTTTTTTTTCCACTATACAACGTAGCTTAAAATACTATTCATATTTTAAGCGTCAAAGTTTTAATCTTAATACCGATTTTAGGATTCAACGACACGGTGCTACTAGGTTATTTAGTTTACACTATGAAAGTTTTCTTTCAAAAAGTTCGACTTTATAGGTGAATAGATTAAATATTTGACGAAAAAAACGGGACCAACAACCAAACTAAAAAAACCATTTCGCTTAATATCAATATTTATTTTGATTAAAATACCACATCTTACAAAAAACGGTTTTTTTGCTATGTCTAGTAGTATAATTAGTTTATTTTGTAATATTAAGACCATTTTAAATCTCACTAACTATTAACAAAAGTAGGGGTTACGCTTATTTGATCAAATATTTAACAAGTGTGACCGTAGCTTTAGACTTTGTAAAAGAAAACTTTCATGGGGTGAACCCAGACTTATATAGAAAGTCTTAGAAGAATTTTAAAAAATGCTCCTACTCGAATTTTAGTGAATATCCATGAAATGGTCTTTTAAGTTACAGCGTTTTTTTTTTTTTTTTTTTTTTTTTTTTTTTTTTTTTTAAACATATATTTATATATAAACGGTATTAAGAATTTTAGTTTAGAAAAATCACACTTAAATATTTATATTTTTAATATAACTTGCTAAACATTTACTGCAAGCAAGTTCAGAAAAATCGGAGAGATCGAACTTTTTAAATTTATTTAAGATTTTTGCATAATAATTGTTTTTGAAATCTGGCCAAGATATTAGCAATGATGTACCCTAACCGATATATGTTAAGAAAATTCCTGTGAACTTTAAAAAAAGGTTTAAGGCCCACATTAATGTTAATGTTTTCGTCGCCAAATAATTTTCCAGTACCAAAACTTATACGTTATAGAATTACATTAGTTTCGGAATTTTATTTGTGTAGGGCCGATTTTAATAAAATGATTTAGTGTGCAATAAGATATTTTTGTATTAAATTTAATCTAAATACAGACATTAAAATAAAGTTTGAAATGGAGGCTTTGTGGAATTATGGACAGATTCTCACGATGTTTAATATACTTCGTCCTTACGACACTTAAGACTTATGTACCAAACTATATTAAGTTTTCTTCGACCTGTACTTCGCGCACAAAGTTTACATGTTCAGCAAACAAACCAACATATCAGCCAGACGGACGGACATCGTTAGAATGACTTAAAAAGTCATTGATAAAGTTAAAATTGGATCTAGGAACAATATTTTTTATGTGTTGCACACACCAGCAGAAGCACACAATTTCCACTCCAATAATGTAGTGTAAGTATAAAAAAAATAAAAAATTCATTCTTCTAACTTTTACCAAATTAATAAACAAAAACTAACAAACAGATTTTAAGATTCTCGGAAATTGTCATAGAAACGGTTCCCTAAAATTCAAGTTAAGAGAAAATATATAAAAGGACCAACAAAAGCTAAAGAAGCACAAAAAAACCTTGCAGCCAATTTTAATTACTTTTTCGTTTCTTGAAATCAAAATTCTCAAAATCACTTTGTGATTTGAAAATAACAGCCTGTTCGTCGATTTCGAACGTTAACGTTCGCATAGAAAATTACATTTAAAACAAAAACTAATTTTCAAATATTGTTTTTGTTTTAAATATTATTTTCTATGCGAACGTTAACGTTCGAAATCGACGAACAGGCTGTAAAATTGTATTACATATATAAACAATATTATTTATGGACTCTTATGTAAAAACAAGAGAAACAATTATGCTAACCCTACTTGTTTAAAATATATAAGTTAAAAAAAAATGTATGCATAACCAAGAAAAAAATCTTTATAAAATTGTGTGATTCTATGAGTGCGTTTATTTAACTGTTTATATTTGTTAAAAATTTCTTTAAACCGTAGCAATTTCATATAAAAAAAGACACAACCCTTAATGGGTTGAAAACTAATAGAGTAAAGTAACAGTACGAAAGAATTTAACAAGTTAAAGTATATTTTGCTATACTTTGATCCTTCGATATGTTTGTTTATATGCATACATACATATGTACCCAACAAACACAGAGGTTAGATTTTAAATTGATAATGATTTGCAATAAAACCTTTTCTCAACGGAAAAATGATTTCAAAATCATGTGAAAATTATAGTAGCATTTTCAACAAAAATGGGAAAATCTCATAAAATTGAGAAATGCTTTCATTTTAAACTTGCTTTCAAACGGTATTCTCAAATGTAGATTGTACCGTCACACATAGGGGTTTTTTGCCAATCTAGCCGGACATTACTTTTTGTTTTAGCTTATATTGCTTCTTAAAAGTTATTGAGTGCCCCTAGATCGATGAAACTTGGCAGAAATATGTGATATTGTCATAGGCAGGTAAACCTAAAAAATAAATAAAATCGGACCAAGGAGGAAAATGTTCCCCCTAGAAGAACTAATCCAACCTCTGAAAAATGCAATTTTTTTTAAACTTTTCCCATACTTTTGTTTGGCAAATGCAACTTTTAACGTCGGCGAAAGTTAAAAAACCTAAAATAAGACCCATGAGATCGTAAAATTACACTTTTCGCCCCCCGCCCCCTTTTGAGAGCGGTTACATAAAATAATATTTAAAAAAAATGTAAATATTAAAAGAAATAGATTGCTAACGCCTTAATACTATAAAAATTAAATTTTTGAACTTTAATGGGTAGGGGGAGATATCCCTCCAAACACCCCCCCCCCCCCCCGGAACGACCCTGTAAAATTTTTTTTTTTTTTTTTCTAACTAAAAATTGTAATTTCTCTTCAACGAGTTTAGAACTACATTCTTGTATAATTTGGAATAACTCTAAATTCGTATACACTTTTTCCATTTTACTCTCGAAGCTTCAAAATGGTTCTGATAACAATTTTATGCAAAAACCACAATATATATTTAAAAAAACTAAGTACCTAGAGCCCAGATTTGATTTTTTATTATATATTATTTTTGTTGTTAATGATTTTAAAAGTTATGCAAAACAGGTACATTTATTTTGCTCTATTAAATAACGTCCTTTAGCGGCCGCACAAGTGGTTAAAACCCGTTACCTACTGTTTCGCACATCCCTTTTTTTACACAGGTAATATTAGGCTTAGATGTAATAATTTAAATAAAAACCATCTACGTACAACCAAAACATTTTATGACTGACGAAAGGGTTTCTATCATATGTACCTATGCAAGATGAGCAAAAACAGAAAAAAGGTGAAATTTTCAAAAAATCATAAAAAAAATGGCGCAACAACGCGCAACGTTTTTTTTTTGAATTTAAAAGTAGAGATTTCAAATTTTATCGTGATGTATAAAATTTTTAAGAACTCAGCGGAACTCACCTTCAAAAACCTTTTAAATTTTTTTTTTTTACAAAAAAGTGAACAAAAAAATCGTTTTTTTTAATTTCGTACTAATTTTTTTATCATAAAAAATTCAAATAAAATTTTTCTAAAAATTTTCATAATTAGCTGTTTATATAGTCTTTCACAGAAAAAAAAATTCAATGTAAAATCTTTATTCGTTTATCTACAAAAAAATATATTGTAAACCTCCCAAAACCGTAAAAAGTCAATGAACACGCATGCAATTTAATCAACTTTCCTGGTTTTAACAGTGTCCCAAAACCACAAATCTCAAGCAAAAGACTTGAAAATTCACTATACGATGCAGAACTTTGTTGTCTGTCGAGCTGCGTACTTAAATTTTTCCATTTCTTAAAAAAAATTTTTTGCTTAATGTCCGGCTAGATTGGCAAAAAACCCCTATGTGCGTCAGCCAGTGTTCGAAAATAAGCATTTATTATCGCCACTTAGTTTTCGGCTCGGTAGATTTGCTAAATTTTTTTGTTTGTTCCTTGTTCCTTTGTATGATACAGTGAGTGTGCTCTCGCAACAAAAAAAAAATTTATTTTATTGCATCGATTTCTTATTTTGTGGAACTTACATTTTTTTTAATGTTAATACAATTTCTTTATTTTTTTAATTTTTTAAAATTGTTTTTTAATGGACTATTTTTTTAATTGTTGAACCACTCTCAAACAAATAATTCGATAGGCATGTTTAAAACAAACGGCACAACTGATTGAAAATTTTTTTACAAATGGAAATAACAAAATATTATTAGAGTAAATATATTTTGAATGCATCTTAAACATATTATGATAAATGTATAGAAAGTTATCATGTTATGGCTATTAAATATCATAATACGTTTGTGAGTAATATAATTGGGGGATTCCGAAGGTGTTATTAAGTCATATGTCTTAAAACAATAACATGAAAAAATACGACTGTTGTGAACAATCCCTCGTAATTGAGTGTGCTATTTTGAATTTAAATCAGCTGATTTAAAACATATATAAAAAATACATATTTACCTAACATCAAAATATTTTTTAATTCTAATCCATGAATTCATAAATTAAATTAGATCTTATCTGACTATTTTCCATTTTTTAGACGCAAATCACAAATTAATTTTATTTGGTTTGTTTACCAAACATCATGCCAAACAAGCTAATAGAAAAAGTTTTTTGGTATTTTAAAATATTAAATTTAAAATATGTTTTTTTTTTTTGGAAATCGCAATTTTTATCAATTCAGTAAATTGTGAACACAATCAAAAGTTGTGCACCGATTGCAATAAAATAAAGCTCAATAATTAAAAATATGTTTAAATAAATTTTTTTGACCCAAACTGTGATTTTTGTTGCCTTTTATTTTTTATGAATTTTTAAAGAAAAAAAAACAGTTTTTTTTCTTAAATTGTTATTATTTTTTTTTTAAACTTCAACAATATCTCTGAAACTACTGGCCGAATTTTAAAACAATGTAAGCACGTCTTAAAGATATTATTGTTATCGAGTTTCGGATTTTTTTAAGGGAAAATGGTGCACCGTTTTCAAGTTATTCCAATATATGTTCTGAAAGTGCCTTCATTTTGGTCATAACGGTATTACATTTGAAATCAACGACCTCAAATTAGTAAAAATTTGTAACAAAGTTCCAGGCCGCACAAAAAAAGTTCAATTTTGTTCCGCAGTGTTATTAAAGAGATTTTTTTCAAAAACATTTCAACAATTTTATTATCTTTGCAAAAATATAAATTTTGCAGATTAGAACCAAATTATAATTTCTAACACTTGTGCTAATGGAAAATATCTTTGTTGACAACCGAAACGTATTGTTGTATAGGTATCACTGCCTTTATTCAAGCAGTAGCGGTATTAATAAAGATATCAGTTGCTCACCTTGCAAAAAGTACCGTTGAATACTAAAATCCACTTTTGACATCAAAAGTCAATTTTGACCAAAAATGTTACTTTTGACCACAAAAGAATATATATTATTTATTCTGATACCAAAAACCAATATTGACACCAAAAGCTTTTTTTGCCAACAAAAGTAAATTTTCATACCAAAAGCAAAACTGACACTAAACATAAATTTTGAAATGACATTTGACACTACAAGTCACTTTTGACAACACAAATAAATTTTGATACTAAAAGCGATTGTGGGCACTTAAATTCGCAATTAATATTAAAAGTAAATTAAGAAATAACTTTTAATACAAAATGTTACATCTGACACAATATAATCAACATAGACATCAAACGTCAGTTTAAGCACAAAAAGTCGTTTTAATATAAGAAATCAGTTTTTCACTATACGTTATTCTCCTTTGACACAAATACATTATTTCCTGTTTAATATTTAAATTTAAAAAAACTTTTTTAAATATCCCTGCAGAAAACTCGAAATCAAGTGTCTCCAAGTCACCATTTTTGTTGATTAAGTATTTCGGTGCCACTGTCAGCAAAGCTTCTACACTTTTGTCTGCCTTTGAAAAAAAACGAAATTTTTTGGAGCTGTGAAGCTAGAATAAGAGAAAAGAACAGTTTATAGTGAAAAAGAGGCCAGCTTTTGACTTGGAAGGCAAAGTTTCAGATTGCATCTCACTTGGGAGAAACCTGGCACGATCCTTGCCGAGTAACTAGACAAGAATACTCACGACCGCCGAGCCTTCGAGCCAGCTTACGTGGGCAACGAATTACAGGGTTTGTCCACCAGTTTAAGTGTCTTACAAACGTTTTATTGAAAATGAATGCCTTAGTCAGATTATGGGCCGAAATTATATGGACATTAGGGTGGCCGTTATTTTTTTTATTTTGATTTCTTATATTCTCCCCCCCTAAATCGGTTCAGTTTTATGTAAAAAAAAATACAAAAAAATTTCGTAGCGATAAGTTGTGTTTTAGGGGGGGCGTCCGTCCCTCAAAGTTTGCCATCAAGCTATTTATTCAAATGTAATTTGTTTGCGAATGACTATCTTCTAAAAACAACATTTTACAAGAATATGATAAATGGCAATATTTCAGCTCTTCTAGTCAACAACATAAGCCTCTAAGAAAGTTTTTTGCTTAAATCAATATTTTAGAAAATAATTAAGAAAATAAAAACAAAATACCAAACATTTTATATACGTTTTATACATATAAAAGGGGGATTTAATGTCAAGTGACCCAATTTTGAAATAGATGTCTTTCGATTTAAATGAAATTTACACCAATTTTAGTACTGTTAGATAGTACCTAAGACACAAATTTTCAACAAGATCGGTCAAAAAGTTTCTGAGTTAGAGGGGGTCAAAGTTTGACATTTTGGCCATACGGGTGTTCTTTCTCATCCATGTAACTTATTACCTATTGGTGTAAGCAAAATTTGTCCTAAGTAGCTTAGATAGCTTTTTGATCAAACTTTTTAAAAATTTTTTTTTTGTTTTTTTTTAAAAAATTTTTAAAATTTTTTTTTTTTAAATTTAACACTTGGCTAAAAAAAAATAAAAAAAAAGTTTTAAATTTAAAAAAAAAAATTAAAAAATTTTTTAAAAAAAACAAAAAAATATTTTTAAAAAAGATTGATTAAATAGCTATCTAAGCTACTTGGGACAAATTTTGCTAACACCAATAGGTAATAAATTACATGGATGAGAAAGAACACCTGTATGTCAAACTTTGACCCCCTCTACCTCTGAAACATTTTGACCGATCTTGTTGAAAATTTGTGTGTAAACTACTATTTAATAGGTGTAAATTTCATCCAAATCGGAAGACATCGATTTCAAAATTGTGTCACTTGACATTAAATCGCCTTTTTATATATATAAAACGTATATAAAATGTTTGGTATTTTGTTGTTATTTTCTTAATTATTTTCTAAGATATTAGTCTTAGCAAAAAACTTTCTGGGAGGCTTATGTTGTTGACTAGAAGAGCTTAAATATTGCCATATATCATATTCTTGTAAAATGTTTTTTTTAGAAGATAGTCATACGCAAACAAATTACATTTGAATAAATGGCTTGATGGCAAACTTTGAGGGGCGGACGCCCTCCCTAAAATACAACTTATCGCTACGAAATTTTTTTTGTATTTTTTTTTTTACATAAAACTGAACCGATTTGGAGGGGGAGAGTATAAGAAATCAAAAAAAAAAGTTCTCCATACAACTAACGGCCACGCTAATGGACATTCTAAACGATAATTGGGGCACACGCTACACGCATGACCCACAAGGAAATCCACAGTTATACTTAGACCTCACCGAATAGAAGAACTTAGAATCAAGTAGATTATACATACAAGGGCAGTTGAAGTGCTTCATTCTAAACCAACGTTGGTGTTACTCAAGTCTGCCCGCTACCACCTTTATTGTTTGCATTAGTTTTGGACAATATTATAAAAGAGCTGAGCATGAAAAGAAAAGGAATAGCATGGGGGTTGCTCAGACACCTCGAGAATACGGACTTCGTAGAGGAAATCTGTCTCTTCTCCCACAGACTCTCGGACAAGGCAGACAATCTGGTTAAGCCTGCAAAAAATGTGGAACACGAGACAAACATAAGGAAGACATTTGCGGTGCGTGTCAATCACTCCACTGCCAGCCACGACACCATCAATGTCCAGATAATTCGATTTGTGGACATCTTTTATTACCCAAGCTGCTTTATGTCAATTAAAGGTTACATTGGCGCTGATATCACTAGCAGGATAACGAAAGCCAGATTCTCATTTGGACAATTGAGGAGTCTATAGATCGTACACAAAATCAAATGTGGTCACTTAACTTATACATCAGCACGACGAGCTGTGGCAAATTGCGTATGAGGAACCTCTTGAAAGGGAGATTAAAAGAACAAAATGGAAGTTTATAGGCCATAGTCTCGGAAAGTCCTCCGACTTGATTAATATGAAAGCTTTGGACGGAAATCCAAAGGGCAACAGACGGACCTATCCGCTCTAACATGACGCTACATAGAGATTTCAGTTCAATAGATACAAATTAGAATAATACTAAACGAATTGTAGAAAAAAGAGTAAGATTCAAATGTATTATTTTCGCACGGATAATTAATAAAGGAAATTATGAAATAATTATAAGCAGTGTTTGAAATTAAACACGTAATGTCGCTCCTTAGTGTTCGGTTCGGTAGATTTGTGAAAAACACAATCGCTAACATTGATTGTGAGAAAATCATTAAAAAAATAACGTTTCCCTGTTTGTCACCTTTCGAACACAAAAATAATGCTGTTCTTATCCAACTCAACAAAAAGATCGGAACATTAAATTCCGTATACACATAAATACAATAAAAAACCAAAAGCCAGCAAAATAATTTTACACAAACAAAACATATACACAATACACACACAAGCTGTTCGTGCTGCGGTCGTTGCTAAAATTTTTTGTTTGATCGTTTATCAATGTAAAAAAAGAAACATTATGGAACATTAAAATATCATCGATACAATTGTTCTGTTTTTAACCGAAGAACAAAACACTATATAATGTTCAGCTCTTTCTTGAAAATAGTAACGAACGGTATTAAGGGTTGTGTTCGTCTACACAAACACTAAAAAATAGATATCGTTTCGAACACTGATTATAAATTCTTTTTATTATTTTAACATTTCATTTGGATTTAATTAATTGCCTTATCCACAATGTTATGAGTGGACAAAACCAACAAACATATTTTAAAATGTAGACTAGAACTATTTAAATGTATAAGTGAATTTTTGGTTTCAATGTCTACTTATGGTCACATAAGAACTACCCAGCCAGCAAAATACTCCTACGTTGTCTGAATTAGACATTTCTGTCACACATTGAATATGGACGATTTCTGATCGATTTGGAATGGATATATCGGGGGAAATTTATGTACAGATATGTATAATAGAATTTCGACGGAATTCTTTCACATGTGTCTAACGAGACTTATTATTTTTTTTTTTTTGTGAAAATAATGACAGTTGTCATTAAGTTGAAAATAATTTAAATTTTATTTTATTGTTTCAAGATAAAAGGATTAAAATTAGGATTACGTACCTTACGTGTAAAATTTATAATTATATATTTTTAAATATTTTGCTAAAAAAGGAATTCTTTTAGCTATCAGTTAAAAACCATAAGAATCTCGGCTAACATCAAAATTTTACATGCCTTTTTCATTAGATTTCTGTCAGATATCTATCAGAAATGTCGGCACAAAAACCAGAATTTCCCACAACATGTCTGTCAGAATTCGGGTCAACCACTTCATATGTTTTTGGGTCAGAAATCTGACAGAATTCTTATACGATTCCGACTTTTTTATCGACGTTTCTCTCAGATATCTGGAAGACGTCGGACTATTTTGCTGGCAGGTAGTAGTGGTGAAGTCAAAAGTAAATCAGTACAGTTACACTGTTGACATTTCCTACAGGGATATTACATTTACTCATATATTTATAAGTACTTATTACTGTGCATATTTTATTTACCTTAATGACACTGAAACTTCTCATCACATTTGGTACTTATTTATTACTCTTAAACTTCAAAACACATGAACAAAGTTTTGGGAAATTATTGTTATAATGTTAGCCTCTAGAAGAGTTAATTTAATATACATTTACCAAGTTTTCATACATATTTTTAATATGAAGGTTAATTTAGTAATATATTCGTTATACACACTTATAAAGAATGATATATCAACATACATGTAAACATATGTATGACATATACATACATATATGGGTATTATTATTACATATATGTATTTAGATGGGCTAATGTTATTATATCCTTTTGTTACTAAAGTGTCAACTTTTAGGTATTTTTGAAGATTAATTGAGAAAGGTTTAATTCTTTTGCTGAACAGAAAAAGGGTTTGATCGAAAATTATAATACAATGGTTTGCATTTTCTATTATTTATTAACCGTCTTGATTCCCATTTAGTAACATAATTTTCTAATTTAGTCCCATAGGTTAATACATTTTTTATTTAAATATACATACTTACTTACGAGAATAATTGTTTATGCAGTAAAGTGGGGTTGAAGGTAAATATATTTTAAAAATTTATATTTAAATTTCTTTTTCACAAATTTTAAAATCAAAATTTTACAAAGAGAAAATAATAATAATAATAAAAATTTTGTAAAGGTCGAATAAGAGTCAATTTAGAGAAAAAATTTACTTAGATATCCTGCATTTATGGAAATTGTGAAACTGTCAGCCATGTCACAGAGTTCAATCCCGTTTGAAAACGGAATCCATTCCGTAATTTAGTCTTCAGTAAATGACGAAAATATTTTTCGGAATGAAACCATTTTTTAACAAGGTTTCGCTTAAATGTGCTAAATTCAAATTTCATACCATTAATAAACTGTTGATAAGATTGAATTGTTGATAAGATAAGCTATTCCTATGCGGATTTCACTGGTTGCTTAGGCCAGATCGTCAGGATCGTCCAAAGATTTAAGAAAAACTAAAGATTTTATACAAATAAAACTGTTAAGCGAATAAGAATTATAAGCCCCGGTTTTACTTGTAACAATATCCAAGCTTAAACAAAAACAACAACAATAAACAGTGAGTTTTTGTCAACTCTAAATGTAGTTGTAAGTGGGTAAAAAAAAAACAAATTACTTTATTTTATTAAGCCAGTTCAGTTTTATTTACACCGCCACATGCATATTAGTTATAAAAGTTTTTCTTGAGATTCAAAAAACTAATTAACAAGGTTTCGTTTAAATGTGCTAAATTTATGTTTTAATGAACGGAATGTGAGTTTTCTGTATCTAAAAGGCCAAAAGATTATTAAAATACACTTTCTATCAATAAACAAATATGTTGTCTTCGGTTCCGAACGGAATTGTACTCTGTGACATGACCCAATGTCTGTTTTCCAAACTCGAAAAAAATATTTTTTTTTTTTTTTTAATATGAAGAAATATTTAATTATTTCATTATTAAATATGTTTTATTGAATGCTATTTTGCAAAGTTTAATTCTGATAAATTTTTTTGTTGAATCGAATAAATAGTTTGTTGACCTAAAATTTTATTTTTAACAGACAGTGTTGTTAAAAATTTTCTTGAGATATTTTTTTCTGTGTAGGATCGGCAATGAAAGTGCTTTTTTACTTTTTTCTAATTAAATATTTTAGGAAATTTTACAACTTCATTTAAATTCTTACTTGTAACTTCCTAGTCTATTGCATAATATTTTACATGTCTTCTCTAAATCATTGTCTTTTTAATGGTTCCCAAATAAAAAACCCAATTTTTAATAAACCTTTTAACATTTTGACTACATATGTCTCATCCCATTTTCTTGAAATGAAAAATAAATATGACTATGATGAATTTAAAATTAAAATAAATATTTTTATACGCTTGATGTTTTTCTTATTTATTTTTTACGATACACAAGAAGTCATGTAAAGTTGTTTCTCTATACCCTACTTAAGGTATCAATAATGGCACATTTTTAAAGTTAATCGAATTTGCATACATACGGAGTAGTATAACAAGTAGGGCGAGATTTAAAAGACTTTTGCTTTTAAAAAAAGATTTTTTATATTTTGAGGTTTATTTTTGAAAACTGTTTTCTTTGCATATAATATCCATAGCTTTTCTAACAAAAATATGATTTATTGTTATTTACGAATATAATCCAATTTTCGTAGAATTCTTTAAAACCCAAAATACTTTGGCAAAATAAACCTTTTTACCAAAACTTAAATAACATTTTTGATATAATACTTATATTGATCTGTGATATAATTTTTTATTATTATTTTAACCCTTCTGCACTCCTTTGGTCAATTTGACCCAATTTGCAAAATTTGTCCCTTTAAATATAAGATATGGACGTGAAACTTTAATTAATCCATTACAGGGACTCAAATTTAATATAAAATTTAAATTTTTCCTCCCACCTCCACATTTAAAAACACGATTTATTTGGGTCAATATGACCAGCAAGCGATATTGCAAGTTTAATTCCACTTTAAAATTTTTTTCCTATTGAATATAATTGAATTGAGTTCATCTTCATTCAGAATCATCGATCAATAATTTTTTCAGTCAAATAATCAATAGAATCGCTTTTATTTTTTATTATACTTAAATAGGAAATGTTGTTTACATTTTATTGTAGTGATATTGTAGACAAACATTATATTTTAATGATCTTTAATGTTTTACATTGATTGTTTTACATTGATAAAGAAACGAACAAACAAAAAAGCTTAGCAACGACCGCAGCACAAACAGCTTGTGTGTGTATTGTGTATATGTTTTGTTTTCGTGAAATTATCTTTTTGTTTTTGCCAAAAGGGCGCTACGCACAACAGACCCGAACGAACATTAATGAGCTAAACCGAGCACAATGAAGTTGTTTTTTTTTTTTTTTTTTTTGAACCGAATGGAGTTAAATGCTCTCATAAGAACAGTGTTATTTTTGTGTTCGAAAGATGACAAACAGGGAAACGTTTTTTTTTTAATGATTTTCTACACAATCACTGTTAGCGTTTGTGTTTTCCACAAATCTACCGAACCGAACACTAAGGATCGATATTAAGTGTTTATTTTCGCATTTTTTAAAGGAGACTTGGGGAATTAATCATGAACAATTACACGATCGAACAACGTACAAAAATAATTGAATTATTATTTTTCAAACCAACAGTCTATTGTGTTGACACAGCGTGCATATTGTCGCCATTTTAATGTGCGCATTGCACCCACAGCGTCGGCAATAAACCGTTTGATTGAAATTTTCGTCAACATGAAGAAGGAAGAACACCTACAGTGCGCACTGGTCAAAATATTGACCTTGTACGGGGAGCGTGCAGCATAGTCCATCAACATCAACAAGGAGGCGTTCGACACAACTTGGACTATCATTTTAAGGACATTAGACTTGTTCAACAAGCAAAACTGCAGGATTTGGGCTACGGAAGATCCAAGAGCAGTTCATCAGCTACAATCACACCCACTTAAGTGTACTGTTTGGTGCGGTGTATTCTCCGGAAGGATAACTGGCCCATATTTTTTTGAAAATGAAAGTGGTGTCTTTATCTCTGTCAGCGGAGGTGCATATCGAACGATGTTGGAAAATCTTGTTAGGCCAGCTGTGGAAGGCCATCCAAACTTGTGGTTTCAACAAAATAATGCCACAGCACATACTGCAGGTGCCTCAATGGCTTTGTTAAGGGACATATTCGGCGAACGCATTATTTCGCGCTCAAGCGATTTTAACTGGCCTCCACGTTCACCAGATACCCCGTATACCCGCTTTACCTCGAAATCTAAATTTGGGCTCATTCCGATTATACCCCCTGGTTTATGGATTTTTTTTTAATAATGTAATGTTGTTCAAAAACCTTCACTTCCAGTCTAAAGTCTTTAAACGAAACGTTTTTAGCTTAATAAAAGTTTAATTTTTAAGTTTAAGTTTTTTCTAAACAATATTTACAAATGTTCTTTTTTTAAAACAACAAAGTGCTTTTAAATTATTACCAATTGAACCATTAAGCTGGCTAGTTGTTTTTATATTAAGATTAACAAAAGATCTCGTTGAATCGAAATTCCCACAAAAATCCCTGTAATTCGTAAAACATGGCGGGCACCTTGCAATTACAAATTATTGGGATTTTACTGTAATTAATATTGTTTGATCGGATCGAGTTTTGTTAAATTTTTGCAAAAAATTTGTCAAAATTCCTACAAAAATTCCTGTAATTCGTAAAATATGGTGGGTCCCTCGCAATTACAAATTATCGGGAATAATCTACTGTAATTAATATTGTTTGATCGGATCGAGTTTTTTAAAATGTTTGCAAATCTTGTCTGTTATCATTATTAAAATACAACTGGTTTTAATAGAAATTTTGTATAGTCTTAGCTAATTTTGCACGTTTTATAAGGTATACTGAACTATGCAGAAGGTGCTTTTAAATTTTCTGCAGCACTTTAACTTCTTAATATTTTTTTATTTTTTTTCAAAGTAAGCTGAACATCGAGGACCTATAAAATTCATCTTAGACGTTTGAAGTACTCTTATATGTTTTATTTTATTTTTTTTTCTTCTTTTTATTAAAAGGTGTTGATTTTTTAAAGTTATTTTTATTCATTTATATTTTCGTATATTTGACGACACAACACTTGCTTTGCTAGTTCAATGTATTCAAAAGTTGGATGCTACGGATAATTGAAGGTCCCAAAGAGAGAGAGAGAGTGAGAGAGAGAAAGAGGGAAGTATTTTAAAGATACGCTTTGTATTGTGATTATTTTCCTTCTGGTATTATTTTATTTTATGTTTTTTATTTTGCTATTTCTTTTAACCCATCCATACTGGTGCATAAATATTGTAAATGTGTATATAAAATAACTGCTTCTTAAGATTTTTAGTTTAATATTTATATTTATTAAAATAAATTTACTATTTAAGTTGAAGCTCCATTCGTCATCAATCAAGTAAAATTATTAAAACAAAGGCAGAAGTTACATTGTATAATTGTTAAATAAATAAATTGTGATTCAGTTATAGACTATCATTACGAAAGATTTCTAATTTATTTTGTAAGGTTGATTTTATCCCACGCAAGCAAAACTGCTGCACTTATGCGCTCATACCTGTTTCAATTCAAATGTTAACTGAGTCTTTCAACTGAATTGATACCTGGTCACACACTTCATCAACTGAATTGAAAGATTTTAAATTAATTTTTTTAATTTAATGAAATAAAAGACAATTTTTAAAATACTTATAACTTTTGTTTTCAAAAGAAAACTACAAACATTAATTTTGACAGCTGATCAAGAGACTCGAGCACACACAGTACAATCGAATTGAAAGACTTATATAACCTATAACCGTTTAACCAATCAATTGACAAAGCCATACACGCATTGATTTAGACAACAACCGACTCAGTTGACAATTGAATTGAATCGTGTATGGGCTGCTTTAGAATGAAATCTTCTCTAAAAATTGTTTGATGTGATAGTAAACACGGGGTTTATTTATTTTTTTTAAGGCCGACAAAAACTGCCAACAATAGTAGCAATAGTAGTATAGAGCCAACGAAATTTAAAAAGTTGGCTTGCCACTGACTTTGTACTCCTACGAAAATAAGGTTTTATAAATGATACAGCCGTGATACAGGATCATACCTAAAAAAATTCTTAAGAACTTTTTTTATACTTTTATATTTATGTAAAAAATCTGCCTTGTGAAGGCCTGACAGTTAGTAAAAGTAAGGCCTTGCCGTAGCAGCTTGGATAGTCGGACCTTCGAAGTCTTGTTCGCGCTTGGAGTTGGGAAATGTGGCTGGCAAGTAAATTTGGGTAATAATAGATTTTAGCTAGACTGCGAATTTCATCTTTTATTAGTGGAGTCTCTTACTTCCTATGACAGCTTCTTACACACCACGTTGCTTCAGTTAACTATCTTAGAATTTTTTACTGTATAAGCTCATACACCGGTTTTGAATTTAGATTTGTCACTTAGTACCAGTAAAACTTAGAGGCTGTTAATTTTAAGTGGTATCTAAATGTTGGCGCCGAGCAAGTCATCTATCCAAATGAATACTAAGGTATGTAGCAAAATCAGACGGGAATAATAATATTACTAAGTGTTACAGATGGACAGTTTCCTTTTTATAGTACAAACTTTTTAACTCGTTTACTCAAATTCGCCAAGTTTTCAACCAAGTTTCCACTTAACTTAGATAGCCACTTAGTTGACGAGATGGATCTGGGGGGTTCACGAATTAAATATATCTGTAGCAAATTTGGAAGTGGTCACTTTCCCGAATGGGTGTATAAAATAGAAAGTAAATACAAAAACACCTCCTCCTTCTAGAACACCAGCTTTAATCTCATATTCTCTTGCCACATATTCTTTGTTTCATACACAGAAAAAATGCTCCAAAATTGTTCACAAATTAAAGCATTAATCAAAAATAAAATCAGTTTTAATTAAAAATGTAATCAAGTGAGTTAAACGTTTAATCAATTGAATTAAAAGTTTAATCAATTTAATCAAACGTTTAATTGAGACTATTAATCTATTAGCAAGTTTGAGTTTTGTAACCCGGTTTTATTTCAGCTCAAATACTTTTACAAATATCGCAAACTAAGAATTTTTGAAATGTACTTATAGACTTCCATAATTCCGCAAATATCGATTTGAAAATCATTGCTTTTTTTATAGTTTCGACAATTTTTCACTTGACATGGGTTAATTTGGTACGATTTGAATTGTATAGAAATTGTGTAATGTAATTTGTGTTTTGCAGACAATCGATTTTCGCTCTAGCAGATCTGCTCGTTGTACATTTGTTTTTCATATGTCTGTATATAAAAGCAATGGGTGAGAAAATAAAAGGTAGCTTTTATGCAGGCCTTGTAGCTCTATGTTTCTCACAGCAATAAAAAGGAATAAATAATGTTATTGTAATGCAGGTCTTCATATCATTTCCAAATTCACACAATCGGATTTGGATCACATTTTAATAAGTATAAAAGCAAATTATTTATATACGTTAGGTGATTACTTGCGTCCACATGGTCTTTGACGTTGCCCCATCAAAACAAAGACTATCGTCGCCAAATCGCATGATCTTGCTGGCCAAATGGAAACTTTCCATGCAAGAAAGACAAAATCGGTCGCTCTTAAATTGTTATTGGTTTATTATCGTACACTTTTTCTTTTAAATATTCCTAAAGAAAGAAGTCCAATGGTATCAAATCATTTGATCGTAAAGTCACTTTTCCCTTCTGTCTGTTTAACCATCCATTCGGCGTAGTGGCGACGCTTGAAATGGTCAGTAGGCTTCATTCAGCTCTTGCGTGAATTGAACCTTGTTAGCGTGTAAATTGAAATCTTTATTTAAAATTCGCATCAGTGATGTTCGTGAGATGTTCAATTTTTGGGTACGACGACGAGTCGAGGTTGAAGGCTTTTCTGCCACACTATCGCGAACAACAGGAATTTGTTCCGCAGAACGAACTGGGCGGGTGTTTTCTTTGCTACATACGCGATTGGCTGAAATTAGCTCACAATTATCCCGATTGTGGACACTTTTGGTCGATTATGCTGACCAAAAAAATCACGAAATGCATTTTGATTTGTAAGCCCATTTTCGTAAAAGGCTTAAACAATCTTTACGCGCTGCTCAATTGTGTACCTCTCCATGGTTGAATTTGTCAAACACTGAAACAAGGAAATGTCAAATTAAGTTGGGCAAAAAACTTGACGCTAAGGTGTGACTCACAATTAACAACGTGCATTATGGTTGGACCACCCTTTAGTAGGTTTTAAACTACTTTATATGCGTAAATGTCCAACCTTACACTAAGTAAATGGCACTTAAGATGTCAGATATTTATCAACCTTGCCAGACCGACGGTTTTGAAGCCAAAATGATCAATTTTGAATGTTTCATATGAAAAGGTTAAAGAAGCATTGCCAAGATGGGTATAACCACTTTTTTGTAGGTGGCTCTTGCAGGATTGACTTAAAAAGAAGAAGGCGAGCATTTAAAAAAATGTCTTTCCTTTTTGAATTCTAAATTTGTTTCAATGAGGAAAAATAAAGTACAACACGCCTTCGTTTGTTTAAAAATTATTTTGTTATAGCGGAAAATCTAGGGCAATAATTTCACACTTCCAGTTTACATTTTTTCGAAGGCCCATTCTCCTTTTCTATTTTCCGTAACATGGTAAAACTGTGTGTGTGCTTGTAAATACTTGTGTGTATGTATCTTTGTAGGAAGATTACAATTTTCTTTCTTTTTTTAGTGTATTTTTTACTTTTGTTTTGTTGCTTTTATATCTCCCTTATGCATATTATTTTGTGCTCTGTCAATACATTTAATTTTTTTGTTTTTATATACTATTTAATTTTTTTCTCTATGATTTTTTTTTTCTATAATATAAAAAACATTCGAGTGTTTTTTTAGCGTTGTTTTTACACTACTTTGAACATCCTTTGATGTTCACTGCAGTGTTATTCTTTCCTGAATTTAGTTTTTTGTGTTGTTTTCCTTTGTCTCGTACATATGTGCGGTGTTAACTGTTTACATATATTATTAAAAATATTCTTAAATGTAGTACATTTCAAAGTCAAATTTTTCGTAATGTTATTTGAAAACAAATGGTTATATTATTTTAAGAGAATTTAGCTATTAAAATAAAAATTAAAACAGCAGTAAATTATACTGAATGTGTTCTTTATACCCTTCACCACAGGTGGAAAAGGGTATATATAAGTTTGTCATTCCGTTTGTAATTTCTATAATATTGATCTTAGACCCTATAAAGTATATATATTCGGGGTCCTTTTGAGGAGAGTAGTTTATTTAAAGATGTCCGTCTGTCCGTCCATCTATCAGTCTGTCCGTCCGTCTTACGTTTGATATGTGTTTTCCAGATACTCCAGACATGAAAGCGGCTAGGTTGTTTTACATTTATGTCACATATAGTCCACTATTTCTTGCTATTGAAATTCAGCCAGATCGGTCCAAAAATGGCTGAGATATGAGCAAAAAACCACGACTACCTCTAATATTTTCCAAAAATCCCTTGTTGTTGTATTTTTAATACTTTTTTCTGTACATCTCGAGAACGGCAAGTGCCAAAATTTTACATCATTAAGGTTATCAGTACACAGCATCCCACAAAATGTGGGCGGGATTGGAGAAGTGGGCGTAGTACCTCCCGTACAAAAAATATCAAAAATTGTAAAAAAACCTTAATTTTTCGACTGTCATATGACCTATGGTTATCCCTTATATATCAAAAGATCGGAAATCTTTAGTAAAAAATATTTTCTGAAAATTTCGGGAAAATCGGCTCAGGTACAAAAATAAATTTTTTTAAAATCCCCACTTTCGGGAACCATAGGTCTCCATCAGTCCAAGCTTTTTAACCCAACTAACTGGTAAATTTATTCTTAAGCACGTCGGTATATAAATCTGCCTAATCGGTTATAAAAATGGCTGAGCTATAATCAAAATACTGAAATCCCAAAAATTACTCTTTTTATAATTAAGTTTGTTTTTATTTATTGTTTTTATAATTAAGTTTGCTTAAATATATGTATGTACGTATATAAACATATATACCTATAACTCAATTTAATGCTAATATTATTCTTAAACATGTTGGTATATAAATCTGTCAAATAGGTTAAAAAATGGTTAAGTTATGAGCAAAATACTAAAAAAAGGACTAAAAAACATTAAATTTTTATAAAAACTAAAACTTTAGAACGGTAATATGACCTTTTCATACGTTTAAGATATCAAAATATCGGAAATCTTTAGAAGAACATATTTGCTGAAAAACTCGGAAAATCAGTAAAAAAAAAGTAATGTCAAAAAAATAGTTTTTTTTTAAATACCTATTTTCGGGAACCATGGAACTTCTCGACTCCAAGTTTTATCACTAAAGTAAATGGTTATTTTATTTTTCAAGATGTCGGTGTAAAAATGTGTCAAATCGGTTACAAAATGGCCGAGTTCTGACCAAAAACTGAAATTCGATCAAAACTAAACTTGCTATATATTAATTAAACTTCGCAAACATGTGCAAATAATTAAATAAAACTAAACGATATATATAATATAAATATACATGTACGTATATATATATATATATATATATATATATATATATATATATATATATACATATATTTAGATAAATATATAAACTTCTGTTCTTTCCAAACCATGGTGAAGGGTATTTAAGATTCGGCAAAGCCGAATATATATAATAAAATACTCTATTAATTAAAGATTTATTTTGCAAACTGAAAAACGTCATTAAAATACAAGTTTCAATGTGAAATAAAGATAACCTTAAAACGTTTTAAATCAATTTTATTTAATAGATATAAAGCAAATCCAGTTTTGTTTAGCAATGCTCATATATTTATTAAATATAGTTTTTTAAACTTAGATCTACTGTGTTTTATCCGACACCAATATATGTAGGTTAAAAGGGTATTTAGTGTTTGCGCTGATGGCTGGGACACATAAAAATATTGGTTTAAGACTCACCTTTCAGTATACCAATGGATTCAAAATCACTTTTAAGATATTTTTAGAAATGTTTGGTAAATACGTTTTAATTGCCACAAGGATATATGAAATAGCACCCATATATTCCCGGAATAAAGCTTTTGAACTCTTAAGCAATTATGTTGATATTTAGATTAAGTTAACTCAAAATGTATTTTATTCGAACTTAAATCATCTTATTGGTATCGTTTCGTATTTAACCATAGCTCCAATACTTCCACCAAAAAATAGCTGTTAACGCCAGGGGGACCGTAACGGTTATAAGTGATATCAAAAAAGTTATTTTATAACAATTATTATATGAATTAAAAAAACTCCATCTTTAATAGTTATTTTTCCATGTAAAAATAAAAGGTCGATACAATCTCTTAAAAATAGATTTTTTTTGCCTTCATAACACAAAACTCATTTTAGGAGTTTTATTTTTTCCGTCTAACGTAAAACTCTTTTGAGGAGCTTTATTTTTTCCGTCTAAAATAAAACTCATTTTAGGAGTTTTAAATTAAATTAAAACAACATTTAAAGAAAAGGGTTTATTAACAGAAATATTATTTAGTTTTCTACGTCTAAACTTATGTAATGTTCAAATATTTCTATAATCAAAAAAAGAACAGTGCCTTAATTACGAATTTTTACTCCGTTTTGCCACTAAAATATACACACAGAAAGGAAAACACACGGGATAAATCAAGTTTTTTATGATTACTGTAAGAACGAGTCGTTCTCAAATATTCAAGTACGAATAACACTAAAACGTACTCAAAACAATCCTAAATGGGATTACTTTTGAAAATCAAACCCGGAATTTCTTGAAATAAATTTAAAATTCCTAAATGATGTAAAAAAAAGATTAAACTTTTCGTTTTCGTTTTTTTTTTCACATTGAAAAAAGGTCTTGCCAGACTCATGGGTACCACGAAGTGTGAAAAAGTAAATTTGAACTCTTGCTTCTCATTTAGTTTATATTTTGGTAAAATATGTACAAAAGATTTCTAAAATAAAATGTGTGGGCATGATGTTGGTGTTTTATCATTCTGTAAGGAGTAATACGTGTAAGTAAATCAGTCATAATAATTTTTTCTTTCGAATTCGAAATAAAATCAACTTTATAATTTTTGAATTCACAGTTTAATAGGACTACAAAAACACTAATAAATTTCGTGCTGATCGGTCAACAATTTACTTTAAGCCTCACATAAAGTCCACTCAGGTAAATCAATTAAATACGCCTAAAACCGTAGCAGATATAGATATTGCGGTAATACAATTTTGTGGTTTACGGTCAATAATTTACCTTAGGTCCCATATTTAGCAGCCTTCTGAAATTCACTGTAATCGCTAAAACTTATTTTACCGCTGTATTGAAATTTATGTTTTTTATACCAGATATCACTCTGCAGAACTTTGGTATGATTGGTTCATAATTTACCATGGCTCCGATATAAATTCCCCTCCTGAAAATCATTTAAGTTCGGCTTAAACTGTTACGAATCATGATATTTTACTCAAGCTAGTTAATATTGCTAAAAAAAAAGCATACAACTTTCTGATTGTCGGTCAATAATTTAATATATGCCTAAACCGCAACTAATTTTAATGCTGGTGTCTGTTTTTATAAAGATGAATTTATAATAAATAGATGTCATATAGATCCTAAAGTTAGGTCATATAGATATAGATCGGTGGAAGGTATCAAAGAATCGGCAGAGCCGAATATAGCACTCTAACTTGTTTTATGTTTTTTCCTAATTTTTCTATTTTTGGGACGTTGTTATATATAATGCTATTTATGATTTTATTTCAAAAACATAATTGATAACAAATAAATCAAGGGTTTAAATTGACTGATTTGTCCAACTTAAAAAAAAACGAATTTTTAACAAAAAAAATTATTTTTAACGATTCCGATCAAGGTATTCAATTAAGTTACAGGGTGATAATTGCATACGGGTATGAAAAATTGGGTTATTACGCGTAAAGCCTGGTACTCTGTTTAATATTTCACGTGAAATGCTGTCAAAACGAATATGAAAATAACTTGTGCGGAATATCTATGAAATAATGTTGATATATAACTCTATCAACATTATTTCGGTTTGTTTTATGAAAAAATTCCGAAATGTTTCTGGCAACATTAACACTGCGAAATAATGCACTTATTTCACATGGAATTTTTAGCAAAAGCAAAAAAGTATGAACTTAATATTTAATAAGAAATAAAAAATTAAAATAACACAACCGGTAACAGTTTTTTTCATCCATATTAACTTACTTTTTTATTAAAAAAAAATAATTCTTGGTAAAATTTATGTGGGGTTTGTTTACATACGCAAAACAATGTCGCATACTTTGAAGCAATAAGAACGTCAAATTGTGCAAACTCGCAAAATAGGTAACATCGATACATTTCAATGTTTCAGTGTAAAATAATCAATGTTGCACAACATTTTTAACAAATTTGAAGAGTACTAGGCTTAACTCAAATTTTTTTGTTGTTTTGAAACACACTGTTGTTGTACTCGACAGCACCTATCAGAAATATGGTATAGAATCCCAGGTATTTTTCTTCTTTTTTTCCGGGTTATTTACTGTTCTTCATCAGCCTTTAAAGAGAAAAAGTAACAGTGTTAGTCGAAACGACTAACATGAAGCATACAGGGTTAAAGAAATTAGGTTTCAAGTTCGAAAAAAAACATTTACGCAAAAAGTACCAAAAGTCCGAGTTTTTACCCTATTTTTTCCCTTAAATAAATTTTTTTTTGCGTATTAAAAAAAAGTTTCCAGTTTTCGCAAAATTATTTTGAAAGTAACGTGTTTACAAAAAGTACGAATTTTAGCCCTGTATTGCCAATCAAATGTTGTTTATTCGTTTGATGACTTTATGTTAACAAATATATTTAGGTTTCCAGTTCGAGATAAATTATTTGAAAAAAAGCGTTTAAGCAAAAAGTACCAAAAGTACGAATTTTTACGCTTAAATGTACTTTATTTGTTTGCTGCCTTTGTGCTTTAAAGTTTAAATAAAACTATTTTTAAAAGAATTTGTTTACAGAAAGTACTAAAAGTTTCAATTTATATTTGATGTACTTTATTTGTTTGCTGTATTTATGTTATGACTTATAGGTTTCAAGTTTTTGCAAAATTAAAAAAAAAATAAAAAGTACAAAAAAGGTGCATTTTTGTTTGCTGCCTTTATCGTAAGAAAAACTTTCTTTATTTCCAAACATTCGCGTAGCAAATATGAACAAACAGTCAGAAGGAAGTATCCAATTTGGTCCAGCCGTTTTCAAGTTTTAAGTAGTCGAACAAACCAAGACTCATATTTATATACATATCATTTAATTTAATTTTAATTACATTTTAAATTTACCCCATTTGAAATTCGTCCTCGTTTTACAAAATAAATTGCCTTTAAGTTAATTAAAACATAAACTAGTATTACAATTTGTTTGTACATACCTATAAAATAAAAACAAACATAAAACATGAAAATTCAAAACAGTTTTTAAAGAGTCATTTGCCCTGTCAACACAATTCCAGGAAATCACGCTCGCGCCCAACACACTTGTATTTACACATTGCCACTTACATAAATATACAAACATACATACGTAGAAGGAGATTTTTGTACAATCTAGTGTAAAAATGTTTCAATTTCAAAATTTCTAGGCAGTTCTGCAAATGCCTTAAAAAAATAAAAACTCTGCTAAAGGAAGATTCAGATTGGGTTTCAAATTGCTATGGAAACATTGTGTAAACTAGAGGTCTGCACAAATATATGTGTATTCAGGTACGCATGCAATTAAAACGAAAACATGTAGTTAAAAACGAAGACATATCGTTTCACTACAAACTCTTTTAACCAATGACATGGTCCATGCTTGCATTACATTGGACCAGTCCAGGCAGTAGTCCATTTGATCAAAATGGATCAGGTAGTCCAGTACTATTTGCAGGGAACTAGCTGTCTGACTCTTTGTGCAGTTCAATACATCTTCATAATTTTGTCTTTATCGCCAACGATCGTATTATATTCAATTGACGAATGAATGTCGTACATAGGTACACGACCGCTTTCTTTTTATGTACATAACACGACCTAAAAACTTCATATGTACACACATTTAACATTCTCTTCATCTTCAACTTTTCAACACTTGAAGACAACACACAGAAAAAAATAAATTTAAAAACGTAGAAAACAAGGTTAATTTAAAATTTTTCGGTGGTGATTTTGCTTCATAGTCACTTCATGTTAACTCAACCTAATTTTACAATAACTTGCGAACAAAATTTTTTTCTTTTAAAATAACTATAATATATCATGGTAATTTAACATTGCAGTAAAGTTAGAGCAAAATGTTATTGATATTGAAATAATATTCCGAATCACGTTGAATGAAAGTTATTTCAAGTTGAAACAACGTAAATTTCATGTAGAACCAAATTGGTTTGAGTGTGTTATAACAGTGTGAAGAAGCTTCGGAGACAACATATGCATTTATTTAAGAATAATTCAAAACACTTACGCCTTGTCACACATGTTGTTTCACTTATTTTGTATTCTCCTTTGTTAACAGAAGCATCAGCAGAATCGTCCGATATGGTTTTCGTCATCATTCTACTTTGAAAACTTGATGTACTATTTAACTAACTAATTTTAATTAAAAGAATACGGGAATCGTCTTCTTTTTATAACATATTTTAAAAATTAAAATAAAAAAATGTACATACTTAGGTATGAATGCATGTTAATTTAACAAGATAAACTTTTGATTTTAATATAAAACAGTTTTTTATGGATTTAATATTGAATCCATATTTATTTATATTTTAATATTTTTTTTTACAGTGAATAATATTAAATTAACGTGATTTAAGGTTATTTTATTTAAAATTAATATAAAATAATGTTAAATTTAAATAAAGGGCATACTTTTGCAGAAATTTACTATGATTCTCAATCAACATTTTTCCATGTTAATTTTACATTGGTATTTTTTTCTGTGTGAATACTCAACGTCCAAACACATAAACAACAATAAAAGAAAATTATTTTTGTTAATTTAACTCTTTCCAACTTGCAAATGCACAAAAAAATTTTACCAAACGATCTTAATTTAACTCAACGTTGAATGATTAAAATTGATAAACAGCCTAGCCTACGATCTCGACCGTCAACCTTCGTTTGAATTTTAAACGACAAACAACTGATTTGAGCTTTCGTTATTATCACGACAAGTCGATTGACAATGCAAGCGACCGATAACGTAACAGCCGTATGTAAACCAGAGCCGAATACTGAACTTTTTCTTCCGCTATGCTTTTACGCTTTTATGCCATACCTAAACCTATTTATTAGGGATGCTTCAAACAAATTGTATGGGCGTGAGAATATTTGAAAGCTAGAAAACGCTTTCCGCTCTTGTTTAGGTACGCCTTTAACAATTTTCATACAAATTTACGACCACAAATGCCAAAATCACGTACTTGTGTTGTCGAAATTATTTCTTTACACACCAACACTAAATATTTTTTATATAGATTTATAAAATATTAAACACCTTTCTAACGACGCGTCGTACTAGAAAGGAAATTAGGACAAAAAATGTTTAAGGTTTTTGAATTTTCATTAAAATCGAATTAAAACTAATCAAAAAACTGACATAAACATCTCGCTATCTCGAGTCTGTGACTAGATTTCTTAAACGTTTTAATGCAGAATCAAAGAATTCTTTAATATCTATTATAATCTATTTTAATGCAGAATCAAAGAATTCTTAAATATCTATTATAATTGGTCATTAATTGGACAAAAACAATTTGCCGAACTTTTTATTTATAAAAAGTACTATTTTTGGACCCTTTTTTACGCGGCTTAGCTCACGGAAGATAATCGCTAGAGCCCAAATATTTTGGAATTCATCATAAAATATTTAAAAATTTATGTTCAGGAGGTTGCACAAATTTATTATTAAAATTCGTGCTCAGTGAGAAATACCCATCATTTGTTACGAACTTTTTATGGTCGTCATAATCGACCTAGTGAATCAAGAATTCGTGCTATTATCACCAAATTTCGCACATTGGACTTTACACCGGCGACTCGCGTCCGTAGAGTGCGTACCGAAGAGAATATTGCAGCCGTAGCGACCAGTGTTAATGAGGATAGTAAAATGTCAGTTCGTCGCCGTTCTTAGGTATTGGACATGTGTTATTCAACCACGTGCCATGATACGCGACTCTTGTTTGCCCAAATTGGCTGATTTGGACTTGGTTGATATGTGGTTTCAACAAGACGGTGCCACATGCCAAACAGCTCGTGAAACAATGGGCATACGAGAGATGAATTTGGTGAGAAGTTTATCTCTCGAAGTGGCCCTGTGGGTTGGCCGCCAAGATCATGTGATTTGACGCCTCTTGACTTTTTCTTGTTGGGTTTTGTGAAGTCGTTGTTTTTTGCGGGCAAGCCAAACACGATTGAAGCCTTAGAATATAACTAACACGTTTTATTCATGGAATACAGGCCGAAATGCTCGAAAAAGTGGTGCAAAATTGGACCTTACGAATGGAGAATTTGAACCGGATTCGCGGGCAACATTTACATAAAATTATTTTTAAAAAGTAAATGGCAAAGTCCAAAATAAAACTTATTGTGGAACAAATTTCGTTTCCAAAATACCATAATTTATTTGATTGTTCCTTTTGGGTTCTACCTCATATCCGTCTTGTTAAAATTGAAACTTATACAATTAAAAAAAAATACAAATTAAAGTAAATGTAGACATTTAATACATGTACATTTTTACATAGAAAAGAAACAAACACTTATTTTGCTGGAAAAAATAAAACACAGAACAGTTGTACTTTATCAACACTCATCTCCACTTAACATTTTTACATGGAAATGTTGAGAGAAATAGAAATGAGTAACAAAAAAAAAAAAAAAACAAGTAAGAAAGTATAGTCGGTCAACCCCAATCGTAAGATAGCCTACACCACAGGTTCCTTGTATATACCCTACGGACAATCATGGACCCGCCAGAAGAAATTTTTAAAAGAGATTCAAATTCATGTTAATGATTTTATTAATATTTTTTTTTTTTGAAAAATTGTTATTTTTTAAATGTCTTTATTTAAGATTTCTTTGCCTTTAAGTGATTTGAGGAAGGGGTCTTATATAAGACCTAAAGTTAATTTTGGACCTACGCAACATTTTGTCATGACAAAGTATCTGTCGTAAAAAAAAATACCAATGATATAAGATAGTTATGGCATTAAAAGTTTTTTTCGGGAGTAGATTAAGATTGCAATCAAATAGGCTGGGATTAAATTTAATCAAATACCAACAAATTGGAATGATTTATGGGCACAAATAGTCTATTTCGGATAGCAGATTGTATGGAAGCTAAGTGAAATTATAGACTGGTTCTTACCATTTTCAAAAGGCTTGTTCCTTGTGCTAATTAGAACCTAGATACCAAATTCCATTAAACTTTCTCCAAACATGGACAGACAGCTAGCCAGATGGACGGACGGACATTGTTAGATACGACTCAATAAGTGATTCTGAACCAATACTTCCAGGTGTTACAAACATCAGCCCAAACGCATAATACCCTCTCCACTATTGTGGTGTGGGTATATATATATCACCCAATTAAAGAAGAACAAACTCCCACCCAACACCTGAATGTAAAAAAAGAAAAACTAAAGCACTTTTGTAGCATATTTTGCATGTGTTAAATTATGACAAAATAACTTGACAGATTGCACATTCATGCCACAAAATGTAACACTCTCGCACTCAGTCCTTCAGACAGACAAACACATGACCAAGGATTATTACTAGAATGAGGAGAAAGTTGAAATACAGACAAATATTTTTGTCTGTGAGAAGTTGGTTTGTTAAATAGCACCATTTCGAATACCACGAGTTATGAACGAGGCATGGTCAGACAGACAACGCCAAGTGTAACAAAGAAAGAAGAAATCAAACAAATACCTCATATATTTTGTGACAGTTAGCTGGTTGTCTTCTTCTTGTATCACTGTATTGTAAATGACACATCACAAACACTCAAAAAGTGCACATACCCAAGATCTTAACAAATTTTGCAGAAGCTTAAAAGTATGTTATTATATTTCTTTTGTTTACTTATAATGAAAACTTTTCGTGCACATAGTTCCATTTTAAAAATTTATAATTTAAATTAAAAATAATTTTTTTAAATTTACCTCTTGCGAAAAAATTAATTATTACTGGTAAAGAGTTTAAAAAAATCTAGTGATAAAGACTTAAAAAGATTTTCGGATTCGATCAGAAACAAAAATTTAAATACATCCTTACAGTTTTTTGTTTCCAAACTTTAGAAAGGAACTTACTGGCATGAAAGATGTTGGTAACTTTGTAAGATATTATAATACCACTTTGTTGCAGTTTCTCTTTCCATAATTTTGGAAGGCACTAACTTTAAGAAAAGTATATTTATTTTTATAGCTTTCAATTCCTTTAAGTCTCTGTTCCAGATTGTTTAAGGTAAGTAGGAGTATATTTTTTGCCATATCTGCTGAGACACTGTCTAGTCAAGTTAGTAAAGAAACAGACATGACACAGAAACACCTACTTACCCATACATACTTCCACACATTTCTACACACATCTTGTGCATTTGTACAGTTAAATAAAACTGTTGTAGAAGTTTATAAAATCATTTACGCTGACAGCTAAGACCGAACATTCCAGACACAAATACTGACAACATGAAAGCACTTGTAGTAGTTGTGACTTATTCTTAGAATTATAACAGAATTTATTTAATTAATTTATTTGTATTAAAAGCTTTGTCGTTTGTTAATGATTGCATAAAAACAACGTGTTGATATTGTCTTAGAATATAGGGAAAAATTTAATATTTTTTTTGGGTAATGGACCATAAATAAGTAAATTTAAGAAATTAGTGAGGTGCGCTTTTTCTAATGAATTATTTGACGTATTGATATATAAACTATTTGAAGTTTTCATATGGTGCAGTATAATAAACCCATATGTAATAAAGCCATATGGCCTTATTTCACATCACACTAAAGCTGGGATCACACGATTGCCGCAATGCACCAATTTTCATACTTTTTAATACCCCAATCGTGTGACTGCACAACCAATTGGCTCATGTACCAATCAAGGACAATATTGTGCTTACTTTTACCAATCAAATGCAACCCTGCAACCGCAACCTGCAACCGCGCGTCAATAAAAATAACAAAAATGCACCAATATTTATTGTGTTCTTGTGCGGCAATCAAACAACACAATACGCACCAATATTTGCCTCTTTTTAATAAATTTACTTTTTTGTGTTTCTTTTAGTAGGTAATGAAGATAAATATTTTTTTATTTATTATGCATTTTAATTTTTTTTCTAATTATTGCTATTACCAAAATATGTATGTATGTATGTTCACAAGCATATTTAGCTGTTCAGTGCGAATATTTTTATTTAAGTTTCTTAGCGAACCTTAACATACGAAATTGTTGAACAGACTTAATTTTTGGAATTTCTTAAAAAATTTAAATAAACATATTCAACAAAAATTTGTTTAAGTACATGCATATATGATACATATTTAATTTTATTTAATTAACAAACCAACAAGAACTTTCAAACAAATAAAAAAGCTACCACAACAGCTGTTTTTGCAGTTGCCAAGTAAGAACAATCGTGTGACTGTGCTGCGGCAATTGTTGTAACCATTTCGCTTTGTACCAACTAGCGGCAATTAAATTTGCTTAAAACAGGGCAATCGTGTGATTTCAGAATATTTTATTGGTCCAATTTCATTATTGTGCGTCAATAAAGCACAATAAAAATTGTGTCATATTGGTGCATTTGCGTCAATCGTGTGATCGCAGCTTAAGAAATAACGCCATATAGCTTTATTTTCATATAAAAAGTATAATAAAGCCATGGTGTTATTTATCATTTTTTTTTTTTTTTTTTTTTTTTTTTTCATTATTTATTTATTGAATCTTCATATATTAAAGATGAACTAACAATAATTAATCAAATCTTATCCTAATAATTTATTTTATGTCCTGCCAGTGCCAGACAAAAATTTTCTTCATACGGGTTCTGTTCACATATGTAGGTGTCTATCGCTCATCTTAATGGGTAAGTGCTGCAGTGTCTCTTCTTCTTAAGCGAGTGTGGCCACTATCATTTAAAATATTTCGAGCTAGTGGATTAGGGTGCAACTCTAGCCTTTTTAAATATTTTACCGCATACTTCGTAATAATAGTCCTTACCAGTGGCACATTGAGATCCTTGTGGATATTTGAGTTTTTAACATACCAAGGGGCAGCTGTGATTATTCGAAGAAGTTTATTTTGGCGCCTTTGAATTTTTTCGATATTTGAAGCCGAGGCAGTGCCCCATAGTTGAATACCGTAGCACCATATTGGCTTTAAAATAGAGTTGTAAAGTAGTAGTTTGCAATCGAGACTAAGAACAGAATTTCTTCCAATAAGCCAGTTAATTTGAATTGCTGTTAGTTTCATTTGGGTTAATTTTGCTTCGATATGGCATTTCCATGTTAAACGACGATCTAGATGAATACCGAGATATTTGACATGCGATTGTTGAGGCACTAGTTGATTATTGATTTTAATAGGGGGGCAAGTTTCCCGACGCAAGGTGAATGTTATATGTACGCATTTTTGCACATTAACCTTTATTCTCCATTGTTTTAACCACAGTTCTAGTTGAAATATATGATCCTGCAGGTATCGAGATGCTTCTCGACTGTTCTCGTGTACGCTTAGAAAAGCTGTATCATCAGCAAAAGTTGAGGTTAGGGTGTAATTATTTGTTGGCATGTCCGAGGTATATATAAGGTAAAAAAGTGGGCCCAGGATGCTTCCCTGAGGCACTCCAGCTTCAATTGGCTGAGGAGAACTTAAAAAATCACCTTCTTTAATAATAAATTTTCGACCGACCAAGTAGCTTTCTAGCAGCTTGTGTGTGTTAACCGGTAGGTTTAGCTTCAATTTATGTAACAAGCCTACATGCCAGACTTTATCAAAAGCTTGAGAAACATCGATGAAGAGAGCGGAGCAATATTTTCTTTCTTCAAAGGCTTTTCTTATGGCGTTTACTATTCGATGGGTTTGTTCAATTGTGCTATGTTCTCTTCTGAAGCCGAATTGATGGTTAGGTATACACCCATTATCATTTAGAATTGGGGTTAATTTTGACGCTAAGAGCTTCTCAAATAGCTTTGATATATTAGACAATAAGCTAATAGGCCTATATGACTCAACTTTTGTGTGATCTTTTCCTGGCTTTGGTATCATCTTTACTATGGAGACCTTCCATTCTTGAGGGTAGTATTCAAGGCGTAAAATAGCATTAAAAATATAAAGAATAATTTTCTTTGCTATGCGAGGTAGCTCCAAAAGCATTTTGTTGCTTATCTTATCAAAACCAGGGGCTTTCTTGGGGTTTAAGTTACAAATAGCCTTTTCGATTTCTCTCATCTCAAATCTTAGGGGAACAGCTGCTCTAGCAGCAACAGGTGGTAACTCGTCCGCTATGTCGTCAGATATGTTTGGGGTCAATACGTTTTTCAAATGATTTACAAACAGGTTTCCTTTCTCATTATCATTTCTTGCCCAACTTCCATTCAGGTTTCTTAATGGTGGTTTCATGATAACTGGCCTTTTTAGATTTCTGGCTGCACGCCATAATGAGTATTCTGATTGTGGTGTTGCATCCAGGTCCTTAAGATATTTTTCCACGGAAGCCGTTTTCCGGGACTGCAGTAATTTTCTTAGCTTTTTTGTGCACTCTTTTAATAAGTTCTTAAGTTGGGGGGATCTGTGCAATTGCCACTCCCTTCTCACTCTCCTTTTTTCATTCAAGAGGCGCTCGACATCTGTAGAATATATATTATTATTATAAGTTTTTTTGAGGGTATTGCAGGAATGTTGAACCGCTAGTTTAATATAACTGTCAAAATTGGCAATAGAAAGATCCACATTCTCCGGTGTGCTAAGCGGAATATTTTCTGTGCAATGAGTACTGAGATATTTTTTATATTTTAGCCAATTTATTTGTGTAGCTGACGTCGCTATGTAACAAGAGGGAGATACAATTCTATTGGTGTTTGTTATAGTAACAATTGTAGGTGTGTGATCAGAGGATAATTCTAATGAGGCTTCAACGTGAATCGTTTCTGTGGGGATGTTTTTAACCACGCCGAAATCGATGACATCTGGAATTTTTTGTGGATCAGCAGGCCAATATGTTGGTTGTCCGCTCGCGACAACATTTAAATTCATTTTAGAGATTGTATTAAACAAAACACGACCCTTTGGTGTTATAAGTCGTGACCCCCAGAAGGTATGTTAAGCGTTATAATCGCCAGCGGCCAGGAAACAGGGTCCTAGGGATTTATAATATTCACAATATTGGCTTTCTGATATTGAAAATCTAGGTGGAGAGTATAAAGATGAAATTACTATGTTTCGATTAAGCTCTTCAACACGAATATTTGTTGCTTGCAGATAATCCTCACGATGATCACACAGTGTAGTGTAGTGTTTGACTCGGGTTTTTATCAAAATGGCAGAACCTCCACAAGCTCTATCTCGAGGGTCCTTGGTATCATATAGTATATAACCATTGATTTTAAACGTATTTCTTGAGGTCAGATGAGTTTCAGAAACCATCATAACATCAATTTGATTATTTTTGAGAAAGTATTCTAGTTCATTTTTATGTTGGCGGATGCCGTTTGCGTTCCAAAAACAAATTTTTAAACAGTTCATGGCTTGTTAAGTACAGCTTGCAATAACATCGATTGCATTCTTAGAATTTCCTGTAACATATTACCCATTGTGTTTGTAAAATTATTTACTGTTTGCACTAATGTTTCCATTGTTTTTTCTAGACGACTTAGATTAGAAACTGGAGTTTCGTCATTACTTGTCGAAGGGCCTTGCATTGGTACATTGTTTGATTTTAAGACGTTAGCATAAGAAATTCTGTTACTACTAGGCTGGGGGGCCTGATGGTCATTACTGTTTACTTGATTTGTTACCTGAGGGGGATTAGTTTTCGGTCCAACCGACTGCTTGACGATAGTATATACAGGGCATCCTCTATAATTGGCAGTGTGATTGCCACCACAGTTGCTGCATTTTTTTACGTTGGGGTCGGTTTTAGACTTGTCGCAAAGAACTGTACCATGTAATTCGCCACATACTACGCAAACAGGGGGTAAGTAGCAGTATGCCTTAGTATGGCCAAATTCTTGGCAGTTCAGACATTGAACGGGACCACCTCTTTTGTGCGGCTCCTCTATAGTTACTTTTCTATACAGAATGTATTTTAAGTTATAGATGGGATGCGTTTCATTTTTTTTAAGTTTAACGTCGCCGGGTTCAAACTCCACTCGAAAAAGTGGTTGGGGAATTTTTTCTCTATTTTTAATGTTTAATACATGTTTTACCTTGAAGCCTTTTTCTTCAAGGAATGTTTTTACCTCTTCTGGGTCCACACATGAGTCAATATCCTTAATCACTACCTGAAGGCCTTTACTGCTTTTCAGTTGGTATGTATAAAAATTTTTTTTTGAGTGCCTCAAAGTTGCTTACAATTTTTCGAAAATCATTCTCATGATTGATTTGTATTTTTGTTTCGTTTATACTACCACGCTTGATAGCAGCTACGTAAAACGAATTTTCACCAATAACCGATATCAAACTCTTTATGAGCTCATTAGAATTTCGCTCCCTCAGATATATCGGGGGAGGCTTGGACGATTTTATGACGTTTTGTGCTTCAGAGGATTCATCCTCCAGAATTGCAAAACGATTTTGAGAATTTATTTTACCAAAAGATGGTACTTTTGAGGCCGAAGCAACTGCTGCAGAGGTAGGGCTGCGTCCCCGTTTAAGCACTGTTATGTACCTGTCCATACCAACTTGTACTGTAGGCTTTTGAGAAGTTTTTACTTGAGTTATTGAGTTGTCCATAGCGGCTGTTTTGGGGTTAACCGTTTCATCACTTATTAAAGTTTTTTTTTGCTCTGTGGCAACGCTTGCAGTTAATAAATTCGTTATTGTATTACGATCGACCGTATTTTTAAACAAAGAGGGTGAGAGGGAACGCGTTCGAGTAATAGGTTTAGCCGTTAAATAATTGCTATCTATCATCGATTCTTTATTCTACGTTTGTTTCGTCAACACTCAATGTAACATACGCATTTCTTTCGTTATGTTTTATTGTTTTTGCATTATATGCATTCATAAGAGTTTTTTTTTTTTTTATATATTACTGTTTGTTTAGTTGTGCTCTTCTTTTTATTTGTTGTTTAAAAACCCCGAGAATAAAAAAAAGAATAAAGAAAACAAGAAATGTTTTTGCTTAAAATGTATGTATGTATATGTATGTGTGTACATACATATATTTTTGTTAATTGTACTTTTTAATATTTGTATTAAAAATTTTATGTTCACTTATTAAAAATTATTTTAAAGCGTCTATTCATTCGCTGATCTTATATTATTAAAAAAAAAAATAATATTATTATATCATAAATATACACTTATTTATGTTAAAAAAAAAAACCGTAAGCCGAGTTAAAAAAAAACACGTCTGCATTCAACGAGCACGCACGCACGAAAATAGTTTTATTTAATGTAATTCTAAAATTATTTTTATTCTATTGAAAAACTTTATGATTAATAACGGGTGGTTAAATTTGATTTGACCGATGTTGATCTATATATAAATATCAAACGGTCCATGTATGTAATCGCATCACGCGAGACCGGCTGGAGCGATTTAGCTGATTTTTTTTTCAATGCGATTCGAAATTTTCAGGAGATGGTTTGTAAAGAAAAATAAATTAAAAAATTCCTGGTAAAACCCGGAAAATGTAAGTTTCTAATATATTGCTTCCTTTTTACTTCTTATTTTTCTTATTATGAGAAAATTTAAAGCGAAACTCAAAGAACTAAAATTTCTAACACACTGTCTCCTTTTCACTTCTCATTTGTAAATAGCTTCCGCGCGAAGCCGGGGCGCTCAGCTAAATTTGAATAAAGCACAAATTATTTAGGAAATTATTGTCATTTCCTTTTATTATGATAATATTCGTATGGTTCCATTATGTATGGAACAAAATATCGACCATCCGATGGGCCAAATTTTCGATGACGCTGAGGCATAATTGAGGTTCTATGCCGTTAATGTGCCGAATAATCTCATCCTTTAGCTCTAAAATTGTTGCTGGCTTATCCTCGTACACCTTTTCTTTCAAATAACCCCAACGAAAGAACTCCAACGGCGTCAAATCACATGATCTTGGCGGCCAATTAACATCGCCGCCACGTGGGATTACACGGCCATTGAATTTGTCACGAAAAAGAGCCATTGTTTCGTTAGCTGTGTGGCAAGTGGCACCGTCCTGTTGAAACCACATATCGTTCACATCCATATCTTCCAATTCGGGCGATAAAAAGTTCATTATCATCTCACGATAGCGAACACCATTCACGGTAACTGCCTGACCGGCCTCATTTTGAAAAAAATTTGGCCAGCCCATAAACCGCAACAAACAGTCATTCTTTGTGGGCGCATTGGCTTTTCGACAATCACTCTTGGATTATCATTCGCCCAAATGCGGCAATTCTGCTTATTGACGAGCCCACTGAAGTGAAAATGTGCCTCATCACTGAAGATGATTTTCTTCGAAAATTGATCATCAACTAATGCCATTTCTTGCCACCATCCTGACCACTGACGACGTTTGGAAAGATCTAGAGGCTTTAGTTTTTATGCATAATGTTCATAAACGACAAGTGTGATATGTGCAACTGTTGGGCACGACGACGAGCTGAGGTGGACGGCTCATCAGCCACACTATCGCGAACAGCAGCAATATTTTCTGCAGTACGAGCTGTAGGAGCATTTACTGGTGTTGCACATCTTCCACAGACCCAGTTTGCTCAAATTTTTGCACGAGTTTTCCGATTGTACGCACATTTGGACATGTAAATTTACCGAAAAAATCACGAAGTGCATGATATGCATTTTGATACGAACGCCCATTTTCATATAAGCCTGAATAACTTTAACGCGTTGCTCGATTGTATATCTTACCGTGGTTTAAATTAATTAAGTCTGAAATTGAGAAATGTCAAATGAAATGTAGAAAAAAACTTGACGTTAAGGTGTAGTTCACATTCAACATCGGACCACCCTTTATAATTCTTGAATTTTTTGATGAATATTTATTCATGCATATAAAATTAAAAAAGGGATAATATCAAAATCCCGAATATCTTATTCTCGAAATGTCAAAATCCCGGATTACAGAATTCTGAATCTCAAGATACTGAACTTTCGAATCCTGAATTGTTAAAGCCGGTATTTGTTATACCATAGAGGACAAAATCTTCACTAGTTAAAGTTTCCTTGCAAGGCCGACCTACGGCTGGGCTCAAGGCTCAACAAACACCGGCCTCGCTAACTAAAGCATCCCGCAAAGCCGGTTGATATATGATTCATTGTACACATTCGAAATTGGTTAACAAATTTAATTACCTTTTAAAACATTATCATATGACCATGTTGTTGCACTTACCTGCAAAAAAAAAAATGTTAAAGGTTAGATTGTTTTGTATAAAATCACGTGCTTTTAAAATTATACGTGTGATTTTTGGTATTTTATGTTGTGCTTTCGGCATTTGAAAATCACACCGAAAAACACGAAAACGAAACATTAAAATATCACACGTGTGATTTTAAAATGCAAATGTGACTTGAATTTAAGTGATTTTAGGAACTGTCTTTATTGTTCAATTTTTGACAGTTAGAATGGTTAAACATATCAATAAGCCTCTTTTCATTACTATAAAACTAAGTTTAATATGGAGAATAAAGACATTAAACTTCGGAAAAATTAAGGTAAAGATGAATTTTTGCATGAAGCTTCCCTTTGTGTTTTTAAACAACATCCCAAAAATCCCCGTCGATCCATGCTGGTTTTCGTAAAAATCTCGCGAACGGTAGCATTTACTGAAAAAATAGTAATAATTAAATATATAGCTTAAGAAATTGCAATTTTAATTTTTTTCGTAGGACTTTTGAGAATATTTGTTTAAAAAAAATGTAATGTACAATTGTATGCGAACCAACGTCACACAGTGGGAAATTTAGAAAAAAAAAATGGAAATAATTCTGAATTTTGTAAGCGGTTAGTACGATTTGAATAAAATTTCAGATGGCGATTAAGGACTTTTAATCGAGTTTAAGTATTTCATTTGGATTTTCTGGTAATTATTTGCTGGTAATTCAGAAAAAATATTTAAAAAAATCATGATATATTTGAGCCTTATATTTGCTAAATACTACACCAAGATTGGTCAAAAATAATAAAATGTAATTTAAGAAGTCGGATATTTCCGAAGTTAGTACCTATTCTAGATCGGAAAGAAATTTTATAATTGATCGTCGTTAATAAGGAAATATGTATGTATGTATTTTCAGTTGAACCATTTCACTACAAAACCAATTGTATGCAATACTTTGAATTTTTTTAGATGTCATTTTAATTTGCATGCACATCTAATGGGGAATCATAACTTTTACGATGTGATTCTATATCTAAGGCCCATATTTGATCTGTATTAATGAATTGAACTGGGTTAAGTGAAATTTTTTTCTTTTTTTTTTGTCCTTAAATAAATTATTACACTAAAAGATCTCTCAACTTCTGCATTAAAACATGAATATCTTAATAAGTTAAAACAAATGAAGGCAGCTTAAAAAAAGGATTTCCATTCAAAACTGTAGGACCTCACTTCAACATAGTTCAGTTGTATCTATAATTTTTTAGTGACAAAACTTTATGTTATTAAGACAATCTTAATATACAAAAAAAAATAATAATAATAATAAGAAAATGTTGAATTTAATTCAGTGCGTTTTTTTTAATGCGCCAGACTAGAATATATACCTTGTTTGTAAAATTTTGCAATTTTGAGTAGTACCGACACCACAATAGTAAAGAGGGCATTATGGGTTTGTGCTAATATTCGTAACACCTAAAAATAATTGTCGCGGATCCACCAGTTTTACAACTTACAGAATTTGAATTATAAAACACCAGCATCATACCTGACAATTTCCTACTTTAAAAATTTGAGGAACATATTTTACTATATATAAACTAATTGGGAACTTTTGCTTTTTATTTTACTTTTTAAACATGAAAATAACTAATGTTTTTCTTCTTATTCTGTTGTTTTTGATGTTTCTACACAAAACAACCAACTCGTTTTTTATCTAGTTGTGTGGTGTCGTTGTAGTTTCTAGAACAACGTTTGCCAAACACACACGTATGCACGCATATAGAATGCAATGCTGGAAGATGAGACTAAAAAGTTATATGATTTATTTATATATTTATTAAAATTTCAAGTGGGAGTGGCACCTTCCATACAAAGACAATATCAATTTCTGAATAGCTGGAGAACGGAAAGAGCTAATGTTTGATACAAGCATCTTGGTTATCAATTCACAACATCAGGCAAAATTTGGGCGGAATTGAATAAGTTGACGTGGCACAAAATAGATTTATTTATATCTAAAGAACGGTTAAAGAAATATTGACCAAATTTGGTATACATAACTGGGTTATCAAAACACAAGCTCTCTAAAAAAAAGGCGCGATTGAATGGTGGGCGTGGCATCTGCCATACAACGACTTTGTAGATTTATGTATATTTGGAGAAGGACAAGAGCCAAACATTCAAAATTAGGTACAATCATCTTGGTTATCAATACACAACATCCGACAAAATGTGGGTGGAATTAAAGAAGTGGGCGTGGCACAAAATAGACTTGTTTATATCTAAAAACGGTAAGGGAAAAATTGTCCAAGTTTGGTACACATAGCTGAGTTGTTAATACACAGCCTCTCTAGAACAACAGACGAGATTGGAAAAGTGGGCATGGCACCTTCCATACAAAGACAATATAGATTTCTCTATATATCTGGAAAACGGCAAGTGCCAAAGTTCCAAAACAGCTACAAGCATCTTGGTTATCAATACACAACATTCGATAAAATGTGGGAGGGATTGGAAAATTGGGAGTGGCACATCCCATACGAAGAGATTATAGATATATTTATATCGGGAGCAAGGCAAAAGCCAAAGTTTCCAAATTAGGTACAAGCATAAAATAGTTTTGTTTATATTTAAAGAACGGTAAGAGACAAATTTAGTACACATAGCTGGGTTATCAATACGAAACATCTGTTACAGCTACAATTTACAAATTTAGAATAGCTTGGTTATAAATGAACAATAACAATAACAACAAAGGCGGAGCAACTTCAATACAAATACATACAATATAAATTTCTGTGTAACTGGTAAGTGCCAACAGTAAGAGTATTCAAACTTGGCACAATTATCTTCGTAAACAGCACTGGGTAAAGCTAGTTACTTATAAAGTAGATGCTTACGAGCAAAAATTAAGTAAAATTACTTATAATTTATATGTTAGATATTAAGGGTTACTCTCTTGGTCCCTAATGACTTATTCCAATTGTTAAAAAAAGTCAGTTTTATTCTAGAGGCATAGTTCTTTTAAGCAGTTTAATCAAAATTCATTAAGGCACTAATTTACATTTTGATTCATTAATTTTAAATAAGCTTTAACTGTGATAGAATTAAATAATTAAGCTTTAACACTTTTATTCGACATTATTTTTAAATGACTACAACTACAACAATAGCAATTTTTCATGATTTATAAGTTGTGTCAAGAAGTTAATACCAAAATAATTCTTAATACTTAACTTTACACACAAAAATAGCTAAACCACATAGTTTTTCTTTTCTTATTTTTATATTTTTATTTCTTCTCTTCTTTGCTTGCAACATTTTAATATTCCTTCAGTTGAGACTTATGGGTGTAAACGTATGCAAATCTTGTTGCATTTCTCTGACAAGAGAAGATTTACTACTAGATAAACTGCATTACAAATTTGACAAATCTAAAAATAGTTGTACATAAAAAATAAAATAAAATCAAATTTTTCAGTTGCTTTTGTTATATTTTATTTTTTTTTATTTTTCTTGATATTTGCATCTTAAATAAAAATCTCATCGCTACTTAACATAGAAAATGAACATACAGAATAAGACAGAAAAAAATAAGAATATAGACAAGAAATGAAGAAGCATTTTTTTATCTAATGGTATGTTAACCTAAAACCCCAAGCTAACTATAACTATCTTTGAGGATGTGAGTAGATGTTATATGGCTAAAAATGAATCCACGAATGTATGAATATAATTTAAGCAACCATTTTACATTACTAATACCACCTAAAAAGCCAAAAACTGTCTACTGCCATAGTTTTCGGCAAAAAAAAAAGAAATAGTTTTTTTATAATAGCACCTCTTGCTTGCAAAAAGGAAAAAAAATGATAACGTTGGAATGGCATTAATATGTTTGTTGATATTGTCATTTACTTTTTGAAAAAGAAAGAATGCCAAAAGGTTGCTGTTTTCTTTTTGATGGCTATAAGCCCCAAAAATGCAAAATCATCAATACACACACATGCACTGCATACGTAGTTTTGTCCTAATTTTGACGCATCAAAAGTTGACTTGCATTGTTACGTTATTATTGTATGAAAAATGTTTAAGTTGCCTGGCATATACATATTTACCCTAATGATTTAACTCATTTAGTATGACTACTACTTTCTTTATTTCTGTTGTGCATCTTCTGCATCCGCCACAGCATTTGCATCATCTTAACTTTTAGCGTTTTGAAGGTATGGGGTGTTGCATATTGAACAATTTTAGTTATTTTTTACTTTTTTTAATTTTTTTTCTTCAAGAACATTTAATAATTTATTATGCCATTCTTATAGTTTTTTTTTCTCAAGTATATTAAGTTATGTCTTCAGATAATAGTGAAAAAACAGGACTAAAATGTCTAAGCCTCTTACCTCTAGAGCATTTCGAATTTCAGTAATTTCATATCCACATTTGTATGCTATTTATTTTTTTTAATCCCAAAGTTGGGATTAAACGAAATTCAGCCTACACTGAACCAAAAAGGTATGTGGAGACAACGAAAATGAACGTTTAGCAAACGAAAAATTTATTTATTTTCGTCCAATGAATTTGTTCGTTGTAACAATGAATAGCCGTTCTATAAAATATTTTATTTTAATAATATTATTTGGTTAAATTTAATGCCAACTCGCCTCAACAATGTCATATGATTTTGTATCAAAACTTATTGATAATAAATTAATAAACTAAAAAAAAAAAAAAATTAATTGATGAACTGTTCGTTGATATAACGAAAAATTACTATAAATTTATAATTAATTTAAAAAAAATTTATAAAATTTAATGAAAGAATTTTTTAATTCAATAATATTTTTCGTTAACTTATAGAACCTTTACGTTAATTCAACGAACAATTTTGTTTTACTAATTTGTTGACTCAACGTACACAGAACATTGTCTCAATGAAATTTTTTTTTAAATTTCCCCTCGCAAAATCATACCACCTATCCGACCCCTCTTAATTTACTACTGTAACCACCTTTAAAATTTAAAAGACTCATAACTGAAATGTGTTTATTTATATTTTTTCCTTTTTTACAAAAATGTTTGAAATTTATTGTAGTACATATATTTATGTATGTATAATATACATTGAATATACATATGATGATATGTATATTCATACATATAGTTTATTTATAATTTTAACAAAGTTCTTTAAAAACTAAATTTTATAGTAAACTGTTTGGTTTTTAATGGAACTTGGTGCTTTCTTTGGTAATTTGTACGTCAATAAACAACTTGAAGCTGATCCAAATTAACTATCAGCAAATCCACGCACTTCATTTAATATTACACACATAGCAAATCATTTTCCTGAATCTAATTTAACCCACTTACGCCCGCTGTGCCAATTTGGGAACACTTCATTATTTCCGGCTTATGACAAAGTTTTTGACATTATTCAATATATGTTTGCCTTATTGATAAACTAAAATTTCAGAAATTTCTGTAACATCAAAAAAATTTTTTTTTTTAATATTTTTTTTAAAGTCACCGTAGTGCCAATTTGGGTACACCTCTTTAATTAAAAAAAAAAAAAAAAAAAAAAAAAAAAAAAAAATTTTTGTTTTTTGTCCGGTAGTTTTTGTTTGGGCTTAAATGGGTTAACTCACAAATGTTCTTTTTCACTTTTATTTAATTTGAGATAGTGTTTTTTACAGACACGACAATATTTTTAATTTTACACTACATTTATGTATTTGCTTAAATAATATTTTATGAAGAACCAGTTCGAATAGAATAATAACAAGAAATGCTAAACTAACACTGTCTAAAAACCAGTTTAACAAACGTTACGTTACACCCATGAAACTTTTTTGACTTCAACGTACGAGTTCGTTGGGCCGACAAATCAAATGTAAATTTTATGCGTGGGGTAACATTTTATTAAGCTTTCGTTAACTGAACGAACACTATATTAATTTTAGCGTACGGGTTCGGTATAACAGCCCAACGTACACTTCATTAATGTTAACGTTCGAGTTTATAAAATTAATGGGCATTTGTGCTAACAAGACTTAACAAATGTTTCGTTACCTTAAAGAACATTTTTTTACTTATCGTACATTTTATATGAAATATTTAATAAATGCATGTTCATTGAGTCAATGAACAGTATTTAAATTTCAATACCTGGATAATTTTATTTGGCCTTATATTAACGAATAAATCATTGAGCCAACGAAAACTATTTACATAATCGTTGTGCGTTAATATTATGAACACTTTTTGGTACAGTGTATATGTAGAATTGATAGAGAAAATTTCAGAAAACCACATTTTTCTCTTTGATATTTCTATTTTAAAACTCATCCTGAAATTAAACAATGTAACGCTTGCCGGCAATAGCCTTCATTTTGTTATTTTTTTGTTCGCCCCTCACGCGATATTTTTCCTTAACATGAGCTAATATTGTCACCTTTTACTTCAAGATACGAAGTTATGCACAACATATTCCCACCAAAAGTTAACTAAGAAATGTGTATGCTTATGGCTGCTTAATTGTAAGACGTCTTTCACTAAATACTTTTCCGGTTAAAACATAAAATCGTAAATAATCGAGCTACGAGGTTGCGTTATTAACCCATCGTTATCTAGATAGCTTGGTCAAAACAGTGAACGACTTTAAACGTATAAACCTCTATTTAACCCACATAACATGACAACTGAATTAGATCTATCCCGCATACCATGCTGTAATTTAAAACGCACTCGGAATTCCACAATTTGTCAATAAATCTAATAAACTATTGCTAAAAACTTATATCTTTGCTCTGTATTTTAATAATAAACCAATAAAAGTTACGGCCCTTTGTTCCAACTTGGAACCATAGGAATCAATATATAATAAAAGTTAAAAATATTGACCATGTTTTTTAGACCTAAGTAAGAGCTTGAAATACATTCTTTTGTAGACAAAGTTTTAAAATTGCATAGTAATTTACTATTAGTAAACAAAAAAAAAAAAAAAAAAAAAAATTTTAATGTCCGAAGTTTTATTCTTTGAGACCCTAAGGCGCGGTTCAAGAGGGTTCCATTGTCAAAACTTTTGATTTGTCCGCTGTTTCTTTCACTTAATTCTTGTACACTGCTAAAATATCTATTTAAAAAGAAATTATAGCTTTGGTTAAGATGGATTAGTCTAAAAGCTTTTTGTTGATATCTGTCTTTTGGCGGATCAATTATTTAAGCTTAGAATCTATAACATTCATGCATTAGCTAAGGGTATCGATATCTTGCTTAAGTGTAAAACTTCAAATGAATATACGCAGAGAAAACACATTTCTTAACAAAACTATTTTTAGCACAACATTTTCAATAATTTTATGGCTACCAATTTGTGTGACAATTACCCATAACATGTTCTAAGGCAACCATAATATGGTTATGGTTATTTACGACTGACTATTTGGTCATTACTTTTTTACAACAAAATCCTTTTGCTAGGCATAAATAGTCGCGTGAAACTTCTTAATCTTCTAAATGATTTAAAACGAAACCTAAATTAAAAAATTTATCATAGAAATCAATCATTTTAGAGTATATTCAAAGAATAGTGGCATCTTTTAGTTTGAAGATGCACCAGAGCCTCGGTGTATTGATTCACAACAAATTAAAATCGGTTGAGTGACTGACTATCTACTCAGAATTGTATTAATATTTCAAAAATTTGGAATCGTATTTTTTTTGTATTTTTACAATTATCTGCTTTAGAAATCATCTACTGCAAACACACTTTTCTTATATGTATTTTATTTTTTTTTAACATATGCAACTCCCCCTATTTATAAAGCGATTCTTTATTAAATCTCGTTGACAACAAAGGATTACATCATATGAAACCGCCAATGCAGCTTTTGTTATCCCTAAAGTACTTTTAGTTTTTTACACAGCTTTGGCCTCCCTACGAAGTTGTAGTTGTTTTATTGGCTGTCTTGAGCAAAAAAAAAAAAAAAAAAAAAAAAGTGGGGATGACATGAATTTAGTTTTGTAAATTTGCAAACTTTATGCGTGGTAGGGTTAGGTGATTAGGGCTTCTTTAAGGGAAAAAAGTTATATGAATTCCTGAAAAAAACATTTTTTAAATTCCTTGGAATTTTTGTACATTTTCGTAATTTTTTTTGTGAGTCAAGAGGTCATTTGTTTTCAACATCATCTTTCTTTGGGGATATTTAAACGAAAAAGTGTACTTTAATAAGCCAAGAACAATTAAAGGGAGAGGATTAGATAATTCGGCACACAAATTACATTGAACGTCAATTATGTCTCAGAGTCATTGAAAATATGGACCACCGAATAGAGGTATGTCACCGAAGTCTTAAAGAGCCTCTCGTCGATACTTTCTATCACACATAATTTTCATAGATCCTCTTAAGTTAATAAAAATATTTAGAAATTTCTCTGAATAGTTTTGGTTTTTTTACAATTTACATCGTACGTTTTCGTTGGACCACCCTTTATATACTTTTAAATTTTTTTGTTATCAAGAATGCATAAAAAATAAAAATACAACAAGGAACCAGTTTTTTGTCCAGAATTATGAAACTTGACATATTCCCAAAAAATTTTCCTTTTTTTTTATTAAAATTAGTTCACAATTTTTGATTTTATTGACAATTTAGTAAGATAACAGCTTAAACCTTTGAAGGAATACATATATCGTTACCTACAACGCAAAAGGCCCTATCTTACATTTTGGAAACTTTTTAGAAGATGCAAGAAACTGTTTATAACGAAAAATTGTTAAATTGTCTTAAACTGTTTGTAATACATTTTTCTTTTATTTTTCTGCTGAAACCTACCAGCTGTTTTGCGGATAAACAATGTTGCATGTTAAACAAACTGTTGACTAGGTCTTAAGCGTTTATTATTATAAACTTTTGTAGTAATAAAATCGCTTATTTTGGAATGAAGAAGTCGATTTTTGGGTAGTTAGGGCCTTTTGCGTTTTAGGTAACAATATTTTCTATGCACACTATACTGTAAAACTTTTGAATTTGTGTTTGTCTATGGTACTTTTATATAGAAATTGTAATTTCTATTAGTTTTTTTCTGTTGCCTAATTTTTAATATCAAAAGTAAAAAAAAAAATTATTACAAATTATTTGTTTTGGTCAAACTTTTGGATATCGCCGAAGCTACTGTGCAGATTAAGAAATAATGCTTGAACGTCTAGATAATTTCATTGCGGAATTTAGATTTTTTTATTTTACTGCCTTCTCAAGCTATTCTAATATATTTCCTGCAAGTGCATTTGTTTATATAAAAATATATCGCAAAAAAAAATCTATCTACATATTAAAAGTCTGTATATCATAATTGAAAACTTGTAAAACGAAGCGCACGATGCGATAAACGCAAATGGGTTGACGACATCGGCAAGGAAGCTCAAGCGGCTGCGGAAATGCACTGGACCTCTGACATGTACAGGTGTTTGAGAAAACTTACCAATGAACATACGACAGCACGGCCGTTAAGAAAACGGAATGGGGAACTTGCAACATCTTCCGAGGAACAAGGAAATGTGTGGCCAGATTTCTACAGCGAAATATTATCCTCAAATGGGCACAGCGCCTAGATTTGCTGTGAATGTCAATCTCTGCCTGTTCCAACGTTGATGAGATCATAAACTCGATCAATAGTCTTAAAACCAATAAATCACTAGGTATAGACGGAATCTTCGCTGATTAATTAAATGCAGACCCTTATACAAGTGCCAAAATAATCCACCCAATCATCCGCACCGTTTGGGAAAATGAAAGTCTGCCCGACGAAGTGATAGCAAGCATAATAATAAACATTCTGAAGAAGGCAGATCTTAAAAATCCAAATAGTTGGCGTGGTATTACTTTGCTTTGTATGGTCAACAAGGTCATTGCCCAAATAATCGCCAAACGAATCTTCGCAAAGGTGTCACCAGCACTGAGACAGGAACAGGCGAGGTTCAGACCCTACAAATCCACTATCGACCATATAAACAGTCTCCGTGTTATCGCCCAGTAAAAACTTCGCCTACAAAATAATGTGTTCAGTAATCAGAAAAACATAAGAGCACTACTTACAATTCTACTGAAAGAACCAACAAGGGATGTCCCAAAATGAACACATTCAAAAGTAAGTCATTATTTTTTTACCTACATACTTCCAGAAAAAAGTAGTTAAAGAAGTTGTTATAAATGTAGTTATAGAACAAGGCTACTAAATAATTAGTTAAAGAAGCTATTCATTTTGAAAAAGTAAGCGAAGTTTTTACTGGGCGTCGAGCAATCTGTTGAATGTCGATCACCACTCTTTATGTGCTTTATCGATTTGGAAAAAGCATTCGACAAATTAAATCACAGCGTGATTTGGAGCGCACTTCGATGCAAAAACGTCCCGCGTAAACTTATCTCACCTATAAGGTGCCTTTACCACAATGCCAGCTGTCGAATCAAACATGGTAAAGCGTTAAGCAGGAGGGTAAAAGTTGAAATCGGTGCTCGCCAAGGTTGTGTTTTATCACCACTTCTATTTGATATAGTCTTAGACACAGTTCTTAAAAGTGCCCTACAGAACGGAAAGGGAATTACTTGGGGACAAGGCCCCTTAAACGATCTGTATTACGCAGTTGATATTTGCCTATTGGCTCACAGCTTCTCAGATCTGGCATTAAATCTGCGAAACATAACAACTAGAACAGATGCGGCTGGACTTAAAATTAACACTGCTAAAACCAAAACACTGCGAGTTAATGCGACGTCTCAGGAATTATTTACAAAAGGCAGTAATCAATTGGAAGATGTCAGCCAGTTTTGTTATCTTGGGAGCATAATTTCCAAAAATGTTTAAGACCCATTTGGAATTCGTCTTCACTATCCCAGCGCACAAAGTTAACAATTTTCAACACAAATGTCAAGTCCCCTCTCCTTTACGGTTGCGAATCATGGAACGCTGCCACTCGAGACATGCAGAAGATCCAAGTGTTTGTTAATCAGTGTCTTCGCAGGATATTGCGAATATTCTGGCCTAGAGTAGTGTCCAACAACAGGCTTTGAGAACAATCCAACCAACAACACATGACCAAAGAAAAAAAAAGACGTAAATGGCGGTGGATTGGCCACACGTTAATATGATCACAGAACGACATTACAAGAAATGCCATAGACTGGAACCCGCAAGGAAGTCGTAGAAGAGGACCCCCAGCTCATACGTGGAGAAGGCAAATTGATGTAGAAATGGCCGGAATGGGTAAAACCTGGGGCGAAGTGAGAGCGTTGGCACAGGACAGGAATATGTTCAGCCAATTTGTTGAGGCCCTATGCTCCTTATACGATCGATGGGAACATTTATATATATATATATCATAATTGATCAGGAACGGCTATAATTTTTCCGGAACCGTGTTTGTTGAATTTTTATATTTTATTTACAGTTTTTCTTATTATTGTTCATATATACATAACTGCAGAAAATTAAAGAAAAGTTGTATTCCCTCTTAGGAATTCAAAGAGCCCCAAATTAAAAACCCTAGTGGTTACAAACTTCATATAATAGTTGTAGAATTTTTCATTCCGTGGAAAAAACATGTGGTCTTTAGTCTAGAAAAAAAAAAATGACAAATGAGATACGGCGTAAAATGAATAGAAATGAGCGATTTGGGTTGCATGTACTCGTATGAATCGGGATCATGTAAAACAAACTCAAGATTTATGTAGGCTTATTAAACCAATTACGTCTGAAGATGGTGGGATTATGTAAATTAGTTTTCTTTTGTAAGAATTAGAGTTTTTTTTAACTTTTTTTAAGGTAGATTTTTTAGAAAAATTATTTTATTAATTTTTTTCTTTTTTGACATACACTTTTTGTTAAAAATGGTAAAACATTTTCCTTCTCATAAATGTTTTTCTTTTATGCATAAATTTATTTTTTTGTATTTTTCAATTGTTTCAATTATTAACAAAAAAAATATATAAAAACCCCAATTTTTATTTTAACCGCAAACAATCAAAATATACAAACAATCAAAATATACAATCCTTATACAATTTTTCAACTTTTTTTACACACTTTCTGACATAACCACTCGAATAAATAGAAAGTATTTAATTTACATATTTATCCCATTACGATAATATAAAAATCAAATATCTTATATTAAAGAAAATAACAAATTAACCTTTTCTATAATTTTTTCCCTGTTATTATTCTACTTTTTTATTTTAGTTTTTCTTATCTAAACTGACAATTATCTTTATTTAGCCGAGTATAAAAGGTAGAAATAAATGAAAAACAGATTGTATAATCAGTTCAATAGAAATGTAAAATATACTCGAACTATTTATTATGTATACAATACGGAAAACAAATTACCTATGGATTGCAGCTACGAGTATTTATTGAAGAAAATATAAAATATACTTTCTTTTTTTTTATCTATTTACGAAAAATATAAATAGAAATAGAAGAAATAGGATAAAAAAAATTGTTTTGATGATGTTTAGTAACCAGTTTGAAATGCATTTATGTATGTGTGTTTTCTATCCCTATCCCAGATGACCAGATCGTCAATGATGTATGCACGATTTGTCTTCTATAGTTTAGTAATTCTTGAAGACAATTTAGAGAAAATTGTCTTGTACGACGCTATGAGCGACATTGTCTTTTAAGTTGTCTTCTATCAAACTCTATGTGGGACAATAAGAGCGATATTGTCTCATTAGTTGTCTTGTATAAAAAGCTATTGACGACAATATAAAAATCAAAGTCTTCTTCTGCCGTAGTAAAATGCTGTTCAATCACTTTTCGTTTTTTAATTGTTGATTAAAATACCAACATACGGCTTACGAATTAAAACCGAAAAAATTCTGATGAAAGCAGTCGCGGGCTGAAAAGTTGATTACATGTTGTTCAAACTTTACTTTCAATTTAACAACTGCTTCTAGAAGTCAAATATGAAGCACGTAACAAACACAAAACTAGCGAAATAGCGTTGCAACTTCACTAAAATAGCACATGGAAAAGTTGTCTGAATCGTGGACGAAAAAAAAGACGACATTCAAGTAGGATATATTGTCTGGTATATTGAATAGGAGATATTGCATAAGAGTACTATACACTATCACACAAGTCTTACGTTATTTGAGAAAAATACAACCCTGCCATGATAAGTTGTTATTGTTTTTGGAAAATACTTAAAACTTTGTGGGATAGTGTATAATTGTCTTTAGGAAATACTGTCTTGTATAAGTCGTCGGCGAAACTATTAAATTAAAATGTCATTGCATAAGCGTCAACGACATTGTCGCTCATTGCGTCTTGTGTGAGTCGCCAACATTTGTATGAAAATTTCCTCGACGATTTGTATTGAGCTGTCCTCAGTATGTCTTATACGACTTAAGCTATGGTCACAATTATTATATATTTAACCAAATAAGCGTAACCCCTACACTTTTGTTAATAGTTACTGAGATTTAACATGGTCTTAATATCACAAAATAAACTATTTATACTACTAGACATAGCGAAAAACTGTTTTTTATAAGATGTAATATTTTAATCAAAATAAATATTAAAATTAAAGGAAATGATTTGTTAGTTTGCTTGTTGGTCCCGTTTTTTTTCGTCAAATATTTGACAAGTGTGACCGTAGCTTTAACCTATAAAATATTTGACGTCCTACACGTAACCACTAGTTTTATTAAAAAATTATTTTCTTTTAAAAAAAGTTTGCTAGATCAAACATCATTGTCTAAAAGACTTGGCCAACTGGGTAAATTCGAACTTGCTCTTTACATTTTTGTTATAAACAAGTAAGAACGCTGTATATGGCTGTGCAGAATAAAGCATCCCCTTTACCAAGAATTAAACTTTTTCGGAAATGGACCTTTATCTGTAATACAGGAGTGTTCTGGAAATCGAAAACGCAAGAATTTTAAACGTCGTTTTTAATAAGATTTCCGTGATAAAAGAATTTTATGACAAATATTTCTCTATTAAACAGAATTTTATAACAAAAATTATAAAAATTGGATTAGCAGTGTATTAAAAACAACTTCCAAATTCTTGAGTTTTCTATTTCCAGAACAAAAAATCTCAAAATATCGCAAAATATACGCCTAAAACATGAACTACAAATTGCCAAATAGGCAAATATAAAATAAAAACTGTGCGCATAGGAATAGCTTATCCCATCAACAATAAATTTCAAGTGTTTTTATCAATAATAAAAACTGGGAATTAAGCACGAATAACAAAATCTTTTGAAATTAAAATTTTGTATTCCCAAAAATTGAAATTACTTTTTGATAATAAACAGGCAAGTGCACGGCCTAAAAAACACTTAATTGTCAACATCTTTTGTAAAGTTGTTGTTGTTTTTATTTTGTTTTTCTTAACCTACTTACAACTACAATTAATGTTGAGAGAATTTCAACTAATTGTAGTGGGGAATGTAAGATGAGATAAACCCACTGTTTATTGTTGATGTGTTTTGTTTAAGCTTTGATATTGTTACAAGTAGAACTGTTGCTATAAGTCTTATACGCTTAACAGTTTTATTTGGTTTAATATCTTTAGTTTTTCCAAAATCTTTATGGATGAAGTTTCCTGATGATCTGGCCTAAGCAACCAGTGAAATGCGCATAGGAATAGCTTATCCCATCAACAATAAATTTCAAGTGTTTTTATCAATAATAAAAACTGGGAATTAAGCACGAATAACAAAATCTTTTGAAATTAAAATTTTGTATTCCCAAAAATTGAAATTACTTTTTGATAATAAACAGGCAAGTGCACGGCCTAAAAAACACTTAATTGACAACATCTTTTGTAAGTTGTTGTTGTTTTTATTTTGTTTTTCTTAACCTACTTACAACTACAATTAATGTTGAGAGAATTTCAACTAATTGTAGTGGGGAATGTAAGATGAGATAAACCCACTGTTTATTGTTGATGTGTTTTGTTTAAGCTTTGATATTGTTACAAGTAGAACTGTTGCTATAAGTCTTATACGCTTAACAGTTTTATTTGGTTTAATATCTTTAGTTTTTCCAAAATCTTTATGGATGAAGTTTCCTGATGATCTGGCCTAAGCAACCAGTGAAATGCGCATAGGAATAGCTTATCCCATCAACAATAAATTTCAAGTGTTTTTATCAATAATAAAAACTGGGAATTAAGCACGAATAACAAAATCTTTTGAAATTAAAAATTGTGTATTCCCAAAAATTGAAATTACTTTTTGATAAAAAAAACTGTGCGTTAAAATTTATTTATTTAACCAAAATACAATCTATTCAGCCTTCAAAAGTACAAAAAATAGTTAAAAAGTGGAAAAACTTAAGTCACAGATTTATTTATTATTTTTTTTTTTTTTCAAACATTGAAAATGTCCGATCGTCATCACCGAATGTAATAGGCGCATGCTTAAAAGTAGTTAACTCCGTTGTAGAATTGTTTTTAAATACAGTTGTCTTTATTTAAAACGGCATCAAATTTGGTTGTTATTTGTTCTCCGATTTTTTCTTCTACTTCTTTTATTTTAATGCCGGCTTTATCAGCGAGCTGAACCTGGGTTGCCAATGATTTAAACCACTGCAGTTTAATTATTGTCTCGGCTGAAACCCATAGTTTAAGTTTAAAAATGCTAATTTTTCATAGCGACATCGTCATTTTCGTTAAAACCACATCTTCTAAATTTTCAAAATTCTTGGCATAATACTCAGCCACCAAACAGTTAAGGTACGTTCAGACTAATGAAATATTTGACGAAAATATTTGTTCTGATATTTGCTTCAAACGATGTGAAACAAAAAAATATTTTGTTTAGTGTTCAAACTAAGCTCAAATATTTGACAATTTTTGTTTGTTAAAACAGTTGGCAAATATTGTCAAATAAAATAAATTAATTCATGTTTGCCATGCGTTCAGACTAAAACAAATATTTGCATTAAATAATTATTTAATGAAAGTGTCTAAAAATAAAAATATATTTCCCAAAAAGTAAAAATGAGCGCAGAAGCTATTTATTTGTTTAATTCTGTGGAGCAGCATCTCTTATAGTGTTCGAACAGGAAAATGTTAAAGGAAAAAAAAAACTGGAATACAATGGGTAACGGGAACATGGCTAAAATTTGCGAAAAATTGCAAACTTGAAACCAAAGCCTAAAATATATTTGAATTCGCTAAATCGGCTAAAAAACAAAATGTCGAGAAAAAAGAAAAAAAAAATGCAAAAAAGCGAAAATTCGCTGAAAGTTTAGATATTTCAAACAAGCCATACAATTTATTAAAAGCGCCTAAAACTGTAAGGAATGGCAAAAATTCGATACAAATTGCTAAATTAGTGGAAATTTGTAAAAATTTTCTAATAGCGGTATTATAGCAAATCCTAATAATTATTAAAAATCGTTAAAGCTGTTCAAATTCACAGGGAAAAATCACTTTTTCGCTAGCATGGCTAAAATTCGCGAAAAATGCAAACTTGGAAACAAACCCTAAAATTAATTTGAAATGGGTTAAAAAACAAATTGTCGGAAAACAACAAAAAAAATTTTTTTCCAAAAATAGCGAAAATTCGCGAAAAGTTTTAATATTTCAAACAAGCTATAAAATTGACTAAAAGTCCCTAAAAATATAAGGAATGGCAAAAATTCGGTAAAATAGCGAAAAATTCGCCAAAATTTGCTAATAGCGGCATGATAGCAAAGTTTAATAATTATTAAAAATCGTTAAAGCTGCAAAGAATCACATGAAGAAATCGCTTCTATCGTGAAAATGGCTAAAATTTTCAAAAAATTTAAAACTTGGAAGCAAACCTAAACCTAAAATTTATTTGAAATCGCTAAATCGATTAAAAAAAAAATTTGCAAAAAATATCGAAAATTCGCAAACAATTTTAATATTTCAAACAAGCCATAAAATTGATTCAAAGTCCCTAAAACTATAAGGAATGGCATAAATTCGACAAAAATTGCTTAATTACCGGAAATTCGCAAAAAATTTGCTAATAGCGGCATGATAGCAAAGTCTACTACATAATTATTAAAAATCTTTAAAACTGTAAAGAATCCGAAAACTTACAGGAAAAATTGCTTCTATCGGGAACATAACCAAAATCATTTGTCGTTGTTTGCTCTTACAATTTTTTTGTAATATTAAATAAATGTTTGCTCAAAAATAACTAAAATATTTGATATTTTGTGTTCACACTATGTTCACATTGGACAAATATTTGTTTGCCGGCAAATACTTTTATTTGCTCAAAATCAGCTTTTATTTTATTTGATACTCAAAAATATTTTGTGTTCAGACTACGTTAATGAAATATTTGATGTTTGCTTTCAAATATTTCATCAGTCTGAACGTACCTTTAGAGTTGGTTGTGGTGGAGGATTCATATTTGGATATTTTCCTTTAAATACTGAAACACGCAAAGGTGACTTTAAAATTGTTTTCCTACCACATGATATCGATGAATCTACTATACATAAATATTTTCAAATTGATTTCTAATTGATTTAGCCACACGATGTGAATTCAAAAATCTTTGTGGGCTGATTGCAGTCGCTTGTTTATTGTCATATGCATGTCCCTTTTGCTGTTTTTCAAAATTATAGCTAAGGACCGACACTGAAAGCTTTTGCGAAGCTGTCTTTGGATTCCTCGACACATAAACATACTTGATTTTGTCCTCGTTAATAAGCAACCCTAGTTTTTTTGTTTCTCTCTTCAATACTAGGAATATCAGCGGTGGATGGACATATTGTTGTGGACATTAATAGCATTAATCTATAATCTATATAGTTGAGATATAAATAATGCCGTTGATCACCATCTTGTCTCTGTCCTGAATTAATGTATGTTAAAATCATTGAAAAGGATGTTTTGTATTGCTTCTTTGCAAATTTAGATAGAAATATAATTTTTTATTAATAATGTAATTAGTTCCTTATTAATAGAATTAAGATGTTTTATAAATAACGATGAAAATACCGGCCCAGCATTGAAAGCCCTAGAATATAAAATTATCAATGAATTATCTCTAAAAAATCAAGCAATAGTATTGGAATCTCTTTTATTTTAACAAAAATTTAATATAGAAATTTTTCAATTAGCAAGTTGATATATAACTATTCAATGGCTTTGATTTTATAACCCCGGATAAACTTTAACAAAGAAATATGCAGGAAATTTCTTTCGACACGGTTTGCACAAATGCAAGAAAAACGTTTTTTTAAGATTTGATTATAATCAAGATAAGAAGAGCTCATATATTAAGAAAAACTATTAATATACATTATGATTTATGATTTATCTACGTTATGACTTACTAAGTGAATAAATTTTTTGGTTAACGTTGTTCTTTAACTTGAGAAATTTATGATGAAAGGACTCGACACAGAATAAAGAACTAAAACTGTTCAATTTTATTTTGAAAGTCAGCATTCGACTTTTCAGACACAAAGATCATATCGCATAATGAGCGCTAAGGCTCATTTTCACCTCAATGGTCGCCTAGATAAAAATTTTAGTTATCCAAAATCAATGAATAATTGTTCAAACGCACACACTTTGATGCACAGTGTGGTGTGGAATAACTGCAGAAAAGATCATTGAACCCTTTTTTCCTTTTTTCCTCGAAAACAATGAACAAGTTGCCGTTGATGTGATTGGCAATCAATAACAGATAATGATTGCAAATATTTTTAGGACCGAGGTAAAGAACAATCCAGAATTGTAGTTTTAACAAGATGGAGCCCAGCTCACAGAGCTCGCCCAATTATGGCTCTTTTTTTGGAGATCATAACGTAACTTATGCGTTACCCTATATATACCACCACAGTTCTAAGAGCTTCGGATTGCATTAAGCTTATTAAAACTTCAAACAAAAATACTTAAGAATAATTCAATAAAATCTTTTTACATAAGTAACACGATTATGATAAACCCATTTATTCTAATCGTTTTGGTGTCTAAATCGATTTGTGTTTATATATATATATTTTTACTTTTACTTAAGCTATTTAAGTTACCAAACACTGCACTATACAGCTGCGGTCAAAAAAAATAGCACCAGGATATAGAAAAAAGTTCTTCGTTAGATATTTGTAAATAGGCCAAACTGATTTCATTGAATACTTGTCATAAGATACTTACAGGAATGTCAAATAATATGTAATAAAAAGCAATTGATTTGGTTTTTTATTTGATATAAATTTTTTAACTTTTTTAAAACAACTTAAAAAACACTCAGTCAAAAAAATAGCACTACAGCTCTTATTCTATTAAAAAATAATACTTAAACTAAAAATAAATTAAAAATGTATTTTTGTTGCGTGCCCATTATTGATAATAACCTCTGCACAACGTTTTTGCATCGATTTCACTAGATTTTGGCACCTCTCCTTCGAAACTGTTCCAGATTTGCTGAACTGCCACCCAAAGGGCTTCGTATCTTGCTGGTTGTATTTGGGATACTCCCTTCTTTATATCTGTCCATAAGTTCTTGATTGGATTTAGATCTGGGGACTGAGCTGGCCATTCTATAACGTTTTTTTTATTGTCCTGAAACCACTTTTAGCAAGTATGCTGGTATGCTTCGGGTCATTGTAGAAAAATATGGTAGCATTAATTCCTGAAGAATACCATAATGCTTGAACCACCATGTTTAACGGTTTTCGTTGTGAATTTTGGATTGAATTCAGCGTTAAGGGGTCTTCTGACGTAAGAACGCGATCGTTTGCCTCCAAATAAAAAATACCTTGGATTCACCTGTCCAAATAAGATTGCTCCACTTTTCAGTTGGTCATTCCAAATGAATTCTAGCAAACTCAAAACGTATTGCAACATGCTTACGTGAGAGCAGGGGCACTTTTCGGAGACTGCAGGCATTCAAGTTGTTGTCTCGCAATCTCCGACGAATAGTTTCAACACTTGCGGTGACAATTAGCTCCTTTTTTAGCTCTGTAGCTGGCATAAACGGGCTCTTCTTGCATTGTCTGACCAAACGCTTAACCATTTATGGTGGCACAACTTTCTTGTGACCACGTGTTTCCGACTTTTGAGTAAATTGTATTGCATTTCACAATCATTTTCTTGGAGCACCCGATCAAATTTCTTATTTAAGAATATGATTCATGCTCAGAAACCATTTTTTTATAAAAACACGTTTTGCAGGTGTGCAATGCTTTCCACGCCCATTTCTATGAAAATCAATAATGTAATATGCGATGAATTATTTTATTTTTTTTACCTTAAGTATTTGATCCTTTTGTTTCAACTTTTTAACCAGTATTAATATTTTTTAAAGAATTTTTTTTATTCGGTGCTATTTTAATGACTGAAGTGATGTGGAGTTTTTTTATAAATTCGATCATTGGAAAAGAACCGATAACATTTTTTGGAAAAAATAAAGACACTCAGAGAGAATATACATATTGCAACAGTATTGCATACCTAATTTAAAATAATTACCACAATATGTTAGTTTTCACAAGAATGACCATAGAATATTTTTGACCGGCACTGTACATGTAAAAAACATCTATAAATTAGAAAAAAAAACTTTACATAAACATTCCATGAATTTAAAATGAATTGCAAACATAAGAATTTATTTATTTATTTTAAAACAAATACGTATCTTGGTTATTTTATTCATCTTTTTTTTAAATTCTTTTCATCCCTTTTATTTTTTGTTAAAGATCAATGGCAAAAACCTCATAGAAAACATTTTTAATACAGATTATTTGAAACTATAACAACGTCAGCCATTGGCTTAGATACACACGAAGAAAAAACATTATTCTATATGGTCAGGGATAACTAAACTCTTTTTAATGCAATATTTTTTTACATACATACATATGTGAGAACTGTAAAAACTGAATGAGTAGGAAATAATTTCAGCGCAACAATCTTAGCAGAGAAGCCCGATTCTACCAAACGAGCAATGGGCAAAAATAAAGCTTTTGTTAAACAATACCGCCAATCAGTGTGGCAAGTTTTAAAATAGCGTTCAACAGTCTATAACTTTTGCGGAATTTTTTAATGCGTTTTTTGTTTGTTTGAAAGGTGACTTATTTACCTTTATGATGTCTAGAAAATTTATAGTTAATAGAATAATCAGCCTTAAATTGAGTAACAAAATTTTTTTTTGGAATATGTATATGAAATTTATAGCAAAAAATTTTGTATTGTAAATAGGGTTGCCAGAAACCAATATTCAAATAACTGGACAGTGGTAAAAATTCATCTGGATTTGGTAAAAATAACTGGACAATCTAATAAGTACAAAAACAGATAAAATTTGATAAACATTTTTTTACCATAACATTAAAAAAACGAGGAAACGTAACAAAAAAAAAAATCCAGTTTTACGTCATATTACATATCGTCACCTAAAATCAAAAAGGGCATAAGTAACAAAAAAGTTGAACATCTAATTTTTTTGCGAAATAATCGTACGCGCGGAAACACGAATTTAACTGGAAAAGATTTTTTCTAATTTTCTTAATATCTATCCGAAAATCCAAAATTGCTTGTGCACGATTTTAGATCTTTGTCCAAAACGTGTAGAAATGGACCAGTGCATTCCACTGATATGATTTCTAAAATCGGACTAAAATTAAGAATTCTGGATTGTTTTTAATTTTTGTAATACTTAAGGTTCCCTAATTGGGGAACCTCTGGCGGCCCTCCTAATATGTCTATAGATCCCTAATCCTTTACTTAAACTGGAATACAAGTCCTAAATTAGCATCTGAAATTTGATTTCAATCGGACTTACCGTTTGCAAGGTCCAGAAAAATTCTCTTTTTTGTTTACGATTTACAGAATTTACTGACTCTTGTTTTAGTTGTAAGCAAATATATATATTTTAAAATTTTTTAAACTTGGACCAAAATTTAGTCATATTAAAATTTCCAAAGGACATCCTTTCCTTTCTTGTGACTACACACAAAAAAAAAAGACTGCAGTGCCAAAAGAAATTGATTTTGATTCAAATAGAATTAACATTCGGATTGTGCCCAACAAGATTTTGCATTTGTAGCAACAAGTCTGTTTCTTTTGTCCCAAAGTGTAAATTCATTGTTCAAATACAATTTTTTTTACGACAACAGTAATATTATTTGATTAAGAAAATAAATATTTTATGGCAACAAAAATTGTTATTTCCTGCAAATGCAAATCATTTACGTCAACAGCAATTTTCAATGTGCTTTTATTTCAGAGGAAAACCTTTAACGACAAAAGATATTTCATTTGCAACAAATAATTTTGCTGTTGAAAAACTTCAAATACTTTCATGTTGTTGCGTTAAAAAAAAATTTTGTTGGAAATTTTCTTGCGACAAAAGGTTTTCATTTACGACAACAAGTTTTTGTTTACCCCAACAGCTTAATCGTCAAATGCTCAAATTATTTGGCATCACAATATTTTTTTTTTGTGTGTATAGATTACACAGCCCGACAAAATTAAAAAACATTTTTGCTTCTTTGAATTTATCAACTGATTCTAGTTAATTTGGGTGCGCTGAATTCAAATCTGTAATCAGTTTGTCTCTATCAGCTCTAGTTTTCATGATATAGCTTTTTTATACCCTCCACTTATGACCTCCATTTATGACCGTCTGTTAGTTTTTTCAAAAAATTTTTTCATCAAAATTTCTTATTTACAGTTATGGTAGTTGCCAAAAAAAAAACATTTTTTCCGTAAAAAAATTTTTTGTGTAATTGCTAGCTGATTAACGGGAATTTTATATGTACAATATTATTGAGAACGTTATTTTTTCTTGTTGCACTCCAATTGAATATCGGAAAAAAAATATTTGAATTAAAAGAATTTTGGGTAAAAAATTTTGTTACGGAAAAAATGTTTTTTTTTGGCAACTACCATAACTGTAAATAAGAAATTTTGATGAAAAAATTTTTTGAAAAAACTAACAGACGGTCATAAATGGAGGTCATAAGTGGAGGGTATAAAAAAGCTATATCATGAAAACTAGAGCTGATAGAGACAAACTGATTACAGATTTGAATTCAGCGCACCAAAATGACTAGAATCAGTTGATAAATTTAAAGAAGCAAATTGAGTGTTGGCCTGTGTTATTTAACATACTTAAAATACTTTCCAAAAAGCCTTGCAAATTGGTATGGAAAATACAAACGAGATCCACTAATGTATATAGATTTTGAACGTTACTTTTATCGCATTTTTGGATATAAACTGGAATATCTTTGGGCAGGATATAAATTGTTCCTTTATATTAAGTATGTTATTAATAAAAAAAAATATTTTTTAATATTAAAGAAATTCTATTTTAACTGGACAAATTGTTTTTGAGCTGGAAACTGGACAGGACCCAAAAAAAAAACTGGACAATCCAGGCCATTTCAGGCCGCCTGGCAACACTAATTGTATAGCGTTAAAGCCTTTCTGAGTCCATCTTTAAAAATGAAAACTGTTTGTCTGTTTGCTTGTTGGCTTATAGATTCCTTAAGTACTGAACCGATTTTCCTCAAGTTTACAGTAGCATCACGTGAGCCCGGAAAATAAAATAGGCTACTAGTTTTTTCGATAGGGTTAGGAGAAGTGGTATCATTAGAGTTTTTTTTTCCCGGACTTTTTCGATTCCCGGGAAAGCGGGAAATTTTTTCAAATTTCCCGGGATCCCGGGATCCCGCTCCATATAAATAATACAAAGTAAATTTTGTTATTAATTAATGAAAAAAACTTTTATAAAAAAACCTAAGGGAACTCACGCCTTTATTGCCTATTATTATGCTTTTATTCAGTATTATTATGCTCTGGATACAAGATAAAAATATAACATAAACATAGCAATTTAATTCATAAAACAATTATAAAAACAAAATAAAAATTGAGGTACTCAAGATATAAGATCAAAAAGTTAATTAATAAAATAGATAAAATACTTTAAAGAAATATATAACATTTTTTAATGGCTTAGGAAATAACTTTCTGACACACTCAAAGCGCTTTGTAAGTCGTCAAAAAGTATATTCTTGATTTTATTAACTAATACCATGTTTCCGAAAAATTTCGTTAATTTTTTACCGAGGTAGGACAAATAGTTAAATAGTTGTAGCATGTTTCGGATTCACAATCAGAAGTGATTTTTTCTTTTTTATATATAACGTTTATATCAGTCAAATGTATGTCCAGGTTTATGCAAAAATAGCATCAACCGGACTGCTTCTTACAAACCTGTTCATTTCAATAGGTCCATTTGTAATCTTTAGGACAATGTGTTTTTGAAGTTGTATGTTGTAGTATCTTACACGAGTTTCCAAAATGTTATTTTATTTCGGTTTCCCCGCACTTCACGGGTATATAAACCAACACAAATTGAAATTGAAAATTTGTGTTTATCACCTAATAAACATATCGCTCCTTCATTGCATCATAGTCATATCTCAAAATTTTAAGTAACTTTAGTAAAGTTTTCCTTCATACCTTCTCGTATTATGTATATCTCAAACTGAACCGAAGTTATAGCCAAATATATCTTTAAATCGGTACATTTTGAAAACTTTAATCGCATTTTGCCAAGATCGTTTGTTTTTGTAGATATGACGTTGTTGCAATTAAGGAGCGATATGTTGAGGTATCTCCTATTTTTAAAACTTGTTCATGGACAATGAAACTTTATACAACCTGCATCTTATTTTAAATGTATGTACTTTATTAACTCTTCACTTCACTAAATGTAGTAATTATCAACTGTTGCACTGCCCATTTTGCTTTTAGTAGATTTATTGCATCAGGAGACATTGATTTAAATACATGTACTCACTTCTTGTAATTAATCTAATCCACTACCCATCCACAGATGCTAATTTTTAGAGAATAGAAAACTAAATTTCAAAGTATAAATAGCTATTATGAGGAATTTTTATTTCCCGGGATCCCGCAAGAAAAATCCCGGGAAAACGGGAAATAAAATAATTGAAATTCCCGGGAATTCCCGGGACGGGAAATCCCGGGAAAAAACCCTAGGTATCATTCATAGGATGCCAATATTAATTATCGCTTATCTTAAGAGCCACTACCACCCATTTTCTTTAACTTTTTGCAGTAAGCACCGAAATTGAAATAAGACATCAGCAGGGGTTACACCCATAGGACGCCAATGTTAAATATCGCATATCTTAAGATCTATTATGTTAATAATGTTTTAACTTGGTGGGAGTCAATCTATAATAAGCTTCACATTTGAAAATAAAAATTAAGAGGGTAGGCGCAGGTGGCGCGATACCCCCCATAGGATGCATATATTAACTGAAGAACTATTATAGCTATAGTCTTCAAACGTAGCTATAGCCAATATTATGGTAAACTATATATTTTAAAATAAAAATGGTCGGGGTAGACGGAGGAAGAGCAGTACCCCCATATATTTCATACCGAATATCCGAAGACAAAAGTCTTAAAGCTTTGCAGGACCCACTCTTATGGTAAACTACACTTTTCAAAATAAAAAGTAAGGGGGTAGATGCAGGGGAAGCAATAAATAATATATAAATTAAAAAGCGTATGGTTGTTTGTTCCCTATAGACTCTTTAAATACTGGAACTATTTTCCTGAAATTTTCACATTAATTTTCTGATTACCGACACATAGGCTATTAATATTTTTTAATTTTTAGGTAGGCATGGCTGTAAAAAAACTGAGTACCTGTAGCCCAGATTTGGTTTTTTTAAATATTATTTAATAATTTTAAAAGTTGTTTTAAACAGGTACATTTATTTTCCTCCACGAAATAACGTCATTTAGAACCAGAGTTCAGAGAAATTCATATGTGATCGCTCATATTCAACCATTCTTGAATTTTTTTCATAAATGAAAAATGTAAAATATGTAACTTTTTTCACAGTCATAACTGAATTGTTAATATTTCGCCATATTCATTTATGTTTTTGAGGAAAATTACATTTTTGCCTTTCTTCAGTCATGAGGAATGAGGAAAAAAAAATTTTTAGAAACGATCCTCACTAGTAATGTTGTTGTTGCTCGACAGTTTGCATGACCACAGCTCGAAATGCCTGTGTGTGTATTTGTTTGTGTAAAATATTTTTGGTAAAGGCAACCAGCCAAAGTGTCTGTTGGATTTTTGGTAGGAAACAATTATTGAAAAAAAATTCAAAGAACTGCACATATCGTCATCTTAAATGCAGAATAATGTAACATCACATTAATAAGTTTACATGCAAGGCATAAAACTTTGTAATATTTTAATTATTTGAAATTTAAAAGAATTTTAAATATTTCAGCTCAAAATGCGAACACCGATATATTTTTGGGGAAAAAATATTATATTTATTGTTATTTTTGAAGTTGTGTGTGTTACGTTAAATTAATTTGTAATTTTCAGAATTAAAAAGACGTATCATCAAAAAATTTATATAAGTATTAAGTGAAACAAACATTTAAAATAATTAAATATATTTTGTTAAATTACCGGAAAAATAGAATATATATATGATAACCACACGAATATTTATATTATTATAGACATTATGATATACCTATTATGTATAATTTTTTATTGATTTTAATTACTAGTAAGTAGTGGTTTAAACTAAAAATTGTACTTCACTAAATTTAGCTATTAATTAATTTAAAAAGCTATCTTTTTCATTCTAATTTAAAAGTATTTTGATCTCCTTAAAATTAATTTTTTATTACAACGAACAAATTTTGCAAATAAATATTTGACTCATATTCATACATACCTATTTGTCTCCATATATCAAATTATTTCAAATGAACTCTGCATCGCATACTTACAAAGATCCACTTGGAAGAATGCAATCCTTACAAAAAAACATATTATTTGAAATAAACTAATAAAAAATATTTCTTTTGTATTATAAACTTTTTATATGATGAATAAATTTTGTGGTCCAATACAGCTTCATTATAGGGAAGTTCGACTGTAAGGACATACATACATATATTAACTCAAAAATCTAAGGACCTGCAGATGTTGCCATTTATTCTTGGAAATTCTTAGCGTTTGGGAGTGCAATGAGGTAGGCTGCAAAATTTCAAAATTACTAACGGTTCGGTTCTTTTAATTTTAAAGCACTTTTTTATTTTTTCTTATGCAATACTGAAAATTATTATTATAAATCATTATCTGTTCACTAATTTCACTAACACCGTAGTGACAGTTATAAAACAGATTGCCCAGTTTTGATGTTTAATAATATTAATGTGCTCTTATAAAAAGAATTAAAAACTCTGCTAATTTTTTTCTTGAGTGTGATTATACATTACGTTGTTAAAAAAATTATATATGTATTTAATGATACGTCATTTTTAATTTTGTAAATAACTTGGTTATTTTTTAAGATAGAAGTTTAAAATTTTATAAAAATATGTAACGTGAATCGTAATCAACAAAAAAAAGTCAACTTCAAATGTTCCAATAATATCTCCATTGTTTTGCATTTATGCTAACGATATGTGTTTTGTTTGTAAAAAAAATTCCTTGATGCCTTTAAAAGGTCCCTGTTTCTTTCGTCAAAAAGACGTACCTTAAGGCAGCAATTATTAAGAAAAAAAAATAGCCACAAGAATTTGTTGGTATTTTGTGCTTGTAAAAATATTTTGGTTTCTGTACCAATCGCGACGGTGGTTTTTTTTTTTCTTTGAAAATTAAAAAGGTCTTATTTTGCTACAATTTGTGTAAGTAACCAATATACATAAAAGCAAATGTGACAATAGGTAGAATTTTTGCGAAAGAAGATGTGTTTTATTGACGTATTAATGAAACTTTATTGTTTCGCACTAAATTTATTGCTTACTTTTTTATGCTACAATTATATAACCGAGCCCAAAGAGTTAACCTTACCATTTTATGGTGATTTATTTAACGTAAATTTGACCTGTTATAATGACTTTATACATTTTTGCAGGCAAACACAGGTGCGCATTTGGTATTTTGTAAAAAGTTATGATATACCATTAGGTAGAATTAAAATGTATGCACAGATGTTTGAATGAATTATCCTGTTGCCTTTTCTTATTGTACATTTTTCTAAGTATTGTGGTTACCTTTTTATCATTGTGACAGGCAATAACTGTAAAACATTTTGCACTGGCAATGTAAAATATTTACATATATTCATATAGATAGTTTTTACTGAAAGCAGTTCTTAATAGGTGATTGACGTGGAGTGTGTGTCTAAGTTCAAAAGTTTAACAATGCCAAAAAAACAGTTCAACATAAAAAAATTTGTGTCGTATAATGCATCTTCAAACAAAAGCACTTGTTTAATAACATCATGCAAAAAGGAACTTTGTGGAAAGATAAAATCGATTATAAAAAGTCATTATAAACTTGTTCATCGGCAGGACATCAAAAGTGATAATGAAAGTGATGATGTCCCTGATTGCAAAAAAAATAAAAAAACAATAAAGTTAAACACTACAATTAACAAAACAGATTTTTTGATACTGTCACATTTGCTTTTATGTATATTGGTTACTTACACATAAATTGTAGCAAAACAAGACCTTTTTAATTTTTTTTTTTTTCAAATATTTTTACTTACTTAAGAAAAGTGTTTTCAAAGAAAAAAAACCACCGTCGCGATTGGTACAGAAACCAAAATATTTTTACAAGCACAAAATACCAACAAATTCTTGTGGCTATTTTTTTTTCTTAATAATTGCTGCCTTAAGGTACGTCTTTTTGACGAAAGAAACAGGGACCTTTTAAAGGCATCAAGGAATTTTTTTTACAAACAAAACACATATCGTTAGCATAAATGCAAAACAATGGAGATATTATTGGAACATTTGAAGTTGACTTTTTTTTGTTGATTACGATTCACGTTACATATTTTTATAAAATTTTAAACTTCTATCTTAAAAAATAACCAAGTTATTTACAAAATTAAAAATGACGTATCATTAAATACATATATAATTTTTTTAACAACGTAATGTATAATCACACTCAAGAAAAAAATTAGCAGAGTTTTTAATTCTTTTTATAAGAGCACATTAATATTATTAAACATCAAAACTGGGCAATCTGTTTTATAACTGTCACTACGGTGTTAGTGAAATTAGTGAACAGATAATGATTTATAATAATAATTTTCAGTATTGCATAAGAAAAAATAAAAAAGTGCTTTAAAATTAAAAGAACCGAACCGTTAGTAATTTTGAAATTTTGCAGCCTACCTCATTGCACTCCCAAACGCTAAGAATTTCCAAGAATAAATGGCAACATCTGCAGGTCCTTAGATTTTTGAGTTAATATATGTATGTATGTCCTTACAGTCGAACTTCCCTATAATGAAGCTGTATTGGACCACAAAATTTATTCATCATATAAAAAGTTTATAATACAAAAGAAATATTTTTTATTAGTTTATTTAAAATAATATGTTTTTTTGTAAGGATTGCATTCTTCCAAGTGGATCTTTGTAAGTATGCGATGCAGAGTTCATTTGAAATAATTTGATATATGGAGACAAATAGGTATGTATGAATATGAGTCAAATATTTATTTGCAAAATTTGTTCGTTGTAATAAAAAATTAATTTTAAGGAGATCAAAATACTTTTAAATTAGAATGAAAAAGATAGCTTTTTAAATTAATTCATAGCTAAATTTAATGAAGTACAATTTTTAGTTTAAACCACTACTTACTAGTAATTAAAATCAATAAAAAATTATACATAATAGGTATATCATAATGTCTATAATAATATAAATATTCGTGTGGTTATCATATATATATTCTATTTTTCCGGTAATTTAACAAAATATATTTAATTATTTTAAATGTTTGTTTCACTTAATACTTATATAAATTTTTTGATGATACGTCTTTTTAATTCTGAAAATTACAAATTAATTTAACGTAACACACACAACTTCAAAAATAACAATAAATATAATATTTTTTCCCCAAAAATATATCGGTGTTCGCATTTTGAGCTGAAATATTTAAAATTCTTTTAAATTTCAAATAATTAACATATTACAAAGTTTTATGCCTTGCATGTAAACTTATTAATGTGATGTTACATTATTCTGCATTTAAGATGACGATATGTGCAGTTCTTTGAATTTTTTTTCAATAATTGTTTCCTACCAAAAATCCAACAGACACTTTGGCTGGTTGCCTTTACCAAAAATATTTTACACAAACAAATATACACACATGCTATCGTGCTCTCCAGCGGGAAAAATTGCCAGCGCTTTCACTTTTTAGGCCTTAAAGAAGGTTTACAGCTGTATTTCTAATAAACTTTTACTTATTCCACTCTGCCTTATTTTAAAAGTTCTTTTAGAAGGGTTTTTATAAAATATTTTACAAATTTAAATTTTCTATTCTAAGATAAGGCCTATCGAAATCGTTTTATTAGTAGTTATGTTGGAATGTGTACCAAGTTTAATTATTAATTTATTCACTTCGCATTATTAGCAAATACAATTACACTGGAATAAAGCTTTATTCTTTATTATTTTAAGAAGGCCTTTAAAGTAGATGCAAGAAGTCAAGGTTTTGGTCTCCAATAACACACTGTATAAATTAGAAAACTTTATATCGGCAAAAAGGCCTTCTATAAGGCCTCTTTACTACTTCATTTTCCCGCTGTTAATGGTTGCGTTTTTTTCATTATGAGGAATTTGATTGTGAATTTTTTTAAATTTTTCATATCTGACAAATTCACTTATGAATTTTTTTGTTTGCTCATTTTTCATGAATGAGGAAATTCAAATTAGTTTTTTTCCTCACCCTCATGAGGATGAAAAAGCAGTAAAATTTTTAATTTTTCACGCTCGCTCATGACTGAAAAATGAGTGAACGTTTCGGTACTCTGTTTAGAACGGTATAAATCGCTGCTTACTGTTTCGCACATGCCTTTCTTACACAGGTAATATTAGTGTGAGGGGTAATAATTTAAATAAAAAACATGTACAACAATTATTAAAAACCCAAACATTTTATTACTACCTATGGGGTTTCTTACTGATATTTGCCTATGCAAGATGAGCAAAAACAGAAAAAAGGTGAAATTTAAAAAAAATCTCCCAAAAAATGGCGCAAAAACGCGAACTGTTTTTCTTCAGTCTAAAAGTACAAATTTGCAATTTTATCGTTTTCATCGTGATGTTTAACATTTTTAGAATCCCGACTGACTACCTTCACTTTCCAAGATCTTTTATTTTATTTTTTTTAAGTCAAAAAAAAAAAAGTTTTTTTTTTAATTTCGAAAGAATTTTTTTAAAATAAAATTTAAATTAAAATTTTTTTAACAGTGTTCCAAAACGACAAATCTCAAGTAAACGACTTGAAAATTTACTATTCGATGCAGAATTCGTTGTCTGTCGTACTCACATTCCTTAAATTTAATTTTTTGCCAAATGTCAAAAAAGATTTGCAAGAGTTATATGTTAAAATTTAGTGTAATATTTTATGTTCATACAAGAGTTCTTCTGACTTAATTTGATCGTTATATCTGTTTTTTCTGAATATTTATAAGCGTTTAATTGGTTTCCGGAAGGTCATTTGTATGGGAGGTACCTGAAACAGTGGACCGATTTACATCCAAGTCAACCATGTTCGTTCTTGCTAAAAAAAATTACAGTATACAAAATTTCATTTAATTCCGTTAAAAATTGCGACCTGTACCTTGTTTACAAGAATGTATTTTTAATTTTACATCATACATGCTGGTATAGAGTATAAACATCAGACTTGAGTTGATCAAACTCCAAACGAGCAAAAACAAAAAGCAAAACAAAATGGGTATGTAAATAAAGAAGAGAGTACGTACTTTAAAATGGTACTTTGCTTGTTAGGAAATATTAGGAATTCCTTACGGTTCTAGACCATCACACCTTAAATTTATGTAAAATTTAACACACTTTTAAAAATAATATAAAACCGATTTTAAAAGTGGTGGAATCATAATTCTACATTGAAATTAAAGCTGAAACCGATTTTACAAAATCATACTTTTCAGCCAGATAATTATATGGTGCATATTGAATCACCCTGTTTATAGGGAAAATATTTACGTAGAGATCTGAAATTTTGGCTGTTTACTTTAACATGAGTATTTAAAATTAAAAATTGGCGGTGAAATAAAAAAAGACTTATGGCGCTATTTTAGAAATAGCAACACTGTTCGCCAGCGAAATCATCGGAGAAGATAGAGAATTGTTGACACCTACTTTCTGGGGTATAGTTAAGGAAGGTGCATAGCATAGCAGCAACTGCAAAACAAAGTGGATCTAATCAGATGACCCGAACTAAAAGCACACTATAAGTTTCTGGACAAAAAAGCGAAAAGACAAGCAAGGATGGACAAGCGAGCATTATCAGCCACACTTTCAACGTAGGCTGGATCGTGAAGATATGAAGACGGTCTTCCAAGTAAATCGAAATCTCTCTTACAAAAAAATAAACTGCAACCTGCAACGCCAGAGGGACAAAAAGTCCGTTATCGGGAACATTTGCAGGAAATTCTTAACCGGCACGACATCCCTGACACTGCTAATCAACAGAACAAAATTCAACGTCATCGGCGATGTGATGTGATGGCTTACACACTAAAAATTAGTAAATCCGCCGGGATCGACAATCTCCCATTTGAATTTTACAAAACGAATACAATTTATGCTGCGAACTCTATTTCGTAATAAATTGCATACAAAAAATATTCCACACAATAGAAGGAGAGTTTAATTATCAATATCCCGAAAAAGGGCGACTCTAAGGTATGTAGCAACTGTCGAGAAATTACATATTTTTCCATTGTATGCAAAATCTTTAACAAAATAGTGGTTAGTCGAATTCTAAGAATGCTAAGAAACAACCACTACCTACGTAGCCGGATTCCGCCCTACTAGTTTACCGTTGACTTAAAATAGAACAATGTAACGAATTTTACACCACAATCAATCGACAATGCGGATTGTCATTGTCAAGAAAAGGTATCCGAGATAAGATTATAAGCGTCACAAAGGCGCATTCCAAAGTACGTGTGTTGCACGGCAAACTTACTAGAGAACCATTAGACACACTATTAGGAATCAATCAATGATGCTTGCTGTGGCACCTGGTGGCACCTGATAAAATACTGCAGGAAGCAACTTCGGAACAAAGGGGGCTACCATAGAGGGTTAGAGCTACAAGTTCTGGACTTTGCAGACGACATACAGAGTACCAATCACGGCTTATGCGCCGCATTCGCAGGAGAAATGCGATGGACTTGCGTCAATAGCAGCAAAAAATTGACTTTAGATCAACTAAGATAAGATGAGAGTTTAAAATAGCATAATGTCGTAACAAATATTTACTATTATTGTGTGTAGCCATATCATGATAATAATTTTTTTTGTATTATTTGCAACAATATATTAATCATATTTTTCTCTCCGTGGACAGCAACAATTGATAATAAATTTCCAATACAATATACAACCAACCGGTTATGTGCAGCAATAACATAGAAAAATACGAAATAAAATGAAAATACAAAAAGTAAATAAAAACCACTATAAAAAATCTTTATTTTATGCTAAAAGGAAATTGTACAAGATTTTCTTTTCCTTCTTGTTTTATTTTTAATAAAAAAAAAACTTCAGTATCAAATGAAACAAATTTTGATTTGTAATTTTGTTTCTGTTTGGTTTAAATCACTGATGTGCCTTCTTCACAGTGTTGCCACAGCAATATTTAATATTATATAAAAAAAAAACTTTCGAAAAAGGAACAAGTAAGAAGGTGAAGTCGGTCAAATCCGACTATTTTATACCCTACAGTATTAACAGTCAAGTTTTTAAAGGTTTGTTGGAACCCATAGGCAATTATGGAATTATCAAAACAAAATATGAGGTTAAGATTAATATAAGAATTCTTTACGCCAAGTATTAGTCTGAGTTCATACGGCTCTTTCTTTATTGAAAAGATTGCTACTTTATAGGCGAGAGGGGCCAGGGGAAAAGAAACGAGTACAAACATGCCTGTACTATCTTTACGTTTTGCTTTCTTATTCGTTGTTTAATTTTGTTTTTGTTTTCATACGCACGACTATACAAAATAAAAAACATGGCGTCGACATGACATGAATCATTTGAACACCAACTCATGTTCAAAGAAGAAAAAGGAAGAATCTTTTCAATAAAGGAAGAGCCGTATGAACTCTGACTTATCTTGATATCTGCATTTACACTAGATTTTTTCGTCTTAAAGTAATTTTAGTAATTGGGTTCCATACACCCAGAGAAAAAACATGTTTAAATATGATCACCTCCAACAAAACTATTTTTAAAGAAAATTTTAAACATATTATGATTAATTTAACAATATTATTGTCACCGACAATCATGTTATGGTTGAATTAGTCCTCCATCAAAAAGCCACAACCATATTATGGTTGCTATCGAACATGTTATGATTAAAACTAATTAAAACATGTTTAACACTTATAATAGCATGGTTGGTTTTCAACCATAGCATGTTGCTCTTGGAAAAGAGGAAAATACTATTGTTAATTTTAAAACAGATTATTGTCATATTTAACCATAACATGTTTTTAGGCAACCATAATATGGTTGTGGCTTCTTGATGGAGGACTAATTCAACCATAATATGGTTGTCGGTGACAATAATATTGTAAAATTAATCATAATATGTTTAAAATTTTCTTTAAAAATAGTTTTGTTGGAGGTGACCATATTTAAACATGTTTTTTCTCTGCGTGTACAATCTATCGAGCCCTTACCGCAAAAAAAGCTTAAACGCCATTCTTTTGAATTTTCGTTTTTTTAATAAATGTCTTTATTGGCAACACTTAAATCATCTCCTAAAATATCATGTTCACATAAGGTACCGCGACGATGTTATACCAAAAGCAATTTTATCCTAAGCGACAACTTTTATATAAAATTTTTATGAAATAAAATAAATAAACCTCCTGTAAAATTTTATTTTTATCGCTTAAGCTTTTTTTGCGGTAATGACTCGCTATGGCCAATACTGTTCCTACCAGCACCACATTTGCTCATGATATAATAGGTCATATACAAGTTATTAGTCGAAAAATTGTTTATTCTGTTTCTCAAATCTGATATACAAATGTTGTGAACGCTAAACAACATAATGTTTTGTAATTTCTTAAACATATTTTTGTATCTTCCTCCAGGTAATTTTTAAATATGAATTAAGTATCAATCCTTTTCTAATTATCTTCTAATCACTGTAACACTATTAATTGAAATCTAATATTCTATCTGGCGCCATTCCAAAGTTTTCTATGGAAAATTTTTTCCAAAGAAAAAGTGACTTTGGTGGCGAAGTCTGCGAAGTCTGCGAATTTTTTGCATCAACAATATCCGGAAAAGTATAAAGTTTGTCACTGAACTTAAATCCATATATGTATAATTAGTTTAGTAGTAATAGAATGTTAATAGCAAATCTTTATAATACTGAAATTAATTACAAAATGTTTTATGAATATGCAGATAAATAAAATATTAAACAACTGTTGAAAAGGGAATTAAATAGAATAAATTGAAGACATTCGTTTACAAATATTTTTGAGAGGGAGGAAAAAACTAAGAAAGTTAAATGAATGAAAATCTTAAAAATTTGTGGTACAGTCGACTCTCGATAATTTGGATAAAGTTCAAATAAGCGAGAGTTAATGTTTACAAAAGTTGTTTGTTTAAAAAATACGATTAAATTGTGGCAAATTGTCTTGCAAATAAATTCAAATAACCGAAGGGACAAATAACATGACCTTTTTTTTATTTATTGAATGTTTTTCAAGGGACCTTAAAAAAATGCTCAAATTATCACGGGATTGAAATTAACGAGTTCCAAATTATCGAGAGTCGAATGTAGTTAAATTCGAATCACAAAAAAAAAATGAAATTAAATTTATTTTTTGAATTTAAGCAATTTAAAATAACTAGGATCGCCCGGTGGTAACATTTCGATTACTTGACATTTATAGTAAAAAAATAACTCTCCATATCTACGTGCATATGTCCATAATTGCGATTTTGAGTTTAAATTAGAGCAACTACATTTTAAGAAAAATAGCAACTGGATTCGCTTTGCAAGCAACGACAACAGTGTAGCAATACAATACATTTTAGGATAACTAATAATAACAAGTAAGAAATTTCAGGTATACCTGTATATAGTGAAGCCCACCCATATTATTCCCTACATTCCCCACAAATTTTAGAGAGTGTACCCTATTGACAATCATGGATCCTCCAGAAGATATTTATATTATGAAGATTCAGCTTAAAGCGATTTAAGTGCCGGGCTTTATATTAGGTTCTATGGTAACAATTTTTTCATGCTTCAGCTGTCCCAAAATTTGACGTCGAAAAAAACTTAAGCCACTTTTCGCAGTGGTATTTGTATAGCAGCGATAGTCAAGTATGGAACGATTCCAATAAAATTTGATGATATGACTTGGATTAGACCAAATTTAATCTAAATACCAACATAATGAGGTGAGTTATGGATACAAAGGCTCTGTTCTTGAAAGAAGCTTGTATGTAAAATTATGGACCGGTTCTTACCATTTTCAATTGGTTTGATATTTGTGACAAGTAGGACCTATGTACCAATGTCCGTTAAATTATCTACAAAATTTCGACCTGTACTCTGCGCACAATGTTTACAATCGGTGTACTAAAATGTAGGTCAAGAACATTGATGCGCAAAAGTAAATTCTCTCACCAATAAACTGACTAAACCACAGTTGCTCTGGGTAAAATGTCAAATTGCACCTGATCTACACCTTAAAGAATCCACCCACGCTCTACTTAAGATAGTTAAAATTACAATTCGGGTAAATAGCCACAAAGTGGCAACACTGCTTCTTCAGTTCTCGACAATAAAATTTTGCTTGAGTGTCATCGATAAACGCACACTATAAAAATCTCACTCTCCCTTCTCTTTTGTATTCATTAAAATAATTAGGGCTGTGGAGTAAATTATTGCAAAGATATATTTTTTCTTTTTCTTTGAAAAAAGTTGAGTTTTGAACAGTTAATTTTTGAGTTTATGGCAAAATTTATGGTGAAAATTTGTGAACCAGTAAAACTGAATTATGGGCTCAGCTTTAAAGCAATGGTTTAGGAAGGGCTTTTTATTGCAGCCTACATTAGACAGTGTGAAGTGAAGAAAATAAATTTTTTGCGGGGTTCTCATACAGCATGTTGTTTTGTTGGACTTCATTTATTACGCAATTAAATTTTTTCGATTACTTGTCTTTTGTGAAAATTGTATGCCTAAAATAACTTAAACTTCAAATAAAACACGACTTTTTTATTCTATTTGAATCGGGCAAATAATCCAAACAAAGAAAATCGTCAAATTATACTGATGAAAACAAAACAGTTTTTCACTAAATAGATTATATTATTGTTGACTTAATTGTCATCACAACTATTTGTCAGAGTGCAACACCAGTATGACTTTGACCATTATTTGCACAACACAGCTCAAGATCTACAAAAATATGGTAGACACCTACTATTTTTTATGAGAAATCAACAACAATAATAATAATTTTTGTCATACACCGTGCGAAATGTTGATCGATTACTTTACACCTTGGATGACATGACAACAAATAAGGGTATAAAATACATATAAATTATATTATTTCTTCTTTAGTTTTACTATGTATCTACTTATATATTTTTATTTATTCGTTTTATTTTTTTATTGATAAAAAAAAAAAACTTACAGCCTTTTGTTTTTTTTTTTCTGAATTTGTTGTACGCACACAAAGAAATAAGCTTTTGAAGCAAAAAAAGGGCCAAAGAGGAAAAAACCAGGAACAAAAGAAGTGTGTGACAGATGGGGAAATCATTGTAACGCCATTAATGAGTAATAAGCATATTGCGTGCAGTCTTACAACAGCCAACTACAACAAGCACTACAGAAATAGTAACATATACAAGAACAATAAAGGAAATGTTGACATGAAGTGGAGAAAAGAAGCAAAAAAAAGGTAAAAAACAAGTTGTTTTTTAAGGCGGGGAGAATATAACAAAAAAAAAAAAATATACAACAGTTATACAAAGGAAAAAAGTGTCGTATATAATAAAATCATAAAAGTGAAAGAACAACATGAAATTCAGAAAAAGTATCAAAAGAGTAAATGGTTGAATAAAAGAATGACTGAGTGAGTAAATAAATGAATGACAGGCACACACACACACACACACACACACACACATTGTGTGCCATTCTTGATTAAGGTGACGTATGATGAACATGAGTTGTTTGTAGAGATTTATGGATAGACGGGGACAGAGATACAAAATATGGTGCCATGATATAAATCCCCACGATATAAGTCCCTGAAAAATAAATAAAATAAGTCCCCCAAAAAACGTACAGAAAGGGGACCTTTTTCATTTTGCTATTGCGGACTTATTTTTTATGAAATTAATCCCCGAAAGTATGTAATGAAATAAATAAAAAAAAAAATGGAACTTTTTCATATCACAATTTATACAAAAATTCAAAACATTGCAGGGTTTCTTGTCAACTGTGAAACGTATCAGACGTGAAAAATATTTTAAAATTATTTAATTTGCTTTTTCTGTCAAAAAAAAAAAATAAAATATATATAAAAAAATTTAATTTAAAATTTTTTCGCAAAACAAACTTTTGCTTAAACGTTTGTTGTGTTTATTAATTGAGCAATTTCCATGGATAGAGATCCATTACTTTCCCAGTCTGGAGGAAGGCCTCCTAACAATTCCCAAAAATTGTCGAAAAATACTAATGGCGAAGCATCAGCAATTCTCAAGGACGCAAAGAATACATTACCATCTGGCTCTCAATCAAGAGGACAAGTTTTAAATAAATCAAAAGGAGCTGTTAAAAAGACAGACGTTGTTAAAAATTCCCAACTTGGAAAACAATTTTTCGATGCTGTATTTGCAAACCAGTCAACAACAATGCAATTGAATGATGATTTTCAAAATCCCTTGGAATCTAGCAACAGCAGTGTTACAGTTTTAGAGAACACATTAATTCAAAACGTGCAATTGGAAGAAGAATCCTACATGGATCAAGAAAGATCCTCTATATCCTCAATGGAAGATGAATTTGAGACGGTCAAAAATAAAAAACGAAAATTTCAAGGTGACGTAAAAATCGATTTAACAAAATGTAATTTTAAAAATAAGGTGACTGATGGCACTAATCGTACAAACAGGTACTCACTCTTAGGAGACTTGAATGTAGAGGCCGAAAGGCCAATTAACACAAATTTAGAGCGTAATAAATCTAGGAATAATAATGATTCTCAAACACATGTTAACAATAAGATTTCATATTGCCCCCCTATATTTCTGGAGAATGTGAATGTTAAATCTCTTATTGACCAATTAAACACTAAGAATGTTGATTTTAAAGTCAAGAATCATTCTAAATACAAAAGTAAATTATATTTTAAAGATTCATCTGCACATACGGAAATGATGCAGTTATTAAAAGAAAGGGAAATTCCTTCATACACATATACTCCTAAAGAATATAAACGTCAGAGCGTAGTTTGTAGAGGCCTATTTTATAAATCGGATATTAACGAGATTAAGTCGGAAATTGATAGAATTATTCCGGATACGATTGATTCTGTTTCAAAATTTTCAACTGAATACTCTAGAAAGAACGATACCGACACAGGTTTGTTCTTGGTGGTCCTTAAACCCAATCATAAAGTAAATGAGTTGCTCGGCTTGAAGTACATTTTGAATCAGGTGGTTTCATGGGAAAGACCTAAAGCTAGTACAAAAATACCCCAATGTTGGAGGTGCCAACGTTGGGGGCATTACTCAAAAAATTGTAGTCGACCGCATTCTTGTGTAAAATGCCGCGAAAAGCACGACCCAGGTGAATGTACTTTTACTCCTGAAAGTAATGTAGCACCTTTTTGTGTAAACTGTAACGAGAATGGCCATACGTCAAATTATAGGGGCTGCCCCGCTTACAAGAAATATGTTTCATTTAAAAAGAAGTCATATCAGGAGGCAAAAAATAGGAAAATGTCCGCTGCTGACAATGTTGCCAGAGCAATTAATACGTCTAATTCCGTTTTAACGGACAGACCATTTGCGAATTTGTTCAAGGTTTTGAATGAGGTTCCAACAAAAAGCAAACAGGAAAAACCTGTACTAATTCAGGAATTTATTAAGCTGGCGAAAGTGTTATGTGCTCCAGAGCCTCTAACTTTAGAGGAGAAAATTAATGATTTTATGCAAAATTATAAGGTAATGTCAAGAGATCAGGCAAGGAAAGAGTGCTTGAGTTTAATTAAAGATATTCACAATGTATATGGCCCGTAATTCTCTAAATTTAGTTACTTTTAATGTTGGATCTCTTATTCATATAGGAAGGAAAATTTGAGCTAAACAGGCTACTGAATCAATTTAATATTGAAATTGCTTTTTTGCAAGAAATGCATTTGACGGCGGACACAAATGTTTATTTAGATAATTATATTGTTTTAAGGGACGATAGTTCATTAGGTGTTGGTATAGCTTTAAAAAATTCGATATCTTTTGCAAGGATCAGTATTCCTAATCTTCGGTTTTTAAATTTGTTTGTTGAAGTCAACGTATCTATAAATGGTAGTATTAAGAAAATTATCTGTGGTTCTATTTATTTTCAATGCAATTGTAATCGTCAAACTATTTATAGAGGTCTTTCTTCAATTTTAAATTTTTCAAACACTTATGATGGTTTCATATTAGGTGGTGATTTTAACGCAAAGCACATTTCCTGGGGTGATGTCAACAATAATTTCAACGGTGAAGTGCTATTGACTTGGCTTCAAGAAGAATCCATTTCGGTTACGAGAATTTGTGATTCATACCCCACCTACCCTGGTGGATCCTCTCATTTAGACCACTTCATAGTAAGCACAAACATTATTGATAGTTTCCACCAAAATTGTAAAACATCTACACTTCCAACTTTTTCGGATCATATACCTTTGGGACTTCAAATTTACCTTTCAGATTTCAACTTTATTTTTGAAACTCCAAATCGGTTGGTGTCATTTAAGGAAACAAACTGGGATGCATTTAAAATAGATATTAGTACCAGCCTCTTGAATCACTTTCCCCCCAACAATAGAAATTTGACTAACAATGAAATAGATTACTTTATAGAAGAATTTAATACATCTGTTAGTTTTATAACGGATATTCATTCTAGAAAAATTGAAAACAAAAACCGAAGATATATTATTTCGGAGAAAGTAAAAAGGTTCCTAAGGATTAAGTATAACTGGCAAAGGGATCTAAAGAGAACATTTTTAAGAACATTTAATAGGAGGCATCCTGAATATTTGCTTATTTCGAAACAAATAGATTTACTGAAAATTATAATAAGGGAACAGATCGAGAAAGAACAGGCCAACCTTTTTAATGAAAGATTAAGGGAAATAAGGCCTGGCCCATGGGCTTATAAACAAATTTTTAAAATGATAGGAAATAAAAATCGTTCTTACATTAAGGATGTTTCAGTCGATGGGATCAAAATTACTCAGATTGATCAAAAATTGGATGCTTTAAAGGAACATTTTACATCGGTTTATGAGGGTTCTCCTCCAAATAGAAATATTTCAGAAATAACTGAAGCAATTACGGAAACTCTTTCTCAAGTTTCTAATTGTATAACATTCAATGATGACATAACATCATTGAATAATCTACGCAACCCAAAGTTTACGAACTTAAATTCTCTTTTGGAGATTTCTAAATTAGTAAATAATAAAAAATCGTGTGGTTTGGATGGTATATCAAATTATTTAATTAGAAAATTTCCAGTTAAGGCTTTTGAGTATCTCACAATATTGTTAAATAACACTGTGGAACATTTTTGGGATTTTTGTCTGGGGGGTGAGAAATTCCAAGTCAGGGTGATGGTACTAGGTCAGTATAGTAAAACCCTCAAAGGGTTTGGCGTTCGTATGTGCCAGTTTTTTTTTATGACATTTTAAAGTTTTTCCTTATCTTGATGTTTTTTTGTTTAACATAACTCGAGAACCACTTGTCCGATTTTGCTAAAACAAACTCAAAAATATTTAGAATTACAATTTCTTTAATCCGTTCATATAACGTTTTTCATTATAATCAACAGTTTTGCCGGTAAAAATAAATTTGTGGAGAAAAAAAAATATTTTTTGCCTAAAAATAGGCAATATTTATTAAAATAAATTTTAATTTTTAGGCAAAAAAATATTTTTTTTTATCCACAAATTTATTTTTACCGGCAAAACTGTTGATTATAAAGAAAAACGTTATATGAACGGATTAAAGAAATTGTAATTCTAAATATTTTTGAGTTTGTTTTAGCAAAATCGGACAAGTGGTTCTCGAGTTATGTTAAACAAAAAAACATCAAGATAAGGAAAAACTTTAAAATGTCATAAAAAAAAACTGGCACATACGAACGCCAAACCCTTTGAGGGTTTTACTATACTGACCTAGTACCATCACCCTGACTTGGAATTTCTCACCCCCCAGATTGGCTGTTGTACTGTGTAATTGTTTAAATAATTGCTATTTTCCTCGTGTGTGGAAAATTGCAAAGATCGTTCCTATTCCAAAAGAGAAGGGTAATAGCGATGTTAACAGCTTGAGACCAATTTCGTTGCTTTCTAATCTAGGGAAGTTATTTGAGAGAATAATCCGAGGGAAAATGGATATATCTTTGAACGAAGCGTACATTCCTCAGAGTCAATTCGGTTTTAAGAGGGGAAATTCCACTATTCATGCTCTTTTAAAATTCCACTCTGAAGTTGTACAGAATTTAAGAAAGGGTCAATGCACTGTCGCAGTTTCTCTTGACATTGAGAAAGCTTTTGATAAGGCCTACCACGATGGAATATTATTCAAAATGATAGGGATAGGGTTTGAATCATCTATTATAAAACTTTTTCAAAGTTTTTTCGAGGACAGGAGATTTTGTGTTCAGATTGATAGTGTGTTATCATCTCAGGGTAGTGTTTCTTGTGGCGTTCCGCAGGGATCTGTATTGGCGCCTCATTTATATAATATTTTTATACATGATTTTCCCCATGAATATAATGATTCCAAAGGAATACTTTATGCCGACGATTCGCTGCTATATGCTCATGATGAGTCACCTCAAATTGCGCTCCAACGTGTTTCATCGCACCTAAAATATGTTGATAAATTTTATTCTCATTGGGGAATAAAAATTAATGCCTCGAAAAGCAATGCAATTTGTTTAAGAAATGCTTCCGGCAAATGTAAATATACTGTTGTTCCAGAGAGCAAGAATTTGAAATTAGTATTAAATGGTTCTGAAATCACATTTAAGGATAACATCAAATATCTTGGAGTTAACTTTAACAAACTATTAAAGTTTAATAAACATGTAATTTATAATTTGGAGAAGGCTAATCGTGTTAAAGGTGCATTTTCAAAACTATTTAATAGTAAATCCTTGCCAATTAATACTAAATTACTGTTATATAAAGTGAGTATAAGACCAATTCTTCTTTATGCGTTTCCAGTATGGTTCAGCATTTCAAAAACGTTAATGAAAAAGATGGAAATTTTTGAACGGCATATTGTGCGAAAGTGCATAGAGAAGAATTTTAAGACGTGTAATAAAAGGTTTTCAAATAAATTTATATATGACGAGGCCAAAATATGTCCGCTTTCTTTCTACGCTCTTGAGTTGACGAAAAGCTTTGTTGACAGACTGTCTTGTTTTGACGGCAATATAATGCAAGATATTCTGTCAAACGAGCAAAGATTAAGTTGGTCAAACACTAACTACCTTTCCGCGGTTGGAATTTTACATGAGACACTGAGTAATTTTCCTGGTGTAAACTTCTACTCACATACTACTCCCGGAATACATAGGGGGTAACAATTATTATTTTAAATTAATTTTCTTTTTTGTTTTTCATTTTATTATTATTTTTTTTTTTTTTTTTTTTTTTCTGAATAGTTTTAAGATTTAGCTTTTAAGTTTTTTTAGTATTAAGTTTATAAATGTAGATACAACTCTACTAGTATTGCTAAATGTCGGGAGCAAGCATTGTTTCATTCAACAATAATAATTAATTTTATATATATTAAGTTTTCTTGAATTTTGATAAGCTAGTCGCATAACCAAATAAATTCTCATGAAATTAAAATAATACGCTATAGTTTTAAGTTTTTCTTATAATTTTTAATGTTCCTAAATCTTGTAATATGAAAAAAAAGAAGTCTCAATAAAGTTAACTAACTAACTAACTAAAACATTGCAAATTATATCCTGCATACGTTTATTATACATAAAAAAGTCGTAAGTATCAAAATAATAATCTAATATTAGAATCCCGAAGTGTTAAAATCAGGATTATTTTAAAATCCCGAATTTCAGAATTCGGAATCTCAAAATCCCGAACCTTATAATCCCGAATTCGAATAAACCCGAATTTTAAAATCCCGCATATAAAAATCCCATGTCGCTATTTAAAGTTTATCTGCATAGCTGGCCTTCGGCTGAGCGTAAGGATTTTCCACTCTAGGTTACAACAAACACTGACCTCAAAAATTGGGTACTTATTTCATTTCGTTTTTGGGGACTAATTGCGTGGGGACATATTTCATGTAACCACAAAATATGTGTGTGTGAATGTGTAAAGAAAAATTCATGTTCAAGGAAAAATACAAAAACACTTTTTTGTAGACGTCATAAATTGTTGACGTCATGAATTGTTGACAATTTTTTTAAAAGGAAAATACAAACAAACAATACAACGTACATTAAGCTACGGTTTTCAGATGACGAGCGCGAAACTTACTCGTTAAACTTACATTAACACCAAAAACTAATTTTGGAATTTTTTTTATATATAAGCTTAACTAGTGAGTTTTGCGCTCGTCGTCAAAAAACAGGCAGTAGGTAAGTTTTGTTTTTAGTAAATTTGTACTCATGCGGAAATTAATACTCAACTTGTGAATACTAAAATACCTAATACACAAAAAATTAAATTAAATGAGATATATATGTATATATATATTATAATTTTTTTTGTTTAAGTTTTGATACCGTTGCGAGTAAGACAATTTTGAGTGTTTGCAATTATCATTTTTTCTGCAGTTTTGTTTGATATTGGCTTTTCTAAAATTTTTTGGGCGAATGTTTCCTGATAATCTTGCTTAAGCAACCAGTGAAATGCGCATAGAAACTAGCTTTTCCCCAACAATAACTTTCAGGGTTTTATCAAGAATAAAAATTAGAAATTAAACACGATAAACAAAATCTAATTAGAAACTGGGAATTATTTCCTTTCGTAGGTTTCTTTATATTATATGCAACATTTTTTATTTTTCGAATTTATTCTATGAAATACATAACTGAAATTTAACTCATAGAATAAATTCGAAAAATAAAAAATGTTGAACAAAATCTAATTAGTTATTAAAAAATATTATAAAAAAGTTTGTAATATTTTTAACAATTATTTCTCTAACATGTTTGCTAATTATAATATTTACAATTTGTTTAAACAGAATCATTATGTACATATTTATATCACAGTAAAAATAGTGTTTTGTCTAAAAAAAAAATAAAGAACAAACGATAGTACGATTATCGAAGACTGCAATATGATTCCGAAAGAAATTTCAACTTTTCTTTTTTTTAATGATGCAAGTGCGTCCAGTTATAAGTCTAAAATTAGTATAAATGTTAAATGTTATAAAATTTTTTATTATTTTAAAATAGAAAATTTATTAAAATAATACTTTAAATGCATTTCCTTTTTTGAATGGGAAAAAATTCAATCAGCAAGTTAATATATCAAACTCAAAATACAAAATCATACTCAGAAAATATTGAGTTGAATTACCCGTATACGATATGTTTTTTTACATCTGAGTTGTCATATTTCCCACTGCAAAATTAATACATTTCGTGTGTAACTTTTGTAACATTACTTCTATAAAAGTCAGACGCAAGGTCGTCTGACAAAATTTCAATTAGAGCGTGATTTAATTTCTTCTGCCATCAGCTGTTTTTATTATAAACAATATGTTGTCAGAAATCTATGCTGAAAAGAAACCCGCAACGGCGATCCACTATTGACGGAATCCTAAGCCGACTAAAGTTCGTATGTTCATTTAACCATTTAATAGAAATTAAGTTCACGAATCAGTGTTCGAAAATAAACACTAAATATCGCTCCTTAGTGTTCTGTTCTGTAGATTTGAGGAAAGCACATACGCTAATAGTGTTTGTGTAGAAAATCTTAAAAAAATAACGTTGTTTGACATCTTTCGAACACAAAAATAATACTGTTTTTATTCAACTCAACAAAAAGATGAGAACATTTACACCTGCCATATGGCCTTATCTCATGGTTGATCCTAACCACTAGGGGACAAACAGTACACACAGAAAAAAATCAAGTTGAAATCGTCGAAAACAAGGTTGATTTTACCGTTTTCGGTAGTTATTTTGCTTCATAGTCACTTCATGTTAATTCAACCTAAATTTACAATAACTTGCGAACAACATTGTTTTCTTTTAAAATAACTATAATTCATGTTAATTTAACATTGCAGTAAAGTTAGAGCAAAATGTAATTTATATTGAAATAACAATTCGAATCACGTTGAATGAAAGTTATATCGAGTTGAAACAACGTGAATTTCATGTAGAATCAAATTGGTTTGAGTGTGATATAACAGTAAGAAGAAGCTTCAGAAACAACATTGAATCTATTTAAGAATAATTAAAAACAGTTACCCCTGTAACACATGTTTCACTTATTTTGTATTCCCCTTTGTTAACAGAAGCAACAGCAGAATGCCCAGATATGGTTTTCGTCATCATTCTACTTTGAAAACTTGATGTACTATTTAACTAAATAATTTTAATTAAAAGAATACGGGATTTGTCTTCTTTTTATAACATATGGGCATTTCCACAGAAATGTCAACCGCAGCCAAAAAAATCAAAGTCTATAAAAGTATGTTGTTTTAACATATTTTTATAGGGAATCTATCAACTTTCAATAATGTAAACAAATTTTACATTAATTCATAACACTCTTTGAAATATTCAAATGCAGAGTCGAACAAGTGCAAAAGTTCGGTTTTGAACATTTCTATTGCACGTTTTGTTTTGCTAAATGATCTTAATGAGAAACATTATGCATTGACAATTGCTTTTTAAGTCTCGGTTTATATTCAAACAATATAAGAAAAATGTAAACGGAACGATGCGATTGCCAGTTACGGCAATTTTTTTCTTTGCTTTACCGTATATTTCGATGTAGCGTGCGACATTGAAAAAGAACATTTGTTATCAGTGCGTCGAGGGTTTTTGGACAATGCGTTTCAAATATTAGTAACAAACAGATATTTTTATTGCAAATTTAATTAAAAAAATTTTGCTGGAAAATAATCAGTGCTTTTCTCTTGGTACTTATTTTAAATTTGTAGAGTGCGACATCGTAAGTGTAAAATGCATAAATTCAAAAAAAAAATTTTTCTAAAATATCTTTATTTGCGATGGCCAACAACTAAAAGCAGCAAGAACAGCATATTCCATTAAAAAAAACTTAATTTGAGACTTGCAATACTATTTTCATTTAAGCTAGTTTTTTGTTCTATATTTGTATTTTTCTTTATTGAAGATATTTTTTTAAGTTTATAATTTTTGTTCAGAAAATAAATATATTGAATGAATTAAAAATAATTTAGAATCATCTAACGCATGTCTTATTACATAAAAAGTAAAAACATAAACATAAAAGTGTGATGGAACAAAATGTCGCATGCAACATGTAGCGTGCGACAGTGATTAAAATAAAATTAAAAAATAAGCTACACAATATTTTTGAATCAAATAAAAAGCATTATTAAGATACATCAATGCATAACGTTTTAAAATTAGTCGCATTTAAATATTTCATCAGGTTTCGCTGAAATCAGTGTTTGAACTGTTTGCCGTAAAAGCGACTTCTGTTTTTGTCGCATGCAAAAGCCTTGTTTTTTTTTAAAATTATCTTGAAAACGAACAATTGCTCAAAGTCAACCTTAGCACAAATTATAGTGCTAATCAAGAGCTATAAGTTTCGCCTTTTGTTAAAAAAAAATAATGTTTTGGTGTATGTATTTTTTCACTTTTAAGGCGTACGAATGTCGCATTCGACATTGGAGAAATGCCCATATTTTAAACATGAAAATAAAAAAATGTACATAGTTAAGTATGTATGCATGTTAATTTAGCAAGATAAACTTTTGATTTTAATATAAAACAGGTTTTTAGGGATTCGATATTGAACAATGTTTTTTTTAACAGAGAATAATATTAATTAAATAAACGTGATTTTAGGTTATTTAAATATTTTTCATTTAAAATTAATATGAAATAATTATAAATTTAAATGAGGGGCATACTTTGCAGAAATTAACTATGATTTTCAATCAACATTTCGCCATGTTTACTAACCGCCCCGTGTGTGCAAGGGCCGAAGATTAAGAGCACAAGGGTGAAAAATCAGCCTTGCATTTACAAGTCTTCCTTCACACCGTTTAAGGTATAAACTATAGCCGCCACGTGATCCCCGAAAGTATATCTGCGCGAAAAAGCTGCCTTTTATTTAAGTCTTTTGTAAGTTCATGCCTTGAAAAAGGCACTTCCTCATCAGACGGTGAACAATTTGATGAAAAGCAATCTTCTATCAGGAAAGAAAAGCTTTCGTAAAGAGAGTCATCCTGCAAAACATATCATACTAACATATCCTTTCAACCAATAGTCAGACCGGTACCTTGCGCTAACCGGGGGCTACTGACTCCCGTGGCACCAGAATAAGAAAATGCTCGGGTGAAACTTCGGTCAAGAAGACTTTAGGAGCCCTGTCATTTTTGATTTTTGTCAGATCCTAGGTATGCATACATCTGGTTTACACCAGAGAGGATGTAAAACCAAAAGTTGAAATATCCTTTAGATGATACCTACACCCTCGGGGGATTGTTTGAGTACAGTAGCGCCCATACCATATAAGAATGAAGATTAAATTTGGATTAAATATTTTTTATCTAAAAATAGTATTAAGTGTTGAAAATGAGCCAAATCGGATTATTTAAGATAGAGAACAATTGGTTTTTTAATATTATGGTTAATGCAATATAAGATTCGGCGAAATTTCTAACATCCTGTGATATGAACGTCGATCACAAACTAACGCACTTTTTTGTGTTTTAATATTTATTTGTTGAGTCTTTCTATTTATGTTAACTAAAATGTGAAGTAACAATAATTTATCAAGTCTTATTCCTATTCATAGTTTTACGTCCTATCAATACCGGACAAAAATTTCCCTTATCACAGTTTTGTTTATATCTATATCTTTTCCTTAGAAGGGTGTTGCCACTATCATTAAAATATTTCGAGCTAGAGGATTTTGTTAAAATTGAAGGGTTTTTTTAATATGTTACTAATATAATAATTAGTTCCTCTAAATGTTTCCGTATATTTACCACAATTCTTAATACTTATATGTTTGTTAATGTATTCTTGCAAGGCAAATAAAAAATAGTTATGTTGTGATGGTTGGTCGATTTATTAGCTGAGTTTCAAAAACGACTGTATGTTGTTAAGTCAATAACAAAAGCAATTCCCACTTTTTATTTAGTTATTCAGTCAATCAGTTAGTTATTAATCAATATGAATGAATAAATAACGAAAAAAGAAAAATAATGCTTTTCTAAATAATAAAAAAAGAAAAACACAAGACATGTTGACAGCATTGCATATTTATTCAAGTAATTTTGTACCCATTGTTTGTCAATGAGTATTTAATTATACCAATATACACTTTAAATTGTTCAAAAGAAAAATTTATTATTTTTTTATAAATGTTAAGCTAAAAAACCTATAATTTTCATTTAAATTGCCCCTTTGTTGGTAATTTTCCTTTTTAATACCACTTGTGTGCTTTATTTTATCTGTTTATGAAAATATGTTAAAAAGCTTTAAATCCATTCTGTGTACCAGTGTTTGAATGTATGTGTGGGTGTGTAACAGCACACACATACAAACGTAATGTATGCATTAAATTGAAACCGTATAGAAAGGGAATGTTAAAAAAAATTTCTTTTTTTATATTCTAAAATATCAATTTCAAAAAAATTAAATAAATTTGCATTTTTTGTTTGTTTATACCATCCACTAGAATCTATTGAACATTTTACACTTAACCTTACATGTGTAGAATAAACTGTAGTAGTAGTAGTAGTGGTAGTTGTGTAGTGTTTAGCGGTTAGATTTATAGGGATTTGTATATTCACTTTCATTTCGGCTTTTTTTTTGTATGCGAATGTGCGAGTGGAATATTTTGTTTTTGTTATTTCCTCCTTCCTATAATTGAATTGTTTTGTTATCATTAAATTGAAATTGTAATCTCAAGTGTAACATATAAAAGCGAAATAATCGATTTGTATAAATAGTTTATTTATATTTATTTTTTCCTATTATTTTTTTTTTTTTTTTGTTTTTGTTGTAGTTAAGACATTTTCGCGTTTTGCGGTGAACAGTGTTGCCAGAAGTAAGTGAAAATCCCTACATGTAGGTATTTTTGATACTAAAATAGAAGCGTAGGGAAAATCGGACAGATTTTTTAGGGATTTTTCGTCATATCGCATTATTAACGAAATAAATGCAGAAAAAAACGTATTTTTAGTAATATTTTCTTGTCCAAAACGGTTAAAAATTTTTATTTTCCCTAAAATCTCTTAAAAATATATGTTTGTAGTTTAAAAAGTTGGCGACACTACTATGTATGTATATGTTTTTTCTATAATATTTTAATCAATGCCTTAGTGACATATAAAGAATTTATCTTATAAAAAAATATGCTTACTGCATAAGTTACGGTTAGCGAAGAAGCTTACGAGTAGTGGGTACCAATCGTTACAGCTGTTAGTGTCTGGAGAAAGAGATATTTATGTACACTGTGGTATACACTATCATTAGCGCCATTGGTGTATAGAGTGAATATGCCAACCATTTCGCTAGTTACTAGTGACAATGGATCTTTCTTATACCACTGGAATATTATTCAATGGAGAAAGATTTAATTGAATTTATTAAAAGTACATTAATATGTATTACTTTTTTGTTTTGTACTTAGTTTTTGCCAAAGCTTTAATAAGCATATTCGAGTAAAATTTATTTTTTATAACTAATTATTTTCTTCTATTTGAATGGCAATAATGCGTAGGAATTTTTGAAGGGGAAATTTTTGTCACGTGTAGGGTAAAATCGGATTTTTTTTTTAGCATATGTAGGTATTTTTTCGAATAATCTACTGGCAACACTGGCGGTGAATAAAAAACACTTTATTTTTCATTGATTGTATTTTTTAAAATAAATAATTATTTGTTAGAAAATCGTTGGACATGTTTTGAAAACGGAAATTAAATGAAATTATAATCTATGGAGATTTCAAGTTCAACTTTTAATTAACCGTTATATTTTATAATTTTAGCGGTAACTCTGGGGAGCTACTCACTATTGCAATACAAAAGAAACTGGTAGACAATCTAGTGATTGGTACTCTTTAATGTGTTTACGATAGTGCTGGGATACTATCGATATTTTCTACTATCGATATTTATCGATAGTTCAGATTTCACTATTGATATTTATCGATAGTTCAGATTTCACTATCGATATTACTATCGACTGAATGTTTCTACTGGAGTAGAACAACTTTAACTAACATTTTATCAGGCTACAGCTCGTTGTTTTTAAATAAATTATGTATGTACATATGTACGCACGTTATTTTAGGTTAAACAAAATTTTTATTCATATTAGAATTCCTTACAAAACAAAAATGGTCGTTAGCAAAAAAATAATATTTGAGAAATACATAAATCAAAATAATAGGACATCAACTATTTGATAAGAAATTGATTTTTTTGTAAAAACTAAAGCATGTCCACCTTGTTTGGTTTAAGGCAGTTTCTCCTATTATTTAATAACTGACCGGCAGCTGAATAGCATCGAAGTAGCAGGGACTATTAGATACTTTTTTCAACTTCAGATAATTTCCTAATTGGGTTTGTCCCAAAAGGTAATTGGTCTAGAATCCTTTTTCTCTAATGGTCGTTCGATGGTCGATAGTATCGATAGTACTAACGATAGTTTCCCAGCACTAGCTTGCGCATTTGTCTCTCGCATCTTTTAATTTTTTTCTTTTCGAAACTCATTAATATTTATTTATTTTATATAAATTTTCCAATTTTAAATATTTTTACATATTTTCACATTTCCTTAAAGTCAATCTGCACCATCTTAATTTTTTTTTTTGCCAGTATTGCTTTATGTTCAAAAAATTAAAAAAGAAGAGTACGATCGTATCGAAATTGTATTCGCATATTAATAGAGAGTATACCCCTGAATTATAAAATAGAATTTTTGCGAGAGCATTTCCTTTGTAAGAACACATTTGATCGGTTCCTTCGGTGTCCGACCATGAGCGATTCGACTAATATGCTAAAAAATTTTATTTTAACTTGTTTTTAATAACCAATAATAAATGTTACAAAATAAAGAACTTTTTTTAAATTTATAGAAGATAAATATAATTCTTTTTTTTTAATTTAAAAGACTATTAATCTAAATAAAAATACAATTTGTTTGTTTTAAAAATAATTCGGGTTTCCATAAGATTTATTGAAAATACTTGAAATACTTTCATAAAAAAAGATAATGTTATAACTGCTACTTATATTGTATTTTTAATAAATTTGTATTGTAATGCGTATGTCCTTAACTGGTAAAAATCGTTTAAAAGAAATTTACATTGCCTTAAGCAAAAGTTAATGACATCGACAATGACTTTTTATCCGAACGAAAGAAAAAAAGCGCAAACAAACAACCGTCATCAACAAACTCCATCTATAATTTGTATTTAACTTGATTTTTCTACATGTTCGTGTTTAGGGTTATTGATAAAAGGACTTTAAAGGAATATAATCACTAAAAACGTTTTGAAGAAAAGGACGGCTTAAAAAATGATTTAATGAATATTGTTTACTTGGACAAAAAAAAAAATTGCGGGACATTGGTTTTATTATCAATAAATTTATACAGGGTGGGACATAAGACAATGAACATCTGTTAATAATTCAATTAGTTTTTCACAAAATCTTAAATTTCATGTATCATTTATATCTTGCAAGAAAACAGTAAAAAAATTTTTTCATTCTCCGCAGTAAAGTTCTTGCATTTAAAGCGGAGTGGCACGTTTGCCGAATTCGTTAGATATTATCTAAGCTTGGTGCTTCAAGCAGTCTTCCTCTCAGAGATAAGTCACTAACAGATCCCAATGGTTGAAAATGAGCGACTAGAATGCATACTAGATTACCTAATGGTGCATTTCTGGTGATAAAAAAAATTTTCTAAATTTTCTTTGGGTTTAAATTGTTCAATTTTGACTAGCGAAATAAATCCCAACAATTTTTGCTCATTTATCAAACGTATACATGGCTTCTAGATCTCCCAAACGTTGTTTCTAATACAGAAAAATCACAAAAGAAAAACTTACAGAATAAAAAACTTATATTAAAACTACAATTTTCTGTGCCTTATGGCCCACCCTGTTAAATAGCACGGTGATAAAAGTGATGAAAACAATAATACAGGGTTTGCTTTTTTAATTCTCATAGATAACGAAATAATTTGAAATTTTAAATTGAAATTTGGATCTTAAAATTGCAGACTACAAAAATCATGAGGTTTTTGTTAAGAAACGAATTTAAACAACTCTTTCTTTGTTCGAAACTAAGGAGTTTTCTTTTTTCCTAAAATTTTTGAATTTTTTAAAAGTTTTAACAAGCCGGCATTTTTGTTTTTGACAAAAATGTATTTGTTTTTCTTGTACACAGAAAAAATTAAAAATTTTTTCTAATCACCAAATTCATAGAACTAAGCAAACAATTTGTTGATTTTGCGTCTATTACCAAAATAGTTATATAGATTAATAAAAACTGCAAAAATTTAAAATTGTGAATATTTTTTTTTTCATTAAACGATATTCTTAATTTTAATTTAAAATTATCAAAAAACTTTTCCGTTTCAAACACTTCGTTAATTGATTTAATTAAATACATCTCAGGTTTTTACAATTCCCAACAACAATTCTACAAGTTAAAATTATTTCCCAATTTTTATTCTTGATAAAAACACTGAAATTTATTGTTGAAGAGATAAGCTATTCCTATGCGCATTTCACTGGTTGGTAAGGCCAGATCGTCAGGAAACTTCATCCAAAGGTTTTAGAAAAACTAAAGATATTAAACAAGTAAACCTGGTAAGCGAATAAGAACTATAAGCAAGTCTTACTTGTAACCATATCAAAGCTTTAACAAAAACAACAACAATAAACAGTGAGTTTATCTTTTCTTACATTCCCCACTACAATTGGTTGGAATTCTCCCGACATTAATTGAAGTTGTAAGTAGGTTAAGGAAAAACAAAATGAAAACAAAACCAACTTGATTTATTGCTCTTACAACTACAAGCCGTGGCGAGCATTTGGCTAGCCACACGTTTCTGGGCAAAAAAAGCTGCATTAGGGCAATTTTTTCATGAAAACGAGAAAAGTATTCTAATTTTTGGCAATCAAATTAGAGCTTAAAGAATAACGCCCGTATTCATAAGCGGTTATTAAATTGAACAAGCGTTTATTAAGGATAATTGTCATAATAAATTAAATCATGAAATTTAAAAAATTTTATGAATACAGGCATAAGAAAATTTTTCAAATAAAGGTGCGTATTTTAAAACTAGACTTCCATAGCTCAGTCATTTTACAACCGATTTTCAAGAAATTTATTTCTTAAACTTTAAAAATCTCTGAAATAAATAAATTAAAATTTTTTTTATGGAAATATAATTTTTTACAGCATTCATTTTACTTTCTGTCTGTAGATGCGTATGTAAAATAATCATTGCAAAAGAGTATGTCTGATAATGTAGAAAGGAAGTAAAAATGTAACAAAGACATAACCGTTATTTGAAAATTTTTCATGTTTTTTTTTTATAAAAAACGAAAATGTATATAATTGTATGTATATGTATGTATATTTTTGTTTTTTTTTCTTCTTATGAGGCAAATATCATTTCACATATCGTTAACATTCGTTTATGTTAAGCATACAAATTGCTACATTCTAAAATACCAAGCAACCACCATACCCTTCACCCCCTTTCGAAAACTTAACTCTACGCCAAATTTTATCACTTTTCTGTCGTTTTTTTTTTTTTTTTCTCTCAACCATGAAACACAAACCAATTTTCCAGCATTTTTTTTTCTCGTCCTAACAAAACATTAACAATTTACTTCAAAAGCGCAAAAAAAATTAACTACCTTTCTGCAGCAGAAGGGGATATATTTTTTGTTGCTGCTGATAAGTATGTGAAGGGTGTGAGATTTTGTTTTTATACTTTTTATGTGGTTCATTGTAACATTAAATTTAAAGCAATTTTCGCGCGTGTAAATTGAATGAAATTGAAAAAAATTTTCAAACGGCATTTGAAATTACAAAAAAAAGACGAAAAAAATATGACATTAAATTTTTTGTGCGAAATATTCGCTCATAGATATAAAGTAAAATTTTTTATATTTAGGGCAATAAATGTTACTTACTACAAAAGCGAGCTAATTGTGTATGCATTTTGTATATATACATATGCATACCAAATTAAAAAATATGTACATATACATATTTTTTTAATTATTTAATGTAATGCAATTAGTCTGCAAAACTTAATTCCTTTTATCCCCCCTTACCCATCCCACAGGAGCCTAAGTCGGATCCACGTCTGAATTATGTTAAGATATATATATATATATATACATATGTTTATGTATATAATCACATAAGCTTATACCGTGTTCAGATATACCTTTTTTATTGAGTCAATATTCGGTTTATTGACATAATTATCTTTCTGTTCACATATACACAATTTAGCTAACTCAATTTATATTACTACTTCATACAACATTCAACGTAAACAAAAATGTACATGTATAAGCAAAATGTAAACAAGTTTTGACATCTTTAAGAAATAAACATCTGGCTTTTGCAACGACCTAATTGATGGGCATTTGTTTTGTTGTAATTTCAGTTGCCAAATGTCAAAACCCTGTTTAGTAAGCTGTGTTATGCTGAATAAACACACTTGTGACAGGGTCGCATTTTAATTTTACTCAATATTTATAACAATTTAGTATTAATTGAGCAATAACTAAATTTCAATTTTATATGGATAATTGAGCTCAATAATGTCATTTATTGCGTAAAACTCAATTAAGGTGCATATCTGAACACGGTATTACATATTATATTATAGCCATATATGATCATATCTACTTTTATTTTCTCAAATAGGCAAAAAGATGGGGACAGGAGATGAGCATATATAGATATTCCTCAAAATATAAATGTCAACGCTACAAATGATCATATTTTATTACACTTCCAAAGCCCTTTTTTCTATTATGTTCGATACTTTTGGGTCGTCATTTATTACCTGGCCAACCCCTGTATGTACGTGTCTAAAATTACCTAGGGATCAAACATGCTATTCTTAAGTTGCATACGAAATTTCCGCCACTTACGTAAAGATATTGTTACGTTACTGCCTTTCAATAACGTTTTGGTTTATTTCCTTTATAATAAACCGTTTCGAGTTCTTTATTGCAACTTTAATAAAATAAATAAAACACAAACACTTTTAACACTGTTTACAATTAACACAACTTTATTTAGTACAAAGTCTTTTTAACAACCGTAATTTATAGCTTTTATTCATTTCCAACTATAATTTCTTCTTCTTTATACAGCAATTTAGTTGTCTAGAACATTCGAAATGTTTTTCGAAGGTTCGAGGCTTTACTATTCACCACACTTTAATTTGATTTATGGCAACGCTAATGTTTACATAATTTTACCTCTTATACTGAAGCTTTTTTAACGGTCAATTCTAGGGCCTTCTGCACATTGGGATTGAAGTGTACTAAATTATAACAATTTTTAATAACAATGTAAACTAATAAAATTACTAATAAATACAAGTTAACTAATAAATACAAGATAACTAATAAATTCAACTAAATCTTAACTAATAATTACAACTAATTCTTAACTAAAGTTACTTTCGTAACAATATAAAGAAGTGATGGATTTTTGGCCGGAATTTCCAAGTGTGCACTGGTTTAAAAATATTTAACTTTTTGCCATAACCTCGAAAATAAGATATTTACTGAGCTAAATTGGGGCTGCTGAATACGAATCTGATATTCATTTACTTTTTTTTCGAGATATTCGCGAAAAGTCTTTTTTTTGCAGTTATAGGCCTATTTCCAAAAATCTTAAAAACAAATTTTTTCAATACCGTTAATTTTACATTGTAACAATGATATAATTTTCATCTTTTACACTGTTACAACGATATATTTCTTATCTTTTAGCCCATATCTATGCTATGTTTATAAATAAATTATTTACACGTAAAATACAATTTTCTACTGACTAAAAGAAACTTAAAACCGAGGAGATCTTAAAAAAAATAAGAAATAAAAAATAGCCAAATATGTACTCAATAAACAAAATTGTGTGATCAATTAATTTTGTGTGAAAAAACGGTTTTTTTAAGGTTAACAATTTTAATTACCATGCGATTGTCATATCGCGAATATCGCCAAAACGCTTTAAGAGACATTTACTTCTCTATATATGTCTTATTCGTGTTTAGCGAACTCATATATAGAAAATGTTTTTTATGTAAGATATAACAAAAACTTAGGAATTCAAAAACTGGTGAAATGAGTTAACTACAATAATTATAAAAGATTTTAAACGTTGCATCGTATGATGTTTCACAAATTGATCGGTTTGATCTTATTTTCAAAGTATTGGTGCTGCGGTAGAGGAAAGGTTTCCTTTTTTTTATTATTATTTTGCCGATGTATCCGCGAATAAAATGGAGCGTGCCCATAGGCTCCAAATAAGGTAAACTCTCGAAAAATTGTTCTTAAATACTGTGGTGTAGGATATCATATGTGTTTTGTTTATCGAATTACCAGATAGTGATCACTTCAAATGTCGGTGGTTTTTGTTTTGTATGAAAACCAACAACCAGTCTCAAAAAGCAATTTGCGGTGTTTTAACTTCATGCTTTCCTATCACACTCCATTTTCAGCGGTCTCCAACTTTTGCTCTTGATTTTCTAAGAAAAATTTTTAACTGTTTTCTTTACAGTTCATTATACAAACAGGGCATCTGGGTTCACTACAACAAGTTTCATGAACTAAATCATTTTTATTTTCTCAGTCGTCGCTTTAATTTATATGCGTTTTCTCAGTTTAGAACTTTGTTAAAGGTCAAAAGTAATTAGCTACATAGAATGTTCGGAATTTGATCTTGCTGTTACCAGTCATAGTGTTTTTGGATTAGGATAGAAGTATTGATTATATAAATTATTCAAGACATACATTGAAATATAAGTTTTTTTCAAGCCGTATTTAAAAACGTATTAAGTACTTATTCACTTAAGTTGTTTAAATACACTTTCAGTTTTTAAAGACCTTATGACACAACATATTTTATTCATTGATTTGATATCAAACTGATATAACGAAACAGTAAATTTTGGAAAGAGCCAACTATAAAAACTGTAAAGAAAATTGTTTTTCAGTTTTTTTTTTTGTTATGATTTTGTTTATTTTATTAGATTTTGTCAACTTTTTGTTTATGAGAAACATAAAAACAAAACCAGCAAAAATCTGTAAAGCGCTGAATTAGCCCATAAACCGCAGATTCAGCAACACTTTTAATATTTCAAGCTTGAAATGTCGATTTTAAATTGAACAATTTTACATTTTTTTTTTTTTGACATGACTTCATTTTTTATCAATAACTTTTTAAAATTTTTTGACAGTTGAGAGTCTCAATACAGCTGAACTCTTTGCCCTTGGTAAATTTTTCTATACTTGCACTGTTCAATAAAACTTGAACAATGCATTAAAAATGTATTGTCATAAGGCCTTAAGTGCTACTTGATTTATATTATTCAATTAAGACAAAAGTATGGCAGAACTACAAAATATCCAGAAAATATCATGCCAGCGGTTTAAGCAGCTTGTAAAGAAATAACTGATGGTTTGCTTGGCCTGTTGTTTTGTATTGCTGTAATATTCACCCCTATCGTGAATAATTTTTCCCTTGTAATTTTTCCCTTTTTCACATATTTGCGATCATGAAAAACTCCCAAAAAAAGTAATTCAAAGGAGAATAATAACGTGAAAAAATGTTCACGGGAATAAATTCCCCTGATCGTGAAAAGTGTTCCCCTCGTAATTTGTTCACGTTTTCCTTAGATTTTCTCACTTTATTTTTGCTAGGGAACAGAACATGTCAGTAGTCCCTCCTATAAATCGAATATTAAAGGCTAGATCCGTTAATAAGGCACAAACCGATACATTGGTCAACAAAATGCAAAACAACAGGTTGATTGCTGGCGGTTTTGTGAAGCTTTCGAAAGACGTGGTGGCAGAACTTTGCAAAATATTTTGCTACATAAAATTTAAAAAGTGCAAAAAACAAACGTTGTAATCAACCTATCCCTCGAATACTAATTATTTAGCTTTATTATTTTAACTTTTCTTTAAAATATATAGTACGTGTATATTTTTGAACAAAAATTCATTGATTTTTACTTTTTTCTAATCTTTCTTCTTTTTTTACATTCACTGGAACTGATAGCATGAAAAATGTTTCACATGAGATTCACGATTGCTATTTTCCCTTCGAGGGGAATGAAAATTTCATGGGAACAAAAATTTCACTTGTTATTTACAATAGGGGTGATTAAGACCACCTAAAATAAGCAACCTAGGATACTTAAATATCATTTAAAAAATCACTGAAAAATAGTATTTCGTAATTAAATACGAAGTCAAAAACTGGTTCTTAATAATGAAAATATGTTTGTTTTGAAATTTAAAACAACTTAAAGAAATGAATTATAAAAAAACAAACAAATATTTGCAAATATCCAAAAACTTTCACTTAGGTTTTTCTTAAAGTAAAAGTTATTTTTCGTAGTGGCATTTGCATGCCAATAAATATTTCATAAAATATTAAAGCAACCCCCCCAACCAACTACATTTAGAAAAAAAACGCAAACAAACGAACATCAAGAGAGCTTCAACGAAAAAGAAACCAAAACAAACAATAAAATAATAATTTCATTAAAGCATTTATTTATTTTTTCACCTGTTTGCCTTATGAACGCATATTCTTATGGAAAGCAAAGTACTAAAAACGAAGAGTGACTAGCCAAAATCCAACACCCCATTAGGAAAGGTCTAAAATATTGTGCAAATATGTATAAATATATAAATATATAATATGCATGCATAAATATAACATTATACACATGTATTGGCGTATATTAGGCTGGCTCCGAAAATGGTTGACCACAAGAAGATAAAGCTCACAAATTCCGAATTTCTTTTTAAACCTTTTAGTATATACAATATTCTCCTGTTTTGTAATTTTTTTATTGTTTTAATTTTAAAATACTTTGTGAAACCCCTATCATATAGTCCTTAAAGTTTTTATTTAATCCTAAATATTTTGGATTTTTTCAAAAATTTGGGATCCTAAGAACATTCTATGCATATTAGACCGTCTCACTTTCCATTTTTTTTTCGAAATTCCTTCATGAACATCGATTTTTTTAATCTACTCTAAAAACCAAGAATTTTGGTGTATAACACTTAAATATTGAAGAACGGGGAAAAAAAATGAAAAAAATCTTGCTTTACTACTTTGCCTCTAACTCAAACAGTTCTTAATGGATTCGAACCTTATTACATGCATTATAAAGCTTATTAAATTTCCTAAATGTTTCTTAAAGCAACATTGCCATTCTGTTCGATGGTTTTTTATTCAGAGCATTACAAATTCAGATTTTCAAAAAAAACGAACATATAATTTTTTTTTAATTTTTGCTTACCTTTTCTTAAATAAAAATTGAGCGAGGCAAAATTTTTATATTCTGTAAATGCAGAATGGTAGGAAATTTAAAAAAATTGATTTTGGTGTAAATAACATTAGCATTATGTTAAGAAAATCTGCAGTCTTAGTTGAAATGATGAAATGACTTAAGTTGTTTATTTGTAGATTTGCCTTAATTTCTTAAATACATTAATATAAAGTAAGAAGAAGTTGGGTTTTTTATTTTTCAATTTAAATTTAATAAGCTTTCTAATGCATGTAATAAGGTTCAAACTGATTGAGTTAGAGGCAAAGTACTAGAGCAAAATTTTTTAATTTTTTGGATAAAATGCATTTTGCCTAAAAAAACGAAAAAACGATTTAAGAGACCACTTCTCCTTTCTAAATATTTAAGTTTTATACACCAACATTCTTGGTTTTTAGAGTAGATTAAGAAAATCGATGCTCATAAAAGGATTTCGAAAAAAAGTATAAAAACTAAGTCGGCCTCACACATATTTATTATGAATGTATTAAAACTTGTTTTATAGAGGGTGTTTTTTAGACGTTTATAACTTCCAGTAGGGATAACTGTTAAACTAGCTGTCTGCTAATGAAATGTGTTTGACTTTTTTCAGTTTACTTTGGGAAATCGCTATGCAAAGATATACACCAGAACAACGTTTAAACGTGGATATTTTTTTTCAAATTCTCGCTTTTCGCCAAATTTATAGAGGACATCGTCAAATTAACGCGTCCATCTGTGCAGCCAACAATCAATACTAAGGATCGATTTATGACCACATTTATTCTTTTGGATAATATTCATCGAAACCGTACCGTCATACAGAAGAGGCCATCACCGCTGTAGACGTGAGTGTGATAGAGGAATCGAATTTATCGATCCGATGCAGTTCTCAGTTCTCTGTCCGTTTGCGGAAATTTTGGGGAAAGATCTTGGCATGCATTCATATAAGATCCAACTGAGGCAAGAATTAAAGCCAGCGGACCAAGAATTGCGTCGCGTGTTCAGTAAATCGGCTTCCAATCATCTTCAGCGATGAGGCTGATTCCGGTTACAACATTACCGTGAATAAGGAACGCTACAGGCAAATGATTCGAGAAATGGTTCCAAAAGACTGCGTCATATGTCATACAGCGCGTGAATCTGTTTTTGGTGACTGAATTATCTGAAGAAATGTCCCTTGGCCACTTCGTTCGTGTGATTTGATACCATTTGAGTACTTTTTGATGGGGTACGTTAAATATCTGGTCTATGCTCGCAAACCAGCAACGATTTATCAGTAGGCAGCCAACGTTAAATGCACTTTTGACGAAAAAAAGATAGACTATGCACGAAAAAGTGGTGCAAAATTGGACCGACAGGATGGGTTCATGAGGCGCAGTCGCAAAGGCCTTATGCCAGAAATTATTTTTAAACATTGAATGCCATGAAATTTTTAGTCTTATAAAATTTTATTAAAAAAAAAAAAAAAATTCTATGCCTCTAAAGAAAACACACCTTATTTCACGAACCGTTGCCAAATTTTTGTTAAAAATTTCAAAGATTTGGACATTGTTCCATCTGCCTAGAAATATCGCCTCTTATAATAGTGGTCTGCTTGAAAATCGAACCTAACACCGTTTGAGCTTTAGACCTTGCGGATCTCCATTTTTTTTAAGAAGCAACGCTCCCCCCGATCTATTTTTTTGATAATTTAAAGTTAATGAATTTAATTTGACTCTGTTTGTCCCCCTGTGCATCCCTCGCGATCTTAAAGTTATTTTCGCTGTGTTTTCTACTGCCTACACTGAAAAACTCTCGATAATATGATTTTTATACCCTCCACCACAATTAGTTGTGAAGAGGGTATACTAAGTTTGTCATTCCGTGTGAAACTTTTTTATTATTCATCTCAGACCCCATAAAGTATATATATTCTGGCTGCTTGAGTAATTCTAAGTCGATTTAGCCATGTCCGTCTGTCTGTCCGTCTGTCCGTCTGTTGAAAACACGCTCACTTTCGAAAAACTCAAAAGAAATAAACAAACTAGGTGTCAAATTGCTTGTAGTTATCCTAAGCAGTTTGGGATTGAATTTCAGCAAAATCGGTTCAGTAGGACCAGAGCTATGAATCAAAATGTGGAACCACCACCTTCAAAAACTTGATAATTTTGTTACAAAAACTAACATAAATGATGCAAAAATGCACGGAATGACATACGATTTTGCACAAGTCCTTTTTATTCGACTAGAAATGACACTGTAAAATTTCGCGAAGGTCGGTCTATAATTTACCCTAAGCCCCATATAAACACTACTCCCGGAAAACAGTTTAGTACGCCTAAAACCGTAAAAAATAATGCAATCATAACAAATTTTGGCTCGTCACAATTTTATAGGACTATAAATGATACTGTGAAATTTCGTGAAGATCGGTACATAATTTACCCTAGGCCCCATATATGCCCTACTCCCGGAAAACAGTTTAGTCTCCTAAAACCATAATTAATAACAAATCGTCACAGTTTAAGATAATAATAATAAAAAGACATCATACAGATATTACTCCTTAAACATTCGAACTGTCGGTGGAGGGTATCAAAGATTCGGCACAGCCGAATATAGCACTCTAACTTGTTTCAATTAAAGCATTAATCAAAAATAAAATCAGGTTTAAATAAAAATATAATTGAGTGACTTAAACGTTTAATTAATACTATTAATTTGTTCATTGGTGCAAATTTTATTAATTTTTTATTTAATATCACAAATTTTTTAATAGAAATAAATAAATATTTATTTTTTGAGAAAACGGTTATTCGCTCCAGGTTTCCAACGTGGATTCCAATGAAAGTTTTTGAATTGGGTAAACTGAGGTCATATTAAAAGTTAAGAGCTTTTTCACATAATAATCCGCTGAAATGGCGTCAGGGCTCGACCACTGTAATCAGAGATTTTTTTTTTTCGGATAAATAACATTATTTGCTTCTTAAGACCTTCCTACTAAAAGGTACACCCATACATATATGTATAAAATAATTCCTTTAACAAAACCTATTCCCTAAAGAAGTTCGCAAACGAAACACAAATGGCCACGTATTGTAATCAAAAAATTATGTAGTTACAAGTGTTCATTTGCTGCTCATTTGCTGTGTATGAACTTTAGTGGAACTCAACATAAAAAATCAGAAAAACAATCCAGCCTATTGTTATGTGGCTTGCTTTGTGCTTTATATCCAATAAAAATTATTCCCAACGCCAAATTGTTGGGTGCAAAAAATATTACAAGAAAATATTATAACACGCTAACAATTTTTTACTAAAACAAAAAAAAAAAAAAATAAAATATATACGATTTAATACTACTTGGGGGAATTAAACAACATTTTCATTATCGTATTTACAAACATATTTTGAAGCCGAAAAGGAAAAAATCGTTAAGTTTATTTTAAGCGTTTTGATTTTTCTATACTTTTGGCCATAAACGGCACTTGATGACATATCGCTTGCACGTAAATGTTTTACAGGACTAGTAGTATGCCGGAGTGGTCTTAATGTTGTTGTAGTTTGTATAAGATTGTTTCATTGCTGCTTTTTCAAATCTTGAACTTTTTTTTCTTTTATTCAAATTTTTTGTTTCAACAAGAAAATTATATATGCACACGCAAATATAATTAAAAACAAAAAAAATATACGAGAACCTTTAAAAATGATTGTTTGTAGTTCATATTTTTAAACAACGATATCTAGACTCAATATCCGCACAAAAACCTCAAATGAAAAACAAAAAATAAATAAACTTTAACTTAATCGCACGCAAAATATTTGATTACAAAAGCTCTTATAGAATAAAAAGGAATACTAAACTGGTCAAGGTCGACTTTAAAGAATGGTACCATGTGAAATTGCAATAAATCTTGGTCCATTTGAATAATAGTTTTTTTTTTTTGAATATTATTCTTACAAAATATTAAAAAATAATTTACTTATATTTTAAATATCATTAGCTTTAAGGAAATATTTAGGCAATTCACGAAGTGTTCTATTGTGACGTATTGCTTAAATGTTATGCTTAAATGACCTGCATAAAAGTATAGCGAATACTTTGTGAATTGCACAATTGTTGAAAATGTTGACATAAACTTTAAGAAACTTGTTTTTACTGCCAATTCCTAAAACTTGGTCTTACAAATTAAGTTTATGCATATTAAAAAAAAAAATTATAAATGAAACGATTTTGCGAAGGTCTAGCAAACTATAAAGTTTCTGTAAAATTTCAAATTATTTTTTTTTTAATATTTATATGATTTTATTTTTGCTTTCGAAAATAAAAAATCTGCTAGAAAAGTTATTGAAATTTATTTTTAAAACTAGCAGTTGATATTTTGTAATTTTAGCTTCTTCTAAAAAGAAGGCTTTAAGCAATTTTATTGAAACGGAAATTAACTGAAATATTTGGACCAAACATTTTAGACCTTTTGTTGGAAAATTAAAATAAAAATTCATATCTTGCTTATTTTCAAACCGATCTTGAGATTTGCTTAAAATAATGTTCTCTAAAACTTTTGTGAGAAACACCTAAATGAAACAAAAACAAAAAAAAAATTGTTAAATTGTTGCTTTTTTTAATGTGTTTGACTTGTAGATTTGTAACTTGTAATTTTGAGAAACGGGGCTCTGGACGGTCGGTTTTTCAATTAAATGAAACCTATTCTTTAATCAAAAGAATGTTGATCTAGTTTGGTCACAAAAGTTCAAGGTTGTAGAACTAAAATTATTATTGATTGATAAAGATTCATTTCAAATGCAAGACGGTCTTGTAGAATTATTGGCAATAACGCAACCAAAATTGTAAACTGATATTCATAAAATAAAAAACGAAAACACGTCTTTTATTAACGAGAAAACCCGACCGAATAATTTTTTTTTTTTTTTAATTAATTTTTTCAACATTCGGTAAAAGAAAACAGATGTGATCATCTCTGAGAAAAGGGGCCTAGTGTGTGAAAATGAAGTTTTGAGAAAAACTTATTTAAAGTTTCACAACGCATTATCACTGTGAACACACCTTCAGTTCGAAGATGTTGGTTAAGTAAATTTTTATCAGAAATCTATCTCATTTCATCTTATTGTACACCCTTTTAGGTACCAGAATCCACCCTTAAGTCCAAACCCGTTTTTTGACATACTAGGTCCCTTTTCTCGGAGAAGGTCACATATGCTGGTGTTGCAGAATATTACTGAAAGTTAATTTAGCATTTGAAACTCGTTTTTTAAATAGCTAAATTTTTCATTATAAAACAAATTGTTCAAAGATATTTTTTTTTTAAGATTATTTTTATCCCAAATAAACGTACAGATTCTCTGCAATTGTGACCTGAAAAGTTAATTCAATTTACTCAAAATGACACAATAAGCAAGAGAAGTCGAGTCGTAAGTAAATCAAAAAAGCTTTATATATTTCTATATAGTTTATAGTTATTGTGGATTTAAGGCTTTTTTTCCTTCATTTTTTGCTAACCTTCACCTCGAAATATTAAATTTTCTCCAAATCTTCAAAAAAGTATAAAATATAAACTGTTTAATACAAAATTAACATTTCGCAAAGTGCATTGATAAATTAATATCTCAAATAAATACTCAATAATGTAAAAACTACAATTGACATATTGTTAAAAAATGTATCAAGAATTGTAAAATTTTTGCTTTTTATAACAATTGTGATTTTTCCATTGATTTGTTGGTTTTTAATTGAAGTTTTTAATATTTTAATTAGGCTTTAGTAAGAAGTAAAGAAGAAATATGTTTATAAAAATTTAAAATGGATAATAAGTTACAGCAAATTTCGATCCACCAATACCATTGCTTAAAGATTGATGCTTGACTATATACTTGCAGGCGCCGCAGTGGTGCAAATGGTAGAACGGCAAAGAATTCTGATGATGGCAACATGGTTATTATTTAAACATGTAAATGCGACCCAAGTTCAATCCCCTGTTCAGTCAAAAATAAAATTATCAAAAAAAGTTTAATTCATTTCACGTTGTAAATTCCTTCCTTCACTAAAAATAATTTAATGAAAATTTAATTTGATGAACCTAAGCCTAATTTAAATATCAAAACTTGAATTTTTGCTTTTTTTTTAAATGAATTTTACTTTGTAAGTCTTAGTTTTGAGAAAAGGACCTCTGCCCTTCATTCTGCGTTCGACTTTTCGCTTTTAGTAGATCTTTAATGTTAATTGAAATGTCCAGTTGTAATTAAATCAAGAAAAGGCCATAATTAAAAGATTATTTTTGGCTTTTGATAGCACTATTGTATTAGATAACACTTGTTATGTAATTAAGGTTGTGATCAAAAGGAATACAATCTAAATTTGATGGTTTTCTTAGTTTTCAGCAGACATTCTAGTACAAATACTGTCGACCATTTGCTTTCATTTGCAAATAACAGCTGTATACATTTTGTTTTTCTATGTAGTTGTATATTTCTAAGTGTTGTACGCATAAACTGTGTGTGTGTGCGTGTGTGTGTTCGTATGCAAATTACAAATAAAACAAAGAACTAAACAACCTTTAATAACCACGGATTATATAACGATATTTCATTGCTTTCTGCTGTTGTTTTAAAACAAACCAACAAAGAAGTACAAGACCATTTTTTTATACGATTATAAAGCAGCCGTTTTTCTGTTTATATTTGTTTAACACTTCAATATGAATTTGTGGGCTTAAGCAATATTTGGCCTGTTTGTTTTTGTTCTGGTTGCAAAAAGATACAACAACAACAACAGTTTTCGTTTTTCTAGAATAATGAAAAATAATAACATCATAACCATCGCCACTGCCACTGCCAACGTTATTCACGAAAACATTGGTTTTATCGTTTCAATTCATTATGGGCCGTATAGACTTAATATCGCCTTCTAACATCACATTAACCATTAAAACCCAAAGTTATGATTTTAAGTGGTTTTAAATCTTTTAATGTTTGTTTAAGTCAATCCGCCATCCGTGTTCATTCCAGCGCCCCTCACCCGCTTACTTACTTACGTACTTACTCATTCCAGAACAAAATATTTTCCGTTGTGTGAAGAGTAAAGAACAACAAACACACATTTAGTCCTTTGTTAAGGCTGCGTAAGTGTGCTACAAACAAATGAGGAGTTCCAAAACAAAACGCAATAATTTCACTTTAATATTTTTTTTTTATTTTATTTGTATAATTACTATACAAACAGAAGGTCAGCGTTTAAGTTATTAGGGCAACAACTTAGAAAGTGTTTTTATTGAGACTTCTCAATTTTCATTTTTGATAAATACTCTGAAATTTATTGTTGAGGGAAAGCTAGATTCTTTGCGCATTTCACTGGTTGCTTAGGCCAGATCATCTGCAAACCTTTTTCCAAAGATTTTAGAAAAGTTAAAAATATTGTACAAATAAAACCATAAAGCGAATAAGAATTATAAACATTCATAGTCTTACTTGTAACCAGGGTTTAAAAAACTACAGTCAAAATGAAAAAATTGCTTTTTCTTCCACTTTTTGATTTTTCATTGAACAAAAATAAACCGTTGCTTTTACTTCTGATTCATTAAATGAAAACAGTCGCAGTGAAGGCAAAAGCAAAAAACGAAATGTTGTACACAACAAAGAACATTGGCAGTCGTCATGTTAGAAAGTGTTTGGTTTGACAGATTGAAACTTTTAATAAATCCCGAAGTTAACGAAGATGGGACGTTGTGTTCATTGTATATATATGAAAGCGATGATGTTATTTACAGTTTTATTTAATTTCAAAAAATTAAAAAGATTTGTTAAGCTTAAAAATAATAAATATGTACTTATGTACATATTTATGTTTTTATGAACGCATGTATTATTAAAAAAATATGGAAAATAAAAACACAAACACAACGTCCCATCTTCGATAACTACGGGATTTTTTAAAAGTTTTGGTCTGTCAAACCAAACACTTCCGAACATGTCTACTGCCGATGTTCTTTGTCGTGTACAACATTTCGCGTTTTGCTTTTGCCTTCACTGCGACTGTGTTCATTTAATGAATCAGAAGTAAAGCCAACAGTTTATTTTTGTCCAATGACAAATGAAGATGTCGAAGTTACAGCATAATCTTATGACTTTTACTAACTCAACTGCAGCTTTTTAAACGCTGCTTGTAACAATATCAAAGCTTAAACAAATCAACAACGATAAACAGTGAGTTTATCTTTTCTTACATTCCCCTACAATTGGTTTTTTCCGACTCGAATTGTATTTGTAAGTGGTAGGGTATTCATTTAATCGGGCTTTTGCTTTAATCGGTTTATCGCTCGATTAATTAACCGAGGTTTTGGCTTAATCGGTTAATAATCGGTTAATTTTGTTATTGATCGGTTAACCGATTAATAAAGTTTTGTTATAAATTTAGTAATTTCAATTTATAAAAATGCAAAAATTATTATTTATTATTGGAGTCTATTAGTAAAAAAAAAAACAATTACATAACGAACAAAACAATTCTTGAACTAAAAAGAGCAAACAAAAAAGTAATTCATAAATATGAAAAACATATTTTATAATTTATACATAATATTTTTATGTATTTATTAAAAAATTAACTGTGAGATTTTTTTATTAATTATTTCAATAGATATAAGATCTTATAAAATAATCTTTTGGAAAAATAATTTGGCTTAAATGTTTAGGATTTAAGCGATTCTTTGCTTTAGTTTTGATTAAACTTAAATCGAAAAAAGTTCTTTCAATTATTGAAGATGTTTGAGAAATCGGAAGCAATCCATAATACAGATTCAAGAATGATAACACAAGATTACGCATTGCACATGTTTACAAAATTTAACTGTTTAATATGACTTCACTTTAGCATATTATACACAAGTAGTTTGCTTGTGTTTCTATATTTTAACTGTTCTTATACGATGATGGACGTAGATGCGCAGAAACATTTAATTTTTGAAAACTGAATGTGTTATCTTGGTTTCTTTTTATCATGATACAGATTATCTAATTTCTTAGTCCTTGTCCAGGATTTCTCTCAAAATATAAAATCTTCCATTATGCCATTATTTCGACTAATTTTGTTAAAGGTTGTTTGTGTTACAATCGAGATTTTCTTCTATTGTCAGGTCATCATCTGACTCATACTGGCAAAGCTCAGCACCGAACATTCTGCAAAAAATGTATTTGCGAACTCCTAGCTTCTGTTTTTGTAATGTATTTGAAGAATGTATTGCTCGAAGGAAATATATTGTAGGAAAAAATTGTTTCCAAACATATACCTTTTTTGTATGAGACGAAACAAATAATTAAAAACACAAAAAAAAAAATATTTTATAATACTGCAAAAAACTAAAAAATTTGTTACATCGGTTAATCGACTGAAATAAACCGGTTTAACCGGATTAATCGTTAATCGCAAATTGGCAATTTTAAATTAACCGATCAGTTAATCGGGTAGTAATTAATCGGTTAACCGATTAACGGTTGTGGACTGTCTTCTTAATCACCATATCCATAATCATCTCACAGCCTAGACGCCTGAAGCTTAAAAATTTGAAATTTGTACCAAAGGTAGGTCTCTTGCCAATTCTGTCTACCAAGACGAGATTTTTAGAATTTTTAGGGGGTAAAATAGGAAATAAGCGTGTAAATTCGCTAACCTAATATCTCCTTAGCTAAAAGTGATACAAGAAAAGTTTATGACTTATCGTTGTTACTGCTTCTTTTCCGAAATTCGGCCTTTTGGGGAGTAAACGGGTAAAACTTCTATTTTGGATCCCTTTTGTCACCCCATCTCTCTTTTAAACCAATAAACAACGAAATAAAAATTATTTTACATTCGTAACTTATTAAAGGGATGAAAATCGTACCTTTTTTGGCACTGTTTTTACAAAACTTTTTCTCCATTCATTGACATATACGTATCAAAGTATTGGTTCCCACTACAATATTGAAATTTTTATACTTCAATGAGTGGATAAAATTTTTTTCTATTACTTTTCCGTTCTACATGTGGTATTTTTTGAATTTTCTATAATATTAAACATAGAAACCAAAAACTAAAGGTGCCGGGTTAGGGTGATCGATTATTCGACTTTTTAAAAATAACCGGTTAACCGGTTTAAATTTGAGTACATACAAATACAAAAATCAAATTAGTTTTTGTAATAAAAAGTTTATTAGAAGTAAAACAAAACAATTCACGAAGGTAAGGAACAAACAAAATACATAGATATGACTTAAGGTATGTTCAGACCTAACAAATATTTGACGATAAAATAAAAAAAAAAGCGTGACCAAACTTTATTATTAACAATTTCTATTTATATTCTAAACTTTATGTCTAAGATGATAATTGTATTTATGTATAATGTAGTTAAGAAACAGTTAAATAATGTTTGCTCTAGCCAAACAATTTGTTAAGAAAACTAGTGGTTACGTGTACGATGTCAAATATTCAATAGGTGTGAACATAGCTGTAGAAATTTTGAAAAAGTTTGGTTTTAAAAAATTATAGTAATTTAATAAATTTATTATTTGAGATATTCGCCCAAATTTATTTTAAATGAGTTTAAATTTCTTGGTGGCTCAGTAAACTCCAGCCATATTTTTGAAAAGTTGCAAACAAAACCTCTTATCCAGGATTATATATTTAATTTTTTTTTTTTTTTTTTTTTGTAGTAAACAATAGTAAAATGAACATGCTTTTTGTATGAAATATATGTTAATTCGTCGATCACAATTTAAACCCTTCCATGAGATTGTTTAATTCCTTCAATTTTGTTTTAAGTTCTTGGTAATTTAATGAATGAAACTGAAGAATTTTTTCATATCGTTGATTTTGCCGGTATGGTGTAGTTTTAAGCATGAAGATATGCTAGAACTACTTAAGAGTTTTTCATTCATTATTGGCAGCATATTTTAGTAAAGTATTATTTTCAGTCTCTTAAAAACTACTTAGAACAGAGTCAAGTTTTACTTGGCGTATATTTATGTCAAACTTGTAGACAAATTAAAAGTGATTTATAAGTCGTGACGTTGAAGAATCTTTGCAACTTATCATGTTAGGGCCGTTTAAGCACCATTGTCTTTTAAATCAGTTTGATATTTTCACCAGAGATAACATCTTTATAAAGATATATATAGTATTTGGAATACTGTCAAATTGCTCATTACTTTTTAAGCTGAGCTTTTTTGTAGTATTTTGAATTATTTATTTATTTAATGAGTTACAAATACAATTACCAATTATATTCTATCTTGATTAACCGAGCAATAGTAACGTAGACCTTCTGCCTGTTGTAGTTAAACAGACCAGAGTCTCTGGCGGGAATCGAACCCGCAACCCCCGCACTGATAGACTAGCTCACTAACAACTAGCCTACCGGGGCACCCAGTATTTTGAATTGTTTTTAGTTATATAAGCGCTTTGTATTAACATTGCCCATAACGTTTTTTTTTTTGACTTTTGTTCCATTTTGTTTTTACATTCTTTATAAAAAGTTTAAGTTTGCCAAATATTCAATTTGAAAAATATTTAAATTACGGGTATTATAAATTACACATTACTACACATTACTAATATAACCGGTTTATTTTTCTAAAATAACCGGTTTATTCGATATTCGAAAAATGAACATCTTAAAATATTCGACTTGGGTCGAATACTATTCGATCGATCTCCCTATGCCGGGTCCTAAGTGAATGAGAACGTACACGTATAAGATGAAAAATTTTGTTACCATTTTGTCCAAACCTAGAAACATAAACTATGGCATATAAATTTGTTTACGAAAGAAAAGAAGACGATAACGAAGTAGCGGGCTTAATGCTAGTACGTAATATTTAAATAAATATCTAAGTTTTTTGTTGTATTTTTTCAAATATCTCGAAGCTGTTAATTTCATAAGTTTAGAAATATTTTGTTTTGGCCTAAACAATTACTTTTGCTATTCATTAACAAAAAAATTACCAATCAGTGATTAGCTTTTGCGTTTTGTTATGGAAGTCCTCCAATATCCTTATAACGATGAATAAGCAATTTGTTTGTGTTTATTTTTTATTTTTTGTTTTTGATAGCGAAAACTTGTGTTGTCTACACATTTGAAAGCGCAAATATTGTTTCTGATCTTTGCACCAATTTACAAATTCATTAAGGAAAATTAAAAGGGATATGCACATACATACACACATATGTATGTAACTAGTCGTCTATTGTTCTAAAAAGTCAGAAATTCTTATTAAATTTGTGATGACGACATACAAAGTTATTCAATAAATATGATTCTTAAGTGCGAGCATATAATGGCTTCAAAATACAGTTCGATTTGTCTTTTCAAAAGCATAAGAAAGTATGGATGTGTCAATTAACTATTTTTTTTAAAACGGGATGTTTTTATATTTTTAAAAAATATAAAAAAATATATATAATAAATATTTTGATTAAAAGAAAGATTTTTTGTTTCTTCAAATGCCAATATTTTAAAAATTACAACTAAAATCATAAACATATAAACATAAACATAAAAAAAGTTCTAGTGTAGGGATATTCGCAAGGATCATTGATTTCTTAATAAGGCTCTTATTCAGAATATTCTTATTACGTCTGAGCAAACCAAATTTTTTAAAGCCGCCTCCTAATCAACTAAGCTCCCAATAGGATAAAGGCAGTTCTGCGGTTCTATTCTGAAACACAACAGCTGTATAGATGCGGTACTGAAGACGTAATGTACTTTATAACTACTTCTGTAAAATAAGCACAAAGAACAGACCATAGAACGCTTCCTCTGCTTATGTCAGGCACTTTTTGGGCATAGAGCTGGTGCACTGTTTAGATAGATCTGTATAATAAACTTTTATATCCGACCATAAGTGGATCGTATCTCGTTTATCTTGCCAATAATCACATATGACTCCAATTAAACGAGTCCAGGGAAGCCTATCCAATAGAACTAACCTTACCTAATAAACGTCGCTATTTCACCTTAAGGGTTAGACAAAAAAATCGTTTTTCTTACCCTCCCTTTAAATGCTTCTGTACTTTACTAAGGAAACAATTAATGAGCCTTAAATCATATTCTTATGAGCCGTTTAAGCCTAAAATTGCCTTAATTTTCCTGTGATATTAGTAAAAATATGTCTTAATATACTTAATTTAACACTATTGTCCTTTCTAACAATTGCTAATCCTCTTATTTAATTTTGTCTTGACTCCGTTTAAAACAAAAACATTTTGTTTCTTTAGGAAAATGGGCTATTTAGAGAATATAACATTCTGTAAACACCAGAAAGCACACATAAAGTAGCGGGGAAGGAGAGACTAAGGAAGCTAAGATAGCAAAAAAAAAAAGAAAACAAAGAAAGGGTTCATTACAGACCATTGATATTAAGACAAAAAGTGTGCCGAAAATGGGGCTTGCCGAAAGATGATATAACAATAAAGACAATAGAATGTTTTTTTAGAACAAATGTAAAAACAAATGGCGGAAACTGTTATCTTTTATGGCATTTAACTACTTAAAGGGTTGCAAATACTGGAAAAGGGGTAAGTGCCCAATAACAACAAGATTGCTGCTGTAAGCGTAAGAAATAAATGTTAAAAGGCATAAGCTTAAGCAATTAATTAAAAGAAGAAGAGAACAGATTTACTTCTGGCAAAAACCGAAAAACAAAAAAAAAAAAAAATTAAATAATGACAAAAAAATTAATTTTTTTTTTTTTCTGAAAACACTTAACAAATGCTTTAATCAAAATCTAGTTATATTCTTAATTTAATACAAAGTGATGGTTGGTTCGCTGGTGGCCATTTTGAAAATAAGTTTTGACATTTCTTGACATGTCTTAAAGCTGTATTGTACTTGTAATTTTCTCAGTTATATACATATTTTTTTTATATTTTGTATTATTTTTTAGTTGAGAATCGTGCATGTACCATATACAATATATTCAACATGCAACCTCATACCTACAATTACAACAAAAATTCATACATATTTGAATAATAAAATAAATTTTATTGTAGGAAATTTTATGTTTTCAAAACTTAACATAAACCTTTATGAAAGCTCATAACTACCAATAAGATTATGGTCAAAGGTGAAATTTTGCATACACTTGAGGAAAAACATGACTTGTTTAGAATAAGATTTGAATTTAATCGTAATTTTTTATAATCGTGATTACAAAAAAAAAAACAATTTCTTTGATAGAAATTAAAGACCTTTTAACAGTTGCGCATTTTAATTAAAAAAATAGAATAAACATTTTAACTTTTAATAAAATTTGGGAATTTATAAGAATTAACCATTTTTTTAAATCATTTCGCCAAAATATGCTCTAAAAAATGTGTTTTATGCGCATTAAATATGCATTAAAAATTGAAAACATGCCCTAATAATTTTTAAAAAATAGACCCCAAAACAAAATGTTCAACAATTAAATAATTCTTGCATTTATAAAATAAAAACGCAGAAATTTTAATCGGTGAAGCCCACCACACCATAAAATTGAAAGACGAATTTCGAGATTGTACCCTATTTGGAACCGATGAACCGTCATTCCCTAGATACACCATCTATATGAGATTTTACATCTGAAAGGGATTTTTTGAGACAGTTGCTAAATTTTATATTTATATTAACATTTAAAGGGAAGTTAAAGATTTTTGCGAGAGTAAAATTTAAATTTGTAAAAACCATTTCCAAAAAAAAAAAAAAAAAATTAAATTTGCAGTAAAATATTTTTGGTGTGAATTTAATTGAAATACGAATATAATTAGATGGCTTATGGGCACAAAGAGTCTTTTTAGAAAAGCAGTATGGGTCCATGTGAACTTCTTAAATGATCTACACTGAAAAGAAAAATCAATCCATCCGTACTAAAATCAATCCGAAGCGGTATCAATAGATTTATTTAAGTAAAACTGAGATTGAATCAATCTCAAAATGCAATGGATTAAGTAAATATTATAAAGTTGATTAAATCCCGAATTCGTACTTTAAATAATCTGAAAGTGAAATAAGATTGGTTCTTTCCTAAAACATTTATCCCAGAGACAGAAGGGGAATATGTATTATGTTTTCTACTTTAAAAATAAAAATAAAGTATGTTTTTCTACTCGTCCTGTTGTTTTTGTTGTTTCTACACAAAACAAGTGAATCGTTTTTTACCTACTTGTGTGGTGTTGTTGTAGTATCTACAACAAACTTCGAAAAACCAAAGCGTATGCACGCATAAAAAATACAATGCTGCGAGATGAGACAAATAATGAGACTTTGTAATTTTACTCTCAGAGTGGCACTACCAACGAAAAATTCAATCTTTTTTTACTTGGTTTAAAAATTCTGTACTTAAGTATTTTTAGAAATTCTAGGATTGATTTTCGAAAGTTATCCCATTTAGGATTGTTTTAGTGTTAATTGTACTTAAATTCTTAAGTACGAATCGTATTAAAGTAAGTATAAACAACTTAATTTATCGCAAGTGTTTCTTTCTGTGTAGTGATGTGATCTATCTTTCGGTCGATTTAAAGTGGCGAATTCTAGAAAAAATTTAACAAAGCTAAACTAAAAAATATTTCTAGAATAAGCATTTTGTAACAATACCACCTGCATTATTTTTCGTGGAAATAAAGTTTGGTTCACTATAAAAAAAAATAAATTTTGAATCAAAAATGAGTCAAATCAGTCTGTTATTTCAAAAGTCTTATAAAAATGTCCTCCCGAAAAAGGCTCATTTATCAAAGCCTTTATTTAGTCTTGAAAAAAGTCCATAAATTGCATAAAGAATTTAATCACACTGAACCAAAAATCCAATGAAAATGTACGTTAAGCAAACGAATTAAGTTTATTAAATTTCGAATTATTCGTTAATATAATGAAAATAATACCTAATGAAAATAAAGTTTCCTCCTATAAGTATAAGCCCGTGTTATAATTCTTTAAAAATATAATTTTTTTCAGTGTCTTTTCACTTTATAGATTCATATGTTCATGAGTAATAAGTTCAAGTATTTGTTGTTGTGACCCCCTTACCTGCCCTATCAACAACACCCAACTAAACACACTTGAACACTCATACATCTACACACGAATTTTCCGGCTAACTATGACCTCTTTTGACCACATGCCAACCGTACAAGCCACTTTTCCTAAAAAAAAAATAATAGTAAAACAAAAAAAGGAAAGAGTTAAAAAGCGAACGACATTGCCAGGTTTAAAGCTTTTTAAGGTTTGAGATCCCTCGAGATGTTGGCTGGCGTGTTGTTGACATTAACTTTCGTAGCCATAACAGGACACGTACCCAAAGACATATGATGGTTAAGAGTGTTGTTGGTCTTTTTAACTCTTCATTAGTTCCGAGTTGTTTCTTGTTTTTCTTTTTTTTTTGGATTTGCTAATTTCATTTAAAAAAGGTTAAAGTGGTTTATAAAAAAACACGTATCATTAAATTACTAGAATTTGAATGCAAGAAACCAGCACAAAATTTCATACAAAGAAATCATAACATTTTTAAGTGAATCATGCATGTTTTTATGGTTTTGTAATTAATTCAAATTTCTAAGCGTGTTTTCAATTTAAGGCCATTGTTTTTAAGAATTATTTTTGCTTTTGGCTTAGAATTTTGGTGTTTTTGAAATAGAAATTGTTACGTTTTCCATTACTTTGTTATCAAAAATTCTTAGTTTTTTATGCATGCCAGAAGGTCATAATTTCTCTAATGGTTGTTTGTCATATCACAAGAACTTCAATTAAAAATAAAAGCATGTTCTTGTGTAAAAAAAAACATCTTAAGATTACTCGTCGATATGCAAAAATATTTCCTCCTACTAGTTTTTGTTGAATTAATTATAATTTTTAGTTGTTCCCTTAAATGAAAAAAAGTATTGTAAAAGATTTAATTAAACCAAACTTGTAAGAATTTAAGACTTTTTCAGAAAACGCAAAAGCTCGTAAAAAATAAGACTGAATTTAAAAACGCTATTGAAATCAAATTTATGATTTTTCTTTGTAAGTGTTGACTTTGTAAGTATTGACTTTCGGGCTATCACAGACGTTATGGCCGGTGCTCGTGAAGACCGCTTCTAGTTCATTGCTAGGCAGAATTAAGGTATGCACGATAGGTATTTTCTTGAGCCACTGCATGATAGGCATGATGGATGTGTTACTGGGGTCTAACTCGTGCGAAGACACAGAGGAGATAGAGACAGTTGAGCACATTTTGTGTCAATGTCCTAGGTTACAGAACAGCAGGCTGAGATGGATGGGCAGTAGGTTTATAGGCGAATTCGGAGATATCTCGGGCAGTGGGCGCGAGAATCTGACGGAATTCGTTATGGGCGTGACTCGGCTGTATACTAGCTGACTGGGATTATGTAGGGCTATTGTACTGAGTAAGGATGTTTTTCGTCCTTCTCGTCAGATGAGTCCTCTTAAAATTACAGTTTTTGAAAAAAAAATTACCGCACGCCAAGGGTTTTAATTGAAACATTAACATTAAACTTTAAAAAAATAACGTTTTCTTTAATTTATTTATATTCATTTATTGTATAATCATTTTTGAATTCTCACTCAAAAATAACAATTAATCCATCCGTACTTTAATCAAGTGAAAGCGGTGTCAATAGCACGGTAGGTATGGGTTTTCTTAAATCATGCACTGATTTCTTGATTCAAGTACTGATTATTCAAGAGCCATTCCTAATTTTTTGGTATAACATTTATCTATTTTTAAACCTGCCGTAAAAAACACCTCTCAAAAGTAAAATATATAAAACCTTTATATCGTCGCCTTTCTTAAACCACAATATCGTCATTTTTCAAAATATTTTTTGTTTTGTTTTTATAGTAGATAACAACATTTGTCATTTGATTGCATTCTCATTTTGACAACTTTGAATGAAAAAAAAAAATTAAAGACATTTTAAAAACCTAGTTAGCGCCATACAAACTGACATTTGCATGCAAATAAGAATAATTTAAACATTCAAAGGTGGAAATGTTAAAGTCTAATCCGACAAATATTTAGGTTTTGAAATAAAAAAATTGGACAGTTTGAGACACTTTTCATCGAGTAACTCAAAAACTATATATCCCATACAACCGAAATCTTCCTCTGGCCCCAATTAATATATTTTTTGAAAACAAAAATTTGCACGGTTCGATGCATTAAACAAAATGTTTTAAAGTACAGAGCCCACACCCAGAGAAGAACATGTTTAAATATGGTCACCTCCAACAAAACTATTTTTAAAGAAAATTTTAAACATATGGTTAATGTAACCATACTATTGTCATCTAAAACCATATCATAGTTGAATTAGTCCTCCATCAAGAAGCCACAACCATATTATGGTTGCCTCCGAAAAAATTATGGTCAAAAATAACATGTTTAACATGTTTAATGTTTGTTTGACATGTTTAACACTTATGTTGCTCTTGAAAAAGAGGAAAATACTATTGTTAATTTTAAAACAAATTTTTGTCATATTTAACCATAACATGTTTAGAGGCAACCATAATATGGTTGTGGCTTCCTAATGGAGGACTAATTCAACATAATATGGTTGTAGAAGACAATAATATGGTTATATTAACCAAAATATGTTTAAAATGTTCTTTAAAAATAGTTTTATTGGAGGTGACCATATTTAAACATGTTTTTTCTCTGCGTGCATGGTCTTGGAATTATAGAAATAGGTGTACTTGATCTTGTTTTGAACAAAAACAATTAAATTAAAAATTTGCATAAGCTTGCTTAAGCTTCTGTCAAAAATTAACAAAAGGCCTTGCAAATGCATTTAAAACCCAAATCAAAACACATTTGATTCCGTACGGAAAGTGCGATCAGTTGCGCACTTTGCTTAAGCTAATGACAGATTCATAAAACTTAACAAAAAGTTTTCTTAAGTTTAATATGGTTTGACATATACAGTTACTTGTAAGTAAAAATTTTTCAAAAAATGTTTCTACACCCTTCAGAGAATTGCAAAGCCATGTTTTGTACAAAAAATATTGTTCTTAAACCCATATTTAAGAAGTTATTAAGTTTTTTTCGTTTTCTGAAAAATTAGTTGATGGCGCTTACGCTTACCATTGTGGACCAACCGGAGAACCGGGAATGATGAACCATACCTTATTTTAAAGACAACTATCCCAGTTAAGTGGTGGATAACTTTATTTTAATAAGATCGGTCGATTTGTTGCCTTTTTAAAGCATTTTAGGTAGATTTTTGAATGCACTTTTTGGTTGTATGGTGCTTAAGTGTTTTTTTTTACCATTGTGGACCAACCGGAGAACCGGGAATGATAAACCATACATTATTTTAAAGACAACTATCCCATTTAAGTGGTGGATAACTTGATTTTAATAAGATCGGTCGATTTGTTGCTTTTTTAAAGCATTTTAGGTAGATTTTTGAATGCACTTTTTGGTTGTATGGTGCTTAAGTGGTTTTTTTTGCCATTGTGGACCAACCGGAGAACCGGGAATGCCGTTTAGGCGGCCCTATGCTCCTTGCAGGAGTAAAAGGAACAAATATATATATATATACGTGGTCTAAGAAGAAAGCCGACAATATGTAAGTATCCAAATTTCTTTAAATTACCGCATGTAAATTGAAATTACACTGCTACCTTTTGGAGCCTAAAAAACCCGTAAAAACGACAATTACCGTACCGATAACATCTCTGCGTCTGATGGTAGCTTCCACTTTTCCTTCTTCTAATTTCCTAATTTCTCTTACATCTCAAGGCGTCACTATAGACCATACTGGGTGTGGGTGTGAAGATTAACTTCACTTTTGGTTTTATCTTAAACGATGTTTAAATTATTGCAAAAAAAAAAAACTTGAAATGCTTATTATTTAAGAAACTATTATTAGATTTTTTATACATGTAGACTTTGTTTGAAAGAGTTTTGAGTTTTTTTTAACAAAAATACAAGAGTTCTCTTTAGTGCCCACGGTATTAATAGGTAATATATAAATTTTAATATTAGATATTTTAAATATTTATTTTAATGAAAATTCCTAAAATTTCTGAATCCGGAATTTTTTTGCTAATTTTTTTGGAATGATATTAAACAAATTGATTTAATGATTAAAATATCAAAAAATGTTTTGTTTATAATAGTTCAAGATTTAACGCTCGTAAAGCTACTTATGTATATTTGAGTAGTTTTTTCATTCTAAGATAATCTGTTTACATGGCTGACTTCCTTAGCGCAGTGTTGCAAAACATCACAAAAACAAATGCGTTGAAAAGGAAAACAAATTAAACCAATGTACAAATTTCGCAACAGCAAAAGTGAACTTAAGGCATTGTTTACCGAAAAGAAGTGGAGTTTTTAAAGTTGTTTATTTCCGTGTTGCATTGCAATACTGCGTTTAGGAAGTCAGTCTATGTTCTTTGCTCAAAATTTTTTAATTAAAAGTTTTTATAGTGTTTGCTTTGTCAATTTAAATTTAAAAAAAAACAAAACCTTTTTTTAAACTTTTATATATTTTTCTAAAATTCAAATTGTTTTTTTTAAATTTAATAAAAATAAGATAATTCATATAGCGATTAGCAGGAAAACAGAAAATATGCTCAAAAAAAAATGTGTAAAAACTTTTAAATATGCCTTAAAAATTGTTAAAAATATTGCCAAAAAAAAACCAAAAAGTGCTTACTTAAAAACAACATATTCAATAATTTTATAATATAATCATTTAAAAGAGAAGCCAAAAATTATAACCGCTAAGTCCCAAAGACCATAATATAACAGACTTACAGATTCTCGAGATCGTACCTTATTTGGAACCGATGGGCAGTGTGGGCTCACCATGTCGTAATTATTTGTACCAAATATTCAGTGTTTTTATGAGGGTCGTTGTCATGATGAAAACTACTTTAATACAACAAATTTCCCAATAAAAAATTTTATCATTTTGCGAAGCACTAAAGGTACATTTAAAAGATAAGCGCACAATAAAGCGCTATGCAATAAGACATGCAGAGATGTAGTAAAGTTTTTGAAAGAACTCTTAACAAGTTTTATAAAAAAAAATAACATTTCAAGTGCCACGGAATGCCGTTACTACGAAACAGTTATGTAAGGGAGAATTTTAAAAGATAAATAAAACAAAACATTAATTGTGTAAAGCTGATAGCTACCAGTTTTTATATGCTTTGAATAAAGCGCTTTTTATGCCAAAAATTTATTATTAGTAGGATCTCACTTTATAAAATTCATGGCTTCCGTAAGGGAGATGGACAGCGAAACTCTTACATTTCTCCCTTACAAACCTGCTTCGTATGAAGCTCAAATATGTTTTCTTTGATTCCGAACGGAATTGTACTCTGTGACATGGCTGTATATGGGGTGTTTTAATATTTGTAGTAATATTAACTTTTATGAGAAAGTCACCGTCAAGACTTGCAATTTCGCTGTAGCGATTCTTGAGTTTATGGGTGAGCGAGGTGAGAAGATTAAGGAGGGGGTCAGTTTCATGTTCTTTGCATTTCTGCTTTGTTTTGTAATTCTCACACGTTTCTAATTAAATTTAGCTGTAGGCCTTTTAGTATTTATTTATAAAAAATAAAAAGGACAAGATAAGAATACAAAAGTTGCAGGCCTAGAATTTCATAATCTGGACACTTTCTGCAATTTCAAAGCAGAATTTTAAAAAATTTTAACCGATTCCAAAATAATTAGTTTGCAGTTGGGGCCGTAATGGTTATAAGTCTTATTTTAAAAATTACTTTTATTTATTATTTCTTGATTTTTATTTTCGCTAAGAAAATAAAACTTATTTATTTCTGAGAAATTAAAGATATTTCTTGAGTTTTGCTTTTTCCTCAGAAAATAAAAATTATTTTTGAGTTATATTTTTGCTTAGAAATTTGAGTATTATTCTTAACTTATTGTGTTTTCTTTTCTTCACAAAAATAATGTTTCCTGTAATAATGCTATTTGTTATTTATCGTAAACAAAACAGAAGTTATGAAAAAGTGAAATGCCCTGTTTTTAACAGTTGACTAAAAATTTCGTTCTTCATCATTATAGTTCATATTTAAACATTTTTGATGTGATTTTCCTACAAATTGTTTCTTTTAACCGATTTAGCAATTTAAAATAAATTTTTTTCTGTAAGTTCTCTGATTTTTTACAGGTTCAATGACTTTTAATGAATAATACACTCCATTATCATACTGCTGTAAGCAAATTTCCGCTAATTTCAACATTTTTACGGAATTTTCGCCATTCTTTATAGTTTTAGGGATTTTAATCAATTTTCTGACTTGTGTAAAGTATTGAACATTTTCGCGAATTTTCGCAATTTTTGCGATTTTTACGTTTCTTTGTTGCTTTTTGAGTCAATTGTCGCCGTTATAAAAGTAGCTACATATATAATCCAAAGTCACCTATTTTAAAGTACACTATCAATACTTTCGATTTATACGGTTCCAAAAGTGCAATGCCTTATGCCATAAGTAAGGGGAATTTTTTAGAATAAAACACGCTACCCTTTTAGAGAGTATAATAATTTAAGGAAGCGAAATTAAATTTTTTAAATAAAATGTCACATTTTTTGTAGAAAAGAAAACACCATAAGAGTTATTTTTTGAATACACAGACATGTTCTGAAAATCACAGAATTTGAAATCGCTTGTGATTTTAAAATCACAATTATGATTTAAGGGTTTTTGAAAACCACGATAGTTTTAGCTTGGTTTAAAATAGTGAAAATAATGCAAGTAATTTTTAATAGCCGAGTATTTAGCTGGCCGGTTAAAAATCATAATTATGAAAAGAGATTTTTGTCCAGAACACCATTTTTAAAATTGCAGTTTTCAGTCAGACAAACGGATGGACATCGTTAGATCACTTTAAAAAGTGATTCTGAGTCGATCGATCTAAAAGATGGAATTTAAAACAGAACAGCGATCCAGAATTTCACAAATTTTTTGGAATAGTTGCGAAAGCACTTGTAGGCATCTAAAAAAACTTAACCTGTCACAAAATATGCTTCAAAAAGGTGAAATACGTGCTATAGACTTTAAAGATGCCGCAAAAATGCTATTTTAACTAAAGTAAGCAACAAAATGCTGCAAAGGACTAAATATACACTAACAAATCGATACCTTAAGGTCTAAAGCAAATTTATGGAGAAGGTTGTTTTTTAGGTTTTCAATTACAATTACAGTTCATTTCAGTAATATCCATTTTTGGGTTCACCCAACAGAAATAGTTTGGAGACGTTCGCAATAGCTTTGTTATTTCGTTAGCTGCATGGCATGTCTCAACTTCCTGTTGATCGTTACTATCCATATCAACAGCAATAGAAGCAAAATATTCTTATCATGTCAGCATCTATGTTTATGCCTTGACCGTGGCTTAACAATGATATACCATAAGTTGAGATCAGACTTAAAATGGCGGCGCTATTAAAAAACACAAAAATTTTTGTATTTTTGCGCGTGGAAAACAAATTTCTTTACAGTTTTAGAAACTTTATTGACATACCTTGTTTTCTAAGACCTGAGTGGTGCACAATTTTTTGTTTTGTTTTGGGTTCGAGGTAGTTTAATGTAATATGTGTTAATAAAAAAGGCTAATTTTTGAGTATATTGAAAGCTTTACATACTAAGTTTAAGAAGGACTTTCTGATACGAGAAAAAAAAATTAACATGGGGGGGGTGGAAGAAACCGAGATGACATTAGTGACGCCCAGAATTCCATGTTGGATTAAAAAGCGATAAAAAACTAAAATTAAGCCAAAGACAAGCCATGAAGAATGATATATGAAATGTTGAAATTGGACCTTAAATGACGGCGCTATATTTTAGGGCTTCGCAAACAACTTTTTTCCTTTTTCCTCAGCTTCATTGACATATATTTCATTCTAGAGTGTGACTGGAACTACTTTTTCGACTAATCTCATTGCTAGTCATAAAAAACCAAATTGAAAGAAATTTCACCACAAAATCGGCATGCATTATGGTTAATGTCGTATTTAAGTGTTTTTCTGGAGTTTGGTTTATTTATATGGGATCAGAAAGGATATATTAAAAATCAATTTATGCCAAATTATTTGACAGTACCTGCATTTTGCCACCAATTTTGTTTTTACTTGAACTTTGATTTTGTCGGGTTAATATTTTTGTTGAAGCGTAAATCGTTCGTATATGATCGCGTTTTTGAAAGTCTGACTGATTAGATCGCTTAGAATAAGCTAAGGAGCCAGTATTTTCACACTTTTTAGACATGAAATAACACAAGTTTTACATTCTTATTCACCACTCGTCGTTTTGGAGGATAAAAAGTATATTCAGGGGTGTTTTGGAAGTCGAAAACGCAAAACGCGAGAATTTTAAACGTCGTTTTTTAATAAGATTTCTGTAATAAAATAATTTTATGACAAATATTATATAATTATTTATCTATTAAATAGAATTTTATAACAAAAATTATAAAAATTAGATTAAGAGTGTATTAAAAACAACTTCCAAATTCTTGCGATTTGCGTTTTCGATTTCCAGAACACCCCTGATTTACTCAATACTTATAAACATAAAGAAATTGTTAACTGTTGAAGATAACTGAAAAATAATTAGCCGATAATTCCAAAAATAAATGGAATAAATAGAAGAACATAATCCTTTAGTAAATACATTGTAACTAAAACTATTGAAACGAAAACATTTCTTTGAAATATATACCACAAACTTAATCTGGTTAAGCAAAACATAAGAGGAAAAAACGAATAAAGCACTAGCAACCAACAAATATGAAAACAATAGATAAATGGCTAAAATGAACCACAAATACTCTTCTACTATAAAATGCATAATGTTTTAGATTTACTTATTAAATAATGACAAATTATGGTTAAGAGTTAAAAACTTAAAAGATAAGGGAAAATAAAGACAAATTATGGTTAGGAGTTAAAATATTTAAAAGATAAAAAGAAAATGATTATATATATATATATTCTCTTTAAGTGTTCTAATAAGAATTGTTTTTATATTTTTGTAACTATTTGTTTTTTGTAGGGTATTGAAGTAATTTAGAGAAACATTTCTTTGCTCGTATTTTAAAAACGATTTATATTAATAACAAGTGAAAATGCTGTATTCGGCCGTGACAAACTTTATATTCCCGAAGAAACTTATGCCAGTGTAGTCATTTATTGTAGATTTGGCAGTTTTTTATCTTAAATCTGAAAAAAATTTTCGCTTTAGCATGAAAAAGCCCACCGAGAAGTTTATTTATATTAAATGGTAATATAGACTGCGCCTAAAAAGTTAAGTTTTCTGAAGGATTATTTTGTAGTCTTGAAACTTATAAAAAGATGTTTGCATATTATCAAAGTAATTTTTGGGGGTACAAAATTTTTAATTAACAAAATTTTGTTTGTCGTGCTTAATTCCTAATCTTTTATTTTAAATAAAGACATAAATTCGTCATAAGGAAATCCAATTAATAATAAATTTTGTATTCCCAAAAAATTACTTTGATAAAATACTTGCATGTGCCCGTGCAAAAAACTGAACTGGCAAATTGGTTTTTTTTTTGTTGTTTTCTTACTAACTTGTTTTTTACTTACAACTACAATTCGAGACGGAAAAAACCAAAAAATTGTAGGGGAATTTGAGAAAAGTTAAAGTCACTGTTTATTGTTGGTGTTTTGTTTAAGCTTAGATATTGTTACAAGTAAGACTTTGAGTGCTTATAATTCTTATTCACTTTAAGGTTTTATTTGTATAATTTTTTAGCTTTTCTTAAATCTTTGGAAAGAGTTTTCCTGATGATGTGGCCTAAGCAACCAGTGAAATGCGCATAGAATAGTGGAGAGGGTAATATGCATTTGTGCTGATTTTTGTAAAACCCTACAATATTAGTCACTGGATCCAACTTTAAGTATACCGATCGACTCAAAATCGCTTTCTGAGTCGATTTTGTGCGGAAAGTACAGGTCGCAATTTTGGAGATTATTTTATATAATTTGATATTCTTATTGGTACAGGGACCAAGCCTATTGAAAATAGGGCAAATCTGTTCACAACTTTACAAAGCCCCCATACAAGCTTCTTTGCGGAAATATCTTATTCTCTTATTATGTTGGCATTAAGATTAAATTTGGCTCAAACTAAAATTATTGCAATCAAAATCAATTTACCAAATTTTATTGGAATCGGTCCATATTTGACCATAGCTCCCATACAAATACCACTCTCGAAAATAGTTTTTAATGCCAAAACTTCCTTATAAATGTTGTTATCAGCACAAAAGTTACCTATAATAACTTTTACGGTAGCCACTATGTCATAACAAAATATTGTCCTGGTAGGTCCAAAATTGACTTAGGTCCCATATAAACCCCCCTTCTAAAATCTCATTTTGATGAAGTTATCTAAGTTAAATTCGGCACAAAGCACTTTTACGTGAATCTTAACTTCATTACATAATTTTGTGTAGGCGGGTCCATGATTGCCCATGGGTCCCAAATCTGGTGCACCAGCAAAAATTATTTTTATATACTTTTGTGTATGGTGGGCTAGGCCGCCTATATTTTCTTACTTGTTTTCTTTAAAACACTGAAATTTATTGTTGCGGGATATTAGCAAATAAAACTGCAGAGTGAATGAGAATTGCAAACACTCAAAATCTTTGACTTTTTTGCAAGAATGTTTCCTGATTAACTGGCCTTAGCAACCAGTGAAATGCACATAGAAACTAACAACAAATTTCAGTGTTTTTATAAAGATAAAAATTGAGAACTAAGCACGCCAAACCAAATCTTATTTATTAAAGATTTTTGCATATATTAGAATAACTGTTGTAAGAGCACAAGCTTAAACTAAAGTAAAAGAGCTTTAGCGGCTATAATTTAACAAAATTGTCGGAGCCGAATCAAATATACCCTTCACCATAGTGCGATAAGAGCATAAGGTTTATAAATACCGTTCTTAAGATATAAATAAATCAACTTTGTTACACGCCCACCTCTGAGTCCCGCCGACATTTTGTCGGATGTCGTGCATTGATAACTAAGATTATTGCACCTAGTTTGGAAGCTTTGGCTGTTGACTTTCCCCAGATGTTCAAAAGTCTATTATGGGTTTGTACGGTAGGTGGCACGCCTACTTCTCTTATACAGCGCATTTTTTTAAAAGCGGTTGCATATATTAAACCAGCTATATGCGCGCCCATTTTTGGAGACGTTGTGTATTGATAACTAAGACTTGTACCCACTTAGGAAACTTTGGCTCTTGTTGCTCTCCAGATAAAGTGAAAAATAAAACACCAACAATTGATTTATGATCAAATTAAAGGCAGTCTTGGGTTTTTGCTCATATAACAGTCATTTATAGACGAATCTGTCTGAATTTCAACAGCAATATTTAAATGAGCATATCTGACGTAAATATATCTGGGGTCTTCGGAAAGCAGACAGACGGCCAACCGGATTTGAACTCTTCTTCTGAAAAGGATCCAGAATATACATACTTTATAGGGTCTAGGATCAACATTGTGGAAACTACAAACAGAATGACAAACTAATATGTATATACCCTTTTTCCTTCAGTGAAGGGTATAGAAATGTTAATATAAAGAGCTAATAGAAATCTTAAAATGCTCCAAATTATAATATATTTATTTTAGTTAAGTTATTGTAACATTTGTAATTTTATTTAACTAAAATATGTTTAAAAAATTTGAATTAGTCTGTACATTTAATTACATAATCATCTATTACTGTTACCAAACTAATATATCTGTGGTTTTCACGAATAATCGCGTAAGTTATAAAACCAAACTTTTCAGGAGAGCAAAAACAATTATTTTTTTCAATTGCGGCTTCTGTAGATGCTTTTTTAAACTTTTTTCTTTACTATCCTCTTAACAGTGACTTTCTACGTATTATACATAGTTTTCATGAAAAAATCCTCACAGGATCACAATCTGTAAAAGGATTAAAAATGCATATGTTTGATTGACTCATTAAGTGTGTGCAATATAACATCATATCTCCACATAAGTTCTTTTTTGTGAAAATAAATGTTATCATTTTAATCACACATGACGACTTACGTTGTTATTTTTAGCACACAAGTTGGCGACATATTCAGAGTTTTGATACTTATAGCACAACGTATGGACTTAAAATTACAAACAACCGCTCATCTGCTGTTGTTGCAACTAAAGAAGTCAACAATAAACGCACATGTACATATAAGTTGTTATTAACAGAAAAAATTTTCAAAAAATACTTTCATATTTTTTGCACGAAAAACAACATAACATCACATATGCTTTTTATTTGGAAACATATTCAGCAATTTTACAATTTTTGGCGATGTATGTCGACATAAATCGTTATAATAGCAAAATATTTTATTAAACAGTTAACTTAAGTTGTTTTTAGCAGAAAAAAATTAATAATACTACATTATATTCTAAAAAGCTTAATACTTATAAAAACCTAATGCAAAATGTAGCACTTTGCCATCATTATCTCAATTTCGGTAAAAACCGACTTACGCGATTATTCGTGAAAACCACAGATATATGGCCATCTTAAACTGGTACTTTATCAATATCCCTTTTGTCTTACATAAATTTCTCACAACTTTTAGTTGTTCTAGAACAAACTAAAATTTTATATTAATGCTTTTGAATTTGAATGCATAAGCTTATTTGACAAAGCTTTTGAAGATTAGTATTTTCTTGTAGTGAGTTCAACAACCAAAAACTCTTTTTTTTTTTTTTTTGGAAAATTTTATTGTTAGTAAAAAGCTTTAGAAATTGTCCAACGAGCTTTTTATGGCAAAAAGAGTGATTTCTATACTAGTTATCAAAATGAATTAGCTTATGGCAATATTAATGGTCTGGGGGTCGATTCTGGTTCTGCGAAAATTTGAAATGAAAACTTTTTTCATATTTTCATAGAGTTTCTGATTCTCGTTTAGTGAAAAAATAATAAATAAATTCGAATGTTTTCATATGAGAAGAACAAATGGAATGAAACAAATTGTTTTCACATTTTCACAGTAATGTGATTCTTGTTCTGTGTAACAGTGCAAAGAAGTGTCACAAACTTTTCATTTATGTCATATTTTTACACTTTCATTTTAACGGTGAAAAATAATTTTAAATAAATTATTTAGAGGAAAATATGGACATTGCGAATGATAAATAATTATTTAAACAAATAAAAATAATAATCTTCTAAAAAGATACATATTTACAGATTTTTAATTTAATATATTCACATAAAATGCCAATTTTTGATAAAATACAGAACATTACTGACGAAAAACGTTCATAAAATTTTCTTACCTTGGCTCATTCAGATTTTCTTGCGATAATTCAATTAAAACCTATAATCGTAACATTATTTGAATTAATTATATTTTTTGTGTATTTGTATAATTTTACACTTGATTAAATGACAAAGTAGATATGTAATTATCATCGGCGGTGAAAAATTTAGGATTAGCGACGGCTTAAAGTAAATTTAGAGCCGCTTATTATATTTTTATGTTTTATAATAACATATTAATAAATTAATCTTTATTTGTCCTTTTATTTGTTAATGATTTAACTTGCAATGTATGTATGTTTGGGTGAAACCTTGAAACTCAATTTGAAGCAGATATCTTCAATTGATTGAGCTGAAATTTTGTACACACGTTCAGTTTGGATGACAATGCATTGTTAACTATGTGACGTCATTCTATATCCAACATAGCGGCACAGCCAAGATGGCGGTCTAGCTATTTTTAATGCACTCCTATAATATGGGTATCAAATGAAAAGACTTACTGAAAATGCAAATGCGAGTTTGAAATCAATTTGAAGAAAAAAGGTTTTATATTAATGCGCTAAAAAGAAAAATAAAATAAGAGTAAAGAATCTTTTTACAAAACAAGTTTTTATTTAAATACGCTAAAACAAAAGAAATTTACTTTTACTTTAAATTTTTACTAGCAACTAATAGAGTCACAGATTTGCAATTTTTGTTGCAGAAATTCTTGATTTTATTGTTGAGATGAGTACCCCTCCAAAATTTTCTCACCCCTCTCACCAATAAACTCAAGAATTGCTGCAACAAAAATTGCAAGTCTGAACAGGCACTATGAAATAAAAGCTTGTCAATTGGCATTACACAATTTACACGATGTAAAAACTTGCAGCAAAATTTACTTGTGTAGAAAAACAAGTAAATGAAATAATTTTAAAAAACAAGCTTTTATTTAAATACCCTTAAAGGAAACTTTTACTTTAAGTCAATACCAACCTTATTTTCGTAGATGTCATTTTTATGACAAAATTATTATGTTACTCAAGGTTTACTGCAATAAATATTTTGGGGAAATCGTGCGGGCAAGATGTTTGCCCAAAAAACTCATTTGCCAGCTCATTGATTAATCAATTTTACATTTTATTGACCGCTCTTGTTTTTTGAATTAAAATTTTTTTCAGTTAAAGAATTGCGTTTAATGTAAAATTTTTTCCTTTACTATTTTTTTGCACACTTGGACAGGACATTGGCGCCAACCTCTTTCAGATGCAATATTGTTCATGAAAAAACCCTAATGTAACAAATTCGCAGAAAATTAAGGAATTTTAGGTTCACTCATTATTTATTTTAAGTTAAAAATATTTCCATGTATGTATGAATATAAAAAAATAAAAAACAATTCTTTTACTGAAAAAATTTATATTGTATAAAACAAGAGGAGTCATAAAAATGTGTTATTTTCTTTCTTCAACTAAACTCGAAGAACACAACGCACAATAACAATTTTAATTTACCACCTACAAATGTGAACAAACAATTATACATACATATGTGTATATAAAGTTAAAAATCTTTTAGCAAAAATAAATACATGCGGCTCAATCAGTTAAAAACTCGTTTGCGGCTTAGCGCCGGTTCAAAAGTCCTAAGCTTCGTTATCTGCATTTGACTTTTAAATTTTATTAATATAGTTACAAAAGTTTCACGGCTACAACGGAATGAAACACTTTTTCATTAAAAGAACGGGAATCGCAATTTGTGTAAATGTGAAGTGATAATGCGAAAAGTGCGTATGAAAACGAAAATGAAAAGTTTTTTTTCATTTCACAGTTTCACAGAACCAGAATCGACCCCCTGGTATACGTAATGTGGAGCATAGTATAGTAAGTACCAGGGTATGTAATTACAGAGAGTTTTTATTATTTACCCATGAAATGTCGAATTAATTTATTTGATTTTTGACGCTTGTTTTAATTTTTTCCATATTTTCTTTTGTTTGACGCTATATGGGTTTTGAAATTGATAACAAAATTTCTAATGACTATACCTTGTACTTATTCTACCATGATGTGGAGTACATTTCATTATTTATAACTTTCAAACAATTTGTTTCATTATTCAAATTTTAGCAAGTTTAACAACCATTTTTTCGTTTTTAAACAATTCACAATAAAGCTATAAGGCTATGCAAAATAAATGTTATAAAAAATTTTCGAATTATAAATAGAATCCACACTGCAAACTTTTTGCATAGGACTAAGTAAAACTAAAAATTTGCTAAATTTTGTAACCAATAGCTTATGTTGCATCAAAAAGCTACTTTTCAGAGCTTTATCTAAGACTGACTCCTAAAATAACAAATAGCATGAGCTTTCAACTTAACTTATCCACTTTAATTTAAAAGGTGGCAACAAGAGATGGCTGGATTCAATAACATTTTATGTTTAATAGTGGCTTTAACTTTTAAAGCATTAAGAAAGAAAGTTATTTTATTACATGTTTTTTTTCTGTTAACATTTAAACTTAACACAACCATAAGCGAACATTCTATTTAAATTTCGGTTTCGGTAATACATTCTTAATAAAAATTTGTATAAATGTAAGTAGGGAATGAACAAATATATAATGTAAATAAAATTTTAAGCTTAAAATTATTTGTATTCTAACTTTTTAAACAGAATATTTTTAGAACATAGTAATGTCCTTAAAGACGTACTAATTAAATTATTTTCAATTCCAGATACAAGGAGTTTTCTAATCATCTAGGTATGTATAAATTTTAAAAGTTTTTTAATAAAAATTGTTGGTAATCGTACGGGGAAAAATAACTTTCAATCTGCTTTATCGACATTTGTGTACTCATAATATATTATTTAGGAATACCGACAATAATATTTAAGCAACCATTAACAAAAGTTTCAAAAACACTTTTTTAAAACTTTTTGTCAAAAAGTAACGTTCTAATGTACTGTTATTACCATATTTTAAAGGAGTCCGCGTAGAGCTTTTTTATTTTAGTTTACAGTAACTGGTTTAACTGTTAAATTAATGTTGCTATCCTCTAGCGTATTCAATTACCGCCACTTGTTGTGGAAAGTTACGTTGTCAGTTTATTTGGCTACAATAACACATACATTAATAAAAAGAAGTGTTTGTTTAAAATATAAACTCATTACACAATTTGACAGTTATTTGACCAAATGAATCTGACACCTAATCTTTATATAAAATTGTCCGCTGAATCCGAATATGAAGTCAGAATTGTTAAAAGTAGAACAGTTTTTAAGATATTCCAAAATAACCAATATTTGTGTTTAAAAAAAAAGATGATGTGACTAAAATGCAAATATCTGAAAAAATTTTAAACGGACTATGTATTTCTTTATTTTTAGTGAAAGGTTGTAAAATTTCTAAATTAACCATTGGTCGTTTGTGAAGATGAGTCAATAAATAGCAGAGTTATAGTGTACTTTTCATGTTATTTTTTAAACCAAACAATAATTTTCTTTTTAAGTTTTATCACTTACGGCGTTATTTCAATACGAACATTTTGTGCCCAAGCCAGATCGGTGCAAAAATGACAAATTGACATAAGATTAATTAAATTAACCAACTTTTCGATTTGTATCAAATCAAAGAAAAACACAACAAATAAATATACAAAGCAAAATTTTTAGTAACAATAAATATTAAAAATAGCTTTAAACTATTGAATTTCTATGTGGGTTAATTTACTAAATATTCTGTAGCTTTGCCATTTTTGTACCAATCTATCTGGGCTGTTCTGGAAATCGAAAACGCAAGAATTTTAAACATCGTTTCATTCATAAGATTTCTGTAATAAAAGAATTTTATGACAAATTTTATATAAATAGTTCTCTATTATACAGAATTTTATAACAGAAATTAGATTGAAAGTGTATTAAAAAAAACTTCCAAATTCTTGCGTTTTCGATTTCCAAAACACCCCTGTATGCCTTGTTGGGTGCAAAATGTTCATATTAAAATAATCTAATGTCGCATGCAATAGAACATTAAGATTTTTAAATCATTGGTTTAAAAAAAATAGCTTGAAAAGAGCAACTTTGCACAAAATCTCAATCCTGACTTTATATTCGGATTCAGCGGACATAAAGATTACATAAAGATTAGGTGTCAGATTCATTGGGTCACGACTTTATTGGAAATTTGTAAACCAGTGTTATTAAGAATTTGTAATTATAATGACGACGACGCACAGTGTGAGGTTTTAACATTCTAGCTCATCAAAATTGCATATTTCTTTAACAAATAAAGGTACAGTCACGCAATTTGGTACAAGTAATATATGACTAACAACAGAACTTCTGTAGAAAAATGGGCGGAATTGGATAATTTCCACGCCCACTTCCCATAATAGATAAAATATAATTTTTTTAAATTGGTTTATAATTAATAGCAAGATTGCCTTCTCTTGAGTAGGACAATTGGGGAAAATTGCATTACCCTTGTTTTAATCAAACAACACATTACCCATGAATATCTCGTTACCTAAAATGCAAACGGACCAATTAAAACAAAAATGAATATTTTCAATAGAAAAAACATTATAACCATTAAAAAAATATCAATGTTACTAACGTCCTTGTGCATTTAAAGTTACGATATGTGTACCTTAAAAAACTTCTGAGCACTCATGGAAACTAGTAGAAACCGAAGAAGAAATGGTTTTATCACAAATAAATTGTGATAAATCAATTTCTAGAGTCAACCAACCAGTATTTGTTTTCAAAAATCGAAGTTTTGTTCTTTTCGATATCTGCCATTTTGAGTTTATTTGTGCGTAAGTTTTTTGAGAAAAAAGTTTTATTTCTTGCAAATTAAGAGTTTGTTTTGAACCAGTACTAATATTTCCTGAAATAAAATCAAATACACGCAGACATTTTTAATTTTTTTCTGCAAGCAGACAAACATCAAAAATTTGTTGGCGCGATATACAATAATTCATGATCAGTTTTTGGATCGGGAATAGTGGGGGGGCAAGTTGGGGCAAATTTTTTTGGTTGATTCAGAAAGAAGACAAAATAGGTAATCTGATGCAAATAATGCGACTACTTTTGATTGCTTGTGTATATATTTTTATGTCCAATGAAAAAAACAAAATTTTTTAAATAACTTCTTAAAAGAGATATATTTAAAAATCTTCAAACTTTTATTCTGATCACGTGTTTTACAATTGATTAATTCTGTTAATAATAAATATACAAAACTACATAATAAAAAAAAAATTCATGAAGATATTACATTTTATAAAAAAGTTACAACCATTCAAAGTTGGGCTACGCGCCTTAACTTGCTTATGTCTAGCAATAGTCTGCAATTACACTGAAGTTTAAGGTGCTGTTACTTCATAACGCTGTTAATTTTTTTAATTCCAAATGCAATTATATGTAGTTGGGACTGTTATCAATCAATTCTAGTAAAAATTCTTTAAAAAAACAAACAAAAAATTGGATTTTGATAAGCAAAAATGTTAATACCTTACAGTGGGCGACGGGTCAATAAATGAAACAAAGGTTTTTGTATAAATAATCATTTAATTTTTGACGTAGTCTTCTTTGAGCTCTATACACTTTTTCCAACGATTCTTCTTTTTTATCCATGCCAAAAAATACAATTTTTCAAGTTATCAAAATATGAATTTGATTTGAGATGAGATGATAATATCGTTGCAGTCAAATCTTTTACCCCAGAGCCATTTCTTCAGGTATAGCAACAAGACGTAGGCACTCGGGGCTTTGTTTGAAGAATAAGACGAATGAGGGAGCAATTCTTGGCCTTACTTATGGATTTTTGCCATGGAATGTTTAATGAGCACACGAAATTAACTTTTCTCCAGTTTGTCCTCAAATCACGAGGTAGTCTTGGATCAATGGCTATCAAACACAAACTAAATGACGCATATTATCAAAATTTTGACAGGAAACAACTGACAGATGCCTTTTGACCGGGGCAGTGTTGCCCTTTCTATTAAGAGTTGGTTTATTCATAAGTTCATGGACTATTGACCCGCACTAGTTAATACAATTAATTTTCGGATATTCGTCTGAATCGTATTAAGCTCAAATTTATTTTAAGAGTTTCTTTTAGCCTTGTACTCTGTTCAACATTTCACGTGAAATGCTGTCAAAACGCATATGAAAAAAACTTTTGCAAAATATCTATGAAATAATGTTAATAGAGTTGTACTCTGTTCATTTTGTGAAAAAGTTCCGAAATGTTTTTGTCAACCCAAATAAAAAATGAAGCTTCCAACGAAGCAAGTTTGTAAGGGAAAAAACATAAAAGTTTCGCTTACCATTGCGCTTACAGAAGTCATGAATTCCCACTTTGAAGCAATACATTTTTGACACATAAAGCGCATTATTCAACGCATATAAAAATTGTTGGTTGTAACGATCAGCTTTACACACTGAATATTTTGATACAGTTATTTTTTTAGTATTCTCCCTTACAAACCTTCTTTGTGGTCAGGGAATGCCGTGGAACTTGAAATGTTATTTTTTTTATAAAAGTTGTTGAGAGTTCTTTCACTTACTTTACTGCATGTCTTATTACGTAGCGCATAATTGTGCGCTTATTTTTTTTAATATACCATTAGTGCTTCGCAAAATGATACAATTTTTTATTGGGCAACATTTTTTTACAACTTATAAATAATGTAAGCTGCATTTATTTCATGAACTGATTATCCAATAAAAAATAAAAAATTAAAAAAATACAACCGGTAACAGTTTTTTATCCATTATCTACTTTCGTTTTTATTAAAAAAAATAATTTTTAGTAAAATACCTGTGGGGTTTTGTAACATATGCAAAACAATGTCGCATATAATGACGAAACATTTATAAAAGTAATTATGATAATAATTATAATTCAGTGTTGTCAAGACTTTAAAAAATCATAAGTAACCCTCGTAGAAATAAGCAAGGTTCTACGCTTAATTTTGGTGTTGTATCGACTCAAACCCATTAAATTACTTAACATTCATTAAACTATTAAACATAAATGAAACAAAATTTGTTGCATATTTAAATAAATTTTTTTAATTGAAATTGCCAATAATGAAAACATCTCCCATTGTGGGAAATACTGGACCGCACAGAAAACCATAAGTCAAGTAAATAATAATATATTAGCAAACTTACCTAAAATAAAAAATCCAAAAATTCCAAAAACGTAGTTGAACATATTTGACACCTGTGCGGTTTGTGTTAACCTTAATTTCATTTGAACAACTCTTTTGTAAATGTAACTGAAATAAGAAAAACACATAGAGAAAATATTATAAAAAAGAACGATACAAATTGTAATAAAATAGTACGTATAGTTCTCAATAAAAATGTTAAAATATTTAGTTAAATTAATTATAAACGATAACAGGACATGCAATTCAATAATAACACAATACGTTTAAAATGCATGTACATTAGGGCTATAACCAATTTTTAAGCATTGAACCACGAGGTGGACGATATTGTTTTTTTGACGAAAAACATTATCTTGCGTTCTTTTGGGAATAAAATTCAAAATTCAAATTGGCTTCGTAGACCAAATTTTATATTTGAAAAAAATTTTAAAAAAATAAGCCTTATGTACATACATATGTATGTATATAAGATATACAGTTTGTTTATTAGGGCAGCCCCTTTTGGTTTCAGATAGAAAAAAGTAGATTCACCCTTATTTGTTTAATAGTTTTTCTTCTCAATTGTATATTTTCAATTAAATTTTGTTTAACATAAACTTTTTTTTTTCATCCTTATAGTAAAACGTATCCTTTTATTTCTCCATTGACTGCTACACACTCACATAATTGTTGGAGTGTTAGTGTGTAAACACAAAATACAAGTTAAGAAAAAATAGAAAAAACAACTGTATAAATATTTATCATAAAAATGTCCACAATTGCAACCGAGACTTCATGTTGTGATACGAACCAGGGAGCACATAAACTAGTGCATTCCTTTTTCATATATAGAGGGTGGCTTTTTCATGTTTTTATTGAAAGTTCTATAAATATTTGTATGCCATTTATAAGCACAGTTGTTGTGGAGTGCGGAAACTATGAGTATTTGTGGTATACATTCAACTGACCGGCAATAATTATAAAAGCAATAACATTGCTAAATTTTTTTTCTTCTTTTTTTAGTTTTATTTGAACTTACAGTGATGTCCAAAAAGTATAAAAATAATTGTGCTTATTTTTTGTGAGTTTTTAAATCTTTTACGATTAAAATTGTTTCAAATAAAAGTAATCGATTGTACTTTTGTTTTTAACAGATGCCCATTAATTTATTGTATTTGTACGTATGATTTATATTTACATTAGGCAATATTAAGCATACGTCCCATGTGATCGAAAAATACCATCAGCAATTCTTGGATGAACGATAATGCAACATAAAACAAACATCATACAGGTTGGCCCAAAATTATAACTTATAGCTTTTTTAATTAGCATTTTGTGTAACACTCGAGCAAGAATAATTACAGTTGAAATTTTGCAAAAAGTTATGGAAAATATTTTAAAAATAAGACGTATCACAGTGGTCGAAATCATTGATCTGATTTTAAAACTTTAAAATCGATAAATGTTTGACATTGTATCGATAACCGATACTGAGCAAATTTACGTTTTTACATTTGTTTTGCTTTCAATATTCGCGCAGCTGTTAGCTGTCAAATATAACATGAGTTGCAGCAAGTGCATTGACAGAATTTGGCGCCAAATTACTCAGTGCGTGGTTTTCGGCAATATTAAATCATATGATTAATAATTTTATAAACTAAGGTTTTTATTTAATTTAATAAATTAAATAAATTAAAATTAAAATTTAGTTGTGTGTAGAGGTCTTGGAACTGTGAGTTAGATGCATCAGACAAAAACTCTTTCCTCTCTTTTACCATCAGTTGCTGGAGTACACCTTTCCAATCCTAGCTGATAAATGAGGTAGTGTCGTCAGGCATGAAGTTGATGCGTTCTTTTAATGATTCCCAATCGTTGAACCAGTACAGTTTATTATTTATTACATATTCAGCCAGTATACGTGGTAATCTTTGTGGATTCATTTTTAAAACTTTGTTAACATAACAGAAGTGTAACTTAAAGGAGGTGATAAACAGAGAATTTAAGCCTATTTCTAAGTGCAACATATAATTTGGAGTAGAGTTTGGCAAGTGCAGCATTTTCTTTACTAAAAATCGGAGTAGTTTTTCAACATCTTTGAATTTCTTAAAGCCCCAAACCTGTGCTGGATATAACATTATTGACCTGGATGCAGCATGAAATATTTTTAATTTGTTGCTATTAGAAATGATTGGGTTATTTATATATTTGGACCATGTGGAGTTAATAGCGAGTTTGGAGGACGATAGTTTGTCATAGAGATGTTTTTAAAAGACATGTTATATGTGATTTCTACACCTAGATATTTGTAGTTATTCACTATCTCAATATATTCTTCACCATATTTCTAAGACAGATTTGAAGAGATCCTGGTGCCAGAGCGGAATACCAGTATTTTTGACTTCTCAGGGTTAACTTTTAGGCACCATGTCAGACAGTATTTACGGAGTTTATTGATCATAGCTTGTAAACCGCTTGGCGAATCAGATAAGATAACAATATCATCTGCGTATGCCAAGATTTTAATATTCACTCCGGCCACGTTAATAACCCCAGGTAATTCTTCGGCTAAGTCATTAGTATACAGTGAAAAAAGAATTGGACTAAGGATACATCCTTGTTTTACTCCAACCTCGACAGACAAGCATTTGGATAAAGAGTTACCGTACCAGATTTAACTTTCGTTGTTTTCGTATAGGCATTGCAATAATCTAATTATCTTAGAAGAAAGCCCTAGGCACGACAGTTTGTAGATAAGACCGTTACGAGGAATGGTATCAAATGCGCATGAAAAATCCACAAAAAATGCGAAGGTATTTTTTTCATTGGCTTTGTTGATATGTACGATGTTAGAGAGGTTGAATAAAATATCTACAGTCGAATAGTGTTTTCTGAAGCCAGCTTGGAATTCTTTAAAAATTTTATTATCGATCCAAAAAGATAATCGGTTGAATATAATTGTAGTAAAGATTTTACATATGGCATCTATTAGTGAAAGTCCTCGATAATTTGCTGATATATTAGTGTCACCCTTTTTGAAAAGAGGTATAATGATAGATTTGCGAAAGTTTTTAGGTACTGACTCATGTAAAAATATTTTGTTATATATATTAAGAAGCTTGTGTAATAACTGGTCAGGAGCGTATTTGTAGAATTCATAACTGATGCTGTCTTGGCCAGGAGCTTTGTTCAATTTTAACTAATTTAACCACTGCAGCTAGTTCATAGTATTCTATAGGTGAATCTAGTACAGGGTCGATAATATATGGCATAGCCCAGCTGTAGGGTAATTCTGTAACTTTTTAACGACAAAAATTTGTCGTTAAGTAGTAAACTTTTAAAATTTTTACTTGAAATTTTCTACTTAACGATAAATTTTTGTCGTTTAAAAGTTACAGAATTACCCTACTGATTTCAATTGATTCATCGTTGTTTTTCAGAATTTTGCTAAAATGTAAGTAAAAATCATCAGCACATAAATGCCCAGAAGTTTGCAAAGTGCGAGTTTTTAATAGATTCGACAGTTTCCACCAGTCGCTAGAACATTTTACCCGGTTAAGAAGCTCCAAATTTTTGTTATACAAGTCGAGTTTTTTAGTTCTACAAACCATAAGGTACTTGGCTCTTGCATTTTTGTAGCGAGTTTTGTTTTCAGTTGTATGGTTTCTTCTGTATATTTTAAGTTCCTACATATGTATGTACATTAGACCGACTCAAAAAAAGTTATTGATGTACCCTCTCAAAACTAGCTTTGACATGTTAATTGAAGATTCCCAAAATATTTTGGCTCTATATTAAAATATTTAAAAAATCTAACCATAGACTCGAGATAGCGAGATGTTTATGTTAGTTTTTTGATGATTTTCAATTCGATTTTAATAAAAATTTAAATAACTTTACCATCGCAAGAGCCAAAATATTTTGGGAATCTTCATAAAACATGTCAAAGTTAGTTTTTAGGAGGGACATCAAAAACTTTTTTTTTGAGTCGGTCTAATGTTCACACATTCTTCGGGGAAGATTCCGTATGACAATTGATATTTCGTTTTTTTTTCTATGAACTTTGAAGATGTTGTGAAAAAAGTTAACAAAATAAAACAGGGATAACACCAGACAAGGCCCTTACTCTTCAAACAGAGATATCTGTAATAAGTTAGAGCAGAAATTGTTGTTTTAGAAATTTTTAAAGATGTATCAAAAAATATTATACATGCATATGTAATAAAAAAATGTTTTTTTTCTGCTCTCAATTTTTTTTTTTTTACTTCATTCAAAATTCTATATAGTGTCTTTAATCCTATTATAAGCCATTAAATCATTAATTAACGTTACAAAAAATTTTACAAAAATCAAAAAACTGTAAAATGTGTTACCAAACGTGTTATAACTGCAGAAGTTTTCTTACAGTTGTTGAATAAATCTGGCTGTTTGTGGATTTGTGTGTCTGGTTGTAATGGAGTAGACCTCATAAATTGCATGGGTCATATAACAGTTGGTGTTGGAGGTATGTTTTTTAGTTAAATAAAATATGAGCTTCGTATTGTGAATAAACAACACCATACCAAGAATAAAAATAAATATACAAACTATGTCTACTAACTATGGCTCTATAAATAGTTGAGACTACTGGCTGTAGTTTTGCTATGCATTTTTCAAAGGCACACTAAGGATTTGAGTTTAATTGAATTAAAATTTATTGCCGGTAATATGTATTCTAGCAGCCATAACACTATACTCCTTCATAAGTGCTAAAGGTAAATAAGGAATTTTTGAGTATAAGGCCAAAAAAAAAACATATAAATATTGCTTTATAAAAGATGTTAAAGTTACAAAAAATTATTACGTCTTCTAATGCATTTTTTAAGTTCTGTTTCCTTATTATAAGCCATTCTTTTTTTTAAAGAAGTAAAGTGTTTTTTTTTTTTTTTTTTTTTTTTTTGTTAGTTACACAAATAAAACTTTATTTTGCAATTTAGTTCTGTATTATTATTGTTTATGCCATAAACTATAAAATTCAGACCAAATCAGAAATTAAAAAGGATATTTCCAAACCACAATATCATCTCATTTAAGAAATGTGTAAATGTATTGCATAATTCCTACTATAGAAGATTTGTTCCAGTATAGCAACGAACACAATAACAAATGTCACAATATGTTTGTATATAAAAATATTGAAAGAATTTGTACTTAAAGTTTATACACATGCTGTTTATGTTTTAGAATTTTGTAATAAATAAAAAACAATTGAATATTAACTTTTACCATTTAAAATTACCATTAATTATTAAAAAATTAAAAGCCCTTTTTTTGCTTCTGGTTTTACTCCGTTTATTTTTAATTGAATATTTTCGTTTGATGTCCAAAATAGAAAAGGAACAATAATGTAAAAATTTTAAATATGCAAACCAATAATTATTATAAAAGAACAAGTTTAATGCAAATACAATAACAAAAAAAAAGTGGTTTGACAAGTGAGAATAAATGGGATACAGTTAAATTATTTCTACTCATACTAGCGTTGCACTAGGTTGCTATTAAGTCGTCATTAATGTACATCGTAGTGAGCTAATGAAAGAAAGAGTGTATGACTAAACCAACTCAATCCCAGTTATTAAACCTACAACGACTTTTTAGAAAAATAACAATGTTCTTGTTAATGATGATTGTGGTTAATGATAATTATTAAACTATGTTAATTAATTTTTTAAACGTAATAATAAAGTTTAAGTTTTTGTTTGTGATAATAAATGATTGTTAATATTGTAATATTATGAATAATATTATTAATAATATAATTATTACAAAAGATTAATAATAATAATAATAATAATAATAATAATAATAATAATAATAATAATAATAATAATAATAATAATAATAATAATAATAATAATAATAATAATAATAATAATAATAATAATAATAATAATAATAATAATAATAATAATAATAATAATAATAATAATAATAATAATAATAATAATAATAATAATAATAATAATAATAATAATAATAATAATAATAATAATAATAATAATAATAATAATAATAATAATAATAATAATAATAATAATAATAATAATAATAATAATAATAATAATAATAATAATAATAATAATAATAATAATAATAATAATAATAATAATAATAATAATAATAATAATAATAATAATAATAATAATAATAATAATAATAATAATAATAATAATAATAATAATAATAATAATAATAATAATAATAATAATAATAATAATAATAATAATAATAATAATAATAATAATAATAATAATAATAATAATAATAATAATAATAATAATAATAATAATAATAATAATAATAATAATAATAATAATAATAATAATAATAATAATAATAATAATAATAATAATAATAATAATAATAATAATAATAATAATAATAATAATAATAATAATAATAATAATAATAATAATAATAATAATAATAATAATAATAATAATAATAATAATAATAATAATAATAATAATAATAATAATAATAATAATAATAATAATAATAATAATAATAATAATAATAATAATAATAATAATAATAATAATAATAATAATAATAATAATAATAATAATAATAATAATAATAATAATAATAATAATAATAATTACATATAATATTACATTAATAATTGTGATTAAAACAAAGTTAAATTTTGTTTTGAGAAATTATAATTAGGCGAACGGTTGAAGAAATCAACACTTTCTGCAACATGCTCCCCCCGAAGAACGACAGTTTTTGGTGGTAGAAAGGATGGCCTATCGTTGGGAGTAATTTAATTTAGTCAAGTGACTACGCTATGCTCCGACTCACAGCGCTTTAATTAGGCTCCATTCCTTTATCCATTTCTTGAACGTTTTTGTTTATGGTTGAAGTTTCTTCAGTGGAATCTGTTGGTAAAAAACATATTTTAGATATTGGCCTTTTTATAATTTTATTTTTTGTAAGTATGGATACTACCCGCACCCGACCGTCCAGGCCAGGGTGTATCTCTTGAATACGACCTAATAACCATTGTCCAGGACCACATCTGTCGTCCACAATCAGCACCAAATCTCCAACTTTAGCATTAGGTTTCGGCTTAAGCCATTTTGGGCGCGCTTGCAATCGATTTAAGTACTCTAAATACCATCTTTTCCAAAAATGTTGCTTAAGCTTTTCGATAGACTTCCATCGATTTAAGTGGTTTATGTTAAGATTTAAAAGATTTTCCTCTTGAAGGCAGTTTGTTGGCTCACCTATTATGAAATGTGCTGGCGTCAAAGCATCTAAATTAGATGGGTCTGAAGACAACGGGCACAAAGGACGTGAATTCAAAACACTCTCGATTTGACAGAGTAGTGTGGAAAGTTCTTCAAAACTCAAAATTCTGTCGTGCATTATTCTTTTCAAATGGTACTTCACAGATTTTACTCCTGCCTCCCACAAACCACCGAAATTTGGGGAGCCAGGAGGAATGAAGTGCCATTCTGTACCAATTGAAGTTAGCATTTGAACTAAATCTTTAGGTAAAGATTTTTTATTTTTATTGAGAAGAACCTGAAGTTCTTTGGAGGCGCCGATAAAGTTTGTCCCGCAATCTGAATAAATATCCGTGCACGCACCTCTGCGAGAAATAAATCGCCTAAAGGCTGCCAAAAACGAAGTAGTAGTCAAATCTGAGACAGCCTCTAAATGTATGGCTTTTGTAACCATGCATACAAAAAGGCATATATATCCTTTTGAAACAACAGCTGACCTTAACGTAGAATTCTTTATAGTTATAGGGCCAGCGTAATCGACACCGCTGTGTTTAAATGGCCTCGTCACGTTTAATCGCACGGACGGCAAATTTCCCATTACCTGAGCAGCTGCTTTAGCAGAATAAGTAAAACATCTCATGCAATTATTGATAACTGTTTTAGCCAATTGATTCCCAGAAACTATCCAATACTTTCGGTTAACATACGACATGGTCAAAGTTACACCACCATGTAGGGTTTTCTCATGGGAATCCTGAATTATAAGTTTAGCTAGGGGATTCTTATTGGACAATAGAATGGGATGTTTAACGTTAAAAGGTAAAGTTGAATTTTGAAGCCGTCCACCAACCCTGATAATACCCTCTTCGTCTAAGAAGGGCATAAGTTTTTGTAATGAAATTTGTTTAGCTTTACCATTGCATTTAAGCAATTTTATATCATCGAAAAAATCAATGGACTGGGTTAGTTTTATCAATTTCAGGAGAGTTTGGTTTAAAGAAGTTATTTTCAGAGGACCAGTTTCTTTGAAATGTTCACCATTACGAAGATTTTGAACGTTATGAATAAATCTGTAGCAAATCGATATTGTCCTTAAAAGCATTGTTAATTTTGAAAATTTTAATAGAAAATATGGATAGACAAAATTTTCCTCCATTTTAAACGAGTCTTTGGGTATAAAAGTTCCAGATAAAATATTTATTGAAGTTTTTGCTTTTGAGACAGCTTCTGCAGAAAAACATTTTTTGGATTTTTCCCCAGAGGTTTCCAAATTTAAAAGAGGTTTTAAAGCCCCAATCATATTATTGTGAAGATTTGGGAATGTATTATCCATTAAAAGTGATTTGAAGGGCAGATTCACTATGTAACGGCCAGATGGCGAACGCATAGTAGTGGTTTTAAAAAGATTTTCGCATGCGAGTTCTTCATCAGTAAAGTCACGCTTCACAGTGACTTCTTCCTGTTCCCAAAAGAAACGCGAAAGGTTTTCAAGGTTAACATTATGAAAATGGATCGTATTTGAATCAGCTGATTCAGATGACCCAGAAAATACCCATCCAAAGATAGTGTTCTGGAAGAACAAGTTGTTGTGTAAAAAAGATTCTGCAGGTATTTTGATTCTAGGACATATATCCGAGCCAAGAAGTATGTCAATAGGGTCTTTTTTGTAATAGAATGGGTCTGCCAAATTGCCATGCTCCAATCTTGGCAAAGACAAACGCGATGCACTTAAACTTGGTCGATAGGACGAAATAATAGGTAGAACAAGAGCTGTGCAAGGCAAAGTTTGTTCTAAGTCCATAGACAACAACTCAAAACTGACTGTACTTCTTGATAGTTGGTCACTATTACCCACACCAGATACCTGAGTTCTCGATTTTCGTTTAGGTAGACGAAGTAGCTGAACTGCAGCTTCAGTTATTAAGCTACCTTGAGCCGCTGGATCTAATAGAGCTCTTAGAGGAAACTGACCATGACTAGTTTTTACGAAAAGCCTAATTGTGTATAACACGACATCATGAAATGCGTGGAAATTTTGTATCGTTACCCGAGGGTCAGATGGAGAAGCAATAGTAATATTTTGAACTGAAACTGTATTTTCCTCATGCAAAACAGTGTGATGGGGTTGCTTACAAGTCCCACATCTATGCAAAGATTTGCAGTTGTCATGTTTATGACCAACCGAGAAGCAATTTCTACAAATTTCTCTATTACTTAAAAAATCATCCTTAGATTTAAGAGGGAGTGCTAAGAATTTATAACATTGTGACAAGTAATGGCTTCTTTCACAAAATAAACAGGAAATCGATTTAGATTTAGCGATATTGCTATTGTGCACATTTGTCTGTTTCCTGTTGTTGAAATTATTCTTCTGGATTGATTTAGTTGTTGCGGGAACAGACTCGTTTAATGATTCTAATGTTCTGAATGTATTTTCCAGAAAAGACAACCAGTCGGATCTATTTGGCACATCCGTTGAGGATTTTAAAGATTGCTCCCATTCCCTTCGAGTTTGCTGGTCAAGTTTTTGACAAAGTATCGGAATAAGCAATGGATCCCATTCGGTTGTTTTAATGCCCAAGTTTTCAAAAGAGTTTAGACATTCTTGTGTTATATCCAATAGAGTTTTTATACTCTGAAAAGATCCATCTGATTTTGGAACATTATAAAGTTTAATTGCAAGATCATCCACGATCTTGCGCCTATTGTGGTATCTTGATTCTAACATTCGCCAAGCCGAATCGTAGTTAGCCTCTGTGACTGAAATAGACTTGATGAGAGATGCTGCTTCTCCGGACAGTGTTCCCTTTAAATAATAAAATTTTTGAATTTTTGAAAGAGAATTATTGGAATGCACCATAGATACATATATATCCCGGAATGGGATCCAATCTAAATATAAACCAGAGGGAAGGGAAATCCTCGGTAAGCGCGCATCTACACTCGTGTTAATTTCTGGGCGATTACTTGTCATAGCAAAGGTACTACAAAGAGGTGAACGTGTATTATCATCCCTATGTACACTATCAAGTAATTTTCCCCTAAACGTGAAATATATATCAGAAAACTCCAAAAATATATCCTCTGCCATATATGGAACATCTTCTGCGTTTAAAGAGCTGTCACGAATGATTTGTGAAATCTCATCGTGTTTATACTTAAATTGTTGAAACAATGTATCAAGTTCCATGGTATGGCTTTCGATATAACCGAGGGTCTTATCAGAATCACTTTTCTGCATGAATTTAGCATCCAGTTTCCTCAATGTACACAATAAATTGCGTTGTATAGCAATTAATGATTGCAAATCACTCATGATTTTTAATTAATGGTCAAAAGATTAAAAAATCTATTAAAATAAATTTATGAAAAAGAATTTTTTTTTTTAAGCAAGCAGAAGGTGTACAGAAGTACAAAACGTTAAACTTATTGAGAAGTTAGAAAAACGATTTAACGATTATTGTAAAACGCATAAAGGGGCAAGTAAATTTATACAAAACCGCAAACAAAGGAAATTTTAACCGCTTAGAAAAAGCAGCGTTTTAATTTTGTACAGATGTACAATTTAGGTTATGTTACCAGATATACCGAGAATATTCCTCGAGTGTAATATACAATAAAGTAGAAAATAAATGCTTACACACGTGATCAGGTGCAAACATGCAAAGCTTTGATGTAAGAAAGAATTATAGAAAACGAATCCTTGTAGGAATACGGTTTCAAAGTACAGAAGTACTAAAAGAGAAATTTTACGTTTCCAGAGTGGTGATATATATCACCCGAATTAACCGGTTAGTTGTACAGATGTACTAGATTAAAGAAATAATGAAGTTTAAATTGAAGTGTATATCGTTTTCCAAAAAAACGTATTGAAAGTACAGACGTACATAGAATTACTTCAATTAAATTTGTAGAGTAAAGCACCAATTACCTATTACGTAATAAGTAATTATTAATTAGATTTAAGCGAATGTTGAATTCCTCAATTAAGTTTATTGAGATAAGTATTCCAATAAAGGAATGAACTATAATTTATTCAATATTTCAATTGGACACAAACACGTGGCACTAGTGTGCAATTATAAAGGCTTTCGTAAGTTCAATGGCAAATATACAATTTTCACGAGCACGTTTTTGTGTGCTAAAGTAAAACACAAGTAAAATTCCAAACCAATTTTCAAAACTATTGATGAATTTATATATTTTTTTATAATCACAATTTCAAGAAAAATATGCGAAGATTTGTATAAAACGTTTAGAATAATTATATTTAATTATAAAACTTTATGTCCGATTTCCAATAAGTCTTATACACATCCACACTAATTCTTATTGAAATCAAAATCACATTACAATATGTTCAATTAATTTATATAATTTTCAATAGCTTTGACTCTATTCTGGTTTATTCAGATTTTATGTTTATTTCATTTAATAAAAAAAAGGAAACGAATTCCCGGGTTTCGGCACCAATGTTTATGTTTTAGAATTTTGTAATAAATAAAAAACTATTGAATATTAACTTTTACCATTTAAAATTACCATTAATTATTAAAAAATTAAAAGCCCTTTTTTTGCTTCTGGTTTTACTCCGTTTATTTTTAATTGAATATTTTCGTTTGATGTCCAAAATAGAAAAGGAACAATAATGTAAAAATTTTAAATATGCAAACCAATAATTATTATAAAAGAACAAGTTTAATGCAAATACAATAACAAAAAAAAAGTGGTTTGACAAGTGAGAATAAATGGGATTATTTCTACTCATACTAGCGTTGCACTAGGTTGCTATTAAGTCGTCATTAATGTACATCGTAGTGAGCTAATGAAAGAAAGAGTGTATGACTAAACCAACTCAATCCCAGTTATTAAACCTACAACGACTTTTTAGAAAAATAACAATGTTCTTGTTAATGATGATTGTGGTTAATGATAATTATTAAACTATGTTAATTAATTTTTTAAACGTAATAATAAAGTTTAAGTTTTTGTTTGTGATAATAAATGATTGTTAATATTGTAATATTATGAATAATATTATTAATAATATAATTAGTACAAAAGATTAATAATAATAATAATAATAATAATAATAATAATAATAATAATAATAATAATAATAATAATAATAATAATAATAATAATAATAATAATAATAATAATAATAATAATAATAATAATAATAATAATAATAATAATAATAATAATAATAATAATAATAATAATAATAATAATAATAATAATAATAATAATAATAATAATAATAATTACATATAATATTACATTAATAATTGTGATTAAAACAAAGTTAAATTTTGTTTTGAGAAATTATAATTAGGCGAACGGTTGAAGAAATCAACACTTTCTGCAACACATGCACTTAGATTTTATCTCTTCTAAAAGTATTTTGTGAAGCAAGCTTTAAAATAAGACTAACATCAACCACAATATTAAGACACCCTTCGTTTTACTACTAAATAGTCCTTCTTGAATTTACCAACAACCGGCCAGTGTCCCTCATTTTAAACTTTAACTATAAAATAAATTTATAAATGCCTGATTTTAAATTACTTCTTCTTTTTTTAAAACTTTTTAACCAAATTTTACACAAGTGTTTTGAACAGGTAGGAATGAATTATAAATACTATATTTTGTAATAAACATAAAACACATAAAAGCATTCGTACCTTAAAGCAACTGCAACAAAATGAACAAATGAAAGTGTAAAATTAGTAGTCAAAGTGTGACCAACTAACTTTAAGTATGTTTCCCGTCATAGCAATAGATGTAACACAAAATCGAACCCTGGTTTATTTTTTAATCTCTCTTAACCTTTTGGAGTATATTGCCATAGAGATACAAACTGTAGCTGCAAATGGCGGATGTCTTATTTATATATTCTATATTAAATTCATTGTTCGTTAAAGGTTGTTATCGTAAACGCTTTTTTGTTTGATTTTATACATTGGCAAAACAAGCGGATGATTTTTGTTTTTAGACTGAAAAAACAACTTTTATTTTAAAAATTCAAATCAAGTGAAGTGAGTTAGATGTGAACTTACGTACCATTACGTAGGAAATACAATGTCATTTTAATGATGCCTAATGATTGGTTACAGCAGTCATGTACATGTCGGCAATTACTTGAGAAATGTTGGCTATCAAATGCTCCAACCTAAGGAGATTATCCGCGCAGACACCTTCTTTGACATAGCCCCACAAAAAAGTCTAACGGCGGCAAATAGCAGGGCCTTGGTGGATTGTTACTCTTGCCACAAACTAAATTTACGCGTTCTGAGAACTTCCCATGCAATAAAGCTGAAATCGGTCGTGTTGTGTGGCTCGTGGCAGCTTAAAACCACACATCGTGCAGTAGATAATCCACAATTAAAGTTTGAAACAAATTATTGTTATATTTAGCCATACCATGTTTTGAGGTATCCATAATATCATTGTGGATGCTTGTTGGAGGTCTAATTTAACCATAACATGGTTAACGGGGACAATAATATAGTTAAATTATAATTTGTTTAAAATGTTCGTTAATAAAATTTTGTTGGATGTGGCCATTTAAAAAAAAAGTTTTTTGGTAGAATATTGAAATAACATTTTCTAATATTTATCCCCTTATTGTAATTTGGTTAAAAAAAAAACAATAACATGAAAAAATTCTATGCAATATTTGATGAAAAATTTATTCGGAAGTTTTACAAAATTTAAATCAGTGTTCGGAAATAAACACTAAATATCGCTTCTTAGTGTTCGGTTCGGTAGATTTGTGGAAAACACAAAAGCTAAAAGTGTTTGTGTAGAAAATTATTTAAAAAAATAACGTTTCCCTGTTTGTCATCTTTCGAACACAAAAATAATACTATTCTTTTCCCACTCAACAAAAAGATGAGAACATGTTATTCCGTTTGGTTTTTTTTTAAACTACAACACTCATTGTGTTCGGTTAAGCTTATTAATGTTCGTTCGTTTTTGTTGTGCGTAGCTCCCTTTTGGCTGGTAAAAAAAAAATCAAACATTTTTACAAAAGCAAAATACACAAACGAAAAAAAAACAAAAAGCCAGCAAAATAATTTTACACAAACAAAACATATACACAGTACACACATAAACAGTTCGTGCTGTGGTCGTTGCTAAAATTTTTTGTTTGTTCATTTCTTTATCAATGTAACACAAGAAAGATTATAGAACATTAAAATATTATGTTTGCTACAATATCCTACAATTGTTCTGTTTTTTAACGAAGAACAGAACGCTATATAATATTTGGCTCTTTCTTGAAAATATTTGCGAACGGTATTAAGGGTTGTGTTCGTCTACAAAAACACTAAAAAAATATATAGATATCGTTCCTGGGTGTTTGAGCCGAACGCTAAATATTGTTCTGCTTATTTTTAAACACTGATTTAAACTAAAGCTACGGTCACACTTATTAAATATTTGATCAAATAAGCGTAACCCCTACATTAGTTAATAGTTAGTGAGATTTAAAATGGTCTTAATATTACAAAATAAACTAATTATACTACTAGACATAGCAAAAAACAGTTTTTTGTAAGATGTGGTATTTTAATCAAAATAAATATTGATATTTAGCGAAATGATTTTTTAGTTTGGTTGTTGGTCCCGTTTTTTTCGTCAAATATTTGATAAGTCTGACCGTAGCTTTACTTAGATATGGATATTTCCATAGATAAGAACCATTTTAACACATTACACCGCCAAGCATTTTCAATTATTTTTCAAAAAAATTATGTATTCAGATTATGTCGTTTTTCGTTTTAAGCAGTTGTGATGGATATTGATCGATCTTAAAATGCATTTCTGAATTATGCCTAATAAATCACTGATGGTTTAAACGCTGGTTTAGTTGAACTAAACTTGAATTTATATGTAGTTTAAACTCATCAACCATAAATCAGTGTCCCATGTATTATATGTTGTTAAAAAAATAACATCACTTTTCGTGCGTGCGTGCTCGTTGAATGCAGACGTGTTTTTTTTTTTTTTTTAACTCGGCTTACGGTTTTTTTTTAACATAAATAAGTGTATATTTATGATATAATAATATTATTTTTTTTTAATAATATAAGATCAGCGAATGAATAGACGCTTTAAAATAATTTTTAATAAGTGAACATAAAATTTTTAATACAAATATTAAAAATTACAATTAACAAAAATATATGTATGTACACACATACATATACGTACATACATTTTAAGCAAAAACATTTCTTGTTTTCTTTATTCTTTTTTTTTATTCTCGGGGTTTTTAAACAACAAATAAAAAGAAGAGCACAATTAAACAAACAGTAATATATAAAAAAAAACTCTTATGAATGCATATAATGCAAAAACAATAAAACATAACGAAAGAAATGCGTATGTTACATTGAGTGTTGACGAAACAAACGTAGGAAAAAGAATCGATGATAGCAATTATTTAACGGCTAAACCTATTACTCGAACGCGTTCTCTCTCACCCTCTTTGTTTAAAAATACGGTCGATCGTAATACAATAACAAATTTATTAACTGCAAGCGTTGCCACAGAGCAAAAAAAAACTTTAATAAGTGATGAAACGGTTAACCCAAAAACAGCCGCTATGGACAACTCAATAACTCAAGTAAAAACTTCTCAAAAGCCTACAGTACAAGTTGGTATGGACAGGTACATAACAGTGCTTAAACGGGGACGCAGCCCTACCTCTGCAGCAGTTGCTTCGGCCTCAAAAGTACCATCTTTTGATAAAATAAATACTCAAAATCGTTTTGCAATTCTGGAGGATGAATCCTCTGAAGCACAAAACGTCATAAAATCGTCCAAGCCTCCCCCGATATATCTGAGGGAGCGAAATTCTAATGAGCTCATAAAGAGTTTGATATCGGTTATTGGTGAAAATTCGTTTTACGTAGCTGCTATCAAGCGTGGTAGTATAAACGAAACAAAAATACAAATCAATCATGAGAATGATTTTCGAAAAATTGTAAGCAACTTTGAGGCACTCAAAAAAAATTTTTATACATACCAACTGAAAAGCAGTAAAGGCCTTCAGGTAGTGATTAAGGGTATTGACTCATGTGTGGACCCAGAAGAGGTAAAAACATTCCTTGAAGAAAAAGGCTTCAAGGTAAAACATGTATTAAACATTAAAAATAGAGAAAAAATTCCCCAACCACTTTTTCGAGTGGAGTTTGAACCCGGCGACGTTAAACTTAAAAAAAATGAAACGCATCCCATCTATAACTTAAAATACATTCTGTACAGAAAAGTAACTATAGAGGAGCCGCACAAAAGAGGTGGTCCCGTTCAATGTCTGAACTGCCAAGAATTTGGCCATACTAAGGCATACTGCTACTTACCCCCTGTTTGCGTAGTATGTGGCGAATTACATGGTACAGTTCTTTGCGACAAGTCTAAAACCGACCCCAACGTAAAAAAATGCAGCAACTGTGGTGGCAATCACACTGCCAATTATAGAGGATGCCCTGTATATACTATCGTCAAGCAGTCGGTTGGACCGAAAACTAATCCCCCTCAGGTAACAAATCAAGTAAACAGTAATGACCATCAGGCCCCCCAGCCTAGTAGTAACAGAATTTCTTATGCTAACGTCTTAAAATCAAACAATATACCAATGCAAGGCCCTTCGACAAGTAATGACGAAACTCCAGTTTCTAATCTTAGTCGGCTAGAAAAAACAATGGAAACATTAGTGCAAACAGTAAATAATTTTACAAACACAATGGGTAATATGTTACAGGAAATTCTAAGAATGCAATCGATGTTATTGCAAGCTGTACTTAACAAGCCATGAACTGTTTAAAAATTTGTTTTTGGAACGCAAACGGCATCCGCCAACATAAAAATGAACTAGAATACTTTCTCAAAAATAATCAAATTGATGTTATGATGGTTTCTGAAACTCATCTGACCTCAAGAAATACGTTTAAAATCAATGGTTATATACTATATGATACCAAGGACCCTCGAGATAGAGCTTGTGGAGGTTCTGCCATTTTGATAAAAACCCGAGTCAAACACTACTTAATGTGTGATCATCGTGAGGATTATCTGCAAGCAACAAATATTCGTGTTGAAGAGCTTAATCGAAACATAGTAATTTCATCTTTATACTCTCCACCTAGATTTTCAATATCAGAAAGCCAATATTGTGAATATTATAAATCCCTAGGACCCTGTTTCCTGGCCGCTGGCGATTATAACGCTAAACATACCTTCTGGGGGTCACGACTTATAACACCAAAGGGTCGTGTTTTGTTTAATACAATCTCTAAAATGAATTTAAATGTTGTCGCGAGCGGACAACCAACATATTGGCCTGCTGATCCACAAAAAATTCCAGATGTCATCGATTTCGGCGTGGTTAAAAACATCCCCACAGAAACGATTCACGTTGAAGCCTCATTAGAATTATCCTCTGATCACACACCTACAATTGTTACTATAACAAACACCAATAGAATTGTATCTCCCTCTAGTTACATAGCGACGTCAGCTACACAAATAAATTGGCTAAAATATAAAAAATATCTCAGTACTCATTGCACAGAAAATATTCCGCTTAGCACACCGGAGAATGTGGATCTTTCTATTGCCAATTTTGACAGTTATATTAAACTAGCGGTTCAACATTCCTGCAATACCCGCAAAAAAACTTATAATAATAATATATATTCTACAGACGTCGAGCGCCTCTTGAATGAAAAAAGGAGAGTGAGAAGGGAGTGGCAATTGCACAGATCCCCCCAACTTAAGAACTTATTAAAAGAGTGCACAAAAAAGCTAAGAAAATTACTGCAGTCCCGGAAAACGGCTTCCGTGGAAAAATATCTTAAGGACCTGGATGCAACACCACAATCAGAATACTCATTATGGCGTGCAGCCAGAAATCTAAAAAGGCCAGTTATCATGAAACCACCATTAAGAAACCTGAATGGAAGTTGGGCAAGAAATGATAATGAGAAAGGAAACCTGTTTGTAAATCATTTGAAAAACGTATTTACCCCAAACATATCTGACGACATAGCGGACGAGTTACCACCTGTTGCTGCTAGAGCAGCTGTTCCTCTAAGATTTGAGATGAGAGAAATCGAAAAGGCTATTTGTAACTTAAACCCCAAGAAAGCCCCTGGTTTTGATAAGATAAGCAACAAAATGCTTTTGGAGCTACCTCGCATAGCAAAGAAAATTATTCTTTATATTTTTAATGCTATTTTACGCCTTGAATACTACCCTCAAGAATGGAAGGTCTCCTTAGTAAAGATGATACCAAAGCCAGGAAAAGATCACACAAAAGTTGAGTCATATAGGCCTATTAGCTTATTGTCTAATATATCAAAGCTATTTGAGAAGCTCTTAGCGTCAAAATTAACCCCAATTCTAAATGATAATGGGTGTATACCTAACCATCAATTCGGTTTCAGAAGAGAACATAGCACAATTGAACAAACCCATCGAATAGTAAACGCCATAAGAAAAGCCTTTGAAGAAAGAAAATATTGCTCCGCTCTCTTCATCGATGTTTCTCAAGCTTTTGATAAAGTCTGGCATGTAGGCTTGTTACATAAATTGAAGCTAAACCTACCGGTTAACACACACAAGCTGCTAGAAAGCTACTTGGTCGGTCGAAAATTTATTATTAAAGAAGGTGATTTTTTAAGTTCTCCTCAGCCAATTGAAGCTGGAGTGCCTCAGGGAAGCATCCTGGGCCCACTTTTTTACCTTATATATACCTCGGACATGCCAACAAATAATTACACCCTAACCTCAACTTTTGCTGATGATACAGCTTTTCTAAGCGTACACGAGAACAGTCGAGAAGCATCTCGATACCTGCAGGATCATATATTTCAACTAGAACTGTGGTTAAAACAATGGAGAATAAAGGTCAATGAGCAAAAATGCGTACATATAACATTCACCTTGCGTCGGGAAACTTGCCCCCCTATTAAAATCAATAATCAACTAGTGCCTCAACAATCGCATGTCAAATATCTCGGTATTCATCTAGATCGTCGTTTAACATGGAAATGCCATATAGAAGCAAAATTAACCCAAATGAAACTAACAGCAATTCAAATTAACTGGCTTATTGGAAGAAATTCTGTTCTTAGTCTCGATTGCAAACTACTACTTTACAACTCTATTTTAAAGCCAATATGGTGCTACGGTATTCAACTTTGGGGCACTGCCTCGGCTTCAAATATCGAAAAAATTCAAAGGCGCCAAAATAAACTTCTTCGAATAATCACAGCTGCCCCCTGGTATGTTAAAAACTCAAATATCCACAAGGATCTCAATGTGCCACTGGTAAGGACTATTATTACGAAGTATGCGGTAAAATATTTAAAAAGGCTAGAGTTGCACCCTAATCCACTAGCTCGAAATATTTTAAATGATAGTGGCCACACTCGCTTAAGAAGAAGAGACACTGCAGCACTTACCCATTAAGATGAGCGATAGACACCTACATATGTGAACAGAACCCGTATGAAGAAAATTTTTGTCTGGCACTGGCAGGACATAAAATAAATTATTAGGATAAGATTTGATTAATTATTGTTAGTTCATATTTAATATATGAAGATTCAATAAATAAATAATGAAAAAAAAAAAAAAAAAAAAAAAAAAAAAAAAAAAAACATGTGGCAGCACTACGACAAATGTTGGCAAATTCATATGATTTGTACTGGTAGTTTAAACACCCAATTTCATGCGTTTAAAGATGGTTTATATGTTTAATGATTTATAGATTTGTTGGTTTAAACACATTTTAAACCAAAAAGAGGGTTTAACTTGCTCTGATTTTTTAGCCCTTAGAGTCTTGATTTTTTTAAGTTCAAAATATACTTTATCTATCAAATAAAATATAAAATTTAGATAAATATAGATAGAAAATGTATTAAAAGATACTGAAAACGATATTATCGGGTTGGAATTGTTTTATTTTCAAAATCATTTTCCATCACATACCTGATTATTTCCTTTATATAGCTTTGCATTTAGTAAAAGAGTATTAAATTGGAACAACATAGGTCTTAGAAACAAGCTGGTAGCGTAACGTGAACAATAAAAAAGCTTTATAATAATTTTGATATAAATGCATAGAAAACAATAAAAATTTATTTCCATTAAAAAATTTGTGATATTAATGAAAAATTTAATTAAATTTACACCACTAAGCAAATAAATAGTATCAGTTAAAGACCTGCACAGATATACTTATCTGTTCGTACAAGTTTCTGTGTGTTTCAAAAAAACAAGATTGCGCACTCAGCTGTACAAAAAAAAATTTCTGCTGTGCATCTACGTCATCAAGACACACACAAATGCCCATACACAAAGTCTTTTTCTTCGTCACACACAAAAATAACGGACTTGCGCAATGCGCAATCTTGTTTCTTTGATTCATGAGAGAGCAGATCCTAGTAAATACTGATGGAAGACAATAAGTTACTTATTGTAGGATTCCGTTATTTTCAATTGTTTTTCAACGAAAAGAGCATACCCTTTTGTCTGGTAAAACAATATTTTTTTACAAAAACAAAATAAAAATGTTCAGCTATTTTTATACCATTCACCACAGGTGGAAAAGGGTATATATAAGTTTGTCATTCCGTTCGCCTGTCCGTCTTACGTTTGATATGTGTTTTCCGGAGACTCCAGACATGATAGTTGCTAGGTTGTTTTACATTTATATCACATATAGTCCACCATTTCTTGCTATTGAAATTCAGCCAGATCCAAATATCCAAAAATCCCTTGTTGTTGTTGTATTTGTATTACTTTTTCCTGTATATCTGGAGAACGGCTAGAGCCAAAGTTTCTAAATAAGGTACACACATTTAGGTTATCAATATATAGCATCCCACAAAATGTGGGCGGGATTGGAGAAGTGGGCGTGGTACCTCCCGTACAAAAAATATCAAAAATCAATGATTTTTAGGACTGTTCGATGACCTATGGTTATACCTTGTATATAAAAAGATCGGAAATCTTTTGTAAAAAATATTTTCTGAAAATTTGGAAAAATCGGTTCAGATATGAAAAATATAAATATAAATATATACTCTTTTCCACCTGTGGTGAAGGGTATACAAAATAAGCGAGAATTTTTTGTTTGTATATGACTTTAAGCAAAAAATTTAGGAAGAACTTGAACGTTATGATTAATTTTTTTATGATTAAATACTTTACAAATTTCTAGAACGTACGAACAAACGTCCCTTCATGGTACACTTATCGACATTTTATATATTTAATTCAGTTTATAAAATCGCATTTATAAGCTGTATACATATTAATTTTCAAAATATTTGGTCACATTGTTCACTGATTAAGTAGATTACTAACTTTTCTCTTTTTTTGGTAAGTAGCCAAAAATACCACATACACAAACAAAATTTTACAGACATTTTAACAAGACATTTAAAAATAAGTCCTTAACACTGACATTATTATATACATATAAAATCTAGACACTGCATACATTCTATAATCCAAACACTTTCCAACAACAAGATGAGCATGATGATGATGATCATAACTACGTTTTAAACATAAAACGTTCTAACAATGACTTGTTTGTGTGTGTGATGAAGTAATAGGAGTATGCAGTAGTAACAGTAAGTAAATGTATAGTCCAGTACTCGTAACTATGTATTGTTAATGTACCAGAATAGAAGAAAATACCGTAATCGTAATAATAGGAAAACAGCTACTTCAACAGTAACCCATGGAAACATAACAATTTGAAAGTATGCTTATCACACTCGTATAATACATACAGCCAAATGAGTGAACGTTTCTATTACAATATACTTACAATGGTCACGCCTCTCAACTATATGCCGACAACAATAATAATAGCAACAACTTTAACAAAAAAAAAAAAAAAAAAACTGACAAAATCTTAGTAGAAGGACTGGATACATGTTGGTGGCATCATAGTTCATCATCAATGTGAATGTAAGATATTATGACACCAGTGACCTCTAATGTGGTCATCCAACACCCACTACACAACTTCAGATTCACAATTATATAGAGACAGATGTACGTACATATGTATGTACATTAGGGTGGCCGTTATTTTTTTTATTTTGATTTCTTATATTCTCCCCCCCTAAATCGGTTCAGTTTTATGTAAAAAAAAATACAAAAAAATTTCGTAGCGATAAGTTGTGTTTTAGGGGGGGCGTCCGTCCCTCAAAGTTTGCCATCAAGCCATTTATTCAAATGTAATTTGTTGCGTATGACTATTTTCTAAAAACAACATTTTACAAGAATATGATATATGGCAATATTTTAGCTCTTCTAGTCAACAACATAAGCCTCTAAGAAAGTTTTTTGCTAAAATTTATATTTTAGCAAATAATTAAGAAAATAAAAACAAAATACCAAACATTTTATATACGTTTTATATATATAAAAGGTGGATTTAATGTCAAGTGACCCAATTTTGATATAGATGTCTTTCGATTTAAATAAAATTTACACCAATTTTAGTACTGTTAGATAGTAGCTTAGACACAAATTTTCAACAAGATCGGTCAAAAAGTTTCTGAGTTAGAGGGGGTCAAAGTTTGAAATTTTGGCCATACAGGTGTTCTTTCTCATCCATGTAACTTATTACCTATTGGTGTAAGCAAAATTTGTCCCAAGTAGCTTAGATAGCTTTTTGATCAAACTTTTTAAAAAAATTGTTGTTTTTTTAAAAAATTTTTTAAATTTTTTTTTTTTAAATTTAACACTTGGCTAAAAAAAATAAAAAAAAAGTTTTAAATTTAAAAAAAAAATATTAAAAAATTTTTTTAAAAAAACAAAAAAATATTTTTAAAAAAGATTGATTAAATAGCTATCTAAGCTACTTGGGACAAATTTTGCTAACACCAATAGGTAATAAATTACATGGATGAGAAAGAACACCTGTATGGCAAACTTTGACCCCCTCTACCTCTGAAACATTTTGACCGATCTTGTTGAAAATTTGTGTGTAAACTACTATCTAATAGGACTAACCTTGGTGTAAATTTCATACAAATCGGAAGACATCGATTCCAAAATTTGGTCACTTGACATTAAATCCACCTTTTATATATATAAAACGTATATAAAATGTTTGGTATTTTGTTTTTATTTTCTTAATTATTTTCTAAAATATTGATTTTAGCAAAAAACTTTCTTAGAGGCTTATGTTGTTGACTAGAAGAGCTAAAATATTGCCATATATCATATTCTTGTAAAATGTTGTTTTCAGAAAATAGTCATACGCAACAAATTACATTTGAATAAATGGCTTGATGGCAAACTTTGAGGGACGGACGCCCCCCCTAAAACACAACTTATCGCTACGAAATTTGTTTGTATTTTTTTTTACATAAAACTGAACCGATTTGGAGGGGGAGAGTAAAAGAAATCAAAAAAAAAAGTTCTCCATACAACTAACGGCCACGCTAATGTACATATGAATATAAAGTGAATGGGAAAAACACATTTAAGATTACATACATACATGTCTTCAAAAACATGTACTATGTATTCATTTAAAAACTTGACTTCAACTGTTAGTTAAAAGCCTTTTGTAATATATACAAACTCTCACACTATGAATTCGAAAACAAATACATCCATTTACACATTTGTAGAAATATAGAGGGATAAAAAGTTTATTCGACAAAGTTTTTTGTTGGAATTTAGTTTGAAGAAGATTTACAATTTTATAAACCTGCCGTTAATAAAATGGAAACAAAAATTTGTGTGAGAAGTTATATTGAAACGGGTTTTCGTATTGTATTGTTGTTTTTAATATAATTTTTCACACGAAATATTGTTTTAATTTTCTAAAATCAGATCCAAATTAAAACAACACATTTATGTAAACTCCTGTCAAAATTCACGTTTTATTTTTTATATTTTTTAAAGTTAAAAAAATAGTTTTAAAAAATATATTGTAGTATTATACTAAGTGCTAAAATAAACTTAGTGCTATAATATACTTTGGCCCGTTTTCACAACTTACCGATAGCTTAAGGTAGGATTTTATCGGCCGTAAAAAAAGCTTTCCATTTCCACAGCTTTACTTTAACCTAAGAGGTAGGAGGAACCTTAATTTACTTTATCGGTCACTTTAGGTTAAAGTAAAGTTTTAATAATGAAACAGTTTTTATAAGGCCGTTTAAAGTCTAATTTAAGCTATCGGTTAGTTGTGAAAACGGGCCTAAGTGCTATGATATACTTAGTGTGCTATAATATACTACTAGTATAGACTACTAGTATTTCGTAGGCTTTATTATTTTAAAAATAATGATAAATACATTTCTCATTGTTTATAATTATAGAGCACTATCCAAAAAAAAAAAAAAAAATCAGGTGATAAATACAACAAAAGAGGAAATTTTTAGTAAAAATATGTTGAGCCAAAATCATATACCAGATGCCTAAAAACGTTTGTTACATTACAAAAAAAGTCTAAAAAATTTTGTAAAACAGTTCTGGGCCTTGTTTCTTAAACCTACAAGTAAAATACATTAAAAAAGGCAACAATTTTACAATTTTTGTTTTTGATTTTTAAATAGATGACTTTTTTTAATTATAAGTTTCTGACGGTCTAAATAGTTTAACAGATATTTGAAAGATTCGCCAAAGTAAACACTATATATATCAAACAAAATGTAAGTGGTTTGTAAAATATTAAGATGAGAACCACCGTCCATGTTGTTCAAAACCTTCTAGAGCATATTTGAATGCTACCAGATTGTCGTTGTTGTGCACAATATTGGTAAAGCCATTATGTTTTGTTATACAATAAAATCGGTCCGAATCCCTTTATCGATTAAAGATGTAGGAAATATATAATTTGAAAGTTATCGATATGTTCTCTCATCTAGCAGAATAGTTCGCGTAGTACGTATCCCAAATTTGTCATGGTGAATTTCGTGGCTGCAAAACATTTGGCAGAATATGTATATTTTTAATTGCAAAACTACCCACACGCCATCGTTGTTCAAAGTGTAGTGGAAATACATAGTACGAATGATGGATGTGCCAGGCGAATTTGCATCCAGCACCCATGTTCTGTAACTTTAGTGAGAACTTCTCGCATCGAAAAGATGTGAAACAAAATATTCCATCGTTTCTCGAAAAGTGAGAAAAAAGTGTGTCTGTTACTCATGTCAAAAACCATCAAAAGAGATTACGTCGATACGTTATAAGTGTTAAAACATTGCACTCGAAGTCGAGGTGACACTGCATACGTTGAGAACGCCAGTTACGCATACTGCTGACGGCAACCAAAATTACCTAAAATTTGAACATTTTCAACGACGGCGGCGAAAATACAACCGTCGGCTATAACAAATAATCTAAATGGCGACTTTAATGTTTGTTGTTTGCAAACGAGCTTTGAAAACATTTGTATATTTTATAAAAATGTTAAAAGCAAAATAATTAAACAATGGAGAAATGTGCCAAGAACAAAATATTTTTATTATTATTCTTTGCATTTTGAATTTTTAATATGATTTTTATTAAGTGTTAACATTTTTTCTCGCCCCATTTTTATTCTTGAGTTTATTTGAAAGTTCAAAGCGGGAACTTTCTCACATACATTTTACAAACACACTGTTTTTGTAAATTGGGCAGTAGAGTTTTTTTTTCCCCGGACTTTTTCGATTCCCGGGAAAGCGGGCAATTTTTTTAAATTTCCCGGGATCCCGGGATCCCGCTCCATATAAATAATACAAAGTAAATTTTGTTATTAAGTAATGAAAAAAACTTTTATAAAAAACATAAGGGAACTTGTTTACAAAGAAAGTAAAAGAATTGGTTCAATACTAAAAAATTTATTGAAGATTGAAATAGGAACTTGAATTATTATCACCTCACGCCTTTATTCCCTATTATTATGCTTTTATTCAGTATAATTATGCTCTTGATACAAGGTAAAAAGATAACATAAACATAACAATTTAATTCATAAAACAATAATAAAAACAAAATTCAAATTAAGGTACTCAAGATATGAGTTAAAAAAGTTAATTAATAAAATAGATAAAATATTTTAAAGAAATACAAAAATTTTTTAACGACTTAGGAAATAACTTTCTGACACACTCAAAGCGCTTTGTAGGTCGTCAAAAAGTATATTCCTGATTTTATTTACTAATTATCATGTTTCCGAAAAATGTCGTCCATTTTTTACCTAGGTTGGACAAATAGTTAAAAGTGCACCGTTGTAGCATGCTTCGGATGCGTCTATATCAGTCAAATGTATGTCAAGGTTAATGCAAAAATAGCATCCACCGGACTGCTTCTTCCAAACCTTTTCATTTCAATAGGTCCATTTGTAATCTTAAGGACAATATGTTTTTCAAGTTGTATGTTGTAGTATCTTACACGAGTTTCCAAAAAGTTATTTTATTTCGGTTTACCCGCTCTTCACGGGTATATAAACCAATAAACATATCGCTCCTTCATTGCATCATAGTCATATCTCAAAATTTGAAGTAACTTTAGCAAAGTTTTCCTTCATACCTTCGCGTATTATATCTCAAACTGAACCAAAGTTATAGCAAAATATATCTTTAAATCGGTACATTTTGAAAACTTTAATCGCTTTTTGCCAAGATCGTTTGTTTTTGTAGATATGACTATGTTGCAGTAAAGGAGCGACATTTTTAAGTATCTCCTATTTTTATGACTTGTTCATGAACAATGAAACTTTACTGCCTGCATCTTATTTTGAATTAATGTACTTTATTAATTCTTCACTTCACTAAATGTAATAATTATCAACTGTTGCACTGCCCATTCTGATTTTAGTAGATTTATTGCATCAGGAGACATTGATTTAAATACATGTTCTCACTTCTTGTAATTGATCTAATCCACAACCCATCCAAGATGCAAATTTTTAGAGAATAGAAAACTAAATTTCAAAGTATAAATAGCTATTTTCTGAAATTATGAGGAATTTTTTATTTCCCGGAATCCCGCAAGAAAAATCCCGGGAAAACGGGAAATAAAATAATTGAAATTTTTTGTGAATAAAATCAAAAGTTGCAAACAGATTTTAATCATTTATGGCTTGTTTTGTTTGTAGCTTCGTTTTTTATAAGTCTGTAGAAAATTAGAAGCCTAGCTGCATTTTTTAATTTTGTATGAATTTTTAAAAAACAAAAATTTCGAAATTTTGATAAAAAAATGAATTTTTTTTTTCAAAAAAAAATTATGTTTCAATAACGGCTACTTATATTAGAAAAAGAGTTTTACTTTTCTGAAATGAAATTTTTTTAGTAATTTCAATAAACTAAACCATTTTTGAGTTACGCGAATATATGTTGAGCAACCTCCTCCATTTTCGAAATAACGGTATATCTCGAAAACCAGAGCCAATCTGAAAAAACCGCGGGCACCACTGGATTCAGCGTCCCCGAATTATGTTAAAACGCCATGTGCCCGGCTTGTCAGTTTTTTCAACTAGCATAGTGTAGTCATAGGACTGTTGGGTATTAAAACATAAATTCTCTGATATAGAAAAACCTACATTCTTTCCTAAATAATAACTTAATGCCATAGTTGAGGGTAGTGCACTAAATATTGATTTAAATCAACAATGCACTATCACTAAATAAAACTGCAAAGAAATTAGTTTGCACTCTTTTTTACCAGCTTTTTTAACTACCACTAAAATAATTTCAGTGATATTGCAAATTTTTTCACTATCACTAAACGCAGATTGAATGCTAAAATCTGCACTCAATTCAAATAGTGCAAACTTGCAATCAAAAAAATTTACAATAAACTGATGATTGCTTTTTTTTAAATCAAACTATTTTTTTTTTTGAGTGCAAAATTTTTTAACATCACTATCACTCATGTTTAGTGAGGCTGCAAATTTTCAATTCATCACTCAACATCAACAAAATGATTGCAATATTTTTGCACTATCACTAAGTGTGAATTGAAACTGCAAAATGAGTGCACTACGCCTATCTATGCTTAATGCAACTTCCAAAAAAGTTACTGTTTTATTTTTTCCAGGTTAATTTAAAATAAAAAAAGTAAGCTGGGTTAATAGCTGATAGTTATAGTATAAATAAATATCTTGAAAGAAATACTAACTCAATTTCTGCATGACATTGAAAATTGCAATAATTTTAGATATTTTAAAAATAAATTCAAAAACAATTTAAGATGTTAAAATAGTTTAATCCAAAAGAAAAATAGCAATCGTCGCATTTCTAAAATAAAACAAGATGTTTATTTCAATCACAATTGTGGGAATTATTTTATGTCTAACTGTGTAGAATTCAAAAATGCACAGAAATACACACTTCAGTTTAATATAATTTCATGTTTGGAAACAGAAATGAAAAAGAAAAACAGAAAAATGGGAAAACAAGTTCTTTCTCGTCATTTGAGACTATATTACCATATCCCAGCGGTAAAAGGAGTGAGTAAAGAGGCCTAGTAAAATGCCTTATTTAGCAGACTTAAGCGCTTCTCGGCGCATTCCATACTCATTTATTTTTTCGCAGGTTGTCATTAAGAGCAAGTCCTTCCACACTCCCTTCTGGTTAAAGGCTTTCAGATAAAGGACTTTAAAAAGGGAATATGAAGAATATCTTTTAGCCGATAGAATGTTCGCCTTATCAATTAATATTAACAAACACAAAACTCTTTAACAGCTGATACGTAAAAGATATAAATTGTATAGGTACATCCGCATCGCAACGTCACGTTTACATTTCCTTTCCCAAATTTTGTTTTTGTTTTAAATGTAAGTTTAACGAGTCACTTCAGCACTCGCGTTTTAAAAACAGGCAGAAAGTCAAACATATTTTATAATTTTGTTGTTGCTTTCTACAGAAATACATATTGCGTTTTAAAATTTTCAACGCCACAAGATATGCAGCGTTCGAAATTTAAAAATTCAAAATGAATTTTTGTAGAAAGCAACAACAAAATTATAAAATATTTTTGACTTTATTTTTGCTTTCAATTAATTTTTTGGCATTGCGTTGCGTTTTTCACAATTAGGGCCTTAGGAATGTCGCTAAAAAAATAAAACTTAACAGCTTCAGTTCTCTCTTCTTAAAGAAGGGACTAGCGAATGTGTAATGAATATTTTGGAAGGGGTTTATACAATAAATTTATACCTTGTGTAAGGCATATCATAAGAAACGAATCTTTAGTGAGAAGCGTTCAAAAAGGCCTGCCACTTGCGGTCCTTTTAATATTACCCTCTGGGATTACATCGAGAAACACATTAAAATGCATATATTAGTAATAAACTTACATGAATGTAGATATAAAGGTATATAATTGAATATGTACTTGTACATACATATCTTCATATGTAGAATGTTTGTATATCTGATTTTACATGTTGTGCAGTATGCCTGCTAGTAGATCTTTCAGATCGTCCATATAATTCAGGCATCTAGTCTGTCCGTATTATGTATGTATGTGTGCACAAATTCATTTATTTTGAAAAACAGTAAAGTTTATTGTGTGTGGATGAACTGATTTCAGACGAATGTAAATGCATGCATTTGTATTTGTACTCCTATGTATGTATGTGTTCATGTCACTATTTAATGGCAACGACCTACGTAAGTGGTTACGCTTGGTTACATTTTTCCGCCTTTTTGCCTCTTTATTGCATGCTCTCATACGAACAAAATGAAAATGAATAAAATTTTCCGAAAAACAAAATTGTGAAAAATTGACTTTAAATTAGCAACTGTATAAAATTAAAACCAAAATTGTAAAATTGACATGGTGTTATGATCAAACTATATTAGATAATTATAACACGTTTTAATTGCAAGAGATATATGATCACTTAATAAAAAGGTTTCAACAGAGTTAATTGGAAATTGGTATTAGAAACTAAAATAATAGGATCGTGTTAAATTTTATTTAAATCAAAAGCTTTTAAGGCGATTTTATATTTAAGTTAAAGGAAATTATAAGAAAGGAATCTACATAAGAGCATTGATACAATTTTTAATTTATTCCAACGATATTTTATGAAGTACAATTTGGTGCGGCTTAGATGACGAAGGCATCGTCAACTAATTTTTCTTAATATCCGTTACCGGTGCCAACATTACCTTACAGAAAGAAAAACACTTGGGATAAATCAAGTTTTTTATGATTACTTTAAGTACGAGTCGTACTCAAAAATTCCAGTACGAATAACACTAAAACTTACTCAAACAATCCTTAATGGGAATACTTTCTAAATCAATCCAGGAATTTCTTGAAAAAGGTATAAAGTTCTTAATTCAAGTAAAAGAAATATTAAACTTTTCGTTGTGTTTAACCCTCCGGCTTACGCATGTTTTGATTTTCTATAGACATTAAAAAAGGTTTGGCCACACTCATGTGATACACGAAGGGTTAAAAAGTAAATTTGAAGACTTGCTTCTTATTTAGTTTATATTTTTAGTTAAATAGTATGTACATAAGAATTCTAAAGTAAAAACCATATCGGGCATGATGTTGGGGTTTTATCATTCTGTTAGGTGAAATACGAGTAAGTAAATTAATCATAACAATTTTTTCTTTCTAATTCGGGATAAAATCAACTTTATAATGAGATTGATTCAATCTTAGTTTTACTTAAATCAATCTAATTTTTGGATTATTTCAAGTACGAGTAGGGTTGTTGGGCTTTTTTCTTAAAAACTCGTCAAAAGTTTTAACAAAATTCATCAAAATCGTCACGAAAATTTAACAAAATTGTCAACAAATCGTCAAATATTTAAATTTTACAAATCAGAGACAATTTATTGCATTGATTGGTTCAAAAATATAAATTTTTAACAAGAAATTATATTTATGATTAATAAATTGATATGGTTAAGTTTTATTCTATTTATTTGAACAAGTGGGCTGGAATATATTTATCATTTATAAAGAAATACAAAAGAAAAAATATATTTTCATAAAAACATAACAAAAATGTATTTATTTCATTTATCCATATTCACAAAAACATTGCATATAAAAGAGAAAATTTCATTTGCTATTAACTCGAGCTACCTTTAAATAATTAGCTGTTGAAGGTGCTAAACCAAGGGTTATGTCTATATCAACAGCATTTTCACCCGACTTGAAACGTTTTATTACGTCCAATTTTACTAATGCATTTTCTTGTCTTTGCACTAATTTTTCAATACAACTTCTTATAAAGAACTAACTTCTTACTTCCTAACACATAACTATACTTAGAATAACTAACCTAAGAAAATTAAATGGTTATTCGCCTTTTTACACGCAAATAGAAAAATTCTTCACATGTGATTATGAGTTCAGTGAAAAAATCCAATCGTATGTAGCGACGAAAATCGAAATCATAAAAGCGCAAAGAGGATTTAACCAATTTTTAAAAAGCGACGCAAATAGGACTGTCGCAAATCGGGGCTCTAGTGTATTTTTTGCAGTATAGATGGCATGCATAAATGTAATTGTAGAATTCGGATTACAAATGCTTCTAATGAAAGCCACCTGGTTTGTAATGGGGGAAGAATTTTTTTTTTTTTTTTTGTTTAATTTCCAAGAATTTTTGTATTTCGAAAAATTGATTTTTACGTATTGGACTGTTCCCAATATAATTGTAAATATTTCTTGTAAAGCTTAGCATATTCTGCAAAATTAGTTCTCGACAACTGCCCTAAGCAAATCTCACCATATCACTGCAATTGTTCGCACACAAACGTTATATCTAAGTCAAACTAGGTACTCGGAAAGAATTATTTAATAAATCAGCAGAAAATATGACTTGAAAATTTTAATAACATCCAAGCCAAAAATTACGTTTTCATAATATATGTGTGGCTTGATTTAAGCAAAATGTTATTTAAGAAAATTTTACTCAATACGAACGATAAAAGTCAAGAAATTATTATGGATTTTCTTGTTTTAAGAAACGAAATTGATTGCTCTAGAAAATATACATCTTTCCGTGTATGAAGTAACATTTTTACGAGTCACAAGTCGAAAGTAGTTTATTACTATTGCACGGGCAGAAATATTTAATCACTTAATCACCAGAAAATATGGCTTGAAACAGGAAAATTTTGTAACATTCTCGTCCAAGCAAAAAATTTCTTATTGTAAAAATATGTGTGGCTTGGTTTAAACAAAAAGTTATGACTCAAAGCGAACTAAAATTTACAGCTAAAAAAAAAATTATATTATTTCTATAGTAACTTAAATCAAATTTTCGTTGCCTATGGCCAATTTCAACAAATTCTATTGAAATATCAAATCATATTTAAATATAGTTTTTGATATCTGTGGCATTTTGACAAAACTTCTTAAGTCAACGTTTAAAAGTTGAAAAAAATTTTGTTAATCATACGAATGTTCATTCAAAAACCTTTTTGTTTACGTTTTTAAAATTTTGTAATATAGAAGAAATGGTCCTTTAATTTTGGTTTATATTATTTTTAAATGAAAATTATTTTTTCCCCGAGTTTTTTTAAACTATTTTGCTATCTTATCTCGACTTAAGGTGTTTTGTCAAAATTCCACAGATTTAATTTTAGTTTTATTTGACATGAAAACGGATTTTAAACATAAATTGATATTTTAATAAATTGATGAAATCTGCCATTAATTATTTACAAAATACGTAGAAAGACTCGAATTTTACATGTCGATTCAAACAAAAATTAATTGGATTAAATCAAGTTTTCTTGAGCTGTTTCTGAAAAATTTAAAGAAATCTCTAGCATTTGTTTTTTTGATGCAAGGAATTCGATTCTATTTTAAAATCAAAATAACCAGACGAATATTTAATAAATGCAGACTTTTTTAAATAAAAACTAGCAATTTTTGATCATGAAAATGTTTCTTTATTTAAGAAAATTTTACTGAATACAAACAAAACAAGTTAAAATCATGAAATTATTTTTGGATTTTTGATTACTTTAGAAAAAAACTTCTCTCCGTGTCCACTCTTTAAGTTCATTCTTCGTCTAAAATTACTTTATTCACCATATTATTTCGTATTTATATTGAAAACAAAAACAAATTTAAGTTTTTTTTTTATTGTTTTCAATATGAATATGCGAAAGAAATGTTCTTGTCAACATTGTGGATCTGGCAGTTAATGTCCCCAGGATAAATAATGTAATTTTTGTTTAAGTAAGTAAAATTGTCAACAAAACTTTTTCTCTCCAAAAATATTCTTCTGATAGCGCTGTTTTGTATAAATAGATTAATCACGCGAATAATTTTTCGAGGGAAAAAATTTAATCAAATAATATTCGAACAATTTAATATTATTCCGTAAATCGAATAACTTTAATTTAATCTAGTTTAAAATTTAAAAAATAAGACAAAAAATTATATTTTTTAACATAAAAATTTTATTAAAAAAGTAACAACAATTTAGCAAAATATAATTTATGTAATAAAAGAGGGAAACTTTTTAAATAAACAATTGCATCAAAATTTAAGCTTATCTTCTAAAATAATCCTTAAAAAGAGTTATCAGTTTAAATCTTAATGTTTTAAACGGGTTCTTTATTTTTTTTTTAAATGACACTTGATTTTGAAAAGATTCTTTCACTTATTGTTGACATAGGAGAGATTGATAGTAAAGCGCTATAAAACATATCCAATTTCTCTCTCTTTTTCTTGTCTTTTCTAAAAATTGGTAGTCTTCATTATACCACTTGAATCTCTTTTTGATTTCTTAACAATTTTATTAATTTTAATAGTCTTGTTAAGGTTTGGAAGGAGGTTGTTTTTATTCGTCTCAAAAAAATCACCTTTTTATTTTAATTAGTCTGTACTAAACTTTCTTATTAATAAATTATCTCCAAACTCCTTGATTTCAGTATTTGTACTATATGTTCTTTTAAAAAATTTCAAGAAACTGTTACTCGAAGGAAATGTTCCTAAGGTGTCAGAGAATGCAGACTAAATTAAATTTTGAAATGCGTTGGAATTCATGACCAACATGGTCTAATCTTTTAAATATAAACTCATGACTAGGGATGAGATTTTCATGCACTAAAAAATCGAAAATATGCGCATAAAATATGCACTTAAAACTCCAAAATATACATTAAAAAAATAAATAATATGCAAAAACTTTTGTACATGGAAAATAATCTCTCAATGTCAATAGAAGTTAAAGGAGCATACTTGAAGGATGTTAATTCATTAAGAGAGTACATATTTTCTAATTCAGATCCCACATTTGATTTCAGATCCAAAATTTTTTTGTAAAACCTAAATTTTTTATTTATTTTTTTTTTTTTTTTTTGGTTTATTTTAATTTTTTCGACATTGTAAATTTTACTTTCTTCAATATCAATTAATTTGAGCTGACTATTAAGTGAACTAAATCCCTCCAATTCAGTTAGTGTTTCACAAATAAATCCGTAGTTGAAAAATACAAATGCTAATTGATCTTTTACTTTTTTAATTGCATAAGCATCGGTAGCAACAAGTTCTTTAATAACATTCTTAAATTGCTTAAAGTTTCCGAATAGTATTCTACTGCTTCTAGCCAGGTTCCCCATCTTGTTAATACTGGCTGCAGTGGTCACGGTACCAAAAGATACATTTCATTCAAAATTGTAACTCGTGAAGGAGCCTTTAAACTTATTTTGCCCGTATGAAACCAATCATCGAATAAGATTCTAATTTCCTCTGCAACTCGGTGTAACTCATGTGCCAAGCAAGTAACATGTAACTGTTTTGGACAAAATATTTTAAGCGCATTGGAAGCCTTAGCGAAGTAAGCTGCAGCATTGGTTAAAAATAGAAGGATCTTTTGTCGAAATCTTAAAAATCATGTATTTTAAGCATAGCTCAAAAAAAATGTATTTATTGATTTAAACAAGTTTTTTTTTTTTGAATGCTAAGTTTTTTGTTTCTTTTTTTTTTTTTTTTTCGTGTAAATAAAAATTTTTTGAAGAACTTTTTTTTACAATATATAATTAAAAAAATATATCACACAAAAATATTAAAATATGCAAAAATATGCATTTAAAACCAAAATATGCAAATTTTTACCGCAAATTTAATGACTCGGAAGGTAATTGGTCGACATCGATCTTAGACAATCGTCAAAAAACATGCATTTGCTTGGAAATCGCATCCCTACTCATGACTTTATTGATGGATGTTTAACTTGAATACGATTCTAGTGAAGCTATGTAAAAAAGATTTCTACCGACTTCAGTTTGCCTTGCTGCTAAAAAGGCGAATGTGTCACATTATGCTAAATTATCATACAAGTTGCAACCAGCACCTAAGTCACAAGTCTTACATGAACACATATTCAGACATTTATGTTTTTTACTTTCACAAAAAAACTGTTACCCCGTTTATATGAAAGTTTTGCTCTAAACGCCACTGTTTGGCGAATGCTGCAAGTTCCTCACACAGAAACGTACAAAATAAATTGTCTTCTTACTTTGGTTTGTAACCGTTAGAAAAATAAGTAGATAAAGCAAAAGCAAAATAATCGTGGCTATTCTGAAATACGCGTCGAATAAGTGAACATTTACATGAAAACAAAAACAAAACCAAATTGACAAAAATTGTTTTTGTTTATCATACAAAATTTATAGTTTTTAAAAGAGAAAGAATCGCGTTATATCTCTAGCGTTAATTTGATTTTAGAAGTGTATAGATAACAAAAAAAAATTTCGTAAATGTTTAAAGTTGTGAATTGTTGACCTTTAGTTTTGTTGTTTTTTAATTTTGTTCGGCATTATGTCATGAGTTAAAACAATTTTTTTAAATAAAAAATATGAACATATTTTGTTTAAAAATTATATTTTATTTATTTCCGTAAATGTTCACTTATTCGACGCTTATTTCAGAATAGCCACGAATATGTAAACAACTCAATACACAGCAGTTAGTATGCGCATGCAGCACAAAAAGCTACTTTTTAAAAATAAATTTAGAAAAGTGGCGCATGCGGTACAAAATAATAATTTCCACTTTTAAAATACTTTTCTTCAAAACATATGCCAGAAGCATTGTCGTTTTTCTCCACAACTACTTTTTGGCATATGCGCCAAACCAATAATGATCTGACGGTATTTTTAAAACGGTGAAGAAATATAAAAGAAATAGCAATAATTGGGATTAAAGAGATGTTTGAATACCGAGCTATTTTGGGGCAAACAATGCTGCTTACAAAAATTTGAATTTACGGTTCTTCTTTTTCGTTGAAATTATTATATTAACCACTAGACACCGCAACAACTTTGCAACATGTCTGTCAAACATTAAAATTTTTTATATATTTCTACAAACATGCTCCAAGTGTTTTTCCAATTAACAATACAAAACATTTGAACAAACGTAAAATTTTGGCATGTTTGCCAACCAATTTGTGTGGCATATTTTTTACTTAAGTCTCGAAAACAATTTGCAAATAAGGAGCTATTCAATTTATATTTATAGCAGGTAGTCTCGGAAAGCCAGCTGTTTATTTTTATTTGCTTGTTTTGCGATACGAACTGTCAAATGTTGTATAGCAAACAAGTAAACAAGTGTTTTTTGTCCTTATCTTTTGTCTTTTTTGTCTCTTATCAACCCCTTTGCTGTTTGACAGTTCGTATCGCATAACAGCAATAAAAAGTTCTGTTGTTTGTTTAATTGTACAATTGTTGTAATCTCGCGGCTACCTGCTATAAATATACCTTGGAGCTATTTGTAAATATTGTTTCATGCTGCCACGTTTTTTATATACTTTATTTCTGTTGATTTTGATGACACTGTTATCATATGTTTGTCTTCTACAATATTCAGCTGGCACAAGGATGCCAGCGTGTATAATTTTTTAACCATTAGTGTAACCATATGAATATATTGTTACGTTTTCCTTTAATAAACGCGTCTGAGTTCTTTTAATTGCAAAACCGAATAAAAACACACACTTATTTAAATTAACAAACTTTATTAATTATTTTGTTCACAATTATAAGTTACGAACAGAACCGTTTCTCAAAACAAACTAAACTAATTATTCATGAGTCACCCCTTTTTATATTTCATAACTATTTCTTGAAATTTCCTGAACCTTCCTGTATTAACTACGTATTATGTTCTAAAACCATTTCTAGAAATGACTGGGAAATTCATGTAATAATTATTTTAAAATAACAGTTGTGTTCAAAATTATACATGACAATTTTAAGTAACTACTATAACTTAAAAGATAACTTATTACTACAACTATAAATAATGCTTAGATAATTTTACTTTCGCAACACTGCCCTCCACTTAAGCCTGTTCGTCCCGAATAGGCTCAGTTTCCCCTTTTCCATAATGGGCTAGTCGTTCTAGACGTACCACTTTCATTTTTTACCTTGGACTCTTATATTTCTGGATTCGATACACCACGTCATTCAATTTCTTTATTACTTTATACGGGCCATCCCAATGAGTCTGCAGCTTTGGAGATAGTCCTTTCTTCCTTTGCGGATTAAAAAGTAAAACCAACTGGCCTTCTTTGAAGCCTTCCGAATTTGCCGTTCGATCGTATCTGGCTTTTATCTCGTCATTTGATAAATTAACTCGCCTTCGTCTTAACTCGCTTTTCTGCTCTTGGGTGGAGTCCTTATTATTCGCTGGTACACATAGTTCACCAAAGTCGCAATGCTGGAGCGGTGTTCTATTTCCTCCAATTAGACCGCTGTCTTCACCGCACTGTGGGCATTTAATTATGCACCCAATCACGGCTTGCTTGCAACTGACCCAATAGTAGCTTGCTTTTAACTTCTTTATGTTTTTTGTTACGCTAAGATGTCCACCACCAGTACCGTCGTGGAATTCCTTCACAACTTCGCATACTTTAGAAGACGGTACTACAATAAGGTTTTTAACCGTTTTGCCATTAGTACTTTCCCATGTACGGTATAGGCAATCATTAACCATCCGCAGACTACTCCACTGCGCCCAATACGCTTTCATCAGTGGACCCTCCAATCTAACTTCTTCATGAGACGGTCTTTCACCGTCTTTCTTGGCCTCCATGATTTTCGCTAATACGGGGTCACTTTTCTGCGCCGATGACCAGTCTTTGCTTGGTTCCACATGTAATAGGCGAATCTCATTGATGCGTTTCCTGTTTTCAGACTCCATACAGTGCTTGCTTTTATTTTTACTGGGCCGTCTTGAATTTGTGCTCACCTTCCTACGGTTTTCATCGTCTCTTTGGGAAGACAATTTCCTATGATCACCAGTGACTAGCTGTCTTACGAGAGCTTCACTTCCATTCCCAACGTTTAGGGGTATTTCTAGACCACGCCAATTCATAATTTGTCGTCCCATATCTAGACTTATGCCTTGACGAATCATAAAATCTGCTCCAATTATGACCTCGTCCATAATTTCAGCCACAATAAATTCATCAAAAACGATCATATCGGCCATTCTTATTTCCACTCTTGCTTTGCCATAGACAATGACAGGCTCTCCCGTAGCTGTTCGCAAGTTTACACCGCTTAGTGGCTCGACAGCTCAATTTATCAAATCAGCTCTTATAATGGAATGTCCTGCACCAGTGTCGATAGTCAAAATGCGGATTTCACCATTTATGTAACCACAAGTCGTAATATTTCTGTTACTTGTTTTCACTACTAAATTGATCGTGTGACTTTCAGTTTCTTCTGCACTGCTTGCTCTTCTCAGCTTTAGCGGTGGCTCCCGCGATGATTGTTGACTTGCTCTTCGTTTATCCCTTTGCGGCGAAGCAGACCTTGACTGCTGTCTGGGTGCTTTGCAGTTTCGCTGAATATGGCCAATCTTACCGCAGTTATAGCATTTTGCTTTATTTTTTCCCTGCTTCTCGCTCAAATCTTGCATCACTGCCTCCTTTATGTCCTTTACAATATCTCTTTCTTCTTCAGCGGCAAAATCAAGTTTTCGCACCTTATACGCTTGCGGCCTTGAAATTATCCTTGCGGTTTCTTGGGCTAGTGCAAATGATACCGTCACCGCAAACGATGATTTCTGTGATGCACATACCGCGAGTTTTACATCAGCATCTCGTATACCATTTACAAATGCTTCGGTCTTAAAATGATCTAGCAATGGATGACTTTCACCTGGGTAAGTAAGCTGCACCAAACGTTCAATCTCTAGTGCGAAATCCTGTAGCGTCTCGTTTGCCTTTTGTACTCTACCCCGTAATTCCATTCTGAATATTTCTTTTCTGTGTTCACCACCATACTTGCGTTGCAGTGCTGCCATAATGTCATCGTAATTGTTTCTGCAACTTACTGGTACACTTTCTAAAATTTCAGCTGCAGTTCCTTTTAAAGCCAGAATCAGCTCTATGGCTTTTTCTTCATTGTTCCAAGCATTTTTGTTGGCAACTGTGTCAAACTGGAACTTAAACACATTCAATGGTGAACTGCCGTCAAAACTTGGAGCTTTTATTCTATTCGAGACTTCTGGAAAAACTCGCACCGCTCCCTCTTGGTACTGAAGAGTATTTACCCTTTCTTCCAGATGATGTAGTTTTCCATCAAAAACCGTAACTTGTGTTTTTACATCCTTAACTTGAGTTTTTACATCAGTGACTTGTGTTTTTACATCCGTAACTTGAGTTTTTACATCAGTGACTTGTGTTTTTACATCAGACAATTCTATTTCCATATCGTCTACTCTTTCGTTTATAACAGTGGAAATCTCTTGAAGCTTCTCAAGTTTTTCATTAGTAGCCTGAAGTTTTTCGTTTGTCACTCTAGAATTTTCTTGGATTTCGGCTACGATAGCTTTTGAATTTTCTTCCATTTTTCTAGAAGTTTCTGTTGAATTTTCTTTCACCATTTTCTCCATATTTTCCTCCATTTTTCTAGAACTTTCTTCCATTTTTCTAGAAGTGTCTGCCGACATCTTTTCCATTTTCTGCATCATAGCAGCAAACATTGTGCTTAGATCCATGTTGCTTGTTACTGCACGGGTAGCAACTTCTATTTCTTCTTTTTCGTCAAATTCATAAGCTGCGATGTCAATATTGCGTCGCTTAAATTCATCGATTAATCTTTTCTGCAGCTCAGCTTTATTTCCTGCAGTAGGCAGATCCAACTTGCCCAACTCTTTCTTAAGCTGCTCAACTTTTAGCTCATCGAATTTCATTGTTGTTTGTATAATTTTTTTTTTATTTGTTTATTTATTTTATTTTTTTTTATTGCAATTTCACTTCTGACACCAATTGTTACGTTTTTACTTTAATAAACGCGTCTGAGTTCTTTTAATTGCAAAACCGAATAAAAACACACACTTATTTAAATTAACAAACTTTATTAATTATTTTGTTCACAATTATTAGTTACGAACAGAACCGTTTCTCAAAACAAACTAAACTAATTATTCATGAGTCACCCCTTTTTATATTTCATAACTATTTCTTGAAATTTCCTGAACCTTCCTGTATTAACTACTTATTATGTTCTAAAACCATTTCTAGAAATGACTGGGAAATTCATGTAATAATTATTTTAAAATAACAGTTGTGTTCAAAATTATACATGACAATTTTATGTAACTACTATAACTTAAAAGATAACTTATTACTATAACTATAAATAATGCTTAGATAATTTTACTTTCGCAACAATATCTTTGCTGCATGGCATCACGAATATATAATAATATTTCTGAATGCTATCTACGTATAAACAGCCATATAAAAATTAAAGAAATATAAAAATGCGCATAAGCTGATTATGTGTTTAAATTTTTTAAACATTTTAAAGCCGTTAGAAATTCTGTAATAGTGATCTTCTGCAATTTCTTAAATTATTTTCCTAAAATTTTTTATTTACAACACTTTTATAGTCAAAAAAAAAAACTCAAAAACCTTACACATAAGTGTGATGACTTCCCTCAACCTTCAAGAGCACGTTCATGGGCAACTTTCATTTCATGTTTAAAGAATAAATTGTTTCCCAAAAGTTTGTTTTGTTTAGGAAAAGTATACACATAAACAACAATAGCACAGTAATATAGAGCAAAAAATAGAGAAAAATAGAATATAAAACGTATGTCTCATAAGAAACATCAATATAAATGACTGTCTGGTATTCTTACATAAGCAATTTTTCTATGCATACAATATCTCAGCGTGCCTGGAAATACTTATGCATGTATTGTTACTATGTACGAAATATAAATAAACACATATTAAGGTAGTACCATTTGAATAAATTAAAAATTTAGTTGCTTTTGAAATTTTAAATGGAAATGATAAAACACTTTTTTAAATTAGCTGAATGAGAAAAACATTTTATATAACCTTTGTATTTTTTTAGATTTTATCATATGTTTAATTTCTGGTCTCTCCTATTATTAGCATTTATACACACATTCTTAATTGTTGGTCCCTTGCTGACTTTTAGCTTCTAAAGTGTTATAGAAAATTTTTTTTTTTTTTTTGTCTTCACTTTTCCTTTACATATTTAATTTTTTTTTTAAGTTTCTTTGTTGCTACTTTTTCGTGTCTTGCTTATTTGTCTGCGGCTTGAACTTAGCTTTTTTTAATTGTATTAAAGTCAACTTTGGCAAATGGACTTGCAAAATTATGTCTTCAAAAATATTGATGTTGTTTTCTGTTTTCAATTTTTTTCTCTTTTAAATTGTCTAATCAAACTATAAGTAAATAATTAGATAAAAGGAAAGTGTAGATATTGCACTATTATTTATTTAAGCCTCTAAACACGATTTGTTTTTACCTCTGAATTGTCAAATTTCCTACTGAAATAAATAAATGCATGTTGAATATTACTTTTATAACATTGCTTTTAAAAAAGTCAGACGTAAAGTCGCCTGATAAAATTCCAATAAGAGTCGATCTATTGTCTTCTGACAAGCTATTTGACTTTAGATCAGATATCAGAAATCTATGCCGTAAGGAAACAGGCAGCGGTAGTCCACTGTTGACGGAATCATTGGTCGGCTTTGGCTAAATTGGTATCTTTGGATTTTAAAAATCTTTAAAGCAGAAGGTCCACACCATGCGTGCATGCGCATGGTGTATGATACTTTTTGGGCATTCAATGCGTTTCTAAATTCAAGTTACATGAAATTTTTGTTTTTTTTTATTAAAATTGTTATCAAATAAAAACAATTTCGGCACAATGGGAAGTGAAATTGAGATCTAAAAATCGCTCATTTATGGAATTCATACATAAGTACATAAACCTCATTTGCTGCAAGGCCGGCATAACTCAAAAAATGAAATTTTGGAGTAAGAGATGCAAAAAGCTTTGTTTTTCTTTGTATTGTGTATTAAATTCATCTTTTATACTTTCCCAGTTTGAAGATAATGTGTCTTCTCTTTAAATGCGTTTATCTCGAAATGGATTTTTTTAGGTTATGCCGGTCTTGCAGCAAATGAACGATATGTTAGGAGTAAGCTCTTATTGTATAAATATTCGTTATTTTTCACAGCAAAATCTCCTCCTCGATATCACTTGTTTTTTAAAATAATAATAAACACAACAGAGATGGAACTCAGTACTTAAAAGTAATCGATAAATAGAATAAAGGTCAATAAATAGAATACAAAATATAAAAATTGTATTTAAAACTAATTTTTATGTATTTTTTTCTTGAAAGTTATTGCAACCTTTTTAAGTAAAGCTTTTTCTTTTATTAACAACTTCTTTTAATACCAAAGAAATGTAAAAAGGAATCCACCACACAAACATATTTATCGATAACATTGAAAATAAAATATGATGTCTCATCTATGGCTATCAAAAAGAGCTGACATTTTTTCACCACTCATGCGACGTATACAAAAGTAGAAAGCAAACCACCTTTGATGCGTTGATACGTGTATGCATTCTTTGCATTTTGCTGTGTAACTTGTCACATACAATTACGCTGATTCTCCTTTTTTGTCAGATGCATAAAAAGGACAGACGCATAAACGCATTGTGTGGACCTTCAGGTTAAGATTGAAATAAATAATGGTTGTAGTATAATTGAAAAAAAATCATTCTTAATTTCTATTGTTTACCAAAATGTTAGAGGTATAAATTCAAAGATAAAACTTTTTATCTACAAAGTTTTGGTATTGAACACATCATTGTAAAAAAAATATCCACAATTCTGAAAGCATTTGCACACAGAAAAAAATATCAATGTTAAATTAACATTGCGCAATGTTGATTAAAAATCATAGTAAATGGACATTATTTAAAATAATCATTGTTTCATATTAGTTTTGAACGAAAAATGTTAAAATAACATTGTTCAATATTGAATCCATAAAATCGTGTTTTATTTGTGTTGTATAGAAACAATAACAATACTTTAAAAAGAAAAACATAAATTTTCTTACTTTTATATTTATAAAAAGAAAAAATTCCTGATTCTTTTTGTTAAAATTTTTTATTTAAATAGTACATCAAATTTTCAAAGTAGAATGATGACGAAAACCATATCGGGCCATTCTGCTGGTGTCTTTTAATTGTGAGTGTTTTTCTGTAAGCAAAGGGAAAAACAAAAAAGCAAAGCATGTTACAGGAAAATAAATATTAAATTTTCTCTCTCTCTCTGATACCGCGGGTAAGTGTTTAGAATGTTTCTTAAATTACCGCATATGATGTCTCTGAAGCTTCTTCTCACTGTTATTTCAAACTCAAAACAATTCAATTCTACATGAAATTCACGTTGTTGAAACTTAAAATAACTTTCATTCAACGTGACTCGGAGTGTTATTTCAATATGAATGTCATTTTGCTCTAACTTTACAGGAATGTTAAATAAACATGAATTATAGTTGTTTTAAAAGAAAATACTGTTGTTCGCAAGTTATTGTAAAATCATGTTAAATTAACATGAAGTAATTATAAAGCGAAAACACTACCGAAAAATGTAAAGTCAAGCTTTTTTTTCTGTGTGTGTAATAAATTCCTAATATATAGATGCGCCAGAATTGGCAAAGAGGTACAGTTTTGATATTAGTGTCGACGCTTTTACCATTTGAATACAATAATCCTTTTGGTTTGCGTTAAATTTGCATCCAAAAAAAAATTTATAACATGTGTGCTGAGCAAACAACTTCTATTAAGGGTACCTTTCCATTAGAAAAGCAAGGCTCCGCAAAGACAATCATCCTGAAAGACAGCAAGCATTTCCCGTAAAAAGCATACTAACGGAGGCCTCAACCAATAGTCAGATCGGTGACTGCTCCCCGGGGGCTACTGAGGCCCATAGCAACAGAATGAGAAAGTTCTTTGGTGCAAGTTCAAACTCCAAAAATCAAAGGACAACAAGTGCCCTGTCACTTTGGATGTTTGTCGCGTTCATGATTTTCCCAGGAGAATGTAATACTTTGAGACGATCCCTACACCCCCCGGGGATAGTAACACGTGTATGGTTTTTTCCATATAGTACTTAAAAAGGATTTCCTGTACAATAACAAAAATGAGGGGTTTTTAAAACTGTTAAGAAGCGTGAAAAAAATTTTAGAAAAATAGTAATTAAATGGAACAGGCAAAAATTATTGATAAAATGATCAAAGAAAATTTAAATAAAGTAAATTTTTTTACGTGTCTTTCACAAAAAACTTTTAGTCATCTCTTTTTGGGTTAAAAACGCAAAATTAAAATGTAAACGCACTACAATTAAGAAAAGATTTCAAGATTTGGCTGCAATGTAAACAGCATATTAGCTGCAAAGTCATATGTCTTAAAATAATTACAAGAAATATATATGACCGCTGGGTAACCGCTTATAATTTAGATTTCTACTGTAAATATGAAAATATGTCGAGCTTAAACGTAAGCTAATGTGGTGTTTTTATATTTTATTACTTCTGAAAAATTTTTAATTATGAGTGATGTGAAGGAAATAAGAAAAATAAAAAATTACGAATCTTAGGTTTAGGACCATTCTGGTCCGTTCTTGCTTATAGATTTATTGATATGAAAAAAATCAAATTTTCTCAGTATATGATAAGCAAATTATCTTCCGTAACAACTTGAATATAAATTTGTTGCTATATGATAATAAATCATGTAGATTTTCCTTTTTTTTCGCGGTAAACTCCTGCAAGAATTATGACAGATATGTATGCATTCAAAGTGTAAGTTTCTAGAATTTTCCATTTCTTGTCGAATTTTACCTTGCAATACTGGTTTTTATTCCTCCATGATTAGAAAAAATAAAAAAAACGAACGCAATATATCATGGCATCTGGAAACGCCAAATCGTGTAGGCCCTGATTGTGTGGATATGGTATTTTCAGCTGAAGTTCTTATACCACTGTGCAATGGAGACGAATCTTACACAGAAAAAAATAAAAATTGATTTCAATTAAAAAATTTGTGATATTAATTAAAAAATTAATTAAATTTGCACCAGTCAACAAATTAATAGTATCAATTAAACCAGTTAATAATATTAATTAAACGTTTAATTCACTTAATTAAATAAATAATTCAGTTGATTAAAATTTTAATTAAAACTGATTATATTTTTGATTAATGCTTTAATTGGTGAAAAATGTGGGAGAATTTTTCTGTGTATAGCATTCCATTTTTGCGACATTCAATTCTTCTACGTCACCGATAGCTGCAGCATTCTCTTCAATTTCTAAATAAGAAGCATTTCTTCCGGTGATTTCATATTCAATATCCTTGTCCACGCTGTTACAAGTTGAAATATCAGATAAGCTTTTATTTAGGATGTAAACAATATCACTGCAGTTTAATCGTCGATTTTTCATTATATCAGCAAAGAAATCACTCAAACACTGAATATAAACTAATGTAAGACTAGAAGATATGAAAATTAACTTATTTTGCATGCAGACTATTAAAAAAAGTAAGAAAAAATTTGTGCATATATTAAAAAAAGCAATATGTACCAAAATGGTCCTATACCTAAGATTCGTAAGTTTTTCTTAACCTAACAGCAGGGTTAAGGACATTTTGACGATATGACTTGATAACACACCTTGTGAATCCCCAAATTATTTTTTCATCAGTTGAAAAGCTATTTCAAAGTTCATATAATCAATTAAAAGTATATTTTCTTTATTTAAAAAAAAAATATTTAAAATATCCCTTATTTTAAACAATTTGCTTAACTTAATCAAAACTCTATTACTCTTCAACAAATATTTTTAAATGAATAAATAAAATTTTAAATTCCAGCAAAACCTATTTTCACTCTCAAACAATGTTACCGTATCTCATCACCGTTAAAATTAAATTGTCATTGCAATAATCCCCAAAAATGTAAACAAGTTTTAAATTAATGTCTATGCCGATGTTGAATGACTTAAGATTGCCACTTTACTACGTCGCAAATCTGAAATGAATTTGTGTACCAGCATACCATGTATGGATGTTTGTTAGTTTTTATATATTCTGCTCTTTTTAAGTTTAATTTTAAGCCTCTTGAGAATGTAAATTTGACATTAATTGGATTAGGTTTTAGTATTTACGATCAAAACACACAATTAATTGTACACCAGAAAAACATGTTGGTTACAAAGTCTATGTGTGAGAGTTTTGGGGGAATACTTCTTGATATATTTACATATTTATGACAGTAACACACAGTGTCGGACAAAGTAGTAGGAACGCATAAAATTTTTAATAGTATCGTAAATGTTTTCTTAGTTTTATATAAATAAGATAAATTATATATACCTACATATTAAACTAAAGCTTTTCAATTTGTCTATATGAAAAAATAAAAATAAAAAATTTAACAACTAGTCGTTCTTGAAAAATTAAAAAGATATTTCTGGAAATATAAAAGGGATTTTGCAATTCTTTTACTTTTTGTTATCCAACCCAATAAATATTTTAATATTTGGTTGAAGCTCCTTTCAATTTAAATACTTCTTCGCATCATTGAATTAACGCATGTATCAGGGGAAATTGGGCATCAAGCTTTTTGAACCTTTTGCCACATTGATGCTTATTTGTCGATTTATGCGTTACAATTTTATTTCTTAGAATTTCCCAGAGGGTATTTTCGAAAGAGCTGTACCGTAAGTTTCATCAATAAAAGTGGAATGCAAAATTTTCTACGAAATCTTATTTAGAAGGAACATATCGTCCCTATTATTTTTTCCGACACTGTATATAAAAAATACTACTATTACATATTATGTATGTAGTTGACTACTTTTTACATTGTAAACATATTAAACATACTTTGTTATTTTACCTTGACTCTAAATTTATTTTTAACATGTAAGTATTTTGTTTGGGATTATCTTAAATTACAAGAAAGAATAAGAAAAACTAATCTTAGGGGAGGGTTTTGTAATAAGGTCGTTGTATTGATAACAAGAAACTACCTCTTGAATGTAAATTTTTTGCTTATTTTTACAAAAAGTTTGTTTTTTAGATTTAATAAATTAAGGTTAAATTTAAAATATAAAGCGTTTTTTTAGAGTGGCATCACTGCTTTATTTGAGCACCCATTTAACAGCAGATAGTTGCTTTTTGTTTAGTTTCCCAATAAAAAATGGAACTTCCAACGAAACAGGTTTGTAAGGGAGAAACATAAAAGTTTCGTTTACCTTTGCGTTTACGGAATACATGAATTTATATGGCGAGTTCCCACTTTGAAGCAATACATTTTTGACACATAAAGCGCATTATTCAGCGCATATAAAAATTGTTGGATGTAACGATCAGCTTTACACACTGAATGTTTTGATACAGTTATTTTTTAGTATTCTCCTTTACAAACCTGCTTCGTAGTAAGGGAATGCCGTAGCACTTGAAATGTCATTTTTTTATAAAAGTTGTTAAGAGTTCTTTCACTTACTTTACTGCATTTCTGTATGTCTTATTGCGTAGCGCATAATTATGCGCTTATTTTTTTAAATGTAAATTTATTGCTTCGCAAAATGATTAAAAATTTTATCGGGTTGCTTAAAAATTTCATAATTAATCGACTTACAACAGAGCAACGCGTGCAAATTCTAGAAATTTTAAATCAAAATAATTCTTCCATTTTATGGCGTACATAAACTTCCTTCAAAGCGGCTAATTCGAAGAACAATACAACGTTTTCGGACCACATTTACTGTGACTGATAATGTGCATCCCGTGAGACGCCGAACAGTGTGCACTGAAGAAGCTGTAGCCGCTGTACAGGAAAGCATGCAGGTGATCCTAATCAATCAATTCGTCGCCGTTCTGAGCAACTGGGGTTGTGTCGTTCCACTTTATGGAATGTTTTACGAAATGACCTTGGCTTAAAAGCTTTCAAGGTTAAACTCGTGCAGGAATTAAAGCAAAACGACCATCGTACGTGTGCGCCGCTAATTCGGCGAATGGGCTGAAGCACAAATTAATATTAATTTTGAATATCCATTCAAAATTGTATTTTCCGATGAAGCCCATTTCCGGTTGAATATGTTTTGTGGTTGAAAGAATATTGACTTAAAGAATTATAGATCAAAAAGGCTAACTCTTTAATTGTATCGTGGTCCAATTAGTAGGTCTGCGCAAAACCACAATAATGCAACAAAAGAGAAAACAACACGCATTTTGTTTTTGTAAAAAATGGTAAAGATGTCAAAACCAATTGCTACAAAAACAATTGCACGAAAAGACACAACTCTGTTAAAAATCAGCGGGCCTGTCGAGCAGACCTATTAATTGGGCCATGTCTTGTGTTAGTAAAAAATGTATGTACCAGCGTTGCCAGAACGAAGACTTTAAAGGGTGGTCTAACCAAAAAGCACTACGTTAATTTTAAATATAACAAAAAGTTTTCAGAGAATTATTCTAATGGTTTTTATTATGATAGAAGGATCTATGAAAATTATGTGTGAAACAAAATATTGGACATATGCTCGCCAACGCAGGTGGCATACCTGGCATGGTCCATATTTTCAATCACTCTGAGACATAATTGAGGTTCAATGTCGTTAATGTGGCGAATTATCTCATCCTTCAGCTCTTGAATTATTCTTGGCTTATTGACGTATACTTATTGGCGGTATGAACTAAGGCCCCAATAAACTAACTCCCCAAACCCAAAATGAACTAAGTCCCCAAACGACTGTATGTAAAAAAACAACAACGATATTTGGGGGACTTCTTTCACGTTTTTGGGGGCATCGTTCATTTTATTTTTTGGGAAGTTGGTAGATATGAACGAAGTCCCCAAAAAGTGGTAATAAACTAAACCCCTAAATTAATTTTTGGGGACTTGGTTCATTTCTTAAATGTTTTTAAATTTTGCGATGAGAAATAATTTTTTTGAATGCCCCTCTTGCCGAAATACTGTAGAAGACTCAATGCAGTTTAAGTAAATTATTAACTATATGTATAAAAAAGTGGATTTTTTTTTAATTCTTACTTAAAAGAATTATATTTTGTTTAATTATGTAGGTTAAAATTTTCCATAAAAAAATGGTGTTTATTTCTATATTTTTTGAATTTGAGGACTTAGTTCACTTTCATTAGAGGACTTTTTTCACTCTTGTGGAAATTTGGTGAAATTGGGGTCTTAGTTCATTCCTGTTTAGGGACTTGGTTCACCTGTTTGGGGGCTTAGTTCATATTGGCTTTTTCGGGTTTTTTTCCATAAACGAACGACGTCCCCAAATTTAGGGGCTTAGTTCATTTTGGGTTTAATAAGATACTTAATTGTTGACTTATTTCATACCGCCATACTTTTTCTTTTTAATTTTTACAAAGAATGAAGTCCAACGGTGTCAAATCACAAGATCGTAGTTGCCAATTAACATCGCCACGACGTGAAATAATACGGCCATTGCATTTCTCTCGTGTTGGAACCACATATCGTCCAGGTCCGTATCCTCAATTTCTGGCCACAAGCAGGCCGTTATCATCTCGCGAAAGCGAACTCCATTCACGGTAACAGCTTGACCAAACAGGCACTCTTTGCGGATGAATCGGCTTTTCAACAAAAACTCGTTGATTCACATTTGCCCAAATGTGGCAATTCTGTTTGTAAATGAATCCACTGAGGTGAAAGTGTGCCTCGTCGCTAAAGATGAAGTGCATGAAATGCATTTTGAATTGAACGACCATTTTCGTAAAAGGCTTCAACAATCTTAACGCGCTGCTCAATTGTGTACCACTCTATGGTTGAATTTATCAAACACTGATACAAAAAAATGTCAATTTAAGTTAGGAAAAAACTTCTTGTTTAGGTGTGACTCACAATAAACATCGTGCACTATGGTTGGACCACCCTTTATAATATCTTTGATTAATTTTACCAACATATGATTTTTTCTTAATGATAATTTTTTTTTTTTTTAAATAATGATTTTTTATGATAATTTTTTATTTTTTATGAAATTATGATTTTTAACTTTAAAGCTTCGTTCACAATCAAAAAAAACATTTTCACTTGGTCTTCATAATAGAGCAACAATTTCTTTTGGAACCACACACATTTTGCATTAAGAAACCGTTTGCAAATTTTAGCCACAACAATATTATGCATTTATTAATATTTTTTACAACATTTTTTTAAACTTTTCATTCAAAACTAAATAATATTATTTCAAACGTCAAACTTGGACTAAAAAACTTTGTCTTGGCTGCTCGGGACGGGTTGGTACTAGACTTCGAGATCTATGTTGGGAATGATACATTAAGACGTTATGAAAAATCTTGGATTAGGAGCAGCAATTGTGGAAAAGTTTTGTCGTACAGCTGTGTTTTTTACATAGACAGATTTTTTACCAGCCTAAAGCTGGCTGATCATTTAAATGAAAAAAGAAGGGGGATTTTTCTGACTGGGACTGAAATGGCAAATAGGATTGGACCAATGGCACAAAATCTTAAGCCCGACAAGCAGTTAAAAAGGTGAGAATGGGACGAGTAAGTAAGAACTGATGATAAAGTCTGTATCATTAAATGGATGGATACGAAATCAGTTACGATGCTTTCCACTTGTTCAGAAAGCGCTTCTGCAGACGTTTGTGCCAACGTTTGTGCAAAAAAAAAGAAAATAATTGATGTAACTCGGCCATCTGCTGTAAAAATGTATAGCTCCTGCATGGGTGGCATAGACTTATGCGATAGATTGATAGCTTACTGTCGAAGTTCAATGCGGACGAAAAAATGAAAAAAGTGAGAGCTTCCTCTGCAATTTCTTGGACCTAGTTGTCGTTAATTGCTGGGTCATGTACACGCGTTGCTGTCTACAAGAAAATGTCCAACGAAAGGATAAGTTAGGCTTGCTGCAATACAGGCTGAATCTAGCCAAAGCGATGATGAAGTATGATGGAGGCAGAGTTGAACCCAATTTCTCGCCTTGACGCACTATATCTCGTCCCAACTCTAGCGTATTTGCAGGATCCAGCTTGGATGCCATAGATGAAAGTCAAGATTGTCTAAGCGAACCTCCGCTTTGTAGAGAGCAAGTCTGCGTCAAAATGTCGCCACCCAACTTGCTCTTCACGCTGCCGTACTATATGTATAAAATGCAATGTCTATTTATGTATTTCAAAAAATAACTGCTTTGAGCACTACCATAGCGTTAAGTCTATTTTTACTCACGTACTTATCATTTAAACCTGAAGTATACATATGTGCACCTCCTTTTTCTACCACTTTAAATATTAAATTTTAAAAAATAATAAAAAGTCTTGTGTATAGAATTGAAATAAATAAATAAATAAACTAAAAAAAAAAAAACAATTATTTTAATTACACCTCATAAGTTAAAAAAAAACAGTTGAAAATCCTTTTACTCAATCGGTTCACGTTTAGGTCTTAAGAGGTTAGACTGGAATCCTCAAGGTCAATGTCAGAAAAAAACATGAAGCTGCTCGTCTTGCATGGAACGAGATTAAACTACTTACCAGAGATAAAAATAGATCGAGAGAATTCGTTAACGCCATATGTTCTCCGTGAACATTCTTTTAAATATTTTATTTTGCATTTTATTATGTATATCAGTTTTAGATAAATACATACTATCAGGTATGTGATGGAAATCGATTTTAAAAACGAAACGATTTGAAACCGAAAATATCGTTTTCAGTATCTTTTAAAATGGATTTTAAATGCATATTTCTTTTATTTAAGTCTTTATTCTTTTAAATTTTATATTATATACGTTAACTGAAGTGTATTCTGAACGAAAATCTAAGACTATAATTCAGAAATGGATTTCAAAATCCATCGAAATTCATCACACCTTTTAAAAACGTTCGTTTTGAAATCGATCGATTTTCATCACATACCTGTATATGTTTAGAATCAAAAGAATCATTTGTATTTTCATTTAATTTCAATTTTTTATTTAACGAATTTGTATTTCAAATAACGGCCTTGAGAAATTAAATTAACAAAATTTAGTTAAATAAACGGATTAAGTATTCAAATTAACTTCCTTAAAGGATGCTAATTCATCCTTCTCAAAACATTGTGTTTACTACTGGGGTACTACCATTTTAACAAAATTTGTATGTATATAACAGAATTTTGCCTATTTTTTAAAAAATGTTGTTCATATGCTGGGTAAACACAGTGCAATCTACATGCAATCTACATCAATGCAATCTCAAAATATCAATACGTTTTGATGTTGATGCAATCTGGAATGAATGAAAAATGAATGAAAATGAATTTTGATTGCTAGATTGCGTAAATCCATTGCATTGTGAGTACCCAGCAATATACACAGATTTCAATAACAAAACTTTTTAACGAAAGCCATTTTGTTGATCTGAACAAAATTTGTGTAGTTGAATAAATTTTGATTATATTTGAGGAAAAATTGAGTTGATTTAACAATTTTTTTAGTTGAGGGCTTACTAAATTTTTTAGTTAATATTACCGATGATATCTAATTTCAGTTTAAGGGAAATATGTATGCAATAATTTATTTACCACTTTATAGTTTAAGTTAAACCTTTTATTTTGCTTTTTTATATATTTTTTAATTAAAACTAAACTTTTTCTTTTGTAAATTTTCTGATTAATTTGTCCGTTTTATGTGTAAACAAAACAGCTGATTTTTTATTTTTGCCCGAACTTACCCAAAAAAAAAAGTTCGTGCAAACTTAGCTATTGAAAGACTCACGTCAGAAAACATTTGCAAACTGTTTAAATTCATTTCATGGATTAACTCCCCAAACGTATCCAGAATTAAACCTTGGGTTAAATCTCACTGTTTGGTGCGCTTTATAGACAGGTGGCATCATTAGTCCGTATGTCATCACAAAAAAACGATGTTCAGAAAGTTACAGTCTAGGGAAAGTTGTATGGAGACATGCTAACCAACTTTATTGTGCCCCAATAACTGACCACCTTGTTCATGTGCTTTGACGCCATTATTTTCTCTGTGGATATACATATTATATAAATCTCAGGTCTATGCAGATCATCCAGAAACGATAAAGCGAATTTCGCCATGTTATTGCCGAAATACAGCTTAGCCCAATTTAGTACCAAGGCTGTGTGAATAATATTTAATCAACCATAATTAAACAATAAAGTCATCTTATTAAAATTGGAACTTATTTATATTTGTTTAATTTTAATTTAAAAAATACGCTCGATACAAATTTCTTCTTTTATTTCCTTTATCATAAGTGGAATTAATTAACTTATTTCTTATTTTTTTTTTTTGCAGGTTTTTGTGTGAACTACTACAAATACAAGATGACGCTACACAAAAAATGTAAACAAAACAAAACTATCGGCTTTAACAAATATCAAATTACTAACAACTATTTATTTTTAATTAAGTGAATGTATAACAGTATTTTTAAATTTAAAGTAAAATATTTTTAATACCCTTATTTAAAATAAAAACTAAATGAAAATATTCAAAAATTCATATTTTAATCCATAAAAGCCATTATTAAATTTTATTCGTAAGTATGTATTGTGAAATTAAAACAAAAATAAAACAAGATTTTAAAATCAATCAATAGGTATTTAGTAGTAAAAGTAAGTAAGTAAGAAAGAAATAATAAATAAAATTTATTTGGGTGGGGGTTGTGTGTGTGTCAACAACCAACAAAAAAGAAAAAACCAAAAAATAAATTTAATTACAAACAACATTTTTAGTAAACTACCAGGTGAACAGAAAAATCAGTAGGGAATAATTCTGCAGATAATTATTTAAATAAAATAAAATATAAAGCATACGTTAAGGATCAACGGAAAATAAATGTATGCATTTGGCCATCTATTGGCGGCTAGGTAAATGAAAATCCTACACACATATTTAATTAAAACAAACTAAAGCATACTTTGAGGCGCAAAAATTTTTAAAAAATAAACAATCCCTGCTGAAAATTCTGTGCGCCTGGTATTAAGAAGTCATTTTCACAAATTTTGCGGCTTGGAAATAATTAAAATTCCATACAGTGTTGCCGTAGCTAACTAATTTTTTTTTTGGCGACTTTTTTGCTCAAATAAAAAAACAAATTAAATTTTTTATCAATGTACAATAAAAAAATATTTATTTTTATTTATTATTTAATTTAAACTTTTTAAATTATGGAAGGACAAAATTTTGTAAACATTAAGTACATAAAAATAAGAACCTTGACCATGACTCTGTACAAGAAATTTTTAGAAACGTATACTCTAGTTTTCCCATTAACGTAGCTCCAACGATTTGATGCATGTAAGATACTAAATCATCGTGGCAATTTTATAACCACTCAATACGTCTTTGGAACTTATTACAACAAGCTTTCAATTTACTAGTAGTTTAACGATTTTAAGAACAACTATATCAGGTCTGTGATGCCCTATGTTCACTTTGAACTTTTTACAAATGCTTTATATGCTATGTAATTTAATTCAGTTGTAAATAAAGGACATATATATATATATCAGGTCTGTTCTGAAAATTACTTGAACTCAAATCACGTGATTTCAAATCACATGTGCCTACCAAAATCATGCGTGTGATATTTTAGCGTCCCGTTTTTGTGTGTTTTGGTGTGATCTTTAATTGCCGAAAGCACACCGAGAAACACAGAAACGTTATGACTTTCAAAACACCACAAAATCACACGTGTGATTTCTAAAGCACGTGAATAGAAATCACGTGATTTTCAGAACAGGCCCGTATATTACTTTTATCATTAACAAATAAACATATGTATACAAATATAGCATTGCTTCCTTTTTTATTTAATTTTTAAGTGTGTATATTTTTATACTCTCCACCACCAATAGAGATGTATGAGGCTATTCCATGTGAAACTTATTTATTATTTATCTCAGAGCCCAAAAAGTATATATTCCATATCCTTGAGTATTTCTAAGTCGTTATAGCCACGTCCATCTGTCTGTGGAAAACACGCTCACTAGCGAACAACTGAAAAGAAAAGAACAATATTGGCGTCAAGTTGTTTATAGATATCTTAAGCAGTTTGGAATTGAAAGCCAGCAAAATCAGTTCAGTAGGATAAGAGTTATAAGTCCAAATGTTTAACCACCACCCTAAAAAATTGATAATTTAATTACAAAAACAAATATAAATGATATATGATGACATCCTCACACTGTGAAACTTCGTGAAGATCGCTCCATAGTTTACTACCCAGCGGGAAAATGTAATCAATAGGAGTCGAGAAAGTAATACATATCTTGTTAAATACTTAATTCCAGAATTCATTATTCTTAACACAGAACATGTCCTAAAATTGCAATATTTTATTTTAATATATCCTGCGAATGTATTAAATAGTTCATCCTTGATAATAAAAATTAGTAGACGACATAAAAACAAAATGAAATAAAGGATTTTAAGAAAGAAAGAGAAACTCGAATAATACTCACAAATAGAAACAAATTCATTCCCTGTTCTACAGTGAATCACTGTGAAAATGGCCCACCATGAAATTAATCAGTATTTGGTTAATATTTAATAAAAAGGAAGAAAATAAAAAATATATTTTTGTTTAAAATAAAGTTTATTTGGTATTCAATATAAGGAACTAAAAAATTATTTTTATTACATTATTAATTCTTTGATTTTTTACATCAGAAACAAAAACAGTTCAAATTTAGGTCACAATGAAAATAGCCCATTATGTTATTATTAAAGAAATAACTTTTTTTTTTATTTTTAATATTTTGTAGGAAAACCTTTTTGCCTGATTACCGATTTTAAACGATAAGGAATGGATTCTACTAACTTTTTGGTGTAACTTGGTGAAATTTTTTCCCATTCCTCCAGTAAAGCCGCCTTCAGGTCGTTTACATTAGATATTTGGTGTTTTCTCACTTCTAACTCTAGCTTATGCCACAAATTTTCGATTATATTGAGGTCTGGTGATTGTGGCGGAGTTTTAATAACCCTTGGACAGTTATATAATAACCATTCTTTGACAACTCCAGCGGTATGTTTCGGGTCGTTGTCCTGGTAGAAGTGGAAAGTGTCCTTTATTCCTAATTTTTCTGCACTCTGCTTTAGGTTATTTTTTAAAATTGACAAATACTGAAATTTGTCCATGTTTCCCTTCACAAAGTGCAAATTTCCAACTCCAGCCGCAGAACACGCACCCCATACCATAACGTGACCACCACCATGCTTCACTGTGGGTCGCAAGTGCTTCGGATTTAACTCCTCGTTCGGCTTTCTCCACACATTTATCCTGCCGTCTGATCCAAAAATATTAAACTTCGATTCATCTACGAACAAAACGTGTTGCCAAAAAGAAACATCCTTCATCAAATAGTTATGGGCAAAATCCAACCTTAGTTTTTTATTTTTTAGGCTCACGAAAGGTTTTTTTCGAGCAATTCTTCCATGCAATCCAGCTTTTCTGAGAACTCTTCGTATTGTTTCTGCATTGCAGCTAATGTGTAGATGTTCCTCCACCATGTCTCTTAATTTTGGAGCACTTAACCTTGGGTCATTTCTGGATTTATGGAGTATCCAACGTTCGTCACGTTCAGAAAAAAGTTTTTTTGGGCTGATTTTTGTTTTACTAGCGATTCGTTTTTCATCATTAAACCTTTTGATAATATTTTTTACTGTTCCTCGTGGTATTTCAACAATTTCCGCGATTTCTCGATGGCTTCTTCCACCTTTGTAGTGGTCAATTACTAGTTTTCTTATTTCAATTGTGGTATGACGACCCATTTTCTTAAAACCGAATTTAACACTGATTTATTAACTTTTATCAATGCGGTCAGAAGTAAATATGAAGTAAAATTAAAAAGATGGAATAATATTTTATTCCAACTTGGAATTTACCGTTATATGAGTACGTTTTTTTATGTAAATGGGCCATTTTCATTGTGAGATAAAAAATTTAGATTCTCATTTTATTTTTACATATTTTTGTTGTTGTTGTAAAAAACTTAAGTTTATATTAAATGTATTAAAACTAAGATGACCAGCTTTAAAAATATGTGTGACATAATTAGTATTTTTAAATGTTATGTTAGAAGTTTTGCAAAAAAAAATTATTATTAACGGTGGGCCATTTTCACTGTGATTCACTGTAAAAATGTGGGAATATACGTGGTAATCAATTCATAATTATTTTGTCTGATCAAATTACCTTCTCGATTCCTATGAATGCATTATTATTCGTTCGAAAATAATACATTATTTTTTTAATTATTTATGAAATCCATTCCTCATTTTCCCGTTGGGTATAGGCCCCATAAAAATCGTACTCTCGGAAAAGAGTTTAGTACGCCTTAAACTGCAAGAAATCATGCTATTTTAATTAAATTTGGTACCTCATAGTTTCAAAGGACGATAAATCATAGTGTTGAATTTCGTGAAGATCGGTTTATAATTTACTATAGCCCCCAGATAAAGTCAAATCTGCGAAAAGAGCTAAGTACGCCTTAAACAGTAACCAATAATGCCACTGTAATAAAATTTAGTACGTCATACAGGGTGGGGCAAAATGAGCTATATGGTTTGAATTCTTTATAACTTTTTTAATTATTATTCTTTCTTTGTTTTTCTCAGCATTTTGTGAAGAAGACTTGGGGAATTAATTATGAATCATTACACGATCATTACACAGGCACATACTGCAGGTGCCTCAATGGCTTTGCGATGGGACATATTCGGCAAACGCATTATTTCTCGCACAAGCGATTTTAACTGGTCTCCACGTTCACCAGATTTAACAGCTCCTGACAGTTTTCTTTCAAAATTTGTTCGAAGTTAGGTTTTTTAATACTAGAAAATACTTTACAGAACTTTGTGATGTTTGTCCATAATTTACCATGGGACTAATATAAATTCCCCTCTAGAAAATACTTTTAGTTGTTCTAAAACTGTAAACAATCATAAAATTTTACTAAAATTTTTTTAAATTAATAGTGTTTTCTTTTCTATATAAAAAATATCACCTTCTGAAAAGCTGCATGTATTAAATGTCTACCCAGCCTTGTAAAACTCTTTTTTTATTTGACGAGAACAAAACACAAGTCATGTTAAAGTGGAATGCCTGTTTTTAGTACCTGACAAGAAATTGTTCTTCATCATCATAGCTCATTTTTTAAAGCTTTTATGTTATTATCTGATATTTCGTTTTTAACCGATTCAGCGATCAGGGTTGTCAGATGTGGCGATTTTCAAACTTGTTTGCCTACCTAATTTTTGATTTCGCGACATGGCGACTTTTTGGCGATTTAAAAAAAATAGTTGGCGATTTTGTTGGCTATTTTTGACAAGGTATGGATTTGTTTAAAAAATCCGTTATATACAATTAGAAGAAAAAATATTACTTTATTCTAGTATTTTAATGTATGAAATTTAAGGCATTCATCCTTAAAACATGAATATATTTAAAGTCTATGAACATTTTTCCATTATATGTATGTGGCAATTTATTACACTGTGATAGTTTTTGACCCGAAAAAAAATGAACTTCGATGAATCCTTTTCGAACTATTAGTGGGGGGAAATCCCCTGAGTGCGAAAATACATTTGGAAGTGTCAGATTGGCTCCAGTTTTTTAGAAATCGGTATATAACCATTTTTCATGGATATAGCTAATTCTGCGCTATTTAAAAAATTTTATTCGACTGTATTAGTTTTTTTGCCTTCTTAACTTTCTTTTACGGAATGTTTTGACTTTTTTTCAAAATTTCAAGTAATTTAAACCATTAATGTCGATCAAAAATAACGATTTTTGACCATTTTTAGCCATAGATACACCTAAGTCTGCGCAAATTTTCATTTTTCGACTTTCACAGTGGGTCGAGTGAATTGAAAGGTAGCTTATGCTACAAAGTACTAAGTACTAGCACTAGCTTTTACTTTTCAGTACTAGCTATGCTGAAAAGTATAAACTACAAAAAGTGTGAATAACTCTTTGCTAGTGCTAGATAGCTAATGCTTAAAAGAGGAAGCAAACGCTGGAAAATGCGACTATTAAATTAAATTAATTACAAAGTGCAAAAATTTCAAAAATTAAAATTTTTTTAAACTTATTTTAACAAATATAAATGTTTAAAACAGAATATAAGAAAGAATGTTTATTTCATTTTTTATGTCTTTAATCGGTTAACAAGTTCTGTGTATTGATATTAAAAAAAAAATCCCTGTAAATGTTTAAGTTTGTATGCGAACATAAATAAATATATTTTTGTATATTTATCTGTTTTTTATACATTTTTCTTTTAAAAATTTTTTTTTTATTTTATTTAAAAAATGCAACACAGACTTTCTATGGCAAAAGTCTGTACCGACCTTTATGGGGTATATCATAAAAAAAACTTAGTGGCAACGTCATGACGCGTCAATGATTATTATTTATTATTGTTTAGCTTGTTTTACAAAATTTATAAAATATTTTAAAAATTAAGTAAAATTGCTTTGGTAAACTGTAACATATGTACATATTTAAATGTATTTGTTACATTTACAGAGATTTTACTATTTGAAGTATTTTTCCGAAAAATATACAATTTGAAATAATGTTCAATATTTATTGTTGACCTGTGTCGATTTTCTATGTTGTTGTTTTTAATTTTGTTTTTTTATTTTTCGTCCGATATTTCGACCATACATCGATGGTCATCTTCAGGGGCTACAAAATACACATATATTTAACATTTAAATTTTATATCATAACAAAATACAAAAATTTGTGGATTTTTTATTTATAATTTTTATATGACCTTAAGCCAAACAAAAAACAACAACAATTTTAAATAATCTTTAGGATGTTCATAAAATTAAACATACATACTAATAAATATTTAAAAAAAAATTTATTTATATTTAAATATTGTAGCAAAACACAAACTTCAAGCTCCCCAATCATAAGCTTAACAAAAATTAAGCAAAAACTAGTCTCTTTAAGCATTCACTCGTTTTTTTTCCCACATTTTTTAAGTCAACACTTGAAGAACTAGTTTCTACTAGTCAGTATCAAGTACTATGTAGCTTTAACTTAAAATTTTATTCACCTCAAAGCTAGTTTAAACTTCAAAATTTTAAGTATTAGCTATAGCTACCTTTTTATTCACGCGGCCCAGTGTTATCATAGATAAAAAACGTTGTTGTTAAAGATTTTTATGATTTTTATGATGTTTACGAAACACACTCGAAAAAATTAGCGTTAATTGTAAAGAGGGTTTTAATGACGATATTTTATTTAATTTATATAGGTTTAGCCCAAAATGTTAAAGGTACATGGATACGGCAGGTACGTACCATTTAAAGGAACTTGCTTTGGCTGTACTTTATATGCTGGTAATTACAACAAGTATTGTCTGTGTTTAAATTATGAACTCCACAAAATCTCACTTTCGAAGAAGAATGCATTACGAACTCCTAAACGCGTTATTACGAAGTTTAAATTATATGCATTTGAATAGTACATGTTGCACTTCTTTTGTACCTTTATTGAATAAATGTAATTTTCTCACAATGTATTCCAAAAAAAAAGACAAATAGGGAGTCTTGCAAGTGAAGCGTTTTAGATACTGCAACTAATATAGAAATGTATATCCAATATTTGTTTAATACTCACTGCCAAAAGTCTTTCTTTTTTTTTTGTTGCTTTAAGTAGACTACTATAACAGCCAATCCCACGATGTCACACGTTAACGTTCGCATAAAAAATTGCATTAAAAACAAAAACAATTTCAAAAAAATTTGTTTTTGTTTTAAATGTTATTTTCTATGCGAACGTTAACGTGTGACATCGTGGGATCGGCTGTTAATTATTTTATAGTAAACATTGTACCTCTTTTGTGTTTACTAACTATTTTTACTGTGTTCTAAATAAATATTAAACAAAACATATATTATGGCGACTCTTTTGTAATTTTTGGCGTATTTTAGCGATACTGATAAATTTATTTTTTAGAATTTATAAAAAATATTTTTAATAATTCTAAAAATATGTATTTTATTGTCAAAAACTGAAAAACAAAGGCTTTGGAGATTTTGGCGATTTTTGACATTGAATTTGTCAGCGATTTCAAATAAATTTTAGGGTTTGCTGCCACTTTTGCAATGTTTCTTGAATTTAAGCCATGCTCGCGATAGAAGCGATTTTTTACAATATCAGCTTTTAAAATAAATACGAAACTACTTACTTGTTCATATTTAAGCGAATGAATGAATAAAGATGGCTTATTATAAAAAAATGCCTAACTCGATTTTTTTTTAAATGCATAAATTTTTTTATTCTGGTAGCTAATGCCAAATGTATCTTGATTTTAAATTTTTAAGGGGCTGTAGAGTACATCATTTGTTGGATATTTTTAATAAAAATTGCCTTAGTCCTTTTTTATATTAAGCCATCGATATTTTTTAAAATATTTTTAACCCTAGTTTATTTAAAATAATTTTTTAAAATAAAAACTAAAAAATATATTCAAAAATTCATATTTTTTTATTCAAAAAAGCATAAAATTTTTTTATTTGTAAGTATTGTGAAGTTAAAATAAAAAACTAAACATTATTAAAATCAATAAATACGAACTTACTTAACAACTAACTAACTATATCGACCTGGTAGGTAGGTAGACTGTGATTGATCATCAACAAAAAACCCAAATTTTAATAATAACAAACACCATTTTAAGTAAACTACCAGGTGAACGGAAAAATTAGCTGGACTAATGCTACGAACACAACTGGGCCGAACGACGAATTTTTGGCCGCGAATATTAGTCGCCAAAAATAAAACATATTTGTGTATATGAAAATATCATACGCCGGCGAACGACAAACAAATCAGTACCAGGTGACCATGTTTAGTTTTAGTTTTCAAGTATTTTAATAATTGTTTTTTATTATTTTATCGCATTTAAAATAAATATACAAAGAAGAAATAATTTCAATGGAAGGAAATAAAATGTAAACATACAAAAAAATTAATATCATTGAAATAAAAATTTGGTTTTTATGTACTTCTGTACCTAATTCCGGCGTATATTTTAGGATAAAGTACAAATGCCATAATTTGCGAAGTAAGTAGTAATAATGGAGCAAAAACCTTATTTGGCAAAGGCCTTCCAAAAAAGTTTAGGCAAAATAAATATTAAAGAGGAGTGAAACAGCGTTTCCGAAGATTAAAATTGCATTGGTCCCCATCCCGTTCCTGAGAGGGTTAGATGAAGGTGTGGGACGATTTTAAATTTAAATTGAAGAAAAAACGCGCTCATAACTGAAAGCTATGCAACAGGTGGTGGGCCGTTTAAACAAAATACTTTTTCAGACATGCGTGCTGTTGCCGAACATAAAGATCCATTTGGAATTGAGATAACGCAAAGGATTTCACCAGACCCCGAGCAAAATTTAGACACAATAACTGACATTACCGAAATTGAAAACCCGTGTGCTTCACCTTCGACACCTCCACTTGAACTTAAACAGTTAATAAAAAGTCAAATGATTTTTTTTTTTTTTTTTTTTTGTTTTATTTAATCTAATTACCCAATAAACCATAGAACTATATGATAGCGAAAACGATATTATATTTTACGGCGTTTATAATATTATGTACTATTATTTAAAACGTTATCGTGACGACATCACTTTTCGAAATATTTTTTCCAATTTAAAAACAAACATTTGAAAAAAACATCAACAATTTTTTAAACATAGAAAATTATTTAAACAAAGATACATATAAAATTTTAAAATTTTTTTTTTTAAAATACATTGTTATCGAATTATCTTAAAAATATTACAAAAAACTGCAATAGCACACTGAATTATGAGGGGTTGTTCACAACAGTCGTATTTTTTCATGTTATTATTTTAAGACATATGACTTTATGACACCTTGTGAATCCCCCAATTGTGTATAAGATGCATCTTTATACCTTTAATCCTTTTCCCGTCGTTCAAAAACAAAAACTCAATCAAAAACTTTAAGCGCGTTTATCTCTAAATGGATTTTTTGAGTTATGTCACATTTGAAGTAAATGAGCAACTTCCCAGTAGGCGTGGGAACCCTTTTTGAAATTAAAGGGTACGCCTTCTGCCAGAAGTCTTTTTCTGTAGAAAAGATATATTTACTTAGGGTTTTTATTAAAGAGAAATAACATTCTGTAGAATTGAAAAGCGCTGACTGTTAAAAAATGTTTAGTATCTGTAAAATTCCTTCTGTAAAACGTGACACAGAATCTGTTTATTTCTTTTTTTTTTATTAAAAATGAACCACAGAATATTTTGAAAACTTTTTTTGTTGTTTCCAATTTAATGTTAATTACATTTAGTTTTTCTTTTTGCTTTTATCTATAGAAAATAATCGAATTTTTTTATTTTAAGTCCCCAAACATGCACGAACTACAATTGTTATTGTTAATAACAAAAATATATCTATGTATTTATGTATGTATGTGTGATTGGCATCTCCCCGTATGTTAAACGATTCGTATGTATTTTGCGGAGAAAAAATTGGATGGAAGTAAAAGGAATAATTTTATGCCTTTGGGTGTTATTGAAATGATAATAAATGTATTTGTATTAAAGCAGATTTATATACAAATACACCCATTCGAATACACAGATGTTTAAAGTTTGTTAACATAGTTATGAGGTTTTTTCACGCTTTAGTTGTCGATAATCTGTGATTGTTTTCATTAATGTAATTAACACAAGATTTTTCATTGTGAATTCATCGAAATGCATGTTTAAGTAAGTGTTTTTCAACATGAAAGCGCTGTCAAGGGAGAAAATGATAATATTAGTGTTTTCGCTATATTAAAAAAATAATCCACTAAAAAGAATGTATAGTCGGGGGCAGATGTTAAATATTGGACGTAGCATTGGACTGCAATACGTCCTGGTTTTCCAGGTTTTTCCCAGTTTAAGACAGATTGTCCAGGTTTTTAGATATACATTAATGTAAGTTTTTGTTGATTTTGGTTATGAACAAAGGTTAAACTTTCTTCTAAGACGCTGTTTTCATGAAGCAATTTTACCAGCGTTCAACTTATCGATTTCAGTAAAGTTAAAGTTTAACTGCCTTATGCAAAAAAGTAAAGGTTCACATAATTAAAAAAAAATACATTAAGCCCATACACTTTTAATAGGCTTTATGTATTGTTAACTTATGTGAATCTTAACTTTGTTTTGCATTAGATAGTAAATCTATGTATAAATATAACTTTTATTTTTGCTCGAAAAAATAAAAATCAAATAATATTTTTGTTCAAAAATCAAAAAATAATGGCGATTTCTATTCTGAGAAAAAAATGCTACAGTATAAGCATGTAACACTTTTTCATGTTACCTATAATCACTCGAAGTGTTACATGTTGTACAACTTCAATCGAACAGAATTAGCTGCCTTTATTTACAACCATTACACTTTTATTATTAATGTAGTTCATTAGCGATTTTTAAAACTATTCGACTATTTGCTGCACACTTACTTTACGGTTTGGAAACAGACATTGACATCACTTATTGCTTGAACAAATTTAAAACGACAATAAATGCATAGAATTTTCCACCAAAATAAAAAAACGATTTAATTTAAAATGGAGTTTGCCGTCGAAGAATATTTAGATGTAGAATTCTTTTGACAAAACTTTTAAAATATTATGACAAACAAAATAAAATATTGGTTGTACAAACAAAGTAGTAAGTACCAAAGTTGTAAAACTGGGCAGTATGAACCCTTAAGTAAAAGTAAGGGTAAAACATTTAACATGGTTTGCATGTTTTTCATCAACATTTTCACAAAAGAACTTGAAAATTTTTCCCACAGTTTTTTTTGTACAAACGAACACAAAATGTAGAACATGTAACATTAATGCAACATTTTTCTCAGAAAAGAAATCGCCATAACTGTTATTTTTGATCGAAAAAATAAAAATCAAAATTTTAAGACTTAATATATTTTATCGTAGACAAGTTTGAATCAGTTTTCTAACATTTACTTCCATATCGTTACCTTAATATAAAAAGGCCCCAACTCATTATTTTTGGAAATCCGTTTTTTTATTGATTCTTGTAGAATGGTTGCTAATACACATTCTATTAAAATTTCAAGCAAATTAGATTAAAAATAAAGAAGTTATAAGCAGAACACAAAAAGCCCTAACTCATACACACAATTTTTCTAAAGAAAAAAAACCCTAACTCATACACACAATTTTTCGAAAGAAAAAAACCCTGACTCATACATACTCATACATATGTATTTCAATCTGAATTCCTCGTTTAATTTTAATAAAAATGTTTTTTGACAATGTTTGTGTAGCTATATTATTTCAGCTTTTATTAAGTTTTTTCCTTCTCCTGTAAAAAGTGTTTTTGATGAGTTGGGGCCTTTTTATATTAAGGTAACGATATGCTTTTTTGTTTTAAAATTTCAATATAACTGTTATTTTCGGTCCCTGGTTATGTATCTATTGTTAAATCTAAAATATACGATCGATACCTGTATCAAAAAACATTTCGAGCCTTTGGTGCAATACCGTAGTAATTCAAAAAATCGTGAACTGAGAAAAATGCATTTGAAGTTTTCAGCCATATTTTTGATAGTATTTTTGTTTACTAAAGTTATTTTTTTACAAGTTTTTAAAAAAAGAGGAATGTTTTGTAATTAAAAAAAGGTGAAAAATTATTAATAATATCAAATATTTTTTTTATATTAATATAAATATGGTTGAAAATAGCTAGAGGCAATAAAGACATTTTTAGCTGTAAAATCTGAACAGTTAGATATAGAACCATAATCTTTTTTTCTTTAGATAGACATTTCTCCAAAGATCATTTCTGCGTACCCAGCTCAAAAATTCAAATTTTGAGTTACTACGATATTGCACCAAAGGCTCGATTTGTTGGGGTTAATTGTATACGATTAGTTCTTGAAATGAATTAAGTTTTCTGTTGTGATTTGTATTATAGAGTAAGTGCGGGTAATGTGGTACAGAGCCCAAAGCTTTGTTATTAAGTTTATATTTAAAGGTGCAAGCAGAGAAAAAGCATTTTTAATACAGTCGCCTGCAACAAAACTAATTTAAATGAAAAAATATAAACATATTATGGATAAGTTAACCATAGTATTGTCATTGGTAACAATGTGAATGAAGGAAAGTAAATACATTTCTTTTAGTTCTTAAAATATCCATAAGCTTTTTTATATATTCTTTTTTATCAAGTTTTATGGCTCAAACTTAAAAAAATTCTTATGTTAGATACGCCTTTTCTTAATTAAAGTAACGAAATACAATTACAAATTATATTGTAACTTAATTAACCGAGCAATAGAAACTAAGAGGTTCAGCACTTTAGAGTGAAACAGTCCAAAGACTCTGGATGGAATCAAACCCGCAACCTCCAAAAAAATACTACATTTCTATATCAACTAAAATTTAACAAGTCTTATCCGATAAACGCAGTATGGATATGCGCTGAAAACAGAAACACGCATCTTTGTAACAGTGTAAAATTTGGGTAAATCGAAATAATCAGTGCTCTCGTTACAAACATTATCACAAGCCCAAAGGCCTTGCCAGTTCATGATGGTGTTTGATTTTAATGTTAAAAATGTTGGCCAGTTATTTCTAATAGCAGAAGTTACAAGTTTCAAACTTTATTTAAAGTGAAACTTTTTTATTACAATCGAATTCGGTTAAGCGAAAATGGAAAATTTCAGGAATTTCGTTGCGCTTGTGTAAGATTTTTGGTATAACGAAGTTAGGATAAGTGAAAAACACTTCGTTGAAAGGAATTCATCAATTCAGCACTTTTAAAATTGCTCTATATAACGAAGATATGGATGGCATTAGAAATTAAACAGATTTGAGTTGATTTTGAGTTCAGATTTATTCTAAAAACTAAAATAAATGATCAGACAGATGGACATAACTAAATTGACTTAGAATTACTCAAGGAGCCAGAATATATATACTTTCTGGGTTCCAAGCTGAGTTTCACATGGAATGACAAACTTAGTATACCCTCATTTACCACTTGTGTGGATTGCATAAAATTGGTTGGCTCTGAAATGTTGCTTGCAAACAAAAACAAAAATCGTGGAAAGTATTGAGTATTGATTTGTATTTTTAAGTTATGAAAAGAAGTAGAATCTGCCAACACTAATACAAAAGGGAATATTTTGTTTTTAGCAAAAATTGCTGTTTATTTATCTTTTTTTTTTATCAATTTTTTCCTACAATTAAAATTAAAAGTGTTTTTTATTTTTTTTTTTTTAAGAAAAGGCTTAAAAGGAAAAGCAAATATATTTAACACAGCGGAAATGTTTAGGATTTTTAAATTTTAAAATGATATTTTAAAGATTTTTAGTTTTCTTTATGCTTTAGTGTTAACCAAAGATAAAGTGAGAAAAATGCCCTTATTTTACTCTGGGGAAATTTAAAATTTATTAAATTTTAATCGACTTATCAAAAAAGTACGAAAAGCTTTCGCATACGCATTCCAGAATAATTTTTATTAAGCATTTTAATAGTATCTAAATACATATGAGTTTTTGACATATATGTTTTATTTTCCATTTCTGGAAATTAACTTATCGCCAATTCTGTTAATATTCTGGCATCACTGACATAATGGCCTTTTTTGAAAGCAGAGCTACCAAGTTTTTCAAGTATTTCCTTTTTACAAGTCTTTTTTGTTTTTTTTAGAATTATTAATAAATTGAACTCCAAATACATTTTGGTGTTTTCTCTTAAAGTTTTGGCACTTTTTGTTTGTAAGAAACGTCAATACAAAAACAAATTAAATAAAAAAAAAAAAAAACAAAAAATAATAATGTAAATTTGTGTCTTACACGTGAAATTTGTTTTTAAAAATGCCTTAAGAAAGCTAAAACACTAGTTTGCTCAGATTTTTTCAAGAACTTGTTTTTTGTGATTTGTTTATACTTGAAAACGACGGTAGTCATTAAAATAATCTGTTGTATTAATGCAAAATTGCACAGCGCAGGTTTGACAAAATTGTTAGCCAAATTTAGGAAGTTTGTGTAAATGAATTTTCCTACAAATTTTGACAGTTAATATGCGTGGGCGTTTAAGTGCACAGTTTAACAGATTGCCAGACTTTTAAGCGATATTATGAAAACCCTTTATTTAAATGTTTCAAAGATTTGAAAAAAATTAAAAGTTTTAACAACACAGAAAAAATTATTGCTGAATTATTTTCAAACAACGCCTGTTTGAAATTTTGTTTAATTTCTACAAATTTTTTTACTGATTCAATTAATATTTTTGTTTGATTTTTATTTTAACCAACAGAAATGTTGACAACTATTTAAAAATATAATTTACGCGTTATTGGTTTCAAGTTTTCATAATTTTGTATGTAATATTTAACGCTCTTTAATGTTGTCGTTTTTTTTGCATATTTTTATTTGATCGTAAGCATCATTTTTTTATGTGAAATATAAGAACAACAACAAAAACCACATACAGTCTATTTTTTGGACACTTTAAAAAGTACAACGATAAGAAATATGATAAAATAGCGTGGCGAGGCTTGTAGTAAAAAAAACCAAAAGCAATATTAGGTAAAGCAAGTAAGAGTGCTATATTCGGCTGTGCCGAATCTTATATACCCTTCACCATTGTGCGAGCAGAATACAGAGCAACTAGACAAAACCTAAATAATTTCTACATAAACATACATATAGGTATATACAATACATAAAACTTCATTATAAATTAAATTTAAAAAGTTAAAACTGGTAAATATTTTTTTTAATCGTTTCAGAACATAAAAAAATTAAAAAAAAATTTTCTTTTTGAAAAAACAAGATTCGAACCAGTGACTCACAGTTTCTTACCTAAGCAAACCCCCAAGACAATTGGACCATGAAGGAACGTTTTATGAATATACTTTATAGGGTCTAAGATCAATATTACAGAAATTACACACGGAATGACAAACTTATATATACCCTTTCCCACCTGTGGTGAAGGGTATAAAAAGAGTAATTTTTGGGATTTAGTATTTTGGTCATAACTCTGCTATTTCTTAACCGATTTGACAGATTTATATACCGACGTGTTAAAGAAGAAATTTGCCAGTTATTTCGGTTATAAAAATGGGTATTTTTCAAAAAAAATTAATATTTTGGTCATAACTTGTTCGTATCTGAACCGATTTTCCCGAGTTTTTCAGAAAATATTTTCTATTAAAAATTTCCGATCTTGATATATAAGGCGTAACCATAGGTCATATGACAGTCCAAAAAATCAGGTTTTTATACTATTTTTGATATTTTTTGTACGGGAGGTACTACGCCCACTTGTTCAATCCCGCCCACATTTTGTGGGATGCTGTGTATTGATAACGTTAATGTGTGTACCTAATTTGGAAACTTTGCCTCTTGCCGTTCTCAAGATATACAGAAATAAAGAAATACAACAACAACTAGGGATTTTTTGGCAAAATCAGAGGCAGTCGTGGTTTTTTGGTCATATCTCAGCCATTTGTGGACCGATCTTGCTGAATTTCAATAGCAAGAAATGGTAGACTATATGTGACATAATTGTAAAACAACCTAGTCGCTATCATGTCTGGAGTATCCGGAAAACACATATCAAACTTAAGACGGACAGACGGACGGACGGACCGACGGACATCGTTAAATCAACATCCCTCCTCATAAGGACCCAGAATATATATACTTTATAGGGTCTAAGATCAATATTATAGAAATTACACACGGAATGACAAACTTAAATATACCCTTTTCCACCTGTGGTGAAGGGTATAAAAACGTTTCACTCTTTTTAAACAACAACATTAGAAGAAACAAAATAAATTTTTGGTTGGTAAAAAAGAATGAAAAACAAAATCCCGTATTCAATTTTTTAAAAATGTTTAGTTAAATACCTACATGTCGAGTTGGTCTGCTGCCAAGGAAAGGATACAGCAACAGTGAGTGAAGAAGAAAAACATTGTGTGTACACAGAGAAAACAGATTCGTGATCACAACCGAATTTGGCGCCAATCGAATTTCGTCGGTTGCATGTACTATCACACAATTCGGTTCCAATTACTGAAAATTTCGTTGCTTAGTATAATATTGTTGATAGCAACATTTGAATTTTAGTACACTATCAGTCATAACAACAGATATTGTTAGTTGTTAGTATGATTAGTAGAAACAAAATTGTGCTTATACCCGAATATATGATAGCTGCAACTGAATTAACACATAATTGGCGTTCATAACAAGAGATTTAATTGTCGTTATCAATATATTTTTTTAACCGGTCAAATGTAGCCCATAAGGGGCAAGGACTTGTCCAAAGGTAATCCCAATGAATAGAAAAAATGGATTATTTTACAGTACGATGTCCTAGGGCGGACCATATAACCCAGCTTGAATTACAAAGGAGAAGTGTTAAAACTACTCCAGAGGATTAGCTTTGAAAACGTTTCAAAACGAAAACATGTCGTTAAAAAACGAAGACATGTCGTTTCACTGCAAACTCTTTTTAATAATGACATGGTCCATACTTGAATTACATTGGACCAGCCCAGGATCAAAATGGATTAAGTAGTCCAATATAATTTGCAGGGTATAAAAAACATAATACATACATACATACATATGTACGTGTATATGTTCATACCTATAAGAATACGTAAATTACTTACCCCTATTTATTAAGTTTTTGCACATTTTCCATTTTTGAATGCAAAGATATTTTTTAAATATAAAATTAAAAATTATTTTAATCTATCAAATGTTTTGACAGAAAATTTAGTAAGCAATTGGGGCTTTTAACTATTTTTTGGTTGTGAATTCCGAATAATTATATTTTCATTTGTTGTACTCGAATTGAAACTATTTCAACAATCAATAATTAGCTGCAATAAATGAATAAACATTTATCTTACAAAATTTATTGACGAAAGCAAATTATTAATTGCAATGACCAATATTCAGTATTGCCCTGTATTAAATTCGGTTGTGATTCTAACCATTTGTACTAATTTTTAGAACTAAATTAAATAAGTTATCATAACTAATAAAAGAATTGAAGGAATCATATTTCATTTGGAACATCGTTTTAATAATCAAGAGAATTAAAAATTAGTTAGAACTATACATTTTTAATAGTTGCAATGATAATTCATGTTACTTGATCAATATTTTATTACTGCAACCGTTTCCCAACCAATTTGTTTTCTGTGTGTATAAACAAGACTTGGTTCAAAAATGATTCCAACAAAAAAATGTGTCTCAAAGCCAGCGCGCCGCTCTGCTCTGCCTTCGTCTTCTTGTGCTTGCTTGTGTGCGCGTCATTGCTTGTGCAAAAACTTTTTTGTTTGATTCAGCAAAATTATTTGTTAGATATTTATATGAATTTCAGTAAACTTTTTGTTTGATTCAGTAAAATTATTTGTTTGAAAAAATCAGTGTTTTTTTCAATAAACGAAATGCAAATAAATTGTTTGAATATGTATGCGAATTTGTTTGTAGGACCGATTTCAGACAAAAAATGTTTTGATTCTACAAATGTTTTGTTTGAATTGGAAAAATAATTTTTTCTGTGAGTGGGGCTAATAGAAAAAATATTTGTTAAGAGAGAATAAACCAATCTTAGGTTGCATAAATCTTGATGAAGATATTAAAAGTTGCAGTTCGAATTGATCTTTGGGTTGGAAAATTTCATTTTAATGTTAAACAACAACAATATTAACAATATAAAATATATCCTTATCTTTAATTAAATTTGTTAAAGAAATTAACTTCAATTCTTTTTTTAGAAAAGAGTTTGCTTATGTTTATAAAAAGGTATATGTTTTATGTTCAATGAATTGTCTTATTAACCATAAATAAATGTTTTTTTTAATACCGAAAAAAACAAATATTTTGATACATATGTATACCGAGTTTCGTTTCGGTTGCCAACCTTGCTTAATGGGATAAGGAATCAAACCTCTTTGTACCTAAAGTCGAAATACAGGTTCAATATGATTTTAAAGTCAAATCGCAAATAAATCTTGTCATGCAATGGAAATCTAAGTTCCGTTATTCCAAATATACACGCAGAGAAAAAACATGGCTAAAATAAATTTAAAAAACATATTATGGTCCCCGCAATGGCAAAAAACAAACTATTGATGTTTTTAACATTACTTTTTTCACGATTAAGGAAATTTTGTTCATATTTAATAATTAACTGTTTACCTCCCTTGAGACTTTAAAAATTGCTAAATTAAACAATATATGGTCGTGCGGGAGTTTATGTGCTCTATCCGCCATTTTACACATTTCGAGTTAATTATGCCACTTTAGGTTTTCGACCCCAAATTTTTCAAATATGTAATCCGTTTTCGGCTTTCTCATAAATGTTATCTCAGCAACAAGATGAGAAAGCCGAAAACGGATTAAATATTTGAAAAATTTGGGGTCGAAAACCTAAAGTGGCATAATTAACTCGAAATGTGTAAAATGGCGGATAGAGCACATAAGCTCCCGCACGACGATATAGTTTTAATAAAATCTAGCTGCAATCATACACTTAAACAGATTATGGTTACTTTAAACATATTATAGTCACCGGCAGTCATATTATGGTTAAATTCCTTCAACCCAAAGCCACAATAATAACAATAATAGGTTTGAAATTGTATTATTTTTAAACATTGTATGCTTAATTTTTAATTTAAAATAAAATGTTAAAAGTTACAAAATTATGATTGTTTAGGGAGTAGGGAGTTAGCCGGGAGTAGCAGTAACGTTGCAAATCAGCTGTTTCATTTTGTTGTATATAGAGCAATTATAACGATTACAGTTAGCAGTAAGATGTTACGTCTCAATCTGTAAGAAATAGATTGGTCTTACTTTTTTACGGTAAGGTTAAGTTACTGTTACTCCCGGCTAACTGAGCCTTAACTCTTTACAGTAACTGAGTGCTTTTTAATTGATTGCTGGGTTTGCTTTAAATTCTCATATTCTTTTTTCTTTTAATTATTGATTAAAATACATAAATTTACGTAGAAGTACAAACCAGTGAAATGGAAGGAATAATGCTCCAGGTCGTCGTGAACTGAAAAATTAGTTAAGTGATAGCTTATAACATGAAAGCAATAAAAAACAAAATAAAATTATAACTTGACTTGTAACAATAGTAAAAAACACGAAATAAAATACAACTTGAAAAACCGAAATAAATAAACATAATGTGATTAACATTGGGCATATTATTTTTAATTCTGACCATAATATGGTTACTTTTGACGAAATTCGGGAAAATTTGGCCAATGTATGTATGTATGGTTAATTTTGACCAGATAATGGGTAACTTTTTGATTAACTGATATTATTTTTGATTTCCCGCAAATTTTTGACAACTTTAACCATATTATGATTTAATATAAGTTAAATATGACCATAATTTAACCATAACATGCAAGCGTTAACATTGTTAAAATCCATCCATAGTATGTTGTTCTTAGAATTTGGTTACCAACCGTATTTTTTCTGCATGTAGGTACTAATATTATTTTATTTATTGATTGAGGATAGCACAGTTTCGGAACAGTCGAATAATTTATTTGATATGACATAATAGTTCGATAAAAGACATAGGAACAAAATTACACTTTTCACTCTGCAGACCAGAAAGGGTGGGATAATTTTCCCAAGAATTTGAATAAAAAATAATTTTGTAAGTCCCGGGAATTGCACTTCCGGCAATTTTGGATATATCAACATACATTTTTTGGTGTCACACAAACAATTTTTGGATATTTGATATTAAAAATACGAGTTCAAATAGACTGGATTTTTTTTTACAACTATTTTGGCTGGGAGAACACGCAATGTAACATCGTGCAATATGGTTGGACTACCTTTTATTACATTATGATAAATATATGAAAATGAATAAAAATAACTTTAAAAATTTTACACAAAAAATAACTTTTGATTGATTTTTCCAACAAAAAAATAACTTTTTATTTAAGTATAAAACAAACAAATAAATATGTCAATAATTGTTTAAATAATCTTATTTCAATACGAACTTTTGCAAAAATTTTTTTTTGTTCGCAATAGAATTGTTATAAATTAAAATAGGACTTGTGTTTTTCCATAAATTTTTTTCTGGCAGTAGTTGTAATTTAAAATAATTTACAATTATTTCATCCTTTAACAGGATTTAAATATATCATTTTAAATAAAGCAGGAAGTGGAACAAAACAAGAAAACAAATAAAATATAGTAATTTGTAGTTTGTTTATAAACATTAAATTGCAAATGACAATATACATTTGTATATAGTGTGTGGTAAAATTAGGAATACATTGGAGTTTCTTTTAAGTTAGACAAATTCAAAATGTTATTTATATATTAAATTTATGTGTCAAAAATGTTAGGTAAAATAAGACAATCATAAGTTATATTGTTACGAAATTAGATTTATCTAAGAATTATTTATAGCTTTAGTTATAAGTTGTCTTGTAAATTATAATTTATGTCGTGTTAGTTTAGATTATTATATGCTACACTGCATTTTAGAATCTCGAATTCGAACAGAATGGTCTGGAATCCACTATAAAGTTCTTGAATCTACTAGTCTACAACTACCGCCTGTGGTGACTATAAATACAGGTTGGTTTGTAAATATGAGTTGAGTTTGTTTTGAGTCTTAAGCCGGTTCTGTTCGTAACTGACAATATTGGATAAATTTTGTGAAAAAAATAATTAATTGTAATAAAGTTTGTTAAGTTGAATAATGGCCAATTTTCTCTTCTTCACTAAATACTTAAATCAAACTTAATTCACCGATGTGGTACACTTAATTTCAACTTAAGTTTCTATTGTAATATTTTAGCAAGGTGGCCTCAATATCACGACAATACAACAACAAGAGACAAAGCAATAACAATCAGCTGTTTTTTTGAGACCACCTTGTAAATAATTATACTTTTATATGATTTTTTTTGTATTTAGTAGTGCTACCATACTTTTATCTTTTTTAAAAAAGACTTTTCAAATAAAACTCAAAAAATCAATCTGTATTTAAATACGATTTAAGTTTTTTTGTGAAAATTAACTTAATTTAGGTTTAATTACTATCCTGAAAATTGGGCATAAGTGTGTGTATTATTATTAAAGGAAAAACGTAACGATATTAATACATTTTGCTGTTGTAATTTTACTGTTATTTTTATTTAACTAAGTACTAATTACCTACTGACTTCTGAAATATTTATACTTTGTAAAAAATTGTTTTCTAAAATGCGCTTGCATTTAATAGATAGAAAACTGATTTTTAAGAGAAAGTTTAACACTGTGTGTAATTTTTTAAGTCAAGGAAAAATAACCATATACGGACAACTCAACGTGATAAAAGACAAAAAAAAAAAAACACCGTGTCTCCCAGTTTTGCCCAAGGTCATGCACTTTTTTTATGGGCCCCCAAAGATTTGGGGCCTCGGAGTCATTTTTGCAAAAAAGTGATAATTTTCTCAGGCTCATATCTTGCAAACCGATCGGAATTTTGATTTACCCTCTGAGACAAAGTTGTAGCCCTTTAGATTTAACAACATTAAACAAACCAACAATACAGTTTGAAAGATTAATTTATTTTAACATGGCTAACACTTACATTAATGCCACTACTTCTGAAACTGATTTTAAGAATTTATTGCAGGGCATAGAACTACATCGTAAGAACCGTAATTAATAAATAAAGCAAAACGTTTGATTTTATTTGTTTGTTGTTTGTGAGTAATAATATCATAAATATTTTTTCTAAGCTATTTAGAATAAATTTATCATTCAAACTGCATTGTTGGTTTGTTTCATATTTATAAAAATTTTAAAAGTTTAAAGCGTTATTTACAAAATTTTTGGAAAAATAACGAAAAATTTTAATGTAGGATGCATAAATGAGCAAATGCATTGGAAAAACTTATAGTATTTTTACACCAAAATAAATCTTGGACATTTTTCTTTAAAATTATTTCCATAAAAGTTAAGAAAATCCTGGTTTTTGAAAAGGTTATGAAGAAAACCTATCAGCTTTTAAATAATGCTTGAGCCTAAAAATTTTTTTGATTTTGGGACTCACTAATGTACACTAGGGATATACCTTTTTTTAATGCAAAATACCACTCTAGTACCATGTGAGAAATGTTGTTCTAATAATAAAAACAGTTTTTTTTCGATTGATGAAAAAATTTTCCGCACCAAAGAGATTTCTAAAGTGCTTTACACTTGAGGCCTCGGCCTCAAACATCGAAAAAATTCAAAGGCGCAAAAATAAACTTCTTCGAATAATTACAGCTGCCCCTTGGTATGTTAAAAACTCAAATATCCACAAGGACCTCAATGTGCCACTGGTAAGGACTATTATTACGAAGTATGCGGTAAAATATTTAAAAAGGCTAGAGTTGCACCCAAATCCACTAGCTCGAAATATTTAATATGATAGCGGCCACACTCGCTTAAGGAGAAGAGACACTGCAGCACTTACCCATTAAGATGAGCGATAAACACATATATAAATGTGATACAGAACCCGTGATGAAAAAAAATTTTGTCTTGCACTGGCAGGACATAAAATAAAGAATTAGGATAAGATTTGATTAATTATTGTTAGTTCATATTTAATATATGAAGATTCAATAAATAAAAATTGAGAAAAAAAAAATATAAAGAAATTTCGGAAAAATATTCGTTTGGGTAGTCAGCTTCACGAATAATGCCAAATATTTTTGAAATGATAATCGAAAAACACAATGCGTTCCACTCTATATTCTAAACTTCAACATCGTCCCATCATTATTGCTAAGAATACTATTGTACTCAAATAAAATATTTACGAACTTGCCAAAAAATATATGTACTCGTTCATAAATCTCATACCTTTTAATAAAAAAGACATTCAAAAGTAAACATAAAATAATCCTGTAATTTGATGAACTGATTTATAAGCAACTCCTGTGTTTGTTTTTGCCCTTTCCCAGGAAAAGAAGGAAGAGTAGCTTTCAACTGCATTATGTAAGTTAATTTACTTGACAAAAAATTATTATAAATAAGAAAAAAGAACACATAATGAATTCAATTGTTTTCGTTTAACACATAAACATTTCTTATAAACATTTGCCATAAAATTATTTATGGCTTGTTTTCAGGGTTCAGAAAAATGCATATGTGATCACTCATATTTAACCACCATTCATTAATTTTTTTCATACATGAAAAATGTAAAGTATGTTACTTTTTTCACAGTCAGAAATGAATTGCTTATATTTCGCCAATTCATTTCTGTTGGTGAGGACAAAAAAAGTTTTTGACTTTCTTTTTGAAAGTCATGAAAAATGAGGAAACAAAAAGTTTTAGTAACGCTCCTCACTAGTAATGGTGTTGTTGCTCGACAGTTTGCCTGACCACAGCACGAAATGCCTGTGTGTGTATTTTGTTTTGTAAAATATTTTTGGTAAAGGCAACCAGCCAAAGTGTCTGTTGGATTTTTGTAGGCAAAAATTATTGAAAACAAATTTAAAGAACTGCACATATCGTCATCTTAAATGCAGAATAATGTTACATCACATTTCATAAGTTTACATGCGAAGCAAATAACTTTGTAAAATAGTAATTATTTGAGATTTAAAAGCAATTTTAAATATTTCAGAATAAAATATTTTTGTAAAATTACAAGTATAATACAATATAAAGATAAAGAGCAAAGATGGTTATAATTGCAATAATGTCCTATAACAATGAACTTAAGGCCCTAATTATGTAAAACGCAACGCAACGCCAAAGAATTACATTGAAAGCAAAAACGAAGTCATAAATATATTTTTTTTGCTTTTAATGTAATTCTTTGGCGTTGCGTTTTATATAATTAGGGCCTTAATGTGGTTAAATGAACCTACAAAAATGATAATCACACGATTGATATGTAGCATCTTTAGGTTTGCGTCGACATGGTGAAACAAGTTTGATTATCTGATGCAATGCAGGCAGTGCTGCATTTAACAACGTGGGGAAATTATTTTATTATGGATATTATGTATAATTTTTTATTGAGTTTAGTTACTAATAAGTAGTAAGTAGTTTAAACTAAAAAATGTACTTCATTAAATGTAAATATTAAGTGATTTTAAGAATCCATCTTTTTCCTTTTAATAAAATAGTATATTGATCACCTTTTAATGAATTTTCTTAATGATTTTTTTATTACAATAACAAATTTTGCAAATAAAAATTTGACTCATATACATTAGAACGACTCAAGTTGTATGGAAGCAAAATTCGTGCTCAATGTACGCTCCTAAAAATTAACCTTGGACTTTTTTAAGATGCCATTTTAAATATTTCGGCTCCAGCTTTGACCTCACGTGAGCTGGACCATTTTAAAAAAGGGTCTATTTTTGCATGTTTTGTTAATTTGAGAATCTGTTTCCTTACCAACATATACAAATTGGGTATCGTAAGAAAGGTTTTTCAAGCCGCGTCCAATTGTATATACAATTTTCCAAGGACGATCATCCATGTCCTTTTTTTGAGGAGTTTCTGTAAAAAAACGGATTTTGAAATTTTTGCTTGGGGTTGTTTGTAATAAAAATGCCAAATTAATACATTTTAATCTTTAGTCGATTTAATTAAATACGTGTCTCATTTTTTTTTGAAATTCGTGCTAGTTCGCGTTTTGACTAAAATGCAATGGGGTGGTAACCCTTCGCTTTAAGTAGGGCAATATGGGTATCAAATTGTTTCTTTTACCAAGTACATCCTCTTTGTATTGAAATAGTTTAGATTTTTGCAAATTAGATGCATTTTACACGGTGCTCTAGAATATATATGAATGCAATTTTGTGGCAACTCTAATATGATAGCGGATTTAGTTTCTAGATCATGTACGTATTAAAATAGGACTAAACAAAAAAAAAAATAAATGATCCACGACTTTTTGGCGGCATATTTTTTTTTCGCAAAATAAAAAAAGTTATTTAAAAATATGCCTCCAAAAAGTCGTGGATCATTTGTTTTTTTCTTTCTTTGATACCCATATTGCCCTATTTAAAACGAAGGGTTACCACCCCATTGCATTTTTGTCAAAACGCTGAGACACGTAATTAATTAAATCGACTAAAGATTAAAATATGTTAATTTGGTATTTCTATTACAAGCAAAAAATTCAAAAACCTTTTTTTTTATAGAAAATCTTTTAAAAAAAGGACATAAATGATCGTCCTTGGACAAATTGTATATACAGTTGGACGCACCTTAAAACCCTTTCTTATGATACCCAACTTGTATATGTTGGTAAGGAAACAGATTCTCAAATTAGCAAAACATGCGAAAATATACCTTTTTTTAAAATGGTCCAGCACACGTGAGGTCAAAGCTGGAGCCAAAATATTTAAAATGTCATCTTAAAAAAGTCCAAGGTTCATTTTTAGGAGGGTACATCGAGCACTTTTTTTGGTGAGTCGCTCTAATATACATACATACATATTTGTCTCCATATAAGGAATTATTTCAAAAGAATTTCTGTATCGCATACTTACAACGCTATGTACGAAGCAAAAAGTAAAATTTAATTGGCTGATTTCTGAAAAATATGTAGAAGAAGGAAAGAGTAGTCCAATTAAGAGTAGTGATAGTAGCCCCCGTATTCAGTAAACAAAAATGTTGGACAAAGTAATACATACTTCTCCAAAAAAAGATACTATTAGAATCTAAAGCTGAAGTATCAACAAAAAATATAATATATAGTCTATATTCCACTACTAATTTAAAAAAATTAAAAAATGGCATTTATTCTAAAAATGTATAATAACTGTCTTTTTGAGAATATTGATGAAGGGCCGCTTGGCAAAATGCAATCCTAACAACAAACACCAGATTATTTTAAATAACCGTGGAAAAAATATTTCTTTTGTATTACAAATAGATTTTTTATTTATAGGGCAGTTTGAAAATTATTGAAAAGGATATACATACATATATTAACTCATAAGGTATATCATAAAAATAATGACAGTCTGATGGAAGCAAAAATCTAAGGACATGTTTACGAGTGCAATGGTGCAATGGGTGCAAAATTTAAAAAATGTCTAACAGTCCTATGATTAGATGGAAGAATAAAAATATGTAACGTGAATCGTAATCAACAAAAAAAGTCAATTTCAAATTTCCCAATAATATCTACATTGTTTTGCATTTAAGCGTTATGTGTTTTGTTTGTATAAAAAATTCTTTGATGCCTTTAAAAGGGTTAGTTTTTCTTTCGTTAAAAAGACTTACCTACAGGAAAAATTATGAAAAGCACTAAAAAAGTCCAGTTTTGCTACAGTTTATAAGTAATAACCTATATACATATAAGCAAATGCGACAGTAAGTATAATGGATGGGTAAGAAGATGTGTTCTATTGTTGTATTAATTAAACATTATTGTTTCGCGCCAAACTATGCTAGTTTTTGTAAATTCATTGAAGTGTTTTCAACACCGTTGCGGTTGGTCCAGAAACCAAAACCTTTTCAAAAATCCATGTCTTCAGTTCTTCCAGGTAGTATTTTTTTTAAAATAATTTTTGCCTTTTTGCTATCGTGTTGCCTAGCGGGAAAAATTGCGAGCGCTTTTACTTTTCAGGCCTTAAAGAAGGTTTACAACTGCATTTTTAATAATCTTTTACTTATTCCACTCTGCCTTCTTCGAAAAGGTTTTTTAGAATGGTTTTTGTAAGATATTTCACAAATTCAAATGTTCTATTTTAAGATAAGGCCTATTGAAATCGTTTTATTAGTAGTTATGTTGGAATGTGTACCAAGTTTAGTTATTAATTTACTTACTTCGCATTATAAGCAACAACAATTCGCGACCTTAAAACAGCAAGGTTCCATTGCACCTTAACTACATATAAGAAAGAACCTTGTTGTGCTAAGGTCGCCAATTACACTGGGATAAAACTTTATTCTTAATTATTTTTCAAATGCCTTCCAGAAGCCTTTACAGTAGATGCGAGAAGGCAAGGCTTTGGTCTTTAATAACACACTGTGTAAATTAGAAATACAGTTGAAATGCGACTGGAAAACTTTATATTGCCAACAAGGCCTTCTATTAGGCCTCTTTACTTCTTCATTTCCCACTATTAATGGTCGGGAAAATCGCGTTTTTTTCCTTATTTCCTTATTTGAATGCGCATTTTTTCAATTTTTTCAAATTTTTCATATCTGACAAATTCACATATAATTTTTTTTTGTTTGCTCATTCCTCATGAATGAGGAAATTCAAAATAATTTTTTCCTCGCCCTCATGAGGATGAAAAAGCAGTAAAATTTTAAGTTTTCACGCTCGCTTATGACTGAAAAATGTGTGAACGTTTCGGTACTCTGCTTGTTTAATACACTTTTTTCAACAAAAACCAATACAAATAAATAAAACATATAAATCAACAAACAACAACAACAAAATTCAAAGTACTTGATTTGAATAAACAACTGAAAGAACGTGTATAAAACAAAGTTTATGAATGCATAACGAACGTATTTTATGAGGTTTTTTTTTATCAATATTATCTCTTTTGTTTCCCTTTCAGAGGCATCGAGCCACCATATTTGTCTGACTCTTGTAGATACAATTATTTGTGTATACATACATACATGAATATGCGTGTATATAAACGAGTATGTCAAAAAATTCTTGTGACAAAGTTTAGTACATTATTAGCTTGTATTATTTTACAACATGCAATATAAAATTTTTTTTACATTCTTTATTTGTATGGTTTGTTGGTTTGTGTGTGCGTGTTATAAAACATACCCATGTATTAGTATGGGTATTTTAAAGGAAGTTGTCTCAATTTGAGGAACTTCTTGTTGACAAGATGATGTTTCACTTTGAATTGAAAAAATTAATGTTACAATGAGACTTTACATTCAGGACTTGGGTATCATCAGTTAGTGCTAATGTTTGTAATTTCTCGAAAACGTGACATATATTTTAAAGTCCTTTTAGAGAATTTATTTTCGTTATAATAGAGTTTTTTAAAAGCATTTTTATGATTTAAGATAATGTTGTAAACAAAAATGTTTCTTAGGTAAGGATGTTCTTTAATTTAAATTTTTTTAAGCACATTTAAGTTTTTTTAAGGATGGTTTTAAAATGGTATTTTTTTAGACGCAATTTTTGACTAGCCTACTCTTTTACTTTTAGTTTCTAAAGCAAATTTAATTAAAAAGAAAATTTCCTATAAATAGAAAATTTTTAGAAGATTTTCTAAATAATAGCCAATTTTTGGAGAACTTCCGGTAAGTAAAGAATTTGTTATAAATTTTTGGAAATTTTCCTAAACGGAAAAAATTATTAACTAAGTATGGCTTGAACGAAGATAATTTCGCATGATTCTCGTCTAAGCCAAAAATTACTAATTATAAATATATCCGCGGTCACAAGTCATAACAGCCTAAGTCTGCTTTTCAATATTTTCAGTACAGCAGTTTAAAGTTTGGAATATTCACTAAAAACCAGGAGACGGTTTTTTTTTGGAAAACTTTGCTACAGATTCCAAAGAAAAGAATTTCTTTACTTCGCTGTTAAAAAAAAAAAATATTTGTTTATGCTCGTAGTCAAAAGATATTACCGAAAATTAAGCTCTTATGAATTGTTGAACGAAAGAAAGTCAAAAAGTTAAAGTTGAGTGAGGCTATTATTCCAGATGAAATAAAAAACTAAATTGACATTAATTATCATTCTCTGCCAAAATTTTTCAGATTCGATCTCTCATGTTGAGTTTTTATTCCTATATAATAATTTATAAAGTTAAAAGAAAAGCGACTTAAGTTGATTTAGGTAATAATGAAAAAATAATGGGTATATATGTTGTAATCCTGAATTGACTTAGGCGGTTATGCCAAAACAGTCATTTAGAAAAATGACTTAAGCTTTTACGTTTTTTAGGGTTAACTGCCTTCCTATAATAGACATAAAAAGAAATATTTATAGCAAATAGATTTAGACACGCTGAATACGATAGTACTAATAGCTTAACTGTATCGTTACTCGATTTAGGCTGTTCTGGGTTGCGACCACAGATATGTGAGGCTTGTTTAAAAGCAAAATGTTTATTTAAGAAAATCAAGAAATTATTTTTATGTTTTGGATTTTCTTGTCTATAGGAACGAAATTAATTACTTTAAAAAATCAACTTCTTTTCGTGTATAAATAGTAAATTCTTAAAAAGTTTCCTATAAATAGCCAATTTTTGAAGAATTTTCTATAAAGAGACAATTTTTGGAAAATTTGCTATAAATAGAAAATTTTTGAAAATTTCAAATGTACTATAATAAAAAGCAAATTTTTTTAAATATTTCCTATGTATAGAAAATAATTGAAATATTCCCTATATGTCGCTTCATTATCGCAACATCGTCATAACTCAAAAATTTTGGATTTGAGTAAAGTTAAAGTTTCAACCTTACACACAACATAATGGAAAAGGAACATTTTTTCTTCTCTTAACTTAGTTATAAAAACTACGTCAAAATTTTTCGATTTTTGAGTAATGACGTTGTTAGAGCAAATGAGATATATTGAAACTTTTTGAAAAATTTCTTGTAAATATCATATTTTTGGACAATGTGCTCTAAATAAATGTCAAATTTTTGGAATATTTTATATAGTCAAAACTTTTGGATGATTTCCCATAAAAGAAAACTTTTGGGAAATTTCGAGTTAACAGCAAATTTTTAGAATATTTCCAATAAAAAGGAAATTTTTGAATTATTAGTATATATCTGTGGCTTGGTGTTAAAAGGGCCAATGTCAAAATATTAACTTTTGAGAAAAGTGTAATTAAAGTTTTTTTTTATAGAAGAGTTCTTAGTGAAATTGGCTAGCAAAGCCTTGATGAAGCTGTTCTGGGTTAAATTAGAACTTGACTGTTTAAGCAAAATAAAAGCGAGTAATAAAAGATACCTTATGCAACGATTAAGTCAAAACAACAAAATATTGACATTGGCTCTTTTAGCACCAAGCCACAGATATTTCCTATAAATAGTAAATTTTAAGAAAATTTTATACAAAGAGCAAATTTTTAGATAATTTCCTATATGTGAACTAAAATATATTTAAAAAAATCCTATAATTATTTGTCTTTACTTTTCTTAAAATAAGTACTTTTAAAAAAGTTCAAATATCCTAAAAAATATTTAAATTTACCACAATTTAAAATAAAAATTGTGAAATGCCAAAAAAAAAATTCCAATAAATAGAGAAATCATGTTTTTATTTTATTTTTATTTTATTTCCCCCAATATTAAAGTCGTTTATATTTAATACCGAATTGCTAAAGTTTATTTGTCTTATGTGCAGAGTCGTTAAGTTGTTTATGTTTTTTCTGCCGTTAACTTTGAATTTGATGACGAAATACGATCCTTTTTTTCTGGTATCTCTTAGTTACATACAAATTTATTATTTTTATATTGATTGTAGTAAAAGTATTTTTCTTTCTTTATATTGTCTTGTGTACATTTAAGATATAAAAACAAAATGAATTTAAGTTATTCTATTTATATAAACCAAACATTAAATCGATATGACCTTAAAAGCAAAACTTGAGATAAAAAATAATTGGTTTTTCATACTTATTGAAAGTTAGAAATATGATATGCCCTACATCAGCTGCAAGTAAACTCATATAAAAATAATTTTTCTTTTAAACATTACTGTACCGTACAATTTGATTTGACATTATAAAAAATATTTCGAAACTTTCCTCGGTGATAATATGGAGGTTGTGTGATACGCAAGGTCTACAAAAAATCCAGCCTCTACCTAAAGAATTTCTGAAACCGAAAATTTACATATCAGCAAATCTATTTATTTTACCTTTACTAAATCCACTGTCTGTAGAATAAGGATCTTGATTCTTATTGCAGGTTTTAGAAACCATTTCGAGTTGCAATAGAATGAGAAAACCATGTAAATGCAAATTTTAAAAGCCAGTTCAATATAATTTTGGTAAATAATGCTATGTTCACATTAGGCTTCTTAAACGCGTTTAAGTAGTTCGAACGTGATTAAGCTCTAATCACTTCAAAATCAAAATGATTACCCATACATTGATGTGACTTGTTAATCACTTCAAATTAACATGATTACAACTAAATCACTTCATAAATCACATAGAATCCACTGAACATACCTCAAATGTAGAATCGCCAACATGATCGTGTACAATTGGCCACGATTTATGCTTAATGTTTTTATTTTTTTCCTTAAATAATTCATAAATTTTCACAATTTCTTCATTAAAATGATTAAAATAATCTTCTGATAACTTTATAAAAGTGTTTTGATTTGCGTTTAAAAACCTAAGTGTGAACTTAGCATAAACCGAAAAACGTTTGCAATGGAAAAAAAGAAATAACAAAAAAAAGCATTTTGATTAAAAGATGGAATCTAATGGGTCGATTATGTATGACAACCGAACTTTAGTTGAGTGTCCAATTTCCGTAAATATATTACAGATGGCATTTTGTAATCACTTCAAACTGATATGATCACAACTAAATCACTTCTTTAATCACATAAAATCCACTGAACATACCTCAAACTGAGTATAATGTAAAATCGGCCACAATGAACGTACCTCTCACGGGTATAACCAACCACGATTTCTACTTAATGTTTTTATTTCATACTTAAATAATCCATTATTGTTAACAATTGCATTACTAAAGTGTTTAAAATAATCTTCTGATAACTTAACTTATGTATTTTTTTTTTTTTTTTTAATCTATTTTTAATATTTTAAAGAAAAATAAATTTGTTGGTTTTGTTTTTTTCTTACTTAACTGTCATCTTAATCATATCAAATGTTATGTGAACGGATTTTATTAACTTTATCAACATAAGATTTCTGAAGTGCACAGCCACGTTAAGTAAGAAGGCACAAAAAGCTTAAAATTAGTACCTATTTGGTTTAATTTTAGACCTTTTATTACATTGTTTTTATTTTGGGTAACAAAATAAGTACTTTATTTTTTTAGTTCTGGATATTTTATTACATTACAAAATGGATAAAATTACAACGCAAATTACATGCATATGTCTTAAAATTATAACTCGAAAAAACATGAATGCTGTAGTTGTGACAAACTGATAAACGAGCCCTAACCGCGAAAATAACGTAAGCGCCAAAAATAAAATTTTACAGGATAGAGTTTTTTTAATATTATTTTATATGAATTTTGTATAAAATTTTTCGCTTACGATAGAATTGTTGTTGGTTTAAAACGTAACGGTACCGGTGTGACCATGAGAATTTAGGAGATGATGCAAGTGTTGCCAATAAAGTCATGTATTAAAAAAAAGAAAATGATGTCGCTTATGTTATTTGCGCGGTTTGGGCTCGATATCTTAAATTATTATTATATTATAACAATATGACTTATGCCCAATTTTTAGGATTGATATTAAAACACATTTATGTTTAAAATCGTTTTAAATACAAAATTTTTTTCTTCACTAAACACTTAAATGTAACGTAATTCACCGATGTGGTACATTTAAATTAATTTTAAGTTTCCATTGGAAAAACTTAGCAAGGTGGTCTCAATATTAAACCAAAACAACAACAGGCAAAGCAATAGCAGACAACTGTTTTTTGAGGCCACCTTGTAAATAAATACAATTTGTTATGATATTTTTTTGTTTTTAGTAGTGCTACCATACTTTTATCTTAATTAAATAAGACATTTTAAACAAAACTCAAATACGATTAAAATTTATATTAAAATTATCTTATATACATTTAATTATTATTCTGAAAATTGGGCATAAGTAACATACCGATTGAATCACACAATTGAATATTTAGTTTCTACTCATGTAGATGATTTAAGTTTCAAATTGGCGTTTAAAAAGCTGCAGTCAAAGTAGAAAAACTGCCACTTCTTCATTTGTCATTAGCCAAAGAAAACTGCTGCTTTTATTTCTGATTCATTGAATGTAAGCCGTCGGTGTCAAACCAACTTAAAAACCAAAAAGTTGTTCACAAATTTTCGTTTTTTGGTCCACAGTTTTGAGTTTCGAGTGTAGTTTTTATAACCGTGTTTTAAATGTGAAAAAATGTTTGTTTTTGTTTATTGTTTGTTTCTGAATGTTGTAAAACGCTTTTATATCTCCGGTTTATTCAAGTGCGTATTACAAAAAGCAAAATAAATAAAAATGTTTTGTTGTGTTTATAAATAAATAAAAAACTTATTTAGTCTATTTTCTTCGACCTTTTAATTTTATTTCCTCTTATTTTTTAATCAAGCTCAAGGTCAGGTTATGCAAAATATATTTATATATAATTTATCCAATATTTCGCTGTCACAATGGGATCTTTGGGTGATAAAATTTAAACAAATATTTTAAAAAACAAAATTTCAATTAAACAACAATTATTGACATCATGAAAAATAATAAAAATAATACACAGGAAACAAAATTATTCTATTACATTTTTCCAAACTTATTCAATTTCCTATCTTATTCTTATAAATTAAATGTCTGTAATTTTGAGCTACATTGTCCGTGTCGGTTTTAAAATTAATTCTTTGTTCTATTGGCGTGTTGATTATTTGTAACATTTCCAGCATGAAGCGTCTTTTGTAGTTTGTTTCTGTATTTAAAACTGTTGTAGTTTCGAAATCTAGTGTATGATTAAAATTGGCACAATGTGAAGACAATGCATAACCTGACCTTGAGCTTGTTAAAAAAATAAGAGTAAATAAAAAAATGTTAAAACTATTAAAACAAATAATATTAGTAATATTTTATAATCTATATATAAATCGGCAAAGGCAAAATAGCTAAAAACACTTTCCTCCTCTGTTTGTCAATTAATAAATAATTAACTTTCAATTAAAAGTTATTTATTTATGTATGCCCAAATAATTGTGCATTGTAGCAGCTTTATGCAATTTATCGTTTTAATCTGCAGTGCCCGAAAACACACAATCATAATCATAGCTGATACATTCTTCCTTAATTTGGTTCAGTTGGTAAAATACGCTCCAAATAAATGTTCTTCCAAAAACCCAATTTTTTAAATACTGTCTTTGGGAATTTCTATATTATTTAGTGACGTATTTTTGACACAAAGTGGTTTCTTATTTCCTAGAAAATTTAACGAAATGGCTCAAAGATTGAAGAATAGAAAAAATAAACTTATGTGTTTATGGTAACAAAAGCTAATATTTTGATATTTGTATTTTTTCACATTATTTTGCCTTCAAAATTTGGCGAACATTGCCTGTGCAACACTGTATTACTTCTATGATTACACTGGTCTTTTAAATAAAAATATATATAATATAAAGGTTTTAGATATAACCCTACGTTTCCACATGAAAGTAATTACTTGCAAGTAGTGTATACGTATTATCAACAAAAAATCGAGGAAACAGCCGATTGGCTGCAAGAACAAAAAATTGTGTGAATGTTAGTGAAAAAGTGTGAGTGTGTTAAGTTTTTCGAACTTGCACTTGCATGTGGAAACGGGGGGTAAGTACCCGCCTAAAACATTTAATCATTCAGCGTCCTCGAATTAACTTAACAAGTAGGGTGCCCAGCTTGTTAAAATTTGCGACTAGCACAGTGTAATTTATAGCAATTTACGCATATACAACTTATCAATATAATTATTACAGCGTTTAAAAAACTGGAGTCAAAGAAAAAAAAACTGTTATTATAAATATAATTATAATAACAAGTGGAAGCACTTTTTTATTTGTCATTGGCCAAAAAAAAAAAAAATTAACTCAAAAAGTGAAAATTTGTACACAAATTTTTCTTTTTTGTTCGACAGTTTTTGGTTTCGACTGCAGTTTTTTAAACCCAGAATTATAATTGTTCAACATTTTCATGTTTGTCTACGTACAAATTTTTTGGGGTTTTCTTAAAAATTGTCTCTTAAATCTTCAATATGTTGTTGTTATCCTCGTTGCTGATACAGATTTTAAATGATAAGACGTTTATGTGAAGACAACGAAAATGACAATGACAAAAATGATGATGACATTGGTGATATTGAAATTAAGATGACAATAACGATGACGTAAATAAACATTGATGGATTTTACACAAAAAAAGAAACAAAAAAAAAAAAACAATATATTTAACGTTTCGGAGATTTAAAATGTAATCAACTTAATTAAAAAAGTTGTTGTTGGCATACAATGCTATGAAGAAAATGTAAAAGAGAAAAACCACAAGGATCCGTACAGAAAATACTTATATGTATATACTTCTTTAACATTCCTTTATTTTTGGATTTTTATTTCTCAGTGTGTGTGTGTGTGTTAAAACATTACGAATGAAAATCTAATTTTATTGCTCTCATCTGAACAAGCATTTACGAAAAAACATTTATTTTCATTTTGCCAAAAGGATTTAAAAGTGTTCAGGTGTTAAATATTCATGCAGGTGCGTTGTATTTTTGACATAATCTTTTTTGATAAAATTTCAGAAAAATTAAATGACTTTCATTTAAAATTGCAATGAGCAAGCAAAATTGAGTTTTAAGATTGAAATGTGTTTAAAATATATTAAATATATATTTGTTTAGGGTAAAAGTTAAAGCTTATTATCAATTTATGCGGCCCTTTGTTCCTACTAGGAACCACAGGACATAATATATCAATATATAAAAAAATCAGAAACTGAGATTATAAAACATAAAATTTCTTACAGAGAATTTTGTTAAATTAGCTTTAAAATTAATCAATTGTCCAATTCACAAACTCTGTCGTTTAAAAATACAATTATACCCACACTACAAAAGTGGAGGGGGTATTATGCATTTGTGGTAACATTTTTCGTTAATAGGTTCATACGACCGATGGGGTAGGATATCATATGGTTCAGCTTGCCTTACTGTACTTTCTAAATGTTTTAAGGTTAACAAGACTTCAGAAACACAATTTGCATATTCATTGTGTTGTCTATTTATCTAAAAGCATTGATGAGTGTTCTAAGCGAAAGAAAACTTAAAAAGCGCCTTGTAAGCAACAAACGATGGATAACTCTTTAGCAACAAGAGGATATTATGTATGTGTATGCATATAACAGGAATAAATGTATACAATCTAGGCTTTGCCAGTCGAATATAATCGCATTTAATTACACAAAAATGTTTGCCATTACGAATAAAAATCTTAATTTGTAGTGTAGTTTTTATTAAAATGTTTAATTTTAAAATCCATATCAAAATCAATTAAGTATTAATTGAAAAAAAAAAAAAAAACAAATTGTAAGATAAATATTTAAAATATTTTTGTATTAGATTTGAATATATAAAACCTTATAGCAAATTTACACTAGAACGGAATCTAGGACTTACGAGATTTCAAGCCAAATCTAGTTGTTTTTGAAAAGATTTGCTATACAAAACAAAATCTACTTCGTGACTAGATTTTGACGAAAGCTACTCAAAATCTAGTAGTACTTCGTGATACAACTATGGTTTTTATCATATAGAACTAAAAAATACTTCCCTGCACAAGAAGAAAAATGACATTTTAATAGAAAACAAAACAAAAACTGTTAAAAAATTTAAACAAATTTTAAAAAAAATTTAGAAAAATAAAAAAGACAAATAATATTAATAAAATAAATTATGTTTATTATAAAAGAGGTAGTGCAAATTTTTTAATGTCTATTTCTTTTTTAATATGTATGTATGTGTTACACAAAAACTTTTTGTCAGTTGGTTTGTTATAAAAGCAAAATCTCGCTAATGTCAAAAACGTAAAATGTAAACGCACTAGATTTTGAGGAAGATTTGGAATGAAATCTATTAGATTTCGTTGTAATGTAAATGGCCTTTTAGATGCATTTTATTATGAATTAATTACACTGGTTTACAGCCAAAAAATACCAAGAACGCCACATGCCTAGATAAGTTAATTGGGACCTCCTGAACACGAAAAACGCTGTATTTTTTTTTTCTAAGTACCGTTTTTAAGATAACGGTACTTTTGTGTTTTTCGGTGTATGGTCCCACTCAAACCCTTGTGGAGCCCAACCGAAAAGTCCGATCGAGATGAATGGCATATCGTTGGAATGGTAATTTTCCGCCGATATGCTGCAAATTTCTAATTGATATGAAATGGCTGATTTATGGCACCTCAAAATTCAAAATTTGCCTATTTTTTACGTTTGTTTCAAAAATTTTCATTTTTATTTCGTTTTTTTTCTACGTTATAGTAAAGATCTGTAATGTTTTATTCTTTAACCTAATAGTTTATTTAATTACCAACATTTTAAGTGTAATTTGAAAAAAATCGGATGAAAAATAAAGTTTTTATTAAGGATTTTGTGGAACGACAATATTTTCATCCCAAATCAAATTTCGTTTTTTTAATACGTTGAAACTGATGATTAAAAAAAAAAAACGGTTGGGCTCCACAAGGGTTTGAGTGGGACCATACACCGAAAAACACAAAAGTACCGTTATCTTAAAAACGGTACTTAGAAAAAATATTACAGCGTTTTTCGTGTTCAGGAGGTCCCAATTAACTTATCTAGGCATGTAGCGTTCTTGGTATTTTTCCAAATTAAGAATTTGTAAAGCAGTGTTATAAATTCAACACATAAACTAGTAGTTATGTATCATATTATATGTCAACCATTACTAAACTACTTCTATGTAATGCAGTAGTCATTGAATAGTAAATTGTTCAGTAATCGCAAGTCATAACCCAGTTTTTGCTGGGTTATTATTCGAATTTAAAATATACTTATATTTTAAAAACTCAAGCTTAAATCTTAGATTTTTTTTATATATTATGCTTGATTTGTTTTGTGTAACATCGGTAGTAGTGTTGAATAATTTTCATCAAAGCGATTAATATAATTTAAAGATGAGACGATTGTAAAGACGATTAAGTTACGCTCGAATAAAATAATATTAATAACAATGAATTTATAATTTTGCTTATTATTTAAGATTTCCTTAATACCTACATATTAAAAAAAAAGTGCGACTAATCGATCATCGCGATTATTGCCACTGTTTTTATCGTAATAGCGATTACAAAAAGTTGCGATTAAATGCAAACCCTATTAAAAACTGTTTTATGTGTTAACGGTAACTGTTGCACTTGAATAAGTTTTACACCATCATCACCATAAGAATAGTCTTTAAATCGTTTTTCAGCATTTTTTTTTTTTTTTTTGATTTAAAAGTACTTTAACCCTCGTTGCTGGTTTCTTTTTTTTTCTTTAAGATCCTGCAATGTGTACTTTATCTAAATATAATTTAAGTTGTATGACTTTTGCCAAGTATTCATTTTCCATAAACTGTTTGCTGTTATATCAAAATTTCTTTGAACTTTGTATGAATTGCTTTTATCAGCCACACTAAATAAAACTATCAACAGATTTTCAGATAGAGATGAAGATAAAGATGTTAAATAAATAGTTTAATAAAAAAGAAGTATAGATAAGAAAATAGAAAGTAGAATACTTTGTTAATTTATTTTACTTTTTATTTTGTTGGTGGAAAAAAAGAAATGCAAAGGAATTGTGTTTTGTATGTCGATAAATATTTCAAATAGTTTTTAAAAGGTTATGAATAAAAACTGCCCGGGAGTTTTCCCATTTCTGCCATTTTGCCTATGTTCAATTGTAAAAATGAGAAAAGGGAAAAAACTCCCGGGGAATTTGTATTTATAATTGGACTGATTATTTTTAAACTTTTAAATATTGTATGTATATTTTAAGATAAGAACAATTGGGTTGTTTCTGAAAGGCTGTTTATCAGGTTATATGGTTATTTAGCTATATAAACAAGAACAAAATATATTTATTTAATATTTTTTTAAATATATTTTGTTGGTGTTAAATACATAACTGTATAACCTGATAATCCCTCTTCCGTGAACAACCCAAATATGCATTAAAGTTTTGTTAGATATTAAAAATTTAATAACGTCCTCAAAATAGAAAATTTCAACTTGGCCCTTAAAGACATGTGTATAAAGAGATGTATTTAAGGACTTTTTTTTTTGTATGGCAATCTATATATTCAGACTTGTTTCTTTCCATATTATGTATGGTTTTTTTACACTACAAAATTTGTTTAATCTAAATACCGGATAGAAGCTCGTATGGGTGAAATTATAGACTTATTTTCAATAGGGTTCGTCCTTACTTTAGTTGAAACTTTTGTACCAAAATTTATCAAATTATTCTCAAAGTTGTGACCTGTACTATGCGCACAAGGTTTACTTGGACCAGCCAGCCAGCCAGTCTGACGGACGGACATCGTAATATCGACTATGAAAGTGATTCTGATTCGATCGGTATACTAAAAGGAGGGCCTTTGTATTTTCTAGTATTAGCCAATATTTTTTAGTGTAACACACTTCAGAACAAACGCATAATACCCTCATCACCATTGTAATGTAGCTATATATATTGGATTCACGAGTACCCAGGACAATACACTATTGGCTTTGCATTCTAGGCTTAACCAAATTTTGGGTTTATTCTTTCAAACATATAATGTCCTTTTATCATCGCACACTTACAATATTTGTATTTTTCGTAAAGGTTTTTTACGAACTCTATTTATTGAACATCTGTTACAAAAAATAATATTTTCTTTTATCATTTACATTGAGGTTTCTTTGTGTACTGAAATATATCCTACAGTTTGCCACCTGACCTTTATATATTTTATAAAAAGAAATATTTACAAAACAAATTGTTGCGTGTAGTTTTTTAATCAGTCAGCTTTTTTTTATAAAAAAAATATTACTCATACCCCCGGATGTGATGACGCTTAAACCTTGTATTTTGTTAATGGGCTTCCTTGAGACAGAAAAATAGAATACAAGATTACAGGCAATATTTCTTTAACAAAATTAATAATAATGATGTTTTAAACGTTGGGTGGCAGTCATTAGGGAAATGAACGAATTTATATAAATACACGTAATTATTTGCTTTTTTTTTAATTTAAAATAAAAGTATCGTAACAAAAAGATATTTATAATGTAATGGTAGCATTAATATTTGGTAAAAACATTTAAAGATACTTTACTGAGATCCAAACTCAATCGATTTTATCATAACGAGGCAGACTAAAAACGTTTTATAAAGAAACCTTTAAAAACAAAATAATTGAAACCATAAACATTTGGCAATCAAATTAAAATTGTTCACCGCTGGAGCTGTCAGCGACATTTTATTTAATAAAAAAATCTTCAATTTGTTGTCACACTTAAAATTTTATATACATACATACATATGTATATGAAATTTTATAATTTTATTATCTACAACTTTAAATTGCTGTTTCTGAGTGTGTTCGTATTATGTTTTCTCTTATTAGTTTATTCGTTTAATGACTGATTCAATTTCACAGCATTGTGTGTGCATGAGTACATGTGGGGTATACATGTGTATCTTTGTATATAGAAACCCAGCGGTAAATATTGAAAGGACGGCGAGTTGCAGTCCTTTTTAAAAGCCTCTATACTCTTTTCTAAAAGATTCGCTTCGTGTGATATCCTGCCTACAGTAGTATGCCTTCTAGAAGGTATACATTTTTTTTTAAAAGCCTTCCAAAATATTTAGTATTTAGTAAAGGGTGTTTTTTTAAGCTAGATAGAACTTTAAATTGTAAAAAGTAACACAAAAAAATTAAATTTTGATGAAATATTTTTTTTATCGTTTCAGTATACTCTGACAAATCATCATGAATAGACTCACGCTTGAACAACGCTACGAAATTATCCAAATTTACTTTGAAAAATTTAAAACTTTAATCCAAATTTAAATCGCAAAATTGTGTTCAGCGATGAGGCGCATTTTTGGCTTAACGGGTTTGTTAATAAGCAAAATTGCCGCATATGGAGCGAGACCAATCCACAAGAGACCCTACAGACTCCATTACATCCAGAAAAATGCACCGTTTGGTGCGGTTTTCACGCTGGTGGCATCATCGGACCTTATTTCTTCAAAAATGAGGCCGGAGCTCGCGTTACGGTCAATGGAGATCGTTACCGCACCATGATCAATGATTTTTTGTTTGAAAATATGGATGACATTGATCCGGAGGAGATGTGGTTTCAACAGGATGGCGCTACGTGCCATACGGCGAACGCAACCATCGACTTATTGAAATCAAAATTTGGCGATAAGTTGATTTCGAGAAATGGACCTGTCAATTGGCCTCCAAGGTCGTGCGATTTGACACCTCTCGATTATTTCCTGTGGGGCTACGTGAAGTCACTGGTTTATGCTGATAAACCAGCAACAATTGACGCCTTGGAGGCCAGCATTGGACCCAAAATTGGACGTCCAGAATGCGCTTCGTCAAGAACAGCCGCGGTACCCATATGCCCGAAATCATTTTCAAATGTTATTGTCACGTATTGATCTTTCGAATAAAAAAAAAATTTTGATTACAATTTAATTTTTTGTGTTATTTTTTACAATTTCAAGTTCTTTCGGGCTTAAAAAAACACCCTTTACATTCGCTACTCCCTTCTTTAAGAAGAGAGACAGGAAGTTGTTCAGTTTAATTTTTTAGTTCTCTGGGAAGGGAAAGAAGTTGCTTAATTTTTATATTTTTTTTTTGGTCTCCAACATTCTTCAAAACAATTTTATAAATTTCTTTTTGCTTCTGATCTTGTTTTTATAACGGTTTTTAATTTTTTTGATGTTTTTCTTAGCAAGCATGTATAAACAGGAACACTTACGTAAACGTAACCTGATAAAATCCAAATTTTTCTCCGTTTTAATGTTAAAGCTTTAAAAGAATTTTATGTTTGATTTTCTTGACGAACATGACCCAATTCCTCTAGCTCGAAATATTTTAAATGATGGTGGCCATACCCGCTTAAGGATGAGATATGGCTATGCTTATTTGATTAGAAGTGCGCTAATCACCTTGTGGACAAGAACCGTGCTTAATAGGAATTTCGTCCGCCAATAAATATATATGTTCCCATCGATCCTATAAGGAGCATAGGGCCTCCATTGGTCCGCCATTGGCAGGACGTAAACTTAAAAATTAAATTAAGGTTAGGTTAGGTCGAAAAAAGGACGAATCATCAAACATGCAACCTCATATAAGTATGATGTTGCATCTTTGATGCTTCGTCCTTCTTTCGATCTAGCCTAACCTTTTTAAATTAAGAATTGATTAATTTTTGTTATTTCACATTCTTGATATATAAAGATTTTTGATTATGAAAATTAGAAGAAATTAGAAGTTTATTTTATGATCACACATACATATTTGTTGGGTAAAATTTTTAGTTCATACGAAAATCCCAAAAAAATAATCCCTAAATAAGCGATTAATCGAATAATAGCCAAAGATCGTATTTTCTTATTAAAAATACAAAAATATTGAATATGACTTATAACTCCTTAAATAAGTGTTTTTTTTTTTGGGTAAAATTGTTATTTGAAAATACACAAACATTTGCCTGTAACTTCCCAACGGATCAATTAGTTTTTTTTAAATACTCATATTTTTAATCAACAATCAATTATTCAAGAATAAATGTTCGCTTGTTATACCTTTAAAGACATGCATCAGAAGGGCTACCAAAAGACTTTCTTCTGAAGGTCTTTTAGAATTACTGAAAGAAGAAGGGAGTGTGGAAGGGCTTGCTTCCAATGACAGTCTGTGTAAAAAATATATGGAACATGGATTATGGAATGCGGCGAGGAGGGCTTGTGTCTGCTAAAAAAGGCCTTCTATTAGGCATCTTTACTCATTCTTTTTACCGCTGGGAATAAGTGTGTGTGTTTGTTTGTTTTGATTACAAATTCAAATCATGTTTGACACGTCTTAGAGATGAGGGTGAGTTGTTAGGAAGTTTTAAGATTCCTACTGAGAGCAAAAAAAAAAAAAAAATATTTTTATACGAGGAAAAAGGGAGAACTTTTATCCTAATTATGTCACATCAATTAAGTGTTTTTTTACAAGCCTCCATAAATGTGTGTTAAAAAATATATTATATTTTTATAAAAAGCGCAATATCTTATTAAAAAAAAAAAAGAATATAAAGTTAGCTGAGAATATGTTTCGATAATTTACCGTGTTTTGATAATTGCAGCCATATTGTTATTAAACTGGCTCTTTGAAACTAGATCACCATCGTAGGTTTATTTAAAAGGTATCGTAAAAATGTTTTTTTTTTTAACAAAAAATATTTATTGTTGTAACGAATAATAAAATTTTTTCCACATTATATATTGCAATCATTTAAGACAATACTTACTTTACTATAATACTTATACTGATTGCTGCAAACATACATACATATAATTGTGGGATTAAGATTAAGATTTTATTATTTATATAAAGGGTGTTTTTTATAGAGTGACACAAGATTAAATCATAATAAAACAAGGAAATGTATTTTAAATATCAATGAAACGGGTTTTATTGGAAAGAAAATTTTATGATATTAATGTTTAAATATAATTTCTGACATGTGGCCGCCACGGCTGGCGCGTAGAAGGCGCAATCTGGAACACCAATTTTTAACAACTTTTTGCAGAGTTTGCGGCCGTATTTCGCCGATAACTATTCGAATGTTGATTTCCAGGTGTTCATTTGTTTATCGTTTACCAAAGAAAATAATCCAATGTGGTTTAATCACACGATCTTGGTGGCCATTGAATTGGGCCTTTACGTGAAGTTATTTTTAAATCAATTGTAGCGCCCGCTGTTTGGCATGTTTGGAACCACATATCAGTAAGATTAATGCCACGCAATTGAGGTACGAAACAATTTCGAGTCATGTTCCTTTACTGTTCACCATTGACAGTAACATTCTGACCATCATCGTTTTTGATAACATATGGGCCAATTACACCGCCAGCCCAAATAGTGCACCAAACAGTTATTTTCTGTGGATGTAGTGGTGTTTCGACAAAAGCTCGTGGATTCTCCTCACTCCAAATGCGGCAATTCTGTTTATTTACGTACCCATTCCACAAGAAATTGGCTTAATCGGAAAATAAAATTTTGAATGGAAATTCAAAGGCAATACCAATTTGTGATTCAGCCCATTCGCGGAATACTATGGTCGTTTGGCTTTAATTCCTGCACAAGTTGTATCTTGAAAGCTTTTATGCCAAGATCCTTTTGTAAAATCTTCCAATAAGTGGAAGGACACAACCCCAGTTGCTGAGAACGGCGACGAATTGATTGATTAGCATCATCTGCAATGCTTTCCTGTACAGCGGCTACAGCTTCTTCAGTGCGCACTGTTCGGCGTCTCACGGGATGCACATTATCAGTACAGTAAATGTGTTTCGAAAACGATGTATTGTTCTTCGAATTAGCCGCTCTGAAGGAAGTTTATGTACGCCATAAAATGGAAGAATTACTTTGAATAAAAATTTCTACAATGTGCACGCGTTGCTCTGGTGTAAGTCGATTCATAATGAAATTTCAAAGCAAATTAAATAAAAAGCAACTATCAGCTGTTAAAGGTGATCAAATAAAGCGGTGATGTCAACTCAAAGTTGTGACACTCTAAAAAAACACGCTTTATAAATCGGCAAAGGCAAAAAAGTTAAGAACACTTTCTTCCTCTGTAAAAGTTATTTACGAACAGAAGTGCAAAATATATATATTAGTAAAATCAGTTCAATACTTTCGGAGTTATAACCGTTCAAATTGGTTACTAACACACATGCAACACATAAATAAAATTGTTTTTTTTAAATTAAATAAAGTTTTTTTCTATCAAACAATACAAAATAGGGTGATCGATTATTCGAGATTTTTTAGAAACCGGTTTTCGAATATTTCGATTAAATAAATGTTATATATAAATCGGCAAAGGCAAACCAGTTTTAAACACGTCCCTTCTTTGTTTGTAAGCCGAACCTCAATGGGGAGAAAGAAGTTTAAAAAAGGCGAAATACGGGAAATTTGTTTTGTTTAAGCTTTAATATTGTTACAAGAAAGACTTTGAGTGTTTAAAATTCTTATTCGCTTTAGGGTTTTATTCGTATAATATTTTTAGCTTTTCTAAAATCATAGGAAAAATTTTCGTGATGAGCTGGCCTGAGCAACCAGTGAAATGCGCAAAGAAGCTAGCTTTCCCTTAACAATAAATTTCAGTGTATTTATCAAATATGAAAAATTGGGAATTTAGCACGTCATACAGAAATCGTATTATGTTGTACATGTTGTATTCCCGTAAATAACTTTGTTTAATTTCTTACTTTTACTCAAGGCGAATTCAACCCAGATAATCCCAGTACCACAACAAGTACAACTGGTACAAAAACCACAAGCAATTTGTTTTTGTAAAATCATTGTACAATGTCAAAAACAGAAATAAAACAAAACAGAAACAGAGATAATAAAAGAGAATAAACCAAATTTTGACATCCTACAGTGATTTTAGCTAATATCAGCAGGGGTTTTAAGACCATCTGTAAAAAATTCGCCTTGCTTTTACTTTTCCGTTCTAAATGTCTCTATTTTTAAATTTTCTACAATATTGAACTTAGAAACATAATGTTATAGGTGCAGGGTCCTGAGTGAATTAGAACCTATGATATGAAAAATGTTCGTACTTCTTTGTTCTTTATCTGGTACTTTTTGATTTTTTGTTAATATTGGGCCTATAAGGAACAAATTAAACGTACATGGTCCTGATTAAATACAATAAGGAAGGGGAGCTTTTTGGAACTTTTTCGTTTTACATCTGGTACTTTGATACATTTTCGTCAATATTAGACATATAAACATAAAATTAAACATGCAGTGTCCTGAGCGGATGAGAATCTATAAGAGGAGGCACTTTGATACTTATTTGTTTTTCAATTGGTATATTTTTATATTGAACTTTCAAAATTATATTCTTATATATAAATTTAATATTCACGGACTTACGAGAAAGATAACATATGGACTGGAGGTTGATTCCTCGCCAAATTGTTCCACTAAGATGGAAAAAAATTAATGCTCGAAACAAGATGAACTTTGTCTGGGTTCACACATATGATTCTCTTAAAAAACTTTTATAGTGTGAACTAGGGATGCAAATTCCAAGTCCCAGGATTTAAATTTTGTAATTTTTGATTTTATTTTTTATTTTATTCCCTAAGCTAATCCCACGAAACTCTTCGTTTGTCTACAGGAAAGAAACCAGATTTTTTGGCGGGAATCGAACCCGCATCCCCGGCGCTGATAGACTAGCTCACTACCAGCTAGCGTACCAAGGCACTCATCAGGGATCTAGTCATTCCCGAAATTGCTAACTTAATTACCCTTCGGGGGGATAGAAAAAACAATATTGATCTTCAATATTTATTTGATTAACTCTGTTAATACTGTCATTGAAAACGAAAAAAAAGTAAAACTTTGTTATCTTTTTTAAGCGTGTCCAACAATTATAAAGAAATTTTAACGTGAAAAGTGCTGAAACTAAATAAAGAAGAAAACTAATTGAAGAACAAAATGTCTATTGAAATACACAAAAAATTCCACTGGTGCGCCAAGTTCAAAATTTAAACTTTACACAGGGTTAGGTATTAAAGTGTTTTCCGAGAATTAGCATATGACCTACGGTAATATATGGTGTGATTTCGCGAAATTAAGTAGTGTATTTTATACTCTACACAATTTCTGCCACTAGTGGTGGTGGGTATAAAAATGTGTTTTTGTTAAAATAAGATTTTTATAGTTTAGTTAACTATCTTGATTTTGTTAATTAATTTCGAATTCAAATTTCAATTATTCATTTTAATTCATTTAATAAAAATTTTAATAGAATCTAACAAATAATTAATTTCTAGTTTGCTCTACAATATAAATTATTTTTTTCTCTGTTCTGTTCTAAATCAACTGAGGTAATTGAATAAAATATAGATCTTATGGTTATTATTTTTTTTATTGAAGCCGGTATTTGTTATAACTAGGAACGCGATTTCCATGCAAATGCATGTTTTTTGTCGATGTCCAAATCATTAAATTTTCGTTAAAGTGGCATCGATTTGTTTTGGCATATTGTTGCATATTTTGTTGAAAATGCATATTTAGGTTTTAAATGCATTATTTTGCATATTTTCACATTTTTCAGTGATTTTTTTTTTTAATTTCCATATTAGGAAAAAAGTTCTTAAAAAAAATTTTAAATACACAAAAACATGTTCCAAAATAAATTTTAAAATTAATAAACAAATTGTAGCTTTGCTTTAAATACAAAATTTTAAGCATTTTGGCATTGGAATTCTTCAAGTACAAGAGAAAGATTTACTTTTAATTAAACAGTACTTGTAGCCGCCACTGTTAAAGTACGGAATATGCAGCCCTGAAAAGTAACCGGTGTTATTTTTTATATTTACAATATTTTATTGAACATTATTTATGCACTTGTCATTTATAGATATATGACCATTTGTAAAATTTTACATCCGGTCTTTCTTTTTTTTACAAATAATTGCCTTTTGAACCACAAGTAGTTGCGCACAACGTGCCTCATATTCTCAAATTGAAGAGTTGGTGGTTTGAAACCAAGAAGTAAGATAAAATAACTTAGTTTAATTTATAATTGTAAGCTTGAATTGAATATTAGCTCTTCAATCGAGCCATCACGAACTACTATTGTGAACAGTACTATTTATTTAAACAAACAAAAATTTAAATTAGTTATTTAAATTTTTTAAAGATATTTGAATAACAATAGACAACATTTTTTCTTTACTTTGTTTTTAGTATAATTAAATTTTTTAATTTTTTAGTGCATACTTTTTACTTTGTTAGTGCATATTATGGATTTTTAGTGTATATTTTATGCGCATATTTTAAATTTTTTAGTGCATGAAAATCTCATCCCTAGTTATAACAAAGTGAAGAAAATCCATGCGACCGGCCGAAGTCTTGCTGTGAAGTTAGCGAAGCTGGCATTTGTTATACCATGGAGGAGACAATCCTTTCGCCCGGCCGAAGGCAGGCTATGATTTCGAATTTGTAAACATGTTGTGGACATGTTTATGGACACTATGACATTGGACGTTATGACATGCCACCGTTTTTTAACTAATGGTAAGAAAAATAAAGGGTTTTTTCCATTATACATTTTCTTTTATGTAATTTTGGTGAACAGTAGTTGGTTTGTGTTAAGAATTACGTCTTCCTTAAGTCGATGATTTTAAAATATTTTTTTGTGGAATATGATGTTTTTGTAAAAGTTACTATTATTTTTTTGTAGAAACCTAAAATATTTTTTTATTATTATTTAACATTTTAAATTTTATGAATAAGGCGGGAATTCGGCGGGAATGCAGCTTTCTACGAATATACTACATAAATTTAATGTATTTACTTTTACAGAACAGAAAATAAATTTCTATTTTTTTTAGCACATTTGAAAAAAAAAAATAATTTTCATTTATTTGCCGTAAGCGTGCGTGAACGTGAGACTTAAACAAATGTTCGTGCGTGATTAAAAAATATCAGTTCGTGAGCGTGCGCAACGTTAGCATTTTGAAAGTGCTTATTCAAAAATATAATATTCGCGAGCGTGCGAGTCGTGAGTCTTAAACCACTCACTTGCACAGCTCTAGTTGCAACCATAAATACGAATATGGTTAATGCAGTCAATCAATCATACTAATTATGTAGTGGAATAAATACCTTGGAATGTCATTTCTGATTGATTGAGTATCCTCCTTGCAAACCAGAAATACGCTTAATAAGTTAGTTCATATCTGAATAGTTTTTTTTTTTTTGTATTTTCCAGCCTAGAATTTTATTTTACATGTTCGTGTATTTGACAGTTTGTACGAGCACAAAATTCCTGTAAACGTAAGAGCAACAAAGTGAAATAAGCACATTTTGAGCATTTTTGTTTTAAAACCAGAAAGAACAAAAGTACCCAAAAATTTCGTCATTTGTTTTGTTGTTCATAAAAAGTTCAAAACAAACAAAAGACAGTCATAGGATTAAAAAAGGTATGTTTATATTAACGAATTCTTAATTTAAAAAGGTAAAAAATTTTGTTTTGTCAAAAACAAGTCTGTAAAATTTTTTGTCTCTTTTATTGGTTGTCATGTTTATATTGGCAGATCGTGAGTTGGGAATTTAAATCATGAGCAGGGCAAGGGACTTCATGCAATTGCATGTTTGTTGTTGTTACTCTGATACCCACCCTAAGTTAATAATTTTTCGAATGGCATAAATTTAATTTGTTAGTGCATATTTTGTTATAAATGCATATTTTTTATCATATTTAGTAATAAAAAAATAGCTTTTTTCTTTATTTTTGGTCAATACTGTACAGGTAGAAGAGTTCAATCATGTTTCAATAGCTTTTAACAAAAATATAATTTTACTTTACTTGACTGATGCAGGGCCATAAAGGGTAAAGTCTGGGGCCAAATTACGGCATTCGATATCGATCGAAATTCTAATACAATCTAAATGGAAGTTTCGATCGATATTGAATGCCGTGATTTGCCCGCTGGACATTTTTAAAGGTATTATAGCCAAACATGTCACATGCTTAGCTCATGTCGTGGGACTGAAGAAATTAAAAATCAGTTTGATAATAAATATAAATAGATAAATTGATAGCATGTAATAGAAAAATAATTTTAAGCCGCTGCATTTGCATTGATTATTTTTTCGACTAAAAACCCATACTTTGAGTTTAAAAATACTATTATTTTTTACAGCGTTATCATCACTTTCGTTAAAATTCTTATCACGTCTTTAAATTCTTAAAAATTCTTGGTATAATACCTAGCTGCCACCAACCAGCTAGCGGTAGTTGTGGTGGAAGGTTCAAGTTAAAATATTTCCCTTTAAATGCAAAGTTTAAAGTCGTTGATGATACCGCCATTAAATTAACTGCCTGTTTTTAGAACGCGGGCGCATGCGTGACTCACTTAACTAACATTGAAAACAAAAACAAATTTTAAAATTTTTTTTACAAAAACGGGCAGCAAGAGAAGTAGAAGTCAAAACGGCGAAAAAATAAAAAGAATACTGAATTAAAAACAATTTTAGTATTTTTAATTAACCTTTCTATATTCTTGAAAGGAGTTGGCCACTTTTAAATATGCACCTATTATATAGAGCCTTATTTGCGATTATATCGTAAGCGACAATTCCATAGACTTTGAAGTTGTACCGTTGCGGACAAAAAGTCCATATAAATCCAAATAATGTATTACAAAAAATTATAATAAAAAATAACCTTTCTCCTGGGAAATTTGCTTTTAGTCGCTTACAATAATATCGCAAATAGGGCTCGATATGTGCTCGTCGATGTTGAACTGACATTTTCAACGTTTAAGTTTTAAGACCAAATATAATGAGTTTTGCGTTTGATAAATTATTTATACAAATAATTCTTATGGTGTTTTCTTTTCTACAAAAAAATGTGACATTTTATTCAAAAAAATGCAATTTGGCGTCTGTTTCTTGTTCTATTCTTGTTTTATTCTAAAAAACTCATCCTTTTCGAGAGCAGAATTTTTAAGAAACAGACACCAAATTGCATTTTTTTTAATAAAATGTTACATTTTTTGTAGAAAAGAAAACACCATTATTCTTAAGTTTAACTAACTTTGAAAATATTTTTGCACTATTTAAAATTGAATTAAATGTATGGTTAAATAAATCAATTTTAAGTGCATTTTATTTTTTTTATTTTATCTTATGAATATTTATTTAAGTGCTTTAACTTCTTTGCCCTAGTTAATATTCGGTGTATTGACAAGATTATCTTTCTGTTCACTCATACAAAATTTAGCTAACTCAATTAGCAGTTATTAACTAAACACACTTGTGGCAGTATTGCGTTTTAATTTCACTCAATATTATAACCATTTCGTATTAAATGAACAAAAACTAAATTGAAATTTTATAAGGATTAATGAGCTCAAAACTGGCACTTATTGCGCAAAACTCAATTAAGGTGCATATCTGAACACGGTATTATTATCAAACGTTTTTAAACGATAAAAAATTATCATAAGCGAATTATTTGAGAAAAAAAAAACAAACTATCGATAGTATTGAAAACTATCGATGGTAATACGACAGTCAAAAACCATCGATCGTATTGATAGCGCTATCGATTGTCTTAGACCACTACCAAAAAGGGTCTGTTTAAAACTTATCTCTAAATACTGAGGCGTAGGATATCGACTATACTTACGTACTTGTTTTCTTAACTTTTTTCTTAAAAAAATACTAAACGATTTGGCAATATTTTAAATTTTCATTTATCTCTATTGAATAGAGAATGGTAAATGAATTCCAAAATCGATTTTCGGTTTTTTCGATCGACTGTTTTTATTTCGGTTTTTGAAATCGATTAATCGAACCTCAAAATCGATTTTAAAATCGATTTCAAACTCATTTAAGATTAATTTGCAAACTTATTCTTTATACCACAAAGGGAGATCACCAGCATTTTTTTTGGCAATATACTGGAGAAATTGAACTAAGATTTTTACAGCGGGTAAACATGACTCTGATTTTAATTTTCTTGCAAAAAGTGAAAATGTGTAAGTTCTGAGATGACCTTAAGAGGGACAAGTGCGATATGTATGTATGTACATTTTACATATTAAAATTGTGTTCTTGTGTAGTAAATCAGGCCAGTCCCATAAATCAATTCCGATCGAAAGTGATTTCGTTTCTTGCTTCACATAAAACGAAATCCCTTTTGATCGGAATTGATTTCTGTGACATGCCAGAATGTATGGAGAGTATTTCAAAGGATTATGACAATAGTTCCTGATCAGTGGCGTCTGTTTATTTGCTAAATTACTATTAAGTTAGTTTTAGAAAACAAACGTTTGCATGTCATTGATGTCGGAAAGATGGAGAGATATTTTCTTGTAATTTTGATTTGTTTTTTCACTCTGCTTATTACTAGATTTAAATATCAAACACTTTTCTGTTTGAATATTAGCATATTTCCACAGCAATGCCACGGTTTAATTTATTTGTTGTGTTTCTATAATATGTTGATTTTTACAAATCAGATTTTCGGTGTTCAGTGACTTTAATTTCTGAAGAACAAGAGCCCCTTTGTTAAAGTTGGAAGTATACCAAAGGTACTAATAGGGAAATAAGTAAAACTACAACTTATTACTTGGAATAAACATACCACCTACACACCTATGCATGCACAAACAAATATCCAGCTATGTTGTGCATGCCATGCCCATAATTTATGGATTTAATTAAGATTAAAATTAAAAACTACCAAAATTTTAATAACAATAAAAAAATCGATTTTAAAAGCCCAATAATCGATTTCAGTATAAAATCGCATAAGCAAATTCGATTTCAAAAAATCGATTATTTTTACCAGAAAATCGATTTTCGATTGGAATCGAAATCGATTTACCATTCCCTACTCTATTCTTTAACAATTTTATAGCACTTTTAAGAAAAAACTTTAAAAATAAAATTATGCAAACACAATTTAAAATATTTCACATTGTGCTTTGAATTTATATTTTTAAAAAAGAATAAAAATAATGGTTACTTAAAATACCAGTCGATTATACAAACATTTTTAACAATACATATAAAAAGGAAATGTGAGAATAACAAGAACATTAAATAAATATATTGAAATGTCCACTTGTTACCTTTTTAAAACGACACTTTTGGACAAAAAAACATTTCCGCTTACAAACATTCACATATTCACATTTTAAGTATGAATACTTGTAAGACATTAATAAAACAAAACAACAACGCCTTAGAGCCTAGTGAACAATTCAAATATGAAAGTGTCCGTTGGAAAAAAAAATTAATCGATTTCAAAGACTGTTTTTGTAATAATAGTTTTAAGCATTTCATTCAGACTTTAGAAAAACAAATTATCAGCTTTTTGTTTTGTTCTTTTTACCCCAAATTTCACCAAGTTTTGTTATAATTACCCTAGAGGGAAGCGAACTGACACCAAAGTAGTCCCGTGATAGGTCTTTGGTGGTAGCGACCGGTTCTTGTTTTAACACTTTATATGAATAAGACCTTTCACTTTTTCATGGGGTTGTCATTGAAGGGGGTCAATTGAGATCATTTGACCAGTCACAGATATATTCTCAATGAACGTGCTTAGTGACCATTACTAAAATGTAGTATTATTTCAATACAATGTAGTATTATTTCAATAAAACAAGTCCTAGAATTAATTTTAAGAACCATATTTAAGAAAGTACCAAAAAATGTGTCACAGCGCCGGTGAAGACTGTACTGTAATTCATTACTTTTTCTACCTTTTTGTTCTTCATAAACCAGTTAAGGGATTGGTTCTTCTTTCACTGGTCAAGAGTCTTTTATTTTTGTACTTGTTCTATTTTCAAAAATCCCAGGACCAGTCTCCTAGACCAATTGACACAAATTTCCCGCAGGCTAACTTTCAGTTATAGCTGTCAAAACATATTGTTAACTGGAAGTTAAAGTAATAGTTAATTTAAACTAAACTTAGGGTTAAATTAGGGGTTAAAATTTAATAGTTATATAACAAACAAACAAAATTTGGATAACTATTAATTAATTCTATCATTTAAGATTTTCGTCATAATTTTAAAATTTAAATAAAGAGATCAAAAATACCGCACAAAATCTGCTTCTTCTTTTAAGAATGCAAAATTATTCACTGGGTATTTTATAAACTTAAGTGTAATATAATTTAATTTTTTGTCGGTTTGCTTGTTGGTGTGAGTGTTTGTTGTGTATTTTTTGTTGCGGTTGTTGTGGTTGCTCATGCTTTAACACCCTTATAATAGAACTTTGATTGATAGCAAGTGCCTGGGTTTACGTTAATGTCTGTCTACTTGGCAACGTTTTTTTAATATTTTTTTTCTCTTTGTTGTTCTTGTTATTTCTATTGTTTTTTTTTTTTTATTTAATTCAGCTGGTTGTTTTCAATAGAATAAGAAAATGATAAATGTGTTGTAATGAGTATACATAACATTTTCCATTTGAGCTCTTTTATTCGAATTATTTTTTTTGTAAGAGTTTGTGAGTGTTTTAAGGTTTGTGTACACTTTTCACAGTCTCTCAAATGTTAAGTGAACTAAAGTTGAAACACATTAGTGTTGTTTTTTTTTGCTAGAAATCTGAACAAAAAAAATAAAGGAAACTTTGAATTATTTATTTCCTACTAGCCACATTTGTGGGTGATGGTGATATAGAAAACAAATTAAGTTGGTCACTTGGTTTGTGAAATTGTAGAACGGAAACAAGTTTCACAATAGCGTTTATAAATACTTAACTACAAAAAAAGAGTTGGATATTTATTGCACAATAAAGTATTTGTTGGACAAATTTTAAATGCAATGGAAGATTCTTTTTTATAAACTATTTTCGAAAAACTTGTTCTATAAACGATTTTTATAGAGTTTACTTTTATTATACCTTCAAAAGATTCGTTAAAATATTGTTTTATAAATTTGCTTCAGAATTTTTTTTCTATTAAAACAAGTTCAAAGAGTTCTTTCCATTTAATAGTATATTGGGTGTATAAATTGTACATTTAAATGATATTTTAGAAGGTAAACGTAGCTCATTTATTCTTACTTAGTCATTAAACTCCATTGTACAAACAGCAAAGCGGTTTTAGTTTCCCTTCTAAAATGACAAACTTTTGCTTTCCTTATTTTTTTAACACCGCAGCTGAAGCAAAATAACAATAACAGTAAGAAATACAAAATTTAGTAAAAATAGCCTCGAATATAGCACTCTAATTTAAAAGTTTTTGCACCCCTTTTTTTTGTTTTCAAGTGTTCAGTTTGAAAACGCAAAAATAATTTTATTTTATATTAAGAGGAGGATCAATCCTTAGAAGCACCAAACGTGATAAAATCGTCCAAGACTTTTCCGATATATCTTAGGGAGCAAAATCCAAACGAGCTAATAAAGAGTTTGATCTAGGTGATAGGTGAAAATTCGTTTTACGTAGCTGCAATCAAGCGTGGTAGTATAAACGAGACTAAAATCCAAGTAAATCATGAGAATATCAAAAGGAACTGATTTTGGCAAAATAACTAACCAATTTGAAGCTGCTAAAAAAAGTTTTTATATATACCAACTGAAGAGCAGTAAAGTTCTTCAGGTAGTGATTAAGGGAATTTTCTTGGAAGAAAAAGGCTTCAAAGCAAAACATGTCGTAAATATTAAAAATAGGGAAAAAAATCCTCAACCACTCTTTCGAGTGGAGTTAGAACCCGGCGACGTAAGGCTTAAAAAAAACGAAACGCATCCTATTTACAATCTTAAATATATTCTGTATAGAAGAAATGGTCCCGTTCAATGCCAAGAATTTGGTCATACTAAGGCTTACTGCTATTTACCCCCTGTTTGCGTAGTATGTGGTAAATTGCATGGTACAGTTCTTTGCGACAAGTCTAAAACCGACCCTAACAAAAAAATTTAGCAACTGTGGCGGTAATCACTCTGCCAATTATAGAGGATGCCCTGTATACACTATCGTCAAGCAGTCGGTTGGACCGAAAACTAATCCCCCTCAAATGCAGGTAACAAATCATGTAAACAGTAATATTATTCAGTCTACGCAGCCTAGTAATAACAGAACCTCTTACGCTAACGTCCTAAAATCAAACCATGTACCAATGCAAGGTGCTGCGACAAGTAATGATGAAGCTCCAGTTTCAAATTTAACTCGTCTAGAAAAAACCATGGAAACAATAGTGCAAACACTAAATAATCTTACGAACACAATGGTTAATATGAAAAAACCATGGAAACATTAGTGCAAACACTAAATAATTTTACGAACACAATGGTTAATATGATGCAGGAAATTCTTAGAATGCAATCGATGCTATTGCAAGCTGTACTTAACAAGCCATGAACGGTTTAAAAATTTGTTTTTGGAACGCAAACGGCATCCGCCAACATAAAAATGAATTAGAATACTTTCTTAAAAATAAACAAATTGACGTCATGATGGTTTCTGAAACTCATTTGACCTCAAGAAATACGTTTAAAATCAATGCTTATACACTATATGATACAAAGGACCCTCGAGACAGAGCTTGTGGAGGTTCTGCCATTTTAATAAAAACCCGAATTAAACACTACCTAATGTGTGATCATCGTGAAGATTATCACCAAGCAACGAACATCTGTGTTGAAGAGCTAAATCGAAACATAGTAATTGCATCTTTCATCTTTATATTCTCCACCTAGATTTTCAATATCAGAAAGCTAATATTGTGAAATCAATAGGATCCTGTTTCTTGGCAGCTGGCGATTACAACGCAAAACATACCTTCTGGGGGTCACGACTTATAACACCAAAGGGTCGTGTTTTATTTAATACAATTTCTTAAATGGATTTAAATGTGGTAGCGAGCGGACAACCAACATTTTGGCCTGCTGATCCGCAAAAAATTCCAGTTGTCATCGATTTTGGCGTGGTTAAAAACATCCCCATAGGAACGATTCATGTTGAAGCTTCCTTAGAATTATCTTCCGACCACACACCTACAATTGTTACTATAATGAACCCCAATAGAGTTGTTTCTCCGACTGGTTCCTTAGCGACGGCTGCTACACAAATTAATTGGTTAAAATATAAAAAATATCTCAGTACCCATTGCACAGAAAATATTCCGCTAAGCACACCGGAGAATGTGGATCTCTCTATTGCTAATTTTGACAGTTATCGTACACTAGCTGTTCAACATTCCAGCGTTACCCCCAAAAATTAAAAAATAATAAAATATATTCTACAGATGTCGAGCGGCTCTTGACTGAAGAAAGGAGAGTTCGAAGAGAGTGTACAGATCCCCGTAACTTAAGAATTTATTAAAAGAGTGCACAAAAAGGCTAAGAAAGTTACTGCAGACTCAGAAAACGGCTTCACTGGAAAAATATCTCAAGGAACTTGATGCAACTCCACAATCAGACTACTCATTATGGCGTGCAGCTAGAAATCTAAAAAGGCCAGTTGTCTCTAAGCCACCATTAAGAAACTTGAACGGAAGTTGGGCAAGAAATGATAACGAAAAGGGAAATCTGTTTGTTAGTCATTTAAAAAACGTATTTACCCCAAATATATCTCACGATACTGCGGTCGAGTTACCACCTGTTCCTGCTAGAGCAGCTGTTCCCCAAAGATTTGAGATAAGAGAAATCGAAAAAGCTATTTGTGATTTAAACCCCAAGAAGGCTCCTGGTTTTGATAAGATCAGCAACAAAATGCTTTTAGAGCTACCCAGCATAGCAAAGAAAATTATTCTTTTAATTTTTAATGCTATTTTACGACTTGAATACTATCCTTAAAAGTGGAAGGTTTTCTTAATCACCATGATACCTAACCCAGGAAAGGATCACACAAAAGTTGAGTCATATAGGCCTATTAGCTTATTATCAAATATGTCAAAGCTGTTTGAGAAATTACTAGTTTCAAAACTAACACCGATTTTAAGTGAAAATAGATGTATTCCAAACCATCACTTCGGTTTTAGAAGAAAACACAGCACAATCGAACAGACTCATTAAATAGTAAATGTTATAAGAAAAGCATTTTAAGAAAAAAAAAATTGCTCAGCACTCTTCATCGATGTTTCGCAAGCTTTTGATAAAGTCTGGCATGAAGGATTAGTACATAAATTGAAACAAAATTTACCAGCAAACACACACAAGCTGTTAGAAAGCTTCTCAGTCGGTCGTCAATTTATTATTAAAGAAGGAAATTTTTTAAGTTCACCTCAGCCAATTGGCGCTGGAGTCCCACAAGACAGCATCCTGGGCCCTCTATTAAACTTAATTTGTACTATGGTTAAGACAATGGAGGATAATGGTCAATGAGCAAAAATGTGTACATATCACATTCACTTTGCGTCGGGACTCATGCCCCCATATTAAAACCAGCAATCAAACAATTCCTCATTATTCGCATGTAAAATATCTCGGTAAACATCTGGATCGGCGATTAACGTGGAAATGCCATATAGAGGCAAAATTAACTCAAATGAAACTAAAAGCCATTCAGATTCATTGGCTTATAGGAAGAAATTCTGTCCTTAGTCTCAATTGCAAGCTTCTACTATACAACTCTATCTTAAAGCCTATCTGGAGCTACAATAGTCAACTATGGGGCACTGCCTCGTCCTCTAATATAGAAAAAATTCAAAGGCGCTAAAATAAACTTCTTCTTCTTAAAAACTCAATATTCATAAGAATCTCAATGTGGCATTAGTAAAAACTATGGTAACAAAAAATGCAGTAAAATATTTAAAAAGGCTTGAACACTAGCTCGAAAAATTTTAAATCATGGCGGCCACACTCGCTTAAGAAGAAGAGACACTGCAGCACTTACCCAATAAGATGAGCGATAAACACCTATATATGTGATCAGAACCCGTGATGAAGAAAATTTTTGTCTGGCATTGGCAGGACATAAATAAAGTATTAGAATAAGATTTGATTATTTATTGTTAGTTTATATATAATATATGAAGAATCAATAAATAAATAATTATAAAAAAAGATTTATATTAAAACTTTCCTTTTCCTATGACAATATGGTCGCAACAGGCGTATATAATAGAATAAGATCTGTGTCAATGGGGACACGCTTAACAGTAGACCAGCTATTGCATATCTCTCTATAAAATATTATACGTCTTAACTCCAACCATAATGAACGATGTTAATTATAAGTTACACCTTCACGTCAAGTTTTTTGTCCAACTTAGTTTGACATTTCTTTGTTTCAGTGTTCGAAAAATTCAACCACGGTAAACAATTAAGCAGCGCGTTAAGATTGTTTAAGCCAGACAGAAGTGAATTGTGACTTTACAAAGAAAATTGTCTTCTGCGACGAGGCACACTTTCACCTCGGTGGATTCGCTAACAATCAGAATTGCCGCATTAGGGCAAATGAGAATCCACGAGTGATTGTTGAAAAGCCGGAGCATCCACAAAGTTGATTGTTTGGTGCGGTTTATGGGCAGCGGCGTCATCGTGGTGTTCGCTATCGCAAGATAATAACAGACTTCTAGTGGCCAGAATTTGAGAATATGGACCTGGACGGTATGTGGCTCCAACATTTGCCATACAGCCAACAAAATAATGGCTCGTTTTCGCGAGAAGTTCAATGGCCGTATTATCTCACGTCGTGTCGATGTTAATTTGCCGTCACGAACATGTGATTTGACACCGTTGAACTTCTTTCTTTGGGGAAATTTAAAAGAAAAAGTATACATACGACAAGAAGCCAAGAACAATTGAAGAGCTAAAGGATGAGATAATTCGGCACATTAACGAGATTAAACCTCAATTTTGTATCAGAGTCATTGAAAATATGAACCATCGGATAGAGGTATGCAACCGAAGTCGTGGCGAATATTTGGCCGATATTTTGTTTCACTTATAATTATCAAAGATCCTTCTATAGTAATAACAAATAAGAGTTTAATTCTCTGAAAATTTTTTAATGTACAATAAACAACGTGTGTTTTGGTTGGACCACCCTTTGCTACACAACTATGGTTAATAGAAAAATTTTACTGAGTATAAAAAGGTTTCTCAAAAGGAAATATATTTTTTTTAATATTTTTAATGAATTGGTTTTTCATAAAAAGGTCTAATTGAATAATGGGCATTACTTATTTTTTTAAATGGGTTACAAATTTTTACACGCATTTAATTTTGTCCGTTTTACCAAATTCTAAGTACATTTTTTGGCAATTACTTTCCATTGCCCTTATTATTAAGTTCTTTTCTTTATAAATTTAATACATGTTAAATTAGGTCAAGTTTTACTTTAAGTAAATGATTGATTACTCCATTGGACGCACGACTATAAAAGTAAAAAAAAAATTTTTTTTATCGTGTGCGTAATTTTCATCTGTTTTTAATGTCACTCAATTTCTAATTGCTTATTAATTATGTTAACACTTAGTAACGGAAATGATTTAACCTTTTGTATGTATTTTATATTAATTTTATGTATTCAATCACAAACACACACACATAAACAGGCATATTAATGTATTGAGCACACAACATGAAGTTGATTTATCGTGTATAAAGGGTGTCATTACAATGGATATAAACAAAAATATATATTCACTCACTCCCTCATTGAAATATATCATTTAATTTATTAACTATGGTTTGAATATAGTCCATCTTCCTAATGTCTATAAATGTTGTTTTTATTGTTCATTAGAACAATGTCGGAAAGTCGGGAGGCGGGCGGTCTTTAATTGAAATGTAATTACAGGTACATTTAAACTGTTCGTATTGTTGTTCTGATCTATTGTAGCAGCAACAGTAGGTCTCTTAATTTAAATACATATATACAATATTTTGAAGCACAATCAGAATATTTTGATTAAATAATTACGGTTTTGTTAGACAATTATACTATGTTAACATACTTGTTTACATTTTGGTCTCAGTAATTACAAATAAGTCTGTCTGTAAAATTTACCAATTATAAAAATATACATGTATTAATTTCTAACATTTTGAAAGAAATAATATAAACTATTTAAGTTCGAACAGCTTTACAAAAAAATGCAGCAAATAACTGAACAAGAATGAATAAAATTATTTTTTCTTTTAAAATCGTATATAACGGTGGTCATAATAAAAGTCTGTTAATAAAAGAGAAGAATTTAATGAAAAATGTAACAAATTTGATTCGTGTTCGCCACAAATAGATTAAAATCAAAAACAAATTTAATATCGGGAGAGCAATAAAATCTAAAACTAAAGCATTTTAGTAAATTTAAAAAAAATTCAGTTCTTAAAAGGCTTTAAATATTTCGGATTTTGTAAAGGATTGAATTATTTATAGCCAGATTCTTTTTTTGGAACTTGTTATGCAATTTAGAAAATATGCTTCAAAAACTTCAATTTTAAATTGAAGAGCTGTTCATTAATACTTTAACAAACTGCAAATGTATTTCAGTTGTTGCAAAGAAAAACTTTTAAAAAACTCTTTTTAATTGTAATTAGTATCAGTGTTGCCAATTTAGCCATTTAGTGGCTAGATTTAGCCATTTTCACCCTGTTTAGCCATTAAAAAATTACTTTAGCCATTAGGCATTTTTTTTAGCCATTTTTCAAATTGTTTAGCCATAAAATTTTATTTGCCGTTTTACTTTTAAAAGAATAATTTTTATTTTAAAAATTTATAAAAGTAAAATAAACATTTTAAACAGTTAAAACGCCTTTAATTTAAATCACAACTTTTACAAATGCTGAAAATCGCTATAAACGAGGATGAAACATCTTGCAAAGTAAGGTAACAGGTAAAGTAAATGGATCAACACAAACATCGGTGTTTCTTTCTGGTTGCAAGTATTTCAGTAAAGAGATGCAGGCAGCAACAAAATTTTTTTTTAGAAATTTCAGAATTGACTATAAAGTTGCTCTCACTTCCATGGTCCAATGCTGAAGTAGAGAGGGTATTTAGCCAAGTAAACATCTTAAAAGTAATTTTCGAAATAGGTTACATTTAGCAACCGTTAATTCGATTTTTTTAATTAGGTACATATTTTTACCGTAACAATAAACTATTTTTACCAACACCACAATAGTGGAGAGGGTACTATGCGTTTGTGCTGATGTTTGTAACACCTTCAAATATTGATACTTAGCCAACCTTTACGTATACTGAATCACTTTCTGAGTCGAATTAACGATGATTGTCCGGCTGTCTGGCTGTTCATGTACACCTTGTGCGCAAAGTAACGGTCGTAAATTTGCAGATAATTTAATAAAATTTGGTACATAGGTTATAATGTGGTGTAGGGTATCATCTAGTCGGGGTTGACCGACTATACTTTATTAATTGTTTTTTATTGTAGATCTGGACTCAAAGGTTGGGTAACTGTTGTCGTGATTATGATTTTCACTCAATTTATTTAAAACTAAGTGATTCCTATGAGATGAAAAATAACGACATCGAATTTATCGATGATTTAATTTTTAAAATATATATCAAAATATTAATATACGTTTATTCTTATTTAAGAAATTGATCTTGACTTTCAATTTCATCGTTAACAAATTTATATGAATTATTTCTGTTTTGTTATTGAATTTTAATGTGTTTTTATTTAAAAAAGCTTTTAGCCATTTTTTAGCCCATTTTTAGCCATTTTTTAGCCATTTTTTTCCGTAAATTTAGCCATTTTTGGTCATCAAGTTTTGGCAACACTGATTAGTATTGTAGTTAATTTATTGAACTGTTTATGGGTTTTAGTCAAAATTTTGATATTTTAATCAGCCTAAAGCTTATTGAATTTAATTTTCATTAAATTATTTTTATGGAGAAAGGAATTTTACAACATGAAATGAATTAAATATGCAAGACTCAAATTAAAGAAAAACTACATGCTGATCGACGAGGCATATCTTTCCCTACCACACAGCATCAAAATCTCAATTTACTTAAAAGGAGGATTTATCAAGCCGACAATTTGTCAATTTTCTATTGAGAATAGGGGGCTAATCCTGGCACTCGTGAACGAACACGTTTTCGATTCGAAAGAAATTTTATTTCTAATTATTTTAGTCGATACCGAGCGAATCGAAATTATTATTTCTGTGTTGTAAATCATTTGTTTGAGTTTTTTTTTTATAACGACTGCCAGAATTAGCCCCCAGACTTACTTATAAGCTCTTACATACGCAGTTTTGTTTTTTGTTTGTTGTCTCAATTTGACAACCAGAACTGTTATGGCAGACGAAAATTTGAAAAAGGTGTGTGTGTTTAAATTTTCTAAATACTTGCATTTAACGGTTAATAAATTGCATTTAAAGAATTCTCATATAAGCCTCGCTTCAAACTTGAGTCAAATACAATAAGAAGCAAAAAATTTTTCATCAAAACTAAATTTTCTAAGTTTTGATCAAACTCTGAATTTATTTAATTAAGAGCGTTGTTTTTATAAGCACTTCTATTTCTTACGGGTAACAAAACTCGAAAAACCTCATCATAAACAAGATTTTTTTAACCCTGAATAGATAATCTACATAAATTTTACGCATGCACTTTTGAAATATTGGGAGTTCTTTTAAATCGACATGAAAACGTGGCTGTGTACTTCAGACATTTCAGTCGTTACGTAGACCTTTTGTGAGATACACACGTCCCTCCTCTAGATATTGCCATAACGAGTTTGTGAGTCAAAATGACGCAGATTAGTAATCAGTTTTCAAAGGAATAAGATTTTTGCTGAAGATTTTGAATACTGTAGACATTTTTTAGAGTTTGATCTATAAGATTGGCCTTTCCGAGACAACAACTATGACATATTATACCCTAAGATCCGACTATAAATACCAAAGGTGTTACGAAAAATTCAAAATGCCCACCACTACGTTTGCCAAAAAACAAAATTGTTTTCGAAAACGTCTTGCAAAACTACGTTATGTTGGGGGTTGTAAGAAGATCTTTTTTTTTGAGATACGGTCTAAAATGCATATTAGTGGGATCAAAATTATCCACACTGATACATGGTGCAATTAACAGTTTTAAATAAATAAGTTATTCAAGCCTAATCGTTGAAAAATACTAATTGGTTTAAAAGGATAAATGAAAATTTATCTGGCAGCCATGTCGAAGTTCGTACTGCTGACGTTGCATGAAAAAAGCTGTATAGTTTATATAGATCTGCTTTATCAAGAAAAGTGATAAATTTTAAATCGGTAGACGACTTTTATTAACCTCTTGGATTAGTTACCCACGTTATCCGTTATCTGTGACCATTACATATTGCTTTATTACAGTTAATATTCAAATTAGATTGAGATTGGCTATCTTGGATAAAATAACCACGGAATTTCGCAAAAATTTAGCTGCTTATACTTATTACAAACTGTTTAGTGAATTGACAATATAATTTTATTTAATTTTTTCAAAGTATTCTTATTAAATTATAGGTTTTAAATATTAGTTTTTTTTTTTTTTTTTTTTTTTTTTTTTTTTTTTTTGAACTTATTACGGGTTGTGTTTTTATCGCTAAATATAAAAAGAAATATTTTATTAATCTATTACAAAATCTTTAGCCATAATATATCTTTTTTAGACTTACCTATTTATCTTATTTTAGCACAAGATGGTGACGCATATGAACAAACAAAATCCAGTAAAAATGTTATTAAAATACTGTAAAAGAAAAACATAAATAAATACTTAAAACATAAAAAAACTATATACAAAATGCTCATATAAATTTATTGTTAAGTATATAATTTCAATTCATAAAGTAAAACTAGTTCATAAAAGATCTTCAGCAAAGTGCTCGTATATTGCAAAGAACTTAATATTAATAGCGATTTTATAATAACATTTATATAGCAAATGAAGCTCGTATAGAAATTCCTCCTACAATTTTAACTTAAAAAAAAAAGGATAAAAAAGAGATCATAAATTCAACTCAATATAGATGAATGTATGTGCTTTTGAAATAAAATTTATTACCCTAAATTAACTTTAATTCTCAGATACTTAAAATATGAATTTCATATACATACTTATACAATCACATACATAAAGAAACAAACAAACATATTTACATCTCCATTTACATTCGAATGACTACCTATTTAACTGCAGTTTTTTTATTTTCGGGCTTTACAGCAACTATCTTTGATTATAAGAATATTTGTAAGTACGGAATTGTAACAACTTGAACAATAACACAAACAAGATGTACAATAGTAATGCAACAACAACGACAACAACTGTAACAACAAGAACTGCTATAGCAGGAACAAAAAATTCCTCTTTTTTCTTAAAACATAAGACTATAAGCGCATAATATGCCGCAATGCGGCTTTTTTCCAGACATTTCATACGGAATCACTAAAATGAATGAATGAATGAACGAACGAACAAAAATAAACATGTTGGATAAAAAAATACGTTTACAGGAATTATAAATGGAAACTGAATAGAAAAATACATAAAAATGTTGTATTTAATGTTGTCTGAAAGCATGCTGGTATATTTGTTTAACTGCCTGACTGTCTGTCTGTTTGTCTGAGTATGTCCTTTATGTGAGTATTTGTATATTTATGTCTATTTATTCTGTTTACTTTCAACATTTTCAAAAAAAAAAAAATGTACAAATGTAAGACGATTTCACTAAATGTATGAATGAATGACTGAAATGACTAAGACGAAATAGAAAAAACAAGCAAAGAAGCAGCAAAAGTAAACACCAGTATACAAAATAAATAGCGGCATAAAAAAACTTCTTAAAAAAAAATATCACAGACATTCGGCATAGTAAGATGTTTTAAAATGTTTATACTACGGACTGTGAGCGATCACGTTAGTAAGTTATGCAGTAACAAATAATATGATGGAAAAATACAACGTTTAGAATACTGAGGTAACAAAATAAAAAACCACTAAATGTTACTACTAGGTTACTACTAGGGTTGCCAGATACCAAAAGTCAAATAACTGGACAATAGAAAAAATTCACCTGGCTTTTGAAAAAATAACTGGACAATTTTAAAAAGCAGTTAACTATAAGAAAAATAAAATTTTACTTCAGATTTCATTTTGCAATAAAAAAATTTTAAAAAGCAGGGAAGCGTAACACTTTAAATTCAGTCCTATATCATATTTCAAAATTATAATTAGTGCAAATTCACTACAAGTGGTAGCGAAAAGCCTGCTGACTTTGACAGTTCGAACCAATTTGTTTTGCTTTCATAACATTTTATTTATAAATAGTTGACATTTCGAGCAGTAAACGTCTGCTGTTTTGTGGTTTTTGTTTTGTTGTAGTATTGATGCCACTTTATATATAAATTCAACTTGGTGTATATTAAATAAAATAAAAACAAAAAAGGACATACGAGTGAAATTTAAATCAATGGAGATTTCCAGTTACATTTTTGTACCGTCATTTTTTTATTTTACGATAAGTTTTAAGGAAGATAAGTATGAAGTACATATATAAAACAAAATTATTTAATGAACTTTAAACACTGGATCGTTTTTAAACTTTGTTCGATTTTGATTTCACTCGAATTCTATTGCCCGAACATGGCTGATAACTTTTTGATTAGCCACATATTTAGTTTTTTTGTATTGTTATTTGAAGTATTTAATGACTCTATTACTTTAATTGTAAACAAAAAGTTTTGAAACATTTTGCAACTTTCATCAAAATTATTAAAATTGTAAGCTTTATTCGGTCATATGAATGGATTCTTGTGAATAAAGATTATCAGAAATACCGCAAGTCCTTGCACAAAAAGTATTGCTAGTTGGCATGACTAACAAACGAGATAAATTTTTATAAGTTTTGTACGTTATTTTTATCGCATTTTTGAAAAACTGCATTTTTTTCCTTACAATTTTTTCTTGGTACATATATGATTTTGTTCTAAACAATAATAAATATGATAATTAAAAAAGTCCTTTTTCAAAATTAAATAAAGTTTTTTAACTGGACAAATTGCATTTTAGCTGGAACCTGGACAACACTCAAAAAAACTGGACAATCCAGGCCGTCTGGCAACCCTAGTTACTACTGAGATTGAGAAAAACGGAAACGTACTTCGACTCAAAAATTATACGCAAAAATAATATGGTTCTGTTTGATTGGTACACTAAAGAAACATCTTCTGCAAGGTCAATGAATTACCACGCTACACAACCAAAAAAATATCATTTCTAGGGTATACAACATAAGTAAAGCACAATTTCATAACAAAAACAAACACATTATAACAAAAATTATAAAAAAAACAACAGCTTCCCCAACAAACTCACATCTGCATTGATAGACAATACGATCAAACAATTGGATAAAGCTTCTTACAGACGGTGGTCAGATCTTACAATGTTGCCATTAAAATTGACTAAAAATGTCTTGCAACTGTGTGAACATTGTACGATATTTTCATTTGGAAGATGTGTTAAATTAATACAAAAACAAAATAGACTTACAATATTAAATTTAATGACATTAAAAAGTTTTAGATGTACTTAGGAGCATACAAATATAAAACATAATTTTAATATTTAAATTTAATTAAAATTTTGTATTCCCAAAAATTACTTTTGATAATAAACTGGCAAGTGCACGGCCTAAAAAAATACCTGGCAACATGCTTTTGCAAGTTGTTTTTTGCATTTTGTTTTTTCTTAACCTACTTACAACTACAATTAATGTTGGAAGAATTCCAATCAATTGAAGTGGGGAATGTAACAAGAGATAAACTCACTGTTTATTGTTGATGTTTTTGTTTAAACTTTGATATTTTACAAGTAGAGCTGTTGCTTATGATTCTTATACACTTAACAGTTTTATTTGGTTTAATATCTTTAGTTTTTCCAAAATCTTTATGGATGAAGTTTCCTGATAATTTGGCCTAAGCAACCAGTGAAATGCGCATAGGAATAGCTTATCCCATCAACAATAAATTTCAAGTGTGTTTATCAATAATAAAAACTGGGAATTAAGCACGAATAACAAAATCTTTTGAAATTAAATTTTGTATTCCCAAAAATTGAAATTACTTTTTCATAATAAACAGGCAGGTGCACGGCCTAAAAAAACACTTAATTGACAACATCTTTTGTAAGTTGTTGTTGTTTTTTTTTGTTTTTCTTAACCTACTTACAACTACAATTAATGTTGAGAGAATATCAACTAATTGTAGTGGGGAATGTAAGAAGAGATAAACTCACTGTTTATTGTTGATGTTTTTGTTTAAACTTTGATATTGTTACAAGTAGAGCTGTTGCTTATGATTCTTATACGCTTAACAGTTTTATTTGGTTTAATATCTCTAGTTTTTCTAAAATCTTTATGGATGAAGTTTCCTGATGATCTGGCCCAATCAACCAGTGAAATGCGCATAGGAATAGCTTATCCCATCAATAATAAATTTCAAGTGTTTTTATCAAGAATAAAAACTGGGAATTAAGCACGAATAACAAAATCTTTTAAATTAAAATTTTGTATTCCCAAAAATTACTTTTGATAATTTAAATACATATTACTTTAAACTTTAACCCCCGTATTTATTGATGATTATTATATTTAACAAACGTTTGTTAGGGAAAATTTCATACAAAATTTGTTTTGTAGACCTTTATTAAATTTAAAAATTTTTTATAAATACAGGCGTAAATATGTATATCAAAGTTTAAGTGATGGCAACAACCCTGTAAATAAATTTGGACCACCTGATACATTTAGTTAAATGTACTACTCCATGGACTAGTCCGATGTAATGCAAGCATGGACCATGTCATTGTTAAGAAGTGTTTGTAGTGAGACGACATGTCTTCGTGTTTTAAAGACGTGCTTTCGTTTTTAAACGACTTCAAAACTTATCCTCTTGAGTATACCATGGAGTAGTTTTAAGACTACTCCTTTGTAGTCCAAAGCTGGGTTATATGGTCCTGCCTAGGATTTTTGGGGGTCTTTGAAAAATTGATTTAACCCAACACCAACAAAGGAAGACAAGTTTAGGCCTTCTGCATTACTCCTGCTTACTTTCCCGATCTATAATCTTTGTGGGTCAATTTGATCCAACTAGTTCTTTTTATCGCACAAAATCTATGAAAATATCAGAATATGAAATTTAACATATTCTTATACCGTGTTCAGATATACCTTTTTTATTGAGTCAATATTCGGTTTATTGACATGATTATCTTTCTGTTCACATATACACAATTCAGCTAACTCAATTTATATTACTACTACCTACAACATTCAACGTAAACAAAAATGTACATGTATAAGCAAAATGTAAACAAGTTTTGACATCTTTAAGGAATAAACATCTGGCTTTTGCGACAAGCTAATGGCTGGGCATTTGTTTTGTTGTAATTTTAGTTGCCAAATGTCAAAACCCTGTTTAGTTATTTGTTTTATGCTCAACAAACACACTTGTGACAGTGTCGCATTTTAATTTTACTCAATATTTATACAGTATTTTTCGTTTATCAGCATTTCACTTAACTGCATTTTTTGCCTATCTGCACAAAATACAAAGCATTGTGTATGATGGCTAAATTTTGTTAGAAAAGAATACATGTACGTGCATGTTGCTTAAGTGCATATTGTGGATACCAGCATTCGATTTTTGGTCAACAATGTTTTTTTTTAGTACAAAATATTATTTTTAAGTGCCTCATAAAAACATTATTGTATAAATCTATATTTTATGAAAAAAATAGGCAAACAATTTTACTTTGCTAATAGGGAAACACAAATCGCTGAGTTAAAAATTCATTTAATCTGGCAGCTCTGATTGCATGTGCTCACATAAACATTAAAAACATTAATGTTCTGCTAAAAGCTTGTTATTCCCTCCACAACCAATAGTGCAGAATGGGGTATACTATGTTTGTCATTCCGTGTGAAATTTTTTTATTATACACCTAAGATCCCATAAAGTATATATATTCTAGCTCCTTGAGTAATTCTAAGCCATGCCCGTCTGTCTGTACGTCTGTTGAAAACACACTCACTTTCGAAAAACTCAAAAGAAAATAACAAACATGGTGTCAAATTGCTGTGTTTAAAAAACTGCAGTCGAAACTAAAAACTGTTGAACGAAAAACAAAAACAGCGACTGTTTACACTTAATGAATCAGAAGTAAAAGCGACAGTTTTTTTTTCGGCTAATGACAAATGAAATGGAAGAAAAGGCAGTTTTTCAACTTTGACAGCAGTTTTTTAAACGCTGTCAAATTGCTTGAAGTTATCCTAGACAAAAAAAAAAATCAAGCAAACAATTTGTTGATTTTGTGCCTGTTGCCAAAATCATTATATAGATTACTAAAAATTGTAAAAATTTTAAATTGCGAATTTTTTTTTTTTTAATAAATGATATTTGTAATTTTAATTAAAAAAATGATCAAAATACAATGTGTTAATTGATTTAATAAGTATAGCTCCGGTTTCGACAATTCCCAACAACAATTCTACAAGTTTAAATTATTTTATTTTAAACGAAAAAATCAGTTAAGATTATTTGTTATTTAAATGATATTATAATTCAAAAATTCATTTCAAAACAACTGAAATGTTAATTAAATCAAAATTATATTTTTAATTTTCTTTCAACAAAAAAAAATTATTGAGTCAAATATCACATTAATTAAATTGAAATACTTTTTAAGCAATTTTTAAAATTGAAATCCTTCAAAATCGGCTCAGTAGAATTAAAGCTGTGAATCAAAATGTGGAACACCACCCCAAAATGGTGATAGTTTTGTTACAAAAACTAACATGGTGGAATAATGCACGGAATACTATAAGATTTTGCACAAATTCGTTTTATACGACTGGAAATTATACTGACAAATTTCGTGAAGATCGGTCCATAATTCACCACAGGCCCTACATAAAGCCTACTCTGGGAAATTAATTAAATTAATTAAATAATTAATTAAATTAAATAAACTGTAGCAGATATTGATATTGCGGTAAAATTTGTTTCAACTTAGCTTCATGGTCCATAATTTACCTCAGATCACATACTACGTAGCCCTCTGAAATTCACTGTAAACTCGAAAACCAATTTCACTGCTGTATTAAAATTTATTTTAATTTATGTTTTTATCACCAGAAATCACTCTACAGAATTTTGGGATGATTGGTTCAAATTTTCCATGGGTCTAATACAAATTCCCCTCATGAAAATTATTTTAGTTGAGTTGAAACTGTTACGAATCATGCTGAGCTTGAGTAAAAAAAGCTAGTTCAAATTACTAAAAAAGCATAAAACTTTCTGATTGCCGGTCATTAATTCAATATAGGTCTAAACCGCGACCAATGTTAATGCTAACGCCGTTTTTTTTAATTAATAATATCTAGATATCATATAGAGCGCACTCCTGAAATATTCGAAATGTCGATGGAGGGTATTAGTGATTCGGCACAGCCGAATATAGTTTTTAAATTAATAGTTTTATAGACATATATTAATATTAAGTTTTAAACTGTATTAAAAAAAATTTTTGAAAATAATGATTGCATGCCTAAGTCTATTTTTGTAATAAGAAAAAATTTTTACATAAGTACACATTTATACAAGTAAGTGAATACTGCGTAACAGAATATTTTGCGTACCTGCAAGAATTACGTGCAAAATTTAAATGTGCAGCTAAACGAAAACTACTGTGACAATTTCGTATTAATTGAGCAATAACTAAATTGCAATTTTATATGAATAATTGAGCACAATAATGTCATTTATTGCGTAAAACTCTATTAAGGTGCATATCTGAACACGGTATTACTTACTTTTCTTCTTTACGCCGTTTTAAAAAATATGCAAACAAATTTCAAAGAAGAAGATTCCTAAACTACAACCCCTACTTTGATAACAAAACGCTAAAATTATTTATTATTTGAGTAAAAAGAGGGGACTCACATTTTAATTTTACTGTAGGTTCTAATATAGTTAATTTTTTTGAGGTTACCATATGAGAATAAATAAAAGCAATTTAAGAAATAAACGACAAATTTTATATTATAGACAAGAATTAAGGCTAAAAATTCAGCTGTGTCTGTCACATGTATGTAAAACTATTTTTTTTTTGTGAACATTATTTATTTTATTTTACCTATTGCTAAATAGTTATTTTCATTTCTGTTAAAAAAAAATATATTTTAAGTCGATGTTTCGGTCAATATGAGAAAAAGTGAAATGAAAATTGTGGCATATTAATCCAAGGAATGCGGAAGGGTGAAATAAAAAAATTATTTAGCTTAAACTCTAATATTCTTTAAATGGTTTACAGTGATAATTTCAAATAGAGTGGCATACGTATTTATACAATATGTAATCATGTCTCCTTTTCACCTTGCAATAGAAACAAATATAACTAATCACAGTCCTTATATATATATATACATATGTATATATATTGTTTTTATATTTTGTATAATACATAATTGTATGTATGTTGTAGGTATTTTTTATTTCACAGTGCATAAAAACGGAAGAGTAAATGCCAAATGCCGTACAATATGCTTAAAGCTACAATTGTACAAAAGTTGCTGTTGGACAAGGGTTTTTGTCCAAAAAACAAAAAAATAATAGCCGAAAGAAAACGTTTTTGTTTTTCAATAATAAAATTCTTTTAATTTTTATTTGTTGTACAATTCATTAAATACACTTCAAAGGTATGCAAATTCAAATTTAAATATAGAAATACTTGTTGGCTGCAAACGATTAAAATCACGGAGAAAATAGAGATCTTTGCTCAATGGCTGTTCGAAACGAATTATCCCCAAAAAATGTGTATTTGACTTATGCTAATTCTTCTTCTTTCTTTCAGAAAAGAAGTAAAACGAGAATTAGCATGAATCAAATCATAAAGATGGCTAATTCAGCAATATTAGCGCGAAATTCAAATTTACACTAGCCGACAAATTTGCAACCACAAGTACAAAAAGTATAGATTTATACATTATAAAATTAAATGATAAAGATATAAAATAATACAAGTTTTAAAAAACAAACAACTACATGAAATTGACGATTTCATTTAACACCGGCCCCCTTGCACGGCTGGTAACACAGACTGCAACAATTCATAGCACTATAATTCACTTTCATCTAGCACTGGTAAGGGAGCAAGTTTATGAATAGGCCTTCTAAAAACGCCGTTTTTGGTTTTGACCTGAACGACTCGAACCTTGCCGTCCGTGCCCTTTTCCACAGCAACAACTCTGCCCAGTAGCCACGTTTGCGGTGGAAGGTTGTCGTCGTGTACGGTTACGACGGCTCCGACCTCGACGTTTTTTATTCCTTTGTCCCACTTCACCTTTTGTTGTTGTTGAAGCACGTAGTCCGTCTGCCATGCAGACCAGAAACGCTCCTTCAGGCACGATAGCGCTTGAAACCGCTTCAAGCAGTTGAGCTTGCCTGTCGTCGAGCTGGGATCGGGCAGTGCCTTGATAGAGGACCCTATTATCAAGTGGCCTGGTGTGAGGGGGTCCCCATCGCATGGGTCGCTCGACAGTGATGCTAGTGGTCGGGAGTTCAGGATTGCCTCTACGTTCACTAGAACAGTATTTAGCTCTTCGAGAGTCAGCCCAGCGCTTCCGACGGTTCTTATCAAGTGGCGCTTGGCGCTTTTCACGGCTGCCTCCCACAGCCCCCCGAAGTGAGGAGCTCTGGGAGGTATGAACTGGAACTCTACTCCTTTCTCGGCCATGGCTCCTTCTATTTTCCGTCGCTCTTTCTCTACGGCGGCCTTCGGGCTTAGGCGATTTGCGGCACCGACGAAATTTGTGCCGTGGTCGCACCACATCTTGCTCGGCAGTCCTCTCCTCCCCACGAACCTAGACAAGGAAGATAGAAAAGAATCTGTCATTAAATCGGATACAGCTTCTAAATGAACGGCTTTGGTGGCAAAGCACACAAAGACCACAATGTAGGTCTTTACTGGGGGCCTACCCCGAATTCTAGTGGTAGTATAAACCGGTCCACAAAGATCTACGCCACACACCCAAAAAGGCCTAACCGCGGTGAGTCGATCTTTCGGCAAATTACCCATAATTTGGGTTAGAAGCTTCGGTTTATACCTACAGCACACAACGCAATTGCGAACTGTCCTTCTGGCTGCTTCTCGAGCATTCACTAGCCACACTCTCTCTCTTATAAGAGCAACTAACATTTTTGGGCCAGCATGACAATTGGTTCTATGTAAGTGTTCCAAATACACTTTCACAAAATGCGAGCTTTTCTCCAAAAGCAATGGAAATTTTGTCTCCTCCTTCAAAGGAGCATTCAATAAGCGTCCACCGACGCGAAGCAAATTGAACGAAACACCGTGTTCTTCACATTCTTGAATAAACGGGCTCAACGAGCGAATAGAAGATTTTGGAATAAGACCCTTACGAATCAATTTCAATTCATCAGAAAATTCAATTTTCTGTAACAGCTCAACAATTTTCAGAAATGAGGAATTTAACTCTTTAACAGATAATGTAACCTGAGTTTGGCAAAAACTTTTCCCCTTAAATTTCCTTATTGCTCTAAGCACATAAGCAAACACTCTAACAATCTTCGTGTATGAAGAAAAACGATTCAAAGACTGTATCAAACCACTTTCACCAGTCTCAGTTACCACCATGGCAGATTTTGATTTCCTCTTCTCTAAAGATGCTAACTCAGGGGTTAAATTAAAATGTAGATTTTTAGGCCATTTATCTGGTCGAAGGTACAAAAAACTTGGGCCTGTAAACCAAATAGAATCCGTCAAACCATCAACATCACTCCCACGTGACACAATGTCAGCAGGGTTATCTTTAGATGGCACATGCTGCCAACAACGAGCATCTGTCCATTCTTGGATTTCACTAATTCGGTTTCCAACAAATGTGGAAAGTGAAGATGGATGGCTTTGCAACCAATGCAGAACTATTTCGGAATCTGACCAAAACATTGCGTTTTTAATGAAATGTGGTAGCAGAGGTTTTACCGTACGCCAAAGCTTCGCCAGTAGATGTGCAGCACAGAGTTCAAGTCGTGGCAGCGACTTTACTTTTAATGGGGCAACTTTAGATTTTGCTGTCAACAATCTACATGTTATACCATCAGGGTGCTCGGTTCTTATATAAATGCAACAACCATATGCATTATTAGAAGCATCCGAAAAACCATGCACTTCACAATTGACTGTAGAGCATGAGTCTACAAACCGTGGTATAACTATTTTATGGCTATCTGCTAACGAGTTCTTTATCTCTGACCATGTGGTGTCTAAAAACTGGGGCACAGATTCGTCCCAGTCGAGCTGTCTTTTCCACAACTCTTGCAGAAGAATTTTTGCTCTAATTATTATTGGAGATAATAGACCCAGAGGGTCGAAAAGTCTTGACGAAATCGACAAAATATTCCGCTTTGTAGTCGGCAAGTGACCAAAATTTTTCTCCAACTTAAACGTAAATAAGTCTCTTCCGGTACTCCAAATGAGTCCTAGAGCTCTAGTGACACCCGAGTCGTCGAAGTCAAGGTTCATCTCCGACAATTCATCGTTATACGAAGGGTGGTTGGAGAACCACTTTGCTAAATCAAAACCACAGGATTTCAAAATTTCTGTTACTTCAAAACGTAACTTTTCTAATTCCTCAAAAGTATCAGCGCCTGATATCAAGTCGTCAACGTAAAAATCATTTAAAATCGTAGAGGACCCCAAAGGATACACTGACTCAAAAAGTGTACCTATTTCCTTTAAACATCTAACCGCTGCAAAAGGAGCCGAAGACGTACCATACGTCACCGTATTCAACTTATATATTTGAATTGGTTGCTCAATACTTTCGCGCCATAGAACAAGTTGAAACTTGGCATCACTTTCATGGACCAATACCTGTCGGTACATTTTTGTGACATCGGCGGTTATAGCGTATCTGTGAAGGCGAAATCTCAAAAGTGTGGAAAACAGATCGCTTTGTATTGTGGGTCCTACCATCAGAATATCATTTAAAGAGATGTGTGTGGAGGTCTTACACGAAGCATCGAACACCACTCTCAACTTCGTAGTAGAACTGTGGGGCCTCAACACACACTGATGGGGAATTACATAATGAGGTCCCAATAAGACCTCATCATCCACTGGGGACATATGTCCAAGATGTAAATATTCCCTCATAAAATCATTATACATCTCTTTAATGTCTAGATTTTTACCTAACCTGCGCTCAAGGGCCAAAAATCTTCTCCGAGCCGTGTCATACGATAACCCCAAATTGGTCGGGCTTGACTTAAATGGTAATTTAACTTCAAATCTACCATTTGGCAATCGGAGGGTATTTGCGTTGTAGTGCTCCTCACAATTTCTTTGCTCCTCCGTTAAAAGAGAACGCTGAGGAATCTCCTCTAGTTCCCAGAACCGGCGAACTACTGAATCCAAAGAGTCATACGAGTACTGACTCTCAGTAACTACGTTACAAATTTTCGAAACATTTTCAGGAGAGTCACTTTTGCACTTCCCAGAAACTATCCACCCTAACAACGTTTTTTGTAGAGTAGGTAATGATGGACCCAACTTTATTTGACCTACCGATAAAAGGTCCAAAAAGTATTCACATCCCAACAACAAATCTATTTTCCCAGGCCTATCAAAGGAGGGGTCAGCTAGCTGAATGTTAGATGGAATAGAAAACTTATCTTTCGAAACGGAAGCTTCAGGCTGATTACCCGAGACTGAATGTACGACACAAAAATCAACAAAAAATTCAAAGTTGGTAACTCTTGATTTTACAAAAGTGCCTATTTTATGTTTAACTGGGGTATTCGTACCGCCAACACCAATTATATTCAAAAAACAACGTTCCCGTTTCAAATTTAATTTTTGAGCAAAATCTTCAGTCATTAAATTCACCTGCGAACACGAATCCAACAAAACTCTAGCCAGGTGATACTGACCGAATTTGCTCTTTGCCAAAACTACAGCAGTGGCAAGAACCATTTGGTGGGAGTGCAAACTCATATGCATACTCTGAGCATTGCCGGCAACTGAATGCAATAACACAGGCGCTACTGAGTTTGTTGCAGCATTACTGCACTGAGGTCTATCACCTGCAGACACATAATCAACCCTATTCGCGTTTCCAATATTACCCACATTTTGTTGTCCCCTTTGAACAACCGATTGCGGAGCACTGCTCACATTTAAACTAGGCTGGCCAGCCTCATACCTATGCAAAAGGTCATGATGTGCCCCATTACAAATTTTACATTTAGGCCCATTACACCTTGACACCATGTGTCCCTTTTTCAGGCAATTAATGCACATACCTGCTTTTTTGACATGGGAAAATCTTCGTGGCACTGGTAAAGCGCAAAATTCCCTACAATTTTCCAAAGTGTGTCCACTCTTTGAGCAATAAAAACAACCTTCGGTTTTAGCCCGAGTGCAGGAAAACGACGATCGCGTGTTACGTTTCTCATTTTTATGTAAGTTACTCGTGACTTCCTGGCCGCCTTTTTTATCGTCATTCACCTCTAAGAATTGGCATCTGCGAATGAGAACAGATGCACATGCGTCCCACTTGGGCAACTCTTTCAAATCTTGCCCCTCGTCCCATTTGGTCCTAGAGGTATTGTCAACTTTCGACATAACCAAGTGAATAACCAGAGCATGCATTATGTCCTTGTCTGAACCCAAATGAGACAGTGAGTCAAGAATAGCTGATACATTATCAACTACTTGACGAAGAGCAGCAGCGCTTGGCCTGCCAATTTTTTCCATATTGAAAAGTGCATTAATATGGTCTTGAAAAATCAAACACTTATTGTCAAACCGGTCTGCTAATCTGTCCAAGGCACTCTGGTAATTATCCTCAGTTACCTGGAAGGCCTTTACCGTCCTCAGTGCATCATCTGTAAGACAAGCTATGAGGTGGTTAAATTTCTCTATAGTGGAAAGGTTGGTTTCGTTATGAACCAAGCTGTTAAATGACGAAATGAAATTTTTATATTCCGCATATTTTCCACTAAACTTCGGAATTTTTAAGGCAGGAAGTCTATGCGGATTTGTAGTGGAACCACCAATGGTCTGGTTGGCAATACTTTCACGCCTAGTACCGCCGAACATTGACTTCAACAAGGACTTGGTACTTATACAAATTTCCTCCAAGTCACCGCGTTTATCATCGGTAGGGTCCAAGTTTTCAATGTCGGTCTGGCATGCCATTAAATTCTTCATATACGAACTAACTAGTTCTAACCAGCCTTCTACGTCCAATTCTGAGAGAGTGGCTCTCCTCCTCTCAAGATTGGATTTAATCCTCAAAATATTAGCCCGTATAGTCGTTCGTTGTTGCCTATATGTCCCTAACACACTCGAGCTTTCGTCAGCAGCAGCAGTAGCCGCAGAAGCTGGCACATTTTTAGGAGGCATGGCGGTTAATAACTTCCACCAAAAATTTTAACTTTAATTTAGTTATGAATACTAAGATCACACTCAAATCGTGTTTTTCCGCAACAAATGCGAATTAGATTAAATTGCCCACGAATTTATATGAGCTTCGAACAACCCTTACTGCAATTTTCATCCAATGAAATTTAAAATTTTACATAAGCATACGAAATGATAAAATAGAGGTTCCCCCAGTGATACTGTAAAATTTGTGTTTTTCACAAAGGTGGGCAAAACCAAGTCACTCTACCAAATTAAAAAAAGGCCGGGCTATTTTACAATAAAGTTAATATTAAACTTTTCAATATACAATCAGCACACTGACTCAACAATATAGCAAATACAGTATATTATATATTAGAAATTTGTGCATATGCAAAATATCATCATAAAAATGCTCACCGTACAGACCACATTTCCACAGAGTTTGTGGCAATTTCCAAGGAGTTTCTCCTTTAAAATCTGTCTATGAACAATTTCCACCTTTTAAAGACAAATTAACGTGCTTGTGAACGACTGCGTAATCTTCCTTGTCAAAAAAAATCGCACAAGACACCAAGGTTTTCCGCTTAATAATTACAAAGCAATTATTAACAAATTTTGTAGTTTGCCTGAATTTAATTAACGATTTAATTGCGCAAAAACCAAAATCTTAACAAAATTTTAATAAACGATGCCTTTCATTTCTTCCTAGCACGAAATGTCAACAGAGAACTAACAATTTGACAGTTTCTTTGAACTCAAGATATACATGACCCGCGTGCTATGAAAACACAGATATGAACGTTGCCAAATGCTCTTAGAATAAAAAGGGTCGTGAGTTGGCCAGAATATGACAAATCATTCACAATAGTCACCGAAATTAAGCAAAGCCTACAACCTATCTTCAAAAATACCACACTCCTGAAAAGCTTCTACTACTATGTAACAGAGGGCGGCTGATCAAGACCATGTGACAATGGAAACATATGACAAAAATTTCATAAACAAATTGACACTTGTTCACAAACCAATTTGTGTAAATTTATAAATTTGAAAAAATTATTGTATTTCATTCAATAAATTGAGACTTTTTTCAATTGTTCACTATTAAATTTCATTTATTACATCACCTGTGAGTTTCCAGTGCTGGTGTTAGACATTTATACAAAAATGTCAATTACTGAGTTTTTTAAATACCCTGTGTACGAAATCCACCGTACAGACTTCAACAACAAACTTTCTTCCGGCTGGCCAGGAGTACGTGTGCTGGATGACAAAGGATGGAAGTCCAATTTCCTCAATAGAACCACTTCCAGATCACAGTTGTATGACTACAGCAGTTATAACCTCCAGGTAAACAATTATTGGGACTTCGAACTTCCACAATTGAACCAATGGAGAACAGCAATTGTTCCTCCTTCGAAACACGGCTGGTAAGTTTTCAATTATGTATAGCAGCAAGTCCCTGCTCGGGCGCCAAAATGTTGGACAAGGGTTTTTGTCCAAAAAACAAAAAAATAATAGCCGAAAGAAAACGTTTTTGTTTTTCAATAATAAAATTCTTTTAATTTTTATTTGTTGTACAATTCATTAAATACACTTCAAAGGTATGCAAATTCAAATTTAAATATAGAAATACTTGTTGGCTGCAAACGATTAAAATCACGGAGAAAATAGAGATCTTTGCTCAATGGCTGTTCGAAACGAATTATCCCCAAAAAATGTGTATTTGACTTATGCTAATTCTTCTTCTTTCTTTCAGAAAAGAAGTAAAACGAGAATTAGCATGAATCAAATCATAAAGATGGCTAATTCAGCAATATTAGCGCGAAATTCAAATTTACACTAGCCGACAAATTTGCAACCACAAGTACAAAAAGTATAGATTTATACATTATAAAATTAAATGATAAAGATATAAAATAATACAAGTTTTAAAAAACAAACAACTACATGAAATTGACGATTTCATTTAACAGTTGCTGTTGGAATGTTGCGTTTTTAATTTTAGTTTCTCTAAGATGTTTCATAAACATACTAACATTGAAACCATAACCGCTTCTATTCACACCGACCTTAAAAGAAATACATACATATGTATATGTTAGTACATTATATATATAAAAAAAAATGTGGTTAAAACGTCTGATAGCATGGTTGTTTTTTAACACTAGCATATTGCTCTTGGAAAGGAGAAAAATAGTTTTGTTAATTTAAAACCAAACAATCATAAGTCGTGAACAAAATATTGTCATAACCATAACGTGTTAAGAGGCAACCATGATATGATTGCCAGTGACAGTTATGTATATGGTTAAATTAATCATCATAAGTTTGAAAATTTTCTATAAAATAGTTTTGTTGAAGATTGAAAAATGTTCTCTCTTCAAATACCTAAATAAGTATGTTTTTAAAATTGTTCAGCGAAAAAAAGCATTGCATATACTTATTTATTGGTCTTTAAACTCGCCTTATTAAAAGGTTATTATGAACCGATCCGTATAAAATATGACAACATGTTTGCTTATCTTAAACCACTAAATTGGACCAAATTTAATGGCAATCGCATATAGATCTCCGTTTTTATTATATGCAACAGTTTTATTTTTCGAATGTATTCTATGAGGTAAATTTCAATTTTATAAAGCTTTTTATGTAATAGTCCTATTCCTTCAATATTTCACATACTTTCCTGTATCTCCTGTTACATGTTTTATCATAGTTGGCATTGGTAAACAATGAAGTATATTGCATGTACAGAAAAAAATGCAGAATGTTATGTATTTTCTGGCCCACTACGGTCTTCGTCAGCATTCTTTGAGTCACACCTAATAGTGCTACTTTATAAATTTAATGTATTTAAGTCAACAATTTTTTCTTTTTATAAGTTACTTTTTGGTAATATTCAAAATTTTTATTTTTCGTATGTATTCTATGAGGCAAATTTCATTAATTTTTTTTATTTCCAACAAAAATGCTGAATATTACCAAAAATTGGTTTATTAAAAGAAATAATTCTCAGATTCAATTTATTATATTATTTTAAGCTATACAACACAAACTTTATAGGTTAATAATCTACGCATTTCAGCTTATCTTAAACCAATCCCAAATGGTATTACTTATGCTCGTTTACACCTTCGAATGAAGTCCTATGTGTGACTGTGCTTACACTTATCCAATCAGTTCTAACGTTACAATTTACGTTTAAAGTGTGTAAGACAATAAACAATGTGAGTTAAATTTCAAAAGTACTTTATGCATATTGGATATTTGCATAAGGGTTTAAACTTTCAAATGTTAGTGCCAACATATTTTTTTGTAAACTTTAAGCAGATTGTGCCATTATTTTTATTTTACATTAGAAAAAATAGTATTTAATATATATACATATTATGCGTTTTCAATTCATAAGTTACTCCGTAATATTCATATGTATGTACATTAGAGCGACTCAAAATGTATGGAAGCAAAATTCGTGCTTAATGTACCCTCCTAAAAATGAACCTTGGACTTTTTTAAGATACCATTTTAAATATTTCGGCTCCAGCTTTGACCTCTCGTGAGCTGGACCATTTTGAAAAAGAGTCTATTTTTGCATGTTTTGTTAATTTGAGAATCTGTTTCCTTACCAACATATACAAATTGGGTATCATAAGAAAGGTTTTTTTAAGGCGCGTCCAACTGTATATACAATTTGTCCAAGGACGATCATCCATATCCTTTTTTTTAAGGATTTTCTGTAAAAAAAACGGTTTTTGAATTTTTTGTTCGGCGTTGCTTGTAATAAAAATGCCAAATTAACATATTTTAATCTTTAGTCGATTTAATTAAATACGTGTTTCAGCTTTTTTGGAAATTCGCGCTAGTTCGCGTTTTGACAAAAATGCAATGGGGTGGCAACTCTTCGATTTAAATATAGCAATATGGGTATCAAATTTCTTCTTTTACCAAGTACATCATCTTTGTATGTAAATAATATTATTTTTTGCAAATTAGATGCATTTTACACGGTGCTCTGGAATATATATAAATGCAATTTTGTAGTAACTGTAATATGTTAGCGGATTTAGTTTCTAGATCATGTATGGATAAATGTAGAACTAAAGAAAGAAAAAAAGAAATGATCCACGACTTTTTGGCGGCATATTTTTTTTAAAATTTTTTTTAATTTGCGAAAAAAAATATGCCGCCAAAAAGTCGTGGATCATTTATTTTTTTCTTTCTTTAGTTCTACATTTATACATACATGATCTAGAAACTAAATCCGCTAACATATTACAGTTACTACAAAATTGCATTAATATATATTCCAGAGCACCGTGTAAAATGCATCTAATTTGCAAAAAATAATATTATTTACATACAAAGATGATGTACTTGGTAAAAGAAGAAATTTGATACCCATATTGCTATATTTAAATCGAAGGGTTGCCACCCCATTGCATTTTTGTCAAAACGCGAACTAGCGCGAATTTCCAAAAAAGCTGAAACACGTATTTAATTAAATCGACTAAAGATTAAAATATGTTAATTTGGCATTTTTATTACAAGCAACGCCGAACAAAAAATTCAAAAACCGTTTTTTTTACAGAAAATCCTTAAAAAAAAGGATATGGATGATCGTCCTTGGACAAATTGTATATACAGTTGGACGCGCCTTAAAAAAACCTTTCTTATGATACCCAATTTGTATATGTTGGTAAGGAAACAGATTCTCAAATTAACAAAACATGCAAAAATAGACTCTTTTTCAAAATGGTCCAGCTCACGAGAGGTCAAAGCTGGAGCCGAAATATTTAAAATGGTATCTTAAAAAAGTCCAAGGTTCATTTTTAGGAGGGTACATCGAGCACTTTTTTTGGTGAGTCGCTCTAATGTACATAAAAAGACTCTTAAAAAAGTATTATTGAATTTACCAGCATAAGCTTAGATTTCAAATAGAAATAATAAACTAAGTAAGAGTGATATATTCGACTATGCCGAATCATATATACCCTTCACTATAGTGCGATAAGAACAGAAAGTTATATTTTTATACATCTACGTGCGAACAATTAGAGACTCCTTGTCGATTTTAAATTTATTGTATACAAATTGGAAACAATTTTTTTTTCTTTTCCTGGATTTATTACTACCGAAAGTTTGAAAAGAGAGGTGTTCATATAATAGAGTTGTCAACCGATTAAGAATAATTCGATTAATCGATCAAACAAAACCAAACCCTTGTTTGAATAATTTTAAAATGGCGATTTTCGAATAACGAATAAATCGATTAATTATTGTCGATTAATCGAAAAATTTTTTTTATTTAAATAAAAGCTTAGAATTTTATTTATTCTCATACGTTTAAAGTGATTTATGCAAAATGTAGGAAACTTAAAAAATATTTTAGCCATAGCCCTGATTGTAATTAACAATATTTATTAAGCAAAAACCCTGTTGAGTACTCATAGTATTTCAAAAATGTATTTTATGTTCTTATTGAACACATCTTTGACAAAAAAAATTTATCAACTGTTTTCTTTTTAAATCAAACGTTTAGAAAATTTTCACGAAAGGGGAATTTTCAATTTCGGGTGAAAGACTTAGAAATCAACAAAAAGCTTGTTTATTCTGAAATTTTTAAGGGGTACACCATTTATTGGATATTTTTATTAAAAATTGTATTTTACCTTTTTTTATCTTAAACTTAACGGATTTTATTGAGTTTTTTATCTTCTCCTGTAAATAAAAGCTCCGTGCAAAACCTCCCAGGGGCAATAAGTCCCAAGAAAAAATGAAATGAGACCCAACAATACATATGTGGAAGTAATTTCATTATGAAATAGCTCCTAGCCCTCTCGGTTTTATTTAATTTTTTTTGGAGTTATTTAATTTTTTGCCTGGGGGTTTTTTTCATAATGAAACAAACCCAAATGAAATAAGTCCCCGAAAAAAACAACGTGGGAGTTATTTAATTTTTTTTTTTTGTTTTCGGTGTTACTTCATTTGCTGTGGGAGTTATTTAATTATTTGTGGGAGTTATTTCATTTTCAATGATTTGCAATTTCTTAAAATTGTTTTACATTTTAAACGGTATTTATAACGGGATATTTCAAACTATTTTTGTCTCAGAAAAAATTGTGAAATTGATTCAGGGAAATATTATATCCAATTATATTACTGATTAATTTTTAATGGCGCCACCTATTTTAGATTCTCCTTACTTGGTCAGAGACCATTCCGAATTGGTACGAATCATCGAAATCGGTCCAGCCGTTCTTTAGTTATAAACGTAGTAACCAACGCCACTTTCTTTTATATATATAAAAAGATAAAGAAGATTTCTTTAAGAGTTCCTTAATTTTTTTTTTTTGCCTTATTTCATTTCTTTTCAATGGACTGTTTTTGGAAGTTATTTTATTAATGTTTTTAGGAGTTATTTCATAATGAAAAGTTGGGGTTTGTTTCATTTTAGACTTGGAAATTATTTCATTTTTTTGGGATTGATTTCTTTTTTTCCAGTTTGGGACTTATTTAATTTATTTTGGTATTTATTTCATTGGGAGTTATTGCATGTTTACCATTTGCGTAAGTGTCACAATATTACCATTGAAAACTATGTAGTGGAAGATAATCCAACGACATCAAAAAATTCCGAATATGGTACAATGGAAAAATACATAAAGAGAGACAGCGGTTGTTCTATCGAAGAAACTGTATGCAGAAGTTTAGCTGAAGATAGTAAGTAGGTCTGCCAACGCCAAAGTAAATTCGGACTATTCAGGATTTAATAGTTTTACGATGCTTTAAATAATAAAACGTAACAAAAAAAAGGAAGGATTCTCATCGTTTAAGCGAATAATTTTATAGATTTAATCGTCTGATCGAACGAACAAAAACAGTTATTTGAATTACCGAACAAAGTTGAAATGCGAATAATTGACAACTCTAACATATAATTAAGGACACGGTTAGTTTTGTTTTACAAACTTTTTTTATCAAATATTTTTTTTAATAATTTGCTAATATTTTGTTTCAAAATCCTTGCTGTAAATAACTGCCTTCCATCTATAAGGATACTAATTTCTCTCATACCGTACTTGGGACGGCTCTTTTCAGTTTCCGAATACAAATCAAAGTGGCTTACCTTTTCTGCTTTAACTTTGGCATTTTCGCTTTGCTAAAGATTCTCAATTGGGTTGAGATCAGTGCTATTATTTGAAAAATAAGAAAAATATATTATGGGAAATATGAGACGGCGTCGTTTTGCTCATAAATCAGTCATTTGTGAACAGATCAGGCTCAATTGCAATAGCAAATTTTAATGGAACATATGTGAGATCATTATATACCAACCAAGTCCCAATAATTTCTGGGGTCTTTGGAAAACGCATTTCAACTGACACATGGACAGCCTGACATCGTTAACTCATAAAGATTCAGAATTTATGTACTTTATAGGTTCTAAGATCAATATTATAGAAATTACAAACAGAATGAAAATCTTATAGGTATATACCCTTTTTTCTCCGGTGAAGCGTATTATAAACGTGCAATGGAATGCCATGCTACCATTTATTTATCGCAGACATTTTAAAGGAAAACTCAATGAGTGTCCCATTTTAAAGGATTGGCGAACGTTATATTTTAAATCTATGCTTTTTTCAATTCATTTGCTTATAATTTTAACTTCTAACTCTATAAACTTTTCCTATGTCCTGTGTATACACATTTATGTGAGCAATTGCGATTTATTTAGAATTTATGTTTACTCTCAATATTGTTTGTGCCTCCAATTGATAAAGGTAGAAAACAATTTATTAGTTATATGATACGAGTATAGAATATAAAATTTTATTGGCGTTGTTTGTGAGTAGAATAGATTAAAATTGAAAAATGACATGGGTGTTGAATTTATTGCGGTGAATTTTTAACTTTTTCATAGAAATATACAGTGTTGTTTTTTATAGTTGCAAATGATTTAGCATATATTTTTTCTAAATATATTTGAATATACATATATTTGTGTGATGTGTTCAATAGACTTGTGTAAAAGTGAGTTTTTTCTTTTTGTTCCAATTTTATTTTAGTGAAGCAATTTGCTTTAATAGTATTCGGTTAAATAAAGTAATTAGGGTAAAAATAATTAAAATATACTAAACTTCTAAACTATTTTGAAAGAATTTAATAAGGCGGTGAATTAAGTTGTTATAAACTTTGCCACCGAACTGCATCTCACACTCAACCATCAAAAATTCGAATCAAAGATTATTTTAATCTAATTTCTTTAGTCAAAAATATGATTTTTTAGATTTGAAAAATATTCTAAAAATAAAAGAGACATTTTTAGAAGTTGACTCTAATTGCTGATTTTCGGGAAAGTTTGGCCATCTGTTGGATCCCCAAGGTGTTGTGGCTTATCAGCAAAAGCTTAAGTTTCAGTAGTGGAGGTTAGGTAGCTTCAGCTTCTTAGAAATTCTTAGAAAGGGTCGAGTGTATAATTTTGCCGTGTGTAATGTGGAGTGTTACACATGCATGGGGGCACGGGTTTACGCTTTGTGTCCATCCAAGGTTTTTCAGTACCCTCGATTTATACCAACACGTCAGCAACCCACGATAATCCTCACTAGGGCATTTCATGGGATAAAACAAACAAATATGAAAAGGTTTTTAAACCTATTTTTTTGCTAGAAAATTATAATTTAATATCTCATCAAAAACAAATTTGTCTGCAGTTACTAAAGTAATTCTTACCTTTAATACTCTTAGAATTAATAATTTAGCTGACTACCATAATTTTCTTATAATTTATAAAAGTTTTGCAAGTTTAAATAGCTTAAGGCTTTAACAAGTATCTGACCTACCTTCTCAAAACATTTTTTCGTTTCAATTAAACATTCTCCCTATTTTAGAACAGTATCCTGTATGACCTTTTTGTTGTTTAACTAAACTCTTTACTTCCGAACTCCTGGCAAAGGTTGTTGTCATCATTATTACCACCACCAACAAGCAGATTGACTGGAAAAAGAACAACTATTCGTTTTTAACCTTTTTTTTTTAACCGCAACGTTAAACTCATTATTAAGCCACTTGATGCTTTCCATGGCTGTACTAGATTTGATAAAATATATTTTCATTCTTTGTTCAGCTTCTACTTCAAATATTTACTCAAACACACATACACACTAATTGTTTAAGGTTGTTATTAGAAAAGAACCACAAACCGAGGCTAAAACCGTCATAAAGAAACAAAAATTAATTTGAAAAACAAGAAAATCAATTATTAGTCGTTTTCTGGCGTAACGTGTGATAGAAAAGTAATCTGTGCCACCTTTCTAACACACTCAGCATCATCGACGTCCAATCGACAAACATCTTCTGAAAATCACAACTACAACATCTGGTGGTACGTACACTTTGCTGTCAATTTAGTTTTCACCCGTTTTTACCGAACACAGAAAAAAAAAATAATTAAATCTAAAACTTTTTTCCACACTAATTGGTCTGTAATTAAAGTTTGACGAAAAGTAGCACATTTGTTTTTGTTGGACTTCGTTTTTGCCCAAGCATCGGTATAATCAGTAAAATAATAATGAAATGAATGCAATGAATAGTGAAAGAGTAAGAACCCAGAAAATAAAACACAAACAAAATTTCATTTTAAATAGACCGAGAACAAACTCGTGTGTCTATGGAGGTTTTAAAATTATACAAGTCGATGATACTCACATTGCAACTTAATATTAGGTAGGAGTTTAATGGGTAAATAATAAATGCGTAGTAGACGCAAAGCGCTAATTGTAGGTTTGTTTTAGCATTCGCTGTAAACGAATACATAATAAATCGCTGAATGGATTTAAGTTATCATTAAACGTGTAACTCTATTACGGTCTTTAGGAAGAAAATAAATGAAGTAGTTTTTTTTTTGCAAAAACTGTAGGTGTTAATTAATTAAAAAAAAAACTAATCATTCGCCTTAATGATCATATTAAGAGAAGCAAATTTGTAAAGCAGTAAAATCGTAGGGAGTTGTAGAAAAAAAATTTTTTGCAAAATGAACTATTTTTAAATACTGTTTAAGTAAAGTTGTAGAAAAAAGTTACAATCTGATTAAATTTGTCTGCAAATTTCAACAATTTTGTTTTCCTTTAAATAAAAATATTTTGAATATAGAGAGTAAAGTCAGCTAAACACATGGCTGTTTCCAGTTTTCTTCTCTCACGCACATTTCCATTTTTTTTAAACAGATGGTTCGATTTCGATTATTAGAAAAATAAACACAAACAAGATTGGTATTTATAACTTTTCAAACTGTGTTAACATTATATTTTTATTTGCTTAATAGGTGTAGAGCTATTGCAAAAATGATGGCGAACAAGACGTTTTTCTTAGTATATATATGATGATATTTATAGCAAAGTATATTGTTTCTAGTGTATATATTTCTAGTGTATAATTACACTAGTACACAAGGAAAAGTATCCGAAATAATGTTAACTAATTTCTGCTTCTCTGTCCATACAAAATACAAATTGATAAGTAAAATTAATTTATTTAACCCACATTTAACTTCATAGTGTTGATATTTACTTAGTTAGTTGGTTTCAAATATTGCAAAAGGCGTTGGTGGGTAATTTTATAAATAAATAATATTTAGTATGGGAGCCCCCTTAAGGAGCACAGATAGGGGGTTAGTATGTTAATAAAAAATGGTGGGAGGGGGGAAATATTAGTGGGAGTCAGTCTTACATTTTACCCCTTTAGGAGCGACTCAGGGACAGTTGTGAAGCTTTTTTTTGGCTTTTGTATCGTTTTCCCCTAGCTTTAACCCCCTAACTTTTCGGTTCATGCTTTTTTTACAAACTTCACGAAATTGGGGGTTCTAGCGTATCGAAATCTTGCTGCTAAGGATTTCCATATAACACTATTCCACCCCTACTACAAACACTGTTTAACAATGACGGTCGGTCCATGCTTAAATTACATTGGATTAGTCCATTTTATCAAAATGGATCAGGTAGTCCAATATTATTTGCAGGGACAGTACTCGTATTATCAATCTTTACACTTTGTGTATGTATTGGGTATAAAGTCCTTCGTTCTTTGTATTTACATCAGTGTGGTGGGGAGTGTGTGTGTAAGAAGGAATGAATGTGTGTGTAAAAATATCATCAATGTAAGCCTTGTGTTCTATTTTTATAAACTTCCGCTGAAATGGTTTGAAAGAAGTGCAGCCAGAAGGGAAATGGAAGTAAAGGGTTGTGTAAAATATTTAAAAAAAAAACAAAATCATTTTGCTTCTGCTTCAATTTTTATTAAATACCCGCCAGTGAATTAAATACCTACGTATGTTAACTTGTGAGTTGGTGTGTCTGTAGGTATTTCTGATAAACATATTTTCTCTATAAATTTTAGTTTTAAGCTTTATATACAGTCACTTTTACATACATGTCTATATAAACATATATGTATATAATTATAATTATTGTGTTAAATTTATGTGTGACTGTATATTCGTCCATTATTTACTCAAGTATCTTTGTCGGTAGAGAACACAGAATACTGCTGTAATTTTTCTGCATGGATGATGTTTTATGTTATGTATTAGTAAAATATTTTTATATGTATATCCTCACTAGAACCTGTAATATGCATATATACATGTTATGGTTTTTCCAACACAGTGTTTTGTATTAAATTTCTATAGGCGACCAGTGAGTGACGTTGGATATTATCTCGTAGATACAGCGCTTGTGTTTACATTGCTAAATATAAATAATTAAAAGCTTTGGTTTTTTTTCTGTATAACAAAGGGAAGTATGCTGAAAGGTTATTTCAAAAAATTCAATAATTATTTTTAGATTACTTCTTTAGGATTTTGGGTTTGGAGTTGGGAAAGGGGCCTTGCAAGCGGATTTGGATGATTTTCTAGTTTTAAAATTTTTCAGTTTTGCATGGACTTTGCAAAATTCCACCTTTACTAGTGGAATCTCGAAATTTTTATGAAGTTTTTCATTTCTTATATACCACGTCGCTTCGGTCATGTTTCTAAGAACTTTCGATTGTGCACTCTGTCTGTAAGCGAACTTTTACAGAAATAAAAAGTCGTTCCCCATAATTGGATACCATATGTCCAAATCAGATGACTTAGTTTGGATTTGTCACTAATTACCCAGTGAAGTCTAGAGGCTATTAACTTTAAGTGAAGTCTCTTGGTTTTTATATTTCAACGCTTCACGGTTCAATATAGATCCCTCTTCTTTTAAAAGAAGACCACGAAAATTGAAAAAATCAGGAATCTTGTATCAATGGAAGGAATACACTAAAGAAATTTAAGGTTGTGAAGGAAGAGCAGAGCAGGCAAGTAAGTAAAATACTATCATGGTCTGATAATAAAGGATAAAAGTCAGATGGCATATGGGAAAGTCTAATTTTTGTCACGTTTCTCAAAGAATAATTTATTTAATTTTTTTGTATTTTTGTGTAAAGCGCAATCTTGTGAAAGAGAGAAAAAATTTTAACAACAAGGGTCTGAAATACAAGATTAATTGTTTGGTGGCGTAACATGATACTTCCGTGGATGTGCCCATATGAAATTCAATGTGCTCATAAAGGTACGTTCAGACTGATGAAATATTTGAAAGCAAACATCAAATATTTCATTAACGTAGTCTGAACACAATATATTTTTGAGTGTCAAATAAAATAAAACCTGATTTTGAGCAAATAAAAGTATTTGCAGGCAAACAAATATTTGTCCAATGTGAACATAGTGTGAACACAAAATATCAAATATTTTAGTTATTTTTGAGCAAACATTTATTTGATATTACAAAAAAAAATGTAAGAGCAAACAACGACAAATAATTTTAGTCATGTTCCCGATAGAAGCAATTTTTCCTGAAAGTTTTCGGATTCTTTACAGTTTTAAAGATTTTTAATAATTATTTGGCTTTGCTATCATGCCGCTATTAGCAAATTTTTTGCGAATTTCTGTAATTTAGCAATTTTTGTCGAATTTATGCCATTCCTTAGCATTTTAGGGACTTTTGTTCTATTTTATGGCTTGTTTGAAATATTAAAAAATTTTGGCGAATTTTCGATATTTTTTGCAATATTTTTTTTTTTTTGTTATTTTCCGACAATTTGTTTTTTAACCGTTTTTAAATTAATTTTAGGGTTTGTTTTCAAGTTTGCAATTTTTCGAGAATTTTAGCCATGTTCGCGAAAAAGTGATTTTTCCCTGTGAATCTTTACAGCCTTAACGATTTTTAATAATTATTAGGATTTGCTATTATACCGCTATTAGCAAATTTTGGCGCATTTCCGGTAATTCAGCAATTTTTATAAAATTTTGTTCTTTTTTCCCAACATTTTGTTTTTAAACCGATTAATCGATTTCAAATATATTTTAGGCTTTGTTTCCAAGTTTGCAATTTTTCGCAAATTTTAGCCATGTTCCCGTTACCCATTGTCTTCCAGTTTTTTTTCCTTTTACATTCTCCTGTTCTTACACTATAAGAGATGCTGCTCCACAGAATAAAACAAAATAAATAGCTTCTGCGCTCATTTTTACTATTTAGGAAATATATTTTTATTTTTAGACACTTTCATTAAATAATTATTTGATGCAAATAATTGTTTTGGTCTGAACGCATGGCAAACATGAATTAATTTATTTTATTTGACACTATTTGCCAACTGTTTTAACAAACAAAAATTGTCAAATATTTGAGCTTAGTTTGAACATTAAACAAAATATTTTTTTGTTTTATTTATGGCGATTTCTTTTCTGAGAAAAATGTTGCATTAATGTTATATGTTCTACATTTTGTGTTCGTTTGTACAAAAAATACAACTGTGGGAAAAATTTTCAAGTTCTTTTGTGAAAATGTTGATGAAAAACATGCAAAACATGTTACATGTTTTACCCTTACTTTTACTTAAGGGTTCATACTGCCCTGTTTTACAACTTTGGTACTTACTACTTTGTTTGTACAACCAATATTTTATTTTGTTTGTCATAATCAAGGTATATTTACACAAGGTAAACTCGTTGGCCCATATGTTTGTCAGCTATTTACCCATAGTTGGAACCCCAACGTCAAATTGCGTGTATTTGAGCCAAAATTTGTACATGTGTGCGTAAAATTGTTTTTGTTTTATATGAAGACAATTTTGACAACATGGTTCCTTTTATAGAGCAGCATGTCTACACTCCCAAATGAGTCTACCTTGTGTAAATATACCTTGGTCATAATATTTTAAAAGTTTTGTCAAAAGAATTCTACATCTAAATATTCTTCGACGGCATACTCCATTTTAAATTAAATCGTTTTTTTATTTTGGTGGAAAATTCTATGTATTTATTATCGTTTTAAATTTGTTCAAGCAATAAGTGATGTCAATGTCTGTTTCCAAACCGTAAAGTAAGTGTGCAGCAAATAGTTAATAATAAAAGTTGTAAATAAAGGCAGCTAATTCTGTTCGATTGAAGTTGTACAACATGTAACACTTCGAGTGATTATAGGTAACATGAAAAAGTGTTACATGCATATACTGTAGCAGTTTTTTCTCAGAATAGAAATCGCCAATAGTTTGAAGCAAATATCAGAACAAATATTTTCGTCAAATATTTCATTAGTCTGAACATACCTTAAGAATCGAAAACTGTACAAAAATATATAGAAATTATAAAATTTACATACATTTCAGATTGTCCCTCTTGGTTGCACAAAATTTTTTTTTGATGATGTTATCATATTTTTTGACTTCTGCGTGGTCCTTAGGGCGTGACATTTTTGGAGAATCATTTATGCATCAAGCTTTTTTAAGATATTACCCCTTTAAAAAATAAAACAGCCCCTATGTATATGTTTAAATTTGAACTATTTCGTTTGGCAGATTTTTGGGAAATATGACGCATTTCGGGGAATCCCTTGAATGACCTCGTTTGAGCAGCAAAAAGCGATTTCTGCTTTCGATCGTAGTTTAAGATGGAGCAAAACTAGAATTGTATTTATCTATTTTATAGAAAATTTAAAATAAAGATTTTGACTTAAATGCTTTTAAGATTGAACTGGTGCATAAAGTAATGCAGAAGAACTGGAAAAAGCTGGAACGTGTATCCTGTAGTGTCCAAACATTCTGTTCAGAAGGAAGACTCATTTTGACAAATCCATAAGCAACATAATAAATCCACGAGAGATTCTATGTCCCTACTTCTTTTACAGTTAGTGTGACCGAAGAAAAAAAGAAGTAAGAATGCTATATTCGGCTATGCCGCATCTAAAATACTCTTCAGCTTGGTTCGATAGGAACAAAAAGTTACAAAAATAACGTTCCTTCGATATCAGTAAATCTATTTTGTGCCACGCCCACTTCTCCAATTCTGCCCACATTTTGTCGGATTTTGTCTATTAAAAACCAAAATGTTTGCACCTAATAAATTTGAAAACTTTGGCTCTTGTGGTTCTCCAGATATACAGAAATCTAAAATGTCTTCGTACGGAAGGTGCCGCGTCCATTTATCTACTCGCGCCCATTTTTTTAAGAGAGGTTGTGTATTGATATCCAGCAATGTGGGTCAATTGGAGAAGTGGGAGTGTAATAAACTAGAATTCTATATATCTAGAGGACAGCAAAAGCTACTTTGTTAACTAATAAGGTACAAGCAACTTCGTTCAAAACATCTGCCAAAAAGTTAGCGCGATTAGAAAGGTTAGCGTGGCACAAAATTTAGTTCTGTATATCCGGAAAACGGTAAGTGTACAAATTTGTTACAAATGGATTGATTATCAATACACAATGTCTGTCAAAAAGTGTTTGGAATTGGACTAATGATAGTGGCACCTCACATGCAAATGCAAAAAAAAAAACTGTTTATTTTATTGTATCGGTATCGATATATGGTATGTGGAAAAATGCGCGGGATTGGAGAAGTGTGCGAGGTATTAAATATCTTGTATATAAAGGGTGATTTTTTATGAACTAAGTTTTTCGGGCTATCAGCACTGTGACACATCTGTGAAAGTGAAAAATGTTCAGTATACTCTGCCATTTCATAATAGAGAAACTCAAAAACGAGCAACGACTGCAAGTCGTTGAAGTTTATTATCAAAATTCGTGCTCTGTGAGAAATGTCCATCGTTTGTTACGAATTTTTTATGGTCGTCATAATCGACCTAGTAAATCAACAATTCGTGCTATTATCACCGAATTTACTTTGGTGGACATTAAACCACCGACTAGCAGCCGTAGCGACCAGTGTTAATGAGGATAGTGAAATGTCAGTTCGTCGCCGTTCTCAGGATTTGTGCATGTGTTATTCAACCACGTGCAATGAAACGTGACTGTATGTGGTTTCACGCGACTTTATGTGGGTGCCACATGCCACACAGCTCGTGAAACAATGGACATATTGAAGGATGAATTTGGTGAGCAGCATATCTTTCGAAATGGCCCTGTGAGTTGGCCGCCAAGATCATGTGATTTGACGCCTCTTGACTATTTCTTGTGGGGTTATGTGAAGTCGTTGGTCTTTGTGGACAAGCCAAACACGATTGAAGTCTAAGAGTATAACATAACACGTGTTGTTCATGGAATACAGGCCGAAATACTCGAAAAAGTGGTGCAAAATTGGACCTTGCGAGTGGACCATTTGAACCGGAGCCGCGGGCAACATTTACATGAAGTTAATTTTAAAAAGTAAATGGTTAAGACCTATTTATCGATTCCAATAAAAATTTTGAATGTATGATGCAAATTTGAGTGTTTTATTAGATTTTTTAAAAAAATATGCTTAAAAAATCACCCATTATATATATGGAGAACGGTAAGAGTAAAATTGTCCAAATTTGTCACAAATAGCTTGGTCATCAATACACAACATCTGTCATAAAGTGGACTGGAATGGGTAAGTGGGCATGGCACCTCTCATACAAGGACAATATATATTTGTATATATATGGAGAATGGTTATGGTAAAATCTTTTAACTTTAGAACATAAAGTTTTGAAAAAATTTAACCTGATTGGAGAAGTATCCATGACAGCTTCAATATAGGGACAAAAGAGTGATTTAGTACAAATTAGTTGATACTCGAGATGAGATCTATTTTAAAAAATATTCATTAATTGTATTTCAACGGGGGTAGCGAAGCGCACCAGGTTAAACTTGTTCATAATAAATATAAAAATAGATCCTAAAATTTTCAGAATTTCTTTTTTTGATGTTAAAAAAATAAAGAAAAATCTCCTTTGCTTTTGATCAATAAATCCACCCATATGCCTTTTTTTTAATTATTAACACTTAGTTAGCTTTTAACAAAACCAGAAAATTCTCTAAATACCAAAAGCAAAACTTCTACACTACAATAGATAAGATTCATTCTTATATACTTGAAAAGAAAACGTTTGTGCTTAAAAAAAGATACAAATGCTTATAGGAAACAAAACGCACATGCATACATACTACAATAATTATACGAAACACGAAACTTTTGTCATATGTTACCTTTTCTATCTATAAACACACATACATATAACACATAAAAAATAGAATACATTGTGTTTTTATGGCGTTTGGTAAAATTATTGATTTTTATTAGTAGTCATTAAGCATTGTGTCATCATCATCAACACAGCTTGAACAAAAAGGGGAGAAAACATAAAGAAGACGCAAAAAGTTGTTTGGTGAAGGTTTAAATACACAAAAATAGTCTTAAAATAAAAACTGAAAAATTAAAGCTGCTAAAAACAAACAAGTTTCAATAAACATTAATTTTCAAACTTATGTTTTGAAACTGAATTTAAGATTTAGAATATTTATCGGATAAAGATATATATGTGGGTTTTTTGTAGTTCAATAATTTTACTAAGATCGTAAGGCGCACTGTGGATCATATTTTGAGAAGGTGTTTAAAAATTTTTTTATTTATCGTTAACGATTTTAAAGTCACTCTCATTTAAAAGTAAAAGAGTGCAGAAAATTACATGTCTATTCCAATCACAACAAACAGGATCCTCCAAAATGGACTTTCTTAGTATTTTGCTAAAGTTTTAAAATTCTTCAAAAATTTTAATTCTTATATAACTATAACGTCTTAGTTATAAGAGATTTTAAAGCAAATTAATTTTTTTATAATTACGTTACTTACAAGTAGGGATGCGATTTCCATGCAAATGCATGTTTTTTGTCGATCCTCTAAGAACGATGCCGACCGATCTTTCCGAATCATTAAATTTGCGTTAAAATGGCATCGATTTATTTTTGCATCTTGTTGCATATTTTGGTGAAAATTCATATTTTTGCATATTTAGTTTGCAAATGCATATTTTGAACGGAAGGTGTCACGGCATTATTGAATTAATGGTGCTGTCGATGCTAACAAAGGTAGTTATTAATAAAAAAAAAGTAATAACACATTTAAAGACAAATAGATAATATCTTTTGTGTATTTGCCTAGGTCCAGATATATTTGCTCTTTAAGTTTTATGAGTATTGCATTATTTCCTCAGCCCAGCTGAAAGGCATGTTCGGAAAACTGTTATGGGCAAAAAGGAAATGTCTCGTTTTTCTAACAAACACTCACAGGAGTTGCTTCTATTTCTTGGAAACACAGGAATTGCAGGACCATTAAATATTAAATATAATTCTTATATACTTATGTATGTAAAATTTCATTTATATTTTAAATAAATAATATTACCAAAAATAAAAAAAAAAAACATTTAAAAAAACTTTAAAAAAAACTAATTATTATGTATGTTTTTTCGACCTTTTTGTTTTAACTTCAATAAGTAAACGAATAATTAAGCTCAAGGTCTTATTATTTTAATAAATTTTATTTATTTATTTTAGTTGTCAATATTTCGTAACCCTAAGTACAATAAAGATCGGATTAGCGGGCAGTCGTTTAATGAACGTCTATTGTTACTCATTTTAATAAAAAAAATTTATATATTTTTATCCTGAAGATGTTTCCCGTAGGGTTACGAAATATTGACAACTAAAATAAATAAATAAAATTTATTAAAATAATAAGACCTTGAGCTTAATTATTCGTTTACTTATTGAACTTTAAAAAAAACATTAAAAAAAAACATTTTTTTAGTAAATTTCTTATTGAAAAAATGAAAATAGTTCACTTAGGTAAAGAAATTTTACCTTAACATATATGAAATTATTTCATAAGATGAACCATTTTAATTTATTACTTTATTGAAAGTCTTCATTAAAATAGTGATAAAAAAATTATTTTCAATGAAATTGTGTCATTAAAATCTTGCAAATTTATCATCAAATTAATGATTATTTGCATGAATATTATGAAATAAAATCATTGTATCTATTAAATATGTTTTATTCATCCAATATTCACAGATCTAATGTAATGTTTCATTAAATACATTTTAATGAAACAGGTTTCATTGATCCAACGAAGCGCTGCATAGGTTCCTTTTTAATGCAATTTTTCATGGGATTAATGTCAAAACTCATTGGTTTTGTGAAGGAAATTCTTTCAGTGTACCCTAGTCAAATTAATTGAATTGCAGGAAGTGAAATTAAAATTGCGGAAGGAAGAATAGCCCGACAAATTCTAAAAATCCAAAAGGTTTTGCAAGAAAAATTAAGTGTTTCAAAATATAAAATTTCAAATATTTTTGATCTGATCTGGAATGAAAGTGGGATCTTTTATTTAAACAAACAAAAATTTAGATAAGTTATTAAAGTTTTTAAGGATATTTTAAATAGACTGAAATTTTTATATTTTTGTTTTTAGTAAAATTAAAAAATTATTTCTTATTGAAATTTTTTTCAGCGCATATTTTCGATTTTTTAGTGCATGAAAATCTCATCCCTACTTACCCTGCAGATAAAAAATTCAAACGAAATTTCATTTAAAACAAATTAAAATTCATTTAAAAAACGGACCATTTACATTTCATTTAAAACAAATGAATTTGACATTAAATTTTGAATTTTTTATTTATTAAACGGCATATTCTGAAAATTATATAGTTGTTACTTTTAAAAAATATATTTTAACCGACAAAAAATCAAACTACATAAAAAATTATTTTTTCGTAGTTTGTTTTTTTAATATAAAACAAAAATGTAAAAGAATTAAATAATTCGTAAGATAACTATATTTTTATTCATTTTTAATAGTACGGAAAACGAATTTATTAACTAACAATCAGTTACTGTAATAATTTTATGAGTGTACATACTCTTTTTAACAACGAAATATTTAAATATTTTACTATCTTGTAGCCAGAACAACTTTATACCCCATTGTACATCCGTAAGTTTCCGCTCGGTTGAACTAGAACTCTTTTCTGATCCAAGGTAAAATCTTCTGTGCAAAATTTATGAATAAAAAAGTTTTCCCCAAAAAATTTACATTTTTTATGGGAGCGCCTTTTTGGAATAAAGATATCGGCTAGGTATTTAAAAACAAATGTTGGTAATGAAAAATTTAAGTGGGGTCGGCATTCTAGTCACTGTAGGGGCCAAATTTAGGAATTTCATTAAACCGGCATTGTTGTAAAGCAGTCCCCTTAGTGGCAGAGATAAGAGGCAAGTATGTTTGTGAAAATGTTTAGGACAAAAAGCTAATGGACGTCGATTTTTTTTCTTTTTTCCTGCAATTACAACTACCACTACAATCACTATTTGCGATTAAAAAAATGTAATATTGTAAACTTTTTAGCGCCTAACGAATTTTAACTAATGACGTTGTTACGGCAATTGCGCGATATGCATTATCAACAGTGGTGTCCAATATTAAAAAAAATATGACAAATATGTCCCGTATTTATATGTAAGACTTATGTACATTGGTCTTTAAAAAATTTATTAAAATAATTTCAAGTCACATTTAAAACATATCAATATCGAATAATGATTTAAGCTGTATCATTTTTTGTTTCCGAGTTGAATTTTTTTTTATCCTTTGATTTATTATGGATCATCAACAACATATGACACAGCTTTCAGTTAAAAAAAAAAAAATCAGGTATATGATTTTTTATATGTAGGACTAATGAGCAGTTATAGTTAAAAAAGTAAGGCCATAATTGTGTAAAACACAACGCAACGCCAAAAATTTCATTAAAAACAAAAACAAAGTCGAAAATATTTAAACATTTTTTTGTTGCTTTCTACAGAAATTCATATTTAATTTTTTAATTTCAAACGCTGCATAAATTTCAAAAAGCAATATGAATTTCTGTAGAAAGCAACAACGTAACTGTAAACTATTTCTGACCATGTTTTTGCTTTAACCTTTCCGTGTTTTGTCGAATATAATCGACATAACATAGTACACCGTTTCTATACGCTTGAAAGATATACAAATTTAAAGTTTTTTATAATATACACAGAAAAAATTTTCCAAAATTTTTCACCAATTAAAGCATTAATCAAAAATATAATCAGTTTTAATTAAAAATTTAATCAAGTGAATTAAACATTTAATCAAGTGAATTAAACGTTTAATTAATACTATTTACTGGTTTCATTGATACTATTAATTTGTTTACTGGTGCAAATTTAATTAATTTTTTAATTAATATCACAAATTTTTTAATTGAAATCAATTTTTATTTTTTTCTGTGTAGAGATTGCATTTGTTTCTTTATTTTGAGCGGAGATGGCTAAGATGAAAATTAAAATTTTTCCTAGCTTCAGCACCATCATATTAATATAAGTATTAAGATTTTGAGCTCGACTAAAATTAAACTGGTCTACAAATTTGGGAAAAAAATTGAGTGCAGAAACGAAGCATGTTTTTTTTACTAATCTGGGGGCGCTGAATTCGAATCTGGCATAACAATTGGGCTATCACGTTTTCTGGCAATACTGCAAAACAGCCAATACTGACACTACAATTTCACAATTATATATTTCAGTCAGAAATTTGAACAAACCGTGGACACCGACAATGTTTTGCAAATTCTTCATTCGAATTTAGAATTTTTTTAAAGAAAAAAACTAGGTGCAGCGCACAGAAAAAATTCTACAAAATTGTTCACCAATTAAAGCATTAATCAAAAATATAATCAGTTTTAATTAAAAATTTAATCAAGTAAATTAAACGTTTAATCAAGTGAATTAAACGTTTAATTAATACTATTAACTGGTTTAATTGATACTATTAATTTGTTTACTGGTGCAAATTTAATTAATTTTTTAATTAATATCACAATTTTTTTAATTGAAATCAATTTTTATTTTTTTCTGTGTGATTGGGAACAAGGGGAGCGTGCTCCACAAGACTTAATGAAAATTTAAAAAATTGACTAGGAATTTTGGGACAAAAGTATGCTGTGAGACAATTGCTGGACTCTAATACATACGTGAAACCGAACTGACAAAATACAAACGACGCACAGTGGGAAATTTTACGAGAAGGCGGTCAAAATTCCATAACTTTTGACTGGATCGGTATTTTTTTATGCGATTTTTTTTGCTCGATAGGTGCGATGTTAGGCTTTAATTTGCGCTATAAAACGTAAAATTCGACTGCTAGGAGCAAAAGTTATGGGGAGTTCAAAATGCATTTTCATTTTTTTGTTGAATTTCGGTGTAAAAGTTGAATATTTCAAATATGATTTTTTTATAATTTATGATTATTTCTCTTGTATTTTACAACTGATACTTATTTTTTATTGTATAACTTAGATCCTGTCAGAAAATGCCAATATTTGGCCCCTGTAAATTTTTTAGTCCCAATATTCACAGGGGCCAAAGGTTGGCGTTTTTAGGAAAGACGAGTTGTTATAAGGATAAAACTGAAAAGGAATATTTTAAAAAATTCCCAAATAGCATTATTGGCTATCGATAACATTTTAGGTAATTCAACTTTTATTTTTGGTTAGAGATGTATGTGTATTTTATTTTTATACATTAATACAAATATATACTTAAAACAAAAACAAATTATAATCTATAAACAATTTTAAATTAAACAATATTAGTAAAAATTTCTTCTAAATAGCTTTGGGTTTCATTTTCGAGAAGTTGTTTAGCTTCTTCCTCTAATTCGATTGAGGTTGATTTCCATTTTTGTCGAATACTGGACATATATGGATCTGATGTGCACAACAAAATAGTAATAAGATCTTCATTAGTACAACATCTGGACATTTTTCTTGTGTTATGCTCGCGGAAGAATCTGTAGTCTTTGTTCCTTTTTTCTTGCGCTTCTTCAGATAGATCTCCAATTGGTAGCATATTGTGTTGAACTATTTGTTCCCCATGATATAAAATTTTATGAACTGTGGTTGGCATATGTCTCCAAGAGTATTTTTTGTTATAAAGAATTGCTGTTTCATTTGCATACTGCCCAAATTTTTTTGCATTTATCTTTCTGCTACATGATATAACTTGTAAAATGATCTGGAATCGTCTTATTAATTCAAAATGTACTCCTGTGATAGATGCTGCAGTTTCTGGATCGGAAAAGAATCTCCTTGCAGTGTTTCCATCATTTGAATTTCCTTCTCCTTGTTTTGGCTGATCAATTATAAGGCCTAGGTGAAGGTATTTTTCTTGAATTTGTTTTTTTGTTTGTTTCCTTTTTTCCACATTTTCTTTGTTTTTTCTCACTGTTTCGCCTAACGGGCCAAATTCCAAATCATAACCCAATTTAAGAATATGCTCCATAAAACGAATTCTGGTATGAAGAGGGGACATTCCAAATTCGTATGCTTCATTGAAACTATTGTCTTGTGATGGGGGTTGGCTTAATTGACTTGATGTCTTTTGGCATATGGTACAGCTTGACGAAGACTTTGTTTCGGTTAATGCTTGAGCAACTTTTCCATCGATCATTGTAAGGAACATTTGAAAATTAATTTCAATGCATTGGTCATCAAATTTAAATATTGCCGGTTGAAGTTCTTTAATTTGATCTTTTATTTTTCGAACTTCTTCAGTTATGACATCTTTAGTTTCCTTTTTGTAAACAAACTTTATTGGTCTGCAATACTTTGTTGAAGAGGGAATTTCATTTTTCCATACATCCATTTCTGTAACTCTACTGGTTGACGGCTCTAAGCCAATATAAGTTTTTCTTAAACGTAATGGAACTAAAGATACCATGAATAAGTTGGCATCAGATGAGTTTTCTGAATTACATTGCTTGTATTGTTTCTGACCAGAGCTTCCATCACATCCCCATTTAGAAAATAAAGTGATGCTGCAATTTTTAAGTTTTTTTAAACAGTCAGCATCAAGTGTATTTAATAATCGTTCTGCAGTGTGTTCGAGAAGAGCCTGCAATTTTACTTCTGCTGAACTTGAAGTTACACTAATAGCCGTTTGTGAAGGTAAGCACTCTTTTTTGACAGAAACTAAATCTCGATATGCTGGAAAGATTCCACAGTTTTTTTCATTGGTTCGCTTTCGCAGTTCTGTATACTGATTTTTTGTCAGTTTTAAATCCAAAAATAGTGCAAATGCTTCTTCTGGAGTAAATTTCATTTCTTCAGTTGGTGTAGGCATACTTTTTAAAATCCTCTTTGTGCGTTTAGGGCTCGCTTCCACTATTTTTTCAATTATTGCAATTTTTGTTTTCTTATTTTGCGTTGGTTGAATTTGATGCAGAAATGAATCCTTTATCATACTATGAGAAATTTCTTCATTGATATTTGCTAGCTTGCGTCTTCGTGATCTTTCACTGCAATTGTCAATTTGTTTTGCGGGCCGACCCACTTTTCCAGTTTCCTTAGCGGTTATTGACAGCTTCTTAAAAATCAGATCATTTGTTAGCCATTTTTCGTTGTGTAAATAAAACTTTTTCTTGTTTCTAGAACATTTCAGGTACCGTTTTCTTAATGTTAATGAAAAATTTTTAATTTTTATCTTATGAATTTTGATTTCTTGTTCGTTGCATAATTTAAAAAATGGATTATTCATTATGTGTAACACAAAATCTTTTTCATCTTTCTGTTGAAAATATATATCTGCGAGAACTTTATAACTGAACTTAGCCATTGTTTAAACAATAATGAAGGTAAAATTATGAATGCATGCACTTTTATACTCTTGATAGAAGTTTTTTTAAATGATCTTTTGTAACTGCTTCTTTAAAACATAAAAACCCTTTTTTAAATACAAATTTAATCTTTTATTAGCATTTCTTTGAAACATAAAAAACCCCTGTTTTCACACTTTTTAAAAGGATAACATACCGGCAATAAATTAACTGGTAACATGTAGGTAATTTTCACGTAAAATATAACTGCGTGCTAGTTTTTTTACCATTTACCTGCTCTTCCATTTTTTTAAATTAATTTGCAATTTTCAGGTAATTAAACTATGTAGTTTATGTTGCGGCTATTTACTTATGTGTAACCTTTTAACTTACTCAGAAATCTAACGTGTTAGTCTATTTATGTCGCCTATTCGTTTTGCAGCATCCGTTCACCCACAATAAGTTTATAACAATGGCAATACCTTTACCATCTCCAAATTAATTGATAACCTGACGTGCTAGATAATTTATGTGGCCTGAACTGCTTTATTTGTCGAAAATTCTTTAAGATTCACCTTCTTTAATTTCAGTAATTTTTCCTTGCAGGACTTATTTTTTGAACCGAATATCTTACCTTGGGTCACAGAAATTGCTGTAGTTCGCAAGGTCGTATCCAGACGTGCGTACAATGGGGTATAGAAATGTAGGTTAGATTCTGGACTACAAGAGAGTATAGGTTTTTTTTTGACGCATTTTGACGCTCAGGACTTATGCTCTATAAAGTAGGAAATTTCCGGGAAATTTTGACATAAAAAAAAAAAAAAAAATTAAAAAGTTCTAGAGGTCGCAGAGTTTAATGCTTTAAACCACGTATAGCTAATAAAATAAACTAATACACAAAACTTATTCTGTCAAAAAATCTTAAAAAACAAAAAAGTTATGAGCATTTCAACTTCAAAAATTGACTCAGAAATTCAAAACTATAACCAAATATTGAGAAAGTCCATTTCGGACCACCCTGTTCTCAATGAAATAGTTGAAATAGGGTTTTAATTTTTTGGCTCCCGAGGTTCACTAGTATTTACTTTCACATGAATAAAAAAATTTTAAAATCGGAGAACAAAAAAAAAAATAATTTTGGCCGCCTTCTCAAAATATGAACCAGTGTGCGACGTTCAAATAACGCCATTCACTTTTGAAAATCCATTGAGTTTTAAATAAACTAGTGATTTTTTATGTAAAAAACAAATAAAAACTTTTTTTGAATTGCAAAAACCTGACGTGATAGAATTCAACCCACGGATTTACCCTAGAAAAGATATTAGGTTGCTCCAGTCCAAAACCTTGTTGGCTAATGTAATTTGTGTCAATTTAGGCGCACTGAAAGTTTTTTATTTTATCTGAAATAAAAGCCTAACTCAACTTTAACTTTTTGACTTTGTTTCGTTCAACAATTCATAAGATCCTAAGTGCATTTTTCGGTAATATCTTTTGACTACGAGAATAAACAACTACTTTTTTTAACAACGAAGTAAAGAAATTCGTTTCTTTGGAATCTGTAGCAAATTTTTGCAAAAAAGCCATCTCCTGATTTTCAGTTAAGATTCCAAACTTTAAACTGCTGTTCAGAAAATATTGAAAAACAGACATAGGCTGTTATGGCTTGTGACCACAGATAAATATCTGTGGCATTTTGACAAAACATCTGACTGTTCGAACGAGAAATAATTGAAATTCAAGTAAATTACCATTATTTATTAAAAACCTAAAACGCTTTGAATGCAGTGAAATCACTTTAATTAATACAATTAGGGGATTCGCAAGGTGTGCTATCAAGTCATATTTTCATAATATTCTAAAATTTTACCATAGTTTTAAAAAACTATTGTTGTTCTTCAAAAAAAAAGTCCTACAATAATAAGACTTTTTATGCAGCGTTAATTGTTTTTTCATAACTATGCAGTAGAAATTTAAGTTATGAGGGGTTGCTCACAGCCCTCATGTATTTTCTTGTTATTATTTTAAGAAATATGACCTTATAACATTCTTTTGAATACCTCAAAAATGAAATATATATAATAGAAATGAAATGTTGTGTGTTGCTGATCGCATAACTTGAGAACGGATTGCCCGATTTGGACGATTTTTTCTTTAAAATAATAGACATGATCCAACTTAGGTTTTTGCGAAAAGAAAATTTTGCTCGTCCAATTTTACGCCTCCTTTTGTCGATTTATCTGAACTAAGAAAACGGCTCCATTGATCATTAGTAATCATCTACCGAGCGAAGCTTGTAATGGTTTAAAATTGTATTTTAATTTGATATAAAAATTACCTTCAACATTGAATTTTTATACAACATACAATCGATACAACGGTAGAAAGGAATTTGTGAATACGCCAACTGTTTTCAAAAACAATTTCAGACCATATTTCAAACGTAAATAAATGCTAACCTCTATCATATTTAGAAAATGGGTACATTTAAAGAAGCTTTGGGAATAACAAGGAAAACTAAAAAAAGTTCTTTTGTTAATTGTTGTCCTTTAACATCTTTCAATTCATGTTTAGTTTTCAAATGTTCAAATTAAAAGACAATCATGTCGTTAGAAATGTGTCCTTGATGCAATAAAACTGCTTTTAAACTGCCAATAGCGTTTAAATTAACGATTAAATAAAATGGCAATGCACTAAATGTTAGTAAGAAATGTCATTAAGGTTTTAGCAAATAGTAACAAAGACCATCAAAATAAACAAATATAAGCCATTTAATAGCCACTTAAGATGTCAATGGAAATTTCCAAAAATTGAGTTAAAAATCAATTGTTTATTAAAGCCTTAGGTACTTACTTCAATGATGTGTGTATTTAATTTTTATATGCTATTTTGTCAGGTTGGTTAAAGTAGAATACACAGAATGCTTTCACGTTATCCTTTAGAAATAAATAGAATACATTTTGTGAGTGGATTTTAAGATTTTACAGATTAATTTAAATTTAATTTAATTCCAAGAAATTTGCATGATTTTCATTAAACTCAAAATTTGAATGTGTAAATATAATATATGCTTTAACAAAATATGAATTTTTGTTTAAAAACTTGTCCCAGGAATATATTTTTGATATGTGGCTATGTATGTAAAAAGTAGATCAAGCAAATATTGTGTTGATCTACTTTTGAGTTTTTTATGTTAAAATGAATTTACAGCAGTAGTAATACAACCAAAACCATATTAAGACCTCAAAGGTCCTTTTAAAAACAAGTTTATTTTTTTTCATTTTTGTTAGCATGTGCTTTAACCCAATTTTCATTTCTGCATCAACACATTCTTGTGTTAATAGTTTTCACTCTATTTTATTTTTATGTATTTGAATTTTTTTCCTCTAACAGAAGCATAATGCCAATGTTGACATTTGCCTTAAGACGGCTTTAGGCAGTAGTTTACATTTACTGTAACTACAATATTTCATTGACATTTTTCTGTTTTTGTGTTAGTTGGAGGTTTGGGCCACTACATGCTTATGTATGTATACAAAATTACAGTTATCCACAAAAATATACATGCACTTTACTTAAGGATATAAAATAAACTAATTAGAATTTGCTGAGTATTCACAATTCATGTTTACACTTTTGATCTGCACTGTTTGTGAGTGCAACGTTTCACTTGGCAAACGATAATGGTGTAGTTAGCAGAACATTATGTAAATTGTTCTTGCAAAAATACTTTTTTTCCTAAGTCAGCTGTTTTTATTGTTGTAATTTTTCGTTATTTACAACTATTTTTAATTGAATTATTTGTCCCTGGGCTTAAATTTGCTTGAGTTGTTGGGTAAATGCTAGTATTTATTGCTTTAAGATTTTCATTTGTTTTTTTTTCTCTTTGTATTTACAGCTTTGGAATCTTTTGTTTTAGCATTGGAATTTATGGCATGTTTCCTCGGTTTAATGGTGCTGCATAAGAGCAGAGGTTTTAATTTGATAAAAGTAAGTTGTTTGTTTTAACAGGTTTTTTAATTTATGAAGCCGTTGCACATTCTAAGCTTGGTTACATAATTCTGGTGCTTAATTGTTTCAGGCAAAGGAAATAAGTTTGACCGATATTTTAAATTAACCCCTAACTTTTTTTTTGTGGCGTAAACATTACACTTCGTCGAATGGACGACGGCGACATACACTCGAGTATAAAGGATGAAATACGTTGGTTGAGTCCGTCATTTAGAATAGATTACATATAAAGCGGCCTTCCCAAAAGCAATTCAAGAAGAGTCCAGTGCTGCGATTTGAGCCATTTAATGCCTAGATTTAGCAATTTGTCCTCACGTTTTGCCATGAAAAATTGAATTAAAGCATTAACCATTTTTATTAATTCCAATTTTCTTCAAAAAAAATTTTTGAATGCAACTGATGCTGTGTTGTAACGTTGAATTTTTTTTAAAATTAACGCAAATGACTTTAACAATAAAACATAAATTTTATCGATTATTTGAGCTTTTCTTTATTCAACGATTTTTCTTATGTTTAGTTTGTTGTTAATAAAAAGGTATTAATACAAACGAAATAATCTCTTATGCGCAATTTCATTGTAGTAAATGAACTACTTATTGACCATTTTTTACTAGATATTAATCAATTTTTAGTAGTAAAGAGTTTTCGCCACTGGAAGCAGCGTTTAAAAAACTGTAGGCAAAGTAGAAAAACTGCCATTTCTTTCATATCTTTATCTGTCATTGGCCAAAAAAAAAAAAAATTGTTTGCTTTTATTTCTGATTAATTAAATGTAAACAGTCGCTGCCAAACCAACTCAAAAAGCGAAAAATTGTACACAAATTTTCGTTTTTAGTTCGACAGTTTTTGGTTTCGACTGCAGTTTTTTAAACCCTGACTGGAAGCGTTGAATTCTATTGTTTTATTGTATTAAAATTTGCTCTAATTCAGGTTTTTAGTACTAGAAATCACTCTACCGAATTTTGTGATGAACAAACCATAATTAACTGTATGTCCAATATAAAATCCCCTCCTAATAATTACTTTTGTACATTTTATAATATCTCTGAAACAAATCATAATATTTTATTTAAATTAGGCATCGAATTATAATATACTGTGAGGTCAGATTGAATTATAATTTATGGATTACATGTGAAGATCACTCTTGAAATATTCTAAATCTCAAACTCTCAATAAAGCACTCCAACTTTGTTTCCTGAATTGTTTAATAGGATTTTAAATTAAATTCAGTATTTAAAAATAAAAACAAAAATTTAAAAAATGGGAATATTTGCCTATAAATAGAACTTCTCAATTATAATTACATTGATTTTAAATACGATTTAAACAATGTCCATGCATTTTTCATAACCATACGTTTCGCATACTCCCAATTTAATAAGTAGTTTTAATATACATACATACAATTTCAAATTTATTGTATTTTGTATCACCAACTATTTCCAAATGAAGACATTTGTACTATGTCTGACATTATTGCTAAAAGTAAAGCCATTAGAGAATATGATACATGACACTAACAGGATCAGAAAACATTACTAGCAACATAAACAAGAAACTGTCAGTCAGACAGTGAGGTTGTTTTCGATACATGCAATATGTATGTATAAAATGGAACAAAACAAATAGGGAAACTAACAGCTAAATAAATATACATAAATTTTATACATATCATTGAATATGTATACACTCACAATATTCTGTACGTAAAATTAACTGAAATTGTAATGTAAAATAAATGAAAGTTCTATTAAAAGCCGGTCTACCTATTTTTCATTTATTTTTAACAAAAAGTTCATTTAATTTTTACTGTCAAAAATTCAACACCATATTCCGTAAAATCAAATAAATATTCAGTTATTTTGTAAAATTTTACTGCCAAAAATTCAACACCATATTCAGTAAAAACGATCAAATATTCAGTTATTTATTAAAATTTTACTGTCAAAAAATTGACCCCATATTCAGTAAAAACAATTAAATATTCAGTTATTTTATTAAATTTTCGTTTACTCCACAAAAGAGCCGAATTTCTAAAAAATACCAGACATACACCTGTCCGCTTGTTTTTCTTATAAGCAAGAGAGGATTCTCCCTTTTATTTACTTACCCAGTTACACACGTTTGTTTTACTTTTGTTGTACTGACCACGTTGTTTACAATAGAATTCTCAATTATAAGACACCAGCAGCATGACCGATATGGCTTCGCAATTATTTTACTTTTAAAATTTGATGTATTTAACTACATTATTTTAACAAATAGAAAATGGGAATTGCTTACACAAAACAAACAATTAATTTTTTATAGATAAGTAAAAATAAATTTTTGGTAGTAAAATTATATAAAATAACTGAATATTTAATTGTTTTTACTGAATATGGTGTTGAATTTTTGACAGTAAAATTTTTTATAATAACTGCATATTTATTTGTTTTTACGGAATATGTAGTTAATTTTTTGACAATTAATTTATATAAGATAACTGAATATTAATTTGTTTTTACGGAATTCGCGGTTGAATTTTTGACAGTAAAAATTAAATGAACTTTTCGTTGCTTTAAATTACATTTTTATTTACTTTAACATAAAGAAGAATTTAACTCTTTCAACGGACAATATTAACTGCAACTGAAAATCCGTATTAATATGCACTTAGTTTTTTGAATAACTGTTAGAATCAGTTAAAAATAAATTTGCTTGGAATTTTAAATGTTTATTTATTTAAAAATGACTGAACGGAATATTTCTTAAATAAACTACAGTCCGTTACTGTAATAATATTGTGAGTGTAGCAATTTATAGTAGTTAATGTATAAAAAGTTATGAATATATATGCCTTTAAGAATGTCAATAAAAACAAAACTTTAACTAGTTCCTGAAAAGCTTTCAAAATTTATTTTTGTTTTTCTTTTTTACATTTTTTTAATAAGTTTTATTGTAAGAAAAATTTCCCAGCAAAACATGGAAATGATGTTAAGTAACGTACTAAGACATATGGCGTATGAACATGAACTTGTTGATAATTAATATAAATCATACGGCTCAGTTCACAAATATGATTATGAGAAATAAAAAATATATTGAAGTACATTTATTAAATTCGTATATAGGTATTTTTATACCCGGCCTATTTTTATTGGAATTTGTTGAATTATTAGTGCCAACAAATTCTAATTATAAAACTTTTTTATACCCTCCACCACAGGTGAAAAGGTAATATATAAGTTTGTCACTCCGTTTGCAATTTTTACAGTATTGATCTAAGACCCTATAAATTAAATATATTCTGGGTCTTTTGAGTAGCAAATTTGATTTAACGATGTCAGTCTGTCTGTCTGTCTGTTGAAATCAGGGTTCCGAAGACACCAGATATGATAAGGACTAGGCTGTATTATATTCACTAGGTTTTAACCTACAACCTTGCTAGTGTCCTCCTTTCTTTCATGAACATATTTAAATGCCAAATACTATGTTTTTGCATTTTAACAAAAATGTATCACAATTTTTCATCTTAAAGGTTATCATTCATGCAGGACACTGCAACTATAATTTTATGTTCCTAAGTTCAATATTATAGACAATTTAGAAATAACCACAAGTAGAACGGAAAAGTAAAAGAAAGAAATGTTATTTCCCGTATTTCCCCTTTTTGAAACCATTTTTCCACAATTGAAGTATTAAAGATGTCAATATTGAGTGGGAGCCAATAATTTAATACAAATTTGTCAATGAATGGAGAAAATTGTTTTCTAAAAAAGTGCCAAAAAGAGGTACGAGCGCTCGAAATTCAAAAAAGTACTAAATTCGTATTTGTTTTTCTTAGATAAGTTACGAATACGATATAATTTTTATTTCTATATTTTTTGGTTTAACAAATAGGTGGGGGGCAAAAAAGTTCCAAAATACAGGTTTTAACCGTTTACTTCTCAAAAGGGCCGATTTTCAAAAAGAACTGGACACCTGTCTGCTTTTTTTCAATAAACACCGATAAGTTTTTTGTATCTCTTTAAGTTAAGTTGATATGAGGTTAACAAATTTTCACGTGCTTATCCTTTTCTACCCCCTATTTTTTCCTATTGAATTTAATTCAGATCGGTCCTCAAATGGCTGAGGTACGAGCAAATCCCCCGACTGCCTCTGATTTTTACCCGTAAAATCCCATTTTGGTTTTTTTTTATTTTCATAGGTATGCTAAATTTTTCTTTTTTTTTTTTGTATTTTTTTACACATAACAAACATTTTGCCGCTTAATAGAGAAGTGTGATTTAAACGAACAATCGTACTCATTTATTTATTTATTCCGATTCGGCATAGCCAAATACACGCAAAGAAAAAACATGGTTGTGGTAAACATATTCTAAGAGCAACATATTATGATAAGAATTATGATTGTAGTCACCATATTAAGATTATTATTGACTCAATTTACTCGTAATATGTCATCATAATATTTTTCCCTTAATCATATTATTATTCTGTTAATCATACTAAGTTAAGAAGTAATCAAATTATTGTCATGTTAATCATAATAAGCTAAGAAATTAATCATATTATTGTCATGTTAATCATAATAAGCTAAGAAGTAATCATATTATCATCATGTTAATCATAACAAATTTAGAAGCAATCATATTATGATACAGCACCTTTCATAGCTGTCATAAAAATACAAAATAAATTTAAATATTTTTGAATCGATTTTTTATTTTGTGGCTTTTTACAATTTTTCTTAATGCTAATCAAATAGCGGAGTTCAATATAAGGCTTGCAAAAGAGCAAATGAAAAATCTGTGGTTTTCATGGGCAACCGCGTGTGTCCATTTTTTTGATTTTAAGATGTTGATGCCATATTGCCTAATTTTGAACGCTTTTTATATTTTTTTGAAAAATGATGGATCAATTCCGTTTTGTTACGTAATGACAAAGTATAAAATGTGCAATACCGAGCCCATAGTTTGATCTAGAATGGGTTTTCGGCTTTCCTGAACAATTTGTTTTAAGACATACGCGGTTGCCCATGAGAACCACAAAAATATCGTAGCACTTTTATAAAATATAACGAAATCTCTGTGTGTTTTGTTGTTGGATTTTACAAAAAACTATGATATTTTACATTTGCACTATTACGTCACTAAAACTTGAATGAACTCCGCTAATATTTTAATTTTTTAATTTCTTTAAACTTATTTTTTTTATGGAATTTTATCTTTTAATTGTTTAACCGCTCACAAATAAAAAAAATAAAAAAAACGACACAACTTCTTTAAAATTATTTTACAAATGGCGCTAACATAATATGATTAGAGTAAAAATAGTTTGATTGTATCTTTAACATAGTATGATAAATGTATGGAAAGTTGTCATGCTATGGCTATTAAATATCATGATATGGTTGTGAGAAATATAATATGTTTAGAAAGTTATCATAATTAAGTTGTTAGAAAAATAATTATTTTTCGGTCAACAATACTTAAATTCATAATTGCGATAAACATTGATATGTTTACAGTAACTCTAATATTGTTGATATTAAATAAAAAATAACAATTATTTGTGTACGACAACAATATATTGTTACATTAAACATAGTGCTGTTGCCGTAACCATGCCCAACCATATTTTTTCTCTGCGTGTATAGCACTCTTATTTGTTTTTTCTTTCAACGCATGTATCTATAGCTTTTCAATTATTGTCTTATAATTTTTTGTTTTTGTGGTTATCAACAACACCATCATCGTTACTATCAACATGATTATAATAAACAAGTATATTTTTTACAGTGCACAGTGGTTTATTTCTGGAAAAGAATCCCTTAACTTCTTTATGTTGTTAAGTAAGTAGCTTTAGGGGGTGTGCTGGAAATCGCAAGCGCAAAACGCAAGAATTTGGAGGCTGTTTTTAATACACTTTTAATCCAATTTTTTTAATTTTTGTTAAAAAATTCAGTTTAATAGAGAAATGTTTGTATAATATTTTTCATAAAATTCTTTTATTACAGAAATTTTACTAACTGCCTATTTCACGATGTCACTCGAACGTTTACGTTCGCACAAATAACATATAAAACAAAAACAAATTTTTGAGATTTGTTTTTGTTTTATATGTTATTTGTGCGAACGTAAACGTTCGAGTGACATCGTGAAATAGGCAGTAAATAACGACTTTTAAAATTCTTGCGTTTTGCGTTTGCGATTTCCAGCACACCCCTGTTAATTTGGTTTTTCAGCTTATTCTGAATTGAAAAACAAATTTGATTTCTTAAGTTAACATTAGCGTGCCAAAAATATATAAAAAAATAATACCGCATAGGTCATTAACATATTTATGAGCTTTGTATCGATCACGTTTTGTTAAGATTATATTAGTAGTCAGAGTTGCCAGACTAGAGGATTTATCTCCAAATTAGGGATTTTTTTGGACACTGGGATAAAAAAACTTAATTTGGATATTTTGTTAGAAATTTTCGATTTTATTTTGATTTTTGCGGATTTTAAATTTTATTATAATACATAGTTTCATTTTTATTTTCATATTTTTTTTTTAACATCAACCAAAACAATGTTGGAAATATGAATGTTAATTTAATTATGGCACTAAAGACTTACCCCCATATTCATATAAAAAATATTTTCGATTTATGAAAGGTTTATTGAACAAATTTTAATAGGAAATCTGTTCAATAAATCTCTTATAAATCAAAAATATTTTTTATGAATATGGGGGTTACCTTTTTATGCAAAAAAGGTAAAGTTCACATTAGCTACACAATCTATTTAGCCTAGCAAAAGTGTATGGGCTTAATGTATTGCTTAACTAATGTGAACTTTTTCTTTCTTTTTTTTTTTGCATTAGACAGTAAATAATTAATTTTCTTTTAGAAAAAACACAAGTTTTTTATATCTTAAAAGCTTATTGCAACAAATGTGTAAGCGTTTCCCAACAGATTTGAACTTCTTCAAGACTTATAAATAAAAGGCCGTCCAATTTCAGCTAAGTTATAAAAATTATTTGAGGCATACACCGCAATCGGCACCAAAAACGAAATTCAATGCATTTGCGCCGAAAAAAAGTTTATTCCAGAAATCGGTGACGAAAATAAGGAACGTAATAGCGCCGACTAGCAGCGAAAAATTAACTTTTTGGGACGGAACGAAAACAACATCGGGTGATTTGTTTTCGTTACTTATATTTTTATTTATTTCAAAATTTCATCAGCATTGAATAAAAAAAAAAAAAATACAAACAAAATAAAATTTTTTTCCGCAACTGACCACTGTGCACACTTTTTATGTTGTCAATGTCGTCAATTTGAATATGTTTGTTTTGCATTTGGTTGTTGTCTATCAATATGTCTATAATATTTTATGTCAAAGTTTGATCGTTTTTTTTTTATTACTTTACTTATTTTTAATGGTATTTATTTATTGTCTATTCCTCTATGTTTTGTTTGTAATGCATTATAAATGAGATGTTGCTTAAATAGTTTTTGTCATATTGATGACTTTTAATGTCATTAATATTTAAAAGGGAAATTTTAATATGTACTAAATTAAAATCGATTAGTTAAAGACAATTAAAATTAAACTTAACCACTGTCAAAGGTTACTAGGATTTGTTTTTTGTAGTTCAGTGAAGCTTGGGATTAAAATATAATTAAAATTTACTTTTGTTTATAAAACATATTTGATTCATAAGTTTCATTAAATAAGCTTTAAATTTATGTGCTCATTTAGGCCATAAAAAAATTTATTTAGCTATTTTTTTCTTTTTTATATCCCCCAATACTAGTGGTGAATGAGGGTATAGTTAGTTTGTGATTTCGTGCGAAGGTTTTTTAATATTCATCTAAGGCCCCATAAATATATAAATTCTGGGTCGTAAAGTAATTCTAAGTCAGCGATGTCCATCTGTTGAAATTACGTTTACTTCCGAACGACTCGATAGAAATAAACAAAATTGCTGTCAAATTGTTTTTAGTTATTTAAAGCAGTTTGGGATTGAAATCCAGCGAAATGTGTTTTGTAAAATAAGTGTTAAATGTGGAATAACTACCCGAAAAAAATTATAAATTTGTAACAAAAACTAACCCTGCGGCCACACGATCAAGTTGTTCTTGATAGTCTTTAACATATACTGCTTGTTAAAATTTACATATATTGAAAGCTGTGACGTAGGCTGCATTCAATTTGTAAGCAATTTACTTTCAAGATTTCATCAAGAAAACAATTTATAAAGACAAACATGTAATTGAAAGTAAAATTGCCAAACAAATGGAAAGGTGAAATTGAAAGCCATCTCGTGGTCAATTTAAAAAGTTTGTCTTAGTAAAAAAGTGAGAGTGTATTGCAAATTGAATGGACCCAGCGGAAAAATAAGGAGTAGGAAGGCCTTCTAGAAGGCCTCTGTACCCCTTCTTTTGGATGTACAAGACCTTCTTGCTCCATCCCATACTCATTTCTTTTTTACACACACAAGGCCTTCCGCTCTCGCTTCTTCAGCAGGTACATAAGAAGGGTAACGGGACCAAAAAAATTGATTTTGCTTTCGCTTGTGCAAAAAAAGCAATACAAAAAATGTTACTCCCTTCTAATAGAAGCGAGTGTGGAAGATGTATCTTATCTTTTATACGAAAGAGCCGAGGCCTTCTATGAGGCCTTCTTTAGCAGTTAGATAAGAATAGTAATTGAATCAAAAAATCTTTTAAACAGGCCTTTAAAAAGGCCTGAAGTAAGAAGGTCTTCTGAGTTTTCCCGCTGGGGAATTGAAATGCAAAACTTGATCGTGTGGCCACCAAGTAACATAAATGGTGTCGAAATGAACAGACAAATATTCGATTGTTCACAAACTCGTTTTATATGATTAGAAATCATACTACTAAATTTTGTTTGCATCGGTCCACTCTCGGAAAATACTTTAGTACGTCTAAAGCAGTAGCAAATAATTCTATTGTAGTAAAATTTGGTCTTTCATAGTTTTATAAAACAAGAAATCCACTGTTATAGGTCTCATATGTTAGTGACGCTCACGGTATCTCTTTCGTTTATTGTCTCGAGTTTTCAAAATAACGTGCTTCAATTCTTCTACCTCTTAATTATCTATAGGCCTTTTATCTTAAAGTTTGTCTTCTAATAGAAGCAATTTAGTGGCAATTTCATCTGGAAAATCCGTTTGCAATAATTGCTTACTTTTCTCAGCTTTAGCAATAAGACCATAACTTTTTTCCACAAAATGCAATCGTGTAAATCTATGTCTCCCATAAGTTTTTTGTAATCATTTATTGTATTGCAAATTTCTGGACAAGCTTCCTTTTTTTCCTGCTAGCAAAAAACGAAAAACATGTTGTTTTTTAAAACTGAGCGAGCAAGGATATCATGTGCTCCTCTAAAACAGTTTGATCTTACTGTTCCGGTTGCCGAAACTTTCTTTCAAAATATATTGCATGATTTTCTGGACTGATTGCAACAACTGATCCTAACAACTTTTTAGCTACACAAGCTCATAAGCCAACGCTTAGCCATAATGTGAAGCTGAGCGAGCATATGGTTTAGCTTCAACCAAAAATCCAGTACCCAGCTATCATTTTGTATCATAATACAGGTCAACAGTAAAAAAGGCCTTGAATAAACACTATATATATTTGATGCATCATGACTACCTTAGTACAAAAATGGAAAAATTTTTCAATTCTATGGATAATTTTTTTTAATAATTTTTTAGTAAATTTGTCAATATTTTGAGACATTTCTCCACTTATATTGTCATTACTCCGATTTTGTTTAATTCAATTTACAAAAATTATATCTTTAAATGATGCATACAAATGTTTTTAATGCGATCAATAGTTTTAAAGTTATGAAACAAATTGTTAGCCAAAAAATAAAAAATTTGTAAACAATTTTTTTTTAGTTTGAGGAATAGCTTATCCCCTCAATAATATATTTAAGTGTTTTTATCAAGAAAAAAAATTGGGAACTAAGCACGAATAACAATATCTTTTAAATTAAAATTTTGTAATCCCAAAAATTACTTTTGATAATAAACTGGCAAGTGCACGGCCAAAAATAACTTAACTGGCAACATGCTTTGGCAAGTTGTTTTTTTCATTTTGTTTTTTCTTAACCTACTAACAACTACAATTAATGTTGGAAGAATTCCAATAAATTGTTGTGGGGAATGTAAGAAGAGATAAACTCACTGTTTATTTATTGTTGATGTTTTTGTTTAAACTTTGATATTGTTACAAGTAGAGCTGTTGCTTATTATTCTTATACGCTTAACAGTTTTATTTGGTTTAATATCTTTAGTTTTTCTAAAATCTTTATGGATGAAGTTTCCTGATGATCTGGCCTAAGCAACCAGTGAAATGCGCATAGGAATAGCTTATCCCATCAACAATAAATATCAGTGTTTTTTATCAAGAATAAAAATTGGGAATTAAGCACAAAAAACAAAATCTTTTAAATTGAAATTTTTATATAATTATTTTACATGCAAAAAATATGTTATGTTTGCACTCGTTGTTCATAATCTCTCCATTACAATCAAATGTAAATTGAGTATTAAGTTGTTTGTTAAGGAAATTTTAAGATATTTATGAGAAACTGCATGGTGATATGAGCCAATTAAACAAAAACCAAAAGAGATATATTTTTTTTTTAAATACTGGATGGAGACCTATTCCGTTCGATTTCGCAAGTTTTTACATTTAACTACTGTCAGCCAAAGTTGACTTCTATTTTGCGTATGTTCGTGACCACATGTTTATAACTATCATTATGAAAATTTAAACTGGATGAAATGATTGGAAAAGTTTTGTTTTCTATATTATTTGTACATCAAAAGCGTACGAACGTAGGTTCGTTACCCCAGAAAATGCCCATATGAATCCTTTTTCTGTCGCTCAAGTGATAAATCAGCGTGATCATCTCCCAGTCCAAAAAACTTGGTCCAGAGACATACAGTTTTGTATATGGACTCCCTTCTTAATGTGCAGATAAAATAGATCAGGATTTTTAGAAATTCATTAGAAATGGGTAAAATCGGTAACCTTATATGTCACTTAGTTTCGCAGAATTCTTGCACAACAAGCGAGAATTAAGTAACATTCAAGCCATAAACAACAATATGCGAAAGGTTATTTAAAAAACAAAAAGATCTGCATTTTGGTGGGTGGCAAAAACTCTTCTTTATAATTAAAGATACTTTATTAATATAAAATTTCATTCTGACTGATGCAATTTTCTTGTTTTTGTATGTTGATCTCCCTGGTTTAATATAATATTTATGTGCAAAAGAAAAAATGAGACGTACTTTTGGGGCGTGGCATAAAAGTATGCAAAAAAAAAAAACCTAAACATACAAAGTATTCAAAGGGCTTTCTTGCCACGTGAAAAAAATTAAACATTAGAGGGGAAGTATCCGAGTTGTTATAAGTTGCGCCCAAAATTCGATGTCCGATTAAAAAGTCAGCAAATCCAAAAATTAAGCCATAGTGAGGCCATTAATGATGATATGAGATAAAATAAAATTGGACTTTCAACGTCGGCGCTATATATAAAAAACAAAAATTTCAATGTAATATATAAGTAAAGAAAAGTGGGCCTAATTTTGAGGCGTGGCATAAAAGTGGGTACATTAAAAGCTAGATGTACAAGGTTTTAGAAGGGCTTTCTTATCGGACTTTAAATGGCGACGCAGTATGCAAAAAACTAAAAGGGCGGTATTCAGAGGCGTGGCAAAAAATTAAATTAAATTCTGGAATTCTTTTCCAATTATCTTTAATTCTAGGGGGTGACTGGCCCAACTTTTTTTTTTTTTTGTATGGGGACCGAACCACTCTAATGTCCCAGCAAAAACTTAACTTACCTGGTAAGTTACAAAGTAATGTTGGAGAAAACAAACACTACTTATTTCTCGGCTGAATAACTACTTATTACAATATACCTACTGGAAGTCAAAAGATTACCTGTTAACATACCTAATAAGTAGTTATTGAGCACGTTACCAGTTAGTAAATACTCAGTACTGAAAGCAACTCAACTAATAAGTAGTTATTGAGCTAATTATTAGTAAGCAAATATTCAGTAGTGAAAATAATAGAAGTAATAAGTAGTTGCTGAGGTACATATTGAAGTGTTCAGAATAATGACAATTGTAATGACAACAACTTACCAGGTAACATATGAATAACTACCACCTATTACTCAAAATCAAAACGTGTTTCCTGGGGTATTGCATACAAAATAATGCTATTAAAATAATAATTTTATATGACACCCTGCAAGACACATATTTACAATTTAAAGTGATGCAGTTGTGTATACAGGAGAAAGAAAACTTAATCACTACCAATTCCGCCCACCAAACCGAAAAATTTACCGCATTTCTATGGAGTTTTTAAAAGTAATTTTGCAAAATGGGATAATGTTTCTGCGAGGGATCAAATATGGTTTTCTTAGGTTGGATAACAAACTTTGGCTATTTACCTATAGAACTGAGTTATGGATCTTTGGCCTGAAATTACCACTGTGCATTGCTGGTTTTTAAAAGCTTATACTAAATAAATGTACCTATAATTTCGTTTATGATTTTTTGATAAGCGTTTTTCAATACTTTTAAAGGCTTAGTTAAAGAGGACTGTTTCTAAAATTCAACTGTTTTCATCTCCCAAATTGGATGAACAGCCAGCCGGACGTACCGACATCGTTAGATCGAGTCAGAAAGGTGGTTCTATAGTTAATATATTTTTGTGTTACACACATCATCACGCTCTACACTTTGTTCGATTATCCACTTTTATTTGTTTTGCTGTTTTGTCTGACAATTATAAAATTTTTATTGTAAACCATAACAAATATATAACTTGATAATCTTTAAAATATAATATTGACTTACCTTAATTCCTAACCCACTAACACACTGATGATATCTGTGAATTGTGAGGCGTTCATTTTCCACAAAATGCTTATCCAACAAGAAGTGCCAAACTTATACCTGCTACTTTGTGTGGGAATGGGTTTGTCTTAATGTGAGTGAGTGGTTTTTTCTTAAAGCTGACAGATTAGGCTGTCAGTGCTAGCAATGACGTCAAATTTAATCCATGATACTGTGTCATAATGAGTTAAATTGATTTTACTTTGTAATTAGAATACGGCACGTAGTGTTTTAAGACGAGCAAGAGGAAATAGTAAAATTACATTGATAGTGATTGAAAGGGAAATGGTTATTTTTTATTTGTTATAAAGTTAGAGAATATTTTAACTTAATTTATTGTTTGTTGGATTTAAGCTTGTCTTTTGTTTAATTAACTTTTAATTTTTGACAAGATAGTTATGGTTTAGAAATATGCAGCAGATGTACAATTTTTTTTTTTTAGAATAAAAAGGAAGTTTTGGAGAGGAACTAGCAATTTTAAGCACAAATTTAATAAATATTTTTTTTTTTTAGAAATTTTAACTAATTATTTATCTTACACTTTAATTTGTAATTATTTTTACGTTTATATAAATATATTTGCCTTTTTTTAATCAGTAAATTTTGTAAGTATTGTTTTTATTATTTGATAATTTATTTAATAACCATTGATATGTTTGGAATTTTTTTTTTTTTAAATCAGACTAAAATTGATATGTGTCGTTAGATTTTAATTGATATTTGCCTCAGGGCTTTTAAATATTTATCATGTTTTCGTTATTTACATTTATATTTTTTTAAAATTAAATTATTTAACTTTTGCATTTGTTTTTTTAAATATTTTTAAGCTGGTAGTTTAAAACAGATTAGAAAGTTTTTTTATTTATCATATGTTATAAACAGATTTTTCCATAAAAAAAAAAATAAATTGCTATATGTACTTTATTAATATTATAATTTCATTATTTAAAAAAAAATGTATTTTGTTAGTGATTTTTTGCTGTTTGTTGTTCACTTTATGGTTCATTTGCCGCTGCTGCTTTGTGGTTTGCACCTGCAAAGATACAAAAAAAACTTATTTAGCACAAAATTTGTACCAGATTTATGTATGTTTAAACTTAAAAACTTTTTTAATTTATCAAGAGATTAAATGTGATAGCATTTGCACAAAATATTTTTGTGGAATTGTATGAAACAAAATTAAAAAAAAAAATATTTCAAAATATTCTTAATCCCTAGAGAACTAAAAAAAGTACAACATACATAAATATATTTTTAATTTAAAGTACATTTTTCTCAAATAAATAAAAAAACGCAGTTCCAATGTTTAGTATATTAAGCATTGATGTGAAAATACCTAATTTTCAGTAACGTTGAAAAGTTTCTTTTATTTCATGAAATTTCTGCAAATTTTTGGGTAGAATAACGTAAAAAGCATGTTATACTTGCGCAATTGTTGAAAATTAAATGTAATAACTATTTACCGAAAAAAAATTTGCTAAATCAGAAGAAACTGTTGCTTGTATTGTTTGAAATTAGAATTAGCATATCGTCACCTAAAATGCAAAAGGCCCTATCTAACATTTTGAAAATTTTACATGAAAAGCAAAAACTATTTAAAATGATAAATTGATAGATAAATCGCCTTAAATTTTTTATCATATTTTATCTGTTGCTTGTATTGTTTGAAATTAGAATTAGCATATCGTCACCTAAAATGCAAAAGGCCCTATCTAACATTTTGAAAATTTTACATGAGAAGCAAAAACTATTTAAAATGATAAATTGATAGATAAATCGCCTTAAATTTTTTATCATATTTTATCTGTTGCTTGTATTGTTTGAAATTAGAATTAGCATATCGTCACCTAAAATGCAAAAGGCCCTATCTAACATTTTGAAAATTTTACATGAGAAGCAAAAACTATTTAAAATGATAAATTGATAGATAAATCGCCTTAAATTTTTTATCATATTTTATCTGTTGCTTGTATTGTTTGAAATTAGAATTAGCATATCGTCACCTAAAATGCAAAAGGCCCTATCTAACATTTTGAAAATTTTACATGAGAAGCAAAAACTATTTAAAATGATAAATTGATAGATAAATCGCCTTAAATTTTTTATCATATTTTATCTGTTGCTTGTATTGTTTGAAATTAGAATTAGCATATCGTCACCTAAAATGCAAAAGGCCCTATCTAACATTTTGAAAATTTTACATGAGAAGCAAAAACTATTTAAAATGATAAATTGATAGATAAATCGCCTTAAATTTTTTATCATATTTTATCTGTTGCTTGTATTGTTTGAAATTAGAATTAGCATATCGTCACCTAAAATGCAAAAGGCCCTATCTAACATTTTGAAAATTTTACATGAGAAGCAAAAACTATTTAAAATGATAAATTGATAGATAAATCGCCTTAAATTTTTTATCATATTTTATCTTCTATTCTTCTTATATGTAAAACCTAGCAGTTGCTTTGACAATGTTGCATATTATGCAAACTATTAGTTAGGCCTTTGAGCGTTTACTACAAAATCTTTTGTAGATAGGGCTTATAAAATCTAAATTTTTTTTAAAGCATTTATGGTGATGCTATAAATCAGAATCAATGAAAAGCCGATTTTTAATTTTTGGTTAGTATAACGTAATAGTACCAATTCAAACGAAGGAAATGAGTAACCGCCAGAAACCGTGGTTCACATCTGAAATAAAGCGCCTTATAGTAGATCGTGACAACGCTTACTCTCGATGGAAACGCTTTAAAACTGATAATCTACACGAAAATTATCGCAATGCTAGAAAAATCGTGACCAAAACCATTAAAAACGCAAAATCTAAATACTACTCTGAAAAATTTATAATAATCCTTATGAATTAAATTCAAACTTTGTTAATATACCCATGCTTCAAGCAGATCATACCCATTATATCAATTTTCATGCAACCAATCTCCCATCTAACCCTTTCAATTTTGAGTATGTTAGCCAGTTGGATGTTCTGAAAAGCTGCCTTTCCATTAAATCTAAAGCTACAGGAATTGATAGTTTACACCCCGCTTTCCTTAAAATTATTCTTCCGTCACTACTACCATTTATCACTCATATTTTCAATAAAATAATTATGGCAGGCACTTATCCACTAAGATGGAAACAGGCAAAAATTATTCCAATACCAAAATCATCCACTGAATATCGGCCGATAACTATATTACCTTATCTCTCAAAGGCTTTCGAGAAACTTTTACATAAACAGATAACCAATTATATAAATGATAGTAAATTATTGACCGATCAACAATCTGGCTTTCGAGCCAAACATAGCTGTATTACTGCTCTAACTGATGTAGCAGAAGATCTTAGAAAGGGAATTGACGATGGGTGCGTTGCATATTTAGTACTGTTGGATCATTCAAAGGCTTTTGATACCGTTGACCACACAATACTTATTCAAAAACTGGAGAAAATGATGAATTTTTCATCAACATCCATTAGATTGATTGATTCATATCTTTAAGATCGTGTCCAGTGTGTTGAAACTAGTCCTTCAACTATCTCAAATTTTCTTCCAGTTGTCAGGGGTGTTCCCCAGGGTTCCATTCTAGGTCCTCTCCTTTTCTCCATTTACGCAAACGATCTTCCTGAACAGTTGCTCCATTGCATCATTAGAATGTATGCCGATGACGTACAATAAGTACAATAAGTAACAAAAAAGGGAACTTAGATGAATGTACTGCAAGACTTAATCAAGACTTACAACGGGTTTCACGTTGGGCTTATGTTAACGGGTTAAGTTTAAATCCTACCAAATCGAAATGCATTGCAATACGTAAAAGAACACAGAAAATTATTGATTATCCCAACATTTTTATTAAAAACCAACGGATTGAAATCGTAGACAGAGCAAAAGAACTTGGTGTAATTTTTAATAACACTCTAACCTGGTCTGATCACGTTACAGCTGCCTGTGGTAAAACATATTCGATGCTAAGAACCCTATGGCCTACTCAATATTGCACCCCATTGAAAATACGCTTATTACTTGCTAAGACATATTTGATACCAATTTTAATCTACGAATGTGATATTTTTACAAGTTGTGACGAAACCAGTAAATCTAAATTGAACGTCACATATGTATAACAACATTGCAAGGCACGTTTATGGGATCAGAAATTATAACATAAATGGTACTTTCATTAGTATTACACCTTACTCTAAAAATATATTCGGGGTACTTTTTGGAGATTTAATGAAAATAAGAACTTTAGTATTTCTTCACAAAATTCTAACCACCCGTGAGCGAGGTCATCTTTTTAACCGTTTAAAATTTAGTCGACTCAGAAGAAATAGAAATTTAATTCAAATCAGACATCACACATTAATATCTGAATGGCAATTTTTTATATTTGCAATACGTCTTTGGAATAATATTACTACTCCAACAATAAAAGAAATCAGCAATGCGTTACAATTTAAGGAAGAAATATTTAAATATTATTCGTAGTCAACAAGTTTGTTTATAGTTCGGTAAAGTTCTATAGTTCAATATTTTTTGATTTTTTATAAATGTATTTATGCTATTTTGATATGTAGTTTTTCGTTATTTATTTGTTTGGTTTAATTACAATAATTTTATTTATATCAATTTTGTAATAACTAGGGTTTTTTCCCGGGATCCAATTCAATTATTTTATTTCCCGTTTTCCCGGGATTTTTCTTGCGGGATCCCGGGAAATACAAAATTCCTCATAATTTCAGAAAATAGCTATTTATACTTTGAAATTTAGTTTCCTATTCTCTGCAAATTAGCATCTGTGGATGGGTTGTGGATTAGATCAATTGCAAGAAGTGTGTGCATGTATTTAAATCAATGTCTCCTGATGCAATAAATCTACTAAAAGCAGAATGGGCAGTGCAACAGATGATAATTATTACATTTAGTGAAGTGAAGAGTTAATAAAGTACATTAATTCAAAATAAGATGCAGGCAGTAAAGTTTCATTGTACATGAACAAGTCTTAAAAATAAGAGATACCTAAACATTTTGCTCCTTTATTGCAACAAAGTCATATCTACAAAAACAAACGATCTTGGCAAAATGCGATTAAAGTTTTCAAAATTTACGGATTTAAAGATATATTTTGCTATAGCTTCGATTCAGTTTGAGATATAATACGAGAAGGTATGAAGGAAAACTCTGCTAAAGTTACTTCAAATTTTGATATATGACTATGATGCAATGAAGGAGCGATATGTTTATTAGGTGATAAACACAAGTTTTCAATTTCAATTTCCATTTGTGTTGGTTTATATACCCGTGAACTGCGGGGACACCGAAATAAAATCACATTTTGGAAACTCGTGTAAGATCCTACAACATACGACTTGAAAAACACATTGTCCTAAAGATTACAAATAGACCTATTGAAATGAAATGGTTTGTAAGAAGCAGTTCGGTTGATGCTATTTTTGCATCAACCTTGACATACATTTGACTGATATAGACGTTGTTTATAAAAAAGAAAAAATTGTGAGTCCGTAGCATGCTACAACGGTGCACTTTTAACTATTTGTCCAACCTCGGTAAAAAATTAACGAAATTTTTCGGAAACATGATAATTAGGAAATAAAATCAGGAATGTACTTTTTGACGACTTACCAAGCGCTTTGAGTGTGCCAGAAAGTTATTTCCTAAGCCGTTTAAAGATGTTACATATTTCTTTAAAATATTTTATATATTTTATTAATTAACTTTTTGATCTAATATCTTGAATACCTTAATTTTTATTTTGTTTTTATTATTGTTTAATGAATTAAATTGTTATGCTTATGTTATCTTTTTATCTTGTATCCAGAGCATAATAATACTGAATAAAAGCATAATAATAGGGAATAAAGGCGTGAGGTGATAATAATTCAAGTTCCTATTTCAATCTTCAATTAATTTTTTAGTATTGAACGATTTCTTTTACTTTCTTTGTAAACAGGTTCCCTTACGTTTTTTTATAAATTTTTTTTTCATTAATTCATAACAAAATTTACTTTTTATTATTTATATGGAGCGGGATCCCGGAATCCCGGGAAATTTAAAAAAATTTCCCGCTTTCCCGGGAATCGAAAAAAACCGGGAAAAAAAAACTCTAGTAATAACCATACCTAGACTTAAGTTTATTATTTTTCATTTTCCAAAATAACATCAAAAGATTTCTACTGTTTAAGACTGATGTTTTGTTGTAGAAGTTACATTTATTTTTTCTTAAATAAATAAATAGTGCTTTGTGTTTTAGGTAACGATATGTACATATATATTGTGTATTTTTATAAACTTCATATGTTTTGTATGTGGTACCCTTTTACTCTCTTCACGCACACATATAAGAGCTAAAGGTGCCAACATGTTTAAAAAAAAACCATCGCCTGCAAGTCACAGCCAGCAACTGTAGAAGGAGCCGAAGATTAAGGTACTTCAAATAAAAATAGGAGGGTAATATACTTTGTATTTTTCGAATGCTCTTAGATGTCGACACATTACAACACAGCCATCTATTTATTTGACTGGCAAATATAAACTTAATTGGGTCCTGGCGGTTTGCAGACCAATTGAGTTAAAGTAGCCTAATTTCTTGGACTCGAGTTGCAAAACTCACTGATTCCTGTCCGCTTTAACGACAGTATTTAATTAAAAGAAACAAAAGTTTGGTCGCAAAATGTTCCTTTAACAATCAAGATTTTTTCACGATGGATGTTTACTAATGCGCGTTAAAAATGCCGTTAAAACTTCAAAATATAATTGAAAAATTGTTAAAAGCCCTAAAAAAAAATTGGTTTAATTTGTAGCAAAAATTTAAGAATTAAGTAGTATTTGCATAAAATCAGTGTTTAAATTGTGCTGTAACTTCGACTTCTTCATTGGTACACAACAAAGAACATCGACATGTTCGGAAGTGTTTAGTTTGACAGACCAATTCCGTAGTTAACGAAAATGGGACGTTGGGACTCATGGACAGTATTCTCACCAGAACTATATTATTTTATGATGCTCAAATTTTACTAGAGCTATTTATGCTAAATACTATCTAGAGATATCTACTTCTTTTAGAGATCTTTTCGTCTTAAAGCATTTTTAGAGAAGGGGCTTATATTGGTCTATTGTGGTCCTGCCGTTTTGAAATTTTGCAAGGACACAGTGCTTAATAGACTGGTTCTAAAAATATTCAATGAAGTAGCTAAGGTTAAAATAAAATATTTTTGCCCCGAACTAATTCTAAATACAAACATAATTAGATTGATAATTGTCCAGTATTCCGGGAAGATGATTGTATGGGTATCACGTGGCCGATTCTCGGCATTTTTCGATTATATTACAATTTTATAAATTTAAAATTTCAAAAAATTATTTAAAATTTTTAACCTGTAATTTGCGTTAGATCGTTTCAAAAAGAGATTATCAGACGATATACTAAAAGGTGGGTCTGGAATCAATATTTCTATACGCCACGCACATCAGCAAAAACGCATTATACCTTCCCCACTTTTGGTAGAAAAATCGGTTAACTAAAATTTAAATCAATTTTTTTTGTTCAGTTAGTATGAAAAAATTCTTCAAAAATCCTACAAAAATGTTCTTTTAACCAAAACGCTGCAAAGTAAAAAATATGCCCTTACAAATCGAAGCTAAAAATTCATTAAAAGCTCTAAAACCGATAAAAATATTGTTTTCGCCTTTATTGGGAGTATAAGTAAAAACATGCAATTGCATATTTACGGTTTCCCTGTTCATAACTAAATACATATTCTATACATTTTTGTACTTTTTCAGTTATACTTATAATCAAAAAACATTATCTTTTAATAAAAATTTTATTTAATAATTGCAAACATTTTCCATTTTAAATTTAAGCCAAATATTATTTTTAAAACAATATTTACCAATACGTGCAAACCGCCTTAAGGCAGCAATATAAAAGTATCTCACGTTCAAGTATTGTGAACAACATAAACGAAAAACACTGAATGCTATTTTTAGCAAAAGTTAATTAAAATGTTTTGTGGAGTTGTGCTACTCTACATGAACGTAGCACAACTCCACAAAACAGCAATAGCCATTAAATATGGTTAACGAAACTCGAAGAAATTTTCCATAATTTAAGAATTTTTTTCACCATTAATTGCCAAACATGTTTTTAGTTGTTTTATCTTATCGACCGTTCATATATTTTGTTGGCAAATTTTTTGCCTAATTACTTTTTGTATTTAATATGTAGGATTTAATTTTTTGGGGAAAGTTTTACCAGGTGTCTTGGATGTTTTTCATCAAAAAATGAGGAAAGAAACTTAATTTTACCTTCCTGTTTCTAACAAGAGGGAAGAAAAAATAAACTCTACAAAATTTGAGTTTTTCATGTTATATTTGGTATTTCTTCTTTTTTGTAACTTATTTCTTTTCATTAATTTTTTTTCCAACTTTTTGTTATAGTTTTTTAGAAATTTGTATGTTTTTTTGTCGGGCTTGGAAAATACACTATTTCCAAGAAAATATCAAAGGAAAGATATGATATAGGAAGTGATTTATTCTATGAAACTCGCAAAGTGCGATAACTAATTGAATGAATCCTCATTTGGCATTTAGATGAAATTAATAATAAGTTAAAATGAGATTCTAAACTAAATATCAATTGTTTTTTTAACTAAATGGCGACTTTATATAAGAAATATTGTTAAAATAAAATTTTTTTATAGATAATTTAATGGCATTAAGTATTTAACTATCATTTGCAGCATATGTCCGCCGCGGCTACGAGTTACACGGTCCAGTTTTGGACTTCTTTTTCTAATAAGTCTCGCCATAGGGCGTCAATGGTCGCTTGAATATCGACTTGCAATGCTTCAAAAGTCGGCATTTATCAATGACTTGACATAGCCCATACTAAGTAATCCAAAGGCGTTAAATCGCACGAACGAGGTGGCCAGTGAACAACACAACTTCAGGAAATAAAGTTGTCACCAAATTGATTTTGTAATAAATCGATTCTAAAGTTATTGTTATCGACATCGAAAGTTCTTTTGCAGCTTAAAAAAAAAAAACACCCGATACAATCCCCATGTTATATTTTTGAATATTATATGAATTGATTATGTTTTTTTTTCGGATAATTGAAAATGTTTGACAAAAGAATAAATTTAAAACAGCCACGGATAATAATTCTATACAAATGATGCAATATAGACGTTTTGCGATAATTAATCATGTTTGTAATAACAATATTAAATTTTTTCTCAATAAATGTGTAACGGCCACGTGAATCGACAACGAACATACCAGAGAATGTAAAAAACGAACAAAAACAGCCATTATTTGTTGGGAAGCTTCCTAGCAGAAAAAATTACAAGCGCTTTTACTTTGGAGACCTTTAGGAAGGTCTACAAACGCAGTTTTTATTAACTTTCACTCATTTCACTATACCGTCTTAAAAAAGGTTTTTTGGAATGTCTTTTGTAAAATATTTTAGAAACTCAAAATCGTCCTTTTAGTAGGCATATGAGAATGTGTAGTAACTTCTTCACAAATTTTTAAGATATATTTAATATCAACAGTTATTATTTTACTCACTATATAATTGGCAACAACATTTATACTTAATTAACCCTAGGAGGTTCAACTAGGTCTATATGCCCTTTTGCATATATGGAAGTGGGTTAAGGTGTTTGTGTTCGGTTTTATTCGCCATTACAAGCTTTTTGATTTATCAATGGTTTTGATGACAACCCGTTTGGCATACATTGGAACCACGCGCAAAGATAAAGCCTGTTTATTGAAGGAGATGTTGGATCCAGAACGAGATGTATTCAGTACGTTATTCGGTTAGACCCCTTTCAGACTCGGCAAGTTAGTTGCGCAAGTTACTTGCCGACAACAACAAAGTCTGTACAAAATTTGTTTTTCTTTACCCCGACCTTACCGCTAACGACTACAAACCAAGACTTGCGCTAGTAACTTGCCGAGTGTGAAAGGGGTTTTACCATAGTAGCAACATCACACTATACTCCCACGTGCCAAAAAAAAAAATGTAGTTCTTATCATTAACACACAATTTTGGACATCTGCTTAATTATTTCCATAAAATTCCCATGTAGGTCTGGGCCAGTGATGCCAGAGAAATTTCAAAAAATCCCTACGTGTCTAAGAAATTCCCTTTTTTCCCTACAACCAAAAAAATTTTTCCCTACGTTAAAAATTTATTGTATTTAGCAACATTTAAACAAATACGAATTTTGTTAACATTTTGAATATATAAAAAAGCATTTATTAACAACAAGAAAAAACCCAAATAAATATGTAAATGCCATACACACACATATAAAAATTCAATTTAAGAAATAAAAATGTGTGAAAAATTAAAATTTTCTCTTTTTGGCAGAAACGCCTCTATATATCCATTAATCAAGAGACAAAATATAGTAAAACTTTGTATTCTCCTCGTATTCTATCCTTTTTAAAGAGCTTAATATTTTTCAAAAATACTTATTTTAAATAATTTTTTTTTTAATATAACTATCTAATAATTTTTAGCAAACTTTGTACCAAATAAAAGTTCCCTTTAGCTAAATTATAAAAAAAAACTTTCCTTTCAAAAATATTTCCTTCTTATCTTTAAGTTTTTATTAAAAATATTTTTAAAATTCGAAGTTGTATTGTTTGGTTTCTCTTAGTTTAGAAGTTGTGATTTTTTTTTTACAAATTAATTTCTATGTAGAAAGTTCATTCACTACATATTCGCTTTAAATATTCGCATACATTTTAGCGAATGCTAAGTGCGAATGCAAATAGCAATAATAAGAGAAAAGTTCGCAAATGCGAACGCGATTATTCGGGTACATGGTTTAGGTTGTTAGGACTCATAGTATATGGTTTCTTTAAAAAAAAAATACTCCATTTGTACTTAAATTAAATTTTATATGAAAAATTTAATTTTTAAATTAAAATAGGACGAATATTTAGGTATTTTAGGACAATATATTGAATATGAGATAATATTTTGAAAGTTCCCTACATTTACCTTAAAATAAAAAATCTGTCCTTTTTTCCCTACACTTAAAATTTTCCGAAAAAACCCCTGCAAAAAAGGAAAATTCCCTACTACTGGCATCACTGGTCTGGGCAGACTTAGTTGTACCACTTAGCGTTGAAAAATTCTTGAACCTCCTAGGGTTAACGGTTAATTCTTCTTAATTTTTGAAGGCATTCCCTAAAAGCGTTCGAATGAAGTTGGAGTAGGCCTTTCCGCATAGGGCATAAGCATTCTGGATTTACAATCGTTTTTAGTGAACACAAAAAAGTACGAAGCTGCCAACACACATCATTGCCTAAATTTGTAGTCATTTGAGTGCATTTTCCCATGAATAAGTTGTGTATGGTTCATCTTTAACAATACGCACTTAATCTTGTTTGAGCGTTAATACTTTTAGGGTTCTTTAAATTATATCTCAACTAATAGTTAGATCGGATTCTTGTCTCCGGGGTCTACTGACTTCCGTGGTAGCAAACAGGATCTGCGCAGCCACGATCTCAGGCTACCGAATTTCAAGTATTGGCAGCACGTTATTCCCCAAAGCATATAATACCGGAAGGTGGAATAGCCTTTAAATGTTTCCCAGCATACCCATGGGGAGAAGGAACCTGGTCAGAAGCGAATTTTCTATGTGTGTAAATATCAATTCTCAAACAAGCTTCTGGTATTGGCTGCAACAATATCCTTCAGCACCAAGAGAGTAAGTGCTTCCCAAGATGCTGGCACACAACTTCTTTAAACGGTAAGCACATCGTGGTTGCCATAAGTCTTTTATAAATAATTTAACGGATAAACGTTATATAAAAACACATTTTTTTTGGGTTAATTGAGATTAAATTTTGTAACCATTGTAATTTTCCTCGTAAAATGGTGCAACTATAAAAGTAAAAAGTCTAAAGCCATTTGGTAAATTGCTCTACAATGATTCCAAAAATATAAACGGGAGAAAATGAACCCAAGAGCAGGTGTTTTTAATTAGAAGCAGTTAATTTTCTAAAAGAAAAGCAAAAAAGAAATTTTCTTGTATATTTGGTTTAATTTTCTATTTAAGTTTTTTTTTGTATTCGTGTTGGTTTTAACTACAACAGGCTTTTAGGAAAACAAATTAAGTACAAAACAAAAAAAAAAAAAAATTCAATGTTCTACAAATGTCTTTTGTATGCAAAGCCAATTATCCAGTTCGTAGGTTTCCCTTTTTTTCTAATTATTAAGTTGAAAAAAAATGCAGAAAAAGTGATAATTAGTAGAAGAAAAACGGCGATTGCACGTGAAATTAAATAGATATAAATTAAGATAAATAATCAAACAATAATACTTTGAACTAATTCCTTGAAAGAGGTTTCAACGGATATCACATATTTCGTTGGTTCATAATGAGAACTTATTTGTTGTTTCATATATTTTTGTGGAAGCATATGGGGTAAGAATGGCCAGTTTTCATGGATTAATAAAAAAAATGTAAGTGTCGTCAAAATTTGTTCTACCCGATTAAAGTATATGGGCATTTCCAACGAAAAGCCTTCTTTTTGTAATGCAAATAAGCTTGTATTTTATTAGGCCATCATGTCAAAAGTTTCCCATTTTTGTTACTAAAGGTAGAGCTAAATAGTTGCGCTTTACACTAAAATACAAAAAAGCAACCGTATAAAAAGTAGACTTTTCGCTGGAAATGCCAATAGAAAATCCCTTATAGTTTAAATAAATGTCAAAAATGCTTTGGTGTTTTATAGTAAAACTTTGAAGTCAAACTATTTTGAAATTTTTGTGCAAAAAGGGCGAAAAAAGTGAAAACTTTCGCGTTGTAAATTTTTATTTATTTGAAAAATTATTTTAAAAGTAGAAAACTTTGCTATGAAACCATCAAGTTTTAGTTATTTTTTAAATAAGGGTATTCACGGTGGTCATTGTGCAAATCTTTAATTTGTAAATGATTGATAGTAAGCACACCAATTTATTTTTTGTGCAAATGTGCAATTTTTCCAAAAATTTATTCTGGCAACACTTAAAACTTCTGGCAGCACAGTAAAAAATCTGCATTTGTTTACAATTATTCACAAGCAAATTAAAATAATTTTTTTCTTTTTAAATTTAATTCGCTATTTTAGATTAAAACCTTCGACAATGTTCAATTGATGTGTTTCCTTAAAAAACAATACGGCGCTTAATTTGTCAAATGTTATTCTTTCATTTGTTTGCAATTGAGCAAATATGTACTACTAATTTTGTCCATGGTTTTTGGGTGCAAACGAAGTAAAATAGAGCAAATTGCAAATACGTATATTTTGCTGTTGTGTTGTGCAAATGTGTGTTTTTTTGCATACTTCGCGAAAATAGCTTAAGCGAGATCATTTCCAATTTTTATTTTTTTAATAAATGAATTTATTGGCAACACTTGCATCTGCCCCTAAAATGTAATGTTCACATAAGGTAACGTTACGATTTTATACCAAAAAACCAATTTTAGCTTAAGCGCCAACCCTCATACGAAATTTTTATGAAATAATAAAAAAAATAATAAAATAAAAAAAATCAAGAATAATAATAGAAATAAAATATTGATTTATAAGTTTCATTAAATAAGCTATAAATGTATGTGCTCATTTAGGCCCTTTATTTATTTAGCTATTTTTTTCTTTTTTATATCCTCCAATACTAGTGGTGAATGAGGGTATAGTTAGTTTGTGATTCCGTGTGAAGCTTTTTTAATATTCATCTAAGACCCCATAAATATATAAATTCTGGGTCGTAAAGTAATTCCAAGTCAGTTCAGCGATGTCCATCTGTTGAAATCACGTTTACTTTCGAACGACTCGATAGAAATAAACAAAATTGCTGTCAAATTGTTTTTAGTTATTTAAAGCAGTTTGGGATTGAAATCCAGTCAAATGTGTTTTGTAAAAAAAGTGTTATGAATTTAAATGTGGAATAACTACCCAAAAAAAAAAATTATAATTTTGTAACAAAAACTAACATAAATGGTGTCGAAATGAACAGACAAATATTCGATTGTTCACACACTCGTTTTATATGATTAGGAATCATACTACTAAATTTTGTTAACATCGGTCCACTCATGGAAAATACTTAAGTACGTCTAAAGCAGTAGCAAATAATTCTATTGTAGTAAACTTTGGCCTTGCATAGTTTTATAAGTCAAGAAATCTCACTGTCAAATTTCGTGAAGATCGTTCCATAATTTATTTTTTAAGGTCCCATATGTTAGTGACGCTCACGGCATCTCTTTCGTTTATTGTCTCGAGTTTTCAAAATAACGTGCTTCAATTCTTCTACCTCTTGATCATCTATAGGCCTTTCATCTTAAAGTTTGTCTTCTAATTGAAGCAATTTAGTGGCAATTTCATCTGCAAAATCCGTTTGCAATAATTGTTTACTTTTCTCAGCTTTAGCAATAAGACCACCACACAAAATGCAATCGTGTAAATCTATGTCTCCCATAAGTTTTTTGTAATCATTTATTGTATTGCAAATTTCTGGACAAGCTTCCTTTTTTCCTGGTAGCAAAAAACGAAAAACATGTTGTTTTTCAATACTGAGCGATCAAGGATATCATGTGCTCCTCTAAAACGGTTTGATCTTACTGTTCCGGTAGCCGAAACTTTCTTTCAAAATATATTGCATGAATTTCTGGACTAATTGCAACAACTGATCCCAACAACTTTTTAGCTACACAAGCTCATAAGCCAACGCTTAGCCATATTGTGAAGCTGAGCCAGCATATGGATTAGCTTCAACCAAAAATCCAGTACCCAGCTAGCATTTTGTATCATAATACAGGTCAACAGTAAGAAAGGCCTTGAATAAACACTATATAGATTTGATGCATCATGACTACCTTAGTACAAAAATGGAAAAATTTTTCAATTCTATGAATAATTTTTTTTTAATAATTTTTAAGTAAAATTGTCAATATTTTGAGACATTTCTCCACTTATATTGCCATAACTCCGATTTTGTTTAATTCAATTTACAAAAATTATATCTTTAAATGATGTATACAAATGTTTTTAATACGATCAATAGTTTTAAAGTTATGAAACAAATTGTTAGCCAAAAAATAAAAAATTTGTAAACTATTTTTTTTTTTAGTTCAAGGAATAGCTTATCCCATCAACAATAACTATCAGTGTTTTTATCAAGAATAAAAATTAGGAATTAAGCACGAATAGCAAATTTAAATTAAAATTTTGTATTCCCAAAAATTACTTTTGATAACAAAAAAAAACGTTCTTCTCTTTTTTATTATAAATTATGGTTTTGTCGCTTAAGCTTCCTTCGCGGTAAGGTATCGATATAGTTACTTTTCGTGTACAATCGTCTAATAAGTCTATTATATTTGAAAGCACTTACGTCCAAACACACATACTTTGATATTTGCATTTGCGGTATACAGCTTTGAAGGCTCTTCCAATTTGTTGGTGTTTCTTTGCAAAGTACTAACAAGTTGTTGTTTTTTCTTTGCAAAGTAAGCCGCAAGTATTGTTGTCACCGCGATCTAATTGGCTGTTGTGCTCTCGTCGGTGTAAAAGAACAAATGCTGTTTTTTAAAAGCTCGCACATTGTGCTTGAGAGCTGGACGTAACTCTTTTATAGATAGTACTAATCACTATTGTATTGCAGAATTTTACGCTTTATGGATTTTTTTTTGTGTTGAAATTGAACAAAGGTAAAAAATGGAGATAGCGGGTAGGTATATTATAAATAAATGATTGAGATGAAAAATAAAGTGGGGTTGGTCATACATTTGACCCATCTAGGAGCATTCTAGGCACTGCAGCAGCCAAATTTAAGAATTTTAACCAAACATATATGGCGGTTTGATAAAATTCTTAAATTTGGCCCCTGCTGCTCGGAACTTCGGCTTTTTCAGTTATTTCAATAAACTAAACCGTTTTTAAGTTAATCGAATATATGTTGTGCAACCTCCTCCATTTTCGAAATAACGGTTTATCTCGAAAACAAGAGCTAACCTAAAAGTTCGGTTGGCACCATTGGATTCAGCGTACCCGAATTATGCTAAAACGCCATGTGCCCGGCTTGTCTAAAAAATTGTCAATTTCGAGTACAGTGTTATTAACTACAAATGAATACTGATTAGTATACTGCCGGAAAAATTTGACCTTTAGCCATCAGAGAGTTGTAAAAACGGGCCCTATTTTTTTTTTTGCATTTTTGAGAAAAACTATAAAAATCAATCCAAGTTACAGCTACTCATACTAGAAGTGGGACACTTTATAAAAAAATATGTACTAAGTTTGCATACTTTTTGTTAATTGTTTTATGTAGTTCTGAATTAAATTGGGATAGTAAAATTAATATAAAATAAAGTATAATTAATGCAATATTAAGCTCTTATAATTCGCATAAGACTTATCCTATGTGTGCCACTAATAGCTGTATTCTCTATAAATATTTCAATAAAGAATCGTATCGAGAAATTTTTGCTCGGCGCACCACTAGCATGAAACTGAACTCGATATCGGTAAAATTTTATAAAAATTTAATACACATTTAACTTTCTGTGCAAACTTAAAATAAACAACCACCTCATAGTTTTTTAATTGTCCGGAGTTATATATGAACTAGATAGTATTTTCAAAAACAAACTTATAAATGTTTCGTCTTTGTTATACCCAGGGCTGCGGAGTCGGAGAGGTTTTTGTACCGGAGTCGGAGTCGAAGTACCCACAAAAACTAGCGACTCCGACTCCGACTTTTTTGCATTAAAATTTTTCCAATATTTTTCAAAATAAAAAATTTTAATGACCAATTTCTCCAATTCTTTTTAAATATCAATTCATATTTAAATATAATTTTTCTTATAATATTATTTTAATTTGACATAAAAAAAAATTTTAAACATTAATTGAAATATTAAGAAATTAGTGGAATTGGCCATAAGAGGGTCTGCTTTTTGAAATTGTGAAGTCAGAAAATAAGGACCAGTATACTTTTCATATCAAAAATTAAAAAATTGAGATAACATTTTATTTTGACAATTTATAAGAATAGTTGTATAGATTGTATCAAAGCATGTCCTTTTCTTTGTTTTAATGTGACCTCAAATTTCTGTAAAAAAACCAGCGGGTTCACTATTTGAATTTCGCCAAGATATCGTTAATGAAATAGAGCCGAATTGAGGAATTTAAAAATTAAATTTGTAAAGATGTTGTTTTTTATTTATCGTATATTAACAAATATTTTTGTAGCCATGTTCATGAATATGACTTGAAATCAGCTGTAGCTCCTGTGGTGAAAGCATTAAGTGAAATACATTTTAAGTTGCAACCTTCAAGGTGAATTATAATAGAATAAAAGGAAAAGGAACTCGGAAAAATACATGACATTGTTCCAGATATAATTCCCATCAATGTGGGGGTTAATCCGAAAAATGATTTGAGAATACTATTATCTACTCACTTTAGGATAAATTGGAGAGATAATAAAGACTTGCAATTTCAAATTTCGGTCTTGGACAATAATAATATTGAATTAGGAACGGAAAAATGCAATGGCGAGTACACTAAAGAAAAAGATTTAAATTTAGTTGTTTAAAAATTCACATTTTTTTAACTCTGCAGGTGGGAGATAAACTACATTACGCCACATTTTGAAAACTTTACAGCAGACCGCGCAAGCATGTTGATAATCGCAAATGATGTTTATGTAACAAAAATCTGCATTTGTACGAATATTTTATATGATCCTAACATATTTTTTTATGTCGATGATATACTTAAAAAATTACGTCATAAAAGGTTCGTTACCTTCTATGGTACTGTTCCATGTCTTAAGACAAACAGCACCAAGTCCAACAACAAAAGGGGTGCTATTTCCCAAAAATAATAGAATGTTAACAACATTTTTTACGTTACGTTTCTCTTCAAAATGTGTTAAATAAATTGTAGAACTAACAACTGAAGGCGCATCTGTATGTTTTAATAAACTATATTAAATTTTCCTGAGAATGATTTGACTTAATAAATAAAACAAATCCAAAATGGCAGTGTCTGAATTTATGTATGTATATTAAAAACAAAAGACCTCACTTCACAATTTACAAAAAAGGACTGTCCTTTGCCTCTATTAATATTGTGGTAAACAACACTAAGTAATCTTGATGCCTTTAACGTCTAAGCCACTTGGACTTGGTGTTGTTTTCAACTTTTCTATCTCGAAAGCTACATTAGATAGGACTTATGCAAATTCACACATCTATAAATTCCAACAGTATAAAAAACGTTATTTGAAAAAGATGTGAATTGGTGTAGTTTATCTCTCCCCTACGGAACTATTTTTACATTTTTTAGCACTGTTTGCATAATTTTAATAAATTAATATAACCTTTAAAATATACTAGAGTTCAATGATCCCATACGGATTGAAGCAAAACTCGTTTCTTTCGAAAGTTCGTAACAAAACTTTTCTTTATTTTTCTATATTTCAGTTGGTTTAAATTTCTCAACTGTTGAGTTATAAGTTAAGAATGTCATAACACTTTAAAATTAAAAAAGTTCAACTCATTTGGTCTATTTAATCGGGCGCTATATGTTTTTTGCATTTTTTTTAAAATCCAAATAAAATATTTTGCAGCTTTCCTACTCATATGTTAGTAACTAGAAGGTTAAAGCTCAATGCGCGGCACGTTAGAATTTAAATATCGATTTGAAATTTTTACAGAATCATTTTCTTGCTATATTTAACCATTTAATAGGTACTAAATTAAAAAAGAGTTTAAAGTCAAATAAAAACTGGTCTCTTAAATAATGCTAGGTTAGAGTAGGAGTCGGAGTTGGAGTCGGAGTCGGAGTCGTACATAAAAAATTTCAGCAAAAGGAGTCGGAGTTATAACTACTTCTTAACGACTCCACAGCCCTGGTTATACCCTTCACCACAACTTGTGGTACAAGAGGGTATACTAAAGTTAACACTTCATGTGTACCGCTATGAAATATTCAAATAAGACCCAATAAAGTGAATATAATCAAAGTCCTTAAACAGATTGAAATCGATTTGGATATGCTCTTATCTCTGCTCGTTAATTCTAAAACTTAAGTCGTTAAAGTGCTAAGGACCCAAATATCAACCACTCTTCCCATAAATGTATATATTTATTCTAATTACACAGTGTTTGTTTTTACAGACATTATATTTTTTTTTTTTTCTTATCAATACTAAAGTTATATTGTTGTTCCATTAAACAAAGGTTTATCCTGCCTGCTTGTTGTTTATAAAAGCGTTGCATCAATAAAACCTTAATTTTGCTCAAATTCTGGGTAGCGGATATCAAAGATTCAGCAAAGCCGAAATTAAAACTTCCCCCCATTTAGTTATACTTTAGAACAAACAAAAATAAAATTTCTATAAAAGTTTGCACGCGATTTTCGCATTGATAACCTACAAAACAAAAGCAACTCACAATTCGAACATGTTTTAAATATTAATAAAAAAAGAAATATATTAACTTAATTTTTATTTTGTAATCAGCATGTTCCAATAAATGCAATACTACACTCGACACACGCTAAACAATTAATTTGTTGAAGAGGTGAATATTTTTCAAAAATATTTATTTTTAAAATTGAATTAAACATCAATGGCGTTTTCGGTGTATTTTATTTTAAAACACACTTTTCTGGAAACAAATAGAAGCTCACAAATACACAAATGGTGGGGTGAAAGCTGTACAGTGGGGATCATATGTTTGTGAAGTTGATACTTTTCTTTTATTTTTCTAGAAGGATTATGTTGATGAAATGCTGAAGACTTAAGCTTAAATTAGAATTGACATAACCATATCTAACAATCTAATATTCACAAGAATCTCAAGGTGCCATTAGAAAAAGCTAATACCACGGAATAATTGGTAAAATATTTAAAGAGGCTCTATGTCTAGTGCGAAATATTCTAAGTGATGTTGGCCACAGCCGCCTAAGGAGAAGAGATACTGCAAGACTTACCTGAATAGAAGTGTGTTAAACAACTAAATTTGTGAACAGACACCATGATGGGAAAATTTTTCGTCCGGCACTGGCAGGACATAAAAAACATTTAGAATTAGGTGTGATTAATCACCCGAAGAAAAAACATTGTTGTGGTAAACATATTCTAGGAGCAACATATTGTGATAAGTTTCATCTTTGTAGTCAACATGTAACGTTTATTTTTAGAATCATTTAATATCATACTATTACCAAATATATTCGTCCTATTACATCATAATATTTTTCCTTTAATCCTAATTTGTTTTATTACATCCTATTATAATTATATGTGTTCACGTCTGAACCGAAGTTAGCGGATTTCCCATCCCAGGTTTTTATTTTGAATGATGATATGCCCTAAGACGAATTGACAATGTGAGGCGCCACTATCATCAAGTTTTGTATTTTAAATAAATGGAAATTTTATAAAGTTTTGGAAAAAGCAGTGTTTTTATATGGTTAAAATTGCTTGCTGTTTGTTAAAATATCTGTGCCTTTTTTACCTCTTGTTCTAGCTTTCACAATATCACCAAGGTGTTTGGATATTTGGTTGATGAATCCCGAAGCCATCCTATACCACCCATAACCCAGAAACGCAATCAGCGTTCTCTAGGGGAATCTCAGCAAGGTGTTTGGATCCTTGGCAGGTATTCTACGAAACGTATCGGCGTTTCGTCCGGACCACCATGGGGCGTAATCGACGTTTTTAATATGTACTCATACTTTTATCATGTTAATAATATTATTATACAAAGGGATTATTTTATGGTTCAAAGTAATCATATGACAGTAGGGTGACCGTTATTTTATTTTTTCGTATTTTCGCTTGGGAAACCCCTTAGATTGATTCCAAATTAGAAAAAAACAATATATATAAAATTTTAGATCGTTTGCATAGTTATTAGGCGTGCCTTGAGCCCACAAAGTTTGCTAAAAATGCTATTTTTCTCACTATGGGTGGCTTTAAGTGTTCATAACTTCAGTAATATTTATTTTAGAGAAAAACCTCATTCACAAATATTCTAGGGCTATATCTTATGAACAATGTTGCTCTGTATTAGTTTTCTTTAACATTAATATTTAATCCAGAAAAAACCAAATTAAAAAATAACACCGAAATTTTCACATATCTTCGCATTCTTTGCCTGGTGATTACACTACGTGACAAATTTTCAAAAAAGTCGTGACCAAATGAATCTAACATCTAATTTTTATCTAAAATTTTCCCCTGAATCTAAATATGAAGTCAGAATTGTCAAAAGTGGAACAGTTTTTGAGATATTCCAAAATAACCGTTATTTGTGTTTTTAAAAAAGATGATGTGACTGAAATGCAAATATCTTTAAAAATTTTGAACGGACTATGTATTTCTTTCTTTTTATTGAGAGGTTATAAAATTACTAAAATAAGAATGGGTTGCTAGAGAAGTTTGGTCAAGAAATGACAGAGTTATAGGGGACAAAATTCAAGCTTCATTGAAAATTTTATGATTCTGTTCAATTTTTCTCTTTTCAAGTTTTTCTTTTTAATCTAATGATTTAAAAATCCTAATGTTTTATTGCATGCGACATTAGATTATTTTAGACATATGTAGATTGGTACAAAAATGACAAAGCTACAGAAGATTTAGTAAATTTGCCCACATAGAAATTCAATAGCTTTAAGCTATTTTTAATATTTATTTTACTAAAAATTTAGTTTTGTATATGCATTTGTTGTGTTTTTCTTTGGTTTGATACAAATCGTAAAGTGGGTTAATTCAATTAATCTTCTGTAACCTTGTAATTTTTTTACCGATCTGGATCCTATTGGACACAAATGTTCGAATTAAATAGGCTAATGTCGTAAGTGATAAAACTTAAAAAAATTTTATTTTTTGGTTTAAAAAACAATAACTTGAAAAGAGCAAAATTGAACAAAATCATAAAATTTTAATGAAGTTTGAAGTTTTGTCCACTAGTTAGTAGTTAGTTAGTTAATTGTTCTTTATTTCGAATTCATTATAAGTAATCAAAATTGAACATACGACTATGACATGACGTCATCTGTCGGAAAAGGTTGTTATATATATTACAAATATTGTTTTATATTACATAAAAATTAATAATTAAATTCAGTTATTAATATCTTCCTGTAGCCTATCGCATTTATAATATAGCGGGATAAATATTTAAAATTGTCCTTACCATTAAGAATCAACTCATTTTCTGTTACGATAGTTTTTTTTTTAAGTTTTGGAATCTTATTTGTCCTAATATATGGCATTTGGCTATAAAATGCAGAATGTTTTCGGTTTCGTTTAGATTACATAAGGAGCATATACGGGGTCTGTTTTGCTGAAACCTTGTACTATTCAACTCAATTAATCACATCTAGCTTTGAATATATAACCTAATTCTGTTATATTTGTGATTTCCAAATAGGATTGCGGCTCTATGTACTTTTGTCCCCTATAACTCTGTCATTTCTTGACCAAACTTCTCTAGCAACCCATTCTTATTTTAGTAATTTTATAACCTCTCAATAAAAAGAAAGAAATACATAGTCCGTTAAAAATTTTTGAAGATATTGCATTTCAGTCACATCATCTTTTTTAAAAACACAAATAACGGTTATTTTGGAATATCTCAAAAACTGTTCCACTTTTGACAATTCTGTCTTCATATTCGGATTCAGGGCAAAGTTTTACATAAAGATTAGCTGTTAGATTCATTTGGTCACGACTTTGTTGAAAATTTGTCACGTAGTGTAATCACCAGGCAAAGAATGCGAAGATATGTGAAAATTTCGGTGTTATTTTTTAATTTGGTTTTTTCTGGATTAAATATTAATGTTAAAGAAAACTAATACAGAGCAACATTGTTCATAAGATATAGCCCTAGAATATTTGTCAAAAAGGTTTTTCTCTAAAATAAATATTACTGAAGTTATGAACACTTAAAGCCACCCATAGTGAGAAAAATAGCATTTTTAGCAAACTTTGTAGGCTCAAGGCACGCCTAATAACTATGCAAACGATCTAAAATTTTATATATATTGTTTTTTTCTAATTTGGAATCAATCTAAGGGGTTTCCCAAGTGAAAAAACGAAAAAAAAAATTGTCCATATAACTTGCGGTCACACTAATATGACAGTCTAAAAGAATCATATTATAATTTAAAATATGGTTACAGTAATCATTTTGTCATCGTAGGTTATCATAATATCGTTGTTACGATTATTACACATTGTAATCTGCTTGTCGTAGGTCGCAATTATTTATAAATAATTTTATAGAATTTTCCTTTTTTTTCTCTTAAAATAACATACAACTTACGAATAATGGTCAATATTTTTGCACCAATATTTCTCATATATTTGCATTTTCACAACATTAAAAAAATTTTAAATTTCTTATGGCCGTTTTCATCACATGATTATCTTTTTTCCCAACGAAAGACTGCACATTAAAGAAATTCGGTTTTCTCAATGTCTCATTTGTTGCTGTCCTGTCGCAAAACTAACCGGCACTCATCTGCCAATTATTTATTTTTCTTTTATTTGCCGTACAGATAAATTCAATCAGCTGACTTCCAACTTTTACATGTATTTTGAGAGGTGTTGCCAACTAAAAACAATGTCTTTTGTCGGTATATTGAGAAACCCAAAATTGTTAACAGACAGTTTATCGGTCTTATAAATTTATGTTGACATTAAGTAACAGACAGTTTGTCGGTACATTGAGAAAATGGCCATCAGCCTTGATATATTTTTTGACACTTAAAAGTTTTTTTTGATGTACCTACAATTTGTTTTTTTTATTTTTTATTTAATTTCTTTAAGTTGGTAATTTTTTCTTTACCTTAGTTGTATATTTTTTCTTTAATTGTTTTAACGCTCACTAACCAATAATTCGATAGATATGCGTTTGTATTAAAATACAAACGACACAACTGATGCAAAACTATTTTACAAATGGTAACAACAAAATATTATTTAGAGTAAAGATAGTTTGTTTGCATCTTAAACATACTATGACTACACGTATGGAAAGTAATAATGCTATGGGTATTAAATATCATTAAATGGTTGTAAGTAATATTACACGTTTTCAAAGTTATTATTTAGTTGTAAGAAACATTATTATTTTTCAGTCAACAATACTCAATTTTATAATTGCGATAAACATTTAAATGTTTACAAAAACTAAAATATTGGTTATCTTATATAAAAACAACAGCTGTTTGTGTACGACAACAACATATTGTTACAATAAACATAGTGTGGTTGCCGTAACCATGCCCAACAATTATTATCATTAACCTTTAAAATATATTTTTAAGCTTTGTGATATCTAATTCCTTCTCTAAGATTTCTTACAATATTCATGTTCACCAAAGGAAGAAGCGTATGTATAACTATGTCATTCCGTTGCTAACTTCCACAATATTGATCCTAGACCCTATAAAGTATATATATTTTGGATCCTCATAGGAAGAAATCTAAATGTGTATGACAGTTTGTCTGTCTGTGTGTTGAAACGGATTTTCCAAAGACCCCAGATATGAAGGGGACTTGGTTGATATTATTTAATTTAGATATGCTTATCAGAAGTTTCGTATAGAAAGTCAGCCATTTCGGTTCATATATGCCTGAAACATGAGCGAAAGACCATATTGGGGTCTTATTTCATTTCAGAAAATAGGGGTTTATTGAATATGAAATAAGGCCTCACACTTTGGGGGGTTATTTCATTATTTTTTGGTGGTTAAATTTTAGAGGGTTAAATAATGCCGCCTAAAATTATTATAAAAGGTGGTTAAATTTTAAGGGCCGATGTTAGTTTTGAATAAAACACAAAATATTTCGAAGATTATTGTCATTTCTTTTAATAATGTATGGAACAAAATATCGGCCAATTGGCCGCCGCGACCTCGGCGGCACACCTCCATCTAATGGTCCATATATTCGATGACGCTGAGGCGTAATTGAGGTTGTATGCCGTTAATGTGCCGAACTATCTCATCCTTTAGCTTTTGAATTGTTGCTGGCTTATCGACGTACACCTTTTCTTTCAAATATCCCCAAAGAAAGAAGTCTAACGGTGTCAAATCACATGATCTTGACGGCCAATTGACGTCGCCGCCACGTGAGATAACACGGCGATTGAATTTGTCGCGCAAGAGCCATTGTTTCGTTAGCTGTGTGGCAAGTGGCACCGTCCTGTTGAAACCACATATCGTCCACATCCATATCTTCCAATTCGGGTCATAACAAGTTCGTTATCATCTCACGATGGCGAACACCATTCACATTAACTGCCTGAACGGCCTCATTTTGGTAACATATACGTCCCGATGATGCCGCCAGCCCATAAACCGCACCAAACAGTCACTCTTTGTGGGTGCATTGGTTTTTCGACAATCACTCTTGGATTATCATTCGCCCAATGGCGGCAATTCTGCTTATTGACGAATCCACTGAGGTGAAAATGTGCCTCATCATTAAAGATGATTTTCTTCGAAAATTGATCATCCACCATTTCTTGCCACCATTCTGACCATTGACGACGTTTGGAATGCTCAAGAGGCTTTAGTTCTTGAGTCCATTGCACCTTGTAAACGTGTAAATGCAAGTCTTTATGCATAATGCTCATCAACGACGAACTTGAGAGGTGCAATTGTTGGGCACGACGCGAGTTGAGGTGGACGGCTCTTCAGCCACACTATCGCGAACAGCAGTAATATTTTCTGCAGTACGAGCTGTAAGAGCATGCACTGGTGTTTTCACATCTCCTACAGACCCGGTTTGCTCAAATTTTTGCACGATTTTTCCGACATTTGGACGATGAAATTGACCGAAAAAATCACGAAGTGCACGATATGCATTGTGATTGGAACGTCCATTATCATAATAACCCTGAATAACTTTAACGCGCTGCTCGATTGTGTATCTTTCCATGTTTAAATTGGGTTAGTCTGAAATTGAGAAATGTCAAATGAAATGCAGAAAAAACTCAACGTTTAGGTGTGGTTTACACTCATCATCAGCCCTAAAAATTTAACCACCCTTTAGTATGATTCATTTCGCTTATTAAAATTTAAAAACCTAAAAAATTCCCTTCATACTTTAGAGTGCTTATTGTAAAGATTTTGTATGTAATAAACTTTTGTTTTTTTTTTAAAGAGAGAGCAGGGATATAGTGTATAAAAAATATGCCTGGAAAATATTTTAGTATGAAAGTATGAAGGAATTAATATGAAAATGTATAGGACAAATGTTACTCACCAGAAATATAATTAAAATATAAAAAAAAAAAATTCTTAAAACTTTTCTTACAAATTTCATATAATTCAAAATAAATTTTTACCGTCTTTATGTAATATTTCTAGTTTTAACTTTTTATAAAAGGAATTTACAAGCTTTTGTGAGATACTGTATGCATGTAAAAATTGCTTTGAAGCAGAGACACAAGGATAAATATACACATGTGTGTGTGTGTGTAATATGTAATTATGAGTTTATTTCAGTTAACAGCTTATAAAGTTAAAATAAACAACATTTACTAACAAAACACCAAACTATTTATTGTTTAAAACAATACTACCATTTTAGTTTTAAATGATACACATTTTCTAAATATGTAATTTAAGTTTTTTGCAGGTCCCTTATTTTCGATTGTAATACTTTTAAACAATTTTAATAACATATTAAAGATAAAACATGATATTAAATATAGAAATGTGAAAAAGGTGTTACTTTAAAAATACATGCTATAATACTGTTATTTAAGTTTGTTGCAGCCATAATCTAAAGTGATAATAAAATAAGTTGTTTTTATTGATTTAAATTTAAGGTTTTAAATAAAATTTATTTTAAACGGTGATTTTTTTGAGGCCAATATAACTAACAAACTGCATGCCTCGCAGCAATATCTCCAACATTTACCTTCCCCACTCATGTTGTAAAAGATCTAAATAGACTTATATCCGAACACCTTAAAGAACACAAATCAAATCTATGGGTAAACTACAACCATCGTTACAAACATATAAATCCCAATGGAGTCACCCCCACCTTCCCAAAATCTAACACCAGACTGGAACTACGGGTTTTTACTAGATTAAGGTTGGGCCTTACCAAAATTACTCACCAGCACTTGCTGAAAAATGAAGTTAGCCCCATCTGCCGTAGATGTAACTTACATCAGTCAATAAACCACAATGCCAAGACTATTCTATAGAAAGAGTACAAATTTTTGACACGACGCTTCCCAGCTCTTGTCTGAATGATCCAAGCCAAAATAACATCTCCAAAATTTTCAACTTTATTAAAAAATGTAATTTATTGAACAATATATAAATTATTATCTAGAATATATGTATATAGTCTATAACCATCGGAGTCGAAGGCCATAGTAGCTAGCACTCCCTACTTATATTATATAGTGTCATTTATTGTATCATATAATATTAATAAAAAAATAAATAAAATATAGAAATGTGAAAAAGGTGTTACTTTAAAAATACATGCTATAATACTGTTATTTTAAGCCATAATCTAAAGTGGTAATAAAATAAGTTTTTTTTATTAATTTAAATTTAAGGTTTTAAATCAAATTTATTTTAAACGGTGATTTTTTTGAGGCCATATAACTAACAAAGGGGTTTTTCGTCAAACAATTTGTTCTGCAATCACTTTTTGGCAAATAATCATAAAAAGATTTACGCTTCAACAATGATACTAAGTTAGGCAAATTTGCTTTGAAAATCAGTCATCGATTCGCGCAACTAAAAGATGTCCACGTAATTTTTTTAAAGCACGGCTCATGGCTTGCAGGGCTTTTAATAAACATAATTGCCTAATATATAGTAAAGCAATTCTACAACAGACCCTTTAGACTTCATTACATCGAGAAAAATGTAACGTTCGGTGCGGTTTAAAAGCTGGTGGCATCATCGAAACTTATTTATAAAAAAAATTTAAAAAATTCGACACAAAGTATGCATTTCGTCCAGAACAATTATTTCGTAATTATTTCAAAATGTTAATGACATGTATTGATATTTTGGAAAAAAATGGTTTTGATTAAAATTTGATTATTTGTGTTAACTTTTACAATTTCAAGTTCTATCGGCTTTAGAAAAGTGTATACAAATTATTATATTTGTTAATAGCTTGGTCATTTACAGACCGATTTTGTTCATTTTTAATGTCGGTGTTGTACTAATTTTAAGCTACAAATGTATAACAACCTAGTCCCCATCATATCTGAGGTCTTCGAAAAACCCATATTACGAACAGACGAACAATGTTTAAAGTTGATATTGCCATCGTTTTAAGCGTTAAGTTTTACCTTCGAAAGGTAATATTAAAAAAAAAAAATTAATCAGCCGATTTTTTTTATACCCTACTAAAAAATCAAAAATAATATTTAAGAAAAAGTCAAAAAATTTAAATTTGGGCGCCTCGAAAATGCTTTTTTGATATGTCGTAGTGGAATTTTTTTTTTCAATATGCCAAAAGCTATCGAATATTCGACAATATCGACAAATTTTTGTCATTGCAAATCGGCCAACCATAATTTATACCCTTTTACCGTCGGTGAACGGTATTAATACGATAAGCCAATATTAATAAAAACTGACCTCACAGCATTATAATTCGTATTAAAATCTATTTCAAAAGTATACTTTGTATTATGGTTATGAAATGGTGCAAAATTTAATATGGATCGCTGCATTTCGGCACGAATTTCCGTTACTTTTTGTAAAAAAAATATACATTTTTTGAAAAGTTGTTCCACATTTGGGTTCATAAATCTTTTCCTACTGAGCCGATTGTTCTTTATTGCTATCCTAAACTACAATATTATTTTTTTCTTTAATACGATTTCTGTATGACGTGCTCAATTCCTAATTTTTCATATTTGGTAAGTTCACTGAAATTTATTGTTGAGGGAAAGCTAGCTTCTATGCGTATTTCACTGGTTGCTTAGGCCAGCTCATCAGGAAACCTTTTCCTAAGATTTTAGCAAGGCCGAAAATATTATACGAATAAAACCCTAAAGCGAATAAGAATTTTAAACACTCAAAGTCTTACTCGTTACAATATCAAAGCTTAAACAAAACACCAACAATAAACAGTGAGTTTAACTTTTCTTACATCCCCCTACAATTGGCTGGGTTCTTTTCGACTCGAATTGTAGTTGTAAGTGGGTAAAAAGAAAAAACAAAATTAAAAAACAAATTGTTTCATTATATTGTCTTCGCAAGAAAACAACAAAAAAAAACAATTTGCCAATTAAGTTTTCTGCACGGGCACATGCAAGTATGTTATCAAAGTTATTTACGGGAATACAAAATTTATCATTAATACGATTTCTGTATGACGTGCTAAATTCCCAATTTTTCATATTTGATAAATACACTGAAATTTATTGTTATTGAAATTTTCTGTTGAGTCTCCGTAGCGTATTTTCAACAAACGCACAGACAGACGATCATGCCTAAGTCGACTTAGATTTACTCATGGAGCCAATATACAGTTTTACATTCGGTTGCCGTTCCTGTGGCTTTCTTTTATGTAGCAAATACTTTGTAACTACTTTTTCTTTGAAAGTAAACCAGCTGTTTTAAAAAAGAAAAGCATTGAAATTGTGAAAAAAAACTTGTCGTTAAAATAAAAAAATAAATATCTTGTGTCAAAAATATATGTATACCTTTTTAAAAATCATTAAATAAAATTTTACTTTTCACAACTTTTGGCAGTCACTTAACGTTGAATTCTATTTTCAACAGATTTTTCCCCAACAGAGCAGAATGAAAAAGGGAAATCGTCTTCAATTGAACAGAAACAATACAGCTGATTCATAATGGAACAGAACACTCATAAATTAACTATCAAAAAATTAACTAAATAGTCCGTAAAAAACAAAGGTTTATTCAGCTATTTTATATAAAAAAACAATCAATATTCCGTAAAAAAACAAAGAAATATTCAGTTACTTTTCATAAATTAACTATCAAAAAATTAACTGATTATTCCGTAAAAACAAATGAACATTCAGTTATTTTACATAATTTAACTACCAAAAATAAATTTTTACTCATCTATAAAAACGATTTGCTTGTTTTGTGTAATACAATTTCCAGTTTCTATTTGTTAAAATAATTTAGTTAAATACATCAAATTTTTAAAGTAAAATAATTGCGAAGCCATATCGGTCATGCTACTGTTGTTTTATAATTGAGAGTTCTTCTGTAAACAACGTTATCAGTACAACAAAAGTAAAACAAACGTGTATAACGGGGTAAGTAAATAATAATATTCTCACTCTTTCATTAAAAAACAAGCGAACAGGTGTCTGTTTGGTAATTTTTAGAAATTCGGCTCTTTTGTGAAGGAAACAAAAATTACTGAATTTAATAAAATAACTGAATATTCCTTTGTTTTTACGGAATATTCAGTTAATTTTTTGATAATTATTTTATATAAAATAACTAAATATTTCTTTGTTTTTTGCGGAATATGTAGTTAATTTTTTGATAGTTAATTCATATAAAATAACTGAAAATTAATTTGTTTTTACGGAACTTGGAGTTGAATTTTTGACAGTAAAAATTAAATGAACTTTTTGTTAAAAATAAATGAAAAAAATAAGTAGACCGGTTTTTAACTGAATTTTCATTTATTTTATATAACAATTTCAGTTAATTTTACGTATACAACCCTGCAAACAAATGGAAAATATCCCCTAAGGCAATAGTTTAGCAATATCCCAAAATTGTCTTCAAAAAGAAAATAATCAAAGTAATTTTTTTATTTTCTTCCTTTTATAATTTTCGAGAAAATTACGCAACATAAACATACAAAAATTAAATTATAATACAAACATGTGTATGTACGTCATAAATAAAAAAATAAAAATTAATCAAATTTTAAATCTAAGAAATTAGTTCTCAAAATATTCTGCAAAAGGTAATTATTATTAAAAATTAAATAAATCTATTAAATATTAATCTGTTTCCTTTTCAATTTAGTCAAGATATTTCTCAACCCTGGATGCAACTTTAAAGAAGTGGTAGGGGTTTTCTTCAAAAATATGGTGGAAACTAAAAATTTACATATGTATATTATTTTACTTTATTTTTTTTATAAATTATATTATTTATAAGTTAAATTTATACGTATACAATTATCAATTTAATTTTAAATAAAAAGCTGTGCTTCTTTGTACATAAATGACAATTTTTTAAAATACAAAATCTTCTTTTTATCATCCCAATGATATTTTGGCGATATCTTCCTTTTTTCTAATAAGTGGTTATCTGGCGATATTGCTAGTTAATCATCTAGAAGTATCGCTTTCGTATTGCTGAGAAGTATTGCCATCGAGACACGGAAGGAAGGAAGTATCTTCCGCAATACGAAATCGATTATTGCCGCAATAATATTTTTCATCTAGGCAATACGTTTGGCAATACATAAGGTGAATTTCTCTGTGTTTGCTGGGAAAATATTGACTCTACAGAATATAGTTTTTTTATTTATGTGTGTTTAAATGTGTCAAAATAAAATTTTTCATTACTTAAATATTTTTTACATCTAACTTTATCTAAAACCTTTTGGCAAATTTTATTTTAGCACACTGATTTACTTTAATAAAAAATTGCTTTTGTACTTGAAAATGTTCCTGCTCTTAAGTAAAATTTTAGAAGGTTCTTTGGCCTATTTAAAGATATCTTTATTACCTGCCTTTTTAATGCTTTTTTTGTTATTTCTGCCGATGTTATTGCCACATTTTGCTACTAAATAGACAGGTTTGTAGCTTATAACCAAACAATGCTCACTGGTTGTTTCCCTATCTTCATCCTTTTATCCTGGCTGTGTGTTTTGAAAAACTCATGTTCCTCTATGAGTTATTCTGTGTGTTTTATTTTTAAAATTTTTATAATAAATTTTATAATATCCTGTGGCGTGTATTATACATATATAAATTTTGTTTTATGTTTGTACTTTTTTTTTTGTAATTTTAGTTTCACCTAATAAATGTTTGTTGTATGTGCTCTAGTTAAGTGTTTATAGAACAAAAAATGGTTTTCAATCTTTTACAAACACATAAAAAAACATTCTACAGAATTTCGTACACAAAGTGTAAATGTATGTTTATCAGGGTTGTTCAAAAAGTTCTTAAAATATTTTATGGGAATACAACCAAGTAGGTTTCTTCTTCACGTTCTTAACTTTTACTATCTCTCTTGACTTAAGCATCTTTCAATTTATTACTTTTAGCTTTACTTAAAGAACAACAGAAAAAATATTTGTCCTAAATGTGTTTAAGACCCAAAGAAAATATTTTAAATTTAGACAATTTATGATTTATATACTCATTTCATTAACTTGAATTTATGTTCTATCAAAAGACTTTTCCGTTGACCTTCTAGCGTACAAACAAATATTCAGCAACATCCAACCTTTTTTGATAGTAACGACAATAAAGAAAAAACAAAAAAAAAAAAAACACAAGATTAACAACAAAAACATAAAAATAGACAACAAACTTATTTTCCTTTTTCTGTTTCTGTTTTGATGTGACATCATTTTTGTAAGAAAAATTTAAAATGTATGAAACCAACCACAAACAGCAACACAAAAACAAACAAACTTAACTTTTGGATGTGTGTAAGTTAGTTACATTATCTGTAGTTGTATGTTTTTTTTGTGTGCGGTTTTTTATACCCAGACAATCATCATGATAACCCCTTGTGACCTTTAAGTGTATGGCTGTTTGTGTTTTTTTGTATAGATATGAGCAGAATTTTTTGTAAATGTATGAGTAAATTTTAAAACAATTGCTCTCTTGTCAATATAAAAAAAAAAATTATTTAATACACTATGTGAAAACAAGAACAAGAGCAAAATAAAATCCAAATAGAAAAATTAACTGCAGGGCTATACATGAAATACAATATAAGATAATGGAAGATTGAAAACTGAATTGATTGATGAAAAAATATTAAAAAAAAAAGTAGGCAACGTTTTAATACATTGCACACTGGGGCATAATTATATGATTTGTAAAAAAGTTTTGTCGTTAAGTTTTAAGAAGACGTAACCACTAACAATGGCATACAAATTTTTATTTTTTGGGACATCTTGTCTTGCAATAATTAAATATTTTATAATTGTAAAGTGAAAATTAGACCTAGGCTTAAATAAATTGTATACCTTCTTAACGTTAAAGTATTTCTATAAACAACAGTTTTTTTTTTTTTTTTTTTTTTTTTTTTTTTTTATTTATTTAAACATTTAACACTTAACCTAAAGTTATCACACAATTTACACAGTTTTAGTCATTATAAAAACCTCTGATTTGATATTTTAGACAAATTAATATAAATGAAAAATGTATGTAACAATCATATACCCCATGAATACCTATATAATTGTAAGTCATATATACAAATTTGAGTATATACGCAATACATATATGCATGCATGGAGACATAATCAGATAAATAAATTGGTCTTCTTTAATAAAGGCCGGAAATTAGTGGGTTACTAGACATACTATAAGAAACCTTGAAGCGTTCTGTTAAAAAACTTATTTTTCGATAATTAATTTTATATTATTTTCTTCGTGAAGATCTGTGGTGGAGAAATGCCATGGTAAATTAAGCATCATCTTTAATAGCTTATTTTGACAGATTTGAATTTTTTTAATGTGCGCAAGCTCCCCAAACTGGACAAGCATTCAAAATTATAGTTTAAAATTAATTTTATAACGCCTCTTCATATCTTTTTTGAGCACTCGATACTTTTAACCCTAGACGACGTTTCGACGAGCATTGCTCCTTTCTAATTAATTTACTATTAAATGGGTGTGCCTAACACTCTAAAATGTTGTATGCTATTAGTAGATGATTTACTTTTACTGCGTGTAATTGTGTTTTTTAAACCGCGTTGCTAGAAAACTGCTTTTATTGGTTTTGTACTCGTCGAATCGTCGAAGGTTGGTTTTAACTTGACTTTTATTTATCAACTTTGTGAGCAAATATTGCAAATGTTGTTACTCAAAACAATAGTGGCAACAATGACCAGCTAAGGAGAAAATATAAAAAAGAAAACAAATGAAGTATGTGTAGATCATGCCCATACGAAAAAATGACGAATGTCAAAATCAAAATGTGATATATGCGAAAAACCCATGTGCAGAAAGCACAAAGTTAAACTTTGTGACATTGGCTCAAAGTGTTATTTAAAAAGAAAAATTTTTAATTTTTTTAAAGCCTAAAATGTATTTTTAAGTTTTGACTCTTTTTTGGATTTACAGTTTCCCTTACAATATTTTTCAGGTCCTTTTTTATGATCCCAAAAATTTGTGCAACATAAAATGAATTAGTACAAAAATGAAATATTTCGCTTATCTATAAGAATTAACAGCATGTTCATCGATTTCGAACATTAACGTTCGCATAGAAAATTACATTTAGAACAAAAACAAATTTTAGAATTTTGTTTTTGTTTTAAATATAATTTTCTATGCGAACGTTGACGCTCGAAATCGTTAAACCGGCAGTAAAATTACTTTTTTTTTTATATAGACTTATAAGGTGCCACAATGATAAATAGCCATTATTGAACAAGTATATTTGATTTTAAGCCAAAGTTATAGGCAGTTAAAATACACATCGTCGAATCGACGATCAGTAGTTACAACGTACGTAAAATATAGTTAGTACTCTAGGGTTAAGCAACCGGCATACAGCTTTCCACGTGTTAAGCAAGGAGTATCTAAATATGTATATTCAGGACCATATTTAAACTGAATATCAAATTTATCAAGAAGAGCAAAATTAGCAAAAGTACCAATTTTTCCTTTTGCATTTATAATATAAATAGTTGTAGAATCTATGGAAATTAAGCTTTTATTCTAATACAATAAATATGAATATTGAAGAAATGTAGCTCCACCGACCAACCAACGAAGAAATAAATTTTTTGCAAAAAAAATCTTTCGCAAAAAGTTTTACGAAATTCTGTAAAGGATTTAATGGTTTTAAAGAATTTTTTTAATTTCTAGGTTATTTCAAATTTAGAGTTCATTCATATAAATCAAAAAGATGTAGCTCAAGCCAAATGTATTAAGAAATATCGAAATGGTGTGGAAATGGTTCCATGCACTCACTGGTACTGTACAAGAACCACTTTAAAAATATATAAACTTTGTTTGTCAAAACAAAAAAAAAATTCAAAATTTTTGCTTAATCCAGTTAAGTTTTCGAATTTGTCGACAGCATTGTATTTATGTATATTGATTGCGCAATTTCCAAATTTCAAATTATTATAAATTATAAAAAAAGGAAAGCACTAGAAGTTAAATTTACTAGCATGTATGTAAGTATGTATCTATATTTAAATTTGGAAAACTTGAAATAGTGATTTTATGGATTTTTTAGATTGTTAACTTTCACCCGAATGCGGTGCATTATAGCTTAAAACCTTTGTTTTTTTATCAAATTGACCATACAATAAAATTAAAACAATATGAATTTTGTTATGGATTGTGTCAAAAAACATCTTCCAAAATGACAATAATTATTGGTGAAAAACGTAAAAATTTTCATATGATATAACTCAGGCATTTTTTAACCGATCAAAGCCATTTAGCAACTATTTGACGCATAATTACGTAGCCTTTTAAACAAGATGTAACTCATTTTGATTAAATCAACCTTTGTCTCTGGATGGCGGCTGAAAATTAAGTATACAGCGAAAAACACAAATGTTCCGTTATCTGATAAATGTGACGTAGTACATTTGTATGATAAAGACCAACATCTACATATTTTATATAAAATTATGTAAAATACTTTTTCAATGTCGATAACGTGTAATTACAATATTAAAATCATTTCATTGTGTCATGATTTAATAAATTTCTTTGGAAAAGCAAAAAATGGCTTATGTTTGCTCGTTTGTTTTTAAATGGCACAAAAACGGCTGAAGAGTATTGCTCGAAACACTGGTCAAGAACTTCAATATCAATATCTCCGTACCGATTGACGATAGAATGCTTAGTTTCTGAGATATACATAGCGGAATCTTAGATATGGAAGTTCCAAACCAGAACCAGTTTGCTTCGCATAAAAGCCATTAGTCATTTTTGTGCCATTTGAAATATTTAGTTAGGATTTTTCCAATTTCACATATGTAATTCTTTTAGCAATTTTTTTTTTGTAGTATTCTGATAAATTGTTTAATTTTAAATGAAAGTTTACTGTTCCAATTAAGTTTCTCAAAATTAAAAACAATTGTTTGTTAATTATTAAATAAACAGCGACATCTATCAAATATCAGCCTATATTTCACACAACGGATAAATGAGAGCCACCCTAATGGCCATTTAAGGTAGCCGAATGTGTCCCCCAATGAATAGAGGTTTGGTATAAATAACTTTTCAGTTGGAAAAAATGTTTTTTTTTAGTTATTGCTAGTTATAATTAATCAAAAATTTTAAAAATTGGAATTTGTTTGTATCCCAGGAAAAACTTTTTGATTTTTAGTAATAGGTGGTAGTTATTTCATACGCTACCTGGTAAGTAGTTATCATTACAATTGTCATTATTTTGAAAACTTCAATAATTACTTACAAGTAAAGACCACAGCAACTACTTATTACTTCTATTATTTTCACTTCTGAATATTTGCTTACTAATTATAAGCTCAATAACTACTTATTAGTGGTGTTGTTTTCAGTACTGAATATTTACTTAATGGTAACGTACTTAATAACTACTTATTAGGTATATAAACTAATGATTTTTTTTTAACAATTTTAGCAATATTGCTGGGATATTATATATAATAGTAAAAATAGTTTCGCTATACACATTGCGTATAACTGTTAAATATTAAACATAGATATCATACGCCACGAGGCACAATGGCGTAATTAGCACTGGTCGGTAAAATAAATTGTTTAAAAAAAATATATGTCATATAAAGATTTAGCGAGCTGAATCCTTCTTAAGTCATGATGAAACTTATTAGCATAACCTCCTTATTTCGGGCGAAATATTAGTCACGCTCTTAAAAAAAAAAACTACAAGTGATAGAAAAAAACTGAAAACGGATTTTAATTCATCATGCTAAATTCAATTGATATTAAAGAACAAAGATGTTGTTGCCAACTTTTTTATTTGTTTTTTTGCCAACCAGTTTGGCGTGCCTGCTCTGATTTGTCAAACAGTGAGCTGAACTAAAAAAGAAAGCGTGGAACCTCCGGTACACTGACAATATACACCTCTAAGTATTGAGAAGGATAAGATTAGAAATTTAAAATTTTGTTCACATTGCTTCGGTATCAATACACAGGATCTGCTTAAAAAAAATTACTAATTTTATTGCAATATGGTATCAAAGCCTAGCCAATACAAAATTATGTTATGCGGTGAAGATCTATGTATATAAGAATTCTTTGTACAGCATATTATCTTTATATCTACTTTAATATGAGATTTTTCATCATAAAGCGGTTTTAGGAAGGGGCTAAAATTTTTCCATGACATTTGCAAGAAAGTTACATCTTAAAAAGTTTTTTCGGAAGTGGTATTTGTATAAGAGCTAGTGTGAAATATGCACCTACTCTCTCTGTTTCTAATAGGCGTCGTCCTTATGACAAGGATTACATGAACAGACAATCAGCTAGCCAGTCGGATGGTTATCGTCAGATTGATTTAAAAAGTGATTCTAAGTTTATACTAAAATTTGCGTCTAAATCCAATATTTTTATATTTTATTTATTAAAATTTTTTTTGTTTTTGAAAAATATTTAAGCAAAAATGTTAAAATAAAATAAAATTCAACATTTTATTCGAATAAGTATTAACCATTTTTTATGAACATTTTCTAGGAAATTGAATTGCAAAAATCAAGATAAGAAATACTTTTAAATATAAAAATTCAGAAATTAAAAAAAAAAAAAAAATATTAAAAATGTTTTTAAAAGTTTTATTGTAAAAAAATATTAAATTAATTATTTTTGTTTTTGCAGGTTCATAACAATGGTTACGAAGTCAAAAACAAATAATTATTTTGCTGTGCCTGTGCAAAAAAAAAAAAAAAAAAAAAAAAAAAAAAAAAAAAAAAATGTTACTCCTTCTTTAACCTTCTCATAGAAGCGAATGTGGAATGTGTATCTTATCTTTTATACCAAAGAGCCGATTCATTCTTTAAAGCTAGCTTACACTATTATACTTTGTATTAATACATGTCTAAAACTCAAGTAATATGTAAAAGTCTGATAGCGTGAATGCATGTGTGATGACAATGACAAGTATTATTAAAAAAGTTTGACATCCCATACGACTTCATCGTTTTTTGAAAATTTTCTAAACAATAATACTTTTCATTGGATCAGGGTTGCATTTTATTTCATGTGTGAGTGTGGTTATACTTTGTGTGATGGTGTGAACACAAACTGTCATGTTAGATTCGATTTTTTGACAGCCGCAACAAAACTAATTATATTTCTAACTCACAAAGAATTATGAAATACGTAAGACTTGTGAGATAGTGTAAACTAGCCTTTAGCAGTAAGATAGGAATAGTAATTAAATTAAAAAATATTTTAAGCAGGCCTTTAAAAAGGCCTGATGTAAGAAGGTCTTTTGAATTTTTCCGCTGGGTTGTTTCAATTTTCAATACACTTACACTGTTGACTGATACATTCATACTTAAAGTTTTGATGCGAGCTTGCTTCCGAATTCTCTTTCAAATTGTGTGTTTCGATTCACTGTCGAGAAAACAGCTGATTGAAATTTATATGAGAAATAAAGACGTAGCTGCTTTGACAAGCAGTATATCGTCACTACCCTGAAAAAACTATTTTTGTAATCACAATAGTTTGCTTTTTATTAAGTTTTTTATCGCTCCTGAAAATTATTAAAAATTATGATAGGCCCTTTTCTTTCTTAAAAGTGTAACTGCAGTGTCAGGTAAATGTTTCGCTTTTTTATGACCTAAAATTAACCATTTCTGGTTCCCTTGTTCTGGTAACACATACTACCGGTAAAGAGCTGAGAGTGCATTCTCAAAAAGTCATAAGATAACACTTAAAGCTTTTGGCTCATACTCATAGTCAAAAAACTAAAACCGGCTTTAAATGCATGTGAAGACCATTGTTCTTAAGTATACTTTAGAAAAATATCACTTTATTTTTAACTATGAATATGGGCCTTTGTATTTAAAGTTAAAAAAGTTTTAGAGTTAATAAAGTTGATGAGTTTATGTACTAAATTCTAAGAATTTAAAAAATAAGCAGAGGCCCTAAAGTAAAAAATACTTCTACTTTAAATCTTGATCTTTATAAAATCTTACAAAAAAGTGATTTCCTTTTGTTATAGATTTTGACTTCTTTTGAACATTTCCTTATATTTTAAAAAATTAACCATTTTCTTGTAATTCATCTTTTCCTTGAAAAATATTTAAAGTTTTGCATTAAAAGTTTCACTTAACACTCTATTTGATTTAATTTACACTACTGTTATTTTTCTTTACTTATGTATATTTCACTTACTGTTATTGATATCCTCTTTGTTGGCTCTGGCTGGTTGTTGTTCTTTTTGACAATTTTTTTTCATTTTTTTATTATTCAACCGTAAGTGTCAGATTATATTTAACGGCAAACAACGCGTTTTGTCATTTGAATACGATATAAAAAACACACACATGCAAGCATACTCGCCTGTAAGTATGCTATACAAAATAAACAATTACAAACAACTGACGTTTACAAAAAATTTTCACACTTTTATGCAGAAGTAGAAAAACGAAAAACGAAACACGTAACAATGATATTGACTGATAGTTAATGATATTTCAGCGTAAAATGTAAGCACTTACGTATAATTTCACTGTATAAATATTGTTGTAACATGCACTTACTCACGGTTATGCACAAACACATTAATACTTGTATAAACAAATGGTGGGCGAAAAACAACAGAACCGTAATACATAAAATACCTATGCTTTTGTTACAATTTTAACGGCGAATTTAAAAAACTATGAACCAACTCACATACACAAATGCTGCTGTTGGCTGCTCTACTTACAACCAAGGAAAAATAACAGAAATACTTTTTACTCCGAAATACAAGCGTACAAAGTGTTATAATTATTTTTTTATTAGCGTCTTCTTTATTTTAATTACTATTATTGTTTGTAGAGCTCGATCAAGCACTGAGATAAACAATATTTGACATCAGCAGGATGTCAAAATGAATGCAGTTTCTCTTATGATATACTCTACTCACACACGTTCTATAGCCATACACATACAACAGGGAAAGTGTAATATTAAATACGACTATTTATATGATTAAACGTTCAAGTACTTGACACATGTTTTCACGTACAAAACAGGACAAACACATGTACACAAACACTCAAGCACACGCTGAGGACAAAAAAAAAAAAATCACTGCGGGAACCATGTAACGAACTGTTGTTATTATTATTATTATTATTATTTTTTTTTTATTACTATTATTGTGACAGATTTTAGATGTCTGTGTTATTTTGCGGCATAAATATCTTTCTTATTTTTTGTTGTTTATAATATACAAATGATACAAAATTCCGAATGAAAGCACAAGGACTTTTACTTAACCTCTCTTTTATTTATTTAAGAAAATATTATCTTATTTCTTGCTGTATTTATTTATTAAACAAAACCAATTTATTTTAGAATTAATTTGAAAGGAAAATTTTCTTCATTTTTTTGTATCTTTTACTTTTGCTTTAATTTTTATCTTTTTGCATAAATTAATTTCACTTAGAATACGTATTCCTGCGTACCCGTTTATTTTAAAAGAATTGAAATTTTTTTAGCAATAGTTTTATTATCTTACATATTCTTCAATTCCTATTTTAACATATTTTTTTTTTTAATTTCTTTATCCTTTATTAATCTTTTCGTTTTGTTTTTTAAGACTTCTTGTTTGATTTGCGTTTATTTGTTACACGTACCTTGTGCTGCGGTAAACTAAAGTTATGTTTACCATGTTGCAGGCAATTTACCGAGGTTAGTGCTGGCTGCGCAGAAAGTATTTATGCTACGGATAAAAATCTTTTCGTTCTCTTTTTGTGTACGGATAACATTTTTTTAGTGCAAATGTTTTTCTCTTGCATGTATTGTATGAAGTCAAGAGTAGAATTTCAATAAAGGTTAAATAAATTGTTGTGCGAGGTTGAGTACTGAATATTTTAGACTTATTCAAAATTGAATTTCAGCTAGTTTCAATTCGTAGTGTCCTCCAACAAGAACTAATTTCTTTGTGTTTTAACGAGCTCTTAGAATAACAGAATTTTCAAAAGATTTACAAGGAAATAAATTTTAAAAATAACAAAATATTTGACAGAAAGTTTAAAAAAAAGCATGACCAGTAAATTAATGAAACTTTGGCTTTATTTTCAACAGTTTTTATTGATTTACTTACTTTTATTTGTAAGAACGTAGTTGTATAATGTAATTTAGAAACTGTTAAATGTTGTTTGATCTAGCAAACGTTTTGCAAAAGCAAAATTTTTTTTTAATAAAACTAGTGTTTACGTGTAGGTCGTAAAATATATGTAGATCTTTTTATTAATACAAAATAAAAGAAATATACAAAAAATAAGTTGATTTGACAAAAATTTAAATTTCAGCTTAGATAACACTGCTTAACAAATTTTTAATTTGGAAAAATACCAAGAACGCCACATGCCTAGATAAGTTAATTGGGACCTCCTGCACACGAAAAACGCTGTAATTTTTTTTTCTAAGTACCGTTTTTTAGATAACGGTACTTTTGTGTTTTTCGGTGTATGGTCCCACTTAAACCCTTGTGGAGCCAAACCGAAAAGTCCACTCGAGATAAATAGCATATCGTTGGAAAGGTAATTAAATGCCTTTTGAGTCGAAATTTGTATCTGATAAGAAGTGGCAGAGTTATAGCACCTCAAAATTTGCCTTTTTTTTATTTAAGTTTATTTTCAAACTTTTTCATTTTTATTTCGTTTTTTTTTCAACGTTATAGTAAAGATCTGGAATATTTTATTTTTTTTACCAAATTGTTTATTTAATTACCAACATTTAAAGCGTAATTTAAAAAATATCGGATGAAAAATAAAGTCTTTTTTAAAGATTTTGTGGAACGACAATATTTGCATCTTCATTGCTCACACACTATATTCGACTGAAATTCAAAATATTTAAATTAAAATGACGAGCGTCTTGAACTTTTGCGTTTTTTTTCGGATGGGTCTTCGCGAATGAGGAACCGACAATAAGAACCGACGAATAAGAAGTGTAATTTGAGGTGCTATAACTCAGCCACTTCTTATCAGATAGAAATTTGCAGCATATCGACTGAAAAGGCTTTCCAACGATATGCTATTTATTTCGATCGGACTTTTCGGTTGGGCTCCACAAGGGCTTAAGTGGGACCGGACCATACACCGAAAAACACAAAAGTACCGTTATCTAAAAAACGGTACTTAGAAAAATGATAATTTGCATTGATTGCAATTTATCTTATGGTTTTTTAAACTACGGTCTTCTGGTGGTCATACGGTGGCCATTCTTTAATAAATTCGTATTCGTTGGCGGGCAAGTTATGTAAAATCAGTAATTTTAAATTTATTTTCACTTAGGACGTTTGTACTGTAGGGCAGCGTTTAGAAAATCAGTACTTTAGTATTTTTTTCAATACTTTTTCATATAAAAAATACCGCAGTACCCCCGCATCATATTTAGTACTTTTTTGTCCTTTGCGCTTTTTTACTTTTAATATGTTAGCAACATTCTTAACTCAGCACTAAACTTAAACTATGTTTCGATAAAAGACTTTCGTAATCATACGTTTGCTGCAAAATTTAAGTTGTTGTTTAAAAAAAGTATTAACGACGTTAATATTTAAATACAAAGAGAGGACACCAGGATTTATATTTTGCTATCCAGAATGGAGTACTTGTTCTTACAATTAAATTTTTTGTTTAACTCAATTTCACATATTTATGGAAACATGCAAAGTTAACAAGGAAATTGTTTATTAATTGAAAGAAACTACAAAATCATTTTGATTTGTTTTTTATTTAAGCTAATAGGACCCCCTCAAAATCAATTTTATGTTGTGTATTTACGATGTGTGTTGATAATGCTGTCGTTTCTTTTTTTCCTTTGTATATCCATCCATCATTTTATTTGAGATTTTGCGAATCATTCAATCCGGAAAACATTGTTTTCGGGAAAACTCATAGTTTAAAACAATTATTATTAATGTTAAATCCAAACGAGAAATAAAACTATGAAAATATCAACTCTCAATTCCGTGCACTTCACGAAATGAAGTTTATTTTCTAAAGTAATCAATTTCGTGTCTTAGAACAACAAAATTCATAATAATTTCTTGATTTTGACTTCTGTATTTCGTTCGTATTAAGTAAAATTTTCTTAAATAAAGAAACATTTTGTTGGACAAGATCATGCAACATTTAGTGGTAATTAAGTAAATATTTTTTGCGTGCAGCGGATCTTCCAGAAATAAAGCATTTCAGAACTGAAAATATTTTAATGTTTTGGAAAAATATAGCCAAACCTAAAAGCACAATGGATAAACTAATTCTGAGTGTTTTTGAAATTTTACCGATGCCATATTCCTCAGTATCAGTTGAACGCACATTTTCAATGCAACATGCTGTAAATGGCAAAGGTAGAAATCATTTACACGTAGAAACACTTTCAAATTTGATAAAAACTAAGACTCTATTAAAATCAAATAGTCGCTGTTATATTTAAAATATTTCTTATGTTTTGACCGTTATTTTAAAACTTAGTTTGAAATTTATTTAAAAGTCTGAATAATGTAACTTTGCGAAAGTTAAAATATATCTGTGGCATTTTGACAAAACTTCTAAGTCGAGATAAGATAGTAAAAAGTTAAAAAAAAACTCGATGAAAAATCATTTTATTAAATAGTAAAATTAACCAAAGTTAATTAAAAACTTCAAAAAATTTGTTTCGAATGGCAGTTCTTATGATTAACATATTTTTCAACTTTTTAAATTTGACTCAAGTTGTTTTTTCAAAATGACACAGAATAAGTCTACCGGTTTATATTAATGAGTACAAAAATCAAATTTTTAATTTATTTACCTATTCATAAAAATATGAACTATCTTAAAAAAATTTCTTTAGAAAATACTAGAAATTAACATACCATACGCGCATGTAAAACAGAAAATTTTTTTATATGTGTACCTTTAATATTATTACTGTATGTTCCTTAATACATAGATCAATGAATTCCAAAAAATGTTTTTTGTTCCTTTTACATATATATATATATATATATATATTTGTTCCTTTTACTCCTGCAAGGAGCATAGGGCCGCCACAAGGTTATTCCAATAAACTCGATCTGATGCATGGTGTTTGGCTTCATTCCAACACAGGTTTAAATGGGATATTTCGGTTTCAATTTGCCGTTTCCAGGTGTGTGATGGCCTTCCGATACGTCGACTGTTCCTTTTATTTTTGATTATTGTTTTATTTTTTCAGCAAAAAGTACCATTTGGTCGTAAAAAGTACTATCTAAGTTCAAGTTTAGTACAATTTCAAAAGTTCAATTTCGCAACACTGCTGTAGGGTTACCAACTCAATCCCAAAGCGATAAATATCATAATTTTTTCATAAAAAAGTGAACCTTAAGCTTATTCAAACACACATTAGTTTTTAAGAATTGTTATTTAGATAAACAAGTCGCGATATTACATTTTTGATACGAAAACCGTTAAATTGAACGCATGTAAAAACTGGTGGGTGTAACGCTTTATCCATTCAATTTGTGTAAGGCATTTTATGTATGTACAAAATTTTTTTATAAAAAAATCTAAAATTATAAGAATACACAGTGGAGCCGTTGACATAATGGACACAAAATGCTGTCTCAATACTTAACCAAAAGAGCAATAAGACGTTGGCCTTTGACGATGTTTTTTAATTTATTGGATATTTCAGCCCTAGCAGCTTACTTTGTGCATAAATGCCAAAATCAACACACAAATTATTGTTTAAAGCTCTTGACGAAGATTACACTATGCAACAAATGGAAATTTTTTTTTTTACCTGAATAACCACTAAATTTTTTTTGATCCGCTGTAGTCACCTAACTGCAAAAAACATAATTTTTTTAAATTCTATGGCAAGGTTTTTCTTTTTTTAAATTTTTTTCTAAAATTTGAGATGCATAAATCCGTTTTTTATTCCCGATTAAGTGAAAGTACCCAGTTTTGACATTTTTTATCGCAAATTTGAGTCGAGCAACATGTTATTTTAGGTTTGCAACATGTTGCTCTACACAAATTTGCGGAAAAAATGTTAAACGAAGTACTTTCAGTTTATCGGGAATAAAAAACGAATTAATACATGGATTTTCATGAAACAAATTTTATTTTATTTCTATTATATGCAGCTTTATGAAAAAATAATTAAAGTAAAGGAAAAAAATAATGTGTAATAAAAAGGTAAAACTTTGTGATTTTTAGTTCTCACAATATTGCGATAAAAAAGGTCAAAACTAAGTTCTTTCAGTTTATCGGGAATAAAACAGGAATTTGTCCATGGACTTTCATGAAATAAAATTTATTTTACTTCTAATACATGCAGCTTTGAGCTTAAGTACTAAAACTGGTAAGTATTTGTTGATTTCAATTTTTTTTTTTTTAAATTTTTTAAATTCAAAAATTTTATAAAAAAACAAAAAAAAAATTTTTTTTTGCCACTTCGGCCTCGATAACTCAAAAAATAATGGCTAAATCAAAAAATGATATTAGATAAACTTAAATCTGGCGTAATTTAAAATGTTTTGACGAATTGCATAACAAAATTGGGTACGTCGTTCCAAAGTTACGAAAAGATGTATAAATCAGCCTCTTCAAAAATCTCAAATTTTAGAAAAAATGTTTTTTAAAAAAAACTTTACCATAGAATTTTAAAAAATGATGTTTATTGCAGTTAGGTGACTACAGCGGATCGAAAAAATATAGTGGTTATTCAGGTAATTTTTGCTTGTTGCATAGTGTTATTCTTGAACCTTTGAGTATTACAAATAATATCTCGATCTGAAAACCAGATGGTAGTTAGTAGGTTTTTAAGCAAACTAACTCTGTATATACTTATAAGCCCGCGCAGACAAACACACAAAACATAAAAATTTTCCGCAAAATTGCTTTAAATTTTATTTGTTGCTTATTTCCCAAAAAGTCGCCAAGCCAAGTTGCCAAGTTGCCAAGCCATAAATGACTAAAATCTGTTAACAACTTTTGATTTTATTCAGAAGAGTCGAAAAGTCTCAATTAATTTAAAAATTTCATAAAATGCAATACTTGAATGGAAGCCCCCCTAAGAAGTGGTGATAAGGGGCAAGTATGTCTCGAGAAAATGTTAAGGACAAACAACTTAATGAGATCGGTCATATATTTTATCAAACTAGGGGCGACTCCTGGGCATTTATGGGACTTTTTTTCAATATATTTCAAGTTTGCATTGAAGATTTTGTATGAGAGCCCCCTTAAGGAATGGATATAGCTGGTAGGTATGTTAGACATAAATGATTGAGATGAAAAATAAAGTGGGGTTGGTCATACATTTTACCCATCTAGGGGCATCCTTGGCACTGTTGAAATTTTTAAATTTGGCTGCTGCAGTGTCAAGGATGCCCCTAGATGGGTCAAATGTATGACCAACCCCACTTTATCTTCCTTCCTTAAGGGAGCTCCCATACAAAATGTCCAATGCAGACTAGAAATATATTGAAGAAAAAGTCCCATAGATGCCCAGGAGTCGCCCCTAGTGGGATAAAATGAATGACCGACCTCTATTGGTTTTTTGTCCTTAACATTTTCTCGAGACATACTTGCCCCTTATCCTCACTTCTTAGGGGGGCTTCCATACAAATATTGCGTTTTATGAAATTCCTCAGTTTCATTTTTTATACGTCTGGAAAAAATTAGAAGCGTAGCTAAATTTTCCATTTTTTTTATGAATTTTTAAAAAACAAAAATTTCGAAATTTTGATAAAAGAAAATTATTTTTTTCCAACCACCACTGGATTCAGCGTACCCGAATTAGGTTCAAAGGACAAGTGCCCAGCTTGTCTAAAAAAAGTGTTAATTTCTATCACAGTGTTATTTAAAATACCATTCAAGATATAAATATGAGTATAAAGCTATATATATAAACTGCTGCATTTAAGCAACTAGTGCAGTAATTCAACACAAATAAAAATTCTCATTTTCTAAATTCAGCAAGTTCTTAAGGTGTTATATTAATTCATAATAAAAATGTTCACATTAACTGTTCTTATCAGTTTTTATGCCTTCTATAATCTTCAGAATGTATTTGTTTTTCAAGGAAATGAACACATTGTTTTAATGAAGAAAACTATTTGGCTCGTTAAGAGTTGGACTCTGTAATTAAATTTAAAATATTGTAAGAGTTATACTTTTACTTTAAAATTTAGTTTTTGCCATAAACAAAGGCAATTTGAAAAAGCAATTAATTCTTTAATCACACACTTGATATAAACTCTAATTAACATGCAAACAAATAAACAAATTCACACTAATGCACACACGCACTCATTCAGACAAACAACTATATTTTAGGATTGTGCCCTCATATGAAAAATACGAAAACAGGAAAGCAGCCATAACACTATTTAACGGTAAGTAGAAGAGCATGAAGGTCTTAGTAGTTTTATAACTATACAAAAGTCCATACATATCGCACTTGATCAACAAGAGGGTTTTAACTCAAAATTTGTATTTTTCCACTTTTTAGAATAAATCGACACATAATATTCATATCTACCCGCTGTAAAATGATCATGCTATTTTGTCTTCTTTTTGGCAATGAAAAGTTTGGTTTAAAAATAGTTTTTTATATCACTTTAATATTAAATAAAAAATTATTTTGCTTCTATTCAGTTAATACCTCTTGTTGATTAAGTGCGATATGCACATACGTAGGTACAGGGTGTTTTTTTTTAAAGTTACAGAAGTTTAACAGCCAATCCCACGATGTCACACGTTAACCTTCCCATAGAAAATTACATTTAAAACAAAAACAATTCCAAACAATTTGCAACAAAGCAACTTGAAGACAGTTTTTTTTTAAACTAAGAAGCGTTAACCGACCATTTATTGCGAAGACATATCCAACAATGATTCCGCCAGCCCATAAAGGTTACCAAACACTGAGTTTTAAGGGATGTACTGAAAACTTTAAAATTTTGAATTAATACCTTCTTTATGATTCAGTGCGTTATGGGTATTTATGACAAATATAACTTAAGTGCACATTTTTTTTTCTAATTCGTTTATAGTTTTTCTTTAACCTCATACAAATTAGTCTAAGTATTTATATGGTTTTACGACAAAAAGAAAAAAATAAGAAAATGTTTTAAGTTTAAACTACATGCCCTAAATATGGTTGTGTTAAATAGCATTAAATATAAAAAAGGATAATTTAAACTTTACTTTATTTGTTCTTATGAATGTACAGAAAGTCCTCTCGTAAAATATGAAATGTATTGCATGTTAGTTTTTCCTTAAGTGTTTTTACGTAGGTGTGAAACATTTTTGCTTCGTCACAATAAAAATGTGAATGTAAATAGAAATTTAAAAAAGAGAAACAGTTGAAGTATATATGCGGTCAAATTTGGACACTATAAGAAATTTACATCAAGCGAAAATGAAAGAATGTTAAAATTAGACGTAGAGGGGTTTGAAGTTTAACTCTGGACAAAAATTAAAACCACGTAAACGAAAAATAACAAATATTTAAATTTTAAAACTCTTCACTATAGGGCGAAAGGGCTTAAATATATAACTTTGTCATTCCGATTGTAATTTCTACGACATTAAGTTTAGAGTAAAAAAGGTTAATTTACGATGTCTGTCTGTCCCTCTGTTTTTTCAGTTTATTCAATAAACTCAACCGTTTTTAAGTTACACGAATATATGTTGTGCAACCTCCTCTATTTTCGAAATAACGGTATATATCGAAAACAAGAGCTAACCTTAAAAACATGATTAGCACCGATGGTTATAGCCATTTGCCAGTTATTAAAAGAAAAGTGGACTTATTAAATGTAAGTCGTCAACACTTTAAGAAGTATTGATCCTTTCAATTGAAATTTAGAAACATGTCAATTGTAACCTGCTATGTTAAAAACTAAAAACTAATTGTGCCTGTTACATATAACTTAACAAGCTTATAATACCCAAACACCTTTTATTCTAAATCTAAACATTACTTAGATTTGTATCTAAATTATGTTGTACAACAATAACCATAAAATATTCGCTTGTTAATTCCTTTCGAAGGACGGAAAACAAGGAAAGAAAAGGTTAGGAAAATGGTAATGGATATTTAAAACAAATTACTCTTTCATTTCTTCTTTTGTGAAAGTTGGAAAGATTATATCGAAAAAAAATTTGTGCACATTTTAAACTAGAAATAAAAAATATTTTTATTTTTGTTTTTAATGAGCTCTTAGTGACTATTTTACAAAAAGGTTTTCAGGGAAATACTAAAAATTTAATAAAGATTAGACCTGCGAAATAAAAAAACGATTAACAAGTTTAACATTTTGTTTCTTTAGGGAAGGCTTTTTTATATTAATTAAAAAAAAAATAATTAAAAGTTTAAAGCACTTTAAATTTTAATAAAATATTAAGTTTTAATTAAACTGTGGCTAAAAAATTATAATCTCATAATTAAAGTAACTAACTATTGAAGATATCTTTAATATGTATGTATAAATCGTCTCCCTTTGACCCACGCCCAATAATTTTCCTTTTAAGAAGACACAAGAAAGGAAACGTTTGAAAACAGAGATCTCTCCAGTTGAGCTGTTTTTATTATTTATTTATTTCTTTTAAGCCATATTTATAGATTGGTTAAACATTAAAATTTTGATGTTGGGGTTAAACAACTTTTGAAATAAAGAAAATATTAATTAAGTGGCTCTATAGGGATGCTTGTAAAATACAAGACGTCGAACGATACCAAAGCCAAAAGTCGATTTTGCATATCGGAAATACTGCTGCAGCGATACCAAAGGAAGTAGTTTTTACAGGGATTAATAAGCAGGTCTAATAGCAGATATGCAAGTCGAAATATTTAACCAGGTCTAATTGGCAAAATTAACGGAACCGGATAATAAGATACGATACCCTGCATTTATAAGTATGTATAGGTATTTATTCATACAAAATTTCATAAGTATATCGTACCGGATTCTATAAAGGTGGTTAGCTCAGAATTTTTGATTTTTAAGTAGAAGCAAAAAACAGTTTTTTTTACTATGTACTCTTACAAAAGGGATAAAAATGTACCAGTCAATATATATGCATTGAAATGCATTAACAGGTTTCTTTAAGAGATAACCACGCTACCCGAGAAGTCAATTAGAATTCGCGCAAATTCTTTTAAATGGATCTGTATTAATAAAATGTGATCTTTTAAATTTTAAATATAATGAATCGTAAGATCTAAGCTACCTGTTTGAGACATTAACGAGTATAATACTATGTGGAATTTATTATGTAGGTTCAAAAAATGTATCGGCTCTTCAGTTTTGGGATGCTTACACTGAAAGAATTTTCTTCACAGATCCAATGGATTTTGACATTAATCCAATGAAAAATTACATTAAAATTGAACCTATGTAACGTTTCATTGGATTGATGAAGAATGTTACATTAGCCCTCCGTTAATGAAATGTTTCATAAAATCGATAAAAATTGTAATTCGTTTAATGACATAAATTCATTAAATTTCTGATTAAATTTGGTAATTTTTATGACCATATACAGTGTTGCCAGAAGTAGGGGAAAATCCCTACATGTAGGTATTGTTGACACTAAAATAGAAGCGTAGGGAAAATCGGACAGATTTTTTGTTATCACCAAAATGTAGGGATTTTCCGTCATATCGCATTATTTATAAAATAAATACAGATAAAACGTTTTGTTAGTGATATTTTCTTTTCACTAAAATCGCTTTAAAATATATTTCTAGAGTTGTTTATGGTTTATAAAGTGGGCGAAAATAATATGTATTTGTATGTTTTTTCTAAGATATCACTTAATTGAATTTTTAAAAGTACATACATACCCCACCTATTCAACAATACTGTATTAACTCAAAATTTTTAGTTTTTTCAGTTTTTGGAAATAATCGACAGGTAACAGGTAATAATCGACAGGAAAAATCGGATTTTTTTAGTATGTGTAGGTATTTTTTCGAAAAATCCAATGGCAACTCTGACCATATATATATATTTATATTTATTTATTTCAGCCATTTCAATGTGCGTTTAGAGTTTTTGTGAATTTTATTTATTTTTTCCTGTTTTAAATCATCGAGTTATATTAATTTTATTTCGTTTATATATTTCTGTTACATCATGTTATGTTCTACTTCTAGATATAAGCTTACCTTTAAGTAAATTGTATTTAATTCATTTTCCAGCCCGGGACGACCTTCATCTTGCTTCTTTCCATTTTACTGGCTTGTACTACTACGTAAATTTTGTGTATTTAAATTAACAATTAAAGAAAAAAGAATGTGAGAATTGTTTGCTCTTGTTTTTTCTTTCTCGTTGTATGTTTTTGAACCTATTACTAACATTTAGCTAAATTCAGTGTTTCGTTATCGTTATGAACTTTTTCATTGATGTTATGAAACATTGAAATTTACAATTTTTTTCATATATTTTCATGTCTATCGCTTAAAATGGAATCAAAAATACGTTTTTACAGCAGTTATAGGAAGAAAATATTTTCTAGTTATAAGTATTTTGAAGTTAGAGAACTTTATCTTGTTTTCATTGATTTAGTGACATTTTTTATGGAAAATATGAAGTTACACTTTTTTTCATTAACTGAAAAATATTTGAATACATTAAATGATAGTTCATTTTAATCTTAAAAAACCTATTGAAATAATGTGTAACAATTAGTTGAATTTTTCTTTTGAAATTAAGTTGTCATTAATTTAATGAAAAAGTTTACCAAATTACGATACTTAATATAAAAAATTATTTGCTTTGTTTGCAGTGATTTCAATATGAGTGTTAAAATTCAGGTTTTTATCAAAGTAAATGCCTTAATCCTATATTGAATCAACAAATATCTATACAATGTTTTTTAACCATATAATATTATCCGAGTAAAATTATAATTTTCGTCGATCCTTACAAGATTTACATGAAGAAAAAAATTTTCGGAAGTGTAATTTTTTTAAATCTTTTCTTACATTATAATAATATTTTGTACATCATTCATCAAGAATGAAAGCCTACTACCCAAAAATTTCTATGGCAACTATTTGAAATTACCGATTATCACATTTGTCCAAAGCATTTAGAATTTCGAAAAAGTTCCAAGTGCTAGTTTAGTCATTTGTTTTATCAATAAATTTTAATAAATGTAATTTGTAGAAAAAGTGATATAAGTGTATATATGAATTGGTCAAAGCTTTTAAATACCTTTAAAAAAAACAGTTATTTTCCCTAGAATTATTTTAGAGCAATGCCAACACTCAGAAATGCTTGTGGGAATTCTGGAGCTATTCTGGCTCTTTTGTCTTTTTTACTTATTCCGGAATATCGATTGCAATTATTTGTAAATTTGTATGTGATGCTTAGAACGAAGTCTGGTTTTCTGATCATACTTTCAACAAAAATAATTTCGCTACAATACAAAAATCATTGTCCGGCTTAAGAAAAGCAAATGCTTGTTTTCTCAGACATTGGGTCAAAAAACCATCAGCTATTCAGGAAGTAACCTCCTATTTGACCAAAGATCTGGCTGAGAACTAGAATGAAAACAGAACTGTTATGTTCAGTTATACACATAAGAGAAGGTGCAAAACAAGACAACGTTTGTTGGCACACTTTAAACATATCGGACGATATTGTAAAAAAATCGGTTCATCGGAAAAGTACACAGAAAAAAATATCTCAAGAAAATTTTTAACAACACAGTTTGTTTAAAATAAAATTTTATGTCAACAAACTTTTTATTTAATTCAATGAAAAAATTTATTGAAATTAACTTTGCAAAATAGCACTAAATAAAACAAATTTAATAATTAAATAATTAAATATTTCTTTATATTTAATAAAAAAATATTTGAATCAAAATAAAGACAGTATTTTGACAACTCTTGTCCATTTTTAATAGCTCAGACAGTATTTTGACAACTCTTGTCCATTTTTAATAGCTCATAATTCTCATTCGTTTAACAGTTTTATTTGTATAATATCCTTAGTTTTTCCCAAGACTTTGGAAAAAGATTTCCTGATTATCTGGCCTAAGCAACCAGCGGATTGCGCATATGAACTAGTTTATCCCCGACCATAAATTTTAGAGTATTTATCAAAGAATTAAAATTGGGAATTAAACACATCATAATAAATAAATAAATAAATAAAGATTCGATAAACAATATGTTTGATTTATTAAACATTTCCAAAAATTTATTTTAACAAATTACGTAAATATTTTGTAAAAAAAAATTGTTTTTTTTTTTGACTCAAAATTCATGACAAACTTTTTTATCAATACCGCAAAAACCGTCATCGCAGAAAATTCTAAAAATTTTTAAATTAAATATGCGATTTTCGTATTCAAAATTTGAGTTTCAAATATAAAATTTATTTTTTTCTGTGTACCAAAATTAGTTGGTATGTATGTATATGAGGAATATGAAAATTACATAATGGAGATTTTAAATAGTTGTAACAACTTAATTTAAAATATATTATATTTTTACATTAAAATAAGTGTTAATATTAAACAAGATGAATATTTAAAAAAAATTTAAATGTAAATTTTTTAATATATTCATAAAAATCAATGTTGCAAGATCAGCACTTTTGTTTTTTACTGTAGAATAATTTAGCACTTGTTTTTTTGTCGATTTAGCACTTTTAATTTGAATTCTTCCGGCAAGCCTGGTCCAAAACCTTCGAAATTGTTTGTAAACGTCCTGTTATATTTATACAATATATATACAATTAAAATGTCGCAGAAGCTAATTCTAACTAGATCAGTGCACAAATTTAACTTAAAAATAAGTTCTTGTCAGACTTAAAATGTTTAAAACATATTTCATTAAAATATCTCCAAAATTGCGCACAAGATTTACGCGGACAGCCAGACAACCGAACAGGTGGACATCGGTATTTCGATTCAGAAAGGTATTATGATTTGATCACAATACTAAAAAACTTGTGCAACATTTTTTCGCATCAAGACGCATATACTTATGTCTATCGATTTCAACACGATAATTTAAAACATTGAGGTTTGAATAAAAGTAAAAGTACAGTAATTTTGACTTATCTTAACTGCACGAATCCCATACAAATTCCTTTTTTAAGTGCACATTCAAGATAAATGCCCAAAATTGTTGGCATTTTAAAATTATTTTCATACAAAAAGTTTAAGTTAACTGCACTTTGACTTAACTGCTTAACTGTTTTAATCTCGTAAAAAATTTATGATGGAACTGTTATTGAAAACAAAGTTTATCTTAGGGGTAAGTGAAGCTGTAAATTGAATCTTCTTACCAAAATTTTAACACGCTTTAATTTTTCTAGTTTTCAAATTTTATTTGATGATTGTGTCAAGAATCTGTTTTGAGCACGTGTTAATACCTTTTTCTGCATCTCCTCCTAAGTTTATTTATGTTAAAGGTATGTTTTTGTGATGAGATTTTTATTATATTTAAACTAAAAATTAATTAGATCAGCATTTTTAAGGCATCTCTTTCTGTTCAAACTGCCATACATTTTTTTAAAATTAATAAGCACCAAAACAGTTTTTAAAATGAAAAATTTGTAAGTCATTTTTTTTTTTTTGATAGCTTACTGATATTTTATTTAATGTTATAAACCAAGGTATATTAACACAAGGTAAACTCGTTGGCCCATATGTTTGTCAGCTGTTTACCCCTAGTTGGAACCCCAACGTCAAATTGCGTGTATATGAGCCAAAATTTGTACATGTGTGCGCTAAATTGTTTTTGTTTTATATGAAGACAATTTTGACAACTCGGTTCCTTTTATAGAGCAGCATGTCTACACTCCCAAATGAGTCTACCTTGTGTAAATATACCTTGTTATAAACTCATTGTTAAAAATATTTGTTGAATATGAACAATTTTAATTAACAAAAGTATTTTTTATATTTACAAATTCGGTAGTTGGTGCAGAATATGATATTCAATATGACAAATGATTTGTCGTAATTTTTTTTGTGTGCTATTTTCAAACCATTTTAAAAAAACATTAATACCTGTCCTTTGCGCACTTATTGTCTCTCATTCGACGAAGTAACGCAACGAATTCTCACCGACGAATTCGTAATGCTATGCATACTCCGTCGTTCGTCCTAGAGGTGTGTATACCATTATTTTTTTGTTTAAAAAACAGTTATATTAATCTTCTGATTCCGGTGGAATCAGAATAATATTTTGTATTATGAGGTGCTAAAACAAGAGAACTTAAATAATAAAAATTAACATATTTTACAGCATTTTCGTTAAAAATGCTTTAAAATATGTCTTCCGTCTCTTATTGAATTATGCCTTATTTTGTAGTAAGCATTAGATGGCTACAAAGTGGTTTGGCTGTTTCGATAAACTTATTACAACTAGGTTGGAAAACGCTTCTCTTAAGTAGTTTAATTTTATGCATTTGTGATTTCAGAAAATAAGAAATTCCTTTGAATTGCTTTAGTTTCAAAATTTGTTTAAGCTTCATGCTTAAAACGCATTTATATGTACAAAAACGTTGCATTGCAGTCTGTTCTTAATTTTAAATAAAACGATAAAAGTAAAACAAAATAAAAAAAAAAACATCATATGCCAGCTAAGCTGCATTTCAAACAAACTAAAGTACAGCAAAACAAAATTAAAAATAAATAATATTTTAATTAATGACATTAATAAGCACCTTGTTAAGACATTTATGCAGACTTATGCATAAAAAGGCATTTTATTATTTTTATAAACACTTCTTATATAAATGAATAAATAAAAGGAATCTATTAAAAACAACTTCACAAATATTTAAATGTTTTGTAAAAACTCATATTTTCCTTTGTTACAAGTAATTGCTGTAGAATACAGTACAACCATAAATTTTGGTTATTCTGTATTATATTTGTTTCTTCGTATGAAATACACATACATATGTAATACAGAGATTTATGTTTTATATTCTTGCATTTTTACTACAGAATTCCACACAAAAACATAGAAACTTCTGTTCAAGAACATTGAAAATGTATGTAAATATGTTTGTGAATGCGAGTCCTGTTCAGTCCGTTGTTGTATGCAACTATTACACTGTGGTTTTTGGTAGAAAATTTTACTATTTTGTTGTTGCTGTTATTGTTAAATATTTATTTGCATATATTTTGTTTTTCGTATTTATTTCTAAATGAATTCTAGCAGAAATTCCATGCTACTTTGCTCTGACCCAGTTGTGAAGAAAAGTGGTTAGACCAAAAAAAAAATTGTATTGGCCAACCAACTTTAATTTAACTTTACTTTGTTTTAAGGAAACTTTTAAATTTTATAGAAAAATATGAAAATGTTTTAAGTTAGTGTCTTAAGTCATAAATAGTGGAAAGTTAACAGTAGTTTTTTCAACATCTTTTAGTAGCGGCCTTCATTCTCATTACTACTATTTATACATTAAAACTCTTTACAAGAGGGGTTAGATCGGTACAAAAAATGAAAAAGGTCCTAAAAAAATTTGTTTAATGTTTTAAATACATACTAGTTTTTTTGATCTTTTGTATATATTTTTTTTAAAAGTGTACATTTTCTTTACTTAACCAATATTTTAACTAAAATCTGCAAACAGTTAAGTCACTTAATCAGATCTAAGGGAAACAACCATTTTATTTCAGATTTAAATTATTTTCCTTAAATATCCCCCCTTCCAAAAAAACAAAAAAACACAATAAAATTTCAAAAAACAAACTAAGACATTCAACATTTTAAACAAGAAAACCACAAGTCAATTAACAAACAGACCGGAAAATAAAATATAGTACTTTAAGAATATGTACAACAAAATTGTTACACAATAAAAAAGCGTTATAATTCAAAGCTCATGTAATTTTCTTTAATTGAGTACTTAAGTTAATTTAGTTTTATTTAATTAAAATGTATTTTGTAGATTCTGAGACAGAGACGCAGCACAGGCATTCATTTCCAATGTGAGATGACAGACGTGGTAAAACACTAATGGAAAATGTTGATACACTGTTTGTAATGTGATAGTCGCAAGAATGACGAGAAGGACTGTGGATGGCCGTATTGTTGGTATAGCTTTGACACAGACTAATTACGTGACTAGCATATATTTGACAACATACAAGTACAAACATACAAACATTTATTAACTTAGGCATACAAAAAGTTAATTGGTCAAGGTAACTTAATTTAAAATGATGTCAAAATAAATAAAAAAAAAAATACCAACACAACAAAATACTTTCAACCTTTTCCATTTTAACAAATCAGTTAAATGTGTTTTTGTTTTAATGCCAGATAATTTCTTAAGTATCCAGAATAACTTATCTCCGTTTTAATTTAAACATTTTTGTCGGAAATCTTTAATTAGCTTAATAAGTAGGAGGTTTAAAGGATCTTTAAGATGCAAAATTGCAAAAAAACGAAGGCTCTGTAGCCGATGGTGGTGACCGCATTAACAAGGCACGTGTCCCAGAGGACCAAATTACGTATATGCAACTGTAGCGTCAAATCGGTACTACTATATTGCAACCATACACGAAGCCTTACAAAATTAACTACGATCACAAACGTTCGTTAACCGGTTTCTGAGACAGATTTATTAGCCGAATGGGGTATCCAATGAAACCCTGTGGAATCTGGCACATTGCTGCCCTATTCAAAGTGATATACGAAGACGTAAATGGACATGGATCGGCCATATTCGCAGACGATCATTAACTAATATTGCAAGAGCTGTCCTAGACTGGAATCTTCAAGGTCAGCGTCAGTCTGGTCGACCACGTAATTCCTGGATCTGGACCATCAGAATAGAATATAAACTGCTCGTCTTACATGGAACGAGATTAAAATACTTGCCAGACATAGAAATAGATGGAGAGAATTTGTTGACCCTAAATTTTTCAAATATGTAATCCGTTTTCGGCTTTCTCATAAATTTTATCTCAGAAACTAGATGAGAAAGCCGAAAACGGATTACATATTTGAAAAATTTGGGGTCGAAAACCTAAAGTGGCATAATTAACTCGAAATGTGTAAAATGGCGGATAGAGCACATAAACTCCCGCACGACGATATGTTCTCCGTTATCATTTTATTTAAATATTTTATTTTAAATTTTTTGTATTCATATTATTTTTTAAATAAATAAAGGACATATCGCTCATTTGCTGCAAGACCCGCATAACTCAAAAGTTTTTGATTTGCTCTAACTAACTACTTAGAAAAAAAACACATTCTCTTCAAACTGGGAAAGTATAAAAGATATAAAGATGAATTTAATACACAATATAAATAAAAACATAGCGAACAATTCTGCATCTCTAACCATTGGCCCCACATAAATCCTTCTTAAACCTTAACGAATAATGCTATCGTAATAAAATTTAGTCTGTTTTTAAGACTAGAAATCATACTGTCAAATTTCGTAGAGATAGGTCCACAATTAACCAGAGGTCCAATATAAAGCCCATTTTGGAAAATTATTTTAATACGCCTAAAACCATAGCAAATATAGATATTTTAATAAAATTTGGACCAATTAAGCTTTATATGTCCAAAAAAAAAAAAAAAAAATCCATGCAATTTTCTGATAATCGGTCTACAATTTATCACAGGTCCCATATAGAGCAGCCTTCTGATTTATTCTTACTTTCGGTAGAGGTTATTAAAGTTTTTGCACAGCTACATATAGCACTCTAGCTTTTCTTGATAAAGATGAAATATTTCTAAGGCTTAACATATTAAAAGATTGAGATTTTGTAATTATTTCTAAAAATTAAATGTATTTTTATCGAGCGCTTATATTTTATCTAATTGAAGTTGACTAACTCAACTTTGACTGACTAATTTGAAATGCCTATAACTTTTTTGGTTTTCCAGTTTTTTATTTAATTTCTTGCAGATAATTAATAATTAAATAAAATTTTAAAATATCATCATACTCAATCATGCCTGCCAGACGGCCTTGATTTACAAGAATTTTCAATGCCTTGCAATGCCTCGCAATGGCTATATTTAACAACGGTTAGACCAATCTTTAGGAATACCATTTAAAAGTTGGATCGGCGTTGAACCATAGAGAGGCAAAATTAGCTCAACTGAAACTAATAGCAATTCAAATAAATTGGCTTGTTGACAGAAGTTCTGTTCTTTGTCTGGATTGTAAACTTCTACTTTAAAACAATATCTTTTAGTAAATCTGGTGCTACGGTATTAAGATTTAGGCCACTGCCTCGGCCTCTTATATTGAAAATATATTCTAAGAAGAGTTACCCCAGGACCAGCGTTATCAACTTTGAAATTTCAGAACGCACCAAAAATGGAGAAAAAAACGCGACATTTCATGAAAAACGCACCAACTTTTTTATTTAAATTGAGTTAACTTGGCATAAAGAGTACAACTTTCATATTAAAAATACATATAACAATAAAACAGTCTTTAACAGTTCAGAATTCTAGTAAAAAAAAGAAAAAACTAAACAAGTTTTTTTGTATTCATTTGTACTACACTATTTTTCATTGAAATTGAGTTAATTCCAAGTGATAATCAAAATTTTAATACGAAATTGTGAAAATTCCAAATAAAATTGAGAATTTCTATTTAAAATTGATAAAATTTCAATTGAAATTGAGAACATTAACTTGAAAATGAGAAAATTCCCGTTGAAATTGAGAAATTTTAATTTTAAATTGATAAAATTGTTTTTATTATATTAATTTTTATTTGGAATTTTCTCAATATCATCTGGTACAAATATTATAAAGTAAAATGTTCATTTTACTTTACATATAGGGTATTTACAAGGTGTGTAATCCTGTTATATTGTCATAATGTTCTAACATTTTACAGTGGTTTAAAAATATTGTTCTTGCTTTGTTAACAAAAAGTGTCTTAAATTAAGAGAACTTTGCTTGCTATGTTTATTGTGCTGTCGTAATTTATCAGATGAGACCTGCGCTGAGCGGCTGAGCCGAGCCGCATTAGTTTTTATAGCCGTCGCCGTTGATGGTATAGTTTTATCCGGCTACTATCCGAATTTAAGCTAGGGCTAGCAGTTTTTGTAACAAAACATTTGCGGCTATATCGTCTTTGGATTCTGATGTTTGGTAAACAAACAAAATAAAATTTATTTGTGATTTGCGTCTAAAAAATGGAAAATAGTCAGATAAGATTTAATTTAATTTATTAATTCATAGATTAGAATTAGAATTTGAATTTTTAATATTTGTTTTAAACCATCTGACTTAAATTCAAAATAGCACACTACATTATGAGGGGTTGTTCACAACAGTCGTATTTTTTCATGTTATTATTTTAAGACTTATGACTTTATGACACCTTGTGAATCCCCCAATAATAAAAATTATCTACAACAACAAAACCGTTTTGATACGTCTTAAACATCAATTTTTTGTACAAAGATTTTTTTCTCATACTGAAACCAAAAGGTGTGTTGAATTTGCTTTAGTGCCAACAAAAATTAAAAAACGCACCGAAATTAAAAAGAATCGCACCACGCATCAACAAAGGAATTTTTCGCACACAAAATTTAAAGGCGCACCCAAATTGGTGCGGAACGCACCGAGTTGACAACGCTGCCTAGGACTTATCTGAATATTTGACGTCCTACATGTAACCACTAGTTTTATTAAAAAAATTTTCTGCTTTTGCAAAACTTTTGCTAGATCAAAAATCAATAAACAGTTTTTAATTAACATTATAAATCAAATTAATTTAGTAAATAAAAATTGTTAAAAATAAAGCATAAGTTTGATAAATTTATTGGTCTCGCTTTTTTTGATTTTTACTTTTCGCCTTAGGGATATATTAAAGCTAATTGAATGTCATAAAGAAGTTAAGAGTTTATATAAAAAATTGGCCTTAAGCAAGCTATTCCCCCGTTAGGGTTGGGCAAGGAATTTTGGAAAAAATTATTTAGTCGGAAAAAAGATGTTTAAAACTTCTTGTATTGATTTTTATCAAAAAGATTTTAATTGTATGATCTACACACAGAAAAAATATCAATGTTAAATTAACATGGCACGATGTTGATTAAAAATCATAGCAAATTTCTGCAAAAGTATGGACTCTATTTAAAATTACCATTTTTATAAATTAATTTTAAATGAACAATGTTAAAAAAAACATTGTTCAATATTGAAACCAAAAAAACCTGTTTTACCTGTTTTGTATAGCAGAAAAAACAACACGAAAAAAGAAAAACATACATTCTTTTATTTTCAGTTTTAAAATATGTTGTAAAAAGAAGTGAATTCCCGTATTCTTTTAGTTAAAATTATTAAGTTAAATAGTACAACAAGTTTTCAGAGTAGAATGATGACGAAAACCATATCAGGCCATTCTGCTGATGCTTCTGTTAACAAAGAATAGAAAATAAGTGAAACATGTTTTACAGGGGTAAGTGTTTTGAACTACTCTTAAATAAATGCATATGGGCAATTCCGTCAAAAGGTCCACCGTGACCGAAAATTTAAAAGTTATTAAAAGCTTATTATTTTACGATATTATTATAGAAAAATATTTTAATTTTACTATTTTTTTTAATTAATCCATAAATTTGTTCACTTAGATAAACAATCAGACTGCAAACTTCTGCAAACGTAATTTCTTATTTATTCAAATGTTTTATTGCGTGTTTTCTTTAATATTATCTTCCTTAAAAGAGGTGATATTTGATGGAAATTATTCCAAAAAATTTTCTTACTTGGTCTGTAATCTAAGGAAGAGTTCGAAGAGAAATATGTTATTCGGATTAACGGTAAATTTTTATTTTTTTTAATTATTATTCAGTTAAATTATTATAGAAAAAATGTCACGTTCGAAATGTCACGTATGGAACCAGATTTTGGTTTAAACCAAAAAAAATACAAAAGATTTTGAAATCAAACCAAAGACATTTAAATGTTACATTGCTACGTAAAATTCTGAAAGTAGTTTGACTAAAAAATTGTGCCAGGTTTCGTTGAATTACGCCTTTTAATACATGGCCACAAAAACTACTACTAATTTTTTCACGTTCGAACCTCTACTTCTTTTGCCATTATCTTTGACCTATAATCGCGCCCCCCATAAGCTTTAGCATAGATAAAAGTGCTTTCTTAGTGCTATAATTTAAGGGTTAAAAGAACGTAAAAATATTTGTTGTTTAAAATGTTATTGCATTTTAGATGCGTATGACTGTCACCTTCAACACTTTGGAATTACCCATATGTTTTCTCTGAAGCTTCTTCTCACTGTTATATCACACTCAAACCAATTTGATTCTACATGAAATTCACGTTGTTTTAACTTGAAATAACTTTCATTCAACGTGATTCGGATTGTTATTTCAATATAACTGACATTTTGCTCTATAATTACTGTAATGTTAAATTAACATGAATTATAGTTATGTAAAAAAAAATGTTCGCAAGTTATTGTAAAATCATGTTAAATAAACATGAAGTAAATATGAAGCAAAATCACTACCGAAAACGGTAAAATCAACCTTGTTTTCGACGATATTACATGAATTTTTTTCTGTGTGTAGATGACGAAATTTTTCCAATACGATTAAAAAGTGAAACACTGACTGACGACAGTGCAACATTAAAAAAAAACGCTTGGTGACCAAAAAGCGCTAAATTTACGCAAAAAATGGCTAAAAACTTTTTTAAATAAAAACAAATTAAAAGTTTTCGAGTTATGGACGTTTTTAGTTTTCATAGAAATATGTAATTTTTCCACTACATTTCTAAAGGTATATGGCCAATATTGGTATCATTTTGAAGATCTTTCTTGAGCTCACATTACAGTTTTTGTGTACTAACGGTATTTTTATTTATTTTTAATTAAAGTGTAATACAAATTTTAAAAATAACAAGCACCAATGTCGCAAGCAAAAACTTCATGCTTACACAGAAAAAATTTTCACCAAAATATTTTCAATTAATTCAATAATGCTGTTTTACACAATTTTTTTAATTGTTCCGATTTATTTGCCTTAATTGAAAACAAAAATTATAATGTTTGTGTGTATAATTGAAAATATGAAAACATACACACAAACTTCAAAATATTTTAAATTTTCAAACAATTTTTTAATTGTTTCAATTAACTGTGTTGATTGAAAAAAAATATTTTGATTCGTGTTTACGTTTTATAAACCTATTGATTGAAACTGAACAGCAAGAAAAGCTCAAACTTACAAATGCGTTAATTGATATGATCAATTTGTTTGCAGGCGGAAAATCAGTAAAGAATTTAATTAATAGTACAAATTTCTAACAAATACGTTAATTAAAGTTGGTTTTTCATTTTTTCTGTGTAGTCGGCTTTCGGCCGGACGCAAAGTTTTTCTTCTCTATGGTAAAACAAACACCAGCTTCGCTTACTAAAGCTTCTCTGCATAGCTGGGCTTCGGCCGGGCGCAAGGATTTTCTCCTCTATGGTATAACAAACACCGGCTTCGCTAACTAAAACTTTTCTGCACCTAAAAAATAATTAAATTAACCTAAAGAGGAAAACAAAATGCGAATACAAAAACAAAATACATATTCGCAATCGTGAGCAATTTACCTTTAATTTGAGTACCCACACATATCACTAAGTGGCGGGGCAGTTCTTTGGTTCCGGGGGCCCCACCGGCCTCAGCCCCCTAAATTTTAATTTAACTTTTTCTTTTTTACTCTGAATCGGGTGGCATATTTTTTTTATTTTTTTTCGCAGCCCCGTAAACTGCACTTCAGCCAAACCACATATTTCTATGAAAAATAAAAACGTTCATAATTCGAAAACTAAGCGCTTGCGCCAATTTTTTAATTAATTTTTTCTTCTTATTTTTTAATTTTCTATCACCCTACGTACTTTTTTTTATTTGGAGCTGCGTCGGTAAGCAGCATTTTTTATAATGAGATCAATTTGTTACATAAGAAAAAATGTAAACTAAATATTTTAGCACGTAAAAATTTAATTATCGATATACGTAGAATCTCACAAATTAGAACCACTTTGTGCACCGGGCAGTTCGAATTTCTGAAAAGTTCGAATTTCTGGACATTTTTTTTTACAGAAAATGATAAAATTATAATGAAATAGTGATAGATAATGAATAGTTGTGTAAGCGTTATTTTAACTCAAAACAGTTTTTATTTAATAAAATTTTATTAATTGAAAATATTAAATTCATAGAAAAACTTTTAAAAAGTTTTTTAATTATTAGGTACTTATTGGTCTTTAACATAAAATAAGTATTACTTGTTTTTTTTTTTTTTTTTTTTTTTTGATTTATTAAAACTTGATACAACGATATCGTTACGGACGTTCAAACGGTTAGACATGTGTTTACTGGAATATATACCACTGGCTTTGCACCATTTTATAACATTATTGATGCCTTCAAGGACTTTTAAAGAGGAATAGCTGGCATTACGGAGCGTTTAATTTGTTTTTTCGCCTATTATGTTCAAAATCATAAAAAAAAATTTTTTCTAGTAGAAATAAAAACAAACAAAAAAAAAAACACTTCCAGAAATTAGAACCTGTGGTGAGATTCTACTGTATTTGATATCGTTTTTGTTCATCTCAAAGGAATCACTTGTGCCAAAAATAATTAACAAACGTTAAAAATTTTTTATTGATATTTTTACCTATATATAACCATTGCTATGGTTGATATATGTAACCTTTTTTTCAAACTACTTTTAACGATGTTTACTTGGCTAAATACCATCTCTACTTCGGCATTATACCATGGAAGTGAGAGCAACATTATAGTTAATTCTGAAATTTCTTTAATTTGAATTACTTCCTGCCAGAAAGAAACAGTGTTGTTTGTGTTGATTCGTTTTATTAACTGATAACTTAATAATTGGAGTACTGTCCCTTTATTTTGAAAGATCTTGCATCAATATTTATACATTTATATCGATTTTCAACAGTTATACAAGTTGTGATTTAAATAAAATGCGTTTTAATGGATTACAATGTTTTTTTTTGTTTTGATTCCCAAGAAAACCTTTGATAATGTTTATTTTACTTTAAGCAATTTTATAGACAAAAAAATTATTATTTTTCAAGGAAAACGGCAAAAAAATGAATGACTAAATAAGTTGAAAAATGGCTAAAAAAATGGCTCATGACTAAACAAGGTGTAAAATGGCTACATCTAGCCACTAGATGGCTAAATTGGCAACACTGCTTTTATCAAACTAAAACATATGTATATATTAAGAATCAGCTAGAAGTATGTACATATATATGAGTTTTACTTGTTTTTGAGAATATTTAAATAAACTTAAAATACTTTTACAAATTTTTGATTTTGTTTACAACGGTTGTGGGTTAAAATTCATTTAAAACTTTAAAATTTAATAACCGTAACTGAAGTAAAGAGAAAATATTCTTAAAATTAAATTTAAACATCTAAATTAAATCACTAACAAAATTAAAACAAAGCATACACATACAAATTCTACAATTTACAAGTTTTACTTAACCATTTAGCTCAATTCCCATCTATGATCTTTGTGGGTTATTTTGGCCCAACTACTACTTTAATCATTATTTACATATATTTGAAGTGTTTCTTAAGCATGCAAACAAATTTTCAAGAAAATTCTAAAAGCACTACTAGCATTTTGAAAGCAAAGCTCAAATTTAATTTAATTAATTCTAATATAATTGATATTGCCACATCAATATCCGTTTAGTTGAGGTTACCATATGAATATAATAGCAAAGTGAGTGCCGGCTCACACACTTCAATTTGACTCTTCAAGTCTTGACGTGTGTGAACCGGCACTAAAGAATAAACGACAAACTTTTTATTGCTTGTGAAGAATTAAGGTCAAAAATTCAACTGGGTTACATTGACCCACTCGGAAAGATGTTTATTTTCTAAAGTAATGAATTTCATTTCTTGAAACAAGAAAATCCAAAATCTAAAATAATTTCCTGATTTTAACTTATTTTGGCTTTTTTTAGTAAAATTTTCTTAAATAAAGAAACATTTTGCTTTAACCAAACCACATATATATTTAAAACAAGTAATTTTTGGCTTGGAGGAGAATCATGCAAAATTTTCTTGGTTTAAGCCATTTTTAGTTAATTATTCTTTCCGTGTAAACAAAAACACTTTTTTTTAATTATTTTGCTACTAAAGGTCTTAAGTATTTTACGAAAATACTTTCCTGATCTAATTATTGTTTGAAATTTTGCAAAAAAAAATTACAACTTATCATGACAGGTTTGTATATTTTTCAAAGTACGTAAGACTTGTGCAATAGTGTAAAGCAGATATAAATATTTATTTTTATTCCTGTTAAGGACAAAATACAATTTTAAATCATACCTGTAACACCATCATGAAGAATAAAATGAGATGAAAATTAAAATTGGGTCATATTGACCCAAGGAATGCGGAAGGGTTAACTTTGCTAGTAACTTTTTAAAATAAAACTTCCTATTTAAATTACTTAAATTTGTTTTAGCAAATAGAACAATTACGGTAAAGCAGAAACAAAATTTATTCATAAAAATATTTTTTTGGTTAAAAAAAAAAAGGAGAAAACCAAAAATGTATGGTCAGTTTAAATTAGTTTGTGGTAGAAATTTAAAAAAAATCAAACATTTTATTTGTTAATGAAATATATCAAAATATAACCTTTAACTGTTTATGGTTTTTACAATTGATTTAAATTTATGTATTTTAAATAAAATATTTTTCTGCTTTTCAAGGGAAATTAAATGGAAACAATTAAAGGCATTTACATATATTTACTATTTATTGTTTATTTAAGAAACTTTTCATATGATGTAAAAGTATTCATAAAAAATACAATGGCAATAAAACATTGAAGAAAATATATGAAGATGTTCTTGCAATTAAATTTTTTTCTCTATGACTTCATTTTTTGTAACAAAAATTCCTTATCTTAAAGTTCCAAACCACAAATATCATAAGTTGTTGCTTTTTAACCGATTTAAGAGTTTCTTCTTTAATTATACTTTACCTCACTAAAGAAATATTAAAGAGTTCGAAATACTATTACAAATTATATTGGAACTTAACCCTAGGATAACCTTCTTGGTCGTGCCAGACCAAATTTGTTTTTCGCTTGCAATATCTCTCAAATAGGACAAAATAAAAATCAGAAACGTGAACTCTATAAATGATATGTTCTAAACGAATGAATCAAGTTTGAATCAATTTAAAAAATGTCGGCCTATTATGCGCTCAATTCAATTTAGCTACAAAAACAAAGCGCAAAATTCGTTTCAGCTGTGGTAGATGCGAAAAAGCAATGTCCGGAATTAAAGACTACATTTTCAAAGACTATCATGTAGAATACATAAATAATGAAATAATTATAAAATAATAAAATATGTTCGTATAACTTAAAATAATAATAGTACGTTCAATAAAAATTATATTTATTTTTTGCTATTCGAATTGTAGTCTGGCTAGATCAAAAGGAGAACTAAATGAAAAAACAATCCTAGGGGTAATTTAAACGAGCAAAAGTAATTAAGACCTTCAACCCGTTGTTGTGAAACAGTCCAATCTCTAGCGGGATTCGAACCTGCAACCCTCGGTCTGATAGACTAGCTCACTACCAACTAGCCAACTGAGGCAACCATCTAAAAATTTAATATCTTGACAAAAAACTAGAACTTAACCAATATGAAACGTTGCTGAAAAAAGTTCTTTCTTTTAACTTAAATGACTATAACGCAGCCATTTCTCAGTGGATTTTTTTAAATTTCCTAATTTTTAAAAAGCTAAGCTCACATCTGGAATATAAAAAAAATCTGTTTTAAATTGGCAAATTTTGAGGTTTTTTTTAATCTGTGAATTTAATTTGGCCGTTATTTCATAAAATAGTAAAAAAAAAAAATGGCTAGATGTGAACGGAAATTGCAGTATAAGGCCGAGGCCACGCAATGAGCGGCTAAGCGTCAAGCAGCTGAGCGATGAGCGTCAAAAAATTAAAACATATGAAATACTATTGAAGTGGCCACGAAATGAGCGGCATGCGAGCGAAATTTTTGAGCGGCTAAGCGGCGTCGCTCAGGAATAAAACTTGTTCTAATTTTTAGTTGTTTTCTGAGCGTCAAAGAATAAACATGGCAAAAGTGAATGTGGAGCTTACAATTTCATCTGTACAAAGCCGACCGCTATTATGGCAAGACAGATTACCAAATTTTAAAAATAAAAATATAACCGAAAATTTATTTTTTTGTTTTGTCAATCTAGTGTTAACTGCTTGCAACAGCAAATCAATGGATTTCACATTTGGATAGATTTGTATATATATGGTTAATGATGAACACCAAGGTCTGTTCGTCGATTTCGATTAATATATATATATATGTATGCACAGCGCGTAGTTTGAATCCATTTTTTTTATGTACCTTATATTTTGAGGACATTTGCATACTATGAGGTCTGTCCTCAAAGTTTTATATGCCTTGCGTGTAATATGAAGACATTGTAGATTGAAGACATTTTTTACGGATTTTTTTTTTTTTTGTTCAATTTATTCCGCTGTGTATATATATTGATATATTATTGTAAAATTTTCGATATATGCGCTTTAAATGCATTAATTTAACATTTTTTTAAAAATTTTGATTTTTATAGTTGCCATACTTGCTACAAAAATTTTAATTTTAACGTCATTTAAATACATATTTGTATATATGTGAGTTTGAAGTCAGCCATATGCTACTTGCAAGAGTGAAAGAAACAACGCCAATTAAATACATTTTTGTATATATGTGAGTTTGAAGTCAGCCATATGCTACTTGCAAGAGTGAAAGAAACAACGCCATTTAAATACATATTTGTATATATGTGAGTTTGAAGTCAGCTATTTGCTACTTTTTTACCAGAAGCTTAAAGGTGTTGCGTCTTTATACGTGTTTGTTTTATTATATTTCAAAAATTTTATTTTAAAAAGGGTGGCTTATAGTGCTTTATAGTGCTTTATAGCTAAATTCACTTAATATTTTAAAAATTTAGCTCTTTTTTTTTGTTTGTTTTATAATATTTCAATAATTTTATTTCAAAAAGGGTTGTTTTGAGCGATTAATAGCTAAATTCACCTATTATTTAAAAACTTTAGCTATTTTTTATCGTTTGTTTTATAATATTTTAATAATTTTAATTCAAAAAGGGTGGTTTTTAGCGATTAATAGCTAAATTCACCTATTATTTAAAAACTTTAGCTACTTTTTATTGTTTGTTTTATAATATTTTAATAATTTTATTTCAAAAAGGGTGGTTTTTAGCGATTAATAGCTAAATTCACCTATTATTTAAAAACTTTAGCTATTTTTTATTGTTTGTTTTATAATATTTCAATAATTTTATTTCAAAAAGGGTGGTTTTTAGCGATTAATAGCTAAATTCACCTATTATTTAAAAACTTTAGCTATTTTTTATCGTTTGTTTTATAATATTTTAATAATTTTAATTCAAAAAGGGTGGTTTTTAGCGATTAATAGCTAAATTCACCTATTATTTAAAAACTTTAGCTATTTTTTATCGTTTGTTTTATAATATTTCAATAATTTTATTTCAAAAAGGGTGGTTTTTAGCGATTAATAGCTAAATTCACCTATTATTTAAAAACTTTAGCTATTTTTTATCGTTTGTTTTATAATATTTTAATAATTTTAATTCAAAAAGGGTGGTTTTTAGCGATTAATAGCTAAATTCACCTATTATTTAAAAACTTTAGCTATTTTTTATTGTTTGTTTTATAATATTTCAATAATTTTATTTCAAAAGGGCGGTTATAGCGATTAATAGCTAAATTCACTTTTTATTTAAAAAATGTAGTTATTTTTTATTGTTTGTTTTATAATATTTCCTCTCGTTTTCCTGGAATTCATCTAACAGTGAATTTCAAAATTTGAAAATAAGGACAAATTGCAAAATTCGTATAAAGACGCAACACCTTTAAGCTTCTGGTAATAAATGTTCATAGAAGTCCAATTTGTTCACAATTTACATCAAATTTCATTCGCCCATCACCTCCCGTTTTCCTAGAATTCGTCTAACAATGAATTTCAAAATTTGAAAATACGGACAAATTGAAAAATTTGTATTAAGACGCAACTCCTTTAAGCTTCTGTATGAACTTTTATGTATTAATAATAATAATTTTTATGTGCTATATATTTGTTTCTTTCTCTCTAGCAAGTAGTATAGGGCTGACTTCAAACTAACATATATACAAATATTTAAATGGCGCTAAAAACAAAAAATTCGTAAAAAATGTCTTCATATTACACGTAAAGCATGTTAAACTTTGAGGACAGGCCTCATAGTATGCAACTGTCCTCAAAATATAAGGAACATACAAAAAAATGTATGCAAACTACACGCTGTGCATGCATATATATTCAGATTTTACCCGTTTACTTCTTATAAGGGCCGAATTTCAGATAGTTAATTACCTATTGCCCAGCAACATTCCCATTGATTTGCTTTACTTGTGTTATTACTTATGTTGTGTACTGATGTTTATTTAAATTATTATTTTAAATTTTTAAATAAACAAACTAAAATTGTTTGTTTTATTTAAAGCACGTGTAATTAAATTTATATATGGTTGGTCACTCTAACTAATGGTTTTTGATATGACGACTTTTTCTTTTAAGATATTATTTTAGTGTTGTAGTATTTTATTTATTTATAAATCACTAAAAACCGCCCTTTTGATATAAAAATATTGAAATATAATAAAACAAACAATAAAAAATAGCTAAATTTTTTTAAATAATAGGTGAATATAGATAGGTATTAATCGCTAAAAACCACACTCTTTGATATGAAATTAATGAAATATTATTAAACAAACAATATAAAAAATAGTTAATTGTTTAAATAATAGGTGAATTTAGCTATTAATCGCTAAAAACCCAGACTTTTTGATACTAAATTAATGAAATATTATAAAACAAACAATAAAAAATAGCTAAATTGTTTAAATAATAGGTGAATTTAGGTATTAATCCCTAAAAACCACACTTTTTGATATTAAATTAATGAAATATTATAAAACAAACAATAAAAAATAGCTAAATTTTTAAAATAATAGGTGAATTTAGCTATTAATCGGAATAAACCACCCTTTTTGAAATAAAATAATAAAAATATTATAAAACAAACAATAAAAAATAGCTAAGATTTTTAAATAATAAGTGAATTTTGCTATAAATCGCTAAAAACCACTTTTTTTAAATAAAATTATTGAAATCTTTTAAACAAACAATAAAAAATAGCTGAATTTTTTAAATAATAGGTGAATTTAGCTACTAATCGCTAAAAACCCAGACTTTTTGATACTAAATTAATGAAATATTATAAAACAAACAATAAAAAATAGCTAAATTGTTTAAATAATAGGTGAATTTAGGTATTAATCCCTAAAAACCACACTTTTTGATATTAAATTAATGAAATATTATAAAACAAACAATAAAAAATAGCTAAATTTTTAAAATAATAGGTGAATTTAGCTATTAATCGGAATAAACCACCCTTTTTGAAATAAAATAATAAAAATATTATAAAACAAACAATAAAAAATAGCTGGATTTTTTAAATAATACGTGAATTTAGCTATTAATCGGTATAAACCACCCTTTTTGAAATAAAATAATAAAAATATTATAAAACAAACAATAAAAAATAGCTAAGATTTTTAAATAATAAGTGAATTTTGCTATAAATCGCTAAAAACCACTTTTTTTAAATAAAATTATTGAAATCTTTTAAACAAACAATAAAAAATAGCTGAATTTTTTAAATAATAGGTGAATTTAGCTACTAATCGCTAAAAACCCAGACTTTTTGATACTAAATTAATGAAATATTATAAAACAAACAATAAAAAATAGCTAAATTGTTTAAATAATAGGTGAATTTAGGTATTAATCCCTAAAAACCACACTTTTTGATATTAAATTAATGAAATATTATAAAACAAACAATAAAAAATAGCTAAATTTTTAAAATAATAGGTGAATTTAGCTATTAATCGGAATAAACCACCCTTTTTGAAATAAAATAATAAAAATATTATAAAACAAACAATAAAAAATAGCTAAGATTTTTAAATAATAAGTGAATTTTGCTATAAATCGCTAAAAACCACTTTTTTTAAATAAAATTATTGAAATCTTTTAAACAAACAATAAAAAATAGCTGAATTTTTTAAATAATAGGTGAATTTAGCTACTAATCGCTAAAAACCCAGACTTTTTGATACTAAATTAATGAAATATTATAAAACAAACAATAAAAAATAGCTAAATTGTTTAAATAATAGGTGAATTTAGGTATTAATCCCTAAAAACCACACTTTTTGATATTAAATTAATGAAATATTATAAAACAAACAATAAAAAATAGCTAAATTTTTAAAATAATAGGTGAATTTAGCTATTAATCGGAATAAACCACCCTTTTTGAAATAAAATAATAAAAATATTATAAAACAAACAATAAAAAATAGCTGGATTTTTTAAATAATACGTGAATTTAGCTATTAATCGGTATAAACCACCCTTTTTGAAATAAAATAATAAAAATATTATAAAACAAACAATAAAAAATAGCTAAGATTTTTAAATAATAAGTGAATTTTGCTATAAATCGCTAAAAACCACTTTTTTTAAATAAAATTATTGAAATCTTTTAAACAAACAATAAAAAATAGCTGAATTTTTTAAATAATAGGTGAATTTAGCTACTAATCGCTAAAAACCCAGACTTTTTGATACTAAATTAATGAAATATTATAAAACAAACAATAAAAAATAGCTAAATTGTTTAAATAATAGGTGAATTTAGGTATTAATCCCTAAAAACCACACTTTTTGATATTAAATTAATGAAATATTATAAAACAAACAATAAAAAATAGCTAAATTTTTAAAATAATAGGTGAATTTAGCTATTAATCGGAATAAACCACCCTTTTTGAAATAAAATAATAAAAATATTATAAAACAAACAATAAAAAATAGCTGGATTTTTTAAATAATACGTGAATTTAGCTATTAATCGGTATAAACCACCCTTTTTGAAATAAAATAATAAAAATATTATAAAACAAACAATAAAAAATAGCTAAGATTTTTAAATAATAAGTGAATTTTGCTATAAATCGCTAAAAACCACTTTTTTTAAATAAAATTATTGAAATCTTTTAAACAAACAATAAAAAATAGCTGAATTTTTTAAATAATAGGTGAATTTAGCTACTAATCGCTAAAAACCCAGACTTTTTGATACTAAATTAATGAAATATTATAAAACAAACAATAAAAAATAGCTGAATTTCTTAAATAATATGTGCATTTAGCTATTAATCGCTAAAAACCCACACTGTTTGATATTAAATTAATGAAATATTATAAAACAAACAATAAAAAATAGCTACATTTTTTAAATAATAAACTGCAAACTGCTTCATATTAAATTAATGAAATATTATAAAAGAAACAATAAAAAATAGCTACATTTTTTAAATAATAGGTGAATTTAGCTATAAATCGCTAAAAACCCACACTGTTTGATATTAAATTAATGAAATATTATAAAACAAACAATAAAAAATAGCTAAATTTTTTAAATAATAGGTGAATTTAACTATTAATCGCTAAAAACCCAAACTGCTTCATATTAAATTAATGAAATATTATAAAACAAACAATAAAAAATAGCTACATTTTTTAAATAATAGGTGAATTTAGCTATTAATCGCTAAAAACCCACACTGTTTGATATTAAATTAATGAAATATTATAAACCAAACAATAAAAAATAGCTACATTTTTTAAATAATAGGTGAATTTAGCTATTAATCGCTAAAAACCCAAACTGCTTCATATTATATTAATGAAATATTATAAAACAAACAATAAAAAATAGCTACATTTTTTAAATAATAGGTGAATTTAGCTATTAATCGCTAAAAACCCACACTGTTTGATATTAAATTAATGAAATATTATAAACCAAACAATAAAAAATAGCTACATTTTTTAAATAATAGGTGAATTTAGCTATTAATCGCTAAAAACCCAAACTGCTTCATATTAAATTAATGAAATATTATAAAACAAACAATAAAAAATAGCTACATTTTTTAAATAATAGGTGAATTTAGCTATTAATCGCTAAAAACCCACACTGTTTGATATTAAATTAATGAAATATTATAAACCAAACAATAAAAAATAGCTACATTTTTTAAATAATAGGTGAATTTAGCTATTAATCGCTAAAAACCCAAACTGCTTCATATTATATTAATGAAATATTATAAAACAAACAATAAAAAATAGCTACATTTTTTAAATAATAGGTGAATTTAGCTATTAATCGCTAAAAACCCACACTGTTTGATATTAAATTAATGAAATATTATAAACCAAACAATAAAAAATAGCTACATTTTTTAAATAATAGGTGAATTTAGCTATTAATCGCTAAAAACCCAAACTGCTTCATATTATATTAATGAAATATTATAAAACAAACAATAAAAAATAGCTACATTTTTTAAATAATAGGTGAATTTAGCTATTAATCGCTAAAAACCCACACTGTTTGATATTAAATTAATGAAATATTATAAACCAAACAATAAAAAATAGCTACATTTTTTAAATAATAGGTGAATTTAGCTATTAATCGCTAAAAACCCAAACTGCTTCATATTAAATTAATGAAATATTATAAAACAAACAATAAAAAATAGCTACATTTTTTAAATAATAGGTGAATTTAGCTATTAATCGCTAAAAACCCACACTGTTTGATATTAAATTAATGAAATATTATAAACCAAACAATAAAAAATAGCTACATTTTTTAAATAATAGGTGAATTTAGCTATTAATCGCTAAAAACCCAAACTGCTTCATATTATATTAATGAAATATTATAAAACAAACAATAAAAAATAGCTACATTTTTTAAATAATAGGTGAATTTAGCTATTAATCGCTAAAAACCCACACTGTTTGATATTAAATTAATGAAATATTATAAACCAAACAATAAAAAATAGCTACATTTTTTAAATAATAGGTGAATTTAGCTATTAATCGCTAAAAACCCAAACTGCTTCATATTAAATTAATGAAATATTATAAAACAAACAATAAAAAATAGCTACATTTTTTAAATAATAGGTGAATTTAGCTATTAATCGCTAAAAACCCACACTGTTTGATATTAAATTAATGAAATATTATAAACCAAACAATAAAAAATAGCTACATTTTTTAAATAATAGGTGAATTTAGCTATTAATCGCTAAAAACCCAAACTGCTTCATATTATATTAATGAAATATTATAAAACAAACAATAAAAAATAGCTACATTTTTTAAATAATAGGTGAATTTAGCTATTAATCGCTAAAAACCCACACTGTTTGATATTAAATTAATGAAATATTATAAACCAAACAATAAAAAATAGCTACATTTTTTAAATAATAGGTGAATTTAGCTATTAATCGCTAAAAACCCAAACTGCTTCATATTAAATTAATGAAATATTATAAAACAAACAATAAAAAATAGCTACATTTTTTAAATAATAGGTGAATTTAGCTATTAATCGCTAAAAACCCACACTGTTTGATATTAAATTAATGAAATATTATAAACCAAACAATAAAAAATAGCTACATTTTTTAAATAATAGGTGAATTTAGCTATTAATCGCTAAAAACCCACACTGTTTGATATTAAATTAATGAAATATTATAAACCAAACAATAAAAAATAGCTACATTTTTTAAATAATAGGTGAATTTAGCTATTAATCGCTAAAAACCCAAACTGCTTCATATTATATTAATGAAATATTATAAAACAAACCATAAAAAATAGCTACATTTTTTAAATAATAGGTGAATTTAGCTATTAATCGCTAAAAACCCACACTGTTTGATATTAAATTAATGAAATATTATAAAACAAACCATAAAAAATAGCTACATTTTTTAAATAATAGGTGAATTTAGCTATTAATCGCTAAAAACCCACACTGTTTGATATTAAATTAATGAAATATTATAAACCAAACAATAAAAAATAGCTACATTTTTTAAATAATAGGTGAATTTAGCTATTAATCGCTAAAAACCCAAACTGCTTCATATTATATTAATGAAATATTATAAAACAAACCATAAAAAATAGCTACATTTTTTAAATAATAGGTGAATTTAGCTATTAATCGCTAAAAACCCAAACTGCTTCATATTAAATTAATGAAATATTATAAAACAAACAATAAAAAATAGCTACATTTTTTAAATAATAGGTGAATTTAGCTATTAATCGCTAAAAACCCACACTGTTTGATATTAAATTAATGAAATATTATAAAACAAACAATAAAAAATAGCTACATTTTTTAAATAATAGGTGAATTTAGGTATTAATCGCTAAAAACCACACTCTTTGATATTAAATTAATAAAATAAAATGAAACAAACAATAAAAAATAGCTGGATTTTTTAAATAATACGTTAATTTAGCTATTAATCGGTATAAACCACCCTTTTTGAAATAAAATTATTGAAATATTATAAAACAAATAATAAAAAATAGCTAAAGTTTTTAAATAATAGGTGAATTTAGCTATTAATCGCTAAAAACCACCCTTTTTGAAATAAAATTATTAAAATATTATAAAACAAACGATAAAAAATAGCTAAAGTTTTTAAATAATAGGTGAATTTAGCTATTAATCGCTAAAAAAACCCTTTTTAAATAAAATTTTATATAAACTGCTTCATATTAAATTAATGAAATATTATAAAACAAACAATAAAAAATAGCTACATTTTTTAAATAATAGGTGCATTTAGCTATTTATCGCTAAAAACCCACACTTTTTGATACTAAATTAATGAAATATTATAAAACAAACAATAAAAAATAGCTGAATTTTTTAAATAAAATGTGCATTTAGCTATTAATCGCTAAAAACCCACACTATTTGATATTTATATAATGAAATATTATAAAACAAACAATAAAAAATAGCTACATTTTTTTAAATAATAGGTGAATTTAGCTATTAATCGCTAAAAACCCAAACTGCTTCATATTAAATTAATGAAATATTATAAAACAAACAATAAAAAATAGCTACATATTTTAAATAATAGGTGAATTTAGCTATTAATCGCTAAAAACCCAAACTGCTTCATATTAAATTAATGAAATATTATAAAACAAACAATAAAAAATAGCTACATATTTTAAATAATAGGTGAATTTAGCTATTAATCGCTAAAAACCCAAACTGCTTCATATTAAATTAATGAAATATTATAAAACAAACAATAAAAAATAGCTACATATTTTAAATAATAGGTGAATTTAGCTATTAATCGCTAAAAACCCAAACTGCTTCATATTAAATTAATGAAATATTATAAAACAAACAATAAAAAATAGCTACATATTTTAAATAATAGGTGAATTTAGCTATTAATCGCTAAAAACCCAAACTGCTTCATATTTTATTAATGAAATATTATAAAACAAACAATAAAAAATAGCTACATTTTTTAAATAATAGGTGAATTTAGCTATTAATCGCTAAAAACCACCCTTTTTGAATTAAAATTATTAAAATATTATAAAACAAACGATAAAAAATAGCTAAAGTTTTTAAATAATAGGTGAATTTAGCTATTAATCGCTAAAAACCACCCTTTTTGAATTAAAATTATTAAAATATTATAAAACAAACGATAAAAAATAGCTAAAGTTTTTAAATAATAGGTGAATTTAGCTATTAATCGCTAAAAACCACCCTTTTTGAAATAAAATTATTGAAATATTATAAAACAAACGATAAAAAATAGCTAAAGTTTTTAAATAATAGGTGAATTTAGCTATTAATCGCTAAAAACCACCCTTTTTGAAATAAAATTATTGAAATATTATAAAACAAACGATAAAAAATAGCTAAAGTTTTTAAATAATAGGTGAATTTAGCTATTAATCGCTAAAAACCACCCTTTTTGAATTAAAATTATTAAAATATTATAAAACAAACGATAAAAAATAGCTAAAGTTTTTAAATAATAGGTGAATTTAGCTATTAATCGCTAAAAACCACCCTTTTTGAAATAAAATTATTAAAATATTATAAAACAAACGATAAAAAATAGCTAAAGTTTTTAAATAATAGGTGAATTTAGCTATTAATCGCTAAAAACCACCCTTTTTGAATTAAAATTATTAAAATATTATAAAACAAACGATAAAAAATAGCTAAAGTTTTTAAATAATAGGTGAATTTAGCTATTAATCGCTAAAAACCACCCTTTTTGAAATAAAATTATTAAAATATTATAAAACAAACGATAAAAAATAGCTAAAGTTTTTAAATAATAGGTGAATTTAGCTATTAATCGCTAAAAACCACCCTTTTTGAAATAAAATTATTAAAATATTATAAAACAAACGATAAAAAATAGCTAAAGTTTTTAAATAATAGGTGAATTTAGCTATTAATCGCTAAAAACCACCCTTTTTGAATTAAAATTATTAAAATATTATAAAACAAACGATAAAAAATAGCTAAAGTTTTTAAATAATAGGTGAATTTAGCTATTAATCGCTAAAAACCACCCTTTTTGAAATAAAATTATTAAAATATTATAAAACAAACGATAAAAAATAGCTAAAGTTTTTAAATAATAGGTGAATTTAGCTATTAATCGCTAAAAACCACCCTTTTTGAAATAAAATTATTAAAATATTATAAAACAAACGATAAAAAATAGCTAAAGTTTTTAAATAATAGGTGAATTTAGCTATTAATCGCTAAAAACCACCCTTTTTGAATTAAAATTATTAAAATATTATAAAACAAACGATAAAAAATAGCTAAAGTTTTTAAATAATAGGTGAATTTAGCTATTAATCGCTAAAAACCACCCTTTTTGAAATAAAATTATTAAAATATTATAAAACAAACGATAAAAAATAGCTAAAGTTTTTAAATAATAGGTGAATTTAGCTATTAATCGCTAAAAACCACCCTTTTTGAATTAAAATTATTAAAATATTATAAAACAAACGATAAAAAATAGCTAAAGTTTTTAAATAATAGGTGAATTTAGCTATTAATCGCTAAAAACCACCCTTTTTGAATTAAAATTATTAAAATATTATAAAACAAACGATAAAAAATAGCTAAAGTTTTTAAATAATAGGTGAATTTAGCTATTAATCGCTAAAAACCACCCTTTTTGAAATAAAATTATTAAAATATTATAAAACAAACGATAAAAAATAGCTAAAGTTTTTAAATAATAGGTGAATTTAGCTATTAATCGCTAAAAACCACCTTTTTTGAAATAAAATTATTAAAATATTATAAAACAAACGATAAAAAATAGCTAAAGTTTTTAAATAATAGGTGAATTTAGCTATTAATCGCTAAAAACCACCCTTTTTGAATTAAAATTATTAAAATATTATAAAACAAACGATAAAAAATAGCTAAAGTTTTTAAATAATAGGTGAATTTAGCTATTAATCGCTAAAAACCACCCTTTTTGAAATAAAATTATTGAAATATTATAAAACAAACGATAAAAAATAGCTAAAGTTTTTAAATAATAGGTGAATTTAGCTATTAATCGCTAAAAACCACCCTTTTTGAAATAAAATTATTAAAATATTATAAAACAAACGATAAAAAATAGCTAAAGTTTTTAAATAATAGGTGAATTTAGCTATTAATCGCTAAAAACCACCCTTTTTGAATTAAAATTATTAAAATATTATAAAACAAACGATAAAAAATAGCTAAAGTTTTTAAATAATAGGTGAATTTAGCTATTAATCGCTAAAAACCACCCTTTTTGAAATAAAATTATTAAAATATTATAAAACAAACGATAAAAAATAGCTAAAGTTTTTAAATAATAGGTGAATTTAGCTATTAATCGCTAAAAACCACCCTTTTTGAAATAAAATTATTAAAATATTATAAAACAAACGATAAAAAATAGCTAAAGTTTTTAAATAATAGGTGAATTTAGCTATTAATCGCTAAAAACCACCCTTTTTGAATTAAAATTATTAAAATATTATAAAACAAACGATAAAAAATAGCTAAAGTTTTTAAATAATAGGTGAATTTAGCTATTAATCGCTAAAAACCACCCTTTTTGAAATAAAATTATTGAAATATTATAAAACAAACGATAAAAAATAGCTAAAGTTTTTAAATAATAGGTGAATTTAGCTATTAATCGCTAAAAACCACCCTTTTTGAAATAAAATTATTAAAATATTATAAAACAAACGATAAAAAATAGCTAAAGTTTTTAAATAATAGGTGAATTTAGCTATTAATCGCTAAAAACCACCCTTTTTGAATTAAAATTATTAAAATATTATAAAACAAACGATAAAAAATAGCTAAAGTTTTTAAATAATAGGTGAATTTAGCTATTAATCGCTAAAAACCACCCTTTTTGAATTAAAATTATTAAAATATTATAAAACAAACGATAAAAAATAGCTAAAGTTTTTAAATAATAGGTGAATTTAGCTATTAATCGCTAAAAACCACCCTTTTTGAAATAAAATTATTAAAATATTATAAAACAAACGATAAAAAATAGCTAAAGTTTTTAAATAATAGGTGAATTTAGCTATTAATCGCTAAAAACCACCCTTTTTGAAATAAAATTATTAAAATATTATAAAACAAACGATAAAAAATAGCTAAAGTTTTTAAATAATAGGTGAATTTAGCTATTAATCGCTAAAAACCACCCTTTTTGAATTAAAATTATTAAAATATTATAAAACAAACGATAAAAAATAGCTAAAGTTTTTAAATAATAGGTGAATTTAGCTATTAATCGCTAAAAACCACCCTTTTTGAATTAAAATTATTAAAATATTATAAAACAAACGATAAAAAATAGCTAAAGTTTTTAAATAATAGGTGAATTTAGCTATTAATCGCTAAAAACCACCCTTTTTGAAATAAAATTATTGAAATATTATAAAACAAACGATAAAAAATAGCTAAAGTTTTTAAATAATAGGTGAATTTAGCTATTAATCGCTAAAAACCACCCTTTTTGAAATAAAATTATTGAAATATTATAAAACAAACGATAAAAAATAGCTAAAGTTTTTAAATAATAGGTGAATTTAGCTATTAATCGCTAAAAACCACCCTTTTTGAATTAAAATTATTAAAATATTATAAAACAAACGATAAAAAATAGCTAAAGTTTTTAAATAATAGGTGAATTTAGCTATTAATCGCTAAAAACCACCCTTTTTGAAATAAAATTATTGAAATATTATAAAACAAACGATAAAAAATAGCTAAAGTTTTTAAATAATAGGTGAATTTAGCTATTAATCGCTAAAAACCACCCTTTTTGAAATAAAATTATTGAAATATTATAAAACAAACGATAAAAAATAGCTAAAGTTTTTAAATAATAGGTGAATTTAGCTATTAATCGCTAAAAACCACCCTTTTTGAATTAAAATTATTAAAATATTATAAAACAAACGATAAAAAATAGCTAAAGTTTTTAAATAATAGGTGAATTTAGCTATTAATCGCTAAAAACCACCCTTTTTGAATTAAAATTATTAAAATATTATAAAACAAACGATAAAAAATAGCTAAAGTTTTTAAATAATAGGTGAATTTAGCTATTAATCGCTAAAAACCACCCTTTTTGAATTAAAATTATTAAAATATTATAAAACAAACGATAAAAAATAGCTAAAGTTTTTAAATAATAGGTGAATTTAGCTATTAATCGCTAAAAACCACCCTTTTTGAAATAAAATTATTGAAATATTATAAAACAAACGATAAAAAATAGCTAAAGTTTTTAAATAATAGGTGAATTTAGCTATTAATCGCTAAAAACCACCCTTTTTGAAATAAAATTATTAAAATATTATAAAACAAACGATAAAAAATAGCTAAAGTTTTTAAATAATAGGTGAATTTAGCTATTAATCGCTAAAAACCACCCTTTTTGAATTAAAATTATTAAAATATTATAAAACAAACGATAAAAAATAGCTAAAGTTTTTAAATAATAGGTGAATTTAGCTATTAATCGCTAAAAACCACCCTTTTTGAAATAAAATTATTGAAATATTATAAAACAAACGATAAAAAATAGCTAAAGTTTTTAAATAATAGGTGAATTTAGCTATTAATCGCTAAAAACCACCCTTTTTGAATTAAAATTATTAAAATATTATAAAACAAACGATAAAAAATAGCTAAAGTTTTTAAATAATAGGTGAATTTAGCTATTAATCGCTAAAAACCACCCTTTTTGAATTAAAATTATTAAAATATTATAAAACAAACGATAAAAAATAGCTAAAGTTTTTAAATAATAGGTGAATTTAGCTATTAATCGCTAAAAACCACCCTTTTTGAAATAAAATTATTGAAATATTATAAAACAAACGATAAAAAATAGCTAAAGTTTTTAAATAATAGGTGAATTTAGCTATTAATCGCTAAAAACCACCCTTTTTGAAATAAAATTATTGAAATATTATAAAACAAACGATAAAAAATAGCTAAAGTTTTTAAATAATAGGTGAATTTAGCTATTAATCGCTAAAAACCACCCTTTTTGAATTAAAATTATTAAAATATTATAAAACAAACGATAAAAAATAGCTAAAGTTTTTAAATAATAGGTGAATTTAGCTATTAATCGCTAAAAACCACCCTTTTTGAATTAAAATTATTAAAATATTATAAAACAAACGATAAAAAATAGCTAAAGTTTTTAAATAATAGGTGAATTTAGCTATTAATCGCTAAAAACCACCCTTTTTGAATTAAAATTATTAAAATATTATAAAACAAACGATAAAAAATAGCTAAAGTTTTTAAATAATAGGTGAATTTAGCTATTAATCGCTAAAAACCACCCTTTTTGAATTAAAATTATTAAAATATTATAAAACAAACGATAAAAAATAGCTAAAGTTTTTAAATAATAGGTGAATTTAGCTATTAATCGCTAAAAACCACCCTTTTTGAATTAAAATTATTAAAATATTATAAAACAAACGATAAAAAATAGCTAAAGTTTTTAAATAATAGGTGAATTTAGCTATTAATCGCTAAAAACCACCCTTTTTGAAATAAAATTATTGAAATATTATAAAACAAACGATAAAAAATAGCTAAAGTTTTTAAATAATAGGTGAATTTAGCTATTAATCGCTAAAAACCACCCTTTTTGAAATAAAATTATTAAAATATTATAAAACAAACGATAAAAAATAGCTAAAGTTGTTAAATAATAGGTGAATTTAGCTATTAATCGCTAAAAACCACCCTTTTTGAAATAAAATTATTGAAATATTATAAAACAAACGATAAAAAATAGCTAAAGTTTTTAAATAATAGGTGAATTTAGCTATTAATCGCTAAAAACCACCCTTTTTAAATTAAAATTATTAAAATATTATAAAACAAACGATAAAAAATAGCTAAAGTTTTTAAATAATAGGTGAATTTAGCTATTAATCGCTAAAAACCACCCTTTTTGAATTAAAATTATTAAAATATTATAAAACAAACGATAAAAAATAGCTAAAGTTTTTAAATAATAGGTGAATATAGCTATTAATCGCTAAAAACCACCCTTTTTGAAATAAAATTATTAAAATATTATAAAACAAACAATAAAAAGTAGCTAAAGTTTTTAAATAATAGGTGAATATAGCTATTAATCGCTAAAAACCACCCTTTTTGAAATAAAATTATTAAAATATTATAAAACAAACAATAAAAAGTAGCTAAAGTTTTTAAATAATAGGTGAATTTAGCTATTAATCGCTAAAAACCACCCTTTTTGAAATAAAATTATTAAAATATTATAAAACAAACGATAAAAAATAGCTAAAGTTTTTAAATAATAGGTGAATTTAGCTATTAATCGCTAAAAACCACCCTTTTTGAATTAAAATTATTAAAATATTATAAAACAAACGATAAAAAATAGCTAAAGTTTTTAAATAATAGGTGAATTTAGCTATTAATCGCTAAAAACCACCCTTTTTGAATTAAAATTATTAAAATATTATAAAACAAACGATAAAAAATAGCTAAAGTTTTTAAATAATAGGTGAATTTAGCTATTAATCGCTAAAAACCACCCTTTTTGAATTAAAATTATTAAAATATTATAAAACAAACGATAAAAAATAGCTAAAGTTTTTAAATAATAGGTGAATTTAGCTATTAATCGCTAAAAACCACCCTTTTTGAAATAAAATTATTGAAATATTATAAAACAAACGATAAAAAATAGCTAAAGTTTTTAAATAATAGGTGAATATAGCTATTAATCGCTAAAAACCACCCTTTTTGAAATAAAATTATTAAAATATTATAAAACAAACGATAAAAAATAGCTAAAGTTTTTAAATAATAGGTGAATATAGCTATTAATCGCTAAAAACCACCCTTTTTGAAATAAAATTATTAAAATATTATAAAACAAACAATAAAAAGTAGCTAAAGTTTTTAAATAATAGGTGAATTTAGCTATTAATCGCTAAAAACCACCCTTTTTGAATTAAAATTATTAAAATATTATAAAACAAACGATAAAAAATAGCTAAAGTTTTTAAATAATAGGTGAATTTAGCTATTAATCGCTAAAAACCACCCTTTTTGAAATAAAATTATTGAAATATTATAAAACAAACGATAAAAAATAGCTAAAGTTTTTAAATAATAGGTGAATTTAGCTATTAATCGCTAAAAACCACCCTTTTTGAAATAAAATTATTAAAATATTATAAAACAAACAATAAAAAATAGCTAAAGTTTTTAAATAATAGGTGAATTTAGCTATTAATCGCTAAAAACCACCCTTTTTGAAATAAAATTATTAAAATATTATAAAACAAACAATAAAAAATAGCTAAAGTTTTTAAATAATAGGTGAATTTAGCTATTAATCGCTAAAAACCACCCTTTTTGAAATAAAATTATTGAAATATTATAAAACAAACAATAAAAAATAGCTAAAGTTTTTAAATAATAGGTGAATTTAGCTATTAATCGCTAAAAACCACCCTTTTTGAAATAAAATTATTAAAATATTATAAAACAAACAATAAAAAGTAGCTAAAGTTTTTAAATAATAGGTGAATTTAGCTATTAATCGCTAAAAACCACCCTTTTTGAAATAAAATTATTAAAATATTATAAAACAAACAATAAAAAGTAGCTAAAGTTTTTAAATAATAGGTGAATTTAGCTATTAATCGCTAAAAACCACCCTTTTTGAATTAAAATTATTAAAATATTATAAAACAAACGATAAAAAATAGCTAAAGTTTTTAAATAATAGGTGAATTTAGCTATTAATCGCTAAAAACCACCCTTTTTGAAATAAAATTATTAAAATATTATAAAACAAACAATAAAAAATAGCTAAAGTTTTTAAATAATAGGTGAATTTAGCTATTAATCGCTAAAAACCACCCTTTTTGAATTAAAATTATTAAAATATTATAAAACAAACGATAAAAAATAGCTAAAGTTTTTAAATAATAGGTGAATTTAGCTATTAATCGCTAAAAACCACCCTTTTTGAATTAAAATTATTAAAATATTATAAAAAAAACGATAAAAAATAGCTAAAGTTTTTAAATAATAGGTGAATTTAGCTATTAATCGCTAAAAACCACCCTTTTTGAATTAAAATTATTAAAATATTATAAAACAAACGATAAAAAATAGCTAAAGTTTTTAAATAATAGGTGAATTTAGCTATTAATCGCTAAAAACCACCCTTTTTGAATTAAAATTATTAAAATATTATAAAACAAACGATAAAAAAATAGCTAAAGTTTTTAAATAATAGGTGAATTTAGCTATTAATCGCTAAAAACCACCCTTTTTGAATTAAAATTATTAAAATATTATAAAACAAACGATAAAAAATAGCTAAAGTTTTTAAATAATAGGTGAATTTAGCTATTAATCGCTAAAAACCACCCTTTTTGAAATAAAATTATTGAAATATTATAAAACAAACGATAAAAAATAGCTAAAGTTTTTAAATAATAGGTGAATTTAGCTATTAATCGCTAAAAACCACCCTTTTTGAAATAAAATTATTAAAATATTATAAAACAAACGATAAAAAATAGCTAAAGTTTTTAAATAATAGGTGAATTTAGCTATTAATCGCTAAAAACCACCCTTTTTGAATTAAAATTATTAAAATATTATAAAACAAACGATAAAAAATAGCTAAAGTTTTTAAATAATAGGTGAATTTAGCTATTAATCGCTAAAAACCACCCTTTTTGAATTAAAATTATTAAAATATTATAAAACAAACGATAAAAAATAGCTAAAGTTTTTAAATAATAGGTGAATTTAGCTATTAATCGCTAAAAACCACCCTTTTTGAATTAAAATTATTAAAATATTATAAAACAAACGATAAAAAATAGCTAAAGTTTTTAAATAATAGGTGAATATAGCTATTAATCGCTAAAAACCACCCTTTTTGAAATAAAATTATTAAAATATTATAAAACAAACAATAAAAAGTAGCTAAAGTTTTTAAATAATAGGTGAATTTAGCTATTAATCGCTAAAAACCACCCTTTTTGAAATAAAATTATTAAAATATTATAAAACAAACAATAAAAAGTAGCTAAAGTTTTTAAATAATAGGTGAATTTAGCTATTAATCGCTAAAAACCACCCTTTTTGAATTAAAATTATTAAAATATTATAAAACAAACGATAAAAAATAGCTAAAGTTTTTAAATAATAGGTGAATTTAGCTATTAATCGCTAAAAACCACCCTTTTTGAAATAAAATTATTGAAATATTATAAAACAAACGATAAAAAATAGCTAAAGTTTTTAAATAATAGGTGAATTTAGCTATTAATCGCTAAAAACCACCCTTTTTGAAATAAAATTATTAAAATATTATAAAACAAACAATAAAAAATAGCTAAAGTTTTTAAATAATAGGTGAATTTAGCTATTAATCGCTAAAAACCACCCTTTTTGAAATAAAATTATTAAAATATTATAAAACAAACAATAAAAAATAGCTAAAGTTTTTAAATAATAGGTGAATTTAGCTATTAATCGCTAAAAACCACCCTTTTTGAATTAAAATTATTAAAATATTATAAAACAAACGATAAAAAATAGCTAAAGTTTTTAAATAATAGGTGAATTTAGCTATTAATCGCTAAAAACCACCCTTTTTGAAATAAAATTATTGAAATATTATAAAACAAACAATAAAAAATAGCTAAAGTTTTTAAATAATAGGTGAATTTAGTTATTAATCGCTAAAAACCACCCTTTTTGAAATAAAATTATTAAAATATTATAAAACAAACAATAAAAAGTAGCTAAAGTTTTTAAATAATAGGTGAATTTAGCTATTAATCGCTAAAAACCACCCTTTTTGAAATAAAATTATTAAAATATTATAAAACAAACAATAAAAAGTAGCTAAAGTTTTTAAATAATAGGTGAATTTAGCTATTAATCGCTAAAAACCACCCTTTTTGAATTAAAATTATTAAAATATTATAAAACAAACGATAAAAAATAGCTAAAGTTTTTAAATAATAGGTGAATTTAGCTATTAATCGCTAAAAACCACCCTTTTTGAAATAAAATTATTGAAATATTATAAAACAAACGATAAAAAATAGCTAAAGTTTTTAAATAATAGGTGAATTTAGCTATTAATCGCTAAAAACCACCCTTTTTGAAATAAAATTATTAAAATATTATAAAACAAACAATAAAAAATAGCTAAAGTTTTTAAATAATAGGTGAATTTAGCTATTAATCGCTAAAAACCACCCTTTTTGAAATAAAATTATTAAAATATTATAAAACAAACAATAAAAAATAGCTAAAGTTTTTAAATAATAGGTGAATTTAGCTATTAATCGCTAAAAACCACCCTTTTTGAATTAAAATTATTAAAATATTATAAAACAAACGATAAAAAATAGCTAAAGTTTTTAAATAATAGGTGAATTTAGCTATTAATCGCTAAAAACCACCCTTTTTGAAATAAAATTATTAAAATATTATAAAACAAACAATAAAAAGTAGCTAAAGTTTTTAAATAATAGGTGAATTTAGCTATTAATCGCTAAAAACCACCCTTTTTGAAATAAAATTATTGAAATATTATAAAACAAACAATAAAAAATAGCTAAAGTTTTTAAATAATAGGTGAATTTAGCTATTAATCGCTAAAAACCACCCTTTTTGAAATAAAATTATTAAAATATTATAAAACAAACAATTAAAAGTAGCTAAAGTTTTTAAATAATAGGTGAATTTAGCTATTAATCGCTAAAAACCACCCTTTTTGAAATAAAATTATTGAAATATTATAAAACAAACAATAAAAAATAGCTAAAGTTTTTAAATAATAGGTGAATTTAGCTATTAATCGCTAAAAACCACCCTTTTTGAAATAAAATTATTAAAATATTATAAAACAAACAATTAAAAGTAGCTAAAGTTTTTAAATAATAGGTGAATTTAGCTATTAATCGCTAAAAACCACCCTTTTTGAAATAAAATTATTGAAATATTATAAAACAAACAATAAAAAATAGCTAAAGTTTTTAAATAATAGGTGAATTTAGCTATTAATCGCTAAAAACCACCCTTTTTGAAATAAAATTATTAAAATATTATAAAACAAACAATTAAAAGTAGCTAAAGTTTTTAAATAATAGGTGAATTTAGCTATTAATCGCTAAAAACCACCCTTTTTGAAATAAAATTATTGAAATATTATAAAACAAACAATAAAAAATAGCTAAAGTTTTTAAATAATAGGTGAATTTAGCTATTAATCGCTAAAAACCACCCTTTTTGAAATAAAATTATTGAAATATTATAAAACAAACAATAAAAAATAGCTAAAGTTTTTAAATAATAGGTGAATTTAGCTATTAATCGCTAAAAACCACCCTTTTTGAATTAAAATTATTAAAATATTATAAAACAAACGATAAAAAATAGCTAAAGTTTTTAAATAATAGGTGAATTTAGCTATTAATCGCTAAAAACCACCCTTTTTGAAATAAAATTATTGAAATATTATAAAACAAACAATAAAAAATAGCTAAAGTTTTTAAATAATAGGTGAATTTAGCTATTAATCGCTAAAAACCACCCTTTTTGAAATAAAATTATTAAAATATTATAAAACAAACAATAAAAAGTAGCTAAAGTTTTTAAATAATAGGTGAATTTAGCTATTAATCGCTAAAAACCACCCTTTTTGAAATAAAATTATTAAAATATTATAAAACAAACAATAAAAAGTAGCTAAAGTTTTTAAATAATAGGTGAATTTAGCTATTAATCGCTAAAAACCACCCTTTTTGAATTAAAATTATTAAAATATTATAAAACAAACGATAAAAAATAGCTAAAGTTTTTAAATAATAGGTGAATTTAGCTATTAATCGCTAAAAACCACCCTTTTTGAAATAAAATTATTAAAATATTATAAAACAAACAATAAAAAATAGCTAAAGTTTTTAAATAATAGGTGAATTTAGCTATTAATCGCTAAAAACCACCCTTTTTGAAATAAAATTATTAAAATATTATAAAACAAACAATAAAAAATAGCTAAAGTTTTTAAATAATAGGTGAATTTAGCTATTAATCGCTAAAAACCACCCTTTTTGAAATAAAATTATTAAAATATTATAAAACAAACGATAAAAAATAGCTAAAGTTTTTAAATAATAGGTGAATTTAGCTATTAATCGCTAAAAACCACCCTTTTTGAAATAAAATTATTAAAATATTATAAAACAAACAATAAAAAATAGCTAAAGTTTTTAAATAATAGGTGAATTTAGCTATTAATCGCTAAAAACCACCCTTTTTGAAATAAAATTATTAAAATATTATAAAACAAACAATAAAAAATAGCTAAAGTTTTTAAATAATAGGTGAATTTAGCTATTAATCGCTAAAAACCACCCTTTTTGAATTAAAATTATTAAAATATTATAAAACAAACGATAAAAAATAGCTAAAGTTTTTAAATAATAGGTGAATTTAGCTATTAATCGCTAAAAACCACCCTTTTTGAAATAAAATTATTAAAATATTATAAAACAAACAATAAAAAGTAGCTAAAGTTTTTAAATAATAGGTGAATTTAGCTATTAATCGCTAAAAACCACCCTTTTTGAATTAAAATTATTAAAATATTATAAAACAAACGATAAAAAATAGCTAAAGTTTTTAAATAATAGGTGAATTTAGCTATTAATCGCTAAAAACCACCCTTTTTGAAATAAAATTATTAAAATATTATAAAACAAACAATAAAAAATAGCTAAAGTTTTTAAATAATAGGTGAATTTAGCTATTAATCGCTAAAAACCACCCTTTTTGAAATAAAATTATTAAAATATTATAAAACAAACAATAAAAAATAGCTAAAGTTTTTAAATAATAGGTGAATTTAGCTATTAATCGCTAAAAACCACCCTTTTTGAAATAAAATTATTAAAATATTATAAAACAAACAATAAAAAATAGCTAAAGTTTTTAAATAATAGGTGAATTTAGCTATTAATCGCTAAAAACCACCCTTTTTGAATTAAAATTATTAAAATATTATAAAACAAACGATAAAAAATAGCTAAAGTTTTTAAATAATAGGTGAATTTAGCTATTAATCGCTAAAAACCACCCTTTTTGAAATAAAATTATTAAAATATTATAAAACAAACAATAAAAAGTAGCTAAAGTTTTTAAATAATAGGTGAATTTAGCTATTAATCGCTAAAAACCACCCTTTTTGAATTAAAATTATTAAAATATTATAAAACAAACGATAAAAAATAGCTAAAGTTTTTAAATAATAGGTGAATTTAGCTATTAATCGCTAAAAACCACCCTTTTTGAAATAAAATTATTAAAATATTATAAAACAAACAATAAAAAATAGCTAAAGTTTTTAAATAATAGGTGAATTTAGCTATTAATCGCTAAAAACCACCCTTTTTGAAATAAAATTATTAAAATATTATAAAACAAACAATAAAAAATAGCTAAAGTTTTTAAATAATAGGTGAATTTAGCTATTAATCGCTAAAAACCACCCTTTTTGAAATAAAATTATTAAAATATTATAAAACAAACGATAAAAAATAGCTAAAGTTTTTAAATAATAGGTGAATTTAGCTATTAATCGCTAAAAACCACCCTTTTTGAAATAAAATTATTAAAATATTATAAAACAAACAATAAAAAATAGCTAAAGTTTTTAAATAATAGGTGAATTTAGCTATTAATCGCTAAAAACCACCCTTTTTGAAATAAAATTATTAAAATATTATAAAACAAACAATAAAAAATAGCTAAAGTTTTTAAATAATAGGTGAATTTAGCTATTAATCGCTAAAAACCACCCTTTTTGAATTAAAATTATTAAAATATTATAAAACAAACGATAAAAAATAGCTAAAGTTTTTAAATAATAGGTGAATTTAGCTATTAATCGCTAAAAACCACCCTTTTTGAAATAAAATTATTAAAATATTATAAAACAAACAATAAAAAGTAGCTAAAGTTTTTAAATAATAGGTGAATTTAGCTATTAATCGCTAAAAACCACCCTTTTTGAAATAAAATTATTGAAATATTATAAAACAAACAATAAAAAATAGCTAAAGTTTTTAAATAATAGGTGAATTTAGCTATTAATCGCTAAAAACCACCCTTTTTGAAATAAAATTATTAAAATATTATAAAACAAACAATTAAAAGTAGCTAAAGTTTTTAAATAATAGGTGAATTTAGCTATTAATCGCTAAAAACCACCCTTTTTGAAATAAAATTATTGAAATATTATAAAACAAACAATAAAAAATAGCTAAAGTTTTTAAATAATAGGTGAATTTAGCTATTAATCGCTAAAAACCACCCTTTTTGAAATAAAATTATTAAAATATTATAAAACAAACAATTAAAAGTAGCTAAAGTTTTTAAATAATAGGTGAATTTAGCTATTAATCGCTAAAAACCACCCTTTTTGAAATAAAATTATTGAAATATTATAAAACAAACAATAAAAAATAGCTAAAGTTTTTAAATAATAGGTGAATTTAGCTATTAATCGCTAAAAACCACCCTTTTTGAAATAAAATTATTAAAATATTATAAAACAAACAATTAAAAGTAGCTAAAGTTTTTAAATAATAGGTGAATTTAGCTATTAATCGCTAAAAACCACCCTTTTTGAAATAAAATTATTGAAATATTATAAAACAAACAATAAAAAATAGCTAAAGTTTTTAAATAATAGGTGAATTTAGCTATTAATCGCTAAAAACCACCCTTTTTGAAATAAAATTATTGAAATATTATAAAACAAACAATAAAAAATAGCTAAAGTTTTTAAATAATAGGTGAATTTAGCTATTAATCGCTAAAAACCACCCTTTTTGAATTAAAATTATTAAAATATTATAAAACAAACGATAAAAAATAGCTAAAGTTTTTAAATAATAGGTGAATTTAGCTATTAATCGCTAAAAACCACCCTTTTTGAAATAAAATTATTGAAATATTATAAAACAAACAATAAAAAATAGCTAAAGTTTTTAAATAATAGGTGAATTTAGCTATTAATCGCTAAAAACCACCCTTTTTGAAATAAAATTATTAAAATATTATAAAACAAACAATAAAAAGTAGCTAAAGTTTTTAAATAATAGGTGAATTTAGCTATTAATCGCTAAAAACCACCCTTTTTGAAATAAAATTATTAAAATATTATAAAACAAACAATAAAAAGTAGCTAAAGTTTTTAAATAATAGGTGAATTTAGCTATTAATCGCTAAAAACCACCCTTTTTGAATTAAAATTATTAAAATATTATAAAACAAACGATAAAAAATAGCTAAAGTTTTTAAATAATAGGTGAATTTAGCTATTAATCGCTAAAAACCACCCTTTTTGAAATAAAATTATTGAAATATTATAAAACAAACGATAAAAAATAGCTAAAGTTTTTAAATAATAGGTGAATTTAGCTATTAATCGCTAAAAACCACCCTTTTTGAAATAAAATTATTAAAATATTATAAAACAAACAATAAAAAATAGCTAAAGTTTTTAAATAATAGGTGAATTTAGCTATTAATCGCTAAAAACCACCCTTTTTGAAATAAAATTATTAAAATATTATAAAACAAACAATAAAAAATAGCTAAAGTTTTTAAATAATAGGTGAATTTAGCTATTAATCGCTAAAAACCACCCTTTTTGAATTAAAATTATTAAAATATTATAAAACAAACGATAAAAAATAGCTAAAGTTTTTAAATAATAGGTGAATTTAGCTATTAATCGCTAAAAACCACCCTTTTTGAAATAAAATTATTGAAATATTATAAAACAAACAATAAAAAATAGCTAAAGTTTTTAAATAATAGGTGAATTTAGCTATTAATCGCTAAAAACCACCCTTTTTGAAATAAAATTATTAAAATATTATAAAACAAACAATAAAAAATAGCTAAAGTTTTTAAATATTAGGTGAATTTAGCTATTAATCGCTAAAAACCACCCTTTTTGAAATAAAATTATTAAAATATTATAAAACAAACAATAAAAAATAGCTAAAGTTTTTAAATAATAGGTGAATTTAGCTATTAATCGCTAAAAACCACCCTTTTTGAAATAAAATTATTGAAATATTATAAAACAAACAATAAAATATAGCTAAAGTTTTTAAATAATAGGTGAATTTAGCTATTAATCGCTAAAAACCACCCTTTTTGAAATAAAATTATTAAAATATTATAAAACAAACAATAAAAAATAGCTAAAGTTTTTAAATAATAGGTGAATTTAGCTATAATTCGCTAAAAACCACCCTTTTTGAAATAAAATTATTGAAATATTATAAAACAAAAACGTATAAAGACGCAACACCTTTAAGCTTCTGATTATAACTTTTCATAAAAGTCCAATTGTTTGCATTGAAACAATTTTATGAAATTGAAAACGACGTGTGCAAGGTGATTTTATGTACATGGTGGCGGGAAATACTACAACAAAAACCACTGTTTTTTGTATTGGATTGTTAGTGCTTACAGTTTGAAATGTCAACCATTTTTAATAAAACATTGTAAAGCTAAAAAAAAATCTGTTTGAACTGTCAAAATCGCTGCCACCTCATATAAATGTGCCCTGGACATGTATAATAATTTTTATGTGCTATATATTTGTTTCTTTCACTCTTGCATGTAGCATAGGGCTGACTTCAAACTCACATATATACAAATATTTAAATGGCGTTAAAAATAAAAAAAATCTGTAAAAAATGTCTTCAATCTACAATGTCTTCATATTACATGTAAGGCATACATACATATAAAACTTTGAGGATAGTCCTCATAGTATATAAATGTCCTCAAAATATAAGGTACATACAAAAAATGTATGCAAACTACATGCTGTGCATACATATATATTCATTTTTTACCCGTTTACTTCTTATAAGGGCCGAATTTCAAATAGGTAATTACCTATTGCCCAGCAACATTCCCATTGATTTGCTTTACTTGTGTTATTACTTATGCTGTTTACTGATGTTTATTTAAATTATTATTTTAAATTTTTAAATAAACAAACTAAAATTGTTTGTTTTATTTTTCTTTTTGTTTAAAATCATATGTAATTAGGCTAGTATATAGTTTGTCACTCTAACTAATGGTTTTTGATATCACGACTCGTTTTATTAAGATTTATAGTTGTAGTATATAGTTGGTCACTCTAACTAAAGGTTTTTGATATCACGACTTTTTTTTTAAGATATTATTTAAGTGTTGTAGTATTTTACTATGTAGAATTCTTTTAGCGGGTTTTCTAGCAAAAAATCACTATAATGCTCAATGTAAGCGTTTCAATAAGTAATTTTTTGTGTTGGTAACACCAACAAACTAAAACGCTAATTTTCTGAAATAAATGTCAAAGTATGGCAACATTAATTTTCGTATACGCAGCATGTTTTTTGAGTGCATGGTCTTACACATTACGCTGCGAATATATATGTCCTCAATTGTTGCGATACATACTTAATTCGATATTTGCGGCTTTTTAATTGGCCATTTTATAAACTATGCTTATAGACAGTTAAAGTAATCAGGTATTTATCAAAAAAAGGTATAAAACATTCGATTTTTTTGTGTCCTCATCCTATCCGCTGTGCATACATATATATATATATATATATATATATATATATATATATTAAAATTTGTTTTTGTTTTAAATGTAAATGTCGAAATCGACGAACAGGCCACAAATTGTTTTTTTTTTTTCTTAATAAACGCATTAAATTCATATGAATACGATTTTCGCGTAATAACATTAAACAATCCACTCTTTACAATAGCATTTTAACAACTAACCGCTCAGAACTGACGCTCAGTAATAAGCCACTTGCCGCTCAAACTTGACGCTTTGACGCTCATCGCTCAGACGCTTGACGCTTAGCCGCTCATTGCGTGGCCTCGGCCTAAGAACACCTACACATTTCTTGTATATCACATTATTATAAATATGCCAGCAATTCCTTTTTCCTCGTTCGGATTATGAAACATGTGCTGAAGAAACTTCTTCAATTCTCCTTTGGAACTGCATTCGCGTCCATAAAATTAAATTCTTGTTTAGCAGCACTTTCGGCAAGATTGTAATTCAGATAAGGATAAAAAGGAAAGTTTTTTCCTTCTCCTCCTCTGAATAAAAAGCTTTCAAAAACTGCCTATGCATTAGTGTGTCCCCATAAATTTGTTTGGCCTCAAGCATACTTTGAAAACTTATAGGGTTAAATACTTTTGAGATTTTTTTGCAGAATTTTCGGAAAAGGTTTTGAAGTCGCACAAGTCGGGTGTTCATTCAAAATGCGGGTTTTTGGCCGTTTTTCTTACTATATTCACAAATTGGGTAATAATTTAGGTTTAAATTTTTGACAAAATATTTCTGGAAATAAACCATAAGTTCCGAACTTTTGGATAAATTCGGTTTATAACTTTAAAAAGTTATATTAAAGGTATAAAAACTAGTGATGCAGTTTTAAAGATAGATAGATTCTAAATAAATAAGAAAAAAAGAGAATATGGTTTTTCATATTGTCTAATGAAAAGGCCAATGCAAATCACCAAAAATAAAAATCTTCATCGCACTTCAGCAAAGGTGGGAGGCCAACGACAAGTGCAATTTTTTCGGCCGAAATAAATCACAAAATTGTTTATAAAAGCCCTGCTTTAAAAATTGCTTCATCTGAGTCTTATCTTTTTTAATAGGCTCGCAGGATGAAGAAAATTAAATATTCTTTAAACGTATGCATTTTTCGAAGCCGCTGCAATCTTGCAAGGATAACTTTGATTGGTTTCTCTGTGTATGCCCTCGATAAGCTCCTCTCAATTATCTTAGTCTATTAAAGCAGTTGCCCGCGCGTTAAAAACTTTTCTAGCTTATCAGAAGTACTTCACCCCAAATTTAGCTACCTTACCATTTTTGTGTGAGCGTATCGTCACTAAAACTTTATAATTAAAAAACTTTTAAAAGTTAAAAACCCACATACGCCAAGTAGAATGAATGAAGTAGTAACGCAACAATAAAGACCTGCAAGGATAATGTACTTCCTAAACCAGTCTAATTTTTTTAAAGCTTGCATTATTTCAACTAAGTTCTTAAAAACATATCCAGAAAATTAGAAAGCAAAGAAAAAATTTTTACATTTACAAATGGTACAAATGATGTGGAAAAACGAGGTGTGGCTCTCGCTAACACTTACATCAATGTCACAACTTCCGAAACGCATTTTCACACTGATTTTCACTGGCACACAGCTTTAATAAACTCATAAATTAGGAACGGGTATAACTTAGCAACGCGCTATGGTCTATCATAGTATAAGACCATCTTATAATTAGTTTTTACAAATGTTTGAATTTCGGCAAGAAAAACTGGCATTATTTAAAAGCGAAGATCCCAAAATATAAAAATTTAAACTTCTTTTGATATTTTGTTAATAGAAATAATCGAATTCACTTCTTTTCACTACAATGATTTATGGAAATGAAAATACAACATAATCAAAGGAATATTTTGAATATGTTTTACTTAAAAATATAGAAGTACCTTTTTGAAAAGGACATTTTATGCAGATTCTTATTCTTTTTTTTTTCTTTTAAGTCTGAAACATATAATGATTTTAATGAGCATGTCTTAACTTTGGCAATAATTTTAAATTTGGGCTACACTCAGCTACACGCTCATATATACATATTATTTAAGCCTGATTTATTGCTAAACCAATGTATAAAAATCACCTGCATTAAAGAGCTCAATACTTGTGCCACAAATTAATACCAAATAAATATACATACCTATATTTTCTTTTAATAAGTTTAGATATTTATACAAATTCGAAATGAAAATCCATTTTAAGTAATAAGAAATGCTATGAATTGTCCTTTGAATTTAGTATTATACTAATAAATATTTTTTTGTTTAGTACTGGATTAAACGAATTTTTCGATTTAACGAACAGGGTTGACAATCAATTTTTCGTTAAATCGGGAATCTACTGCATTAAATAAATAAAGATTACAAAAAGTACCGCTTGCTTCACTCACGAAAATGTTCACGATTACCCACAAATGAGGTTATTTTTAGCAGACTTTTATACACTTCCCATCCATATGTGACAAGCTTTAAAAAACCATACCCCAAACTTGCAAAAAACGTAGATGAAGATGTTCTTAATCTTCTGAAGTTATCACAACATATTCATACTGAAAATATCATGGTTATTAAAATTCATTTAATTTCTTTACAAATTTAAAAAAATATTTTTAACTAGCTTTTTTTATAGAACGCTTTTTTATATCACATACAAACCAAAACTCAAGTTTCGTTATATATATTTACATAATTCTTTCAGTGATTGCTTTATTATTTACACATTAACTGTTAAATGTATTTAAAATAATTCATTCCAAATTTCAAAATTCTATCTCATCAAACAAAAAAGTTAAACATTTTTTATGCGAAAATGCCCAAAATTTACCATTGTGCGACGTACTCGATTTGGTTATGCAATCCGTCAAAAAATTTTAAATTACACCAGATTTAAGTCTTTATATTTTTTAATTTAGCCATTAATTCAAAAATGTTATAATTAAACAAGAAAAAAAAAAATAAGAAATGTTTCCACTTGTACCTCAATAACTCCAAAACTAACTTAAAAAATGATATAATAAAGACTTAAATTTGATGTAATTTAAAATACTATGAAGCAGCCACTTCAAAAATCTCAAATTTTAGAAAACCAAATTTAAAAAAAAAATTAACATACATTTTAAAATAATGATACTTTTTGACTTTAGGTGTCTATAGCGGATCAAAAAAATAAAGTGTTTATTCAGGGAATATTGGCTTGTTGCATAGTGTTATTTACCCTTTCAAATTATGCTTGTGCACCCATGACAAAAAAAAAAAATTTCTTGGACAACCTACTGTGCATGAATCAAAGCACAATTCCATTCCCCTTTCACCATTAAACTCATATGTTTGAAAGCAAAAGTTTCATAATATGGACGGCACATTAAATTTTATTTGCAAATTATTTTAAGATTAAGTTTGTTGACCTCATATAAGATTTCGTTTTTAATAGCTCAGAGCATAAAACGATTTTAATATTTATGTACAACATGTTTGCATTCATAATAACTTTTGATGAAATGAGCAAATTCAATATTACTTATACGCTCTCATAGCAAATATTTTAAAAAGCTACAAGCGCTTAAGTAACATTTTTTTCATATATACATACATATTAATCATACGCCTTATATTAAAATTTTAAGTTACCAAAAAAAAATAGTAATAATTAGAATAATTTGTACAAACATTTAAGCTTCGTTCACAATTGAAGAAACAAATTCGTTTTTTCTTCTAGATTCTTTCTTCCCATAGCATTTCATATATTTCCCTTTCATTTATCAAACAAAAATGTAACTTAAGTTTTTTAAAATAGTTGAGTCTACTTCAACTACAGCAACATTTGACTTTTGAATCTTGGGAAGGGGACGAACTTGTTCTGGTGTTTTCAGAAGAGCTAGAGGTGTGACAGCCCGTTCAATGATTTGATGGTCAATTTCGTTTTGTTGAAGGCTTGGTTCATTACACTGCAACACGAAAAAAATAACCATATACGGATACCACTACGTGATAAAAGACCAAATTCCAAGATTTACAAACCGTTCGGAATTTTGATTTACCCTCTGAGACAAAGTTGTAGCTCTTGCCACAAAGAACACAAATTGTGAACATATAAAATCACAAAATACTTCATCTTCAAGATCAAAATCGCAAAACAACTTTAAAAAATTGGATTTTGTTTAGCATTTTTCGCCAGTTCAGGTCTATTCATTTAATCAGGCATTTGATTTAATCGGATAATCGCACGATTAATTAACCGAGGTTTTGGCTTAATCGGTTAATTTTTTTTTTGATCGGTTAACCGATTAATAAAATTTTTTTTATAAATAAGGTAATTTCAATAACTAAAAATTCATTAATTATTCATTATTTGGAGTTTATAAGTAAAAAAAACAAGAATAACAATTCTTGATATAAAACGAGCAAACAAAAAAAAAAAAATAATAATTCATAAACATGTTATATGTAGATATTTTAAATTAATACATAATCAGAGGTGTTCTGGAAATCGAAAATGCAAGAACTTTAAACATCGTTTTTTAAAAAGATTTCTGTTGTAAAAGAATTTTATTGACAAATATTTCTCTATTAAGCAGAATTTTATAATTTTATAATAAATTATAAAAATTAGATTAAAAGTGTATTAAAAACAACTTTTAAATTCTTAAGTTTTGCGTGTTCGATTTCCAGAACACCCCTGAATATGTATTTATTAACAAATAAACTGTGGATCAGTTAATTAGTTATTTCAATCGTTTAGGGAGACCTGATAAAATAATTTTTTGAAATAAAAATTGTTGGTTTAAATTTAGGATTAAAGCGATAAATGTCTTTAATTTTGACAACACTTGACTTGGAAAAATATTTTTCACTTATCATCGGTGTTGGAGGAATCAGAAACAGCCAATAATACAGAATATCTAATTTCTTAGTCTTTTATTTTTGGATTTCTCTAAACATATAAAATCTTCCATTATGTCATTGGAGACCTGATTTAATTTTTAAAAATTGTTTACTCTTCTAGTTGTTTCGGTTAATTCTGTTAAAAGATTGTTTGTGTTACTATCGCGAGTTTATTCCGTTTTTGTACTGTATTTTAAGAATGTATTGCTAGAAGAAAATATATTGTATAAAAAATATTTTCGAAACATGTATATAAGACGAAACAATTAATAAAAATACAAAAAATATGTTATAATACTACAAAAAATTAAAAATGATGTAGTATCGGTTAATCGGTTAATCGACTGAAATTAACTGGTTTAATCGTTAATCGAAAAAAGACAATTTTTAATTAACCGATCAGTTAATCAAGTAGTAATTAATCGGTTAACCGATTAACGGTTAACCGAATGAATACCCTAATAGGTAGCAAACCGCTAAAAACTCAAGGAAAAAAACAACTACAAAAATGTACCCAAGATCTCAGTTAACAACCTTTTAGAACATATGAACTTCCTAGAAATGATTCTAAGCATGTTTAGGTAGCCGCAAAAGTGAAAAATTTCCCGAACATTTTTTAATTTCATTAAACAGAACAAGTTCGTCCACTTCCCAAGATTCAAAAGTCAAATGTTGCTGTAGTTGAAGTAGACTCAACTATTTTAAAAAACTTAAGTTACACTTTTGTTTGAAAAATGAAAGGGAAATATATGAAATACTATGGGAAGAAAGAATCTAGAAGAAAAAACGAATTTGTTTCTTCAATTGTGAACGAAGCTTAAATGTTTGTACAAATTATTCTAATTATTACTATTTTTTTTGGTAACTTAAAATTTTAATATAAGGCGTATGATTAATATGTATGTATATATGAAAAAAAATATTACTTAAGCGCTTGTAGCTTTTTAAAATATTTGCTATGAGAACGTATAAGTAATATTAAATTTGCTCATTTCATCAAAAGTCATTATGAATTCAAACATGTTGTACATAAATATTTATTTATTTTATTTTTTTTATTTATTTATTTCCTTTTTCGATGTTCCGTACACAAGACTTAAAGTCTTATATTGCAGTATGGAACTGAGCATATGTAAATACAATAAATCGGAAATAAGAAAAAATCAGAAATTAAAGAATAACAAAATTGTATAAAATCATATTAAGTAGTTTTAAAAATAAAATAAAATTTAAAATTTAATTACGCTTTATTACATAAAGTTAGCGAAATTAATTAACTGATTGCGTGAATAAAGAAATGGTATATAGAAATCAGTGTTCGATGACCAAATGCTAGAAGTCTTTTACCTCTGTCAAGTGTTGAAAAGTTTAAACGTGTGTAGAGATGCTCAGGCTGATGTGTGTATATAATTTTGTGCAGAAACAGTAAAATACGCACTCTTAAGTAATCATCAAAAGTGATTCCGTAAAGCAAGGTAACGTAGGAAGAAATATGGTCATATCTCCTTAAACCATAGACGTACCGAATAATGTTATTAAACGCCACATTAAGTTTCCTTTTACTTCCGCTGTCACAGCTGGCAAATAATTCACAGCCATACAATAAGATGGGTATCAAGTATGTTTTGGCAATGAGTATTCTTATTTTAATTGGAGTACAATACTGGGTTTGCCACAGATTCCTTAACATTGAAAGCGTTCGACCACATGCAAAATTAACGTGGTTAGACCAAGTGAGGGTGTTGTTAAAGAATATACCAAGATTTTTGGCAGAGTTTACAATTTTAATGGACTGGTTATTTAAAGTTAGATTAGGATTTCCCTCAAGTTTTAACGACCTCTTTTTAATAATCAAACACTTGGATTTGATAGGATTAATTGCTAGACCATTAGCGGTGGCCCACCCGTAAACACGATCTAACTCCTGATTTAAGGTCCTCACACATTCATCAATCACAGTGTTGCTGCAACTAATATAGAGCTGAACATCGTCCGCATACAATCTAACCCTACAATGCTCAAGCTTATTCTGAAGATCATTCACGTATAACGAAAAAAGTAATGGGCCTAAAATTGAACCTTGCGGAACACCACGACTCAATGGCAAAGAGCCCGAAACTGATGTAGTTGTTTCAACATATTGATATCTATCTGTTAGATATGAATATATAAGACTTGTGGCAGTTGATGCAAATCTAAACATATGGTTAAGTTTAAGGCACAATATATTATGGTCAACCATATCGAACGCTCTGGAATGATCCAAGAGAACTAAAAATGTAACATTGTTGCAGTCTACTTGTTGTCTTATATCCTCAGAAACATCTATCAGTGCCGTGATACAGCTGTGATTTTTACGAAAACCAGATTGCCGATCAGTGAGCATATTGTTGGTTTCAAGATACTGTGAGACTTGGTTATGAATCAATCTTTCAAAAGCCTTAGATAAAAATGGTAAGATTGCTATCGGCCTATAATCAGCATGAGTTTTCGGTATAGGAATAATCTTAGCAAGTTTCCATATTTTGGGATAGCAACTAGTTGTGAAAATCTTATTGAAAACAAATGTTATAAATGGAAGCAGTCTTGGAATGAGGATTTTAATAAACCTAGGATCAATTCCATCCACACCAATTGCATTGGATTTTATTGACAACAGGCTGGATAAGACATCATATTGGCTTACGTTTGCAAAATTGAAACCATTGTCTAAAATGTCACTAGAGAAATGGTAGTAGTCAGAAATTGGTTGGACATTTGGAGTATTTAAAAATTGTGCATTTAAAGTATTTGCATCGGCTGTACATTGTTCTTGAACACCAGGCTTGCCAATACCAATTTCGCGTATCGTTTGCCACTTTTTCTTCGAGTCTATGGCGGTCGAGAACTTTGAGGCATAAAAGTCAGATTTGGCATTTTTAATTAGTCTGTTGCTTATCCTACGTAATACTCGGTATTCTTCATATAATTCTGCGGTTTTAAAACGTTTCCACCGAGCATATAGGGAATCTCTGCGACTAATCGCCTGTTCTATTTCGTGAGAAAACCAGGGCTTATTGTTTCGATTTACAATTTTTGTTCTTAAGGGAACCGCAAGATTATATAAATAATCTAGATTGTTCTGTAGAAATGAGAGCTGATCGTCCACAGAAATTAAATTATATGGCACGCTCCAATCAATACTAGAGAATTCTACTTCTAACCTACTATAATCAATGTTTTTAAAGTCCCGATATCTAATAAATCGTTCAGGTGAATTAAGCGGAAAATAATACGTTATGAAAATTAGGTCATGGCGCGAGAAGCACGAGGCAGACAATTGGTCATAAAGTAGCACCTTCGCAATATCACTGACAAAGAAAAGATCAAGTAGTGTGTTGTTTGTACTTGTAAATGTTAAATATTAAAATCGTTTTATGCTCTGAGCTATTAAAAACGAAATCTTATATGAGGTCAACAAACTTAATCTTAAAATAATTTGCAAATAAAATTTAATGTGCCGTCCATATTATGAAACTTTTGCTTTCAAACATATGAGTTTAATGGTGAAAGGGCAATGGAATTGTACTTTGATTCATGCACAGTAGGTTGTCCAAGAAATTTTTTTTTTTTGTCATGAGTGCTCAAGCATAATTTGAAAGGGTAAATAACACTATGCAACAAGCAAATATTCCCTGATTAAACACTTTATTTTTTTGATCCGCTATAGTCACCTAAAGTTAAAAATTATCATTATTTCTCAAATTGAATTTTCGGGAAATTTTTCACGGTGCTAAGAATCATTCCTAGGAAGTTCATATGTTCCAAAAAGTTGTTTACTGAGATCTTGGGTACATTTTTGTAGTTGATTGTTTCCTTGAATTTTGAACGGTTTGCTACGTATGGAGCTAAACAGGGGGAAAAAGATAAAAAAAATCGAATTTTGTAAAGTTTTTTGCGATTTTGATGGTGAAGATGAAGTTAATTTGATTTTATCTGTTCACAATTTTTGTTCTTTATGGCAAGAGCTACAACTTTGTCTCAGAGGGTAAATCAAAATTCGAACGGTTTGCAAGATATGAGCCTGAGAAAATGATCACTTTTTTGCAAAAATTACGCCGAGGCCCCAAATCGTTGGGGGCCCATAAAAAATGTCCATGATTTTGGGCAAAACTGGGAGACACGGGTCTTTTTTTTGTCTTTTATCACGTAGTGGTGTCCGTTATTGGTTATTTTTTTCGTGTTGCACTGTGTAAGTAATATTGTTGTCTACAAAATATGATAACGGTTTTCTAATGCAAAATGTGTGAGTTTGCGAAAAAATAGATGCTCTATTTTGAACACCAGTGAAAATTTCGCTGCATATTGTGAACGAAGCTTCAACCTTTTTGCAAAAACTTTAATCATTCTTAAAATATATCGCATCTGCTCAACAAGAGGATATTAACCCAAACTTAAAAAATTTTTGTTAGAAGCAAAACTATTTTTAATTTAATATTTAGGGTACATGAAAAATAATGTTTAAGCCAAGCGTTCAATTAATAAGAAGTAGATAAAACGGCACGATATTTTGACAGCGGTTAGATATGAATATGACGCGTCGATATTTTTCAAAAAGTTAATATTTAAAAATTTTGAGTTAATACCTTCTTTATAATCAAGTGCGATGTGTAGCTTTTAAAATCCGTCACCAATGAATTATACCAGATTAAGGACTTTCAAATATAATTTTTTGATTCAGCCATTAGTTTTGGAGTAATTGAGGCACAAGTGTTAATTTTTTGTTTTTAGAACTCAAAAAATTCATAAAAAATATAAATCAACAAATACTTCCCAGTTTTAGTAATTAATCGTAAAGTTGCATCTTTTAGAAATAAAAAAGTTTTATTTCATGAAAATCCATAGATAAATTCCTGTTTTATTCCCGAGTTTGTGTAGAGCAGCATGTTGAAAACATAAACTAAACATGTTGCTCTACACAAATTTGCCATAAAAAATGTCAAAACTAGGTACTTTCACTTTATCGGAAATAAAACAGAAATTTATCCATGAATTTCCAATGCTGTGAACCATGTCAATATCGCTTTCCGTAACCACAAATAATAATAGTTTGGAAAAAAAACTTGTAAAAAAAATTATTTCGCAGACCTTTGCCCATGTTCTGTAACTCTCGCGTCTCGAAACTGTTCGTTTGAAATGAAACAGAAATGCTATATATTGAAACAAGCATCTGTTTTTCTCACTAAACTGTGTCTCCAACTTTTTTTTGGCGAGTACTAGGTGTCACGTAAGGAAATTATTCGCCAATTTACAGAAAAAGTGTGTCTGTAACATTTTTGTGAAAAAAGTTCCCGCTTTGAACTGTCAAATAAACTCATAAATAAAAATGGGGCGAACAAAATTTGAACACTAAAAAACAATACAATGTGCAAAATACAAAGAATAATAATAATATGTTGTTCTTGGCACATTTTCTTATTGTCTAATTATTTTGCTTTTGACATAAAAACATTATTTGGTGTTGCCGACGGCTGTATTTTCACCGCCGTCGTTGAAAAATTTTCAATTTTAGTAAATTTTGGTAGCCGGCTTCGGGTGCAATGTTATGACATTTATATCGTAACGATGTAATCTTTTTTGATAGTGAGTTACAGACACACTTTTTTCTCTCTTTTCGAGAAACGATGGAATATTTTGTTTCACATCTTTTCGATGCGAGAAGTTCTCACTAAAGTTACAGAACATGGTAACTGTATTATACATCCAAATACAGCCTCACACAGAAAAAAATCAAGTTAAAACGTAGAAAACAAGGTTGATTTAAAATTTTTCGGTGGTGATTTTGCTTGATACGTTTTTCATGTTAATTCAAACTGATCTTACAATAAATTGCAAACAATATTTAATATTTTAAAATAACTATAATTCATGTTAATTTAACATTGCAGTAAAGTTAGAGCAAAATGTCATTTATATTGAAAAAACAATCTGAATCACGTTGAATGAAAGTTATTTCAAGTTGAATTTCATATAGAATCAAATTGGTTTGAGTGTGATGTAACAGTGTGAAGAAGCTTCAGAGACAACATATGCATTTATTTCAGAATGATTCAAAACACTTACCCCTGTAACACATGTTTCACTTATTTTGTATTCTCCTTTGTTAACAGAAACATCAGCAGAATCGCCCGATATGGTTTTCGTCATCATTCTACTTTGAAAACTTGATGTATTATTTACCTGAATAATTTTAATTACATAATAGAATACGGGAATAGTCTTATTTTTATAAAATATTTCAAAAATGAAAAAAAAAGCACATACTTAAATATGTATGAATGTTAATTTAACAAGATAAACTTTTGATTTTAATATAAAACAGGTTTTTATGGATTCAATATTGAATCCATATTTATTTATATTTTAATATTTTTTTTTGTTTATTTTAACAGTGAATAATATTAAATAAACGTGATTTAAGGTTATTTTATTTAAAATTAATATGAAATAATGATTAATTTAGATAAAGGACATACTTTTGCAGAAATTTACTATGATTCTCAATCAACATTTTTCCATGTTAATTTTACATTGGTATTTTTTTCTGTGTGCTTATCCTTTCAAATGACAACAATTTGTATGTGCCAGTGGTTGGATATTTCATCGGTAATGCATTTATTTTTACCATATTTAAGAAAGAAGACATATAAATTTCCACTTTATGCTTTTTTTATACAATTAAGTATCACTTTAACAAACACTTTTGGAAAATTTGGGCCAATAAATGAATGAATTCACCTAAATTTTAAAGTTCCTATATGTCTTTGTCTTTAATGTTTTAATTGCCAATATGCAAAGTCTTTAGATATAAATTTGCCTTTAATTGTAAAATGCTCGCAATCAAAGACAATATCGCCTTTTGCTATTTCTTATGAATTTTTAAGGTATTCTTATGTCCATCAAACTCTCACAGTTGGTGAAGTTGAAACACTATTCTGACCATATTTTGTATTTTCAGACTGCAGCCATCAAGCTTTAATTATTTTTTAAATATTGTTCATGAACGAAGACACGTTGTTCTATCGTGTAACGCTCCAATTTGATGAACCCCAAGCTATCAGCTGTCCAAGACTTTACTGCACAAATAGCAACGATTCTTGGGACACTCTTTATAACCTATCATTAAAAGATATACTATTTTATTGGATTGACATAGAATATATAAATCCAATAAACTTGTTTATCTTTTTTACAAAAGCTGTATTAAAGATGACAAAGCATTTTTTACTTATTGTTAATTTTTTAAACATTAAATGACAAAATATAAAAATAATTATATGAGTAAAATTTCATTATTTTAATTAAATTTCAAAATGTTTATTGTCCCTACGCACAAATGCTCTGAACACTTAATGAAATTTACATTTAGGCATACAATACAACAACATAATATGTCATTGATGAGACAATTTCCTAAATCAGATTGAAAATTGCCAACACATTCACATGCATAAAAACATACTTTATATGTAATCATATTTGTAAAGTAGATATTGTATTAACTGTATTTTTCTATGATAAAAGGGTTATAATGAAAGGGAATGATGTACATCCAGAAAGTATAATTGTTAGTAGAACATCATTCGTTGCAAGAACACATCACTGTATCTTACTTTTGTTTATATCTATAAATCAACTTTAAAACTTAAAACAAATTGATTTTGAAATGACAGAATACTATTGTAGTGTAGTGTGTAAATTGTGGAATTGTGTAGTAAATATTTGATTGCAAGATTTTGGGAGTATGTAAATGCCTATAAAACTATAGAACAAACTGGGAAATGCAAATATTTCATTGGAATACACTTAAAAAAAATCAAACAAAATATTTAATATGTTCCCCAAAAAATTGTTAAAACTAAGGTACCTTTACGTTTTCTTTCAGTGCATATGAATGTCCTTAAGTGTTTAGCAAACACAACATGACATTATGTCCCTATTGACTTTAAAATTATACGCACAAATACGCAAACACACGTTCATTTTAACATTAAATGCCAGTAACAATAACACAACAATGACAACTGATCCTAAAAGGAGAAACTGACAAAGAAAATTAAAAAAAGACAAACAAGTTCAAAAGTTTAATTAAAAAAATAACAAATGTATAGCCAGATAGAGATACTTGAATGCAATTGATTTAACTATCTTTAAGATTGATAGCACACACACAATTTGCTTTTAGAGAACGAAGAAAAAAAAATTAAAGAAAAATTTATTATAAAAAAATCTATTATTATTTTAAATTGCTAAATATAGACCTGCACTTAAATACCTTTTTTATTAGATTTTTATTTCATATTTAATCGTATGCAAAAAGTATCTAACAGGTCAAGGCAACTGGGTTTCAGCTTTTGGATTTTTCTTGTTTAAATTCAAAAAAGAAGCAAAAATGAATGCTTTGAGTATTGGCTTGTGTTTTTGGTTTTTGTTTACTGTATTTATTATATTTTATTTATTATTTCTTGTTTTATTTTTCTTTTCCAGTTGGCTGTAATAATTTATGGCCATAAAGATATTTTAACCAAAAGCAAAATAAGCGGAAACTAAACAAGTGCTTAAAACAAAAACTCAAATAAAAAGCGCGCCTCTTAAGTCATCGTCCAAACTTGCAATTTTTGTTGCTGTTATTTTGATATATTCTGCTTTGAAATTGCATTAGCGTCCATACTATGAAACTCAAGTTTTGCAATTTTTGTATTTTAATCTTGTCTTTTCTTTTCTCCTCTCCTTTCTAAAAAGTGTGAGAATTCCAAAACACGACAGAATTGCAGAGTACATGAAACTTCCCAAACTTCTCATCAATAAACTCAAGAATTACTGCAACAAAAATTGCAAGTCTGGACGATTACTGGAGGAATTATTTCAGTTTTCTTTAGTCTTTAATTTTTTTTTTTTTTTCAAAGAATCCAAATATAATGAACAAGTATTTTTAAAGAAAATTTATTTTATAATATTTTTTTACATTTTTTTAGTGCTACGAATAATAAATAAAACAGGCGAATAATCTTAAAACTAATAGAGGTGAATAGAGTAAATATTAAAAGCAAGCACAAGGGGGGGGGGGGGGATTTATTGATGTAGGGCTCTTGTAATATTTTTTTATGCTTAAAATTAAAATTTTGGTTCTGTGATAAAGTTTTGTAATTTAACTAGCTTGCCGTTAAATAAAGTAGATGTTTTGAGTTGACATTGTTTAAACCCATTTCCGGCCGCGAAACATAAAAGTAGTCCGATTTCAATGAAATTTAAGTTCTTATCTAATTTGGGGCTCCTGAATTCAAATCCCTTTATAAAATTCAGCTAGCCTTACTGGGATCGTTAAAATTCGGTGTTTGCAAGCGCGAATTCTGCTATTCAACATTATTATTATTTTTTTTTTTTTGCTCTTTAAGTTTAAACAAAATTTTCTTTTAATTGCATAAAACATATTTTAACACAAGTTTCTTTCAATTTCATATATTATGTTTATTGAAAACATATAAAACTAGCTGTTTGGTCCCGGCGCTGCTCGGGATTTTCTAAATAAAAATTATAAATTAACTACTGGAGCTAAAAGTCGCAAAATTTTTTAAAAGTCTTATTATGTTTTTATAAATCCGCAGTTAATAGAAATAAAATAAATTTTGTTTTATGAAACTTTATTAATAAATTCGTGTTTAACTCCCAGTCTACAACTGACATGAAATGCTTAACATTAACAGTAATATGATGTTACTGTTAAGTATAGACTCATCATATTAGAGGTTTTCTCATGTTATAACACGGTTGTTAATGCAAATGTTTTAACAACGCTTTTATAACATCGTGTTATAACAGCAAATCATGTTAGTTGTAGACGTGGAGTAATTGTCGAAAGCACCTAGTTTTGAAATTTTTTACTAAAAATTTGTGTAGAGCTAAAAATCACAAAATTTTTTAAAAGTTTTATTATGTTTTCATAAATCCACAATTAGTAGATCCTTAGTCAAGTTCAGATATTAGGGTTAATACGAAAAAGTTTAGATTAACGACTTATATTGATCGATTATGTGATATTCAATAAAAGGGTGGACCACCAATTACGCACGATGTTAGTTGTGAGTCATACCTTAACGACAAGTTTTTTGCCCAACTCATTTTGCCATTTCTTTGTTTCAGTGTTTGACAAATTCAACCATGAAAAGATACACAATTGAACAGCGCGTTAAGACTGTTTATGCCTTTTACGACTATGGACGTCCAACTCCAAACGCATTTCGTGCACTTCATCTTTAGCGACGAAACACATTTTCACCTCAGTGGATTCGTTATCAAGCACAATTGCTGCATTTGGGCAAATGAAAATACACGAGTGATAGTTGAAAAGCCGATGCACCCACAAAGTGTAACTGTTTTGTGCGGTTTATGGGCTGACGGCATCATCGCGCCGTACTTCTTCGAAAATGAGGTCGGCCAAGTAATTAACGTGAATGGTGTTCGCTATCGCGAGATGAAGACGCACTTCTTGATGATATGGACCTGGACGGTATGTGGTTCCATCAGGATGGTGCCATTTGCCACACAACTTATGAAACAATGGCTATTTTGCGCGATAAATTAAATGGCCGTATTTTCTCACGTCGTGGCGAAGTTAATTGGCCGCCACGATCATGTGATTAAACATCTTTGGACTTTTTTCGTTGTGGATATTAAAAAGAAAAAGTGTACGTCAATAAGCCAAGAACAATTAAAGAGCTAAATGATGAGATAAGTTGGCACATTAACAACATTGAACCTCAATTATGTCTCAGAGTCATTGAAAATATGGACCATCGAATAGAGATGTGTCATTGAAGCCGTGGCACGCATTTGGCCGATATTTTGTTTCACACATAATTTTCACAGATTATTCTATCATATTAAAAAAAAATGTTAAGATAATTCTAAACATTAAAACATTTTGTTTTGTTTACAATTAATATCTTGCGTTTTGGTTAGACCACCCTTTATATATAATATAAAATCAAATTATTGAGCATGATTATCAAAATTGTAATACGCCTTTCAAAACAGAAATTAATTATTAAACTATTTGTTTGTTTTAAGCTTTAAACTTACACCACCTAGGAAAGGCTTTTATAAAATTATGCTGATAATTGTAACACACTTAACTTTAGTTATACAGATTGTTCTAGTATCTATTTTTGAATTAATCTTACGAGACTATCGGCGTTTACCAGACTGGTTGACTAGTAATCCAAATCTTGGACCCACAGTACAAATCGCAATCATATTCAATATGGTTCATATGCATTTATTGTGATAGGAATAAAAGATCAGCAATAAATCGCTTTTTCCCTATTCATACTCATGAAATTAAATTTTCAAATATAAGTGAGTAGACATCATTAAAACTTAATTTCTCTGATCCACTCATACCGACAATAACGTTGACTTCTAAGTAGAGGTTCCAATAAATATGAATCCTACGTCAATATCATTCTCATAGTTTAGCTTGATTTATAATATTAAACTTGTTATGCCCACAATTGATTCATCTCTCTCAGCTCATTTATCTTCCGTTTAAACGCAACAGAGAAAAAATATATGTGTGGTTTATAGAATAGGAGTGCAAAACTCAAAAAAACAAATTTGGAAATTTTGTTTTTGTTTTAAATGTAAGTTGAACGGACGAGTTTTGCGCTCGTGTTCTATAAACCACACAATAAACTTATTACAGTAAACAGTTAACAACAACTAAATACACTGATGCTTTTTTTTTATAGAAAAACAAGTGTGTTGTGCATAGTTTAAGCATATAAACTCGAATATGAAATTTTAAGTTAAGTCGCTTTTGAACTGGGTGTGCGATATGTACATATTGGTATTTCCATGTAATCGTACGTGACATTTGTACGCCTTCAGAGAGTCAAAGATTTTGCAAAAATAGTAGTAAGGTATAATATTTTTTCATTTTATTTCTCTTAAAAAAATATGTATATCACTTTCGGAACCTTGTTGTCCAAAATATCGAGCAAAATAGGTTGATTTTGTTCGTGACATACAACGGATGTGATTTAAAGGTGAATGAAAAAATAAGCGAAAATTTGCGAATTGTTGGAGGTGTTTTTCTTTAAATTTCTTTAATTGAACCAAATATTTTTCCATTACTCCGTAATTTAAAAAAAAAATTTGTTTTGGGTGGTTTTATATTAAAAAAAAAATTTAATATCGTTCGTGACATCCCAATAAAAAACAAAATTTTGATCTATATTTGTTAACGACAAATGTCTTGCTTTGAACTTTTATTATGATCAAATATAATTGGCGTACACGAATGATGTTTTTGCACCACGTGCGAGACATTAGAATAGCTTTCAAAACAATAAAAAAAAAACCGCTTAACAATCTATATATTTCGTCTTACCTCATGGATCTTATTCATTGCTGTTGAACATAAATTTTAAAATAAAATTGCAATGTTACCATTACTTGAATTTAATCGCTAGAAAAAAGGAAATAGTTCATTGCAATTTCCTAAAATGACTCAAAGATATAATTTGTTGCTCTTGAAAAATTGTTATGACCTATTAGTATCTCTGCATAGTAAAGTTTGAGGGTTTTTTCCTTCCTACCATATTTAAAAAAAGATTCGAGGGCTTTTATATTTTGAGTCGTGGTTGACATTCCCATGGATATGCCCATATAACATGAGGAAGATGTTATCGTCAAAACGTCACTTTGCTATTTCAGAATCATGCAGAATGCAAAACATACTTTAGACACAACTATAATGTGCATAAGCTAGCTTAGGCAACTGTGCTAGTACCTGTGTTAAAATACATTTAACTTAAGGAATCTTTTTGTTAAGTTTTATGAAACTGTCATTTGCTTAAGCAAAGTGCGAAACTGATCGCTCATTCCATGCGAAATCAAATGTTTTATGGAGTTTGTTTTTGTTTTTTTTTTTTTTTTTTAATGAATTTGATAGGCTTTTTGGTCATTTTTGACAATAGCATTAACTAGTAGGCCCCCAGTGTAGAGTTTTTTCGCGGGAAGGAATTCCCGGGAATCCCGGGACATTTTTTTTAATAATTCCCGGCAAAGTTTTTCCAAGAACTTTAAATTAAATTTTTTTAAATTTTAATTTGTTAGCATCTTTAAAATAAAAAAACGAGCAATAAAAATATATATTTTTTACTAAAATTACTAATAAATACCTACCAATCGAACTATATTTCCTACGCCAATAAATCAACGTAGAAGTAAATGAAGTAGGAAATTTAAATGTACACGATACACCATCACCAACACCAGAACCATCAACAGATTCTAAAAAAAATAAATCTAAAGAAAATACAAAAGCCTGAACAAATCATAAAAAAAGAATTTGACGTCTATGAGGTCACGGATAGCAGGCCAACAAATTTATAATATTTATATGATACGCTTCTTATTATAAAACCAACGTCTGTAGAGAACGAGAGCACGTTTTCTGCAGCAGGCATATACATATCAACAAGGATTAGAAATAGAATCTCCGATGAGCTTTTATATGCTTTAATAATACTTAAAAATTTTTTCTTAAAAGAGAATTAATTTTACCAAGTTGGTATTAATAATAACTACTAAATATTAATAAGTTTTAATAATTCGTGATCTCCAAAAAGAATTAAAAAAATATATACATACATATAATATGCATGTACATATGAATGTAACAATTTATTTGGTTTTGTTTTGGTTTTCTGTGGAATTAGTAAAGCTAATTTTTTTAGACTGTTGTATATGTGTATGTATATTCTTTTAAAAAAAGTAAAAACTGAACTCATTTAATGAAATCATTGTTTTATTCAAAAAATACCGGTATTCCTGGGAATAAGATTTTTTTGTTTCGTTTCCCGGGTCCGGGAAATTAGAAACCCTACCCCAGTGGTATAAAAAGGAGCAATCGCCACCAATGACCTGCGAAATAGTTAACACTTTTGCTCAATTTGTACTAGTGACTACTGATGTGGCATACAAATCATACCTACATCTTTCTCTGGACACCATAACTAGTGTTAGCATGTTAAAATAGCTACCCACGTTTCGCTAGCTAATTCTATAGCTCAAAGTAATGCAGAAAACGATTTTTTTTTCAACGACAGGAAAAAAATTGTGTATCCGACATAGATCGCGTTACTGGAACAACAACAAATCGCTTATTTTTACTAACACGTTTTGTAGATTTAAGTAGCTAACCCTTATGGTTGGTAGAGGTTATGCAGAGAGGGTCAATTGCCACCTCGTAGGACATCCTCGTGTTAAATTTGCCACTCAAAACCACGGTAGATTGTAGAGGTAGTTTTAAATCAGCTTGCAAATATACACGTACAGAGCTAGTACGCCATACCACTGGGCCCTTTTATTTGACCTCTACACATGCAAGTGCAAGTTTATAAAACTCAATGCACTCGCACTTGTTCACTAACGTAATTGGACTTCTCATACTCGCAGCCAACTTTTAGCTCAACCTGCAAAAAATTTCAGAAGGCAGTGATCTTTTTACACATGCAGCAAGTTAATATCAGAAATATAAACAGTGTTACCAAATACACTGAATTGCGGAAACAATAATTTTAGTTTTTAACTTTTTGAGTATATTTTAAAATATTTCTATTTTTTTTTTTTTTTTTTTTTTTTTTTTTTTTTTTTTTTTTGCAAATATGCATAAAGAAGAAAATTGATTTATTCTTAAAACATCAATCACTCTCATTAGAAAAAGTAATTATTATTACACGGTGCAAGTTGTAAGTTGTAACAAACTGGGCACCCTACTGGCAAAGATAATTCTAGTATACTGAATTCAATAGTGATAGCCGTTTTTCCATAGTTAGCGCTCGCACTCGCAATTAAAAATGTTCATACTTAAGGTCCATAAAGTGATATTTTCAATACTTTTGGGATCATTGTTTAATTAAAATCAGTCCAACTCTGTTAAATACTATTTTCCGTTATTTTTTTTTTAAGTGGAAGATTTTGAAAAAAAAAGTATTGGAAAGTATGGAGTATAGAAAGTATTCTGGATTTTGTAAGCAGTTAGTCCGATTTAATTAAAATTTTTGGTCTAAGATTTAGGGCCTATAGACTTATCAGGAAGGGCACTATAGGTTCCCAAAGTAGGGCACATAGGGTATTACAAAAATAAAAAGTTCAATGATTCTTAATTTTAGCCCGATTTTTAAAATTGTATCAGTGAAACGCACTAGTCGACAGTTTATCGCTTATGGTTTACGAAATCTTAGATTTTTAACGGCTCCGCCAAATAAGTCCCAGGTGCAATAAGTCCAAAGAAAAAAAGGATATTGCACCCACAAATTTTTCATAAAAATGTAGGAGTAAATTAATTATGAAATAGCTGCCTTACCTCTACAATTTATTATGTAACTATAAAGTAAAAGGGATTTTTGAGAGTTATTTTTGCTTGAGAGCTCTGGATAAACTTAAGTAGATTGCCACAACATTTCGAAACATGATTATATTTACCAGAAAACACACACAAGCTGCTAGAAAGCTACTTAGTCGGTCGTCAATTTATTATTAAAGAAGGAAATTGCTTAAGTTCACCTCAGCCCATTGACGCTGGAGTCCCACAAGGCAGCATCCTGGGCCCCCTATTATACTTAATTTATACCTCGGACATGCCAACAAGCAACTATACACAAACTTCAACATTTGCAGACGATACAGCTTTTCTAAGCGTCCACGAAAACCGTTATGAAGCATCTCGTTACTTACAGGATCACATATTTCAACTAGAAATATGGTTGAGACAATGGAGGATAATGGTCAATGAGCAAAAATGCGTACATATAACATTCACCTTGCGACGGGAATCTTGCCCCCCTATTACAATCAATAAACAAATAATTCCTCAACATTCGCACGTAAAATATCTCGGTATGCATCTGGATCGGCGATTAACGTGGAAATGCCATATAGAGGCAAAATTAACTCAAATGAAACTGAAAGCCATTCAGATTCATTGGCTTATTGGAAGAAATTCTGTCCTTAGTCTCGATTGCAAGCTTCTACTTTACAACTCTATCTTAAAGCCTATCTGGTGCTACGGCATTCAACTATGGGGCACTGCCTCGGCCTCTAATATCGAAAAAATTCAAAGGCGCCAAAATAAACTTCTTCGAATAATCACAGCCGCTCCCTGGTATGTTAAAAACTCAAACATTCATAAGGATCTCAATGTGCCATTAGTAAAAATTATGATTACAAAATATGCGGTAAAATATTTAAAAAGGCTTGAACAACACCCAAATCCACTAGCTCGAAATATCTTAAATCATGGCGGCCACACTCGCTTAAGAAGAAGAGACACTGCAGCACTTACCCAGTTAGATGAGCGATAAACACTTATATATGTGAACAGAACCCGTGATGAAGAACATTTTTGTCTGGCAATGGCAGGACATAAATAAAGTATTAGAATAAGATTTGATTAATTATTGTTAGTTCATATTAAATATATGAAGATTCAATAAATAAATATTGAAAAAAAAAAAAAATGATTATAGCTTAGATTTTGTAATGAGATTTACTTAAACACCAATCTAATTAGAAGGTTAACTTACGCTTAGACTTGTATCTAAAAGGTGCAATTTTTAGAAGCTTGTTTAATAAGATGTTTCATCTTATTATGTTTAAAATTGCGACCTTTAGTTTCTACACAAAGTTTACATGGATACACAATGAGCTAATCATACGAATACGGAAAAATACTAATAATTAAGTTCAGCACAGAGCCCTTCAAGTGCACACCAAAAAAATCTTAGTTCAATGATTACTAAGGAATTCAGTACTTAAACGAACTTTAATATTTATTTACTCAACAGCAAAAAATAAAATATATTTTCCAAACATTTTTAAATCAAAAACTTTCCAAAAGACCAAAAAAAAATGCTCATTTCTTATGATAAATCCTTAAGTCCTTCTTGATTTAAAACGGTTTGTTTAAAAAGTGCAACGAGTAAACCAAAAAAGCAAAAAATATATGCTCGAAAACCAAATAGGAATCATATGTAAGTAAATAGTGTTTTTTATAAAACTTTGCGATTTATTTTTAAGTTTTTTGTTTATGTTCTTACTGGCACTTATGCTGCCAAGTTTAGAATGTCATCTAATACCAAAATTATTATAAAACTATACAAGTTTAAAAGTTTTTTTTATAGAAAAGTTTTTATTTTACTTTATGCCAAGAAACGAAACAACAACAAAGTCCAGCTAGTTTAATATTTAGAAATGTTTTTAAATATTTTTTTTTTGTTTATTTTCAAATAAACCTTAATTTGTAATGCCCAGGGACTAAACATTTTAGTACTTAAACAAAAGTGTTTAAAATTGCAGTTTTTGTTGAAGAACAAAAAGAGGTGGCGTGGCATACACATTAATCGGTGTCATGTTTATGTTTAAGCATTTTTTGTCCTTAATATCAAGAGAAAAATGTAAAGAAAAGTGCACACAAACAAAGTGTCTTTGACTTTTTTATAACCTTTCATTTAAATCCAAAGGCCTCATTTATCACTTGCTAACTCATTATTAACAGGGTGACAAAGAATAAAAGTGACAGGTGAGAGCACATGTTGTATACGAGTAGTTTACTAGTATTTGTGTGGTGTTTTCTTATAACCATACAAAAGCTGCACATTTATTAATTTTTTGCTTCCTTTATACTTTAACACCTACAAATGCCATATGAAACTGTTGCATTTTGTTTGTGTGTGTGTGTGTGTTTTGTTTTAAGAAGAAAAGTTTTTCTCTTTGTAAAACAAAAATGTTTTGATTAGAACCGCAAAAAGATTGTAAACTGAATGAACTCATTTACTACTTATGCAGGTGTGTTTAAATGAATGAGCAGGTAGTTGTAATGCAAGTACATGTTGCAACTACGACTAAGTATGTTCATATGTGCAACAAGCTTTAATGACTTTTTATGCTGGTACATTTGTTTATTATAGAAAAAAAATTATTTTTTACAAGTGCTCGTATTTATATACATAAGTTTTTTTGTATAAACGAAAAACATACGTTTTAAAGAGCGTATTTTGTGCACTTAATCACTTTAACACTCGTATTGAAATCTCAGCAAGAATTAATCTTAATAAAATAGTTAATCACATGTTTTTTTTAACCTTAAACAACGTAAAATTACAAATTTAATTTTATTATTTAAATTAAATGTTATATTAAGTTAAGACAAAAATATTAAGATGTTTAAGATGTCAAATTACTAACTAGTTGAAATAATCGAACTGAAACTTGTCATAAGGCAGGAGATGACGATGTGCCCAATAGTTTTGTGATTTTAACATTTAGTAAAAATTAAACAAAAAAAGCGCAAAATTTACCATAATGGCTAATCGTGCTTTGAAAACTTAGAAACGCGAATTCGAACAATTCCTCTTAATCTTTTGTCAAAATAGTTGCTAAACGTTTTCATTAAACAAAAAGTGAAAAAAGTAAGTCAATATCATATAATTTTAAAACTTGAAATTTCTAAACTGGTGCAAATATGTAAGATATTTTAAGATATATTAGCTAAGTACAATGTTTTCCTACTACGCCAAACCTCAAGTCATTTGAGTATTAATCTTTGCTGTACTGACATGAACAACATCTCTCGGAATGCTTTATTGTTCATGAAAAATATTTTACTATATAAAATTTCCTATTAGAAAATTCGTAAACATTAGATATCTTTAAAGCAAATTGGCTTGAGGATCTTAAAAATAGTAGCATCAGTGTTGCCAGAAAGTGGATTTTATGAAGTGCTTAAATGTCTTAAAAATTATGATAAATGTTCTACAGAAGCAAATAAAATAATAATGAAATAAGTCCTGAAACCAAAAAAAAAAAAAAAAGTAATGGAATACATTCATTATGATTTAAAACCCAACATTTTAAAATTAAAAAATTTCCAAAATAATGAAATTACGTCCAAAACAAAAATTAACAAAATTGGGATGTTATTTCATAATGACATGTGTCTTCCTTTTAAAATTTAAAAAAGTCACCATATAAAAAAAACTTGTAAGTTAAATTACACTGTGTATGAAATTGACACTTTTTTTCGTGACAAGCCGGGCACATGGCGTTTTAACATAATTCGGAGACGCTGAATCCAGTGGTGCCCGCGGTTTTTTCAGATTGGCTCTGGTTTTCGAGATATACCGTTATTTCGAAAATGGAGGAGGTTGCACAACATATATTCGCGTAACTCAAAAACGGTTTAGTTTATTGAAATTACTAAAAAAACAAAACCAGCCATAAATGATTAAAATCTGTTTGCAACTTTTGATTTTATTCACAAAAGTCGACAAATTTTTCATTAATTTAAGAATTTCCCTTAGGGGGCTCCCATACAAATATTGCGTTTTATGAAATTCTTAAATTAATTAAAATTTGTCGACTTTTGTGAATAAAATCAAAAGTTGCAAACAGATTTTAATCATTTATGGCTGGTTTTGTTTGTAGCTTCGTTTTTTATAAGTCTGCACAAAATTAAAAGCCTAGCTGCATTTTTTAATTTTGTATGAGTTTTTAAAAAACTAAAATTTCGAAATTTTGATAAAAAAATTAATTTTTTTTTCAAAAAAAAATTATGTTTCAATAACGACAACTCATATTAAAAAAAGAATTTTACTTTTCTGAAATGAAATTTTATTGCGGAATTTCGGTTTTTTTAGTAATTTCAATAAACTAAACCGTTTTTGAGTTACGCGAATATATGTTGTGCAACCTCCTCCATTTTCGAAATAACGGTATATCTCGAAAACCAGAGCCAATCTGAAAAAACCGCGGGCACCACTGGATTCAGCGTCCCCGAATTATGTTAAAACGCCATGTGCCCGGCTTGTCAGTTTTTTCAACTAGCATAGTGTTATTAATCTTCATGTAAATATATTAAAATGGAAGACTTTAATCATCTTTTTGTAGATCTGATTTGAATTGTACAAACTGTTTGAAAATGAGAAATAGAATAGAAAAAAAATCCTACCGCTCTTATTAAGTAACTTAATTTACCGAGGAATAGTAGCATAGCCCGTTGCACAGTGGAAATGGATGATCAATTTTTGTTGAAAACTTAAAGAAATGGTCCTACACGCAGAGAAAAAATATGGTTACGGCAGCTACACTATGTTTATTCTAACAATATATTGTTGTGGGATACAAGAAATTTTTATTTTTATTTAATATCAGCAATATTATAGTTACTGTAAACATATCAATGCTTATCGCAATTATAAATTTGAGTATTGTTGACTGCAAAATAATTATTTTTCTAACATCTAAAATAATGAAAACTTTGAGAAGATATTATTTTATTCACAACCATTTCATGATATTTAATATCCATTACATGAAAACTTTCTATACGTGTAGTTAATATATGTTTAAGATGCAATCAAAATATCTTTACTCTAATAATATTTTGTTATAGCCATTTCTAAATAAAATAATTTTTCATCGGTTGTGTCGTTGGTTTAAAATATGCCTATCGAATTATTTGTTAGTGAGTGGTTTAACAATTAAAAAATACCCATTAAAAAAACAAGTTTAAAGAAATTAAAAAATAAAAAGAAATTGTATTTACATTTAAAAATATTGTGATAAACATAAAATAACAAAAAATCGATGTAAAAAACTTTCAATTTTATTTTTATTGTTGTGAAAGTGGTGCTGTATTATAATTTCATTACTTTTAACCTTATTATGATTAACATGTTAATAATATGATTACTTCTAAGCTTATTATGGTTAACAGGATAAAACAATGATTAAGGGGAAAATATTATGATGTAATATTACGAAAATATTTGGTCATAATATGATTCAATAATAATCGTAATATAGTGACTACATGTTGCTCTTACAGCCTGTTTTTGTAAAACATAAATCTTCTTACTTGAAGTTTTCGTATTAACACGTATATGTTCAAAATTTCAAAAATAAAATATTTTATAAAAAGTGTTACTAAATTAGTAAAAATAAAAGTGTTGAATGAAAATGTTAACAATAATAGCAATAAATAAAAGAAATACATATAGAAGATCTTTTGCTGCACATCAACATATAGAGATGTAGAAGATATTTGCGAAGATATTATTTTTTGGAACATTCGGAAGAACGGTGGTATTTTACACTACACTGTATGTACAGTCACACAGATAATAGTACGTACGCCTTAACAATTCCTTCACTTCCCAAAAATTAGAGATGTTTAAAAAATTAAATAAATCAAACATTTTTAAAGGAAAGCAAATATTTATTTCATTATTAAATTTAAGACTATTGATTTGTCCGCATACTTAGGTGCGAAGTCGAGCCGATTTTATGTGTTTATATCCCCCATTAATGTTTGGGTTTTCTTAGTACGCGGCTATGTAATGTAATGTAAAAATTTTAAAATTTGAACTCAAGGAATTCGCAACGTTCCTTTTGTTTAAAATATATGCACGCATTTCATTACAAATGTCCTTTGTTTTCTTACCTATCTTACATGGCGTTTACATTTGCCAGTACTGGCAAGACAGTAGCAATTCATTCAAACTTTTTCACTAATACATAAACACTTTTACAGCTATTTTGTTTTTGCATTGTTTTGCCAGCTAATATGTATATGCTTACTGTCTTGCCAGTACTGTCAAATGTAAACGCTATGTTAACAAAACAGTAATATTTTTTTCTAAAACTACTGCAGTTTTTAAGAATTCCCTTGCAAGTTTAGCTTGTGCCACTTTCCGTATATTATTTTTCCTTTAAATCTTCTTAATTTAAAAAGGACAGTTTTCTATTTGGCATCGTACGTATAATTATCTGTGCTGTCAGGTTAACTTATAAGTGTAAAAGTATAATTAGCGGAAATTGACCCAAACTTTTTGTAGAATGATTTTGACAGTGTGCCGATGTCTTGCAAATGCCAAAAAATATCGATCAGAAATCCAGAGTTATTCTTAACCCTCTAACAGGCAAGAGCTAAATTTTAATGGCAACCTATTGTAAATTTTTTTTTTTAAATAATATTTTTCCAAAAACAAATAAATTAACGGCTGAAATTGAAAGACTTTTTTATTTCAGTCGTGAAGTGAAAAAAACGAAAGGGTGCCTCAGGGCATCCTTGACTGTTTACGATAAAAATTATGTACAGGTAGAGTTTTATGAATCAAATGAGTTTTATTCAAAAAATTATTATTTTTTAGGAAAAAAGGAAAAATGTATACTATTATGGTTAAAGATATGTAAAAAACAGTTTTTAGTATCTGAATAACCTAAATGTACATCACACTACTGGCATTTACATTGTGTTTGAGATTTTTTGAATTTTCTTTTGCCATTTTCTTTACCTGGCCAGATTGGAAAAAGGTTTTAACCCTAAATCGGTCGTCTTCGGTTGGATGTTTGGCTTTTCTACCGATTCCAGATGTCGTTGTCTGTGGATTTTCGATTTCTAACAAAGGATGGCAAACCGATCGTCTTTCCGAACATGCTATCAGTCAATTCAGAAAGATTTAATTTCTTTTTTCTGGGAAATAGATCTGGATTTTTATTTTTTTAAAGTAAATCCCACAATACAAAAAATTTATTTATATAACTGTAAAAATTATTTAGAACACAATAATTGCCATAAACGGGCAAGAGTGCCCTGAGGCTGCTATAATATTTTTTCATTTAGAAAAAACAAAATTATTTATTTTGATGAAAATTTTTGGTTTAATTTGAACAATTATATATAAACTGCTTATCAAAAATTATATATTGTATTCTTTTAATTTGAAGTCTGTTTTTTTACTTCACAAAAATTATATATTTTTTTAAATATTTTTTTTCTATTGACACTGATTTCCTGCAATGAAATGTGAATAAAACACACAAAACTTGTGCTATTGCATTCAACCAAAAATTTAACGGTAAATTGAATAGTAAGTGATCGAAAGTAACAACGGTTCATTGAAAAAAATTTTCAGTAGTATCACAATAGGAAAAAAACGGATAGCTGCCTTGATGCATCCTTATCTGTTAGAGGGTTAAGCTCCAATTTTAGAGGGAGTACGTACTATGCCATGAACAACGGTACGCGACATGATGTGATCGGACTTTAAATGGCAGAGCTATATTTAAAAAACTAAATGGGCTGCATATGGAGGCGTGGCTATTAAAATTTAACCGTTTTAGAAACATCATTGACATACCTTTCATTCAAGGGGGTGACTGGCACAAACCTTTTTTTGTAAGGAGGTCGACCCGCTCTAATGTACATACATATGTTCATATTTTTTAGCGTATGTAGTTCCATTGTATCTAGAATTTTTTGAGCCTGTAAATACTTATTTGCGCAATTATAAGTGAACCTTTACATAATATTTTACAATAGTATTAGTTTTTTAGGTTTCCTTTTATAAAATATCGCAGTTATTTTCCATTTTGTGGTGACTTGTTTTTTTAACGAATGCCTATTACTTATCGCCTACTTTTCACTTTTGTTTTGATTTATTATGATGTTCATTTTATAAAAACCAAAAATATGTAGAAAAAGTTAAAGCTTTTTTTGTCACTTACATGAAATTTTTTTAATTTTATGAAAACCTAAATCTGATTTCGTTCGTTTTTTTTTACGAATGAACAAATATTTTCATTTTCTAAAAACAGGCTGTCAACCAAGTAAAGATAACTTTTACGTTCGCTACATAATAAACAATGTTTCAATAGGACTAAAAGCTAAGAGGGCCACAGTTTTCCATTTTCTGATAAGATTAAAGTTAGAAAATTACTAATAAGTATGAGATGTAAAAGTAACTGATAAAATAATATAAACAATATATAAACAAAAAATTAACATGTTTTAACACTTCACTTTAATACAAAAATTCAACAACGAACGAAAATGTATTTTAAATTTACAGTCCCACCTACAAAAACAAAACCGCGTATCAAAATTCCAATCCAATAAAAGTTATGCATCTTTAACCGCTTCCTCGAGAATTGTGAACTCTTCTACCTTTTAGTTTTATGAGCTTAATACATTCAGAACTTTTTATTAGAACAATAGTAAAAGGCAAAACCTAAAATAAATATTATTTAATGTAAATTTTTGTAATTCTTGTTGCCTAACATTACGTGCACAAAAACGTACGCATGAACGTTTGCGTTTCAGTTGCGTGAGTTAAATGCATTTGACATTTAAAACCATTTCAACCAAAAATATACTACCTGTGTAATGCAACTGACACTTGTAGTGTTTGCAATTTTAACGCTTTTTCCCACATACAAACTTACCGACACAATCAAATGCATGCAAGTACGTTTTTGAGAAGGTTTTTCAGAATGAAAAACAAACAATCTGATGGTATAAACCCACAAAAAAAGAAAAAAATAAAACCTAGTGTTTTATATTAAAGGCATTATCATGTTAACCGCAACTATATTGCAGTGATGTTTAGAAATTTTTCACCGCATTCGGTTTTTTGATTCAAGAAATTCTTAAAAGCAAATTTATATTTAATACAAAAAATAAAGAAAATGAGAAAAAACAGGAAAACAATTTAAACGAAATAAATATTAAATGAAAGTCTTATCAGGTTTCTTCTTGTTATTTTTAACTTTCTTTCCACACTTTTTAAATGCTTAAATATTTTCAAATTGAGAAAAAAATTTATAAGAAAAAGTTAAAGACTTACCACAGCATTTTATTAAACCTGAAAATAAATAAGAAAAAGTATATTTAATTTTATTTAAATTTTCAAAATAAAACTTATGACTTTTGTACACATTTCATTTGCAAGGATATATTTTATTTATGACTAAGAAACTAAATAAAAAGCATACAATGACCCTTTTAAAAATGCTTTTAAGATCTTACTAAAAAGTAGAAAAATAAAACAAAAATATAAAGTTTATTTCCATGCCAAAATATGTAAGTAGCTTAATAAGGACTTAAAGCGATGACCTAATTTTTCTTATTTTTTTTTTTGTACCCTGCTTCATATTAGGTTTATCATTTCGTGTGTTACACCAAAAAGAATTCAGCTAACACCCAATAGAGTATATGTGTAATCCTGTTCTGGGTCCTTGGGTAATTATTAGTCGATTTAGCCATATCCTTTTTAAAAAACCGTTTTCCAGTTTTTAAATAAGCTTGGGATTTTGTTTATTTTAAAATAATTGAGAGCAAAATATGCTTCAAACTTGCTATAAAATTTATATTTTTATACTATTGACAGAGTAATGAGAAAGATTTACCTGCTCTATTGGTCTAACCTTAGTCATGGTCTGAGCACTCCTCCTAGCATTTTGTTTCATAATCGAATCGAATCTTTAAGAAAACAGCTTTAACAGCGAAATGACCGCTTATGAGCTCACTTTTCGAACATAAATGATACTTACGTTGTGAAGAAATGGTACCCTACCGATAAATCACCTCAAAGAATAATTTGTGATACAATTTTCGGTTCCTTCCTGAGCATATTAATCAATTATGAGTAAATTATTTTTCAATCGCTCGAGTGATTAACCAGTTTCAAATTCAAAACATTTAGAAATTACCATTTGAACATTTGAATAAATCATATATGAATCCTTCTTCAGTCGCTCAAGGAATAAATCAGTTTTTGATTACATAATTGGAAATTTGAGTGTATACTCTCGACTCTTGCTTAGGAGCTGGAGCTATCTAAGCTATATAGCGCGTGGAAAATCAGTCCTTAAAGGTAACTTTTCAAGATTTCCTTTTCCGCGATTTTGGGTATAATCCACAGTCACCACGTTATTCTCGAAGGAGCCTCACCAATTACCAGACCACGACTAAAGTCCAGTAGGCATTTGGATCCTGTGGTGCTAGGTAAGAATCTCTGTTCATTCGTGATCAACATCTTAGAAAAAGAAATACCTGCTTCCTCCGATTAACGGGCTACATAGCCCCAGAGTGTGAACAATTTAGATCTAACATAAATAAATTTTTTTAACGTCATCTAACTATAAAACAAATTTTCACCTGATCACTACGGTCGGCCCTAAAGTAGAAAAAACAAATAAGAGTGCTATATTCGGCTATGCCGAATCTTATATACCCTTCACCATGGTGAGATAAGAACAAAAGGTTATATAAATAACGTTCTTTAAATATAAATAAATATTAATTGAGCCACGCCAACTTTTAATTTCGTCCTGCCGAAGAATATGACAAAATCAAAAAATTTCTATAAGTCCGTTTCCTATTTTGCCAAAGTTGATGTTTTAAAAAGATCGTTTTTAGGACATAAAAAAATTAAATAAAAAAAAAATTTTTTTTTAATAAACCGGGACAATCCAGATTCGAACTTGCAAGCTCATGAGTCTCAGGCGGCGACTTAGATACCTCGGCTACGAACGCTTTTACTGAAGAAGCGTTAAATTAAAATATTTTGAATTATTTGAGCGGCATATCATGTACATACATAAATGTGTATGAGTTTGTATGCGTAAAATTAAACACATTAAAATAAAACAAGAACCACAAGGGATTTTTTTGGAAACATTAGAGGCAGCCGTGGTTTTTTGGTCATATTTCAGCCATTTATAAACCAATCTTACTGAATTTCAATAGCAAGAAATGGTGGACTATATGTGACAAAAATGTAAAACAACCTAGTCGCTATCATGTCTGGAGTCTCCGGAAAACACATATCAAACGTAAGACGGACAGACGGACATTGTTTAATCAACTTCTTTCCTCATAAGGACCAAGAATAAATATTTAAAGGCTCTAAGATCAATATTCTTGAAATTACAAACGGAAAGACAAACTTATATATACCCTTTTCCACCTGTAATGAAGGGTATAAAAATCGATGCCGAAATTTAATGAAATTTGGCATTACGCTGTGTATGACTAAAAATTATACCATAAATTTCCATGCTGACAAGTCCACATTTTACCCATAAAAAATCCACAATCTTCTTTTTATATCCCATTTTTTTGATAATTGGTTCATAATTTCCCATATAAAGTCCTTTCTTGTAATTCATATTAGTACGCGTAAAACCGCAACGAAAAATTATATTTTTTGGTGGAATTCACTTTAATGTGACTAGAAATAATACCATAATAGAAAAGTGTTGGAATCAGTTGAGGTTTTTGTAACGGAATCGGAGTCGAACTAACCATAAAAACTCGCGACTCCGACCCAAAAAATGTTGGGCATACATATTTTAAACAAAGTAGTTTTTTGGGAATAAAAAATTTTTAATTTTTGTTTGTCGTGCTTAATTCCCAATTTTTATTCTTGATAAGGATGGCCTAAGCAACCAGCGAAATGCACATAGCTTATCCCTTTAACAATAAATTTCAGTGTTTTTATCAAAAATAAAAATTGGCAATTAAGCACGACAAACAAACTCTTGTAAATTAAATATTTTAAACAATTTTATAATATTTACCAAAATAAAAATTCTTCGAAATTGGCGATGCAAAGTTTAAAATATCGATTTGAAATTTCTACAAAAACATTTTCTTGCTATATTTAACCTTCTAAAAGGTACTGCTTGAAAAAAAAGAGTTTATACATTTAGCATCAATGTAAGAGTAGGAGTCAGGGTTACCGTTCGTCCGACTAAAGTCGCAATTTGACCCTTTTTTTAGCGGCCTGTGACTTTTTGTGAGAATTTTTTTATCACCAACTTTTGCGAGTTTTTAAATTTTTACAATATTTTTGTAAAGTTTCTCACAAAAAACATTTAATTTGCAGTAAATTATAAATTTTCTTATTATTTTTATCAAAAAAAATCGTAAAAATTTTAAAGCAAATTACAGATTATTGTAATTTTAGCAAAAAAGCTTGCAAAAATAAAAAATTGTGGTGTTTGCAGTGCTAATTTTACAAAATTATTTTTAGCCGCCGAGACAATGAATGCAGGTCCTTTGAAGAAACGTATTATTTGGTGATACCATGCGAAAAACCGGGAAAGGAAGTAAAAATTAATTAGCCAAGACATGGATTAACCCTTTCACGCACAAAACTGCTACGCAAAACTTTTTAAGAATCTTGATATATTATATAGTGTATTAAGATCTATTTTAAACATATATATAAATAAAAATTTAAAAAAATTATCGGATTACAAGATATGGCTTGGGACAAATATGTTCCAATGTGCGATAAGGTATGCCATTGTTTGCACTGAAGAGTAATTTTAAGTATTAAAAACAATTAGATTTTTTGGTATAAAAATAATTTTTATTAGTTATTTTGTTGATGAAATTCTTCAAAACAATTTCTGTTAGCTGTAAAACATAAGTGAACATTACAGATTGCACATATATTTTTGGTTCGATTCTCTATTCCACTCTTAGCACATTGAACACATCGTTTACGTGATGGCGACTTTCATTATGTGAGGAGGTATTGACCGCTTGAGTCCTATATTTTGAATTCGTTTTTTGTCATGGACGTTGAGGGCAGGAAGTGTTTCATAATAGAAAACCTTCCTGAATTCAAGTGATGTAAGATTTTTACCTTCAATACATTTTTTAGAATAGAGTTTTTCATATATAAAGTATGCATTGTTCATTCCAATTCTTATAAATCGAAAAAAAGACGCTAATAATATTTGATTTTCTGTCCACTTCGTATGTGACTTTCTTCTGGTCCATGAGATCTACACCACCCATGTTTTAATTTTACTTATGGACTATTTCGGGACACATTATCTCTAGACATTGGGCTGATCCTACTTGTCTACGTTTTATTTATTACGGCACATTGAGCCTATTTCACTGTTAGTCATGTGGAATATTCTTTCAATTTTATGAGCCTAGATATAAAAAATAATTTTATGAATAAGGTAACTAAATTGTTAAAAATGCTTTTTTAGTCTTCAGTAATTGCGGCCTTTTATGCATATTGGGACACCGGTGTCCCTTGACAAAAATTTCTTTGTTTTGTTATTTCAAAATCACTTTTTATAAAGAAAAACACTAAAACTAGAAGCAATTCTTACCATTCTAACAATATGTATCGAAATCCAGTTTGAAAAATACAAAATCGTATCGAAAAACACTTTTGAAAAAATTAAAAAAAACTTTGAACTTTACCAAAAACAAAATAACGATAATAGTCTTAGCTGTCTAGCTAAGTGGTACCAACCTTTGAATAAAATAAAACCTTGTTTACATGTGAGCGATTGGTGTATCTAGAGATGCGTAATTGCTTTCAATATGAAAAAAATAGTTTGTTTAAATTAAGGGACACCGGTGTCCCAAATGCGCCAAAGGGTTAAAAGCGTTTTTGAGTGTTTGAAAACAGATTTTAGTGAACTAAACAATCATCTTCAGCGACATGGAAAAACCCCATTAATAATATAAAAAAACGCTTCTGAAAAATGTAACTGACTGTTTTGTTTCCATTGTTTTTTTTTTTGTTTTGCTATGCTTTTTATTAATAATAAAAAAAACGTTAAGAAAAGATGTGCGACTTTTATTTCCTCAAACTATTTTTTTTGCGACTTTATTTTTATAAAACGACGTTTTGTGCGGCTTTTCAAAAATTCCTAACGGTAACCCTAGAAGGAGACGAAGTCGAAGTTGGAATCGGAGTTGGAGTCGGACTTAAAAAATTATAGCGATTGGAGTCGGAGTTGGAGTTAGAACTATCTTTTGACGACTCCACAGCTCTGTTAATAAGCGTAAAATCGCAACGATTTAAAAAAATATTTCTGACATTATTTTTTTATAACTGGAAATTGTGATTTATGATTTTATAGACTTGTTAATCACAAAATTCCCCTCTCGAAAAATTATAATTCTTAGCGTAGGGTATCAAGAATTCAGCACAGTCGAATGCAGCATTCTTGCTTATTTCTTTTCAATTGAATTTTAAAACAATAAAATATTTGCCAAAATTTTTTTTTAAATTTTATGGTTTCACACAAATAAAGAACAATAAAGTACTTTTTTTTTCTCTTTTTCCCCCACTTAAGAAAAATTGTGAAAAGTCTATAAATATTTATAAACAAATTAAAGTTCTTTCAACTCTCAAATATTGTGTTGCTCTAACATTTTTCCCTGGAAGGTTTTTATTTGTTTTATTTTGTTATGAAATTAAAGTATTTAGCATTATAAATATTTAGTTTTTCTCAGAAATGTTGTTCTTGTCTTTGAACATGTTTCTTTGGAAAGTTTGCCAATTGTGTTTAAGTTTTTTATTACAAATCAAAATGAGAAAAATTTTTTATTTATTTTCTTCTGGCAAATAAGATTTTCTTTATAAATTAAAAATGTAATAGTTTGTTGAAATTTACAATGAAATTTCTGCACAGAAAAAAAAACTAAGTAAAAAAAAACTTTTTGCAGTTGAGCAATTTGTATTTTTCGCAAATAAAAAGAAGTTGCTATCACAGAAATTTACTATTTATTAAAGGAATATTTTAAAATGTAACTTTTGACGAAAAAACGTAGCTTTTTTTTAAAGAAGAGCGTTACTTTTTATTCTTCCTCTGGCAACACTGGTATCAAGCTAAAATATCGTTTGCAGTCAACCAGAGGTTAATATGGAACATTAAAAAAAGGATAGCCCTTAGGACCTGCTGATTCTAAAAGAGAAAAGAGCAATCGTTTTTCTGTTTTTCTAGAAGCTGATTTTTTACTAGCGACACAGTTATACTAGCTGGAGTGCACTGCCTGCTGAAAGGAACCGTTATTCTCTTTAAACTACTTTTTGGAGAGTAAAGTTAGCAAAACTTAAAAATGTTTCTGGTGACCCTTTTTATATTTAATGTACACATTTAAATTTTATAACATGTATTTCCATAATTAACTGGTTTTTAAAACTAAATGTTTTTATCACCTTGTAAACTATTCGATTTAATAACTTTTTTATTCTATAAATATTATTTACAATACACTAACAATGTTAACTTTAGCGAAAGAAATCTAAAACTGAAAATTTTATTAAAAAAATGAAATATTTATTATTCATACGATTTTAATTTAAGTTGTCAGTCACACTCATTTTGTTTACTCATCCATGTTGTCTATCATTCATTTTAATTTTAAAATAATTTGCATATGAACTGGTAAATTTTGTAGTTATTCTTTTAGTTTGGAAAAATCAATTTTATGATAAATTTTTGTGCCAAAAAAAAAAAAACCAAATAGAAACATAGGAAATATTAAATAATAATAAAATATAAGTATGTTTGTTTTTGGTAGACAGAACTATATTTGTTTTTGTTATGCAGTTTACGCTGAAAAGTTTTTCACTAATCAGCAGTGTTGCCACCTCACGTGTAATTACACATATCATGTGTAATATATTTTTCATGTGTAGCCCATGTGTAATTGACTGCATGTGTAATTCATGTGTAATTTAATATTTTAACGTTGTGTTTTTGTTAATATTTTACACAATAAGTAAAAAGGTTTAATATTCTTAGCAAAACTTAAAAATTTAATTAAAAGAATGGAAGCGTTAAAAGAGCTGAACTAAAAATGTTTGGATCATTAACTACTAACCATTTGGCATTTAGATAGCTTTTGCCACAATTTATTATAACGACGAAACATCCTGGGTATATTATTCTTTTTTTTATTTCAAAGAGAGTAAATCATCGACTGCAAAAGAAATGTTTGAGCTTCTCAAAAGCACAATTATAGAAAAAGGGACTACTTTTTGAAAATCTAGTTGGATTTGCATCAGATACAACTAATGTTGTGTTTGGACAGTATAATTCAGAAGTTAAGTTCCTAAAAGACGAAAAGCCAGTTATTATTATGATAAAATGCTCGTGCCATTAAATACATTTGGTAACGTTGAAGGCCTGTCTGAACCTTTTAACATATTTGGAAGATTGACTTTGTAATATTAGATCTTGTTTTATTAAAAGTAATGCTCGGCAGATAAAACTTAAGGAGTTTCAAGAATATTTTCGCGACAACATGCACTCTTACATTTTGAAAAATTTTAGCTTCATAATAATTTGAAGGCAGAATATTATTAGACAAATTTGGAGACAAATTATTTCCTATTTTGCAAATATTTATTTTTGTTTTATTATTTTATATAATATTATTTTTTTGTATTAAATATAGCAACGATACGACTGTTGTTAACAAAAAGCTAATAAAGAGACATTTGAAAAATATTTTTGTGTTGGATAAGTAAAAAATATAAAAATGTCCGGCATATCCAATGGTGCAGCGATAGAGGAACTGAATTAACATTCCGTTGAAAAATTGCGCCGACGCTATTTAAAGGATGCATTAGATCCTTTATCATACCAAAATGAAATGCAAGTAACATATCGTCACCTAAAATGCAAAAGGGCTTAACAACAAAACAAAATTCGAAATAATGGTTTTTGATTGAGTTTTGTTCGTTTTAATTAACTTTATGATCACAAACAATTTTAGATCAAAAATTGCGACTTTATTAAATAAATTCAAACGCCAATTACACCTTGTTGTTATTGATTTTGTAAAGTTTTTTGCTTCTGCTGTAAAAAAATAAAAAGAGTTGTTAAGCCCTTTTGCATTTTAGGTGACGATATTTGTTTATTTGTTTGCAAACAGAATTTGAAATTGGTTTACGTTTTCTGAAGAAGCCAAATATGGTTTTAATTCCACTTTTGATCAAAATTTGTTTCTGTGACATGCGTAAAGAGATAGCATGTGTAATTCGTATTTTCATGTGTAATTTTGGCATGGTCCATGTGTAATTTACCATTTCGTTGGTGGCAACACTGCTAATCAGTAAAATTTTACTGTTTGCTGGAAATTTTTACTGATTACTGAAAGAAATCAATATTCACTTTTTAAGACAATTTTAATAAAAAAAAAACTTTTATTGAAAACATTATCAGTTGATCTTTAGATAATTTTTAAGTTAAATATCGCTCCTTTATTGAAACAAAGTCATATCCCAAAAAAAAAAAATCAAACTTGGCAAAATGCGATTAAAGTTTTCAAAATGTACCTCCATATACAGATTTAATAAAATACTTTTTGCTATATAACTAATTACTAATAACTGTTATTTTTGTTAAAAAAATAAAAATCAAAAAATAACTGTTAAATTTGATCAAAACAATAAAAATCAAAATTTTAAGAATCAATATATTTTATCATAGACAAGTTTATAAGGATCAATATGGTATACTTGAATCAGTTTTTCGACATTAACTTCTATATGCTTTTTTTGTTTTAAAATTCGAATATAACTGTTAATTTCGGTCCATGTATAAAATAGAAAAAGTTAAAAAAAATTTTATTGTTATGGTTAAAATTTTTACCGTATTGAAAAAATCGAATTAACGGTTGCTAAATGTTGATAATTTCTCAAATTACTTTTTACGATGTTTACTTGGCTAAATACCCTCTCTATATTCAGCATAAGACCATGAAAGTGAGAGCGAGTTTATAGTAAATTCTGAAATTTCTAAAAGTTTTTTGTTGCCGCCCTCATCTCTAAATTGTGTTGGTCCATTTTATAAATTTAATATTGGAATACTCCTTTATTTTGAAAGAGGTTTCATCATCATCGTTTATAGCGATTTTCAACATTTGTAAAAGTTTTGATTTAAATAAATTGCGTTTTTATTGTTAAAAATAATTATTTTACTTTTAGCAAATTTTATAAACTTTTATAAATAAAATAAAAATTACACTGGCCTACAAATTTGAAAAAAAAAATTGTCTGCAGAGACGAAGCATGTTTTTTGACTAATCTGAATTCGAATTTGGCAAAAAAATTGGGCTATCACGTCTTGTTGATTTTTATCGCGTGCTGGCAATACTGTAAAACAGTCAATACTGACACTACAATTTCACAATTATTTACTTGACAGAAGCCCACATTCATTCTAAATCTTCATAATAGTATCGTTTAAAGGCTCAGTTAGTTTTTACTTTCTGCTTCAGTTCTGTTCCGTGCCGTTCTGTTACGAAATTGTAATAGTTACTTTTTCTGTAGCAACTTATCAGCCATCTATGACAAATTTATTAGTTTTGCACCGTCCACTGTTTTATTTCAATAGCTTTAATGCACATAAATTTGAAGAAATTAAATTTTATGAATTCTTAAAATCAAATAATAGTTTATTTCAATATAAAAATGTATTTTTTAATATTTATTTTGCTGTCACTTACAATTACTTAACAAGTTTTTGATTTTAACAAACTGAACCGCAACAGAACAGAAAAACTTATCAATTTCACAGGTTTTTTAATAACAAAAGCAAAACAGCTGATTCGTAACAGAACAGAAAGTAAAGACTAACTGAGCCTTAAGCATGGCAGGGAGATCGTGTGTTACTGATTCAAGCTATTTTTGCTTTGTGTGTGGTGGAAAAAAGGATATGCAATATCAGAATCATTAAAATATGCATATTTACATTATTTTGGGTGTGCAGTAAAAACTTGAACAAACCGTGGACACCGATAATGTTTTGCATTTTCTTCATTCGCATTTAGATTTTTCCGCAAAACGTAAGTAAAGTGAGCGACGAACAAGGGGAGCGTGCTTACTAAGATTAAATAAAAACTGAAAGAAATGATCAAGGATTTTGGGACAAAAGCCTGCTGGGAGACTATTGCTGGACTCTTATACGTGAAAGCCAACCAACTAAATATAAACGACTTTCAAGTAACGCCATTCACTTTTAATAATATGGGCATTTCCTGGGGTCACGAACGTACGTTTGTACGCTTTTGTTGTACAAATAATATAGAAAACAAAACTTTTCCTAGCATTTTTTTTTGCGACTCGATAGCATTTGGGTAGCTCTATGTTTAGTGCAAAAGATGGGTTTCATCGAGTTTAAGTTTTTATAATAATAGTTATAAACATGTGGTCACGAACGTACGCAAAATAGAATTCAACTTTGGCTGACAGTAGTTAAATGTAAAAATTTTCGTAATGGAACGGAATATTCAAAGGTGATTAATTTATTTTAAAAGTGTATTAATGTAGGTCTCCATCCAGTATTTATAAAAAAAAATACCTTTCTTGGTTTTTATTCAATTGGCTTATGTACCGGTCGCGAACGTACGGGTCGCGAAAGTACAATTTTTCCATATGTTTTTTAATTATTACCACCATGCAGTTTCCCACAAATATCTTCAAATTTCCTTAACAAACAACTTAATACTTAGTTTACAATTGATTGTAATTGAGAGATTATGAAGAAAGAGTGTAAACATAACACATCTTTTGCATGTAAAATAAGTATATAACAATGTCTTTAGAAGTAGAAAATATAAGAAAATATAAAATTTTCCAGTTTCCAGTGTAATTTCCTCAAGTAAACAACATAGACTTTTTTCATAATAATAAACAATAAAAGACGATGATTATCAACATTTTATTTTTTCATCCTGGTAGACCATTCTGGGGAAATGCCCATATATTGATTTTTAAATAAACTAGTGATTTTTTATGTAAGAAAGGAATAAAAACATTTTTTTGTACCTCGAAAACCTGTCGTGATAGAGAAAAACCAATTACAGATTCGAATTCAGCCCACCAAATTATCCTAGGAAAGATATTTGGTTGGTCCAGTCCAAAACCTTGTTGACTAGTGTTATCATTTTCATAGAAAAAGGGCAAACAAATTTTTATGGCTAAACAAGTTGAAAAATTGCTAATGACTTAACTCATTTTTTAATGGCTAAACACGATGAAAAATGGCTAAATCAAGCCGCAGAATAGCCAAATTGGCAGCACTGGAAATGACTAGATTGCAATAAAGGTGCGATATATATATGTTGATTTTTTTTCAGTAATAAGTAAAAATTAATAGAATACTGCAATATTTCAGTAATCAGTAAAAATTTACTGAATACTTGAATTTTTTCAGTTCGTTCTTCAGAACACACAAAAAATTGATAGGTAAAATTACTTAAAAATATTGTATAAAACTAACTAAGCGCAAGGGTAGCATGGCAGTATCTATTGGCGATTTCTATTCTGAGAAAAAAATGCTACAGTATATGCATGTAACACTTTTTCATGTTACCTATAATCCCTCGAAGTGTTACATGTTGTACAACTTCAATCGAACAGAATTAGCTGCCTTTATTTACAACTATTACACTTTTATTATTAATGTAGTTCATTAGCGATTTTTAAAACTATTCGACTATTTGCTGCACACTTACTTTACGGTTTGGAAACAGACATTGACATCACTTATTGCTTGAACAAATTTAAAATGATAATAAATACATAGAATTTTCCACCAAAATAAAAAAAAAACGTTTTAATTCAAAATGGAGTATGCCGTCAAAGAATATTTAGATGTAGAATCCTTTTGACAAAACTTTTAAAATATTATGACAAACAAAATAAAATTTAGGTTGTACAAACAAAGTAGTAAGTACCAAAGTTGTAAAACAGGGTAGTATGAACCCTTAAGTAAAAGTAAGGGTAAAACATGTAACATGTTTTGCATGTTTTTCATCAACATTTTCACAAAAGAACTTGAAAATTTTTCCCACAGTTGTATTTTTTGTACAAACGAACACAAAATGTAGAACATGTAACATTAATGCAACATTTTTCTCAGAAAAGAAATCGCCATATGTTTCTTAGGTAATAAAACGTTTAACTTAGGCAATTTCTATGTTCGAAAAAGTATCTAAATATTTTGTTAAAATTACTAAGAAACTTTGAAAATTTACCAATGATAGCAAAGTTAGTTTATATTATTATTTTAGGAAAGTTGTCTAAGTAAAATTTTGTACAAGAACATAGGTTTTAGATAAATTTACTACTTTTGTTTTGATAAAGAAACATTTTAAAAAACTCTATGTACTTTTTTAGTTACATGGTTTAAATAAAATATCTACCTTTTTATTTCATTATATTTTATTTATCAATTCATGATGTGTAACAATTAACTTAATGGTCTACTGAAACTTTTGACTTGTATGTCTTCAATCTATATATCGCTCATTTGCTGCTTAAATCACTTAAGCGGCTCATTCACTTGCAATAAAATAGTTCAATTTTACGTATTGTACAATTATATCGCCAATGTGTATGTGATATTCGAAGGTGGCACAACGCAATATGATTTTAATTGCCCAACGAAAAGAAAGTAAAATGTGTTGGCAACATTGTACAATGCAGTTTATGTTATTCCTATAAGTTATGTTCACCTTTTTATTGAATGAAACTTGAGCAATATTAAAATATAAAACCATTGTGCGACTAATTGCAAAATATAGCACAAAATGTAGCACAAAAGTAAGTACATATGTATTTTTTTTAATGACAATTTCCATATTTATTTTTATGAAAGGGAAATGGATTAATAGTTTATGAAACAGGTATTGTTAGCAAAATTTTTATTAACCTTGCAGTAGCAGAAATAGCTTCCCGCATCTGAGTGTTCTGTCTCGAGATCAGAGGTGATACCTTCTCAAGCAATTCTTCAAAGGACGAGTACGACATTCTGCAGAAACTTCTAAACGCCTTGGGATCTTCCAAACGCAGTTCATCCATCACCATTGATGTAATTCCTAGTCCTTTGTCCCTTCGCAGCAACCACAACATTCTATTTCTTTTGGGTCTCCCTTCTTTTTCTTCTTCTTTTCTTTTTTTTATTTTAATATAAGCTGCAATTACAATACTGCTGCACGCAACTATTTGATCAACCTTTCGTTCCATATTAAAAAAAAGTTTTTTAGCACAAATTAAATTTTTTTACACTCAGCTGTTTTAAGATTGTTTTTTTTTTTTGATAGGTTATGTCAAGTGTACTTTACATACCAACATGTGAACGTGTAAATTACAAACCATATGTAAAACATAAATTTTGACATACACATGAAATTACATGTGTGTAGAAAAGTGACATTCCATATGACAAATACACACAATATGAACACAGCTTAAATAGTAAAAATTTGTAATCAAAATTAAAATTTTACTTCCCTTATATTTTTGTTTTGCTAACGTAAAAATACAACTCTGATAAAATGAAAAATCTTATGATTTCGAAAAATTAAAAAAATTGTTAATACTGTAAGAAACTCAACTTATAATATGAGTGATTATCGTCAACACATAAATTGCGTTTAAGTAAAAAACAAGTAAGAGTGCTATATTCGGCTGTGCCGAATCTTATATACCCTTCACCATTGTGCGAGCAGAATACAGAGCAACTAGACAAAACCTAAATAATTTCTACATAAACATACATATATACAATACATAAAACTTCATTATAAATTAAATTTAAAAAGTTAAAACTGGTAAATATTTTTTTAAATTGTTTCAGAACATAAAAAAATTAAAAATAAATTTTCTTTTTGAAAAAACAAGATTCGAACCAGGGACTCACAGTTTCTAACTTTAAATCGTTTCAGAACATAAAAAAATTAAAAAAAAATTTTCTTTTTGAAAAAACACGATTCGAACCAGGGACTCACAGTTTCTAACCTAAGCAAACCCCCTAGACAACTGGACCATGAAGGAACGTTTTATGAATATCATTAAAAGTAAATATGATCAGTTTACAGTTCACAACTCAACTGTGTTGAGTAAAACGGACAACTGGATTTGAACTTCGCTTTTCATAAGGGCCCAGAATACCCAGAACTTTATAGGGTATAGGACCTTCGGTGAAGGGTATAAAAAACAAACTTAATTATAAAAAGAGTAATTTTTGGGATTTCAGTATTTTGGTCATAACTCTGCTATTTTTTAACCGATTTGACAGATTTATATACCGACGTGTTAAAGAAGAAATTTGCCAGTTATTTTGGTTATAAAACTTAGACTCGGGAAGATCTATGGTTCCCGAAAATGGGTATTTTTGAAAAAAAAATTAATATTTTGGTCATAACTTTTTCGTATCTGAACCGATTTTCCCGAGTTTTTCAGAAAATATTTTCTATTAAAAATTTCCGGTCCTTTGATATATAAGGCGTAACCATTGGTCATATGACAGTCCAAAAAATCAGGTTTTTATACAATTGTTGATATTTTTTGTACGGGAGGTACCACGCCCACTTGTTCAATCCCGCCCACATTTTGTGGGATGCTGTGTATTGATAACGTTAATGTGTGTACCTAATTTGGAAGCTTTGGCTCTTGCCGTTCTCAAGATATATAGAAATAAAAAAATACAACAACAACAAGGGATTTTTGGGCAAAATCAGAGGCAGTCGTGGTTTTTTGGTCATATCTCAGCCATTTGTGGACCGATCTTGCTGAATTTCAATAGCAAGAAATGGTAGACTATATGTGACATAAATGTGAAACAACCTAGTCGCTATCATGTCTGGAGTCTCCGGAAAACACATATCAAACGTAAGACGGACAGACGGACGGACAGACAGACAGACGGACGGACATCGTTAAATCAACTTCTCTCCTCATAAGGACCCAAAATATATATACTTTACAGGGCCTAAGATCAATATTGTAGAAATTACAAACGGAATGACAAACTTATATATACCCTTTTCCAACTGTGGTGAAGGGTATAATAACTCTAGATTGTCAAGCCGCACCTGCAGGTGACACAGACCAGTATTACAAACTTATATTTATATATTGCTATATTTAAACTATTTTGCTAAAGATTGAATTAAAGTGAAATAATGAAATACAAGACTGGAGATGACCCAGGCGACATTATAATGTGCCCTCTTGTGGCTGGAGTGGACACCAATGGAGAGGTGGAGACGAAAATGAAGCTCATTTTGATCACCTTCATAGCCAAAAGTTAGAAATATCTAATAAATTATGCCCAGTGTCACCTGTAAGTGACACGTCTATTAAATCGGAATTAGCAATATATTTTTTCCATTCGTTTTTGTTTGAGTGTAAACTCGACGTATATACTATTTTGAAAGAAAAATCAAGTTGTTTCGATTACTCAAGTTATGGGAACTGCCGGGTTAACGAAGGCCTCGGCTCTTTCGTGTAAAAGATAAGATACATATTCCACATTCACTTCTCTTTATGAGAAGGGAGTAGAGAAGAAGTAACATTTTTGTATTGTTTTTTTGCACAAGCAAAAGCAAAATAACTATTTTTTGATCCCGCTACCAAAGCCGCAATGACAACGTGTGTAAAAAAGATATGTGTATAGAATGGAGCAAGCCGTCCTTTTATATCTAAAAGAAGGAGTACAGAGGCTTTCTAGAAGGCATCCTTACTCCTTCTTTTTCTTGCTGGGTCTGTATTCAACATTTTCATCAAATTAGACTTAATTGCAAATTTTCGTTGTCATTGACAGACACTTTGCAAAGTTAAAAAGTAAAATCAAAACTTTGCCTGCTGTCAACTTTGTCAGAGACAAACTCAACTGAAGAGAACTAAACTATTAAAGGGTTTTTCAGGTGTCGGCATTAGTTTGTATGTGTTTTCTTATTTTTGGATAAAAAGAAGTAAAAACAGTAAGATTTTATTGTTTGTGTCGGACAGATGGAGGTTTTTTGGTAGAAATAAATTACTTTGTGATAATTTTTTTTTTTCATCTGAAACAAATTTGGAAAAAGAAAGTTAATGAAGTAGTTTGTTTTTGCTTCAAACTTAGTTTATAATAGAGCGTAAGTGACAAAAACATTGTTGAGTAATAGAATATGTATATGCAATGTTAAATATGAAAATATTTTTAAATAATTTTTAAAATAGTTTATTGAGGGTTTATATTTTATCTGTATAATAGAAAAGGCATGCAACAAGAAATCTTACAAGTCATTTCAATTCATTAAATTTGTTTCAATTCATTGACTGCTATGCATTTTAAAACACAAGAGTTGTTCAGAACGGCGTCATAAAGATCTTTGAACACATGTATAATCATGTAAGAGAGTGCAGAGAACTGTATGTCTGTGTATGAAATATTTTTTCAATTCATCTGATGATTTGTTTTTGTTTCGTGTTTTTATATATTCTTTGGTTTATCGTGTATGTATAAAAGGAGGTGAATTCCAAAACGTCATTTGCGATGCAACCAAACAAAGTCATGCATTCTTAAACGCAACTATTTAAACATTGACAATACCAAACGTCCCTTAATGTATAACAACTGTTATCGATGCACAAACAAAAGCCAAACTATTTATCAATAATTTTGTTTTAGTTTTCTTGGCATTTTTTTACAAAGTGTTTTGATGTTTTGGAACTCACCCATAACGACGCGATGCCCCCAGGAGTCGAACACTTTTCGTCATATTCACATACACAATACGAATGCTAACAAAGCTCACTCTAAAGATTGTTGTAAACAATTGCCAAAAAAAAAAAACACAAATGTATTGAAATTAACAACAAGAATTGATAACTTGCAAGACCACTTGGTATTTTTATAGTCATATACTCATTTTCTCTAAACAACTCGTGTTGTGTATGCTTCTTGTGTTTTTACATGCAATGTGTCAGAATGATTTGAATTGTACGACGCAGATCACAACGTGCGTACGTATGTTTTGTGAAACCACCTTAGAAAACAAGTGTTATTTGATTTGTGCAGGCCTCTACTGTTTAATAACAATAATTTAAGGAAACGAAAAAATTTGATTTATTCTCTAACCCCCGTATTCATAAAGGATTATTACATTTAACAAACGTTTATTAAATCAAATTTTCATACAAAATTTGTTTTTAAACCTCTATTCGATTTAAAATATCTTTATGAATACAGGCATAAATATTTAGACATTTGTTTTATATATAGAGCTTAATTTCTTACATTTTTCTTAAACTTTCTAAGTTGTTGTTTGCGTTTTCACGTTGTGTTTATTTCGAATTGTTGAACGTCTATTTTTAAATAATTTAACAGCTCAAAGGGTATTGGATAAAAATACAAATATTCTTCCCACATTAAAATCTCATTATTGAAAAATTTGCAGTCAGGGCATATCGTGACTCAAAATTACCAAGTTGTATGTAAGATTTTTTGGATTTTCAGTTAGTAATGTTTTTGGGTTGTATGGGAAGAGACGATACAGAGACACCAGCACTTCCTTGGGCACCTTGAACAACAGTGTTTCATAGTTGTATGTTATATGTGATCAAAAGTTAAGCAACAAGGTTGTATGTAACACAATAAAATACTATGAGTGCATAGAGTATTATGCATTTGTGGTGAAGTGTGTAACACATAACAAAAAATTGGTCCTCGATACAGCTGAATCAATCTTAAGATTCGTTCACCTGACTGGGTAGCTGTTCATGGGAACCTTGTGCACACAGTACTGATCGCAATTTCGAATATAGTTTGATAATCATAAGGCCCCCATTTCTATTAAAAATGGTGTGAATCGGATCATAATTTCAGATAACCCACATATAAGCTTCTTTCCAGTGGAGACTTGGTGCCCATAAACCTTCTTATAATATTGGTAATTTAGTTAATTTTTTATTAATTTTTTGTGCTTTTTTTTATTGGTATTGAGATTTAATTTTGCCTGAAAATATTTTATAGATACGTAAATTAGATTACCAAATAGTTCGTAAAATGAAAGTTCAATGTAGCATTAAATATCGCCTACATAGCAGAGGATCCAATTATTCGACTTTTTATTTTGTTTGGAATCAATCGATTTTTAATTTTTAATATTGCTCAATTAATCGTATAAGAGTTTTAATTAATTCTCATAGCTCGGATAGTTCAAATAATTTTATTCAATGGGAAAAACATCCATGTCTAATTCATGTGACACTTTTATTATATAAATAAACAAAAAGAAAAAATAAACAAAATTGTTGCATCATAAGGATATTTCCAACTTAGCAGCCAATACATGGGGCTCGGTAAAAAAAAAAATTAACAGATCTAAGGAGATCTTTACGATCTCCTGCGATCGCGGCTGATCAAAGGTTTTATCTGGAGTTACGAACATCAATAGCCCCTGCCTATTGACTACTAATTGAGGCCTCTGTTAGTACGCTTCTTGCTGAAAATGCTTTCTGTCTTTCAGGAAGATTATGTTTGCGGAAGTTTCGCTTTTGTTTTGAAAAGATACTCTTGGGGATCACGCAGTAGTTGTAGTTTTCTACCCAAAGAGGTAGGTAGAGGAATCCTGAAAATTCCACTAAAGGGCAGATTTTGCACCACTAGGGGGAAATGTCGACCTGAGGGATAATCGTCCCTAGGTGCTGTCGCTCTTCAACTGATGCTGCTGGCATATTGCCAAAACCAGTGGAGGTAGGAGCGCTGCTTTACGAGGGCGAGTGTAAGATTTTACCGAATTATGCAGGCAAAATGCTGTGTAATTAAGCGATTCATTTGATTTGCATAGTTTGTTACACATAAATCCACATCTAAAAGGTACTAAAATATGTTCACAAGTACGTTTAATGAAAACAAAAATAGAAGGTACCAACATATAATTTAATTTTAAGGTAATTAATCAGTTAGACATTTAAGAAAAAAATATTTTATGAAAAAAGTAGAATATTCTAAGATATTAGTTTTAATCGACTCATGCACATTTTTATGATTTATCAAGAAATCTATGGGACATATTCAGAAGAGATATTCTCCATTATTAAGTCCAAAATCAAACTAACATGTATTGTATACTATCAAAGTAAATTAAAGCTAATGTTTTTTTTTTTAAATGTATTTAATTTTAATAATTACAATAATCCTTTTTTCTATTCTTATACACAAAAATTAACTTTCTACAATTTAAAACTTTGCAAAAATTTGTTCGCAATCAATTAAACACGCAATCAATAAAAAAGAAACAACAAATCAATTATTTTTAAATTTATGGAAATTTCGGCTTTTTCGTGTTTAAAGCTTCGTTCACAGTAGGCAGCAAAATTTTCACTGGTGTTCACAATAGCACAACAACAACATTTTAAATAAAGAAACCGTTTGTAAATTTCGCCCAGAACAATATTACGTATTTATTATTATTTGTTGGAACATTTTATTACAATTTTCATTCAAAAATAAATAAAATTATTTAAACGTCAGAAACAATTTCATACAAATTGTTGCTGAAGTTCTAGATGACTCAATTTTTAAAAAACTTTAGTTACATTTTTGTTTATAAAATGAAAGGAAAATATATGAAATACTTTGGGACGAAATAAGATAGAAGAAAAAACGAAATTGTTGCTCTGATTGTGAACAAAGCTTAAATGTACAAAAAAAATTTATGAGTTGCAAATTTATTATTCTAAATTTAATGTTTTCCATTAAAATTTTTTTTAATATATTTTTTTTCTGTTAGGACCAGCACTCAGGGGATGACCCATACTAATGCATTGCATTGTGTTGGAACTAAGAAAATAGGTTATGGTAAGGAGGGCAGAGGGAGAAGTGTTTGTGAACATTCGATTTGAACCTATTCATGTTGTAAGTGGGAGGGACCACAGTCCGGCCAAAAACTAATTCTCTCTGTAATGCGTTGTACGATTCACCTGCCAATCGACCACAAAAGGATGGGCTCTTGAGGAAAAAAGTGTATTACGAGCAAACGTAGGGTTATCGGGAACCAGATCCCTAATTTCGTCAGAACACATCCCATTGTAGTAACGATAAAACAGACAAATACAGCCCACATTGCGACAGTGCTCAAGGGAGTCAATAGAATTGAAAACCTTCGCCCTCTCCTGCACGCGGTCGAGAAGCTCCAAAATAGACTTTGAAGCACCGGCCCACACATGAGTTTTGTATTCCAAACGCGGTCGGATATAGGTGGTATAAAAGTAAGGAGACCAGATGGAGTGAATTATATCCTACACCGTCTTAAAAAACCAAGGAACTTGAATGCTTCTTTCGACACCTTGAATATATGTTCTGTCCATCGGACATCACATTGTATCCTCATGCCTAGAACATCAAGAGATTCTGATTCCTCAATAATTATACCACACATATATGCAGATGAGGCACCTTGATCTGACGCCCGTTGATGCGTCAGCACGCAACTTTGGGTTTTTCTGGCATTAAAATCGACCCTATTTGCACGACCCCATTCTGAGACTACGTCAAGGTCTCGGCCAAGCGTATCATTCGTATTTTACCTCATAGCACCGACATCGGATACGCTTAGTCTCTATGAAGTACGAATGGCAAAGGTTGCTGTCATCTGCAAAAGAGTAGATAGGGTTGGAAGTTTGACAAAGGAGGTCATTTAGAAAAATAAGAAATAGAGTAGGAGAAATAACGGAGCCTTGCGGCACCCCTTAATGAATCTTGAACTCGTTTGACGAAACCCCATCTATAACAACTCGTATAGTGCGATCTCTAAGAAAACTCGATATAAATCGAGAGAAATTCTGTCGAACGCCTTGGAAATATCCAAAGAAATTGCCTTACTTTCGCTAAAGTGGTGAATGGAACGGCGTCATTTTTCCGATAACAGAGCTAGTAAGTCTCCAGTAGAGCGTTCTCTATGAAAGCCATACTGGCGGTCGCTTAGTAGGTAGTTTGACTCTAAACATTTGACAAGATGGTAATTTACCATACTCTCCATAACTTTGGAAAGTGCCGAACAAATTGCAATTGGGCGGTAATTTTCAGGATTATTAGCCATTCCTTTTTAGGAATTGGAGTTACATTAGCAACCTTCCAGTAGACTGAATTTCCGCGGCATGGTATAGAGTGCTGAAAAGATTTGCTAAGGGACGAGCTAGCGTGGAAGAGCGCTGCTTCAAGACCAGTGAAGGTATACCATCCGGCCCAGGAGACTTGTTTATTTCGAGATCCGCAAGAACCTTTTTAACAGCTCTAGCCCGAAAAAATATTCTAGGCATAGTTACGGATACTTTTTCGAGTTCGGGTAGTGGTTGATTTCTAGCCGGTAGGTGAGAATTATAAGCAAATAATTCGGCAAAACAATTAGCCTTATTAACCGGGTCTGTGAATGTGAAGAACTAGCATTAACCTAAACTCTTTTAACGAATGACCAGAAGCTTTTACGAAAACGTTGCTCGTGAATAGTTTTTTCCCGTCTATGTACTTTCGCACACGAAGGCCTTGCCATTTTGCGAACCAATTCAATATCAGCGTTTTTTTTTTTTGTTACGCCAATTTCTGTATGCTTCCTCTCTGGATCTGACTGCTGATTTGCACGACTGATTCAACCAAGATTTAGATCGAGGTTTATTCGAAGCTTTTTTATTAAATTTTCAACCATTTTCGCCATGGCATTGACGTCATTGTCCAGGAAACAGAGTTTCCAATTGAAATGCCGAAAAAAGTCATTGAGCTCAGCCTAACGTGCATTTCCGTAAACAAATATTGATAGTTTTGTAGCCCGTCGTGAAACGTTCCGAAGTTCGGAGAACGCAAAAGAGGTGTAAATGGTGCAATGATCCCAGAGGTGCTAGAACTTCAACTTCGTACTTTTGAGGGTGCGAAGAGAGAAAGAGGTCACGGATATTTTGTTGGTGCCCATCACCACATGGTATATATGTTGGTTCATTTACCAGTTGCACGAGGTGGTTGTGCAGAGCAAAAAGCTCAACATATGGGCCTTCATAAGTTGTACGGCTCGAGTGGTGAAGCCAAGAAGAACTGTGGACATTAAAATCACCAGCAACAACGATTTTACTGTCGGGACAATTCTCAAGAATCTTCGCTATTGAGTCGGAAATGGAGTCGAAGCCCGATAAAGTAATATCCCTTCCCGCATTTGGACTTCTGTAAAGAAATCCGAAATGCAAATAGTGTGTATCGATTTTGAATTTAACCCAAAGACAGTAAAACTCCGCATCAAACATGCCCATTGATTGCTGGCATTGATACACAACTTCATTGCGTATGTATATAGCAAGACCATGATGAAGATTAAAGAGGGACAGAAGGTGATACCCAGGAATCTGAAAATCAAGTAAATCGGAATTTTCAGATACCTGAGTTTCACATAAGGCGAAAACATCCGACCGGTGGAGACAAACGTGAGCATATACAGACAAAAAATTCGTTCTCAGACCACGTATATTGCAGATTCGAAACCGATTCGAAACTGACCTCTCATCACAACATAAAAAAATTCAAACCAAACGCAAAGTACAGATAGCTACTGTGATAAAAGTCGTTAAAAAACTGTTTGGTGATCAGTTAGGTTCATCACCTAAACAGTTTTACTACGATTAACACAAAGACATCCGTACTAACAAAAATAGGAAGGACGGTTTAAAAAGGAACACAAAAAATGTTCATTAAAAACGCCGAAAATAAAAAAAATCTTTGAATTTCACCTAATAATTTAAAAAAAAATGTATTTTTAGCGTTAATTTAATTGAAAAGAAAGATGTAAATAAATAAAACAAAATGCGTTAATCACGCATGTGCGAATTAGCACGATAATTATTACAAGGACGACAATAATGATAGTGATTATGATGTATTTATGATTTTGTTACAATATCCCGGCTCTTAATGTATGCACATTCTTATGGGTGTACGTGCAGGCTGTGAAAAGATATTGTGCTTGAAATTACTTAGAATATTTTATAGCTTTGTAGATACATTTAAGTCGTATTATTATTACATGCACTCACAATTACACTTGGTATGTGCATTTTATAACATACACAGTGTTATGGATATAAACGTGATGTTTGACAATTTAATTATGATATTTTCGCTACAAATAACTTGAGGTGGGTTGAAGCAACAACGGACAGGAGAGTAAAAAATTTAAATCCCACAAAAAGTTATAATAATTTCAAACTCTTTTACAAAAATATAAATTTGGAGTAGAAATCGAATGACTTTCAGTAGTTCTAAAATTTAAAAAAAAATTGCGATTAAAAGATTAAACGCGTTTTTAATATATCTCGTTCTAATTTAAAATAACAATAAAGTTTTCAATTATAATTTTAACTCAAATTTAAACAAGTAAGAACGTATTGTCGGTGAAGCCAGATAACTGATACCCTACACCACAGTATATAAGAACAAATTTTTTGCAAGAGTACCCTATTTGGGACCCATGAGCAATCATGGACACGCCTGAACAAAATGATGTAATTATGTTTAAGATTCAAAAAAAAAATTCATCTTTATGAAATTTGCCTTTAAGTGACTTTAGGAAGGGGGTATATAAGGGGCCTAGGTTAATTATGGACCCACCGGCACAACATTTTGTCATGACATAGTAGCTATCGTAAGTGATTGTCGCCAATTTTTATTTATAATATTATTTATATACTGTTGGCTGGCGGGCACCGCAGTGGTGCAGTGGTTAGAACTCAAAGATTTTCTGAAGATAGAATGTGATTATTCTTGAAACAGGTAAAAATCAACACGGGTTCAAATCCCAGCTCAGCCAAGGAAAATTAATCAATAAGTTTTAATAAAAATTCCAAGTTGTAAAATTCCTTCCTCAGTGAAAATAATTTAATGAAAATTAAATTTGATGAACTCGAGCCTTATTTAATTAGTATTGTGGTTATATATTTATTTTATTTATATTTATAAGAAAGTTATGGCTATTTCGGAAGTGGTAATATTTTTACGGGAGCAATTGTCATATATGGACCGATTGCAATAAAATTTGGTAAGATGATTTTGATTGCAATAAAATTAGTTTGGACCAAATTTAATCTTAATATCAACATAATAAGATGGTTTTTGTTCCAGAAAGAAGCTTGTATTGGGGTTATGTGAAATTATGGACCGATTCGCCCCATTTTCAATTGGTCCATGTGCAAATTAGAACCTAGGACTTAATAGTCATAACTTACATAACTGACAAATGCCGCATAATTATAATAAATTAGTACACCGGATAGTGTGGATCTCTATTAAACTAGCTGTTCAACATTCCAGCAAAACCCTCAAAAAAATCTAAAATAATAAAATATATTTTACAGATGTCGAGCGGCTCTTAACTTGAGAGGTAAAAAAGAGTGTTAATTGTGGAGATCCCCTCAAATTAATAATTTATTAAAAGAGTGTACAAAAATGCTAAAGAAGTAACCGCAACTAGTGTACTTACTTTTGAGCCTTTGAACTTCCCTGTAGTAAGGCCCTTCAACCTCTTAAGAACCCAAAAATAATTCGCTTGCTTACACAACTTTGCAGTTTTTTTTATTGATGTTATATTTTGTTTAGAAAATTTTATATACCAGAAATTTTATATGAACGCTGCGATTAAAATTATCTAAATGAGGTTCTAAACACAATGTTTGCGGTGCGGTGCGATTTATCGTTGCGGGAGAGAAAAACAAACATAATACAACGGAAGACGGCGACGGCAATAGTTGTCATTGTTTGTTTACATTTTTATTAATTTATTTTTGCATACATTTTTATCATGTTTTTTGTTAACAATAATTTTGTGAATTATTCAAAAATTATGGCAACATCAGAAAGAGACTGAGTATCACAAATTGAGCGAGAAAGAAAGTCCGCAATGAAAATAAAATATATTTTAATTATATACCGTTCCGTACTGCGGTTTCTTACTATAAAATAGAATGAAAAGCCGCACCGCAATAAATTATCGTTACATTGTGTTCAGACTCTTAATGTGGTTGACTTAAGAAGACCGAAGAAAAAGATTATTTATATCAAAAATTATCCAAAATTAATCTATTAAAACATCGTTGTTGGCATTTTACCAAATAATTCCCTTAAAAACTTATAATAAAAATTTGCTAACTTTCCGGCACTCCTGCAATCAAAGTAGGCTATACATTGTGATCGACATTTGAAATTACATATTTTGAAGTTTAGCCTAATATTGCATCAAACCTATTTTGAAAATCCAAAAAAAAATTTCTTTCAGGTTTTGACCGAAATATACCTCTGTACCTTGGTTTAAAATTAACAACGTTATCGTTGAAGGACAACTATACTATAATAAGTGTTAAGCATATTTGAGTTTGTTTTTGTTAAAAATATAAATTTGTAAGCGAAAACTTTTATTTTTATTTAAAAAACAGGCAGTTAAATAGCATAACAAACCCTTTTTTGTAATACTCTTTATACATTTATTCATAAGTACATGGACAGCTAAGCTAACCTAGTTTCCACAATGATGTGTATTGTTTACAAACTGTAGTAATTCTGCTGCATACTAAAAGGCGCCCGTTGTTAAAATCCACACAAAAAAAAAAACAAGTGCATGTGTTCACCACACCCGGTATTCAGTGTTGATATAGTAATTGCAACAATATTCAGTAACGTTGCAACACATTTTATAACATCATTACCACCAGTCGAAGTAGTTCTTGTATATTTTTATGTTTAATTTTTTATTTATATAATTATGTGGTTTCTTTAGTTTTAAATGCATACCGTGTGAAGTTGCCACAAAAACAATTACAGTTTATTACAAAAGTAAGCAAGTGTGTAACATTTGTAACTTGTTGATATTAAGGTAAACAAAATATACGTCTAAACGTTTTTCATGAGATTTGATCTTACAATAGAATATTTTTATTTAAACGCATAGTAAAATAACATTTTTAATATAACAAATATTTATGAAATTAATTTGTATAACACTTTTGTTACCCACTACAAAAGCTTTAAAAGTGTGTTAGTACGTGTGTTTTTAGCAGAGGCAGTGAACATGAATAAAGTAAAGGAAATTGTTCATTTCACCTGGAATTCATATGAATTGAAAGTGCTCTTGTGTGTTTTCATTTTGTGTCATATTTCTTGTTTAAACCACTTTCTGTTGGGGTTTTGTTCCATGACACAGAGAAACTAGAAAATAGTTGAAAAATGACAAAGGAAAAAAAGAGAAAGAGTGAAATAATACATCAAATGTTAAAGCAGTAACGTGAAATGTCATCATGTATGGTAATGCGTGTCGAGTGTTTAATTTGTCTTGTGATAATAAATGATGCTAAATGTTATTATGTTGTACTGCGTTTTTCGCTTTTGTTTAAGTTCTAGTATACATATTTATGTAAATATACGAGGTGGCGAAAAAGTCATCACTCTATCGGAAAATACAAAATTCTTTGCAAATGGCGGTAAAGATTAGCTCCGCTTTGAAATTTGTGAGGCAAACATTTACCAAAGTAACTGTATGGTGTTGTATTTACACCGTGTGCGTCATTGGGACTTTTTCGGAAACGCTGTAAGTCAAATGACTACTGTAAATGATGAGCGCTACGGAGTCATGATCAACAACTTTCTCTTACTTCAAATGAACAAATTAGGATTGGAGAACATGGGGTTTCAGCACTATGGAGCACTTCACGACTTGCAACCGATATTCTAAGAATTTCATTTCTGGGTCGCCTTATCTCTCGTTTTGGTGATTTGCACTAGCCGGCAAGATCAACGCCCAACGGTTTCTCTTGAGACTTTTGAAGTCCTCAAAGAAAATATTCGACAGAAATATGGGAACCTCTCGCCGGAAAGTTCTCTGGCGAAAGTTCTGGAAAATACCATAAATCGGGCCAGCAATTCTGGCGTAGGCTACTTGACCAATATCTTTATTTTTTTGCTAAGTTAAAAAATTAGACTCCAAACAATAAAAACAATCTAAAAGCGAAACTTTTCATTTATTAAAAAACTTACAGTCAAAGGACATCGGGTGACAACTTTTTAGTCACCTTGTATTAAAAACTTCTTCATTTTTATAATTTAATTCCTCTTTTATTTGGTTTTTCCTACTCATGTTATTCACACTCGTTGTTTAGAAAACAAAAGTATGTCTATTACTGTAATTTTTAATAAATTTAAGAGTCTGACAGATTTACGTTTTGGTTTTTTCATTTTTGTTGTTGAATATAAAATTAATTAATTTATTTTCTTACGAAATTTTCTTTGTATGTAATACAGTGTGTACATACCTTGTATGCGTGTTAAAATTTAATTCTATCACTTAAGCAAGTTTAATTTATTATCTCTTTTATATTGCAGATAAAATTAAAACATTCATATCAAAACATATGAGTTGTAAAAAATGCTGTATATTTAATTTTGAAAAGTAAAGTAAAGGCAATTTAAGGACCAACTGCCAAAATTTGTGGCGATGTTTTCTATATTTAAGATATTTATAACGAATTTTATTTCCATACCAATATTTTTTTAATATTTATTTCAGAAAGGTGGTTTTCGGATATAAAATTTATGCTAGGAGCACAATTGGCTCGTGCATCGTTAGAACGTAGGACGTAATCAATGGTAAATATGACTAGTTTTGTAATCAATTTAACTAAAATCTTGGTATATTAATAACGAAAAGGCAAAAGATAAATCGAAGAAATTTCTTCTTTGCAACTATTTACGAAATTTGTCTGCTTTTACAAAAAACCTCCGTAGACTAAAATAATTAATTTGTTAATCGAAGAACAACCTACACTTATTCACTTTAACACCCCATTTTAGGTAGTCTTTAAGTAATAAATAGATTTTTTATTATTAAGAAGTTATTATAAGCTTTGAAAAACAGATTTAGAAATCACCAATAAAATGGCAGTTTACAAAAAAAAAAAAAAAAAAAAAATTATACAAATTCTGTATTTTAAAAAATCACAAACAATCCAAAACGCAAAAAAGTTAAAGTCTTATTACATTCACGTTAAGTCAAATAACCTCTGATAACCTGATATGACCACCTGCAATCTCGTACCCCAAAAAATCAATCTTTGTTTGTATCAAACAGCACTTTTTCCACTTAATTTTCAAGTTGTAAAATTCCGCAGTACATAAAACAAGTGTCAATCGACGAACTGCTTCTTCTTCGTTTTCTGCGAGAATAATTAAATCATCCATTTAAATCAAGACAATGCCTTTGAGCAAGGGCGGATTGAATATTGTATTGATGAATCGTTGAAAAATTGCTGGGCTGGTACATAATCCAGACGGGACCTTCATAAATTCATATTGACCTGCTGGTGTTACAAACGATGTGTACTTACGACTTTCCTCATCTATTGAAACGTGAAAAAATCCGTTTTCCAAATCAAGTGTGCAAAAAACTTTATTATTCTGCAACATATCTATTTGGTCCTATATGACTGTCATCGGGTATTTATCTTTAATAATTTTTTGATTAAGGTGCCGATAGTCGACACATAATCGTTTTGTTCCGCCTTTTTTATTGACGAGCACTATTGGACTTGCATAGTCGGAGATACTAAAGGGTGTTTTTTTTACAGGTTTGTTTTTCGAATAGAGATAAAACTGGCATTTTGTGGTCAAATCTGGCAACTCTAATGTCATTTATGTTCAGTTTGGTTTGCCATTTCATTATGAACAGGTTGACAAAAGAACAACGCTTGGTGTATGGGCCGAAAATGAGATTGATCTCGATGCTGATTTTCATCGCAAAATTTTGTTCAGTGATGAGGCTCATTTTTGGTTGAATGGCTACGTCAACAAGCAAAATTGCCGCATTTGGAGTGAAGAGAATCCACATGAGACCCTTGAGACGCCATTACATCCACAAAAACTGACTGTTTGGTGTGCTCTATGGGCTGGTGGAGTCATTGGGCCATACTTCTTCCGAAATAATGCTGGAGAGGCAGTTACCGTTAATGGAGACCGGTGTAGAGCCATGATAACCGACTATTTTGTTCCCGAATTGGATGGCATGAATGTGGATGAGTTGTGGTTCCAACAAGACGGCGCTACATGCCACACAGCGCACGCCACAATCGATTTATTGAAGGAAACATTCGATGAGCGCATAATTTCGCGGAATGGACCTGTCAATTGGCCACCAAGATCGTGTGATTTGACACAATTGGATTATTTTCTTTGGGGATATGTGAAGTCGCTCGTCTACTCCAACAAACCAGAAACGTTAGGGGAATTGGAAGCCAACATTCGTGGCGTTATTGCCGACATACGGCCCCATATGCTCGAAAAAGTGGTTGAAAATTGGACCTGTAGAATTGGCTTTATTCGAGCCAGCCGCGGCGGCCACATGCCTGAAATCATATTTAAACATTAATGGCATAAAATTATCCTTCCAATAAAGCCAAATTGATGGTCATTAAAACGATTTTCTTGTGTTTTATTTCAATTCGAAGTTCTATACCACTGAAAAAAACACCCTATAGCTCGAATAAGTCCGTCCGCTTGCCAAGAACTTATTTGCTTTTCTGCTTCTGCCTTTTCAACTTGAGGTAAACGACGTGGACGCTGAGCCACTGGAACGTCATCAGAAAGAACTATTTTCATAGTTACGGGGGAGCTCTTAGCTGGTCTAGGTTTGTATCCGGTAATTATCTTCTTCACCTCAGATCGTATTCGCTTTGAATGTGCTTCATGTCTGGTAAAAAAATCTCCTCGTTGGAAATAAACAAGCAGTTTGATTGATTTGATATTTCGATTGACATTTCGTCATTCGTTGATATTACTTTTCTACTCATTTTTACACCATCTGGTGAAAAGCTTAAAATTGCCTGATTCGTCAGATTTGTACCTATATTTACATCGATACTCACACATTCGTTTGGTGAAACATGACATTGTCCCACGAGTTTGCATTCGTCCGCTACTACTTGGACATCAAACACACCATTTGCAGCTGTATAAGTTGATCCGACACCACATACTGAAAATTCGACCATTCTAGCAAACAAGCGTTCTGTTAAAAGTCATCCACCCATTCATCTACTCCACGACCACCTTCGCCGAAAAACTTTTGCATTGATTCCTCGACATCTCGCAACGTAACTCCCGACTGATTTCCCCTTACAATTTCATCAAACATTTTTTCACAACCTCTGCGTGGTTGGAGTGCTGCTACTGAGTCACTTGAAGATTGTATTTAGTTCCATATCTCTCAGCCGTCGTAGTTCTATTGTGACCATCTCTTCAAATCTTTTTTCATCTTCTTCATCTTTTCTTCTTTCAGATTCTCGTCTTACTTTTTCATCAAAAGTTTGTGGTTAATATTTTCTTTTTCTTTCGTCTTTAGTTATTGATTCAGTACACCGTTCATTGTTTTCTTCTTCCTTTCTAATGCTATGTTCAGCTTTTAATATTTCCTCTTCTTCTTTCTTTCTTCTTATAGCTTCCATCTGAATTCGTTCTTTATCTTCTGACTTCCGTTTTTCTGCTCGGTTTTTCTCAAAAAGTTTGATACGTCTTATCAATGTGCTTCTGTCACCATCATCCGATAATTTGTATTCCTGGCAAGCATCCTCCAGGTCCAGATCTGATGCGCTGGCCCACTCCATTTTCTTTAAATGAATATTCCGATTTATGGTACGGTTGAGCCCCCAAATGTAGGATTAAATATTGAAACCCCCAGAGCCAAACCCCTGTTTTATACAAAAAATCAAATTTATTATTCAAGATACATATTAAAAATATTAAAACTTAATTCAATGACAACTCAAAACTGAATGCCTTTGATTTACGATAATAAAAATTAAAAAGTACTGAAAATATAATAACAGAGAACTTGATTAACAATATTTATATCAAGTAATAAGTAGTACAGTAAAATTAGCACTACCACATATATATCATAAAAATAGATGAACGAGTTTCGCTTTTATTCAAAATCAAGCGCAGAGCATACAATTATGAAAAAGATGTCAAACTGCATGCAAAAATAAAAAACTGACAGCCAGCACAACTCCCTCTCATGCGGTCTGATGTGGTCACCTGTATGAATTAGCCTTGTATCTAGTTAAACGGTCGGCGTAGATACGCTTCATAGTTTGCACCAGCTATTGTGTGACTTTGTACAAAACATGATCACGCCTATCGTTAAGAAGAAGTGAACAGTTTTTCCTTCTAAAATTGCTTTTCCCCATCCATTTTTTTGGTGGAAGCTTTAGAAAATTTTCTGGCAGTACTTATGGCCAATCTCCTCAAAACATGTTTTGGACATTTTGTCTACATTATCTGCATATATGTTATGTTCTTCTAAAGCTATCTTCATAGCCATGTTTTTGCCAGATTGTTGAAGCCAACGTGATTTTTGGAAAATATACTACCTTGTTTGTAAGAGGCGTAAATGGTATTGTGGAAGAAACTCTTGTGTCAACTGAATCTTAAATGGAAACAAATGCAAATCCTTGTGCAAAATTGTGGCTAAAGTTGTTCTTTGAAGACCAAGCTCCTGAGCACGGCGTCGAATTGAGGTTGATGGATTGTTTTGAACACTTTGTTGAGCAGCAGTAATGTTTTCAGCCGATCATGCAGTACATTGTGGTCCATTAGGGTGGCCGTTATTTTTTTCGTATTTTCACTTGGGAAACCCCTTAGATTGATTCCAAATTAGAAAAAAACGATACATAAAAAATTTTAAAACGTTTGCATAGTTATTAGGCGTGCCTTGAGCCCACGAAGTTTGCTAAAAATGCTATTTTTCTCACTATGGGTGGCTTTAAGTGTTCATAACTTCAGTAATATTTATTTTAGAGAAAAACCTTATTGACAAATATTCTAGGGCTATATCTTATGAACAATGTTGCTCTGTATTAGTTTTCTTTAACATTAATATTTAATCCAGAAAAAAACCAAATTCAGTCACATCATATTTTTAAAAACACAAATAACGGTTGTTTTGGAATATCTCAAAAACTGTTCCACTTTTGACAATTCTGACTTCATATTCGGATTCAGGGGAAAGTTTTACATAAAGATTAGTTGCCAGATTCCTTTGGTCACGACTTTGTTGAAAATTTGCCACGTAGTGTAATCAACAGGCAAAGAATGCGAAGATATGTGAAAATTTCGGTGTTATTTTTTAATTTGGTTTTTTCTGGATTAAATAGTAATGTTAAAGAAAACTAATATAGAGCAACATTGTTCATAAGATATAGCCCTAGAATATTTGTGAATAAGGTTTTTCTCTAAAATAAATATTACTGAAGTTATGAACACTTAAAGGCACCCATAGTGAGAAAAATAACATTTTTAGCAAACTTTGTGGGCTCAAGGCACGCCTAATAACTATGCAAACGATCTAAAATTGTATATATATTGTTTTTTTCTAATTTGGAATCAATCTAAGGGGTTTCCCAAGTGAAAAAACGAAAAAAAATTGTCCATATAACTTGCGGTCACACTAGTGGTCCATGCTTGGACCAATCCCCTACAGACTCTCTTTCTTTGAAATCATTCACTACACGATAAGTAGTGCGTTTTGTTGGCACGTTGTTTCTCACAAAAATTTCACGTAACTTTCTCATTGTCACAGTAATCAATGATTGATTTTGATAAAATGTTATAACGATCGATTAAAACACGTTGGTTTATCGAATATTTTTCCAAAATAAATTTGCCACGTGTCTACTTCACGACTGCCATATATGAACTGTCAAGACTAATGTTTACCAAAATCCAAAAATAATTTCAAGATTTTAACTTATTTTGTTTGTAATTAGTAACATTTTTGGTATATGATCAAAAATTTCTTAAAACAAGAAATACAAAAGTAGCATGTTTGTATTGAAAATAAAAAAAGATTTTTCTAAAAGCAAGCTGCATTGGTTTTAAATTATTCTGGTTTTCTTAATTTTTAAAAACAGTCGAGTTTCTTGCATCAAAAAAACAAATGCTAGCGATTTCTTTAAATTTTTCAAAAAATGCTCAAGAAAGCTTGGTTTGATCCAATTAAATTTTATTTGATGTTAAAAAAATGTTTCTTATTTTTATATTAAGTTTTCTTAAACTACACGTTTGCTACACGTTTTTATGTAAAACATTAATTTCTTCGTATTTTGTAAATATATGTAAATAAATTTTTGTTTAAAATTCGGTTTTCATGTAAATTAAAACTAAAATTGTTTGAAAAACTTTATTTTGATATGAATTGATATTTAAATAGAATTGGTGAAATTGGCCATAATCAACGAACAGTTGATTAAAGTAACTACACTGAAAGAATTTTTTTCACCATACCAATGAATTTTGACATTAATCCCATGAAAAATTGCATTAAAAAGAACCCAATGCAGCGCTTCGTTGGATCAATGAAACCTGTTTCATTAAACTGTATTTAATGAAACATGACATTAGATCTATGAATATTATTCATTGGATGAATACTTTCAAAAGAGTAAACAATTTTTAAATTTTTTTTTATCTTATTTTTTTAAATTTTTTTTTTTTTTTTTAATAATTCCCTTAACTAATCCCGCGAAGCTTTACGCAGTGTAGTTTTTTAAAAAAAAAACTATGTTTTTGCCATTACTGAATTAAGAACCTAAATATGAAATTAAATTGACCATAACAATAATTTTTTTTTTTGCTAACGCATAATAAAAAGAGACCACATAAAGAGAGAACAAGCTTTTTATATTGTTTTTTTTTTATGTTCCCAATTGAACTGTTTTGTTTAACTTGGACAAACTGAAGTTTGCATAAATCCAATGAAAATTTTTAACGTCATTACGAAATCCAATGAAGCGATTTTAAGGAAAATACTTCATTATAACTATGAAATTCCATTTAGACAATGAAAATTTTCATTAAAACAATTTTTAAAAATTTTTTATGACAACGATTCATTATATATATGAAGCATTTTTCTTTCAGTGTATTGAATTAAAATAATTTTTTTAGCTGTATTTGAGTAAACTTTAGTTCGCTTTGAGTCATAAATATAATAAACGAGCTTATATCGAAACTATGGTCCATCTTGCTAAAAGCTACTACTTTAAAACGTTTTGGTGAGTTTTTTTTTTTTTTCTTGAAGAAATTGTTTTTATTGCGAAATGTTAATTAGATTTATGGTACCACACAAAAACAAAAAAATAAAAATTGATTTCAAAAAATTTGTGACATTAACTAAAAAATTAATTAAATCTGCACCAGTAAACAAATTCATTGTATTAATTAAACATTTTATTCTTATGATTACATTTTTAATTAACTGGATTAAATGTTTAATTAACTTGATTAAATTTTTAATTTAAACTGATTTTTTTTTTTTGATTTAATTGGTTGAAAATTTTGGAGAAATTTTTCTTTCTTTCGTACAAATACATTTAAAACAAAAACAAAACTTTTAGAATTTAGTTTTGTTTTAAATGTAATTGTTCGAAAGAAAGAATTCATTCGCACATCAGAAATAGGCTATTAGTTGCTGAATTAAGATATTTTTTGTTTTGTTTTGTCATAAATAAGTTAAGTTTTTAAAAACTTAAAAGTAAAAAGCGTGCAAAATATTTAATGATTATAAAATAATAATAATTTTTATTTTCGCAAACGATTTGTGAGGAAAGAAAATAAATTTAAAAATTACATTATCTACAAAATTTGGACACACAACCAGCCAACAGAGGCAGCACTGGATCAAAAATGAAATCTGTTTAAGGCTTATTAATGTACCAATATTTTAGTTATTGTTCTAATAGTTTTGTATTTAATATAACAAAAGAATTACTTTGCATTTGAAAAATAATTTTGAAATTAAAATCAATTAAAGTGCGCATGAATTCATAAATCTGTTTTATTCTTGAGCAAACCTACTCTTTAAAAAAAACAATGTTCACAATTTTACCCATTTTTTAGTGATTTTAAAATCCTATAAAAAAGATTATTATATGACCTTGTTACTGAGCCATTTTAAATATCTGTACGTATATAAATATTTTCAATTCAACCAACACGATTTCGCACATTTCTTAATCTTAATTCGCTTAAAAAAATCTTTTGCACATTATTCGCTACAAATTCTACAAGTTTAAGTTTAAGAAAAATCGTTTTCATAATAAACTTGTGAGTGTTCAAAAAAATTTCGATCTGTTTTCCTTTTGTAGTAAATAAAAAGAAAAACTTTTTTATCTTAAAAAGAAAACATTTTAAGATTATTTTCAAAAAGTTCAACAATAACTATTGATACTAATATTTGTAGTATCTACTAGGCACACATTCAAAAAGAAAGTGAGTTTATTACATGTCTGCTAAAATTTTACTTCTTTTTCATGCCTTCTAACTATGAAAATCTCAAGAAAGTTTTAATACGCTAAAGTATTAAATTTAAATTGAACTTTATTGAAGCAAATACAAGTTTAAATTAATTTATTGATTTTATTTTTCCACCAAAAAAGAAATAATAATAATATTTTAATAAAAACCATTAAGATAGTATAGTCGGACATACCCGACCAATTGATACCCTACACCACATTATTTACAGATTCGATTTTTCGAGAGTTTACCTTATCTGGGATCCATGGGCAATCGAGTACCTAGCAAAACAACGTTATACTATGAAGTTGATATTCATTTAGAAAGTCTTTGTGTCGAATATTATATAGATATCACCATCTTTATGACCTTTTTTCGTCTTAAAGCGATTTAGAGAAGGGGTTTAGACGGTCAGTTCTGGCTCTATCAGTAAAAAATTTTGCAATGGCCATTTTCAAAAGACTTCGTCCTTATGACAATTGAAACAAATGTACCGAATATTATTAAATTATCTTAAAAATTTCAAGTCACTTAATTGGACCCAATTTCAATTAAAATTATTATTAGCTAACAACAAATAGCACCTACTATGTCCAAAATATCTGCCTTATTTTAAACGAGCTTATAGCGTACATAATACCTATAATTCACTTTTAGTTTGGAAGTATTTAAAATAGCTGCCCAGTAATTTGCAAAGCTTAAAGCCACATCCTTGCCTATTATTCATCCATACATTTATTGTAGGTCAGTATAAGTTATGCCTTCTTAACTTTGGTGAGAACATCTCGCATCAAAAAGATGAGAAACCAAATATTCCACCGTTTCTCGAAAAAAGAGAAAAAAGTATGCCTGTTACTCATGTCGAAGACTATCAAAAAAAAATTACGTCGTTACGTTATAAATGTATTACACTCAAAGCCGATGTAAAATTGCAGACGTTGAGAGCGCTAGTCACACATATCGTTGACGGCAATCAAAATTTACTAAAATTGAAAACTTTTCAACGACGGCGGCGAAATTACAACCGTCGGCTATACCAAATAACGAAAAGTGCGACTTTAATGTTTGCTGCTTCCAAAATGGCTTTAAAACATTCGTATATTTTTCAAAAATTATTAAAGAAAAATAATTAAACAATGACAAAATCAATCAAGAACAAAATACTTATCTCTTCCGTGTTATTATTCATTGCATTTTTCACTTTTAATATATTTTTTTTGTGTCAAAATTTTTTCTCACCCCATTTTTGTTCGTCAGCTTATTTGACAGCGCGAAGCAGGAACATTCTCACAAATTATTTACAGACACAGACACACTCTTTCTGTTTTACACGCCAAAAATGTTATAGACGCAGTTAAATGAGAAAAACAGCTGTTTGTTTCAATTTATAGCATTTTTGTTTCATTTCTCACATTTCAATCGAGAAGTTTCTCGATGCGGGAGTTACAGAACAGGTTATAAGTTTAGAAGATATGATTTTTCTGCCGCTAGGTAGGCCTTACTTTCCAGTGTGCGACAGGCCAATCCTCACCGCAAAAGCGTTATTTCAGCTTTTGAATGCACTAAAGTGTTTCCCAAGAGTACGTTTTTACGGGGTCTATGGTAAATTATGGAACAATCCTAACTAAATTTTAAAGTATCAGGCATATAAAAAAAATTTCTGCAAAATTTAATTACAATCTCTGCATTCTGCCACTAGTTTATTTTTGTTTTTGTATAAGTTTGTATGTAGGGAAGTTGTTCCACATTTGGGTTCATATCTTTTTTCCTAAAGAAACGATTGTGCTGGATTTCCAAACCACTAAGGAGAATAAAAAACAATTTGACGCACAAAACTGTTAATTTCTGTTCTGTCGTTCGAAAGTGAGCGTGATTTCAACAGACGGACATGGGTACATCGACTTAGAATTACTCAAGGACATAGAACATAAAAGTATATGGGGTCTTAGATGAATATTAAACAAGTTTCACACGGAAAGACAAACTAAAAATACGCTCATTCAACTCTAGTGATGAAGGGTATAAAAATGGTCAAACTGTGGGTATGAGTTAGTGTGTTAAATGAAACTCGTGTGCTGTGTTTGTATATACTTATAGAATATATGTGTTGTAGTTGCCCTGCAACAACACAAGTACGAATACACAAGTGTTCTACAACAGGCCAAGGTTAAAAATATTTGCGGTTCAATGATACAAAGGATGAAAATCAAAAAACAACAAAAAACTAAACTGAACAAAAACTGAATGCAAAAAAAAACATGTGGTTTACACTACATTAAATTTCTACACAAAAATAAACTTTTGATTAATCTGTTTTTTTTTTTTTTTTAAGTTAAAATATTTATTTAAGTGAATGAAAACTAAAGGGGACACAGAGGCAGAGCTGCTAATTTATGGGTATTTTCTTAACAATTGGTAGAATATTTACAGTATGCTTTATCTCAAGCATACACAATTTTCTGATCTCAGAAATCCTAAGTTTTAAGATATTTATTTTAAAACGTTAAATATACTGCGCACACTACTAAACTAAGGGTAATTATAAAAAATTTTAATATTTTAATTAAATAATTTTAAAAAATGTATTTTTTTTTTATAAAATTCTTATTTGTCGAATTTTTTTTGCCAACAATTTAAATGGGAATAATTTTGACGATTTTTGGCGACGAAGGTGAAAAAGAATCTGACAACCCTGTTGCTTAACTCTTTATAACTGAAACAAGGCTAATTCATTACAGGTAATCTCGGTACTACAACAAGAACAACTCGTACAAAAACCACAAGATATCTGTTTTTGTAAAATCATTGTTCAATGTCATAAACCGAAACAAAGCAAAACAGAAACAACCCAATAAAAAATTTCATCATTTTGCGAAGCACTAATGGTACATTTAAAAATATAAGCGCACAATTATACGCTACGCAATAAGATACAGAGATGCAGTAAAGTAAGTGAAGGAGTGAACATTTATAAAGTCAAAAAAAAGGTATCAGCAGGGCTTTACGATGTTCACCTGTAATGAATTCGCCTTGTAATTGAAACTACTCGAAAACAAAAATAAATTCTTTAACTTCTATTTTATCAATGCAAAAAACTTCATAATACATTTCATTGTACGTCGAGTTATCTATTATTTGACTTTATTTTGCCTGAAAGGAAAAAAATAGCAACTTTTTAATTGTTTCAAATTTCCTTGTGATATTTCTTTGATGGTTGTTGAAGAATTGTTTTCTTTTTTATGTAACCTACAAAAGGAAGACAAAAACCTTTTGCTATTTGTTTTCCCTTTTTTTTGTATCTAATGAAATTTTTGTTGGACAGTGTAGGATTTCTCTATGAACAAATAAAACATGGAGAATATGTACGTTCGAAATTGATGCGGTCAGAAAACAGTTTGATTAATTGAAATGTTACAGGTAAGATAGATTTAATAACTTTTTTTCCTTGGCTGGCTGTCTGTATGTCCCTGTGTACAAAATAGCGATGGGGAAATTATCGAGGGCACTACCCAGTAAAAACTTCGCCTACTTTGTTGTTTTTGTTTTTCTTTAACAACTTCTATAGCTACTTTTTTCTGGATTTACTTAGGTAAAAAAATAATAACTTACTTTTGAATGTATTTATTTTGGGACACCCATTGTAAAATTTATTGGGTCTTTCAATGTTTTTCTGATTACTCCACACATTATTTTGTAGCCAAAGTTTTTACTGGGTATCGATAATATCGAGGGTGAAGGAATATCGAATGCCATTCCACCTATCGATAGCAATAGTTTAAAATAATGTTAAAAAAATTACAGTAAAATATTAGGATAATGTTTGTATGGCATAACAAACTTTTTTGCTTAATTAGGGAGAACCCAAATTTTAATTGTTGTACCTTGTAACGTGTTTGCAGATGATCTGGTAGAAAAATAAATGTCGTCTGGAATCATAAGATATCGTGTAAAAAAATAAAACAATCTACAGCAGATGAAATTTTAATCGTAAACAATACATTGTAAGTAAAACCGGCGAACAACAAGTCAAATTGTAATTATATGAATATGTAATATATTCGTTGGCTACCATGCCACGAGGGCCTTTTGGCAGTAAAAGGGCAGACTACCTGGCAAACAGGGGAGCGCGAAGTCTATTAATTGGCCCTGAGCCTTTCTCTGGTATCGCTGTCATTGACATTAGGGAGGGGATACGATCGTGGTTCACACATGGACTTCCATTTCCCGTAGTAGGTATAGGAGGCTGCTTCTGCTTAAAAATGTGGAACTTAAGATACTTACTATTCACTAAGCACTGCGGTCTAAGATACCACCAGTTTATACTAGGTAATATTAACTATGCTATGCAGATTTTGAGAAGTTGACGATGATTCGTCTGCACATCTGCTGTCCTACTGTCCCGGCTTAGGGACTGCGAATAGGAATTTTTTTAGAGGGCAACTAATGAACCCAACTGAGATCTATGATTTTTCACATGATTTGTCTGCAGGAACGAAACCAGAGTCTCTTGCGGATGTCTAACCCGCAACCCCGGCGCTGAAAGACTAGCTCACTACCAGCTAGCCTACCAGGGCACTTTATATGTAGCCTGAACCTGACATGGTGTGATGTACAGGCTGCACAAAAGGCCCTCTTGGTCGCGGTGCATGTTGCCTTCAACATACATATCTATTTAACTAGCTTTTTTTATTTCAATAAAATCAAATCGAAAGTATAACCGAAGTTGTCGATTGTGGTCACTATCTATAGTTCGTAATAGACTCGATTGTGGTCACTGTGGATAGTTTACCATCACTAGTGCAATGCACATATGGTTTTTTTGACGATAATTTAATTCTATTTATGTATGTAAATGTTTATTAGTTTAAGGACACTAAAAACACTAGTTGCCCAAAAGTAACTGACTAACGTTCTATTTTCGTTAGTATTTTGTTAGTTTCATTTTAAACGTAATTATGTTGCTAAAGCTCGTTGGAATCGAACCATATTTGATACTTATCTCAAGCAAAGTACTGTTTCCGAAAATATCATTTACCTTCATAACATTACTTCACAAAAAACGCGAAATACAGCTACAACTTTAATTTCAATTCAGAGGTTCTTATAGTAGGGGGTTTTCGGAATGTTAATTATCGTTTCAGCCTATAGGCAACCAGTCCATTATTTATTTTGATAGATAAAGGCTAAGTCTAAAATATAATTGACTCTCATCCCCTCGCGCGTTATTTTTACTCCATAACAACTCTCGGCATAAAGACAATTGTTTGGCCTAATTCGGAGCCTCCAAATATGGACTTGCGCTCAACTACAATAAAATAAAACAGCTTGAAAACCAACTCACCTCAGAATGTGTGATATAGAATGGTTCAACTCTAGATTATTTTATCGAAAAATCATGAAAATACTGCAGTAATTGAAGTAATGACGGCAAATTTGAAAATACAGGTTGACCCAAATAAGAAATACACTTATATTTTTTTATATTATTGTTGTTTCTGTTGGAGGGTTAAACATAAATTTTTTCAATTTAATATGAACGCATACATTTCACGAAAATGCGTTTAAATTACACAATTTGTCTATGTATTTTGTCAGCGATCAATTGTTATGTCGCAGCGAAAAACTCGTCTTTTGCAACAGCAAGACTACAATCAATACAAACAACGACTACATTAGGTCATTATTCCAGTTTTCCGTTTATCATTCCAACTAGAATCATCCTAATTTGGTCGCTAATGACGAAAACAATAATTGAGCCATGAATTCCCTAAAATTTTGTTTGGCTTTAACAAATAAAAGAAAGTTTGTAATAACCTTTTACTAGAAAATGTCATATATATCTTGTACATAATTTTGAACTCCATCGTTGTTACTATTATGTTCTTTTTAACTATTCACTTAAGAACAAAGAATTTGCTTACTTTTATTACTTTTAAATTCTTTATAGTCTTTAAGTATAATAAGTATGCCGTCAGCTTTCTAATCTTCTTGTGAATTTTGTTCTTATAAATTAAAATATCTAGTAAAAAAACATAATAGAAAGTTTTCTCTATGAAATGTTTATGTAAATGTAATATAGCTAAAAGTTTCTTAAAACAACTTGGCTTTAAGATGTTCGTAATGATCTGTAATAGTTCTAAGAAGAAATTTACTTAACCATTTTATATTATCCTGAAGGCTGTTTCAACAACATTTATTCGTATTAAAAAAAGCAACAATTTTAATACGAAATCTCATATTATTAAAACATAAGCAAGAGCAATAACAAAAATTAGTTTTTTGCTCTAACTTTTCTCGCGATTTTATTAAACAAACGCATAATAAACGTTCATAAATACATACATATCCTTACTCATACAGATATACCTATTTATGCATACACATATCCTTTTTGTATAATATGCATAACTTCATACAAAATCCTTACAGCAGATTTTTTTATTACAAGTATTTTAGTTTTGTATATATAGTTTTGTATGATATTTCTATGGCCTCTCAAGAGTTACATGAATTTTTCACTTGGTATTTTGTTTGCTGCACAATTAAATAATTAGCGTTAATATTTTCTTTAATACACAAATGTTGTGGAAACAGAATTGATTGTTGTTTTATAGGCTATTAGTTATTCAACGTATATGGGCATTTCCATTTTGACGTGTCGTGATATTTGTACCACAAAATGTAAAAAAATTAAATGAAGAAGTCAAATTTGTGAAAAAGGTTTTTATGTATACAAAGTAATGAAGTAGCACTATATTCAGAAAAAAAATTACAGCAATCGACGCTAAGGATTTGCAGATATAAGCAAAAATATGTGCTGGCGTGACGTTAAAAAAACGGAAGTGGATTTTGACTTGCATTACAAAAATGAATAAGACTACACACAGAAAAAAATCAAGTTAAAAACGTAGAAAACAAGGTTGATTTAAAATTTTTCGGTGGTGATTTTGCTTTATACGTTTTTCATGTTAATTCAACCTGGTTTTACAATAACTGCGAACAACATTTTTTTTCTTTTAAAATAACTATAATTCATGTTAATTTAACATTGCAGTAAAGTTAGAGCAAAATGTAATTTATATTGAAATAACAATCCGAATCACGTTGAATGAAAGTTATTTCAAGTTGAAACAACGTGAATTTCATGTAGAATCAAATTGGTTTGTGTGTGTTATAACAGTGTGAAGAAGCCTCAGAGACAACATATGCATTTATTTAAGAATAATTCAATACACTTACCCCTGTAACACATGTTTCACTTATTTTGAGTTCTCCTTTGTCAACAGAAGCATCAGCATCGCCCGATATGGATTTCGTCATCAATATACTTTGAAAACTTGATGCACTATTTAAGTAACTAATTTTAATTAAAAGAATACGGGAATTGTCCTCTTTTTATAACATATTTTAAGAATGAAAATAAAAAATGTACATACTTAAGTATGAATGCATGTTAATTTAACAAGATACACTTTTGATTTTAATATAAAACTGGTTTTTATGGATTCAATATTGAATCCATATTTATTTATATTTTAATATTTTTTTTTTTTATTTTAACAGTGAATAATAAACATGATTTAAGGTTATTTTATTTAAAATTATTATGAAATAATGATAAATTTAAAAAAGGGCATACTTTTGCAGAAATTTACTATGATTCTCAATCAACATTTTTCCATGTTAATTTTACATTGGTATTTTTTTCTGTGTGTACGAATTAAGCAAGACGGTTTATATAAAACCTTATTTAGTAAACTTTTGACTTATATATATTTATTTTTTAAGCTATAAAATTTAAAAATCTTTGCTCGTTTTAATGTACATATGGTTATTTTCAGCGAAAAGTCTACTTTTTTTAATGTAACGCCAGAATGCAAATAAGGTTGCATTTTAGGACCATGTTGTTCAACCATTATCCCTTTTGTTACTAAATGTAGAGCAAGTTGCGCTTTACACCAAAATATAAAAAAGTAAACTATACATATTAAATTTTTCGAGAAACAATTTAAATTATTTCTGGCGTTACGTTACAAAAAGTAGACTTTTCGCTGGAACTGCCCATATATAAAATTTTATTTTCAATAAATTTGTGTAAGAGTACTTAAAAGTAGTTTTTAAAATGCTGCAATAACTACCAATTTTCTTTGTCGATATAACTACTGCTTCCAGAAATATTCTGTAGCAGCAGCAATAGTCTTAACTCACAGAAAAAAATAAAAATTGATTTTAATTAAAAAAATTAATAGTAAAAATTAACACGTTTATTTCACTTGAATTAACGTTTAATTCACTTGATAAAATTTTAATATAAAACCAATTTTATTTTTGTTAAATGCTTTAATTGGTGAAACATTTTTGGAGAATTTTTTCTGTGTATGTATGGTAGTGATTTAAATATAATTACTATTCCTAAAGGTCACGCTTTTTTAGGATTTTTTCGTCAGCTTCTCGTAAGGTCTGAACAAACCTTTACTGCATATTATTTATTGATTCCATTTCCTGTACAACAAGACTGGGTCTTATATTTATTTATTTTTTTTTTTTTTTTTTTCTCATTATTTATTTATTGAATCTTCATATATTAAATATGAACTAACAATAATTAATCAAATCTTAACCTAATACTTTATTTTATGTCCTGCCAGTGCCAGACAAAAATTTTCTTCATCACGGGTTCTGTTCACTTATCTAGGTGTTTGTCGCTCATCTAATTGGATAAGTGCTGCAGTGTCTCTTCTTCTTAAGCGAGTGTGGCCGCTATCATATAAAATATTTCGTGCTAGTGGGTTTGGATGCAATTCGAGCCTTTTTAAGTATTTTACTGCAAATTTCGTAATCATAGTTTTGACTAATGTAACATTGAGATACCTGTGAATATTTGAGTTTTTTACATACCAAGGGGCAGCTGTGATTATTCGAAGAATTTTATTTTGGCGCCTTTGAATTTTTTCTATATTAGAGGCCGAGGCAGTGCGCCATAACTGAATACCATAGCACCAGATTGGCTTTAAGATGGAGTTGTAAAGAAGAAGTTTGCAGTCAAGACTAAGGACAGAGTTTCTACCAATAAGCCAATGAATTTGAATGGCTTTTAGTTTCATTTGAGTTAATTTTGCCTCTATATGGCATTTCCACGTTAATCGCCGATCCAGATGTATACCGAGATATTTTACATGCGAATGTTGAGGAATTATTTGATTATTGATTTTAATAGGAGGGCAAGATTCCCGGCGCAAGGTGAATGTTATATGTACGCATTTTTGCTCATTGACCATTATCCTCCATTGTCTTAACCATATTTCTAGTTGAAATATATGATGTTGTAAGTAACGAGATGCTTCATAACGGTTTTCGTGGACGCTTAAAAAAGCTGTATCGTCTGCAAATGTTGAAGTTTGGGTGTAGTTGCTTGTTGGCATGTCCGAAGTATAAATTAAGTATAATAGAGGGCCCAGGATGCTGCCTTGTGGGACTCCAGCGCCAATGGGCTGAGGTGAACTTAAGAAATTTCCTTCTTTAATAATAAATTGACGACCGACTAAGTAGCTTTCTAGCAGCTTGTGTGTGCACGCAAAGAAAAAACATGGTTGTGGTAAACATATTCTAAGAGCAACATATTATGATAAGAATTATGATTGTAGTCACCATATTAAGATTATTATTGAAACATATTATGACTCAATATACTCGTAATATGTCATCATAATCTTTTTCCCTTAATCATATTATTATTCTGTTAATCATAATAAGTTAAGAAGTAATCAAATTATTGTCATGTTAATCATAAAAAGCTAAGAAATTAATCATATTATCATCATGTTAATCAAAATAAATTAAGAAGCAATCATATTATGATACAGCACCTTTCATAGCTGTCATAAAAATACAAAATAAATTTAAATATTTTTGAATCGATTTTTTATTTTGTGGCTTTTTACAATTTTTCTTAATATTAATCAAATAGCGGAGTTCAATATAACGCTTGCAAAAGAGCAAATGAAAAATCTGTGGTTTTCATGGGCAACCGCGTGTGTCCATTTTTTGATTTTAAGATGTTGATGCCATATTGCCTAATTTTGAACGCTCTTTATATTTTTTTGCAAAATGATGGATCAATTCCGTTTTGTAACGTAATGACAAAGTATAAAATGTGCAATACCGAGCCCATAGTTTGATCTAGAATGGGTTTTCGGCTTTCCTGAACAATTTGTTTTAAGACATACGCGGTTGCCCATGAAAACCACAGAAATATCGTAGAACTTTTATAAAATATAACGAAATCTCTGTGTGTTTTGTTGTTGGATTTTACAAAAAACTATGATGTTTTGCATTTGCACTATTACATCACTAAAACTTGAATGAACTCCGCTAATATTTTAATTTTTTAATTTCTTTAAACTTATTTTTTTATGAAATTTTATCTTTTAATTGTTTAACCGCTCACAAATAAAAAAACGACACAACTTCTTCAAAATTATTTTACAAATGGCGCTAACATAATATGATTAGAGTAAAAATAGTTTGATTGCATCTTTAACATAATATGATAAATGTATAGAAAGTTATCATGTTATGGCTATTAAAGATCATGATATGGTTGTGAGAAATATAATATGTTTAGAAAGTTATCATAATTAAGTTGTTAGAAAAATAATTATTTTTCGGTCAACAATACTCAAATTCATAATTGCGATAAACATTGATAAGTTTACAGTAACTATAATATTGTTGATATTAAATAAAAATAACAATTATTTGTGTACGACAACAATATATTGTTACATTAAACATAGTGTTGTTGCCGTAACCATGCCCATGCGTGTGTTTGCTGGTAAATTTTGCTTCAATTTATGTTATAAGCCTTCATGCCAGACTTTATCAAAAGCTTGCGAAACATCGATGAAGAGTGCTGAGCAATATTTTTTTTCTTCAAATGCTTTTCTTATGACATTAACTATTCGATGAGTCTGTTCGATTGTGCTGTGTTTTCTTCTAAATCCGAACTGATGGTTTGGAATACATCTATTTTCACTTAAAATCGGTGTTAATTTTGAAACTAATAATTTCTCAAACAGCTTTGACATATTTGATAATAAGCTAATAGGCCTATATGACTCAACTTTTGTATGATCTTTACCTGGCTTTGGTATCATGGTAACTAAGGAAACCTTCCATTTTTGAGGATAGTATTCAAGGCGTAAAATAGCATTAAAACTAAAAAGAATAATTTTCTTTGCTGTGCGAGGTAGCTCTTAGAGCATTTTATTTTATCAATACCAGGTGCCTTCTTAGTGTTTAAGTCACAAATAGCCTGTTCGATTTCTCTTATCTCAAATCTGAGGGGAATAGCTGCTCTAGCAGCAACAGGTGGTAAATCTACCGCAATATCGTGAGATACATTTGGTGTACGTTTTTCAAGTGACTAACAAACAGATTTCCTTTTTCAATATCGTTTCTTGCCCAACTACCATTCAAGTTTCTTAATGGTGGCTTAGATATAACTGGCCTTTTTAGATTTCTAGCTGCACGCCATAATGAGTAGTCAGATTGTGGAGTTGCATCAAGTTCCTTAAGATATTTTTCTAGAGAAGCCGTTTTCTGAGTCTGCAGTAACTTTCTTAGCCTTTTTGTGTACTCTTTTAGTAAATTCTTAAGTTGCGGGGATCTGTACAGTTGCCACTCTCTTCGAACTCTCCTTTTTTCAGTCAAGAGCCGCTAGACATCTGAAGAATATATTTTATTATTTTTAATTTTTTTGGGGGTATCGCTGGAATGTTGAACAGCTAGTTTCAGAAAACTGTCAAAGTTTACAATAGAGAGATCCACATTCTCCGGAGTACTAAGCGGAATATTTTCTAGACAATGGGCACTGAGAAATTTTTTATATTTTAACCAATTTATTTGTGTGGCTGACGTCGCTAAGTAACATGACGGAGATACAATTCTATTTGGGTTCGATATAGTAACAATTGTAGGTGTGTGGTCGGATGATAATTCTAAGGAAGCTTCAACATGAATCGTTTCTGTGGGGATGTTTTTAACCACGCCAAAGTCGATAACATCTGGAATTTTTTGCTGATCAGTAGGCCAATATGTTGGTTGTCCGCTCGCGGCCACGTTTAAACCCATTTTAGAGATTGTGTTAAACAAAACACGACCTTTTGGTGTTATAAGTCGTGACCCCCAGAAGGTATGTTTAGCGTTATAATCGCCAGCGGCGAGGAAACAGGGTCCTAATGATTTATAATATTTATAATATTGACTTTCTGATATGGCAAATCTAGGTGGAGAGTATAAAGAAGAAATTACTAAGTTTCGATTTAGCTCTTCAACACAAATAGTCGGTGCTTGGAGATAATCTTCACAATGATCAAACATTAAGTAGTGTTTGATTCGGGCTTTTATCAAAATGGCAGAGCCTCCACAAGCTCTATCTCGAAGGTCCTTAGTATCATATAGTACATAACCATTGATTTTAAACGTATTTCTTGTGGTCAAGTGAGTTTCAGAAACCAACATGACATCAATTTGTTTATTTTTTAGAAAGTATTCTAATTCATTTTTATGTTGGCGGATGCCGTTTGCGTTCCAAAAACAGATTTTTAAACAGTTCATGGCTTGTTAAGTACAGCTTGCAATAACATCGTTTGCATTCTTAGAATTTCCTGCATCATATTACCCATTGCCCAAGAAAAAATAAAGTTCAAAAAATTAAAAATTGAAATTAAAAACGTAAAAATTATTTTTTTAAAAAATCTAATAAAAATTTTTTGACACTATTAGCATTGCTGTTTAGTTGTTGACTTTGTGGAAGATTGTTCCAAAGACGAGCGGTATGTACATAAAACTGCCATTCAGATACTAGCAAATGATGTCGAGGGTTTATAATATTTCGATATCGTAGCGAAAAAAACGTATTTAATCGAATATATATTTAGGTGTTTGAATGTTGATTATTTTATGTAAACAAGTAGAGTGCGAATTTTTAGCAGACTTTCAAAGGATACTCCATAAAGATTATTGGCAACAGAGGACACATGTTCAGATCGTGTTAATCCATACACATATCTTATTATGTTATTGAACAAGACATTCAATTGTCTCTTACTAACTGAGTCACAGCTTCAAAATAATTCACACCCATAGATCAGGGAAGGAATCAAGTATGATTTAGCAAGAAAGGCTCTTATTCTTAAGGGTGTGCAGTATTGTGTGGACCAGAGAGCTCGTAACTTTATATAAATTTGGCCAACCAGTAAATTAACATGATCAGTCCAGGTCAAATTGCCATTGAAAATGATACCAAGATTTTTCACATTGTTAACAATTTCAATTTTCTCGCCATTTAAAACAATATCCTCAGATATGGAGGGAATTACGCTTTTTTTATATATTACAATACATTTAGATTTGTGAGGAATCAAACAGAGATATTTAACAAATTCGAAAGTTAAAGCATTTAATATTGATATGAACACCAAACAATTCCATTATATACAACAACATGTGGTGTGTATTTGATAGGGAAAACGCGTGTATTTATTCAAAAGAAAAATGAATCCATCCGTACTCAAATCAATCCGAAGCGGTGTTAATAGTATGGTGCGCACGGATATTCTTGAGTCAAGTACAGAAAGACTGATTCAAGTACGGATTTTCAATCACGAAATACTTAACTTATCCGTATTCAGTCCCGAATTCGTGCTGGAAATAATCCTTAAAAAAATAAGATTGATTAAGGTAAAAATTAAGATTGAATCAATCTCAAAATGCGCTTGATTTAAGAATTATAAAGTTGATTTAATACTGAATTCGTACTTGAAATAAACCAATTATAAAAGAGCAGTATCATTCCCGATATGGTTTTTACTTTAAAAATTTTAATTAATTTTCAAGTTGTAAAATTCCTTTCTTCATAAAAATAATTTAATGAAAAACTAAATTTGATGAACTTAAGCCTGATTAAGAATATTAAAATTTGGATTAAAACCATAAATAGTTCGACAAAATTACCGCAATACTAATTATTAAAAACTTAATGTACATATAAACTGAAAATATAAACTAAATGAGAAGCAAGAGTTTTAAATTTTTCTTTTTAAACATGAAAATAATGTGTTTTTGTCTTGTTCTGTTATCTTTGTTGTGTCACAACAAGCAAATCGTTTTTTTACTACTTGTGTGGTTTTGTTGTAGTGTCTACAACAAAATTTGATAAGTTATGTGAGATTAAAACGCTCACTTTGTAATTTTACTCTCAGAGTAAATGAAAAGTTTAATCTTTTTTTTACTTAGCTTAATAATTTTGTATTTATTTTAAGAAATTCCGGGATTGATTTTCAAAAGTAATCCCATTTAGGATTGTTTTGATTACGTTTTAGTGTTATTCTTACTTGAATTTTTGAGTACGACTCATACTTAAAGTAAGTATATAAAACTTAATTTATCCCGAGTGTTTTCTTTCTGTGTAAATATAAAAAAAAACTTCAAGTTAATAAAATATTGAACAATATTTTTTCGGTTTACTTATTAAAATACATCTTGCCAAAATAATGAAATAAACTAGCAACACAAGAAAAAATTTTTTTTAATATTCTTCAAGGAGGGTCATTAGTTTGTATTAACATTAATGACAATAATGGCCGAAAAGTTTATTAATGTTTAGCTTGAACAGAAAGCACAAACGATATTTAAAACCATGTCTGGTCATGCTTCCTGCAAATACAGAAGTATTTCGAGAATGAATATTAAAGTGTCTGCTCGTATTAAATTCAAAGAAGAGGCTGATTAAGAAACTGTCAGTAAACATAAAACACACACCCTAATACACATAACAACAAGTAAGAAAGTATGGTCGGTCAAGCCAGACCATATGATACCCAACACCACACTTCCAAATTTTGCTAGTGTACCCTATTTGGAACCCATAGATTCATGTAAAAGTTCTTTGTGCCGAATATTACTAAGATATGAGATTTTAGGATGGGGGTTTATATGGGACCTACCAGGACAAAATATTGTCATGACATAGTAGTAGAGTTTCTACGCGGGAAAGAATTCCCGGGAATCCCGGGACACTTTTTTTAAATTAATCCCGGGAAATTTTTTCCGGGAATTTTCGGGAATTTCAAATTAAATTTTTTGAAATTTTAAATTTTTAGCAGCGTCGAAATCAAAAACGAGCAATAAAAATATAATCTTTACTAAAATTACTAAAAACTATCTTCAAATCGAATTTTTTTTCCTACGCCAACAAATCAAGGGTCATTTTAATTGCTGATGAAATGTCTAAAAAACTTCTTGAAGTAGAAAATTAAAATGTACACAACACACAACCAACACCAGAACCATCTATAAATTCTAAAAAAATAAATGTAAAGAAAATACAAAAGCCTGAAAAAATTAAAAAAAAAAAGAATTTGACGTCTATGAAGTCACGGGCAACAGGCCAACAAATTTAAAATCTTTTTATGATGCGCTTCTTACTATGTAACCAATGTTTGTAGAGAGCGAGAGCACGTTTTCGATAATATACATATCAACAAGGATTATAAATAGAATCTCTGATGAGCTTTTTAATGCTTTAATAATAATTAAAAAAATGGTTCTTAAGGAAAATTTATTATACCAAGTTGCTATTAATAATAACTACTAAATACATATTTATTAATAAGTTTTAATAATTCGTGATTTAAAAAAAAAAAAAAATAAATAAATATATACATACATATGAATGTTTTATTCAAAAAATTCCGGGATTCCCGGGAATAAGATTTTTTCTGTTTCGTTTCCCGGGAATAGAAATATCCCGGGAATTTAGAAACCCTACATAGTAGTCATTGTCTTTATCACCAATTTTTATGTAGATTCTAACATTTATAAGGAAGTCATGGCATTAAAAACTATTTTCGGGGGTAGCATTTTTATGGGAGCTATGGTAAAATATGAACCGATTTCAATAAAATTTTATAAAAGGATTTTTCTTGCAATAAAATTAGTTTGAACCAAACTTAATCTAGATTCGAATATAATAAGACGGTTTATGTTCACAAAGACCCTTTTCCTGAATAAAGCGTGTATGGGGGCTATGTGGAATTATGAACTGATTCGCCCCATTTCAATAAGCTTGGTCCTTGTGCCAATTAGAACCTATGTAACAAATTTCATCAAATTATCTACAAAAATGCGATCAGAATGCCGAACGGGCATCGTTAATTCGACTCAGAAAAAGATTCTGAGTCGATCGGTTTACTTAAAGGACTTTAGGACCAATATTTTAAAGTGTTACAAACATCAGCAGAAATGCATAATACCCTTTCGACTATTGTGGTATTAGAAAAATAAATAAAGATACATATTATCTGTGTAAAAGCCGCGTAAGCATTTAGAAGATTTTTGGATTTTTGTTACAGATACTCTCGATTACAATATTATGGGTGCAACAAGCTCTTTCGTACTATCACTTATTGTAAACGTTAAACCCCAAAAGGTCAAAATCTTTCAAATTTTTCAAGATTAAGGCAAAGATTCCAAGAAGTTCTAACGTTTGAAAATAAACAATTTTAACTAAAACTGATGAAATTCAGGCGCTTTGGTCAACTCAAATAACAGTATATATATATGAGTAAAACAAAAACAACTTTAAAGTTATATTTCATCAAATTTTGCGACAACAAATGTTTGCAGGGTCATTGAATGTAAACTAGTGTAAATAATACCAATTAATAGAAAGGACACACATATACTTATATATATACGTAGGATCTCTTTTATAACGCACTTGCTTGTGTGTTAGTGTTAAGACCTTGTGGGTAAATACAATACATGAGTATTTGACTTAATGACATTTTTATTGTTTTGTTTAAGAAGATTATTATTTATACATTCATGTTCTCGTTTAATTAATGTATATCCTTTAGACGGTTTCGAAAGAGATAGAGAGAGAGAGAGGAGAAGTGTTTTGAAATTGATTAAGATTGGTTTAGTATCATGTTGATGAGATAGGTAATGAATGTCATCCAATTATAAAGACTTACAATTACTGACATTCTAATGCACATAATGTGATTGGTTTTTATTGACGTGTGGACATTGATGATTAATCTCATTTTGCACTATCAATTGTATGTAATTTGTGGTTGAGCAAACAAAATAATTTGGAAAAAATCAAAAAAATTATCTTAATCAAATATGTTTGAATGAATGATTCTTGAGTTGTTAAGAAGATGTTGATGTTAATTACATCAGAATTGTGTAAAGCTTTACATGTAATACACAATTGCCTCTAGAACTAAAAAGTATTATTGTAGGAGCTTAAAAAAGAGAAAGTATATTAATAGTTTTAAAATTAATAGTCAGCTGAAGCATACATGTGTCGGAAATATAAATTAGTTCTCGTTGTTTGACAATAGCTTAATCAACAAACACGTGCTACTTGTTGTTTAGACTAACACAGACTTTTGAACTATGAAAACCACATCAGTTTGGGGAAATTATAGCCATTACTTGGTAAAATTAAAAGCAAAAAGACAAGCGGATATATTTTAAGCAACGCGTCTGTTAAAAGCAATCACTCAAAACCAAAGCCATGTGAAATGGAATATCGACTTTGCATGTGGAAACTACTGCATTAGCAATAAAAACAGAATAGTTTTTTAAATGAAATTTGTCAAAAGATAACATACTAAGATCTTCAGTGAAAACCGATGTATTTAAAAAGGATCTAACGAGAAAAATCATTACGAAATCAAAAACCGGCTGTGTTTAGAAATTACAAAGATGTTTTTTTATTTTTAACTTAAAAATACGGACTAATACTACATTTACACCTACGCAAAATCTAGTACTTACGAGATTTCGAGCCAAATCTAGTTGTTTTTGACTAGATTTCCCATACAAAACAAAATCTACTTCGTGACAAGATTTCGACGAAATCTACTCAAAATCTAGTAGTACTTAATGATGCAACTATGGTTTTTACAATATAGCACTAAAAAATATTTCCCTGCACAAGAAAAAATGACATTTAAAAAAAAAAAACAAAACAAAAATTGTTAAAAAAAATATTAAAAATTTTTATAAAAATTGTAAAAAAATTAAAAACACGAATAATATTGATAAAGTAAATATCGTTGATTATTAAAAAAAAGGTAATGCAAATTTTTTAATGTATATTTCTTTTTGTGTTTGTGTGTGTAACGAAAAAACTTAAGTCAGCTGTTGTGTTATAAAAACAAAATCTCGCTAATGTCAAAAAAGTACAATGTAAACGCACTAGATTTCGAAGAAGATTTTAAATCAAATCTACAAGATTTCGGCCTAATGTAAATGTAGTATAACATGAAAGATTTGGCAGATGTGAATATTGTTCCGGCATGATTCTTAAATTTTTCTTCATTACTACATTGCTTTTCCAATGGCTATTTTATGAGTGAAATAACAATAGAAAAAGAGGGATGAGTTAGATTTACTTATCCGATTTATAGTTTCGAACTTATTTATTTTGAAAGCCATGAGAAACCATTTGTTTCTGGGCACTACACTCTCGAAAAAAAATAAGTGCAGCCAATTCTTAAAACTTGTCTTCGGATTCAAATTAAAAAATTTCTCAAGATTGCAGCTGACTTGAATATGAAATGTATAATATATGTATTTCATATGTATGTATATAATATGTATTTGGTACAACGAGATTTGGTAGTCGTAAAGAAGAAAAATAGGCATCGGGCCGGTTATAAGTAAAAACGTTTTGGAAGCCAGAGGGCAGTCCAAACGACCCCCTGGGAGGACGCGCTGACCTTTCTCGAGGGTCGAGAGCTTATCTTAATAAAATACATCGAATTTTTTTTTTTAATTTAAGTTTTTTAATTCAAAAACTTAAAAAAAATTAACTCAAAAACATAAAAATACTTATATTAATGCGAAAGCTGGTCTAGCTTATTTGTAATTAAATGCAAAAAACTTGGTTGCAATTGTGACACCCAAACAATCAAATCATTTTCTAAATTTAATTTATTCCTTTTTTTGTTTGTTTTAATGATCAACATTTTTGAAAAAATCATTTCGCACAGACAAGATGTTGTAATTTGAATAAATATTGTAAGTGCTTTATTAGCTAGCTCAGGGTATTCTGCCTTTCACTTTAGCCAAAATGTAGAATTATTTTGAGATAAATATTCCATTTTGAGCATACTGTCCGCTGCCAGCTCACATAAATTTTCTTTCAAATTATTGGCAAGATCGGCGAACTCAACGCAGTTAGTTATGAATGGATTTAATACCCAGCAATCACCATTATCTTCTTGCAGTTTTTTTAAAAAATAGCGGTATAGTCTTTTTTTTAAATTTGGCAGCATTTATATCATGGTAGGAATAAAACCGCTCACCAATTCATCGAATCAAATTTCTGTTGCAATACTTTCAACGCTAGTGAAAGAATTAAAATGTAGTTGTTGCAAAGATGTTGACCACATTTTAATTTTTAAAATAAATGCTTTGATTTTAACTTTGGCTGACATAATGTTTTCGTCTCTCCCTTGAATACTGTAGCCCGTTTCTGTATTTCTCGCATCGTAAAATTTTCCGAATGAAATCAGTGAATCGGGACAGAAACAGTGAAAAATGAAACAGAAAATGGTTTTTCTCACACAAGTGTTTCTGTACCTTTCCTTTGCGAGAAGTATCTGTCATTTAAATAATTTTCCAGCAATTATTGGAAGGATGTGAGAAAAGTGTTTCTGTAACAATATTTTGTAACAATATTCTGTCAAGAACTGTCAAATAAGTCACATTTAAAATTGGTGCGAGAAAAACAAAATATAGATATTTTAAATTTAAAAAATGTTTATTTGTTGCTATTTTTTTAATATAAATAAAAAATAGAAAGAATTTAAATGATGAATTCATAATTTAAATGATGAAAATAAATAAATCACCATTGTTATATTTTGTTATTTAAAATTTTTTAAGCCTTTCCTTGTTTTGGTTTTATTCAGGGCTGCCAGACAAATTTGTGTAAAAATCGTAAATTTCCTGAGAAAAAATAAAAAGTTCGTCTTTTTTGTTTTGAAAAATCGGACAATTTAAAACTAATTTTAAACAATTTTTGTTCGATTAAACATAATTAAAGTTCATGGGTATTTTATACATAATTTTTTAAATTTATATTTATTTTTTTAAGCTAGACTTCTTCGTACTTGCAGCATTCAGATTGACGTTCATCGTTAGAACAACTCTAAAAGTGATTTAACATCTTTGTATAAAACAATTTGCTGTTAATATTTCATCCACTCTCTCTGGAACATGCGTTATGCTGCTCACAATTCTTGAAAACTCCCCAGAGGGAAGCGAACTGACATCAAAGTAGTCCCGTGATAGGCCTTTGGTGATAGAGACCAGTTCTAGTTATTACACTTTATATGAATAAGACCTATCCTTTTTACACCGGTTGTCATTGGAGGGGGTCAATTTATAAAATTATTTATTTTTTTAATCCGACATCAATTTAAAATTGTTATTTTTCCCTGAAGAAGTCACACAAAGGCGTGACAAAATATCATATTAAAAATAAATATTAACAAAAAAAAAAAATTTTATAAAACCAAAAAGAAGTCAAGCTTAATAAAATAAACATACATACCTTTTAAAAATAGATAAGTATATACAAATACCAAGAAATCAAAAATTTTCAAAATTTTTCTTGGGTTTAAAAAAATTAATTAAACAGGTTTCGTTTAAATGTGCAAAATTTCCATTTCATTCTATTGAATTGTTAAATTAAATCAGCTTTGATAACAGTATTATAAATATTTAAATATTTAGGGTTTTTATTTTTGGGAAAAACCTAGAATTGATAGTGACGACGTTGCTTTATATTTATACCGTATGTAGTCCGAAATAGGATATTATTGAAATTTAACAATATCGGTTCACAAATGGCTGAGATAAGAGTAAAGAAACACGTTTGCCTCTAATTTTTACCCATAAATCTATAATTTACTTATTCTTAAAGCTATTAACTTTATTTTTTCACTTGAAATAGACTTAGTAGAATACCTGGTAGTTAAAATTGAATAAAATCGGTTCATAAATAAACAGGTTATAGACAAACAACTTTTTTTCTTGCCGAAATAATGGTTTGGCACAAAAGTGTCCATATAAGCTAAGAAGATCAAATATCAAATATATAAATTTGCTGTTGCTTTCTACATAAATACAAATTGTTTTTTTAAATTTTCAACGCCACAAAATATGAAGTGTTTGAAATTTAAAAACTCAATATGAATTTTTATAGAAAGCTACAACAAAATTATTAATATTTTTGATTTTGTTTTTGCTTTCGTCACTTTTTTAGAAAAGATCAGCAAATCAGCACTTTGCTCATTTCGGAGCCAAAATCGCCAAAGTGAAAATAAAACGTCAAATCTGGCAGCCCTGTTTTTATTATATTTATTTCTTTTGTTGACGTTTCGTTTGCATTTGACATTTGATGACTGGAAATATTTCAGTATACACAGAATTTGTGGTGTCTGTTTTCGCATTCAAATACAGAAACACTTTTATCTCACAAATCGAGAAACGATGGAATTTTTTGTTTCACCATTCATGTGAGAAATTTTAGTTTGCGAGAAATACAAAAAAGAACGAGGTAATAGAATAAGATCAAATAACGAAAAATGTCTACAATATTTGCTAATTTCATAGGCAACTTAGAATTTTTAAACAAATTTTTAATATTCGGATTTTTCTTCTTGAAAACACATGTTCGATTCCAATCTCAATTCAATTACTCTTGTCAGCATATTTCCTTTGGATAACCACCTCATCTCTGTGTGTCATAGAAGATGATTTTCAAACTGAACAAAACAAACAAACTGAGTACAACCAGATATACATATCTGTTGATTCATCGAATTGTAATGAAAAGAATGTGCTGTTTTCGACTTTTTCTATTATTTGATCGCGAATATTATTAGCTTTATCTGCGTTGAGTTGTGTTATCAGAGAGGGAAAAGGATTTTAATTTCTCGGCCTACACGTTTACTCTTTATTACAGATGAATTAATCTCGTGTGTTTTGGAAAGAACAAAATTTAAGTAAACTGAAATTTAATCACGTCTAAATTATCTCAATGAATAGCAAGCAATGAGTGTGATTTTTTTTGCTTTATTTTGATTAAATTTTCTTTTTTTTATAATAATATTTTCAAACTTTGAGAGCAACAACGTTAAGGGGTTGCTAGATTTTTTGAAAATCATTTTTAGGCCGCGGCTTCAAAAAGGTTGAAAGCCATTGCCCTAGATGAATCAAATGTATGACCAGCCCTACTTTATTTTTCATCTCCATCATTAATTTCTAACATACCTTCCCGCATGCTCGCATACAAAATGTTCAATACAGACTAGAAATATATTGAAGAAATAGCCCGATAACTGCCAAGGAGTCGCCCCTAGGGGAATAAAATGTATAACGGACCTCCATCAGTTTTTCGGTCTTTAAATTTTCTCAAAACATACTTGCCATATATCTCCACCCCTTAGGGGCTCTCATACAAATATTTCGTTTTATGAAATTCTTAAATGAATTAAAATTTTTCGTCTATTGTGAATAAAACAAGGTTGGTAACCGATACCAATACCGTTTAAATTGAATACCGGTTTTAATACCGATACCGAAATTAGTTTTTTGCATAAAATACCGGTATACGTACACCGTTTCCCTTAATACCGGTATTATACCGGTACAATCGTTTCGGTATTTAAAAATATTATAACTTTTCACTTCATCCATATCAAGAATAAAAACTGGGAATTAAGCACGAATAACAACATCTTTTAAATTAAAATTTTGTATTCCCAAAAATTATTTTGATACTAATGAAAAATTTGTAAACTTGACGCTCTATAGTTGCAACACTGCACAGAAAAAAATAAAAGTTGATTTCAATTAAAAAATTTGTGATATTAATTAAAAAATTAATTACATTTGCACCAGTAAACAAATTAATAGTATCAATTTAACCAGTTAATAGTATTAATTAAACGTTTAATTCATTGATTAAACATTTAATTCACTTGATTAAATTTGTAATTAAAACTGATTATATTTTTGATTAATGCTTTAATTGGTGAAAAATTTTGGAGAATTTTTTCTGTGTGTGATTGTTTTGTTACTTACTTACTAATAGTGAGTTACTATGATAAAATCATAGAAAGTAACATAAGTTCTACAACAACATTTATAGGAAATTTTTAGGTGTGTTCTTTGACAGTTTAAAATACAAAAGTTCAAGTATTAAAACATTCGGTCAGCCTTCTGAAAGAACAAATAAACTTATCAAAATACTCATCAAGCTTTGTGGTAGTGCCAGTTAAAATGTGTTTCTATGTGTTACACAGACGATGCTGGATGGAAAATCAAAAAAATTAGATATGATAGTTAACATTACATGTAGCACACGTACACGAGTGAATTTGCCAGCATGACAAGCATTTGACAAGCATATTTGGAGCTTTACTGTTTAAAGTTTGCATTGTTATTTTGATGATAATATTTTAGTTGAAATCAATAAATAAAATATAATACATAAACACATGTATATATGAATAATAAAATACATACACATTTACATATGTATATGTATATAAATATATTTTTCTTTTTTAACACTTTTTTGTTTGGTTCATTTAATTGTAATACCGATATATACCGTTATAAAAATTGCTATACTGGTATACTGATATAATTAAAATACCGATACCGAAATAAAAAAGTTTAATACCGATACCGAAGTTCGTTTCGGTATCCAACTTTGGAATTAAGCCAAAAGTTGTTAACAGATTTTTATCATTTATGGTTTGTTTTGTTTGCAACTTCGTTTTTTATATGAAAGATAACTGCATTTTCCAATTTTTTATGAATTTTTAACAAACAAAAATTTCTAAATGTTGCTAAAAAATTATTTTTGTTTTGCAAAAAAAATAATGTTTCTAAAAACTTTATTTAAAGGTATTTTTTTAAAGCTTTTTTAATAAATTCAAAAAGCTAACCCGTTTTTAAGTAACGCGAAATATTGTCCAACCTCCTCCATTTTCGAAATACCGGTATTTCTCGAAAACAAGAGTTAACCTTAGAAAAACGGTTAGCTCCACTGGAGTCAGCGTACTCGAATAAGGTTAAAACGCCTGGTACCCGTCTTGTCTGTTTTTTTAACTTGCACATTGTTAGTAAACGAAGAAAGTGGAAATGGATCGGGCAGATTCTCAGGAAGGATCCAGATGAAATTGACCGCCAAGCCCTAGACTGGAACCCAAAAGACAGTATCAGAAGAGCTTAGCCAAAGACTACATGGAAAAGAAGATTGCTTAATCGCATGGAAAACAGCGAAAGAAGCTGGACAAGGAATTAAGCGAACTGAAAAAGATTATCATAAACTAATTATGAATTGATGATACTATGCTGAAAACACTGTTTTTGATCACAACAGTTTGCTTTCTATAAGTTTCCTATCGCTCCTAAAAAAATTTTAAAAATGATTATATGACCTCTTGCACTCTACATGACGATGTGAAGATAAGGTTAAATAAAAAAAAATGACAAATACTTTTATCATTTCTCCTAGCACCTAAAGGCATGTTCTTGGCATGATAGATACGCCAACCATAACAATTTTAAATGAGCATCTACTCATTTCATCCATTCTAAATTTCTAACCATTTACATTTTTTGTGGGCATAATTAAAGGTAATTTTCTCATTCTAAAAACGGTTTCAAGAAATCTAATTTCTTTAAAAATCATTTATAAATTGTGTTTTTGCTCTTAACCAAATAAACTCATAAACCATGTACTTTTCTTGCAAACATCTGAAAAAGTCATTGACCTGACGTTTCTCGGCTAGACATTATTTCAACTTTAACATGTTCAAACTTGTATTAAGAGCTACTCTTTTAGCTTTGGTAATAAATATTAAGGGAAATCACGATGGGTAGTGCAAAGTGTGCAAACGATGCAAATGCGTGCAAAAATACACACATTTGCACAAAACAACAACAAAATGTACGTTTTTGCAATTTGCTCTATTTTACTTCGTTTGCACTGAAAAAACCATGAGCAAAATTAGTAGTGCATATTTGCTCAGTTGCAAACAAATGTAAACAAAAACGTTTGACATATAAAGCGCCATATTGTTTTCTAAGGAAACTTATAAATTGAACATTGTCGTGGGTTTTAATATAAAATAGAGAATTAAATTTAAATAATTTAAAAAGAAAAAATTTATTTTATTTTGCTTGTGTATATTTGTAAACAAATGCAGATTTTTAACAGTGCTGCCAGAAGTTTTTTGTGTTGCCAGAATACATTTTTAGTAAAATAGCACATTTGCACAAAAAATAAAATTGGTGTGCTCACGATCAATCATAATATGCACTCAAATTTACAAATTGCAAATTTGCACAATGACCATCGTGATTACCCTTATTAATAAAACTAAAAATATACACAGCAATACAAAAAGTATTAAAATATATGTAAGTAAAACTTTTCTAAAAATAAAAATAATTAACAAAGCCATCTTTTGTAATAAAACTACAATTACATAAAAAAGCTTTATTGTTGCCTTTTCTTATTTTTTTTTTAACTTTTATTATTTTTATTGCACAAAACTCTTTCTGGCAACAATATGCACTTAGACCACAAAATGAATTCATAGTTTGGCTTTTGTTACTTTCGGCTTAGAGTCTTGCAAAAATGTTTGTATTAATACACCCTACAAGAAGGTTTAAGGGTATGGCTGCTTTTGGGGTAAAAAATAAATATTAGACGAAACAAATTTTAGATATAAGATTCGGACGGATGCGTCAAAGGTTAACGTGGGTACCTCCTAGGTTGGGCTACCAAAGTAGCACTGCAAGACCTTTGAGCCGGTTTCAGCGATTAAAATTTATGTTTGAAATTTGCTTTTGAGTAGTCGATTGAGTCATTTTGTTGAATTACGCACAGCTAATAAGAAGAAATATTTATTATGAAAGTAGCACTGCAAGACCTTTGAGCCGATTTCAGCGATTAAAATTAATGTTTGAAATTTGCTTTTGAGTAGTCGATTGAGTCATTTTGTTGAATTACGCACAGCTAATAAGAAGAAATATTTATTATGAAAGTATGCACTTGCAAAACTATTCCTACCGGGGATTGGTGCACCTCGTAGTCAAAGCATCATAAGGAGTCAAACCTCTTGGTTTTATAACCCCCGGGGTAAATAACAAGTGAATAATGCAACCTGGGATGCGCTAACTATCCGAATTATAGGGTTCTTTGGGATCAAAATTCTAAAGTCACAGGGAGGGTGACGTTCACATGACAGGCTGATTTTTCACCCTTGTTTGAAAGTTCGGTCTGTGAAGGGACCCCTGAAGGGAGTGGGTGCTTCAGTTTTGGTGGATTATGCGCTCAAATTTTGACATGTGTGTGCAAATGATCCTTAACACACACATCAGCATTAGGTAATTGCTTAATATTAACAGACATTATGGTAACAAGTCCAAATCTATTTAATAACAAGCAATTTGTTGAAAAATTTCAATCGGCCAATATCCAGTTGTTTTCATTAAAAATATTCTACCTCGTTAAATAAAATATTGCTTGATCGTTTTGTTTCTTTAACTATTTAATGCATTTAAATAAATAAAACCATACAACATTTTTACACTTTCTTATTTTTCACGTTACAAAGAAAATTTTAATAACAATTTTTGACAATTTTTTTTTTAACTGCCATACCTAAACAAAAAAAAAATTGTCATTTGATGTGGCGATACTAAAAATTTTATCTTTCACTCAGAACCGTGAAAGAGGATTAAAGGTAGATTAATTTTAATCTAATATTATCTAATCCAGCTTTAATCCTTCAGTTCAAAATCGACTTTAATATAACAGGCAAGTGATTGTATAGTAAAATTTATATGAAAATCACTTAAAAAACTGAGTGCTTTTTATATAAATTTGACTACACAAATGCTTGCCTGTCATTTCGAAACCGCACATAAGTAGACAAATTGTGTAGGAGCTTTAGCTATCAAACCTCCACTCCTAAAGCTATTGTTGTCGATAAGAAACAGCACTTTGGCTTTTTAAGATCATACTTCCGCAATTTCCGAAGGTCTCAGATAAGGATGACTAGTCAGTCGCAAACCCCACGAAGAGAGAACTGCTTGGCTTGAAAATGTAAAACAGAGAGTTAAAATACCCCCAATATTAATTTTAACTTAAAAACAATTTCTTAATTTTAATTTAAAAATAATTAAACGGTTGGACCCAAGGCGAATTTACACCATTGCCCATGTTCTGTAACTCTCGCGTCGAGAAACTTTTAGATTGAAATGTGTGAAATGAAACAAAAATGTCATATATTGAAACAAACAGCTGTTTTTCTCACTTAACTGTGTCTATAAGTTTTTTGGCGAGTACTAGCTGTCACGTAAGGAAGTTACTCGCCAATTTACAGAAAACGTGTGTCTAACATTTTTGTGAAAAAAGTTCCCGCTTTGAACTGTCAAATAAACTCACGAATAAAAATGGGGCGAGAAAAAATGTTAACACTAAAAAACAGTTAAAAATGCAAAATACAAAATACAAAATATAATCATAATAATATGTTGTAGCACCACAGTGTATTTACTATTTACTATTTTGAATTGTTTATTTTATTATTATTTTTGTAACTTTAATTTTTTTTTTAATTTGAATTAACGATAATTATTTATTTTACAATACCAATTACTTTTTTCCATCAATTAAATAAATACAACTCTATGTTATTAAATGACAATTATAGTTTGAAAGTCACGTGTAATATTGTTATCACTGATTTTGTTTTATGTTATATTCGTACTATTTTTAAGCTGAGTGAGTTGTAATCAATCATTTTTCTTTAATAAAAGATTATTAGTAAGCCAGCCGTCGAGCTGTACACATCTCCACGGAAAAGCAAGACTTATTATTTAAATTATTTAATAAAGCAATATAACCCTTGAGGACTTTTAAGACCCTTGTGGATATTGCTAGGCTGAGGACTAAAGCTGACCTTTGAGTCTCTTAAGGACCAGTCTATAAATTCAAACAATCGTTATATATAGAAAGCTCCCCGCTACATTGGCGCCCAACGTAAATTTATTATATCTAAATATTTTTGGCGAGAAAAAATTTTTTTTTGTCAAACATCAACGCAAAACAACTATAAGATTTCTGTATTTTAAGAAGTAGCTGTTAATTTTTACCACAACGTACTTGTTGTTGTAAAACTGTTTTGTGATTATTGCGTTTACATATTATCACCGTTTGCTTATTTTAATGTGGTTTATTTATTTATGCTACTACATTCTGCTCTAACAACCTGCTGGTAAAATTGCTAATTGAAAGTGAGGCCATATTTAAAAAGTAATAATAATAAAAAAAAAAATGCCTAGAACTACAATGAATTCACAAAGTACAAATAATACCACAACAAAACAAAATGCTGATACTCCCTTTAGAGGTACTAGTTCCAATGTGTCTACTGTATCCACAGCGAGTATGGTACAAAATAATCCCGCTCAAAATCCATTTCCCAACGAGAGAAATTTTCCCCAAACAAATGTTGAAAGTAATCCTCAAATGATAAGCTTTACACAAAGCCAGTTTTCAGACCTATTAGGAAGTTTCAATGTTAGGCAAGAGAGTAAGTCTACGTTTAGCTCATGTAGTGCTAGATTTAATGGCGGTCGTAGTGCAACAAGAGTTGATGATTTTATCGCCACTATTCTGGTTTTTAAAGAAGCTGAAAACGTCACAGACTCATTTGCTCTCCTAAGTTTACCACTTCTTTTAGAAGGATATGCATCCACCTGGTGGCAGGGCGTAAAGCACGAAGCGAAAACGTTCGATGAAGCCATTTATCTCTTGAGAAATGCTTTTTCACCTCCAAAACCGGACTGGAGAATTTTCTCAGAAATATTTCAAGACAAACAAAAACCAAAGGAACCCACTGATAGTTTCATTTGTAGAAAGCGACGATTGTTTGCTCAGCTAAAAGACAGACTTTCTGAAAAAACCATAATAAATATGATATTTTCGCAAATTAATGTTCAAATTAGAGAAAAGATCAATAGAGAAAATGTTGAATCATTTCAAGAATTATTGAATAAAGCTCGCGAAATTGAACTTACCCTTCATGAGAATAACGAAGATGCTCATAAAAATATGGAGCCTAAGGAAAGATTAAACGTTCGATGCACTTTTTGTAGGAAAAAGAACCATTCTGCAGAGGTTTGCTATAAAAAAATAGAACAAGACAGAAAAGGTAAACAAGAAGAAGTAAAACTGAGCTGTTATGGCTGCGGTGCTTCTGGATATTATAGATCAAACTGTCCAACGTGTAACCATAAAACTATTAATAATATGGAAAGTCCAAAAGAGTTAGATTTTAATAGTATCCATACCACAATAGTTGGTAGAAATGTCCCAACTGTAAACATTAATGTAAATGGTCTGAACGGAGAAGCTTATATGGACACAGCTGCCAGAACAAGTGTTGCCGGACATTTTCTGTACAAAAAATTAGAAGAGAAAGGTGTTATTTTTCAAGAAGTTTTAGCGGAAATAACTTTAGCCGACGGAAGTATAAGCAAGGATACTGTGTTATCAACAATAGCAAATATCAGTATTGGAAAGCGTTTAAAACGCATAAGATTGATATGTTTACCAAAAGCAAAAGATAACAGAACCCTTTTAGGCATTGATTTTTTGGAACAAAGTGGAATAGTGATGGATTTGGCGCAACGAACTTGGCACTTTAAAGATCAACCCCAAAATATATTTGAATTTAAAAGTAAGCCATCAAAGGCTGGTGAAAACTTGTCTTTAAGTCAAACTAGTATTATTGACAAACAAACGAACACACCAAAACCAAAAAAGGCCATAGAGGATTTTTTGTCATGGTTCGTAGAAATTAATAAAACACCAAACCGTACTTCTCCTATGAAAAACGAGTTCTCACCTAATGCGATTGACAAAATATTTTTTAATTGTTTACCAGGAACATATGAAACTCCTGAAGTATCTGATCTATTTCCTCCACTGAAAAGGATAAAATTAAATGAGGAAGAAAAAACAAACCAATATTTTGAGTTGAACACTATAGATATCCGTTTGAAAACTTATGAGGGTCCAAATCTATCAAAAGCTCAGAAAGAGAATCTAGAAAAACTTTTGAGAGAGCAGAAATACATTTTCGAAAATACTATTGAACCAGTACGTGGCGTTGAGCACTTCATTAACACAGGAGAACACCAGCCAATTGCTACTGCTCCTTACCGTCTGTCTCCTGCGATGAAAATAAAACTTCGAAAAGAACTTGATGAAATGTTAACGCAAAAGATAATTGAGGAAACCGAATCTCCATGGGCGTTTCCAGTGGTCATGATACCAAAAAAAGATGGAAGCATACGACTTTGTGTAGATTACAGACGGCTCAATGCCATAACGGTGACAGATACCTACCCACTACCAAGAATAGACGATGTGTTGCACGCAGCTAAAACTACACCTTATATGACCACTCTGGATTTAAAATCAGGCTACTGGCAAATCCAAGTTGCAAGTAGAGATAAACCTAAGACAGCATTTACTACGCCTTATGGTATATTCGTTTTTAATCGCATGCCTTTCGGTCTTAAAAACGCTCCTGCGACGTTCCAGCGGATTATTGATAAGTTTCGTTTAAGTCTGCCAAATATACTTATATTAGCTTATCTAGACGATATAATTGTTTGCTCAAAAGACTTTGAATCACATTTAAACGATTTAAAACTTACTTTCCAAAAGCTAAAGGAGGTTGGTTTTCATTTGAATAGAGATAAATGTTTCTTTTGTAGGCCAGAAGTAAAATACTTAGGTCATATTTTAACTAAAAATGGACTTAAAATTGACCCAGATAAAACTGTAGCAATTCTTAAACGTCCAGAGCCAAGAAATTTAAAACAGCTGATTTCTTTTCTACAAACTTGTTCCTGGTTCCGACGTTTTATTCCAAATTTTGCAGAAGTATCAAAACCATTGTCTAATCTTACAAAGAAAAAATCAGTGTGGAAATGGACAAGAGAAGAGCAAAATTCATTTAACAAACTGAAAGAGCTATTAACTTCACCTCCTATACTACAACAAGTAAAGGAAAACGAAAAATTTCTTTTGAGAACCGATGCCAGCAAATATGCTTTAGGAGCTGTTTTGATGCAGGGGGAGAAATATAATGAAAGACCTATTGAATATGCCAGTAGATTGTTACTTCCTGCCGAGAGAAATTATTCTACTACTGAGAGGGAGGCTTTAGCAGTTGTATGGGCAATACAGAAATTTAGAGGTTACATTGAGGGAGCTGAAATCAGAGTACTTACCGACCATCAGCCTCTTAGATGGCTTTTTACGTTAAAGTCACCCACAGGAAGACTAGCCCGTTGGTCTTTATTATTACAAAGTTATAATTTAACTTTTTCGTACACTCCTGGTAAGCAAAATATAATTGCCGATTCCTTATCTAGACCTCCTTGCACAAATAATGAATGCATTGAAAAATGCGATTGTAACCACATTGAAGTAGATTTTCCTCGAATAGGTTCTGAAGAATTTCGTACTGCACAACTAATGGATGAAGAAATAAACAAAATTATCACCTCATTTGAAAATGATGACGAAAATGTTATTCGTTATACTAATAGAGGATACATAATGGTCGACGGAATACTTTTCAGATATTGTTCAGAACAAGATTCCGAAAATGGACAAATAGTGTTACCTAAATCTCTACGGGAGGAAATCCTTTTTAAATACCACAATGATCAAACAGCTGGACACTATGGTATCAATAAAACTTTAAGCCGTATTACAAGACTTTTTTATTGGTCCGGAATCAGATCGGATATTGAGAAGTATGTAAAGTCATGTGACGAATGCAAGAAATATAAACCTACAAATATGAAGCCAATGGGTTTATTACAAACGGTAAGCAGTAATAAACGGTTCGAAATAATTTCTGTTGATTTGTTTGGGCCGTTGCCAAGAACCAAAGAGGGTTTTCAATGGATTTTGATCGTTGAAGACATATGCAGTCGTTGGGTTGAATTATTTGCACTACGAGAGGGTTCTGCAGAAAATTGTGCATTAACGTTGCTAAATGAAGTAATTCTTAGATATGGTATCCCACGCAGAATTCATACTGATAACGGAACTCAATTTATATCTGCGTTGATGCAAAAACTAACATTTTGTTTGGGTATCCAGCAATCATTCACTCCTATTTACCATCCTGAGTCAAATCCTGTTGAGAGGAAAAACAGGGACTTAAAAACACAACTGTCTATTTATGTCAAGAAAGAACACAACAAATGGAATTTGATGATACCAGCAATTAGGTTCGCAATGAACACAGCTAAGTGCGATAGCACTGGTTTTAGTCCTGCCTACCTCACATTTGGAAGGGAGCTTAGGACGCCGATAGAAGTTCAATATGATTTTAAGGCAATTGTAAATTCTGAAAACTTCATTCCGCAAATTACTCCACACTTATTACGTTTGGCACACACTCTAGAATTAGCAAATGAATCTCAAGAGCAAATGCAAGACAAAAATAAAACTTATGTTGACCAACATCGTAGACCACAAGCAAATATAAACATTGGGGATAGAGTTTTAGTAGCTACGCACATTTTAAGCAAAGCAAACAAGGGGCTAACATCCAAGTTTACTCCCCGTCAAGATGGCCCATATATAGTAATAGCAAAGAAAGGATCATCTTGTTTTGTAATAGCAAATGAGGAATCCCCAGATATTCCTATCGCTACTCATCACATATCGGCGCTAGTCCCATACGAAGGTTCTTCATCTAAGCCAATATACCCAATACGTAAAAGAGGTCGTCCTCGAAGTGATGAAATCACCGGAACTAAAAATTTTGAAGAAACCACTACATCACTAAGGGGCAAAAACGTTGAAAATGCGGTTCAAGAAGAAACATCTAATAGAAGAAAATCAACACGTCTACAGAATCGACAACTTAATGATGATAATTAATTAGCTTTAAATGCTGTTGCGCAATCGGGACGATATCATGCAACAGAGGGGGAGATTGTAGCACCACAGTGTATTTACTATTTACTATTTTGAATTGTTTATTTTATTATTATTTTTGTAACTTTAATTTTTTTTTTAATTTGAATTAACGATAATTATTTATTTTACAATACCAATTACTTTTTTCCATCAATTAAATAAATACAACTCTATGTTATTAAATGACAATTATAGTTTGAAAGTCACGTGTAATATTGTTATCACTGATTTTGTTTTATGTTATATTCGTACTATTTTTAAGCTGAGTGAGTTGTAATCAATCATTTTTCTTTAATAAAAGATTATTAGTAAGCCAGCCGTCGAGCTGTACACATCTCCACGGAAAAGCAAGACTTATTATTTAAATTATTTAATAAAGCAATATAACCCTTGAGGACTTTTAAGACCCTTGTGGATATTGCTAGGCTGAGGACTAAAGCTGACCTTTGAGTCTCTTAAGGACCAGTCTATAAATTCAAACAATCGTTATATATAGAAAGCTCCCCGCTACAATGTAATAATATGTTGTTCTTGATATATTTTTTTATTGTTTAATTATTTTGCTTTTAACATTTTTATAAGATATACGCATGTTTTCAAAGCTCTTTTGCAAACAACCAACATTAGAGTCGCACTTTACATAATTTGGTATAGCCGACGCTTGTATTTTCGCCACCGTCGTTGAAAAATGTTCAATTTTGTTAATTTTTGTCTCCGTCAACGATAAGTGTGGCCGGCGCTCTCAACGTCTGTAATGTCACACCGGCTTCGAGGGCAGTGTTATGATATCTATAACGTAACGACGTAATCTCTTTTGATAGTTTTCGACATGAGTTACAGACACATTTTTTTTCTCACTTTTCGCGAAACGATGGAATATTTTGTTTCACATCTTTTCGATGCGAGAAGTTCTCACTAAAGTTACAGAACATGGGTACAGGTGACCTTATCTTGCTACGTAAGCAATAGCTGATAACTAACCATGTGTCAAAATGGTGTACCATTCTGGTGGCTCTGGGGAATCTGTACTAAATTCTATAAATTTAGCTTAAAATTACGAAATTTAAATTTTTTTTAAATTATTACATTGTAAAACACACAATTTAAAATTAATAACGAAATGAAATGTTTGTTTGAATTGTTTACTACAGTGTTGTATTATTTTTGATACAACGTTAAAATATTTTGCAGTATTGAAACGTTTTCAAAAAAGACCACCTTGTATGAATTCGCCTCGGTTGGACCTTCCTAACACCTAAGGCAATGCAACTTCTTTAAGGTCATGAAATTTCTAAAATTATTTAGTTTATGAACCTTCGAAATTTTTATAAATAATAAATCCCATATTCATAAACGATTATTAAATTTAACAAACGTTTATTAAGGAAAATTTTCACGCAGAATTTGTTTTGTAAAACTTTATTGAAATTAAAAAATTCTTATGATTACAGGCGTAAATATTTTCTCAGACGTTAAACTACAAAAAATTTAGACACTTTTAAAAAAATTAATGTGCTGTTTCCAAATGACAGGCAAGCGATCGATTGTGTAGTCAAATTTATATGAAAATCACTTAAAAAACTGAGTGCTTTTCATATAAATTTGACTACACAATCACTTGCCTGTTATTTAGAAACAGCACATAAATTTCCAAAAATTAAATTTTTTCTCTTCCTCACTAACACAGTTGTTACACACACTATGAGAGCTTAATGTTAATGGATTTTATAATGAAATAAAATATGTTTTGTAAATTAAGCTGTAGGGTTGGTTTCCTGTTTTTGTTTTCTTCATATTTTGTAGTTTTCTAAAATGTTTGCTTCGTAAATCACAGAAGCATAAAATTACTTAAAAATTTGTTCTAGTCTGGTGATAACATTTTTATACATGAATGATAAGAGCTGGAAAAGGATAGTGGTGTTGTTGCTGAAAACCAAAAACAAAGTAACAATTGTTAAAGCCAATTTTGTTAGTTATTTATTTAAACTGATAAAGAGCAAGCACAAAAAACTAATTATAGTACGATTGTTAGCAAAAAAAAAAAAACTCTTAGCGTCATGCCACGGATTTATCTAGCCATATAATTGTTAATTAAGAACGAACATTTTTAGTATAAAATGCCAGATGGTTATACAATTCTTAAGCTAAGATCCCACTATCGGCTCAAATAGCACAATCTGTGACGATTTTTATCGTGCTATATCGGCGCACATTTAAAAACATTGCACAATTTATTCTTGGGTGGTCCCATTATCGTCGCACATTGTGACAACTTTTTTCGGTTCATATCGGCCAAAACTCAATTGCGACAATAATCGGTACAATGCGGTCACACTATCGTGCTATTTGGGCAAATAAAATCATATGTTTTTGTTTATTTGCTTGTGGGCAGACTCAATTTTACTTTAGAAATTCGCAAAATTCTCCGTCTGAATATTCCATTATGTTTCCTAACAATTTTTAATAATATATTAATATATAATAAAAAAATGTTTTCCATTTTATTCAAACTTGTTCTTTTTTTTGTAATTGTTGCTTTGTAAACAGTTGTTTACAAACCAGGGATGGCAACATCGATACAACTGCAATGTTTTGTTAAAGCGAATGGTTTTCTTTTATTAAACAGTACAAATGTACTATTTAACGTTTTAATACATAAATAATAGATAAAACAAATGTAATTTTGGTACAATTAAGCTCAAAAAAGTAAAATTTTAGTTGCCAGTTGGTGCAATTTAAAAATTTCGTTTTGCCATCCCTTGTATCGGCGCTGATTGGCGACTGTGATCGGCGCACAAGTGGCCGATAAAAATCGGTACATATTAAACAATTTGATTGCTCCACATTGTGCAAGAGAGTGTTCACATTATCGGCGCATCAACGTTAATTTTGATTGTGCACAGTCAGCACAATTTCGGCACAGATTGTCGCATATTAAAAAATTTTGACCGTTCACAATATCGGCACATGAAATACGATAAAAATTGGTACATTGCGCCGATAGTGGGATCTAAGCTTTACATGAAGCGAAGTATAGAAATGCAAATCTTCTTTTTTCTTAATAAATAAAGATCAATTCTATTAACATATCCGGAATGAAATCTGGACTGATTATTAACCATCAGTGCAAAAATAAAACATAAATGTAATGTAAAAATAAGTAAGAAAGTATAGTCGGTCAAGCCCGACCATATGATACCCAACACCACAGTACTTAAAAACACACCATGCTTATGTGTCCATATAAATATGGATTTCTCTATGTTTAAAAACTTCATTAAAATCGGTTTGAAAGTTTGTGAGAGGCAGAAATTGCCCCCTACATCCCCTTGTGGTCCTATTTTTGAAAAACTGTATAGCTTATGTGTCCATATAGATATGGATCTACCTATGTTTTAAATTTCATTAAAATCGGTTTGAGAGACAAAAATTGCCCTTATCACCCCTTGTGGTCCTATTTTTTTAAAACTGTATAGCTTATGTGTCCATATAGATATGGATCTATCCATGTTTTAAATTTTATTAAAATCGGTTTGATAGTTTCTGAGAGGAAGAAATTTCCCCCTATCTTCCCTCGTGGTCCTACGATTTGGCCCGTTTTCAATAGGCTTGGTCCTTGTGCTAATAAGAAAATATGACCCAAATTTTATCAAGTTATCTCCAAAGTTGCGACCTGTACTTTGCGCACAAGGTTACATGGACAGCCAGCCAGCCAGCCAGCCGGACGGACATCGTTAGTTCGACTCAGAAAGTGATTCTGAGTAGATCGGTATACTTTAAGGTGGGTCTAGGACCACTATTTTAAGGCGTTACACACATCAGCACAAATGCATAATACCCTCTCCACTATTGTGGTGTGGGTATAACCAAATATGGAAAAAGTAACGGCACTTTCCCTATAACTATTTGGCTAGAGATCAGTTCAATAAATTGATAATAAGTAGAAAAAAAATCATAAAACGAATTAGAAGGTCGTAAGTTGATTTGTAATTTTTAATTTTAATTTTTTCGTCACTTTTCTGAAATCCAAATTTAAAAATTTTTTGTTTAGAAGACAGTAAGAGCTTTCGAAAGTAAAAAACCGTTTAAGAGAAAACGACGTTTCGGTAAAAATTCTTAAAACAATGGAACCAAACTCGCTCTATGTTGAAGGCAGAAATTGCCACATATACTTAAAAAACTTACCATGCGTTGGCAAATAAATGAAGAGTTTAAAATAAGAAGTACGTAGCACATATCAGAGTAGTCAAATATGCAAAGAAACCTGTTCCAGCAGTCTCAGAAAAGAGTCAGTTATCATCAAACATCTAATACGGGCTTTGTTACAAAATTTTTTGGCTGCAGGCTGGCCATGAATCGTATCATGGATGATGGGAGATTCTATACAATGGAAGCTCATGAATTAACACCATTTCAAACTTTTTAGGCGAATTTGAAAATAAATTTCTATAAATAGGGAAAGGAACCAAGATACCTAGACTGTTTTATCAATAAAATTAAATGGATGTTATAGAAAATGCACACAAAGGTCATTCAACAGGCAATCCGTAGGGTGCCTCGAAATATGAAAAAAGCCCATCGATATGGCTAGATTTTAAGTTTTGTATTTTAATAATTGAATTTTAACTTTAAATTTTTATTACCTGATATAAATTTTTTATTACTGCTAATGTGTCAGTCCATATGTTATTCCGCATACGCCAGCTACCAAAAAAAAGTTCAAAACTTGTGCTAAACTGCTTTCTAAAACTCTACATGTCTGACATATTTTTTTTTTTTTTGTTCCTGAGTATGAATAGAAAACGCAAAAAACTGCTAGGTGGCAAACGGGTTAATTGAAATGGTCTAGTGGAAATCAAAGTTTTCAAAAGGCCCTAAATATACAATATTTGGCATTACATACACTTACACTTACTGCCTACACAACCAATTCAATTTAACAGCTTTAAAAGCCAGTCCCCTAATTTGAAAATTTTCATTTCTTTTGATCATGTGTTCGTATAAATGTTTAAAAGGTCAAATCATCAATCAGATTAAAATATAATGTTTTTTTTAACAAAAACAAGTCCTGATATAATTTAATAAAAGATTTCTTTCTGTCTTCAGCAAACTAACTTTCAATTGAAATAAAAAAATTTTGATTGTTATTAAAGTTGAAGTAATATTTTTTTGTTAGTCTTTATATTTATCACACTGCCGCATATACGTACATAAAAAAATAAAAGTTATTTTTCAAGCAGGTTAAATTTAGTGTAGCTTCTTTGACTCACTTTTTCATTTTGACAATCGTATTCCTTCTCTCTATCTCGTTTATATTATTTTTTGTCGACACAAGTGGAAAATTGCTGTAATAAATCAAATTTCGTAATACCGAAATAAATGCTTATTGTCGTCTAGAAAACACCAATAAAAGAAAGAAGATTGCAAAGAATAAACTCCAAGACAACTTAAAAAATATTGCATACGAAAGTGTTATAAAAACTGAATGTCGTAATGTATAAAAGATAAATGTGTATGTGTCTTAAAATGCACTTTATTTAAATTATAAACATTTTGGATTTCAACAAAAAAAAAAAAAAAAATGTAAACAACTTAACAAATTATGTCCCAATACTAAATCGGAAATTAAATTAAAAAACATACTCAAGGATTTATTGTCTTTTTGGATCAACAAACCAGAAAATATTATTTACTTACCTTCATTCGTTAAATGAATTCTACAGATAATAATTTGTTAATATCCACACGTACAAGTACACGTACACACGCATTCATTTCCTTATTGACGACCTCACAGAAGTTTGGACAGCCGTGGATGGTGTGAAGTCGAAATAAATGTGGCATGTGTTTGAATAATCATAAAATTTTATGATAATCGAATGCATATTGTGTCTACAAAAACGACAAATTCAAAGCATTGAAATAAAATGTTTTTGCAATCAATATTTCTTTTGTAAAGGGTGTTTTTTTAAGACGTATAGCACTTCCGATATGAATAACTGCTAAGCAGAATTGTAATTTTTGGATAGAGCTCATTCCGCATGAGACTCTTGAGACTCCATTATTTCACGAAAAAAACACTGTTTGGTGCGGTTTACGTGCTGAATTCATCATCGGCCCATTTATCTTTAAATCCGAAACCGATGCCAACAACATGAATGGCGAACGCTGCAAGGAAATGATTCGTAATTCTTGCATTCCTCATGTCATTGCAAATCATTTGGAGGAGAAATGATTCCAACAAGACAGCGCAACATGCCTTACAGCAAACGTTTGTAGACTGAATTATCTCAAGGAAAGGACCTTGGCTAACTCGATCGTTTGATTTGACACCTTTGGACTACTTTTTGCACTGGTACGTCAAATCTTTGGTACGGTTTGTAGTTTAGACGACAACATTCGAACCACTATTAACGAAATTAGACCGGGTGTGCTCGAAGAAGTTCGGCAAAATCGGCAGTCTCGGAGGCCATAAGCTAGAAATTATTTGTAAACATTAAATGCCATGACATTTGTGAGCTAATAAAGCCAAAATTTTAGTCATTTCTCAGTATGTATGTGTTGTGATTAATTTTTTTAAAAAAAAGTTCTGTGCTCTTAAAAACACCCATTACATATCAAGTTAAACAGTAGCAAGATATTAAATAGCACATCAAAAGAAAAATTAAATTACCTTCTTACATGCTACTCAAAACTTTAGCGTGGTACGCACCTTTTTTCCTACAGAAAGTGCGTAGCTAAAAATAAATGCAAATAAAAGTTTTGACATTTGGCATGCATTACCGGAATATGAATACATACTTTGCTGCACTTACATACTAAAAAGTTATTTTACGGTATTAAAAAAAGTAAAAATTATAAAAACTCAAAATTATTAAATTTTTCTGTATTTTAATAAGCATATGTGTATATTTACTTTATAGTTCTCTGGACTACATTAAAAATTTCTGCTCATAATTCTGCAAAATTGTTAACCCAAAATTCAGGCACAGAAGCGTACCATGCTTTGAACTTTACGAATATGATTCCATCTAAAATCATAAAATAATACAAGTGGCAGCCCTGGGACAACATTACAACAATAGAAGAAAATTTTAATCAGAACACGTCAAAAACTATTGTAAAGAAAAATCAAATTATGGCGCTGAACGTGATGTATAAATATATATTAATTTTTTGCCTACAATTTACCCGTCACCACAGGAGGAAACGGTTAATTTAAGTTTGTCATTCCGTTTGAAATTTCTACTTTATTGATCTTAGAGGCTATATAACATATACTTCGTTAAAGTTCGATATTGAAATTCAGTCTGAACAGTAGACAAATTGCTGATATATGAGCAGAAAACAACGACTGCCTCTTATTTTACCATAAATCCCCTGTTGTTGTTGTTTCTTTAATTAAAATTTTGTATTTATTTGGAGAACGGCACGAGCCAACATTTTACAATGAGATTCAAGCATCTTAACTATCAATATACATCATCCGACAAAATGTAGACGGAATTGGAGAAGTGGTCGTGGCATAAAAAAGATTTATTTATATTGGAGGACGGTATAATAAAAATTGTACAAATTTCGTACACATACGTAGGTTGTCAATACACCTACATATGTGGGCTTGGAACCTCCCTTAAAAATACAAAATAGATCATTAACAGTACACAGAAACAATTTTTTAGGCCAGTAAAAGAATTAATCAAAATTAAAATCAGTTTTAATTAAATATTTAATAAGGTGAATTAAACTTTTTAATCAAGTGTATAAAATGTTTAATTGACAATATTTCAATTAAAAGTGTAATTCACTTGATTAAAAGTTTAATTCACCTGATTAAATATTTTATAAAAACTGATTTTATTTTTGATTAATTCTTTTACTGGCCTAAAAATTTTTTTCTGTGTAAAATGTGGCAAAGCGCTTCGCGTTTTATTTATATGACGTTTTACTCCTATCGCATCATGTTGAAGCGTATATAAACCTTAAACACCCAAGACCGCCTACCTATTTACCTATTTACTTCGCGCTGTTACGACGAGTAAATGTATATGAGTATAAATTTCTCAGTATAAAGCTACCAATTGAATTAAATGATTGAGATAGTGTGGCAGAAGAAATTATTCTAGTCAGAACTTTGATGCGACAAGACCATCTTTTTGTATGGTCAATAAACGTTAACAAAATTAATTAATCACAACACAAAACCTGGACTTAAATATAAACCAAACTTTGACGGAAGGCAGGATAAATAATGCTGGAACAAAAAATTATCATCTGGCTTAGAAATGGTACCCGCTTATTTCATCATGATTCCTTTTATGCTTTTGCATAATGCTAATTTTCTACACTTAACTGTTTGAAAAAATAAAACAACTTTCGCAAAAATAAAACAGAAACAAAGAATATTATTTTTATGTTATACATGGCATATAAAATGAAATATCTAACCTCAGGCTTAACTCGTAAATTGAGCTTGAATAATATACAACATATCGAAATGTTAAATCAAAAACAATTCTATTTTCTTTTCCTTTTGGTCTATTTTCTAGTTTTTTTCTAATGCTTTTCTTTGCCATCTATTTTTTTTTATGAAAAAAATATGTCAAAGTTTAAAAGGCCAAGTTAAAATATTGAAATCATAGAAAAATGTGGTAAAACGAAACGAACGTACTTACTTGACAACAAGACGAAATGAAAGTTGAATTAGCATAAACTATTTTAAACTAAACAGGAAAATGCATGTAGAATTTTAAGTCCAATAAATACCTAAAAAGAAAAAGGGTTATAAAAATTACATTAGCAAAATAAAAACAAATTTTAGGATTATAAAGTAAAAAGTTTTGAATCCCTTAATGTGATACTCTGCTTTATTTTAAAGATATTTGCTACAGATTTAAATAAGATTTGAGCAACGACATGTTTATTGAGTTTATATTTCTGTGACATTTTGACAAAACATCTTAAGTCGAGATAAGATTGTTTAAAAGTTTTTAAAAAAACTCGGTGAAAAAATCGTTTTAATTAAAAATAAACAAAATCAAAATTAAAGAAAAATTTTGTTTATAATACAAAATTTTAAAAACTTAAATAAACATGTTTTTTAAATGAAAATTCGTATGATTAACAGCATTTTTTTCAACTTTTTAAATTTGACTTAAGATGTTTTGTCAAAATGCGACAGATTTCTACTTTGTAAAAAATACAATATATACGCACGGGAGGATTATAGGTTTAGAGCCAATCATGTTAAATTTAAATAGAGCTTAAATGGCAACTAAATATACTATAAACACATTTGTACAAAATGTATTAGAAAAAAATGTTATTTTTCACAAAGCACAGTGGAACATACGTTAATTCCAGTGTTACGGATAAACACTTTGTCGTAAAAGTATTTTTTTATATATCTTACATTGCCTGTTCAATTTTTCTTACATTTTGCAAAATATTTAAAAAACTGAATCTTTTATTATTTTAGAAAAAATAAAAACATGTTGATGACAAACATGTTTCTAACAGCCAACTGGAATAAAATAATTTGGTTTTTATTCCTTATTGCAATTTAAAAAAAAATATTCAACCAGTGTTCTTTAATCTCTTACAACAAGCGACTTGATCGATTATGACAACGACAACCGGAGTAAGGCTGATTATATTTCGAACGTTATTAGGGCCAGTTCCTGCATGTACAAATCGCAAAGAAAAATTATGAAAACTGTTTAAAATTATTTAAAACTCGTGCAAATTTGGCTATGCCGAATCTTTCATAACCTTCATTATGATGTTATAAAAAAAAAACATCAATTTCGTTCATTAGATATGCCACGCCCACTTATACAATCCCGCCAACATCTTGTCGATTCGGAAACTTTGGCTCTTGCCGTTCTCCACATATACATAAAATCACAACAACAAGGGATTTGGGGACCGGACCAATCAGGCTACATTTTAAAGGCGAACCATTTCGAACTCTAAGGGCTAAAAAATCAGAGCAAGTTAAACTCTCTTTCTGGTTTAAAATGTGTTTAAACCAACAAATCTATAAATCAAGGAACATATAAACCATCTTTAAACGCATGAAATTGGGCGTTTAAACTACCAGTACAAATCATATGAATTTGCCAACATTTGTCGTAGTGCTGCCACATGTTATTTTTTTAACAACATATAATACATGGGACACTGATTTATGGCTGTTGAGTTTAAACTATATATAAATTCAAGTTTAGTTCAACTAAACCAGCGTTTAAACCATCAGTGATTTATTAGGCATAAGTGACATAAATATTTACTTATATATATACACATTTATATGGGTCTAAAATCATCCAAGCATATTAAGGTTCTTAATTTTGATTTTTACTTTTAAAAGTAGTTTGTATTATGAATTAGTGCTGATGTGTGTAACACCTTAAAATATTGGTCCTATACCCACCTTTAAGTATACCAATCACTTTCTGAGTCGAACTAACGATTTTGGTCCGACTGGCAGGCTGGCTGGCTTGGCTGTCCACGTAACCTTGTGCGCAAAGTACAGGTCGCAATTTTGAATATACTAAGTTGATGAAATTTGGTGCATAGGTTATAATTGACACATAGATAGATCCATATTTATATGGACACATAAGCTATGCATTTTAAAATCAGACCACGAGGGGAGATAGGGGCAATTTCTACCTTTTAGAAACTATCAAACCGATTTTAATGAAATTTAAAACAGATATATTCCTCTTCATATAGCCGCATTGCCTATGCAGTTTTTAAAACTAGATCCCAAAAAAGTACACTTGCCAAAATGTTTTCTAATATACTGTGGTGTAGGGTATCAAATGATCGGTCTTGATCGACTATACTTTCTTACTTGTTTTTTTTTTGAAGTGATTGTGAATAAGATTAATAGGCTATTTTCAGTAAAAACGAAACCAAAAAAAAAAAAACACACACAGAACCAAATTTTTAATAGTCGCTCTAGTTACCAGAGCATTTGTATCGAGATAAATACAAAGTACAAAGTTTACAAATAAGCCCCTTAGTCGTGCCTTTAACACCCATTTATTTTTCATTGAATGATGTTAGACCCCAGTACATATATTCTGGGTCCTTATGAAGAGCGAAGTTGCTTAACTCATGTCTGTCTGTTCGTGTGTATGTCGAGAAATTTTTGAGAATAAATTTGTTAATGTTTTTATTGTGAGAACCATATAACATGTTGAAAAAGACATTTTGCATGATAATATGTTTGAGACAATAATAAGTTAAAAACATTATGTCTGAATATATATTGTTACTAGTTTGTGTTTTTTAGCGTCCATATTTTTTCGGCATATTTGCATGCCTATTTTAAGCATATTTGTGTAAATTTATACCTGCCCTAAAATGTTTACTTAAACAAATCAAAAACAAGTAAGAAAGTATAGATATATTTATGTCACATATACTCCGTTAAAGCATGGTATTAAAATTCAGCCAGATCGGTCCATAAGTGTTTGAGATATGAGTCGAAATCAACGACTGGCGCTAATTTTCCTCATAAAACCCGTGATGTTCTTTTTTATATCTGGAGAACTGCAAGAGCCAATGTTGCCAAATTACGTACAGGCACCTTGGTTATCAATATACAATCTCTCTTAAAATATATGCGGGTCTAGAGAAATGGGCGTGCCACATCCCGTGCAAAGACTATAGATTTCTGTATATGTATCTAAAAAATGGCAATAACTAAAAGTTTCCAAACTTGGTACAAGCATCTCGGTTATCAAAATACAACATCCAACAAAATGTGGGCGGGATTGGATTAGTGAGCATGCCACAAGCTAGCTTTATTTATCTCTTAAGAACAAAATTTGTATCACTTTCTTAACGCACCATGGTGAAGGGTAAACAATATTCGACATAGCCGTGCTTTATTTGGCTTGTTTGAAATTATTTAAAAATTTTTTCACGAGAGTTTAACGGTTATTCCAATTAAGAAGCCGTACAAACAACCTGATTGTCCTCCTTCATACCAACCTATAATCCTATTAGAGTCCATTAGTCTGCTTTCACACGTTTCATCTTTTGATGCTCAACTCTTATGTTTTTAGGTGAGAGAAGAAAGAAGAAAGGGGGTTAGTACGGAGATGCCTGTACTCGGGCAGTACGCTTTGTGTTTTTATTCGTTGATATATGCACAACAATGGCTGCATGTAATTTTTTTCTTATTTTTTTCTCTTTGATTCGCTGTAAATAAAATTGTTGTTGTTTTGAACCGAAAAAAGTTGAAACCGATTGCTGCGTGTGATTATATTGGCATCTTTAAAAGGGAATTGAAAACAAGTTGAGCATCAAAAGATGAAACGTGTAAATTTAGACTTAGCAATATTCTTGAAAAAGTTATTAAAGAAAAATTAACGAATTTAATCAAAACCAACAATATACTAATACCTCCTCACCAAAATAGCACAACCATTAGAGAGAATAAAGAATTAAGTAGCGTGGCACAATGGATTAATCTGTAAGTTGATTCGTTTAAACTATCCCATAAATGTTGTTAAAATGATTCAGGCTTTTCTCTCTCTCCGTACACGTTGGCTTGGATTAATCCGAAAATTATAGTGTCCCAGCTGTTTGTCGATAGGTCTCCCGGTCTCCGATACTTTATATAATTTGTGATTTGTACGATGTAAATTTTTGCAGATGATACTGCAATTCTCTGCTCGGAAATGTTTTAAAACATATTTTAATAAATTGAAAATTATGTTAAAGAGTAAAAAAAACACAGGCAATTTTTTTTTACAAGGAATAAGAGACCTTGTCATATTCCCCAAGTATCTATTAATATAAATAATCATTCAATTCGTCGTAATGAATCCTTAAATAAAATTTTGGAATCACATACCATATATTTTAAATAAGATAAATATTCTAATTCGCATACTGTATTATTTTATAAATCAAAATTCAAGATTAAATAAAGAAAGTAAAGAGAGTAGAAGTCAAGATTACTCTATGTAGAAAGTAGGTCAAAATATGCGAGCATATGTAAAAAGAAAAAGATATGTTACCTAAATAATAACATCGAAAAGCTAAATACAGTAAAAAGTAGCAAAGACTGGTGGAAGCTAGCCAACTTTGTAAAAAATCGACATCCAAAACTAGGAATTAATTTGAGTATTGATGACTTTTATCGCTTCTATTTAACCAATATAGTGACATTATATTATCAGCTGCACATATTGTTGATCCCTTTTTAGACTCACCTTTTGAGATGAGAGAGCTTGATCTAGTTTTAAAAAATTCCAAACTAAACAATGCACCAGGAAAAGACAGAATAAGCTATGAGTTGTATAAATTTGCACCATTGAGTCTTCTAACGGAACTATATTTTATTACACGAAGGCTTACCTGATTCTTTTCGGCATTCGATCGTAATACCTCTTTTCAAAAAGGGTATAACGTGCTGGGTGGAGTATCACAACATAATTAGCGAATTTCAAGCAGGTTTTCGTAAGAACTACTACACTGTAGATAATCTATTTAATTTGACCAGAAAAATTATTCTTAAGCAAGTCGAATTCATTACAGGTGATCTTAAAACCCCTGCTGATAACTAATTTTATTTAGCTTTGTAATTGTTGGATTTCAAAATTTTGAACAATTTTGAACTCTTTGTAAATATATGTGTAACATAAAAGAAATGTGTAATGTAAATAATATTTAACAAATAAATGAATTAAATTGAATAATTTTTAGAAAGAAGGCAAAAAACTATGTCAAAGTAGCTGGTTAGAAACTCGCATCATACTAATTAACCTTGTAGACTTTAGGGTTATTGGAAGTGGAAAATGGCGTAATCTTGGTGAAATTATTATATTTCTGCTAAGGAAATAAAAAAGTAAAAACGTTGACATAGAACGTATTGATTCAAAATTCAAAACTATAACGCAACTACATTTCTGCTACGAGCAAGGTGAGATATTCCGCTAATGAGCACGCACTGTGCCTCGTCTCAGATCCGAACTTATATGAAGACTTTTGGGCGAACATTATTCAAAGAGTTTAGAGAACCTTTAAAGAAGCCAAAAATTTTAAATTTTCACTTTTTGCAAGAAATCGATGTACTGTCATATCCGCCCACCGTAAAAATCTTACATCATTTGCTCTACTCTTTCACCCACAAAATACAGTTGTATCCGTCTTCTTGATATAAAAGTAGCATCTCCAGAGACAACTTAAGAGAAATATTTTGAGTTGTCCTCAAATGTAAGCTGAATTCATTTTGGTTTGGTTTCAAATAATTAGAAATATTTTAAGTTGTGCTAGTGTTTATGTCAAATCGGTTTACTTTGATGATGTTTTATTTTGTGTTGTCTCTTTTAAGTTGTTATAGTTAAGTTTACTATGCTGTTATATTTCGTTTTGTTTCTATATTTATAAAATGACTATATACATGAACAAGTTCCACATAAAGCGGAACAACTCAAAAACTTGTTTTTTTTTTTGAATAATTTCTGAAAAAATTACAAAAACCACTGCCGTTTTAATTACCTTACTAGTATCCCTTCCCAATGCTATAATTGTTTTCAACTTTCATTGCAAGTATTAAAAAAAAAAACAGTTTTTTGCCTCTACTGAAGATTTGTAAATTTTGAGTTGACTTTCTTTAGAGGAACCAGTGCGATATGTATATTTGAATTCAATTTAAAACGTTTCTAAAACAATTTTCAATCCAAAAGTTTAATATTTAAAAAAAATAAATGTTGATAACATTTTTTTATTAAACAAAATATATGTGTTACGTCAATGTGGACTGCTCAATTTTTATTGCTTAATTTTTGTATTATATTTTTAGTACAATTACTATTATTTTAGTGAAACAATACAAATAATTAATTTTAAAATTATAATCGCTACATTGTTTGCAATTTCCGCGAATATATAAATTAAAAATTTCTATTTTTCATTTATTTTTCTATTAAAACAGAATAGAAAACAATTTTTTAAAAAATTAAGTCTATACAAAATTAACATAAAATTGCTATAATGTATAAACAGTATATGCGTACATGTATACAGTTCAAATCCATACAAATGTGTATGTAAAAGATAAATAACTACCCTGCAGGCAAAGTGACAAGTTTTTAGTTAGACCTATACCTGTATATACTTGTTGCTTTTTCCTTTAGACTAGTTGCTCATCTGTTTTTTCTTCATATGAGGGGTATTGAAACAAAGGTTTCAATCACTTTTTTTTTTTTAACTAATATAACAATGCCATAGAGTTGCATTTACTTAATTCTTCTGGTGTGGTAATTTGGCAATACCAAAATATACCTTTATCCAGGTAAGATCTTTGGTCAAAAAGAATCGACTGATACAAAGACAGCCATTTCCATTGGAGATTCCAAAAAAAAAAAAAAAAAATAAGACCTAGCTCGTTTTCTTTAAAAAGTTTCATTTAATTTTTCTACAGGGTGTCCTAATACGTTTCAACTAACCACAAGTTTGCTCATTTTGAGTTTGATTACTTACGCCAGAGAACCAGAGAGATAGAGAATATTATTTTAAAAATATTATTATGAGTTACATAACTCATAGCTGATGCAATAAACTTTGGTAAAAAACGATTTGCTGGTTTTGTTAAATGCTATAATAATCATGTTAGAGGCAAAGATTCCCATATTCAATTTGTTTAATTTATTAAGTTTAACACATCTTATTTTCAAATTGAAATTATTATGAAAGCCATTTTGGCATGCTGCTGGTGTCTTATGATTGTGAGTTCTTCTGCAAACAAAGGGGCAATACAACAAAAGTGAAACAAAACATATCGTCAGATCATTATTGGTTTGGCGCATATCATGGTAATTTCACCATGAAATTCTAATAAAAAAATGAGCTGACGATATGTGTAATGGGTAAAATAATGATAATATTCTCTACCTTTCTGGTATAAGTAAGTTAAACAAGCAAAAATATGGTTAACATTTTTTCAAAATGAAACTTATGCAGAGTGAGTGAGTACTAACTCGTTCTGAGAACACTCTGTAGAAAAATTAAATGAAGCTTTTTAAAGAAAACGAGCTAGATTTTGAGTCAGTTGTGACTATTTCTAATGAACCATTAGATAGTTTTAAGTTAGCTTTATTTCCGACAGAGGGGTTATGCACTCTATCCCGCTGCGGTTAAAGTATACTTTATTATAAAAATTTTACTTTGAAAAAGTCATCTATTTTACTTAACAATTTTAACAAATAGAAACCGGGAATTTTTCTTCCTTTTCATAATTTATTAAACATGAAAAAAATGTTTACAGTAACACAAAAATATTTGCTTTCTGTTTGCATTTTACATTGAAACCTCTAGAAAAGTAATAATTTGCATAAAATCACAGCCTATAAATTCTAAAGCCTTTTTATGTAGTGTTGTCGTTGTTTTTATAACAAACAAGTAAATCGTGTATCACCTGATGTATTTATTTTTATAAGAGAGAATTCTCGTACAGTCGATATTTTATAGGCTAAAAATAACTTTGTCATTCCGTTTGTAATTGCTACAATATTTCTCTTAGACCCTCTAAGGTATAAACATTCTGGGTCCTTAAGAGTAGCGAAGTTGATTTAACGATCTCCGTTAGTCTGTGTCTGGGGTTCCCGAAGACACCAGCTCTGATGGGGACCAGGTGTTTGTATACTTATATATATATATCATATATAAGTCCACAAATGGTTGAGATATGAGCCACAACCACGACTGCCTTTAATTTAACCAAAAACTCCCCTGCTGTTTTTTTATATTTATCTGGAGAATGGCAGGAGCTGAAGTTTCCAAATTAGGTAAAAGCATCTTGGTTATCAATACACAACACCCGAAAAAATGAGGGCGAGGATGGAGAAATGGGCGTGCAACTTCCCATACAGACATTATAGATTTCATTATATCTGGAGGATGGCAAAAGCCAAAATTTTTAAATAAGGTACACACACATATTTCGGTTATCAATAGACAACAATCGAAAAAAATGGGCGAGAGTTTTTATTTTTATCTTAAGAACGGTATTTATATAACATTTTGTTAGGGACAGCCGAATATTGCACTCTAACTTGTTGTTCTTATTGATTCAATTAGTTGACTTGTACAAATCTAGTACTTTTGCAGCAAGTTTCGTTGCAACTAGTTATGTGACTGTTCTAAAACGTAACTAGTTTTAAGTTTACCTGCAGGGTATGATGCACTGTTTTCGTATAAATACAAGCAAAAAAAAAACCATTATCATTTATTTTAATTAAAAATTTTGTCAGCAAATAACATTCGAACGTGTAATTCACACATACACATACACATATGTTTTCAATAATGCTGAAGTAACAAATAATAAGAATTCAAAAAAGGTAAATTAAACAAATAACACTAATAAATAGCCTATAAAATTCTGTATAATTTTGTCATATTGATCACAAACTTTTTTAAATTTTTAAAATTGTACGGCAAGTTATTAAGAAATTGCGACTTATGTTCTCAAAAAAGTATATGTACCCTGTTTCTTAAAAGTCTGGACTAAATTTTTCGACACTAGACGTCAAAAAAATCTTACGCTCTTAATTGTTTCAAAATCTTTAGATATTGAACTATAACTTAATAAAGAATTCAGCAAAGGGCTAAATAATTACTTTTTTCAGTGTAGTCCTTGTTTCTTTTTATGGCATCTACAATTTTTTGTAATAAAAATTTTTACTAGAGATAACAACAAGGAACTTTAAATGCAACGTTTCAATTTAACATAATGTCCCAACAATCTTCGAGCGATCATCAGAAAAAAGCTTTATTTATTTACATTGACAAGTCTACATTTGCCATTTTCGTTATTCGATTTACTTTATGAAATCAACTTTAAAAACAAAATCGTTTTCGATCGTAATTGAAGTCGGTGTTTTATTAAATTTTAAGCAACGTTTTTTTTCAAGCCAATTAAACAATTCGTTATTGGGTTAATAATAATTAACTCACACTTAAGGTGTTATGTAAGAAGGACTAAAATCAAAATACTACAGATTTTTAAAAAATTTTAAGCCAGTTCGATGAAGATTTGCTGGAACAATGTCATAAGTCAAAAATCGCAAATTTCGACTTAAGTAATATCACAAATATCTTATGAAGGTTTGTTAAACTCAACTCTTGAGAGAAGATAAAAATTTTCTTTTTCCATTCAATTTGGTGGAAATTTAAAACTTTAAAGTCTTTTTATGTAAAAATTAAGTTTTTGAGTTATGACGATGTTGCAAAAAATGAGCGATATGTGAAAAAAATTTCTTAAAATTTTATTTGAGAAAAAACAATTTTTAACAAAAAAAAATTCAAAAATAACACAGGTAGACCAAGGTACATTTACACAAGATAGACTCATTTATGAGATCATTACAAAAATACCCGACTTGGCAAAATTGTCACCATATTAAACAAAAACAACTTAACACACTCATGCACATGCACATATTTTTGCTCATACATACGAATTTGACATTTGGGGCTTATGTCTGTCCGCTAATGAGTCTACCTTGTGTAAATGTACCTTGAGGTAGGCATTGAAAAGGTTCAATGGATTCTTATGTTTTTTCTCCCATCACATCATTTCTTCCAGTTCTTCATTTGTCTTTGCCCAAAAAATAACTGATGCTTTTAGTTCTTATTGATTAAGTGTAAACAGTAGCTGTCAAACCAACTCAAAAAGCGAAAAGTTGTAGGTACACAATTTTTTGTTTTTTGTTCGACAGTTTTTGGTTTCGACTGCAGTTTTTAAGCCCTGGCTGGTTTAATTAAAATTATTTATAACTTATTTAAAAAACTTCTAAATTATGCGTCGAATAGCGGTTAATTGACTTTGATATACAAAAATTCCCAAGTTATCATGGATAAAATCCAATTTTTTTTGAAATTTTAACGTTTTTCACCAATTATTGTCTCTTCCGAAGATTTTTTTACCACAACTAATAACAAAATTTATAGTTTTATAATTTTATTTTATAGTCAATTTGTTTAAAAGCATTTTAAGCCATAATATGCATAGATTTAAAATATATTTAAAAACAAATTTACTTCTTGTTTTGAGGACAAAATTTAAAAAGAACCGAGTGTAAATGAAAGTTAAAAGATTAAAACTTATTTAATTTTTTTTAAAATTTGTGGTCAGCGTACTAAATTTGTAGAAATTAATGTATTGCAAAATGTCTTTGCAAAAGATTAAATTTGTTTAACAGTGTTATTTTACTTTGTTAGTTTCTGTAAACTTTTCATGTTATTGCTATTATTATTGCAATTGTGCTCTTGCACCGAAAATAAATGTAGCATTAAATTAAAATTCACACAGTGTTGCATTAAGTAAATAAGCTGCATTGCAGACAATTCCAAAATTTTGTGAGCAACAGTTGTAGAAAAACATCAGTTAAAAGTTAGATTTTTTAAGGATATTAAACTAAGTAAAACTTTTTGTATAAAAGGTCTAAAAAAAAAAATTATTTGCTTATTAAAAAGGCTTTCAATGACAACAATGGCTGGTTATGGGCTGATTTTGTTGATATGGGTTCGTTATACATAGTACATTGCCCTGACAAAATACTCTTCAGCGGTAGTTCTTTAGTTGGGTCGATTATTAAATTTTTATCAATAATTTAAGAGATTTATATAATGTTTACTAATTTCGACGCTTTTTGATATTACCTTTTAATCATTATATTTATTTTTAAAAACTATCACACTTTTGGCTTTCACTTATCACTTGTTTTTCTTCATTCTTTTTTAATGTATTATCTCATAACATTTAAGAGAACAACAAATACAACCCACTGATTAAATTTTAAAATAAAAACTTAACTATAATTAATTGCACACAAATTAAACGCTGTTTAAGTACTTTTAAATTTAACACACTTTAAAATTTCTGCAGCTTCTCATATTTAAGATTTTTTTTTTTTAATAATGTAATACTTTTATTTTTTCCAAACATTTCAAACTAATTACGCAGTTATAATTGCTCTTGTGATATTGTATGCAGATGATTGCTCACTGATAAGTAAAAGAAGAAAAAAATTAATAAATATCTAACGGAGTCAGGCAGAATGGAACAGAATAAAGTGGGAAAGAGAATAGTGATGTAGTCAGAGTTGCCTTGTTTTATTATTTCTAATCAAAATTGGTGATTTTTATTTTCAGTGTGAGTTGCGAATATTTTTTTAATTTTGGTTACTTTTTTTCTTAACATACATATTAATTTTATTTTTATTATTGAAGTCTTATTTAATTTTTCTTGGTAACTGTTAATAACGTTTTTTATTTCAAATATTTTTTTAACCTGTTTTTATTACTTTTGTTGTATAACACAAGTTATGTGTGCTCAGAAAATCACCGAACTTCGCCAAATTATATTTTCTTAAGATTTTTGTTAAGAAAAAAATCGCCAAATGTGATTTTAATAGTTGAAACGGCCCTGTTCTGGAAATCGAAATCTATTGAAGTTGAAATCGATAGAGAATTTTAAATAATTTTTTTTAATGAGCGTCATTTTTTGGACTTTCAAAACAAGATCTTTTTAAAATTTGTTTGATTTTAATATCACTCGGAATCGATTTTAAAACAAGGCTGAAAAAGTGCACAAAAGTATTTTAAGTGTTTCTAATTACCTGAATATAAGTAAAAAGTCGCCATGTTTGAGGAGAAATCGCCACATTTGACAGTTAAAAAGTGAAAGACAATTTAATTATTCCTTTTTTGTTTTTTTAAAAAACTGAAGTACAAATATCTATTATTCTAAAGGCCATATTCAAACAAATTTCAATATATTAACATTTAATAAACTGAAAATCTTTAAGAGGGGCTTATTGGTACTTTGTGTTCTTTAACTGTTATTTGTTGAATTTCCGTTAGTTTTGAACCTAGAAATATAAAATAAAACATGCAAGGTCGTCAGTGAATGAGAATCTGCAGGAACGATCTTCTTTGTTCCTTTTCTTTCTTTAACTGGTATTTTACTTAATTTTCGTTAGTATTGGACCAGGAACATAAAGAGGGAACTTTTTGGAAAATTTTTGTTCTTCACCGTGTACTTTTTTGAATTACCGTTAGTATTGTTTCTATAGAAACATAAAATTAAACATGCAATATCCTGAGTTAATGCGAATCTGTATGTGGGGCTTTATGGACCTTTTTTGTTCATTAACTGGTTCTTTTCAATTACCATTTGTATTGGACCAAGAAACATAAAATTAAAAATGCAATGTCCTTAGTGGTTGAGAATCTATAAGAGGTAACTTTTTGGAAATTTTTTGTTCTTCACTAGGAACTTTTTGGATTTCCTTTAGTATTGGACCTAGAAACATAAAATTAAACATGCATGTTCCTGAATGACTAATAATGTGTAAGAGGCATTTTTTTGTGCCTTTTCTTTTTTAAACTGGCACTTTTCTTAATTTTCGTTAGTATTGGACCTAAAAACATAAAATTAAACATGCAGTGTCCTCTGTGGATAAGAATCTATAAGAGGGAACTTTTTGGTACTTTTTGATTCTAAGCCTCATACATTTTTAATTTCCGTAAATACTGGACCTAGAAATATAAAATTAAACATGCAATGTCCTCAGTGGTCAAGAATCTATAAGAGGGAACTTTTTGTTACTTTTTTGTTCTTCACTAGGTACTTTTTAAATTTCCATCAATATTGGGCCTAGAAATATAAAATAAAACTTGCGAGGTCCTCAGTGAATGTGAATCTGTAAGAACGATCTTTTTGGCACCTTATCTTTCTTTAATTCATACTTTGTTATTGTTGTTAATATTGGACGTAGAAACATAAAATAAAACATGCAATGTCCTGAGCGGATTAGAATCTATAACATGGATTTTTTTTTTTGGTACTTTTTTGTTTTTCAAATGATATTTTTTGAATTTTTGTTAGTAATGGACCTACAAATATAAAATTAAGAGAGGCTTTTTAGTCCTTTTTCATTAATTAACAGGTACTTTTTAAATTTTCGTTAGTATTGGACAAAAAAAACATAAAGTCAAACATGCAAGGTCCTGAGTGAATGAGAATCTGTTTTTCACCGGGTACCAAAAAACTAAATTCAAGATGCAAGGTCCTAAGTGAATTAGAATCCATAAGAGGAGCTTTTTGGTACTTTTTTGTTCTTTTAGTGTTATTTTTTGAATTTCCGTTAGTATTGGAACTAAAAAACAAACAAAAATATGCCAGGTTCTCAGTAAATGAGACGTAGAAACATAACATTAAGCATGTCCTGAGTGAATGAGAATCTGTAAGAGGGGCCATTTGGTCCTTTTTTGTTCTTTAACTTTTACTTTTTGAATTTCCGTTCGTATTGGACGTAGAAACATAAAATTTAAATAAACATGTAAAGTCCTCTGTGAATTAGAATCTGTAAGAACGATCTTTTTCATACCATTTCTTTATTTAACTGCTACATTTTTTTTGTTAATATTGGACCTAGAAACATCAAATTAAACACCAAATGTCCTCAGTGAATTAGAATCTATAAGGGGGAACTTTTTGTATCTTTTTGTTCAACAACCCGTAATTTGTATACCCTCCACCACAACTAGTGGTGAATGAGGGTATACTTAGTTTGTCATTCCTTGTAAAACATTTTTATTTTTCATCTGAGACCCCTTAACGTATATATATATTCTGGCTCCTTGAACAATTCTAAGTCGATTTGGGCATGTCCATTTGTCCGTCTGTCTGTACAACTCTTGAAAACACGCTCACTTTCGAAAAATTCAAAAGAAAAGAACAATGTTGGTTTCAAATTGCTTAAGCAGTTTGAGATTGAAATCCAGCAAAATCGGTTCCGTATAATGAGAGTTGTGAGTCCAAATGTGAAATTACCATCCTTAAAAATTGACAATTTTTGTTACAAAAGCTAACGTAAATGCACGGTTTGATATACGATTTCGCACAAATTTGTACTATATGACTAGAAATCATAGTGTTGATTTTCGTGAAGATCGGTGCTCTCGGTAAAGAGTCTAGTAAGCCTAAAACCGTGAATAGTTACGCTACTGCAATAAAATTTGGTTCGCCACGGCTTCATAAGACTATAAATTACACTATTATAAACTATAAACAGTTTAGTACGCCTAAAGCCCCAACGTAGTTTCATAAGTCACAGCAGAAAATATCGTAAAAATCGGTCCATAATTTACCATATTCCCATATAATGCCCACTCTTAAATAAGCCTAAAACAGATATAGATGATGTGCTAGAATTTGGTTGAACTTAGCTTCATATGTCCAGAAATCATACCATGCAATTTTGTAATAATTGGTATATAATTTATCTTAGGTCTCATATAATGCAGTCTTCTAAAACCCGCTTTAAAACTAAAAATCGCTATAACAAATTTAACTAGCACATCGAAATTTGTTCTAATTTAGGTGTTTTAAAACCAGAAAACACTATACAGAATTTTGTAATAATTCCCATGGATCCAACATAAATTTCCCGAAAATATTGGTTCAAGTAACTTTTAAATAAAAAGATATTAAAGCATAAAGCTCTCTGACTGTCGGTCAATATATTACCATATGTAGGTCTAACCGCGACGAATTTTAAAACTGATATCCGTTATAGTAAAGATTAATTAATAATTTATAGATCCAAAGATCCAATTTAGCAGTTAGCATTTTCTTTAGCGTTATGCAATTATTTATAAGACAAAGTTTATGTTTCAGGTTTTAACAAAAAGTACCAATTTTCCTATTATACGTAATCCTTCACTCGGGATCCTGAACCTATAATTTTATGCTTCTAAGTTCAATATTATAGAAAATTCAAAAAGTACAAGTATTAAAGTAAAATAATGTAATTAAATTTCCCACATTTTACCTTTTTGATATCTTTTTTCTCTCCATTGAAGTATCAAACATGTAAGTATTGTAGTGGCTGCCCATAAGTTAATACGGATATGTCAACCCAATAAAAAAATTGAGCTTCCAACGAAGCAGGCTTGTAAGGGAGAAACGTAAAAGTGTCGCTTAGCATATCGCAAACGGAAGGCATGAATTTTATATGGCGAGTTCCCACTTTGAAGCAATACATTTTTGACCCATAAAGCGCATTATTCAGCGCATAAAAAAATTGTTGGATGTAACGCTCAGTTTTACACACGGATTGTTTTAATACAGTAATTTTTTAGTATTCTCCCTTACAAACCTGCTTCGTAGTAAGGGAATGCCGTGGCACTTGAAATTTTATTTTTTCTATAAAAGTTGTTAAGAGTTCGTTCACTTACTTTACTGCATCTCTGTATTTCTTATGCGCTTATTTTTTTAAATGTAAATGCAAAATGATAAAATCTTTTATTTGGAATGATTGGAAAAAAAATATTTTGTAAAAAAGTACCAAAAATATCTAAGATTTTCACCGATTTAAACGTTCAAATATTTTTTTTAGATAAGTTACGAATGTTTTTTTTTTCTTTTATTTATTGAATCTTCATATATTAAATATGAACTAACAATAACGCAAGGGAACAAGGTTTTTAATGATTAAGAAGCTCGACTTTGCGCGATATAGCGTTATGTCCAAACTTAAGGCATTTCCGCTACATATATTTTGGAATCACTTGATAACGGTTCCTTATTAAAAAAATTCCAAAATTCGTCAACGATATTCTCGTTGAGCCAAACTTACATTGGTTTTAAATTTGCGCAGTACTTTCAGAGACATCGTTAAAATTTTGAAAAAAAGAACAATTTAAAAAAAAAAATTAAATTTTTGTTCTTTAAAAATTCATAAACAATAAAAAGGCGACAAAAATCACAGTTTTGGTCCAAAAGAATTTAGTTAAACATATTTCGAATCAAATGAGATATCCACTTTTTACAAAAAACTGCTGTCATGTATGTCAAACGTTTATAATGTCTTTATAATAAGAAAAAAATCCACTGCAAATATACATATAACCCAACAGATACATATTTTAGATATAAATAGTGTTAAAAAGGTCATTTGAATATTAGTTTAAGTAGTATACATCCATCTTTATTAATTTTTGAGTTCCAGGCAAAAAAAAAAGAATAACGAAAAAATTGAAGTTGGGCATGCCGAACCACAAGATACCCTACATTGCTTTTAAGTATTACATAACTATTTTCAAGAGTAAATCCTATTTAGGGCCTATGCACAATTGTTAAAACACATAATCTATCAAATAAGTTTTATATTTGTTTATAGAGATACAAACATATTTATACAATCAATTTGTTTTTAAGTTATTTTCGGTAATAGGCATAATAGCCATTTTAATGGCTTACAAGTAATCTCGTTAAATTTCAAATAGTGTGTTCATTCCGAGCGGGAAAAAGAAAGAGCACAGGTGCCTTTTATAAGGCTTTTCTACTCATTCTTTTGGATATACAAAGCCTGCTCGCTCCGTTCCATACTCATATCTTTTTTACACACGTTTTCATTGCGGAGTAGGCCTTCTGCTTTCGCTTTTTTTTATCAGTTACATAAAAATGGTAACGGGATAAAACAAAATAATAGTTCTCATAGAACCGAATGTGGAATGTGTATCTTATATTTAATACAAAAGAGCCGAGGTCTTCTATGAGGCATTCTTTAGCAGCTAGGTACGAATATTAAATGAATCAAAAAAAATTTTAAGCTGGGTTACTCTCTCGTTATGAAACTCATAATTCCAAAAAAATTTAATAATTGGACAAAACTGCAATGGAACAATGATGGAATAAAATAAAGCTGAATATCAAATTATCTTCAAAACTGCAAGCCAGCAAGCCGGCAAAATAGACGGACATTCCAAGATCGGTTTAGAGAACAATTCTTAGTCGATCGGAATTCTAAAGAATGTTACATACACACACCAGCACAAACGCCTAACACCCTTCCCGTCTATGGTCGTGTAGGGTATAAAAAAAATATTAATACAAAAATCCAAGCCCACAAAGCCAAACAACCACAAAATATTCGCGTTTGTTTTTATTCCTTTTAGCCAAATGCGAGTTTCTATTTTGTTTTGTGGCTAGCGAGGTTTTGTGCTCAATTTTTTGACACATGGAAATTGTAATATTTTTCATTCATTTACTCGTAAAAAAACAGTATTCTCTACATGAAGTATGAAAAATGGGATGGCAAACATGAATAAAAATCCATTAGGAAGAAAAGTGTTCTAAATTTTTTTTAATGTCAAAATGGATAATAAAAGTTACAAGGTTACATTATGTAATAAATTTAAACTAATGAGTTTTTATTTTAACTTAAACTTGTAATTATGAAATCTATAATTAAACTACAAAATTTTATGATAAGATACATTGGTTTGTTTAAAAACACGCTCACTTTCAAAAAACTCAAAAGAAATGAACAAACTTGATGTCAAATTGCTTGTAACGGGTCCGCCATCTAACGTTTTTTTTTTTCAACTAGTGCTTATTTCGTGAATGCAACACTTAGCTCATGTCTGAGTTGACAGATAATTAGTTTTATCCTTCCGCTGAACGAATATGGTTGTGTATACGCTTGAACAACGCTGGGAAATATTGCGACATTACTTTGAAAATCATGGTAATGTTGCAGAATGTGTGCGAAAATTGCGTACGGATTTTGGCAGAAGAGAAAGAAGCACAGTCAGCTCCGTATGTTCGTTATCTTGGAAGGGGGAAAGAAACTGGCATCCTCATCGATAAACCAAAGCGTGAAAAGCCATAAACAGTGCGTACACTCGAGAATATTGCTGCTGTGGCAGAAAGTGTGCGTGAAGCGCCATCAACATCAATTCACCGTCGTTCTCAACAATTGAACATTTCGGAGACATCATTGAGACGAATTTTGCATTAAGACCTTGGTATGACGCCATACAAAGTCCAATTGGTTCAGGAGTTGAAGCCAACTGACCATCCAACGCGTTTTCGCTTCGCTAAGTGGGCCTGCGATCGACTTACAGAAGATGCCGATTTTGCCAATAAAATCATCTTTTCAGATGAAGCTCATTTTGATCTTGGCGGGTATGTAAACAAGCAAAATTGTCGCATTTGGGGCACAGAAAACCCGCACGCATACATTGAATTACCGATGCACCTAAAACGAGTCACTGTTTGGTGCGGATTTTGGTCCAGAGGCATAATTGGGACATATTTCTTAGAAAATGAGCAAGGAGTGGCCGTTACAGTCAATGGCGATCGTTATCGGGCCATGTTGAACAAATTTTTGTTCACAAAAATTGAAGAGGAGGATATTGGCAACATTTGGTTTCAACAGGACGGCGCTACGTGCCACACAGCCGAAGCTACACTCGATGTTTTGCGCCCTGTTTTTAAAGATCGCATTATCAGCCGCAGAGCTGATGTCGTTTGGCCACCTCGGAGCTGCGATTTGACACCGTTTGACTATTATTTGTGGGGTGCCGTCAAAGATAAGTGTTACGCCGACAAGCCAGAGACAATTGACGCTTTAAAGGACAATATTCGTGAAGCCATTGGTGAAATACAGCTGCACACAATCGATAATGTGCTTAAAAATTGGACCGATCGTGTAGGCTTCTGCATGGCCAGCCGAGGCAGCCATTTGAATGAAATTATTTTCCATTATTAACCGGAAGGATTGTACTTTCAAATAAAAAAAGAAATTTTGAGAAAATATTCAGTAGTTTTTTTTTATAGCATTTTCAAAAAAAAAAAGGTAATTGGCGGACCCTTTTGTTATCCTAAGCAGTTTGAGATTGAAATCCAGCAAAATCGGTTCAGTAGGATCAGAGCTATGAATCAAAATGTGGAACCACCACTCTAAAAAATTTACCTAGGCCCCTACTCCCGGAAAAAATTAATTAATAATGCTATCATAATACAATTTGTTTTGTCACAGTTTTATAAAACTAGAAATGACTAGAAGATCGGTGCATAATGTACCCTAGGCGTAGAAATCACACTAATAAATTTCGTGATGATCGGTCCATAATTTACTATAAGCCCCATATAAAGCCCAGTCTGGTAAATTAATTAAATACGGCTAAAACCGTAGCAGATATAGATATTGCGGTCAAATTTCTTTCAATTTAGCTTCATATGTCCAGAAAAAAACTCATGCAATTTGTTATATACGGTCCATCATTTACCTTAGATCCCATATTTAGCAGCTTTCTGAAATTCACTGTAAACGATAAAACTAATTCCACCTCTGTATTGAAATTTATTAAAATTTATGTTTTTTAATATGTACCAGAAATCTGCAGAATTTTAGATTGATTGGTCCATAATTTACCATGGGTCCAATATAAATTCGCCTCCTGAAAATCATATAAGTTCGGCTTAAACTGTTACGAATCATGATATTTTACTCAAGCTAGTTTAAATTGCTACTATTTGGTGGAGGGTATCAAAGATTCGGCACAGCTGAATAAAGCACTCTAACTTGTTTTATTTATTTTTTATAAATTTCTCTCGTTTTATTCGAATTAACTTTCATACACCGTTGAGTCCAAAATATGTTTAATAAGATCAATTAAGTGCATATTGACTTAAAAATTCTCCACGAATGGGTTGTCTTTGCAATAAAAATAATTTGCAAGTATAAAATAAAATAAGTCTCTGCACAAAATTGTATTTCGAATCAGATCAATAATTATGATTTATTTTGACCTTGAACTTGAATAGTTAACGCTTTTTTCCATTTTCATTTGTTTCTTTTTAAACAAAAGAGAAAATGAATCCATTAAAAAAAAAACACTACGATTTCCATAATACTTAGTACAAATGTGGCATAAAAATTTTGCATCTTAAATGGCATTGAACATGGGTCACTTGAGATACGAAAGATTGTATTTATTATCTGTGCCACTACATTATACAAGCATGGCTATGAATAAAAGTTGGGAAAAATTTCTCTTTCATTTCGAATAGAACACGATTTTTTTTTTTTTTTTTTTTTTGTTCTTTCTATTTTGGTGTTCAGAAGAGTTAGATTTATTGTAGTTTTACTTGTTTTCATAAAAACTCCAAAAAAAACCTTGAACTATTATTTGAATAAAAGCAACAAAGTGTATTTAAGCAAAAAAGAATGAAATGTAATTTAAAAAAAAAAAACAAAAAACTTTACAATGTATCAAAATATTCTAGTTTTTGTGCTCGTCGTGGTGTGAAGGTTCCTTTGAAAGAAATAAATCAAACTGTAACTCAACAATCTTGTATAAATATGATAATCTTTTAAACAAATCAGAAAAAGTAAAGAGATATTACATTTCTTTTTGCAGCAAACAAAGCCAGCTTGTCTATTAGGATGTAGCAAAATGCAAAATGTTTTATTTCAAATAAGCCTCTTGTCCATTCTTTGCAACTGTCAAAGTTCAAGTTCGTTTACTTTTTGTTAAAGGTTTAAATTTATACAAATTAAGTGCACTAAAGTGGCTAAATAACCCACAAACACGTTCACAGCATCAACAGAATTCTTGGTTTAAATATTTGGAATTTTTTTCAAACCCCACAGAACCAACTACCACATTAACCCCATTGAAATTCGATTGGTCAATTTCTGTTATTTTAAAGCTTAGTGTGTGTGTGTGTGTGTGCATTTGTGTTGTGTTCATGTCCTTGTGCATTTATTTAAACTATAGAATACTTTTGTCTAAGTTGGTTTAATTCTGTTAAGTTGGGTTATTAGGATAAATACTTTTCTAAATAGTTTCAGAACTATTAAAAAATTTGTGCTGAAAAAGAGATTTGGAAGTTTATTAAAATACATGGCTGGGTATTGTAAAATAATTTATTTTAACATACTAAGAAAGTAATGGCGAATAGAGAAATTGCGATGATTCTAAGCATGTTTGGCAAATTTTGGGAAGTATTTAATTAAATGCTCTCATCCTGTTGTTGAGTTGGATAAGTAAAATATTATTTTTGTGCTCGAAGGTGACAAACAGGGAAGCGTAATTTTTTTTTGTAATGATGTACTAGACAAATCTATTAGCGTTTGCGTTTTCCACAAACTTTCCGAACCGAACACTAAGAAGCGATATTTAATGTTTATTTTCGAACACTGATTAAGACCATAACTTGGGGCTTTTTAAATGGGAATATTTGTGGTTATGACAATACTTAACCCAGGGTATTTTTGCACAGTTAAAATTTTACTTGAAGAAATATCGAGCGTATTTTTAATGCCATTGTCGAATCCTCCGTCTATCCTCAGATTTCGAAAATCCATAAAGTATACCCCATTCCCAAGGAAAGTAAAGCATCAACATTAGAACAATATTGTTCTATTTCGATATTTCCCATTATTGATTTAATTTTCGAACCTTTAATGCCCAACCAAATTTTCACTTTTTAATGGAAAACAATTTGCTAAATGAGTTTCAATATGTCTTTTGAAAGAGTTGTGGCACTTTAAATGTGCAAAATTAAAGTTGTAAGGGTTTAGACGAAGGTCATTCTTCTGTTGCGGGAATATTTCATGATAAGCTTTTGATCTTATAGATCATAAAATATTGTTGCAAAAGCTTAAATCCTAAGGAATTCATGGGAAGGAATCGTTGATTCTAAAAAGTTTCTTAACACATAGAAAAACACCTGGAAAAATGTTGTACATGGAGTTCCTAAGGGTTGTTTAAAAAAATTACAAGAGTATGACTTTAAGGCCAGTTTACACTATCACACAAGTTTTACCTATTCCATAATCAGTGTTGCCAATTTAGCCATTTAGTGGCTAGATTTTGCCATTGTGTTTAAAAAAAAAAAAAAACTTTTATTTGAATAATTTTTATTTTATACTTTATTAAATTATTTAAGCTTAAGGTCTCTTTTTTAAAAAATTAATTAAAATGTTTTTATTCGATATTTCGATTTCCGTTGGAAATCTTCTTCAGGAAATTTTTTAAAATAAAAAAAAAATTTGACAATAAATGGAAAAATAAAATATGGAAAAATAAATTTTAAAATTTCAAAAAACAAAATTATCATAATAAATTTAAAATTCCATTCTACAAAATTTAAACAAAAAGACAAACAAACAAAAAAGGAAAACAAAATTTTAAATTTATTAAAAGCCTATAACCTATTTTAATATCCCTTTCCGTCAATAATAAGCTATGCCATCTGAAATTTATTTCATAAACAATCAAGGACAAATACCTATTTATAATTATCCCTTACATCAACCTATTTATTTTTATTCAATAAATGTCTATAAATTTGAGCTAAGCCCTCAGTATCTTTTTTAAAATTAATCCTTTTGTCAAATGGAACATTATTTATCTGCAACATTTCTAACATATATCTACGTTTCTTAAAATTTTCTGTATTCAAAATTGATGTGTTTTCAAAATCAGGATAATGATTAAAATCCCTACAATGAGTTGATAACGCCGTTCCATGGGCTGAATTATAATTCCTATATTTTTGGTCATGTTTATGTCCAGCTAATCTAATTTTCAGTTTTGTCCCAGTTGTTCCTACATATATTTTCCTACATTGTTCATTATCATTGCCACCACAATGAATCTTATAAACTAAATTCGACCTATCTGATTTTAGTAATCTATCCTTAGTTTTTGTGAATAGTCTCCCTACATTATTAATCACCTTATGTGCCATTCTGTATTTCCCTTTATCATATATATTCGAGTTTTCTAATCTTTCTGAAAACCCAGGTACATAAGTTAATGACTTATAAATACGTGGTGCCGAAATCTCATCATTATTAGGAGATCTATCTATATTGTATTGTCTTATTAATTTGCAAATCAATTTGTTGGGAAAACTATTATTCTTCAAAATATTCCCAATAATTTCCTTATTTTTCCTATGAAATCTATTGTCACTAATTCTTAATATCCTGTCTATTAGATTCCTAGCTGCGTTAATGATAATTCTCTTCGGGTGTTTAGAATAATAATTTAAAATTCTTCCTGATGAGGTTGGTTTTTGATACCAATCTACCAATAATCTACTTCCTTTCCTAATCACCAATGTGTCCAAATATGGAATTGAAAAATTCAATTCCCTTTCAATAGTGAACTTAATATTCTGATCAAAAGAATTAAACGTTGATAAAAGATTATCTATCTCATTATCATTAACTATAACAAACAAGTCATCTACATATTTCGTTATTATCTTTGGTTTAATTGTCAATTTTCCTAAACATGTATCTAATAATTTCTCCATAACAATATCAGCAACTATTGGAGATGCTGGAGAACCCCTTTTTTTGTGCATATATTTTCTTATCAAATTGAAAATATCTATTATCTACTATACAGAACTTTATAATTCTCAAAAATAAATCCTTATTAATATTTGTTAACCCTGAAATTTTATCCCAATTTTCCTCAATAATTCTAATTGCCAAGTCCACTGGAATACTAGGAAATAATGAAACAACATCAAGTGATATTAATTTTTCATTATCCTGAATTGTTAAATTTTCCAACTTTTGTTTAAATTGTATAGAATTTCTAACATTATACTTAGAATTCTCCGTTATCTTCTTAAGTAAATTCGTAATATATTTACAAAGATTATGTGAGGGTGAATTTATGGACGAACAAATAGGTCTTAAAGGAAAATTGTCCTTATGAATTTTTGGTAAACCATATATATTGTCATATCTGTAGCACCAAGAAATAAATTTCAGATGGCATAGCTTATTATTGACGGAAAGGGATATTAAAATAGGTTTTAGGCTTTTAATAAATTTAAAATTTTGTTTTCCTTTTTTGTTTGTTTGTCTTTTTGTTTAAATTTTGTAGAATGGAATTTTAAATTTATTATGATAATTTTGTTTTTTGAAATTTTAAAATTTATTTTTCCATATTTTATTTTTCCATTTATTGTCAAATTTTTTTTTTTATTTTAAAAAATTTCCTGAAGAAGATTTCCAACGGAAATCGAAATATCGAATAAAAACATTTTAATTAATTTTTTAAAAAAGAGACCTTAAGCTTAAATAATTTAATAAAGTATAAAATTTAATAAAAAAGGTCGAAGAAAAAGGATTATAATTTAATAATTTTTATTTTATTATAAAAATTTATAAAAGTTTAATAAACATTTTTAACAATTTAAACGCCTTTAATTTAAATCATAACTTTTACAAATGTTGAAAATCGCTATAAACTATGATGATGAAACATCTTTCAAAATAAATTAACAGTATTCCAATATTAAATTTATAAATGGATCAACACAAAGAAACGCTGTTTTTTTTTGGTTGTAAGTATTTCAATAAAGAGATGCAGACGGCAACAAAAATTTTTTAGAAATTTCAGAATTGACTATAAAGTTGCTCTCTCTTCCATGATCTTATGCTGAATTAGAGAGGGTATTTTGGGAAGTAAACATCGTTAAAAGGAATTTAAGAAAAAGGTTACATTAAGCAACCGTTAATTCGATTTTTTTAATTAGGTAAATATTTTTACCGTAACAGTAAAATGTTTTTACCAACACCACAATAGTGGAGAGGGTACTATGCGTTTGTGGTGATGTTTGTAACACCTTAAAATATTGATACTTAGCCAACCTTTACGTATACCGATTGACTCAGAATCACTTTCTGAGTCGAATTAACGATGTCCGTCCGGCTGGCTGTCCGTCCATGTTCACCTTATGCGCAAAGTTCAGGTCGCAAATTTGCAGATAATTTAATAAAATTTGGTACATTGGTTATAATGTGGTAGTTGGGGTTGACCGACTATACTTTTGTACTTGTTTTTCATTGTAGATCTGTAGCCGTATTCTGTAATTCGCTTAGCTAAAGCTAAATCCTCGATTGCTAAAATGCCTTAGAAAATACAAAATTTAAAATTTTTAGAGATGACATTAAAAGCTCAAATTGCAGCGTATTAAATTTTTATGGCATTGCCAAATTTAGCAATGCACATTACAGAATTCTATTTGTAGCTAAAAATTGCTAAATCAACTTTATAGATATTTAGCGATAGAGATTTATCTTCAGCGAATTACAGAATACGGCTGCTGGACTCAAAAGGTTGGGTTACTGTTGCCGTGATTATGATTTTCCTTCAAGTTATTTAAAACTAATAGATTTATTTTTTTTAATATCGATCAAATTATTAATTTACGCTTATTCTAATTTAAGAAATTGATCTTAGCTTACAATTTCATCGTAAACAAGTTTAAATTAATTATTTCTGTTTTGTTATTGAATTTTAATGTGTTTTTATTTAAAAAAAAAGCTTTTAGCCATTTTTAAACCCATTTTTAGCCATTTTTTTCCGTAAATTTAGCCATTTTTGGTCACCAAGTGTTGGCAACACTGTCCATAATACTTTGTGGGATAGAAATCTAATGAGTTTGGTTGCGACCGTCAAAAAATCTAATGTAATATTACAGTTTGTAGTCACACTATCACACATTAACATGCTTTTGTTAAAATGCAATGCTGATCAAATGAAAAGTATTATTGTTTTAAAAAAGTTCAAAAAACGATGAAGTCGCATGGAATGTCTAATTGTTTTTCGTAATACTTGTCATTTTCATGACACATTCCATTAACACTATCACACTTTCTCACATTACTTGAGTTTTTGACATGTAATAATACAAAGTATAATAGTGTAAACTAGCCTTTAGCAATACCGCAAAATATATCAAAATGTAAATTGACTCTTATTCGACCTTTACAAAACAAAAAACCAAAAAAAATAACAAGATTTTGTTTGTCGAGCTTAATTCCCAATTTCTATTCTTGATAAAAATACTGAAATTTATTGTTGATGGGATAACCTATTCCTATGCGCATTTCACTGGTTGCTAAGGCCAGATCATCAGAAAACTTCATCCATAAAGATTTTAGAAAAACTAAAGATATTAAACCAAATAAAACTGTTAAGCGTATAAGACTTATATATCAACAGTTCTACTTGTAACAATATCAAAGTTTAAACAAAACACATCAACAATAAACAGTGGGTTTATCTCATCTTACATTCCCCACTACAATTAGTTGAAATTCTCTCAACATTAATTGTAGTTGTAAGTAGGTTAAGAAAAACAAAATAAAAACAACAACAACTTACAAAAGATGTTGTCAATTAAGTGTTTTTTTAGGCCGTGCACTTGCCTGTTTATTATCAAAAAGTAATTTAAATTTTTGGGAATACAAAATTTTAATTTCAAAAGATTTTGTTATTCGTGCTTAATTCCCAGTTTTTATTATTGATAAAAACACTTGAAATTTATTGTTGATGGGATAAGCTATTCCTATGCGCATTTCACTGGTTGCTTAGGCCAGATCATCAGGAAACTTCATCCATAAAGATTTTAGAAAAACTTAAAAAACATATTTCAATAAATGCATTAACGATAAAATATATCCAAAAATATGCCCAAGGTCAGGTTAGGTTCCATTTGCACCCGCAAACAAGCACAGATCCCGTAGGAAGAGTAATTAAATCTCGTTGTGGTACCATGTGCTACAAACGTCTCAATGAAGTTAGTAAATATTAAACTTCTAAACAAATTTTATCAGTTTCGGTTATTAAACTCATTTTTATTGCAGCATAATTTTAAATAACTTCTTTAACTTTTTATGCATAAAAATAAAAAACTAGTTTCATGCTTTTTATTTTACAACTCACTGAAAGTTGGTGACAACTTTTGCATATTTTATATTAATTAACTCTTTTAATCCTGAAGCAAAATTGCCGAATAAAAAAATTTCAAATATTTATCCAGAGAATATGAAACTCAAACACTCAGCCATAAAGAAAAAAAAGATTAAAACATCTTAAAATCTAGTAAAATTTAAACGTGTAAATAAAATTCTCAAAAAAGTTTAAAAATTCTACTTTGCTAGAATAAAAACGTTTCTTATAGAATTCTTAATCCATTGACACCATAGACAAATTGTATTCTAGTTTGTAATTTAGCCAAAAAGTTTTCCGGAAATATTTTTTGTTTGTAATTTAATAAATTTTGTTTCAACTATTTGCATACAGCTTTTGCAATTTTGGCACAAATAAAGATACAGAGATATATATTAACCTATTCCCAGCCGTTGTACTCGCTTGGGTACAGAAAAACGGCAATATTTAAGTACGAAAAAACTTTAAAAAAAAACAAATTAGACAAAGTTTGTTGTGTCTTTGCATTCAACACATTTTGATTTAAAGACACACATAAAAATTGTAAAGAAAAATATACCGTTATTGTGTATTTTCTTTTGTTTTTGCAACACTTTATAATTTTTGTGATTTTTAGCTAGGCCAGTAACAATTGAGCTGCATGGAGTAAATACAATTTTGTTGAAACAAAAGTTTCTTATTGATTTCTAAAGAAGAGTGATTGTGTGTACAATTAATAAAAAGTTACAAGAAAAATTGTTTTTTTTTCGACAACGTTATGTGAGTAGCAAAATCGCTATACCCAATCGAGTACAATGGCTTGATATGTAAATTTTAAATTTTTCTTGGACCAAAATGGGATTTCAAGCCATCAAACCGTCAAGTTTTTATGGTCAAGCTTTTACAAATTTTAACAGCTAGATGAAGATGATCACAAAGATTTCGATATAGCTATTATTTCACTAGATCTGCACTATAACACAGATGAAGAGGAGGGGAATGCTGAGAATATTCTTTTTGATCGCATGCCGCCTGAAGTCGAAGTATTTTTCCTCTTGGATCCCGAGTCGTGCTTGATTTTATAAACATCATTCCTAACCCTTCAGATCATGTTGCAAACATATCTCAAATGGACTTGCTTGAGTTTTAACGCAATATTGCTCGATTTTATTTGCGAAACTATACCCAGAAAGTGAATGTTTCCAAACTATCGCTAGTTGTAACGCCTCTTTCCTTAAAGGATAAAAAATCATTTACGATGTCGTGAGTGTCACAACAGAATAATATGGGTATTTGAGCAATGCGATGTTGCTGTATGTGTTGAAACAGTATGCTTTAAAAATGTCCATACTTAAAAAAATAGCATACTCATTACGCCACTGTACCCGTCCGAGTACAGCGCTAAAAACACACTTCCAGGAATTTTTTTTTTATTTTTAGTTTTTTCTATATTTATTTAAGTAAAAACAAATAAATGAATTTCAATCTTATTTGTTTTTAATGATCTTGGCGTTTAATGGGTTAAGCAAGTAATAAACTATAGTTGGTCAAGCCCAACCATATGATACCCTACGCCAAAGTATTTAAAATCCTGTTTTTAAGAGTGTATCCTATTTGGGACCCATGGGACCATGAGGTTAAGATTCCGTAAAAGTTCCTTGTGCTACTGTGAATTCTGATGAGAATCTAAACTTTAGATATCTTTGTCTTTATGCAAAGAAAAAAATATCTCAAGCAAATTTTTAAAAATAAAATTAAGTTCAACAAACTTTTTGCTTGATTAAATGAAAAAATTTATCAAATTTACACTTTGCGAAATAGAACTCAATAAAGCATATCTAATAATGAAATAATTAAATATTTCTTCATATTCAATAAAAAAATATTTGAATCAAAGATAGAATCAAAGTATACAACTCTTGCCATTTTTTAATAGCTCATAATTCTCATTCACTTTACAGTTTTATTTGTATAAAATATTTAGTTTTGCCAAAGTCTTTGGAAAAAAGTTTCTGGCCTAAGCAACCAGCGAAATGTGCATGGGAACTAGATTATCCCCCTTAATAAATTTTAGTGTATTTATCAAAATATAAAAATTGGGAATTTATTTTAACAAATCACGTAAGCATTTTGTTGAAAAAAATTATTTTGGGAAACAACTTTTTTTATTGACTCAACAAACTTTACCTACAAACTTTTTTATCAATACCGCAAAAATCGTCACCCCAGAAAATTAAAATTTTTTTTTTTCAAATATGCGATGTTCGTATTCAATGAAAATTCTTTTTTTCTGTGTGAAATTTGTTTGCCCTTAAGTGATTTTAGGAAGGGTATTTGAATCTAGCACCACATTTTGTCTTGCCAGTTTTTCTGTCAGTACCAAAATTTTAAGAAAGTTAGAGCATTAATAACATTTTCGGGAGTAGTTTTTGTATTCGAAATATGGTCACACATGAACCGATTTCCAATAAAATTTGGTAAGATGATTTAAATTGCAATAAGATAAGTTTGCATTTTTAATCTATATACCAACATAATCAGATAGTTTACGAGCACAAAGACTAAATTCCAGAAAATGCTTGTATGGGGCCATATGAAATTATGGACTTATTTTCAGAATTATCAACACGATTTGTTAGAACTTATGTACTGTACTTTGTGCAGAAATTTTATATAACCAGTCGGCCAGCCGGACGGACATCATTAGTAATTAGTAAAAACTTGATTATAAGTCGGTCTGAATACTTAAAGGTGGGTCTTGGACCAATATTTTTAGCTGTGACATACACAAGCACAAACGTGTTATTACTTTTCCACTCTTATAAAAAATATAAATAAAGATTTGTTAAAAAAAAATACCAAACAATAAGTTTACAAACACCAAAAAAAAACAAATATTTATGCAAAAGCTAAATAAAACTGCTACAAAAACTATGCAAAAACTTTAAATGTAAAACAAAATGAAGGAAACAAAAATAAGGAAATATTGCACAGAATGTCGTCAACTTTGCGCAAAGTGTTTCGTAGAACACAACTGTTAAGACTACGAACCAGTATGATAAAGTTTTATCAAAGTTTATTTTTTCAACTGTTATTTTTTGTTCTTAAACTATTTTTTCTACTTTTTATGAGTTTTAAAAAGTTGAACATTTTTTTTTTGTTATCTATTGTTTGCTTGGCTGTATCAGATTTCAAACACCTTGTGCTTTTGCAAAAAGAAAGTCAAAAGAGCAATACATACATAAATTGTTTAAAACTGTATACGAGTAATGGAATAACAATATGTTAAAAGTTTAAATATGTGAAATATTTGACTTAAGTATTAAATTTATTTTAGCACTTGATTATAACACAAAGGGTAAAATAATTTGTACTTAATAAAAACTTGAAATTTTTAGCAGAAAGCAAAACCTTAATAAAAATACAACCATATGAACATTAAGACCCTTGATATTTTAATGCAGAAAACGTATGTAGGTCTTAAGTCGTTAGCCTTAGAATCACTTTCTGATGTGACCTTCCCCTAATCGATTTTGCTTCACTTCATCGACAAGCAAAGAAAACACAGTTTCCCAAACCTCCACCTCCAACAAAATTATTTTTAACGAAAACTTTTTGAACATTTTGTGGTTACTTTTACCATATATCTTCAACCCTTTTATAGTCGCCGACAACTATATTATTCTATGGAGTTTATTGAAAATCTTTACCGCCTATTACAAAGTACAAGCTTTAATAAATACAAAAAATAGAAGCAGAAAACAATTAAGCAAAACCGCGAATAACGTTGTAACAGACAAATCTTGCAAAATCTGTTTTTTGCAGTTTTCCATTAACACAATTCTCATGCACCCAACTGACATGAAATGCTTAACATTAACACTAACATGATGTTAGTGTTAAGTATAGACTCATGTCTGTTTTATAGGGAGAGTTACGTTGCTCAAACATCAAAAAACCTAAAATAACAAAGAGTCGGACAGTGGAAGAACGTTGCACAGTGTTGTGACGGTGGCCATAAATAGTTCAACTTTAAGTGTAAAAAAAGAAGATGCGGTTTTTGAAATCGTTATTATTTCAGTTAAGCATTTTATAAGTACATGTGTTTTTGGAAGGGCTATATCGTCTGCTTCAGGGCTACCATTGACAAGAGCCACAAAAAGGGGATTTTTCAGAAAAAAGGGTCAAAAAAGGGTATTTCAAAAAAAAGGGTCAAGTTTTTAGTAGCAGTATTTCCCATTTTAATGAAAATAATAGGACATAGTTTTTTATAAACAAACAAAAAATATTTATTTCAGGTAGGAAATGCCCAAAAAACTTAATTTTTTTTATGGAATGCCCTGTCCTGTTTTAAACACTCTCATTGTTTTATGCTTTTTATGTTATTTTCCGATATTCCCTTTTTTAAGCGTTCTAGAAATTTCAAATAAATTTTAGGATTTGTTTCCAATTTTGCAATCGTTCGCGAATTTTAGTTATGTTCGCAAATGAAGCGATTGTTTTCCTCTAAGTTTTCTCATTCTTTTAAGCTTTTACGATTTCTAATAAATATTAAGCTGGGATCACACGATTGGCGCAAATGCACCAATATGACACAATTTTTATTGTGCTTTATTGACGCACAATAATGAAATTGGACCAATAAAATATTCTGAAATCACACGATTGTCCTGTTTTAAACAAATTTCATTGCCGCTAGTTGGTACAAAGCGAAATGGTTACAACAATTGCCACATCACAGTCACACGATTGTTCTTACTTGACAACTGCGAAAACAGCTGTTGTGGTCGCTTTTTTATTTGTTTGAAAATTCTTGTTGGTTTGTAAATTAAATAAAATTAAATATGTATCATATATGTATGTACTTAAACAAATTTTTGTTGAATATTTTATTTTTTAAGAAATTCCAAAAATTAAGTCTGTTCAACAATTTCGTATGTTAAGGTTCGCTCAGAAACTTAAATAAAAATATTCGCACTGAACAGCTAAATATGCTTGTGAACATACATACATATTTTGGTAATAGCAATAATTAAAAAAAACTTGAAATGCATAATAAATAAATAAATATTTATCTTCTTATTTATCGAAAAAGTAAATTTGTTAAAAAAAGGCAAATATTGGTGCGTATTGTGTTGTTTGATTGCCGCACAAGAACACAATAAATATTGGTGCATTTTTGTTATTTTTATTGACGCGCGGTTGCATAGAAAACAGTCACACGATTGCCGCACCAGGGTTGCATTTGATTGGTAAAAGTAAGTACAATATTGTCCATGATTGGTACATGAGCCAATTGGTTGTGCAGTCACACGATTGGGGTATTAAAAAGTATGAAAATTGGTGCATTGCGGCAATCGTGTGATCCCAACTTTAGACTTTGCTTTCATACCGTTGTTATCAAATATTTGGGAATTCCCGCTAATTTAGCAATCTTAAACGAATTTATTTATTCCTGTTAGTCTTAAAAGCTTTTAATCAATTTTGTGGCGCTATTTTAGCAAACTTTTCTGAGTTTTTAAATTTTTGCAAAGCTTTGTTGCTCTTTGAGGAAACCGCCGCCGTTTTAAAAATAGGCCCATACATTAACCCAAGTCACCTTTTTTACAGGGCACTCTCAACATTGTCGATTTAAGGGTGAACTTTTTAGAATAAAACATGCTTCTCTTTAAGAGAGCAAAACATTTTTAAGACGCGAACACCAAATTGCATTTTTTTTAATAAATTGTTACATTTTTTTTAAAGAAACCACCTTATGTTATTCAATAAATAAAAAAAAAACAAATATGTATATGCGTTATATTTTCTATTAGGGGAATTGTACTTTAATATCAAAAATCTGATTTAGAAGTCGTAAAAAATCGTTTAACACCAACTTTTTACGAATACTAACTACTTTTTAAGAATGTGCTTTCTATATTTTGTTATTAAATCTTCACTTGAATTCCATTCCTCCATCTCCGCTTCGAACAAATTAAGAGAAGAAACCATGAAATGAAAAGTTTCTACTTTGAGTCGGTTGTAAAGTTTAGCATAACTGTTCAGCAGTAAAGCTAAACAAATATGAGTGCTATTTATTTCCAAAAGTGGCCCAAAATAATTAAAAATGATACAAAAGGATAATTTATAAAAGGGGTCTTAAAAGGCACCAAAACGGTAACGCTGGTCGGCTTATTATGCAAACCTGCTAAGTCCACTTTTTTAGTAAATTGAAATTTTGATTCCGTGTGGCCAAGTGCGCAGCTCGACACCCAACAAAATTCAGCATCGTATAGTGAATTTTTAAGTCTTTTGCTTTAAATTTGTGGTTTTGGGACACTGTTAAAGACAGGAAAATTAAGTAAATTGCATGCGTGTTCATTGACTTTTTACGGTGTTGAGAGGTTTACAAAATATTTTTTTTTGGCTAAACGAATAAAGATTTTACATGGTTTTTTTTTCTTAGAGACTTTATTAACAGCTACTTATAAACAGTCATTATTAGTTGTGGTTTCGTTAATAAATTGAGTTTAAGGCAAAGCGACTGATTGGGCCACCTTACCCGATCCTAGCGTTGGGGCTGCCAACAACCTCTAGGCAGGTGGGAAACAGTTGAGTTTCAGTGGATTACACCTACTTACCTGAGACGCAATAATCATGACATGCCATTCAGGTTACTCAGCTGTACGCCTTTGTTCCGAATAGGAACCACAGGACATTATATTTATATATACTTATAAACAGTTCTAGGAAAATTTTATTTTTAATTTTTATGATGAAAAAAATTCGTTCGAAATTAAAAAAAAAATACGATTTTTTTTCACTTTTTCATAAAAAAAAAATTAAAAGGTTTTTGAAAGTGAATTTAGTTGCATTTTTAAAAATTATATACATCGCGCAAAAATTTGAAATCTCTACTTACGTCTGGAAGACTCATAAACTTCTATTCCAAACATCCTAGGCGAACTATTATAAACACCTTTTGTTATGGAGCTCCTCAATTAAACATTCAAAATCAAATAAAGTTGGCAGCAAAAAAAAAAGAAAAATCAGATAAAATATATTAATCGGTAACTTACATCCCCGGATTCTCCAAAAGGCTTAAGAATTCTGACATAAACGACAAAGGAAAATACGAAATAGCGCTTAATACAAACAACTCTGTGTATCAATTATTTGGCAAACCGAAGACAAAACTTGAAAAGGAGGACAAACCAAACATTATCTATAAAACCAGCTGTGAGGGGAATGCGTCCAACATATGCCCAAAAGTATATGTGGGGAATACAAACGCTAAAGACAAGATTATCAGGACACAAATCTGATCAAAAAAAAAAGGCATAAATAAACCATTTGAACAAAAAACTGCCCGTGAGGCCCACTGTACATTAACAGGAAACAAACCAAACTTCAACAATGTGAGCAGTTTACAAGAAGAGTGTAACTATGCTAAGAGATACACACTGGAAATTTTACATATAGTAAACACGTCTACAAACTTAAGTCCCAACCATAAATATGCATATCCTTGCTTAACCTACTGTCAAATATCAAGAAAAAGTCTATCAAATGTATTTAAAAAAACAAAACTAAAATCGAAAAACATTCGATTCCGTACAGAATGTGTGATCAGTGTCGCACTTTGCTTAAGCAAATGACAGTTTCATAAAACTTAACAAAACGTTTCCTTAAGTTCAGTATAGTTTGCCTCATATTATTTACATGTATTCCCACATTGATTAAGCCAACTTTAGCACAATATGGTTAGGCCTCTACGACTCAAGACAGACACCGATAAAATTTCGCAAATACACAATAAAGAGACAACGGCATAGAAAACAAAAAAAATCGATTAGACAATATCAGCTGATGAAAGCATATTAGACAGCAACTTTTCTGTAGTTATTTAAAATTTTATAGTGTTTCAAATGTATTTACTGATCCAGATAAAAAATGTTATAAGTTTGCGAGGCACTAATGGAACATTTAAAATATTAAGCTCACATTTATGCGCTATGCAATAAGATATACAGAGATACAGATACACGCCATTTCCTTACTACGCAAGAGGTTTGTCAGGGAGAATACTAAAGAAACATTCAGTGTGTAAAGCTACACTAACCAGTTTTTATATGCGTTGAAAAAAGCGCTTTTTTGTCAAAAAGGTATTGCTTCAAAGCGGGAACTCACCTTATAAAATTAAGGCCTTCTGTAAGCGAGATGATAAGGGAAATTCTTTTATTTCTCGCTTACAAACCTGCGTCGTTGGGAGCTCAATTTTTTACGTTTTAAAATTTTTTGCTTTATTTAATTAATTTTTGTGAGAATAGAAACCATTTTTCTACAAATTTTGGGTAACTTCGAAGATACCAAAAAGTCCATAAGCAAGGCCACTGCTACAATCGCCCTTATCGTGGTTGGCGAATTTAAAGTACGCCTGCGACTGTTTAGTAGTAGATTAAAAGAGATAAGTTTGCGTTTAGTTGATTGTAGCAGTAAATAAATTATGAAAAAAAAGAAAAGACAAAGGAATGTATTTTTTTTATTTTGATTGTGTACGATGTATTTAGAGCATAGTAGATTAAAATCTCTATTTTCATAAATATTGGATTTAGAACATTTGCTGTTTAAGCTAGCGATATAATGGGTGATTTTTTAAACGTAGTTTTTTTAAAAATCTAAAAAAACACTAAAGTTTGCATCATATATTTAAAATTTTTATTGGAAACGATAAATTGGTCTTTGCCATTTACTTTTTAAAAATAGCTTCATGTAAATGCTGCCCGCGGCTCCGGTTCAAATGGTCCATTCGTAAGGTCCAATTTTGCACCACTTTTTCGAGTATTTCGGCCTATATTCCATGAATAACACGTGTTATGTTATACTCTTAGACTTCAATCGTGCTTGGCTTGTCCACATAGACCAACGACTTCACATAACCCCACAAGAAATAGTCAAGAGGCGTCAATTCACATGATCTTGGCGGCTCACCAAATTCATCCTTCAATATGTCCATTGTTATACGAGCCGTGTGGCATGAGGCACCGTCTTGTTGAAACCACATATCAACCAAATCCAACTCAGCCAATTGGGGCAAAAAAAGTCGCGTAGCATGGCTCGATATCGTTCGCCGTTGACGGTAACGTTTCTTCCACGGTCGTCTTCGAAGAAAAATGGACCGATGATGCCACCAGCCCATAAACCACACCAAACTGTCGTTTTTTCCGGATGCATCAGTAGCTCTTGTACGACATGTGGCTGTTCTTCACCCCAGATGCGGCAGTTTTGCTTGTTTACGTATCCATTTAGCCAGAAATGAGCCTCATCGCTGAACACAATTTTTCGATTTTTTTTTTTTCAATATTTATTTATTGAATCTTCATATATTTAATATGAACTAACAATAATTAATCAAATCTTATCCTAATACTTTATTTATGTCCTGCCATTGCCAGACAAAAATGTTCTTCATCACGGGTTCTGTTCACATATATAAGTGTTTAACTGGGTAAGTGCTGCAGTGTATCTTCTTCTTAAGCGAGTGTGGCCGCCATGATTTAAGATATTTCGAGCTAGTGGATTTGGGTGTTGTTCAAGCCTTTTTAAATATTTTACCGCATATTTTGTAGTCATAATTTTTACTAATGGCACATTGAGATCCTTATGAATGTTTGAGTTTTTAACATACCAGGGAGCGGCTGTGATTATTCGAAGAAGTTTATTTTGGCGCCTTTGAATTTTTTCGATATTAGAGGCCGAGGCAGTGCCCCATAGTTGAATACCGTAGCACCAGATTGGCTTTAAGATGGAGTTGTAAAGTAAAAGTTTGCAGTCGAGACTTAGGACAGAGTTTCTTCCAATAAGCCAATGAATTTGAATGGCTTTCAGTTTCATTTGAGTTAATTTTGCCTCTATATGGCATTTCCACGTTAATCGCCGATCCAGATGCATACCGAGATATTTTACGTGCGAATGTTGAGGAATTATTTATTGATTGTAATAGGGGGGCAAGATTCCCGGCGCAAGGTGAATGTTATATGTACGCATTTTTGCTCATTGACCATTATCCTCCATTGTCTTAACCATATTTCTAGTTGAAATATGTGATCCTGTAAGTAACGAGATGCTTCATAACGGTTTTCGTGGACGCTTAGAAAAGCTGTATCGTCTGCAAATGTTGAAGTTTGTGTATAGTTGCTTGTTGGCATGTCCGAAGTATAAATTAAGTATAATAGGGGGCCCAGGATGCTGCCTTGTGGGACTCCAGCGTCAATGGGCTGAGGTGAACTTAAGAAATTTCCTTCTTTAATAATAAATTGATGACCGACTAAGTAGCTTTCTAGCAGCTTGTGTGTGTTTGCTGGTAAATTTTGCTTCAATTTATGTAATAAGCCTTCATGCCAGACTTTATTAAAAGCTTGCGAAACATCGATGAAGAGTGCTGAGCAATATTTCTTTTCTTCAAATGATTTTCTTATGACATTTACTATTCGATGAGTCTGTTCGATTGTGCTGTGTTTTCTTCTAAATCCGAACTGATGGTTTGGAATACATATATTTTCACTTAAAATCGGTGTTAATTTTGAAACTAATAATTTCTCAAACAGCTTTGACATATTTGATAATAAGCTAATAGGCCTATAAGACTCAACTTTTGTATGATCTTTACCTCGCTTTTGTATCATGGTAACTAAGGAAACCTTCCATTTTTGAGGATAGTATTCGAGGCGTAAAATAGCATTAAAAATAAAAAGAATAATTTTCTTTGCTATGCGAGGTAGCTCTAAAAGCATTTTATTACTGATCTTATCAATACCAGGTGCCTTCTTAGTGTTTAAGTCACAAATAGCCTTTTCGATTTCTCTTATCTCAAATCTGAAGGGTATAGCTGCTCTAGCAGCAACAAGTGGTAACTCGACCGCAATATTGTGAGATATATTTGGTGTAAATACGTTTTTTAAATGATCGACAAACAGGTTTCCTTTTTCAACATCATTTCTTGCCCAACTTCCATTCAAGTTTCTTAATGGCGGATTAGCGACAACTGGCCTTTTGAGGTTTCTAGCTGCACGCCATAATGAGTAGTCTGATTGTGGAGTTGCATCAAGTTTCTTAAGATATTTTTCCAGAGAAGCCGTTTTCTGAGTCTGCAGTAACTTTCTCAGCCTTTTTGTACAGTCTTTTAGTAAGTTCTTAAGTTGAGGGGATCTGTGCAATTGCCACTCTCTACGAGCTCTCCTTTTTTCAGACAAGAGACGCTCGACATCTGAGGAATATATTTTATTATTTTTGGTTTTTTTGGGGGCAATGCTGGAATGTTGAACAGCTAGTTTTAGAAAACTGTCAAAATTGACAATAGAGCGATCTATATACTCCGGTGTGCTAAGCGGAATATTTTCTGTGCAATGGGTACTGAGATATTTTTTATATTTTATCCAATTTATATGTGTAGCTGACGTCGCTATGTGACCAGAGGGAGATTCAATTCTATTGGTGTTTTTTATAGTAACAATTGTAGGTGTGTGATCAGAGGATAATTCTATGGAAGCTTCAACGTAAATCGTTTCTGTGGGGATGTTTTTAACAACGCCAAAATCGATGACATCTGGAATTTTTTGCGGATCAGCAGGCCAATATGTTGGTTGGCCGCTCGCGACAACATTTAAATTCATTTTAGAGATTGTATTAAACAAAACACGACCCTTTGGTGTTATAAGTCGTGACCCCCAGAAGGTATGTTTTGCGTTGTAATCGCCAGCAGCCAGGAAACAGGGCCCCAGTGACTTATAATATTTATAATATTGGCTTTCTGATATTGAAAACCTAGGTGGTGAATATAAAGATGAAATTACTATGTTTCGATTTATCTCTTCAACACAAATGTTCGTTGCTTGGAGATAATCTTCACGATGATCACACATTGGGTAGTGTTTAATTCGGTTTTTTATTAAAATGGCAGAACCTCCACAAGCTCTATCTCGAGGGTCCTTGGTATCATATAGAGTATAACCATTGATTTTGAACGTATTTCTTGAGGTCAAATGAGTTTCAGAAACCATCATGACGTCAATTTGTTTATTTTTAAGAAAGTATTCTAATTCATTTTTATGTTGGCGGATGCCGTTTGCGTTCCAAAAACAAATTTTTAAACAGTTCATGGCTTGTTAAGTACAGCTTGCAATAACAATTTTTCGATGAAACAGTGGATTTCCATCGAGCTAAATTTTGATAATAAATTTAAACGATTTGCAGTCGTTCTGCATGATGAAGTGGCAGAGTATACTGAACACTTTTAACTTTCACAGATGTAGTTTGGACACAATTACCAACCATTGCTGCCAGCCCGAAAAACTTAATTCATAAAAAATCACCCTTTATTTAAAGTAAAATCAACAAAAGAATTTTCAAAAATTTTGTGCAGTCATTTCATAAACCACATTACCGTTTTCCGTTTTAAAAAGATGTATTACGAAGACATTTTTTATTATGTATGATGCTTTTACAATAAGCCCCTTAATTCCTTTAAATTTTCCTCTATTACCGTGTTATTTAAAATTTTGTAATTCAGTTAAACAAAAGTTTTTATTTAGTCCAAAATGTGTTTTTTATTTAAAATCAGAGAAAAACTTATATATAATTAAATAAACTAGAAGGATCTAATCCAGAACGTTTTGTTATACACGAACGTGTCAATTCCTGAGCATTCGTGACATTTACACCCACCGTATTTAACAATGTATCTATAGTCAGACCACAATTAAGAGCTACTGAGAAACCTTGAATAACATCGCCTGCATTTGGACCGATAAAATGTATCCCCAAAACAGATTGTTTTCCCTCGCGTCGAGCAATTATTTTGTTATAGCAAAACTCAATAACTTTTTCCGGCAGTGAAAATTCCAAAGGATTGTAAAAGCTATGATATACTTCTATTTTATCCTCACCGTATTTTTGTGTAGCAGCTTCTTCAGTCATGCCAACGAAGCCATATTCCAGAGGAGTGAAAAGAGTAGTGGCCACATTTTCATAGTTAAGAGTTTGAGTCGATGCAGAAAATAATCGTTTTGCCAAGATACGACCAGCCATTATAGCGACCGGTGTTAACTGAGGACGTCCTTTTATAATATCACCCACGGCAAAGATGTTTTCCACATTTGTACGTTCCTTATCGTTTACTACTATTAGGTCATTTTCAATTTTCAATTTTATTGCTTTAATATTAAGATCTTCTAAATTTGCTTTACGACCGGTAGCCCAGAGAATGGTGTCAAATAATTCGGTTTCCTCTTTTAGAGTATTTAAATTTTTGTACGTTATTAGTAATCGCCCGTTTTCTTGTTGCTGAACTTTAAGAGGTTCATAAGGAATTAGAAATTTAATGCCTCTTTCTTTCAATGAATCGACTATAATGCTGACCATTTGACGATCAAAATTTCTTAAGACCATTTCACGCACCATAACGGTTACATCAAAACCAAATAAACGTAAGAAGCCACTACATTCCATACTTATATAACCAGCTCCCACTATAAGTGTTCTACCGGGCGGGTTAGGCAAGCTGAATAGGTCATCACTTGTAATACCATACTCCCGGGCACCAGGTATACTTGGGTACATCGGTCTTAAGCCAATAGCTATGACAATGTATTGGCCAGTATACTGCTGTTCTGTGCCATCTTTTATTTTAACCATGACTGCGTGATCGTCTATAAATGATGCCATTCCATTAAGATATTTAATATTTTTAGTACGCAGTTCCATTCTGATTAACCAATTATTGGATTTTATTTGATTTTGCACTTCTCCTATAAGGTTGGACCAATTTATGGTGATGTTTTCTTCATTGGGTATCTGCCAGCCGTACGAAGTAGCATCATGTATGGCTTCACCAAGTAGAGCAGCCTCGTGCAATAGTTTTTTTGGTATACAGCCCACATTCACACATGTACCGCCAACACCCCAAATACAACCTTTTGGGGTAGCCTTCACGTAATCTACACAAAGAACTTTTGCCCCCAGTTCGTTGGCCTCTTTAGCGCAGGCTAAGCCAGCCGAACCACAACCAATAATTATTATGTCGTAATCGTAATGTAGAAAAGCTGACATTTTAAAAAATTTTTACTTATTATTTTGAAAAGTAATGAACAAGGTATATTTAAATATACCTTGGTAATGAATGTTTGAAAGTATTTTTTGGGGCATACCCAGCTAGCATTTTTTATCATAATCTAATCATTTAGGAATCAGCTTTAATATCAAAATACCCGTATATGAGCTCATTTTTCAATCACAACTGATACTCTCGTTGTGAGAAAATGGTACCCTACCAATGAATCACCTGAAAGAATCATTTGTGATACAATTTTCTGATTCCTTTTTGATCATTTTAATGTTAGTTTTTCTTATCATTATTGAATCGTTTTTGTCTCATTTTTAAATCGTAAATTATATAGTTTTTGATTATATTTCATATCATTTTTTAATTGTCATGTTTTTCAAATTTTTCTCCGATAAAATCAGCAACATTATGGGTTTTGAACCAAACAAAAATAATTGGCTTTTCGCAAAGAAGAGAAGAAGCAATTTGCACTAATATTAATGTTCACAAATTGTCAATAATTTTTGGACTTCTTTTTTAGCCAAGCTTCTTATTGGTTTGGCTGACATGAAAGTTTTTATTTTTATTTTTTTCATTTGGCAAAAATAAAAATTCAAAATTCAAAATATTTAAAAATCATTTTTTAAACATATAAATGAATCATATATGAATCCTTTTTTAATCGCTTAAGTGATAAATCAGTTTTTAATCATCAAAACTGATCTGAAATGAATCATTTGGGTGATTTTTACAAAAAATAATCAGCCAAATGCTAGCTGGTTAAGTACAAGGCGAATTCATTTTTCAGGTGGCGTTAAAAGCACAGCTGTGCTTCTTTTTTTCTTATTAAGAAAGCAACAAATAAAATACACTATTGTGTTTTTAGTTTTTGACCTACATGAGTTCGCTTTGGTTAATTACTTTCTTTACAAAAACTTCAATCTCGTATACTAAAGAATTCACTACAGGTGGTCTTAGAAACCCTGCTGATAATTTTTTTAGCTTTATCATTGTTGGATGTTAAAATTTTGTTTATTACAAAGTGCAACAAAATTCGGGTCATCGCCGCCAGCCTCAATACCTGCAACGTGAAATAAAACTAGACTACTGGTAGAGCAAATCTGCCAAAGGGTTTTGAAAAGTTAGCTCGGGTTAATTTTTCTTAAAAATGCCTTACGATTTTTTTTGTATAAATCCTAATATAAGATTTAGCTCAGAAATATTTTACACCGTTTTAACTTAATTACTACTGTGTTTCTGGAAAATAAAAATATATGCTACTTTTCAATTTTCCTTTATTAAGCATTTTACATATATTGTACAAACTATTGTTCTTAGAAAACCCCTAGTGAAATTTGATGAAGAAAATATTCGTAGAACATTTAACCCTCAGAAATGCCGTTTTAGTACACTTTGTTCAAAAGTTAAGAAAAAGAACAAAAATGACCCGCTAAAATGAGAATAAGAAAAGAATCGCCATACAATTCTAATGAAGACGTCTGAAATGATTTTTAAGCTCAGAAGTACATTAATGGCCATTTTCTTATTAGGCAATTATCTTTTTTCCCATCGAAAAACTGCCCATTAAAGAAATTTGGTTTTCTCAATGTCTCATTTGCTTCTATTTTGTAGCAATGCTAACTTGCACTCATCTGCCAATTATTTATTTTCCTTTTATTTGACGTACAGATAAATTCAATCAGCTGACTCCCAACTTTTACATGTATTTTGAGTGGTGTTGCCAACTCAAACCAATGTTTTTTGTCGGAATATTGAGAAACCCAAAATCGTTAACGGACAGTTTATCGGTGTAATAAATTTATGTTGACATTAAGTAACAGACAGTTTGTCGATACATTGAGAAAATGGCCATAAGTATATTTTTAGACTTATTCCAGACGCCTTTTCAAAAAATTCAAAAACTTGAAGGCCCGAAATTTCGAAACTCCGATCTAACTTGTCAAAACCCTTTGGCAGATTTGCTCTACTAGTAGTCTATTTCGCGTTGCAAGTATTGAGATTGTTTTTTTTTTTTTTTTTTTTGTTGCACAGTGTTATCTTTGTTTCTGTTTTTGAGATTGTACAATGATTTTATAAAACTAAATTGCTTGTGGCTTTTGCACGAGTTGTACTTGTTTTATTACTTAGATAATCTTCAATGAATTCGCCCTGCTCAAGAATTTTAATCATTTCCAAAGAAGTTCTTCAAATTTTATCGCCAGTTTTTTGTAAACAAAAGAAAAACTATTCGAACAAGCCCTAAACCGAAGGATTCTTAACCACAAATAATTAAGTCAAAACAAATAGAAATTACGTTTTGGGTTGTGCCAAATCTTTACCCTCTACCAAGAATTGGAATTATTCACAACTTCGCCTCATATTGATTTTTTTTATAAATTAATCCTCAGAAAATTTGTCATAAGAATTCTAGTCTTATAAATCAAAAGTGCGCCAAACTTTCTTCTTTTGTGTTATACAGGCATATTAAAGGGTAATGCGGGAATGGGCTTTACATGAGATCTATGGATAATTATAGACTGGTCATATTAATTAATGGCAAACCTTTATTATCTTTCGTTAAGGGTCATATAAAATACACATACAGTTTGAAAGCAACAACAAGATGTTTGTGTAAAAATCAAACATTTTTGTACAAATATTCTTCATACGTTTGCCCTATGTTTGATCAACTCGCTTGTGTAGTTTAAGGCTAAAGGCAAATAAAATTGTTTTTTGCGAGAGCATAATCGAAACGAACTTATCGGTTATGCAGATGCCAACTGGGCAGAGTGCAGAATAGATAGAAAATCAAACTCTGCTTACATCTTTATGCTTAATGGGAGTGCTGTTAGCTGGGCTTGTAAAAAGCAAACTAGTGTCTCATTGTCAACAAAAGAAGCAGAATTTATTGCGTTATCTGAAGCTGCAAAAAAAACCGTCTGGATCAGAAATGTGCTTTCTGATTTGGGATGTCGGCAAGATTGTCCAACAATTATGTTTGAGGATAACAGAAGCTGCTTAAATCTAAAAAAAAGACGAGAAACTAAGCAACCGGTCAAAGCACATTAATACGAAAGTTCATTTGTTCATGTTAACCAAACCGCTACCAACAACAAAGCTGGAATTATTCAGGTTGAAATCAAACAATTACTAATTTGTAATTGAGGAGAAGTGTTGGAAATACGTTAATTTAAATTCAACTTTATTTGTCAATTCCAAAATCGGTAGAACTTATCATTTGTTTCACTGTATTCCCAAATATGTATAGCATATGAATATAGTGATTTGGCAACTCTTTTTATTTTTACTTAATTGACATCAAATTTTTATTTTATTTTATATACGTTTAATATATTCTTGTGAACAGTCGAGAACTTTCTGTAACAAGAATCCTTATACTAAAACTTGATTAATTTTCAATCTTTACATAAAAAAAAGTTGTCTTTAATTTCAAGAAATATTAAAAAAAAAATATTTTTCTACTTTACCGATTGCGGCTTGGTTTTAATTGGAAACTGCCTAGGGGAATAATTTAATTTGGCTTTTGGTTTATTTAAGAACCAACTCATGTACAGTTTTAAGAATAGTATTTTTGTTAATTTTCATATAAACTTAAATTCGTATTTCAATACAGTTTGATTTTTTCAGTATTATTTGAAAAGTCATATAAGATGAATTTGACTATGTTCGCACTTGGGTTTTTGAACGCTTTAAAGCAAAATGTTGATTTAGCTAATCAAAGCCGTTCATTTTACATTTATGATGATTAAGATGACAGTTGATTAAATAAAAAACCACAACAAGCTAATTTATATGTCTTTAATGTATTTGAAATGGATAAAAACACTTAAATAAAGTTATCAGAATATTATTTTATACATATTAAGGATGAAATTGTTAAAAATTAATAGATCACACTGGGGAACAGTCATTTTGCGGCCTGGAACATTATTGCAAATTTTTAATAATTTGAGGTCGCTGATTTCAAATTAAATCTACATTTTTCTCTATCAGCTCGACTTTTCGAGATATACCGCTATGTCCAAAATTAAGGCACATTGGAATAACTTGAAAATGGTTCATATTCGGTAAAAAAAAATCCGAAATCTACGTAGACAAATTTTTTTAAATAACAGATTTTACTTGCTTGAACTGTTTTTTAAATTGCCTAGTAGTTTCAGAAATATCGTTGAAGTTTAAAAAAAAGAACAATAAATAAAATTTTTAGTTCTTTAAAAATCCATATAACAAATAAAAATTGTTATCTTTTTTGTAAAAATTAAAAACAATTTTAGCAAGTAAAATCTGTTATTTAAAAAAAATAGTCTATGTTGTTTTCTTATTAGGAGTTACTAACAGATTTCATTACTTCATCAGGATGGATCATTTTCATCCTCATCCTCACCTTCGCTTTCGATTTTTTCCGGAGTTTCGTCGATTCTATCGTAAGGAAGTGGTTTGACACGTTCATGGCTAATTGCAGGGCTTAAAAAACTGCAGTCGAAAACAAAAACTGTTGAACAAAAAACTAAAATTTGTGTACAACTTCATATACTCTCATTTATTCCACTTGTGGTAGTGGAGGGTGTGGAAATAAATTTCATGTCTATATAAAATTTCCCTGCAGGAAATGTCACTTGTGAATCTGTACTGATTCACTATTGACACAGTTACCAGTACTAGTGACTTATTATACTCCAGACAATGTTATTTACTATAGACATTTAACATGTGCGTGTCATTGGAAATCTACTGCTGACATTGGTACTATTGACTAGATAGTTCTTTTGGGAACATATGTAGACATTTGCACCAGAGAATCGCTAGTACATTTTAATAAGTCTTGTCTACACTTTTGGTACGAATACAAATTTATAACAAACTTTTTTTATTATTTCTTCAAATTTTATAGGAATTATACTTCTCAGTTGTTGTTGAGAAACATTTTTTCGTTTTAAAGGCAAATATAGTGGCAAATGTAGTGTAGTGTAGACACTTCTTTGACAATGTCAGCAAAATAGTCGACAAAACTGGTGACTTAAAGACACTTGCACCCAGTTTTCCTTCTGGGTTTGTTCAAAATGACTTAACAATTTCACATACAAACTTAAAAAAAGTAGTAAACCCAATAAGCAATTTTGCTGGAAATCAAGTGCAAAGCAATTGGCATTCAAGTTCGAATTTGAAGTTTCAAGGGTTGAGATATACTTTTGTTACACTTTATTTCAATAGCATTCTCCAGTTAAACGGAAATTTGAAATCAAGTAAATATTAGTAAAATTATTTAAAACTTGAAAATACGATTGAATTAAAAATTTTATTGTTGAGTGCTTATTATTTATAATAAAAAAAAAAACAATAATAAAAATAAAATAGTTTTAATAATAATTTATTTTTATTATTAAATTGGAAAGGTCAAATAAAAAACAACTTTAATATAAAAAAAAACAAAAAAAAAAATCAGACATTGCTTCTAATTAGTTTAACTTTTTGTTATGTTACATTTTTAATATTTATAAAATTTTTCTTAAAAACGTTAACATTTTAAAGAGCCAATAACAATAGTGGTATTCACACCGAACTTGTTAATTTGTTACTCGGTAGTTTGTTAAAATTACCCCCTTTTTAAACCTTTGTTAGTCTGGTAACTTTCGTAGTAAAACAGCTGATTTATTGTTCTGATACAATTTATTATTCTGGAAAAAATAAAACATGCCACGAGAAAGTGTAAAAAAAACCATTGTAAACCATTTAAATACTCATGCTTTGACACAAATAACGTTTGCTGACTCCACTCCACTTTTTTTGCATTTATGTTCGAATGCGCTTTTTCTTTTGGTTATCCACTATAAGAAAAGTTTATGATTTATTAAAATAAAAATTATTTAATTAACATACTTACTCTCAATGTACACGACAATTGCCAAAACACAAATATTTTTTTAGAAATGTATCACAAATGACTTTTTTATTATATTTATTAGAAACTTCAACAGCTGATTGTGAGTTATCAACTAACAACTATTTTATCAGGGGTGCCGTGTCGTTAATTTGTTAAATGTTAATCCGGTAGCGCGTTAAATATACAAAAACAAAATTCGTGTAAAAAAGTAACTATTAACGACTAACAAACTAACAAGCTCGGTGTGAATACCACTTATGTCTAATACAATGTCTTAACAATTAAAAATGTTTTAACACCTATGTAGATAAACTGCAATAGCTAATTTTTTTTTCATATTAAACAAACAACATGAATATCTAAAGCTTAAAGATAATAAATTGATTCAAGTAAATGATTCATTAAAATTTATGCTGAAAGTTTTTGCAGACTGCCGTTAGTAAAAACAACAGCTTCTTTCCTTTTTGTTTAATTTTAATTTATATTATTTTTTTACTTAGTCCTTGATTATTAGTATAATTACAAAAATTCATAAGACAAGGTCATAAATATTTTAAATACATTTTAATTTTAAATTCATAAAATATTCAACACTTATGCTCGTAATGCGTATTTTAAATTTAGTTTAGTTAAATCCCATTTAAATCTCCTTTCTAAAAACACTTAAAGGAAAACAAGTCTAATATAGAAGAATATATCTTAATAATATTCAGCACAAAGAACTTTGATTGCCCATGGGTCCCAAAAAGGGTACACTCTTGATTTTTTTAAATATTTGCTTCTAAATATTGTGGCATTGCGTATCAAATGGTCGGGCGTGACCGGCTTATACTAATTTGTTTCACTTAACGAAGTATAGCAAAATTTCCCAAAAAGGAATTAAAGTTCGACTTTTTTGAAACAACAAAAAGAATTTTTTTTGTTTACACAATTTAATTCCGTGACTAAGTGGCAATAAATTAAAGATATTTTCCTTTCAAAATGCCGTAAAAGTTAATAGAGATACAAACAGGGTTGCCAATTTAGCCATTTAGTGGCTAGATTTATCCAGTTTTCACCTTGTTAAGCCATTAAAAAATGAGTTTAGCCACAAGCCTTTTTCAGCCATTTTTCAACTTGTTTAGCCATAACAAGTACTTGCCGTTTTTCTTTTAAAATAATAATTTTTATTTTCTTATAAAAATTTATAAAACTGCTTAAAGATTTGTCATCATCATCGTTTATAGCGATTTTCAACATTTGTAAAATTTGTTAGTTAAATTAAAACGCATTTAATTTAACCCACAAATTTTACAAATGTTGAAAATCGCTATAAACGTTGATGATGAAACATCTTTCAAAATAGAGGAACAGTATTCCAATATTAAATTTATAAAATAGATCAATACAAACGACACGGTTTTTTCTGGTCGCAAGTATTTCAATATTGGGATGCAGGCGGCAACAAAAAACTTTTAGAAGTTTCAGAAATTACTATAAAGTTGCTCTCACTTCCATGGTCTTATGCTGAAGTATAAAGGGTATTTAGCTACATTAAAAGTAATTTGAGAAAAAGTTTACATTTAGCAACCGTTAATTCGATTTTATCAATTTATAAAATATTTTTACCATAACAATAAAATAGATACACTTACACCACAATAGTGGAGAGCGTACAATGCATTTGTGCTGATTTTTGTAACACCTTAAAATTTTGGTTATAGACCCACCTTTAAGTAATTTGAAATATTTTTATGAATACAGGCATTGGACTTAAAAGGTTTGCGTTAATGTTGTCATGATTATAATTTAACTTCAAAATATTTAAAACTTACCCAGTAAAAAATGGAGCTTACATGTAAGCAGGTTTCTAAGGGAGAGAAGCTATTTTCCCCCTTACAAACCTGCTTCCAGAAGGCATGATTTTTATATGGCGAGTTCCCACTTAGAAGCATTACCTTTTGAAAAAAGAAGCGCTTCGTTCATGTTTCTTTACAATTGCAGCTTTCATTGCATACAAAAGCTCTTCCATCACGCATTTTTCTGAAAACGTGAATTCATGCCTGATGTGAAGCTATTACTATATTGCTTACATGGAATCCTTTATTCATGCTTCTTAAAATTTGTGAATTAATAACTTCCGTTTGATATTTTTGTTTAAATTCAATATTAAAAGAAAATCATAGTTAAAAAATTAAATAATTCAAATTTTGGTTCAAAAAAGTAATGAATTAAAAAAAAGAAATTGGTAATTTTGAAATACAATTTGAAATATTTAATGTCCATCTGGCTGGTTGTCTGTCCATGTAAACCTTTTGCGGAAAGTAAAAGTAGCAGTTTTTAGATAATTTGATAAAATTTGGTAAATTCGTTTTAATTGTCATAACATGGAAACCTATGTAAATTGTGAGTATCGGTCTATAATATCACATAGTCCCCATGCAAGCTTCTTTCTTTATGTCCATAAACCATTTAATCATGTTCGTATTAAGCAGGGACCTTAAATAACAGTTATCCGGAAAATTTTAATATAAAAACTCTTCATGTTAGCGCCAACGGAGACTTATTGTGTCATATACCAATAGATTCGAACTGACGAGTTCTTTCAGAATCTGTAGTGATCTTAAAAAAAAAGAGTTTTATGTTTTCCGTCAAAAATAAAACTCATTTTAGGAGTTTTATTTTTTCCATCAAAAATAAAACTCATTTTAGGAGTTTTATTTTTTCCGTCTAAAATTAAACTCATTTCAGGAGTTTTATTTTTTCCGTCTAAAATAAAACTTATCTGTGGAGTTTTATTTTATCCGTCTAAAGTAAAACTCATTTGAGGACTTTTATTTTTTCCGTATAAAGTAAAACTCATTTTACAAGTATTTTTTCGTCTTAAATAAAACTCATTTCGCCTTCATAAACCAAACGACACACCACGGAGAAAAACACTGCAAACAGCTGGCCTTGTGAGCCCACCCCCTTACTTCATTATAATTAAAACCATGGCAGAATAAATACAAGGAATAGTCATTATAAAATTTGTTCTCAATTTTAAAACCCATAATATTACAACAAGCGTATATGACAACTCTCCGCAGTTAACATACCTTGTACTTATTTCACTATGAGTAAAACATAACTAAATTCAAAAAAGAAACAAAAGTTGCCAAATTAACGAAAATATAGCGGACCAATCTGCTGGTGTTTGATAATTGAAAATTTAGTGGCTTGAACATATTTTTAAATGTCAAAAACAAATTAATTAATTGAAAAAAATCAGATTTTTGCAATGAACTTAGTGCAAAATAAATTGTATTAATATGCAAAATTGTTTCTGACGGAAAAAATAAAACTCAAACGAGACGGAAAAAATAAAACTCCTGAAATGAGTTTTATTTGTTGACGGAAAAATAAAACTCCTAAAATGATTTTTATTTTAGACGGAAAAAATAAAACTCCAAAAATGAGTTTTATTTTAGACAGAAAAAATAAAACTCCTAAATGAGTTTTATTTTTTGATGGCAAAATAAAACTCCATTTTCGACCTTTTATTTTTACGTTGAAAAATAACTGTTAAAGATTGAGTTTTTTTTTAATTCTTAAAATAACTGTTAAAAAATAACTTTTTGGATATCACTTATAACCGTTACGGTCCCTGGTATTAAGATTAAATTTGGCACAAAATATCGTATTGCAAATTGATTATGGTTGAACCGATTTAAACATTCAGCTTCCATTCAAATATCAATCCCTCATACATTCAAGCTATTTTATCATTTTTAATGTTAATATAATTTAAAATTAAGCGACCTTTTTTTTAATTCCTTAAAGACAAAATAACTTATATATTTGGTGTATCTTGATAATATTCAGCACAAATAACTCTTATATGAAACTTAACCTCATAGCATAACTTAATTCTGGTCCGTCCAGAAAAAAGTTTATTTGAATGCAAATATAAAATTGTGGAATATTTTGCTTTCAAATAAGCCATATTTCGTTTTTTGGGCATTTTCTTTAAAAAATGTTTAGTGCATATTTTCAAATTATTAACATGTAAACTTGGTTGCATTACTTGCTGTATTGTTGTCAAATAGTATTGAGGCAATTCAACGAATGAAATTTGGGTGTAATTTTGTTTTGGAAGTTTAATTTTTAAGGCAATTACCCGAATTTGGTAATTAAGCGTAGGGCAATTGAACGTGAATTTTTGTTTGAAAAATTTAAGAAAAAAAATGGGGATTTAAAACTGAAGGTAAATAACGGCATTTAAGCGTGGGGTAATTAACCGGGTTATACTGTATTACAAACAAAAAACACACACAAGAAAAACAAGAACAAATTCTTTAAAATATTCCTTATAAAAATTTCACACACTTAAATTAATATTTAAGATTGTTTTCTTAAATTTTTTTGTTTTTAATTAAATAAATTTAATTAACAATTTCTTTGCGCTTTTCTTTATACACGTTGTCTACTCAAATGCACTAAGATGACTAAGCTTGTTTTATTATGTAACTTAAAATAATTTGTTTTCGGCAACGACTCGGTAAATATGCCGATTTCAAAGTATTTGCAATACAACCTGCTTCCTCGTAAGGGATTGGGGTAAGCACAACTATCTTTCAAATTTTCGCTAACAACCTGCTTCTATGTAAGGGATAGTAGTAAGCTTTTCATTTTTTGTTCAGCTTACACTATAACAAAAACCCTTTCAATGGTATTCGATTATTTCCTGCTTCTCAGTAAGGCTTAATAATAAGCGAATACAGCAGCAGTAATATACCTTTTTAGCTTCCAAAAGTCTAAAAAATTTTTACTGGGTAAAGTGAGTTATTACTAAGAGATGAACAATAACGACGTCGAACTTATAGATGATTTTTTTATGCTAAAATATTCATTTACGTTTATTCTTATGTAACAATTTGAACTCAACTTACAATTTAATTATAAAAAACGTTTAATAAATTATATTCGTTTTGTTATTGAATTTTAATGTTTTTTTTATTTAGAAAAGTTTTTAGCCAATTTTTAGCCTTTTTTCCCGTAAATTTAGCCATTTTTGGTCACCAAGTTTTGGCAACACTGAATAAACACCTTGTGTTAAATATACGCCATCTGTTGTGAATCCAGATTTTTAAGTTATACACCCTGTTTTGAGACTCAAAACCGACCCTTTTAAAACAAAATTGTTCGTCTAAACAACTCTTTGGAATTTACGTTTAATAACTCTGCGGGAAATTTTTGTCAATTGGCTTATAAGCACTTATCCCGCCACCAATAAACCCAGTTTTATAATTAAAAGGAACAAATTGTGAAAGCTGAAAGATAACATGTCACTTAACTGGTGATAATGTGTTAAGGAGTAGTTACTAAAGACTGTATTTTCTATTTTTTTATGGGAAGTGGCTGATTCTACCTGGTTCTATTAGGTTCACTCGGGACACTATCTGCACCTGGCATTATTTTACCCCAATATTTAATGTGTCCATTTCGGTAATTTCTGTGACCTGTTACAAAGTGTCAAAAAGTTTCCCATTAACCTCCTGCCATGACATTTTAATGTTAAAGTAATTCCCCTTCATATAAGGTGTTGGACCTTTAACCGGTCCCTGCCAGTTTCGAACTCTCCCCAAGGGAATGAAGTGATTCTTAAAATTTTTATAAATTTATTAAAATTGTTAAGCTGTTTTTTTTTTCTTTTAAAAAGTAACCAATTTTATAAGCTGAGTAGTTTAAAAAGCCAACACTCGAATAAATTGAATAAATACCAAACTTAGGTGTTTGTTAGGAAACCAGACCCCTAATAAAATTCAGACATAAGAAAAACGTGCTAAATTTGGTATATGAACACGAAGGCTATGAGAATATAAATTTTGCTCCTATTTCGACATTTCCTTATAAATGATACAAATATAAAACCATTTGTTCTTAATGCAGCATAAATTTAAAATATGACCATTAATTTTTCTTTATTTACAAGTCTCAACATTAAATTGTAGATTTTTGATAAAGTATAATTGTTATTTTTATATCCACCCGCATTATAAATTTTTTAATGAATTAACGTAAAAATGTTAAACAGTACTTCAGCAATAACAGCGACATATTTAATTAATAATAATAAAGAGAGAAAAGAAAAACGGAAAACAAACATTAATGTAAATTGTGCATCATCAAAATTAATGGAAATCATTTTTTATTATACAAAAAATATTTTATGGTTTCACTACTTTTAGTTCAGTTTTATTTTACTCAATTCATCTCTTTTTTATGCAAGTAAAAGGTAAATCGTTTAAATACACTTTTCATATGTGAATGAGTATTTGCTTTTTTGATTTTAAACACTCGATTAAGTACATTAAACCTGAAGGAAGCAATAAAAATTGTAGGTTATGTTCAATTAAGGTTGTTCAAAAATAAAGGATTTGCAAGAAGTACATACCCAAAAAAAAAAAATTATCATTTTACGAAGAACTAACCCCAATAAAAAATGGAGCTTCCAACGAAGCCGGCTTGTTAGGGAAAAAACGTGAAAGTTTCGCTTTATAATAAGGCTGATAGCTACACGCATCAGTTTTTATATGCGTTGAATACAGCGCTTATTGTGTTAAAAATGCATTGTTCCAAGGTGGAAACTCACCATTTAAAATTCATGGTAAGCGAAACTTTAACATTTCTTTTTTACAAACTTGCTACGTTGGAGTCTCAATTTTTTATTGGGTTTTTTTTTATTTAGAAATATTAACAATTATAAAATTTAACGATTGCCTGTTCAATTGAATCAGTAATTTCGAAAAGAGCTCAGGAACAAAAATACAAAGTGTTCAGGAGGCACAAAAAACTGAATATCTTTTAAACCATTTGACTTTTTGAGGCACAGTTTTTTCCTAAAATTGTAAGCCTCTGTTTGTATAGTAAAACCTAAAAATTATTTTAAGTAATATTTAAAGAAAAAAATTACTGTTACAATTTGCGGAGATGGGCTCTTTTCAAACATTTTTTGAATTTTAGTGGTTTTAGTTGCAAAATGAAATCTTTAGTTTATGCAATTTATTGAAATACACAAATATTCAAGTAATCTACTAATAACGTTTAAACTTATATTTGCATTATAAGAAACGATTCACTCCTTTGAAGATTAATTGGCCATTGCAAAATATCTTCATAAAAATTTTGAAAATCGGTTTTCTGAATATCATTTGCAGAATACTTCGATCGCTTAAATTACATTTAAAACAATAACAAATTATAAAAAATTGTTTTTGTTTTACGTATTAGTTAAGCGATCGAAGTCTTCGTTCGTAAATAGATGAACAGGCAGTAAGTGTTTTTCTTATATAATGACCGTAATTTTGTTTTACACTGTTAAATTTCCTGGTTACCAATCAGTGAATTAGACATTTCGTATTTAAATTTGGCCATTTTTCACCCTGCTTACCCAGGAAAATGTGAATTTGGGCAAAAGCCAATTCTATTGGTCAAAAGTTCTTAAGTGCCTTTCATATGAATATTACTACACAATCAATCGCCTGTTAGCTTCTGAGCACTTCGGACAAATAAAAAGTCCACTTGAAAAGTTCGTTATGTTAATAAAACAATGTTCTGCGAAAATGGATTAAAACAGATTTTTAAAAGTAAACTGCCAAGCAATATAGAAAGTGTTGCGGGAGTATTGAATATTTAACCAGAAATTACGCGTAACTAACCGATTTTTGAAAGAGTTTGAAAGAGATAAAATGTCTTTTAAAAAATATTAATATGCCACTTTTACAAAACTTTTATTTTAATTAGTATTGTGGTTATTATGTTGAACAATTTATGGTTTTAAATCCAAATTTTTAATATTTTTAATAAGGCGTAAGTTTATCAATTTTATTTTTTAATTTAAATATTTTTAGTTAGGCTTGAGTTCATCAAATTTAAAATATATTGATAATTTTCTTGGCTGACCTGGGGCTCGAATTTATATGTTTCAAGAATCACCACATTCTTTCATCAGAATTCTTTGAGTTCTAACCTCTGCACCACTGCGGTGCCTGCCAGCCAACAGTCAAACATTAATCCTTAACCAGTGGTACTGGTGGTTCAAAATTTGCTGTAATTATCATTTTCAATTTTATATTACAAGTTTCTTCCTTTCCTCTGTTTTATTTTTTATAACTTACGGGTGCTCGCAAGTGGACTACTCAAATGACGTCACGCGAACTGCATTCCAACTGGCTAATAATTTCCAGATGACAAACTTATGAAAGTTGTTGTTAAGTGGCAGGGCTGCCAGCCCTTACAAAGTGCATACAGCTCCTAAAAAAAGTTTGTGAATTTTAGGTGCTTTTAGATTTGGAAGCCGTTGCCAAGAACAAACTACGTCATCTAACATTAAATCCTACGCATGGAGTAAACTTTATTTCTATTATTCTTGATTGTATTAATCCCAATAAAATTATTACTTTTTATTACGGTAAGTTGTGAAAACGGGCCTTAATCACTGTCTACCAAAATGTTTTTGCTTGTTTTAACCAACTTTCATCAAACTTAAGCTACGGTCACACTTAGAAAATACTTGACCAAATAAGCATAACCACTACTTTTGTTAATAGTAAGTGAGATTTCACATGGTCTTAATATCACAAAATAAAACTATAACTATAATAAAAGTATAACTGCCATATAGAATTAAAATTAAAATAAATATTGCATTTAAAGGAAATTATATTTTAGTTTGCATATTGCTTACGTCTTTTTCGGCAAATATTTGCCAAGTTGTACCCTAGCTTTATAAATCTAACATCCCTATTACTTTTGTTACATGAATTTTCTTTATACTTATAGAAGAGTAGTATTAGTATAAGTTTTAAAAAACATGTATAACATTAACACGCACACACTTACTATGTATACAAAATAGAATAGATAGAGTTATTTTTCCACACCATTAAAGAGAAAAGCATTTTTTAATACTCATATTTTTTTTCAGTACCACCCTCACATCCCTGCACAAGCAAGCCCACAGTAATATGTACATACCCTGCCGGAAATCTGGGATCATGGGTCTTCAAGTTTCCACTTTTGTTGATTATTATGGTGACTTTTTCTTGAATTGTGAAAAAACCGTCTACGGGTTTATATGTCTTTGAGAAACAAGAAAATATTTGCAACAACTGTACAACTCGAATTGGTAAAAAGATGCAACATTTTTTATTAAAAACTTGTTTTTATAAATCAAAAATCACGACCTTTAGACAACAAGGTTCTATCTTATATGAATTTTAGGTGCAAATTAAATCTTGTCGTCCTAAGGTAGCGTAATATTATTAAATCAAAATATATGCGCGCCTTTGGATTGAATTAATTTGTTTACCTACTTTTATTATTAGTGCAATAATCTTAAAAAAAAAATACAAAAACTTAGAGTAGAGCTCTTAAAATGAACTAGTGAATCTCTGGTAACAATCAGGTATGTGATGAAAAACGATCGTTTTCAAAATTATCGTTTTAGCAGGTGTGATGAGTTTCGACCGCTTTAAAAATCCATTCATGAAGTAAGGTTTTTACTTTTTGTTTAAAATACAGTTCAATTAGAAGATATAATAAGAAATTTAAAAGAATATATACAGGAAAACAGAGAAAAATGTATTTTAAATCAATTTTTAAAGATACTTATTAAAGTTTTCAAATCGTATTGTTTTCAAAATCGTTTTTCATCACATACCTGAATGTTATGGTCCCACACAATTCAAAATGTATTGTCTGCTCTACACTTGGTCAGCAGTACTGGTGACAAAGTCGTTTGTGAATCAGTACAGATTCACGTTTGACATTTCCTACAGAGTACTTTTACTCATGTGAACATGCCTTAAAGATTTATTTCAATTTAAGTGCAAAAACAAAAAAATAAAATATAAAAAAACAATAATTAAAAGTTATTTAGATCCACATTAAAATCTTAGTGCAATTTTATGTTTGTTTAAGCAAATAGAGGAAACGGGGGAAAGCATAAATCTGGAATTAAGTAGAGTATCCAATTATTCGACTTTTGGTTTTGCTCGAGTAAGGAATTAATCGATTTTTGAATTTTAAAATTGCTCGATTAATCGAAGAAAGGCTATAAATTGTTCGAGTTATTTGAATAACTCGAAGAATTCAAATAGTTTTATTTAATGGGAAAAAACAAGCATCTCTATTTGAACGCATGCTTTTATTTTATTAATAAACAGAAAAAGAGTGATGCCAGCCAGTTAAGAAAAACATTTTGAAATTGAAATCGAAGGAGATTCTCCGTTAAATTTTTTTAAAAATCACTGCAGTTCTTCCTGATTTTAAGAGAACTTATGGTAAATATACGAATTCCATGTATTCAATGTAAAACAGGATCTTTTTTTTAAATTCCTTTGATTCCAATTACACTCGTATGCATTCAGTATCCGAACATGGCTGATAACTTATTTATATTTTTTTGTAATCCCTCGTTAATTTCTTTTTTTTTTTTTAATTTTTCTCTATAGGCTTAGTTAATTTATTTATAAACGTATTACAATTTCAAGACAAAAAACAGACACTTCGTTTTCAAAAAAGGACACTTAAATTTTTAAGACGGATCTAATGATATCTTAAATGTCAACATCAGCCGATTAGATGATACGAGGTAAAACAAAATCTACAGTCGGGTAATAACAGGTAACCCATAATCTGACAGTACATGGTTTACACATTTATAACTGCTGATGAATTTTTTTTACCGAATTTGACGTTAGAGTTAAAAAAAACTGTCAAAGTAGAAAAACTGCCATTTCTTCCACTTCTTCATTTGCCATTGGCCAAAAAAACTTTTGCTTTTACTTCTGATTAATTAAATGTAAACAGTCGCTATCAAACCAACTCAAAAAGCGAAAATTTGTACAGAAATTTTCGTTTTTTGTTCAACAGTTTTTGGTTTCGACTGCAGTTTTTTAAACCATGTTAATATTGTTTTACATAATTTATCAAACATGCTCTTGAAATGGACTTAAATATGTTCAAAAGTATGAGTAATGAAAATAAATGCAAAAGGTAACAAATTGTAATTTAGTTTTAAGGTTAGAAATGTAAACAAAATATTTTTACATTAAAAAAGTAGACATTTCTAAAAAACTAATTTTAATCGATTAATTGACATAAATTATTCGAGTTATTCAATATTCGAAATTGGCTATTTTAATTATTCGATCAAATAATAGCGGAAAAATTCCTGGATTAATCGAACAACGATAATAGAGTGGATACTCTAGAATTCGATCTTCCAAAAACGAAGTGCATTTTTGTGTGAGGTTAGGATAGCAAAAATTTTACAAAAATTTGAGCTTGAACAGATAAAAATTGGCGTAACGCACGATGGTTAAAGTTCTGGAAAACGAAATTGGGGGAAAATGCATAGAAAAAGGCTCGTAATTGCTCAGCAGTCGCGCTCACAAGGGAGGTTAAAATGCAACCTCATTATTTTTATTTTTCCAATATTTCTTTAGAACAAACTAAACCTCTATTTGTGGCCCTTCCGGGGTCCCCACACAAAAAAAAATGAACATTCACAAAAATTTACTAAAATGAAAAAACAATGCAGTTACACCAAGTGTAAAGGCTTTGAATGTGGATGGGATCGTAGGATCAAACTATTTTTTAGCATCAATAACTGCAGCGATTAATGGATAAAATTTCGGTCTGATATCATGCATTTATCCAAAAAAGAAACGAACCGTTTATTGTGCTCGTTCAATTTCCTTCACTCCTGGTAGAATTTCTCAACTTGATTTGGGACTGAAGACTTGTAGCGCGTTGGAATTGTGCAGCCATTGTTTGCATTTTCCATTGTTGCACTACATACACTAAAGAAAAATTTTAGACGGCAATTTTATTTCAATAGCTGCTGCGGAATAACATTTCTAATGGAATAAATGTTGTGCTGTTGCGATCTTAAATAAATTTTTGTCGCATATTTGTTTTGTTTAATTTTTTTTTTTTTAGTTTTTGTTTTTATTTTTCTTGTACTCACTTTTTTCCTTTTCTACTTTTAATTTTAACTGAAAGGAAGAACTCCTCACTCTCACCAAATAAACATACTCCAAAAACACAATTTTTTTAATTTTTCGCTCACAGTTTGTATGTATTAATTACAAATGTCATGGGACAACTAAATAATGAGGCTGACTCATATATTTTATATAACAAGGGGCAACTGCTGAGTAGTAACGAGCTTCTTTCTATCCATTTTCCCCCGATTTCGTTCTAATGAACTTTAACCTTCGTTCGGCAGGTCAATTTTAAACCGATTAATCTCAATTTTTTTTAATTTTTTTATCTTTGTCTCACACAAAATCGGCCTTCGTTTTTTTTTTGCATACAATGAGGTTTCACCTTAATGTAGAATGCTGCAAGTGGCTTATTCAAGTAAAGAAATAAGTTTAAGTTAATAAATATAAATTTTTTTTAAATTTAACTTAAGCTTTGTACATAATAGACTTCTAAAATAGTTTTACTAAAATTTTTCTGGATTTATAGAATTATTTATACAAAATATGGAGTTACGCAAAATTCAGGGCTTCTTATATCTGAGATGTTTTAGAAAATTAGATAATCTCTTTTTATACCCGGAAAATCCTTGAAATTTTATTAAGAGAAAATATATAACAAAGTTTTAATATTTTAGATTCAATAGACATTGTTTTAATTAAAATCTGTTTTACTGAGCTACCTAAACAAAAGCGGCAAGCGTTTTTTTAAACATGAAAATTCTATTGCCATAATTTCAAAAAAATAAAACGACCAAGCGATCTATCAACTAAGATTTTAAAGCCGGGTGGTGTTAAATTCGCGTTATAAGGGTTTGTTTCGTATAAACGGTATGAAAATAACAAGTTTTGATATAAAATAAGCGCTTGTCGCTCTAATTTAGGTAGCTCAGTTAGATATACAAAATTATAGACGACTAAAAACTCAAAGCTTTTTCTAGAATAAATTTTAAATAAAATTCCATTAAAGGGTCCATCCAGTGTACAGTTAGAAATCAGAAACAAAAGTTCAAAGAAAATATTTTTGAATAAGGCCGTTTAGATTAATAATTCATTGATTTGAGAATAACAACATTAATTTGAAATGATATTCGAAAACTGAAAAAAGTTTTGACAAACAAATGCTAAGTTTGAATTTTTCATCTAAATTATATTTTTTACAGAAGTTTTATTAAAATATTCATAACTAGTTGTTTGGTCCCGACGTTGCTCGGGATTTTCCAAATTATAATAAAAATTAAATACTGGTGAAATCCTGTCTGAAATTGGTCGTATCAACTTATAAACCTTCGCCGGCTCATGCTCAACAACTTTGCTAAAGATCATAGCATCGTCAAATACAGAGTTTACGATTTAATTCATACTGAGTAATTTTCAATGGCGCCACCTATTTTAGATTTTTTTTGCTATTCTTCTTGGTCAGAGACCATTCCGAATTGGTACGAATCATCGAAATCGTCCAGCCGTTCTTTAGTTATAAACGTAGTAACTAACGCCACTTTCTTTTATATATGTATATATATAAATATATATATATATATAGAAGATGAAGAAAAAATTTTTTAATACAGAATCACTAAAAATATTCATTTCATTAAGTAAAGTGAAAAACTTAAATTTTATGCAAAATTAAAATTATTTAGTTTATATTCTTCGACCTTTTAATTTTATTTCTTCTTATTTTTAATTCAAGCTCAAGGTCAGGTTATGCAAAAAAATATATTTATTTAAAGTTTATCCAATATTTCGCTGCCACAATGGACAGCTTCTTCAGGGATCTTTGGTTTATAAATTTCAAACAAATTTTGTTTGTTTTTTTAAAAAATTTGTTTGAAATTTATAAACCAAAGATCCCTGAAGAAGCTGTCCATTGTGGCAGCGAAATATTGGATAAACTTTAAATAAATATATTTTTTTGCATAACCTGACCTTGAGCTTGAATTAAAAATAAGAAGAAACAAAATTAAAATTCTAAAATTTTCTGAAATATGTCTTGGTATACTTGCCCTTCAGCCCTTAGCTTGGCAAACCTGTATCTAAAGTTCGCGTTCCATCGGTTATTAACGATATCGATAGCCGATAGCCGACGTTCGAGTTTGCGGGAGATTACTATAAAACATTTAAATTGCTACAGAAAATAAATACAAGTAGTTGATACATTTGGGGAAATCAAATTGACAATAATCGGCCATGTTCTACAAATCGAAATGAAGTGGAATTGAAATCGAACGAGATTTTGATTTCAATTATTGACAAAATTACTGTAGTTTTTCAATTTTTTTAAGAGCTGTTCTTGTAAATATAATTGATACTCAAAGTATGAAGTATATAAAAAGAAATATTTTTATGAACTTTCTTTACAGGCTCGTTTTCAAAATTTGTTAGGTTTTAAATCCACTTTATTTCGATTTATAGAACATACCCGTATAATTTTATTTCAGCACATCAACGACGAAACATGCGTTTTTAGCTAAATAATTTTATTTTACAAGGCTATCCTTCTAGGAAACGTAATTAAATCACAATTTGCAACACAGAATGAACATCTAAATTCACTTGTATTTTCAGCTTAATTGTTTTTCTTTAAAGAAAGAAATGCTGTTTTTATATAAAACAAAGAAGTTATTTTATATCATTCCTACATGTAGGGACTTGACCTTCTTCTGGCACCGAAAAGAATTAATTATGATAAAAAAATTTTAAATGATTTTACTAATCAACGCAATTTACTTGCAACAAAGATCTTTAAGCTAAGATCCCACTAACGGCTCAAATAGCACAATCTGTGACGATTTTAATCGTGCTATATCGGCGCATATTTAATAACATTGCAAAATTTGTTCTTGGGTGGTCCCATTATCGTCGCACATTGTGACAATTTTTTTCGGTTCACATCGGCCAAAACTCAATTGCGACAATAATCGGCACAATGCGGTCACACTATCGTGCTATTTGGGCAAATTAAATCATATGTTTTTGTTTATTTGCTTGTTGGCAGACATAATTTTACTTTAGAAATTCGCAAAATTCTCCGACTGAATATTCCATTATGTTTCCTAAAAATTTTAAATAATATATTAATATAAAATAAAAAATGTATTCAATTTTATTCAAACTTACTGCACTTGTTCTTTTTTTGTACTTGTTGTTTTGTAAATAGATGTTTACGAACCAGGAATGGCAACATCGATACAACTGCAATGGTTTGGTTAAAGCGAATTGTTTTCTTTCATTTAACAGTACAAATGTACTATTTAACGTTTTCATACATAAATAATATATAAAACAAATGTAATTTTGGTACAATTATACCATGTTCACACGGACAGCAATATTCGTGTTTCGCTCTCTTATTCCTGTTTCGCGCCCCAAACATGATTGAAACGACTTGTTTCCCCATACAAAATTTTGAGAGCGAAACAGGTCGTTTCATTTTGAAACAGGCTGCGAAACAGGAAAAATGTACTATCATCTCCAATTTTGATAACATTTATCGTTAGTTTATCTGAACTAGATCTCCAAAAAAATCAAAACAAAGAAAAAAACAAAAAAAAAAAAAATGATGTTTAATAAAATAAAGTGATAATTAAAACATAATAATATTAATAAAAGTATTAAATAATATATTTTTAAGTTTTATTTACTTTTTTATCTATTTTAAACAAAATCACATTAACAACACAAAAAAAAATGTCAAAATGAAACAAGAATGAATCGTATGAACAGCATGTTTGGCAAACTTGTTTCAGAGAGCGAAACGAGTGGTTTATATCGTCGTATGAACATAGTATTAAGCTCAAAAAAGTAAAATTTTAGTAGCCAGTTGGTTCAATTTAAAAATTTCGTTTTGCCATCCCTTGTATCGGCGCTGATTGGCGACTGTGATCGGCACACAAGTGGCCGATAAAAATCGGTACATATTAAACAATTTGATTGCTCCACATTGTGCAAAATAGTGTTCACATTATCGGCGCATTAAGGTTAATTTTGATTGTCCACAGTCAGCACAATTTCAGCACAGATTGTCGCATATTAAAAAATTTTGACCGTTCATACTATCGGCACATGAAATACGACAAAAATTGGTACATTGCGCCGATAGTGGGATCTTAGCTTTATACCCACACAACAATAGTGTGCTAATTTTTTTAAAACCTATTGGTTCTAGAACCTCTTTTAAGTCTAGTTAGAATTATTTTTTTTAAACGATGTAACAATTTCCATCCGTCCTACTGACAGACAGTCCATGTAAACCTTGTGCGCAAAGTACAGGCTACATCTTTGCAGATAATTTTATATAATTTGGTACAAAGATTTAAATTGTAACAGGAACCACGCCTGTTCAAAATCTATTGAAAAAAGTGAGAATCAGGCTATAATTTAACAAAGCTCAAGATTCTTTTCACAATAAGAGTCTTTAAGCCATTAAACCGTCTTATTTTCTAACAAACTAAATCATCTTACAAAATTTCATTGTATAATATAATATTGTGCTGGCAGGTCCAAAATTAACCATAGGTCCCATATTAACTCCTTTCTTAAATCACTTACATGAAAACAAATCTCATATAGATTAAGATATCTAAATAGTATTCAGCACAAACAATTTTTACATGAATTTTTACTTTATAACAAAAATTTGTGCTGACGGGTCCATTATTTGCCATGGGTCCAAATTAGGGAACCATCTCGCAAAATTGGTTTTTTAATATTGTGGTTTTGGTTATCATCTAGCTTGATTATCGTCTAGCTTGACCGACTATACTTTCTTACTGGTTTTTAATTTAAATATTTCATGAAAAATCTGCAATCGTTGAATAATGTTTTGTGGTTTTGTCCAAGCATACTTTAATTTTGAAATATTGTCCATTTTGAACAACAAGCACTTTGTACAAAATAAAACTCATTGCAAACCATTTTCATGTTCTTAAAACTAGCTTTATCCGGTGCGCTTCGCTTCCCCCATTGAAATAAAATTAGTCAAATAGTATCAAACTTAGATACTTTTACTGTTACCGTTCTACTGATATACAGAAACCTATACTGTGCCTATATTGAAGGTGTCATGACCTTTTCTATAATCCAGCCAACTTTTTGACAGTTATTTTGTAAAGAATACCAAGCTACTTTTTGCAAAGTTAAAAACTTTTACATACAGTCACCATTCCCTAGATATAAAGAAATCTAAACTGTCTTTGTATGGGAGGTACCATGCTCACTTCTCCAATCTAGCTCATTTTTTGATAACTGCTGTGTATTGATAACCAAGCTAAATATTTGTATAAAATCTTAATTGTTTTCCTGAAACCGTTCTCCGGATCACTGTTATTTTCACTATATTTGTAATGGAGGAGCCACTCCCACCTCTCTAATCCACTTGTTGGCCGATGTTGTGTATTGATAACAAAATTATTTGTTTTAAGTTTGAAAACTTGTCTGTAACCGTTCCCCAGATATGGAGTTATTCATATTGTCAAATATTTTGAGCCTATATTAAGTTATTTAACCCATTTAACCCGTGGCTATATTCGTTGGATGAGTTATTCACTGTCCAAATTTCATGCCACTTACTTCAGCCGTTCAGCACTTGCGTCCTAACTTTAAGTGCTTAGGAGCCTAACATGTTAATTTTTGGATGTTTCCCCATGCATTCAAATGCCATTAAACCTCATAGAATTTTAAAATAAAACTTTTTCCTAAGTTATCGTCCAGACTTGAAATTTTCGTTGCAGCAATTCTTGCACGTCATACGGAAAATTTATTAATAATAAAAAATTTTGTATTACCGAAAATATCTTTGGTAATTCTTGAGTTTATTGGTGAGAGAGGTGAGAAAATTTGGGAGAAGTACTCATTTCACCAATCAAATCAAGAATGGCTGCAACAAAAAGTGAATGTCTAGACGATGACTAAATGATTAGAAGTCAGGGATCGGAGTGTGTTTTGAATTAAGTTCAGTAGCTTTTTTGATTTTAATGTTTTACGGAACACATTTTTAATAGCGGCAAGTCATAAATTTAATAAAATATATTAAAGCGACAGTACATGCATAATTATAAAAAAATTAAACAATAATTTCAAATTGCAAAAATATTGTGGAGGTGGGTATTAATACATTTTCATATAACATATTTTTGTGTCAACAGATTAAGCATTCTACAAGGTATCAAATCAAAACATGACAAATGTATTCTGAACACTTTTGCTAATCTTTTTTAAAAAGTTGCTTAAACATGTTAAACTTTAACTGCCGTATTTGTAAAAAAATTCAAATAGATTTGAATTGTATTTTAAGAAAAATTTTTATGAAAATTTGGTCGTAAGACATATTTCAAACTTTTTTTATTTTTTATGAATACGGCAGTAATAGTGTGAAAACAGTATGATATAATTCACATTTAATATGAACTTTTAGTAAAAAGCACCCAATTTAAAAACTTTATCAACTTGTATTTATAATAGTGTATTCGAAAATGAAATTTGACCACCTATTTGAAGATATTTCTTTATTTCATGTAAAAAAGTTTAGTTGGCACAACAAGTAATATAAATTAGCACAAATAAACAATGTTATCTATCTTGCTTTCATTCTCATTTGCATGTATTCGTTTGCATCTGTCCCTCGCTGCTTTAAATGTAGATATTTGTATTTGTTAGTTTATGAATGCAATGTACACATCTACACATATAAATAAATAAAAAAAAACGTTTAAATCTGAAACAGAACTAGAGAAAATTATAGTGTCAAAGCAGAAGCTCACTTAGGAATGAAATGAATTTCAAGCATATTCACATGAAATCTGAAGGAAGTTGGAGAAAAACATGAAACATTTGAAAAATTCAACAACAATTTAAAACATATTTTGTTCGTGTTCAAATGAACATTGTTGGATAGATATTGCAAATAGTACAGATAGTGAAAGGAAAATTTTATCAAATACTTTTTGGGAAGAAATTTATTAGATTAGCCTCCAATTTCATCAAGTTCAGTTAAAAGTAACTAGTTCTTTAACTTCCAGCTAACAACATGTTTTGACAGCTTAAACTGATAGTTAATCATAACTGAACTTGGGGAAATTGGGGGTAAATTGTAAATTTATTAAGAAAACATTGAATAAAGATAAATATTGTTTTTGCCCCCTGGAAGGGAAAAATACTCGTGTTTTCACTTGTGGTTCGTTTATTCCGTAAGTTGACCGTCAACATAACTGAACTACCCCAGCCAACGATAAAACCACCTACCGAGAAGAATCCGACGAATCCATGCCTGAGCTCTCCCAGGGTCAACTTAGGGAATCTACGAACCTTAAGTGAAAACACGAGTTTTTTTGTATTCCAGGGAATTCTTTATAAATTTACTATACTTCTTTGTACTCCATTCGATTACTAGCACCACGACATATAATTTTACTACACAATCACTTGCCTGTCATTTGGAAACAGCACGTAAGTTTTTTTTTAGTGTTTTTCATATAAATTTAACTACACGTTTAATCTGTTGTGTTATGAAAACAGCACATTAGTCTTTTGTGACAAAAGTAAAAAAGAATAGTCGGTCCAGCCCGACCATACGATACCAACACCACAGCATTTAAAAACACATTTTCGAGAGTGCACCCTATTCGACACCCATGGAGAATCATGCTTATGTGTCCATATTAATATGGATCTATCTATGTTTTTTCATTTAAATCTGTAAAATAGTTTCTTAAAGGCAGAAATTGCCTCCTTTCTCCTCTCGTGTTCCTACGATTCGGCTTGGTCCTTGTGCCAATAAGACCCTACCAGTAAAAAATTTTATCATTTTGCGAAGCACCAAAGGTACATTTAAAAAATAAGCGCACAATTATGCGCTACGCAATAAGACATACAGAAAAGCAGTAAAGTAAGTGAAAGAACTCTCAACAACTTTTATAAAAAAAACAAGTAAGAAAGTATAGTCGGTCAAGCCCGATCATATGATACCCAGCACCACAGTACTTAAAAACACATCATGCTTATGTGTCCATATAAATATGGATTTCTCTATGTTTAAAAACTTCATTAAAATCGGTTTGAAAGTTTGTGAGAGGCAGAAATTGCCCCCTACATCCCCTTGTGGTCCTATTTTTGAAAAACTGTATAGCTTATGTGTCCATATAGATATGGATCTACCCATGTTTTAAATTTCATTAAAATCAGTTTGAGAGGCAAAAATTGCCCCTTTCTCCCCTTGTGGTCCTATATTTTTTCAAACTGTATAGCTTATGTGTCCATATAGATATGGATCTATCCATGTTTTAAATTTCATTAAAATCGGTTTGATAGAGTCTAAGAGGAAGAAATTTCCCCCTATCTTCCCTCGTGGTCCTACGATTTGGCCCTTTTTAATAGGCTTGGTCCTTGTGCCAATTAGAACCTATGACCCAAATTTTATCAAGTTATCTCCAAAGTTGCGACCTGTACTTTGCGCACAAGGTTACATGGACAGCCAGCCAGCCTGACGTTCGACTCAGAAAGTGATTCTGAGTAGATCGGTATACTTTAAGGTGGGTCTAGGACCACTATTTTAAGGCGTTACACACATCAGCACAAATGCATAATACCCTCTCCACTATTGTGGTGTGGGTATAAAAATAACATTTCAAGTGCTACGGCATTGCCTTACTACGAAGCAGGTTTGTAAGAGAGAATACTTAAAAATAACGGTATCAAAACATTCAGTGTGTAAAGCTGATCGTTACATCCAACAATTTTTATATGCGCTTTATGTGTCAAAAATGTATTGCCTCAAAGTGGGAACTCGCCTCAAAGTGGGAACTCGAGAAGACAGCTCAATTAGGTCCTGTAGTGGTCCCTTTGTGATACCCAGAGCAGCTACTCAATAGGCGTTACTGCAGAATTCCACAATGACTATTCCGAAAATAAGTGTATGTGGCGGCTATGTGAAAATATGGAACGATTTTCAGCATTTTCAAAAGACTTCGTCCTTATGACAGTTTACACGTATGTACCAGATTTCACCAAATTATATTCAAAATTGCGATTTTTACTTTGCGTACAGGCTACACGGACAGACAACTAGCAAGCGAGCCAACCATACTTACGGACATCGTTAGCTCGACGAGAAGAATAGATTCTGAGGCGATCGGTATACTTAATGGTTGGTCAATAACCATTATTTTAATTTGTTAAGCACAAATTATCGTGGTGTGACCTTCGAACCCCCCGCAATGTTACCGGTTATCAATTTTACGTACTTCAAAATTCCTAGATCCTCCGCCTATATGACCTTCTTATATCCATGTTCTTAAGGTACACCACTGCACTCGAGCCATCAGTAAAAATAGCAAGTTCCTCACACAATCTGCTCTGACCTGACCAGCTCTCTGTAGACGGTAAATCCACCCTCGGCAAATGCCCAAAATCGACCCTAGTGCCCACGTTATCCGTGGGCAATGCCAATGTCATCCAAGATCGATCTAATGCGGAATGCCCTAACATTCCAGTTTTCTCAGACTAAGAATACTTCTGGCTGCCATTTCCAACACATACTGGTCAAAAGACAGAAAATTTTAAATAACATACAAAGCCGCTAGAGAAGTATTTCTCATGGCCCCAGTCATAGTAAGCATTGAGACCACTCTTAAATACTTTCTTCTTCGTTAAATTTATACTATATAAAATTCAAAACAAGTCTACATTAAAAGTACAAAATATTTGACAAATATTTGACAGAAAGTCCCAAGAACTTTAATAAAACAAAGATCCACAATTTCAATTTGTCTATGCTTTGCATATCAAAAAAGAGTCGACAATAAAACAAAACTGCATTAACAGATTTAAAAAAATATTTATTTTTTTTTTTTTTTTTTTTTTTTTTTTGGATTTTGCCTAAAACTAAAAATTTTTGGCGAAACTATTTAAGTTATAATGCCAGGGTATCACACAATTTTTTGGAGCTTCAAACACAAAAACCTCGTTCGACCTAAACCTTCGTATAGGAAGGCGAGAGCTTCCAGAATCCGCTCCAGAGTATTTTGGTCTCCACCAGTAATCTTCTGAGTTATTTCCTTGGTACTCCACCAGTAAAACGTCTGAGTTATATATGGTTCTCCACCAGTCACATTGAGTTAATTATGGTTCTCCACCAGACAACACATTTAAACATTGAGGTTAAAAACGAATGCATATAGTTAATGCAGAAACCGCAAAAACTGTAACTCGGTACAGTTATACGACGCCGAAACATTAACCAATGCGGGGTGACACCGCAAAACGCACGAAAAGCAGACAAACAAGAACGACCTGTTTGTCCTTAAAAAATAATGACAAAAAGCGCGAGCTGCTTCTCCACTCAGAGCAGTTTTACGAGTGAAAAAATATTTAGAACTTAAGATATGAGCAAGTTTTTTCCCTCTCCTGTCAAATTTATTAAATTGAACTCAGCTGCTTTACGAGTGACGGTAACAATATGTATTTGAAATTCAAGCCAATTTTTATACGGAAAATTTAGGGAATTTCTTTGTAAAGTTTATGTTTTTGTGTTATTAAATTCTACTTACTGCCAGTTTATTCGGTTATAAAAATCAAATTTTTATAACCGAAGCAAATTAGAGCATTTTAAGAAAGTTGATCTGTGTATTCGTTTATCAAAACAGGAATTAGTTTAGTTTTCAAATTCCCGGGTATGGAAAACCGTTTTATTCTCATCCGATACTTTAGAAACTTCAGAAAACCCTACTCCCGACTTAATGAGTGAATACTTGTACCACGCTTTTTGACTAAAAAAATTCGTTCAAATTTAGTATTTTGAAAAAAATTTAAACACTTTCAAAAACAATTCCTTGTACAATCTTTAAATTTTCGTACGTGTTGTTAGTAAGTTAGAGTTGAGAGAAAAATAGTGTTATTATTGTTATCAAACCCAAAGTGGTAAAAAAACGCAATGCCACAAAAAAACTAAGAATACTTTATTACTCAAACACAAACTCATTCATAAATAAATGCAAACTACATAGAGAGAAACACAAACTTATGTGGGTGGATGAAACATTTATCTGATGATAATTTCAGCAAATAAAAAAACACCAAAAGCAAATGAAAAATGTTTGTAGATGTATTGTATTTCAAAAAAAAAGAAAAGCATAACAACTTTTTTCTTATTTTATTTTACTTTATTCTTGGCTGCATTATTTTACACAATTACACCAGCACAAATACATGTATGTTTATTAAGGTGGTTTAAATTTGCCGTTCTTCACAACATTTTACATAAGGATTTCTAATTACACTTTAGCCAAATCTATTTTTTTCATACTTCTTAACCATAAGTGTGTTTAAATCAGTGTTCGAAAATAAACAGAACATTATTTAGCGTACTGCTTACATACCAAGAAACGATATCTATTTTTTAGTGTTTGTGTATTAATACAAAGCTTTTTTGAAGAAAGTAACGAGCATTATATAGTGTTCCGTGTTTTGTTGTAAAACTGAACAATTGGAGAGATTCTGTAGACATACATTTTATTTTAATGTTATATAGTGCTTTTTTACATTGATAAAGAATTGATCAAACAAAAAATATTAGTAACGAACATAGCACGAATAGCTTGTGTGTGTATTGTGTACAGGTTTTGCTTGTGTAAAATTATTTGGCTGGCTTTTTGTTTTTTTTTTTTCGTATATGTATTTTTTTATGTAAAAAATTTTTTGTTTTCTTTACCGGCCAAAAGGGCGCTAAGCACAACTGAAACAAGGGAACATTAATTTGCTAAACCGAACACAACGAAGTTGTGCAACGCAACAAAATGTTCTCCTCATTTTATTGAGTTGGATAAGTACAGTATTTTTGTGTTCGAAGATCACAAACAAAGAAACGTTTTTATTTTTTTGAAATGATACACTACGCAAAAACTTTTAGCGTTTGTGTTTTTCATATACACACCGAACCGGACGCTATAGAATATTATAACTTCATTATTTACATTAATATTATTATTGTAATTAAATTAAGCTAAGAGTTCTACCTGCAGCGGCTTTCGACTCTGATTGTTAAAAAACTAAATACGATTCTGTAGGTTATTTTCTAAAACAAATTTACAAATAAATTAATTGTTTTGTTGGTTGACAACTTTTAAAAGATCAGATGGGTAACTGGTGCCAAATAAGTTAATTCTGGAAGAATGGTATGTTGGGCACTCATCAAGGATGTGGACGATATTAAGTTCTCTATTGCAAGATTCACATATTGGATGTGTAGTTTTTTCAAGTAGATAATTGTGAGTTAGTTTGCAGTGTCCTGTCCTTAGTCGTACTATTATATTGGTTTCCCTTCTAGAGCAGGTTTTGGGATAAATACTTTTCGGTACGGTGGGATTATTTTTTTTTTGTAATTATGCTGATATAAACGCCATATGTATTCGGTAGTCGATTTCAAATGGGGGTTGACTGAACTTAAAATATCTGGAGTTTCATATTAACCCCTTTGCGCAAAATTATCGTATGTTACAAAAAACTAATTTTACAGGACAGTCATTTTTCTACTTTTCTCTGCATTCGCTTGCAATATCAAAATGAAAATATACAATCAATTTTTGGAGCAACGAAGTGGAATTCGCCAACAATATTTTGTCAGGTGACGTCTTTTTGAATGTAGAACAAGATTGCATCAAAAACTCAATTTCAAAAAAATTGGCATATACGATCATTTCGCGCAAAGGGGTCGATATGATGGAAATTTTATTAGTGGCCTTTGCTTTGATTCTGCGGCCTATGAATCCTCATATTCATTACCTGGTATGCCAACATGAGAAGGCACCCACATTATTTTAATTTTGTCAGAACGTTTTATAAAAATGTGTCTGATTTGATTTATTATCGAAGAATCGTATAAGAAATTTCGTATCGCTCGAATAAAAGAAAGACTGTCAGTACAGATAATACAATATAATTCAAATCAATTGTAGAGGCGTATTCAATAGCTGCGAGACACCCTAATAAATATTTAAACACAAATGAATACAAATCTCTATGTATGTATCTGAGTACATAAACATTTCTTTTTAGGTATTTGTATGTTTTTTTGTTCTGCTCGCAATTATACCCAATTTATCATTATGACTTTAATTAAAACCAATAATAAAAGTTTTTCTCGTTTTACTTTATTCTACTTATGCTTTTTTATGTTCTTTAAGCCAGATTTTTTAGTTTCATGTTAAATATAAAATAACAATTCTGTTATACCCTTCACCACCACAAGAGATAAACATGGACTTGTTTAGTTTGTCATTACGCAGGTAACACTAAGAAATGTTCATGTATGACCATATTAATTCTGAGATCCTATTATAATTTGTTACGGTTTTAGTTTAACTTAAATGTATTCCTAGAATCTGCTTTATATGGAGCCTATGGTTTGCTATGGACCAATCTTCACAAAAGTTATAAGTACGATTTCCGGTAGAAAAGGAGTGTGTGCATATTTTTTAAAAAATCTGTGCATTCCGCCACCAATTTATATTAGTTTTAGTATCAGAAATATAAATTTTTTAGGTTGGTTGTTTTACATTTGGATTTATAATTCTTTTCGTACCGAACTGATTTTGCTAAATTTTTTTTTTTTCATCATTGCGCAGTGGCCATGCTAATCTTCTTTGTATCGTTCCAATATTAGTATATGTTCTGCCGAAGCAAAAAGAATCTTAAATTTATTTAAATTTGAAGACAAAAAAATTTGACCAACCTTTTTTGTACCTAACAGTTATCTTAACCTATCCGGTAATTTGAATTAACTATTGAACATTGATGGTGTAAAATACACTTCACTTTAACCTGTAGGCTAGAAATACGTTTTAAAATTATGAAAATCATAGATATCTATACACAGCTAGATATCTATTTGTAGAAATTACGGCCATTTGGCCCTAAGCAAAGTTCAAAAAATTTTATAATTTTATTGTTGCTTTTTACAGAAGTTTATATTGAATTCTTAATTTTGAAACTCTGCATATCTTGTGGCGTTGAAAATTTTAAAAATTAGCTTTAAACAATATTTTTTGGGATCTGAAAGTTGTGAGCTCGACTGTCTCTCAAAATGAATTCCCTGCAATGTTAATGACGTGAGCAACACTTTCACATTTATCAAGATGTAATGACGATAACAAAAGCTTTTAAACAAATAAAATTCCGAAGGTCTTTGATTCGACTAAACTAGAATTTTTATTCGGACAAAAATATTCCCTGGAAAAATATTTTTCAAATTTCCGGGAAATTTCGAGAATTTCTTCCGAAAATTTTCGATGTAAGGTTAAGGTTTTTTTCCAAAAGATTAAAGTAAACATTTTTGGGCTTTCAGGGAATGGAAACAGTTTGGGAAATTATAAAGCCTAGTCTAAACAGATTCCAAGTGTCGATGCAAAGGGATCGATGTTATATCGATATATTGCAAATTACATCGATGATTTTTATACATCAATAGTTTTTTGTAATCGAATATGTAGATGTAAAAGTGATTCATAAATAAAGCGGGGATTTTATAACAAAAAGCTGTAAAAACAAACACATTAATAAACGTTTCTTTAACACTGGTAGATTTATTCTTGTTCAGCAGAAAAGGCACGTCCGGTACTTTTAATAAGCCTAGACAATGGTCTTTACTGAATGAAATTTAGAATGCTACTCGATCTTTATAGCCTTTTCACACTTGTCAACATTTAACATCAATTTGCGAAGATGTTGGAATTTTCCCATAAGAAATACATAGGGCTTAAAATTAAAATTGTTCAACATCTTTACAGAATGTTACTTTCTCATTTTGTTCCCTTTTACATTTTTCGATTCTTTTAGTGTCATCACAAGAAAATAAATGGCAATAAATTCTATTATTATTGTGGCATCACTGACAAAATGGAAGTTGCAGCGTTACCATTTCTCAAGTTTTTCCTTTTTTGCAAGCCTTATTTGCTTAATATTGCTAAAATTATTAAACAAAATGAATAAGAAACACATTTTGGCGTTATTTTTTCAAACGTTGGCACTTTTGAAGAAAAAAAGTATTTAAAAAAAATAAAAGTTTTTTTTCAGAAATGGTGACATTTTTAATTGATAGTAGATGTTAGATGTTTCAAGTGTGAACTCGTATTTCACATTTTCAACATCTTCCATGCGTTCCTCCGAAATGTATGCAAGTGTACAAAGGGTATTACACACAAGTGGTGCTGCTTTTATAGCAATTCTTTTCGTCTGCATTTCATAGTTGTCAAAATATGTACTAATAATGTTAATAGAGTTGTATTCAAAATAAACGCTAAATTCAAATGTTGTTAAAAATTTGAACATAGGGTTGTATCTAAAGTATACGTTAGGATTTAAATATAAACATGGAATAAATCAATGTGGGCAGCTACATACTCCCCCTCTGATGCCGATGACGTGACGGTGAGGCAGCAGCTAAATCTTTCGAGGGCATCCTGTTCGTCTTATCATTTGCACTGGTTGTAGGGACTCTTCTGAATGGCCTGAATGGGTACTTGTATTTTAAAACCAACTTCAAATGGGTGTTGATTACTTCGGTGATCATTACTGCACCGTTTGTTAAGATATTGTGGTTTGCGTAGATTTCTTTAACTTCTTTAAATATATCGGATAGAGTGTGTAGATATAAAGTGTTTTCAGTCACAAAGTTTTTGGACGGCCTAATTGCTGCACCCTCCCCCTGGAGCAAAACTACTCCAAGAGCATAAACACTGAAGATCTTAACCTTAAGATCATTATGGAGGTGTCGCAATTGGACCGTGCCCTTCAGTGAGGCTGCGGTGAACATCTGAATGTTGCCAGACACTTTTGATGAAAAATCGTAAAATAAAGTATTAACAATTTGTAATTTTATTTCTGACATTCGTTTATGATTTAATAATTTCAAAATAATATTAAATAATAAATAAAAAATAGGGCCCAATGTGCTCTGTGTGTGTGTGTTTTTTAGAAAAGCTTTCTTGGAGTTAAAATTATCAACTCAGGTAAATGAAAGCATTGGCTAAATATATGAAGGTCATATTCTGGCAACATTGATTTTAAGTTAATACAAATAAACTTAGGACAAAAAGCAGAGAAGGATAATTTCTCCCTTGCTTCGATCTCGAAATTTTGTATGGAGAGGCACAATGCATAAAAATAGTTGATAATAATGACATTTTAAATATGCTACAAAGTTTTTGTATTCAATTTGTCGCTTCGATGCAGGGAATCAAATACAGAGATGTTTAATCGATGTTGATGAGTAAAAAAACATCGGACTGTTTCGATGTATCGATAACTTACATCGAGTAGTTTTAAAACATTGATTTATATCGTCCACCAGTAGTATAGGGTATCAAATGGTACGAATTGACCGACTATACTTTTTTAATTGTTGTACATTACATTAAGATTTTCACGAAATCGCTTAAAAGTCTTCCATTCTCTAAAAATTGTGCATTTTTACGCCAACGAAACTGTCAAAAATTGTATGAGAATTCATTTACACGAACTTGGTAAATTAGCGCTGTTAAATTGTCCAGTCATTAAAACAAATATTTTTAAGCTCACCATCGTGATTCTTTTTGCATTGCAAAAATAGATTGAATATGACTTGACCAACCCCAACTTTGTAGAGGGTTTCAACGTGTCGGCACAGCCGAATATAGAATTCGTTCATGATGTTTTTGCTGCTGGTGATACAGAAATTTTATTCTGCTGACTGACCACCATGTGAACAATTTTTATGCTTTTTTTCAGAGATTTTACGTACAGCAAAAAGGGGTAGTTAATACAATTCTGCTGTATATATTTTAGTTTTTGCTGCTGGTGTTAACAGAAAAATAAATTTTTCAAATTGTGTTTGTAATTTTTTTTTCGCAGCAGTTGCAAGGAAATTTAATTACAGTTTTATGTTTATTTTTATAGCTTGATTTATATAACAAGTCGGTAAAATCAAAGCGTGATACATAAACCTGAATTGCTTTAAGATAAAAGTTATCTCTTAAATTAAGTAAATAATTTTGAATTTTAAGCACTGTTTTTTTTTATAAAATATAAACATTTTAATTGTAAATTAACTTAAATCTATTAGGGATTCAAGCAATATTTGAACGCTTATGAAATACTTCAAATTTTAAATATTTAAAGTAATAACTAATAATAAATATTACGTTTGTGTTTACAGAATATTGCAAATTGTCAAAATTATCCCCATATAAAATAAGGAAAATTAAACGCTGCTAAAACATATATGTTTCGTATACGAAATAAAAACAACTATTAAAAATTTGTAATTATGAATATTCCTCCCTCTCTCAAATGCATATATACCTTGGTCATGGCAAACGTGTGATATTTATAAAGGACTTGTCATGCCCGCGTCGTTAACCACTATCGTCGTCGTAGACTTACTATCACTACCAGGGCTGCCAGATAAATTTGTGAGGAAATCGTCAATTTCCTGAGAAAAAATAGAAAAATCGTCTTTCACGTTTGGAAAAATCGTCAAAAAAATCGCACAACTTAAAATTTAGTTTTTTTAAACAGTTTTTGTTTGATTTTTTTTATAAAAAAGCATTCAAACAAAAACATAATTACTTCATACTAGCATTTTCAATTGTGTAAGAGATATTGGGAGTCTCATACAAAGCGTCTTTGATCGTCGATGCCGCATTTTTTAATCGTGAAAGATTCCTCACATGGGAAAACTGCAACACGACTGAGATTAATCCATAGCACAGTGAAAGACGCTTCTTCAACCGTTGTGGGAATCGTTTAAGATTTGGGTAAAGATTATCTAACGAGCATTTCATGTCAAGAATCGTTTCCCAGTAAAAAATGGAGCTTACAGCAGTTTTGTAAGGGAGAGAAGCACAATACCCCCTTACAAAACCTGCTTACAAGAGGCATGATTTTTATATGGCGAATTCCCACTTGGAAGCACTTTGATAACTGATTGCGTTATGAAACAAATTAAATTTCTATGTTCGGTAATATTTCAAAAATGATCGTAAACACATTTTAAAATCATTGCAATACAACCTGCTTCGATGTAAGGGAATAACAAATGCACATAAAACATTGTTCGTATAAGGGATAATGCGAAGTTATTCAAACATTAAATTAAAAATTCACTTTAATGGTATTCGCTTATCTGCTGCTTCTCAGTAGTGTGTAATAGCCAGCGCATATATTCGCGCTCATGTAGTTTTCGTGCTCCCGAAACATAAACATTTTTTACTGGGATGAGACTCTTGTAGATATTATCTCACAACTCGTGAAATGTTCGCCGTATAATTGTTGAAAATATGATTTATACAGAGAGTCGTAAAAGATTCATTCGCTGATGGTTTGACGAAAGATAAACAAAGTGTAACATTGTTGTTTTTGTACTCTGAAAATAATCATTTAAAGATTTTCTTAAGACTTGCATATTATGGCCGTACCTAAACAAAAGCGCCACGCGTTTTCTAGTTTTTGAATAGAGCGGTCTCAACGGTTTGCAATTGGAAAAACCGATGTTCAAAGCTCGTTTAATAGTGAATTTTGGCGCTATTGTTAATTAATAAAGGCAATTTAGCTATTTTTTGATCAATCTAGCGTTTTTATCTCTATTTTTATTTATAATTTGTGGGTTTTATTACACAAGAAAGCTATCACTACTGTTTTCTACACACATTGACGCTTTTGCTTAGGTATGGCATATCAGCGTAAAAGCTAAGCGAAAGAAAACGTTCCGCTCTTGTTAAGGTACGGCTGTTAAACATTCCAAAATTTAAAAACGAACGTGTCAGAAAATTTAATGTTTTATTCAGACTGGAGACTGAAAAAAATCGTCACTTTTAAGAAAAAAATCAGCAAATCGGCACTTCGCTAATTCCGGAACAAAAAATCGTCAAAATGACGATAAATCGTCAATTCTGGCAGCCCTGATCACTACGTTTATACTAGGGTATTCATTCAGTTAACCGTTAATCGGTTAACCGATTAATTATTACCCGATAAACTGATCGGTTTATTTAAAATTGGCAATTTTCGATTAATGATTAAACCGGTTAATTTCAGATGTTACAAATTTTTTTAGTTTTTTGAAGTGCTATAACATATTTTTTAGTGCTTTTAATTGTTTGTTTCGTCTCATATAAAAAAGGTATATTTTTTTAGATTGTTCGGTGCTGAGCTTTGCCAGGATGAGTCAGATGATGGCCTTACAATAGAATAAACTCTCGATTGTGACACAAACTATCTTTAACAAAATTAGCCGAAATAATGGCATAATGGAAAATGTTATATGTTAAGAGAAATCCTGGAAAAGGACTGAGAAATTAGATAATCTCTATCATGGTACAAAGAAACCAAGATAACGCATTCAGCTTTTAAAAATGAAATCTTTGTGCACATCTACGTCACATCAGCGTATAAGTGTAGCTAAAATATAGAAGCACAAGCAAACAAACATGTGTATAATATGCTAAAGTGACGTCATATTAAACAGTTGAATTTTGTAAACATGTGCAATGCGTAATCTTGTTTTTATCATTCTTGAATCTGTATTATGGGTTGCTTCCGATTTCTCTAACATCTTCGATAATTGAAAGAATTTTTTCTGAGTCAAGTTTTGTCAAAACTAAAGAGAAGAAACATTAATCCTAAACATTTAAACCAAATTATTTTTCCAAAAGATTATTTTATAAGATCTTAAACTATTGAAATAATTAATAAAAAAATTTCAGTTAATTTTTTAATAAATACATAAAAATATTATGTATTAATTATAAAACATGTTTTTCATATTTATGAATTACTTTTTTGTTTGCTCGTTTTAGTTCAAGAATTGTGTTGTTCGTTATGTTATGGTTTTTTTTACTAATAGACTCCAATAATAAATAATTTTTGCATTTATATTACTTAGAAAGACTTAATTTATAACAAAACTTTATTAATCGGTTAACCGATCAATAACAAAATTAACCGATTATTAACCGATTAAACCAAAACCTCGGGTTATTAATCGAGCGATTAACCGATTAAAGCGAAAGCCCGATTAAATGAATACCCTAGTTTATACGCACCACTTATTCGCAAATAAATATATTGCAAGCATGGTGGAATAAGCAGGTGGCATCGTTACGGTAACAAATACAACATTACAACAAAAACGGAAATTACATCACCGTTTACGTCAAAAAATACTTTAAGCAAAAATCAAAGCGTGCCGCTGAACGTGATTCTATTTAATTTCTATTTAATTACGGTCAATATCTTATTTATTTTTTTGATTTAATATTATCAAAAACTTTAATAAAATACAATAATCACAGCACACAAAGTGGAATTTTTGTAAACATAAACAAAACTTTGACATAAACCTAGACAAACAATGCAAGAGCAAAAAATCGTCATCTGGCGTAGTGCTGCCACCTGTTTATTTCACCATGATTGCAAGTAGAGAATATTGCCGCATAAACAGTGAATTGAATTTTAATTTGCGAATAGCTAACTCATGAAAGCAATTCCTGATAAACGACACTATTTGCAAATAAGATTTTAAACATTGCCACACTTTTAACCGTTTTACGTTTTTATTTCGATGTGTCACATTCATATGACAACAAAAGTACGATTAAATAAAAAATGTGCAAATAAATTTAAAATTACAAAATAATTTTTGATCTTTTTCATTTAAAAATAAAAAGTTTATATACATATAGTGCTACTAAATGAATAAATTTTCCATCTGGCATCATTTAAAAATAAAAATTTTCATTGACACATAAACAGTAAATTAGTTAAACGCAAAAAGTTTTTATTCGCGAATAGGCTACGTATAAACGTAGTATATGAGAGTAAAATTAAAAATCAGTACACATATTTTTTTTTGTTGAAAGGATGGCAGATTAACTTTTTTTATCCCTGTGTATTTTATTTACGCTAATCTATCTATGATAAAAATTTCATCAAAATTGGTTAGATTTTTTCGAAGAGGCAGTAATTCTCCCTATGTACCAATTTTGGTCCTAGTTTTAAATAAATAACAAGCCTATATTTCCAATTTGATCAGAATCGGTTCAGCTATTTAGCCGATAAAGCGATGCAAACGCAAAAGTTACTTTCGCATTCAGTCAGGAGACGATCGAGCGGATAGATAGACTGCAAGCGGGCAGATAAACTGGAGCCGAACTGAAGGGTGAACAGCGTACTCACATTAAAATTACTTTGTTATTATTTTGAGTACGGAAACTATTGCTTTAATATAACTGATTATTAACATTTTCGGAGTTTAGGAGGCTAAGCGTCCCTGGACCCTATCCCAAGCACTTTAGTGGAACCTTATATAGCCTATGTCCGTTAAGTTGAACAAATTTTTCGGTCTGCCAGTTCCGGAGATTACCTCTTACAAACATATAAACATAGAATCATACAAACTGTAAATATAAGTATAGATAAGAAATTAAATAACTATTAGAAATTTAATTTTTTTTAAACTGGCGCTTATTCTGTGCATCTGTTTATATGACTAATACATATTGGCAGATTACAATTTGAAAGGTATGGCGAAATAACTGAACAATTTAGCGCACTTACAAGGCCAAATACAATTTTAACATAAAACTATTTAAATGACAAAATCAATATTCCTTCATATTTTTGGTCGTTAGCATAAAAGTAACAACCTTTTCATATTGTTTTCCTTTTACTACAAAAAAGTATTAAGAAATAAATTCTAATTTATCCAAAACCCTTTTACTTTCTTCAAACAATTAGATTTCATTTTTGAAACTTCCTTCAAAAACGAACTGAATTGTAGAGGCAGATGTACATAAAAATGAAACTCTGTGAAAACTAGATATCAAGACAAGTTAAGTGAATTACATGATGTCTAGATGGTTGACTTGAAAGGAAATTCGAAATTCAAATGTTTTTGCTAGTGATTTCCTTAAAAGTAATTTGGCTTTTCCTGACTTTAAGCAATTTTCTTACATCTAGTTTGTTTTTCGTTTGTTCCTTTTTTTAATTTTTTTCCGGTTTCAATTTTTTTAACTTTTAACAATTCTTCGCTTCGTTTCTAAACAAAACTACACCTAAATTGCATGAAAATTCTAAACGGATATTTACTACACGTTTCTCAATTTTTTTTCTTATTTTTTTTTTCTTGGGAATTGCAAAAAAATCTATTAAAACAGTAAAAATAAGAAAACAAAAACCAAACAAATTTTTAGGTAATTCTTAAATGAACAAGAAGAATTTGAAATGAAAAACGATAAAACATGTTACCCAGGGAAAAATGTTAAAATAGGAATAAAAGATGAATAGGACGAATTAAGTTTACCCTGCATTTGTTAAATTTATTTAATTTTTTTTAGTAAAATGTTGTAAAATGCTTATTTTAAGTATAAGACAATTCGATTTAAGTGTTGATGTTTCTCTTGATATACAACCAAAAAATGACGCCATAATCTATCGATTTCAAAACGATCGTTTTTTTAAGGTGTGACGGATTTCAAGCGATTCTAAAATCAATTTCTGAATTAAAGTCTTTTTTTTTTTTTTTTTTTTGTTCAAAATACAGTTTAAATATCATATTTGTCTATATATAGATACAAAAGAAATTATAACGTTGTTCTCTCGCAAAATTTTTTTTTTAATTCCTTAAGCTAATCCCCGCACAGCTCTTGGCTTGTCTGCAGGAAATAAACCAAAGTCTTTGGCGGGAATCGAACCCGCAACCCTGACGGTGATAGACTAGCTCACTACAGCTAGCCTACGGGGGCACTCATCGATCCACGTTGGATTTTTGGAAATTCGAATGTTTAAGGAGTAAAAAAGGCTTAAATCATGTAAATTCGCTAATGTAATACAATAATATGCAATATCTACACACAGAAAAAAATATGAATGGAGGTAAGCATATTCTAAGAGCAACATACTATGGTTTGATTTTTACAATGTATATGTTTGCAGGTTACCATATTTTAGTTATATATGACCATAAGATGGTTACAATTAACAAAAATTTTCTGTAATATGGTGAAAATTAACAACAATTTGTTCAAAATTAACCATATGTTGGTCAATATTAACCATAATAGTGGTCAAAAGTAATCATGTTATGTTTTAAATGAACCATAATATGGTCAAAAATTCCCAGAATTTGGACAAAAGTAACCATATTATGGTCAGAATTGACAATAAAAAGGTCAAAGTTAATCATATTATGCTTATTTCTTTCATCCATTTTTTTCAATTTGTTTGTTTAGTGTCAAGTAATAATTTTATTTTGTTTTTTCCTGGTACATGCTACGTTCCACTTTTATAAGTAGTCCCATTTTCTAGGCTTTGACGACCTTCATTAGCACTAATTCTGTTTTACTGGTTCCAAATTTGTGCAATTTAAACAATAATTGAAATAAAATGAATGAGAATTTTAAGCACACCAAACAAGTATGTATTTGAAAAGCATTCAACTATTGTAGAGAGCAATACGACCATATTATTGTTGTTTTAAACATATTTTTTTAAATTTAAAAGTAAACATACAATGTTTTAAAATATTATAATTTCAAACATATTATTGTTATTACATAATAACCATAACATGTTAAGAGACAACCATATTATGGTTATGGCTTCTAGATGGATGAATTTAACCATAATCAGGTTGCCGGTGACAATAAAATGGTTAAAGTAACCATAATTTGTTTAAGTGTATGGTTGTTACTTTATTTTATTAAAACATTATTTTGTTAAATTTAACCGTATTTGAAGATTCAAGGGTAAACACTTTATTGTTAAATAGAAACAAAATATTTTTAATCGTGAAAAAAGTAATGTTAACACTAACAATAGCTTGTTTGCTGCCATTGCGGTGACCATAATATGTTTTTTTAACCAAACTTCAACCATGTCTTTTCTCTGCGTGTGTTCATTTAAAAAATAAGCGGAAAGGTGTCTGGTACTTTTTTTTAATTCGTCTTTTTTGGGGTGTTAGCAGTTAAAACCTGTATTTAGAATTATATTTAATAGGAAACCGCGTTTTACTTTGCGGGATTTCGGTCTGGCCACAGGATTTTAAATTTGTATACTAATGGTTCCGAAATGGAAAAGGGAGTTGCAGCTGCAGTCTACTGTCAGGAATTGGCAATTCGGGAATCTTATAAGCTTCCCGATTACTGAAGTATATTCCAGGCGGAAATATTTGCGGGCAAAATGGCTGCTGATTTAGCACGTTATTCCAGAACTATAAACTTAATTTTAAACTTCTTTTTATAGAGTCAGGCGGCGATCAGAGCGATATCGACTGAATATACATACTCTTCGAACGTCCCGGAGTGTAAGGACTCAATGGATAGACTTGGTGGCAAGAAAAGAGAATATTATCAGAGATACAAACCCAACTTTTTTAAAAGGTTAAAAAAATATTTTAAGACTTTTTCCCCAAAAACAAGATTTTTTGTTTTGTCTAGACGAAGGTTAGGTTCAATTAAAAAAAAAAACCTTCTTGGTTCCCATTTGAAAATTTTTAAACTTAATAATGCAACCTTGCGGTTTACTGGACAAAAAAAAATACTTAAGGCCCAACCATAATATGCTTAAGTTGACTTAAGCAAATATGCGAATACATATTGAACTTAAGGAAACTTTTTGTTAAATTTTATGAAACTGTCATTTGCTTAAGCAAGGTGCGAAAATGATCGCACATTCCGTACGGAATCGAATGTTTGTTGATTTTATTTTGGTTTTTTTTAATACATTAGAGAGAATTTTTGACTGTACGTTAAGCAACGCTATGCATATTATGGTTGGGCCTTTAAAAAGCAACCTCTGTTTGGCGTTCAAGGGCGATTAATCAGGTGTATACTCTGCACGCTTTTTATTTTGCCAAAACAGAAAATATTGCAAGTCAGACTAAGGTTCTCAAAAATTAAATAATAGCAAAGACATTTAATGGAAAAATGTTTAATCCGAAAAGGATATTTTAAGTGCATCGAAATACCTTTGAAAAAGCATAAATAAACTTTTAAAAATGTTTTAAGAAAAATCCCGCTAAATTGAATATTTAGCGGTTTCTAGCGGTTTTGAAGTCCGATTTGGCGGGAAATCTTCGAAAAAAGTTGGCAACAGTGGAAATACATATTGATATGTTGTAAAGTTAATTTTAATAAAAAAAAACCTCTTTTTGATTTTTTTTTTCAAAATAAGATTTTTTTTGGTGAAATTAAGATTTTTTGCTGAAAATTTCTGGCAGCCCTGATTATAACATCGAACTAATCTTCTCATTTACGGATTACGATGTACGATCGTGGTAACGATAGCGACCACCACGGTCTATGCGAGGTCTTATAACCCAGTATATCAGCTTTATTTCCTTTCAAAAAAACAGAACTTATTTTGTTTCATAAAGTAATTTTTGCTCTCCCTTTTTATTTGTAACTTTTTTGACTTTTGCCATAATTTCTTTGTAAAAGGTAATGACGATGGGAACCTGGTTTTATGTTTTTGCATTTTCTTTAAATTAATTTGTTTTCTAAATGTATTTATTAGGGTATTCATTTAATCCGAGGTTTTGGTTTAATCGGTTGATTTTATTCTTGATCGGTTAACCGATTAATTTTTTATAAAATAAGTAATTTCAATAAATAAATATGAACAAATTATTTATTGTTGGTGTTTATTAGTAAAAAAACAGTAACATAACAAAACTACCCAGCAAAAACTTGGTAATGACTTGCAATTACTGATTAAATGCATCTAAGGTTATATTTATTTAAATCTAATACAAATTGATTTTAAATATCGGGTGATTTTTTAGCTATTATCTTTTTGGCAACACTGATTTAAACAGCTGACGCACGTTTCGTGTTTTGTTTCACTGTCAAACATCTTTAGTTTGGTCTACAATTTAACCATGAATCGTCGTACAAACGAACAACGCTTGCAAATTATTGAATTTTATTATCAAAATGCGTGCTCTGTTAAGAAAGTTCATCGCGCGCTTCTTCCATTTTATGGTCAGTTTAATCGACCCACTGAAGCGCACCAAATTTACATTGTTGGACATTAAACCACCAACACGCTGCCAATGCATCCAGATGAAGTCACAGTTTGGTGTGGTTTATGGGCTGGTGGCATCATTGGACCGTACTTCTTCAAAGATAATGCGAATCGTAACGTAAATGTGAATGGTGAGCGCTACCGTGAGATGATATCCAACTTTTTTTTGCCCAAAATGCAAGAGCTTGACTTGCATGACATGTGGTTTCAACAAGACGGTGTCACATGCCACACAGCACGCTTAACAATGCACTTATTGAGAGGCGAGTTCGTCGAACATTTTATTTCACGTTCGGGATCGGTCAATTGGCCGACTAGATCGTGCGATTTAGCGCTTTTAGACTATTTTTTTGGAGCTATGTTAAAGCTCATGTCTAGACACACATGCCCGCTTCAATTGACGCATTGGAAGACAACATTGAAGCATTTATTCATGAGATACCGGCCGAAATGTTGGAAAGAGTATGCCAAAATTGGACTAAGCGGATGGACCATTTGAGGCGCAGTCACGGTCAACATTTGCACGAAATAATCTTCAAACATTAAATTATATGGACCGTACTATCGACTCAAATAAAGATTTTATGCATTTTCCTGAATTCTATGTGTTTTTTTTTAACTTTCCTATAGCTCTTAAAAAATCACATTATTTGTTCTAACAATTTTTTTTTATTATTTGTTATAAATGAAAAACAATTTGTAGTAAAATTGAATATGAAAAATTAAAATACTTAATTGATTTTTATATGTATTTTACAACAAAAAATTTTAATAAAAACTACCCAGTAAAAACTTCGTCTACTTTTTTTAAATTAATAGCTTCTTTCACTCATTATTTAGTAGATTTCTTCTATCTAACTACTATAACTACTTCTATACCCAGTAAAAACTTCGCTTACAAAATAATATGTTAAGTAATCAGGAAAAAGTAAAAATATATTCTTCCAATTCTACTGAAAGAACCAATAAATTTTACAAAGGATGTCCTAAAATGAACGTATTTAATTGTAGGTCATTATTTGTTACCTATATACATCTGAAAAATAAGTAGTTAAAATAGTTATATAGAAGAAAGCTACTAAATAATGAATGAAAGAAGCTATTAATTTTAAAAAAGTAGGCGAAGTTTTTATTGCGAAACTACTTATTTTTTAGATGTATGTATTTAATATAATGACTTAAATTAAAATTCGTTCATTTTGGGACATCCGTTGTAAAATTCATTGGTTCTTTTAGTAGAATTGGAAGAAGTATTTTTACTTTTTCCTGATTACTTACCACATTATTGTGTAGGCGAAGCTTTTACTGGGTACACTACCCAATTAATCAAACGATATCTTCCAGGTGATATAAATTATTACAGTTATGTGATATCGACCATGCATCATTAACGATACTATTTAAATTGTACCTTTCCATGAAAATTTCATATCGTTTTTGCAATCAAATCGTTCTCTGGTTTATTGGGTATAAATATGTCCATAAAAAGGTTAATCAATTTTTAAAAACACAATTTGCTTGCAAATTCAGTTTTGTTGATACCAATCTGAAGTACCTATTTGTAAGCTAATGCTGTATTAACAATGACATCACCGTGTTAAAATGATAAGTTAAAATGCCAATATATAAGTAGTGAAGAGTAATTATATTAACTTTTTAACTCAGTAATTTGCAATGTAAGTTTTTGCTGATTAATAATTTTTGCATTTAAACCAGCAAACAAAAAAATAATTTAATACATATTTTTTAATTAAAACATATTCTTAGTCTCTTCTTCAAGATCTATCACTCAGCTAAATTTCAAGTATAAAATGTCATTATTAATATAACTATACGTATTTATTTTTTCACTTACACAGCAAAACACACAATTTATTTTACACAAAACCCCTAATATCTCAAAACACGAAATTTAGACTTAAGCCATTATTATTTATTGCCACAGACATTATGTATGAATAAAACAAATTAACTGTAAGGATTGTATTAGTTATTTCAATAGTTTAAGAGGATCTTTTAAAAAAATATTTTAGAAAAATAATATGGGTTAAATGTTTAGGATTTAAGCGATTACTTTAATTAGTTTTGATTAAACTTTACTTGGAAAAAATTCTTTCACTTATCTTTAATGTTGAAAAACTGGAAAGCAATCCATAATACAGAATTTCTAATTTTTCGGTCGTTTTCCTGGATTTCTCTATACATATAAAATCTTACATTATGCCATAAGAGTCCTGTTTTTTTTTTTTTTTTTTAATTTTTAACACTTATAATTGTTTCGGTTAATTGCGTTAAAAAATTGTTTGTGTTAGTCTGCTTTCACACGTTTCATCTTTTGATGCTCAACTCCTATGTTTTTAGGTGAATGAAGAAAGCAGAAAGGGGGTTAGTACGGAGATGCCTGTACTCGGTCAGTACGCTTTGTGTTTTTATTCGTTGGTATATGCACAACGATGGCTGCGTGTAATTTTTTCTCTTCTTTTTCTCTTTGATTTGCTGTTATTAAAATTATTGTTGTTTTGAAGCGTAAAAAGTTGAAACCCGTTGCTGCGTGTGATTATATTCGCATCTTTAAAAGGGAATTGAAAAGAAGTTGGGCATCAAAAGATGAAACGTGTAAATTCAGACTTACTATCAAGATTTTCTTCTGTTGTCAGGTCATCATTTAACTCATACTGGCAAAACTCAGCACAAAACATTCTGCAAAAGTTTCTGTTTCCGAATTCCTTAGCACTTTCGACCCGGACGGTACATATGTGTACCACTGTAAGTTTAAACATTCCTAACAGCATTTACGGCACCGTTTTTTGTAAGTTACAACGCAACCAAAGTGAAGTGCATAGCAAAGTTTTTGCATGATATTATGCGCGAAATTTCATAATCCATTAAAAATAAAGCAGAGTCAAAGTTTTTACAAGTATTTATAACTGCGGCAGGTAAATATTTATAACCAAACATTTATTTTGTGCATTTTTGGTAAATGGTACCTATATGTACCATTCGTATGGTATGGTGGTACACATATGTGCCAGTAGTCCGATGAGTATGATATCTCGTTTTGAAGAAAATGTGTTTTTTCCTAAAAAAATTAATCTCAAAGACATTTGATCCATTTTGGAAGATGAAGCTGATAGTTCTAGAGACTATTTGTCCCAAGTAGGTCTCTGGCTTCAGAGTTAAAGAAGATTTAGCAGACGACGGAAGCTCTGAAAAATCTGTATCAGGTGTTGTCCATAGCGATAACGAAGATATAGCAAGTGTCATAGTACATTAGGTATATGAAGCTGCCTAGAATATACTTGTCTGTAATGAATCAGCTAATAGTGAGATAATTTTTACATCTGTGCACTTATTTGACACTTTATCATTCCCAGCCGTTGGCACCGCTATAGCAAACTGAAAAATATGTCTAAACTTTCTGGTAACAAGCTCGAAAGAGGGGAAGTGGAGTTTAAATGTACTTTATCTGGACTGCTATGTCACAAAAATAATGAAAACAGCGAAAAAAAAATTCAACTCACATGTCCGAATAAAAAACTTTTTTATTGCGCGATTACGGAAGCTTCGACATCGCTGATTAAATATCTAGCCTTTATGAATTATACATAAGTTTTACGTAAAAACACACTTTTTGAAAATGATAAATTAATATAATATGATTTACTATTACCTATATATCTAAATATATATAGATTCATAACTTGATATTTACCGGACGGTTGGTACTTATATGTACCACATAACATCCCGAATGGTACAACAGTGTACCACAACCCCCACAGTCCCTTATCATTGTTTTTCCGATTTTCTTTCACCGATAAGTTATATATTACTTAAATAATCGGTTCCGATCAAAAATTTTATTTTATCATTTTTTTATTTATCATATTCAGAAACCGGGTCGAAAGGGATAGTTTCTGTTTTTGCACTGTATTTTAAGAATGTATCTCTAGAAGGAAATATATTGTATGAAAATATATTTTCGTAACACATACCTTTTGTATATTTCACAATTCAAATAATTAAAAACACGAAAAATTATGTTTTTTATTTAATACAAAAATTAAAAATTTTGTTACATCGGTTAATCGGCTGAAATTAACCGGATAAATTGTTAATCGAAAATAGCCAGTTTTCAACTAACTTATCAGTTAATCGGGTTGTAATTTATCGGTTAACCGATAAACGATTAACCGAATGAATAAATACCCTAGTACTTATGTATACATACTTATCATGATTGCTGAAAACACATATCATGATTGCTAAAAATTATATTTTCTTAATGATTTGTAAATTTAAGAACATTTTACTTCTCTTTACTACAACACAAACAACGAATGTGCTTTTTTTTTATTTAATAAAGCAATTTCGTCATTACTTCTATATGTATTCATACATACATACAGTTGTTTATATTAAAAACTGCATACATCAAAACGAAAGATACTCATACTCACAACCCACCCTGCAGTTTCACAAGTAGTGGCTGGCAACATTTCCCCGACTACATCGCCATTGATTTTTCATTGACTACATCGCCGATTACATTGGTACTCAGTGGTAATCTGTAAGGTAGTGTCTCCAGAGATTTTCTATTGTTTTTCTTAACCTTAAGAATTTAATATTGTTAGTTTCATCTAATGCCTTAAGTTGTTAACCTTATAGTTGAATTCAAAGAAAAAATTTGAGTTCAAAATAAAGCGAATAATTGATGAAGTAATCGATGAAGTAATCGACGAACAGTAAGGCATTACCAATGCGGACATCGCCTTGTTAAATTCGCCGCTCAAAAGCATTTCTGGTAGTTTAGCGAGTCGTCGACGAAAGGTTTGTGGTAGTCGTTGAACTCATCGGCGTAGAGTCGATTACCAATACTGCAGGGCAGTAGTTCACAGAATATAAAAGGTTTATTTTTCAGCGATGTTCTTAACTGTAACAAATGATTATTGTAAGTGATAAAAATTGACTCTAATTTTACTTTCTGATGCCCCAAAATAAATTTAAAAAACTTGTCGAATATTAAAATATTTGTAAAATATATTGAAAAAAAGTCCCATAAATGCCCAGAAGTCGCCCCAAGTAAGATAAAATGTATTACCGACCTCAATTAGTTTTTTGTCCTTAACATTTTCCCGATACATACTTGCCCCTTATCGCCACTTTTTAGGGGGGCTCCCATGCAAATATTGTGTTTTATGAAATTCTTAAATTACATAATTAAAATTTTTCGACTTTTGTTAATAAAATCAAAAGTTGGTCACAGATTTTCATCATTTATGGCTTGTTTTGTTTGCAGCTTCGTTTTTTATATGAAATAAGCCCAACTGCATTTTCCAATTTTTTTTTATGAATTTTTAAAAAACAAAAATTTCGAAATTTTGATAAAAAAATAATTTTTTTTTTTTTTTTTTTACATAAAAAAAATGTTTCTAAAACGACAGCTCATGTTATTACTTTTCTTACTGTTATTGAGGAATTTCGGTTTTTTTTTAGTAATTTTAATACACTTAACCGTTTTTGAGTTACGCGAATATATGTTGTGCAACCTCCTCCATTTTGGAAATAACGGTATATCTCGAAACCAAGAGCTAACCTAAAAAAAGGTGGGCACAGTTGTATTTAGCGTACCCAAATTATGCTAAAACGCCATGTGCCCGGCTTGTCTAAAAAAAAGTGTCAGTTTCGAGCACAGTGTTATTTTCGTTAATCTTATGAAAAAACTCGTTTTTCTTAGGAAACAAATTCCTTTTTTGGCAAAAAGAATTTACATAAAAATTTCGTCTGTAAAACAATGGGATGAAATATCGCGAATCTAAATTGCTTGGGACCAACTTTGGAAAAAACAAGTTACCGCGAAAGGCCAATCTTATTTATATTTCGTAGGTTAAGTTAGTACAACCCCTTTTCTTTTCCAACGTGTTGGAAGTATCCCTCAACCTTTTTCTACTTCTGGTTAATTACAGTAGGTGTTAACCTTCATCAGACGAATCATTGATATAAAATTTCAGCGCGGTGACATAAAACTTAATTTCCCAACTATCGTTCAACCCGCTACTTCGTTAGCGTCTCCCTATCGTTCATGAACATATATACCAAAGTTTATGTTTCTAGATTGTAACAAAAAGTGTAAACCTTTTCATTTTTATGGTTCTCATTTACTCAGGACCGTGCGCCTTAAATTTTATGTTTCTAAGTTCAATATTATAGAATATTCAAAAAGTAGCATATGTAAGAATTTTTTTAAGACAGAAATTTAATTCCACGTATTTCTCTATTTTGGTACTTTTTGCTCCCTATTGAATTATAAAAAATTTCCATATTGTAGTCGGAGCTCATAATTTAATACGTATGAATATGTCAATGAATGGGGAAAATTGTTTTGTAAAAAAAAGTACCTGCAATAGGAACACTTCGAAATTCGAAAAAGTACCAAAGTTATATTTGTATTTTTAAGGTCAGTTGCAAATGTGGTATACAATTTTTTTCTATTTATAAATATTGGTTTAAAAGATAGATTGGGTAACAAAAAAGTTCCAAAATACAGTTTTTAACCGTTTACTCTCCAAAAGAGCCAATTGTTGTAAAAGCAACGATAAGTATTATTTTATATTTTATCTCTTTTAGCTTAGGAGATGTTTTTATTATTTTTACTACCTAAGCACCCGAGTTTCCAAAATCCCGTCATTTTGAATTGATTTGGCTAGCGATCAACCTCCAGTCCAAGCTTGAGGCGTTTAGGACTTAGTCAATTTGTAACATTACAATTTGATATATTGATAATTTGCTGCAACAAAGTCATAAGTCAAAAATCGCAAATTTTTTTTGTAAACTCAACTCTTGAGAGAAGAATAACATTTTCTTTTTTAATTGCCATATTCACAAAACCCCTTGTATCGTTGTATCGATTGTATGTTGTATAAAAAAACAATAGTGAGCTTTGTATTTTAATACAACGATACAAGGGATTTTGTGAATACGGCAAATGTTTTTAGTATTTTTGATTTATTACAATGTTGCAGAAATAAGCGATATATAGACTTGTAAACAAAAATTTTTTGTTTGTAGTTCTAGCGAATCGAAATTAACTACAAATCAGAAAAATTCACAGTCTTTTTTATCCATCCGAAATGAAAATTCGATTAATCTGCTATTTTGACTTTAGACAAAAATCGAACAGTTTGCTACTAGGAAAAAATCGTGATTAAAATAATATTGTATTTTTGGTAACAAAGTGCCTGAACAAGTATTAAGCATACTCCGCTTTCATAAAATTGGGTATGTCATGTAATCGGTCTCGTTTTACGAAAATGGCATAAAGGGGACGTCGGTTTCCAAGGGACCCCTTACCAAGAAAATGTTTTCACTATTTTAATTTTGATTGCACATACATACATACATTTAAACATATTTTTTCTAAGAAAATTTGTTTTTCCTTCTTTTCTAACTTTTTGCATTGAAGCAAAGAAAACAATTGTAATGAAAAACAAGTAGAAAACTTAGAAAGAAAATTATCAAATGAAGGAGGACCGAAAACGATGAAATATTCTTTCATAACTATGACCTGGTTTTTGTTTTCTATTTTCTGTAATTTCTTGTTAAACAAACATTGTACAATTTACAAAAAAAAAAGGTAACCGAGTTAAAATAATTGCATGCTATAGTCGGAATCTTTTACAATGAATACGGTGGTGATGGTAATGAAATATCCCAACATAAGAAAGTATTCCCGTTCGGAGGAGTTAGTATTTAATATAATGCTGAAAAAATTCTCTTATTTAAATAAAGAATTAAACTTTCAAAATCTTTAAAAATTCCTGTACAGAACCATCAAGCCCTCTTGGTATTATATATTTCTCTTCCTACCAAATTAAACTTAAAAAGAACAAGAGTATGAATACACAGAAATAGAAATAGAAGAATAACTTTAAAAGGTTTGCAGTTTTAATATCCGTTTCGGAGAAATGAAGTATGAATGAAAGGGAATTGAATAAACATGCAAACATGATGATGCTTTATTTTCTTCAAAAAAAAAAAAAAAAAAAAAAACAAAAACATCTTAAAACGAATAGACGTAATAAACGTAATAAATTTAAGGAAAAAAACTCAACATAATTTTTTTTCTCTACACAATAACACAGCGGGAAAACAGTTTAAAGAACTTGTGAGAGAAAAAACAGTTGTAATAAAATTTAATAAGTGAACAACTTAAATAATTTTCGGACAAATTGGAAAAACGAACAGTTTTATCAATACTTTATTATAGAAATTGTATCTTTCTACACAGCTTGATGTCAATGATAAATCAGTAGCGAACAAAACACTTAATCATTATATATATATTTTTTTTTAAGTGTACAGTGAAGGTGAAAAACGTCTAAAGTAAAACATTTAATAAGAAATTTGAAGAAGAAAAAAATAAAAATTTATATAGGTTTGTATTTTATTAAAGGGATAATTTTGTAAATCCCTCACAGAAAAAAGTAAAAAACGGTTTTAATCACCAAAATAATTGAAACAAGCAAAAAATTGTTTAATTTTGCACCTATCACCGACATGATAATACCAATTACTCAAAATCGCAAAAATTGCAAAACAAGGATTTTGTTTCCAATTCAAAAGTTTTTACATTTTAATTACAAAAATAATTGAAAAAATTATTAATATTACACAATCTTTTAATTGAATGAATTAACAAAGTTATTAAAAAAAAAAAAATATTTTAATTGAATGAATTGCTGACGTAATTGATTACAATACAGAAAATTGATTATTTTAATAATTGAGTTGATTAAAACAGTGATATAATTTTTGCAGTAAATCAATTAAATTTTTAATCGAATTAATTAAACAGTGTATTTGAAATGCAAGCTTAGTTCAATTACATAAATGATTCAATCAAACCAATTGTTAATTGAATTAATTTGTTAAATCAATTCAGGTGATGATTAAATGAAGCAAAATAATAATCAAATTTTTGTTTAAATTCAATTATTAATATTATTATTATTTATTATTTATTAATAGATTTTTTGTATGTACATTTTAATTCATTTACAATATGTTTAATATCTAAATCTATATATGGCATAACATTTTGTTGTAAGCCAGATTCAATTAAGTATATCATTGAATAAATGAATATGTTATTTAAATTGTTTTCAAATTTAATTAAGTGGATGATTGCATTAGTTAAAATACTAATTGAATTTTTATTTTAATTCAATTAAAAAAGTTATTAAAAATACTCAACCCAATTTCCAAGAAAAAACAAAATAATAAACTTTTATTTTATTTTTAAACAATTTTTATTTTAACAAATATAATCTGGGAATAAGACAATTAAAGTATAAAAGCTTTTGAGGATTGTAATCCGACTTAGAATACACATTCGAATAATATGAAAATTTAAATAATTTTTATTTTATTTTAATAATTAGTTAAGTTTCAGCTTGCGTTAAAAAATGTACATACAAAATTTCTTGAATTTTCAAATACAGTGTAAATTCGATAATCCGGACTCCACTAATCCGGAATATTCGGTAATCCGGACAGAATTTTGTAGCTCATTGCGTATTCTATAATCCGGATTGATTGCAACTCTATAATCCGGATTGAATAACACCCGTTTTTATTTATTTTTTTATTCAAATCACAGCATGCTTTGTAAAACGCAGTTAGATTAGTGTGATATGAGTATGTTTGCACATGCGTTTTTTTGCTATGAATTATTATAATTTTTAATAAATACATACATGCGGTAATCTGGATAATTCGCTACTCCGGATTGGGGTCTGCAATCAATTATCCGGATTATCGAATTTTTACTGTATTTGTATGAAAATATTTTTAAAGTGAGGTGAAGTTTAAAAAAGTTATCCCCTAAATTAGTAAATTAGTAAAAACATAAAAAAAAAAATTTTTCTTTAATATTGCCTTAAAAAAATCACAAAACAACTTGAAAATTTTATCTGTATTTGTTCCAGACCCAGGAGATCTTAATTTCAATTTAATAACAATAACATTTCTTTTAAATTAATTTAATTTTTTTTTTTTTTATTTCAGAATTTTGTGAAGAAAACTTGTGGAATTTGAATGGAACAATAAATACACACCAGAACAGCGATCAAAACTTGTTGAATTGATTATTGCTATTTTATTTCGACAAAAAAGCAGAAGAAAATCGCCTTTTTATTAACAATTTGATAATGAGCGATGAAGCCCATTTTTATTTGAATGGTTTCGTTAGCAAGCAAAGTTCCAGGATATGGGGTACGAAGAATCCAAGAAAAGTTTAGCAGCAAAAATTACGCCCACTGAAGTGTACTGTTGGGTGTGGTGTATCATCTCAAAGGATCATTGGTCCATATTTCTTTGGAAATACATGGCTCCTCAGTAGGGGTGCAATAGTGTTATATGGAAATCCTTAGCAGCAAGATTTCGATACGCTAGAACCCCCAATTTTGTGAAGTTTGTAAAAAACGCATGAGCCAAAAAATTAGGGGGGTGGGATGGGGGTAAATGGCTCATCATCGGGGTCAAAGCTAGGGGAAAACGATACAAAAACCATAAAAAGCTTCACAACTGTCCCTGAGTCGCTCCTAGAGGGGTAAAATGTAAGACTGACTCCCACTAATATTTCCCCCTACATTTTATATTAACATACTAACCCTCTTTCTGTGCTCCTTAAGGGGGCTCCCCTACTAAAAATTATTTTTTATAAAATTACCCGCCACCGCCCTAACTAGCCCCAGAGTGCCCCTAGAGGACTCAAACATATGACGGACCCCCAATATGTTTGCTACCCGAACATTTTTTCAGAACATACCTAGTCTCCATCTTTAATCATTAGGGTGTCCCCATACAAAAATTTCGAAAATGGAAGAGTTGCACAACATATGTTCTCATAACTCAAAAACGCTTTAGCTTATTGAAAAAACTAAAAAAACGAAATGTGCGAAGCCGAAAAAGGCCACCATGCCGCAAGTATATAATTTTTCATACTTAAGCCACAAAATATTCCCTATTTATATAGTTTAAAACAAAAAAATAAAATAATAATTAACCGTTAAATAAACAAGTTGTTAAACATTCAAACCCTAACGGTAGTTTTGCGCCACCATGTACTTTATGCTTGTTAGGATGAAAAAGTTGCATGATGTTAATATCTCGATGAAATTCGACACAAATAAATCCCATAAAATGTTAACGTAATAGTCAGGCAGGCCCATAATTGCCAAAAAAATGTTTATATATCAATCAGAAAACGCGTTCGAATGTAATGTCCATCACGCAGGACTTGCTCATATGCACCCACAAACCGTTGACATAATTTTTACAAATTGGACTGTTGAAATTATATAAAGACTCTCCAATGCTTTCATAAGTTTTCTCCATACTCTATTAGGGCCTTCATTGTTTTCTTCGGTCTTCTCTGTAAAAGACTGTTTCGTGAGAGACTGTCACGCTACAGTTTATTTGCAAGCGTTCGCATGGATACCAAGGGCTTTTCGTCTGCATTTATTCTTAAAGCTCCTTGTCTTTTCTCCGAAGGCTTACGTATTTGCCCAGTTGTAAGCTTTAAAATCAGTATATTCACGTTTTCAGCGCGATTTAAAATATTGTATACTTTTTGTCTTGTTAGTGAAAACATTTAAGACAATTCTTGCACGGTTTTTTTCGATCGTTTATCGTTTTAGTAATAAAACAACAACACTTTGATTAAATCTTTGTCTATGGTCACTGACTAAGGAAACAAATTATAGTTTGAAGTAACAAAATCAGCGGAAATGAAATAAACACACACGAAAAAGAAATTGTAAGAACATTTCCTGAGAACTAATTTTTGGTATTACTTTTGTTTTCCTTCTACATTTATTATTAATCTCGATTTTCTCCCCCTATTGTGCTGTTTAATATTTAATTTAAGGATATGAACATAAAAACAAGTTAATTAAAAAATTATTTAATTTTATGATTTAAGTAAAAAAATTCCGGAATTTTTTAAAATAAGTGTAAAATTTTTAAACCAAGTAAAAAAAAGATTGAACTTTTCGTTGGTAGTGCCAGTCTGAGAGTAAAATATCAAAGTGAGCATTTTAATCTCATTTAACTTATCAAAGTTTGTTGCAGCCACTACAACAACACCACAAAAGTAGTAAAAAAACGATTTGCCTGTTGTGTGTAGAAAAAACAAAAACAACAGATAAAGGCGAAAACACATTATTTTCATGTTTAAAAAGTAAAATTAAGAACACTTGCTTCTCATTTAGTTTATATTTTCAGTTTATGTGTACATTAACACCCGTATTCAAAACAAAAATTTAGTTACTGCATATCCCCTGATTAAGGATTTCTTATTCAAAACACTTTTAAATAAACTATGATTATCGATTGATCAAAGACTTTTTAACTACTAGCTAACTGCTGTCAATTTGCAATTTCTGTCAATTGAATTTAACTAAAACAGAGATGTAAAAATTTTTCTTAATCGGGCGATTTAAAAGTGTTTTGAATAAACTCATGACTAAATGGTGATTAAGCTTAATTAACATTTTACTTGCTCACTCGATCAGCGGAGTATAATCGGAGTACACAAATTTTCGTTTTGAATACGGTTGTAAGTTTTTAAAGTAAGAATCATATTGGGAATGATGTTGGTGTTTTATAATTGAAATTCTGTAAGGTGTAAAACGGGAAGGTTAATCAATCATAATAAAATTCTCCTTCTAATTTCTCTTCTTAGTTCATTTCAAGTACGAATTCGGAATTGAATCAACTTGAATCAAGCGCATTTTGAGATTGATTCAATCTTAGTTTTATCTAAATCAAGGTCATTTTCGGATTATTTTTTTAAGTACGAATTCGGGATTTTGTCAACTTTTTAATTCTTAAATCAAGCGCATTTTGAGATTGCTTTAGTTTTACTCAAATAAAACTCATTTTCGGATTATTTTAAGTGTGTATTCGTGATTGAATATGGATAAGTTAAGTATTTCGCGATCGAAAATCCATACTTGAATCAATCTTTTTGTACTTGATTCAAAATCCGGAACCGTACTATCAATAGCGCTTCGGATTGATTTGATTTGTACGTATGGATTGGTTTTTCTTTTGAGTGGAGTTAACATTTTTCTTTTGTACAAACTTTTATCAAACTATTTTTAAAATTGCAAACTAACTTTTTCTCAACTACAGGCTTTACAAAGATACAAAAACGTACTTTATCGTTAAAACCAGGGCTGTGGAGTCGTCAAGAAATAAAATATCTAAATTGCGTCCTAGTTTACATTTTGCAAGCGAGCGATAATGCAATATTCTTTAAACAAATTTGCGTTCTGACTTTGAAATATTATGCGGCCACAAATGTCAAAATTAGTCCCTTGTGTTGTGGTTGTCGACAGTGGTATTTTGTTACAATATTAAGCGAAATTATTTCTTTAATATTACTGGAAAGTTGAGGGAGTTTAAATTAATATTTATTTAAAGCAACGCCACTACGTAATAATTATTTTTTGATTTTTAAAATTTTTTTTTTTTTTGCAAAATTCTATTGTTGAAAACAGATGTTTCTTGTTTACCGCTTTGTTGTCGTTAGTAGCAAACCAATTAAAGCTTAATTTACTAGCGTTTAATATGTTGAAAAAATGATGTGGCAATATATATTCATTTGACAATAAACTGGATACTTTATAAACGTAAGACCTGACAACCGACAAGTCGATAGTTAGTGGGACGCTTATGAGAACAAGACCGAATGACTTGTTGTCGAAATCGTGGACCAGTCCTAAATATAAAACAGTTATTAGAAATGAAAAAGTTTTCGTAATAAGATTTTTGTATGACGTGCTGAATTCCAAATTTTTCATATTTAATAAATACACTGAAATTTATTGTTGAGGGAAACCTAGCTTCTATGCGCATTTAACTGGTTCGTCAGGCCAGATCGTCAGGAAACCTTTTCCAAAGATTTTAGAAAAGCTAAAAACACAGAAAAAAGTATTAGTAGTGTTTTATCAATTAAAAAAAATTATTTAAAAAGTACTTAAATTTAATTAATGTGATAGTTGAAACAATTATTTTTTTTGTTGAAAGAAAATTAAAAAATAATTTTTATTTAATTACCATTTAGTTGTTTTGAAATAAATTTTGCATTAAAATAATAATTAAATAACAAAAAATTATTTCTTTTAAAATAAAATAATTTAAACTTGTGAAATTGTTGTTGGAAATTCTCAAAATAAATCAACACATTGTTTATAACGGCTAAGTTTTTTGATCATTTTTTAGTTAAAATTAAAAATATCATTTATTAAAAAAAATTTTTCAAAATATAAAATTTTTAAAATTTTTAGTAATCAATATAATCATATTGGTAATAGGTGCAAAATCAACAAATGGGTTGCTTGATGCTATGAATTTGGTATAAATTTGGTGATTAGAGAAAATTTTTAATTTTTCCTGTGAATATAATACAAATAAAACCTTAAGGCGAATAAGAATTATAAATACTCAAAGTCTCACTTGTAACTATATCAAAGCTTAAACAAAATATCAATAATAAACAGTGAGTTTATCTTTTCCTACATTCCCCTACAATCGGTTGGCTTTTTTCCGACTCGAATTGTAGTTGTAAGTGGGTAAAAAGAAAAAACAAAATTAAAAAACAAATTACTTCATTTTATTGTTTTCTGTTTCACTGTGTTTGTAACTAAATTAGAATCTTTAAAAATTAGATATCCAAAACATTGACATTTTTATAACATTTTTCTAAAAAAAAACACAATCTCAAAAGTAACAACATTTATCAAAAAAAAACATTTAATTTAATTTAATTTCTATTTAAAACTATCTCTTTTTTTGAATGCAAAGCATTTACATTAAAACCCCTCATGACCGGACAAAAAAAGTACCATAAAAATATGTCCTTACAAGGGAAAATAACTTATTGCTTTGCTTAAGGACGCTGACGGTACCAAGTAACAGTATCCGATGCAGGAAGATGTCCGACTAAGGAAGACGTCCGCTAAACGAAGTTACATTGTATTTTACTTTTACCCCTTGACTTTTTTACTTCCGAGAATTCAATAAAATTGAATTTTTTTTTACCATGTTTGCGCTTTAACTAATAAACAAGTATCTCTAGAAAAAAAGTATTTTAATTTCCATATTGTTGATTTAGTTTTTTTCTAATCTTTTTTGTGACATCTTTATCTTTGTAGAGATAATTTATAACTGATGAGTTTCTTGTCCTGTGAAAAGACGAAAAACGTAAAAGTTTATAGTTTTAAATTTATTAAATCATTCAAGTGAAATATTGTATTGTTAGAGAAGGTATTTTGTTTATTTTCTCTTTTGCTTATAAAAATGAGCAATTTTGTCTTGTAACTGTACATATTTTTGTCTATTTTGCATATGTTTGCCTTTGGGCTGCGAAAATGTTCATTTTAAAACAGACAACAAAACATAAAAAAAAAACGGCATCAAGGCCAAAAGATATCCCTCTTTTCTTATTAAAAACACGTAGTTTCCTACTTTAAGAGAATATACAATTATAGTTCGATTAACTTTGATAAGGATAAAAATAATGATATTCAGTGAAAATTATAAAAAAAAAAATTTAATTGTTTTTTCTTTACACATATTTTAAGAAAAATCTCTGGAGAACAAAGACTTAAAATTTAAAGGAATTAAATTTAAAAATTTTTTTTATTCTTAAGCGTCATCTATTTAGACCATTTTTTTCGCAGATCACACGTGACTGGTCTCACACTGCCATCTTATTTGTATTCAGTATTGTCTAACAATTTACCAAGAAAAGCCCCACACCGTGATGCCGGCAAAATTTCTTTAAAGCAAGACGGAGCTACAGAGCACATAACGCATGCAGTAAAGACATAATTTAAGAAATTATTATGTTGAGCAGCTAATTTATCGTTTCAGACTCTTTTTTTTTCTGTAAGTGTTATGTGAAGTGAAAAGTTTTCGTCAATAAGTCATCAAGGATTTTACACTGCAAGTTAAAAAAAATCGCTTAATTCCCACGATACTGGTAGAAATGCTGGAAAGAGTTATCGAAAATGGGACCTTGAGAATAGACTCCTACAGCGTCTTCGCGGTGTTCAATTTTTAGTGTTTTATTGAACTATAAAAACCAGCGTTTATTAACAGGTTATACAATAAAAAAAATATTATTATTAAGCTGTACCACATGAAGCTACACCACACTGACCCCAAACAAAATCGAAACTGTTATTAAGTTATTGTATAAATCGAACATCAAATGTGGCAACAAACTACCCAATAAAAAATGGAGCTTCCAACGAAGCAGGTTTGTAAGTCCCAATTTACAATGTTGAAATTGAAAGGCAGAGATTTTTCTTATTCCCTTTTGAACTTGCCTAAACCGTTCACAATCGCGAAATCAATAGACAGACAGAAAGTATTCGTTTTCTTACTTCGTTCTCTTTCGCTGTTGACGAAGATGAACATTTAACAGGATATGATACTAAACCAAAGATGCCCAGTAGTGGCTGATATCAGCAAATTAAACTCACATGTATACTTACGCTCTTTTGTTTGATCGTCAATCAACCAATAGGAAATCAGCATGTTGAGTGGGAGAGACAAACTACACTTGCAGAACTTCTGTGTCTTATTTTACATTTTAATCGTCATCGAGACGGCTGTCAGTGAACACATAAATGAAATGAAATTATTGCGATATATTGACAACAATATTGACAACACCCGCCAGACATGTGCTTTCGTCGCAATCTCGTTGACGACTAAATAAAAAGAATAGCAAATTGTTTTCTTCCAGTGTTATTTCGTCACTCTCACCAATACTACTACCTTGGGCATCTTTGTACTAAGCTGACATTGATGTGAGAAAAATGATATGAAGTAACAACAAGAAAACTGCAAACAGTGGAAAAGAGAAACAATAAATGTCTAGTACAGATCAAGGTCTATCCAATAGGTCTGTGCAAGAAGCCAGATGTTTATTTTGTTTGTTCCTCAACGATGTCAAAAGTTGTTTACATTTTCCTTATACATGAATATTTTTGTTTACTTTTTTTGTTTTTTGTCACACATACATGTACACAAAACACATTTTTCCTTTTGTTTTCCCTATGTAGTAGTAAGATTTTGACAACGGCGACAACTAACAAATTGCCACATTGTAAATGGGGTCTAAGGAAGAAACGTAAAAGTTTCGCGACTTCCTACTTTGAAGTCATACATTTTTGACACAGAAAGCGCTTTATTCAGTACATAAAAAATTGTTGAATGTAACGGTCAGCTTTTCACACTGATTTTTTTGTTTTCACCGTTATTCCTTAATATGCTCCCTTAAAAACCTGCTTCGAAGTAAATGTGTAAAGAATGTGTTCACTTACCTTAATGCATCTATGTATGTCTTATTGCGTAGCGCATAAATGTGTGTTTCTTTTTAAAACTTACAATTAGTGCTTCGCAAAACAAGAACAAAATTTTGTTAGATAACTGTAAACCTATTGAGCGCCAAATAAGAAGACATTGATCGGTCATACTAATAGACTTACAGCAACAGAAATTGCTAGAATTGCCCTCGAATAGAACCCTTATTATCACCGCTATCAGAGACCAATCAAAGAAAGCCCTTGGCAAAAATAGAAGAAAACTCGTAAATTTTTATTTTATAATTTTTAATATTTAGATGAATAAAGGACATAAACAGAAAAATACTTGTTAATAACTAGTTGTCTCTGCCTAAAAACCGTTCTAAATTTCAGTTAATATTTTAGTTCCCCAACATAAAATAACTTTATTAGGGGCCTGATAGTCTTAAAAATTTTAATTGGGCTTTAAGTTAAAACCCAATACACTTAAAAAACTAAAAAATCAGTAACTATCTAAACATAATCCAATTAAAAAACATCAGCTGATTGCAATTTTTTACTTTTTCGGAATTTTTCCCCCCAAAAAAAACTACATAAATAATTTTCCCGAATTACTGAAAAAAATAACCAACCCAACAAAAAATATTGCAATAATTTTTAAAATGTATGCAGTCTAAGCACGCACTATAGGTCAAGGTTATTAAGAGAATTATACTCCCATGTGTGTGTATTTATATACTACTGCAACCCAGTTGGCCACGTTGTCGTAGACAATATTGTTACCGAAAACATTGTACGATTTAATCATGTATGCCTTCCTTATTTATCTCTATTGACGTCGATATAAGCCACAATTCCAAGTACTCTTAGCGACAAGATGACAGATAAAGGGCTGTATATTGTCTACAAAAAAGCTTTATTAACGGCCATGTATGTATTTCTAGTTTCATAATTATAAATAGTTATAAAATGGGAACAGATAAAACACCGGAAAATCGCCAGCAACATTTTTTAACCCTTTATGACTTCATATGAGATAACTGTAACAAACCAAAAATATCTCTTTAAATTATTAAATACCTATCTTGTGATATTAAGGTGGCTACTAAAGACATGTATTCGTGCTTACGAATCTTGAAGCCGGCCACTTTGTAAACTATGCTAACTTTTTTTTGGAACACGACTTGTACATTCCTGAACAATTATGTAATATCCTAGGTAATCTATTTTAGAAACCTTTAGCGCCGCTCCTGGTCCAAAACTCAAGCTCGAGTACTAGTTAGTCTTCAATTGCCACAAAAAACTTGATTCCAATCGGTCTGGCTTTTACAAAATCCAGCATTTTTTTAAATTTCCCAATGTGTGACGCCACTACTGTTATTCATCGCTTTGACATTTAGCAAACGTTAAAAGTGAAAAACTCCCTGCTAATAAATTGAGGAATAGACTGCAAGATTCCCCAGTATAAAGGCATATCGCGAACTGCTTGTAGTGTGTAGCATTATGCGCCAACAAACAAAATAACTATTTCTAATTATTTCATACTGTTTGGTACTTTTTTTCAAACGTTTGACTAAATGTTACAAGAAGATCAGAATCCATAAAAACCTAAATAAAAAGTTACATAGGCCAATGTTTTTTGAAATAATTTAAATCTGTATAAACTTGGTATAAAGGTTTAAGTATGGGCACGGGGTTTTAGACACCTTTTTATTATCCTTTAATTATTATAATTCCTTTTATAACAGACCCAACCTTCTCTGCAGCCTCGAGCTTAGGTGTCAAACGGCCGTATTGCATCGCGCGATTGTATTGTGTAAAGGCTGGTACCCTGTTTACAATTTCCAGTGAAATGCTGTCAAAACTCATATAAAAAACTTGTGCGGAATATCTTTGAAATAATGTTGATCAAGTTCATACTTTCTTCCTTTATTTTAAATTTTTTATTAAAAAAAAAAGTTTTTAGTAAGTGCCTGTTTATATTGTGCGACTTTTGTCGTTGCGATTCTTACTTTGTGGTCGAGAGTGGCGAGAGGGGTGAGAGGAATTAAAAGGTGTACACAAGCGAGTGTACTCTTCGATTAGTTTTGTTTGCTCTTTCGTTCTCTTATTGTTTAAGTTGCAGCGACAAAGATCGTATAATCAGGGCTGCCAGATTTGACGATTTATCGTCATTTTGACGATTTTTTGTTCCGAAATTAGCAAAGTGCCGATTTGCTGATTTTTTACTAAAAATTGACGATTTTTTTCAGTCTCTGAATAAAGCATAAAATTTTCTCACACGTTCGTTTTTTATCTTTATTTTTATTTAGCGTATGGAATAATATAAAAGAAAGAAGATATACATAAATCAAAGGTATTAAAAAAATATTCTAAACCGTCAAAGTGTGGATATCGCTCAATAGTCCTTTGTAGGATAAGATAGAGCATTCTTTAATGATGTGATCGGTTGTTTGACGGGGGCTTCACATGGACAATTGGGATCATCTACTTGGCCCCATTTTTAGAGAGTTTCTAGGGTCCTACAGGTACCAGTTCGCAATCTGTTCAGGTTATACCATGCTTTCCTCGGTAATTGAATGTCTACTTCGCTGCTTCGTTCTGCAAATAATGGGCGGGATCTATGTGAGTTAAACCATAGATTGGTTCAAACTGCGTTGAGATCAAAGTTTTCGAAGAGTAGGTTCTCGGCGGACTCCCAGTATCTCTTACACGATTTCAAATGCTAGCTGGGTATGAAGTATTTATCTTTTTGTAAATAATTTATATAGTTTCCTATATGCGAGCTTTCAAGGTCATTAATTTAATGTAAATTAAAGATTTTTTATTTCATTCTAAATGAAATCCGACGTTTCGTTTGCATTTGTATTGTCTTTGTCATCTTTAGTGTTTATTGCAATTGTTTTTTTGTTTGAATGTTTTTTTTCTAAAAATCGAACAAAAATTGTTTTAAAAAAACTAAATTTTAAGTTGTCCGATTTTTTTGACGATTTTTCGAAACGTGAAAGACGATTTTTTAATTTTTTCTCAGGAAATTGACGATTTCCTCACAAATTTATCTGGCAGCCCTGCGTATAATGTAAATGAAAACTTATATACACGTGGGTTCTGTTTACATACGCAAAACAATGTCGCATACTTTGATGGAATAAAACCGTCAAATTGTGCAAACTCTCGAGGTAGGTAGCATTGATATGTGTCAAACTTTTCGTATGGGTTAATAAATGTTGCTCAACATTTTTCATAAGTTGTAACAGATTACTAGGCTTAAGTGAGACAACATGTTTAAATTCTGAGGTTGACTAAAGTGCGCGATTTGCGCGACTATGAACCAACAGAAGACCCTCAATCTCAAGAATCTGGAAAGAATAAAGGAAGAAAAAACAAAATTAATAGTACAACAAAAACAATTTTCGCGACATTGTCGCTTTAAAACCGAACCTAAACAAGAGCGGAAGGCGGAACGTTTTCTTTCGCTTAGCTTTTACGCTGGTATGCCATACCCAAACAAGAGCGGCAACGATGTGTTACGAACAGTAATGGTAATCCTCTTGTTAAATAAAACCCGCATAATAGAAATAAAAAATTCAAATAAAACCTCTCGATTGACCAAAAAATAGCTAAATTATCGTTATTATTAACAAAATTAGCCAAAGTCGGAGTCTCCAATTGCAAAACGTTGTCGCCGCGCTATTTAGAGATGCTTCATACAAATTGAATCAGCATGACAATTTTTGACAACTGGAAAACGGGTGTCGCTTTTGTTTATGTGCGATTGTTAGACATCTTGCAGGATTTATCGACGCTTGTATCATCAACGATTTGTTCTGACTATTCTCTATTCCTCGCTTAAGTTTTTATAAAATCACTCATGCTCCAGAAACTTTTAAAGACGTGGCCAACTGGGAAGTTTCCCATGAGTACGTGTGTGAGTGGCTGTAGTTGTTATTGCATTCATGCGAGTATTTGTGGACAATTCTCCTTATAATTTATGTAGAATGGAATACAAATGTTGTCGTTGTACGACCAACTATTCTCTTCTGAAATGTTGTATCCTGCGTTTTGCTACTTCCTTTCACTTCTAAATACATTTTATATGTAGAGCATGAGTATAAAAGTATGACAAATAGTTTTAATAATATTGTATGTTTAAATTTGTGTTTTTTTTTCATTTTGCCTTTAGCGTAAATATATAGAAAAATATATAACTATGTATGTTGTTATAAAAAAATATAATTTTACTATAAAGGTCAGTTATTTCCTTTATTCTTGAAGTTTCTCATGTTCAGAATTTTTTTATAATTTTAGTTTTTGTTGAGCAACGCAATGTTTCATTATGATATTCGTTTGAATTTTTATGAACATTAGTTGCATCCGTTTGTTGTAATTTAATTTAAGGTTTTATTTTTAATTTTTCCAAGAAAATATAGCTTTCCAAGGATTTAAAGAAACTTGTGCGTATGTTAAATGAAGGTGTACATTTTTATGCGTTTAAAATGTTTTAATTCATTAAAGTTTAAAATTTATTAGTATCACGTTGTCTCACTTCTATCAATGTATTTGAAAATCTTATTTTTGTCTAACGTCAGATTAAAAAAATATTGGCTGAGCTTGGATTTGAACCCAGGTTTTAAGCAACGTCTATGTTTATAAGTTATAAAATTTACTCCCACTTAAATGTGAGTTAAAAAGTAATTGTGTGCATACACTAGGGTATTTTCCAATATATACTCTAAAGCAGAACAACGCGCTCAACAAAAGTCCTACAAAGACCCATACATACCAGCAGCCTCAAGGATATAACAAAAGCCCAGGACTGATTATTGGTAAGACTCGATCGGGATTCACAATGTAGCTGTGGCTTAAACAGCTTTTTGTCAAGGATAGCTCCAATAGACACATTGTATCCAGTCGATATGTAGAGAACTAATATATGACCTATCCGTATATTCATTAAGAGTACACTTGCTGTCAGATAAGAACGACAGATAGTCACGCCATCGTTAAATAGACTTATCACTTGCGGACTTAAGCTAATTTTGCAACTTATCGTTAGGGAAGCACGGCTTTGAGATTTAAAAAAACGGAAGGAACTATGAGTGATCCGGAAAGCTAAAAAACTAATTTAAATATTTTTGCTTGAATACCCACTTAATAACAACCTTAAGTCTATTGTTTTTATAAACGTAAGCTTTGTGAGAGAGGCAAAAATCTTTTTTTTTTATAAATAATTTTTTATTGTAAGCTTGTTGCTATTAGCAATCTGGGGGCAAATTATAGCAGTTATGATCGAATAACTTTTCGATTTGGAAGCAATTTTTTTTCTAATTCTTTCTGTTCATACTAAACGAATCCAAAATGTTTTTTTTGTGCTTTTAACAACACTGAAAAAATAGCTACGATTCATTCAGTACAGAACAGAAATAAAATTGCTTTCGAATCGAAAAAGTATTCGATTACGACTGCCACAATTTGCCCCCTTTGTTTTCAAGATGTGACACTATAGTCTTAAGTTTTCGTTTTTTGTATTTACCTGTACTTTTTATAACAATTATAAACAAGAATGAATCGTATGAACAGCATGTTTGGCAATCTAGTTTCAGAGAGCGAAACGAGTGGTTCGTCGTATGAACATAGCATAACAGCTTTACTAGTTGAGAAAGTTGTTTGCTGTTTGTGCAGAGAGAGAGAAATAGTGTGACCATATAAAAAAAAATTACTTAAAAATCACAAACATTAACAAAACACAATTAAAAACTATTCTTATTGTTATCTACTTTGTATATATTTAATTTAAATGCGACAAAATAATAAAAAACAATTATTAAAGTAAAAAATTAACTTTATATACTAAAATACTGAAAACTAAAATCAAACATGGTCACCTGGTACTGATTTGTTCGGCGTTCGCCGGCGTTTGAAATATAGGTTAGGTAAAATGGGCAGCCGTCACGACGACGACTTACTTGGGTCCTTATAGCGGTCCCTTTGTGATACCCCTAGCCAGTGACAGGATTCAGCCGGTATCCACCAGACTATTCCCCAGAGGTCACTGCAGCCTCGAACCACCCCGACTCCCTGCAGAACAGGGAGATCGATTTCAGTTCCACATTGGACAAATCGTCCAGACATGGCAATTCCGGTCTCAAAAAATGCCTAAACCTAATGCTCCCTAGACCGGGGCATTGGCAGAGAAAGTGAAACACCATCTCCTCCTCCTCATCATGACAACTCCTGCAGTAGTCATTATACGCAAGACCCATCCTCCTAGCATGAGTCCCTATCACCCAGTGACCCGTAATCACCGATATTACTGTTCTCATCCGGTCCCTATCGAGACCGAGTCAACGCGTCATAGGCAGGCCATAGAGCCCTGGCCATCAAACAGGTATGCTCCCCCTGCAATCTCCCCTAAGCCCTTCTGTACGACTCTCGTCTGATGAGAGTCTTGCAGCGGGACATTGAAGTGCCAATCAGGCCGTCGACGAACATGTCGTCCAAGAGACAGCCAGACCGTCCGCAGTTTGGTTACCCATGCATCCCTGGTACCCATGTCAACGTTACACTGGAATGTTTCGCGATCTCACTTAGAGACATCCGGTATTCCCGTATGAAATATAAATAAATCTACTAAAAAGTCGCCGCGTATGACGCCATCATTGTGTGTATTTTCAAATACATAAATATGCTTTATTTTTGGTGACGAATATTCGCGGCCAAAAACCCGTCGTTCGTTCCAGTTGTGTTCCTAGCATAAGTTAGACAAAAATTTGACGTTTAGGTGTGACTCACAATTAACATCGTGCATTAAAGTTGGACCACCCTTTAAGTTACAATAAACATAAACAATATTCATACATAAGAAAATTCGATAATCTATATATATAAAATTGTAACGTTACTGACTGACTGACTGACTGATTCATCATCGCACAGCCTAAACGCCTGAAGCTAAACACTTGAAATTTGGACCAGAGATTGGTCACTTCCCATATCGATCCACTAAGACGGGATTTTCGGAAATTCGAATGTTAAGAGGGTAAAAAGGGGTAAAAACGGGAAAATTCGGTAACCTTATATCTTTAAAACTAAAAGAGATACAAAAAAAATTTAATACCTATCGTTGTTCTTTAGAAAAATAAGCGGACAGGTGTCTGGTACTTTTTTTAAATTCGGCCCTATTAGGGAGTAAACGGGTAAAATGTGAATTTTAGTACTTTTTTGACACCCCATCTATCTTTTGAACCAATAAACATAGAAACAAGGTATATACCACATTCGAAACTTATCAAAAAAATACGAATATGAATTTGGTACTTTTTCGAAATTCGAACATTTAAGGGGTGAAAATCGTAACTATTTTTGGTACTTTTTTTACGAAACATTTTTCTCCATTCATTGACATATTCGTACTAAATTATGGGCTCCCACTTCAATACTGAAATTTGGTATTTTTTAAATAATCGTTAATATTGGTCCTTAAAACTTAAGATCTATTGCGGAACTTTTTGGTACTTTTTGTTCTTTATCTGGTACTTTTTGAATTTCCGTTTGTATTGGACCTTAAAGCATAAAATTCAACATGCAATGTCCTGAGTGGATACGAATCTATGAGGGAACTTTTTGGTACTTTTTTTATCTTTAACTGGTACTTTTTTGAATTTCTGTAAGTATTGGACCTCGAAATATAAAATTCAAGATGCAAAAAGGATAACACGGGAAATAAACTTTCTTTCATTTGCTTTTGTGTTCTAAATTTTTAAATTTTCTTTAATATTGAACTCAGACGCTAACGAAGTAGCAGGTTAAATGCTAGTATAATATAAAAACTTTAACTATACGTAAATATATTTGTTACTAACATACATTTTCGTTTCGAAAATTATTATAATTTGATTTTCAATATTGCTAAAACACGTGTTATGTAGTTTTTTATTACCTTATTTTGACTTATATCCCACAAACTCAAAAATATTTCGCAAAAAGTGGCGTATACGACAAAATTGTAAAATTTGTTCGGACGTGACAAAGGCTATAACTTAAAAATTTGTTTCCATGACAGGACAATATCTGACAAAAATATTAGACGACTTTGTTCACGTACATTTTTGTGTATGAAAATTTGAACCTTAAGATTCGATTTCCCAAAAAATAATTTTTTGTGATATACGGCAAGATAACTTCGGCACGACGATTTGCTGCGAAACATTTAAGTTTTAGGCTGAAAGAGGAAAAACGAACGGAAAAGCTTAATTTGTTTCTGGTAAAGCAGTTTTTGTGAGTTTGTTATTGAGAATAAGAAGAAGAAATAGAAAAGGCATACAAAATACAAAAATTTTGTGAAACTAAAATTTAACGGCCTAATTTATAAAAAATAAAACCGGTTAATAAAGGCTTTATGAAACGGATTTTCATACAAAATCCGTTTAATAAACCCTTTATTAACATGTTTTATTTTTTATAAATAAGGCAGTATTTGTTTAGACACGAATGCACTTTTAAGTAAGAGCTAAAGAAAGTTTCTGCAGTAAATATATAATAGCAAAATAATTGGCTCTCTAAAATCAATTGCAACTGACCACACACATTTTAATAAAATAAAAAAAAATAAACTGATACTTTTTTATGCTTATTGAAAATTAAATACATCGCCATTAAATTCATAAATTTTAACACAAAATTAATTTTTTACAAACTCCACCTGAGTGCAAACAAACATTTTTGATTTGTTTGTGTGTGTATGGGCCTGAATACCTATGTGTGCAAATATTTACTCTAATAAATCGTTGTTAACACAATTTTGGTTTATAAATAAACCATAATAACTTTAGGTTGAAAGCTCTGCCCTTGGCTAAGGTTTGAATGAGTATAAGGATATAAATAAACATATTTTACAGATTTAAAATGTATGTACGTTTCCATTATCCTTGTTGTTGCTGTTGTTCTCCATCCCTCTTCCTGAGGTTTGTGTTTCATAAACCAACATAAACTTATTTAAGTTTTGCATTTTCAAGTAAGTAACCAAACCAAATGTGTAAATATTAATAACAGATGAAATGTCTGTACAAAGTGGTTTAGACACAATATAAGCCAAGGTAAGCGAGCAATGGCTAAAAATGGACAAGAAGCTAAAGCTAAAAGTGCACTTTGCACAAGAAAAGTTATTAAGTAGATGGGGAAAGTGGTAAAAATGAGGCCAAGAAATATGGCAAAAGTTAAATAAACAATCTTAGTGGTAAATTGGCTTGTCTTCAAGTTAAAATGTTGCAAGAAGATTGCAGCACTTTTGTGTTTTGCATTTTATGCATTTATAAAAATGGAATAAATTTATAAAAATAAGTCAAAGGATGCCAAGGAAAACAATTTGTATAAGATAGGAAACTTTATGGTTACTTTTAAATATATTGTTTAGAGTACAGGTACTTTTAAATCTCATTACCATTTTGAATATGATGACAACAGTTATTTAGTTTTTTATTTCCTACTTAAACATTTACCCTGTATTCAAAAACGAATATTCAATTTAAAAAAAGTTTTTAAGAAGGATTTTCGTATTAAATTTGTTTTGTAAACCTTTATTAAATTTAGAAAATTTTTATGAATGCTAACATCGCACTTTAAAACATTCTGGGTTATTGCGAAATTTTTACAAAACCTTTCATCGAATTTTTTTGTCTTACCTGATAAATTCGTTTGACTTTCAAAGCATTTTTGGAGAAACCAAGCCCACATAAGAGATAAGAGTAATAAAACTTTTCTATTTTACGGATTGTAGGACTACCTTGAAGCCTTACGGTAATTGAATCTTTTAGACGCGTTTTCACAACTTATCGATTGCTAAAGGTAGAATTTTATCGGCCGTGTAAAAAGTGTTCCATTATTACAACTTTACTTTTACCTTCCAGGTAGGATGAACCTTAAGTTACTTTATCGATCACTTAAGGTTAAAGTAAAGTTTAAATAATGGAACACTTTTTTTAAGGCCGGTTAAAGTGTACTTTAAGCTATCGGTTAGTTGTGAAAACGGGCCGTAAAGTTCTTACTCATCGTATTAATAATTGTTTAAATGGATCATTTACATGGGGTTTCCACATGATATAAGACAACATATTTTTATATAATCAAACGTCAAGTTCAATCGCAGAGAGTATGATCTCTAAATAAGTGTTAATACTAGTACATATTACGATAAATGTTATGAGCCAGTTGTTATGAGAAATCTCAAAATAACTATCCTACTAGTATGGCCAGCGGTCGACACAATCGACTGCAATCTAGACGATTATGGCAGCCAGCCAAACGGACTTAGTCGATTGGTGGGAAACTTTATGGTTATAAATACTTTTATCTGTAACACACATCAGTACAATCACATAATATCCTCTCCACCTAAGGTAGTTTGAGTACTAAGAATTTAACCCTAAGGTCAATAACCAAAAAAATATACATTAGTCAATAACCGGGTACCCAGGTACCCCTTTGTAAATTTTTGCACTTTTATATTAAAAAATATTGTTTTAAGTCCAATCACATATAGATAGTGTTGCAAAATAGGCCAATAATAAATTTCCGTATTTAAAAATAATCAAACTATGTAGATTTTTGTTTTTAATCGATTCGCTTCACGTTGTCTTCTGTCGCAAAGCCATTTGTAGCCATCAAAAGAAGTCGCTAGTAGCAATTTTTTGTTCTTCTTTATTAACGGTGCTTTTTTTAAATTTATAGAAAGTATCGCTACTTCCCTTGAAGGTATAATAAAGAAATAATTGAGAGAGTTTCAACAGCACATTTTATAGCGCTTATAATGCTGATATTTACGATAAGTCTTCAGATGAAAGTGATGCCGAAATAAATATTTTGCCGTGTGGCAAAAGCACAATTTGTTATCGTATTAAAACTAGAAGTCTTAATATTCCACGGCAACATTGTGGGCCTGCAAGATCAACGGATTTGCCAACAAAACCACCACTTAATTGGAAATATGTAACAGTAAATGAAATATATGTCTTTACTGACATTTTAATAATGACAGGTGAAATTCATTCATGTAATGATAATACGAAGGATTTATTGGCCATCACATCTTATCCTCTATATTGAGCAACAATGGGCATTAACAGACTTTGGTCACTGCGACGTTTTATACGACTTGACAATGTAAACATCCAGTGAATTCGAATGAGAATCCAGCCAAAATTGGGATTAAAGTTTTGTGGATTTGTGAAGCGAAAAACTCCTATCCGTTCTATGACCAACTATATACCGGGAAATCACCAATGGGTCCTGAGATACGACAAGGAAAAATAGTGGTTAAGGATCTAAGAGGTCATTTCCATGGTAGTTGGCGCACCATCACAATAGATAATTTTTTTACCACCCTTGATTTAGCGGAACATTCCAATTACTCGCCACTTTTCATCACGATCTACTATTAAATGCTGTCTACGCAAGCCGATACCCATAAATATAACATTTGATAGATTGAAAATAAAAAGGTTGTTAAAAAACAAATATATATGTTTTTTTTTATTCAAAGTCAAAATAACAGTGATAATTTTTAAAGAAAAACTAATAAAACTTGTAGGGGTACCGCGGTACCCGGTCATTGACTCGCGTAGGTGTCGAATGTTAAACGGTTTTAAACAAAGATCTGGCTATATATATATATTTTTTTTTCTTTTATAATGTTTCTTATGTCCAAAATAGCGACGATTTGGAGTTTCATCGCCACATCTTAATTTTGAAAGAATTGAGAGCATTTTTAAGTTGAAAAAGTTACCCGGGTACCCGGTTATTGACCGTAGGGTTAAGGTGATTTAAGGAAGGGAGGCAACAACAACGTTTTTTGGGAATTTATTTAATTTTTTTGTGGACTTATTTCATTTTTATATTGGGGAGTTATTTCATATGAAATAACTCCCCAAAAATCTGAAATGAAATAAGTCCCTAAAAATATTTTGGGGACTTATTTCATTTTATAATTTATTCCAAAGTCGTCAAAAATGCAAATAATGTCCCGTTATAATATATAAACAAAACTTGTTTTAATGAATGGTCATTAAAAATAATTGTTACTAGGCAGTTAGTTTTAGAAATAATTTTGCTGTATAAGGTGCATTAATAAGAAAAAAAATATTAAAAATGAATTTTGGAAAATGCAAATTATGTCCCGTTGTAAAATGTAAACAAAACTTGTTTTGATGAAGACCATTCATTAAAAATAATAGTTACTAGGCATTAAGTTTTGAAATAATTTCGCGGTGTAAGGTGCATTAATAAGAAAAAAAAATATTAAAAATAAATTTTGAAATAATAAGTGGTTACAGAGAACATAGCAAATTGTTATACGTTGTAGATCAAAAAATGATCTATATTAAAAAATCAGTTTTTGGGGATTTATTTCATTTCAAGAATTGGGGACTTATTTCAAATGAAATAACTCCCCGATTTTTGGGGATTTCTTTCATTTTGATTTAGGGAGTTACTTCATTTCGTTGGGGTTTTATTTCATTTTAAAATTGGGGGTTTATTTCATATGAAATAAGACCCCAAAAATTGGGGAGTTATTTCATTTTCGTTTTGGGGACTTATTTCGTGGGGGGCTATTTCATGCCGCCTACGAACAGAACCGGTTCAAAAAACAAACTAAACTAATTATACACGAGTCACCCCTTTTGATATTTCATAATTATTTCTAGATTTTTCCTGAACCTTCCCGTAATAACTATTTATTATGTTCTAAAACCATTTCTAGAAATGACTGGGAAGTTCATATAGGAATTATTTTAAAATAACAGTTGTGTTGAAAATTATACATGACAATTTTAAGTAACTAATATGACATAAAACTATAACTTACAAGATAATTTATAACTATAACAAAAAATAATGCTTAGATAATTTAACTTTCGTAATAATACATACCAACATTTATAAGAAAGTAGTGGTATTACAAGCTATTTTCGTGAATAGTATTTATATGGGAGCCATGATCGTTTATGGGCTGATTCCAAAATTTATATCGTAAGTTGAAATAAAATACATTTGGGCCAAATTTTGTCCAAATACCAACATAATAAGATGCTTTTTGGGCACAAAGACTCTATTAGGAAAAAGTTCGTATGGGGGGGTCTATGTGAGTGAAACTATGGACTGATTTTCAAAATTTTCTAAAAACATATATAAAAAATATCATAAAAGTGTCTTAAAAATTGCGACCAGACTTTACGCAGAAGGTCTCCTTGGAAAGACAACCAGCCAGCAAGACGAACGACTCGGATACTGATTCTAAGTCGATCGGTATACAACAACAAATATTTTTTATGTGTTTCACACATCAGCACAAACTCATTACTTAAATAAGAAAAGAATTGGTCATGCTTATAAGATTCATATAGTAGTTCAAGATAATTTAGCCAAAAAAACCGTTAAAAACCTCAAATAAATTAATAAAACTTAAATAAAAAAAATAATAATTTTATTTTTTATATTTTTAATTAGGCTTAAGTTCATTAAATTTAATTTTCATTAAATTATTTTTATTAAGAAAGGAATTTTACAACATGAAAATTAATTAAAATTGTTATTGATAATCTGTCATTCTTGACCGTGGCCGGGGCTCGAACCCGGGCCGGCAGGTTACCATGACATATTTCGATCGCAACCACTCGATCTCCTCAGATGGATTTGCCGTTTTACACTCGCAGCCATCGACGACTGCTGACGTCAATAGTCAAACATCAATCCTTAAACCAAATTGTATTTTAACCTTTGGTAGATCGAAGTTTGCTTTTTTGAATGATTATCCATTTAATTGATTTTACATGTTCTTCCTTACATCTGTTTTTTCGTACTTTTGTCAAGAATTTTTCTTGAAGTCCAAAGTACATTTTTTGTTATTTAATTTTTTGTCCTTCTTTTTCTTGTTGACCTTTTTCAGCACAACTTGAAGGACAAATGAACACATAGAGCTCGTGCCTTAGCTTTAGCAATAATTAGTATAATTTTAATTAAAAAGATTTTGTTATTCGTGCTGAATTCCCAGTTTTTATTCTTGATAAAAACACTTGAAATTTATTGTTGATGGGATAATTTCTACTTCCATATACAAACAAATCTAGGGAAGGTTCAAAATGTTTATTGCTGTTAATATTAATACTTAATTTAATAAACAAAATCCCTGTTTTGGTTTCAGATGACAGTCTGCTTCTCAAATCAGTTTAGCCCTTCGATGTTCTATAAACTTGGTACCACTAAGTGCACCACATGGTCTGGCCAGATAAATCAGTCTTCTTTTAATAAAATTGTAAAATATTGAAATTATATTGTTAAACATTCATTGCAAATATACGTTTTTGTCTCTCTGCATGTTGAAGGCACATAGCTTTTTTCCATTAACGCAGCAAAAACGAGTTTTTCTCTGAGCTTTGATTGTGGTTTTACAATTAACGCACAACGAACGGTAATAAGTTGAACGTGACAGGTACGGTACCGCTTGTTCATGCTCGGATTGCGAGTTAGTATTTTGGCCTTGTAATGGAATTTAAGCCAGACCGTGAGGTGCACTAAGGGGGAGGGTTTTTGTGCCTTAAATGTGATCTAAGTAAAAGAGTTTTTTTAAGAAATAATACCTTATTTTTTCTATAAACTTCGGAAATATTTTTTTTTTAATAAATAGCGACTTTGGTTAAACATATACTGTACATTTTTTAGATCAGCAATATCTTAAATACTATCTGTCATATACATAAGAAAATTAAAATGGATTTGAAATGCATTTTAAGAAAAATTTGTATGAAAATTTTGCCTTAAAACACATTTCAAAATTATTTTATTTTTTATGAATACGACGGTATAAATTTAACTAATAAAATCAAAATATTTTTGCAAGCAAACTGAACGAATTTTCTGTGACCGAACCATATTTTTCTTAAGGTGTAGGTTAATAAATAACAGCAAAATTATTTTGTAACATTTTCCCTTGTAGCATAAATGAAAAACAGACATAAACAAAATAATTATGATAAACATAATTAATATTTTTTTTTTAATTATATTTTACTTGGTGCCTTAAATATCCAGCCACTTACATATCTTGAGCTTTCATTCACATAATTCCCTTTTTAAATTTTCAATTTGATAGTTCTATTGTTTATTGCTGTTTTTATTTTCGTTTTTAAAACTTAATTTAATTATAAACATTTGTTATGTTGAGTGAGTAAGTTGTAGTTGGTTTGTTTTCCAGTTCCGTATATTTTTTATTTTAATAGTTTGATTGCTCCAAATTTCATCACGTACTACAAATGAACAAATACTTAGTTGGTTGCCAACCAACCATCCAACTATATTCATCCTTTCATTCATTCATCCAAAAACCAAATCAAATAATCATCCTGCAACAATGTTGTAAAGTAGATAAAATCCACAGAGCAAGATTCATATTTGGTCAAATTACAGACGTGACTGGAATTTAAAACTAAATAGAAAAATTTTAAAAATATACTGTAGAGTGTTTGTATGAAGAGAACCTCATACGTACTTGTCGAGGTGTAACTCGTAAAATTTAGATTAATTTTGAAAAACGTACATGCTTTCAAGTGCTTGTTTTAGTGAGTGTTTGGGTTAAAGCAATTTTAGTTGATCATAATTTTAAATGCAGTAGATCTATAAAGTAATTATACATATTTAATAAAATTTAAACTAGTTTTTGTGTCACTTAGCTTGAAAACTGACAATAATTTTGAATGGAGAAATGGAACAAAATATAATGGTGCTTGTTTAAGACTTTATGGAATTTTTGTATATAAAGATTTTCAATGGTTTTATGAATAATTAAAATGTATAAAAACTTTCAAATAAAATGATAAAGTTAACAAAAATACACACCTGTATCACTTATTTCAAATGAATAAAACAGGTCTTTGACAGGTTTCAAAATTTTATTTTTAAAATTTTTTAATATAAAATTTACATATCGTGCTTCACTTGGGTATCATGAATATGGTTGACATATTTGTCTATCTGATTGTTAAATATATTCAGAAGCTTAGGTAAGTTGTGCACGTAGAGATTTAAATTGTGCGCGTGCGCAGTTTTTGACTAACGACTTTGCTCGCCAATTTACTCACGTAAAATTTTTTAAATTTTACGACCAGGCCCGCACGATAAAATGCACAAAGTTTTGTTATGACACCCGCTTACTCACGAAACATTTTCAAAGTCTTACCCCCACGTACTCTCAAAAAATATTTTACTATAGAAAGTATATTCCATTATAAAGGAATGTCTACATTCATAGCGGAGAATGTCTAAAAGTTAGCAAAAAAAAAAGGGTAAAGCATTAAACGAAAAAGTGATAAAATTAGTGTTTTTAGAATTAAATTTAAGATAGGAGATCCATTTTTATTAAAAATTTAAATTCTTGGTATAAAAACTTTAAAGAATAAACTGAACTGAATACTAGAGTTGTCAATTATTCGACTTTAAACTTTGTTCGAATAATTTAAAAAAATTGTTTTTGTTCATTCGATCAAGCGATTAAATTTAAGAAATTATTCGATTATTCGATGAGAATAAAAAAATTTCATTTTTGAAATAGATTCATCCGTCCATTCATCTACAACTATTGAAAATATTCCATTTTCTACTTTATTTTTTCTCAAAACCGCTTTGACTTCTTCTTTTTTAATGCGTAAAACTTTTCATCTTAACTCCATATCGTTGTATTACTTAAATACATCTTGAAACCCTTAATTTTTAAAAAATCCAATATTATTTTTGATTTTCGAAAAGACTTGCAGACCTTCCATCTTCAAACTTCTGCATATTTTCTTCTATAGAACAACCGCTGTCTCGCGTTATGTAATTTTCCATTGGACCAAGTCCGGCAATTTTTGATGTCTATGGAAAACATAAAATACATTTTTGAAATACTTTGAGTACTTAACGGTTTTTGCTTACTAAACATTGAGATTAATTACAATCAGGTCTATGGCTACAATATTTTTTAACTTTCCTACATTTTGTAAAGGGAGGTCCAACCATAATGCACGATGTTAATTGTGAGTCCCAACTTAACGGCAAGTTTTTTGTCCAACTTAATTTGACATTTCTTTGTTTAAGTGTTTGACAAATTCAACTATGAAGATGGACACAATTGAGCAGCGCGTAAAGATTGTTGAAGTCGTTTTTTATTGTGTGACTATTATTTTTGTGGAGTATTTGACATTTGAAAAAACTGATGCAGCGCAGTGATACATTTACGAACATACCCGGACTTCTTGTAGCCAGAAATTGAGAATATGGACATGGAAGATATGTGGTTTCAGCAGAATGGTGCCACTTGCCACACAGTCAACGAAACAATGGCACTTTTGCGCGACAAATTCAATGGCAGTGTTAAAAGAAAAAGTGTACGTCAATAAGCCAAGAACAATTCAAGAGTTAAAGGATGAGATAATTCTGCACATTCACGATATTAAACCTTAATTATTTCTCAGTCATCGAAAATATAACCATCGGAAAGTCGCATGCCACCGAAGCCGTGGCGAGCATTTGGCCAATATTTTGTTTCACACATATTTGTCATAGATCTTTATATAATAAAAAAAATATTGAAAACATTCTCAGAAACTCAGAACATCGTACGTTTTGGTTGGACCACCCTTTATAAAATCACTAAAAACGTATAAGAATAAATCAAATTCTAAGCTTTTATGTCACACGTTAACGTTCGCATAGAAAATTACATTTAAAACAAAAACAATTTCTAAAATTTGTTTTTGTTTTAAATGTTATTTTCTGAGTCTTCAACAGTGAAGACGTCAACATCTGAAGGTTTGATGTAAAACTCGTTTGATTTATTTTCTTCATCTAAAATATCCAGAATGTCTGCTAAACTAAGAAATTTACGGATAAGAAACCGAAAATTAAGAAAGTTTAAATCAGATAGTACTCGTTGTATCATAGTGTCGTCATTTGGCGACAACCAAATATATTCTCAAAAAAATTATATTTCTTCTACAACTCGAATAGCTTGTAAACTAGTAATAATTTTTATTTCATATTATTTTTTGGGCACATTTATTTAATTTGTTATGTTTTTAACACTTACTTTCTAGCTGAACTCATAATTCTGAAACTCTTACAATAAACAATTTACCACACACGAACTCTTCGAATCACAACGCTGAACTATTTTTTTTTAGAAAAGTAATCAACACATAAGACAATTGTTATTGCTCTATTTGTTTATATGCAATAATAACGGTTCACCAGCAAGTTGAAGCTGCGAATGTTTTTGTCTTCGTAAAAAAAAATTCTTAAAAAAATTTTAAATATACAAAAGAATCTTAAAATCAATAAATAAATTCTTTTAGAGCTTTGATTTAAATACAAAATATTCAAGATTTCGACAAAAGATTCTTCTATTTTAAACCGATGCAGAACCTTACATGGTTAGGGTTTTCAATGGTTTTTAAATATTAAATCCCAAACTGTTACAAGTTACTTGCTTGGCATATGGGTTATATCGCGTTGAAGAGGAAATTAGAAGTCAATTCAATAATATTGAAATATTTAGTGAAATGTATAACGTGGTTCCCCATTCACCGCAGCCAGCAGTAACAAGATGGGTACCTGGCTAGATGCTTCAGAATTCTATTTAAAAAACTTCGAGTGATTTAAGAATGTGAGAAGAGCTTGTTGATACCGATGATTATGCAATTCAAAAAGTAAAAGAAATATTAAATTTAAATAACATCAGAAGTTAATTAGGATTTGTATTTTCCAATTACGGATATATTGGTGAAAAAATAAAAAAGAGGGGTTAAGTTCACTTAATACTCAAATCAAATTAATTGATATTTCAGAAAGTAAAATTAGCAACGTAGAACGATGAATAGCCCGACAAATTAAAAAAAAAAATCAAAAACGTTTTGCAAAAAAAATAAGGATTTCAAAAATAAAAAAAAAATCCAAATATTTGTGATCTGATCTGGAATCAAGTTTTTTTTTAAATGGATTGGCATTCTTTAAGTACAAGACAAAGTTTCTCTTTTAATAAGACAGTACTTAGTTATTTAAACAATCAAAAATTTAAATTAGTTAAATAAGTTTTTTAAAGATATTTGAATAACAATAAATTTTATTGTTGTTGTTTTTGTTAAAGCTTTGATATGGTTACAAGTAAAACTGAGGCTTATAATTCTTATTCGCTTAACAGTTTTATTTGTACAGTATCTTTAGTTTTTCTAAAATCTTTGGATGAAGTTTCCTGACGATCTGGCCTAAGCAACCAGTTGTCACTAGGAATAGCATAGGAATAGCTTATCCCTTCGACAATAAATTTCAGTTTATCAATAGTATGAAATGGGTATTTAGCACATTTAAACGAAACATTGTTAATTAATTTTTTGAATCCCAAGAAAAACTTTAATAACACTGGTTTACACTGAAAATGTACATTTGATGAGATGTGATTTTTCTTATGTATTTTCTTCCGCTGAATTCAAAAATCAAGGTTAAATTTTTTTTTATGGAACAGTTTTTGAGATATGGTCATTTTCTCATTTTTTCGACCTTTTTCCACTTGACAAATTATATCTCGAGCTAGATATGTTTTATTGGTACCAAATGGAAGGTATTGAGATGACGAACAAATATGTATAACTGGATCTTTGATTGGTAAAGCGGTTCAAAATATATTGATGAAAATATGGCACATTTTCAAAACAAAAAGGACATATCTAGCTCGAGATATAATTTGTCAAGTGGAAAAAGTTCGAAAAAATGAGAAAATGACCATATCTCAAAAACTGTTCCATAAAAAAAAATTTAACCTTGATTTTTGAATTCAGCGGAAGAAAATACATAAGAAAAATCACATCTCATCAAATGTACATGAAAAAAATTTCAGTTTGTAAACTAGTGTAATTTTATATGTTTTTGTTTTTGGGAAAATCAAAAAACGATTTTTTATGGAAATGTTTTAAGCTTTTAGTGCATATTTTAAGCGCATATTTTCGATTTTTTAGTACATGAAAATCTCATCGCTAATCGACTTTAATATAATCGATGAATATAATTAATGTGTTTAGTTGTATATAAAAATCGTAAATTAATCCAATTATGTAAACGCACAAACACACCCTGTAGTTCTTAAATAATTAATAGTTAGATATTTAATATACTGCTTAAATATTCTATAAATAACATAAAAATCTTTATTTTGCTAGTATTTGGTAATCAGTCATTTTTTCAGCCACTACGTGAGAAACTGTAACATTTTGCGTTAAAAGGAATAATTAAAATTATTCTTTAATGTAAATGTAAACGACTTTTAGTACCACAGGGTTACATTTACTTAGTCAAAAATTAAATAATATGCTTTGTTTATTCCTAAAATACATTTGTTCATTAGGCAATAATTTGCACACCATTTGCGATAAACATCAGCATTTAAAACAAATATTTAGAAGCAACAACAACAAAAAAGGATGAAAAAGTAACCGCAAAGAAAAAATAACCTTTTCATGTGACAAATTACTTTTCCGCCACTAAATACAAGGTATACATAAGGGAAGAACATATTATACAGAGTAAGACAAAAATATTCTCCCTGCGATTAAGGTTTTATAATAACAAATAAGAACGCTGTTCTTGGACGTGGCGAATCTTTAATGACTCTCACCAAAAATTGTAATTGAAAGTAGGAGTTACATAGAATCTATGATTAATTATGAGCCAATCTTTTTAAAATCAGACATTACATATCCAGTCATATAAAACTTATGTGTGCAAAATTATATGCCAGTATTATTTTTCATTCCGTTTTATGCGCATTAAATTGCAGTCCGATAGTAGGTTTTACATGGGACCTAATAAATTGTGGAGCAATTATCACAAAATTTGATGATGTTTTTTTAATATCATATAAACCAAATTGGACCGTTAAAATCTTTCAAGTAACATTGTTAGCCTTTGGAATGGTAACTATTTTCTTAAACAAATTGTCTTCTACACGCAGAGAAAAAACATCTTTAAATATGGTCACCTCCAACAAAACCGTTTTTATAGAAAATTTTAATCATATTATGGTTACTTACGGGTCCGCCATCTAACGTTTTTTTTTTTCAACTAGTGCTTATTTCGTGAATGGTAACACTTAGCTCATGTCTGATTTGACAGATAATTAGTTTTATCCTTCCACTGAACGAATATAGTTGTGTATACGCTTGAACAACGCTGGGAAATATTGCGACATTACTTTGAAAATCATGGTAATGTTGCAGAATGTGTGCGAAAATTGCGTACGTATTTTGGAAGAAGAGAAAGAAGCACAGTCAGCTTCGTATGTTGGCATCCTCATCGATAAACCAAAGCGTGAAAAGCCAAAAACAGTTCGTACACTCGAGAATATTGCTGCTGTGGCAGAAAGTGTGCGTGAAGCGCCATCAACATCAATTCACCGTCGTTCTTAACAATTGAACATTTCGGAGACATCATTGAGACGAATTTTGCATAAAGACATTGGTATGACGCCATACAAAGTCCAATTGGTTCAGGAGTTGAAGCCAACTGACCATCTAATGAGTTTTCGCTTCGCTAAGTGGGCCTGCGATCGACTTACAGAAGATGCCGATTTTGCCAAAAAAAAAATCATCTTTTCAGATGAAGCTCATTTTGATCTTGGCGGGTATGTAAACAAGCAAAATTGTCGCATTTGGGGCACAGAAAACCCGCACGCATACATTGCAAAGCCGATGCACCCAAAACGAGTCACTGTTTGATGCTGATTTTGGTCCAGAGGCATAATTGGGCCATTTTTTCTTCGAAAATGATCAAGGAGTGGCCGTTACAGTCAATGGCGTTCGTTATCGGGCCATGTTGAACGAATTTTTGTTCACAAAAATTGAATGGGAGGATATTGGCAACATTTGGTTTTAACAGGACGGCGCTACGAGCCACACAGCCGAAGCTACACTCGATGAGTTGCGCTCTGTTTTTGCTGCGATTTGACACCGTTGGACCATTATTTGTGGGGTGCCGTCAAAGATAATTGTTACGCCGACAATCCAGAGAGAATTGACGCTTTAAAGGGCAATATTCGTGAAGCCATTGGTGAAATACAGCTGCACACAATCGATAATGTGCTTAAAAATTGGACCGATCGTGTAGGCTACTGCATGGCCAGCCGAGGCAGACATTTGAATGAAATTATTTTCCATTATTAACCGGAAGGATTGTACTTTCAAATAAAAAAAGAAATTTGAGAAAATATTCAATAGTTTTTTTTATAGCATTTTCAAAAAAAAAAAAGTTATTTGGCGGACCCTATATAACCATATTATTGTCATCTACAACCATATTATGCTTGAATTAGTCTTCCATCAAGAAGCCACAACCATATTATGGTTACCTCTAAACATGTTATGGTAAAATATGACAATAATTTGTTTTAAAATTAACAATAGTGTTTTCCTCTTTTTCAAGAGCAAAATGCTAAGGTTGAAAACCAACCATGTTTTTATAAGTGTTAAATATGTTTTAGTTATTTTTGACCATAACATGTTCGGAGGCAACAAATTCAACCATAACATGAATCATAATATGTTTAAAAATAGTTTTGTTGGAAGTGACCATATTTAAACATGTTTTTTCTCTGGGTGTACCGTACACAGTATTTATGTATTTATTATAAAGCCTAATATATGTTAGCTTAATGTATTTCATAAAGAAAACTTAACAAAATAGTTCTCAATGACCCTAGTAGAGGTAAATAAAAACACTTAAATATTTACTCAGGTAAATACCACATAAAATATTCATACATATCGCACACTTAATCATAAAGAGTAACAACTCAACATGTATCAAAATGTTTTATTTTCTCATAAACCTGTGAACTGGTCGGATCTTTTGAACAACAAATTTCGTTTGCGTTACTGTGTTCTTTAACATTTATGAAACTCAATTTGATAAAAAAAATTGCAACCATGCTTTTTACGCCAGTTTTTGCCTCTCCAAAATATTTTTAAACTTATAATTGTGACTGTTTCTGATTTAGTGTGCGATATATATACACAGAAAAAATATATCAATGTTAAGCTACCATTGCGCAATCTTGATTAAAAATTATTTAAAATCATCATTACTTCATATAAATTTTAAACGAAAAAGGTTAAAAAAAAACATTGTTCAATATTGAATCCATAAAATCATGTTTTATTTGTTTTGTATACAAACAATAACAACACTTTAAAAAGAACAACATGAATTTTTTATTAATAAGACTTAATTTTAATTTCATTTTTATAAAGAAAGGAATTTATTTTTATGATGAAAGGAATAGTGTATAACGGCCTTTAATAAGATTTAATTTTAATTTAATTTTTATGAAGAAAGGAATTTTACAACATGAAAATTAATTAAAATTGTTATTGATAATCTTTCATTCCTGACCGTGGCCGGGGCTCGAACCCTGGCCGGCAGGTAACCATGACATGTTTCGATCGCAACCACTCGATCTACTCAGATGGATTTGCCGTCTTACACTCGCAGCAAAAAAAAATGTTCACAATTGTAAATTTCTACATAAAGCTGCTTACACACTAGTGATTTGTGCGTGTTAGACGTCTTATTATTTTTTAATGGCGCTGTGTGCGCACAAATCACAAGTAATTTCTTGAGATTTGTTCGATGTGTTAGTGGGCTTTTGTGCAAACGTTTTAAAATTTTTATATTTTAGTGTACAACAAAACGTCGAATTGTATCTTTTGCGGTCCGGTTAAGCTGTTTTTTGTATTCTTCTTTGATGTTCTTCGTTTTTTTAATTTTTTTTGTTGTGTACACAAAAAATATATCAAAAGTGCAATTGCATCATCCGCTTCACAATTCATATTGTTTTTTTGAAGTTTAAAGTTATTGTGATTTGTTCGTCGTGTGTGGAGAGATGGTACGCTAATTAATCACACGGCCAAACCAATAGTGTGTGGTCAGCTTAAGGTAACATTTTGGTACTTTTTTGTTCTTCAACTGGTACTTCTTGAATTTTCGTTAGTATTAGACTCAGAAACATAAAACTTACAGCCTGTTCGTCGATTACGAACGTTAACGTTCGCATAGGAAATTACATTTAAAACAAAAACAAATTTTCGAATTTTTTTTTGTTTTAAATATAATTTTCTATGCGAACGTTAACGTTCGAAATCGACGAACAGGCTGTTTATATGCAAGATCCTGAGTAAACGAGAATCTGTAAGAGGGATCTTTTTGGTACTTGTTGGTGCTTTAACTGGTACTTTTGGAATTTTTATTTATACTGCACCTAGAAACATAAATTTCAAGATGCAGAGTCCACAGGGACTGAGAAACTATAAGAGGAGACTGATTTTTTTTATATTATTGAAGTTACACAACTGAATTGAACATCAACGGACTTTGGTGAATGATAATATATGGACCTAAAAAATAAATTTTCAATCTCATAAATAAATTCTGTTACCCCAACTAAAGTAACTAAGAGTTCAAAGAGCTAAAATATGCGATTGATGACAAATTTAGTTGCCCTTAACAAATTATTTTCTCTGTATAAGAATTTTACTGACACAAAATTGTTCTAACTACCTTATTTATTTACAAAAATCACCGACAATATTGTTTTGTTGCTCATCGTTGGAGAGTGTGAGAATATTAACACTTGTTTGGTTAAATTTTTTTGTTTTGTCCTAAAAACAAACAAAAAAGGATCTACTACTTTTTTTTTTTTTTTGAATTGGTAAGCATGACTCTGACTTTGTGCACACACAAATATTCAATGGCATTTCAAAGTTGTTTAGAGAGAAACAACAACAAAAGAAGTAGAAAACCAATTTGTTAAATAACCAATAAAAAGGAAGGAAAATGAAAAAGTAGAAGGGTGAGCAGAAGTGAAAGCCTAAATGAACAACAAGGAACAAAAGCATTAAATTGACTTTCAGGAGAATTTACAAGTTTGACACATGAATTTGTTTAATAGCAAAGCAGTTTGAATAAAAAAGAAAAATTCAATGTAGTTGGGAACAAAAGACATACACAGACATGCACATACATATGAATGTTTGTCGGTGCATGTTTTTGAAAGTAAATACCGTTATAGTATTAAGTTCCTAATAGTCATTACAGTTACTTACTTACCACATACCACTACATGTAATCTTACGTATGTGGAAGTGTTTGTGTGTGTATTTACATTTAAAGTCTGTAAAGTCTGTAGTAAATGCAGTGATATAATCGTAGAGCAAAGTGTACTTTATGACTTTTTCACACAAAACAAAACCAATAAAAACGCAGACTAGTAGAAAAGAAATTATAGGCAGGAAATATGATACCCTATATTGCTTTGGTTTATAATGGTGATTGCAGTTGTATATGAGGTTATTTTCAAAGCATTCGATAGACCACCAAAATTCTACAATTTATTGGAATTCTTCCAACAATAATTGTAGTTGTTAGTGGGTTAAGAAAAAACAAATTGATTTATTGTTTTCGCAAGAAAATCCAAATAAAGCAATTTGCAAGTTCAGCTTTTTAATGCCGTGCAGTTGCAAATTTATTATCAAAGTAATTTTCGTGCTTAATTCCCAACTAATTGTTGTGGGGAATGTGAGAAAAGATAAACTCAGTGTTTATTGTTGGTATTTTGTTAAAGCTTTGATATCGTTGCAAATAAGACTTTTTGAGTGTTGGCAATTCTCATTTACTCTGCAGTTTTATTTGCTATTATCTTTGGCTTTTCTAAAATTTTTTGGGAGAGAGAGAACAATAAATTTCAGTGTATTTATCAAAAATAATAATTGGGAATTAAACACGACAAACAAAATATTATAAATTAAATATTTTAATTCCCAAAAATTACTTTGATAATAAAATTTGTTTAAATTACTGATTTTTTTTAAAGTGATGTACTTTTTACACAAAATACATATTAAAATTTAAATTTTTACTAAAATTTTTACAAAAAATTTTAACAAAATATTTGCTACAGAAAAGAATGACAACGAACGAAATCCGAAAGTGAAATCTAATGAGGCCTTTAATGTCTATTCAATTTAGAGTTTCTATTTTCCCGAACTGGAAACTACCGCTTAATATAAAACGGTACAAAATATAATATAATTTATTTTAAGAAAAGATAAACTCACTGTTTATTGTTGGTGTTTTGTTTAAGCTTTGATATTGTTACTTACAAGTAAGACTTTGAGTGTTTAAAATTCTTATTCGCTTTAGGGTTTTATTCGTATAATATTTTTAGCTTTTCTAAAATCTTAGGAAAAGGTTTCCTGATGAGCTGGCCTAAGCAATCAGTGAAATGCGGATAGAAGCTAGCTTTCCCTCAACAATAAATTTCAGTGTATTTATCAAATATGAAAAATTGGGAATTTAGCACGTCATACAGAAATCGTATTAATGATAAATTTTGTATTCCCGTAAATAACTTTGATAATATACTCGCATGTGCCCGTGCAGAAAACTGAATTGGCAAATTGTTTTTGTTTTGTTGTTTTCTTACGAAGACAATAGAATGAAACAATTTGCTTTTTAATTTTGTTTTTTCTTTTTACCCACTTACAACTACAATTCGAGTCGGAAAGAACCCAACCAATTGTAGGGGGATGTAAGAAAAGATAAACTCACTGTTTATTGTTGGTGTTTTGTTTAAGCTTTGATATTGTTACTTACAAGTAAGACTTTGAGTGTTTAAAATTCTTATTCGCTTTAGGGTTTTATTCGTATAATATTTTTAGCTTTTCTAAAATCTTAGGAAAAGGTTTCCTGATGAGCTGGCCTAAGCAACCAGTGAAATGCGCATAGAAGCTAGCTTTCCCTCAACAATAAATTTCAGTGTATTTATCAAATATGAAAAATTGGGAATTTAGCACGTCATACAGAAATCGTATTAATGATAAATTTTGTATTCCCGTAAATAACTTTGATAATTTAATTTATTTGAACAAAAATCAGATAACAATTAGTAAGATGTATGAAATTAGCTTATCAATGCATTAAAGTTTAGTAGATTCATACAAATTTCCATTTCGTTATAATATGCAAAGCATCCCTACTGTACAGCATTGACAAATAACCAAACTAGCTAAAATATTTAAACAAAATATTATATTTCTTTGAAAATCGGATTTTTGTACAGAATCGTTTAAGAGCCTTTTTCTAATTGTATTTTAGAAGAGCACTGTCTTTTGATTGTTAACTTAACCCTGATCACGAACATAAACAAAACGTCTTGGAAATTGGTTCTATTTAAATTGATATGCTAAGAGGTGGGCCTGCGATAATTATAACAAAGATTTCCCATCTACAATGAAGTAGGGTACAAAAAGGGTGTTATTTTGTTGAATGAAAAAGCTAAAATTATGTATGTGTACGTGAATCTCATTTATTTGCATTTGTTATAAACGCAATCACGCACTCCCATTATAACACATGTACTGTGATGATCAAAAATTATTGGCAAGAAATAGATGTTTGTTATAAGAAGTTTTTATACTTTTGAGGTTATTTTTTAACCTAAATTATTTTCCTCGAAACTGTGTATCACATCCAATTTTAATTTTACTGCTTGTCACATTCAGTGTCATTTACAGTATTGTTTTGTTGTATTTATTTGTAAAATTAGTTTGTGTTGTTGTTGTTGTTGTTTAAAAATGCCTCAGTGCGCTACAAAAACGTCAAAATAATAATGATGTTGACAATGACTTAAGGATATTATGAAATTTTAGCAGGCAAAAAAGGTTTCCTTTGTTGTTATTTCACAGTATAATTAACCTTAATCGAAAATATATCCGCCCACAAAAGTTATGACAATGACATAAGTAGCAACATTTCACAGAAGGAAATATAAATGAGAAGTAAAAAATTTGTTTCTAATTTTGATAACGAAAGAAACATGACAGTTTGCTATGCAAACACTTTAGATATTATTGAATGGCATTCATAAAGGGTATTTGCGTATACACACATAATTTTGCCCTTTAATTTCTGAATTAAAATTTCTAATTTAAACACCCATAAAGTTAACACTGTACAGTAGGGGAACAACCAAAATAAAGCCTTAAACCGAAAAATGTTTCCTCAGGTCATTTCGGAACAAAAACGTTCCGTATCGAATCCAATTTCTGAAAGCCCTTAAAGATTTTTTTTTTATTTTTTAAAAATTTTGTAATTTTTCAAAATTTTTTATTATATTATTTTATAATATATGATTATAACCAAAATCACAATCTAAAAACTATCTTTATTAATTGAAATTAACTTAAGATTAAGAGTTTGTGTTGAGTTGAATTGGGGGAAAATATCTTGTACGAATTTGATGGTGCGTTCCACACAAATGTTGCTGCGTTGTGTTTTTGGAATTCTTGATTCATCTTTCACCCAATGTCTTAGAAAGCATTTCTGAGCATTAGTAAAGACCGATAATGATTTGTTATGGTGTAGGTGTAAATGCATTATTACCGATCCCAAACTTAGTTGCATTTGATGCGGAACCTTTTTTAACGATATCGAAAATCTAAAGATGCAGTTCTTATTGTTCTTTTATGCATTACATGGTATGGATAGGGCCATTTTGATATTTTCAAAAATTGTAAAAAAGTTGTATCCCTACTGTACAGTCTGGCATATATTCTGGATTCTTATGACTAGGATAGTGGAATTACCGACGTCCGACGTCTGGAAGCTTATATCAGAAATAGTTCCAAGATTTTGCTCTTGAATTTCCGTACATAACAACATCTATCTATCTATCTATATATATAAAAATGAAAAATTTTTGTATGTGTGTTTGTTTGTTTGTTTGTTTGTTTGTTTGTTGGCTTATAGACTCCTAAACTACTGAACCGATTTTCCTGAAATTTTTACAGATACATCACGTGAGCCCTAAAAATAAAATAGGCTACTTATTTTTTCGATAGGGACAGGGGAATTGGTATCCCCCATAGGATGCCAATATTAATTATCGCATATATTAAGATCCGCTGAACGCATTATGCAGAACTTTTGGTAGTAAGATCTTCTGAGCCCCAAAATTAAAATAAAATAGCAGCGGGGGAAGTGGAATCCCCCATAGGACGCCAATGTTTAACATCGCATATCTAAAGAACTGTAATAGTGAGAATGTTCAAACTTTCTAGAAGTCACTCTTATGGTATACAACACTTTTGAAAATAACAATAAAGCGGGTAGGCGCAGGGGGGGGGGGGGGGGGAAATACCTCCCATAGAATGCATACATTAAATATCGCTCAACTAAAGAATTATTAAAGGGAGAGTCTTCAAAAGTGGTTAAAGCTATTATTATAGTAAACTATAAATTTCAGTATACAAATGGGCGGGATAGACGGGGGAGGAGCAGTACCCCTCATAAATAGAAATATTAATAAGAGCCACTGCACGCATATTGTTAAACTTTTGGTAGTAGGATCTTCTGAGCCCCAAAATTAAAACAAAATAGCGGCGGGGGTAGTGGTACCCACCATAGGACGCCAATGTTTAATATCGCATATCTTAAGAACTGTTATAGTGAGAATGTTCAAACTTTGTGGAAGTCACTCTTATGGTATACTTCACTTTTGAAATAAAAATAAAGCGGGTAGGCGCAGGGGGGGAAATACCTTCCATAGGATGCATAAATTAAATATCGCTCAACTGAAGAATTATTAAAGGGAGAGTCTTCAAAAGTGGTTAAAGCTATTATTATAGTAAACTATAAATTTCAATATACAAAGGGGCGGGGTAGACGGGGGAGGAGCAGTACCCCTCATATATAGAAATATTAATAAGAGCCACTGCACGCATTTTGTTGAACTTTTGGTAGTTGGATGTTCTGAGCCCCAAAATTTAAACACAATAGCAGCGGGGGAAGTGTTACCCCCCATAGGACGCCAATGTTTAATATCACATATCTTAAGAACTGTTATAGTAAGAATGTTCAAACTTAGTAGAAGTCACTCCTATGGTATACTACACCTTTGAAAATAAAAATAAAGCGGGAAGGCGCAGGGGGGAAAATTTTCCATAGGATGCATATATTAAATATCTCTCAACTGAAGAAGTGGTTTAAGCAGTGTAGCGAAGCGCACCGGGTTAAGCTAGTAAGATTATAAAATCTTTAAATATAAACTTTGGTATTTAATAACAGTTTCACCTTTTCCATATAAAAATATGCTTCTACAGAGAAAAAAATAATCAAAGATTTAAATTAAAAAAATAAATTTGCAGCAGTAAACAAATTGATAGTATCAATTAAATATTTTGTTAATTTTATTAAATATTTAATTTACTCGATTACATATTTAATTAAAACTGATTTTATTTTTGATGAATGGCTTAATTGAAAAAAATTTGGCGAGATTTTTTTTCTGTAGAATTAGGGTGTTTGCAAAAAACATGGTCATAAAAGCAGAACTTAATTGTTTGAATGTAGCTAACTCTAAATACATATGGATTATTCATGGTAAGTTAAGTAAATAAGTTAATTAAACTGTAAAGGAATGTGCTGATCTGTTGAATAAGAATGCTGGAAGCTGATTTTTGCTGTATATAAAGCCACAATAGTGGAGAGGGTATTATGCATTTGTGCTGATGTGTGTAACGCCTTAAAACAGTGGTCCTAGACCCACCTTAAAGTATTCCAATCTACTCAGAATCACTTTCTGAGTAGAACTAACGATGTCCGTCCGGCTGGCTGGCAGGGTGGCTGGCTGTCCATAAAACCTTGTGCGCAAAGTACAGGTCGCAACTTTGGAGATAACTTGATAAAATTTGGGTCATAGGTTCTTATTGGCACAAGGACCAAGCCTATTTAAAATGGGCCAAATCGTAGGACCACGAGGGAAGATAGGGGAAATTTCTTCCTCTCAAAAACTATCAAACCGATTTTAAAAAAATAGGACCACAAGGGGTGATAAGGGCAATTTTTGTCTCTCAAACCGATTTTAATGAAATTTAAAACATAGATAGATCCATATCTATATGGACACATAAGCTATACAGTTTTAAAAAATATAGGACCACAAGGGAAGAAAGGGGCAATTTTTGCCTCTCAAACTGATTTTAATGAAATTTAAAACATAGATAGATCCATATCTATATGGACACATAAGCTATACAGTTTTAAAAAATATGGGACCACAAGGGAAGAAAGGGGCAATTTTTGCCTCTCAAACTGATTTTAATGAAATTTAAAACATAGGTAGATCCATATCTATATGGACACATAAGCTATCCAGTTTTTCAAAAATAGGACCACAAGGGGATGAAGGGGGTAATTTCTGCCTCTCACAAACTTTCAAACCGATTTTAATGAAGTTTTTAAACATAGAGAAATCCATATTTATATGGACACATAAGCATGATGTGTTTTTAAGTACCGTGGTGATGGGCATCATATGGTCGGGCTTGACCGACTATACATTCTTACTTGTTATTTTTAATGAATGTTTAAAGCAGGGCTGTGGAGTTGTCAATAAATAGTTATAACTCCGACTGCGACGACTCTATCCGCTGAAATTTTTAGGTACGACTTCGACTCCGACTCCTACTCTAACCTTGATTCTCAGTGGTCTTGCCGAACTGGTCTTTATTTGACTCCAAACTCTTTTTTAAACACAGCCTCTTTTAAAAGGTTAAATTAAATGTTATAGTAGGTGAGATGCAAAACTCGTTCGTTACACTTTATTCGAGTTTTGGGAAAATGCAGCAACATATAGCGCCCGATTAAATAATAATTAGTTCTTGATTAAACAGTTGAAAAATTGAAACCAACTAAAATAACTATAGAAAAATAATAGATTTAATTTTTGAAAAAACGAGTTTTGCTACAATCCATATGAGATCGAACTAGTTTTGCAATACACTATAGCCCATCAGGAAAATTAATCATTGAGCTTTACTAGATTTTAAAAGTTATATATATTAATTAAAAATATGCAAACAGTGTTAAAAATGTAACAATTGTTCTGTAGGCTAGAGATAAATAACACCAATTCACATCTCTCTCAAAATACGTTTATTATACCGTTGAAACCAGAATTTGTCCTCTATCGATGTGCGAATTCACATAAGTGTTATTTAATGTAGTTTTCGAAATAGAAAATTTGAAAACAACACCAAGTCTATTTAGTGTGGTTTACCACTGAATTTGTAGACAATTTATATTTAAACATGCAGATGCGCCTTCAGTTGTTACTTGAGTGAATTGTATGACACATTTCGAAAAGAAAAGTAGGGTACAAAAAACTGGTTGTAAGCCTTGTATTATTTTTGGGAAATTGCAGATCTTTTGTTGTTAGGCTTGATGCTGTTTGTCTTAAGGGATTGAACATTACCAATACCATCATGGGAGGTTAAGAACACTATGTCCAATTTAATAAGTGTGTTATTTGACGTTATTTTATTAAGGATATCATTGACATAAAAACAAGTATTAGATTCATATTAAATATTCGAACAAAGGCGAATTTTTGATACAGAAATAAAAGCATTTGTGATTGTAAACATGTTTTTTCGGTTCACTGTGGCTTTTTGTAGTTTATCTACCATCTGCAGAGTTAAAAAATATGAATTTTTAACCCATTTTTTTTTAATTTTAAAGCAGAATCTCTTAAAATTTTTTTATTTTGAAAAATATTAGACAAGTTTTTATGGCGAAAAATTTTGGAGCTGGAGTCGCGAGTTTTTGTGAGTACAACGACTCCGGTACAAAAACCTCAACTCCGACTCTTTAACTCCTAGTCCACAGCCCTGGTTTAAAGAACAATTTTTTTTTAAGAAAATTGCTATTTTCAAACTTCAACGATATATCTGAAACTACTGGGCAAATGTAAAAACAATGTTATAATATTGTTGCCGAGTTTCGGATTTTTTTAACTGAATATGGTGAACCGTTTTCAAGTTGTTCCAATATATGTAGTGAAAATGCCTCAATTTTGGACATAACGGTATATCTCGAAAAGTCGAGTTAATAGAGAAAAATGGAGATTTGATTTAAATCAGCGGCCTAAGTAAAAATTTACAAAAAAGTTCCCGGCCGCAAAATGACTATTCCCCAGTGTTATCGATATTTCGATTTCCTTTGGAAATATTCTTCAGGATTTTCTTTCTTGTTTCAAAATTGTTAAATTTGAAATTTAACATTTTTTACTTAACAGAAAATTAAAAATATTAAACGAACGATTTCGGGCAAATTATTTTTAATTTTAGCCATATTACAGTTATTACCTGCAAGATTCTAGAATATGGTTACCTCTAACCATATTTCTTCTCGGTGTAGTGAATTTATTTACTTCTTTTATATACTTAACCTTTTCAGTTTTTCAATCCACTAGATCTTTTCAGATTTAGCAATTTTATTGTAGGTATAGAACTGTGGCCAAGAATGTTATTTTAAGAGTTAAGAAGAGGCTTTATTCTAAGTTATTTTCGGGCTTATATAATTCTAGTATGTAAAAGATTTTGCAGGGCTGTGGAGTAACTGGTGATACTGGATATAGTTGCTCCTATTACACCGAATGTAATTTACCATACACACACGTTGATCTTCAACACAGCTTTCATAGGTTCTTTCTTCATTTAGCATTGTAGTATAAATGTTTTTATCTAGTGAAGTCCACATGCTTTGAAACTGTTAAAAATTATAAATATTTGGAACTCGCGATGGCATGCTGGATTCATCAAACACTCCTCTTAATATAAGTTCATTGACGAGATGAGTTTTCGACCGAAATTCCGTTTCAATTCTTAAGAACAACAGGTACGCCAAGCATATGCTTAAAATCTTTTTAAGTCATCAAAGTTTAGAGCTTCAATGGACAACTGAAGGCAATACATTACAATTCCAATGCAATAGCAAATGAGGAGGATTTTCAGAGAGTGAATCTATGATTTTTTAGAACTAGTAGCAGCATGAGTAAATGTTTCCTTCAAATTTTTGTGGTGAAAAATAAAACCAAAAATAATTGTTCTTCTGAGGATAGACGAGCTCCTTAAAATTGACCACCTTTTCTAACAGGGCCACCTTTTGATTCTAGTTTGATTTCAGGCAAAAAAATACGTATGTTAATTCGCTGCCGACCAAATATAACATAGCTCAAGAGTAAAATAAAAAGTGGAATCGCCAAATTATTTACACGAATACTATGTAACATTCAACTTACTTTTTGAATGTATACATATCGCTCCTTTATTGCAACATAGTCATGTCTCAAAAAATCAAAAATTTTAAGTTACTTAAGCAAAAGTGTTCCTTCATACAAATCAGTATTATATCTCAAACTGAACCGAAGTTATAGCAAAATATATTCTATGAAATCTGTATATAAAGGTACATTTTGAAAACTTTAAGCGCATTTTGCAAAGTTTGTTTTTTTTTTTTCTTTGAGCAGTATGTTTGTGTATGTTCAGTATTTTTAAAATCCAACAAAGTACTTCAATTTTGAAAATTTTTTATTTTGAAATAAAATCGATCATTCAATATTATTGAATTTTCTTAAAAAATGATAGCTGTGGCATTTTGACAAAACATCTTAAGTCAAATTAAAAAAGTTGGAAGAAATGTTATTAATCATACGAATTTTAATTCAAGAAACATTTCTGTTTACGTTTTTTTAATTTAATATTATTACCGAAATTTTTATTTAATTTTTGGATTATTTTATTATTTAATAAAAATTATTTTTTCACCGATTTTTGCTATCTTATCCCGACTTAGAATGTTTTGTAAAATGCCACAGATAAATACAAATTTGGAAAAAACTAAACAGCCTAATCTACATGCATTATTAAATTTAATAATTTTTATTTTAACTTTTAAAACACCATTTAGTATGTTTAACATTGCATTTTGAAGCAAGAGTATTTTTTAATACTCATCCGCCACATTGTGCTACATAATTGGCATAAGTGCTTGTAATGCAATGTTTGCGTATCATAATAAGAATTTAAGATAGCGATAACAATATTCTCGTACGCTACTTGAATAATTTTATGAATTTAAATGAAGAACAATTTAAAACAGCGAGACTCTCGAAATGCTTTTTATGATCACATGTATGAAAATCTTAAAAAAAACAACAAATAGCAAAGTATATTAAAGCGAGAACGACTATATAATATATCCTACGTACATAAACTTGATATTTTCTAACAAAAAGTAACAAAAACAAGTACCCAAATTACAGAATGAAAATTCAATATTATTAGTACAATATTTACTTTGTAAACCAAAGTGGCTTCACAGTGCTAAAATTTTAAAATCCATTTTACCATAAAAATAATTGTCTTGGAGGTTTTAGATTTTTTATATAGTAACGATAAGCTTTAGTTAGGACCCGGACTATTATGGAGTTAAAATCGCGTTTTAGGCCCATAAAAAGTTCACTAAAATAGAAATATATGATCTAAAAATTTAAAAATAATGCACTTAAGTAATTACTAAAATGAGTTAAGAACATAATTTTTTTTAATATTTTATAAAGTAAATTTTACTGCCTGTTTTTTAAAAGAAATAAAAAGCACTTTTTTCGAAGATTAATTCATATTTCCTTAAGTACAATTGTGAGGCACACTTAATTTGATGTGGGTAATTCTTAGATCAAACTCCATGTTCTAACAAAATCTTGAGGGTATAAAAGAGGGGATACGGGTACCCCTCATATAAAAAAATTAAGTTTTTTTCTAATAACTGAAGAATTACAAAAGCGAAGCATACTAAATTTAATGTGTGTAACTCTTAGAACAAACTTCATGTTCCAACAAAACTTTGGCGGTATAAGAGGGAGGAGACGGGTACCCCCTATTCCAAAAATTTATTAATAAAATAATAAATTGATTTTTTATTCACGCACACTCCAGCTAAATTCCCTGCAATAAATCTTCACATACGTATGATTTAAAAAATTATTTTTCAGCAGTTCGGTTTTAAAAATATTTCGTTTAATTGAATCGTAAATTTCATTTTTGAATAAATAAAAAATAATAAAAAATACATTTACAAATTTATGAAATATTTGTTTTAATTTATTATTTTTGCATATTTTTTTAATATAACAATTTTTGCGGAACAATATTTAATTTATCATTGTTCCCAAAATAATTAAAATAATTTTCTAACAACAGTAAATATTTAACTAAATTTACGAAAATACAAAAATTTTAATCCAATTTTCAAAAATATTTCTTAAAATGCAAAATTTTTTTTCGTTAATTACCAAAAGTTATTTTTAATTTTACTAAGCATTTCGTACTTTCGTACATCGTACGCAAGAGTTTCGTGGAAATTACAAACGAGTTCGTTCAATGTATGACAGCCTTCGTACATATAACACATGGATTTTTTCGAGTGTACATAAAAGTTGTTTAAGTCGAATCAATAATATAATTTTTAAGTATAAATAGAATCTGAGAATTGTTAAATTTTTTATATTATTCTTAATAAATTATTCAAGCTTAAGGTCACTTTTTTAAAAAATTAATTAAAATATTTTAATTTTTATTTTCAATATTTCGATTTCCGTTGGAAATCTTCTTCAGGAAATTTTTATAAAAAGATTTATTTTTATAAAAATTTCCTGAAGAAGATTTCCAACGGAAATCGAAATATTGAAAATAAAAATTAAAATATTTTAATTAGTTTTTTAAAAAAGTGACCTTAAGCTTGAATAATTTATTAAGAATAATATTTAATAAAAAAGGTCGAAGAAATAGAATTATAATTTATTAAATTATTTTAATATAAGGTAAAATATGTAAGGGAAAGATACAGGATATTCTGCTAATGGAAAGATAAACTTATGTATGGCTTACATAGAAAAAATTATTGCCGAAATATTTTCAAACAAACGCTTGTTTTTTTTTTAATTTCTATAAATTATTTTACAGATTCTGTTAATATTTTTGTTTGTTTTTAATTAAGCAACAAAAATGTTGAGAACTATACAAAAATATGATAAACACATTATTGGTTTCATGTTTTAATAATTTTTTTATGAAATATTTATAGTTAACAACATTAATTCATGTAAAAATATGAACAAAACACAAGAAACAATAACAACACTATAAGAAAAAAATATAAATTTTTGGTTGCTTTCAGAGTTGCTAGAAAATAATAAAAAATTCCCCTATTCTATTTTTTTAATTATTAAGTTTAATACATAAAATTTTCAGAGTAGAGTGTTGGCGAAAACCATATCTGGTCACTCTGCCGCTCATCTGATAATTGAGATGTCTTCTTCTGTAGGCAGGAAAAGCATTCAGCAACAGTATGCATAACAAAAGACCCTAAGAAGGAGGAGGGATAGTTCAGAAAATATTCCAAACTAAAAAATATTTCTCAAAGCCAGTCGCCTCTTCTACTCTTTATCTTCTCTTCACTGCTTCCAAAAAAGTAAGAGCTTAATTATTTGTTTGAAAATAGTTTTAGATATCAACCAATTATCCCAGTTATTTGTCAGAACTTTTTTCAATAAACGAAATCCAAAATAAATTGTTTAAATTTGCAAATTTGTTTTTTAGGACCGATTTCAAACAAACAATGTTTTGAATTTTGCAATTTGTTTGTTTAAATTGGAAAAATAATTTTTTTCTGTGTAGGCAAAAAGTATTTTAAATATTAAATATAGCTTTATTAAAGAGAGATAAGCCCCAAAGATGCACTTTGAAAAAATGTTTAAATCATTTTTAAGTATAGTTAAAACTTGTTTAACAGAATTTTGTTTTGAAACACAGCAGCATCTTCAAAATTTCAAATCTTACAACAGAAATACTTTAGAACCCAGCTGAGATTTAAATTTGATGAAAAAAAAAGTGAACTTCATTAGGCGAGTTGTGGATCAGCATAAATTTAATACTCCTCGAATTTACATTATTTTTAAACGAATAATGAATAAAAACTACTTCTTTCATATCTAATACAGTAAATAAGTGCTAAAAAAATAATAAAAAAAATAATTAATTCATAAAAATGGCACAATTACGGGACGTGCTATTGGCAATGCTTTTTACACTACACAAAATGTGAGTGTTACTTTCATCGTAATTATTGTCATCACTAATGTTGCTGACGATGCCAACTACAGAGTGTTGTGTAAGTTTCTCCCAATGACAATGTTGGTTGCACAAATAATATTCAAAGTGAGTGAGAGTATCTTTTTTTACAAGTTTTTATTATTTCCTATCCCATTTGCTAGTATGTGTGTGTTGCATAAATATTTTATACCAACATACACAAAGTGTTTATATTGTCGTTGATGTTGTTGTCATTGCTGCTTCTGCCGCTGTTGCATGAATAAAAACTACTTTGTTTTAGCCAGGCTCACACTATTACATTGTTTATATTGTGTACCACTTTTACAAGCATCTGTATAATCAACAAAACAAAAGAAAAACAACAGCGAAACTACGAAAAAAAAGAAACTGAATTGCAGAAACAACTCTTTTGTTAAACACCTGCAGCCAAAACGGTATAAAGTTTACTAGTTTTTTTTCTTAGTTTTGCTTATAGTTGTTGTTGATGATGTTGTTTTATTTTATGGTGCAACTAATTGCTCACTTTATGGCTTTTTTACATAAAAAGCCTCTTAGAATGGTTAGTAGCAATAACAGCAAACTATAACAAAAACAAAAGGGACTATATGCAACAACAACAAAGATATAAAATGGTTAAATTTCTGTTTTTTATTTCACACAAAAGAATTTCTAATATGAATAAATAGATACAAAACAATCTTAAAAAAGACAATCAAGCCAACAAGCATAGAGCAAAAATAGTTTTTTTTTAAATAATTTATTAAACGCAGACAGAGTTTTCACATTTAATTCGTTATAAAGGGTGTGTTAAAAATCAATTATTTTAAACAATAATTTTATATTTGTACTTTTACCTCATGTATTTTTAATTCCAATATCTAAAGATGTGTTTAACCTTAGACATAAATGTCATAACGTCAAGAGTAACGATTAATCCTTTTCTTAACTACCTAACAAGTTAAAGTTGCTGTAAATTGTATACCAATAATGTAAAACCCAAGTCAGTTGGTAAGAAAAAAGAAAATGAAGACTCACTTCTTTTGAGAACCTACAACTAAACGGTGAGCAACTCAAATAAAATATACTAATCAGTTTAATATTTTCCCTACTGTGATATAGTTTGACGAAAATTTATAATTTAACATATTTTTTTTTAGTAACAATAGTTTTTTCATTTGTGTTTTTAATAAAAATTTATGTTTTATATTGTGTGTATAAAACTAAATTTGTAAAATAATTACTTAAAATGAAAACAATTGACGAGAAGATTATATATCAATAAAAATATCTCCCTGAAGATGTTGGGAATCTCCAACGAAACGTCGGAAGAAAAAATTATGATTTAATCTTTTTATTTTCATAGAACAAAAGACTTTAATAAGCCCGTTTAGAGTTTTCTAAAAAACATAACAATATATACTTATATTTTGAATCCTAACCATAAACTCTTTTTATTTAAAACCATTACTCAACTTTATCTACCGCTTTTATAATTTTTCATCCTGGTGAGGAATTATAAAAACATTGAGACAAAGTGTATCTAACAATTCCACAAACCAGCGACCTTACACGCTACGGGCTTATTTAACTTTCTCGCGTATTTAGGGGCAACCTCAAGTATCTAACTACAGTCCAGTCTTCATCATCTACCACCTTAATATCCCATCCCTTAAAATAAGCCCTGGCTTGCTTCAAACTACTTTGATCAGGGTGTTTTTTATAAAGTGATACAAGTTTAAATCATAATAAAACATAGTAATATATCTTTGATATCAACGGTCTTAGTTGGATAGAGAATTTTATGACATTAATGTTAAAATATGATTTCGGCCATGTGGCCGCCACGGCTGGCGCGTAGAAGGCGCAATCTGGAACACCAATTTTCAACAACTTTTAGCATTCTGGCCATCATTGTTTTTAAAGCAATATGGGCCAATGACTCCGCCAGCCCATAAAGCGCACCTAGCAGTAATTTTCTGAGGATGTCATGGTGTTTCGACAAAACCTTTATACATTTCGGAGGAACGCATGGAAGATGTTGAAAATGTGAAATACGCGTTCACACTTGAAACATCGAACATCTACTATCAATAAAATATGTCACCATTTCTGGAAAAAAAAAATTTTTTATTTTTTTTAAATACTTTTTTTCCACAAAAGTGCCAACATTTTAAAAGATAACACCAAAATGTATTTCTAATTCATTTTAGCAAAATTAAGCAAAATATGGCGTGCAAAAAAGGAACAACTTGAGAAATGGTAACGCTGCTTTCAAAGCAGCGTTACCACTTTTCTAGTGATGACACTTAAAGAATCGAAAAAGGTAAAAGGGAACAAAATGAGATAGTAACATTCTGTAAAGATGTTGAAAAATTTTTATTTTTATCCCTATGTATTTCTTATGTGAAAATTCCAACATCTTCGAAAATTGATGTTAAATGTTGACAAGTGTGAAAAGGCTATAAGTCGATTCTGAATAAAATGTCAAAGTAAAGGGCGGTCAAATAAAGCAGTGATGCCAACTCATAGTTGTATCACTCCAAAAAATAACACCCTTTATTCTGTGTAACAATCAATTTTGTTTTTAGATTTTCTTTCTTTATTCGTTTTGAAGATAAAGATAGGTAGGAATTTTAAAACAGTCATCTATATTACAGAGTTTAACGACAATTGTGTGTGTTTCGCTGTCATGTGCAGTTCATTCAACTTTTTTTTCTTTCATCTTAAGTTTAAGTTTTTTGACATTCTGTGAGAGAGAAAATGACAAAAGGAATGGCATAGACTATGAAACTTACAAAAACTTTAGTTTTTAAGAGGAAATTAAAGTAGTAACAAAGTATTTGTTTTAGCCATGGAAGAATAGAATAAATAAATAAATGCTGTTAAAATTTGTTAAGATCTTCTTTTGAAACTAGAAAATAATAAAGGAAATATAAGAAATTTCTCAGTATTAAATATTTTGATGGAAAAGAAATTTCCTACGGAACTGAACTATTTTATTTTTAATAGAAAAAAGTCGCTTATCTTGTGAGAACGAAAAAGTTTTAAGCCACACTGTAGAAACGTTTGTAAAAGGGTTACATGCAATTTGAGTAGTTGTAACTTGTAAATAAAAAAAATTAATAATAGGATATTTTCCCTATGACGGGTGTGGCGCGATCTTTTCAAATACTTTCAGCTGGAGGCTTCGGATGGAATCCAAGGCTTTTTTAATATTTTTTTTTTTTATTTCTGTGGTGATGAGATTTTTTACTTATGGCGGATTGAGATCATTGTGAATTTTAATTTAATTAAGCTTAAACTGAAATGCATAAAATCTATTTTAAAAACAAAACGATTTAAATTTTGTTTCCTATTAATCTTCTTAATTGTATACTAATTACATTTATTAACTCAACTGTATTTTGAACATAAAATTAAGACTTAAATTCGGAAATAAGTTCATAAGATCGTTAAAAAATTATCGTTTTTAAATCGACTGACTGTCATTACAACCCAGGAAAAACTTCGCCGACAAAATAATGTGTTGAGTAATCAGAAATAAATTTAAGTATTGCTTACTATTCTAGTAAAAGAACCAATGAATTTTAAAAGGGATGTCCCAAAATTAACGCATCGGTTATATGAATACCCAGTTATATAAGCATCCAGAATAATTATCAACAAATAGATAGTTGCTTTTTGTTTAGTTTGCTTTCTTAAGACTTACGACTTATTATGAATCGAGCAACGCGCAAATTGTTGAAATTTTTAATCAAAATAATTATTAATTAATTTTGCGAAGAAGCCCATTTCTGGTTAAATAGATACGTAAATAAGCAGAATTGTCTCTTTTGGAGTGAGGAGAATCCACAAGCTTTTGTCGAAACACCATTACATCCACAGGAATTACTGTTTAGTGCGCTTTCTTGGCTGGCGGAGTTATTGGCCCATATGTCTTCAAAAACGATGATGGTCAGAATGCCAAAAGTGGTTGAAAATTGGCGCCTTTTTCACGCCAGGCCACATGGCAGAAATCATATTTAAATTTCATAAAATTTTCTTTCCAGTAAAGCCCGTTTCATTGATATTAAAATTATATTTCCTTGTTTTGTATGATTTAAACTTGTGTCACTTTATAAAAAACACCCTTTATTAGAAATCTGTTCTTCCCCGAAATAAGCTACACAGAAAAAATTATTGCTGAATTATTTTCAAACAAACGCTTGTTTGAAAATTTTTTTAATTTCTACAAATTTTTTTACTGATTCAATTAATATTTTTGTTTGATTTTTATTTTAACCAACAAAAATGTTGACAACTATTCAAAAATATAATATACGCGTTATTGGTTTCAAGTTTTCATAATTTTGTATGAAATATTTAACGCCATTTAATGTTGTCGTTTCTTTTTTGCATTTTTTTATTTGATCGTAAGCAACACTTCTTTATGTGAAATATTAGAGCAACGACACAAACACATACAGTCTATTTTTGGACGCTTTAAAAAAGGACAACAATAAGAAAGATGGTAAAATAGCGTGGCGGGGTTTGTAGTTAAAGAAAAACAAAAACAATAGCAGGTAAAAGAAAAAACTTTTCACTCTTTTTAAACAACAGAAACAACAACAACATTTTAAGAAACAAAATAAATTTTTGGTAGGTTTCAAAGTTGGTAAACAAGAATGAAAAACAAAATCCCGTATTCAATTTTTTAAAACTGTTTAGTTAAATACATACATCAAATACAAAAATAAAATGATGACGAAAAACATGTCGAGTCGGTCTGCTGCCAAGGAAAGGATACAGCAACAGCGAGTGAAGAAGAAAAACATTGTGTGTATAAACAAGACTTAGTTCAAAAATTATTCCAAAAAAAATGTGTCTCAAAGCCAGCCGCCGCTCTGCTCTCTCCTCAGTATTCATCATATCCTAGAGTGCTTGCTTGTGTGCGCGTCATTGCTTGTACAAAAACTTTTTTGTTTGATTCAGCAAAATTATTTGCTAGAAATTTATATAAATTTCAGTAAACTGTTTGTTTGATTCAGTAAATTATTTGTTTGAAAAAATCAGTGTTTTTTTTTCAATAAACGAAATGCAAATAAATTGTTTGAATATGCGAATTTGTTTGTAGGACCGATTTCAGACAAAAAATGTTTTGATTCTACAAATATTTTGTTTGAATTGGAAAAATAATTTTTTCTGTGTAGAAAATGTGTTGGTAGGTTATGTGTGTACATATTTTAAAAATGATTTGAAATACTTATTTTACATGGTCTTGATTATGTGAGCTTTTCCATTAAGTGAACAGTGGTGCGATTCACTAACTTTTAACGAGCCGACAATCGTTATATTTGTCGACATATATACTCGCTTGCAGTAACGATAGTGTGATTCTGTAATTTTTTTTTAACGATAGTAAACAGCTGTATTTTTGTAACATCTCTGTCTTAAAAATGTTAAAAAAAAAACGAAAAGCACAAAAGAGAATAAAATAAAAACAAATGAAATTATTCTTAACCTCTGTGTTACAAATGTTTTTGCATTCAAAATGCATTGAAAAAGGTCAGGCCAGACTCATGAGTAAGACGAAGGGTTAATTTATGGTTTTTATATTTTTTTTTGAATTTTACATTTAGAATTTGGTTTTTGTTCTTAAAATGCTTTTTTTTAAATTTTACATTTAGGATTTAGTTTTTGTTCATACATATACATATGAATATATCCTTGTATGTATGTAAGCTATTTTAAACATAAAATACATTTTATCGATTAAATAAATACAACCTAAATTATTGTCGCTAAAATAACGACAAAAAAATTGCTTAAAGTAACAGCTGATTTTAAACGACAGCGAATATCAATAAACATTTTAGTGAATAGCATATTCGATAAATTTTCGTTATATTTATTTTAACGATTTGATTATCATTATAAAAGTTAGTGAACCGCACCACAGGATGAAATCCTAAAAACGCTGAACAGCTATCACCAAAAGATATTGAAGTTGCAAATATCCGTGAGATTGCATACTTGGACACAAAATGGAAAAGAAATGCCAACAATATTAATTTCGATTGGTACACAAAGGAAACTGCTTCTGCAAGAATTATGAACTTTAATTCTCCACAACCCAGAAGTCAAATTTTAAACACAGCCCAAAACTTTATTAACAGAATTTTAAAAATGAGTGACAATCAATTTTACACCAGAAACATAGAAAAAATTTTGAATATTATTGGAAAACAGTTTCCCCAACAAAATAATAAAAATGTTAATACACAATTCGAACAGACGATTGAATAATAACAACCAAGGTGACAACACTGAAAACAGAGGAAAAAAGGAAATTTTACAGTGTAAAATACATACCTTACGGACAATAGAAGCATAAAACAAACAATAAACAACAAAGTAAACTTAGCCGACAAACCTAACAAAACACTTAATACAATTTTCAGTAAGGTAAAAGCACCAATAAGAAAGGACCAACACAATAATAGCGTTTACGAAGTAAAATGCAAAGGAAATATAGAACAAAACTGTAATATGATTTATAAAGGTACAACGAAGAGAGCATTATCAACAGGAATGGGAGAACATAAAATGAATATTATGCGGGGGAAAGAAGCAACAGGTTTAGCACAACATTTAATCACAAATACACATACAGCTGACTTCGAGAATTTTAAAATCTTAAGCTTCGAACAGCCATTGCCATTGTCAGATGCATTAATTTAACACATCTGCCAAATTAAAATAGCGTACAATGTTCACACAGTTGCAAGACATTTTTAGTCAATTTTAATGACAACATTGTAAGATCAGGGGCCTAATTCTGGCATTCGTGATCGAGTACTTTCTCGTTTCGAAAGCAATTTTATTTCAGTCGATACTGAACGAATCGAAATTATTTTTTCAGTATTGTGAAACTCAAATGAATACTTTACAATAACGAAAAAATAGATATTAAATTGCTTTCGAATCGAGAAAGTACTCGATCACGAATGCCAGAATCTGGCCCCTGACCACCGTCTGTACGAAACTTTAGACTTTGAAAAGTAAGAAATAAAAAGATATATAAGAGAAAGCTTGCATACTCAAAAAAACATTACGAAAACAATGAACGTAAAGGAAGACACCAATAATATTAATGCCAGCTACATAGTTGCCTTAAATTAAGAAATTAAGTTTAAAAAAATTTAATTTTTTTTAAAAAATAAAAAATCTTTTTAATGTAATTAACATAAAATATTGTTAGTTATATAAGCTTTTGAAAATGGTTTTTGTTTAATAAATGTTTGTATTTAATAAAAATACTACCCCTGAAGATGTCGGCATATACCGACGAAACGCAAGGAAAATTGTAATTAAAAAAATGTTGTTGTTTTAATTACAAACAAATTTTAGGCCTTATTAGCTTAAAAACAACAAAATCTAGAATATCAATTCACTTGGCCAAACATAAGAAATTCAACCATTATTGTTTTTGGTTTTTTTATAATCCAAGATTGTATGAACTTTTGCAGATGTAGGAGCACTGCCAAGTTTATTGATGTGGAGTCCCAGAAAATCAATTTCAGAGAAACCATATTCACATTTAGCTGGGCTGATAACAATTCCATATTCTCGAAATCGAGAAAATACTTTTTAAGATGATCGATGTGTTCTTCCTCAGTTTTTGAGTAAATAAGGATATCTTCGATATATACAAACTAAAATTGCAGGCCCCGTAGGATTTCATCCATTAAACGCTTAAAGCTTTGGGCAGAATTGCGAAGTCCGAAGGGCATTTGTAGGATTTCCTAAAGACCAAATGGTGTAATTATAGCAGTTTTACAAACATCATCAGGATGCACTGAAATTTGGTGATACGCACGCACTAAATCGAGTTTCGTATAAGATTTTCAACCCTGGATCTCAGTTGTGTAATTTGTAATGAATGGAATCAGATATTTGTCAGGGACTGTAATTTTTATTAAAAATCTATAGTCCCCACAAGGTCTCCAGTCGCCATGTGCCAGTTGCTTTTAGAAGAACGAATTATACCATGATCTAAAATGAATTGGAATTCCCTTTTAGCAATTTCAAGTCGTGTTTTGTCTAAAGGTCTAGCTTTTGCATAGACTGGAGAACCAACAGTCTCAATTCTATGAAAAATTCCATGTTTCTTGTCTCCAAATGACATAGAAACATTGCGAATTTCAGGAAATTCTTCTAAAAGTTTTTTAGAGAGAATAAAAGCGTTGTTCCGTCAAATAATCTTTTATTTTTTAAGTCGGGTAATAATTTGAAACGGCTTAAGAAATCTGAACCAATAATGCATTTGTTAACATCAGCAGTTATAAATAACCAAGAAAATGTTCTCCTGAGACCAAGTGATAGTTGTAACACAATAGTGCCGAATGTCTTGATTGGCGTGCCATTTGCAGCGAAAAGGGTATTACTAGAAGTAAAAGTGTTAACTGTAATTTCATGATTCGTTGGAATCACTGAAACATCAGCACCCGTGTCTATGAGAAATATTGTTTTTGATAGTGGATCTTGTATATACAATATTTTTGAAATTTTAAAAGTTTATAAGAAGAAACAAAAAGGAAGTTTTACAACATCTTTTATATACAAATAAACGTGTAGGTCATTTAAAACTTCTAAATGCCTTTTTCTACTTTATAAAATCCCTGAAAGTCTTTTTTATATAGTTTTTATACATGTTGGTTAACATTTAAAGATGTTTCAGAAAGTTCTGTTCCCTGTTTTAATTTTGTAACAGTTTAATATTGTATTTTGCAAAAACCTTTTAATTAAGCTGAAACTGACCGACATGCGACAATAAACAATAAAAAAAAAATTATTATGATGTCCTTTTAAAGGTCGCCTATAACTTGAATTTTTGTGTAGCAGAGAAGAGATAAAACCTCGATTCTCGTTTTACATTTAACACAAAAAGAGATGGAATTCAAATGAGCCAGTGCACGTTGGTCAATTCCGGTCCAAAATCCATTACTTCTTTATTTCTTTAAATAGCTAAAATGTAAGCTTAAATTTGGTATCCAACCTAAGAATAGCATATTTGATCCCTGTCTTAAATTCTGGACATGTACATACAGGCGTTGGCCAAGTAAGCATGGACGACCTAAAAGTATGGAACAAAATTGAAAAAAAACCGGTGTTGCATGCTCCGCTCTCGTCCCTTTATTTTGACTACCTGAGTTAAAAAAAATTCACACCTATGGATCTATCTAATAATAACTCAGGCTCGATTTTCTCTTGGGGGTAAAAAACCATTCCGTAAACATGCTATTTTGCAAAATTTATTTTATAAACTCCATACAAATGAGGTAAATTTGTTTGATCTGGGGGACAGGGGTTGTGGTGAATACCCAATTTTCCTTCTCCGATATACACACCTGCATTACTATATATAATAATTATGTGTCTAATAAGCCATCATATAAAATTATTATCTTATTAACATTATTTTTCTATCCAAAATATAAATAGCTGTATGGAAAAAAGTACTAAAAAGATTGATATATTCGCATTTTCGAAAAGTATCTTTAGCTTTTCCAAAGTATTTGAAAAAAGGTTTCTTGATGATCTGTCATACGCAACCAGCGAAATGCGCGTATCCCACAACAATAAATTTCACTGTTTTTATTAATTAATATTGAGAATATAGCACATCATAATTAATGAACCAACATACATATACTTGAGAGATTCTTAAGGAGAGGAGAACACAATTTAAATTTTAGTTCTATCTTTATTACTTTAAAAGATAATTAGGATATAAAAAAGTACCAAAATGTACAAATTTCAACAACTGCCAAGCACATGTCAATTTAATTTTTGATTCAATGATGATATTTTTTGAATTTAACGTCTACCTCTGTTAGATCACAAGATATAAGGTTACTGATTTTACCCATTTCTAACCCCTTTAAAATTGAAATTCCAAAAATCCCTACTAATTTTATCTACACATTGGGAAGGGTGCCTACATACGAAATTTCAAGTCCCTGGCTTTAGTTGTTTGGGCTAATTTGTAAGGAAAACTTTGAAGAACAAATCGTAGCCTAATTTAATAAATATATAATTACACAGAAAAAATTATTGCTGAATTATTTTCAAACAAACGCTTGTTTGAAATTTTTTTTATTTTCTACAATTTTTTTTACTGATTCAATTAATATTTTTGTTTGATTGTTATTTAACCAACAAAAATCTTGACAACTATTCAAAAATTTTGTATGAAATATTTAACGCTCTTTAATGTTGTCGTTTTTTTGCATTTTTTATTTGATCGTTAGCAACACTTCTTTATGTGAAAAATAAGAACAACAACAAAAAACACATACAGTCTATTTTTGGACGCTTTAAAAAAGGACAAAAATAAGAAAGATGTAAAAAAAACAAAAGCGTTTCACTCTTTTTAAACAACAGAAACAACAACAACATTCAAAGAAACCAAATACATTTTTCAAAGTAGGTAAAAAAGAATGAAAAAACCCCGTATTCAATTTTTTAAAACTGTTTAGTTAAATGGGTACGTCAAATACAAAAATAGAATGAAGACGAGTCGGTCGCTGCCGTTTTTGTTTGCATTTTTTCTTCTTCTTTAGCCGAGGAAACGAAACAGCAACAGTGAGTGAAGAAGAAAAACATTGTGTGTATAAAGAAGACTTGGTTCAAAAATTATTCCAACAAAAAAATGTGTCGCAAAGCCAGCCGCCGCTCTGCTCTGCCTTCATCTACTCGTACAGCGCTTGCTTGTGTGCACGTCATTGATTGTGCAAAAACTTTTTTTTTTTGATTCAGCAAAATAATTTGTTTGAAATTTATATGAATTTCAGTTAACTTTTTGTTTGATTCAGTTAAATTATTTGTTTGTGTTTTTTTTTCAATAAACGAAATGCAAATAAATTGTTTGAATATGCGAATTTGTTTGTAGGACCGTGACTGTAAGAAAAGATAAACTCACTGTTTATTGTTGTTGTTTTTGTTTAAGCTTTGATATTGTTACAAGTAAAACTGTGGCTTATAATTCGTATTCGCTTAACAGTTTTATATGTCTAATATCTTTAGTTTTTCTAAAATCTTTGGATGAAGTTTCCTGACGATCTGGCCTAAGCAACCAGTGAAATGCGCATAGGAATAGCTTATCCCTTCAACAATAAATTTCAGTTTATCAATAGTATGAAATGGGAATGTAGCACATTTAAACGAAACCTTTTTAATTAAAAAATTTTTTGATTCTACAAATTTTTTGTTTGAATTGGAAAAATAATTTTTTCTGCGTATGTATATAAATTTTATTATAATTATTAATTTATATAGTTATTATAATTATAATAACAATTAAATTATATTTATTAATTATATTATTGAAATTAAAAAAATAAAGCTCATTTTTGGCCGGATTTGGCCACCGAGCGGTGGCGATATATTTATCCAAAATCCATTTAGGTAAATAATAGTAGCAGTACTAGTGACTAATTCTAAGACGGTTAATCCGTGACCGTTTGTTTGTCCGTCTGACTCAAAAAATAAAAATAAAAATTTTATATCAGACTGTTTAAAGTTCTTCTAACTAGTTCCGATTAAAATTAAACCCAGTTGGCCCAGAAGGAAGAGAAGAATGTGCCCAAATAGGGACCAATTTTAGGATTATTGTTATATTATTATATTGTTATATTTATATTATGTTTACAAAGTATTTACTACTAAGACAAAAAACTCCCCACTCCCCTATTGCGAAATATTACACACATTAGTTTAATATGACTAGAAATGTGATGAATTTATTTTTACCGCTGAGTTCATATAAAACTTACAACTTAAAACAATTCAATTCTTGGAAGAGGGCAGTGCTGCCAACCCTCTACGACAAAATATTGGTAAAAATTTAGTAAAAACATGGCTAACTACTGAAAAATCTTTAAAAAAAGGTTTTTTTTAGAAATAAAATTTAGGAACCCCCCCCCCCCCCGTTCTTACCGAAATGCATTTCCCTTCTTAAAAATTGTGTTAATAATCAGGGTATTTAGATTTTTTTTCACCTTCATCGCCAAATAGTATACCGAAAATCGCCAAAAATTTATTTTGTTAGATTTTTGGTAAAAAAAATCGCCAAAAATCGCTAAATAAAAGTTTTATTAAAAAAAGAGTATACAAGTGTATTTTACCTTTATTTAAATTTTTCATATTTATCCTTATTCTAGTAGTGTGTTTATAGTAGAACATCGCCAAACGCTTAACATTTGTGATTCTGACTTGAATTCTGTAATCTGTAAATCATTAATCGCAAGAAGTTTGGCGACTTTAAATTGCAAAAGTATGCTAAAGGGAACTAAAAATTTTGTAATCATAAAAAGGCTGATTATCTTTAAACCTAGAACTTGTGAGATCAGCTAATTGAATTTTGCCAAAACATCAATTTAATCAAGCATGTAAACTGAGTAGAGTTTGATGCAAAAAAATGAGTTTTTATAAGCGTGATTTTCTATGTGAATATAAGCCAGAATATGGTAAAATTTGGTATTTATTTGAAGCAAAGGATAAATATCTAAAAAGGTGTATTTAAATTAGATATTTGAAATTGAATTGGAATTGGAATACTTAAAGTCAGCTCAATCTTCTAAACAAATTACATGAATTATTTTTAAAAATTGCCTTCTAACCCAGATTCGTTTTCGATTCTATATAAAATCAGGGTTTTCAAAAATTTCATGTGAATATTTAATTTTTTTTGTTAAATATTTTAAGGTTTAAAAGAAATTTTTAATTTTATTTTGTGTAAAAGTGTGCATTTTTTTGCTTTGCGCTTAACCCTCAAACACCCAAGACCGCCTACAGACGGTCATCAGAATAAATAAGTATTGAAGAAAACCTATTTATTTTACGTTGTTACGATGCAAAAAATTTAAATGAGTATACAATTCTCAGTATAACGGTACCAATTGAATTGAATGATTGAGATAGGGTGGATGAAGGAATCATTCTAGTCAGAACTTTGATGCGAAAAGACAAATAAATTTCAAACTACATATTTAAATTTCAGGTATTTGAGGGTTAATACTGCCAATTCATATGCAATCGAAAACGATTGCGTTCTTAAAATTTATTTTGCAAAATAAGTTTTTCGATAAAGGTCCGATTATTGATAACTTCTGATCACGAAAATGTGCGAATGTGCTTTAATTCAAATTTCTATGGCAACAATTCTTTAACGTTTTCAAGGTAATTATCTGGCAATAGTACCAATTTATCATTTAAAACAATCGCATTCGTATTGCGATTTTAAAATTTGTTAAAAATTCAAAGAAAAAACTTAGCCCGTACTTATAAATTTGTTCATATAAATATGAAAAAAAGATAAAATTTGTTTGAGAAATCGCCAAATAATCGCCAACTTTTTTAAATTTCGCCAAAAAAATCGCCATGTCGCCACATCTGACAGCCCTGTTAATAATGACAGCACTGCAACATTTTGTTGTTAAACATTTTTAAAATGTCAAAGCAAATTTTATGCACATTCATTATTTAATGGATAAAATGGATAAATCGTTACATAATGGCTAAATTGTCAAAATTGCTAGAAGGTGCCAAAGATTCAATAAGGTTTTCCTCTATTTTTTTATACAATAATTTTTATGCGACTGACAAGAAAGTTTGATAACAAAATCATTTGTAACAAACGATTGAGTGAGTGGTCGTTTCTTTTGATTAAGCAAAAAATATTTTTGCTGATTTTCAACCATTTAGCCAATTTTTTTTTAGGTTTTCGTTTTATTCTGTTAAGGATTTTTATTTAGATTGATTACTTTATTGTAAAGTTATAAATCTTTTGAGTTTAAGTGGTGTGATATACATATCTGAAAGTATTTGTTAACACAATAAAAAAGGAATAAAGAACCCTAAAACAGAGCTGTAAAAGATTGCTGTCGACTTAATTGGATTCATGCAAATTTTTTGGATTGCATTCAAAATCGAAATACGATAAAGACGAGTCAATCAATTTTTTGAAATTAACTTTTTTTCAACGTTTATTTAATCCAAATTAAAATGTTTAACAATAAGTTTAACTATAAATAAACAAATAGTAATTATAAATTGTTTCATACGCTGTCCCACGATATCGAACGAAAATTTCGTTCGCTTAACTTACATGTAAACAAAAACAATATCTTGAATTTTGTTTTGGTTTTAAATGCAAGTAAGGCGAACGAAGTTTTCCTTCGAAATCGCAAGACAGGCTGTAATTCATTTACTCATTATAGCAATGAAATTTGAATGCAATCGATTTCATTTCAATGCCTTAACTGCCATGAAAACCAGCAATTGTAAAAAAAATTAAATAAAGATTCTTCGTTCTCTTCAAATGAAACTCCTTCTTGTTAAGCTGCCTCTGATAATTTTGAATTGCCGACAATCTCAATGATTGTGTACAACTACTAGATTCTAAGCGTATATTATTTCTTTTCAACTTTCACTGAAGCTGTGATTTCAGAGAAATTTATGGGAATCGCATGATTTGATTGATTTGCATTCAACGATTTCTAAAAAGAATGATTTAAAAACGATTGCAGTGTTGAAAAGATTTGATTTTGAAATCTATAATAATTTTGAAATAAAATAATGAAATAGGTCTGTTTAAAATCACCTTGGTTTCAATGCCGATTGATTGCAGTACTTAACAGCTCTGTCCAGAAAAGGCGCCAAATATTCAGAGAGTTGTTATTCAAAACTGCCTTTTTATTTAAAAATCATTATCAACTCAAAATAATCTTCTTCAGTCCCTTAAATAGCATAATGACTTTAAACTCTATGGATGAATACTTTTGAATTATAAAAAAGGAGTATCAGCAAGAAGAGTATAAAGTTAATGTTATTTATTATTTACTGGTATTTTCCTTTTCCCCTGCTTTTTGTGTTATTTTCTCTGTAAGACACTTAAGTGACTTTTAAAGTGGTCACCAATGACACAAGATACTTAAGGCCATTTTTATTATCTTCCTTTGTTTAAGCCTTTTTATAAACATTTCATTTAGTTTTTTACTTTGAATTTTCTTTTTTGTTCTATCCTCAAGTCCAGTTCTAGGGGAAACAATAAGGCTTTAACAAAAAGAAAAGAAAAGGATAACATGTCAACGGCAGTCGTCAGTTAATTGTTTTAAATTTAAAAAATTTTCAATTAGAAAAAGTACAAACGTATAAGAAAATGTTAAAAGATTAAGAGAAGGGTTAACAAGACAAGTAAATAGGAATGTAATTTAAATCAAGTATTAAGGCTTCTTTGCTTAAGACATTAAATAAATCAATATTTATATAAACTAAAAGAAAGTTTTAAAAAACTATGACTTTTTCAAGTTAACATTCCTACAGGATGGCCTAAAGCACATTTTCACTGCGAAAAAATCCTTAAATTTTATGTTAACTTAAAGTTATTCAAAATAAACTAAAAAGCAAAAAAGAGCAGGGAAATAAAATTTTTTTTAAGTGTAGCAGGCTTAATTCCATTATATAAGAGAGTAAAATCGCATTGTTATGGAACTAGGCTTCCAAATAACTTTTCTTTTCACAAATCCATATCCGAATTTCTCAATTCCTAAGTACATTATCGAAAATTACCACACACATGCAAACATTCCAATTAAAAACTTATTCCTCCTTATAATTTTGTCGCTTTTTACTTCTCTATTCGAAATTTCTTTCGCAGTTGTTGCATTAAAACGCAAAAATAAATTGTTAACTTTAAAGTAAACGAGATAAATAAATACCTGCCTTTATTTTTGAAATGTTGATATGGTTTTTGGCCAAACTTTTATACAAATAAATATTTTTAGATAATAATTGCAAAACTAAATTAATACCATTTCGAATATTTACACTCACACAAATAGAATATGAAAGTGTTTGCAAAATTATAATCTAATTAAATTCTAATGCATAAATAAGTGTTTAATTAAATTTATAATTCCAAAGGTGCAAAGAGGAGTGTTTCAATTTAAATCAATAAATAACTATAAAAATATGAGTATTCAAATATACAACTTTACAATATAATAACACAGTGTTGTCAAATTGACAACAGCATCTTGTCGAATTAAGAATGAGAAGTTTTTTGATTTGAGTCTTTAGCTTCTAAAATAAATTATATTCGAGCCCCGGCCACGGTCAAGAATGAAAAGATTATCAATTACAATTTTAATTAATTTTCATGTTGTAAATTTCCTTTCTTCATAAAAAATAATTTAATGAAAATTAAATTTAATGAACTTAAGCCTAATTAAAATTATTAAAAATTTGGATTAAAAACCATAAATAGTTCAACAAAATAACCACAATACTAATTATAAATTATAATTATCATATTTATAAGTAAATAGCACTTGATTGTGTCTTTTTGTTAGAGACTAGTATCTACCCTTATTTTCCAAAACACTTCACCTGAATTTAAAAGTATGAAAATACAAATTTTGAAAATTCCAAAAAATTAAATACGAAAAATTTCTCAACACAAAGTGATTACAAAATACAACCTTAGAATTTGTCTAAAATTTGGCATATAGTTTAAGCCATCTTTTTGTATAATAAATCGTAGCCCTTACCTTATGCTAAGCATTTCCACTCCTAAATGCCACATTAGCATCTTAAATAAAAATAAATAAAAAAATTGTAAAATTAACAATAAATTAACATAATTCATATTATTGCGAAGGGTGGTCCAACCAAAACGCACGATATTAATTGTAAATAAAACAAAAACTTTTCAGAGAATAATCTTAATATTTTTATTATTATAGAATGATCTACAGGGAAACCATAAATATGCAATTGCATGTTTTTCTCTGTGCGACCAATGCAGGCAGAAATAATATATCTATCCGTTTGAAAGCATTTTATGAATTTTGGCATCGATTTGTGAGTGCATATTGTTGTAAGCTTTCGCAGCATATTAAAAAAAAAAAATTTCAAATTCTGTTTAACAGATATGGCTTTTCTGTTTTAAATATCTATCTGTATACTTACCCAAACGTGTTGCTTTAATTTCGCCATCCACATTTAATTTTTACTCTAGAATGAAGACAAAGCAGGTTTTTATTAAAGATAGTGTTATTTTAAACTTTAAAATTTTACATAAAAGCAAAAATTAAGGAAAAAGTAATTAAAAACATACGTTTTCGATGTTGTGTGCAGTACATAGAAATCTGAACCAATCTTTTAGTACACCGATCTACTGAGAATCACTTTTTAAAGTAATTTTACGATGCCCATCCGTCCGTCTAGCTGGTTGTCTGTCCAGGTTTACCTTGTGCGCAAAGTACAAGCTGCAATTTTGTACATAATTTGATCAAATTTAGTAAATACAATTTAATTGTACCAAGGACGAATTCTATGTAAATTGTGAGAAACGGTCTTTAATTTAACATATTTCCCATAAAAACTTCTTTCAAAATTAGACTCGTTCCGTACGTAAACAACCTAATTATGTTGGCATTTAGATTGAATTCGCCCAAAAAATATGTTACAGCAGATTTAATTATTTTCGAATTGGTCTGTAAATACTATGGTGATAAGGCTTTGCCGACTATAATTTAGTATTGTTTTTTGTTAAAAGCAAATGTGGAATATATTGTTTTTAAATGAGCAATTTTTGATTTTTTGGTGCATATTTTTAAGAATTTTGAGGACATATTTTCGAACTTTTGCGGCATATTTAATGCGCATAAAACGCATTTCTAAGAGCATATTTCTGGTTTCCCTGATGATCTATGAGAATTATGTGTGAATCAAAATATCGGCCAAATGCTCGCCATGGCTTCCGTGGCATAGCTCTATCCAATGGTCAATATTTTCAATGACTCTAAGACACAATTGAGGTTTAATGTCGTTAATGTGCCAAATTATCTCATCCTTGATCACTTGAATTGTTCTTGGCTTATTGACGTACACGTTTTCTTTTAAATATCCCCAAAGGAAGAAGTCTAACGGTGTCAAATCACATGGCAATTAACATCGCCAAGACGTGAGATAACACGGCCTTTAAATTTCTCGCGCAAAAGAGTCATTGTTTCGTTGGATGTGTGGCAAGTGGCACCATCCTGTTTGAACCACATATCGGCTAGATCCATATCTTCAATTTGTGGCCACGCGAACAGTGAACTTCATCTCGCGATAGCGCACACCATTCACGTTAAGTGCTTGGCCAACCTCATTTTCGAAGAAGTACGGCCCGATGACGCCGCCAGACAGAACGAACTGAGCGAGCATGCTGATGTTTGTAACACCTTAAAATATGTCCTTGGCCCATTTTTAAGTATACCGATCGGCTCAGAATCACTTTCTGAGTTGGATTAACGATGCCCGTCCGACTGTTGTTTTTAACATAAAAACCTTTAAGAAAGCTACTATGCCAGGATAAAATTTGGTCCTGGTAGTCTTAAATTAACAATCGGTCCCATATAAACCCCCATCCTTAAATCGCATAAAGATGAAGATATCTAAATAATATTCGGCACAAAGAACTTTTACATGAATCTCAATCTCATAACATAATTTTGCTTAGGCGGGTCCATGAATGCATATGGGTCCCAAATAGGGTACATTAGCAACTATACTTTCTTACTTGTTTTACTTACCTTTTAAATCAGCGTTTGAAAAACTGCAGTCAAAGCACAAAAACTGCCATTTCTTTAACTTCTTCATTTGTCAGTAGCAAAAAAAAAAACTGTTGCTTTTACTTTGGATTCATTAAATTTAAAAAGTCGATGTCAAACCAACTCAAAAGCGAAAAGTTGTACACAAATTTCGGTTTTTTGTTCGACACTTTTTTTTAAACCCTGTTTATAATAATCATATATACCTTCCATGTTTATAGATACCAGGAATTTTATTTATTCCTTATCGTCGTCTTCGTCATAATTATTATTCATGTCCATGTTTTATTTTTTTTATTTTCCACTTATTTATTATGCACTTATACAAATTTGCACTTTTTGGTTAAGTTGCGAACACAGAAGTTGTTATGTTGTCAATTGGCAATTGAATTAATAATTCAACAGTGCGTTATCTATTTGACAACAGGTAGTTTTCAATTTAACAACGATAGTTTTTTGGTATTTCTTACAACTATGATTTCAATCTGACGATGTTTGGTAAAAAATTTTACAACACATGTTGTCGAAATATGGACAACAATTCATTATCGTTGACAGTGGTTGACAATATTTTAACAACATTTTTAATCTGTGTAATTGTTCTGTATTTAATTAGATGTTCTGCATTTGTAGTCACAGAAAAAGTTTTCAACAAAATTGTTTCAATTAATTTGCCTTAATTGAAAACTAAAATTATAATGTTTGTATGTATATTTGCAAATATGAAAACATACACAAAAACTTGAAAATATTTTCAGGTCTCAAACAATTTTTTTATTTTTCTTTCCAGAAAATCCAGAGGGCAAATTACGGCATTCGAAATCGATCGAAATTACAATACAATTTAAATGGAAATTTCGATATCGAATGCCATAATTTCACCCCAGGAATATTAACTTTTAAAAGTTTACAAGAACTTACTTTATGCATGGTAACACAACGGGAACTTATGACTAAACTGCGCGAGCTGTGCTTAATGGCAGCTGCCAATGAAACCTAACCTATGTTTATGCCTTATTCGTTAAAAGAAAAAGTCCAGTATTTAAACTCGCAAAGTATACCTATAATTTCAATTTGTACTGAATATTTTGAAAAACTTAAGCTTGGTATTAATTTCAAAATACCTTGATTTAAGAACAAATATATTCTTTTTTGATTTTCGATAAATCTCTTCTTACTTTAGGTTTATATTGTTATATCCATACCACAATAGTGAAGAGGGTATTATGCATTTGTGCTGATGTGTGTAACGCCTTAAAGTATACCGATCGACTCAGAATCACTTTCTGAGTCGAACTAAAGATGTCCGTCCGGCTGGCAGGCGGACTGGCTGGCTGGCTGGCTGTCCATGTAACCTTGTGCGCAAAGTACAGGTCGCAATTTTGGAGATAATTTGATAAAATCTAGGACATAGGTTCTTATTGGCACAAGGACCAAGCCTATTGAAAATGGGTCGAATATAAGAAGATAGGGGGCAATTTCTTCCTCTCAGAAACTCTCAAACCGATTTTAATGAAATTTAAAACATAGATAGATCCATATCTATATGGACACATAAGCTATACAGTTTTTCAAAAATAGGCCCACAAGGGGAGGTAGGGGGCAATTTCTGCCTCTCACAAACTTTCAAGCCGATTTTAATGAAGTTTATAAACATAGATAAATCCATATTAATATGGACACATTAGCATGATGTGTTTTTAAATACTGTGGTGTAGGGTATCATACAGTCGGGTCTGACCGACTATACTTTCTTACTTGTTTTTAATTTGTTTGAATGTCGAAATATCTAAAACCAGAAATTAGATTGCATTTTTGAAAGTTTTCAACAATAAATTTTGTAAAAAACGGGAAAAATTGGAAGAGGTGAGTGTTATCTTATCAACGCCTTCATCCTGTCCTTAAATCGCGTGATCCTAATTAGTTTAAGAAGGGTTCACAAGAATAGCTAAACTCATTGCTAAAATCGGAAAAAACATGTTTTGAATGTTGTTAAGAGATGGGTAGTGCACATCAAATGAAATAGATTAATTATTATGGTATAAAATTAATATTTGTACCGTTTTTTTATGTGTAGCCTTTCCTAGCTTGCTACTTTTTGCATAACATCAAAATGTTCCGGATTCTGATTGCTGGTTTGGTTTCAAGAATATGGTCACCGTAATTATCGTATTTTCTTACCGGGCTTCTTCTTTGTAGATATCAATATCTATATGAGATCTATTCGTCTAATGGCTAATAAATCACTGATGGTTTAAACGCTGGTTTAGTTGAACTAAACTTGAATTTATATGTAGTTTAAACTCAACAACTATAAATCAGTGTCCCATGTATTATATGTTGTTAAAAAAATAACATGTGGCAGCACTACGATAGATCTTATCAAATTCATATGGTCTGCATTGGTAGTTTAAACGCCCAATTGTATGCGTTTAAAGATGGTTTATATGTTTAGTGATTTCAAGATTTGTTAGTTTAAACACTTTTTAAACCAAAAAGAGAGTTTAACTTCTTTGATTTTTTAGTCCTAAGAGTGATTTTCGAAAGCTGGCCTTTACTCATGTAATTCAGAAAGCAATTATGTAGATATCGTACGCACATAACAATAACCCAAGTTTTTTAATAAATGTTTGTTGTTTAAACAAGTAAGAGTGCTTTATTCGGCTATGCTGAATATTATATACCCTTCACCATGGTGCGATAATAACAGAAAGTTATATAAAAACCGTTCTTTAGATATAACCAAAACAACTTTGTGCCACGCCCACTTATCTAATGCCGCCTACATTTGATCGGCTGTTTTGTATTGATAATCAGGATGCTTGAATCTAATTTGGAAATTTTAGCTTGCTGTTCTCTAGATATACATAATAATAAAATAAGGTATAAGATCAATATTGCAGAAATTACAAACGGAATGACAAACTTATAATAACTTGTAATCGTACAAAAATATTAAAATATTCTTGCAATTTAGTTCAACAAAATGATAAACAAATAAAATTTTTTTTTTTTTTGATATATAAACAAAGATTTTAAATGTCAGAAATGTAATTTAAAACTGATTTTTTAGATGTTTTTGAATTTATATTAATAAATTGCTAAGTTTACTGAAAAATTTAATTAAATACATTTTTATTTAAACATTAAAAACAGATGCTCTTTTTACAAAACAAAATGTTTATCTTTAAGATGTCTCTGTAGATAAAAATTAGATATGTATGTGTAGATGCAGGATAATCGCATGTGTGTCTGTTAAAAATTAATTTATAAAAGGGTATATTTTGGTTGCATGATAGTAAGATATTTATTTATTTAGGACGGATTCTAGAATGCTTTGAATTACTTCTTCTTTGTATTATAAATTAATATTACAGAAGATAAAATAGTTTCTCTGAACACAGTTCAGTACTTTTTTTATAAAAAGTGTTGAAATTTAAAAGCTACCCAGCAAATAAAAAAGGCAAATTTGTACTAAAGGCCGCTACTTTTTCGTAAAATGATTAACCTTATTCTTCAAAATTTTGGTTTTAATCTAAGTACAGTACTTTTCGTTTATAATAACTACTGTTTTTAGTCACGTTAGCGGAAATGCATTTTATTTGAAGCTTTGAAGTAAAATTTATTTTTTGAAACAAATTTGTGTGCTTTTTCATTATTTGAATGTATTTATATATATTTTTAAAATACTAACTAAATGACACGGCAAACGTTGTTTTGATGTTAAATAATAAAAATTTTAGGTTATAGTTCCTTCCATATGTCTGCCAAATTTCGAGAAAATTAGTTGATGAGTTATAAAGACATATGGAGGAAGAGCTTTTACCCCTCCTGGCCTATTTCGTGTCCTATTCCCTATTTTATTTGTGATATTACACTGTTTGCATGCCAAAGTTTAAGAAAACCAGTTGATAAGCTAAGAAGATATCGGGAGGGGGAGCTTTTACCCCCCTCGTCCTATTTCGCGCCCTAAATAATAAATGTTATAGGCTATAGTTCCTTCCTTTCACTTCACTTTCACTATTTTACGCCCTATTTCCTTTTAGATGTTACAGTGTATGCTTGCCAAATCTAAAGAAAACTGGTTGATTAGTTAAGAAGATAAAGGGAGGGAGCTTTTGCCCCTTTTGCGCTATACCCTATTTCCTTTCAGATTTTACAGTGGCAGCATGCCAAATTTTAAGAAATTTGGATAAGTTAAAAAGATATAGGAAGGGAGAACTTTTGCCCGGTTTTCCCTATTTTACGCCCTCTAGCGATATGAAATATACCTTACAACCTATTCTTATACCTAACAAATACACATACAAAATTTTATAAAAATCGGTCAAGCCATATCGGTAGAGTTCAATTACAAACTCCGTGACTCGAGAATTTTATATATGGGGGCAATTTAAGTGATATCGGACTGTTTGGAGAAATTATTTTTTGATTTCCTTTATTTTTGACTGTGTTGATGTTACTTATCAGCAGCACATTTCAGCAAATATATTATCTAATTTAAGACATGATACTTTTATATTTATTATCCTTATTATCTTTGTTCTAAACAAGTTTCCATTTTACATATAAAAAAAAATTTTTTTCGAACAGTTATTTTTTCAGACATAAAATTTACTTAAAATTACTTTTCTTTAAATCAATTATATTAAATAAAATGCCGTTCATAACTTTAGACATTATTACAATTTCAACCAGCAATTTCCCAACTTATCACACCTGTTACATTAAATCTATAAACAAATTTATTTTGTTCCATCTGCACAATTACGTTTATTTTAAATTGAAAAGTTAAAATTTAGAAAGAAAAAATTGTTTGCTAAAAATGAACTTTTTTTATTTCAAATTTCAAATCCGATATAAAATCCATTTGTGACATATTTTTGGAAGCAAGACAAAGTGTTTTGGAGACAGAGACGTAAAAACAGTTGTTACTAAATTCACACTGTATTATAGAATATAACACTGGTGTGAGGGTATGTTTAATGTATGTATAACACTTATGCAATATCAAATAGCAAAAATAAAACTAGCAATTTCAGCTGAAACAACAATTGTAAAATTTCCAACAAATACTGAATAAATAAAACAACTGTAGTAGTTGCCACAGGATTCTGAGTTGTAAAAATAAAAGAAATAAAAAACTAGTAAAAGCGCTGTATTCGAATCTTTGATATCCTCTACCAAGAATCAACATTTTCAGGTGCAGACTTCATAAAAGACCTGTGATAAATTTAAAAACAATCTGCATAAAATCTATAATTTTTAGTGAACACAAAAAAATTCTACCCAATTTTTTTTTTTTTTCGTTAAACCTTTAATCAAAAATAAAATCAGTTTTAATTAAAAATTTAATCAAGTGAATTAAACGTTTAATTATGTCAAAAACATTACTGCAGAAAGTTGTTGATATTAAAAAAATATTTTATTAATGCTATTAATTTGTTAACTGGTGCAAATTTCATAAAATTTTTAATAAATATCACAAGTTTTTTAATTGAAATCAGTTTTTAATTTTGTATATATAAACCAATGCATATGTGCCAAATCTCTTAATAGTGTCATTATTCACATAACGACTTATGACGTATTTAATTGTATTCCGAAAATTAGTTTGTTTTTGGGACCTGTCATTAATTATAGACCGATCTTCCCACATTTTGGCAAATTTCTTAAAAGCATCACTATTTATAAGCGTTGTAAGCACATTAAATTTATTTTCGGGAGGGGCATTAATATACGACTTTTTATTTCGGTATTTTTTCGAATTAGCTTTTGTAGTTGAGCCCATCTAAGTGGGCAGGTAAATACTTAACATTAAATACACTAAGATGAATATAAAAAGCCACTTGGGAGCTTTAAACGCGTTTAAGCAAAATATTTATTAAGTTAATCAAAGCCGTCCACATACGTTTGAGATGATAAGATGACAGTTGATTAATAAATAAAACACAAGATTATCTTAAACATATAAACAGTGTGACCCTTTTAGCATTTCTACTGCTAAATTTAGCATTATTTATTTTGATTTATCAGGGAATTCTGCAAATTTTATTTAGCATAACTTTCAGCATTTTTCTAATATGTATTTAATTAGTATTCTTTAGCATTTTTTGATCTTATAAATTATATGTATATATTGCTATTTCACAATATAACTTAACATTTCTGTCAATCTCTATCATTGTATTTTGTCATTTATACGTTTATAAAAATGTATTATAATAGCAACCATGTAAACACCAAAAACAAATTAAAGAAGAAATGGTAGATTTTACTACAGAAGAAATAACGGTTTTGGAACAGCAATGGCAAAAGCTGAATGCATACGAATGTATGAACCAAAGTTCAACTATTGAATTCTGGATATGTGTTTATGAGTACAGAAACGCTTTAGAAGAAAATGCTTTAAACGAGTAAGCTTCTTTTGTTATGAAGTTTTTGGTTTTGCGATTTGGTAACGCGGAAGTTGAAAGAATTTTTAGCGGTATGAACTTTATAAAAACCAATATTAGAAATGGGATGGTATTGAATTCATTGGTTTACGTTAGATGTGGAAAAGGCTAAATAAATGTTGCAGAGATTTTATCATTACTGTTGAACTTATAAAAATGTGTGATGAAAGCAGATCATATTCTAAAGATATTTTGACCAACACTGTGGTAGTTACGGAAAACTATTCATATAATGATGTGTTTAATATGTAATTTAATTTAGCATAAATGCCGTCAAATAGCCTTTTATGTTTTCAATGACAATTTTTGTTTTTACATATATTTTGTATTTAGAAATATATATTGTTACGTTACTGCCTTTCAATAACGTTTTGGTTTATTCCCTTTATAATAAACCGTTTCGAGTTCTTTATTGCAATTTTAATAAAATAAATAAAACACAAACACTTTCAACAATGTTTAAAATTTACACAACTTTAGATATTTAGTACAAAGTCTTTTTAACAACCGTAATTTATAGCTTTTATTCACAACCAACTATAATTTTCTCTACGTTATACGTTATTGACAAAGTCTGAACTTAGAATGATCTTATTTCGCTAGTCGCCGCTAGTATTTATACAGCAATTTGGTTGTCTAGAACATTCGAAATGTTTTTCGAAGGTTCGAGGCTTTACTATTCACCACACTTTAATTTGATTTATGGCAGCACTTATGTATAATTTTACCTCTTATACTGAAGCTTTTTTAACGGTCATTTCTAGGGCTTTCTGCACATTGGGATTGAAGTGTACTTAATTATAACAATTTTTAATAACAATGTAAACTAGTAAAATTACTTATGAATACAAAACAACTAATAAATACAAGACAACTAATAAATACAAGATAACTAATAAATACAACTACAACTAATTCTTAACTAAAGTTACTTTCGTAACAATATGAATGTATAAAGTTACCTAAAACGCAAAAAGCCTTATCTAAAATTTTGAAAATTTTACTGGAGAAGCAAAAAACTATTTAAAATGATAAATTAATTAATCGCCTCAAGCAGTTTATAATTTTTTTTCTTCTACTTTGCTTGTAAAACCTACCAGTTGTTTTCACAGTTGACAATGTTGCATATTTTGCAAACTGTAAGTTAGGGCTTTAAGCGTTTATATTGTTATATTTTTAGATAGGGATAGGTTAAAATTAATAAAGCTTTCATACTTTAATAGTCTTATTCCTTCAATATTTTTCAGGAATATTTTCTATGCACTATCAGAATTATTTTATGTACTATGTACCTTAAAAAAATATTTGCATGTTTTATGCAAAAATAAAAAAAAATTACATGTATGTAAATATGTTGCATTTTTAATTTACTTTGTTTATGGTCCTAAATTGTAAATTAATATATAATTCATTCATTATAATGATACAATCATTCAAGAAAATTTAGCATTTTCATTTTTTTTTTAGCATTTTTAGAATTGTTTCAAGCCCCATTTTGCATCCAATTTTTTTTTTAGTTGTGGTCACACTGCATATTAATGATGAAATTGTGCAAATTCTGCAAATTGATGGATTGAACCTCAGGTTTTCGAGATACAAAAAAATATTTTTATTCGTTTCTTACATAAAAAATCACTAGTTTATTTTGAAATCAATGAATTTTTAAAAGTGAATGCCGATATTTGAACGTCGCACAGTGGCGCCCGTAGAGCAAACGAGGTTGCAAAAATCAAAATTTTCATGAGCGCCGACGAAGTTTTGAATAAATCCATGTTATAGGAAACTTTTTAACGATTTCAAATATGCCACTCTTAATAATATTTTTAGTTTAGAAGATATAACCGTTCAAAGTTGACCGACTTTCGGTTTTCAAAAAAACACAAAATTTTTAGTAAATTTGTTGCGATTTCAGGTGTAATATCACGAAAAATAGGTAACGAATCGCCTTATTTTTTGTTTGAATTGATTGATGTCTTTATTAAATGTATAATGATAAAAAAAAATTAACTGTTTGCTTTGTGTTTCTCCTGGTAAATCACTATTTTAAAACTATCCGTTTTTTCACTATTTTTCAACTTTGACGGAAAATAAAAAAATCTATATTTTTCTATATTTTTCTATATTCTATATTTTTCTATATTTTTCTATATTTTTCTATATTTTTCTATATTTTTCTATATTTGCAAAACCTGTTCTTTGATTATTTCTTTACATAATTCAAAAGGTTTTATCTGCCCGTACGTGCCCGTTTGGCTTCTAGAGGTAAAAAAGGTTAAAAAGACATGGTTGCAGAAATTGTATGGCGTCCATCCCTTATATGTTTTGACTGACAGTAGTTTGATCTAATAGTTTGAAAAAAACTACTCATTGAAATTAGCAGGTACGTACATCACTTAAACAATACTTTGGCGTACAAATGGTCAAGAACAATATTGACTTATGGTCCCTACAGGTAGGCACAAATCTTATTTGGACACGTGCATAATATCAAAATGTATTATTCAGCCTAAATCCATATGTATGCAGGGAACAGGTAAGTTTTTAGGCATGGTAGCATAAGCCTATATATTGCAAAATAAGCATAATGCCTGGATTAGTCTACGACTGAAAGTTGGCGCAACAGTTACTGAAACCATTAAACAATTTAATTTAATTTTGAACAATTTAAAATTATTTGAACTGTTTAGAAAGTCAACCATTGGCGCATGGCAAAGATATAATTGAGTACCAGTCTTTGCCAATTGGAGAGCTTTCTGAAGAAGCACAGGAGTCTCTTAACAAATTTTATAAAAAATATAGATTGCAGAACACATTAAAAGCATCAAGGGTAAGGCAAAATGAGGACCTCTTCAACATGTTGGTAGCATCTTCCGATCCACTTATTTCTTCCCTGCGGCATGTGAAGTCACGAATAGAGTTAGAAAATAATTATAGTTTAGAAATGGTTAGTCTCTTACGAATTGTGATGAATATTTTACAGAAAATTGAAAAAATAAATTTAAAAAAAAGTTATTTTTTTTTAATTTGTTGGGTAATAATTTAAAACATAAAACCCTAAAGAAAAAAATTAAAACAATCTAAAAATGTAAAAATAATTTTTTTTAGTTACCATAAAATTGATTTTTTCTACTAATTTTAACTTTGATAACCCATAAGTAGGCCCCTACAAGCACCCTTTCCATTCCACGCTCATTTTATAGTCTGAACAGTTATCTATCATATGCTGTTTTAACTGTTCAATTATCTTATTCGGTTCAAAAGATATGATTTTTGCAACGAAAAAACTCAAATGGCGCCACTGTGAGTCGTTTGTATTTTGTTGGTTCAGTTTCATGTATTAGAGTCCAGCAATATTCTCCCAGCATGCTTTTGTCTCAAAATCCTTGATAATTTCTTTCAATTTTCATTTAATCTTGATGAGCACGCTCCCCCTGTTCGCGCTCACTGGACCTAGTTTTTTTTTTTTTTGAAAAAAATCTAAATGCCAATAAATAAAATGCAAAACATAGTCGATCCAAGTTTCTGACTGCATTGAATATCTTTTTTTCCAACATAATATTCACTTCACACAAAGCAAAAATAGCTTGAGTCTGTAACACACGACCTCCCTGACATGCTTTAACGCTACTTTTATAAAGATTTTTTTTTTCTTTCTTTTAATTTCCTAAGCTAATCCCACTAAGCTCTATGCTTGTCTGCAGGAAAGAAACGAAAGGAAAGAGTCTCTGGCGGGAATCGAACCCGCAACCTCGGCGCTGATAGACTAGCTCGCTACCAGCTAGCCTACCGAATGAATGTGGGCTTCTGACAAATTCATAATTGTGAAATTGTAGTGTCAGTATTGACTGTTTTACAGTGTTGCCAGCATGCGATAAAAAATGAACAAGACGTCTTAGCCAGATTCAAATTAAGCGCACCCAGATTATTTAAAAAATATGCTTCGTCTCTGCAGTCAATTGTTTTCCCAAATTTGGTGACAAGTGTTATATAAGGACAAATTAGACACAAACAGAAGAAATCGTGGTCGGTAGAAGTGCTATCGATATTATCGAAAGTCTTAAAATATCGAAAATATCGATAGGAAAATTATCAATATCGATACTATTTTTATTTAAAATACAGCTATGAAGACATGTAACAGCAGCTATACACACAAAGTTTTTTGCCGCAAGTTTTAACTTGCTATTATTAATTCGCGCTGAATTACAGCAACGAATACAAACAACCAGAATGGCAGGTGGTATGGATTGCTTAGCTGTGCTTTTTGACTGCTAATTAAAGGCCCTTAAGTCGAAGTTTGTACATGTTTACATAGGGACGGAAATGTCAAACATTTTTTTATATGTTGTTGCATAGGACAAAACAATGAACGACCATTAGATGATAAGTCCGCTTGATTGATTACCTTTTGGGTTGACAATCAAAACCAATTAAGAACATTATCTAAAGTTGCAATAAAATATCTTATAGTCCCTGCTACTTCGGTTCCTTCAGAAAAGTGCTTATCAGCAGCAGAATTTTTCAAAAATTGTCATCTAAAATAACTTGCGTACATACATACGTCTCATACGTTCAATAAAGTGATAAAAACAACGAACTGTAGCCTGATAAAAAACTAGTTAACGTTTTCCTGCACAAGAACAAACATTCAGTCGATAGTAATATCGATAGTGAAATCCAAACTATCGATAAATATCGATAGAAGAAAATATCGATAGTATCCTAGCACTAGTCGGTAGTAGATGATACTACATCATACTTAGTTTGAGGTATGTTCAGAGGATTTTATGTGATTAATGAAATTATTTAGCTTTAATCATGCTAAATTGAAGTGATTAACAATTCACTCTAATGTATAGATAATCCTCTTGATTTAAAAGTGATTAGAGCTTAAAAACATTCGAGATTATTAAACGCGTTTAAAAACCCAAGTGTGAACATATAGCATTATACTTATCTGACCAGGGACCGTAACTTTTATGACTTTTTTCAAAGAAGTCAAAAGTTAAAAAAAAAAATAATAGTTATTTTTTGACCAGTATGCTTTTGTTAAGTTTAACTTATACTTTTTGAGTAAAAAAATAAAAGTATTTAAAGGATTTTTGCTAAACTCAAATAACGTTTAGACAAATTCTTTCTGTCTGACTTTTTGGACTGAAATTTTGATAATAACTGTTATTTTCGGTCCCAGAAACTGATATTGTTAGAACTCTTCCCAAAACAACCAAAACTATTATTGATTAAAATATTTCTTGTTTAGTTGTTTTAAAGAATCGTGTCTTTTACAGACGATCAGGCAAATGAATATGGCTTAATAGTTTTAACATTACTTAACAATCCAGAATTCATATTTTTTATTAGGCCTTAGATTAATATTTCTAGGTATAACACCTAGAATGACAAACTTAATATACCATCCATCATTCACTACTCGCCGTGGTAAAGGATGTAACAAGTATAGAAATGGTAGTTTAATTATTGATAAACTAACCACATACACATACAAATATATCTATATGTATGTATGTGTATTGAGTTGCACCGATAAAAATAAATAAATAATTGTAAGAAATTACCCAGCAGTTTGAAATGTCGTTATCTTTACAATAATCTCATTTTTCATTATGCTTCACGCGTTCGTTTTTGGTTTGATCTGACATAAGCTAAACGCGTTCACAACAGCAAATTATGTAATTATTTTATTTCTCTTCGCGTTTAATTGTTTTAGTTTATTAAAAATTTTGTTTTTTTAAAGAATGTGTGAAAATAAATAGATTTTAGTGCATTTTTGCCTTCACAAAAAATAACTTGTCAGATGGTTTTTCAGTTGAAATTAGAACACTCTTCAATTTTTTAAATTTAATTTTACACTGTAAGCTCGAGCTCAGATTTAGTGCAGGTTCAAACTCTTAAAGCTTAAGCCGTCAAGTCTTGAGTTTTTAGGAGAGAAAGAAACAGAAGTGGAATTATCTTCTCCCTTCTCTTCTAAAAGCTTAAGACTAGACGACTTAAACGAAGGCGAGTGTTTACGTTTTTACGAGTGCGCAGTATTTGTAGATAACATAAAAAATGTTCTAGTCAATTTAAGTTAATCAAAAATTCTCTGGAGCGCATGCTCAAAAATATACGTTTATTTTCAATCGATATATTGCACTGGTTCCTCTAGAGCAGGTTAATTCAAAATTTATAAGCGTTCGTTAGAGACACAAAACTGTTTTCTTTTTATATGTACTCTTATAAAGGGTGTTTTTTTTAGAGTGTCATAACTTTGAGTTGGCATCACTGCTTTATTTGAACTGCAGCTAAATCGTGAAAGCTGTAAAGAATCACAAGGAACAATCGCTTTTATTGCTAACTTGGCCTACAATTTGCAAAAATGGCGAAAGTTCGCGAAAATTTTTTAATATTTCACACAAGCCATAAAATTGATTAAAAGTCTCTAAAACTATAAGGAATGGCAAAAATTCAGTAAAAATTGCTAAATTCGCAAAAATTTGCTTACAGCGGCAAAATAGCGATTTCTAATATTTTTTTAAAATCATTAAAGCTGTAAAGAATCACAACCCTGACAGATAAAACATCGCTTATATCGCGAACATGGCTAAAATTCGCCAAAATTGCAAAATTGAACCAAACGCAAAAATTTATTTGAAATCGCTAAATCAGTTAAATAAAATTAAAATATCCCATAATAACATAAAAAATTTGCAAAAATAGCGAAAATTCGCGAAAATTTTTCATTTTTCAAAGAACCCATAAAATTGATTGAAAGTCCCTTAGACTATTAGGAATGGCAAAAATTCGTTAAAAATTGCCAATTTAGCGGAAATTCGCAAAAGTTTGCTAACAGCAATTATAAATCGTTAAATTTGTAAAGAATCATACAACTTACTTAACAAATCGCAAACATGGCTGAAATTCGCGAAAAATTGCAAAATTTGAAACAAACCCAAAAACTAATTTCAGTTTGCTAAATCGAAATGCAGAACACCAAAAATGCTTAAGTAATCCACTTTCGGGTGGATTCGGATTCTTTTTTTTTTTTTTTTTTTTTGGTTGAAATATGGTCAACCTACGATTGGATAAATGTTAACAAACAAATAAATTACAAAGAAATTTGAATGAAATTTATATAATATAATCTAATAATATAATCTAGCGTCCAAGATATTTATTTTTATAAATTAAAAAAAAAAATCAAGTCACATTAATACCTGGAATTCACGCACTTATTGTATCTCATTTGACGAATTTACGCAACGAATTCTTGCCGACGAATTCGTCGTACTATGCGAAGTTCGTCGCCCCCGTTGTTTGCACCAAAGGTAGAATCATTAGACAGTAGTTGAATATCATCCGCGTATAATTTTATAATATTATAAATATCTCCCAAATAGGTGTAAATAAAAATTAAAAAAAAAAAAAACAAAAAGCGATTGAGTGAGGTCCTCTTCTAGTGGCGAGCAGTGTACTTTGATTAATTTAAATTTTTAGACAGGAAGCGCTTATAAAAGAGAACCATTATGGCGTTCTTCGATGAATGTTTGTTGGTGTAACACACGTAATGATAAACTTTAAACGACCTCATTGACCATTTGAAATGGTACACAGAAAAAATAAAAATTGAAATTGGAAAAAATAAAAAATTTAACACCAGTCAAGAAATTAATTTATTATTATTATTATTAATTTCCCGTAGTTCCTAGGTGGAACATAGGGCCTCATTGTTAGTTTCGGTTTCTTTAATCAGTTGTGTTTAAGATGAGCAGGGGATTAGCCTTCAGCATCCGATCCTGGTACCGGGGTTGCCGATTACGCCCCCAGGCTGGCTTTGTCACTTGTATTTGCCATGACTTTTCCACGTAGCCCTACCTGACTTGGGCTTTGGATGCTACCGTTAATTAAAAATTAATTCTTTCGCTACCATTCCTAAAAGAATACCCGTGGATTAGTATTCTTTATTCCAACCGGCCATTAGATCGTTTATGACAAAATTGCCCAGTTGAAACTCCCTCTCTCTTCAGCCCCGACCTAATGTTCCATGCGGGTTGGATACCACATCTTCAATTAGGTTGCTCGAGTTTCCAGGATGCACCACGCGGAGGTGAGAGTAGGAATTGAGTGAAATTGGTCTTCAGTGTCTGCATACCATGAAGTGGCATTTCCACCCCATTTGCACCCCCACCCCATTAATAGTGTCAATTAAATATTTTTTTAAATCAAAAACATTTTCTGCAGTAATGTTGTTGATATAAATAATTTTAATTCACTTGATTAAATTTTTAATTAAAACTGATTTTATTTTTGGTTAATGATTTAATTGAAATAAAATTGGCAAGAATGTTTACTGTGTCTGTGTAGAGAATATACAGAGACCTACTTAAATTTAACTAATTCAAATAAAATTTTTTCTTTTTTTTTGGCTCAGCACATGAGTAAACACATAAATGCAAATAAGTTTCATTTCAAATTATTCTTTGTTAGCAATTATTATAAGCAAGAGACAGACAGTAAAAAGAAAATCATTTAAGGAAATTCGTTTTTATATTATTACATTTCATAAATATTAAAAGCAAAACTTAAAAAAAAAAATTCAAGAAAAATGTTTTTTTCAAGTTTTGCAAAAAACGCAAACACAATACAGTCATGCAAACTTATAAAATGAAATATTTTTTAACAACTTTATCAAAGGAAAAACAAAAATACATTCAAAGATTTTTGTTAAACAGCTTATATGAATGAATGTTCCGCATAAACAAAAAACAAGGTAAAAATTTACAACAGCTCCCACTCCTACACATACGCATGTAAAAATATGCACATAAAATGCAATGTTGATAGTTGTACTAGTAGTAGTGATAATGTGTCTGGGACTTTCAAAGCACTGTTGGGATCTGACAATTCTTAAATTGTACCGTCATAATGGCAAAATTGTACCAAATTGACATAAATTGTACTAAAATCTCGCTATAATAAATATAAAAAAGCGTACACAATAAAAATTCACAACACTTTTTTATTTAATAAAATCAAAAACAAAACAAGTAAGAAATTATAGTCCGTCAAGCCCGAGCATTTTATATTCTACACCATTGTATAAGCAGACAAATTTTTCGAGAGTGAGAGCCATGGGCAATAATGGACCAGCCAGAACATAATTATGTTATGAGGTTAAGATTAATGAAAAAGCTTTTTGTCGACTATTATTAAGATATCTTCATCTATATGACATTTGTTTAACTATAAGTGTTTTATGTTAAATTTTGGACCAGCCAACGCAATATTTTGTCTTGAAAAAGTGGCTTTCGTAAAATGCAGGGCTGTGGAGTCGGAGTTGAGGAGTCGGAGTTGAGGAGTCGGAGTTGAGGTTTTTGTGCCGGAGTCGGAGTCGTTGTACCCACAAAAACTCGCGACTCCGACTCCAAAGTTTTTCGGCATAAAAAATTTAAAAACAATTTTCCAAAATAAAAAATTATTCGAAATTGACGATGCAATATTTCAAATATCGATTTGAAATTTTTAAGAATCATTTTTATGCTATATTTAACCATTTAAAAGCTAATGCATTAAAAAAGTTAGAGTGCTATATTCGAATGTTCCGAATCTTTGACACCACCGACAGTTAGAATATATATGAGCTATAAATTATTAAATAATCTTTATAAAACGGACGTCAATTGTACGACAATCAGAAAGTGTTATGCTTTTTTTCCTAGCAATTTGAACTAATTTGAATAATATCATGATTCGCCATTTATCAAGTTTTACCTTTTTTTGCAAGTTTTTTGATTTGCAGTATATTGGATACATATATTACGTGATGTTTTCATGTTATTAAATGGTCTTATATTTTCTCTGTTCTTTATTATTTTAATTGTGTTAACATCTTCGTAAAGATACCAAATTTTTTTTAGATTCTGAAATATCTTTAGCACTAGATTCATATAAGTTGTCTAAAGTTAATGTAATAGATATTGGAGTTTATTCTTTAAAGTTTTATGTTGCACTTTTTAATGGTCTGTTAAAAAAGTTCGATTTTGATAACGACTTTCTTAAACCCGTCAAAGATCTTGCACCTTTTTATGAAATAAGAGGTAACCAATTGAGTATTTCTCAATTATGTGCTATTGTGGCAAATTTAGTCTATTTGAGTGATATTGAAGAAGTTAATAATGAATAGCTTGAGCTTTAATTTTTAGGAACATAATTATAAGAAAGAGCATACGCGAGGGCGTATTCAAAATAAAAACATTTTTAGATCTAATTTTTATATATTTTTAAATAAAATGAATTCTATATAATTTTTTCATTTAATTATTTAACAGTAATATAAAAAGCCTTACAACGTGTTTTTGTTTTTTCTTTTAAAAATGTTGGCACTTTTGTAAATTTTTTTTTTTTTTCAGAAATAAGAGGTTTTTTTAAAAAACTAAATTATGGACGGATCATCACGAAATCCTATATGGTGATTTCCGTTATTAAAAAACTAAATGGAACAAATTTCAATACAGTAGTGAAATTAGTTTTAGCGCTTAAAGTGCTTTTCAGAAAGCTGCTTAATATGGGATCTAAGGTAAATATAGACACATATGAACCAAAATTGGACCAAATTTTATAATATCTATAGCTGCTACGGTTTAAGGTGTATTTAAATAATTTCCTAAAGTGAGCATTATATGGGGCATTATATAGAAAATTATGGACCGATCTTCTAGAAATTTAATAGCGTTATAGTGCCAAATTGCATTACAATAGCATTAGTAATTACGTTTTTTAACGAACTAAACTGTTTTCCGAGGGTAGGCTTTATATGGGGCCTAGGGTAAATTATGGACCGATCTTCACGAAATTTTGCAGTGCCTTATAAAACTGTGACGTACCAAATTTTTTTATGATAGCGATATTTATTACGTTTTATGCGTACTGAACTGTATTCCGGGAGTAGGCTTTATATGGGGCATATGGTAAATTATGAACCAATCTTTACGAAAGCACATTTAAATATGATAGCAATATTTATTACGGTTTTAGAAGTACATTATGGTACCTTTTCCGTAAGTTTTTGTAACAAAATTGTCAATTATTAAGGGTGGTGTTTCTACATTTTGATTGATAACTATGATCCTACTGATTGGATTTTGCTGGATTTCACTCCCAAGCTGCTTAGGATGAGTAGAAGCCATTTGACACGAAGATTGAACTTTTGTTTTAAATTTTTCGAAAGTGAGCGTATTTTGAACAGACGGACAGACAGACATGGCTAAATCGACTTACTCGAATTCCTCAAGAAACTAGGGGTATTAGATGCATAATAAAAAAGTTTCACAGTGAATGACAAACTTAGTATACCCTCCTTCCGTACGGTAATTACCATTTTTTAGTGTAATTTTGGGCCGCAAAAGGAAGGAAGGTAATTTTATTGAAAAAACGGTAATTTAAAGAAATTGGGATTTTTAGTATAGACATCCTTACACATACATATGTATGAATGTTTAATAATTTTAACGTTTGAGAGGTGATCTTAAATTTAAAAATAGATCAATTTTATAACAAAAAATTAAGAACATAATGTTTTTGTAACAGCGATAAGTCCAATTATGAAAACTGAAACTATGCTTGTATAGTTATTATTAATTTTATATTAAACTTTTTGTTTGTTTAAAAATCAACAATATTTAAAGATACTTACATATCAAATAGTCGTGATCTAATAAATTTTACTATAGTTTTCGGATTATTTTAAGTACGGTTCAGGGATTATATGGAGCTAAAGTTAAGTGTTTAGCACTTGAATAATCCGTATTTGAATCAAGAATTCTGTACTTGATTTAATAAAATCTGTACTTACCGTACTATTGACACAACTTTGCCTTGGTTAAGTACGGATGGATTGATTTTTCTTGTGACTGTAACAATTCAAAAATTATTATAGTACATAACTTTTTATAATTATATAATTAAATGAATTCAACAAAACATTATATTTTTATTGTTTATCATATACATATGCACGCTAAGCGTATTGAATAAAAATATTTTGAGTGGAATGAATATACATATGTATATGTATTATGTATTACCTATTTTATTAAAAATTATTTTACTGCTATATTCATAAAAAAACAATAACTTAAAAATGTATTTTAAACAAAAATTTCTAATAAAATTTTTTGTTAAAACATATTTAAAATTTAAATAAATGGTTTATGAATACTGCTCTTATGTGCTGTTTCCAAATGCCAGGCGATGGACTAAAATAAAAGTTAACATCACTGAGTCCCATACACATTTAGCATCAAGATTATAGTAGGAGTCGGAGTCGTGAGTCGGAGTCGGAGTCGCACTTAAAAAATTTCAGCGTATGGAGTCGGAGTCGGAGTTAGTACTTTTTTCGGACGACTCCACAGCACTGGTAAAATGTATTGTTGTCAATTTTTATATCAATACCAACATTAATAAGGTAGTCATCAAATATGGACCGATTCCAATTAAAAAAAATGGTAAGATGGTTTAGATTGCAATAAAATAGGTCTGGTCCAAATTTAATATAAATACCAACGTAATAGGATGGTTTATAGGCACTAACATTATTCCGGAAAGAAGTTTGTATGGAAACATGTGAAATAATATACCGATTCTTACCATTTTTAGTAGGCTTTATCCTTATGTATTGAAACCTATGTACATCGAATTACCTTAAACATTGCGACCTGCACTTTACGCACAAGGTTACATGTACAGACAACCAGCCAGCCAGCCGGACGAAGGGACATCGTTAAATCGACTGAGAAAGTATTATTTTGTAGTGTTATACACATCAGCACAATCGCATAATACCCTCTCCACTATTGTGGTGTGGCTGTAAAAATTAAGAAAAAGCAAAAATTTGTCTATTTCTCTTTTTTCTTAGAGGCAGCCAAAAATGTAGACCTTAATTGACAGTGTCACCAAAACAACAGGCAAAAGTGGCGATTTGGAGACACTTAATTCAAGACTTCTACAGGGATACGAGTACATATACTTATGTATGTATGTATACACTTTATATGTTAGTCTAATATGTATATGGACATTAATTAACAATAATACAATTTTTGGTAGTTCTAGTCACGGCTGTTATTAAAAATGTTATTATTGAAAAGAAAAGTGTAACTCCCGTATCCACCTCAAAGAAATAATAAAACTTCGGGGGTATTTTTTTTTTTAATTGTGCCAAAAAAAGGATGAATTTTACCAGTGTACCAATGAAGTTTCAAATTTGGAGCAATGGTACCACAAATCCCATCAGTGTTTCAAAAAGAAAAACCTCTCATTATACACATATACAGACATATGCCCTTTAGACCCGATCTTAAAAATAAATTATTCTTGAACGATTGTAGTTTGGTTTATTAGAAGCTGAAAATCCTTAAAATTATTTTGTAATCTAAGCAGGATATTGGTTAAAAAATGAGTATTTTGTACACTATTATTAAATTTTAATCAATCTTACACAGGTTTTAACCACAAATAATCAAAATTAGATCGGTCCATTTAAGAAAAATTAATTTTTTAAGGCTCAGCCTAATAACATTTGAACATATACCACTAACAGATGTGTATTCAATCGTGCATATGTGTAGGTGCATGTTTGTTTAAGTTTGAGTATGTCTGTGATTGTTTACGTTACACTCATGCATTCAGTTCAGAAATATTTTTTAAACATGAAAATAAAGAAAAGTTTTTGTTTATTTTTTTTTTCTTTTTTAGTTTTCTAAACAAAATAAAAAAAAAATGAATTCAAAAAATTTAAGTTAAACAAGAGATGAAAGATTTTTGAATGTTTTGAAAATATTGTAGTTAAAGAAACTTAAATTGTATTTTAGGTTAAACATATTTTTTTATTGTTTAAACAATAGCAGTATTCACGATAGTAAGATGAATAATTGATATTCCATTTAAACGAATTGAGATTGCTATGTAGTCATCTCGAATGTGAAAATAGCCGGACAGTGGGATTATCAAGAAAAAAAAAGAGAAGAAATTATCGATGGTTTTCTTCCGCAACCTCGTAACTCAAAAAACAACTACTTTTCAGGAGAGATAAAATACTTTTTTTTAACAAATATTTGAAACTTTTTGCTATATATTCTTTTATAATCCAAGAATTAGGAAAAATTCCGATATTCCGCCATACGAAAAAATTGCAAAATTATAAGGCTTTATTTACTGATTACTTTTCCGGTTAAAACAAAAAATTGGAAAAAATCGAGTTACGTGGTTGCGGAAGAAAACCATCGATATGTGCATTTTGTTAATATAAAATTAATTTAAAATTAAATTATTTTTAAATAAATAAATTAAAATTAAAATTAATATAATTCTTATTTTCCGCAATAAAACTTGTAACTCATTAAACTTTAAGGCCCGTTTTCACGACTTAACGATAGCCAAATGTAGGAAGTTATCGAACAGATAATGACTTTTTAATTATCACAAGTTCTCTTTAACCTTAAAGTGAAGAATAAGCTAAAAAGAGGAACGTTCTACCTTTAACTTTTGTCGTAGGGTTCAGATTTGAGATTGCCATATTATATTCACATATTTTTTATATATGGCAACTCCAATTATACGTATATTTTGTAAATGTAAAAAAGTACGTAGTTGCCAGTTTGTATTTTTATTTTGGCAAAAATAATCGGTATTTTCTTTAGTATTGCCACTTTTTTAAAAATGTTAAGTTTATTTTATACAGAAGTTGTGAAAACGAAAAATAGTTGAAGGTAACTTTATTCCTCACTAGTGCTAAAGGTAGCGTTAACTATATCGAACTTTAAAGGTAAAGCTGGGATCACACGATTGCCGCAAATGCACCAATATGACACAATTTTTATTGTGCTTTATTGACGCACAATAATGAAATTGGACCAATAAAATATTCTGAAATCACACGATTGCCCTGTTTTAAACAAATTTAATTGCCGCTAGTTGGTACAAAGCGAAATGGTTACAACAATTGCCGCAGCACAGTCACACGATTGTTCTTACTTGACAACTGCGAAAACAGCTGTTGTGGTAGCTTTTTTATTTGTTTGAAAGTTCTTGTTGTTTTGTTAATTAAATTAAAATTAAATATGTATCATATATGTATGTATGTATTTAAACAAATTTTTGTTGAATAGTTTTATTTCAATTTTTTAAGAAATTCCAAAAATTAAGTCTGTTCACAATTTCGTATGTTAAGGTTCGCACTGAACAGCTAAATATGGCTATGAGCATACATACATATTTTGTTAATAGCAATAATTAAAATGCATAATAAATAAATAAATATTTATCTTCATTACCTACTAAAAGAAACACAAAAAGTAAATATATTAAAAAAAGGCAAATATTGGTGCGTATTGTGTTGTTTGATTGCCGCACAAGAACACAATAAATATTGGTGCATTTTTGTTATTTTTATTGCCGCGCGGTTGCATAGCAAACAGTCACACGATTGCCGCACCAGGGTTGTATTTGATTGGTAAAAGTAAGCACAATATTGTCCTTGATTGGTACATGAGCCAATTGGTTGTGCAGTCACACGATTGGGGTATTAAAAAGTATGAAAATTGGTGCATTGCGGCAATCGTGTGATCCCAGCTTAAGTCGTGAAAACGGGCCTTAGTACTACACCGACCGTTTAGTATATCAAACGTCTTAAAGTCGATCATACCATGTTTATCTGTCCGTCTGGCTCTATTCACCTATTGAAAATCTTACATTATTTCTATTGGTATAGAGTCTGTGTACTATAGACTAATGTCCAATTTTTAGGATGGTATTTAAATCTATATTAAATATGTTAATTTTCATATACACTTAAATTGCATTTAAATGCGGACATAATTTTTAATTTTTCAATAAATTTAATAAAAAACTTTTATCCTCGTCAGTTTTATATGCTGCCTAGTCTACTTCGTCACACTTTAAAAATGTCAATAAAAAAAATTCCGTTAAGCACTAGACAAATATTTAACATGTTTCAACGAATATAAAAAATTCTTCATATCTCTACAAACGTGCTGCAAACGTTTGCTAAACAAACCAACTCCACAATTTACAATAAAATACATTTGCGCAAACGTGACATTTTGATATGTTTATCAAGCCGTTTATATAGTTTTTTTTTGCTCTTTGGTTAAGTATGTTGCCAAATTTTGTTAAAGTCGGTCCATATTAAACCATACACAGAAAGAAAAACTCCTACTAAATTTAAGTTTTTTCTTCTTATTTTAGTACGAGTCATACTCAAAAATTAAAATACGTATAACACTTAAAATTACTTAAAACAATCCAACATAGGATAACTTTCGAAACCCAACAAAACTAAAAGAAGAAAAATATAGCTTATTTCTATGTTTAAAAAGTTAAATAAGAAGCAAGAATTCCCGTATTCTTTTTGTTAAAATTATTTAGTTAAATACATCAAATTGTTAGAGTAGAATGATTACGAAAACTATATTGGGCATGCTGCTGGTGTCTTATAGTTGAGAATTCATTTGTTAACAAAAGGCGAAATACAACAAAAGTGAAATAAATATGTGTAATGGGTAAGTAAAATAATAATATTCTCTCTATTTCTGTGGGGTAAGTGTTGAGGTTAGAATCAATCTAATTTCACTTTCGGATTATTTTAAGTAATAATCGAGATTAAAAATTCTTAGAAATCATTGAATCAAGCACAGTTTGTGATAAATTTTATCTCACTTTTAATTAAGTCAATCCTGTTTTCTGAGTTTCTTAAGTACGACTTCGGTACTAAATATGGATAAGTTAAGTATTTCGCACTTAAATAATCCGTACTTGAATCAAGCGTTCTTTAATTGATTTAATGAAATCCGTTCTTACCATACTATTGACACCGCTTTTTACTGTTTATGATTCAGTGTGCGATATTTCTATTAAAATTTTTATAACCAAATTTTGTATTTATTCAAACTCCCACATGGGTCTATATCGATAATGACTATAATTCGAATAAATCTTGTAGAAATACTGATATTTAAATCAAACTCGGTAGACGCAACCTTTGCATTAAGCTTAAACACACAGAATTATTATAAGGCATTAAATCCGCACTTCCTCATATGTTTAATATAGAAAATTTTCGAAGAAAATAAGGCTAATGAACAAAAAAATGCAGCACACAATGAATGCCTTAGTTACATTTTATATTAAAAGTTTTAATTATTTCCACATGAGTAGTTTGCAAACAAAACACAGAATTTTACCATGTAAAAATTAAAAAAAAATTATTTAAATAGTATTTCAAATAACAACAGTTTTATATTTAAAAAAAAATTTAATTAAATTTTTGTGTCTGATTTGTATAATAAAACGAGGGCAGTTCAATAAGTTCTTGCTTTTGAAATGAAACACAAGTTCTTGGACAAAAAAAACTTTTTATTTTTCAACGTAGCCTTTTTAAAGTACTTTGTACAACGTTGCCCCAATTTGTATCCCATTTAAAAAAAAGCAAGACTTGAGTGTTGATAATTCTCATATGCTTTAGAGTTATAATAATATCTTTAGCTTTTCCAAAGTCTTTACAAAAAGATTTTCGGATAATCTGGCCTAAGCAACAAGTGAAATGCGCATAGGCTCTAGCGTATCCCCCAACAATAAATGTCAGTGTATTGATCAAAAATAAAAATTGGGAATTTGGAACGTCATAACGAAATTTTAACGAAGAAAAAATAGGTTTGTTGTCATCAAAAAAGGTATTTGTTTTTAAAATGATTTTATCGTTTGACTCAAATCCCTTTCGCTAAGAGCTTATTCAGGTTTTGAAACTAGAAATAGTCACTTTTGACCAAATCCGGAGAATAGGGCGAATGGATGTTTGCCATAGAAACTTGCATGTCACTCTAACATTGTCCTGGTGCAGAAGAAACTTTTCTTGACCCATACCACCACCTGCATCCCAAAAAAAAACAGTGGCCATGACTTTATTGGCTGGCAAACACAACTTGGCCTTCTTTGGTGCCGAGAATTCGGCAGTTTTGACTGATGTTTTAACTCTGGTATGTTGTGGCGGATCCACGTTTTGTACGAGGATACAAACCGGCGCAAGCGCTTATTCTTATTGCGGCTGAATAACGCCAACCACTTCTGTAAAGTTGTCACACGATTGCGGTTGTGATCTATTGTGAGAAAAAGCGACACCATCTCGTACATGTATAATCAGCAAATTTGTAATTTTTTAAACACTTTTAAGGAATTAATATATTTTTTAGGATTCAACTCATGTCATTTAGTATCTTCTATACGTACGGAGATCATGTTTTTGAAAACAGAGTATGGAACTGGTGTGGTGTGGGTGTAAGGCATATTTTGAAATGTTTAACAAACATTTTTTGAGTTTTTAAATTTCATAAAAAACTAAAAATTTTGGATTGATATATTCGGTTGTGCTGAATCAACGCGAATTACAATTTTTGGAAGTGGACCTTATACAAAGTCTTAATAGGAAATCTGACATCAAAAGTTCTAGCCATTTAAAACAACTGTGTGCTAAATTTTTAAGACAGTTTTTATTAGGATATTTGGCTTATTTAAGTGTTTTCTTGGGACAGGGCACTATGTTTCAAACACCTGCTTTTTCAGTGCGAAATTAATAACTTTTAAAATATTGAACTTTTTGGAGCCACATTGATACGGAAGCTAAAGACAGGTATTTTTGGATAAGTCTTAGAAAAAATTAACCCATTGGTGACCAATTAAACGCAAAAAAAGTCAATTTATTCATTATTATTTTTTTATTAAAAAAAAAAAATCATTTAACTTTAGTTTTCAGTCAAATTGATTGTATCAGTTAACTGCAATTCATTTTCTAGACACATTTGACTGAAAATATTTATTGAATTAGGGGATAAAAATTCGCCTTGTTCGTAGTGGTTTTCTTCTTCCATATTTTCATTCATATCATTGGAACTTAGAAGTTCTATCACTTCATGTGGAAGGTTGTTGCATGCGCCTGCTTAAGTATTTTGTCGAAATTATTGGATCGGATGTATCTAAAGCTCTGTTGAAAACATCCAGAAGGTTGTTAGTTCTGCTGTTTTTGCGAGCATGATGCAATCTGTCGGATTTATAAATCTTGTGGCGTGATTCAGCTGCCGATTCGCCAAAAACACCAATTGGCAGTACAGAGTTCTCTATAACCTGCTTCGAATGAATTAACACCTTGTGAACAGTGGAGGTCATTGGTAGCCAACGATACAAATCTTGTATCATTTTTGCTGTCTGGAAGCAGTATGTTTCAAACTTGTTTGGATTTATGGGAATGTTACACGATAAACAGATCAATATAATTTTTAAGCGAAAAATTAGATTATGGTTAACACCTCTGATGTCAGCGAAAATTACATCACTAGAGAAAGCTCGACGTGCTGTATTTCCGTCGTTGGAGCTTCCGAAGCTACCAACTTTAGGCATATCCACACGAAGACCCAGCTCCCTCCAAAAAGCATTTTGAATTTCTTCTTTTCTCTTTGAAACTTTAAGTTTGTGATCCTCTGACCGTATTTGCCATTTTTCTACTTTACATTTATAGCCTAAATGTAAAATGAATTCAAAAAAACGGATCCAGCAATGTAAGGGACTTAGTCCGAATTTGATGTTAGACTCTTTTGCACGAAATCTTTCACATGAATAATCAGTTATACTAAGGAAGTCCGTTGGCGTCGCACCACAGATAGGACAAGCTTGAGTCGATTTAGTCCCAGTCAAAATATTTAAAACATTTCATTTCATTTCAAATAATCAGAATTTTCAGATTCCATTACGGCTTCAAAAACCTCCTTTTGCATTTCAGCAATTCTATTGGCAATATGTAACACAACAGATTCTAAAGGAGCTCTTGCTACGGTCTCGGTTACTTTGATACCTTCTGGTCGGCATTTTGACTTCGCAGCTAGAATTTGGTTGTAGTGAGGATATATGTTATATATGTAGTGAGGATATATGTTTTCTCGATTTACTTTCACGACGTATTGCGTTATACTGTGCTGTTGTGAAACTGTTTTCTATGAAAAAAGCTAACGCTTCATCTGCAGAAAGAGAAATTGGCTTAGGTTGACTTTCTGAGCACATCTTTTTAATTTTGGAAGGTCTTGTTGGACTTGCTATGGTTTCCTTAAGAACTGCAGCTAAGTTAGCATTTCCTTCCTTCCTAGCAAAGGTTGCTGCTGCTTGTACTAGTAAATTAGTTTGCCCTAATAAAGCCGTTGAAAGCTCCGCTGCTGCTCTTCTTTTCCCATATTCCGACTTTTTGCAAAATGGAACCTCTGGACGTCCCACAGTGGAAGAAGTAGTTTTTGAAGATGCTGTTCCAATTTGGAATTATATCTGGCTGTTTAGCCATGAAAAGTTTTCATTTCGAAACTGATTTTCTCTTCTTCCACTTTTTATCCATTTTGTTTCTAGATACTTGCAGAAAAGACGCAACTTCTCCACCAATAATTTTTCGCAATCATCGTCAAATCATTAAATAAAGTTGCGTCTGAACTTTATTTAAGACATATTGAGCAAGGATATCATTTTTTGAGTTTTTTGAGGGTTGCTTTAACCAAATTTCAAAAAGTTAGTTTTTTTTAAAAGCATAGGAATCTGCAAAAAATTATATTATTCAGATTACGCAACTTTACGCAATATGAGATAAATCCTAGTTAATGAACCACACTTTAGTGTATTCAAATACGATTACATTTGGTTTGCCAAACGTTAACATTTTTTTAAAAGCTTACATGAAATTTAACTTTTGATAAAAAAACGCCATTTTAAAGGTTATGTTAAAAATATAATTTTTCAAAAAAATTTTCGAGAATTTATGAAACAAATCTTAAGTACTTCCATGGCAGATTATTCTCCATTATAAACTTTTTATAAAATTTTTACACACTTTTCACAACAAATGCTCAAACTTTCGATAAAAAAGTGATATTTTAGAAAATTGTTTCAACACGAATGGGAACAATGACTTTGACTGCGCGCTGTCAAACATTTTTTTTGTATTTTTCAAAAAAAAAGTAACAATTTGTTTGAATTGGAGTATTAGTAACTGGTTGGCAAAAAAATCAAAGCAATATGGATGGTTTCCAAATTTGAATTTCGCACGGAAAAAGCAGGTCTTTGAAACATAGTGCAGGGGTTTATATTTAATACCAGACTGCTTGAAGAACTAAAAACAACATTAAAGCTAAATTATAATTTTCTATTGGGTTTTTTGGATAAACGTAGTTAAAGAGACGTATAATTACTTAATGACCTAGAATATACATACATAGATAAATAATTGTTGGGGACTTTTGTAAATTATTTATAGTGTTAAACATGGTATGACAATATATATACACCCTCATTCAACACTCGTGATGGTGGAGGGTGTGAAAAGTTATAAATATTACAATAAAAAAATTACGAAAATATTTATTACACATCAAAATATAAAATCCTTTCACATTCCCATAAACACACAAATGTTTGCCATGGTTTGCATTTATCATGTGCGTCATGGACAAAATAATAATAAATGTATATTGTTGTAATTAAATAATGATACTAAATCAACACTATTAAACAATAATTTATTAATTAAACAAACAGAAACAATATCATGGCTTATGTTTGTAAAAAAAGTATTTTCAATGTTTAAATAATTGATATTAAATTTGCGTAACCCTTAAACCCAATAACGTTAAAAATTAAACTTATATTATTATTATTAATAAATATATTAAAGTACTCGTAACTGTTCTTTTTGCTTATATTAATCATTCAAGGTTAAAACTCTCAGATCAATGTACAGAATGACAAATTGGGATAACATTTGATAAATGAATTTGTACACAGAAAGAGAAACACTCGGGATAAATTAAGTTTTATATAAAAAACCTTAATATGCTTAAAAAATTGCATTATAATAAAATGTGCAAATTTGTGACAAGCGTGATCTCTCTAAAACTATTTTTAAGGATCAGTTTTGAGACCTCCAAAGTGTAAAATTTGATATTTAAAACATATAACGTTTGAGACATAGACGATGAAGAATCAAAAGAATTGCTCGATTAGGATCTATCTTATCTTATCAGCCATCGCAGCATAATCTTCCGAGAGTCTAAGCCATGGGTAGACTTAAATCGTCCAGTAACAAAAAGGTAACAATTAAAGTACATAATTGCTTGGAGCCCTCAAATCTCAGCAATGAATCTGCTGTGCAATAATATATAAAATGAACAATATAAACTTCATCTAGGTTATGCGAAAAGCCACCCTTAACCTGTAATTTTTACGATCTTCTTTGAGCTTATACAACGAACATATGGTATCCTTAAATGGCCTTAACTGTTATCAGCACTTTCAACATTGTACCTGATAGAATTCTGGTCAACTAAAATGTTTAGAAGATCTTCTAATTTTGACAAGACAAATGCAAGATATTAAGAGCATATCGGTTCAGTTTTATGTAAAAAAAATACAAAAAAAATTTCATAGCAATAAGTTGTGTTTTAGGGAGGGCGTCCGCCCCTCAAAGTTTGCCATCAAGCCATTTATTCAAATGTAATTTGTTTGCATATGACTATCTCTTAAAAACATTTTACAAGAATATGATATATGCACAGAGAAAACAGATTCGTGATCACAACCGAATTTGGCGCCAATCGCTGAAAATTTCGTTGCTTAGTACATTTGAATTTTATTACACTATCAGTCATAACAACAGATATTGTTAGTCGTTAGTATGATTTTTTGAAACAAAATTGTGCTTATACCCGAATATATGATAGTTGCAACTGAATTAACACATAATTGGTGTTCATAACAAGAGATTTGATTGTCGTTATCAATATATTTTTTTAACCGGTCAAATGTAGCCCATAAGGGGCAAGGACTTGTCCAAAGGTAACCCCAATGAATGGAAAAATGGCTTATTTTACAGTACGATGTCCTAGGGCAGGACCATATAACCCAGCTTGCATTACAAAGGAGAAGTCTTAAAACTATTCCATGGATTAGCTTTGAAATCGTTTAAAAACGGAAACATGTCGTAAAAAACCAAGACATGTCGTTTAACTGCAAACTCTTCTTAATAATACCATGGTCCATACTTGCATTACATTGGACCAGCCCAGGATCAAAATGGATCAAGTAGTCCAATATAATTTGCAGGGTATAAAGAAATAATACATACATACATGTACGTGCATATCTTCATACCTATAAGAATACGTAAATTACTAACCACTATTTATTAAGTTTTTGCACATTTTCCATTTTTACCGCAAAGAAAATTTTAAAATATAAAATTAAAAATTATTTTAATCTATCAAATGTTTTGACAGAAAATTTAGTAAGCAATTGGGGCTTTTAACTATTTTTTGGTTGTGAATTCCGAATAATTATATTTTCATTTGTTGTATCAATAATTAGCTGCAATAAATAAATTAACATTTATATTACAAAATTTATTTACGAAAGCAAATTATTGATTGCAATGACCAATATTCAGTATTGCCCTGTATTAAATTCGGTTGTGATTCTAACCATTTGTACTAATTTTTAGAACTAAATTTAATTAGTTATCATAACTAATAAAAGAATTGAAGGAATCATATTTCAGTTAGAACAACGTTTTAATAATCAAGAGAATTAAAAATCCGTAAGAACTATACATTTTTAATAGTTGCAATAATAAATCACGTTACTTGATCAATATTTTATTACTGCAACCGTTTCCCAACTAATTTGTTTTCCGTGTGTGGCTAAAATTTATTTTTTAGAAAATAATTAAGAAAATAAAAACAAAATACCAAACATTTTATATACGTTTTACATATATAAAAGGGGGATTTAAGGTCAAGTGACCCAATTTTGAAATCGATGTCTTCCGATTTTCACCAAGATTAGTCCTATTTAATAGTAGCTTAGGCACAAATTTTCAACAAGAACGGTCAAAAAGTTTCTGAGTTAAGCCTGGTACTCTGTTCAACATTTCACGTGAAATGATGTCAAAATGCATATGAAAAAAACTTGCGCGGAATATCTACGAAATAATGTTGATGGAGTTGTACTCTGTTTATTTTGTGAAAAAGTTTCGAAATGTTTCTGGCAACATTTTTTTTACAACTGCGAAATAATGTAAGCTGCCTTTATTTCACGTGGAATTTTAAGCAAAAGCAAAAAATATGAACTTAATATTAAAAAAGAAATAAAAAATTAAAATAACACAATCGGTAACAGTTTTTTTTATCCATATTTACTTTTTTTTATTAAATTTTTTATAAAAAAAAAAATAATTTTAGTAAAATATGTACATGTGGCGTTTGTTTACATACACGAAACAATGTAGCATACTTTGAAGGAATAAAAACGTCAAATTCGCAAGATTGGTAACATTGATAAACGCCAAAATTTTCTTGTGGAATAATCAATGTTGCTCAACATTTTTCACAAATTTGAACAGAGTACTAGGCTCTAGAGGAGAGAGGATAAGAAATCAAAAAAAAAGTTCTCCATACAACAGCTTAAGTCAAATTTAAAAAGTATGTAGAAAAAAATGTTGTTTATTTTCACTCAAAAAAAATTTTGTTTACGTTTTTTAAATTTTGTATTAATTTTGGTTTGTTTTATTATTTATTAAAAATGATTGTTTCACCGATTTTTTTTTAACTTTTTTGCTATCTTATCTCAACATAAGATATTTTGTCAAAATGCCATAGATATATACCCTGAGAGTAAGTCACGCACAATAGATGAATACGCCAAATCGATGTAGTATTTTGGAAGAACTAACATATATGTCTATGTCATAGGGGCTAGGTGAAAAGATGAAAGCACGTTTCATAAAGAAAGTAAGTACTTAGGCTAAATAAGATTATCTTAGCATTCATTCATTACTGCTATAGCACAAAAAGTGTTATTTCGAGGAAAGATCTGTATTTGGGCTAGGTGATGTAATAAATATTTAAAATTCATGTACATTCATGTGTGGCCCGGCCCATATCATGCTAATCACATTTCGGGGAGGAAGTTAATATGGCGGCTAGGTTAAAAATTCAAACACATTAGCCAATCTTTTATACTTTTCCTATAAAAAAAAATGATTGCTCTGAATTTTATTGCTTTAACTCCTTCCTAAACAGTGGATATAAGTGGCTTATGTCGATATTCAATATTAAACAAAGCTCATATCTTTGAACTATTCTTGGCAAATTCCCAAAAATTGAAATTACTTTTTGATAATAAACAGGCGAGTGCACGGCCTAAAAAACACTTAATTGACAACATCTTTTGTAAGTTGTTGTTGTTTTTATTTTGTTTTTTTTAACCTACTTACAACTACAATTAATGTTGAGAGAATTTCAACTTATTGTAGTGGGGAATGTAAGATGAGATAAACCCACTGTTTATTGTTGATGTGTTTTGTTTAAACTTTGATATTATTGCAACTAGAACTGTTGCTATAAGTCTTATACGCTTAACAGTTTTATTTGGTTTAATATCTTTAGTTTTTCTAAAATCTTTATGGATGAAGTTTCCTGATGATCTGGCCTAAGCAACCAGTGAAATGCGCATAGGAATAGCTTATCCCATCAACAATAAATTTCAAGTGTTTTTATCAATAATAAAAACTGGGAATTAAGCACGAATAACAAAATCTTTTAAAATTCATGGCAAATTTAATTTTTCTAAGTCACTTTTTTGCGAGCTTTTAAAAGCACGATAGAGCCTTTAAAGGACTGAGGAACAGACAGACGAAAATGTCGCTAAAATTTGACAAGGATCTAGAATTTTTTTGTGTTACAAACGGAATCCACACATTCTTTATCGTTTTGGTGGTGGGTATAAAATATAAAAAAATTTAAAACGTGTGTGATACATCTGTGGTTTTCACGAATAATCGCGTAAGTTATAAAACCAAACTTTTCAGGAGAGCAAAAACAATTATTTTTTTCAATTGCGGCTTCTGTAGATGCTTTTTTAAACTTTTTTCTTTACTATCCTCTTAACAGTGACTTTCTACGTATTATACATAGTTTTCATGAAAAAATCCTCACAGGATCACAATCTGTAAAAGGATTAAAAATGCATATGTTTGATTGACTCATTAAGTGTGTGCAATATAACATCATATCTCCACATAAGTTCTTTTTTGTGAAAATAAATGTTATCATTTTAATCACACATGACGACTTACGTTGTTATTTTTAGCACACAAGTTGGCGACATATTCAGAGTTTTTGATACTTATAGCACAACGTATGGACTTAAAATTACAAACAACCGCTCATCTGCTGTTGTTGCAACTAAAGAAGTCAACAATAAACGCACATGTACATACAGGGCTGCCCATGTTCGACGGACCTATTTTTTTTTTAAAAATCAAAGAAAAAAATAAAAATTTGGCGGTTGGCAATCTTAATCATTTAATTTGTTCCAAGTAGATTTGTTTACATCAATTTTTGAATATGATATCTCTCAAATGGCCGCCTCTGGCGTTGACGGCGTATTGTGCCCTTTTTGCAGCATTTTCCATCGTTTTCGCCAACATTTCGGCCGGAATAGCGGCTATTTCTTCACGAATGTTGTCCTTGAGCTCTTCTACGGTCCTTGGCTTGTTAACGTAAACCTTTGACTTCAAATATCCCCACAAGAAGAAGTCAGGCGGCGTCAAATCGGGCGAACGCGGTGGCCAGTCCAAATCACCTTCTTTCTTTCTTCATTCTTCAGAAAATCGATTGTTATGCGACTTGTGTGCGGTGGAGCGCCGTCTTGTTGAAACCAGAACTGCCTCATACACTTTCGACGAATAATTGGCGTTTCGACGTTGATGGCGAGCCATGTCCAACTGCTGAGAACGGCGTTTTTGGGATGTTCTTGGGGACCTCTCAACACTGGCTCGTACGGCAGCGATATTCTCGGCCGATCGCCTTGGTCGACTTTTATTTGGCCTCTTCGGATTAGAAAGAGCCTCACCAGTCGAAAATTTTTCGTATAAACGCTTAATGGTGTTCTTAGAAGGCGCACTTCTCACATTTTTTAATATTTTAAAAGCACGTTGAGTTTTCACAATTGACTTGTTCTGTTGAATGTAAATTTCAACTATTTCAGAGCGCTCGCGTCGCGTGTATTGTTGCATGGTAAAAATCTGCTTGGACTGACGCTTCAAACGCGGTATGTCATTAAGCGATCTGACATCTCTGTCAAAAGTTATGGCGTTGCCAGATGGGTCCGTCGAATATGGGCAACCCGTTATAAGTTGTTATTAATAGAAAAATTTTCAAAAAATTCTTTCATATTTTTTGCACGAATAACAACATAACATGACATATGCTTTTTATTTGGAAACATATTCAGCAATTTTACAATTTTTGGCGATGTATGTCGACATAAATCGTTATAATAGCAAAATATTTTATTAAACAGTTAACTTAAGTTGTTTTCAGCAGAAAAAAATTAATAATACTACATTATATTCTAAAAAGCTTAATGCTTATAAAAATCTAATGCAAAATGTAGCACTTTGACATCATTATCTCAATTTCGGTAAAAACCGACTTACGCGATTATTCGTGAAAATCAAAAGTAGATTGTGTAAATATTCCACATACGTAACGTAGCACGATGAACATCCACGAATACGTGTACGCAATAAAGTTATCTTCTACTACTGATATAAATGAGAGAATGAATGTAACTGATATTGTATGGTTTTGCTTTTGTCCACTCACCATATCTTAGAACCAAACAGTTGGTTATGGTTTTGCATTAAGTATGTCATAACCTTTTTTTTTTTTGCCCACAAATTTCTGTTGTCACCATAAGTATTTTAAAAATATCTGTGCTATCTATTGTATTTTAAAATATTTTTGGCGATTTGATGTAAGTAATGATTTTTTTTTTTTAAATAATCATTATTTTATTTAACAGTTTTAGATTTTTTACAAACATTTTTCTATAAAACACTTTTATTTATATAAAACATATCTTTGGCAAAAACTTTTACCCTTTCAAAATTATTCCCAAATTACAAAACTTTATACGTGTAAGTATGTTTAAAATTCTTTTCCTTTGTTGTGACTTGTATGTTTTTTTACATTCTCTTAAAACTCATATCTTATCACATTTCCTTAAAACTGCAAAGGAAAAAAATAAGAACGCTATATTCGGCTGTAGCGATTCTTCGATGCCCTCAATTAAAAATAAAAAGATGTGGGAAGTGGACCACCTTATGTGTGATCTGTGATTAGTTATGAACCAATCTTCATAAAATCTGAGATCACAATTTCTAATCAATTTTACGACAGTATGGTACCTTTTGGTATTTTGATGCGGAAATAGGTGAAATACAGGTTTTTGTAATGAAGCGCCCGTCAAAGTGTGTGACTGAAAAATATATTTACCGTAATTGATTCCTAAATAAGAGAATGTCGCAATACTATTAAATACGCCTTAATTTCATAAAATGATAGATTCTATGCATTTTCTAGTTAAGTAGCTAAGTCATGATTTAAAATGTGATTTTTCACCTTCTATGTGTGACAACTGATTTTGCAGATATTTTTTTGTGTCACAGCTCTCATATTGGTGGAGGATATCAAGGCTTTATATCGCATTGTTACTTATTCCCCTAAACGCTTAAAAAATGTATAAGGAAGCTTTATTAGGAAGTTTATTTTAAAACTTGATTTTGTCATTCCGTTTGTAACACATTGAAAAAAATGAATACACTGATAGAAAAGTCATTATAACGCTCTTGTTTTTTGACATCAGAACTATGACAAGTGTCTTCGCTTTTAACCCCATGACACTTTTCATCATTGTAATGTCAGTCATAACATCACTTGGCCAAATTGTTATCAGGTGAAATAATTTCATCAATGGGAAGACACATCGTAATGATTCTACTTTGAAAATTTGATGTATTTAACTAACTAATTTAAACAAATAGAATATGGGAATTTTTGTTTTTTATTTTACTTTTTAAACATCAAAATAATGTTACTAATATACAAAATGAAGCATCGAATTAATGATACTGTAGTCATAGCATAGTTGACGCATAAAATGTGACAACATTTTACTATGACGTTCGTCATTGGATTCATTTTATGCCTCGTTAATGCTATTTCTAATGACATTGATGTCACAATTCTGCATTTTTCCATGAGTGTATATGTATGTATGTATATTCTGGATCCTAGTGAAATTTTAAGGCAATGTCAGGTCGAATATCCGTCTGCTAAAAGCACATTTTTGGATGACAGATTCGTTTTGATAAACAAAAAGACCAAATCGGTTCACTACTTCACCTAGTCCCTTATGGATAATTCCATGTCAAATCGACCAAGAGTGGGACACGACCTCTTTCGATTTACACTAGCACAGTGTACTTATTGCTCAAAATTACAATATACAAATTCTTTTTTAGGATTATTTTTTAAATGTTGCGAAAGAAAAAAAATTATATCTTAAAAAAGAAAAAAAAAACACCTCCTTCAAAGTTTTAGGACTTTTTAAGGCCGGTTTGAGGTATTGATATAAAACAAGTTAGAGTGCTATATTCGGCTGTGCCGAATCTTTGATACCCTCCACCGACAGTTCGAATGTTTAAGGAGTAATATCTGTATGATGCCTTTTTATTATTATTATCTTAAACTGTGACGATTTGTTATTAATTGTGGTTTTAGGAGACTAAACTGTTTTCCGGGAGTAGGGCATATATGAGGCCTAGGGTAAATTATGTACCGATCTTCACGAAATTTCACAGTATCATTTATAGTCCTATAAAATTGTGACGAGCCAAAATTTGTTATGATTACATTATTTTTTACGGTTTTAGGCGTACTAAACTGTTTTCCGAGAGTAGGGTTTATATGGGGCCTAGGGTAAATTATGGACCGACCTTCACGAAATTTTACAGTGTAATTTCTAGTCGAATAAAACGGACTTGTGCAAAATCTTCTGTCATTTCGTGCATTTTTGCATCATTTATGTTAGTTTTTGTAACAAAATTATCAAGTTTTTGAAGGTGGTGGTTCCACATTTTGATTCATAGCTCTGGTCCTACTGAACCGATTTTGCTGAAATTCAATCCCAAACTGCTTAGGATAACTACAAGCAATTTGACACCTAGTGTGTTTATTTCTTTTGAGTTTTTCGAAAGTGAGCGTGTTTTCAACAGACGGACAGACGGACAGACAGACGGACATGGCTAAATCGACTTAGAATTACTCAAGCAGCCAGAATATATATATACTTTATGGGGTCAGAGATGAATAATAAAAAAGTTTCACACGGAATGACAAACTTAGTATACCCTCTTCACAACTAATTGTGGTGGAGGGTATAAAAAAATAAGCCAAATAAAAAAATAAGTTTTTGACTTAGTTAATTTTTAAAATTTAATATTTTGCAGATATTACATTTTTCAAAAGAAATCATCTTCGTATGTAAAGTAGTTTTCGAGATATTGAAGAAATAAGCTCAACACATTTAGCTAATTCGGCGAAATTATGACACAACTTATGAAAAAAAAAAAAATTATTTTTTTTATTCATATATGCTCCTAATAGGATAAAAGAAACCTTCTCACCTAATTTCATTAAAATCGAAAGGGGTCGTGTCCCACTTTTGGTACCGTTTCGACATTGAATTACCCATATATAAATCCGCTGGAAAAAAATAAGCCAATTAGGTCTACAATTTTATCTAGCTCCCATGCACATTTTAATTTTTTATTTTAATTCTTTACTTCAGAAGCTTTATATTTAACCATTGTTTTTTATAATTTTACGTCTTTTTTTTTGAGTAAATTGTGGTGGGCATCAGAGACGCGGCACGGCCGAACATAGCCTTATAACTTGTTATACCCACACTACAATAAAGAAGAGAGTATTATGCGTTTGTGCTGATGTTCGTAACACCTTAAAATATAGGTCGTAGACCCAACTGTTAGCATACCGATCGACTTAGAATTTTTTTTAAGTCGACCTTATGAGGACCGTCCGTCTATTTGGCTGGCTAGCTGGCACAATGACTACACTGTGCTAGAAATTAACACTTTTTTTAGGCGAGCTGTGCACTTGTCGTTTTTCTGGTACACTGAATCTAGTGGTGCTACCCGTTTTTTTATGTTAGCGCTAGTTTTCGAGATACACAGTTATTAAAAATAGAGGAGGTTGCACAACATATGTTCGCGTAACTCAAAAACGCTTTATTTAAAAATAAAAAAACTAAAAAAACCGAAATTCCGCAATAAAATTTTGTATATGAGCAGTAGACTGCCACTTAAAAAAAAAGTCTTTCAGCACCACACAGATCGGTTCCTTTTCTCAAAAAAGTAATTGCTGCAAAATTTTATTTAATTCGGTAAGGGGGAAATGGCGCCTCAAAGCCCCCAAAGTTTACTAAAATCAGCATTTTTTCACAAAAGTTGACTTTGGGCTTGAATAACTCAGCTATTACCCATCACTCATAAAAATGACATATTACTGAAATGAAGGAAATTTAACGCTGAATAATTTTTTGATTATCTCCAACCGTTTTCGATTTATACCCCCCCAAACAAGATTTGCGCCTTCAATAACTTAATTTGCAAAACGTTAAATTTTGTGTTACTATTTTATTACGTATGTAGGTATTTATAACAATGTATTAATAGTTTGTATTGAGTAACGTGTATTTGTTGCAGTCAGGAAACCTGAGGCGATAATCTTGAACTACTTGTAGTATATATTGTTTTTGTTCTTCATTTGTTGATAGTATGGAATTATAATCTTGTATCAATTTAACCCCCCTTTCTGCCGCATCATTCACAACTTTTATCGTTTTAATTTTATTTATTGCCTCTTTATAATTTTCTTCTACTTCCCACTCAGAGGGTGGCTTTTTTAAAAAGTTTATATTTATATTAAATCTGGTAAAAAAATTTAATGTTGTTTTCGAAACAAACTGTTCGATGCCCTCTTCCAGGATTTCAGAAATTGTTACATTTGCCCTTTTATCATTTTGTTAAGACGATGATTCTCTATTTAATCTTTCCACCATTTTCGCTTTAGTCTCCGAACTTACGCTTGAATCAAAAAAGGCAAAGGCGACAGCTTCTGAACCTAAATACCAAAGATGCCTACAAAATTTTACAGACGATATTTTTGAGATTTCGCTATCATATTTTGCATATTCGTGAAGCTTAATTAAAAAATTAAAATCACAAAAAGGTGCTCTTATACGTCGAAACCAATACCATTAAGTTTTTGAGCCGTTGAAACAACTTCCGAAACATAGTGTTCAACAGAATTAAATTCCACCAACTGTATTAAGCACAACTTACGTTATAGCCCAATGCGCCTGTCTAGACCAGAATCTTGAAACAAACGCTTAAATTTTTCGAATATTTCCTTTGCAGTTACGGCTTCTTGAATATAAACGTACTCAAATTCATTTATTGTCGCAAAAATAAAGTTCCGTTATCAAGTAAAGCACAACAACACTTTTGCAAAAACAAAGTACCGTAATCGGCAGCTTAGGTAAGTTCAAACATCAAAACACTTTTGTAAATTCTTTGTGTTTACAGATTCTAAGGGGATACCCTGTTGGCCAAACTGCCGTCGACGACATTGTCGTCAACGATTTATGCACGACATGTCCTCTATCACTTAGGATTTCTGGAAGACAATTTTGAGGAAAATGTCGTGGACGACAAAATACTCGACATTGTCTAGTGCACTGTCTTTTAAAGAAGTTAATAAACGACGACATGACCGACATTGTCTTACAAGTTGTCTTTTGTCAAAGCTTATCCACGACAACATGACAGACATTTTCTTGTAAGGTATCCTCTATCAACAACTATACACGACAGTATGAGCGACAGTGTCTTGTAAGCTGTCCTGTATTAAAGTGTATGCACGACAACATGACCGACAGTGTCTTGTTAAGTGTCCTCTATCAGCTTCTAAGCACGACAATATGAGCGACATTGTCTTGTAAGCTGTCTTCTAAACAAACAAAAATAATTTGTTCCCAATAAATAATAAAAATAACTGTAAAATAACGATAATAATAAAAAACTTCCAAAGCAAAGTGAAGAAAATCAGTCAGTCAAGTCTGAGAACTCAAAGACTAAGGTCTTATTCTAAAAATATGTATGTGCTATTGTATATGTTTATTTTTTCGTTTAGGTTTATAGGCGACATTGTCGTGTAAGCTGTAACTCCTATAACTTCAATGACATTGTCTTATACGCAGTCGTTGACGATAAAGTAGAATCCTTTGTCGTCCATATAGTCGTCAAAGACATGTGAACGACAATGTCGTTCATGTGGTCATCAAAGACAATATGAACGACAATGTCGTTCATGTGGTTTCAACGACTATATGGACGACAATGTCGTGCATGTAGTCTTCAACGACAGGCTGAGCGACATTGTCTCTCTTTGTGTCGTGCACGATTTACGCGACACTTGTTTGAAAATGTCGTCGACGATTTGCATTAGTTGTCCCTTACGTGTCGTGCAGGAATTAACATTGTCGTGCACGAATCATCAATGATTCGTGCACGACATGGACAACTGGGTATCTGCTTATTAGCCTACCTACATACCTACGTAATAAAATAAATAACACAAAATTTAACGTTTTTCAATTTAAGTTATTGAAGGCGCAAATCTTGTTTGGGGGGGTATAAATCGATAACGGTTGGAGATAATCAAAAACTTTCTTTAGTAAAATTATTCAGCGTTAAATTTCCTTCATTTCAGTAATATGTCATTTTTATGAGTGATGGGTAATAGCTGAGTTATTCAAGCCCAAAGTCAACTTTTGTGCAAAAATGCTGATTTTAGTAAACTTTGGGGGCTCTAAGGCGCCATTTCCCCCCAACCGAATTGAATAAAATTTTGCAACAATTACTTTTTTGGGAAAAGGAACCGATCTGTGGAGTGCTGAAAGACAAATTCACAAAAACAAAAAATCCCATATGCGCTAATGGCAGTCTAATGAGCAGTCGTTTTAGAAACATAATTTTTTTTTTGGAAAAAAAATAATTATTTTATCAAAATTTCGAAATTTTTGTTAACAAAAAAATTGGAAAAAGCAGCTTGGCTTCTAATTTTTTGCAGAGATATAAAAAACGAAATTGCAAACAAAACAAACTATAAATGATTAAAATCTGTTATTAACTTTTATTCACAAAAGTCGAACAGTTTTTATTAATTTAAGAATTTCATAAAACTCAATATTTGTATTGGAGCCCCCTAAGAAGTAGAGATAACGGGCAAGTATGTCTCGAGAAAATGTTAAGGACGAAAAAATAATTGAGGTCGGTCATACATTTTATTGCCCTAGGGGCGACTCCTGGGCATTTATGGGACTTTTTCTTTAATATATTTCTAGTCTGCATTGAACATTTTGTATGGGAGACCCCTTAAGGAATGGAGACAGCGGGTAGGTATGATAGAAATAAGTGATTGAGATGAAAAACAAAGTGGGGTTGGGCATACATTTGACCCATCCAGGAGCATCCTACGCTGTACCGGCTAAATTTAAGAATTTCAACCATACAAATATGTTTGTTTTATTAGAAATATTTATAACAGTAATATTAATAAACTAAACCGTTTTTGAGTTACGCGAATATATGTTGTGCAACCTCCTTAATTTTCGAAATAACGGCTAACCTATAAAACGGTTAGCACCATTGCATTCAGCGTACTCGAATTATGTTGAAACGCCATGTGCCCGGCTTGTCTATTTTTACAACTAGCACAGTGCTATCTATTGAAAATTGTGATATTCGGTCCATAATTTCATATAACCCCCATTCGGAATATGGCACAAAAATATTTTATTGCACAGTAAATCGTTTTAGCAAATTTTATTGGTACATATTATAAATATAAATACCACTCTCGCAAATAGCTTTTAATGCCATAATTTTCTTATGTTGTTATAGACATAAAATTTGGCAACAATAATTTTAACGATAGCTCCTAGTTGTGCTTGTACCGTATAAGCCATCTTCCTAAAATCACTTAAAAGAAAACAAATCTCATATATATAGATGAAGATATCTAAATAATATTCAGCATAAAGAACTTTTACATGAATGGTAACCTCCTTACATAATTTTGTTCTGGCAGGTCTATGATTGCCCATGGATCCCAACTTGGGTCCATTCTCAAAAATTTGTTTTTAAATATTATGGTGTAGGATATCATATGGTCGGGCTTTACCGACTATACTTTTTTACTTGTTTTCAATAAGGTTTTGTTATACAATTTCAATATAAAATTTTTTGAGTTTATTTGCGATATTTTTAACATTTTTTTTTTTTTTTTTTGTATTACAATGCACTTACTACAGGTATTACGACGATAACTATCATGAAAGTGCACTTTAAAAGTTCCATGAAATAAAGAAAAAACTGTCAAAAGTACTGCTACTACAGCCATAGAGTAAATTTTAAAGTTCAAACAATATACTTGACAATGTTTTTGGTTGTTTTAGAGCATTCTCAAGTTTATCTTAAGTGCCAAATATTGAATGTCATCATACATATTGAAACATTAGACTAGAACGCAAAAACAGCCGTTATCGATTAAATCCGGCAATCTAATTATTCAAGAGCTCAATAAAGCATTGAATATAATAAAAGAAAATTTTATTTTAAAATTTTTGGTATTAAATTTTGTTTTTAAAAAAAGGAAAAACTTTTATTATTAATCTATTTTGATTTAAGAACAAGCAAATTATCGGAATTCTAATCAATAGTTTGATTAAAAAATGTTGGGCTTGTCTATTATTCTTACTACTTACTTAAACATGCAATGGATGCATTCACTTTATAAATTTATTTACTCTACAATGAAAGTATTTAGCAAACTTTTACATTTGAAATGAGTCGGAGAAAAATATTTAGATTTTTCAATTACACATAATTAGAAGATGATTAATAATTTATTATCTTCGTTCTAACAATTTAAGAAAATAAGTTCATTTTGTAATGTATATAACAAATTTAAAAAATTATCTTTATTTTCTTGATTTAAACGTTATTTAAGAAGCCAAAGGCAATTTTATTATTTTCAAATTTAAATAAAATAACAAAAGAAAAAGTTTTATTGGACAACGTAATTGATAACAAAATAATTTTCTTTTTATCATGTGAGTGTTATTTAGTTATTTTACTTGTGTTAATAAAATAAATTTATTTTGAGTGGAAAAAGGTGATCTTAGAATAAATTCTCTTCCTTGATTAGGAAACAACTTTTACCTTAATTTTTGTTTTCATTTTGGTATAAAACAATCGGGGGTTTTCCTGGAAACGTTAGTGATACAGGAAAACGTTTTTCTTCCGTTAAAGCGTTATTTCAAAAAATTATAGCCATTTGTATTTTTTTCATTTTCGATTTAAAGGTTATTTACACCAATTTTCAGTTTTGCTGGTTGTTTATGAAAAAAAAATTCATTTTTTATTTAGTAAAGTAAGTAATCACAAAAAAACTTACTTTTCCCGACTAGACCGTTATAAAATAAAATGTAACCAGCTAAATTTTTCGGTGTATCCTATCCTACCCAGAAGTCAACCTCTCCTGCACGTACACAGAAAAGAAAAAAATCAATTTATCCGTACTTAAATCAAGCCAAAGTGGTACGTTATGTACGGATTTGCTTAAATCAAGTCATAATGATTATTTCAAGTACATAAAATTAAATGTCATGTACTTAAAACAACCCGAAAACGGGAGAAACTTAGGAAAAGTGAGAAAAAAAGTCATCTTAAACTGTGCTCTGTTCAAGAATTCCTTAGTCCTTCGAAAGTGAACTTGATTACAACCTAAACTCTTACCCCAGAGAATCAAAGATAGAGAAAAAAATCCTTTTTTACTGAACCGTTACACATGTTTGTTTCATTTTTGTTGTATTCCGGCCTTTGTTTACAAAAGAACTCTTACTTATAAGATATCAGCAGCATGGCCGATATGGTTTTCGTAATGATTCTACTTTGAAAATTGCATGTGCTTAACTAAATTATTTTAACAAATAGAATTCGGGAATTTTTGCTTCTTACCTTCCTTTATAAACATAAAAATAATGTTTTTCTTCTTGTAGTGCTGTTGTTGTTTCTACACAAAACATGCTAATCGTTTTTTACCTTATTTTGTAATGTAGTTGTTGTTTCTATAGCAAACCTTTACAATCACACGCATGTTGGTTTCCGAAAGTTTTCGTACTTAAATAATCTACACATCTCACAGGTACATGCAAAGAGTTCATGAGATAAAACCTTCGTGGGTCTTTGTAAAACACGCTTTTCCAGAAGCGGCGAACTAGCAACAAGGGCTACTAATTTTTTTTTTTTTTTTTTTTTTTTTTTTTTAATTTCCTAAGCTAATCCCGCGAAGCTCTATGCTTGTCTGCAGGAAAGAAACCAGAGTCTCTGGCGGGAATCGAACCCGCAACCTCGGTGCTGATAGACTAGCTCGCTACCAGCTAGCCTACCGAGGCATCCTGCTATCGCGATGGATCGAATAGGAACTAATAAAAATCTTAGTATGAAAATATCGATTTTTAATGAGAAGTGTCAGTTGGCAAAGATGTTAATATTTTCTCGATTTTACCTTTATTTAAAAAATTAGTGCCGTATTTAAATTTTTTTTTACTTTTTTCGTGCAAACATTTATTATTTTGTGCCAGGTATAAGTGATTGCGATTTAACATCCTTCTCCACATTTGGATAAAATCTTTAAGTAACGCTTTTTTCGTCTATTTGAGCGTTTTTAATATACTATAAAAAACTGCAGCACTTTTAGGTTTGTTTTACATCTTCATAAATTTGTATATGAGGCATTATTCGTGAAGCGCAAAAAATATTTTGCCAAAATTCTTTTATATTTGGCGTAACTATACCTCTAGTTGGAAATTGTTAAAGGCCCGAGATAGAGAACAATCCAGAATTGTAGTTTCAACGAAATGCAGCCCTTGCTCACACAGCTCGTTAAACAATGGCTCTTCTACTCTAAATTTTTGACGATCGAATAATATCGTGTTTTTCTGATTTTAAATGGTCACGGCCTTCGACCGATCTAACGTCTACCGATTTTTTTTCTGTGCACGCTACCTAAGGACGCTACCATCCAAAACTGTAAGGCGAATAAATAAAATAAAATTATTAGAAAAGCATTGCGAAATGCTCTAGAAAGAGCACGACAGGTGAAAGCAAACAATGAGCGCCATTTGCAAGATATCAAAACATGAGATGATAATATTTCCAAACTATAATCTAAACTTTAACTTTGAAGGGGGTAATATGTGTTTGTCCAGATGTATGTACCACATATAAATATTTCTTCTACCTCATCTTTTAGTATTCCTATTGACTAAGAATCACTTTTAAAATTGATCTAACTCAGTCCGTTTATCCGTCTGGCTGGCAGAAGCACAAAGCCTATTGAAAGCGGTGATTATCGGTCTATTATTTAATAAGGACCTTTTTCCGGAATATAGCCTTTATGCCCATAGACGATCTTATACAGGAATGTGATGAAAAACGATCGGTTTTTAAACGAACGCTTTAAGCAGGTGTGATGAATTTCGACCGATTTTAAAATCCATTCCTTTCGAATTGCAGTCAAATGTCATTATTGACTATAAAGCTAATTTTATTATTAAATTGATTAAAGAGAAGAATAAATAGATTTACAGTCTATTGCCTAAATGTCTAAATTTTTTGTTCAAAATACAGTTAAATTAATATATATAATATAAAATGTAAAAGAATATAGAGAGCAAAAAGAGGAAAATGTATTAAAAATTATTTTTTAAAGATACTGAAAACGACATTATCGATTTCAACTCGTTTTGTTTTCAAAATCGTTTTCCATCGCATACCTGATAATGTTCGCATTTACTGACCCCAGGCTCCAATTTAGAATGACGAGAATACATACAACAAATAATTTTTTTAAATTTGGCTTAAAAATATGTTATCTCTCAACTTCGCCTTCAAGGAAAAGATATAAGCTTTCTTTTGAGCAAAAAAAAAAAAACACATTCCGGATAAAAAAAAAAAAATTTAAATTAAAAAAAACAGAAGTAAGGAAGAACATGTAAAATCAATAAAAATGGATAATCATTTAAAAAAGCAAACTTCGATCTACCAAAGGTTAAAATACAATTTGGTTTAAGGATTGATGTTTGACTATTGACGTCAGCAGTCGTCGATGGCTGCGAGTGAAAACGGCAAATCCATTTGAGAAGATCGAGTGGTTGCGATCAAAACATGTCATGGTAACCTGCCGGCCGCGGTTCGAATCCCGGCCACGGTCAAGAATGAAAGATTATCAATAACAAATTTGATTAATTTTCATGTTGCTAAATTCCTTTCTTCATAAAAATAATTTAATGAAAATTAAATTTAATGAACTTAAGCCTAATTAAAAATATTAAAAATTTGGATTAAAAACCATAAATAATTCAACAAAATAACCACATACTAATTATTAAAAAAAAATAAAAAATTAAAAAAATTTTTTAAAAAAACAAAAAATTTTTTTTCAAAAGATTGATCAAATAGCTATCGAAACTACTTGGGACAAATTTTGCTAGCACCAATAGGTAATAAGTAACATGATGAGAAAGAACACCTGTATGGCCAAAATGTCTAACTTTGACCCCCTCTTACTCAGAAACTACTGTTCAATAGGACTAACCTTGGTGCAAGTCGGAAGACATCGATTTAAAAATTGGGTCACCCCATATATAATTTGCAGCACAAAGACCTCTTATATTAATATTAACCTCATGATATAGCTTTGTGTTCAGTACACTCTCTATAATCTTACTCTTAAAACTTTGGTGTAGTGTATCATGTAGTCGGTCGGGCTTAGCAGAATATACTTTCTTAGTTGTTGGCTTCATTTAAAATTTTCTATTAATATTATTATAGTCTATTTGCTAATATTCAGCATATTTTGCCGTATAATTTGCCCGAAATTAGTATAGATTTAAAAAAGAAGTCCGTTTGTTTAAATTACTGAACTTCCGTCACTTAAATAATCTCTTTAATTAGATTTATTTTCAGGGTAATGCAACTCTTGCTAATTAAATAAAATTTTTTTTTTTTACATTCTTCTCTGCAACATTAAAAGCCCCTTTTGGTTGCATCCTCGACTTTTGTTCAGCTACCTGGTTTTATATTTAAAATTTTTTTTTGTGTGTTGAATTAACATACTTTTGTTTCACAATTAAACAGATTTATTTGCTAAAAGACAGTAGAAGCCATTAAAACAAGGTACATAAATGATGAATGTTGATTTTTCACTAAGGGCAGGCACAGTTACAGGCTCTACTATTTGGTCATGGAATTACGCTGATTGTAATGAGGAATGTAAAAAATACACAGTAGTTTTCTTTTTCAAAAGTATAAAAAAGGAAAATTGTATAAAAAGCTTATTAATAAATATATGCTAAAGAGCTTTGTATTTATAAAACACAAATGCAATTCGTTTTCCCCTTTGGTTTATGGAGTAGCTATTTTTACAATATGAATGGAAAATGGAAATTACAAAGTTGAATGTCGTACATGAGAGTTGGGTTTAACCTTTAGTGTAGTATAATCTGTATAATTATACATTGAATTAATTTGTTTGTTTTTTATGTGAATAACTTAAAACAAATTAGCAAACGGCAGTTCGCCCTTAAAAAAGTAGTGGCTTTAAAATAAAATTTAATAAGTTTGCGAACATTTATCCGATTTCTTTTTAATATCGCTAAAAAAGTTCTGCAGATTTTTCAGAAATTTTGTATTAAATAAGACATTAAGCAAGTTACAATTTAAATGTTCACTTGAAAAGAATCCAATAAAAACAAGTAAGAAAGTATAGTCGGTCAAGCCAGCACCACAGTACTTAAAAACACATCATGCTTATGTGTCCATATAAATATGGATTTCTCTATGTTTAAAAACTTCATTAAAATCGGTTTGAACGTTTGTGAGAGGCAGAAATTGCCCCCTACATCCCCTTGTGGTCCTATTTTTGAAAAACTGTATAGCTTATGTGTCCATATAGATATGGATCTATCTATGTTTTAAATTTCATTAAAATCGGTTTGATAGTTTCTGAGAGGAAGATATTTCCCCCTATCTTCCCTCGTGGTTTTACGATTTGGCCCTTTTTCAATAGGCTTGGTCCTCGTGTCAATAAGAACCCATGTCCCAAATTTTATCAAATTATCTATTAAATTGCGACCTGTACTTTGCGCACAAGGCTACATGGACAGCCAGCCAGTCTGCCTGCCAGCCGAACGGACATCTTTAGTTCGACTCAGAAAGTGATTCTGAGTCGATCGGTATACTTTAAGGTGGGTCTATTTTAAGGCGTTACACACATCAGCACAAATGCATAATACCCTCTCCACTATTGTGGTGTGGGTATAATAAATCTAGAGAACTCCATAAATAATATTGATTAGAACTTCGAATCTTAATTTTATCTCTTAACCTGCTTAAAGAATTTTAATAAAAATAGTAAAATTATAAAATTTTCTTAAAAAGTTACTCTCAGTCGTAAGGATTAAAGAAGGCTCTAGAAAAATTATTGGACCTTTTTATACCCACACCACAATAGTGGAGAGGGTATTATGCATTAAAGCTCTGGTCCTAGAGCCACGTTAAAGTATACCAATCGACTCAGAATCACTTTCTTAGTCGATTTATCGATGTCCGTCCGGCTGGCTGGCTGACTGTCCATGTAAGCCTTGTGCGCGAAGTACAGGTCGCATTGAAATTCGACACACAGGTTATAATTGACACAAGGGCCAATTCTATTGAAAATGGGGGATGTCGCTGCATAATATCACAGAGCCCCTTTACAACTTTCTTTCTGAAATAGGGTCTTTCTGTTCATAAACCATCTTATTTTGTTGGTATTTAGAATAAATGTGGTCCAAACTCATTTATTGTCAAAGTCATCTTACCAAATTTTATTGGAATCGCTCCGTATTTGACCATGGCTCCCATACAAATAAATACTACTCCCGAAAATAGCTTTTAATGTCTTAACTTCTTTATAAATGTTTATATTTACATATATATCTGTGGCTTAGAGCTAAAAGGGTATTTGATTTGTTTTCTTGCTCTCTTTCATTATGGTAAAACAGCTTAAGTCATACTTAACCCAGAACAGGTTCATAAATAAAATGCTGGCCAATGTCACTATGAAAACATCCATAAAAGCATCTTTAATAACCTTCAATTCCAATTTTCTCAAAAGTGAACATTTTGACATTGGCTCTTTTAGCTCCAAGCCACAGATATATTGGCGACAATGACTTTGACGATAGCTACTATTTCACGACAAAATGTTGTGCAGCTTGGTCCTAAATAAACAAAAGGCCCCTTTAAACCCGTTCTCTTAAATCACTTGAAGGCAAACAACTTTCATAGAGATGAAGAAAGATATCTATTTTATATTCGGCACAAAGAATTTTTTTATGAATCTTAAACTCAATTACATAATTTTGTTCTAGCGGGTCAATCATTGTGAATTTGGGACCTAAATAGGTCACACTTGCAAAAATTTGTTTTTTTATACTGTGGTGTAGGGTGTCATATGATCGGGCATGACCTACCCAGTAAAAACTTCGCCTACAAAATTATGTGTTGAGTAATCAGAAAAACATAAAAGCACTACTTACAATTCTCTTGAAAGAACCAATGAATTTTACAAGGGATGTCCCAAAATAAACGCATTCAAAAGTAAGTAATTATTTTTTTACCTAAATACATCCTCAACCAATTGAAGCTGGTGTCCCTCAGAGAAGCATCCTGGGCCAACTTTTATACTTAATATATACTTCAGATATGCCAATGAACAACTACACCCAAACTTCAACATTTGCTGATGACACAGCTTTTCTAAGCGTGCACGAAAACAGTCAAGAAGCATCTCGACACCTACAGGATCATATATTTCAACTCGAACTGTGGCTAAAGCAATGGAGGATAAAGGTCAATGAGCAAAAATTCGTACATGTAACATTTACCTTGCGTCGGGAAACATGCCCCCCTATTAAAATCAATAATCATTTAGTGCCTCAAAATTCGCATGTAAAATACCTCGGTATTCATCTAGATCGCCGTTTAACGTGGAAAAGCCATATAGAGGCAAAATTATCTCAAATGAAACTAAAAGCCATCCAAATTCATTGGCTTATTGGAAGAAACTCTGTCCTAAGTCTCGACTGCAAACTTTTACTTTACAACTCCATCTTAAAGCCAATCTGGTGCTACGGTATTCAACTATGGGGCACTGCCTCGGCCTCTAATATCGAAAAAATTCAAAGGCGCCAAAATAAACTTCTTCGAATAATCACAGCTGCCCCTTGGTATGTTAAAAACTCAAATATACACAAGGATCTCAATGTTCCATTAGTAAAAACTATGATTACAAAATATGCAGTAAAATATTTAAAAAGGCTTGAACAACACCCAAATCCACTAGCTCGAAATATTTTAAACCATGGCGGCCACACTCGCTTAAGAAGAAGAGACACTGCAGCACTTACCCAATTAGATGAGCGATAAACACTTATATATGTGAACAGAACCCGTGATGAAGAACATTTTTGTCTGGCACTGGCAGGACATAAAATAACGTATTAGGTTAAGATTTGATTAATTATTGTTAGTTCATATTTAATATATGAAGATTCAATAAAAAATAATGAGAAAAAAAAAAAAAAAATACATCCAGAAAAAAGTAGTTATAGAAGTTGTAATAGAAGTAGTTAAAAAAGAAAGCTACTAAATAATGAGTCAAAGAAGCTATTAACTTTGAAAAAGTAGGCGAAGTTTTTACTGGGTACTATATAGGGTATTCATTTAATCGACCTTTTGCTTTAATCGGTTAATCGCTCGATTAATTAACCGAGGTTTTGGTTTAATCGGTCAATAATCGGTTAATTTTGTTTTTGATCGGATAACCGATTAATTAAGTTCTTTTCATAAATTAAGTAATTTCAATATATAGAAATGCATTAATTATTTATTATTTGGAGTTTATTAGTAAAAAAAAAAAACAATAACATACCCAACATTAAAATTCTTGAACTAAAACGAGCAAACAAAAAAACAATTCACAAATATGTAATATGCATTTTTCAATTAATACATAATTGGGGGATTTACAAGGTGTGCTATTAAGTCATATCGTCATAATGTCCTAAATAATATTTATCAATTGATTAAAGTAAATATTGTTGTGTTTCAAGCCAAATAAAAATTTTAATGCAGCGCTCATTGATTCGTCATAACTGCACAGTAGAAATATAAATTATTAGCGGTAGCCCACAACAGTCATATCGTCGGCTTAATATGCAAACCTGCTAACTTGCTTTCAGCACATTATACAGGAGAGACCAACAACTTTTTATTTTTTCTTCTTGCAGCTTGAAAGAAAATTAAAATACAATTAGTTTTACACATTTCAAGACTTAAATAGAAGAAAAACTACATGCTTGTCGACGAGGCGTATCTATTTCTACCATACGACATCAAAATCTCAATTTACATAAAAAGTGGATTTAGCCGGTTTGTATATTAATCATACTATATATATTTCTAGTAATTATTTAAAAATATATGACTTTACAACTTTATGACTACCTTGTGAATCCCCCAAGTATGTATTTATAAAAAAATAGACTGAGATAATTTTATTAGTAATTTCAATAGTTAAAGGAGATCTTATAAAATAATCTTTTAGAAAAGTAATTTCGTTTAAATGTTTAGGAGTTAAGCGATTATTTTCTTTTATTTTGACAAAACTTGACTTAGAAAAAATTATTTCAAAAAATTATTATTTATCGTAGATGAAAATCTAGTTTCTCGGTCCTTTTTCAGGATTTCTCTAAGCATATAAAACATTCCATTATGCCCTTAGAGTCCTGTTTTAATTTTTAAAAATGTTTAACACTTCTAGTTGTTTCGGTTAATTTTGTTAAAACACTGATATGGGAAGGTATGAGAAGAAACAAATAACTAAACACATACATATAAAAAGTACGTGAAACAAAAAAGGTGTTGGAAATCAAACATTAAACTCATTTTTCGCCACATTCCTGTTGATTGAACATTGAAATTGGTCGGCGGAAAATGGGTTGAAATAAAGATCACTGAACACCTTTGTTTTTAAGAACAAATATTTTCTAAACACAAACCTTTTGTATATGAGACGAAACAAATAATTAAAAATACAAAAAAAAATTTGTTATAATACTACAAAAAATTAAAAATCTTATTACATCGGTTAATAGACTGAAATTAACCGGTTTAATCGTTAATCGAAAAAAGCCAATTTGAAATTAACCGATCAGTTAATCGGGTAGTAATTAATCGGTTAACCGAATGAAAACCCTAGTACTATACTTTCATATTTGTTTTTACTAGAGATGAGCGATATTTCCGTACCTGTGATTTAATCACTGTTACTGAAAAATCACGAATCGCAGTTGTGACCAAATCTGTTAAGTAACAGGTACTTGCTAAGTTGTTATTTTCTTATTTTGTTTCATACACAAATTTATGATATTTCACTGTTTGTGTGGGTAATAGCGTTTTTTGCACTCATCAATGTAATTGTTGCTATTTTTTCTTTTGTTCTCTCTTCCTTATTAGAATTTTTTTTAAAGCCAATGTTTATTTGTTCAAGTATGTCCAACTAAACAGGTGATCGTTTTTGTTGTCTTATTTCTTTGTCAAACTCAATAACAAAAACACAAACAAAATTTTGTTTATATAGAGTTTGTTTGACAGTAAGAAAACCACAATGTTTTTGTGGTAGAGATGCGTACTTGATTAATACACCTTGTTAAAAGAACTTTTTTTGTAAACACACATGTGTTAGTGCAAATTGGATTTTTCAATAGAATAAAACAAACAAACCTGTGAATTTTATAAATTGTGAATTTATAAAATATTAAACAAATAAACAAGAAAAATGGCTTATGAATTAAAAAAAAAGAAAACAAGTGAAATATGGAAGTTTTTTGATCCAATTGATGATTTTTATGCGAAATGCAATATATGCAAAACAAAAATTTCTTATAAAACATCCACTTCCAATCTAAGAAAACATATGAACAACAAACATCCAACTGTAGCCTTGCCTGAAAGTCGGAGGAAGATTGTAAGTAACTACCTATTAACATTCGATTAATTGGAATTAAAAATGTATGCATATCTTTTATTATAGCTTGAACAACGCGGAACGGAAATTTTAGAAGATGATTTAGAAATTGTTTCTTCCGAGTTGCCACCTTTACCGCCAAATACAATCAAAAACCAAACTGCCCCGAATTCAGAAGAAAATGTTCAAGTATCATCTGTCGCTCAAGTATCGGTGCCTGCAACATATTGCGCACTGACATTTTTACGTCAACCAAAAGTGTCCACATTATTTGGGAACCCCAAAATTACAAAAAAGACTGCCTGTGAGATTGACAAGAAGTTGCTACTTCTTTTTATATTTGATTTTCAACCATTCAGCGTAGTTCAAGATTCTGGATTTCAATCATTTGTTGCTTCTTTAATCCCATCTTAGCAGCTGCCAAGTAGACAGTCAATATCGAAGACTGCTATTCCGGCATTATACGAGGAGTGTCAGCACAAAATTAAAGAACTTATAAAACATGGTATTAAGTTTTGCATCACAACAGATTGTTGGACATCCATAAATACGGTCAGTTATATTGCTGTAACAGCACATTTTTTAGATAATAATTTCAATTTGTACACCGTTTTGCTACAGTGCCGTTCAATTGACGTTTCTCACACGTCCGACAACTTGGCATTGTTGTTATCTGATATAGTGCAGAGCTGGGGTATACAGGACCAAATTTTACTAGCCGTATCAGATAACGCTATTAATATTAAAAATGCCATTAAAGTTAAATTAAACTGGAATTATTTTGGATGTTTTGCTCACACCCTCAATCTAATTGTAAAACATGGACTTAAAACTGAAGAGATTTCTAAAATTTTAAATAAAATAAAACAAATTGTAAGACATTTTAAAAAAAGTTCTAAGTCCAATGCAAAACTGATGGCATACCAAAGAAATGTCGGTAAGGAGCCATTAAAATTGCTACAAGAAGTTGAAACCAGGTGGAATTCAACATTATACATGCTCCAACGGCTTATACTTCTCGAAGATGCAGTTAAATCCACAATTGCACTAATTGGCAAACAATTACCATCTATATCACAAAGGGAGTGGCTCATAATTAAAAATCTGTGCTTAATACTAAAACCTTTTGATGATGCAACTCAAAATGTTAGTGGAGAATCGTACTGTTCTGGATCTATTGTAATTCCAGTTGCAAATGGTTTAATTAGTGTATACTCAAATATTAAAGCAAGTGAATACCCGTATGAAATTACACAATTTATTACAAAAGTGAAATTTGGCATTGTTGACCGTTTGCGTAACATTGAAGAAAATGAGACTTTAGCAATGTCTACGTTTTTAGATCCAAGATTTAAAACGTTTGCCTTTTCTAATCCTACTTGTGCAGAACATATTAAGGAAATTGTTACGAATTCAATTTCGTTATTATATAACTGTCAAGCAAATACCGCAGAAAAAGAAATTGTCGACAATGCTATCCCGAATGAACTTTCTATTTGGAATTCTTTCGATTCGCATATTTCTCATTTTAAAACCAGAGGAACCACAACATCACGAGCAATCATTGAAGTACAAAGATATTTGGAAGACGACCTTATATCGCGAAATGAAGACATTTTAAAATGGTGGAGGATAAATAAAATCAAATATCCCAAGCTCTCTCAAATTGCTCAAGAAAAATTATGTGCCTTAGGTTCTTCGGTACCATGCGAAAGAATATTTTCGAAAGCTGGACAAGTGTTAAATGAACGGCGAACACGTTTAAGTGACAATAAAACGGAAATGTTGCTGTTTTTGAACACAAATTATAAATATATGTAATAACAAAATGTACAAAATCGTGTATATATGTATTTACATTGTATATAATAATTTTAACTAAAATTTGTTGCCTTTTTATAACTTTATTAGTTGTGTTTGCGTATTTGGAAAAATACTCGAACACCCCTTTTTAAAATCAAACCAAAAATTGTTGTTTTGTTATGGTTTTTTAACCTGAATTTTGCAGTTGTTTTTTAGTTTTGAATCTATTCAGATTATTCGTGTAATAAAAATTTTCAAATATCCTAGAACAAAAATAAAAGTTGTGATCACAATCACAGTTTTAAATCACAGTGATTTTAAAATCACGTTCACTTATCACGATGTTCCTTTAAAATCACGGGACCGCTCATCTCTAGTTTTTACTATGACAATTTTCGAAAACATTTCTACCCAAATATTGTAAAACAACCATAACAAGTAAGAATGCTTTCTTCGGCTGTGACGAATTTTTGATATCCTTTTATACAGAAAAAATGTTTGCCAAAAATTTTTCAAATAAAAAATTAATTGATGAGCATTAATTTTTTCACTAAATTTTTTGTTTGCTGCAATTAATTAAAAAAAAAACACATAATTTTAAATGTTTGTGTACATGTTGTGTTTTTTTAGTTAACGTAACTAATTTTTTAATTGACTAAATTTGTATGGCATGACTATACAAAAATACAAATCCGTTAATTGTAATCCAGCTTGTCGCAGATAAGCCCTTTTGATTTGTCGATTCATTGTAAACAAAAACACATTGGCCCTAATAAAAAAAAATATAGATTAGCCGTTTTAGAATATTTACTTATTAAATATTATTATTGAAATATAAACTATCAGACCATAATCTTATTTCGTGCAGAATCGGAATTGAAATTCAAAATCAAATATTAAGAGAAAATGTTTATTTGTGTTGTGATTACAATCGTGTTTATGATTATATTTGTAACCATCTGCCGAATATAAACCAAACAGGAGATCTATCTTTTGATACATATCTTTTAGTATCTTGTGTTGATGTAGCCGTCAGAAATTCCACCTTCGAGTAAAGACAAAAAAGGTCCATTAGAGCAGAAATTTCTCCATGGATGACTTTTAATTTGAAAGAATTAATATCTTACAAAAACAAACGTTGAAAGCAACGGCGAAAAAACCCTAGAAGCTTAGATGTTCAGGAAAGATTGAAAAGAGTTAGCAATATTATTAAGAGAGCTTGTAAAGAGTCTATGAACAACTTCTAAAAAAATTAACTAGATGAAATTCAACATGATCCAAAAAGAGCTGGAGGTTTTTAAACGAGACACTTGGAAGAATTCCAAAAAAAACAATAAACATTGAAGATTCTAATAGTGAACTTATTTTATGGCGATTTCTATACTGAGAAAAAAATGCTACAGTATATGCATGTAACACTTTTTCATGTTACCTATAATCACTCGAAGTGTTACATGCTGCACAACTTCAATCGAACAGAATTAGCTGCCTTTATTTACAACTATTACACTTTTATTATTAATGTAGTTCATTAGCGATTTTTAAAACTATTCGACTATTTGCTGCACACTTGCTTTACGGTTTGGAAACAGTCATTGACATCACTTATTGCTTGAACAAATTTAAAACGATAATAAATACATAGAATTTTCCACCAAAATAAAAAAAACGATTTAATTCAAAATGGAGTATGCCGTCAAAGAATATTTAGATGTAGAATTCTTTTGACAAAACTTTTAAAATATTATGACAAACAAAATAAAATATTGGTTGTACAAACAAAGTAGTAAGTACCAAAGTTGTAAAACAGGGCAGTATGAACCCTTAAGTAAAAGTAAGGGTAAAACATGTAACATGTTTTGCATGTTTTTCATCAACATTTTCACAAAAGAACTTGAAAATTTTTCCCACAGTTGTATTTTTTGTACAAACGAACACAAAATGTAGAACATATAACATTAATGCAACATTTTTCTCAGAAAAGAAATCGCAGTTAGATGATTCTGAAAGGTGGAGGTGCTAAATAATTTGTTTATTCAATCAATTAAGGACGACATGGTGCAAATTGAAGAATTTTCAACTGACTCGTATAATTATTAACGAACAATGGTACGTTATAATAATATTTTTCATCTTAATGATACAACATATGAAGAGGTACAGGATGTTATATTAAAAATAAAGCCAAATAAAAGCGCTGGACATGATAATATTCTGCCTGAAGTTATATTGAGTAATAAGAATGAACTTACTACTATTTAAGTAAATATTCTTAATAATATGGTAAATATGAGCGAGCATTTATCCCGATATTTTAAAAATTCATAAGGTAATATCGATTTCAAAAGAAATCAATAGTTGTACGTCTGTTATGTATAGACCAATCGCCATTTTATCGCGCATTGATAATGTGTTTGAAAGAATTTTGCACAATCGCACTTGCACTTTTTTGAGAACCCATAATTTACTAAATGATTTTCAAAATTGATTCCGGGAATCATGTGGAACAGAGGAAGCTGCCGTTAATGTTGTTAATTTTATTTGTAAAGGTCTAAATGATGGATATTGTGGCGTGACAGGTTTTTTTACGATCTTACAAAGGCATTTGATTTAATTGATCATAACATCTTGGTACAAAAACTTAAGTGTTATGGAATGTGTGGAAAAGAACTATCTCTTTTGGGAAGTTATTTGAGAAATCGTATGCAGTTTGTTCAGACTGGTGCCACAAGGCAGCGTAGTTGGACCTTTATTGTTTATTATTTATATTAATGTCTTGAAAAATCTTGAACTTACTGGCAAAATTTATATATATGCAGACGACATTAGTTTATTTTAATCTTACACGCATGAAACGGTTCCCACACAGAAAAAAATTTTTGCGCCAGTAAAAGAATTAATCAAAATTAAAATCAGTTTTAATTAAATATTTAATCAGGTGAATTAAACTTTCAATCAAGTGTATTTAATGTTTAATTGACAATATTTCAATTAAACGTTTAATTCACCTGATTAAATATTTAATTAAAACTGATTTTATTTTTGATTAATTCTTTTACTGGCGCAAAAATTTTTTTCTGTGCAGAGTAGATAAAGAGCGAGATGCGGCATTAAAATCAGAGTTTATGAGAATAAATTAACTTTTCTTGAATGCTTACAAAACTCGATTGATGAGATTTAAGCCATATTCGGATCGTATCAATCTTAGCGTTTTTGTAGATGGAAAAGAAATCATGGAAGTCAGTTCTTTTAAGTATTTAGGTATACAACTGCAGAGCAATCTTGCTTAGAGTCAACATATCCAAAATCTTAAGATTAAAACAGCCCAGGCTTTTGGTTTTTTTGTACAAATTTAAGAACAAATTTGATAAAAAAAAACGAAATTATTAATTTAAACTCTTTTAAATTATTTAGCCATTTTATATGGACATAAAAAAAGTTCTGAATTAAAAATGCAACGTATGCAAAATAAAACTTTTAAAGTGGTAGCTAATCTTCCCATCACATATTCAACTTTATCATTATACACCGACTTTTTAAAACTGTACTGTTACCTATTTATGGCACCTACAAAATGCAATTATTAGTGTTGTCATCCAACCATATATTTTTCGAATAATCAGCTCTCACTAAATACAAGGAATAATATGAACTTGGCAGTAGCATGGTGTAGGCTGGAAACTACGAAGCAACGTATTGAGTACATGGGTAGTCGTGTATACAATGGTTAACCATCAAATTTTAAAAATATAAATAGCATTGCTTTATTCAAACAGGGGTGTTCTGGAAATCGAAAACGCAAAACGCAAGAGTTTTAAACGTCGTTTTTTTCTAAAATTTCTGTAATAAAAGAACTTTATGACAAATATTATACAAATATTTCTCTATTAAACAGTATTTTATAGCAAACATATTAAATATTACATTAAAAGTGTATTAAAAACAACTTCCAAATTCTTGCGTTTTGCGTTTTCAATTTCCAGAATACCCCTGAAAACTAGTTTAAAAAATTGTTTGATTCAAAATATAGAGGAACTTTTAATGTAATTCTAATTCATATTGAATGTTAAAATATTATTTTTTTTTTGCTTCTTTTGATTTAAATATTTATGTATTTTTTTTTTGTTTGTTATTAAAAAGTTATTGTTGACTAGAAATTATTTCTTAAATAAACACTGGTCTACAAATGTGGGACAAAAAAATCCAATTTGGCATACCTGGCATCACGTCTTGCACATATTTTATCGCATGCTGGCAATACTGTAAAACAGTCAATACTGACACTACAATTTCACAATTATTAATTTGACAGAAACCCACATTCATTCTAAATTTTCATAATAGTAGCGTTTAAGCATGTCAGGGAGATATGCAATATAAGGATCATTAAAATATGCATATTAACATTATTTTGGTTTTGCACTCAGAAACTTGGACAGACGGACATCGACTATGTTTTGCATTTTCTTAATTCGCATTAAGCTTTTTCCAAAAAACCTCGGTGCAGTGAGCGATGAACAAGGGGAGCGTGCTCATCAAGATTTAATGAAAATTTTAATAAATTATAAAGGATTTTGGTACAACAGCATGCTGGGAAACTATTGCTGGACTTCAATATGTGAAACCGAACCAACAAAATACAAATGGCGTTCAAATAACGCCATTCACTTTTGAAAATTCCTTGATTACAAGTGATTTTATTTTATGTAATAAACAAATAAAAACATTTTTTGGACAGACATGGCTTAATTAGCTTAAAATTACTCAAGGTCACAGAAAATGTATATACTCTATAATTCAATTTAATTGCAAAGAATGATGGACCACAAATATAGCTAATATAATAACTGCAAGTTTTTATTCAAACAAAAATTAGCAAAGTTAAAAATGTATTTATTAACTGGGAAGAAAGTATAAACGTGCCATCCAGATTATATGACAATCTACACAACTTATTTTTGGTTAATTAGTATGAATAATAGTCCAATGACTACAAAATTTTGATTACATATTTAAAGTTAACTATCCCAACTTGAATCTTAACCATAACAAGAGATAAATGGTGGCAAAAGAGATTTTTGAGAACTGTGGTCAAATATTTATGTTGCAATTTAACATTTTTGGCTACGAGCATAGTTGACATTTCCAAATGAGATATATGGCATCATTAAACCATTACAACTATTTTCGTGAAGGCGTACACCAAACTAAGTTACAAAGTGATCCAAAAAATTATTTTTGCGTTCTATGTTTTAACGTACTTGATAATGTGTAAGGGATATGAATTTTAATATCCTGGCTAAGATTCTCCGAATATAAGAACACGTTGCTACAATATCATTCGATAAAAAATCATAGAAGAATTTTTTAACAGTTTTCTTTATTGATTTTAATCATCAATACTTACTAGTATTATAAAGCTGAAAAGTTTGTATGTTTCTATGTGTGAATGTTTGTAAGAGATAATCTCCGGAACTGCCAGTCCGATTTTGAAAATTTCTTCAACAAATGGAATGGAATGGAACCTCCTAACGGACAAAAGCTATATAAGGTTCCACTAAATTGCTTAGTATAGGATCCAGGGGCGATAAACACTATTCTTACCTCACTCATATCCCCTAAACTAAAAGGGAAAGGGAAAAATGTAATAGTTATCGTTGCTATTTAGAAAAATAAGCGGACAGCTGTCTGGTACTTTTTTGAAATTCGGCTCTTTTAGGCAGTAAACGGGTAAAATCTGAATTTTGGTACTTTTTGTCACCCCGTCTAGCTTTTAAACTAATAAACGTAAAAATAAAAATTATATAACGTTCGAAACTTATCAAAAAATACAAATATAAGTTTGGTACTTTTAAGAAATTCGTAACTATTGTTCGTACTTTTTTACTACAATAGGGAAATGTTTGATACTTCAATGGAGAGATAAGAAGAACCAAAAAGAGGAAACACGGACAAATGAATTTCTTTCTTTAGCTTTAAGAATCATAAAATTCAACATGCAATATCCTGAGTGATAAGACTCTATGGGGGAAATTTTTGGTACTTTTTTGGTAAAGGGTGGTTGAATGTGGCCGATGTTGAATGTGAACCACACCTAAACGCCAAGTTTTTTTCCGAATTTTATTTGACATTTCTCTATTTCAGATTTACTCAATTTGAACCATGGAGAGATACACAATCCAACAACGTGTTAAAGTTATACAGACTTATTATGAAAATGGATGATCAATTTTCGAAGAAAATGATCTTCAGTGATGAGGCACTTTTTCACCTCAGTGGATTCGTCAATAAGCAGAATTGCCGCATTTGGGCGAATGATAATCCAAGATTGAGTGTCGACAAACCAATGCTCCCACAAAGAGTGACAGTTTGGTGCGGTTTATGGGCTGGCGGCATCATCGGGCCGTATTTTTTCCAAAATGAGGCCGGTCAGGCAGTTACTGTGAATGGTGTTCGCTATCGTGAGATGATAACGAACTTTTTATGGCCCGAATTGGAAGATATGGATGTGGACGATATGTGGTTTCAATGGCCGTGTTATCTCACGTAATGGCGATGTCAATTGGCCGCCAAGATCATGTGATTTGACACCGTTGGACTTTTTTCTTTGGGGTTATTTGAAAGAAAAGGTGTACGTCGATAAGCCAGCAACAATTCAAGAGCAAAAGGATGAGATAATTCGGCACATTAACGGCATAGAACCTCCATTATGCCTCAGGGTCATCGAAAATTTGGACCATCGGATGGAGGTGTGCCGCGTGGTCGCGGCGCCCATTTGGCCGATATTTTGTTCCATACATAATTGAGTAATACCAATATATCATAATAAAATAAAATTACAATAATTTCCTAAATAGTTTGTGTTTTATTCAAAATCAACATCGGCCCTTGAAATTTAACCACCCTTTATTTAACTGGTACTTTTTGAATTTCCGTTAGTATTGGACCTATAAACATTAATTAAGGCATTCAATATCCTGAGTGAATGAAAATCAGTAAGAGGGACTTTTTGGTACTTTTTTGTTGTTTTGCTGGTACTTTTAGAATTTCCGTTAATATTGGACCTAGAAATATCAAATTAAACAAACAAGGTCCTGAGTGAATAACAATCTGTAATAGGTACTTTGTATTTCTCTAGCTGGTACTAACTTAGGAAAGGGTTCAGAGCCGCTTAAACCCCTATATTCAGATAATAATTATTATCGTTTTAGAAGAGTTCCATTAAATCAATAGTTGCCGTACTCAAAAGAAAAAGAAAGCCATTTTAACATGAGTACGCTGTTCACCCTCAATTCCGCCTACAGTCTATGTCTCCGCTCAACGGTCCACTGACCGAATGCGAAAGCGACCAAGAGGGGACATACGGAGAATTGCTAACACTCCGAAAATATCAGCGTTTTTATGTTTTTTAAAGGACGCCGTGCAATAAAGCCATAGGAAATAAAGCCATACATGGCCTTATTTCCCATTTAAATTTTTTTCTTTTCATGTAATTGCAATTTATTTAAAAATTGTTTTGTTGGTTTTTCTCTGGGTGTTTATATAAAAAATATAAGGAAAACACTTTTGGACGCAAGGATTTTCTACTCTATGGTTTCACAAAGACCGGCTTCGCTAACTAAAGCTTCTCTGCATAGCCGGCCTTTGGCCGGGCGCAAGGATTTTCTAATCTATGGCATGACAAAGGCCGGCTTCGCTAACTAAAGCTTCTCTGCATAGCCGGCCTTTAGCCGGGCGCAAGGATTTTCTAATCTATGGCATGACAAAGGCCGGCTTCGCTAACTAAAGCTTCTCTGCATAGCCGGCCTTTAGCCGGGCGCAAGGATTTTCTCCTCTATGGTATAACAGAGACCGGATTCGCTAACTAAAGCTTTTCTAAAGCCATAAGGCTTTATTTCCTATGGCTTTATTGCACGGCGCCTTTTTAAAGCTAGGAATATGAAGGAACAGATGGGCAATTTCGATTTTGATGAAATTAAAAACTTATGTTCATTAATCGATCTTAATTCAATAACACACATGCTTTATATTTCTTTGTAGTTAGTCAAAAATTCATTCTGGGCAGGCAGCGCCACGGCTAGTATTAAATAAAGTAACAAATGTTGCCGATATTATATACAATTCAGTGTTTTATTCAAAAAAAAGGACACAGAAAAAATTATTAGTAGATTTTTATTAATTAAAAAAATTATTTAAAAAGTATTTAAATTTAATTAATGTGACAATTGAATAAATAGTCTTTTTTTTTTTTTTTTTTTTTTTTTTTTGTTGAAAGAAAATTAAATATATAATTTTAATTTAATTAACACTTTAGTTGTTTTTAAATAAATTTTGAATTAAAATAATAATTAAATAACAAAAAAATATTTCGTTTTATATAAAAAAAATGTGAAAGTGTTGTTGGAAATTGTCAAAATCAATCAACACATTTTTTTAAACGGCAAATTTTTTTGAGAATTTTTATAGTTAAAATTAAAAATATTCAATATAATAAATTTTTACAATTTTTAGTAATCAATATAATCATTTTCGCAATAGTTACAAAATCAACAAATGGGCTGCTTTATTCTATGAATTTGGTATAAATTTGGTGATTAGAGACAATTTTTAATTTTTTCTGTGAAAATTTAATTATTTTAAGTTTTTTTCATTTTCATTTATTTTTCCTTAAAAAATAAAAAAATACGTGTCCAAAATTTTGATTAAAAACCATAAACAGTTCAACAAAATTAACACAATAGTAATTACTAAGATTTAACTTCATAAAGATATTGAGTTTTGACATTTCACTCAGGGTATGCCCTCTACAAATGCAATGTATTGTGTTAGTATTAGGAATAGGTTATGAGAAAAAGGAAAGAGGGAGTAGTTTTTGTGGACATTTAATTTGAATTTTTCCATATTTTAGTCTACTGATAAGACTTCTGCCGGGAGTATATTTCACATACGGCTAGTTCGACGACCGAGAAACGAATTTTCTCTGTAATGTATTGTGTGATACAATGGACAGTCGATATCAAACGCATGTGATCTGCTGGAAAGGCGAGCCAAGTTTTTAGTAACGAATTATTCTTTATTTTTAGTCACCTTAAAATTTAGCACACAACAAGAGTTTTTTGAAACACTGTAAAAAGCAGAATACAGACAAGAATACGGATGGATATACTTAAATTGAATCAAAAGATATTAAAGGTAAATTAATATTTATCTGTGTCGCAAACTTCAGCACAGAAGCATTAAGACTCTCCACCTGTGGAGTTTTAGTGTAAAAACAGTTGTGATTACCAACACTTTGAAATAAAAGTTTTCTTTTAAATGCTTTCGATCGCGAATCAAAAAAGTATAATCAAAAGTTAGGACTTAGTGAGAAACAAAACTGCGGAATAGTTCTAAAAAATGTTTTCTTTATTTTCGATGTAAGGGCCACATTTCGGCCAAATAGGTTATAGAATATAAGGATTTTTTAATCGCTTTGGGACAAAAAATAAAGTTAATAGTTTAAATATAAAAAGGATTGAATTCGGTTAGGGTTTAAAGGTTGGAGAGCATACATTTTCGCTTAGTTTTTTTTTTTTCTTTCTAAAATCATCAATAAGATAATTTTTTTCTTTAAATTTTTAACCGAAACAAGAAATGTTGCACCCACAAGGAGAGACAAATTTTTGTAATAATCCCAAGTGCAAATTAAAATATTTCAAAAACGTTGATTCGGTCCCTATGTGCGCTATATTATTTCAACTTAAATTCGCCCGCCCTAAAAACACTTCTCTTAAATAATATCAAAGATATATTACAGTCAATCATCGATTCTTGGAAAAAAATTTTAAAAAGCCATAAAAGTGTTATTTATGGGTTTAAGAAACACTTTTTCCCACACATATTAAACTTTAAAAAGTAGTTCTGTACTCTAGAGACTGCTAGATAATGGATTACAAGTGTACTTTTTCATTTAATATAACAAAACTTATAGAACAGCAGAACACACAATCTTGAGCATATAAACCTTAGCAATTAAATGTCAATGGCTGGTTAAAAAAAAAAAATAAGAAAAATTCAAAATAGAAAAAATAAAATTCCTACATAAATGTGCTTTCAAAATTTGCAAAAAGAACTACAGAAGCCCACTCCCAGCAAATTAAAAATAGTGGTAGTACGTTTTGTCTTATAGTACACACAAGTGCAATAATGTAGATGAGAATATCATCTTTGTATGTTGTACGTTTTGATGATTTCAATACTCAGGCTTTAAGAAAACGTAGAAAATAATCATAAAATAGAAATTGGGTTACAACTTCTACAACCACAACTGAAAAATAAAAAGCACGAAAAACCAAAACAAACTCGCAGTCATCATCTCAATCATCGTTACTAAAAGAGTCATGAATTACATGGAATGCTGCATTGAATAACTGAGTCAAATACAAAAAATGTTCTTAAATGAACTTCTTTTCTTCCTTCCTTCCTTCCGTCCTTCATATCATACACTCCATTCGTGTACAAGCAGCCAGCAAATCACCCAGCCATCCATCCATCCGTTTGCCACTTCTTTACAACATGCCTGGCTGCTTGTTGTGCGTAAAATAAAATTGTGCTTTTTTTGTTGTTCCTGTTGTTGTCATTGCTCGTTTGTGTGACGTTAATAAGAAGTGTGACTTTTAGTACTTTTTCTATTGGAGTGCATGTGTGTGTGCACGAGTATGTGCGATAACAGTTTCCTTAAATAATTCATTGTGGTTTTATTGCGGATACGATACTTGTTTTAGTCAACAATCACGTGCTTTTGTTAAATGAAGGCAAGTAAATATTTCCATTTAGCCAAAAGAAATGATACGAAATTTGTTGTAAACAAAATATTCGATAAAAAATAAACCACTAAACAATTTCGGAAAAGGTAGAGAGAGAGAGAAAGAGAGAGAGATTGGAAATATAAAGAGTAGGAGTTAAACAGAATTTATCCGCACATGCGTAGTTATACCTTGACTTTTTCGAGAGAGTATTTTAATATTTACATGTGGGTGCCATTAATATTATGTTACCTTGGCGTATGAGTTATAATGTTTGTATTTAATATTAAGTGTACGCCAAGTTCTATGTAGAATTAGGCAGGCATCTTTTGTTAAAAACAAAAAAAACATATAAAAGGCGCACTTAATACTTAAATTTAATTAAAGCATAATAAATGTTAGCTTTAAAATTTATAAAATACGAGATATAAAATACGATACATTCAGGCATGTCACAGAATTTGTACGAAAGTGAAAATTTAATTTAAATTTTAATTTAAATTTTGAAATTTTTAACTACATATTCCGTAAAAACAAATAAATATGCAGTTATTTTATAAAATTTTACTGTCAAAAATTCAACACCATATTCAGTAAAAACAATTAAATATTCAGTTATTTTATATAATTTTACTACCAAAAATTTATTTTACTTATCTATAAAAAATGAATTGCTTGTTTTGTGTAAGCAATTCCCATTTTCTATTTGTTAAAATAATTCAGTTAAATTCATCAAATTTTAAAAGTAAAATAATTGCGAAGCCATATCGGTCATGCTGCTGGTGTCTTATAATTGAGAATTCTTCTGTAAACAACGTGGTCAGTACAACAAAAGTAAAACAAACGTGTGTAACTGGGTAAGTAAATAAAAATATTCTCCCTCTCTCGCTTATAAGAAAAACAAGCGGTGTCTGTCTGGTATTTTTTAGAAATTCGGCTCTTTTGTGGAGTAAACGAAAATTTAATAAAATAACTGAATATTTAATTGTTTTTACTGAATATGGGGTCAATTTTTTGACAGTAAAATTTTAATAAATAACTGAATATTAAATCGTTTTTACTGAAAATGGTGTTGAATTTTTGACAGTAAAATTTTACAAAATAACTGAATATTTATTTGATTTTACGGAATATGCTGTTGAATTTTTGACAGTAAAAATTAAATGAACTTTTTGTTAAAAATAAATGAAAAATAGGTAGACCGGTTTTTAATTGAACTTTCATTTATTTTATATTACAATTTCAGTTAATTTTACGTACAGAATATTGTGAGTGTAGCTCTAAAACGGTCAAATAAATTGTTTCTGCCTTCATTGGTCGCACAAGGAAAAACACGTAATTGCATATTTCTGGTTTCCCTGATGATGATATTGATATAAAATTTTGCGACTGTAACTTTTATAATCTCGGCGAAATTATGTGCTTGTAGATCCAGAATAAGTATTAAAAAATCTCATATAGATGTTAATTTTTTAATAATATTCAGCATTAAGAATTCTTATATGAATCCTTAACCTGATTTTGCTGGGCCTATGTGTCCTTTTTGAAAATTTGTCTGTTTATACTTTAGTCGGACTTGACCGGCTATACTTTCTTAATTGTTTAATGATACAACATTTCCTATTTTCAATTTAAAATTGAATTCCCATATCCCTTACATTTATGCAAAAAGCATTTATTACCAAAAAAAAAATTAATTTCAAAAATTTATTAAACAAAATAATTTTTTTCCAAAACAACATTTTGCAGTTTCAAACTTTATAACAATACAAACTTAACTTTTTCTAATTATAAATTTATTTTTTTATAAAAAATTAAACAAGAACTGCCAAAATATATAGTTAGACATAGCTGGCGTGGCGTGTCTGTTTAAAACTTTACCTAAATTTAAAAAAGTTTATTTAATTTTTTTGTTCTTTTCTCCCCAAACACGACACTGAACGTGCTACAAATGCCACTTAATATTCTCATGGCACACATGATGTTGAAGTAAAATTAAACAGATTTAAATTAATTTTTAATACGAATACGAAATTAGTTTGGAATTTTCTTTCTCTTTTTTTAACATCAATGTAAATTTTAAGAAAATTATAAATAAAATGAATAAAGCCGAATTGTCTGTAATCTAATTTGCATTTGTTTTGTTGTTCATTTAATAGTACGAAAAAAAATTTGTTTTTTTTCTCTTTTCTTTAATTTTTAAATATTTAAAGTTAATAAAACTTGCCTTTAGCTAAGTTTTAAACGAGGGTATCTATTAAAATTGGGTAAGTGGAGAACATTTTATACTAATAAATATCAGCGAATTTTAACTTCGATATATGTATTTATGTACGTACACTTATATCAACATGCTGAGTTCACAGACCGAGCACAAGCCGATTTTTTTCCATACAAGGTCAAAAGGCTTACTTAAGACAACCCTGACAATTGATAAGAAAACATTTCTTTTAAAACTTAACCCTCTAACAGATAAGGATGCCTCAAGGCAGCTATCCGTTTTTTTCCTATTGTGATACTACTGAACATTTTTTTTCTATAAACCGTTGTTACTTTCGATTACTTACTATTCTATTCACCGTTATATTTTTGGTTGAATGCAATAGCACAAGTTTTGTGTGTTTTATTCAGATTTAATTGCAAGAAATCAGTGTCAATAGAAAAAAAAATATTTCAAAAATTATATAATTTTTGTGAAATAAAAAAACAGACTTCCAATTAAAAGAATACAATATATAATTTTTGCTAAGCAGTTTATATATAATTGTTCAAATTAAACCAAAAATGTTCATCAAAATAATAAAATTGTTTGTTCTAAACGGAAAAATATTATAGCAGCCTCAGGGCACTCTTGCCCGTTTATGGCAATTTTTGTGTCCTAAACTATTTTTACAGTAATATAAATAAATTTTTTTTATTGTGAATTTTACGTGAAAAAATGATATCTCCAGATATCTTTCCCAGAAAAAAAATTAAATCTTTCGAAATTGACTGATAGCATGTTCGGAAAGACGATCGGTTGGCCATTCTTTGTTGGAGCTCGAAAAGCCACAGGCTAGAAAAGCCCGGTAGAACCGGTAGAAAAGCCAAACATCCAACCGAAGACGACCGGTTAAGGTTATAACCTTTTTCCAATCTGGACAGGTAAGGAAAATGGCAAAAGAAAATGCAAGCTCTGCAAAACATCTCAAACACAATGTAAATGCGAGAAGTGTGATGTACATTTAGTTACATTTAGGTATTAAAAACTAATTTTTACATATCATTACGGAAAATAGTATAAATTTTTTGCTTTTTTCCTAAAAAAATAATATTTTTTGAATAAAATTCATTTGATTAATAAAACTCTACCTGCATATAATTTTTACCGTAAACAGGCAAGGATGCCCTGAGGCACCCTTTCGTTTTTTCCACCTCACGACTGAAATAAAAAAGATTTTCAACTTCAGCCTACAATTTATTGGTTTTTGGGAAAATATTATTTAAAAAAAAAATTCATAAGCGGCTGCCATTAAAATTTAGCTCTTGCCTGTTAGAGGGTTAAGTTATTTTTAAAATTTCAAAACGAATCTCACAATTTCCAAAAACCTTTTTACAATCCTAAATATTATGTTTTTTATTTTTTGTAAATTAATGGCCAATTTCACCAGTTTTATTTAAATATCAATTCATATTTAAATAAAGTTTTTCATATAATTTTATTTTTATTTGACATAAAATCCGAGTTTTAAAAATACATTTTTGTATAAATAAATTGGTGAAATAGGCCATAAGTCATATAAAAAGTTCTTAAAATTTGTGATTTCAGTTTAACGTTTGGAGAAAATATGGCATAAAATAGAAATCTGTAAAAAAAATATTTCGGAAGGGCCGCGAGCCCGTAGGAGTTTTGAACCTTAAACACATTGTCAAAAATATAAAGATAATTATACATATGGGGCATTTCATGTCAAGTGACCCAATTTTTAAATCGATGTCTTCTGATTTGGATGAAATTGAGAAAAAAAAAAAAAAAAAAAAAAAAAAAAAAAAAAAACATTCCGGATAAAAAAAAAAATTTTTAATTTTTTAAAAAAACAAAAAAAATTTTTCAAAAGATGGATAAAATAGCAATCGAAGCTACTTGTGACAAATTTTGCTAAAACCAATAGGTAATAAGTTACATGGATGAGAAAGAACACCTGTATGGCCAAAATGTCAAACTTTGACCCCCTTTAACTCAGAACTAGGGTTTTTTCCCGGGATTTCCCGTCCCGGGAATTCCCGGGAATTTCAATTATTTTATTTCCCGTTTTCCCGGGATTTTTCTTGCGGGATCCCGGGAAATAAAAAATTCCTCATAATTTCAGCAAATAGCTATTTATGCTTTAAAATTTAGTTTTCTATTCTCTAAAAATTAGCATCTGTGGATGGGTTGTGGATTATATCAATTACAAGAAGTGAGTACGTGTATTTAAATTAATGTCTCCTGATGCAATAAATCTACTCAACGCAGAATGGGCAGTGCAGCAGTTGATAATTATTACATTTAGTGAAGTGAAGAGTTAATAAAGTACATTAATTCAAAATAAGATGCAGGCAGTAAAATTTCATTGTTCATGAACAAGTCTTAAAAATAGGAGATACCTAAACATATCGCTCCTTTATTGCAACATAGTCATATCTACAAAAACAAACGATCCTGGCAAAATGCGATTAAAGTTTTCAAAATGTACCGATTTAAAGATATATTTTGCTATAACTTCGGTTCAGTTTGAGATATAATACGAGAAGGCATGAAGGAAAACTTTGCTAAAGTTACTTACAATTTTGAGATATGATTATGATGTAATGAAGGAGCGATATGTTTATTAGGTGATAAACACAAATTTTCAATTTCAATACCCGTGAAGTGCGGGGAAACCGAAATAAAATAACATTTTGGAAACTCGTGTAAGATACTACAACATACAACTTGAAAAACACATTGTCCTAAAGATTACAAATGGACCCATTGAAATGAAAAGGTTTGTAAGAAGCAGCCCGGTTGATGCTTTTTTGCATAAACCTTGACATACATTTGACTGATATAGACGTTGTTTATAAAAAAGAAAAAATTGCTTCTGATTGTGAATCCGAAGCATGCTACAACGGTGCACTTTTAACTATTTGTCCAACCTCGGTAAAAAATGAACGAAAATTTTCGGAAAATTGATAATTAGTAAATAAAATCAGGAATATACTTTTTGGCGACTTACTAAGCGCTTTGAGTGTGTCAGAAAGTTTTTTCCTAAGCCGTTAAAAAATTTTTGTATTTCTTTAAAATTTCTTTAACTTTTTGATCTCATATCTTGAGTACCTTAATTTTAATTTTGTTTTTATTATTGTTTTATGAATTAAATTATTATGTTTATGTTAGCTTTTTATCTTGTATCCAGGGAATAAAGGCGTGAGGAGATAAAAATTCAATTTCCTATTTCAATCTTCAATAAATTTTTTAGTATTGAACCATTTCTTTTACTTTCTTTGTAAAGTAGTTCCCTTACGTTTTTTTATAAAAGTTTTTTTTCATTAATTAATAACAAAGTTTACTTTGTTTTATTTATATGGAGCGGGATCCCGGGATCCCGGGAAATTTAAAAAAATTTCCCGCTTTCCCGTGAATTGAAAAAGTCCGGGAAAAAAAACTCTACTCAGAACCGATCTTGTTGAAAATTTGTGTCTAAGCTACTATCCAATAGGACTAACCTTGGTGCAAACTTCATCCAAATCGGAAGACATCGATTTAAAAATTGGGTCACTTGACATGGAATCCACTTTTTTTTAGAATTTTAACTTCAAATACAAATTCCTCTTTAATTGCAAGAGTTTTGTTCATAAGTCCCTCTGTTTAAAATTTATCGATTTATAAGTAGTTCAACACGAGAAAATTAATCCTTTTTTTTTTTTTTTTTTTTGTTAAATTCTGCACAAAAATTGAAAATTTTAAAATTCGAATGTTTCGTAAACTAGATAAACTTTGCATGTCGCCAAATTTTTTTTGTAAACTCGACTTGTAAATAACACTGATAAATATTTTTTTTAAAGCGAGCAGACCTCCTTTAAGAACGAGTGGCGCCCCTCGTCATGGCCTATAGACCCCAAATCAAACACTGAAAGTCTGATACTAATTTTGAATTATCACCTGAAATTTTTTTGAATTGAACCAACGGTTTACAAAATCCAGAAGTATTCCCTTTTTTTTTTTTTTTTTAATTGTACCACTGTACGTCAGTACCTCGTTTTCAGTCAGTGGTGGCCAACACAAGTATCGTGAGTTGAAAACAGAGAAGAGACAGAATTAAAGAAAGTTCCGACTACATTTATAACTAGTGCCAATGTTCTGTAACTCCCGCGTCGAGAAACTTTTCGATTGAAACTTGAGAAATTAAACAAAAACGCCATAAATTGAAACAATCAACAGTTTTTCTCACTTAACTGTGTCTAACATTTTTGGCGAGTAATATGTGTTACGTAAGGAAATTAATCGCCAAATGCTAAATTTTTATGAAAAAGTTCCCGCTTTGAACTGTCAAGACTCTGGTTTCTTTCCTGCAAACAAGCGTAGAGCTTCGCGGGATTAGTTTAGGGATTTAAAAAATAAAAAATATAAAAAAATAAACTCACGAATAAAAACGGGGAGAAAAAAAATTTAACACTAAAAAATATATTAAAAATGTAAAAGAATAATAACACGGCAGTGGTAAGTATTTTATTCTTGGCAGATTTTTTTTTATTTTATTATTTTGCTTTTTAAAATTCATCTTTTTAAAATAAACGAATGTTTTCAAAGCTATTTGTAAACAAGAAACAATTAAGCCGCTATATGGCCGACGGTTGTTTTTCGCCGCCGTCGTTAAACATTTTTCAATTTTAGTAACTGTTGGCCACCGCTAACCATTTGTGTGACTGGCGTTCTCACATCGGCTTTGAGTAGAATATTATGACATTTATAAAGTAACGACGAAATCTCTATTGATAGTTTTCGACATGAGTTACAGACCCACTTTTTTCTCGAGAAACGATGGAATATTTTTTTTTGCAGCTAAAAATATTATACAAATGAAACTGTTAAGCGAATGAGAATTACAAACACTGAAGTCCTATTTGCCACAATATTAAAGCTTAGACAAAACACCAACAATAAACCGTGAGTTTATCTTTTCTTACATTCCCCCACAATTGTTTAGTTTTTTCCCGAATCGTATCGTGAAAGATAATCCAGTAGTTTTAATGGCCAATTTTCAGGATTGATATTAAAACACATTTATGTTTTAAATCGTTTTAAATACAAAATTCTCTTCTTCACTAAATACTTAAATCAAACTCAATTCGACGATGTGGTACACTTAATTCCAACTTAAGTTTCTATTGTAATACTTCAGCAAGGTGGCCTCAATATCACGACAATACAACAACAAGAGACAAAGCAATAACAATCAGCTGTTTTTTGAGACCACCTTGTAAAAGAATTTACTTGTTTATGATATTTTTTTGTATTTAGAAGTGCAACCATACTTTTATCTTATTTAAATAAGACTTTTCAAATAAAACTCAAAAAATCAATCTGTATTTAAATACGATTTAAGTTTTTATGAAAATTAACTTAATTTAGATTAAATTACTATCCTGAAAATTGGGCACAAGAGTTGATTGATCCGTTCTGTTTTGTGCTTTACATGAAGAAAACGTATCCGTTATAAAAGACGGTAAAGAAAAAGTTCATAACATTAAGAATTAAATATTGATAGAAAAACTTAACAATGTTTTTAATAGAATTATATTAATAAAAGCGGAACCGATGGATATATTGACACGCTGTCAATATTAGTATGTGCTATTTTGAATATATTTTACGGTTTTGCGTGACTATTGAACATCAATTCAATTTAAAAACCTGGAAAAAACACATGATTATACTTTGTAATAAACACTTTTTCAAATAAAAATATTTGTTTGTGGGTTTTTCGCTCGCGAATATTTTCATGCATATTTTTAACATTTTTGTTCATTTTTAAAATTGCTCTGTTTATAACTTTCATGCTTCAAAAAAATTTCTTACGCTATTTTTGCGTAAAAACAAGATAGTTTTCGATTCTCGATTGCAGTGTCGTCAATTCAGCCATTACTGGGTTTTTCATATTTTTTGCCATGAAGAAATAAATTTAGCAGACTTTACAACACAACTTAGTTGTTATGACAGCCGTTTAAAGAAACAAGTAAAATTTATCACAAATCGTTTGCGACATCTTTAAACTTGTTCCTAAATTAACATTTCTTTCAAACCCTCATACCAGAAAAAAATTTCGTAAACTTAAATTGTTAGAATGATTTTCCTTTTCTTTGCTTTTAAAAGTTTACCAGCTGATTTTCCCATCCTGCAATAGTCTGCCATCCACGATTACATTACACTTCAAAGAGCATTTAATTTTTGGCAATATGAAAAATAAAATAAATCTTAACACTTTCTATACAAAATGTCCTTTAAAAGTATTTAACAACTCATAAATTTAAACAAACTGTTTATAAGCCGAAAACGAAACGTTACTTTTATTAAAAAAAAAAACTGCCAGTAAGAAGAAAGTTTAAGAAAAACAAGTATTATGGATTTGTATTTATTAAAAAGTTTTGCTTTAACCCTCAAAAGGGAAAAAGGGAATCGAAAAGCAAAGTTTATTCAAAACAAGAGCATACAATGTTTGAAAGAAAACAAGCAATTGATGTTAAAGGGCAAAGTCGTTACATTAAAACTACGTACAGGTACATCACTTAAAATCAACTTACATAAATCACTTAATTAATGTACATGTTAGGTTTACCCAAGAAGAACATGAAAGCGAATGTAGAAACCGTTTAGTTTTTAATGTCATCCCTTGTTGTAACCCCTTTTACCTCCTCTTTTCAAAAATCTTCTCTTATAGGACCCACTTTATTACTAAAAAGGTTAATTTTTCGTGAAAATACAACTTTAGTAAAAAAAAAACCTTCTAAAAATTCGTTCAAAGTCGTAAATCAAACAATGAAAAGTAAAAGAAGCATAAATTATCTTACAACAGCATACATGCGAGTATGAGAACACACGTTTTTTTCTTATTAAATATTCTAATTTTTTTTTATTGCTTCTTTAAGAACGACAGCAAAAAAAGTTTTTCGAAATACTTTTTGCACTTAAAATTACTTTCTCTTTTATCTTTTCTTTAGGTATACACCCGCTAAAACAAAGAAAAGAAAGACTGGAAAATGATTTATTGGGGGATAAAAAAAGCATCAGGTGTAAAGTTTAATTCAATAAGAATTGAACAAATATTAATATTAAATGGTTGTGAGATTTTTTTTTGTTTTCCTTCAAACCCATTTAAAGTTGAGAAAATATAATTTTAGGCTGGTACAAAATTGAAAATGCTCTGAAGACTAAATAAATAGAAATTTTTTCTTTTGAAGTTTTGAGAGATTTCATTATAAAAAGCAGATATGGGCCACACATATACTGCCAAGACATTAATGATTGCATGTGTGCATGTGACAACAAATCAAAAAGAAAAAGAAAATATTTTGATGTTTTTGGTAATTTTAGTGAGACATAATGAACACGCCTACAGTGTACATCAGAAATCTGCAATGAGTACTGGAAATGTGAGTAGAACTGAATCATGATTCATAATTTATTGTATTTATACCCATTCATATTAAATGCAATGTTATTGAACCTCATATCCATTCAGAAAAGTGATGTTACTCATACTTAAAAACATTAATGACGGGGTAGTTTTAGATTCATCTTAACTCAATGCGTAAAGGCAATGCAAAATGCGAGTCATACTTAAGTAACATTATCATCGAACTGATTATAAAAAATGCTGCCAGATATGTCCACGAAATAGTAAAGTGACAATTTGGCGCACAAAAAGAAATCGCTCGGTATAAATTAACTTTTTAATATTTACTTTAAGTACGAGTCGTACTCAAAAATTCGAGGACGAATAACACTAAAACGTGCTTAAAACAATCGTAAATGGAATTAACGAATTTCTTAAGATAAGTACAAAATTCTTAAGCCAAGTAAAAAAAAAGATTAAACTTTTCGTCACTCTGATACTAAAATTACAATTAATCCCATATAACTTATTAAAGTGTGTTCTTGACACTACAACAACACCACACAATTAGTTTAAAAACGATTTGCTTGTTGTGTGTAGAAACAACAAAAAAAAAACATTGGTTTCGTGTTCAAAAGTAAAAGTGGGAATGATGATGCTGTTTTATAATTGAAATTCTGTAAGGTGTAAAACGGTTAAGTAAATTTATCATAATAAAATTCTCCTTCTAATTCCACTTTTGGTTTATTTCAAGTACGAATTTCGGATTAAATCAACTTTGTAGTATTTGAATCAAGCGCATTTTAAGATTGATTCAATTTTAGTTTTTCTTAAAATAATCCTTTTTTCGGGTTATTTCAAGTACGAATTCGGAATTGAACATTAATAAGTTAAGTATTTTGCGATTGAAAATCCGTACTTGATTCAAGAAAATTCATTCACCGTTCTTTAATATCGCCTAGGAATTATTTGAGTACGTATGGATTGATTTTTCTTTTGAGTGCGGTTACATTTGCCAAATGTTATATGTCTAAAGTTGACAATTTTTCTGCTAATTTGTCTGGCAGCGCAGATTATTAAAATATGTGTTTGCTCTGTTACGTTTAAACGAAAAATGGCTGAGCGGAATGAGTTAAAGCAATGGTAGGTTTTTTAAGTACTTTCGCAAAATTAAAGAATCAAACAGATTTGAGATGGTATGAGTATGATATCGACGTAGGATTCATATTTATTTCAAAACGTAATTATAAATAAATGTTGTTGTGAGTATGAGTAGGTAGATCTGAGTAGTTTAATTTTAATGATGTCTATTCACTCATATTTTAAATTTCATGAGTGACAATGAGTAGCGAAAAAACGATTCATTGTAGTTTCTGGTGTACATTAGTCAATGTCGCGCAAGCAGGATTTGGACGGCTAAGCACTCGTGGCGAAAAACCAAGAAACCACTTAAACACGCAATTAACGAAAGTTTTGTAAAAATTAATTTCTTTCAGTGCAAATACACTTATAAAGATTGTTTTTTTTTAAAGTTAAGAACTTCCGATCGGGATAGCTGTAAAACTTGCTGTCATACTTTTTTAAGTTTACTTTGGAAAATCACCATGCAAAGACTTACACCAGGGCAACATTTACAAATCATTGCAATTGATTTCCAATTTGCGCTCTGTACCCATGTTCTGTAACTTTAGTGAGAACTTCTCGCATCGAAAAGATGTGAAACAAAATATTCCATCGTTTCTCGAAAAGTGAGAAAAGTGTGTCTGTAACTTATGTCGAAAACTATCAAAAGAGATTACGTCGTTACGTTATAAAAGTCATAACATTGCACTCGAAGCCGATGTGACATTGCAGACGTTGAGGACGCCAGTCACACATATAGTTAACGGCGACCAAAATTTACTAAAATTGAAAAATTTTCAACGACGGCGGCGAAAATACAACCGTCGCACACTGGTTCATATTTTGAGAAGGCGGCCAAAATTATTTTTTTTTTTTGTTCTCCGATTTTAAAATTTTTTTATTCATGTGAAAGTAAATACTAGTGAACCTCGGGAGCCAAAAAATTAAAACCCTATTTCAACTATTTCATTGAGAACAGGGTGGTCCGAAATGGACTTTCTCAATATTTGGTTATAGTTTTGAATTTCTGAGTCAATTTTTGAAGTTGAAATGCTCATAACTTTTTTGTTTTTTAAGATTTTTTGACAGAATAAGTTTTGTGTATTAGTTTATTTTATTAGCTATACGTGATTTAAAGCATTAAACTCTGCGACCTCTAGAACTATTTAATTTTTTTTTTTTTTAATGTCAAAATTTCCCGGAAATTTCCTACTTTATAGAGCATAAGTCCTGAGCGTCAAAATGCGTCAAAAAAAAACCTATACTCTCTTGTAGTCCAGAATCTAACCTACATTTCTATACCCCATTGTACGCACATCTGGATACGGCCTTGCGAACTACAGCAATTTCTGTGACCCAAGGTAAGTTATTCGGTTCAAAAAATAAGTCCTGCAAGGAAACATTACTGAAATTAACGAAGGTGAATCTTAAAGAATTTTCGACAAATAAAGCAGTTCAGGCCACATAAATTATCTAGCACGTCAGGTTATCAATTAATTTGGAGAAGGTAAAGGTATTGCCATTGTTATGAACTTATTGTGGGTGAACGGATGCTGCAAAACGAATAGGCGACATAAATAGACTAACACGTTAGATTTCTGAGTAAGTTAAAAGGTTAAACATAAGTAAATAGCCGCAACATAAACTACATAGTTTAATTACCTGAAAATTGCAAATTAATTTAAAAAAATGGAAGAACAGGTAAATGGTAAAAAAACTAGCACGCAGTTATATTTTACGTGAAAATTACCTACATGTTACCTGTTAATTTATTGCCGGTATGTTATCCTTTTAAAAAGTGTGAAAACAGGGGTTTTTTATGTTTCAAAGAAATGCTAATAAAAGATTAAATTTGTATTTAAAAAAGGGTTTTTATGTTTTAAAGAAGCAGTAACAAAAGATCATTTAAAAAAACTTCTATCAAGAGTATAAAAGTGCATGCATTCATAATTTTACCTTCATTATTGTTTAAACAATGGCTAAGTTCAGTTATAAAGTTCTCGCAGATATATATTTTCAACAGAAAGATGAAAAAGATTTTGTGTTACACATAATGAATAATCCATTCTTAAAATTATGCAACGAACAAGAAATCAAAATTCATAAGATAAAAATTTAAAATTTTTCATTAACATTAAGAAAACGGTACCTTAAATGTTCTAGAAACAAGAAAACGTTTTACTTACGCAACGAAAAATGGCTAACAAATGATCTGATTTTTAAGAAGCTGTCAATAACTGCTAATGAATCTGGAAAAGTGGGTCGGCCCGCACAACAAATTGACAATTGCAGTGAAAGATCACGAAGACGCAAGCTAGCAAATATCAATAAAGAAATTTCTCATAGTATGATAAAGGATTCATTTCTGCATCAAATTCAACCAACGCAAAATAAGAAAAGAAAAATTGCAATAATTGAAAAAATAGTGGAAGCGAGCCCTAAACGCACAAAGAGGATTTTCAAAAGTATGCCTACACCAACTGAAGAAATGAAATTTACTCCAGAAGAAGCATTTGCACTATTTTTGGATTTAAAACGGACAAAAAATCAGTATACAGAACAGCGAAAGCGAACCAATCAAATAAAATAAAATACACATACATCTCAAACCAAAAATAAAAGTTGAATTACCTTAAATGTTTTCGATAGCCAAGAATGCTATTTGGGCATTTTTCAAAATATTCCTTTTCAGTTTTATCCTTATAACAACTCGTCTTTCCCAAAAACGCCAACCTTTGGCCCCTGTGAATATTGGGACTAAAAAATTTACAGGGGCCAAATATTGGCATTTTCTGACAGGATCTAAGTTCGACAATAAAAAATAAGCATCAGTTGTAAAATACAAGAGAAATAATGATAAATTATAAAAAAATCATATTTGAAATATTCAACTTTTACACCGAAACTCAACAAAAAAATGAAAATGCATTTTGAACTCCCCATAACTTTTGCTCCTATCAGTCGAATTTTACGTTTTATAGCGCAAATTAAAGCCTAACATCGCACCTGTCGAGCAAAAAAAATCGCATAAAAAAATACCGATCCAGTCAAAAGTTATGGAATTTTGACCGCCTTCTCGTAAAATTTCCCACTGTGCGTCGGCCATGCCAAATAATGTAAAGTGCGACTTTAATGTTTGTTGTTTGTAAACGAGCTTTGAAAAAATTCGTATATTTTATAAAAATTGTAAAAGAAAATAATTAAACAATAAAAAAAGGGCCAAGAACATAATTTTATTATTATTATTCTTTGCAATTTGCATTTTTAGTTGTTTTTTAGTGTTAAAATTTTTTTCTCGCCCCATTTTTATTCGTGAGTTTTTTTGACAGTCCAAAGCGGGAACTTTTCTCACCAAAATGTTACAGACACACTTTTTCTGTAAATTGGCGAGTAATTTCCTTGCTCGCGTGAGAAAAACAGCTGTTTGTTTCAATATACGGCATTTTTGTTCTATTTCACACATTTCAATCGAAAAGTTTCTCGACACGAGAGTTACAGAACAGTTAAAGTGAACTTCGACAAATTTACGGTGCGTATAATCGTCTATCTGAGCAGCTTATACTCAGTACAATATATCGATTCATTAACACATTAAGCCTTTGGGATAATATTCAACCAAATCGAGACCGAACCGTACGTTCAGAGGAAGCCATCGCTACTATAGGCGTGAGTGTGACAGAGGACTACGATGGCTTATTATTAATAGATCGGTCTATCCCCGTGCACTACTTGGAAAATTTTGAGTAATGAAATTGGCCTTCATCCATAAAAGATCTCACTGGTGCATGAACTGAGGCCAGCAGATCATAAGTTGCATCGTGTGTTCGGTAAACTTTTTTTTTATTTTTTTAGTTCAGTCTATAGATTATAAATAAGTGTAAAAATTAAAATATATAATAAATAAAGAATAATGATGTCAACTAATTTAAGTAAACAATCATTTTTCTTTTTGGGCTAAGCATCAACTGGAAGTTGAACCAGAATGTTATCGTCAAATCATCTTCAGGGCTCATTTTTGGCTTAACGGGTATGTAAGTAAACAAGCAGAATTGCACAATCCTCAGGAGACTCTTGAGCCACCAATACGTCCTGAAAAAAATCACTGTTTGGTACGGTCTAGATGCCGGAGGCATCATCGGCTCATTTGTTTTTAAATCCGAAACCGGGTGAACATCACCGAAAGTTACAGGCAAATGGTCGGGGATGTTTTTTATTCTTCATGTCATTGCAAATCATTTAGATGTAAAATGGTTCCAACAAGACGGCGAAACTTGCCATACAGATCGTCTTACCATCACTTTGTTGAACCAAACGTTTGTTGACCGAATTATCTTTTGAAATAGACCTGTGAAATGGCCACCTGGTTCGATTGTTTTGACACCTTTAGACAAATATTTGTGAGGGTACGTTAATTCTCTAGTCTACGCTGATAAACCAGCAACGATTTATCATTTGGAAGCCAACATTCGACCCACTATTGTCAAAACAAGAAAGTTGTGCAAAATTTAACCTAAAAGATGGCATTGATTAGGCGAAGTCGCGGACGCCATATGCCGGGAATTATTTTTAAAAATTAAATGCCATGAAATTTGTAAGCTAAAGAAGCCATAATTTTGGTCACTCCATTGAAATTTTTGTGTTTTATTTAAAAAAAAATTGTATATGCCTCTCAAAAAATATCGCTTACATTATTAAATATTTTATCTTTATTTTTAACAGTACCGCTCAAAAGTAGCAAACGGAATAAACCTAAAAATAAGGGTTCCTGTCCCACTTTTTTTTAAGTTTTTTAATTCAAAATCTTAATTTATATTACCAACATTAGAATGCATATCGCAAGCTTAATCAAAAGTAATGTCTACGCGTACTAGATCTAAACAAAATGACTACTAAAATTTATTTGCATTAAAATAGCAATTTTAAATTCGGTTCACCTCATTTTTATTAATATCATTCATATTTCCAAAACCAAAGCACATGCCACATAACAGAAATGTGAATGTGTTTTTAAACATATTTACATGTTACTATAATTACCAGATAGACAGTCAACATACAAACTTAAAGCCATAGAGCAGTGTTAATAAATCTAGCATTATCAACACCATTCTCACGAACCTCATCCATACTTCCATCGAACCATCTACTTATAGTCACTAATATACATATATCAGGACAAACAAATAGCAGGCATTAAAAATCACAGTTGTGTGTTGCGATTGTTAAAATACAAACCGGAGTTCAACAAAAAAAAAAAAAAAAAATTAGGACATAAAGTAGAAAAAAAAATAAAACTCATAAAAGTGTTGCAAAATCTGTAATGCTAGATTTTCTCTAACTGACTTCACTTCAATAGTAAATACTCGAGAGTTAATGTCAAACGGATTTGTGAAACGTGTGAGCAATTTCCGTTTTCATTGGTACGAAAACAATATTGTAAAAAAAAAAGAAAAATAATAATAATCTTGTCGCGTGTTTCCACCTGACACGCACATGCAATTGTCAATGCAATGACAATGATAAAAACTACAACAGCAACAAATACTAATGGTTGCAATAATAACAAAAAAACAACAGCAACCTCAAATAATACAACACAAAATACTAATGAAAATAAGTACCAGCACTCAAAACTATACAGCAAACACTAAATAGAAAATGTTACTAACATTTAAAGTACTCAGAATTACACACCCATACGTATATACATTTGATGTACTGAAAGAAATTATTGGACGGTTAAAGAGAGAAAAAAGAAAATTAAGTATGATGTCTGCTATTTGACAAAATTTAGTAAAATTCAAATGTTGCAGTATATAATTAATGTACATTTTCGAACACTGTTTAAAACAATGAAAAATAAAGGTCAATCAGCAAAAATTATACATGTAACATTCACTTTTCGTAGAGAATCATGTCCTCCTATTAAAATCAATATTAAAAAAATACCTCAAAAATATCTCGGTGAACATTAAAATTTTTTTTTTTTTTTTTAATTTCCTTAGCTAATCCCTCTATGCTTGTCTGCAGGAAAGAAACCAGAGTCTCTGGCGGGAATCGAACCCGCAACCTCCGCGCTGATAGACTAGCTCGTTACCAGCTAGCCTACCGAGGCACTCGACGTTTAACATTCGGCCTGTGTGGAAATGCATCACTGTGCTGCATCTAATATGCAGCACGCTCGTTAAAACATCATCTCGGATCACTGCTAATATCAGTTATTCGAAAATACATAACAAAAGCGTATAATGCGCGGCAAAATCTAAAACACGCATGAAAACATCAGATGATTTGCATGAGCATCGCAAACTGTTCACTGATGTGCGTCAGATGCACTGCAGTGATGCACTTCCGAACACGCCCATGGAAATACAAAATTAACTAAAATGAAACTACTAGAATGCAAATTAATTGGTTTATTGGTAGAAAATATACTCTTAGTCTAGATTACAAACTCTCTAGGTACAACTCTGTCTTAAAGCAAATCTGGTGCTATGTTATTCAGTTATGGTGTACAACATAGAAAAGTCTAAACGCACCAAAATAAACTTCTTCGAATAATCACAGCTGCCCCCTGCCTGGTATATTTAAAACTGGAATATTCACAAAGATCTCAACGTCCGAATAGTAAAAACTATGATCACGAAATATTCGAATGAATTCGCCTTAACCCTCTAGCTCGAAATAATTAAATTGAAAGCAACACCCGTGTAAGGAGAAGAGATATCGCAGGACGTAATCGAACAAAAGAGCGCTAAAGATCAACATATATTAACATTATGGAGCAAAATTTGCATCCGGCACTGGCAGGGCATAAACTAAAGAATTATAGCAAGATTTGATTAGCTAAACTGTGCTGTAATTTGATAGTTTTATTTCTGAACAAGCTGGGCACCCTTCAGGTTAAGGTAAGTTCAGCCATTTTTCGAAGTTAGCGTCAGTATTCGCGATTAAAATGCCAATGCTTAAGATTTTAATTAAATAATTTTAGGATGATTTTTCAAATTAACCCATTTCTCGCTGCATTCCTGTTGATCAATGTTGAAGATAATAACTAAATAAGACTCTAAGTAACTAATAGAAAAAAAAACATTGAAAAAAATAGTAAGAGTGCTGGTAGTTTTAATCACCGGTCGGCGAAAAATGGATTAAGTCAATTCAACTCTGTTAGATAAAATTTTTACTTATTTTTTTCCCGCGTATGCTCAAGTTTCCAAATTCCTTTTTCCACTCAGTGTACTCGTACAAAATTTAAAACAAATATATAAACAATTTCTGTTGCATAAATATTTCAAGTGCTACGGACTGGTACTTCAAAATCAAAATCCTGTATTTTTTTTTCGTTTGGAAAACACTATTGCATATTGAAACAAAAAGAAAAACAAATTTTATAAAAACGAAATTTCTATACATGCATGACATGCCGGTGAAAGAAAGTGATGTGGAAATCACTACAATTTCGTGTTGCATGTTGATGACAATTTACGTATTTGTACTTGTTGTTGCTGCTGATTGATGTTGTGGTATATACATAGAATTAAATACTATAAATTAGTTTTTATTTTATTTCGGTGCCAAAGAGTGTTTTTAAATTATAGAGTACTTAAGTTAATTTTCCTTTTTTTATATCACTTGTGTACAATTGCTAAATAGAAAGAGTTTTTAAAACAGCTTAAGTGTGTTTTTAATAAAACACAAATAAATATTTTTAAAAACTGAAAACAGATAGAATAATATTTTTAATTTTATAATGATTATTTAAAAATTACAATGAGAATTAAATAATTTAAGATTGCGGAAAGATAAAATTAAACTTGAAATGAGTTCTCAAGCCATAATCCAATTTTCCATACAAAGTGGAAAACATTTTTTAAACCGTAGAATGCATAGCCAAAAAATTAAGCTGACACTTAAGCAGAGCATCCGAATTCCCCACATTAATTATAAAAATCCGTAAGAATAAAAAATAAAATAAGTTTAAAGTGTTTTAGGAAAAATGTTCATTCAAATTTTTTTCTATTTTTTTATGAATACGCCAGTAACTATTAAAAGCTTAAGGAAAAAATATTCTACTTTATATAAAATATAAAAAAAATAGATTTATCCGACTTCTGTCCATTTTGGCTTTACCTTTACAAGAGGTAAAAAGCTATATAAAAGTTTGTCATGCCGTTTGTAATTTCTTAAATATTGGCCTTAGACCTATAAAGTTCTGGGTACTCATAAGTAGCGAAGTTGACTTTAAGATGACCGCACGCAGAGAAAAAATGTGGTTGGGCATGGTTATGGCAATATTATAGTTACTGTTAACATATCAATGCTTATCGCAATTATAAATTTGAGTATTGTCGACTGAAAAATAATCATTTTTATAACAACTAAATAATGATAACTTTGAAAGCATATTATATTACTCACAACCATTTCATGATATTTAGTATCCATAACATGATAACTTTCTATACGTGTAATCATAATAAGTTTTAAATCTTTAGTCTTATAATATTTTGTTATCGCCATTTGTAAAATAATTTTGAATCAGCTGTGTCGTTTGCTCTAAATATTCCTATTGAATTTTTAAAATTATTTTGAGTGAGTCGTTAAACAATTTAAAAATCAATACCTAGTAAAACAAACAATTGTAAAGAAATTAAAAAATAAAGAAATTGTATTTACATTAAAAAAAATTTTAAAGTGCCACAAAATAAAAAATCGATGCAAAAAAATTAAAATTTTTTTTATTGTTGTGAAAGTGGTGCTGTATCATAATATGATTACTTCTAAGTTTATTATGATTAACCTGATAATAATATGATTACTTCGTAACTTATTATGATTAGCATGATCAGAATATGATTAAGGGAAATATATTATGATGTAATATTACGAATATATTTCTTCATAATATGATTCAATAATAATCGTAATATGGTGACTACAATCAATAATCTTATCATAATAAGTTGCTCTTAGAATATGTTTACCACAACCATGTTTTTTTTGCGTGCGTGTGTAATTGAAATGGGTTTTCCGAAGACCCCAGAATTTATGGGGACTACACGCAAAGAAAAAAAATTTTTAAATGTGGTCACCTCCAACAAATCTATTTTTGAACAAAACTTTAAACATATTATGTTTAATTTAACCATAATATAGTCGCCGAAGACCATATTATGGTTATATTAGTTCTTCATCAAGAAGCCATAACCATATTATGGTTGCCTCTAAACATGTTATAGTTAAATATCACAATAATTTGTTTGAAAATTAACAATAGTATTTTCCTCTTTTCCAAGAGCAACATGTTATGGTTAAAAACCAACCATAATATTATAAGTGTTAATCATACTTTAATTATTATTAACTATAACATGTTCGGAGGCAACCATAATATGGTTGCGGCTTCTTGATGAAGGACTATTTTAACCATAGTATGGCTGTTCGTGACAATAATATAGTTTTATTAAACATAATATGTTTAAAATTTTCTTTAAACATGGTCTTGTTGGAGCTGACCGTATTTAAACATGTTTTTTCTCTGGGTGTAAATTGCTATATTTTTGTGTCACATATACTCCACTAAAGTTTGCTAAATTCAGCCAGATCGCTCCAAAAATGACTGAGATATGAGTAAAAAACCACGACTGCCTCTAATTTAACCCATAAATCCCTTGTTGTGGTTTTTTATATCTTTTTTTCTCTGTATATCTGGAGAACGGCAAAAGCCAAAGTTATCAAATTAGTCAAAACTTAACCTCTCCAAAATGGGCGGGATTACAGAAGTGGGCGTGACACTTCCCACACATTATAAATTTCTTTATATCTGGAGAACGGAAAGAGCCAAAGTTTACTTAACTATTAGCTGGATTAGAGAAGTGGGCGTGGCACTTATCTTACACATACATTATAGATTTTGTTATGTCTGGAGAACAGAAAGAACAAAATTTCTCAAATTAGGTACAAGCATCTGGCAAAAAGTGAACGGGATTGGAAGGTGGGCATGGCGCAAAATAGTTTTATTTATACCGAAAGCGAAATATTGTCCAAATAGCTGGGTAATTAAAATACAACCTTTTTTAAAATATTGGCGGGGTTCGAGAAGTGGGCTATGCACCTTCCTTACCAAGCCAATATAGATTTCTATATATCTGAAGAGCGGCAAAAGCCATCGTTTCCAAATAAGGTACAAGTATCTTCAGAGAAGTGGGCGTGACACAAAATAGAATTATTAATATCTTAAGAACTTTTTGTTATTATCGCATAATGATGATAAGATTCGGCATAACCGAATATAGCACTCTTATTTGTTTTAATAAAAAAAATCCTTGAAAGGCATTTCACTCGCTCGTTTCTTTTTATATCAAAACAATAACGGAAGAGTCCAACCATTTTCTGGGCCAATCATGATCAAAACAAAATTATATTATGAGGTTAAGATTCATATAAGAGCCGAATATTATCTATTTAGATATCAATATCTTTATGAGATTTGTTCATCTTAAAGTGATTTTGGGGTATTTTGATAAGCGGCATATATATACATAAGATATGCCGACGATACCATAGTATTTGCTTATGAAACTACTGGACTGCAAGATTAAATACAGACAGTAAAACATGTGGTCTGCAAAAAAATATTCGAAAGGCCATGACAGAAATAATTTTAAAACACAAAGCTTTTGGGTCAAAGTATTTAATAACTTTCCAATGGGGCGGATCAAAATGGCAAGAGATTCGTATTTTAAATAAAAAAAGTTCTTGATATTCGTGATATAAACCTGAAAACGAAAATACGATTTATCAAGGCATATTTATGATCAGTAATGCCCTGTACACAATGGAGGCTTAAATACATCGAAATGTGCACTTATCGACAAATACTAAAAATATACCGATTATGTATCAAATAACGAGGTGCTGAGAAGAAGAAAAAAAGGAAAAAAACCTGTCTTGTAAAATTTTGAGAAATAAAAGGCACAAATTACAACAGACCACCACAAAGTCAAAATAGATGGAAAGATTTATAGAAAATAAAAGGAAATGACCTGAATTCCGAAATATAGGATACCTTCTGAGTGCGGTAAGAGAGAGAGAGAGAGAAGAGTGTTTACCGAAATCCTGAGTACCGTGTAAAATGTTAAGTTATCTATAATTTAATAAAATGTTTAAAAATTCGCGACCTTAGGACAACAAGCTTCCATCTGACATTTTTTCGAAAAGTGAGTTATATATCACGTTTAGCGTTCTCAGTTTTTGTCTATCTCTTACAGCTTCTGAGATATTTTTTTAAATTGGGTTCTAACTGCACGCTATTGGTTTCAAATTTAGATTACAAGGTTCTTATGTTGAAACTTTAATTGCAAATATAATAATGTTGCTCGGATTCAAAATTTTATAATGCACAAATAGAACTAATAACTTTTACAAAAATGGTTGCGGTACCTATTGGTCAATATTGTATGTTCTTTCAAAAACTTACATAAGTATCTAATTACTCAACTTTTGCTTTAAGAAAATATACTTTGAGTTAAAAAAATAGATTTAATCAATCTATCAACTTGTATATTTTTAAATAGTTTTACCATGATGTTAATTGCTAAAAGAACCATCCCAATAAACATGAAGCTTCAACGTAGCAGGTTTGTAGGGGAGAAATGTAATAGTTTCGCTTACCATCTCGCTCAAGGAAGACATAAATTTTGTATGGCGGGTACTGCACAAAAAACCGCTTTATTCAACGCATATAAAAATGGTGAGGATCACGATCAGTTTTACACGCTGAATTTGTTGTTGTTACAGTTATTCTTTAAGCCTGCTTCGTAGTAAAAGAATGCTGTGGCCCTTGAAATGTTTACTTAAGTTACTTAAGTTAATATTTACATTTCAAATTGTATAAGTTTGGAACAAGCAGTCGTCGAGGAAATACATGTAAGTTATTTGGTAAGCAATGAAAACTTTGTGGTAAAGGATGGAAGAAATGTTGCATTAACCTCTGAAATAATGCCAAAGCAGGCAATCAACCATAAGTTTTGGAACCGAAACGTGCGACAAAGAAAACAGCGGGCAGGGGAAAGTTATACAAGCTCTCTAGGAAAAGACATAGCAAAAAAACCAATTTTAAATTAACAGACTTGCATACCGAGATAATGAAATGACTAACAAAAAGTTGTTACACAAAACGAACGTTTGGTATTCTTAAGGGATTTTCACTTGTAAGATCTAGAATTAAAGTCAAATTACGTTAACGTTTAAATTTGCAAGTGGACAAACGGGTACCTTGTTACCCATTCTAGGGTAACTTTCCTCCTTTTATATACTTATTTTTTTCTTAACATACCAAAAGTGTTTTATTTCCTTTCAGTTCGAAAATGTACATAAACAAACTTTCCCTTCTTTTTTAAACATATTGTTCAAACATTTTCTAAGAAAAAGTGCGACATTTTTTAACAATTCATCACAGTCATTGTCATGTAAATATGTTATAAGATAAATGTTACAGAAATTTTTGTGTTGATTCAAAGCAGTGAATGAAATATGCACTCATCACTACAGCTAGAGAACTACTATCAACACATTTTTTCCTCTAGCTTATGTTCTTTGTAAAACAACAAAAATTTCAATAGTCCAAGGTAAAAAGGTTTAAACTAGAAAAAAAAACACCAAGACCCCATAAGGTCAACATACATTTTATAAAACAACAAAGCAGCAGCACTTTCATTCACTTCTGATGTAACAATAACAAATCAAGGAATAACAACTAAAAATTTTTCAAAAAATATTAAACAAAAAGATAAATAATTTTGCTTAGTTTGCCCAGAAGTTGATAGTTTTCTCAAAATAGGACTTAATAACTTTTTACCAAAATCGTACACGCAGAGAAAAAACATGGTTAAAGTATTGTAAAAAAAAAAACATATTATTATAAAAAAAAAAAAAAAATTTTGTTTATTTTTAACAATAAAGTGCTTTCCTCCTTTTAAGCTTCAAGTGTGGTTGAATTTAATGTTTTCATAAAATAAAACTGCAACCATAAACTTAAACGTATTATGGTTACTTTAACCATTTTATTGTCACCGGCAACTATATTATGGTTAAATGCATCTATCCAAAAGCCATAATCATATTATGGTTGTCTTCAAACATGTTATGGTTGATATGTAATAACAGTAATATGTTAAAATTATAATGTTTTAAAGCATGATATGTTTAATTTTTAATTTAAAATAATATGTTTAATATTAATATGAATGCTTTTCAAATGCACACTTGCTTGGTGTGCTTAAAAATCTCATTCATTTTATTTTAATTATTGAGAAAAATGCATAAGCTTACATAAAAGTACTAATGTAAAATAGAAGGAGTGCTTATTAAGGGTTTAAAAGGCTGGAAAGTTATTAATATCGACAAAAATATGGTTCATTTTGAACAAATTATGGCTAATTTTGACCATATTATGGTTGATTGCAGATAAAATTGTTGTTGATTTTAACCATATGGTCATATTTAAACATAATATTGTAACCTGCAAACATAAACATTGTTTAAAATCCAGTCATAGCATGTAACTCTAAAAATATTATTAACTCCAACCATAGTTTTTTCTGCGTGTATGTTTCTATATTTCCAAAGTGCGGGAATGCCGTATCGTCGGGAAAAAAATAATTGATTTAATCACCACATTAATGAAATTATAACACTTTTTAAACAATTTTCAAATTCATAAAAAAAAAATGAAAATTTTTTCTGTGTATGTCATGGCAAAATTTTGTAATAGAAGTTCCAGAATTGGGCCATATTAACCCACCTCTATATAATATTTGCACAAATAAATTTTATAAATCTCTACCTTTTAACATAATTTTGTTTTAGTAGGTATATTACTACTGAACAGTCGGAAGTTTGGCTGATCGCACACAAAAAAACAAAAATTGATTTCAATTAAGAAATTTGTGATATTAATTAAAAAATTAATTAAATTTGCACCAGTAACCAAATTAATAGTACCAATTAAACCAGTTAATAGTGTTAATTAAATGTTTAATTCACTTGATTAAACGTTTAATTAAAACTGATTATATTTTTGATTAATGCTTTAATTGGTGAACAATTTTGGATAATTTTTTCTGTGCGGGTTTGGTCGAATATTCTTTTTAACTGTTGTATTGTAAGCAAATATACTTAAATTATTAACTGTTTTGTTTTCAAATATTTTCTTTTTTAGAACTACTTTTAAGAGCCTATTTATATAAGCGCTTATTTCCGGTTTCCTTGCTCATAACAAAACTTTTTTATTTTAAAACAAAACCTTAAAGTCAACTACAACTAGGGTTTTTCCCGAGATTTCCCATCCCGGGAATTCCCGGGAATTTCAATTATTTTATTTCCCGTTTTCCCGGGATATTTTTTGCGGGATCCCGGGAAATAAAAAATTGCTCATAGATTCAGAAAACGGCTATTTTTACTCTGAAATTTAGTTTTCTTTTCTTTAAAAATTAGAATCTGTGGATGGGTTATCGATTAGATCAATAACAAGAATTGAGTACATACGTAAATCAATTTCTCCTGCTGCAATAAATCTATTAAAAGTAGAATGGGCAGTGCAACAGTTGATAATTAATAAACTAACTGAAGTGAAGAGTTGATAAAGAACATAAATTCAAAATAAGATGCAGGCAGTAAATTCTCATTGTCCATGGACAAGTCTTAAAAATAGGAGATACCTAAACATATCACTCCTTCATTGCAACATAGTCATATCTACAAAAACACATTTTCCTTTTCAGATCGGCCTAATGAAAAGAAAAGGTTTGTAAGAAGTAGTCCGGATGATGCTCTTTTTGGCATCGACCTTGACATCAGAAGCATGCAACAACGGTGCACTTTTAACTATGTGTCCAACCTCGGTAAAAAATGGACGAATTTTTTCGGAAACATGGTAATAAAACAGTAAATAAAATCAGAAATATACTCTTTGACGACTCACTAAACGCTTTAAGTGTGACACAAAGTTATTTCCTAAGCCATTAAAAAATGTTAATATATTTATTAAAATATTTTTTGAATTAACTTTTTGATCTCATATCTTGATGCCTCATTGTTATGGTTTTTATGAATTAAATTGTTATGCTTATGTTATCTTTTTATCTTGTATCTAGAGCATAATATTAAGGAACTTACATATTAAAGCGTAAGGTAATAATTATTCAAGTTCCGCTTTCAATTTTCAATTAATTTTTGTAGTATTTAAGCATTTATGTTACTTACTTTGTAAACAAGTTCCCTTACGTTTGTTTATAAAAGTTTTTTTCATTAATTAAAAACAAATTTACTTTGTATTATTTGTATGGAGCGGGATCCCGGGATCCCGGGAAATTTAAAAAAATCGAAAAACTCCGGGAAAAAAACTCTAACTACAACTTAAACCTTAATAAGCTGTTATATACAATACGTATACATAATCTGTAATCTTACACTAAATTAAATAATATTCATACGTTTGCGTTAGCCATTTTTAAATTTATTTTCAAATGACAAAAGGGCTGCAAAACATTTAGTTTTAACTTTCATACTGTTTGCTAGATAACTAAATAATAACATGTTGATTATGCTGTAACAGCTAATGGAGTAAATGAGAGATACCAAAACAATATAATTTCATTAAATTCTATAACAACAATTTCTAATTGTCACAAGGTTTAGTTCAAAAGCACTACAGACTCGAACAAAATAATTAAACTAAAGACAGATAACAAAAGCCTTTAGTATAATTAAATTTAACCCAAAGAGGTTATTTCACTTTTAAATATGGAAGAAGAACTAGAATATAAAATCATCGTGTACTATGAGCTTCAAAAGTCACCCCCCATGGGATTAAACTTGGTATTTTCATTTATTAAAATAAAATTTGTTCATAATTATAATCAAAACTGTTTTAGATTCCTATTAAACTGTGATAATGGGCGCCAAAAGCTAAAATTATTCTAATTGCAACAGTTTCTCTGTAGTAAAGGCAATATAAATTTGTCGCCGATTTGTAAATATTCACATTTAGCAGTGTAAGTTTATACACACACACGCACACACAGAATTGTCATATTCATTATATTTTAAATTTTACAGTATTAGAAATTACCTAAGCAAATTAAATAAAAAACCTTAAAAAGAACAAAAAGACATTAAAACTAAATGGTCTTAACTTACAATAATCACAATCACCATAATTGTCATAACTTCACCAAATCATCATCGTTATTATGTTGATAACGGAATTTATGATGACCACAAAGTAATTGTTTTCTATTTTAGTTTTTATTATTTTATTATTTTTTTATGGCATGAAATACATAAAACTAAATTACACGTGTGTAAATATAAGTCTGAGCGTGTGACAGACAGTTTTTGTCACTGTTTTTATTTTAAATGGTCAGTAGGTGGTTGTGGCATTTGTGGTCTATGTTAGATGACTAATACGGCGAACTGACGCCGATTGTTTCTTTTATGTTAGAAAATTGGAAAAAATATTCAATTATAATTAATTTGCGTAATAGTTTTGAGCTTATAATGACTTCAGGGGACTTTAAGTAAATATGTTTAACAGTTAGTACAAATTGAACATGCAAACAAAGGTACTATGAAGGTTAAGTTAAAAGAGATAATTGATGTATACCGTTTCTACAACCAGCCAACAAAATGTTAAGCGCACGTAGAGAAAAAATATCTTTAAATATGGTCACGTCCAACAAAATTATTTTTAAAGACAAATGTAAACATTTTTTGTTTAATTTAACCATATTATTGTCACCGACAACCATTTTATGGTTAAATTAGTCTTCCATCAAGAAGCCACAACCATATTATGGTTGTCTCTTAACATGTTATCGTTAAATATGACAATAATATGTTTTTAAATTACAAAAAAAAATTTCCCTTTTATAAGACCAACATGCTATGGTTGAAAACCAACCATGTTTTTATAAGTGTTAAACATGTTTTAGATATTTTTGACCATAACATGTTTGGAGGCAACCATAATATGGTTGTGGCTTCTTGATGGAGGACTAGCTTAACCATAACCATATGGTTGTCGGAGATAATAATGTGGTTAAATTAAACAAAATATGTTTAAATTTTTCTTAAAAAATAGTTTTGTTGGAGGTGACCATATTTGTTGCCTCTTTAAATTATTTAAAAAATGAATGGATGTGAAATTCAAAGACGTTCCATCCATGTCGCGACACAGCTCGCTATATAAATAAAAGGAAACCACGGTAACAAAAATTTTATCCACCAAAACTCTCTAAAAGAGCGTTCCAATGCTTTTTGATGTACCAGAGAGTTCTTAACTATTGTCTTGGCTTCAATTTTTGTCTTAGTATTGGATCGAAAATCTCAATGGTTTGGCTGTTATAGGCCAAAATATCCAAAAAAAACGTGACAAAAGTGTGAGAAAAAACTGCAAGTCAAAATCTGGAAGCTCGATTTTCACCGTAGACGTTGCTCTGTACAATCCCAAGAATCAGAAACGCGAAGCGCCCATAAAGATGTTCAAATCGCCCCACCCTAGCCTACAGGCAGAGAAAAATTATGGTTTGGCATCTTTACGGCAACAACACTATGTTTATTGTAACAATATATTGTTGTCGTACACAAAAAATTTTTATTTAATATCAACAATATTATAGTTACTCTTAACATTATAAATTCGGGTATTGATGGCCGAAAAATAATAATTTTTCTAACAAATAAATAATGATAACTTAAAAAAAATTATATTACTCACAAATACTTCATGATATTTAATAGCCATAACATGATAACTTTCTATACGTGTACTCATAATAAGTTTAAAGTCTTTAGTCTAATAATATTTTGCTATCGCCATTTGTAAAATAATTTGGTATAATTGATGTCGTTTGTTTTAAATATGCCTATCGAATTATTTGTTAGTGAGTGGTTTAACAATTAAAAAAAAACACATTAAAATAAATAAGTTTGAAGAAATTAAAAAAATAAAGAAATTGTATTTACATTAAAAAAAAATGTAAAGTGCCACAAAATAAAAAAAGATAGCAGCAACAAAGACATTAGCGGAGTCATACGAAGAGCAAATGCAATAAATCGCAGCTTTTTTATGAAATCGAACGGCAGCTTTGTGTACACAGAAAAAAATATCTCAAGAAAATGTTTAACAACACAGTTTGTTAAAAATAAAATTGTAGGTCAACAAACTTTTTGTTTGATTCAAAGAAAAGATTTATCAAATTTACACTTTGCAAAATAGCACTCAACAAAACATATTTAATAATGAAATAATTAAATATTTCTTCATATTCAATAAAAACAATATTTGAATCAAAGTAAAGACAGTATTTTAACAACTATTGTCCATTTTTAAATAGTTCATAATTCTCATTTGTTTTACAGTTTTATTTGAATAATATATTTAGTTTTGCCAAAGTCTTTGGAAAAGGTTTCCTGATGATCTGGCCTAAGCAACCAGTGAAGTGCGCATAGGAACTTACTTATCCCGCGTAATAAATTTTAGTGTTTTTCTAAAAATATAAAAATTAAAAATTTATAACATCATCATAAATAAATAAAAAAATAAAGATTCCATGAACATTTTGTTTGATTTATTCAACTTTTTTAACAATTTATTTTAACAAATCAAGTAAACATTTTGTTGAAAAAAATTATTTTGGGCAACAATTTTTTTTATTGACTCAATAAACTTGGTTGTTGACTAAAAATTTAACAATTATACATACAAACTTTTTTATCAAAAATCGTCATCGCAGAAAATTCAAAAATTTTTGTAATCAAATATGCGATTTTCGTATTCAAATATGAAAATTATTTTTTTCTGTGTAATTTGTTTCTGATTTTGCAAAAGTGCTTCGATATTTTGCCTTTGCTCTTTCGCAAAACCATTTGCATCAAACTCCTAATACCGTCATTTTGTTTGGTATTGCAAATGAACTAAATCGATTAACTATTTTAAATATCTTGCAAATTGGAATTTTTTAATATTACTCATGCATACATAAAAATTTAATAGTTTAATATTTCGAGTGACTATTTTTCTGTGTTATAAACTTCCGTAATTTTATTTAAACTGAAGGTAGTGGATATTACAAAACTGTTTGGTACTTATATTGTTTAGTCATAAAATACACTTAAGGTTTAATAGCGAAACTAATAAATTAATGACTTAAAGTTAAGTGAGTGATAGACAATTCTTTAGGGATTTCAATTTTCCAAAAATAAACTTTGTTTGTGAAAAATATTTCCTTAAACCCATTTACTTTTGTTTTATTATGCTTTAAAAATAACATTGAAAACATACAACTGCAGTGAATTGAACATTAAATTTCATTACACGATAGTTTTTTTTTAATTATAATTAAGTTATGAATATAATTAAATTTTACAATTTTATTATCAGCATTTTATAAAATATACAAAAACTACATTAAATGGTTTTAGGCAGTTTGCTTTTGTTTTTAAAGATACAGGTGATATAATTTTATTTACATTATTTAGTATATGGGTCAATTGTATACTAAATGCAATTTTTACTCCCTCTGTTTCAACACTGTTTTTGGGTAAAACTCAAACAAACCAGAAAAATCAAAAAAGAATAGATGCCATTGAAAAATAATATAAAATATATCACTTGGGAATAGCTAGAAGTGATTCCTTTACTGAATTTCAGAAGCAACTCACCACTTCCGGCCATCGGTCAAGTACCCCCGTTAATGTCGCACAGGCTTTCAATCCTGCCGGCAGCTAAAGTGAGAAGGCGGTTGTTTTGCCGAGTAACCTGAATGGTACTCTAACGTCGTTGCGTCTCAGGTAAGTAGGTGTCACTGAAACTCAGCGTTGCACCATTAGATGTGGAGTCCCAATCACCTATCCTAAACATCAACGATTGTAGAAACCACAACAAATAATAAAAACCATTGTGGCCCCTTGTGCCTTATAGGAGCCACAGGACATAATAAAAATAACTGATTGAAAACAGCGTTTCATTGCTGCCTCATAGGCGCCTTATAAAAAACACTTGTCTCCAACTATACTTTTTGATAAACTATGTAAGAAACAGTTTTAAAAGCACAAAATGAAAAACAAAAATAATCGTTTTTAAAATTTGTAAATTTTTATTTTGTTCTATTTTTATTCCAAGAAAATTGTAAGCGCTAACTTTGATTTTTTAAACCATTTTTTAGCCGCCCATTGTCGTAAACGCCACGTATATTTCATGTTGCCTCAAAAAAACTGATAGTGTAATTCTACAGAACTGAAGTGTTCTAGGCTGAAAAAAGCAACCTTTTCTTATAAAAAAATATTAATTTAACCTTATTGCTCTTTTACACCCATTTTAGGTGTATAATGGTGAGTACGTGTACAAAAGTCTTGAACGCCACGCAAAGCTTTGGAAAAGCAAAAAACATTAATTAGAACATCTTTTTTTTATTAAAAGTCATTGTTTAATAGGTTTTAATTCATTTATTTAAAGTTTAAGTCTAACTGTAAAATAATAAAAGAAAATAAAAGAAGAGGAAAACGAAAAATTAACGGTTGGTGAAAGATCACAAATGTATAGAGAAAAACTAACGATGGATAAGGATCGTAACGAAGTTTATAAAAAGATTGTATATTTTTGACTAAGATTTTTGTTTTTACTCGGTAATATGACTTTTGAAAGGAGATTCGAAAATGAACGAGGTAAGGTTTTTTGATTTGTGGCGTTCAAGACAGAAATCCTAGTAGTCCTTATCAAAACTTCAGAAAAACTGATATCTTGCAGAGCCTTAAATCAGCTTTTTATTCTTCACAAATCTTCACGTCAGTCGACAACACCATTGGCAAAATTTAAAAAACTTAAAAAATCGAATACGTTTGTTACTTTGTATGCTACAAATACAAACAATTATATTGACTAATAGTAACGTAGACCTTCGGGCCGTTGCACAGTAGTATGCAATTATGAGATGTTTGCATCTCATAATTAATTTTTGCAAACGTTTGAAATTAACCAAGATGTCAAGCAATAATTATTTGCAGAAATTATAGTTATTATGTCAGCAGAAGTATTCGAGAATGGTAACAGACCATTTCGACAACTTTCGACTCTAAGGTTTTGGGGAGATAAAATTATACCGTACTCGAGGGCGTATTTTTAATGCTTATAATTAATTTTTTAGGATTGTTATACCTTGTTGGAAAGGATATCTTGTCCAGATTCTATTTTTGTTTTGAGTTTTGTAAATATTGTAAGCAGTTTTGAAATTTATTCATTTAAAATAAATAAATAAATTATATAACTCAAAAGAAAACCTTTGAAATAAATAATATTTTTTGGCTTTCCTACGCAACTTTGACTAGATTTTTAACTTTTGTTAATGTTAATAAAAATTACTGTACTGTATTCGTATCTAAATAATAGGACGAACTTTTTTATGTTAAATAAGTTTCGCCGCTGCTAGAGGTCGCTAAGCTTGTCCTAATTTTTAATAAAATGTTACAAGAAAAATTAAACTAGGAAAAATATTATTGAACAGAAGTACCACAATTTTTAAGATAGTTTTTGGTAAAAAAGACATTCTTCTTTGATATGAGCCCACACTTTATTTAAAGTATGTATTAGTAATGCTCCGGATGAATCTTAAAAAAGTGTTGACGTAACTAAAACAAAAAAAGTAAAAAAAAAATGATGGACAATTTTCAATTTTCTCTGCCGTTTAACAAACCAAGTGTCCGCCACTAAGAATCAAAAGAGAAACTAACCACATTTTAGCTCCCACTTAGAGATAAATGATCTTTTTTAGAGGCCCAAAACGCATTTATTATTTTTTATCTAATAGTATGTTCACATTTGGCTTCTTAAACGCGTTTAAGCAGTTCGAACTTGATTAAGCTCTAATCACTTCAAAATCGAGATGATTACCCATACATTGAAGTGATTTGTTAATCACTTCAAATTGACATGATTAGAACTAAATCACTTCATAAATCACATAGAATCCACTGAACATACCTCAAATGTAGAATCGCCAACATGATCGTGTACAACCGGCCACAATTTCTGCTTAATGCTTTTATTTTTTTCCTTAAATAATTCATAAATTTTCACAATTTGATTTTAATAATCTTCTGATAACTTTATAAAAGTTTTTTAACCATTTTTAATACTTTAAAGAAATATAAATTTGTTTGTTGTGTGTTTTTTCTTAATCATCTGTCATCTTAATCATCTCAAATGTAATGTGAACGGCTTTGATTAGCTTAATCAACATTTTGCTTAAAGGCGTTTAAAAACCTAAGTGTGAACTTAGCATAAAGTACTAATATTAAGAGCTAGAAATATTTTTCTGTGTGATTAAATTATCCTATTTTCGCTGTACTGTGTTTAAAAATTAACGTTCTAAAGAAATTAACTTCAAGAAAATCTCTACCGTTATTAGACATTATTATATAGCCGTAAAAAATGAAAATTGCTTTTGCAAGAAATATGAAAATCGTAAATATTTACTTTAAATTTAAAAAAACTGAGTGTACTGTTTTTTCAGTTTTTTAAAGCATATATGCTCCGTTGCCCTTACTATTGATGTGAAGATAAAAAATTTTCACATTTTGAGTTTAAGTGTCATTTTTTTTTTTTTGCTTTTTCCGGAACACCAAATTGTACTTGTTTTTTATATTTTTGTATGAAATATTTTAACTAAGAAATATTTATCCTAAATAGTTTATATAGTTTCCTATCTGCAGGCTTTCAAGGTCATTAATTAAATGTAAATAAAAGATTATTTATTTCATTTTCAATATAATCCGACGTTTTGTTGGTATTCTTTCCAACTTCTTCAGGGATTGAGTTTTTATTAAAATCTGGCAACATTGTAAAAAATAAAAAGAAAAAAATAGTCAATAATAACAATAATTATAATTTTCATTTTTGACAAATGAACTTACAATCTTCTTTTTCAACAGTTTACATCATTTATAAATTATATCACAGTATTTTGTATAGGTGGACAACACAACACAAAACTTAAAATATTAAAATAAAATGTATGTAAATTTAAAAAATTATCACAGAAAATTTTTCCTTTTTTGATCACAGTTGTTATTATTACTAAAGTATTGCAATGGTGTAGTTTGCATTTGTATTGTCTTTGTCTTCTTTTGTGTTTATTGCAATGGTCGATTTTTGTTGTATTCTTAAGCTCCCCATTCTTTTGTATTCTTTGTATTCTTTTCCCTTTTCTCTTTATCTAGAATTCTCATTTTTTCAAAGTTTGGCTTGTGTCCGTTTTCAATGCAGTGTTGTGCAAGTGCAGTTGATTGTTTTCCTCTTTTTATATCAGCTTTGTGTTCGTCTATTCTCACGCCTAAATGTCTCTTCGTTGTACCAATGTAGATTTTTCCACACTCCTCATTATTACCTATAAATTGGAGGCAATAAAACTGGCTTATTACTATGCAATATTTAATTCATGATTTTTATTTTTGCCTTAAAATATTAAAAGTTAAAAAAGAACTTTTATTTTTTGAGTAAAATAATAAAAGTCAAAAATAACTTAAAATTTTTGCCTTAAAAAATAAAAGTCAAAATTAAAAGTTATTTTTTACAAATTTAAAAGTCATACAAAAATTTGCATGTACATCACCTGTGTATCATAATGTTAAGAACCAAAATTTTCTACGATCATTTTTTATGTGTGCTTTTTTGATGTATAGATTACGGGATTCGTCCAGCAAAATCTCGTATTGTTCTGCTTATTCAAATAATCACCAAAATAATATATCAAAACTTTAAATTTCATAAGCATTTTTTAAGTATCTTACATTTTCTGCCAATGCAGCTGAATATGTTTTAGAAAAAAGCCACCTTTGGCCCTTGTAAATATTTGGGCTTAGAAGTCTACGGGCCAAGGGTTGTCAATTTCTAAAAAAATCTAAGCTTAAAAGCAATTATCAAAATTCAGATGTTAGTACAATTAAAACAAGTGAAAAAATACCCCTTTTACTTGTCTTAACATATAACTTTTATACAAAAACTTAAAAAAAATATATATAATATATATTTTTCTATTATTATTTGCTTTTTAAGATTGATTACAAAAATTAAAGCTTAAAGTACCACCTATTTAACAAAAAAAGAACTTACAAAAGACTCATCCATTCAAAAGTGACAGATTTTTGATCCGAAAACGACGAAAATTTTCCACTGTGCGTTGTAGTGAAACGGACAAGAACCTCTTTGATTCCCTCGAGCCCGCAATCTTCACACAGATAGATTAGTTCACAACCAACTACCACACCGGGCCACCCGAATTTTATGAATGTTTATTTTCAATAAAAAAAAGAAAACCTCTCATTTTTCTTATGTTATTATATAAGTAATTTTTACCTTTCTCTAGCCAAAATTTTCCTAACAGTGAATGGTAGTTCATTATTAACAACTAAGCCCCGAATCAAAAAAAAAAAAATTGGTTAAAATTAAATATATAATCTAGTAAATTAAACGTTTACTTATATCAACAATATAACCGCAAATTTTTTAATTGAAGCTAGTTTTTATTTTCTTCTAGGCAAAAATATTTAGCATTTCAATATTAAAGAATGTATTCAATTGACTTACAAAAGAAGCATTTTTTAAGTGATCATTTGCTAACATAGTTCAGCCTATTATTCACCTAAAAGTATGCAATATAACGTCTTTGAGAAACGACTTGAAAAAAATATAAAGCCGTTTACGAAGTACAGCCCTAAATGCTTAAAAGTAGGAGCTCTAATTTCAATTCGAACAGCACTTTTAATAAAATTTTAGAGAAAAAACTAAAGGTTCGAGCGCAAGCTTTTGAATTTCTCGAAGCACTTATTTCAATTAACATTTCTCTATATCGGTTGTGCTAGTTTGGCTGCCGTTCCGATTTAATGGCCTCAAGTTTCTGAAATATACACAAAAGAAAAATAACATGTTCTTCGAAAAAATTAATTTTTATCTAAAATATGTCTTATTTATATTTTAGATAAAAATAAATAAATAAAATCCAAACGGCAGCTAGACTAGAAAATCAAAAATAGGGTTTTGTTAATTTTGTTAAGTACGTACTTTAAGAAATTCTACACGAAAAAGAGTTTGCACTCGATAACTTTAAAAATGTTGAACAGTGTAATTTGTGTTCTTTTTTTCTTACTCTCAATTCTCATTTCCTTTTATCAATGTAATCTAATAAACACATGAATTACAAATGATTTGAGCCTAAAGAACCATTTATATTAATCGTGGTAGCAATTGTGTATTTAATTTTTCAAAAACCTTTAAGTGCACAAAGAGATTATTGGCTTTTGATACGATTTTAAAACACAAATTGTTCGCTAATTAATCAGATTCATTTGCCTGATTCATTAATCGATTTTATGTGTATTTGATTTTAAAACATTTTAGTTTTTTTCAACTGCATTTTTACTAATGATTTCTTATTTATTGCTTGCGATAAAATAAAATAGTTTTTATTTAATGGATTTCAATTTTAAGTAGGTTGCTTAAAGCACTTTTAAACAATAGCCAAGCAAAAAAACAGCAAGAAAGCATAGTCGGGCCAGACCAGTAATGTCATATTACCTATGACTGGTCCCTATATGAAACCTATGGCCAATTAAGAACCTAGAAGCGCACAGTGGGAAACTTAGGAAAAAATGGAAATAACTATGGATTTTGTAAGCGGTTTGTTTGATTAGAATAAAATTAAAGGTGCCAATTAAGGACTTGAATTTAAGTCTACGTTTTGGATTTGGGGTCTATAGACCTATGAGACGCCAAAGGTTCCCAAAGAAGGGCACCTTGGTTATTAAAAAAAATTTTTAATGATCCAGTATTCTTAATTTTATCAAGTCTACACAAAAGTTATCATTACAGAATTAATCTTTATAATTAAAATTTGCTGCTTTTAACCTATCTTGGTCAATTTTTTTGAAAAAAGAAGTTCAAATTTGTCCAAAATACACAGAAGGAATTGGGAAAAAATCTTTTGTAATGAAAAATTTTTTTTTATTTTATGTTTAGAAGGGTGTTTTTTATTGGTTCTATATCGTAAATTTTAGACCGATCTTAATGAAATTTAATTGTATCCTTTCCAGTCAAAAAAAGCTAATTTTTGCAAAATTTAATGATAATGACATTCCGCAACCAATTTATGTAAATTTTTGTAACAGAAACATCAATTTGTTATGGTTTTTGTTTCTCATTTGGGCTCATAAGTTTTTTTGCTTAACCGATTGTACTGGATTTAAATCAAAATTTTCTTAGGAGAACTAGAACAAATTTTATTCAAAATTTTTTTTCTGCAAGGTTGTTTTAAAGTGTTCGCGATTTCAACAAATGGACAGATCGACATGGCTAAATCGAATTCGAATAACTAAAGGACCCACTAGTGACGGAAGATACAAAAAAAGCATTTTTTGTAAGCCTCACTTCCACGGGACGTGCATGTTCAAATATAGACCGACTCCCACTGAATTAAGATCCCTTTAAATTTAGTAAAATCCAATCAAATATTTTTGAGTTAAATTTTTTTTAAGTTTTCATTTAATTTGAAGGTTTATGAAGAAAAGTACTCTATACTTTATACTAGGGTATTCATTTAATCGGGCATTCGCTTGAATCGGTTAATCGCTCGATTAATTAACCGAGGTTTTGGTTTAATTGGTTAATAATCGGTTAATTTTGTTATTCATCGGTTAACCGATTAATAAAGTTTTGTAATAAATTAAGTAATTTCAATTAATACGAATGAAAAATTATTTATTATTGGAGTCTATTAGTAAAAAAACAATAATATAACAACCAAAACAATTATTGAACTAAAAGGAGCAAACAAAAAAGTAATTCATAAATATAAAAAACATATTTTATAATTAATACATAATATTATTCATTAATTATTTCAATAGTTTAAGATCTTTTAAAATGATCTTTTGGAAAAATAATTTGGTTTAAATGTGTAGGATTTAGGATTCTTCTCTTTAGTTTTGATAAAACTTGACTCGGAAAAAATTCTTTCAATTATCGAAGATGTTGGAGAAATTGAAAGCAACCCATACTACAGATTCAAGAATGATAAAAACAAGATAACGCATTGCACATGTTAAAAAAATTAAAATGTTTAATATGACGTAACTTAAGCATATTATACACATTTTTGGTTTCTTGTGTTTTTCTATATTTTAGCTGTACTTATGCGCTGATGTGACGCAGATGAGCAGAAACATTTAATTTTTTCTTTGTATCATGATACAGATTATCTAATTTCTCAGTCCTTTTCCAGGATTTCTCTCAACATATAACATTTTCCATTATGCCATTATTTCGGCTAATTTTGCTAAAGATAGTTTGTGTTACAATCGAGAGTTTCTTCTATTGTAAGGTCATCATCTGACTCATCCTGGCAAAGCTCAGCACCGAACAATCTAAAAAAATGTATTTCCAAACCCATAGTTTCTGTTTTTGTACTGTATTTTAAGAATGTATTGCTGGAATACATATACCTTTTTTATATGAGACGAAACACATAATTAAAAACACTAAAAAATATGTTATAATACTACAAAAAACTAAAAAAATTTGTAACATCGGTTAATCGGTTAATCGACTGGAATTAACCGGTTTAATCGTTAATCGAAAATTGCCAATTTTAAATTAACCGATCAGTTAATCGGGTAGTAATTAATCGGTTAACCGATTAACGGTTAACCGAATGAATACCCTACTTTATACACAAGTTTTAAATAAATCCAGCCAAACACACAGCCAATCAATTGACTCAGAAAGTGATTCTTAGCTTAGATTGGTATACAAATACTTTTATTCACATAACAACCTCCCAATTTATTTTGATATAGGGAAAAATTTATTTTACTGCAAAAAATGTTTTAAAATGTAAAACAATGTCCGTTTCACAAAAAAAAAAAAGTTAATTTAATTGTTTTTGTTAAAGCTAAATATTTTTAGGCTTTTAATTACATTGAAATCATTAATTATTTTAAAGACTTTATAAAAATAAAAAACATACTTTTTATGACTAATAAAATTTAGTTTCAAAAGTAATAAACGGCTAATTGTGGTAAAAACTAACAAAAATTAATTATAAAAATGTTTTTTATAATCAATTGTCCTAAATAAAACAAAAGGGAAGGAAAGCTTACTACTGGTCTTAAGCCAAAAGACAAACAAGACAAAAAGCATATTTTTAAAAAGATGTTTTTAGAAACCCCTTTAACTGACAATAATTTGTTAAGGTATTTTTCAGAATTTTCCAAATAACTGTTAGAGTTAAGAACCACCCTAGAGGGAAGCGAACTGACACCAAAGTAGTCCCGTGATAGGTCTTTGGTGGTAGAGACCGGTTCAAGCTCTAAAACTTTATATGAATAAGATCTATCACTTTTACATGGGGTTGTCATTGGAAGGGGTCAATTGACACCATTTGACCAGTCACAGATCTATTCTCAATGAACGTGCTTAGTGTCAATTACTAAAATGTAGTATTATTTCAATACAATGTAGTATTATTTCAATAAAACAAGTCCTAGAATTGAATTCTAGAACCAAATTTAAGAAAGTACAAAAAAAATGTGTCACAGCACCGGTGAAGACTGTACTGCAATTCATTACTTTTTCTACCTTTTTGTTCTTCATAAACCAGTTACGGGATTGGTTATTCATTCACTGGCCATGAGTCCTTTCTTTTTGTACTTGTTCTATTTTCACAAATCCCAGGACCAGTCTGTTGGATCAGTTGACACAAATTTTCCGCAGGGCACATATTTGTTAGATATATCATCCATTATTTTACACCCTTCACCAAAGGCAATAGGGTATAGATAAGTTTGTCATTCCGTTTTTAATTTCTACTATGTTGATCTAAGACCATATAAAGTATATACAGTCAGAGACTAAAGTTTAAATACACCTCAAAAATTGTATGTTTAAAGAAAAGTAAACGTTTCAGAAAAACTTAAAGTATGCAGTTTTATTAAGTTTCATAAATAACAAAAAACAATAACAAAAAATATAGACTTCATTACAAACATAACGGTAATCCTTAAAAATACGATACAATTCACTGGACAAAAGTTTAAATACATCTTGGAATGTTAAAACATTTTTTAAATAAATTAAAAAAGAAAAACATTTTAATACTTTGTTGGACCGCCATGACTATCAATTACTGCCTGCAAGCGGCGCACAGTGTCGTGTTTTCATATAACGAGCGGCCATAAATAGAAGACGTTATTGTAAAGAGTTGAAATTTGGCACAAATGTTTTTATTGATAAAAGATAACAAAATTTCAAATTTCTAAATTTTCGGAGCAAGGATTCATGTCCTTCCCATATATCCTGAAATTAAAAAATGTCATAAAAGATAGACAAAGAGTTCAAACTTCATGAAATTTCGCATAGTCATTGGATTTGATACACTCAAGGAGTTGACCAAATTTTATCCAAATCAGAACAAGGACACGCTGAAAAATGTCCTTTTTCAAAAAATTCAAAAAAAGTAATAAAATAAAAATTTCTTAAATTAACTCCGTACACAAAAAATTGTATTCCATTGTTTTTATTTTTTTAATATTCAGAATCACTTTCTTCTGACACATTTATTAAATTTTCTAAAAGTGAATCCTCCTGATATCCAGCATTTTCTTTAATAATGAAATTATTTATCTCTTCATTGCTCCTTTTATTATAAATTCCATTTTCTTTTGTGTATATAGATAAGTTTGGTTCAGATTGTAAAATCATTCTTTCTATTATGTCTTTATTAGTATTAACACGACTGTTTTTTCGAGTATGGTTCAAACGAATTTTTCTAAAAACTTTATGAGTGGCTTCTTTAGCTTCCTCAGGCAACATTCCTACTGGAATCGTGGAGTTTATTATAAATTCTGCTACATGCACAAGTATTTTGTGAACAGTAACAGGCATAAAATACCAGGAATATTTTTCAACATATAAAGTCCATGTTTCTCTAAGCAGTTTTTGAAAATTTGAAATTTTTATTGTTTTACTGCTCGAAATTGTCTTTAAAATCAAAGAGAAGTTTTTAATTAAAGTTGGATCAACTTGCGTTATTCAAGATGATACTTCAATATTGTTGAAAAACCGTCTCGCAGTATTTCCATCGTTTGTTGTTCCAAAACCTGTTTTAACTTTATCTACAATTAATCCGAGTTCCATTTTAAAATCTTCCTGAATTTTAGATTTTCTTTCGTTGACAATTTTTTTGTCATCATCTTTTGAAACTCTCCAAGTTTCCAAAGGCGGCCTGTATGCTATGTGAAGTATACATTCAAAAAATTTTATCCATGCATGTAGAGTTGATAACCCGTGTTTATGGAATTCTTCCTTTTTTATAAGACCCCTTTCTAATACTTCAACAGAATTCATTTCCGAGGGTTTTGCACCGCAAACAAAACAAGAAGAACTGCTTTTGTTATCAGATAAAACATTGACTACAGCTCCATCAACCATTGTTAATCGCATATTAAAGTGGACGTTTATGTTTCTTTTATCAGATACATAATTAAATGTTTGTAAATTATCTATTTCCTGTTGAATAGTAGACTGTGTAGTTTTTACTAAATCTGAATTTTCTTTTTCCATGTAATAGCATATTGGACGACAATATTTTATTGATGAGTGTTTTAAATTATTCCATAAAACATTTTCTGTACGAAAATCTATAAACCTTAATGGAACAAAAGAAGCCACAAATAAATATTCATCCCGAGAATTTGGATCACTGAAGTTTTGTTTGTAATTACTATGGCCTGAACTTCCATCAAAGCCCCATTTAATTTCCAAATTTAAATCATTTTGGGATTCAAAATTATTTAAATCTAAAATACTTTTGGCAGTCATATTTAGAATAGATTGCAATGGTATTTTAACTGAAGTTTCAGTTACTAATATATTTTCGGGAATATATTTTTTCTTCGCTTTTTGTACACTATAATATGTCGAGAAGCAGTTCTTGCGCACATCATTTACAACAGTTCGCATCTTCTCATACTGCCTATATGATAGATCCATGTCTATTAAAAGTGCTAAAGCCTTTTCTACCGAAATGGAAGTTTCGTCAGTTGCTCCGGTAACTCTCCGAGCAGCACTTTGCAATTGATTTGGGCATACAGAGTTTACGAGATTTTCCACTTTTCTTCTTTTGGTTCTTTCAGAGCTCTCATCGAATTCCAATGTTGGTCTTCCTTTACGACTTGTACTTGGGATCTAAGCAACTTAAAAACGAATTCGCATATATATTGTTGAAAATAAATATTAGATTATATATTTACATTGCATATGTGTTCTTCTTTGATATTGAAAAATGAATTAAGCCACGAACTGTTTTTTTTTTCAAACAGCTCCTTCTTTCTGGTGCACTTTACCCATTTACGTTTTATGTTTGCTAAAATAAAATTAAGTCTTTTATTTGTTTCTTTTTTCACTTTAGTCTTAAATTTCTTTTCCAAAAAATTTATTATTTCCATATGGGCTGCTCTGTAAGAAGTATGTTTGAGCCAAATATTGAAAAATTCTCTAATTTGTACCTTTGATGACACTGAAAAAATGAAAAAAGTCGTATTTTCGCAACTATCGCAAATGTCACATACTTTTTTATAATATACATACTTGTATTAATATTATACTAAATTATAAAAAAAATAGTTTTTGATAGTTTTTTTTAATTGCCAGGTAAACTTGCAAGTTGTAAATAATTATTACTTTTTTTTGTTCACATTCAGAATAACGGTAAAACACATATGATTGCTAAATGGATAAAAAAAAGTGCGTTACCATATTTTAGTAATATCACACTATAATATCAATGCAAATATTGCCGGCTTTATCGACAATTTATATTATGTTAACCCTTTAGCATATCCACACTATTTTACATTTTTCTTTGCATGCTGAACATTCACCTAAAACATTAAATTTTGATTAGCTCTAACTTTTGTATATATTAACATATTTTAAAACTTATTTTTGATTATTGTTATTTGAAATCTATATAATAAAACTGTATCAATCAAATTCTAAAATTATAAAAAATATTATTTTCATTTTTGGCCGCCCACACCACACAGTGCGGCGTGGCATCGAAAGTACCAAGCTTTCTGTTTCAGAAGGCGATATTTCTGACCAGATTTGTTTAAGAGCTTCTTTAAGCGACTCTTTGCTCGTTATTGAAGTTGATGCTAATTTTCGCTTCATTAATTCCCAAATGTGCTCTATTAGGTTTAAGTCTGGTGATTGAGGTGGGCTATGGAGCTGTCTGGGATCATGTTGAAAAATCCAACGGGGTCCAAGGAACAAGATGTCGACGGATGCTTGCAAATTTCTTTCCAATATACTCTTGTATATATGTTGATTCATTATGCCATCAATAAACTCCAAATTCCCAACCCCCGCTGCTCCAATCGCTCCCCAAACCATTACATTGCCACCTCCATGTTTTACCGTAGGAACCAAATTTTGTATTTGAAGGGCAGTGTATGGCTTGCGCCAGACATGTGCACGTCCATCGCTTCCAAATAAATTAAATTTGCTCTCGTCTGTAAAAAGAACTGTTCTCCAAAACTCAGCGTCTTTGTCTTTATACTTATTTGCAAACTTTAGTCTAAGTTTTCTGTTTTTTTCACTTATTAGTGGCTTTTTTCGGGGAACTCGGCTTTTATATCCATTTTTTCGCAATGCTCTTTGAACAGTTCTTGGATGAACATGTTTGTTATAGTTCTTAGCGATATCAGCTGCAAGTTTTGAGGCACTTATTCTTGGATTCTTTTTCACTTCTCTTACGATATGGTTAACATCACGATTGGTAAGTTTTTTTGGACGACCGCTTCTTGGCATATTTGCTACAGAGCCATTTTTCTTATATTTTCTAATTATGTTTTGGATACTGGAAAATGGCACATTTAATAATTTTCCTATTTCCCGATAGGATTTTTCTTCGTTAAAATGTTTAATTATTAAATGTTTAATGCTGGACTCAATTTCTTTACCTTTGCCCATAATTTTTGATTAAACTTGGAATGCTGACAATAAGAAGGTTACTAATAACAAGTGCTGGCTTGTAAGAAAAGAATTTCATCGAAACATAAAATATAACTGTACTTTGTTTTTGAGAAATAAAAGAGAGTTCTTTATTTTGCAAGATGTATTTAAACTTTTGTCCGCTGCATTTTGTAGTTATTGTGGGATTTACCGATATGTTTGTAATGAAGTCTATATTTTTTGTTGTTGTTTTTTGTTATTTATGAAACTTAATAAAACTGTATACTTTAAGTTTTTCTGAAACGTTTACTTTTCTTTAAACATACAATTTTTGAGGTGTATTTAAACTTTAGTCACTGAATGTATATTCTTTATTTTATAATTATGTCACATATAGTCCGGAATTGTTTGGTTTTTAAATTCAGCCTGATCACTCAAAAAATGGCTGAAATATGAGCAAAAACCACGACGACCCATAAATCCTTTGTTGTTATTTTTTTGTTTGTGTTATGTACATTTTAGAAACAAAATATGGCGGTATTGGAAAAGAGGGCTTGGTACTTCCCATACAAACATTATACATTACTGTTTATCTAGAGAACGGCAAGAGGAAAAGTTTCCAAATCCGACAAAATGTGAGCGGAATTGGAGAAGTGGGCGTGGCACAAAATATATTAATTTGTAACTAAAGAATGGAATTTATATAACTTTCTGTTCTTACCGCACCATGGTAAAATGTATACACACAATCCTATTTTTACAAGGTAAATACGTTCCAGAGGATACCGTGTAAAATATATCTTGTAAAAAAAGACACCTTGTACAGTACTCCACGGATAATTGTGGGTAATTATGAGGGGTAGGCATTTAAACGAATACGCGTAAATACCTCGTTGAGGTAAACAAAAGAATACGTTGGACAGGAATTTTTAAATGTATCAGCTAAATCTTAAGAGATAGCAATAAAAAACAATTGTATATGCTATCTTAAATTGTATCAGTAATGATTTTGGAGATGTTCTGTCATATCCTACTAACAAAAGCGTACTTATACATATTTACAAACTTATGATCAAGGAAACCGAAAATTTACAATTGCATGGTTTTTCTTCATCAATGAATGCAGAAACAATTTATTTATCCGTTTCAAAACTTTATAAATTTTGGTATCGATTTGTTTGTGAATAATTTTCATATTGCTGCATTTGCAAAACAAATGAACTTGCTGTTGCTTTAATTTCGCCATCTACATTTAATTTTCACTCTACAATTGTAAGCCAAAGCAAGTTTTCTTTGAAGATAAATGTTATTCCAAACTGTAAAGTTTTATGTATATGCAAAAATTAAGAAAAAGGCAACTATATAAATTTGTTCTGCTACATAGAAATCTAGACGCATCGTTTAGTAAACCGATCGAATCAGAAAAACTTTTTAAAGTGATCTTTTCTTGTCCGTCCTTCCATCTGGCTGGTTGTCTGTCCATGTAAACCTTGTGTGTAAAGTAAAAGTAGCAGTTTTTAGACCATTTGATAAAGTTAAGTTAATACGTTTTAATTGTCATAAGAACGAAACCTATGTAAGCTATGAAAATCGGTCTATAATATTACGTAGTCCCCATGCAAACTTCTTTCTTTATGTCCATTAACCATTTAATCATGTATGTATTAAGATTAAATTTGGGCCAAAATATGTATCTTATTGCAAATTAAATATGGTTGAATCGGTTCAGATTTAAGCATACAGCTTCCATTCAAATTGCAATTCCTAAAATATTCAAGCTATTTTATCCTTTTAAATGTTAATATAATTTAAAATTTAGCGACCTTTTTTTTAATCCCTTTAAGATAAAATATCTGATATATTTGGTGTATCTAGATTATAGTCAGCACAAATAACTCTTATATGAATCCTAACCTCATAATTAACTTTATTTTGGTGAGTACAGAATATAGTTTATTTTAATGCAAATATGAAATTGTGGAATATTTTGATTTCAATTAAGCCATATTTTGTTTTTTGGGCATATTTTTTTTTTAAATTTTTACAGCCAGGCCCACGATGTCACACGTTAACGTTCGCATAGAAAATTACATTTAAAACAAAAACAAATTTTAGAAATTGTTTTTGTTTTAAATGTAATTTTCTATGCGAACATTAACGTGTGACATCGTTGGCCTGGCTGTTAGTGTATATTTTCAAATGATTAACATGTAAACTTGGTTGCATTACTTGCTGTGTATGTACTGAGGCAATTAAACGAATGAAATTTAGGTGTAATTTTGTTTTGGGAGTTTAATTTTTAAGGCAATTATCCGAATTGGGTAATTAAGCGTAAGGCAATTAAACGTGGTTTTTTGTTTGAAAAATGGAAGAAAAAAAACGGGGATTTAAAACTCAAGGTAAATAAGCGTGAAAGGCATTTAAGCTTGGGGTAATTAACCGGGTTATACTGTATATACATATATGTATGTATGTGTGTATGTCTATAAAAAAAAAATATTAAAAATTTCTATATTTTTAGCTTTGTTAACTTTAAACTGGCTAATAGAAACTGCTTTGTTTTTATTTAATGAATCAGAAGTAAAAGAAACGGTTTTTTTTGGCCAATGGCAAATGATTAAGAACTTTACCGCCAACTTTTCGTGCCAAAGTAATTTCAACTGCGCGCACTTTATTGATACCCGTGCGAAGCACTGACCACTTTCAAATATCAATAAAAAATAAAATACAAAAAGAAGTAAATACACAAATATGTTTAGTTTCCTTTTTTTTAATTTTTCTTAAAGCATGCAGCACTTTTTTTCGCACAAATTAGAAATTCCTTAACTATGCAATTCTGTTCTAAGTTTATTTCCACCAACCGTGTTATTTCAAATTCCTGTAAATAAAGACCGTGTAAAAACAGGATGGGGTGTATAAGATTCAGCATAGCCGAGTAAAGCACGTTTGTTTGTTAAAACACAATAAGCTTGTTATATTTAATATACATTTTTTCTTTTTTTCTATTACGTCTAGTTTTTCTTTATGGGATTGACTAATATTTTGCCCAAAATAAGGCGGTTACGCTAATACAGTTTATCATAACTTGAAAACGAAATTTTTGAAATCAAAATATGCTTGTGACTGGTTGCCAATACATAATATGGTCGAAGTAAACATAGTATGAGTAAGATTTCTGTAAGACGTGCTAAATTCCCAATTTTTATTTTTGATAAATACACTGAACTTTATTGTTGAGGGAAATCTATATAAAGCTCAGTGTATTTATCAAAAATAAAAATTGGGAATTAAGCACGTCATACAGAAATCCTATTAATAATAAATTTTGTACTCCCAAAAATAACTTTGATAAACATAATATGCTAAAACAGTTTTTGTTTAAAATAGTTTTGTTAGAGGGACTATTTCAAAAATATGATAACTTTGCGTATACGAACTAAAATCACAAATCGAGAGAAAAAAACCAAATGCGAAGTTTGTCAAACTACCAAAACAATGGACTAAAAAAAATATTCTTTTAGAAATATTTTTTGTATGAGTGTTTTTACAATTCTTTGCCTTTCCAAAAATAAACCATTTTGATAATTTATAGACATTTTTATATATGATCTTTTAAAGAATCTCAAAGTTTATTTATTATACCAAACTCATGTTAACGATCTGCCAGACGCTTGCCAACTTGTGAAAAACAGCTATTTAACATCAAACAATTTTTACAAAAAAAGAAATTTATTTCAAACTTAAATTTACTTGAAATTTTTAAAATCTTTTTAAAATGAATGAAAAACAGAAAACAATAAAATGACAAACAACCGATGACTTGGGGTACTTTACACTATCACACAAATCTTTACTATTTTAACGAAAATTTACACCTCATCTAAATATTGTTTGAAGTGTCCTTATCTTATCCAACTCATCGATACAGGGTCGTATTTTACTCGAAACACCCTAATAAAACATAGAGCTTACTGGTAAGCAGGTTTCTAAGGGGGTATAGTGCTTCTCCCCCTTACAAAGCTGCTTACCAGTAAGCTCAATTCTTTACTGGGGTGGGGTGAATAATTATTATTCTTCGCTATCATGCCGCTATTAGCAAATTTTTGCGAATTTCCGCTAATTTAGCAATTTTTACCGAATTTTTGCCCTTCCTTATATTTTTAGGGACTTTTAATCAATTTTATGGCTTGTTTGAAATATTAAAAATTTTCGCAAATTTTCGCTATTTTTGGAAAAAAAATTTTTTTTGTTATTTTCCGAAAATTTGTTTTTTTAACCGATTTGAAAGTAACTTTAGGGTTTGTTCCAAGTTTTCAATTTTTCGCGAACTTAAACGATGCTCGCGAAGATGCGACATTTTCCCTGTAAATCTTTACAGCTTTAACGATTTTTAATAAATAGTAGACTTTGCTCTCATACTGCTATTAGCAAATTTTGGCGAATTTCCGCTAATTAAGCAATTTTTATCGAAATTTTGCCATTCCTTATAGTTTTAGGTACTTTTAACAAATTTTATGGCTAGTTTGAAATATATAAATTTTTCGTGAATTTTTGCTATTTTTGCAAACATTTTTTTTTCCCCGACATTTTGTTTTTTAACTGATTTCGCGATTTCAAATATATTTTAGGGTTTGTTTCCAAGCTTGCAATTTTTCGCAAATTTTAGCCATGTTCGCGATATAAGCGATTTCTTCTTGTGATTCTTTGCAGCTTTAACGTTTTTTTATAATTATAAGGCATACCACTATTTTCAAATTTTTGCGAATTTCCGCTTTCCTTAAAGTTTTAGGATCTTTTAATAAAAGTTTCCAATTTTTCGCAAATTTTATCCATGTTCCCATTACCCATTGTCTTCCAGTTTTTTTTTTTTTCTTTTACATTCTCCTGTTCTAAGACTATAAGTGATGCTGCTACACAGAATAAAACAATTAGATTAGCATCTCCGCTCATTTTTACTATCTGTGAAATATATTTTTATTTTTGAACAGTTTTTTAAAATAATTATTTGATGCAAATATTTGTTTTGGTTTGAACGCATGGCAAACAGGATTTTATTTATTTAATTTGACACTATTTGCCAACTGTTTTAACAAACAAAATCTGTCAAATATTTGAGCTTAGTTTGAACATTAAGCCAAATATTTTTTTTTGTTTCACACAGTTTGAAGCAAATATCAGAACAAATATTTTCGTCAAATATTTAATTAGTCTTAACGTACCTTTAGTTTGTCTTGAAAATAAAAAGTAATGAAGCAAATTAAAAATATTTGGTTTTGTGTATGATAATCAAAAAAAAAAAAAACAATTTTATTATTTGAGCAGCATAACTGAAGTTTGCATTTTGAACAAAAGCAATGTGTTCGAGATTGTTTTCAATGCTTTTAGAGCTTTTAAGAGCTTTCGAAGCTTCTACAAATATTTTTCTAGATCTTTAAGCAGTTGTAAAAAAATGAAAATAAACATAGATTATTTATATATTGGACGTCAGTATAAATTTCGTAAAGCATGCCTTGAGGTACTCTTAGGCATTAGATGGTTAAGTGTTTATTCACGAACACTGCTTAGAACATTGTTCGTGAATTTTTTTCCTTAAAATAATAATTTTAATTATTCACTTACAACCTGCTTACTTATGAAGGATAATGCCAAGTTATTCAATAATTTTTATTAATTTAAAATTAAAATTCACTTAAATGGTATTGGCTTCTCTGCTGCTTCTTATGGCTTATAAATTACTGATGGTTTTAACGCTGGTTTAGTTGAACTAAACTTCAATTTATATGTATTTTAAACTCAACAACTATAAATCAGTGTCCCATGTATTATATTTGGTTAAAAAAAAATAACATGTGGCATCACTACGATAAATCTTATCAAATTCATATGCTCAGTATTGATAGTTTAAACGCCCAATTTAATGCGTTTAAAGATGGTTTATATGTTTGGTGATTTATAGATTTGTTGGTTTAAACACATTTTAAATCAAAAGGAGAGTTTAACTTGTACCTTGTTTAGTATGTTCCCAAAAAGCAATGGTTTTTGAAACATTTATAAATAAAATTTGGCTGAACTGCAGGGCGTATTAAAAAAATATGCCACCCGATTCAGAATTACAAAAAAAAACCAAAATTAAAATTTAAGGGGGCTGAAGCCCATGGGTCCCCTGGAACCAAAAAAAAACTGCCCCGCCCATTTAGTAATAAAATTTATGGTAATAAATTTTACAGCGGGCGGTTCTTCTGCACTGATAGAAAAATGCAACTTCATATTGATGATGCCCTAACATCAGAATTGTGACATCAATGTTACTACAACTGACATCAATCCAATGACTAACGTCTTCGTACAATTTTGTCATCTTTTTTATGACTATAGTGACATCAATCTGATGCCACATTTTGTATATTATTAACATTGCTTTCATGATTACAATGTATTTTAAGAAACAAAAATTCCTATATTCTATTTTTTTAAATTATTTAGTTAAATACATGAAATTTTAAAAGTAGAATGATTACGAAAACCACATGAGGCATGGTGCTGGTGTCTTATTATTGAGAGTTCTGCTGTAAACAAAAGTCGTAATTCAACAAACGTGAAACAAACATAAGCAACGGGTAAGTAAATAATAATATTCTCTCACTTTGACTTAAGTCAATTCCAATGACTTTGACTTAATGACAAACTGTCATTAAATTGATGCTAATGTGTCCTGTCTTCGATGTTACTGCGTCATCGCACTGAGGACATGTTCGTCATTTCTGTGATGCCTTTGATGACATAATTTCATTTTGACCCTGATGACACTTTGGCCAAGTGATGTTAAGCTTGAAAATTATTAAAAGAGCGATTAACAAATAATCGCGTTTCAGGGAAAAGTTCATCGTAGCTGAAAAAGTTCAAACTCTACATTCAATAATATAAAAACTGTTAAATCTTTAACACATTGGTACAAATTTAAAGCACAGAAAAAGTTCAATTTTTTCTTAGAGTACTTTTTTAAGAATATGTATATTATTTTTTTCATTTGTGCAATAAAAGTTCCAATTTTGCATTGCGGCGTTTCAATATACATGGAGAAGAATATAAGGGTGTTGTTGTATTGTTTGTTTTTAATTTGCAACTGTTTTGTTTTTTTTTTTAAGACAAACCAAACAAAAGAAAATTTATTCTATTACATTAGAGCATACACCTTTTTACCCAAAATATTTTCCTATATAATTCCTTTAAACAGCCAAACATTTTGTACAATAAACTTATATTTATATTTCGCTTACTTTCCCCGTTTTCCCAGGCGTCTCCTTTAGTGTAAACAAATTAAATATTCTATTTGTAAACACATACACTCAAACCCAAACACACCTTTTAGTTTGCATATGTATTTATGAACTTAAAATGTTTTACACATTTATGCACACTAATTATTCTGCAACATTAGTTTCATTAAACACACACACACATCATGGGAAAATGCATTAAAACGAAATTTAAACAAAAACAACAAAAAAAGCGTTAAAAGTTTAATCAAACGCAAAAATTAAACATCTAATTAAATTGTAAAGTACAAATTCTGGTACTAAAACACAAAAAAATAAAAATATTCGCTGTAGTTGCAGCTGTTGTTGTTGCTACTGCAGCTGTTATTGATTTGAAATAATAATAATGAGGGGTGGGAGTGAAATGAGAATGCATTAGAACAATTAGAGTGTGTTCGAGTGTTTGAGAGAGAATTGTGGAACAATAATCATTATTAACATTATATTTAACAATTATCATTATTTCCATTATTCCTTTACATTAATTAGCTGAAAACTGTTGATTGGTTTGGTTGGTTGGTTGCCATTCGTCCAGCCGCTCTTCCTGCCTGCCTGCTACCTACTTGCATTAATGGCAGGTGAAGTGTTGCTGGTGCCATTCAAGCTTAAATAATGTAATGATACATTTCGTTTCATTGCAATGCAACGCCACTCAATATACATAAGTGTATGGCAAGTTTATTGGTAAAGGTAATTGATATTACCTGTAGTACGTTTCTATTTCTCAATATAGTTTATCGAGCAGATTGTGTAAGGGCGTCTGTAGCATGTGCCCACACATGCATAGATTGATAAATTGATAGTGGAGTCTGCAAGTGTGTTGATGCAAGTGTGTTGATGCAAGAAACCAAATGTTGAAAAGAATAAAATGGAAATGTATAAAATAGCATTCAATGGCGATAACGATTTATAAGAATAAAATAAATTTTTGTTAAAGAATAAATTACGGTTATAAATACAAACACGAATGGAATTTTCTTTCACAGTTTGTTACGGTTGAAATGGTTAAAAAATAGTGATGGTACTTGAAACTAAAGTAAATTTAATCCTAAGGAGCTGCACGGATATGCAAGATTTTTATTAAATGTATTCTAATGTATAAATAAAGTGAATATTTAAATTAAAAAAGAAAAAGAATGTACAGTCGAACTTCCCAATAAAATTTTTTTAAGAGAAATGACACATCGGAGCAATATTTTTCTTTACAGAACACGGATAAATTACTGTTGAATTTTTTATCGTAGCGACTATTTTCTTTTTTAATTATTTTCATCTCTGAGAGACTCCTTAAATAAAATATTTGCAATGGCCGACGTAGATGTTTTTAAATCAGTTTGAATAAAAGCTTTGTCAACTGGACAAAACCGATATTCGGTTTTTTTCACTATACCAGACTTGTACGTGTCAGGGCCGACGGGATCCATCTATTCCGCTAGCTTCAGTGAGTGGGGAGGTTCTTGACCCTACACGAACGATCAGCACGTCGACATGCTTTTATTCCAGAGTCCCTTAAAAACTTATTGAAAAAAAAAGAAAAAAAACTAATATGAACCGGTAAACTAACAAAGTGTAATTCCCCAAAAAAAAATGTTAGAATTTATGGATGGTTGAAAGGTTATGTTGCAGCTTTTAAAATGAATATTGTACCAGGAATGGTGGAATTTCCCGTTGGCTCTTAACCCTCCTCAGCCTTTGTCCTTTCTATACCAAAACATCAAACAAAAAGGACCCGCATACTGATTTATTTCTCAACCGCAAGAAGAAGTATAGGAAATTTTTATTCAGCCATAATAATTATTTCTTTTATTCACCAAATTATTTTTTATTTTTATTTATTTATTATTATTACTTACAAAATATAATTATTGTAACTAACATAAAAAAAGACAGGAGTACTAGCTGCTGTGGCTTTCAACTCCGAAATTATATAAAAGTTATATCAGGTGTTGTAAATTGTTTTCTAAAATAAATTTCCAAATTAATTTTATATTTTTATCACAGGTTGTTTTTAGGAAATCAGTAGGCCGATTTAATCCAAATATGTATTGTCTGGATGAGCTGTACTTTGGACACTTATCTAGTACATGTAGAACGTTTAGTTGTGTGTTGCAGAGTGTACACATTGGGGTTGGCAATTTTTCCAGTAGATGTTTGTGGGAGAAATTGCAGTGGCCAATTCTGAGCCGGACGATGGTTGACGTTATATTTCTGGGGCAGCTTTTTGGGTAGTTAGGTTTTTTGCCTTCTGGATTAAAAATTTTGTAGTTGTGGTTGTAGTCTGACCATTTTTTATGATGTAAGGAGTTAAAATGGGATAGAATAGCGTTGGATATGTCACGACTTTCCCATGTTTGGAATTCAAGTAGTGGTCTAGTTTTGGCTGTAGAAGCCGCGGTATCTGCATACTCGTTTCCGGCAATGCCAACATGCGAAGAAACCCACATAAGTTTTGTTCTATTTGAGGATTTACCAAGAATATGTCGGATGTCGTTTATTAATGGAGAATCGTATTTCGAGCTTTGTATGGCGTTTATGGATGATAGACTATCTGTACAGATAATATACTTTTCCAGGCTAAGAGCAGCGAACTCCACCGCAAGAAATATGGCAAATGCCTCAGCAGTTAAATTGGAACAGTGGTTAGAAATAAATCCAGTTTTTATAAGTTGGTTATCTTCTTGCACTATAGCGAAAATTGTAGAGTCGTGGGACTTGGAGCCATCAGTGAATAACAAATTCCAGTTGTCATTGACATATGGTTCCACAATGCTACTGAATGTTTGCTTATACACTAAAGGTGAAGTAATTGATTTGGGAAGCTGGATCATAGACAAGATGAATGAAGATTCTTTAACTGACCAGGGTGGATCCAGTATTGGTTTAACAAGAATAGGGTTTGCCATAATATTTAGGTCACGAAAGAAGTTTACACATCTGTCGATAACAGACTCAAGTCTGTAAAATCTTTTGTGTTGGATGGATTTTTTTACTTCTTCGAACAGAATTTTATTTCGGCAGATAAAGAGTTTTGGTATTAGTTTGTGTGTCAAAAATGAGACTCTGTCTGCAATTGATGGAAATCCAGATTCGGCTAAGATATTGGTGATTGGGCTTGTACGAAAGGCACCGATGCTACGTCGTATTGCCGCATGGTAGGGTCCTTGGATTAATTTGATATGGGAAGGAGCGCACCAGCCATAGATGGGAAGAGCATAGTCAATTTAAGAGAGTACTAGTGAACGAGTTATGCTCAGCATTGTGTTAACATGTATTCTGGCATTCTTTGACGTAAGGTATTTTATAATATTTAATCGTGAGTTTAAGTTTTTTCGTAGTTCTGAGCAATGTTTCTGGAATGTAAGACGTTTGTCAAAGATTACACCTAACATACGGAGGTGATCCACTTGCTTTATACTAACATTGTTGAATTCTATATCAAATGCGTTACAGTTTTGTTTGTTACAAATGTGTAATAAATTGCACTTTCCTAATGAAAGTTTCGCACCGGATGATTGACACCAATTATTTATATCTCTAAGCACATTCAAAAAAATTTCTTTTGCTTTATTATTATCCTTTAGTTTTGTAAATATTACAGCATCATCAGCATACATAGCATGTTCGGTGTGTTTGTGTTTAGAGATAATTTTGCTGAACATGTTGAAGGCAATAATAAATAGGGTCACTGACAAGGGTGACCCTTGAGGTATTCCATTATGTAGTGGAAAAATATTGGAGTGTTGGTGATTTACTCGTACCTTGAATTTACGGTTGCTTAGGAAGTTCTTAATTATAGAGTACATCTTTTCGCCGATTTTCCATTCTTCTAGCTGTTGAAGTATCACATGAACACCAATGCAATCAAATGCTCTCTCAAAGTCAGTTGAGAGGATGTTAACATGATTTTTGGTTGACAGGGATCTGGAGAAAAAATGTTGAAGGCTTATAAGGACGTCGTCGGTACCCTGCTTTTTCATGAAAGCAACTTGATTTGCTGAGATGAAATTATTGGTTTTTAAAAACCACATTAATCTTTTTGCAATAATTTTTTCCAGTATTTTGCTTAAACATGGCAAGAGGGAAATTGGTCTGTAACCGGATACCGAGAACTGGTCTTTGTTTGGCTTGGGAATTGGGATTATGGTTGCAATTTTCCAATACTGCGGATATGTGTAGGTTGAAAAAATATTGTTGTAGGTGGAAAGAATGTATTTTTTTGCAAATAGAGGCAGATTCTTTAGCATAGGGTATGATATACGATCATCCCCTGGAGTTTTGCGTTTGGTGGAGAATAATGCATCTTCAAATTCTACCATAGATATGGGTATCTCGACTTTATTGGCGTGGGTGTTTAACAATTGGGGGTTATAAATATGATTGGATGTGTTTTGTTTATTCTTTTGAAAACTTTTGGGAAAATTTATGTCTTCAGATAAATTAGACCAGTGTTTAGCAAAACAGTTGGCAATGTCAGTTGGAGACGTCAGCATGTTATCTTCAAATTTAATATATTTTATTGTGTTAGACGACTTGTTACTTACTAGGATCTTAATGTCATTCCAAATACGTTTTGGTGAAGAGTTGGGGTTGATGTTGGAGGTGAATTTTTGCATGCAGGCGGCTTTGCTATTTTTTACAGCTCTTCTAAACTTAGCATTGTATTTTTTATATAAGATCAAAGTACTATCACTTCTTGTTCTTTTAAAAGCATGCCACAGACATTGCTTTTGTTTTCTAAGACGCTCCAGATCGGAATTCCACCACACAGTGTAGTACCGATGTGAAAAACCATTTGTTTGCGGTATGCTTACATTTGCTGCGGTTCTGATAGATCTTTTTATTAGTGCAGCTTGTTGGTTAACATTAAAATGTTCGATTTTCGGAAAGTGAGTGGAACAATGACTCTGGTATAAAGTCCAATTTGCAGAGTCAGTTTTGTATATTGGTAGTCGTTTGAGAGAAGTGACAACAGTTTTTGGTAGGTTTATTATTATAGGGTAGTGGTCGCTACCATGTAAATCACTAATAGTGTTCCACGAAAAGAGAGGTGCGATCTGTGGTGTGGATAAAGATATATCGACATGTGAAAACGTATTATGTGTGCTGAAGTGCGTTGGATTTCCATTATTAAGAATAATAAGATCTTCGTTAACAATAAAATGTTCAAGAATTTTTCCACGGGAGTTAGATTCTATAGAGCCCCAGAGAGTGCTCCATGAATTGAAGTCCCCGGTCCAGAGGAGTGGTGTATTTATTTTTCGGAAGATATTTCTTAAATCAGCTTCAGAAAAGTTTTGATGCGGGTGGATGTATATATGTATTTATTAGAGTAAATTTTAAACTTAAGTCTATTTCGATAGCAATAGAAGCCGTGTTAGTATCTTGATAAATTAATTTATGGGGTATAGTTCTCTTCACCAGGATAGCAAGTCCTTGTTTAGATGTGAGGTTGTTCGGTAGATTATGAAAAAAACCGTTGTACTGTTTTGGGTATATTATGTTGTTATTTCCGTGAGGTATGTGTGTTTCTTGTATTGAAATGATGTCTGGGTTGTGGTCTTTTATTAAAAGTTGTAATTCGTGGTAATTGTTAATAAGACCATTAATATTCCACTGTATAATTTTAAAATCCATGTTTGCGGAATAGTGTATAGATTATTCGTTGTCTACAAACATTATTTCTTCTTGTTCATTGTAGCTATTATTGTGGGATGTTGTAGTTGTAGATTTAGGTAAATCTAAATTGCTATTTTGTGTTAAGTTAAGAGTTTCTTTAATTATTTTTAAATTTTTTGTTGTTGGGTTGTTTGCGAGAGTTTTAGTCATGGAGCGAGTTATTACTGATGATATTGTTTTGTTATTATGGTTGTTTGTTGTTGGATTTTTTTTCAATTTTGTTTCATGTGTGCTTGCTTTTTTTACGTTACTGCAGTTTAACGTAACGTTGTTTGTTGTTTCAGTTTTTGGATTTTGTGTTGTTGTATTTTTGCTAGTATCAAGTGCAATGTTATTTATTACATTATCATTGGTTGTTGTTTTTGTAATAATTGTTTTTTGGTTTATATTGTTTTTGCCTATGATATCAGAGTATGTTTGTGTTAACGGTTCAGCTGATATTTGTGATTTGTATTTTTCTTTTGCAGCTTTTAAAGAACATTTGTCTTTTGTTTTTATTTTAAGTATATCTTTTTGTTGTTTGAATACTTTGCATTCTTTAGAAGATGCTGGGTGCTCATCAGAACAGTTTGCGCAAAAAGTACGTGAACATTCGTCTGGTATGTGAGGTGGAAGGGCACACGACTCGCACAATGGGGCATTTTTGCACCATTTTTTCGTGTGACCGAGTAATTGGCAATTTTTACATCGCATTGGGTTTGGATAGAATTGTCGTACCTTAACTTTATGCCATGATATGTCCAGTTTTTCGGGAATGCAGTATCTATCAAATGTAAGAAGAATTACACCACATGGTTTCATAACACCATCGGCAGTTTTTTTCTGGTATTTATAAATGTCAATTACTCCTTGTGAGCTCAGTTCATCAATAATTTCAGCATCGGGAATTTCGTTCAAGTATGGAGCATAGATGGTGCCTTTAGTGGAGTTTAAATTAGTGTGATATTTGCATTCGATATTACATATTCCTGGCAGAGTTTTAGTTGTTAATAATTTTTCTGCGTTAGATTTGTTACCAATGAGTAGTAAGAGGTTGCCGTCTCTTAACTCGGATACAGATAGGATGTCGGAACAGATTAGTTTTAAAGCCCGGTGGACCGAAAAACAGGAATGTTGTTGTAAATTTTTATCACCAGAAGATGCAGAGATAACTACAAACTTAGGGTCGGGTTTACAAATTACTGGTAGCTCGGGAAAGACTTCTAGGATGTTCTGATTTGAACGTTTCTTTTTGGCGCGGGGGGCATCCGCTAGTAATGAAAAGCGGTTGTCCCCCAAGTTGGGTGGACCGGACATCTACACTTTTTATTACTATATGCGAAGTTTAGACAAAGTCGGATAGAAAATATTTTTAGTTGACTGTACTATATGAAAATAAAGTAAAACAAAAGTTGTAAAAAACTGATAAATAATAAGACGAAAAGAAATACAACCGCACGACGTGAGAGTTAGTCGAAGACTGTCACCAAATTATTTCATTAATATTCATACTATTTTAAAACAACAAAAAAAAAATACATAATTTCTTTAATATAAAATAAAATCATTTAAAAGTATACTTTTTTGTTTTTTTGAATTAAATAAAATTTTACTCTTTTTTCCATTATCCGATTTAATTAATGGTAAGAAAACAAATTGAATTTAAGATTCTTAAGAATGGGACGAAAATATAACTACTATAACAATAATAAGTTTTTCAGTTTGCACAGGTTATTTAAACGCAAGGTAGAACCAACGATAACGAGAAATTAGGTATAGGGTGTATATCGAATTTATCTTTATAGTTTATTGGAAATTTTGTTGTTTAAAAAAAAAAAAAATCTCTTATACTGTTGAATTTTTTTAATTTCTCAAAATATATGTATTTTCTATTTTTCGTCGCGATTGATAGAGTGTTTAGACTTAATTGTTTTTTTTTTTTCCTTTACATCATACCGCGATTTTTTTTAACAATTCAAAAAAAAAATCATATAAAATAAATAATTATTATAGGTAAGAAATCACTTTATCTTGGCATTGTTTTTTTTTACAAAAATTATTTATTTTTTTTTCTTTTTTATATAAAGATAGATTAATAATGTTTATACTATTGTCTGAGTTTAAAAGAATAATAACCAAAAAGAATAGGTAGCAAGTTTTTACTTTTATAATAAAACAAAATAACAAGAAAAACAATTTTTGTTACTTACATGCAGGCCGCTGAAGATCTTCCGTGGTGTTGCAAGGAGGGTTGTAAAGCTGGAGAAGTTGTGGTGAATTTTGTTTTTCTTTTATATGATTTTTGGTTTTATTGATTTCATTTCTTTTTAACAAATATAAAAATTTACCGATATTTTGTTTTAAATTTCGTTGTTTTTTTTTTTGTTTTTTTTTTGTTTTATGGAATTGTTTTCCTTTTTGTCTTCTTTTCAATAATCGAATATTTTGTTTAAACAAAGCAAAAACAATTTACACAATGGCTTAAATTTAAAGATTTCTTTTTTTTTCAAAATTGTTAATTTTATGCAGAATTATTTTAAAAACAATTTTAACTACACCAACCACTATGTATTTGTTTGTTGTTTTGTTTGAATAATAATTTTCTTTTAAAATGATCCCCAATTTATTTTCATATTTATCTTTGTTTCTTCTTATACGGTTTTTTTTGTGATTTTAATTTTTTTTTCTGTATTTTAACACTGTGCAAATTGAATTAAAATTATAAATTAAACATATGAATATGAATCTCTTTACTAGAGATTTTTAAGATCTGGTTTAATACTATCAACTAAAAATTGTTTTCACTTTCATTTAAATTTTCACTAATAAACAAAAAAAATTTTAATTTTCTTATTTTTTTCCCCTTTTCTTTTTAATGATATTCAAAAAATGTTCTTCTTTTTGCAAAACTGTCTTTTCATACAATGACACAACTCAACTGACGATTATAATTTTGCAGAATTTCTACATAAGCGATCATGAGCGATCCCCTTTTCCTCTTTGTGCTCCTGTCCGATTTCTTTAACAGCAACAAAATTACCAGAGCACTGATTTTTTGTTTTTGGTGGTTTTAATGATAATTAGATTAACCCCAATGGATGTAATAATCTTGATTTAGCCCTACAGAAAAGAAATGATTTTAGAAGCCTATTTGTTAATTTTAGAAGCCTTTATACTTATTTTAGAAGCCTTTGTATTAGTTGATTTACTTCCTGTACAAATTTAACAAATTCTTTTTCATATTGGCTTAACTAAAAGCTTAGTTTCGATAATTAACTAGTGGGGTTTTCTTGGTCAAAACCAGATGAATGTAATCTAACCGTGGTTTATGGAATCAGCTTCAGTATGCTCAAAGTCGACCGAAAGATGTTGATGCTATTCCAGTTGAAACGGAAAAGAATGTTAGTTACTTGACAAGAAACTACCACGAGTTTATGAAATTGCACTTAGTAACAAACAAATGACATTTCTTTCCAGATACTAGGCCCCCTAGTGGGTGTTTTGTTGTGTGCCAGTTATTTTTACCACCTCAAGTTGCTTGCAACTCAAACTAGGCATTACTTGTACGACGGTTAAGAAATTTAAAATAGTCAAGAGACAAATTACTGTGTTATTCTTTAAATATTTAAAATTTTGATTACTATTCGAATCAAATAAGCATCCTTGAACTACGTATACAATATAGTTTAAACCTATGTATTTAAAATTGTATCCTCAAAGTATTTCACTATTTATTATTTCGTATAAAAATAAATGTAAATATTTTCAAAGCTATAATGAAGTGCTATGTTACATGTAAACGTTCTCAAATATGTTATTCTCTATGGTAATTTTTCGTGTTTTCACTCATGAATACATTCAAAAGACAATACGAAAACAATATGTATATAATATATCATTAATCCCGAAAAACACATTACATATTTCATTAAATAGAGACAAATATGTACAAAAGTAAAATTTTTAATTGTAAAATTTGTTTACTATAAAGAAAAAATCACTATATGGAAATTGATTCACTATATGGAAATTAATTTAAAGCTGATAAAAATTATAGTTAATTGATTCAAAAAAGCCGTGTTCTAACAATCAATTCATAATAGGAAGAGCTTTATTGTAGAGAAGTTCACTATAGAGAAGTTTGTGTGTATCGTTTAACTTAAAGAAGTTTGCACTGAGTAGAGAGATAGAAGCCGGTTAAAATAAATGTCAATTTTTCGAATATCGAATAAACCGCTTATTTCGGTATAATAAACCGGTTATTTTAATAATGTACCTGTATAATTTATGTACGTTGGCAACCTTCAACTTTTTATGAAGCTCCTCAAAGCAAAATGCAACAAAACAAAACGATTATAAAAGCGTGTGTTCTTGTAAAAAAAATAAAACCAATTCAATATATCAACAACTTCTTCAAGAGTTTCAAATTGGATTTTTTAACTCATATAGATTTTTTACCAAAATCAAAAAGAGATTTGATTTGAATTTTAATTAATGATACGACACACATTACTTTCGGCAAAAATCCGTACAGTAAAATATTACAAATCATATTTTCCATCAAGGAAGTTATTAAATTGTATGTTTTAATAAAATTTTTAATACTCATTGAATAATTGTAGAAATTAGAGTACCCTTAATATTTTTATGACATTTTTACGTATGAACGCCCGAATGAAATTTTATGTTGACAAAGAAAATTAAATTTTTCTATTTTTTTAAGAAATAAATAATAAAAAAAATATAGGTACATAAATGGGTTATTGATAATAATAATATCTAGTACATTATATAAAAAGGAATTAATTAAATGCATTTTTTGTGTTTTTTTGTAGTCTAATTTCCGATTTTTTATAAGCGGAATATTTGCAATAATGCTATGACATATCTCACATTTTTTTCATGTTTCATTAATTTTTTTGAAAATATTTAATTATATTTAAGTTTCTGGGATGAAAAATTTCCTATTTTATACGAAAACTTTCATTCTAATTTTTAAGACACCACAAAAATACAAAAAAAATTCAAAAAAACAGAGCAAGCCTTTAACACATAAAAAATGATACAGTTCATTCATGATGTTATCTTTACGATTAGTTTCATACACTTTGCAACGCCTTAACAACCAAACAAGAGAGAAAAGAGAGTAAAATAAATAGAATGAAATTAAAAAATTGTAACTTTAATGATTTTTTCATTAACATTAACTAAATTTGTATTAGTATAATCCAGTGAAAGGCACTTTTGCAAATCCTATGTTCGCGTGCATAGGAATAAAAATGCTGCTTGTGTGACGTCGGCACATGTACACTATGAACTTCTTCGCGTGGTCTGTGACAATGTACGTTCGGCTGTTGCTTTGTTGTCATTTCTCGTTGATGAGCGTCATTCGTTTTCTGCTGTTTCCCACACAAGCGTAAATGTGATAGTATGTGTGTGCCCTTCACTGGTATAATCCAATGGGACTTAGTTTAATACGAGAACACAAAAAATTTAAAACTCATATAATTTGTAGAAAATATAACAATTTGTGTTGTTAATAAAGGGTGGTTAAATTGTAAGGGCCGATGTTGAATGTGAACCACACGTAAACGCCAAGTTTTTTTCCGAATTTTATTTGCATTCCTCTATTTCAGACTTACTTAATTTGAACCATGGAGAGATACACAATCCAACAACGTGTTAAAGTTATCCAGATTTATTATGAAAATGGATGATAAATTTCGAAGAAAATCATCTTCAGTGATGAGGCACATTTTCACCTCAGTTGATTTGTCGATAAGCAGAATTTCCGCATTTGCACCCACAAAGAGTGACTGTTTGGTGCGGTTTATGGGCTGGCGGCATCATCGGGCTGTATTTTTTCCAAAATGAGGCCGGTCAGGCAGTTACTGTGAATGGTGTTCGCTATCGTGAGATGATAACGAACTTTTTATGGCCCGAATTGGAAGATATGGATGTGGACGATATGTGGTTTCAGCAGGACGGTGCCACTTGCCACACAGCTAACGAAACAATGGCTCTTTTGCGCAACAAATTCAATGGCCGTGTTATCTCACGTAATGGCGATGTCAATTGGCCGCCAAGATCATGTGATTTGACACCGTTGGACTTTTTTCTTTGGGGTTATTTGAAAGAAAAGGTGTACGTCGATAAGCCAGCAACAATTCAAGAGCTAAAGGATGAGATAATTCGGCACATTAACGGCATAGAACCTCCATTATGCCTCAGGGTCATCGAAAATTTGGACCATCGGATGGAGGTGTGCCGCCGTGGTCGCGGCGCCCATTTGGCCGATATTTTGTTCCATACATAATTGAGTAATACCAATATATCATAATAAAATAAAATTACAATAATTTCCTAAATAGTTTGTGTTTTATTCAAAATCAACATCGGCCCTTGAAATTTAACCACCCTTTACAATGATCTCGTCATATATAAAACATTATTTATCTTTTAAGGTACAAAAACAAATGACGAAAGAGCAAAATTAGGTGCATTTAATTCTCAAATTCTTTTTCCTTTAATTGATAATTTAAAAACACAAAATTTACGTATTATTACCAACAAATAAATCTGGAAGAATGCTGATGGAGGTCGTCTGGGGATGGAAAATGTATAACATGCAATTTACTTTACTATCAATTGTAACGGTAAGCTTATAACAGTGGAACATAACATTTAATATCGATATTAAAGCAGGAATATAAAAACGAAATAAACAGATAACTTGAATTGAAACTGGAATGAAAAGCAACAACTTAAAACGCACTTGAAAAAATGGCTGAAATAAGTAACCATAGTAGAGTTAACATTGCATAAAATGAAATGAAATAAAATGTATTAATGAAACAGTATTTCAAATATATGAAAATGTTCCATGTTTTTAATAAATTCATTGCGTAAATGATACATTAAGTGAAAATTTACATTGCATTGTAGAATTTATGTCAATGAATTAATGACAAAATATCATAGACATGCCGGAGTCACATCGCAGACTAGGGCCCTGTTTCTTAAAACTACAAGTTACAAATCTACAAGTAAAATACATTAAACTAAACAACAATTTTACAATTTTTGTTTCAAATTTATTTAACTTGTAAATTTAAAAGTTTTGGTTTGAGAAACAGGGTCCTGATAGTACAAAGTATGAATGGGCAAATAATATCGATATTTAAAAAAATACTCGATATATATCGCCGATATTAAAAATATCCATATACCGATGTTTAATAACGACTATCGAGTTCGATATTTTTAAAAACTCTTTATAAGAAATTTCAACATTTTAGGAGTGTGGCTTTGGTGAACAATAGTTGGTTTCTGTAAAGAATTATGCTATTCTTGTAGAAGTTTTTTTAAACAAAAGCAAATAACGAATTTCTTCCTACAATTATATAGAAAGACCTACAAAACTTTTAGAAAGAAAATCAGATCCTGCTAAGTTTTCAAGACTGCTCTATCTAAAATTGCTGAAAAATATTTGATCTGCCAACTTTCTTAATATCGTTCACAGGGTTGCTTCGGCTGTTGGCTGTGCATAAAACAGAGAGTGCTCGTGATGTCTACATCTGATGATTACTGGTTTCACTAAAACATTGCTAGTCAAAGTTGGTACTCTTTGTGATGCACTTGAAATTTAAAGGTAAGTTGGTACTTCCGTGACTTAATCCCATTTAAATTTTTCGAAATATACTTTTTTTATTTCATACTAGCTGGCCGCCCCGGCTTCGCTCGGTAGCTGATTTCTAATGATCGATGGAGCCTTTTTCTGATTTTAGGTTAATCCAAAAAAGTAGGCGTAAAAGTGGGCGGGCAAAATTTTCTTTTCGTAAAAACCTAAGTTGAACCATAGAAATCATTAGAAAGAAAAAATCGTCCAAATCGGTCCAGCCGTTTTCAAGTTATGCGCTTAATGGAAAAAGTGGGCGTAAAAGTAGGCGTGGTAAATTTTTCTTTCGATGAAAACTTAAAATGGATAAATACGAACATTTGAAAGAAAAATTAGTCAAATCGATGGAGCCGTTTTCTGATTTTAGGTAAATCGGAAAAAGTTGGCGGGGCAAAAAAACCTAAGTTGGACCATGGCGATCATTTTATAGAAAAAATCGTCCAAATCGGTCAAGTCGTTCCCAAGTTATGCGATCAGCAACACACAACATTTCATTTTTATTATTTTATTATTATTTATTTACACATTTATTATAATTAAATTACAATAAATCTTAATTGTAATTGTATAGAATGGCGAATGGTTTATTTTGTATCTCTCCCTGTTTTTTGTTTTTATTGTATTTTTCGTTTTTATTTTGGAATAAAATCTCAAAAAGAATTAAACAATTAAAGGTTACAATGTAATTACGTGGAACACATTAAAATATCGATATTTTTAGTTGATAAATATCGATACTCTTAACAAATATCGATTCGATATATATCGATATATTTTTTCAATATGCCCATCCCTAGTAAAAAGCGCAAACCAGACCATACCAGTTGGTAAATGGATGATAAAGGATATAGCAGGATTTGTACGTTGTAGCCAAGAGCTTAAAAAGGCTCCGATAGACCAGGGCCCTCTTTCATAAAACTACATGTTACAAATCTAAAATGTAAAATGTTTACTTTTTTAATGTATTTTACTTGTAGATTTGTAACTCTTAGTTTAGAGAAACAGGGCCCAGTTCTGTCAGACTGCCACTCCAAACAAATTATCTAATAGACACGCTGTAGTGGATATACACGCGGGTTTTGTTAGTTTTTTTTTTTTTTTTTTTTTGTTAAGTTTTCGCCATCAGTCCAGTCAGTTTTTAAAGTTATAGCCCTGCTTAATAATAATTGCAAAACTAAAAAAATTTCAAATAAAACTATTTGCTTTTGGTTCTTTAATATTACACTGGTCATTCTGGAGTTCCACAGGGCTCAGTTATTGGACCTTTGCTATTCAGTATTTTTATCAACGATATATTTAATGTCGTCAATTTTGTTAACATTCATGCATATGCTGATGATATCCAATTGTATATATCTAGTCGCATTGGTCTTGTTGATGATATGTGTTACAAACTTAATGAGGACCTTAAAGCTGTTTATCAGTGGGCTATAGCTAACAACCTTATGCTGAATCCGGTAAAATCAGTTTTATTACCCATCAGTAGGATGAAACTTGATTTTAATCAGCTTCCAATTGTTTGCTTAGGCGACACTCCACTTGCATATGTGGAAAAAGTGAAGTACCTTGGTTTTTACATTAACTCAGCCCTGTCATGCAGTGATCATATTAATAATGTAGTACGCAGTGTGTATATGACACTGCGCAATCTACGAATAACCTCTGGTTACACACCGATGGAGATCAGGAAACGTCTTATTGTACAGTTAAATATGCCCCTTATTGCAACTTCTGCGGTGGTGTATAGCAAATTGGACTCTTGCACTCTACATAAATTACAAGTCTCGTTTAACAATGCAACTCGTTATGTATACGGTATTCACAGATTTAGTAGTGTTTCATCTTGGAGAACCATGATTCTTGGTTGTGACTTGGTAGACTACCTTCGCATGCGAAACCTATTATTTCTTCACAAATTATTAAATGATCGATCACCGACATACCTGTTTGACAAAATTTCATTCGGTAGATCGGCCAGGGGCGTGACCTTAATACCCCCTCGTTACAACTATTTAAACTCAAGCTGATTTTTCTTCATCAATGCCATAAAGCTTTGGAACTCGTTGCCCTCAAATATAAAACTAATTGTTGACAGACAGAGATTCAAGAAAACTCTTATGGATTATGTTTCACTAAATGGCTAGCCTTTAACTCCATTTTTCTCTTTATTATTGTATTTTTTTTTTCCTCTTTTTTATAACTGCTTAGTAAATTTTTTTTTTAGTATGTACCATTTAATTTTGCTCTAATTTTTATTTTCTTTTGGTTTTATTACTTATTGTTTTGTTCAAAACTTGATTTTATAATTATATTATTATTACTATTGTTATTATTACTACTATTATTATTATTATTATTATTACTTTTATAATTATTATTATTATTATTACTATTGGTATTCATTATGTAATCCTCTGGACTATAAAAGAATTTAATTCTTAATGTCCTTATAGCTGAAATAAATAAATAAAATAAATAAATAAACACACCAAAAGTTTCCTGACTTCTGTCCATTGTTTTTAGTTAAATTGAGAGTGCTGATAACGGTGCTGATAACAGTTTTTTTAACAGCTTTTGTTTTACAGATATAGTGGCATTTAATATTTGCATAAATAACACAATTGTTTGTATTATTCGCTTAATATTTCATGAATTACCCCACAAACTTTAAAAATAATTTCTAGATTATTTATCTACACAAAAATCTTTTTTATTTGAATAAAATCACATAGGTAAGTAGAGCAGGTTATCTAACTTGTATTGCAAGAATGTTCAAAGTCCTTATAACCTTGAAAAATCCAATTGTTTTACTTAATTTTTCAATGTATGCACAATAGGGTCATTAACTGTATGGAGCATATTTGTTTTTTATTTTTTCATGCTCTTAGCCCCCCAATTCGGTGGGTGACACCATAAACAATTTAAAGACAATCGGCGAAGGCTAATCCGTCCCTCACTCCCGCCAAAGTTTGAAAAAATCGTTAAGTCCGGTTTTTATGCCTCATAGCTTTGAAAATACTAACTTTACATAAAAATCGTTTACTAAGAAGTTGTTATTAGTGAATTTTCTAACAACGTATGTCTTAACAAGTTTTCTCTAAATCTCATATTTAACAAAACATAATGCCAATTTTTTTCGTTAGAACTATTTTTTTTACACATGTCAATTCAGCTTCAATATTTGCGTTTGTGTGTGTTTGCTTACTCATATCATTAGCTTCTAACATACCTACCCGCTATCTCTATTCTTTAGGGAGGCTCACACACAAAATTGTCAACACAGACTAGAAATATGTTGAAGAAAAATCCCATAACCCATAACATAACCATAATGTATGACTGACCTTCATTAGTTTTTGTGCCTAACATTTTCTTAAAACATACTTGGCATATATCTCCACCCCTTAGAGGGGCTCCCATACAAATATGGTGGTTAAATTAAATTTTTTAATTTGGGCCCTGCAGCGCCTAGGATCCTCCTAGATGGGTCAAATGTATGACCGACCCCACTTTATTTTTGTCCCCATCATTTGTTTTTAATATACCTACCTGCTAAGGAATAGAATATATTGAACAAAAAAATAATATGTTTGACCGATTTCCATTGGTTTTTTTTTTTTTATTAACGTTTATTTAAACAAAAAACATATAAATAACTATAAATAAACAAATAGTAGAAATATAACTTAGTTATTATGCACAGTCCCATAAACGGGCTCTCAAGTATTTTCTATATGTTATTATAATTATTTGGATAATATATATTTATTCCTAATGATACGATTTATGTATTTCTATATGAGTAAATGCAAAGAAAAAATTTGAAAAAAACCTTGCTTATATATTTTAGAGAAATAAAAACTAAAGTCAAAAAATAAAACAAAATAATGGCAATTATCTATTGAGCCACCAATATTTTTTAATATTTATATTTGTGTCTATATTTTTATCCGCTGCGTTAACGCTAGTATCAAATCTGCTATTTTGTGTTGTAAGTTCTTTGCTATATACAATCTTTATGTTGGCTCTTCTATAAATGTGGTAAAATATAGGAGTGCCAGTTTCGTTTTGTATAAAACCTTGACTATCGAGTTATAGGAAGGCCTCAGGGGGTACAAATCCATTTTGTAACGTTTTCTTTATATACTCATCACTAGCATAATAAGGTGCCACAATTAAATTATTTTCGTAGCATTCAAGACTTTCCATAATGTGATTTCTTATTACGTGTATAATGAAGTTATCAATTCTAGAGATTTGTGCTTCATTATATAGTTTACTATTTGAAATATATTTTATATAATTACTACGTGAGGTTCTATAAACAGACGTACAACCTCTCAGGCATTTTCTTTCAAAAATTCTCAATTTTTCCATGTAAGAGGGGGAAATATTGAACCATATTTGACAACCATATGTTAAAATAGGTCGTATTAATAATTGATACATGATTTTTTTTACCTTTGGTTTTATGTATTTTGAAAAAAATAACTTTTTATATGCAAAACACGCTTTTCTCGCTTTTATAAGTTGAAGATTAATGTGATCATAAAAATTTATCAAGGCGAACACCTAAGTATTTTACAATTTCTTTATTGGGAATGCTTATATTGTTATTAGATTTGATACCAAAAGATTTTCAATTTTTTTTTAAATTATTGTTACACTTTCCAACCGGAGGACGAAAGAATATGGTTTCACATTTATTTATGTTAATTTTCATTTCCCAATCAAAGGCATATCTTCCAAAGATGTTGAAATAGTTTTGAAGATTTTCATTTATTTTTTCGATTGTATTGTCAGAATGATAAATTATGATATCGTCCGCAAAACCGATAATATTATTGGTTTTAGATAAGAAATCATATATGTACAAATTAAAAAGAATTGGCGAATTTACGGGGCCTTGTTGCAAACCATTAATAATAGTAAATTTCTTTCTACTAATTTTGTCCTGATCACATACAAAAAAAGTCCTATTATTTATCATATTATGTATAAGTATGATTAAATGTATAGGAAATCTAAAATTGCATAATTTATATATTAGGCCGGGTATCCAAATACTGTCAAATGCTTTTTCAAAATCTATTAGACAAGCGCCTGTGCATAAGGATTTGCTTAAGTTCCAACACACGTTAGAAACTAGTACATGTATTGCCTGAACTGTTGAGTGTTTGTATTTAAATCCAAACTGGTTATCATTTACCAATTTATTTGTTTTACAAAAATCTAATATATTGGTGTTAATACAGACTTCAAAAACTTTACTGATATTTGGAAGTGAGCTAATTGCTCGCAAATTCCTTGGATCACTTGTATCCTTTTCTTTTTTTGGTAAGATTATCCATTAGTTTTTTGTTTATCTCCACTTCTTAGGGAGGCTCCCATACAAATATTGCGTTTTATGAAATTCTTTAATTTAATGGAAATTTTTGGTCTTTTGTAAATAAAATCAAAAGTTGTAAACAGATTTTAATCACTTATGGCTTTTTTTGTTTGCAACTTAGTTTTTCATAAATGTCTAGAAAAAAATACAAGCAAAGCAGCATTTTCCAATTGTTTATGATTTTTTTAAAAACAAAAATTTTGAAATTTTCCTAAAAAATAATTTTCTTAATAATGTCTCTTAAACGAATGTGTATATTAGAAAACCTTTTAACCATTCTTAAATGTAATTTTTTGCGAAATTTCGGTTTATTAGTTTTTTCAATAAACTAAACCGCTTTTGAGTTACGCGAATATATGTTGTGCAACCTTCTCCATTTTCTAAATAACGGTATATCTCGAAAACAAGAGCTTGCCTAAAAAACGGTTAGTACCACTGGAGTCAGCGTACCCGAATTAGGTTTAAACGCAGGGTGCCCGGCTGGTCGTTTTTTTTTTTTAATATATAATAAAATTGTTTTTCAACAAAATTAAAGATACGTGATTCATAGAAAATGCGTTTCTTTAATAAATTAAAATTTATATTTTTTTTAGTGGTTTATTCGATTTATTTTATTTAATATGAGATTAGGGAAAAACTTGATAGCAACTTTTCTACAAAATTAAAGGGTCCTGAAATATTTAGAAAACATCTTCACATTTTATCTAATATTCTACATGTTTTAAATAGTACCAAAAATAACAATCATTGATGTACCAAATCAAATACTGGGTCAATTACCAAGTTACCATCGCCGTAAAGACACTGCGCAGTTTTGTCAAACAGTATTTAGCATCTATTGTTTATCTTGATTGGTAATATTAGTTTTAAAATATGCAATTTTCCCGAAGTACAAAGGTTTACGATACTGTGCATTTGCATTGATGATAAATTTGATATAAAACCCCAATTATTTTGAATGGTGTTAAAAAGAAAAATTCAAAGTATTTTTTTTTTCTAATTTAATGCACAAAATCTCTAAAACTAGAGATGGTAGGCCAAAACGAATGTTATATTCGTAAACAGCAGTCAAAAATATATAAGGATCTGTTATTTTAATAGCAAAAAATTTACATTAAAAAAATGTTAAGGACTAAACCAAAAACAACGAAGATTTTAATATTCTTGCAATAACAGTGAGATATACTCATAAATTCAATAATGTGACCCCACTCAAAAGAAAGAGATTTTTGTGTTGATTAATAATCCAGAAAGTATTTAAAGGTTGGAAAGACCGTTCGCGAAAAACTGACCGAATAAAACAGAAAATGGTGTAAATTGTTCAAATAATATACATATGTCACTATATCTTAAAAACTAAAGCTGTTAGGGAATAACTAATGACACCATAATCAGCAGTGGAACTACATGAGGATCAATAGTTTATATAAGGGAAACTTTTATAACGATACCTTCTGTAGAGCACTGTTATCTATACACATTTCTTTCAGCAATTACTCAATATATTCTTTCGTACGTATACTTAATTAATATATCAAGAAGCCAAAATCTCAACACTTATACGCCTACTGGACTAATTGATGCCAATTAATTTATTTGAATAAATTTTATTCATTTTTTTATGGCAAATTTCTTCCTTTTGCAATCAATCATTTTTAATTTGTACTTACACAAAAAGCATTTCTGGCTTTTATTTTCCATTCCACTTTAGTTGTAGTCAGTCGCAACAATTCCACAGTTAAAGCCTACTTAACTGAAATTCTTTAAAAGGTTATTAACATATTTTTCATGCCTTAAATCCCTTTTAAGTTGAAACACACAACATCCGCACTTACCTCCTATGGCAATTTGTTGTCTGTATTATGGCTCTTTTTCGCTTTGTTGTTCGCTGTTCTGTTTGTTATCTTGCCATTTAACCCAATGGATACGAATATTAAGTTTTTTGTTTGTTTTTGTTTTCTTTTGAACTCAGTGTAATAAAATATTTGTAAGACTGTGTGTAACGAAAAGTTGTAAATGTTTCTAGATTTCTGTTTGCTGTACTTATTTTCAATTGTCACGCAAAAGTTTATTACCAAAGCCAATATAAAATTTCCAGCTAACAAATGCCTTCAGAGAATGGTTAGTCGAACGGTCTGCGTGTCGGTCGTTTAGTTCTATTTGTTTTTTCTAATTTTTGTCTTTTCAGTTATAAATGTTTCCCTAAAGATATTTGTAGTCGAGGACACTGTAATATCAACTAAAACTTGAAATACTACAGTGACAATAGAAGCAAAGGAAGAAAACGAAAATATCAAGTGGCATTGTATCGATAGGGGACGCAAAGGAAAATGTCATGACAGACAGGCTTGTAGAGCTGAGTAGCCCAGAGTAGTAAAAGTGGTCGAAAACAAAGGGTAAAAGCTGCACAAGCAAACAGAATTTGCAAGTTAGTATGAAATATATATGTAAAAAATGTAAAATGTAAAAATTACTTAACAGTGTCTAACACAAAAGCCCTGCTGAAACTTATCGTTGCTTTTGTTAGCAACATTTGCTAAATATCTACATTTACATTCCTTACCCACTGTACTGTATGTGCACTGTTACATTAAGTAAAGTAACATAAAAAGCAGCCAAATGATATGCAGGTTACTGCTATTAAAGTGTATTTTAATTGTAGTACCAAGGGAATTCATAAGAATTCGTATTCAGGCAGAATACAGAGAATATTTTCAGAACAACAACAGCAGATACCATAAAACCAGAAGAGAAAAAATAAACAATAATTTTGAAAGACACGGACAAACTTAAAAAGCCTTTCTGTAAGAAAAAATTTCATATTTATGATTAAAAGAATTGCAAAAAGGTATAAGAATTGTTTTTTATCTGTTTGTTTTATACGTGAATAACAGGTTAATTGTTTAATTGCAGAAAATGAAAAGGAAAATACAAAACAAAATTCTTTAAACTTTTTATTAAATTATTATAATACACTTCAAAAGATACTACACCACTTTATTGAGCTTTATTTGTCTATTTGCTGAAAGGTAAACGCTATTAAATCTTAATCAAAGTAAATAAAATTTAAGACTGATGCCGATACACAATTTTATATACAAAATTTTAGTGTGAGATTTATAAAATTACCAACTCAACGTCAACCTCAACCTTGTTTGCTAAATAAAGGAATATTTGGGCTTAAGCATTTATCGAGAAAGGAAACTTTGCAATTATTTAAACCTAGTTTTTAAGTTGTGCTCTTTACCCACGTCTAATACCATTACGTCATATCGTTTGTAGCACTTTGAAAAAATCATCAAAATTAAAATTCTAAAATGATATTTCTATGTCCTTTCCTCGATTAGGGTCATAACAGAGGACTTAGAAATGTAAAATATGACAAAATCAAATTATAGATTGCACATTCGCTTGTTATGAAGAATGAACTGGTCGCTTTTTTCACCCATGCCCCATATAAAAATCCCCCTGGAAAAGGCTAAATACGCGATACACTCGATGACCTAGAGCTACAAGACTTTCGCCATATATTTTGCTATTAAATTGGGTCAACTCGGTCCAGTATATCATCTAGGCCTAATTAAAGCAGTAGGTTTTTTCTTCACTTAAATAAATTTCTTTAAATCAAAAGAACTTTTAAGATTATTACTTTTTTCCCCCATTATATTTGGGTTGTTTACGGAAGGCTGGTTCTCAGGTTATATGGTTGTCTAGTTATGTAAACAACAAAACAAAACAATAAATTTATTTAATTTTGTTATAAATATATTTTGTGACAGTTAGTATAACTCCATAACCATATAACCTGATAATCTGTCTTCCGTGAACAATCTAAATTATCTATAGATGTAAATAAAATTGTAACGTTACTGACTGGGCCACCGCAGCATGGAGGGATTACAATATCGGACATGCTAATATTCTGAACGAAATTAATTGGCACATGGATGTTGATTATGTCACACCCGAGCCAATCTTTGATCCTGGCTTCACGGTAAGCATTTTGGATAACGCGGTCCACTATGATGACCTACGAATTCCCGCGAATGTGATTCAAATTTTCAAAAACACTGTATGGTGTCGGTTCTGGCATATACTCCGAGCAGCTAAACTGCATTCCTATAAGGCTGCCGGACCACTGTAGTGTCATCCAGGCCGAGATAATGGCCATCCACACAGCCGCGAGGCGCATCCGGTACGGTGAAATATCTGGAAGGGATATTCACATTATTACCTATAGCAAGGCGGCCATAAGATCCCTGGAGAATGTGTTCATCACATCGAGAATTGTCCGAGAATGCCGGATGTCTCTGGAGGAGATAGCGAGACATCCACTGGTCACCCTTAATTGGGTCCCCGGACACAAGGACATACTGGGGAACTGCATGGCGGATTCGTTGGCGTATGCAGGCACCACCTTGAATCGAGACGGTACAACATATAATGTAGGTGCTTCACTCCCAAGGAGTAAGCAACTTAAAGCGCACAAGTTTAATATTATCGCCAGTCAGAGGTGGCACGATGAAACTACCTGTGGGGAAACCAGGAAAATCTGGCCCACCATAGATGAAAAAAGGACACGGCGGGCATTACAGCTGTCCAGACATCATCTAAGAAATCTGATTGCGGTTATAACTGGCCACTGGCCCATTGGGAGGCACGCCCAGAGGCTGGGGCTCCCTTACAATGACTTATGTAGAAGTTGCGGCGAGGAGGAGGAGGAAGAGTCAACGGAACATCTTCTCTGTAATTGCCCGGCATTCGGAGATCTAAGACTCGAAATGTTTGGTCAAAGAGCCCTTGGGGACAAAACCTGTCTCTCTGATGTTGATGTAAACAGCATCCACTCCTTTACTGAACCGGATGGCTGCGTGGTAATACTAGCAGCCAGATAACATAGGACCCATGGGAGACGGTATGACATGGTAACACAACGGGAACTAATTAATGGACCCACGTGAGTTGTACTTGATCACGGCTGCCTAACCTAACCTAACTGGGTGATTGACTAAACTCCTGAAGCTACAAAGCTCAAATTCGAACCGAAGATTCATCTCTTGTCAAATCAAAACTGAATATTCGAAATTCGAATGTTTAAGTCGTAAAAACGTGTAAAATCGCCAAACGAATATCTTATAAGCTAAAAAAGATACTGAAACAATAAACACTTATCGTTGTTCAATAAAAAATGATAAGCGGAAAGGTGTCTGGTACTTTTTTAAAAAAAAGCCATTTTGCGGTGTAAACGGGTAAAACAAATATTTTTGAACTTTTTTTTATCACCCAATTTGTCTTTTTAACAACTGAACATAGAAATCTAACCTATTTTTGGTACTTTTTTGCAAAGCATTTTTCTCTAATCATTGACAAATACGTATTAAATTATATGTTCCCACTGCAATATTAAAACTTTTGATTCTTCAATAGGGTGACAAAAAGTATTAAAGAAGGAAAATACGGGAACTTAAATTTCATTCATTAACTTTAAAAGAACACACCTTTTCAATTTTCTAAAATATTGAACTTAAGCTAAGATCACACTATCGGCGCAGATAGCGCAATCTACGAAGATTTTTATCGTCCTTCATCGGCACACATTTCTACAAATTGCACAATTTATTTTTGAAAGGCCACATTATCGTTGCAATTTGTGACGAATTTTTTCGGCTCATATTGGCTAAACCAAAAACGAGAAAAAAATCGGTACAATATGGTCACACTATCGTGCTTCAACAAAAAAAACAACAATAAACAGCAGAATGCTTTATTTTTGCGAGAGCAATAAAGCAAGTTGTTCTTGTTTTCATTTTGTTTTTTCTTAACCTACTTACAACTACAATTAATGTTGGAAGAATTCCAACCAATTGTAGTGGGGAATGTAAGAAATTATAAACTCACTGTTTATTGTCATTGTAATTGTTTTTGTTAAAGCTTTGAAATGATAACAAGTACGACTTTTGCTTATAATTCTTATTCGCTTAACAGTTTAACTTGCTTAATATCTTTAGTTTTTCTAAAATCTTTGGATGAAGTTTCCTGACGATCTGGCCTTAGCAACCAGTTAAATGCGCATAGAAATAGCTTATCCCTTCAACAATAAATTTCAAGTGTTTTTATCAAGAATAAAAATTGGTAATTAAGCACGACTAACAAAATCTTGTAAATTAAAAATTTTGTATTCCCAAAAATTACTTAGATAATAAAAAATAAATTTTAAAAAAATTTACTATAAAAAGTAAACTTTAACAAAATTAACTATAAAAAGTTAATTTTAGCAACATTTTCTATAAAAAGTTTATTTTAACAAAATTTTCTATAAAAAGTAAATTTTAACAAAATTTTCTATAAAAAGTAAATTTTAACAAAATTTACTATAAAAAGTAAGTTTTAACAATATTTATTATTTATTATTTTTTTATTATAAAAAGTAAATTTTAACAAAATTTTCTATAAAAAGTAAATTTTAACAAAATTGTCAATAAAAAGTAAATTTTAACAAAGTTTTCTATGAGAAGTTGAGCTTTGTTCACAATCACAACAACAATTTCGTTTTTACTTCTTTTGTATTTCTTCCCAAAGTATTTCATAAATTTTTCTTTCATTTTTCAAATAAAAATGTAACTAAAGTTTTTTTAAAAATTTGAGTAAACTTCTACTTCAGCAACAATTTGTATGAAATTGTTTATGACGTTTATAATAATTTTATTAGTTTCAAGTGTTTTTATCAAGAATAAAAACTGGGAATTAAGCACTAATAACAAAATCTTTTAAATTAAAATTTTGTATTCCCAAAAATTACTTTTGATAATAAACTGGCAGGTGCACGGCCTAAAAAAACTTAAACTGGCAATATGCTTTTGCAAGTTGTTTTTGTTTTTGTTTTTATTTTTTTTTTTTATTTTGTTTTTTCTTAACCTACTTACAACTACAATTAATGTTGGAAAAATTCCAATAAATTGTGGTGGTTAATGTAAGAAGAGATAAACTCACTGTTTTATTTGGTTTAATATCTTAAGTTTTTCTAAAATCTTATGGACGAAGTTTCCTGATGATCTGGCCTGAGCAACCAGTGAAATGCGCATAGGAATAGCTCATCCCATCAACAATAAATTTCAAGTGTTTTTATCAAGAATAAAAACTGGGAATTAAGCACGAATGACAAAATCTTTAAAATTAAAATTTTGTATTCCCGAAAATTACTTTTGATAATTTTATTTAGTATTAAATGAAAATTTTAACTTAATGTTCCAACAAATAATAACAAAAACGTAATATTGTTCTTGGCAAAATTTGCAAACGGTTTCTTTATTTAAATGTGTGTGGTCGCGAAAAAAAATTGCTGCTCTATTATGAACGAAGCTATCATTTTCACATTATCGGTATATCAGGGTTGCTTTAAATTGTCTTATGTTAGCAGGATTGCGCCGGATATTGTCGTATATTATAAAATTACGAGCGTTCACATTATTGCACATGAAATGCAACAAAAATTGGTACACTGCGCCGATAGTATGATATTATTTTTAGAAACAGAAAATTATTTGTGCAGGGTCCTGAGTGAATATGAATGAAAAGTATTAGTATTGCTTTGTTTAATCCTAGAAACAAACTTTGGCATATAAATATGTCCACGAAAATAACGCAGACACTTACGATGTAACGGGTTAAGTGCTTGTAATAGTATAAAAGCAATATTTAAAACGTCTTTTCCTGTGTGACTTTTATTGCCAAGCATTTTTACCAATATTTAAACAACTGTTCTGTATTTTGGTTTCAAAAATAGGGTCACCGTAAGTATAGACTGATTTTTAATAATTTGATGAGACAAATTTATGTTACAATAGGTTTTTTTTGAACAAAATTTAATCTTAGTACTAGGGTATTCATTCGGTTAACCGTCAATCGGTTAACCGATTAATTACTACCCGATTAACTGATCGGTTAATCTCAAATTGGCTTTTTTCGATTAACGATTAAACCGGTTAATTTCAGTCGATTAACCGATTAACCGATGTAATGAAATTTTAAATTTTTTGTAGTATTATAACATATTTTTTTGTGTTTTTTAATTATTTGTTTCGTCTCATATACAAAAGTTATGTGTTTAGAAAATATTTTTTTCATAAAAACAAAGGTGCTCTGTGATCTTTAGTTCAACCCATTTTCCGCCGACCGGTTTCAATGTTCAATCAACAGGAATGTGGCGAAATATAGGTTAAATGTTTGGTTGCCAACACCTTTGTTTTGTTTCACGTACTTTTTATATGTATGTGTTTAGTTATTTGTTTCTTCTTATACCTTCTCATATCAGTCTTTTAACAAAATTAACTGAAACAACTAAAAGTGTTAAACATTTTTAAAAATTAAAACAGGACTCTAACGGCATAATGGAATATTTTATATGTTTGGAGAAATCCTGGAAAAGGACTGAGAAATAAGGTATTGATCTACGATAAGTGAAAGAATTTTTTCTAAGTCAAGTTTTGTCAAAATAAAAGAAAATAATCTCTTTACTCCAAAACACTTAAACCAAATCACTTTTCTAAAAGATTACACAGCCCGACAAAATTAAAAAAAATTTTTGCTTCTTTGAATTTGTCAACTGATTCTAGTTAATTTGGGTGCGCTGAATTCAAATCTGTAATCAGTTTGTCTCTATCAGCTCTAGTTTTCATAATATAGCTTTTTTATACCCTCCACTTATGACCTCCATTTATGACCGTCTGTTAGTTTTTTCAAAAAATTTTTTCATCAAAATTTCTTATTTATAGTTGTGGTAGTTGCCAAAAAAAACATTTTTTCCGTAAAAATTTTTTTTGTGTAATTGCTAGCTGATTAACGGGAATTTTATATGTACAATATTATTTAGAACGTTATTTTTTCTTGTTGCACTCCAATTGAATATCGGAAGTTAGTTGCTTGTAAGAAGTGGTTTATTGCAGTTGGCAAAGTTTATTTAAAAAGTGTTGATCTATGGCAACTACCATAACTGTAAATAAGAAATTTTGATGAAAAAAATTTTTTGAAATAACTAACTGACGGTCATAAATGGAGGTCATTAGTGAAGGGTATAAAAAAGCTATATCATGAAAACTAGAGCTGATAGAGACAAACTGGTTACAGATTTGAATTCAGCGCACCCAAATTAACTAGAATCAGTTGATAAATTCAAAGAAGCAAATTGAGTGTTGGCCTGTGTTATTTTATAAGATCTCCCTTAACTATTGAAATAACTAATAAAATTATCTCAGTCTATTTTTTTATAAATACATACTTAGGGTATTCACAAGGTAGTCATAAAGTCTTATGTCTTTAAATAATTACTAGAAATATATATCGTAGGATTAATATGCAAACCGGCTAAATCCACTTTTTATGTAAATTGAGATTTTGATGCCGTGTGGTAGAGAAAGATACGCCTCGTCGACCAGCATGTAGTTTTTCTTCTATTTAAGTCTTGAAGTGTGTAAAATTGTAATTGTATTTTAATTTTCTATCAAGCTGCAAATAGAAAAAATAAAAAGTTTTTGGTCTCTCCTGTGAAATGTGCTGAAATGAAGTTAGCAGGTTTGCATATGAAGCCTTTAATCCCTTTAAGACAAAATATCTCCTTTATTTGGTGTATCAAGATAATATTCAGCACAAATAACTCTTATGGGCTCACCAGAATAAAGTTTATTTTAATGCAAATATTAAATTGTGGAATATTTTGCTTTCAAATAAGCCATATTTTATTTTTGGGCATATTTTTTATGTAAACTTGGTTACATTACTTACTGGGTAATTAAGCGTAGGGCAATTAAACGCAAAATGGAAGATAAAAACGGGGATTTAAAACTCAAGGTAAATAAGTGTGTAAGGCATTTAAGCGTGGGGTAATTAACCGGGTTATACTGTAATTGAAAAATGCATATTACATATTTATGAATTGTTTTTTGTTTGCTCGTTTTAATTTTAGAATTTTAATGTTTGGTATGTTATTGTTTTTTTACTAATAAACTCCAAATAATAAACAATTAATGCATTTCTATATATTGAAATTACTTAATTTATGAAAAAAACTTTATTAATCGGTTAACCGATCAAAAACAAAATTAACCGATTATTGACCTAATAAAGAAAAACCTCGGTTAATTAATCGAGCGATTAACCGATTAAAGCAAAAGGTCGATTAAATGAATACCCTACTTAGTACCAATAAAATAAGTAAGTTTAAGGGCACAAAAACTCTATTCCAGAAAGTAGATTGCATGGGGGTCAAGTGAAATTATGGATCGATGCTCACCGTTTTCAAATGACATTGTCCTAATGAAAATTAAAATGTATGTACCAAAAGTCATCATGTCATTTCCAAATTGCCGCTTGTTCTTTGAGCCATTTAAACCTTTAAATGGACAGACAAACAGGCAGCCGTATGGTCTTTACGTCAATCTGTGCACTTAATGGCACACATTAGCACAAGCCCATAATACCCTCTCTACTATTGTATAAAACTAAATCGGCAGTTAAATATAAATTTGCTGATTTTGAATCTTTATTTAAGCCTTTAAATGAAGTTATTAAAAGATTTTATCAAAAGATTTTTAATTTCTATTTTTTACTCATTTTTGTAATTAATTTTTTGTGAATATGAAAACTTGCCCTGTTAATAATATTTCCAGTTTCAATATTTATTAGTACAAGTTTCTACTAAATAACCTTTTTACAGAAGTTTTAAAAAGTTTAAGAAAAAAACTATACAAACAAAAAAACTAAATTTGATCCAATACTTTTATCTATGGAAGATGCCAAGTTAAAAACAAATAAAAATAAAAACAAGCTGATTTTTTTAATAAAATAACCTCAATAATTTATTGTGAAAATTGTACATTTTCACAGAACAAACAGTAGTCCAATATTTGATTAAGCCTCCGGTAATGCCAACCTACAGACAAATGCTTAAAACTAGTAAAAAAAAAAGGTGAACATAAACATATAAATGTTCTTAAATCAAAGTTAATATACCAGCAAACATTCGACTTCAACTTTAGCCATCGGAATGGTAAAGTGAAAATTTGTTTAAGAGTTTGTAAATTTTAGAACAGCTTCAGTTACTTTGTGTTAAATTTAGATATTTTAAAAATGTTCTGCCCCAAATCCTTAAATTTTTGGCCTCTAGATTATTCAATCATTATTTTAACTTTTAAAATAGACTTGTAAATACAGAGTATCCTCGGTTAACGCAACCCTCGGTAATCGAAACACCAAAAGTATGATTTTCATTTTGTATGATTTGAAAAGTATGAATTTGTAATAAATTTTGACAATTCAATTGCTTATAACTTTTTATTTTCAAAAGGGATTTTTATGAAATAAACTGTTTTGATTAAAATGGTTTCTTAGCTTTAATGTCAGTGGAGATTTATGCTTCCACCACTTTTTAAATCACGTTCATATTATTTTTGAAAATGTGTTAAATTTACATAAATTAAAGGTTTGCTGGAATAGAACCTTAGGCAACAGCTAATACTTCGTAAAGTACCTTGTACCATTTCAAATTACGTACTCTTTGCTTTATTAACATAACCATTTCGTTTTGCTCTTTGGGTGATTGATAAATTTTTCTGACTCATGTCTGATCTTTATACTCTATACTATGAAATTCTATGAAATGTTGTATTGTGTAATTTTTTTAGCAAGAACGAACCTTGTTGACTTGAACGTTAGACGGTCCACTTTTTCGGGTACCTCTAGGGTTTTTTCCCTGTTGTTTTATTTCCCGTTTTCCCGGGATTTTTCTTGCGGGATCCCGGGAAATACAAAATTCCTCATAATTTCAGAAAATAGCTATTTATACTTTGAAATTTAGTTTCCTATTCTCTAAAAATTAGCATCTGTGGATGGGTTGTGGATAAGATCAATTGCAAGAAGTGTGTGCATGTATTTAAATCAATGTCTCCTGATGCAATACATCTACTAAAAGCAGAATGGGCAGTGCAACAGTTGATAATTATTACATTTAGTGAAGTGAAGAGTTAATAAAGTACATTAATTCAAAATAAGATGCAGTCAGTAAAGTTTCGTTGTCCATGAACAAGTCTTAAAAATAGGAGATACCTAAACATATCGCTCCTTTATTGCAACATAGTCATTTCTACAAAAACAATCTTGGCAAAATGCGATTAAAGTTTTAAAAATGTACCGATTTAAAGATATATTTTGCTATAACTTCGGTTCAGTTTGAGATATAAAACGAGAAGGTATGAAGGCAAACTTTGCTAAAGTTACTTAAAATTTTGAGATATGACTATGATGCAATGAAGGAGCGATATGTTTATTAGGTAATAAACACAAATTTTCAATTTCAATTTGTGTTGGTTTATATGAAGTGCGGGGAAACCGAAATAAAATAACATTTTGGAAACTCGTGTAAGATACTACAACATACAACTTGAAAAACACATTGTCCTAAAGATTACAAATGGACCTATTGAAATGAAAAGGTTTGTAAGAAGCAGTCCGGTTGATGCTGTTTTTTCATCAACTTTGACATACATTTGACTGATATAGACGTTGTTTATACAAAAGAAAAAATTGCTTCTGATTGTGAATCCGAAGCATGCTAAAACGGTGCACTTTTAACTTTTTGTCCAACGTCGGTAAAAAATGAACGAAATTTTTCGGAAGCATGATAATTAGTAAATTAGATCATGAATATACTTTTTGACGACATACTAAGCGCTTTGAGTGTGTCAGAAAGTTATTTCCTAAGGCGTTAAAAAATGTTATATATCGTCGGTCACAGGTTGACAACTCTTAACATGTTTTTTTGTACTTTTCAGGAGACAAAAAAAACGTTATTACTCCCTTACTAAACCGTGTTGGAAGTAAATAAAAAAACCAAAATTAGTAGGAGATATTTATTGTAAGATGGTGTAAAAATATAAATGAAACGTACTAACATGCAGAAGGACAAACACAGTCTTTTGGCATCAAAAACCCGATTCGATTTTTTTGCGAGTTAAGAGTTGTCAACCTGTGACCGACGATATTTCTTTAAAGTATTTTATCTATTTTATTAATTAACTTTTTGATTTCATATCTTGAGTACCTCAATTTTTATTTTGTTTTTATTATTGTTTTATGAATCATCCAGAGCGTAATAATACTGAATAAAAGCATAATAATAGGGAATAAAGGCGTGAGGTTATAATAATTCAAGTTTCTATTTCAATCTTCAATTAATTTTTTAGTACTGAACTATTTCATTTACTTTCTTTGTAAACAAGTTCCTTACGTTTTTTTTATTAAAGTTTTTTTTCATTAATTAATACCAAAATTAACATTGTATTATTTATATGGAGCGGGATCCCGAGATCCCGGGAAATTTAAAAAAATTGCCCGCTTTCCCCCTGATGATGGTCAAAGATTTTGACCGAAATATTGGAAAAATATAAAAATAAATAAATAAAAATAAAATTAAAAGTTTTTGATTTTTATTTATTATTTATATAAGACCTCAACACAAAATAATAAATCAACATTTTAATAACATTTTTAACTTTAAGTTAAAAAAAAAAACAAAAATAAAAAAATACCAATAATTAGACAGACTGTGCTAGAATTTGACACTCTTTTCTGACAAGGCCGTTATGGAACTTTTTCTTCAGTAAACATGAATAATATTCTTTATATATATATATATATACATATATATATATTGAAGAAAAAGTCCCGTAACTGCCAAGGAGTCGCTTCAAGGAGGATAAAATGTATAACCGACCTCCATTTGCTTTTTTTTTTTCTTAACATTTTCTCAAAACATGCTGGCTTCTTATCACCAACCATTAGGGGTTTTCCATATAAGCATGGCGATTTAATGAAATTCTTAATTTTGTCCCCAGGAGCGCCTAAGATGCCCCTAGACGGGTCAGGTGAATGACCATCACAACTTTATTTTTCATCCCCATCATTTGTTGTAAAAATACCTACCCGTTATTTCCATTGCTTAAGGGAGCTCCTATAAAAATTTTCAATACAGGCTAGAAATATATTGAAGAAAAAGTCCCATAACTGCCTAGAAATCGTTCTGGAAATCGAAAACGCAAAACGCAAGAATTTTAAACGTCGTTTTTTAATAAGATTTCCGTGATAAAAGAATTTTATGACAAATGTTATACACATATTTCTCTATTAAACAGAATTTTATAACAAAAATTATAAAATTTAGATTATAAGTGTATTAAAAGCAACTTCCAAATTCTTGCGTTTTCGATTTCCAGAACACCCCTGTAAATATTTTTTTAAAAGATACAACTTGCCCTTTATCTCCACCCCTAAGGGGGGCTCCCATACAATTATGGTGTTTTATGAAATTCTTAAATTTAATTAACATCTTTTATATATAGTGAATAAAATGAAATCATTTGTTGCTTGTTTTGTTTGGAATTTCATTTTTTATACATAAAGCAAAAACAAGAGCATAGTTGAATTTTTTATTTAATTTTAATGCGGTTTTAAAAACAAAAAATTTCGAAATTTTTCTAACAAATTTTTTTTTTTGCCAAAAAAAATATTTTTCTAAAAAGACTGCGCAGATTAGAAATTTTATTGCAGAATATCGGTTTTCTTAGTAAATTTTAATAATTTTAATATATGTATTCTATTTTAATAGATTGTGCAACCTCCTCAATTTGCGAATTAACGGAATATCTCGAAAACAAAAGCTGACCTAAAATATGGTTAGCAACACTGGATTTAGCGTTCCCGAATTAGGTTAATCCGCTTTTCGGAAAAAAGTGTCAAAGTCTAGCATTGTGTTATTCCTTAGAAAATATCTATTAATTTTCTAGGCATTATAACTACATTCCGCCCGCCACAACCTAATATACCAAAATAAGGGTGAAAAAGTCACCTACCAAACAAAAAACCCGCATCAAAAAATTTCGCCTGTATCAAAAGTTATAGACTTTTAGTCGTTTTTTGTTTTAATTTGCCACACTGTGCGGCATACTAGTCGAATGTGCTACTGAAGATGGAATTTAAGTATTTTATTCTTTGTTTAAAAGCCTTTTAATTCTTTGCTTTTGGTCAGTTTTATTTTTAGTTAACTTTGTACTATTGCAAAGCGAAGTTTAAATAACAGTTCAGTGTCCTTAAAAAACTAATAACGCGTTTCTTAAAAAAGCGGTTTTACAACTATTTTAAACCAGTTTTTTTTTAATGTGTCGCACAGTTGGCAACTCAATGTCAAAATCAATTATGACGAGTTGACTTCAGTCAAAATTCTCGAATAATACCAAAACTTACTTTAGTCTACTTTTTTGGTATATTTTCGTCTAAACTTTACTTAAGAATTTAAAAAAAAAAAATTACTTAAAAGACGATTTTTCCAAACTCTGCTAAAAAAATTATTGAGCCAAGTCCTGAATGATGCCATCTCTGTTCTATATTGTTATCTGGGATATCTGCTTTACAATTTCACATACGGATTTAATACAATTTACAAAAATAAAAACAGCACAAAATGTACAAACCCCTTTTTTTATATTTACGATAAAAATAACAAAATGAAAGAAAAATGCTACAAAAAAAAATTTAAAAAAAAACTTCAAAGATTTTATTTGTTCGCATTTAAAATAAAAAAATGGCAATTCATGTCAAAGAAGGTATTATTTTTGACATTTTTCACATACATACAAACATTTACATATTTGTTTGCGAGTGTATAACCCTTAAATAAATATGGAGTAAAGTAATAACTACAAAAGCAAAACAAAATACCCTGTAACTGCAACAAACAAATGAAGAAGAATTTAGTTACTTGTGCCACTTCAAGTAAATAAACATGTAATAAAGATGAAAATGTTACAGAAAAAAGTAAGCCAAACACGGGAAACGAAAGATCGTTTACAAAAAACAACAGTTTACATTTGACTAGGTTTTTTTTATAGCTTTAGGCCAACTATCTTTTTACTGAATGTTTAAATATATGTGTGTGTTTCTATGTATGGATATATGCATGCATTTGTGTGACTGGCAATGTTGCAAGTAGTGTTATAAAATTCCGTCTCAACTCATTGCCAAAAAAGATGCATAATATATTTTTCATAAAAAATTTTATGATGTTATGGGCCAAACAACTTAACTAAACATTTATAGCATGCCAGCTATTCAGTCATCTAGCCAACGAACCGACCAGCCAGTTAAACCAGCCAAAAAGCTAAAAAAATAACGAACAAACTAACCAACCATCTCTTCAGTCATCGTCATCATCAGCATCACAGACTATGAGCGAGTATAAGTATTCGTTGTATACAACACAAATTCGACATTTTTTAGCGAACCAAAACGACCCATAAGGTGAAGTACAATAGTATTATTGAATTCGCAACCAACTATAAACCTGAAGTCAGTATTATTAAAAATTGGTTACACACAAAAAAAAAGACTGTAGTGCCAAAAGAAATTGATTTTGATTCAAATAGAATTTACATTCGGATTGTGCCCAACAAGATTTTGCATTTGTGGCAACAAGTCTGTTTCTTTTGTCCCAAAGTGTAAATTCATTGTTCAAATACAATTTTTTTTACGACAACAGTAATACTATTTGATTTAAAAAATAAATATTTTATGGCAACAAAAATTGTTATTTCCTGCAAATGCAAATCATTTACGTCAACAGCAATTTTTAATGTGCTTTTATTTCAGAGGAAAACCTTTAACGACAAAAGATATTTCATTTGCAACAAATAATTTTGGTGTTGAAAAACTTCAAATACTTTCATGTTGTTGCGGTAAAAAAAATTTTGTTGAAAATTTTCTTGCGACAAAAGGTTTTTATTTACGACAACAAGTTTTTGTTTACCCCAACAGAATAATCGTCAAATGCTCAAATTATTTGGCATCACAATATTTTTTTTTTGTGTGTAATAAAGATGCAAAAAAGTTAAATCAATAAATAAGGAACTTAATTTTGACTTAAGTCAAGTAAAATTTACTAATGCTTATAATTAACTTCACACTAAAAGAATCTTGCCATTCTAGGGTTAAAATCATCAATTGCTTATTTGCTCAATCAAAATGGCTAATAGCTTAACTAATATTTCCGTTGCTAAGCAAGACATAAAAAAAATACCGAAACAATAACGACTGTAAAATATGTTTATAAAATGTAATTTTCATTAAATTATTTCAACAAAGGAAGGAATTTTACAAAATGAAATGAATTAAAATTTATTGATAAGTCTTATTCTTGACTAAACGGAGAATTGAACTGAAATCGAACTTACTCGTTTCGAGAATAATCAGATTCTCATCATCAAAGTTCTTTGCAGTTTTACTTTTTCCGCCCCTGCAACGGCTGTCGGTCTTTAGTCAAACATCAATCTTCTAACCAATGGTATTTAAGTGGATCAACATTTTGCTATTTTTTGTTTTTAAAATTCAACTAAAAAATTAAATTTGGATTAAAAACCTTAAACAGTTTGATTAAAATCATAAAGAAACTAAATACTATAATATTTATATTTAAATAATGAAATAAGAAATTAAAAATTAGCGATTCAGAATACCTTATTTTGAGTGTAGCGTTCCACTTCAAAAACATTTGCTATATTTTATTCATAAGTGTTTATAAACTGCTGACAGTAGAATATTGTTGTGTCATAAATCAAAACACTTGGAAAAACATCAAAAAAATAAATGCTTGAAAACAGTGGTATCGTTTCTTTTTTTTTTTTATTTTAAAATTTTATTTTCATTTTTTGTTAGTTCTCTGCTTTGGAAAATGTATGAAATAATGCCTGCCATATGTTACCTACTTTTCATATTACAGTGATGCTTCAAAATATTCAGCTTTTAAGCTGATTTTTTTATGCATTTTTTTTCTTTATTTTATTTGTGTTTTGGCCCACGATTTTTAAGGTAATTTTCATACCAATAAATGTATCAATCTATATTTGTAAGTAATTTTAATATAATATTATTGAATTGGCAGCAAGATTTCTGACAGGCGACTTCAAAAAACATGATGCCAAAATAACTTGCAAAATGTAGTGCGAGAAAAAAGCAGATTACATTTTTTATCCTCTTCTCCACTAGTGGAGAATGGGGGTATACTCAGTTTGTTACTCCATGTGAAACTTTTGTTATATTCATCTAATGCTAAGTTCACACTTAGGTTTTTAAACGCGTTTAAGCAAAATGTTGATTTAGCTAATCAAAGCCGTTCACATTACATTTGAGATGATTAAGATGACAGATGCTTAAGAAAAAAAAACACACAACAAACACACAAAAAAAACAACAAACAAATTTATATGTCTTTAAAGTATTAAAAATGGATAAAAATACTTTTATAAAGTTATTAGAAGATTATTTTAATCATTTTAATGATGAACTTGTGAAAATTTATGAATTATTTAAGGAAAAAAATAAAAACATTAAGCAGAAATCTTGGCCGGTTGTACACGATCATGTTGGCGATTCTACATTTGAGGTATGTTGAGTGAATTCTATGTGATTTATGAAGTGATTTAGTTGTAATCATGTCAGTTTGAAGTGATTAACAAATCACTTCAATGTATGGGTAATCATCTCGATTTTGAAGTGATTAGAGCTTAATCACGTTCGAACTGCTTAAACGCGTTTAAGAAGCCAAATGTGAACATACTATAAAAGACCATAAAGTATATACGAGGAGGTCCATAACAAAACGCAATAATTACACCATAACATTTTTTTGGATAAACGACAAAATGTAATTTAAGTAAGTAGCACATAATGTTTTTAAAAAACAATTATTGAGGTATTATTGTCTACAAAAAAATAATATTAATCACAAATTAATTATTTTATCTGAAAGTTTGTTTTAAAGCTATTTAGATAACAAATTTGGAATTATTGCGTTTTGGTCCGAATCATAGTATTTATTTTATTTTTCTTTGAACTGTATGTAGTAAGGGGTTGGTGAAAGTAAGCCGAATCGACTTTTACTCTAATATGTGATAACATTTTTAACAAAAAATTTTTGGTTTAAGTTTAAAGTGTTCTTTATCCAATATAATTAAAAATATATCGTTACCTAAAACGCAAAAGGATCTAACTAACCCAAAATTTAAAATCGACTTTTTCATTGATTTGATTGCAAAAGCTCCGTATAATAAACTAGACATCGGATAAGCTTTAGCAAGGAGAATTCTTATTTTTAATGTAGTGTAATGTTTAGATTTCCAAAGAGTCCTGAGCATGGAAAAAGTAAGACCGCAAGCATATATGAGGGATATAGTACATTAATCTGGCAAGACTGGCATAATTTAATTCAGAAAAAGGACAGACAAAATAGTATAAATGAAAAGAAAATAATTAAAAGTCAGTTGATATTTTAAAGTTGAAAAGTAAAGTTGATGATTCAAGTTGTTCAAGTCGTTTAAGTAGTCATAGCTGTTTTTTTTTTTTTTTTGCTTAGTGATAAATTAAAAATCTAAAGTTGTTGAAAATTAAATTCGGTCGGACATCGTATTAAAACTTATTAACCTTCCAGCCATCTACGTATAATTCAATACCTTATTAAATCTTAATTGAATTTTGAGTTTAACAATAAATAAAATTAACTGAATTTTGAATTAAATAATTATAATAAAATAACTTTTATTTGAGAAATACCACAGACTTACAGAATGTGGTCTTTCCAATTATAATTGCAATTAAATATAAAACAACTTGGATTATTTGCTTATTTAAACAAATCGGATGTACAGGTCCAAGTGAAATTGATCTTTTCCTGATGATAAGACATTTTGATTTATTTGGGATAATACTTTATCCATGGGTGGATGCCCATAAAAAAATACGCTGTAAGTCGTCATTAAGTTTTACGATACACTCATTTATTGATGTGGGATTATTGCTTATATAGATCTGCACAACATCGGCATACATTCTTACTTTAGAATAACTCAGCTGATCAGGTAAATCGTTTGCATAGAGTGTGAAGAGAAGGGGTCCAATATTTGACCTTTGCGGAACACCTCTTTTTACTGACAAGGAATTAGAGACTGATGTAAAATTATGAACATATTTTATTTAGTATTATTTATTTATTTAGCAAAATTCGCTATTTAAAAAAAACCATTAAGTTTACAATGAAATGCAAATCAAACTTCAATTTCTTGTCGAAGATAACACCAAGATATTTAGTTTCTTCCACTTTTTCTATTATTTCCCCATCAATAAGTATATTTTCATCCGTGCTTCCGTTTATTACCATAGCTTTAGTTTTTTTTGTATTTAGTTTTATCTTGTTCATCTTAAGATATGCTCCTACGCCCCGAAGCTCCCTATTTAGAATTTGGACACATTCCTCAACATTTGTACCGCTTATATAGATAAGGGCATCATTCGCAAACATACATATTTTAGCTTTTTTTAGTACTTTTCCTAAGTCGTTAATGTAAATTAGGAAAAGTTGCGTTCCTAAAACAGCTCCCTGAGGAACTCCGGTAATGACATTTATTATTGTCGAAATTTGTCTATTGACAGTTTCAAATGCACGTTTTAGATCTAAAAAAAACTGCTACTACATATCTTTTGTTGTATACTTCTGTCTTCCATTGCGATATTACCAAGTTGAGGGGTGATTCACAACTATGTTTATTATTTTCTAAATATTTACTAAGTTGAGAGTGTACGATTTTTTCTAATATTTGGCTTATAGTCGTCAGCATATTCACTGGACGAATCTCTTGCGGATCGGTAGTATTTTTCACCTTCTGTATCGGTATAATGCACGATTCTTTTTAGCAATCTGGAAAGTTTCCTGTCTGTAGAGATAACTCAATAAGGCGTTGTAACTGTGAACCAAGCATGTCATAATTGTTTCGAAGAGTCTTTACCGTGAGAAAGTTTTGATTTTTTTAATTGTTCATTGCCTTCATAGTTTCTTTTTATATTTTACTATCAATACTCTGAAATATTTTCATATTTAATATATGGTATGCTATCAATTATTTGTTCCACACTTGTAATAAAAAATGAGTTTAATTTGTTTGAAAATTCTTGTTCATTTGATATGACTTTGCCAGCAATTTTTATTTCTTGTATTTTACTGTTTTGTTTTTTTAGTATGAAGGATTTAATTGTTTTCCACATAGTTTTTTAGTTTGTACAGCTACAGATTTTGTTATTTATGTAATCGTTTTTAGCAATTGATATTTCTGCTTTATATAGATTTCTGAACGTTTTGTAATTATTCCAATGGTAGTCATTATTGAACCAAACTACATTTGCTTTTTTTCTTATTTCATGCGCTTCAAATTACTCGAAAACCAGAGATTTGTAGAGATGGTTTGTACTATTTTAGTGTTTATCATCGGTACATGCAACAAATTCATTTTCCATTTCACGATAATCATTGTTATTGTACATATGATTTATGCTTTCATAACTTAGGTTATTACGAAAAATATTGTTATCATACATTAACCTTTTTATTTTCTTAACATTTAAATCTATAACTTTTTCTTTTATAAGAATATTAATTTCTTAAGAATCGTGATCACTTATTTTCATATTCAGGTTAGTTGTAGCGATCATAGTCGATTAACGATGATCTTGTACTTGAAATCCTTGTTGGCTGTATCACTATTTGTCGAAGGAAGTTATCATCTATTATTTCCTTTAATCTGGTTTTAGAAATGCTATTCTCTAACGAGTCTATATTAAAATCACCCATAATAAGATATTGATCATCAGCATTAATTTTGTCCATTTCACTTTCAATGAAATCAATAAAAACACTTTCTGGTGATTTTTGTTTATCTGGCGATTTGTAAATTCCCATTAGGTAATATTTATGGTATTTGTTTTTAATTTCCATTTTCAGCCACCAATACATTTTATCTATTGAGTTACTTTCTGCTATTTTTGTTTGCCAGCTATTCTTAACGTAGAAACATACACCACCCGTATGTCTTGACGCACTGTCACAGCGAATCATGTTATAATTGCTTATTGATAATTCAGAATTTTCAATCGTATGTGTTAAGTGGGATTCAGCTAAACATATAAAGTCTGGCTTTTCTTCAAAACAACTTATCTCCAACTGATTAAAATTTGTTGTCAACCCTCCTATGTTCAGATTAGGGTTTTTTCACGGGATTTCCCGTCCCGGGAATTCCCGGGAATTTCAATTATTTTATTTCCCGTTTTCCCGGGATTTTTCTTGCGGGATCCCGGGAATTAAAAAATTCCTCATAATAGCTATTTATACTTTGAAATTTAGTTTTCTACTCTCTAAAAATTAGCATCTGTGGATGGGTAGTGGATTAGATTAATTACAAGAAGTGAGTTCATGTATTTAAATCAATGTCTCCTGATGCAATACATCTACTAAAAGCAGAATGGGCAGTGCAACAGTTGATAATTATTACATTTAGTGAAGTGAAGAGTTAATAAAGTACATTAATTCAAAATAAGATGCAGGCAGTAAAGTTTCATTGCCCATGAACAAGTCTTAAAAATAGGAGATACCTAAACATATCGCTCCTTTATTGCAACATAGTCATATCTACAAAAACAAACGATCTTGGCAAAATGCGATTAAAGATATATTTTGCTATAATTTCGGCTCAGTTTGAGATATGACTAAGATGCAATGAAGGAGCGATATGTTTATTAGGTGATAAACACAAATTTTCAATTTCAATTTGTGTTGGTTTATTTACCCGTGAAATGCGGGGAAACCGAAATAAAATAACATTTTGGAAACTCGTGTAAGATACTACAACATACAACTTGAAAAACACATTGTCCTAAAGATTACAAATGGATCTATTGAAATGAAAAGGTTTGTAAGAAGCAGTCCGGTTGATGCTATTTTTGCATCAACCTTGACATACAGTTGACTGATATAAACGTTGTTTACAAAAAAGAAAAAATTGCTTCTGATTGTGAATCCGCTACAACGGTGCACTTTTAACTATTTGTCCAACCTCGGTAAAAAATTAACGAAATTTTTCGGAAACATGCTATTAGTTAATAAAATCAAGAATATACTTTTTGACGACTTACAAAGCGCTTTGAGTGTGTCAGAAAGTTATTTCCTAAGCCATTAAAAAATGTTAAATATTTCTTTAAAGTATTTTATTAATTAACTTTTTGATCTTATATCTTGAGTACCTCAATTTTTATTATGTTTTTATAATTGTTTTATGAATTAAATTGCTATGTTTATGTTATATTTTTATCTTGTATCCAGAGCATAATAATACTGAATAAAAGCATAATAATAGGGAATAAAGGCGTGAGTTCCCTTACGTTTTTTTATAAAAGTTTTTTGTCATTAATTAATAACAAAATTTACTTTGTATTATTTATATGGAGCGGGATCCCGGGATCCCGGGAAATTTGAAAAAATTTCCCGCTTTCCCGGGAATCGAAAAAGTCCGGGAAAAAAACTCTAGTTCAGATACATTCCTTTAATTGATATTGGTTGCTAGTAAGCTATTCTTTCAGCCTCCAATCTGTTTTTGCGCTGCAAAACAGGGCAGTCTCCACTTCTACAATCATGACTAGTATCAATATCTGTTAAATTTAAACGTTCTTTAGCTTTAACACAGTTTATACATTTTGAAATATTGTTTTTACATTCTTTGTAAGAGTGACCAGCTTCACTACATTTCGCACAAACTTGGTTGTCTTTATTACATTTCTTAGCTGTATGGTTCAATCCCCAACATTTAAAGCATCTTAGAACATTACAACTTTTTGATCGGCAACAAATATTAAGTCTAATAAGGTACTATTAGTTTTAGTAAAGTGAGTAGGTGTTATGCAGTTAGTAGGAGTTAGGCCAAAAAACATCATACTGTCGGTCAATTGGGGATAAATTAAAATGTTGGAGTCGTATTTATTCTATTATTGGGTCTAAAGACTGTCCCCAGAAGCATCTTTGCCCTCAACCACAATTTCAATAAGGATGTTTTCAACCTTGTATTCAGCACTAGACACCATTAACGTGTTGTACGGTAAAAAAGGATGGTTAAATTTTAAAGGCTGATGTTGAATGTGAGCCACACCCAAACGTCAAGTTTTTTTCTGATTTCATTTGACATTTGAATAGTAGAAATATACACAATCGACCAACGCTTTAAAGTTATTCAGGCTTATTATGAAAATAGGCGTTCAAATCAAAATGCGTATCGTCCAAATGTGCGTACAATCGGCAAAACCGTGCAAAAATTTGAGCAAACCGGGTCTGTAAGAGATGTGAAAACACCAGTGCATGCTCGTAAAGCTTGTTCTGCAGAAAATATTGCTGCTGTTCGCGATAGTGTGGCTGAAGAGCCGTCCACCTCAACTTGTCGTCGTTCCGAACAATTGCACCTCTCACGCTCGTCGTTGATGATCATTATGCATAAAGAATTGCATTTACACGCTTACAGGGTGCAATTGACTCAAGAACTAAAGTCTCTTGACCATTCCGAACGTTGCCAATGGTCAGAATGGCAAGAAATGGCAACAGTGGATGATCAATTTTCGAAGAAAATCATCTTCTGTGATGAGGCACATTTTCACTTCAGTGGATTCGTCACTAAGCAGAATTGACGCATTTGGGCGAATGATAATCTAAAAGTGGTTGTCCAAAAACCAATGCACCTACAAAGAGTGACTGTTTGGTGTGGTTTATGGGCTGACGGCATCATCGGGCCGTATTTTTTCCAAAATTAATGGTGTGAATGGTGTAAATGGTGTTCCATATCGTGAGATGATAACGAACTTTTTATGGCCCAAATTGGAAGACATGGATGTGGACGATATGTGGTTTCAACAGGACGGCGTCACTTGCCACACAGCTAACAATGGCTCTTTTGAACGACAAATTCAATGGCCGTGTTATCTCACGTGGTGGCGATGTCGATTGGCCGCCAAGATCATGTGATTTGACACCGTTGGACTTCATTCTTTGGAGTTATTTGAAAGAAAAGGTGAACGTCGATAAACCACCAACAATTCAAGAGCTAAAGGTGAGATAATTTGGCACATTATAAATTATGCCTAAGCGTCATCAAAAATTTGGACCATGAGATGTAGGTGTGCCGCCGAGGTCGCGGTGGCCATTTGGCCGATATTTTATTCCATACATAATTGAACCATCAAAATCAACATCGGCACTTAAAATTAAACCACCCTTTATATTTATAATTTATATGGCAACATCGCCACCATGTTTTAGCCTATCTGCTCTAAAAATATAACCGCTCAAAGAGACAAATAAGTCATTTGCATCAGCATTAAGCCAAGTTTCCGATACACATATAATATCCAAAGATGAGTTGCTCAAACTTTTTAGAGTTTATATGACAAATGTTTAGACCCTTTTTTGTTTGCAAAGTAGTCTTATTATATTTGCGGTGCCGCCTATAATTTTTTGATTTAATTTTAATGATTTAATTATTATAAAAAAAATAAAAATGCATTCAAAAGAGTGTTACATTTAATATAATAATGGTTGTTAAGAATCTTGAGTTTATAATATTACGGACATAAAAAATGATGAACAAATCGTTATTACTATTAAACTTAAACTATACATAAGATTTTAGTATAGACAAAAGTACTTTGGCCAAATTTTGGCAAAAATGATCTTAAGGAGAGTACCAAAATTTGGTCTTCGACTTCATCTAGCCGTGATCCCTTTTGTATGTTTTTTTTTAGGAAATATCTGTTCATCCCTGTTTTTTAGTTTCTTCTAAAATATCAAAACTGGCTTCATGTTTGAATGGTCTAAACAAAGGATAAGATTGGCTTTTTCAACTACAAGCTGGCCATTTGGCACTCCATTAAATATCCCGAAATCTTAAGTTTAAGTCACAGGCTTTCCAGAGAAATGGATAAAATTTTTTTTAAAATTACCTTTACCCTAGAAAATTAAATTGTATTAATTTTATAATTGTTTTAAACCAGAGATTGCAAATAGCGATTATTTTACAAATTTAAACCTAAAAAAAAAATAAGTCAAAGAGAAGTGCTACGTTTAGGGGTTTTTTCCCAGGAATTCCAGGGAATTTCAACTTTTTTATTTCCTGCTTTCCCGGGATTTTTTTACGGGATCCCGGGAAATAAAAAATTGCTTTTAGATTCAGAAAATAGCTATTTTTACTCTGAAATTTAGTTTTCTTTTCTTTAAAAATTAGCATCTGTGGATGGGTTGTCGATTAGATTAATTACAAGAAGGGAGTAGATACGTAAATCAATTTCTTCTGCTGCAATAAATCTATTAAAAGCAGAATGGGCAGTGCAACAGTTAATAATTAATAAATTAAGTGAAGTGAAGTGAAGAGTTGATAAAGAACATAAATTCAAAATAAGATGCAGGCAGTAAATTCTCATTGTCCATGGACAAGTCTTAAAAATATGAGATACATAAACATATCACTCCTTCATTGCAACATAGTCACATCTACAAAAACACATTGTCCTAAAGATTGCAGATAGGCCAAATGAAAAGAAAAGGTTTGTAAGAAGTAGTAGTTGTAAGTGATGCTATTTTTGGGATCAACCTTGACATCAGAAGCAAGCAACAATGGTGCACTTTTAACTATGTGTCCAACCTCGGTAAAAAAGTGAACAAATTTTTTCGCAAACATGGTAATAAAACAGTAAATAAAATCAGAAATATACTCTTTGACGACTCACTAAACGCTTTAAGTGTGACACAAAGTTATTTCCTAAGCCATTAAAAAATTTTAATATATTTATTAAAATATTTTATGAATTAACTTTTTGATCTCATATCTTGATACCTCATTGTTATGGTTTTTATGAATTAAATTGTTATGTTTATGTTATCTTTTTATCTTGTATCTAGAGCATAATATTAAGGAACTTAGTCTGGGATCACACTATGAAAGTTTTCTTTCAGAAACTCTGAGTTTAATGGTGAGAGGGGAAGAGAACATGCTTTTCTTTTCTCCTCTCTCTTCTATAAACTCAGACTTTCTGAAAGAAATCTTTCATAGTGTGAACCCATCCCTGCATATTAAAGCGTAAGGTAATAATTATTCAAGTTCCGCTTTCAATTTTCAATTAATTTTTGTAGTATTTAAGCATTTATGTTACTTACTTTGTAAACAAGTTCACTTACGTTTGTTTATAAAAGTTTTTTTCATTAATTAAAACCAAATTTAATTTGTATCAATTTTACGGAGCGGGATCCCGGGATCCCGGGAAATTTGAAAAAATGTCCCGCTTTCCCGGGAATCAAAAACTCCGGGAAAAAAAACTCTAGCTACGTTCATAAGCAAGGTAATTGTTGCATGGACAATTTTCAAATGCATTGATTTTTATTTATTTAAGCTTTTAGAGTTATGTATTTTTTAATATTTTTTAAGCAAAAAATAAAACTGAAAAAATTATTTTTATTTCCTGAGAAATATATATCGGGTGATTTTTTAGCTATTATCTTTTTGGCAACACTGGTTTAAACAGCTGACGCACGTTTCGTGTTTTGTTTCACTGTCAAACATCTTCAGTTTGGTTTATAATTTAACCATGAATCGTCTTACAAACGAACAATTCATGCAAGTTATTGAATTTTATTATCAAAAATTGTCAAAAAAAAATTATTAAAAAAATTTATCGAAAAATTGTGTTCAGCGACGAAGCTCATTTTTGGCTCAATGAGTACGTTAATAAGCAGAATTGTCGCTTTTGGAGTGAAGATCAGCCAGAAGCATTGCAAGAGCTACCAATGCATCCAGAAAAAGTCACAGTTTGGTGCGGTTTAGGGGCTGGTGGCATCATTTGACCGTACTTCTTCAAAGATGATGCGAATCGTAACGTAACTGTGAATGGTGAGCGCTACCGTGAGATGATATCCAACTTTTTTTTGCCCAAAATGCAAGAGCTTGACTTGCATGACATGTGGTTTCAACAAGAGGGTGCCACATGCCACACAGCACGCTTAACAATGGACTTATTGAGAGGCGAGTTCGTCGAACATTTTATTTCACGTTCGGGACCGGTCAATTGGCCGACTAGATCGTGCGATTTAGCGCTTTAAGACTATTTTTTTTGGAGCTATGTTAAAGCTCATGTCTAGACACACATGCCCGCTTCAATTGGCGCATTGGAAGACAACATTGAAGCATTTATTCATGAGATATCGGCCGGATTGTTGTAAATTGGACTAAGCGGATGGACCATTTGAGGCGCAGTCACGGTCAACATTTGCATGAAATAATCTTCAAACATTAAATTATATGGACCGTACTATCGATTCAAATAAAGATTTCATGCATTTTTCTGAATTTTATGTGTTTTTGTTTAACTTTCCTATAGCTCTTAAAAAATCACCCCTTACAAAAACTCGACAATAACTTTTTCAATTTAAAACCGTTACGGTTCCTGTTTTAAGCACATGCATATATTTTGTAATCCTTTATTCAAATAAATTAATAAAATATGCAGATACATACCTTGCAAACATAATTGTATAAAAAAATAGTCCATCTGAAAATATATGAAAAATGTATTTTACTCATAAAAAATTCTAATCAAATCAAAAATATTTAAATAAAAAATAATCAAGTAATTAAATTGAAAAGATCAAATCCAACAGCAAAATGCAATTCCTAAACAAATTTGTGTGTTTATAAACATCAAAATCTTTTTATATTTTTTTTTCGTTTAAAGCTAAACTAAAACACGTTAAACTTAAATTTCTAATACCCAGTTGTAAAAACAACAGTATTGAATGGAAGGAGATTTTGAAAAAAAATGTACTGAAAAAGGAATAAAATGAGAAATTAGAAGTATAAATGAATAAACAGAGGTAATGTTTGGTAAATGAATAAGTGTTTGAATAAAAGGTTCTTTGGATGGATGGATGGTTGGTTGGATAAAAATATACGCTTGTTGGTTGTTACTCGTAACTACTGCATTGTAGGTGGAAGAGGTAAATGTAAAATTCTCAACTCGGCATTATTTATTAATGAGTGTAAAACAAGCAGCAATTAAAATGTCATCCAACCCGTCATATACATTTCTACCGGTTTATTTTATATTCATATTCTTCCTCCTACGTTTCTAACTAAATATTGTTAAATAAATACTACAAAACATTTAAACATAATGAGATGGGATGTAAGGATAAAGAAAAGGTAATGATGGCAACAAATGAACAAATACAATAAAAAATGCCAAGGAAAACTAAAGAAAAATGTTGTGAATTTAGTTGCATACAAAAAAAAAATAGAGAAAAAAATTAAATAAAAAAAAACAAATTTTTCTAAAAAAAAATTCTTAAACTATAAAAGTTTTTTTTAAATGTTAAAGTCAAGAGCGTAGAACAATTTCTAACGAGTTGCCACGTTGTTATCTCTTAATTAAATATATCAATAGCTTAACTCAGTGCACTTCGTTACCTTAATTGAAATAACATTTTCCTAATACATACAAATCTCCTGAATTGACAACGAAGTTATTTGTACCCAATTGTGATAATTACACAGAAGCGCAGCTCCTTTTCCTGTATTAATAACCAAACGATTACTTACAAATTTACAAACTTTTCGATCTACCAAAGCTTGAATACAATTTGGTTTAAAGATTTATGTTTGACTATTGACTGCCAGCAGTCGTCAATGGCTGTGAGTGTTAAACGGCAAACCCCTCTGAAGAGATTGAGTGGTTACAATTGAAACATGTAAGGGTAACCTGTCCGTGAAAGCCTGGGTTCGAGCCCCTCGGCAGTCAAAAATGAAAAAATTATTAGTAAATTTTAATTCATTTCATGTTGTAAAATTCCTTTCTTCATAAAAAATAATTTAATGAAAATTAAATTTGATGAACTTTGGCCTAATTAAAAATAACAAAATTTGGATTAAAAACCTAGTTATTTACTGTCATCGTTCATTAAATATATAAAAATGTATGTTCTTGTATGGGACTTAAGCCACCTTCTTCTACAATTCATTTTACTTTTTGAAAAAAGGTTATTTATGCCCTATTCTCTCACCATGCCCACATTTGCAAGATATTTTGTACGGATAACCAAGCTTTTTGTACCCAATACGGACACTTTTACCGTTCGTGGTTTGCCAGATATTCAGAAATCTAAATTGGTGTTGTATGGGCGTGGCACCACCCTATGGAAGGAAAAGCTGTGAAAATTTCCCAATGTGGGCATTTCCCCAGAATGGTCTACCAGGATGAAAATACAAAATGTTGATAATCATCGTCTTTTATTGTTTATTATTATAAAAAAGTCTATGTTTTTATAAAAGAATGGTTTCATAGTATATCTTAGCTATTTTACTTGAGGAAATTGGGCTGGAAACTGGAAAATTTTATATTTTCTTATATTTTCTACTTCCAAAAACATTTTTATATACTTATTTTTAATGCAAAAAAATATGTTTTTTTTACACTCTTTCTTCATTATCTCTCCATTACAATCAATTGTAAAAGAAGTATCAAGTTTTTTTGTCAAGGAAATTTTAAGATATTTGTGGGAAAATGCATGGTGATAATAATAAAAAAACATATGGAAAAATTGTACGAAAATTGTAAAAAATGCTAGGAAAAGTTTTGTTTTCTATATTATTTGTACATCGTACGAACGTACGTTCGTGACCCCGGGAAATGCCCATATATAATTCCGTTGCTTAAGACACTATAGGAAACAAACACACAAACTAAGGCATTTAAATTTGTATTAAAATACTTCTATGGGTGATTCTGGGTTTAAAAGTACATTCGGTGTTTATTTTTGTAACTTTTCCAATTTGACTACTTAAATTACCAGAAGATAAGAATAATATTTTAGTTTTCGCCTCTTCCAATGGATACTGAAACTATATTAAATTTTTTGAATTTATCCTTTTTTGTGTATTGAGCGTTACATTTGCTTTCACGGTTGTTTTTGGAATGATTTTTGCGTCTATTTAAATTTGTGGAGTTGTAACCATTGTGACGTGAGATCCCACAGAAAAGTACAGAATTCGAATTTTTTTTAGATAATCTTCCAAAATTTATACATAATAAATAATCAAGTTTTTTCTTTTTTCAAATAAAACTAGTTTAATCTAATTCGACCGAAAACTTGTAAGGAAGCTTTGGTCAAATGTAGACCAATTTCAACAAAACTTGGTAGTATGATTTAGATTGCAATAAAAAAAAGTTTTATTGCAATCTGTTTTATGGGCACGATGACTCTATTCTTGTATTGGGGCTATGTGAAATTATGAACTGATTCTTAAGGTTTACAATAGTCGTGGTCCTGTTGACAATTGGAACCTGTTTACCAAACATCATTCAATTATGTCCGAAATTGCGACCTGCACTGTAATAACAATGTGTATATACCCAATAAAAAATTGTACTTCGAGCGAAGCAGGTTTGTAAGGGATAAATGTAAGAGTTTCGCTTACCATCTCGCTTACGGAAGGCATGAATTATATATGGTGAGTTCCCACTTTGAAGCGATACATTTTTGACACAAAAAACTCTTTATTCAACGCATATAAAAACTGGTGAGTGCAGCTATTAGATTTACCCACTGAATGTTTTTTACAGTTATTTTTTAGTATTCTCCCTTACAAACCTGCTTCATAGTAAAGGAATGCCGTTGCACTTGAAATGTTTACTTAACTTGTTAAGAGTTCATTCACTTACTTTACTGTATCTCTGTATGTCTTATAGCGTAGCGTATAATTACGCGCTTATTTTTTTTAATGTACCATTAGTGCTTCGCAAAATGATAATTTTTTTTTGTTGGGTACACAGCCAGCCAGCTGGATGGATGGACATCTTCAGGTCGATTTAAAAAGTGATTTTAAATTTACAGTTATACTACAAAAAATATACCGCTTTTTTCTGCTAAAGTAAAATTTTTTGACGTCCCGAAATATACATATAAATTATATAGCACAATTTTGTCAATGCAACGCACAATACATATTTGTACGAATTTCACGTTTTTACGCAATACAAACTATGAATATATTGAATTTTTATAGTGTTCAATAGGTTTGCAAAAAAAATCATGAATTATGTTATAAATTTGGATAACTCTCTAGACATTTTTTTTTAGACACAAACCATTATCGACCAATGAAACATTTTGCAATATAGCAATATATCACAAATTGACAAAAGTGTTCAACATTTAGAATGACAAACCGACGCTGTTATTTTAATACATGTTTCAAGCGCGATTTCAACAATTAAACTGAGTAATCCAGCACCCCAGTGAATTTTTTATCCCATTCAACTTCGGTCTGAGAACAACGACAATGTACGTACGACCCATCCACAAGGCAAGGGTCTAGGCCATTAGATGTGTCCACACTACAAACATTGTAAGCGAAGGTTAGAATGGTCCATTCAAATCAGATGCTTGTGCGCTGGCAACAATTTATTCGCGTTTGCTTTGTTGTTATGGACCTATTTTTAATAATATTTGGTAACAGCTCTTAGACTTTTCTTAATATAATCTGCAAATACTTTTATGTGGTCTAACCTGAATCGTTAACCGATTTTTACTATTTTAATAAGTTTTGTCTTTAAGCCAATATGTGGCTTTTGCAATTAAAATTTAGAGTAAATTTATACTTTTTATGAATTTCTAGAAGATAATTCAAATATTCCCTCTACAGATCTACGCCTTTCATTTCTTTTAGATTTTTTTTTCTCGTTTAATAGAAATAAAATAAAACCAAACTGTGTATACCAAATGAACAAAATAAAACAATCTTTATCGTACCTATTCAACAATACTGTATTAACTCAAAGTTTTTAGTTTTTCACTTTTTGGAAAAAATCTACAGTTATTATTAATGTCTACCCGCCGTAAAAATATCGAGCTATTTTGAGTACCTTTTGGTAAGGAAACGGACCGTTGAAAATCATTTTTAATATGCCTTCCATATTATATTAAAAATTGTTTTGATTCTACTGAAAATTTTGAAATTTTGAGTTAATACAGTATTGTTGAACAAGTGCGTTATGTTATTCAACCATGCATGTTATAATTGTTTTGTTTTGAAAACAAAAAAAAAAAAAAAACACCAGGGGAAAAAGTGCAACAAAAAAATAACCTAACAACTAAAATAAGTTAAAAATAAAAAAAAAAAAAACAATAGTTAAATGTTCTTTTATTTTGGTGTATTTTATTTATTTTTTTTTTATTTTTTTGTTAGTCAAAAGGATAAACTATAACAATTTTATTGTTTGTTATTTTTTATCAAAACAAAGAAACAAACTAAAAAGTCAACAGCTTTTTTTTTTTGTTTTATTTTGAAACATTTTCTTGTTTTAATTTCTTTTCTGTTTCTTTTAATGTCATCTTCTTACAATTGTTCACTTACTAAGAATAACTTTACAATCATTTAAGTCACTGTAAAACGTTCCTTCAATTTTCAAAAAAAAATTTCATTTAGCTGGTCAAAGACAGAAAAGAATTTATATTAAAGTTGCAAATTTGGTTTGTTTGTATATGGGCATTTCCACAGAAAAGTCTTATTTTTGTCACACGTTACGTATTTTAAATTAAAGTATTTTAAATTGTTTCTCAAAAAAAAATTATAAACAATTTCAATTTTTGTATGTTAAAGTAATGCTAGGAACACAACTGGGACGAACGACGAATTTTTGGCCGCGAATATTCGTCGCCAAAAGTAAAACATATTTGTGTATATGAAAATACACACAATTATGGCGTCGGCTGAAATTCGTCATACGCGGCGACTTTGCAATAGATTTATTTATATTTCATACGCCGGCGAACGACGAACAAATCAGCAACGGGTAGCCATATTGTTTCAATATGGTAACTGTTTTAGTAAATAAAGTTACTTTTTACTTTAGAAATTGAAAATTTTAACTGAATATTATTTAAAATTCAAATTGAAAAAAAAAAATAACAATAAAAAAGTATTTTAGTCACGTTGTTAATGTTTTATTTGTGAAGTATTCTTTGTTCATATGGTAACACTATTTCTTGCTTATACAAACTATTTTATTTCCATTTTTGTTTTTTCGTCGTTATTGTGTTTCATACGACGAATTTATACAGCGAATTTCTTCCGACTAAATCGTCGTGCTGGACGAAATTCGTCGTTCGTCCCAGTTGTGTTCCTAGCATAAAGCGCAAATAGCTTTCATTTAAATAAAAGAGAGGAACAGCATATCTCTAAAACAGAGATCGGCCAACATGTAAATTAAAATATTTTAGTGAGAATAGAGATCAATGTAAGCAGTGTTGCCAAAAGATTTAAATTGAAATTATAAATTGGTAGAAAATTCTTCAAATATATCGCACTGCTTCATTTAAAGAGAGTTTAATTGGATTTTTCAATTTTCACTTTTTGCAAGATATCGATGGGACAGTGGTCATATATAAGCACTGTAAAAATCTTAGATCAGTTTCTTAAGTATTTTGCCACAAAAAATACAATTGTATCTCTCATTGTAGTATAAGAGTACAGTTTTTTATCTGTACTGAAAATACATATATTTTGAGTTAGCCCTCTTTAGAGGAAGCCGTGCGATATGTTAAAAAGAAAATAAAATCATCACCAAATGGCAACACTGAATGCAGGCAATAAGCGTTAATGCAACCTTTCTGTGTGAAAGCTCTATAGAGACTGACTGGTTGTGTTCAGGGCTGCCAGGTATTTTTTTTTCTTGTCCCAAAAAAATGAATCCCCAAATTAAAAAAAATGCTTAAAAGTTAATATTTTTAATAAATTAAATTTTTTTTTTTTAAATACAGTCAAATCCCGATAATTCGTACCATGATAATTCGTAATTCCCGATAATTCGTAATAAACTGTCGGTCCCTTGAAAAAATCTCGTTAATTCGTAAAATTTCCATACATTTTGGTCCCCTCGATAATTCGTAATTTTTTTTTAAATAAAATCTTCTTTACCTCTTATACATCGTAATTGTTTGGTAACTACCACTTATATTCGTAATAAAAACAACAGAAACATGGAAAGAATGTCGTCTCACTACAAACTCTTTTTAAAAATGACATGTTCCATGCTTGCATTACATTGGACCAGTACATGGAGTAGCCCATTTTATCAAAATGGAGCAGGTACATAGCCCAATATTATTTGCAGGGATAAGATCAGTTTGTTACATAATAAAAAAATGTCAAAGCGCACGCATAAAACTCTGTCGATGTTAAAAAAACAACAAATTTTTGCAGCCATTGACAATGGAGAAAAAAAATAGACGTTCCTAAGCGATTTGATATTCCTGCATCAACTCTTACTTCAGTCCTTTAAAAAAGAGAATTTATTATGCAAAAATCTTCAGGCAGTAACCTAAAGCGCGAAAAACAACCTGAATATCCAGAGCTTGAAGTCTTTAGTTTTATGGTTTACACAGTGCCGGCTTTTTATGTTTTTTTTATCGTTTTAGTAAATAAATTGAAAAACCCCGTTAATTCGTATTGATTTTATTTTAACCCCGTTAAATCGAAACCCCGCTAAATCAAAAACCCCTATAATTCGTAAGAAATGGCCGGTCCCTTGCGATTACGAATTATCGGGAGTCCACTGTAATAAGAAAAATTATAATAAGAAGTCGCAAAAAACCCCCAAATAAAAATGATTAATAAAAAATATTATTTTATTTTATTTGTAGCGACTGGTGTCGGCATGTTTTATTAAATTCTTTGTATGCGATTTCAGTGAGGGATTACAAGCAGAACAATATGCTGTTTTTAAAGACGAATGAGCCAATGTATAAGAATTTGGATGTTGTTCAATCGGTTTTAGCCATCCTTAAAATCAACAATAAAAAAAACATATGTACTTCGATGCATCATAAGTAATTACCAATAGCCCAGTATTCTTTTTCCCAAACTTTATTATGTGGCCTTTCATATTTACTTTTTTTTTGAGGAAGACATATTTGCATGAAAATTGTCTTTAAAAAATTTTAAATTGTATGCGTTGTCAACGGCTTTATATTCTTTCTTTAAATTCGTCGTTTATAAAACACTCACTCAAGAATAATAACATAAGCTTACTAAAGGTAGCTGTTACACACTCAACAAAAATGGTAATCCTTTACACCGTATTATTTGTTGATAGAGTATGATAAAAGTTTTGCTACTTTTTTTTTGATATTTTATATCTTTGTCCATTTGCTCGCATGAAATACCCAACTTTGAGGATAAATTCCCAAGTCTGGCAGCACTGGTTGTGCTTACTATTTAAGAACACGTAAGTGTCAGACAGGGCTGTCAGAAATGCCGATTTCACGCAAAACGTGGCGATTTTGAAACGTGTTTGGCGGTGGGATTTTCCATTTGGCGACTGGCGATTTAGTGGCTATTTATATTTTATATTTTTTTTAGCGATTTTTTTAACAGTTTGTCATTTTTTGTTATCATTACTAATTAAAAATAAAATCTGGCATCTTTTTTTTCATGATTTTTGTTTATTTATCATTTTAACTGAATTTTATATTCAGTCACTTAAATAATATGATCTCCATTTTATGTTATTAGAGAAAAAATGACAGAAACTAAACAAAATTTACTTGCGTCGACTTTTTTGTATTTTTTTCAGTTTTTGGCGATTTTCGACTGAAATGTTATACTAGCTTATTTTGTATGCAAAATTTAATTAGAGAAATAAATTTTGCGAAAACTGAACAAAATTGACAAATCTGACATCCGGTTTGGCGATGGAGCACCAAAAAATCTGACAGCCCTGGTGTGAGATTAAGAAAGAGAAAAAGCACGGTGTGGTAGTTTTGCCGAGCTCTAGTCTGGGTCAGCTAAGACCCAGTTAGCTGACAGTGATAGTAATGTAACCTTGCAGTAAAAAAAAGTAAGAAAAATCAATTTTATACAGATTTAGACGCTATGGTTAAGTAAAATCTTATTGCTAACTAAAATCGTTCTCATTGCTTTAAATACAATAAAATTAAGCAGTTGACTTGCTACGTACCTACCTGTTACTGTCAGCTAACTGGGGTTTAACCCTGCATATGCAACGTGTATTGATTTTTCGAGCCTCTAGAATATTTTCAGCCATTAATTATCAACTTTTGCAACTTGAGCTATTTTGCACTTATTTGACAGATTTGTCACAATATAATTAAGCCAAAAAAAGTTTTTTTGGTTATCTAAAACTAACTTCTCTAAGGAAAACTTTGTGTCCTTTTTTTTTTTTGTTGGTAACACAGGACTGCAATGCAGTCATTTACATGTTTGACATTTTTTAAACTTTTCTACTTTTTCTTTTTCACAACTGCAGCAATACATTTTTTATCTTTTATCTTTTAAAAAGTAAATTAAACAAAATTCAAACATCAAATCAATTATAATATTTAAAAATGCAATAAATAAAAAATATCATAAAAAAATCTATAAATATTTTTATTAGAAATATTTTATTTGTTTGTATGTATGTATGTATGTTTGCAAAATATAGAAATCAATTCGTCATTTCAATAAATAGTTCCTTTTAAATATTGATTTGTCTCAAAAGAATTTTTCACATACACATATTTCTAAACATTTAATGGAAACGTATGGGAAGACAGACGGACATACTACGACTATTAGTATACAAAACAATTCTATGTGCACTAAAGTTTATTGTTATGAGTTTGCTTAAGGGGGTTCAGTTTTTTAGGCCAACCCTTTGAAAGCACTTGCAATGTTCATTTAAATTTGGATTCTTTATTTCCTAAAAACAAAAATCAAAAAATAAATGGAAAATTCACTTCAAAAAACAGAGGTACAAAATTTACCAACCATCCATCATAAGTTTAAATAGAACTATCGAAAACTATAAAACATAAACAGTTCAAAATATTTAAATACAGGGTGACTGATTAATTTAGCATAAATTTTGCTACATTAAAAAACTGGAATAACTTTTGTAATGCACGGAATTTTTTCAATCTTTTTTCTTTTGAAAGCCCATTGAATTGTATTAAAAATAGTTTAATCAGCCTTTAAGATAACAGAATATAAGTGCCCGCGCTTAGGTCAGGTGACCTGGGGACAAACGAAAGATTGAGGAAATTTTCTGAGTAATTCGGCCATAACCGGCAGAGTTCTGTTGAATCCACACAGAATTTAATGAAATTTTTTCCGGCGTAGTTCCGGATAGAAAAATTCTTAAGTAATGGTCTCCAGTAACCGTAACGCTGTGTACGTTTTGTTCAAAGATGCATGGCCAGACAACACAGCGTGAAGAAACTGCACACCACACTGTAACGCGAGTTTGATGCAATTCCCTCTCATGCAGTATATTAGAGTGGCTATATGCGACAATTTTCTGATCAAGTTTTATTTTAGTAGCAGCTTTAATCAACCACCCTGTATTGAAAATTTAAAATTGCAAGCTGTCATTTATTCAGATTATGTGTGAAAAAAATTTGCAAATCACAATTTTGAAGGATATGTTAAATAATTGTTTCATTGGGCATAAGGCCCAATGACAATACCAAAAATTTCTTGTATATAAAAACTATTAAGCTAAATTTTGATGCTTTACCTCATTGCGAGTATCCCCATCGAATAAAAATCCTTATTATGGGAGGATGTTGGTTTGGGGGCGATTTGAAATATTTAACCGATATTCGAATTGGCTGTCAATTTCTTGCATACAAAATGTCAAATTATGTTGCTTGGATCCATTTCATCAAAAAATTTTAATTCATTTCATGTTGTAAAATACCTTTCTTCATAAAATAATTTAATGAAAATTAAATTTGCTAAACTTTAGCCCAAGTAAAAATATCAAAATTTGGATTAAAAACCATAAACAGTTCAACAAAAATAAACACAATACTAATTAGTGTTAAAAGCTGAGTAACGAGCTCTAGTTTAAATTTTTCCTTCAAGCTGTGCTGAAAAAGGTCAACAAGAGAAAGAAAGACAAAAAAAAATTAAAAACAAAAAATTTTCTTTGGACTTCGAGAAGAATTCTTGACAAAAAGTACGAAAAAACAAAAGTAAGGAAGAACATGTAAATCAATTAAAATAGATAATCATTCAAAGCAAATTTCGATCTAGCAAAGGGATAAATACAATTTGGTTTAAAGATTAATGTTTGACTATTGCCTGCCAGCAGTCGTCAATGGATGTGAGTGTTAAACGGCAAAACACTCTAAAGAGATTGAGCCTTAGCTTTAACAATAATTAGTATTGTGGTTATTTTGTCGAACTATTTATGGTTTTAATCCAGATTTTAATATTTTTTAATCAGGCTTAAGTTCATCAAATTTAATTTTTCATTAAATTATTTTACAACATGAAATTTAATTAAAATTTTTATAGATAATTTTTCTTTCTTGACTGACCTGAGATTCGAACCCAGGCGGCTGGCCTGAGATTCGAACCTAGGCCGCTGGTTACCCTGACATGTTTCGATCACAACCACTTGATCTCCTCAGAGGGCTTTGCCGTCTTACACTCGCAGCCATCGATGACTGCTGACGTCAATAGTCAAACATCAATCCTTAAACCAAATTGTATTTTACCCTTTGGTAGATCGAAATTTGCTTTTTTGAACGATTATCCATTTTAATTGATTTTACATGTTTTTTCTTTACTCCTGTTTTTTCGTACTTTTTGTCAAGAATTCTTCTTGAAGTCCAAAGTAAATTTTTTTGTTTTTTCATTTTTGTCATTCTTTTTCTTGTTGACCTCTTTTAGCACAACTTAAAGGACAAATGAACACATAGAGCTCGTGCCTTAGCTTTAACAATAATTAGTATTGTGGTTATTTTGTTGAACTATTAATGGTTTTTTTAATCCAAATTTTTAATATCTTTAATTAGGCTTAAGTTCATCAAATTTAATTTTCATAAAATTATTTTTATGAAGAAAGGAATTTTACAACATGAAAATTAATTAAAATTGTTATTGATAATCCTTCATTCTTGACTGTGGCCGGGGCTCGAACCACGGCCGGCAGGTTACCATGACATGTTTCGATCTCCTCAGATGGATTTGCCGTTTAACACTATGATTTAAGTTAAATTTTGTTATACAAATTTTGTTGGTGGTAAGCATAAAAATCGAAAAAAAGTATTCCCCTCAAAAGGGGTTATATTAGTGTATGCCTTATTCAAACAGCATTTTTCCTTCACTATGATTTTAAAGTTAAAATTTGAGAAATTACTATTAATTGCGGTCTGTAACGCCTTTCTAATGCATACTTAGACTTAACTAATGTAAAAATAGGGAAAAAAGTTATCCAAAAGATTTCGAATTCTTCCAGAATGTTGCATCTTCCTAAATTATAAATAAGAACATTTTTTTTGGGCCTGTTTCTCAAAACTACAAGTTACAAATCTACAAATAAAATATATTAAAAAAAAGCAAGCATTTTACAATTTTGGTTTTTGTTTCAAATTTATTTTACTTGTAGATTTGTAACTTGAAGTTTTAAGAGACAGGACCCAGGGCTGGTAGCTGGAGTAATTTTATGAATTTTGTTTTTTTTTTTTTGTTTAATTAATATGGTGACCACCACCTTCTTATAGCCAGTATCGAATTAAAGATTAAAGCCAGTTGCATAAAATAGAAGTGAACTTCGGAGAGAGAAGCGATTCAATGTGATGCATCTAAAAAATTCTACAGTTTCTGCAATCTTTATAGAATTTCTATCAAAAAAACAACCTCGTTTCAGACAACATAAAAGCCGAATAAGAAGAGATAAGAGCTGTATATCTCGAAGCTATTAAAAGGCAATTAGAGTACGTTGAACATAGGAAGAAGAAATGGATAACGTACGACGCATGGAACTTGGTGCGCAAGAGAAAATACTCTTAGCCCGCAATCAGTGCAGAAAAACCCCAAAGGATAAAAACGTCACTGCAATAAAACTTCACCGCCATTGACCGCGCAGTAAAGAAAGTGCTGCGCTTGTCCTTACAAATAACAAAGCCGAGAAAGCACAGAAAGCAGCAAATACCAATCGGAGCGGCAATATATACAAAGCTTTGAAACAACTTGTTAGCCACAAGACGAAATCGGGAAAGCCCTAAAAGTACGACCGAAGGGAACTTGTAACCGCTAGGGACCAACAACTAGGGACCAAAGTATCGAACAAAAAACGAAAATCTGTGTACAACTTTTCAAATTTGGTTTGACAGCGACTGTTTACATGTCTGCCGCATTTTGACAAAAAATCTTAAGTCGTAAGTAAGATTGCAAAAAAATTTAAAAAAAAGCTCGGGGAAAAATCATTTTTATCAAATAAAAAAAAAACGAAAATTAAAGAAAAATTTCGTTTACAAAATAAAATTTTAAAAACTTAAACAAAAATGTTTTTTGAATCAAAATTCGCATGATAACCAACATTTTTTTCAACCTTTAAATTTGACTTAAGATGTTTTATCAAAATGCCACAGTTTTAATGAATCGGAAGTAAAAGCAACAGTTTTTTTTTTTTTTTTTGCCAATGACAAATGAAGAAGTGGAAGAAATGGCAGTTTTTCTACTTTGACTGCAGTTTTTTAAGATCTGCTTCTGGGCTCACAAAGAACTTGCTGACTAACTGAAGGAAGGAATTACATATTATGAAAATGTGGAAGAAGGGTGATTTAACAGGGACAATTGGAGGGGTGTAACCTCGGTAAACAAAGTATTCGCGCAGATTATCATGAAGATAATTTCTGAAAAGCTTACACCTGAACTGAGAGAGGCTTCTGCCCACATAAATCTTCTACAGACCATGTAAATAGTCTCAGAGTGATTGTTCAACAATCTGTAGAATGGCGATCCCCACTGTACCTTTTATTTATCTATCGATTTTGAGAAGTCATTCGATACACTACCACATGAAGTAAAACGGTCAGCATTCGCTTGCAGGGGTGTACCAGGGAGACTAACCAATCTCATCAAATCTCTATACAGGGACGCAACCTGTCGTATATTTCATGAAAACCAACTAAGTCATAGAATCTATGTAAATCTCTATAAACAAGGTTGACAAGGATGTGTTATGTCACCATTACTCTTCAACTTTCTGGTACAATAAGGGCTTAAAAACTGCAATCGAATCCAAAAACTGTCAAATAAAAAAAAAAACATTTGTGTAGAAGTTTTCTCTTTTTGAGTTGATTTGACAGCGACTGTTTACATTTAATGAATCAGAATTAAAAGCAACAGTTTTTTTTCGACCAATGACAAATGAAGAATCGGAAGAGATTGCAGTTTTTTTACTTTGATTGCAGTTTTTAAACGCTGGCTACAATAACTCTTCAATATTGCGCGCGACATCGTCATGAAAGAAGCTGTTGTAAAGAATAAGAAAAAGTATGGGGCCTAGGGACACGGCTATGTTAAGTTAAGCCTATGGTACACGGCGTGTAAAAAGCCACATTCGAATGTGATTCTGACGTAATTTTGTCGTCATCACATATCACGTACATGCTATTGTGGCTTTGTAGTGACGCTTAAATTACGTCAGAACCACATGCTCATGTGGCTTATACATTCCGTGTACTGTAGGCTTTACACAGACATGTGTAAGAAGCTAGACAGTGTTTCCAAATCTGCATTTTAGGCAGGATTAAAAATTAATGTCGATAAAACAAAAGGCAATGCGAAATTTTAGCAACGTAAACAGCGTGCTTGAAATCAATGATAACAACATTGAGGGCGTTACAGACTTTTATTACTTAGGTGGCATACTCACGAACACTGGCTGCTTCTCAGTGGATATTTACAATCGCATAAAGTCTGCAAAACAAAATGTGTGGAAAAATCAATCTCTTTCCAAAAACACTAAAGTATATATGACTCAAACGTCAAGTCTGTCCTTCTACACTATAAAATGCTTGCAGAGAATTCTTAACATTTTCTGGTCAAACACAATCTCAAACAGTGTTTTATGGATGCCAACACACCAAATATACATCGAGCCAGAAATCAGAAAATGGAAGTCAATTGATAACAGGCTTCGAAGTCCCCCTTTCCCCCCGAGAATAGCTATTAAATGGAACACGCAAGGCAGTCGAATTTATTTTGTTCAGACGAATCGCTTTCGGACTTATCACTAATAAACAAAAAAAATTTATTTTTTAGCACATTAAATAAATGAATGAATTTCATATTCGTTTTCAGCGACCGTATATTATGTATGAAATCTGACTAATGCAAATAGTAGACTTTTAAAAATGTTTAATGTTACATCATATGATATTTCAATAATTGATGGATTTGATCTCATATTCTGGTGCCGCGGTAGAAGGCTAAAGGTAGGTCCCAAAGTATTTAAATTATTCCCATGTATCTGAGAATAAAATGCAACCCTTAAATATGACGACTTCAGATTTCATACTGTAAATATTTTAAAAACAGTACGTTTCATAAAGACGTAAGTACATGTTTTAAAGGCTGGTACATATTTTGGTTCATAATTTTTCAGGATTTCCATTTCAAATTATTGAGGAGAGCTAGAAAAAATTTGACATTAATATAATTTTTTTCTCTGTTAAAACTATGGGATATGAGCCTGCTTGCCACAGGCAGACGGACATAACTTAGCCAATTCAGAATTTTAGAATAACACAGAATATATATAACTTTATGAGGTCTTAGATAAATATATATTTAAATTATATAAAAATTATTATCTTTAACAATTTGAGACAAAACTGACGCATGCGGAAAAGTATATGTTGGCACGACAAAAAACAAATTAAAAACCAGACTTGCAGCGCATAAGTCAGATGAAAAGGCTACTAATAAACCATTAGAACAGAAAACTGCATTAGCAGCCCACTGTACTGTAACTGGACATAAACCAAATTTTAATAATGTAGACATATTGGTGGGAGAGTACAACTACAAGAAGAGATTTACACGTGAGATGCTGCATATAATTGATCAAGAGACAGAAAAGACATAAAATTTTAAGAAAGACACAGAAAGATGTACAAAAATTTATAAACATGCAATTGACAAACACAAATCAAAGAAAGCTTTATAAAGCTACGGTCAGAATATCAAATATTTGACGAAAAAAACGGAACCAACAACCAAACTAAAAAATCATTTCGCTTAATATCAATATTTATTTTGATTAAAATACCACATCTTACAAAAAACTGTTTTTTGCTATGTCTAGTAGTATAATTAGTTTATTTTGTAATATTAAGACCATTTTAAATCTCACTTACTATTAACAAAAGTAGGGGTTACGCTTATTTGATCAAATATTTAATAAGTGTGACCGTAGCTTTAGTGAAGTGTTAAATTTGTCCGAGATTTTTAAAAACTTTTATTGTTTATTTATTTAAATGTAAATATTAAATTTGTTTGTGTAAAATATTTTGTATTTTTAATGTTATTTTTGTTTTGTATTTTTAAAAAACACCAGATCCCCCTGATGATGGTCAAAGATTTTGACCGAAATATTGGAAAAATATAAAAATACATAAATAAATAAAAATAAAATTAAAAGTTTTTGAATTTTATTTATTATATATATAAGACCTCAAGCCAAAATAATAAAACAACAATTTGTTCTTTTATTTAATTTCTTACACCCTAATATCGATATTTGCAAATATAGCACACAAATTGAAATACTTTTATGCCAAGAAACTAACTTTTCAATCAACTGTCAAATTGAATGAATGAATGAATATCCTCTGGTGATTTCTATTGAAATGATACCAACCACACCAACAATAGTTGTATTTTTATTTCAATTTTACTCTTAAATATAGAGCGATATTGATACTACATCAAAATTGAACTGAACAAAAAAAAAAAAAACAAAATATTGCAATAAAAGGCAATACATTTAAAAAGTTTTTTAAGCTTTCAACTTTATTTTATTCAGATTGCAATAAAAGAGAAATTTTGTAATTTAACGGACATACAATAAAGTAAAAAAATTTTTTGATTTAAAGAACGTATACAACCAAGTAGACTTAATTATAAAACATCTATCGGTAGGCTCTTCTTTTAAATTGAACCCATAACTTTTTAATATTGTCGTGAAATCATCAAATTCAACAAAAAAAACAAAAAACTTTTGCAAAGTGACTTCATGTATCCGGTGGGTTCAACCGATCAGCAGATTATGGTTTTTTTTCTTGTTGACGCTGTCTAAATACATATTTTGTAAACATTTTGGCAACCACTTGTTACATGTGTTCACGTTAAATTTTTGTTAGTATATTTATTTATTTATTTGCGAACTGCATTCCTATCGGCCAATATTTTGAGCCGCAAAACTTTTGTTGATTTTGGGGTTGCGAGCTCTTATGAAGTGCAGCTCTTGTTAAAGACGAAACAACAGACAGAAAAAAATCAAGTTAAAAACGTAGAAAACAAGGTTTATTAAAAATTGTTCGGCTGATCAACCTGATTTTACAATAACTTGCGGACAACATTTTATTCTTTGAAAATAACTATAACTTATGTTAATTTAACATTGCAGTAAAGTTAGAGCAAAATGTCATTTATATTGAAATAACAATCTGAATGAAAGTTATTTCAAGTTGAATTTCATATAGAATCAAATTGGTTTGAGTGTGATGTAACAGTGCGAAGAAGCTTCAGAGAAAACTTTTGCATTTATTTAAGAATAATTCAAAACACTTACCCCTGTTTCACTTATTTTGTATTATACTTTGTTAACAGAAGCATCAGCAGAATATCCCGATATGGTTTTCGTCATCATTCTACTTTGGAAACTTGATGTACTATTTAACAAAATAATTTTAATTAAAAGAATACGGAAGCAATTCTTTTCATAACATATTTAAAACATGAAAAAAAAATATGCATACTTAAGTATGTATGCATGTTAATTAAACAAGATAAACTTTTGATTTTAATATAAAACAGGTTTTTATGGATTCAATATTGAACAATGTTATTTTAACAGTGAATAATATTAAATAAACGTAACTTAAGGTTATTTTAATATTTTTCATTTAAAATTAATATGAAATAATGATAAATTTAAATAAAGGGCATACTTTTGCAGAAATTTATGCTTCGTATATTGGTACATTTTGCTATCACAATACATTTTTCAAGGTTGTATGTATAATACCTTTTTTCCAATAAATCTGGTCGTATGGCGTCAATGTTGGCTTCCAATGCGTCAAGAGTTAAAGGTTCATCGCCATAAACCAATGACTTAATATAGCCCCATAGAAAGTGTTTCAGAGGCGTTAAATAACACGAACGAGGGAGCCAGTGAACAGGAATACTTCTGGAAATAAAGCTGCTACCAAATTGATTTTGCAATAAATCGATTGTTAAGCGCGCTGTATGTTCAAGTTGCGCTGTCTTGTTGAAACCAAATCTCATTGACGTTTAGCTGATAAGTTTTTAAAAACAAAATTATAGCGCCCGCCATTCACCGTAACGCCAGCTCCTTGCTCATTTCGAAAGAGCGTGTATACGGCACCGAACGGCCAATTTTAATGGATGAAACGGTTATTCATAAATGGCTTGAGGACTGTCTTCGCTCCAAATACGGCAATTTTGCTTATTTACGTAACCCTTTAACCACAAATAAGCTCCGTAAAATACTCGAAGCGTTATATGAACTTCGCAAACAAATTTTTATTTAAGTTAATTTCTTTAATCTAGCGTTTTGCGGTTCCTGGTGACTTGCCAAACCTTGCTGAGCAGAAATGTCACAGTTTGACATTCTCAGCTGTCATAGTTATCGGTATCGAAAGTTTTAATGCAACTAAAAAAACACTGGATAACGGTTATTTAAAACCAAAAAAAGTTTTTGGTTTAAATAATGGTTTTTTAAATACTACCAAAAAATATATTTCTTTCTTGGTTACGATAGCATAAATAAAATATATTGAGTTCTACCGGCGCACAGTGGGAGAAATGGACAATCTGGTGGCGCTTTGTTAATAACCGTAAAAAAAACAAAAATAGTGCATGTTATATTTTTTTTAATTTATAACTATGAAAAGATAATTTTTTAACTATATTTTAAAGTTTCTTAAAGTTGTTATTTTTTTTTTTTTAGTTTTAAGCTTTTCACTCATCTAAGAGACTATGATTATGACTATGATTTTTGCTCCGTTATATTTTTAGGGATCAATTGCATTCGAAAATACATGTGATTTTAATTTTACTATATGACATAGAAAAGCATTTATATTAACTAAAAAATCTAAAACTGGACCGAATCCGGTCGAATTAACTCAACTTTTGTTCCATCAAAAATTGGGTTATATATGTTAAACCAATGATACAAAGAAACCAAGATAACGCATTAAGCTTTTAAAAATGAAATATTTCTGCGCATCTTCGTCACATCAGCGTATAAGTACAGCTTAAATAATAAAACACAAGCAAACAAACATGTGTATAATATGCTAATGTGACGTCATATTAAACAGTTGAATTTTGTAAACATGCGCAATGCGTAATCTTGTTTTTATCATTCTTGTGTTAAACCTGTATCACAATGGACAATTTTTTGCAGCTATAAAGCACTAAAATAAATATAAGCGCAGGTCACAAACGTTTTTTTTTTTTTTATTTAATACATACCCAATAATTTTAATTAAATTTCTAATCCAATTTAAGAATTATATATATGTATATGACTTTTTGGTGTCAACAATTAGTACTGATATAAAATTTTAAAGCATACATCTGAGCGATTATAAGGAGCAAAACAAAACGAAGAAATCCGAAAATCCTTTGTGTACTAAGTTATCAGAAAAATAAAATTTTTTGACGTATTGTAAATTTTAATATCTTGCGGTTTGAATATTTTGATGTTAAAATATTTTTTAATTTTACTTATTAGGAGTTATGGATACAATTACAAATTATATTTTAGCTTAATTAACCAATATTTCAATATTTAATATTTTATTAGTATAAAGCAAAATATTAATTATTTTAAATTTTTTTTTAAAGTATTAATTTGGCAGTTTTTTTTAAAGCGTTTTTGCTATAAAATCTTGTCAGATAATTTAAAAAAATTTTTTTTCTAAATTTACAAATTTTTTGAGTTGGCAAAACTGTTTAAGATATAAAAACCGATAACTCAAGAATGTTTATATAAAACTTAATCAAAATACACTTTGATACTATTCTTTAACTTTTACTAATTGATTTTGGAAAATTATATCGATTACTCTTGTGAATATAATTTTAAGGATTATATTGTATCCAAGTTAAACTGGTATGCGAACAAAAAATAGTAAATTTCTATTATTTGTAAAATATTAATTGTATATTTATTTCAGCAACACAGATAAATTCTATAAAATTTTAATTATACGTTTAATGAATAATTTGTATGCAAGAATAAAAAATTATTTATGCTTTCATTCATGCTTAAACATTAAAATTATTTAACAAAAACAAAAATAATTGAAAACAAAGTGGTCGGTCGTATTGTTTCATTTTTATTATTTGTTGTTTTTGCTGCTTTTGGCTGCAAAGAGACAATAAAACAGTAAGAAACTGACAACTAGAAGACAAAAATGTCATTGTCCGGGCGATTGTTGTTTGTTTTATATTAAATGAATTGTTTATTATCTAGACGAAGTACACTACATAAAAAAAAATAGGTACTAAAGGTTATCTGCAAAAAAGTAACGTGAATATGGCCCAATTTATTATATCAAAATAAAAAAGGATAAACATTTTTTTTACTAAAATTCTAGCAAACAAGAAACTAAAGTCGTGCAAGCTAAACTATTAATACCCCACACTAGTTTTAGTTATTAACAAGTCAACTTAAGAGATTGGACCTAATTTGGGAAATATGTACAGACATGGGTTAAAATTTATATAACAGTCATTTATGCCAAATTGTATCTACATGTGAATTTGTGCACCAATATGAGATTTATTTGTCTTAAAGTGAATTTGTGAGGCGACCTTCGTGGATAGTATTGATAATTCTGTACCTACATGCAGAGAAAAGAAAATTTTTAATATGGTCACCTCAAACAAAACTATATCTTACGAAAATGTTTAAGCATAATGTAGTTTTTTTAACCATGTAATGGTTAAATTAGTTCTCCATCAGGAAGTCAAAACCATATGCAAAAAAATACTCGCTCCACATACGATGGTGTAGGGTATAAAAAGTGTCCTATTCATTTAAAAACTGCATATTAAATTCCCTTTGTCATCGTTCAGACTTGCAATTTTGTTGATGCAATTCTTAAGTTGATTGGTGAGAGACGCGGGTAGATTGGGAAGGGGTTTCCAATTTCAAGTACTCTGCAATTCGGTTTTGTTATGTGTATCTTACACCTTCCAACTTGAAGTTGGCTGTGGCTTTATATTTGTGTTTATATATAAAATATAAGAAGAACAAGATAAAAATACAAAAATTGCAATTTCAAAGCAAAATTTTAAAAAAATTGCTAGTCTTTCCAAGTCTACATGAAAAAGTTCTAAAGTAAAAATATACTGCAATTTCAAGTCGTTATGAATAGTTCTAAGTACAGGGGGTTTGTTTCTCTAAAAGTATTTTTATTATTTTAGCTTTTATATTTCAGTTCATAAACAACAGAAAAAAGTTAAGAAAATTGTTTAGAAATGTGAATGAACGTGACTCTTTTTGTTTAAATGTAAACTGTGGAAAACAAAATAACAAAAACTAAATTAAATATTTATATCCACTTTTTAGACTTTTCGTAGAGGACAAGTGCAACTATAAGATACGAGTGCATGTAACAATCACTATTGTTGAGTTCTGTTTATTTTATTCCCAGCAACTTGCAAAATAAAGATTCTTACAGTTACATTCAGACTAATGAAAGATTTAATCAAATAAATGTGACCACTAAAACTTCTTTTAAATAAATTAAAAAATTAATTTTAATAAAATATATTTTAAATTTGTTTTATGTTTTTTACTAGTGCACAAATTGTGAGAAATTATATCAGCACTTTTAAGAAATAGTGGTTCGGTTTATTTCATCAAATATTTGTTCAGTCTGAATGTTCTTAAAACGTACCAAGACAAATTAATATTGCCAACGAAAATATAAAACACAAACATAAAATACAAGCTGAAAGCAGTAAATGGCTGGATTTACTCTTGAAATCCAGACAGAATGCTTTTATTTAAAATGCCGGTCTTTGACAGGTATTGTATTATTTCGCTTTAACAATTTTTTTTTTTTTAATAAAAAAAATTAAACAAAATTAGTTCATATACCAGCAATTACAAAATTTCAAGATTAACACTTTAAACACTTTAAATTAAATTCTGTGGCCGTAGGGAAAAACTAGTTAACTCCACGTTTTGCGAACACCAAAAAAAGAAAGCGTGTTTCATTTACTATCACTCTGTCAGATCGGAATTTTAATATAGTTTCTCATTTAAAAGTTATTTGAAAAACAAAAATCAGAAAAATACCAATTTTTATGTAAAAACTAGATAACTCCATAAATTTTTTGAAAAAACAAGGTAACTTCATAATGTCTTAGAAGTTAAAAACGACGTTGTGTCGATTACTAAGAGAAAAAGAGCGAAACAGAAAAAATTCGGGTCACAAGCTCTTTGGGTCAAAATTTTAAACCAATAATTTGCCACTCCCGATAAATCAAAGAAGTTTATAGAATATAGAACTTTATATCATTTCTAAAGTTCTTGATATATAGAATAGGACTGCCAAACACCCGAAATCTTTCCGAGTAATAGTTTTTAACCCATAAAGATCTACCGTACTCTATGTGGTACAGTAACTTTGAAAAAGCTTTCGACTTACCAAATAATATTTTTTTCTGTTGCAAAGATAAGACAGTGTTTTTGGTCAGCTAAACTAAAAAACTAAAAAATAATTTTATAACCCATAAACTGGCCTATGAATTTCATAAAATCAAGAAGGGTAAGCCATAAAGGGTAAACCTTTTGTTTCAGTTTTTGCATAAAAACTGGCCTATGAATTTCATAAAATCAAGAAGGGTAAGCCATAAAGGGTAAACCTTTTGTTTCAGTTTTTGCATAAAAACCGACAAAAACTCGGCTTATCTATTAATTTAAAATTGTAACGTTACTGACTGATTCATCACTGCACAGCCTAAACGCCTGAAGCTAAAAACTTGAAATTTAGAGAGGAGGTTAGTTGGTCTCTCACCAACTAAGACGGAATTTTTTAAATTTCGAAAAATACAAAAAAATGTAATAGGTATCGTTGTTCTTAAGAAAAATAAGCGGACAGGTGACAGGTACTTTTTTGAAATACGCCCCTTTTAGGGAGTAAACGGGTGAAACATGAATTTTGGAACTTTTTTGTCACCCCATCTATCATCTACCAATAAACATAAAAAATTAAGTTTATATCACATTTGAGTTAAAATACGAATCCGGTGCTTTTTGAAAATCGAACATTAATTTTTGAGCTCCCACTACAATATTGTAATTTCTGATACTTTAATGGGGAGAGAAAAGTTCCAAAAAGGGGGAAAAACGGGAAACTAAATTCCTTTTCTTAGGGTTTTGTTTTACAAGTGAAACTTTCTTTGAATATATGTTAATATATTTTAATATTTTACATATAAACATAAAATTCAACATGCAACGTCCTGAGTGAATAAGAACCTGTGAGTGAATTTTTTGGTACTCTTTTTTCTTTAACTGGTATTTTTTGAATTTCCGTTGGTATTGTACCTAAAAAAATTAAATTAAACATAAAAAGTCCTCAGTAAATGAGGATCTGTAGGAGGTATTTTTTTGGTACTTTTTTGTTCTTTGACTGGTACTTTTTTAAATTTTCGTTAAAATTGCACCTATCAACATAAAATTAAACATGCAATGTCATGAAAGAAACATAAACTTTGGCATATAAATACATATTATGTCCACGAAAGAAAGGAAAACGCTCACGAAGTAGCGGAATTGATGCTAGTTTTTGATATATAAGCATATGGGCAGTTCCAGCGAAAAGTCTACTTTTTGTAACGTAACGCCAGAAATAATTTAAATTGTTTCTCGAAAAATTTAATATGTATAGTTTACTTTTTTATATTTTGGTGTAAAGCGCAACTTGCTCTACATTTAGTAACAAAAGGGATAATGGTTGAACAACATGGTCCTAAAATGCAACCTTATTTGCATTCTGGCGTTACATTAAAAAAAGTAGACTTTTCGCTGAAAATGACCATATGTACATTAAAACGAGCAAAGATTTTTAAATTTTATAGCTTAAAAAATAAATATATATAAGTCAAAAGTTTACTAAATAAGGTTTTATATAAACCGTCTTGCTAAATTCGTAGTCTTATTCATTTTTGTAATGCAAGTCAAAATCCACTTCCGTTTTTTTAACGTCACGCCAGCACATATTTTTGCTTATATCTGCAAATCCTTAGCGTCGATTGCTGTAATTTTTTTTCTGAATATAGTGCGACTTCATTACTTTGTATACATAAAAACCTTTTTCACAAATTTGACTTCTTCATTTAATTTTTTTACATTTTGTGGTACAAATATCACGACACGTCAAAATGGAAATGCCCATATATAAAAGGAAAAAAAATATTTTTTGGAAAAACTGTGTAACTTAATTTTTTCGTAAAAAAATGGGTAAATTACAGTGCTGAGGCAAATAGTTAATGTTTTTCCTCAAATCATTTCTTAAGTTGTCTTAATTCCGTAAAACTTTAAGCAAAATTTAATAAAAAAAAGTTTTTTCGGAAAAACTAAATAACTCCATTTTTCGAAAAAACAAGATAAGTGAGATTGATTCTCGGTTTTAGTGCCCAAAAATTAGTTCAATGGAACCAGAAATCTTTAACACTATTAAAATTATGTTCTGTTTAATGCGCATGTAAAGTAACATAAATTCATATTAAATAATAAGCGAAATATGTTTAAAACTTTAAGTGTGTTTTTCTCTTGTTTTCAAAAAATGGAGTTATCTAGTTTTTCCATACGGCCACAGAATTAAACTTTTTTAAAGTAAAATAAATTTTGTATTCCCAAATAAAACTTTGAAAATAAATAAAGTCTTTAACCCAGTTCGTTAAAATTATTAACACTGTCATTTTGTCTGTCTGTGCTAGTCGCAAACTTTAGCAAGCTGGGCACCCTTCTGGTAAAGCTAATTCGACTACGCTTAATTGCATTGGGCTACTCACTTTTAATAGCTAGCGCCCATATTCGCAATATTCGCGATTGAAAATTTCAATACTAATATACCATAAACGATATTTTTTATACTTTTGCGATCTTTGTTCAATTTAAGTCAATTCAACTCTTTTAAATTTCTTAATTCTATCCTATTAAAAAAAATACAAAATAACCTACAATTTTGGTTTTATTTGCTGAAAAAATGTGTATGCGAAATTTTTTTTATTGATAACTATTGAATTAATTGCAAAGTCAAAACAAAACAAAAAAATTTGCGTAAAAAATTACATCTTCTTAAAAATTTTTTAATCGCGAATACAACCACTTACTTTCCACGTACTCGAATTATATTCACTAGTAGGGCGCCCAGCTAGTTACAATTTGCGACTTACAACGGTGTGCTCAAAAGTGTTTAGAAAAATATGATTAAAAAAATAGCTTAAATAAATTTTAACGAAAAAAAAAAATTACGAAAAATGGTATTAACAGAGTTGGATTAATTTTAATTGAACAATGATCCCAAAGGTAAAAAATCGTCAAAGTTATTTTCGGGAAAAAAAAATTTTATTATATAATTACGATGTGTTTAATTCCCAATTTTTATTCTTGATAAATACACTAAAATTTATTGTTTGTGGAACGAGCTAATTCCTAAGCGCATTTTACTGGCAACTTAGGCCATAACATCAGGAAACCTTTTTCCAATGGCTTTGGAAAAACTGCCGGATGGCAGTAGTGTACTGTAGGCGGCACAATGGATGCCTTGGTATCCAAACTGCGGACGGTCTGGCCAAACAAGGCTGTCTCTTGGACGACATGTTCGTCGACGGTCTTATCGGCATTTCAATGGCTGGCTACAAATCTCCCAACAGACGTGAGTCGTACAGAAGGGCTCAGGGGGAGCATTTCTGCTTGATGGCCAGGACTTTATGGCCTGGCTACGACGCGGCAAGAATGCGCTTGCTACTTGGTCTCGGTAGGGACCAGATAAACACAGTGATATCGGTCATTACGGGTCATTGGGTGATAGGGACTCATGCGGGTAGAAAAGGTCTTCATTATAACGACTACTGTAGAAGTTGTCATGATGCCCCGGTCTAGGGGATATTAGCTTTTGGCATTTTTGTTAGTTTGGAAGGTTCGATGCTGCAGTTACCTCTGGGGAATAGTCTGGCAAATACTGGCTGACTTTTGTCGCTAAGGGTATCACAAAGGGACCGCTATAAGGACCTAAGTGAGCTGTCCTCGTTACGGCTGCCCATTGAACCTAACCTTACCTTATCTAAGATATTATTCAAATAAAACTGTGAGAATTATTTGCAAAGATAACAAAGCTTTGACAAAGCACTAAAAATAAACAATGAGTTTATCTTTTCTTACATTTCCCTAAAATTATTTGGCATAATTAAAAACAAATTGCTTAATTTTATTGTTTTCCCAAGTTCAGTTTGTTTTTTTTTTTTTGCACGGTCACTTGCAAATTTTACTATCAAAGCTACAATATCGTTTTATTGCATATTAGTATTGAAATTTTCAACAGCGAATATCGTGAGAGTGCTTACTTCGAAAAATGACTAGCACCGTTGAATTAAGCGAACTCAATTTATCTTTGCCGGTAGGGTGCCCAGCGTGCTTAAAAAAAGTGTCAAATTCGAGCACAGTGTAATTATCTTAAACATTTTGTTATACAAAACTTACGTTGCAAAAGAAACAAAATATTTTCTAAGAAAATGAAACAAACATTAACATCTATTAAATGATATGAACGTAAACTTGCATCTCTTATTATTTCAGTTTATTTTCTCAACACTTCCGTTAATAAAACGGTAAAGTCATACCAAAAACAGAAACAGATAACTGTCAACTAAACAACAAAAGCAACATCAGCAGCATGGTGAAATAATTAGAAGGTGGCAGCACTACGCATTCTATTATTTTTTGCTCAATCCATGGTGAACTTCCATAACGTCAAAATTATTTGTTTATTGTTAGGAAATGTCAAAAAAATTTTAATTTTCTTTAAAAAAATATTTTTTGTGATAAACAAAACAATTTATGCGGGATAATATCTAAAAAAGTAGATTTATGGATCTTTTATTTTTACAGTTTTATAAGATAAATTTAACTTTTCATTTTAAAATATTGAAACCATTTTTTAGTTTAGGCTAACTAGGGCAAAAGGCAATCGATAAAAGTATAAATTTTACAATTCTACGTATGCTGCTCTTAACTCATCCAACAATCAGGGAGGAACACTTAAAGAAGCATCAGCTATAAGTGAAGTGGCTGGTATTTTATATTTATCGGGCATGTTCTAGAAATCGATATGAAGTGAAATTGAAATCGCTCTATATTTTAGGTTCAATTATTTACACAATGACCGTAGTTTTTCTTTGTTTTAACAGATGTTCTTGAAAAGCTAATTGGTACTCAAAAAATTATATAGATAAAATGGAATATTTTTATGAACTTTTAGTACAGGGTCGTTTTTAAAATTGGCTCCATTTTAAATCCACTTCATTTCGTGTTCTAGAACATGCCCGTATAACTCGTCAAAAAATGCGAAGTTCACAATTCAAACCCTCAAAGCTGGTTTCGTTTTAATTTTAATTTGGTACACATTGATTTTTACGCTGTATTTAATCCAAAAGGGAGCTAGTGGAAGGGATTTTATTGGTACGATAATATCTTAAGCTAAATATTGTATTTATCATAAACCAAAATGAATTTAAGTTAAATTTTTAATTTGCAAAAACTTGGCTACAATAAGGAATACAAATGCACTTGTTTAAAATAAACTGGCAAGCAGAGAACGTCTTAAGGGTATATTTGCATCAGGCTCACGTTGAGCAAATAAAATTAAGTCGGATTCAAAACTTTCATAATTGTCCCAATTTAAACACTTTTTTACGGCGTACTCCTAACATTAATATAAAAGAGAACGACCTTGAAGAAATTAAGTAATTTTCAGCATGTTTTATTTGTAATAAATTTAAGGAACTCACGATTTGTAGATGGACTAAAAACGTCTGACGGTGGCTGATATGCTTTTTTGGCATATGTCTTATTTAAAACTTCCATAGTTATCCCTGCCGTAATCATTGCCCCCATACCACTTGGCGATGTTGTTTGAGGCCACAATATCTGCTATGAACGGTACAAATGTTGAATTTTACGAATAATCGCCTCCGAATACTTTACGTTCAGTTATATTTGACCAATCCCAAGTTTATTATTGATTTGCATCCATAAAATTAAATTTATTGGAAATTGGTTATATTTTTTAAGGAATGAAGTTTCATTAACAACAATATTTTGGTGTGGTGAAAATCCATATTTTTGACATAATGAACTATTTTACACAAACAAATTGGCTTGTTTTTGTTGTATTGTTGTACAACAACTCCTAGTGCTGCCACCTTCTAGTAATTTCACCATGATCAGCAGGAAAAAAATTCAAAACCCATGTCTCAAAAGCACAGCAAACAGAAGAAACAAAAACTTAAACAATTATAAAATGTATAAAAAGTACAAAGTTGAAATTGTTCTTATTTTTGTATGAATAGAAGTGGATGTTTATATCATTCAGGTATATCTATACATATATACATACATATATATGTATATGTAATGCCACAGGCACGTAAATTAAAATTATAAAATTAATTTTAAAATTAAAATTATAAAATTAATTTTAAAATTAAAACTATAAAATTAATTTATAAATAAAAATAAATAAAATATATATTTTAAGTTAATGAATCGAAGTCGTAAAAACATTAAACGTAGGTACACTATTGCCCTAATGAACGTATTAACGTGCGACATACGTTGTTAAAATAAAACGTAAAATACAAATTCTATACAAAGACACACAATAGCAGGCGCAAACGTAAAAGCGTATAAACATCGTACGTCGACTTACATCAAATTAATTATTTTTTTCAATTCTTTTTAATTTTATTAAGAAAAAAATATGTGTTAAATTCACCTTTTAAAATAGTTTTTGATCAAGTTTTTTCATGACAAGTCCATTATCATGGCACAATTAAGCTGCTATGTTCAGCTGACTTTGCATGTTTTCAATTGCGGTGTTAATGTTTTTAGGTTAAACCACAATTACTGTATCCTCCGCGTATGCAAATGCCGTTAAGTTGTTGAGTAAATTGATCATGTCATTATCATAGATTATGTATAATTTTGGGTCTAGTTTATATTCTGAGGTACACCATGATGTGCTTAAACGCTGGTTGCGACCGTATTGTCGTACGACAGAAACAAAAAATCTACACAAAAAGTGTACACTTTGATGTCACGACTAACTTCAGGGTACGTTGGGGATAGTCTGTAGATGGTTTATGTGAAGTTTGCACGAAATCGTCGCAGTCGTTCCGGAGTAATGGCATTTGGATTTTCCCATATATTCCCATACAGATATCAACAAAATGCCCTCCATTTTCCATGTTATGTTTTTTATTGTCACTTGAAAAGTTACCAAACCTTGTGTCGTAATATCTTTTGTGTACAATGACATTCAGAATAGGTTGTAAAGAATATTGTATATCGCTAAAGGGCGTAAAATAGGGCCAAACGGGTAAAAGCTCCCCCTCTCTATATCTTTTTAACTAATCAACCGATTTTCTTGAAATTTTACAGGCAACTAGGATCGCCCGGTGGCCGAAATTCGACCACTAGACATTTACTTTCGAGAAAACTTTACAATAAAAACGTACACATTTTAAGAGAACGGCAAAATGCACTATTCACCCATCTTTGTACGTGTGTCTGCAAGATAAATGAAATGGCTTTTCAAACACTTTAATTCCAAAAATTTAGAAAAAAAATATATTGTGCATATCCTCGTATTTAATTTATAAGATTCTCATGAAATGTTATCAAAGTAAAAAATAGAAACACAGATCTTCGCTTAAGGTCACTAAAAAAGGTTTCCGACTTTTATTTTCTTAAACGACGCACACTGGTTCATATTTTGAGAAGGCGGCCAAAATTATTTTTTTTTATGTTCTCCGATTTTAAAATTTTTTTATTCATGTGGAAGTAAATACTAGTGAACCTCGGGAGCCAAAAAATTTCAACCCTATTTTAACTATTTCATTGAGAACAGGGTGGTCCGAAATGGACTTTCTCAATATTTGGTTATAGTTTTGAATTTCTGAGTCAATTTTTGAAGTTGAAATGCTCATAACTTTTTTGTTTTTTTTGACAGAATAAGTTTTGTGTATTAGTTTATTTTATTAGCTATACGTGGTTTAAAGCATTAAACTCTGCGACCTCTAGAACTATTTAATTTTTTTTTTTTAATGTCAAAATTTCCCGGAAATTTCCAACTTTATAGAGAATAAGTCCTGCGCGTCAAAACGCGTCAAAAAAAAATCCATACTCTCTTGTAGTCCAGAATCTAACCTACATTTCTATACCCCATTTTACACACATCTGGATACGGCCTTGCGAACTACAGCAATTTCTGTGACCCAAGGTAAGATATTCGGTTCAAAAAATAAGTCCTGCAAGGAAACATTACTGAAATTAAAGAAGGTGAATCTGAAAGAATTTTCGACAAATAAAGCAGTTCAGGCCACATAAATTATCTAGCACGTCAGGTTATCAATTAATTTGGATAATTAGCGGTATGTTATCCTTTTAAAAAGTGTGAAAACAGACATCAAGTCAATTTAGCGAACCCCCATCACAAGACAATAGTTTCAATGAAGCATACGAATTTGGAATGTCCCCTCTTCATACCAGAATTCGTTTTATGGAGCATATTCTTAAATTGGGTTATGATTTGGAAATTGGCCCGTTAGGCGAAACAGTGAGAAAAAACAATAAAAATGTGGAAAAAAGGAAGCAAAAAAAAACAAATTCAAGAAAAGTACCTTCACCTAGGCCTTATAATTGATCAGCCCAAACAAGGAGAAGGAAATTCAAATGATGGAAACACTGCAAGGAGATTCTTTTCCGATCCAGAAACTGCAGCATCTATCACAGGAGTACATTTTGAATTAATAAGACGATTCCAGATCATTTTACAAGTTATATCATGTAGCAGAAAGATAAATGAAAAAAATTTTGCCAGTATGCAAATGAAACAGCAATTCTTTATAACAAAAAATACTCTTGGAGACATATGCCAACCACAGTTCATAAAATTTTATACCATGGGGAACAAACGCAATATGCTACCAATTGGAGATCTATCTGAAGAAGCGCAAGAAAAAAGGAACAAAGACTACAGATTCTTCCGCGAGCATAACACAAGAAAAATGTCCAGATGTTGTACTAATGAAGATCTTATTACTATTTTGTTGTGCACATGAGATCCATATATGTCCAGTATTCGACAAAAATGGAAATCAACCTCAATCGAATTAGAGGAAGAAGCTAAACAACTTCTGGAAAATGAAACCCAAAGCTATTTAGAAGAAATTTTTACTAATATTGTTTAATTTAAAATTGTTTATAAATTATAATTTGTTTTTGATTTAAGTATACATTTGTATTAATATATAAAAATAAAATACACATACATCTCAAACCAAAAATTAAAGTTGAATTACCTAAAATGTTATCGATAGCCTAGAATGCTATTTGGTCTTTTTTTAAAATATTCCTTTTCAGTTTTATCCTTATAATAACTCGTCTCGTCCCAAAAAAAGCCAACCTTTGGCCCCTGTGAATATTGGGACTAAAAAATTTACAGGGGCCAAATATTGGCATTTTCTGACAGGATCTAAGTTCGACAATAAAAAATAAGTATCAGTTGTAAAATACAAGAGAAATAATGATAAATTATAAAAAAATCATATTTGAAATATTCAACTTTTACACCGAAACTCAACAAAAAAATGAAAATGCATTTTGAACTCCCCATAACTTTTGCTCCTATCAGTCGAATTTTACGTTTTATAGCGCAAATTAAATCCTAACTTCGCACCTATCGAGCAAAAAAAATCGCAGAAAAAAATACCGATCCAGTCAAAAGTTATGGAATTTTGACCGCCTTTTCGTAAAATTTCCAACTGTGCGACGTTTTTACTTGTGCATATCTACACAAAACTACCTTTAAAACGATGTATGACTCGTTAAAACCGGATAAATATGTACTTAAAAATCAACCACAAAATAATTGTTCCCGTATTTATATATAAGATTAGTGTAACATCTGGAAGGAACTATAGCCTTAAATTTTTATTATTTAGGGCGTAAAATGGGGCAAGAGGAGTAAAAGGTCTCCCTCCCTATATTTTCTTAAATAATCAACCGGTTTTCTTAAAATTTACACTTTAACATCTAATAGTGTTTTCACACCTAAAGTTTAAACCTGGTTTTAACATTAAAACTATTAAAAGCTGATTTTGCGTTCACATTACAAGTTTTATAAAAACAGGTTTTAACCCACAGTTTGTCCAATTATTTTTTTGCAAAATAAAATAATTTCTCGTAGAAATAAGTACATTTTTATAAGAAATTAATGAAGTGAATGCTTGAAAATCAAACAATTTTATATAAAAAATTAATTTTAGAATATTTCATCGGTTTGACGTTTTTTTATTTTTTTCAATTCATTTATGTTTATTTACCTATTACCTAAATGAGTCTTCTTAGATCCCATTTGATGATTAAAAACTGATGTATCACTTAAGCGATTGAAAGAGTTCATATATCGTGATCTAAAACGCAAAAGGCCCTTACTAACCAAAAATTAAAAATCGTGTTTTTCATTGATTCTGATGTATTGCATCAAGACAAATATATGCAAAGTTTGGAAATTTTGGAATCAACCGTCAAAAATTTGCGATTTCATAAACAAAAAAAAAAAAAAAACGACACAATCTACAAAAGATTAAATGATTAACGCTAAAAGGCCAAACTAACCGTGTGCATAATATGCAACATTGTCAATTGTTCTAACAACGGTAGGTTTTAGAGGAAAAATAGAAGAAAACTTAATTATAAACAGTTTGAGTCAATTTATAAATTTATCATTTTAAATTGTTTTTTGCTTCTCCTGTAAAATATTCAAGATGTAGGATAAGGCCTTTTGGGTTTTAGGTAGCGATAAATAAGATCGTCATCATGTTAAAATAATAATTTCTTAATATTATTAAATATTTTGTAGAAATGTTCTTGTAAGCCAAACAAATTAAGAGATTGCCTAAAAAAAGAAGCCCAAACATTACTGTTATTAAATGAAAATAAATTTAATTGCGAATACATAGTTTCTTATATCCTCTTCGAGAACCCGATAACTTGCGTTTGGTTCAAAATTAAATTTCTTCAAATAATCAAGGGGCCCTTTTATCAGAGAAAAAAAATTCAAAACATGACAATTTAAAAAATTATTTTATATATAATTAAAAGCCATATAATTAACGATTAGAAACTGAGACGAAATTTATAAACTTATGATTAGAAAAACTAACATTAATTCGAATAATTCTTTGAGGTGATTCATCGGTTGTGTGCATTTTTTCATAACAAGAGTTTCATTTATCAGCGAAAAATGAGCTCATTTGCGGTTATGTAAAGCTGATTCCTAAAAGATTCGATTGTGATATAAAATGCTTGCTGGGATTAAACATTATTAGCTGTTTTCCATTTTTTAACTTGGTAGCACTGAATTTAGTACAACTAAAACATGGTTGTATTTCATTAAATCTACTTAAAACCAAATCAAAAAAGGTTTTAAAATGGCTTAAACAAAATTATTTTGTATGGTAAAACCAGGTTTTAATGATTGGTTTTATCGTAAAACCCAAAATTTGTGTTAAAACCTTAAGTGTGAAAACACTATAAGTTTAACGTAGTCTGAAACTCTGATGCTTCCGGCGAAATATTATTTTTTTAATGCATTTTAGTAAAGCCCAACATTTTATGCAAAACTAAGCTGTTCCGTTAAAATTTTGTATACAAACTTGGTATTGGCGGCACAAATCTGTTTTCAGATTAACTAAACCTATTTAAACTGAGATCTTAAAAACCCAGCCTAAGTCGTACATTCTTAAACTCAACCGTGTAGAATTTTACAATGTTATTTCTCTGTTCCGATTTAGTTTTTTAATAATTTTTATATATTAAATTTTATAAATTGAAAATAAAATTGATAATGAATTTGTAGGTGCCTGTGAAAAAAACTGAACTGGCAAATTGCTTTTTTTTGGATTTTCTTGAGAACACAATAAAATGAAGCAATTTGTTTTTTTACCCACTTGCAACCACAATTCGAGTCGGAAAAGACCAACCAATTGAAAAGGAATGTCAGAAGAGATAAGCTCACTGTTTATTGTTGGTATTTTGTCTAAGCTTTGTTATCGTCGCAAATAGGACTTGAGTGCTTCTAATTCTCATTCGCTTTACAGTTTTATTTGTATAATATGTTTAGCTTTTTAAAATCTTTGGAAAACGATTTCCTGATGATCTGCCCTGAACAACCAGTGAAATGCGCATATGAATAGCTTATCCCTTCAACAATAAATTTCAGTGTTGGTATTTATTAATAAATATTGGGAATTTAGCATATCATAATTAATGATTGAAAAATTTTTTACTTGCCATTTTTTTCTCAGTAACTCCAAAACTATTAGGCAGACTTGAGTTAACACAACTTAAAAAAGGGTAGTTAAAGGGCCGATGTTGAATGTAAACCACACCTAAACGTCATGTTTTTTTCTGCATTTCATTTGACATTTCTCAATTTCAGACTAACTCAATTTAAACCATGGAAAGATACACAATCGAGCAACGCGTTAAAGTTATTCAGGCTTATTATGAAATGGGCGTTCAAATGAAAATGCATATCGTGCACTTCGTGATTTTTTCGGTCAATTTATCCGTCCAAATGTGCGTGCAATCGGAAGAATCCTGCAAAAATTTTAGCAAACTGGAAACACCAGTGAATGCTCGTGCAGCCCGTTCTGCAGAAAATATTGCTGCTGTTCGCGGTAGTGTGGCTGAAGAGTCGTCCACCTCAACCTTGCGTCATGCCCAACAATTGCACCTCTCACGCTCGTCGTTGATGAACATTATGCATAAAAACTTATATTTACACGCTTACAAGGTGCAATTGACTCAAGCACTAAAGCCTCTTGTCTATTCCAAATGTCGTCAATGGTCCGAATGGTGGCAAGAAATGGCAACAGTGGATGATCAATTTTCGAAGAAAACCATATTCAGTGATAAGCTGTGTTATCTCACGTGGTGGCGATGTCACTTGGCCGCCAAGATCATGTGATTTGACACCGTTTGACTTCTTTCTTTGGGGTTATTTAAAAGAAAAGGTGTACGTCGATAAGCCACCAACAATTCAAGAGCTAAAGATGATATAATTCGGCACATTAACAGCATAAAACCTCAATTATGCCTCAGCGTCATCGAAAATTTGGACCTTGGAATGGAGGTGTACCGCCGAGGTCCCGGCGGCCATTTGGCCGATTTTTTGTTCCATATATACCAATATTATCATAACAAAAAGAAATGTCAATAATATCCTAAATCATTTGTGTTTTATTCAAAATCAACATCGGCCCTTAAAATTTAACCACCCCGTAAAAAAATCATTTTTTTAAATAAACAAATCGAAAATCCGGTTTCAAAATTTAGTTAAATCTTTTTTTTTTTTTTTAACGGAAAGCTAAACATGTCCTTTTATACAAATCTATACGTGATAGAATTATCATAATAAAAAGAAATGTCAATAATATCCTAAATCATTTGTGTTTTATTCAAAATCAACATCGGCACTCAAAATTTAACCACCCCGTAAAAAAATCATTTTTTTAAATAAACAAATCGAAAATCCGGTTTCAAAATTTAGTTAAATCTTTTTTTTTTTTTTTAAACGGAAAGCTAAACATGTCCTTTTATACAAATCTATACGTGATAGAAGAAAACAAAACGCTTACTTGTTTTGAGCAGACTTAACCGTTAATATTTTAATATTGAGGCCCTGTTCAACAATTTCGAACGTAAACTTTCGTATAGAATTGAATATGGAATACATTTTTAAAACTGAGTGTTTTTTTATACAAAATTTCAATGCGAATGTTAAAGTTTAAAATTTTTAAACAGGCAGTAAAGGTGGTCAAAAATTTTGTAAACCAGTATTATTTGTATGAAAACCAATCAAAATTATAATCAAATTTTTTAAAAATTTTAATAAATGTATGTAACAAATTTGATTAAATTTTCTTTAAAATTGCGATATGTACTCTCCAAAACTTTCTAATTTTTAACAAATGCACCTGTTATTTTTACTTAGCTTAAAAATTATCTAAGTTTCGTTTTTAATTATATAAAAACCAAACAATTCCCACACCTTTACAACCACTCCACCTAAATTGAATATGTCCCATATAAAATGGCATGTAAAAGACCATAAAAAATTATCATTGTGTTAACTTATCGTATAAAACAAAAACAGCCTAAACATAAAAATAATTTCCCCAGACAATCCAAGACATAAAAGAACTTACAAAATGTCAAATTTTAACTTTATTTTTTTTTATCATTAGCAAAAGAACTTTTACTCATACTAACACACATTTATGTATACACACACACACATCATTTTTGTTTATCCAAAAAGGTTTTCAATAAAGCAAAATAAGACATCGATGAACTGAGAATCTGTAACAAGTAGACAGACAGTAAAAACAAAAAAAGCATTAGTATTAAGTTTTTAAATTTGTTCATAATTTAAACAAAACTAAAATACATGGTAGTTTGTCGTTTTGCGATTGCGATAACAGTCTAAAGCTTACCTTGCTAAAACTTCCCAACGACAGTATGGTAAATTCCATGGCATTCAATTGAACAGGACGATGGCTGCGCATTATCATAAAACGTAATTTATTACGAAAGTCTTTACCAGCTGGATGGTATTTAATGTACTTCCATAATGGCAAATTGACGTTCAAAGAGGCCGCATCCGTGCCCTCGGGCTTAACTAGCAGAGGTGAGTCCTTCGACAACTGACCACCCTCCCAATTACTCAGATACAAATAAAAGGCGGTGTCCGTAGACTAAAAACAAACATTCATTTTTTTTTATTCTCCATACATTAACATGCAAATACACAAACGTTTTACTGCATATGTAGACTTATTTTAAGTGAGTATGTTGGTGTGTAGTGTACATGAGAAATGCTGTCTTTCATTTTTCCAAACATTTAATTATTAAGACGAAAAATTTTAAAGTAAAAGGTTAAAAACGAACACTAAACTAAAATAAAAACTAGAAAATATTTATTAGAAATAGAAAACTCTACTTACATATTTTATCAGCATCGTACCACAGGAACAAATCACGTACAACTGCAACGTCACAGATAAAAAAAATGAAGAGAAGAGCATGAAATCACTAAATGAGGTTGTTCCACTCTACTCCGATGTGTGGCAATGCATAATAATGTTGAAAGAAAAATAAGTTTTATTTGTTTAAAGGATTTTTAAAAGTCTCAAGAATTACCAGAAAGAACGCACAGGAATATACATTTATTTCTACTCACAAAGACTTGGTTTGTTTCAAGGCGAATTAACTACAGGTGGTGTCGAAACGGCATCTGATTTTGACAGTTCGGGCTTATTTGTTTTGATTTGTTAGTGTTTTGCTAATAATGGTTGACATTTCGAGCTAATGGCACTAACAATGCAATGCAAAAAACCAAATGTTGGTTCTGTTGTTTTTGGATTGTTGTAGTTTCGACACCCCCTGTAGTTAACTCGCCTTGGTTTGTTTAATAGTAAATACCTACAATAAATCTTAAACATTTCTCCCAATTATATGAGGTTATTGGGGGGTAAGTTCTTTAATGCAAATTCTTGTAAATTAAACTACAATGCAGGGCTGTGGCTGTAAAACTAAATTTTAATTCTATGGACACGAATACAGTTTTAAAATTGAACTAAAGAAAGTTTTTGCAGCAAATTTTTTATAATATGGATGAGGACTAATATACTGAACTTATATACACATACAAAATAATATTTAATGGCTAAATTCATTTTTTAATGGCTAAACAAGGTGAAAATGGCTAAATCTAGCCACTAAATTGCTAAATTGGCAACACTGTTTTTAAGTGATCTTACATTTTACAACGATATGGGTAACTTTCACTTTATATTTGTTAATTTGCGGACCGTAATTTGAGAAATTAGTTTTAGGGTATTTCCAACAGTGTACTTCGTGTTTGTTTTAAATTTATATTTTACTAGCGGATGCCCGGCATGTGCTGCTGCGTTCCCCCTTCTTGTAGTCACATTTTTGTCCATCAAAATAAAAGCTTTCTTTATTTTATATTTCATGAAAATCCACTAGAAAGTTTCGATGAGGCAGAAATTGCACCCTAACTCTCCTCGTAGTCCTAGTTTTGAAAAAATTAATAGCTTAAAACCATCTTCAAAAAATTGCCTTTCTAATGAAACCAGTTTGGAGCACATCGGTTGGATGGTTTCAGGGTTTAAAACAAGCATAAGTAGAAACTTTTGTGTTTTATATGTATATCGTTAGCTAAAATGCAAAAAGGCGTAACTAACAAAAAATTCAAAAACCACTGTGCTAGTTGAAAAAATAGGGTACACTGTATCCAGTGGTGCCAACCGTTTTTTTATGTTAGCTCTTGTTTTCGAGATATACCGTTATTTCGAAATAGAGGAGGTTGCACAACATTTCAATCTCTAACCGCGAAAATAAAGTAAGCTTCAAAGATAAAATTTTACGGGAAAAAGGTTTTTTTATTTTATTTCATATAAATTTTTATATAAAAAATTTTTTAGCAAAATTTCGAAATTTTTTTGTTAAAAATTCATAAAAATTGGATTAAAAATGCAGCTATGCTTCTTATTTTTTCTTGGCACATAAAAAACGAAGTTGCAAACAAAACAAGCCATAAATGATTTACTTTTGATTTTATTCACAAAAGACGAACAATTTGAATTAAATTGAAGAATTTCATAAAACGCAATTTTTGTATGGGGGCCCCCTTAGAAGTGGGAATGAAAATGTTAAGGGCAAAAAAAAACTAATTGAGGTCGGTGATACACTAAATTTCTCAAGGGGCGACTTCTGGGCAGTTATGGGATTTTTTCTTCAATATTTTTCTAGTCTGAATTGAACATTTTGTGTGGGAGCCACCTTAAGGAATGGAGATAGCGGATACGTATGTTAAAAATAAATGATGGAGATACAAAATAAAGTGGGGTTGGGCATACATTTGACCTATCTAGGAGCATCCTACGCGCTGTACGGGCTTAATTTAGGAATTTCAACCATACAAATATGGCGGTTTAATAAAATTCTTTAATTTGCCACCTGCAGCGCGTAGGATGCTCCTAGATGGATCAAATGTATGACCAACCGCACTTTATTATTTATTGCGGAATTTCGATTTTTTTAGTAATTTTGATAAACTAACCCGTTTTTGAGTTACGCGAATAAATGTTGTGCAACCTCCTACACGCAGAGAAAAAACATGTTTAAATATGGTCACCTACAACAAAACTATTTTTAGAGAATATTTTAAACATATTATGTTTAATTTAACCATATTATTGTCACTGACAACCTTATTAAGTTAAATTAGTCCTCCATCAAGAAGCCACAACCATATTATTATATTATGTTTGCCTCTAAACATGTTATTGTTAAATATGACAATAATTTGTTTAAAAATTAACAATAGTATTTTCCTCTTTTTAGAGAGCAACATGCTATGGTTGAAACCAACCATTCTATTATAAGTGTTAAACATGTTTTAATTATTTTTAACCATAACATGTTCGGAGGCAACCATATTCTGGTTGTAGCTTCTTGACGGAAGGCTAATTTAACCATAATATGGTTCTCAGTGACAATATTATGGTTAAATTAAACATAATATGCTTAAAATTCTCTTTTAAAAATTTTTTTAAACATGTTTTTTCTCTGGGTGTACATTTTCAAAATAGAGCTATCCTAAATAACGGTTTCTACCACTGGATTTAGCGTGCCCGAATTAGGTTAAAACGCCAGGTGCCCGGCTTGTCTGTTTTTTCAACTAGCACAGTGTACTAATTGCTTAAAATTACAATATTAAAATTTTTTTAAGAATATTTTAACAAGGTTGCGAAAGAAAAAAAATCATATCTTAAGAAAGAAAAAAAACACCTCCTTCAAAGAACAGTTTGAGGTATTATATAAAAAAATCAGCAAAAAAATTGGTTTTTGACTTAGACCGTTTTTTTTTTTAATTTAATATTTAAAATTTTTGTTTGAAAAATGTAATATCTATTTTTAGCCCCAAGTATTCTCTTTAAAATGACATAAAATTCATCTTTGTATGTAAAGTAGTTTAAGAAACAAACTGGACACATTCAGATAATTCGGCGAAATTATGACATTTCGAATATGACATAACCTTTGAAAAAAACACTTTTTTCGTTTATATATGTTCCTTATAGAATAAAAGGAACCTTCTCACCAAATTTCATTAAAATCGAAAGGGGTCGGGTCCCATTCTTGGTCGATTTGACATGGAATTACCCATATACAATATACATATTAAAAATAATATAAGTACTATATTTAAAAAAAATAAATAAATAAATGAAATTTTGTAACTACTGAAAATTTCATCCCGACAATCCTAAAATATTACATATGAAGTCACTAGAGTATACCTCATTTAAATTAAGCACTTTTTAAATTGTTTTTCACCCACTTAGAATTTATTTATACTTACAATAAGAAACTGGAAGCCACAGAAACATATTAGAAACGTTGAATTCACCACATTTAACAAAAGGGGAAATGAAACCAAACCATTCAATTTTATACAAAAGCTAAAAATAGAATATAAATAAAATTAAATTAAATTTTGATTCCAAACACTCTCCTGAGACAAAAAGATACATAAACTTAAAGTCTCTTATACACAAAACAGTGAAATTTTATGACGATAAGCCATTTCAAATCATCAGCCTTCACAAACACATGCATACACACATTTTTCGAGCAAACCTAAACAAACACAGTTAAATACTTACAATAACAACAACAACAACTTTAAGTCTAAGCAGAAAACAGACCTAAACAACTTGTTCTTTTTACCTCATTAAATCATTGTGGCGTCCAGATAATTCATGCAGGCGCTTAGTATACATATCCTGTAATAGTTTAATCCGTCCAGCATCCGGTTGCACACCACTACCAACACTTGCACTTACACCAAAGCCGCTAATACTTACACCCCTACTAACACCATACAGTTTCTGCCACTCAGCATGACACTCTGGTATTAGACGGACTATATCGCCATGTAAGATTTTAAATTGCCCACACAAGTAGCTGACAAAAAATAGTAAAAGCGCATCGAGAGCATAGAAATGTGAGATGATCACATAACCGGCAAGGATGGCACATATATAAGTAACAAAATATACCAAACCATTTTGAGCATCGTAGGGAAATATCATGGAATATGGCATTCTTTTGTCTGTTGAGTCCATAGTTTGATTTGTATTGTAGAAGACAAAAATTGGTATTACGCTGTAGAGAATTAACACATTAAACATGAGCACGAAGTAAACAAAAACTGGCCTCATATTGCGATGGCATTGTTGAACAATGCGGGGATATTTATCGCTGTGTAAGAAAATTTAAACGTTGTATTAAATAGGAAATAGAAAATTTTGATAATTTTTTTTAAATATGCACATTATGAAAAAAGGAGTTCATGAAATTTAAAATTGATAAAAGTAAACTATACTCAATTAAAAAAACGTTAGATATGGAAAAAATTAAAGACAGATGTATTTATAGTTGCTGAAAATCTAACAGTACAATGTAACGAACATAATGAGAAACCTCGACATTTTTACGTATAATGCACAGTGGACCAAATGCTTAATCTAGCGTGAAAGGCGGTTTTACTCAACTTCGAAAGCACCTAGAAACATGAAATTTGGAACACTGCAGGGAAACATAATAAGCTACAATATCCAGCCCAATTATGAACACAAACTTCCCGGGAGTTGTCTCCCTTTTCCCATTTTTGCAATTAAATTTACATAGGAAAAATGGGAGAAGGGAGAAAACTCCCGGGGAAGTTTTATTCATAAATGGGCTGACTTACAATAAGAGCAAAATAAACTAAAAAAATGGAAAAGATTTATTATTCTGTCTTCGCGGATTCTAGCACTTATCAAGTTACCAACTTTAAGAAGTCGTCGGAAAATTTTAAATGCTGTTTTTCTACTTAAGCTATTAAATGGAAGCGTCGATTCTCAATACCTTCTTGGAAAAGTTAACCTTAACGTACCTGTTCGTATATCAAGACATTATAGTAGAGCTGCCGTTTTTGGTTATTTCTAACCAAAATTGGTTATATTTTTTTTCAATGTGGAGATGTGAATATTTTTTTCATTTTGGTTACTTTTTTCTAAAACAATAATAATTACGTACGAATTTGTTTTTCTTGGTTTGTACCAATTATTTACGTGCTCGAATAATTTGCACTGTGTACTACGATTTTTTCATTATTTGTTACCAATGAACGGAAGTTTTTTATAATCCCTTTCAAAGCAGCAACCAAATAATTTTTTTAAGATTTTTGCTAAGAAAATATTGCCATTTGGGATTTTTATATTAAAAACGCCATGATCTGAAATCGTAAACAAATGAAGTTTTAATCATTGGAGATTTTCAATTATTATTAAAGTAGGAAGTGCATAAAATCATCCGAAAACGATTTTAGAAAATTACTGAAAAATTACACAAAAGTCGTTTCAGTGTTTTTAAAAACTTAAAAATAAGTTTAAGGTTCTGAATTTGGGTTTTTCCAGAAGTATATTTATATACATATTTGAAAATACACGTAGGAATTTTAAAGATTTTTTTAAAATTACATTGATTTATCAATATAATTTTAAAATTTATGGAATTTTCTTTCAAAAATGGCTGTAAGTTTAAAGGAATTTTGATATTTTACTGTTTATAACTTGTCGGTATGTGTATTTATTTAATGTTTTTTAAGATAATTATTTGGTAAAAAAAAACTTTTGACTGTCAGTCATATACTTTTTCCCCATTGAATATACGTTACGAAAGGCGAAAGGCAGTAATATTTTACAATGATTTACAAAATATTTGATATATTAGAACAATTTTGAAACAGTTTTTTATAATAAGAATTATAAATTTGAAATAAAATTTACACAAAAGAGAAAAAGTTTTTATAATATTTTAGATTTATGTAAATTAGAAAATATTAACATAAAATGCATTTCGCATATCGCCAATCGTTTTAAATTTCGCCAAAATAATCGCCATATCGCCAAACGTAAATTTCCATCGACAAAAGGATTAAGAAATCGCCATATTTGACAGTCCTGCCAATAACAGCTAAAAAGCGGAAAACTATATATTCCTCTAACTTCCAATGGAGCATAGGGCGCCAAAAAATAAAAAAATTTTTTTGCGAAAAAAGTCTTAAATAAATAAAAACTTTTAACTAAGTTTCACGTTATTTTTTTAATATGTAAAAGAATTACATTTCTTGTTTTGTTTTCTTGATTTATAATTATTGTTTTACTATAAAGTGCAAATAACCTTTGTGTTACAATGTATTACAATGATTTTAATGATTTTCTCAATTAATAAAAAGCATTTAAAATTTGGTTATATTTTTTACATTTGGTAACTTTTTCAAAAGTTTTGGTTGTAAAAATTGTATTCGTTGTGGCAGCACTGATCCTGAGTATTAAACATTATACTACAAACTTTGCTCAGTTTGATACATTTCGCAGAGACTGTGATGGTTTCAATAAGTTATATAAATATATTGACTTTAACAAAAACATTAGAATCATAAAGTGTGATATAATATCATATCTAAATTCGTTTAACTAATCGTTTTGAATATATTGTTATTGCTTAATTTCATATTTTTATATACACTAAAATTTACAAACTGTTATAGTATGTAAGGATTTTTCCATAGACTTAAATAAATAAAAAAATATATAAATAAAAATTTTCATAGCGGGAATGACGCGTTACGTTGGTTCATAATCGATAACAAAATTGTTGCTGCAATGTAAAAAAACATTACATTTACAAAGCTTTTTCTTTTAGTGTACTAACAGTATATAATACTAATACATTTTTAATTAATGTGGTTTGTTTCAAAATATTCTATTGGAATTGAATTTCACATTTTGCAATCCCGGTTGAAATAAAAAAATCATCCTCTCGTTATTGATCCCGGATAATGAATATTCCCGGTTAATTTAATCACGGATAATTGATTGTTAGCTATTAAGCTTGCACAAATTCGTTTTAAGCGACTACAAATTCTACTACTAAATTTTGTAAACATATTTGGGATTTAGACTTGATAATGTAAAGAAAAAGATTTACTTTGTCGATGATAGTTCGAAAACTGCGTTGGCTCATAAAGTTGTAGGCTGTAATATATACTGAAATATTCGTGAAAAGACTCCCTTTTAGAAAGCTTTGAAGGCACATTTTAAAAATTTTGTAAATTAAAAAAAAAATTTCTCTAAATTGCCATTATATGACAGACGGATATGACCATTTCCAGCGGAAAGTGACGTAACGCCAGCAAGTAATTAAAATTGTAATTCTCAAAATATTGTATATGTTTAATTTACTTTCTATATTTTGGTGTAAAGCGCAAGTAACTCTTCATTTAGTAACAAAATGGATAACATTTGAATAAAGTAGACCCAAAATACAAGCTAATTTGCTTGCTGGCGTTACGTGCAAAAAGTAAACTTTTCGCTGGAAATGCCCATAAATTTTTTTTATACTTTAACTCAATTTTGACAATCTTGAAATACTGGTTTGTAACGTTAAAATTCAATATATCGAGTATTTTGCAATAATTTGCACGGCCCGGCTCTAAACCAATTAAACCAGTTAAAACTATACCTACACATTGATCCAAATTTCTCTGGCAAATACAATAAAAAGTTTTTTAAGATCCTCCAAAGCTAAACGAAAATGTAAAGTTCGTATAACAACAAAGAACCCAATCATTGAAGTGCAAAAACTCTCAACAGCTTTTAATACGTCCATCACATTCACCACAAAATAGGCCAATTCACAGAAGACGATGAAGCTTGTATTTATAAATACAATCCAGGCATATAAGTCGTATAATATGTTTTTTAATTGAAACCAAAAGTCGTTGACATCACCTTCAGTAGGCCAACAACCGTTGCCTTTAAGGACTTTGTCAAAAACTTGCGGCAATTTTATATCGACACCATTTTTGGCCTTTGGCTTGTAGAAAAAAGACATTTTAAACTTATTTGGATATTTAATAGTCCGAAAATTATGTTCACTGCTTAAAGTTGTGCTGTATACTGTAGTGTTAACACGTCTAACGAAAGAGTTTAAATAAAAAAATGTGATTTGTTCATTAAACCTTCAATATAAACAAATAAAGTTTTGTTTTAATATGTTAATAAACACATAAATACAAGAATGGGGGTGTGTGGGTGTTTGTGTTAGTAAACATATTAATTGTTGTGGATTTTAATTATTAATTTTTTAAGTATTTTATATTTTAATGCATATGTACTATAAATATGTACACATGTATATACGTATAATTACATGTATGTGTGTGTTAAAAGCAAATAGATGTAAATATATTATTTGTAATTATTTGTGCATCCCTATCCAATTGTAATTATCAGGGCAAATATTTATTAAGAAAAAAAATTAAAAAAGTAAACAAAAAATAGCTGAACAAGTATGAAAGTCCAGTCTATGCCCCACTTGGTACCCATGGGCAATCATGAGTTTAAGATTCATGTTAAACTTTTTGTGCCGAATATTATTTAGATATGTATATTCATTTATAGTAGATTTGTTTGACTTAAAGTGGTTTTAGTAAGGGCTATATATGTGACTCATGGATAATTTTGGAACTGCCAGCCCAACATTTTGCCATGACTTACCTAATGTAAAAGCTATTGTCGCCAATTTATATGTCAATGGCGACATTTATAAGAAAATTGTGGAATTAAAAGCGTTATTCGGGAGTTGTGTTTGTATGGGAACTATGAACGGCCCATGCTTCTTACATAATAAAAAGGTACCTATATATATATATATAAAAAATATGTGTGGTCGCACATTAACCGAGTCCAATAAAATTTGGTTAGATTCTTTTGATTGTCAAAAAAAAGGTCGAACTTAATAAGATAGCTTATGGGCACAAATACTCTATTCCGGAGCTATATGAAATAATGGACCAATTCTCAACATTTCCAATAGCCTTAGTCACAGTGACAATTGAACCTATGTACCAAATTTCAACCTATTATCTCCAAAATTGTACTGCGCGCACAAGGTTTATATGATCAGTTCGCCATCCGGACGGAAGGACATAGTTAGATCGATTCAAAAAGTAATTCTAAGGGTATTCTTACACTTAACAATTATATGACAAAATATCCAAAAAACTGACCACTAAACATATTAACCAATTTAAATTGATTTACTTAGCTTTATTTTAAAGTAGATTGTAATTAATAAAAAGTTGTTAAATGTTGTTTAATCTAGCAAACATTATGTAAAATCAAACAAATATTTAATAAAAAAATGGTTGCGTATGGGGATGACATATTTGTCTAGTGTGACCATATCTAAAGTCGATCGGTACACATAACGGTAGTTCTAGGATAGGGTATTCAATTAATCGATGTTTTGTATTAATCGATTAATCGAGCGAATAAAAATTTAATCGAATAATAATCGAACAAACTAATATTATTCGGTTAATCGAATAATTTTTATTTTATCTAGTTTGGAAAAAAAAAGACCAAAAATTATGACCCCTATTCTGCATTTCGATTCGGATCGAAATTTTCTCCGTTTTTGGCAACTTTGGTGTTTTGTGCCAATGTTCTGTAACTCCCGTGTTGAAAAACTTTTCGATTGAAATGTGAGAACTGAAACAAAAATACCATAAGTTGAAACAAACATGTTTTTCTCACTAAACTGTTACTGAAACATTTTTGGCGAGTAATTTCCTTACGTTACAGCTATTACACACCAAAAATGATACAAAACACCAAAGTTGCCAAAAACGGAGAAAATTTCGATCCGAATCGAAACGCAGAATAGGGGTGTATATTTTTTAACTTAAAAATTTTATTTAATAAGTAACAACAATTTAACAAAAGCTCCTTCATGTAAATAAAGAGGAAAACTTTTTAAATAAAAATAGCGTCAAAGTTCTTTATTCTAATTTGACCTTTATTTTTATAATTATTTTTAATTATTTAAGCTTGAGGTCTTTTTTTTATAAATATATATAATATTTTATAAATAAAAAGACCTCAAGCTTAAATAATTAAAAATAATTTATAGTGTCAAAATTTAAACTTATCCGTTAAAATAATATTTAAAAACAAAAAGAGTTTAAGTGTACATGTTTTAAACGATTTCTTTCTTTTGTTTTGATGAAACTTGATTTAAAAAAGATTCTTTCACTTATTGTTAACGTTGGAGAGATTGGAAGCAAAGCGTTATAAATCATATTTTATTTGATTTATTTATTTATTAACAGTAATAATAAAAGCCAATTTGGCAAAAAAAAAACATTCTTAAAATAAGTTATTCCCAAACTCTTTGGTTTCATTCTTTGTACTCTACTATATCTTAAAAAATTGTAACTCGAAGGAAATGTTCCTGAGTTAAGAAACAATAAAAGGGTGTTTAAAATGATTAAAAGGATTGTTTTTACTGTGAAAAAACAATATTCGATTAATCGACATAAATTATTCGAATTATTTTTGAATCGAAAATAAGCCAATTTAAATTAATCGAAGAGTTAATCGCCCAAAATTATTCGATTAATCGAACAACGGTTATTCGTTTGAATACCCTAGTCTAGGATTAATATTTTAAAGTGATACAACACGTTACAAACCCTCCCCACTTTTTTGGTGTGGGTATAAAAATATCATAAATATTTATCCCAAAAACTTTTATTAAAAACTTTTATTGTTAAATCATCATCTAAATAATTACTTAACGAATTTATTGCATCAAAATTTGTCAACAGATTTTGCCCCAAAGACCCTAGTGTAATCATTTATGCAAACATTTCATTATTTTTAAGAAATTGATAAATATAATTATTATAATTAATATATATTTTACAAAACATTTTGCAAAATATGCAAAATCTTACATTTCGAGCTAAAAGCTGGAAAAACTTGTCCCTGTAATTATAATAAAAAAATTATTAAGTTAGTTGATACAATTCATATTAACACATTCATAAATAATATATGACCTGACTTTTTATTCAAAATATACAACTTCTCATTTTAAATATCAATAAAAATAATCAACAAATTACTTTGGTTACAATTTATGCAGATAACGTAATTATATAGCCATTCCTTTAAGTATAATTCAAAGTTGTAAAGTAATGTCTAGACGCTGGTTAAAATACATTTATTAGTCTACACAAAAGTGAAATATATTTGACGCCGCAAGCAAAGAGTTCAACAGTTTTGATTAAATTATTGCAAAAGATGTAAATGTAGATACCATGGAGTTTTATTTATGTGTCTCTCGTGGCTAGAGAATATTTTTTAGTGTCTTATTCTCTTGTCATAAAAACTTCCGATTTAAAAAATGGCAAACTGTGATGATGATGAAAAACAAAATTATTTCTGATATAAAAAAATGCATTCAAAGGATATTTAAAAAGAAAATAGAATTGATTATTGACCAACCAAAACTAGGCTTTGGAAACTCAAACGATGGTTATACTGCAAGGCGTTTTTTTAAGAAAGCTAAAGTATCTACAGAAGTTTTAAAAATAGATTTTAAGTAAATAAAAATTTTGCACACAATAGTAATAGTTATTTCTAGTGGTATTGGAATAATATTAAAAGATTTCAAAATTTCGCTAATGACGCTACCATGCTATTTGTTTTAAATTCTCCATCGTATTATACGCCTCCTACTTTACATAAATACTTTATTAACGGGCCAGAAATTATACCGCCTTCACCATTGCCTATTGCTCAACTAAATAAAGGAGCTCGTAAAGCTAAAAATAAGGATTTCAAAAGCACTTTTCGTGTAAATACCGTCGGGAAAATATAAAAGTACACACCTCTTCTAGATTTATTTTAAGTTCTGATCATTTCAAGTATAAGGAACACATAGTTGTAAAAAGGAAATGGAGCAAATACCACAGTCTGCATTAGAGTTACTCATTCTTCCCCACAGTGAAAATAATATTGGTAACTAATGATTATGAAATAAGTAATGCTTTTAAAGTTAATAAAATGAAGTAAATAAAAAATAATAATTAAAGTCATTATTGGGAATACAAAATTCTTAATTAATAAGATTTTGTTTGTCGTGCTTGATTACCAATTTGTATTCTTGATAAAAACACTGAAATTTATTTTTGGAGGATAAGCTAGCTTCTATTCTAATAATTAGGCCTGCGATTTCCTTAAAAATGCATGTTTTTGGTCTAAGAACGATGTCGACCAAAAAAATTTGAATTAAAATGGCATCGATTTGTTTTGGCATATTTTTTGCATATTTTGGCAATTTTTTGGTGATTTTTTTATTATAAAAACAATTCTTCAAAAAAAATTTTTTAATTCAATAAATAAATAAATTCTTTTGGAGCTTTGGTTAAAATACTAAAATAAACTGATGCAGTAACTTACATACATAGTTAAGGCTGCCAATGGGCTAAAAATATTTTATCAAGGATTTAAAAAAATAAAATAAATTTCAAATATTTTTGGGGGTACCACACCTGAAAATTAAATGCATTGGCTTCCTTCAAGTACTCTCCTATAACTTCGTTTGACGTTGAGAGATCCATTTTCCATGTACAAATTTTTAAGTAGTTTATTACATATTTCGTTATCAAAGTTTTAACTAATGGCACATTGAGATCCTTGTGAATATTTGAGTTTTTAACAAGGACCCTAAATAACAATTATGCTCAGTTTTCAGTTACCAAAAAACTGACCACTTTTAAGAAATATTCTAAAAAAATTGCTCATAGTTATTATGTATAATGAAAATAAGTATTTGTTAATCATAACTATTATTAAAATCTTTTTACATTGGCTCATAACTATTATGATCGATAAATATTTATTTCTCTTACAGATAACTATTACTAAGTCCCAATTTCCACAATGCAAGTCTTATTAATAAACTTATCACATTTTCTTCTTTGAATCAGCTTCGGTGTTTCCACGAGTCAAGTCTTATTATTTATCTGTTATTCCATTTGTATGAATGTATATGTGCGTTTTGACATTTCGCTTAAAACATATTTCTTATTAAAATATATTTAAATTCAAATTCGTGTTAATTTTTAATATTTATTAAATATGTATGTATATTTCTTTTGTTTTGTTCAAGGTATATTTACACAAGGTAAACTCGTTGGCCCATATGTTTGTCAGCTGTTTACCCATAGTTGGAACCACAACGTCAAATTGCGTGTATATGAGCCAAAATTTGTACATGTGTGCGTTAAATTGTTTTTGTTTTATATGAAGACAATTTTGACAACATGGTTCCTTTTATAGAGCAAATTGTCTACACTCCCAAATGAGTCTACCTTGTGTAAATATACCTTGGTTTTGTTAAAATAAAAAATATTCAAAAAATTTTACACACAAAAAATCACACACGCTACGAAATTAACTTTGTACAACGAAATTAAATATGAAAGATAATTGTCAAAATAGACCTGCTGAAAATTACGAATGAGAAAACAAAGTGCATATGACGAGTACAGCAAGCTGAGTACTCGTTTCTTTTCCCCTCGTCACTCTCGCCTACAAAGTAGCAAGCTGATCAATAAGACTTGCATTGTGGAAATTGGGACTAATGATTTTTATTGTTTTGATTTCCGATAGTAATTATTTCGATTATTATCTTGATATTAATTGTTTTATTTTTGCAGATTATGCATATATACATACACATTAAAATTAGTTATAACTGTTATGTTATTTCTAATTCATAACTATTAAAAATAATTAGTAATATATCTATCGAATAGTAATAGTTATGTTTGAGAAATACTTTTATTTGATACCCATAATAGTTATCATCAATTTTTAAAAATAAAAATTTGAAATAATAATTATTCTTAATAAATAAAATATAAATTTATTCATAATAATTATTCGCAATTTTTATCGAATAAAAGTTATAACCATTAAGTTCCTGGTTTTTAACATACCAAGCGGCAGCTGTGATTATTTGAAGAAGTTTATTTTGGAGCTTTTAAATTTTTTCGATATTAGAGGCCGAGGCAGTGCCCCATAACTGAATACCATAGCACCAGATTGGCTTTAAGATGGAGTTGTAAAGTAGAAGTTTGCAATCCCGACTAAGGACAGAGTTCCTTCCAGTAAGCCAACGAAGTTGGATGGCTTTTAGTTTCATTTGAGTTAATTTTGCCTCTAAACCGCGATCTAGATGTATACCGAGATATGTATTTTACATGCGAATTTTGAGGTATTATTATTTTTGCTCATTGACCTTTATCTTCCATTGTTTTAACCATATATCTGGTTGAAATATATGAACTGTAAGTAACGAGATGCTTCATCACGGTTTTCGTGAACGCTTAAAAAAGCTGTATCATTAGCAAATGTTGAAGTTTCACAGAAAAAATTTTGCACCAGTAAACGCATTAATCAAAAATAAAATCAGTTTTAATTAAAAATTTAAACAAGTAAATTAAACGTTTAATCAAGTGAATTAAACGTTTAATCAAGTGAATTAAACGTATAATCAAGTGAATTAAACGTTTAATTGATATTATTAATATGTTTACTGGTGCAAATTAATATTTTCAATTAAACGTTTAATACTATTGATTAAACGATTATTTCATTTGAGTAAACGTTTAATTCACGTGATTAAATTTTTCATTAAAACTGATTTTATTTTTAATTAATGCGTTTACTGGTGCAAAATTTTTTTCTGTGTTGGGTGTAGTTGTTTGTTGGCATATCCGAGGTATATATTAGGTATAAAAGTGGGCCCAGGCTGCTTCCCTGAGGGACTCCAGCGTCAATTGGCTGAGAAGAGCTTACATAATTACCTTCTTTTATAATAAACTTTCGACCAACTAAGTAACTCTCTAACAGCTTGTGTGTGTTTACTGGTAAGTTAAGCTTCAATTTATCATGCCAGACTTTATCAAAAGCTTGAGAAACATCGATGAAGAGAGCGGAACAATATTTTCTTTCTTCAAAGGCTTGTCTTATGGCGTTTACTATTCGATGGGTTTGTTCAATTGTGCTGTGTTCTCTTCTAAAGCCGAATTGGTGGTTAGGAATACATCTATTTTCATTTAAAATTGGGGTTAATTTTGACACTAACAGCTTCTCAAACAGCTTTGATATATTAAAAGTAAGCCTATATGACTCAACTTTTATGTGAACCTTTCCTGGTTTAGGTATTACGGTAACTAAGGAAACTTTCCATTCTTGAAAGTAGTATGCAAGGCGTAAAATAGCATAAAAAATTAAAAGAATAATTTTCTTTGCTGTGCTGGGTAGCTTATGACCTTATCAAAACCTGGGGCTTTCTTGGAGTTTAAATCACAAAAAGCCTTTTCGATTTCTCTTATCTCAAATCTAGCAGCAACAGGTGGTAACTCGACCGCAATATCGTGAGATATATTTGGGGTAAATACGTTTTTTTAATGATTAACAAACAAATTTCCTTTTTAAATACCATTTAGTGCCCAACTTCCATTCAAGTTTCTTAACGGTGGTTTAGAGACAACTAGCCTTTTAAGACTTCAAGCTGCACGCCATAATGAGTAGTCTGATTGTAGAGTTGCATCAAGTTCCTTAAGATATTTTTCCAGAGTAGCCGTTTTCTGAGTCTGCAGTAACTTCCTCAGTCGTAATAATAATATGTTTGAATGTGATTTTTTGCAGTTAAATTTTGCAATTATGAAATTTGGAGAAAAAAATAGGTTTTAATTTTAAAATTTTACTAATATAAATAGATATTTACTGCCGTATTCATAAAAAATTAAAATGGATTTGAAATGTATTTTAAGAAAAATTTGTATGAAAATTTTGCCTTAAAACACATTTCAAACTTGTTTTATTTTTTATGAATACGGCAGTTAATATTTATTCCTTTTTATTTTTTGAAAAGATATTTTTTTTCTAAAGGCACATTAGGTATGCTCTAATTTGCAATTCAATTTACTAGCGAAAATTGTGAAATAAGATTATTTTTTACAAAATACAAAAAAAACATAAGAGGTTAAAACAATTTTCCATTTTTATATTTTTTTAATTGTGTTTTTTTATGTATAAATGAATGTCTATCGATAAAAAATAACATTTTAATATTGCGAATTTCTTGAATTAATCTCCACTTTTGATACCGTTCACCCCACTGTGCGCTGTAGTGAAACAGACCAGAGTCGCTGGCAGGAATCGAACCGCCAACCCACGCACTGATAGACTGACTAACAGCTCACTAAAGCTTTTTTAAAAATAAATTCCTTTGATTTCTACCACGTTTTTTTATATACATGTCTTTATGGTGCAATGAGAAGACTTGAGGACGACACCAAAGATTTTGCAAGAAAGGCCAACTTCTTTTGGACTGTGAATGCCTACTAGGAATCCTACTCACGAATTACTTAACATTTCTCTCTCATCTGCTTAGGAAGAGCAGTTTATGGAAGGAAGCTTAATAGTATTTTCCAAACAGATTTTATTATTTTAATATAAATATTTTTCAAACATTTGATCAACGTCTGTCTACATACAAATTTCTGTTTTAAAACAAAATTAATCAATTTTGTTTTTCCTATTTGCCTTCAAAAAAAATGTATGTATTTCTGATTGTATTTTGCCGAAAAATTTAGTCATTTAAAACTGATTTCCTCATAAATTACAACAACAACAAATTTTATTCGAAATGAAAGGTTCAAAATTTTCTAACTGTGTGTTTTTATTGATGTTTTCCTTGCCAACGCCGGTGCTGCTAATGTTGTCGTATATTTTCCATTTGCAATAATTTCCGATTGTTATCGTTCTGCTTACAAAAAAAATAAAAGCATCCGTTTTTTAAAGCGAAAAAGTCGCAGTCATAGTCATGCATAGATAGTTGTTTGTTGGTTTGCTCACAAAAGGATGTTCAATAATTTCAGTGGATTGATAGAAATGGGATTGCGGGAGAGACAAGGAGGCTAAAGGAGATGAGAATTAGTCGCGAGCAATTGAAAACGGAAATTTAAATTCGTTTGTTGTTTTTTTTTAGTTTTTTTGGATTTCTACACTTGATTTTTAAATGTCTGAATTGTTTTTTGTTTTCGTTGTTATTTCATGTTCATTTTTTGTTTTCTTTTATTTCTTTGATGGCAACAGCTTGCAGGTGTTTTTTATGTTCCGCAAATGCCAAAATATATTGGAAAAATGTTAAGGAAATATAAAAAACATTTTTAATTTTTCGAATTTTTTTCAAATCTTAAGGCCTATAACTCAGTGAATTTTTATCCGATCAACAGAATAAATATGAGGAAAAACATATTTATTCAATAGTCTTAATTTTGTACAATTCTGATGAACAGTTTTTGAGATTTTTTTAAGTAGCTAAAACTACTGCTTCTTGAGAGAAATATTTGTGTTCACCTTAGAAAACTTCTTATTTTTGAGGTGATGGCAAACAATTTTAAGATTTGTGAACCAGAGTGATCAATATTGTTTGAAGATCTCGGACTTTTTTTAAACAACTCTAAAATTCCAGAGTAAAATCAACTGATAAATCTACATAAACAATGTCTTAATCAATTAAAAAAGATCGAATCTGTGCTGTGCCGTGAACCTTGTGAATCCCCCAAATAGTTTAACCCTTTCGCACCTATTGGGACATATGTATCCCACTGAATGTTCCCAGAGTCCTAGTATTAAAGTTTTTTACTTTAAATGATTGAAAACCGTCCCATTTAGTTATTTAGACGTTTAAGTACAAATATTAAAACAAGTCTTGCTTATTATCATAACACGTGTTGTTTGGAGGAGTTTTTTGATCAGTTACCCAAAGTGTATGAACTAGACTGTAAATCACAGAAATGCTGGAATAAAGTTTTTATAGATTGGTGATGTCAGCTGTAAATTTACGACTAATGGGACTTTTATGTCCCATTCCAAACTCCTGATGGGACATATATGTCCCACCCCAAGTCCCTTCCCTGCGTAGGGGCACACAAAAAAAGATAAATATTAGTTTAATATGCATATCCTTGTAAAAATAGCCCATTATAAAAGCTTGAAACTAACTAATCGTCTCCCGTACCGAAAGGGTTAAATTCTTTTTTACTTTTTTAATTATTATTTTTTCTCTGTCCATTGTTTTTACAATTTGATAATGATAATAATAATAATAATGATAATGATAATGAGGAAGCCCGTTCCTTTTATATGGCCCTGTCAACAAGCATAACTGACTTGAAACAAGAGCAGTTTAACAGCGACAAGTAAACCTAGTTAATTAAGTGTTCCGGTTTTTCAAAGGTCAATTTGCCCATATTTTTGAGAGTGACATTGGCTTTGGTAACTTAGCTCCACGTTCACCAAATTAAACAGTTCTTGACAGTTTACTTAAAAGATATTTGAAAGACAAAATGTATATAAACAAGCAAAAAAACATTTTCCAACTAAAAATCAACATTCGAACTTAAATCATGGCCATTGCACCCGAAGTTTTGCAAAAAGTTATATGATATCTGGTAAAAACAACACGTATATATGTATGTACAGTATTGTTCGAAACCAAAGCAACTTTTTGTGACATTATAAAAAAATTTTACATTTTATTTTTAAGTAGATTAAATAAAAATAACACAGTAAATTTTTATTATGCAACTACTTTCTAACAGTAACTAAATTTATTTCCTTGCAAAAAATAAACAAGTAAAAATTAAGTCAACTCTTTCAGTACTTCGTATAATAGCCTTTGTTTCTTATGACCTCCGCACATCGTTTTGACATAGAATCAACAAGATTTGTTGATGAAGCAATCCAACAGATCCTGCTTATTTTTGAAACGACCAGCTCCCACCATCGCTTCAGAATGCTGAAAATGTTCTCTATGGAATTTAAGTTTGGTGATTGAGCTGGCCAATCCAAGACTCGAATCCTATTACCAGACAATTAATATTTGATTAGTTTTAGCGAGTGTTTTTGGTCATTGATACATTGAAACACAAATATAAGTGGCATTTCCCATTTGGCTTATTGAAGAACGTAGTTGGCTAACAAGTCCCTATAAAAGAAACAATCCATTTTTGTATGTATGAACAACGGGTCCACGCCATTACATTACCGTTTACATTGTTTATTGTGAATTTACAATAAGGTGGATGTTACCATTACATGTTTACCACTCCCTTTGGCTTTAACAAGTCTTGTCGCTAAATAAAACAGTTTTCTATTTTGCCACAGTCCATTTCAAGCAAGCTTTTTTAATATCCAATCTGAAATTTCTTCAAAATAATTATAACGAGTGTTCGCCTAATGGTCAAAATTCGACCATTAATTTTTAGGTTCATATGAAGATACTACATCTAAGTATATATGAATTTACATGTTTTGAGCATTCATTTTTTCCATTTTAGTGGATCGATTTGGCAAGGGACCAACCTCTGGTTCATATTCTATCTTCTACTATAAAAAATATTAGAAAATATCAATTGAAAAACAAAAAACTATCATAAAATCTCCTTTGTAAATCGTACTCCACTCAGGACATTGCATTTTAATTTTGTTTTTTTTTTTTTTTTCAATTTTTTCAAAACGAAAATTAATCAAAAAACCAGATGTTGAACGAAAAAACTACCAAAAAGCTCCCCTTACATATTCTTATTATATTTTCATCTTATAGGTTTTAATTCACTCAGGACCCTGCCCCTATAATATTATGTTTCTAAGTTAAATAAATCATTACATGCAGCACGGAAAAGTAAAATAAAGAAAATTAATTTCCCGTATTTATATAGTCGATATATTCGAAAACCGGTTTCTTAAAAATGTCGAATAATCGAGCACCCTATTTTTTTATTATTTGATAATTAGAAAAAACAAATATTGTATTTTGTACATATGTGTTAGTAGCTAATTTGAATGCTTATTTCTCCGAAAATATTGAAAAGATTTTAATAAAATATATATTGTGCACTTCTGTAAGTAAATATCTTTCAAATGGTGTGTGTTTTTTTCAAATCGGTTGACATACAGAGGAGGAAAGTGTTCTTAACTTATAAGGCTTTGATAACTTTATCAAGACAAGTTGCTTAGGTTTCGAACAATACTGTAAGAATGTGCGAAGCAGAAAATGGCCAGCATATAAAAGTTATAAGCAGGGTACGAAAAAAAACTGTACATTTTCGTAACGTATTTTTCTAACACACAAACTATAAAATTTTTTTTTGTGTATGTGAATGTGTGCACAAACATATACGGTACACAGCGAGAGTGAGCTGACGCACACAAACACTACGATAACGTACATAACATCTTTTAACGTACATGTACAGTATTTTTAGCGTACTTATCTGTACTTTTTATTGAACACGTATGTGTATTTAACGTGCGTGTGTGTGTGGTATGTAGTATTTTTAATATCAAAAAAGGCCAAAAATATGATTTGAAATCGAGTTGTATAACAGGAGTGCAGAAATATAAGAAGCATGCAAAAGTACTAATATTTTATGGAGCAGAGTAGTAGTATTGGTGCCTATTTCAGTAAACAATTGTTTTTGTTTTTTACGCGAAGAATGCACATGTGCGCGGCTGTGTTTAACTTTGTTCAATTACAGTGTGTAAGATAAATGGTTATATAAGGAATTAAAAACATATGTTATGATAAACAATGTCTTTGTTAATGTCCACAGTCTTTTATATTATTAAACATTTGAATGGCATAGGGAAAATGTTATTAAGAGGCATTATGATCATTTTTGTAGCTAAATTACTGAGTACACTGATAAGAAAAAAAGCTTTTTATTAGAATTGAAAAGAATTTTTGGCATGGTTAACAGGCGAAGAAAATGATGAAAATAAATCAGATTTTATTTAAAAAAAAAACAAGTTTTACAACCAAAACAATATCTTGTGATTAAATATTAATAAAAATTTTGGGCTGGATTTTGCCTGTCACTGTACATTCTCTCGCAAAACATTTTTGTGCATCAGAGAAAATAATGTTGTAAGTAATGATCAGCGTTGTCAACTTGTTGCGTTTCGCACCATTTTGGGTGCTTTTTTAAAATTTTTGTTTGAAAAATACTTGGCAACAAAGCAAAGACAAAAATTTGTCGTTAAGCAGTCAAAATTTGTAAATCAACTATAATTGTCTTGAGGAGCTATTCTGTAATGGAATTTTATAAATGTCTATCGGGTGAACAAAAAAAAAAAAAAAACATGGTCAAATCTGGTCCGCTTTGCTACTCTGATTTAGGTTGCACCACAATATGTTTGTACCTTATAAAACCTAAAAACCAAGACAGTTTATGGGCACAAAAACTCTATTCCGGAAAGAAGTTTGTATGTAAGCTATGTAATATTATGAACCAATTCGCACCATTTTGAATAGGATTCAACCTTGTAACAATTAACACATATCCCAAATTAGATTCAATTTTTTCCAAAATTGCGAAAGTATAGACTTGCGCACAAGATTAACTTTGAAAGACAACAGACCTCGTTAGATCGACTCTAAAATTGATTCTGAGTCAATCGGTATACTAAACTATTTAAATGTATTACACATACATAATAGTACAAACTCATAAAATCCTCTCCACATACAGTAGTGTGGGTATAGAAAGTAAGAGCAGAATGTTGTGCTGGAGTGGCTCGGGTTTATGACAGTTGAATGTGATGCCATTTGGACTTTGCATGCTTGGTGCACTTTGACGACATTATTGTCATGGGGAAAACACTTGACGAACACTTGAAAAATTTGGAAGAAATGTTGAAACGTATATCCACGGCATGACTTCCAAAAGGAAGTAAAGTACCTGGGACATCGCGTAACCTCCAAAGGCATTTAACAGATAAAGATAAAATAATACCTGTAATGGATTGGATAGGCTTAGTGCATACTAGTGATGTTACGAATATTTGTATTCGTATTCGAAATGCCGAATATTAACCTGCTTTACGTTATTCGTACTCTCCAAATTCAAGGGAATATTTCGCGAATATTTTGTTAATGCCTTCCAAGGAAGAAAAAATACAAAAGTGTAAAAAATACATAAAATTAAACAAAAAGTATTAATTTTTATTAGAAAAGATTTTTGTCATTTTAACACAAAAAAATCTTCTATTAGAAAAGTGAAAAACAAACAAACATTAGAAGTTTGACCCGGTACAAAACTATTTTATGAAAATTACTCAAGTTTTAACTTCAACTTTTCCAGATTTATTATCATTTTAAGCAATGTGCTAATTATCGTAAGAAAATTATCGACAACCGGATTTCAAATTAAGTCATCGGAGTGAGATAATAAATTTAAATACATTTGGTAGTGTGACAGCTTTTTTACAATTTATTTTTTAAACGAAAATAAAAGATTTATTATATCGAGTGGCGTTTTAGTTCAGATTGGATATTCGCTGAATATTGGCGCAGATATTCGTATTCGCGAATATTAAAAATTGATATTCGTGACATCACTAGTACAAATCAATACAAATAAATTTGTTAGGTTTTTTTATTTTTGTTAAGTTCTATATTTTTTTCCTAAACCCCTAAACTGTAAAAGACTGCTTTATTATAATATTTTTAATACAAAAATATTTTACTTTTTATTTAAAATTACTCAAACAAACATTTTAAATTAAAAAGAAAGTCTAAACTTGGTGCGTTTCTATTTTCAAATGGCGCGTTTTCTTCACCTTTTTGGTGCGTTTTGAAATTTCAAAGTTGACAACGCTGGTAATGATCAGTTGTAGAGAGTATGCGTATATTTAAATATGTATAATTGTTTGTGCACATTTTTAAGTGGTAAACAGGGTTGCCAAACTTGGTATTTTCGTTTGGTAGGATGGTAGGCTAATCCTAATTTTGGTCGGTTTGAGAAAATTTACTTTTTCATTTTATAAATTGACTTTTTATATGTGGTAGGACATAGTCTGTTAAAGCAACTGACTATATCGCAAAGCAGGCAACAGAAAATAGAATATTTATTAAAAAAAAAACAGAAGATCTTCTTGATTGTTGGTGAAACTTCGGATGTGAGAATAAAGAAATGAAAATAAAAAATTTTTTACAACAAACAATATTTAAAAAATATTATTGAATTGGCAACAGACGGCGCTAACGCCATGGCGGGTAAAGTAACTGGAATAAAAAACTTACTTAGAAATGAATTTGTTTAATTTACATTAAGTGCGCTCTCCCCACCTGTGTTCAAGTTACGCATGTAAAAAGCTGAAGGAAAATATAGAGCTTCTTTGTTGTAATATTAACAGTTTTTTCCCATAGCCCTTAAAGAATTACTGAACTAAAAGAATTTCAGGAATAATGTTCGGTACCACCTCATAAGATATAAGCTGCTTCTTATACAAAACGCCTATTTTTGGAGGTTGTTATTGCAAGATTTTTTGAACAGTGGAATGCTTTAGTACTATATTTTGTATCCTGTTTTTACGAAGTCAATGGTTTAAGAGCTGTAGAACTCGCCGAACATATGTCTTATAAAGTCAAATGCCATTTTTTATTTGTGTCATATACAAGTATATTGCGATTCTGACTTGAAATCTTATTATAGGTGCTCTCTAAATCGCAATCGCAAGAAGTTAGCCATCTTCAAAAACCATTTAAGATCGGAAGCAAAACGCATGAGTTTTCGAACAACATGAAATAAATCTAGCGTCTTGCGACTTCAAATCGTGCGATTGTTAGAAAATGGCAGACATACTAGTCATAATTAATAATCTTAATAAAGAATATCAACCAGAAGTATATCGTTTGTCATATTATAATCATGTTTAAAGTCCAATATTTTTACACATTTTTATTAATTTTATAAAAAAGGCGACACTAACATAAGTCGATTTCGATAAAAAAAAAAATAATCATGTTGATGTCTTAAATATTTTTATTGACACAGAAGCTAAAATAGAAATATGTACTTAAATTTAAAATTGGGCTTCTATATAAAATAAAACCTACAGGGGTGTGCTCGAAATCGAAAACGTAAAACGTAAGAATTTTAACAGTCGTTTTTTACTTAGATTTCTGTAATAAAAGAATTGTATGAGAAACATTATACAAATATTTGTCTATTAAACAGAATTTAATAACAAACATTATAAAAATTGGATTTAAAGTGTATTAAAAAGAACTCCCAAATTCTTGCGTTTTAAGAAATTAAAATATTACAAATAAGTACTCCTTTTAAGTTATTGTCTTATCAAGATTTGCCTATTTATATAGTTAGCTTAATAGAAATTAGCCTTTCAGTAGACTTAGGCAATGATATATTTTCGAATTAGGTGAATTCCATTAAAAATGGATTCAAATAAAAATATTTTACGATCATGCCAACTTTGTCTCTTATTGCATATTACAAAAAATGAATAGCTTTATCCAATAAAAATTGTGCTTTACATCAAAAAAATACATTCATATACATATGAAAATTTTTAAATATTTGAAAAAATGTTTCAAAGGATTTTGGTAGGTTTTATAGACAATTTTGGTTGGATAAAAACTTTTGAACGGCAACCCTGGTGGTAAATTGAACGTCGAAAATTGTTGTTGTGCTATGTTTTATTCGTTTTTATTTGAAGAAAACAAAATATTTTAACACTCATAAAATTATTACAGTAATTGATTGTGGGTTATAAAATTCGTTTTTTGTACTATTAAAATTGAATATATATATATAGTTAGTTTTCAAATAACTTTGGTTTTAACCTTTATGTTTGTTATTCAAAAAACAAATTAGCAAAAAATAAAGTTTTTCCGTACATATAATGTTATGTAGTTTGATTTTTTGTTGTTTAAAATATATATATTTTAAAAGCAACAACTATTAAATTTTACGGAATATGCTGTTAAATAAATAAAAATTTTAAAATTAATGTAAAATTCATTTATTTTAAAGTAAAAATTTATTTTAAATTAAATGTAAAAATTCATTTTGAATTAAATGTAAAAATTTATTTTAAATTAAATAAATTTTCAGTTCTTTAAAATGAACTTTCTTTTTGAATATAGCTACATAATTTTTTGATTGTATGAATATTATACTTTGGGATGAGTGCTCTTGTTTCTTTTTTATATTTTTTTTTTTTGCAGTAAAAGAGTTTGTGTTTTTTTTTTATATATTTTAGGTAAATCCTTTTTTTTACCTAGTTATTTTTGTATGCACTTGCATGGATATTGGTTTATTAAGCAATACTTATGGCGCCAACATTAACGCTGTAAAATAATTGTATACAACATTTGAGACAATTGATGTGCATATGTACGCCTACCTAAGTACATATGTACAAATGTGAAGATCCTTTTTATGGGAATTTTTTACTTGTGCCTTGTATATTTGAAGAAAGAAAAAAAAAACATTTCTATGACTGATCTTGTTTTTCATAATAAACAATTTTTTTCGGTTAAAGAATTGTTCATACATTTAAGGTAATTTTTTTTTCTTGACTATTTTTATGAGCAATATTTATGGCACCAAACTCTTTCAGATGAAATATCATTCATAAAAAACGTAAAAGCAACAAATTCGCAGAAAATTAAGGAATTTTCGCGCCCTCAAAAAAATTGTTTGTGCACATTTGTAAGTGGTAAATCAAAAGTCGAAAATTGTTATTGTGCTTTGCGTTATTCGAGTTTATTTGAAAAAAAAAATTTTAAGAGTCCTCTTCTTTTTTATAATTTAAAATTTTTTTCAGTTATTTTTTATATTCATACATACCTTTTAGGTAAATGTTTTTTATTTAATTTTTTTGTATGCACTTGCGTGGACAATGGCATATTAAACAATAATTATGGCACCAACCTCTTTCGCGAAAAATTAAGGAATTTTCAGTTGACTTCAATCATTATGCATTTTAAGTAATGATTTAACATTTGATTGAAAAGAAAGTAAGATGCCGCGCCCTAAAAATAATTTTTTGCACGATTATTTTAGTTTAATCGATGAAAGTGACGTATTTTGTGATAATGGAAGTTGTGAAAAAAAAAATTAAATAATCATACCGGAAATCTAGAAAGACATTTAAAACGGTTCCACCCTACTTTATATTCAGATTATGTTGCAATAAAATGTGCAAATAAAAATAAAGTCAATGATTTCAAAACCAAAACAGTTCCAACCTACTTCAATCAAACTGACATTGAATTGGCGATTGTAGAATTATTTACAAGGAATGGACGCCTACTCCGTATGGCGAAAGATAGTGCTTTCAAAATATGAGTTCAACCGGCTTTTGATTCTTTGGGAATAATTGTTAATGAGCATAACGTAGAATACAGAATACATTTTTATCATACTTACAAAACGTTAATATTGTTTTATTTTGGCTTGACATTTCTAAATTTTTAAGTTTAAAGATATTCGCAGAATAGTTATTCGTAAAATAACTATATTTTCATTAAATTAAAAACGAACTAAATAATCCACAATCAATTATCGTAATAATTTTATGAGTGTAAAAATAATTTTTTTTCTGCAAATAAACTCGAATAACGTATAGCACAACAACAATTTTCGACGATTCATTTACCGCTTACAAATGTGCACAAACAATTACCTAGCGGGAAAAGTCAGAACAGCTTCATATTTAGGCCTTATTAAAGGCCTGATTTGACATTTTTTGATTCAATTACCATTCTGATCAAGGTGAATTGACTAGAAGGTGGGGTCAAGTCAACATATGGGTATTTTTTCTGTGGTGTAGTTGTCAAATATTGTATACAAGCTACAGTTTTTTATGTAAACAAACCTTTTTTTACTAGCAATATTTTTGACAATCGGACAATCGGACCACAGAAGCAGTGTTGTTGTAGTGCTGACTTCACTTTCTAGTGAATTCGCGTTGATTCTGATTTAACTGCTAAATAAGTTCTCTTATAAGGCTTCTGATCTTCCGTAGGTATAAAAGATAAGATCAATATTCCACATTCCCTTCTATGAGAAGGGAGAAGAGAAGGACTAAGGTATTTAGTTTTTTTGCGCGTTATAAAATTAAAATTGCATAAAAAAAAGACAAAACAGAATACAGAACAGTTAAATGAAAAAGAATAAATCATTTTAGTTGAGTTTAATACGTTAAAATTCCTTTTTGTTTTACCTAAAAATAACTGCTAAAAAGTATTAAAAAAAGTTTAAAAATTAAAAAATAAGTGCACAATCAAAACTTAATTGTTTTCTGATTTTTAGTGTAAAAACCATTTTTACCTTAAAACCATCTATTAATTATGTATAAAATATAATAAATATCCATTAAAAGTGCACAATTAAATTTCTATAACAAAGGAATTTGGCCCATTTTCCGTAAATTTGTCTAGTTTTATTTAAATTTTGACATAAAGAGAAAATTTTCATATACCATGAATGGTTTTTAGAGCCAATAACTTGAAGCTCTTTAAAAATACATTTCTAAAAGACTCTTTAAGATTACCTTTATTCTAATGCCTTTTGAAAACCATTCTCATCTCATGACAGCCTTCTAAAAGCCATTAATTTAAATGAATTTCAGAATCTCTGGCGAATGAAGCCAGAGTGGAAGGCCTACCCCTCAATGACAACGTGTGTAAAAAAGCTTTGAGTATGCAATGGAGCGAGCAGGCCTTGTACATCCAAAAGAAAGTACTGAGGCCTTCTAGAAGGCATCTGTATGCCCTCTTTTTCCCGCTGGGTATACATACATATTTACATATACGCATACTCTTAACACTTTACAACTGATCATTACTTGTTCTTTTCTCTACTGCATAAAGAACTTTTGCATGTTTCTTATATTTCTGCACTCCTGTTATAAAACTCGCTTTCAAATCATATTTTTGATGTTAGTTATAAAAAAAATTTTTTTTGCTTTAAAAAAATACATACACACACACGCACGTTAATTCTTCGCGTAAAAAACAAAAACAATTGTTTACTGAAATAGGCACCAATACTACTACTCTGCTCCATAAAATATTAGTACTTTTGCATGTTTCTTATATTTCTGCACTCCTGTTATACAACTCGATTTCAAATCATATTTTTGGCCTTTTTTGATATTAAAAATACTACTACCACACACACACGCACGTTAAATACACATACGTGTTCAATAAAAAGTACAGATAAGTACGCTAAAAATACTGTACATGTACGTTAAAAGATGTTATGTACGTTATCGTAGTGTTTGTGTGCGTCAGCTCACTCTCGCTGTGTACCGTATATGTTTGTGCACACATTCACAAACAGAAAATGTTTTTTTTTTTATTTTGTACTCTTGTAACGAATGTGAATGTGTATTGTTCATGGTAAAATACGGTATGGTACTCTTAATTGTGTACTTTACAGTTTTTTTTCGTACTCTGGTTATAAGCAATCGATCTATAGTATTTTGTGTTAGCTGCTAAGATGGACGATTCTGCGCATCGTAAACTTGACGAAGTGCTCGAATAATTTGGCGAATAGAGCACGAGTTTTGGAAATACATTTTCACGATTTGTAAACGTTGTTCTAGAGTTAGTCTGTGCATGGTGATTTGTCAAGGTATACTGAAAAAGAAGTAAAAAACACTTCATTACTAAAACAGCTAGTTTTATCACTTCAGGAAGTTTTTTAAAAAACAACCTTGATACAGCAACCTGTCTCTATCATATGTAGGGTCTTTGGAAAACACATTTCAACATACACACGGACAGACGAACATCGTTAAATCAATTGTAGAGATAACAAACGGAATAACAAAATTATATGAACCCTTTTCACCTGTAATGAAAGGTGTAAAAAAACTTTTATTTAAAATAGAAATTATTGCCTATATGTATATTTTTTCAAAAAACAAAATAGTCGGTTATATAAAATTTTCAAGGATCATCTTCGTAAAATGAGTACCGTAAATAAAAATAATTATCGTTTATCGCAATGAAATAACAGGATTAGAACTGTTATGAGAGCGTTAAAACGAAATCAAGATCTATTTGTGAAACGAAACTCGATAAAAAAAAAATATTGTAATTTAAACGTAAATTTAAAAAATACCATTTTAACAGTATTAAATATATTTTTTGTTACATATTGACTCAATAATACCTTAACTCTTATTGCAACACTCTATCTATTGAATTTACCACTATCACTTCATTGCAATCATCATCATCGAATGAAATGCGTTAAAAAGAATGGCATGTGGTGTTTTTCATTTCATTCTTTTTGATTCCATCAACAAAAAAAAGTAGAAGGCTTATGTAGAATATTTGAAAGAAATAACGAAATAAAAACGTATCGATTGCATTAAAACGTTATACCCTAACGATTTTCAATATAAAATAAGCTTAACATTTCTTATATGTACTTGGATTTTTACAGGTGATGGCCAAATTAAAAATTTCCCACATGAATTATATATATATAAAAAAAAAATGATTAGTCTAGAAAGAAAAAATTTTTATAAATCAAAATGACTTAGTACAAAATAAATCGATAGATGAAATGACTATACAAATGGACTTTGTGAGGGTGCAATGATCAATTGTGGAAACATTTTTTTCAATTTTTAAAAAAGATTTATGATTAATTATGTTCCGAAGTCCACAATTTTGGATTGTAAATAATTGATTGGTAAAACTAGAGCTGTATGCGAGAATTATACCTGACTAACAAGTACACATGCTCACAAGCAAAAAAATATAACAAAACTCGCATGCGAATCAGGAGCTTTGGCATTCTCACGATCACGTGTTCATACTATGGAAGTTTTCTTTCAGAAAGTCTGAGTTTATTGATAGGAGAGAGTGAAAAGAATTGCATGTTATCTTCCCCTCTCACTTATAAACTCGGATTTTTTAAAAGTAAACTTTCATGTTGTGAAGCCAGACTTTGTAAGATAATAAATAACATTAATGGCCAATTTCACTCAGCTCAGTTAAAACTAACTATTACTTTTACACATCGTTTATATGTATCTCAACTCTAATTCAAACTTAAAATGTGATCGCCCCTGAAATTGAAAAAGAAAAATCTTGGTTTTATACATTTTCGTTTTTGTATCAATGTTAAAGAAAAACGAAAGCAAATATTTTTATTATTAATATATTTTTTATTTGTTCCCATTCCTTTGACTTCAGCCTGTTCAAATTGCACATTTGAATTCTAGTGCGGATTTAAATAAAATCCTATAAGGAAGAACGTATGTTACAATCAAAATATGTTCAATTGCTTGAAATTCCAAGTAAGAGCAATGTTTTGTTTTTTATCCAGGTGCTTAGAATTAAAGGGGGGTTAAATTGAAGGCTATTAATAATGTTTTTTCTTCTTAGCAAACTTTTATTTTATTAAGTTTTTTTCAAATTAACGTAGAACAATGAACCAAAGTTGTCCTATTTTATTTTAAAAGTTAACAACGAGCTTATTCACAGTCTTAAACAGAAAATATTCTCTCAAATTTTTTTTTCAATTAACGGATTAATCCAAAATAAAATCAGTTTTAATTAAAAATTTAATCAATTGTGTTAAACGTTTAATTGATACTATTTATTTGTTTACGGGTGCAAAAATAATTAATTTTTTTATTAATATTACAAATTTTTTAATTGAAATCAATTTTAATTTTTTTTCTGTGTTATTAGCGTTGATGCTTAGTTTACCTCAAGGATCGCGTGAATTATCAAAATTTCTTTGTGTAGCACCCAAAATCCAAGAATAATTGTTGAACATGAAATGCATTTACTTAAATTCACAGTATGTTGCCGAATATCTCCTACAAGGATCATTGGACCAAAATTTCTTCGAAAACGGCAAGCAAATTGCGGGTTGTTTCCAGAGGTATGTAACAAGCTTAGAATTGTGCTGCCAACAGAATAGAACTACACAGCTCAAACAGCTTGTCCTGCGCGAAATCTTAGACGATCGTTTTTCTAATTTCAACAAAATTTCTGCAAAACAAAAGATTCATTGTATGGACACAAATGCAATTTCAAAAGATAACTAAAGGAGATTTGTATTTATTTTTAAATTAAGAGTTAGAAAAAGTATTACAAATTATAATCTAACTTAATAAGCCTGTTGTAGTAAATCAGGAATGGAACCTGCAACACTTTCACTGATAGACCAGCTCACCGCTAATCCATAAAAATGTTTTTGCTGGAAATGATTCATAATATAAGCGAAGACAAAAGAGCTTATCAGGTCACATCAAAAATTGGCATTGTTTGAAATGGTTCTAGCCTTTGGAAAATTTACGAAACAAACGAATATGTTTATGGTAAGCATTTAAGTGATTTTAGTTAGATGGGACCTATGGCTAATTTTGGAACTACCAGCACAACATTTTATCGTGGCATAGTAGCTATTGTTAAAATTATTGTCGCGAATATTTATATCATTATCGACATTTATAAGGAAAATATGGCATTAAAAGCCATATCCGGGAGTATTATTTGTATGGGACTTATTGTCAATATAGACCGATTCCAATTAAATTGTACTGAATTTGATCAAATTATCTCTAAAATTGCGACCTATACTACGAGCACAAGGTTACATGAACAGGCAACCAGCCGGACGGACTCAGAAAGTGATTTTGAGTCAATCGGCTTACTAAAAGGTGGGTCGAAGACCATTTTATTAGTGTTACACACATCATCAAAAATATGAAGACACCACTGTCTTTTTTTTTCATTACTTACTGCAATTCTCTCATCATCCATACATACATATGTTTGTATATTGTACGTGTGTAAGTATATACATATCTCTATATATGTAGTTTAAAGTTGAAACAAAAAAGTTCCTGCTACTGCATAACTTCAAAAAACACTGAAGAGTACGCACTACACTAGCAGTAGCATACAGAGGAAAGCAACATCAAACTTGCCATTGTAATTGTAGAAAAAAATGTTTGTCTAAATAAATTTTATTATACCCTTCACCACAGGTGGATAAAGGTATATGTGACAGCGCATAGAGAAAGGGACCTAAGGGTAAAAAAGTCAATTTTCACTTTTTTTTTTTTGATGAGGACAACATCTGAGAATCGCATGAGACCGATCCCATGCCCCAAAAGTGTTCCCTCCCAGAGATATGCGCGTTTTATGAAATTGAAGTACATCAAAGATACACGTTTTAAAATGGCTCTCCTGAACAAAACCGGTATTTACCCTTAGGTCGCTTTCTATTTTGCGCGTCACATATATAAGTTTGTCATTCCGTTTGTAATTTCAACAATATTGATCTTAGACCATATAATGTATATGTATATATTTTTGGTCCTTATGAGCAGAGTAGTTGATTTAACGATGTCCGTCTTACGTTTGATAGGTGTTTTCCGGAGACTCCAGACATGGTAGCGGCTAGGTTGTTTTATATTTATGTCACATATAGTCCACCAGTTCTTGCTATTGGACTTCAGCAAGATCGGTCTACAAATGGCTGAGATCAAAAAACCACGACTGCCTCTAATTTTTCCAAAAAAATCCCTTGTGGTTGTTGTTGTGTTGTTGTTTTATTTTATTGCGTTTAATTTTATGCACCCAAACCCATAAACATTTATGTATGCACATGATACGCCGCTCAAATGAAGAAACAAACTCGTAGACTCAATATATTTTAATTTAACGCTTCCTCAGTAAAAGCGTTCGTAACCGAGTTGTGTAACTTGCCGCCTAAGACTCTGAGGTTGTTGTTGTATGTAATTTTATTAAATCCGTACGTATTGCAAACACATATGTATGTACATGTGTATGTACATATGTATGGGCAAAAGTTATTTTTGTATGTAGGCATTACTCAATTAATATTTATTTATATCTAAAGAACATTATTTATATAAATTTTTGTTCTTACTTCATGATGGTGAAGGGTATATAAGATTCGGCATAGCCTTATATAGACACTCTAATTTTCAAGATATTTGTAATATATTTTTGTACGAAAAAAAGATTTTTGAGTAATAAATTAAAAATCTACTTAATTGCGTTACTTATTAAGGCTTGTGCATAGTATGCACTGCATACCGAGCGATTTTTATAAGTATTTTTAAAAATTTGTTTATGAATAGCATTCGTTAAATTCGACTTAGTCGAGTGTATAACTGTTACACATATTTGCTGTTTTTAAGTTATTGGAAAAAAAATATTTTATCTTTATCGCATTCACTAACATTCTTTATGCTAGATTGGCACGGTTTTACAACTTCATTTCAGTGGAATAAAGACTACTTTCGCTTAATTTTAACTATGAATTTTATCACAGCTTTTAAGATGAGCCATCGTTTTTTTGTGCATATTAAAGAAATGAAGTTGAACGCAATCATAAATACATATCTGTAATGAAATAAGTTAAAAATCAATAGATATATATGTCCTATACAAGCTGTTTGAAAATCGGTTGAGTGGTTCTCGAGTTATAAAATAGATGATATAGATGATACCAAGGACTCTTGAGACAGAGCTTGTGGAGGTTTTGCCATATTGATAAAAGCCCGAATCAAACACTACTTAATGTGTGATCATTTTAAAGATTATCTACAAGCAACGAACATTTGCGTTGAAAAGTTAAATCGAAACTTTGTAATTTCATCTTTATACTCCCCACCTAGATTTTCAATATAAGAAAGCCAATATGATAAATCACTAGGACCCTGTTTCCTAGCTGCTGGCGATTATAACGCTAATTATACCTTCTTGGGTCACGACTTATAAAACCAAAGGTTCGTGTTTTGTTTGGTACAATTTCAAAAATGGATTTAAATGTGGTGGCGCGTGGACAGCCAACATATTGGCCTACTGATCTGAAAAAAATTCCAGATGTTATCGATTTTGGCGTGGTTAAAAAAATTCCCATAGAAACGATTCATGTTGAAGCTTCCTTCACAGAAAAATACCTCAAGAAAATTTTTAATAACACAGTTTGTTAAAACTAAAATTTTAGGTCAACAGACATTTTGTTTGATTCAATGAAAAAATTTATCAAATTTACACTTTGCAAAATAGCATTCAATAAAACATATTTAATAATTAAATATTTCTTCATATCCAAGAAAAAAATATTTGAATTAAAGTAAAAACAGTATTTTTACAACTCTTTTCCATTTGTGATTCTCATTCGCTTTACAGTTTTATTTGTATAATATATTTAGTTTTGCCAACGTGTTTGAAAAAAGGTTTTCTGATGATCTGGCCTAACCAACCAGCGAAATGCGCATAAGAAATACCTTATCCCCCCACAATAAATTTTAGTGTATTTATCAGAAAATAAAAATTGGGAATTTAGCACATCACCATAAATAAAAAATAAATTAAGATTCGATGAACATTTTGTTTGATTTATTCAACATTTCCAACAATTTATTTTAACAAGTCGCGTAAACATTTTGTTGAAAAAAGTTTTTTTTTATTGACTCAATAAACTTAGTTGTTGATTAAAAATTCAGTAACTATACCTACAGACTTTTTTATCCATACCGCAAAAACCGTCATCGCAGAAAACTCAAAAAATTTTTTTTATCAAATATGCGATTTTCGTATTCAAATATGAAAATTATTTTTTTCTGAGTTAGAACTATTTTCCGATCACACAACTTACAACTACAACTGTTACTAAAATGAACCAAAATAGAATTGTATTTCCGTCTGGTTACTTAGCGACGTCAACCACAAAAATTAACTGGTTAAAATATAAAAATTATCTCAGTACCCATTGAACAGAAAATATTCCGCTTAGTACACCGGAGAATGTGTTTCTCCCTATTGTTAAATTTGAATATTATCCTAAACTTGCTGTTAAACATTCCAGCATAACCCCCCAAAAAATCAAATATATTCTACAGATGTTGAGCGTCTTTTGGCTGAAACAAGGAGAGTTCGAAGAGGGTGGCAATTGCACAGATCCCCTCAATTTAAGAATTTATCAAAAGAGTGCACAAAAAACGCTAAGAAAGTTAGTGCAGTCCCAGAAAACGGCTTACCTGGAAAAATATCTTAAGGAACTTGATGCAACTCCATAATCGGACTACTCATTATGGCGTGCAGCTAGAAAACTCAAAAAGCCAGTTGTCTTTAAACCACCGTTAAGAAACTTGAATGGAAGTTGGGCAAGAAATGATATTGAAAAAGGAAATCTTTTTCTCAATCATTTGAAAAACATATTTACCCCAAATATATCTCACGATACTGCAGTCGAGTTACCACCTGTTGTTGCTAGAGCAGCTGTTTCCCTAAGATTTAAAATAAGAGAAATTGAAAAGGCTTTTTGTGATTTAAGCCCCAGAAGACCCCTGGTTTTGATAAGATCAGCAACAAAATGCTTTCGGAGCTACCCAGCACAGCAAAGAAAATTATTCTTTTAATTTTTAATGCTATTTTACGCCTTAAATACTATCCTTAAAAGTGCAAGGTTTCCTTAGTCACCATGATACCTAAACCAGGAAAGGAACACACAAAAGTTGAGTCATATAGCCCTATTAGCTTACTTTCTAATATATCAAAGCTGTTTGAGAAGCTGTTAGTGTCAAAATTAACCTCAATTTTAAATGAAAATAGATGTATTCCTAACCACCAATTCGGCTTTAGAAGAAAACACAGCACAATTGAACAAACCCATCGATTAGTAAACGCCATAAGAAAAGCCTTTGAAGAAAAAAAATACTGTTCCGCTCTATTCATCGATGTTTCTCAAGCTTTTGAAAAAGTCTGGCATGAAGGCTTATTAGATAAATTGAAGCTAAACTTACCAGTAAAAACACACACACAAGCTGTTAGCGAGCTACTTAGTCGGTCGAAAGCGTACACGAAAACCGTCATGAAGCATCTCGTTACTTACAAGATCATATATTTCAACTAGAAATATGCTTAAAACAATGGAGGATAATGGTCAATGAGCAAAATTGAGTGCATATAACATTCACCTTGCGTCGGGAATCATGCCCCCCTATTAAAATCATTAATCAAATAATACCTCAAAATTCGCGTGTTAAATATCTCGGTATACATTTAGATCGCCGTTTAACGTGGAAAAGCCATATAGAGGCAAAATTAACTTAAATTAAACTAAAAGCCATCCAAATTCATTGGCTTATTGGAAGAAATTCTGTCCTTAGTCTCGACTACAAACTTCTACTTTACAACTCCATCTTAAATCCAATCTGGTGCTATGGTATTCAGTTATGGGGCACTGCCTCGGCCTCTAATATCGAAAAAATTCAAAGGCGCCAAAATAAACTTCTTCGAATAATCACAGCCGCTCCCTGGGTATGCTAAAAACTCAAATATTCACAAGGATCTCAATGTGATATTAGTAAAAACTAGGGTTTTACTTTTGTTCCATTAAACGATTAATCGATATTTGGCATTTTTAACCTTTTCGATTAAACGAATAAAATTTTATAATTAATCGATTAATCAAGTAATTCTAAATCCAGAATGTTTATAAGTTACGAGATTTTTTTCGATAATTTTAGAAAAAATTAGTACTTGAGTAAATAAACTTTTTTTTAAATAAAACTCCAAATTGTTGCTTCACTTTCGGGCACTTAAATTTTAAAAGTGTTAATATAACTTTGGATTTTTTGAAACTTTTCACGGACATTCCATCCTCTGCTATGCTTCTGCAAAAAATTCCCTTTAGAGAATCCATCGAAGTATCTTGTTTAAAATATTTATAAATTCGACCACTTGTAGCCCCTTTGATTTTGTTTGTGGTGGAGCATCTTCTTCAAGTACTATGTTATGATAACTGTGTAAGTGGTAAATTGGTGAAGTTGTTTTAGAAAATTTACGTTTATACATTCTTGGACACCTGTTACATTTAGAATTATAAGATTTATCCTTCGTACAATATTTTTAAGCCAAACTCATTTTAAAGAGAGAACAGCATGAACTATTTTGTAAAAAAATTAAATCGAAATTAAGTAGATTAAAAATCTAGCAAATTTTAAAAACGACCCTGTAATGAAAGTTCATAAAAATATTCCATTTTATCTACTGCATTCTTTAAGCATCTATTATGTTTGCAAGAACAGCACTTAAAACCACAAAAAACTACTGTCATTTTGTATATAATTGAATTTAAATTATCGTTTGATTTCAATTCCACTTCATTTAGATTTCTAGAACATACCCGATAAATTAATATACATATATCTTTGAGTTAACATACCTTTGTAGTTTTTTCTTTTGTGAAATGAATTATTAAATTGTGTTGAACAAATGTAACAAAAATATAAGCTAAATTACTCACTGAACATAACATTTTTTGTTAATTCCAACGGACACATACATTTGGTTCGTTTTTTCAACTGAAAACTTTGAAAAAATTATACATTAAACAGAAATACTATATATTATTATTCGATTAGTCGGTATGAATTCTTCGATTAATCGATAAATTTGTTTTAATTATTCAAACAATTAATCATCTAAAATTGTATGATTAATCGAACAAGAATTAATCGACTGAACACCCTAGTAAAAACTATGATTACAAAATATGCAGTAAAATATGTATATAAAACCACTGGCTCTAAATATTTTAAATTATGGTGGCCACACTCGCTTAAGGAGAAGAGACACTGCAGCAGTCACCCAATTAGAAAAGCGAAAATCACCTATATATGTAGGTATGTGAACAGAAACTTTATTACAAAAAGTCGCCCTTTTTATAAAAAGTTGCCTTTATTATAAAAAGTTGTCGTTTTTACAAAAAGTTGCAGTTTTTAAAAAAACGTTGCAATGTTGGTTTCTTATCAGTGTTTATCAAACATGCTGTAGTGCCATTTTTTTTTTTTTTTTTTTTTTTTTGTTAAAAAATTGTAATAGTTGCTGTAAATGTTGCAGATGAAGTAACAACTTTACTTTATTTGCAATTACTTTTACCTTGTAATTTAAATTTATTTATTGTAAACAAATGTAGTCACGTGCCGGCAAGAATAAATCCTTGAGTTTATCGTCGACATGCGCCCCTTTCAAGACGGATAAATGGATAATTTTGTTTATTTCTTGTGAACGATTATTTTTCTGGATTATATTTTCTCTTTTGGAAAAAATGTTTATTTAAGAGTTGGTGTTAAGAGTAAGAGAACACAATTTGTCACCGTCCCATAATTGGCAGTTTGTGTTGCTTCATTTAATACGTGCACGTTTACATTGTGCGATTTTTGTCGCTGCAATTCTTACTTTGCGGGGGAAAGTAGAGAAAGAAGTTAAAAGATTGCAATTATTTTTGTTCTCTCATTTGACGCAGCATTTTTTAGTTATTGAAAAAAGGAGATATAAAAAAATATATAAATACGTGCCATCATATAATAAAAATTTGTATCAATTCAAATTCACTAGCTAAACGGGGAGTTAGTATAGTATCCGAATTTATATCCAGGGAAAGAGGCCCAACAGCCTAAATCGTCACTAGTAAGGCTTAAACTAGTTTACTACTAGTTGTTTGGTGTCGTTTATTACTAGTTGTTAGGCGTACACTGCTTTATACGTGATGCCGTTTGTTGTAGAAACAACAACACTATAGTAGTTGGTATAAAATTATTTACTACTGGTTTGTTGTAGAAACAACAACAACACTACAAAAGCGGATAAAAAACAATTTACTTGTTTGTTGTAAAATCAACAACAACACCGCAAGAATAAAAACGTACTTTTTCTGTTGGTTGTAATGTATTGACAAATTATTTTCATGTCAAAAAAATAAAGAAAAAGAGGAAAAATTCCCGAATTCTTTTTGTTAAAATTAGTTATTTATTATTATTCATTTGTAGATTACGAATTACGATTACGAAACCCATATTGAGCCATTCTGCTGGTTTCTTATAAATGAGAGTTCTTTCTGTAAAAAATGAAACATGTTCCCGGTGGCGTTTTTTAGCGACTTTGTCAAATTGATATTTTCATCTATGATTCCTCCTGACAAAATTTCGATGAAAGTACGCGACAACGACACTGTTAAATACAGTTTTGCAGACATTTTTATGAAAGATTCACTGAATAAAAAAAAGTTGAAAGTAATCGACATTGTCTGTTATCACTCGATATAAAACTGAACTCTACTGAAATTTGTCGGCTATTCGTCAATGGTTGAATAACGGATTATTAAATGTATGTATGTTATTTTCTTGTTTATCACCACATTGAATTATGTATATTGAAAATTGACAACATTGTCTGAATGTGATGATATTGGCTGTAAGGACTCACTAATACGCGGAAGCCTAACGAACAAAATCAATTTTGGTCATCTATGATATTTTGGACAATTGCGTAAAAAATTCATGTATGACGCCAAAGAAAATTCAGCATATGTCGATGTGATTTAACATTGTCAGTATGTTTCATGATGAATCATCATGACGTTCGCCACCGGGTTGTAACAGGAAAAAATATAATTATTCTCCATCTCTTTCTGGTTCCAGGGGTAAGTGCCTTTAATTTTTCTTTAATAAAGACTTACATATATGTGACGCGCAAAATAGAAAGGGACCTAAGTGTAAAACCCGGTTTTGTTCAGGAGAGCCATTTTAAAGATTTAAATACGTGTATCTTTGGTGTACTTCAATTTCATAAAACGCGCATATCTCTGGGAGGAAACACTTTTGGGGCATGGGATCGGTATCATTCGATGCTCAGATGTTGCCCAAATCAAAAAAAATGAAAATTGATTTTTTTTACCCTTAGGTCCCTTTCTCTATGCGCTGTCACATATGTATATAGCAATGATTAAGTATAAAATAGAAATTGAGGGGAATTGTAAAATTTAGTTTTGCTTTTATTAGTACCTTTACTGTAGATGAAGCAACTAGATTTAAACTATTAATTCAATTGAATATTTGAATTAAATATTAAAAAAAAAGCAATGTTGAAATAAATACTGCTACTCGTGCAAATGTAGATACATACTAAGAGAAACTCTCACACACACTAAATTAAATTTCACGTACAACAAACAAATTTGAAAATTGTTATTCTTCCTTTACCACATTGTCAACGTCTTTGAGTACTTTAATAAACATTAAGCTTTATCCGGAAATAAGAACAACAGCATCAGTAACATCAACAATAGAAATTACAACAACGCATATATGTAAAGAATAAAATGTATTATTCACATAGGAGCTATTTACTAGGGCATTCATTCGGTTAACCGTTAATCGGTTAACCGATTAATTGCTACCCAATTAACTGATCGGTTAATTTAAAATTGGCAATTTTCGATTACCTAATCGTTTCAGTCGATTAACCGATGTAACAAATTTTTTAGTTTTTTGTAGTATTAAAAAATATTTGTTATTGTTTCTAATTATTTGTTTCGTCTCACATAAAAAAGGCATATGTTTGGAAAATATTTTTTCCTACAATATATTTCCTTCGAGCAATACATCCTTAAAATACAGTACAAAAACAGAAACTAGGGGTTCGGAAATAAATTTTTTGAGAATGTTCGGTGCTGAGCTTTGCCAGGATGAGTCAGATGATGAAATGACAATAGAAGAAACTCTCTATTGTAACACAAGCAATCTTTAACAAAATTAGCCGAAATAATGTCATAATGGAAGATTTTATATGTTGAGAGAAATCCTGGAAAAGGACTGAGAAATTAGATAATCTGTATCATGAAACAAAGAAACCAAGATAACGGATTCAGCTTTTAAAAATGAAATATTTCTGCGCATCTACGTGACATCGGCGTATAAGAACAGCTTAAATAAAAAAAACACAAGCAAACAAACATGTGTATAATATGCTAGAGTGACGTCATATTAAACAGTTGAATTTTATTAACATGTACAATGCGTAATCTTGTTTTTATCATTCTTGAATCTGTATTATGGGTTCCTTTCGATTTCTCCAACATATTCGATAAGTGAAAGAATTTTTTCCAAGTCAAGTTTTATCAAAACTAAAGAAAAGAATCGCTTAAATCCTAAACCTTCAAACCAAATTTTTTCCAAAAGATTATTTTATAAGATCTTAAACTATTGAAATAATTAATAAAAAAATCTCACAGTTTATTTTTTAATAAATAAATAAAAATATTATGTATAAATTATAAAATATGTTTTTCATATTTATAAATTACTCTTTTGTTTGCTCGTTTTAGTTCGAGATTTGTTTAGTTTGTTATGTTATTGTTTTTTTTTTTTAGTAATAAACTGCAAATAATAAATAATTTTTGCATTTTTATTAATTGAAATTACTTTATTTATAACAAAACTTTATTAATCGGTTAACCGATCAATAACAAAATTGGCCGATTATTAAACCAAAGCCTCGGTTAATTAATCGAGTGATTAACCGATTAAAGCAAAAGCCCGATTAAATGAATACCCTACTATTTACCCCACAGTTTCAGAGATAAAAACATACATAAACCTTTAAGGTTAAATGGTAACTTATAGACTAAAGGTATGTTCAGACCTAACAAATATTTGACAATAAAATCCAAAAAAAGCGTTGCCAGTAAATTGATCAAACTTAAGCTTTATTTTTAACAATTTCTATTTATTTACAAAACTTTAATTTTAAAAAGATCATTGTATAATGTAATTTAGAAACTGTTAAATAATGTTTGCCCTAGCCAAACGTTTTGCAAAAGCAAACAATTCTTTAAGAAAACTAGTGGTCACGTGTAGGACGTCAAATATTTAATAGGTGTGAACATAGCTTAATATGTAGTAAGAACTTTTCTTACTAAGTATTTTCTAAAATGACTTGGCAGATTGGATTCCAAGTAATTAACTTATTAATAAATATTGATGTATAGATATATATGGGGGATTCACAAGGTGTGCTATCAAGTCATATCGTCCTAAATAATATTTTACAATTGTTTTAAAAAATATTGTTGTTTTTCAAACAAAATAAAAATTTGAATGCTGTGTTCATTGATTCGTCATTGTACAGTATAAATCTAAATTATAAGCAGTTGCCCACAGCAGTCATATATGGGCATTTCCTGGGGTCACGAACGTACGTTCGTACGCTTTTAATGTGTATCAATTCAGCGGTAATTCACTAAAATACGCTAAAATCACCAAAATGAAAAAAAAAAATTTATATGGTTTAATAGCCTGTTTTATTCCAAACATTTATGTTAATTTTAGTTTACAAAAGCCTATTTCCACTTCCATAAATAGTTTTCAAATACGCGGTTAGGGTATCCAATAATTTTAAACAAACATGAAGAATCTAATAGCATTTGCTGGTAAGTAAAACATTTATTATTTTATTTTTTTTTTATTGTTTTGAAAATCAATTAAACACGTTCATATTTTATAAAATTTTAAATCTTTACTAAGGGCCAGCAAAGCGGACCGGGTCCAGCTAGTAAGTATATAAAAATGTCTTCAGAAGTAGAAAATATAAGAAAATATAAAATTTTCCAGTTTCCAATCCAATTTCCTCAAGTAAAACAGCGGAGATATGCTATGAAACCATTCTTTTATAACAACATAGACTTTTTTTTATAATAATAAACAATAAAAGACGATGATTTATTTTTTCATCCTGGTAGACCATTCTGTACAACTTTATGACTGCCTTCTGAATCCCCCAATAATTACTAAAAAAAAAAAAACAACATAAAATGGATCCGTTTCTTGAAGTCTGTTTGCAATTATATATTGTTGGTAAAAAGTAAAATAAACCAAGTGCGAAAGTATTAACGTACATATACAAATTTTTTTTAATTGAATCCCAAATAACGCACCATCACTTTTTAAAACTTGACAGGTGAAGGAAAAAACGTTATAAAATAAAAAATGTTTGCAATTTTGAAACAAATGTTTTAAATCAGGATTAAAATGAAAAAGAAATATGTATATAAAATGAAAAAAATCTGTTGTTTTAATATCCTTAACGGCATGTGGCTTACGTTCAGGGCTGCCAGATTTGACGATTTATCGTCATTTTAACGATTTTTTGTTCCGAAATTAGCAAAGTGCCTATTTGCTGATTTTTTTTCTAAAAAGTGACGATTTTGCATCCTCCAAAGTCTGAATAAGACATGAAATTTTCTGACACGTTCGTTTTTTTATCCTGAAATGTTAAGCAGCCGTGCCTTCACAAGAGCGGAAGGAGGAACGTTTTCTTTCGCTTAGCTTTTACGCTGATATGCCATACATTAGCAAGAGCGTCAACGATGTGTCACGTACAGTAGTGATAGCTTTCTTGTTTAATAAAACCCACAAATTAAAAATAAAAATAGATATAAAAACGCTAGATTGACCAAAAATAACTAAATTGCCATTATTAATTAACAATAGCCGCAAATTTTACTATTAAACTAGCTGTCAAAATCGGGTTTTCCAATTGCAAAGCGTTGAGGTCGCTCTATTCAAAAACTAGAAAACGCTTTTGTTTAGGTACGGCCGTAATATGCAAGCCTGAAAAAATCTTTTAATGATTATTTTCAGAGTACAAAAACACAGAGTACCGAAACGTTCACTCATTTTTCAGTCATGAGCGAGCGTGAAAAATTAAAAATTTTACTGCTTTTTCATCCTCATGAGGGTGAGGACAAAAACTAATTTGAATTTCCTCATTCATGAAAAATGAGCAAACAAAAAAATTCATAAGTGAATTTGTCAGATATGAAAAATTTAAAAAAATTCACAATCAAATTCCTCATAATGAAAAAAACGCAACCATTAACAGCGGGAAAATGAAGCAATAAAGAGGCCTTATAGAAGGCCTCTTTGTCGATATAAAGTTTTCTAATTTATACAGTGTGTTATTGGAGACCAAAACCCTGACTTCTTGCATCTACTTTAAAGGCCTTCTTAAAATAATAAAGAATAAAGCTGTAATTGTATTTGCTAATAATGCGAAGTGAATAAATTAATAATTAAACTTGGTACACATTCCAACATAACTACTAATAAAACGATTTCGATAGGCCTTATCTTAGAGTAGAAAATTTAAATTTGTAAAATATTTTATAAAAACCCTTCTAAAAGAACTTTTAAAATAAGGCAGAGTGGAATAAGTAAGAGTTTATTAAATATACAACTGTAAACCTTCTTTAAGGCCTAAAAAAAGAAAGCGCTGGCAATTTTTCCCGCTGGACAACACGACAGCATGTGTGTGTATTTGTTTGTGTAAAATATTTTTGGTAAAGGCAACCAGCCAAAGTGTCTGTTGGATTTTTTGTAGGAAACAATTATTGAAAAAAAATTAAAAGAACTGCACATATCGTCATCTTAAATGCAGAATAATGTAACATCACATTAATAAGTTTACATGCAAGGCATACAACTTTGTAATATGTTAATTATTTGAAATTTAAAAGAATTTTAAATATTTCAGCTCAAAATGCGATAACCGATATATCTTTGAGAAAAAAATATTATATTTATTGTTATTTTTGAAGTTGTGTGTGTTACGTTAAATTAGTTTGTAATTTTCAGAAATAAAAAGACGTATCATCAAAAAATGTATATAAGTATTAAGTGAAACAAACATTTAAAATAATTAAATATTTTTTGTTAAATTACCGGAAAATTAGAATATATATATGATAACCACAAGAATATTTATATTATTATAGATATTATGATAATGATAATTACTAATAAGTAGTGGTTTAAACTAAAAATTTTACTTCATTAAATTTAGCTATGATTTAATTTAGAAAGCTATCTTTTTCATTCTAATTTAAAAGTATTTTGATCTCCTTAAAATGAATTTTTTTTACAACGAACAAATTTAGCAAATAAATATTTGACCTATTTGTCTCCATATAACGAATTATTTTAAATGAAATCTGCATCGCATACTTACAAGATCCACTTGGAAGAATGCAATCCTTACAAAAAAACAGATTATTTTAAATAAACTAATAAAAAATATTTATTTTGTATTATAAACTTTTTATATGATGAAGAAATTTTGTGGTCCAATACAGATTCATTATAGGAAAGTTCGACTGTATTTAAATTTATTAAAAAGGACATACATGCATATATTAACTCAAAAATCTAAGGACCTGCAGATGTTGCCATTTATTCTTGGAAATTCTTAGCGTTTGGGAGTGCAATGAGGTAGGCTGCAAAATTTCAAAATTACTAACGGTTCGGTTCTTTTAATTTTAAAGCACTTTTTTATTTTTTCTTATGCAATACTGAAAATTATTATTATAAATCATTATCTGTTCACTTATTTCTATAACACCGCAGTGACAGTTATAAAACAGATTACCCAGTTTTGATGTTTAAAAATATTAATGTGCTCTTATAAAAAGAATTAAAAACTCTGCTAATTTTTTTTTTGAGTGCGATTATACATTATGTTGTTAAAAATATTATATATGTATTTAATGATACGTCATTTTTAATTTTGTAAATAACTTGGTTATTTTTTAAGATAGAAGTTTAAAATTTTATAAAAATATGTAACGCGAATCGTAATCAACAAAAAAAGTCAACTTCAAATGTTCCAATCATATCTACATAGTTTTGCATTTACGCTAACGATATGTGTTTTGTTTGTAAAAAAAAGTTCGTTGATGCCTTTAAAAGGTCCCTGTTTCTTTCGTCAAAAAGACGTACCTATAGGCAGCAATTATTTAGAAAAAAAAATAGCCACAAGAATTTGTTGGTATTTTGTGCTTGTAAAAATATTTTGGTTTCTGTACAAATCGCGCCGGTGTTTTTTTTTTTCTTTGAAAATTAAAAAGGTCTTGTTTTGCTACAATTTATGTGTAAGTAACCAATATACATAAAAGCAAATGTGACAGTAGGTAGAGTTTTTGCGAAAGAAGATGTGTTTTATTGATGTATTAATGAAACTTTATTGTTTCGCACTAAATTTATTTCTTACTTTTTTTATGCTACAATTATATAACCGAGCCCAAAGAGTTAACCTTACCATTTTATGGTAATTTATTTAACGTAAATTTGACCTGTTATAATGACGTTATACATTTTTGCAGGCAACCACAGGTGCGCATTTGGTATTTTGTAAAAAGTTATGATATACCATTAGGTAGAATTAAAATGTATGCACAGATGTGTGAATGAATTGTCCTGTTGCCTTTTCTTATTGTACATTTTTCTAAGTATTGTGGTTACCTTTTTATCATTGTGACAGGCAATAACTGTAAAACATTTTGCACTGGCAATGCAAAATATTTACATATATTCATATAGATAGTTTTTACTGAAAGCAGTTCTTAATAGGTGATTGACGTGGAGTGTGTGTCTAAGTTCAAAAGTTTAACAATGCCAAAAAACAGTTCAACATAAAAAAATTTGTGTCGTATAAAGCATCTTCAAACAAAAGCACTTGTTTAATAACATCATGCAAAAAAGAACTTTGTGGAAAGATAAAATCGAACATAAAAAGTCATTATAAACTTGTTCATCGGCAGGACATCAAAAGTGATAATGAAAGTGATAGTGATGATGTCCCTGATTGCAAAAAAAAAATAAAAAAACAATAAAGTTAAACACTACAATTAACAAAACAGATTTTTTGATACTGTCACATTTGCTTTTATGTATATTGGTTACTTACACATAAATTGTAGCAAAACAAGACCTTTTTAATTTTCAAAAAAAAAAAAAAACACCGGCGCGATTTGTACAGAAACCAAAATATTTTTACAAGCACAAAATACCAACAAATTCTTGTGGCTATTTTTTTTTCTAAATAATTGCTGCCTATAGGTACGTCTTTTTGACGAAAGAAACAGGGACCTTTTAAAGGCATCAACGAACTTTTTTTTACAAACAAAACACATATCGTTAGCGTAAATGCAAAACTATGTAGATATGATTGGAACATTTGAAGTTGACTTTTTTTGTTGATTACGATTCGCGTTACATATTTTTATAAAATTTTAAACTTCTATCTTAAAAAATAACCAAGTTATTTACAAAATTAAAAATGACGTATCATTAAATACATATATAATATTTTTAACAACATAATGTATAATCGCACTCAAAAAAAAAATTAGCAGAGTTTTTAATTCTTTTTATAAGAGCACATTAATATTTTTAAACATCAAAACTGGGTAATCTGTTTTATAACTGTCACTGCGGTGTTATAGAAATAAGTGAACAGATAATGATTTATAATAATAATTTTCAGTATTGCATAAGAAAAAATAAAAAAGTGCTTTAAAATTAAAAGAACCGAACCGTTAGTAATTTTGAAATTTTGCAGCCTACCTCATTGCACTCCCAAACGCTAAGAATTTCCAAGAATAAATGGCAACATCTGGACATATGTATGTATGTCCTTTTTAATAAATTTAAATACAGTCGAACTTTCCTATAATGAATCTGTATTGGACCACAAAATTTCTTCATCATATAAAAAGTTTATAATACAAAATAAATATTTTTTATTAGTTTATTTAAAATAATCTGTTTTTTTGTAAGGATTGCATTCTTCCAAGTGGATCTTGTAAGTATGCGATGCAGATTTCATTTAAAATAATTCGTTATATGGAGACAAATAGGTCAAATATTTATTTGCTAAATTTGTTCGTTGTAAAAAAAATTCATTTTAAGGAGATCAAAATACTTTTAAATTAGAATGAAAAAGATAGCTTTCTAAATTAATTCATAGCTAAATTTAATGAAGTAAAATTTTTAGTTTAAACCACTACTTATTAGTAATTATCATTATCATAATATCTATAATAATATAAATATTCTTGTGGTTATCATATATATATTCTAATTTTCCGGTAATTTAACAAAAAATATTTAATTATTTTAAATATTTGTTTCACTTAATACTTACATACATTTTTTGATGATACGTCTTTTTATTTCTGAAAATTACAAACTAATTTAACGTAACACACACAACTTCAAAAATAACAATAAATATAATATTTTTTTCTCAAAAATATATCGGTTATCGCATTTTGAGCTGAAATATTTAAAATTCTTTTAAATTTCAAATAATTGACATATTACAAAGTTGTATGCCTTGCATGTAAACTTATTAATGTGATGTTACATTATTCTGCATTTAAGATGACGATATGTGCAGTTCTTTTAATTTTTTTTCAATAATTGTTTCCTACAAAAAATCCAACAGACACTTTGGCTGGTTGCCTTAACCAAAAATATTTTACACAAACATATACACACACAGGCATTTCGAGCTGTGGTCATGCAAACTGTCGAGCAACAACAACATTACTAATGAGGATCGTTTCTAAAAATTTTTTTTTCCTCATTCCTCATGACTGAAGAAAGGCAAAAATGTATTTTTCCTCAAAAACATAAATGAATTTGGCGAAATATTAACAATTCAGTTATGACTGTGAAAAAAGTTACATATTTTACATTTTTCATTTATGAAAAAAATTCAAGAATGGTTGAATATGAGCGATCACATATGAACAGGCTTGTCAGAAGAATTCAAATTAAAAGTGCTAGATCGACAAAAAAAAAGTGCTAAATTGTTCTACAATAAGAAATAAAAGTGCTAGTTTTGTTACATTGATTTTCATTAATACAATAAACAATTTACATTAATATAAACACTTATTTTAATGTTATTATATAATAAATATATTTTAAATTAAGTTGTTACAACTATTTAATATTTCAATCATGTCATTTTCGTTTTCCTCATATACCAACTCATTTTGGTACTTTTCTGATAAACCGATTTTTTTCACAATATCGTCCGACATGTTTAAAGTGTGGCAACAAACGTTATCTAATTTTACGCCTTCTTTTATGAGTATAATTGAACATAACAGTTCTGTTTTCATTCCAGTTCTAAGTTTCCTTTTTATTAAGCCGAATAAACTAAATAAACGCTCTACTTCTGCGTTTGAAAATGGCAAAACTAAAAGGAACAGTACAAAGCTTGACAAATTTATAAAGGGATTTTCATTAATGGAGTTTTTAAAATTATGTACTTGAATCCAGAATTCGATGGTATTCATTTTTTTATTTTTGTATAAAAAGGTAGCATAAATGTACTGATTTTTCATGATGCACTTAGAGAATTGATACTTTACTTGAATTAATTATGTGAGTTATTAAGTAGTTGTGGGATATATAAAGTGCTAAAAATGCTAAATAATTATAAAAAAGTGCTAAACTAGCACTTAGCACTTTTTTTGAAATTCTTAGTGCTAAATCAAAAAAAAAAGTGCTAAATCTAGCACTAAAAGTGCTAAACTGGCAACCCTGCATATGAATTTCTCTGAACTCTGCAAAAACACCACTTTGTTTATCTTTCGTCCAACCATCATCGAATGAACCTTTTACGACTCTCTATATCTCTCTCTGTATAAATCATATTTTTTAACAATTATATGGCGAACATTTCACGAGTTGTAAGATAATATCTACATGAGTCTCATACGATTCTTGATATGAAAGACTCGTTAGATAAGCTTTTACTCACGTCTTAAACGATCCCCACAACGATTGAAGAGCGTCTTTCGCTGTGCTATGGATGAATCTAAGTCGTGTTACAGTTTTCCCATGTGAGGAATCTTCTACGATCAAAAATGCAAGCTGGGTATGAAATAATTATGTTTTTGTTTAAATGTTTTTTTTATAAAAATCGAACAAAAATTGTTAAAAAAAATAAACTAAATTTTAAGTTGTCCGATTTTTTGACAATTTTTCGAAACGTGAAAGACGATTTTTTTATTTTTTCTCAGGAAATTGACGATTTCCCTACAAATTTATCTGGCAGCCCTGCTTACGTTATTTAGAATTGTTATTTCCTTAAACAAAATAACGTATCATCAAACTAAATATGTATGAAAAAATAAAAATTTTTAAAGCCTGTGTTTTTGCTTGAAGAGAGTTTTATGCGTGTGTGCTGATGATAGTTACATTTGATTCGACTTAACGATGTATGTACCTCTAGTTAGTAAGTTAAATTTGGTGCATATATTTTAATTGGCTTCGTCCTTAGCCAATTGAAACAAGTAAGCATCAATCCATAATTTCACATAGTTCCCATACAAACTTCTTTCCGGAATAAAGTCTTTGTGGTGAATAAACTACAATTTTGTTGGTATTTAGATTGAGTTTGGCTTAAATATTTTATTGCTAGCATAATTATCACACTAGATATTTAGTCAAATATGCCCCTTTTCTAATTAATTAATAATTACAATGGGTCCATGTTTGACCATGGCTCCTATAAAACTATCACATCCGAAAATATTGTAAATGTTGGCATTTATATAAAATTTGGCTATCATAACTTTTATAACTGCTACTTTGTCATCAGGCGCGGATCCAGCTTGAGCCTTAGGGGAGGGGGAATTTTTTATGATACAAAAAGATAAAAAATTTGTTTTTAAAAGTTTATTAAAAACAATATGTGTATATTATATTAAAAAAAAAACTCAACAATAAGTTTAAATAAAATATTCAATATAAACTAAAATAAACTAATCTTTTTAAAAAGCAATTTATGATTTCCTTGTGAGGCAAATTTAGATAGTACAGTCTATCTTCTGTCATTGTTGATCTGAGCCATGTCTTATTCGACGAAGGATAGGAAATGACCTCTCGCTCGTAGCATTACTGACGACCATTGAAAGGAAAATTGGAAATATTTTTCTTAGATTTGGGTAGATATCTTCATTGCAGTTTATTAAAGCATCTAACACGTTATCTGATAGATTTTCAGATATTTTCCATGTTTGTTGCAAATGCAACAGTTCAGGCTCAAGTTTAGATGTTAGTAGATGTTTATCTCTTTTATCAAACATAATCAGCACATCAGCTAGTGGTTTTAAAAGTTTTGTGTCGGTATATGACTTGATTACACTTTGAGGTAGAAGTTTAGATATCTTCAATACATTTAGGATATCTATTGGGAAAGGTGTTTTGAGATCTTCTAATATAAATTCAATAAGAGGAATGTTACCTACAACTCGGTAGTAATCTTCAACATTTTGGATGTGATTATTTCGTTCAAATCTGGTCTTTTCGATTGGAACCTCGATTTGAACGCAAATAACTTTAACTTTTTCAAAATCGCTTTAAATTTTTCTTCGGCTTTATTTCTTTTCTCTTCCAGGTACATGATAAAAGTTTTGATAAGTCTTGATCCTTTTTGAAGATCTATATCGTGCTTTTGTAAAATTATACTGAGCGGCTGTGTTACAATAAGTATCCCACTTAATATGTATATTCCGCAAATAAATTCAAAAGTACTAAGTGAGTTCCTTAATATAAGGCTTTTGATGAAGTATCTCTACCTTTCCACGCAGATATTTTTTCCAAAGCTTTTACTAAAGGGTGGTTAAATTTCAAGGGCCGATGTTGATTTTGAATAAAACACAAACTATTTAGGAAATTATTGTAATTTTATTTTATTATGATATATTGGTATTACTCAATTATGTATGGAACAAAATATCGGCCAAATGGGCGCCGCGACCACGGCGGCACACCTCCATCCGATGATCCAAATTTTCGATGACCCTGAGGCATAATGGAGGTTCTATGCCGTTAATGTGCCGAATTATCTCATCCTTTAGCTCTTGAATTGTTGCTGGCTTATCGACGTACACCTTTTCTTTCAAATAACCCCAAAGAAAAAAGTCCAACGGTGTCAAATCACATGATCTTGGCGGCCAATTGACATCGCCATTACGTGAGATAACACGGCCATTGAATTTGTTGCGCAAAAGAGCCATTGTTTTGTTAGCTGTGTGGCAAGTGGCACCGTCCTGCTGAAACCACATATCGTCCACATCCATATCTTCCAATTCGGGGCATAAAAAGTTTGTAATCTTCTCACGATAGCGAACACCATTTACAGTAACAGCCTGACCGGCCTCATTTCGGAAAAATACGGTCCGATGATGCCGCCAGCCCATAAACCGCACCAAACCGTCACTCTTTGTGGGTGCATTGATTTTTCGACAATCACTCTTGGATTATCATTCGCCTAAATGCGGCAATTCGGCTTATTGACGAATTCACTGAGTTGAAAATGTGCCTCATCACTGAAGATGATTTTCTTCGAAAATTTACCGAAAAAGCGCCCATTTTCATAATAAGTCTGGATAACTTTAACACGTTGTTGGATTGTGTATCTCTCCATGGTTCAAATTGAGTAAGTCTGAAATAGAGAAATGTCAAATAAAATTCGCAAAAAAACTTGGCGTTTAGGTGTGGTTCACATTCAACATCGGCCCTTACAATTTAACCACCCTTTATATGATGTACACTTATTGCAAAGTGTAAAATTGAGTCGTGAATGTACACCCATCTTGTCTCGCATAATGTACAGAGTTTGGCTCCCAAATACTTTGCTAAAACAGCGTTTCGCTTGGGATGATAACACTACGTGACAGTTTTTTGTACAAATGAATGAAATGAAATTGTAAAATTGTCCGCTGAATCCGAATAAGAAGTCAGAATTGTCAAAAGTAGAACAGTTTTTGAGATATTCCAAAATAACCGTTATTTGTGTTTTTAAAAAAGATGATGTGACTAAAATGCAAATATCTTCAAAAATTTTAAACGCACTATGTATTTCTTTCTTTTTAGTGAAAGGTTATAAAATTTCTCAAATAACCATGGGTTGTTTGTAAAGATGAGTCAATAAATGGCAGATTTAAAGTGTACAAAATTTCAAACTTCATTATAAATTTGATGATTTTTTGGAATTTTGCTCTTTTCAAGTTATTATTTTTAAACCAAACAATTTCACTTTTTATAATTTACGACGTTAGCCTATTTCAATACGTACATTTTGTGCCCAATAGATCCAGATCGGTGCAAAAATTACAAAGTTAAAGAAGATTAATTGAATTAACCCACTTTTCGATTTGTATCAAATCAAAGAAAAACACAGCAAATAAATATACAAAGCTTAATTTTTAGTAACAAAAAATATTTAAAATAGCTTAAAACTATTGAATTTCTATGTGGGTTAATTAACTAAATCTTCTGTAGCTTCGTCATTATTGTACCAATCTATGTATTGTTGGGAGCAAAAAAACTTTAGGATTTTTAAATCACTGGTTTAAAAATAAAACTTGAAAAGAGCAAAATTGAACGAAATCATAAAGTTTTAATTGTAGCTTGAATTTTTGTCCCCTGTAACTCTGTCGTTTCTTGACTAATCTTCACAAACGACCCATGGTTATTTTAGTAATTTTATTATCTTTCAATAAAAAAAATACATAATCCGTTTAACGTTTTTGAAGATATTTGCATTTCAGTCGCATCATCTTTTTCTAAAAACACAAATAACGGTTATGTTGCAATATCTGAAAAACTGTTCTACTTTTGACAATCCTGACTTCATATTCGGATTCAGCGGAAAATTTTACATAATGATTCGTTGTCAGATTCATTTGGTGACGAATTTGTTGAAAATTTGTGTCGTAGTGTTATATTTAAAAATATTTTGTCGTTTCTTTAACAAATGATACAACTTTTTCTATTAATGACACTTTATTGCTTTTAGAAATTGAGTTGTTTAATTTATGGGAATAGCAAGGCGTTTGTTTCGCATTTGTCGCGGTTTCCAGAATTTTTTAACAGCTATATTTTCTGCTAACATCAGAGGGCACTCATCTGTTCCAACTCCTACACAATGTTTAGGTCAATACCAAAATTTGTCAAAGCTTTAAGAACTATTGACTTTTAATTATTATTTTTTTTTTTTTTTTGGGCAAATAATGGTTAATTGTTATTTTTAAGCTCGTCCTACTAAGAAGTAATCCGTTACTGTTTTTGTATAAATGATAAAATAGAAATTATATGCAACAGTTCATTAACGTTTCCTTGCAAACAAGATTTGTATGTTTACTGTGTTTATTCATACACATATCGTCAGCTCATTATTGGTTTGACTTACCGACCATTTTTAAAAAAATTAAGTTAGAAATGGGGTATACATATATATATATATTAGCATGGCCGTAAGTTGTATGGAGAGCTTTTTTTTTTTGATTTCTTATACTCTCCACCTCCAAATCGGTTCAGTTTTATGTAAAAAAAAATACAAAAAAATTTCGTAGCGATAAGTTGTGTTTTAGGGAGGGCGTCCGCCCCTCAAAGTTTGCCATCAAGCCATTTATTCAAATGTAATTTGTTTGCGTATGACTATCTTCTAAAAACAACATTTTACAAGAATATGATATATGGCACTATTTTAGCTCTTCTAGTCAACAACATAAGCCTCCTAGAAAGTTTTTTGCTAAGACTAATATCTTAGAAAATAATTAAGAAAATAACAACAAAATACCAAACATTTTATATACGTTTTATATATATAAAAAGGCGATTTAATGTCAAGTGACACAATTTTGAAATCGATGTCTTCCGATTTGGATGAAATTTACACTAAGATTAGTCCTATTAGATAGTAGTTTACACACAAATTTTCAACAAGATCGGTCAAAATGTTTCAGAGGTAGAGGGGGTCAAAGTTTGCCATACAGGTGTTCTTTCTCATCCATGTAATTTATTACCTATTGGTGTTAGCAAAATTTGTCCCAAGTAGCTTAGATAGCTATTTAATCAATATTTTTTAAAAATATTTTTTTGTTGTTTTTAAAAAATTTTTTAATTATTTTTTTTAAATTTAAAACTTTTTTTTTTATTTTTTTTTAGCCAAGTGTTAAATTTAAAAAAAAAAAATTTAAAAAAACAAAAAAACATTTTTTTAAAAGTTTGATCAAAAAGCTATCTAAGCTACTTGGGACAAATTTTGCTTACACCAATAGGTAATAAGTTACATGGATGAGAAGGAACACCTGTATGGCCAAAATGTCAAACTTTGACCCCCTCTAACTCAGAAACTTTTTGACCGATCTTGTTGAAAATTTGTGTCTAAGCTACTATCTAACAGTACTAAAATTGGTGTAAATTTCATTTAAATCGAAAGACATCTATTTCAAAATTGGGTCACTTGACATTAAATCCCCCTTTTATATATATAAAACGTATATAAAATGTTTGGTATTTTGTTTTTATTTTCTTAATTATTTTCTAAAATATTGATTTTAGCAAAAAACTTTCTTAGAGGCTTATGTTGTTGACTAGAAGGGCTAAAATATTGCCATATATCATATTCTTGTAAAATGTTGTTTTTAGAAGATAGTCATAAGCAAACAAATTACATTTGAATAAATGGCTTGATGGCAAACTTTGAGGGACGGACGCCCCCCCTAAAACACAACTTATCGCTACGAAATTTTTTTGTATTTTTTTTTACATAAAACTGAACCGATTTAGGGGGGGAGAATATAAGAAATCAAAATAAAAAAAATAACGGCCACCCTAATATATATATATATATATATATATTTTGAATGCCTCTTTTCTGAATCCAAGACCTGTTTCACAACATTTTATATGGTTTCTGAGATATAAAGCAGTAATTTTGCTCCATATCAACTCCACACGCCACTGTTTGGTGAGAGCTGCAAATTCCTCATACAAAAACGTATGCAGCAAAACAAGCTACTTTGGAGATAAATTTTGAAAAGTGGCGTATGCGACACAAAGCAATAAACTTTTAATAAAATACTAATAACATCTATATGCCAGAAGCAGTGGTTGAAAAAATAAAAAAAAAATCTATCGGGGATATTTTCAGAACACTTCATGTACATTAAGGTGGTTCGAAAAAAAAGTTGAGCCAGTCACCCCCTAGGATTAAAGATTAGTTGAAAAGAATTCCAAAAAAAATTTTTGAATTTTTTGCCACGCCTCTGAACGCCGCCCTTTTAGTTTTTTGTATACTGCGTCGCCATTTAAGGTCCGATCATAACATATTGCATATCGTTATTCATGGCTCGTCTGTGGCTTCATTTTTGCCTTTGGTGACATTTTAATCCTACATCAAAGAAAGCAAGAAAGCCCTTCTAAAACGTTGTACTTCTAGCTTTTAATGTACTCACTTTTATACCAGGCCACAAAAGTACGTCCCATTTTTTCTTTTGCACATAAATATTATATTAAACCAGGTAGATCAACACGCAAAAACGAGAAAATTGCATCAGTCAGAATGAAATTTTATATTAATAAAGTATCTATAATTATAAAGAAGAGTTTTTGCCACCCCCAAAATGCAGTACTTTTTGTGTTTTATATAAATCTATTAAAGTCCGTAATGCATATTGTTGTTTATGGCTTGAATGTTACTTAATTTTTGCTTCTTCTGCAAGAATACTGCGAAACTAAGTGACATTCAGCGTTTAAGTTTATGCACCTTTCTGGAATCTGGTAAAAAGCCACTCCAGTCCATACGGGGAAACCGCTATGTTTTTAAGTATGTACTTTGGATTCGACAATTACCATTGTATATCTGTACCCTTACCAATAACCACACGGATGACCATTTCGGTTTTATTTCTTTAACTACTTTCTTTAATTTGCTTCAGTTAAAAGGAAATTCTTACTCACTGAACAAATTGTTTTCTTTAAAAAAAAAACTGGAAAAAATTTTGTATGACGAAATTTTCTTAAAAAAAAAATTGAAAAAAAATTTGTGTGACGAAAACTTGTTTTCATTGCTTATAAACCTGCAGTAACACCCGGATGGGTATTGTCAAACGATGAATATAAAAATATTTGGTAAGGAGAAGGTTACTATTTACATCCTAAAAATATACTAATGGCTGGAATTATGATCGCGTGTAGAATTTTGTCCTACATTGGGCCTAAACATGCTATCTATCGCGAGATTTTTAAAACTAAAACTACAATTATTAAAACTCATGATTTTGAAATTCGGGATTTCGGAATTCGGCCGGGCAAAAAGAATTTTTTTCCTTTATGGTATAACAAACACCGGCTCCGAGTCACTACAGCATCCCCACATAGCCGGCTAGGATTTTCTTCTCTTTTGTATACTAATTCGGGATTTTGATACTATCCCTAGAAATTTTAACATAAAATTTTTGGGGTAATATTTCATTTCTTAAAGTTTGCATTATCAGGGGTGTACTGTAAATCGAAAACGTAAAATGCAAGAATTTTGAAGTGGTTTTTAATACATTTTTAATCTAATTTTTATCATTTTGGTTATAAAGTTCTGTTTAATAGAGAAATATTTGTATGTATATTATATTTTTCATTCCTTGATATGGGCATTTCCGCCAAATGGTCCACCGTGACCGAAAATTTAAAAGTTATTAAAATCTGATTATTTTACGAAATTGTTATGAAGAAATATTTAGATTTTACTAATTTTATAAATTTACCCATAAATTTGTTCACTTAGATAAACAATCAGACTGCAAAGTTGTGCAAACGTAATTTCTTATTTGTGAGTATGTTTTATTGTATATTTTCTTTAATAATATCTTCCTTAAAAGAGGTGATATTTGATGAAAATTATTCCAAAAAAAATTTCTTTCATGGTCTGTAATCTAAGGAAGAGTTCGAAGAGAAATATGTTATTCGAATTAACGGTAAATTTTTATTTTGTATTAATCATTATTTAGTTAAATTATTGTGGAAAAAATTTCACGTTCGAATTGTCACGTATCGAACCAGATTTTGGCTTAAACAAAAAATAGTACAGACGATTTTGGAACCAAACCAAAGACATTTTAATGTTACATTGCTATGTAAAATTCTGAAAGTAGTTTGACTAAAAAATTGTGCCAGGTTTCGCTGAATTACAACTTTTTATACATGGCCACAAAAACTACTTCTATTTTTTTCACGTTCGAACCGCTACTTCTTTTGCCATTATCTTTGACCTAGAAACGCGCCCCCCATAAACTTTAGCATAGATAATAGTGCTTTCTTAGTGCTATAATTTAAGGGTTAAAAGAACGTATAAATATTTGTTGTTTAAAATGTTGTTGCATTTTTGATGCGTACGACTGTCACGTTCAACACTTTGGAATTACCCATATTGAGGTCATTCTTAATTGCACTTAAAATGCAAAAACACCCTAATAAAAAAAAGAAAAAAAAATTTTAGGCTATTCTCCTTTTTCATTTATTATTTTATATTTCCTGAGTCATTTTTTGCACCGCCATAGGCAACATCTTATGAATCACGTTGTTTACATTTAAATACAGTTTATGTTTGATTAATACGATTTTATTTTTCGTGCTTAATGTTTTACTTCTTCTTGAAATCGCAATCAAGTAAAATTTAAATCGAAAAAAAAATTCAGTACAATTTATTTAAAAATTATTGAAGGTTTTTAAAATTTTTATAAGTGGTATTTCACTCGATTTCCAGAACATGAATGATAGATTGCCCAGAACTAATACAAAAAATGCATTTAATGTATCAGTTACCTAGCATTTACACATGCCACTGCCAGTTCGAAAAACTCAATACACTCACGTTTTTTTACTAATACACTCAAATTTTTCGCAATGGCAGCATCAGTGGCAGCAAAAATTGCATGCGAGTGGAAATTTGGCACTTGCTTGCCACTAAATGACAAAACGATGAACAATGTTACCCTGTTCAAAATTTAATGCAAATTAACTGGATTATTGTCAAATTGGTTTTAAAGTTTTAACATGCTACGTTTATTATTATGATTAATTTTTTGAAACGCGCATTAATAAAAGCAAGTTTGTTAATTATAGAGCATTCATAATGTTAAAATAATGCTTATATAAATAAATGTAAAACATTTCCCGAAAAATGTGCCTATATGATTAACTCGGTAACTCTATTTAGTTTTTTGGTACTTTTTTTTTAATTTGAGAAGTCAACAAATTATCTTAAGTTGACGCTTCAACGACATTTTGAAAATGAACTCGCAGTGGCATGTGTAAACACAAAAGCCAATGACATGAGATTCGACTCTTTCGAACAATTTTTCTTTGATAATATGTATACAACAGTGGCATGCCACTACTTGCATGTGTAAAGGCAGGGTTAGATTGGCAAATCGTCGTAGAAATTTGTTTTATAACACTCCGGTCAAAGAACTTAATAGTCCGTGGCCCCAACACGTAAATGGTCCCAACACGTAAATGAAATTTGACCCCAAACTTAGGGCTATTTTTTATTATTCACTGTAACCCAATTTGTTTAATGGAATTTTGCCCCAAAATAATGAAAAATAGCCTAAAATAAAATTATATATGCCCCTAAACTTGGGGTAATTCTTCTTTATGCAAAATCACCTTACATTTTTTCATGAGTATTTACCCCAAAAAGTTAGAATTAAAAAAGGGATAGTATCAAAATCCCAAAATTTAGCATCACAAATTTTAAAATCCTTAATTTAAAAATTCCGATATCAAATCCGAGTTAAGAAGTCGGTGTTTGTTATACGGCAGAAAAAAATATACTTGCGCCCGTTTTTTTTTTTTAGAGAGTCTAAAAATATCAGTCGCGAAAAGAATTAAAATTTTAAACGTCAAAAATAAAACTTTACTTGCGAGTCCAGCTCTCAACCTTCTGCACAACATTTTTTCAACACTCGACAATAGCAAACGTATAACAATTACACTGTTATGGCGTTATTTATATTTTGGTTGCTAAACGATTACGATGTTACTACACTTGGGTGTAGGCAATAAAGCTATTGAGAAATAATACCATATGGTTTTTTCCCTTTAAAACTGCACAAACTTTTGAATTCAATGTATGAAGAACAGAACTTAAAATTAAGGCCCCTATTACGGTTTACAACTCTGTGCCGTGCGTACCCCACTGGCGGGGCAGTTATAACCCTGTTTAGTATGAAAAAACCTAAAGTGCCAGATGGCAAAATTTGCAAAAATTGAAAGGTAGTGGTAGGTAACACTACTAAAGTTATCAACTGACAAAGTGAAGTAGGTTGCAGTTGCGTGCAAATTGAAATGGCCGTCAGCATGAAGGAGGAAGAACATTTCTACATCCGGCCTTTTCAATTCGGACGTCGTGGGATGAGGATGCTGCATAAATATTGAAGCCACTAAAATCCAAAAAAAGTAAGAAGGAATAAAGCGTAGGAAGAACAAGGTAAGTTCCGGAAAATAATAATGAGTGACAATGGCGGAAAAGTTAGAGGACTAATTGCAGAACATTCTTTAATATACAGGTCGGCGTTGATAAGGTAGTAGGAAGCAAAAAACAGGAAACATTGGGAGTCGCCTGGTAAGACAATTCGGGTTAAGTGAAGAGTCACCCATCTAAATTCCCGGCCTATCCCCGCGGAAGGATACTACTACAGCACCATAGACGCCCACGACATAACCGAGCCGGCCACAGAAAGCGTAAGACCACGAAAGTAAATTGGCACCAATAGCCCGGACCGTAACAGATGGAAGGTTAGAAGTGGCTTGTAAATTTTAAGTTGCTTTGTTCACATCAGCCGTCTGAGTAGCGCCAATGATATTAAAATGCAGTGGCAGTTATAGGAAATACCACTAACCTAAGAGCAATAGCCCGGATGCATGCCACCAAAAATGACCAGGAATAAAGTGACACATACACCATCACAATAGTTAGTACAACATTTTTTTTTAACTCAACAACAATAGTCATGTTCAGACAGCCAAAAAGATCTTCGTATCAAAACAATAATAAACAATTTGAAATACCAACAATGAAGAGATCTTAATAAAACCACAACAATAAATAGTGTAAATCTACCATCAAACTACAATAAAGGCAACCAATACCACTTTCATCGACAAAAATAACAATAATCACCTAACAAACAACAACAACGTATAGTTCAACACGCACTACCTCAGTACAAAAACTTTAACAACGAAGACCGGAACATGTATGGCAACAGATACCTACAACAGTGTTAAAGACAACACCATAAACTACAACCCCAACATCAAATACAAAAACAACAGACAGTAATATAGCAGCAACATCAAATGCAACAACTTCATAAAGAAATAACACAGCTACATAAAGGAACACAACAACAACACCGCTCGGGATTCGACAACACCATCTACAAACAGACATCCAGCAGCTAGAGTGACTACCAACTCACCTTTTATAGGCACCAAGGAACTACCACATGACCATCAGTAAGCCGACATTCTACAGCGCCTGGACATCAACATCGAGGAAATAACACCAGATAAGTAAAAGTAGCCATTTAGTGGAAATTTGTTGTTATAGTTTTAATGGCAGAATATAAAATAGCGTACATTCACCACGACCCCGAATAAATAAGATTTTCGTTCGATAGGTATTGTAAAGTGTTCCAATATTTTATTTATACAGTGCAATCGCGATAATATTAACACCCTAATATATGAACACTTATGTTCTCCCATTGACTACTCTAAAAGATGAACTTGTACAAAAGCATAAACAACTTATAATTGAATTTTTAACGGTTTTTATCTTTCTACACAGTCTTAAAATTATAATCAATTTTGATTCAACTACATAAGAACTTGGGGATTTCCCTAGCAATCTGCTTTAAAATTGCCTTCAGTTGGTAATCAAAATGATGTACATACACTTTTTAGTTAGTGCTCGCATTACATGGAATTCTATATACAGTATTTTTCGGTTAATTGACCCTACGGTTAATTGGTTTCCACGCTTAATTGAACCACATGATCGGGCAAAAATACATATTGCATACGAAAACCATGTAAATTTCCTCGGATAATTGAACCCGGTTAATTGATTTTCCCGCTTAATTGGTTCAAAATTCATGTCATCAAAAATAAATTTCCTCTTACTTTTACCCGGTTAATTGCATTATTATTGAAAAATAATCTGGCATTTTTGAACATACATATTTGACATCATTTGTTGTATGTATATGCATATGAACTGTTTTTATTCTTTAAGTTTGTTTTTTTTTTGTAAAACCAATACATATATGAATTGTTTTTTAGTTTATAAATTTTATTTTTTTGTAAAACTATTGTGCACATAAATAGTGCATTTAATAGTACATACATACCTACAATAATAAATACCTGCGTATACACAATATGTAAATTTTTTTCTGTTACTTGCATTTTTTTCGTTTACATGGCGTTTACATTTGCCAGTACTGGCAAGACAGTAGCAATTCATTAAAACTTTTTCACTAATACATAAACACTGTTCACATCTGTGAACAAAAGGCTATAGCCCCAACTCTGGCGATATCATCAACGCCCCCACTAACAGCTGTTTGTTTAACTGCAGCTACAAAACTAAAAACCACTCTCAGAATAATCCCAGAGAAAAAAAGGTCGTGCAAGCTGAAAACATCAACTTAAAAATAATAAAAAAAACCTAGTGAGAAAAGAAATAAAATAACTAAAAGAGAAGACATAAATTAAAAGTGTTTAATTTACCACTCAACTCCAAAACCATTGTGTAAATACCTATAAAGTTTAACCACCTTTTGTTTATTTACTTTTAATACTTAAAAATACATATTACCCTATGTGCTAAAAAATACTTAAAAACTTAAAATATTTAAACTATACTTACTACTACTTATAAAATAACCTGAAATTAACAGAAACCTAATTGAATTTAATATAACCCTAACCTAAAATTTGTTATCTGCATTTATATAAAATTTGAAAATAAGGGTTCAATAAACACATAACATTACACAGTTTTTAAATATATATCGAAGTGTTTAATTTACATGGTTCCCGACAGTAAGTAATTGTTATCCCTTTCTAACTCGTTAAAACAAACACTTTTACAGCTATTTTGTTTTTGCATTGTTTTGCCAACTAATATGTAAATGCTTACTGTCTGGCCAGTACTGATAAATGTAAACGCTGTGTTAAGGTAAAAAAAAATTATTTTGAAAAACTTAAAGTGCACATATGCGATTTCTTTTAATTAATTAGTAGTTCCAATTATGCGTGATTTCTGTAATTGAACAAACTGTTCAATTAAACGGGATTCTTGTAATTGAACGAATTGTTCAATTAAACGGGATTCTTGTAATTGAACGAATTGTTCAATTAAGCGGGTATCGGCTAATTGGTTCCCCTGTTAATTGAACAAAAAGTTGTGCAAATTTTGATGTGCAATTAACCGAAAAATACTGCACATCTCTAACGTAAAACGTTATTAAATATGAATTAAAAAAGAATAGGTTGTAAACTTTAAAAAGAAAATCAGAAATTTTAGAAAAATTAGAACATTTAGGAAAAGGAAATTAGTTTTTTTTAATGTTCTAACAACTCGTTTATTTGACCTAGAATAACGGTGCGGTCTTCCGAGATTGAACGCAAGAAAATCACAGGTTTTTTCGCATAATTACTTTGAGGTTGTTTTTCTTTTTTTTTTTAAATCAATAGTTTTTTTAAATCCAATGAACAATAAATATATAAAAAAAAATTTGTACATTAGACACTTTTATAGTTCGGGAAAGCCGTTTTGGAGGGAAAATTAGAGGCCATTCGCAAAGATGAAAAATTTTGCAAAAATGAACGGGCGTTGTTTTATTTAGTTCATATTATTGTGAGTACACTGTTTCTTTTATTACTTGTTGGATTTGGTCTTGACTTAGGAGTTGAGACCACGATTGGTCGAGTGATTGTGTTGAAGTTTCTTCACCTTTAATTGGTGGATTTCGGCAAATTAACGTCCGGTTCAAACGTTTCAAAATTGTTTTTTATTTTGCCTACGTAAAACAAGAAATTGCCACTTTTATTTGACCACGTATGTTTTGGGCATACAATTTAATAATTTCGGCTGTTAATCCTCCGCTCGATTTGGAGCTTAAATTCAGTGCGTTTCCGGTGAAAGACAAAAACCAATAATACATTTTTTTTAAAAAAATTTATTTTACTAAAAAAAGAAAAAAAAAATAAAAATACAAAAACAAATTCAGTTTGAATTTGAAGTCATCTTGTTAACAATAAACATCTAAGAAACAAGATAAATTTGAATTTTAACTGATTTGTTGATAATCATATCCAAAATTAATTGCCTTTGAAAATTCAAAACAGTTTTCTTTTCATCAAAACCGAAACCCGAAAATTAAGTCAAATTCAAAGTTATGACAACTCAACTCTGTTGAGTTGTAATTAAGACAACTGGTTGGGATCAGTTGTAATTTTCGTTATGTTTTTGTTCGCCGCAATATAGCAAAGTTGTAAACCATTATACAAAAATTAAGAAATTACAACGCAACTGCGTTGAGTTGTAATCCGTAGTAGGGGCCTAAAATTTTACAAATTTTTTGTAGGTAATATTATTTTGTAAATTATTTAACGTTTTTTAAAAGCAATAAAAAATACTGTAAAGAATATCCCCCTTATTTATAATAAATAAAACAGGTTTATTAAATCGATTTTCGTACAAAATTCGTTTCATAAACCTTTCTTAACCTGTTTTATTTTTTATGAATAAGGCCGTATGTATATATGTATTTATTTATTTATTTATTTCCATATTTATTATAATTAAAATTACAATAAATCTTAAAAAAAACTAAAAGCACTAGCAACAATAAATACTTTTCAACGAAAAAAAGTTCGGTTGTGTTACCCCAATGATATCGATTGTTTTCTTATCAATATACAAGTGAAGTGAAAAGCAATAAATTATTTATACGTGTTCCTTTATTGAGCCTTAGGTCACTAAAGGCTTATTTCACCAATTGTATTTAAATATCAAATTATGTTAAAATAGGTTTTTCATGTCAAATAAAAATATATGAAAAACTATATTTAAATAGAATTGGTGAAATAGGCCCTTTGTGGGATCATAGTTGGGGTAGTGCACTAAATATTGATTTAAATCAGCATTGCACTATCACTAAATAAAACTGCCAAGAAATTAGTTTGCACTCTTTTTTACCAGCTTTAGTGATGATTGTTATTTTTTAACTACCAAATTTTTTCGCTATCACTAAACGCAGATATGAATGCACAAATCTGCTCTCAAATCAAATAGTGCAAAATTTGGATATGCAATTAAAAAAGCTGCATGCAAATATTGTCTCACTAAAACTTAAAAAATATAACTTTTTATGTGCATGGTTTTTGATTTCTTTTGAGGATATGCATAAGTAAAAAACATTAAACAAAATGAAATTTTGTCGATGACGGTATAATTATTGGCTTGATTCATGAAAAAACAAGTTTTTAATTTTAAATTTAGTGCAACAATTTAAGTTGCACTCAAATGAGTGAAGAAAAAAAAAGTTGCAATAAGCTGATGATTACTTTTTTTAAATCAACAATTTTTTTTTTTTTTTTGAGTGCAAAATTTTTTAACATCACTATCACTCATGTTTAGTGAGGATGCAAATTTTCAATTCATCACTCAACATCAACAAAATGATTGCAATATTTTTGCACTATCACTAAGTGTGAGTTGAAACTGCAAAATGAGTGCACTACCCCCAACTATGTGTGGGATACACTTTACAATGTACTTTAATAAAAGTGATTTTTTTTGACGTGAAATAAAAGTTATCCCAAATTTTCCCTTCGCCTGGGTAACAATCTTGTCGAGATGCGAGGGCTTAAGTGCACTCTACGGTTCTGATCTCTTGGGATGATGTATGTGATGAATACGTCTTCGCGGGAGGCCGAGAACACTGAAGGGGTGTGCAACTAAAGGTTACTCATTTTGTCAAGATAATGAGGCGGTGGTGGAATGCAAACTCCCGGTCCATTATAAGTACATATAGCACGGCGTGCCAGACTGCGGGTTCGCCTCCTTGCAAGGTGGGGGCTTTACCAGTGGCTTGGGTGCGAAAAATGCACTTTTAAGGACAACGTGGTTGGTAGCAGACAGTCGCACCGAACCACGCAGTGACGGCATGCGTGGACTAGGCAACTAACATACAACAGCTCCCCTCAGCGTCAGGGCAAAGCGCAGTTGTATGTTAGTTGCCTAGTCCACGCATGCCGTCACTGCGTGGTTCGGTCCGACTGTACGAGCAAACTCGTGGGAACCAAATGAATAACCATTTAAAAACAAAAACGAAAACAACAACAACTAGCAAGGACACGACGGACGGGATTGACCAGGGTCAGTCGGACGTCACGGTCTGTGAGTCGGTGAGTACCCTCTCGACTGTTCATGAGAACATAATTGAGCAGGAGAGACAGGTACTGACCGACATATATGTGGATAGTCTTCTGGGACTATGGAGTGACTTCTGTGGTAAAACCGGGGCCACTCAAGGGTTAAAGAGGCTGACTCTGCTCTCTGACACGGAGCTTGATATTGATATATCAGCTCACAGTCAGACTACAGAGCCTTCCACTCTCATCTGTGAGGCCAAGGGACATCAGAGGAGACACTCGGAAGAAGAGTGTCCACAACTTGTTCGGCAGGACGCCGTGGAGGATGGGCTAAGCGCCGCTTCACGAGACATTAAGAACTCCAGCCGAACGAAGGAGCAGAGCGGAACACGGAGTTCTTTGGCATATCTGGATAAGATGGCGAAGAGAGATCCTTCAACGTTCTCCGCGCGGGATAGGCACCTTCTGAGAAGGCACCGACAAAACGTCGCTAAATTCGAAAGAATTTACGGCCCTGTCAGTACCGTGCTTGGATGGCCCTATTCCTGGAGAAAGCAGGAGGATAAAGTCATACAAGCCTTCTATTTGCCAATTAGGTCCATAGTGACAGTAGGGATTCCGCCACCTGTACGCCCGGTGGAAACTATACTGGCAGTATTGGGCAACCAGAATAATAGGCTTCTTAACGACCAATGGAGGCTGGTGACCTCACTGGTGTGTAAGGAGAATACCGGCAGGGACTTCCGCTTCGCGGTGGATCGGAAGTCCATGGAATTCTTGGAGGGGCTATTCAGTTTGGTTTAGGTAACGTCAGGTTCCGGTATCCGTAGCATGTCAGGACCAAAGAAGTTGTTAGTGGTGCAAATAAAACTGCACCATTGTGAAGCAGTCTCGGCCGAACTAGCAACCTTCCTCACCAGCACTCGGACGGACGTAGCCCTAATCCAAGAACCTTGGATTAACAAAAATAGGGTTTGCGGTTTAAGGGTTGCGGGTTACACTCTGTTTGTCCCGTCTACAGGGGACAGGGTAAAAACGTGTATACTAGCGAGGAATGAATTGAATTTTCTAATCTCTCATTCTTTCAGGTGCGGTAACTTGACCGTAGTAAATGGGGCATGGGAACTGACGGCATACGCAAGGAGGAAGGGTTCAATCCTTGTATTGGGCTGCGATGCTAATACTCATCATAGCCAATGGGGGAGCGCTGACATAAACAATATTATTATCTGTAATATGGGTAACACGCCGACGTTCAGAAATAAAGATAGGCAGGCAGTGATAGATCTGACATAAGTTAACCGTGACGAGCAACTTGTTGTTGATTGGAGGGTGGCAACGGACTGTACTTTTTCAGACCATAGTCGTATTACCTTCACACTGAATTTTGACCTACCTGGGGTTGCTTCGTTTAGAAACCCGAGGAGGACAAAATGGGACTCCTTCAAGGAGGGTGTAGGGAAACCGGAGGTATGGAAGACGGGCAGTAGGCCGTGATGTCCAGGACATCGGATCATACTTTCGCTTGCGTCGAGGAAATGGTCACAAGGGAGAAGCTGGAGTGGGCGGTTAATACTTTCGGCCCATATAAGTCACCGGGTCCGGATGCCATTTTTCCGGCCATGCTTTGCAACATCCCAGACGATGCATCATTTCTGCTAGTGAACATATTCAGGAAATGCCTCAGTAGGAGGTATCTGCCTAGGAGGTGGAGAGCGGTCAGGGTGATTTTCATACCCAAGGCTGGTAAAGCGGGCCACTCAAAACCGGGGGATTTTAAACCTATAAGTCTGTCTTCATTCTTGTTGAAGACTCTCGAAAGACTAATAGATTTCTATCTCAGGAGCAATATTGAGACCCGCTTTATTAGCAACGCTCAACATGCCTACCGTAAAGGTAAATCTGTTGAGAGTGCGTTACATGAGGTGGTGGGTTGTATGGAGCACGGTCTGAGGCATAAGGTTAATAACATTAGGATTGCGGCGATTAGAGAATCGTTGGCGGTTGAGGACTTTCTGGTAGAGTGGATAGTCTGCATGCTTAGGATTATAAACTCGAGCTTGGGGATCATGTGATAAGGAGGAGGGTTACCAGGAAACACCACAAGGGCGAGTTCTATCGCCTCTACTGTGGTTTGTTGCGGTCAACGGGATTCGCAGGTCATTTGATTCCATGGGCAGGAAGGTTGTTGCCTATGCGGACGATATACAGCCCAATTATGAATAAAAATTCCCCGGGAGTTTTCTCCCTTCTCCCATTTTTCCTATGTTAATTCAATTGTAAAAATGGACAAAGGGAAAAAAACTTCCGGGGAATTTTTATTCATAATTGGGCTGATTGTTCTGCTGGTCAGGGGAAAATTTCTGTCCACGATCGGGGAAATTATGCAGGTGATGCTGGGCGAACTCTCGGCATGGGCAAGGGACAGGGGGCTGTGTGTTAACCCTGTGAAGACTGTACTGGTACTATTTACCAGAAGGTACAGGATAGAGGGATTTAGGGGGCCAGTGTTAGATGGCGTCGAGTTACTTTTATCGTACGGTGCAAAGTATCTGGGTAACTTTCTGGACTGCAAACTGTCTTGGAAGAGAAATACTCAGGAGAGGATGAGAAGCGGACTCGATATCTACTACACATGCAGGAACTACATCGGTAAGAACTGGGATCTGAGGCCGGATATGGTAAACTGGATTTACACATCGGTGGTTAGGCCTATACTTACGTATGGATGCACTGTTTGGTGGGGTGCGTTGAGAGCGGATAGCTATAGGAAGATGCTCAGCAAGGTTCAAAGGAGTGCATCTCTTGGCATCACAGGCGCAAGGAGAAGCACTCCACAGGCAGCGCTGGACGTCCTACTATATCTGTCCCCTATTGAGCATTATGGGGGGAGTGTGGCTGCTAGGAACCTACTTAGACTTTACAAGTCGCCCTAAGTTAGACCTAGGCGGGATGATCACACGAGAATTTTGTACGAGGTGGGTCTGCTTGATCAAAGTGCTGTTCTCGAGAGAATTTCGGATCATAGAATTATGACCCTGGACTTCGGTGTAACACCACCAGTGGAGTTTCCGGACAGGGAAATCTGGGGTGGATCCAATGGACTGTTTGAGGGGTGGGCAGTATTTACGGATGGATCCAAGGTGGAAACCGGCACTGGTGCCGGTGTATATATCGCGGACACCGAGGTAAAAAGGTCATTCAGACTCCTTGATGAGTGCAGTGTCTTCCAGGCTGAGATCCTAGCGATCTGGAGGGCGACGGAGGTGATACTGGATCACATCGTGGGTGGTTTTGCGGTGACAATTTACGTCGATAGTCAGGCGGCGCTTAGGGCATTGACAAATTATACGGTGCGATCGTGCCTGATGGCTCGGTGTAGGAATGCTCTTAGGGAATTCATAGAGGCATTCAATGTAAGGCTGTGTTGGGTACCTGGACACTGCACGGTTGATGGAAAAAAGGTGGCGGACGAACTCACGAGACGGGGTTCGAATCTGGACTTAGTGGTAAGGGACAGGGGGTAAAACCTCCCCCATGGTGAAATAAACAGGTGGTAGCACTATGCCAGATGACGATTTCTTGCTCTTGCATTGTTTGTCTAGGTCTGTGTCAAAGTTTTGTTTATGTTTACAAAAAGTCCACGTTGTGTGCTGTGATTATTGTATTTTATTAAAGTTTTTGATAATATTAAATTAAAATAAATAAGATTTTGACCATAATTAAATAAAAATTGGCTAAAAATTTATTTCATCACGTTCAGCGGCACACTTTGATTTTTGTTGCAGGGTCTCAGACAGAAGTGGCTAGGAGACAGGTTTCACGACGAGCTGGGGTGCATCGCTGGATGTAATCCGGCTGATCTACTGGGGTTTGTCAGGGAAATAGTGCGGTTGTTTCTGTTAAGGGGACTGTAGAGAGGGAAATTGTTCTTCATATTACCTACTAACTTTCTAATTTTCTGGATTTTATCCACCTCTTTTCTTTACTTTTCTCTTTTCTCTTTTCTAATTTTTTCTTTTCATTGAAGGAATTCACAATGGACCGCACCGGTCTCCGAGTGGAAGTGTGCCCTTGGGCACATAACCCTTCTTAACCTAACCTAAACCTAACCTATCCCAAATTTCAATTTACTGAAGAACTTTTTGATTTATTTCAAATTTGCAGATTAAAATAATTACATACAACTCAGTATTTTAAGTGCTTTATAGTGTTTTTATTAAATAAAAATTTGACATACATACATAAAAGATTAATATCCAAATTTATAATAAATATATTACAACAAACAAATTCAATATCCCTCGGCTTCAGTTTATTATGTTCCTTGCTTTCTAATAAATTCAAATACTTTTAAACGAAAAAAAAAGTAAAAGATTAATATCAAAATTCATTAAAAATATATTACAATAAACGATAACATGTATTTTTAAATTCTGCAAAGGAAATATATGATGTAGTTTATATAAAAAAAAGTCTAAGCAATAAAAATTCTAACCTAAACGAAAAGTTGTACAATTTTCCAATAAAATTAAAATTACAAAGCATCTGTTAATGTTGCGATTTATATATATTTCTTCTGCGGCACAAGAAAAAAATATTGAAAAAAAAAACAAATAATAAAATATAAAGTAAAATAAAAATAACCTTTTAAAGCCAACAAAAGAGTTTCTTAATATGTACATAAAACTTAAATAAAACGATTTTTTCTCTTCTTTTTAAAGAAAAACTGCAGATGCACAATTAAATTATTGTTCCAAATTTTTACGATGTTGCATTTGCAATTCGAAACGACGATTCGATCTCACGCCCTTTAATAAAACATCATTTTTACGCGATGCTACACCAGCTCTTGTGGACGGAACGCGACTCTTAAACAGATCCATGTGACGTTGTATACGTGAAACCATTTTGTTCTCACTACATATATTTGATGTATTGGCTTTGTCTGCATTAATCGTTGAAGTTTTTGTAGGTTTCACTATAAGCGAAGTTGACAAATTAAAAGCAGGTTTCGAAGGCACTAGTTTAGGGTTTGTTCGCGGTTTTTCAATATTTGTGTTTTGAGAAGGTTTTAAGTATTTTTTTATTTTCTGCTTTTGAGGTTGTCTGTGCGAAATTGTTTCTGAATTTATAGCTTTATTTACACCTAATCGTGGATCTGGTAATCTATTGATCATTTTTGTTGCAGACGATTCTTGTGTCTTATTTAAAGCTGTTGTTGATGAAGCGATTTTTATTAGAGGTCTGTTTATTTGTGGGTTGGAGCCTAATTCAATTTTTTTAAGAGCATTCGGTTTATCAGCTGAAATATTGTTGCTTTTTTTAATTACAGAAACTTTTTGCGATGAAGCTTGAAAATCAAAAAAAAATTATTAAATAAATTTTTTATAATATTAAATACATATGGGGGATTTCATATCAAGTGACCCAATTTTTAAATCGATGTCTTCCGAGGTTAGTCCTATTGGAAAGTAGTTTAGACACAAATTTTCAACAAGATCGGCCAAAAAGTTGCTGAGTTAGAGGGGGTCAAAGCTTGACATTTTGGCCATACAAGTGTTCTTTCTCATCCCTGTAACTTGTTACATACCTATTCGTCTAAGCAAAATATGTCCCAAGTGCTCCGATAGCTATTTGATCAATCTTTTTTTGTTTTTTTAAAATTTTTTTTTTTTTAAATTTAAAACTTTTTTTTTTTTTTTTGCTCAAAAGAAAGCTTATATCTTTTCCTTTAAGGTAGTTTTGGTCGCTTTTTGGGATGCGAGTGGCTTATGTATAAAAAAAAAATTATTTCTAACTCAAGACGAGGGTTTTTAAATTTTTAGCATATAAAAAAAAATAAAGTTTTAAATTTAAAAAAAAAAAAATTTTTAAATTTTTGGAAAAACTAAAAAAAATTTCGAAAGATTGATCAAATAGCTATCGAAGCTACTTGGGACAAATTTTGCTAACACCAATAGGTAATAAGTTACATGGATGAGAAAGAACACCTCTATGGCCAAAATGTAAAATTTTGACACCCTCTAACTCAGAAACTTTTTGACCGATCTTGTTGAAAAGTTGTGTCTAAACTACTATCCAACAGGACTAACTTTGGTGCAAATTTCTTCCAAATCGGAAGACATCAATAGAAAAATTTTTCCTTAAAACACATTCCAAACTTTATGAATACGGCAGTTAAAATAGGTAATTTTGTAATTATCAAAATTATTAGAATAAAAACAAAAATTTTAATTTTTCGCCATTCATTAAAAAATATTTTCAGTTATGAGAAAGAAACCTAAGAATATTATTGTGATTTGTGTTAATTGTTAAGCCTGGAGTACACGGAATGTAAAATTCCATATGCGCATGTAGGTCTGGGGCCTAATTCTGGCAGCCGTGATCGAGTACTTTCTCGATTCGAAAGCAATTTTATTTCTAATTCTTTCAGTCGATACAGAACGAATGAAAATTATTTTTTCAGTATTGTGAAACTCAAATTAATGCTTTACAACACTGAAAAAATAATTCCGATTCGTTCAGTATTGACTGAAATCATTAGATATTAAATTGCCTTCGAATCGAGAAAGTACTCGCTCTCGACTGCCAGAATCACGCCCCTGGCGTAATTTTTACATCATCACACGACACAAAAAGGTGGTTTTATAATGTCAAAATTAGCCTTTTATTATTAATTAATTAAAGTTATAGAATTATTCTAACAGCTTAAACTAACTCAAAAATATAAATTATTTTACCTGGCTTAAATTTCGTTGCCGAATTAATTAAATTCATTGAGCGTTCTTGTTTACGGCTGACATGTTCTTCTAAATTTTCCATTTTTTGAAATTGTTTCTGGTGTATAGCAGCGAAGTTGGGTAGTTTTGTGCGTAACATGGGCTTAGATGAAATATTTTGTACTAAAAAATTGAAAATAAAAGCTTAGAAATATGTTATGTGTTCTAAAAGACAATCTTACCAGGGCGCGGTAATCTTGAAGTAGAAATCGTAGATTCATCAAGCGACATTGATCGTTTGCGTCTTGTTGTCACAACTGAAAAATTGAAAATCGTTACTTTGTTAAAACTCTGTTACTTCTATGTTGAACTTACATTTAAATGACGAGTCTATTTCTTGGGGCTTTCGTTTCTTTAAACTTTTTGCTATTATTATGTCCAGATCATCAATAATAGCAGTTTGATTTGCTGGACTATAGAAACTTACCGTTCTATCTTGTTTTATTTTACCCGAAGTTCTGGTTAAGAACTTTTGGCGTTTTTGTTCATTTCCTTCAATACAAACTGATATGGAGCGTTTACGTATACCAGATAAAACGATTTCCTTTGGTTCCATTGTTGTAAAAGCAAAATTTGATATGTTCAAAGGATTTTTACTAGGAGTCTTATTTTTAAAGTTTTCTTGGACTTCGTTATTGAAGTTAAGCTTTTGTTTATTTTTATAGGGTGTGGGAAATCTAAAGTATTTTGGTTTAGATGTACCTGGCATTGCTTTTGGGGTAGACAGTATTGTTGTAACCGATAATTCAGTATCGGTTACAACTATACGCGGACGTTTCTTAGGTGTTTCTTCCCCATCATCTGATAATTGTATTGACTCCATATCTTTATAAGGCTTTGTACATTTTTCTGCATTGTCCTTCTCGACAACTATTACAGATTCATTTTCTTCAAAAGTCTCATTTAATTCATTACACGGTTCTACATCTTCCACTTCATCATCATCGCAAACTATAAGAGAAGGCATTTCTTCTAATTCATGCAAAGATAGTTTTATTTCATTTTTATCTTCAATATTCATATTTTTCTCCTCTTCTTCGTCTTTCAAAGGATTTAAACCTAAATCAGATATGTTAATATCTTTTGATTTTAAATAGCAACCGAAAGAGTTTTTTAAGTCCCTCCCCTCAGTTTTCTCTTTAGAACTAATGGATTGGATTTCATCTTCACTTTCGTCTTTTTTTTCTATATTGCTTATGTTGCTTTCATAGACTATACAAATTTCTTCCTGATCACACTTAACTTCAAACTCGGGACAGTCCTCGGTTTCCTCTTGTATTAAATGAATTGATTCATTTAGATTAACATCATCTTTTTCACTATCAATGTCTTGTTTTTCTTGTTTATAATCTTCCACACTTTCTTGAAAATCATTATTTTTTTTTTTAAAATCGACCTCTTCTGTATCATTTTTAATTGTATCAACTTGTTCCTTTAGTTCTATTATTTTCGATAAAATTTCGTTTTTCTGCTCAAGTTTATTTTCTTCTTCATTTATAATTTCTTCAAGTATTTCCTTATTTTCAGCTTTGTTTATCTCTCCGCCGCTGCTTTCAATTTTATTTGTCTGTTCATTCTGTTGAATTATTTTCTCTGCAAGGTTTTTACTCTGATTCGCAACTTCGTTCACTTCCTTTGGTACTTCGGCCTCATTATCAGAATATGTTTCTTCATCCATTTTCGTTTTTTCCTGCTTTTTATTCTTACCGTTTCGTCGTGATTTTCGGCCACGCTTTTGTGACACTCTACCCACCTTAGCAGGGGTCCACTTAGGCTGCGTTGTCTCAGCTTCCTGGTTTTCTAAGTCTTCTTCCACTTCTTCTGTACACAACAGTTTCTTTGCCGAACGTGTACAAGAACGCAATGACTTATTCACAATGTCCTCATAGTCCTGGGAAGGTTTAATACTCTTACGGCAACTGCGACGCGGTGTTTGAAGTACATCCAGGATTATAGTTTGTAAAACTCTTGGCGTAGTTGCTTCTTTAGCTTTATTGGTTTGGGGAGTTTTAGGCAATATTTCTGCATTTTTAACACTGGCGCTTGTATCCTCATCACTTTCATCTTGAGAGAAAATAAATTCTACCTCCTCTTCAAGATTTTTAACTTTCCTTGAAGGTCTTGTCAATTTTTTTCCTTTTAGAAAAATTTTTTGTTATAGATTTTATTACAAATTAGCTTATAAATTTATATTACCACTATTGTCCATGATATCTTATAAGTTCTTTTTGTAATTATATATCACACAAAGAGTAAAATGTTAAAAAATTAGGTAGATAAAAAGAATTCCTTAAAATTTTATAAAGCCGTATTGCTGTTCAGCTGTACAATTTTTCCTTGTCGTTATTTTTTAAAAATGGCAGCAAAACCAAGCCTGCCATATTCGACTTGGCAGCATCTTTTAGGAAGTGTTTAGTAAAATAAAATTGACATTTTTAAAGAATATAAGCAGAAGCTGAAATTTGTATAACTCATTAACAAAGTGGCAGCCCTTTACTAAATAAAAACAGAATTAAATCATGGTGAATTATATTAACATTAATTTATAAAGAAAATTATAATAAACAACAACGTGTTTCTAATTAAAAACAAAAAGTTAATAATAAAGTTGTTAGTATTAAATTAAATGGACTAGTCTAAATTATATATTGTTAGATTTTAGTTAACAAGTGTGTTTCAAGTGAATGATAGGACTTCTAATAATTTTCTTGTAGTGACGTTAGTCTTTTAATAATTAATAGAAATTTTGACATTGATACACAGTACTGGAGAAAAAGACCTTGAATTTGTGTAGGTTGTGTAAACAAAAATCTGGACAATCAATGAATCTTATATTTAAGAATGTATAGAATTTTAACATTTTTAATTTTTATTTCTTATTGTTCGATATTATGGTGACTGCTGATTGTTTATTATCATAGACCTGAGGGGGGCACAAAGCGCTAAAACAGATGACTTCATTATTTCGGTTAACATTTAAAGAATGCGGATGATCCAATTTATTATTAAGTGCTGACTTAAAAGAATTTTTATTCGATACAGCACAAAATAAGAAAAACAAGAGTAGAACAAATAGTGCCTTAGTAGCAATGGGCAAGTGTCAAGATCTTCTGGAGGCAGCTAGAAATGGAAATACAGGAGCTGTAAGCAAAATTCTGCAGCATAAAGGAGGTCCACTGTCAAGGTAAGAGTTGAATAAGTTGTTTATTTTTATTATATTACTATTATTACTAGAAGTAGAACAATGTTCCTATTAGGAATGTTAGTTCTTTTACGATGCATGGTTATAAACCCCACCCTTTACAGCTTTAATAAATGCTAAATTACAGCAAATTGCATTACCCTAGTTTTTCTAATTAGGGTTAAACAATAAAAGATTTTCAATTACATACCTACATATAAATAAGTCAACTGGCACACATTTTAAAATTGTTGAAAGTGTGTAAAGTACAAAGTATTAAAATATAAAAATTTTAATATATCTATACATACATAGGTATAAATTGGGTTGAATTTTTTTTTATTTTGCGTTAAACGTTTTATCATTGGTATCAAGTTTGGAAACTTATACTTTTTTTAGATACCTATACAAAAATTTATAATATATTTGTATAGGAGTTGACTTGCCCACTTTTAAGGCTTCAGAAGGGACAGTGATATCAGTCATGACGGGTCACTTACTGACTGGTCAATGGCTCAGGGTATCACAAATAGACGGCTGCTCATTGAACCGTATCTAACCTAGACTATTGGAGAAAACGACTTTAATGTAAATGTTTATTAAAAAAAATCCGAAAAAGGAAAACAATTTTATGATAGATTTATCCCCATTTTTACAACTTATCGATAGCTAAAGGTAGGATTATATCGGCCGTTTAAAAAGTGTTCGATTATTACAACTTTTATTTTACCTGTCAGGTAGGATGAACCTTAATTTACTTTATCGCTCACTTTAAGTTAAAGTAAAGTTTTAATAATTAAACACTTTTTATAAGGCAGGTTAAAGTATACTTTAAGCTATCGGTAAGTTGTGAAAACGGGCCTTAATTTGTTAAATTGCTAAAAAATAATCGGTCTTTCATCGGACAGAAGTTGAATAGCTTGAATAGATATTAATGAACATACATATTTTAAGATTTATTTAAACCTGTTTAAAATTATACAATATTTTTAACAAAAATTATGTATATATGTATTTATTTAATAAAAATTATATAACTGGATGTTAAGCCTGTACCTGCCAGGTAGAAAAAAAACTACTTTAAGGCTACCCCAACGTCAGTACTATATGCTTGGCAATTTTTAGCTTCATTGGTCTTTAGGGGGCTTCAAAATTAGCTGAAATGTAAAATAACACAGTTTTGCTACCCCTCTTTTCTCTCAATTCTTCGCGCGCACTGTGGCTGAAAATTGAATTTCACCGGCCAAGAGTCCAATTTTTTGTTATCGCCGATTTCAAAAATGTTAATGCTATGCTAAAAGTTTTCCCAGGTTCTATATTTTAGTTAAATCCGTTATTCAGGGGAAAAGAACTTGTTAAGGTCAAAAGGGGTTAAAAAGATTTTGGTACCATTAGAAAGCTGAACGTGTCCTCTATAACCCGATATACACTTTTGCAATTGTTTGGAACCGTATGTTGAACACTTTTTTCGTTTTAATGAAATTACTCGCAACATTTTTGTTACTCTTTTTATTTTACTGAAATATAACACAATGGTATACGAACGTTTTGTTTTAAAAAATAATTTTGCAACTGATGCAAAACTGTCAAAGCCGGGCAGCTTTTGAGTTGATTTGAAAGAACATGGGTCCATAGAGGTTCGTGAGAGTTTTTGAATATATGTATTTATGGATTGCAAACAAATTAGACATAAGCTGGCCTACTAAAAATATACTTAAATGTTAAGTTATCTCCTTTGTCTTTCGAGATATTTGGATAAAACGGATGTTTTTGGCTGATTTCTTAACAATGTTTCTAGTTTTTTAATCGGGTGGATAATTTTTAATATCGAACTGTTATCAATAGTGGGTTAAACATTTTTTTTATTGGTAGGAAAGCAGACTTTAAGCAATGGTATGTTGTATTTTCAAATGTTTATGCATTTTCCTATAAGTATAGTGGTATATTCGAGGCGAATGTATATGCATATAAAGGTAATACATATGAATACTCAATTTTACTATTTCCCCAAACGATGGCTATGTTCTTTTGCTGATAAAACAATATTTTCTCCAGAAATAAATAAAAACGTTTTTATTTTTCGAGAGAAAACGTTATGAGTATGCTTGTAGAAGCAATTTTTAGTCAATTTGATATTTGTTTCTCCCACATGCCCTTTCCAAAAAAATTAAATTTTTCAAACAAAAAAAAATTATTGAAGTAATAAATTCTAGTAATGCAACACATCGATTTTTATAAAATTAAAACAGTAATGTTTTTTAATATGTCCATGATTTTCTGGAAAATTTTGATCAAGTGGTAAATAGTGGCAGTTTTGCCATTTTTGTAAAAAAAAAAAATAATTTTTTTAAAAGCGGTTTTCCTGGATTTGGAATTTGGGGTAGTTCTTAATCAAAAATGGGATGCTTTCAAGTCCACTATTTTAAGATCTCTTCGGTCTACATAACTTCAAAGTTTCATTGTGATATCTCTATCCATGTCAGATTCGTGAAATATGAAACATTAAAATTATTATTATTATGAGTAAAAAAACAGTAATTTTAAGGTTTGACATTCTATAAACCTGATATAAATAAAGATACATACCTATAATGAAATTTGGCAGTTATGTAGATTAAAATGTTCTTAAAACAGCGCAATTAAAAAACATCCCCCTTTTGAAAAAAAAAAAAAATACCCAGGTTCGATCCCCAGCTCAGCCAAGAAAATTATCAAAAAAAAAAAAAATAATAAAAATTTCATGTTGTAAAATTTCTTCCTTCAGTAAAAATAATTTAATGAAAATTAAATTAAATGAACTCAAGCCTAACTAAAAAAAAAACATCAAAAAAAAAATAATGCTAAAAAACATCAAAAGTTCAACTTTGATCTTAAATTTCTCAATAACTTCTAAACCGATTTTAATACAATTAAAACTGTAGGAAATTTTAAGAAGTCTTCTCTTCAGCAAAAAAAAATTGAAAAATTTAACTCTTCCGGTTAAAAAGTTACAGATTTTTGCCCAATGAAAAACGATTTTCAGCCACTGTGCGCCGGTAGTCTAAAAATCTTATATCCAACTACATCGGGCTATACTCATTGTTAGGACTTTATGCTAGACAATTTTCAGCTTCCTATGTCATTAAATTAAAATGATGAAAAATTGCCTTTTTCTACGCCCCTATTTCCGCTAAATTCTCCCTTCACAGGCCAAAATCCGGCTACATTAGGATTTAGCCTAGGTGTTTTACTATATGCATGCAAATTTTCAGCTTTCTAGCCCAAAGCTCTGGAAAGACAAAAAAGAGGAACACACAAATAAGGAAATTATATATGTATGTATGTATTTAGATGTATTTTCCTTTAGTTTCAGGCGCAGTCCGAGCATCAACTGGCAAGATGTTAATGGTTATACCGCGCTGCATCATGCCTGCCTAAATGGTCACTATGAAATTGTTAAAGTTTTGCTGACTCATCATGCTGCCCATGATATACCCGATATAAGAGGTTCTACACCATTGTATTTAGCTGCATGGGCAGGAAATGAACACGTTGTTAATTTAATACTAATGTTACGTGGCAATGGTAGTCTTGATGCTCAAACTATAGAAAATGAAACTGCCCTACATTGCGCAGCACAACATGGGCACAATTCAGTTGTAACTGCTCTTTTAGCTCGTGGTGCTGATCCTACAATACGAAATAATAGTTTTCAAACACCTATAGATTTAGCAGCACAATTTGGTCGCCTCGAAGTAGTACAGATACTTATAAGTAGACATCCTGAATTGATTGAACCCTATCGTGTGTATGATGAAGTTGTGGCTGTGGAAAATGGTCGCTCACCGCCTTATAAAATAACACCCACCAAACATATTTTTACTCAATCATGTTTGCATTTAGCATCACGAAATGGCCACAATGAAGTTGTGAAAATATTGCTGGCATCCGGAGTAGATGTAAATATTTTAACTCACACCGGTTCGGCATTACATGAAGCGGCTTTGTGCGGTAAGAAAAATGTCGTGTGTACACTATTAAGTGCGGGTATAGATCTTTATGCTGTGGATGGAAATGGCAGAACTGCTTTAGATATACTAAAAGATTATCCGACCAATGTTACCTATGAAATTCTTACTATTATTAATGGTAGGTTTTATATAATAAATTAGTAATAACAAAATTTAATGACTTTGTTTAATTTTATTTCAGATTTTTGGCAAACAAACAGCAGCATGATAAACAAAAATCATTTTACGCCTATAAAAGATGTCAATGATAATCATAAGACTTCTTTTAATTTTTCAAATCAAGATGTTGAGATTGAAACTCCTGACTTTGAGCAACACCAACAAAGATCTTTGACAATAAAGTAAGCATTTTTTAGATGTATACAGTAAAAATGTATATCTCTTTGTTTTATGTGCACTTTACATCCCGCATCCACATTTGCCACAAAAACTCAAATTATTATAAACATCAATCCAAATTTGATAGACGATTTACATTTTTACATTTTTTTTTGTTCAACACATATGACCATGAATATCAATTTTGGAAACTAAAAACTGCTATGTGATTTAACTTGTGTAAACTAATATTATATTTGTTGCGATCTCATTCATTTTGTACAAATACTAAAAATCATTTAACATTTATTTTAATTACATTTATATTATTTTATTATTTATGTGAACTTGTATTATTTAGATTAAATACAATACATTTATGTCTGTTACTATCACAACACAACAGAAACATTTTGCATTTTATTTATTATTTGTCGTGTGTGTGCGTTGTTTAAATATGTTAATGTATGTATATTGCATTATTTTCAATTATTATTGTTTATTTTCTTGACAAAGATTGACATTATTATTATAAAGTTATATACCAATTTTTTCATCATAGACATTAAAACTAAATTGGCTTTGGAAAGGTTCAATAATTACGTTAAATACATAACTTCAGCTCATTATTGTTTACCCACCATTTTTAAAAAATTGAGTTAGGAAGGGGGTATATATACATATTTTGAATACACCCTTTCTGAATCCAAACCCTGTTTCACGAACTTTTTAATGGTTTCTGAGATTTAAAGCATTAGTTTTGCTCCATATCAACTATTTTCAAGTTTATTTAGTATTATTTTGCTCAACACGTCACTGTTTGCTGAGTGCTACAAATTCCTCATACAAAATAAATTTCACTCTTGCTTTGCTTCATTGCCGTAAAAAAACAAGTAGTTAAAGCGAAAGCAAAATAAAACGACAACAACAAAAAAGTTTTACTCTGGGTTCGCTTTATTGCCGAAAGAAAAAAAGTAGTAAAAGAAAAAGTAAAATGAAATGTCAACAGCTTAGTATACAGTAGTAAGTATACGTATGCAGCACAAAAAGCAAAAATTATATCGGGTATACCTATTTTCAGCAAAACGATATGTTTTCAAAAAAGCCCTAAGTTACAAAAAACTTATAATCGACTTTTTGATCGATTATGGACTCCCTAATATTTTTGAAAATTTTACAATCCTACAATTAGAATTCTAAAGGCCATAGTGCTAGCGCCTTTCGAAAAATAATAAATAAGAAACACAAAAAAATTTAGTATTTTTGTTTATTAACAGTAAGTTTGCCTTTGTTGTTTTTTAATAAGAGGTCATCTGTTGCGTTTTTTACTTTTCTAAAAAATAAATGTTTGGAAAAATGAAGGTTATTTTTAAATGTAGAGTATTTTTCTTCCCCTATAAAATTGTTTCAATGTAACTTAAGGATTTTTTGAAACTACATGACGATTCCCAGCGGGGAAACTCAGAAGACCTTCTTATATCAGGCCTTTTTAAAGGCCTGCTTAAAATATTTTTTGATTCAACTAATATTCTTAACTGCTAAAGAATGCCTCATAGAAATTTAATTTTTATTACTTTAAAGCTATAGTTTTATTAAACTAGCTACATATGTATATATTTAGACTAGTTAATTTGGTTCAATATTTGGAATCTTTTGAAAGCTTAATGTATGTATTTATTTGCAATTCCATTTTATACATCATTACAACTCTTTCACACTTAAAAAGACTAAAAATAGAAGAGCATTACAAATGTATGCTCCTATTGTGTTTAATTATGTTAAAAAAGCTTAAATTGGTTCATGTTCTTACAAAGAAATAAAATTTTAAGATAAACTTTAAAATTAATTTTTTCGAAAGCTCTTTAGACCGTTATAACAAAACCACAGAGCGTTATACGCCTATGGAGCCAATTAAATGGACAAAATCGAATAGTGATTTAAGCTCTAAACATGAACAAACACATGAATATAAGAAGTCGAATTTACTTCAAAGACGTTTAGGTGGCATTGATAAACAATTTCCCAAGTTTTTCACCATCAAAGAATGTATGTATTTTTTAAGATAAATTTACTTAGTTGTGTGATGAAAGAAGTATTTTTCAATTCTGAAAATAGTACATAATCAGACTCCCCTTAAGTGTACACTATATCGTTGTGTGGATGAGTATGTGGAAATGACAATGCCAAAGTCAAATTCATGCTCTACTCCGCTAACAATTCGTGAACCGTCAGCAATGCCACAGCCATTACCTAGTCCTAGAAATTGTATGGAATATGGTGATTATGCAAATATTAATATAATTAATGCACACAATAAGCATGAGAGTCATGAGTAAGTCCTATATTCACAAGCACGTTGTTTTTATAATTTCTTAACATAAAAATTAATTTACGTGCAAACTATTTTTTATTGCAGTACCAGTTCTTTAACTGCGGACAATTTCAGTAGCAATAACAACAATCAAAAAAGTCGGGAAAACGAACATTCTCCTACTCCCGATTGTCCACCGCCATCAGCATCTGAAGCTGAATCGACGATATTCGAATTTGTTAAACCGTCTGACAGGACTTTGAAAAGAAAATCTTTACTTTCGCAAGAGCAAGATTTACAGTTTTATGATGGTCTTAGATCATTCATATGGGAAGATCAAACGGAACATCAAGATGAACAATTAGACTCCCTAAGCAGCTCTCGAGTATCGGAATGCGTAGAGGAATTTGTTAGTGATGTGCCATTCGCAGGGCTCTTTAAAGGCTCTTCTCTTAATCTAGCGACCAACACATCATCTTTAGACTTAAGAGATTCCTTAGCACTTAACGAAATTACTACCGGCCTAAGGTCACCATGTTTGGTAAGATCTGTTAAACCCATAGCTGCAAAATGTAATGATATAATTAAAACCCCACCATCGGAAGATGAGTTTGAATTTGATGCTTTAAAAGCTTGGGAGGAAATCAATACTATATTTGAGACTATAGGTAATGAAGTGGCAGCAAAAGATGCTAAATTAAAAAATCTAAGGGAAGAAAATGCATTAACAAATACTTTGCGCAAAAAAACCTTGAATATAAGAAAACCTGCTGAATTATTGCTGGGATCTGCGACGCAAGAACAAAGTTCAAATCCAAACTGGTGCCACTCAGCAAACACATTGCTCTATGGTTTTGTCATTTACAATGTATTTGTAAGTACTTAAATAGGGAGATAGGTAAATCGTTAACATATTCCAAAAATATATATTTACATATATACATTTCGTCACCATAAATGCAAATGGACATAAATACACAAATATTGGAAAACGTGTTTTTAATAGATTTAATTATTTTATTGAACATAATTTAAAACTTTAAATAAATCACCATACTACAATTGATTTTAAAAGGTTTTTTGACTTCTCTTGTAAAATATACAAATATAAACATTTGCCTTTAGTGTGGCGATATATTACTTAAAAACTTTTTTATTTCTTTAATGTCTCATTGTTAAAATAATATATCGCACTTAATTAACAAGAAGGTATTAACTCTATTAAATTTATAAATTTTCAGTGGAAGGAAAACATTAAGGCACATACAAAAGAATTTTTAAACCAACCGTTTTATTATCAAAAAGTAGATAAAATAACATGATATATTTACAGCGGGTAAATATTAATATTACGTGTCGATTTCTTCCAAAAAGTGAAAAAATAAAAATTTTGAGTTAATACCCTCTTGTTCATCAAGTGCGATATACATTAAAAAAAGGTTTTTTTTATAATCTATAGTACCTGGGTTCTACGGTTATCAGAGAACTACATGGTACAGCATCGACTAGAAAGTCCATACAAAAATTGAAACGGGAAGAGACTCCAAGTCCTCAAGAGGATAATGAAGAAAATGTTTTAATTAAAGATATAAATAGTTCAACTCGTATATTAAAAGCAACAAATCAACAGACCCGTTTAGAAGTGGGCATTGCTGTGTCGCATGCCGGAGTCAGATTTATAGAAAATGAAAACAAGGTAAGAGTTTATCCTTCTATTTATTTAATATATTTAATACAAAAGTATTTTATTTTTAGAGTACAATATGTGTTCATGATATTGAAAATATAAATTGTGTTAGCCAGGACAACGATGATTTGCGTTACTTTGCTTATATAACACGAGAGAATGATATACACTACTGCCATGTCTTTATGGTGGACAATTTAGTAATATTTAGCTACTACAAACATGTTCAAATATTTTATTATATATTTCCTATTTGATTTCAGAAACTGGCAACAGAAATAATTTTGACACTTGGTCAAGCATTTGAGGTAGCTTATCAATTATCATTAATTGGCCAGGAGAATTGCTTACAAACAACTCAATCTGGCAATAATAAACGTTTAAGCTATATCGATATTGTGGATAATATCTAAAAATCTGTTAACTAGAACAGTAGGTCTTTCTTGTTGTAAACACAGACAATAGCACCAAACTAATTTTATCTATTTAAATACACAAAAAAAAAACTACACAAATTTCCATATTTTTTTTTTAACCGTTATATTTAACAATACTAGTCTTGATGCCATTTTTTTTTTTTTTTTTTTTTTTTTGAAGAGTCGTTTGTTTTTACGTACAGTCTCATTTAAATAATGCCACATAAAAGGAATAGGTATAGAGATATCGGAAATCCTTTTAACGTATGTATGTAATTATATAGAGACATCACAAATAGAACTGCATATACTTCTATTGTATTGTTTTTTTTTTATATTTATAAATTAAAAAATTATTTATCACATTTAAATAAAGTTGTTATTAATAAGTGCCTTATTGCAATCAATGTACCAAATAACATGTTTTTAATAAAAAAAATTTAGTATTTATGTATGCAATTTAAAACAATTTGTTTATTAATATCGTCACCTTTGAAATTAAGGCTTTAATGCAAAAAGTGACCATTTAAAAACGTATTTTTAATTGATTAGAGTTCGGTTTATCAAACATGTTCACGCAAAATTTTAAACTTCCACGATATGGGGAGTTTAAAATTAATTTTTATTTTTTTTTTTTTTGAGTTTCGGTGTAAATTTTAATATTTCAAATATAAGTTTGTTATAATTTATCAATATTTCTCTTGTATTTTACAACTGATACTTAGTTTTTCTTCTCGAACTTAGATCCTGTCAGAAAATGCCAACATTTGGCCCCTGTAAATTTTTTAGTCCAATATTCACAGGGGCCTAAGGAGGGCTTTTTTGAGACTGGACGAGTTGTTTTCAGTATAAAATTCAGGGCTGTGGAGTCGGAGTCGGAGTTGAGGTTTTTGTGCCGGAGTCGGAGTCGAAGTACCCACAAAAACTAGCGACTCCGACTCCGACTTTTTTGCATTAAAATTTTTCTAATATTTTTTAAAATAAAAAATTTTAATGACCAATTTCACCAATTCTTTTTAAATATCAATTCATATTTTAATATAATTTTTCTAATAATTTTATTTTTATTTGACATAAAAAAGCAAATTTTAAACATAAATTGATATTTAAATAAATTAGTGGAATTGGCCATAAGAGGGTCTGCTTTTTGAAATTGTGAAGTAAGAAAATAAGGACCAGTATACTTTTCATATGAGTAGGTGAGTTTCAAAAATTAAAAAATTGAGATAACATCTTATTTCGACAATTTATAAGAATAGTTATATAGATTGTATCGAAGCATGTCCTTTTCTATGTTTTAATGTGACCTCAAATTTCTGTAACAAAAACCAGCGGGTTCACTATTTGAATTTCACCAAGATATCGTTAATGAAATAAAGCCGAATTAAGGAATTTAAAAATTAAATTTGTAAAGATGTTGTTTTTTATTTATCGTATACATATTAACGAATATTTTTGTAGCCATGTCCATGAATATGACATGAAATCAGCTGTAGCTCCTGTGGTGAAAGCATTAAGTGAACTACATTTTAAGTTCCAACCTTCAAGGTGAATTATAATAGAATAAAAGGAAAATGAACTCGGAAAAATACATGACATTGTTCCAGATATAATTCCCATCAATGTGGGGGGGTTAACCCGAAAAATGACTTGAGAATACTTTTATCTACTCACTTTAGGGAAAATTGGAGAGATAATAAAGACTTGCAATTTCAAATTTCGGTCTTGGACAATAATAATATTGAATTAGGAACGGAAAATGCAATGGCGAGTACACTAAAGAAAAAGATTTAAATTTAGTTGTTTAAAAATTCACATTTTTTTTTAACTCTGCAGGTGGGAGATAAACTACATCAAGCCACATTTTGAAAGCTTTACAGCAGACCGCGAAAACATGTTGATAATCGCAAATGATGTTTATGTTATAAAAATGTGCATTTGTACGAATATTTTATATGATCCTAACATTTTTTTTTATGTCGTTGATATACTTAAAAAATTACGTCATAAAAGGTTCGTTACCTTCTATGGAACTGTTTCATGCCTTGAGACAAACAGCACCAAGTCCAACAACAAAAGGGGTGCTATTTCCCAAAAATAATAAAAGACTAACAACATTTTTTTACATTACGTTTCTCTTCAAAATGTGTTATATAAATTGTAGAACTAACAACTGAAGGCGCATCTGCATGTTTTAATAAACTATATTAAATTTTCCTGAGAATGATTTGACTTAATAAATAAAACAATACCAAAATGGCAGTGTCTGAATTTATGTATGTATATTAAAAACAATAGAACTCACTTCACAATTTCCAAAAAAGGACTGTCCTTTGCCTCTATTAATATTGTGGTAAACAACACTAAGTACACTTGAAGCCTTTAACGTCTAAGCCAATTGGACTTGGTGTTGTTTTCAACTTTTCTATCTCGAAAGCTACATTAGATAGGACTTATGGAAATTCACACATCTATAAATTCCAACAGTATAAAAAACGTTATTTGAAAAAGATGTGAATTGGTGTAGTTTATCTCTCCCCTACAGAACTATTTTTACATTTTTTAGCACTGTTTGCAAAATTTTAATAAACTAATATAACCTTTAAAATATACTAAAGTTCAATGATCCCATACGGATTGAAGCAAAACTCGTTTCTTTCGAAAGTTCGTAACACAACTCGTTCGCTCCAAAATTAAATCCATTATTTTTCTATATTTCAGTTGGTTTAAAGTTCTCAACTGTTGAGTTATAAGTCAAGAATGTCATAACACTTTAGAATTAAAATAGGTTCAACTCATTTAGTCTATTTAATCGGGCGCTATATGTTTTTTGCATTTTTTCCAAAATCCAAATAAAATGTTTTGCAGCTTTCCTACTCATATAGTAGGTTAAAGCTCAATGCGCGGCACGTTAGAATTAAAATATCGATTTGAAATTTTTACAGAATCATTTTGTTGCTATATTTAACCATTTAACAGGTACTAAATTAAAAAAGAGTTTAAAGTCAAATAAAAACTAGTCTCTTAAATAATGCTAAATTAGAGTAGGAGTCGGAGTCGGAGTCGTACTTAAAAAATTTCACCAAAAGGAGTCGGAGTCGGAGTTATAACTTTTTCTTAACGACTCCACAGCCCTGATAAAATTGAAAAAGAACATTTTGAAAAATGCCCAAATAGTATTCTTGGCTATCGATAACATTTTAAGTAATTCTACTTTTATTTTTGGTTTAATATGTACATATGTATATGGGTGTTTCTCTGGTTATGCACGCGACATTTGTACGCGTTTTATTGTGTTTGAATATTAAAAAAATAGAAGTGGATTGGAATTTTAGAATGAATTCTAGAATCGTTACATTGTTTGTGATGAGTTCTTTCTAAAAAGTATATATAATGGTTAATTGAGCACTCGGTACCCAAATGCCATGCAATCAAAGTTGACTTACTCACGTGACAAAAATAGAAGTGCCTTTTAGGACCGTAAGAAAAAGTGCGAAAGTAAGTGAATTGTAGGAGGTTTTTATTTCGGAAAAAATGTTTTTATAAAGGTTAGTAATGGGCCTTTATAATCATGTTTTGTTCAAAAGCAACTATGCATGGGTTGGCGAAGAAAAAAATAAATTGTAAATTACGCACGTGACATTACGCACGTGACACTTTTTACATATATGTTTTTTTATTATTATCACCATGCAGATTCCCATAGGTTAGGTTAGGTTAGGTTAAGAAGGGTTATGTGCCCAAGGGCACACTTCCACCCGGAGACCGGTACGGTCCATTGTGAATCCCTTCGATAAAAAGAAAGAATGTAGAAAAGAGAGAAGTAAAGAAAAGAAGTATAGGATGGATGAAATCCAGAAAATTAGAAAATTAGTAGGTGCTGTGAAAAACAATTTCCCTCTCTACAGTCCCCTCAACAGAAACAACCGCACTATTTCCCTGACAAACCCCAGTAGATCAGCCGGATTACATCCAGCGATGCACCCCAGTTCGTCGTGAAACCTTTCTCCCAGCCACTTCTGTCTGAGACCCTGCATCCTAGGACAGTGGCATAGTACATGCTCGACTGTCTCCAGCTCCTCTGATTCATCGCATAATCTGCAGAAGTCCGGTATGGTGTTGTCCCATTTTCCCGTAAAGGCCCTAACAGGACAATGACCCGTCAAGAACCCCATAAGCGTTCTAAGACCACCCCTATCCAATCCCAGTAGAACCCTGGTTGCCCCCGCGTCCAATCTGGGCCATAGTGCCCTAGACACCCTGCAATCCACTCTGTCCCCCCAGGATCGGTTAACGTCATCACGGAACTTTTCCCTTATCACACCAAAGTAGTAACATAGGATATAGGACAGATATAGTAGGATGTCCAGCGCTGCCTGCGGAGTGCTTCTCCTAGCGCCTGTAATGCCAAGAGATGCACTTCTTTGAACCTTGCTGAGCATCTTCCTATAGCTATCCACTCCCAACGCACCCCACCAGACAGTGCATCCATAGGTAAGTATAGGCCTAACAACCGATGTGTAAATCCAGTTTACCATATCCGGCCTCAGAGCCCAGTTCTTACCAATGGAGTTCCTGCATGTGTAGTATGCATTGAGTCCCCTTCTCATCCTCTCCTGAGTATTTCTCTTCCAAGACAGTTTGCAGTCCAGAAAGTTACCCAAATACTTTGCTCCGCCCGATAGCGGTAACTCGACGCCATCTAGCACTGGCCCCCTAAATCCCTCTATCCTATACCTTCTGGTTAATAACACCAGCTCAGTCTTCACAGGGTTAACACCCAGTCCCCTATCCTTTGCCCAAGCCGAGAGTTCGCCCAGCATCACCTGCATAATTTCCCCGATCGTGGACAGAAACTTTCCCCTGACCAGAAGAACTATGTCGTCCGCATAGGCAACAATCTTCCTGCCCATGGAATCAAATGATCTAAGAATCCCGTTGACCGCAAGCAACCACAGTAGGGGTGATAGAACCCCCCCTTGTGGTGTCCCCCTGGTAACCCTCCTCCTTATCACATGATCCCCCAGGCTCGAGTTTATAATCCTACTGCCAAGCATGCAGACTATCCACTCTACCAGAAAGTCCTCAACTCCCAACTCCAACAATGAATCTCTAATCGCCTCAATCCTAATGTTATTAAAGGCTCCTTATATATCCAGAAACGCGGCCAGAGTATATTCCCTATGCCCCAGACCGTGCTCAATATAACCCACCACCTCATGTAACGCGCTCTCAACAGATTTACCCTTCAGGTAAGCATGTTGAGCGTTGCTTATAAGGCGTGTCTCAATATTACTCCTGAGATAGTAATCTATTAGCCTCTCAAGAGTCTTCAACAAGAAAGAAGACAAACTAATAGGTCTAAAATCCCCCGGTTTCGAGTGGCCTGCCTTTCCAGCCTTGGGTATAAAAATCACCCTAACCTCTCTCCACCCCCTAGGCAGATACCTCCTACTGAGGCACTTCTTGAATATATTCGCCAGCAGAAATAATGCGTCGTCCGGAATGTTGCAAAGCATGGCCGGAAAAATGCCATCCGGACCCGGTGATTTATATGGATCGAAAGTATTTACCGCCCACACCAGCTTTTCCTTTGTGACCATTTCCTCGTCGCAAGCGGAAGCATAATCCGATGTCATGGACATCACGTCCCATTGACCGTCGTCCATACTTCCGGTTTCCCTGCACCCGGGAAAGTGCGTCTCCATAAGTAAGGTTATGGTCTCAGAGCCAGACTCAGTCCATGAGCCGTCATTCCTTTGGATGTAACCAAGGGCCTTAGGGTCCTTTGGTGCAGATTCCCATAAATATCTTCAAATTTGCTTAACAATCAACTAATACTCAATTTGCAATTGATTGTAATGAAGAGATAATGAAGAAAGAGTGTACACATAACATATTTTTTGCATGTAAAATAAGTAGGTACATAAAAATGTCTTTAGAGGTAGAAAATATAAGAAAATATAAAATTTTCCAGTTTCCAGCGCAATTTCCTCAAGTAAAACAGCTGAGATATGCTATGAAACCATTCTTTTATAACAACATAGATTTTTTTTATAATAATAAACAATAAAAGACAAAGATTATCAACATTTTATTTTTTCATCCTGGTAGACCATTCTGGAGAAATGCCCATATGCATTTAATTTTTATGTATTAATACAAATATATGTGTACATACTTAAATCAAAACCAACTTATAACACTGGTTCACAAATTTCCAACAAAGTCGTTACCAAATGAATCTGACTCCTAATATTTATGTAAAATTGTCCGCTGAATCCGAATATGAAGTCAGAACTGTCAAAAGTAGAACAGATTTTGAGATATCCCAAAATAACCGTTATTTGTATTTTTTAAAAAAGATGATGTGACTTAAATGCAAATATCTTCAAAAGAGAAAGATAATAAAATAACCATGGGTCGTTTGTGAAGATTAGTCAAGAAATGACAGAGTTACATTGGACAAAAGTTCAAACTTCATAAAAAATCTTATGATTTTGTTAAATTTTGCTCTTTTCAAGTTATTTTTTTTTTAAACCAATGATTTAAAAATCTTAATGTTTTATTGCATGCGACATTAGATTATTTGAATATTAACATTTTGCGCCCAACAAGACATAGATTGGTAAAAAATTGCAAAGCTACAGAAGATTTAGTAAATTAACCCACAGAAAAATTCAATAGTTTTAAGTTTTTTTTAATATATATTGTTACTGAAAATTTAGCTTTGTATATTTATTTGTTGTGCTTTTCTTTGATTTGATGCAAATCGAAAAGTGGGTAAATTCAATTAATCTTATCTAAATTTGTCATTTTTGCACCGATCTGGATCCTATTGGGCACAAAATGTTCGTATTGAAATAAGCTAACTTCTTAAGTGATAAAACTTAAAAAAAAATATTGTTTGGTTTAAAAAAATAGCTTGAAAAGAGCAAAATTGCAAAAAATCATCAAATTTATAATGAAGTTTGAAATTTTGTCCACTATAACTCTGCCATTTATTTACTCATCTTCACAAACGACCAATGGTTTTTTTAGAAATTTTATAACCTTTCACTAAAAAGAAAGAAATACATAGTGCGTTTAAAATTTTTGTAGATATTTGCATTTCAGTCACATCATCTTTTTTATAAACACAAATATGTATCTCAAAAACTTTTCTACTTTTGACAATTCTGAATTTATCAGGCCTGTCACAGAAATCAATTCCGATCGAAAGTGGAAGTGATTTCGTATCTTGCTGCACATAAAACGAAATCACTTTCGATCGGAATTGATTTCTGTGACAGGCCCGTATATTCGGATTTAGCGGACAATTTTATATAAAGACTAGCATTTAACCCGCTACTTCGTTAGTGTCTCCTTTTTCTTCGTGGACATATTTGTATGCCAAAGTTTATTTTTCTAGGCTAAAACTTGTTTAAATTCTAGCATTTAACCCGCTACTTTGTTATCGAGCCTTTTATTTCATGAACATATGTATGTATTTATGTATATGCCAAAGTATATGTATGTATCTAGGTTTTAGCAAAAAAGTTCCAACATTTTTTATCTCATAGGTTGATATTCACACAGGACTTTGCACTTATAATTTTGTGTTTCTAAGTTCAATATTATAGAAGATTCAAAAAGTACCACTCGTAGAACACAAAGGCAAATGAAAAAAAGTTAATTTCCCGTATTATCCTTTTTGTAGCTTTTTTCACCCCATTTATGTACACAGCAGGGATGATAAATGAGAAAACCAATATCGTACATACAAACTTTTAAAATCGTACTTTTTCAGCCCCAATAGTACTAAATCATTTTTTTATAAATTTTTTTTTATTTTATTTTTAAAAACAAAAATTGAATACAACAAAAACAAAAGAAACTTAAAATTCATTTGTACATGTAATGTATAGATAGCAAAAAATACATGATCATTATTTATACATAACTTTTCCAAAGAAACCATAGGTCAAAACTGAATTTCGAGCCCCAGATTTTCCAAAATATATTCAAGAATAGAGCCAAACAAATTGTATTTGGTCTATCCAGACCTGTATCATGCGGTTTTTAGGACCGAGAAATCCATTTATTTTTATTTTTAATTGCCGCCAGAGAGCATTTTCATACACTTTTTAGAATTATACGTCTTTTTTGTGGAAAATTGACGAATATTTCTCAAAATGCAATTTCGAGTTTTTAACGAAAATTAAATTTTTAAGCGTTCCAAAAATATGTGCATACGAGTATCTTCGGATTGCATTTCCAAATATATTGCGTTTACAATTTTCGATATGTATTGCAGAAACAGGAAAGGAGTAGAAAGTCCGAATATAATAAAATTTAATTTAGCGCTTGTAAAATCTCCTTCGTAATAGCTCGGAGTAGATAGATGAAGAAAAATGTTGTGAATAAAGTAGCAAAATTAGGAACTATTTTCACACCTTAAGCGTTTGAATTTCATAAAAGGCCCAAATCTGTTTTGTATTTTTTAGATAAGCTGCGAATGTCTAAATAGAAACTCAAAAAAAAATTTATCCCAGATTTTACTGAATAATTTTGAAGAAACCAGATTTCTGGAAAACTGGTCATAGGATTTTTGCACAAAAATTTTCCTTGACGTTACCTTTAAACCTCGAAAAACCCCAGATTTTACTGACCAATTTGGATGAAACCAGATTTCTGGAAAACTGGTAATAGAATTCTTCATTCATAATCTATGGAGTTTTTCCTTGACGTTACCTCTAAACGCGGAACAAAATTAATCCCAGATTTTACAGACCAATTTGGATGAAACCAGATTTCTGGAAAACTGGTCATAGGATTTGTTTGCACGGAGAGGTTTTTTTGGTTAGAATTCTCAAAACAAGGTTAAGAAAAAAACAAAACTTTAAAAAAAAAAACTGCTTAGTTGTTATCGCAAGAAAATCAAAATAAAGCAATTTGCCAGTTCAGTTTTTATGCCCGAGCACTCGCAATTTGCCTCAGACCCCTTAAATTTTAATTTTGTTTTTTTTTTAATTCCAAAGTGGGTGCCATTTTTTTCGTGTGCGTCGTAAACTGTGTATTGTGCATAATAGTTTAATCATATAAAACGGAAAATGAAAATTTTGAGTTGAGTCACTTTTGAACTAGGATCCCGATATTTATATTTATTACTTTTGTATTCTAGTGTTTCGTAATTATATGCTTTAAATTACGAGTCTGGCAACTTTGGCACTTTAAACAGTATAAATAAAACTTGGTAGTACTTTTTAACAGTTGACATTTCGGTGTGATTTCGGCTTTTTGTATGCAAAAAAAACACTGCACATTTTTTGGTCATTGAACAAAAAAACTAATAAACAATAAAAATTATTGTAAATTCTTAAAAGCCATTGTGAAAAAATAACAATAAAAATGAATTCTTCAAAAAATGACGAAAAACAAGAAATAAATAAAGAAGATGAAAAAGAAGGTAAGTTTAATATAACCTTTAGCACGATACAATTTCAATAATGTAAACGTGATAAGGCAAAAGAAATAAGTATCACTAAATTTTAAAATAAAAATTTGTTTTTATGCTATTATGCTTAAAGCATCTTTTAAAGTCATTGTAATGAAAATGAAGAAATTAAAATTATGGTGTTAAAAAAATATATATACAAAGTATTATCAAATGTGTATAAAAAAACCAAGAAGAAATTGCCAAACCAAATCGTTTTTAGTGTTTTTGTAAAAAAATAAGGTATGCATTGCAAAAATTATTTTTTAATACAACAAAATTCATTATTTTTCTCTTTGCAGACATTGACAGCACAAATGGTCACTTGGGACCGTTTAAAGAATCGGGTGATGGCCAACCTAAAACAAAAATTCTAAAAATACAGACCCCACAAGAAAAGCAGACTATAGACTTAACATTGAGAGAACCGTATTCGTTGGATGAATATGCCAAGAATTTACAGCATCAGTGGTTTAAAGAATCTAAAGAGGAGTATAAAGATTCCACGGCACAAGTTGAGGTTTTTACAGACCCCTTTCAAATTTGCCTTTTGCCCGAGTTATTGAAAAATAAAGAAAGCTGCACGTTGCTGGTAAAAGAAATGGTTGAAAAAGTTCATTGGTCACGCAAACAAATGGATTTATATGAATTCTATCAAAGCACTGATTTATCCAATATGATTGAATGTAAATTTTTGGCAAATTTCTTACAAATGTTAAGACGTTCGGTAAGGCCTTGGTTAGAAAAGGTAACAAATTTGCAATTGGATTATGTATCTGCCTCGTGTTCGATGTACACCTGCGGTGACTACTTGTTGGTACACGATGATTTACTAAAGGATCGACAAATTGCTTTCATTTATTATCTTTCTCCTTGGGAAAATAACGAAATATGGTCTGAAGGACAAGGAGGATGCCTCGAAATATTCTGCAGTGATGAAAAATCACTACCCCAGTTTCCAGTCAAAAGAAAAATTTCACCGAAAAATAATCAATTCGTCTTTTTTAAAGTTGGCTCCAGGTCGTTCCATCAAGTGGGAGAAGTAACAACATTTGACTACCCACGTCTGACCATAAATGGCTGGTTCCATGGAGCTTCAAATGAAGATCTTATAGCAGATGCTCTAAGACCCCTGAATAAACTACAATTTAAGCCTCCCACAGAGCCCACCTCCGATTCAATAGATAATCTGCTTAATGAGGTCTATCTAAAACCTACCACAAAGCGCAGTATTCAAAAACGTATAGAAGATAATTCAGAGATATGTTTATATGAATTTTTTCGACGTGAGTTATTTGAAGAAGCTTTAAATCAGCTGCTAAGCGATAATTCTCTAAAATGGTCACGCCAGGGTCCTGCTAATGCTCAAAACTATGAAGTTTTAGACTTGAGCAGCTGTTCTAAAACTATAGAAAAATGTATACAAACGTTTTCCAACAAACAAATGTTTTCATTACTACGAGACTTTACGGATTTAGATCTTTCTGGTCCTAATAGTTCTAAGCCCACCTTTAGTTTAGAAGTACAAAGATGGTCTCACGGAGATTATACGGTTTTAGGAGATGGTGCCATATGTGAAGATAATACATTGGATTTAATTTATTATTTGAATGCTTCTGAAGGTGCAGCCATTATAACATATTTATCACCTGACACAGATCAAGCTCATCCCACGCAGAGACAATCAAGTCAAAGTGATACTGACTCATTGGAAGGTGAAGGCTTTGACGATGATGACGAATCTGTTTTACTGACTATAACCCCTGTGGACAATGCTCTAAATATTGTATACCGTTGTGAGGGTACAACCAAATTTACAAAATACGTTTCTCGTAATACGCCATTGGACAAGGGGCCCGTTTTTATTATTTCTTGTAGTTATAAGGAATAATCAATTGTCCATAAATATTTTATTTCTTCTCAAAGAGAAGTGATCTGGATTGTCATATACATACGTTTTTCATAGATTGGACGTATCACCTTGAATTGTTTTAAAACCGTTTTCATATTAATTATCTTAATTTGAAAAAATATAATTTGGTTTTAACTTATTTGTTAAGCAAAAATATTTAGAATCGTATAAACATTGTAAATGAAAATGCAACGTTCTGTTCTTTAAATAAAGAATTTATTTAATATGATCTACAACAAATGATTGTGTTTTTTTTTATAAGGAAAATTACAATTTGCTATTTATAGGAAACTTTGAAAGAATTTGCTATTTATAGGAAATTTTGCAACAATTTGCTATTTATAGGAAATTTTGCAATAATTGGCTATTTATAGAAATTTTTTTGCAACAATTTGCTATTTATAGGAAATTTTGCAAGAATTTGCTATTAATATGAAATTTAGCAAGCATTTACTATTTATAGGAAATTTAGCAAGAATTTGCTATTAAAAAAATTTTGTAAGAATTTGCTATTCATTGGAAATTTAGTAAGATTTGCTATTTATAGGAAATTTAGCAAGAATTTGCAAGTTATAGGATATTTCGCAAGAATTTTCTATTTACATATAGGAAATTTTGCAAGAATTTGCTTTTGATAGGAAATTTTGCATGATTCTTCTATTTTAAGCAAATTTCGCAAGAATTGGCTATTTATAGGATATTTTGCAAAAATTTGCTATTTATAGGATATTTTGTAAGAATTTGCTATTTATAAGACATTTTGCAAGAATTTGCTATTTTAAGGAAATTTTGCAATAATTAGCTATTTATAGAAAATTTTTTGCAACAATTTTGCAAGAATTTACTATTTAAAGGAAATTTAGCAAGAATTTGCTATTAAAAAAATTTGTAAGAATTTGCTATTCATAAGAACTTTTGCAAGATTTGCTATTTATAGGAAATTTAGCAAGAATTTGCTAGTTATAGGATATTTCGCAAGAATTTTCTATTTATAGGAAAATTTGCAAGAATTTGCTTTTGATAGGAAGTTTTGCATGATTTTTCTATTTTAAGCAAATTTCGCAAGAATTGGCTATTTATAGGAAATTTTGCAAGAATTTGCTATTAATAGGATATTTCGCAAGAATTTGCTATTTACAGGAAATTTTGCAAGAATTTGTTATTGATAGGAATTTCGCGAATAATTTGCTATTAATAGGAAATTTTGCCAGAATTTGATATTTATTGGAAATTTTGCAAGAATTGGCTATTTATAGGACATTTTGCAAGAATTTGCTCTTGATAGGAAATTTTGCATGATTTTTCTATTTTAAGCAAATTTCGCAAGAATTGGCTATTTACAGGAAATTTTGCAAGAATTTGCTATTTATAGGAAATTTTATGCGAAATTTGGTGTTGGTAAAAAAGTTTGTTATAGGAAATTATAAAACATTTTAGATACTATTCTTAGGAAATGTGGCAAACATTTTTTATTCATAGAAAAATTGGCTACTTGTAAAACGCAGCTATATGAAAAATATCGCTTTTTATAAGAAATGTTGCGAAACTTTTCCTATTAGTAGGAAGAGTGTATAGTAAAAATAAAAAAAATAAGTGAATGGCACTCATCTGAAAGTAAACTGAACTTTAATTTGTTATTGTAATTCATTTTCAGATCAATATCGTTTATATGCTACTATAGCATTTATGACAGTGGTCATTATAATTGGTGTACCCATGTGGTGGAAAACTACTGAAGTTTATAGGTAATAAAAATTCATAAGGCAAAAATCCAACAATATAATTAATTTTTAATTCAAATTTTAACAGAGTACGTTTACCATTATCGGACATAATGAATATAAACAATGAACCTTTAAAAACAAAAATTCAAATTGGTATATTTACATTTAAACCCGAAAGAGCTTCGCTTCTTGTTAAGGAATTAAATGAAGAATACGCTAATAACGGTACAAAGATAAAACATAGCTTCAAATAAATGAAAGTGATTTCAATTTAACTTCTTTAATTACAGAAATCTGGCTTTTAGATTTTAAACAAATACCTTCTCTTGAAAATGCTTCTACTGTTAAAACCCCAGCCGGTTTGGAAAAATTAATTGCAAAAGTATATAAAATGAATGAAGGGGATTTTATATTTATAGAATGGCCCAAACTACAAGAAGAAATATTATTAACCAATGAAAGAACTGCTATAATACGTAGTGATACAAGCGAGTTTTTTTTTTTTTTTTTTTGATAAGGCTTCATATTTAACTTTAACTTTCTTTTCTTCTATTTTGCACATCTGTTTAGGTTCTAATAGAATTAAACAAGTCTTAAATTCTTATATATTGCAAACACATCGTATTAAACAAATTTTAGCCAAAGACCAAAGAGATGTTTTAAAAACGGAAGCCCCTCAGGCAGAATATGATGTGATTGTATCGGTTTTGAATCCAAGACCCGATATTATGAATGCCAAGTGGCACGTACAAATGGCTGTGGAAAGTAAATTTTAAAAAGATGCTTCATTTCATAAATCATCATCAAAATTTTATTTTTTTTATTTCAGCCTATTTAAAACCCTACTTGGATCAAGTGTCTCATATATCAAATTACACTTTGAAAACCCAATGGAAATATCAATTACCTTTTGAGGCCGATTTACGACAAATACGCGACAATTCTCCATTATTACGTCATTATGCTTTATCCGAATCATCTTTGCCGCATATTATAACTGCCATAGAAAAAAATTTAGGTGCTGGCATCACAGATAAAACTCCCATTAACCTGGTTGTATATATAACACCCTGTGATATTGCTCCAGTTTATATTTACAATAAACAAAATCAAAAAGCTAATGTGGATAATATAAATGCTTTTATATCGCCTAAATGGGGTGGCATTATAATAGCCAATCCTTTAATAGAGACATGCATGGAGTACAATGAGAAGCCGCATGAAAAAGTTTCATTTTTCGTGCAGACAAATGATATCATGCAAATAATGTTGTATCAATTGCAAAAATTGTTGGATATAAGTGTAGAGGTAAGCAGAATATGACAAACAATTGTTTAACCAGGTAATATTCCTCCCATAAAGAATAAATATTCTAGTTCCATACCAATGTCCGCCTATGGAACACACGATAATTTCCGAAAGACGCAAATGAAAGCACATATATACTTCAGCTTTAATTTGTTTCTAGTTCTCCCAATTAGTTTGAGATTAAAATCTCGGTTCAGTGTGACCAAGTAAGAGTGCTGTATTCGGCTGTGCCGAATCTTTGCTATCCTCCACTTGCTGTTAGAATATTTTAGTTGGCTTTATATGGAATATATAAACTGTTTACCAATCTTTATTAAATCGGAAGTCAGTATTAAAATTGGTTACGGTTTAGACCGATGTTAAATTATTGGTCGACAATCGGAAAGTTTTATGCTCTTATTTCTAGTCAAATAAAACTTATTTGGTACTAATTTGAGTAAATTTCACAATTCGTAACAGTTTTAGCCATACTAAGAGATCTGGAAAGGATGCGAATTTATATTGGACCCATGGTCAATAATGGATCGATCAATCATCACACAATTCTGTAGATTATTTATTCATTTATTTAATCAATGTTACACAAAAACCGAGCCCAGATGGCCATATATGGTTTAAAAATACAACTCAAAACCTACTACTCAACAAACAATATGAATATAAACAAGTAAGAAAGTATAGCCGGTCAAGCCCGACCATATGATGACCTACACCACAGTATTTAAAAACACATCATGCTTATGTGTCCATACTAATATGGATTTATCTATGTTTATAAACTTCATTAAAATAGGTTTGAAAGTTTGTGAGAGGCAGAAATTGCCGTCTACCTCCGCTTGTGGTCCTATTTTTGAAAAACTGCATAGCTTATGTGTCCATATAAATGTTTCTATCTATGATTTAAATTTCATTAAAATCGGTTTTATAGATTCTGAGAGGCAGAAATTTCCCCCTATCTTCCTTCGTGGTCCTACGATTCGGACCATTTTCAATAGGCTTGGTCCTTGTGTCAATAAGAACCTACGTCCTAAATTTGATCAAATTATCTCCAAAATTGCGACCTGTACTTTTCGCACAAGGTTACATGGACAGCCAGCCAGCCCGACGGACATCGTTAGTTTGACTCAGCAAGTGATTCTAAGTCGATCGGTATACTTTAAGGTGGGTCTAGGACCAATATTTTAAGGTGTTACACACATCAGCACAAACGCATAATACCCTCTCCACTATTGTGTGTGGGTATAAAAATAACTTAAAAATATAAAAATTAAATTTTTTTTTCTTTTTTGTATTAAAAATGTTGGTTTGAATACTTTATTAAAACTAAACTAATCTTGCACAGAAAAACGTTAAGTTTAAAATAAGCAGAGTTGCTAAATATGGTATGCTAAATACTTATACAATTAGTACTGAATAAAATAAGGTCCAGGAGAAATACAGTAACTAGTAGAAATTTTCAATCATTCTCAACACTCCCCCTGAGTGACAAATTTCCTAAAGTAAGTTTCTCATGCACCTTTTACATTAAGATAATTAATATTACAAAACAAAAAAATAATATTTCAAACTTAAACTTATTCTTACGTTAAAAACATTTTTATCAAAAACAAAATTAAATTTAAATTCATATTATTTTTACATAATCTGATTTCATGTGTTAGTAAAGACCAAATTTATTATTAAAATATGTTAGTTTTTGAGGCGTTACAGCCTTGGTGAAGACGTCTGCAATCATCTCATTTGTACATAGATATTCCAAAGCAACTTCCTTCCTGTCGATTTTTTGACGAATAAATTTGGCTTTAATGTCCACATGCTTGGTTCTTGGCGAGTAATTATTGTTTAATGCAACCTGTAGGGCGCCTTTGTTGTCACAGTATATTAACATACATTGGTTTCTTTCAGGGTTAAGTTCTGCTTCTAAGCGTTTCAACCAAACTGATTCCTGTATGGCAGCTGTTAGCGACATAAACTCGGCTTCCGTCGACGATAATGCCACTGTCTTCTGCTTCTTTGTTGACCACGAAATGGCACCAGATTGGTAAATAAATACATATCTAGTTGTTGATTGACGGTTGTCAATATCGCCGGCCCAGTCCGCATCGCAATAACCTTTGATGCCATGTTTTTGTTGCTTTCTGTAGACTATACCTTTGTCGATTGAACCCTTCAAGTATCTCATTACACGTTTTACTGCTTCCCAGTGCGGCTTTCCAGGATGAGTTCCAAATCGACTTAATAAATTAACCGCATAACAAATGTCCGGGCGGGTAATTTGTGCAGCAAATAGCAAGCACCCTATTGCCTGCATATAGGGAACTTTTGACATGTGTTGTATCTCTTCATCATTTTTAGGACACATACTATCCGACAATTTCTGACTGTAGTCCATTGGCGTAGAACTCGGATTACATTCGCTCATTCCGAATCGTACCAAAACATCTGCTATATAACGGGATTGGTCTATTTTGATGAAGTCCTTACCTTTGGTGATTTTTGTACCAAGTACCGATGATGCCTCCCCCATATCTTTCATTTTGAACTTCTCCGCAAGCTTGATCTTTAACGACTCAATAGCTTTTATATTGTGTGAGAAGATTAAAACGTCATCTACGTATATTGCGACATACATCATTTGTCCACCTTCTACTTTATGGTAAACACATTGGTCAACTTCACCTCTTACTAGACCTAACTTGAGCAATTCGTTGTTTATAGTTTCGTTCCAGACACGTCCCGACTGCTTCAGGCCATAAATCGATTTTTGCAGCTTACATACTCTTTGGGAACCATCGTCAAACATTTCCGGCTGTTGCATATATATAGTTTCCCTTAATGAACCATTCAAATATGCACTGATTGCGTCCATTTGGTGTACATGCATGTCATATTTAACCGCCATCGCTAGTAGGTACCGGACTGAATCGTATCTGACAACTGGTGCAAAAGTTTCGTTATAGTCGATTCCTTCGCGCTGAGAAAAACCCTTGGAAACCAATCTAGCCTTCCAACGTATGGCATTGCCATTTTCGTCCCGTTTGGTTTTGAAGACCCATTTGGATTTTATAGTTTTTTCGCCAGGCGGTAAGTCCGCCAACACCCAAGTTTGCTTTTTCATCAATGATTCAAATTCTTCCTTCATGGCAGCTTTCCACTTGTCTGAATAGCTTGACGACATCGCATCCTCAATACTGCTTGGATCACTGGAAACATATTGCATAGCACAAAAGTTGTGTGCCAGTTGACTTCTATTGGCTATCCGATTAGAACGACGGATATTAGCCACCTCAGGCATATTTTGTGCCTCATACGAATTTGGAGACCATTCGTCATCATCAACTGCAACGGGTGAGGGCAAGGGGGATGACCACTCAGCTGAGTCATCGCAATCACTTTCATCGGATTCTTCTACAATTTCCTCAGTATTCTCACATTTTGTTACAACTTCCGGGGATGATTCAATTTCACCACTACTCTCCCCTGAATCAACACTTTCATAATTTTGTAGTAAATCCGGGTAATAGAAATCATTGCCTTCATTCGTGCTTACTTTACTACCTTCAAGGAACACCACATCACGACTTACGATTATACCGTTATTGTCAGGGTTAAAAAGTCTATATGCCTTGCTCCCAGCGCTGTATCCCACCATGACACATTCTATAGATTTAGTGTCGAGCTTACTTCTTTTCTCCTTGGCTACGTGTGCCAGAGCAGGGCACCCAAAAACTTTTAAAAATTTCAGATTTGGTTTACGCCCGGACCAGATTTCCTCAGGAGATTTATCTCCACCTCGGCAAGGGACTCGGTTAATTAAATAACAGGCCGTATTGGCGGCTTCAGCCCAAAAACGATGATTCAGGCCGCTATCAATAAGCATACATCTAACTCTTTCTATCAGGGTACGATTTATTCTCTCCGCTGTACCGTTCTGTTCAGGAGAATAAGGACATGTCTTTTGATGTATTACTCCACTGTTCTGCAATAAATTTTCAAAGCTTTCGTTGACATACTCACACCCGTTGTCCGTTCTTAGAATCTTTATTTTCGCAGAACACTGGTTCTCCGCCATTTTCTTAAACTCCACAAATTTTTCGAAAGCTTCAGATTTTCTTTTTAATGGATACACAAACAATTTTCTTGAAAAATCGTCCACAAAAGTCACTAGGAAACGAGCACCAGAAAAGGAGTTCACATTAAGCGGCCCAACAACATCGGAGTGTACCAATTCCAAAAGTTCTGTAGCCCTTGTGCCATCTTGTCTTATTGGTCGTCTAGTTTGTTTTCCCTTTATACACACCACACAAGGCTCCTTACTTTCGCTGGCAAAATTTATACCGAAAGAAGACTTTTTAACCTCGGCCAAACTTTTATCACAAATGTGCCCCATTCTTCTATGCCACAGACTTACATCTTTTGTAGCAACAAAAACATTATTTCGTTTTGATACAGCTTCACTATCTACACGGTATAAGTCATCACTAGGGCAACCAAAAATAAGCACTAAAAAAACAGTTTTAAGCTCTTAAAAAAAGCGTTTAAAAACATGAAAATAAGCTGTTAAAATAAAAAAAAAAGCAATTAAAATTTATGGTTTATTTTCCACTTTATTCGTTGAATGCGTTGTTACAGTAAATTATAAATTGATGCGATAAATTTTCGAAAAGAAACCCCTGTCTATTTGAAGTCAGCACGCTTTTGTACATAGAAAAAGTTCTTTCTACGTCTACAGATGTTAAGGGAGCATATTTAAAATTGAGTATTTGCTCTGAGGTATATTTTATACGATTGAACTCGCAATGCCGCTTGCCTCCCAGTATATCCACAATATCTTTTAGTACCGAAAATCCTTCATTTTTTAATAAAACAGATTCAAATTTTTTATTCACTTTGTCGCCTATATCCCCTGGAACACCGGAAATTTTTCTTACGGTGTCCATAACTATATTCACTTGGGAAACCAATGAAAGACCCAAACCCAAAATTTACAGAAATGAACAATATTTGGTTGCGCAAATTATTTTCATTCATTAAAGCCTGGCATATACGCACTGCTGAAGAATCTGTAGAGTTTAAATTTGAAAAAATTTCTACGAAATTATCAAAATATTTGGCATAATAATTTACAGCCATTATCCACGTCCCCCATCGAGTTATCACTGGTTGTGGAGGTAGTGGTATATCTGGTGCTGTTTCTCGTAAGATTTGAACCCTTGCAGGAGATTTAAGGAACGTTTTTTTAGCATTTGAAATAAATTTGTCTACATTTGAGTAGTATTCTCTTATATGTTCACAAACTCTGTGAACTCCATGTGCAAGACAGGTTACGTGAGTTATATGTGGGTAAAATACAGCAATGGCTTTTGCAGCTTTCACCATATATGGTGCGGCATCACTTACAAAAAGAAAAATTTTCTGTTTATCTAGGTCAAATTCTTTCATTGAATCATCAAACAAACGTGCAATAGTGGAATGATTGACTTTTTCTAATACAGCTGTTTTTATTAAAAATATTTTTTCTGAAATATTTTCATCCACATGCAGTATACCCACAACAACGTTTGTCACAAATCTGTTCGACGCATCGGTGGTCTCGTCTATAGAGACCCAAATAAAATGTTTTTGTATTTCTTCCTTTATTTTGTTAACTGTAGATTCATAAACTATTTTTGTATATTTGTTTCGAAGAGACGATTCAGATGGAATATGGAATGATGTATAGTTTTGAAGATAATGTTGTACTTTTAAATGTCGAATTTTGTATAATGGTATATCTGCTGATACAAAGGCTTCACAGAGATCAATGCAAAATTTATCGGCGGCCGATGAACTTGTAGAACTTTGTAGAAAAGTTTGTTGTAAATTTTTTTTTGATTCTCTTTCTTTTAGATCTTTGTGCTTTTTTGAATCCAGGTGTTGTTTTATGTTGTAATTTTTATCAACAGATAAAGGTTTTGAGCACACGTTACACACTAAAGCTGATCCATCAGTTTTTAAATCTGGATACTGTTTGACTAGCTTGCTCAAGTAAACCGATTTGCTTTCCTTGACTTTAGGCATTTTCTAAATAATAAAACAATAAACCAATTTTAACAAAGGTTTTAATAAATTAAAAAAAATTTATACTTACATCCAAAACGCAGAGGCTATGAAGGTAATTTTATCTGTTTTTAAACTAAGACAACTTTAAAAAGTTTTAAAAATGTTATGCTTTCAACAATTCAATGAAATTTTTAAAATGTAAATTTGTTGACAGTAAAAACTTGGCTACTTTGATTTAAACGTTTTTTTTTTCAACCAGAGTTGTAGCAGCACAAAAAGTAAGGCGATTTCATGAATTCGCCTTGACAAAAAGGTGAATTTGTTAGTACAAATAAAAAAAGTTGCCACATCAAAAAAAAAAAAAAAAACAACGATTTTTGCAAAAATTTATTAAATAATTTTTTTTTCGTATGAAAAAAATGAAAAATTATCTTAAAATGACAAAATAAGTAAAAAAAAGCCGATATCGCAAAAATAACTAAAAAAAGCCGATATTGCCAAAATAAGCAAAAAAAAAGCCCTAACAAATATAGCTCATTTTCTTTGTTTTTTTATGATCGGAATTTCTGTTCAATCAAAATCTTTCTATCTTGTAAACAAAAAAAAAAAGCAATTGCTTATTTTTGGTTGCCCTAGTCATCACACACTGTAGCAGAAATAACTGTCGTGTCGTCTTTATTAAGAATTCGGCATGTTTCCCCTTCAAAAATAACTTTCTTTCCATCCTTAGTCATTTGCCTTTCTCTGTCTACCGAGAAACATGTTTAAGTCGATGTCGCCTGCGCAGTCAACATTCATTTGACTCTTGTTAGCAACCACTACCGTTTTGTTTTCCACGTTATGTACGTTGTACATATGAGTGTTGTTGTTCGTCATATGGTTGCTAGCGCCACTATCAACATACCAATGCAAAAGGTTGTTGCTGCTGCACCCATCGATCGTTTTCGCAGCAACATTCATGGTCGTACTTCTTGCTATAAGAGTTGACATAACCTCCCTCTTTTCATTCTTCCTATATGACTTACCGTTACTTTTGTTGTTGCTTCTGTTTTGGCAATTCTTGGAAATATGGCCATATTCCTTACAGTTGTAACACTGAATTGGCTTTTTTTCCTTCCTCTTGGAATTTTTTGTGTACAGTGCCGCCTCTTTTTCCGAACTTTGGACATCAAATTTAGTGTCCTGTAAAAGAAGATTCTTCACCATATCCACTGTCAGCTTTTCCTTGGAATTTTCCACGGCCATCACTAATGGCTTAAAAACGTCTGACAACCCGGCTAACATTAAAGATGCTGTGAGCTCGTCGTCTATGTTAAGACCTGCATTCTTGACCTTCAAGGCAATCATCACCAACTCGTTCACGTACTCCTGGATAGAACTATAGTTTCCTAGTTTTATGTTCACCAACTGCTTGAGTAATTCCACCTTTCTCGTAAGGCCTGTGTCCTCATAGGCGTTAATTAGCGCATCCCAGGCATCTTTTGCACTCGTGGCTGTCGCTATGTGTCCATAATTACATGGATCCACCATCAAAGTAATTTCAGCCAAAGCCCGCTCATTTAAAATAGCATCACCTTCAACAACTATACCGGTTTGGACAATTTTCCAGCATCCATTGATGACCAGACAAGACTTTGCTTGTCTCTTCCAAATATCAAAATTTTCACATCCCCTTAGACGTTCTAAAGAAAATCCCACTGGAAGATTCGACATTCTAAAGCACTGCGGAAAAAAAACACTTTACGATTCTCAGAAAAACTTTACTTTAAAATTCTTTAATTATGCGCGACATGCGGCCCATAACCTGTTGGTTTGAATACTTTATTAAAACTAAACTAATCTTGCACAGAAAAACGTTAAGTTTAAAATAAGCAGAGTTGCTAAATATGGTATGCTAAATACTTATACAATTAGTACTGAATAAAATAAGGTCCAGGAGAAATACAGTAACTAGTAGAAATTTTCATTCATTCTCAACAAAAAACATCGTATAAAAACTGCAGTCAATGAAGAAAAACTGCCATTTCTTCCACTTCTTCATTTGTCTTTGGCCTAAAAAAAACTGTTGCTTTTACTTCTGATTCATTAAATGTAAACAGTCGTTGTCAAAACCAACACAAAAGGCTAAAATTGTACACAAATTTTCGTTTTTTGTTGGACAATTTTTAGTTTCGACTGCAGTTTTTTAAACCCTGATTAAAAAACCTGAATTAGACCAATTTTAAGTATGGTTGTGAAATTTGTTTAAGCGTTATATACATTTTAAAGACCTTTTCAGAATCCTGCTTTACATGGGACCAATGGTAAATTATGGACCGATAATCAAAACATTTGACCAACTTTTACCACAATATCTATATTTTCTTCGGTTTTAGATGTATTTAAACGTTTTACGAGAATGGACTTTATATAAAAATATGAAACAGTTACGGCTTTATTCGTACTAAACTGTTTTCCCAGAGTAGGCTTTATATGGGGCATATGGTAAATTATGGTCCTATCTTCACGAAATTTGACACTGTGACATACCTAATTTTATAAGAGTAGCATTTTGTTTCGATTTTAGCAGGGCTGTGGAGTCGGAGTTGAGGTTTTTTTCCGAAGTCAGACTCGAAGTACCCACAAAAACTTGCGAATCCAACTACAAAATTTTTCAGCATAGAAAATGTTTTAATATTTTTCAAAATATTAGAATTGATTAACACTGTGACATACCTAATTTTATAAGAGTAGCATTTTGTTTCGATTTTAGCAGGGCTGTGGAGTCGGAGTTGAGGTTTTTTTACCGGAATCAGACTCGAAGTACCCACAAAACCTTGCGACTCCTACTACAAAATTTTTCAGCATAAAAAATGTTTTAATATTTTTCAAAATAAAATTTTTTTAAAATTTTGAAGTCAGAAAATAAGGACCAGACTACTTTACATATAAGGAGGTGAATTGCAAAACTCGTTCTTTTCAAAAATTAAAAAATTGAGATAACAATTGATTTTGACAGATCTTTTAGCACTTTATGAGATTTTTATGGTGGGGTTTAAAAAGTCGCAGTCCAAACCAAAAACTGTCGAACAAAAAGCGAAAATTTTTGCACAACTTTTCGCTGTTTTGAGCTGCTTTGGCAGCGACTGTTTAAAATGCGCCAAGATATAGTTAATGAAATAGAGTCGAATTAGGGAATTTAAAAATGCAAATTTGTTCGTTTTGACATATTTGTTTTTTATAAATCGTATACTGAAAAATATTTTTGTACCGATGTTCATATACATATATGACTGGAAATCTGCTGAAGCTCCTGTGGTGGGAGCACTAAGTGAACTAAATTTTAAATTCAAAAATTTCCAGATATACTTCCCACTATCAGTTTGGGGGTTAACCCGAAAATTATTTCAGAAAACTTTTATCTAATCACTTTGGGGATAATTTGAGAGAAAATAAAGACTTGCAATTTTATATTTCAGTCTTGGACAATAATAATATTGATTATGGAACGGAAAAAACAATGGCGAGTACACTAAAGAAAACGATTTCAGTTTATTTGTTTAAAAATTCATATTTGTTTAACTCTGCAGTTGGGAGATAAACTACACAAAGCCACATTTTGAAAACTATACATCAAACTGCAAAAACTTACTTTTTAAATTGGACTTGGTGTTCTTTACCTTCTATCGTGGTACATATTGGTACAAACAGCACCAAGTCCAACAAAAAAGTTCTGCTATTTCCCAAAAATAGTACAAGGCTTACAACAATTTTTTCTTACCTTACTTTTCTCTTCAAAATGTGTTATACGAATTATACAAGTAAAAACTGAGGGCGCATCTGCCTGTTTAAATAAAAATATATTTAATTTTCCTGAGAATGATTAACAAAGTTGGTCGAAATATTTGACTAAATAAATAAAATAATACCTAAATGGCAGTGTTTTAACTTCAGGTCTGTCACAGAAATTGATCAGGGGTGTGCTGGAAATCTAAAACGCAAGAATTTCAAAAGTCGGTGATTAATAAGGTATCTGTAATAAAAGAATTAAATGACAAATATTTCTCTATTAAACAGAATTTTATAACAAACATTTTAAAAATTTAATTAAAAGTGTATTAAAAACAACTTCCAAATTCTTTCGTTGTACGTTTTCGATTTCCAGCACACCTCTGGATGCCGATCGAAAGTGATTTCGTTTTATGTGCAGCAAGATACGAAATCACTTCCACTTTCGATCGGAATTGATTTCTGCGACAGGCCTGTTTATCTATATTAAAAACAAAAGACCTCTCTTCACAATTTACAAAAAAGGACTCTTGATGTTCTTTGCCTCTAGCACATTCTTCTTATTGTCTACAAATTTAGTGGTAAACAACACTTGATGTCCTTTACGTCTAAGCTTAGACTTGGTGTTGTTTTCAACTTTTCTATCTCGAAAACTACATTAAATAAGACTTATGGGAATTTACATATCGATAGAGGAAACATTTTGATTACAGCAGTAAAAAAACGTATTTTGAAAAAGATGTGAATTGGTGTAGTTTATCTCTCCCCTACAGAACTATTGTTACATTCTTTAGCACTGTATATCTTTCAAAATATAGTACAATAATTAATTTTCCTAATGGGCTGTAGTGTGTCGCAAAACTAGTTCGATACCATATTGATTGTAGCAAAACTCGTTCGTTCCAAAATTAAATCTATTATTTTTCTAAAGTTCAGTTGGTTTAAATTTTTCAACTGTTGAGTTATTAATCAAGAATGACATAACACTTCAGAATCAAAAAAAGTTCAACTAATTTGGTCCATGTTTTTTGAATTTTCCCAAAATTTGAAAAAAGTGAAACGAACGTGTTTTGCATCCCTGCTTTAAGGTTAAAGAACATACATAGGTACGAAAGTACTAATTTTTACCCTATTTTTTTTTTCTTTTAAATATATTTTATTTTTTACTGCCATCTGTAAAAAACTATGTTTTCGAAATTTTGTTTTTGTTTTAAATGTAAGTTGAACGGATGAGTAAGGCGCTCGTGTTCTATAAACTACATATTCAAGTTTTTGCAAAATTGTTTTGAAAAAACATGTTTACATGTACATAGTACGAAAATTATAAATTCTGACTCAGTTTTTCCCATTAAATGTACTTAAATTGTTGGCTGCCTTTATATTAAAGCACATAGGTTTCAAAAGTATGAATTTTCACCCTGTTTTGCCCCATAAATGTACTTTATTTGTTTGCTGCCTTTATCGTAAAGAACATAGGTTTCAATTTCAAGCAAAATTAGTTTAAAAAAACGTGTTTAAAAAAAGTATCCAAAAGGAAGAAATTTTACTCTGTTTTGTTGACTTTTCCTTTTCGTTATCCTTTGCTTAAAAAACACGATCAAACCTTCAGAAGGAAGAATCCAATTTTGTCAAGACGTTTTCAAGTTTTAAGCAGTCGAACAAACCAGGATTCATTTAAATTATGTGGGTACTTCCACAGAAAAAAATCTTTCTTTTTGTCACTTTACGCCACCAAGCAGACCCATGTTGTTAATTTTTTGTCTGTTTTTTACCAAATGTAAAGCAAAATACAAAAAAGTATTTAAAATGCTTTGTAACGTAACGTGACAAAAAGTAGACTTTTCTGTGGAAATGCCCATATACGTATATAGATTTGCCTTCTTAAAACATTGTTTTAATGTATATTTTTTTTGCAGGTCACAACTGAAGGTGTTCAAACTGTAGCTGTTGAACAACTGGCTCCACGCCGATGGGAGTATGAAGCCTTTTTGAGACGTAGTGCTATTACACATATAACAACTACTACAAATACTCTTCAAAGTCTAATAAAACTTTTAGGTGAGTTTAAATGTTAAATCAAATCATCAATTATATTAGAAATCAAATATTTCAATATATCTGTTATTTCTAGACAACATCAGCTACATTGTTATTAATGATGATGTCGGTAGAGCTATAAACTCTGCTTACGAATTAGTTATCAAAGCTAAAGAATCCCTGGCAAATCATGAACTAATGAAAGCTTCTGACTTGGCACAAAAAGCTTTTTTGGCTTCGGAGCAAGCATTTTTTGACGCCAGCTTATTGGCTCAATTATATTTTCCCGACGAACAGAAGTATGCCATTTATATACCATTGTTTTTACCCATAATGGTACCGGTAATAACATCATTTTCAATGATGGTTAAACTCTTGAAGAAGCAACGTGAGGTCAAACAGAAATTAAAGACAACATGATTTAGCATTGATGGAGTAGAAAATAAAAAAGTTTTTGTTTCAAATTCCAAAACAAAGATATCAAACATAGTCATTTTTTAATTTAAATCTAAATAAAATATTGAAATAATTAATCATTTAGGTGCTTCTGTTTGTTTTTCTTTAAGTGTGTTTTTACTAATGGTCATTAATATTGCTTCACGAATCATTTAACATTTTAAGCATGTATGAATGGTTAGTTAGTTGGTGGTCTCATTCAAACATAATTTCTCATCATGCTGCCAAAAACAAGACTTAATTGCTATTTAAAGGTGGGAAGTTAATTTTTCTTAATGATCTTAAGAGTTGTAAAAGAAATTTACGTTTTTTTTAAATTTTTTTTAAATACAAGACTTTAAAGAATACAAAGTAATACAAAGATAAAAATCAATGAACACAAAAATTTTACTTGTTAAAAAATATTATTTTTAGAATTACCTTTTTTGCATTAAAGGTATTCACGTCAAAAATTGCACTCTTGCGAAAAAGCCAAACTGCTGAAACAACAACAACCACCTAGACAATTATTTCGCACAAATATTTGTTTATGTGGCTGTTGTTATGTTTTTGCAATTTCGCTTTTTCGCAAAGTGAAACTTTCGCCGTGGATACCTGTATTGTTTATATTAATATCGTTAAAAAACTGAAATCGATATGTCTGCCAAAAGTAGCCAAAACAAATTACAACTTCCGCCATACAAACCGTTTTGAAACACCTTTTGAAATGTATTTCCATATTTAAATTCGTATAACCTGAATTGGGGTTTTTTCAAAAATTTGTGTTTAGCTAATCGTTTTTTTTTATTATAAACCTTCATTCTCACGTTCTTTAAAGTTAAAAATTTTAAATTATGTAGTAAACTTTATTTAAAAAAATGTATTATGCAAACTATGTATATAAAATATCATGCAGACGTTAGTAATTAGTTTACTTGAATTTATTATGACTATCTGTTAAAATAAACCCTTTGTCTGCCTCTAATAAAACTAAATACATTTATAACAATATAACAGTCGTAATCATGATTAAACGCCCAACACTAAAATGCGTATCAAATGAATGAGTGAATAGTTAATAAAGAAAGAAAAAAGAAAAAACTGAAACAAAAGGTAATCAATCATATTCAATAATGACGATAGAAAATCTTATAAAACAAAGAAACCGTAATGTAAATACTCATATGATACACCAATACTTTGGAAATTAATAAACTAAATACATAATCAAATACAAAATGCTAAAAAAAAAGTGGGCCCAAACTGAGAACTTGTTGGGAACATATGACTTAATTAAAAAAAGGAATTTATTGGTAATTTTAGGCGCAAGACTTAAAAGTCTTTTATTGCCGCATGAAACTTATAAATTCCAACAATAAACAATAAATATCAGTGAATTAAAAATTTTTTGTTCACAAGATATTAATAAAATAAAATGTCTTTTTAAGATCTACACGTACGTTAACCTCAATTTCCAGACCCATGCAAGAAGTGGAACGTCAAAGAGCAGCCACAGAAATAACGATAAGTGGTACAGTATAACCCGGTTAATTACCTCAATGCTTAAATGCCTTTCACGGTTATTTGCCCTGAGTTTTAAATCCCCGTTTTTTTTCTTCCATTTTTCAAACAAAAATCCACGTTTAATTGCCATACGCTTAATTACCCAATAAAATAACTTGAATATTTAAGCGATTGGTATTTGAATAGAAATAGTATGTTTAAATGTAAAACGATTCATCCATGTCGAATTTGCAGTAAGATATTTTGCGTCAAATTTTATTTTAATACAAACAAGATTAAATGGTTTATGAACATAAAGAAAGAAGTTTGCATGTGATATTATAGACTGATTTTCACAATTTACATAGGTTTCGTCTATATGACAATTAAAACGTATTTACAATATTTTATCAAATCATCTAAAATCTGCTACTTTTACTTTCCGCACAAGGTTTACATGGACATACAACCAGCCAAATGGACAGACGGAAAAATATCACTTTTGAAAGTGTTTCTGATTCGATCGGCTTACTAAACGACGCGTCCAAATTTCTATGTTGTGTCCAGATTTCTTATATAATTGCTTTTTGCGTAATTTTTGCATATACATATGTACATACCAGAATTTTAACTACTTTTTTTATTTGCTGAACATGTATAAAAAAAATATGCTACAAAAACGTGAAAAATGTGTGCAATTAAAATGCAGCAATAGCTAAAATATGCAAATTAGTCACAAACAAATCGATACCAAAATGCATAAAAAGCTCTGAAACGGATAAATATATTGTTTCTGCCTTCATTTGTCGCCAAGGAAAACCATGCAATCGCATATTAACGGTTTCCCTGATCATAAGTTTGTATGTATGAGTACGCTTTTGTTAGTAGGATATGACAGGACATCTCAAAAAGCATTACAGATAAAATTTAAGACAACAAATCTCATTGATTTTTATTGCTATCTCTTTAGATTTAGCTAAAACATATAAAAATTCATATGTCTTGTGAATAAATACGTTTAATTAACCTCAATGAGGTAGTTAATCTTGTTCGTTTAAATGCTTACCCCGCATATTTACTCAAAAATATTGGCATTTTCGGCGAGGTAATTATCTGTGGAATATTGTATTTACTTTTCTGAAGTCTAATTTAGTGACCATGAATTCGATTATAATTTTTTCAATAAAAAATTTAATTAAAAATGATAATTAATAAAATTGTATTATGTATTTTATAAAGTACCAACAAATGTTTACGTTATGACTAACTAGTTAGCGTTAACCATTATTTAGGTTATCATTGACTAATAAAAAGCAACAGTTATATATTCCGTAGTCAAGTGGAATTAATTAGTTAGAGAGAGGCAAAATCACATGTACACAAGAGTTTCGGTTAGTTTTTTAATTTTGCTCTTAATAAACTAATAGAAACTTTAACCAATATATCGGTAACCGCTACCGGTCAAATAACTAGTAAAATTACCGGTAGTCTTCTTTTAGGGAAGTTGGCCATCCGTACAAAAATTGTAGCAATGGGAAAGCACTTTTACTTGAAGGCCACACGAGTTTTGCCTTTCAATTCCTTTAAATTTGCAATACACTCTCATTTTTTTACTAACACACTCACACTTTTTAAATTGTCCACGAGATTGCTTTCAATTTCACCTTTCCATTTGTTTGACAATTTTACTTTCAATTTAACAGCTGATTACAAGTTTGTCTTTTTAAATTGTTTTCTTGATGACATCTTGAAAAAAAAATGGTTACAAACTGAGTGCAGCCTACGTTACAGCTTTCAAGTTATGTACATTTTGACAAGCAGTATATGTCATGGTGAAATAATTAGAAAATAATAAAAAGAATTAGAAATAATTAGTAATTTCACCATGGTATATGTAAAAGACTATCAAGAAAAACTTAATCGTGTGGCTGCAGGCAGGGCTGTCAGATATGGCGATTTCTGGCCAAACGTGGCGATTTTGAAAGAGGCTTGGCGGTGGGATTTTCCATTTGGCGACTGGCAACTTTTTTTTTTTTTTTGGCGATTTTTGATATAACTGGCAAAAAACTCTACACAACATCCTCCCCACCAAGGCTACTAACTCGCTACTAACTTCATAGAAAGGTTAGAATTGAAACCAAAAATCGCTAGAAATGGCTAGGTTTTTAAAATTATTAATAGCTGCAATATTTAACCCAGGATTATTATTATTTTAATATAACCCATTAATGCCCACAGCGATCTGGAATACAATTTACTTTTTTTTTGTCAAATTATTATTGTCAAACCTATTTTAATAAAAAAATGTTTCAATCTAGCTTAGAATCGGGTTTGATGGCTGTGAAATATACGTAACAGTGGATAGTCCATACAATTTTTGGGACTTGCATTTTTCAAATAAAACTTATAGTTGTACAGCAGATTTAGTTAAATATTTTTTAGGAAATATCTTTGTAGTAAATCAATCTCCTCAAAATACCGATAACCCCAAACTTGAGCTGCATATGATTGAATCGACATGCAAACAGCTAAAATAAGATTCCTTTTTTTTATCAATTAAATTTGTCTATTAGATATAAAGTTTTCCCAAGTACAATTAATAGCTGTTTTTGCCTGTGTATTTCTACTTTCCACATGTTTGGTAAATTTAATTTTCGTTGTAAGAATTACTCCTAGGTACTTATACTCATTGGTGATTTTAATATTGTTTCAGTTGAACGGCAATTTTTCTTGTTATTTTATTCTACCACCATTTCTAAATACAACTATTTCCGAATTATTTAAGTTTACATCTAGATTCCATAGATCGATATTTTTCCAGGTTATAAATCATCCCTTGAAGAATACCTACATCAGCTAGTATGATGTAGTACCATATCATCCACATACATAAGTAGCCGGATATTTATATCTTCTACAACCTAGGGATTCGTGTAAATCGTTATTAAAAAGCGAAAATAGATGTGGGGATAGTAAACATCCTTGCTTAACACCTGAATTGGTTTAAAAATACTCAGATAACTCTTCGCCATTCCATACAGTGGATTTCGTATCTGTATAAATATCCTCCAATATTTTTAAAAATTTATAGGAAATACCAATTGAATATAATTTATATATAAGTGATTTTCTTGCCTCTTTATCGAAGGCTGCTTAGAAGTTGACAAAAATGCATACCTTTTTCTTTTCGGCGAACTTTATATTAACGACACCAGCCAGATTGAATATATTGTCAAGTGTTGAATACTTTTTTTGGAAACCAGCTTGGTTTGTAGACGTCAGCGGTATGGTCGGGGTAAGGAAACAAAATTTTGTACGGACTTTGTTGTTCTCGGCAAGTAACTTGCGCAACTAACTTGCCGAGTCTGAAAGGGGTCCAACAGAAACTATTTTTTTTACTTAATGCGTTATGCACAAAAAATATACTGAAAAAATATAAAGTATTTACTAGATTTTTTTTGCATCTTGTTTTACATAAATAATAAAATATATATGACGAAATATCGTATCAAAACAATATCTACAAATAGAATCCGAAACTATTGAATTTTTTTTTAACAATAATCTCTCTTTAAAGGAACTGAAGCATAATATATAACAATTAGGATATCAAGAAAAACTCCCATTCCATTCATCGGTTTTTTGGGAGCTCTTGTCCACTAAATACTGCTTTACAGTTACTTTCATTACATAACATTTGCTTCAAATCATCTTCAAAAACTATCCAAACTGCATGTGATTGCTGTCAGTGCAATCAGAAAAGTCGTGCTCATGGAATATCCATTCCACCCACTGACTCAATTCACTTTTTTATGTTTTCAAGACAACACAAACGGTCATGCTGTTTTTGTGGAAGTTGAGGACAGTCAAACTGCTGCATATGAGAAATCTTAAAAGGGAATTATCTTATTTTTTACCACATTTCTTTTTGGAGATTCTATAGACAACAAAATTCGGGGTTTCGAAAAATTAAAAAATTTCAATGCCCGAAATTACGAAAATCCGTTTTACATACATTGCACGATTTTTTGGTATTAGAATACCCCTAGTGAAATTTAATGCATAAAATATTCGTAGAACATTTTAACCCTCTTTCAGCCGTTTTAGAATACTTTTGTGTGGAAGTTAAAAAAAGGACAAAAATGACCACTTAAAATGAGTGTTAGAGGGTTAATATATTCTCAGCAAAGAATCGCCATACAATTCTACCGAAGACATCTGAAATATTATTTCAGCTCAGAAGTACATTTAGTATATTTTTTTGACCTATACCAAACGACTTTTCAAAAAATTCAAAAAACTTAGGGGCCGATATTTCGGGGGCCCTTTGGCAGATTTACTCTACCAATAGTCTAGTTTTATTTTGCGTTGCAAGTATTTAGGCTGTTTTTTTTTTTGTTGCACAGTGTTATCAGAAGAGTCAATACATTTTCTATGTCTTCCTGATTATCATCGACAGCGGGAGCCCACTTCCATCTACATCTCCATCCCTCATATGATGACAAATCATTATCTCTGGGCGCCAAAAAATTGTCATAAAAAAATTACAAAAATGAAAAAAAAATTGGTACGAAGAAAAAAATGGCTAGATCTTCCGGCTAGATAACATCTAGCTATTTTATTTATCGCTAGATGAGATAAAACCGCCAGATCGAGCCAAAAAATGGCTAAAAACAGATAGCCTTGCCCCCCACCTATGTATGTTGGTGTAAAAGTATAATAACTGTTCTAAATGGTGCGGTCTTAACTAAATATTATGACTTTTTTCAGAATATATGCAGATTTTTAGATCAGATTTAATATTAAACCATAACTAAAATTAACTATAAATGAACTATAGTTTAAGCTATATTTAACGTTTATTTGGGTTTTAAAAAATGTAATAAAATTTTTTGTATTTTGACCTATCACATAATGCGATGATTAAGTTGACGATGACACCTATACAATATTTTCTTAAAGGTTATTAATTTCTAAACGAAAACTTTATGTATTTAGGAATTTAAGGAAAAAAATTATTAAATAATAAAATTTGATAGTCTTTTTGCTAATATTTGATGATGATATTGCCTAGTTACTTATACAAAATGAAAATTTTGTTTAATTACTAGAGAAACTTAACTCAGTATTTGCAGTAAGATTTAAAACTCCCACCTAACATGCACAAAATAGTTTTTCTTAATCTGCATAAAAAAAAATATTTAAATTTATAGAAAATGTTTGATGTCAAGGTTGCATTATTACAACAACTTAAATATAAAAAATAACATAAACTATCAATGTATAGTGTAAAATTATAAATATGATGCGCATCTTAAATATAGAAAACTTTAAGAGAAAAAACGTTAAGCGTGGGAACAAAATTTTCATAGGTCAGGTTCACGCGGACGTTTTCTTGTTGAAATCCACCATAATGATGGAGTACATAATCATAAAATTAATAGTCTATTAATTATGTACGATAAAAGAACTAATGATTTGAACTTGTACAGGAGAGAAGACAATATTCGACCCTGCCGAAACCTTAGTATCCACCACCATTAGTTAAAGCAAAACGCATAAATGTTATAAAACACAAATCAAAATCATTTATCAAGAATAAAAACTGGGAATTAGGCACGAATAACGAAATCTTTTAAATTAAAATTTTGTATTCCCAAAAATTACTTTTGATAATAAACTGGCAAGTGCACGGCCTAAAAAAACTACCTGGCAACATGCTTTTGCAAGTTGTTTTTTGCATTTTGTTTTTTATTAACCTACTTACAACTACAATTAATGTTGGAAGAATTCCAATCAATTGTAGTGGGGAATGTAAGAAGAGATGAACTCACTGTTTATTGTTGATGTTTTTGTTTAAACTTTGATATTGCTACAAGTAGAGCTGTTGCCAGTGTTACCGTTGGATATTTTCAAAAAGTACCAAAAAAGGGGATATCTACAAAAAAAAGTGGCACCAAAAAGTGGATTTTCTTAAAAAAGGGGCACATCCTTTAATATTAAAATAACTACACCACATTATGTATTATTTACGTTTTTATTTATTATAATTTTAAATGGTATAAAATCTAATGGTGTTTTCTTTTCTACAAAAAAATGTGACATTTTATTTAAAAAAAATGCAATTTGGTGTCTGTTTCTTAAAAATGGTGGCTTGTTTAATTTTAAAAAACACATCCTTTTCGGGAGCAAAATTTTTAGGAAACAGACACCAAATTGCGTTTTTTTTAATAAAATGTCACATTTTTTGTAGAAAAGATAACACCATTAAATAAATATTTTGTAAATATTTCTCTCGAGAAGTAATTTTTATAAAATATTTACTCTAATGTTTTGGTAATTCAAAAACGTTAAACTTGTTTTCTGCCAAACATGTTTTTTGGATTATGACATTGTTGCAGCAAATAGAAGATATTTATGTAATGTGTTTTATATATACATTTAATAACATATTTCTTGTACTATTCCTCCTGAATACATTTTCTTTGATTTATTTAAGACACTATATTGAATAGGTAGACATTTAAAAACTTTTTAGAAATTTATTTGCCCATTCCACCAGATTCTTATGTTTTTAGAATGCTATGGCCGAATATGAGACAAGTTTTCTCCCATCACTTCAAATTTATCAGATACACCAATTATTGTAATTTCGGATGATGTTTTGTACCACAATTAATAACAAAATCCATAGTTTTATAACTTTATTCTACAGCCAACCTAATTACAAAAGTTGTAGGCCCAGGCCCAAGATGTCGACAATAAAATTTCTTTCGTATATTTGTTTTAAAACAAAAACAAATTTTAGTTTTTATTATTGTTATCAATATAAATATGCGAAAGAAATGTTCTTGTCGACATCGTGGGCCTGGCAGCTAAGCTATAATCGGATGAAAACAAGAAATCCTGTAACAAAAAACGAAAATATCACTTTTTCAAATACTTTATATATAATTACTTCCTCACTTTAATACAAAAAAATGCACGGCATGCATACATGCTACTAAATTTAGGTGCTAGTGTTTTAATTTCTTTACTATAGCATATTTGGTTTTTATCAATTTTCGTCTATTATTGTTACAAATTTTTGTTACAGATTTATAAAACAAAACTATAAAACTGGATTTTGTCATTAATTTTGGTACAAAACATTGGTGTATCGAATTAATGTGACGTGATGGGAAAAAACTGTGTTCATATTCGTCATTAGCATTTTAAAAACATAAGAATCAGTTGAAATGGTTAAACAAACTTTTTCAATGTCGTCCTGTGCTACATATTTATTTAAGGTCAGTTTCATACAAATTTTACAATTAATTGTTCTTAAAACCACTTCCATACTTTCGTAAAATGTCTTTAGCATATTTGTTACTCTATTTTTGATTTAAGCTAACTTAGTAAAAACACGCTCAGCAGAAGCACTACTATGTGACAATGTAAAAATATGAGAGATCAATTTGTACAAGTTTGAATATATATATATTAGCGTGGCCGTTAGTTGTATGGAGAACTTTTTTTTTTTGATTTCTTATACTCTCCCCCTTCAAATCGGTTCAGTTTTATGTAAAAAAAAATACAAAAAATTTCGTAGCGATAAGTTGTGTTTTAGGGAGGGCGTCCGCCCCTCAAAGTTTGCCATCAAGCCATTTATTCAAATGTAATTTGTTTGCGTATGAATATCTTATAAAAACAACATTTTACAAGAATATGATATATGGCAATATTTTAGCTCTTCTAGTCAACAACATAAGCCTCTAAGAAAGTTTTTTGCTAAAATCAACATTTTAGAAAATAATTAAGAAAATAAAAACAAAATACCAAACATTTTATATACGTTTTATATATACACAGAAAAAAATTTTGCCCCAGTAAACGGATTTATCAAAAATAAAATCAGTTTTAATTAAAAGTTTAATCAAGTGAATTAAACGTTTAATCAGGTGAATTAAACGTTTAATTGATATTATTAATTTGTTTGCTGTTGCAAATTAATCTTGTCAATTAAACGTTTAATACACTTGATTAAACGTTTAATTCACTTGATTAAACGTTTAATTCACTTGATTAAACTTTTAATTAAAACTGATTTTATTTTTGATTAATCCGTTTACTGGGGCAAAATTTTTTTCTGTGTATAAAAAGGCGATTTAATGTCAAGTGATACAATTTGGAAATCGATGTCTTCCGATTTGGATGAAATTTACACCAAGGTTAGTCCTATTAGATAGTAGTTTACACACAAATTTTCAACAAGATCGGTCAAAATGTTTCAGAGGTAGAGGGGGTCAAAGTTTGTCATACAGGTGTTCTTTCTCATCCATGTAATTTATTACCTATTGGTGTTAGCAAAATTTGTCCCAAGTAGCTTAGATAGCTATTTAATCAATCTTTTTTAAAAATATTTTTTTGTTTTTTTTTTTAAATTTTTTAATTTTTTTTTTTAAATTTAAAAGTTTTTTTTTTATTTTTTTTAGCCAAATGTTAAATTTAAAAAAAAAAAATTTTAAAAATTTTTTAAAAAAACAAAAAAATTTTTTTTAAAAAGTTTGATCAAAAAGCTATCTAAGCTACTTGGGACAAATTTTGCTTACACCAATAGGTAATAAGTTACATGGATGAGAAAGAACACCTATATGGTCAAAATGTCAAAATTTGACCCCCTCTAACTCAGAAACTTTTTGACCGATCTTGTTGAAAATTTGTGTCTAAGCTACTATCTAACAGTACTAAAATTGGTGTAAATTTCATTTAAATCGAAAGACATCTTTTTCAAAATTGGGTCACTTGACATTAAATGTCCCTTTTATATATATAAAACGTATATAAAATGTTTGGTATTTTGTTTTTATTTTCTTAATTATTTTCTAAAATATTGATTTTAGCAAAAAACTTTCTTAAAGGCTTATGTTGTTGACTAGAAGAGCTAAAATATTGCCATATATCATATTCTTGTAAAATGTTGTTTTTAGAAGATAGTCATACGCAAACAAATTACATTTGAATAAATGGCTTGATGGCAAACTTTGAGGGACGGACGCCCCCCCTAAAACACAACTTATCGCTACGAAATTTTTTTGTATTTTTTTTTACATAAAACTGAACCGATTTAGGGGGGGAGAATATAAGAAATCAAAATAAAAAAAATAACGGCCACCCTAATATATATATATATGTATATTCATCAAATCTATTTTTCAATGCTCCTATTTCACGCCAAAAATCTTCAGCATTCGAAATTTTAAATATGTGTTCATAATTTTTGTCATTTACTTTACTCTCTAGAAGTTTTAATTCATGTATAAATGCATCTGAGTCAGTTATAATATCTCTAAACTCTGAAACTTATTCGAAATAGTTTATATCTTCATTAGACATTATAAATCTGTGCTTGGTGCTAAAAGGGCCAATGTCAATAATTTGTAGTTTTAAGTTAATCGTTGCATAAGGTGTCTTTTATTACTCGCTTTTATTTTGCTTAAACAGTCAAGTTCTAATTTAACCCAGAACAGCTTCATAAAGGCTTTGCTAGCCAATTTCACTAAGAACTCTTCTATAAAAAAAATTTTAATTTCAATTTTCTCAAAAGTTAATATTTTGAAATTGGCCCTTTTAGCACCAAGCCACAGAAATATTTGGTCTAAATATTTCAATATATTTAGCTTTTTGTTTTTTTTATATCAATTCAAAAAAAAAGTATTTTGTCTCTCCTGAAAAGTAGTTGTTTTTGAGTTACGAGGTTGCGGAAGAAAACCATCGATATGTGAGATGTCTTTATCCCCATATTCATAATAAATAAAACAGGTTAATAGAAAGTTTATTAAACCGATTTTCTGCTAACCACGCATGACAAGAATTATTAAAACAGTTTTAAATATATTAACGCTGGGGGTTATAATAATATAGAAAGAAAAAAAGTGTTTTTTCCTAGCGTAAAAAGTATTCAAAAAGTGGCAAGAATCGCAAAAAGTACCACATTTGGGTGCATTATGTAAAAGTGGCCAAATAGTATCCAAGCAGTCGAAAAAGTGGCAAATTGCCACTTTAGTGGCACCAACGGTAACGCTGGCTGTTGCTTATGATTCTTATACGCTTAACAGTTTTATTTGGTTTAATATCTTTAGTTTTTCTAAAATCTTTATGGATGAAGTTTCCTGATGATCTGGCCTAAGCAACCAGTGAAATGCGCATAGGAATAGCTAATCCCATCAACAATAAATTTCAAGTTGTTTTATCAAGAAAAAAAAAACTGGGAGTTAAGCACGAATAACGAAATCTTTTAAATTAAAACTTTGTATTCCCAAAAATTACTTTTGATAACACGAAATATAGCAAAATACTTTTTTTAATGATTACATATTAAATTATTTGTTTTTTAAAATTTATTTAAACGTCTGAGTGACATTTTCAAATTTAAATATTATTCATACACAGCTTCCCGGTATCTTAAACAGAATTCCGGGGGATAATTTATATTGGGGTATAGGCATTGGCTTAGCAAGAGGGGGCTGGGGTGGGAAAAACCACCACATTTGTTATTTTAAATAGCCGATTAAATATTTCTTAATACATCTCTTTTACATAAGTGTTTACATTTAGTGAAATTTTGCTCTTTAAACGATAAACCTTTTGAACAAATTTATTTAAATAATATATTATTAGAAACAATGCAAGCTGCGAAAAGATAAAAAGAAAACTCTTTTAACTAAGATTTTTATATAGAATCAACTTAAGGTTAAAGCAAATTTTTGAATCTGCCTGATGATATTCCTTTAGTTGACTATTGGAATATAATATATATTATCCAGTAATCAATACTATGATTTCTAATATCGAAAACCGATTCGGAAACCTTGCATTAGCTAAATTAGCTAAAGCGCTGACGAATTCATTATTTATTACAAAACCGTTTTGCAAATTGATTGTGATTCTATGAAAACCTAGACACTAGTACTTAAGAATATACAGTGGAATTCCCCATTACGGACACTTCCATTACACGGACACCTCCTTTATACGGACACTGTTAGCCGGTCCCGGTAACGTTCCATAAGCAATGCATTGTAATTATTCCATCTTGAACGGACTTTCCTCATGAACGGACGCGTACACCCGCTTGACAAAAATAAATTCTCTTGGACGGAAATTTCATTTGTTTTCGTTCGATTTGTTCATGTCAAAATTTACAAATAAGCTTGTCAAGGCTCTTTAAACTGCATACTTATGTATGTATTACATGCATATAAAATCATACACCAAATCGTGGATGACGTGAAATTATGAGTGAATGGTGAGCAAAGATTAAGCGATGATTATTTACTAGTTGAGAGATCACTGTTGGACGTACGGGTATAATTACAAGAACAATTTTCTTAAGTTCAAGATATTTCTGATGACACAACAGATGAAATTGAACCTTTAGGTCTTCAAGATGCAAAAAACAACATCTTAACATATAAAGAGGCTTTGGCGAAAGCCCATGATCTTCTAGCATTTGTAAAATGCTAAGGTGATACGGAAGCTATGAATTTACTTTCATAGCCTGACTTACATTTTTAAGATGTTATTGCTAAGACCAAAACTCGCCAATCTAGGAGGGAGGAGTATTTTTTAAAATAATTATAAAATTACCAAATACTCATAAAGCATTAAAAATTTTATAACATAATGTTATTAAACCTAAATTAATTTATAATTTTTTATTTTTTCAATAAAAGTATTTTTAAATACAAATTAAAAATTTTAGATAAATTTTGCTGATTTAAAATTATAGTATTTTTGACCGGACAACCCCCTTGTACAGACACATTTCAATGGTCCCTTCGGTGTCCGCTCAAGAGAGATCCCACTGTATTTAAAAACATATCTAGAGAAAAACAATTAAACTTTGATATGCTAAAATCTGAAATTGAAAAGAATATATATATAAAAGCTATGTGTAGAATAAAACAAGTTATAGAGCTATATTCGGCTGTGCCGAATCTTTGATACCCACCACCGACAGTTCAATTATATCAGGAGTGATATCTACATGATATCTATTTATTATTAATTTATCTTAATAAAAACAGACATCAGCATTAAAATTGGTTGCGGTTTAGACATACATACATATATTAAATTATTGGCCGACAATAAGAAAGTTGTATGCTTTTTTTTTAGCAATTTTAACTAGCTTGAGTAAAATATCATGATTCATAACAGGAGTGGAATTTTTATTAGAGCCATGATAAGTTATAAACCAATCATCCCAAAACTCCGCAGAGTGATTTCTGGTATTAAAACCCGTAAATTTCAATAAAACAGCGGTCAAATTAGTTTCAGTGTTTACAGTGAATTTCAGAAGGCTGCTAAATTTGGTATCTAAAGTAAATTATTGACCGTATATTACAAAATTCATAACATTTTTTCTGGCCATATGAAACTAATTTGGAAGAAATTTTACCACAATAAATATATCTGCTACGGTTTTATGCGTATTTAATTAATTTACCAGAGTGGGCTTTATATGGAACCTATAGAAAACTATGGACCAATCGTTCACGAAATTTATTGGTGCTACTTCTTGTCCTATAAAACTGTGAAGTATTCAATTTTATTCTGATAGCATTATTTATTACGGTTTTAGGCGCACTAAACTGTTTTCCGGAAGTAGGGTTATTATGGTGCCTAGGGTAAATTATGGACCGATCTTCACAAAATTTTACAGTGTGATTCCCAGTCGGTTAAAATGAGCTTTTGCAAAATCTAATATTATTCCGTGCATTGTTCCATCATTTATGTTAGGTTTTGTAACAAGATTGTCAATTTTTTAAAGTGGTGGTTCCACATTGGGATTCATAGCCCTGAGCCTACTGAACCGATTTTACTGGTTTTCAATCCTAAACTGTTTAGGATAACTACAAGCAATTTGACACCAAGTTTGTTCATTTCTTTTGAGTTTTTCAAAAGTGAGCGTGTTTTCAACAGACGGGCGGACGGTCAGACGGACCGATGGACAGACAGACGGACATGGCTCAATCGACTTAAGCTGGGATCACACGATTGCCGCAAATGCACCAATATGACACAATTTTTATTGTGCTTTATTGACGCACAATAATGAAATTGCACCAATCAAATATTTTGAAATCACACGATTGCCCTGTTTTAAAAAAATTTAATTGCTGCTAGTTGGTACAAAGCGAAATGGTTACAACAATTGCCGCAGCACAGTCACACGGTTGTTCTTACTCGTGTTTACTGCGAAAACAGCTGTTGCGGTAGCTTTTTTATTTGTTTAAAAGTTCTTGTTGGTTTGTTCATTAATAAAAATTTAATTTGTATCATATACATAAACAAATTTTGTTTGAATAGTTTTATTTTAACTTTTTAAGAAATTTCGAAAAATAAGATTAGCATAGAAATATCTTTAATAAAAATATTCACACTGAACAGCTAAATATGCTTGTGAAAATACATACATACTTTGTTAATAGCAATTAAAAAAAATTTAAATGCATAATAAATAAATACATATTTATTTTTATTACCTACTAAAAAGTAAATTTATTAAAAAAGGCAAATATTGGCACGTATTGTGTTGTTTGATTGCCGCAGAAGAACACAATAAATATTGGTGCATCTTTTTTATTGACTCGCGGTTGCATAGCAAACAGTCACACGATTGCCGCACCAGGGTTGCATTTGATTGGTAAAATTAAGCACAATATTGTCCTCGATTGGTACATGAGCCATTTGGTTGTGCAGTCACACGATTGGGGTATTAAAAAGTGTACAAATTGGTGCATTGCGGCGATCGTGTGATCCCAGCTTTAGAATTACTCAAGGAGCTAGAATATATATACTTTATGGGGTCTGAGATGAATAATAAAAAAGTTTCACACGGAATGACAAACTTAGTATACGCTCTTTACAACTAATTGTGGCACCTTAATGTGCAATGTTTCAAGAACGATTTTCAAATTTAGCCCTTTTAAGTATTGAAAATGAAATTGTCAAATACAGAATTACTTCAGAAGAAGTATCAAACATATTTTGTAAAAAAAGAATAGAAATATAACGTTAGAATAACTTTTTTAATTATAAATTGATTTTAACAGAATTATTATTTATATATTTTAAACTCGAAAACACTAATTAACTTTAATTTTCGAAATATGTATGTACTTTGTTTTTTGTTACATTTATTGCAGACTGAATTTTTTTGATATATTTTTTAATATTGTTTTAATAAGAAATTATTTTGCTTTAATAAAAAATTATTTTGTATTTATTTTTTTTATTTTTGAGAAGGGAACTTGCCCAACCCAGAATAATAGTCTAGCTACGCTTATGGGTATTGGTTCAGTTACCATTAGGGTGGTTACAAGGCATATGAGAAAAAAAATTGATTGTATCTTTCGGCTCACCCTCCTAAAAAGTGCCAATGGACTAGAAAATGTGATTGCCAAAGTTGCAGCTCAATCTGATAATATTAACACAATCAGTGCGACAGCACTTGAGGTTAAAGTTACGAAAAACAGCGGTTTTTTTCAAAAAACTATAGTTTTTTTTCCTTAAAATCGGCACAGTTTTCTCTATGAATATAACTAGAGTCTTATTTGATAGGAAATTTTATTCTTATTAATTTTGATTTTAATAATTTTTTTTTGCTCAAATTGATAGTTATAGTGGCATTTAGCATTTATCCGGCGAAGTCGTAGTTTTCGCATTAAAAGGCTTAATGTAAATCCTAATTGCATACTAGATTAGTTTATATAAAAAAATTTAGAGACTGACTGATTCATCATCGACCAGTTAAATCGCTGAAGCTACATTTTACATATGCACGCAGAGAAAAAACAGTTTCATTTAATATGGTCACTTCCAAAAAAATTTTTAATGAAAAATTTTAAACATATCATTGTAATTTTAACCATAGTATTATGGTAAAATTAGTCCTCCATCAAAAAGCCACAACTATATAATGGGGGATTAAAACTTTAATACTAAAGTACCATTAAAAGATATTTTTTACACTTTTGGGATCATTGTTTAATCTAAAACAATCCAACTATGTTAAATATAATTTTTCGTTATTTTTTTCGCTTTATGGTACTTAAGTAATGAACTTTTTAATGGCGAGTACGAGCGCTAACTTCCAAGAATTACTAGCTCCATTGACTTCAGCGTACACTAATTAACTTTACTGGTAGGTAGCCCAACTTGTTAAAAAAAGTGTAAAATTAAGCACAGTGTAATTATTTGGTTTTTAATTTCCATTTTCCAAGAGCAACATGCTATGGTTAAAAAACAACCATGCTATTTTAAGTGTTAAACATATTTTTGTTATTATTAAGCATCCCGTGTTCGGAGATATTAGTTATATGCTTGTGACTTCTTGATGGATGACTTATTTAACTATAATATAGATGCCGATGGCCATAATATGGTTAAATTAACGAAAATATGTTTGCTAAAAATAGTTTTGCTGGAGGTGACCATATTGAAAACAATTTTTTTTCTGGGTGTGGTGACTCTGTAACTCTTGTTTCTAAAGTCAGGAGTCAAATTACGGCATTCGATATTGATCCAAACTACAAAACAATTTAATAATTTGGCTTCAGTGTGCTAGAATTGGTATGGTTTTGAAATTTTATATAATAGGAAATCCAAAATAGTTTTCTGTTAAAAAAGTAGTATCTTCGAAAATATTTACGGATTCAATCTTTACTTTACCTCACTTTGATTTATATTTAAACTTTAACTGTGATAAGACGTTTTGTTGATAAAGCAAAATGTATACAATCTATCAATTAATATTTTTATCGACACGCACTATGTTTTCTATTATTTGTTTTTAATTTTTTTTTTTTTAAGTTACATGAGGACAAAATCTTATGATTGTTTTAATAAAGTAATAATTGATCTAGATTTTATATAATAAAATAAATTTTTATAAAAACTACCATTATAAACAAAAAACTAATGCAATCACTTCTGACAACCAAAACAAATTCAACTAGAATCTTTTAAGAGAATCTCAAACGTATGGAATTGTAACACCTGTAAATGAGCTGCTCAAGCATTCACCTGTGAAACTTCGTCAAGGTCTTGTAACACATTAAATATTTTTTGTTGTAGTTGTATTGTTTTAGGAAAATATCTAGTTTATTTTGTGCAAACAAAAAGTTTTATGATGAACTTAAAAAAAAAATTATAAAAACTTTAGTCAATGAAAAAATGCTGAGAACTTTAAAAAAAGTACCCGTAAAACAACTTTACTCATTCATTGATGACTGCTTAAATAGCAAAAAATAAAAATAATAAATTTTTGCAACAATAAAATTTTAAATATGATTTTAACAAGTTATAAAAGACTTTGCAAGTAATTTTTTTTAGCTTAAAAGTATTAATGACATTATGATTACGAGAACATCTTTAATTTGTTTTTTTAATGGCAAAGTAAAAAAAATTTTAAATTATTGAAACAATTTAAATTCAAACAAAAAAAAAATAATAAACAGATAAAATTTACTGTTAATGGTTTTAGTAAACGTGATGATGTTTTAAATGTTTGTTTCACACCAGCCACTTCAATATGAAAACGAAACGAAATTCCATAAGAAAAATCTGTATGATGTAGTGGAAATAATAATGATTTATTTGGTTAAACAATTATGGCCTTCAGTTCTCTTTTTATTATTAAATAAAAATATTTCTAGAGATTTCTACTTCTTAAGGTTCATAAAGAAGTTAAATATTTTGGCCATTTACTTTTTTAATAGTTGCGTGTGCATTCACATGAGAAATTACTTTTATTTTTTTTTATAGTTTATTGTGAAATTCAAATGTCTATCAAAAAATTAAGAATCGTGCAAATTTAATAGGGGATAATTAAAATTAATGTTGTATGATTTTCATTGATCAAATATTATTGTTTTTTTTTTATTTATGTAAATTTTTGAAAAAAAACATTTATTAAATTTATTTACACGATTTTTAAAGAAAAGTTCAAAATATAATTTTAAAAACAAATCTCTCATCTGCTTCTCCTCTTGAAGATTCGGCTTCGTTGGTGTAAGCAGATCAATTGCTTCAGTCAAAAAGAAGTTTGTCATTCTTCTTTTGACGTTTTTCATGTTGTTTATGTGAGGGTTTATTGCAATCTTCCGTAGAGAATTTTATCGCCAAGTCTTAATAATAAAGCCTGGAATGTTTATTACACTGTTTCTTCTGAAAGCCGCTCAATGGGCAATTATAATATTTTAGGTGGCCTTGCAGGCCGAAGCAGTAATGCAATATGAATTACAAACGTTTATTCTAGCTAAGAATGATTCTTTTTTTTTATGTGCTTCATTCTGTTAAAGGGAGTTTTAAACACTCAATTTGTTCGTTTTTGTAATTTGCATCCTATATTAGTTACTCTTTCAATTAAAAAGATTAAAAAAAAAAATTAAGTTTATCTTCAAATTTTAGCTCGGCATTCAATCAAAAAGTATTGACGGGTCACGATTCTTGCTTACGAGGGACCTTGTCAGCCATAAATTAAAATATTTTAAAACACTTTTTAAGATAATCGATTTTTTTTAAAATAGATGAAACAAGTTCCGCGCTTTTTCGCGGCAATTTTTCGCTTTTCGTGATTTTAATCTATAATAATATTTATTTTTGCATGTAATGAGTTTTCGTGTTTGTTAATCGTTTGACTCAATTTTCTTTTTCTTGTATAGCTCTATTTTTAAAGAAGATTATACAATTGGGCATGAAAACAGACATGTTTGGAAATACACCGTGCAAAGGCAAAAGGTTTTTGGTAGCATGTTCAAAGGAGAATTAATAAAACTGGCATGTCTGAAAAGACATCATATAAATGTCGCCTTATTCAACAAATTAATGTTTTTTTTTATAAAAGTCCAATGTTTTAAAAAAAAAAAACATATTTTAATATTTATTACACATAGTTTTTTCACAACATTTCTATGATTAGACTAAATTTAATCATCATGAATTTTTGCTTTTGTTGTAAAAGGCATGACTTTGAAACTTTGCTAGACTCCTCCAGAAAAAAATGCTAAAAACAAATCCAGTCTAACTGCCTGTTTGTAGAAAGCGAGCACAAAAGTGACTCGTTTAACTTACATTTAAAACAAAAACAAATTTTGAAATTTTGTTTTTGTTTTAAATGTAAGTTTACCGAATCTCTTTTGCGCTCGCGTTCTACAAACAGGCAGTTACTTTAAATTATTGTTGGATTTTTGGTGACCCTTATTTATATTGAGTTGGCTTTTAATTCAATATGATCTTTGTGTATGAATATTCGAATGCTGACTTTCAAAATTTCAAAGTTTTCCAAAGGTAACTCAAAAAAAATTACGTAAACAAAAAATTTTTCACTTATTAAATCAGAAATTTCCTTATATGCCACCCTGTATCTAAAATCCATTCCAATTCTAAATAATAAAATAAAAAACTAAGCAGCAGATCTTTTCTTCAAACAAAAGAACTTTATTCTGTAGCCAACATTATTGAATTGTTTAAAAAAATATTGTGCAACTTTTGTGTATCAGATCCAATAAATGTTATACTAACATCTTCCAAACATGTTGACTACTAAATTTTATTTTAAATCGTGAATGACAAACCAAAATTTACTTAAATAAAAAAATCAAATAATAAAAAGGGAAACAAATTTACATGACAAGTTTTATACTTTTGGCCTTACCCAGCCAAAAGATCGTGGATGATTTTCTAAAATAAAATTTTAAAGAAATAAAGTAAAAACAAAAACAAAGCATCATTATGGGTACGGTCGTCCTAATAGCATTAGAATGTGTAATTGTTTCATACACATAAAACTGTCAACATAAAAATTGATGAAATAAACTTCTTTTTTTATATTTTTCGCCTAAATTGAATTTATGTTTATAGAAATATTCTAAGATAAAATAAATCCCCACCAAAAACTAAATAAAAGAACGATGTTAAAAGATTTATTTGTAAAAAAAGTATTGAATACCACACCAAACAACAAAAATAATTGGAAAATTTGTCAACTTGTCAATGGTTTATCTTTTACAAATTTATTAAAATACAGTCTTAAGGTATTTCCAAAAAATTATTTTGTGTGCTATTTTTGTGGCAATCAATGTTAGTTTAAATATTTTTTTCTTAGTTATGGTACTTTTAAAACATTATTAATTTCAAATAAATTGTCATCACAGGAGCAAAGAGTAGGTAGGTCATTAAAAAGTGTCTATTAACTATATATAAAAGAGAAAAAATAACTTTTAAAGGATATAAGAAGTTTATACAAGAAGTTAAATATGATTTCAGTATGTTAACATTTCAATTTTCATAGTATTATACAATGATAGAAAAGGCATCATAAAGCTGATGTATTTTAACATCAGTTTTATGACAATTGTCTTTGCTTTTGACCCCATGACACTTTTCATCATTGTGATGTCAGCCTTAACATAGCTTGGCGAAACTGTCATCAGGGTCAAAAGTTGAAATGATGTCATCAATGGGATGACACATCGGCATCACAGAACTGATGAATCGGAGTCAGTTTAATAAGACATGTCATCAGTGCGATGACACAGTTACACCGCAGAAAGGACTTATTACTGTTTGTCATTAAATTGAGTCACTGGGATTAACTTAAATCAAAGTGAGACAATATTATTATTTACTTACCCGTTACACATGTTTGTTTAACTTTTGTTGTATTCCGGCCTTTCTTTACAAAAGAATTCTAAATAATAAGACACCAGCATCGTGCCCGAAATGGCTTTAGTATTCATTCTACTTTAAAAATTTGATGTATTTAACTAAATAATTTTAGAAAATAGAATATGGGAATTTTGCTTCTTATTTTACATTTTTAACATGAAAATAATGTAAATAATACACAAACCATAAAATTTGACAAAATTTTATGATGACGTTCGTCATTGGATTAATTATGGCATCACTGTTGCCATTTGTAACAACATTGATGTCACAATTCTGATGTTAGGGCATCATAAATATATGAAGTTGCATTTTTATATCAGTGTAGAAATATATAAAGCACACCAATGCACCCATTGTATGCCTGATGGATTAAGGCTGAGTTAGGAGAACGTTGCTGTATCCGTAGTGTACCGTTTCGTTCTGTAAGCACTTTGGTGCACTAATAGAACATTTTAAAGAATGTCATTTGTTTTAGACATACAAAAACAAAAAGCAATTGTATACATAAAACAACACACACAGTGATGGGAATTAAAAATATTCAAATGGTGACCGGTGTGAAGAAAAAGTACCAAGGGATTTAAATTGTATTAAAACAGTATTTTGTGTATGTAATAAAATTTGAATTTAAATTTATTTATTTATTTGTCTATGGATAGATAGATAATTGATGCGTTCCGATTGAAAATAACAAATATATTAGCAGTTGAAATGAGTCCTTAATCATTTTTATTAATTTAACAGAAAAATTCAGACTAACTCAATTTGAACTATAGAAAGATACACAATTGAGCAACGCGTTAAAGTGATTCAGGCTTATTATGAAAATGGGCGTTCAAATCAAAATGCATATCGTGCACTTCGTGATTTGTTCGGTCAATTTAATCGTCCAAATGTGCGTTCAATCGGAAAAATCGTCCTAAAATTTGATCAAACCGGGTCTGTAGAGATGTGAAAACAACAGTGCATGCTCGTACAGCTCGTTTTGCAGAACATATTGCTGCTGTTCGCGATAGTGTGGCTGAAGTGCAGTGTACCTCAACTTGTTGTCGTGCCCGATAATTGCACCTCTTACGCTCGTCGTTGATGAACATTATGCATAAAGACTTGTATTTACACGCATACAAGGTGCAATTGACTCAAGAACTCAAGCCTCTTGACCATTCCAAACGTCGTCAATGGTCAGAATGGTGGCAAGAAATGGCAACAGTGGATGATCAATTTTCGAAGAAAATCATCTTCAGTGATGAGGCACATTTTTACCTCAGCGGATTCGTCAATAAGCAGAATTGCCAAGAGTGATTGCCAAAAAACCAATGCACCCACAAAGAGTGACTGTTTGGTGCGGTTTATGGGCTGGCGGCATCATCGGGCCATATTTTTTCCAAAATGAGGCCGGTCAGGCAGATACTGTGAATGGCGTTGGCTATCGTGAGATGATAACGAGCTTTTAATGGCCCAAATTGGAAGATATGGATGTGGACGATATGTGGTTTCAACAGGACGGTGCCACTTGCCACACAGCTAAAGAAATAATGGCTCTTTTGCGCGACAAATTCAATGGCCGTGTTATTATCTCACGTGGTGGCGATGTTAATTGGCCGTCCAGATCATGCGATTTGACACCGTTGGACTTCTTTCTTTGGGGTTATTTGAAAGAAAAGGAGTACGTCGATAAACCAGCAACAATTCAAGAGCTAAAGGATGAGATAGTTCGGCACATTAACGGCATAGAACCTCAATGATGCCTCAGCGTCATCGAAAATTTGGACCATTGGATGGAGGTGTGCCGTAGAGGTCGCGGCGGCCATTTGGCCGATATTTTGTTCCGTACATAATTGAACCATACCAATATTATCATAACAAAAAGAAATGATAATAATTTTATAAAGGATTTGTGTTTTATTCAAAATCAACATCGGCCCTTTAAGGGTGGTAACATTTTAATATGTTGATTTATTTAACTTTTAAAAATATTTCTTTACATTGCGCAGCTTATTTTGTGCAATTTTTATTTAATTCCGCTATAATTTTATTAGCTTCGTCATCAGTGTGACCATTTTAGCATTTTTGTGGCTAAATTTAGCATTGAACATTTTCATTTAGCATTCGTATAACACGTTTTAGCTTTTTTTTTTTGGGGTTTTATTTAAAATATTTGGAGGAATAGTTGAATGCATAAAACTTAATTTTCTTATCAATTAGTATCAGGGACCAAAAATAATGGTTTTTTTTTTTTTTTTTTTAAATGATAAATGATTGCCCATGAGCCCCAAACAGTAACCGACTATACTTTCTTACTTATTTTTAATGGATATTTGTAACCAAAAAGATTTTTTGGTTGAAGTAATGGTTATTTATAACAAAAAAAATATTTTTTACTTTAATTAGTTACGATAACCAAAATAAAATATATTAAATGATAATTGTTATTTAAAACCTTTACCTACAATTCATCAAAATTAATGATTATATATGATTTTTTTTTGTCATTTCTCTGTTCCCTGATTATTATAAATTTTGACTAATAAGTGTTGCACTCAAAAATAAATTTTTTATGAAAATGAATAATTACTGTCTTAAAAAACGTGTTACCCGTATCGTAAAAAAATAGAATAGTTAGTGTAACTTATAAATGCCCTAATCATGTTTATTGTATTTATTACTTTTTCTTTAATAATTATCAGGGAAACCAGAAATATGCTCTAAAAACGCGTTTTATGCGCATTATATATGCAGTAAAAACTTGAAAATAGGCCCTGAAGATTGTTAAAAATATGCCCCAAAGAATAAAAAAATTGCTAATTGAAAAACAAAATATTCAAGAATTAAAGCACAGCCGCGAATATCGTTGTAAGTGACAAAATAATTATTTTTCAGGAGAGCAAAAAAAAAACGTTTTTAAAAGGATGGATTACTTATTTTTAAAATTTTTTTTAGATTATCAAAATTAATGATAATAAAACCTTGTATTCAAAATATCAAGAAATTTTAATTTAAAATAACATGCAAAGTTTATAACTTTTTTTAAGTGGAAAAACGTTTCATATCCACAATCGCGATGTCATTTAAAACGTTTTTTCACTACGCAAGCGGCTTTTAAAATGTTATTCCAGTTTGCAAAACCATTAGATTGTATAATTTTTTTAGTAACTTACAACGTTCTTTGACTGACTGACTCTTTATATTGCGTTTTGGAGAGGTAAAGGTGCATAATTTTGGATGATTTGATGTTTAAACAATGTAAGAGAGCAATGTTAACAATTATTTTTACAACGTTATTCGCGGCTGTGCTTCAATTTAACAACAGCTCCATTTAATAAAAACATTCCTAAAATTATAATCGGTAAAGCCCAAACAATATAGTATTTACAGACGAATTTTCGAGATTTTACCCTATTTGGAAACAATGGGCAGCCATCCGCTCGCAAAAACAAGAGTTATTTGTGCCGATTATTATCTAGATATAAGATTTTTTTTCTTTAAGGAATTTTAGGGACGGTCGCTAAATTGCTTAATAATGTTAACATTTAAAAGGAATTTAAAGTTATTTATAGATGGGAGCTTTGGGCAAATATGATTCGAAAAGAATTTAATTTGCAGTAAAATATTTTTGGAAAGAATTTAATCTAAATATGTACCAAGATAATACGATGGCTTATGGACACAAATAGTTAAATTTGGAAAGAAGTCTTTATGGGGAATATGTAAAATAATAGACCGATTCGCAGTTTGTCTTAATTTCAATTTAAATGTGTTTACCAATCTTGATCAAATTAACATGGACAGACAACCAGCCAGTCGGACGGATGGACATCGTAAGATCCCTTAAAAAATGATTTTAAGTTGATTGGTATGCTAAACGAGTGCTCCAGATTTCTATGTATTACACACATCACCAGAAACGTAAATAATTGATTGATAATTTTGCTTATATAAAAATTTAAAGAAATAGAACTGGGAATTTATTCCATATGGTGAGTAACATTTATTATATAAATTTTCATATTAATTCAAATGTGTATTCCAAGTCAAACTGAAATTTTTAAAGCTTTAGGTAGGGCTTGTCTATATAAAATATGCATTTGTTTTTTTTATACATCTAGTTGATTTGTCGAAAATCCATAGATATACTGAAAGAGTAAAAGTAGCCGCATTCAATTTAACATACAAGCATCACTGATTTACAAATGTCACGTAAAAACAGTACGAAATTTTATTTTATACAGAATAAGTGCGTTACCACTACGGTATCATATACTAGAAATAAACAGCTGATTCATCCAAACTTAAAACTATTACTGTTACCGCCACTTGTTATGCAGCTTTGTTAATCCTAAGTAAATTTAATATCAATTATTTCTCTATGTGTATTTATCGATAGTAATTGGCTATAGGAGTGAGCTTTATGCTAATGTCAGTCTGACTTAGAAAAGTTACTTGACATTAGACGACAAGTGATATTTTGCAGGCGGTATTAAGGTAAAAAATAAGAAAGAACTTGTGTGTGAATATTCGCTGAAGCTTGCTCCCATTCCATACTAAAAAAGTTTGTATTAAATTTAACAAAAAAGAAGAAATAATTTATGTAAACCCTAATTTTGTAGGAATTTTAACATCATCAACAACTATATATAAATAAAATTTTGTTAATTCGAAAACTTTTAATTGATGTTAAAAATCTATTGGAACAGGTGCAAAATAATTTTTAAATCAACCGTTTCATTACCAGAAAGTAGATAAAATAGCGCGATGTTTTTGCAGCGAGTAGATATGAGTATTTAGTAACGATTTTTTCATATAGTGGCAAAATAAAAATTTTGAGTTAATACCTCTTTATGATCAAGTGCGCTATCAGTGAAAATAACAAGTATAAGAAAATGGTCGTTATGAGGGCCTTAACAGATCGAAAAGGACGTCAAAGACTATTGTTGCCTCAATAGCGATCATGTAGGAAAAAATGTAGAGAATTTTATCTGTCCAACTTCTGCTGGCTTAATGTTTTCAAAGCATAACTTTGTTTCCTGATGATCTGGCCTAAGCAAACAGTGAATTGAGCAAAGAAATAAGCTTTCCCTCAACAATTAATTTTAGTGTATTTATAAAAAATAAAAATTGGGAATTTAGAACGTCGTGAATTTTGTATTCCCGCAAATAACTTTGATAAAAAATTTTTTTATCACAAAAATTTTTAGACATAGATAATTTTTTCTCAAATCTCGATTTTCTTCTATTTGAAATCCTAAAATTACATTTATTTTGTAAACAGCGGTCCAACTAAAACGCACAATGCTAATTGTAAATAAAACAAAAAGTTCTCAGAGAATTATCTAAATATTTTTTTTACTGTAGAAGGATCTATGACTATTGAAACAAAATATCGACCAAATGCTCGCCATAGCTTCGTTGGCATACCTCTATCCGATGGTCCATGTTTTAAATAACTTTGAGACATGATTGAGGTTCTCATCCTTTAGCTTTTTAATGGTTCTTGACTAATTGACGTACACTTTTAAATATCCCCAAAGAAAGAAGTTCAACGGTGTCAAATCACATGATCGTGGCGGCCAATTAACATCGCCACGACGTAAGACAACAATGCCATTGAATTTCTCGCGCAAAAGAGTCATTGTTTCGTTGGCTGTGTGGCAAGTGGCACCATCCTGTTAGAATCATATACCGTCCAGGTTCATCTAGGTTATCATCTTGCGAAAGCGAACAACATTCGCGGTAACTGCTTGGCCGACCTCATTTTCGAAAAAGTACGGCCCAATGACGCCACCAGCCCATAAGCCGCACCAAACAGTCACTCTTTATGGATGCATCGGATTTTCAACAACCACTCGTGGATTCTCATTTGCCCAAAGCGGAAATTCTGCTTGTTAACGAATGCACTGTGGTAAAAGTGTGCATTTTTATTTGAACGCCCAATTTCATAAAAGGCTTCAACAATCTTAACGCGCTGCGCTGCTCAGTTTGTGTACCTCTCCATCGCTGAACTTGTCAAAAACTGATACAAGGAAATTTAAAATTATTTTGGGCAAAAAACTTGACGATAGGGTGTGACTCACAATTAACATCATGCATTATGGTTGGAGCACCCATTATTATAAAGATCCCACAGCGAGAGAGATAAAAACATTAATCACTTTTATTTTCTTTCTAAAATTTAATTTAATTCATAAAGTAAAAGCCCTACAGCGAAATAATATTTTTTATATTTCTAAAAATCTAAAAAATATTATAAAATTATATTTATTTCGCAAAACTAAATTCTTCCAGCCAAAAAGATGAACAAATATAATCTTCTTCCAAACAGCTACAATCGTATTTATTTCATAAACTGAAACTTCCACAGAGGGGATAAAAATCTTTTATCCCGCATTACTATTATTTTCCTTTAATGAAATAAGGCAAATAAAAAAACGTCACGGAAAAGCAAAAATTCTACCAATTGAAATATAACAAAAAAACAACATTTAAGGGAATAAAAAAATAATTTCAATTGGCATTAAAACTTATTTCAAAATATTATATTTATAGCCTTTTAACAATAAAATTGAATATTGCTTTTAATACACTGCGTTCATAAATTAATTTAAGCATTACTCACAGTAAAGCGGGATTTTTTTAAAGAAAAAACAAAAGACTCAAGACACAGGCACCCAAAACAATTCAAACAGGAAAGAGATGTTTTTCATTCCAACATGCAGGTGTGCTTACAAAATAAATCACAAAATGTTTTTTTGCACATTCAAAGGCTATCAAATATAGAAACTTATAAATAGCTACAATATTTATTTAAATAAAATAAATATTTAAAGTACTATAAAGATTTAACTTTGTGAATTTAAATAACTACAATGATAAGTTTACTTGTGTTATTTTATAATATAATAGAAAAATTTATTTAAAAATGGAAGGCGAAAACTTTAAAAGGAAAACGTCCCACATACTAGAGTGGGTAAATTTTTTTCTCGACCAAGCGGTTGTCAATTTCTTAATCCACGACGAATTCTAAGAAGGTTTGCCCAAGAAACCATGGATCTTAAATCAAAATCGAGCTTCCAGTTTTTAACAACAAAATTTTCTTTTTGAATTGTATATTTTTTTAAAATATGCTTAAATTTTATTGAAAAAATCCCGCCAAGATTTTGTCAGATGTTGTGTACTGATAACCAAGATTTGGAAACTTTTGCTCTTGTCGTTCTACAGATAAATGTAAATCTATAATGTCTTTGTATGTCAAAAAAAATGTCAAAAAATATATATCCTATAGCAACCCCCAGACCATCAAGAATATACTGTAAAAGTTTCATAAAGATCGGTAAAGCGGTTACGAAGATTACCTCCTGCAAACAAACATTACCTCTTTGTAATTTAGTATAAACGAAAAGAAGAGTTTCTCTTTAAAATCGGGAAGCTCGATTTTGATTTTAGACCCATGGTTTCTTTGGCAAACCTTCTTATGGCCATTTTCTCATTTGGCGATTATCTTTTATCCCAACGAAAAACTGCACATTAAAGAAATTTTGTTTTCTCAATGTCTCATTTGCTTCTATTTTATCGCAAAGCTAACCGGCACTCATCTGCCAATTATTTATTTTCCTTTTATTTGACGTACAGATAAATTCAATCAGCTGACTCCCATCTTTTACATATATTTTGAGTGGTGTTGCTAACTCAAACCAATGTTTTTTGTCGGTACATTGAGAAACCCAAAATCGTTAACGGACAGTTTATCGGTATAATAAATTTATGTTGACATTAAGTAACAGGCAGTTTGTCGATACGTTGAGAAAATGGCCATTAGAATTTTTTTTTTTTTTTAGTTGAATTAATTTATTTTCCTTTATTTTATTTTACAAATTTGTACATTTGCCTCACCGTCAAATGGCATTATTGAGGCGAGTTGGCATACAATTATTTAAAACTAATAAATTAATTAACTAATTAAGTGTATGAGATCAATTAAAATTTTAATCATATAAAGCTTTACAATTTCTCTTTAAAGAGTTTCATTTAATTAAAAGCATTTCAAGATTTTCAAAGCCTTTCAAGATTTTGTAATAAATGTTTTTTTATACTTGACTTAAAAATTGATATTCTCTGTATATCTTTTAAGTTTTGAGGCAAATTATTAAATTCTAATCCACCAACATACTCAATTCTTTGCTTCGCTGTTTCCAATCTGAATCTTGTAACTCTTAAATTAGAACAGTTTCTCGTGTTAAATCTGGTTTGATTCCGTTGAAAAGTGATTGTGTTGTGCCCAATATTCCGTAATGATTTAAAAACGAAAACCAATAGCTGCGTTTTATATAGTCCTCTTATGGGTAAAATGTTTTTTGCTACCTCTTGGTATAAGGACAATGTTGAATGCAATAACGGTAAATTAAATACATTTTTTAATGCCATATTCTGAACTCGCTGCAAGGATTTTAGTTCCGTGGTATTTTTGCAACCATATACCACTACCAAATAGTTCAGATGACTTTGCACTAAAGCATGATAAAGCATTAATTTTGTTTGTTCATTAAATTTGTTTTTAAACTTATATAACACACCAATAACAGCTGATATTTTCGACTTTAGCTCCTCCACATGTAAATTCCATGATAAATTACATTGCAAATTGATTCCCAAATACCTTATTGATTGGCTTTCAAAAACTTACTTAAATGAGGTCGAAACCTGAGGAGTTTTTTTTTTGTCGCATTTATATTTAATTTGTTAAGTCTTGAATATTCAAAGATTAAGGCTGCATCTCTTTCCATATAGGCTTTTAGTACTGCTCATGTTTGTATGGATAAAACACAGAAATATCATCTGCGTACATATACACCTTTCCATACAGTCCAAGATTCATGATATCATTTACATATATAGTGAATAAAAGTGGACCCAAAACACTACCCTGTGGCACACCATGTTCAACGACACCAAGAAAACTTTTACAATCATTTAATTCCACATACTGCTTGTTATTATACAGGTAACTTTTAAAAAGACATAATTCACTGCCTAAAATTCCATAATACTGCAACATAATTTCATGATCTACGATATCAAAAGCTTTAGAAAAATCATAGAAAATTCCACCCACACCGCAAAAGCCTTGATCCAATCCTTGATAGATGTAGTTTACCACATTCACAACCCGTCCCACTCCCCTTCCTTAACCCATATTCACAATCATAAAACAGCTTATTAGTTTCTAGGTATTTTAAAAGCTGATTGTGTATTAACTTTTCAAAAACTTTATCGATAATTGGTAACAAACAAATAGGTCTGTATTTATCTTCGCTATGAGCATGAGATTACGATTTTGACAACCGCTTGGCGATTTTTTTTGATGCATACAAATTGACCCACTCTACCACATACCAATAATGTAAAATGGAATAATTATTTTAATTATAATTACATGTGTTTGTTTTTAAGTTTTATTTTGGAAAGTTATTAAGCAAAAACATGTTTCCCTTTCCCGAAGTCCTTCAACAATTAAACAAAAACAAAAACATAACAAATTCAGTTGAAAATATTTTACACCGAAACCACCACAAACACTGCTGCCACCAACATTTCAAAAGAAAGAAAAAAATAACAAACAAACAAAAATACTAATCATGGAGATTCATTTAGTTAAAAATTAATTTTATAAAACTAATGATGAGTTTGAGGTTTTTGATTTTATTTTTCGTTTTCTACAAGTACGAACAATTTTGTGGTTTAAGTTTTCATTGTTTAATAACTAAATGTCAGTTGTAGCTATTGGTTCCATACGAAATCAAATTGATTTTCATTAATGTTGAGAAACCTTTTTGAAAAATTGAAAGAAAAATACAAAAATAATAAATAGTATTTGTAATTTATAATTGATTTTGAGAAATCTTTAAACAATATGTCTACATAAAATTAAATAAAATAACCTGCAAAGAAATACGAATGTACGTCGGAACAAAGGAGCAACCAATAAAAGAAAAATTAATAAGTTATGTACACCTTGACATACGAACACAAAGAAGATGACGAAGACGAAGTTCACTTTATAAAGTTTTAAAAAAGAACGCAATTATGTACGTCAAGTTAGAAATAATTAGAGATTGACACTTGCTGATTATAATATGCTCGGTTGTGTAGGGGTATATGATGCACGACTATTCAGAAATCCATTAAATGTTGCTAGATAAAATAACTAATGCATAATTAGTTAATTGTATAAATAATACAATACGATAATTGGTCAGCAATTAATTTGTTTGTATTTCACGTATTAATCCGTTGTTTTCATAAAACATATTATTGTTGTTTGTTAGAAAAATAAAACTATGGAGAACAACAATAAAAAATGAGTTTTATTTTTCGTTTCTCATACATACTTTTAAAATTAAACAAGTTAGAGTGCTATATTCGGCTGGGCCGAATCTTTGATTCCCTCCACCTACAGTTAAAATATTTCAGAAGTGATATTAATTTATCTTTATAAAAACAGACATCAGCATTAAATTATTGACCGACAATCTTGAGTAAAATATATTGATTCGTAATAGTTTAAGCCGAACTTAAATGATGTTCAGGACCGGTATTTATATTGGAGCCATGGTAAGTTATGAACCAATCATCCCAAAATTTCGCAGAGTGATTTCTGGTATTAAAAAACAAAAATTTCAATACAGTGTTGAAATTAGTTTAAGCGTTTACAGTGAATTTCAGTGAACTTCAGAAGGCTGCTAAATTTGGGATCTAAGGTAAATTATGGACCGTATATCACAAAATTGCATGACATTTTTTCTGGCCATATGAAACTAAGTTGGAAGAATTTTTACCACAATAAATATATCTGCTACAATTTTAGGCGTATTTAATTCATTTACCAGAGTGGGGCCTATAGTAAATTATGGACGGATCATCACGAAATTTTTTAGTGCTATTTCTAGTCCAATAAAACTGTGAAGTATTCAATTTTATTCTGATAGCATTATTTATTACGGTTTTAGGCGTATAACTGTTTTTCGGGAGAAGGTTTTATATGGGGTCTAGGGTAAACTATAGACCAATCTTCAAGAAATTTTACAAGGTGATTTCTTGACCTTTAAAACTGCGAAGTGTTAAATCTTATTCAGATACCATTATAAATTACGGTCTTAGGCTTACTAAACTGTTTTTTGAGAGTAGGGCTTATATCGGGCCTAGGGTAAATTATAGGGTATTCATTCGGTTAACCGTTAATCGGTTAACCGATTAATTACTACCCGATTAACTGATCGGTTAATTTAAAATTGGCTTTTTTCGATTAACGATTAAACCGGTTAATTTCAGTCGATTAACCGATTAACCGTTGTAACAAAAATTATAAATTTTTGTAGTATTCAAACATATTTTTTTTGTTTTTAATTGTGGGTTAGTTCCAAAATTTCGGTTGCAAAGCAACTTGCTTTTTTAAATACATTCTACAGTGCAACCATGAACAATTTTACAACGTTATCCGTACCAAAATTCACCAAAAAAGTTACCAAAGTGCACCAAAAAAGTTGTTCTTAGAACTATTTTTTATACAATATATTTCCTTCTATAAATACATTTTTAAAATACAGTACAAAAACAGAAATTAAAGAAATTCGGAAATTAACTTTTTTGCAGAATGTTTGGTGCTGAGCTTTGCCAGGATGAGTTAGATGATGACCTGTCAACAGAAGAAACTTACAATAGTAACGCAACAACAGAATTAACCCAAACAGTTAGAAGTGTTAAAAATTTTAAAAAATAAAGCAGGATTTAAATGGCATAATGGAAGATTTTATATGTTTAGAGAAATCCAGAAAAAAGACTGAGAATTTAGATATTCTGTATAATGGGTTGCTTTCGATTTCTCCAAAATCTACGATAAGTGAAAGAATTGTTTCCAAGTCAAAATTTATCAAAACTAGAGAAAAGAGTCGCTTAAATCCAAAACATTTTAACCAAATTATTTATCTAAATAATTATTTTATAAGATTTTCTTAAACTATTTAAATTACTAATAAAATGATCTCACAGTTTATTTTTTAATAAATACATAATCGGTCTTGTTCTGGAAATCAAAATCACGTGAAATTGAAATCGAACAAATTTTTAATTCTACCCTGTGTTTAAAATTGATAAAAATATTTCTTTTTCATTACCTCATACTTTGAGGACCACATATCTTTACCAAAACTAATTTTGAAATCAGGAAAAGCTACGTTTTTTTTTTAAAAATTGAACTTAAAATCTCCATCGATTTTAATGTCACGATTTCGATTTACAGAACGTGGCCGAATATGTGTGAATTAAAAAATATGTATTACATATGAATTATTTTTTTTTTGCTCGTTTTAGTTCAAGATTTGTTACTGTTTTTTTTACTACTAAACTCCAAATAATAAATAATTTTTTTATTCATAGAAATTACCTTATTTATAAAAAAAAACTTTATTAATCGGTTAACCGATCAATAACAAAATTAACCGATTATTAACCGATTAAACCCTCGCGAATGGGTAGTCATCTTGCCGCGATGCGAGGGCTTAAGTACAAGGACGTTTAGAGTCATGCTGGCGGTAGTGACGTTAGTCAAGACCGGTAGGGCCTCCCATGCCAGAAGGGTCTAAACCGAGTACAAACCAAGAACTACCCCCCCCTGTCTATTAGCGTCTGTTTCTCCTAGTTGGAGCGGCTAATGACTATGCGTCCGCTGGCCTTTTACGGTCAAATGTTGGGCCTTCTGAAGGCCGTCGGTCCGCAATAAAATCCATCAGCGTCTGTTCTCATATTGAGCGGCTGATGGTCTGCGTCTGTCTCCAGAGGAGCGGCAGGTATTCTTTCGCCTGGCAGGTAGGCATAAAATGCAACCCCAATTCTCACCCCCCCCCGAAATGTCCGAAAATTCATGCCCTAAGTATCCGGCAAAGGGCTTCATAATCCCCGGAGACCCTACTACTACAGCGTCGGTATCAGGCTGTAGTAAGTTGAATGCTACTGAGACCTCGTCTAGCAAGGTGGTTGCGCCAGGCTCTGCTAGACGGTTAGCTACTAGTGCGCAAAAACTCGTTACGACTAAGCCTTCAGGCGGTCGTAAACCAAGCTTGGTACAGGGTTCTTCGAAACCAGGTACCTCTAAGGCTTCCCAGGTCCGGACGGGAGAAAAACCCGTCGAAACCCCTTCCTCGGGTGCTGGCTTGAAGGTACAGACTCAGTCTGCCAGAAATCCAGTTTCCCAAGTGCCGAAACCTGTGCAAAGAGAGCACACGAAGAAAGATTCGATGCCCTCTGATGCACCTCCCTCAGCCTCAACGGCAGTTATTAATAAACCCCAAAGGCACATAAATGCATCCAAACGGGCCTTTATAACCAGGCGCTCCGCCTACAAAATCATTAGCCGACTTGGTGGAAAACCGGTTGGTGAACTCACTGAGCAGGAGAAAACCTCTCTCCAGTGGGCAAAAACCCATATTGAGGGTTTAAAACGTGAATCTCCCTCTGCCAAGGAAGGCAATCCTGAACGGAAGCCAACCGAAGCAGCGCCTAAACGGCAACGGTCAGGGGAGGACACTCTTCCTGGGACTAAACGGTCCAAATATACGCCTCAACGGCCACAAACCAGGTCGTACAAAGATGTGGCTAAAGACCACCTCATTTGGGCGATCATTGACCGCAACGCTAGTGACGGCACCATTTCATCCAAGAACTGGAAGCTGGTTGTCGTCGCACTTAGTAGGGCGTTCCTGAATGTCTTAAGGGGTAACCCTGGACCACCACCACAATGTGAAGATGCCGGCTGGTATCAAGGTCACATTAAACTGATAGCGTGTGCAGATGAGCGTTCAGCGCTGCTGTACAAGGATGCCGTGGAGTCCCTGGGGGAAGTTTGGCAGGGCGCTAGGATTGAGGCAATACCTCTGGCCGATGTACCGCAAAGGCCCAGATCTATTGCCAAGATCCCCGCTGAGCCATCCGACCCCAAGGAGATCCTGGAAATTATACAGATCAGTAACCCCCAGCTACCCACACAGGACTGGAAAGTAGTGAGGGTTACTGAATCTGTCGAAGAGTCCAGGAAGGCCACTGTTATAATAAACAGTGACTCTCTGCCGTCACTTCGGAAGACACAGGGGAAGATATTCTATGGATTTGGAACTATCTTCCTCCGAGTCTACAAAGGTGATGACAAAGGGAAGCCTCAAGCTCCGGTGACTACCACCACGTCAACAGCATCAACGGAGCATATGGAAGACGATTCCGCTATGTCATCGGCCAATGAAGACACTCAATCGGTCAGTGGGCTTGTGGGTGACTTCTTTGGCAAGATGGAAGTGGCGGACGATGAGGACATCCTACTGGAATCGGACGACGACCCAGAGGATGCCAACGTCACAGTCGTCCATAGCGATGAGCTATGATGAAGGTTACACAAATCAACCTTCATCACTCTAAAGCGGCGTCAGCTGCCCTTCTCCTCCGATTGGCTTCAGGCACGGAGGAGCTTGTATGCATCCAAGAACCATTGTTGTATAAAGACAGGGTTTGCGGACTCAGTTTAGACGGCTATAGTACTCTGTACGCAGCCGATCAAGGTAAGACCAGGGCCTGTGTAATGGTCAAAAACATCCTTAAAGCTTTCATTCTTTCTGATTTTAGCGATAAGGACACCTGCACTGTCGCAGTAGAAGGCAAAACCAGAACAGTTTGGTTTATGAGCTGCTACATGGCACATGACCAGGGTGCTAATCCCCCAAACTCCACAACCAGGAAGGCGATGTCGCATGCCAACAGGCGCAACATCCCTCTGATAATATGTGCTGACGCTAATGCACATCATACCGTCTGGGGAAGCTCGGATGTCAATCCACGAGGTGAGTCGCTTTTGGACTTCATAGTAGAAAATGAACTAACAGTAGTTAATAGGGGTAGTGAGCCCACCTTTATTGTGACTAACAGAAGGGAGGTTCTTGATATTACGCTTATTAGTGATAAGTTCTCAGATTTGATTAGCGATTGGAACGTGTCAAAGGACTGTTCCTTCTCTGATCACATGTATATTGATTTCAATTTTTCTTTTAGAGCTGATTCAGCTAAACCCTACACGAATAGAAGAAGGACCAATTGGTCTATCTATGCGAGTGTACTCGGGGACAAGCTGCCTATGTGCCCGGTTCTCATAGACAGTGTGTCCATGCTCGACTCCGCAGTGGAGTCACTGACTGGTGTCTTAATGGAGGCAACAAACGAATCCTGTAAAAGAATCGACAGGAAGGGCAAAGCTAAGCCCATATGGTGGAATGCGGAGATTGCTGAAAAACGCAAAGAAAGCAGGAAACTCTTTAATGAGGCAAAGCGTAATGGTGTTTGGAACAATTACAAGTCCTCAGTAAATGGATTCAAAAATCTTATCAGGAAGGCCAAGAGACAGTCATGGAGGAAATTCTGCAGCGATGTGGAAAACTCCTCGGAGACTAGTCGGCTACGTAAGATTTTATCCTCTAAACCAGCTATTCCATCGTATATACGGAAGATGGACGGATCCTGGACCACAAACAGTCGGGACACCCTTGAGGTCCTGATGAATACACACTTCCCAGGTTGCACTGATGATGTGCCTAGGGAAGGAACACTTAGTGGCACTCGGGATATTTCTAATATTCCGATAACTTGCCATCGTGTGGAATGGGCGGTCAAAAGCTTCCATCCCTTTAAATCTCCAGGCCCGGATGGCATTATCCCAGCGGACCTGCAAAAGAACCTGGGAATATTGATGCCATGGCTCCTGGCAATATTTAGAGCCTGCCTGAGCCTCTCACATGTCCCATCAACTTGGACAACATATAAGATCGTCTTCATCCCCAAGAGTGGGAAGACATCTCACACTATGGCTAAAGACTTTAGACCGATTAGTCTATCCTCCTTTCTATTGAAAACACTAGAGAGGATTTTGGATATGCATATTAGATCATCATTGGGACACAATTCCTTGTCACTGGCTCAGCACGCCTACACGAAGGGAAGGTCCACTGAAACTGCGCTTCACTCATTGGTGGGCCACATAGAGAGATCCCTGCACTACAAGGAATTTGCTTTAGTTGCATTCCTGGATATTGAGGGCGCTTTCAACAACGTTAGACCTGAATCGGTTATTAACGCAATGAGACATTTGGAAATCGACCCGGCGATTATTCAATTTGTCAGCAGCATCTTGCACTTCAGGCGTATCGAATCCAACTTAGGCGCCTCGAACATCTCCAAGGTTGCGACTAGGGGCACTCCGCAAGGTGGTGTACTCTCACCATTACTTTGGAATCTGAATATGAATACCCTACTCAGGGCCATGGAAAGGACGTGCTGCAGAACGGTTGCATATGCGGATGACGTTGCAGTTGTGGCTCTGGGTAAAGATCCCAGACTATTGTCTGAACTAATGGAGTCCGCATTGGACGTCCTAACAAAATGGTGCCAGGGATGTGGACTGGATGTAAATCCTGCCAAAACGGAACTGGTACTTTTCACAAGGAGATACAAAATTCCCAAATTTGATACCCCGAGGATAAAGGGGGTCTCACTGGAAATGTCTGACAGCGCCAAGTATCTGGGGCTAATATTGGACAGCAAACTGAACTGGAGGATGAACACCATTTCCAGGACTAATAAGGCGGCAACTGCATTGTATTGCTGCAAGAGGGCCATTGGTCTTAACTGGGGAATTAACCCGAGGAATGTATACTGGCTATACGAATGTGTCATTAAACCCATTCTATTCTACGGGGCAACTGTTTGGTGGCCGGCACTCAAGGTGAAGAGTCATCAAACTGGGTTTGAACGTACAATGAGAATGGTGGCGATAGCGGTAACAGGTGCCATTAGAACAACCCCCTCTAAGGCATTGTTTACGATTTTAAACTGGTTACCACCAGACATTTTGGCCAAAAGGCTGGCTGCGAACGCGGCGGTAAGACTAAGGGCCACCGGAGCATGGAGGGATTTCAATATCGGACATGCTAATATTCTGAACGAAATTAATTGGCACATGGATGTTGATTATGTCACACCCGAGCCGATCTTTGATCCTGGCTTCACGGTAAGCATTTTGGATAACGTGGTCCACTATGATGACCTACAAATTCCCGCGAATGCGATTAAAATCTTCACGGACGGGTCTAAAACACTGTATGGTGTCGGTTCTGGCATATACTCCGAGCAGCTAAACTGGAGCATTCCTATGAGGCTGCCGGACCACTGCAGTGTCATCCAGGCCGAGATAATGGCCATCCACACAGCCGCGAGACGCATCCGGTACGGTGAAATATCTGGAAAGGATATTCACATTATTACCGATAGCAAGGCGGCCATAAGATCCCTGGAGAATGTGTTCATCACATCGAGAATTGTCCGAGAATGCCGGATGTCTCTGGATGAGATAGCGAGACATTCACTGGTCACCCTTAATTGGGTCCCCGGACACGGGGACATACTGGGGAACTGCATGGCGGATTCGTTGGCGCATGCAGGCACCACCTTGAATCGAGACGGTTCAACATGTAATGTAGGTGCATCGCTCCCAAGGAGCAAGCAACTTATAGCGCATAAGTTTCATATTATCGCCAGTCGGAGGTGGCACGATGAAACTACCTGTGGGGAAACCAGGAAAATCTGGCCCGTCATAGATGAAAAAAGGACACGTCGGGCACTACAGCTGTCCAGACATCATCTAAGAAACCTGATTGCGGTTATAACTGGCCACTGGCCCATTGGGAGGCACGCCCAGAGGCTGGGGCTCCCTTACAATGACTTTTGCAGAAGTTGCGGCGATGAGGAGGAGGAAGAGTCAACGGAACATCTTCTCTGTAATTGCCCGGCTTTCGGAGATCTAAGACTCGAAATGTTTGGTCGAAGAGCCCTTGGGGACAAAACTTGTCTCTCTGATGTTGATGTAAACAGGATTCACTCCTTTACTGAATCGACCGGATGGCTGCGTGGGAACACTAGCAGCCAGACAACATAGGACCCATGGGAGACGGTGTGACATGGTAACACAACGGGAACTAATTAATGGACCCACGTGAGCTGTGCTTGATCACGGCTGCCAATGGAACCTAACCTAACCTAACCGATTAAACCAAAACCTCGATTAATTAATCGAGCGTTTAACCGATTAAAGTAAAAACCCGATTAAATGAATACCCTAGTAAATTATGAACTAATCAATCTTTACGAAATTTCACACTGTTATTACTAGTCTTATAAAACTTTTTTGTACCAAATTCTATTATGATAGCATTACAAATTACGGTTTTAGGCGTACTAAACTGTTTTCCGGGAGTTGGGTTTATATGGGGCCTAGGGTAAATTATAGAACGATCTTCATGGAATTTCACAGTGTTATTTCTTTATGAAAGTATTAATAGTTACGGTTTAGGCGTACTAAACTGTTTTCCGGGAGAAGAGTTTATATGGGGCTTAGGGTAAATTATGGACCCATCTTCATGAAATTTTACAGTGTCATTTCTTGTCCTAAAAAACTGTGACGTGCCAAATTTTATTATGAACGCATTATTAGTTACGGTTTAGGCGTACTAAACTGTTTTCTGGGAGTAGGGTTTATGTGGGGCCTTGGGTAAATTATGGACCGATCTTCATGAAATTTCACAGTGTGATTTTTAGTCGAATAAAACGAAATTTTGCAAAATCTCATATCATTCCATGCACTGTTCCACTTATTATTTTAGTTTTTGTAGCAAAATTATAAATTTTTTAAAGTGGTGGTTACATATTGTGATTCATAGCTCTGATCCTACATAACCGATTTTGCTGGATTTCAATCCCAAGCTGCTTAGGATAACTACAAGCAATTTGACACCTAGTTTGTTTATTTCTTTTGAGTTTTTCAAAAGTGAACTTGTTTTCAACAGACGGACAGACGAACAGACAGACGGACATGGCTAAATCGACTTACAATTACTCAAATAGCCAGAATATACATATATTCTTAATGGGGTCTGAGATGAATAATAAAAACGTTTCACATGGCATGATAAACTTAGTATACCCTCTTCACTACTTATTGTGGTGGAGGTTATAAAAACGATAATTGCATTTGTTTTCTGAAAGCAGGCCCTAAATCTATGAAACAGAGCATAATTAATAGAATGAGCATGACTAGCAAATGCGAGGTGGTAGGAGGGTAATAAATTAAATGTTATATAAATAAGCATAATAAGATTGTAATAAAAACATGTAAGAAAGTATAGTCGGTCAAGCACGACCATATGATACCCTACACCACAGTATTTAAAAACACATCATGCTTATGTTTCCATATAAATATGGATTTATCTATTAAACTTCATTTAAATCACTTTGAAAGTTTGTGAGAGCCTGAAATTGCCAGCTACCTCCCCTTGTGGTCCTATTTTTGAAAAACTAAATAGCTTATGTGTCCATATAAATATGTTTCTATCTATGATTTAAACTTTATTAAAATCGGCTTGATAGTTTCCCCCTAACTTCCCTCGTGTCCCTACGACTTGTCCCATTTTCAATAGGCTTGGTGCCAATAAGAACCTATGGCCCAAATTTTATCAATTATCTCCAAAGTCGCGACATGTACTTTGTGCACAAGGTTACATGGACAGCCAAACAGCCGGACGGACATCGTTACTACGACTCAGAAAGTGATTCCAAGTCAATTGGTACACTTTAAGGTGGGTCTACGACCAATATTTTAAGGTGTTACATACATCAATACAAATGCATAATACCTTCTCCACTATTGTGGCGCGGGTATAACAACCTAGAGTGCTTTATTCGACTGTGCCGAATCTTTGAAACCCTACACCAACAGTTAGAATATTACAGGCTTTATATTAGGCCTATGGAAAATTATTTGCCGATCTTTACAAAATTTAGCCGTGTAATTTTTAGTTCTATAAAACTGGACTGACCTAAACTTTGCCATTTCTTGTGATGTTACGCATACTAAAGAGTTTTTCGAGACTGGCCGTTATGTAGGGTCTATGATAAATTATGGACCAATATTTACGAAATTTTTTTGTTATGATTTTTAGTCTTATAGAACGAATTTGTGTTAAATCTTATATCAAATGTATTCCTCCACTATTAGTGTTAGTTTTTGTAGCAACATTTTGGACTCATAACTCTCACCCTACTGAACCGATTATGCTGGATTTCAATCTCAAACTGGTTAGGAAAACTAGAAACAGTTTGACACCAAAATTGTTTTTTTCTTTTCAGCTTTTCGAAACTAAGCTTGTTTTCAACACACGAACTTTAAATTACCCAGTAAAAACTATACTTACCTGGTAAGTTAGCAAGTAATATTGGAGAAAAATAAACACTACTTATTTTTCGGCTGAATAACTACTTATTTTTGTTCGAGGTGGCCACAGAATTCAGTACTTACAATACACTTACTAAAAGCAAAAAAATATCTAGTTATTATTTAACTACGAATAAGTTGAATTGTAAGTACTTACAATATACTTACTAAGAGCCAAAAAACCACTACCTAATAGACCTAATAAGTAGTTATTGAGTACGTTTCCAGAGGGTAAATATTCAGTACTGAAAACAACACAACTAATAAGTAGCTGATTATTAAAAATAATAGAAGCAATAAGTACACAGAAAAAAATAAAAATTAATTTCAATTAAAAAGTTTGTGATATTAATTAAAAAATTAATTAAATTTGCACCAGTAAACAGATTAATAGTATCAATTAAACCAGTTAATAGTTTTAATTAAACGTTTAATGCACTTGATTAAACGTTTAATTCACTTGATTAAATTTTTAATTTAAGCTGATTATATTTATGATTAATGCTTTAATAGGTGAAAAATTTTGGAGAATTTTTTCTGTGTAGTTGCTGAGGTCATTACTAGTAAGTACTTATTGAAGTTTTCAGAATAATGACAATTATAATGACAACATCTTACCAGGTAACGTATGAAAGAACTACCACCTATTACTAAAAATCAAAAAGTTTTTCCTGGGTACTTAAGGACCCAGAGTATATCTGTGGCATTTTGATAAATTTTTCAAGTCAAATTAAAAAAGTTGAAAAAATGTTGTTAATCATAAGAATTTTCATTCAAAAAACATTTATGTTTACGTTTTTTAAATTTTGTATTATAAACGAAATTTTTCTTTAATTTTGTTTTATTTTATTATTTAAAAAAAATGATTTTTCACCAAGTTTTTTTTTTAAAACTCTTTTGCTATCTTATCTCAATTTTAGATGTTTTGTGAAAATGCCAGAGATATATACTTTATGGGGTCTCAGCTGAATATTAAAAAAGTTTCAGACGGAATGACAAAGTTATGCCAGAGATATATACTTTATGGGGTCTCAGCTGAATATTAAAAAAGTTTTAGACGGAATGACAAAGTTATGGGCTGTTCATCGATTTCAAACGAAGACTTCATTCGCTTAAAAAACGCAGAAAGTTCCAAACATAACAAGCTGTAAATGATTAAAATGATTAAATGATTAAAACTTTTGATTTTATTCACAAAAGATGAACAATTATAATTAAATTTAAGAATTTCATTAAACGCCATATTTGTTTGGCAGCCCCCGCTAAGGGGTGAAAATAAAGCGCTAGTTTGTTTTGCAAAAATCTTAAAGGCGAAAAAGAAATCAAGGTCGGAGGGGCGACTCCTAGACAGTTATGAGACTTTTTGTTCAATATATTTCTAGTCTGTATTGAAAATTAGAAACAAATTATAAAAAATAAAGTGGGGCTGGTCACGCATCAAAGGGCCAAATTTAACCGCCATATTTGTATGGAAGCCCCCCTAATGAGTGGTGATGAAGGGCAAGTATGTTTTGAGAAAATGTTTAGTGATTTAATTAAAATACAATTACATATTATGAATAAAAAATAGTAATAAGAATAAAAAAGAAAAAAATTTATTTACTTTAAAAAAGTCAACAAAAATGCTTAAATACTTCGCGTTTAAATTGCTTAGCATTGTCCGTTGTTTGAATATTGTGTGGTATCGGTTCCAAAACTGGATGGAGTTACAAAAAAATGCCTTTCAGATATCTGACTACGATATCGATAACTGTTTATCTTTTTTGCCCTATTCGATCTAAAGAAGATAAGTCGATTGTATAAATAGTCTGGTTGTTTTGTATAGACAGTTTTGTGTCAACAGATATGTTATATAACTGCATTGCATAACGGGAAATTCTTGAAAATCGTGTAAGACCAAAAACATATCTGGTGATATTATTAAAAGTTACATTGAGTTTTTTCTTACTTGCCGAATCACAGCTTGCGAATATGTAGTTCACAGCCATACATTAGTGTTGGCATTAGATATGACCATCCCAATAGCATACGGATTTCAAAGGGAGTGTAGTATTAAGTCTTCCACAGATTTCGCAACATAGAAAACGTTCTGCCACAGATTGCATTTATGTGATTAGACAAGTCAAGTTTAGAATTAAATATAACACCAAGGTTGTTAGCTTATTCCACTATTTCTATACTTAATTTGTCAATCTGAATCGGCGGCAAAGATGTGGTGACAAAGATGTGGTGACTAGTTTGCTCATACCAATTACCATAGCCTTAGTTTTCCTAGCGTTTAAGCAAAGACCATTCCTTGAAGCCCATGAGTTAATCTACGTTATAATCTGTTTCGGATGGTTGACAACTGTATTGCGATTCACTAACTTTTATAACGATAATCGTATCGTTAAAATAAATATAACGAAAATTTATCGAATATGCTATTCAGTAAATTTTTTAACGATATTCGCTGTCGTTTAAAGTCAGCTGTTACTTTAAGCAATTGTTTTGTCGTTATTTTAGCGGCAATAATTTAGGTTGTGCTTATTTAATCGATAAAATGTATTTTATGTTTAAAATAGCAAAGATATATTCATATGTATATGTATGAACAAAAACCAAATCCTAAATTTAAAATTTACAAAAAAGCAAATTTAGAACAAAAACAAAATTCTAAATGTAAAATTCACAAAAAAAAAATATAAAAACCACAAATTAACCCTTCGTCTTACTCATGAGTCTGGCCAGACCTTTTTCAATGCATTTTTAATGAAAAAACATGTGTAACACGGGGGGCTAAGAACAATTTCATTTGTTTTTATACTCTTTTGTGCTTTTTGTTTTTTTATTTAACATTTTGTAGACAGAGATGTTACAAAAATACAGCTGTTTACTATCGTTAAAAAAAAGTTACAGAATCACACTATCGTTACTGCAAGCGAATATTTATGTCGACATATAACTATTGTCCGTTTGTTAAAAGTTAGTGAATCGCACCACTGATATATAGTTGTACATCATCCGCATACATTTGGGTTCCTCGATACTAAACAACTATTTGATTTGTCATTACCAGAGAAGACTAAAATGCTTTTTTGCTTTTTTTTAGCTGTTTTTTATAAAACCTGCTGTTTTTTGCTTCTTTTACATTGGTGTTGCTTTTTTTCGATTTTTTTGTTTAAACTTCCCATTTTTTGTATTAAAAACTTCGTATGTTACTACCAAGGCGAATTCCTCTATAAAAGTGAATTCGCCTTCGTTACTACCTTTTTGCAACTCTGTTTTCATTTTAAAAACAATCAACTGAAATCATAGTAGGCTGTTAAAAATAGAAATAAATAAAAAAGTTTAAAAAATGCCGAAAGAGAAAAGTAATAGAAATTTATTATTAAAAATGGTAAAAACATATGAAGGTGTCTTTAAAATTGAAGAAAATTTGCTATTTTGCAATGTATGCTGCTGCAAAATAAATTGTTCGAAAAAGTCTACTGTGGATCAACATATAAGATGTGGGAAACACCAATTGGCGTCTTCTAAGCAAGAGAACCATCCACAGAAACTAATTACGGAATATCCAGTGACTCCAACTGCCACAACATTTCAAAAGGATCTTTGTAAAGCATTGTTAGAATCCAATATACCAATAAAAAAAGTTAGTTCTCCCAGTTTCAAAAATTTCATTGAGAAATATTCTCAAATGTCGGTTCCGTCTGAAACTTGCATCCGCCAGAAATACATACCAGAATTGTATAGGGAATCTATAGAAAAAATGCGTCAAGCAGCCAAAGACAAATATATATGGATTTCTGTAGATGAAACTACGGACAGCGAACAGAGATATGTTGCAAATTTTATTTTTGGAGTCTTAGAAGAATTGAAAGACAATAAATCTTATTTATTGAACATGCAAGTACTTGAAACGGCAAATGGCGCATCTATTGCAGCATTTTGTAATGATTCGTTACAAATATTGTGGCCAGATGGTAAAGTAGAAAAGAAATCGAGTTTAGATTTCATATTAATTTTCTGTATTTAGGCATAAAATATAACAAAGTGTTACTTGTAGTAACGGATGCAGCTGCATATATACTACGTGGAATATCTTCTCTAAAGGCAATGTATCCGAAAATGCTTCATTTAACATGTTTAGCACATGGTATCCATCGATTAGCTGAATTCATTCGAACAAACTTTGAAAATGTCAATAAATTGATTTCCAATGTTAAAAAATTTTCTTAAAGGTAAATATAAATATTAATCAGAGGTGTTCTGGAAATCGAAAATGCAAGAGTTTAAAAGTCGTTTTTTTAATATGATTTTTGTAGTAAAAGAATTTTATGACAAATATTTCTCTATTTATCATAATTCTATAAGAAAATTATATAAAATGGAATAAGAGTGTATTAAAAAGAACTTGAAAGTTCTTGCGTTTTTTTAATATAAACATACATATGTATGTATGTTAAAAATATATGTTACAAAAACAAAATTTTTACAGGCACCGCGAAGAAAACAACTCTTTCTAAAAATTAAACCTAATGTTGCACTTCCACCGTCTCCATGCCCAACTCGTTGGGGTACTTGGTTAGAAGCGGCAATGTACTACGCTGAACATCTTGAAGAAGTTAAAGCCGTTGTTTTAGAACTTGACAGTCAAGATGCCGACTCAATTGTGCAATCCAAAAAAATATTTGAAAGCTCCGAACTAAGTTCTCAACTTGCATTTCTAAAATACAATTTTGCAAACGTTTTGGTTGCTATAAAAAAATTGCAAACTGCGGGTTTATTAATTTCAGAGAGCACTAATGCTTTATCGGCAGTTTTTGACGGACTATGCAAGATCGAGGACCAACAATATCAAAAGAAATTTGAGAAAATATTAAAAAGAAATCCCGGATATCAGCAGTTTTTGGAAATAAAATATATTTTAGAGTCTGGTACTGTTCCAAAAGATGAATATGTAAAAAGTTTGTCCTCTAATGAAATTCTCAAATTTAAATATGCACCGCCAACCTCCGTTGATGTAGAAAGAAGCTTCTCTTTATACAAAACGCATTTAACAGATCGACGTAGAAAATTAAAATTTGAAAACAAAAGCCCACATGATAGTATATTGTAATAATTTTGATGATGTGGAAGAATTAGAATAAAACATTTTTTAATGCTTTTTTTTTTTTTGCTGTTTTATCAATTTTTTGTTGCTTTTTTTATAATTTCTTTTTGCTGTAAAAGTATTAAATATAGCTTTTTTTGTCTTCTCTGGTCATTAACATAGTAGACTTCCTGGGAGCTATCGTGTCAATATGATGATATTAATTTTGAAAGTTGGTGAAAAATTGCACATATGTTTAAGTTTGAGGCAAAGAATAGAGTGTTCCACGGTGTCAAACGCCTTTGCGTGATCCAGTAAAACAAGAAAAGATATGCTATTATCATCAACTTTAGTTCTCAATTCCTCATAGACCTCTAATAAAGCAAAAACACAGCCATGTTTTGGTCTAAAACTTGATTGTTTATCAGTAAGCAAGTGTAGGTATTTACTAATCTGTGAATGAATCAGGCGTTCAAAGACTTTTGACAAGTATGGCAAGATTGCAATTGGCCGATATTCATGACTAGATTTTGGTAAAGGAATAATTTTCGCAAGTTTCCACATGCATATAAGGAAATTCGGATGTTGTTATAATTGTGTTAAACAAATTAGTTATGTGAGGCAGAATGTAGGGTAGAATAAGTTTTGTGAATTTTGGGTGAACTCCGTCATGCCCAGCAGATTCGGATTAAATACTGAAAATAGATTCAAGGACATCTTCCTGTGTAGTAGCTTTAGGGTCAAAGTCGTGTATCACGTTATTTGGGACGGGAGTATAAATATTATGCGTGCTATGGTGGGTGTAAATTTCTGTGTTAAAACTAGTAACAGAAGTTGGCATTGGTATATTTACAAATAATTGATTAAGTGGAATGACATCTATACATTCTTTGGCATCATTATTTTCTTGTTTTATACCTCCCATGTTGCGAATTGATTTCCACTTCTTTTTTGAACAAACTGCGGATTAAAAATGTTCCTCTTAAGCCTTTGCCTTGGAAATCATTTCTTGCGCGTTTACTCTGTTCCTTAAGGACTTAAAAGTTTCCTGCCGCTCTGTAATTTTAAAACTTTTCGATCTTGCTTATTTTATTCTTGTTCTTTTTAATTTCTATTTGCAATTATTTACAATGGTACAGAAAAAATACGTAGCGGAGTGTATACTTTTAGTATAAATATTTATTTTTTTTTATCATGTATGTGCATATTTTGATTTTTTAATTTCGAGTTTGTGTGTCTAGTCTGCAGCAAAGTGCAATAAGAAAAAAAAAATACAATGGCATCAAAATTAAAATTTGTTCGAGGTATATAAAGAAAATTCCGAAAAAATATATTAAAAACAGACTTTTCGTAATCTCTTTTGTGAGTTTGTGTGATGTATATATATGTTTTTATTTGTGTAAATTAAATGGATTTTTTTTTAAATGAACAAAAAAAAAACAAGTAAATAAACAAAAATGTGTATGTAGTATGTATGTAAGAGTATTTCAGTTCGTACGAGTACTCAGATAATATTTGGTAATTCACATGTAATGCTCAAGCATTATTACAATAATAAATGCTAATGAGCGAAACTGCAACAATCATTCCGATGAGAATTTTTATTTCTGAAGAGGCGGTGGTGGCAATGATTGCGACATTAAATTTTTGTTGCATTTTATATGAAAACGAGTACAATACAACGTTGAAGTTTTGAATTTTTGTTTCTCTAGTGCTTTTGTTCAACTAACAAGACAAGACAAATGTTTATCTGATTAAAGGTTTGCACTCGTGGAAATTCGAAATGCTTAAAAAGGCAATTGTTTTAGCAAATTCACTGTTTAATGATTAATGGAAATCGATTCGATATAAAAGCCTTTCTTTAATGTAAGCAATACAATTAGATTCGTTTTGCATTCGTATGTAATTTTTGTTTAATTTTTTTCTTGAGTCTTTTTTGATTTGTTCTCATCATAAAGCTGTTTGTATATTTTATTTATTATTTACTCTTTAATTGTACTCGACAGATTTGCAAAGCAATAAATTTGTTTAATGTTTAGTCACAATGTAGCTTAAGATTCTTTACAATTCTAGAAATGCTTGTGGTAGTGGTGGGTAAGTAAGTGGCCTTGTAGGAAATGTCAATAGTGAAATTTTACTCAAAGTCAACTATGCTGATTCACTAGTACAAATTGCAAACTGTAGACCAGACAATGATTTCTGCTATCGACATTTAGCATGTGATTTTCATTGAAAATCCACAAATGACCTTAGAACTATTTACTAGGCAGTTCTTGTAGGAACTTATGGAAACATTGAAACCAGATATTCTCCAGTAAATTTTAATAGTTTAAGTCTTAATTTTTGAATAATTTTACTTAATTTTTGCATTAATAACACTGTACAACAAAATGCATTTTTTTCCAAATAACAATGTTCTGCTTACTGATTCTTATAGAGGGGATTAAAAAAAGATCGGTGAGATAATGAAGGTGTTGGGCGAACTCCCGGCATGGGCGAGGGGACTGTGTGTAGACCCTGCGAATACTGAAGTGGTGCTAACTTGAAAAGGTCATTCGGACTTCCAGATGAGTGCAGTGTCTTCCAGTCTGAGATCTTAGCGATCTGGAGGGCGACTGGGTTACATCGTAGCGGGGTCTGTAGTGACAATTTACGTCGATAGTCAGGCTCCTCTCAGAGCATTGACAAATTATGCGGTGCAATCGTGCCTGGTTGCACAGTGTAATGCTCTGAAAGGCCTCATGATGGTATTCATGGCAAGGCTGTGTTGGGTACCAGGACACTGCAAGGTGAGTGCTAATGATGATGAACTTGCGAGAGAGGGTTCGAATCTCGACTTAGAGGTAAGGAACGGGGGTGGTAAGACTCCACTTATGTCACTACTATGAGGAAATACGGAATAGATTCCAGGTTATTATGACCCGGGTTGGACGCAGGGGCAACCAGGGTTCTATAAGGATAAGATAGGAGCGGTCTCAGGACTCTTATAGGGTACTGGACGGGCCCTTGTTGTGTTAGGGCTTTTACGAGTAAAAAAACCGAAACTCCGCAATTAAATTAACTTAAATTTAAGCCTTTTCTAATATGCACGCAGAGAAAAAACATGTTTAAATATGGAAATTTTAAAAAAGTTATGTTTAATTTAACCATATTGCAGTCTCCGACAACCTTATTATTGTTAAATCAGACCTCCAGCAAGAAGCCACAATCATATTATGGTTTTCTCTAAACATGTTATGGTTAAATATGACAATAATTTATTTTTAAATTAACTATATTATTTTACTATTTTTCAGGAGGAAACATGCAATGGTTAAAACTCAATCACGCTATTATAAGTGATTAACATATTTTATTTATTTTTAACATCTTCGAAGGCAACCATAATATGTTTGTGGCTTCTTGATGGAGAACTAATTTAACCATAAAATGGTTGTCGGAGACTATAATATGGTTAATTTAATCATAATATGTTTAAAAATAATTTTTTTGGAGGTGACCATATTAAAACATGTTATTTCTCTAGGTGTGCGCAGTCGTTTTAGATATGGGCGAATTGAGCAAGGCGTTTTGTTTAAAACCATTTTCAAGCTATAAAATTTAAAAATCTTTGCTCGTTTAAAGGTACATAAAGGCATTATGAGCGAAAAGTCTACTTTTTTAATGTAACGCCAAAATGCAAAAGTGGTTGTTTTTTAGGACCATATTGTTCAACCGTTATCCCTTTTGTTACTTAATGTAGAGCTAGTTGCGCTATACACCAAAAAATAAAAAAGTAAACTACACATACATATAAAATTTTTGGAGAAACAATTATAATTACTTCTGGCGTTACGTTACAAAAAGTAGACTTTTCGCTGGAACTGCCCATATTTGATTTTTTTGTTTTTTTTTTTTTGGCAAAAAACAAATATTTTTTTAGCAAAATTTCGAAATTTTTGTTTGTTAACAATTCATAAAGAATTAGAAAATGCAGCTATGATTCTAATTTTTTTCCAAACATATAAAAAACGAAGTGGCAAACAAAACAAGCCATAAATTATTAAGATCTGTTAACAACTTTTATTAAACGCCTTATGTGTATGAGAGCCGACTTAGAAGTGGAGATACAGGCAAGTATGTTTTGAGAAAATGTTAAGAACAAAAGACTAATGGCCATTTTCTCATTAGGCGATTATCTTTTATCCCAACGAAAAACTGCACATTAAAGAAATTTTGTTTTCTCAATGTCTCATTTGCTTCTATTTTATCGCAATGCTAACCGGCACTCATCTGCCAATTATTTATTTTACTTTTATTTGACGTACAGATAAATTCAATCAGCTGACACCCATCTTTTACATATATTTTGAGTGGTGTTGCCAACTCAAACCAATGTTTTTTGTCGGTACATTGAGAAACCCAAAATCGTTAACGGACATTTTATCGGTATAATAAATTTATGTTGACATTAAGTAACAGGCAGTTTGTCGATACATTGAGAAAATGGCCATAATTGAGATGATATATTTTATCGCCCTAGGGCGACTTCTTGGCAGTTATCGGTTTTTTTTTCTATATTTCTAGTCTGTATTAAAAATTCTGTAAAGGGGCTCCCCTTTAAGGAATGGAGATAGCGGGTAGGTATGTTAGAATTAAATGATGGAGATCAAAAGTAATGTAGGGTTGATCTTACATTTTAACCATCTAGGGGGATTCTAGGCACTGCAGGGGTCAAATTAAAGAATTTTAACCATAAAAATATGGCGGTTTAATGAAATTCTTAAATTTGGCTCCTGCAGAGTTTTTGAGTTACGCGAATATAAGTATGTTGTGCAACGTCCTCCATTTAAGTAATAACGGAATATGTCGAAAACAAGAGCTAACCTAAAAAACGGTTAGCACCACTGTATTCAGCGTAACCGAATTATGTTATAACGCCAGGTGCCCAGCTTGTCTGTTTTTTCAACTAGCACAGTGTTATTGTTAGTTTATATTGTATATATGAAGATTCAATAAATAAATGTTTAAAAATAACACCTCTGCTAAAGACATAAATTATTTAAATCTATTTTTCTATCGACCGTTATTTTAAATTGATTTAAATGCAACAATATATTTTTTTTTTTGTACAATTATTTTATGGATTGTATCACAGTGGCACTTGTTAACCTTTAAAGCTTGATCTTTGTTTAAATTTTTTTTATTTTATTCGTTAAATATCATTTGGCACAAATAACAATTACAATTTATGCAACCTTCGTAATCAAGTTTCTAAACATCTTTAAATGAAACCAGGATGCGGTCGGTATTTGTGTTTAGATCCTCTTTCAGATTTAAAAAAAAATTGTGTTTTTTCCATTAAGTTTTATTTATTTCAAATTTATGCGCATTTTAAATGCAATTCAAATAAAGGAACTTAAGTATTTATAAGAATGTATTTATGTAGAAGTTCGTCTTAAGCCGCAGTAGTATTAACTAGTATTTTAGTTAGTATTAAATTTGGTTTACGTAACATTAATTTGCGTCTTTATTGTGTCTAGTGTCTGATGTCACGTTAACATAACTTTTTTTAGTCGCTGTATCTTTTTTCTTTAATAGAAATTTTTAAAGCTGTTAAATATTTATGCCTGTAGCATGACAGTCAGCTAAAGATCACAAGGGTCATTTAACATTTTCTTGTTGTCGTTGTTTTAATATTGAAAATATTGTGAATTTTTATGGTATTTAAATGGTTTTGAAAATCATACTTGTTTAGCAGTATCTTCTTCATTTTCCCTTAAGGTATTGTGTTTTTTTTTCAAAGTTATTTAATGTTTTAATTATAAGCTTTTTTTTACTTCTTGCCTAAACATATTTTGTTTTGCGGTTTGAAGAGTTACCCAACATTTGTCGATTTTTTTAAGGAGTGTTTTTTTAACTACTACCAATAACAAATAAGATTTTACTAACCTGTTTGTCATAACGATGCGGTTTGAAAATGATGATAAATCTGTAAAAGAATTTAAGAAGTACAAATTTTTATTAATATTGCAAAACATTTAGAAAAAATAAATTAATTTTATTGAAAAAAAAAAATTATTTATTTATTCTTTAAATTTTGTGGAGGTTTTTTTTTTGCATTATTATGCATTTAGCCTAGGGTTATATAAAAAGAATTATTGAAATTTTTATTTATTACAAAGTGTTTAATTTGGAAATATAAACAACATAAAATTTTCATAAAAATGTTAAAGACGAAAGACACAAACTTGATTTATGCAAATTCTATTGACTTTGCCTATGAAGAATCAAAAGACTTAAGAAACAAACATGGCAAAAAATTACTTGAAGAAGCGGAGTTGTACTGAAGGTGTCTTTAATTTGTGTAAATTTAGGTGTTACTTTATTATAATATTTGTTATGAACGGTTAAAGTAGAAGTTTATCATTACATTTGCATTTTCGCTAACAAAAAGTTTTATATGAGTACCCTACACTATTCTAAGTGGCAATAATATTATAAAGTTTTTATAGCACTTTTTTTTCCCTTTGTTTATTTATAATGTGTAAGCCTATATTGCCATTTATTGTTTTATTGAAAGTTAGCAGATGGAGAAAAGTTTGTTATGAATTAACTCTGTCCTAATAAGCTGCTAAGCTTAATGGGCATTCTAGTTAGCAGCTCGTTGTGCGTAGTGTACAAACTGTGGCTAACTTTTTGTTGTGAATACGGCTGCAAAGTTTTAATATCAAGAAACGGTCTTTATTGGATAGAAAATTTTACGACAGTAATGTTTAAATATGATTTTAGCCATGTCCGCCACGGCTGGCGTGTACAAGGTGCAGTCTGGTACACCAATTTTCACAAACTTTTCGCAGCATTTTCGGCCTTATTTCGCCAGTTACTCTTCGAATGTTGATTTCCAGGTGAACAACTGTCTCGGGCTTATCGACGTAGACAAGTGACTTTGCTTGGCCTTAAAGAAAATAAGCCTATTGGGTTAAATAAGGGTTGGCAAATTAATTGGACCATTATGTGAAATTATTCTTTCATCAAAAATGACTTTGAGTAAATCACTTGTTGCGCGCTGTGTGGCATGTTGCTTTGTCCTGTTGAAACCACATGTCTGCAAGATTAATGCCAGCTAATTGAGGTACGAAAAAATTTCTTATCATGTCTCTATACCGTTCACCATTGACTGTAACATTCTGAGCATCATTGTTTTTGAAGACATATGGACTAATGATTCCGCCAGCCCATTAAGCGCACCAGTGTTACGACAAAAGCTTGTTGATTATCCTCACTACAAATGCGACAATTTTGCTTACTTTTTTTTCTTATCCTAATCCCGTGAAGCTCAACGCTTGTCTACAGGAGACCAGAGACTCTGGCAGGAATCGAACCCGCAACCCACGCGCTGAGAAACTAGTTCACTTCCAATTAATCTACCTGGGTAACCCTGACCCATTCACGTACCCATTAAACAAAAAATTGGCTTCATCGTAGAACAAAATACATAATAAGTTTGACGAATAGAACCATAATTTTAATAAAACATTTCCACAATTTGAAAACGTTGCTCTGGTGTTAGTCTATCCATAATGAAATGTCTAACCAAACTAAAAAATTCAACTATCAGCTGTTAAGTGGGTTGTCAAATAAAGCAGTGTTGCCAACTCAAGTTGTGAACCTCTAAAAAAATATATTTTACTTGAAGATTTGTAACTAGTAGTTTTGGGAAGCAGGGTCCAGGTCACTATTTTTTTAATTATTTTTAACTAAACAAAAAAGTGTTTCTATTAACAAGTGGAAAATTCAAAAGATGTTTCTTATTACAATATAATTATGAAATTAATAAATTAAACATAATTAAAATTTAAAATAAAAAAATAAACTAGAAAGTATTGAAAAAAAAATACAATATTTGAATTGTATAACAAAAAAAATTTACCGAATTATACAAACAAGCTGCTCAAAATAATCAACATTCACTTAATCATAAGAAGTAGATGCAGCTGAAGGTAAAAAAACGATGAAATTTATTTTCTGCAATATGAATAGAAAATTAAATAAAATAAAAAACATAAATAAGGAAAATTACATGACAACTTAGAGAAGACAAGCAGCCTGCATCATTTTTTCCTTCTATAATCAAAATAACTAAATAGTCAAAAAAAAAAAAAAAACGTGCAATAAAATTTGAAATAAAAAAGATTTTTCGTAAAAATTTATATTTTTTGTTTTATTGTAATAATGTCAGACTGTTGTTAAGGATGGCAGCTGGAATGCTGCACAAAACAAGAAATATAATCGGGTACATCAACAACGCAATCATGTTTTTAATCTTATGATATTTGTACTTTATCTTTACAAAAATACTTGTACGCTTGCGCACAAAGTTTGATTTTGTAATTTTTTTAAACTTTTTTTTCAAAAATGTGGTTGAGTAATTTTTTTTTGTTTCCTTTAAGGAAATATTATATGTATGTATATAAGAAAAGGTTCCCAACTGAAGACCATAAATTTCAATGTCTAAGAACCCCAAGATGCCGGTAAAATATTGCAAAAGGGTTTGTAAAAGAACTTGTTATTGACTATTTTTTACCTTAATGATTTTTTGCGGAAATACCATTCAAATTGTATAGAAAAATATGTGGAAAAATTAATAAGTTTCATATCAATTAAAAATTTCGACTTCAGTACCAATTGCCAATGCTTATACCCTACGCCGATTTATTGATGCTTAAGTTTGTAACGAATAAAAAGAGTTTGTCCTAGACCCACTTTTTGTGTGGTCCAACTATAATGCGCGATGTTAATTGTGAGTCTCACCTTAACGTTAAGTTTTTTTGCCCTACTTAATTTGGAATTTCTTTGTGTCAGTGTTTGACAAATTCAACCATGGAGAGGTACAGAATTGAGCAGCACGTTAAGATTGTTTAAGCCTTTTACGAAAATCGGCGTTCAAATTAAAATGCACTTCGAGCATAATCGACCCAGTGTATTTGTTAACAAGTAGAATTGCCGCAAATGAGAATCTATAAGTGATTTTTCAAAAAACGATGAATTTACAAAGAGTGACTGTTTGGTGCGGTTTATGGGCTGGTGGCGTCATCAGGCTGTATTTCTTCGAAAATGAGGTCGGCCTAGCAGTTACTGTAAATTAGGGCTTTCAATCGGGATTGGTTTTTTCCGAATTCCGGGATTCGGGATTGAAGAAAATATTTCGGGATTCCGATTTCGGGATCCCGGGATTTTCGGGATATTTTGAATCCCGGGATTCACGGGATTTTTGAAAAAATTTTCGGGATATTTCGGGTTTCTTAAATTTTTTTTATATACCCAATATAAAAAAAAAAACTTTTTAAACTACTTATATAAAAAACAACTTAGTTTTCGAGTTAAAATACACATTTCATGAACGTTCATACATATATTATTTATTTGTAAAAATAAAATAAAAACAAATTAAAATTATTAATTGATCAAAATTCATAAGGACCATGTAATAAAAAAAGTAACAAAACAACATAAAAATCTTATTTTTATCCATATTTAATTATTGGTTAAAAAAAAATTACACCATTTCTAATAGTTTTTTAATATGAAATGCATTTTAAAATTGTCCAAATATATTTTCAAGTTTTCTCAGACCGGGTTTTTATTTATTTATTTATTATTTATGTAATTACAATACAACAAGAACTAGTCTTATATTAAAGTATTGCTTAGTTATTTGGCATATTTATAGATATGTAAACATTATCATAAATTTAAACAATAATAATAATTATTAAAAAATAAAAAAGCAAAATAATAACTAACAATTTTAATTTATTTATAATTAACATTAAAAAAACAGACAAAAATTAAGGCAAAAGTGCCTATTTAGAAGGTAAAATAATTACGTAAAATGCCTAAATATGGCAGATTTGAAATGGCTTGCATTGCTAATAATTTGTATTTGAGGGGGTAATTGGCTCCAAAGACGAATTGAATTAATGAAAAAGTGTTGCTCAGATATCGCTTTTGTATACTTAATGCTATTTATTCTGTTACCTCTATTCGACCTGGAGAATGTAATTTTTTCATAGAGATATGGTGGTTGTCGGTTGTATATTATTTTATGCAAGAAGATAAGTGTTCGGCACTTTAATAAATTATCAAAGGTGACATTATAAATTTTATATGCAAATCGTGAAATGCTTTCGTATCTTCTAACACCAAAAATATATCTAGCGATATTGTTATATGTTACGTTCAGCCTTCGTCTACATTCAGAATTACAACTAGCAAATAGCTAGTGATGAGTTGTAAATTTTTGATGATTTTGTTAAACGCACTATCACAGAGTTGTAAATCATAATACAAAAACTGCAAAATTTCAACTGAACTAGAGTTGGGTTGTATTAAAGACCAACATTTTAGCAAAACTAAGCTGTTCCATCAATATTATGTATACAAATTTTCTAATGGCGGCAAATATATTTTAAAATTGTCCAAATATATTTAAAATTTTCAAATACAATTTAAAACTGTTCATATGTATTTTAAATCTATCCAAATGTAATTTAAACTTTTCTTGTCAACAAATACACGTATCTTTATACAAGTTATTAAAAAAAAGTAAAAACAATAAAGAATATAAAAAAATCGGGATCCCGAAAATCCCGGGACTAGAAATTAAGAAATCCTGAGATTCGAGATTCGCCTTATCCCGAACGTCCCGGGATTTCCCGATTGGAAGCCCTACTGTGAATGGTGTTCGCTATCGCGAGATGATAACAGACTTCTTGTGGCCAGAAATTGAGATATGTGGTTAAAACAGGATGGTGCGACTTGACACACAGCCAACGAAACAATGGCTCTTTTGCGCGAAAAATTCAATGGCCGTTTTATCTCACATCGTGGCGTTGATTGGCCGTCACGGTCATGTGATTTGACCCCGTTTGACTTCTTCTTTTGGGGATATTTAAAAAAAAAGTGTACGTCAGTAAGCGAAGAACAATTCAAGAGCTAGAGGATGAGACAATTCGGCACAATAACGACACTGAACCTCAATTATGTCTCAGAATCATTGAAAATAAGGACCATCGGATAGAGGTATCCTACCGAAGCCGTGGCGAGCATTTGGCCGATATTTTGTTTCACAAATAATTGTCATAGATCCTCCTTAAATAATACAAATTATTAAGATAATTCTCTGAAAACTTTTTGTTTTATTTACAATTAACATTGTGCGTTTTGGTTGGACCACTCTTTAGTAAAACGATTTATTGATAATCACCTTACCAGTCAATTAGAGTATGTCTGCCCGTCTGGTCTGCTGGCTGTCTATGTGTCCATGTAAGCTTTGTGGTACAAAGTATGGGTCCGAACTCCAAAAACAAATTAAATAAATTTAGTACAAAAGCTTGAAAAGAAGGAATCTTTACATGGTTTACCTAGCCACCATACAAACGCCCTTTCCAAGTAGAGTATTCTGCCCATAAATTTTTTAATTAAGTTAGCATTTCAAGTTTAACCAAATATTTTTTCTTTAATGCAACAACTATCCGATTATGAGTATCGGTCCATATTCGACAATAGCATCCCTACAAGACTCACTCCCTCAAAATTACTTGTACTGCCTTAAATTCCTTCTTTATATTAATAATAAGATGCAATTGGCAAAATAACTTTAATTATAATTTGTTTCATAAAGGAAAACTTTTGTGTAAATCCAGAAATAACCATAAGTTACATATGGCACCTGACTCGAAAATCCCGTAAAAAGGAATAAATCTTATTTAGATTTTGTGCAAATACTTTATTCTTATACAAATTTTAAGGTCAAAAGAAAGTTCTAGCACAAAACGTTTAGGTTTATAATTGGGAAAAATAGACCAGTTAGTAGTGTAGGGTATAAGGACATATAGTTAGGCATGGTAATTTTGTAGCTCAAAATTTGTTTTCTTTTTTGTATATTTCTCCATATTTTTTGTGATCAAATTATGTTCCGGGATTCACGAAAATAAATTTTCAGCCAGGCCCCCGATGACGATCGACAACAAGTCACTCATTATCATTCTGTTAAGCGGCCCGCTAACTACCGACTTGTCGGTTGACAGGTTTGACGTTTATAACGTAATTTTTTTATATATTGCCACATCAGCAATAAAATTTGTATGAAAACTGTAACGTTGTCGGTCGCTTGCATTGTTGATCGACTTGTCATGCAGAAAATTCTTAGTAGGCTGCAAATCAGCTGTTGGTCTTTTAAAATGCAAGCGAACGATAGCGGTCGACATCGGGGGCTAGGCTGTTTATTTTCTCAGTGAGTCTATGCAGCAAAAATCGGTTTGAAAACCTGTGTTAGAGAAAATAATAAAGTGTTAATCCTTCGAAAGAGATTTACTTCTTCTAGATGAAAGAATTGGTTTCGGCATTTTTTAATCGGATTTATAAGATTTTCAATGGGTTTCAATTACATTTTGATAAGATCGTCTTAAAAAGATTTGAATATGTCATTAATTGAGTTTTAATGTGAAAAGCTGAATACTCGAAAATGTTCAAAAATCTAAACCAAAAAGCTTAAAAAGTAACAAATACTGTCATTTTTATTAAATTAGCACACACATATTCATTCAAAATAAACAGGATTTATTAAATAATTAATTCATTTTGTGTTTTTTTTAAAAACCTTTGAAAAGTGGCTATTTTTTCGGGAGAATATCTAAACATAACAAGACTGCTGCTACCCACATACATTTAATACTTTTTAGGATCTCCTTTTCGGTAAATTGTTGTTTGCTTGCTTTGCACGTGTGAAACTTGGATACAAAAAATAACAGCCGCAGAGAAACTGTGACATTAGGGTAGCCCTGAATGTTATGTTGTGGATATTTTGATATTACTTAAATTAATTTGAGGTAATAATTTTCGAAAATATATGTAAATATTCCCCTAAGAAATAGATGATATATTCGAAAATTTTGTATTCTCTTTTGCCTGTAAAAAAAAAATAGTAGGGTTACTTGCAATTATAAACTTAACGCAAGGAGGAACAGATGTGAAAAAGATTTTCATAGATACCTGCCGGTTGAGCCTAGCTCCATGATGGTCTTAACCACTAGGTGACATTTGATGCGTGTACCAACCGCCGCTGTGTTTGAGCGCAACGTGTACACACAGGTAGCAATTTTAACTCGGCAGAATAATACACTCGGCCTTTGATGAGGAGCTGGAGCTATCTATCCTGCTCTGCTTTTTGGTATGCTTGCAGCTTCTGTTCAATAGCAACAGCACCTAGGAAGATCGGCCAGCAGGCTGAACTTCCCCACAAGTGTTCGAACATCAGCCCTTAAAGCGGACTTATTAAGACCTCCTTTTCGCGACCTTAGCTCCAAATCGCAACAACCACGTAATTCAATAGTCAGCTATGACCAAAGCCCCAGGGGTTATTGATTCCCATTGGACTATAGAATCGCTTGCCAGCCGCAACCTCAAAAGACCTGTCAATTTGGAATTTACCGAATTTCAGCTATTGACTGTACCTGGTTTCCCAAGAGGATGTAACACCAAAGTGTAATACCCTTTAAATATGTCCGTACATGCCCTTGAGGGTGATTTTCACTTCTAGTGTTCTACTAGATTAATTTAAGGCAAAAGCTAAAAAATAAAGTTCATGCACAGAAAGAAAAACACTCGGGATAAATCAAGTTTTTTATGATTACTTTAAGTACGAGTCGTTCTCAAAAATTCAAGTACGAAAAACACTAAAACGTACTCAAAACAATCCTATGAAATGGGAATGTAGCACATTTAAACGAAACCTTGTTAATCCTAAATGGCATTACTTTCGAAAATCAATCCCGGAATTTCTTGAAATAAGTATACAATTCTTAAATCAAGTAAAACAAAAGATTAAACTTTTCGTTGTATTTAACCCTCCGGCTTACGCATGTTTTGATTTTCTATACACATTGAAAAAAGTCTGGCCAGACTCATGTGTACCACAAAGGGTTAAAAAGTATATTTGAACTCTTGCTTCTCATTTAGTTTATATTTTTGGTTAAATATGTACATAAGATTTCTAAAATAAAAACCATATCGGCATTATGTTAGTGTTTTATCATTCTGTAAGGTGTAATGCGGGTAAGTAAATCAATGATGATTACTTTTTCTTTCTTGTTTCTTTTTTGTTTTTTTTTTTAAGCACGAATTCGGGATAAAATTAACTTTAAAATACTTGAATCAAGCGCATTTTGAGATTGATTTAACCTTAGTTTTACCTAAATCAATCTTATTTTCGGATTATTTCAAGTACGAAATCGGGATTGAATATGGATAATTTAAGTATTTTGCGACTGGAAATCAGTACTTGAATAAATCTTTCTGTACTTGATTCAAGCAAATCCTAACTCACCGTACTATTAATACCGCTTCGGATTGATTTGAGCACGGATGGATTGATTTTTGTATTGAGTGTGGCTGAATAATAGCAACCTTTTTCGGACTATGGGCAATATAAATATATAACAATGTTGTTCCCATCATATCGGAGGTCTTCAGAAAACCCATTTCAACATACACATGGACAGACAAACTGATGAATATGGCTATTCATAAGGATTTGTAATATATATACTTTATGGGGCCTAAGATCTGGAAATTTAAACGGAATTAAAAACTTATATTAAAAACGAACTTTTTTGTACCCTTTCCACCTGTTGTGAAAGGGCGTACAAATTTTAGCTGCTAGGCCAACGTCTTTTCGATTTTCCTTCTCGCCATCGCTCTTACCATCGATCAGTATGTGACTTATTAATCTTATAGGTAAATAATTCGCTTAGAAGCAAAGTGAGCTGTAAAAAGCTGTGATCGACTAGCTACTTTTCAATACTAAGCTTACAAAAGCTTAATCAATATATCGTCAGCTCATTATTAGTTTGGCGCATATGCCAAAGAATCGTAGTGGAGAAAAACGACAATGAAGGTTTACATGAAGTTTTCTGAAAATAGGCTCGATATAATTTTTTTGTATTTTCACCACTGGTTCTGGCATATGTTTTGAAGAAAAATGTAAATTTATGTGAACGTTCGTTCGTAAACGAACTTAGAAGTTAATAGCATTTTTATGAGAGTGAAAATTATTGTTTTGTGCCGCATACGCCACTTTTCAAAATATGTTTCTAAAAAGTAGCTTTTTGTGCTGCATACGTATACTTACTGCTGTGTAATGAGTTGTTGCCATTTTATTTTTGCTTTTGCTTTAACTACTTTTTTTTCTTACGGCAATGAAGCAAAGCAAGAGTACAATTTATTTTCTTATTTTCATTTTACTTTGCTTCGCTTTAACAACTTGTTTTTCTTACGGCAATGAAGCAAAGCAAAGCAACAGTGAAATATATTTTGTACGTTTTTATATGAGGAATTTTTAGCACTCAACAAACAGTGGCGTGTAGAGCAAAACATACTTTATAAGCTTTAAAATAGTTGATACGGAGCAAAGGTAATACTTAATATCTCAGAAGCGATAAAAAATTTCGTGAAGCAGGGTTTGCATTCAGAAAGGGGGAAATGGTCGGTAAGTCAAACCAATAATAAGCTGACGATATGTTTGAACAAGTTTTTCGGACAATAGCATCTAGTGTTATTTTTATCTAAGTTCCATTAGATGATGATTCAATAATTTGTTCTAATAGAACTTTTCATTAAAATATAGTAAATAAAACTTTGCTTCAAATAGAAACACCCTAATAAGACACACAAACGCATTTATAACCACACAAAATGTATTTGGCTGCAAGCAGACTGTCTGTACAGGATTTGTATTCCAGTCACAATATTTGCTTGTTATTTTTTTCGGTAATTTACTACCGATGATGATGTTAAGCATCATCAACATCTGAAGAAATCATCCATTCATTGGCACACATACGTATGTTTCTAAACAGAAGATTTTTATTTTTTTATTAATATGGACTTTGCGCCACTTTGTGGCTGCTTATTATATGTGTTGAGGTATTGCATCATCATCATCGGCAGCAGCCACATTATTGTCCTCATAGTCGTTGGCATTATTGTTATTGCAGCCACTTTGGTATTTAATTGAGCTTCTTAAAAATTTATATTTTCACAATTTTTTTTATATTTTTCTTAGACGCCACTTTTTAGATTGTTCATATTTGTGGTTTTTCTATTTATATATTTAATTTACGCAGATTTTTCGATTTGTAAGAGATAAATACTGTGATTTTGATGATTATGAAATGTTTTAATGTTTCAGTTTTTTTATTTAACAGGGAATCGCAGAGAATGAATAAAAAGTAAGCGGAAAATGACTGTTTGTTATATTATTAATATGATGGCTTTTTTAAATTTTCATCATTCCCCTAAAAAAATGTTAATGTAAACAAACAGATGTTTGCTTTTTATGGCTTTGTTTTAAAATGGAAGAAAACTTATTAAAATGTCTTAAGGTTTTTTACTAAGATTTGAGAAAGGTTGGGTAAGTTTTGGCATGCCAAAAATGCTTTAACATTTTTTCTTTTAAATAATTTTTTAAGAATTAAAATTTTATTTTTAAATTTGATTTATTGGTTTAATAAAACAATTAACTAACAAATCAAACAATATAAATCATCAAAATTTATTGCTAAAATTACACAATCTATTGTATATGAAAAAAATTCCCTTTTTAATCCCAGAAACCTAAAATTTGTCAAAATGCCTTGCAAAATATTTTAAAAATTTTTTCTTTAAAAAGTTAAAGAATTGAATAGAGCGCACAAAGAAATGATTGAAAGTTTGTTTAGATAATGGCTTAACATTTGGTAATAAATCAATATTTAGCTGTAAAATAAACCATTAACAAAACCACTATAAATGATGATGATCATTTACAACTTCATTATTACTTATTTTAAAGTGCCGGGCTAAAAAGTTTTAAACGAATTACATATTTTCCCAAATAAAACAATTGATGATATTCCCACGCAAGGTCTTTTTCATTTTCCGTAAACACGTTGCCAGTACCCAGGGAATAATCTTGTATGAATAGATTTTCTTATAAATATTATAAAAACTTTGTTTCACCTCCATTTACTACACAAATTTATTAAACTTTTTTGGAGGAAAATAAATAGAAGACAAGTTAAAATTTAAACGAAGCCTAAAAACCCATTAACCCAAGCGCGTTAAAATGCTATTACATTTAAGATTTTTTTCTTTCTGGTTTTTTCCTCTAAAACTAAAATCTATAGCATTTAAAAAATAAAAATTTTCAATAGTGAAACTTTAATGCATGCATGTTTCTGCCTGTCTATCTGTTTGTCCGTCTGTTAGTTTAAGGATGATACAAAAAAGAAAAAGATGAACTCTGCCAGCAACTCCACGACAATTACAATATTGAATGGCAATACTACATTTACGATGACTTGATAACATAAAAGAAAAAAAAAATGAATATGTAGTTACAAAAAATATATGTATATACCCTACCCAGGGCTGCTTAGGAGTATGGACTATGAAAGTAAAAGAAGAAACGAATCCCAACTCCTCTAAAGGCATAATTTTTTTCGTAGTCAGAGTACTTAAGGCATTATTATCATACAACTTCATGATGGAAATCTGAAAAAACTACAACTAAAACACTTCCCACATTACTACACAAAATTTTCTTTGTTAACTAGGAAAGTATAGAAACAAATCCTTAAGGGTCGACTGTTAAATTCCCTAAGGCATGTGTTATATACTTTGTTGGGTATGTGAAACAGTAATTTCTTACATCAAGGAAACATCCATGTTATTCGTCACATTAGTCAGCGATGTGGTTGCTTTAGTTTAGGCGGTATAGCTTGGTTTTAGATAATAACTAATATAATGCTTATGAAACCTGCTGTAAAGACATCAAACTTAAAGCACTTTACAATGAGCCTTGGGTATCGCCCTTGTTTTCAGGCAGAGGTAGCCAACTCTACTATAGTAGAAATTGCAATAATATTTTTCGGAACGAATGCTTAGTGAAGTTTGAATCAGAGTAAGCATTGTATATTGTACTTTAGTGTTCTGTACGGTAGAAATATGAAAAACACAAACGCAAATAGTGTTTGTGTAGTCAATATCTTAAAAAATACGTTTCTTTGTTTGTGATCTTTTTAAACACTATTCTGTGCTAATCCAACTACACATAAGGATAAGAGTATTACACTGCGTTCTGGTTTTCGTATATAGAAAAAATCTTCGTGATTTTTTTAACGAAAAAAGCAAACAAAAAATGCTTACAAAATCCAACATATACACAAACAGGCTATTCGTGCTGTGGTCGTGCATATTGCCAAGCCACAGCAACAATACTAACGAGAAGCGTTGCTTTTAAAAAAACACTACAGAACCACTATAGTTGTACTGTTTTATAACGAAAACAGAACACTACATAAAGTTTGTTAGGTTCCACTGTCAGCAACAACAACAATACTAATGAGAAGCGTTGCTTTAAAAAAACCACTACAGAACCACTATAATTGTACTGTTTTATATCGAAAACAGAACACTACATAAAGTTTGTTGGGTTAGGTTAGGTAAGGTTCTATTGGCAGCCGCAATGCAGCACTGCTCACGTGTGTCCAGTAATTTATGTTTATTACTTTCGTGGAAATAATAATGAACGGTATAAAGGGTTGTGTACTAATGCACAAACACTTAAAAAAATAGATATCGTTTTTGGGTTTGTATACCGTACGCCAAATATTGCTCGGTTTATATTCGAACACTGGTTAAAATATAATTAAGAGTTAGCCTTAAGAAGCATTAATTAGAAATCGTCAATAGTTTTAGCCGTAATTCAGCTGCTAACAGTACTATTGTTTTTTTTTTTCTGAATTGGCATCACTGTAAGGGTATACATACTAAGTTTGTCATTCCGTGTGAAACTTTTTTGTTATACATCTAAGACCCCATAAAGTAAATATATTCTGTCGCCTTGAGTAATTCTCGTCGATTTAACCATATCCATCTGTCTGTCTGTTGAAAATACACTCACTTTTGAAAAACTCAAAAGAACTAAATAATAAATGGTGTCAAATTGCTTCCAGCTATCCTAAGCTGTTTGGGATTGAAATCCAGCGAAAACGGTTCAGTAGGATCAGAGCTATGAATTAAAATGTGAAACTACCACCCTAAAAAATTGATCATTTTGTTCAAGAACTAACATAAATGGTGGAATAATGCACGGAATGCTAAAAGATTTTGCACAAATTCGTTTAATTCAATTGGAAATCACACTGGCAACTTTCCTGAAGATCGGTTCATAATTTACCCTAGGCCCAATATAAACCCTCCTCCCGGAACACAGTTTTCTACCCCTAAAACCGTAGTTAATTATGCTATCAGAATAAAAATAATACTTCACAGTTTTAAGGGACTAGAATTCATACTAATAAATTACCTGATGACCGGTCCATAATTTACTATAGGCCCCACATAAAGCCTATTCTGGTAAATTAATTAAATACGCCTAAAGCCGTAGCAGATACATATATTTAAATTTCTTCCAACTTAGATTCATATGGCCAAAACCGTATGCACTTTTGTGATATACGGTCCATAATTTACCTTAGATCCCATAATAAGCCTTCTGAAATTCACTGTAACCGCTTAAATTAATTTTACCGCTGTATTGAAATTTATTAAAATTTAAATTGTTCCATCTAATATTCAGTGTTGCCAAAACATGATGACCAAAAATGTATAAATTTACGGAAAAAAATGGCTAAAAAATGGCTAAAAGCTTTTTTAAATAAAAACACATTAAAATTCAATAACAAAACAGAAATAATTCATTTAAATTTGTTTACGATGAAATTGTAAGTCAAGATCAATTTCTTAAATAAGAATAAACGTAAATTAATATTTTGATATATATTTTAAAAATTAAATCATCGATAAATTCGATGTCGTTATTGTTCATCTCATAGGAATCACTCGTGCCTATTAGTTTTAAATAATTTGAGGAAAAATCATAATCACAACAACAGTAACCCAACCTTTTGAGTCCAGGGGCCTAATTCTGGCAGTCGTGATCGAATAATTTCTCGATTCGAAAGCAATTTTATTTTTTCAGTATTGTGAAACTCAAATTAATACTGAAAAAATAATTCCAATTCGTTAAGTATTGACTGAAATAATTAGATAATAAATTGCTTTCGAATCGAGAAATTACTCGATTACGACTGCCAGAATCAAGCCCCTGATCTATAATTAAAAACAATTAAAAAAGTATAGTCGGTCAACCCCGACTAGATGATACCCTACACCACATTATAACCTATGTACCAAATTTTATTAAATTATCTGCAAATTTCCGACCGTTACTTTGCGCACAATGTGTACATGAACAGCCATCCAGCCGGACAATCATCGTTAATTCGACTCAGAAAGTGATTCTTGTAAACACCGTCCTTACACCACTGTAGGTGCTGATGATAGAAAAATTATTTCTAGACTCACCTTAATATGGCCAGTTAACATTGTGCGAAAGGAATACATATCGCTTAAGAATCACTTTCTGAGTCGATTTACTTTTTATTTACCGTTCACGCTTTATCGTTTAAGGTAGCGGCTGCTAGCATATCCTTAACTGATCGTAGTTCACGAAAAACTCCAACTTTATAAAATTAATTTTGCACTGGAAAATTTTGAACGGATTTTGTTATCTACAGTTAGTTGACTCAAATAACTTATATGTCAACTAAGACGTCATAGTCGACTTTATTCTAGATTGCCCATCAGAATTTTCAGCGATCAGTCCAGGTGATATAATCAGATTCATGAAGATGATGGGTTAGATCAGGTAAACTATATAACTTATGTCTAGTCCTTTATTTATTTTGTATGACTAATATCCCTGTGAACACGGGTTTAAAGGCTCTTTTGGATTGTACCCTTAAACAAACCAAACATATTTTTTAATAATCAGGCGCGGAGCCAGGGGTGGCGGGTAAAGCTTTTAGAAATTTATTTAAAACAAAATAATGTAATTTTGTTATTTACAGTTTATTTAAATATGAAGTAAAAAATAAAATAAAAAACAAACTCAGCAATAAAATTCTGATTAATTAAATGTTAGGCTAATTTTCAAGTAAATGTTAAATTTAATACAACAAGATACATGCCGGTCACACATTCCGATTGAAATAGTTTTAATTTCAAAGTTTTATTCCGATCAAGTTGGTTTTAGCATTTTTAATTAAATTTTCGTTTTTTGAAGAAACAAAATACTTCCCTCAACAGCTTTCCCTCAACAATAAATTTCAGTGTATTTATCAATTGTAAAAAATTGGGAATTTAGCACGTCATACAGAAATCTTTTTAATAATAAATTTTGTATTCCCAAAAATAACTTTGATAAAATACTTCCATTTTCGATCGGAACTGATTTCTCTGACAGGCCTGATAATTCAAATTATACTCAAAAACAAGTAATTTAATAAGTCTTTGGAAACGAGCTCTTAATTTCCTGAGAAACCAGTTCAAAGAAAAAAATTAAATTAATTATGAAATAGCTTCCAGCTCTCTCGGTTTTTTTATTTTTTTTTTAAAGTTATTTCATATTAACCCAAATGAAATAAGTCCCAAAAATATTTAACATGGGAATTATTTAATTTTATTTTGTTTTCCGGTGCTATTTCATTTGCGGTGGAAGTTATTTTATTGTTGTGGGAATTTTCATAGAATCTTTATATTTATTAACATTTGAAACAGTATCTTTAACGGAATATTTTATGCTTTTTTAATGCTTTGCATTAAGATAACCAAATTTAACCAGTTACTTTATGAATGTTAAAGTGTTAAATTGTGTAAAGTTTAAACGACAATAAAAACAATCTTATAAAATCCGCCCTTGAGCCAAGCTATTTCATTTTGAAAACAACCCAAAAGTTGGGATTTTTTTAATTTTTTATTTGGGAATATTAAATTTTTTTGGGACTTATTTTTTTCCAGTTTGGGACATACTTAATTTTTTTTGGGATCGATTTCATTGGGACTTATTGCACTGGCACTTATTCTTATTTAAAACATAGAATCATGGAAAAATAATTATTTTTTAAGAAAATAAAAATTTTTAATTCTTAAGAATTACTTATTTTTTAAATAATTATTATTATTAGTTTTTTAGCAGAAAAAAATAGTAATTTTGGATTTGTATTTATCTAAAAATTTTTTTTGGCAGAAATAATTTTTATTTTTTTGCCAGACAAATATTATTTGAATCAGATTTAGCAGTAAAGGTTAGATAGCTCCTATTCATAAACAAGGGGGAGAGTGTGATTTGGCAGCTATACTCTTAAATTGCAAACTGTAAATGAAACATGATTCTCGCATAAGCGGGGGCACTCGGTAATACATATATAAATACCCATGTGGCTAAGATCCATCATGAGATGAGGGCATAGTGCTGGTGCTTATGTAAATCAATATTACATATGAGCCGTGCCTGATGACAGCATATGTAAAGTAAGGATGCGTAATAAAAAATGTTTTTTACTTTGAGCCAACACTCAGGGGATATCCCCTACTTTCCCTAAGAAGAAGAAAAGAGGAAGTAGTGTTTGTGGACATATAACTTGAATTTTTCTAAATTGTATCCAACTGGGAAGACTTCTGCCGGGAGTCTATTCCACATACGGCTAGTTCGACCGAGAAACGCATTCTCTCTGTAATTCTTTGTGCGATACGAACGGATGTGATTTGCTGGAAATACGAGTACTACGGGCATGCACCTGCGTCTCAGTGATGACACTCATCTCAACTGAACACTTACCGTGGTAATTTGGATGGAGCTGGATACCCTACTGCCATTGATAAGCTTCAACGCACTGTTTGCACCCGATTAAGAAGCTACAAGACAGACCTTAAAGCACCTTCCCAGATATGGGAGTTGTATTTAATTTTCGGTCGGATTAGGCGGTATAAATAGTGAGGAGATCAAACGGAGTGAAGTGGTTGTTGCAGCGTTTTAAGAAACCAAGACACTTGAATGCTACTTTCGACACTTGAAAAACATGTTGGTTCCAACGAACATCATATCGGATTTTGATGCCCAGAACCTCAAGGGGGTCTGATTTCTCAAAAGCTACACCTCCTATATTAATTTTTATAACTTTTAAAAAAAATTTAACTAACAATTAATAAATCAAATCCTATTCCCATTCTTAAATTAACGTCCTGATAATACCGAACGAAAATTCTCCAAATCCGGTTCCCGTTCACATAGGCGCTTAGCGCATTTCTAATTTGATAAGTGCTGCAGTATCTCTCCTTCGTAATATAAATATGAAACAATTTAAATAAACAAAATCGATCATAACCATTTAATAAAATATAGAGTGCAAAATATTATAAAAACCAACAAAGTTTTTTATCCAAACCCTCTTAAATAACAAAATATTTGATAAAAAATAAAAGAATTCCCATAACAACTACTGAACACATTCACTATATTAAAAGCCAATAACTAAGACACCAAACAAAATACTCTACACAATTTTTTTTGCGACTAAATATATTATAAAGTTAATATTTTTCTATGCGCATTTCACTGGTTGCTTAGGCCAGATCATCAGGAAATTTCATCCATAAAGATTTTGGAAAAACTAAAGATATTAAACAAAATAAAACTGTTAAGCGTATAAGAATCATAAGCAACAGCTCTACTTGTAACAATATCAAAGTTTAAACAAAAACATCAACAATAAATAAACAGTGAGTTTATCTATTCTTACATTCCCCACTACAATTGATTGGAATTCTTCCAACATTAATTGTAGTTTTAATATAAATTTTCTTAAAATTTATATTAAAACTAGATTTTCTTTTCATCTTTTATAATTTGCTTTTCAGTTTTATGCTGGAGGATTGACGTTCCTAACAAACCCATCTAAATAAAACATCTTCAAAAGCCAGTGACAAGTTTTGTCTAAACTAGACTTTCTTTAATGTGATTTTTTTCTATCATTTATTTTAAAATGTTGTTGATTTTTCTTTTGTATTTTTTAGCCTTTTGTTAGATTTTTTCAAAGCCTATCAAAGTTTAGCTCAACCGCTTTATCGTTATAATGATTTTTTTAAGGTGTTGCTATGCTGAACTTTTAACGATGTTGACATTTGTAGTGGCTTCAATTGAAGCTTTGTCACCTCTAATGTCATACAACAATGTGTCAAAGTTTAATATTTCCGACAACTACAAAAGCATTCAAACACAATATCTTAAAAAAAATGTCATGGCGAGAGCGAGATTTAAGTGGGATCATTAAAAAAAATAAAAATATGTGATTTTATTTTTTTTACTAATACATATTTAGAAACTAGAATAAATATCAATAGTTGAAGGAAACTTTAAAATTGTGTGAAAGGCCCAACGGCTGGTATTTTTTTAAAGTATTGACACAGTAGTAATTATGCTGTCAGATTGAACAAATATTTAATATTTTTTTTTTCTTTGTGAATGAAAGTAACGATTTTTTGTTGGCTAAAGTGTCATATATTTATAAAATCTGCATGTAGTTTAGTTTAAATATACATAATGTAAAATATTTGGAAATTGTTAAAAATAACACAAAAAATGAAATTTTAAACAAAAATACATATGTTTTTATTCAAAAGATCATAACCATTTTAAAATGATTTCAGGCATGTGGGAACCGCGGCTGTTCTTGACGAAGACTATTCTGGACGTCCGAATTGCTTGATTTTTGAAGAAATAAGGTGCAATGATGCGGCCAGCGTGTAAGTCGCACCAATCGGTGCATTTGTCTGGATATAATGGAGTCTGTAGGGTCTGTTGTTGGTTGGTCTCACTTCTTATGCCAAAAATGAGTCATGTGCATCATAAAAATCACAAAGTTGTCGTTTAAGATTGCGAGAATCGTCAACTAATCAAAAATGTTAAAAAAGTGAGCGCAGTATGCCAGTTCGTTTAACAGCTAAATTTTTCGTAAGCTCTATCGTGCTTAAAGAAACACCCTTTATGTCTAAAATACAATAACTTTAAATAAATTAAATACCGATGAACAGAAGCGTAGACATAATAGGTATTTGTCGGGTATTAAGCCCAAATCTCCCAAGAGTACCATATCTCCCTTAAAAACTTGCGGCATTAAATAACACCCCAAAAAAAAAAATAAAATAGCCCCCAAATTGTGGGGGAAATTAAACCACAATTTTGGAAATGAAATAAACCCCCAACGAATATAATTAACGACCCAAAAAAAATTTAAACATTTTCGTTTTAAGCTTAAACATAAAATATACCCCCCAAAAAATACATTAAGGCTTTGCTTCATAATGATTTTTTGAAATAATGCACCAAAAAATCATTATGAAGCAAAGCTGTAATATCTATGAAATAATGCCCCAACTAAAAAATTTAAATAACACCTCAAACCACATGAGATAACCCCTCAAATTGGGAGGAAATAAATCCCTATTTTGGAAATGAAATAAAACCCAATTTTGGGAATGAAATAAGCCCCCAACGAATATAATAACGCCCCAAACAGAAATGAAATAATAGCCTACTTTTGGGGGCTTATTTCATATGAAATAAGACGGTATTTGTTATATCATAGAGGAGAAAATCCTTGCGCCCAAAAACGTTTTCGTTATAAATTTAAAAATAAAATATACCACCCAAAAAATACATTGGGGCTTTGTTTCAAAATGATTGTTAAAAGAATTATTTTTTATGAAAAAATGCCCCAAACAAAATGAATTAACCCCCTAAAAATAGTTGTAATTGTTCTCTGTACATACTTTTGGGTGGCTATCTAATTTTTTTGGGGTTATTTTTTGGGGATTTATTCTTCGCCTCAAAAACTTTTAAACCCTTTTTAAAATCTATTTTTTTATTTTTAAACATTTCCTTATCTGATATAACTCTTATAAATTTTAAAATACTTTTATTAGGTGTGATTTGAAACTCAATAAAATCGTTATTAAATATTCATGAAATTTAAAATTTTCATACAATCTTTTGTGTATTTAAATCACGTTCTTCCATCCTTCTTAAATCCTTTAATGTAATAACAAACTAAAAATTAAATAACTTTGTTTTAATAAAAAAAAATCATGTCATTTAAAAATGTCATGTTTCTACATATTTACAAAATGTATAATACTGAGTTACATATTTCGTGATGTGAAATCCGTCACGCTAAAATTGCTGAAGAAAAATACTTTATAGCAGGAAAAGCTATTCATACAGACCTCCAAAAACTAAAATTTATAGCAAATCTAATAAATAATTTTTGGTTTGTGTGAAACAAGAGAAAAAAAATCTTTAAAAGACGAACTTCAAGTTTGTCTAGTTACTTTGCAGTTAAAGTTTATGGAAGAAGAAGATACAGCCAGCCAATGAACGAACCAGCCTACCCAGTAAAATTATTACCTAATGTTCATCTTCAACACTTTTTAAAATGTTTTTATTTCTTAAAAAAAAAAATACAAACATTAAAATTGTTTTTCTTCGAAAAAAATCTACTTCAATGGAATTCGTAAGTATTTTTACAATTGAAAAAGATTGCGTTTGGGACTCATTATCATCATCATCGCACGTTTAAATTACAAAATCATTAAAATTAATTTGATTTAGTGATTTTTTTCTAGCTAAAAAATGATGCACGCTTTTATTGGCAATATTTTGTGTAAAATAAAGAATTGTTTACATTTTAATTGACAGAAAGCATGTATGTGTTTGTTGAATTAAAGTGAATGTTTCAAACAAACCAGAATGTACATTTTTATTATTTTTTTTACATGATTGAAACTCATGCGATGTATTTGAAAGTTCTTCACACGCAGAGAAAGTCATAATGTAAGCATGGTCAAGACTATATTCTCGAAAATGGCCACAAACAAATAATAGATGATTATGTTATAAAGAATATTTAAATGTTATATTAACCCGGTGCGCTTCGCCACTTCCATTAAAATAAAATTAGTAAACTTTTTAAAAAAACAGTACCCATGTTCTGTAACTTTAGTAAGAACTTCTCGCATCGAAAAGATGTGAAATAAAATATTCCATCGTTTCTCGAAAATTGAGAAAAAACTGTGTCTGTTACTCATGTCGAAAACTATCAAAAGAGATTTCGTCGTTACGTTATAAAAGAAATAACATTGCACTCGAAGGCTATGGGACTTTGCAGACGTTGAGAACGCCAGTCACGCATATCGTTGACGGCGACCAAAATTACCTAAAATTGAAAAAATTTTCAACAACGGCGGCGAAAACACAACCGTCGCACAGTGGCGCCATTTGAGTTTTTTCGTTGCAAAAATCATATCTTTGGAACCGAATAAGATAACAGTTTAAACAGCATATGATAGATAACTGTTCATCCTATGAAATGAGCGTTTGGAAAGGGTGCTAAGCTTTGTAGGGGCCTACTTATGGGTTATCAAAGTTAAAATTAGTAGAAAAATCAATTTTATGGTAACTAAAAAAAATTATTTTTACATTTTTAGATTGTTTTTATTTTTTTTTTCTTTAGGGTTTTATGTTTTAAATTATTACCCAACAAATTAAAAAAAAATAATTTTTTTTTTAAATTTATGTTTAAAATTTTCTGTAAAATATTCATGGAAAGTTCCAAGTCCATAAACAAGGCCAAGGCTTCTTCGGAACCATACTTTTTAATGTGTGCGTTTGTGGGCGTGGGAATGCTTTCCTTAATCCTTTTTAGTCGTAGTGGGCTTGCATCAGCAACATATTTGGTTATCTGCGACCTAACTCTTTCACTATCCTTTGTATATTTAATAGACAGCGAGTCCGATAATTGCTTCCTGGTCAAGTCATTGGTGGCATCGGCAAGTTTCCTCTTCCTTGTGAAAATTGAACACTTTTTTTGGCCTTCCTTTTGCTCCTCTGGTTGATGTGGTGGGTTTATCTACTGCCAATATATCCAGGATGGTGTCTTCATTAAGCCAGTCCTCGTATTTGGAGTTGAAGTTATGAATGGTGAATGAATGCATATATCAGATAAAAATTATTTTTTATAATTTCGCTTCTCTCAATATTTCCGTATAAGCTATCAAGTTCTTCTAAAGCAGCTTCCGTTAAAAACTTTGATGTGGTTGACTTTCTAAACAGTTCAAATAATTTTAAATTGTTCAACGCCATGTTTTCAGTACTTAAATTGATTAATGGTTTCAGTAATTGTTGCGCCAACTTTCTGTCGTAGACTAATCCAGGCATTATGCTTATTTTGCAATATATAGGCTTATGCTACCATGCCTAAAAATTAACCTGTTCCCTGCATACATATGGATTTAGGCTGAATAATGCAATTTTGATTTTATGCACGTGTCCAAATAAGATTTGTGCCTACCTGTAGGGACCATAAGTCAATATTGTTCTTGACCATTTGTACGCCAAAGTATTGTTTAAGTGAGGTACGTACCTGGTAATTTCAATGAGTAGTTTTTTTCAAACTATTAGATCGAACTACTGTCAGTCAAAACATATAAGGGATGGACCCCATACAATTTCTGCAACCATGTCTTTTTAACCTTTTTTACCTCTAGAATCCAAACGGGCACGTACGGGCAGATAAAACTTTTTGAATTATGTAAAGAAATAATCAAAGAACAGGTTTTGCAAATATGGCAAATATAGAAAAATATAGATTTTTTTTATTTTCCGTCAAAGTTGAAAAATAGTGAAAAAACGGATAGTTTTTAAATAGTGATTTACCAGGAGAAACACAAAGCAAACAGTTAATTTTTTTTTATCATTATACATTTAATAAAGACATCAATCAATACAAACAAAAAATAAGGCGATTCGTTACCTATTTTTCGTGATATTACACCTGAAATCGCAACAAATTTACTAAAAATTGTGTGTTTTTTTGAAAACCGAAAGTCGGTCAACTTTGAACGGCTATATCTTCTAAACTAAAAATGTGATATTATTAAGAGTGGCATATTTGAAATCGTTGAAAAGTTTCCTATAACATGGGTATTCAAAACTTCGTCGGCGCTCATGAAAATTTTGATTTTTGCAACCTCGTTTGATCTACAGGCGCCACTGTGCGTCGGCTATACCAAATAATGTAAAGTGAGAGTTTAATGTTTGTTGTTTGCAAACGAGCTTTGAAAACATTCGTATATTTTAAAAAATGTTAAGCCAAATAATTAAACAATGAAAAAATGTGCCAAAAACAAAATATTATTATTATTATAATTTGCATTTTTAATTGTTTTTTGGTGTTACAATTTTTCTCGGCCCATTTTTATTCGTGAGTTTATTTGACAGTTCAAAGCGGGAACTTTTCCCACCAAAATGTTACAGACACACTTTTTCTGTAACTTGGCGAGTAATTTCCTTAGCTGTCACTAGTACTCGCCAAAAAAGTTACAGAAAGAAAAACAGCTGTTTGTTTCAATGTATGGCATTTTTGTTTTATTTCAAACATTTCAATTGAATGGGCACAGATCTCGTAAATTGATAAAAAAAGAAACTTCTACCAAATATAGGTACTTTACCTGTTACCGTTCTCCAGAATTTTAAACTCATAAAAATGGAACTTCATACTGATGATGCCCTAACATCAGAATTGTGACATCAATGTTATTACATCATAAAATGTTGTCATATTTTAGGCATAATCTATGCTATGGCTTTAGTGACATCAATTCGATGCCACATTTTGTTTAAAACAATTCGTTCTGAATTTGGAAAGTTTTACTGTAACCCTTCTCCAGATATAATGTAATCTATATGATATTTGTATGGGAGGTGCCACACCCACTTTTCCAATTTAGCCTAGTTTTTGACAGCACTGAACCAAAAAGTTGTCATGGTATTAATAAACAACGTTTATTAAAATAATTTTCGTTGGCGTAATGAGTTATTCGTTAATATAAAAAAAATAAAATTATCTAGGTGCATTTATTAAATATTTTGTTAACATCGATTGCTAATAAATAATGTATAATCCGTTCTATGTTCTGAAAAACTAATAAGTCTTTTATTTGGCAAAAGAATAAATAGTTCATTGAAATTAATATAATCATGGGTTCTCTCAGTTAAAATGTACGTTAAACTAAATCAAATGTTCGTTAGGCTAACGAAACATTTTTAAGTTTTATAAGCACAAAAGCGCTTTAATTTTAAAAACCATTGGTTTTCCCACGGAATTCGTACGTTTAAATTAATAAAGTGTTCGTACGGAATTCGTACGTTAAAATTAATAAAGAGTTCGTTGGGCTTAAGTGTTTAAAACATGAACGTGTGTAAATTTTACTGTAAGCTGTCATACCGAACACGTTCGTTTAAATTATCTCCACGCATTAAACTTACAACTGATTTGTTGACTCAACGAACGAACTTGCACGTTGAAGTCAAACAAATTTCATGGGGGTAACGTAAAGTTTGTTAAGTTGGTTGTTAAACAGTGTAAGTTTAGAATTTTTGACATTTATTGTTCTAATTCTGTTCGAACTTGTTTTTACAATTAAAAATATTGTCGTGTCTATTACAAACACTTTCTTAAATTAAATACAAATGAAGAAGCGTAAATTAAATAAGATGCAGTTAAATAATTTACTATCTGTGTAAAATAAAATTCTTAAGCTTTTGTATAATATATATATTTTATTTGTAAATTTTGTATACATTTTATCACAAATTAAAAGTGAGTACCTTTCAAAAGAATGGAGAAAGGGCATTGGAAAGCCTATAGAGCCACCTTGTTGTCAACAAATTTCATATTATTATTTTCTGGCATACGGACCACGACATCATCAAGGTCAAAACCGTTAATCCAAGAGTTAATACACTGACAAAACCATAATTTTCCACCGAACCTGCTTTACAACAATACTTACTGGTACATCTAGATGAGCCAGTTCAGTGAATATTTACAAACAACAACAAAAATTCCAGGCGAAAAAAGTATGCTTGTAATTACCATCGGTAATTACCATCGCCCAATACTATGATGTCAACAGTTTACACTTGGAATCAAAGTTTGGTTCAAATAAAATCAATTATATCTTCTTTGAAAGGCTACTTAATTAGGTAGTCAAATAGTGAATAAGTGACTTTGATCGGATAAATGACCAATTATGGTCATTTCGGAAGATTTGTGTACCACAATTAATAAGAAAATACATAGCTTAATAACTTTATTGTTTAGCCCATTTAATTTCAAAATTGTAAGCCATAGTGGACCGAAATCGGATAATGCTAAAAATCCTATAATACAAAACATCTTTGTAAATGTAGATATTTCTTGATGGTGTTGGTAAGGCTCGTTAAACCCAATATGAATATTCCTATTTGTGCTTCGAATTAACTAATTCTCAGTTTCAATCCAAACAAATTGTCTTGCCATTGAATGTATTTTTCAATAAACAAGAGGGAATGACTTTTCAAACCTTCTCGGTCTTTAGAAATAAAATTTTTATTCGTTATCTTAACAAGTCTCGTGCAAAGTTTCGTGTTAAATTTTACTTAATTAAACATCAAACAACTTAAAAGTAGAAATCTTTTATTAATAAATTATACAAACTTAATTAATGTAATTAACCAACATTAATGATATTAAACAAATATAAATTTTATTTAATTTAATGTTAATTACAATCACTTAACATTTAAATGATGATTAACAAAACCGTTTCCCTACAATGTAAAATGACATTGATTAATATATTAAACAGGGCTCATTAAAAAAAAAATTAATAAAAATAATCACGTTCTTCAAAGCTTAATAGAAAACACCAATACATTTTTATATTTTATGTTCACCCATCATTCAATTACTACTTGGAAGCTCTCAAATCTTATTTTCAAATATATTATATTCATAAATAATTTAAATTGTCTTGATTAAATTACTAAAAACAAGTAAGAAAGTATAGTCTGTCAAGCCCGACCATATGATACCCAGCACCACAGTACTTAAAAACACATCATGCTAATGTGTCCATATAAATATGGATTTCTCTATGTTTAAAAACTTCATTAAAATCGGTTGAAAGTTTGTGAGAGGCAGAAATTGCCCATTACATCCCCTTGTGGTCCTATTTTTGAAAAACTGTATAGCTTATGTGTCCATATAGATATGGATCTATCTATGTTTTAAATTTCGTTAAAATCGGGTTGAGAGACAAAAATTGCCCTTATCACCCCTTGTGGTCCTATTTTTTTAAAACTGTATAGCTTATGTGTCCATATAGATATGGAAATATCCATGTTTTAAGTTTCATTAAAATCGGTTTGATAGTTTCTGAGAGGAAGAAATTTCCCCCTATCTTCCCTCGTGGTCCTACGATTTGGCCCATTTTCAATAGGCTTGGTCCTTGTGCCAATAAGAACCAAATTTTATCAAGTTATCTCCAAAGTTGCGACCTGTACTTTGCGCACAAGGTTACATGGACAGCCAGCCAGCCAGCCTGCCAGCCAGCCAGCCAGCCTGCCAGCCAGCCGGACGGACATCGTTAGTTCGACTCAGAAAGTGATTCTGAGTCGATCGGTATACTTTAACTAGGACCACTATTTTAAGGCGTTACACACATCAGCACAAATGCATAATACCCTCTCCACTATTGTGGTGTGGGTATAAAAACATATTAACAAGTATCTTTTTATCGCTGGTTCAATATTTGTTTTGATTTTCAGTTAGTAATATTTTTGGGTTGCATTGGACAAATTACAACCTTTAGGTTTAATCCAGTGACGACAGGGCAACCTCGGCCACCTTAAACAACAGTATTTCATAGTTGTATATCACATTAAATAAAAAGTTCAGCAACAAAGTTGTAGGTATGTACTACATGCGCAGAAAAAAATAAAAATTGATTTCAATTAAAAAATTTGTGATATTAATTAAAAGGTTAATTAAATTTGTACCAGTTAACAAATTAATGGTATCAATTTAATATTTTTTTGCTATAAACAACATTTTCTGCAGTCATGTTGTTCATATAAGTAAACGTTTAATTCACTTCATAAAATTTTTAATTAAAACTGATTTTATTTTTGATTAGTAGTCAAATTGAAAAACAATTGGCCAACATTTTTTCTGTGTAGAACATAGATACTTTTCAAAATTCTGTAAAGATCTTTTATTACACTAGAAACAGTGGACTGGTCTTATGCGTTTGTGGTGATGTGTGAAACACAAAAAAAATATTTGTTCTGTACTGAACTTCTGTAACTTTTTAAGGACAAAAAATTGTCTTTAAGTAGTCAAAATTCGTTAGCTAACTAACGATAATTGTCGTTAAGAGCTATTCTGTAATGAAATTTTAACAATTTTTATCAGCAAACCATGTCGGTAGTTAACGACAAAAAAAGTTCTTGTGAAAAAATGACGATAATAAATGTACTGTTAACAGCTTTAAAATATAGAGTAAAGAAGCCAATTTTGAACACAAAAAAAGTAAGAAAGTATAGTCGTCAAGCCCGACCCTACATTACAGTATTTGGGCGATCATGTTTCCGGCAAAAAGAGTATGTTGTCAGGTTTAGATTCACATAAGAGATATAACTATAATTACTACTATGAGATAACATAGAAGTTATTATTGAGGTTACTTATTATTATAAGTGTAATCGTATGGGAACTGTGGTCAAATATGGACCGATCCTAATAAAATTTGTTCTGCTGATTTATGTAGGTTGCAACAAAATATTTTTGGATCAAATTAAACTAAAATGTCTATAAAGCAAGATGGTTAATGGGCACAAACCCCTATTCCGGAAAGAAATTTGCATGTGGTCTATGAAAAATAAATAACCGCTTTTCCGCTTTTAAAAAGGCTTCAATCTTGTGACAGTAAACGCCTTTGTGCCAAATTTGATACAGTTTAATTTAATTTTGTTGCTAAAATTTGTTTGGAAATAGTGTTAAAAATAAGAAATAATAAACTTGATTTTCTTCATATCTTTGCTGTTGCACTTACAACCTTGTAATATTGAGCCAGCGATATGTGAGTAAATTTTCAACTAGAAAAAAATGTTGAAAAAATCAAAAACGGTAAGTGTTTATTGCGTTCGCTGTGGCAAATTATCACGATCTTGGTTCAATAGTTCGAGTTATATTTTTTTCTTGAACTGTTTGCTAGCAATCGCCAAAATAAGGGAATGAATAAATAAATGAATGAATGCATGGCATTTTAACGATTAGAATGTTGGTATCCAAAACAATGGGATGGTTTTGCATGTTGGATGGTCTTGTTTGTGATCTTTTTCGTAAAGAAAATATTTTACATAATATCGTGACATTTAGATCTTTGTTATGGAAACATATGTACATCTAAATAATGTAGTTTAACAATATTGTTTTTTTATAAAATGCAAAATATCTTTTAATTTCCTTTTAAAGGGTTAAAATTTAAAAATTTGCATACTCAACTTTTTTGTCTCTGCAATATAAAGAAAGTATAGAAATCCGATTTTTTTTAACCATTGTAGACAAGAGAGGATTGTTGATGAAATTATTGCTAGAAGGATTAAACGTTCTAATTAACAGATTTCAAAAGTAAACCTAAATAAAACACCCATAAAACTATGATTTTGATGAAATTTTTGTTTTATTGTAATGCTTGGACATTTCCATAACGTACGAATACAATTTTATTTTAATTACCGCCTCTCGATTGGCTGCAGCATTCGAACTCTTTTGGAGGTTTCGACCACTTTTTCGGACATTCGGGCGATAATTTGACGAATGTTGGTTTTCCAATGCTCCAACGTTAGGCTATTATCCGCATAGATACGGGCTTTGAGGTAAATCGCATGATATTGGTGGCCAATTGACGTCGCCAAAACGTAGAACTAAGCGTCCTGAAAACTTCCGATGCAGTTACACAGAAAAAAATGTTCACCAAAATTTTTCAATTAATTTAATAATGCTGTTTTTAAAAAATTTTTTTAAATGTTCCAATTAATTGCAAATATGAAAACATACACACAAACTTCAAAATATTTTAAATTCTCAAACAATTTTTTAATTGTTTCAATTAACTGTGTTGACTGAAAAAATATTTTGATTTGTGTTTACGTTTTATATAGCCTCTTTTAATGGTGGTCAAATTTCAATTAAACCTATTGATTGAAACTGAACAGCATGAAAAGCGTAAACTTACAAATGCGTTAATTGATATGATCAATTTGTTTGCAGGCGGAAAACCAGTAAAGAATTTAATTAATAGTACAAATTTCTAACAAATGCGTTAATTGAAGTTGGTGTTGTGTGGCCCGTGCCATCGTCTTGTTGAAACAAAATACCGTTCAGTTCATTATATTCAATATTCAATTGCATACCAAAAAAAGGTTATCATACTTCCATAGCACTATGAATTTATAGTAACTTTTCAGTGCGCACATTGCGATGATGCACAGGCCAGACCACTCTAGCGCTTTCAGTCTTTTAAAATTTCTTTATGATCTTACCAACTCCTTGCTCAGTAGGTCAATTATGACGACCATAATTACGAAAAGTGGCAAAGTTTGAACCACCACTCTTGTAGTAAGATATTTAAAGGCTGACAGCCTTACCAGACTGGCGGGTATGACACCACTAAATGGACAAATTATGTCTCTTGTGGGAACCAAACTTTGGTTTTTTTTCTTAGCGTTGTACTTTGGAGTCTTAAACTAGAAAATTTTTTCCGAATCACAGCTGACCAGAGTCTTATCTAGTACCACGAATACCACTAGCCCCTAGCGAGTGGAGAAATATTAGGCTTGAACTTGGTATTAATGGGGACATTTTTGGGGATACACGTGGTGACTTTGGTTTGAAATGTTAATGATAGGCTTGTTGGCAAGGGTCCGAGTTGCTGTTCAAAGGAAGCTGCTTTTGCAGTGAAAGAACGATTTCACCTGCTTACTGCTTATTTCACTGGTTGTTAGGCCAGACAATCAGGAACCCTTTTTCCGAATACCTTGAAAAAGCAAAAAAGACTATGCAAATAAAACTGACGCCCTATGTTCTTCGTGAACAATTTATTTAAGTATTTTAAGTTACATCGCTGTATCTATATTGTATTTAAATAAATAAAGGACATATATATATATATATATATATATATATATATATATATATATATATATATATATATATATATATATATAAATAAAACTGTTAAGCGAATGAGAATTACAAACACTCAAGTGTTGTTTGCCACGATATCAAAACTAATACACTGATCAACATCAAATATCTACTATCAATTTGCGAAGATGTTATCATCTTTCCATAATAAATACATAGGGGTAAAAACCAACATCTTTAAAAGATGTTCCTATCTCATTTTATTCCGTGCTACATCTTTTGATTATTTTAGTGTCTTCTCTAGAAAAGAAAATTATTATTGTGGCATCAGTGACAAAAATAATTTTTTTTTTGAAAGCAGCGTTACCATTTGTCAAGTTTTCTCTTTTATTGAAATTTTTTTTGTTAAGTATTTTTTATATTTTTAAACAAATTCAACTTCAAATACATTTTTGTGTTTTCTTTTTAAATTTTGGCACTTTTGTAGAAAAAAACATTTTTAATTTTTTTAAAAAAATGGTGACATTTTTGTTTGATGGTAGATGTTAGATGTGAGCAATGTAAAGGCTCAGTTAGCCGGGAGTAACAGTAACGTTGCAAATCAGCTGATTCATTTGGTTTTATGTTAAGTTCCAAAGATGTGGGATATAACATGATACGTATTCTTTTAAGGCAGAGGTCCGGGTTAAATGTATGCCATATAAATGGCCAAAGTTTAAATAACAAGGTGGATGAATTTTGTTTTACGTTTGAGAACTCCGGGATAGATATCGTGTGTGTTTCTGAGACATGGTTCAAGACCGCTGACATAGACTTTTTGTTGAGTTCAAAAAATGGCAATATAGGTTGGAGAAGAAATTATTAGCAAACTATGTTGTAAGTCGGAACAAGGTGATGAAATTGAGTATAGTTTTATAGAAATTACGTCCTTTGGCAGTAAGGTCATAGTTGGTTGCGTTTACCGACCTAATGGTGGAATTGATACCCAACACTCCTTAAAAACTATTGAGGATATTGCACTGAGATATCATAATGTAATCATCTGTGGTGATTTCAACTCAAATTTGCTTTCTGAAGGTTATTTGGTTGACGATATGAGAGCTATTGGCCTTTATCCGACGAATACCGCAGTACCTACGTATTACCACACCACATCAAATTCACTACTAGACGATATTTTTGTCAGCAGTGAGGATAAAGTCTTATTGTATGATCAGCTCACAATGCCGTGTTTCTCAAAACATGATTTAATGTTTCTGGCTTTTGACTTTAAGCTTCAAGAGATTACAACTACTAATACTTATTATGATTTTAAACATATAAATGTTGTTGCCTCTGAGTTATCTCTCTGAAAATCAACTGGTATTCTTGAAAAGAAACCTTGATCGTGTTTTAAATGCAACTGTGCCCTAAAAACGGTATCGACATCGAACAGAAAGAAATTATGGTTTAATGCGGAAATAAAAAGAGCTATCCTCGAAGGAGATAAATTGTTTGGCACTTGGAAGCGTTTTTAAACAAGTAATTTACATGAAGAATACTGTAATGCAAGATGGCTGGTAAATCGCAAAATAAAAAGCGCCAAGACTACTTTTTACCTTAGTGTCTTCAATTCTTCCCTAGATTATAAAAAAACCTGGAAGAATATACGTAAAATTGGTATTGGCGAATTTACACCACCAGTAGAATCAGGAGTTGACGTTGAAGTCTTAAATGATATGTTCGTCATGTTTCAACCCGTACCTGTGCATTATAATTTCTACGACTGGAACTCGTATACCCCTACACCATCATGTGAATTTAGTTTCGATTGTGTTAGTGAATTCGATGTGTTATTAGAATGTCTTAATATCAAATCCAATGCAGTTGGTTTTGACAATATTCAGCCAAAGATTCTGAAACTTATCCTGCCCGTGATAATTCCATATATAACTCATATATTTAATAATAAAATAACAAAAGAGCACGTTCTCTGAGAACTGGAAGTATGTTAAAATAATACCTATACCTTAGTCTAATGGTGATTTTCGTCCGATTGCAATTCTTCAATACCTATCTAAAGTTTTTGAAAAACTGGTATACAAGCAGATTAACAAACATATTAATATTTATAACTTGATAACTGAAAGGCAATCTGGTTTTCGACCTGGAAATAGTTGTGTTAGTGCACTTATTGATATTTCTGAGGAAATACTTAAAATTATTAAGAGTGCTCATGTTTTGCTGCTTGTAAATAAGCATTTAAAATTCCAAGCAAATTTATTTTTAACTGATTCTAACATCTAAAACTAAGTTCATATTAATACGGATTTTCAGTTGCAGTTAATATTATCCGTTGATTAAGTTAGATTCTTCTTTATGTAAAATACGATTTGCTTGGTTTGATAAAAATTCCCATTTTCTATTCGTTAAAATTATTTAGTTAAATATATCAAATTTTTAAAGTAAAATCTGTAGCGGGGTAAGTAAATAATAATGTTTTACCTCTTTCTCTCTCATTAGAAAAACAAGCGGACAGCTGCAGGGCTGCCAGATAAATTTGTGATGAACTAGTCATTTCCTAAGAAAAAATAAAAAAATCGTCTTTCGAAAATTCGTCAAAAAAAATTTAAATTTTAAATTTAGTTCTTTTTAACAATTTTTGTTCAATTTTTATAAAAAAAAAAAAACATTCAAACAAAAGCATAATTACTTCATACCCAGCTAGCATTTTCAATCGTGTAATAGTTACTAGGAGTCTCATGATGAGCGTCTTTGATCGTCGATGAACGCATTTTTTAATAGTAGAAGATTCCTCACACGGAAAAAACTAACACGAGTGAGATTCTTCCATAGCACATACATAATCAAACAAGACTTTCATGCCATGAAGAAGTGTAACACGAGTGAGATTCTTCCATAGCACACAGATTATTTAACAAGTCTTTTATGCCATGAATCATATAAGACTCATTGTAGATATTATCTTACAACTCGTAAAATGCTCGGCGTATAATTGTTGAAAATATGATTTATACAGAGAGTCGTAAAAGGTTCATTCGATGATGATTTGACGAAAGATAAACAAAGTTTTGTTTTTGTACTCTGAAAAGAATCATTTGAAGATTTTCTTAAGACTTGCATATTACAGCCGTACCTAAACAAAAGCTGCACTCGTTTTTAGTTCTCAAAATTTGTCATGCCCAAAAAATTTGTATGGAGCATACCTAAATAGAGCGGCGTCAACGCTTTGCAATTGGAAAACCCGATTTTGACAGCTGGTTAAATAGTGTATATTGTTAATTAATAATGGCAATTTAGCTTTTTTTTTGTCAATCTAGCGTTCTTATCTCTATTGTTATTTATAATTTGTGGGTTTTATTAAACAAGAAAGTTATCACTACTGTTCGTGACACAACGTTGTCGCTCTTGCTAAGGTAAGGCATATCAGCGCTGAAGCTAAGCGGAAGAAAACGTTTTGTCATCCGCTCTTGTTAACACTGCCTTAACACATGAAAGTTCTTTCATGAAATTTCTGTATACGTATTATAAATAAAAATTTCAATTCTTGACTTTCTTGAAAATTTCTTGGTCGATTACACAGGAAAGTGAAAGTTCATTTGAAAAATGTCGTCAAAGGACAAACTTCTAACAAAAATGTCTCTTCTTCTTCTTTTAAAAAATGTCTCTTCTTCTTCTTTTATTATTTTGCTTTTTTGAAGTTTCAGAGTTGCGAAGACAATTACTCACGCCGAACATCAGGCATTCGTTCAAATTAATATTTTTTTTAATTTTTTTTCATGATATTTATACATTTCAGATAGAATAATTGTGTTCTTAATATTTAGTTGAAAAAATATGTTAAATTCTTTATATATACGCGAAAAACAAGTTGCTTTTGTAACTGCTATTTCACACAGTCCTGAAATTTCAAGTGAACAATTTTTTATTGGCAGCACTGCTTAGTTTATTGTTATTTTCTTTCAAAAAATCGCTTTCTTAAAATGTTCATTGAAAGCTTCCTGAAAGTTGGGGTGAAAGTGTAAAAATGTAAACGTGTTAGTGAAAAAGTGTGAGTATATTGCAACTTTCATGACATTACTTCCACATGAAAATGCTAGGTAAGGTACGGCAGTTAAACATTTCAAGATTAAAAAACGAACGTGTCACAAATGTAATGTTTTATTCAGACTTTGGAGACTGAACAAATCGTCACTTTTTAGAAAAAAACAGCAAATCGGCACTTCGTTAATTTCGGAACAAAAAATCGTTAAAATAACGATGAATCGTCACATCTAGCAGCCCTGGACGAAAATTCCGCTCTTTTGACAGTAAACGAAAATTACTAAATTTAATAAAATAACTGAATACTGCTTTGTTTTTACGGAATATGTAGTTAATTTGTTGATAATTAATTTATGTATATAAAATAACTGAAAATTTATTTGTTTTTACGGAACATGGGGATTGAAATTTTGACAGTAAAAATTAAATTAACATTTTGTTAAAAATAAATCAAAAATAAGTAGACAGGTTTTTAACTTATCATTTATTTTATATTACAATTTCAGTGCCCCGGTAGGCTAGCTGTTAGCGAGCTAGTCTATCAGCGCCGAGGTTGCGGGTTCGATTCCCGCCAGAGACTCTGGTTTCTTTCCTGCAGACAAGCATAGAGCTTCGCGGGATTAGCTTAGGAAATTAAAAAAAAAAAAAATTTATGTACAGAATATTGTGAGTTCATGTTATCATTGCCTCCAAACATGTTATAGTTGATAATCACTAAAAATATGCTTAACACTTATAATGGAATGGTTGTTTTTCAACCATAGCATGTTGCTCTTAAAAAAGAGAAAAATACTATTGTTAATTTAAAAACAATTTTTTTTCATATTTAACCATATAAGGTTTAAAGGCAACAATAACAAAAACAATTAAATAGTTGTCGGTGACAATAATATTGTTAAATTAAACATAATTTGTTTAAATTTTTTTTTAAAAATAGTTTTGTTGGAAGTGACCGTATTAAAACATGTTTTTTCTCTGCTTGTAAAAGCAATATTGTAAGGATCTTTCTATATATAGCCCCAGTTCGAGAGAGACAATTTCTACACAATGTTTAAAAAATTCAATAACAAGTTAATAACTTGCATTATACATGTACATCATTGATAGAAAAACGAAATTTTATACTATTTTCTGTTGACTTCTTTTTTAATTTATATGAATTGATTGTTTATAGATGAACAAACAAACCAGTTAGTTTCTATTAAAACAAGACATAATTATCATGGTACAATTAATAAGGTAACTCTAGTTCTACACCAAATACAATAGGCAAAAATAACATACACATATTTTGTTGGTAGAAAAACCTGATAGATAGTCAAAACATATGTGTTCTTCTAGCAACAACAAATACTCTTATTTGTAAACAAACAAAACTGTAAGCCAATTGTGACAAAATGTAAGATCTGACCACCGTCTGTACGAAGCTTAAGTCCTCATCCATATTATGAAACATTTTTCTTCAATTCTCTTTTGAAACTGCATTCGTGTCCATAGAATAAAAATTTTGTTTTACAGCATTGAGTCATTTTCTATGGCTTTTCACTTTCTTTTAATAACAAATTAACAAAAACTGCTTGTACATGAAACAAATAACACTTTTGCATTCGTCTTTCCCCTTTCATCAACAAACTCAAATGTTTCATAATATGGATAATATGGGACTAAGGTTCGTATACAATATTCAGCTTGTCTGCTGGGGTTGCCTTATTAATTGTACCATGGTAATTATCTATCTAATAATACTTCATTATTTCAAACTAACTACTTACACACTTCCATATAAATACATACATACATATGTACACATGTAAAGGAAAAAGGAAATTATTAATAACCGAACTTAAAATGAATAAAATCTTGAAACGCAATCATAGACATGTCACATTTATAACTACTTTTTCTAAGACTTGCAACAATTTACTGTCACCATTGGTCTGCATCCATCAATCAATTAGTAGCTCTCCAAAGACACGCACTTTTTGTCGCCTCTAAATGAAATCCGAACATCCAAAAATGAAATGTGAAACAATAACTCGGAAATAATAAAGGCAAACATAACAAAACAAGGCTATTATAAAAAATATTTGTGGAGCATGCAACACGTTTTTATAAGTATGTATAGACAATTTATAAAAGCAGATTGTCTTCCAAGCCAATCAAAAGACATACCAAATACATACAAGCATAGATGTATGTATGAAAGATATGTATGTATAATGATGGCATTTTGAGTAATTGAAAATGAAACTGTAAAAATAATTTGATATATGTACATACATACATATATAAAAAAAAAACAATTGAAACTTAAATAATATATCAAAAAAGTAAAAACAAAAACATGAAGTGCTGGTGATATTGGTTGTCGAATAAAAGGAGTATTGCTATCATTTAACATTCTCAAGGAAAAATAAAACAATCCAAAAAGCCCAGGTTGTAACAATTCTCAGCCATCATCTGCAGAAAACAAACAAAGAAACAGCAAGAGTAATCAACTAAAACCAAGCAATCAAACCAGGTAACCCAACTAACTATGTAACCAGCCAAATCACCAGCCAGTTAGACAGACAAACTGTGAGCCAACCGACTTAAAAACTTACAAAAAAAAAATTTTTATTCAATGTGTGTTTGCACAGCTTAATGGTTAGAAAGAAATAAAATTAACAAATAAAAAGAAAAATAAAATTCATAAAAGAAGAAAAAAAAAAACTATAAAAAGTAAACAAATTTGCCAAAAGCACTAGTGGCAGTTAATAAGCGACAAATGCGGGTGTGTTTGGTGTTCCCACACTGCAACACATTACAGTCACTCACCACACTACGTGTACAACAAATAAAATGCAATGCATTGCAACTACAACCACTGCTGTAAGAACTACTACTGCAGCAGTCAATTTAATACATACATAGAAAACTTGTAGCTAGAAAAAAATTAGACAAATCTTAAAATACTTGAAATTCCCATCGTCTAAGGTTGGTTGGCGGATTGTTTGGTGGCAGACAACGATGATGTTGCATCGCCTTTTGTATGTTTGTTTGTTTTTTCCCTTGTTGTTAAAATAAACAACACACTCACCTATATTTGCCATAATTGACAACAACAATATAAGCAACATCTCAAATCAAGCCTTTTACTTCTGTAGCCACAAAGACTAGTGACACAGTGCCTCGTAAAACTGGTAGAGGTTAACGCACTATGGGTTGAAAGTGAATAATATAAACAAATTATTTGTATCCGTTTTAAATCATTGGGATGATTAAAGTTACTTAAATTGGTTATTTGACTTTAAGTTAATGAATCCCCTTAACAAAATTTCTATTTGTTTTTAATACATTTTCTTATGCAAATCGACAGTAGTTTATATTAAACTAGCATTTAAGCCGCTACTTCGTAGGCGTCTCCTTTTTCTTCGTGGACATATTCTTATGCCAAAATTTATTTTTCTAGGCTTGTACCAGTTAATAAACAAAAAAGTACGAAACAGCCAACTTACAGATTTTCCTTCACTCAGGACCTTGCATGTTAAATTTAATGTTCATAAGACCAATATTAACGAAAATCAAAAAAGTACAAGTTAATAAACAAAAAAGTACCAAAAACTTCCCTCTTATAGATTCTTATCCACTCAGGACATTGCATCGTGAATTCTATGTTTTTAGGTCCAATAACAACGGAAATTAAAAAAGCCCTCTTACAGATTATCATTCACTCTGGACCTTGGAATTTTATCTTTCTAGTTCCAATACCAACGGAAATTCAAAAAGTACCAGTATAAGCATAAAAAAGTACCAAAAAGTTCACTCTTATAGATTCTCATCCAGCCAGGACATTGCATATTGAATTTTATGTTTTAAGGTCAAATACTAACGCAAATTCAAAAAGTACCAGTTAAAGAATAAAAAATTACCACCAAGTTCCGCAATAGATTCTTATCCACCCACTCAGGACAGTGCATGTTAAATCTTATGGTGTGAGGTCCAATATTAACGATAATTAAAAAAATATCAGTTGTAGAACTAAAAAGCTAAAGAAAAATATCAAAATTTCCCGTATTTCCTTTTTTTGGTACTATTTTTTCCCTCATTAAAGTATCAAAAATTTCAGTATTGTAGTGAGGCCCAAAGTTTAGTACGAATATGTCAATGAATGGAGAAAAATTTTTTGTAAAAAAAAGTACCAAAAATAGTTACGATTTTCATCCCTTTAAATGTTCAAATTTCGAAAAAGTACCAAATTCTTAGTCTTAGTGGATCGATTTGGGGAATGACAAATCTCTGGTCCAAATTTTAAGTTTTTAGTTTCAGGCGTTCAGGCTGTGCGATGATGAATCAGTGAGTCAGTAACGTTACAATTTTATATATATAGATTGTTTAGCATATTGTTCTAGTTTAATTCTTTTTTAAACGACTGTCAAGGGAGTTTAAACTTAAATAGTTGTAACTGGTGCCATTATTTTGACGAAAAATTGGTAAGCTAAAAAAAAAATTTTAGCCAGACTTATCGATATCCTAATGGAAAGAAAATAAAAGAAGTTAAAAGGTAAGTACAAAAATACAGTATAAAATTATATGTTTAAATTAAATTGGAAATAATAAATTTATTTAAAAAGTTTCTGATAACTGGGGCTTAATTGCGGCATTTGATATCGAACGAAATCAGAATACAATTTGATTGATAAATAGAATAGCATTGCTAAACAAATTTTAGTTTTTTTTTTTTCTTTGTAAAAGTGCAAACAATATTGACCATTGCATGTAAGTTGATTGTTATTTCAATAACAAAAGTATGAAAATTCTATAAAATAATTTATAAATAATTGCGACCTACGACAAACGATAACAACGATATTATGATAACCTACGATTTTAATATGACTACAGTAATCATAATATGATTTTTCAGATATGTTGTGATTACTTCTTGGGCTTATTATGATTACCATGATAAGAATATGATCAAGGTAAAAATATTATGATGTAATATTACGAATATATTTGGTCATAATATGATTCAATAATAATCGTAATATGGTGACTAGAATCATGAATCTTATTATAATATGTTGCTTTAAGAATATGTTAATCACAACCATGTTTTTCTTTGCGTGTATAGATATTTCTGCATTTATCTATATATATAAAAATGAAAAATGTTTGTGTGTTTGTTTGTTTGTTTGTTGGCTTATAGACTCCTAAACTACTGAACCGATTTTCCTAAAATTTTTACAGTAACATCACGTGAGCCCTAAAAAAATAGGCTACTTATTTTTTCGATAGGGGCAGGGGAATTGGTACCGCCCATAGGATACCAATATTAAATATCGCATATCTTAAGAGCCGCTGCACGCATTTTGTTGAACTTTTGGTAGTAGGATCTTCTGTGCCCCAAAATTGAAATCAAATAGCAGCGGGGGAAGTGGTACCCCCCATAGGGCGCCAATGTTTAATACTGCATATCTTAAGAACTGTTATAGTGAGAATGTTCAAAGTTTGCAGAAGCCACTCTTATGGTATACTACATTTTGAAAAAAAAAAATAAAGCGGATAGGCGCAGAACTATCAAAGGGAGAGTCTTCAAACGTGGTTTAAGCAGTGTAGCGAAGCGCACCGGGTTTAGCTAGTTTGCTATACAATTCAGCCTTTGTTTTACGCGAAGATAAAAAGGATTTCTTTAACTGACCCTATAAATAACTCTATCTTCTGTTGGCGTGGTCTTTCGTGCCCATGACTTTCTGGCTTGGGCTTCAAACTCCTTTGTCTTCCTATACAAGTGAATTGCATAAAATACCATTTTTTTGAGTAAGCTAACTTTTGTGCTATAGCCGACATTGACAGTTGTTCATTCTGATAACACTGCATTTGTGGAGTACATACACTATTTTTTCCCATTTTAAAAACCAAAACGTATAAAAATTATTGCAAGTTACTCTACTATTTTTCAAATTACACTCACCTTGACAATTACACTGGTTCACAAATTTTTAACTTTTTGTTATAACCTCAATAATGTGATGTTTTTAAGATGAATCGAGACTGCAGATCACGAATATTTTATTTTTCTCAAGAAACGTTTTCGAAGTAAACGCGAAGGCTTTTTTTAAAAATCTTGAAAAAAGATTTTTTAACTACCCAAATTTTACACTGTTACAAACAAAGATATCTATTTTCTCTTCCAGCCGATATCTATACTGTGTTCATCGGACAAAAATTCACTGAGTTACATGCCTTAAGATTAGAAAAACGGATTTTTCCTACGTTTTTTTAAAATTCAACATTTTCAGTCCTTCCATTAAAGCAAAAGAGAAATTTTTTTTTAAATTTTTAAACCCATATCTTAAAGACAGTTTTGTTCCAAATATACTTGTAACCAGGGCTGCCAGATTTGACGATTTATCGTCATTTTGATGATTTTTTGTTCCAAAATTCGCAAAGTGACGATTTGCTGATTTTTTTCTAAAAAGTGACGATTTTTTTTTAGTCTCCAAAGTATGAATAAAACATTAAATTTTCTGATACATTCGTTTTTTAATCTTGGAATGTTTAGCAGCCGTACCGTAACAAGAGCGGAAGGCAGAATGTTTTCTTCGCTTAGCTTTTACACTGATATGCCATACCTTAGCAAGAGCGTAAACGTTGTGTCACGAACAGTAGTAAAAGCTTTCTTGTTTAATAAAACCCACAAATTATAAATAAAAATAGAGATAAAAACGCTACTTTGACCAAAAAATTGCTATTAAACGAGCTGTGAAAATCGGGTTTTCCAATTGCAAAGCGTTGATGCCGCTCTATTCAAAAACTAGAAAACGCGTGCCGCTTTTGTTTTGGTACGGCTGTAATATGCAAGTCTTAAAAAATCTTTGATTATTTTCAGAATACAAAAACAAGAATGTTACACTTTACATCTTTTACGACTCTCTGTATAAATCATATTTTAACAATTATACGGCGAAAATTTCACGAGTTGTAAGATAATATCTACATGAGTCTCATACGGTTCTTGACATGAAAGACTCGTTATATAATCTTTACCCACGTCTTAAACGATTCCCACAACAATTGAAGAAGCGTCTTTCGCTGTGCTATGGAAGAATCTCAGTCGTGTTACAGTTTTTCCCTACGATTAAAAAATGCGGTCATCGAAGATCAAAGACTTCCAGTATCTCTTACACGACTGAAAATGCTAGCTGCATATGAAGTAATTATGTTTTTGTTTAAATGTATTTGATTTTTAAAAATCGAACAAAAATTGTTAAAAAAAACTAAATTTTAAGTTGTCCGATTTTTTTGACGATTTTCGAAACGTGAAAGACGATTTTTTATTTTTTCTCAGGAAATTGACGATTTCCTCACAAATTTATCTGGCAGCCATGCTTGTAACATAATGTTTATACTGTGCTAGTTGCAAAAATAGACAAGCCGGGCACAAGGCATAACCGTTTTTTAGGGTAGCTCTAGTTTTTGAGATATACGGTTATCTCGAAAATGGATGAGGCTGCACAACATATATTCACGTAACTAAAAAACGATTTAGTTTATTGTTGAAATTCCGCAATAAAATTTCCTTTAAGAAAAGTAAAACTAATATGCCCAGTCGTTTTAGAAACATAATTTTGCTTTTGGAAAAAAAATAATTTTTTTTATAAAAATTTCCAAATTTTTGTTTTTTAAAAATTCATAAAAAATTGGAAAACACAGCTAGGCTTCTAATTTTTTGCAGACATATAACAAAAGAAGCTGCAAACAAAACAAGTCATAAATGATCAAAATCTGTTAGCAACTTTTGATTTTAATCATTTATTGTATGGGAGCCCCCTAAGAAGTGGTGATAAGGGGCAATTATGTCTCGAGAAAATGTTAAGGACAAAAAATTAATTAAGGTCGGTCATACATTATATCCTACTAGGGGCGACTCCTGGGCATTTATGAGACTTTTTCTTCAATATATTTCTAGTCTGCATGAAACGTTTTGTATGGGAGCAACCTTACTTTTCTTAAATGAAATTTTATTGCGGAATTTCGCTTTTTTAATTTTTTCAATAAGCTGAAGCAGCTAGAACGGCGTACCCGAATTAGGTTAAAACGCCAAGTGCCCAGCTTGTCTAAAAAAAGTGTAAATTTCGAGCAAAGTGTTGTCATCGGACAAAAAATAATAATATCGCAATAAAATTAGCAAAAACATCCAAATTTAAATTTTCAATAAAAACATTTTTGTTTCTTGATTATGTTGATTGGATTAGGAATAAGTGCTAAGAGATGATTTAATTTGTTAACGTAATTCTGTTTTTGGGCAAAAATGTTATATTTTTCCTCTTCGATTTACACTTTTATGTTGCGATGACGTTTCACTATCTAGCAGTATTTACTAGAGTATCCACTAGATTAATCGTTGTTCGATTAGTCGAAGTGAAATAAAAATCAAAGTAATTTTAAAGACTTAAGTTTATAAAAAAATCACAAAAGAAATACGGTGATTTTTAAAAAAAACTTTAACTTAGAATGTCCATCGACTTCAATTTCACTCGATTTCTAGGAATAATAAATTGGTTTTAAAAGTTTTTTATAACTGGCTAGCACCTCTCACAAAAAGTGCCTGGACTAAAAAGGCAAAAGTATAATAAATAAATAAAAAATTATTTTAAAAATATGAGCAAAAACAGGCTCCCGCAAATTGCAAATTACAAACCGAAAAAAAATTTGTGGTTACCGCCTGCTTCTTAACATAACTGTACTAAACTTTGGCTTTCAGATCATTTTATAGTCTGTTAAACCAAAGAGGTTTTCCTTAATCTTGGTTGGGTCTTTTTAATGCATAAAAACTGTATTTTTGCAGCCGGGTTTTTTGATTTTTTTTTAATTATTTATTTAATTTAAAAGTCTCATAGCACATATGAATTATTATTTTATTGTTTATTGTTAAACTACATGTTTGTTTTATTGTTTTTCTGTGTTTATAATATAATGAAAGTATCCATTCATGTAGAGATTTATGTTTTTTTCCATTGGATAAAATTATTTCAATTATTCGAGTTAGTCGAGTAATTCGAACAATTTAAAACCCTTACTCGATTAATCGAGCAATTTTAAAATTAAAAAATCGATTAATTCCTTACTCGAACAAAACCAAAAGTCAAATAATTGGATACTCTAGTATTTATCCATCATGGTCTGATTTCCATTACTGCAAGACGTTTAATTCACTTGATTAAACGTTTAATTTACTTAATTACATTTTTAATTAAAACTGATTTTATTTTTGATTAATGCGTTTACTGGTGCAACATTTTTTTCTGTGTATAGATATGGGCTGAATGCGAAAAGACATATACATTTTTGCAAAATTTTCTAGAGGTTTTTCGGAATACCTAAAACAACTGCAGAGAAACACGATTGTCGCGTATATTTCGTAAACGCTTCTTGAGAAAAATTAATGAATGCCATATTCGTGTTAAGCAGCCCCAATTTAGCTTAGAAAATATCTAATTTTTGAGGTTCATTTGTTTTTGTGGCATAGTGTTATTAAAGGATATATAGTTTGAATTAACAACAATATAAATTGTCTACTCTTTGAATAATGTTCCTTATAAGTTACAGGTAAAGTATTCATAGAAGTTACACTGCGATAGTTTTTTCCAAAAGCAACGTTTCTAATTATGCGGCCACCATTGTTAACATACACACAATCATTATATTATTTCCCATAAAGGCACATTTTGTCTGACTATTCATATTGAAAATTAAGCGAAAACATGTTGCTCTTTTTATCTGTTTAAAGACAAACATGTTAAGATTGCGCAATTAAGCAAACAAAATATTTGTGATAAACATACAAATTGTTACAACAACCATAAACCACTATATACAACCACAATATTGTTGTGTTAATCATAAAGAGGACTGAGTAAAACTAAATATGGTTGCAAATTATATCGTGGGTACTCTGACGTAACCTCGTATCCCAAAAAACACTACTTTACAAGAGAGACAAAAAACATTTTATTCGAAAATCTAAAAAAAAACTTTTGAATATTTGTTGTTAATTTGAAAGTTTTATTAACTTCTTATAGGTTTATATGCTAATTATGCTTAAGAAATTATTTTAAGTTTAATTTTTTGATTAAATTTTAAGATACGAGCTTACGATCCGCTAAGTTTAACAAGAAATGTCAGTTACGAGGTTTTACAGTTATAAATAAATACAGTATTTTATTTAAAGTGCTTAGAATAAATGTTTTCTAAGATCAAATTTTAATAACTTAAAACGTGGGATTTATTTTAAACTAATTTTTTATTCATATTTAACATACATATATGGGCTATTCACAAGGTAGTCATAAAGTTGTAAAGTCATATGTCTTGAAATAATTACAAGAAATATATATGACTGCTGTGGGCAAGCGCTCATAATTTAGATTTCTAATGTACAGTTACGACGAAATAATGAACACAGCATTAAAATTTTTATTTTGTTTCAAACACAACAATAATTTGTTTCAACAATTGTAAAATATTATTTAGGACATTATGACGATATGACTTTATAGCACACCTTGTGAATAGCCCAATAATATATAATGAAATTTTTTTAAAATACTTTTAAACATTAATAGTTATATAAGGCCGTGATTATTCATTGTCATAAAAAGAATGATAATCCTTATGGATTAATGATTTCAACGATTGAAGATCTTTAAATTTTTGAGCTGTAATAGAAATAACTCCTTGGTGCAAAGGATTTGCCTGATCTTCATTGTACTTTTTAGTCAATCGATGAGGTAGATCCTTCCACTTATCATTAAATGATAATTTATACAAAATACTATCTTTACTGTACTTCAAGCCACGTAACTGTAAAACAGTCGGAGATCCAGACTTGTTACCTGGTCTAATAGATTTACAAGTTTTCAATTCTGAATAATTATAAAAAACGTATGATCAACATATTTCACTTTATAAGGATTTTTTTTTTGATCTTGCTTGTTGAATTATCTCCACAAAATTAGCGGGCACAAACAATTCACGATTTTTTTACGTATTTTTTTGATTCGCAAATTGATACAAGGCGTTTGCTAGAGTTACATTACGATTTTGCGCGCTGCAACCATCGCTATAAAAAAACAATAGGTGTACTCAGATTAACTTCATTTTTCAAAAAATCAATTAAACATGATGCAAAAAATTTGCCATCCATACCACCCTCGCCTTCATGCCATACGCAGCAAACGGTATCACCATTGGCATTATTATATACAGTGAACTGATGACATTTTAACTTCTGCTTAAAGTATAATGAACCAGCTGGCAAATATGGAATCATTTGAACCGCTTGCACATCTACTGTAAAAGCTTTTATTTTTCCAGAAAAAGCATTTAATTTATCACTTTGTTTCTCTTGTCGGGCTCTATTTGTTTCTGCCAAATGGCGAGAATACACATCTTCAGAAATGTTTTTATTTTTAAAAGAAAAACATGTGTCACAAAAATCTTTCCGGGGTAAATAAATACTAATATTCATTGATTCCATTTCCTTGCGTAAAAATCCATAGCTTGCTATCTCATTTTTTGAAACTTTTAAATCATTCATGTTCTTCACGAATTCTCGATAAATATCTTGAACTGACTGATAGATATTTTCCAAATACAATTTTGCATTATCCTTTCTGCAATAATGAGATTCAAGTTTTGGCAAATCAGTCAAGAAATTTGTACATGTTCTTTCTTAAATTTATCTTTTTTACAGCTTTTTCGTGTATTTTTCAGTTTTGAATTTTTTAAAATCTCACTATCGTTACTTTTCTTGACCGAATATAATACTTGCCACTCACCAGTGCCAATTGTGTTTAAAAACATTTTTTTACATACTTGTAACCGTTGATTATTTATAAGTAAATGATATTTTAGACTACAGCTTCGCCGAGATTCAGAATTATTATCAGATCGAGATATTATTTCGTTGTTTACTAATGCAACAACGTATTGTCGTCTTTGATTCCAGGTCGGATCATTCTAAATAGAATTGAAACAATTTTTCCTCATGCCTTCTGTAATTTCATTACATTTTTTATTTACGCTCTTTTCACATTTTTTGGAATTTTTTCTAACTTGTGCACTGTAAAAATATTATATGACATGAGTTACGTGTTTTTAAAATAAGATGCCTGAAATACGAGGTTCTGTTTTTTTAAATTAATAATTAACGGGTGGAAATTTTTATTTAAAATTTTACACAGTTGTGTAGAAACATATTCTTAATATGAATCCGTGTTAAACTCAAAACCTTCAAAAATTGAGTTACGAGGTTACGTCAGAGTACCCTCGATATGTATTGTTAAAATAACCAAAATATATATAATTTTTTTTTACAAACAATTTAGTTTAAAATAGTAGCAGTAATAGTAAGTGGTAAATTTTCTGAATTATTTGAAAAGCATCGACCTACAAAGAATTTAATTGAAGATCCTAAGTAGCAATTTAATATTGTCAACAGGGCAAACAGAAAAATTAGACCAAAAAAAATTAACTTATATGTACTGATAATATTTTGTACAAGTCTCTCAATATTTCCATAGTGTCATACTTTAATATTCATCCAGCCGTCATTCTATAAATTACAAATACTCAATTAAAAAAAACTTTTTATTTTTACAAAATCTTACAACTTTTTTAAGTCACCCGCCCAGTGTCCCAGCTGCTGACAAAAAACTTTAACAAATATCACGAAAAGAGCAAACCCCCAAATAAAGCAGAAAAAAATCCAACCAATATGATGAAAAAAAAAAAATTAAAATAGTTGGTATTAAATTTTGAAGATGATTTTTCTTTTCATTTGTTGTATACATCAAGGAAAGTAAATCTCTTTTGTTCACTATTTATGCATCCATCCGTTTTTTTTTTTTTTTTTTTTTTTTTCTACTATTTTTCAAATCAAATCTTAGATATTCCCATCCATCTTCAAAGCGAAGTAAATAACTAGTACTCACTCTGTACTCACTTTACTTTTCAAAATTCAAAATATATTTAGCTTGCAAGCAAACAACATGCGCCAAATACATTTCAAAGACATTTTCTATGGTGGCCTCCAGGTTGTTGGTTGTATGCTGCTCGGTCGCACTCATCATTTAACACAAATTGTTGTTGCTGTTGTCGCTGTTTTTCTTTTCATATCTTCAGTTGTACAAATCTTCTCGACATAGCAGACTTTAGTAGACAGTGGAAACAAAAAAAAAAAAAAAAAAACACACAATAGACAAAACAGTTGAATAAGAAACTCTTATAAACGGGCGTCTAAACTGACGGTTGGAGGAATAGACATATAAAAGACACCCAGTCAGTCAGACAGGTAACTAGAAAAAACAACTAGCCACCATCAGCTTACTGCTCTATACAATGATGGCATAACTTGGCTTTATTTTTTTAACGATGATGTAAGTTTTATTTCCAGCGTATGCATTTCTTGTTTGGTTTCATCCTCATATGAGAGAGAAAAGAAGAGAATTAAAGTTATACATAAGTTGCATGTGCTTCTGCAAAAGTTTATTAAGGTAAATTTTAATCTTCACTACTTCGCTTGCTGGAGGCAGGGTTGTCAGACTTGGGGATTTATCCCCAAAGTTGGGGATTTCATGTGAGCAAAAAGGACAAGGAAAGTCATTTGGGGATTGGGGATTTTTTTGGGGATTTCAAAAAAGATTTCGGGGATTTTTTGGGGATTTTACACTTTTTTATTATTTTTTATTATATATGAATAAAAATAGCAAAACTTTTATCTTACTCTTATATAGTGTAAAGGGTCCTAATTAAGATTATCATTTTAATTAAGTGTGTAAAAGGTACTTTTTAAACTTGTTATTTTTCTTGAATGGGTGTTTAAAAAAAAGAATTTTAAAATAGAATCTAAAATCGTTGAAAACACATAAAATTTTTGACTTTTTAAAGACAATTTTGAAGCAAATATGAATGTATTCCCTAAAAATAAGTAAATATGAAAAATCATATAATAAAGATTGGGAAAAAAATGCTAGGCTATTGGTTAGTAGTTATTATGCATTATATACAATACAATATAATGGATCAAAGTACTAAATAAATAACGGATATACATATGTATGTATTTTTATTGTTGATTATAAGGATGACTTTAACCGATTGAACAAGCTCCAAATTATTATAACCTGCTCATTCGTCTTCAAAAACAGCATATTGTTCTGCTTGTAATTCCTCACTGGAATCGCATAAAAAGGATTTAAGAAAACATACAGAAACCAAATGATTTTTTTGACTAAAAATTTTTATTTGGGGATTTTTGGGGATTTCTTATTAACATTTTTCTTACCTTTTTTTTAAAAAAATTTTAAATTTGGTCAGAAAAAAAACAAACAAAAAGTATTAATTTTTTAAGGTTTTGTTTTTTGGGGATTTGGGAATCTGGGGATTTTTGGGGATATTTTTTTAATTTTTTGGGGACAAGGACAAAAAGTACCTGGCAGCCCTGGCTGGAGGTTCATATTAAAGTGTTGAGTTTTTCTGGAAGCTTTTGGTAGGTGTTCGCCATACAAATAAGAAGAATTGTTGGCACAGTGGTACGTTTTGCGGTTTTTTTAAATTAAAAGATTTCTTTTGCAATTTATTTAAATAAAACCTTTTGCAATTAGCATTCCTGTTTATCCTAAAATAGTTTTCTGCCCTCTTCCTCAATAACGAAAGACTTTCTGACCATATTTCCCTGTTGCAACTTTAAGCATCTTACACTCCTTTGCAACAGTAATTTTGTGACGACAGCTCTACAACTGAATGTAAGTAAAATATAGAACCTCCGAAAAATAACTTTAAATATAAAAAATCTCATATAGACACTAGTGTCGAGAAAAAAATTTTGACACCAATAACTTTTTTATCAATCTGAACCGTATAATAAAATTTTAAGATTGTTCATCCGTTAAGGTGTTCCGTTTTTATTTTTATTACAATTTTCCTAAAACGTAGGGCAATTTTTGTGAGTTTAGAATAAAAAAAACAAGTAAGAAAGTACAGTCGGTCAAGCCCGACTATATGATACAATACACCACAGTATTTTAAAACACATTTACGAGAGTGCACCCTATTCGGGACGCATGGAGAATCATGCTTATGTGTCCATATAAATATGGATCTATTTATGTTTTAAGTTTCATTAAATCGGTTTGATAGTTTCTGAGAGGCAGAAATTGCCCTTATCTCCCCTCGTGGTACTACGATTCGGCCCATTTTCAATAGGCTTAGTCCTTGTGCCAATAAGAACCAATAGGCCAAATTTTATCAAATTATCTCCAAAATTGCGAGTTGTACTTTGCGCAAAAGGTTACATGGACGGCGGGACAGCCAGCCGGACGGACATCGTTAGTTCGACTCAGAAAGTGATTCTGAGTCGATCGGTATACTTTAAGGTGCTACACACATCAGCACAAATGCAAAATTTGACGAAAATTTGAACTCGAGGGTTAAAGTTCGTTAGATAAAAATTGGGGCTCTCTTTTAAGGAGTCAGTTCTGTAGAGGTATAATGTAATGAACATTATTTTTGTGTCCCCAATATTTCTCAAGAATAAACTAACCCTCTATTTCCAACCCTTCAAGATGCTCCCATACATAAAAATATTACAGGAATGAATAAGATTGATCGCGTTCCGGTTATTGTTACTGACGACGAAATCGAACAAATATCGGGCGTTCCAAAACTAGATTATGGAAAAGGCAAAAACATTGCAGCTACTGGTAGAATGGACCATTTCGAATCAAGTTCAATCCATGTCATTGGACACGACATCTTTAAACACCGGTGAATTACAGTTTTACTTGAGCAGTTATTAGAAATGGATAAATCACATATACGAATTGGTGATAAGAAAGAAAAAATTTCAAGCAAAATTTAGAAAAATCAATCAAAATACATTCGAATGATCGATTATAAGATAGTTGTTTCGAAATAAATTACTGCGCCAGATAACATTATTAAATTTTTCATGGCCCAATCACTCTTGGAATCTGACAATTCTTAAATTGTACCGTCGCAATAGCACAATTGTGTCAAATTGGACTTTTTCTTAAGTTGCGTGACAGCTATTATTCACCAAAAATTTTACAGAAGCAGTTAAGTGGTTTGTTTCAATTTATGGCATTTTTGTTTCATTTCTCACATCTTAATCGAATAGTTTCTCGACGCGAGAGTTACAGAGCGTGGACACCCGCCTCATACAGGGATACGAGTACATTTACTTATGTATGTATGCACTTTATTTGTTAGTATAACATCATGAATATAAGTTTATAGCAATGCAGTTTTTGATAGTTATGATCAGGGCTGGAGACATGTAATCAAAAGTTTTATTATTGAAAAGAAAAGGGAGTTAATTCGACTTAAAGAAATGATAAAACTTCCTTGGTATTTTTTTTTAAATTGTACCAAAAAAAAGATGAATTGTATTACTGTACCAATAAAGTTGTGATTCTACCAAATTTGGTACAATTGTACCACAAACCCCAGCAGTGGGTTTAACTAGAGAAAATACAACGTCACACGGTGGAGGTCTTCATATAACAAGGGGCCAAACAAAGAAGGAGTTATTGCAGAGAAATTTGGTGGTTTAAACTGATAGTAGATAAAAAAAAGTTGTAAAATTATTATATAACCGCACAAGAATTCGTGTCCTTTCAATAAATCCTTAAATTACAAAATACTAAAAGAGCGCTTAGCTTACTGATAATTCATTCACCACTGATAATCGACACTAGATTAAAAGGTTGTAAATTTACTTTAAACTCGTACAAGGATTCGTGTCCTTCGCATATATTCTTAAATGAAAAATGCAGGAAGAGCGACTAGCTTTCTCAATTTTTGACACGTACCGCTGAAGGCATCTCTAGGAAGCAGGTAAGTTATGGACAAGTTTTAAGTTGAAGCTTTTCTGCCAATTTATACTTGTGAGGTCTGGTCTGATTATAAAGCATCTGTGAAGCAAAATGTTGCCAATCATATTTAAATTGTTATAAAACCATCCTTATTTAAACAAAAATATTGAATAAAGCTATGCGAAATACAACATTATTCACACATATGCACATTAGGGGGGCGCCGAATATTCGCATTCGCATTTGCGAATTATTCGCTTATTTTTGCTATTCGCATATGCTAAAATGTATTTAAATATTTAAAGGGAATATCTAATAATGGACACTTTTAAGAATATAATTTTTGTAAAAATTTATTTTATTGTGTATGGAGACCGCTGAAGGGTTGGAGACTGAGGGTATTTTGTTTTAAAAAAATATTTGGGCTAAAAAAAAATTGGGTGCGTCTTACCATTTTACTACATTAGAGGTGACTTCTAGGTAGTTTTGATTATTTAAAGACGAAATAAAAACATTAAGAAGAGATCGTGGTCGACTGTACACGTGAGAGGTACGTTCATTGTGGCCGACAATACATTAAACTCAGTTTGAGGTATGTCTAGTGGATTCTATGAAGTGAAGTGATTTAGTTGTAATCATGTCAATTTTAAGTGATTAACAAATGACTTCAATGCTTAAAACGCCAAGTGTGAACATAGTAAACGGTCCATAATTGCCCAAAGTTTCTTAGTACTCACAAGTGGTGTGGACTTTCTTACTCGATTTTTTTAAAGAATCTTAATCCAATCATCGGTTTTATTCACATGTAAATAAAAAGTATAAATCTGTGTCTAGGGGGTACGATTCCTTTATTTTATTATAGCACATGTAATCCGGTGGGTGCGTAAATTCAGTTTATTTATCTCAATACAGCACTATACTGTGTTGAATATGCACTTTGATGAAGATGACTACCGTTCCGTTCGCAATGGATGCGATATATGAAGGGTTCAGAGCTAAACCAAACCAAGTCATAAAATAAAATACATATATGTATTTCAAAACTAGTGCAAAATTCGCCGCACAGTTTAACTCTATCCAGTTAGGTAACGGACTAAATGAAAAAGTGTCGCGTTCCAAAGGTAACGATAATAAGCCCAAGTCAATGGCTTCAGAAATTAATGGCAGTTCGTTCACCTACTCAAATTGTAAAACATTTCAAATTTTGTTTTTTGACTTGGTTCGCTTCAGCTCTGAGCCCTCCATATGTAACAGCCATAATTGCATTCCAGCATTCAAAACCCTGCATTACGTTAACGGTTCATATATTAACGAAAAATAATTACAAGCCTCTTTGGAATCCTCGAACGTTAAATTGAAAGAAAATCAGAAATCCTATAAAACTTCTGCTATGGCCAATATACACGATTTTCAGAAATTCATAGTAATTTTATTTGTTACATTCGGAAATGTCTACCTGTGCCCATGTTCTGTATCTCTCGCGTCGAGAAACTTTTCGAATGAAATGTGTGAAATAAAAAAACTGCCATAAATTGAAACAAACAGCTGTTTTTCTCACTAAACTGTGTCTGTAACTTTTTTTTGGCGAGTACTAGCTGTCATGAAAAAGTGTGTCTAAAACATTTTTGTGAGAAAAGTTTCCGCTTTGAACTGTAAAACAAACTGACGAATAAAAATGGGGCGAGAAAAAATTTTAACTCCAAAAAACAATTAAAAATATTTACAAACAATAATAATACTATTTTGTTCTTAACACATTTTTTTTATTGTTTAATTATTTTGCTTATAACATTTTTATAAAATATACGCATGTTTTCAAAGCTGGTTTGCAAACAACAAACATTAAAGTCGCAGCTTACAATATTCGGTATAGCCGACGCACACTGGTTCATATTTTGAGAAGGCGGCCAAAATTATTTTTTTTTATGTTCTCCGATTTTAAAATTTTTTTATTCATGTGAAAGTAAATACTAGTGAACCTCGGGAGCCAAAAAATGTCAACCCTATTTCAACTATTTCATTGAGAACAGGGTGGTCCGAAATGGACTTTCTCAATATTTGGTTATAGTTTTGAATTTCTGTTTATTTAGTTTATTTTATTAGCTATACGTGGTTTAAAGCATTAAACTCTGCGACCTCTAGAACTATTTAATTTTTTTGAGCGTCAAAAAAATTAAATAGTAGTCTTGTAGTCCAGAATCTAACCTACATTTCTATACCCCCTTGTACACACATCTGGATACGGCCTTACGAACTACAGCAATTTCTGTGACCCAAGGTAAGATATTCGGTTCAAAAAATAAGTCAGCAAGGAAACATTACTGAAATTAAAGAAGGTGAATCTTAAAGAATTTTCGACAAATAAAGCAGTTCAGGCCACATAAATTATCTAGCACGTCAGGTTATCAATTAATTTGGAGAAGGTAAAGGTATTGCCATTGTTATGAACTTATTGTGGGTGAACGGATGCTGCAAAACGAATAGGCGACATAAATAGACTTACACGTTAGATTTCTGAGTAAGTTAAAAGGTTAAACATTAGTAAATAGCCGCAACATAAACTACATAGTTTAATTACATGAAAATTGCAACTTAATTTAAAAAAATGGAAGAGCAGGTAAATGGTAAAAAAACTAGCACGCAGTTATATTTTACGTGAAAATTATGATAAAGGATTCATTTCTGCATCAAATTCAACCAACGCAAAATAAGAAAACAAAAATTGCAATAATTGAAAAAAAAATGGTGGAAGCGAGCACTATACGCACAAAGAGGATTTTAAAAAGTATGCCTACACCAACTGAAGAAATGAAATTTACTCCAGAAGAAGCATTTGCACTATTTTTGGATTTAAAACTGACAAAAAATCAGTATACAGAACTGCGAAAGCGAACCAATGAAAAAAACTGTGGAATCTTTCCAGCATATCGAGATTTAGTTTCTGTCAAAAAAGAGTGCTTACCTTCACAAACGGCTATTAGTGTAACTTCAAGTTCAGCAGAAGTAAAATTGCAGGCTCTTCTCGAACACACTGCAGAACGATTATTAAATACACTTGATGCTGACTGTTTAAAAAAAACTTGAAAATTGCAGCATCACTTTATTTTCTAAATGGGGATGTGATGGAAGCTGTGGTCAGAAACAATACAAGCAATGTAATTCAGAAAATTCATCTGATGCTAACTTATTCATGGTATCTTTAGTTCCATTACGTTTAAGAAAAACTTATATTGGCTTAGAGCCGTCAACCAGTAGAGTTACAGAAATGGATGTATGGAAAAATGAAATTCCCTCGTCAACAAAGTATTGCAGACCAATAAAGTTTGTTTACAAAAAGGAAACTAAAGATGTCATAACAGAAGAAGTTCGAAAAATAAAAGATCAAATTAAAGAACTTCAACCGGCAATATTTAAATTTGATGACCAATGCATTGAAATTAATTTTCAAATGTTCCTTACAATGATCGATGGAAAAGTTGCACAACCATTTACCGAAACAAAGTCTTAGTCAAGCTGTACCATATGCCAAAAGACATCAAGTCAATTAAGCCAACCCCCATCACAAGACAATAGTTTCAATGAAGCCTACGAATTTGGAATGTCCCCTCTTCATACCAGAATTCGTTTTATGGAGCATATTCTTAATTGGGTTATGATTTGGAATTTGGCCCGTTAGGCGAAACAGTGAGAAAAAAACAAAGAAAATGTGGAAAAAAGGAAGCAAACAAAGAACAAATTCAAGAAAAATGCCTTCACCTAGGCCTTATAATTGATCAGCCAAAACAAGGAGAAGGAAATTCAAATGATGGAAACACTGCTAGGAGATTCTTTTCCGATCCAGAAACTGCAGCATCTATCACAGGAGTACATTTTGAATTAATAAGACGATTCCAGATCATTTTACAAGTTATATCATGTAGCAGAAAGATAAATGCAAAAAAATTTGGCCAGTATGCAAATGAAACAGCATTTCTTTATAACAAAAAATACTCTTGGAGACATATGCCAACCGTAGTTCATAAAATTTTATACCATGGGGAACAAATAGTTCAACACAATATGCTACCAATTGGAGATCTATCTGAAGAAGCGCAAGAAAAAAGGAACAAAGACTACAGATTCTTCCTAGAGCATAAAACCCAAAGCTATTTAGAAGAAATTTTTACTAATATTGTTTAATTTAAAATTGTTTATAGATTATAATTTGTTTTTGATTTAAGTATATATTTGTATTAATATATAAAAATAAAATACACATACATCTCAAACCAAAAATAAAAGTTGAATTACCTAAAATGTTATCGATAGCCAAGAATGCTATTTGGGAATTTTTCAAAATATTCCTTTTCAGTTTTATCCTTATAACAACTCGTCTCGTCCCAAAAAAGCCAACATTTGGCCCCTGTGAATATTGGGACTAAAAAATTGACAGGGGCCAAATATTGGTATTTTCTGACAGGATCTGAGTTCGACAATAAAAAATAAGTATCAGTTGTAAAATACAAGAGAAATAATGATAAATTATAAAAAAATCATATTTGAAATATTCAACTTTTACACCGAAACTCAACAAAAAAATGAAAATGCATTTTGAACTCCCCATAACTTTTGCTCCTATCACTCGAATTTTACGTTTTATAGCGCAAATGAAAGCCTAACATCGCACCTATCGAACAAAAAAAATCGCATAAAAAAATACCGATCCAGTCAAAAGTTATGGAATTTTGACCGCCTTCTCGTAAAATTTCCCACTGTGCGACGGTTGTATTTTCGCCGCCGTCGTTGAAAAATTTTTAAGTTTAGTAAATTTTAATCGCCGTCAACGATATGTGTTACTGGCGTTCTCAACGTCTGCAATGTCACAGACATTTGTAACGTAACGACGAAATCTCTTTTGATAATTTTCGACATTAGTTACAGACACACTTTTTTTCTATCATTTTTCGAGAAACAATGGAATATTTGGTTTCACATCTTTTCGGTGCGATGTACAAATTTTAAGTACGGAGCGGCCGATTAAAGCAGTTTTGGGCTGAATGCAGAATCTAGTACCAACATCTACTTTTTCCTGTTAGGCATCTTGAACTTAAGGCGGAGTAGTTAAATCCAGAAGTTTTGGGTTTTTATACCGATAAAGAAATAGGAATTTTATTTGGAAACCTAGATTAACGGCCAATTTCACCGATTTCAGTTAAAATTATTGCTTTAACTTCCAGTTGACAATATGTTTTAGACAGTTATAACTTAAAGTTAATTAAAGTAAGCATTTTCTTTATTTGATAGTTCAATTTTTTTTTCAACTTTATGAATATAAGCAAGGTATATTTACACAAGGTAAACTCGTTGGCCCATATGTTTGTCAGCTGTTTACCCCTAGTTGGAACCCAAACGTCAAATTTCGTGTATATGAGCCAAAATTTGTACATGTGTGCGTTAAATTGTTTTTGTTTTATATGAAGACAATTTTGACAACTCGGTTCTTTTTATAGAGCAGCATGTCTACACTCCCAAATGAGTCTACCTTGTGTAAATATACCTTGAATATAAGCAATCGTTTTTACATTACAATAGTTTCAAGTAATTGATCTTAACCAGTTTCGCACTTTTAAATAAAATCTGTGATACTTTTGGGCATTATATGCTCGCAATGACCATCGCCTGCAATTCGGGAGCTAATCTAGTCCCGCATGAATATCCTATTACTGCCTTTTAAAGAAACCCGTATACTAAAAGGTGGATAGATATTGGTACATTGCAGGCATCAATTCGCACGCAAAGTCCTTTCTTATCTATATTGTTTTATACGATAACCATTGTATTTATCCAGTTAATGTTGTTTGGCGTATTCCGAACGTATCGTAGTTTCTTAAGTCATATTCAATCTCGAAATCAGATGTTATTATAGTTCACTGTCCCATTATTTCTCACAGCGTACAGAATACCAGAACATATCAGCACATTCATGTACGTATGAGTTGTACAATATACTCCCACACACTTGTCTATGAAATTCACCACAAAAACCTCACAAACCAGCAGTCATTTTGAGATTGAGATATAATTGTATTCGAACAATTATAATTACAATTACATGGCGAACATAATTTTGAAACATAAAAATTGTTAATGTTCGTCGTCTGTTATTTTGAGGAGAGGATCTACAATTGCAGATCGTCTACCATGTTCTCGTAGAAGCTTTAAGATTATTTGTATGAATGCATCAGTGTGTGTCTATGGATAAACGGTGCATGTGTAATGTTAAAGAGAAGATCGATCTTCTTGTAGTGTTGGGTGTTTGTCGCTGTTGCTGCTGCTGCTGCTGCATGATGTTTATGTTGCTTATGATTGTGTTGGTGTATTGGTAACGATGTTGCTGATGTGGTGCTGATGATGATATTGATGATGGGCTTTAGTGGTTTTCCTTTTGATTTTAAAAGTTCATTTCGCTTTGAAAACGTTAACGATTAAGTTGTGCCTCGCGCTTTGTTTTTGTGCGTCTTGCAACGCGGGTAATCTTATTTTTTATTTTTAGTTTGAACAGTTTTCTGCTTTGAAAGTTTTAATAGTTTTGCATTGATGTTGAACTTAAAAACTATTAAGTAAAACACTTAAACGTTTCGTTGAACATTCTTATTGTTTTAAAAGAAAAACAAAAAACATACAAAAAAGAACTACAAACATTTTGTTCAGATTTTTACCACATAAAGTGATGAAAAACAAAAAAATTAAAACCTAACAAAAGCGAAAAATTTCAGTATATATATTTTTTGTGTAATTTCCACTTGAGTGCATGCGTATAAAAAACGTTTAAATGTTTTGAAAAAAAAAAATAAGAAAATACAATTTTAGTATGAAAAAAATATAAAGTGTTGCTAAATCATAAGTGACATTATTAGTAAATAAAATATTACAAAGTCATGGTAAAACAATAGAAATGAAACTAAACGATTTAAAGAAATTGCATAAATTTTACGCCCTTTTTTTTAAAAAAAAGGAAGATGGTTTCATTTGATAATTACATTCCTAAAATAAAATATATTAAAATGCGAAAAAGTGTTATGAAATTTTCTTTTAAATAAAGTGATTTTTGTTTTTTTAATCTTCTTTCATTTACAGTGTCATTAAAAAACTTTATTTCCGCACAGAATTTTGGATTAAATACTTTTTTTCTTTAACAACACTCTTTTAAAATTTTGGATTACTATAGATTTTCTTTTACACCATGTTAAGGATAAATTTATGTATTTGCACGTTTATATGTGGTAAGTAGTAGAAAAAACTTCATACATATTTTTTCATTATTATTATTAATTTTAAGCATGTGGGAATTATTTCTTCTTTATAATTTAATTTATTTGGTAAAACTGTTGAGTTAAATACGTGAAATTTAGAAATTAGCACAATCCAGTAAGACTCAAAGAATGCTGACGAAGGCCGTAGCGGTCCGGAAAATGCATGGCATTCTGCTGGTATCTGATAATTGTAAAATATTCTGTACATACGATCTATCTCATTGCCAACCAAAGAATAGTTAAAGTGAAACATGTAACAGAAAGATAAAAGATATCAGAATATCTACTAATATCTAGTGCTTAGACGCATTCCAAAGTATGTACATGTGTATGTCTGAAGTTTCAATATTGACCAAAGGCTGGCTATGGAAAATATTAAGGGAATAGGATTATTGCAAAAAAGCTTAATAAATTAACATTTGACTCAAAGAAACAAAATGTTAAAATAACTGATTATTGATAATTTGTTTATGGTAAAAGTTTTTAAAATACGTTTTTGAATAAACATAATTAATAATAAACCCCATCCCATTGTGGCTACACAGAAAACAATAAAAATTGATTTCAATAAAAAAAATTTGTAGCATTAATCAAAAAATTAATTAAATATGCACCAGTAAAGAAATTAATAGTATCAACTAAATATTTTTAGATATTGACAGCATTTTCTGCAGTAACGTTGTTGATACAAGTAAACGTTTGATTCGCTTGATTAAAATTTTAATTAACAGCCTGTTCAACGATTTCGAACGTTAACGTTCGCATAGAAAATAACATTTAAAACAAAAACAAATTGTCGAATTTTGTTTTTGTTTTAAATGTAATTTTCTACGCGAACGTTAACGTTCGAAATCGTTGAACAGGCTGTAAATCTGATATTAAATAAAATATTATTTTTTTCGACCTTTTTTTATAATTTGAATAAAAAGTTTTTTCGAGCTCGAGGCCAATTATTTGTAAAAAATATGTATATTGTTTATTTAATTATTTGTTCCAATATATTTCGATATCCTTCGGAATCATTATCATTATCAAGGAATGAGTTAAATATATCGAGATATATTGGAACAAATAATTTATAATTTTTACAAATAATTAGCATCGAGCTCGAAAAAACTTTTTGTAATTAATAGTTTAATTGAAAAAATAAATTTGGTATAATTTTTCTGTGTAGAAGCACTTATGGTGTTTTCTTTTCTACAAAAAAATGTGAAATTTTATTTAAAAAAAAATGCAATTTGGTGTCTGTTTCTTAAAAATTTTGCTCCCGAAAACGGTGGCTTATTTTATTCTAAAAAACTCATCCTTTTCGGGAGCAAAATTTTTAGGAAACAGACACCAAATTGCATTTTTTAAAATAATATATCACATTTTTTGTAGAAAAGAAAACACCATTAAAATGTATTTTAAACTTAAATAAATTTGAATAAAAATCCAGATAGTTTTCTTCAGAGTTAGAAAACGAAGTACAAGGTACTTTTTAGGTTTTTATGATTTGTGTCTTAAATTCTTTAACAACACTTGTCTGCAGCAAAATTCGCCTTTAAATAAAAATATGTGGACTATAAAGCGCAAAATTCAAATCCGTTTTAAGTTTTTTTCGGACTTAGATTTTTTTTATTGGCTGGGCTTGTATTTTTCCGAAAATAAGGCGTTTATGCTAAAAAAAATTTATTATAACTTGAGAACGGAAATAAACATTTATTTACCGATTTTCACGATATATGGCTTACTTTATTCCTAATATATCGGGCTTTTTATTATATAATAGCAATAGAATATTTTATTCCTTACAGTAAATTTCAGTCGATTTAGCCAGTAATTTAAATTAAATTCAAGCTATTTTAAGTATATTTAGCCATGTCCATCTGTTTAAAACACGCTCAGCAGTTTGGGATTGTAATCCGGATCTATCGGCTCAGTAGAAAAATAGTTATAGACCCAAATGTGGAGTAAGCTCTCTTAAACATCGATATTTCTGTTACAATACCTAACATAAACTGGTAGCAGAATGCGTCGATTGTTATTCAATTTTGCACAAATCCGACTTATTCGACTAAAAATCATACTACAAAGTTTCCCGAAGATCGGTCCATTTTTTATCATAGATTCCATATAAAGCCCATGGGTGCACTCTCGAAAAACACTTAAAACGCCTAAGTCCTCACGGAATAATAATATTGTAGTGAAATTTGGTCAAATATAACTTTAAAAACATGTGGCTTATTAACCACAGCTCACATTTTAACTTGTTTTTGGAAATTTTGCTAAAAATGACTATTTAGAGGAAATTTTCCAAAGATGCTTTTTAAAAATTTTTAAAAAAAAATTTTGCATTCATTTGATCCTAATACGAAATTTTTTTAAACTTTGCTTTTATTTAGAAAATTTTTTAAAACATTTCCTTTTTATAGGAATTTTTTTCCAAAAATCGTCCTTTTATGGAAAATATATCATATGTATACTGTTTAGGTGGCATTGCTTACTCATATTATGATCATTTATTATGTATGTATGTACATTAGGGGTATGGGCTTTTAAATTTTTATTTTTGTAATATTTTTGTAAATATCAAATTGTACATGCCGTAGCCAAAATGTCCATAAAAAATATTAACAAACGCCATCTTTCATTTTCGCTGCTTTAAAAAAAGTTCCTGCAAAATTATTTGAAATGTGTTCTATATTAAAAAAAAAAATAAACTATTAATTTTACCATTGTCACAATTTGAAATGGCTTTTAGGAAATCTAACGGAAAATCTTTGCACTTTGTTGTTAAGTTTAACAGAAGAGCTACGATTTTTTCCAATTGTTTTTGAGAACTCCGCTAGTAGTAAAAAAAAATTTTTTTTAATTTTTAGAAATTGCATTTAGTGCGAAAGGCTTTTCTGCTAAAATTACCAGCAAACACGATTTTTATCGCTAGTTAAGCATTCGCTGTCACGTGGTGATAGGTACATTTTTTGTAAAAAGTGAGTCATTACCCTAATGTATTCACGAAACTGATTAAAAATATTTTCTTTACCAGAAATAAAGGCTTAATTAAAAGTTGTACTTGTAATTTCCAGGGCAAGTTTCAATATGCACAAAAATTTTTAAAACATGCATTCAAATATTCCCAAAAAAAATTTAAAATAATTTTGAAGTACATAGTATTTTTTAAACAAATTTTTATTACAAATTAGCTGGACGCCCCGGCATCGCTCGGTGGCTGATTACTAATGACTGATTATCCGTTTTCTGATTTTAGGTAAATCGGAAAAAGTAGGTGTAAAAGTGGGCGGGACAAAATTTTCTTTTCGTAAAAACATAAGTTGGACCATGGCGATCTTTAGAAAGAAAAATTCGTCCAAATTGGTCCAGCCGTTCTCAAGTTATGCGATTAGCAACACACAACATTTCATTTTTATAATATAGATTATAATCTTTTGTTTTTTCCAGTTTTTTAATTGAAATGTCCTTCGATTGTCACACAAAACCGTAGAATATATTGAAAAAAATACGTATAACATCAAGTCGATGTTACTAGCATATACTTAAAAATACATAGAAAAAATAAAAATTGATTTCAATTAAAAAATTGTGATATTAATTAAAAAATTAATTAAATATGCACGAGTAAACAAATTAATAGTATCAATTAAACCAATTAATAGTATTAATTAAACGTTTAATTAACTTGATTAAACGTTTAATTTATTTGATTAAATTTTTAATTAAAACTGATTATATTTTTGATTAATGCTTTAATTGGTGAAACATTTTGTAGAATTTTTTTCTGTGTAGGAGATATTGTGATAGTGTTTTTGTTAAAAATTTCGGTATAAAACATGCGTATCAAAAAAAGGATCGATATATTTTTATTTTTTAACGGCAACAAGTTAATTCAAAAGCAATTCTTTAGCTGAAAACGGCTGACAACCTGCGTATAGCAAATTTATGCAAAATAAATCTAAAATGCTTTTTTCCGAAAAAAATTTTAACTGTACGCAAAAGCATATTTTTAATGCAAATAGCATGATAAACTTCCCCCGTTCATCGCAATCAAATACCATAAGAATAATATAGTCATATCAATGTTAGGCGTTATCTTTTGTGTTAAAGCTGTATTACCAAATATGTTATGCGATGTTGAAATCAAAAAACAGTCATAATAAACGATAGTTACATGCTTTAACTGTGCTATTATTTAAACCAGGTTTTTTTTGTCTTGTAATTAGTATAAACAGTATTGTAAAAATTAACAATTATTTTTAATCAGTATTACACGCTCTGCTTTACTGGAGCGAATGTATACAATAATATTAAAGACTTTGCAGATTTATGAAAGTGGTTTTTGTAGCGTTGTCCATAAAGTTTAGAAGTTTTAACTGTAACAGACTTTGAGGTTACATCTATCACTTTTAAATGTTTACAAGGGTAACTCACTATTTTACTGTTCTAAATTAACAATTAGAAAATACGTAGATTAAATTGAAGGTGTTTTTCGCTCCAATTCCATTTCGCCCACTTTGAATCTGTTTGTGCATAATGTAATCAAAATATTTTGTAAAGAAATAGAAATCTCTTTCTGTAAATAAAAGCTTTAGATTATTGATAATATGTATAAACTCTAAAGGTTTAGTTAGCCGGGAGAAACAGCAACAGTAACCTTACCGTAAAAAGTAAGACCAATCTATTTCTTACAGATTGAGACGTAACATCTTACTGCTAACTATAATCGTTCTAATTGATTTACATACAACAAAATGAATCAGCTGATTTGCAACGTTACTGTTACTCCCGGCTAACTGAGCCTTAATCCTATATACTGCAGTTTTAATTGAGTTATAAAAAAAATTTTAGCTTTAACATAAAAAAAATTTTGTTTTTATAAAATATTAAAATAAGCTCCTTTCGAAAAAATTAAGAGAAAATAATTGATTGTTGCAGTTATAGCAAATTTTTCAAAATCAGATTCTAACTTTTTTTACAAAGTCCAAAAAATATTAATAGATTGCAATTTTTTAAAAATTTTCTAGAAATAGCAATTTTTTATTTTAATGGATAAAATGGAAAATTTCTCATAAAAAACTTATTTTTGAAAAATTCCCATAAGTAGAAAATTTTCGGAGAATTTTCTATAAAGGGCACAATACACTATTGAGTTGTTTGAAATCAAGGCGAATGTACTCGTGTACGTGTGCTTGACGTAATATCTAAATTAGTTTGATTTTCCATCAAGCATCGGTGTCACACAAGCAAACACATTTTCGCTAATATTTCTTGATGAGTAATTTGATCGATGCATTTTTTAGATATTTCCTATAAAAAGCAAATTTTTGGAATATTACCTATAAAAACAAATTTTTGAAAAATTTTCTTTAAAAAGCTTATTTTAAGAATATTTTCTATAAAATGCTTATTTTTAGAAAATTTCCCATAAAAAGTAAGTTTTTGGAAATTTTCCGATAAAAAGCAAATATTTGGAAAATTTTCCATTAAAGCAAATTTTTGAAAATTTTTCTATAAAGAGCTAATTTTTGGAAAATTTCTCATAAAAAGCAAATTTTTGAAAAATTCCCATAAATAGAAAATTTCCTATAAGAAGGACATTTCCAATAAATAGCTGTTTTTTTGATAATTTCCTATCTGGGATTATTGCTGCACTCTTTCGATTCCCAAAAACCCCACAACACAAAGTCTAAAGTTATCAAATCGGACGATCTTGGCTGCCAATCAGTGATGCCAGCAAGAATTTTAGAAAACCCCTTCGTGTTTAAAAAAAAATCCCTTTTTTCCTACAACCAAAAAAATTTTCTCTACACTTTTTCCTACTTTAAAAATGTATTGTTTAAAGCAACAGGCAAACAAAAACATATTTTGTTAACATTTTGTAATTATTATATTTAAAGGCATTTATTAAAATTTATAATTAAAATATTTACATGCTATCCACAAATATAAAACTTCAATTTAAAATAACACTGTGACAAATTAAAATTTTTTCTTTTTGGCAGAAATGCCACTATATTTACTTTAATCTGGAGACAACACTAAGTCAAAGTGCTTCCTTGATTTTTCATTTCCTCATCTTTTGTTCTTCTTAAAGGACTTCTAATATTTTCTTAGCAAACTCGTACCAAATAAAGAGAAGGATCTGTAGAATTTTAAAAAAATATTTACTTCAGTTCCCCTGAACAAAAAAATAAAAAAAATTCCTTTTAAAAACATATCCTTCTAATCGTTAAAAGTTTTCAATAACATTTTTTAATAATTTCGAAATTGTATGATTTTATTTCTGTTAGTTAGTTATATAGAAATTTCATTCATTATGAATGTGAGTTCGATTGCAAATAGCAAAAATAAGCAAATAGTTCGCAAATGGGAACCTGAATATTCGTCGCCCCCTTATATATACGTACAAGGTTTTGGCAATTGTTGAAGATTGCCAGGCTTAAATGACTCATATTTGGCGGCATGAAATAACCCCCCAAAATATAACCCCCCACAAAAATAATGAAATAACCCCCCAAAAGTTTGTACAGAGCACAACAACAAAGATTTTTGGGGGGTTATTTCTTTTTGTTTGGGGTGTTATTTCATTTTCTTAATTGGGGGACTATTTCATATGAAATAATTCCCCAAAAAATCATTATGAAATAAAGCCCCAATATATTTTTTTGGGGATTATTTCATTTTTAAATTTATTACGGAAACGTTTTTTGGGTCAAGGACTTTCTCCTCTATAATATAACAAACACCGCTTTTGTTAGCAAAAGCTTCTCTGTATAGACGGCCTTTGGCCGGAAGCTAGAATTTTCTGCTCTATGGTACACCAAACACCGTCTTCGCTAAGTAAAGCTCCTAAATTTGGGCTTGCGCTAGGCCGCCGATGCAGAAAAGCATTCATTAGCGAAACCGGTACCATAGAGGAGGTAATCGTTGCGCCCGGCCGAAGGCCGGCTATGCAGAGAAGATTTAGTTAGCGAAGCCAGTGTTTGTTATACCGTAGAGGAGAAAATTCTTGCGCCCGGCCAAAGGCCGGCTATACAGAAGGGCTTTAGTTATCGAAGCCGATGATTGGCATATCATAGAGGAGAAAATCCTTGCGCTTGGGCGAAGTCTCAACCATGCTATCTATCGCATGATTCTTTAAACCAAAACTGTACAATTAATGTATTATACATATTGGGGTCTTATTTCATTCCAGAATTCGGGGTCTTATTTCATATGAACTAATATAATAGCTTTGATATGTAAGTTATTAAGCTAATAGGCCTATAGGACTTAGCGTTTGTGTGATCTGTTCCTAGCTTCGGTATCATGGTAACTAGTGAGACCTTCCTGGAGAGTCGTATTAAATTTATAGAATAGCATTAAAAATTAAAACAATTATTTATTTTGCTATGCGGGGTAGCTTATCCATCAATATCAGATGGTTTCTTGGGGTTTAAATCAGCAATAGTCCTTTCAACATTCCTTATCTTAAATTTAAGAGGTACTATATCTATTCCAGCAACGACAGGTGGTAACTCGTCTGATATATTTTGGGGATTCACAAGGTGTCATAAAGTCATAAGTCTGAAAATAAAAACATGAAAAAATACGACTGTTGTGAACAACCGCTCATAATTTAGTGTGTTATTTTGAATTTAAATCAGCTGGTTTAAAACAAATATAAAAAATTAATATTTACCTAACATCAAAATATTTTTTAATTATAATCCATTAATTAATAAATAAATTTAGACGCGAATCACAAAAAAATTTAATTTGTGTGTTTACCAAACATCAGAGTCCTAAGCCGATATAATTTGACGCCGCAAGTGGTTTGTTGCAAAATTTGCTAGCCGCAGGTTAAATTCGGATATTAGCCGGATTAATCGTCAACCATCAAAGGCGACGGCTACAGAAACTAATGCGGCTCGGCTTAGCGCAGGTATCTTCTGATTAATTACGACAGCACAATTAACATAGCAAGCAAAGTTCTATTAATTTAAGACACTTTTTGTTAACAAAGCAACAACAATATTTTTAAACCATTGTAAAATAATAGAACATTATGACAAAATAACATGATAGCACACCTTGTGAATACCACAATTGTTTTTAATTTCGTTATTATTGTTTACACTATATTATTGTGCACTAAGTTGAGAAAACTGCAGTAATAAAACAATAAAAAGTATTTCTTTTGTAAACCTCTTTCTCTGCTCTTATCCCGATCGTGCTAGAGGTCCCAAAATTTTATCATCCGAATGCGAGGATATAGTGCGAAAAGTTTCGGTGAAATATATGATTAAATTTCTATTATTTGTATAGAACTTGTCGCCCTTTCCGTACTTTATGACATATTGTCTATTGTTTAAAATGATGGCATGTTGTAAAGCTGTCGTTGAGGCTGGTTGATTATTATTTCCTACGATTGGTCGGAAGTCAGGTTAGGCAATGTTTCCTAATTCATTGGTGTACAATTTAGGTTTCAATTTTTCGCTGTAGCATAAACCTTTGACACTAAAATAATTGCAATCAAGTTGGAAATATTTAGCTCAAGTTGTTCCTTAAATACGTATTTACCTTATATATAGGAGATATCTCCCACTTTAAGGTATCGCGACTGTTCATTCACATTATACGATATAAATGCTTAGAGAGTTTAAATACAACAATAGAAAACAAAACTTAAGTTAATCGAAACTGATTTCTAATGCTTATTTTGTGTACAATTTAACAACTACTTAAATATGTTAAATGTCTTTTTAAAATTTTTAACATAATTAAAAATAAATTGTCTATAATTCAAGCACATAGTCTTAACAAGGTCAAGCACGCACTTAACCTACACCTCTATTAAATAAACAACTCCAACAATATAGTTTTGTATCCATGTTTATTGCTTTTCAATATTTAAATGTACACATCAAAATTTTTAATGTCTTATAAAAATAAAATTTTTTAAAAGCTTTTGTTTTTAACAAAAGAAAAAAAAATATTTATTAAAAACATTAAGTAACACTTACAGTAAATTTACATTAAAAATGTTTTTAAACAATAAATTTAGCCACTGCGAAGATCTTGTAAAACCAAAGCCATTAAAATTTAATAACTATTTACAATAAAAGTGCCAACCAAAATGACACTAAAATTATCATTTGGTTAATAAAATTGTCGAGACAAAAAATTAAATTTTTACAAAAAATACATAAGAAAAAATTACTGGTATGTACTTGTATTTTTACCGACTGTTGAATTACATGCGAAGTGTGTTTCGTTATGCCCATTGATGGATTTGGCAGATGATAAATGATGAGTGGTGGTGGTGGTGGTGGTGGTGGTGGTGGTGGTGGTAGTGTCGGCATTATGAACACGAAACATGTACCATTATGTTGTGAATGGCACAAAAGTATTTGTACAAGTGATGTAAGATAAATAAGTTGTTGGTTGGCAAGGCGTGTGAATATTTTCTTCAATAATTTTGCTATTATTTCAAGCTGTTTAAGAATCATTTTAATTGGCATTTTGGTTACTTAGCATTATTTATGTTATTTTGACTTCTGAAATATTTTGAGGGCGCTGAAGATCTTAAAAATGTATTTATTGAATGTTCGGACATATCAATATGTCAATATATTATAATGATGGCATTAATTATATATATTTTTTTTGTTTAGAAATGTACAATATGATGGATATTTTAACAATTACTAGAGTTTTTTGTTAAATATACATTTGAGTTTAATTGCATATGGTGGATTTTTTTACAATACGCTTTATGTTAAGTGTTGATAACACAGAAAAAAATAAAAATGGATTTCAATTAAAAAATTTGTGATATTAATTAAAAAATTAATTAAATTTGCACCAGTAAACAAATTAATAGTATCAATTAAACCAGTTAATAGTATTAATTAAGCGTTTAATTCACTTGATTAAAAGTTTAATTAACTTGATTAAAATTTCAATTAAAACTGATTTTATTTTTGATTAATGCATTAATTGGTGAAAAATTTTGGAGAATTTTTTCTGTGAAATAAATAAGCATAATTATCTGTGTTTGGCAGTTTTTTGAAGTGCAAAACAGATTCTAACTTCAAAAACAGTTTTTTATATTAAATCATTGCAGAATTTTCCATTTTATTCGAAGCAATTATTTTTAATATGATGGATTAACACAGCCATTTATTCTAATGCAACAATGTTATAATTTCCCTGTAGGATATGTCATTAGTGACTTTGTATTGATTCACTATTGCTACAGTCACCAGAACTAGTGACTTATTATACCCCAGACAATGTTTTTACTAAAGGCATTAAACATGTGTGTGTTAATGAAAATCTTCTACTGACGTTGGTACTATTGACTAGGTAGTTCTTTTGGGACCATATGTAGGTATTAAAACCAGAGAATCACTAGTACATTTTATTTAATTTAGTCTAAACTTTTGGACCTTTTTTAAAGTAGATGTCGAATTGAAAATTGCATATTTTTTACAATAATTTTTTTAATAACACAAAAATAAAAATATGATTTAATAACGTATTAAAGACAATGTAGCTAAAATGTCACAAAAATAGTCGACTCAACCAGTGACTTGAAGACACTTTTTTTCATTTTCGAAATGTAATGGTCACACCTTAACGTAAAATTTTTTGCACAACTTAATTTGAAATTTCTTTGTATCAGTGTTTGACAGAAGATTAAAGAATTCAAGAGCTAAATGATGAGACAATTCGGCACATTAACGACGTTGAACCTCAATTATGTCTCAGAGTCATTTAAAATATGGACTTTCGGATAGAGGCATGCTACCTTAGCCGTGGCGAGCATTTGACCGATATTTTGTTTAACACATGATTGCCATAGATGCTTCTATCATAAATAATAAAAAATATTAAGATAATTCTCTGAAAACTTTTTGTTTTATTTACAATTAACATCGTGCGTTTTGGTTGGACCACCCTTTATTTTATATTTTATTTGAAATATGATAACATGAATATTTTGTATTTGTAACATGGGGTTTTTACCTGACAATTTTTTGTCATAACCCTTTCAGACCCTGATGCAACGATTGTGCAGGAGGGTTTCGGTCTCTATATTTTTGCTTCTACTTGACCTAGGGTTGCCATCCGTCCTCTTTTCCCCGGACACCGTCCTCTTTTTTTGGGTATCCGGGGCAGTCCTACTTCTTTTTCATCAAGTGTCCGGGGTTGTCTGGCTTTTTACACCTTCATTGTAAATTTGTTCCTGGATTTAAATCACAGTTCACAAAATTCATTAAAAAAAAAGATTTAGGTGCTCGGGTTTTTTTAAGATTGGTATGATTTAATTTTTGGGGACGTAACGTGACAAAAAGAGTATATTTCATTGAATGTGCCCAAAATGGAGCTTCCAAAAAAATGGAACAAATAAGCAAAAGCAACCTTATCAATGTCGTTACTTTTGTTCAAATAAATACTTATTGCTCAAATGATTACATTAAAATTTTATTTTAAGATTCTTTTTGGAAAGAAAAAAAATCATATCTTAAAAAAGCACATCCCTCAAAGTTTTAGGATTTTTAAAAAACAACTTGAAGTATTATATAAAAAGAAAAAATCAGCAAAAAAATATGGTTTTGACTTAGTCCACTTTTAAAATTTGATATTTTGCATATACATTTTTTTCAATATATTTATTGTAGCCTCAATTATTCTCTTTAAACTGACAAAAATCATCTTCGTATTTAAAGTAGTTTTCGAGATATTAAAAGAATAAACTCAACACATTCGGCTTATTCGGCGATATTATGACAATTTGAATATGACATAACTTTTGAAAAAAAATTAAAAAATTGTTTTTCGTTGATATGTGTTCTTTATGGGATCAAATAAACCCTCTCGCCAAATTGCATTCAAATCGAAAGGGGTCGAGTCCTACTCTTGGTCGACTTGACATGGAATTACCCAAATTAAGTTTTTGTGTGCCGTCGTTAATTTTATTAATATTAAGTTGTTTAGAAAGTGTCCTCTTTTTTCGAACAAATGTCCTACATTTTTTATTCTGGCGTCCTCTTTTTCTCAAAATAGAAATGACAAGCCTAACTTGACCAATATTAAATAGACCGGAATGCATCGATTACGCTAAATGTTCTTTATGTTTGTTTTTTTAATTATCCGCTGTTCGCTTAACCGTTGCTTAATTTATTGCGAAATTCTTGCATCATATTTCAGTTTTGCCAAAATGTGGCACAGAAGTAAGTTGTGTTTTCAATTACAAAAGTACTAATCGTTAACTAATAGTGAATTGGTCATATTTTAACTAAAAAAAAAAATATAAGTTTGAATGTTTCAAGCCAATTGAATTCATTTAATGCAATAAAAATGCGTTTCAGCTAAAAAATTTTACGAGATGCATCAGTTGTTTGTGTCCTGAAAATCCTTGAAGGATATAAAAATGGTAAAACCTAAACATTGATTATATTTCTAGAAGAAAAAGAGACCATATTTTCCAAAAATTATGAAAAATGTCCTAGTAGTTTGGCGTCAGGTCTGAAAGAGATAATAAACGTCAACTTCATATAAAAAAACGCTGAAAAAAATTTTAAAGTTTATTTTAGATAGACTTTGACGTTTGGTATGACAAAAAATTGTCAGGTGAAGACCCCATGTAAATTAAAAAATACTTCTTTATGCTAGCAACACGTATGAACGTAGGACGTAACGCCGTAAGATTTTAGTAACAAGCTACATATAATAATAATATTAAAAAATTCGGAATTTATTCAAATTATTGTGTTTTTTTATCCGTTTACTTTGTTATCAAAAATTTAATTTGAAAACACAAAAATAATTTCATTTTATATTTCTAATTTTGTTTTCTATGACAATACGGTCGTAACTATGAAATATAATTAGATCTATGTCGACATACGACACAGATACGCTTTTAAATCTACGCTAGCTATTGTGTGCCTTTGTATAAAATGTTATACGTTTTAATTTGACAACGTACCTACGTCGTACGCTACTACGTTCATACGGTGCAACTGTGTTTTTGCGGTTCTGTTTTTAAGAGCAAAATTTTACCGATTAAATTAATATTAAATTTTTTTTATTTCTTCGTAAATTTGTTAATTTTAGTTTTAAATAAAATTTTACCAATTTGCGTTTTAAAATATGAATTTATAAATACGTACATATTTTTAGTTTTGTATTTTGAAATACTTTTACTGAAAACTAAATATTTGGTATTTTAATTTCAAAATAGAAAAATAAAAAAGTGTTTGTATTTTGAACTTAACTATTTAAAATGCGTATTCTTCACAGCTCTATGCATAAATAATATGTGAATTTGAATGAATTAAATTAAATATTTTATGTTATGTTTTTATTTGATATTATATAACATTATGTGTGTACCTGCATGTGTATTTCTTTATATGTATGTATATAAAATACACGTATGTGATATAAATTGATTGATCGATTTCAAAACGATGGTTTTGAAAAGATTTGATGCATTTTTAAGTGGTTTTAAAATACATTTCTTAATTATACATATAAAATAAAAAATTTAAATGAATTTGTACAGAAAACAAGAGGAAATCAATTTTGTAAGATACTGAAAACGATATAACTGTTTTAAATCATTTCGTTGTCAAAAACCCATCATATACCTGAAGTAGAAGAAATTGTTGTATATTTTCTGCTTCAATATAAATAAATTAAGAATACATAAATATGTTTTATTATTTTTTTTTAGTTTTTTAGGATTTTTTTAGGAAAATTATAGGTTATTGTAAAAAAAATATAGTAACACTGTCTACACCACAATAGTTGAGATCTTAAAGTACTCCGATAGACCAGGAATAACTTTCTATATCGATCTAACAATGTTCGTACGGCTGCCAGGCAGACTGGCTCCGCAAAAGCAAATGAAATGATTTCCACACAAACAGACATATTTACCGTACACTATTTTAATTAGGATAGTATTATGCGTATGTGCTAGTATTTGGAACACCATAAAACAATAACCGTAGATCCATTCGGCTTAGAAAGTGATGTAAGTAAAGCTTGTCTGTCCGCCAGTGTACCGCAATTTAAAAATAATTTAATAAAATTTTGAGCATGTCAAGTTTATAATTGAGATGCGAATTTTGAATATAAAATGCAGAAATTTAGTATGTTAGTTTGTTACAGCCTAAAGACTGAGGCCTACAAAAGATCTCAAAATATTATATAAGCGTAACGACCTCATACAAGACTTAAGATGTATGTTGTAATAAAATGAAGTAGACAATTATTGTGGATATAAACTCACTTTTAAACTTTATAGTACATAGAACAAAGGTTTGATTATACGATACTTGCAAAGTAAGTTTAAACACTAATATTTTATATAACCCATATTTAAAATTTTTTAATCTACAGGAATAACAGTATCGGTGATATTTAATAAGCGGTTGATTTAATCATTATTATTTAAAAAATATAAATCTTATAGGCCCAATTCGATATTTATCTAAAAATAACGAATATTAATTTGGTACTTTTTGAAATTCGTACGTGTAAGGGGTGAAAATCGTTCCAATTTTTGGTACATTTTTTACAAAACAGTTTTCTCCATTCGTTGGCATATACATTTTAAATTTTGGGCTGACACTGCAAATTGAACTGTTTCAATAGGGAGAAAATAAGTATCAAAAAGAGAAAATACGGGAAATTAACTTTATTTCTTTTACTTTTGAATTTTTATAATAGTAAACATAGAAAAATAAAATTATAGGTGCAGGGTCCTGAGTGATAGAGAACCTAGAAGATGAAAAGTGTTGGTACTTCTTTGTCCTTCAATTGGTACTTTTTGAATTTTCTTTATGCTAGACCTAGAAACATTAGATTAAACATGCCCAATCCTGAGTAAATAACATAGTTGAGGGTAGTGCACTAAATATTGATTTAAATCAGCAGTGCACTATCACTAAATAAAACTGCAAACAAATTAGCTTGCATTATTTTTTACCAGCTTTAGTGATGATTGTTATTTTTTTAACTACCAATTAAAAAAATTTAGTGACAGTGCGAATTTTTTCACTATCACTAATTGCAGATTGAATGCAAAAATCTGCACTCAATTCAAATAGTGCAAAATTTGGACATGCAATCAAAAAGCTGCATACACATATTGTCTCACTTAAATTAAAAAAAAATGTAACTTTGTATGTGCATAGCTTTTGATTTCTTTTAAGGATATGCATAAGTAAAGAACATTAAACAAAATAAAATTTTGTCCATAACGGTATAATTATTGGCTTTGATCATGAAAGAACAAGTTTTTAATTTTAAAATTAGTGAAACAATTTAAGTTGCACTCAAATGAGTGAGGAAAAAAAAGTTGCAATAAGCTGATGATTGCTTTTTTTAAACCAAACTATTTTTTTAAGTGCAAAATTTTTTAAAATCACTATCACGCACGTTAAATGAGGCTGCAAATTTTCAATTCATCACTCAACATCAACAAAATGATTGCAATATTTTTGCACTATCACTAAGTGTGAGTTGAAACTGCAAAATGAGTGCACTACCCCCATCTGTGGTAAATAAGAATCTGTAAGGAGAAGCTTTTTGATCATTTTTCGTGATGAAACTAGTACTTTTTTTAATTTTCTTTAATATTGGACCTATTGCTGGGTTACTATCGATATTTTCTACTATGGATATTTATAGATAGTTCATATTTCACTATCGATACTATTGATATTACTATCGACTAAATGTTTGTACTAGTACTAGTTTATGGGTGAGAGAGGAGAGAACAGAGCATATTCTCTTCCCCTCTCACCAATAAACTCAGACTTTCTGAAAGAAAACTTTCATAGTGTGAACCCAGACTTAGATACCAATTTTTTTTCAATTGTCCTGGTGTCAGTCAAAAAATATTATTTTCTTTTTTTAGGTATTACATTTTTATAAAAACTAAAATTTAAAATTGTTTGATAATTTTTCATTCTTGACTGAGCTGGGAACCGAACCTAGGTTTTCACGGACAGGTTGCCCTTACATGTTTCGATTGTAACCACCCAATCTCTTCAGAGGGGTTTGCTGTTTAACACTCACCACCATTGTCGACGGCTGGCAGTCAATAGTCAAACATCAATCATTAAACCAAATGGTGTTTAACCTTTGGTAGATCGAAATTTGTTTTGAATGATTATCTACTTTAATTTCTTCATAAAAGTAATTCAATATAAATTAACTTTAATGAACTTTATCCTGATTAAAATATCAAAATTTGGATTAAAACCATAAACAGTTCAACAAAATAACCACAATACTAATTATAATTAGAAAAACATTTGACAAAAGGGCCTTTAATAAGCAGTACAAAGAAGCACAGTTGCGCTATTTATACCACCTGTTATTCTTCTTTTTTGTAAACATTACTGTAATTCAACGCGAATTATAAGAAAATAAACTTGCGGCGCAAAACTGTTATAATAGCTGCTGTTACATGTTTTCATAGCTGTATATTAAATAATAGTATCCATATCAATATTTTTCCTATCGATATTTTCGATATTTAAAGACTAATATCGATAGTACTATCGATAGTTTCCCAGCACTAATTCGACCTAAAAACATAAAATTAAAAATGCAATGTTCTGAGTAGATGAGAATCTATAAGAGGTGACTTCTTTTTTGTTCTTTAGACATAGACACATAAAATTAAACATGCAAGGACCTGAGTAAAGGAGAATCTGTATAAGGGATATTTTTGGTACTTTTTTTCTTTATCTGGTACTTTTTGAACTTTTATTAATGTTTTTTATTTAACTATAAGAAGAGACTTTTTGGTACTTTTTTCAATTGGTACAGTTTGATATTTTTTATATTATTAAACTTCCAAAATAATTTAAAAATTCACGAACAACATATGGACCGGAGGTTGGTCCTTCGCCAAATCGATCTACTAAGATTGAAAAAAAAAAACAAAAATCAAAACATTTAAATTCATTTATACTAATATATATGTTTTCTTCATATTTGCATAAATAATTATGATCAAATTTCGACCGATGGGCAAGCACTAGTACACTCACAATATTATTACAGTAACGGACTGTAGTTTATTTAAGAAATATTCCGTTCAGTCATTTTTAAATAAATAAACATTTAAAATTCCAAGCAAATTTATTTTTAACTGATTCTAACAGTTATTCAAAAAACTAAGTGCATATTAATACGGATTTTCAGTTGCAGTTAATATTGTCCGTTGATTGAGTTAAATTCTTCTTTATGTTAAAGTAAATAAAAATGTAATTTAAAGCAACGAAAAGTTCATTTAATTTTTACTGTCAAAAATTCAACCGCGAATTCCGTAAAAACAAAAAAATTAACTACATATTCCGTAAAAACAAATAAATATGCAGTTATTTTATAAAGTTTTACTGTCAAAAATTCAACACCATATTCAGTAAAAACAATTAAATATTCAGTTATTTTATATAATTTTACTACCAAAAATTAATTTTTACTTATCTATAAAAAATGAATTGCTTGTTTTGTGTAAGCAATTCCCATTTTCTATTTGTTAAAATAATTTAGTTAAATACATCAAATTTTAAAAGTAAAATAATTGCGAAGCCATATCGGTCATGCTGCTGGTGTCTTATAATTGAGAGTTCTTCTGTAAACAACGTGGTCAGTACAACAAAAGTAAAACAAACGTGTGTAACTGGGTAAGTAAATAAAAGTATTCTCCCTCTCACTCCTAAAAAAAAAAGAAGCGGACAGGTGTCTGTCTGGTATTTTTTAGAAATTCGGTTCTTTTGTGGAGTAAACGAAAATTTAATAAAATAACTGAATATTTAATCGTTTTTACTGAATATGGTGTTGAATTTTTGACAGTAAAATTTTACAAAATAATTGAATATTTATTTGATTTTACGGAATATGGTGTTGAATTTTTGACAGTAAAATTTTACAAAATAATTGAATATTTATTTGATTTTACTGAATATGGTGTTGAATTTTTGACAGTAAAATTTTACAAAAAAATTGAATATTTATTTGATTTTACGGAATATGGTGTTGAATTTTTGACAGTAAAAATTAAATGAACTTTTTGTTGAAAATAAATGAAAAATAGGTAGACCGGTTTTTAATTGAACTTTCATTTATTTTATATAACAATTTCAGTTAATTTTACGTACAGAATATTGTGAGTGTATAAATAATTTAATATATGCCGCCAACAAAAACTATTATGAACATGATAAATTACTCAATTTCATCACAATTCATTTTTGCTCATTCTTGTGAAAACTTAAATCAAAATTTAAACCAAATAAAACATTAAAATCATTAAGATCTTTTGTAATCTTGGCAACAATGTGATTTTAAGTTGTTGTTGCTCGCGATGATGATGATGATGTAGACAATGATGATGATCTTGTTTTTTGTTTTAATTATTTGCTTTTGTATAATGCAAACAATTCATCAGCAAAAATTCTAGTTTTACAATAACAAAAACTTTATATTTAAATTTAATGTAAATTTTGAAACTTGCATTTTCGTTAAACAACACTCTGCTTAATATTCTTCAAGTTGAGGCAAAAAAAAAAAAAAAAGAATCAGAAGTAAAAATATTTTTGTCTGTTTTCGTTATTGGATGATGAATTAATGACTTGATGAAATTGCAAAACTTTTGTTCGTTGGTAATTTTTTATAATATTTTCCTTTTTAAGAAACTATAGTACTACAGAATTGTATAACAAATACCAATGAGTGGAGTTTATTTTTTTTTTCTATTTTGAAATTAACATTTTTTGCAAAAAAATAGTTTTATCAGCAGTTTGTGTTAATTGTAATTACTTAAAATATGCAACCATCCATCAAAAGGAAATATTAGAATTGTAATTAAGAATATAAAATAAGTTTTTTTTGAGGGGAGGGGGGGGGGGGGTAGGGAGGGGGCAGCATTAATTGCAAAAATTAGTTTTGCTAAAGTAATTTTTTTGAATTTTAAACTTTTAATGTATTTTAAATTAAAAATATTAAAACAGTTTTAAAAAGATAAAAAATAATATTTTATAAGAATTTTAATTTCCTTAGCATTTCGTGACTAAATATTTTGTCATTATGGTACAAATTCAATTATGTTATTAATGAGGAACTTTAAGCTTAAACATTTTTTGTTCAAATTAAAAAAATAAAAAGTCTATTATAGACTGAAGTTATGTTACAAATACGTTAAGCTTAATGAAAAACAATATTCAATACTTGAAATGATTATTTTATTTTTTGTTGCATAATTTTACATTCAAAAACATGTCTATACAATTTTTTTTTATAATAAATACTCTTCTTTTTGCAGCAATTGTTTTAACTATAACAAACACAATACTAGGACAACAATCATCATTCTTTAGAAAACCATGGCCAACGTACAGTCTACAAAATATGCCACAAACACGATTCACATGTCATGACAAAATACTTGGAGGTTATTATGCAGATCCGGAGGCTCAATGTCAGATGTTTCATGTCTGCGTTAAAGTTGCTGGAGTGGGGGTAAGTTGCGAAAAGAAACAAAAAAATATTTATATATAAATAAATTTTCTGTAGTATGTACAAAAGGTGAGTATACCTACTAGGAATTCCCTTGAAGAAAAACATGTTTAAGCAAGAAAATAAACACGGGATCAAGTCATGTTTTAAGAAATACTAAAAGAAACAAGTAAGAGTGCTATATTCGGCTGTGCCGAATCTTATATACCCTTCACTATTGTGCGAGCAGAATACAGAGCAACTAAATAATTTTAACATATACATACATATTTACAATACTTAAAACTTCATTATAAATGAAATTTTGGAACATAACAATATTAAAAAAATATTCTTTTTAAAAAACCAAGATTCGAACCAGGGAACTAACAGTTTCTAACTTAACACACCCCCTACCATGAAGGAACGCTGTTTAAATATCATTAAAATGAAATATAGACCGTTTACTGTTTACAACTCAACACAGTTTTTTGTTTGTTTTCTTTTTGTAAAGGCACTGTTGTCATTTTGTATCTCTTTTGGCGAGTTTTTAAGTAGCAAAAAAACACAAAAATTCCTAGTTTCTATTTGATAAAATTATTTCGTTAAATAGATGAAATAATAAACGAAAATCATATTGGGCATTATGCTAGTATATGTAAACAAATGCGAAGGGGGGGAGAGATGAGACGACAACCGGATTTGAACTTCGCTTTTCATAAGGACCCAGAATGTATATACTTTATAGGGTGCAGGACCTTCGGTGAAGGGTATAAAAAACAAACTTAATTACAAAAAAGAGTAATTTTTGGGATTTCAGTATATTGGTCATAACTCTGCTATTTCTGAACCGATTTGAAAGATTTATATACCGACGTGTTAAAGAAATTTGCCATTTATTTTGGTTGTAAGACTTGGACTTGGGAAGATCTATGGTTCCCGACAATGGGTATTTTCCAAAAAAAAATTAATATTTTGGTCACAACTTTTTCGTATCTGAACCGATTTTCCCGAGTTTTTCAGAAAATATTTTTTATTAATTAAATTTCCGATCTTTTGATATATAAGGCGTTACCATAGGTCATATAACAGTCAAAAAATTCAGGTTTTTATACAATTTTTAATACTTTTTGTATGGAAGGTACCACGCCCACTTCTCCAATCCCGCCCACATTTTGTGGAATGGTGTGTATTTATAACCTTAATGTTTGTACCAAATTTGAAAACTCTTGCCGTTCTCCAGATATACAGAAAAAAGTAATAAAAACCACAAGGGATTTTTTGGAAAAATTAGAGGCAGTCGTGGTTTTTTGGACATATCTCAGCCATTGTTGGACCAATCTGGCTGAATTTCAATAGCAAGAAATGGTGGACTATATGTGACATAAATGTAAAACAACCTAGCCGCTATCATGTCTGGAGTCTCCGGAAAACACATATCAAACGTAAGACGGACAGCCGGACAGACGGACGGACAGACGGACGGATATCGTTAAATCAACTTCTCTCCTCATATGGACCCAAAATATATATACTTTACAGGGCCTAAGATCAATATTGTAGAAATTACAAACGGAATGACAAACTTATATATACCCTTTTCCACCTGTGGTGAAGGTTATAAAAAGGTTCAGTCTGAGACTGTTTTCTCTCTAATAATAATTGTTCAAGTATAAAACAACTACACGCAATAACAAAAAAAGTGGTATATTCGGCTATGCCGAATCTAAATACCCTACGCCATGGTGCGATAAGAGCAGAATGTTATATATACACAGTTCAACCATATTTTGTCGGATATTGCTAATTGATAACCAAGATGCGTGTACCTTATTTGAAAACTTTGGCTTAGAGGCAATCGTAGCACTGTGATAGAAATTTACACTTTTTTAGACAAGCTGGGCACTTGTCGTTTTAACCTAATTCGAAATGCCCCTAGATGGGTCAAATGTATGCCCAACCCCACTTTATTTTTCATCTAAATCATTTATTTCTTTATTTATTTTATTTCTTTTTTATGAATTTTTAAAAAACAAAAATTTCAAAATTTTGATAAAAAAATTATTTTTTTTTCAAAAAACCATTATGTTTCTAAAACGACTGCGCAAATTAGAAAAGAGTTTAACCTTTCTTAAAGGTAATTTTATTGCGGAATTTCGGTTTTTTTTGTAATTTTAATAAACTAAACCGTTTTTGAGTTACGCGAAATAACGGTATATCTCGAAAACAAGAGCTAACCTAAAAAAAACTGTTAGCACCATTGGATTCAGCGTACCCGAATTATGTTAAAACGCCATGTGCCCGGTTTGTCTATTTTTTTAACTAGCACAGTGTAGTTATTGGGTCACATCACAGGCAAAAGCGCGGCCAAATGCCGTCTTTGCAGAAAAACTTTAGTTAGCGAAGCCGGTTTTTGTTATACCCTAGAAGAGAAAATCCTCGCGGACAGCAGAAGAAGGCCGGCTTTGCAAAGAAGTTTTATCTGGATTTTAAAACTTGAGATTTGGCTCCAATCCAAATAAGTGGCCCATATTAAACCCTCAAAATTTTTAAAACTAGTTTGAATATCTGTGCACCAATTAAAACATATGTTTACTAGTTATAAAAGGAGTGTCTTGGCAGAGCTTGCTTTAAATTAAGTACAACTGGTTTGGAAGTAGTAAATAAGTTTATATTATAGTGTAAAACAAATGAATAATACAAAAATCGTGTAGGAAAGTAGTGTTTTGTTGTAAACAGGCATTGTTTAATTCTCTAGAGTTGAAAGCTTAAAATTTTCAATAACTGCTTGTTTTGTGATTTTAGTCGGAACCCACTTTCTGTTAGCCTCTACCACTTACAGGGTCAACTGTTTCTCTTCTTTATCGTATGTCAGATGCTTATTTAACTCTTCAAACAGTTTGACAGTTTATTCAAGTTGCTTGTGATTTGTAAAATTGCTGTTTCAGTCATTTGGATGAGTGGTTAAAAAAGTTTATTTTTTATTTTTAAATTTATTTTTAACTGGTCAAACAGCTGCAATGTTTTTTTTATTAGAAAAATCAGCCAAAAAGGACTTGTTCAGGTACAAGTGACGAATATCCTCTTATCTTTCAGTTAGTAGGCTCACATAACTCCAAATAGCCAGATGTACCAAAGCTGGGATTTTATGCCATTTTAAAGCACTTCACTAACTTGAGGATAAATAATTTCATAATTGTTCATGTATTTCCAATGCCCAATGCCTAAGTTGCATTTGTATCCATAGAGTCTTCAAGCCAATATTTTACATATACCAGAACTCCAAAGTTGAAAAAGCTGCGATCTTTTCTTTTGTGCGATTTTGAAGCCGAAACAAGTGGATTTTAATGGCTTATATAAATTTCGCCATCCAACGAGCATGGTGTACTGCACCTGGAGCTATCCAATGAAAATTCCCTTAGGTATGACCAAAGGCTAGTAGAGGCTGCTCTATTAGTTCTATGTCATCGCCTCTGGGCTGCTTTTTCCTTCCTAAGGTAACTAATTAAGCATTTACTGCGGTGAGTCTTAAATTTTCACTGCCAGGAGCTTTCTTCAATGGTTGATAGTTGTCTTCGTGTAAAAAGGGCCATAAATCCTTAAAATAAAGGAATGTCAGGACAAACTTTTAAAATTTTTAATGCATTTTTTCTTTTTATTTCTTTCATGAAAACATCATCTGGAAAAAAGAATATTATCCAAATTTTCGAAATGCTGAGCACTTCTAATTCACTTAGGGCATCGACATTTTGGCACTTTTCTACTATCAGCTGAAGTAAAAAAAAAATTAGCGGGTGTCCATGGTGATTTTGAATTTTTTTCATTCATGACTGAGCTGGGAACTGAACCCAGATTTTCACGTACAGGTTGTCCTTACATGTTTCGATTGTAACCACTCAATCTCTTCAGAGGAAGATCTTTCCGTGAAAACCTGGGTTCGGTTCCCAGCTCAGTCAAGAATGAAAAATTATCAATAAATTTTAATTAATTTGATGTTGTAAAATCCTTTCTTCATAAATATAATTTAATTTATTTTGGGATTTATTTCATTGGGAGCTATTGCACTGGGACTTATTCCAACTGGGACTTACTTTCGGGTGCCCATGCCAAGTTTTCTAAAACAACAGTTTCCTAAAAGTTTAAGCAAATTTGTTGAAAGAAAGTAAGTCGAAATCTTAGAAAACTTTTTTAAAAAAAAAAATTTCAAGTGTTCTTATCAATAATAAAAACTGGGAATTAAGCACGAATAACAAAATCTTTTGAAATTAAAAAAAAATTGCTTAGAATCTTAATCAACTTATCTTTAATATACTGGGATTCCCCGATAGGTAAATTGATAGCTAGCAAGGTTGCGGGTTCGATTTTTGACAAACACTGCTCGGTTTCCCTTTAACAAGCTAAATTTCTTTGTTGCTATAATTGCATTTAAACCATTTATTAAATAACTAAATGAGAAAGTTGTTGCATGTATCACCTACAGTAGGGTATCGTAAATAAATTAAACTAAACATTCACTTGTTACTTTTTAACAAGTTTAACAAAAGACAAACAACAACTGGACAATAATAAAGCAGAAAAAGTCTAAAGTAAATGATTTAAGTTTTAGAATGTTAAAGAAGATTGAAAATGTTGTAGATCAATGTCTCAAAAGATTCAATGCTCTAGTAAATCTGCACAATGCAATGCAATCTAAGATAGAAAACTATGCAATTGTTGGTAAAAAAACATACTGGATTTTGTTGTCTTCAACACGCGTAAATGTTAAAGTGTAAATTCAAAACGTATCGATAGATGGATGGATGCACCGGTTAGTTGTTTAGTTATAGACTCTCTTAGACTGTTTGCACTTCAATTGGCAAATGGTTATTATAAATAATCTCGGCTACATTTACAGTCAATAAAGTTTTGTCTTACTTAATTGTATATTTAAATTAAAAACACACATTTTATAACTCTATAAGCACAATTCGCTCACAGAGTTGCATAGAGTAGTGTGTTGTTTTGAATGTCGTCTTGTAATGCTAAAAGTAAAACCATGGGGCATTTTATTTTTCCACTTTAAATGTTAAAGTGTGTTGAAAAACAGATGCTCCCAGCAGAAAAATATTCAAAAACAATAACGACTATGAAATAAGACAAAACATCGATTGCAATTACAACTACGACACAATGGGTTGTTTATTTTTTTTTTTGTTTTGGTGACTTAAATGTTGAAAACGACTTTTTCTTATATCGTGACTGACTGGCAGGTTACCTCTTCCAAAAGTATTTGCGTGCGCTAGTAGTGGTTTGTTTGCAGATTGTGCTTTTCTGTATGGAAATTGATATTTGTTGTAGTTTATTTTCTGCTTTATTAAACATGCTGAAATATTTGGTTTAAATGACCTTTAACTAAACATAAGCACTTATTTTTCTTGAATTAAAATATATTATTAACTTGAGTTTTTTTTATGATACCAAGGTAACCAACGTTACTCAAAGTATGGACCACAAACAGGAACCAAGACTTAATTTTTAAAACTTTTTTTATTTTAATAGATTATAAGTTCTAAGGGCTAAAATAGGACAACAATTAACAAGGACCTACAGCGAACGACTCGAAGTTATTTTATGTTTTTATTTAGCAATGTCCGTCAGTTTGTGTTTCCAATAAATTAGGTTTTTTACAATTTTATTTATGCGTTTGTTAAACTAACTGGTGTAAAAGTTTAACTCAACGTGACAGCCAAAAACCGGTGCCGGAATCGATTTAAATTAAGCCCGGCCGTAAAAAACACAACACAATAGTGTAGAGGGTATCATGCGTTTGTGCTGATGAAACCCAGCACCGACATCGATTAAATTTTACGAAATGCTTTTTTTCAAACATTTTACTTAAGAAGTTTCGAGTTAACACAATTTTCAAACTATCTATTAAAAATGGAATCTATCATCCAAAAGAGGAATATAATTGCTAGTCTATATTTGAGCTGTTATTTTGAAAAGTGGTTTAAGTCTAATTCTTGAAAAAAAAAATTAGTTAGCGTTAGCTTTTATTCTATATATTTATTATCATCTATTAATTCCCGTGATTTCTACAAAAAGAACTCTAGCTGTGTACAGAAATCTATGGTGTAAAAGCTGCCACGTTTTAAAAGAAAACATAAGGTAAAGACAAGTACGCCAAATTAATGTTGAAAAAGGTTAAGATAACGAACACGACCAACTTTCTTTTTGTAAAAATTACGGGCATAAATGGAGTGCGATTGGTCCATAAAATAAACAACTTAATTTAAACTATAAAATGGTATCGTAAAAGTCTTTTTTTTTTAAGTGGAATACGTCCATACCTTATAATTATAACTAAAACAACTTTCATATTGCAATTATTACTTGATTATTATGAATATGAGTTATCGGCATTCTACTGTATAACTGAAATTAAACCTTAATAAACTAATTGTATATTTAAATGTCTTCATGTTTATTTTTTACCTTAAAAATCCGTTTGAGTAAAGCAACCCTGTAAAAAATGTGCTCCAAAAGGAGCAGGTTTTATGTATGAATTCATACCTCAAATCGCTTCAAACCTGCTGAAAGGATGCCTGATTTTTGTATGGGGTGTTTCCGGTTTGGAGGGCTTTGGCTGACAATAAGCGCTTTTTTTAACATGCAAACAAGGCACTCCTAAAGTGCTTTTTTAAAGGCTTACTTTATAAACATATTCATTTATGTTTTGCTTTTACTTGCTTAAATGCATTTTTTTAATCATTTTCGTAAACCATAATATATTTTTATTTTTTGCGCTTTAAACCCTTCTTCGTTGTCAGCACTAAAATAGCAGCTTTTTCTATATTTTATTCTTTATTATTTACTGCTGTATAAGAGCTCTCTTATTGAAGCGCTCGATTATTATTATGCGCTTTTTCTCTTAAAGTGCTACAAGTTTATTTGGAGCGAAACAAAATCGAATATTTTTCTAAATAATTGCAATGATCAATTTTTTAAAATAAAATTTTTACATAACTCTTATAGATGATCGTTCGCCAACATTTTTAAATTAACTCAAACGCAAGCCCTTAAATATCTCGATACCTGAAAAAATGGACTTATACCAATTTTAAATATAACAGCTCATTTGTTGTCTTTATTATTCAATTTAGTTTTTTAAATAAGCTTTCAAAGTGGCTCGTTTTTTAATCTATGTGAAATCAGGGCTTTCAAAAGTTTAACAAATATTTTCTAGAAACTGATTTCAAAGGAAAAATAATACAATTTACTTTATTGCTAACCAAAGTATAGCTACAGTAAAACATGAAATTTGATTCATTGAAAGCATTCGAAAAATAAAAATGGTTAATATAATAAAAAATATCTTATTTAAAGAAATAATTCTCACATTCTATTTTCCCTTGGCCCTATCACAACACTTTTGAGCGAAGTAATGTCAATTCATACTATATTAATGCTTAGAGTATTTGAAGCCCCTCCCCCTTTTGCAAAAAAATATTAAGTTTACATTATGCTAGGAACGCAACTGGGACGAACGACGAATTTTTGGCCGCGAATATGCGTTGCAAACATATTTGTGTATATGAAAATACACACAATCATGGCGTCGGCCGAAATTCGTCATACGCACCGACTTTGCAATAGATTTATTTCTATATCATACGCCGGCGAACGACGAACAAATCAGTACCAGGTGACCATGTTTGATTTTAGTTTTCAAGTATCTTATTATATAATGTTATTTTTTTACTTTAATAATTGTTTTTTATTATTTTATCGCATTTTAAATAAATATACAAAGTAGATAACTATAAGAATAGTTTTTAGTTGAATTTTTGTTAATGTTTGTATTTCTTAAGTAACTTTTTTTATATGGTCACGCTATTTCTCTCTCTTTGCACAAACAGCAAACAACTTTCTCAGTTAGTAAAGCTGTTAATTATTCGTCGTTATTGTGTTTCATATGACGAATTTACTCAAGCAGTTTTTAATAAAAAAAATTGTCGTGTAGGGCGAAATTCGTCGTTCGTCCAAGTTGTGTTCCTAGCATTAGTTAGCCAATATATTAAACCCAGCAAAAGTGTAGGGCCTTAATGTATTGGTTAAGTAATGTGAAATTGAACTTTTTTTTTGCATAAAGTCAGCTCATTATTGGCATGGCGCATATGCCAGAAAGTCGTAGTGAAGAAAACCGACAGTGAAGGTTTAAATGAAGTTTCTGAAAATATACCAGATAGAATTTTTTCTGGCATATGTTTTGAAGAAAAATTAAAATTTTTGTGGACGTCATGAACGAACTAAAAAGTTAATAGTATATTATTAAACGTGAAAATTATTGTTTTGTGCCGCATTCGCCACTTTTCTAATTTTTTATCTATTACTACTTGTTTCCTTACTGCAATGAGAAAAAGCACGAGTGAAATTAATTTTGTACGTTTTTTGCATGAGGAGCTTGCAGCATTCGCCTAACAGTGGCGTGTAGAGCAAAACAATACTAAATAAACTTTCAAATAGTTGATATGGAGCAAAATTAATGCTTAATTTCTTAAAAACGATAAAAAATTTCGTGAAACCGGTTTTTTTTTAATTCCCCAAGCTAATCCCACGAAGCTCTACGCTTGTCTGTAGGAATGAAACCAGAATCTCTGGCCGGAATCAAACCCGCAACCCCGGCGCTGATAGTCTAGCTCACTACCAGCTAGCCTACCGGGGCACTCAGAAGGGGGCTATTCAGAATATATATACCCTATACAAAATCCAATTTTTTAAATGGTCGGTAGCTCAAACCAATAATGAGCTGACGATAAGACGATCTTACTTTTATAGTCTTCTACCCAACGGCAAAAAATATTTATTTGTATAATGGGTAACATTTCCTGTGCTACCACCAACTCAACTTTAACGTTGGTAATACAGCAAAATACTCTTTAATAGTTTTCTAAAAGAACCTTAAAATAATTCACCTTGTTTGGGGGAAACTGTCTTTCTGCTCTCTTGATGCATATGAAGTTAAAACATTTATAAAATGTAACAGTAAAAAAAACGGTAATAAGTATTCACATTGTATGGTGGAAAACTTCCCCCTACCCCTACGAAAACAAGTTTAAGCATTTAAATAATATGTTTTGTATTTATGATCAAACAGTTTGAAAGCTCTAACTTTTATACATACATAGTTTTCTAAAACAAACGAAAGTAAGTACTAATTTTGTATAGCGGTTAGCCTCCTTTTACGTCTACCTGTGCAGTGTTTAACTCGGTAATGCTCATAACAACTATATTAATGATCAAAAGCTTGGCTTTCTCTGATCTTTTGATTCAGAAAGCGTATTCTGAGCTCCAAACATTTATTATTAATTTAAATTTTGATGATTTTTTTCCTTAAATTTTAAAAATTAGTTAAGTTTTTTTTTATACATTTCTGCACCTTTTGATCTGATTTCAATATTGTAGAGGTAACAAACGGAATGGTAGAGGGTATAAGCAAAATCCATTAAGTTGGACACGACGGACTTTAAAAAAAATAAATAAAAAACTTTTAATTCTTAACTTAAAAGTCTTCTGTACGACATTTAATCGGCAAGATTTGTTAAGGCTTTCTTGAAAATTGTTTTAAATCTTTTTGAGCTGCTGTTTAATGTGACTTTTAAGACTTCTGAATGTCGTTCATCGTTTAGAATTACCTTCAATTTTTTTTTTTTTTTTTGATTTTGTAAACAACATTTTTTTTGCTGGCAGTTGACAATTGAAATCGTCTCTAGTTTTTTTTTACTCTTGCATCAGTTGCATGAAGTCAGCAGACCCATTCGACTTTGATGTCATTTATTTACTTTTTTGATTTTGATCAGTGAAAATATCAAAGTTGAATGCTAAATAAATAAACGTTGATTTTATTCTATTTAATGTTTGTTCCGGTTTAAAGACGGTTTTGCTGGTATAAATCGATATTTATTGGAAATTATCATTTGCTAGTAATCAAATTAATTTTGTATTTACAAGTAATAAATTACAAAGAAGAGAATAATATTACAATAATAAATATATACACGAAAGAACAGGTTAATTTATTATTCTATGTTTTTTTGAATTGCTTTTGAGATAAAACATTAAAACTTTTCATAAATAAAGAGGAGTTTCTAAGAGTGAATTAACCTTTGAAATTTAATAAATTTAAAGATGTAGCAGTAAGCTGAAAAAAATTTTAAAATAATTACAAAATTCAGTTGTCAAAATCGTGAGAAAATTAATTTTGAATTTTTAATAATAAGTTTTTTTACCCTTCACCAAATGTGAAATTTATGTTTGTCATTTATTTTGAAATCTCGACAATATTGGGGCACGTTCTGGAAATCGAAATGAAGTGAAATTGAAACCGAGCGAGATTTTGAGTTCAGGTTTTTACAAAATGACCGTAGTTTTTTCTGGCTTTAAGAGTTGTTCTTGTAAAGCAAATTGTTATTAAAAAAATTAAGTAGATAAAAAGGAATATTTTTATGAAATTTTATGTAATGCAACATGCTCGTTTTTATAATTTGTTTGGTTTTAAATTCACTTCATTTTGATTTCTAGAACATAGCCGATTATTCACAGACATCCCATGGACCCTCTGTCTATTCGATTGTATGTTAAAATCAACTTTACATAGATCCTTGATATGATGGGACCAATATCTATATATATATATTTATATATATACATATATATATATATATATATATATAAAATTGTAACGTTACTGACTCACTGATTCATCATCACACAGCCTAAGCGCCTGAAGCTAAAAACTTGAAAATTGGAATGTTTAGGGGGTAAAAAGGGTAAATGAGGAACAAAGAAACTGGAAACTGGTGAAAACGGGTAAAACCTGAATTTTGGTACGCTTTTTGTCAGCCCATCTATCTTTTGAACCAATAAACCTAGAAATAGAGTTTATGCCACATTCGAAACTTACTTATCAAAAAAATACGGATACAAGTTTGGTACTTTTTCGAAATTCGAACGTTAAAGGGGTGAAAATCGTAACCATTTTTGGTACTTTTTTACAAAACATTTTGCTTCATTCATTGACATATTCGTACTAAATTATGGCCACCCACTAAAATACTGCAATATTTAATACTTTAATGGGGGTGGGGAAATAGTACCAAAATGGGAAATACGGGAAATTTAAAATCTTTCTTCAGCTTTTTGGTTCTACTACTGGTATTTTTTAATTATCGTTAATATTGGACCTTAAAACATAAAATTCAACATGCAATGTCCTGCGTGGATACGAAAATATGAGGGAACTTTTTGGTACTTTTTTGTTCTTTAGCTGGTACTTTTTGAATTTTCGTTAATATTGGATCTAGAAACATAAATTTCAAGTTTCAAGTCATGTTTACATTTGGCTCATATATTCTTTATGTATGACTTATTTGTAACTGTATTTTATTTTTTAATTTTAGGTACAAGATTTTCGTTTCTTATGTCCAAATGGTACAGCATTTGATCAAGAAGCCCAAATTTGTGCCGATTGGGGTGATGTTGATTGCGAGCAATCTGTTCTTTATTATGGTAGTGACAATTTTGATCTCTACCGTTTGGGTTCCGGATTTGAAAGTAAGCGAGCTCCTTTGGCTGAGGAAGATGAGTCTACATTCCATTTACAAAGAGCCGAAAGTGGTATGTAAATAGAAATTTACCAATTTTGTATTTAGGTGGAATTAATTTGTTTCATATCAAAATATATTATTTAAATTAATTTAAATAAATTTTATCTTTTTAGGTGATGTAAGACGTTTTAAAGAAACTCGTGTAGATCAAAAGTCACGCCCTGATCAACCGCCTAATTACACAAAACACTTTGAAACTGTAACCCGTGGTACCTTTAATGGCAATGCTAATAAAAACAACAACAATAATAATTTTGTAAATACCCAGCAAAATGTTAAAACAAAAAAACAAAAGCAACAGCAAACGGAAGTAACAAAGAAACCCATTGTCAGTTATTATACACCGACTTCCACAACCACAACGAGAACAACAACGACGACGACCACAGAACGGAATTACAATGATGATTCCAAACGTAAGTTTTGTTTAAATTAATTTAATTTAACTGTTTTCTATTTAGTAAAATATTATTTGCAAAGCACACACGGTCAGTCATTGGATTAGGATTAACCACTTAATTAACTTAAATAAGAAACAAGTTAATTATATCTCTTAGTAATATTTAAATTTTAAAAATGTTTTAACAATTGCTCAAGGCTAAATGCATTTTTTTCATGGCTAAATATGGCTGAAAATTCAAGACATTAAATGGCTCAATTCTGCAACTTTGCAGAATCAACTCTGCAAAAAAGGCTTTGGCTTATCGAGTTTGATTTGACTGTATTGAAAATACTAAGAGTATCGACCAAATGCCCTTAAGTTCGGTGAAAAAGCTTGGTTGAGTCTATGAATTTATACCACACACATAAAAGTTTTCTGATAAAACTGTCTTTAACAAAAATGTTCCTTTAACAATTTTAAATATCTTCTGAACGTAAATCATACCTAAAATGTTAAGGATACACAGAACTTTTTTCGATTCATTGTATTGAAGGTTGTGTATTAATACACAAACACCAAACAAAATAGATATATTTTTGGGTGGGTGAGCCGTACGCGAAATAATATTCTATTTTTTTTTTCGAACAGTGTGTACATATCGTCAGCTCGTTATTGGTTTGACCTACCGACCTTTTTTAAAAAATGAGTAAGGTATAAGATATATATATTTGGATTACCAAGCCGGTTGCACGAAATTTTTCATGGTTTATGATAAATTCAGCAATAGTTTTGCTCCATATCAACTATTTTAAAAATTATTGTTTTGCTCTACACGCAACTGTTTGGCGAATACAAAACATTGTCGTAAGAGTTTAAGCAAAATAAAATGTTAGCAACTCAATAGACAGTAGTAAGTATACGTTTGCAGCACAAAAAGCTACTTTTTTTAAAAGATTTAGAAAAATGGCGTATGCGGCACAAAACAATAATTTTCACTTTCAATAAAATGCTATTAACTTCTAAGTTCGTTCATAAACGTGTGGCGAAAATACAAAAAAAAAACTACTGGTTATATTTTTTTTGGAAAACTTCATGTAAGCCTTATGCGCCAAACCAATTCAAAACATTGCAGAAAACCTAGACATGTAACATTTTGTCACCAATTTTCCTGTGCCAATTGGGAGTTAGCTTGTTTCCACATAACAGTCGGGCGGATATTGCTAAATCAGCTTCAAATTTTACAAGAATCGGGAGTTAAAGACACAATACACTGTCAAATTTCTTGGTATCAAGCTAGTGTTTGTGTGCTCGACGTAACCCAGCGAGAAAAGGAAGGAGTACGGATGCCTTCTATAAGGCCTCTATACTCCTTCTTTTGTATGTAGAATGCATGCTCGCTCCATTCAATACTCATATCTTTTTTACACACTTTGTCATTGCGGAGTAGGCCTTCCGCTTTCGCTTCTTAAGCAGGTATATAAGAATCGTAACGGGATCAAAAAAATAAATATTTTGGGTTTGCTTGTGCAAAAAAAAAAACAAAGCAAAAAATGTTACTCCTTCTCTACTCCCTTCTCATAGAAGCGAGTGTCGAATATGTATCTTATTGTTTATACGAAAGAGCCGAGGCCTTCTATAAGGCATTCTTAAGTGGTTAGATAAGACTAGTAATTGAATAAAAAAATGTTTAAGCAGGCCTTTAAAAAGGCCTGAAGTAACAAGGTCTACTGAGTTTTCCCGCTGGGAATATTTGAATTGGTTTGATTTTCCATCCAGCATCGTCGGTGTCACACATACAAACAAATTTGGCCCTTTACAAACTTAATAACAAATGCTATTTATATAAAGGTAAGCCTCGATTTACGCGGTACTTCATTTAGGCGATTTCGATATAACACGGAATAAAAAAAGAACCCATTTTTTTAATTACGCGAGTTTAATATATAAAAGGTTACTACGAACATTTTGGAAGACTGGGGCCTGATTCTGGCAGTCGTGATCGAGTACCGTTTCAATTCGAAAGCAATTTAATATCTTATTATTATTTAAGTCAAAACTGAACGAATCGGATTTATTTTTTCAGTGTTGTAAAGCATTAATTTGAGTTTCACAATACTGAAAAAATAATTTAGATTCGTTCAGTATCGACTGAAAGAATTAGAAATAAAATTGCTTTCGAATCGAGAAAGTACTCGATCACGACCCTGGGCCCCTGGGGCCTAATTCTGGCATTCGTGATCGAGTACTTTCTCGATTCGAAAGCAATTTTATTTCAGTCAATACTGAACGAATCGAAATTATTTTTTCAGTATTATGAAACTCAGATGAATGGTTTACAAAAACGAAAAAATAATTCCAATTCGTTCAGTATTGACTAATTAGATATTAAATTGCTTTCGAATCGAGAAATGACTCGATCACGACTGCCAGAATCTGGCCCCAGGTTCCAATTTTTGTTTAAGAAACAAAAATGTTCACATACTTAAAAAAATTTGATTTTGAGTTCAGGGACCGTAATGCCATTTTTCATAATTTTTATTTTTTTTTATATTTTTATATATTTTATTTTTTGAACAAAAATAACAGTTATTTTTTATGTTTATTTTTTCGTTCAAAATCAACAGTTTTTTTTAAATTTTTAGTTTTTGAATTAAAATAACAGTTATTTTGTTTTTTGTGAACAAAAATAATCGTTTTTTTTTATTTTTATTTTTTCGACCAAAAATAAAAGTTATTCTCTAAAGATATGTAGGTGTTAAAATAATTTCGGTGATTTTAAATATTTATTTTAAAGCGCATAAAACATCCAGATGATGTTCACGCATTTAAATAAATGTTAAAAGTCAACTAAATTATTAAAACACGTACATATCTTTAAACAATAATTTTTATTTTTTTGTTCAAAAATTATAAAAATCAAAAAATAACTGTTATTTTTGTTCATTTGTCAAGCTAATAGGTCCTAAATATTGTAATTAAAAATTGAATTTTATTTACATTGAAGAAATTTAGGCCCTTTTAGCTTGACAAAAAAAAAACATTTATAAATTCTTCACTCTGGCCAAAGAAACAACAAATCCAAAAAATAATTGTTTTTTTTTATCAAAAAAATATAAATCAAAATTTTAAAAATCAATATATTTCATAATAGAAAAGTACACAAATATCAATCTATATGGTATACTTGAATCAGTTTACCGATATAAACTTCAATATCCTTTATTTTTCTTAAAATTTTAAAATAACTGTTATTTTCGGTCCCTGTTTGAAATACTAAATTTGGAGCATTTAAAGTTTTAATTCTACCGCATTATATAATACGTCTGTCAATGTTTTAACGCTTAAATCTTATTGTATAAGGAAGTCAGTCCCTAAAATTTATCTCAGACTAAATGATATTTAATTAAAATGTTTGCCTATCAAAGTTATGGAAAGTACATATTTTAAATTTTAGATTGCATTAACATGGCATTAAAATCTTAAAAAAAAATTTAGAAACCTTAACACTAAATATCTGCTGAAAAACTTTAAGCCAGAAGTCATTGGAAATTTCTGAATTATTAGGGCCCTGTTTCTCAAAACTACAAGTTACAAATCTACAAATAAATACATTTAAAACAAAAACTGTAAAATGGTTGTTCTTTTAATGTATTTTACCTGTAGATTTGTAACCTGTAGTTTTGAGAAACAGGGTCTAGGGTCTAGAATATTTAGTAAAATTAATTTACAAGTATCTTCTAATTGTTTAAGATTACAAATAAAATAAGTAAAATAATAATAGTATGTATGTGTTTTTGATTTAATGCAGTCCCAAAATTAAATTTTGTTTGTATCTCTTGAGCCGATTTACGCTATATGTTAAATTATTGGTCCCAAAATACGATTTGGTATATATTCTTAACATTGTTTTACGCTGATTTGATTTACGCGTACTCTGTTCGGTCACAATAGACTGCGTAAATCGAGGCTTTGTACATTAATTCACCAATTGTTGTAGATAGTATAATAAACAACTAAAAAAGTGGTGCTGCCAGATATTAAATGTTAAACGTAGCTGAGACAAAAGTGATCCACTAAGAGAATGTACTAAAGTCATTGCCAGAAGCAAATTATTTGAAATATTTGATGAGCTTCTTAGCAAAGGCTCTTCTATGGTAGAGGAAAAAGTAAAAATATTTTTTTGCCACCAAATAGATACCGTAGGGAAAATAGCATACTGAGTCATTAAAAATGTTTCTAAGGCGCAGTAAAAAATTGCATTAAAAAAGCCATTTAAAAAAAAAAATTTTGTTAGGTATGGTGTAAATATAATTTGAATGACCCCTTTCTGAATCGAAAACCAAAAGATAATATAAATTTCACTGTTGCTTTGATTCATTTATTTCTTTTCTCAACTACTATTACATATTTCGTTTTTGTACAGAAGATAAGGATATAAAATGTTAAAAGGTGAATTAGAAAACTTTGGCACAAAGTGTAGGGACAATTTCCGTTTTTTATTTCTTGTTTTTTTATTATTAATTTTTTTTAAGTTTTTTTGAAAAGGGTCATATAAAAGTTTGTTACGAAATTAATTATAAATCAAGTGACAGAATTCTTCATTGCCGTAGGTAAAAATATAGTTTAAGCGAAAGCAAAATGAAATGACAGCAAGAAAATAAATTTAATTCTTTCTTCGATTCATTGCTGTAGGAAAAAAAGCAGTTAAGGCAAAAGCAAGATAAAATGTCAACCACTCCATAAACAGCAGCAAGTATACCTATGCACCTCAAAAAGCTGCTTTTAAAAAATATATTTAGAAAAGTGGAGTATGCAGCACAAAACAATCATTGTCCCTTTTTTAAATACTAATAACTTTTAAGTTCTTTCATAAACGTTCACAAAAATTTACATTTTTTTAAAACATATGCTGGAAGCAGTGGTGAAAATACTAAAAAAATCTATAAGGTATATTATCATAAAACTTCATGTATACCTTCGATGTCGTTTTTCTCCACTACGACAATTTGGCATATGTGCCAAACCAGTTATGAACGGACAACTCATTAAAATTAAATAAAACTACCCAATAAAAAATGGAGCTTCCAACGAAGCAGGTTTGTTAGGGAGAAACGTAAAAGTTTCGCTTACCATATCGCTTACGGACAGGCGCGGATCCAGCTTGAGGCTTAGGGGGGGGGGGGGGGGAATTTTTTATGATACAAAAAGGTAAAAAATTGGTTTTTAAGCGTTTATTAAAAACAATATGTGTATATTATATTAAAAAAAACTCAACAATAAGGTTAAATAAAATATTCAATATAAATTAAAATAAGCTAATCTTTTGATAAGCAATTTATAATTTTCTTGTGAGGCAAATTTAGGTAGTACAGTTTATCTTCTGTCATTGTCATTTATCACAATTTATTAAACCATATACAACGTCATCTGATCGATTTTTAGATATTTTCCATGTTTGTTGCCAATGCAATAGTTCAAGCTCAAGTTTAGATGTTAGTAGATGTTTATCTCTTTTATCAAACATAATCAGCACATCAGCTAGTTGTGGTTTTAAAAGGTTTGTGTCGGTATATGACTTGATTGCACTTTGAGGTAGAAGCTTAGGTATGTTCGATACATTTAGGATATCTATTGGGAAAAGTGTTTTGCGATCTTCTAAAATAAATTCAATAGGAGGAATGTAACCTTAAACTCGGTAGTAATCTTCAACATTTTGAATGTGATTTTTTCGTTAAAATCTTGTCTTTTCGATTGGAAGCTCAATTTGAACGCACATGATTAAAGTTTCGATAAGGCTTGATCCTTTTTGAAGATCTATATCATGCTTTTGTAAAATGATACTAAGCGGCTGTGTTATAATAAGTATCACACTTAATATATATATTCCGCAAATAAATTCAAAAGTGAGTTCCTTAATATAAGGCTTTTGATGAAGTATCTCTACCTTTCGACTCAGATTGCAAAGTGTAAAATTGAGTCGTGACGATCCACCCATCTTTTCTCGCATAATGTAGAGAGTTTGGCTCCCAAAGACTTTACTAACGGCCTGTTTTTAGAAAACGTAAACAAGTGAGTGAGTGAGAAATTATATTGCAAACAAAAACAAATTTTCGTTTTTTATTGTTGTTTTCAATTAAATAATTTCTCACTCACTCACTTGTTTACGTTTTTTAAAAACAGGCAGTAAAACTGCGTTGCGCTTGGGATAATAACACTACGTGACAGTTTTTTGAACAAATAATTCTGACACCTAATGTAAAATTGTCCGCAGAATTGTCAAAAGTAGAACAGTTTTTGAAATATTCCAAAATAACCGTTATATGCGTTTTTAAAAAGATGATGATGTGACTGAAATACAAATATCTTCAAATTTTAAGCGGACTTTGTATTTCTTTCTTTTTAGTAAAAGATTATAACATTTTTAAAATAACTATGGGTTGTTTGTGAAGATGAGTCAATAAATGGCAGATTTATAGTGGACAAAATTTCAAACTTCATAAAAAATCTTATGATTTTGTTAAATTTTGCTCTTTTCAAGTTATTTTTTTTCAAACCAAACAATTTCACTTTTTATCACTTACGACGTTAGCCTATTTCAATACGTACATTTTGTGCCCAATAGATCCAGATCGGTGCAAAAATGAAAAAGTTAAAGACGATTAATATTGAATTAACCCACTTTTCGATTTGTATCAAATCAAAGAAAAACACAACAAACAAATATATACAAAGCTAAATTTTTAGTAACAATAAATATTAAAAATTGCTTAAAACTATTGAATTTCTATGTGGGTTAATTTACTAAATCTTCTGTCGCTTCGTCATTTTTGTACCAATCTATGTATTGTTGGGCGCAAAATGTTCATTGCGTTATAAAAATAACTTGAAAAGAGCAAAATTGAACAAAATCATAAAATTTTCAATGAAGCTCGAACTTGGTCACTTGTAACTATGTCATTTCTTGACTAATCTTCACAAACAACCCATGGTTATTTTAGTAATTTTATAATATTTCAATAAAAAAAAAGGAATACATAAAATCCATTTAACATTTTTGAAGATATTTGCATTTCAGTCGCATCGTCTTTTTTTAAAAACACAAATAACGGTTATTTTGCAATATCTCAAAAACTGTTCTACTTTTGACAATTCTGACTTCATATTCAGATTCAGCGGATTACATTACGAATTCAACGAATTTGTTGAAAATTTGTGACGTAGTGTTATATTTAAAAATTTTTGTCGTTTCTTTAACAAATGATACAACTTTTTGCATTAATGGCACTTTATTGCTTTTAGAAATTGAGTTGTTTAATTTATGGGAATAGCAAGGCGTTTGCTTCGCATTTTTTGCGGTTTCCAAAATCTTTTAACAGCTCCATTTTTTGCTGACATCAAAGAACACCCATCTGTTCCAACTCCTTCACAATGTTTTAGATCAATACCAAAATTTGTCAAAGCTTTAAGAACTATTGACGATAGTGCCTTCGCATCAATTGACACATCAACGTCATAATTAATATCCTTTAAAGGCTCTTCAGATCCGTGCTGGAATTTCTAAAAATTTTGTACAAAAAATATTATTATTGGGAATTATTTTATCAACGAAATAAACAAAAAAATATTTTTATAATTTAGGGGGTGGAATTTCCTTATTTCCCCCCTCCCTTGAATCCGCGCCTGCTTACGGAAGATATGAATTTTATATGGCGAGTTCCTATTTTGAAGCAATACATTTTTGACACATAAAGCGCTTTGTTCAGTGCATAGAAAAACTGGTAAATTTACACACTAAATGTGTTGTTACCGTTATTCTTAAGTATTCTCCCTTACAAACCTGCTTCGTAGTAAGGGAATGACGAGGCACTTGAAACGTTATTTTTTTTATAAAACTTGCTAAGAGTTCGTTCACCTACTTTACTGCATTTCTGTATGTCATATTGCGTAGCGCATAATTGTGCCCTTATTTTTTTAAATGTACTTTTAGTGATTTGCAAAATGATAAAAATTTTTATTGGGTATTTCGACTAAAACATTTGTAGGGAAAAATTAAGGTATAATTATTTTTAAATGTAGGGATAAGCCGACTTTTTTTTAACAAGCGACGAAAAATCTTTTGGAAGCACTGCATACATACATATAAAGTTAACCATTTTTATCATACGTTTGCATTCAATAAACAATAAAAAATCTACCTTAAAAAATCAAATAACCTAATTTGATTTCCTCTTAATTTTTTATTTACAGAAGACCTAGATGACATTTTCAAAGGTTCTCATAGTTCTCACTTCTTTTCTAATCGCAATGGTGGACGTGAAGACGAATTTTTAGATCATCCTGTAAAACCCTCCCAAAAACCAAATGACTTTTCAGATTTTAATAAAAAGTCTGAAGCTTCTACAATTGGCAAATCCCGTGTAACACCGGCCAGACCAAAACGTCCCTTACAAACATCCACTACAACAATTAGCTCTACAACAACTACTACTGCTGCTCCCAAGGCCGCCAAAAAAGTTACACAACATTCCTATTACAACACCGATTTCCATGACTATTCCCAATATAAATCCACTACTTCGACAAGTCATTCAACTACACTCGTTACTACCCCTAGACCAGTACAGGCCCAAAGTAATGCCAATCGTTTTAACGTCGGTTTCAGCGACTACCAAACTCAAGCAAAAATACAGCCAACTACCTACAATCCTAATCGTTATAAGCCAACTACCACAAAATACCTTGAATTCAAAAGAGACAAATCTGAAACACCTTCACATAACAAACCTTCTGGAAATAATAAAAAGACACAGAAATTCGAGCAAACTCAACAGAAGTTAAATTCACAGAACTCGACATTTGTAAAATTCAATGAATTTAATGAATTTGCTAAAATTAAGCCTCAACCACCCCAACCATTCCAACCTCAACCGCCGGCCAAAACGTTTGAAGCTCCAGCTAGAACTAGTGCAGAACCTCAATATTACCGCTCACGTGGTCACGCACGTGTAAATAACCAACAACCAGAACCTTTCAGAGCACCACAAAGACAGATTTCTAAGTCCACAGAAAAGGTTAAAGAAACGCCTACAGTTGCGGTTAAGTCCGAAGTAAAGCCAAGAGGATTTGTAAGCCGTGGTAGCATTAATTACAAAGCCACCACTCAACGCGATAGTGAGACTTATGCTACAACAACCAGCAATGGTCACAAAAAATTCTCCACCTTAGTGCCCAAGGACAAATATGCACCCACAACATTCAAGCCTTCAACCTATAAAAAGTCTTATGACAGCAACATCTATCAAAGTCAGCAGACCGTTAGACCTGCAAGTCAACCGCAAAAATCACAGACAACATCCACTTTGACAACAATTTACACTACCCCTAATCCCTATTACAATCCTAATGAGGATGATGGTCAATATCATCCAGAATTATATGAAATTGATTATTCCAGAAGTAATTTTAATAGACAAAGGCAGACCAGTAGTCCAACCACTACCACTAGTACTACCACAACTACTCAAAAATCTGTCAAGCTAAATTATCACAATCCAGTCAATCATTTGAAAAGCCAACAGCAAACATCCTATCTAAAAGAACAAACTGCAGCTGCAGCTGATTTCAGCGATGAAGATGAACTTTTCAAAACAGCCCAATCCTTAAACTTTGGTGCAGCCAGTATTAACAAATTACGGGCAGATATTTTTAAAGCCGAAAAAACGTCTCAACAGTTTAATTCACAATATAATCCACATAATTCCATCACTAGTCCAAAGACAACAACACCATCAACGCCGCTAACAACAACCACAACGTATTTCACCTATCCCTCGTATTCCACCTCGACACAAACTACCTCACGTCCCACAACATTCATTGTTCCATCAACAACCTCAACCACCACCACCACAACAACAACAACAAGACGGCCACCTACAACAAGCACCACGAAATACACCACGGCTTATCCATACAATATTACTAAGAGTGGTAAGCATGCGACGGATAAGTCAGAAAAGAAATCAAAAAAGCACGAAAATAAAAATAAGAAAAAGACATCTAAAAGACCACCACATGCCGATGAGGACACCAGTTACGATTATGCCTACTATGATTCCGATACTTTGAGTGAATCGCCTCAAGAATATCCAGAATATGAAATACAAGAGTTCACTAAAACTAAAAGGAATTAGAAGGTTAAGATTTAATAGTAAATAATAATAAAATAGCCTATAAAATAAACAATGCCTACAGTAATTGAAACAGGTTATTGTCTTCATAGATAAATTGATCATTTGGTCTGTTTTAATACAGTTTTCCAAAATTATTTTGTTACAACTCTACGAGACAGAAAGTTGTATTTAAATACTATCCCCACATTTTGATGCACTTAATTATTTTGCAGAAACTTTGTTGCAGAAATTTTGTAGCAAAACTTTTTAGTTAAATTTTTCAGGCCTGAGACAATAAATGCTTTATAGAAATTTTATGCCTTTAGACTGGCACAAATTTTTGAATATAAATTTGATGCTTAGAGTTTATGAAATGTTTGTGGTCGCGCTGAGATTTAAATTTTTCCATACAAATTTTGTAGATACAATCTGAGACGCATATTTATCTATAAATTTTTTGTGCTTTTAGTCTGAGGCACAAAGTTTTTGCTTACAGTGCAAAAACCAATTGACATTTTGTTTCTTTCAAGATGGGACCATCCGTTAGTTTCTTTATAAAATCCGATTTTTTTTAATTGACAATTTTGATCAAATACAAACATTTGGTTTACTACTCGAAAATATCCGAGCTGTGAGTTAGAGAAATAAATTTCTTTACGCTATTTTGGCATGAAATGTTTATTAATCACTAAATTTACTACACTCACGACAATGACGACTTTTAGCAAATACACAAACCATTTTCAACTTAGCACATCAATTATCCGTTTTTAAGCTTTTCTTTACTTAATCCACAAATATCATGATTTTATTTCCGTTTTGTAGGTGCCAATTTTATCCAAAAGTAATTTTTTATTCAATATACATATTTGCTTTTCATTTAACTTATTTTACAATTTTCATAAAATTCTTCTAACTTTTTTTTATACTTCAAGACTTTAAACAATAATGACAGAAATAATTTTCACCTCTATTATATATTAAACAAAAACTAAAAAAAAAAAATAATTATTTCTAGTTATTTAAATTAAAAGAAAGGAAACATAATGTTTTTATTAGTCGTTAGACAATTATTAATTTTAAAATAAAAATATTAAAGTAATTATGACACACTACACTACCTTAGAGTAGAGCTGGGGTTCTTTAATTCTTCAATTTCGATATTTGGTGTAATTAAAAAATTTTTTTTTACTTCAATTTGTTGCGACAACAAATTTTGTATACATACATAATTTATATTTTAATATACTCGATTATGATACGATTTTAGAAGAATATGTATTATTATTTTTTTTTTTTTTTTTTTTTGGAAAAATTTTAATAGTTTTTATTATTAAGTATATATTTTATTTTTTTGTACTTTGTAAATAAATATATTATAAGAGATATTTCTTGATAAATAAAAGAATTTATTGAAATAAAAGAATTTTTTTGAAATAAAAGAATTTTATTAAAATTAAAGAATTTTTTTGAAAATTCTATAATAATATGGTCACTTCAATCATGATTATTGCTACTGTAAACAGGGTGTAAATGTATTGAGGAATGATTTGAAAAATTTTCCGTTAAGCACTGAGCAACTTAAAAGTTTAGTTATTTCAAGAATTTGTTGTTTGTGATTCGTTAACACTTGAATTTTTCGCTGAAAACGACGGTAATTTTGTATAAATGCACAGTTGAACAGCACAAGTTTACGAGTTAAAATTATTAGGCAAATAAAGAAAGTTTGTGTAATTCTCATACATTTTTTGACAGTAAAAATATACCCTTGAAAATGCACAGTTTATACAGAATGCGCGACTTTTAAGAGATATCATGAAACCCTTTATTATGTTTTTAGAAACTTTTTCTTGAAGAAAAAATCATCAACTCATATTAATAAAATTTTCGCCAATATATATTAAAGTCATACATCTGCTAACATTGATTTTAAGCTAGTTCAAAAACTTAGGACAAAAAGTAGGGAATGATCACTTCTTCTTTGCTTCGATCTCGAAATTTTATATGGTGAAGCACAAAGTATAGAAATAGATGATGATAATCTCGGTCATCTCGGTACTAAAGGGTGGTTAAATTTCAAGGGTCGATGTTGATTTTGAATAAAACACAAACTATTTAGGAAATTATTGTAATTTTATTTTATTATGATATATTGATATTACTCAATTATGTATGGAAAAAAAAATTTCGGCCAAATGGTCGCCGAGACCACGGCGGCACACCTCCATCCGATGGTCCAAATTTTCGATGACCCTGAGGCATAATGGAGGTTCTATGCCGTTAATGTGCCAAATTATCTCATCCTTTAGCTCTTGAATTGTTGCTGGCTTATCGACGTACACCTTTTCTTTCAAATAACCCCAAAGAAAAAAGTCCAACGGTGTCAAATCACATGATCTTGGCGGCCAATTGACATCGCCATCGCAAAAGAGCCTGCTGAAACCACATATCGTCCACATCCATATCTTCCAATTCGGGCCATAAAAAGTTCGTTATCATCTCACGATAGAATCCACTGAGGTGAAAATGTGCCTCATCACTGAAGATGATTTTCTTTAAAATTTATCATCCATTTTCATAATAAGTCTGGATAACTTTAACACGTTGTTGGATTGTGTATCTCTCCATGGTTTAAATTGAGTAAGTCTGAAATAGAGAAATGTCAAATAAAATTCGGAAAAAAACTTGGCGTTTAGGTGTGGTTCACATTCAACATCGGCCCTTACAATTTAACCACCCTTTACAACAAGTACAACTCGTACAAAAACCACCAGCAATTTGTTATTGTCAAATCATTGTACAATGTCAACAACAGAAACAAAACAAAACAGAAATAAAAATAATAAACAAAGTTTTGACATCCAACAATTATTAAGCTTACAAAAAAGTTATCAGCTGGGCTTTTAAGACCACCAGTAATGAACTCGCCTTGGTGATAATGCTACAAAGTTCTTGTTTTCAATTAAATACATCGATGTTATAAGTAAAAAACATCTGGGCAATTCCACGCATAAGTCCTACCATCAATGGAAAAAATTAATATCGGATTTTGGAAGTAAAAATGGTGGCAAAATTTTGTTATTTTTAAGTTTTTATAGTGGCAACAATTTTTTGATATTTTTTTAAAAAATTTGAATTTTTAAAAAAAAAAATTTTTAAGTTTTTGAAACATTTATATTTCTTTCTAGCATATACCCGCTACTTAGTTAGCGTCTCTTTTTCTTCGTGGACATATTTTTATGCCAAAGTTTATTTTTCTAGGTTTAACCCGCTACTTTAGTAGAACCAAAAAGCTAAAGAAAAATATCAAATTTCCCGTATTTCCTTTTTTGGGTACTATATTTTTCCCCCATTAAAGTATATAAAATTTCAGTATTGTAGTGGCAGCCCATAATTTAGTACGAATATGTCAATGAATAGAGGAAAATGTTTTGTAAAAAAAGTACCAAAAATAGTTACGATTTTCACCCCTTAAATGTTCGAATTTCGAAAAAGTACCAAATTCGTATTCATATTTTTTTGATAAGTTTCGAATGTGATATTAACTTTGTTTTTATGTTTATTGGTTCAAAAGATAGATGGGGTGGCAAAAAAGTACTAAAATTCAGATTTAACCCGTTTACTCCCTAATAGAGTAGTACCAGACACCTGTTCGCTTAATTTTCTAAAGAACGACGATAAGTATTACTTTTATTTTGCATCTCTTTTAGTTTTGGATATACAGTAGACGCTCGCTTATATGAACTAATTCAGACAGGGCCTGTTCACTAAATGGAAAAGTTCACATAATCTAGACAATATAATTAAAATAAGTTTTTCAAATCATTTTTAATATGTGTACATAGATTACCTATGTTAAGTTTTTATTTTAAATTAGTTTGTTAATAATAAATGTACATGAAAGTAGTCGGTTAAAATTTTTTGCTTGAGGGGATTTCTGTAATGCCTTGTCCCTGCATTTTCGCAATGCCAAAATATCATTAATCTGTATTATTATTTTTACTCTAAGCAATAACTTTTCAAACACCAACGATCTTATAAATGTTCCATTGCATTCGTATATACACATTTACTAGCTCATTTCGGGGAAGAACAGAGTTCTTATAAATGATGTTTTTTTAAAGAGTGACACAAGTTTTAATCAAAATAAAACAAGGAAATATATTTTTAATATCAACGGGTTTTATTGCAAAGAAAATTTTATGAAATTTAAATATGATTTCCGCCATGTCGCCGCCACGGCTGGCGTGTAGAAGGCTTGAAGACATATAGGGCAATGACTGCGCCAGTCCATAAAGCGCACCCAACATTAATTTTCTGTGGATGTAATGGTGTTTCGACAAAAGCTTACCCATTCAACCAGAAATGGGCTTCATCGCAAAATTTAATTTTAAATGGAAATTTACAAGCAATATCAATTTGTGCTTCAACACATATGCCGATTAAATATATGGATTAAAAATTTCAACAAGTTGCGCGTTGCTCGATTCATAATAAGTCGTAAGTCGATTCATAATGAAATTTCAAAGCAAACTAAACAAAAAGCAACTATCAGCTGTTAAATGGGTGCTCAAATAATGCAGTGATGCTAACTCAAAGATGTGACACTCTAAAAAACACCCTTTACAACAAACAGTTACAAAAAAATCAACGGTTGCAAGTTGTTCACATCAAAGAGATAGGTTATGTTCACTCTTGTGTACAAATTTTGATGTCCCTATTCTGGATGTTTATATAACTGGATACACATATCACTATTTTTCCCCCTGAACATTCGAATTTCAAAAAATCCCGTCTTGGTGGATCGATTTGGGGAGTGACCAATCGCTAGTCCAAATTCCACGTTTCTAGGGTCAGCGGTTTGGGCTGTCACTCACGCAACTCTTTTATATATACAGTGGTATCCCGGTTTAACGAATTATATATTGTCAGGCCCTTTCGTAATATCGAAAAATTCGTTAAATCCCGAAGTTTTTTTTAATACATTTTTATTAATAAAACAATAATATTTTAATAAAACAAAGTAAATTTGTTTATTTCCATTCATAACACAAACAAAAAATAAATACTTCATATCATTTTCAATAAAATGAGTACATAGTGGAGAACAAAATTAATAATAATGAACTTAAAAAACCTTAAACATAAGTATTCAAGTTATTTAAAATAATCCTTTACATTTGTCTGCTATCGAAGAACTTTAATCGAGCATATAATTGTGCATATTGATGGCTTTGGCAGTTGATATTTATTAGATAAAGCACTAAGCCGCAGGCCCTTTTCATAATCGTCAATAATGTTTAATTTTTTTTTTAAGAATTAAACGTTTTCTTTTGGGCATTTTGATGTCAAATTTACAACAACTTCACAAAAATGACGTAAAATTTGAAACAGAAAACAAACATTTGTTTTGAACAAAAGTCAAAAATGACTTTGTAGAAGAAAGGAAAATACTTCTCTTAACTAATTGTTTTCAGTAAAATTGCTCTTAAAATATGGTAAAAATGTATACAATGTATGTACAAATGTATGCAAATATGTTTGCATTCATTCTATTTTGATTTTTTTTGTAAAAATTCGTTTCATGGAGTACAAAAATTTGCTGTTTGTTCGTAATATAAGGTACTCAATGGAAAAGATATGACCGTACGTTAAATCGCGAATTGGTTAAACTGAGTACATAAACGTTAAACCGGGATACCACTGTATATATAGATTTCTATATAGTGTTTGTTTTGAATTATTTTATTTTTAATCTTGGTTTCTAACTTATTATTAGTGATTTCGTCGGTGGTGTTTATATTCAAAAATAGCATTTTAGCGAGTTCATTAATTACAATTTTGTATCTTTCAAATAATTTTAGAGTTCCTATTTTATGCGCTGTGATTTCAATTCTAACGTTTCATGTAAAAATACTGACTTTTATACCACACAAAGTGAGTGTAGTGTCGGTCACGTTTTGGGCTGTAGTGTCAGTAACAATTTATTTTACTAATAAATATTTTTTTAAATAGCTTACCGCCTTAATTTCAGCATTTTATAATAGTTTGTTTCTTGAACTTTCGATTAAAATACAAATTAAAGTTATTACGGAAGTGCAGAGGAAGATTATTGATGTTTAAGAACACTCTCGAAAATGACTTCCTTTTGCATGTAGTGTCAGTCACGTTTATATTTTACTAAATAAATGATATTTCAAAATATCATTGGTTGCAATTTTTTTCTCTATTGGATAACTGTTGAAACTGCTACATAGCCATGATTAAATTGATACTAAAAAAATATTACTAATTGTAATATAAGACAAAACAAAACGCAAATTGTGTCAAATGTAGAGTCAGTCACATATGGAATTGCCCAACTGATTGTTTCAATGTACATTAGTGCTGGAAAACTATCGATAGTTCTATCGATACTATCGATAGTCTTAAACTATCGAAAATATCGATAGAAAAAATATCAATATCGATATTATTATTATTTAAAATACAGCTATGAAGACATGTTACAGCAGCTATACACACACAGTTTTTTGTCGCAAGTTTTTACTTGCTATTATTTGCGCAGCAATGAATACAAACAACAAGAATGGCAGGTGCTATGGATTGCTTAGCTGTGCTGTGTTTACTACTAAATTAAGGCCTTTAAGCTTAAATTTTTATATGTTTACATAGGGAATGATATGTCAGATAGTTTTATGATGTTGTAAAAAAAAAAATCAAATAAAAATGCAATTGCAATTGCGAGCATAGTATAAAACAATGAACGACCATTAGAGGAAAAATCTGCTAGATTGATTACCTTTTGGGTTGAGAATCAAACCCAATTTAGTACATTATCTAAAGTTGCAATAAAATATTCTGTAGTCCCTGTTGCTTTGGTTCTTTCAGAAAGGTGCTTATCAGCATCACAATTTTTAAAAACTATCATCTAAAATAACGTGCGTATACATAAGCACAGAATACTAACAGAATTGTAAAAAGTGACGTGTGAAAATGGCCCAAATCAGTTGCGAGGGCAGCTTTTGAAGAAATGGACAGAAAGCTTTTTTTGGTAGTGAAGGGCCAATGTGTAAAAACAGGCAGCAATAATCAACACAAATGGCGTGATCAAAACAAAAATAACAAAACACAAATCACGTTAAACAAATGCATTAGTTCAATAAACGTTGTGTTTTGTGAAAAAAAAAAATTATTTATTAATATTTTTTTGTTTTATAATGTTATTTATTTACATAAATATTTTTTACTCGTATTGTGGTAAACTTAAAAGCTAATTTTTACAACAGCTTTGAAAATAAATCTCAACTAAATAAATTTGTGTTAATTTATTGCGGCATAAAAGATGATGCAAAGAGAAATGCAAAAAGGGCAGCTTTCTTAGAAAGAGACAAAAAAACCCAAAATCTTCAGTCTCTTAACAGTTCTGTTAGTATTCTGTGACATAACTGTGACGAACTGTAGCCTGATAAAAAACTAGTTAAAGTTTTCCTTCTTAAGTACAAACATTCAGTCGATAGTAATATCGATAGTGAAATCAGCTCTATCGATAAATATCGATACTAGAAAATATCGATATTATCCCAGCACTAATGTACATATCGATACCTTACATCAAGGGTTTAAAAAACATCGATGTATATCGTCCACTATCATTATACTCTAGGCTGATTTCGGATGTTAAAAAAATAAGAAAAATTGGGGCTTAGTTAGAAAAATATAAATTCAAAATTAACGCTTCAGATTTTAACGTGCGATTAATTTCTAAATTATTTTTTTAAGCGAACATTTAATTTAAAGGATTTAAAAAGCTCTATCTTGGCTTTTAATAGTAGCTCCCACACAAGGAAATTTGTCGAAATAGAAAATTTTAAATAGAAAATTTTAATATTTTTTAAAGTTTAGAGTCATAATGTTGGGGATATAGAAATTTATTTTTTAAGCAAAAATAATAAAAATTAAAAATAAATTAAGACGTTCGTACGTATGTGGCAATTTGGCTACAGTTGCTTGTAAATAACAAAAAATGTTTCTACGCATTTCAGAGAGTCGCAAAACCATGTTTTGTTTTTAAAAACCTATATTTTAAAAGTTTTTAAGTTTTTTTCGTTTTCTAAAAAATAAGTTGTTGGCGCTTACGTGGTTTAAGAAGAAACGCGACGATATGTTTTTTAACAGTTTGTGTGGTATGTTTTGCTTTTAGTTATAAAACACAATATTGTAATGGCTCGAAATGTCGAATTGTTTTCCCAAGAAAGAATCCTTTACGGTAAATTTTGTTCTATTTTTTCAGCATAAAAAAATTTCAGACAAAGCATATCAAAAATCCTGAATCGATATCATGATTGAAGACGATAGGCGTTAAAAGTCGAGTTTGCATGTCCGAAAAGCTGCTTTAACGTGAAAAAAATTAATTTTTTACATTGAATCATTTCTAACAAAGAAAAATGGATCCGTTATGGCAACCTGAAGAGCAAGAACCAAAGCGTTTTTCGCTCTGAATATTCGACCAGACAATTAAGCCGTAACATTTAACCCTGAAAACTCTTGGCAACATATTACAAGATCAGTTAAAAACTATTTTGAAAATTGCTTTGTCCACCTTATAGTCCACACGGAAAAAATTCTCCTAAATTGTTCACTTATTAAAGCATTAACCAAAAATAAAAGCAGTTTTAAGTAAAAATTTAATCAAGTGAACTAAATGTTTAATCAGATGAATTAAACGTGTAATCAAGTGATTTAAACGTTTAATTAATACTATTAATTTGTTTACTGGTGCTTATTTAATTAATCTTGTAATTAATATCACAAATTTTTTTTTATTAAAATCTATTTTTATTTTTTTCTGCGCAGATCGCGTTCGACTACAACTTGTTTCAATAGATGCAGAACTCGAATACACTTAACTTTTTAAAACAGGGTATCCGAAATTGTATCGATTAGGTATTGGCCTAAAATTAACTGGCAGTTTATTTGGCGCGGAATCTATATCTTGTCTGAAAATTGGGAATCGGTCATAACTAATGATGGCAAATGCCTAAAATAAATTTATATTATAAAATTAATTTAATTGGTAAAATAATTTCCAGTTTATTTATAAAATACATTAATTAATTTAATTAAATAAATCAGTTTCTTAATAAACAGCATTTTCATATTCAGTCTCTAAACTTTTGACGCACACATCTGGGCATGGGGAACATGTATAACAACATATTAAAAGCAGCCAGGCCCACAGCAAAAGCACAAGAAGCTACTACATCAATAGTTTCCTTAAATTTTAAGAAAATTTCGAATGTATTTAAATATATTTAATAATTAAATTATACTTACATCTGGATCTGCCAATCCCAAACGTTCATGAAGGAAATCAGCTGGTTTAGGACATATTACCGATGCAGTTGGCGTGCAATTCATTTTACGTGTTTGAAAGGCAATACTGTGCAAAAGAGATGAAGCATATCGTGTATGTGTACCCTTGGTGTTGTCTTGAAGCCAAGGCTGTAGCCCCTTAAATGAACTAAATAGTCGAAAAATGGCGTTTTAAAAATAAAAAGTAGTTCATAGAATTGTGTTCGTGGATGGTAAAATACAACCTTGAATATTTGCTTCAAATAAATGTAAAATTTTGATGTTTTAAATTATAGTTTTTATATTTTAAGTAAAAAAGCATTAAATCAAGAGTGGATCCTGTAAAATATTGCAATCGATTTAATTGCAATCACATGATTTTTCGTTAAGGCAAAATCAGTTTGAAAAAATACTATTAATCAATTTTTTTGAAATCAATTCATGTATTAATTGATTGTTAACAAATTTGATTGCAATCGATTTGATTGCAATATCTAAATGGAAATATAAATCCAGTAATTGAAATTATAATTAAATCATAATCAAAATCGTCGTTCGTTTTAAATGCAACTCCTGTTTTCAGAAATAAAGCGGACTCTGATTATTTTGAACTGTCAGCGATTGCAAGTGTATATTATTTCGTTAGACTTTAACTTTAGTTGTGATTTTAGAGCAATCAATTAAAATCGCATGATTTAAATAAAAATTGTACTACAATTAAATTAATTGCATTCAATGATTTCTAAAAATATTGATTTTAAAATGATTGCAATCACAAATTTTTGCAATTCTAATTCGAAATCAAATAATGAAATAATTTCAATGTATCGGCGTTTTAAAAGTTTACATCTGAAACTCATTTTCCGGCCTATTTAAAGTTGCACCCTTGTGTAGTAAAAAAACGTAGAAAATCGTGTGATACTTAGGTTTTTGCTATATAGTGTCTTTATTCCGAACATTACAAGCAACATTTTGTTGGCATACATTAACCCTCTAATGCTACTAGAAATGGGTCTTTTTTGCAACATTTTTGAAGAGAAGCAAAAATTACCTTTAAAACAGGGATGTATGTAATTGAAAAAAATATTTGTAATGAAATTCTACTCTAAACACACTTAAGTCGAAAATTCGACTTTAATACCAGATATAAGCAAAACCTTAAAAGGTGGTTTAAGGGTTAATAAAGTTAAAATAGAATACAAAAAAAGTATTGAGCGGACTATTTTGTACCTACAGATATATACATAGAATAAATGGGATTCTCCCATTTCCCAAAGCATTTATTTAATACTTTTTAGGCAGTTCTACATGATTATCAAATTATGTCAAACATATTTCAGCTATAAGAAAATGTATAATTTTCCCTTTATATAGCTCCTCAATAGGTGCACATTAGGGTGGCAGCTAAATTTCAACTTTGGATTTTGAATATTGTGGAATATTGTGCCACATGGTCTAAAACTGATGTGGAAAAAATTTCAGCCAAATCGGATAACTTTAACCCGTGCCCCTTTGAGGTCAAAGTTCAAATGATAAAAAAAAAAATTTCCATACAAGCAAAAAAAAAAATTTCGTTTTTTTTTTTATTTAATATTAGTTTGCTTTATTAGCTTATTAACGACAAAAAAACTCATTTCGATCGGACAAGATTTTCAGTTTCTAAAGTGACTCCGAAAAAAAAATTTGAGGCTTGTTAGGGGCTTACTCTAAAAAATTTTCAAAAAAAATTTTTTTTAGTTTTGATAAGCACACATTAAAGATTTTTTGTTGCTCTTAATACCAGGTTTTTTAAATTTTTTTTTTTAAATTTTTTTCGACATCGCATTTTTGTTCTAAATTGGGGTAAAAAACTGGAAAAATGCAGTTTTAGGCCCTATTAAAAAACAAAATTACGACGTCACAAAAAATGTTTAAAAAAACCTATTATTAAGAGCGACAAAATATTTTAATGTATGATTGTCAAAACTAAAAAAAAAAAATTTTTTAAATTTTTTAGAGTAAGCCCCTAACAAGCCTGAAAATTTTTTTTCAGAGTCACTTTTGAAACTGAAAATCTTGTCCGATCGAAATGAAATTTTTTGTTGTTAATAAGCTAATAAAGCTCACTAATATTAAAAAAAAAAAAATCTAAAAAAAAATTTTTTGCTTGTATGGAAAATTTTTTTTTTATCATTTGAACTTTGACCTCAAAGGGGCACAGGTTAACGTTTCTCGACATCAATTTTAGACCATGTGGCACAATATTCCGCCCGGAAGACATCAATATTAATACAAAAAAATTGCTCCATACATTTCGCTGCCACCCTAGTGCACATGTTTGACGAAATCGTTATGATTTTCTTTTCTAACTTTGTTTTGTTGTAACATGATTTTTCTGCGATTTGTGCCATGTTGGCGTAAGTATATAATAAACCCATAAGCCACCTTTTAAGTATTTGCTTATTTCTGGTATTAAAGTTGAATTTCCGGACAAATATTTTTGCAAAATATTTCAAAACATACGTCCCTGTTTTAAAGGTGATTTCCTTTAAAAACAAAAAAATGCAAAAAATACCCATTTCTAGAAGCATAAGAGGGTAAATGTATTCCAACAAAATGTTGCCTATAATGTTCTGAATAAATCTTCTGAAGACATTATGTAGCAAAATCCTAAGTATCATACAATTTACTACTTTAAATAGGCCTTAAAAGAGTTTCAGACGTAAACTTTTAAAACGCCGATGCAAGTATATCTTTTTTTAGTCCCCTCTACAAGAATCAGTTGGCAGAACATTGTTATTTTTTTGTGTGTTGTACGGAGTGTTAACCATATGTTTTGTTTTAGTAGTTAAAGATACAATTTCGCGCAAGAGTTAAGTTTATATTATTCCCGGTAAATGATTCTATGTATATGGTAAACTCTATTATACGGTGTTAATAACAGTATTAAGCATTAAAATTGCTTTATAATAAATAACCTAACTAGTCGATAACCATTTTCGGTTGTTTTAAAATTCTTAGAACGTCGAAAAAATCTTAATGAATACGAACTTTTTGTTCGCCTCCCCCAAGTTTTAAAGCAGATTGTACATTTCTTTTGAACAACAATTCTTTTGCGGAAAAATTTATTTTTATATGTAGTTTGACGTCTCTCTCTCTCTCGCTCTGCGAGATATAAAACAAATTTCTTTTTAACTTCGGAAGAAATGGCTGAATGCGTTTTTAAAGAAAAAATCCTAATAAAAATGTTAAAACTGATTATGAGAGATATTTAAGATCAATTCTTCTTGTATTTCATTCAAATTGGGAAATCTTTACAAACAACTTTCAAAAGACCTTACTCAATTCATAATGAAGACCACTGATAATTCATTAAGTTTAAAATTGTTTAATTTAATCAAAGTTGTTGTTATTCTACCTTTCGATATTTAAATAATTAAAAATTTATCAAGTTCGAGGCCAGTGTTTTTTTTGTAAATAAAAATTCCTTTTTATTTGCTTCCAATTGAGTGCAAGTCTAGATGTCGATGTGGAAACAACATATTTTTAAGTTTTTGTGTTTATAAAAATTCACTGAAAATAAATCCCTGATGACGATCTTCACAGAAAAAATTCTCCAATATTTTTCACCAATTAAAGCATTAATCAAAAAAAAAAAATCAGTTTTAATTAAACATTTAATCAAGTGAATTAAACGTTTAATCAAGTGAATTAAACGTCTAATTAATACTATTAACTGGTTTAATTGATACTATTAACTTGTTTACTAGTGCAAATTTAATAAATTTTTTAATTAATATCACAAATATTTTAAATTGAAATCAATTTTAATTTTTTTCTGTGTTCAAAGATGATCGAAATATTAGAAGCAAATAAAAAGGAATTTTTATTTACAAAAAACACTGGCCTCGAGCTTGAATAATTTTTATTTATTGTTTAATTTATTTAACCTGGTTTAAAAATGATTCTTTCTTGGCAATAAGCAAAATTTAAATTAAAGTTAAAATTTTTTGATATTTAAAAATATTTCTCCCGGGAATTTCCTTATTCTTTGAAAGAGAAATGCTTAAAATCAATGAAAATAGTTTTATATACTCAAATATCTGAGTACAGGGCCCTGTTTCTCAAAACTACAAGTTACAAATACATTTGAAACAAAAGTTGTTGTTTTTTTTTAAACGTATTTTACTTTAAGATTTGAAACAGGGCCCAGTTCTAAAGGTAACAAATTTGTTTAGTTTTTTTACAATTTGAGACACAAAATTCTTCACAACAATTTGTACCTAATTCTTTATTAAATACTTCATTCAGAAAAATTTCCTACAAAAGCTTTGGAGCACAGATAAACGACTAGAGAAAACTTCCCTTAAGAAAATATTTTTCTTGAAATTCCATTCGTAAGAAGTTATAACAGTAAAATAAATATTTGTCTTACTAACACATTCATTGAGTTAGGGCTTTTTGACAGCTGCGTCAGGTTTTTAACCCTCTTTTCTGTTTGGGAAAAACATTTCTCACACTTTAGAAAAAGATCCGAAAATAGGAAATAAAATTTTTGTAAAATCCTCTTACCGCACTGTACCACTAGCCAAAGCAATCGATATAACCAAAATATATGAAACAGCAATTGCAGCATTAAAGGGCACTTTGACCAAAAGTAAAAATGAAATACTTAATTGTTCGGCCAAGACATAACTGGACCATAAAGCCACCAAAAGGTAAGCAAAAATGGTACCATTAGGAAATTTAGGATCCAGTAACAGACTATAAAATAAATAAATAATATAACAAATTAACAATTAACAACAATTTACTTACGGATAAATAACACAACTCGCCATTACAGCAGATATCAAAGAAAATGGTATAGAAACCGAGTTATAGGCGATTAATAAAGTAGCTCCTGAATATAAACCTTCAGGAGTATCTTGGGAAAATCGTTTGCGCCAAAGAGGAACTTAAGACAAAAATATATTCAATTATTTAATAAATTATAAAATCAAACCAAACCTACATAAAGATATAGTGCTTAATATACCACACCCATAAGACAAGCCAATTATATTTAAAATCATGCCATTTTTGCTGAAGAACCCATGAGCATCATCCTAAAACACAAAATTTTATTACACAAACTTTTTTATATTTATAAAAAATTTAAGTCTTACCCCTATTGCTGTATAGAACAACCACATTAAAGCCATGGCTATGGGTAAAATAAATAAGCGCAGGAATAATGATTTCATGCCAGCCAAGCCACAGGAAAAGGTAGATGCCAATAGTTTTCTAAAAATGTAAAATTTTTTTATTCCTTTACCTTTACGTTAATATCTTTGCACTTACAAATACAACATAATCCAAACTTTTATTTCCCCTGGCTTGCCATAGGCCAACGGTACCTTACCACTGCCCATATTGTTTAAAGGTCCATCTGATAAACCATGTTCTCTAGAAAATCTCTCAACTAAAGCCTCAATTTGTTGACTTGATTCTAAAAATCGATCCCTACTACGTCTATCTACTGTCGATAGACATAGATAGTACATCAAAGGATTCTCCAGTTGAGGGCAAGGAAAACCAATTCCATGAAAATATTCCAACATTGCACGAGTACCACCCGAATAGACTACACCACCTAAACATAGGAACAGTGCACGATCCAAAAATGGAAACACATCGGAACGTGGTTTCTCTAGAGACAGTAAAATACCGCAACCAGTTTTCTTGGCAGTATTCGATAGTATAGATATGAGCAAATAGGCGCTTAATGGATCCAAACCCTGGGTGGGTTCATCAAGGAGTAACATAACTGCAACGGGTAAAAGGGATTTGAATAAAATGTGGATATAAGAGACATTTAACATTTTTCCACCACCAATAAAATACGAAAGAATTTTAAGTAGAACTGGATTAAACCTATACTAAATCTAAAAAATTCTTCAACAAAATGAAGAATGGAACCTCATATGCGACAAAGACCACTAAAGTGATAAGAATAGGGCTCTGAGGCGCTTAAAAAAAAAGAGAAAAATATGTAATACTTATCGTTATTCTTTAGAAAAATAAGCGGACATGTGTCTGGTACTTTTTTTAATTTAGCCCTTTTAGGAAGTAAACGGATAAACCCCGAATTTTGGTACTTCTTCGTCACCCAGTCTATCTTTTAAACCAAAACTTATCTAAAAAATTCAATTTATAATTTGGTACTTTTTAGAAATTCGAACGTTTAAGGGGTGAAATTCGTAACTATTGTTGGTACTTTTTTTACAAAGTATTTTTCTCTATATACGTATTAAATCCACTACAATATTGAAATTTTTAATATTCTAATGGGGAGAAAAAAAGTACCAAAGAGGGGAAATACGGAAAATTTAATTTCTTTCTTTAGGTTTTTGTTACTTTTTTGGTCTTAAACTGGTACTTTTTGAATTTCCGTTAGCATTGGACCTAAAACATACAATCAAACATGCAAGGCCCTGAGTAAATTAGAATCTTTAAAGCGATCTTTTTTGTGCTTCTTTTATTTTTGTTAAAATTGGAGGTCCTGAGTGGATGAGAATCTGTAACAGGGCTTTTTGGTAGTTATTTGTTCTTAAACTGGTACTTTTTTTAATTGTTATTAGTATCGGACCTAGAAACATAAAATTAAACATGCAATGTCCTAAATGAATGAGAATCTGTAAGAGGGGCTTTTTGGTACCTTTTTTGTTTTTCAACTAGTTCTTTTTGAATTTCTGCTATTATTGGACCTAGAAATATAAAATTAAACATTCAATGTCCTGAGTGAAAACGAATCTGTAAGAGGGGCTTTTTGATTATTTTTTTTAGTTGGTTTTTCGACTTTCCGTTAATATTTGACCTAGAAACATAAAATTAAACATGCAAAGTCCTGAGTAAATGGGAATCTGTAAGAGGTACTTTTAGGTACTTTTTATTTCTCTAACTGGTAGTACTTTAGGAAAGTGTTCAGGGCCGCTAAACTTCCTATATTTAGAATATATTAGTTATCGTTTTAGAAGAGATCTATTAATGCAATAGTTTTCGTACTCTAAGAAAATGCAAAACATTTTAACATGAGTACGCTATTCACTCTCCAGGCTTTCTCTCCGCTCGACCGTCCCCTGACTGAATGCGAAAGCGACCAAGTGGGGACATACAAAGAATAACTGCCACTCCGAGTTCTATCCAATTTTTTGATATTTGAATAGATAGATCAGTGTAATTAAAACACTCATGGTTTACATATTTTTCAAAGCTAGGAATATGAAGGACAGATGTGCAATTTTGATTTTGATGAAATTTAAAATTTAAGTAGATCGAACTACACACAGGATTATATTTTTTTATACTTAGTCAAAAACTCACTCTGGGCTTGCAACGCCGCGGGAACGCCTAGTATACAATAAAATTATATGGGAAAAATTTCAACAAAAATTCTTTGTCTTTTTGCGAGCGAGGTAAAATCCTGAGCCGACTTTAGCTAGTTTTAACGCAAGAAAACCTTATACATAAAGTATAACAGAGACAAAGATCATATCGAAGATTATGTATTAAAATATTTATGTAACAATTTATCCCCTAAATTGGCCACAATCGTTATAAAATCCTTATAGTAGGAGAATTTTGTATTTAGGATGATGCATGTATGAACCAATTTGACCAATTTTCAGTATGCAGTATCCAAAAAACTTTAAGGAGCAATAACTTCTTGACGTTGCACTCTCAGAGTGCAGCCAATACCTTGGCTGGGTATAAGATAGCGACAAACTTAAGTTTAATCTAGTATCAGGGAAGTCCCCAGGGTGTAAGATAGGCTATATACTGGTTATTGCTGATCAGGTGGTAGCTGTGGTTCAAACTAAAATAGCAGAAAGGGATATCTTAAAAAAGTACTTTGATATGAGCTCATTTTTGTCTGTACCTTAGAGCAAGGTTCTATCTATTTGAGTGTCGCTGTGTGCTGTTGCTGTTAATAAAAAGATGCTTACGGTTTGGTGTTGAGGGGGTTCCAACTTCCAAGCAAGAGTAAAAGCATGATCTGACTATTATTTCGAAATGTTTTTAATAGACAAGTCAAATAATTTTTTTTAATGGTTTACTAGAACAATTGTGATTTTTGGTTGGACAGTTAATTTTTTTTTAGTTTACTAACTTAATTTACGGTAAAAACAAATTTTGGAAGACATTAACAGCCTGCTCGTCGATTTCAAACGATAACGTTCGCATAGAAAACAAGTAAGAAAGTATAGTCGGTCAAGCCCGGCCACCCACAGTATTTAAAAAAACATCATGCTTATGTGTCCTTATAAATATGGATTTATCTATGCTTATAAATTTCATTAAAATCGGTTTGATAGTTTCTGAGAGGAAGAAATTTCCCCCTATCTTCCCTTGTGGTCCTATTTTTGAAAAACTGTATAGCTTATGTGTCCATATAGATATGGATCTATCTATGTTTTAAATTTCATTAAAATCGTTTTGATAGTTTCTGAGAGGAAGAAATTTCCCCCTATCTTCCCTCGTGGTCCTACGATTCAATAGGCTTAGTCCTTGTGCCAATAAGAACCTATGTCCCAAATTTTATCAAATTATCTCCAAAATTGCGACCTGTACTTTGCGCACAACTTACATGGACAGCCAGCCAGCCGGACAGACATCGCTAGTTCGACTCAGAAAGTGCTTTTGAGTCGAACGGTATACTTTAAGGTGGGTCTAGGACCAATATTTTAAGGCGTTACACACATCAGCACAAATGCATAATACCCTCTCCACTATTGTGGTGTGGGTATAATTATATTTAAAACAAAATTCGAAAAATTTGTTTTTGTTTTGAATGACTGCCTGTTCAACAATTTCAAACGTAAACGTTCGCATAGAATTTTATATGGAAAATATTTTTAAAACTGAGTGTTTTTCATACAAATATTTTCTATGCGAACGTTAACGTTCGAATTTGTTGAACAGGCAGGTAATTTTCTATGCGAACGTTAACGTTCGAAATCGACGAACAGGCTGTAAAATAACAGATATCGAAAATTTTCCATTTCTATTCCCATATAAAAATTAGATAATATGAAATGTTAAGAAAGCATTTTTAAGTTATTTTCTAATCTTTTGGTGGTGCTGGTTAGACAAATGAAATTATTAAAATAATTCCTTCTCACCTGGATCTCTCACCAATTGTATGCCAATGGCCAAACGTCTGGCTTCACTTATATTCAAATATTCTACACGCTTATGAGCAACTTGTGATAGAGCTAAATCAGCTAAAACTTGGCGTACTTTTGAGCTTTTCAAATAACCTGAAAGCTTTAATTGCAAAATAATTAATCCAAAACTTCTTCGAAATAACAAATATTACTCACTATGGTGGGTGTATAATGTAAAGTTTGAGCAACTGTTAGACCGGGTATAAAAGTGCATGATTGTGTCACATAGCCGCAACGTTGTTGAAAGAGAGCTTTGGTTAAAGGAGAACCATTTAACAGAACTTGGCCTCTGGTAGAACCCTCGGCACGGCGAGAAATGACATCTAGTAATGCACGTTTTCCACTGCCTTTTGTTTAAGTAAAGAAAAATATGATTAAATGACGAATATTCATGAAGAATTGGTTTTAATTTGTAAATTACCTTTCGACCCCAATATGGCCATTACCTCACCACTGTGCACAGTTAGATTTACACCTTTTAATACTAACGCTGAGCTACCAGCCCCATTAAAACAACCACCACCGTCAACCTGATGAGATTTGTTTGAAAATATTACTCGTAAAAATAATACAAGAAGGAAATGGGGTATGTTTATTGAGATCATAGAATTGAAAAATTCCATTTTTAAAGACAATATAATTGAATATTTTAACGAGAAAAAATTTTTACGAATTTGAACTTGGGTTTTTTTTTTGTTTAATTGCTTGTTTTTTCAAACAAAAATAAAAATTTTCGTTTTAGAATGTACATTAATGTGCTGTTTTCACACAACACACAAGTGATTGAACGTGTGGTAAAACTTATATAAAAAGCTCTCAGCGTTTTTTGTTTAGAAATTTATATTGAAAACAAGAACAAATTTGAGGTTTTATTGTTGTTTAAACATAAATTCCCAAGCGAAAATTTGTCTTTTATTTTGAAAAAGAACTAACTCTACTTCAACCGTTCATAATATAAAAAGGCGTTAGATATAAACAATAATCTTAAATACTTTTCTCATAATCTCACAAAAGATTTAAGAAACAAACTTATTGCCATTAACAGATTTTGCAAAACATTTCAGTGTCAAAACGAAAGACTTAAGCGGCAAACGTTCAAAATAGTTTAATATGAACTTCAAATGAACTTTCATTATTTTCTATTAATTTGTCAATTTCTCGTTATTATAAGTATTAAATATTGTTATTGTTGTAATTTTTCCGTATTAACCTCGGTGGTATGAAAGATGTTATGAGCCTCCAAGACATAATCACTACCAATCATTTTCATGTCAAATTTCTAGCGTGACTCTTCAATTATATAAATGTTGTTGTTGCTGCTGTATTCTTTTTATTTTATTGTGGGCTTATTGTTATTGTTATGTTTTTTTTTCACTTTAGCGGTTGTATTTTGTTTGTACACAAAGGTTTTTTATACTTATTTTTTTCTACTACATTTACACAGGTGTACTTAAACAATACAAAGAAGAAATGCTACAATTACTAAATAACTTTAGTATTTTCTTGTTAACTCTCTAAGAGAATATTATTGTTCTCCCTTTCATACACATATATTTATTTTATCTTTTTGTTATTTTCTCTCTATGTGCTTTGTTATTAAAATTATAGATTCATCTGTGAGTATATCTTTTGGAACACGCTTAAACGTTTTTCCCCGTTTAATAAAAATAATACGTCCAAACACCTTAACCGCTGAGTACTAACTAAAGTTAAAACTGGAAGTGGTAGTTAGTTGAGTCTCAAGACAGTCATCGCTATAGAATTTCCGTCATTCCAATTGGTAAAAAGAGAGCGTTAGAGCCAGTGAGAGAGAGAGAGTCAGTCAATAGTGAGTCCCAGAGATCTAGTTTTTAACATATATTTAAAAGTGATGTCAATATTATAAAGTTTTAAAATGATATTTATTTTTAATTCTACTAATACCAAATAATCAGGGGTGTTCTGGAAATCGAAAACGCAAAAGGCAAGAATTTGGAAGTTGTTTTTAACACACTTTGTATCTAATTTTTATAGTTTTTGTTACAAAATTTTGTTTAATAAAAAATATTTGTATAATATTTGTCATAAAACTCTTTTATTGAGGAAACTTATTAAAAAACGACGTTTAAAATTCTTGCGTTTTCGATTTCCAGAACACCCCTGAATATGTCATTAGCGATTTTTATAATTCATATTTCGTAAAATTATTTCTATTGCAAATAAACATTTAAGAGATGAATTTGATCTTAAAACGAACATAACAAGATGAAAACGACTAAAGAAGAATTTCTAAAAATTATCTCTTTTAAAATTCCATACGTGTGAAATTACAACGACAAAACAAACCCATTTCTTTCTAACACAATCATAGACAAGGCGAATTCGCTAGAAGGTGTGGTTAAGTCAACATATGGTTTTTTCGGTGGTCAAGTTGTCAAAGTTTTTTATTTAAACACATTTTTTTATTATTATTTAATTTTTTTACTAGCAATACTTTTGACAATCAGCGTTGTTGTAGAGTTGACCTCACCTTGAGTTCATAGAGTTAGTTTTTTCAGTCTCCAAAGTCTGAATTAAACATTACATTTCCTGACAATTTCTTTATTTAATCTTGGAATGTTTACAGCCGTACGTTAACATGAGCGGAAGGCGGAACGTTTTCTTTCGCTTAGCTTTTACGCTGATGTGCCATACCAAAGCAAAAGCGTCAGCGTTGTGTTACGAACAGAGGTGATAGCTTTTTTGAGCTGTCAAAATCGGTTTTTCCAATTGCAAAGCGTTCAGGCCGCTCTATTCAAAAACTAGAAAACGCGTGCCGCTTTTGTTTTGGTACGGCTGTAATATGCAAGTCTTAAAAACTCTTTGATTATTTTCAGAATACAAAAACAAGAATGTTACACTTTACACCTTTTACGACTCTCTGTTTAAATCATATTTTAACAATTATACGGCGAACATTTCACGAGTTGTAAGAGAATATCTATATGAGTCTCATACGGTTCTTGTAATGAAAGTCACGTTAGAATCTCTTCACCCACGTCTTAACCGATTCCCACAACGATTGAAGAAGCATTTCTCGCTGTGCTATGGAAGAATCTCCCATGTTTTAAGGTTTTTCCCTTGTGAGGAATCTTCTATGAGACTTCCAGTAGTTTTTTTTTGACGATTTTTCGAAACGATAAAGACGTTTTTTTTTTCATTTTTTCTTAGGAAACTCACGATTTCCTCACAAATTTATCGGGCAGCCCTGAGTTGGAGCTTTAAATGAACACACAGACAACCAGCCAGCAATTCTATGTCAATCGGTATACTAAGAGGTGGGTCTAGGAATAATTGTGTGACTGCAAATGAAAAATGTATCTAATGCGAAAAAGTCTTTCTAATATAGTCTGCGTAAGTGACCAGATGTTTTAGAAGAGTATTAACACTTTGAAGCTGTCAACAGTTGTTTACATTATTCTTACATATTTTAACGTTCTTTTGTTTGCGGTTTTGGCTTTTAGCCACACATGCATGCATATTCATACGTTTTTCTTGATGTTGTTTAAGTTTTTGACACATACGAAGTGATTTTAGACAAACAAAATGCCTGTTGTTTTTTTATTGTTGTAGAGTTGGGCAGACCTAATTTAATGGTTAGTTTAAAAACATTCTTTCTGGAAAAAGCTTTAAGTCGAAAGTATCTGTTGAGATAAAGGAAGACTTTTAAGCCAGGATTTTTTGGAAATACAAAAATGTTTCGACAATGATAAAAAAAGCAAAGAAATCTGTCAACTTGTTGGTTTAGTACCACTTAGTAAATAGCAAGTTTTTTCAATGCAAAGTCCGCTCATTTAGACAACTTTGTTATTCTGCTAAAAAAATCACTAAAAAGAAATACTGATAAACAAATATTTTGTTAAATAAAATCTTTCCATAAAAAAATTCTATAAAACTTAATAAGCAATTAAAATGTTTATAAATAAATTTAAAATGCATAAAATTCTTTAATAACTTTAAAAGTCTTTGTTCAAAAAATTCTTTTAAATTAAAAATATTTATTATTATTAATTTTATAGTAAAATCGACTCTCTCAAATAAAAAACTCTCTTTGTGAGTAATATTTGTTCTTATTCTCTTTTCTTAATAGCACAATAATTTTTGGCTTAAACTTGGAATATTCATTGGAATGTTTTGCTACATTTTAACCGAGACTTTATGGTTAAGATGGCGTCAGAGGCCAAGTTCAGTATGCGGAGAGAGTTTAAGCACGTTGGTCACTTCTATTCAGTAGATTAAAAAGTGCGCACGGTGCGCAGTGCGTTAAATTTTAATTAAATAAAATAAATCAACAAACAAAAAAATTTTAAATTCAAATAAAAATAAAAATTTTAAAATATATACATAAATTAAAGGAAAATAGTGTAAACAAAAAAAATATACCAAAAGAAGTTTTCTTAAAAAAAAATTCAAAAATAAAGCAAGTGCTTAATTTAAGAAAGAATAGTTATCTTAAATCGCTATTGTCATTTTAACTAAAGGCTTGTGGAAAATAAGAGAAAAGAAAAAAAAATATAAAAAGCTTTTCTTCTGTGGTTTTTCCCAATCAGTACAAGAAGTAACAAGGAAATAAAGAAGTGTGCAAAGAAAGAAAATATAGTAGAAAAACGCATATTTTAACCGATTTTTTTGTTGTTTCTTCTATTCTGTATCTACACTAGTGTTTGTTTTAACCATTTGTTTTTTATGCTCGCTGTCTCTTTGATTCGTTAATTTCGCATTGTGTTGCTGGTTTTTTTTTAAATTCTTAATTGTTGTTGCTTTTTTATTTATTTCTTTTGTTTAATAAAATAAAAAATTCTATAAATCGCATGGTTTAATAATAAAAAAGAATGCATAAAATAAACATTTTAATATACAATTCTATATTTTGTTTATTTTAAAGTGAAGTGGTTTTGTTTTAAGTGTGTGTGTGTGTGTCCATTAGAATAAAAAAAACAACAACAAAATAAATAGCAACTTCAACGGCAACAACAAACAAAATTCATTTATGATTAAATCACATAAATCATAAAATAAATTATTCGGAAATTAAAGCAACAACGAATTTTACTTGTTTCGCAAAGGAAATAAAATCTGAAAACCACCTTTAATTATTTTTGGCTTTTGGGTAAGTTTGTGATTTGTTAAGATGCAAAAATAAATGTATGCTATAAAACTAATTCATAGATAATAAAGTTAAGCCCAAGTCCAAGGATATTATAAAAAAAAAAGGTACAGTGGGATGACCCGAGATTTAAACGAAATAAGATATTATTTTTATAAATGGAGGATTTTATGTCAAGTGACCAAACTTTTGAAACCGATGTCTTCCGATCGGGATGAATTTGCACCAAGGTTAGTCCGATTGGATAGTTGTTTGTTTAACAATTTCAAACGTCGACGTTCGCATAGAAAATTACATTAAAAAAAAAAAAAAAACTTTAGAATTTTATTTTTGTTTTAAATATAATTTCCATTCCGAGCGAACGTTAACGTTCGAAATCTTTGAACAGGTTGATAATTTTTCAACAAAATCGACCAAGAACTCCCTGAGTTAGAGGGGTCAAAATTTCAAATTTTGGCCAAACAGGTGTTTTTCATTCATGTAACTTATTACGTATTGTTCTTAGCAAAATTTATCCCAAACAGTTTAGATGGCTATTTCTTCAATCTTTCGAGAAAAATTTTTCTTTTTTACTTAATTTTTGAAAAATCAAAAATTTTTTTTTAGTTTTCTTTCTTTTTGGTCAAAAGAAAACTTTTCCTTTACGAGCTCTTTGGTCGCTTTGTTTGAATATCTACAAAATATGTATATGTTTTGTAACTCAAGACAAGGGGTTTTTAATTTTTAGCATATGCACTATATTGGATTTTTTTTTAACTTGTGCGTAAGTGTTTCTAAAACCTTGGTCACTTGACATGAAATCCCCCATATATGGGCATTTCCGCCAAATGGTCCACCGTGACCGAAAATTTAAAAGTTATTAAAATCTGATTATTTCACGAAATTGTTATGAAGAAATATTTAGATTTTACTAATTTTATAAATTTACCCATAAATTTGTTCACTTAGATGAACAATCAGACTGCAAAGTTGTGCAAACGTAATTTCTTATTTGTGAGTATGTTTTATTGTATATTTTCTTCAATATTATCTTCCTTAAAAGCGGTGATATTTGATGAAAATTATTCCAAAAAAAATTTCTTACATGGAAGAGTTCGAAGAGAAATATGCTATTCGAATTAACGGTAAATTTTTATTTTGTATTAATCATTATTCAGTTAAATTATTGTGGAAAAAATTTCACGTTCGAATTGTCACGTATCGAACCAGATTTTGGCTTAAACAAAAAATAGTACAGACGATTTTGGAACCAAACCAAAGACATTTTAATGTTACATTGCTATGTAAAATTCTGAAAGTAGTTTGACTAAAAAATTGTGCCAGGTTTCGCTGAATTACAACTTTTTATACATGGCCACAAAAACTACTTCTATTTTTTTCACGTTCGAACCGCTACTTCTTTTGCCATTATCTTTGACCTAGAATCGCGCCCCCATAAACTTTAGCATAGATAATAGTGCTTTCTTAGTGCTATAATTTAATGGTTAAAAGAACGTAAAAATATTTGTTGTTTAAAATGTTGTTTCATTTTTGATGCGTACGACTGTCACGTTCAACACTTTGGAATTACCCATATGTATGCCAAATATTTTTTTTAAGAAATAAAAAGTTATAAGCTTTGTTCAGTAAAAATATTTAATGAAAGGACTAGTAAGAGTGCTAGATACGGCTGCGCCGAATCTTTGATACCCTCCACCAAGAGTTATAATATTTAAGGAGTCAACGTACTTCTTATGGGACCTATGATCAATAATAGACTAATCGTCACAAAATTTAATTGTGTGATTTATAAGACTATGACAGACAAAATTTTACTACAATAGCATTACTCTCAATGTTTTTCCACGGGATTTCCCGAGACAAAAATCCCAGGATCCCGCACATTTTTCGGAAAAAAAGTCCTGGGATTTTTTTTTTAATTATTTATGGCAACTTGACTGCTGATATAATTTTAAATAAGTTATGTCAAGAAATAGATGTAAATTCAAATCAGATAGGTAAGGCAAGGTTAAATGTTTGAAACTCTGAAATTTCGAATTAGCAAAAGAAGAGGAGTAAAAATGTACACAATTTAAATTTTCTTAAAGACCCATATTTATTTTATGAAATAAAAGTTGAAAAAAAAAATTAAATAAAAATTTAATAATTTCATATGCAATTTCAATTCAATTTCTGGTAGAGATGAAACAAAAGTGAAAAGTTTAATTCACCTGATTAAATATTTAATTAAAACTGATTTTATTGTTGATTAATTCTTTTACTGGCGTACAAATTTTTTTCTGTGAACGAAATATTTTAGGAAAATTTGAATACAACAATAAGTAAAGAAAACCCTTGTTCGATTCAAAGAAAATAATTTTCGGAAACGGACTTACAAAATTTTGGAAAAAGTGGTAAGAAAACTGTTAGTGTCCAGAGATTACATAATTATATAATTGATTATAACGAGAAATATGCGTAGAAAGGGAACGTGTTTTCTCATTGACAGGACTCTTCTTGATAAAAATTATAAATAAACTGTCAAAGGATTCTGTGAATACTTAAGTTTAAAGAAATCATTGGCTAATACTTTGTGTTCATTATAAATAATAAAATGTGTGTTTTTAGACCCGATAAAGCTTACGAACAGGTAAGCTGTCAAACGAACTATTTATCATACTGCACTCAAAATTTTGATCAGTATGAGGGAGTTCGAACGGTTATTATTCGACCGGTTTTAGACTGGTTTGCTCAAGCCGGTTATTTTTAAATATATTTCTAATTTTTTGATATTCTTTAATTAGGCTCGAGTTCATCAAATTTAATTTTCATTAAATTATTTTCACTGAGGAAAGGAATTTTACAACTTGGAATTTTTATTAAAATTTATTGATAATTTTTCTTGGCTGAGCTGGGATTTGAACCCGGGTTGATCTTTACATGTTTCAAGAAACACCACTTTCTATCCTCAGAAGATCTTAGTGTTCTACCCAATGCACCACTGCGGTGCCCGTTAGCCAACAGTCAAACATCAATCTTTAACCAGTAGTACTGGTGGTTCGAAATTTGCTGTTATTATCACTTAAATTTCAAATTACATGTTGCCTCCTTTTTCCTCTGTTTTTTTCGTATTCTTTCTGTCAAGACTTTGTCTTGAAAACCTGAATACATTTGTTTATTATGTTTTTTGTCCACTTTCGTCGACATTTTTTATTTGTACAAATTAAAGTACAAATGTAAACATTAGAGCTTGTGCCATAGCTATTTCTAAGAACAATTTTTGATTTTTAGTTGAACTGTTAATTTTTAATTTTTTGATATTCTTTAATTAGGCTCGAGTTCATCAAATTTAATTTTCATTAAATTATTTTCACTGAGGAAAGGAATTTTACAACTTGGAATTTTTATTAAAATTTATTGATAATTTTTTTATTCATTCGGTTAACCGTCAATCGGTTAACCGATTAATTACTACCCGATTAACTGATCGGTTTGCATATTAAGCCGACGATATGACTTTTGTGGGCTACCGTGAATCCCCCAATTTATTAACCGGTTAACCCATCGAAAACAAAATTAACCGATTACTAACCGATTAAACCAAAACCTAGGTTAATTAATCGAGCGGTTAACCGATTAATGCAAAAGCCCGATTAAATGAATACCCTAGTAAGTAGGTTAAGAAAAGACAAAATAACAACAAAAACAACTTGATTTATTGTTTTCGCAAACAAAATCTTATTAATTAAAAATTTTGTATTCCCAGAAATTACTTTGATATTGAGGCCCTAATTGTGTTAATCGCAACGTAACGCCAAAGAACTACATTGAAAGCAAAAACAAAGCCATAAATATAAACAAAATTACAAAATATTTATGACTTTGTTTTTGCTTTCAATGTAATTCTTTGGCATTGCGTTGCGTTTTAAATAATTAGGGCCTTAATATATTTTTATACAAGAGAGAGATATTTCGAACGAGATTAAAAAGACAAAGCTAGGTGCCCTAAAGTTCCCTAAAATAAGAAGTTGCAAAGATATTTCGACGTCACGACTTAAAAAAAAAAGTAAATTAGTCCATAAGCTGGACATAAATGTGCGCAAAATAAAACTTGCCTCCGTTCCAAGTAAATCTAAAGAGACAGCAAATTATACTTTACTAAAATACGCCACCAAAAATGAATCATTGGGTGTAATATAAGCCCGGTGTGTTGTCGAGACGGAATGCCGCTTAAGACACTTAACAAATCTTATGTAGTTCTAGCATACCTTAATGCTTAATACAACAACATTCCGGCGGAATCAACGATATGAAAAAAAATTTAACAGTTTTATTTGATAAAACATTAAGAACTAAAACTTATTAAAAACAAGTAAGAGTACTATTTTCGACTGTGCCGAATCTTATATACCCTTCACCATTGTGCGAGCAGAATACAGAGCAACTAAATAATTTTTACATATACATACATATTTACAATACTTAAAACTTCATTATAAATGAAATTTAAAAAGCAAAAACTGGTAAATATTTTTTTTAAAATCGTTTTTAGAACATAAAAATATTAAAAAAAAAATTCTTTTTAAAAAACCAAGATTCGAACCAGGGAACTCACAGTTTCTAACTTAACACACCCCCTAGACAACTGAACCATGAAGGAATGCTGTTTAAATATCATTAAAATGAAATATGGACCGTTTACTGTTTACACCTCAACACAGTTGAGAAGAGACGACAACCGGATTTGAACTTCACTTTTCATAAGGACCCAGAATATATATACTTTATAGGGTGTATTACCTTCGGTGAAGGGTATAAAAAACAAACTTAATTATAAAAAAAATAATTTTTGGGATTTCAGTATTTTGGTCATAACTCTACTTTTTCTTAACCGACTCGGGATGATCTATGGTTCTATGGTATTTTTAAAAAAAATTTATATTTTGGTCATAACTTTTTCGTATCTGAACCGATTTTTCCGAGTTTTTCAGAAAATATTTTCTACTAAAAATGTTCGATCTTTTGATATATAAGGCGTAACCATAGGTCATATTACAGTCAAAAAATTCAGGTTTTTATACAATTTTGGATATTTTTAGTAAAGGAGGTACCACGCCCACTTCTCCAATCCCGCCCACATTTTGTAGGATGCTACGGATTTATAACCTTAATGATTGTACCTAATTTGGAAACCTAATTTGAAAAGTAATAAAAATACAACAACCACAAGGGATTTTTTTGGAAAAATTAGAGGCAGTAGTGGTTTTTTGGTCATATCTCAGCCATTTGTGGACCGATCTTGCTGAATTTCAATAGCAAGAAATCTTGGACTATATGTGACACAAATGTAAAACAACCTAGTCGCTATCATGCCTGGAGTCTCCGGAAAACACATATCAAACGTAAGACGGACAGACGGACGGACAGACGAACGGACGGATATCGTTAAATCAACTTCTCTCCTCCTAAGGACCCAGGATATATATACTTTATAGGGTCTAAGATCAATATTGTGGAAATTACAAACGGAATGACAAACTTATATATACCCTTTTTCACCTGTGGTGAAGGGTATAAAAACAAAATAAAGTCAAGAAAGGGTTTCAATTGCGGACGACGAATGGACAGATATTTCAAACAAGAAATATGTTGATACTACTAATCGTTTCTATAGTGCTGAAACAAAATCATTTGAAATATATAATCTTGACTAAGAGGTTCCTTTGTTACTTTATAAAAATATGATTAAAGTCCACTGACGATTTGGTTTTAGCACCAATTAAATGCAGGCATATAGACATGCTGAAGCTCAAACAAATTAAAATTTTTTTGATATAAAATTGGGAGAAATTCTCAAAATGTTGGTTCCTAACCTTTGGGAACTGTTTTGTTCTTCATCAAATAAACATTTTATATCAATTACAAATTTGATTTTTGCGTTTTTATTTTTTTGAAAAAAACCGGTTAACCTGTTTTTTTTTAAATTCTTAACCGAAAACCGGTTTATTTGATATAACAACTAAACGGAATAACCGAAAAACGGTTTTTGAAAAAAGTCGAATAATCGGTCTTCCTAATCAGTATACTCTAACAAATGATCTTGAATTTATTAACGCTTAAACAACACTACCAAATTTTCCAAATTTACTTTGAAAACCTCTCATCGATGCGCGCAACTTATAGAAGAATTAGAAATTTTTATGGACACGTCTTAATTTTGGCTTAACAAGTTTGTTAATATAAAGTTAGATCAATCTACAAAAGACCCTACAGGCTCTTTTTCATTCAGAAAAATTAACCGTTTGTTGCGGTTTACACGCTTCGTAACATACGGCTATCAATGCTCGAAAAAGTTGCCCTAAATAAGACTTCCAGAATATAATTCGTAAAGAACAGCCGCCGCACAATGGGGTGAAACATATGCAAACGAGGATTAATTCAGGGAAGCCATTCATTTATGACAAAAATTTTTTTTTTGGATTCTGTGTATATTGATTACTAAAAAAACTTTCGTTGTAAAATTTAGTGAAATTTTAGTTTTGTTTTATTTAATAAAATAAACACTAAAAACACTATTTAATTTTTTCGAACAATCTGCCAGGCCCACAATATCGACAAGAACATTTCTTTCGCATATTTTCATTGAAAACAAAAATAAAAAACTAAAATTTGTTTTTGTTTTCTTTATAAATATACGAAATAAATTCTCTTGTCGATATCGGGGGCCAGACAGAATATATATTTTTTAATTAAGGCACACTCATTGCTGAAATATGAAAAGCACGGCCTAAAAAAACACTTAATTGACAACATCTTTTGTAAGTTGTTGTTGTTTTTATTTTGTTTTTCTTAACCTACTTACAACTACAATTAATGTTGAGAGAATTTCAACTAATTGTAGTGGGGAATGTAAGATGAGATAAACCCACTGTTTATTGTTGATGTGTTTTGTTTGAACTTTGATATTATTACAAGTAGAACTGTTGCTATAAGTCTTATACGCTTAACAGTTTTATTTGGTTTAATATCTTTAGTTTTTCTAAAATCTTTATGGATGAAGTTTCCTGATGATCTGGCCTAAGCAACCAGTGAAATGCGCATAGGAATAGCTTATCCCATCAACAATAAATTTCAAGTGTTTTTATCAATAATAAAAACTGGGAATTAAGCACGAATAACAAAATCTTTTGAAATTAAAAATTATCTTCACCGTCATCAACATTATAATCTTCATGTTATCATCATCAACATCGCACAGTGGTCCCAATGACGAATTTAGCGCGAAAAAAGTCATAACTCTTGTTTAAAAGCACTTAGACGGATAGAAATTTCTACGAATAAGTGACTTAGTACGGTGCAAGCTCACGCCAAAAATGGGCGGATTCGATTGAGGGGGCGTGGCACTTTTCATACAAAACAAGTTGACATGATGACTGCGTTAATTTGTGTATTTAAATATTTTCACTGAGAGCATAATGATTAATAAAAGTTGGAAAAATAGAAAAAAAGATAGGAATATTGTGTTTTAAAGGTTTTATTTTAAATAAGTAAGGTTTTGTTTATTAAAAATAATTAACATAATTGTGTATTTTAAATACATATGTATGTACATGAATTTACATAAATGTTTATTCATCTGAATGGGTTTCCGCTTCATCCGAATCATCTCCTGAAAGGTTTTCTTCATTTAAAATAGAAGTATCTAAAAGTAAAGCAATTGACTCGTGACACAATGGTTCTGGATTTCTATTCGGCAGCTTTGTAGAAAGAGAAGATATGTAAGGATCCGATGAAAATAGAATATTGTTAAAAAGATCTTCGATGTTATTCTCCCGTGACTTTTTTCGAGCATGATGTTCTCTAACATATCTAAAATCCTTGTTGCGGGATTCAAGCGCCTCCTCGGATAACATTCCAATAGGCAGAGCAGCATTTTGAATGATGTCTGCACCAAGAATACGTATTTTATGAACGCTTGATGGCATACAATACCAAGGATAAAATTCCACATATAATTCCGCAGTTTCGAAAGCATAAGCGCTTCTTCACTGCTATAAGGTTTGGTTCTTTTGATGGCGTGCTTAAGAACGTTTTTATTTTAAATGCCCTTTTTGGAGAATAATCTATAGTTCTAATAACGTCTGAAGCAGTTCTTTTGCCTGATTTATAAAGGCTACTTGCTGCAGCAAATGTTAGTTCTTCAGGGGAACAAGTGTTTACAAGATGCTTTGTTTTAGATTGCTTAGATCTTTCCCCTATTTCTAAAAATGATTTAGAAGGTCGTCCGTATTTTGACGTTGATGGTCCGTCAATGGTATTTTCGTCCTTACTAGGAAGAACGAAATATTCATCCAACCAACTTTTAAATGAAGACTCGAACACACTCTTTGTTCGATGTACCATTTCTTCGACAATTGTGTGATGAAATTCCTACCTAGTTGCTTTAATTTTTTTGTATAGCTATCATTTTCATCATTTTTTATACCAATTTTCATAAAAATGTAATATATAACAGCATTAAATTTTTTTTCTTGCACCTTTTCAAAGAACCAAACATTAAACAATTCTCTTTTGGTGATAGACATCGCAACTAAATGATTTGATATGAAAGCTTTCAGGCAGAAATCGGCAGGAAATTTTTTTACCATTTAACTGGCCACATATCATAGATGATAACAATATACAATATTTTGCTAAATCGGGTTAAATTCACAATTAAAACTCTAACACAAGTTATAATGCAATTAAAATTGCACAATTAACGAATACATCTCAGTTTTCACGTATTTTTTCTGAACGAAATGCAAAATCATTGGCATATTAGGAATAATAAAAATACATACCCCAATTGTATAAATAAAACCCCCAAATAATAAGGAATATATTTTCGTTTTATTTGACAAGATCTCCAAACCGAACTAAAATATTGTCTACTCTGTTATAAAAAAAAAACTTAATCTATTGTTTGTCTTTAAAACAGTACTGCAGTATTAATATTGCTGATATAATAAAAAATGTTATACCGTTATGTAGGTTGAAGACTTGTCATTACAAAACCAAACAAAAAATTCACATATGTACGATCCGACAAAAAGACTTTTTTCGGGCTAAACTAGTCATTGGGACCACCGTGCATCGGAAATATTTAGCAGAATAAGCAAATCAAGTGCTGTTTTTGGTAAATTTAAATTATGTAATTTGTTATTATAAAGTTTGTTTTTGCTTGAAATTAAAGAATCTGAAGTTATAAGAGTCCAATTAAAAATGCCCTAGAGGGAAGCGAACTGACACCAAAGTAGTCCCGTGATAGGTCTTTGGTGGTAGAGACCGGTTCTAGTTCTAACACTTTATATGAATAAGACCTATCACTTTTACATGGGGTTGTCATTGGAGGGGGTCAATTGACACCATTTGACCAGTCACAGATCTATTCTTAATGAACGTACTTAGTGTCAGTTACTAAAATGTAGTATTATTTCAATACAATGTAGTATTATTTCAATAAAACAAGTCCTAGAATCAAATTTAAGAAAGTACCAAATAAGCGTCACAGCACCGGTGAAGACTGAACTCTGATTCATTACTTTTTCTACCTTTTCGTTCTTCATAAACCAGTTAAGGGATTGGTTCTTCTTTCACTGGTCATGAGTCCTTTCTTTTTGTACTTGTTCTATTTTCACAAATCCCAGGACCAGTCTGTTGGACCAATTGACACAAATTTCCCGCAGGGTGTTTTCATTCTATTTTATGCGACTGCATTTACGAGAATATTGTTCTCTCAAACTTTTAAAATCTTTATAACGAGCTTCTTGTGGCTCCTCGGAAAGTTGGCTTATTGGCAATAGAGCATAAGATACTATTTCGGGTACATAAGTTAAGAACTTTTGTAAAGTAAGAGGCATATAAAACGATGGGTAAGTTTCACGAAAAGATTTGCGGCTATGGGTAAAGTCGCGAAATTTTTAAAGTGAATCTCGTGACCATAGGAAACCACAATAAGTATTATATGCAATCTTTCTATCAATTTTTGTAATTTAAGCAGAAACTTCTGCTTTTCGGATAAATAACAAGAGCTAAAATAATCATTTAAACGAAACAAAACAGATAAAAACAAGTTAATGTGTTTCAATACCATTATTTAAGAATATATAAAAAGTTTGGCCCAAGTATTCTCACAAACATTTTGAAAATCAATATTTCTTTAAAAAAAAACTCAATTTTTTGACCAATTTAAAAAAAAAAATAAAATAAAAATATTTCCGCAATATTTTTCTTTACAAAAATTTATTCATAAATTAGTCAAATACCGGAAGTTAATGGATCTAATAAACAATTCTTACAAATCGCAATTAAAATATCTTGATTTTCACTTTTTAACAAATATTTCCAAATTATAAAATATTATTCAACTTTGACAACGTATAACAACAAAAGTAAACAACATAGATCCATAATTTTTACAGTTATTCGTGTTGAATTTTATCTACTTTTATATGGTACCAAATACTTATACGAAAACCTCACTTCATTTTGAAATTAATCCTCGTTTTTGGTACGGTTCACCACTCTGTGCGCCGTAGTACACTTATGCCCGAAATCATTATTTTATATGTACATATGTATAAGTGTATTGAGTTTTCAAAAAAAAATTTTTTTTGATTAGTTTTCACAATTTAAAGTTTAATTAGGCATAAAAACAACATTTATATAGATTTATTAAGGGTTATTTAGTAAGTTATTGTATTAAAAGGTTTCTATTATTATTCTTTTTTTTAGCGCATTTTTCACGTTTATAAGTTCCAAAGATAGCTAAGAAGCAAAAAAATATTCAAATTTCGTGTCAACCTATTTGTGCTTGAAACCAGTACCACTAAATTGCGTGTGCTGGAAGGCATTTGCACTCATATGACATAATCTAAGTATTTAAAAAGCTTCGTTTAAGTTTAGGGAACCCATAATATTTCGCAAAATACCAGAAAAAATATGTAGCCATTATGAATAGAACCTGTTGTCTACGAAATACTCTGCTGAATACATATTTATGCAAATTAAAAAATTTTTTATTTTATTAATTATAAAAAACCTAAAAATTAAAAGAAGTTTGAGAACTTTTTATGATTTAGGTGAATAATATTAAGTTTTTTTTAAAGAAAACTTTATATAAACAGTTAAAAACTGTAAACAAACCGTAACAATTTTTAAAGTAAAAACTTGTATATTTGCATATTCTTAAAAAGAAAAACAGGCCCTAGAAGACACCTGTTGCAAGAAACGTAAAACAAAAAAGAAGAAAAAAAACTAATAAGAAAATAGAGGAAAAATTCAAAAAAAAAAATAAAACCCATAAAAATTCTTTATCTCTTATCTGTATCTTAGTCAAATAAAGAAATGAAAAAGTATAAATAAAAAATAAATAAAATCAAATTAAAAAAAAAACTTGGCGTAATGAAAAGAACGAACCTTATTTACACATTAATTTTTATCAGAGTCTGCTGTCAGAATCTGGCATTTCTATGTTTTTTTTTTTTTTAAAAAAATTCTATTCCCTAATTTCACACTTTGTTTTCGACTTAGTCGTAGATAATGTTAACATTTGTTTCTTTTTTTTCTTCTTTCGAATGAGTATCATTATATTGTACATGTTGACAGCATACTTAATTTTTTGTTATCAAGAGTCTAGAAGTGGGGAGTGGTTTTGTAACTATTTGTTTCTTATTTTATATTAACGAGATCTTAGTGGATGTTGGAGATATTTATGGTCAGATGCTAAACATTTTTCGTCTTATTTAAAAACAAGTTAGAGTGATATATTCGGCTGTGCCGAATCTTTGATACCCTCCACCGACAGTTCGAATATTTCAGGAATGATATCTATTTATTATAAGTTTATCTTTATAAAAACAGGCATCAGCATTAAAATAGGTTGCGGTTTAGACATATATTAAATTATAAACCGACAATTAGAAAGTTGTATGCTTTTCATTAAGCCGAACTTAAATGATTTTCAGGAGGGGAATTTATATTTGAGCCAAAATTCCTCTAATTGATTTCTGGTATTAAAAAATATAAATTACAATAAATTTCAATACAGCGGTGAAATTAGTTTAAGCGTTTACAGTGAATTTCAGAAGGCTGCTAAATATGGGATCTAAGGTAAATTATTGACCGTATATCACAAAATTGCATGAAATTTTTTGTGGCCATATGAAGCTAAATTGTAAGAAATTTTACCCAATATCCATATCTGCTACGGTTATAGGCGTATTTAATTAATTTACCAGAGTGGGCTTTATATGGGGCCTGTAGAAAATTGTGGACCGATCATCACAGAATTTATTAGTGTGGTTTCTAGTCATATAAAATTGTGAAGTATTAAATTTTATTCTGATAGCATTATTTATTACGGTATAAGGCGTACTTAACTGTTTTCCGGGAGTAGGGTTTATATGAGGGACGGATCTTCACGAAATTTTACAGCGTGATTTCCAGTCAAATAAAACGAATTTTTTCAAAATCTTTTATCATTGCATGTTTGTTTTTGTAACAAAATTATCAATTTATTAAGGTGATGGTTCCCAATTTTGATTTATAGCTCTGAACCTACTGAACCGATTTTGCTGGATATCAATCCAAATCTACTTAGGATAACTTCAAGCAATTTGACATCAAGTTTGTTCATTTCTTTTGAGTTTTTGCGAAAGTGAGCGTGTTTTCAACAGACGGACAGACAGACAGACCGACCGACAGACAGACAGACAGACAGACAGACAGACAGACAGACAGACGGACAGACGGACAGACGGACAGACAGACAGACAGACAGACAGACAGACAGACAATCTCTTCCATTGTCCAAGATGGGAACATGAGAGACTTGAACTAAACGGCAGACTCCATGTGGTTTTATCTCCTGACAACATGGCTAATGAAATGCTGGGCTCTATGGAGTCGTGGAAATTGTGTGAAACCTTTATCTACCGCATAATGAGAGAAAAATGCCGCAGAGTTCCAAACCCCTAATCTCTTTGTAGGACGGGAGACTAGGATCAAGACAACTATGTTATGAAGACGTGTAACAACACAAAACCGCCCACCCTGATTGAATGCTACAGTGGCTCCGGGGTGGATTGGAGAAGATATCGTGGGGCCACTAGATGATAGCGCGCTATCACTACGTCCAAAAAAAAAAAAAGACAGACGGACAGACGGACGGACATGGCTAAATCGACTTAGAATTACTCAAGGAGCCAGAATATATATATTTCATGGGGTTTGAAATGAATAATAAAAAAGTTTCAAACAGAATGAAAAACTTAGATCTAAATAAAGTTTTATAAAACAAATTTTCTATGAAAATTTATAATGTTGATACTGAAATTAGTTCAGTTTAAGGCCAAAAAGGTTTAGCAAAGGACATTATCTGACTAGTAAAAAAAAAGGATTGAATAAATAAAGTACAGTGGGAGATGACAACGTGATAGTAAATTTGAACAAGATTGGTAAAAAAATTGGCAACTGCAGGCATAGTTGCCAGGTAAAATGTGTTAAAAATCGTGAAATTTACCAGGAAAAATCGTCAACATTAAATCGTCAGAAAAATCGTCATTGTAAAATGAAACACTTACTTTTGTTTTTATGTGTATGTGTATGTATGCAAATAAGAGAAGCCTATCGTTTTTTAAGTATATAAAAATCAGTTTTTTAGAAATCCAAAATAGGAAAATATTTTAAGCATTTGTAGTACAGTGTGTCGCAGAACAAGCTAGATGATGTAAATGGTTTATAAAATTTTTATTTATACGATTACTTTTTTCAAATACTGTAATTATATCATTGGGGATTTTTTTCAATAAGCTTTAGAAAATGATATCCTGCGAGTCATGCCCATTTTATGATTCACACATACGTACTCTTTATAACATATTTTCCATAATTTTCGCAAAATTTTGGGTGTAATTATTTTTGTTCGTTTGTATAATAATTCATTACTTATTCCCCAAGTCTTATTCACAAAATGCTGAAAAAACAAAGAAAGAAATATAATAAAAAATAGTTATAGAGACACTGACTCGATTAAGATCTATTTATAGTCATTCGTGTAACAATATTCGAAATTGATTAAAAGTATTAGCATTCATAAAAAAGCGGAAATTGGGTGACACAAAAGTGACGCGTTTAACTAACATTGAAAACAAAAACAGTAAACTCTGGCAAATCATCATGATTAGATGAATGCTTCAACAAAGCTTCCAAATTATACAAATTTACTTTTAAAGTCAGCTATCGATTGGCGCAACGTATAGGCGACCTGCAAATTTTTTTGGAGCAAGGTTAATTTTTGGCTTAACGGGCTTGTTAATAAATAAATAAATTGAAGCATGTGACAGGAAATTTATCCACAACAGACCCTACAGACTCCATGATATCCAGACAAATGCATCCTTATGATCGTTTAAAACGCACCGGAGTTTACTTTTTTTCAAAAGGAGCCCAAACTCGCAATACAGCCAATAGCGATCGTTATCGCACCAGGGTCAATGATTTTTGAGTTTAAAAATATGAAGGACATTGATCCGGGCGAGATGTGGTTTCTAGATTTGAGCAATACGGCGACCGTAGCTACTGACTGATTGAAATCCACATTGGCGATAAATGGACTTGTCAATAAGGCTCCAAGTTCATGCGGTTTGGCACCCCTCGAATATTTCTTGTTGGGCTAAGTTCCGTCACTGATTTATACTGATAAGCCATAAACGACTGACGTTTTCGAGGCCAATATTGCTAGTATTATTATTGACATACGCTCAGTAATGCTCGAAAAATCCAAATTTGGCGATAAATGGACTTATCAATTTGGCTCCAAGCTCGTAAGGTTTGGCAAACCTCGACTATTTCTTGTGGGGCTACGTTAAGTCACTAATTTAAATTAATAATTCAGAAAGGATTGACGTTTTGCAGGCCAATATTGTTCGTGTATTCGTGACATATGTTCAGCAATGTTCGAAAAAAAGGCGCACAATTTTACATCCAATATGCGCTTCATCAAGAACAGCCGCGGTGCCCAATTATTTTCAAATGTTAGGCCATGTATTTATATTTGGAAAAAAATTTCTATCAAGATTAAATTGATTGTATTTTTTTAAATTTCAAGTTCTATCGGGCTAATAAAAGCATCCTTTACTCTACACAACTAGAAAATTTTTAAAAGGTCTTTTAGTTATTCGTTATAAAGTTTTTAACCTCAAAATTTTCCACTTTAAATCTTTGTCTACCACCTTGATATAAAACTAGGTATTTATACCGAAAATTTTTTTAAAATATAGGATTTTCTCTTTCGTTTTCTTGTACAACACTTTTCAATCAAATTAAATTTAAAAAAAAAAATATACATATTTGTTATTTATAATAACTGCTATAAGCTGCTCGCTCCACTTTTCAAAACATTGTTAATCAAATTTCTATAGAATTTTATAATCTCCATTGTGCCACTGGTAAATAGTGTTTAAATTTCATAAATTGAACTGGATTTTACTGTTATGCTTAAATTTAGTTACGCATTAAAACCAGTCACCACATTTTACTGTTGATATTTGTGCTTTAATTTTTATGTGTCAATATAAAAATGTCTAAATGTAAAAGTCTTTCTTTTATAGACCAATAAGAATAAAAAAAAAAATATATTTCCAAGTCAAGTTGTTTTCTTTATGGGTTTCACGTTTTTTTTATTTTGCAAGAAGAAAACTTTTAACACAAAATAAGAAAGAAAAATTATAAAAGCCACATTTACGCAACTCTCTATAATGTTTAAAATTAAATAATGATGTTGTAACAAGAAACCACAACTAAGATTCAACACAACATCATTATTTTAGTAGAAAAAATTCTTAATTATTATGTTGCAAACTTCATTATTATAATAATTCTTATACTACTTTTTCTTTGTAGCATAAATTGTTCTTCACCATACAGAACTATTCTCTTTTTTTTATTATTTTAGTTGCTGTTTGGGTCAAAGATCTTCTATATTTTTTTTCTCTCTCTCTCTCTCTCTCTCTCTCTCTAAATTTTCTTTTATTTGTCTGTTTTCATCCGTTTTTCACACTTTCTTAACATGTGTATGTGTTTGAAGGTTTTATCCACAATTTTTTTTGAGATTTCTTAAGGGTCTTTAGTGAACTCTTTTATTTTTATAGTTTAAAGAACTGGTCAGTAAATACCAAAATCTTTAAACAGCACATTTTTTTAGTTTTTCAAACAAAAGACTTAAGACAAGAACTCTGGAAACACCAATATAGACTCACACAGACACATACTTACATATTTTTTCCTTTAAAATAGTTTTAACAATTCTCTTATAGATTTTGTTTATTTTCCCGTTTTTTCTACTCTTGATGTGAGTGGATGTGAATGTATTTAAGAGTATGTATTTTAATGTGTATGTTTGCATTCCTGTCTATATGATTCTTAACTACAAAAACAACATCAAAAAATCAATTTTGGTGTCTTATTTGCCAACAAGTTTTTAACCCGTTTCTTGTTGTTTTTAAAATTTTTTTTTTTACTTGTTGTTTGTAGTTGGTCTAGTTGGTCTCAAAGTAGTATTTTAAGAATCATGGTTTTTTTAAATATTTCTATTGTTAGTAAGTGGTTGAATTATCTTTTGATGATTTCAAAGAGAAACTTGTGCATTCGAAAAATTATTTATTAATATGAATTTAGTTACTCAAAACAATATTCGGTTTTTGAAATAAACAGAAAATTGAAGAAAAAAATTTATTAATTTATTAACCCTACACTGGGAACTGAAAAGGGCTAAAGTTTATAAGAAATATTTTCTAAATAATGTTTAACTAACAATGACAAAGGCAAAAATGCGAAAGGATTTTTTATCAAAAATATCGATTACGACAACTTTCAAAAGTAGAAGTAATTATCCAAAATAACCTGAAAAAATCTTTCATCAATCTTATTATAGTGATAATATTCAGCTCAAGAAACCCCTTGGTGAGCTTAAATCTCACTACAAAATTGTTGTTAAGTACTAGAGGACTTAAAATTAATGTCGATAAAACCAAGGCAATAAAAATTAATTCGTCGAGAGATGTTAACTTCACTCTAGGCAACCGTATGATTGAGGATGTTCCTTAATATACTTACCAGGGTAGTAAAATTGCTGAAGATGGAGGCTGCAGGTTAGATATAGAAAGTCGTATCAAAAAAGCTAAGGGAGCATTTGCAAGTTTAAAGAATATTTGGTATTCAGTGTTGCTGTACGGTTGCGAAACCTGGCAGGAATGAGAAGAAAACTCCAATCTTTAATTAACCGATGCTTGAGGAACATTCTGAGTCTATATGGTGGCCAGGCAATTGGATCACTAATAAAGAACTTTATCTGAGGTGCAAGCAAATACCGGTAAACCTAAAAACCCAGACCGATATATGTAAAATAACTTTAGATTGGAATCCACAAGGGCAGCGAAATAGAGGCCAAACTAGGCGATCTTGAAGGTGCAGTTTAATGAATTAAGAGAGTAAATAATCATCTAACATGGTCTCAAGTTAAGGATACACCAAATAATCGGCAGAAATGGAAATCAATTACTACGGCACTATGCGCCAATAATCGGCGCCACAGCAACTAATAATATTAATAATAATAATAGATCCGTAATTAACCCAAAGTTTTTTATTTTTTATTTAAAATATATATATGGCGAGATAGGGCTCAGAAAGGGAGGATTCTGACTGCATGGAGGCGGTTAGGCCTCCAATGGGCTTCTACTTTGGAAAGATCAGGGAATGGATTCTGGGCGCGACCAATAGGAACTGGAGGAACCGAACGGACTAAAGGGTATCGCGGACGCTGTGGCCGGTGCTTCGAAAGTCCGATTCGGAGTCGCTGCTGGGCCGGAGTAGGGTTTGCGTTAGGACCATGATAGGAATTATCACGGGCCACTGTATGAAAGGCAGGATGGCGGTGAGTTTGGGATCCAACTTGTCGGATATGTGCGTGTTGTGTGAGGACCCGGAGGAGTTGGAGACAGCTGAGCACATTCTGTGCCACTGTCCCAGGCTACAGGGCAGCAGGCTGAAGTGGCTGGGCAGTAGATTCCTGGGCGAATTAGGGGACGTCTCGTGTTGTAGACTCGAGGGTCTAATAGGATTCGTTTTGGGGATGGCCTGGCTGTGCGAGAGAGATTAGGTGCTGGGGCCGCACGTAGGGCGAACTTGACTGAGTAGGATTTCTCTCGGGTTTGGTAGGTTAGTTGCAAAACTTTTTCTTTACAAAATTAAAAATACGACATGGCAATTGATTTTAACAGTTCTTTTGGCACTTTTTGATAATAAATATACCAATTGTATCAATGCATGTCCTTGCAAAATCAGTATATTTCTTCTCATAAGCTTCGTTTTTTAGGATTAGGATTGTAGATGGTTTCATAAGCTATGAGATTTTTTTAGGAATTATTAAACACATTAAAAATTTAAGGATAAAACAAAGACGACATTACAAACAAGAAGGAAAGTACAGTAAATCAATTCAGACTATTTGAAACCAGACTTAAAAGTATATACAGCTGTGGAAGAGATTTACATTGAGTCCAGCTTTAGGGTCGATTCGATAATGGGTCTTAACTACTTGTTAACAAACAATGCGTTTACCAACCGACCCCCAGAGTAAGCACAATTAACACACAAGGTAGCAATTTGAGTACATAATACGCCTAGATTACATACTAGCCCCTTGTTTAGAACCTGGAGATATCTAACTTCCGGACAGTGAAGTATTTGGCTCATGTATGGATCGATTTAAGATTCTTCACAAATTTTTTTTCTATAACAAAAAATTATACCACAAAATTTCGTAAAGATCGGTCCATAATTTACCCCATATAAAACCTTGTCTCGGAAAATACTTTAGTAAGCCTAAAGTTGTTATAATTTATGCTATTTCCGTAAAACTTGGTATTTCATAGTTTCGTATGTCTAGAAAATACACTAACAAATTTCGTGAGGATCGGTCCAATATATATACATATGCGTTCCTTTTACTCCTATGAGAAGCGTAGCGTCACAAAAAATTTACCATCGTTCTCATATATAGCCCACTCTTTAAAAACACATTAAAACGCTTAAAACTGTAAAGAAAAATGCTTTTGTAACAAAATTTGCTCTGTCACCGTTTTAAAAGACTAGAAATTACAGAATTTTGGGAAGATCGGTATAAAATTTGCCATACGTCTCATATAACGCAAGATTCTGAAAAATAAAACGCTAAAAAAATTCAATCTTCTATTGAATTTAGTCTAATTTAAGTTTTTTAATACCAGATTTCACTTTACAGAATTTAAAATGATTGATCCATGATTTGCCATGGGTCCAATATAAATTCTCCTGCTGAAAATCATCTAAGAACGGCTAAACCTGTAACGAATCCTGTACCTCAATTCTGTAACTTTTTTATTTTAACTACCGATATCGTTAAAGCCCTTATGACACTACATTTTTAATGCATTGTTCAAGTTTTGGTGAACAGTACAAATATAATGTAATACAAAAATTTACCAAGTGCAAAGAGTTACATAAGCTGTATTAAGATAAATGGCAAACTGTCAAAAATATTACCAAAGTTATCGATAAAAAATGAAGTTATGTCAAAAAAAATGTAAAATTGTTTAACTTAAAATTGACATTTCCAGCTTGAAGTATTAAAAGTGTTGCTGAATCAGCGGTTTATAAGCAAATTCAGCGATTTACTGCTTTTTGTTTTTAGGTTTCTCATAAACAAAAAGTTGGCAACATTTAATAAAATAAACAAAACAGGGATGGCTAAGTTGTTTCAATTGTACTTTTTTGTTGATACTTTTTAAACTAAGATTTATAATACCTTTTTGTGGTGTTTTTTATGAACAAAAATAAAATTAATTTCAACTAAAAAATCTTTTAGTACAATTACGGTAAAAAAGTAAAATTTTTAAAGGTTGTTGGTACAATTTTAAAAATTCTCAACCCCATCCCTGAAACAAAACCATAACAAGAGAAAAAAAAACTAAAAAACTTTGTTTACATTTTATAGTTTGCTCTTTCTAACATTTACTGTTTCTTTCTATCAATTCTATATCAATTAATGAATAAAAAATGTAGTGTCATAAGGGCTTAAGTAACGAGAAATCTCGGTCACCTTAACGAATTTGTTATTCTCTATTTTAAGTTAACAAATGTATTCGATAAGAAAAAATAACGACAAATATCGGTAAAAATGTAAGAACGTCCAAAGTTAAAATTTTTAAAATTAATAAAAAATATAAAATAAATTTGCTTGTAAAAAATTTATTTTATCAAAACATGAATGAAAAAGTGTAAATATTGATTATATTTCTAAACAAATATGTTGGTTTAAAACCTTTTTATACATAGGGAAAAAGTTCGAGGTGCCTTAACCACTCTAGCACAACATTCTGCTCTTAGTTTTTATACCCACACTACTGTATCTGAAGAGGATATTATGTGTTTGTGCAAATGTGTGTAACACATTTAAATAAAGATTCTGAACCCACCTTTTAGTATAACGATTGACTCAAAATCAATTTCAGAAACCATCTAACGAGGTCCGTCTTCTATCAGGCTGGCTGATTGTCTGTCCAAGATAACTTTGTGCGCAAATTACAGGTCGAATTTCGGAAATAATTTTATAAAATTTGGCACATATGATTTTATTGCCACAATGTCGAAGCCTTTTAAAAAGCGGAGAAGCGGTTATTTATTTTTCATAGCCCACATGCAAACTTCTTTCCGGAATAGGGTTTTTTGCCCATTAACCATCTTGTTTTATAGACATTTTGGTTTAATTAGGTCCAAAAATATTTTGTTGCAACCTACATAAATCAGCAATATTAGAATCCGTCCATATTTGACCACAGCTCCCATACGAATACACTTAAAATAAGTTACCTTAATAATAGCTTCTATGTTATCTCATAGTAGTTATATTTAGTAGTAGATATTTAGATAATATTTGGCACAAAAATCTCTTATGTGAATCTTAACCTCACAACATACTCTTATTGCGGACACATGATCGCCCAAATACTGTTATGTAGGGTCGGGCTTTATCGACTATACTTCTTTCCTTTTTTTGTGTAAAAAATTGGCTTCTTTACTCTATATTTTTAATCTTTCAACAGTATATTTATTATCGTTATTATTTAACAAGAACTTTTTTTTGTATCGTTAGCTACCGACATTGTTTGCCGATAAAAATTGTTAAAATTTCATTACAGAATAGTTCTTAACGACAATTATCGTTAGCTAACGAATTTTGACTACTTAACGACAATTTTTTGTCGTTAAAAAGTTACAGAATTTCAGTACTGATGTTTTAATTTAAGCTGTGTTTTTATTATTAGTGGAGGGTATCAAAGATACGGCTACGATACAGCCGAATATAGTAATCTAACTTGTTATATCAAATTTTTGTGATTAAAGATTATGAAAGTTATTTAAATTAAGTAGAAATGAACAATTATGTTTTTAACAAATAATGTTATATCGAGCCATAACCGCAAAAAAAGCTTAAGCGACAAAAACAAAAACAACATTTTACAGGAGAAGGTTTATTTTAATTTTATTTTATATAAATTTTGTATGAAGGTTGTCGCTTGAGATAAAATTGTTTTTGCTATAAAATCGTAGCCATGATATTTTGGGAGATAATGCAAGTGTTGTCAGTAAAGTCATTTACTAAAAAAAAAAACGAAAATTGAAAATGATGTCGCCTAAGCTTTCTTTGCGCTAAGGGCTCGATATGTATATGTAATATATTCAGGTAAACAAAAAGCTGATGTATGGGTCTGTGTGGAATATTCACTCATAAGTGTTCTTGTTCTTCCAAAAGCTGTTTAGGATATTTGTCTTTTATAGACAGGTAATCACATTATAAAAAGATGTGAATAACATTAAAAAACAATAATTCAAAATACACAAAAGTTTATGATGACAAAAGCTAAGAAGAAAAAGTGCCTAATAAGCAATAATAGAAACATCATAAAAAGTAATGATGCACACTTTTTTGTGTCTATAATCAGATATTTCAAGTTTTATTGTAGTGTATAACATTATCTGTAAATCACTTTTAAAACCCTTCTTTTGTTTGCAAAAAAAAAAAAAAAAAACTTTAAAAATCAATTTTGATTTCTAGTTGAACTGTTAATTTTTAATTTTTTCTTTTTATATTCTTTAATTAGGCTCGAGTTCATCAAATTTAATTTTCATTGAGGAAGGAATTTTACAACTTGGAATTTTTATTAAGATTTATTGATAATTTTTCTTGGCTGAGCTGGGATGTGAACCCGGGTTGATTTGAATACGAAAAAACATAGGAAGGGAGGCAACATGTAATTCGAACCACCAGTACTACTGGTTAAAGGATTGATGTTTGACTGTTGGCTGGCGGGCACTGCAGTGGTGCAGTGGGTAGAACTCAAAGATTTTCTGAAGATAGAATGTGGTAATTCTTGAAACATGTAAAAATCAACCCGGGTTCACATCCCAGCTCAGCCAAGACAAATTAGCAATAAATCTTAATAAAAATTCCAAGTTGTAAAATTCCTTCCTCAGTGCAAATAATTTAATGAAAATTAAATTCAATGAACTCGAGCCTAATTAAAGAATTTAAAAAGAAAAAAAAAACTTTAAAAATCTTTTTTTTTAATTTTTAAAAAAATTGTTTTAACATCAGTATTTAAGAAAATGGCTTTTGATCAAGTTTTTTTTAGCAAAAAAAAAAAAATAAGGTAATAAAGTAATAATTATCTTAAAACCGAAAAAAAAGATTGAAAACGCATGAAAGTCTGGAAAATTCTCAATTCTATGTAGAATTTAATTTTGCTGTCTATTAGTTCTCAAGATTTCTTTAAATTCAATTTTGGTTATTTGGCAAGATTTTGCTTTTGGAAAAATGCTAGCAGCATCTATTGAGTAGTAACAGCACTTGAAGATGATCCTTTCTCAGGCCGAACTCTCTAAAAAGTGGTGAAAAATCAGTCCTTTGGTTGGATTTTTAGGATATCCTTTCCGCGACTTTGTGTAGAAAACAACAACCACCACGTGATTCCCGAAAGTATCTCTTTACGAGAAAGGCGGAACATCTGCAAATTCAGTCTTCCTGAAAGACAGATGGCATTCCCCGCAAGAAGCATAGTACCGGACGCCTCAACCAGTAGTGAGTCCGGTGCCATCTCACCGGGGGCTACTAACTCCCGTGATACCAGATAGATTCTCTGATCAGTAGAAATAGCAAGAAATCGTGAAGCTCTGCTAAGATCGTTCAATTTTGGATTTTTCCCGAATCCCAGGTATTGACTGCCTTGATTTTCCGGGGGGTGTAACACCAAAAGTCTAACTATCCTTAAGATTAATTCTACAAACCCCCGGCAAACAAACAACAAACTTTTGAAATTGGCAAAGAAAATTCTCTGAGCTTAATATTATTTTAATATATCTTTATGGGACCTGTGATCAATTCTGGATCTACTAGCACATGCCATGACATAGAAGCTGTTATAGAAATTATTGTCGAAAAATTGTATATCAATACCGATATTGATAAGGAAGTTATGGCGTTTAAAGGTATTTTCGGTAGTGGTTTTTATATGGAAGCTATGGTCAAAAATGGACTGAATTTAATAACATTGATTTAGGTTGCAATATGATACCTTTGAACTTAATCAAGTACATACCAACATAATAAGATAGTTTATGAGACGAATGGCCAATTTCATTAATTTATGTTTAAAATTCGTTTTACATGTCAAATAAGAATAAAATTATGTATGTATATCAAAAATCTATATTTAAATATGAATTGATTGAAGTTGGCTTTAAGACTCTATTACGGAAAGAAGTTTCTATGGGGAATATGTAATATTACGGACCGATTTTACATTTTCTTAATAGGATTCGTCCTTATGAAAATTTAAACCTACATATGTGCCAAAATTCATGAAATCATCTTTAAAATTGCGACCTCTAATTTGCGCACTGGGATTACATGGGTAGACAATCAACCAGCCAGACAAGCGGACATCATTAGATAGACTCAGAAAGTGATACTGAGTCGATCGGTAAACTTAAATCAAAAACTTATAATATCCTCTCGACTATTGTAGTAAAAAGCACAATCATTGTTCACATAAAACTAGGGAACCTTCTAGTCACACTGCCAAATAAGTTTTTCATGATAAAAGAAAGAAGCTTAAGTTTCAAAGGAATTTCAATATATAATTTCCGATGATCATTTGTCAAAGATTTTATAGTAAAATTTTAATTAATGTCGAACTAATCTGTTTTCATACCTAAACAAAAAGAAGTCGATTATATTTTAGTTTCAAATAAAAATAAATTAAAAAAAAAAAAAAAAATTTTAATATTTGCTATTAAAAAACTACGGTTAAGTTTAAACCTTTTATAGATAAGATTAATAACTTTGAAATGAGAATTTTAAGAGAAAAAAGTTTTAACTGTAAAAATTAAACTTCTCGTGTCAAAAACTCTAATAGAAACAAAGATCCAATTAAATATGTAAAGAAGAAAAATATAACAGTTTTATTGCTATTTAAAATTCATTTTTTAAATTTAATAAGATAAAACCAAAAAGTATTTAGGGTCTTTTCCAATTTTTTTTTTCTTTTTAAAGAAACTGGATGGAAATTTTCATTAAAACTTTATTGGAATTTCAATCGGTCGTTATTTGGCTCTGGATTTTTACTTAATATTTTTTTTGAAATAGTTCATTAACCTTTTAAAGGTTTAAATTTTATATAAAAAATTTAAAAACTTCTTATTTACACTTATATTTCTCGTTTTAATATTATAAACTTTTTCCCCTGTCCGCTAATGCGGTTTATTGGTTTTGTTGTTTCTATTTAATGGTTCATTATTTGTTAAATCAATATTGTTTGGCACATTTTGTAAAAACAACTTCACACCAGCAACAAAAAAAAAAAAGAACAACAAAAACTTATTAATAATTTCTCTGCTACAACAAGTTAAAAAAATGTTATTTTTTTTTTTTGTTGTAAACAAATATTGTTTTGTTTTTATTAATATTCAAAGCAACGAGAAAAAACAAAAAACTTAAGAAACAAACCTGTTATTTATTTCTTTAATTTTTTTTTAACAATTCAAATTTTTAAACAACATTTTTGCATGTTAACTTATTTTACGAACTGTTTTGAAAAGCGTTTAATTTTATGCCTAAAATTTCAATTTAAATTTTGCCTAAAAAACAACTTTAAGATAAATAAATTTAATCGGCCTTATTAATAAAAAAAAAAATAAAACAAGTCATTAAAAGGCTTATAAAATGGATTTTGTATGAAAATTTGCTTAATAAACCTTTTATTAACCTTATAATAAATAAGGCAGAACATATTTCGGGTTGTGGCTTCTTGATTTATATAAACTTGAAATTCTAAGTTTATTATTTCAGATTTTTTTATTTATTTTACAAAAATTTTAAATATTTAAAGATTTTGTTTGTCGTGCTTAATTCCCAATTTTAATTCTTGATAAAAGCGTTGAAATTTATTGTTGAAGGGAAGTTGAATGTTGGAAGAATTCCAACCAATTGTAGTGTAAGAAAAGATAAACTCACTTTTTATTGTTGTTGTTTTTGTTTAATTGTTACAAGTAAAGCTGTTGCTTCTAATTCTTATTCGCTTAACGGGTTTATTTGTTTAATATCTTTAGTTTTTCTAAAATCTTTGGATGAAGTTTCCTGACGATATGGCCTAAGCAAACAGTGAAATGCGCATAGGAATAACTTATCCCTTCAACAATAAATTTCAGTTTATCAATAGTATGAAATGGGAATTTAGCACATTTAAACGAAACCTTGTTAAATAGGGCCTTTGCGTTTTAGGCGACGATATATATGTGGCCGCTGTCATACCAGAAGCCTTATTTTGGGCAAAAAAAAATTCATCTTCTTAAGTCCTCGATTGCTAGCGCAATCGCACTTTCAATAGAATGATATTGCTAGATCGTCGAAGAATTTAAAAAGATCCTATAAAATACATTTGCTTGTAACCGCACTTTATAGGGTCTGCGATAATTTTTCCGATATGTTACAAACATCATCACCCTGTCAACATTCCATATTTCTTCTCCTACTTTAAGCTTTTGTATCTTTTGACATGATCTGTCTTTTAAGTAATGCTGTCAAATCATTTGAACTGTTTTTTTTATAAAATCACTATTTTAAATTGTTTACAGTCATTTCTTCCTGAAAAATGCTCTGTCATGTTAAATTAAAAAATAATATGTTTCAGTAAATTGATTATTTCTTTAACCTTTTATAAGTTTATCAAAACGTTTTTAATCAAGCGCAAAAGCTGATTTGTTCTGAGAAGCCTGTTAAGTGTTTTATTTTTAGAATGTTATAAAATAAGAAAAAAAATTGTATATCAAATAAAGATAACAATTTGTTTAGTAATGTATTCAATAAAATCAATTTGTTTAAATTAAATTTTTTTTTTAAAGAATATCCCCCGTATTCATAAACCATTATTTAATTTAACAAACGTTTATTAAGGATAATTTTCATAGTAAATTTGTTCTTTAAACCTTTATTAAATTTAAAAATTTTTATGGAAAAATCATGAAAAAATTGGTACTTTGGTACTTTTTTAGTTTTTTTTTTTTTAGTTTATTTATTTATTCCAATTCTATACACAAGACTTAAAGCCTCTTATTGCAGTATAGAACATTGTTTTAGCAGAAACATTAAAAATAAAAATAAAATAAAAATTGTTATTTGTAAATGATAAAATTTTAAAACAAAAGAAAAAATTTTAAAAGAGAACAAAAATTATTAAATAATAAATTAAATTGAAAATTAACAAAATGATAATATTAAAAATCATAACACAAAAAAAAAAAATTTAACACGCAAAAAAATTTAGAATGTTTTTTTTAAAGCTCAGTGCGTTACTAATTATTTGTATATTATGCGGGAGTAGATTCCAAAGACGGATTGCATTAAGGAAAAATTGCCAATCAGATGTTAAACTTTGGTGTCTAAACAATAAAATTCTTTTACCTCTATTAGAGCTAGATATGGTAAGGCGGCTATACAGATGTTGTGGTTGTTGAGTAAACACGATTTTGTGCATTAATATCAGTACTCTTGTTTTGAGAAGGTCATCAAACTGAATACCATAAAGTTTTACCGTAAAAGGAGAAACAGAATTAAACCTTTTTACGCCATATACGTATCGTACAATACATTTAAAGACTGAGTTTAATTTTCTTTCACTTGCGGCATCACATTTGGCAAATAATTCGCATCCATACATCAGAATTGGCAATAAATAGGTTTTTGCAAGAAGTATTCTTATTTTGATAGGTGTACAATACTGCGTTTGCCAGAGAGTTCTAAGCATGGAATACGTACGGCCACATGCATAATTAATATGGTTGCACCATGTCAGGTTCTTATTAAAAATAATACCAAGATTTTTTGCTGTATTTACCCTTTCAATACGTTCATTACTAAGAAAAATATCAGGTATATGATCGGTTATAGTAGTTCGTTTTTGGATAACAAGATATTTAGATTTTTTTGGGTTTATACTAAGACCATTAGCAGTAGCCCATTCATAAAGTTGTTTTAACTCAGTATTCAGAGTTAAGACACATTGTTCAATTTCAGATGTATCACAGCTGATGTAAATCTGAACATCGTCAGCATACATTCTGACTTTGCAGTGTGTAAGTTGACTCGGAAGGTCATCAGCATAAAGCGAAAATAGAAGGGGCCCAATAATTGACCCCTGCGGTACACCCCTCGCTACAGGTAGAAGTTTTGATTTGTTGTTACCACTTTGAACATACTGATGCCTGTTGGTAAGATATGTTGATATCAGACGTGTAGCAGCTGTAGAAAACATAAACATGTGTTGTAGTTTGTAACATAGGACGTTATGATCGACTGTATCGAAGGCTTTTGAATGGTCCAAAAGTACTAAGATATTTGTTTTTCGTTCATCTATACCACTTCTTATATCTTCCGCAACATCTACAAGTGCAGTTATACAACTGTGGTTTTTCCGAAACCCAGATTGTTTATCATTAAGCAGATTATGATCATTTACGTAAAGCGATATCTGATTGTGAATTATCCTCTCAAATATTTTCGACATAAAGGGTAAAATGGCAATTGGCCTATATTCTGTTTTAGTTTTGGGTATTGGTATTATTTTAGATTTTTTCCAATTTGAGGGAAAATGACTGGTGGTAATTATGGTGTTAAATACATGTGTAACAAAGGGCAATATTCTTGGGAGAATTAATTTAAAAAATCTTGGGTGGATTTCGTCCACGCCAACTGCATTTGATTTTATTGACATACAGCTTCTTATAACGTCAAACTGGTCTACGCAATCAAAAGAGAAGTTATAATGGGGTTGACGATTGTCATGGTTGTGATTGTAAAAATCAATATCTGCTTCTACCATAGGAATATTCACAAATTTTTCATTTATAACGTCTGGATCAATAATAACAGGGTCATTATTTCCAGATTTACCGATACCGATTTCCCTTACAGCCTTCCATGTTTTTTTTGATCCCAGAGCCAAGGAGAACTTTTTAGTGTAAAATTTAGATTTTTCCTGTTTAATGATTCTGTGTACTGTTTTTCTCGCCAAACAATATTCAACATGTAGATCGTTGGTTCTAAACCGCTTCCAACGTGAAAATGCAAGGTCTCTTTGATTAATAGCTTGTTTAATATTTGATGAAAACCATGGTCTTTTTGTTTGACCCACTACTTTAGTTTTTAATGGAACAGCTTGATCAAACAAATATAATATATTACGTTCAAGAAAGGCTAGTTTATCCTCTATTGAAACCATATAATAGATTGCATTCCAATCAATTCTAAGAAGTTCTAATTCCAATGTGGCGTATTTAATATTTTCGAAGTCACGAAAAGTTATTGAATAGGGTGAGATTTGGAGTTGAAAATTATAGGTCATAAATAATAAATCGTGTTTAGAAAAACACGGAACAGACAGTTGATCGTATAATATAATATTACTTACATTACTAACAAAAAGAAGATCAATTAAGGTGCTGTTGGACGAGGTAAAGTGAGTAGGTGTAGTTATGTTGGTTGGAAAAAGTCCCAATGGTGCCAAGATGTCAATAATGCTTGAGTCAATTAAAAGGTTCCAGTTAAAATCACCAACAAGGACAACATCATTATATAACGCTGTGAAATTCTCCAAAATTGAAAAAAAATTTTCAATTGGTATGTTGTTATTAGGCCTGTATAAACTACCTACCAGCAATTTTCTTTGTTGAGATATAACTTCTATTAAGATGTATTCCACCAAACCATTATTTTGATAGTCAGAATTAAAAGGGATTTTTAAGGGATAAAATTGGTACGTTTTTAGGGGTAAAATTGGTACCTTTTTAAGGGGTTAAAATGGGGAAAAATTTAATACTTTTTCTCTTTTCGAAAAATTTGCTATGCATACAGATAATAGCCTACATTAACATACAGTGAACTTTCAGGGGGCCTAAAATGAAGTATTTTTTAATCTTTAATACTTTTTCTCTTTTCGAAAAATTTGCTATAGAGATAGCATAATATAAATTCTGCTTATGATGTTAAAAGGGGAAATAATTGGTACTTTTGTTAATTTTTCTGTTTTTGATCAATTTGGTATACAGATTCCATATGGTCCAGTTGCCGGAATATACATATTTAGATACCCATTGCTTCTGTTATGGACAGTTGAATGTGGTTGCTCAAGAGTATTGAAAGCTCGAAATTTAAAAGTTTGTGTTGGCGATTTTTTATAGGATACATTTTTTTCTTTAAACCTTGCTCTAATTTTCACGTGAACGTATTCACGGGTAAAATCTAGTGTTTTAATAACAAAAGGGTTAAAATAAATCTATAGTTTCTAAACGACTAATCCGATTTTTATTAAATTTGTAAAATCTATGTACGAGTATGTGCTATAATAGAAGTGCATTGAAGTTTTATGCCTGTATTTATAAAAAATTTTAAAATTAAATAAAGGTTTACAAAACAAATTTTGTATGAAAATTCTCCTTAATAAACGTTTGTTAAATTTAATAATCGTTTATAAATACGGGGGTTAAACTTTAAATCAAAATGGCAAATTTAAGTAGTAGACACCAAATCAAATCAAAATTAAACTCCAATTTTCACAAACTTTTCGCAGCATTTGCGGCCGTATTCGCTAATAACTCTTCGAATGTTGATTTCCAGGAGTTTAATTGTCTCCGACTTATCATCGTAGACAAGTGACTTAACATAACCACAAAGAAAATAACCTAATGGGGTTAAATCACACGATCTTGGTGGCCAATTAATTGGGCCATTACGTGAAATTATATTTTCATCAAAAGTTTATTTTAGTAAATCAAATGAAGCGCGCGCAGTGTGACATGTGGCTACGTCCTGTTGGAGCTACATGTCAGCCAGATTAATGCCAGGTAATTGAGGTACGAAAAAATTTCTAATTATGTCCCTACACCGTTCACCATTGCCAGTAACTTTCTGACCTTCATCGTTTTTGAAGGCAATGGCACTATTGCCAGAAAAATATTTATATTCACCGATAGTTAAATAAAACTTAAATAGACCTGATTTCAACAAAATATCACGTTTGGTTTGGGTTTTATCGTATTAAAGTGATTTTCTGGAGAGGGTTTTATATTCTTCCAATGGTAAATTATGGACCGATCATCACAAAATTGGTAAGAAGTGTTTGAAAAACTAAATATGGATTTTAGTTAATTGCGCAAGACCGCTTTATATGGGATCTTTGATAAATTATGGACCATATTAATCAAAATTTGAATATTATTCACTACAATACAGTAATTCGTTACGATCTAAGTTGTATTAAAGGGTTTTCTTGCAGCGGGATTTGTATGAGGCATAGGGTAAATTATGAACAGATCTTCACAAAATTGGTGGTGTAACTTCTAGTCTTACGGAACAATAATGCACCAAATTTTACTACAATAGCATACTTTGTTAGGGTTATTAGCATTTGGGCGTAATGTCCCAGTGTATGGAGGCTGCCCTGAGGGTACTAAGCATCTGGAGTGCATCATGCGGTCTGGGTGTTAATCCGTCTCAAACGGAACTGGTACTCTTTACGAGGAAGTATAGGACCGGGGACTTTAAGCTCCCGAGGTTAAACGGAACTGAGCTTCAGATATCTCGCAGTGCCAAGGATCTGGGCGTGGTTCTGGATAGTAGGCTGTCATGGGGACTAAATGTCCGGATGAGAGTGGAGAAGGCAATAGTTGCCATATATGCGTGCAGGGGTGCAATAGGCAGAAACTGGGGTATGAGCCCGAGGTGTGTCAATTGGATCTTTGAGGCAGTGGTAAAGCCGACCCTGTACTATGGGGTCGTTGTATGGTGGACTGCACTGGAAAAGGGCATACACCGCGCGATGCTTGAGAAAGTGTACAGACTTGTCGCGTTGATGATCACGGGATCTATGCGATCTACTCCCACGAGGGCGCTGTTTACGATATTGAACTGGCTTCCGGTGGATATAGCGGCCAAACAGTTGGCTCTTTGCTCGGCGACGCGGCTGCACGCGGCTGGCGGCTGGTCGACCTGCGACTATGGACACGCCAGGATAATCAGAAATACGATTGTCCCTGATGGAGTGGACTACTGCACCCCGGTACCGTTCTTTGGTGCGGGGTTTGTTACACGAGTGGCGCACGGAAACGTGCTCTTGGATACTTTCCGTGAACCGACCCTGGGGGTCTATACCGATGGTTCGAGGAAAGGTGAGAGGGTTGGCGGAGGTTTCTTCATAGAGGAACTGGATGTGAGGGTTTCCTTTCGTCTGCCGGATGGATGCAGTGTCCTGAAGGCGGAAATCTCGGCTATAAGGCGGGCGGCAAACTGGCTGAGGTATCATCGCATATCGGGAGATATACGTATATTTACTGACAGCAAAGCTGCCCTTGCTTCCTTGGCGGGTGTCTACTCGACATCTAGGTTGACTGTAGAATGTCGGATGTCTTTGAATGAGATTGCGAAACATTCAAGGGTAACGCTTATATGGATACCTGGTCACTCGGAGTGCCCGAGTAGCAGATGGGCTGGCCAGACAGGGTGGTCGCATGGATGACGTATTCATCGATCGATTTGTTGGTCTTCCAATAGCTCACTGTAAATTACTCATCGGGCGCGAGTCTTATAGAATAGCGCAGGTGCGGTGGACCTGTGAGTCCACCTGCTTGATATCCAGGATCCTTTGGCCTGGATATGATAAACGGAGAACTGGCTCTCTCCTTGGGTTCAGCAGGAACCAGATTAGGACGGTGATATCGGTTTTGACTGGACACTGGCCGGTGGGGACTCATGCTGGAAGAATGGGTCTGGAATTCAACGACTACTGTAGGAGTTGTCAGAACGAGGAGGAAGAGGAGACTGTGCTTCACTTCCTCTGTCACTGCCCTGGACTGCGGGGCATTAGGGAAGAATACCTGGGGGAACCGGTGTTTTCCTGTTTGGGGGATATGTCCGGGATGGAACTAAAATCGCTCCTTCTCTTCACTAGGAAGACGAAGTGGTTGGAACCTGCAGTGACGCCATCTGAGTAACTGCTCCAAGGGATGCACATTGGCGCCGGGTATCACAAAGGGACCAATTGGGGACCCAAGTGAGCTGTCTTCTGATGGCTGCCCATGGAACCTAACCTAACCTAGGGTTTTATGTGTACTAAAGTGCATTCTAAAAGTGGGCTTTATACGCGGCCTATGGTAAATAATAAATCGCTGTGATGGATTTGAATCTGAAACTGTTTAGAACTGGAAAATACTTGACTTAAGCTACGGTCACACTTATAAAATATTTGACCAAATAAGTGTAACCCCTTCTTTTGTTAACAGTCAGTGAGATTTAATGTGATCTTAATATCACAAAATAAACTATATCATAAAAATAAACACTAAGCAATACTAGACAAAGCAAAAAACTGTTTTTTGTAAGATGTGGTATTAAAGTCAAAATAAATATTGGAATTAAAGGACATGGTTATTTAGTTTGCTTGTTGGTCCCGTTTTTAACGTCAAATATTTGACTAGTTGTTGCTTCAGAAAATGACGAAAAAAAAATCGGATTTTTTTTTTTTCATGAACGGAATGCGAGTTTTCTGTATCCGAAAGGCCAAAAAAAACTATCAAAATACACTTTCTACCAATTAACAAATATGTTTTCTTCGGTTCCGAACGGAATTGTACCTTGTTACATGGCTGAATACCTGACCTTTTAGCATTTAAAGCATTCAACTAAATGCGGCATAAACTCTCTACAGTCTAATGATTTATTTCTTTCCATCTTCGTAACTTTAAATAATATTTTTTTATTTAAATTTTGCTTCAGCTTAATAATTCAATAAGTTTATTGTTTTGCTTCAGCTTATTTAAGCTAATTTACAAAAATTTCCATAAGAATGTAATAAAAAATTGTGGTTGGTTAAATAAAAGTATTTAACAAATTTCTGCCTAAACTGATGAAGATGATGACTAAACACCTAAAAGAAGATATTTTGTTCATATAAATATGTTAATTTACAAATGTTTCTTTGGGATTTTTTGTTGTTGTTTTTTTAACAACATTTTTATAGCTTAACAAAAAATGAAGTTTGTTAAAACTTAAAAGTCTTTCATTGTTTTGAAGAAGTCACTTTTATATTAAAAAAAATCACATTAAAATAATTTCGCTTGAACTAAAATGTCTGTTAAATATTTTTTCTTCTTTGTGAAGTCCCAAAATAAACTGAAGTTTTGTTTCAGTATTTTTACCACTACTTTATCGTCTTTTAAAAGTGTTTTTCAAAAGTTTGGTAATAAAATTATTTTTTAAATTTACCATTTAAAACGGATTTTAAAGTATAATCATTAATCATTTTTCGCACAATTTAAATTTTTTCTTTCTGTCGTAGACCAACAACATTCAGTTCATAGACCAGCATGCATTCGAGTAAAAGACTCACTAAGAGCAAGTTCTTCAGAGGCACGGAACACTAGCAGCTAAATGCATCTAAATGTTGGGATCAAGACCAACCAACCGTTCTAACTGTATTTCTTCACATGCGTATTTTAATAGGAAGTTCAAAGTCACAATTCCCTTCAGTAGTGAGTAGTGTAGGCTTATCTAAAGGATGAATATAACTCAAGAATATTGGGGTTTGCTGTGAGGAGCTTTATACGTAAAAGAAAAATTAATCTGTCCGTACTTCAGTCAATCCGAAGCGGTATCAATGGACGGTAAGAATGGATTTTCTTGAATCAAGTACGGAAAGATTAATTCAAGAAAGGATTATTCAAGTGCGAAATATTTCATCCCGTAATCGTGCTTGAAATAATCCGAAAATTTGGTTGATTTAGTTGAAAAAGTAAGAGATTGAATCAATCTCAAAATGCGCTTAATTCAAGTACTATAAAGTTGATTTAATCCCGAATTCGTTCTTGAAATAATCTGAAATTTAAATTAGATTGATTCCTTAAACACTCACCCCAAATAACCAGAGACGGAAGTAGAATATTATTATTATTGATTTACTTACTCGTTTAACACCCTACACGATTTCAATTATAACACACCAGCATCATGCCCGACATGTTTTCTACTTTAAAAATATACCATTTACATATTAAACTAAATATTAGGGTATTCAAACGATTAACCGTTGTTCGTTTAATAGAAAAATTTTGGGCGATTAACTGTTCGAATAATTTAAAACTGATTATTTTCGATTAACGAATAGTTCTAATAAATTATGTCGATTAATCGATTATTCGAAAATTGGTTTTTTTCACAGTATTGGTTTTTTTTTTCTTTTTTGTAAAAAAAAAACATTGTTTCTTAACTCAGACACATTTCCTTCGAGTAAAAATTTTTTTGAAATATAGTATAGTACAAAGACTAAAACCAAACTTAACAAAAACCGGCTTTAAATGCATTTGAACACTATTGCTCTAAAGTATACTTTAGAAAAAGTCGACTTTATTTTTAACTTTGATTATGGCCCAAAGAGTTTTGGAATAATTCATATTTAAGAATGTTTAGTACAGACTTTTACCACAATGATTTAGATGAAAAAGATGATGTTTTTGATAACCTTCTACCGGACATTAACAAGACTATTAAAAGTATTAAAATTGTTTAAAAAAAAATATTAAAAAGAGATTCAAGTGGTATAATGGAAGACTACCAATGTTTAGAAAAGACAAGAAAAAGAAGAGAGAAATTGAAAACTCTTTATAATGTTTTACTTTCAATCTTTTCAACGTCAACAATAAGTGAAACAAATTTTTCTAAATCAAGTTTAATCAAAACATAAGAAAGAAATCATTTGAAACATAAACATTTTGAAAAATCATTTTGGAAGATTGGCGTAAATTTTTGTTACTTTTTTAATAAAGTTTTTATGTTAAAAACATAATAAATATAATAATTTTTGATCTTATTTTAAAACTTCTAAACTAGATTGAATTAAAATTATTCGATTATCCGAATAATATTAAATTGTTCGATTATTATTCCATTAAATTTTTACCACGAATAATTATTCGCATGATTAATAGATAAATACAAAACATCGATTAATTGAATACCCTACTAAATATTAACTAAATGGGAACTTTTGCTTTGTATTTTACTTCCAAAACATAAAAATAATGTTTGTTTTTGTTGTTTGTACACAAACCAAGCAAATCGTTTTTACCTACTTGTGTGGTGTTATTGTAGTGTCTACAACAAACACAAGTGTTTGCACGCATAAAGAATGCATTGCTGAGAGATGAGACGCTCATTTTGTAATTACACTCTCAGAGTGGCACTACCAACGAAAATTTAAATCTTTTTTTACTTGGTTTACGAAATTTTTACTTATTTTAAGAAATTCCGGGATTGGTTTTCGAAAGCAGCGTTTAAAAAACTGCAGTCAAAGTACAAAAACTGCCATTTCCTCAACTTCTGCATTTGTCATTGGACAAAAAAAAACTGTTGCCTTTACTTCGGATTCATTAAATCTAAACAGTCGATGTCAAACCAACTCAAAAAGCGAAAAGTTGTATACAAATTTTCGTTTTTTGTTCGACAGTTTTTGGTTTCGACTGCAGTTTTTGAAACCCTGGCTTTAAGTACGTTTAAGTATTATTCGTACTTAAGTTTTAAAGTAAGACTCGTACTTAAAGTAAGTTCAAAAAACTTTCCCCCATATTAATTAAAAATATATCGCGCTTATGACTGGTTTAAGAAGCGAATTTTTTATACAAATTTTTCTAATAAATCTTTTATTAAACAAAAATATTTTTTATGAATATGGGGGTTAATTTATTCCGAGTTTTTTTCTTTCTGTGTAGGTATGTCTCGCCATTCTCCAAATGAGTGTATTTTTTAGGGTCAACATTTTCGCGATCATGGCAGCCTGTAAAGCATTTTATAACGGCAACATTCGTTGAAATCTCTCTCACTTAATTCATATACTACATCTATATTGGTCAGAAAGTGCAAGAATGAGCTGCCAAGGATGGGTCGTCTGCACTACATGTTGTAGTCTAGGTCCCTATGCATGGAGACTACTATTGTAAATACATATGTTTTTTTTTAATTTTGATTTGACAACATTTCGTTCTTGATTTGACAACAATTGGATACTTTATATTTCTTCGTTTTCGATTTGGCTATGTTTTTTTATAAATTCAACAGCAAATGTTGTTTCAAATCCGACAAAGTTTACTGTCAGATTGATACTATCAGTTAAAAATGTCAGAATGACTTTTTTTCTCTGTGTACTTTCGAATATTCGACCTCTACCATATTTTACACTCTTACTTATCAAATTTTAATTTATTTTCATTGCTTTATCTCACAAAAGCTTGTTTTGTTGAACTCTTTTCACTTCGCAAAGTAAAAGAATGAAAGTCAAGTCTGGCGCTGGTGCTTAATAATTATGCTTTTAACATTTGGGATTTTTTTATGTGGCGCATTTCTTGCCAGATGAATGTCAGTCAGTTCACATGAGCTTTTGTTGTCCATCACAGCAAATAACAAATTACGGTTTGTATGTGAAAGTGATTCTTTTTATCTTTTCTTTTCAGTTTTAATATAAGTTGCAAGCTTTTGCCAAAATAACTAAAACAAGTATTAACAAATATAATAATTTTTCTTTAAAATTATAATCTTAAAACAATTTTAAGCTCTATTATTAATTTAAAACTTATGGAAAAATGTTTATGATATTAACTCTTATTTATTATGCAATATGTTTATTATACTTATAAGAGTTTATTAAAAAACTTTTTTTAATTCTTTTTGTCTATGACATGTAGCAACCACCATATTTGTTTTAAAAACACATTCTTAAACATTTGGAATAAATATTTTTTTACGTTTTATTTTTCAATATTTGTTTTGTATTTTTTCTTTTTGCACAGGAAGTTTGGCGAAAAATATGTATGTGCATTGTGTGGTCTTGAATATATTTAGTGTGCAAAAATGTGTGTAGAATATAAATTTGGCTTATTTAATTTTATTTCGTAGTAGATTTTGAACAAACATTTAATGTGTGCATTTTGTTATTTTGATCATTATCAATTTAAAAAATGGCATAAAAAAACACTTTTAAATGCAATATAAATATTTAGTGACTTTATCATTTTTAAATAATTTGTAATGATTAAAGTGCCAAAAGGAAAAATGTTTTAAGCAGTTAAAGAAAGAACTTATAAATCGGGAGATTATTAATGCCTTATCAGCTATTTAAGAATTCTTCAAAAGGCAATTTTTTTATATTTAAAATTAATTTTTTTTTTTTACCAAATATACATTTTATTAAAACTCAAAATCTTTTACAACATGGCAAGGGTTTCTTAATTCTCGAACTTTTTCAATTCCCGGAAACATGTAAAATTTCCCTTTCCTACCCTGAAATTCCAACTAATTTCTTAAAAATGTGAAGAAAAATATTGAAAATTTATTCTGTAACTTTTTTTATCGCTTTTTTGCATTTCAATGTTTGTGTGCACGTCTGTTGGTGCTTTTAAACGAAAAAATGCATCTACATACAGGCATGGCACACATTCCGTTCGGAATGGTTTTAATTCGGTATTTGCAATTCTGAAAGATTTGCTCAAGTATTTCAATAATTTTGTTTATTTTTAAAAATTAAAAAATCTCCGTTTTTGAATAAAGTATGACATAAATGATTGTTCACAAAAATAAGTAGTTTGGGCTAAAAAAAAGTGTGGCAAAACTTCGATTAAACAAATACATCAGTTTGTTTTTTCTCATTAGGCAATTTTTTTTCCCAGCGAAAATCGGCACATTAAAGAAATTTGGTTTTCTCAATTCAGGGCTGCCAGGTACTTTTTTCCTTGTCCCCAAAAAATTAAAAAAATATCCCCAAAAATCCCCAAGAAGCAAAACCTTAAAAAGCTAATATTTTTTTTTGTTTTTTTTTCTGACCAAATTTTAATTTTTTTTTTTTTTAAATAGTAAAAATAGTAAGAAAAATGTTAATAAGAAATCCCCAAAAATCCCCAAATAAAAATTTTTAGGAAAAAAATTCTTTTATTTTGTTTGTAGGGACTGAGTTCGGCAGATTTTTTTTAATCTTTTTTATGCGATTCCAGTGAGAAATTAGAAGCAGAACAATATGCTGTTATTGAAGGCGACTGAGCCAACTCATAAGAATTTGGAGCTTGTTCAATCGGTTTTAGTCATCCTTATAATCAACAATAAAATACATATATACGTCATTTAATTAATAGTTCGATGCATCATATCAACTAACCAATAGCCCAGCATTCTTTTTCCTAAGCTTTATTATATTGCCTTTCTTTTTTACTTTTTTTTCAGGAAGACATATTTGCTTGAAAATTGTCTTTAAAAAAATCAAAAATTTTTTGTGTTGTCAACGGTTTTAGATTCTATTTTTAAATTCTTTTTTTTAAACACTCACTCAAGAAAAATAACATAAGTTTATAAAGTACCTTTTACACAGTTAACAAAAATGGTAATCTTAATTAGGACCTTCTTAACCGTATAAGTTGTTGATGAGAGTAAGATAAAAGTTTTGCTACTTTTTTTCGTATTTTATATACAAAACAAAGAAAAATAAGCGCAAATAATAAAAGAAGAGAAAATATATTAAAAGAATGTACAATCCCCAAAAAATCCCCGAATTTTTTTTAAGTCCCCAATCCCCAACTGACTTTCTTTGTCCTTTTTGCTCGCATCAAATCCCCAACTTTGGGGATAAATCCCCAAGTCTGACAGCCCTGTCTCAATTTCTCATTTGCACCGGAACTCATCTGCCAATTATTTATTTACAATTTATTTGCCATACAGATAAATTCGGTCAGCTGTCTCCCAACATTAACATGTGTTTTGAGAGAGGCTGTCAACAAAAACAATGTTTTTGTCGTGACATTGAGAAAACCAAAATCGTTAAAGGATTGTTTATCGTTCTAATACATTTATGTTGATTTTAAGTAACAGGCAGTAGGTCGATACTTTGAAAAAAATGGCCATAAAAAACTTAAAAGTTTATGTACAAATATCAACTAAATTCATAAAAAATCAATGTAATAATCAAGCATACTATTTGAAATTAAATTTTAAAGGGTAATCACGATGGTCATTGTGCAAATTTGCAATGTGTAAATTTGCAGTGCATATTATGATTGATCGTGAGCATACCACTTTTATTTTTTGTGCAAATTTGCTCTTTTTCTAAAAATTTATTCTGGCAGCACTAAAAACTTCTGGCAGCACTGTAAAAAATCTGCATTTGTTTACAATTATACACAAGCAAATCAAAATAAATATTTTCTTTTTAATTAATTTAAATTTAATTCTCTATTTAATATTAAAACCCACGAAAATGTTCAATTTATAAGTTTCCTTAAAAACAATATGATGCTTAATATGTCAAATGTTGTTGTTTACATTTGTTTGCAACGGAGCAAATATGCACTACTAATCTTGCTCATGGTTTTTTTAGTGCAAACGAAGTAAAATAGAGCAAATTGCAAATACGTACATTTTGTTGTTTTATTGTGCAAACGTGTGTATTTTTGCACGCATTTGCATCGTTTGCACACTTTGCACTACCCATCGTGATTTCCCTTTTAGTTTTATTAACATTTTTTTTTAATTAGCCATTCAAATTAGGAATTCCATTTTGAAACTTTGACGTGGTTTTATTCCGAAGAAATTGTTAATTTTTCCATTTTTCGGAATTGTAACCACTTTTAATCGGATGCATTCTGTGGCATTGCTGATAAGCTCGGATATATGCGTACCCAGCTTAAAAGGAAAACTCGCTTAATTGCATCAACATCATGAACAAAAATTTTTTTACTTTTTTTTACTTTCTGGAAAAAAGAAGCCTATCTGCATTTTCCAATTTTTTATGAATTTTTAAAAAACAAAAATATTAAAATTTTGATAAAAAAAAATTATTTTTTTTTCAAAAAAAATATGTTTCTAAAACGACTGCGCATATTAGAAATAGGTTTTACCTTTCTTAAAAAAAATTTTATTGCGGAAAGGGTTTTTGTGTTACGTGAACATATGTTGTGCCACCTCCACCATTTTCAAAATAACGGTATATCTCGAAAACAAGAGCTAACCTAAAAAACCGGCACAATAAACGCGCACATAAACAATTAATACTGTATTAAAAATTAGCTGTCGATTTGAGCAATAAAATATTCTTAAAGTCCTAACCATAAAATGCATGAGCTAGCTTAAGCTACTGTCAAAAATAACGAAAATCTCGGCGAATGCATTTAAAACAAAAAATTTTAAATCATCACTATGCTTAATCAAAAAAAAAACAGTTTCATAAAACTTAACGAAAAGTTTATTTAAGTTCAATATGATTAACACGAGTTCGCACAGTTGCCTAAGCCAGCTTATGCTCATTATATTTGGGGCTTAAGTTTGCTTTTTGTAACAGTTATTTTTTTTTTAAAGAGTATTTTTTAGGTGTCTTATGCATAAAAGGAATTGTAAACAAAATACTTTTTTGTCAAAAATGACCGTTTTGTATTAAAAAATTTTATCTAACACAAAATATTGGCAGCATATTTTGTACCACTTAATTGGGTCTACTTACACCCTAATAACGTATTAGATTTTTAACGAACAATATGATAGCGATTTTTGTATTTTTTCTTAAATGTAGCTTTTGAGAAATTCCACTTAATATTTTAATCCAAAAATACAATGAATATGAACGAAATTTAAAAAAATATTTTTATTTTTCAAAATAAATTACAAGAACAGCTTTTTTGTAATAATGACGCATCTTTAAACCTTTAATAAAATTGGCGGTAAAACAGGTAACATATTTTGGATTTTATTAAACAGCATTATTAGAAACATGTTCATGCGCCTACAATATTAAAACGTTTTTAGAACAGAACACAAGGGCAAGATACAAAAAAGGCAACATTTATGTCATCAAAGAAGACGCCATAATGTAAACTTAAGCACGTGATTTTTTTTTTTTTTTTTCTTGAGAAATTAATGTTGGTTCCATATTTTGGAATTGCCAAATGGATCGCACGTCATTGCCATTATCTTTTAAGAGCAATCAGGCTGTTCTTGTTTTTCGTTAACACTGCATTGGCCTCATTTTTCGCATCAAGGTTGAGTATGGAAGATTCGGCTCGTGGAGGAAGTTCATAAAGTTAACATCGTATTTTTGTGTTGCAAAATTTCGAGGATAAATAATTTTTTTTTTTTTTTTTGGGACCTTGCTGTTGAACAATATTGTGTAAAATCTTAAGTAAACATTTTGCTCTAAGACTGGTATTAAAAAATTCCAATTTAAGCGTATGTTATTGTTTAATTCTTTCTAAAAAGCAACCTGCAACTATTTTTTGAAAAATAAATATAACTGTCTCAAACACTACCAAATTTACTTTAAAATGGTATGAAACAAAACCAGTGTATAAACAATTCCAACAATACATTCGGCATTTCTAAAATATTATTTAAAGTAACTTTAATTACAGGGGCATAAACAGCTGTTTATATACGGGTATATTAATTGTTAAAGTGTTGGTAAATATTTAAAATAATTAACCTTAAGCGTAAACAAAAATGTAATTTAATTCATTTTTTTTATAAAACCCCAAAAAACTGATGACAACAACAATTTGATAACACATGACCCTAAAAAAATTAAAATTTTTATATGCATACTAAATACAAAATAAATAAAAGTAAAAAGTGTTTTTGAAACACTTTTCTTCATAACGTCACTGAAGCGTTTTACACTACATTTAAAAATTGCTTACTTTTTATATATATTTTTTTTTTTTTTTTTTGAAAAAATTACATTGTGTATCTAAATATTTTCATAGTTTTTACAGAATTTCTAGTCATAATTATAAATGACCTTGACAATTTGTTTTTTTTCGTCGTTATATTTAAATTACCAAAATTTAATGTCATCTATATATTGTACTATAAATAGATTTATAATTAAAATATTTTCCATAAGCTTTGTAAGGTAATGATGATTTTATGTTGATTTTTTAATTTTTCTAGTTTTAACTTAAAATTTTAATAAAAAAAAAAATATGAAAAAAATTTAGTATGTCTTGTAGTTTATATACCCTACATATCAGTCTTTCAAAATACCTCCCAACCAGAATCTTTTTATACTCTCCACTACTAGTTGTCACTCCGTGTCAAACTTTTTAATATTAATCTAAGATCCTATAAAGTATATATAAATATATTCCCTGCAGTGTTCGAAAATAAACACTAAGTATCGCTCCTTAAGGCTAGATTACACTATTATACTTTGTATTAATACATGTCAAAAACTCAAGTAATATGACAAAGTGTGATAGTGTGAATGCAATGTGTCACGAAAATGACAAGTATTATGAAAAAAGTTTGACATCCCATACGACTTCATCGTTTTTTGAAAAATTTCTAAACAATAATTTTATTTCATGTGTGAGTGTTTATACTTTGTGTGATGGTGTGAACACAAGCTGTCATGTTAAATTAGATTTTTTGACAGTCGCAACAAAACTCATTAGATTTCTATCTCACAAAGTATTATGTAATACGTAAGATTTGTGAGATAGTGTAATCTAGCCTTTAGTGTTCGGTTCGGTAGATTTATGGAAAACACACACGTTAATAGTAGTTGAGTAGACCATCATTAAAATAAATAACGTTTCCCAGCTTGTCATCTTTCGAACACAAAAATAATACTGTTTTTATCCAACCCAACAAAATGATGAGAACATTTTTTTCCATTGGTTTTTTAAAAACAACAAACTTTATTGTTTTCGGTCCAGCTCATTAATGTTCGTTCGCTTCTGTTGTGCGTAGCGCCCTTTTTGCATAAACATAGTTCATACACAAGCTGTTCCTGCTGCGTTCGTTGCTAAAATTGTTTGTTTGTTCATTTCTTTATCAATGTAAGAAAAAAAACATTATAGAACATTAAAATATACTGTAGACAAACAGTATCACTACAATTGTTCTTTTTTTTAACGAAGAACAGAACAATATATAATGTTCGGCTTTTTCTTGAAAATCGCTACGAACGGTATTAAGAGTTGTGTTTCTACACAAACACTAAAAAAAATAGATATCGTTTCTGAGTGTGCGAGCCGAACGCTAAATAATGTTCTGCTTATTTTCGAATACTGATTATGTTTCCTTGAGTTATTTTAAGTCGATTTATTCATGTCCATCTGTCTGTCCGTCTGTTGAAAACATAATCGCCTTCGAAAAATTCATAAGAACAATATTAGTGTCAAACTGCTTCTAGTTAACCTAAGCAATTTGGGATTGCAATCCAGCAAAATCGGATCAGTAGGATAAGAGAAATGAATCTTAATGTAGAACCAGCAGCTTAAAAAATTATTAATTTTGTTACAAAAACCAACACAAATAGTGGCGAAATGCACAAATTGGCATCAGATTTTGCACGAATTCATTCTTTATGACATGACCAGAAATCATATCACAAGATCGGTCCATAGTTAACCATAGGCCCCAAATTATATTTTAACGCATAATTCTGTTGTAATAAATTTTGGTCTGGCTGGAAATCACACTGTACACTTTCGTAAAGATCGGTCCATAATTTACCATTGGCCCCATCTAAAGCCTACTCTTGAAAAACACTTTAGTACGCGTAAAATCATAACGAAGAATTATATTTTTATAAATTTTGGTCTGACACAGTTTAATATGACTAGAAATTACACTGTAAAATTTCTGGGAATTTATTTCTCATGGTGAGTAACATTTTATTATATAAATTTTTGTATTAATTCGAATCTGTATTCTAAGTCAAATTACAATTTATAAAGCTTTCATACTTTCATAGTCTTATTCCTTCAATATTTTGTTTGTATATTTCTGTTACGTGGCTTCCTTTAGCTATCCTTTGGCTAGCAGTGTAGTAAATTGTACAGAAAATGTGCTGTTTCTGCACTGCAGTACATGTAGCAAAATTGATACCTATAATTCAGTGTCCACACACTGGAGTAGGGCTGCCAGACGACCTGGAATGGCCTGGATTTTCCAGTTAAAAAAAATTCTCGAATTTTAGATAATTTTTTCTTTAAATATATACTTAATATAAATAACGTACAAAATAATCTACCTACTCTAGGCTGCCTACTTCAGAGATCAGTATAACAGATCTCCTAAATAATAAACAATGCAACTCGATTATTCATACTGAAAATCCAAATCCTTTAAACATAAACTATCTTAAACCAAAGCTAAATATTGTATAACAAACTCCATCTATAGGGTACTTTGAATTCGTCAATGCCAATTTATTAATTATAAATAAATAAATATCATTGCAATCTTGTTATTTATCTCACTACATATATTTTCCATGTAGTTTCGTTACATATTTATGAAACATGCGTGTCTTGTTCGTTGTACCATTTTCCAGTTTGTTTCTTTGTAGCTAAATTTAACCCAGTTTGCCATGAGATTTTTTCGGTTAAGATTTTTGTGTAATTGGTTTTAAACTTTTTATTAATAAAAAAAAAATTAAGAAAACTTATAAATATGAATGACTGAACAAATGCAGGCTTGCTCGAATGTTAAAAGTTGGTTTTGGAATGGCTGGCAAGTTTTGGAGGTTAAAAATAATCATACATATTTACAATTATTAATTCAGGTATTCATTAATTTGATAATATTGTTAATTTTTTTTTTTATTGAATTACTAAGGTTGTAGAGTTAATTATTCATAATATGAATATTATATTGCCTACATACATTTTTATAATACACCTATAAAAATTGTAAGCAAAAAGAAATTTTCAGGAAATGATAAGAAATTTAAAATTATCTTAAAATTGAAGTAACATCTCTTATTAGATATACAGATCTAAAAAGAAAAGTTATATGTATAGTAAAATAGTGAAGAGAGTAGTACATAATTTTGAATCGATTCTCTCCCCATTTAAAATTTTTATCAACTAAAAGCGACGTAAATAAGCATTAAATTTCTTTCTGTGTAGCTATTTTCAAGCTATTTTTAACTTTATTTTTTGAGTGTAATTTTTTTCTATAAAAATGAAGATAATTCCACAGAGTACTAGAATTTGTAAGGTGTGTCATCTTATTTCATATTTAATCGTTTAAAAAAATAATAATAAATGATTTTGCATTGAAGATGACGAATGTATAAGTAAAATTAAATATAAAGTCATAAAGAAAAATTTTATTTAAATTTTTTCTTAAATTATTTAATTGAAAAAATATATGCTTGTATATATTTGGAACTAAGAAAAACGTAAAGAACGTCTTTATTATATAAGGAAGTTATCGCACTAAAAAGTTTTGAAAGAATTTTGATTATAATCATATTAGTTTGCACCAAATTTTATCTAAATACCAACATAATAAGATGGTTTATGAACACAAGGACTGTATTTCGGCAAGAAGCTTGTGTGGAAGCTATGTGAAATTGTGGCCTGATACTCACCATTTTCAGCAGGCTTGATAATTGTGGCAGTTAAAACCTATGTACAAAATTTCAACAAATCTCTGAAATAGCGACCTTTACTTTACGGTCAAGGGTTAAATGGACAGCCAGCCAGCCAGCCAGCCTGCCATGTTAAGATCGACTCAGAAAGAGATACTGAGTCAATCGGTATACAGTAGACGCTCGCAAATTAGAACCGCTTTGTTTTTGAGGCAATTCTAATTTCTGAATTATTCTAATTTCTGGACGTTTTTATTTCGAATAAAAAATAAAAATTACTTAAATTTTTTTTAATTCAATTGTATTTGATAAAAACAAGAAAACAAAACGTAATTCACTCATACATTAAATGTATTTTTTAAAATTAAAAATACCGTGTCGTTTCTTATATTTGGAAAACTATCCATTGCTTCCACGGAATGCATTTTCATCTTTATAGAGTTATTCCTATCTAAATATTTTTTTAGCTTTCTCTTTAAACCACTCATACAGACGACTTACCATATTTGGGTATTCAGCGCTGTGCAAAGATTTATTGCTTACTTCCTGATATGTGTTGAAAACAGCATTTAATATTGCCGTTCTATGTGATTTGATATAGCTGATTGAAGATGTCGTAACATTAATATTCCCTTCAAACCCTTTGTCAAGCTTTTCTAATATTTTGACCTTTGTTTCCAATGATAAAGTGTTTTTTTTACGTTTATTTGACATTTCGAATGATACACTTTCACTTTTTAATAGAGACTTCCAAAATATGTACACATGTTTCGAATTTCACAAATAAACTAGCCACAAATATATATAAATGCGACAAAAAAAACAACAAATAAGGAAACTCATCTAAAATTTGGTAATACCCCTTTTTAGTTTTACATGTTCAAACAGAATAAAAATAAATTGCGGATTTCTTGTGTTCAAATAACAAAAAAAAAAAAAAAAACGCTCTGAAATTAGAACTATAAATTCGAATTTTAAAGCGTTTAATGTATTGCAAACACTGATTCTAATTTCTGGACGTTCGAATTACTGGAAGCTCTAATTTGTGAGCGTCTACTGTACTTTAAAGTAGACCCACCATATTTAAAGGTGTTACAAGCATCAGCACAAATGCATAATACTCTCTCTACTATTGTGGTGTTGGTATAAACATTAAGAAGTATCCAAAAAATCAGAGGGATCTATTCTATTAGTAAGAAAAAAAAAACAAGGATGTTTTTGTCATAAATCTCTTGTTTTGAACCATATCAGAGAACGACTTTGTGTGATTGCCAAAAATTCGCATTTTATGAACACCAGAATTTTGTGTTCATACAATCAAACTTGTTCAGCCACACACATTCGCTGCTGGTTTTAAATCATTCAAATAATGTACAGCGTGTTGGCTTTGCCATTCAAAATATAAAACATTTTAATTCTATAATTTTTTATTCTATAACAGTGTTGCAAAATTGAAATTATGAAATGGTACTGAACTTCAACTAAAAGAGTATTTTTCCTAAAAAATGGTACTTTTTTGATTTTTTATGAAAATATGAAAAAGGAACAAAAAATTTTTTATTGGAATTCATTTATCTAAGTATTTAACAGCAAATTAAGTATTTATCAGGCCTGTTCTGAAAATCACTTTAGCTCAAATCACGTGAAATCAAATCACATGTGCCTTTTAAATCACAAGTGTGATGTTTTGGTGTTCCGTTTTTGTGTGTTTTAGTGTGATCTGCAATTGCCGAAAGCACACAAAGAAACACAAAAACGGTATGACTTTTAGAATCCCACAAAATTACAGTTGTGATTTTAAAAGCACGTGATTTGAAATCACGCGAATTTCAGAACATATTCAGAACATATTTCTGTTATCCATAAGCGTCAAGCGCCCCATCCATTAACAATATTAGTGTATATGTTATTCGTCATATTATTTCTATATGGCCCTATATTATTCATTAAGTGGCACAATGGTTTCAATTCAAATATGGCGCAACTCTTATAAAAAAAACATAACCTTTAAAGCAAAACAACATATGTAGTTTGTTGATGCAAGCACATTTCACAGTATATTTCGATTCTTGCCAATATATTGTGTCACCTTTGAATTTCACAAACCCATTTAAAACATTAATGTTAAAAAAAAAGATTTTAATTCAGTGTTATAAGATAAAGCAAATATACTTTAAGATATCATAAGATATATTATAACTACAACAGCAACTACCAGTTGATTTTAATAGATCTTTAGTTTTTATCAAACTTGCAACAGTTTCTACGTGTAAACGATTTCTTCTTTTGCTTTTTCATCATTTTGCATTTGAAATTGTGCGTTCAATTGATTCTCAGAAATGTGGTAAGTAATATGTGAAATGTCAACAAACATTAGTTTCGTTCTTAATTTCGGCTATATTTTTCCAAGAAATTTAAATATATTCAGTTCTGAAATGCTTAATTGCTGTAAGATCCACTAGATCACGGAATTGAGAACTTATTTATTATTATAGTTTTCTTTATCGTTTGTAAATAACATTAATAGCATCAGTATTATGCCAATGGTTTTTTCGGAAACAATATTTTCTGGAGTGAAGCTGATTATTACTTTTAAGGTTTCATGTTCAAAACAAAGTTTAGTTCTTAATGTTTCGCAAATTGTCGAATAAAACGATTTCGAAGGTTCTTTTAACTTTATTAACCAATTGCTTAACATTGCATTTTTCTATAAATATGGTTTTCATTTAAATTTTCCACTACCATATTATCCTACGCATCCCTTTTTATAAATTTTCTTGCCAGTTGTAAGAACAAATATCCCATTCTGGAAAGCAAAATATGAATTCTGGCGTCCACGCTTTGCATTTCAATATTAACGTCGGTAATTATTTTTAAAATACAACATAAATTTTACAACAAACACATGATAGATAGCCTAAGCCTGCTATCGAAATGATCACATCACAGTTAAAAAGCTCAAAGGATAAAAAAGTACTGAAAACAACGCGGGGGTACTGCGGTATTTTTAATATGAAAAAGTACTGAATTTTTCAACACTGTAGATTCTATAATATTAAAATAACAACACCTTTTTGCAAAAAAAAAAATCATGATGTTACTTTTTATTTTTGTTATAAACGCTGCATTGATATCCGTTTCCTTCCATAAAAAAAACTTATATGACTTTTTTATTATGCTCAAGATCACATGACGCTTCTTAACTTAAAAATCTCAAAATAAAAAGAAATACAAAAATCACATTTCACTTGCCTTGCGAATTAGCTAGTTCTTAAGAGCGTGAATTTATTTTTGATGGCATGAAACGTGTCAAAACACGACTCTTTCTTTATTCTAGCTAAAACTAAATTTATGCATTCATTCATAACTTATAAATTAATTATGTACATATACTAAGCGTATATTTTTCACCTCCAACTTTTCTCTTTAAAATTGTATGAAATACATTTGTAATGCAAACAAACAAAAAACTTCCCATTAATGAATAGAAAAGACAGTGAAATAGAAAAAAGGAAAAAAAAACGATAGTAGAATCTGTTGACACAAATACCAAACCAAAAAAAAAAAAGAAAAAAAAAACATCATGATCATTTTTTGTTTGTAGTGCAAACAAAAGAATGAAAAATACGAAACGGAAAAAATACCACAAACTTAAAATTTTAAATTTTAAAATAAAATACTTTAAAAAAAGTAGTGAAAAAAATTTACACACACATGACGTTATAAATAAATTGGGTTAGTGTAGAACAGGGATGGACAATTCAATAATATTGTACTTTTTTCAATATTTTATAAGGTAAAGGACACCGCAGTACTTATACGACATAAAAAGTACACAATCTAAAAGTAAACCATTTAATAAGCTTTGCCTGTTTTATTACGAGTTAAAAAAAATATTACGATACGAGTTAGTTTCTATTTCAACTAAAAATCATAAATTTTTCTCAGTCCTCTTTTTTTGGTTAGTACTGATAGGGAAATTAAGGTTTATTATGAAGTTCATATTATGAACCGAGCCTATAAAGTTTGGCTATAACAAGTTTATAACACATAAATGATTAAGTACCCATTAAAAAATATATTTTGATCTCATTTAGTTTTATACCCATACCTGATGTATGCAACACATAAAAATATTGGTTCTATTCCCACCTTTATTATACCGATCGAATCAGAATCACTTTTTGAATCGATTAAATGATGTCCGACCGTCTGTCTATCCGGTTGGGTGTCCAGGTAAATCTTGTGCGCTATAGCGTGTACTTATAAGTACAGTTCCCAATTTTGGAGATAATTTGATAAAATTTGCTACATTGGCTCTAAATGTCCCAAGTGTATATGAAAATGTTGATACTCGGCCTATTATTTCACATAGCCTCCATACAAGTTTATTTTCGGAATAGAGTCTTTGTGTTAATTTGGTCCAAACTTAATTTATTGCAATCTAAATGATCCTTCCAAATTTTATTGCAATCAGTCTAAACTGCCATATAAAAATAGCTTTTAATGACATAACTCCTTTATATATGTTGGTATTGTCATAAAATTATGCGACAGTAATATTGGCGAATAAAAATCGGTAGGTCCAGATATGACCTTAGGTCCCATAGAAACCCCCACCCCTTAAGAGGTGAAGTCCAGGTTAGTCTGAACAATCTGGGGAAACCCAATGATTTGAATTTGTGTTGGGTACCGGCCATGAGGGACATGTGGGCAACGAAAAATTTATAGGCCCGGAGCCTTTCTTTTCTTCGGCGTTCCTGACGGTCACATAAAGGGGACGATACAAAAATGGTTTGAACATGAATTTCTTCACACATGACCGTACACTTCTGGGTTAAGACAGTCCAAGAGAGTTTTGACCCTGTCCCTAGGCAGTGCAGGTAGGCTGCTTCTGCTTAAGAAATGGAAGCTTAGACTACTTGTTGGTCTATATACGGGGCACTGTGTCCTTATATACCATTAGCTTATAGTGGGTAATGTTAGTACCAAGATATGCAGATTTTGTAAGGTTGAGGACCAAACGGCAGAACATTTGCTGTCCCGCCTTAGGGACTTCGAGGCGGAAATGATGAGCCCAATGGGAATTTATGATCGTTCACCAGGCAGGTTAATATGGTGAACTTGACATGGTAAGATACACAGTTCGATTGCAATTAAAGTGTTGCAATCAAATCGATTGCAATCAATTAATGTATAAATTGATCGCATTCAAAATCTTAAAATTGATTGAATGATTTTAATCTGAAATTTTAATTTTGAAAGCAATCAAAAAATTTGCAATTATTAACGAGAAATCATGTGATTGCAATAAAATTGATTGCAATCTTTTACAGCTCTGAAGCCAACTTGGCAAGTAAATACACCATGTACGTTCTTTTGTAGTTTTGAATTCATTCATAAAAAAAAACTAAAGTAAAAATAAACCGAAAGTGAATTTGGGTGTGAAGATTATCGAGAAGTTGCTTTTAACGAGAGTTCACTCTATTTCCATAAGTATCTAGTACGATTTAAAAATATAAAGTTTCCATACCTGGCAAAGAATAAATATATGTTAAAAAAAGAGAAAAAAACAAACATATAGTAACTGACTGCTGAAATACGTGAATAAGGCAATAACCTACTGGTCGTACTCATTCATATAAACAACATTTATTCGGTTGTTCGTTGCTGTTCAGTTCAGTTTTTGGCCATATCTACGAATTCTTTATGTAAAAAATATGAAACGTGTATTTACTTAAACGTACATGCACATGTATAAGTACGTACATTTTTTTATTTGTTCCAGTACTTTAATATGTATATGTGTAGTGGTATGATAGACATGTCCACACTTTTTTAAAAATTTTATTACTTTTATTAGCAAATTGATTACATTTGTTTATAATGAATATAAATTTCATACACATACACTTTTACTAGGAGTTAACACAGGTTGTAACTATTGTAACGATATGACAAAATTACTTTATTTTCTCTGATCCCAATTTGAAATTTAGAAATTTTTCTTTTGTTTTAAAGTTTAGAAAAAGAAATTGAATATAATTAATATTGGCAAGAACTCGGCTAAACACGTTAAATTATTGCCCACTGCCATTTGGCATGTGTTGGTGGACTGCAAGTTTAAAGCTACCGTCAGACTAATATTTGACCAAATAAGCGTAACCCCTACTTTTGAGATTAAACATGTTCTTAATGTTACAAAATTAAACTAATTATACTACTAGCCATAGCAAAAAATATGTTTTTTGTAAGATGTGGTATTATAATCAAAATAAATATTGGAATTACGGGAAGTGATTATTTAGTTTGCTTAGTCAAATATTCGCCAAGTGTGACCGTAGCTTAATTCAATGTATTTGTTACATGTGATTACTGAAATTTCTAAGAAATAAACACAGAAAAACTTTAATCAAATTTCAAATGCAAATGTACTCAAATGTTTGTGTAACATAAATTCTTTTAAGAATAGAAGTCATTATGAATTTATATATTCTTAAAAGCAAGTTGTTCAAAAAGCTTATTTAAAATGCATAATTCGAAAATTTGATTCCCTTTACCAATAACACAGATAAGCATTTAAATCGGCCTAGCGACCGTTTCAACTTATCCATATGTAAAATTACCATTTTAAATCCAAATGTGAGCTGCTTTTCCCTCATTACCCAAAATTTTCGGGGAGTACCCTCAAATCCCCCTTTAATTTTTAGCCAAGTGTAATAATTATATAGCCGTAAATTCAATTAAGAGGGGTTTACAAAAGTTTCAAATTTTCCGAAAAGTGGAATGCCAGCCTAGTAGCAAAGAACCGATGCAGTCGTTTTTTGTAATTCGCTTAAGCTAAATCTCTATCGCCAAAGATTTATAAAGTTGATTAAGCGATTTTTGGCTACGAATGCAATTCTGTAACGTGCATTGCTAAATTTGGCAATACCATAAAAACTTAATTCGACGCAATTCTAGCTTTTACTGCCATCGCAAAAATGTTAAAATTTTGTATGCTCTAAGCATTTTAGCGATCGAGATTTAGCTTTAGCTAAGCAGAATACGGCTGCTGGTGTATAGTACAAGAAACTTAAAGGTACAAGAGGAAAACAAGCACCAAATGGAGGTGAAGATGATTTTAAAAATTAAAAGAATTTGTGAAAAAGTAGCTTTTAATAAATTTAAAAATGTTTACAGCTTTTTCAAATAGTTTTGTGACTAACCTAGATTTATGTCTATCCAAATACTGCTCAAAATATTTATTAAGCAAAAATATCTGTCAACAATTAAAAAATAAACTGAAATACCTTAATTTTTACACCCAAACAACAAACCTCAAATAGATAAATCAAAAAATATGTATGTAAGTTAGTGGAACAAGTTGCACTTGTTTATTTCAGCTGCCACTACTGCTGCACCATCAGCAACTGCAACAAAATAAAATAATCATAAAATCTCAACATAAAATTCCAAAAAAAAAAAAAAAAATCTTTTAACCGGCAAAAAATAAATAAAAACTATTAACGAAAAATCTTAGTGGTAAAACAGCATTTTAATTGAGATAAAAACTGTTTTTAAGTTTTTGTAAGTAAAAAGTACAAACGATTTTTTTTTCAAGTTAATAAAATTATGATTGCAGGTCTGAATGGCGTATGTATGTTTGTACACGTTGTTGTTATTGTATGTACGAGTATTTGCAACGTACGTGTGTGCTGTATGATTTTCAGCGGCATCTAAGTGTATTTCATTGCAGTTCGTCTGCTTTTCTTGGATTTACTGTCACTGTTTTCTTTTATTGTTGTAATTATATAGTTATAACAATCAATGCAATTTAAAAGGTTTTTATTAAAATTTTTTGAGTTTATTAAATGGCTGAGAAAGTGAAATTTTTTTTATGTGTTTTTTTTTGCATTTTTAACGTTTCAAAGAAGATTTAAATAACAATGTGTAATACACTCAGAAAATGGGTTAGTAGGTTTTTTCAGAAAAATTTCCTTTTTTAAGTTTTTTGGAGAAAAAAATAATTTTTCCAAAAAAACAGCAACTTTTTTCTCAACTGTCAAAAAATTTCCGTTTTGGGAAAGTCACTTTTTTTTAGAAAAAACACATATTTAGTTCAAACTATTTTCTTTAGAAGAAACAGTACTTTTTCCCAAAAAAATTTACATACTTTTGTAAAAAAAAATTTTTTTTCACAAATTTCTCTTTTAAAAAATTCTGTTTAAGAAATTCAAAAGCAAAACAAATTTTTTTAAGAAATTTAATGTTTAAAAAAACAAGTAAGAGTGCTTTATTCGGCTATGCCGAATCTTATATACCCTACACCATGATGAGATAAGAACAAAAAGTTGTATACATAAATAACGTTCTTTAGATAGGTATAAATAAATATCAATTGAGCCACGGCAACTTTTCATTTCGACATGCCGAAGAATATAAAAAAACAAAAAATTTGTATATGTACCTAAGCCCGCTTCCGCTTTTGCCAAAGTTGATGTTTGAAATTCGTATTATAATCTTAAAATCGTTTTTTAGAACATAAAAAAATTAAATAAAAAAAATGAAAACAAATTCTTTTTGGGATTCGAACTGGCAATACAACTCGGCTACGAATGCTTTTACTGAAGAACCGTTAAATTAAAATATATTGAGTCTATGAGTTTGTTTCTTTGTTTGAGGCGCATATCATGTACATGCATTAATGTGTACGTGTATGCGTAAAATTAAACACATTACAAATAAAATCCACCACTTGTTGTGAAGGGTATAAAAAAAACAACAAAAAAAACCACATTACCAACACTGTATTACCATAGCCACTGTATGACCGTAGAAACCAAAATTGAATTGGTTTGTATGGTAATGTCACGTCTAATTGGATCTTTAAAGGAAAAAATTTGAGGCAGTCGTGGTTTTTTACTCATATCTCAGCCATTTGTGAACCGATATTACTGAATTTCAATAGCAAACAATTCCGGACCATATTTGACATAAATGTATAATAACCTGGTCCCCATCATATATGGGGTCTTCGGAAAATCCATTTCAACGGACAGACGGACAGACGGACAGACGGGCATCGTTAAATCAATTTCGCTCCTCATAAGGACTCAGAATATATATACTTTATAGGGTCTAACGTCAATATTATAGAAATTACAAACGGAATGACAAACTTATATATACCCTATTCACCACCTGTGGTGAAGGGTATAAAAAGAAAAGTACTTATATATGCATATTTTAGAGAAACTATTTTCACGTGTTAAAAAAGTTACGATTGAATAAATATTATATTTTTTTTTTTAAAAAACTTTTTAAAAAATAAACACAAGTTTTTGCGACAGACACTTTACATTAATAAAGTCACTTGTTTATAGGAAAAGGCCTGTTTTTAATAAAATAGTCAAGTTTTGTAAGAAAAAAAATTATCTTTTATTACAAAACCTTACTTTATTTAGAAAAAAATAAACACTTTATAAAAATGTCGAATAATTTTTAGCATAAATTTCTTTATTTTTCAAAAAATAAAAATATAATGTGCTGTAATGTCTATAGATAAAATCTCTAAAAATGTAAATTTGTAAATATGTAATCAAATAATTTAATAAAGATGAATTTTAAAAATGAATGAATGAAATTAAATAAGCTTAGAAAAAAATGTGTTTTTTTATTGAAAGTGAAGGTTTTTTTAAAGTTCACTTTAATTTTATAATAAATTTAAAAAAAAAAATGATTTTTATAAAAATTTTATGACATCACCATTTAAAAAATTCGCCCCTGTGAAAAAGTTATATTTTCAAAAACAATAATTTTTTTTATTAGAAAATTAAAAATTTTCAGTTTTTTTTACAAAAAGTTAGTTGTTCAAAAAATAAAACTATACGTTTTTCGTCCTTAAATGTCCCGTTTGACACAAAAAGTCTCCAGTTTCAAGAGACTCTTTCACTAAAACTGATTTTTCCCTTTTTTCATTAACAGCTCCTCTTTCGTTAAAACTCCTTCCTCGTACAAAAATATAACTTAAACCCCAATATATGCATACCCTTCACACCTATTTAACGAATGAATTTCAGATTGCGGGTTATAGTTTTAGAAAAGATTTACATGAGCCCCTGCTACATGGCCCCACCTCATAGTGGATCTCAGCCAAAATGATGACAAGCAATGAGTTTACCAACTGGCCCCGAGTGTACCCAGGGTAATAATTTGAGTGCCTAGTCCGGCAAGATTATACGCTCGCGCCTTGTTTAGGAGCTGGTTTTGGAAAAATGCCAGCAGCATTTGTTGAATAACATCTAGCACCTAGGGAAAACTTTCCCAGAGGCCTAACGGTCTCACAAGTGGTGAAAAATCAGCCGTTTAGTGGGATTTCTAAGATCCCTGATTTGGGTAGTAAGTCACAACCATAAGGGAAAGACGAAAATTCCGCAAAGAAAATTTCCCTAAAAGACAGGAACAACAAAAGGAAGACTTCCCTTAAGATGATCCCTCCAACCCTTCGGGGTCTGAGGGATACAGTTTTCATTCCTTTAAAAAGAAACTGTATCGTTTAAAAATTGTTTATTCCCTTTTTTGTATTACGAAATTATTTTTTTTTTTTTTTTTTTTTTTTTTGAAAAAGTTACTTTTTCCACATGCCCATAAATAAAGTGCAGTTCAGATTGCAGTTCTCCTGCCAAATCAAATTTTATCTTATCCACATTTAGATTTGTTTTGATTTGTCTTACATATGGTATGATCTTATGGATGCTCACATTTTATCGAAAAGAGTCGAAAGTATAAAAACGCGTTTCTCTAACTATATTTTATTTTATGCGAAATTTGTTACACTTGTATGATTCAATAATAAGACGTTAAGTATATTATTATTTTTTGAGCGCAAAAATAAAATTGCTAATTTTTTCTGCATGCTGAATTGGATGCAAATTAATGCACTCGTGCTTGACGTTAAATTGTACAAAATATATTAAAATTGCTGTTTTGCTTTTTTTTCTCTACGTACAATTTAATTTATAACAAATCTTATGTTGTGTGTGAAGTACATAGAAGAGGGCTGTATTAAATAAAACAAAATGTTGCAACAACTTAAGCAAAAAATTTTGTTTTAAGCTAGCACAGCTGAAAGTGGTGCAGCAGATTGTGTTGGCTTGGCTGCTGCTTAAAGTTGTTGTATGTAGTATATAGGTGAAGTTAATGAACTGGTTTAAAGGCATTTGAAAACAACAACAAATTAGTTCAAAAACAACAAATGGAAAATGTGTTTTTTTATTTTCATTTGTCTTACAAATTCTTATGACATTTTTAAAAATGTTTGCATTAAAAAACATTTGTGATCGTTCGATTTAATTTTTTTTTTTTTTTTTGGCTTTCTAGAAAAAACAAACTTGTTTCCACACAAGTTTCAATTTAGAGCAGTAAATTATATAAAACTGTAATAACTTTCAATAAAGAGAGGCAATAAATTTAAATGGTTTTGCTTACAGCAACAAAAACTGTTATATTGAATTGATTTCTAAAGTAAAAAAAATTAATAAGATGAAATCTTCCAGACAAACGTTCCTATGTAGGTAAAAGCACTGATCTTTTTGTGGGAAACAAATTTATCATCCACTGACCGCGAGCTATAAAAGCCAGTTTTTTTTTAATGAAATAAAAATCATCCATTAGTCCCCATTCACACAATAAAACATTAGCTGTTTAGCATTTGAGTTTGAAAGTGAAATGGCAAAGACGCAAAGGGTGCGTTGATTCATGTACATGCAATATTTGTGAATTTTTTAGTAAGAGGAAGAAAAATAAAAAGGAAAGTCATTCGAAATAGGGTTAGTTTCAAAACTCGTTCGTTTGAATGCATTCTACAATGCAACCGTTTAGAATTTTAAAATAGCTCTCTGCATTTGAAATTGCAACTTTAGACTACTGTACATATTTTCTATCAGTTGTAAATGACTTTTTGGTTTAGTTTAAAATGCTTGTTGCAAAATACGAAACAAAACACGCCAATCAAAGGTCATACATCGTACTTCTCCAGAAATCAAATAAATAACGGGTGGTTAAATTTTAAGGGCCGATGTTGAAAGTGACACGTATACTTCACACAGAAAAAAATAATTTTCATATTTGAATACGAAAATCGCATATTTGATTTCAAAAATTTTTGAATTTTCTGCGATGACGATTTTTGCGGTATTGATATAAAAGTTTGTATGTAATTGTTAAATTTTTAGTCAACAACCAAGTTTATTGAGTCAATAAAAAAAGTTGTTGCCCAAAATAATTTTTTTCAACAAAATGTTTCCTTGATTTGTTAAAATAAATTGTTGAAAATGTTGAATAAATCAAACAAAATGATAATCGAATCTTTATTTTTTTATTTATTAATGATGATGTCATAAATTTTCAATTTTTATATTTTTATAAAAACACTATAATTTATTTTGCGAGGATAAGTAAGTTCATATGCGCATTTCACTGGTTGCTTGGGCCAGATCATCAGGAAACCTTTTCCAAAGACTGGCAAAACTAAATATATTATTCAAATAAAACTGTAAAACAAATGAGAATTATGAGCTATTTAAAAATGGACAAGAGTTGTTAAAATACTGTCCTTACTTTGATTCAAATATTTTTTTTATTGAATATGAAGAAATATTTAATTATTTCATTATTAAATATGTTTTATTGAGTGCTTTTTTGCAAAGTGTAAATTTGATAAATTTTTTCTTTGAATCAGACAAAATTTTAGAAGATTTTGTTAGTCGTGCCTAATTCCCAATTTTTATTCTTGATAAAAACACTGAAATTTAATGTTGAAGCGATAAGCGCATTTCACTGGTAGCTTTGATATGGCTACAAGTAAGACTTTTGCTTATAAGTAATTCTTATTCGCTTAACAGTTTTTACTTTTTTAATATCTTTAGTTTTTCTAAAATCTTTGGATAAAGTTTCCTGACGATCTGGCCTAAGCAACCAGTGCAATGCGCATAGGAATAGCTTATCCCTTCAACATTAAATTTCAGTGTTTTTATCAAGAATAAAAATTGGGAATTAGGCACGACTAACAAAATCTTCTAAAATTTTGTCTTCCCAAAAATTACTTTGATAATATACAAAATTTTTTAAACATGACCGGCGTTGGCCTGATTGCGCTACTAGCAACTCAGCTTCAATTCAGTCGTCATCCGCAATCGAACCATAATAGGCGGCTGTCAGTTTGCAATTAAGTGTTGCATACGTCGAGTAAATGTAAACTACTGGTTTTCTGCGTTGCATATTACCAAAAGAGTATCAAGTCCATTGCTTTATATTTTGGTGGTTTGGAGTAAAAATATACTAAACCATTTTGCAAATGATACAATGCAAAAACATTTTCACAATATTGTGAATAGGACTTATGTTATCTACTCAAAAATACAGCGTTAAACTTGATGATACATTTTTGACTTCGACTAGAAAGTATAATTATGTTTTGAAACTCAGCCATACTTAAAATGCTGCAAAACAAAAATTTCATTATATGGACATGAAAGCAATTTCAAAAAGTCCGGCAGCTAATGTTGAATAATCTGAACGGGGACTTAAGTAAAAATGTGTTTAAAGAATTTCTTCAGATTGTGAAAGTTGTAGTTGAGATTTTTTAAATATATGTAAATTGTTGTGTTTATTTTATTTTTTCCCAAATATTTTCGTTTTATGATTTTTATTGATTAATTCATTATTATGTAGATTTAATTACATTTCATTTTTTCTTTGGCTTTCTTTTAAAGATTTTTGTTGTTTTAATTTTGTTGGCTATTTGTTGATAAAATGATTTGTTGTTTTACAAATGTGATTGATTGAATTTTTATTGGTTGATTAATCAGTAAGCTCAAGTGTCTTCTTTATTTTTAAGATAGTAAAAGTAAAAAAAAAATAAAAAAAATGCAAAAATGAAAGTCATCAACTTAGATTGATAATTAAATTGGTTTTTTTGATAAATTTTCACTTATTTTATTTATTTTTTTTTTTATATGTTTGGGATTAAGAAAAAAAAATTAAAAAAAAACTCCTGAGGAAATTTTTAAATCTCCTTCTTTAATAGGACATAAGTTTATGTTAACTATATGATATTAAAGCGATAATTTCTTGTAGAAAATTTGGGATTTTTTTTTTTAATCTTGACAGAGTTTTTGTTAATCAATGGGGAAAAATGAGTGTGACCAATATATGAACTAAATAAGGTTTAGTGAGTGATTTAGCCAATTTTCCTCTCGATTAGCCATCAATTAATTTAGCCATTATCGAATTTTATTAAACCAAATTTTCTTCACGTTTTAAACATTTTTTAGACCAAAAGATTTTATAAATTTTGTCGTGTGGTAACGTTGAAATTTCTTAACTAGTTAACGCAAATGACTTATACCATGGAAAACATTAATTTTGTAGATAATTTGTGATTTTTATTGCAGTAAATAAATAATAAATAAATGAGTATAAACATTTTGTAAGTTTTTATACCCACACCATAGAGGGTATTATGCATTTGTGCTGATGTGTGGAACGCCTTAAAATATGGGTCCTGGACGCACCTTAAAGTATAGCGATCGATTCAGAATCACTCTCTGAGTCCATCTAAAGATGTCCGTCCGGCTTGTGCGCAAAGTACAGGTCGCAATTTTAAAGATAAGTTGATAAAATTTGACTTATAGCTTCTTATTGCCACACGGATGAAGCCAATTGAAAATGGACCGAATCCTAGAATTACGAAGGGAGATAGGGGCAGCTTCTGCCTCTCAGAAACTGTTTTAATGAAATTTAAAACATTGATAGATCCATATTTATATGGACACATAAGCATGATTCTCCATGGGTACCCGAATAGGGTGCACTCTCGTAAATGTGTTTTAAAATACTGTAGTGTAGGGTATCATATAGTCGAGCTTGACCGACTCATTTTATTTCATTGGCCAAAAGTCCAATTTTTGTTTGTCACCGATTTCAAAAATTTTAATTTTATTTAATAGTAAACATATTAAAACTAAGGTAGCCAAAAAATTAGGTCAAAAAATTGGTAATTGTGGTTGTGCCATGTTGTTAAACACAACTTTTTTTTTTTTAATTCAAAAAAAAGTGTTTTTTTTAATATTTATTCCGAAAGAAATTATCATTGCACAAAAACTATCAGCGATAATGACCTGCTAACTTTTTTGCTAGGTTGGTAGTCTTGTTATCTTTAAAAAGGTAATATTTGCGACTATTGTGATATTAATATTTGAGATGTTAAGACATATTTTCTAAACTACTATATTTTTGTCAAATTTCAAATTTAGTAGAATAGAACTTTTGCGGACCAAAAGGGACCAAGAAGGTAAAACCACTGATAGAAAGGTGAAAGTGTTTTCTTTAACCCTATATATACTCTTGCACCCGTTTGGACCCGTCTGTTTAACACTTTTTTAATTTTAATGATATTACTAAAAAAAAAAATTCTAAATTACTACATTTTTGTCAAATTTCAACTTTAGTAGAATAGAACTTTTGCGGACCAAAAGGGATTAAGAAGGTAAAACCACTGATAGAAAGGCAATTTTAATAAAATTACTCAAAAAAAAATTTTTTTTAATTGTTTTTTTACAATTTTTTTTTATTACACAAAAATGTTTGCATAAGTAACAGAAATCATGTGTCTTCAAAAAAAATTTATAAAGAAGGGGAAAATTGATCGTGATCGAAAATAATACAGGTAGTAATACAAAATTTTATTAACATTACACAATCAGAGAAACGTATAGCTACCCTTATTCATCCTTATCCGTTACACTAGCGTATTTTATAGTTGAATAAAGAGCTTAGAAACGCGTTTACGCTAAACAGGTATATTGTGAATCCCACCTTAGAAGGGATTTTTAAATTTAGTTTGGTCTTTTTATTGTATCTACCGTATTGTAGGAGGGATACCTGTATATAATTACCAATACCTGTGGGATTTTAAGCGTATCCTACTTTAGCCCATTTTAATTTTTTGTTCTACCTTATTATGCTACCTATGAGCACAGTATAACGCAAGCTATGTATAAAAGCCAGTGGTATTCGAATAAAATCTCAGTTGTTAAAATATATCTAAACAATAAAAATCTAATTTTTAAATATCTATAAAAATGGAGAGCTTCAGCTATAAAGAATTATCCGAAGAGTATTTTAAAAATAAAAAGGAGGAAGATGTTTTAAGTTTCAATTTATATTCCTGCAGCACTGAAATGCGATCGGAACTGCAAAATAAAATAACCGATTTCGTCAAAAACTTAAAAAGCGCTTCAAACAAGTTGGATGGAGTAAACCTAGATTTTACAACAGTTTTGCAATATTTGGAGGCAATTTTCCAACCGAATGAATAGTAGATATAAATTACTTTTATTGTTATTTAAGCAAAAAATATGTTTTTTGTCCTTATTGTTATTTAAATAAAAAAGAAAATAAACATTTAAAAATTTACATTTATTTATTTTTTTAATCTAAAAAGTATTTTAGTGGAACCTCTTGTAGAGTTGATAATGTAGAAACCTATTCCCAAAATGATCATAGGTAGTATTACATGCCTATGCATTTTTTTAAGGTATAGTGGTATATACGATGCGAATGTACATACATATATGCATATAAAGGTAATGCGAATACTCATTTGTTCTCTCGCTGATAAAAAAATATTTTCTCCAGAAATATATAAAAATGTTTATATTTTTCGAAAGAAAACATTATGAGTATGCTTGTAGAAGCAATTTTTAGTCAGTTTGACATTTTTTACTCCCATATGCCCTATTCCAAATCAAATTTTTCAAACAAAAAAAAATTAATTTGAGTAAAAAATTCTAAAAATTCAACACACCGATTTTTATACAATTAGAACAGTAATGTTTTCTAGTATGTCCATTATTTTCTAGAAAATTCTGATCAATATCGATTGGTAAATTGTACTGCCTTTTTTGAACAAAAAAAAAAAAAAATTTAAAGCCGTTTTCCGGGATTGGGAATTTGGGTATTTCTGAATCAAAAATGGTCATGTTTTTCAGTCCACTGTTTTAAAAACTTTTTAATCTACATAACTGCTAAATTTTATTAATATATCTATATTCATGTTAGATTTATAGAATGTCAAACATTAAAATTATTATTTATATAGTGTAAATGAATAGAAGGGCTTTCAATATGAGTAAAAAATAATAATTTTAAGGTTTGACATTCTATAAATCTGACATGAACAAAGATATATTAATGAAATTTAGCAGTTATGTAGATTAAAAAGTTCTTAAAACAGTGGGCTGAAAAACATCCCACCTTTTGAATAAAAAATACCATAATTCTAAATCTCAATCATTAGCATTTTCATACTAAATGCTAAAAAACATCAAAAGTTCAACTTTGACCTTAAATTTCTCAACAACTACTGAACCGATTTTAAAAAAAAATTGCAAAATGATCTCTATCGGTTCTAAATTTACAGATTTTTGGCCGATGAAAAACGATTTTCAGCCACTGTGCGACTGTACCTTCTTACTTGTTTTTATTAATATTCAGGTATGTGATGAATATCGATAAATTTCAAAACCATTGTTTTTTGAAGGTGTGATCAATTTTTAATATTTTTCAAATCTTTTTCTGAATTATATTTTTAATTTGTTGTTCAATATACAGTTTAAATAACATTAATGATAAAAATAGTAAAAGAATATTTACATGAAAATAGAGGAAAATGCACTAGAAATCAGTTTTATGTGATACTGAAAACGATTTTGTCATTTTCGAGTCGTGTTGCTTCCAAAATCGTTTTCCATCAAATCCATTATATCCAATAAAACTTTGTTTAGCCTCTATTTAGCCATTTATTAATGAAGAGTCGGCATCACTGATGATTGCGCAAAAAGTGAAGTAAATACAAGATGGCGTAAACGTCATCATCCTATCGAAAGATGCTATAACTTTTGCAAATGGCGGTAAGTGTAAGTTTTGCTTTGAATTTGTAAAGTGAAGTAAGACTTGACTTTCGACTATATTTTGTTGGTAGTTTGAAATTTCGATGTACTATAAAATCAAACTTACTCGTGCTATAAAACAAAAGACTTAAGACACAAACAGTTTAAAACTAAAGATAAGAAAGTTCTATTTTTTATTTAAATATTATCATATATTATTTGAAACCCTTTAGGAAATTGCCGTTAACAAAGAATAAGTTCAGATTAATATTTTTTTTATATTAAATTAGAAAAAAACTTTATTTTTGTACGCTCAAGAATTAATAGTTTCTTACAGTGATGGCAGCTCAGCCCATTTTTATGTCTCTGAAAGTTTCTGGTTTTGCTATCAATATATCGATAACTTCGTACTAAAACTCTAAACTTAAGAAGACTCTTATTGTCATGAAGTTATTTCAAAAACAATTTCGTTAAAGACATTTAATTCATACTCAATACATGGGTCGATTATGTTTGGCAACCGAACTTTAGTTGAGTGGCGAGTAGCCGAAAATATACTACAGATGGCATCTGATGTCGATTTGATTTGTCAAATTTTGAATACTAAGGCAACCTAAAAATTTTGGTTAAGATTTTTTGAGTAAAAAGATGCTAGAATCTAAAAATAAATAATATGATTTTTGTATAATTTGGGACATTTTATTACATATGTATTTCTTATTTTGGTTAACAAAATTTCAACTAGTTCAACAAATAAAACTTTTAACAGTGGAAATATTTGAGGTGACCAATGAATTTCTGTTCATTGATAAATCAGCGGAAATTCGCAAAAATTTGCTAACAGCGGCATTAAAGCAAACTCCAATATTTATGAAAAATCGTTAAAGCTGTTAAGAATCAGAAAACTAATAGAAAAAAATCGATTATATCGTGAACATCGCATAACATGTACCATTATTACACGGTTGGCAAGACATTTGATACATGCACCTTTTCAGAAGGTGACATTTTTTGTGTAGAAAACAAAATACCATAATGGTGTTTTCTTTTGTTTAAAATTGTTTGTGTTTTATTTAAAAAAAAAATGTTAGTCCCTTTTTGCGCTTTTTTGAAAAAAATGCCATGATAATGTACTAAAACCGTTATTTTTTAATTTAGCCCTTTTTAGCCTGTTTTTCAAATTTCTTTACGCTCCCTAGAGTTGGCATCTCTGGTTTCTTGAGCGTACAAATGTTTTATTATGAAATTCTAAGAATTTCTTTGTTCTAAAAGAAATCCCCTTTAAAAATATAAAGTAATGTTTTTCGTAAGAAATCGGTAAAAAATTGACTGACCATCATGACTATTGTTTAATTATAAAATTTTCATTTTTATACAAAAGAAAAAAGAATTTCTGCCGTAAATAATTAAGAAGAAAAAAAGTGGCGCAAAAAAATTAAAGTAACGCAATATTTTTCCCTTTTTGTTATTGTTAAAAATAAAACAACGAAACAAAAAAGTAATAAACAACACAAACTGGAGGTATGAGTACACTAAATAATAGTAGTTAAGAACAAGTAATATTAAGCAGACTGGTATAAAATAACAAAAAAACCTAATAAGCACTTATAGGCTTTTTAAAACTGAAGGCAACCACTGTACGATTAGAAATCCAAAGCACCTTAATGTATCTTACAATACGAATACGTTCGTGTACTTCACAATTGATAAGATAGAATAGACGCTAAAGACTTTGTACCTTAAGTACTAGAAATCAGCTTGACTGTCTGCCTGTCTGTATTTTAGTTTGACACAACTGTCGATCCGTTCGTTCGTCTGTCGCAATATGTTAAAGGTACTTTTAGCCTGGTAAATTTATGCCTAGCGTATAAATATTTTCTATATAGAGTATTTTTTTTTTTTTGGTTTATGCTGGCTTATTCTTTGAAATTCTCGTGATATGCACGTTTGCTTAAAATTGTTTTTTGTTTCAGCAGTAGTTGTTTAATAAATTTACCGTTGAATTTATGTCATTCAACTTAAAAATGTAAAAGATTTTCTAAGTTCAATTGTGGTGCTTGCTAGTGATCTTTGTTTTTGGCTTTAAAGGGGTTTTTGTAAAACATAATAAACTGTGTTTTACCTTTTAAGCCCACTTTATAAAATAAAAATAACAACTTATCTTGAAGTATTTTTGTGGGTGGCTAGTAATTTGTTAAAAGCTATTTTGATGCATCTATGTAATATACATATATCGTTAGTATTGGCTAATAGAGAAATGTCTATAGATAAAAATTGCTACATAAAGAATTAAGAATCAATTTATATACTCACAACCAGTTAAGGAATGTATAAGACAAGTCAACAAATCAGAAAAAATATTGATGTCGAGATATCGTTAGTGGCTTTGTATTAGATGTTTGTTGGCAACACTTGAAAAATGTTGAATTTTTTTTGCTACAAGGAGTTGTGTAAATACGGCCAGTTTTAAATATTGGTTGTCAAAAGGTTTATCTTCGTAATTTTTGGTCTTGTCGATTCATTTATATAAATAAACTGATTTTAATACCATGTCCTTTTGGGAAGAAATTCTTCAAATGGCACAAATGGGTTCTTGATACATTTGTTGTGAACACACAGTAAAATTAATCGGAACATTTAAATGAATACAAGCCCTGAATACCCCAAATTGTATGCAAAATATACTTTGAATAATTTATACAGTGTGTCAGAGGTCAGAGAAGTCTTATGCGTTTCGGAGGGCGTATACAATGGAAAGAACCAAAAAAAGAACTTTGATGACAGTTACTTCCGCTGTTTAAGTTTGCGAATCGTTAACTTTATCTAGACTAAGAATCGGCTAGAAGACTGTTAACTTATCAATCAAAGGAAGCACCTGTTCCAACATTTTATTCAATACGAGAGCCATCATTTCTGTAAAACTTTGTAGAGTGAATAGCGACAGTGGTTTTAAAGGAATAGCGTTCACAGAGCGAAAACTTTTTGCCCAAAAAAAATTAAATGTCTTGATTAGAGATTTTGAATTACCTACAGCATCTGCAGCGGACTTGGCTTCTTTTTATTACATCAGGTACAAAAGTAACGTTCTATATTTTTCTTTTTTTTTTAATTTGGAAACTTATATTGATTATTTTTTTTTTTTTTTTTTTTTTTTGTTCGGTTGCAAGGCTTTATTCTCGAAATGGTTCTTTCATAATACCAGCCAAATGAAGAGAGGAATTTTACAACATGAAATTAATTAAAATTTATTGATCATTTTCATTCGTTACTTACATAAGTGTTTCCTCTTACACATTGGAAAATATGTCAAATATTGTTTGGCTTCCACTGCTCATGAAACAAAATTAAAAGAGAAATTTCAAAATATGTCCATCAAAATGCCCAGAGAATCTGGTATCTTATAGCGAAAAATAAGGCAATTGGTTTCAGAAGGACATAAAAACTGTGGAGGAGAGGTTCTTGCAACTTTTTGTTGTAAATCTAGAATATATTTTTGCTATAAATGCAACAAGTAGGGATGTATTCACAGCGAATCAAAAAGAAAATGAAAAAATATGAAACGTGTGAATTCAGATAAAATAATTCTACTTGATGCTTTCGATACGTATGGGCATTCCATGCGTTTGCAGTGTAACTTGTGAATACAATTTTACACTACCACTTTTTTGACAGATGCGCATAAACGCACATTTAAAGATTTTTCTGTTTATTTTTTTAATTTTGGGTTACTTCGAAGAGACCACAAAATCCAGAAGCAAAGCCATTGCTACAATGTCTGACGCTATTTCGCTAGTTAATTAATTTGATTTCACCTTGAATTTAAATTTTATATTCTTATCGGTATCGCCGATATTTACTTTTGAGTATCGGTATCGTATCGGCAAAAAGACGTATCGTTACATCCCTAGTAACAAGTATAAAGTCGTAAGTAAAAATAAAAACTTAAGCTTCTTGACACTAATGGCCAATTTCACAAATTCTATTTAAATATCAATTTTGTTTAACAATTCTTCTTCATGTAAAAAAATACAAAATTATATGAAAAAAACTTATATATGAATTTATTTTTAAATAAATTGGTGAAGTTGGCCATAAAACTATTGATGGCCGGTGTAATATATGAAACAAAAATAAAACAAAAATAAAAAAAAAGGTAAGTGAAATATTGAACGTTTAGCTAAGGGATCATAACATTGCTTAATATGCGAGTTAAAAGAAGTAATAGATCAATTTTTAACATTTTCAATGTCTAACAAACGTTATGTTAAATGTTGTCACCCAAGCACAGCCCGTGTGACCTGTATCGTATGAAATCTGGTTTTATATGGGAATCTTAGCTCATATTTATTGACGAGATGGAGCTTTTTAATACCGATTAACGCGTACTTTAGTTGTTCTTTAAAAAAAATACTTAAAAAGTGTTAATATTTTGTTAAAAAAATTCATAATAAAAAACCTTCTCTTTAACTTTATAAGACTTAAGCTACGGTCACACTTATTAAATATTTGATCAAATAAGCGTAACGTCTACTTTTGTTAATAGTTAGTGAGATTTAAAATGGTCTTAATATTACAAAATAAACTAATTATACTACTAGACATAGCAAAAAACAGTTTTTTGTAAGATGTGGTATTTTAATCAAAATAAATATTGATATTAAGTGAAATGATTTTTTAGTTTGATTGTTGGTCCCGTTTTTTTAGTCAAATATTTGCAAAACAACAAATAAGACATATGAAATAATATTTTTTTTTTTTTTTTTGCAAACTATTAATTTTTGTGTATTCTATTCAGCTGCATCAAAATCTGAATTTTAAAAAAATATGGGCTTAGATCCTTTAAGAGTGAAGGTAATATATATTAATTATTTTTTACTCTAATTTGTTTAAATGTTTGTTTAAGGAAAATAGAAGTAGTTGTAACTCCAAAAACCACTTCGTTTTTATACCCTTCACCACAGGTGGAAAAGGGTATATATAAGTTTGTCATTCCGTGTGTAATTTCTATAATATTGATCTTAGACCCTATATATATTCTGGGTCATTATGAGGAGAGATGTTGATTTAACGATGTCCGTCTGTCCGTCTCACGTTTGATATGTGTTTTCCGGATACTCCAGACATGATAGCGACTAGGTTGTTTTACATTTATGTCTTATATAGTCTACCATTTCTTGCTATTGAAATTCAGCAAGATCGGTCCACAAATGGCTGAGATATGACCAAAAAACCACGACTGCCTTAGATTTTGCCCAAAAATCCCTTGTTGTTGTTTTATTTTTTATTTCTGTATATCTTGAGAACGGCAAGAGCCGAAGTTTCCAAATTAGGTACACACATTAACGTTATCAATACACAGCATCCCACAAAATGTGGGCGGGGTTGAACAAGTGGGCGTGTTACCTCCGTACAAAAAATATAAAAAATTGTATAAAAACCTGATTTTTTGGATTGTCATATGACCTATGGTTACGCCTTATATATCAAAAGATCGGAAATTTTTAATAGAAAATATTTTCTGAAAAACTCGGGAAAATCGGTTCAGATACGAAAAAGTTATGACCAAAATATTAATTTTTTTTTGAAAAATACCCATTTTCGGGAACCATAGATCTTCCCGAGTCCAAGTTTTATAACCAAAATAACTGGCAAATTTCTTCTTTAACACGTCGGTATATAAATCTGTCAAATCGGTTAAGAAATAGCAGAGTTATGACCAAAATACTGAAGTCCCAAAAATTACTCTTTTTATAATTAAGTTTGTTTTTTATACCCTTCACCGAAGGTCTTATACCCTATAAAGTTCTGGGTATTCTAAGTCCTTATGAAAAGCGAAGTTCAAATCCAGTTGTCCGTTTCTACCCCTCCCCCCCTTTTGCATTTGTTTATATATACTAGCATAATGCTCAATATGATTTTCGTTATCAGCCTTCTTTATTATTTCATCTATTTAACGAAATAATTTTAACAAATAGAAACTAGGAATTTTTGTTTCTCTTTGCTTCTTAAAAACTCGCCAAAAAAGATAAATCTACGGTATGACAACAGTGCCTATACAAAAAGAAACCAAACAAACACACATACATGGTACAAACTATTTTGGTGATTATAGGCCACCTATTATGGTTCACAACTCAAATATGTAGTTGATTTAAAATTTTGGTATTATGGTTTACAACTTTGCTTTATTGTGGTGAACTAAAATATCAAAAATAATTACAACTCAACTGTGTTGAGTTGTGAACAGTAAACTGATCATATTTTCTTTTAATGATATTCATAAAACGTTCCTTCATGGTCCAGTTGTCTAGGGGGTTTGCTTAGGATAGAAACTGTGAGTCCCTGGTTCGAATCTTTATTTTTCAAAAAGAAAATTTTTTTTTAATTTTTTTATGTTCTGAAACGATTTAAAAAAATATTTACCAGTTTTAACTTTTTAAATTTAATTTTTAATGAAGTTTTATGTATTGTATATATGTATGTTTAGGTAGAAATTATTTAGGTTTTGTCTAGTTGCTCTGTATTCTGCTCGCACAATGATGAAGGGTATATAAGATTCGGCACAGCCGAATATAGCACTCTTACTTGTTTTATCTTAAGAACATGATTCAATTGACTAATGGTTGAGGTAAAGACTAGGGTTTCTTTTTATTTGAAAAACAATCCCAGGAAAAATACTCTATAAAATTCCAGGAACTTCTTAGACGTTAAATTGCGGGAATTTTCTCCCAAATATTTCGACTTGAATTTAAGTTCTTGTGACCTTTTTAAAAGAACTAACTGCTAACTAGTTTATTAATGTAGGTTTTTGTTCGTCTCTCAGTCCTTTATAAACTAATTATTTTGAATTTCAAAAGCAAAATTCTTAGTACTATTTGCGATAGAAATATATATGATTCTAGTCCATAACTTATCTGAGGTCTTCGAAAAACCTATTCCGCCAACAACCAGGCATCGTTAAAAACCCTTTAATTCTTAAAAGGACACTGAATATATATATATATATTGTTATCTAATATGCAAAAAGGCGTAACTAGCAAAAATATAATTTTACAGGAGAAGCAAAAAATTCCCAAAAAAGCATTGAAATCATTGAAAATAATGTTACCACGATTTGTTTTCTAAAATCTTTTGCAAGATTTAAATCAGTGTTCGAAAATAAACAGAACATTATTTAACGTACGGCTCTGGCACAACCCGAACACAACCCTTAATAGCTCTGTTCTTCGTTATAAAACAGAACAATTGTTCTGTAGACATACATTATATTGTAATGTTCTGTAGTGTTTCTTTTTTACATTGATAAATAAATGAGCAAACAAAAAAATTTTGCAACGATCACAACACACAGTGAATAGCTGGTGTGTGTATTGCGCACATGTTTTGTTTGTGTAAAGTTTTTAGCTGGCTTTTTTTCGTATATGTATTTTGTTTTTGTAAAAAAATTTTGGTTTTTTTACCAGCCAAAGCAAAGTGTGCTTAAGGAGCATATAGACGACATGTTTTTGTCATCTGACATGTCAAATTTTCAAGTCACATGTAATTGTGCATGTCTGTCAAAATCGCTGTTTTACATAACCTTTATAATATTCGGTCACAAACGTACATGTAATTTGCTTCTGACATTGTCTCTGTTTTTTTTCGCATTGTTATTGCAGAAACCAAAGTAGTGCTCGGTTTCAAAATAGCTTGCTGCCGCCATGAAAAGTTTTATTTGCGCCGTAAAATAGTTCAGCCATCTTAACATTTTTTTCTTTTAATTCAAAGATACCAATTTAGGATTTTATAATAAAACGGTTTTTATATATATTCACATAAATTCTATTCAATGGTAAGATGAACAAACATATCTCGGTATTGTAAAAAATTAACTTCAGCCGGCTAATGATTCCGTCAATAGTGGACGCCGCTGCCGGTTTCTTGCCGGCATAGCTTTCTGATGTCAGATAGCTTGTCAGAAGAAAATAGAGCACGCTCTAATTGAAATTTTGTCAGATGACTTTACGTCTGACTTTTACAGAAGCAAAGTTAAAAAGGTAACACACGACATGTATGTATTTTGCAGTGGAAAATTTGACATGTCAGATGACAAAAACATGTCGTGTACGGTCGCCTTTAGCACAATTGAAACGACCGAACATTAATGTGCCGAACCGAACACAACAGAGTTTGTGGTTAAAAAAACCGTGTTTTTATCCAGAATAAAAATTGGGAATTAAGCACGACAAACGAAACCTTGTTAATTGAACGCAATTTAATGTTCTCATCTTTTTGTTGAGTTGGGTAAGTACAGTATTATTTTTGTGGACAAAGAACACAAACAGAGAACTTATTTTTTTTTAATGATTTACAACACAAACACTATTAGCATTTGTGTTTTGTGTTTATTTTGAAACACTGTTTTAAATACTATGAAAATCATTTTTGCAAAAAAAAATTTCCCCGGAACGGTAGAAAATTGTTTGCGCACCCGGGGAAAGTAAAACAAAATCAAAATAATTAGAAACTCTATTAGAGACACTTGAATGGGGAGGACTTACAACACACATTGCAAGATGTTGTTAGTTAAATGTAGAATTATGTCATTAAACGAGTATGTTTTGGTGGCAAAGACCATGATTGTCGATGACGATGGAAACTTGTCTGTTTGTAAGTGTGGTGTCTGTCTGTCTCTCTGTCTGTGCCAGTTTAAAGTCAATAATTAATTGATTAAAGATCTACATATATAGAGTTTGTTTGTGTGAACGTATGTATATATTAATAAGGTATGAACTCATGCTTTGTAAAACAACGGTATGAAAGACAATCCGTTTTAAATTATGTTAAACCAGTTAAGTAAGTTTCTTGTTTAAGTTAAGCAGCAATCGGCTCCACTAATAGAGTTAAGGGAAATGGGAAATTGTTTGATCGTGCTGCAAACAAACAACTGTTACAATTTTAATGCTTCAATTCCAATTCATGCTCAATATTTTATTTTACTTCGCTGCTACATTATTGTAAAAAGTTTTGTTTTGTGTTAAATTTTACAAATTAATGCTTTATAGCAAACATGAAAAACATGTAATCGTACGCATGGATACTAAACTACGCATGAAATAAAAGTTTATATTTTTTTTTTTTTTTTTTTTTTTTTTTGAAATTATAAAGTAACGATTTGATGGTTTTTTGTTGCTTACTTCTATTTATGACTAAAAAAAATACATTTATTTTTCAAGTTTTATGTTTTTGTTTTGTATGCGGCATTCATGCATAAAAATTAATTTTGTTAGTGTATTTTTTCCAGTATTGAATGCATTTCAATACCTTGTAAGTTCGTATTAAATTAATCAATAGTTTTGGGATTTGCTTCTACTATTATTAGTTACTGTTGCATTTCGGAAAAAAATTGAAAAAGTTAATAGACCGCATTTGTTGTCAATTGATAATTATTTCTATATAAGACATTTTGTTTTGGCTACTGCAAATAGGAAATCTTTAATTTAATCAAGCCTTACTTTAGCAGTATTAACATTAACGAATAATTTACTGAAAAGAAACAATAGTTTTAACAGTTGGACGATTTGTGGATCTGTTTTGTCATCTTTATAATTTATATTTAAATATCGTTTTCAATTTCTGTTTATATATTATCAAGTTAACGGAAATTAATAACGCTAGATAACAAGAGCAAATCAGGCTTAAAAACTTATTAGGGTACATGAATTGGGGTCAATGATATTAACTAAATATGCTAGAATGTCACAGTTAATTACCACAAACGGTGAACATGATAATCATGTTTCGAATTTCTTCTAATTTTAAACAATTGCATATTTCATCTATAATGAATACAGCTGTCGTATGCAAAAATAAAATCAGGCTAAACTTATGAATGCAACGTCAAAGGAGTGTTTAGATCAAGCAATTATACTTTACAAAACTGCAAATCAAATTTAATGCCAAAGAACCGCAATACTTTGTGTAAGTTAGTACTGCAAAGCAGCATGTGTATAAAAAGGCTGTCTAACTTTTACTACCCTGTTTATCTTAATCAGGGTTTACAAGCTCCAACTTTTGTTGCGCAATTTGTGTTTTAATTCCCTTTTAAAGTTGCCGAAATGGTCACATGCAGAATGCACACAGTAGTATTCTTCAATTTTTTTCGATTAAAAATTTTTAAAACAACAACAACAATTTTATTCACAGCGAATCAAATAGAAAAATAAGAAAATAAAATTTACTTTAGTCATCTTCGTGCATATAACTAAGAATAAAAGAACAAAGCGTGTTGACGAGTACCCTTTTCTTTAATCTTCTCTCTCCTAAAACTCAAAAGTTAAACATCAAAAGTAAAAGCGTGTGAACCGGCACTTATAAACAGGGCATATCAGTCCGAGCATGCAACAACATTGCTTAGACAATTCTGCCTGTGCAAACCTAAGAGAGACTAAAAGAGGAAAAGCAAATAAAAGAAAAAAAAACAAGTTAGCAACCGATCAGCATTTACACAGCGGCGAGTGTAGCTGGTGTATAGTACAAAGCGGCCACCATCCATACCCTTGTCTCCGTAATATTCTTTTAAACACTTCATGGGATAAATGTCACAACCTTCCAAATGTATCCCAACCAGCCCCAAACTCAAACTATCTATCGGAACATGGTTGACGTCTTCAGACCCCCTCACCTATATTCTAATGTGTCAGACAGGTTCCTGCGAGGAAAAAATTTATAAATATCTCTAAAATCAAAACTAAAAACTTGAAAATATGCCCTGAAAAGTGTTAAAAATATGCCCCAAAAAAATTAAAAAATTGCTAGTAATTGCTAGAGGTTAAAATTTATATAAGAGTCATTTGTGCCGAATTCTATCTAGATATTAACATGCACATGCGATTTTTTGTCTTACAGGGATTTTAGGGACGGTCCCTAAATTATTTATTAATGTTAACATTTAAAACAGTATTCGAAAATAAACCGTACATTATTTAGCGTTCGGCTCACACACCCAAGAACGATATCTATTTTTTTAGTGTTTGTGTAGACATACACAACCCTTAATACCGTTCGTAACTATTTTCAAGAAAGAACCGAACATTATATAAAGTTCTGTTCTTTGTCAAAAAACTCGATTTTCTCAAATGGATTTGCCGTTTTACACTCGCAGCCATCGACGACTGCTGACGTCAATAGTCAAACATCAATCCTTAAACCAAATTGTATTTTAATACTTCGATGCATCATAAGTACCCAATAAAAAATTTTATCATTTTGCGAACCACTTATGGTACATTTATAAAAATAAGCGCACAATTACGAGCTACGCAATAAGACATACAGAAATGCAGTAATGTAAGTGAAAGAACTCTCAACAACTTTTATAACAAAAATAACATTTCAAGTCCTACGACATTCCCTTACTACGAGGCAGTTGTGTAAGGGAGAATACACAAAAATAACTGTATAAAAACATTCACTGTGTAAAGCTGATCGTTACATCCATAATGCGCTTCATGTGTCAAAAATGTATTGCTTCAAAGTGGGAACTCGCCATATAAAATTCACATCTTACGTAAGCGCAATGGAAAGCGAAACATTAGGTTTCTCCCTTACAAACCTGCTTCGTTGGAAACTCTATTTTTTATTGGGTACTTACCAATAGCCCAGTATTCTTTTTCCCAAGCTTTATTATATTGTCTTTCACATTTTTTTTGCATCACTTTAAGATGTCTTTCCAAATTACCGCTGTGGGAATTTAACACTTTATTTTTGCAGTTATTATACAGTAGTTTTGACTTAACTGCCTTTTATTTAGGTGCACTTTTGACTTAACACCACAAAATGAATCATTTTTGTCATTATTCTTTAAAATCCCATACAAATTTCTTTTGTAAGTGCACTTTCTAAGCCTGCACATTTGAGATAAATGCCCAAAATGTTTGGCATTTTAAAATTATTTTAATATGAAACATCAAAGTTAGCTGCAAACATGAAAAAATATGGTGGCCGATTTTTAATAAAAAAATATCCAATTTTATAAAATTTTAGTAAAATTTCATTTTTGTAACATAGAACTGCATAACTATTAAGCGACCCTGTATTACTACATTTGAACAAAAACATATAATCATAATGACAACAGTATTATCATGCAGTCCTATATAAAATATAATTTTTATCAATGAAAATATTAATTTTTCAATTTCTAATTATTTTTCGTCATTAGTGTTAGAAATAAGCTTTAAAATGAGATATCATTCATTTAATTTGATGCGGTGGTATGGGAGATATTTGCAACCGACAAAAAAAGTGCTTTAGAAATAATATATATGATTAATAAAAACGTTTTTTATTCTTCTTTTAAAGACTTATTTAAGCTGCACTTTTATGCAGGTAACCACAATTGTGTACCTGCACATTTAGGCAGATAAATATATTTAAGATAACCGCACTTTTTATTTATCTGCACAAAAAATCGCGCAAAGGAGATTGTGCAGCTAAATCAAAATTAATGTAATTGCATATGATATCATTATTATCGCTTATGGAACTCACTCTTTGTAAAAATATATTTTTTCCGCTATCAACTTTTAGAAAACAAGCTTTAAAGTGTTCGTCTAAACTCCCTATTAGTTACTTAATTTTTCTTTTGTAATTTTGCTTAAATATAAATCTACAGTTCAAGTGAATTTTAATAAATTTGTCGTTATTCTAATAATAAAAAATATTTAACGGGTTTTTGATACAATTAGGGTCAAAAAAGTAATTTTTGAATTTTGAAAATGTCACTTATCATCTTTGTAATAATAATAAGAAGAAAATACAAATTTCAAAAAATTCTCGGAAACGCATATTTTGAAGTTATGGACCTCTAAAGTGTAATATAAATTATAAATAAAGAGGTCCACTTTTTCCATTTAATAATTTCTTCTTTTTTTTAATTTTCTATCACAAAATGTATTTTATTTAAAATCTCAAAAAACAGCAATAAACAAGATTTATCTGTTTGTTCATCTGGCAACGTTGAGCACATATGAAACGAACGAACATTAATGAGCCGAACCGAATACAATTAAGTTTGTGTTTTTAAAAAAAAAAACCGAATGGAATTAAATGTTCTCATCTTTTGTTGAGTTGGTCTGAGTTGATACGGCTCTTTTCTTATTGAAAAGATTCTTCCTTTTTCTTCTTTGGACATGAATTGGCGTTCAAATTATTCATGTCATGTTTACGCCATGTTTTTTATTTTGTATAGTCGTGCGTTTGCATGTGTGCTTTTTTGATATTGAAAACAATAACAAAATTAAACAACGAATGAAAAAGCAAAACGTAAAGACAGTACAGGCATTTGTGTACTCGTTTCTTTTCCCCTCGCTCCTCTCGCCAATAAAGTAGCAATCTTTTCAATAAGAAAAGAGCCGTATGAACACAGACTTGTTGGATGAAAACAGTATTATTTTTGTGTTCGAAAGATGACTAACAGGGAAACGTTATTTTTTTAATGATTTTCTACACAAACACTATTAGCGTTTGTGTTTTTCACAAACCTACCGAACCGAAAATTAAAGAACGATATTTACTGTTTATTTTCGAACACTGATTTAAAATGAAGTTAAAGCTTTTTATAGATAGGAGCTTTGGTCAAATGTCAACTGATTCGAAAATAATTTGATTTGCAGTAAAATATTTTTAAGGCGAATTTAATCTAAATAGCAACATAATAAGATGGTTCACGGAAACAAAGATTCTAATTTGAAAAGAAGTTTTTATGGGGGATATGTAAAGTTATAGAACGATTCTCACCATTTACATACGGGCATGTTCTAGAAATCGAAATGAAGTGGAATTAAAATCGTGCGAGATTTAGATCTCAACTATTACAAAATGTCTTTAGTTTTTCCTGTTTTTAACAATGGATCTTGATAGATAATTGTTTCTTATATTAAAGGTAATATTTTTATAAACTTTTTTTGCAGCTCGTTTTCAAAATTTTTACGAATTTAAATCTATTTCATTTCGATTTGTAGACCATGCCCGATAGACTTCATTCTTAGCACAATTAAAATGTGCTTGCCAAATTTGATCAAATAATCATCTACAACTTTGCAACTTGTACTATGCGCACAAAATTAACATGGACACGCAACCAGTCAGACGGACGGATGGTTATCGTAAGTCACTGATTCTAAATCGATCGGTATACTGAAGGATTGGTCCAGTTTTCTATTAATTACACACACCGCTAAGAACCTACATAATTGATTTTTGCTTATACATAAGATTCTAAAGTTTAAAATAACATTTATCTTTAATGACAACCTGCCTTTATCTAACAATTTTTGAGTAAAAATTAAATGTACATAGATGGCGAAATTGAAGCGAAAGCTCTTGCAGGCTTCTAAAAAAATCTATCAAAATATGCCTCAAAAAGGCAAAATATGCGCTAAAAACTTAAAAAATGCTGCAAAAAAGCTCTTTTAACTAAATTATGCAAAAAAAATGCTGCAAACGGTAAAATATGCACTAAAAAATCGATGCCAAACTTCATAAAAAGCTCTAAAACGTATAAATATATTGTTTCTGCCTTCATTCGTCGCACAAGGAAAAACATGCAATTGCATATTTTTGTTTTTCCTGCTTATTAGTTATGTTGCATGGCAGAGCAACGTTCTTGTTGTTTATTTCGGGAATTCAGATTGAAATAGCTCTTGACTTAATTCAATATCAATAACAAGATTTCCACATTTTTATTTTGGAAAATTCACAATAAATTCAAAAAGAAATACACCTTTTCAGTTCGCTCTAGGAACCGATGAAATCATTAATCTGTTGATCTGGTTAATCGGTAAAAATCAGTTTATTTGGAAAAATCAAAACAACTAATTGTCAAAATTTGCAAATATTCAAAACTTTAAAATAAATTAGAAAAAGTGACCTCTTTTATTTCTTCATAAAATAACTAGCATTAAATTTGTTAGTGTCTCCCTTTCTTTCGTGGCCATATTTTTATAAATAAGAAGCAATTTTTTTTCATCGTATAGGTTCTAATTCATTCAGTACCCTGCACCTATAATTTAATGTTTCTAAAGCTACGGTCAGACTTATCAAATATTTGACGAAAAAAACGGGACCAACAACCAAACTAAAAAATCATTTTGCTTTATATCAATATTTATTTTGATTACAAAAAACTGTTTTTTGTTATGTCTAGTAGTATAATTAGTTTATTTTGTAATATTGAGACCATTTTAAATCTCACTAACTATTAACAAAAGTAGGGGTTACGCTTATTTGATCAAATATTTAATAAGTGTGACCGTAGCTTTAGTTCAATATTATAGAAAATAATATATAATAGTAAAAGATCGAAATTTAATTTTTCATATTTCCCCTTTTTTAACTTTTTTCCCCATTGAAGTACCGAGAATTTCAGTATTGTAGTCTATACGTGCATTTAATATGTCAATGAATGGAGAAAAATATTTTGTAATAAAAGTACCAAGAATAGATTCGAAAAAGTACCAATTTTATGACTATATTTTTTTAGATAAGTTATGAGTGTAATATAATTTTTATTTCTATTTTTATTGATTAAAAAAAATGGGTTGACAAAAAGTTCCAAAATACTGGTTTTACCCGTTTACTCCCCAAAAGGGCCTGATATCAAAAGAGTTGCAGAAACGTATCCGCTTATTTACCAACGATAAGTATTAAATATTTTTGTATCTCTTTTTTCCTTTTTTACCTCCTAAACATTCAAATTTCTAAAAATCCCATCTAAGTGGATCGATTTGCAGAAAGACCAGTCTGAATTTTGAAAAATCAAAGATATTTTTCAAAGGTATCACTAGTTATCCGACAGATGTCAGAACTGATAACTCTTTTATTTTTTACTTTCATTTTAAATGTCTAACAGCCGTTTCTAAACAAAAGCGGCAGGCGTTTTTTAGTTGTCAAAAATTGTCATGACCATACAATTTGTATGAAGCATCCCTAAATAGTGCGGCGCCAACGCTTTGCAATTAGAAAATCCGTGTTTGATAGCGCGTTTAATAGTAAAGTTGGCCTAGTTTAGCTATTTTTTGGTCAATCTAGCGGTTCTAACTCCATTTTTTTTTTCTTTTTAGGTATTACATACATATCAGCGTACAAGCTAAACGGAAGAAAACGTTTCGCCTTCCGCTTTTGTACAGAATAACGCTTAAAAGCGTTTGTTTTCGAAGAGTGTGGTTTAATACAAGAATTTTCCTTATTCCTTCTTGAATCTGAGCGAAATAGTTTCAGCAAAATTTTTATAATATAGATAGAAATTCAATTCTGTCAAACACTGACAGAACTCACAAGACTAAAGCTACGGTCACACTTATTAAATATTTGATCAAATAAGCGTAACCCCTACTTATGTTAATAGTTAGTGAGATTTAAAATGGTCTTAATGTTACAAAATAAACTAATTAAACTACTAGACATAGCAAAAAACAGTTTTTTGTAAGATGTGGTATTTTAATCAAAATAAATATTGATATTAAGCGAAATGATTTTTTAGTTTGGTTGTTGGTCCCGTTTTTTTCGTCAAATATTTGATAAGTCTGACCGTAGCTTAAGAATATTTTCTTTCTAATGTCTGCTACATTTAAGTACTGTTATAATAAGTAATTCAGTTTTTTTGTTTGTTTAGTGGTGATCTGCTGTCATCATATCAAATACATAAAATACATTGATAATACTAGTACAACAACTATTACTGCAATTGAACTACTTTAGAAACTTCATCATCATCTTTAATAGTCATTAAAAGCAACAGTATTATGTGTATCTAGCATAGTAATTATCTTGGTCATTTTTGTTTTTTTTTTCGTTTTCTACAGTTCAGATTATTTCAAACAAGTGACACACTTCTGCAGATCACATCAAATTATGTACTAAAAACAAAACTCTCAAGTGGGGAAATGAAAATCGGACAAAATAAAAAACATATTTAACAAATCGACCTGTGTGAATTTCGTTTAACATTTTGTTTAACAGGGTTTTAATAATTGCTTTAAAGGTGAACTTTCTTTTGCAACAATTTTAAATATGATGTATTAATGTTTTTTTTTTTTTTTTTTAATTTTTTTTGTTTGAGTTTTTACACTCAAAACGATAATTTAGTCTATTAGTAAGTTAAATTGTTTGCTGGTTGGTTATGTAAGTGTATTTTTAAACGTTTAAATACATAAAATATTGTAAAATTTCTTTATTCAACATTTTTATTGTGGTCATGATACAATTTACACGAAAATTATTATAATAAAAACAAATAACATATTTTTATCGTCATGTTATTGTTGAAAGCAGTTTTAATAGTCTTTGAAAAATTTGTAATTACCTAAAATTATTATAACTTTTTTTTCATTTTTAAAGCTAAACAAAATAAAATAATTAAAAAAGTATGCTGTAAAGAATTTTAGGGTCACTATAATATTTAATTATAATTTAACATCTTTAAAAGATTTGCGAGTAAATTTGAAAAAGGTCGTTAAAAAATGGAAAGGATGAAAGTCTTTGAAATGGAACGTACAATTGTAATTAAGAAAACTTTGAATGAAATTAAGGTTGTGCTAAAAATTTGCTATTGTTATAGGAAACGTTTGGCAAACAATCTTCAAAAATTTGCTATTTATCGAAAATTATTAGAATTTTAAAAATATGCTTTTAATAGAAAATTTTTTAAAAATTAGGATTTTATACGAAATTTTTAAATAATTCTCTTTATAGGAAATTTTTCAAAAGTTTGCTTGTTATAGGAAATTTTTCAAATATTTTCTTTTTATAGGAAATTTTTCAAAAACTTTCTTTTTATAGGAAATTTTTCAAAAATTTTCTTTTTAAAGGAAATTTTTCAAAAATTTTCTTTTTATAGGATATTTTTCAAAAATTTTCTTTTTATAGGATATTTTTTCAAAAATTTGCTTTTATAGGATATTTTTCAAAAATTTGCTTTTATAGGATATTTTTCAAAAATTTGCTTTTTATAGGAAATTTTTACAAAATTTGCTAATTTTTCAAAAGTTTGCTTTTTATAGGAAATTTTTCAAAAGTTTTCTTTTTATAGGAAATTTTTCAAAAACTTTCTTTCTATAGGAAATTTTTCAAAAATTTTCTTTTTATAGGAAATTTTTCAAAAATTTTCTTTTTGTAGGATGTTTTTCAAAAATTTGCTTTTATAGGATATTTTTCAAAAATTTGCTTTTTATAGGAAATTTTTCTAAAATTTTTACAAAATTTGCTAATTACGAAAATATAAAATTTGTAAAACATTTATGTAAATTAGTCTAAAATTTAACAAAAAAATTTTAAAAACTTTCTTACTTGTATTAACAGGATATTTGAAAAAATTTAGTATTGGTACGATTTGAACACTTTTGTTACCAAGCGTGCAAAAACCCGAATACACCTAATGCTAATATGTAGTGCATACCGAAAACTATTTTACTTTCGCTATTAAAATTAGAAAGAAAAACACTTTTTCAAATTTTGTATGTGTGTTATTTTATTTACTTCTATGTTAGTTATTGATGTTAATGTTTAAATCTGAACTATAATTAAATATATTTTGCACGTAAATGACCGAAGTCAAAATAATTTGTTTGAATGAAAAATTTGTTATGGATGGAAAAAGTGCATAAACAAGTGAAAAATGGTTAAAAAACATAAGCGAACATGAAAAATTTTCTATGATTGATAATATTTATGTTCGAATAGATTGAATTTTATGTTTTAAAAAAAATATTAATACACGTACAATAGGAGAAATATTCGTAACCCAATAAATTTCCTTTTAATTTTATATCTCAAATAAATCTAACTGCCTGTTTAACGATATCGAACGTCATCGTTCGCATAGAAAATTACATTTAAAACAAAAACAAAGTTCGAACATTGTACGAACTTTGTTTTTGTTTTAAATGTAATTTTCTATGCGAACGATGACGTTCGATATCGTTAAACAGGCAGTAACTTTTATTTTAAACTGATAGAATTGAACACATAAAGTGTAATAGAATAATTTATAGCATATATACAATGGCAAACACCCAACAGATTATTAAATGCATTACTTTGTAGCCACAACGGATGCATGCAGCATTACCTTACGAACTATATAATACAGAACTAGAATAATACAGTTTTGATTTCATTTTTAACTTTTTAAAGATATAAATTAAGTTAAATTTAAAACTCATGACTCATAAGACGTTACTACTTCGAAATAGTTTATTCTTTCTAAATTTAATTTGAATATAAAAATTTTGTTTGCAATTTTCTCAATTTAACTTAATAATTGGTGTTAATTATTGTATTTACGGAATTAAATGGCCTTAAATGTCTTGTTTGAATAAATTTTTTCAAAAGTTGCAATACGAAACGGAAATAAATTTGTACGTTGCGTTGTAATGCTTTTCTCAATCTATTCTTTACATTTAAATAAATCAGAGATATTAGGGGTATGAACTTGGAGATGCAAAATGTTTAAATGAAAAAAAAATCAAATTGCTATTTGTGGAAAATTTTGCCAAAATTCACTATTTATAGAATACATATTTAAAAAAAAATTGATTTTTAGAATATTTTTAAAAAATTTACTGATAATACGAAATGTTTAAAAAAATTTGCTATTTATATAAAAATTTTCTAAAATTCACTATTTATAGGAATGTTTTAAAAAATTTACTATTTACTATAAATGAAATTTTTTGAAAAATACTATTTATAGGAAATTTCTAATTTTTTTCCAATTTAATATTTATAGGAAGTTTTCCAAAAGTTACTATTTTAAGAAAATTTTTAAAAAATTTACTATTTATACTTTTTAGTTTTTAAAAAGTTAACTATTTAAAACATTTTTCTAAATTTTACTTTTTGAGGAAATTTTCTATTTTAGAAAATTTTTTAAAAATTCAATATTTTAGGAAATTTTTTAAAAATTTAATATTTTTGGAAATTTTTCAAAATTTTACTATTTTGGAAAGTTTTTTTCAATATTTACTATTTTTAGGATATTTTTCAAAATTAGTTTTTTTAGGAATTTCTTTAAAAATTTTCTATTTATAAGAAATATTTGAAAAATTTACTTTTTTAAGGATGTTCTACCAAAATTTACTATGTAAAAGGAATTTTGGAATTTTTTGTTATTTTTATTCAAATTTGTTAATTTCCTGACGATGCTAACCAAAGGTTAGCGAAATATTGAAGAAATAAAAGAATATTTTATAAATAAAAAGACCTCAAGCTTAAATAATTGAAAGTAATTGTTTTATTAATTTATAGAAAATTTTAATGGAAACATTTACTCATAAGAAAAGAAAATTTCAGGGCTGTGGAGTCGTTAAGAAATAGTTATAACTCCGACTCCGACTCCTTTTGCTGAAATTTTTTAAGTAAGACTCCGACTCCAACTCCGACTCCTACTCTAACCTAGCATTATTTAAGAGACTAGTTTTTATTTGACTTTAAACTCTATTTTAATTTAGTACCTGTTAAATGGTTAAATATAGCAAGAAAATGATTCTGTAAAAATTTCAAATCGATATTTTAATTCTAACGTGCCGCGCATTGAGCTTTAACCTACTAGTTACTTACATATGAGTAGGAAAGCTGCAAAATATTTTATTTGAATTTTGGAAAAAATGTAAAAAACATATACCGCCCGATTCAATAGACCAAATGAGTTGAACTTTTTTAATTCTAAAGTGTTATGACATTCTTGACTTATAATTCAACAGTTTAGAAATTTAAACCAACTGAAATATAGAAAAATAATGGATTTAATTTTGGAACAACGAGTTTTGTTACGAACTTTCGAATGAAACGAGTTTTGCTTCAATCCGTATGGGATCATTGAACTTGAGTATATTTTAAAGGTTATATTAATTTATTAAAATTATGCAAACAGAGAGATAAACTACACCAATTCACATCTTTTTCAAAAAACGTTTTTTATACTGTTGGAATTTATAGATGTGTGAATTTCCATAAGTCCTATCTAATGTAGCTTTCGAGATAGAAAAGTTGAAAACAACACCAAGTCCAATTGGCTTAGACGTTAAAGGCATCAAGAACTCGCCATTGCATTTTTCCGTTCCTAATTCAATATTATTATTGTCCAAGACCGAAATTTGAAATTGCAAGTCTTTATTACCTCTCCTATTTTCCCAAAAGTGAGTAGATAAAAGTATTCTCAAATAATTTTTCGGGTTAACCCCCACATTGATGGGAATTATATCTGGAACAATGTCATGTATTTTTCCGAGTTCCTTTTCCTTTTATTCTATTATAATTCACCTTGAAGGTTGGAACTTAAAATGTAGTTCACTTAATGCTTTCACCACAGGAGCTACAGCTGATTTCAAGTCATATTCATGAACATGGCTACAAAAATATTTGTTAATATACGATAAATAAAAAACAACATCTTTACAAATTTAATTTTTAAATTCCTTAATTCGGCTCTATTTCATTAACGATATCTTGGCGAAATTCAAATAGTGAACCCGCTGGTTTTTGTTACAGAAATTTGAGGTCACATTAAAACAAAGAAAAGGACATGCTTCGATACAATCTATAATAACTATTCTTATAAATTGTCAAAATAAGATGTTATCTCAATTTTTTAATTTTTGATATGAAAAGTATACTGGTCCTTATTTTCTGACTTCACAATTTCAAAAAGCAGACCCACTTATGGCCAATTCCACTAATTTATTTATATATCAATTTATGTTTAAAATTTGTTTTTTTATGTCAAATTAAAATAAAATTATAAGAAAAATTATATTTAAATATGAATTGATATTTAAAAAGAATTGGAGAAATTGGTCATTAAAATTTTTTATTTTGAAAAATATTGGAAAAATTTTAATGCAAAAAAGTCGGAGTCGCTTGTTTTTGTGGGTACTTCGACTCCGACTCCGGTACAAAAACCTCAACTCCGACTCTTCAACTCCGACTCCGACTCCACAGCCCTGGAAAATTTACCAAAATTTACTTTAATAAAGAAAAATTTTTTCAAGACTTAATTTAATAAGAGAATTTTTTTTTTAAAATTGTAATATTTTTTAGGAAATTTTGCAAAAATTAAACATTTATAGGAAAGTTTGTCTAAAATTTACTATTTGAAAAAAAATTTCCCGAAATTCGCTGTTTACAGAAAAACTTTTAAAAATTTAATATTTTGAAAAAATGTTGCCAAAATTTACTGTTTTCAGGATATGTTTTTCACATTTTCAAGAAATTTTGTTAAAATGTAAAAGATTGTCACTCATTTATTCAAATTCAGTGTTTTATAGGTAATTAAGTGTAGTTTTTTTTACCATTATTTGTGTGTGTTTTTTTTTTAACTTATTTTTAGAACTGAATGCCCCTAATAAAATTAGCTCTTCATTTGAACAATGTTTTGTATTGTTAAATTCTGTTAAACATTGTATGCATTTTAATTGTTAATAACAACAACAAAAATGAAAGAATTAACTTTATTTCTTTACTTTAAGATATTTTTTACTGCTGCTACTTCAAAAAAAAAATAACTTACGTCTGCTCAAAGACTTTTGTTTCAGATTTAAATTTCAGACAAAAAAAAAGTTTTTTTTATTATTGTTGACAGCTTCTAATCTTTGCTGAATAGGAAATTAAGTAAGAATTGCAAAAATGAAATTTAACTATACAAACAAACAAAAATAAATTAATTAAATTTATTCTAGTCTTTGCTGTTTCATAAAAATGAGTCATTTGCGAAAGAGTTTAAGAATTAAATTAAAACAACTAAACTACAAGTAATAAAAAAATTATAATTATAAAACCAGTTGTAAGCACTTAATTAATACATATATTGTACATACAATAAAAAAATGTATCGAGATCTTGTTTTTCTAAATTTAACTGTTCGTCTTAACTGAAAATCTGAATACAAGTTTAATAGCTACTTTGTATATTCACTAAACATTTGGAGCATTTTCGGTTCATGTAATCCCTTTTTATTGATTTTACTTTAGTGGTAAGCAAACAGTAAAACTGATGAAACTTTAATAGATTTAATGTCTAACACAAGATTTAAGTATAGTCGTTCAACACCCGTCATCAAAGTTATTTTATTGCTGTTAGTTGAAACCAGTCAGTCATACTTACTAAAATAGCAAAATAATACTGACATAATTTGTAGTTTGGTCTCTTTACTTCTTTAATAATAATTGCTTTTGTTAACAAGTTTTATTTTCTTGCACAAACTGGGTCAAGAATTCAATGTGGAGTAATAGCAACAAAAAAGCCTCCAAAAACTAGACAAGAAACAAGACCAATTGTGTTTTTTGTGTAAAAAAAAAATATATTCACATTCATTCTTAGAAGTAGCAAGAACAGATTTCAAAGGAACTTCGGAGTTAGTTTCAAGTTTACGAAAGAAAGATCGACTAATTGATATTGTTGTGTACAAGCAATCTATGTACAGCTTAAGTTTACAGCTTGTTAATCGATTTCGAACTCAACGTTCGCATAGAAAATTATATTTAAGACTAACACAAAATTTTAAAATTTGTTTTTGTTTTAAATGTAATTTTCTATGCGAACGTTAACGTTCGAAATCGTTAAACAGGCGGTAATTATGGCTGCATAAAATTAAAATACAATATGCAAGAGCGGATATAGCCTTCAGTTAAGGGGGGTCACCCAGTTTATGATTTTAAAATACCAGTGCTCGACTAGCCCAGGGGAGGGTCCTGAACCCCCCCTCACTTGGATCATCATTTGTACTTTGGTTACCTTTATCATTCTTATTTTTACCGCAATCATGTTATAATAGAATAATTTCTTTACATGTCCTCCACAACCATTTATATACACTAATGCCGTACAGTGGGAGATTTAAAAAAAAAATTAAAATAATTCTGGATTTTGTAAACGGCTAGTCAGATAAAATTTAAGGTGCCAGTTAAGGGCTTGAATTCCAGTTTAAGTTTAAGAATCGGTGTCTATAGACATAACAGGAGAGCCGCCATACAGTGGAAGATTTTGGAAAAAATATAAATAATTCTGTAATTTGTAAACGGTTAGTCCGATTGGAAAATTTCTGTCGAGCTTAAGTTTTTCTATTTCGGGCTTATAGACCTTTCAGGAGGGCCTCCATATGTTCCCAAGTAAAGCCCCTTGGGTATTGCAAAAATTAAAAGCAATCCATTTAAGCCCGATTTTAAAAATGTTTAGCAATGAAATTTACAAGTCGAGTTCTACAGAAAGTTTGTGACATGCATAGTTTATCTCGTATAGTTAAGGAAATATTTGATTATAAAAATTGATACCTGCTATTTTTGATATACTTGGGCGTAGTATTTTGCATAAATTTGATTATACAAATATCCACTTTATGCCACATTTTCCCCAACCGCAAAGCTGAAATCAAAATTTTTAAAGACTTTATGCATGACCAAATATGTTTATAACAATTATGTAATGGGAATCCCGAGACCCGTTCAAGGTAGTAAAAATATTTCCCCAAAACAAAAAACCCCCATTTTTGGGTATTTTCAGAAGTTTTGGTTGGGAATTGTGGGATTTTCTTTTAAATTTTAGAAGAAATTTTAGTTAGTTTCTATTGAGTATAAAAAAATCTATTCAATGAGTGTGCTAAAATTGCTTTTTATTTATTCTTGCAGACCTCTAGAAGGAACTATAGTAGTTATATAGAAGAAAGCTACTAAATAATTAGTGAAAGAAACTATTCATTTTAAAAAAGTAGGCGTAGTTTTTACTGGGTAATAAAGGTTTAATTGCATAAATAAAAATGTATATTATTGACAAAAACTCAAAAAACCTATTTTTCTCAATTTTTTGCAAAAGGTCCTTAATAAATTTTGCAATTTTTGAAAATTTTTCGAAATTCAGTAACAATTTCTTACACATTGAATTTTTTCCAAATTTAGTTACAATTTCTTAGACATTGAAATACATTTAATATATTACACATATGTAAGTATATGTCTACCTTGCCATGAATCGAAATTCTTATCTAGACCAATTTGCTTCGAGTATACAAAGAAAGCAGAAATTGAGTGTTTACAACACATGATTGCAGTAAGTAGTTGATGTTACTTTCCTTATTCATTAATTAGGTGTTGGAATAGGGAAAGGTAATGTGTCTATTATATTCAAATCGGACTAAACGTTATAAATGTCAGCACTATTTTAATTTTCTCTTGTTGTTAAAGCAGTCATACACATATTTGTGAAAACATGTGTCTGATAATAAAATCTTTAAAATGACTGTTCGCATCAATAATATGACAGATTATAAGCTCATAATCATAAACTAGTTGCCTAATATGGTTCTAGTAACTTCCGCTATAAAAAATTGGCTAGTTATCCCTGACAATCCTTTTTTTCTGCTCAAGTAACTATAGTATATAATCAAGTATTAATAAATTGTCGAGCTTGAAGTCTTTTTTTTTGGTTTATTTGAACCAATATTTCGGTACTTCTTTAAGTAGCTTCTTCAGGGTTTTTTTCCTTTTCTTATTTTATAAATTTTTAACAATTTGTAGCAAATTTAACAAAAAATTACATATTAAAAAATTTTTTAATTAAATGCAAAAAAATATTTTTTAAACCAAACTTGATATATTACAATATGTGGCAGTTTCAGTTAAAAGGGACCTATGGGCATAAAATTAGTTTTGGAGAAAAACGATTTTGAAGTTAAAACGTTAATTTTCGCTGAGTACGAATCTGGTATTGGATTTTGAATTCAAAATGTCGGATCCAATATGTTTGAATACTTTTTGTAATGTTATTGAATTTGTTTAAAACAAGTGAATGTTTTTATGGCTTGAAACTCGTTACCTGGTGGTTTTTGGGGTCAAAGATAACGAATCTGGTATTAGATTTGGAAAATTCAAAACGGCGGATCCAATATGGCGGGCTATTGTTTGTAATATTATTGAAACTCGTCACTCAGGTTTTTTCGGGGTAGCTGGTTATGAATCTAAAGTCAATATCAGATTCATAATCAGCGACCCCAACACCCTTTAACTAACGAGTTTCAAGCAAATCCTATAATGTTACAGAAAATAGTCAGCCATATTGGATTCGCTATTATGAATATTAAAAATCTAAGAACAGATTCGTAATCTACACTCCAAAAAACCTCCGGCCAGCTAGTTTGAAGCCATAAAAGCGATCAGGTGTATCAATTACAAAAAATTGTGTTACATCGGGTTCCTTTCTTTTTCTTTTCTTATCAAAGGTGTATTTTAAAGCTTATTTATGACAAAAATAATGCAGTTAGAAAACTGCGGCTTGCTGCATTAGAAAGAGCGTATTGTCCATTTTAAGAATCACCAAAAAATTAAAAATCGATTTTTTCATCCATAGGTCCCTTTTAACTGAAACTGCCACATATAAATAATTTTTTTTACTTCCGTTTCTATTTTTACAAATTAAGTGTCTATAATTTTGTGCTAAATTTTCACGGTCTAATTTATAAAAAATAAAACCAGTTAATAAAAGCTTTATGAAACGGATTTTCATACAAAATCCGTTTAATAAACCCTTTATTAACATGTTTTATTTTTTATAAATAAGGCAGTCAGTGTCTAACTTAAAATTAATTCTCGACATTGTTGGAACCTTAATAATTTGTAACATTAATAATTTGTAACATTAATAATTTGTAACATTTATAATTATTTTCTGTGTTTAAAACAGTTGTATTTTCAAAATTGTAAGGGAATTCACGTCACAAGTTGCACCCATGCAAAAAAGCAAAGGTGCAAAAACATAACAATAACCACAAAGACAATTATTTACGTACAACTAATTGTCTGTGTGGTTGTTGTTATATTTTTGCACTTTTGCTTTTTCGCAAGGGTGCAACTTGTGACGTGAATACCCCCAGTATATAATTGTAACGAAATTACTAATTGTGCTTCTGTTTACTCTAAGTCCCATTTAAGACCTTTAAGACTTGCCTCAGCAATAGTTCGCGCAATGTTATCGTCCATAACTTATGGTTGACTTGCAAAAAACAATGGATTTAAGTTTATTTGTGGCATTAAATCGCAATATCTTATTCGAAGATTTATTGAGCAGTTTCGGGATATATTGCGCTCGCGGCAAACTTTAATGGACGCGCTGTTGTTGTTCGTTTCGCCTAAACGTTTACCCTTTACCTATATTCATGGGTTCAAACAGGTTTTATTGCTTTTGATTTTCAAAACCACTCAAATATTTTTTTTAATTAGTGTGCAATTATGTTTCAATTAAATATGTAGTATATATGGGGAATTCCACTCCAAATCAGATGGTTAAAAAATTTTTTTTTAGTTTTGACCATGTAATGGTTGATTTCGGACAAATTATTATTATTTTTAACCATATTATGGTCATATTTAACTATAATATGGATAACTGCAATCATAAACATTGTTTAAATCCAACCCTAGTATGATCTTTGAATATAAATAGTTACCTCAAACTATAATGTTTTTCTACGTGTGAGCAGCGCTGAAAGCTCTTCGCAACGAAAAAATTCCTAAATTTCTACCATAAAATTGGCCAAAAAAGTTTTAGTGCAAAGGCCTATTTATGTTAATAATACAAAACTGTCAAAATTAACTTTTTATAACAAAAGGATAAATTTTTTTTAAAGATAAGAAGGATGAAAAATATCTAAATCTAACTACTTCTTGGCTAAATTGGCCAAACTGGTTGTGAGATGCCAGTAGTTCCTTATTTTTTCTAATCAAGTACTAAGTAATTTGTCTTTCCATAGGTACTATAAAGAATATAAAAAAATCATATTAACATTACTTTTAAATTATTCATCAACATCAATTTTCCCCAACAAATTATCAATCTGACAAAATTTTATGTACACAACAAAACGAAAACACCATGAATTATAACCAAAAAAAACTGCTGCATAAAAGTAATGAAGAGAATAACCGTTAAGTTAAAGACGTATTTTGCCCACGGCCTTAAATCAAAAAAAAAAAAGTATTAGTATGTTATAATGGCAAAATATAACCATCAAAACGGAGATGATTAAGATAATATGTGATCATCATTACAGCGTAATAGTAATTAATACTACTTCATATTTACTGGTACAAGCTTATAAAATAATACATAATCATTATTTTAGTACATTTAGTCATCATCTAATGTGATTTAAGTGGTACTCGTATACTCCCCAATAGCAAAAAAGTGACTGATCCAAGTAGCCAGCGTTGCCAAATGTGCATATTTATCTGTTTTTAATAGTTTTTTGAAGTACAAAACAGTCTAGGAGATTTTTAATTATTAAACTCGTTTTCTTTATATTGCTGTGGTTGTTTTATTTTATTCAAATTATACAAAGAAGCATTTTATTACAACTTTATTAACAAACTTTTATTCTAATGCAACAATGTAATAAGTTGTACTCCCTTTTAAAAACACATGTACATTAATTCTAAAAAAAGAAAAGATATGCCCCTAATTCATAAAAAATATTTCAGTTTTATAAAAGGTTTGTTTAACAAATTTTCGTTTAAAACTTATTTTAAAAACATTTTATAAACCTGTTTAATTTTTTATAAATGAGGCAAATGGAAATTAAATTTGTTCTGATGAAATGTACAGCTATTATGTGTAACTATGAACTCCATGGGTGATGAATTTAATGAAATATTTTTTGTTATGTTTTTACTTTTAAATAATAAAAATAATAAAAAAATTTTAATTTTTATAGTTTTTTGTCATTAAATTTTAATACAACAGGTTGTTCAAAACAATTGGGTTATTCACAAGGTGTGCTATCATGTTATATTGTCATAATGTTCTAACATTTTACAATGGCTTAAAAATATTGTTGTTGCTTTGTTAACAAAAAGTGTCTTAAATTAATAGATATTTGCTTGCTATGTTTATTGTGCTGTCGTAATTAATCAGAAGAGACCTGCGCTGAGCGGCTGAGCAGAGCCGCATTAGTTTTTGTAGCCGTCGCCGTTGATGGTATAGTTTTATCCGGCTAATATCCGAATTTAACCTGCGGCTAGCAATTTATGCAACAAAACACTTGCGCCGTCAAATTATATCGGCTGAGGACTCTGATGTTTGGTAAACAAACAAATAGAATTTATTTGTGATTTGCGTCTAAAAAATGGAAAATAGTCAGATAAGATCTAATTTAATTTATTAATTCATGGATTATTTTTATGTTAGGTAAATATTTATTTTTTATATTTGTTTTAAATCAGCTGATTTAAATTCAAAATAGCACACTAAATTATGAGGGGTTGTTCACAACAGTCGTAGTTTTCATGTTATTATTTTAAGACTTAAGACTTTATGACACCTTGTGTATCCCCCAAGTGTGTATTTAGCCTAAAATAATACTTTAGAACTTAGCACTTTTAAACACTACGTTATTTTTTTTTTTTTTTTTTTTGTTGCATCAATAAAAATTAATAAAAATACACAAATATGTTTTATATTTTTTTAAAATTTTTTTTAAGGAGCAGTTTTTTCGGTAAAAACTGAATTGTCAGTTTTTGTATTTTTAAAAAAGTATGGCAACACTGCACGTAGCCACCATTTAAAATAATAAATATTCACACATATTTTATAATTCGCTATACAGCATTAGTTGCGGTTGTAATTGTGGTTTTTGTAGTGTCTGTTGTTATTTATTTCCCATAACACTTTTTCAAAAAAAAAAAGATTTATTTTATTAAAAATTTTTTTTTTTGTTATTGTTCCTCTATTCAATAACAATGACTTTGGTTAAAATATAGCATGTAATTTATATAAGAAAAGAGAAAAACAATATAAATTATATTCTTCATTCATGATTTCTATTTTTTTGGTTTTTATTTTTTGCTACCTTTGTAGAAACATGGAATTAAGTAATTTTGGTGCAACGAAAAAAATGTCACGCGAAGAAAGACGATATTCCGTGCCACATGGTCCAAACTCTCCCCTACCACCAGCGGCCTCTGAAGATTTACATGCATGGTCGATATACAGGTAATTAGCATTGAAGGTAAACAATGGTTATTACTTTACTTTATTTCTAGATCAGATCGAACTGTTAACTTATGAAAAAAAAGTGTTCTATATAACAAAAGGCATGATCAAATCAGACAAAACCAAGAAAGTATAGTATAGGAAATGCCACCGGAAATGCCATTTATTTAGACAATATTTTTTATTTTGACTAAACAAATTTTTTTATATATGTAGACTAGGGTGACCGTTAAAATCAAAAGTTGGATTTCTTTAGGTCTTACCCGCCAATTTGGTGGGTATTGATAAAAAAAAACAACGCAAAAAAAATTTTAGGACGATCGGTGAAGGCTAAGCCAACCCTCACGCCCACCAAAATTTGAGAAAAATTATATTTTACATGAAATCTGACTTTTATGTTTCATAATTTATTAAATATTAATTTTGTATAATAGTTCTCAACAAGTTTTTCCTTAATCTCTTATTAAACAAAATAAACTGAAAAATATCGAATAGGCCACTATTAAAAATAAAATTTTTAATATATTAAAGAAACGCATTTTCTATGAATCACGGTTCTTTAATATTGTTAAAAACCATTTTTATTATTTATTAAAAAAAAAAACAAGGGTACCTGGTGTTTTAACCTAATTCGGGTACGCTGAATCACGTGGTGGTATCCGTTTTCCTTTTTTTAAGTTAGCATTTGTTTTGGAAATATACCGTTATATCGAAAATGGAGGAGGTTGCACAAAATAAACTAAAAAACCGAAATTCCGCAATAAAATTACCTTAAAAAAAGCCTAAAGGTTTTTCTTATATGCGCAGTCATTTTAGAAACTTAATTTAGCAAAAAATAAATAATTTTTTAGCAAAATTTCAAAATTTTTGTTCTTAAAAAAATGAAAGATGCAGCTGTACTTATAATTTTTTTTAGACATATAAAAAACGAAATTTGCAAACAAAAAAAAAGCTATAGATGATTAAAATCTGTTCACAACTTGTAATTTTATTCACAAAAGACGAAAAATTTCCATTAAATTTAAGAATTTCATAAAATGCAATATTTGTATGGGAGCCTCCCTAAAAAGTGGGGATAAATGGCAAGTTTGTTTTTGAAAAATATTAAAAACAAAAAACTAATGGAGGTCGGCCATATATTTTATCCTTATTGGCTGTTATGGGGCTTTTTCTTCAATATATTCCTAGTATGTATTGAAAATGTTGTATGTGAGCCCCCTTAAGGAATAGATATAGCTGTTAGGTATGTTAATAACGGGGATTAAAAATAAAGTGGGATCGGTCATACATTTGACTCATCTAGGGGCATCCTAGACGCTGCAGGGGCCAAATTTAAGATTTTCATTAAACCGCCATATTTGTAAAGGAGACCCCTAAGGGTTTGTAATAGACTTTTTCCCTTGCAAGTTGCAATGGTTAAATTCATCCATCTAACCATAACCATATTATGGTTGTGTGCAAACATGCTGTGGTTCTATTAACAATAATATGTTTGAAATTATAATATTTTAAAACATTGGTATGTTTAATTTAAATTTAAAATATTATGCTTAAAAAAAAACAAAGCTATGGTTGTTTTGCTATCTACAATACTTGAATTTTTTTCAAATATGTACATTAGGGTTGTCGTTAACTGTATGGAGCATATTTTTTTCTATTTTTCCATGCTCTCACCCCCCAATTCGGTGGGTATTGATAAAAAAAACGACACCAAACAAAGTTTTAGGACAATCGGCGAAGGCTAAACCGTCCCTCATGCACGCCAAAGTTTGAGAAAAATCATTAAGTCCGACTTTTATGCCTCATAACTTGGAAAATATTAATTTTACATAAACATCGTTTACAAAGAAGATGTTATTAGTGAAGTTTCCAACAACTTTTGTCTGAACAAGTTTTCTCTAAATCTCATATTAAACAAAAAGTAACCAAAAAAAAGAACAAACAGCAGCATTAATGCGAATTTTTCTTTAGAACAATTTTTTCTTACACACGTCAATTCAACTTCAATGTTTGCGTTTGTGTGCGTTGGCTTATCATTTGTTTCTAACATACCTACCTGCTAGAATACTAGAACTATATTGAAGAAAAAGGCCCATAACTGCCAAGGAACCGACCCTAGGGATAAAAAAAGTATGACGGACCTTCATTAATTTTTTGTGCTTAACGTTTTCTTTAAAAATACTTGCCATATATCTTCAACCCTTAAGGGGCTCCTTTACAAATATGGCGGTCAAATGTATGACCGATCCCACTTTATTTTTAATCCCCGTTATTAACATACCTAACAGCTATATCTATTCCTTAAGGGGGCTCACATACAAAATTTTCAATACAGACTAGGAATATATTGAAGAAAAAGCCCCATAACTGCCAAGAAGGATAAAATATATGACCGACCTCCATTAGTTTTTTGTTTTTAACATTTTTCAAAAACAAACTTGCCATTTATCCCCAATTTAATGAAAATTTTTCGTCTTTTGTGAATAAAATTAAAAGTTGTGAACAGATTTTAATCACCTTTGGCTTTTTTTTTTTTGTTTGCAAATTTGGTTTTTTATATGTCTAAAAAAAATTATAAGTACAGCTGCATCTTCCATTTTTTTATAATTTTTTTAAGAACAAAAATTTTGAAATTTTGCTAAAAAATTATTTATTTTTTTGCTAAAAAAATTAAGTTTCTAAAATGACTGCGCATATAAGAAAAATCTTTAGGCTTTTTTTTAAGTAATTTTATTGCGGAATTTCGGTTTTTTTAGTTTATTTTGTGCAGCCTCCTCCATTTTTGAAATAACGGTATATTTCCAAAACAAATGCTAACCTAAAAAATTGAAAATGGATACCACCACGTGATTCAGCGTACCCGAATTAAGTTAATAATAAAAATGGTTTTTAACAATATTAAAGATACGTGATTCATAGAAAATGCGTTTCTTTAATATATTAAAAATTTTATTTTTAATAGTGGCCTATTCGATATTTTTCAGTTTATTTTGTTTAATAAGAGATTAAGGAAAAACTTGTTGAGAACTATTCTACAAAATTAATATTTAATAAGTTATGAAACATAAAAGTCAGATTTCATGTAAAATATAATTTTTCTCAAATTTTGGTGGGCCTTCGCCGATCGTCCTAAAATTTTGTTTGCGTTGTTTTTTTACCAATACCCACCAAATTGGCGGGTGAGACCTAAAGAAATACATCTTTTGATTTTAACGGTCACCCTAATGTACATACATGTTTGGATTGCTAAATTATTGATCAAAATACATAAATTTACGTAGCAGTATAAACCAGTAAAACAGAAAGAATGTTCTAATGAGAGTCGTCGCAGGCTTGAAAATTAATTAAAGGGGATAGCTTATAAAAGTGGACCATTAGACGTAACAGGAATAAAAAACGAAATAAAATTAGAGCTTGACAATTAAGCTGGAGGTCCACACCACGCGTTACACGCCTTTTCACTGCCTACACAGCTGTCAAAAAAATAGAATCTGTGTAGTTATATGTAACAAGTTACATGCACAAAAGCGTAGGAAACATTAAGGCGTTTAATGCGAAAAATAGGTTAACTTTCTACTTTTGTAAGCGTCACAAGCGTTCGAACAACTCAGCTAATTTTGACAAATAAAATTTTAATTTTTCTTGTGGTGATGCCGCATAGAAAGCCTTGCATGTAACTTGAACGTAGAACAGTATAAAAATCATGCACGGCATAGAGCAAATTGAAAAAATGGCTTAAATAAATAACCATAGTATGGATAACATTGACTATATAATTGTTTATTCTGACCATAATACGGTTACTTTTGGTTCATTTTGATAATTTAAATTTTTAACCATATTACGGTCATAGAAAAAGGTTTGCTATATATGAAAAATAATGGCTGACCACACAAAAAACTTTCTATATATAAAAAATATATGTCTGATCAGCCAAAAATTTTTCTATATACCTATATGAAAAAAATATGTCTGATCAGAAGAAGTTCGTATAAAACAAGCTTTTTAAAATACTCATTTCTAGTAATTAACCCTATCCAACTGAAGTCCCATATAATTTGTAATAATGATATCGCTCGACACTGTTTTGACCCATGTCCAGAAATTATTAAACTGAAATTGTTTAAATGTTGTACACATTGTTAAACAATAATTTTGAAAACATACAAAAAATGTTTTCACAAAACAACAGTTTTTAAATTGCCTTTTTAATCTTTTTAAAAAGGTGCAGTTTTTAAACTTCCTGTTTTTTTTCGTCATCTAAAATTTTTGTTGTATAAGTGGTCAAATTATGACTAAATACAACCACCATAATTTTTCGAATTATTTGTTGTAACACAAATTATATAATAGTGTTCGTTTGTTACCGAAAAACCACTACGGTTGATTAAATTCTATTAAACGGAAATAATCATAAAATTGCATTGATTGATAGATTGATGCTTTTTTTTCTATTCCTCTCTAGAAGAAACCTAAAGCATAAAATCGAACTGAACAATGCATAAAGTCCATAGAATACACACACACACACACACCCTGACTTTAAGCCAATTTAACTTTGAGTTTGTAGTTTAATCAACTAAACCGCATCCGTTTGTTTATTAACTTAATTAACGAAAAAAGAGACATAAAACTATATTTTATTCAATTGTATGTATCTCTCTTTATTGTTCTTTGTTGCAGACAAAATTTAAATTCTGACTTTACTGACTCAGCTCTGGGCTCTTCTGACAAATCACCGTTGCCATATGGAAATTTTCAATTACGCGATACAACAGTACAATCAATACTTAATCATCCGCGGTATGGTCCCAAGTAAGTTGAGTTCATGTTGCAGCTGCAACGGATTGTATAAAATATATTTTTTTATTTTAATCTTTTTTTAATTTGAAGATCACCATTGGGATCTAATATGTATACGTATTTGAAATTTGGTTTACCTCGTGTTTTCCCACCTAATGCTGGATCGCAGCGATCACATCGTCCCGGGCCTGGTCCGGGTGGCATGCGTGGTAATGGCGGCAGTGGTGTTAATGGTCGCATAAATCGTGGATTTCGTGATAGTTCAGCAGGTCCTGCTGCTGGTTCTTCGGGCTATGACAGCAGTGATAACGAAACTACACGCAGTCGTGGACCACCAAATTTAAGGTAGGATTTTATTATTGTACAAAAAACCGGATTTGTCATATCTTTATTAATTGACATTTAGAAAATATCGCAGTGAATCGGATTTTCGTGCCATAGGTGGTATACCACCATCACGTCCCGATTCCAGAGCTCAAGGTATACCTATGTCAGCCTTAAGACAGGCCAACAGTCGTGCTAGTATAGCCGTTGGTACCCATATTAATACTCACCAACAGTACATTCCCAACGGCAAACATTACGGTCATCGGTCACACAGTGAAGCTGATTTATTGGCGAATGGCAATGATGTTTATGATTATGGTGGCGGTGTCGGAGGCGGAGGCGGAGGCGGCGGTGAATCTCGTCTTTATGCTTCATCACGTCATCGTCATAATCAAATGGAACAAGCTAATGGTCATATGGTTAACTATGGCATGACTCATCGCAAACGTTCGGAAATTGGTTTGATTTATCCCAATATACAAGTTCATTGTTTAGATGTTAATCCCTGTTTGAGAGGAGTCTCGCTACAAGCTAAAGCCGGAGATTTATTTGCTATAATGGCAACATCACAAAAAGAAGGTACTGCCTTGACAGAATGTTTGGCGGGCTTAAGAGAACGAATGGGTGGTGAAATTTTAATAAATGGACAACAAATAAATCGTCGTGGTTTAAGGGGGTTGTGCAGTTATGTGCCTGCTTTAAATGTTTCTTCATTAGACCCGAGAATGAGTGTACAGTGTACCTTGAATTTCCATGCTGCTCTAAGAGGACCCATGGATCGCAGTGATTTAAAAGAGAGGGTTAGTAAAAGGTCTAAAAAAATGTATGAAAATACACTAATGAAGTTATTTCCAGATGGATGTTCTAATTGAGGATTTGGGTTTAACAACGGTTCGTGCTTCAAATGTCTCTTCTTTAACTCACTCGGAAAAACAACGATTAAGTGTGGCCTGCCAATTATTGGCTCAATCTTCAATATTGATATTGGATCAGGTTACTTCAAATATGGATATATTCGATACCTTCTTTTTGGTCGAATATTTACGACAATGGTGCAGTGGTGGTCGTATTGTCATTATGACTTTACAGCCGCCCACATTTGAGATTCTATCTATGTGTTCGGGTGTACTTTTACTGTCGGGTGGTAGAACTGTATTTTCCGGCAGCCGTTCAGATTTACCACGACATATGGGAGAATTGGGTTACCCATGTCCGCCCTTCAAAAATCCTGCTGATTATTATTGTAAGTAAAATCCAACTTCTAACATCTACTTAATGATCCTTAGCACTCGTTATTCCCACATTTAACTCCAATTTAGAGGAAATAAAAAAAAAATAATAAAATGTTTGTTCATGAAAGCAATTTTTTGGTATATTGCATTCACCATTTTTAGTTTTCAAATCTCTATATTGTAACAAACCAAAATCTGAGAAGTAACACCAAAGGTGGATCTGTTATTTTGATTATGATTCAAATATTTTGGAGTCATAATCAGGGATAAAAACCCTTTTCGTCCAACCCATAGTATAAAAAGTACCAGGTATGTTCATTATGAAGCGTTGTCGTTATTTACCCATGTAATGTCAAATTAATTTACAGTATTCCCCGGATAATTGCCTCGCCGAAAATGCCAATATTTTTGGGTAATTATGCGGAGTAAGCATTAAAACGAATACGCTTAACTACCTCGTTGAGGTATTTATAAGAAAACGTTTAACTACCTAATTGAGAATTAAACGAGTACGTTTAAATACCTCAGTGAGGTAATTAAACGTATTTATTTACAAGATACCTTAACTTTGATATACGAAAAAAAGTTAAGACAGGAATTGTTACATGTATCAGTTAAATCTAAAGAGGTAGCAATAAAAAACCATGGGATACTAACTTATGATCAGGGAAACCGTAAAAATTCAATTGCATGGTTTTTCTTGTGCGACCAACGAAGGCAGAAACAATATGTTCATCCGTTTTAGAGCTTTAATGAATTTTGGTATCGATTCGTTTGTGAATAATTTGCATATTTAAGCTAATGCTGCATTTTTATTGCATACAAATTTCACGTTTTTGAAGCATATTTTAATACATTATCAGGATATAAAAGAAATGCTTAAAATGCTGGTTGACAGATGAATTTTCTATTGCTTTAATTACGCCATCTACATTTAATTTTCACTACACAATTGTAAGCCAAAGCAAGTTTTCGTTGAAGATAAATGTTATTCCAAACTTTAAAGTTGTATATATGTATGCATATTAGAGTGGGTCAATTTTTTTCTCGACCAAGCGGTTATCAAAATCGTAATCTACGACGAATTCTAAGAAGGTTTGCCCAAGAAACCATGGATCTAAAATGAAAATCGAGCTTCCCGTTTTTAAAGAGAAACTTTTCTTTTCGTTTAGATATCGTACTTATACGATATCTATTTTTAAGTGATTTTGTTGACGAACACAACCCTTAATACCGTTCATAAGTTTTTTTAAAGAAAGAGCCGAACATTGGGTGGTATCATTGATTCCGTTCCGCAAGTGCGGAAAGCAATTTTAGTGCGGAAGCCAAATTTGTAATTATTCATTCCGTTTGTGCGGTATCCTTCCGTTGTTGCGGTATCATATCTACCATTGCGGTATTGCCATATTATTGAAACCGCAATATAGATATTTTTCACCATTTTGCTTACGTTTACATTTTACAACGAGAAGCTAACGGAAGGTATAAAAATGTAAGAAATATTTAGAGAAAATCATTTAGTTTTGTTATTTAAAAAAAATTATTTTTATTTATTATTTGTATATTTTAGAGAAATTAATTTAATAAAAAAATTATTGCTCACAAAAATTTCAACTGGTTTAAAATGTTCCTTTTACCAACAGCTGCCCCAATAGCCCTATTTTTACTCTAATTTGGGATCTCTAGGGATCCCAATTTGCACGAAACGCGTACCCGTACTTTAAATTTGTGCAAATGAGAGCGGGTTTGAGAGAATAAAATTCTTCTTCTTCTTGCACGAAACAGCCCAGACTTTTTCTTCATGCAAATTTTGAAAATTGTCCAACAGCTGTAAAACATAAACAAAACAAAAAAAGCATAGATTTAAAATTCATGATCCAAATTCTGGAAAAAGGGTTGTGGTATTTCATTCCTTAAATAGATAGTTTTGTACTGAAATATTAGGGATACAAAATGTTAGATCTTGTAAAAGTGTTTGTTTTCTTTTATTTTTGTTAAAAGTAGTTTATTTCTACAGCCAACATAAAATTTTTCAAAAGTGGCGCAATTTTTTTTTTCTGTCAAAACAATGAATTTTTATTTTTATTGTGTTTTTTCTGTTCCCGTACTTTTGTGTAATTTTGTCTCTTTATGAGAGAAATTTATGCTAGCTCTCATTTGCACGAACTTTACCCAAAAAGTAAAGAAACAGAGCTAATATCAACAGAATTTATTAAAACAGGAATGTTAAAAATTTATTGCGGAAAGCTTATTGCGGAATCAATAACACAACCCATTATATCTTGTTCTGTTCTTCGTTAAAAAAAAACAGAACAATTGTTGTGATACTGTTTGTCTACAGTATATTTTAATGTTCTATAATGTTTCTTTTCTTACATTGATAAAGAAATGAACAAACCAAAAATAGCAACGACCGCACCACGAACAGCTTGTGTGTGTATTGTGTTTATGTTTTGTTTGTGTAAAATTATTTTGCTGGCTTTTTGTTTTTTTTCGTATGAGTATTTTGTTTTTGTAAAAAAGGGACGAACATTAATGAGCCGAACCGAACACAATGAAGTTTGTGGAATTTAATGTTCTTATCTTTTGTTGAGTTTGATAAAAACAGTATTATTTTTGTGTTCAAAGATGACTTACAGGGAAACGTTATTTTTTTAATGCTTTTCTACACAAACATTAATAGCATTTCCACAAATATACCGAACCGAACAATAAGGAGCGATATTTAGTGTTTATTTTGGAACACTGGTTTTAATTGTCATAAGAACGAAACCTAAGAAAATTGTTAGAATCGGTATATATCTCATAGTCCACATGCAAAGTTCTTTCTTTATGCCCATAAACCATTTAAGCCCATCATTTTTAACGCAATTACCCGAATTGGGTAATTAAGCGTATATAATTAAACGTGGGATTTTGTTTGAAAAATGGAAGAAAAAAACGGGGATTTAAAACTAAAGGTAAGTAAGCGTGAAAGGCATTTAAGCGTAGGGTAACTAACCGGGTTATACTGTATTTGATTTTTAACGCTTGCTTTAATTTTTTTTTCTTATTTTCTTCTGTTCAAAGTTATATGAGTTTTAAAACTGAGAAAAAAAAATTTAAAATGACTATATCTTGTACTTATTCTACCATGGTCCAACCTAATGCCTCCTATGCAAAACACTTTTGTTAGCGGAGTAGCTTTTTATATCCAGAGGACAACACCCTTCTGCTATGCCAAGAAAATTTTAATAAGCGAAGACACTTTTTGCCATGCACAGGGCAAGATAATTTTTCGCTCGACCGAAAACATTTTATGGCATTTTTATTGAAATTAAAATATTTAAATTAGTTAATTTTTCGCATTCGTGATTTCATTGGCATTTGTTTCAAATCCATTGGAAATTAAATATAACTTTTGCTATTTGTCCCAAAAATTGGGTTTTTTTCTAATCTGAAATGCTATTTTATACCAATAAAAATCTACTACTGCCCCTTTTAAATGTTTTTTTTATTTACATGTCGCTCTTTTGCTGAAACAATAGCTTTCGAGAAAACAAAAGTTTTTACTGCACTTAATGCCGTAACTCAAAAATATAAGTTTTGCATAAAACTACAGTTTTAAATTTACGCACAACATAATGGAAAAAGAATTTTTTTCTGCCGTTGTTGCAGCAAATGAGCGATATGTACATATATATGTACAAATGTCCTCTATGAATATACTTTATTGTTTCAAAACAATATTTGTTCTCTTCAAAAATTTTTAAAACACCCAAGTGGACCTAGTTACCCTTGACGACTTGTCAGCAGCTGCACTATTAGAATCATCGGCACGTATAGAATCTTTAGCCAATTCCTGGGATCAAATAAATTCCGAGCCACCACTAGCAGCACCACCAGCCTCAATGCCTAATTTTATACGTAAAGCAGGATTCTTCGGACAATTTAAGGCGCTAATTAAGCGGTTTGCAGCCTACAAACAACCTGGTTCTCTGCTCACGTGGATCAGTAAATTAATATCGGCCGCTGTATTATCACTATGTATTGGTTGTATATTCTGGGATGTACCAGCTTCAGATCCTCAACTAACCTATAATGATCGTTTGGGTTATCATCATTGTGTCATGGCTTTAATGTATTGGCCACTTCTTATGTTGACCATACGGGATACTCAAGAAGATCGGAGACATGCCGAAAGAGATATACATTTAGGTTTATATTCGCGATCGTTATACATTATAGTACAGGTAAAATGTTTTAAGTCTTGAATATTAAAAAAAATAAACAAAATTATTTTTGTTTTTCTTTAATAGAGTTTATTGGGTCTATTTCCTAGTCTTTGTATATGGTTGGCCTATTTGTTGCCAGCCCATAGTATGGCCGGTTTGTATACCTATACGACCAGTAGTGATACAGGCATATATCTTTATATGGGTAAGTTTTTTTTATAATATTTATAAAAAACTTTTAAGTATACATATCGTCACCTAAAACGCAAAAGGCCCTAACTAACAAAAAAAATCGACTTTTTCATTAAATCTGATATATTGCATCAACACAAATGTCCACTAAAAATTTTAGAATAACATAAGCGAAATTATTGAAAAAAACAAAAGGCCCTATATACAAAAGAATACATGGTAAACGCTAAAAGGCCTACCTAACAGCTTGCATAATATGTAACATTGTCAGTTATTAAAACCACTGGAAGATTTTGTAAGAAAAATAAATTATAAACAATTTAAGGCGATTTATCATTTTAAATGGTTTTTGCTTCTCCTGTAAAATTTTCAAAATGTTAGATAGGGACTTTTGCATTTTAGATGACGATATATTAGCATGTATAAAATTGTATTTTATTTTAGGGTACATGTTGCTCTATCTGACGTTCATTCAAACGTTGGCCTTATTCTGTGCTCATTTGATGCCTTGCAAGGTTTCTGCAATGATTGTCAATACTTTGATTACTTTGGGCTTAACAGCCGTGGGTGGTTATTCGGTACATCCCAAGAACTTATCAAAAATATGGTCTTGGTCCGAATTAATATCGCCTGAGAAATGGCTTTTACCAGTTTTAGTACAAGATGAATATAGTGTGGAAACTTTGGCCAATTCTGCAGGTCTACAATTATGTCGCAATAAACAGGTGAGTAACAGAAATAAATTAAATTATCCAAGACAATTTTCCAATCCAAATATTTTACATATTTATTTTTTTTAAGGTGCAACATCAAGAAATTATTGTGCAACAACCCTGCCCACCGCCGAACGGTACACAAGTGCTAGTCGATTATCAATTATTGCCACAATATCATAAATTAGATCCTACAGCGACATACGATCAAACCACTACGATCGCTTTGCTCATTGCCTCTGTGGTCATATTCTTTGTTACCTTTTTCGTGTTCGTTTGCAATTGTCGCAATATATTTTGTAAAAAACAAAAGAAGGCCTTCAAGGATCGCATTTAATGTTGTAAAAAGAGTGCAGAACGCCTAGATATTCGGAAGAGTTGAAGAAGTTACTTCTTTAAAAATAGTTACTTATTTAAACATAATTAGTGCTGCAATATTTTAATTTTATTTCTAAGTTTAACGACTTCCATAGTTTAAGTTATATTTTTTATATTTAAATAATTAATTATTTTATTATGTTGCACATTTTGATTATGCATTTATATTGTAATGATGAACTTTTTTTAAAATCAAATTTTAAATTAAAAATATTTAAGTATACTTTTAATAAAATATTTTTACTAATAATTGTTGCAATTCTAACTAAAGAAACAAAAGGAAATATATAAATATAAAAGAATATTTTAAATTATTTTTAAGTAATTTTAAATTTACTTGATTTATAAATGTTTTAATAATAATAATTTTAAGAGAATTTAATTGTAAAATAAAAATATTATATACAATATTTTTTTTTAAATAGAAAAGAAAAACTGGTTAATTATTATGAAATTGTCAGGAGGAAATTCAATATTTCACAAATTTATCAGAAATGTCTCCGAACTATATTTATTAGCACGGGCTATAACTTATTAGATAAAGTTAAATTCTTCCAGGTTATCATACAATATAGGAGCCACATTCATGGTCACCGGTCGAGCTTAACTTTCGTATAGGAAGCCGAGAACTTCGAGAATCTTTTCCTGAGTATCACAGTCTTTAACAGTAATTAAACTTAAGGGATGTATGGTTGGGAAATTGTGTTTATTTCATATAAGTTGTGTAAACAAAATTATGCCCAATTTTCAGGATAGTATTAATTTCTTAATTAAGTTAATTTTCATATAAACTTAAATCGTATTGAAATACAGATTAATTTTTTGAGTTTTTTTTTTAAACCTACGTTTCCACATGCAAGTAATTACTTGCAAGTAGTGTATACGTATTATCAACGAAAAATCGAGGAAAAAGTGTGATATATTGAGTTTTTCGAACTTGCACTTGCATGTGGAAACGGGGGTTAACCCTACGTTTCCACATGCAAGTAGTTACTTGCAAGAAGTGTATACGTATTATCAACGAAAAATCGAGGAAACAGCCGATTGGCTGAAAGTATAAAAATTGTGTGAGTGTTAGTGAAACAGTGTGAGTGTATTGAGTTTTTCGAACTTGCACTTGCATGTGGAAACGGGGGGTAAGATAAAAGTGTGGTAGCACTACTATATACAAAAAATATTATAAAAAAGTGTATTTATTTACAAGGTGGTCTCACAAAACAGATGTCTGTTTTTGCCTTGCCTGTTATTGTTGTATTGTTGTGAAATTGAGGCCAACTTGCTAAGTTATTACAATGGAAACTAAAGCGGCCCATACACTTGCAAAATTATTATATGTGATATTCGCCATATTAATTCCATTTTGTCCTATATTATGCAATAAGTCGCACAATGATTTCAGTCAATCAATAAAAAGGTGAACATAACCTATAGGAATAACATAAACAGCATTGTACAATGTTGCCATATTATGCTACCTTCGAATATCACATACGCATTGGCGATATAACTGTATAATACGTAAAATTGAACAATTTTATTGCAAGTGTATGATCCGCTTTCAGTTGATTTTAAATGTACCAGTTTGGTGAATTATGTTGCATTTAAGTGCTTAGTGAAGAACAGAATTTTAGGCAATTCACAAAGTGTTCTATTGTGTCATATTGATTTTATTTGCTATATTTTTATAAATCTTTTATCAAGAATAAAAATTGGGAACTAAGCACGAATAACAAAATCTTTTAAATTAAAATTTTGTATTCCCAAAAATTACTTTTGATAACTTATTTTATAATTTATAAAAAAACCGCGTCTGTTATCAACAAGCACAAAACGACGAAACTAACCCCCCGTTTCCACATGCAAGTGCAAGTTCGAAAAACTCAATACACTCACACTTTTTCACTAACATTCACACAATTTTTGTACTTTTAGCCAATAAGCTGTTTCTTCGATTTTTCATTGATAATACGTATACACTACTTGCAAGTAATTACTTGCGTTCCATTCTTCTCTTTTCTGGCAATGAATACGATTATTCGGGTATGTCATATAATTTGTACGAAAGCACTATAATTCAAATGTAAATTTTTCTGTGCGAAATAAATAACTACTACAAAAACATGATGTTCAAACCAAAGCCTGTACGAATTCCATAAGTAAGCTTAACGCAATTTAAAAAAATGGAATTTAACCCATTAACGACCAATTATTAACCCTTTTTCAGCCATTACAAAAACATGCATACAAAAACATGGTATTCAAACCAAAGCCTGTAAAAATTTTATAAGTAAGTTTAACGCTATTTTATTCAGCTTATTGCTAAGCTGAAATTCTTCTACGGATTCGCTCCTACATAATAGCTCCATAACTTCAGATGGAAGTGAAGAACGCTTACGCTCTTGTAAGCATCTGGTTAAAAATGATATAGAAATTAATGGATCTGAACTATCGACAGCCCTATTAAATACATCTAACAGGTTATTGGTGCGGCTGTTTTTGCGGGCGTGATGCAACCGATCGTCTTTGTATATTTTGCGTCGCGATTCAGAAGCTTCTTCTCCAAGAAAACCTATTGGTTGTTTAGTGTTACTATCAAACCCGCAACTAATTTATTCAGAGCTTAAAAAATCTATCTCCTCCGCTTCCATTACAGCTTAAACTACAGTGAGCAAAAAAAAAAAACTTGTACACGAAATATTTCTCATACTGTTAAGCACGGTGGCGGTAATGTTATGGTTTGGGGGTGTATGAGTGCTAATGGAGCAGGAAACATTGTGTTTATCGAGGGAATCATGAAAAAAATAGATTATTTAAATAACCTGAAAAATAATTTGCCACAATCCGCCCAAAAAATAGGTTTATGGAATGATTTTGTTTTCATGCAAGATAATGGTCCAAAGCATTCGGCCGTTATCTTAAGGAAATGGTTAATTTATAACACAAAAAAAGTTTTGCCTCATCCTCCCCAGAGCCCGGATTTAAATTCGATTAAGCATTTGTGGGCTCATATGAAAACAAAATTATGAAATTACCACATATACGGCAAAGAATCCTTAAAAAACGCTCTCAAAGATATCTGGAGTTCTATTCCCCAAGTAGTTACAAAAAATTTAGTCCATTCGATGCCAAGAAGACTTCTATCTGTTAAAGAAAATAAAGGACACCATACAAAATACTGAAAACCTAAACATTTTAATCTTTTTTAAAGTTACGTTAATTTTTTTGTCCTGCACAACTTTTTTTTATTTTATATAATATAAAATATACGGACACCACTACATGATAAAAGACCAAAAAAAGACCCGTGTCTCACAGTTTTGCCCAAAGTCATGCACTTTATTTTGATGGGCCTCCAAAGATTTGGGGCCTCGGTGTCATTTTTGCAAAATAGTGATCATTTTCTCAGGTTCATATCTTGCAAGCCGTTCGGAATTTTGATTAACCCTCTGAAACAAAGTTGTAGCTCTTGCCAAAAAGAACTTATAAAGTATGAACATATAAAATCAACAAAACTTCATCTTCAAGATCAAAATCGCAAAAAACTTTTAAAAAAAATCGATTTTTTTACCTTTTTCCCCCTGTTCAGGTCCATAGGTAGCAAACCGTTAAAAATTCAAGGAAACAATCAACTACAAAAATGTACCTAAGATCTCAGTTAACAACTTTTTATAATAAATTAACTTCCTAGGAATGATTCTTAGCACCGTTTAGGTAGCCGCAAAATTTAAAAATTTTTTTACTTTTTTTCCCTACAAGAAAAGGCATAACTCAAAAAACGCAAACAATCGCAATTTGTCACAAACCGAAATAAACCCATTAGATTATATTTAATCCAAATGTTTAATTTGAAAGAGGTCAAATGGGGTCAAAATTTTTAAACGCTTACGGAATGTAAAAATTTAAAAAAACTGAACTTTTTTAAGGTAATGTTGTCTTATGAGTTTTTTTCAATTATACTGACAAAAATACAATACGCCGTGGCCGGGGCTCGAACCCTGGCCGGCAGGTTACCATGACATGTTTCGATCGCAACCACTCGATCTCCTCAGGTGGATTTGTCGTCTTACACCCGCAGCTATTGACGACTGCTGACGTCAATAGTCAAACATCAATCCTTAAACCAAATTGTATTTCAACATTTGGTAGATCGAAATTTGCTTTTTTTAATGATTATCCATTTAAATTGATTTTACATGTTTTTTCTTACTTCTGTTTTTTCCGTACTTTTGTCAAGAATTTTCACATTTTTCAGTTCGTACCGTTTTGGTTTGCTCTTCAGCTTTCGTACGTTTTCGTAAATCCGAAAAAAAATCAAAATATTGTTTTTTTGTAAAATATGATATTCAGGCATGATCTGAAAATCACAAAATTTCAAATCACATGTGATTTTAAAATCCCAATTGTGATTTAAGGGTGTTTTGAAAGCCATAAATGTTTTAACTTGGCTTAAAACGGTGGAAAAATATAAGCAAGTAATCGGCGGCCACCGGGTTAAAATCACAATTATGAAAAATTGTTTTTTCCAGAACACTTTTCTTGTGATTTCAAATCACTTTCACAAGAAGTGATTTTCAGAACATGCCCGATTATTATTAATTATAAAACCGCTTCTTTTTAAACATAAAAAAAATATAAATCATTGTGGGAACTTCGAAAATAAATTTAAAAAATTGTCAAAAACTTAATTTTATCCTTGAAAAATTGCTAAATAGCAATATGGTGCTTCAATATTTGCAGCATTGATAGAAAACAGAAAACAAAAAAAATAAGTCAATGCTTTTTTTGTTTAATTTTACATTTTTTTCTTTGTTTGTAAACTGTAAAAAAAAATAAAAAATTTGTTATCTAAATAGGTTTTGTCTATTTTTCAAGACACAACTTAAGAAACAACAGGATTCTCTATCATTTGGAATATTTTTGACACAAAAGTAGTAATTTTTTGAGCTCGAGGTCGAACGTTTCTTTAATGTTAGTGCCAGAGTGTACAGTTAGTGCTCTCAAATTAGTAATTACACTCACTTTTTTAAATGAATTTTAACCAAAAAATTTTTGCGTTTTTGTTTTCAAGAAAAGGTAAACAGGTGACAAACCTAATTAAATTTAACAAACGTTTATAAGACATTTTTCATAGAAAATTTATTTTGTAACCCATTATTAACGTTAAAATATTTTTATGAATTCAGTAGTGTCTGAACGAACGCCCTTTTTCAGACCTAACCTTAATCCAAACTTCGGTAAATTTTGCAAAGATCGTCCGAACCCGAAACGAACCCGTCATTAAATCTGGGGCCAGATTCTGGCAGTCGTGATCGAGTACTTTCTCGATTTGAAAGCAATTTAATATCTAATTATTTCTGTCAATACTGAACGAATCGGAATTATATTTTCGTTATTGTAAAGCATTTATTCGATTTTCACAATGCTGAAAAAATAATTTCGATTCGTTCAGTATCGACTGAAATAAAATTGCTTTCGAATCGAGAAAGTACTCGATCACGAATGCCAGAATTAGGCCCCTGAACTATAATACTTTTTTTTATTAAAAAAAAATAAAATTTCAGGATTTTATATGCAAAATGAAAAGATAAAGTGCACTTCAAAGAATAGAACTTAAAAAAATCAGAAAATATATAAAAAACGTATTAGAACGAGGAATAGACAGTTAAAGATACCGAAACACCAATCGTCCTACTCCACTGGTTGCTTCATATGTACAATATTTGATACTCACTGTCAAGAACTGCGGTGGAACTGTTATTGGTATTGGGTGCAATGGCAGCCAATGCAGTAGGACGATTCGTGTTTGTTAGTGGTGTTATAGATAAGCATCAGTATAAGCGAATATTGGAAGGTAATTTTAACGATTCCGTAGATCCTTTGGGTCTTGGCAAACGTTGGGTATTGAAACAGGATAATGACCCCCGAGCTTACAGCACGTTCAGTAAAAGAGTGGTTGCTTTATTATGCACCAATTCGATTAAATTCACTCCGCAACCACCTGACGTGAATCCTGTAGATCACTTTTTGGATCTCTTAAACGTTAAGTTGGCAAAAGGAACGCTCGGAACAAGAATGATGCAAAATTGTTTTGGGGGACGCCTGGAAGGATATACCTCCAGATTCCACAAAAAGTGAGTACGGTCAATGCCCAACAGACTGCAGGCCGTGATTTATGCGAACGGAGGTCCAACTAAATACTGCGTTTAAGAAAAATAAGGTCTTATATGTGCTTTTTTGTGCCTATGAATTTTACTATTTCTTTTTTTTCTGTGTTGAATTTTTAAAATTTTTTTTTAAATAGAATAATAATCTTTGTTATAAAAAAACTGCATTTATTTTTTATAAATTGTTCATATAATTTTAAGAATATATGCAGTTTATGCGATGAACGAATAGTTATGTCCTTAACTGTACTTATATATATTTTAAAAAACTTAATTATAAAGATTTTCGATCATATGACAGCCCAAAAATTCAGGTTATTTTAAAATTTTTTATATTTTTTGTACGGGAGGTACCACGCCCACTTCTTCAATCCCGCCCACATTTAGTGGGATGCTGTGTATTGATTACCTAAATCTGGCTGAATTTCAATAGCAAAATTAAAATGAGCATACCTGACATAAATATATACCAACCAAGCCCCCATCATATCTGGGGGCTTCGGAAACTCCATTTCAACGGACAGGCGGACAACCGGATTTAAACGTCCCTTCTCAAAAGGATCCAGAATATATATACTTTATAGGGTCTAAGAGCAATATTTTAAAAATTAGAAACGGAATGATAAAGTTATACATATGTACCCTTTTCCCTTTGGTGAAGGGTATAATAAAAAAGAAAATTTAAAATAGTTTTTTGTCTTTACTGATTAAATCTCATACATGAATTAACTTAAAACTAAACAAAAGATTCGAAAGGGAAAATACGTAAATATGTACATAGAAAAGATATAAAATATTAATGATGGAACAAACGTAAGTTGGTATGAACCATTATAATGCCGTGTTCATTGCAAGCTGCAATTACACCAGCATCATTGGTAGAACCAGCAGGACTGGCAATGTAGGACACACCACTCTGCGAAAAGAAACATATAAAAAATTATTAAAATCTAATATTCTTTGCTTCAAATAACATTTTAAAATTTAAACTTACTAAACGAGCACGATCAATATTATCTCTGAAGGGGAAGAAAGCATCGGAACCCAATGCAACCCCACTCAGTTCCTTAAGCCAAGCTGATTTTTCTTCCGCAGTCAATTGGGCGGGTACTTCTTCATACATGGCTTCGAATTGAGCAAATGGCATGTCCTTGCCTACAGTACCATTAACAAAGTTGTCAATAGCGTTTGATATTTCCGCACGTTTAACTCCAGCCTTGAATTTCATTCCCGCAACACGGGGATGTTGTCTTAACCACCAGTTATCAGCTTTTTCACCTGCCAAACGTGTACAATGGATGCGAGATTGTTGACCAGCACCAATGCCAATAACTTGGCCGTCACGAGCATAACATACTGAGTTACTTTGAGTGAATTTCAAGGCAATGGTGGCTACAATCAAATCACGTACAGCTGCTTCGGGTAATTGGTTGTTTTTGGTAACTACATTTGTAAAGAGTGAAGGGTCAATGACGGCATCATTTCGCTTTTGTTCCAAAGTTAAACCAAAAATGGTTTTATGTTCAATAAGGGATGGCTCATAAGAAATATCCATCTGTACGTAAAACAAACATGATTAATGTGATATATTTTATTTAAAAAACTGACCTCTAAGATGCAGTAGGCCCCATTTTTCTTTTTCTTTAAGATTTCCAAAGCGGCTGGTTCATAGCCTGGAGCAATAATACCATCCGAGACTTCGCGGGAAATAATTTTGGCGGTGACAACATCACACACATCGGAAAGAGCAACGAAATCCCCAAATGAAGACATACGATCAGCACCTCTAGCTCTGGCATAGGCTGTCGCAAGGGGTGTTAAGGAATCATACAAGTCATCGACCATGCAAAGTTTGGCTTGTTCTTTGCTCAAAGGATTACCCACAGCAGCACCAGCTGGAGAAACGTGTTTGAAACTAGTGGCAGCTGGCAAGCCCAAAGCTTTCTTCAATTCTCTAACCAACTGCCAACCGTTAAGAGCGTCGCAAAGATTGATAAACCCAGGAGAAGCATTAACAACGCGCAATGGTAACTTCTCCAATTGTGTAAAAATTTGAGCAGGCTTTTGATGAGGATTCATACCATATCTCAAATTGAGTTGGGAAACGCCATTTGAGTATTGTTTGCGGAAATAGTCGGAAATGGCATCATCATAGTTGGCAGTGTGTGTGAAAGCTTTTAAAGCTAAAAGTTTTCGGGTTTCTACCGAGGTATCGCCATTTTGTTGAATTTCAGCAACAACTTTACTGTAATCGCCAGCCTCGCAGATGACGGTTACACGATCGTGATTCTTAGCGGCTGCTCTCAGCAAAGTAACGCCACCAATGTCGATATTTTCAACAGCATCGGCCACAGTTACGTCGGGTTTAGAAACGGTATTAACAAAAGGATACAAATTGCACACTACCACACTGATATAATCGAAATTTTGTTTTTTCATATCAGCTTGATCGGAAGGTGAGAGACGAGCTAAGATACCACCATGCACAGCAGGATGTAATGTCTTAACACGACCACCCAACATTTCAGGAGCGCCAGTAATGTCGGAAACATCCTTAACGGATAGACCAGCATTACGTAAAGCGGTAGCAGTGCCACCACTGGCGACCAGTTGGTATCCCAAACCAGATAAGGTTTTACCAAAATCAATTAAGCCGGTTTTATCCGAAACGCTGAGGAGAGCTAAAGAAAGATTGTAAATAATTTTACTTCTAAAATACTATTTACCAGTTATTCTGCAAAATATTTTGCTTTACATACCAATGCGCTTAGTAGCCATTTTACTGTTTAATTTTAATTTTTTTTTAATTTAAATGCAAATAAAAAAATTGTTTTCCGATGAAGTGTAACTTTTTGCCGCAACTGCAATTGAAGAATATTTAAAATGTTAAATTGTTTTCTACAAGTCAATTTTCATCATTCCGTCCTGTTGTTTTTCTTTTAATCAAATCGTTTTATTGACCTTTTTTAATACTGTTGTGTGATAAGCCTTAATTATTAATAAATATGTGCAAACTTTTTTACATTACATTTAACCTATCCCCAGCTATGAATTATCTGTGATTTAAAAAAAATAACACGTCACAACAAAATATTTTTTACCATTTGTATTTTTTTTAAATTGTAAAACATATTGAAACTTAAATTGTTATACACTATTTCCAAATAAAATAATAACCAAGTTATACTTTTTTAAAACAAAAATTTAACTAAAAATTAATTAATGATTAACTCCGAAAAACAATAGGAAAAAATTAAGGAAGGCTGATTATCATATAACCTGATAATCAGCATTCCGTGTACAACCCAATTTTGTATTTTACATAAGTATTTCATATATTGTTCGCAAGAATTTTGTGGTGCGAAATCAAAAACGATTTTGTAAAATGTATGACAGTTTTCGTATATGGACAAATCCCAGAAACAGTCCACCAACTAAAAATTTTTTCAATAAATTTTTTTATGGAATATAAGATTTAAAAGTATAGTCGGTCAAGCCCAACCATATGATACTCTACACAACAGTATTTAAAAACACATTTACAAAAATCATGCTTGTGTGTCCATATAAATATGGATCTATCTATCTATGTTTTAAATTTCATTAAAACCGGTTTGAAAGTTTGTGAGAGGCAGAAGTTGGCCCTACCACCCCTTGTGGTCCTATTTTTTAAAAACTGCATACTTATGTATCCATATAAATGTGGATCTATTCTGATTCTGAGTCGATCGGTATACTTTAAGGTGGGTCCAGGACCCATATTTTAAGGCGTTATACACATCAGCACAAATGCATAATACCCTCTCCACTATTGTGGTGTGGGTATAAAAATGTATTTCGATGATCATTAATACAATAATTTTTACCAAATCCTACCCCACCCCTGATCTCTTAAGGTTATACATGAATTTAACATTATTTTAGGTTTTTTATGTGCTTAAAGTATCACTTACCGCAGACTATTCAAAATATAAATTTCGTTACAAAAAAAATTTATATTCATTCATACATTCATTAATAATCACAGAATTAGTTTAAGAAATGCAATTCATAAAAATATAATTGTTTTGTTTGTATAAAATTGGGTTTATTATATACTACTGGAAAAACCGAACCTGCGTTGTGAGGCGAGCGTCACAAAGGGTTCACGGCTTTTGTCAAAAAACACAACATTTTTTGGCTGCGAATAAGTGATTTTAGAATTCTCTTATATTCATCTTACTTTTAGGAATTTGATTTTGTATAACTTATGATGCAAAATTCGCTAAAAAAAAATTAGGAAAACACACTTTAAAATTACTTCCACTTTTAGTGGCGTGCGTCACAAAACTTTGTTATCAATTATTTCGCAACAAATACCTGCTAAGAAATTATGATATATGATATTCGTAAGTATATATGTATGAGTTGAAGCTATCTCTTTTGAAAGACCAAAAAATGTATATTTTAAGCGTATTAAATTTAGGTTAACTAACTGTTTTCAGAACACGAACGAAAAGCTGAAATAGCAAATGTCAAAAAATAACAAATTTGTGATCGTTTTGTGAAAGCTATTGTAAATGTGTAAACAAAGTAAAAAAAGAGAAGAAAAAGTATTTTTGAGTGATCCTTATATGTATGAAAAATTCTTATTTATATAGATAGGGTTTGGTCGTTTTACATTTGAAATCGCAATGAATCTAAAGATGTTTTATTTACATTTTGAAGCCAAGATCATTATTCAATTATCCAATCAAAACCGAAAAATATTTGTTTCCAATTGGTTTGCTGTGACATCACCGTTTCGTTCATTGCAATGCTTTATGATACACTGCATTTGTTTTGTTTTTTTTTTTTTTGTTGACTGGCGTGTAAACAAACAAAGCGGATAGTTTTCCGACACGGGAACAGGCAACATACAATTGACCTTGGGAGAAGCATGGATTTTGAAGGTTAATTCCGCAAACACTTACTGACTGTCCTTGTGATTTGTTTATTGTCATTGCGAATGCAAGATGCACCGAAAACTGAAAGCGTTTGAAAAGAAGGAAATTAGCCAAATCGTCCAGTCGTTAGTAGTCGACGTAGATAAACCGTTTTCAAATATTTTGACAAAAGTGGGCTTAAAAACTTGCGTGGTCAGTTATACTCATACGGGTCATAACCCAAGGATTAGTAACCATTTATTCCAAGTTTGAACTGAATCTTAAAAGAAATAGATTTTTTTATAAAGCGGATTAGGGAAAAAAGAAGTTTTAGATATATCGGTAAAATTGGGCGTAGACCACTTTTCTTTCTCTACAAACCTTATTCGGACTATTAACATTTAAAAAATAGCCAAATCGGCCCAAAAATTGAAAAACCCTCGTCTTGAGTAAGAAATTATTTTTTTTTATACATAAGCCACTCGCATCCCAAAAGGCGACCAAAACTACCTTAAAGGAAAAGACATAAGCTTTCTTTTGAGCAAAAAAAAAAAACATTCCGGATAACAAAAAAATAAAAAAAAAGTTTTAAAATTAAAAAACAAATTTGAAAAAACAAAAAAATTGTTTTCAAAGATTGATCAAATAGCTATCGAAGCTTCTTGAGACAAATTTTGCTAACAGAAATAGGTAATAAGTTACACCTGTATGGCCAAAATGTTAAACTTTGACCCCCTCTAACTCAGAAACTTTTTGACCGATCTTGTTGAAAATGTGTGTCTAAACTACTATCCAATAGGACTAACCTTGGTGCAATTTCATCCAAATCGGAAGACATCGACTTAAAAATTGTGTCACTTGATATGAAATCCCCCATATGTATGTACATATCGTTAGCTAAAATGCAAAAAGGCGTAACTAACAAGAAATTCAAAATCGTGTTTTTGATTAATTATTATGAATGCCATTGAACTACAGGTGTTTACAAAATTTTCACTTCTGATATCAAAAATTGCGTCTTTATTCACAAAAAACAAAGGGACGTAACTACAAGAGCGTTTATTTTATAAATGCAAAATTACGTACCTAATTAACCATTTTTTCAACAAAATGCAATGAAATAGTTTCCTTTGAAAATGGTTTAAAGAATTCCATGGACGACTTATCAATGCATGTTTTCTGCCATACTTATAGTTTTCATTGAATAAAGTTTTTTGTTTTTCCTGTAAAATTATGTTTTTGTTAGTTACGCATTTAAGCTAACGATATACATACAAACTTTTTTTTAAATTTCAAATACCTATCAACATTTTTAAAAACTTAAGAGGTTCATAACTCGAAACTATGCGTTTGCCACTTCTTTCACTTAATTTTTTCTTTTTATTTTTGAATTTTCTACAACCCTAGCTACTTGTTTTTTAATTGGAACTGCGTCGGTAAACTGGATTAACACCTTCCATTTTTGCAATCAAAAAAATAAAATGAACTAAATACCCTTATTTACTATTTTGTCCACGTTTTGGTAATGAAAGGTTGGTTTAAAAATTATTTTTCATATCTATCGCATTTGTTCAACAATAGTGTATTAACTCGAAAATTTTATTTTTTCACATTTTGAAAAAAATCCACACATAATATTCAAATCTACCCGTTGTTACAATATGATGCTATTTTGCCTACTTTTTGGCAGAGCTGTAAGTTTATCATTCATTTTTTAATTAATTCGCGAATCATTTATGCACTGAATTAGCAAGTTTTTAAGTAATTCCGTTCACACAAAAAAAATTAATTTAATGAAATTTGAGTCAATTCAAATAAATTTCGTAAAAATTAATTGCAAATTATTTCCAATTCCAATGAATTGCAATTCGTTTCCAATTCAAATGAATTTGTAAAAGTGAATTGCAATTAATTTAACAGATTTATTTGAATTAATTCAAAATCAATTAAATTCAAATGAATTAGAAAAAAGAATTAGCAATTCATTTTAAACTCATTTAAATTAAATTTATTGAAACTTAAATTGATTTTGTATTGGAATGGAATTGTCAGATTGCCGCAGAATAGTAATTAAATTATTAGTTATTGGCACATTATTAGTACATGGAAAAATTTTGTTTATTTGCTAAAAGAAACTTGAATTTTTATTTTTATCAAATTGTAGTGTGATAATATTATTAAAAGTGTAACAATAATTTTTTTTTAAATAATCTCATATTTGTATATTGTGGAAAATGTATTTTTTTAAAAATTTTCCAATCGAATTTTAAAGATTTTAGCAACTTTAAATCTCAACAACATTTTTTGCTGTCAAAGCTGTGTTCATATACTCGAAATTCTTACAACTTCTACTACTTCTTACGAATACTTCTACAATTGGAAAAAATTACTATGCTTCTACCAAACATTTTTAAAACTTTCGAGTTAATGTCTTTATGATGAAGTGCGATCTGTATCTATGTATGTTTGTGTATATTTTCAATCACTTGTGTGTGGTAGTTAGTTAGTAAATGGAAAAAAACCTGTTGGATCCGATGATCATATTACAAAGAATCTAGTCGAGTTTTAAGTTTGCTTGTCAAAAAGAGCACGCCAATAAAACCCACATGCAGTATTAGAAAAAAATTTCTGCAGGGCAGCATTTATCAAATTGGTCAAAAAAATTTCCAGTTTAAGCAACCATTCATTCAAAAGATACAAAAACTTTTATAATTTTGATCAAAAAAACCATATTGCAAACATTGTGGTTTAATAGATGTTTTCTTCCATTCTCCATAACCTCCCATGTTTTCTTCATTTAGGGCTCTGCTACACGTTTAATATACATATGTACATACAATAATTAAGCCATTTGAATCATTTTAATTAATCGATGGATCACAAAAAATTAGGCTATTTTACGATATGGATCCATCCATACTGCATGCTACACGTTAAATAAATATCACGAGATCTCGATCAATATAAATTGAACGTGTAGCAGTACCCTATTACAGGTCTTTATCGAATTTGATTTGTTGTCGATTTGTCTTTTAATAATCTTTTCAGATATTTTATTTTCCTTACCGTCTTTTATTTTTATTGTTAAAAAATTGGTAATAAAAAAAATTTTTTTAACTTAATTTAAAATACGCAACTGCACTCTCTCTCTAAATTTACCGGTCTCACTAGTAATTATTGCAAAGATACTACCGTGGCTGCCAACTTTTACGAGGTATCTTAATTTTGACGGTTTTTGGTTTCAAAACGATTTTTAAAACGACAAATTTTGTACAAATTTTCAAAAGTTTTTATCATGTTATTTTATCCATCTTTTCAAAGCATTTAAACAGAATTTCCGACGTGTAAAGCAGATGTTCGATATCTCTCGGGTTCAGTTCATGTAGCCCCTAATTGTCTTACTATTAATGAATTACAATGCTTTTTAAAACTTTTTGGTTGTGTTACTGCAATTATTCTGGATATTATTCAGATAACGCCCTCAGTTCTAGACTTTCAAATATTTTGAGCCTTCACGTTTGTAAAGGTTGTCCGAATTTGAGGTATCATCGGTCGATGGAAATCGCTACAGCGAGATGATCCGAAGCTTTTTGTATTGGAAAATTGATAACTTAGACGTAGAGAATATGCGGTTTCAACAGGATGGTTCCACTTGACACACAGCAAGAGAAAGAATAGATCTTTTAAAAGAAAAGTTCGAAAATCGCATTATTTCTCGTAGAGGAGGAGTGAATTGCCAGCAAAGATCATGCGATTTGACCTCTTTAGATTACTTTTGTGGTGCTTTATGAAATTGGAAGTGTACTGTAATAACCCCACAACAGCTCAAAAACAACATTACCGAGCAGATATCAACCATTGACAACAGTTAATGGAAAAACGTGATTGAGAATTTTGGAAAAAAAATTAGGAGCCCGCTGAGCCAGTAGGGGTTCACGGGACCGACATAATTTTTCATTTTTAACCGGAACATATTTGTAATAAACTGAAATTAAAATATTTTTAATATCCAAAAAAAAACCCTTTTTTATTAAAATTCAAATATTACCTTTGGTAATGTCTGCCAGTAGATGGCAAGAATTTACCAATACATATCACAAATTTTTGCTATTTTGAACTGATTGGCATTGGTCGATCACAGACGGAAACATATTTTAAACCGCACAATTTTTGTTATTTTCTTCACACACGGGATTATTTTATCTGGCTTAAAATTGTATGTACGTACTCTGCTTTGTAAGTATTAGTGTTTTTTGCATCCATTTTTTTTTTTTTTAATTGTGCATGCATTAATTTTGTGCTGCTTGTGCAGGTTTGAAGCCGGTTGAAACTTTACGCCAACGAAAAACTATTTTCTTCACGTCGCTTGCCAACAAACTGCCATTGTGCGACAAATTGCATAATATAGGACAAAATGGAAATAATATGGCGAATATCAATAATAATGTAGTAAGTGTATGGGCCACTTAAGGGGATTTTTTTCTAAAACACTTAACTTTACTTCAAAAATATTTTCGAACCATTTTAAACAAAATTGCAAAAATTGTATATAAAAAATGTTTTATCGCAAGGTGAAGGGATTTACAAAATAACCAATAAAAGAAGTTTGTATGTACCATAGTTGGGGGAAGTGCACTTAATATTGATTAAAATCAGCAGTGCACTATAACTAAATAAAACTGCAAAAAAATTAGTTTGCACTCCTTTTACCAACTTAGTGCTGATATTTATTTTTTTAACTACCACTAAAAAAATTTAGTGATAGTGAACATTTTTATACTATACTATATGAAAATTTTTTCCCTATTTTGAACTTTTTGAACTTGCAATCAAAAAAGGTGCATACAAATATTGTCTTACTAAAAAGTGTAACTTTGTATGTGCATGATTTTTGATTTCTTTTGAGGATATGCATAGGCAAAAAACATTAAACAAAATGAAATTTTGTCAATAACGCTGTAATTATTGGCTTTAATCATGAAAAAAAAAATTTTAAATTTTAAAATTAGTGCAACAATTTAATTTGCACTCAAATGAGTGATGAAAAAAAGTTGCAATAAGCTTATGAATGCTTTTTTTTAAGTCAAACTATTTTTTTTTTTTTTTTTTTGAGTGCAAAATTTTTTAACATCACTATCATTCATGTTTAGTGAGACTGCAAATTTTCAACTCATCACTCAACATCAACAAAAAGATTGCAATATTTTTGCACTATCACTAAATGTGAATTGAAACTGCAAAATGAGTGCACTACCCTATGTTTATCTATGGTATGTATATAGTTAACGGAAGCGAGTTTTTTATTTTTGAATTTTTTTAAAGATATTTTAAATGTTATTATAAATGGAAACTAAAAATAACAATCAATTTTCAAAAACTATCAAAAGTTAATGTTATTTTACAATGTTGATTTTTGTGACGATTGAGTTAACCCTTTCGGTTATTCTATGCCAGCAAAATATTTAGAAATTAATTTTTTGATATTTTTGTGTTTTTATTTAATGCTTTTAGTGAAATAGAAAAATAAAATATTTGGATTGGTACACCCAATGCATTCTGATAGGCCATGAAGCAAACATGCCTTTCGAGATTAGTAATTTATGAAAAAAGGGCACTTTGTAATTTTGTAAATATTGTTACGAAAATAATGTTATTTTATAACTTTCCATAAGGTTTTTAGCAGATTATAATTGCCTTAATAAGTGGAGAAAAAGTTAGATCCCAAGTGTTGTTCAAAGAAGGTGTCCGATTTTTTTAAATACATACTATTTCATTTGACATAGATTTTACTCAAAGAAAAAAATAATAATACAGAAATATACATATAATATAAATGATCGTGTTTTTAATTCATTTGTCTTTCTGACTGTAGAAGAATAGCTTTATTTTATGAAGAAAATGCATTTGAATATACATCTCTCTGATTATAATCTTTCTACATCTTTCTGATTATAAAATGTTTGAAATTGCATTAAAAATTTTAACTGAAGTTATTTTCTTTTGTTCCTTTATATACATTCTATGCTATATATATGGAATGATGCTCTAAAACCACTTCTGCTACAAAATTAAAAAAAAAATATATTATTGATTGTTAATAGCATAATAATAAGGTTTAATAGTTATAAAATCGAAAAAAAAAATTTTTAATCAAAAACAAAAAAGAAGTACCGAAAGGGTTAGTTCAATTAGACGATTTGTTCATTAAGCTTTGGCGATTTCGAATCAATTTTATCTGGCAGCAATGGATACTAAAAGCAGTGATGTCAAATTAGGGTTTTTATTTTGAAAACGGGGATACAAAATTTGTTTTGGGAATTTTGCTGAGGACTTTTCCTTAATTTATAGCTATAAATATACCTTGGTTTTGCCTATCAAGTTTTAATACACTCACAATTTTTTACCAATACACTCATACTTTAAAAAATTGAAACGACCTTGCCCTTAAAATTCTCTTTCCAGTGTGTGTTTCAATTTAGGTTCAATAAAACAGCTGATTTCAAGGTTAGTGAGCAAATTTTTCGTTTGTCTCATGGTGGAATAAGCAGGTGGCATCGGTACGGCAACAAATACAACATTACAACAAAAATGGAAATTACATCACCGTTTACGTCAAAAAATACATTAAACAAAAATCAAAGCGTGCCGTTGAATGTGATGAAATAAATAAATTTTTAGCCAATTTTTATTTAATTATGATCAATATCTTATTTATTTTAATTTAAAATTATCAAAAACTTTAATAAAATACAATAATCACAGCACAAAACGTGGACTTTTTGTAAACATAAACAAAACTTTGACATAAACCTAGACAAACAATGCAAAAGCAAAAAATCGTCATCTGGTGTAGTGCTGCCACCTGTTTATTTCACCATGGTTTGTCTTTATTAATTGTTTTCTTGATGATAGCTTTCGTCACAACTTTCAATTTTTGGAAATTTTCACCAACAGTATATGTAAAAGACTATCAAGAAAAACTTGATCGTGTGGCCGTAGGGTAACAATGCTGTAAAACAAAATTTTTATTCTAAGGACACGAATGCAGTTTCAAAAGAGAATTGAAAAAATTTTTTGCAGCAATGTTTTATAATATGGATGAGGACTTATTATTCAAATTCAAAAAATTATTTCAAGGTCAAATCGTCAGGTTATTATTGTTTTAGCCTATAAGCCATCAAGTCGGTTTTGATAAAAACGATAAAATAGGTTTACAATCAATTTTCTCAAAAACTAGTCGATATTTTTTTTAACGCTCCTAATTTATTTCTACGTATGTTTTTAACAAAACTATACATTTTTATTGCAATAAATCCAAAGTTTTAATGGTTTTCCAAAAATAACATTTTGTTTTCTTTGACGTGGAGCAAAGTAAGTCTATGGCAAAAACAATGAAGTGGATAGTTAATAGAGACTTATAAGGACAGGTTGGTATGTTTTAGAATGGTGATAATTGCTAAACTCTCTCCTATAAGCCGCGAAATGCAGATACAACATAATATGGAAAGAAAATATATTATGGTTTTTAACTTTTGCAATATTTATATTTTATTAGCAATATAACACAAAAACAGTTCTACTATTATGATTAAAAAAAATGTATAATAAATAATAGATTTTGTACTTAAGTGTAAAACGACACCTTTTTTTTGAGTAAACTATAATAGTTTTATATAAATAAAAAATTATCAAAAACTGAAAACTAAAAACTAAAAGATAGCAGAGCTGCTTATAATATTTTGTGTTAGCTAGCGCAAATCAATATTCTACAATTAGTTTTGTTGTGGGCTCCATATTCATCTCAAGTTTCACATTGTGTCCAATAAATGTAAACTATTGTGACGGTTTATTTTGACCTACGTTGTTCATTATTCGAATGGCGCAAAGCAATAGTAAAGTATAATTTTGTTATGTTTATATGCAAAATTTGCTCCATATGCAAAAAATTGTAATATGTAGCAATACAATGTTCAATGAACCTAAAAAATGTGGACGTAGACCAAAGTCGATGCTGAATATCTCAGATTCCATACGAGATATCAAAAAAGGATTTTGGAATATGAAAGAGAACATTGATGTCATATGTAATCCATTCCTAAATAATTTTTTTCAAAAATGGCGTGCAGGCTAAAACAATAATCACCTGACGAAATAGCTTTAAAAAAATAAAAAAAGCAAAAAATCTAAAAACGCTTAACTGAATAAAACTAATAACAACAAATTCATTACATCAAATAAACAGAACAGACTGCACATAGCCAAGAAGTGAGACGTTTAACGAGCAAAGCCGCCCTAATTGCCTATATACGATAATGAGAATTATGCGCGGATGTCTTTTATATTCAGAACAATTTACAAATGCCCATCACCTTTTTATATATAGGTAAAAAAAAAGGAAAGCATTGTTCACACCAACAGTTTTTATTTTTAAATTATTATTATTTAAACATTTATTATAATTAAATTACAATAAATCTTAATTGTAAAGCACTAGCGACTAACGGCTATCGGCTCTTAGGTACTAATAAGTAGGTTCTATGTATTTACGTAGTAGATACATATATGTATAAAGTTTGCATTATTAAATTTTATTGTGTTAAGAGAGATTTTGCAAAAAATTGAAGACTATGTTGATGTTATTTTCGGATGGAGTTTTTAGCATATTTATAATTTTTGGTGAATTAGAGATGGTACTGCGAAGTTCAGCAAGGGCATGGCAGTCGCTCAATATATGTGAAATCGTTAAAGGTGAATTAATACAGTATGAGCATTCCGGTTGGGGGAGTCTATTTATCAGGTATTCATGAGTAAGCTTTGTGTGAGATAACCGTAGTCTTACAAAGCATTTATTTTTCTGGCAATTAGTTGACGTTGGGAGATGTATGGGTTTTTTATTCGGGTTGATAGATTTATAAGGATGCTCGTAATTATACCACTTCCGATTAATAGATGTGCTTAATTTTTAAGTTCGAATTCTGGCTAAAAAGTGTTTGGAATTAGGTTTGAAAAAGTGATTGGGTTCACGACAGACATTTTTCGCAGCTATGTCCGCTGCCTCATTTCCTGTGATACCACTATGGCTAGGAATCCATAGTAACTTGACTTTGTTCTTAATTATGTCGTTTTTGTTTGAGGAATTTAAAGCTGCTTGAAAAACTGATTGGCTGTCTGTGCATATGATGTGTTTAAAGTTAGATTTTACCCATAATTTTATAGCTTCGATTATTACCACCGCTTCGGCACAAACAACAATCAAATTTAGTATGAAAATTATCCTGAATAAACGTTTGTTAAATTTAATAATCGTTTATGAATAAGTATAAGGTTTGCCTTTCAATTCCTTTACATTTTTAATACACTCCACTTTTTTAGTAACAAGCTCACACTTTTTAAATTGACCACTAGATTGCTTTCAAATTGACCTTTCCATTTATAAGCAATTTATGCTCAATTTTAAGAACTGATTACATATTAATACATATTGTGTTTCCTTTCAAAAAAATATCTTAAAAAATGTGGTTAATTTAAAAAAAAATTAAGTTTCTTTAAATTCTTGTGATTTTTGACAAAATAACTTTAATTAAAGCTTCCATTTTGAGTTGTTTTTTTTCTTCAGGGCAAGTTTTTTGTTTTTGGGGTTGTTTTTCATTTTTTTGTTGGCGTGTTTTTGCATTTTAAGTGGAATGAAAAATGAGGCCAATATTAAGGAATGAAAGATTGCCTATTTTTCATTTGCTAATATAAAAAATTTTACACAAATTTTATGTCAAAATTTCTAAGGATAGTATCAAAAACCAAAGTGCAGAAAATCGTTCCTGGCTATGCAGAGATGCTTTAGTTAGCGAAGCCGGTATTTGTCATTCCATAAATAAATACTTGTGCCCGGCTATGTAGTGAAGCTTTAGTAAGTCAGTGTTCGTAATACCATAGGGGAAATATCCTAGCGCTCGGCCAAACGCCAAACCATGCTATATATCGTGCGATTTTTCAAACCAAAACTGTATAATTATTCTGATTTTGAAATCGGGATTTTAAAGTTGGGATTTTAAGTTTTGAGCACATGAACCCAACCGAAAATTTTTGATTTAATTTTTTTATTTTTTGGGGTTAAAATTCATTAAAAATTTTGAGATGATTTCTCATTATGAAGAATTACCTCAAATTTAGGGTCGTATTTTATTTTATTTTTAGGGCTATTTTTCCTTTTTTTGCGGTAATTTTTCATTAAAAAAAATGGGGTCATATTGCATTATGAAAAATGTTCATTTATTTTTGGGGCCAACTTCGCAGCGCTGTTTTGGCAAGCAGTTTGTGTGAAAAACTTGAAAGTGATTTATTGAACGTGTGACTGCTGGGTTAAACGAAGTAATTGTAAACATCATCCATCAGCTGTTAGTGTAAAGCAGGCATGTATAAATTAGTATTAAGTCTAATACAAGTCAAACAAAATAGTATTGAATGTGCCTAAAACAACAACCAATCAGTACAGCGGCTATTGGTGATGTGGTTAAAAGAAAGAATTATTGCATTATCAAAATAAAAACATTTTTTATTAATTTTGTCAACTCAAAATACCATTAGCCTATAATAAGCTAAAATATAGAAGATCAAAATGTATAATAATCCAAATGCAGGCATAAGGAATCGTAAGTGGGAAAATTGTAAGGAAAAAATCAAGGAAATATACGCAAGTACCACCACCCTTAATTAGAAATTGTTCTAAAAACTAAAAAAGACAATTAAGGAATTTTAATATTTTAAATTGGTCTTGATCTCGTACCTTATTTTTGTAAAGTTAATGAAGAATGTGTTTTTGTTACCTATGCTAATTAAATTCGATAATAAGTACTAACAAAAATAGTTTTGCGACAGCTGCTGCCTCCACCGATGTTTATTTTCTTGTGTCTATTGACTTATTTGGTTACTAGTTCTTGTGTCCAATGTTTGTAGCTTGCCATATTTCTTTGTTTCTTTGCCTTGTGTTTTTAATTTTTTTTTTAATCATTACATAAATGTTCTAATAACTTGTAATTTAAAAAGCTTCTGGTCCTGGTCGCAAAATCAAACGTGTTAGTGATGTTAATGCAATGGGTCCTGCAGCCCCGATGCCCAATGCAGGAGTTTTTATGCAACCAGCAGCCGGACCTACTGTGTTGGATCCTATGATGCAGCCTAATAGTAATATAGGTGCGGTCGCTTACGCTGCACCTTTACAGCCAATGCCACAACCACTAGGCAATGCCTTTAATAATGGTGGCATGAATATGCCAAATCAAAATTATGGTTTTGCCTCAGTATCACCTCAACCTCAACAGCCTCCACAATACAGTTCTGTACCTGGTACATCACAAACTGCTGGAGCTCCATTTGGTTCTCAACCCCAACAACCGGGAGTTGCTGGTCAATTTCCACAATTTGCGATGTTCCAACAACCCATTGTCCAGGATATGGCTATGGAGTATGGCCAACGTTTAGCTGATCAAGGCAAACAGTTGGTGGAGAATCAATTTACAAAATGGGTACCAGTAGCCAAATTAAAATACTACTTCGCTGTCGATAATAATTATGTAATTAATAAACTGCGTTTGTTATTCTTCCCATTTACACACAAGGTAAGTAGGATTATTAAATAAAAAGATACCCTCCACCAACAGTTTTAGGAGTGGGCTTTAAATGGGACCTATTGTAAATTATGGACTGATCTTTACGAAATTTTACAGTGGGACTTCTAGTCAAATAAAACTAACTAACCAAAATTTATTACAAAAAGTATTTTCCGAGAGTGGGCTTTATATAAGGCTTATAGTAATGTACCTATATACCTATCTTTACGAAAGTTAACAGTGTAATTTCTAGTCTTATAAAACTATGACTGACTTAATTTTATTATCATACTATTATTCGTTACGGCCCCTAAGCGTATAAGGGGCCCTATTGTAAATTATGGGCCGATCTTCACAAAATTTTACAATGTGATTTCTAGTCATATAAAACTGTGACAGAACAAAATTTATTACAATAGATTATACATTACGTTTTTAGACGTACAAAATTTTTTCAAAATATTTATTTTAATAAATGAAAAACGTTTTTAGACGTACAAAATGTTTTCAAAATATTTATTTTAATAAATGAAAAATCGACATGATGACCACACATAAAAATAAATATTTAAAATTCAACTAATTTATTATAACGCGTACAATTTTTTTGGGGAAAAACTTTTATTTTTGTTCGAAAAAATATAAATAACTGTTATAATTGTTCAAAAAATTTAAAATTTAACTGTTATTTTTACAATAATTTTTATGTACCAATATTTACAAAGAAGATGTATAAAATGTAAAGATTTTTAGAACTGCAGCCAATTGAGTAATTGAATTTTTTATAACATTTAAGCTGAAACTATTACCCTTTTAAATTTCAGGACTGGTCTCTTAAATATGATCAAGAACAACCCGTACAGCCTCGTTATGACATTAATGCTCCCGACTTATACATACCCACTATGGCCTTTATCACTTATGTGGTTGTGGCTGGTTTAATGTTGGGCCTTCAAAATCGTTTTACTCCAGAAAAACTAAGCATTGAGGCATCGAGTGCATTGGCTTCAAGTATTTTTGAATTGGTTGTATACTCGATAACATTGTATGTGGTGAATATTAAAACGAATTTAAAAACATTGGACTTGTTAGCATTTTCGGGTTATAAATTTGTAACAATAGTGGCATGTTTGGTAGTTAGCACAATGTTTCATGGGTTTGGCTACTATATAGCGTTAACTTATTGCAGTTTATCCTTGGGCTTCTTTTTGGTAAGTTTTAATTAAATACAAAATAATATTTTTATTTACAACTTTTATAATATTACTATCTAAATTTCAGCTACGTACTTTAAAAACAAAAGTTTTACACGAATCTTCACCCACTAATCCTAGCGGGGCCATTAACTATGATCCCTATGGCAATCCCCAACAGTTGGATTACACTGGTGGCCGCAAAAGAAAATTATATTTTCTCTTCTTGGTCGTGGGCGGCCAAGCGTTTTTATCTTTCTTACTATCGAAACATTTATATTTCCCTGATGCCGCCACATTAGAAGCTAGAAATTTAGAATTCTAATTTTAACACATTATTCATGTTTTTAGTTAAAATATTTTTTTTTGTCAATTCCTTACATTTTATAGTTTATATTTTTTATAAAACTTCTATGAAAACTCCATAAAAAAAATTCTTAAAAAGAATACTTAAGAACTCAAATAAAACATCTATCTAACTTGGTAATTAAATGTGTAAGCTGTTGCCCGCTTGAAAGAAGAATAAAGAAAACATTTCAAACTGAAATGTTTGAGCTCCTTGGAGATTCTAGATAGATGTCGATTTTAACCTGAAACTAAAATCCTAATGCATTTCCCCCATTCATGTTGGTTTTTGTGTTTCTAACATAATATACATATGTATTTTTTAGTTATATTCGAAATAAAATTTGTATTTTCTTAAAAAAGTAATGATGATAATATTTATATACTTAAACATATATTTTTTGTCAATATAATTATTATAATACAAATTTTTAAAAATTATAATTTAAGAACATTTTTAAATTACAGTGATAGAGATGGTTATTTTGCTTTAAAGAATTTTTTAAAGTATCAGAGATGGTTACTCTGAATTCGATTATTAAAATTTTCAATTTGTACTTTGTGTGTTTTTATTTATTACTTATAAAATTTAATTTTTGAAAAAGGAATAGCTTATGTTTATGCAGCAACAACAAGTAAAATTGACAAAGATGTATCACATTTATTATGAGTGTCGTCGTAGTCGAAAAACAGTCATTTTAAAAATTGTTGTTATGATTGTCGTAAGCAATATAACTACTACATACTTTATATATACATGGATATACAATGGATTTAATATGGGCGTTGTTGTTAAATGTAAATAATAATAATAATAATACGCGGAATAACGTAGTATAAATTAAGGGAATGCTGGATTTTTGCACGAAGCCTTCTTTTGTGGTTTTAAACAAAAACTTTAGTACAAGTTTTTAACTACCATATTTTTTTCAATCGAACTACCCGTTTAGAAAATACAGAATTATTTCCATTTTTCCCCAAATTCTCTGACTGTGTAACGTTGGTTCGCATACTATACGTTACAATTTTTTTTAAAGGATTTGATCAAAGACCGTTAGTCCTACGAAACCCCATTTTTTTTTATCTTTGACCCTGCGTAACTTTTTTTGCGGAGCATGAATCGACGGAGCTTTTTGGGATGTTGGTAAGAACCACAAAAGAAAGTTTGTCATTCCGTTCGAATTTCTACAATATTGATGTAAGACCCCTTAAAGTATATATATTCTAGATCCTTATAAGATGCGAAGTTGATTTAACAATGTCCGTCTGTCTGTCCGTTGAAATGGGGTTTCCGAAGACGCCAGATATGATGGTTAGATTGTTAAAAATTTATTTCGCATATAGTAATAGATAGAACGTAGCCCCCCAGAACAAGTCAAATTGAATATTGAATTCGCCTTATGCCAGAAGCTTAAATTAATGGTCTCCTGATTCTATTAATACAACAACTCATTTTTCAGAAAACAAAAAAAAAAAAAACTTGGTGGGGCAATATGTCCCGCCCTTATTACGGTTTACAACTCAAGTTGAGTTGAAATTAATGTGTGGTTCCAGGTGACAAGCAATTGATTGTGAAGTAAAATTTATATAAAAAGCACTCAAAAAACTAAGTGATATCATATAAATTTTTCTATACAATCAATTGTTTGTCACCTGGAAACAGCACATAAGACAATTGCTAGTGATGAGTGATGATTTTTTAATGTATTTTTTTATAACCGCACTTAAACAGAGTTGTCAACCATAATACAAAAACTGAAAAACTTCATCTGAACTAGAGTTGAGTTGTAAACCATAATAGGGGCATATTTTTCAATTGAGGTGAAGTGTTTTTTTCAACTGAGTTGAGTTGTAAACCATAATAGGGGCCTAATTAAAGACTTGTTTTAAAAAGGCCCAGCTTTATGTCGCCATTGCTTTTTTCAAACTTATCAAATCTTCACATTTTTGGGTTTTAATGCTATTGGAGCTTTTGTAAAGTGGTGGCAAAGTTATTCGAGATCAACATAACTTTTTTTTGTTTTGGGGTTATAAAACAAATTAATTTTCAAGTTTCTTTTTTAAATGTAATATGTATAAGAAAATTGAAGAAAACAATGAGATTTTTTAAAGACATTTTTGTTTTTTTAACCAAAAAAAAAAAAATTAACTTAAATTCGACAAATTTCACATTTTTTTTCTTTAAAAAACTTACGGTTTGTATTGGTCTACTATAAGAAGCACAGATAGAGCTTTGAATCCTTCAAAAGAAATATTGGTTATGTAAATATAAATTATCTCGCTAAGGGCACGCCTTAACCCCTTAGAGTCCGAATTTCGGCCAAGAACGGCTTTTTGTGCAGGAGACAAGTTTAGATATCAAGATAGAGCTTTGGCATACAATAACAAATGTTGCATTTTATTAAAATAAAGGGTGTTCGATAAACATTTAAGCTGTATAGCATAAAAATCAAGTTTGGAGTTACTCGACGAAAAGCATCGTTTTTACCTAAGCAACTGACTTTGAGAGCCTGGCGCCGCAACAAAAAGGCTAGGCTCCCCGATTGCCCTGAAACTTTCCAACTTTTTTTTTATCTCCAAAACAAAAAATTGGTGGGTGAGAATTTAACATTTACACCTTTATATGTAAAAACCATTATTTTTTACATGCAAATGTCATTTTGTATGGCGCTAACGAGGTTTTCGAAATGGATTTAATTTTTTTTTCATACTAAGTTTTCAAAATGAGAATGCAATCGGGTGGGCAAATGTTATTTTCTACAATAAAAACCAAAAATGTCAATTGCAAAAAAAAAAAAAAAAACGCCTACGTGGCTTAAGAAGGAACGCAACAATATGTAGAATAAAGGTTGTAGATTGAATATAACTAGGGATACATTTTACTAATCAGTTCAAACATGGCAATTTATATATATTTATTTAGAAATTTTTAAAAAGTAAAAGTGTTTCGTCATCAAAACTTTGCTTTCCCCCAAAACATGTCCTACAAATGAATAAACAAATTTCGAGGTAAACTTTTTTTACCAAAAGGTTATAAGTTAAATTTTTTTTTAATGATTTTACAAATCACAGAATAAATAAAATTTTCGGTTAATATGCTAATGATACATTTTTGTAAATTATAACGAAAAATTTATAAACTTACCAAAGACATCTAAAGTGGTTGGAGAAGTACATATTTTTTTTTTTTATTTAAATTTATTATTATTTATGTGCAAGGTTTTTTGCCGTTATCCTAAAACGTTACTATTATTTTGGTACAGTAAACTATTTTTACAATTCTGCCGCCATATCTCTCTAGGAAGATCAAATTTAAAAGCGCTTTCAACCGTAACCGAAGACCGTTATTATCTATGACAATCTAATTCACGCACCTGAACTACTCCGAATTTAACGAACAACGAACAAGAATTGTGATGACTTAGCACCACCTGTCTCAACATTTCAGGTTGCGCTACTATAACAATAATCGTTATTACTAGTACTTTACCGTAACCGAGTCCTTAACCAAATTTGACTTACGGCCATTTTCACTAAGTTCGGTTACAATTAACTATTGTTGTAGCTGTCAAAACATATTGGTAACTTGAACTTTAATTAAGAGTTAGTTTTAACTGAACATAGAATAAATAAACTTTAAATGAAAAGCACAAATCTGAAGCACAAACAACACTGTATTAGTGCGGTTATTACATTAAACATTTACAGCTCAACGCTAACAGTTGTAAAGTTAAGTTGCTTAAGTTTGAACTCAACTAAGATGAGTTTTAAACCGTAAAAGCTGCATTATTCTACTACATATATTAAATTAAAATTATAACTAATAAGGGGATCCCTTTAAAAGTTATGTTTTTTTGGAAGTTATTGTAATGATTGAAAAAAATTATAAATACATTTTGAACGATAGTACTTTTTCTTTAATTAAGAAAGATTTAAAAGTGGTGAAATTAAATTGTATGTACTTCACAGAAAAAATTATCCAAAATTGTTTACCAATTAAAGCATTAATCAAAAATATAATCAGTTTTAATTAAAAATTTAATCAAGTGAATTAAACGTTTAATTAATACTTTTAACTGGTTTAATTGATACTATTAATTTGTTTACTGGTGCAAATTTTTTAATTTTTTTCTGTGTTTGCGCACAAGTTTTACATGTACTGACAACCAACAAGGCAGACAGACGGATGGACATCGCTAGTTCACTTTTTAAAGTGATTCAGAGTCGATCGGTATAGTAAAAGTTGGGTTTAGATTTCTATGTACACACATAGTTATTTAAAACAGTAAAGCCATCTGTTAAATAGAATTTTACACAATTATTTTTTATTTTTAACCTAATTATGAAAAAAATGCTGCATAGGGTAAAATATACACAAATATTAACTAAAAAATCGATGCTAAAATTCATTAAAAGCTCTAAAACGGATAAATATATTATATATAATATATTATATATAATAGTTTCTCCCTTCATTGCTCACACAATGAAAAACATGGATTTGCATATTTACGGTTTCCCTGCTTATAACTGTCAAAAACATATTGTTAACTGGAAGTTAAAGTAATAGTAAGTTATAACTGAACTTGGTGAAATTTGCCGTTAATTGGATTTAGGTATTAGTTTTGTCATGGTAGTTTAAAAACGTCTAATTTTCAAGTCCTTATTTTTCATTCGGTTTTAAAAAGCCTAAAATTTTAGCCAATTGAGAGTTGAACATTTACCTGAAATTAAATTAAAATAACTAGATTAATATTATAAGCTTTTTAAATAATTTTAAATATTCTTACCTACCTATATGTATTATCAAATTTTGATTCAATTACAAATAATACATAATCACGTTATCGATCCGTTGCCGTTAATAAAAATCGTTCTATATTCCGTTAACTTTACGGCGTTGCGACGTAGAACCTTGATTTATTTCTTTATAGGTATTTTTTTTTTTTTATTTTTAAGCAAATTTATAATTTTATAATTGCGTTTTACGGGTTTTTTTATTTCTTAATTTAATTTATATTTAACATAAACTTTTTGCTTTAAATTTTAATTTTAATATTGCATTTTGCCTAATTTTCATTTTTTATACTTTTTTTAATTTTTTTTATTTTATTGCATTTTTTACACTCATACCTATTTTATTAAATGACACTTTGCCTTAATTTTTTACTTTTCTTTTCCTCTCTCTCTCTCTCTTATTACATTCATATCAACAAATTTTATTAAAAAAATTATTATGGCGTTAATATTTCCACAATTGTAAGCCCGCCAAATTTTTATTAAGCCTTTAAAATTAAATAAATCTAACTAAGCAAGTGTAAACTCATCCGCAAACTTCAATCTAAAAGCTATCAAAAATTATTACGCACTAATGCATAAAAATACATACAAACGCACATAAATATGTAACTGAATGCATGTTACGTTTGCAACATCGCCATATTTAAAACTTCTTTTTCACAATGCTACTCTCAACCTCCTCATAACCTGGCATTACCATTCGCCTCATTTACACACATATGTATGCATATATACATACATACATGCCACAATGGAAAAATCACCTGACCTGTTTGCAGCTTTTTATTCTAACAATTAATTTCTTTGATACAATAAGATTTTTCTTAACTAAAATGTTACTTATTTGAAAACACAATCTACTAACGCTATTTGCCACACTTTTTTTTAATTTTTTTATAATAAATCTAACACTTTAATTAATTAAATATATGTAAGTATAAATTATTCTCGAACTCGTCACTTAAGTGTAACACGCACTTATAAGTTATTAAAGAAACTGAATCCCTTAACCACGATTATTATTGCTGCTTCCTCCGAGTTATTAAAACGAAACTATTTAGAAGCAAAGCTAAGAGTAAATTTGTGTTACTCTTTACATACAAACACTCTTAAAAAGCATAACATTGTTTTAATAATTTATTTCCGTTTTACTCTTACATCCGCTTCTTGTTCTTTTACGCAGCATCACAAGGTTTAAGCAATGTTGTCGTTACAGGGGTTTATTTTAGCCATAAATAACGGGTTTAACATAGAGCAATTATGTTTGTAAGGAAAAATAAATACCAAAATGATTATAAATCTCTAATTATAATATGTTTATGTTGGCTTAAGCAACTGTGCAAATACATGTAAATCATATGTGTCAACCATATTGTACGTAAAGAGACTTTTTGTTCAGTTTTTTGAATCTGTCATTTGCTTAAGCAAAGTGCAAAACTTTACGTACGGAATCAAATGTTTTTTGATTTATTTTTTGTGTTTTAAATGCATTTTGTTAATTTTTGACAGAAGCTTAAGCAAGCGTGGACATATAATAGTAGGGCCTTTAGAAATGTTAAATATTTTCTATTAATTTTAGTTTTTCAAATAAATATTGATTATATAATAAATATTGATTATACAAACAACTTCTCGTATGAAATTTCTTGAAATATTCATGAAAACTAACAAAACCCCATTTGTTTTTTGCTAGTTTAGCTGATATTTGGATTTTTTGGCCTCATGTATATTTTAGCTTAAGTTTAATTTTTCCGAAGAACATGTCTTCGGCGCAATTTTAGCTGTAAACTAGGAGAAAAATAAAATAAAACAAACTGACCCGAAAAAGTGCATCTAGTGTCTAAAAATCGCTATAATGTCGAAAAATGTTCTTTTTTTTAAATCTTTTTCAACATTTTTGGACCATTGTAAAAAAATTTCAGTAAACTAATCTTCGGAAAAAATATTCCTCATAATATAATTTATAATTCTTTGGAACAGTATAATACTAAAAAATTGTGATATTACATTTTCCAGCTGTATTCCACATGGAAAATTCGATAAAGGTATGAAACGTGCAGCAAAAGGCAAACAAAACATTTATTTAATCAATTTTAAGTTTTTTGCCTTTTGTTTTATTTTTCATACATTTATCTGACAAATCTGTCGATGATTTTGAACATTTTTTGAAGAATATCAATTTCGAATACATTTCGAAATACATGGGAAAAATAATCAAAAAAATATTAGGACCTAAATACTTTTAGCCTTCTACCCCGGCATCAAGTTTTTATTATTGTTGTTACTCATTACACTCAATAAATATCCTTTACTTAAACATAAAAGTGCACATTTCAGACAAATTTAACATAGTGTTATGAGTCCAATTTTTGAATTCCTAAGTTTTTGTCATGTTGTCGGCTTAATATGCAATTCCACTTTTTAAGTAAATTGAGATTTTGATGCCGTATGGTAGAGAATAATACGCCTAATCGACCAGCATTTAGTTTTCGAAAATGGAGGAGGCTGCCCAATAAATATTCGCGTAACTCAAAAACGGTTTAGCTTATTGAAATTACTAAAAAACCGAAATTCCGCAAAAAATAATAAAGTGGGGTTGTATGGTACGCGCTGTACCATACAAATATGGCGGTTTAATAAAATGTATGACCAACTCCACTTTATTTTTTATTGCGGAGTTTCGGTTTTTTTTAGTAATTTCAATAAGCTAAACCGTTTTTGAGTTACGCGAATATTTGTTGGGCAGCCTCCTCCATTTTCGAAATAACAGTATATCTCGAAAACAAGAGCTAACCTAAAAAAAACGGTTAGCACCATTGGATTCAGCGTGACCGAATTAGGTTAAAACGCTAAGTGCCCGGCTTGTCTGTTTTTTTGCAACTAGCACAGTGACTTATTGCTCAAAATTACAATATTTAAATCCTTTTTTAGGATTTTTTTTTAAAGGTTGCGAAAGAAAAAAAATCATATCTTAAAAAAGAAAAAAAAACACCTCCTTCATAGTTTTAGGATTTTTAAAGAACGGTTTGAGGTTGTATTATATAAAAAAAATCAGCCAAATAAAAAAATTAGTTTTTGACTTAGTCCGTTTTTAAAATTTAATATTTTGCGATATTACATTTTTCCAAACAAATTTTTTTTCAATATATTGTTTGTAGCCCTCTCTTTAAAATGACATACAAATCATCTTCGTATGTAAAGTAGTTTTCGAGATATTGAAGAAATAAGCTCAACTCATTCGGCAAAATTATGACATTTTGAATGTGACATAACTTTCGAAAAAAAAAATTTAAAATTTTTTTTCGTTCATATGTATATGTTCCTTATAAGATAAAAGGAACTTTCCGACCAAATTTCATTAAAATAGGAAGGGGCCGTGTCCCACTCTTGGTTGTTTTGACATGGAATTACCCATATGTTAATTGATATTTATTTTTCTCGGGCTGTATTTTAAAGATAATTTTGTAACGAGCACATGGCGCTTAAAATTTGTCAACTTAGATAAAAATTAAGAAAGTTTTAAGCTATTAAGTAAAAAAACCCGAATTAATATTTCACACAAAATTGCTTCAATTCAGTTTAAAGTATAAAAACGTTTTCGATTAAAATCAATTTAGTGTGTGAAAAAGTATCGGCGTTTTTTTAGGGGTCTTTTATTCAGCACAAAATAGTTTTTTAAGTGTAGGATTAAAAGAAATTATTAAAGAATTTCCAATATTTATTTAGTAAATTAAAATAAAATTTCTCCAACTTCCAGGCCTGGTAGATGGCTAAAAGATGTGTCGACAAAATTAAAAAAAATATTGTTTTTGTATGTAATTTAGGTAGATGCAACATTCTGGAGGTACTTAAAGCATATTGGATGACCTTTTTTCCGTCATTCACCAGCGCTCCGCCCCTAATGCACATAGGTGGGGAGGGTATTATTATTATTATTATGCGATTCTGCTGTAGTTTGTAACGAATAAAAATGCTAATCATAGTCCTTCTTTTGAGCAAACATTTGACATTTTTTTCAAATGTTTGTTTTTTTAATTATTTTACGTTTTCCCGAAACATCCCGAAATTAAAGTACAAGTTAAAAATTTAAAATTTTTTTAGCAATAAGAAAATGAATTTTTAACCAATGCCGCTTTAGTATTATTTAGAAATTGGCAATACGATAAACATTTGGGGGATTCACAAGGTGTCATAAAGTCATAAGTCTTAAAATAATAACATGAAATAATACGACTGTTGTGAACAACCCTTCATAATTTAGTGTGCTATTTTAAAGTTGAATCAGCTGATTCCAATCAAATATAAAAAATAAATATTTACCTAATATCAAAATATTTTTTAATTCTAATCCATGAATTAAAAAATTAAATTAGATCGTATCTGACTATTTTCCATTTTTAAGACGCAAATCACAAATAAACTTTATTTTGTTTGCTTAGTCTACTTTCACACGTTTCATCTTTTGATGCTCAACTCTTATGTTTTTAGGTGAGGGAAGAAAAAAGAAAGGGGGCTAGTACGGAGATGCCTGTACTCGGTCAGCACGCTTTGTGTTTTTATTCGTTGGTATATGCACAACGATGGCTGCATGTAATTTTTTCTTTTATTTTTCTCTTTGATTCGCTGTTGTTAAAATTATTGTTGTTTTGAACCGAAAAAAGTTGAAACCGGTTGCTGCGTGTGATTTTATTGGCATCTTTAAAAGGGAATTGAAAAGAAGTTGAGCATCAAAAGATGAAACGTGTAAATTCAGACTTACCAAACATCAGAGTCCTAAGCCGATATAATTTGACGCCGCAAGTGTTTTGTTGCAAAAATTGCTAGCCGCAGGTTAAATTCGGATATTAGCCGGATAAAACTATACCATGAAGGCGACGGCTTCAAAAACTAATGCGGCTCGGCTCAGCCGCTCAGCGCAGGTCTCTTCTGATTAATTACGACAGCACAATAAACATAGCAAGCAAAGTTCTATTAATTTATGACACTTTTTGTTAACAAAGCAACAAGAATATTTTTAAACCATTGTAAAATGTTAGAATATTATGACAATTTAACATGATAGCACACCTTGTGAATACCCCAATTATAAAGATGAGAGAAACGTATCGTATCTTATTTCTTATATCCAGAAATTTATTTCAACTACTTTTTATTAAACCAAATTTTTAATTCAAACGAGAACATATGACGACAAAAATTGCATACGTATTAAACATTACTTTTTAGCATATAATAAACTAAAGTCAGTAAAATATATTCTAGCGCTTTATAGTCATAAGAAGTTGGCATTACTAAATATATATTTGAAAAGAGTCAATGCAGGGCTGCCAAGATTAGATTTTAGGGAACGGAAATGTAGTTTAATGGGAAATTGTTATAAGGGCCAATTAGGGGAATAATTTAATCTGCTGTTTTTACAACACAAGTGATTGAACGTGTAGTAGAATTTATATGAAAAACACTCAAAAAAATTAGTTCTTTCATATAATTTTAACTTCACGTTAAATTACTTGTGTTGTGAAAATAGCACAAAAATTATTATTATTATTTTTAAATGGACCAACAATTAAAAAAGTGGCAGAGTATAATTACATTTTTACTATGCTTTTATGTGTTATGTAAAAGCAATGAAATATGCCGAAATTTTGACCTGTCAAAACTAAAGAAAACATTTTGAAGTGTAATATTTTAAAAGCAATGAAATATGGGTAAATCCAAAAAAAATGTCTACCAAGGGCAGAATTTTTGAGCTGTCCAAACTAATCTTTCAGAATATTTAAAAATTTTTTTTATTATCCCTTTGGCAGGGCTGGCTATACAAACACCTACCTTTTTATTTATTTTTCTAAAAAAATGTTTTTTAGATGCACATAAAAATGGTAGAAAAAAAGCCATATACATACATATGGGCATTTTTCGTGTCATCGTAATTATCACATTCGGAAACTTTTTGTCAAAAATATCGAGCATACCGCACGTGACTTAAAACGGAAGTGATCTTCATGTGAATGTAAAAATATGTGAAAATCGGCGAATTATGCAGAAAAATAAAAGACAAAGAAAAACACAAAAATAAAAATGTACTTTGTTATTCAAGAAGAATTCTTGACGAAAGTACGAAAAACAGAAGTGTAGAAGAAACAAGTCAATAATTAAAAAATTGATATAAATTACAGCAAATTTCCATCCACCAAGATAATAGCATTGGTTTGATGTTTGATTGATGTTTGACTATAGAATGCCAGCCGTTGCAGTGGCGGAAAGAGTGGTGCAAAGAATTTTGATGATGAGAATGTGGTTGTTTTCCAAACATGTAAAAACAACCCGAGTTCGAGCCATGGTTCAGTCAAGAATGAACGTTTTCAATGAATGTTAATTCATTTCATATTGTAAAATTTCTTTTTTCATTAAAAATAATTGAATGAAATTAAAAAATTTGGATTAAAAACCATAAACAGTTAAAAAACCACAAAACAAATTTTTAATTTTTTATCTTAATGAATATGCAGTTCGAGAAACATTAATATACAGACTATTATGATATAAAAACAAAATAAGTTCTTTTATTTTTGGAATGTGCTGGACATCTTGCCATTTTTTTTTTATTGAGAATAGAAGAAAAATTTTCTATATCTTTGGCAGCATAATACATCAAATTAGCTTATGTAATTTTTATTAAACCAGTTTAAAAAATAATGCACGCTTACCTTCAAGCCCACTTTTAATTTTGGTAGCAACCGTAACAGCACTTTCGGCACGAATATTATTTAATTTAAGAATACAGAAACTCTCCTCGAATGTGATGAGATTTTCTATTTTAAATCCTAAAAATAACTTTTAAAACCAAGATTTCCAGTTATGTATCTGAAAATATGACCCCAGGAAATAAAGCCCCAAAAAGAAAATTAAGAATGGACCAAAAATTTTACATGAAACACAACAAACGCAATTTTGGGCCAATTTTTTGTTTTTTTAATTTTTTCGTTGTGGTGTTTTTGCATTTTAAGTGAAATGAAAAATAATTTCAATATCAAGAAATGAAAAATGAGCCTAAATAAAATCTTAATTTTTACTTTAGGACTATTTTTCATATGCTAATGTAGAAATGAAATATGACCCCAAGAAAATTCATTTTATAAAATTTTATAGAAAAATTTCGACTTCCTATTCTAAAGAGGATAAGATCCTTTTGCCCGGCTTAAGCTTGTAGCTAGCAAAGCCAGTGTTCGTTATACCATAGAGGAAAAACTCCTTGCACCAGAAAAAACAAAAGCTGTATAATTATTCGGGATATTAAAATTCACGATTTCTAAGTTCGGGATTTTGAAATTCGTGATTTTAATTTTCGGGTATATAAACCCAACCCAAATTTTTATATAACTTTCTTTGTGTTTTTTTTAATTTTTACTTTTTTTTATGTAAAATTCACTAAAAATTTTGCAGTGATTTTACATGTAAAAAAACTACCCCAAATTTAGGGTCATATTTTATTTTTAGGGCCACATATTTTTAATTTTTTTGGGGTGATATTTCATTAAAAAAATGTGGTCATATTGCATTATGAAAAGTAGCCCTACATTTGGGATCAGTTTTCTTTTTGGGGCCATATTTTGCAGCGCCAAAAATAATTCGAAAATAATTTTTTTCGTTTTAGAAAAAGATTTTTATCCATAATTAAGAAAAAATAATTTAATTTTTCTTGTAACAGACCGATTGTAATTGAGATTTTCTAATCTAATTAAAAAAAACAATATATCCATTCTTAGATATATGTACATTTTTCGGCAAAAAAGCTAAATAAAACACACATAAAGCCATGATTTCGAATAAACTTTTATTTCATTGTAAGGCTTGATTCTTGCTATTACGTATTTCCTAGTATCATTTAAATTATCGATTTACTGCCTGTTCAACGATTTCGAGCGTATAGAATTTTATATGAGAAATATTTTTCAAACTGAGTGTTTTTCATAAAAATTTTCTATGCGAACGTAATCTTTCGTGACAGGCTGTCTAACATTTGTTCACATTTACTGTCTAAAATAAAAATTTTCGTTCAGAATTTATTTTTATTGAAAACAAAAAAAAATTTGAGGTTTTTTTTATTGTTGTTTCAATATGAAAAACAGCCAGTTAATCGTGCAAAAACCAAGGTTAGCAACCGATACCGAAATCAGTTTTTTGCATAAAATACCGGTATTATTAACTTGTTGAAAAATATAAATTAAATATTTCTAAATTAATAAAAATATGTTGTTGCTTGTAAAATTTTTTGATAATTTTTTTAAACTAAAATATCGTTTATTTTCTTAACAAAAATTCTTTTTTTTCGTGTCTTATTCCCAATTTGTTTATAACTTTATTCCCAAAATAAATCTTTTACAAGTTTCCGTTTCCTTTATAATAAACAAAGAAGTGGTTACCTCTGCCTCTCTCTTAAACTCTCTTTTGTAAGCACTAACAGGCTTGCCATATTTGCCGATTTATAGGCATTTTGCCGGTTTTTTGCCTCTAAATTATCAAAGTGCCGATTTTTCGATTTTTGCTCAAAAAATGCTGATTTTTTGATAAACATCTAAAACACGGTAACTTTTTGTTGAATTTAGTACAACTTACTAGTTTTGGGTAACAATTGAAATAAAAAGAGAGAACTGTTAATTATTCAGCGCTTGTATTTATTTTAAAGAATAAAAGAACTTGATCAAAACAAAAAAAAAAATTAACAATTTTTTTGACAAAAGCTAAAAGAAGAAAAAAGTTAAATTTTAAAATATAAAGCACTTTTTATTTGAGTTTGGAAATAGATTAATACTTCAAAAAGTTGAGGCAAGCTTAATTCATATTCGCTTTTAATGAAAAAATGTAAATCAAAAAGTTTTATGTATAAGCGCAATTGAGGATGATGCAGGTACATCCAATTGCCAATCTTTTGTAAGAAAGTCAAGTTAATTTACAAACTTTTTGGCAAAAAAATTCAGTTTAAAAAGTGAGAATTCACCTGGTGCATTTCTTAAAAGTTATGGTGCTTTCACATTCTTTCGCCAATGTGGAAAGAGTTTTTAGAATTTTTTTGAAAGGAATTCTTCATTCTAAAGATTATTTAAAATTAAAAATTTTTGATGCAGATATTAAAATTTAGGATTGAATAAAAATGTCAAGCTCATATGTATCTATAATAACAAAAAGTACGCTAAAGTACAGAATATACACATACATTTTTGTTTCTAATTATTACAATTTAATTGTTAAACGTTTATTTATATTTATTTCGAACCCGCAACCTTCGTACTGATAAGCCCTTCAATTCAATTTATAAAAATCAATAAAAATTAAGCATCTCATATTGCTTCTTAATGTTTTCATCTATATACAATTTAAAGTATGTAGGGTATCAAATGGTAGAACTTGATCGACTTTCTTTTATAAATTTTTTAATATGTATTTGGATATCATTCGGAATGATTCATTCCTAATAAAAAACCAATACATAAAAGATAAAATGATGTGTATCACAATCTGGCATACTTTTTTTAGTAACTTGTTATAAAATCTAACAGGGGTGTGCTGGAAATCGCAAAAGCAAAACGCAAGAATTTTAAAAGTCGTTTTTTAGTAAGATTTCTGTAATAAATAAATTTTTTGACAAATATTATACAAACATTTCTCTATTAAACAGAATTTTATAACAAAAATTATAAAAATAAGATTAAAAGTGTATTAAAAACAGCCTCCAAATTCTTGCGTTTTGCATTTGCGATTTCCAGCACACCCCCCTAAATTAAATATTGATAACCAGGTCAAGTTTTTTATGGCATATGCTATTTTTGCCATTTCTTCAATTATATTGTTAAAAAGCCTTTTTTTGGTCCAGCTTGCCAAAAATTACCTATTTTTGCAAGCTAGAAGAAATGTTTAAATAAGCTTAGCGAATATGAGGAAGAATCTATTCGAAATGCTAAGTTAAAGTTGCAAAAAATTGACGAAACAAGTAACTAAGTTTACATAAAAGAGAACTTTCACTGAATCTGCTCAAGTCTCTTGAAATTACAAACAAAAAGGGCTTTCTATAAATAAAAGCTTAATTGACAGTGCTAAGGAAAATATTAAAGATGTCAGTAAAAAGGATTTTGTTGAAAACTTTAAAAAAAAATTTTAGATCGTAATACCGGACCACAAGATTGATTTAAATATGAAATAGTATATGTAAGTAGTCCACTTGCAAACACTGCTAAGGAAAAAAAATAAAAATTGTGCAAAAGCCGCCGTTTTACATATTTGTTTTTTAAAATGCCTCCCTAAGCCATTAGTAATATCGTACAAAACTCTGTAAGTAACGCGCAATTTGTTAAATATTCAATACTCCTGCAAAACTCTCTATATGGCTTGGCATTTAAATTTTAAAAAATGGTTTTAATCGATTTTCTCAGAATTTTTTTTTTTAACTAAGCGGTGTTTGCAAGTTAACTACTCACATTTTAATGAAAGTGAGACGATTGAATTTATTGACAACCTTTCTCTATCTGAACTATTAGCGTTCAAATATGCTCCAGTTACATTTTGTGTTGAAAGAGTGTTTTCCATTTATTGAACTGTTTTATGCGATAACAGGAGATTATTTATTTTTGACAATTTGAAGAAATAACACTATCAATATGTCATCACTCCAAGAAGATCTTTCCCATGCCAATTGGGATGAAATATATTACCTTTCGTCTGTGAGTGAACAAGTCGAGTATATAAATGGTCTTGTTCTTCCTGTATTTAACAAAAATAGAAATACAAATGGTCGGATAAGTCCTTGGTTTACATCAGAGACTGAACTCTTAATAGAGCGTCGTGACTTACTTTATAATCAGTGGAAACGCTACAGAAAACAAGATGTATTTAAAATAAGATATGATAAGCTAATTTACTATGGTAACAAATTTCAGACCGCAGTCAACACTAAAGAAAAATGGAAGCAAATTCGTGAAATTGGTATAGTTGGTACACGAGTTAATGTAAGATTGATTGATGTTAATGCATTGAATCAAAAAATTACTTATATTCTACAACCACAGCTACTTGATTTGTATGACGATATTGCTTAAATTGGTCCTGTAAGCCGGTTTAGCTTTCAAAGTTTTAACTTAGAAGACACTGCTGACGGATTTTTAGCCGTTTAGTCCAATTCTGTCGGTCTAGATGATATTCAACCTCGTTGTATAAAACTTATTTTACCATAGATAATTTGTCATGTAAACCACATTTTTAACAAGGCAGTCACCATAAGAACTTTTCCATCTGGGTGGAAGTGTGCGAAAATTATTCCTATACCTAAAGATGATAAGGAGTACAGGCCAACCTTTCTAAAGTTTTCGAACGCCTCCTACAAAAACAGATCTACAAACACATCTCTGATAATAATCTTTTAACGGACCATCAATCTGGATTTAGACCTCAGCATAGCTATACTAAAGCCTTTGGATTTTGGATGATAACAAGATAGCATTATTGATTCTACTCGACCACTTAAAGGCCTTTGACACCGTTGAACACAAGTTTTTATTTATGAAACTTGCAAGAAAGTTTAACTTTTCAGAAACTGCAACAAAATTAGCTGCTTCATATCTAGGTGATAGATCGCAGATAGTTGCCAACAATCGTACCTTTTCTAGGCCTTTGAGTACATTGAGAGGTGTTTCCCAGGGATCTATTCTTGGTCCACTTTTGTACTCGATGTATGATCTTCCCTTGCAAATAAAATAGTATTTTAAAAATACTCGTTTATAAAAATGTATGCGGACGATGTCCGACTTTATTTGACAACATTAGTTTAACAATAAACAATAAAATAACAATTCATATGTGTTATGCAGATAGTTCTGAAACTTTAAAATAAAGTAAATAATTAAAAAAATCAAAAAATCCGGCTGCAAAAAATACAGTTTTTATACATTAAGGAAAACTAAATTAAAACAAACTATAAACAATCGAACAACGATTAATCGAGTGGATACTCTAGCTGTAACAGAACCTCAATTCGTCCTGTAGTGAATAAACTTAACCACGATCTGTACATGATTTTTCAATGGGCTTCCGCAAATGGATTACGACTAAATCCAAGCAAGTCAAAATGTCTTATAATCGGTGCGAGGTCTAACACTGACATAATTAATGAAATAAATGTTAATAGAGATGGTACTCGAATCGAACTAGTACATACAGTTAAAAACATGGGTGTTACTTTTAATCGTATCTTTACTTGGTCGGATTTCGAACGGCTGCTGACTCGAAAAAGAAATGGCAAACGATTAAGGAAATTGGAATCGGAAATAAAAAACCTAATATTTGCAATGTTGATGTCAACGAATTAAACGCATCATTTATCAATATTCCCTCAACTGTATTAGTGGATCAAAATCCAACTACTAATCAAACAAATGAGTCTCGCCAACATCCACCATTGCATCAATTTGAATTTACATCTGTCCTTCCTATTGATGTATTATCAAGTTGCTTATCCGTGAAGTCCAATGCAGTCGGGTTTGATCAGATACACCCAAAATTCCTAAAACTTCTGCTACCACGGTTATTAGCTTATATCACCCACATTTTTAACACCATTTTTACCACAAGTCAATTTCCAGTTTGTTGGAAATATGCTAAAATTATTCCTGTTCAGAAAACTGGTACTGAATTTCGTCCTATTTCAATACTGCCATACTTATCTAAAGTATTTGAACGTCTGTATATAGGCAAATGAATAACTAATTAACTGATAATCATCTCATTGATAAAAATCAATCAGGCTTTCGTCCTAAGCATAGCTGTATCACAGCGCTCGTAAATGTTTCCGAGGATATCAGACACAATCTTGATAATGGTTTTGTTACGTTTTTGGTGCTCTTGGATCACTCTAAAGCATTCGATTCTGTTAATCATGGAATTCTTTGCAATAAACTCTATAACAAATTCTACTTTTCTTCAACAGCCGTCTCGTTACTAGCCTCTTATCTTTCTTATCGTTTCCAATCTGTTTCTTTGGGTAATAGAATTTCCACTGCCCTACATGTGTCTAAAGGAGTGCCGCAGGGTTCTATTCTTGGCCCACTGTTGTTTACATTATACATTAATGATTTACCCAGTCAACTTTCACACAGCAATATCCATATATATGCAGATGATGTCCAAATTTACATTAGCTGTGAGAAAGGATTAATTCGTGAATGCACTGACAAGCTAAATGAGGATCTCAAAAAAATATTTTTATGGGCATCATCAAATGGACTTTATTTAAATCCTAAAAAATCAAAATGTTTAGTTATAACTCAAAGAAATCAAACCATCCCTATAGATATTCCAGTGTCATTAGGTAACCAAAATATTGCATTTGTAGAATCAGCTAGGAATCTTGGAATCATTTTTAATAAATCGCTCACTTGGAACAATCAGATTAATTCTGTATCTGGAAAAATATTTTTTATGCTTAGAACATTATACCCTACACAACATCTTACACCTTTATACATTCGTGTGCTTCTCGCAAAAACTTTTATTATGCCGCAGTTACTATACGGTTGTGAAAATTTTTGCTAATTGTGATTCTGAAAGTAAGAGGAGGTTATTAGTAGCGTATAATGCGATCCTTCGCTATGTATACCGTATAAAGAGATATGATGGAACTTCTGAGTACTCTAGGTCTTTGTATGGAGTATGTGGCAGAACATATGCTATGCTTGAAGCCTTTGGTGTAGTCAGCATTTTACTCCACTAAGGATAAGAATGATGCTAGCCAAAACGTATTTAATACCAAAACTTTTGTATTGCTGTGAAGTCGTTGCTGCTTGGAATTCCACTGACAAACGTAAACTTGTTACAACATTTAATAACATCACGCCTTACATTTTCGACTTTTTTTTGGCATGCGCTTTGATGACTACCTCAAGTTTAAAAGTTTAATCTTTTTGCATAAAATTAAATATATACAACTCACCCGCAACGCAATAAAATTAAAAAAATCGTTATTGACTCACTTTGCTAATAACTAGAACATTTAGGACCTAGATATAAGTTTGTTTTAAATTTTATGTTTAATTATTTTTATTTCTTAAATGCTAAATAATTAAAATGCAAACCCCTGTATTTATAAACGATAATTAAATTTAACAAACGTTTATTAAGGAGAATTTTCATACAAAATTTGTTTTGTAAACCTTTATTAAATTTAAATTTTTTTTATAAATACAGGCATAAATGTTTATTTGTAATGTTAAATGTTAAGTTTAATAATTGCTTCTGCAAACCAAACATATAACGTTTCTGATTCTAATGCATTAATTTAGAAGATATTGTATCTTGTTGTGTTAGAAAAGCAAATAATATATACAAACCCAAATACAAAAATAAATTAATAAATAATTTCAAATATGTTGTGGTTTAGAAACTAAAATATCGTTTATTTTCTTAACAAAAACTGTTTTTTTTATGTTTTATTCCCAATAAGTTTATAACATTATCCCCAAAACAAGTATTTTAAAAGTTTCCGTTTCCTTTATAATAAACTACGAATTGGTAACCTCTGTCTCTCTTACACTCACTTTTGTAAACAACAACAAGTGGAACCAGAAACGAAAATTTGAGAATGAACGGAAGTTTTATGCAGAAAAAAAATTACTATTTTAAAGAGAAAAAATACAAAAAATTTACCTTTTTTTATCACTTGTCTGCAAAAAGAGTATTAATATCGTTTTTAATAATACTCTAAAATTTGCTTAAATTCTTTTTAACTTGCAGTTTGCAAATCTCAATTTTTTTCATTTCATTAATAAAGTTTGAGAGTTTAGCAAGTGCGTGTGTTACTTAAAAGCCGTCTCTGTGTGTTAAATTTGTATAAATAATTAAGGTCTTTTCAAAGTGAAAAAGTTTTAAATAATTATAACAAAGTTTTTACTTACTAAGTTTAAAATAAAATGAATGTTAAAATTTAAAGAAAGTGTCAAAAATTAGTAAAAATTCTTATTGGAAAAAGTTAAGTTCTATTAAGTAATTTTAGTGTTAGACAAAATGGCCGTTAGGAAAAAAAACGAATGATATGTGAATGAAGTGTAAATGGGTTAGTGTGTAGAAAAGTCTTAAAGTAATGGCCAGCGGAGCACCTCTTTTTTTGTTCAAGGTTAAATTGATGTTGCAATTGTTGCCGATTTAAATTGTATGGTTATGTTGTAGGCAAAAATTTGATTTGAAAAAAGAGTAAATTTAATTAGTATTAATGCGTGCAGTTATTAAAAAGAGCAGTAAAAAAGGAAGTATGTTTGTACTATAGTTTTCGATCGTAGGTATATTATAAGTTAATTTATGTGTGTGTATGTATGGTCAGCGGAGCACCCTTTTTTGAATTCAAGGTTAAAATTGTTGAAGGTTATGTTCCTATTAGACAAAATTTTATTTTAAGAATTGTAAAATATTTTTTTTTGAATGAGAGGGAAAATAGAAATAAAGAGTATAGAGTTAAGAAATAGAAAAAAGCAAGTTGTATGCTCATGGCTTAATATATGTAAAACGTACATAGTATATGCTGGTGTATAGAAAATTTTTAAAGTTTTTGTTAGTTAGACTTATTTTTATGTTCAATGTTAAGTTTTTGTTAGATTTGTTGCCGGTCTGATATGGAAGTTATGCTTTAGGCAAAAATTTGAATAAAACACATACCTACATATTATGTAAGCAAAAATTTGTAACGGTATAGAAATGGTAACGGTTATTAAACGCCAACCATAGCTCATAACAAAATCGGTTTCCCTTAAAAAGTATCGTTATTGTGAATTAAATCGTTGAAGTTTATAAAATGATAAATACAACGGTTGGCGGTAACAGTTGACAACCTCGTTAAATCAAGAATATTATACCTACTAAAATTTTTAAAAATAAATTGCTGCTTCTAAAATGTGTATTTGGTAAGTTTTTTTTTTAATGTTTTTCTTTATTTTTATAAATAAAATAATATACATACATAAATATATCGCACAATAACGGCCCATTTCACCAAGTTCAGCTATAATTAACTACCAGTTAAAACTGTCAAAACGTACAGTTAATTGGAAGTTAAAGTAAAAGGTAGTTGAAAAGTGAAAATGGCCGTAAGTCATAAACAGTTACAACTCAAAGTTTATCAAAATCGTTTATTTTCTCACAAGCCAGTTTACAAATCAAATTCAAGACGACATATAAATATGTTATAATTTTCTGCAACGATTTGTTATAAAATAATTAAGGGTAATCACGCATATTTGCAATTTGTAAATTTCCAGTGCATATTATGATTGATCGTGATGATACCACTTATCTTTTGCACAAAGGTGTTATTTTCTAAAAATTTTTCTGGCAACACAATTAACTTATCAGCGTTAAAGCTAAGCGGAAGAAAACGTTCCGCCTTCCGCTCTTGTTTAGGTACGGCTGTTATACTCAAGCATTTTAGATTTTATTTTTGCGCTGAAGCGATCATAATTTTATTTAAAATGTTCTTTTTTACAAATAAAAAAATATGGCATACAGACCGTTTGCACTACAATTTTTGCTCAAGGTTTTTTTTAGTGCAAACGAAGTAAATATGTACATTTTGTTGTTGTGCAAATTTTTCACACATTTTCATCGTTTGCAAACTTTAAACTACCCATCGTGATTACCCTTATTATTTAAAAGGGGACAGTTTTTGTTCATATGCTTAAATATTTTCAAAATATGAAGTTTTTAACTTTTGATTATTGAGTTTTTTCTCAACATAAGCTGAACTTAAAAATTTTATTCGAAGGACAAAAATTTGTTTTCTAAAAAAAATCATTTAAATTAAAAAAAAGTTTTGCTTTGCCAAATCTTATATACCATATTAAATTATAGGGCACTTTTAATGATCTAAAAAGGGGAAACATTGCTAGTTTTGTTACCTTTTCTCTTCTTGCTTATTGGTACACAGATAACAAACAGATATACATATTTATAGACCACTTGCTTTTCATATGAACAGTTGAATGTCGCTCGCTCAATAGACCAGTGTTGCCATTAGGATACGAAAGATACATTTTTCGTATCTTTTGATGACTTCAGGTACCATGTATAACTTGACATTTTTCGTATCTTTTAAATCGTTGCGCAAAATGTACAGAGATAAAATATTAGAGAATTTTTATCCAAATAAAACTTATTAAGATTAATCGACTCAATGCTTATACATTAGCAGCTTAATTAATGGTGTAAGAAAACATTCAGGATCTAGTAGTGCAAAGTTATTCTGAGGAACTTTTTTATTTTCCGGAACTTTATACGAACTTTTTGATATAATCGCCTTAACTCCTATATTAATTTTTACAAAAATTAATTTGTTTTGATAACATCCAAACATTATATTAGTTTTAAAGTTCGCTTACTGTATTTTTAAAAATTACATACCTAATATTTATGACTTAAATAAATTTAAAAATTAATTTATATAATATCATTTTCTTTACAATGACCATTAAATATGAAATAAAAATGTTATGTTAATAAATGTTTAACGTTAAAAATGGATTTTCAAATTTTTTTCAAAATGTATCGTTTTGGGAAAAAGTGTATCTTTTTGGTAACAAAAAAAATGTATCTTTCTCGAAATTTCACTGGCAACACTGCAAAAGACTCAAGTGCTCAAAACTTATATGTATATGTTGGCGAAATATCCCAGCCAGCAAAATACTCCGACTTTGTCTGAATCAGACATTTCCTGCAAATGTCTGACTTCATTCTTAGAGACTTCGTTCAGATTTCTGTCAGACATTGAACATACTTACTGTCTGGACGATTTCTGATCGATTTCGAATGGATATATTGGGGGAAATTCATGTACATATATGTCTAATAGAATTCCGACGGAATTCTTACAGATGTGTCAAACGAGACTTATCATTTTTTTTTGTGAAAATAATGACAATTGTCATTAAGTTGAAAATAATTTTGATTTTATTTTATTGTATCAAGATCAAAAGATTAAAACAAGGTACGTACGCGTAAAATTTATAATTATATACTTTGTAATATTTTGTAATAAAAGGAATTCTTTCAGGATCAGTTAAAAAACAATAAGAATCTCATCAAAACTTTCCAAACCTTTTAAATTAGATTTCTGTCAGATATCTATCAGAAGTGTCGGCAAAAAACTAGAATTTCCCACGACATGTCTGTCAGAATTCGTGTCAACCACTTCATACGTTTTTGGGTCAGAAATCTGACAGAATTCTTATACGATTACGACTTTTTTATCGACGTTTCTGTTAGATATCTGGAAGACGTCGGACTATTTTGCTTGCTGGGATAATAATTCTTCTAATGTTGTTTATTGAAATATTTTAACATAAATTAAGTATATGTGTGTATATGTAGAAAACGACACAAAATTTCTGTACATTTTTTATAGGATGAACCCTTTTTTTTAAATCTTGCTCTAATTTTCACGTGAACGAAGTCACGGGTAAAAGCTAGTACTTTTTATAAAATTTTAATATTAAAAATAATTGCACAATCAAAACTTAAGCATGATCTTTATTCTGATTTTTAGTGTTAAAGCAATTTTTCAAAGTTTAATTCTGGCTTTTTTTTAATTTGGTCCGTTTTTGTTACAAGTTTCCGTTTACTTTATAATAAATAAAGAATTGACAATCTCTGTCGCTCTTACACTCTCTTTTGTAAGCAACAACAACAAGAGGAACCAGAAACGAAAATTTGAGAATGAACGGAAGTTTTATGCAGAAAAAAAATTACTATTTTAAAGAGAAAAAATACAAAAAATTTACCTTTTTTTATCACTTGTCTGCAAAAAGAGTATTAATATCGTTTTTAATAATACTCTAAAATTTGCTTAAATTCTTTTTAACTTGCAGTTTGCAAATCTCAATTTTTTTCATTTCATTAATAAAGTTTGAGAGTTTAGCAAGTGCGTGTGTTACTTAAAAGCCGTCTCTGTGTGTTAAATTTGTATAAATAATTAAGGTCTTTTCAAAGTGAAAATGTTTTAAATAATTATTACAAAGTTTTTACTTACTAAGTTTAAAATAAAATGAATGTTAAAATTTAAAGAAAGTGTCAAAAATTAGTAAAAATTCTTATTGGAAAAAGTTAAGTTCTATTAAGTAATTTTAGTGTTAGACAAAATGGCCGTTAGGAAAAAAAAACGAATGATATGTGAATGAAGTGTAAATGCGTTAGCGTGTAGAAAAGTCTTAAAGTAATGGCCAGCGGAGCACCTCTTTTTTTGTTCAAGGTTAAATTGATGTTGCAATCATTGCCGATTTAAATTGTATGGTTATGTTGTAGGCAAAAATTTGATTTGAAAAAAGAGTAAATTTAATTAGTATTAATGCGTGCAGTTATTAAAAAGAGCAGTAAAAAAGGAAGTATGTTTGTACTATAGTTTTCGATCGTAGGTATATTATAAGTTAATTTATGTGTGTGTATGTATGGTCAGCGGAGCACCCTTTTTTGAATTCAAGGTTAAAATTGTTGAAGGTTATGTTCCTATTAGACAAAATTTTATTTTAAGAATTGTAAAATATTTTTTTTTTGAGAGAGCGGGAAAATAGAAATAAAGAGTATAGAGTTAGGAAATAGAAAAAAAAGCAAGTTGTATGCTCATGGCTTAATATATGTAAAACGTACATAGTATATGCTGGTGTTAGAAAATTCTTAAAGTTTTTGTTAGTTAGACTTATTTTTATGTTCAATGTTAAGTTTTGTTAGATTTGTTGCCGGTCTGATATGGAAGTTATGCTTTAGGCAAAAATTTGAATGAAACACATACATATTATGTAAGCAAAAATTTGTAACGGTATAGAAATGGTAACGGTTATTAAACGCCAACCATAGCTCATAACAAAATCGGTTTCCCTTAAAAAGTATCGTTAATGTGAATTAAATCGTTGAAGTTTTTAAGGTGATAAATACAACGGTTGGCCAAATATACTTTGATATAAATATCATCATATATATACTAAGAATATTTCTTCCACAAAAAAATCAAACAAGAACAAACAAACAAAACAAACAATTTCAATACAACGGTTGGCGGTAACAGTTGACCTCGTTAAATCAAGAATATTATACCTACTAAAATTTTAAAAAATAAATTGCTGCTTCTAAAATGTGTATTTGGTAAGTTTTTTTTTAATTGTTTTCTTTATTTTTATAAAATAATATACATAAATATATCGCACAATAACGTGTTATTTTTCTAAAAATTATTCTGGCAACACAATTAACTTATCAGCGTTAAAGCTAAGCGGAAGAAAACGTTCCGCCTTCCGCTCTTGTTTAGGTACGGCTGTTATACTCAAGCATTTTAGATTTTATTTTTGCGCTGAAGCGATCATAATTTTATTTAAAATGTTCTTTTTTACAAATAAAAAATATGGCATACAGACCGTTTGCAATACTATTTTTGCTCAAGGTTTTTTTTAGTGCAAACGAAGTAAATATGTACATTTTGTTGTTGTGCAAATTTTTTCACACATTTTCATCGTTTGCAAACTTTAAACTACCCATCGTGATTACCCTTATTATTTAAAAGGGGACAGTTTTTGTTCATATGCTTAAATATTTTCAAAATATGAAGTTTTTAACTTTTGATTATTGAGTTTTTTCTCAACATAAGCTGAACTTAAAAATTTTATTCGAAGGACAAAAATTTGTTTTCTAAAATAAAAATCATTTAAATTAAAAAAAAGTTTTGCTTTGCCAAATCTTATATACCATATTAAATTATAGGGCACTTTTAATGATCTAAAAAGGGGAAACATTGCTAGTTTTGTTACCTTTTCTCTTCTTGCTTATTGGTAAACAGATAACAAACAGATATACATATTTATAGACGACTTGCTTTTCATATGAACAGTTGAATGTCGCTCGCTCAATAGACCAGTGTTGCCATTAGGATACGAAAGATACATTTTTCGTATCTTTTGATGACTTCAGGTACCATGTATAACTTGACATTTTTCGTATCTTTTGAATCGTTGCGCAAAATGTACAGAGATAAAATATTAGAGAATTTTTATCCAAATAAAACTTATTAAGATTAATCGACTCAATGCTAATACATTAGCAGCTTAATTAATGGTGTAAGAAAACATTCAGGATCTAGTAGTGCAAAGTTATTCTGATTAACTTTTTTATTTTCCGGAACTTTATACGAACTTTTTGATATAATCGCCTTAACTCCTATATTAATTTTTACAAAAATTAATTTGTTTTGATAACATCCAAACATTATATTAGTTTTAAAGTTCGCTTACTGTATTTTTAAAAATTACATACCTAATATTTATGACTTAAATAAATTTAAAAATTAATTTATATGATATCATTTTCTTTACAATGACCATTAAATATGAAATAAAAATGTTATGTTAATAAATGTTAAACGTTAAAAATGGATTTTCAAATTTTTTTCAAAATGTATCGTTTTGGGAAAAAGTGTATCTTTTTGGTAACAAAAAAAAATGTATCTTTCTCGAAATTTCACTGGCAACACTGCAAAAGACTCAAGTGCTCAAAACTTATATGTATATGTTGGCGAAATATAATAATTCTTCTAATGTTGTTTATTGAAATATTTTAACATAAATTAAGTATATGTGTGTATATGTAGAAAACGACACAAAATTTCTGTACATTTTTTATAGGATGAACCCTTTTTTTAAATCTTGCTCTAATTTTCACGTGAACGAAGTCACGGGTAAAAGCTAGTACTTTTTATAAAATTTTAATATTAAAAATAATTGCACAATCAAAACTTAAGCATGATCTTTATTCTGATTTTTAGTGTTAAAGCAATTTTTCAAAGTTTAATTCTGGCTTTTTTTTAATTTGGTCCGTTTTTGTTACAAGTTTCCGTTTACTTTATAATAAATAAAGAATTGACAATCTCTGTCTCTCTTACACTCTCTTTTGTAAGCAACAACAACAAGAGGAACCAGAAACGAAAATTTGAGAATGAACGGAAGTTTTATGCAGAAAAAAAATTACTATTTTAAAGAGAAAAAATACAAAAAATTTACCTTTTTTTATCACTTGTCTGCAAAAAGAGTATTAATATCGTTTTTAATAATACTCTAAAATTTGCTTAAATTCTTTTTAACTTGCAGTTTGCAAATCTCAATTTTTTTCATTTCATTAATAAAGTTTGAGAGTTTAGCAAGTGCGTGTGTTACTTAAAAGCCGTCTCTGTGTGTTAAATTTGTATAAATAATTAAGGTCTTTTCAAAGTGAAAATGTTTTAAATAATTATTACAAAGTTTTTACTTACTAAGTTTAAAATAAAATGAATGTTAAAATTTAAAGAAAGTGTCAAAAATTAGTAAAAATTCTTATTCGAAAAAGTTAAGTTCTATTAAGTAATTTTAGTGTTAGACAAAATGGCCGTTAGGAAAAAAAACGAATGATATGTGAATGAAGTGTAAATGGGTTAGTGTGTAGAAAAGTCTTAAAGTAATGGCCAGCGGAGCACCTCTTTTTTTGTTCAAGGTTAAATTGATGTTGCAATTGTTGCCGATTTAAATTGTATGGTTATGTTGTAGGCAAAAATTTGATTTGAAAAAAGAGTAAATTTAATTAGTATTAATGCGTGCAGTTATTAAAAAGAGCAGTAAAAAAGGAAGTATGTTTGTACTATAGTTTTCGATCGTAGGTATATTATAAGTTAATTTATGTGTGTGTATGTATGGTCAGCGGAGCACCCTTTTTTGAATTCAAGGTTAAAATTGTTGAAGGTTATGTTCCTATTAGACAAAATTTTATTTTAAGAATTGTAAAATATTTTTTTTTGAGAGAGCGGGAAAATAGAAATAAAGAGTATAGAGTTAGGAAATAGAAAAAAAAGCAAGTTGTATGCTCATGGCTTAATATATGTAAAACGTACATAGTATATGCTGGTGTTAGAAAATTCTTAAAGTTTTTGTTAGTTAGACTTATTTTTATGTTCAATGTTAAGTTTTTGTTAGATTTGTTGCCGGTCTGATATGGAAGTTATGCTTTAGGCAAAAATTTGAATGAAACACATACATATTATGTAAGCAAAAATTTGTAACGGTATAGAAATGGTAACGGTTATTAAACGCCAACCATAGCTCATAACAAAATCGGTTTCCCGTAAAAAGTATCGTTAATGTGAATTAAATCGTTGAAGTTTTTAAGGTGATAAATACAACGGTTGGCCAAATATACTTTGATATAAATATCATCATATATATACTAAGAATATTTCTTCCACAAAAAAATCAAACAAAAACAAACAAACAAAACAAACAATTTCAATACAACGGTTGGCGGTAACAGTTGACCTCGTTAAATCAAGAATATTATACCTACTAAAATTTTAAAAAATAAATTGCTGCTTCTAAAATGTGTATTTGGTAAGTTTTTTTTTAATTGTTTTCTTTATTTTTATAAAATAATATACATAAATATATCGCACAATAACGGCCCATTTCACCAAGTTCAGCTATAATTAACTACCAGTTAAAACTGTCAAAACGTACAGTTAATTGGAAGTTAAAGTAAAAGGTAGTTGAAAAGTGAAAATGGCCGTAAGTCATAAACAGTTACAACTCAAAGTTTATCAAAATCGTTTATTTTCTCACAAGCCAGTTTACAAATCAAATTCAAGACGACATATAAATATGTTATAATTTTCTGCAACGATTTGTTATAAAATAATTAAGGGTAATCACGCATATTTGCAATTTGTAAATTTCCAGTGCATATTATGATTGATCGTGATGATACCACTTATCTTTTGCACAAAGGTGTTATTTTCTAAAAATTATTCTGGCAACACAATTAACTTATCAGCGTTAAAGCTAAGCGGAAGAAAACGTTCCGCCTTCCGCTCTTGTTTAGGTACGGCTGTTATACTCAAGCATTTTAGATTTTATTTTTGCGCTGAAGCGATCATAATTTTATTTAAAATGTTCTTTTTTACAAATAAAAAAATATGGCATACAGACCGTTTGCACTACAATTTTTGCTCAAGGTTTTTTTTAGTGCAAACGAAGTAAATATGTACATTTTGTTGTTGTGCAAATTTTTCACACATTTTCATCGTTTGCAAACTTTAAACTACCCATCGTGATTACCCTTATTATTTAAAAGGGGACAGTTTTTGTTCATATGCTTAAATATTTTCAAAATATGAAGTTTTTAACTTTTGATTATTGAGTTTTTTCTCAACATAAGCTGAACTTAAAAATTTTATTCGAAGGACAAAAATTTGTTTTCTAAAAAAAATCATTTAAATTAAAAAAAAGTTTTGCTTTGCCAAATCTTATATACCATATTAAATTATAGGGCACTTTTAATGATCTAAAAAGGGGAAACATTGCTAGTTTTGTTACCTTTTCTCTTCTTGCTTATTGGTACACAGATAACAAACAGATATACATATTTATAGACCACTTGCTTTTCATATGAACAGTTGAATGTCGCTCGCTCAATAGACCAGTGTTGCCATTAGGATACGAAAGATACATTTTTCGTATCTTTTGATGACTTCAGGTACCATGTATAACTTGACATTTTTCGTATCTTTTAAATCGTTGCGCAAAATGTACAGAGATAAAATATTAGAGAATTTTTATCCAAATAAAACTTATTAAGATTAATCGACTCAATGCTTATACATTAGCAGCTTAATTAATGGTGTAAGAAAACATTCAGGATCTAGTAGTGCAAAGTTATTCTGAGGAACTTTTTTATTTTCCGGAACTTTATACGAACTTTTTGATATAATCGCCTTAACTCCTATATTAATTTTTACAAAAATTAATTTGTTTTGATAACATCCAAACATTATATTAGTTTTAAAGTTCGCTTACTGTATTTTTAAAAATTACATACCTAATATTTATGACTTAAATAAATTTAAAAATTAATTTATATGATATCATTTTCTTTACAATGACCATTAAATATGAAATAAAAATGTTATGTTAATAAATGTTAAACGTTAAAAATGGATTTTCAAATTTTTTTCAAAATGTATCGTTTTGGGAAAAAGTGTATCTTTTTGGTAACAAAAAAATGTATCTTTCTCGAAATTTCACTGGCAACACTGCAAAAGACTCAAGTGCTCAAAACTTATATGTATGTGTTGGCGAAATATAATAATTCTTCTAATGTTGTTTATTGAAATATTTTAACATAACCCTGCAGGAAATGTCACTAGTGAATCTGTACTGATTCACTATTGACACAGTCACCAGTACTAGTGACTTATTATACCCCAGACAATGTTATTTCCTATAGACATTTAACATGTGCGTGTCATTGGAAATCTACTACTGACGTTGGTACTACTGACTAGGTACTAACTAGGTAGTTCCTTTGGGAACATATGTAGACATTGGAACCAGAGAATCACTAGTACATTTTAGTACATGTAGTCTACACTTTTGGTACGAATACAATTTTTTTTTATTATTTCTTTAACTTTTATAGGAATTGTACTTTTCAGTGGTTATTGATAAAATTGTTTTCGTATTAAAGCCAAATATAGTGGCAAATGTAGTGTAGTGTAGACACTTCGTTGACAATGTCACCAAAATAGTCGACAAAACTGGTGACTTGGAGACACTTGCACCCAGGTTTCCTTCAGGGAAATTAAGTATATGTGTGTATATGTAGAAAACGACACAAAATTTCTGTACATTTTTTATAGGATAAACCCTTTTTTTAAATCTAGCTCTAATTTTTACGTGAACGAAGTCACGGGTAAAAGCTAGTACTTTTTATAAAATTTTAATATTAAAAATAATTGCACAATCAAAACTTAATCATGATCTTTATTCTGATTTTTAGTGTTAAAGCAATTTTTCAAAGTTTAATTCTGGCTTTTTTTAAATTTGTTCCGTTTTTGTTACAAGTTTCCGTTTACTTTATAATAAATAAAGAATTGTCAATCTCTGTCTCTCTTACACTCTCTTTTGTAAGCAACAACAACCAGAGGAACCAGAAACGAAAATTTGAGAATGAACGGAAGTTTTATGCAAAAAAAAAAATTACTATTTTAAAGAGAAAAAATACAAAAAATTTACCTTTTTTTATCACTTGTCTGCAAAAAGAGTATTAATATCGTTTTTAATAATACTCTAAAATTTGCTTAAATTCTTTTTAACTTGCAGTTTGCAAATCTCAATTTTTTTCATTTCATTAATAAAGTTTGAGAGTTTAGCAAGTGCGTGTGTTACTTAAAAGCCGTCTCTGTGTGTTAAATTTGTATAAATAATTAAGGTCTTTTCAAAGTGAAAAAGTTTTAAATAATTATTACAAAGTTTTTACTTACTAAGTTTAAAGTAAATGAATGTTAAAATTTAAAGAAAGTGTCAAAAATTAGTAAAAATTCTTATTGGAAAAAGTTAAGTTCTATTAAGTAATTTTAGTGTTAGACAAAATGGCCGTTAGGAAAAAAACGAATGATATGTGAATGAAGTGTAAATGCGTTAGCGTGTAGAAAAGTCTTAAAGTAATGGCCAGCGGAGCACCTCTTTTTTTGTTCAAGGTTAAATTGATGTTGCAATTGTTGCCGATTTAAATTGTATGGTTATGTTGTAGGCAAAAATTTGATTTGGAAAAAGAGTAAATGTAATTAGCGTTAATGCGTGCAGTCATTAAAAAAAGAGCAGTGAAAAAGGAAGTGTGTTTGTACTTTAGTTTTCGATCGTATATTATAAGTAAATTTATGTGTGTGTATGTATGGTCAGCGGAGCACCCTTTTTTGAATTCAAGGTTATATTTGTTGAAGAAGGTTATGTTGCTATTAGACAACATTTTATTTTAGGAATCGATTGTAAAATATTTTTTTTGAGAGAGCGGGAAAATAGAAAAAAAGAGGATAGAGTTAGGAAATAGAAAAAAGCTAGTTGTATGCCCATGGCTTAATATGTAAAACGTACATAGTCTATGTTGTTGTACATATATAAAATTCTATATACAACAACATATTTTTATGTTCAAGGTTAAGTTTTTGTTACATTTGTTGAGGGTCTGATATGAAGTGTTTTAATAAAATAGGTACATACAGTTGAACTTCTGTAAGTCGAAAATTCTTCAAGTCGAAGAGAATCTCTTGGCAATAGCGGTAGACATGCCAATTCACATGATTTTGTTTCTATAACTTGAACTCTTGAACTTCTTTTTCTTGAATTTTTCTATAACTCAAAGTAAAATATTTGCACCACGCGTGGCAACACTTCCACAAGCCGAATTTTTTCTAAAAATTTTTTGCCATCTTAAATTTTTTTTTCTTTAAAACTAATTAGCATTTTAAATATGACATTTATCTTTAGTTAAATAAAATTTGATAAATCTAAATTCAATAACTTGAAGTTTTTCAAATTTATCAAATGTATTTGTACGAAATAAAATTAAAATTACATGAATGCCGAACGAATTTAATTTTTCGTTGTGCATTTATTACCAAATTCTCTAACTTTAAGTTTCTGTAAGTCGAACTTTTTTGTCGGGATAATGGAGTTTCGAGTTATAGGAGTTCAACTGTACATGCATATTATGTATGTACGTCAGTGATGGGATTTATGGCACAAAAGGGCCATTTTTGGCACAATTGAATGTTGCTTGGCGCTATGGGTCTTTCGCTCTTTTTTGGCCCTTTTTAGATTCACATATATTTTTTGTTTATTAGGACCTTTTGCATTTCAGGTGATAATACAATCTTATTTATATTGTGTAGCTATATGAAGAAAAAATAGAATTTAATAATAAAAAACTTCAATCTAAGTTTGATTATTGTCACGGAAACCGGAAATATGCACTTCAAAACAATTTTATTAAATTGCATATAATTAACAACTAAAAAAATTATAGCTGGTCAAGCCGACGCTAGAGTATGTAAAGAAAAATGGTTGAGTTTTAATCATTGGGGCCCCTGGGCAGTAATATACCAACCAGAATAAAATTATATTAATGAGGTTAAGATTTATAAAAGAGTTATTTGTTCATTTAGAAAAAATAAACTAAAAATGGTCTTTTGACTAATATATGCAAAACAAAATGTAGCAAGTGTTAAAAATATGCACTAACAAATCGATGCTACAATTCATAAAAAACTCTCAAACGGATATATAAATATATATATATATATATATATATATATATATATATATATATATATTTATTTATTTTGATATTTAATTTATTAGAAAATTTAATTTATCGTTAACTAGGAAAGATCCAACATTTCTTACAGTTCTAAAACAATGCATAAGCTTTTTATATATTCTATTTTTTTTTTTTTTATCTAGTTTTATGTCTCAAACTTAAAAAAAATGTATAAGTAACGATATAAAATAATCATATTATCATAGCAATATTTTCTTGTCTAACGTTGAAACAATTAAAAATTGCTAAAAAAAACAGTAAAAAAACTCACATCTTGAGCGCGCACCAGAGCCCCTAAGAATTAAGTTTCTTATGAAAAAGTCCGTTTTTTAAATTTTAATAATTTATTTACTAAAATATCCCACAAAGTCTTAAGTATTTTACGAAAATGCTTCCCTGATCTAATTATCGGTTAAAAATTTTCAAAAAAAAATAACAACTACAATTAATGTTGAGAGAATTTCAACTAATTGTAGTGGGGAATGTAAGATGAGATAAACCCACTGTTTATTGTTGATGTGTTTTGTTTAAGCTTTGATATTGTTACAAGTAGAACAGTTGCTATAAGTCTTATACGCTTAACAGTTTTATTTGGTTTAATATCTTTAGTTTTTCTAAAATCTTTATGGATGAAGTTTCCTGATGATCTGGCCTAAGCAACCAGTGAAATGCGCATAGGAATAGCTTATCCCATCAACAATAAATTTCAAGTGTTTTTATCAATAATAAAAACTGGGAATTAAGCACGAATAACAAAATCTTTTGAAAAAAAAAAAAAAAAAAAAAAAAAAAACAATAACAACTTAACATGACAGAGTTGCATTTTCGTAAAATACTTAAGATTTTGTGGGATAGTGTATAACGGCCTAAATTAAAACTGAAAACATTTTTATTTAACATTTTTTATTTTTCGAATTTATTTTATGAGCTAAATTTCAGTTATGGATTTTATACAGCTTTTATGTAATAGTCCTATTCCTTAGATTATCATAATTTTTAAGGAATAAAATTGGTACTTTTTAAGGGTTAAAAGCGGGATAAAGTTGGTACTTTTTCTCTTTTTGATAAATGTGATATACATACAGATTAAAGTCTACATTAAAATAAAATTTCTTTCTGGTGGCCTCCAAAGAGGAAAAGCTGGTTCTCTTTTACATTTGGTACCTTTTCTCTATTCCAAAAATTTGGTAAAGAGATGGCATATGGCCCAAATTAAATTATAGGGCACTTTTAATGATCTAAAAAGGGGAAACATTGCTAGTTTTGTTACCTTTTCTCTTCTTGCTTATTGGTAAACAGATAACATATGCCGGAATATACATATTTATAGACCACTTGCTTTTCATATGAACAGTTGAATGTCGCTTGCTCAATAGACCAGTGTTGCCATTAGGATACGAAAGATACATTTTTCGTATATTTTGATGACTTCAGGTACCATGTATAATCCTGACATTTTTCGTATCTTTTGAATCGTTACGCAAAATGTACAGAGATAAAATTTTAGAGAATTTTTATCCAAATAAAACTTAATAAGATTAATCGACTCAATGCTAATACATTAGCAGCTTAATTAATGGTGAAAGAAAACATTCAGGATCTAGTAGTGCAAAGTTATTCTGAGGTACTTTTTTATTTTCCGGAACTTTATACGAACTTGGTATAAACGCCTTAACTCCTATATTAATTTTTACTTTTTCGTATATTTTGATGACTTCAGGTACCATGTATAATCCTGACATTTTTCGTATCTTTTGAATCGTTACGCAAAATGTACAGAGATAAAATATTAGAGAATTTTTATCCAAATAAAACTTATTAAGATTAATCGACTCAATGCTAATACATTAGCAGCTTAATTAATGGTTTTTTTTTTTTTTTTTTTTTTTCTCAATATTATTTATTGAATCTTCATACATTTAAATATGAACTAACAATAATTAATCAAATCTTAACCTAATACTTTATTTTATGTCCTGCCAGTGCCAGACAAAAATTTTCTTCATCACGGGTTCTGTTCACTTATCTAGGTGTTTGTCGCTCATCTAATTGGATAAGTGCTGCAGTGTCTCTTCTTCTTAAGCGAGTGTGGCCGCTATCATTTAAAATATTTCGTGCTAGTGGGTTTGGATGCAATTCGAGCCTTTTTAAGTATTTTACTGCATATTTCGTAATCATAGTTTTGACTAATGGAACATTGAGATCCCTGTGAATATTTGAGTTTTTTACATACCAAGGGGCAGCTGTGATTATTCGAAGAATTTTATTTTGGCGCCTTTGAATCTTTTCTATATTAGAGGCCGAGGCAGTGCCCCATAACTGAATACCATAGCACCAGATTGGCTTTAAGATGGAGTTGTAAAGAAGAAGTTTGCAGTCGAGACTAAGGACAGAGTTTCTACCAATAAGCCAATGAATTTGAATGGCTTTTAGTTTCATTTGAGTTAATTTTGCCTCTATATGGCATTTCCACGTTAATCGCCGATCCAGATGTATACCCAGATATTTTACATGCGAAAGTTGAGGAATTATTTGATTGTTGATTGTTATATGGGGGCAAGATTCCCGGCGCAAGGTGAATGTTATATGCACGCATTTTTGCTCATTGACCATTATCCTCCATTGTCTTAACCATATTTCTAGTTGAAATATATGATGCTGTAAGAAACGAGATGCTTCATAACGGTTTTCGTGGACGCTTAGAAATGCTGTATCGTCTGCAAATGTTGAAGTTTGGGTGTAGTTACTTGTTGGCATGTCCGAAGTATAAATTAAATATAATAGAGGGCCCAGGATGCTGCCTTGTGGGACTCCAGCGCCAATGGGCTGAGGTGAACTTAAGAAATTTCCTTCTTTAATAATAAATTGACGACCGACTAAGTAGCTTTCTAGCAGCTTGTGTGTGTTTGCTGGTAAATTTTGTTTCAATTTATGTAATAAGCCTTCATGCCAGACTTTATCAAATGCTTGCGAAACATCGATGAAGAGTGCTGAGCAATATTTTTTTTCTTCAAATGCTTTTCTTATGACATTTACTATTCGATGAGTCTGTTCGATTGTGCTGTGTTTTCTTCGAAATCCGAACTGATGGTTTGGAATACATCTATTTTCACTTAAAATCGGTGTTAATTTTGAAACTAATAATTTCTCAAACAGCTTTGACATATTTGATAATAAGCTAATTGGCCTATATGACTCAACTTTTGTATGATCTTTACCTGGCTTTGGTATCATGGTAACTAAGGAAACCTTCCATTTTTGAGGATAGTATTCAAGGCGTAAAATAGCATTAAAAATAAAAAGAATAATTTTCTTTGCTGTGCGAGGTAGCTCTAAAAGCATTTTATTACTGATTTTATCAATACCAGGTGCCTTCTTAGTGTTTAAGTCACAAATAGCCTGTTCGATTTCTCTTATCTCAAATCTGAGGGGAATAGCTGCTCTAGCAGGAACAGGTGGTAACTCGACCGCAGTATCGTGAGATATATTTGGGGTAAATACGTTTTTTAAATGATTAACAAACAGATTTCCCTTTTCGTTATCATTTCTTGCCCAACTTCCGTTCAAGTTTCTTAATGGTGGCTTAGAGATAACTGGCCTATTTAGATTTTTAGCTGCACGCCATAATGAGTAGTCTGATTGCGGAGTTGCATCAAGTTCCTTAAGATATTTTTGCAGAGAATCCGTTTTCTGTATCTGTAGTAACTTTCTTAGCCTTCTTGTACAATCTTTTAACAAACTCTTAAGTTGAGGGGATCTGTGCAATTGCCACTCTCTTCGGGCTCTTCTTTTTTCTGAAAGGAGACGCTCAACATCTGTGGAATAAATTTTAATATTTTTAGTTTTTTTTTGGGTAATACTGGAATGTTGTACAGCTAGCTTTAGAAAACTGTCAAAATTAAGAATAGCGCGATCTACGTATTCCGGTGTACTAAGCGGAATATTTTCTGTGCAATGGGTGCTGAGATATTTTTTATATTTTAGCCAATTGATTTGTGTAGCTGGCGTCGCTAAGTAACCAGTTGGAGATACAGTTCTATTGGGGTTCATTAAAGTAACAATTGTTGGTGTGTGGTCGGAAGATAATTCTAAGGAAGCTTCAACATAAATCGTTTCTAAGGGGATGTTTTTAACCACGCCAAAATCGATGACATCTGGTATTTTTTGCTGATCAGTAGGCCAATATGTTGGTTGTCCGCTCGCTATCACATTCAAATCCATTTTAGTAATAGTATTAAATAGAACACGACCCTTTGGTGTTATAAGTCGGGACCCCCAGAAGGTATGTTTAGCGTTATAATCGCCAGCGGCCAGGAAACAGGGTCCTAATGATTTGAAATATTTATAATATTGGCCTTCTGATATTGAATATCTAGGTGGGGAGTATAACGATGAGATTACTACGTTTCTATTTAGTTCTTCAACGCAAATGTTTGTTGCTTGAAGATAATCTTCACGATGATCACCCATTAGGTAGTGTTTGACTCTGGTTTTAATTAAAATGGCAGAACCTCCACAAGCTCTATCTCGAGGGTCCTTTGTATCATATAGTATATAACCATTTATTTTAAACGTATTTTTTGAAGTCAAATGAGTTTCAGAAACCATCATGACATCAATTTGTTTATTTTTAAGAAAGTATTCTAGTTCATTTTTATGTTGGCGGATGCCGTTTGCGTTCCAAAAACAAATTTGTATACAGTTCATGGCTTGTTAAGTACAGCTTGCAATAACATTGATTGCATTCTAAGAATTTCCTGCATCATATTACCCATTGTGTTCGTAAAATTATTTACTGTTTGCACTAATGTTTCCATGGTTTTTTCTAAACGACTTAAATTAGAAACTGGAGTTTCATCATTACTTGGCGAGGCACCTTGCATTGGCTCATGGTTTGATTTTAGAACGTTAGCATAAGAGGTTCTGTTATTACTAAACTGGGGGGCTTGAATTGCATTTGTGATAACTTGACTTGCAACCTGCATTTGAGGGGCATTTGTTTTTGGTCCAACCGTCTGCTTGACGATATTATATACAGGGCATCCTCTATAATTGGCAGTGTGATTACCGCCACAGTTGCTACATTTTTTAACGTTGGGGTCGGTTTTAGGCTTATCGCAAGAAACTGTACCGTGTAGCTCACCACATACTACGCAAACAGGGGGTAAGTAGCAGTATGCCTTTGTATGGCCAAATTCTTGGCAGTTTAAGCACTGAACAGGTCCATTTTTTTTGTGCGGCTCCTCAATTGTGATTTTTCTGTGTAGAATATATTTTAAACTATAAATGGGATGCGTTTCGTTTTTTTTTAACTTAATGTCGCCGGGCTCTAATTCTACTCGAAATAGTGGTTGTGGATTTTTGTCTCTATTTCTAATATTTACCACGTGTTTTATCTTGAAGCCTTTTTCTTCTAAGAAAGTTTTAATTTCCTCTGGGTCTACGCATGAATCAATTCCCTTAATCACCACCTGGAGACCTTTACTGCTCTTGAGTTGGTATGTATAAAAACTTTTTTTAAGTGCCTCAAATTTGTTAATAATTTTGCGAAAATCATTTTCATGATTCACTTGAATTTTCGTTTCATTTATGCTACCTCTCTTTATTGCGGCTACATAAAACGAATTTTCACCAATCAACGAAATTAAACTCTTTATTAGATCATTTGAGTTATGCTCCCTAAGATATATCGGGGGAGGCTTGGGCGATCTTATGACGTTTGGTGCTTCAGAGGATTCATCCTCCAGAATTGCAAAGCGATTTTGGGAATTTATTTTGTCAAAAGATGGCACTTTTGATGCCGAAGCAACAGCTGAAGAGGTAGGGCTGCGACCCCGCTTAAGGACTGTTATATACCTGTCCATACCAACTTGGACTTGAGGCTTTTGGCAACTTTTTACAGGGGGGTTTTCCATTGCATTAGTGTTTTGGTTCATGGTATCATTTCCCACTAAATTTATTTTTGACGTAGCGGCAATACTTGTTGGCCTGGCAACACTTGTTACCAAGTCTATTTTTAGTTTTTTTAATGAGTCACTATCCACCGTTTGTGTAAATAAAGAGGGTGAGAGGGAACGAGTGCGAAAAATTGGCTTAGCCGTTAAGTAGTTACTATTGTTTTGTTTTGTTTTATTTATTTCAACATTATTTTCGTTGGCATGCACTGTCACATAAGCATTTCTATCATTTAATTTTATTGTTGTTACATTGTTTTTACTCATGCAAGAAATTGTTTTTGTTTTTCACCGGTTTAATGTGCTTTTAATGTTTTTATTATTTATTTTATTTTACAACAACAACGCCAAAAATAAGAAATTTAAACTAAAATGTTTGTGCACAGAATATGTATACATACACATGTATGAACATTCATACGTACATATGTATATATTTTTGCTTTATTTATGTTTATTTAATTTTTCGTTTTAATTGTTCACTTTTATGTTAAATAATTTAAATAAAAAATATCATATATTTTCCAGCGTCCATTCGCTTAGTGTTTATATTCCAAAATCAAATTTAATTAATAATAAATTAAAATCGTATGCGGGGTTGAAAATACACGTCCGTTTCACAACAAAGCACAAACTATTAATGGTGAAAGAAAACATTCAGGATCTAGTAGTGCAAAGTTATTCTGAGGAACTTTTTTATTTTCCAGAACTTTATACGAACTTGTTATAAACGCCTTAACTCCTATATTAAATTTTACTTTTTCGTATATTTTGATGACTTCAGGTACCATGTATAATCCTGACATTTTTCGTATCTTTTGAATCGTTACGCAAAATGTACAGAGATAAAATATTAGAGAATTTTTATCCAAATAAAACTTATTAAGATTAATCGACTCAATGCTAATACATTAGCAGCTTAATTAATGGTGAAAGAAAACATTCAGGATCTAGTAGTGCAAAGTTATTCTGAGGAACTTTTTTATTTTCCGGAACTTTATACGAGCTTTTTGATAAAATCTCCTTGGTATAAACGCCTTAAATCCTATATTAATTTTTACAAAAATTAATTTGTTTTGATAACATCCAAACATTATATTAATTTTAAAGTTCGCTTACTGTATTTTTAAAAATTACATACCTAATATTTATGACTTAAATAAATTTAAAAATTAATTTATATGATATCATTTTCTTTACAATGACCATTAAATATGAAATAAAAATGTTATGTTAATAAATGTTAAACGTTAAAAATGGATTTTCAAATTTTTTTCAAAATGTATCGTTTTGGGAAAAAGTGTATCTTTTTGGTAACAAAAAAATGTATCTTTCTCGAAATTTCACTGGCAACACTGCAAAAGACTCAAGTGCTCAAAACTTATATGTATGTGTTGGCGAAATATAATAATTCTTCTAATGTTGTTTATTGAAATATTTTAACATAAATTAAGTATATGTGTGTATATGTAGAAAACGACACAAAATTTCTGTACATTTTTTATAGGATAAACCCTTTTTTTAAATCTAGCTCTAATTTTCACGTGAACGAAGTCACGGGTAAAAGCTAGTTCTTTTTATAAAATTTTAATATTAAAAATAATTGCACAATCAAAACTTAAGCATGATCTTTATTCTGATTTTTAGTGTTAAAGCAATTTTTCAAAGTTTAATTCTGGCTTTTTTTAAATTTGGTCCGTTGTTGTTACAAGTTTCCGTTTACTTTATAATAAATAAAGAATTGACAATCTCTGTCTCTCTTACACTCTCTTTTGTAAGCAACAACAACAAGAGGAACCAGAAACGAAAATTTGAGAATGAACGGAAGTTTTATGCAGAAAAAAATTACTATTTTAAAGAGAAAAAATGCAAAAAATTTACCTTTTTTTATCACTTGTCTGCAAAAAGAGTATTAATATCGTTTTTAATAATACTCTAAAATTTGCTTAAATTCTTTTTAACTTGCAGTTTGCAAATCTCAATTTTTTTCATTTCATTAATAAAGTTTGAGAGTTTAGCAAGTGCGTGTGTTACTTAAAAGCCGTCTCTGTGTGTTAAATTTGTATAAATAATTAAGGTCTTTTCAAAGTGAAAAAGTTTTAAATAATTATTACAAAGTTTTTACTTACTAAGTTTAAAGTAAATGAATGTTAAAATTTAAAGAAAGTGTCAAAAATTAGTAAAAATTCTTATTGGAAAAAGTTAAGTTCTATTAAGTAATTTTAGTGTTAGACAAAATGGCCGTTAGGAAAAAACAAATGATATGTGAATGAAGTGTAAATGCGCTAGCGTGTAGAAAAATCTTAAAGTAATGGCCAGCGGAGCACCTCTTTTTGTTCAAGGTTAAATTGATGTTGCAATTGTTGCCGATTTAAATTGTATGGTTATGTTGTAGGCAAAAATTTGATTTGAAAAAAGAGTAAATTTAATTAGTATTAATGCGTGCAGTTATTAAAAAAAGAGCAGTAAAAAAGGAAGTATGTTTGTACTATAGTTTTCGATCGTAGGTATATTATAAGTTAATATATGTGTGTGTATGTATGGTCAGCAGAGCACCCTTTTTTGAATTCAGGGTTAAAATTGTTGAAGGTTATGTTCCTATTAGACAAAATTTTATTTTAAGAATTGTAAAATATTTTTTTTTTGAGAGAGCGGGAAAATAGAAATAAAGAGTATAGAGTTAGGAAATAGAAAAAAAAGCAAGTTGTATGCTCATGGCTTAATATACATATGTAAAACGTACATAGTATATGCTGGTGTTAGAAAATTCTTAAAGTTTTTGTTAGTTAGACTTATTTTTATGTTCAATGTTAAGTTTTTGTTAGATTTGTTGCCGGTCTGATATGGAAGTTATGCTTTAGGCAAAAATTTGAATGAAACACATACATATTATGTAAGCAAAAATTTGTAACGGTATAGAAATGGTAACGGTTATTAAACGCCAACCATAGCTCATAACAAAATCGGTTTCCCTTAAAAAGTATCGGTAATGTGAATTAAATCGTTGAAGGTTTTAAGGTGATAAACACAACGGTTGGCGGTAACAGTTGACAACCTCGTTAAATCAAGAATATTATACCTACTAAAATTTTAAAAAATATATTGCTGCTTCTAAAATGTTTATTTGGTAAGTTTTTTTTTAATTGTTTTTCTTTATTTTTATAAAATAATATACATAAATATATCGCACAATAACGGCCCATTTCACCAAGTTCAGCTATAATTAACTACCAGTTAAAACTGTCAAAACGTACTGTTAATTGGAAGTTAAAGTAAAAGTTAGTTGAAAAGTGAAAATGGCCGTAAGTCATAAACAGTTACAACTCAAAGTTGATCAAAATCGTTTATTTTCTCACAAGCCAGTTCACAAATCAAATTCAAGACGACATATAAATATGTTATAATTTTCTGCAACGATTTGTTATAAAATAATTAAGGGTATTCACGCATATTTGCAATTTGTAAATTTCCAGTGCATATTATGATTGATCGTGATGATACCACTTATCTTTTGTACAAAGGTGTTATTTTTCTAAAAAATTATTCTGGCAACACAATAAACTTATCAGCGTTAAAGCTAAGCGGAAGAAAACGTTCCGCCTTCCGCTCTTGTTTAGGTACGGCTGTTATACTCAAGCATTTTAGGTTTTATTTTTGCGCTGAAGCGATCACAATTTTATTTAAAATGTTCTTTTTTACAAATAAAAAAATATGGCATACAGACCGTTTGCACTTCTATTTTTGCTCAAGGTTTTTTTTTTAGTGCAAACGAAGTAAATACGTACATTTTGTTGTTGTGCAAATTTTTTCACACATTTTCATCGTTTGCAAACTTTAAACTACCCATCGTGATTACCCTTATTATTTAAAAGGGGACAGTTTTTGTTCATATGCTTAAATATTTTCAAAATATGAAGTTTTTAACTTTTGATTATTGAGTTTTTTCTCAACATAAGCTGAACTTAAAAATTTTATTCGAAGGACAAAAATTTGTTTTCTAAAATAAAAATCATTTAAATTAAAAAAAAGTTTTGCTTTGCCAAATCTTATATACCATATTAAATTATAGGGCACTTTTAATGATCTAAAAAGGGGAAACATTGCTAGTTTTGTTACCTTTTCTCTTCTTGCTTATTGGTAAACAGATAACATTTATAAACCACTTGCTTTTCATATGAACAGTTGAATCTCGCTTGCTCAATAGACCAGTGTTGCCATTAGGATACGAAAGATACATTTTTCGTATCTTTTGATGACTTAAGGTACCATGTTAATCCTGACATTTTTCGCATCTTTTGAATCGTTACGCAAAATGTACAGAGATAAAATATTAGAGAATTTTTATCCAAATAAAACTGATTAAGATTAATCGACTCAATGCTAATACATTAGCAGCTTAATTAATGGTGAAAGAAAACATTCAGGATCTAGTAGTGCAAAGTTATTCTGAGGAACTTTTTTATTTTCCGGAACTTTATACGAACTTTTTGATATAAATTAATTTGTTTTGATAACATCCAAACATTATATTAATTTTAAAGTTCGCTTACTGTATTTTTAAAAATTACATACTTAATATTTATGACTTAAATAAATTTAAAAATTAATTTATATGATATCATTTTCTTTACAATGACCATTAAATATGAAATAAAAATGTTATGTTAATAAATGTTAAACGTTAAAAATGGATTTTCAAATTTTTTTCAAAATGTATCGTTTTGGGAAAAAGTGTATCTTTTTGGTAACAAAAAAATGTATCTTTCTCGAAATTTCACTGGCAACACTGCAAAAGACTCAAGTGCTCAAAACTTATATGTATGTGTTGGCGAAATATAATAATTCTTCTAATGTTGTTTATTGAAATATTTTAACATAAATTAAGTATATGTGTGTATATGTAGAAAACGACACAAAATTTCTGTACATTTTTTATAGGATAAACCCTATTTTTAAATCTAGCTCTAATTTTTACGTGAACGAAGTCACGGGTAAAAGCTAGTACTTTTTATAAAATTTTAATATTAAAAATAATTGCACAATCAAAACTTAAGCATGATCTTTATTCTGATTTTTAGTGTTAAAGCAATTTTTCAAAGTTTAATTCTGGCTTTTTTTAAATTTGTTCCGTTTTTGTTACAAGTTTCCGTTTACTTTATAATAAATAAAGAATTGTCAATCTCTGTCTCTCTTACACTCTCTTTTGTAAGCAGCAACAACCAGAGGAACCAGAAACGAAAATTTGAGAATGAACGGAAGTTTTATGCAAAAAAAAAATTACTATTTTAAAGAGAAAAAATACAAAAAATTTACCTTTTTTTATCACTTGTCTGCAAAAAGAGTATTAATATCGTTTTTAATAATACTCTAAAATTTGCTTAAATTCTTTTTAACTTGCAGTTTGCAAATCCCAATTTTTTTCATTTCATTAATAAAGTTTGAGAGTTTAGCAAGTGCGTGTGTTACTTAAAAGCCGTCTCTGTGTGTTAAATTTGTATAAATAATTAAGGTCTTTTCAAAGTGAAAAAGTTTTAAATAATTATTACAAAGTTTTTACTTACTATGTTTCAAATAAAATGAATGTTAAAATTTACAGAAAGTGTCAAAAATTAGTAAAAATTCTTATTGGAAGAAGTTAAGTTCTATTAAGTAATTTTATGGTTAGACAAAATGGCCGTTAGGAAAAAAAACGAATGATATGTGAGTAATGGCCAGCGGAGCACCTCTTTTTTTGTTCAAGGTTAAATTGATGTTGCAATTGTTGCCGATTTAAATTGTATGGTTATGTTGTAGGCAAAAATTTGATTTGAAAAAAGAGTAAATTTAATTAGCATTAATTCGTGCAGTTATTAAAAAAAGAGCAGTAAAAAAGGAAGTGTGTTTGTACTATAGTTTTCGATCGTATATTATTAGTTAATTTATGTGTGTGTATGTAGTGCAAAGTTATTCTGAGGAACATTTTTATTTTCCGAAACTTTATACGAACTTGGTATAAACGCCTTAACTCCTATATTAATTTTTATTTTTTCGTATATTTTGATGACTTCAGGTACCATGTATAATCCTGACATTTTTCGTATCTTTTGAATCGTTACGCAAAATGTACAGACATAAAATATTAGAGAATTTTTATCCAAATAAAACTTATTAAGATTAATCGACTCAATGCTAATACATTAGCAGCTTAATTAATGGTGAAAGAAAACATTCAGGATCTAGTAGTGCAAAGTTATTCTGAGTAACTTTTTTATTTTCCGGAACTTTATACGAACTTTTTGATATAATCGCCTTGGTATAAACGCCTTAACTCCTATATTAATTTTTACAAAAATTAATTTGTTTTGATAACATCCAAACATTATATTAATTTTAAAGTTCGCTTACTGTATTTTTAAAAATTACATACTTAATATTTATGACTTAAATAAATTTAAAAATTAATTTATATGATATCATTTTCTTTACAATGACCATTAAATATGAAATAAAAATGTTATGTTAATAAATGTTAAACGTTAAAAATGGATTTTCAAATTTTTTTCAAAATGTATCGTTTTGGGAAAAAGTGTATCTTTTTGGTAACAAAAAAAATGTATCTTTCACTGGCAACACTGCAAAAGACTCAAGTGCTCAAAACTTATATGTATGTGTTGGCGAAATATAATAATTCTTCTAATGTTGTTTATTGAAATATTTTAACATAAATTAAGTATATGTGTGTATATGTAGAAAACCACTCAAAATTTCTGTACATTTTTTATAGAATAAACGTTTTTTTTTAAATCTTGCTCTAATTTTCACGTGAACGAAGTCACGGGTAAAAGCTAGTACTTTTTATAAAATTTTAATATTAAAAATAATTGCACAATCAAAACTTAAGCATGATCTTTATTCTGATTTTTAGTGTTAAAGCAATTTTTCAAAGTTTAATTCTGGCTTTTTTTTAATTTGGTCCGTTTTTGTTACAAGTTTCCGTTTACTTTATAATGAATAAAGAATTGACCATCTCTGTCTCTCTTACACTCTCTTTTGTAAGCAACAACAACAAGAGGAACCAGAAACGAAAATTTGAGAGTGAACGGAAGTTTTATGCAGAAAAAAAATTACTATTTTAAAGAGAAAAAATACAAAAAATTTACCTTTTTTTATCACTTGTCTGCAAAAAGAGTATTAATATCGTTTTTAATAATACTCTAAAATTTGCTTAAATTCTTTTTAACTTGCAGTTTGCAAATCTCAATTTTTTTCATTTCATTAATAAAGTTTGAGAGTTTAGCAAGTGCGTGTGTTACTAAAAAGCCGTCTCTGTGTGTTAAATTTGTACAAATAATTAAGGTCTTTTCAAAGTGAAAAAGTTTTAAATAATTATAACAAAGTTTTTACTTACTAAGTTTAAAATAAAATGAATGTTAAAATTAAAAGAAAGTGTCAAAAATTAGTAAAAATTCTTATTGGAAAAAGTTAAGTTCTATTAAGTAATTTTAGTGTTAGACAAAATGGCCGTTAGGAAAAAAACGAATGATATGTGAATGAAGTGTAAATGCGTTAGCGTGTAGAAAAGTCTTAAAGTAATGGCCAGCGGAGCACCTCTTTTTTTGTTCAAGGTTAAATTGATGTTGCAATTGTTGCCGATTTAAATTGTATGGTTATGTTGTAGGCAAAAATTTGATTTGAAAAAAGAGTAAATTTAATTAGTATTAATGCGTGCAGTTATTAAAAAGAGCAGTAAAAAAGGAAGTATGTTTGTACTATAGTTTTCGATCGTAGGTATATTATAAGTTAATTTATGTGTGTGTATGTATGGTCAGCGGAGCACCCTTTTTTGAATTCAAGGTTAAAATTGTTGAAGGTTATGTTCCTATTAGACAAAATTTTATTTTAAGAATTGTAAAATATTTTTTTTTTGAGAGAGCGGGAAAATAGAAATAAAGAGTATAGAGTTAGGAAATAGAAAAAAAGCAAGTTGTATGCTCATGGCTTAATATATGTAAAACGTACATAGTATATGCTGGTGTATAGAAAATTCTTAAAGTTTTTGTTAGTTAGACTTATTTTTATGTTCAATGTTAAGTTTTTGTTACATTTGTTGCCGGTCTGATATGGAAGTTATGCTTTAGGCAAAAATTTGAATAAAACACATACCTACATATTATGTAAGCAAAAATTTGTAACGGTATAGAAATGGTAACGGTTATTAAACGCCAACCATAGCTCATAACAAAATCGGATTCCCTTAAAAAGTATCGTTAATGTGAATTAAATCGTTGAAGTTTTTAAGGTGATAAATACAACGGTTGGCCAAATATACCTACTTTGATATAAATATCATCATATATATACTAAGAATATTTCTTCCACAAAAAAAATCAAACAAAAACAAACAATTTCAATACAACGGTTGGCGGTAACAGTTGACAACCTCGTTAAATCAAGAATATTATACCTACTAAAATTTTAAAAAATAAATTGCTGCTTCTAAAGTGTGTATTTGGTAAGTTTTTTTTTAAATGTTTTTCTTTATTTTTATAAAATAATATACATATATATATCGCACAATAACGGCCCATTTCAACAAAGTTCAGCTATAATTAACTACCAGTTAAAACTGTCAAAACGTACTGTTAATTGGAAGTTAAAGTAAAAGTTAGTTGAAAAGTGAAAATGGCCGTAAGTCATAAACAGTTACAACTCAAAGTTTATCAAAATCGTTTATTTTCTCACAAGCCAGTTCACAAATCAAATTCAAGACGACATATAAATATGTTATAAATTTCTGCAACAATTTGTTATAAAATAATTAAGGGTATTCACGCATATTTGCAATTTGTAAATTTCCAGTGCATATTATGATTGATCGTGATGATACCACTTATCTTTTGTAAAAAGGTGTTATTTTTCTAAAAAAATATTCTGGCAACACAATAAACTTATCAGCGTTAAAGCTAAGCGGAAGAAAAGGTTCCGCCTTCCGTTCTTGTTTAGGTACGGCTGTTATACTCAAGCATTTTAGTTTTTATTTTTGCGCTGAAGCGATCACAAACAATTTTATTTAAAATGTTCTTTTTTACAAATAAAAAAATATGGCATACAGACCGTTTGCACTACTATTTTTGCTCAAGGTTTTTTTTTTAGTGCAAACGAAGTAAATACGTACATTTTGTTGTTGTGCAAATTTTTTCACACATTTTCATCGTTTGCAAACTTTAAACTACCCATCGTGATTACCCTTATTATTTAAGAGGGGACAGTTTTTGTTGATATGCTTAAATATTTTCAAAATATGAAGTTTTTAACTTTTGATTATTGAGTTTTTTCTCAACATAAGCTGAGCTTAAAAATTTTATTCGAAGGACAAAAATTTGTTTTCTAAAATGAAAATCATTTATATTAAAAAAAAGTTTTGCTTTGCCAAATCTTATATAATTGTCACCATAATATTAAAAATCGTACTAAAACCTTTCGGGCGTACACTTGAATGGGGGCTATGCGGCTCATTTCCAATATTTAATACTTCTCATATACATACATACATATAAATAATATCTAAGAGAAATTTGATCCTTCTAATCATTATTTCGGGAAGAAAAAGGTACATTATTTGTCTATAACTATGTCATTTATCAACCGATATTGTAAATTTTTACTACTAGTATTCTACTAAGTTTACTTAAGGTACATGTTTAGAAAGCCAAGGTTTATGGGTAACAACTAGAAGCAGTCTTGGTTCCATAACAATTTACTTCCCATCATATCACTTACAGACATCGTTAAATCACCTTCGCTACTCATAAGGGGTTAGATCAATATTGTAGAATTCACCAACGGAGTCACAAACTTTTTCATGTATATGCAACTACGCTGTAATTAAAGACTTTGTTTTGTGTAAATTATTTTTTTTAGTAATAAACCAAAAATCGTTCTGTATTTTATTTCAAGTATACATATTTGTATTTGTACTGTTAAAAAAAAGTGAAGAATTATTTTTTGAACGAGATTCCTTTATTAAAAATTTAATATACACCATTTGAAAGATATTAACTTACAGAATGTGCACAATACATATATATTTAATAAAATCTCTTCAATATTTTCGCTGCAAATAATATTGGACCACCTGATCCATTTTGATTAAATGGACTACTCCATGGACTGGTCCGATGTAATGCAAGCATGGACCATGCCATTGTTAAAAAGTGTTTGTAGTGAGACGACATGTCTTCGTTTTTTAAAGACGTGCTTTCGTTTTTAAACGATTCAAAACTTATCTTTTTGAGTATACCATGGAGTAGTTTTAAAACTACTCCTTTGTAGTCCAAAGCTGGGTTATATGGTTTTTTCCATACGTTTGGGTTACTTTTGGACTAGTCCTAGTCCCTTGTGGGCTACACTTTACACGCGTGTTTGCACTGGTCCTATTATTTTCAGGGAAGCGTTCAAATTTGCTACTAACACATATGTAGTATGCAAATACAAAACTTGTTTGTTTTTTTTTTTCAATTATCAAATAATAAAAAAGTTAGGATGCTCGATTAATCGACATATTTAAGGAACCGGTTTTCGAATATTTCGATATTATAGGGGCAGGGTCGTGAGTGAATGAAAACCTATAAGATGAACAATGTTAGTACTCTTTGTTTTTCATCTGGTACTTTTTGAATTTTTGTTAATATTCGACATATCAAAATAAAATTATACATTAAACTGGGTAAATAAGAACATGTAAGGGGAGCTTTTTTGTAGTTTTTCGTTAAACATCTGGTACTTTGATTAATTTTCGTTAATATTAGATATAAAAAAATAAAATTAATCATGCAATGTCCTGAGTGGATGACAATCTATAAAGGAGACTTTTTGATACTTTTTTGTTTTTCAATTTATATTTTTTGTATTGAACTTCCAAAATTAAATTAAATCACGTGAAAGATAAAATATGAACCGGAGGTTGGTCCATCGCCAAATCGATCCAATAAAATGGAAAAAAATAACTGCTCGAAGCATTAGAATTAATATATACTTAGATGAACTATGTTTTCTTCATATGTACATAAAAATTTATGGTGAAATTTTGACTATTAGGCGAACACTTTAATTTTTAATAAAATGCTTTAAAAAAAAATTTGGGAAACATTTGCAAACGTTTTCTTAATTGAAAATATGTGTGGTTGCGAAAAAAATTGTTGCTCTATTACGAACACAAGTAAAAATGTTGCTGCCTATTGTGAACGAAGCTCAATACTAGAAATCACTCTACAGAATTTGGGATGATAATTTACCATGGTTCCAATATAAATTCCCCTCCTGAAAATCATTTTAGACATGTTAGTTCAAATTCCAAAAAGATAAGCATTTTTATAAATATTAATTAACAATATGTATGTATATATATATATCATATAAAGCCCACTCCTGATATCTTCGAACAGTCGATGGAGGGTATCAAAGATTCGGCTCGACCGAATATAGCACTCTAACTTGTTTTATTATAAATTTTTCGCTCTTACTTATTTGTTGGTGTTGTTGTAGCAGCCTGAAAAACAGGCGTTGCAGAGCTTACAATCCTTGGTCGGTGTTCGCTGAACTCCGCGTCGTTCCGGTGCGTTGAACCGATTGTGGTGGGAACGACTCTAAAATAAATTACAATAACTAATTTTTTACAAGAGATACCCGCATTTAAATGCATATTTATTTTGGCTTTAAAGAACTTATTTTGTTAGTAGAAACATTTACATACATATATGAAGACAAAACAATTAAGCTAAGCCGAGATTTAAACCTAGGCTTCTACGAAATTTAACTCACTTTTCCTTTAGAATCCTTGAATAGAAACTACATTTTTCATCTATTTTATTTTAATAATTTTTATTTAAATTTAGTTTTTTAGTCTCTTCTGTTGTTTTTTTGTTGCTATTTCTCTTTTGTATGTATTTTGCAAATTTTTTTCCTGTGTTAATGTTGTATGTATTCGCTATTGGTATTTTCTTTTTTTATTTACACAGAGTTTTATTTAAATTATATTTATAAATTTAAATATATATTTTTTAAATATTTATGAATTTATTTCTTTAAAACTAGATGCCTGTTTATTAAATCGGTTTTAACACTGTTGGTTTATTATAATTTTAATAAATTGTTTTGTTTTTTATTTTCTCGTTTACGATTTTTATTATAAAATATATTTTAATTTCAAATTGATGATCAACATATTATTTTAATATTTGTTTTTATTTTATATATTTTGTTTTTTATTTAATTTTATTAATAAAGAGAGAAAGTTATAGATAAATTGTTAAAGAGTTAATTAGAGAATAGAGAGATTTCTGTGAATTACATTTATGATAAATCAACCAATTTTTATTTTGTTTTATTTACTGCTCTAATGAATATTAATAATTATAATATAATTATTTAGAATTAATTTTTGTTTTGTTTGCGTTCTTGTTGTTTTATTTCTATTTTATAGTAAAACATTTATTTTACATTAAATGTAAAGAAGTAATTTTTTAAAAAAATTACTTTTTTGTATTTTATAATAAAATGGTTTTTTTGTTATTTTTTTTGTAAATTCTTAATTACAAGTTTGTATTCATAAAGAATTCTGTATGTGTTTTATGAAGTTATTTATTTTTTAATAATTTTAATTAGATAACTTATTAGTTAATAAATAATAATAAAAGCATTAATTAATAGATAATAGATTCTTGAAATTTCTTATTTTAAAGAAATAACTTTATACACATAATAATGGAGAGGGGTGGGGAAAGAGAAGAGTTTAATATATAAATGATTTTTAAATATTATAAAACTAAAAGAAAAAATCTTATTTTTACTACCACAAAACAATTACAAAACTATTAACTTAAATAACAAAAATATTGAATTAAATTACATCGAGTGATAGTAAAAAATACACTTTAAAAAATGACCAAGGTCGTGGTCCTTGTTGAGTAGATAATTTTGTAATTTTTAGATTTTCTTAAAATTTACAAATATCGTGTACAATAAACGTTTTTAACTAAGTCATTTTTTTTTATTTTACTAGTTTTTTGAAACTATGGCTGATTTTATAAACGCAGTATTGCAAATCATCACTTCACATCACACAAAAAAATGCATTGACAAATCATCACAAATAAAAACGATGCATAAATTTCGCAACCGTTGTGCAGTGAATAAGGTTACCGTACGATAATGATCTCAAGGCACTGTCTAGATAAAGGTTATGGAGTATATGAAGATATTCTTTTTAGTGATGCATTGCGTTTATTAAATCAGCCTATATTATTTAATTTAGGAGTTCCATTGCAAACCGCAATAATTCCTATTTAAGACCTTTTTTAAAAGGGCCAATAATTTCGTTGTAGTTGAGTACAACGATAGTGATTTAAACAATAATGAAACCATTTACCCATACCTATTAACAACTTCGAGATCAGAGAACTGCAAAAATCACTAATTTGCTTGATTTATTCATACGCTTAAATTTACATCAATTCTATGCCTGCAAAACAAAGTTCAACGTTTAGTAATATTCACATCGTTTTGTAAGCATTTTATTTGTGCATGTGTGAGTTTGATGATTGCCCTGCAAATAATATTGAACTACCTGCTCCATTTTGATCAAATGGACTACTCTCTGGACTGGTCCGATGTAATTCAAGCATGGACCATGTCATAGTAAAAAGTGTTTGTAGTGAGACGAAATGTCTTCGTTTTTTAACGACATATTTTTGTTTTTAAACGACTTTTGAAGTCCTCTTGAGTATACCATAAAGTAGTTTTAAGACTACTCCTTTGTAATCCAAAGCTTGGTTATATGGTCCTGCCCAAGGACATCGTAATGTTAAATAGACTATGTTTTTTTCCATACGTTTGGGTTACTTTTGGACAAGTCCTTGTCCCTTGTAAGCTACATTTTACACACGTGTTTGGACTTGTCCTGGTATTTCCAGGGTGAGCGTGCTTTGTATGCATTCATTCAAAACACACGCATTCTTATCCTCTTGCATGGAAGTAGTCTTCAGTGTTGCCAATGAAGAGTTCGGAAATTACACATGACTGTGTACCAAATTACACAATTAAAGCAAATTAGACATACAAATCGAAAAAGTAGCTTAGAAAGAATGAATTCAAATTCCAAAACCTTATTTATATTCCATATTTGCAATTAAATGGTTAGGTTTACAAAAAGCAAAGATTTTTAATTGCTAAGAAAGAACTAGAAAGCGATACATCGGCAAAATATGTATTTGTAAAAGCCTTAGCAACATGAATTTTTAAAATTCGCTTTGAATGGTTCTGTTTGACGCAAACAAACTTATTGACTTAGGTAGCCATCTACTACAGTTGCGCAATATAAAATAGTTATTGAAAAAATAGAATTTAATCTAAAATTACACACAAATTACACATGGAACTAATTACACATGGGCTACACATGCATGTAAAAACTACACACAATATGTGTAATTAAACATGGATTGGCAACACTGGTTGTCATTGGCCACTCGATGAGGCAACGACGACTGTAAATGAGCACGTGTGTATGACTTTCCTTTATTTTTGTTTTTGTATTTGTATATTGTTTTTGTATTTGTATATTGTTTTTGTATTTGTATAATGTTTTTGTATTTGTATATTTATGTGTGTTTGCGTTCCATTAAATTTTAAAATAAATTTTAAAATTTTTTTTCTTTCGAATCCATAGCAACTGCTTAATACACATCATAGCAATGGTTTCTTTCTATTTTTTGTATTTGTTCTTTAATAAAGCAATCATTGACAAACAAAGCTAATAAATGTTATAAATGGCAAAGCCAATACGTCGTGCATTATTTGAATGATTTAATTTCAGCAGGGAATGTGTGTGGCTGAGAAAGTATGATTATATGAACGCAAAATAATGTATTTTATGGTGTTCATAAAATGCGAATTTTTTGCAATCACACAAAGCCGTTCTCTATTCGAGATATAAGTAAAACTGTCGATTTTTTATATATCCTCAGCTCATTATTGGAGTATATATATTCTGAACACCCCCTTTCTGAATAAAAAACCTGTTTCACGAAATTTTTTGTTGTATCCGAGATACTTAGCATTAATTTTGCTCCATATCAACTATTTTAAAGTTTATTTAGTATTGTTTGGCTCTACACGTCACTGTTTGGCGAATGGTGAAACTTCCTCATATAAAAACGTACAAAATAAATTTCACTCTTGCTTTGCTTTATTGCCGTTAGAAAAGTAGTAAAAGCAACATAAAATGCCAACAACTCAATACCCAGCAGTAAATAACGGTACGCAGCACATAAAGCTTCTTTAAAAAAAAAAATTAGAACAACTTTTTGGCATATGCGCCAAACCAATAATGAGCAAAATCTAAATTTTTGTGAACGTTTATGATAGAACTTAGAAGATAATAGCAAGAGTATTCACGTCACAAGTTGCACCCTTGCAAAAAAGCAAAAGTGCAAAAATATAACAACAAACCACAAAGACAATTATTTACGCACAACTTATTGTCTGTGTGGTTGTTGTTATATTTTTGCACTTTAGCTTTTTCGCAAGGGTGTAACTTGTGACGTGAATACCCCCAATATTTTAATGAAAGTTAAAATTGCTGTGTTGTGCCGCATACTCCACTTTTGAAAATTATTTTTAAAATATTTTACTGCTGTGTATTATGTTGTTTTGGCACTATGCGCCCACGATTTGACGTAAAAGCAACAAATAATAATAATAATAATTATGTTGTTGACATTTTATTTTGCTTGTACTACTTTTTTCAGACATCAATGAAGCAAAGCAAGAGTGAAATTTATTTTCTTGTTGTCATTTCGTTTTGATTATGCTTTAACTACTTTTTTTTCTTACGGCAATGAAGCAAAGCAAGAGTGAAATTTATTTTGTACGTTTTTGTATGAGAAACTTTCTGCATTCGCCAAACAGTGGAATGTAGGGTAAAACAATTCTTAATAAACTTAAAAATAGTTGATATGGAGCAAAATTAATGCTATATATCTCAAAAACCATAAACAATTTCATGAAACCGGCTTTTGATTCTAACCTAACTTTATTTTTTTAAAAATGGTCGGTTGATAAAACCAATTATGAGCTAACGCAGTGCTAAAGCACAACGCAACCTTTTCAATTTTGTTGTCTTATTAATTTAAGGGCTGACTGACCACTAGATAATTGATGATTCTTTTAGTTCCTCTAAAACTATCTTAGTACAACAAATTTCTTCATTTGCAGTTATCGTTTTTGAGGGATGTACTTAACCTATTTATTATTACAATATAATCTATTCAACAGGACCTTAAACTTTTTCTATATCTTGTTTAAAGTGAATTTATTTTTTTTATTTTGTCAAACTGTGTTATTATTATAAATTATATATTTCATTAAATTTTAACTTAAAAAGAAGACTACACAAAATAATCATGTTTAATTTTTCACTTTTTTTAATGGATTTTTTAAAGAGTATTGCTTTCCGTTTTTTTATTTTTCTCTAACTTACATCAATGCAAATATATTAACAAGTTTTGTTAAAAATTTTTTGATGTTTTTATTATGTACTTTGTTTATTTACTTACTATGGGCAATATATTTTTGTTTATTTTTGGAACTTTTTTTTAATTTTTGATTAATTTCTTGTTATCATAATTAAGTATAATTTGATGTTTTTTTTATTATTTTCTTAATAAACAATAAATTAACTATAAGGCAAAATTATTTAGGAAGTAAAGATATACATACATATTGTTTTTTTAATAACATAGCACATATTTTTATTTTAAAATTATTATAAACAAAATTAGTAAAAAATATATGGGGAAATCTTGTTTAAAGATATTATTTAAAATTTTCATCTTTGGTATTTTCCAAAATATAATTTTAGTCAACATTCTTTTACATTTATTGACAGAATATAAATTTTACTGCCTGGGGCCTGATTCAGGCAGTCGTAATCGAGTACTTTCTCGATTCGAAAGCAATTTAATATCTTAGTATTTCAGTCAATACTGAACGAATCGGAATTATTTTTTCAGTATTGTAAATCATTCATTTGAGTTTCACAATACTGAAAAAAAATTTCGATTCGTTCAGTATCGACTGAAATAAAATTGCTTTCGAATCGGGAAAGTACTCGATCACGACTGCCAGAATTAGGCCCCTGTCCAACGATTTCGAACGTCAACGTTCGTATAGAAAATTATATTAAAAACAAAAAAAAAAGTTCTAAAATTTGTTTTTGTTTTAAATGTAATTTTCTATGGGAACCTTAACGTTCGAAATCAATGAAAAGGCTGTTAATTTTTTTTAAATAATTATTTTTTTGCTGTTTTTTTTTATTTCGCCAAACAATTTTCTTTTAAAACTTTATCATTTTTTCTTTTTGTTTTTTTATGACAGTCTAGTTTAATTATTAAAAAAATATGATTGCCTTTATAACCTCAACATTTTAATTGGTACAATTAATTGTTAATTGTGTTTGTTAAAGCCAAAAATAATAGAAAACTTACAAAAACTACTTTGAATTTTTTTTCTTAAGTTCAAAATGGCTTCGATAAGTTTTTTTTCTTGCTTTTTAAATTTAAAGTTTTATATAAATGTTAATTGTTTAACAAAGTATGGAAATATTTATAATCTAAACCCTTAAGTCAATAACCAGGTGCTTTAATACCTTTTTTTTACCACCAAAGTGTTTGTATTTCTTTAATAGTAAAGGTATGGATGTAGAACTACAGATCGTAGTAATAAAGGTTCTTATAAACAAAATTTTAACATTGTTAGTTCCTGTATTAGAAATAATTTCAAGTTTTCACCTAAATTCCTTTAAGGATTTAAAACTGCCACCTGCACTTTTATTTGCAATTATTCACCCTTATTACGGTTCTCGTTGCCGTAAGTCGAATCTTTTAATTTTGTCGGTTTCGACATCGAGAATCGTAATAAGGCTGATTAATAACTAAGAATATTAATTATACATAATTTGGTTAAACATGTTGTTAAAAAAAATACGGCATTATTACGGAGAAACAGTATGAGCTTGTGCAAATGCTAAAAAAAATTTTGCGCAAATATTCTATACATGTAAAAAAAAAAAGACCATTAGAAAAGTGACCTTTGACACAATAATTAAATGTCTCGGCGGTCTTATTAAACAAAGGATTGGAGATTCTAACAATGAGCATACATAACTATTAGTCTGACTAAAAATAAGAAAAAAATATTGTGTTACATGCCTTAAAAGGTACTATAAGTCGTCTTACAATAGTTTCCAATTATTTTGGGTCTAATGCATTCCGTTCGTTAGCTGGAAAGTTAAAAAAAAAACTCCCTAAAAAATTATTTAGGGACATGGGATATATTGCCTAATAACTAAAGTTTGTGTTGTAACAGGATTGCTGTTGTCGAATGGTCTTTCATGGGCAAAAACTTCTTCATATTTATAAAACTTTGGCCGAGTAACCGAAGTAGGAACGGTTGTATAACGTAATTGTTGCTGGTTATTGAACGTAGGTTTAAAAGGTTTACAAAACAAGTTTTAATTAACAAACGTTAACGTTAAATTTAATGCTCGTTTTCGAAATTTCACGAACGTTAAAAAAAACGATTTTTCTACCGATCCTGAATTAATAAAACTAAATAATTTAATTCACAAAAAAACAATTTTTACACAATTTTAAACAGAAACATCACAATTTAAAAATTTATTAACAATTAACACGCAATAATCGAAATTTCTACACTTATACTTTAAAATTTCTTTAACAAAACTATTCTGAATTTCCTTTTTACAAATTTTTTACCACCGTTTTGGTTTAGCATTCAATTATCTTAAATACGAGTAGTTTGTGTTTATTAAAGTGGAATAAATGTGAAAAAAAATAACAAAGAAAAACTAAAAGTAAGTGAAAAATAAAAATAGGGACTATAACTTAATTTTTTTTATTATGAATAATAATTATGTTTTGGGTTTAATATTTAACATGATTTATAATTATGATTTACTTTTCTTACTTTTTTCTGTTGTAAATATCAAAAATAAGAAAATTTTATTTTTATATAAAAAAAAAAGTTTTTTATAAAAACAGTTTTTCTTCTAAAAATTTACACTTTTTTCTCACCTGTGGTTAGAAAAAGATTTGTTGGCGTTAAAGGTGTTGTAGTAGTCGTTGAAGAACAGGAGGGAGGAGAAGTTGGAGTAGTAGTTTTTGTGTTAGTAGCATAAATATTAAATTTTTCTAAATTCTTATGATATTGTTGTATATTTATTTTATCGAACTATATTACCGTACCACCTGGTGGCGCTGTTTGTGTTGGCGATAAATGTTGGGGAACATTCTGTAAAAAATAAGAGAAATTCTTATTTTAGTTGGAAGAATTCGCTAAAATATAACGACAACGCTGTAGACATATACATTTTATATGTATACATACATACATATATTGAGAAATAAAATAAGAAATTTCAAGTTTTTCTGATTGATAGATTGGAGTGAATTTTTTATTGCTATAAAACTTTAAATATATGTTGCAATAAGATTTTAGCTACCAAATTTCATCTTCATACCATTTTGTTTCCAATTTATAAAAAAGTTGCAATTTTCTGCTAGTAAAGTGAATGAACACTCCTAATGTTTTCATTAAGAATATTGACATTGTCGTTTGTTTACACAAATAATAAGTGATCATAGATTGTTGTCCTGAACGTTCTATAACATTCTGTTAACATCGTGTTTTTTGAAAAAAGAAACAAAAAAAAAAAACAAAGTTTCTTGGTGTAAACAAAATGCGATCACAATTTTCTGTCCTTTAAGTTCAAAGATTTATGGTTGACATGAGAATTTGAAAAATAATTGGGTGTATAAATAACAAATAATTGAGTTTTTATGTTATTTACTGCATTAGTCACGATATCGACAAGAACATTTCTTTCGTATGTATATTTATTTTGAATACAACAGCGGAACTCACGGTTTGCTATTGTAGACCTTGAACATCTTGTAGGTCTTAAAAGTCTTTTGTTAAAACACGACAACAACAAAATGCATGCATTTTAAATTTATTATGTTTAAGCCATCTACAATACTTAAATTATCATCACCAAATCAATATGTACAAGTTCTACAATAGCAATCCGTCAATTCTGCTTATAATAAAAAACAAAATATTAGCGGTTTCACCCTTTGTGTTAATTTTACAACTCTGTTATAGTTTCTACGATTTTATATTATAAGAGTGTGTCTTTTTCGCATGTATTGTAAATAAAAGAATCTGCTGAGTGAGAGAAAGTTTCGCCAACGGTTTTATTTTGGTAAATTCAAGACACGTCTTTACTACAGCTTTTTGTGTGATTTCTTAACCACATCGTAGTAATTAAAGTTAGCAATACTGCTCGTGAAGACAGGAGTTTATTAATTCTACCACTAAATAATTTCGTTTAGTGGTTTTGACTTATAAGAGAGTTGTTTTAGAAGAATTTTGTCTTGATGCAAACACATTATTAAGATTTATGTCAGCAAAAGTAGTTTTGGAGTTTGGTCCGTTATGGACATACGACACTATTCTTTGGCTTGCACATTATAAATTCCTACTGAGTTTTATTAAGTTAAGAATATCTTCTTTAGCTTTATAACAGTGAGAGTGATTATTAATAGTGGAGTTTATATGGGAGCCTTATTTATTTAAATGGTTAAGTTGATATCAGGCATAACAAATTCGGTACAATCGTATTTTTGCAGTTGTTTTTAAGATACAAAACACTGTAGCTACATAGAAAGCACAATTTAATCAATTACTCACCGAAGCGTAACCCGGCCTTGCCCACGTGTAAATGAAACCATCCTGACATGCCGTTAGAAAACAATCCTCTCGAAATATTAAAGCACTTAAGCGTTCATGGGCGATTTTCTTACACACCAACGGCTTGAGCAGTGGACATTCATCGAAACGTGGACACGACGATGTGCCAATAAGTTTTAGAGGATCATACGATGGTATGATTGAGTTTGAAGTCGATGAGGGTGAAAAATTTGTTAGATTATTTAATAAAGACGATTGATGTTGCGATAATTTGCCCAACTTAAGGGAGCCAAAACTATGAGATGATGTCGACGAGTTGGCATTCGTTTCGATTTGGGTTGAATTGGCCATGTGCTGATGATTCATAGTGGAATTGTGATGGTTATAGGATTTGAGTAGACTTAAAGTACGACGATTTTGTCGAGTGCTGCCACCCTCCAGATTAAGAGATTTCTTATCAGATGAATTAAGAAATGAAAAATTACTTAATCTTTGTGTTAGGGAATTAAACGCTGATATACCAGAATCTGATGACTTGCTACTATTAGATGTTTTACTATTGTAGCCCGAAGATGTGGAAAGCGTATTCACATGGTTGGCGTTGGTGTTACCATCGATCGAATCGGATTTGGTTGCGGTTATGCAGTTGGGAAATTTTATAGTACCACCAGTGCTGGCGGCATTAACATGCGATTTTGAATTAAATTTATTGGCCGCTGTTGCAGTCGCTGCCAAGTTATCATCTGGCGGTGTATTGGCATTTGATGATTGGGATGATATTGTACAATTAGCTGTTGAAAACTTACTAGAACTACTATTACTATTTTGTTCTCCTGATGTTTGGGGTGTTGTGGTTGCGGTTGTCATTTCTTTGGTTGGACTACTACTGTGTTGAGAAAAATTATTTGCATTAGGGTGGCCTGTGGCCACTGGTCTTATGACTTTAACACCATCGGAATCGACGCCACCATTCATAAAACTGGTATCGTTCATATTACAACTATTCACACGCTGTCTAAGGGTTAAAGGATGCCTCAGTATGTCCTCAGTTATATCCCAAAGGCAAATTTGCGTATCCTGGCTTACAGAGCCCAGACGATAACTGATGGCCAACTTGTCAGGAGCTAATGACGACGCTTCCGATCTAAATGAGGCTGATTGGGGTCGCTGTCTTGAATGTATAGGCGTAGAGTTTTTATCGTGACCTCCCACGTTATATGAATCAAAACCATTTGCTGTTGGTCCTTCGCCAGCATAACGCGATGCACCATATTCCATTATTTGATTTTCATCATCTGAAAAATCACCTCCATCCCACGATGTATATGACGTAGTATAGGGATCAAAGGCCACCACTGAAACCCACGATCTATGTCCTTGACCTCGAGCTACTACGCGCCTTTCATGAAACGACCACACCGTTACCAAATCATCCTCACCTCCCACCACAATATACTTGCCATCCGGAGACCAGCACACACATAGAAAACCACCAAAATAGGAACGCGCTATACCCAACAATTCCATGGTATCATAATGAAATACTCTTAAAAAGCCATCCTGGGATACTATTGCTAAATTTGAACCACATGGTGAAAAACAAAATTCGTTTATACAACAATTTTCGGTATTAAAAATCCATTTATACAAAGGATTTCGACTCGATTTTGACTTGCAGGTTAGTATTGAATAGCCGTCACCCATTTTGAAGGGCTGATAGTTCGGAGCAGTTGGTGGACATTGTAGATTCTCGTTGTACAAATAAAGATGTCCCGAAGCATGAGAGGCCAAGAAAAGATTCGGTGAATTTGGCAGCCATTTTAAACAGGTCACTTTGGTTTTATCAATTAGTCGCTAGAGAGCAAAACGAAAAAGAGATTAGTACAATTTATTTCTTAATATTTAGAAAACTTACATCTTCATTGTATAGCTTGCGATATTCCCGGGGCCCTGGCTGTGGTGAAACCAACTGTATTTGACCTGTGGTAAAACCAACCAGCAGTGGAGCACCCGTGGGTGTTGCTGTTGTAGCATTAAAATCATGACAACTAGGATTTGTCCCTTTATAGAATTTCTTATCAATAGGTTTACTCAATTCGGCACCCTGTATTTGAAGAAAAACGGCGAATGATTAGAAATTAGTCTGAAGAGTTAAACTGTAAAATGTTAAAGTAAAATGTTCATAATAAAATTTAAAATTTACTAAAGTTTTACAAAACGAGTTATTGTTATTATATCTTTTAAACTGGTTGAAGTCTCTTAGGAATATCAATAATTTTTACGCCATAATAATAATAGTTTGCGGGTGTTTATTGTATATTTGTTTCCATATTGTTTTATTCTATAAATTATTTTTTTATTTTCCAAAAATTAATCATTAACATTTTATTGAGAAACATTATTCACTCATTTCAATATATCAGCTTCCTATTTGTCAAAATATTAAATTCCATTAAAAAACCATGTTTCATTTACTCGTTCATTCTTTTCTTCTCTTATTTTTTTTGTGATAAGAAGAAATAAGTAAGACAACAATAACAAAGAAATAAGAGTAAAAACGATGACCTTAACCTAAGATAATGTCTTGCTAACGTTACCTTATGCATGCACAGGGTTGGGCAGTATTTCAAATACTTGTATTTGAATAAAAGTAAACAAAATGTATTAATTTTGTTGTTGCGGTGTTGTAAATGTTAGTACGTTAACTACATTAAAAAGATTAACAAGGTCTACTATTAAGAGTGAAAACCTCTATTAAATTTCGAAACTCTTCTATCTGGGACGAAGAAAGATGAATCCTTTTAAAGATTTTACAAAATCTTCAAAACATTCGAGTGAAAGATACAGTGTTTACAATTAACAAAAGTATTGTATAAAGAGGTCAACATGTAGTAATACTGCACACCTTAAAACACATTAAATAAACTTCACGAAACACATGTTGGATTCATAAAAATTAAACAATCAAGACATCGAATGTTTAATTCAAAATTGGACACAGTGTAGTGAAATAAAATCAAGTCACCTTTGAGCCAAGCTACATTCTTGGGAGAAAACAGTAAGTAATTGGCAATGCATACACATCGATTATGCTGGCGATTTTCAGAATCATTACCACCTTATCGAAATGGACGCCAAATCAAAGTGTGCTAAAACCGGTATTACGCGGGCTGCTCCAACATCTAATATAACCATTGATTAAATCCTTGACTAACTTTTCATACATGGATATCCAAATGCTACACTATTCACCGGTGATGAGTTTCAATCGTTTTGTGCAAAAGTTGATATATTTTAAAAATTAATCGAACCAGTGCACCCGGATACAAACGGTCTGGCCGAACGTAATTTTCCGACAATAAAATGCAGATTTAAGGGCATGGCAGACGACCCTCGTAGCGTTCATGAAAAAGTAAGCGAAATACTAATCCAGTATCGCGCAACACCATTTAAGAATGGGAAGACTTCATCTGAGCAGTATCTTAACAAGATTCAATTAGATGCTTTAAGACCATCTAAAGTCCGCAGTCATACTTTTACGGATCAATGTAAAGCAAATCAACTGAATGTATGTGATCGAATATACTCTCGATGTTATTTAAATATCTAAAATTTATAGAAGCTTGGAACCATCATAAAACAGTATGATTAAATGGTAGACATGTATATGCTAAAACGACACGTAAATCAGTTGAGAGCCACAAGTATTCAAGAACAGGGAAGTCTTTCACTTACTAAACCAATACAACAAGATGATAGCAAGCCGGACATTTCACCAAGGTTCGACTTGCAAGATTTGGTTCAGGTACCATTTAACGCAGGAAATTGTTCTCATCAAAATACAGGAAAACAACCTGCAGCTGTCTTTCAAGCACAAACAGAACAACTGTACTTAGGTCTTCTCGCAGATGTTGTGAACTTCGAAGATTATGCAGAAGAGCCTGTCATATAAGCAGGGGATGACTATTGTAACTTTATTTCTAATTATCTGGCATCACTATTATTTGTCAAATGTTGTTAGGTTTGCAAGATTTACTTAAATCAGAATTATGCAAAGAAAATTAATTGATAGAAGGAAGACACAGCATCAACGCGTTTCAATTAATTAGACATTGTTACATTATCAAGAATTCTTATTAAAACATATGGGCAGTTCCAGCGAAAAGTCTACTTTTTGTAACGTGACGCCAGAAGTAATTTTAATTTTTTCTCAAAAAAATTTTATATGAATAATTTACTTTTTTATATTTTGGTGTAAAGCGCAACTAGTTCTATTTAGTAACAAAAGGAATAACATTTGAAAAACATGGTTCATAAATATAAGCTTATTTGCATTCTGGCGTTACATAAAAAAAGTAGTATTTTCGCTGGAAATGCCCATATGTACCTTTAAACGAGCAAAGATTTTTAAATTTGATAGCTTGGGGAATAAATCCATATTAGTTAGTTCGCAGTCTTATGCAGTTTTGTAATGCAAGTCAAAATCCACTCCTGTTTTTTTAACGTCACGCAAGCGCATATTTTTGCTTATATCTTCAAATCCTTCGACTGTTGTAATTTTTTCTGAATAAAGTGCTACTTTATTACTTTTGATATATAAAAGAGACTTTCAAAAATTTGACTTCTTCATTTATAATTTGTCGTACAACAATCACGTCTCGTCAAAATGGAAATGCCCATATGTTCAATAACACTATGCCACAAAAAAAATTAACCTCAAAAATTAGATATTTTCTTAGATAAATTGGGGCTGCTGAACACAAATATGGCATTCATTTATTTTTCTCAAGAAGCGTTTTCGAGATATACGCGAAAATCGTGTTTTATGCATTTTTAAGTATTTCGAAAAATCTCAAGAACTCTTCAACTGAATTCTACAAGATTAAAACTTTTGCATAGACATCTCTTTATTCTTTTAGCCCATATTTAGGACTGAAAATGTGGAATTTTAAAAAAACGTAGAAATAAATCAATTTTTTTCTATAAACACAGTATAGATATCGGCAGGAAGAGGTAAAATTTGCATAGTTAACAAAAATTAGTTCTCAAGATTTATGGGAACAGCCTTATGAACTGTAAACTGTTTATTCGCGAATATCTCGAAAACGCTTCTTGAGAATGAATGCCATATTCGTGTTCAGCAGCCCCGATTTAGCTTAAAAAATCTTTGTGGTTTTTGCACTTTTTCACATGTTTTTCTTGTCATCTTTAAACAAAGTCAATGTGACAACAATCATCATAGAAAAACACTTTAAATTAATAATAATTACGAAAATGATAATAAATATTGCGTAATAATGAATTAAATAAAAGAGATAAAAAACAGAAGTGAATGTTGTGAGTAGAGACTGGGTGATAAAAGAAGAAAATAATTCAATGTGACACATTATCGTATTGTTGTAACATTTTACATTAGGATGTTTTTCTAATCGTGTTGCAAGTATATGAATGATGTTTGTAATATTTGCAATATGTACATGTGTGCTTTTTTATATTTTTGAATTAAACTCGTTGTTGACAACAATACACAATACAAAAGAGGGAAAAGTTAATCAAAATAGACAGCAGAAGGCCCTACAAGATGAATTTTTTATGACATTCAAAAAACTAAACTTGGTATCCAAACTATTTTATAATTTAAAAATGTTTTAACGAGAGTTATGTATACATAAATGAATATGAACATTAAAATGTAAATAATGTTTTGTTTAAAATGATTTAACTAACATATTGAGAAAAGTACAGAACAAATTTTTTTTATTAGTTTAAACAATAACGACTTATACTATGTTCACACTTGGGGTTTAAAACTCGTTTAAGCAAAATGTTGAGAAAACATGTTTAATTAAAATGTTTTCCCATATATTTTATTGTCATAAAACACATAAAGGGTATTCACTTAAAATTTTTTTTGGTTGGAAAAATGGAAAAACGGAAAATTACACTCTTATTGACGTGAACGGTATTTTTTTTTTAGTTAAAAGTAAAAAGCACAAAAGTTTTAACTCCCAAAAAAAATCTGTAATATAAATCTTGGAAGTAATTGATATATTTTAAGATGCCAAATAAACGCTGTTAAAAGTGAATTAATTGATTATTTAATTGTCACATCATTTTTACGTTCTTTCTTAATATTTTTTTGTAAAAAATTAATTTTTAATTTTGTTTTGAAAAACGACGTTTAAAAAAAAATAAAATTTGAATTAATTAAAACGGAGTTTTTAAGAATCATAGTTGTAAATTTTAGTACGTTTTGTGAGAAATAACAACATTTTTAATATTGTGCAAACCAATATTACGTTTATGAATTGCCATCTCTTCAAAAATGGTAAAATTGTAATTTTCCAATCTGATTTTTTTACACTTGGTTAAAGCTTGTTTAAATTGCACCTTTGGGTGGAAAAGTTTTTCCTTGTGTTTGTTGTAACAAAAATTACATTTTTCCACTTTTCAATTTTTCCAACCAATAAAAAAACTGTATACCCTTATAGAATTTACGTGTTTTAAAATTACACTCTTTTTCAAAACAAGTAAAATTCAGTAATCGGAGTGTGTTTTGAGGTATGTTCAGTAGCTTTTTTGATTTTAGCTTTTTACTGAACATATTTTTAATGACATTACGTTAAAAATTAAATAATTAAAAAAACAAATAATTAAATTCAAAAATAAATTGCTGTTGGAAAACATTAAAAAAAGGATAAAATGAATCAAATAACGGAAAAAGAAAAGAAAGAAATATTGGACAGTTGAACAAGAGAAATTGTTAATAGAAATTTGGTCGGAGTACATAAGTTAGCTTAGGGGTGCGCGCTAATAAATGGCGATTTTTTATGAATTAAGTATTTTGCTGGCAGCACTGGTTGGTAATTGTGTCCAAACTACATCTGTGAAAGTGAAAAGTGTTTAGTATACTCTGCCATTTCATCATGGAGAAACTCACAAACGAGCAATGACTGCAAAGCTTTGAAATTTATTATCAAAATTCAGCTCGATGGAAATCCACTGTTTTATCGAAAAATTGTATTCAGCGAAGAGGCTCATTTCTGGCTAAATGGATACGTAAACAAGCAAAACTGCCGCATCTTCGGTGAAGAACAACCACATGCCGTACAAGAGTTTCCGATGCATCCTGAAAAAAACAAACAACAGTTTGGTGTGGTTTATGGGCTGGTGGCATCATCGGTCCATTTTTCTTCAAAGACGACAGTGGAAGAAACGTTACCGTCAACGGCGAAAGATATCGAGGCATGATACGCGACTTTTTTTTGCCCCAATTGGCTGAGTTGGACTTGGTTGATATGTGGTTTCAACAAGACGGTGCCATATGCCACACAGCTCGTGAAACAATGGACATATTGAAAGATGAATTTGGTGAACAGTTTATCTCTCGAAATGGCTCTGTGAGTTGGCCGCCAAGATAATGACGCCTCTTGACTATTTCTTGTGGGGTTATGTGAAGTCGTTGGATTATGTGGACAAGCCAAACACGATTGAAGCCTTAGAGTATAACATAACAGGTGTTTTTCATGGAATACAGGCCGAAATGCTCGAAAAAGTGGTGCAAAATTGGACCTTACGAATGGACCATTTGAACTGGAAACGCGGGCAACATTAATATGAAGTTATTTTTAAAAACGAAATGGCAAAGACCAATTTGATTCCAATAAAAATTTTGAATATATGATGCAAATTTGAGTGTTTTATTAGATTTTTAAAAAAACTACGCTTAAAAAATCACCCATTATATCCATGTTTTTGAAGACATGAAACGCCAGCTTCAAATGTTCGGGCGCTAAGTTGCATAATTTATATAATTTTAATAAAATCTCGAAAATTGTATTCAATAATTTTTATTCATTTTTATAAATTATGTTTCTTTTTTTTTGCCGATGGTGACAAGGTGTCAAATCAACACATGATAATTGTAGTCTGTTTAAGTTTTTTAAAAACGTAAGTCTGAGTTTATACGGTTCATTCTTTACTGAAAAGATTGCTACTTTATAGGCGAGAGAGGCGAGGGGTATGTACTCGTTTCTTTTCCACTCGCCCCTCTCGCCTATAAAGTAGCAATCTTTTCAGTAAAGAATGAACCGTATAAACTCAGACTTACTTAAACATGTTAAACTTAATTAGTGTGAATACAGTATTACTTTTACCGTTTTAATTTATGAAAATATAATAGGTTTGTTCATTTACTTTACTAGCAGAAACTTGCAATGAACGAGAGAGTAAATTAAAAATTTACAATATTTTGATCGCAATTACTCAAAAAATAAATGCACCAAGGCGAATTTGGACTATTTCTAAGTCCAAAGCCAAACTTTCTTCTATATCAAAGATTCTTGAGCATATTATGAAGGATAAAATTTATTTTATTTGTTGATCCAAATTTCTCCATCCCAATATGCGTTTCGTCGTTGTTATTCGTTGTAGTTTGAATGAAGGCAATTTGGAAGCGATGTAATCTCTAGATTTGTAATCTCTAGATTTGTCTAAGGGCGGGTTTTTGAGATTTGGATTAAGTTTAAACTTAGTTTTATGTAGTGTGATACTTAGATTTTTCCGGCGAACTATGTTTTTTTTTTATTATTTCATAAAGACCAAGGTAAGGTTAGGTTCCATGGCAGCCATCGAGAGACAGCTGACTTGGGTCCTTCAGCGTTCCCTTTGTGATACCCAGCGCCAATGCCCATCCCATTGAGCAGTTGCTCAGATGGCGTCATTGCAGAGTTAAGCCGTCTTCCTAATGGAAAAAAGAAGCAATCTAAGTTCTATTGTAGATATATCCCCCAGAAGGAAATCACCGCCTCGCCTCTCCCAGGTATTTTTCCCTAATGCCCTGTTACCCAGGAAATTGACAGAGAAAGTGAAGCACAGTCTCCTCTCCCTCCTCATCGTAACAACTTATGGAGTAGTCATTGAATTCCAGACCCATTCTCCTAGCATGAGTCCCAACAGGCCAGTGTCCAGTCACAACCGATACCACAGTGGTCCCCGTTGAACCTTAGTAGAGATTTACTTCTACGTTCATCATAACCAGACCAAATTGCCCTGGATATGGAGCAGGTGGACTCACACGTCCATCCCCCTTGCGCAAGCCTATAATACCCACGCCTAATAAGTGACTTACAGTGAGCAATTGGACGGCCAATGAATTGATCAATGAATGTGTCATCCATGCGACCTCCTCCCTTGGCCAGCTCATCTGCTATTTGGTAACCCGGGCATTCTGAGTTCCCTGGTATCCATATAAGCGTTACAGTTAACCTAGATGTCGTATAGACACCCGCTAGAGAAGCATTGGCAGCCTTGATATCAGTAAATATTCGTATATATACCGATATGCGATAATACTTTAGCCAGTTGGCCGCCCGCCTTATAGCCGAGATTTCCGCCTGCAGGACACTACATCCATCCGGCAGACGAAAGGAAACTTTTATCCTTTATGTAGAAACCTCCGCCAACTCTTTCCCCCTTCCTCGAACCATGTATATATCCCTAGGGACGGTCCATGGAAGGTGCTCATAACCGACAGCGCATTGCCGTGCGCCATATGTGTTAAAGACCAACATTTTTAGCAAAACTAAGCTATTCCGTCAAAATTTCGTATTCAATTTTGGTAATGGTGGCTCAAATTGGTTTTCCGATTAACTTAACCTAGTTTAACAGAGATCTCCAAAACCCAGCCTAAGGCGTTTAATTCAGTAAATTTTCATGTTCTTATTAGTAAGTTGAAGAACTTGCTTAAGTCTTCGAGTTCACCCTGTAAGCTTATTTTGTCTCGAACTTATATGATAGATTTCAGTTTGTAGATACTGGTGGATCATACTTAAACTAACTACCTCTTACGCCTGGTTTTCCTCAGGGTTCTGTTTAGGGTCCGCTTCTTTTTATGTTATACGTTATCGTTTTTGTTTGCAGATGATATCATGCTTTTGTTTCGAACTGCTGTTGACAATAGTGATATTTTACAATATAATGCGATTTTGATGCCTCACATAATGTATCGACTTAAAGTTCTTTCTTGTGCGTTGGCTTATTTTGTTTTAGGTTGAAACGTATTGTAAACATGATAGTGCGTTATATGTACAATGTTCGAAATAGAATGCATATTTCGGATTACGTTCAATGCTTCTTGAATTGTTCTTTGAACAATTTTATTTTTTAACATAATCTATTAAATTTCTATAAGGTTATTAAAAGTAGTTTGCCGATTCAACTTCGGTCTGAATTGACATTTTCTCATTTCAGTAAAAACCCACAAATAATTATTCCAAGGATTATATACTCTGTAGTTGAATTGGTCATTTATTATAAAAATTGCGCGATTTTGGAACATTTAACCACTGTATTGAATTTATATGTATTTCGTTAAAAGCTTTTAAGATACATACTTGTCTTTTTTATTTTGTAGACTTCATGTTTTTTATATGTATTTTAAACTTTTATTTATGCTTCTTTTTCTTGTTTGATAATTTTTATTTATTGTTTTATTTTAATTTTATATTCATTAAAATTTTTAAAAAAAAAAAACCTTTTCCATATCCCGCAATTTTGACTATCTATATATATATAAGAGAGTTGACTGACTGACTCATTCATCATCACCCAGCCCAAACCGCTGACCCTAGAAACTTGAAATTTGGACTAGCGATTGGTCACTCTCCAAATCGATCCACTTAGACGGGATTTTTCGAAATTCGAATGTTTAGGGGGTAAAAAAAGGTAAAAACGGGAAAATATATCTCCAAAACTAATAGAGATGCAAAATAAAGGTAATACTAATCGTTGTTCTTTAGAAAAATAAGCGGACAGGTGTCTGGTACTTTTTTGAAATTCGGCCCTATTAGGGAGTAAACGGGTAAAACCTGAATTTTGGTACATTATTGACACCCTATCTATCTTTTGAATCAATAAACATAGAAACAAAGTTTATACCACATTCGAAACTTATCAAAAAAATACGCATACCAATTTGATACTTTTTCGAAATTCGAACGTTTAAGGGGTGAAAATCGTAACTATTTTTGGTACTTTTTTTTACAAAACATTTTTCTCCATTCACTGACATATTCGTAATAAATTATGGGCCCCCACTACAATACTGCAATTTTTTGATATTTTAATTGGGGGGGGGGGGGATACCAAAATGGGAAATACGGGAAATTTAATATCTTTCTTCAGCTTTTTGGTTCTACAACTGGTATTTTCAAATTATCGTTAATATTAAGCTTATAAACATAAGATTCAACATGTAATGTCCTGAGTGGATGCGAATCTATAAGGCAACTTTTTGGTACTTTTTTGTTCTTTAACTGGTACTTTTTGAATTTCCGTTAATATTGGACCTAGAAACATAAAATTCAAGATGCAATGTCCTGGGTGGATGAGAATATATAAGAGTGAAATTTTTGGTACTTTTTTATTCTTTGACTGGTACTTTTTGAATTTCCATTGGTATTGGACCTAGAAAGATAAAATTAAACATGCAAGGTCCTGAGTGAATGAGATTTTCTCGGGAAAAAAACTTTTAGCAGGGGGGTTACTGCGTACTTCGATTCGAAAGAAATAATTTACGAATTCGAACAATTTGTACTGTGTATTACGATTTTCGTAATATTTGTTTCGAATAAACGGACGTTTTTTATACTTTTTCGTAAACAAAATATTCCTTTCTTAATAGCCACTCTCTATTACGAACAAAAATTTTTAATCAAACTTTCAATTTTTTTAAAAATACAACCTCTGCCATCGTTTCGAACGATTGCGAAAATCGTAATACACAGTACAAATTGTTAGAATCCGTAAATGATTTCTTTCGAATCGTAATACTCAGTAACCCCCCAGATGTATATCCAAGTAATTTTGTGATTTATATCCAAGTATGTAATTTTGATAATCAGGTATTGTATGATGGAAATCGACCGATTTAAAAACCATCGTTGTTAGCAGGTGTGTATTTCAGATGAATTTTAAATCAATTTCTGAATTACATATAGCCTTAATTATTAGTTCATAATACATTTTAATTAGCATATCGTTACCTAAAACGCAAAGCGCTCTAAAGGCTAGTTTTGAATAAAAATATTATATTACAGAAATCAATTTCAAAAATCTTTAAGGTGTGTGCTCGAATTTCTTGGTAAAAAAATAATTGGCACATAAGTTGTATGGGGTATTATTTATTAATGGGCTAGTTCTTAACCGATTTTGGGTTTGAAAACATAATTGTATCTACATATCGATAAATTAATCATTTAGAATAAAACTTGTAAGTTGTTTTGTGATTTATTTAGGAAAATAATTTCCTAAATAACCTGTGAATCGTTTTGGTATTTTGTAATGGAACAAAATTAAGTACATACGGTTCTTATATTTTTGAAAGTATTCTGGTGGGATTTTAGAAATATGTGGGGTCTTAGACATATATGTAGTACATAGTACATTTTTTTTAAAACATTGTACCATGCCTGGATTAGAAAAAATTTAAATGCAAGTCCTCAAAGTTTTGCATTGCCCTTATCCATAATATTATTTGATTGCCTTTACGGTTTTTTTTTAAACATTTTTTTATTGCATCATCTTGACTACTAGAACGGCACCAAGAGGAACGTAAATAAAGATATTCGGGCATGTTCTAGAAATCGAAATGAAGTGAAATTGAAATCGAACGAGATTTTAAGTTTAATTATTTACAATTTGAGCGTAGTTTTTCCTGGTTTTAAGAGTTGATCTTAAAAACCTAATTGGTACTCACAAAATGAAATTGATAAAATGGAATATGTGTATGAACTTTCAGTACAGGGTCGTTTTTAAAATTTGCTCGATTTCAAATCCACTTCATTTCAATTGCTAGAACATGCCCGATTCATACTTTCAATCGTTGTTTGTCTAAATAGCATTAAAATGTAGTTAAAAGGTAAAAAAAGGAGAAAATATGTGTGATGCTCACTTTTTCTCTTTTATAATTTTTTGGGTTATTGGTTGACTGACAGTTTCCGGTATAATTTTTTTTAACAGTTTTATTAATTTTAAGTGCTTCTCCGCTGTTTGCTTCTTTAAAGCAATTTTATGTTATAATTGTGTTTAATTTTTTTCATTAAAAGTTTTAAGTTTTTTTAATTAAATGACATGAAAAGATATATGTACATAGAAATCAATTTTAAAAACGAAACGATTTGAAACCGAAAAAATAGTTTTCAGTATCTTTTAAAATGGATTTTAAATGCATATTTTTTATTTTCAGTCTTTATTCTTTTAAATTTTATATTATATACGTTAACTGAATTGTATTCTGAACGAAAATTTAAGACTATAATTCAGAAATGGATTTTAAAATCCCTCGAAATTCATCACACCTTTTAAAAACGTTCGTTTTGAAATCGATCGATTTTCATCACATACCTGATAATTACAAAAAAAGGAAAATTGTTAAAAAATTATGCTTTAGAAAGAGAGTATGTGAATACAATTTTAATTCTTTCAATTTTGTATTTAGGAAAGGTGCAGAAATTATTTTAGAAAGAAAATGTCGATAATTTTAATTGGTCATTAATTTTAAGTAAATTGATGATGCTCGAATAAATACCCATAAATTTTGATAAAAACTTTTATAAACATTTTTAAGATGACTAAAACTTAATAAGTTTTTGTTGCATATTTTCTTTTTGTTAGATCGTTGATCGTTCTTTGCAGAGCAGTGTTGCCAAAACTTGGTGACCAAAAATGGCTAAATTTACGGGGGAAAATGGCTAAAAATGGGCTAAAAAATAACTAAAAGTTTTTTTTAAATAAAAACATATTAAAATTCAATAACAACACAGAAATAATTCATTTAAAGTTGCTTACGATGAAATTGTAAGTTAAGATCAATTTGTTTTATAAGAATAGACGTAAATTAAAATTTTGATAGATATAAAAAATTAAATCATCGATCAATTTGATTTCGTTATTGTTCATCTCATAAGAAGCACTCGTGCCTATTAGTTTTTAATGATTTGAAGGTAAATCATAATCACGACAACATTTACCCAACCTTGTGAGTCCAGATCTACAATTAACTAATTGAAAAAGGTGTGATTGCAGACCCGTGTGTCTCAGTTAATGAAATGGAGTTATTAAAACTGTTGAAAAAGTGTGAAAAACAAGTTAAAAAGTATTATCGGTCAACCCCGACTTACGATACCCTACACCACATAAGAACCTATGTACCAAATTTTGTCAAATAATCTCCAAAATTGCGACCTGTACTTTGCGCACAAGGTTTACATAGACATCCAGCCAGCCGGACAAACATCGTTAATTCGACTCAGAAAGTAATTCTGAGTCAATCGGTATACGTCTTAGGACCAATATTTAAAGGTGTTACAAACATCAGCACAAACGCATGAGGGTACCACTGTTGTGGTGTTGGTATAAATATTTTATTGCTATGGTTAAAATGTTTACCTAATTGATAAAATCGAACAAACGGTTGCTAAATGTAACCTATTTCTTAAATTAATTTTAACGATGTTTACTTGGCTAAATACCCTCTCTACTTCAGCATTAGACCATGGAAGTGAGAGCAACTTTATAGTCAATTCTGAAATTTCTAAAAAAATTTTGTTGCCGCCTGCATCTCTTTATTGAAATACTTGCAACCAGAAAGAAACACTGATGTTTGTGTTGATCCATTTTATAAATTAAATATTGGAATACTGTTCATTTACTTTAAAAGATGTTTCATCCTCTTTTTTTAGTGATTTTCAGCATTTGTAAAAGTTTTGATTTAAATTAAAAGCATTTTAATTGTTAAAAATGTTTATTTTACTTTTATAAATTTTTATAACAAAATAAAAATTATTATTTTAAAATAAAAACGGAAAAAAACATTTTATGGCTAAACAAGTTGGAAAATGGCTAAAAAAAATGGCTAATGGCTAAACTCATTTTGTAATGGTTAAACAGGGTGAAAAATGGCTAAATTGGCAACACTGTTGCAGAGTGTAGCCAATTTTTTTACTTAAAAAATACATGATAGTATTTTTTTATTTAAACGCCAACACTCAGGGGATATACCCCCATAAATGCATTGCTTTGTAATGGTATTCGGAAATTGAATTTTATTAAATGGTCTGGAAGTCGTTGGCAGTAAGTGAATTTCACAGTCCGATTGAATAAAATATCTTTCATATAACGATCATAAGTGCAATTATTTATATATGTTTACATATTGCTAGAAATACATGTATTGCGACGAAACTCAATTAAACAGGATAAGAGGTAATATATGATACAATTATCTGTAGGTCTATCAGCACGAGAGCTGCAGGTTTATTTCTGGTCTGTTTCACTACAACGGGCTGCAAGTCTAAATTACCTTTGCTGGATTATTTATGTTAGAATTAATCAGTGATGCCAAGTGAAGGGATTTTTCTCTTTTTGTAGGGATTTTTATTTTAAATGATGTTGAACTGTAGGGATGTGTGTTCAATTGCAGATTTTTTTAAAAAAATTGCTAACTTAGTTAAAAACTTAATAATCGGGCATGTTCTAAAAATTGAAATTAAGTGAAATTGAAATCGAACGAGATTTAAACTTTAGTTATTTACAAATTATTTACAGGTTTTTCTGGTTTTAAGTATTGTTTTTGTAAAGCTAATAAGTACTTTTATTTATTTAGTAGTATTTATAATACTTTTAAATTTTCAAATATACATAGTTATTAAATATTTCTTACAAAATACGATTAAGTTGATAAAATGGAAAGTTTTAATAAACTATTATGTAGTGTAAGATGTTAGATGTAGTGTGTTTATTTTTGTTTTCACTTGTTTGACCTATAGCCCAATAAAGGGATGTTTTTAAAATTTGCTACATTTTAAATCCACTTCATTTTAACTTCTAGAGCATGCCCGAATATATACTTTTTTAAGCGTATGATCATAAATACTTAAAACTGGTAATAACTTTATAATATCAAGAAAGTACATACGTAGCATCTTTTATAACAATGAAAATTAAGCACTTCTGTAATTTTTTTTAAGTTTGGTCAAAACTAATGAGTGATTGTGCCATTAGGATGATGTTTATGTCGGCAGTGAATGTGAAGAATTGTTCAAAACGTTTCCAAAAACCAGTATTTATCAAAAAAAATCTGCAAAAATAGAAGTTTTTTTTAAAGAAATGTACGTGTAATAATGACTTTAAATATTTATTTGAATGTGCGTAAGAAATCCCAGTGATGATTACACATTAAAATAAACATTTAAAGTCAACTAAATTATTATTAAACGTACATTTCTTTAAACAATAACTTTTATTTTTGAACGAAAATATAAAAATCAAAAAATTACTGTTATTTTTGTTCAAAAAAATAAAAATAAAAAAAAAATAACTGTTATTTTTGTTCAAAAAAATAAAAATCAAAAAATAATTTTGATCGAAACAATACAAATCAATATATGTGACGCGCAAAATAGAAAGGGACCTACTAAGGGTTTTGTTCAGGAGAGCCATTTAAAAGATTTAAATACGTGTATCTTTGGTGTACCATCACTAAGCGTGTTGGTATTGGTCTTATTTGAAAGCGACACATCTCATGACATCAGGAACGTGTTGGTCAACCTTGAAAACGCGCGTAGGTCGTCCCTACCTCTTGTTTTGTGTAGTTGGTTTTTACTGTTCCCTTTACCTTACTGGTGCCTTTCTCTATGCGCTGTCACATATGTATTTTATCATAGACGAGTTTTAAAGGATCAATATGGTATACTTGAATCAGTTTTTCGACATTTACTTCTATATGCTTTTTTGTTTTAAAATTCGAATACAACTGTTATTTTTGGTCACTCATGGGTGAAAATTTACTACAATTTAGTACAGTATATTCTCTCAAAATTAGTAAATAGAGACGTATTCAAACACATTTTAAAGGAATCGAAAGAAAATCGATAATGTTTAAAATTTTCTTTAAAACTAGTTTTGCTGGAGATAACTATATTTAAACATGTTTTTTTTCTGCGTGTAGATGTTTCCACCTGTGGTGAAATGTAAAAGGGTTTTTTTTTAATAAGCTTAGAGATTTTTGAATAAATTTTCTGGTCAGAATTTAATTTGTTATTGTATTTGTAATTCTTAACAAAAAATATATATAATTATGTATGTGTAAAAAAGGAGTAAACAGGTATCGTTTTGGAGGTGTTTGAGAAATTCAATGATTCCAGCCATATGTACACCATCGAGCATATCTTAACTAAAAGTTGTCGCTTCTAGTTGTATTCCAGTTTGGATCGTATATTATAAACATATACGAAATCTACGGACGGAGAGAAATATTTCTCGCAACGTTTAAGGAAATTCAAACTCTTAGAACTCTTTTTTAAACATCCACAGAAAAATTATCAGTAGTTTTTTTTTATCAATAGTTTAAAAAGTTTTAGAAATAGTTTAAAAAGTTTTTCAATTTAATTAATGTGATTATTGAATCAATTATTTTTTGTTGAAAGAAAATTAAAAATATAGTTTGGATTTAATTACCATTTTAGTTGTTTTGAAATAAATTTTGAAATAAAATATAAATTATGTAACAAAAAATCTTAATTGATTTTTTCGTTTAAAATAAAATAATTTAAAATTGTAGAATGGTTTGTTGGGAATTGTCAAAACCTGAGCTTTATTCATTTAAATCAAATAACACATTGTTTGAAACGGCAAAGTTTTTTGGTCATTTTTTTAATTAAAATTATATAATTATATAATTATGTTGGTAATAGGTGCAAAATCAACAAATTGTTTGCTTGATTCTATGAATTTGGTGATTAGAGACAATTTTTAATTTTTGCTGTGTTAAAAGTTGTGTTTTGATGCTCTTACCATCCATTTTAAGGCAAACTTGGGTATATTGTCAGGTCGTCTATAAGTTAACACAGAACAAATTAAAAATTGTCTCTAATCGCCAAATTCATAGAATCAAGCAAACAAAATGATTATATAGATTACTAAAAATTGTAAAAATTTTAAATTTATTTTTTTCAGTAAAGGATATTTTTATCAAATTTAATATTCATTAAATTATTTTTATGAAGAAAGGAATCTTACAACATGAAATTAATAAAAATGTATTGATAATTTTTTATTCTTGACTGCCGCGGGAATCGAACTCAGGCTTTCACCGACATGTTACACTGACATGTTTCGATTGCAACCACTCAATCTCTTCAGAGGGGTTTACCGTATAACATTCACAGCCATTGACGACTGCTGGCAGTCAATAGTCAAACATCAATCTTTAAACCAAATGGATTAAAAACCATAAATAGTTCAACCAAATAACCACAATACTAATTATTGATATTTTTGATTTTAATTAAAAAAAAACCTATTTTAAAAATATTTAAATTCAAAATAACTAAAATGTTAATTAAATCAAAATTATATTTTCCAAAAAAAAAAAAAAAATTGATTAATAAATAATTAATTAAACTGAAATACTTTTAAAACATTTTCTTTAAATTGATAAAAAAAACTACTGATAATTTTTTCTGTGAACAAGAATATTTTAATCTAGTGTACATCCTATTTAATCCTTTAATTTATCATCATGTAAATTATCAAGCGAATCATTCATTGTTGACTTCAAGGCATCAACTTCCGATTAAGAAAGTATTAATGTCTTATTTTGCTGAAATCTTCGAATGAATATGTGTTTAATTTTAAAGTTATCCCAAAAACTCATTATTGAAAAATAAAAAAAGCAGAGATCGTAACAGTTACCCTTATTTCAAAAAAGTCAGATGAAAACAGTTATTCTTCTTTGATATTAGTTTTTGAACAAAAATAACAGTTAATTTTTGATTTTTATTTTTTTGAACAATAATAACAGTTATTCTTTGATTTTTATTATTTCGAGCAAAAAAAAAAATTAAACTCTTAAGAAATGTACGTGCTATAATTATTTAGTTGACTTAACATATTTTTTTAATGTGCATAAGAAATCCCAATGATGAACACACATTAAAATAAGAACAATTTTTGATTTTTAGTTGAACTGTTAATTTTTAATTTTTTTTTTAAAGATCAACCCGGGTTCAAATCCCAGCTCAGCCAGGAAAAATTATCAATAAATTTTAATAAAAATTCCAAGTTGTAAAATTCCTTTCCTCAGTGAAAATAATTTAATGAAAATTAAATTTGATGAACTCGAGCCTAATTAAAGAATATCAAAAAAAAATTAAAAATTAACAGTTCAACTAAAAATCAAAAATTGTTCTTAGAAATAGCTATGGCACAAGCTCTAATGTTTACATTTGTACTTTAATTTGTACAAATAAAAAATGTCGACGAAAGTGGACAAAAAAACATAATAAACAAATGTATTCAGGTTTTCAAGACAAAGTCTTGACGGAAGGAATACGAGAAAAACGGAGGAAAAAGGAGGCAACATGTAATTTGAAATTTAGGTGATAATAACAGCAAATTTCGAACCACCAGTACTACTGGTTAAAGATTGATGTTTGACTGTTGGCTAACGGGCACCGCAGTGGTGCATTGGGTAGAACACTAAGATCTTCTGAGGATAGAAAGTGGTGTTTCTTGAAACATGTAAAGATCAACCCGGGTTCAAATCCCAGCTCAGCCAGGAAAAATTATCAATAAATTTTAATAAAAATTCCAAGTTGTAAAATTCCTTTCCTCAGTGAAAATAATTTAATGAAAATTAAATTTGATGAACACATTAAAATAAATATTAAAAGGCAACTAAATTATTTGAGAACGTACATTTCTTTAGAAAATGACTTTTATTTTTGCTCGAAAAAATAAAAATCAAAAATTAAAATTATTTTTGTTCATAAAAATAAAAATAAGAAAAAAACTTTTTTTTTTTATCAAAAAAATTTAAATCATAAAATAACTGTTATTTTTGTTAAAAAAATGAAAAAAAAATCAAAATTTTAAAAATCAATATATTTTATCATATACAAGTTTATAAGGATCAATATGGTATGCTTAAATCAGTTTTCCGACACTTACATCTACACGATTTTTTTGTTTTAAAATTTCAATAGAAGTTATTTTTTTAATTTTAATTACCCTATTTAAGGAACCAGAGGCCCTATGCTCCACAGGGAGCTAAAGGAAATAAGAAGAAGAAGATTTAAGGAACCACATTCAATTCTCTTAATAAAAGATCATTCACATGTTTTTTTTCATGTATAAGTAACATGTATAAGTAACTGCCACAGTATTACTTTGCCCTACAAAGCTGTTCTAAACCTGCATTTTGGTTCGCGCACAATCTTTAAATATTTTTTTCTTCATCCTGCAATTATTCTTCGACGCGCTGGATGTAATCTGAATAAGTCTTAAAAATTAAATAATAAAAATTGATCATCCCTTTTTCTATTTCTCTTTATTGCTTTAAAATTAAATGCGGTTTAGAAAGAAATAATTCTTTTCAGTATTTATTGATTTGAAATAACATTTATATACCAAATTTATTACTTCATACATTCATTCATTGAATAAATTCAACTATTTTCCATTGCTTAAATACCCTTTGTCGCCACCAGAGTTTATTTTCTAGAATAATAACACACTACTGCTTTCATGCATTTTTTATAAGATATGTTCGAATACGGTTTCTTTATTGTATTTTTTTCTCACTGCAATAATAAACGGGAATAGACATTTATTAAATAAATAAAAGAATCATTTATTTTCGCAATTATTCTGGTTACAAACTTTGTGTATTTTCGTATACATATAATCATTTTATTTGTTTATATTTCTTTAACAACAATATCAGTTATGCAACGGTTAAAATGCAGCGCTAGCTAGATAAAATTAAGGAAATTTATATTTTCAAAATCAAAGTAGTTATTAGGACACCATTTACTTGCACTTAAGATCTTTTTTTTTTTTTTTTTTTTTTTTTTTTTGCAAATTGAAGAAATATAAATTAGGATCTGAAACTATCTTTGAATTAAATTTTGATTTTTTAAAGTCAAAATATATATTTTCTAAATCTTTATTAGGATTTTATTTTATATTAATACTATTTCTTTTACTTATAATTTGGAAATAGTGTTAAAATAGTCTAATTTTTAAGAGGTTGTTTATCAAGTCTCGTATTAGATGATTATATCTACAAGTATTTTTTTTTTTTTTTTTTTTTTTTTTTTTTTTTTTTATTTTATTACATAGTATTAAAATACTTTTAATATTCAAACAAAAAAAAATATTATATTAATGCTAATTACATTTGTTGTAAGTTCTATATAAATAAATTGAATCTTATAAAATTTGTACATTTTTTTCTAAATACATTGTAATTTCTTTCAATTTTCATATTATGTGGTAATTTATTAAATAGTTGAAAACCTTTATAAAAAAGAGATCTTTGCATGTGCGTTGTCGTGACTCTTTGGATTCGAAAATCCTCGGCATTCCTTAGCCCATATGGTTGTGCTTCTCCAACATACTTAATTTGATCGCATAGATATTGTGGTGCATCACCTTGTTTCATTTTTTTAATAAAAATTAAGGTGTTGAATTTCAGCCGCTGATTTATATTCATCCATTTAAGTTCTCCAAGCATTTCGTTTATGTGTGCATATCGATTGCGTTTAAGTATAACCCTCATTGCTTTGTTTTGCAGTTTTTGCATTCTCTCTATCTGACTATCATTACAGCATGTATATATTATTGTCGATCCATATTCAAAATGTGGTTTAATTATAGTATTACATATAGATATTTATTGCAGTTGTTTTAGATATTTTATTTCTTATTCTTTTAAAAAATTGAATTTTTTTGCCGATTTTTTTACATGTATAGTTTATATGTTCTTTAAATTTTAACTCTTTATCTATTATAAATCCGAGATATTTAATATGTTCAACTTTTTCTATTATTTTATCATTAATTTTAAATATTGCTTCAGTACTCATATGGGGGATTTCATGTCAAGTGACCCAATTTTGAAATCGATGTCTTCCGATTTGGATGAAATTTGCACCAAGGTTAGTCCTATTGGATAGTAGTTTAGACACAAATTTTCAACAAGATCGGTCTAAAAGTTTCTGAGTTAGTGGGGGTCAAAATTTGACATTTTGGCCATACAGGTGTTCTTTCTTATCCATGTAACTTATTACCTATTGGTGTAAGCAAAATTTGTCCCAAGTAGCTTCGATAGCTATTTGATCCATCTTTTGAAAAAAATTTTTTTTGTTTTTTTAAAAAATTTTTTTTATTTTTTTTTTTTAAATTTAAAATTTTTTTTTATTTTTTTTTTTAGCGGGTATGTTTTTTTTTTTTTTTTTTTTGTTCAAAAGAAAGCTTATGTCTTTTCCTTTAAGGTAGTTTTGGTCCCTTTTTGGGATGCGAGCGGCTTATGTATAAAAAAAAATAATTTCTAACCCTAGACAAGGGTTTTTCAATTTTTAGCATATGCAGTGTTCTTTCTCATCCATTTAACTTATTACCTATAAGTGTAAGCAGAATTTGTCCCAAGTAGCTTCGATAGCTATTTGATCAATATTCTGAAAAATTTTTTTTTTTGTTTTTTTAAAACTTTTTTTTTTAAATTAAAAATTTTTTTTTTAAATGTAAAATTTTTTTTTTTATATTTTTTTTTATCCGGAATGTTTTTTTTTTTTTTTTTTTTTGTTCAAAAGAAAGCTTATGTCTTACCCTTTAAGGTAGTTTTGGTCGCTTTTTGGGATGCGAGTGGCTTATGTATAAAAAAAATTATTTCTAGCTCTAGACGAGGGTTTTTAAATTTTTAGCATATGCACTATTTTGAATTTTTTCCTATTTGTGTTTAAGTGTTTCTAAAGCCTTAAAAATAAAACGTTTGCAAAGAAACTAGACAAATTAACCTTTCCGACGGTATGTTACAAGCCCAATTATTATTTTATACCTTCGATACTATAATGCCCACAATATGTTAATCCCAGGAATAAAATCACTTTTTTTCTGTAGAAATGTTGACAAATTAAATTCTTTTTATTAATTTGTAATAATAATTAAATTAATATATAATTATAATAATAATAATTTCTAATAATAATAATAAAAAGATAAAGATAAATAATTTAATAAAATTTATGTAGGAAAAATTAAAAAAAGAATTATTTGTCAACATTTCTACAGAAAAAAGTGATTTTATTCCTGGGATTACCATATTGTAGGCATTATAGTATCGAAGGTATAAAATAGTAATTGGGTTTGTAACATACCGTCGGAAAGGTTAATTTGTCTAGTTTCTTTGCAAACGTTTTATTTTTAAGGCTTTAGAAACACTTAAACACAAATAGGAAAAAATTCAAAATAGTGCATATGCTAAAAATTTAAAAACCCTCGTCTAGAGCTAGAAATAATTTTTTTTATACATAAGCCACTCGCATCCCAAAAAGCGACCAAAACTACCTTAAAGGGTAAGACATAAGCTTTCTTTTGAACAAAAAAAAAAAAAAAAAAAAACATTCCGGATAAAAAAAAATATAAAAAAAAAAATTTTACATTTAAAAAAAAAATTTTTAATTTAAAAAAAAAAGTTTTAAAAAAACAAAAAAAAAATTTTTCAGAATATTGATCAAATAGCTATCGAAGCTACTTGGGACAAATTCTGCTAACACTAATAGGTAATAAGTTAAATGGATGAGAAAGAACACTGCATATGCTAAAAATTGAAAAACCCTTGTCTAGGGTTAGAAATTATTTTTTTTTATACATAAGCCGCTCGCATCCCAAAAAGGGACCAAAACTACCTTAAAGGAAAAGACATAAGCTTTCTTTTGAACAAAAAAAAAAAAAAAAAAAACATACCCGCTAAAAAAAAAAAATAAAAAAAAGTTTTAAATTTAAAAAAAAAAAAATAAAAAAAATTTTTTAAAAAAATAAAAAAAATTTTTTTCAAAAGATGGATCAAATAGCTATCGAAGCTACTTGGGACAAATTTTGCTAACACCAATAGGTAATAAGTTACATGGATAAGAAAGAACACCTGTATGGCCAAAATGTCAAATTTTGACCCCCACTAACTCAGAAACTTTTAGACCGATCTTGTTGAAAAATTGTGTCTAAACTACTATCCAATAGGACTAACCTTGGTGCAAATTTCATCCAAATCGGAAGACATCGATTTCAAAATTGGGTCACTTGACATGAAATCCCCCATATTTATTTCAATTATTTTTGTTTTATTTTCGTTAAGTTTTAATTTATTCATTTTTAACCAAGTATTAATTTTATTAATTTCATAGTACATTTTTTCTCTACAACTTTCATCATCGTCTGCTTCCGTGTATATTAACGTATCATCCGCATACAGCACCATTTCACTTCTGTCTAATACCTTTGGCATATCATTTATATATATAATAAATAAAAGAGCTCCCAAAATTGAACCTTGTGGTACCCCGAAATCATTTTCAACTTCATTTGATAAAACGTTATTAATTTTTGTTATTTGTTTTCTATTTTTTAAATACGACTCAAACCAATTTAATTCCGTACCTTGTATTCCATACATATACAGTTTTTTTACCATTATTTGTCTGTCTATTGTTTCAAAGGCTCGTTTAAAATCTAGGAATATTGCCATCACTTTTTTAGTTTTTTCTATATTTTTCCATTTACTTATTACATAATTTACAGTCGTTTCACATGAAAATTTTTTACGAAATCCCGATTGATATTTTGACAGTAAAGAATTATGTTCAATATATTTTTCTAATTGTTCTTTCACAACTTTTTCCAAAATTTTTTCACATGTTTTCAATGTATTTATTGGCCGGTATTCTTCGCATTTATTTGTTTTGAGTACTTTTTCAATTGGTGTTATCGTAGTTTTTTTCCAGTTTTCAGGAAAAACACCAGTCTCCATCGATTTATTAACAATTTTTAATATTGTTTCTCCTGTCACGTTCCAGTTATCAAGAATTATTTTATTGGATATTTTATCACAGTCTGTTTTATTTTTCATTTGTATAATTATATTCTTAAGTTCTAAAATGTTTATTGCACGGAATTTAAATATATGGTTTATCACAGTTATTTGGTTTTCATATTGCACATTCTCGATTTCGTCTCTTATTAACTTAATACTATCTACAAAATAATTATTGAATTGACTAGCGATTTCTTTATTATCTTTATATTCTACTTGGTTAAATATCACAGTTTTTATCTCGTTATGGTTTTTTTTAATTACTAGATCTTTGTTTGATATTTTATTATTTTATCATTTTTCATTAAACGTAATTCATTATTAAACCACCGATTTACATGGTTTTTTTCTTGTATAATTCTCTTTTTAGTAAATTTTTGTATAGTCTCTTTAAAATAATTATCAAAAAAAATAACATTTTCATTAATGTTTTTATTTTCATTATATACCATATTTTTACTTAACTCTGTGTTAAATGTTTCTTTATTGTATTTAAAAATGTCCAATTCTTTATTGTCTATGTTGGTATGATCATTATTTTCACTCTTAATTAAAATGTTTATCATTTCATGATCTGTTATTTTATTTGTAGTACTGTTGTTTACCGATATATTATATTTATTTGTTATTACAAAGTCAATTATGGTACTAGAACTTTTTGCTACTCTTGTATATTCTCTAACTAATTGCCTGAGACCATTATCATTTAGTATGCATTCCATTTGATTTTTATATGTAGAATTTTTAGACCAGTCAATATTAAAATCTCCTGTTATTACGATATCACAGTTATAATCACATATTTCTTCTAAGACTTCCTCAAAAATTTTACAAAACTCCGACTCTCCATAACTAGGTGATCTGTATATTGCTCCAATTATCATTTGGTTATCTTGACATGTGGCTTTACATACTAAAATCCAAAATTTAACACCGTCTATCTTTTCAATAATTTTAGTTAATTTCCATATCTTTTTAAAATAAATAACGACTCCTCCAGTTCTATTAGATGCAGATAGCGACATTATATGATCAAATCCTTGTAATATAATTTCATTTTCTTCTACGTCTTTTGTAATATGTGTTTCCGAAAGTATAAATAAGTCCGGGTTTTCTGTTGATGCAATGACTTCCACTTGATTATAATTATTTATTAATCCTTGCACATTTGTGTATAGAGCACGTATATTCTTTGGTTGTTAAACCGATAAGCCAATTCTTCTCATTTTTAAGTTTAATTTATTTTGATATACGGGACATTCTCTACTATTTGTAAAATGATTTTCATCTAAATCCATATCACGCAGTTAATACATTTCATAATCATTTCCGTATTTTTGCATTCTCTTATTTTGTGTTGTCCATGACATCTTAAGCATACTTCTTGATTTTTACACTCTTTTGCGATATGGTTATATCCTCTACATTTCAGGCACTGCGTCACATCTGTTCCATCGAACACTCTACATCTTTCCCATCCAATATTTACTTTTCTTGCTTCTATCATTTTAGTATATGTTTCGTTATCGACTGCCATTTTTACATTATAAATTGTTCTATTATTTCTTTTAATTTCGTATTTGTCTATTATTTTGAGTTCTGCCTTAGAAATACTTGGGTTCTGCTTTTTTATTTTCTCAATCATTTCTTCCTCTTCATGTTTAAAAGTCATATCCGTTATTTTTACTCTTAGTTCAATTGGGTTAGGCACCTTAATTTCATATCCTTCAGTTAACTCATTTTCTATTGCATTTTTTATTTTCTCTCTTTCTTCACTATTTTCACTTTGAATAACAACCGTTCCATTTCTTCTATTTTCTACACCTGTAATTTTTAAATTAACTGGATCAACTTTATCATTTAGTGCTTCCCGTGTTTTTTCTACCCCTTGTTTTTCTTTCGGTTTTACAATTAATGGCACCTGTTTGTTCACATCTGGTAGCGCTGTTTTTTTAACCGACTCTGCATATGACATTTTTGTTTGGTTTTTGTTGGTTTCTTTAATTACCTTCTTTATTTCGTTACACATATTCAGATTTTTTTCTTCTATCGACTTGCACATTTCTTTGTTGTTGTTTTCAAAATCATTAACATTAAGATACAATTTTTTAACTTCTTCAACATTTTTTTCACATGATTTTTGAACAATATCCATTTTTTTCAACCTTTCTTCATACCGTTTTTCTATCGCTTCCAACAATCGTTTGATTTCATTTTCGTTTTGTTTTAGTGATGATGAAAATTCATGTTTATAGTTTACTAAGTTTTGTTTATTTTTATGAACATCTTCTTGTATATCCTTTAGGATCATATCAACATTGTGTATGTACTGCATACAATCCTCACATACGAAACGTAGGAAATTATTTTCCTGCAAAGCTTTTTGGGAATACTGGTCAAGACCAGAACACTTCATTGAACAGTGATATGTTTTTTTACAAACCCCCTCACATTGAATTCCCGTTTCACCACGAATTGATGATTTGCATTGACTGCACTCAGCCATGACTGAGTGCTTTTATTGTTTATTTTTTTTTTTTTTTAATGTTTGTTTTATGAAAATAAAAAGACTTTATTTTCCACTTATTATAATTAGTATTTTTCTATGGTTTCAATAGTCCTGTCTATTTTTTAAACCAATTGTTATTTTATTTTTATTATTTTTATAGAGCTTTAATTTTTACACTTCTTAACATTCGGCGTTGCCACTCTTTGTATTCAAAAAATGGTTGTCTGTTTATCTGTATATATTTTTGAAAATATAAATGTATGAACATTAGTTTCTTTAGTATAAATATCTTCAGTACGTACACATCCATATGTACATATATATTATTCGTTTAAAGCTAATCAATTTTCGTAAAATTTGCTTTCTAAACGTAAGAAGAGATCCAGTCGTCAGAAAGTGTTTATTTTTATTTATTTTATTTGTATTAGTATTCGTTTTATTTAATTTTTTCTATTTTTTGAACTATTATGATAAAGATAAGATAAATTAAATTTATTTATATTAGAAAAAAATACAAACATACTTTCATACTTTCGTTTGAACGCTAAACAAAAAGTTAGAGCAAATTATTATCGTTTGATATGCAAAATTGTTATTATTGTTCGTTTTAATTTTATTGCCTAAAAAGTCTATAAATGGAATAGGAAGAAAGTTTAAGCAGGTCTTATGAGATAAAGAAACATGCACATTATTTTTAAGTTGTTTGTTAAAAATAAAATATAAAATACATATACATTTTTAACCTCTTATGAAAAAAAAAGTTAAAGTTCACATTAGTTAATAACAAACACATAAAAACACACTTTTGCTGGGCTTAATGTGTTGGTAAACTTATGTCAACTTCAACTTTTTTTGCATAAGGGGGTTAATGTTTATTTGCAAGGCGTATTGAATACTAGGTTTCCTAATTATCCTACGTCAAAATTGTCAAATTGTCAAAAATTGTTTGTGTTTTCATGTGGGCTTGGATTTACGGATTTGTAAAGTTTTACCAGGCAAATTGTGTGTTTTTTGTTGTCGTAGTGAAAGGACCATCTAGTATTTAATTCGCCTTCAGCAAATTGGCTGTACAAGCCCGAACTGTCAAAAACTATTTATGTTTTCATGTCGGCCAATATTGCCAACGTTTTTTGAAGACTTCGTTAAATAGCACTTCCAAAACCGCTAGAAACCGCAAAATTTTATTTATTTAGCGTAAAATATTTAAAAATATCGCTAAAATGTAAATATTTTGCAAAATGTATAAACAAATCTAAATACTGGGTTCTTGACTTTTTTTTAAATACGTACAAAATGTTTCTTTTATAAAAATGCAAAAAAGTGGATACGATTTACGCTAATTTGGCCATTAAATGCCGTATAAAGCAACAAAATGAGTTAAATCAGATTCAATTAGGGACTTTTATTGCTTGGGATCTATAAACCCATTGAGTTCAATAGAAATACCTTACCTTATGGTCTAAAAGTTTAAGCATCGTGACAATACTAGATTAATTAAGTGAACATTCACGCTTATAAAATACGCCTGCGATTGTTTAGTAATAGATTAGGGCCCATTTTCACAACTAACCGATAGCTAAAGGTAGGATTTTATCGGCAGTATGAAAAGTGTTCCATAATTAAAACTTTACTTTAACCTACCAGGTAGGATGAACCTTAATTTACTTTATCGCTCACTTTAGGTTAAAGTGAAGTTTTAATAATGGACCACTTTTTATTAGGCCGGTAAGTTCTCTTTTATGTTAAATCCGCCAAACACGATAAGGGTGATTAATCTAGATTTGCTAATGATGATTAAAGTAACAAATTCTGATAGAAAAGAAGGAAGTATTCAATTCGCCTTGGTTTATTTGCATATTAAAAAAAATCTATATATTAAAACAAAAAATTTGGATTTAACTTCTTAAAAAATAAAGTTAGCTCGCAAAATTGAAAATTATACGAACATTTTTAAAAGCACTGTATGATGAACAAAATTTTCAAAATATTGAAATTTTTAAAAAAAAAAAATTTATTTCTGAAGTGACTCCTAATTTGGGGCTTTTAGATATATTTCATCTTATATTTCTTTTTATTAACTTTGTCGTTCTATGTGTAACACCAAAAAATATTTAAATATCACAAAGTTAATATATAATTAAAATATGGGCATTTTCTGGGATCGCGAACGTACGTTCGTACGCTTTTGATGTACAAATAATATAGAAAACAAAATTTTTCCTAGCATTTTTTTTTGCGATTCGATAGCATTTGGGTAGATGTATGTTTCGTGCAAAAGATGGATTTCATCGAGTTTAAGTTTTCATAATAAAAGTTATAAATATGTGGTCACGAACGTACGCAAAATAGAAGTCAACTTTGGCTGACGTAGTGAAATGTAAAAATCTGCGTAATGGAACGGAATATTCAAAAGTGATTAATTTATTTCAAAAGTGTATTAATGAAGGTCTCATACAGTATTTACAAAATAAAATATCTCTTTTGGTTTTTGTTTAATTGGCTTATGTACCGGTCGCGAACGTACGATTTTTCCATATATTTTTTTATTATTATCACCATGCAGATTACCATAAATATCTTCAAATTTCCTTAACAAGCAACTTAATACTCAATTTACAATTGATTGTAATGGAGAGATTATGAAGAAAGAGTGTAAACATAACATATTTTTTGCATTTAAAATAAGTATATAAAAATGTCTTTAGAAGTAGAAAATATAAGAAAATATAAAATTTTCCAGTTTCCAGCGAAATTTTCTCAAGTAAAACAGCTGAGATATGCTATGAAACCATTATTTTATAACAGCATAGATTATTTTATAATAATAAACAATAAGAGACGATGATTATCAACATTTTATTTTTTCATCCTGGTAGACCATTCTGGGGAAATGCCCATATATTATTAATTTATATATTTAGCCTTATAACGGTTCTCGATCTCGTAAATGACTAATTCGTTTTTAGTAATACATATATTAAAGAAACACACAACCTGTGTTCTTTGGTATATAAGGCGTATCCATGAGGCCCTATGCTCCTTATAGGAACGACGGGAATATATATATATATTAGACCTGGCGTAGCTTATATGGGGTTTTTTATTTTTTTTAATCCTGAATGTGGGTAGCGATGAAAATATGCGATTTGATACCAAAATTGATGTAGCAAATTTTCAGGCTGATCGGATGGTGCCAACCCGTGCCATGGTGAGGTCAAAGGTCAAAACTTTGAAAAACCAGCAAAATACTCTTATTTTGTATTTTATAAATTTTTTAATAAAAAATACTATTAATAAAACTACTATAAATTAGAACATCATTATTTATAAGTTGTATTATCGCTGTAGTATACAATGCCACCAGAATAAAAGACATTTAGGTATATTATAATATTTAATTGAGCTCTAAGTAGAAAAAATATATGGTGCTTCTGCTATTATAGTAAATGCTAGCAATATTTATTAGAAAAACGGTGAAATTTTTTGTTCATCGCTGTTTTTAAACTGCCTCAAAATTTCTTCGCTTTGAGCTGTTGACAACTGCATATTTTAAGGTTTTTTTTCTATTTTGGCCAAGTTATGAGTTTTTCTTTGAGCTTAAGTTTTTTTAGATCCCTTAAACATTTGTTTTTCATTGGGACGGAAAGCTTCTTCCCGCTATTGCTGGGAAAGATAAAGTGGATCGCTTGGCTATTGTGCTCACGTCAGAGAACGTTGAAAAGTTGATAGCTATCCCCATCATTAAAGATGGAACTGGTGTTGCAGTCGCGCAATCAGTATACGACTATTTGGTACAAATGAATATGCTGCATTCATTAGAAATGATATGTTTTGATACAACTGCTGCAAATACTGGCCCTTTTAGTGGTGCTGGAACTTTATTGGAACGCAGCTTATTGTGGTTACCATGTCGCCACCAAATTGCAGAAATTCTCTTAAGAGCTATTTTTGAGATAAATTTCGAAAAATCAAGTGGCCCAGAGGTAGCAATTTTTTAAACGTTTTGCACGGGAATGGAGCACCCTTAACTCAAAGGTATACATCAATTGTGTGCAGGATGAACAAGTTTTGCGTGTCATATCTGTCGAGGAACGCGAAAAAAACAACCACTTTTGCCTTGAATATTTAGCGAAAGTCCACATTCGGCATGATTATAGAGAACTACTACAACTTGCATTATTTTTCTTGGTGGAAGCATTCCCAATTTTACATTTCGTGCACCAGGAGCGACGTCTCATGCAAGATTCATGTCCAAGGCCATCTATTGTTTAAAAATGTATATTTTTCACGCTCACTTTAAAAGTTCTGCAAGTCAGTTGAATGGAATTCGTAATATGTGCATTTTCTTAGTAAGTCTCTATATTCCATACTGGTTCAGCGCCGCAAATGCAGTTGAAGCGCCAAATAGAGATATGCAACTAATAAAGAGGATTATTGGCTACTTTGATAAAAAAATATCTAAACTGCTATTGGAAAAAATTCGAAACCATCTGTGGTATTTATCAGAGGAAGCAGTTGCACTTGCCTTTTTTGATCCACATGTAGAATCAGAAATAAAGGAAAAGATGGTTTTCGTCTTTAGATAAAGACAATCACATCGGTGACGATGTTGATATTTTTCCTTCAAAAAAATTGTGTGCAAGCGTCGATGAATTACAATTATTCACATCCAAGGATTTTATCTCTTTTGAGACTACCAAAACAAAAAATTTGTTTTCTCGTTTGGAAATTTCTGTGGATTTCTTACGCATTAATCCAGCAAATTGGCCTAAGAGCGAACATTTAGTAAAGAGGAGCAGATCGTGAAAAGCATTACTGTTGTGAATGATCCCGCCGAAAGAAAAGTCAAACTAATAACTGACTTTAACAGATGCTTAACACACAACGAAGACGATAAACAGTACTTGCTACACATTGTAGAGGGCTACCGTAAGGACTTTCCAGCCTATACAAAATCTTCATTGATTTAACATAAAAATAATAAAAATAATAAACAAAAATTAAAGAAAAAAACTTTATTTAATTAGTATTTATTATTAAAAAAATTTATAAAGTTAAAAAAATTGTATTTTGGTGGTTTTTCAAAGTTTTGACCTTTGACCTCACCATGGCACGAGTTGGCACCATCCGATCAGCCTGAAAATTTTCTACGTCAATTTTGGTATCAAATCGCATATTTTTATCGCTACCCACATTCAAGATTCAAAAAAAAGTTTTTAACGCCAGGTCTAATATATATATATATAGGTCATATGACAACCCTTAAACTCAATTCCAATTCCGCCGAGATGTTTGCACCTAATTTGGAAACTTTGGCCCTTACCCTTCTCACGATATACAGAAACCTTGAACCTGCACCGGTAGGCTAGTTGGTAGTGAGCTAGTCTATCAGTGCGGGGGTTGCTTGTTCGGTTCCAGCCAGAGACTCTGGTCTGTTTCACTACAAATGAAAGTCTACATTACTATTGCTGGGTTAATTAAGTTAGAATATAATTTGCATTTGTATTAGTAACTCTTGTTAGAATAAAAAAATAAAAAAAAACAACAGCCAGGGATTTTTGGGTAAAATTAGAGGCAGTCATAGATTTTGCTCATATCTTAACAATTTATGGACCGATCAGGCTGAATTTCAATAGCAAACAATACCGGAACATATGTGACATAAATATGTATATAACTACCAAGTCCCCATCATATCTGGGGTCTTCGGAAACCCAATTTCAACAGACAAACGGACATCGATAAATCAACTTCGCTCCTTATAAGGACCCAGAATATATTTACTTTATAGGGTCTAAGATCAATAATGTAGAAAAAACAAACGGAATGACAAACTTATATACATATGTATACCCTTTTACCTTCGGTAAAGGGAAAAAATCACTAAATGTTTTCTGAGCAAAAATTATAATTAAATAAAAAATAATAGTTAATAAAATTGTTTGTTCTCTAAATTGCAAATGACACTTTCTGATTTGTCTTATTTGAAATAGAATGGACGCTTTTTAAATTCTATTAACTCATCCGAATTACAGTTGACGCTTTCTGAATTACAATTGGATCAGTTCAAAGATTACCATATGTTCTAAATATAGACATCTTTTGGGCACAAATTATTTGTATCTAACACAAAATTACGTTGAAAAATTTTGTAAGCATCGTTTTATACTTATACTATATAAGGATTGGTTCGTGAATGACTATAGGTTTCATATTTAGCCCTCTTCCGAAAAATATATGAAAAGAAATAAAAAAAATTATAACAAATAGCAACATAGTCATGAATTTTCCCAGAATTACAGCTAATAAACTATTGATTCTGGTATCAAATTTTGTGAGTGTTGACTTATAATAATTAACTCCCTTACGTTCAAAAACTGTATAAAATACCATAAAATTATAAGAAATAGTTTCACTATCATAACATTTGGTTCAGATAGTTTTTTTTTAATTTTTTTAGCTTTATCTTTTCATACATATATCACAAAGTTATCGGAATTGCTATTTTTATATTTTATATTTTTATATTACCCATACCAATATAGTGGTGAGGATATAAGATATGCGTTTGTGCTGATGGTTGTATCACATAAGAATATCGGTTATAGACATAGCTTTTAGTATACCGTTCGACAAAGAATCACTTTCTTAATAGATCTAACAATGTGCGTCCGTCCGGCTATCTTGTTTGCCTTTTGCGCGCCAGGTACATGGCACAATTTTTGAGAAAATTTGATGTAATTTTGTGCATATGTTTCAATTGTTACAAGAACGAATCCTTTGAAAATGGTGATAATCTATTGATAATTCCAAATAGCCCCCTTAGAGTCTATGTGCACAAAAACCATTAAAATGTGTTGCTGTTAGTTAGATTAAATTCGGCCCCAAAATATTTTTTTTTGCAATCCAAATCAACTTAGTGGAATAGGTCCAAATTTGAACATAGCTACCATACAAAAAAACACTCCCGAAAATAGTTTTAATGCCATAAATAAATTCTATAACAGCTACTATGTCGTGCTGGTAGATCCAGTATTGACCATAGGCCCCATATAAACCTACTTTTTAAAAGCTCATATGTGTAGGTGTCGATATCTAGATGATATTCGGCACAAAGAACTTTTATATAAATCTTAACTTCGTAACATAATTATACTTTGGCGGGTGCTTGATTGTACATGGCTCTCAGACATCTTGAAAATGTATCTGTAAATGCTCCTGTGTAGATATTGCTGCTTGCAATTTACTTTAACTGAACATCTTTATAAGCGATCAACTAAGCACATTTTTTAGAATAATTAAATATAAATTTAAAATTATAACTTCATAATTATAAAACAATTTTGTTTCATAATTGTTTATATATTCGCATATGTGTACAATAAAGTAGCGAAATTTTGGAAAAAAGAAATATTATTTTTATATAAAAGAGATCTTAAATTTAAAATAACTTAAATCCAAGGACCGGAAAACGTTTTTTTTTTATGTTTTTAAAAATATATTTATCATTGCTGTTCGAAAAATATTTTAAACTGTACAAAAAACAAAAAAAGAAAAAAATATTTTGTTTGATATTGTTTCTTTAAGTTCAAAAAAATAAAGTTCTCAAAAAAAAAGTTTTAATTTTTCGTACAAAATAAAATTTTTTCCCATCAGTTTAAAAAAAAAATAAAAAACAAACCAAAAAGATATTTATTTTTTCAGTACAATATTATTTTGTACATGAAAAGAAAAAAACCGAAAACTTAAAATTGAACATGACAAAGATAAAAATTATGAGATAAGATTATGAAGATATGTATATTATTTTTTACGCTGCTAAGCTATTTTTATTGTTTTTTTTTAACCGATTTAACGATTTCAAATAAATTTTAGAGTTTGTTTCTGATGTTGATTTTTTCGTGAATTTTTGCCATGTTCGCGATAGAAGCGATTTTTTCCTGTAAGTTTCTGGTTGTTAACAGCTTTAACGATTTATAATAAATAGTAGACTCAGCTATCATGCCGCTGTTAGCAAATTTTTGCGAATTTCCGCTAATTTTGCAATTTTTACCGAATTTTTGCCATTCCTTATAGTTTTTGGGACTTCCAATTAATTTTATGTATTGTTTGAAATATTAAAAATTTTCGGAAATTTTCGCTACTTTTGCAAACTTTTCCGAATTTTTGCAACGTTTAATTTACTAATAAAATTTGTGCCCATAACTTCTTTTAAATTTGCATTTTTATAATAGGGGTGATTATAAATTTAATTAAAATTCACAATTTAACCTACAAAATTTGAGTTCTCAATGTAAGTTTCTAAAAACAAAAAAAAAAATATTTTTCTTTAAAACGTTTTTTTAAAAACTTTATTGTTTTTTTAACTTTGAAGAACAATTCAAACAAAATATTTTTTTTTTTTTTTTTTTTTGTACGGATGAAAATATTTTTTGAACACCAATGATAAATATTTTTTCATGTACAAAATAAATATTGTACTTCAAAAATAAATATCTTTTTTTGTGTTTCTTAATTTTTTTTAAACTGATAGAAAAAAAAAATTATTTTGTACTTATGAGTTTTGAATTTTTCAAATGAAAAACTTAAATTTTAAGTTTTCGGTTCTTAATTTCTGATGCCTGCTTAAATCTGTAACTGTTTATCTTTTGTACCTTTTTGTAATTTTTAGTCGTTTTCAAAGTTCAAAAACAATAAATTGATAAAGTACATAAAAGTTTGTGTTAAAAGTTAACCCCCGTATTCATATACGATTATTAAATTTTACAAACGTTTATAAGGGATAATTTTTATAGTAAATTTGTTCTTTAAAATTAAAATAATAAATTTAAAATATTTTGGTGAATACACCATTAGCCTTTAAGCGAATGCCAAAAGTTCGAACTAAAGACAATAAATATGATTGACTGATATTGTAAAAAAAAAAAAAAAAAAATTATGTAATTATAAAAATTATAAATTTTAGTTAATGTGCAAATTAATATATTTTTTTATAACAAGGAATCAGTAAAAGTTTTCTCACCAGAAATAAATTTTAAAAATCCCATTTTTAAATAGATCAAAATAATAATATTTTTGAATAAATTAAAACAAATTGTATGCAAATTACATAATTTTATAACAATATTTAAAAAACAGTAAACATTAAAATCTTTAATGTACATAATAACTATTTTAATTTATTAACTGTCGATTTCACGATGTCACTCGAACAAACAAATAAGCGTTTGAGTGACATCGTGAAATCAGAAGTTAATTAATTTGAAGTTCATAACTCAAAATTAATGTTTCACTTTCGTAAATGTTTCCTATTTGTTTTTTTTTTCATTTTTAAAGAAAAATACCAGAGAGTTGGATTTTTGTTTGCAGTTTGATAAGCAATAATTGAAATTGTACTTTATTCCTAGAAATTAAAATTAGTAATGATTCTATAAAAAGAAAATACATTTAATATGTTAAAGATGTTCATATATATTTTCCAGATGTGCAAAATATTATTTACTCATTCATTTGATTCTTTTTTTTTTGCAAGCTATAGAAATTTACAAAGTAAATTAAAAAATGAATTTAAATATATCTCTGACGAAAGGCATATGGTGTAGGACTTTTTAAGCAAAACAAAAAATGTAAAAGTATTTCAATATAATAAATTTGTTCATTTTTAATGTAGATTTTTCAACAGTTATTTTCAGTTAGAAATGCTTTTAATTACACTAGTTTACAGCCAAAAAATACCAAGAACGCCACATGCCTAGATAAGTTAATTGGGACCTCCTGAACACGAAAAACGCTGTATTTTTTTTTTCTAAGTACCGTTTTTAGATAACGGTACTTTTGTGTTTTTCGGAGTATGGTCCTACTTAAACCCTTGTGGAGCCCAACCGGGAAGATCGAGATAAATAGCATATTGTTGGAAAGGTAATTGAATACCTTTTCAGTCGATATGCTGCAAATTTCTATCTGATAAGAAGTGGCTGAGTTATAGCACCTTAAAATTTGCCTATTTTTTAGGTTATTTGCGTTTTTGACATGTATTAATACTTATGCCTAATTTTCAGGATAATATTTAAATCTATATTAAGTAAATTTTCATATTAACTTAAATCGTATTTAAATACAGATTGATTTTATGAGTTTTGTTTAAAATGTCTTATTTAATTAAGATAAAAGTATGGTAGAACTACTAAATACAAAAAAATAGCATAACAAATTGTATTTATTTACAAGGTGGCCTCAAAAAAGTGAAGAAAAGAATTTTGTATTTAAAACGATTTTAAAAATAAATGTATTTTAATATCAATACTAAAAATTGGGCATAAGTATAATAGTGTTAACTACCTTTAAGTAATAGTCTTTCAAAGTGGATTTTTTAAATTTGAAATTTTGGTATACAAAAGTTATACGAGTCTTCAAAAAGTAGATTTTTATAAATCTTTAGAATTTTTTTTCTTATTAAATTTAACAAGATGTAATATTAATTTATAAATTTAGTTAATTGATGTATTAACATTAGGGTGCTTCAAAAAACTGCAGTCGAAACCAAAAACTGTCAAACAAAAACCAAAATTTGTGTACAACTTTAAGCTTTTTTGAGTTGGTTTGACAGCGTCGGTTTACATTTAATAAATTAGAAGTAAAAATAAGTTTTTTTTTTGACCAATGACAAATAAAGAAGGGGAAGAAATCGCAGTTTTTCTACTATGAATTAGTGCTGGGAAACTATCGATAGTACTATCGATATTTTCGATATTTTAAGACTATCGATAATATCGATAGTACTAGTAGTAGGAAAAATATCAATATCGATATTATTATTATTTAAAATACAGATATGAAGACATCTAACAGCAGCTATTCACACATAGTTTTTTGCCTCTAATTTTTACTTGCTATTATTAATTCGCGCTGAATTACAGCAATGAATACAAACAACAGGATGGCAATTGGTATGGATTGCTTAGCTGTGCTTTTTACTGCTAATTAAAGGCCTTTAAGTCGAAATTTGAACATGTTTATATAGGGACTAATATGTCAAAAATTTTTGTAATGTTGTAAAAAAATGCATATCCAAATGCAATTGCAATTGCGAGCATGGGACAAAACAATAAACGACCATTAGAGGATAAGTGCGCTAGATTGATTACCTTTTTTGTTTGAGAATCAAAACCCATATAGAAAATTATTTAAAAATATTTTATATAGTAAGTCCTTGCTACTTCGGTTCATTAAGAAAGGTACTTATCAATTTTTAAAAAACTGTCATCTGAAATAACGTGCGTATATACATACATTCGTCTCATACGTTCAATAAAGTGATAAAAACAACAAACTGTAGCCAAATAGAAACTAGTTAAAGTTTTTCTGCACAAGTACAAAACTTCAGTCGATAGTAATATCGATATATCGATAGTAAAACCTTAACTATCGATAAATATCGATAGTAGAAAATATCGATAGTATTCCAGCACTACTATGAATGCAGTTTTTTAAAACGCTGGTATTTTGCAAATAAAACTACTAAAACTAGAAACTTTTGGGAAACGTGTATATAAAACATGTGTTTTTGTTTTTCATTACAGTCAGTCATTTATGGCCCACTGATTTTTTATGCTCTAAAATATTTTCGATCAACTCACTACCTATAGCAAAAAAATAAAAGTAATTAATATGTAGGCACTTTGGACATTTTGTTTTAATCGACAGAAAACATAATGTCTCCCAACAATTTACATACATAATTAATACCAAATACCTATCACAAAATGAACTTGCCAATTCGACTTACCGACGCCTTCCAGTGTAAACCTGTTAATAACTTCTACCAAATTTTACAGGGCAGACAAAAAACTTTTAATATTTTCTATGAACTCACCACCTGTGGTGAAGGGTATAAAAACATTTGATTCCATACGGAATGTGCGATTAGATTCGCACCTTGTTCAAGCAAATGACAGTTTCATTAAACTTAGCAAAAAGTTTCCTTAAGTTCAATATGGTTTGCCTCATACAATTTACATACATATATTCTCACATTTGCCTAAGCCATTTTAAGCACATTATGGTTGAGCCTTAAGAAGGAAACTTAAATATGTTTGGTTTATTTTCTAATATTCTAATAAGTCCCAAATTTAAGTAAATGTTTTTCGTAGTCGATGCGGCATCTCTTTATCTTTTGAACGGTATCAAAATGTCATATAATGTAAAAAATGAATTTAGCTGGTTTACATTCTAAGACGACGTTATGTTAAAGACAATAAAACCTATATTAACTCTTACCTTTTTCACTCCCCTAAACGCGTATACATATAATTCTCTTCCAAAGTTAAAACATATTCGGTCACCACCTAATATATGATTTGTCGATAAGCCATTCTGGTCTAAGCCTCCAACACCAGAACCGTTCATCATTGTATGCATGGACATGCCAGCACCCAAACGTGCATCCATCGACGAGGGCACCACATATTGTGATTGTTGGCCATTTAGGGAGGATGAAGATTGCACATCATAACCATCACAACCATTAGCGGTATTTTGTGAGTTATTGCCATTGGTTAGAGAACGGCTGTGGCTGGCTCCGGCACCATTTGAACCGTTTGCCGTTGAAGAGTTACTCGCACCAGAGTTTGAGTTACCCGTCGCGGTTGGACTGGGTAGGGTTACGATGGAAACTCGTACCTGCGGTGAACTTTGATTGTTTGTATAGCCCACGCGATTGGGACGTGAATACTCGGAGAGAGTGAGTAATCGGTATGTACCCTCACGCGTTACAAATTGTGTCTTTAGGTCATCCTTGACATTGGGATCAAGTTGCGTTGCCATTACGGCAACTTTTAATTAATTAATATTGACGTTGTTATTGTTTGTTATTTTTCACTGTAATTTTTATTTATTTTAATTGCTATTTTCTTATTTTATTATTGTTTTACTTTTTTCAAATTATTGTTTTTGTCTTAGTTGTTGTTGTTAGTTTGTCTGCATGAAGATCGAAGTGGGTAATGTGTTTGTTGTTTATAGTTGTTTTTGCTACCGTTGTTTTTAGTTTTTATGTTGTTGTTAGTTGGTCGTTATAGTTGTTTTGTTTGTATGGCTTTCGTTTCGGTTTTTTTTATTTTCTTTTCTTAAAGGGAGTTGGCCTTTTTCCTTTGAGGTTGTCGTTGTTAAAGTGCGTTTATTTAGAAATTTATGATTTATTGCTTAATTTAATAATACCTTCACACATTAAAAATAAGGAATATATTGAAAAAATTGCATATTTTGGCATACACGCAGGCAAACACTCTCGAAAACTAAAATACGCATACTTTTAACAAATATTTTTACACAATTTCTCTATGATGATGATTATTGGATGGAGATGGTTGTTGGTTGGATGGAGGAGAAAAGGAAAATGTATTCACACATGACCAAAGGAATCTTGTTGGGTTTTTCACACAAAATTTTTTTTTTTGGCAAGTGGGTGTGGAATTTCTATTTTTTTGCGTAATTTTCCTTTTACAAAAACAATATTTTCACATTCAAATGAGTTTTCTCGTTTAAATAAATTCCTTTACTTGATATTAAAAAAAAAATCCTTTTGCAAAATTACAATACAAAAATTTCTACACTTCGCTTTTTTTCTATTTTTACATTATTTTTCATTCGTTCGGTTTTTAAAAAAAAATGTTTTATTTGAGACACACTCAATTTGGTTTCATTTAAAATAATTTTTCTAGTATTCCGGTTCCAATTTATTTCTTTTTTTTTTAATATATTTGTGTTTTGCAAATTTCTTTAATTATTTAATTTTTTCCCATTTTTTCGATCATATTAATTTACGTATTTCTTCAAATATCTCAGCACTTTTTCCATCAAATAAAAAATTTTCTATTGTTTCTTTTAGTTTTTACTTTCATTCTAATTTTTTCTTCTTTTATTATCAGCTGTCAATAAGAAGACGAAAAGAAAACAAGAAATAACCGAATTGTAGAAGTGTTGCATTTTATTACGTTACCTTACATGGCGTTTACATTTGCCAGTACTGGCAAGACAGTAGCAATTCATTCAAACTTTTTCACTAATACATAAACACTTTTACAGCTATTTTGTTTATGCATTGTTTTGCCAACTAATATGTATATGCTTACTGTCTTGCCAGTACTGACAAATGTAAACGCTGTGTTAAATAAAATATGTATTTCATTACTGGCCGTCTATACCAGAGATAAATATTGCTACATACATATATTGCATTCATGTTGCAATAATTGTTAGTACATTTTCGTAGACAATTATTGCTAACATAAAACGTCAAATTTGGTTGTCATTTGAAAAAAGAAACAAAAAAGAAAAAAAAATAGAAGAATAGAATTGAAGAAATTGTGTGGAAAAGAAATTAAGTCTGTGAAATGGTACCAAATAACATATTATTGAAGTAATAGAATAAAATTAAAAAATTTAATAAACATTGAAATAATATTGCAAACATTATTTTTATTAATAAAATTTTTTTCTTTTTCTATCTTCATTATTTAAATTAATAATAATTTGTTTAAGCTTCAGTTCTTTTTTATATAAAAATATTAATTTTATTTTAACAAAAAAAAAAAAAAAATTAATATTTTTTAATAAAGAGACCTCAAGCTTAAACAAATTAATATACATTTAAATAATGAAGTCGAATAAAAAAGAATTTATATTAATAAAAATAATTTTTGCAAGATGGCGTCAGTTTTTACACTGTTCCTTCTTCCTTGATTTTTTTTAAATTATGAATTAACATAAATACGTTTTCCCATGCCTTTAACATAAGCTGAGCAATAAGAAATATTGCTCTGGGATTCTGCCGACGTTATTGCCAAATAGCTGAGATAATTATCTTTGGTATAGACCTAGTGTTACTGCCCGTCTATACTAGAGATAATTATTGCGACATATATTGCAGTAAATGTCAAAAATATGTTATCTTTAATGTAAACAGCATTTTTTTGTACATATTTATTGCCGGCAATTCATGTTGCAATAACTGTTAGTCCATTTTCGTTGACAATTATTGTTACCATAAAACGTCAAATTTGGTTGTTAATTGAAAAAAAAGCAAAACAGATAAAAAAAGTAGAAGCAAATTGCGTGAGAAAAAAATTAAATTTGTGAAATGGTAGCAAATTAAAATTGCAGTAAAAGAATTAAATTAAAGAATTTAATAAACACTAAAATTAAATTACAAAAATTATTTTTATTAATATAATTTTTTTCTTATTCGACCTTTATTAGTGCCCATTCACATTATACGATTTTTGTCGTTGCGATTCTTATTTTATAGGCAAGAGGGGTGAGAGGAATTATAAGGGGTACAGAAGCGAGTGTACTCTTCGATTCGTTTTGTTCATTCATTCGTTCTCTCAATTTTCTCTCATTTGACGAAAAATGTATTAAGATTGTTACGACAAAAATCGTACAATGTAAATATGAGACCGACTTCAAAAACGAAACGACAATAATCGCAACGACATAAATCGTATAATGTGAATTGGGACTTATTTAAACTTATATTAAATTTTTGAAGTTTGAGTTCTTTTTTATAAAAAAATATTAATTTTACTTTAACAAAAAATAAAAAATTAATAGAATTAATATATTTTATATAAAAAAAGACCTCAAGCTTAAATAAATTAATACATATTTAAATAACAAAGTTGAATAAGAAAGAATTTATATTAATAAAAATAATATTTGCAAGATAGCGTCAGTTTTTACACTGCACCTTCTTCCTTGATTTTTTTCAAATTATGAGTTAACATAAATATGTTTTCCCATGCCTTTAACATAAGCTGAGCAATAAGAAATATTGCTCTGTTATTCTGCCGACGTCATTGCCAACTTGCTGAGATATTTATCTTTAGTGTAGACCTAGGGTTAACTATGTTTAATATATATTTCGATATTTTTATACCACTTAATTAGTTGTACTGTTTGCTATACATAATGTCGATAAGACAAATGTAACAAAATTCGTTCCCTATTTAGCATGTCTAAGAACCATAATGGCAGTTGTTAATGCAGTGTATCGGTAAGGCAGTGTATACTACTTTCTTGTGTTTCTCAAAAATTCACGACAGTTCATGAAAAACCTCACCACACATAAAAAAGTTTACCACTGCACACTTTAAAAATAACCATTTCTTCCCAGCAAACACAGAATTACACCATATGTTTTGCCAAACGTATTGCCTGGATAAAAATATTGCGGCAATATGTAATCGATTTAGTATTGCGGAAGTAACTTCCTTCATACATTTGGATTGGTTTCATTTTTTATATTATTTGGCATCGTATTGTAAAGATTTAATCCTTTGTAGAACAGTGATCTTTGCATTGTGTTGTTCCTTGGTCGTTGTATTCCAAAATCGGCAGCGTTTCTTAAGTTGTATGGTTGAACATCCCCAACGTATCTGAGTTGTTCTACAAAATTATCAGGTGCCTCAACTATTTTTTATGTTTTGAATAAAATTAATTGTATTCAGCTCTAATCTAATAATTAAAATAAAGTTATACCTACCTATAATATAAATAGCAAAAATTCCGAAACAATAGAGAAAAAAGAAAGTATTACACTGTTATAAAAAAAAAGAACAAACATTATCCCATGTACGGCACTAGAGCTTAAAAATTGGTTGAAAAAAAACAAATTTTCAACAATTAACAAAAAAAAAAAAAATTTTTGCAAAAATAGCGAAAATTCGCGAAAATTTTTAATAATTCGAACAAGCCATAAAATTGATTGAGTATAAGGAATGGAAAAAATTCTGTAAAAATTTCTAAATTATGGGAAATTCGCAAAAAACTGGTAACAGCGGCATAAAAGCAAAGTCTACTATTTATTAAAAATTGTTAAAGCTGTAAAGAATCCAAAAACTTACAATAAAAAATTGCAAAACTGAATGTTATTATTTTTTTTGTTATTGCTGAAAAAAGGTTTAAAGGGCGATTCTATTCTAGACAACTTTTAACATCAATTTTAAAATCACAATTTGGTTGCACACGTCATGCACTTTAAAGCTCTCTCGTGGCTATTTTATCGTATCATATAAATTCTTGTAAATAGATAACAATAGTATATAAAAAACTGTTACCCCTTCTAGAAATAACTTAATTGCAAATGTGTTTCTTTCTATTAGTAAAAGATGTTTAAAGCGTCTAAAAGTTGCACCCGTCAGAATAGAATCGCCCAATACTTAAATTTTTAGCTATTTGTTGAAGAAATCTAATAATTATTCTCAAAAATTGTGTAAATTGTTTATATAAAACAATTAAATGTTTTTACGAAAGTTCTTAACCTATCGAATGATATTTCGAGTGAAGGCATTCGATCGACTACTCGTTATCGAATGACGTACATAATCTCAAATTTCGATAGAAGTTTTTTTGATAACGAATGGGACGATTTCAAAAAGTAAAATTTCGATCAAAGTCACTCGACCACGACTGCGACGACCTGGGCCCAGGACGATACAATCGACACAAATTGCGTGTTCAAAACAAAACTGCAAAAAGGGCAGCTTTCGAAGAAAAAAACAATATTTCCTGTCTCGTAACGCCACTGTGTGCTCTGTGCATGCGCTATCGGTTAGAACATGTACATTAAGCCGGTAAGCAACGGTATTAATTTATTCATGCTCTTTTATGTGGCCAATAAGTGTTGATGTTCACGTTCTGATTTTTAGTTTATTATTGTTTATTTTTTCAGTTGTGCGTTTGGTTGTAACCCCGGGTCTTCACGTAGCAATATTTATTGCGGCAAACGTCAAATTTCATTGCTCCATAAAATTTGCGACGTATAGACCGCATATTGCCATGAGTGGCAATCCATTGCGCAATGATTGCTCTTCTTATTGCTTGAGCAATTATTGCTTAGCAATATGCTGTCAAATCAGTTGTAATTTATCTGACATTTCATTTCTCTGTATGGTTGTTTTTTGTTTGTGTGTTTATTTATTAAAAAAGCAATTAATAAATATATTATTATATATTATATTTTTTAATAAACGTCAAGATCAACAAAAGCAAACGACGAATTTATTTTTTTGTATATTTTTAATTTTTTCAATAGAACAATTCAACTTTTTTTAACGCAAATAAACAAAAAAGTAATACAAAACACAGCTACGACAATTACAATTAATTATTTTATTAATTTAAAAAAAAAAATTTCACAACCACTTCAAAACACAGCATAAAACATTTGTTATAAATATGTACAGCCACAAAACTTTATACGACTACTCGCGGTGAAAATTGCAAATTTATGGCAAAGTAATTTCAAGTGTTCTCCAGCAATAAATTCAGCAATTATTGTTCCATTGTTCTGCCGACGTTTTTGCTTGCACTTGGCAATAAATATTGCTACGTGGAGACCAAGCGTAAAGATAAAATGACATTGCAGCGATGCCAGTTAAAAATTTAACAAAATCCCTACGTGTTTTAAAAAAATCCCTTTTTTCCCTACAACCAAAAAAATTTTCCCTACACTTTTCCCTACGTTAAAAATTTATTGGGGGTATTCACGTCACAAGTTGCACCCTTGCGAAAAAGCAAAAGTGCAAAAATATAACAACAACCACACAGACAATTAGTTGTGCGTAAATATTGTGTTTAGCAACAGGCAAACAAATACATGTTTTGTTAACATTTTGTAAATATTATATTTAAAGCATTTATTAAAATTTATAATTTAAGCATTTATAAACAACAATAAAAACAACTAAAATAAATATGTATAGCATACACACATATAAAAATTCAATTTCAAAAATAATACTATGTTACAAATTTTAATTTTTTCTTTTTGGCAGAAACGCTTTTATTCTAAAGACAAAACTAAGTCAAATTGCGTGCTTGATTTTTTATTTCCTCATATTTTATACTTTTTAAAGGACTTAAAATTTTTTACAAGAATACATACTTATTTTTTTAGCAAACTTGGTACCAAATAAAATGGAAGGCTGTATGGAATTTAAAAAAAAATATTTACTTAGTTCCCCTGAACAAAACTATAAAAAAAATTTTGTTTTAAAACTATTTCCATAACCTTAAAATTAAATTAAATTTGATGAACTTAAGCCTAACTAAAAATATCAAAATTAAAATTAATAATACAACTAAAAATCACAATTGTTCTTGAAAGTTTTTCTCAAATATTTTTTAAAAATTCGAAATTGTATGATTTTATTTCTCTGAGTTTAAAAGGTGTGATTTTTTTCTCTCGGTACAAAATTAATTTCTATGTAGAAATTTCATTCATTATTAATGTGACAGACTATAAGGACTCATAGTATAGGGTTAGTTCTATTAAAAAATACTACATTTGTGCTTAAATGCTATTGTACAGTGCCGGTCAAAAAATAGCACTAATAGCCTATTCTATGTTCATTCTAGTGAAAACAAATATATTGTGCTAATTATTTGAAATTAAGTATGCAATACTGTTGTAATATGTATATTCTCTCTGAGCGTCTTTAATTTTTCCAAAAAATGTTATCGGTTCTTTTCCAATGATCGAAATTATAAAAAAAAACTCTACATCAGTGCAGTCATTAAAATAGCACCGAATAACAAAAATTGTTTAAAAAATATTAATAGTGATTTAATAGTTGAAATAAAAGGATCAAATACTAAAGGTAAAAAAAATAAAATAATTCATCGCATATTACATTATTGATTTTAATAGAAATGGGAGGTGGAAAGCATTGTACACCTGCAAAACGTGCTTTTATAAAAAAATGGTTTTTGAGCATGAATCATATTCTGAAATAAGTAACTTGATTGGTTGCTCCAATAAAATTATTGTGAATGCAATAAAATTTACTCAAAAGTCGGAAACACGTGGTCGCAAGAAAGTTTTGCCAACATAAATGGTTAAGCATTTGGTCAGACAATGCAAGAAGAGCCCGTTTATGCCACCTACAGAGCTAAAAAAGGAGCTTAGTGTGACTGCAAGTGTTGGAACTTTTCGTCGGAGGTTGCGAGACAACAACTTGAATGCCTTTAGTCCCTGAAACGTGCCCCTGCTCTCACGTAAGCATGTTGCAAAACGTTTGAAGTTTGCTAGAAGTCATTTAGAATGACCAACTGAAAAGTGGAGCAATGTTATTTGGACAGATGAATCCAAGGTTGTTTTATTTGGAGGCAAAGGATCGCGTTCTTACGTCAGAAGACCCCCTAACGCTGAATTCAATCCAAAATTCATAACGAAAACCGTTAAGCATGGTGGTTCAAGCATTATGGTATGGGGGTGCTTTTCCTACTATGGAGTAGGACCCATATATTGAATCAGAACAATCATGGATAAGAAACTATACGTTAATATCCTCCAGGAAGTAATGCTACCATATGTTTCTAAGGAAATGCCGCTTCGTTGGGTGTTTCAGCAAGACAATGACCCGAAGCATACCAGCAAATTTGCCAAAAAGTGGTTTCAGGACAATAAAATAAACGTTATAGAATGGCCAGCTCAGTCCCCAGATCTAAATCCAATCGAGAACTTATGGACAGATATAAAGAAGGGAGTATCCCAAATACAACCAACAAGTTACGAAGCCCTTTGGGTGGCAGTTCAGCAAATCTGGAAAAGAATTTCGAAGGAGAGGTGCCAAAATCTAGTGAAATCGATGCAAAAACGTTGTGAATATTATTTTTAATATGAGAAGACATCATAAAAAACAGAATTCAAAATTTTTAATTTATTTTTAGTTTAAATGTTAATTTTTAATATAATAAGAGCTGTAGTGCTATTTTTTTGGCTGAGTGTTTTTTTAAGTTGTTTTAAAAAAGTTAAAAATTTTATATCAAATAAAAAACCAAATCAATTACTTTTTATTAAATTTTGTTTGGCAGTCCTGTAAGTATCTTATGACAAGTATTCAATGAAATCGGTTTGGCCTATTTACAAATATCTAACAAAGAACTTTTTTCTATATCCTGGTGCTATTTTTTTGACCGCTGCTGTATATAAAAAATGTAAATTTTTAAATGAAAATAATACGAATATTTACGTATTTTTATGCAATATATTGAAAATTAAATATTTTAAAAATTCCCTACATTTGCCTTAAAATAAAAAATCTTTCCTTTTTTCCCTACACTTGAAGTTTTTAGAAAAAATCCCTACAAAAAGGGAAAATTCCCTACTATTGGCATCACTAATTGTAAGGCGAACATGGTTGCTTAGACAAATGTTAAGGTAACGATGGCAGCACGTGAGCCAAATATGAACATGAACAGTCTACACTAACAGAATTTATGTGCGGCATATGTTTTGTTCACTGCTATTACCAAGTTAAATAAAAAATTTTTTCGCTAAAGCTTTTGTTAATATTACAAAAAAAAAAAAGGGTTTTATTAAAATATTTTTAAACAAATATAATATGATATAATTTTGTAGGCTCTGCAATCATCGGTCTGACAGACCGGGAACGAGTATTTTTCATTTTTGACGTGAGTATAAAAAAGTTAAAGAATTTTTTGGACCAAAAAACCTTGTTTTGGCTGTCAGTTGAAATTAAGTTTCCGTGACTTTATTTTTGCCGTCGGCTTAAATCAAGTTTGCGATGTCCCATTTTTTAACTTTCTGTCGGTCTATATTTTAGTTGAAATCATATTTAAGCCAAATGTTACCTTTTTGAGTTTTTTTGTACGGCAGCAATCGAAGATCTTATTACCAGAGGACATTTTATGGGGTCCTGTGAAATAATGAGTCCATTGGGTAAATTAAAAAAAAAATTAAGTTTTGTGTGCAGAAGCAATAGTGTTTTTTTTTCTAATATCTCAGCTATTTATGAACCGATCTGGCTGAATTAAAATAATATGTATACACCCAGTAAAAATGGAGCTTACTGGTAAGCAGTTTTGTAAGAGATAGAAGCACAATACCCCCTTACAAACTTGCTTACAAGCGGCATAATTTTTATGTGGCGAATTCCTACTTAGAAGCATTACTTTTTTCCTCTCTGCTAAAAAACAATTTTATGACAGATTGCGTTAAAAAACAAAAATGTTAATTCTATGTTCGGCGATATTTCGGGAATGATCGTAACACATTTAATCATTGCAATACAACCTGCTTCCATGTAAGGGAATAACAGAAGCACTTAGAAAATTCTTCGTGAATTTTTTCTTTAAAATAATGATTTTAATTATTCACTTACAACCTGCTTACTTATAAGGGATAATGCGAATTTATTTAATCATTAAATTAAAAATTCACTTAAATGGTATTCGCTTCTCGGCTGCTTCTTAGTAGTGTGTAATAGCCAGCGCATATATCAGCGCTCATGTAGTTTTCGTGCTTCCAGAAACCTAAAAATTTTTACTGGGCATATATTATATGGGGTCTGAGATCTATGCAAACAAAGATTTGCAAGTTTTACCATTTAATTTATAAGTAACCAATTTTGACAAACTGACAGTTACATTTTAAACAACTTAAAATATCTTATAAATCTTATTTTATTTGTTTGTGTAATCATAAAAAAACCTTTTTTTTTTGTTTATTACTTTTTCACAGTTTTTTTTAATACATTTCATTGAACTCTTAACAAACTTGTGCTGCTGTTCATATTAAATTGACACCTCTGTCACGCACTTCACGGATTTAAATTGACAAAATCAGTAAGGACGATGTTGACATTGCACAGTGCGTGAGTTTCCATACAAACGAGTGTCCTTTAAATAAGTAAAATTTTTCAGATAATTTACTTTAAGCAGCATTTTTCCCTAAAACCTCTACAAAGAATATTTTTTCAATTATTTTGTATGACGGTGTTTAAAAGCATGTTTCTTCTTATCAAAAGGGATTTAGATTTCTTAACAATATATACAGGGTGGCTCAAAATGACAGAAAAGGGTTTAAATTCATTATAACTTTTTTAATTTTAATTTTTCCTTTTTCAGTAGGAATAACTTACAATCGAACAAAAATAGACCAAACTTTGCAAAAAGTTATGGAAAATGTGTTAAAAAGAACACGTTTGTGCGAAGCAGAAAATGGCGTCCACCTGCAAGATATAATTTTTCATAATTAAATTCAAATTATTCTACATTAAAACACTTGGGTTGTTCACGGAAGGCTGGTTAACAGGTTATATGGGTATGTTGTTATATTAACAACAACAATACACATTTATATAATTTTTTGTAAAATATATTTTGTTCCTGTTAATATAACTTCATAACCATTTAACCCAAATGTATTTAAAAAAAAAATATTTAATAATTATGTCTTAAATAAAAAGTTATAATGAACTCTAACCCCTTCGGTTATTTTGGGCCACCCTGTACACACATATACATAGGTACATTCATACATACACATATTTTTTCATTTAATTTTTGTTTGTAGTTAATCCCTAAACAATTGCATTGGTTTTTGTTGTCTTTCTTATTGTACTTATCAAACACCAAATGTTCATATAACTTGACCCGTTTGCTGCTCCTGTTTTCTTACACTCTCATGTCCAGTTTACTGTGCACCAGTGTAATGTTGCTTGAAAAAATTTTCTGTTGGCATCCGTATAACTCATACATTTTATTGTCTTTTTTGTCGTTCGTGCTTTATATATTGTGTCTTTTTTATTTCATTCTTTAAGTTACACATTTTCAATTGCATCCTTTTGACATTTTTCCTAGAAAAAAAGCAAGAAAATACCCTATAGAAGAACTTAAAACCCCAGCTAAAACGAGAGTAAATTCTTAGGAAATCTGTATGTATGTAGCTAGCATCTTAAAAAAGAAGGAAGTGAAACAAACCATTTAGAAAAAGAAAAAAAAATACTTAAGCATATAAACAAAATTTCATTTTTATGTGACACAAGCTCCTCACTCAGCTGCATAATAGAGAATATGCACAAATGTTTTTTTAGATTTGCACCGAATTATTCGGCTTAAAGTTTATTAAACATTGTCGGCAAAGCAAGACAGAAGGATCAGATTATTTAAATCAAAGTATTCGGACTAATATCGGAAAGTCGAGTAAAATAGAATATAGTTCTAGTTTTCCCTTGAATATTTTTTTAAAAATGACTAAGTTTCGGCTTGCTATTCCTCAAGCCATATTCTTTGGTCATACACTTTTATGTACTCGTATTATACTTAATGTACGAATACACACTTCATTTTACACTACAATGTCCAAGTGTAGAAATAGAAAAATAGTGGAATTGGTTTATTCCTTTGTTATGCGAGCATTGTGTAAGTAAATAGTATGAAAGCAGCAAAAACATTTACTATTGTTAGTATTCCTTAGAGTAAATTTAAAACTTCTCTGCAAACTTGCCATAAAATGGTCTGAAAACTTTTAAGGAATTAAATTTTTTTTTTTTTTTATTAAAGTACAATAATCGTACAAATTACATTTGTATATGATCGTGATAAACCTTTCGCCTTACATAGATTGTAGGGTGTTCAATTAATCGGGTTTTATCTCTGTTCGATTAAACGATTAATCGATATTTGGCACTTTTAACTTATTCGATTAAACGAATAAAATTTTAAAATTAATCGATTAATCGAGTAATTCTAAATCCAGAATATTTATAAGTTACGAGATTTTTTTCGATAATTTTAGAAAAAAATAGTACTTGAGTAAATAAACTCTTTTATTTTTATATACAACTTTTCAATGTAGCTCCAAATTGTTGCTTCACTTCAGGGCACTTAGATTTTAAAAGAATCAATACATTTTTTGAAACTTTTCACGGACATTCTATCCTCTGCAATGCTTCTGCAAATAATTTCCTCTAGAGAATCGATCGAAGTATCTTGTTTAAAATATTTATTCATTGGACCACTTGTAGCCTCTTCGATTTTGTTGGTGGAGCATCTTCTTCAAGTACTTTGTTAAACTCACTGTGTAAGTGGTTAATTAGTAAAGTTGTTGAAGAACATTTACGTTAATACATTTTTAGACACCTGTTACATTTAGCTTTATTAGATTTATCCTTCGTACAATATTTTTAAACCAAACTCATTCTTAAAAGAGAGACACATGAACTATTTTGTTAAAAAAAACGGGCGTGTTCTAGAAATCGAAATGATGTGGATTTAAAATCGAGTAAATTTAAAAAATGATCCTGCAATGAAAGTTCATACAAATATTCCGCTTTATCTACTTCATTCTTTAAGTATCTATTATTTTTGCAAGAATGACACTTAAAACCACGAAAAACTGCGGTCATTTTTTAAAAAGTAATTAAATTTAAATTATCGTTCGATTTTAATTTCACTTCATTTCGATTTCTAAAACATACCAGATAAATTAATATAAACCATTGAGTTAACAAGCCTTTGCCGTTTTTATACCCACACCACAATAGTGGAGAGGGTCCCTGCAGTTTTAAAAGTAGAAATTGACTCAAAATCGTTAGGTATTTCCCTAAGGAAAAATCGACTAGCTACTTCATTTGCCACAAGTAATGCAAGAGTTCGTCTTTTAAATCTCTCACTATATTTATTTTTTGTGTGTCGAAAAAAACTGTGCCGTTATAACGGCACAGTTTTTTCCAAAGTGAATTCAACAAGAAAAACATTAACTATTTTTCTATAGAAGCAGTGTCAGTGAAATCGCACATCACATGTGATTAGTGAAATCATTAGTAAAAGGTTATGCAGATGGAGGCAATTGACTACCGTCAATGTCATCCCCATGTTAAATTCGTTAGTCGTGTGCATTGCTAGTAGTTAGGCTGGTAGTTAATGGTAATGATTGGTAGTTAAGGAAATAGCTAGGCATTCGCTAGCTACGCCGACTGCAGGGGTATTATGCATTTGTGCTGATGTGTGTAACGCCTTAAAATATTGGTCCTAGACCCACCTTAAAGTATACCGATCGACTCAGAATCACTTTCTGAGTCGAACTAACGATGTCCGTCCGGTTGGCTGGCTGGCTGGCTGTCCGGCTGGCTGTCCATGTAACCTTGTACGCAAAGTACAGGTCGCAATTTTGGAGATAATTTGATAAAATTTGGGTCATTGGTTCTAATTGGCACAAGGACCAAGCCTATTGAAAATGGGCCAAATCGTAGGACCACGAGGGAAGATAGGGGGAAATTTCTTCCTCTCAGAAACTATTAAACCGATTTTAATGAAATTTAAAACATAGATAGATCCATATCTATATGGACACATAAGCTATACAGTTTAAAAAAATAGGACCACAAGGGGAGATAGGAGCAATTTTTGCCTCTCAAATTGATTTAATTGAAATTTAAAAGACAGATAGATCCATATCTATATGGACACATAAGCTATACAGTTTTTCAAAAATAGGACCACATGGGGAGGTGGGGCAATTTCTGCCTCTCACAAACTTTCCAACCGATTTTATGAAGTTTATAAACATAGATAAATCCATATTTATATGGACACATAAGCATGATGTGTTTTAAAATACTGTGGTGTAGGGTATCATATGGTCGGGCTTGACCGACTATACTTTCTTACTTGTTTCTTTTGGGAAATGAATTTTTAAATTGTGTTGAAAAAATTTAACAAAAATATAAGCTAAATTACTCAATAAACATCACTGTTTTTTTAATTCCAACGGACACATGCATTTGGTTTGTTTATTCTACTTAAAACTTAAAGAAAAATTATGCAATTAACAGAAATACTATTTATTATTATTATTCGATTAATCGGTACAAATTCTTCGATTAATCCTTTAATCGAAATTAGTAATTTTTAATTATTCGAACAATTAATCGTCTAAAATTGTTCGATTAATCGATTGAACACCCTAATAGGTAGTATAAATTTCTTGATCATTAGCCCTATTTGACGCTGTGCAATAAAGCCATAGGAAATAAAGCCATATGGCTTTTTTTCCCAACGAATTGAGAAATAACGCCATATGGCTTTTTTTCCCAACGAATTGAGAAATAACGCCATATGGCTTTATTTTCATGTAAGGAGTGAAATAAATACATACATGGCCTTATTTCCCATTTAAATTTTTTTCTTTTCATGTAATTGCAATTTATTTAAAAATTGTTTTGTTGGTTTTTCTCTGGGTGTTTATATAAAAAATATAAGAAAAACACATTTGGACGCAAGGATTTTCTCCTCTATGGTATAACAAAGACCGGCTTCGCTAACTAAAGCTTCTCTGCATAGCCGGCCTTCGGCCGTGCGCAAGGATTTTCTCCTCTATGATATAACAAAGACCGGCTTCGCTAACTAAAGCTTCTCTGCATAGCCGGCCTTCGGCCGGGCGCAAGGACTTTCTCCTCTATGGTATAACAGAGTCCGGCTTCGCTAACTAAAGCTTCTCTGCATAGCCGGCCTTCGGCCGGGCGCAAGGATTTTCTCCTCTATGATATAACAAAGACCGGCTTCGCTAACTAAAGCTTCTCTGCATAGCCGGCTTTCGGCCGGGCGCAAGGATTTTCTATGGTAGAACAAGTACCGGTTTCGTCATAACAATTACACTGTTATGGCGTTATTTCCACTTTGGTTACTAAACGATTATGGTGTTATTGCACTTGGGTGGTGGTAATAAAGCCATATGGCTTTATTTCTCAATTAATCTCAAATAAAGCCATATGGCTTTATTTCCTATGGCTTTATTGCACGGCGCCGCCCTCTTTACATAAAATTAGTAAAGCTTTTTTAAACAGTTATCCTTCCCCACACCCAGAGAAAAAATATGTTTAACTATGGTCACCTCCAACAAAACTATAATTAAAGAAAATTTTAAGCATATTATGTTTAGTTTAACCATATTATAGTCACCGACAACCATTTTATGGTTAACTTAGGCCTTAATCAAGAACCCACAACCATATTATGGTTGCCTCCGAACATGTTACGGTTAATAATAATTTAAATATATTTAACAATTATAATAGCATGATTGGTTTTCAACCATAGCATGTTGGTTTTGGAAAAGAGGAAAATACTATTGTTAATTCAAAAACAAATTATTATCATATTTAACTATAACATGTTTTGAGGCAACCATAATATGGTTGTGGCCTCTTGATGGAGGACTAATTTTGGTTGTCGGTACGGAATATTAGAATTAGAATAAGACAGTGTTTGGCATAGTCATTTAAAAAATAATAAAGAAGTATTTTTTAAAAAAAAATTTTTTACACGGTGACCGTTCAAGTGGTACACAAAATTTTTTTTTGAAGCATTATTACAATTGAATGCACAGTAACATCGAGTTTAATAAAGTTTGAAACTAAAAGGGTGATTCGAAAGGTGCTGATATTTTAAGAAAAATTTACAGTGTGGCCCGGCAAGTGGTACACAAATCTTTGAAAAGAGCACTAATATTGGATGCAAAAATGCATCAAGTTTACTTAATTTTGAAATAAAAAGGGTGAACCGAAAAGAGGTAAATTTAAATAAAAAATTTACAAGGTGACCCTACAAGTGGTACATATTTAAAGCATTATTTAATTAAAAAGCTGAATGCTTATGAACAACCCGTTCTAAATTTGTTATGAAGTGTGTTCGATTATGTTTGAAAAATTGTATGGAGAAAAGAGTGCGTAATTTTAGAAAAATTTAGTTTAAAGCACAATTAAAATAACTTTATTGCGAATTTTGATGAGTAGATTTTTTAATAAATTTTACGAAATCTGAGTAAAATTGATTTGTGGCTGAATATTGAAAATAATTTTATGGTGGTAGAGAAAAATTTAAGAAATAAAAGTTTTAAGAAAATTAATTTAATTTTACGTTGAAATATAAACAGCTGGGGAAATTTTTTTGGCAGTTTTGAGGCGAATATTTTTGAAAATTTTTTGGTGAAATTTAAAGCTGTTTTTTAAACATTCTGCATCGCTTTCATTCGTCGCGAATAATTTTAATATACCTTTGTATAAGGTTGAATTTCTTCACGATCATTTTTTGCAAATTTTTTTTTCCGTTTCATTTTGAGGAATCGTTGAGGTGTAAAATATTTTAAGGCTTTGAGCAAAAATTTTATAAAAATGGTATCGGAAAGAGCATGTAAATACGAAATTCGACAAGTAGTGAATTTCTGCTCTACTTTTGAAAAGATTTCTTCAGAATGTTTGACGATTTCACTTCTAGAGGTAAAACAGTCTGAACTTGAAAGAAGATGGCTGAAGATGATAGCAACAGTTGAAGAATTCATCAAAGGCTATGAAAGAGTGAAGGAAGAAGAAGATTTTCCGGATGAAATTACTCTGAAATATGAGGATGCCTGTGAACAATACCAGATGCTAAAGGCTAAAATAATGGACTTATTGAAGGCTAAGGCTCCGCAACAAAAGGCTGCAGATACAACGGTACGTCAATCATCTCTAAAGTTACCTGCGGTTGAAATCCAAACGTTTGAAGGGGGTTTCGACAAATGGCCAGCATTTAGGGATATGTTTAGGGCAGTGGTTGGAAACGAACCTTCTGTTGCACCGGCGCATAAACTTTATTATTTACTTGGCAAGACGAGGGGGGAGGCCTACCAGCTCATAAAAGATTATGATTTGGTAGATGCTAATTTTGAGCTAGCTTGGCAGGCTTTGACAAATCGCTACGAAAATAAGCGAATTTTAATTAACAATCAAATTAGGAAAATTTATGGCATCCAGGCCCCTCAGAATGAAACTTTGAAATTTTTAAGGCAACTTCAAAATACGGTCAGCGATGGTTTGTCGATTATTAGTTCGTTTCAAGTTGATGTAGCTGATAATGACCCCTTTCTCATGCATATTTGCACTTCAAAACTCCCTGAAGAAACTTCGCGTGCGTGGGAAGATTCTCTGACTAACCATAAGGAATTGCCTACCTGGCAACAACTTAACAAATTTCTGTCTGAGAGAATTGAAACTTTAGAAACTTTTACGAATTTGAGGAAACCGCCCAGCCGAGACAACAATACCTCCAAATCTCAGGTTTTTTATTCTAATACTGAAACCGATAAGGGTAACTTAAGCTGCAAGAAATGCCGACAGAATCATCCATTACGATTCTGCAAATATTTCAAGGGTTTGTCCGTCCATGATAGAATCAAATATGTTTACGCGAACAAATTTTGTGCGAATTGTTTTTCACCCACTCATTTCAAGACGAAATGTCAGAGCACCAGTAGCTGCAACAGATGCAATCAAAGGCATCACACCATGTTACATATTGAAGAAGATAAAGCGAGAAAGGTCCCCACTCAAAGGGCGTCAACTCATCAGCAGTCTCAAGGAGATGAAAGGCCATCAGGGTCGGGCACTCAGAACAACACAAGGCCATCCAGTTCTCAATCGGAACGATCTGCCAACTCGGGCGCAAATGCGATGGAGTCAATACAGGTTAATTTATCTCAACACAGCGGAACTACAATTTTACCTACAGCTTTGGTTCATGTAGAGCATTTAGGCGAAAAATTCACTGTTCGCGCATTAATTGATACAGGGTCGACTAGGAGTTTTATCCTAAAGCGTGTTCAACAGAATTAAGCGATCCCCTTAGAACGCCATCATAGCGAAATATCAGGGTTCGGTGATACGGTGGTAGGAAGTTCGAAGGGAAGGTGTTATGTCACAGTTAAGTCTCGAATATCCGATTTTAAAATTAAAATCCGAGCGATTGTGGTACCAACATTGGCACATTTTATGCCTTCACGGCCGATCCCAATACAAACGGTAAACGATATAAAAGGTTTGGAGCTTGCAGATCCCTATTTCTACAAACCTGCTGCAATTGAAATGATTATTGGTAGTGATTACCTGCCTTTTATAAACTTGAGCGGCGTAAAAATGAATATCGGGAACAATCTTGAAGCCCGAGAGTCTCACTTTGGCTGGTATTTGCTAGGCCCTGAGCCAGAAACTAGAGTTCAATCATTCCATACTTTTGTCTCGCCCTGCGGCGATGTGGCCCTTCATGAGCAATTAAAAAAGTTTTGGCAAATAGAAGAGGCTGAAAAAACCGATTTTCAGGCCGAAAGTGACATTTATTGTGAAAATTATTTCAAACGTACCACAATTCGACAGTCTGATGGACGTTACGTAGTTCGGCTGCCGTTCAAAGAACAATTTCCGAAAGAGATTTTTTTAGGCCCCTCCCGTAATATGGCTCTTGCGCAGTACCATAGAATGGAGAAAATGCTCGATAAGACCCCAGATTTGAAAGCGCAGTATGCTGAAGTTCTCCAAGAATATTTGGACTTGGATCACATGGAACCAGTTGTACATTTTGAACCTAAAGCAGAAAAAGTTTCTTCATTTTTTCTACCCCACCACGCGGTAATCAAGCCCGAAAGTAAAACCACAAAAGTGCGAGTGGTCTTTAACGCCTCAAAGAAAACCGGCAGCGGGTTTTCATAAAGTGATGTGCTTTACCAGGGCCCAACGCTTCAGACGGATTTGATGCAACTTGTCTTACGTTGGCGAAATTATAAGTACGTATTCACTGGAGACATCCAGAAAATGTATAGGCAGATTTTGATGCATGAAGCAGATCGCCCATATCAACAGATATTGTTTCGCAAAAATCCTGAGGGATACGTGAATTCATTTCAACTTAAGACTGTTACGTTTGGCGTGAATTGCGCCCCCTTTTTGGCGATTAGGACTCTACTTGAGTTAGGTCATGATTGCAGACACCTGTACCCTAAAGCATCTGTTATTCTGAAGAACGAGGTCTACGTTGATGACATATTGTCCGGGGGACACACGCTTGAAGAGGCCAAGCAGAAGCAAGTGGAGCTCCTTACAGCTTTGAAATCTGGTGGCTTTCCCCTTAAAAAGATGACAGCAAATCATCAGTTTCTACTCGAAAGTTTGCCCCGGGAGGATCTTCTAGACGAAGATTTTTTAAAGTTTGATGACTCCAGCTCTTTGAAAACATTGGGAATTCGCTGGAATGCGTTGGCGGATATATTTTACTATGCTGTAGAGCCGATTGAAATTACCCCATCCGCTACAAAACGAAAAATCTTGTCGGTAATTGCAAGATTATTTGACCCTCTAGGTTGGTTAGGCCCAGTCGTTATTAATGCTAAGACTTTGATGCAGGAATATGTTAAATATGTATTTTTTCTCTAGGTGTAGAGCACTCTTTGGAATTTTGCAATTCTCTTAAATTTCATTTATTTCGTTATACATATATGTATATATGTATATACTTTGCTCTTGAGTTTGTAGTTTTCCTTTGAGTTTGTTGGCTTACTACAAACCTTTTTGTAATTTAGTTTTTAAGTATAATCTTTAACTTCAACAAAGCAAGAAGCTTTAATAAAACCCCTTTTGTTTAGTATATTAAAAACCAACCGTGTTTTTAATTTTATAAAAATAATAAGAGGCTAGAATCGATACTAGCCCCAACAACATGTTTTAAATTTTCTTTAAAATAGGTTTATCATATTTAACCATAACATGTTTTGAGGCAACCATAATATGGTTGTGACCTCTTGATGGAGGACTAATTTTGGTTGTCGGTGACAATAATATGTTTTAAATTTTCTTTAAATTAGGTTTATCATATTTAACCATAACATGTTTTGAGGCAACCATAATATGGTTGTGGCCTCTTGATGGAGTACTAATTTTGGTTGTCGGTGACAATAACATGTTTTAAATTTTCTTTAAATTAGGTTTATCATATTTAACCATAACATGTTTTGAGGCAACCATAATATGGTTGTGGCCTCTTGATGGAGGACTAATTTTGGTTGTCGGTGACAATAATATGTTTTAAATTTTCTTTAAAATAGGTTTGTTAGAGGTGACCATATTTAAAGATGTTTTTTCTCTGCAAGCAGGTATTTAAATAGTTATATTGTCCTTGTAGGGAAGTTGACAAATATTGTGTGTTGAGAATCAAACTATTTCTTCCATACTTGGAACCTTTCTGTATATAGGTGATGGTACAGTGGGGGTGTTTGGTGTTTTACCGTGCAGCCATTCACATGGTGGTATTGACATCGCTATGTTGGCGTTTTGATTTTTGCGTGCTGTGCCCGGATATTCAGAAAAATCGGTTGAGTAACTTAGGAGTGAATAGGGAAGAAACAAACTAACAAACAACTTTTCGTTTAATATAATTCATATAAGTAATTCAAGACTGGTGCAAAATTATCCGCAAATATAAACTTTATCCAGTTCTTGAACGGACTAAATCAAAAGTGTTTCGTTCCTAACCCTGCCTTTACACATGCAAGTAGTGGCATGCCACTGTTGTATACATATTATCAAAGAAAAATTGTTCGAAAGAGTCGAATCTCATGCCATTGGCTTTTGTGATTACACATGCCACTGCGAGTTCATTTTCAAAATGTCGTTGAAGCGTCAACTTAAGATAATTTGTTGACTTCTCAAATTAAAAAAAAAGTACCAAAAAACCAAATAGAGTTACCGAGTAAATCATATAGGCACATTTTTGGGGAAATGTTTTACATATATTTATATAAGCATTATTTTAACAATATTAATGCTCTATAATTAACAAACTTGCTTTTATTAATGCGCGTTTCAAAAAATTAATCATAATAATAAACGTATCATGTTAAAACTTTAATAACATTTTGACAATAATCCAGTTAATTTGCATTAAATTTTGAACAGGGTAACATTGTTCATCGTTTTGTCATTTAGTGGCAAGCAAGTGCCAAATTTCCACTCGCATGCAATTTTTGCTGCCACTGGAGCTGCCATTGCGAAAAATGTGAGTGTATTAGTAAAAAAACGTGAGTGTATTGAGTTTTTCGAACTGGCAGTGGCATGTGTAAATGCTAGGTAAGGTAACGGTAATAAACCCAAGTCAATGCAAATATTTAAAATTTTTCTTTTTTGACTTGGTTCGCTTCAACTCTGAGCCCTCCATATGTAGATAGATAGATGAAATCTTTAGGGCTTTTAGTAAAATACAACAAGTATAAAAAAATGACATTATTTATTTAAACTCCTTCAACTTGAGTGCAGCGTATTACAGCCAGGCTTATTCTAAGTCAATAAAAAATAGAAAAGGCAGATTGGACATCATTTTGTGTCCATAAGTTTTGTAATAGTTTTAAAGAATACATGTAGCAACAGAGCATCGTCATGGTAAATTATTTTGCCCTACACTATTATAGGCTAGGAGGCAATTATGCGAATGTGCTTATAAGTGTGGCACATAGAAATATCTATCTAACGATGTCCGTCCGTCCAGCTGGCTGGTTGTCTGCTGATGTAAACTTTTCGCAGAAAGTACAGAAATTTTATAGATACTTCGATAAAATGTCCTACATAGGCTTTACTTGTTGTAAGGATGAAGTCTAATGGAAATCGTGAGGATCCTTTTTTAATTTCATATATCTCACATACAATTATTTTTCCGTAGTTCACGAATCGCTTAACGCTAGAACAACGCTTCTAAATTGTGGAAATTTACTTTGAAAAAAAAAAAAAAAAAATAATAAATCTGTTCGCGATGTTCATAGAGTATTTACTTTTTCGTTTTAGGAAGCTTATTTCTAGTTAAATGGCTACGTCAATAAACAAAGTTGCCTTTTTTTATAGCGAAGAAAATCCACAAGCCCTTAACTAATCACCATTAAAGCTATGAAAATTTACTGATTGGTGTGTTTCACTAGTTGCAGTTACGGCGAATGACGAGCGCTATCGAGCCATGCTGACTGAATTTTTGTTTCTTAAAATTAATCAGCTAAACAGCAACGCCATTTGGTTCCAACAAGACTGAGCAACTTGCCATACAGCGCGCTTAGCAGTAGGTTTAATGCAAAATCAATATGCTAGTAACTCTATTTCCAGAAGTGGTCCTGTTTACTGGGCCCCTCGTTTGTTCGTGCTCTTTATTGTCTCTAGATTACTTTTTATGGGGCTATGTTGTCATTGGTTAATGCCGACATACCAGCCACTTTTGAAGCATTGGAAGCCAATATCCAAGACAGCATTGACGTCAAACGGCCAGATATATTGGAAAAAGTAGTCAAAAATTGGACTGTTTAAATGAACCATGTAACTCGAACTAACGGAGGACATATGCCGCAAGTCATATTTCTGCATTGTATTATCCTTAAATTTTAAATAAATGTACTCCTTTGAAACTCTGATTTTATATTGCTCTCGTACAAGTGAGTAGTTCTATAACTTTTAGTGTATTGAATTAAACTGTTCCTTCCTGGACACTGCTAAAGATATTTCTCAAATGTTGCATTTCTTTTCTGATCTATAATTCAATGTTGGTTTAAGAGAATGTTTATTTTTAAATAGTTTAAAGAATTTTTTTAAGAAACATTTTCTCAAACTCAAGCTTCTCAGAAAAAAAATTTACCATTTTTCATATAAGACAAAATAAACAATTAGAAAATGTTTGTTTTTGTTTGAAATTTATTTAAGATTCTTTAAATTTTAAAGGCTTAAATTTTTCATTTTATTTCCGAAAATAGTTACAAATATAATTTATTTCCAATAACGGCAGAAGGATTAGGTACACATTCTTGTTCAAAATCTGGACAACTTGGAGGCATAATGGGCTCTTCCCACTTCCATACAGCATAGGGTACACAAGTTTTTAAGCTCGCCTGAAATCCATATTGATTGGGACAACGTTCAGAAATGGGTTGAGTGTTCAAGGCATAGCAATGCCAATAGCGTGATGAGTCAAAAAAATTCGCATACTTCATGCCAACTTCGCTTGGAGTCCTACAGCCTGGTTTACCGTTAAAGCTGGTATTTTCAATGTCAGCGTTGGCCACTGCGAAAAAGATAACAATAATAACTAGAAAGTAAAAGGATTAATATAATTAACTTTTGCATTTCTAAGGACATTTAAAACTCACATAAATTTCTCATTATGCTGGAAGAAAGTATTTTAATTAACTCAAGTTACACAACTTTAATGGTGATTTCAATCATTTGGAAGATTGTTTTATATACAAGTTCTCTCGTTCATTTTGTATGTCATCAATATCTTTTCCAAATAAATGAGAAACGATTTGTTATCTGTCCGCTATCAGGTTAACTTTATTATGAACTTGAAAAATGTTAAAGACCTTTTGGGATTTTATTTTTCTTTTAAAGTTTCCCTAAATTAATGGAATGCTATCACCCAATATAAATATGCTCGTGTACATTGTTACAATTGGTTAAAGAATTTGTTTTTTATTTTTTTCCATCGACCTTAAATGGCCAATTTGTTGATAAGGGATTCCTTCCTTTTAGCTTGTATTTACTTGCTGCACTTGAATTCTGTTGCAATTCGAAGTTAATCAATTTTTTTTGTTGTTGCTGGTGTACTTTAGTCTGGTATATTTTATATATTTAGTAGTTTCCAGGGTAAAATGGTAGGTGTAATGGGTTCGACAAGTCATAGGTTACATTCTTAATTCGATATATATTTGTAAAGCACTGACGGCTTTATTTTTTTTTTTAATAGGACAGATTTCGGAAAATGTTTTAAATAAATTAAAAAATATTTGAAAATTCGATTGTATATACAAAATTTTTTGGATTTAATAAATCTCGCATAATGTTTCATAGACAGAGTGGTATAATGGTACTGTTCGATCTTTTAAAGTATAATTTTATACAAATTACTTATTAAAAGTTTTTGTCTACCGTATTGACATACATTTCGTTCTACAGACCAGCGTCTCCAAATGTACAGATTTATTTGCATTTAGCAGTTTTTCTAAGCAACAGTCTTGAAATTTCTTGCTAGAAAATAAGTTTTTTCAATTTCAATTAATTTTCCAATAAATTATAATAACGAAACTTTGATCGTAGTTAATATTTTATGTTTTTCCTTCTCTTTTTTATTCTGCAAAGTTTTTACTAAAATAATTAAGTTAAGCTCTATACAGCGCAAACAGTTTGAAAAATATTTTACAGTTTTGAACGCAAATCCAACATTTTTGTTTTAATAAAAATCATACATAATCGTTTTTCAAACAATCAAACACCCCAGTTTAACAACGCAACGTTTCCACGACAATCGGTTCTACGCACCAGAACGACTCGGAGTTCAACGAACATCGACCAAGGATTGTCAACTCAGCAACAACAGTTGTTTACGTGTCGCTACTACAACAATAACAACATTAAGAACGCAAGAGGTTTGTACACTCACAATATTCTGTACGTAAAATTAACTGAAATTGTAATATAAAATAAATGAAAGTTCAATTAAAAACCGGTCTACCTATTTTTCATTTATTTTTAACAAAAAGTTCATTTAATTTTTACTGTCAAAAATTCAACACCATATTCCGTAAAATCAAATAAATATTCAGTTATTTTGTAAAATTTTACTGTCAAAAATTCAACACCATATTCAGTAAAAACGATTAAATATTCAGTTATTTATTAAAATTTTACTGTCAAAAAATTGACCCCATATTCAGTAAAAACAATTAAATATTCAGTTATTTTATTAAATTTTCGTTTACTCCACAAAAGAGCCGAATTTCTAAAAAATACCAGACAGACACCTGTCCGCTTGTTTTTCTTATAAGCGAGAGAGGGAAAATATTTTTATTTACTTACCCAGTTACACACATTTGTTTTACTTTTGTTGTACTGACCACGTTGTTTACAGAAGAACTCTCAATTATAAGACACCAGCAGCATGACCGATATGGCTTCGCAATTATTTTACTTTTAAAATTTGATGTATTTAACTAAATTATTTTAACAAATAGAAAATGGGAATTGCTTACACAAAACAAGCAATTCATTTTTTATAGATAAGTAAAAATTAATTTTTGGTAGTAAAATTATATAAAATAACTGAATATTTAATTGTTTTTACTGAATATGGTGTTGAATTTTTGACAGTAAAATTTTATAAAATAACTGCATATTTATTTGTTTTTACGGAATATGTAGTTAATTTTTTGACAATTAATTTATATAAGATAACTGAATATTGATTTGTTTTTACGGAATTCGCGGTTGAATTTTTGACAGTAAAAATTAAATGAACTTTTCGTTGCTTATTTACATTTTTATTTACTTTAACATAAAGAAGAATTTAACTCAATCAACGGACAAACTTAACTGCAACTGAAAATCCGTATTGATATGCACTTAGTTTTTTGAATAACTGTTAGAATCAGTTAAAAATAAATTTGCTTGGAATTTTAAATGTTTATTTATTTAAAAATGACTGAACGGAATATTTCTTAAATAAACTACAGTCCGTTACTGTAATAATATTGTGAGTGTACAAATGTACAATTTTAACATGTTTGTTAAGCCGTTTGTGTTGTTTATTTGTCTTTGACTTTTGAAAATGTTACTATCAGCCATGTCACAGAGTACAATTCCGTTCGGAAACGGAATTCATTCCGTAATTTGTTGCTTCAGAAAATAATGAAAACATTTTTCGGAATGAAACCATTTTTGTTTTCATGAACGGAATGGGAGTTTTCTGTATCTGAAAGCCAAAAAAATATCAAAATTCACTTTCTATCAATAAACAAATATGTTTTCTTCGGTTACGAATGGAATTGTACTCTGTGACATGACCCCGTTTACATTGTGTGAGTATAGTCGTTATTTTTTTTGTTGTTGTTTTATTTTAACTTGCATTTTCGTTTTCATTGCGAACTTGTTTTTGCAGCAATTTTTATTGTGTGTGCACTTGAAAAATAACAAAATTGCTCACAAATTCAAATAAATTTTCAAAGTTATTTTTGTGAATATAAAATGTCTTATTAAGATTTTTCCATGACGTGCTAAATTCCCAATATTTATTTTTGATATCTACACTGAAATGTATTTTTGAGAAAAAATTTTGTGTCAAATGAGGAAACGAAAGGAATTTCAGGACAGTAAATTTTGCACAAATTATAAAAGATACTTTTAGATATTTTAGGAAAGGAAATTATTCCTAGTTTCGGAATATATCAAAAATAAAGTTCAATGTTGTGTTTTATATTTATAGATACTTTATAAAATAATATGTTTTGGTGCATTTAAGCTTTGAAAAGTATAATTTTGGAAGCAAGTTTGTAAAACTGCAAAGCTTTTTTTAAACATTCCTGCTCTAAAGCTTAAATTAGGAAAAAGCAAAAGCAATTTTTTTAAAAAGCTGGTCGGATTCAATCACATTAGCCCGAAGTTACAGACTATAGCTAACACACTTTATCTGATTATTCCCGTTCTTTTGTATCTTAAGTGTTTGTAAAATGGAATTTCTTTAGTCTAGTTTAATAAAAAAAAAACAAAACTAAAGAGAATCCAACTTAAAGAAGATGAAGTAAAAAAAAAAAACAAAAAATGCCTGTAATATCAATTTGCTCTGTGTTTAACGAACGAATGACTGTAATCAAAAGAAATGTTTAAAAAAGATACCGGAAGTAAATTATCAATGAAGAATTAACTTGACGTTGTTTTTCCTCTAGCCAAGGTCAAAGGCGTAATTTAAAGGGGATTTTCTTTGCTCTCCGTCAGATATTTTTACATTCAATCTACTTGCGAAAGTAAACATTTGTTAATACTAAATAAATATGGCTTGATTTTTTTTTTCTTCAACCTTTTAAATATTTGTTCAACATGTTGTAGATAATCTAAAAATCATTACAAAGATAAAAGAAATAAAAAAAAAACAATTTAATTGAAAATTTGTTAAAGATAACAAGGAGAAGATTGAGTGCTTTAAAAGAAGGTTATTATTAATTGATACTACGACAAATAAAGATGGAACTGGGAATTAAAATTCAATTTAATATGAATTGAAAATTATTCAGTTAATGATTAATGTGCTGTTTCCAAATAACAGGCAAGTGATTGTCTAGTCAAATTTATATGAAAAGCACTGTTTTTTTAATGTGATTTTTTTCCCAAAGGAAATTATATCTAATTTATTAATACAATATAATAACCATAGAATAAATAACTCGAACGGTAATACGGAACCAAAAGTTTATAAATCGCTAACTTATGTACCAAAATTTTCGGAGAGATTAGAAAAATCTAATATTTATGAGTATTTTTTTACCGATACTACTTGGTATTCGGTGTCTAAGTATCGATTACAAAAATAGTTGGTACTTGTATAAAAGTATCGAATATATACTTGTATTTACTCGTATCGTTTCATCCCTAAACACAATAGGTAGGTTATTCACTAATATGAAGGATAAAATGTCGAATGTAGTTTATAAGATACCTTGTGGGGGAAATGTTAATGGACAATGTGGTAAAATATATGTTGGTACAACGAAGAATAAACTGAAAACTATGTTAGCAGGACATAAGTCAGATCAAAAATATGGACATATTTCATCCCAAAAAACAGCTTTATCAGCTCATTGTGCAAATTTAAACCATTATCCTGATTTTGAAAATACAACAGTTTTAAGTACGGAAAATAATTATAAACGTAGGCTTATGTTAGAAATGTTGCAAATTATAAATGTACCGACAATATCGAGAATTAATTTTAAGTTAGATACTGAAAGTTTAGCACAAAATTATAGACATTTAGTTTATAAAAATATAAACGGAAGTTAAAAATTTATTTATAATGTAATAGATTAGTTTTTGAATTGGAAAACCTTTTTTTGTATTTAATTGAAAATTGTTTTTTGATTTTTTGTTATATATATTTAATTTGTTAAAAATTGTTAATTTTGTCAAAAATTCAAGAAAAACCCTGAAGAAGGCACACAACGGAGTGCCGAAATATTGGTTTAATAAATTTAATATATTTTTAATATAAAAAAAGACCTCAAGCTTAATTAAATAATAATAATAAATTTTGTAAAGGTCGAATAAAAGTCTATTTATAAATTTTAATACACAATCACTTGCCTGTTATTTAGAAACCGCACATAAATGTATTTTATATTTGCTTTAACATTTGTCAAATAATTACCACATAATTGAATAATTTTTTATGTCGTGTGAGATCAGTTTTCTTGATAACATGATGATTTTTTTTACTCTGTTTTTGATCTTTTTAATTCATCCACTTTAGGTCTTTTTATTCTAAAAACCTCCCTCCAGGGTATGTAGGAAAACATTAAAAGGATATTCCACTTTCTGGTGTTACATCCCCGGGATGAAATTCGGGAGAATTCAAAATTAACAGATCTCTTGGGATAACGGCTGACCAGAGATCCTATCTGGTACTGCGGCAGAACCAGCCCCTAGTGGCACGGCACGGCACCAGACTGACTATTGGCTAATGTACCTTCGGAAATCACGTGGTTGTGTTTTGGACCCAAAGTCACGGGAAGGGATATTTTATAAAGCCTACTTCGAGGTCTGAGTTTTTACCACTTGTGGGAAAGTTCGGCCTGTGTGGGAATCTCCCTAGGTGCTGTTGCTTTTCAACAGATCTTGCTAGCCTATTCCAGAAGCAACGGGGGTTAGATAGGTCCTCCTAAACAGGGGCCGAGTGCATAATTCTGATGGATTGTAAGCTCAAAAATGCTACGTGTGTATGTTGGTTACCCTTACATTCAGGGGCGGTTGTTAAGCGCATTGTTTGTCGCCCAGTGATTAAGACCACCTGGAGATTATGCCATCACGACAGGTGTTCAGGTAAATTTTTTCTACTCATTGTTTCCAAATCCCGTGCCGAGCGATATTATGAGAGCAGGGCCCAGATCGTCGCAGTCGTGATCGAGTGACTTTCATCGAAATTTTACTTTTTGAAATCGTCCCAATCGTCCCAAAAAACTTCTATCGAAATTTGAGATTATGTACGTCATTCGATAACGAGTTGTCTATCGAATGCCTTCACTCGAAATGTCATTCGATAGGTTAAGAACTTTCGTAAACACATTTAATGGTTTTTTTACAAACAATTTACACACTTTTTGGGAATAATTATTAGATTTCTTCAACAAATAGCTAAAAATGTAAGTATTAATCTTTTTTCAGCAATAAAAAAAAAAATAATGCCATTCAGTTTTGCAATTTTTCGCAAATTTTAGTCATGTTTGCGATAGAAGCGATTTTTGTATTGTAAGTTTTTTGATTCTTTACAGCTTTCAGGATTTTTAATAAATAGTAGACTTTGTTATTATGCCGCTGTTAGCAGTTTTTTGCGAATATTTAGCAATTTTTACAGAAATTTTTTTCCATTCCTTATCTTTTTATGGACTTTTAACCAACTTTATGGCTTGTTTGAATTATTAAAAATTTTCGCGAATATTCGCTATTTTTGCAAAATTTTCTTTTGTTAATTGTTGACCTTTTGTTTTTTTTTAACCGATTTAGTGATTTCAAATAAATTTTAGGGTTCGTTTCCAATTTTGCGGTTATTCGCGAGCTAGCCATGTTCACTGAACCAAAAATCCAATGAAAATGTACGTTAAGCAAAAAAAAAAAAAATTATTAAAATATTTTCGTTGGCTTAACGAATTATTCGTTAATATAATGAACATTTAGGCATTACTTTCATTATATTAAGGAATAATTCGTTAAGCTAACAAAATATTATAATAAACGTAATTTAGTTTGCTTAACGTACATTTTCATTGTAATTTTGGTTCAGTGTTCGCGATAAAAGCGATTATTTTTCTGTTTGCTTTTAGGCTGCTGTTTGCATATTTTTGCGAATTTCCGCTGAATAAAATTTTTTTTTATCGATTTTTTGCCCTTCCTTGTAACTAGTTTTAGGGACTTTTAATCAATGCAATAGCTTGTTTGACACATTAAAAACTTTCGCAAATTTTCGCTATTATTGCGAATTTTCTGAATTTATAATATTTTTCTGAATTTGTATAATTTTCTATATTTTTGCGTTGCTTTGTTGCTCTTTTTATCAACACTGTTGATTTATATTGGGCGAAAAGTGCAATGCCTTATGCCATTAGTATACAAGCACAAAAATCTATTTAATTTTTAAAACAAATTTCGATTTTTTTGATACATCGCGAAGTTTTATTCGATACGAAAGTTCATTCGAACACGTGTGCGACGATTTGAGCCCAGCTGTGTTTTTGGGGTACATTTGTATAGGCCATACTTCAAGCGTGTCTACAGTTAAACAATTTTTGAGATCAATTGTGATTTTAAGTCGAACTGTTAATTTTCAATTTTGATATTTTTAGTTAGGCTTGAGTTCATTAAATTAAATTTTCATTAAAATATTTTTACTGAAGGAAGAAATTTTACAACATTTTTATTTAAATTTTTTTTTGATAATTTTCTTGGCTGAGCTCGATCTCCAGCTTGAATTTACATGTTTCAAGAATCACCACATTCTTTCATCAGAATTCTTTGAGTTCTAACCTCTGCAGCACTGCGGTGCCTGCCAGCCAGAAGTTAAATATCAATCTTTAACCAGTGGTACTGGTGGTTCGAAATTTGCTGTAATTATCATTTTCAATTTTATATTACATGTTGCTTCCTTTCCTCTGTTTTTTCGTATTCTTTCTGTCAATATTAAAATTCTAAGTAGTTGTCCTGGAAAGAAAGAAAGCAACGGAGGTTTTATAGATGCTTGGTTATTATTTGTCCGTAACGAATGACTGATTTTTGCCAACTGGCTGGTATAGAGAAGCTAAGCAGTGCTCCCAAAAGCCTTGATAGAAGAGTTGTTTTACCCAGTGTAAAGAGAGAGCACTATTGAATGAGGCTGTTAGGACAGATAGGTGGTACCCAGGGTAATCTCGAACATATTTGTTTTAAAACCCTTTTCTCAATGGGGAAACTTTTCTGAGCCCTTCAAAGGTATAATGGCGAACTTCACAAATTTATTTAAATATCAATTCATATTTAAGTTTTTTTTTCATATAATTTTTTTTTGTTTTACATGAAAAAGAAATTTTAAACATAAATTTTTTGGTCAAAAACTGCTTTATTTTTATTAATTTTATTTATTTATATAATAGAACTTTTTTTGCACAATAGTTAATTTTATCACAATTGTTGTTTTGCATTTAAGCCTCGGCAGGAGCAGTAGTTACTGGGGCACTTGGTGGGGCTACAGTTGGCGTCCAATACCACAAAGAAAAATTGACACACTGCTTTATAGGATCCAAGAAACCTTGTGCTATCGGGCAGGAGTTTAATAAAGCTGGCTGTCCTAGAGCAACACATTCCCAATAGAGCATCTTGTATTGAAAATGGCGATAGTATTTAACAGTCAATTCTTCCTCAGTTTGGCAGCCGGGCTGACCATTGTTTTTAGGTATGCCATAAGCCAGGGTTATTAACAAATAAACCGTCACGCAAGCAACCAAAGACTTCATATTGGTATAAAATTTGTTGAAATATTTGTTCCTTCTCTAAAAAACTATGAATGCAATATTCTGTTAAATACTGAATTTTCTTAACAAATTGCAAAATATTTATAGAAATTTTTTATAGGAATTTGCATACTGCATGTCGTCATCATTATTATATTTGTTGTGTTACAAAGATAACAGTTTCTATTTACTTCAATAGGCCTTTTTAAATATATTTATTTTGCTTTATACAACAATTATTTTAATTTCTGTTCAAATTTGTTGTGCTTACAAACTTATCTTATCAAATCCGGGTAACACACAGTTAATGTATATACCCATACCACAAAAGAGGAGTGGGTATCATGCGTTTGTAATGATGTTTGTAACACCTTTACCTTCGCCTTACCAAAGGTTTTTACGTATGTATGTACATCGGTTAACTAAATCCAGGCGGGAGATCTTAACAATCTGTTTAGGGAGTACAAATTTTAATTTAACTGAAGCAAATTAAGGAAAATTATTAAAGAAATAAATTCTAAATGGTCACCCAGATGATATATATACCGATTTAAGTATACGGATCGATCAAAAGATGTCCGTCTGTCTATCTGGGTGGCTTGCAGACTGTCCTTGTAAACCTTGTCGCAAAGTAAACCTCGCAATTTTGGAGATAATTTGATGAAATTTGGTGCTTAGCTTCTAATTGTCATAAGGTCTAAGCCTATTAAATGGTGGGAATCGGTCCTTAATTTCTCATATCCCCATACAGTCCCCTTCCCGGAATAGAGTTTTTGTGCCCATAAACCATCACATTTTACCGGTATTTAGATTAAATTTGGTACACACTTATTACATTGCAAATCATCCTTTAAAATTTGAAATTGGTCATAGTTCTCATACAATTTAATGCTAAAACATCCTTATGTTGGTATTGACAAGAAATTGGGTGGTAATAACTTTTAAGATAGCTACTTTTTCTTGACAAAACATTGCGTTGGTAGGTCCAAAATTAACCATAGATATCTTTTACAACCTTCCCAAAGTTACTTAAAGGCAAACAAATCTCATATAAAAGAAGATATCTTAATAATATTCTGGACAAAGAACTTCAACATGAATCTTAATCTTTTAGCATAATTTTGTTCTGGCGGTCCATGATTGTCCATGGGTCATATCAAGGGTACACTCTCGAAAAGTTTTTTTTCTTAATTCTGTGGTGTAGGGTATTATATGGTCGGGCTTGAACGACTATACTTTCTTACATATTTTATTTTATAATCAAGAGTATTTGCTTTTTTTTGTGGTTTTGAGATTTTTATCTTTAAAGTTTTAGTTATTTGTGCGGAAACTTTTAATTGTAAATATTTTCGTTATTTTATTTTACAACTTTATTTGTTTATTTATTTAGCCACAATAGTGGAGAGGGTATTATGCGTTCGTGCTCATGCGTGTAACACCATAAAATATTGGTCCCACCTTTTAGTTTGCCGTTCGACTCAGAATCACTTTTTGAATTGATTTAACGATATCCTTCCGGCTGTCCATATTAGACTTGTGCATAGAGTTTTTTTCCCGGACTTTTTCGATTCCCGGGAAAGCGGGAAATTTTTTTAAATTTCCCGGGATCCCGCTCCATATAAATAATACAAAGTAAACTTTGTTATTAATTAATGAAAAAAACTTTTATAAAAAAACGTAAGGGAATTTGTTTACAAAGAAAGTAAAAGAAATGGTTCAATACTAAAAAATTAATTGAAGATTGAAATAGGAACTTGAATTATTATCACCTCACGCCTTTATTCCTTATTATTATGCTTTTATTCAGTTTTATTATGCACTGGATACAAGATAAAAAGATAACATAAACATAACAATTTAATTCATAAAACAATAATAAAAACAAAATTAAAATTAAAGTACTCAAGATATGAGATCAAAAAGTTAATTAATAAAATAGATAAAATATTTTAAAGAAATATATATAAACTTTTAACGGCTAAGGAAATAACTTTCTGACACACTCAAAGCTCTTAGTAAGTCCGCAAAAAGTATATTCCTGATTTTTTTTACTAGTTATCATTTTTTACCGAGGTTGGACAAATAGTCAAAAGTGCACCGTTGTAGCATGCTTCGGATTCACAATCAGAAGCAATTTTTTCTTTTTTATAAATTGGTACATTTGGAAAACTTTAATCGCTTTTTGCCAAGATCGTTTGTTTTTGTAGATATGACTATGTTGCAATAAGGGAGCAATATGTTTAGGTATCTCCTATTTTTAAGACTTGTTCATGGACAATGAAACTTTACTGCCTGCATCTTATTTTGAATTAATGTACTTTATTAACTCTTCACTTCACTAAATGTAATAATTATCAACTGTTGATTTATTGCATCAGGAGACATTGATTTAAATACATGTACTCACTTCTTGTAATTGATCTAATCCACAACCCATCCACAGATGCTATTTTTTAGAGAATAGAAAACTAAATTTCAACGTATAAATAGCTATTTTCTGAAATTATGAGGATTTTTTTATTTCCCGGGATCCCGCAAGAAAAATCCCGGGACGGGAAATCCCGGGAAAAAACCCTACTTGTGCACAAAGTACAGTTCACAATTATAAAGGTAATTTGATGAAATTTGATACACAAGCTCTTATTGTCATAAGGATCAATCCTATGGAAATGGTAACATAGCCGCCATACAAGTTTCTTGCGGGATAGAGTCTTAAAATGTTGGTAACCAAATTGAATTGAAATCGGTCCATATTTGACCACAGCTCCCAAGCAAAAAGTACGTCCGAAAAAAAAGCTTTTAACGCCACAAATTCCTTATTAGTGTTGGTACACTTATAAAATTATTACAGTATCTGATTGTGGGTTATTAAATTCGTTTTCCGTACTGTTAAAATGTAATAAAAATATAGTTATTTTACGAGTAATTTTATTTTTTAACATTTATGTTTGTTACTCAAAAAACCAACTACAAAAAAATAAAGTTTTTTTTTGTATTTATTTTGTTATGCAGTTTGATTTTTGTCGGGTTAAATATATTTTTAAAAATTAAAAACTATTCAATTTTAAGGAATATGCAGTTAATTAAATAAAAAATTTAAAAATTAATGTAAAAATCATTTGTTTTAAACGAAATGTAAATGATCCGTTTTTTAAATGAATTTTAAGTTGTTTAAAATGAATTTTCGTTTGAATTTAATAACTACATAATATTTTGAGTGTATTAAAATATTATTTTCCGTCAGTAACTTCATCGATAGCTTCTTTGTCGTGTTAAAATTTTGTGTTTGTACAGAATTGTAATCATGTAGGTCCTAAAAAAAAACCCTCTCTTAAATCCCTTAAAGACAAAAAAAAAACTATTATATAGATAAAGATATAATATTCAACACAAATAACTCTTATATAAAAATTAAGCTTAAAACATATTTTTTGTTCTGATTTTGTCTATGATTGCTCATGGGTGCCAAAGAGGGTCCACTCTTGAAAATTTCTGCCTAACTGGTGTGGTGTAGGGTATCACATCGTCGGGCTTGACCGACTATACTTTCTTACTTGGCTTAAGTTGATTTTATTACACAGATAAACAATTTTTATGATAGAATTAACTTATAAATTTGATTAAACAAAATAAAATAAGTTTTACAGTCTTATTTGTTTATTTAGAGATGTTTCTTGATATTTTGTTTAACGAATAATAAATTTGTGTAAAATTTAATATTGCCAAATAGTTATAAAAAATAAGATTGTTAAAGTCATATGTACCAAATTTCTATATAATTTTTATTTTTTGTTTTTTAAAAAAATGTGTGTTCGTTTCTTAAACATGTTGTGCTCTCTAAAGGGAAGCATGTTTTATTCTAAAACATTCACCTTTACTTATGGCATAAGGCATTGCACTTTTCGCCCCGAATAAATCGACAGTGTTGACAGTGCCCTGTATAATAGGTGATATAGGATGTATAGGATAGGAGACGATTCCAACAAAGAGCAACAAAGCTACGCAAAAATTTTAAAAAGTTTCCAAAAATGGAGAAAATTCGTGAACATTTTTATTGAATATTTAAAAAAAGCAAAAAAAAAAAAAAAAATATTAAAAGTCCCTAAAACTATAAGGAATGGTAGAATTTCGGTAAAATTGTGGAAATTTGCAAAAATTTGCCAACAGCGGCATTGATAGTGAGAAAACTTACAAGAAAAACATCGCTTATATTCGCGAAAAATTGAAAACAAACCCATAAAATTTATTTAAAATCGCTAAATGGGTTAAAAACGAAATGGGCGGGAAATAACAAAAAAAAAAGCGTTAAAAAATGAGCTATAACGATTAAGAATTTTTGTTTTGCCAGGAGTTAAAAACAGGGTATTCCACTTTTTTATAAGTTAGTTCTCAAATCAAATACCAAATAGCCTTATTACAGGGTTGGCAAGACATTTCATACATATACCTTTTCAGTAGGTGATATTTTTTGTTAAAAAAAGAAAACAGCATAAGATGGGTTTGAAATAATGTTAAACACATAGATTTATTGGTTTTGCTCTCAACAATGGCCTCAGATTGACTTTCTGAATTAATTTCACAAATGTAATTTTACTTTAAATGCTCTGAGAGAGCCGTCCTTGTTTGCCTACTTAAGCAAGTTATTTGTTTTGCTTGCATTGTTAAATAATTGGCTTAGAGTCGCATAACTATACCGCGTTACGGGATTTTAGGGGTTTGACATTAACCCGATGCTTTTGCTTGAACCTTAATTTAAGAAAATTATTTGCAAGCGCATTTTAACGCAGGAGCTGGCAGATCTTGAAGAATTTTTTTTTCTATAGGATATTTTTGATCTTTTACTTGGTGTCTTTGCTATGATTATGATATTATTTTTCTTTTTATAATATACTAGCCGTTCCAGCGGCGTTGTCCGCCCAACATGAATTTTCGACTAACTATGAAGAAATATAAAGCCTGTGTGTTTTATTGGGTGTTGATCGATCTACATAATTTCATCAAAAAAACCCTGTGTGTTTTAATTACGCTGATCTATCTATTCAAATATCATCAAAATTGGTTAGATATTTTTGGAGTGGCAGCAATTCTCCTTATGTCCCTTCTTGGACGTTCGAGCAGAGAGATAGACTGGAGGCTGAATAAATGGTGAGCAGCGTACTCATGTTAAAAAGGCTTTCTTTCTGAGTATAGGAGGCTTAGCGGCCCTTAATACTATCCTTAGTTAGTACCAGTTAGAAAAATACAAATTACCAAAAAAATCCTTCTTACAGATTCTTATTCACTCAGCTCTTGCATGTCTAATTTAATGTTTCTAGGTCCAATACTAACGGCAAAAGTATCAGTTAAACAACAAAAGGTACCAAAAAGTCCCTCTTACAGATTCTCATTCACTCAGGACATTGCTTGCTTAATTTTATGTTTCTTGGTAAATTACTAATGAAAAGTAAAAAAAGTACCAGTTAATGAGCAAATAACATCCAAAAAGCCTTGATACTGACTCTCATCCACTCAGGGCCTTGCACGCTTTATTTTATGTTCATAGATCTAATATTAACGAATATAAAAAAACTACCAGGTAAAAAACGAAAAAGTACTAAAAAGTTCCCTCTTATAGATTCCCATCCGCTCAGCACATAAATGTTCAATTTAATGCTTCTAGGTTCAATACTAACAAAAATTCAAAAAGCACCAGTTGAAGAAAAAAAAAGTACTAAAAATTTTCCTCTTCCGATTCTCATTCACTCAGGATATTGCATGTTTCATTTTATGTTTTAAGTCCAATACTAACGGAAATTCAAAAAGTATAAGTAAAAGACAAAACGTACCAAAAAGTTTCCCCATAGAGTCTTATCACTCAAGATATTGCATGTTGAATTTTATGTTTCTAGTTGTATAACTAAATATCTAAAGAATGAAGTTTAATTTTCCGTATTTCCGCTTTTTGGTACCAAAATTCAAAAGGCTAAATTTCAAAAAAGTAATAAACAACGATAAGTATTAAATTTTTGTGTGTTTCTTTTAGTTTTGGAGATATAAGTGAGGTTAGAATAGGAGGTTTAGCGCCCCTGGACCCTATCCTTAGCACTTTAGTGGAACCTTATATAGCCTAGTTTTACATGTAAAGGCCCAAATACATTGATCAAAATACTCATCAAGCATTGTGGTAGTATAAGTGAAAATGTGTTTGTATGTGTGACACCGACAACGCTTGATGAAAAATCAAAGAATTTAGATATGACGGCGAATATTACGTCCAGCACACGTACATGTTGAATTCGCCGGCATGACAAGCATTTGACAAGTGTATTTGGCCCTTAAGTAAAGCGAACGAAGCGAAGCCTTCGATCCATATCGGTGAACAGACCATACATTTTTATAACACGTAAATATGTACATAAATTTAATTTTAGAAATTAAATTTTATTTTTGCTCAAAAAAATAATAATCAAAAATAAATGTTATTTTTGCTGGAAAAAAATAAAAAGTAACTGTTATTTTTGCTCAAAAAAATCTATTTTAATAAAAAAACTGTTATTTTTGCTCGAAAAATAAAAATCAAAACAACAAAAGCTGTTATCACAACAACAATTATTACGGCCCCTGTTTTTTATTGCATAAATAAAACCATAGTTGGGGGTAGTGCACTAAATATTGATTTAAATCAGCATTGCACTATCACTAAATAAAACTGAAAAGAAATTAGTTTGCACTCTTTTTTACCAGCTTTAGTGATGATTGTTATTTTTTAACTGCCACTAAAAAATTTTGAGTGATATTGCAAATTTTTTTACTATCACTAAACGCAGATTTGAATGCAAAAATCTGCACTCAAATCAAATAGTGCAAAATTTGGACATGCAATCAAAAAAGCTGCATACAAATATTGTCTCACTAAAATTTAAAAAATGTAACTTTGTATGTGCATGTTTTTTGATTTCTTTTGAGGATATACATAAGTAAAAAACATTAAACAAAATGATATTTTGTCAATAACGGTATAATTATTGGCTTTAGTCATGAAAAAACAAGTTTTTAATTTAAAAATTAGTGCACCAATTTAAGTTGCACTCAAATGAGTGAAGAAAAAAAAGTTGCAATAAGCTGATGATTGCTTTATTTTAAATCAAACTACTTTTTTTTGAGTGCAAAATTTTTTAACATAACTATCACTCATGTTTAGTGAGGCTGCAAATTTTCAATTCATCACTCAACATCTACAAAATTATTGCAATATTTTTGCACTATCACTAAGTGTGAGTTGAAACTGCAAAATGAATGCACTACCCCCATCTATGAATAAAACTTTATATTATTGACAATAAATAAAATTTTGTTTTTGCATTTTTTGGAAAAAGTCTTTAATGAATTTTTGCAATTGTTCAATATTTTATTATGTTTTTTTTTTTTTAAATAAACACAATTCCCTACACACTGATGTATAATCGTAAGAAAGTGATTCTGAGTCGATCGGTATCCTACCAGCACAAACGCTTAATAACCTCACCACTTGTGTGGGGTGGATATTAAAAAGAAAGTATATTACGTCAATCCGACCAGTTAATTTCCTACACTATAATATATGCAGACAAATTTTAGGAAGTGTTTTCTACTTGCTACCCACGGGTTATCATGGACCCGGTAAAACAAGATTATCTTCTGGAGCTAAAATTCACGTATGTAAGTGTTTTTTGTGCCGAATATTATTCTGATCTTAACATCTATTTGTGGTGTTGTTATAATAAAATACAGAAAAACAGTTAACAAAATATAAATACAGTGTAAATTCGATAATCCGGACTCCACTAATCCGGAATATTCGGTAATCCGGAGAGAATTTTGCAGCTCATTGCGTATTCTATAATCCGGATTGATTGCAACTCTATAGTCCGGATTGAATAACACCCGTTTTTATTTATTTATTTTTTATTCAAATCACAGCATGCTTTGAAAAATACAGTCATTGCGCATTCTAAAATCCGAATTGAATGCCACTCTATAGTCCGGATTGAGTAACACCCGTTTTTATTTATTTTTTTTATTCAAATCACAGCATGCTTTGAAAAATACAGTTAGAAAAGTGTGATATGAATATGTTTGCACATGCGTTTTTATGTTTAATTTTGCTATGAATTATTATAATTTTTAACAAATACATACATGCGGTAATCCGGATAATTCGCTACTCCGGATTGGGGTCAGCAATCAATTATCCGGATTATCGAATTTTTACTGTACACTTAAAAAAAATAAATTAAATAAAATGTCTAATTTTATTTGTTGCAATAAGTGCAATAATTGCATCTTGCCAGGTTCAGGCTTAGGGAATTCCTTTTTACACTGGTGACACACACTTTTGCAAAAATCCGCCTATTGGAGATGCGCAGAGTTAAAACAATTAGCTATTCCAAAGAAATGTGCGAATTTTAAAGCGTTTTTGGCTACAGAAGAATAAATGTGTACCTTGAAAATAATGTACTTGGTCTGTAGCTCCACCAAGTTCACCCATTTATAAATTAATAAAAGTTAAAAAAAAATAATAATTATTAAAAAAAATTTATGAATGTGTTTAACATTTAAGAGTATTGGTTTTATGTAACTACTACTAAATGCAATATACCTGCTTCTGTTGGGAAATCCTTTAAATAAATCTTTTATATTTTCCATATTTACAAAAAGCCATTGTAAATTGAGCCAGATAAAATTTATGAGCTTTTTTAATACATTCTGTTAAGTAAAAAGGACGATAACGAAAAATGGAAAACCATCCACCCACAAAATAAAATAACAATGCATTTGTGTGAAAATACAAGTTAAAAATGAGAGTTTGTACGTAGATTACAAAATATTTGCCTGCGGCTCGAACAATAATGATACTTTTAAGTATGCCTTACACATTTTATTATCTGCAGTCAAGTTGCAATTTTTTTTTCCAGCTCCATCGGTTAGTTGAGCAGAGTTGGCCAAACCAATTAAATGTAGTAACGAAGTAAAGTTAATATAATTCATAGCTGATTTATGGAAGCAGAAATTAGTTTGTAAAAATACGGTTTTATTGGTGCCAACGTCTTTGAATATTTTATTTCCTACCCTTCAAAGATATATAGGATTATCGCTTTTGGTTTCTTTTAGGATTCTTTAATCAATTATGAATCCAAGCAAAAACTAAAAGTTGATCCAACCATTATGCACAATGTTATTTATAAGGCACACCTTAACGTCAAGTTTTTTGCTCAACTTAATTTTAGACTTCTTTGTTTCAGTGAGATACACAATTGAGCAGCGCGTTAAGATTGCTGCTGGCTTTTACGAAAATGGGAGTTCAAATCAAAATGGGTTCGTGCAATTCGTGCTTTAATTGGTCATAATCGACTAAATGTCTCCACACTCGGGCGAATTGTGTGCAAATTTTAGCGAACCGGGTCTGTAGGAGATGTAATCCAATGAGTTCGGCCAAGCAGTTCATAGAACGGGCGGCTAAAAATAGAAGAAGTTATCGAATGACAATGAAACTTGGCACATAGGCATTTTTTTGTTTGAATCAAGAAAAAAATGGAAAAATCCAAATGATCCGCCCACTTTTGCGCCCACCTCCTATACAAAGTGAAAAATAAATTTTGACCTATGGCATTGTTTTTTAAACACTCAGAATCATTTGTGTGAAATTTGAAAAATATCCGCCCACTTCCCATACAACTTGTATTGAAAAAGTGGCATAACTCCCTTGATTTTTAATGCATCAACTCAATTTTCACAAAAACTAAATATTATAATTGTAGAATGGGCTCCTGAATATATTTACCTGATCCGCCCACCTCCCATAGAAAAAACAAATGTAAAAAATATTGATAAGTAATTTAAGAAACTGTATATTTTTGTTGGTACTTAATGTATTACTTAAGCCCTTATGACATTACATTTCTAATGCATTGTTCAAGTTTTGGTAAACAGTACAAATATATTGTAATACAAAAATTTACCAAGTGCAAAGAGTTAAGCTGTATTAAGATAAATGGCAGGTTAGGTTCTATTGCCAGCCGTGATCAAGCACAGCTCACATGGGTCCATTAATTAGTTCCCGTTGTGTTACCATGTCACACCGTCTCCCATGGGTCCTAAATTATCTGGCTGCTAGTATTACCACGCAGCCATCCGGTCGATTCAGTAAAGGAGTGGATCCTGTTTACATCAACATCAGAGAGACAAGTTTTGTCCCCAAGGGCTCTTCGACCAAACATTTCGAGTCTTAGATCTCCGAATGCCGGGCAATTACAGAGAAGATGTTCCGTTGACTCTTCCTCCTCCTCCTCGCCGCAACTTCTACATAAGTCATTGTAAGGGAGCCCCAGCCTCTGGGCGTGCCTCCCAATGGGCCATTGGCCAGTTATAACCGCAATCAGGTTTCTAAGATGATGTCTGGACAGATGTAATGCCCGCGTGTCCTTTTCTCATCAATGATGGGCCAGATTTTCCTGGTTTCCCTACAGATAGTTTCATCGTGCCACCTCTGACTGGCGATAATATGAAACTTGTGCGCTATAAGTTGCTTAGTCCTTGGGAGTGAAGCACCCACATTATATGTTGAACCGTCTCGATTCAAGGTGGTGCCTGCATACGCCAACGAATCCGCCATGCAGTTCCCCAGTATGTCCCTGTGTCCGGGGACCCAATAAAGGGTGACCAGTGAATGTCTCGCTATCTCCTCCAGAGACATCCGGCAATTTCGGACAATTCTCGATGTGATGAACACATTCTCCAGGGATCTTATGGCCGCCTTGCTATCGGTAATAATGTGAATATCCCTTCCAGATATTTCACCGTACCGGATGCGCCTCGCGGCTGTGTGGATGGCCATTATCTCGGCCTGGATGACACTGCAGTTGTCCGGCAGCCTCATAGGAATGCTCCAGTTTAGCTGCTCGGAGTATATGCAAGAACCGACACCATACAGTGTTTTAGACCCATCCGTGAAAATTTGAATCGCATTCGCGGGAATTTGTAGGTCATCATAGTCGACCACGTTATCCAAAATGCTTACCGTGAAGCCAGGATCAAAGATTGGCTCGGGTGTGACATAATCAACATCCATGTGCCAATTAATTTCATTCAGAATATTAGCATGTCCGATATTGTAATCCCTCCATGCTCCGGTGGCCCTTAGTCTTACCGCCGTGTTCGCAGCTAGCCTTTTTGCCAAAATGTCTGGTGGTAACCAGTTTAAAATCGTAAACAGTGCCTTAGAGGGGGTTGTTCTAATGGCAAACTGTCAAAAGTTTTACTAAAGTTATCGATAAAAAATGAAGTTATGTCAAAAAAAATGTTAAATTGTTTAACTTAAAATTGACATTTCAAGCTTGAAATATTAAAAGTGTTGCTGACTCAGCGGTTTATGGGCAAATTCAGCGATTTACCGCTTTTTGTTTTTATGTTTCTCACAAACAAAAAGTTGGCAACATTTAATAAAATTAACAAAACAGGGATGGCTAAGTTGTTTCAATTGTACTTTTTTGTTGATACTTTTAAGACTAAGATTTATAATACTTTTTTGTGGTGTTTTTTATGAACATAAATAAAATTAATTTCAACTATAAAAATCTTTTAGTACAATTAGAGAAAAAAAGTACAATTTTTAAAGGTTGTTGGTACAATTTTAAAAATTCTTAACGCCATCCCTGAAACAAAACCATAACAAGAGAAAAAAAAACTAAAAAACTTTGTTTACATTTTTTAAAGTTTGCTCTTTCTAACATTTACTGTTTCTTTCTATCAATTCTATATCAATTAATGAATAAAAAATGTAGTGTCATAAGGGCTATATTAAGCTTTAACGGAAAAGATTTAGTGCAATAAAGAGAGCAAGACATAATGTGTAGTTGTTATTGCATGCAACAACATAATAAATGAATAATAACACAGCACCTAATAGTCTATCGCATATAATCATGCTTGATCTTCTATTCTTGTTATCAAACAGTATCAGTAAACAACAATGTAAATTTGATTGAAGCTTATGCTTTTTTTTAACAATTCAATATATAACCATTAACACTATTGACTAGTATGTATTGTGTAATAATTTTAAACATTAAAGAATTATGGCAACAACAACAAGAATGAACGAAAATTCATGTTTTGTTACTTTATCATTTTATAGTTTTGACTGTTTTTTTTTTTTTTTGGAAAGGAACAGCAGGTAGGAGCAGCTGAATTTTTTTAACTTTTAGCTGAGACTTCAAGCTGCAATTTGACATCTTTCGTTAAACAGCGCTAAAAAGATGCGATGTTGTTTATATTTTGTTCTACGAATATTTTTTATATGAGTGAATCCATGTCAAACCATCACGAAAAAATGGAATTTTCGGCATTATCACCTCCGATTTTAATGAAATTTAACACAGATGTTGTATGTTATATATGGCACTTTTTCCAACATTTTTTAATGCAAATCTCATCTATGACAATTGCCATTTACGAAAATATACAACAAAGTCAAATGATAAGTTTACTGTGATTGTACCAAAAGATTGAATATACAGTAAATTTGCATGCCATTTTAAACAAGCGAACATATATGAACTTAGAGCGTGTCTGTCCAAACAAATAATAAATATATCAGCCTAGCATTACGGAATCATAATATTCAGATATCTGACTACAAGATACCAAAAAATTATCAAAATTGGCGAACATGAAAAAAATGAATTTCGGACTTTCTTCAACCTATGTGCGGCGTGGCGATGTTACTTGGCTGCCGCGATCATGTGATTGGACCGTTGGACTTCTTTCTTTGAGGATATTTAAAAGAAAAAGTGTACTTCGAGAGCTAAACGATGAGATAGTTTGTCACATTAACGACATTGAACCTCAATTATGCCACCAAAGCCCTGGCAAGCATTTGACCGATATTTTGTTTCACACATAATTGTCATATAGATCCTTCTATCATAATAAAATATATTAGGATAATTCTCTTAAAACTTTTTGTTTTATTTACAATTACCGTCATGCGTTTTAGTTGGGCCACCCTTTATTGTGGAGAGTAGTCGTCGTTTGCGTATCGATGTTTCGGATTCTCGGTTAACAACATTTCAAAAAGATGTTAATTATTGTACATGTGCCCTTTTTAAGATCTGGGATCGATTATAAAATCTATAATAAATTACGAACCAAAATTAGTAATTTGTATTAAACAAAGTTATTCTAATTTTGAACCGATACTAAAACGTTTTGATAATTTATGATATAAGAAATTTTATACAGCAGCTAAGCTGAATTATGGATCTATCTAAATAAATTCTCCTTATATCTATAATATCCATATAAAATATAATCCTGACAAAATTTAAGACCATCCATGTTTAGTAAAGCAAACTTTTTTCGATTCCTTTGTTTCACAAGTCTTTGCTAAATTAATCATAATTTTAATTATAAATTTTTGTTTGTTTTAGGCCAAGATTCGTTTTAACACTATGTGGATTTCCATTGACAACACTGCAATTTATATCTTCTTGACATTGTTATATACTAGACATCTGATATGTAAATTGGATACACTTGAAATTATTTTTAACCTCAATGTGCCCAACTAGCAGTGAAATCAACTTATATACATACAAACATCTTTTAGCCAATCTTCTTCCTTCGTGTTAACTTTTGCCTCCCCGAGATCTACAGATGTATGTTTTCTTGTATCACCTATTTTTTTTTGATGTTTGTGTTGTTTTTCTTCGCCAACAAAATTGGGGGTTTTTGCAAGAGTAAACAACATATTTTGAATATAATTTAAGTTTGTGGCAACTACTTGCATACAATGTTAACCAGGCAGCCAAACCACCCATTTCATATAACAACAATACCAACAATATACTCAACTTTTGTAAACCTTTAATCCTCAAATTATACCACAGTCTATACTCTACTAAGAGCTAGTACCCCAAATGGAAATTGAGAGTTAGAGTAAGAGCAAAAGTTTTTGGTTACTTTAAATTGTTAAATTGTTTAGAGATATTTTATCAGTGGTTTCAAAATTGGCTTAGCAGATCCTTGTGCTGGTGCACACACATCAAGTTTTACTCGCCAGGCCGTGAGTTTTTAGGAAAGAGAGGGGAAATGAGCATTTAAAGGGATACAGACTGGACCGTACTCGTAAATTTTTATTTTTTTGCATTCGTAATATGCTAGATGAGTTTGAGCCTTTAACTTAAATTCTTTCTTGTTCTTTACCTTAAAGTTGAAGGTGAGTTAAAACAACTATTTAAATGAAATTCAGCACAAATGTCATACACTATAAAAGTGTTATTAAACAAAAAAAATTTGACCCCAGATTCTTTCGGGTTCCGAAATATGATTATGACGTCAAGTTGTAAAAAATGGTAAAAAAAAACTGTTACCTAATTTCATTTTTAATTCACACTATCGTACTTTATTAGTACACACGAGTTTGACAAATCGTACGGCCTTAAATATTCTCGGTGCGCGAAGTAGAATACAAAAAAATTGAGATGTTTGGCAAAGCGTCTAAGAGTTATTCTGGTAAATCGAATTAAAAAATATTAATACTAGTGAGAAGGATAGTTCTTTAAATTGTTCTTTAGACTTTAGGAATAAATAAATATGTATATAGTGAGAGCAATTTTTGGAAGATGTATGTATGTAGGACCAAATAAATCTCTAAAAGTTTCCGTGTTTTTGCATATTGCATGATTCCAATATGTTACATGTTTTATATTTTTAGAAGATTTTACATAGAAAATTTGTCTACTAAGTGGACTACTAATTTGTAAGTGGGCGTGGTACTTCCCATACTGATACAGTATAGATTTCTATGTATCTGCAAAAAGGCTCCAGTAAAAGAATTAAAATGTTTTCAAAATTCTAAAAACCGCGGTTTCGGTTTTTTTCGGTTTTTTTCGGTTTTTTGGAATTTAAAAAAAAAATGCTAAGGGACTAAAACATTACAAAAACTAACTCATTTAAAAGTTTATTAAAAATTTAATTCAGTTACATTTTTTATTAAAAGTAAAATAATAAATAAAAATACAAACGCATATCGCTCATTGCATTTTTTATAAAGATGGTCTAGTCGTTAATATTGCCTTGTGAAGTAGTGAAATGCTTTAAGTTTTATTTTTGGTATTCTTATACAAACTAAATTCTTGGCGAAGCATATAAAAGTCTCCTTTGGGTTAAGGCTGTGTTAATGCCTTTTTAATAGCTGAATTTAATTCATCCTGCAAAAAAACCACTTTCACCACATCTTCTTCGGAATCAGACGTTTCATCATCAATTGGATAAAGACGCTTCAATAAATTGGCTGATAATTTAAAAACTTCCTTAGATGGATAAATAGTTTGATTTAAAATATACTTGCCCAAATGAAGAAGATCTTTATTTTGACGTTGAAGAATTCTTTTTTTAATAGCCGTCAACAGGTTTTGGCTTATATCTGAATTTAAATTTCCTAATTTTGTATATAAAAATGAAAGTGCCCCATCAGCTTAAATTATGTTAATATCCGATTGACATAGTACTTCAACAGTCATCTTAACTACAATTAAAGATTCTTGAAAGCACGTTAAAAAAATCAAAATTTATGGCTTCATATAAATGCAAAGCCGACAATTCCTCTAAACTTTTGTATACACTCTTTTAAAAGAACTACTCTCTCAAGCATTACAACGATGGAATTCCATCTAGTTGGCGAATCTAATAGCAAACACTACTCACGATGATGAATTTCTTTAACATTGGTTTGAAGAACATTGTTGCGTACTGATGAATTTTTGAAATATTTTACAACTCTGCTCACAGCTTCGATATATGTGTAGAGGTAAGGAATCATTCTTATTGCAATGGAGGATTCAATATCTACGTCGTCAGCAAAATCTTCATTTTCATCACTATAAGTTTCTGTTAAGTTTTCTAAATCATCACATTTCTCAAATACGACATCCATAACTGCAAAATGAATTCCATGAACTAAACATAACTGAAGCTCGGTTGGATTTTCTGTACCGAATTTAACATTCACTGCAGCTCCATCAGATGTACACGCGACAATATCTGAATCTAAAGAAATTCCAAATTTTTGCAGTTTGGTTCTTGTGTACGAATGAACCCCAAATTGTAAAATTTCCATTGGAATCATGTATTTATATTGACATTCATATATCTTCTGCCTCTAGTGCTTGTCCATTCATTCATAGTCAAACTAAATCTTTCACCCTTAAATTTTTTGGCTTTAAGCTGCTTTTTTATGTTATCTCTTTTATGCTGAAAATCTTTAATAATTAGATTCATCACATTTGTTTCGAATTTTGAAAAGTCATTCCTTTAGCTGAAATTGATTCCCGTATAACTTTGGATTGTGTAATTCCTCTTATCGGAAAACCATCAACAGATGCAAGCTCTGATACAATTATTTCTCATGTGTCTCTTTTTAAAAAGTCTTCTATAACATTTTTGTTGTGTTGTTCGGCATTTGGAACTGACTTTTTCATAGAAATTCTCAAAATTCTGTGGTTTTCAGTTATAACGAATTTTAATTTTTTATGAAATACCATTTTATTTTGGCAAACCATTTTAACAAGGGTTTCTAATATAAAAAATAGCTACAAAAACCGGGGAAAATTTAAAAGCAAAACCGACTTATTTTTGTCGGTTTCGGTTTTAGGGCTTAAAAAACCGCGGTTTCGGTTTCAAATTAAACCTACCGCGAACCTCTATACACAACATTTGGCAAAAAGTAGAACTGGAGAACGGTAATTGCAAAAGAATCCAAATAAACTACCTTCGTTATCAATGCACGAGATCTGTATAAAGTAATAAATAAAACATTTTTTATTTTTTCGAATTTATTCTATGAGCTAAATTTCAGTTATGTATTTTATAAAGCTTTTTTGTAATAGTTCTATTCCTTAAATTTTTAGGAATGACTTTTATACACTACCAGACTATTCGAAAAAATAAAAAATGTTGAATATAATATAAAAATTCGTCAAAGAGTTTCATTGTAAACGGACGTGTTTTTATTAAGCTCCACAGTTTTTTCTTGCAATTATTTATTAAATTTCGTTAAAATAAATAAAATTTACATTGTATTAATACAACCAGTTTTAAAATCAATTACAATCAAATAAAAACTTTTAAAAATCCTTAATCTTATTAAAAATCTACAAAATAAATCGTAATAACTGCACAACAAACTAAATTAAAATCAGAAATCATAAACAAAAATTCTCTTAAAAGCAAAATAAACAGAAAATAAACAAAACATAATCAGAAAATATAAAATTCAACAATAACAATAAACCTTTGAAAATATTCTACTTGTATACATATTTTTACATCAATAACAACAGAAACAAAATAATAATAAACAAAACAAACAAGTGCTTGATCTCTCTTTTTATTTAAAAAAAAGCAATAATAACAATAGTAACTCTTTTAATACAAATACACATTGTCATAAACCAAGTAATTATATTTACTCAAATAGTGCTGCCAGATACTGTAAATTTATTAGCCCGATTTTAAACATAATAAATCCCGTTTTTTAACTTGCAAATTTTATACTATGGCTTGTTTAACAAAAGGTTGTACAATTGAAAGTGATTACGAAAGAATGATATGTTGCTGGTTATGTAATGAACTTTGTCACTTTAAATGTAGTGGTCTTACCGCAACAGTTGCTGAATCTATTTCTAAGTATAAGGGCCTACATTGGTGTTGCCCCAACTGTAGACAAATAGGTGTAAGTTTTTATCGCTTTTTCAAGGGAACAAAGGATAATTTTCTTGAAATTCAAAATGAAGCGTTCCAGCTTTCAGATCGTATTTCTGCGTATGGTAAACTTTTTGAAGACTTTAAGTCGCTTGATACGCTTAAATCTCCGTCACAGTCGTCGCCAAAACGACGTAAATCAAACAGAAAGAATAAGGACAAACCTGATGATTCTGCCTCATCTACAACTACTCCAGCCAACTCTTTAATTCCGTTTATGAAAACTCCTTCTCTTAACAATCCTTCAACTTCTATTACTCCATTTAATCATCCTTCAACTTCGATTACTCCTGGTATTCCTCTAACTTCATCCGTAAAAATTCCATATAATAGTAACACAAATGCTACAATTGCATTAACCACAAATCCTACAATAACAGCTTCAAAGATTACTGATAAATCAATAAATAATCCTGATGTTCCTCTTAATTATGCCCAGGTCTTAACTTCTACTGCTCTTCCCCCAAATATTACTGAAAGTAACTCTATTCCTGATGATAACGTAATTGTTCACAGAGAATTACGTGTAATACCTCGTCCGAAATCAATCTTCATATCCCGTCTTGCCTCCGAAACTACTATTGAGGACATAAATTACTATATTACTACTAAGTTAAACTCAAATGCTGAAATTTCAACTTATAAATTTTCATATGCACAACCCAGAAGTATCGCATCATTTAAAATAACAGTTTCAGCCGAAATGTATGTGAAATTGATTGATCCATGTTTCTGGCCTGATAACACACTGGTCCGCGAATACAGGTACAAAGAAAACCAGAGAAATAATAATATAACACGCTTACCTTCGTCATCCGGTCAAAAAAACTAACTATCTCTTCTGATAACCAACTGTATATTACATACCAAAACGTTCGTGGTCTCAATACTAAGCTTCCCAATCTGTTTATAGAAAGCTTCACTTTTGATCAACATATTATTGTTTTAACTGAAACCTGGTTAAATAAAAAGACCTTAAATACTGAAATTTTTTGTAATGGATTCAACGTATACCGACTCGATAGAGAAACTACTACAATTGGTGGTGGCGTCTTAATTGCTGTTTCTTGTCTTTTCTCATCCGAGGAAATTAAAACTAATACTTCTCACAAAATAGAATTTATTGCTGTTCGTATTAAACTAAAACACAAACATATCTACCTAACCTGTTCATATATTCAACCGAATTCTGATGCTCTAACTTATAATCAACATTACGAGAACATTAAATCCGTCGTATCGTGTGCCCAGCCAGATGATTCAATATTCGTTTTTGGTGACTTCAACTTGCCCGCAGTTTCTTGGAGATTCTTACCAGATTCATTTTACTATACTCCCACAAATTGCAATGACTATATTGATGTATTTTTTAATAATCTTTATGACTTGTGCCTTTTCCAATTTAACGGTGTTTACAACGAATACGGAAAACTATTAGATTTGGTGTTTGTGAATGAACCTGCTGACTGCTCATTAACTCGTGCTTTTCCAATTTCAAGACCTGAAGATCGTTATCATCCCACTATTGACATTTCTTGTAACACTCCGTTTGCTAAACGTAAAGCTATGGTCAATAACAACAAAGTCTACTGTTTCAAACGAACAAGTTACAACGAGTTAAATTGTCTTCTAAATAATACAAATTGGCTTGATAAGTTATCTATTTCAAATGGCACAGCATCTTCCTTCGATACTATGATTGATACTTTCTATAAAACTATTTTTGAATATTTAGACGAATGTGTTCCGAAAATCACTGTGTTTAAGCAGTCAGGTCCTCCCTGGGGCTCAAGACAGCTGTCTAGACTTAAAAATATAAAAAATAAATATTACAAAAAATATAAAGAATCCGGATCATTTTATGCTTATGGTAAATATTCTGTATCTCGTGCTGAATATAATTTACAAAACATGAATCTATATAAAAATTACTTAAATGAAATGAAAGTTAAATTTAAACATGATCCTAAATCATTTTATAAATTCGTAAATTCTAAACGTAAATCTACAGGCTATCCAACTATAATGAAGTACTTAAATAATGAGTCCAGTGATGATTTGACAATAAGTAACATGTTTGCCAACTTTTTTTCAACTACATATTCTGATGCTAAATACAACAACTCCAATAATTACCCTTACGTGATTGATGAACACCAGTCAATATCGTTTTCTCCAATTATAACTTCCCAAATAGTAACCAGTCTGAAAAGTGTAAAATCATCTTTCTTTAGTGGACCGGATGGTATTCCAAGCTGTATTTTAACTAACTGTGCTTATGCTTTTGCCACACCTTTATCAATAATATTTAACCATTCAATTAGATATGGCTACTTTCCTCAACTTTGGAAAGAATCTTATATAATTCCGCTATTTAAGTCTGGAAACAAATCAAATGTTGCAAATTATAGAGGTATAGCCAAACTAAGTGCTATCCCTAAACTCTTTGAAAAGTGCATAACTGATTCTCTCTCTCGTCAAGCATCTTCATTACTATCACCTTTCCAGCATGGTTTTAGAAAAGGTTGTTCAGCAATTACCAACCTACTACAACTAACCACTATTATACATAATGGATTCAATAATACCCAAATAACAGACGTAATATACACAGACTTCAGCAAAGCCTTTGATAAAGTTAACCATAGCCTTCTTCTTAAAAAACTATCAATAATGGGTTTTACTAACAACAGTCTTCGCTGGCTTGAGTCATACCTTACTTATAGGAAACAAAGTGTTCGTTTTAATAATACAACATCAAGGAGCATCATCGTCAATTCTGGAGTACCGCAAGGAAGCCACCTTGGTCCAATCTTATTTTCACTTTTTATAAATGATCTGCCGAGTGCAATACACAATTCTAATGTGTTAATGTATGCCGATGATGTAAAAATCTTTTTAAGCTACAAAAAATCATCGGAAATGCTCAATCTTCAACATGATTTAGATAATTTTTATAACTGGTGCAATATCAACATTATGAATCTCAATTTAACAAAATGTAAACATATGCGCTTTTGTAGAAAATGGAATCCTCTGGGTATCTATACTTTGGGTGACTGCCAACTTGAATTAGTTAAAGAGATTTTGGATCTTGGTGTTTTACTTGATCCAAAATTAGATTTTATAAAACACATTACATCAACAATAAATAAAGCTCGTGGTGTACTTGCCTTTATAAAACGTTGGGCTAAGGAGTTCACTGATCCTATGATTACAAAGCTGTTATATACATCCTTGGTAAGACCTATCATCGAATATGGCTCTATTATCTGGGATCCTGTTTATGATGTTCACATAAACCGAATAGAATCTGTCCAAAAACAATTTTTATTGTTCTGCTTGGGAAACTCAACTTGGAATCCTTCTGACGTACTTCCATCTTACTCTGTCAGACTTGCACGCGTTAAATTACCATCACTAGTAAGCCGAAGAAAAATGCTTAACATTGTGTTTTTAGTTAATTTGCTTAATGGTAACATTAGTTCTGAATTCCTGCTTAATAATGTTAAACTCAACGTTCCTCAGCGATCAACCCGAAATTACATACCATTATATCTTCAGACCTTTCAAACAAACTATGCAAATTCTGATCCTTTTCGGAGAATTTGTAAAGATTTTAATGAAATGTATAATTTAGTTGACTTTTCTTTAAGTGCCAGTGTCATTAAACGTAATATTATCTTGTTTTTAAATATATAAAATTATAAAATTGTTTGTAATTTAATTATAGTCTGTACGGATTTAAATCCATAGACTTAAACAAAATAAATAAATGTATGTATTTACTTATTTTTTTGTTAAAAAAAAAAAAAAAAAAAAAAAAAAAAGTAACCTACGAAAGGAAATAATTCCCAGTTTCCATTTGTAATAAATAAAATATACAAATATTTCTAGCTTTTACCCGTGACTTCGTTTACGTTAGTTTTTTTTAAAAGACTTCATCCTATAAAAAATGTACATATATTTTATGTTGTTTCCTACATTTATACTTATTTTATGTAAAAAATATTTCAATAAATAGCATCGTAGGAATTATATTTTTTCGCCAACACATACATTTAAGTTTTGAGCACTCGATACTCTTGATAAACCGACATTCAGCTCTTCATATAAAACTAATACTAATTTTATTCTTTAAAAAATAAACCTATAGTTTAATCTGGACCATACGCAATCTATATGCCAAATGATTTAAAAAGAGAAAAAGTACCAAAGTACAACTTTTTTCGTTTCGTTCCATCATAAAAAGTATTTTAACCTGGATCGTATGCTATGCTATCTCTATACCAAATTTTTTGGAAAGAGAAATCGGTAAAAGAGTACCGAGAGTACCTTTTTCTCATTTAAGGCCCCCAGAAGATCACTGTCTGTTAATGTAGGCCATAAGATGTATGTATATCAACTTTATCGAAGATAAAATAAGTACCAATTTTATACCGTTTCTTCCCCTTAAAAGGTACCAATTTTATCCCTTAAAAAGTACCACATATTTTAATCTTGACCATATGCAATCTGCATACCAAATTTAGCAAAAAGAGATCAAGTAACAAAGTACCAAATTTCTCCCCGATTTCCTTTTTTAAATATTTAGAACCCTATATTTTATAATTAACATCTAAACATCCAAATATACAAACTTTCACATATATAATATTAGTGAAATTAATTAGTCGCACAACTTTCCTACCATATACTTTCTACTGGGATTGCATTTGCATTTAAAGGGCGGTGCATAAGTAACGTTAAAGTTTATTTAAAAGATAAGTTTTTTTCTTTTCGTATTAGATAAATTTTAGATCATAAATTAAAAATATGTTCACATAATGTTTGCTTCTACCTGAAGTGCTCCAGAGCATAACCCATAACTTTTCGCAGAATTTCAGGTTTCAGCACCCTCATTTTTTTACGAAAATTGGCCATAAGCAGTAGGGTGCATTTGACAGCGAAAACGCTGCGATTGTCATTCAAAATGAAATGGAATAATTTCGGTTTTTTCGTTCTGTACTGAGTCCATTATAAATATTACAAATTTAAATAATAAAAAAATTTTTAATATTTATAATAAATTTTGACAAAAAACGAAAAAAAAACGCACGCAAATATTAAATTCTCTTATTAAATCATAACGTTACTTATGCCCCACCCTGTAAATCCATGTCTTAAATAATTGCATGTACTTTGTATGTATATTTTTGTACATAGTATGTCTTACTATGAGCCTGGGTGTTAAATTTTGCTGTTAGTGTTGTGCTACTGTTGTTGCCACTTGATAAAATACTTAATAAAAAAACCTCAATGTAAGATTTTTGCTTACACATCCTTTCGTGCAGTTTCATTAAACTCAAAATAAACTACAAAACCACCAAAAAAAGGCTTTCAGCCAAAAGAAGAACAAAAAAAGCCTACTTAGGGGAGTAACTTTAGACCATATATCAAGTTAAATAACTGGTTAGTAAACTTGGTTAGCATGCTACTTGACTATTATGCCTTTAGAATATGAAACGAAGATCTATAGGTGAAATCTGATTACAATGAACACTCTACACAATTGTAACTGAATAAGTATAATAATAAGTAGATTTTGTTACGCAAACAATTGTGCAGAACGTTGTTGCCCAATAGAGACCTGCCATTAAAAGAGAAAAATGTGCATTTATTCCATTATGAATTTGAATGAATGAATGAATGAATGAATTGTTTGAGTTAATGAATGAATTGTGCTTGTAATTTCTCATGTGTATGTTAATGTATTGGTTTTGTGTGTATGCTAAAAAGGCAGATACACAATTTTTTTTTTAAGAGTATGTTTTTTTTATTGCTTTGCTATGAATGAATCATTTATGCAGGTCTCTATTGTCTATATACATACATATAATCGTTGAAACACAATTTATTGAAAATAGTTTTTACTTATGCCCATTTTGGGCTACAGACCTTAACTTAACTAAATGTATGCATGTCATCCACAGCTGCAATGCAGTGTGCTGTAGGGTACAAAAATGTGATATTATTTGTTGCCAAAAAATCCTATACAATAAAGACTACACTACACTACACTAACAATAAAGAATTCCTTTAAGCAGTGTTTTGAATTAATTAATGTTGTATACAATTTTTTCTAGAGGCTTTATTGCTTATATTTTTTTCGACGTCATATAATGTAGCAGGGTATTATTCTTCTCACTAAAAAAAAAATCTATATTGGAGATATGTGTTCTTAAATATGGGCAACGTAATTTTTGGTTTTAAATTAATTTTTTTGTGTTATAAAATGGAGATTTGGAATCTATTTCAAAGTTGTTTAAATAAATATTACAAAATTTTTAAAATAAGGTATAAAAGTTTTGTTGGGTAAAGTTTTTGTTAAAAAAAAAAACTATGTAGAGTTAGCACTTGGACTTTTTCTAATATTCAAACAGTGTGACATAAAATTTTTTAAGCCAAACTATTTGCTTTATTTGACTTGCAGAGGTTCTCACATAGCAATTCTGATCTGGTAGAAAATACTGCAAAGATCCTTAAAAATGAACCTATAGAATCAATTTTAAAAGCCATTAAATTTCATGTCTTTAAGTGGTTGCATCATTAAAAAAAAAACCAGCTTAAAAATTATCTTTGCTGGTGTTTGATTCATGTTTTTTTTTGACTACTTGTCAAGGATTCCTTCATTGCTTGTAAGCACAATATAAGGCTTAGTAGAGCCTGACATTTCTTAGCGTTTTAGAACGTAGTAGACATCCTGGAAGTTTGTAGGTGCTACCGTTGACTTTTTTTAGTTTATGCGCTATAATCTCTTCTGATTTGTCATGCAATAATTTGTCTGGCCTTATTCCCCGAATTTTTGGGAGGGCGGCTTAGACTTGCCCTGTCGTTGATGGAGTTTTTGACTTATGGGTTTTATATTTAATTGTGTCCTGTTGCATAGCCAATATAAGGCTGTGCCACTATCCGCAACCTATGAGCCGTCCAGCAACTGGCCGCTCAACCACCGCGGATGTCTCAATTCCGCGCCCTGGAACGGGAACATGCACCTCGTTTCTGTATTTCTCGCATCGTAAAAGTTTTCGCATGAAACAAGTGAACTGAAAGAAAAACGATGTAAATTGAAACAAAAAATGGATTTTCTCACACAAGTGTTTCTGTATATTCTATAATGCGAGAATGATCTGTCATTTTGGTTTTCTGCAAAAAATACTGGAAAGTTGTGAGAAAAAGTGTTTTATAACTTTTTTTCACAAGAACTTATAATTTAAATTAAAATAAATATGGAAAATATGTAAGACCAAAAAGGTAAATAAGATAAGAAAAAAAGATTAACACCATTTGTAATTATTAATGTAAATATTTTTTAATTAGTATTATGGTTATTTTATTTAACTATTAATAAGTTTTTAATCCAAATTTTCTTTATTTTAATCAGGCTAAATTTAATTTTATTATTTAAATATTTTTATGAAAAAAGGAATTTTACAACATGAAATGAATTAAAATTTATTGATAATTTTTCATTCTGGAATTACGGTTGATTTGACATGTTTCGAAAGTAACCACACAATCTCCTCAGAAATCTTTGCCACTTATCACTATTTTTTTTTTTAATTATTTAATTTAGAAAATATAAATAATTTTTGCTAAGGGCTCAGGACTAAACACATTCGGATTATATATTAATTATATACTTTTAATCGCACCTAATAGCCTTTTTACTCTGATCAAAATCTAACATCTACCAACAATTTGCGAAGATGTTAAGATCTTTCCATAAGAAATACATATGGCTAAGAACCAACATCTTTAAAAGATGTTCCTATCTCATTTTATTCCATTCTACATCTTTCGAGTATTTTAGTGTCATCACTAGAAAAGTGGCAATAAGTTCTATTTTTATTGTCGCATCACTGACAAAAATAAGTTTGTTTTGATAGCAGCGTTACCATTTGTCAAGTTTTCTCTTTCATTGCAATGTTTTTTTTGTTAAGTATTTTTTATATTTTTAAACAAATTGAACTTCAAATACATTTTTGTGTTTTCTTTTTAAATGTTGACACTTTTGTAAAAAAAAAAAATATTTTTAAATTAAATTTTTTTTTTTCAAATATGGTGACATTTTTGTTTGATGGTAGATGTTAGATGTGAACAATGTATTAGTATATAATATCGTTTTATTAAATATTTTAAGCACTTACTTTTTTTTTATAACTGATTTACAAGCCAAATCAAATATTATGTGGCAGAAATCCTTTTAACAAAAAATAGTACAAAAAAAAACATGTTTTTTATTTTGCTTTTCGGTCGTTAGGAAGAACCAATTTCTAAACTTTTGTTTATATATTATTAGTTTTCTTACATTATAATTAATTCGCCATGTTTATTTTATAGTTTCGACGTTTTATTTTATTTGACATTTGATGTCTGGAAATAATCCAGTAAAAAGGGAACTTTTGTTGTCCGTTTTCGCAGAAACACTTTTTACTCACAAATCGAGTAACGACTAAATTTTATGTTTCACACTTAATGTGAAAACTTTTTCAATGCGAGTACAGAAACGAGGTACAGAACTACTACCATAAAAATAAATAGCTGCAGTTATTTTTAATGAAATTGAACTGAAGATTTTTTTTTAATTTCAGTTTCACTAGATTTGATTAAGTTTTAAACACATTTTGCAAAATTCGCCGGAAGATTTATGCAAAAAATTGACCTGTTTGAAACATCTATCGTCACCCTGTAAATTTTTAGATATGAAGGTTTTCCTGCTTAAATCTTTTGTAAACCCACATATATCTTGATAATTCTTGCTTTATCTATTTTCCTTCCTCTTTTGCACCTCCTCACTCTTTCTGTACATCAAGAAGAGACTTTATTAGTATCTTTTTTTGTTGCTTTACGTTGCTGTTGTTGTTTGGTTTACTGTTATTATTGTACTTTATATTCTCATATACCCTTGGACTCATCGCATTAGAGCCAGAAGGTAAATATTGGCTTTTCTCGCAGGACCAAATAAAATTGATGTTGTACTTGTGTGTGTGGTAATTTTTTTCTCTTCTTTATTTATAAGTGTCGTTTTTTTTTGACTGTTTTGGCTCTTTTCATTTGAATAGTGATGTGATAAGCCACACACAGGATGGACATTTAAACTACTTTAAGTCAATTTATAATATTTTATGCTTAAGTAAGCTTTTAGAAAAATATCTTAAATTAATAACATAGGAGTAGTTATTATAAATAATATGCTTGTATTAATGCCATACAAGACCATAGGTAGGGGGAGTACTAGTTAAACGATTGTGCTGATATATGTACAATGGATAACAACTACATATGTTTTACTTTTAGAACCATTTTTTATTATACCGATCTATTCAAAATCTCCTTGGGAAAGTCGCAATTTTGTATATAAATTTATAAAATTGAAAATGTTAAAAAGCTGTACACTAATCACATAAATAATCATCACTCCTTAAAAAATCATATTTTATAGCGATGTGTGATGAGTAATGCTTTGCTAAATGCATTAGTCCCACATAAAGTAACTGGTTGAGCAAAAGATTCTTGAAATTGGACACATGTAATTTCAAGGGCTATGAAGCACAAGAAAAATAATGTCCCCACTGACTACCTTGCCGCATGTGAAGTTCCCTAGCCTAATCCATTCCTTAATCTTCCCAAAACATAAGCCTATTGGAGGTCTGACTATCTTCACACAATCTATATCCCATATTTTCGAGGCCAGTCTCGCCAACACATCGGTCATTTTATTAATGGTAATGTTGCAGTGACCCGATACCAAGCATAGCCTCACATTACACTCCTCTAAGATTTCCCTTAGAGATATATCTACAATCATCCACTAGGAATTCAAAAATAGCCCATCAGGGTCCTAAGAGCCTTGGTTGTCCACATATACCCCTTACCCCTTATCAATTCAACAAACTTCAAGATCCCTAAAACCTCCGCCAAAAATGCACTGCAGGCATCAGGAAGCCTGTATGATCTTTTAATACCAGCCTATCGCGAAATTTCCTAACAATCCCAGATCCCTCACTCTAAGAAGATTTCTGGCTGTTATTCCCATCACATCCGGCTTAATACGTAGAAGATGTAGAATAACATCCAAAGCTGCTTGAAAAGTGCTTCTCATGGCCTATCTGTATACATAGAAATACCTCAATCTTTAAGATACCGATCGACTCAAAATCCCTTTTTTTAGTGATAGATGTTCATCCGTTTGTCTGTCCATGTAAACAATGCATAGTGTAAGATTTTGCCAATATAGCTGGACAAAATAAATATCTCGGTAAGTAATTGATCTAGAGTTTTGAATTTTCGTACACCTCATAACTAGTTAGTAAATTTAACATCGGCTATGCCACTGACCGTGCTAGTTCAAAATTTTCCGTGGAATATGATTAAGGTTATACATATTACGTTATAAAATTAAACCGCTAAAATTAATATGTAGATATTTTACTAAAAAACTCTCAAAAAATCTAGGTATTTTTTGAAGAATTGTAATTTGAAGAATGTATTGGAACGTTCCTTTAATTAAAAACTAAACATATTGCTACGTTTTTCCTTTAATAAACGCTTTTCGGTTTATTGCCTTTATAATAACTCTTTGAGTTCTTTTAATTGCAAATCAAAATAAATACACGCACTTATTCAACTTAATGCGTTAAAAAGCTAATATAACTACTCTTCACTACTTCTACATTGGCATTTTAACTCATTTTTTAACACGGTGATGTCATTGGAGGCAAGTACTTACCACCCTCGCTTACAAATAGGGAGTTAAATAAGTCATTACCACATTCGCTTACAAATAAGGAGTTAAATAAGTCCTTACCATATTTGCTTACAAATAGGGAGTTAAATAAGTCATTAAGTTTATAATACAATATCGATACCAATTGTTATTATTTATATCACCTAGACGATATCGTTATAATATCGTTTGGTTGTTTTTTTTTTGGTTTGGTTGAGACCACAATACCTAGTTTTTATTCAAGTTCTTAATTTTAAAATATATATCAAAATCAATTAAGTATTTAAATTTTTCATATTCAAATCAATTACAAATAGTTTTTTATTTAGTACAAATAAAATCAATTTGTATTAGATTTGAATAAATTATAAATTTCGTTAATCAACTCATAAACAAGTACTTATGTAGCAGATTATATGCCAGCCATTACTAAACTACTTCTATGTAATGCAGTTGATATGAGGTAGGCATTGAAAAGTAAGTTGTTGTACAAGTCATTACTAAGGTTTTGCTAGGTAGGGATGCGATTTTCATGCAAATGCATTGTCGATAGTCTAAGAACGATGTCGACCAATTATCTTTCCGAATCATTAAATTTGCGTTAAAATGGAATCAATTTGTTTTTGCATATTGTTGCATATTTTGGTGAATATGCATATTTAGGTTTTTAATGCATATTTTTGCATATTTTATCATTTTTGAGTGTTTTTGTTTTTTAATTTTCATAATATAAAAAAGTTCTTAAACAATTTTAAAATACACAAAAAAAAAAGCTTCCATAAAAATTTTAAAATCAATAAAGAAATTAAATACAAGATTTTCAAGATTTCGACAAAAGATCCTTATTTTTTAAACAATGCAGCACCTTACAAGATTAAGGCTTTACAGAAAAAATTCTCCAAAATTTTTCACCAATTAAAGCATTAATCAAAAATATAATCAGTTTTAATTAAAAATTTAATCAAGTGAATTAAACGTTTAATCAAGGGAATTAAACGTTTAATTAATACTATTAACTGGTTTAATTGATATTATTAATTTGCTTACTGGTGCAAATTTAATTAATTTTTTAATTAATATCACAAGTTTTTTAATTGAAATCCATTTCTATTTTTTTCTGTGTTCTAATGGGTTTAAAATATTTTACCCAAAACTTTTACAAGTTACTTGCTTGGCACATGGGTTATACCGCGTTGCAGAGGAAATTAGAAGCCAATTCGTTAACATTGCAATTTTTAATGAAATGTTTCCCTTGATTCCCCTTCCAATGCAGCCTATAGTAACAAGATGTGGTCTTGGCTAGATGCTTTAGAATTCTATTCAAAAAACTTTGAGTAATTTAAGGATGTTAGAAGAGCTTGTTGACACCGATGATTAAAATTAACAATGCGGAAGGAAGAATAGCCCGTTAAATTAAAAAATTCCAAAAGTTTTGCAAAAAAATTAAGAATCTTAAAAAATAAAATAAATTCCAAACATTTTTGATCTGAAATCAAAGTGGGATCTGAAAATAAATTTTTTCAAAATGCATTGGCATTCTTTAAGTACAAAACAAAGTTTCACTTTTAAAAAAACAGTACTTATTTATTTTAACAAACAAAAATTTGAATTAGTTATTTAATTTTTTTAAAGATATTTAAATTACAATGGACTTAATTTTTTATGTTTTTGTTTTTAGTAAAATTAAAAAACAATTTTTAAGTTTTTAGTGTATACTTTTTATTTTTTAGTGCATATTTTGGACTTTTTAGTACATTTTTTAAGCGCGTATTTTGGATTTTTTAGCGCACAAAAATCTCATCCCTGCTTATTACTTAAACTATAAATAATACTTAGATAAATCTAATTTCGTAACAATATTTATTAGGGTTTGGTATTGTTTTAAATAAATTGTATAAAAAAATACGATTTAATTATGGGCTTGTGAATTTTTGTGTCAGAAGTTTAAAACTCAGTTCTGTTTGAACTGAATCTGCAAATAAAATATATCGATGGCTTAATGTGAAAAAGGCTTATTTCGATTTTTTTAAAAAATAGCTTTTTTGTTTGTTCTGGTAGCTAACGCCACATGTATCTTGATTTAAAATTTTTAAGGAGTTTTTATTGGATATTTTTATTAAAAATTTCACTATAAATTTTTTTATCTAAGATTTTACGGATTTTATTAAGTTTTTTTTTTCTTCCCCAGTCAACAAACAAAAAAAATCGAGTCAGGCCTTTTTTTGGCATTCGCACTCACATTCGCTAAAATGTATGCGAATATCTAACGAATGAAATTTCTACTTAGAAATTAATTTGCAAAAAAGAAAAAAAAAAAACAATCACATCTTCAAGGAAACTAAGAGAAATAAAAAAAATTTAAAATTTTTAATGAAAACTTTTAAGGATAAGGAAGGATATATTTTTTAAATGAATTTTTTTTTATTTTAGTTCTGGGGAACTGAAAAAAAACTTATTTTTTAAAATTCTACAAAGCCGTCCCTTTTATTTGGTACCAAGCGTGTTAAAAATTATTAGATACGCATAATAAAAAAATCATTTGAAATAAGTATTCTTGAAAAAAATGTAAGCATGAAAAGTCAAATACGAAGTTTGACTATGTCTCAAGATTAAAGGATATATAGAGGCCATTCTGCCAAAAAGAAAAAATTTAAATTTATCAGACAGTGTTATATTTTGGCACTTTTATTTTGGGTTTTTTGTTGTTGTTGTTGTTAATTAATGCTCTTATTATATTTTATTTTATTTATTTGTTAAGAGTTACAAATCAAATAACAAATTATATTCTAACATAATTAAACGAGCAATAGTAACGTAGACCTTTAGCCTGTTGTAGTGAAACAAGCCAGAGTCTCTGGCGGCAATCGAACCCGCAACACCCGCACTTATGGTTTACCTTACTACCAACTAGCCTACCGGGGCACTCTGCTTTTATTATAATAATTGCAAAATGTTAACAAAGTATGTATTTTTTGCCTGTTGCTAAAAACAATAAAACAATAAAAACAATTTTTTGGTTGTAGGGAAACAAGCGATTTTTTTAGACAAGTAGGGATTTGTTGAAATTTCGCCTGGCATCACTGGCACAATCACTCTTTTAACAGAATTAACCGAAGCAATTAGAAGTGTTGAAAATTTTAAAAAATTAAAACAGGACTCTAATGTGATTATGGAAGATTTTATATGCTTAGAGAAATCAAGGGAAAGGACTGAGAAATTACATATTCTGTATTATGGGCTGCTTTCCAATTTTCAACATCTACGATAAGTGAAATAATTTCGTCCAAGTCAAAAAAACTAAAAAAAAAATCCTAAACATTTAAATCAAATTATTTTTCTAAAAGATTATTTCATAAGATCTCCCTAAACTATTGATATACAGCTGCGGTCCAAAAAATAGCACCAGGATATAGAAAAAAGTTCTTCGTTAGATATTTGTAAATAGGCCAAACTGATTTCATTGAATACTTGTCATAAGATACTTACAGGACTGTCAAACAAAATTTAATAAAAAGTAATTGATTTGGTTTTTTATTTGATATAAAATTTTTAACTTTTTTAAAACATCTTAAAAAACACTCAGTCAAAAAAATAGCATTACAGCTCTTATTCTATTAAAAATTAATACTTAAACTAAAAATTAATTAAAAATTTTGAATTCTGTTTTTTATGATGTGTTCTCATCTTGAAATTGAAATTTTGCATAGATTTCACTAGATTTTGGCACCTCTTCTTCGAAATTCTGTTCCAGATTTGCTGAACTGCCACCCAAAGGGCTTCGTTACTTGCAGGTTGTATTTGGGATTTTCCCTTCTTTATATCTGTCCATAAGTTCTCGATTGGATTTAGATCTGGGGACTGAGCTGGCCATTCTATAACGTTTATTTTATAGTCCTGAAACCACTTTTTGGCAAGTTTGATGGAATGCTTCGGGTCATTGTCTTGCTGAACCACCCAACGAAGCGGCATTTCCTTAGAAACATATGGTAGCATTACTTCCTGAAGGATGTAACTTGTAGTTTCTTATCCATGATTGTTCTGATTCAATATATGGGTCCTACTTCATAGTAGGAAAAGCACCCCCATACCATAATGCTTGAACCACCATGATTAACTGTTTACGTTGTGAATTTTGGATTGAATTCAGCGTTAGGGGGTCTTCTGACATAGAACGCGATCCTTTGCCTCCAAATAAAACAACCTTGGATTCATCTGTCCAAATAACATTGCTGTACTTTTCAGTTGGTCATTCAAAATGAGTTCTTTCAAACTCCAAACGTTTTGCAACATGCTTACGTGAGAGCAGGGGCACTTTTCGGGGACTGCAGGCATTCAAGTTGTTGTCTCGCAACCTCCGACGAATAGTTTCAACACTTGCGGTCACACCTAGCTCCCTTTTTAGCTCTGTAGCTGGCATAAACGGGCTCTTCTTGCATTGTCTGACCAAACGCTTAACCATTTATGGTGGCAAAACTTTCTTGCGACCACGTGTTTCCGACTTTTGAGTAAATTTTATTGCATTCACAATAATTTTCTTGGAGCACCCAATCAAGTTTCTTTTCTCAGAATATGATTTATGCTCAGAAACCATTTTTTTATAAAAGCACGTTTTGCAGGTGTACAATGCTTTCCACGACCCATTTCTATGAAAATCAATAATGTAATATGCGATGAATTATTTTATTTTTTTTACCTTTAGTATTTGATCCTTTTATTTTAACTATGAAATCACTATTAATATTTTTTATAGAATTTTTGTTAATCGGTGTTATTTTAATGACTGCACTGATGTGGAGTTTTTTTATAATTTCGATCATTGGAAAAGAACCGGTAACATTTTTTGGAAAAAATAAAGACGCTTAGAGAGAATATACATATTACAACAGTATTGCATACTTAATATAAAATAATTAGCACAATATATTAGTGTTCACTAGAATGAACATAGAATAGGCTATTGGTGCTATTTTTTTGACCGGCACTGTAAATAATAAAATGATCTCACGGTTAATTTTTTTTTATAAATACATAATATGTATGTATTAATTAAAAAATATATACTACATATTTATGAACTATTTTTTTGTTTGCTCGTTTTAGTTCAAGAAATATTATGTTTTTTTTACTCCAAATTATAATAAATTTTTTATTTATGCATTTTTATTTATTGAAATTAATTAATTTATAAAAAACTTTATTAATCGGTTAACCGATCAATAACAAGATTAACCGATTGAACCAGAACCTCGGTTAATTAATCGAGCGATTAACCGATTAAAGCAAAAACCCGACTAAATGAATACCCTAATGTTCATACATAATATTGTTAGAAGAAAAAGTTTATTATAATAGTATGAACGTTTTTAGGAAATAAACTTCTTAAAAATGTAAAAACTTTTATATGACATACATTTACGTTACCCACTGTACTTAAGAGTTTTCCGAGATTGGGACTTATGGTAAATTATGGTCTTATCTACGCGAAATTTTGTAGCTTTGTAGGGCTATGAAACTGTGACATACCATATTTTACTACAATAGCATTATTTGTTGCGGCTTAAGGCGTATTAAATTGTTTCCCGAAAGTGGACTTTTTATAGGGCCTATGGCAAATTATGGACCGGTCTTAACGAAATTCAGTAGTATGATTTCCACTTATATAAAACGAATTTGCACATCAATGGTATATAAATCCGTGCTATCTACCACTATTTATGTTAGTTTTTGAAACAAAATTTACAACATTTTTTAGGGTGGTAGTTCCGCATTTGGATTCATAACCCTTTTCCTACTGAACCGATTAGACTGGGTCTAAATCCCAAACTACTTAGGATATCTAGAAATAAGTTGACACCAATATTATTCTTTTTTTTTTAGGTTTTTCGAAAGTAATCGTGTTTTCAACAGACAGACATATATGATATAGCTAAATCGACTCAGAATTACTTAGGGGCCCAGATTATATACACTTTATGGGCTGTTAGATGAGCATCAAAAAGTTTCACACAAAATGACCAACTAGTTTCTCAGCTAGTTGTGTAGGGTATAAAAATTACGGCATACTTAATTTATAGGGTACTGCAACGCGAAACGGGTACTGCTAATTTTAAGTAATATTGATAACTTTGTTCTCAAATAAATTTAATTCATTTCATTTCGAGTACATTAACAGGAAAAACTTTTCAACACATAAAATTTTTTTCTTCGTTATGATTATTGATTTTAAATGGTTAAACTTTTTTTGCTTAGACAATTTAAGGAAATTAAGGTTAACAGATGTGTTCCGACAACATGTGCCTCTAAGGCACACATCTTATTTTTTGCTAACAAAATAATTTTGAAAGTTTTATAAACAACAATTTTGAATTATTTATTGTGTAGCAAATGTTACAACAGCTGAATGATGATGATTCCGTTGTTAATAACTTGTGTAACTTATCTGCTGCCACTTCATGCTCCAGCTACCTAATTCACGTTCACATTGTGGCCGTATACCACTTTTGAAGGTAAAAAATACCTGGGAAATAAACATTGTTTTTTTTTTTGGTAAATGATAAATAGACAGTGACTTGGTGAGGCGCTATGGCTGGTTTTTAATAAAGCCATTTAATGTAAAATGAAAATGTACCTGTTAAAGGTACCCTCAATTGAATGTTGGATTTGTAATTCTTAAACTCTTGGTAAAATAAAACACAGTCCCGATTGAAAATCGATTCGTATTTCTATGGCAATTTACTCACCCTACACTTTCGTCAAATTTGTCATTCTTGCTTTCGAGTATTCCCTAATTAGCACGCGTTGGGAGCTGAACAAATAATACATCATCACTTCCTTATGCTGATTTTTAACTTGAAAATTTATGATTTCTACATATTTTTAGGCTTTTACCTGACTGAGTCGTTTGTTTCTGTTGTGTTTTCAAGATAAAACAATACAAATAAACATTCAGCCAGCAGGTTGTCCCACTCCCACTCCCACCCCCACTTTGACTCCACTTCAAAGTATTTAAATATTTATGTTTACGGAATCGTTTTTAACTGGCTGACTTGACTGGTGTTTATCAATTTTTAAAATAATATTTGTTTGGCTGTTAACAGGGCAACATCATCGGAAGCAATGGTACGAGCTGTAGCAGCATTGTGTGGTAGCAGTAGAAAAAGTATTAGTAGCAACAATAAATATTCCATGTGGCAAAAACAACAATAAAAGTAGAAAAAAATAAAAACAAAATGAAAGCATTTACTCATTGATGTTGATGTATGAAAACGATGAAAACGTGTTTATCTTAACGTGGCACTTCTGGGCTTAAAAAATGTTTGTTTGTCAGTAGAATTTTTTTCCTGTCGCTCTGGGTGCATGAACATTTTTCTACGTATGCGTATGTAGGTGGTCAGATTTGAAAGTTTGTTTATTATACTTTGAAGTTTTAAAAAAAAAGTTTGGCTTTCACCTCTCTAGTTAACAGTAAAAGGAGCTTGGTTCTTGGTTTCTGTCATTCAATCCAGAATTAAATTAATAAGTTGATACAAGGAGTTTGGTTGGATTTGGAACAAGTACTTGATAAACTGTATGAGTAGTTTTCAGGTGATATTTAACATAATTTCTCTGACATAAATCTTCAAAGTGTTGTATTGTAAAATAACAATAATTTTCGACTTTATTTTGCCCTTTCAATGAGATTTATTCTATTTATTTGATTAACAGCTACATAAATTACAGCAAAGACATAATACAGTAATTAAAAAAAATGTTTTTTTTGGGTTTTTTGTAATCAAATTATCGCCAATAGGACGATTAATCGTGAATTTTGCTTTATTAAATCAAAAAAGGGTCATTTTAATTTTTAGTTTCAGCTTAGAATTAAACATTTTTATAATTCAGTGTTGTAATCCATTCTGTCGTCGAATAAATTCAGTCATGACTTAATTTTCTGTGTTTTTAATATTCCTGTTGGGAGCTCAAGGACCAGCCAATTGGTATTACTTAAACCTCATGCAGAATATATGTGGGTACCAGGGTTGTCAGATTTTTTTCACCTTCATCGCCAAATAGTATACCGAAAATCGCCAAAAATTTATATTTTCGATTTTTGGTAAAACAAATTCGCCAAAAAGCGCCAAATAAACGTTTTATATAAAAAAGAGTGTACAAGTGTATTTTACCTTTATATGAATTTTCCATATTTATCCTTATTCTAGTAGTGTGTTTATATTATAGTAGAAAATCACCAAACGCTTAACATTTGTGATTCTGACTTGAATTCTGTAATCTGTAAATCATAAATCGCAAGAAGTTTGGCGACTTCAAATTGCAAAAGTATGCTGATGGGAACTAAAATTTTTATAATCATAAGAAGGCTGATTATCTTAAAACCTAAAACTTGTGAGATCAGTTAATTGAATTGTGCCAAAACATTACCTTTATCAAAATTAGTAGAATTTGATGCAAAAAAATAATTTTTTATAAGCGTGATTTTCTATGTGAATGTAAGTCAGAATATGGTAAAATTTTGTATTTATTTGAAGGAAAGGATCAATATCTTAAAAGGTGTATCAAATACCTTAAGTCAACTCAATCTTCTAAACAAATTACATGAATTATTTTTAAAAATTATCTTCTACGATTCTATATAAAATCAGAGTTTTCAATAATTTCAAGTATATATTTAATTTTTTTTTTTTTTTTAATATTTTAAGGTCCTAAAAAACAGAGTCAAAATGTGGAAAAAAACTGCGCATTTTTTCGCTTTGCTCTACACATTGAAAAATACGAAAAATCTGATATCAATGCAACTTTTTTTTTTAAAAATTTTCTGATTTTCTTTCGCTATTAATTCAACAATTTTTGCATACTACCCAGTATACATTATTATTTATTTATTTAAAAAAACCCATTTCATATGCAATCGAAAACGATTGCGTTTTTAAAATTTATTTTGCAAAATAAGATTTTCGGTAAAGATCCGATTATTGATAACTTCTGATCAGGAAAATGTCCGAAAATCCAAGAAAGCTAAAGCTTTATTTCAAATTTCTATGCCAACAATTCGTTAATGTTTTCAATGTAATTATCTGGCAATATTATCAATTTATCATTTAAAACAATCACATTTGGACTGCGATTTTTAAATTTGTTGAAAATTCAAAGAAAAAACTTAGCCCGTACTTATAAATTTGTTCATATAAATATGACAAAAAAAAGAAAAAATGTGTTTTAGAAATCGCCAAATAATCGCCAACTTTTTTTAATTTCGCCAAAAAAATCGCCATGTCGCCAAACACAAAATATCATCGCCAACTAGGTTTATAAATCGCCACGATTGGCGAAAAATCGCCACATCTGACAGCCCTGGTGGGTACTAGGGGTTTTTCCCGGGATTTCCTGTCCCGGGAATTTCAATTATTTTATTTTTACTCTGAAATTTAGTTTTCTTTTCTTTAAAAATTACCATCTGTGGATTGGTTGTCGATTGTCGATTAGATCAATTACAAGAAGTGAGTACATACGTTAATCAATTTCTCCAGCTGCAATAAATCTATTAAAAGCAGAATGGGCCATGCAACAGTTGATAATTAATAAATTAAGTGAAGTGAAGTGAAGAGTTGATAAATAACATAAATTCAAAATAAGATGCAGGCAGTAAATTCTCATTGTCCATGGACAAGTCTTAAAAATAGGAGATACCTAAACATATCACTCCTTCATTGCAACATAGTCATATCTACAGAAACACATTGTCCTAAAGATTGCAGATGGGCCTAATGAAAAGAAAAGGTTTGTAAGAAGTAGTCCGGATGATGCTATTTTTGGCATCAACCTTGACATCAGAAGCATGCAACAACGGTGCACTTTTAACTATGTATCCAACCTCGGTAACATGGAATAAAACAGTAAATAAAATCAGAAATATACTCTTTGACGACTCACTAAACGCTTTAAGTATCAGGCCTGTTCTGCAAATCACTTTTACTCAAATCACGTGATTTCAAATCACATGTGCATACTAAAATCACACGTGTGATATTGTAGTGTCCCGTTTTTGTGTGTTTTTTTGGTGTAATCTTCAATTACTGAAAGCACACCGAGAAACACAAAAACGGTATGATTTTCAGAACACCACAAAATCCCGCTCGTGATTTTAAAAACACGTGATTTGAAATCACGTGATTTTCAGAACAGGCCCGATGTTAATATATTTATTAAAATGTTTTATGAATTAACTTTTTGATCTCATATCTTGATACCTCATTGTTATTGTTTTTATGAATTAAATTGTTATGTATATGTTATTTTTTTTTATCTTGTATCTAGAGCATAATAATAAGGAATTTACATATTAAAGCGTAAGGTAATAATTATTCAAGTTCCGCTTTCAATTTTCAATTAATTTTTGTAGTATTTAAGCATTTATTTTACTTACTTTGTAAACAAGTTCCCTTACGTTTGTTTATAAAAGTTTTTTCATTAATTAAAAAAAAATTACTTTGTATTATTTGTATGGAGCGGGATCCCGGGAAATTTTTTCAAATTCAATCAAAAAACTCCGGGAAACAAACCCAATATCGGAAGCTTACCGGCCCTTATATTGGCACACTTTTTTAATTTATTACCAAGAAGACCAGTAATCTCTTTAAGAATATCACGTAGTGACGGCGGACCAAGCCCTTATCTCGAGTTAGTTGTGAATTTTTAGCTTAAGCGTGAAGAGAAAGTTAGAATTGCCGACAGATCCCTTTGAACGTCGTTGTTGTTAATAGAAGCTGATTTTTCACTGGAGGATACAAAGCTCCGCCTTCAAAGCAACAGGTTAGCGTGTCATACGCTAAAATTGCCACCTGAAAGTTGATGTCCACATTCGTGGCCTTTGGTAAACGGTGATGTAAAAAATTTGAATAAGGTACTTGCAGTGGTCGGAATTAAAAAAATAATGCAACTAATGTATCGCATCATATTGAACAATTTGGGGAAATTCTTATTCAAAGAATACTGAGGGATAAAGAGAAAAAAGAACTTAAATTTATGATTTAAAAATTTGTAATACCAGGAGTGGGAAAGTAGATTCGAAACTCTGTTGAGTAATTGGCTAGATACTGCGATAGTCAGTAAAGACATTTATGTTGTAAGTTTTCTGTAGATCTTTGATTTTTGTAGTTAAACATAATTAAGTTCTATTAGGAAGCCACTGCGAGTAACGATAGGTACATTTTCAAATGATTTAAGGAACTTTGTCATGTGGGCGTAATATAAATATTTCAATGGGTGCAATCTAATAAGGACTTAATAGTATATCTGATTCTACAGTCAGAAAAAAACTTTTAAAAACAAATGATATGAATGATTTAATTATGTATGTAATTGAAAAAAATGTGTGCCAACAATATAAATAGCAATGGTTTGACAAAGGAATCTGGGTGTGAAAGTGCAAGCGATAATGAATTAAATATTATATGTATATGTGTTAATGTATTTGTAATAACCGAAATTATGTTTGTTTCGGAAATAAGTATAATATTCCAATTTTAGGGGTCTTACCCGTAAATATGTTTTGTATTCATAAAAATATGTAAATTGTATGTATGTTAACTTAAATAATTATTTTATAAATTTTCATATTAATTCGAATGTGTATTCTAAGTCAAATTACAATTTTAAAAGCTGATAGTGCATAGAAAATATTCCTGGAAAATATTGAAGGAATAAGACTATTCAAAAATAAAAGCTTTTAAAATTGTAATTTGACTTAAGGTGTTTTCTTTTTTACAAAAAGGTGACATTTTATTTTTAAAAAAAATGGAAATTGGTGTCTGTTGCTTAAAAATTTTGCTCCTGAAAAGGGTGGCTTGTTTTATTCTAAAAAACTCATCCTTTTCGGGAGCAAAATTTTTAAGAAACAGACACCAAATTGCATTTTTTTAAATAAAACGTCACATTTTTTTGTAGAAAAGAAAACACCATTAGAATACACATTCGGATTAATATGAAAATTTATAAAATAAATGTTACTAACCATGAGAATAAATTCCCAGATTCTATTAAATAATTATTTGTAATTAGTGCAGCGATTTCTGGATTAAAAAAGTTTTTAAGGATTAATGGGAGGTGGGAGACAGCTTGCTCTGCATTGAACGAAAATTTAAAAATGTTTAGTAACACATTCAATTAATTGTCAATGATTCTTGAGCAAAATAAATAAATTTTTTCAGCTTGTTCTAATTGTCTTACAAAGGACATTTTTGAGAAAGGAGCATCCTTGAGCTGATTTGAACAAAATTTGTTACGTGGTTTTGTCATTGGCTGGGGTAACTCAGTTATGTCCACGGTCCACTTACGGAATCCACGAACCTTAAGTGAAAACACGTGTATTTTTCCCTTCCAGGAGGCAATAACAGTCTTTAACTTTATTCAATGTTTTCTTAATAACTTTACAATACTTCTTTTTACTCGATTATATTACTAGAAGCACGGAAAACAGGCGGGGATTTATCGGATCCTTCTCGGTAGGCGTATGCGGTTCGAAGTCGGGTGGAGAAGCTGGTTCCTGCGAACTCGGCAGTACTTGGGCGGCTCGTTCTTAGCAGCAGGGATTTAGTATAATACAATTCATTCTTATCACTAATGGTTCTAATACTACAATGTGGCTTAAGGCTAAACTAGCTACTTATTTGACTAGAAGGCGATCGCAGTGGCCGTATCGAAACTGATGACCGAAGTCACAGTATTGAAACTGACACCCGAAGGTGTAGTAACCTAATAGACGACCGAAGTCGCTGTATCGAAACTGATGACTGAAGTCACAGTATGAAACTGAAACCCTTAGGCGTCATTAATCTAACAGATGACTTAGTCACTGTGCAAGTCAACACCCGAAGTAAATTCAGGTTCATCGTGCAACATTATTAATAAACTAAATGAGAATTCTTATTCTATATACTGGGTACACTATATTATTAAGTAGAATTTAAATTAGGGGGTTTCATAAGTGATTGTAGGAGTTAATTTTCTTAAGTTAGTTTAGTATTCAATATTCAAATATATAATAAGTTTAAAAGTTAGTGTGAACTATCTTAAATGTATGTTAGGTAGATTTAAGGGAATGTAAATCTACGTTACAAATATACACGAAGCATTGGACATACCAAAGCTAGTGTGTGTACAAAATTTCATTCCTTGATATGTAAATGACCAAACTTAAGGCTTTATATTGTTTCATTAATTATATAATGAGTGCCAAAATTCATCACCGTAGAATAACTCCTTCCATTATTGGCAAATCTTTATATGAAATCACGACAGTGTTTGACGCCACCCCCCATAATTTACCTTAGGCCCCATATAAATCTCAATTTCAGAAAACACTTTAGTACGATTAAAACCATAACAAATAAAGCTATTGTGGATAAATTTAGTCTGTCATAGTTTAATAAGACTGAAAAATAGACCAAATTTTGTAAAGATCGGTCAATAATTTACAATAGGCTTCATAAAAAAGCAATGCTCAAAAACGTATGTTTGAAAAACGGCTGAAACCTCACAAAATTTTAATAATGCGAGTTCGACTCCGATTAGTTCACAGCTTAAAGATTTAACATAAATCCTACTTCTGATATACTCTTACTCTCGGTGGAGGGTATCAAAAATTCGGCACGGCCGAGTATATAAATTTTAATTGTATGAAATGGTCATCTCTATAAGTGTTTTCTAAAAAATCACAATTCGTCATACATTTTCTAAACAAAATGGTTTTTTTTTTGGTTAAGAATTTCTACGCAGCGTGTATAATGAAAGCGGCTTGTACTTATAATATATTTTCTGTAGTATTTTTGCAATTATTCAAGGCACAAAACGACTACTTTTCTGAGGATAATTTTATAAAATGATACAACCCCAACGCTTTGCTGTTCTAATTTCATATTTAAAGAATAGCCCCCGATTCATAATCGATTGTTAAATTTAACAAACGTTTATTGAGGAACATTTTCATACAAAATTTGTTTTGTAAGCCTTTATTAAATTTAAAATATTTTTATGAATACGGCAGTAAATATCTGTTGGCTTTTTGTAATTAGTTTAGTTTTTGGAAATTTCAGTAAATTTTTTTTGGGAGCTAACAATGTTAAACGGGTTCCCGAAATCGGGAGCCCTTTATTTATATAAAAATTCCGAGTTTTGCTACTTTACTAAAGGTGTAAGTTTACGCACGATGGTATTTTTTTGTTTGAATTGAAATTCAAAGAAATTAGCAAATAAGGATAATTTAGAAAAGTATTATCTTATGAACTTAAAAAAAATTAGGTTAAAAATTAGTTTTATATTACTTTAAAAGAAAAACCTTTTCTTTCAGCCCTCGTATATTTGTTTGCTTTAAATGATTGTGTTTATTCGCGCTAAAATTTTTTTTTGTTTTTTCGTGTTTTTTGTTTTCGCTTCGTTTTGTACAAGCACACATTTAAATGTTTGAGGGGTTAATGTTATGCATGAATGTTGTTTATTTTAGCTGTACCATACTTTTAGGGGCATTCATTCATTCATTTTATATACTAAGCTACTACACACTATATGTACATTATACACGCTTTAAAATATGCTTAATACATTTTTTCGGTCTTGTTATTTATTACGCTACCATAAGTTGTTACACGTATGATGTGTCTTTTTTTGCAACTTTAGCTAAGCAAATGTTTATTTTAGTGGAAAAAGTGTAGAAAAAAAAATCACACATGCTCAAGGACTTTTTGTTTTAAATAATGTTTATTTGTATTTTTTATAATAATAAAAAGTGAAAAGATGGCAAAAATCAGGCCTCGTCAGGTAGGAAGGCACGAACACGAACAAGTGACAGAGGATGTAACACTTACATATAAACAAACGTAAGGGAAAAAATATTCGTAAATTATTTATGCGAGAGCATGAATTTAATAAATTTTATAAGAAAATTGTTTTTTTTTTTTTTTTTTTTTTGAATTTATAACTTAATATAAAATTTATAAAATACCTTGAATTGAGTTGACATAAAATTAACCCTGTATGTCCAGTGTTAGTCGTTTCGACTAACATTGTTTTTCCCCCCTTCACAACCTTTTTGTTTTCTTTCTGTATCCTTGTCATTTTTTACGTGGAGAGAGTTAATTCATTGGTAAAGTTGCTGTCAATTAATACTTAAGTCTTCTATGATTTATTAATGTGGTATTTATATGTATGTAAAAACGTTATTGCAATATTTTTTTTAGCGAAAAAAATCACTACAGTGATAATATTTTGTGATGAAATTAAAAGAATATTGGATATGTCCGATGACAACGAAGAAGATTAAAGGGTGCGTGAAAGCAAATTGACACCAAGTTTATTAGAAAGAATGTTGCAGAGATAATTCAAAAATAAGCGATCAGCGGTACTTAGTTTATGACGAAGATGCCACACTACTGTGTTAAATTCAATTTAACTGAGTTTTATAATACAACAAAAATATATATAGGGCCAGTATAACACCCTCCCTTAACTCACTTAAAGACAAAATAATCTCACATACATAGATAAAGATGTCTGAATAATATTCGGCACAAACCACTTTTACATGAATCTTAACCTCATAACATAATTTTGTTCTGGCGATGCCAGAATTGCCCATGGGTTCCAAAATGGGTACACTCTCGCAAATTTACCTCCTTATAATATGGTGTAGGGTATCATATGGTCAACCTGGACCGACTATATTTTCTGATATGTTTTTTTTTATTAATTTTTATCTCATATTCGTAATTGTGATTAAAGTAGATTAATTAGTAGAGTAATTTAACTGTTCGAAAAAAATATCTTAAATTTATCGGAAAATATTTTTGGAATTTCCGAAAATTTTGAGATGGAAGCATTCGATAATTTATTTTCAAAGTCTGCGATAAAAATCTACCCCATTATTTTGCAAAACATCCCACTCAACCTCCCAAAATATAACCCCCCAAAAAATAATGAAATAACACCCCAAAAGTTTGTATGATTTTGTTTGGGGTGTTATTTTATTTTTTTTAATTAAGGGATTAATTAAAATGAAATTATTCCCCAAAAAATCATTAGGAAAAAAAGCCCCAATATAATTTTTGGGGATTATTTAGTTTGCAAATTTATAATAAAAACGTTTTTTGGCGCAAGGATTTTCTCCACTTTGTTATAAAAGACATCGTCCGGGCGCAAGGGGTTTCTCCTCTATGATATAACAAAGACCGGCTTCGCTAACTAAAGCTTCTTTGCGTTTATACGAGGAGAAAATCTTCGCGCACGGTCGAAGGTCGGCTATACAGAAAAGCTTAAGTTAGCGAAGCTGGTGGTTGGTATATCATAGAGGAGGAAACCCCTGCGCCCGGCCGAAGTGCCAACCATGATATCTATCGCGCGATTCTTTAAAGCAAAACTCTAAAATTAATTGTGTTATACATATTGGGCTCTTATTACATTTCAGAAATTGGGGTCTTATTTCACAATTCTAGGACAACTCTGATAATTTGATATTAATATTAATATTTTTTTTGTATTTATTTTCAGGCAAGGCAATTATCCCATTAAGAAAATCCCTTTTAAGAAAAATTGAGGTAAGTCCAAGAAAATAGCTTACATTTATTTATCTAAAATCTTTTGAAATTATTGTTATTCTTATAAAAAAGTACTTTTAATGACCCATATTCCTGTTTTTTGGTTAAAGGAAATCTAATTTCAATTTAGTTATGCATACATCGCAGATCCATTTTATATTTTAGTAGTAGGCAAAATAAAAATATGAGTAGAGATGATTTTATTAAACAAAAAAAAAAAAAAAAAAAAAAAAAAAAAAAAATAAAGTAAAGTAAACCTTTGACCTTACTTCTAATATTATATGCTACATATACATTTATATATTTTTTATTATTGAAAATAAAAACACAAGTGTCTTAAATGTCTACATATGTAAATAAACGAACGAAAATTTGCATAATAATATAATTTTCAAGCACAGATAACAAGGCGAAACTCCCCATTTACAAAACTAAAAAAAAATGATGGTTCGTTTCCTTAAAAAAATACAAATGAGCCCGGTAGGAATGATTTAAGATTTAGTTAAATTTTTAATGCAATTGGCAACGACTGCTGATTCTAGGTTAGATTTAATGGGTTATGAAATGTGTTTTTTTTTTGCATTCAGATTTGGCTATTTTACAAGGCCTTAAAAGATGCCTACTTCACGACTGCTAGAGTCTTAACATTAAAAATGCTTCATAAATTTGATAATTTGTGCCCAGCACCCGTTCCTATTTCTATTTGTAATTTGCCAATAAGAAAAACACACCCATCCCGCATTTTTATGGCATATGACATTTTTGCTATTTTTTCAAATATTTTGTTAAAAAGCCATTTTTGGTCCAGCTTGCCAAAAAATACCTTTTTTTGCAACCTAGAAGAAATTTTAAAATAAGCTTAGCGAATATGAGGTATAACTGCAAACTTCGGAAGTAAAATGCATCTGCTCAAGTTTCTTGAAATTACAAACAAAATGGTTTTCTATAAATGAAAGCTTTGACAGTGCTAAAGAAAATTTAAAAGATGTCAGTAAAAAAGATTTTGTTAAAAAGTTTAAAAAAAGTTTTAGATCGTAATACCGGCTTAAAAGATTAATTAAAATAAGAAAAAGTGTATGTGAGTAGTCCACTTGCAAAGTATGCAAAATCCGGTATTCTATTGGTTTTTTTAGAATACCTTCCTTATTCGTTATCATTCTCCTACAAAACTCCGTAAGTTACGCGCAATTTAGGTTAATTATTTAATACTCCTGCAAAACTCTCTATATGACATGGCATTTTAAGTTTGGGAAACTGTTTTAATCGATTTTCTCCGAATTTTATTTTTTTAACTTAGCGGTGTTTGTAAGTAGACTACCTACTCATATTTTAATGAAAGTGGGTTGGATGAATTTATTGAAAACCTTTCTTTATGCAATCAATTATGCCCCAGTTACATCTTGCGATGTTGAAAGAGTGTTTCCCATTTATTGAAAATTTGAAGAAACGCCTATACTATACAATCAAAACTTAATAAAATAAATGTTTCTGAAATAACAAGATGCTTAGTTTTGCCAGCTTGCGGCATTTTTTATATTTATGTAAAAATGTAAGAACGTCAAAGTTAAAATTTTTAAAATTAATAAAAAATATAAAATAAATTTGCTTGTAAAAAATTCATTGTAACAAAACATGAATGAAAAAGTGTAAATATTGATTATATTTCTGAACAAATATGTTGGTTTAAAATCTTTTTATACATAGGGAAAAAGTTCGAGGTGCCTTAACGACTCTAGCACAACATTCTGCTCTTACTTTTTATACCCACACTACTGTATCTGAAGAGGATATTATGTGTTTGTGCAAATGTGTGTAACAAATTTAAATATAGATTCTGAATCCACCTTTAGTATAACGATTGACTCAAAATCACTTTCAGAATCCATCTTACGAGGTCCGTCCTTTTATCAGGCTGGCTGGTTGTCTGTCCAAGATAACTTTGTGCGCAAATTACAGGTCGAATTTCGGAAATAATTTTATAAAATTTGGCACATATGATTTTATTGCCACAAGGTCGAAGCCTTTTAAAAAGCGGAGAAGCGGTTATTTATTTTTCATAGCCCACATGCAAACTTCTTTCCGGAATAGGGTTTTTTGCCCATTAACCATCTTGTTTTATAGACATTTTGGTTTAATTAGGTCCAAAAATATTTTGTTGCAACCTACATAAATCAGCAATATTAGAATCCGTCCATATTTGACCACAGCTCCCATACGAATGCACTTAAAATAAGTTACCTTAATAAAAGCTTCTATGTTATCTCATAGTAGTTATATTTAGTAGTAGATATTTAGATAATATTTGACACAAAAATCTCTTATGTGAATCTTAACCTCACAACATACTCTTTTTGCGGACACATGATCGCCCAAATACTGTTATGTGGGGTCGGGCTTTATCGACTATACTTTTTTCTTTTTTTTGTGTAAAAAGTTGGCTTTTTTACTCTATATTTTTAATCTTTCAACAGTATATTTATTATCGTTATTATTTAACAAGAACTTTTTTTGTATCGTTAGCTACCGACATTGTTTGCCGATAAAAATTGTTAAAATTTCATTACAGAATAGTTCTTAACGACAATTATCGTTAGCTAACGAATTTTGACTACTTAACGACAATTTTTTGTCGTTAAAAAGTTACAGAATTTCAGTACTGGTCATAACTAGTAGGTACTGAGGTACAATAAAATCGTTTACAGAAGTTATAAAATCTGTTTCTAAATAATTACTGCACACAAGATACTCAAGGCACCTATCACTGAGTTTTAATAAACTTCTTGACGCTATTCCGTCTTGAGACTCGGTTATGCCATGCATACCCTTCCAACTTGGCGAAAAAATTCCTATAGCTACTATTTCTCATGGCTACCTACCATACGACACTTTCATAAGTAAGAATTTATCAAGCAACCGATGTGTAAATCCAGTTTACTACATTTGGTCGTGGTCCCCAATTCTTTCTATTTGAGTTTCGTCATGTGTAGTTGGCATTGAGACTTTCCAGAGTTGCCATTAGTGTTGCCAATTCAGCATTTTTTATGCTAGATCTAGCATTTTTTAAAGTATTTTGGCATGATATAAACGGATTTAGCATGTAGAATATTTGTTTTAGCATTATTTAAAAATGTCTTGCAGTTTTTAGTTCTTGTGGTATTATTAATATTTTCTATAATGTTTAATACAAATATTAAAGAAAAAAGGAAAGATTTTAGATTTTATCATTGAATTAGATCTAATGTAAGAGCAGAGGCGGTATTAAGCTTATGTGCTGTACACAGTTCGGTTGCACCTGTCGATCATCTGACAAACCTTTGTAAAAGGCAATTTGACACTTCGTCGCGGAACCGAAGGACAAAGTATAGCATATTATAAAAAATGTGCTTGGCCCTTACTTTAATGAAGATTTTTCTATATTTATTATATAAATTTTGTAAGCATTTATTCAAATTTTTTTTTTACAAAATTTAGCATTTTTCCTTTTTAAGTTTTGGCAACACTGGTTGCCATATTTGAAAACTACTGACAAAATATCATTTCTTGTTCGATCATGTCAGAGTCCTGAAGGGGGGTTTCACGTCATCAGTAATACTGAATATTTGTCTAGGACAAAATTTCCTGTTGGGTTTAAATTTAAATGCCATTTAGTTGTTTGTTGTTATACCCTCCACCACCAAGGGTGGTGAATGAGGGTATATTTAGGTTGACATATACTTTGCAACACCAAGGATTATTCGGATAAAACCCCATAAACTGTGTATATTCTAGGTCCTTGAGACATTAATACGCCTAAAAAGAAACCAAAAAAGGAGAGCAATGAAATTTGGTTTTTTTAGTTTTATATGACTACTAACTTTACCCGGAGCACTTCGCTACCCTAATAAAACAGCATTTGTAAATTTTATTTAAGATATATCTCCTGTGTTGATAGCGAAGAAATCTGTACAACATTTCAAACTTCAAATATTACCCTTCTGCAGATATTTAGGCCGGGCTTGTAAAATGTATGTAGATTAAGTTTAAACCTAGTTTAACGTAGTCTGAAACTCGGATTTTTCCGGCGAAATGTGATTTTTTTATTATATCATTAAAGACCAACATTTTAAGCAAAACTAAGCTGTTCCGTCAAAATTTTGTATACAAACTTGGTAATGGCGGAAAAAATCTGTTTTCAGATAAACTAAACCTAGATAAACTGAGATCTTAAAAACCCAGCCTTGCTGTTTTTGGTGGTGCCACCATCTGATAAGCTTTAGCACACATTGTTGGTGTTATTTCTTTTACTGTTTTGGTATGAAAGGTGCCACGCCCACTTGAAAAGCTACAAATATTTATAATCTTTGCTAAGCGTCGAGTAGTCAGCAATATACTGTAAAATTTTAGGAAAACAATTAAGTATCTCAGAAGTATTTAGGGAGCAAACAAACAAATGCATTTTTATGTGTATATAATATAGATAACTGACACCATAACATAGTTGCAAAAATGATATTGTAATCAATTGTGGTAAACATAAGTATTTTTTATATGACCAGAAATGGTTATGTCAGATTCCATAAAAGGCCATTTGTTAAAAATTATAATTTAAAGTGGAGGGTGTAAAAGATTCAGCACAGTTGATTCAAACATACTCACTAGTTTGAAAAATAAATAAAAAACAAACTCATACGTATGCGTTATTTTTCTAAGGATAAAAAAAAATGCGGAAAAATCAAGTATACGTCGTGTAGAATGTGTTTGGCACCAATAATCTTAAAATGGAATTAAAGCTGAATTTATTTGTTTTTGTGTGAAAATATAATGATGATGTGTTTGTATATGCTGAGGTGTAATCTTCATTGACTTTGTATTTGTAAGAGATAAAAAAAAATCATTTGAATATCATGAAAAAAATTGCTAAATTACAACATTTTGCCAGCACATAAAAAACAAATGCATTATTGATTACCAACAACCATAATCTGGGGCAAAATTGTTATATTATTACCATAATTTCAGAGTGGGGCGAAAGTAAAAAATAGGAGTAAATTTTCTTAGATTCTAAAACTAGTTGGAAGTCTAGAGAAAATATTCCCTTTTTTAAAACAATGAAACTAATTTGTTTTCTTGAAATTAATTTCCTTTTACTATTTTTTTTAGCCACTGTATTATTTAAACGGGGGGAAAAAACATTTTATTGCTGGTATCTTAACAATAACAAATGTTAAGGAAATTAAACCTGACGTCTATAACAAAGTGATTTCAAATGCAAATTTTTGCTTAGAGAAATAAAAACGAAATTTATTTAAGGATTTATTTATTTATATATGTTAAAAAGAAAAGCATAAATTTAACATGTTGAAAAAGAAAATAAAAATTGAGAATGCTTTATTTGCGGTGTCAAATTTGTTATATCTCATTGAAAAACTTTATTTGGAAATACTTCCTTCGTATGCTCTACTAAAACTTGAATGTGTCTTAAAGTTTTAATTTTACTTGTGTTTTTATAACACTTTGTTTATCAACTTGTATTAAAACTTTAAATTTCCCCAAATTGGAGTTCTTCCAATTCTTTAAGCAAAAAAACTTATTTCTTTAACCGAAAAACTAAAAAGGTACTTATATAAATGAAATATTAAACCTGTGTTTTTAGTGTGATTTTGGTGAAATATTTGAAAACAAAGCTTATTTTAAAGGAATATTAAAAGAAATTATTCTACTGAAGGAAAAAAAAATTACAACTGCGGTGGTATTCTTCACTTTTTTAGTCTAGATTTGATAACGTTTTGTTGTAGATTTAATAACGTTTGTTGTTGAAAATAGTGGCTTCTTGGACTTTTTTCTTTGGGGTTATTTGAAAGAAAAGGTGTACGTCGAAATCTAGTAACAGTTCAAGAGCTCGTTTCATAAAAAAATTTTCATTGGTTAACTGAAAATTTTCATGGTCTAAATGGAATTTCATAGTTAGAATGAAGTATTTTCGTTAAGATCGCTTTATTGGATTTCGTAATTATGTTAAAAATTTTCATTGGATATATGAAAACTTAAGTTTGTCCAAGTTAAACAAAAAAATTTTATTGGGAACATAATAAAACAATATACAAACACAACTATATTCATAAATTAATACAAAATTATAGTTTCCTTAAAAAAATTTTTAATTAAAAAATGTAAGATTTAATTTAAGATTTAAGATTGAAATCAAAATTTGTTTTATAAAAGCAACATATTTCAATAATTGAAAAAAAAAATATTTTTAACATTTAAATAACTCTATAGTCTCAATAATTAAAAGTATAAAAATATTTCGAAAAAAGCATGCCTTCATAAATTTAAATTTTCATTATGACAATGAAAAATGTCATTATAGTAATGAAACAAAAACTTTCAATCCATAAACATGCATGTTTTTAGTTTTCTTTCTCTTTAAAAAAACACACACTTATTTTAAACTGGTGCTAACCACATGATGTATACGAAAAAGCTTGTTCTCCCTTTATATGTTCTTTTTTTATTATGCGTTAGCAAAAAAAAATCAACGTTGTTATTGTTGTTATAGAAAATTTAATCTCATATTTACGCTCTTAATTAAGTAATGACAAAAACATAGTTTTTTTTATTTAAAAACTACTCTGCCCCGGTAGAGTAGCTGTTAGTGAGCTAGTCTATCAGCGCCGGGGTTGCGGGATCGATTCCCGCCAGAGACTCTGGCTCCTGCAGACAAACGTAAAGCTCCGCCCAAGGCGAATTCAACTACAGGTGGTGTCGGAACTACAACAATCCAAAAACAACAGAAACAACATAGAGGTTTTTACATTGCATTGTTAGTGCCATTAGCTCGAAACGTCAACCATTTTTAGCAAAACACTAACAAATCAAAACAAATAAGCTCGAACTGTCAAATTCAGATGCCGTTTCGACACCACCTGTAGTTGAATTCGCCTTGGATCCGCCGTATTAGTTTAGGGTATTAAAAAAAAAAAATAAATTAAAAAAAAAATTAAATAAAAAAAACAAAATTTTTTTACTTTTTTGAAAGTATTCATTCAATGAATAATATTCATAGATCTAATGTAATGTTTCATTAAATACATTTTAATGAAACAGGTTTCATTGATCCAACGAAGCACTGCATAGGTTCCTTTTTAATGTAATTTTTCATGGGATTAATGTCAAAATTCATTGGTATTGTGAAGAAAATTCTTTCAGTGTACAGTCACTAATTTTAATAGGCTTCGTAAAATCATAATTTTAATTGCGTCCTGTACCTTTATTAGAGAAAACTTGCATATTTCGAGAGATTCTTTGTTTGAGAGGTCAAATGGTAGATTAAATGTTTGCCAAAAAACCTAAAGTTTTTCAAATTATGTTCAAAGTTAACACCTGAACCTTGACTACGAGCTTTGTACGGTCTTAGGATAGACATATTTTAATCCGTTTAGATGGTAATCAAAATTGATTTATTATTTCTTGGCGTTAAAACACAAGTATGCTCTCCTTGATCGCTGGCAACATACCATTTAATTATATTTGAAATGAAAAGAGCTTTTTTAGCTAAAATAATTTTAAGAAGTGTTATAGATGGTATGATAAATTCAATATACATGCCAGGTGTATACAAAACACTCTGCACTTATTTGTATAAAAGGTAATGTAATAAATTATTTTTCCAACAAACAAAAGTAAATCTGTTTTCCATGCCACTTTCAATTGCTGTGAAAATTTCAATTCAACCATAATAATTCAAATATTCTTTTAAAATTACTCATGTAAAAAAATATTTCTTACAAATATTGTTGGTACAAAAACTTCCACAGCTAACTTAAATGTTATAAACTAAACTCCATAAATATTGCAGCAGACAAAAAAAAAAACGAGAAAGTAAAAAAGAAATATTAAAAATTATTAACTGGCATCACACAAAAATTATTCTAAAGTACAATCTAAACGTCAAAAGCCTTTTTTCTACTCTCTCAACAATTTTCTAGCACTTAACTTTTATTTCTATTGCCGCTGCATGTTGCTTTGGCTACGGCAACAACATCAGCAGCGGCTCTATTAAAGTCAACTTAAAAAGTGAAAAAAAAAAAAATTTTTTTATATAAAAATTTCTTTTATAAAAGAAACACTTTACATTTAAAGGTAATTACCTTTATAACTTGTTGGTTGAATGGTACTGTGCCACAACCACTTGTTTTCCCTCTTCTTTGGTTTTTTCCATTTTTGAGCTGTCGAAGTTGTTGAACTGTGTTTTGCAGCTTCATTCATTTGTAAACTATGGTTATGGCACCCAGCATCATAAAAATATAAAACGAAAATATCGTTTATATCTGTGTGCCTTTAAAATTCGCAAGGAAAAAGGACGTAAAACTGCACTTGACAGTGATGCCAATTATATAAAAAGAAGCCTGGGACATGTATTTTTTGTAGTATTGTAATGGTAATAAATTAAGAGTTATGATTAGTAAGATATTTCATATGCAACAGGGTGGCCACAAAGAAAGCCCTTGGGGGAAAACTATTTAAGAATAAAATTGTATGTCCAACTAATAGATAAATGATGCCATAAATTTCTTTTAAAGAAAAAAAAACTTAAAACTCAAACTTTTTCTAAGATTACTAAGTGGTGGTGTTCATATTTGATAATAACATCTAAATTTATCAATTTATGTAAAAAAATCGCCTAAAAAGAGTTTGGTAACCCCTTTTTTTGTTATGGTTTTCAATTCTGTTTAAAAATATAGGGTAGCCTCATGGTTGCTAGATTGGGTGATAAAAAAATTGACGATTAACTAGGGGCATATCGCAGTTTTTAAATACAATAACTGGACCAGCAGTGGCAATTGTATGTGTATTATTGTATAATTGCAAGATCTGGGCAACGAAAAATCCCAAGGTAATTCATAAGCAACATATGCCTCCTCGTAAGAAAACACTTTGGTATGAAATAACATGCAAAAGAATTACAGGTCCATATTTTAGTGTATGAGAAGTCGGTAATAAAGTTATAACCGGTGTTGCAAGAAAATGGAAAACATAAAAAAATGTTTAAGCCAGCTATGGAGCTTAAGTGTAAAAGTGATTTCCAAAAGATGGAGCCACAGCGTATAGGTCAAATCAAACAGTGGAGTTATTAGGAAATATTTTCGGTAAACGCATTCCTAAAAGAGGCAGCGATTTTTATTGGCCACCGCGTTTGATGTAGTAAACCGCTTTTGCATTTTTTTTTTGGATGGTGGGGGGTGTTAAATGGCACACACCACAAAGTCTAATGCTATGTTCACATTTCGGTTCTTAAACGATTTTAAGCATCTCGAACGTGAATAATCTCTAACTATATCAAAATCGAGATGATTATCTCTACATTAAAGTGATTTGTTAATCACTTCAATCATTTCAATAATCACATAGCATTATCTGAACATACCTCAAACTGAGTATGATGTATCAACGGCCACAATAAACGTACCTCTCACGTGTACAACCGAACACAATTTCTTCTCAATGTTTTAATTTAATCCTTAAACAATCCAATCTTAAACAAAATCACAATTTCATCACTAATATGTTAAAGTAATCTTCTAATAACTTTATTAAAGTATTTGTATACCCTCCACCACAATTAGTTGTGAAGAGGGTATACTAAAATTGTCATTCCGTGTGAAACTTTTTTGTTTTGTTATGTAGGTCTGAGCTCATAAAGTATCTATAATCTGGGTCCTTGAGTATTTCTAAGTCGATTTAGCCATATGCGTCTGTCTATCCGTCTGTTAAAAACACGCTCACTTTCGAAAAACTAAAAAGAAATAAAGAAAGTGTCAAATTGCTTGTCGTTATCCTAAGCAGTTTGGGATTGAAATCCAGCAAAATCGGTTCAGTAGGATCAGAGCTATGAATCAAAATGTAGAAACACCACCTAAAAAAAATTGATAATTTTGTTACTAAAACCTACGTTAATTTTGGAAAAATGAACGAAATGATATAAGATTTTGCAAAAATGCGTTTTATTCGACTAAAAATCACGCTGTAAAATTTTGTACGCCTATCACCGTAATTAATAATGCTATCATAACAAAATTTTGCACGTCATAGTTTTTTAGGACTAAAAATAACACGTGAAATTTCATGAAGATCGGTACATAATATACACTAGGCTCCATACAAACCCAACTCCCGGAAAACAGTTAAGTACGCCTAAAACCGTAATTCACAGTGCTATCATAATAGAAATTGGTACATCACAGTTTTTTAGGACTAGAAATGACACTGTGAAATTTCGTGAAGATAGGTCCATAATTTACCCTACTCTTATCTTATTATCCACTCTAATGTTCCTTAAATAAATCCCGGTAATTATGAATGCTAAGCATTTTGGAACAAAAGAAAAGCTACCCGACTTCTTACAATTGAATGTCTAAAATATATTCCAAACAATACAAGTAATTTACTTTTGACCGATTAATCACGTTTTATTGCATAAGATGGCAATTGATTGCGAATAATTGATTACATTTGATATATTCCTGGAAATAAAAGACAAATATTCTGCATTTCCGAGTATGGAAAAAGTCCAGGTATTTATAAGCCCTAGTTCTGATAAAAGAGTTTTACTAAAGCTTTCTAAAACTCCTGGCAATTGGTGCCAAGTGCACAGAAATAATGTTTGTATTTAGATAAAATTCAGTCTATTTATGATTTATATTATTCTATATTTTGCAACCAATTATAATAGGAATAGGCAGTGAAAGCGACTTTCGGGCGCGAACATTTTATATACCACTCCCGAAAGTCGTTTCCATAGTACAATTTTGCAGCCTAACTGTTCAGAGGTCTCATATTATATTATCTCAAAATATGTGTAAATTTCTAAATAAAATTCAGAATAAATTACCTTTATTTAGATCTTAACCTCATTACAAAATTTTGTTAGTTAAGTTCATGATTTTCCTTAGGACTAAAAAAGGGTTTATTTTCGAAAACTATTTTGCAATTAATCCCAAGGGTATAATATGATCGGGCTAGGCTGACTTTAATACATTCTTATTTGTTTTTTATTTAATTTCTGAACAGTAAAGATGAACAGACTATTTGCTAGAGTTTCATCTAAAAGATTCCATTAAAAAGTATTAGCCTTTTAAAATACCCAATTTGCTAATTAAGTGCATAATTGTAGTTTTCTATTTGTTTGCATTCTTTAAGAAAGAAGCTCTTTAGCAAATTAATAGCAGCACAATTCCTCCCCTTTAAATATATTTCTATTTTACTCTCTCGAACATTTCTCTTTGTTGAAATGATTAATAAACGAATTCCAAATAAATTAATTTTATTACCTTTTATTTCGAACAAAAGAGAATTTAGAAATTTACGTTTTTCAGAAATACCACAACAATGTCAAAAGGAATTGTTTATTAACTACTCGTTTGCACAGGCACAAACTACAATCATGAAGCATTAATTTTCAAGCTAAAATAACTTTTGCATGAAATTAAGAAGACAAAATAGTCCATGCAAATGTACACATGTATGTGTGATAAAGGTTTTCTTTATATAAAATTGTATATATGAGTTCAAAATCTACGCAAGTGCATGTGAGGAAGACCACAAGAATGTTTCGTTGTATCAGTGCAGAAATAACTTTAAGCAAACACACACACACATACACACCCAGAAAAAAATACAAAAACAATAAACAACACACTTAAAGGTGAAGTTTTTTTCTTCTACATTATTACATTTACATACTTTTTGATATTTTTATGTATAGCTACAGATGCATGTACATATTAACATATAAAATCTTTTACAAATACATACACAAGTATAAAACACTTGTATACATCCTCGAGGTTAAAGAGACATAATAAAACATGACATGAACTGCACTGGGGCTGGTTTCTCATCAAAAAAGTTTACGTGCAAAAAAAAAAACACTATAAAAGTCTATAGTTTAAAGTTCGCCGATGTTAAATCAAAGTCAACAGAAAAAAAGAATAGTGATTAAATGACAACCCAGACGAAAGACAATGCACAGAGGATGTTCTATGACATACTAACTTTAGTATACAATCACATTTTGACGCTTCAATACCCACACATATACAGACAAGTGTACGGAGAGTTAAAACTAAAGGACATGTGATGACCGTAATATGGTATTATCATGCGTTCATTAAGCTTTTTCCAGTACTAACAGCAAAAAGTATTTTTCATACATGGAACAATAGCAAATTGAGGTGCTTGTGAATGTGTAAGTGTGCGTAGCTTTGAAATATGTGTGTAAGCAGAGTTTACATCTTTTTTCATATATATTAAGCAGCAAAGTGTCAGTGACATGACGCTTTAGGTTTTGTTGGTTTATACCCCAAAAATGGGTTTAAACAGGAAATTGCGTTATTTGTCTTTTAATATTGTTGTTCTCATTTTTTACTTCTGGTTCCTTTTTTTTGGCTATGTATTTGTGTTTGTGTAACTGTAACTGTAACTAGGCCCTATAAAGATGGTTTATTGAGTGTTCATTAGTGTGGTCCGAAATGCACTTTTCGAAACCAGTTGTAATCTTACATGGACAATTGAAAAATTAAAGCATTGCTAGAATATAGTTCATTTATTTTGAGAATAAATATCAAAAATGGATGTCTCTGTCAATGCCCTCGAACCACTCCTATTATTGATCTTAGACTGTTGAAGCGGTTGGATAACTACAAAATTATTAATGAAGCAGTTGCTTCCACTATGTTAAAAACTTTTCTACGTCATCAGTGGTACTCTACCTCAAAATTGGCTGCCTTAGCGATTTTTGATGAACATATCGACATACGCCAAGTAGAGAGAACGAAGACAACCTTAAAAACAAAGAAATTCAAGAATTAATTTCGAAAACCAGTCTTATTTGTTTTAGAAGCTTGCAATTTTTCAATTTTTTTTCTTAAAACAGATCCAGAAAATTGGGAAGTCATTTCAAGATGCAAAGAACAAAGTTCAACATTTTCAAGTGACAAATGATGTGGCAGAACGAGGTGTGGCTTTGGCTAACACTTACTTCAATGTCACAACTTCTGAAGCTGATTTTCAGAATTTATTGTTGGGTATGAGTAATATCATAAACTGGAAACAAAACTGAAAACCGGTATAACTCAGAAACGGTTAGAGCAAATTTAAAAATATTACTAAATTATTTAGTATTAATTGATCTTTCAAACTGCATTTTTAGTTTGTTTCATTTTCATAAACAAATTTTTAAGTTAAAAAGCGCTATTTACAAAATTTATTGAAAAACTACACGCAGAGAAAAAATATGGTTGGGCATGGTTACGGCAACAACACTATGTTTAATGTAACAATATATTGTTGTCGTACACAAATAATTGTTATTTTTATTTAATATCAACAATATTATAGTTACTGTAAACATATCAATGTTTATCGCAATTATGAATTTGAGTATTGTTGACCGAAAAATAATTATTTTTCTAACAACTTAATTATGATAACTTCCTAAACATATTTTATTTCTCACAACCATATCATGATATTTAATAGCCATAACATGATAACTTTCTATACATTTATCATATTATGCTAAAGATGCAATCAAACTATTTTTACTCTAATCATATTTTGTTAGCGCCATTTGTAAAATAATTTTGAAGAAGTTGTGTCGTTTTTTTTATTTGTGAGCGGTTAAACAATTAAAAGATAAAATTCCATAAAAAAAAATAAGTTTAAAGAAATTAAAAAATTTAAATATTAGCGGAGTTCATTCAAGTATTAGTGATGTAATAGTGCAAATGCAAAATATCATAGTTTTTTGTAAAATCCAACAACAAAACACACAGAGATTTCGTTATATTTTATAAAAGTGCTACGATATTTCTGTGGTTTCATGGGCAACCGCGTATGTCTTAAAACAAATTGTTCAGGAAAGCCGAAAACCCATTCTAGATCAAACTATCGGCTAGGTATTGCACATTTTAAACTTTGTCATTACGTTATAAAACGGAATTGATCTATCTTTTTTCAAAAAAATATAAAGAGCGTTCAAAATTAGGCAATATGGCATCAACATCTTAAAATCAAAAAAATGGACACACGCGGTTGCCCATGAAAACCACAGATTTTTCATTTGCTCTTTTGCAAGCCTTATATTGAACTCCGCTATTTGATTAACATTAAGAAAAATTGTAAAAAGCCACAAAATAAAAAATCGATTCAAAAATATTTAAATTTATTTTGTATTTTTATGACAGCTATGAAAGGTGCTGTATCATAATATGATTGCTTCTAAATTTATTATGATTAACATGATGATAATATGATTACTTCTTAGCTTATTATGATTAACATGACAATAATTTGATTACTTCTTAACTTAGTATGATTAACAGAATAATAATATGATTAAGGGAAAAATATTATGATGACATATTACGAGTATATTGAGTCATAATATGTTTCAATAATAATCTTAATATGGTGACTACAATCATAATTCTTATCATAATATGTTGCTCTTAGAATATGTTTACCATAACCATGTTTTTTCTTTGCGTGTACGAACAATTGAGGGGTATAGTTGCAAAGGCTGCAATCTCCACTTTTTTCACAAACGTAACTAATAATACCTTTTAGTTGTATTCAATGAATGATTCCGATTACTGAATATGACGTTACCAGATACACTTTAATCCCATAAAAAATTATGTTTAAATATTAAGAACTGTTGCAAAAACGGCAATTGTCGGAGATTGTCGTTTTTGCAATGATCACAGTTTGTTAAGCTTTTTTTTCTCAACCATTTTCGAAAATTTATGCTATTTTATTTTTTCTGTTTCTTTTTTGCAAAACAAAACTAAAAGATATGAAAAAAATAACAATTTCTTTTTTAAACAGTTAGTTTTATGGATCATTTTATAACTTTGTCGTAATTATGGAGCTGAGTTGTTATGAAGGTCCTCCAAATAAATCAAGAAAATCAAGACACCCACAAATGGAAAAGCAATTGATTACAGCAAACACAGCAATCTCCAATTTTATTATTATAATTGCCAGCAAACCGCTATATCGATTTGGTTGAAACTTGCATCATATCTTCATCATATGCTTATTTACTGAATAGCATAACAAACAATACATAAATATGAATATACTTTGAGCTAGAGGTTTTTACTATTTATTACGAAAACTATAAATGTGGAGATTGCAGTCTTTGTATCTGAGCAAATGAGCAAATTCGTTGCTTATAGTTTTTGCAAACAAAAATATAGCTGGGATATTTATCTTTTAAATTTTTTCCTTAAAAGTAAAGAGAATCGTAGTTTTTGACAAAGTTATCAAGACAACTCAAAAAAGTCCGGCAAACCCGATTTTTGGCAACAACTCGACTTAAACGACCTCTAAACCTCTTCCGAAAAACCTGAAAAAATCTCAAAAATACTTTACCCTATAAACTTTTAAACTATGGCTGAGCTGAACACTTACTCGAAGTTTCAAAACATCGAAAACAACTAAATTTTTAGAAACAACAAATTTGTCGATTAAGACTAGTATTGTTATTCCTCTTCTTCGTGCAGCGTATTACACCTTAACCTTTTTATATGTAGAGCCAACGATCGTTTTATGTTCAATTCAAGAATGCATGTCGTATTTAGGTACTCGCCCGCTTTTGTTTTTAAGTGCATAACACGAGCATTGTCTTCATCTTTAACGTTCAAACACATGAAGACAATGTTCAAAGTTCAGTAAAAAAAAAAATGAAACAATTGTTATTGTTAATTTAGTTATTCGCATGGGCTTTGAACTTCGTGTGTCATGACGAAAGTTGTATTACGAAGTGATAGATATACAACAAAAACATCCTTGTTTTGTCATCTACGAACATACCGACAGACAATCGTTCTTTTTTACATTATTTAAAAATACTCGTTGTACCATATGAAGTGCATATTATCTTGGCAGTGTTTAACAAACTTAATACAAAAATTTTATTTGGCGAATTTTTGGTGCATAATTTGTCAACGAAGGTGAAATATTATCTGACAACTCTGATACTATCTTTAAATTTCACCAATATATTCACAATGATGTTCGCTTTAATATTTATGGGTACGATAAAAAAAAGTGATCAAAGAAAGTTTTTTGGGCCACTCTAATGTTCATATTGTTACTTGATGTACAGATTGTAGCCGGAAATAATTTATAACCAATAACTAAAATTCATTGTATTGCCTAAAAAGTAGGCTACAGGTGGTAATATAGATTATAGAAATGACCATTCTAATGTTTTGTTTTTTGTTCTTTCAACAAAAATTTTCAAATTAAAGGTTGAACAATATGGCTTTCCATGTTTAACTATAACTTTGGAACAGTTGTGCTCAACACACTTAATAAAATACTTACACTTCGATTAAAGAAATAACAACAACAACACGTAAGCAGTACAAAACCAAGTTGATATTTTTTTAATTTTAGTGAGTAACAAGTTAGAGTGCTATATTCGGCTGTGCCGAATCTTTGATACCCTCCACCGACAGTTCGAATGTTTAAGGAGTAATATCTGTATGATGTCTTTTTATTATTATTATCTTAAACTGTGACGATTTGTTATTAATTTTGGTTTTAGGAGACTAAACTGTTTTCCGGGAGTAGGGCATATATGGGGCCTAGGGTAAATTATGTACCGATCTTCACGAAATTTCACAGTATCATTTATAGTCCTATAAAATTGTGACGAGCCAAAATTTGTTATGATTGCATTATTTTTTACGGTTTTAGGCGTACTAAACTGTTTTCCGGGAGTAGTGTTTATATGGGGCTTAGGGTAAATTATGGACCGATCTTCGAAATTTTACAGTGTCATTTCTAGTCGAATAAAATGGACTTGTGCAAAATCTTATGTCATTCCGTGCATTTTTGCATCATTTATGTTAGATTTTGTAACAAAATTATCAAGTTTTTGAAGGTGGTGGTTCCACATTTTGATTCATAGCTCTGGTCCTACTGAACCGATTTTGCTGAAATTCAATCCCAAACTGCTAAGGATAACTACAAGCAATTTGACACCTAGTTTGTTTATTTCTTTTGAGTTTTTCGAAAGTGAGCGTGTTTTCAACAGACGGACAGACGGACAGACTGACGGACGGACAGACAGACGGACATGGCTAAATCGACTTGGAATTACTCAAGCAGCCAGAATATATATACTTTATGGGGTCTGAGATGAATAATAAAAAAGTTTCATACGGAATGACAAACTTAGTATACCCTCTTCACAACTAATTGTGGTGGAGGGTATAAAAAAAAAAATAAAAAAAACTGAAAAAACTAGATTTTTATAATCTACCCAAACACGCGTATAGCGAAATAAAGAATACGCTAATGACTGCTTTAAAGCGTTTTATAAATATATTAAGTTAAATAAAACGATTAACATACGAATTTGTCAAATAATTAAAACAAGTGTTCGCGTTATGGTTAAAATTCGACCATACATTTTTATGTATATATGAAGAAAACATAGTTCATCGAAGTATTAGTAAATTAACATGTTTCGAGCATTTATTTTTTCCGTCTTAGTGAATCGATTTCGCTAGGGACTAACCTCCGATTAAAATTTTATCTTCTGCGTGAGTAAATTTAATTTTTTAAGTTCAAGTTCATCAGAAAATATCAATTGAAAAACAAAAAAGTATCCAAAAGTCTCCTCTTATATGTAGATTCTCATCCACTCAGGAACATGCATGTTTATTTTTTTCTTTGTAGGTCGAATATTAACACAAATTCAAAAAGTACCAGATGAAAACAAAAAGTACCAACATTTTTCATCTTATATGTTCTCATTCTCTCAGTAACCTGCACATATAAAATTATGTTTCTAAGTTCAATATTACAAAAAATTTAAAAATAATCACATGAAGCACGGAAAAGTAAAAGACAGAAATTTAATTTTCCGTATTTCCCCTTTTTGATACTTTTTTCTTCGCACAGAGATTCGGTTGACAAACAAAGAAAGAAAGCGTTCTTAAGTGTTTTACCTGTGCTGATTTATACATAAGATTTATATAGTCGAAATATTCAAAAACCGGTTTCTGAAATTGTCGAATAATCGACCACCCTATTTTTTTTTTATTATTTGATAATTGAAAAAAAACAAATTTTTTTTGCTCTGCATATGTGTTAGTAGCAAATTTGAACGTTTATAACTCTGAAATTATTGAACAGGTTTTAATAAAATGTATGAGTTGTTCAGACCTGATTTTGTTTTAACCGCCTATAACTTATAGTTAAATTCCACTTCGATTCTATTTCTCTCAAGCTTAAACCAACTTATTTTAATAAAATATGTAGGTTATATACATGATTTGATTGTTTAGAGGCATAGAACTTTTATTTAAAAATAAAACATAACAAATTTCATGTCATTTAATGTTTAAAATAATTTCTGGCATATGGCCTCCGCGACTGCGTCTTGTATACGCCTTTTTGCAATACTTTTTTGAGCATACCCACTCTTATTTCATTAAAATTGCGTCGAATGTTGACTACTCAATGATCGATCGTTGCTGATTAATAAGCACGGACCAGGGATTTGACGTACTCTCACAAAAACTAGTCAAAAGGTGTGAAACTATACGAATTAAGTGGCCAATTCACATGTGTATTTCGGTAACCAAACGTTTGGCTCAACAAAGTGATGGATTTAATCGCTGTATAACATTATGTGCATTGTTGTTAGAATAATTTCTAATCCAAATGATTTGCAGTTACATGAGGAATAAGAGAATCAGGAATCAGCAGTGTTCATTCACGGTAATATTGGCACCATTTTTGGATTTAATGGAAAATGGGTCGATGAAACCTTCGGCATGCAAACCGCACCAAATATGTAGTTATTTTTCTCAAGAGTCTCATGAGGATTGTGCTCTCTCCCTAAATGATAACTCTGCTTGTTTACATACCCGTTAAGCCGGAAATGAGCCTCATCGCTGAAGATGAGTTGACAATAAAAATTTGGTGCAACTTTCATTTTATTCTTAGTTCATTCACTGAACCCACGGCGCAATTGATGGTCCACTGGCTTTTATTGTTGCACCAGTTAGATTTTATATGGAGTGATAAATTCGATTTCTCTATCAAACTTACGTCTGTCTACAGCGGCGATGGCTTCTTATGTAGCCACGAGCAGCGTATTAGCATTATAGCTTTACGAAGTGCTCTATAAGTTTGGCTAACAGATCGCAAATTTTGAAAAATAATTTTCACGATTTGTAAACGTTGTTTTGGTGTTAGTCTTTGCATGGTGATTTGCCAAAGTATACTTAAAAAAAAGTGCGACACAATATTTCAATATTTTGCATGTTTGAAATTCTGCTTAAATATATATAACGCCAAGGAAATGCTCTGTACACTGAAAGAATTATGTCATAAGTCTAATAAATCAATTTTATTAAGTTTTTTTCTTTAATCCAATGAAAAATTTCATTACGGTAATGAAATTAAACAAATGTAATGAAGCAATTTTATTAACATTACGAAATAGAGTTTCAACAAATAGAAACTGGGAATTATTTCCTTTCGAAGGTTACTTTATATTATATTAAACATTTTTTTATTTTTCGAATTTATTCTATGAGCTAAATTTCAGTTATGTATTTTATAAAGCTTTTTTGTAATAGTTCTATTCCTTAAATTTTTAGGAATGACTTAAATAGAGTTTCGTAATTTCGTTAAAATTTTTCATTAAATTAATAACAAATCTCTTTCAAAAGTAAGATTCAACTAATTGTTATACATTATTTCAATACGTTTTTAAGATTAAAATGAAATATTAATTAAAATATTCAAATACTTTTCAATTTATGAAAAAAAGTAATCTTTTGTAACTTCATATTTTCCATGAAAAATGTCACCAAATCAATGAAAACAAGATAAAGTCCTCTAACTTCAAAATACTTATAACTAAAAGAAATTTTATTCCTCTAACTATTGTAAAACGAATTTTTAATTGAATTTTTAGCGATAGACATGAAAATATATGTAAATTTTAATGTTTCATAGCATCATTGAAAAATTTCTTTACGATAACGAAATACTGATTTTAGCTTAATGTTAGTTATAGGTTCAAAAACAAGCAACGAGAAAGGAAAAACAAGAGCAATAAATTCTCAAATTCTTTTTTCTTTAATTGTTAATTTAAATACACAAAATTTACCCAGTAAAAGGCTGATGAAGGTCGTCGCGGGCTGGAAAATGAATTAAATAGAATTTACTTAAGGGTAAGCTTATGAAAGTAGAATATTACATGATGTAACAGAAATATAAAAACGAAATAAAATTAATTTAACTTGATGATTTGAAACAAAAAGGAAATAAAATTAATTTAACTTGATAATTTGAAACAGGAATAAAAAAAAAAAAATTTAAATACACAACAACTCAAAACGCACATTGAAAAACGGCTGAAATAAATAAACATAAATATATAACCATAACAATCATTAAACTAATAAAAGATTGTCATAAAAATGAACAAATTTAATCAATAATTTGATGAATATATGTCATTAAACAAATTAAAAATTTCGTTCAAATATAAACAAATTTATATTAAAACAATAAAAAGGAATTCTTAAAACGTTTGGCTCTTTCTCATTATGTTAATTAAATGTTTCATTAATGTGATGACATATAGTCACAGTCTCAATAAAATTTTGTGACATTAAAATAATGATAAATTTTCATCGATAACATTCACATAACATTCTTCATTTATCCAATAAAGGATTACATAGGTTGATTTTTAATGTAATTTTTCATTGGATTAATGTCAAAATCCATTGAATCTGTGAACAAAATTCTTTCAGTGTGTTTGATGGGATCAGCAGAATTCTATTTATTATAAGCTGCTGAAATAACAGGGGACCTGTACTTAAGACAATTGCTTCCTTTAAAGCGAAACATCCGACCAGACCCTTTAAAATTAAACTTAATGAAATTTTTAACATATTCGATTCGTCACTTCATAATATATTGTATAATTCTTATAAGAACTATCTTTAATGTAAAGAAAGGTCTTAACCGAATCGACTTAACTCAACTCAAACCCCAGTCACTTCTTTCTGTTAATAATTGTCGCAGAAATGGTTCAAAGTACGCAATTTTGTTGCTCCATTTATATTTGTTGGTCACTTGGGCGTTCTGTTCAAAAGTGTTCATACATACAACTAAATGCCAGTTGACTGTTTTATATCTGTAACTCGGTGTTTTTTCTATTTAAAATACAGAAAAAGATACAAATAACAAAACAATAACAAAAGTAAAGTAGAAGCCAAACTTGGGCATAGTAAATATCTTTGTTTGTTTCTTTGCATGATGTCTACTTTATTAAACTTGTTGTTTCCTGACCATTCCAATAACGTTTGCAGCAACTGGACCAACATGAATTTACCGACAGACAAACCCGACATGCAGAAAGAATCAGGCTGGCCGGCAGACAAACTACGTATAAAGTATGTTCACATTTTCATTTTGTTTTGCTAACAAAAGTATGTACATATTTTATTTTGTTGACTTTATATGCTCTGATACTCATACTCGTACATTACATTTGTAATACTGGCTTACTTTGCTAGTGTATGGTACTCGGATGTGTGTGTATGTGTTTGCTGATGTCCTCCATCTTTGTAAATGTCTGATGTGTGCGTTGCTGTCCTGCAATGACTCTCTGCTTGTAATAGTTGATTTTAATTGCTTGTGCTTGCAACAATTCATTTTTATTAACTTTAAAATTTAACTGTTCTATGCGTTTCTGCATCAAATGTTTATTTAATTTGTGTTGCAAGTAAAATAACACACAAAAGTGACTTTAAATTCAGAAGTGGTAAAGTTTAAATGGTCAAATTGCTTATAAGTCGAACCTTTTTAGTTAAAAATTCTTTGTTAAGATTTAATTGCAGAAAAGGGTGAAACTTTAGAACGTTGATTGAAAATGTTAGCTTTAATGCTGTCTAGATAGTTTATACAATAATGAACCTTGTACAAATACAGGGTGTAACGTTATGATCGGGCTCTTGCCCGAGTTGGACGAGCTGTGTTACCTGTAGTTCTATAGTGTTGGAACCACAATTTCGGATTGTTCTGTACCTCGGGACTTAAAAAATGTTTAATCGTTGTCCGGTATTAAATGTCATTCGAACAAGTTGCGGTTAATAACTTGTTCGCTATTTTTGAAAAAAAATTTTGCGGTTTAGATCTACATACGTTACATTATTGACTTACAAACAGAAGAAAGCTTTTTGCGTTTATTCCTCGTCATAAAACACGTAATTTTAACAAATTTGAGTAAAATATCATGATTTGTAACAGTTTTAGCCGAACTAAAATTATTTTTGTGAGGGGAATTTGTATTAGTTCCATGGTTAATTATGGACCAATCATCACAAAATTCTATAGAGTAATTTATGGTATTAAAAAACCTAAATTAGAACAAATCTCGATACAGTAGTAAAATTTGATATAGCGTTTTATAGCTTAAAAGTGGTTTTCAGAAAACTGCATTACATATTTTTGGCAATATGAAGCTGAATTAGACTGAATTAGATTAGGGCTTTAAAAAAAACGTAACAAATATTAAAAATAGGGAAAAAATCCCCAACTACTTTTTCGAGTAGAGTTAGAACCCGGCGACGTTTAGCTTAAAAAAAATGAAACGCATCCCATCTATAATTTAAAATACATTTTGTACAGAAGAATAACTATAGAGGAGCCGCATAAAAGAAATGGTCCCGTTTAATGTCTAAACTGCCAAGAATTTGGTCATACTAAGACATACTGCCACTTACACCCTGTTTGCGTAGTATGTGGCGAATTACATGGTACAGTTCTTTGCGATTTGTCTAAAAACGACCCCAACGTAAAAAATGCAGCAACTGTGACGGCAATCACACTGCCAATTATAGAGGATGCCTTGTATATATAATCGTCAAGAAGTCGGTTGGACCGAAAACAAATCCCCCTCAAATGCAGGTAACAAATCAAGTAAATACGCTAAACATAACTTTTGGGGGTCACGACCTTTAACACCAAAGGGTGGTGTTTTATTTAATACAATTTCTAAAATGGATTTAAATGTGGTCGCGAGCGGACAACCAAAAAATTTCAGATGTCACCCCAATAGAATTGTATCTTCATTGAAGCTTTCTTAGAATTATCTTCCTTCCATACACTTAGAATTGTTACTATAATGAACCCCAATAGAATTGTATCTCCGACTGGTCACTTAGCGACAACAGCTTCACAAATTAATTGGTTAAAATATAAAAAATACCTCATACCCATTGCACAGAAAATATTCCGCTTAGTACACCGGAGTATGTAGATCGCTCTATTGTCAATTTTGACAGTTTTCTGAAAAATATCTTAAGGAACTTGATGCATCTCCACAATCAGACTACTCATTATGTCGTGCAGCTAGAAATCTAAAAGGCCAGTTGTCTCTAAGCCACCATTAAGAAACTTTGATGGAAGTTGGGTAAGGAAGGATATTGAAAAAGGAAATCTGTTTGTTAATCATTTGAAAGACGCTTTTACCCCATATATACCACACGATACTTCGGTCGATCTGCCACCTGTTGCTGCTAGAACAGCTGTTCCCCTAAGATTTGAGATAAAATAAATCGAAAAGGCTATTTAAACCCCAAGAAAGCCCCAGGTTTTGATAAGATCAGTAACAAAATGCTTTTAGACCTACCCAGCTAGAACCGTGTTTTTAATATTTTGTATTAATATTGTCCTTTTATTATTTTTACTTAAATAGACGACCATTGAAAAAGTCACCAAAAAAGTGACGGAACGTCGGGTGAAATGTAATAAATTTGTTTTTATTTACATCAACATTATTAGGTCCTATTAGCTTTAAAAGAACAAGTTAGAGTGTTATATTCGGCTGTGCGGAATCTGTGATAACCTCCACCAACAATTTGAATATTTCAGAAGTGATATCTGTATGATGTCTATTTATTATTAATTTGTCTTTATAAAAACAGACATCAGCATTAAAATTGGTTGCGGCTTAGACCTATATTTAATTATTGACCAACAAATTCTATTATGATAGCATTATTTATTACGGTCTTAGGCGTACTAAGCTGTTTTCCGCAAGTAGGGTTTATATGGGGCCTAGGGTAAATTATGGACCGATCATCACGAAATTTTTTAGTGTCATTTCTAGTGGCGTACCAAATTTTATTATGATAGCGTTATTAATTACGGTTTTAGGCGTACTAAACTGTTTTCCGGGAGTAGGGTTTATATAAAGCCTAGGGTAAATTATGGAGAGATCTTTATGAAATTTCACAGTATGATTTCCAGTCGAATGGAACGAACATTTGAAAAATTTCATATCATTTCGTGCATTGTTCAATCATTTATGTTAGTTTTTGTAACAAAATTATCAATTTTTTAAAGTGGTGCTTCCACATTTTGATTCATAGTACTGATCCTGCTGAACCGATTTGGCTGAATTTCAATCGCAAACTGCTTAGGATAACTACAAGCAATTTGACACCCAGTTTTTTATTTCTTTTGAGTTTTTCGAAAGTGAGCGTGTTTTCAACAGACGGACAGACAGACGGACATGGCTAAATCGACTTAGAATTACTCAAGGAGTCAGAATATATATACTTTATGGGGTCTGAGGTTAATGATAAAAAAGTTCCACACGGAATGACAATCTGAGTATACCCTCTTCACAACTTTTTGTGGTGGAAGGTATAAAAATAAACTGAAAACATCTTAATTCAAATTTGAAAAAATTTTTGTTAATCATACGAATTTTCATTCATGAAACATTTTTGTTTACTTTTTTAACATTTTGTATTATCAACAAAATGTTTCTTAAATTTTGGTTTATTTTATTATAAAATAAAAATAATTTTTTCATAGAATTTTTTTTTCAAAACTTTTTTGCTATCTTATCTCGACTTAAGATTTTTTGTTAAAATGCCACCGATATGTACAAACATGTAAATCTGTGGCTTGGTGCTAAAAGGGCCAATGTCAAAATATTAACTTTTGAGAAAATTTAAATTAAAATTTTTTTTATAGAAGAGTTCTTAGTGAAATTGGCTAGCAAAGCCTTTATGAAGCTGTTCTGGGTTAAATTAGAACTTGACTGTTTAAGCAAAATAAAAGCGAGTAATAAAAGACACCTTATGCAACGATTAACTAAAACAACAAAATATTGACATTGGCCCTTTTAGCACCAAGCCACAGAAATATTTTGCTCTTACTTAAAGAATTTCTTGTTAAAACGAAGGAAAACCTGAAAATCAAAAAAGGAAGTGAAACTAGAAAAAGGCAGAGAAAACCACGGAGTCTGATGCCCGTAATTTCTACAAATAGATATCTAGCTGCGTATAGATATCTATCGTGTAACTTACTTTTCGTAATTTTAAAACGTATTTCTTAAGTACGGGCTAAAGTGTAGTGTATTTTACACCATCGATTAATATTAAAATTACCAAAATAGCGGATTGGTAAAGATAACTGTTAGAAACGAACACGGCCAGATATCTACGGGCATAAGACGGATAACGTTAACATCGTTGCTGGTCTTTAAAAGATATGTTTTGTTTTGTGATATATCATAGTGAACTATTCGAAAGACAGGGAACTGAATTATAAATGGCTCAATAAGGTATGGAGTCAAAGAGGTCTTTTTGCATTGTTTGTAAACAGCTTTTAGTGAACTCAAACAATGATCTTCAGCGACATTGAAAAACAAAAAACTCTATTTATAACAAAATAGGGGTTTTGAAAATGAAAAAAATGCTACTGGCTGTTTTGTTTAAATTTTTATTCTGTTTTGCTATGCCTTTTTATACCCTTCACCGAAGGTAAAAGGGTATATATAACTTTGTCATTCCGTTTGTAAGCTCTACAATATTGATCTTAGACCCTATAAAGTACATATATTCTGGATCTTAATGAGGAGGGAAGTTCAAATGCGGTTGTCCGTCCATCCGTCTGTCCGTCTGTCTGTTGAAATAGGTTTTCCAAAGCCCCCAGAAATAATGGAGGCTTGGTTGGTGTAAATTTCTGTCAGGTATTCTTATTACAATTTTGCTATTGAAATTCAGCCAGATCGCTCCAAAAATGGATGAGATATGAGCAAAAAACTACGACTACCTCTAGTTTTTTCCTAAAACTCCCTTGTTGTTGTATTATTATTACTTTTTTCTGTATATCTGGAGCCAAAGTTTCCAAATTAGGTACAAACATTTAGGTTATCAATACACACCATCCCACAAAATGTGGGCTGGATTGGAGAAGTGGGCGTGGTACCTCCCGTACAAAAAATATTAAAAATTGTATAAAACCTGAATTTTTGGACTGTCATATGACCTATGGTTACGCATTATATATCAAAAGATCTTTAGTAGAAAATATTTTCTAAAAATTTCGGCAAAATCGGTTTAGATACGAAAAAGTTATGGCCAAAATAAAATGTTTTTTTCAAATACGCCTTATCGGGAACCATATATCTTCCCGAGCCCAACTTTTATAGTTCCAATTAATGTAAAATATGTTCTTTAACACGTTGGTATATAAATCTGTCAAATCGGTTAAAAAATTTGCAAATTATCAGTAAAACACTTATAAAATGGGAAAAAAAATTTTTTTACTAAAAAACATCAAAATTTTTGTAAAAACTTAAATTTTAGGGCTATTATATGTTCTATGGAAATATTAAAAAAATTAAAAAAAAGAAAATATTTTCTGAAAAACTCGGAAAAAGTTATGAACGAAATATAATTTTTTTTTGAAAAATACCCATTTACGGGAACCATAGATCTTTCCGAGTCCAAGTTTTATAACCCAAGTAAATTTCTTCTTTAACACGTCGGTGTATAAATTTATCAAATCGGTTCAAAAATAGCTGAGTTATAATCAAAATACTGAAATTCCAAATCTTTTTTTACTTTTTATTTACTTGAACCGAGTTATAATTTCTTAAGTTTTTCAAGACATATTTTCTGCTTTAGATGTATTATGAGAAACTTTTGATTGAAAATTTAAGGCATTAACATTTAAACTTTATTCAATTCAAGAGCGATTTTTGCATGTACAAATAAAGTGTTTTAATTCGAGAAATGAATGGTTAGAATTTAGCAGGCTTTTCTTGATAATTTGTTAAACATATAGCAACGAATACTTGTTTTAAGTAACTACCCTACAAGAAATGAATAGGGTATAAAATTAAAACAAATTTTTTTTTGCTGTAATCGACCGAATTTTGGTTTGCTTTGAGTAATAACTTTTTGCTTAAATCAAGCCATATTTATAGAATAAGAAATTGTTGGCTTGGACGAGAATAGTGCAACATTTTCTTGGTTCAAGCCATATTTTCTGATGATAATTCTTTCCGTGAAACCCTAAAATTTATTTGAAATCGCTAAATCAGTTAAAAAAACAAAATGTCGAAAAATAGATAAGTAAAGTTAAAAAATTGGCTATATAATCAAAGCAGATTTATAAAACAGCTGATTTCATTACAAAAAAAGCTAATGGTTACAGTTCGTCAATATTTTAAAAAAAAAAACCAACATAAAAATATCCTGAGTTGGTTTTGGTTGTTTTGGTAATTGTATAAAAATGTTAACACCTTAAATATATACTGGGAATGCTGCCAATGTTTACCTTAAAATACACCTCTGTTGTGATGAGAATAAAAAAGTTTCTAAAATGGCTTAGAAAATACACATTTACCGAAATTTTGTAATACATATTATTTTTATATCCGTGTTCTTTTCTACTCATCACATTTTGCTTTTATATGAGAAGTTTTTTCATTCTAATAAATTTTTGACATGTCGTAATTCATGTATTACTATGTAAACTTGCCTTAAGTATAAAGGTAAAAACTTAATCTCGTTTTGTATTTAAAATTAATTTATAACAACCGTATATTACCAAAACCTGAGGATCATAGAATTTTAAAAGTAATTTTAAACAATCGTTTAAAGCAATAACTTTTAAATCAATTCCTTTTCTTACACCAATACCTGTCTTAGAGTTATTAAAAATATTCTATTAACAACCCTAAATAAACCTCAACATTTTTCCTCCAAACCATTATTAAGTTCCCCTAAGCAAAAAATGTTGTAATTCCACATGCATGAATAATGTAAAAATGGTATAAAAATGTTGTAACTTTGAGGAAATCTTTTCGTATCTAGAAATTTTTTTGCAATGTTTTCCCTGAAAAATATTCCAGACTACCACTAACAAAACAAAAAAATTAAAAAAACACAGCATTTATTGTTATTTTTTCTCTGGCCAAACCTAAACTCAAGTAAATCCATTTTGTATGTTGTAAGTATTTATGTTATATATCGTTGATGTTGTAGTTGTTGTTCGTAATTCTTTTATGCTTTAATTATATAAATGTTGCTTTTAATGTCAGAGCATTTTCCGTGTCCTGTTTGAAATTTAATTACCACTACCGTTAGTTAACATTACCTGAGGGTTCTTAACATGTCACTGCCATAAAATAAGTTTAAGTTGTTAGTGGATGGCTGGTTGGCTCGCACGATGGCTGGCTTGGCTTGGCTGACTTTAGTTCTTCTTGTTTATTAATTCAAATACTTACAGTTAAACACACTTCTTTAAGCACTTGACTGTGAGTTTATCAGTATAAGTGTGGGCTTGTTTAATTATGTGTATGTGTTTGTTTTTTTATGTAAAATATTTATTTTCAAAAAAGCAAAATAAACTGATAAAATATACAATTGTAAATCACATACACTTACATATTTCAATGTAACCTGTACAAGTGTAATGAATTTTATTTCCCTAATAGGTTAATTTTTCAAATTAAAGTTTTAAAAACTTTGAATAATAATAATTTATTTAGTACAAAAACAATTAAGCGTCGTTCACAATCAAAAAAACATTTTCACTTGGTGTTCATAATAGAGCAACAATTTATTTTTCAACCACACACATTTTGCATTAAGAAACCGTTTGCAAATTTTAGCCACAACAATATTTAGCATTTAATATTATTTTTTACAACATTTCGTTGAAATTTTCACTCAAAACTAAATAAAATTATTTTAAACGTCAGAAACAATTTCATACAAATTGTTGCTGAAGTTCTAGTTGACTCAACTTAAGTTACATTTTTAAAAAAATTTTAGTTACATTTTTGTTTTAAAAATGAAAGGAAAATATATGAAATATTTTAAGAAGAAAAAAGATAGAAGAAAAAACGAAATTGTTTCTCTGATTGTGAACGCAGCTTTAAAAATTATATTAAGTTAGAGTTTACCGAGCAATAGTAACGTAGACCTTCAGTCTGTAACTGTGAAACAAACCAGAGTTTTTGAACCCGCAACCGTCACACTTATAGACTAGCTCACTACCAGAACAAAGTATTTAGAATGGATATTATTATCTTGATTCAGAAGCAAAAAAAAAAAAAATTAAATATATTTATTTATTATCAAAGTAATTTTATTTTTATTTTATTTTTCATTTATTTATTTTTTCATTTATCTATTTTTTCATTTATTTATTTATGTTTATAGAACACTGTTTCTGTTGCCTGAATTAAAATGTACTTTCAAGAAAATAAAATGTTCGTCGAGCTAACGAAACATTTATTAAGTCTTATTGACACAATTGGGCAAACATTTTATATAGTATTCGTTGTCCCAAGGTACTCGTTCTTTAAAATAAATAGTGTTCTTTGGACCAAAGAAAGACTTAACCAGTGTCTTTAGCATGAACGCTCGTAAATTCTACGAGCTGTTCGCTTTCATACCGATCAAGTACGTTAAAATTCAGTTATCGAAACCTTCATTAAAAATTATCCCCACGCGTAAAATTTGCAATTGATTTGTTGCATATTAGACCAACCAATATCTAGAAAACTCTTGCCAATCTGACAAAACGGTGAATGCAATTCGATTCCTTAGCCCTTAATTATTTAAGAACAACTAACAGAACCTTTGCCCAGAAAAAAATTTTTCTTATTATTATGGTTTAAAATATTTAAAGTTTATGTTACGTGAAGATCTTTATTTTTTTAGAGTTTCTATGTTTTCAAAATTTTCAATTTTAGAGGTTCTATGGGCTATTAAGGGAAACGATTTTTTTTGGAATTTTTACGTTTGATTTTAGTTTTTTAGAATTTTCAATAAATGACGTTTTGGATTTTGGTAGTCAGTTTTAACTGAAACATTTAAATCTTTTTTTAAATAAATTAACTACGAAACAGTGCTTGAATAGACTTTCCACATTTTTCGACTAAAATTTATGCCAACTCGTGTTATTATGTGTGCAGGACAGTGACAAAGGATGTTTTTTCTGCTTTTCTCCATATTTATATTTCTGCTGCTGTGCGTGTCTGCCAATTGCTTTCCTACAATTTGTACAATTACTGGCTTATTCAGTTCAAAATTAAAAATCAGAAATGAAGAATTGGACCAGATTTTCATTATGGGTTTTATGTTTCGAGTATGACTTTGTTGTTGAAGGGTGTGTCTACCTCGCACGCAGCTATACAGCCGTTGCCTGCAAAATTTACGGTCGCTTATATTCTTTGAGGTGTGCTTTACTTTCAATTAGACGTGGCGTAATCGATTTGCTACGATTTTATCAAAACTAAAACACATATTGACTTAACAGCCATTTTTGTAAAAGGCTTCAACAATCTTAACGCGCTGCTTAAGTATGTACCAGAGAATGACAAAAATACCCTGTTGGCCAAACTGCCGTCGACGACATTGTCGTCAACGATTTATGCACGACATGTCCTCTATCACTTAGGATTTCTGGAAGACAATTTTGAGGAAAATGTCTTGGACGACAAAATACTCGACATTGTCTAGTGCACTGTCTTTTAAAGAAGTTAATAAGCGACGACATGACCGACATTGTCTTACAAGTTGTCTTTTGTCAAAGCTTATCCACGACAACATGACAGACATTTTCTTGTAAGGTATCCTCTATCAACAACTATACACAGTATGAGCGACAGTGTCTTGTAAGCTGTCCTGTATTAAAGTGTATGCACGACAACATGACCGACAGTGTCTTGTTAAGTGTCCTCTATCAGCTTCTAAGCACGACAATATGAGCGACATTGTCTTGTAAGCTATCTTCTAAACAAACAAAAATAATTTGTTCCCAATAAATAATACAAATAACTGTAAAATAACGATAATAATAAAAAACTTCCAAAGCAAAGTGAAGAAAATCAGTCAGTCAAGTCTGAGAACTCAAAGACTAAGGTCTTATTCTAAAAATATGTATGTGCTATTGTATATTTTTATTTTTTCGTTTAGGTTTATAGGCGACATTGTCGTGTAAGCTGTAACTCCTATAACTTCACCGACATTGTCTTATACGCAGTCGTTGACGATAAAGTAGAATCCTTTGTCGTCCATATAGTCGTCAAAGACATGTGAACGACAATGTCGTTCATGTGGTCATCAAAGACAATATGAACGACAATGTCGTTCATGTGGTCATCAACGACTATATGGACGACAATGTCGTGCATGTAGTCATCAACGACAGGCTTAGCGACATTGCCTCCCTTTGTGTCGTGCACGATTTGCGCGACACTTGTTTGAAAATGTCGTCGACGATTTGCATTAGTTGTCCCTTACGTGTCGTGCAGGAATTAACATTGTCGACATGGCCAACTGGGTATCAACAATATCCATATAAGTATGTGTTTTAACGTATGTATACAGAGCTAGAGAGAAAGCAGAGATGGCAAATGCAATTTTAAAAATTTTGGAACTAGCGAAAATTTTTTTGTGTTGCTGTTCAGAAAAATATCAAGATAATTTTAAAGCTTTTAAAGATTTGACTAAGGCGTTAAACTTATTTTTCAAAGCTGTTTTATAACTCGAGAACTACACAACCTATTTACAAATCAATACATGTATTGAAAATGGGGTACTTTCACTGATGGTGTAAAACAATATTAAAAAGTTAGGACAACGAGGGGCGGATCCTAATGAAATATAAAACATAGATAGATCTATATTTATATAGACACATAAGCTATGTATATTCGATCCAAAACGTACATGTAAATTGCTCCTCGTGGTAATACATAGTTTGAAAAAAAAAAATACATAGCTTCTGTGTACAAATAAATAAACATCTAACTATCAGGGTTGTCATAGAAACCAATATTGGTTTTGCTAATTGTCGGTTTTGAAAACCAATATTGGTTTCATTTGGTGTCACGAAACCAAGTTGGTTTTGTTAATTTCGAATGTAAACAAAACCAATATCGAAACAGCTGTTGTTTACATTTTTATTATTTTTTCTTTTACTTTTTTGCAGAAAATTTACAAAATATTATATTTTTATCATTAAAATATCAGTAAAAGTGTTTTTTGTGAAAATAATTGATATCAAATAATTAAAAGGTGATAAGTGCTTATAAAGAAAATAAAATGACATCAGCAGTTGTAGCATTTTTGTTATTGGAAGATGATCTTGCATTGCATTTGCTGTTTTAATTTGTGTAATTTTATTGTTTTGTAAAAATATGTAATTATAAAGCGAATTTATTAAAAATATAAACCAATTTGTTGTTTAACGTTATAAATAAGTAAAGTGACCACTGCTGTTGTTGCATATTTGTTGTTAGCAGAAAAAGTGAGAAGAAGACTTTTGCAAATTTGCAGCAGCCCGCTACCGGAGACTACCGGAAACATGCAAAAAATACTCTTTTACCAATTTATCAATTTTATTTACTTCTATCTGTGGAAAAAATCTAACTGTTAAATAAAAATTAAATTTTTAGCAACTATATTTATTTCCCATAAAAAAAACAAGAGCTGTAAGCTGCTTGGTTTATTTCCAATAAAAAAACCGATAACATTGGTTTCTGTGACACCTAAAACCGACACTAATTTTAGTTCGAACATAAAACCAATAACATTGGTTTCTATGACACCAACGCATTATTTCTTGTCAGTTTTAAAACCAATTCTGACAATATTAGTTTCTATGACAACCCTGTATGTTTTAAATTTCACTAAAATCTGTTGGATAGCTTTGGAGTGCCAGAAATTGCCCCCTATCCCCCCTCCTAGTCCTATTTTCTAAAAAAAATACATAGCTTATGTGTCCATATAAATATGGATCGATATATGTTTTAAATTTCATTAGGATCTGTTAGATAGCTTCGGAGAGCAGAAATTTCCCCTTCCCACCCCTCGTGGTCCTATTTTTTTTTTTAGAAAAATGTATATCTTATGTGTAGTTTAACATAGGTACTGCTGATGTTACGGACAAATTTATTTTATGTATCATTAACCTGCCTAGTGATCAAAGTACATTTTTGCTAAAAAAATTTTTTTTCATTTTTACATAGAAGTGCCAAAAATACTGAAGGTATTTTTTTAAACATGGATAATTCATATGTATGGCAGATAACCAAAACACATTCATGGGTATTGAATAATATCTGCATTATATTCATGTATTTTTGTTTATGGGTTCGTGAAGATATTGCCGTGCATAAGTAATAACAATATTTTTTGCAACGCACAACCATAGCTGTTGTTATTATTTGTGTTATAAATATGTGTATACACAATAACGAAAAGCGTGAGTAAATACCTCTGTATATTTTTCTTATGGGTACTTGTTGTCATTCTCTGGTATGTACCTCTCCATGGTTGAATTTGTTAAACACTGAAACAAAGAAATGTCAAATTAAGCTGGACAAAAAACTTGACGTTAATGTGTGACTCAGAATAAACATCGTTTATTATGGTTGGGTCACCCTTTTAAAACGTATTGTTAATTTGAAAACACATTTTTAAGTAAAAGTTGCCGTTTTCACTTCATATCACATTTTCATTATAAATATCGTCATTGCCTTTTGTTTATCTATTTGATACTCAAAACTAGATATAACTCGAAATGTAACGCGTTATTTATTTTATCTGAACTGGGTTGAATTGTAAAGAATTGAACATTGACCATTTTCAATATCACATTTATAAAATTTTGTAATTTAAAAATTTTTCTTTATCTTATCGCAGCTGTTCGTTATTTCAGAAAAATAAAAGATCCCCGTCTAAAATTGGCTGTCAAATGTACACACAAGACACTGGAAATGGAAATTAATTAAAATAAAATAAATTTAATTTAATTTTTTTTTTTTTTTTAAAAAATAAGAAACAATCAACCATAAATATTATTTAAATATACAAGTTCACTTGCAGCAATATTTTAATTTTTTGAAAAAATAAGAAACAATCAACCATAAATATTATTTAGATATAAAGTTCACTTGCAGCAATATTTTAATGTTAAATAAACAAATGAAATACATTACGTAGATGTATGTGGTTGTATGGGATAAAAAAAATTAAAATAAGAATCGGAATTTAGTGTTTGATGCGAATAGTCTTGCGAACATGCAAATACAAATCAGGGTTGAAAAAACTGCAGTCTTAACCAAAAACTGTCTGTCTAAAAATGAAAATTTTTTAACAACTTTTCGCTTTTTGATCAAAAGTAAAAGCAACAGCTTTTTTTGGCTAATGACAGATGCAGAAGTGGAAGAAATGGCAGTTTTTCTACTTTCACTGCAGTTTCTTAAATGCTGATGCAAATATTGCAGCTTTGGTTTGCAATCCAACAACACGTGTATTGCTTTTGCATCCCTGATAATCGAACAGCTGACATTTATAAACAATAATTTAGAATCCTGAAACATAATTAAAGCTAATGAGCCGACAATTATAAATAAAAGATTATAATGAGAAAATTCTTACAAAAAGTTGAAGTCTCCTCTTAGATATAGTTTCCCAATCACTCTGGACTTTGCATGTTGTATTTTATATTTCTAGGTTCATTACACTGCTTTACAAATTTTAAATTTGGAAAGATACCAAGAACGCCACATGCCTAGATAAGTTAATTGGGACCTCCTGAACACGAAAAACGCTGTTATTTTTTTTTCTAAGAACCGTTTTTTAGATAACGGTACTTTTGTGTTTTTCGGTGTATGGTCCCACTTAAACCCTTGTAGAGCACAACCGATCGAGATAAATAGCATATCGTTTGAAAGGTAATTGAATGCCTTTTCAGTCAGCTGCAAATTTCTATCTGATAAGAAGTGGCTGAGTTATAGCACCTTCAAAATTTGCCTATTTTTTACGTTTTTTTCAAAATTTTTCATTTTTATTTCGTTTTTTTTCTACGTTACAGAAAAGATCTGGAATGTTTTATTTTTTTTACCAAATAGTTTTTTTAATAACCAACATTTTAAGCGTAATTTGAAAAAAATGGGATGAAAAAAAAAGTTTTAATTAAGGATTTTGTGGAACGACAATATTTTCATCTTCATTGCTTACACACTATATTCGGCGTAAGTTCAAAAAATTTAAATTAAAATGACGAGCGTCTTGAACTTTTGCGTTGCTTTCGGATGGATCTTCGCGAATGAGGAACCAACAATAGTCCACCATCATTTGTTTATTCCACCAGCCTTTGTAACGTCTCTCGATTTCTTCCATTTCCTGGTGAAATCTTTCACCTTGTTCATCTTTTTCGTAGCCCAATTTCGTGCGGAAAATATCCAAATGACTGAATAAGAAGTGTAATTTAGGTCCATCAAATATAGCAGCATAAATTTTGATCGCTGTGTCTCTCGGAAATTTTTGTTAAAGGTAATTCATGGCAAGGCTGTCTTTTGGCAACTTTTTCACAATATTTGTAAATAACCCAAGCTGAATATGTAATGGAAGAACTATTATCTTCTCCAAAGGAATGAGTGGGTCATATTTGATATTGTACTCTCCGTGCGTACGCCCACTTCGCTCGGGCCAAACTTTTCGGGTGTAGTGATTCTGACGGTGACCAAGCATTTAATGAGTGTTTAGGTCCAGCTCATTTGGAGGCATGGGAAGCATTCCAGGACATCGTTCACAACTTTTTGGGAAACTACAGAAGTCCTGATTACGCTGAGAAGATCTATACATTGCTGCAAAAATTCAATGCCATTGGTAAGCGTTGAGTGAAAACATGTATATCAAAAAGGCCGTTATCATTTGAAAATTTATTCTTTTTAACTTTTAGGTTTCAATATGACACCTAAATTACACTTCTTATTCAGTCATTTGGATATTTTCCGCACGAAATTTTTTTCAAATTACGCTTAAAATGTTGGTAATTAAATAAACTATTTGGTTAAAAATAAAACATTCTAGATCTTTACTATAACGTTTCGGTTGGGCTCCACAGGGGTTTAAGTGGGATCATACATCGAAAAACACAAAAGTACCGTTATCTAAGAAACGGTACTTAGAAAAAAAAAAATTACAGCGTTTTTCGTGTTCAGGAGGTCCCAATTAACTTATCTAGGAATGTGGCGTTCTTGGTATTTTTTGGCTGTAAACCAGTATTATTAATAAAAATTCAAAAAGTTCCAGTTAAAGAACGATCCCTCTTACAGATTCTTGTTCACTTAGGACTATGCATGTTTTTAGGTCGAATATAACGAAAATACAAAAAGCACCAGTTAAAGAACAAAACAATCCCAATATATAAGAAAATTCAAAGATTACCACATGCAACACGGAAAAGTAAAAGAAAGAAGTTTAATTTTCCATATTTCCCCTTTTTTATAATTTTTTTCCCCATTGAAGTATCAAAAATTTCAATATTGTAATGGGAAGCATGATACAAATACACAAGGTAGTTCCACTTCTCTCTCACAATAATTTTTTTTAAATATATCGGAATTATTTGAATTTTGTGTTTTGTAAATATTAAAAAAGTCGTCGCCACATGTTAAAAAAAGGCAACGAATTCCTTCTTGAAATTATAAGACAAAATGTGTAATTTGTATTAAAAGCTTTAATGTGAACTTTTAAGCATTTTAATTTGCTTTAGAGCTGAAAATTAAAAACAATGTAATTCACTTTTCATACATACATAGGTTTTTTTTCGCAAAATTTAAAAAAACATTATTTGTATGGTCTATCTTTATTAAAAAGAAATTAAAATTTATAAAACAAGATTTAAGCCACAATTATTTCATCCTTGAACAAATAATTTTAGAATGTTTTATGTATTAAAAAAAAGATTCTACCCAAAAAGAACCTTTGCATAATATTTTCATCTAATACTAAATTGTAGTACCATATAATAATTTTTTCATAAAACAAGGCCCTGTACATAAACATTCACTATTAATTTGGACAAATGTTGAATTTAGATGTTCAAGTTTAGTCAAAAATAAAGATAAAAAGTTTATAAATTTTTCAAGGCCATCGTATTCCACATCATTCAATAGCTTTATTTCTTTCCAAAGATTTTTCTATTGCATGTTGGTCTGCGAGCTACATAGAAATTAAAAATTAAGCTAAAGCAATCAAGAAAGAATATTCGGTCAAGCCCGACCCTCTACCATAGGATAAAAGAACAATTTTTTGCAAGTGTAGTCTATATGGGACCCATGGGCAATCATGGAGCCGCCAGAACAAAATTCTGTAATTCAGTGCCGAATATTATTTAGATTTCTTCATCTATATAGAATTTGTTTTCCTTTAAGTAATTTTCGAAAAGGGGGTTTATATGGGACCTATGGCTAATTTTTGACCCACCTGCACAACATTTTGACAAAGTAGCTATTGTAAAAGTCATTGTCGCAAATTTGAAGTAAATACATACTTACATTTATAAAGAAGTAATGGCATTAAAAACTATTTTCGGGAGAAGTATTTGTATAGAATATGGACCGATTCCAATGCAATTAGTTAAGATGATTTTAATTGCAATAAAATTTGTTTGAACCAAACGTAATCTAAATAGCAACATAATAAGATACTTTGTGGGCTCAAAGACCCCAAAGAAGCTTGTTTGGGTGATATATGAAATTATGGACCAATCAACAGGCTTGTTCCTTGTGCCAATTAGAACCTACAGTGGGGAGCAAAGGTGAGTACATGTTTGTATATCTCGCACTTCTAAGGGAATAAGAAAAACAATAATAAAGCTATTTAAAATTTTTTTTTATATTTTATTTCTTTTTTAATTCTTGGCAAAATTCAATTTAAAACAAAATAAAAAAAACAACAAGTTCATAGGTAAACATAAACAAAACTTAAATGACTCTCATTGACCCAATTTTGCACCTTCCTACTACAATTAATATTGATTACATTTTTAGTATTTATTACATAGTCCTTTATCATTTAAAACACTTATTATGAGTTTTGGCATACTTTCTACCAAGTTCAGAATAATTTCATCAGGAATGCGTTGACACTCCAGCTGCACACTGTGCCATAGCTCGTTTAAGTTTGATGGGGCTGTTTGATACTGTCCCAACCGTCTTTTCACGATTGACCACAAATTCTCAATTTGATTGAAGTCGGGACTTTGCGGTGGCCACTGCATTAACTGAAAATTTTGCCCAGTCAACCATTCCTTAACGATTTTGGAGGTGTGCCTTTGGGTCACCATCCTGTTGAAATATGACTTCTTCCTCAGGATATGCGCTCATATCCACAAAACCGGGAAGATGGGTCTCTAAAATTTTCAAATAGTGCTCTTTTCACATGATACCATCAATTTTTTGCAGTGGTCCAATATGCCACCAAATAAAGCAGCCCCATACCATAACGCTTCCTCCACCATGTTTAACAGTTTGTTTAACATGGTGTCTTTGTATGGTCTTCTTAGGGCGGCGCCAGCAATACTCCTTACCATCTGACTTAAATCGGTTGAATTTGGATTCATCTGACCAGAATACTCGTTTCCAATCATCGGCAGTCCAATTCTTGTGTTCCAATGCGAACTTTAATCGTGCTGCAACATTTTTCTTTCATAATGCAGGTTTAGGTTTTTTAAAAGCTGATATGTAGCCAATGTTGTGCAGCGCTCTTCTTGCTGTCCATCGGCTTACATTTTTATTTATTGCTAGGGAAGCTTTCTTTGGCGTTAAAGATTGATTTGCCTTCATCTTTCTCATCATTAAACGTGCGTCGCCATCCGTTAAAAGTCTTCGGCGACCCAGAACTTGCGCTTGGGAAGTAATATTTCGCCTTTTCCGGACTCTTATCACCACTGACTGACTCACTTGAATTTCTTTGGCTATTACTCTCGATGAGAAGCCATTCTCTGTCATGGTTAAAATACTATTTTCCACGGTTCGCGATAGCTTTCTCATAATTTTAAATATTTTGGAATTTGTATAAATAAAAGAACTTTTTTTCCTTTTGAGCTCGAGGTCCTGGTTTTATTGTTAATTATTAAAATTTTACAATTTTTAATTTGCCAATATTTCGTTTTTCATTGAAAAACATCTTCTGGGCTATAATATAGAAAAAATTATTAACGCACAAAAATCAGAAAATTAATTCTTATTATGTTGTGTCAACATCGTCTAATTATGAACTGAATTTGTATTTTATATTTGAAATGCACCTGTTATTTACATTACGCAGTTTATCAAACACGACGTTAAACAAAAATTTATATTAACAGAAACATTAATAACACCAATCAAATCATAAACCAAATCAAAATTAACGGTAAATTTTGAATGTTTCTAAGAATATGGTTGAAAACACGCGGGTGCAAAATTGAGTACATGAGAGTTATTTAAGTTTTGTTTATGTTTACCTATGAACTTGTTGTTTTCTTATTTTGTTTTAAATTGAATTTTGCTAAGAATTAAAAAAGAAATAAAATACAAAAAAAAAATGTTTAAATAGCTTTATTATTGTTTTTCTTATTCCCTTAGAAGTGCAAGATATACAAACATGTACTCACCTCTGCTCCCCACTGTATGTGCCAAAATTCATCAAATTATTGCTAAAATTTGGACCTGTACTTTGCGCACAAGTTTTACATGGGCAACCTGCCAGTCGGCCAGCCAGCCGGACGGACATCGTTAGATCGACTCAGAAAGTGATATGTAAAGGTGGGACCAATATTTTAAGGAGTTACAAACATAACAACAAATGCATAATACCCTCATCAATATTGTGTTGTGGGTATAAAAAGGTTCTTCTTTTTACGTTTTAAATTTTTGCACACAGTGTGCAAGGTCGTACGGACTTACATCGTTAGATCGATTCAGAAAGTGATTATGAGTTAATCCGTATACTTAAACTGGGTCTAGAACCAATATTTTTTATGTGTTGGGCACATCAGCACAAACTCTTCCTCATGAAATCGGAAGTTGTACTTACAAAATAACGTTTAATAAATGTTTTTACTTTTTTTAAATATATATTATTTATGTAAGTTCTTATTTTCAAAATTAACAAATTTTAACGCTTTTTAATATAAATTGTTTACTATAAATTTATATTTAATTTTTCATAATTTTATTATAATTTCTTCGACCTTTTTTTAAATATTATTCTTCTTTATTAATACTTGAGCTTAAGGTCACTTTTATTTCAAATAGTTTTTTGACGAAAAAGGGAAATATTTTAAAATTGTTTTTTGTTTCCTCTTTTTATGAAATGTTATTGTTGAAAAAATTTTTTAATTTAATTTTAATTTTAATTAATTGTCAAACACAATTTTTTGTTAATTTTTATTAATTTTCATAAATATAATATCCTGAAGAAGATTTCCAAAGGAAATCGAAATATCGATATATAAAAAATAAACGAACTATTTGAAATAAAAGTGACCTTAAGCTCAAGTATTAATAAAGAAGAATAATATTTAATTTTTCCAAACAAAAACAAAAAAATGGGATTATTTAATAAAATGTTGTAGCACAAATTTTGATAATTCCCATAAACGTCAGAACGTTAATATGGCGATAAAAAGAGAGAGAGAGTGGAACTGCCTTCTGTATTTGTATCATGGTGGGAAGCCCAGAGAAATATGTTTTGCAAAAAAAGTACCAAAAACGAAACGAATTTTAAAAAGTACCAAATATGTATTTATATTTTTTGGATAAGTACGGTGAAAAAGAAGTTTCCAGGTTATACCCGTTTACTCCCCAAAAGGGCCGAATTTCAAAAAAGTACCAGACACCCGTCTACTTATTTTTGTAATGAACAACGAAAATTATTAAATTTTTTTTGGTACTCCTCTAGTTTTATAACCGAATTTAGCCAGCTATATATATATACATGGTGGATTTTTTTGTTAAGATCGGTTAGAAAACAAAAGAGAAAAACGTTTTTAACTGTTTTTCCTTTGCCGATTTATATATAGATACTCTCTATTTTTTCTGGGCCACTATTTCTGAAAATGCCGAGATAATATTTTCTTTTGCACTGCCTCGTTTGAAACAATTTCCCAACATTTTCACGACCAATAATTCTGTATATGAGCTGTTACCTAATTTACGTCTAGCATTGCAAAGTAGCTCACTGTCAATGAAAAAATTATTGAAACAACAAACAGTTGCAACCTGAAACGCAACAAACACTGAATACCTCTAGTATAAAAATGAATGTCTGTGGAAAGTGTGTTGTTTTTTCTTTAATGTTTGCCAATAAATACCAGAGGATGTATAATTTTTACTATATAAAGTTAATCGAATTATATTTAAATACTTTTTTTCTGTACACATATATACTAAATACATAGCATTTGTGTACGTTTTAATAAAACTTACAAATATTTCGAGTTTATTAATTTTGTTTTCATACACTACACCACTATAGGTCTCAAATAGAGAACGCTCTAAAAAATTTGTCTGCAAATACTACGGCGTAGGGTATTGTTGTGGTTCGCCTCGCCATTATGTTATTAAATGTTCTTTGAATTTATTAATTTTTTAAATGCAATAATAAAAATTATGCAAAGATTAAAAGTAAATAAAATAAAAGTTACAAAACGAAGTTCATAAAAAATTATTAATATACATAATTTAAAATGTAAATAATTTGCTTAACAACCAATTTGTTAATAATTAATTTTCTGCCAAAGGTGAAATGTTAATAAAACTCATATTTAATTGTTATAAAGGGGTTTTTTTAAAATGAACGCTAGATTTAAAAAAATAGAGACGAAAGTTTTTAGTATTGGGGGAGTTTTTTGAATCGAATCATGAAGTAAAAATAACACTGCGGATCAGTCATTTTGCGGTCTGGAATTTCATTGCAAATTTTTACTAACTGACTAACTGGTCGCTGATTTCAAATCTAATCTCAACTTTTCGTTATCAGCACTACTTTTTGAGATATACCGTTATTTTCAAAATTAAGGCACTTTCACTACATATATTGGAAAAACTTTAAAACGGTTGACCATATTCAGTTAAGAAAAAATCCGAAACTCGGCAACAATATTGGGTGGTATTATTGATTCCGTTCCGCAAGTGCGGAAAGCAATTTTTGTGCGAAAGCCAAATTTGTAATTATTCATTCCGTTTGTGCGGTATCCTTCCGTTGTTGCGATATCATCTCTACCATTGCGGTATTGCCATGTTATTGAAATCGCAATATAGATATTTTTCGCCATTTTGCTTACGTTTAAATTTTACAACGAGAAGTTGACGGAAGGAATAAAAATGTAAGAAATATTTAAAAAAAACCATTTAGTTTTGTTATTAAAAAAAAAATTATTTTTATTTATTATTTGTATATTTTACAGAAATTAATTTAATAAAAAAATTATTGCTCACAAAAATTTAAACTGGTTTAAACCAACAGCTGACACAATATCTCTGCTTCTTTACTCTAATTTGGGATCCCAATTTATGCGAAGCGCGTTCCCGTACTTTAAATTTGTGCAAATAAGAGCGGGCTTGAGAGAATAAAATTCTTCTTCTTGCACGAAACCGCCCAGACCTTTTCTTCGTGCAAATTGTGTAAATTTTCAAACAGCTGTAAAACATAAACAAAACAAAAAATGCAAAGATTAAAATTTCATGATCCAAATTCTGGAAAAAGGGTTGTGGAATAAAATAATGTACTTAAATAGATAGTTTTGAACTGAAATATTAGGGATACAAAATTTTAGGTCTTCTAAGGCCCGTTTTCACGACTTAACGATAGCTAAATGTAGGAAGTTATCGAACAGATAATGAGCTTTTAATTATCACAAGTTCCCTTTAATCTAAAAGTGAAGGATAAGCTAAAGAGAGGAACGTTATACCTTTAACTTTTGTCGTAAGGTTTAGATTTGAGATTGCCATATTATATTCACATATTTTTTATATATGGCAACTCCAATTATTCGTATATTTTGTAAATGTAAAAAAAGTGCGTAGTTGCAGTTTGTATTTTAATTTTTGCAAAAATAATCGGTATTTTCTTTAGTATTGCCACATTTTCAAAAATGTTAAGCTTATTTTATACAGAAGTTGTGAAAACGAAAAATAGTTGAAGGTAACTTTATTCCTCACTAGTGCTAAAGGTACCGTTTACTATATCGAACTTTATAGGTAAGTCGTGAAAACGGGCCTAAAAGTGTTTGTTTTGTTTTATTTTTGTTAAAAGTAGTTTATTTCTACAGCCAACATAAAATTTTTCAAAAGTGGCGCAAATTTTTTTGTGTTTTAAACACTGTCAAAACAATGAATTTTTATTTTGTGCTTTAAATTGTGTTTTTTCTGTTCCCGTACTTTTGTGTAATTTTGTCTCATTATGAGAGAAATTTATGCTTGCTCTCATTTGCACGAACTTTACCCAAAAAGTGAAGAAACAGAGCTAATATCAACTAAGAAATTATTAAAACTGGGATGTTAAAAATTTATTGCGGAAAGCTTATACCGCAGGAATGAATAATTGCAATTTTCATATCGATCGATATTTATTTCCGTCAAATTTTCCTTTCCGAGCGGAATCAAGAATACCACCCATTATCTTTAAGCTATGCTTATATTGTTTTTAAATTTGCCCTGCAGTTTCAGAGATATCGTTGAAGTTTTGAAAGTTTTTGAAGTTTGAGGGAGAGTGGATCCGTTGGAGACGCCAAACACACTTGCCGTTCAAAAATAAGACGTTCAAATATCAATATCAAAGCAGTTATAGTTTTCCCTGTATTTTCATATTTTGAAATTTTCGAATTGCAGCCGCCACGTTTTCATTATTTTTGAAATATTCTTCAATAATGAAGACATGTCTTAGAGGCAAGCGAACTGACACCAAAGTAGTCCCGTGATAGGTCTTTGGTGGTAGAGACCGGTTCTAACACTTTATATGAATAAGACCTATCACTTTTACATGGGGTTGTCATTGGAGGGGGTCAATTGACAGCATTCTCAATGAACATGTTTGGTGTCAGTTACTTCAATGTAGTATTATTTCAATAAAACAAGTTCTAAAATTAAATTCAAGAACCAGCGTTGCCAGAATATTTGGAAGGAAAATCTTCATATGGCCAAAAAAAAATCTTATTTTGAAGAGAAAAATCTTAAAATTTTAAATAACAAGGGCAAAGAAGTAAAAATTATTAATTTTTTAAAAGAAAATTCTTCTTATTATGGAAACTATTTAAATTGAAATACATAATTGCGGTATTTATAGAAAATTAGATTGTAGGCTTAAATTGTGTTTTTAGTTATATTTTCCATAAAATACTTTCTGAAAATATACTTTAAATCAATTGGTTTTCTAATAAATAAGAACGTAAAAAAGTTCATATAAATAAAGAAGTTTCTTTGGAAGTAATTAGATTTTAAATTAGAGATATATAAATTTTGGGCAAGAAGATCATACATCATATGAAGTTTTAAGGGTTCTCAATTAAGTATTATATTTGATACCGTTGTTGTATCGAAGGCATTTGAAAATATATGGATTTCCCTAAATATATTCCTAATGGAATTGTTATTAAAATAATGTACACCTTTGAAAAGACATTGTAAAGCACTAATGTATATACAATTTATTTAATAGTTATCAAAAGCTTCTTAACCCTAGGTAACTTTTTACCACTTAGGTCTCCTCTTGGTCAGGCCTGACTCCAATTAGAACAGCTAAAAAAAACCCCAATTAAATAAGAAGTAAATAAATATATTTTTTATTAAATTATTATTTTAGATAAGCAGGGGTGTTCTGGAAATCGAAAACACAAGAATTTAGAAGTTGTTTTAGTACACTTTTAATCAAATTTTTATAATGTTTGTTATTTAATTCTGTTTAATAGAGAAATATTTGTAAAATATTTGTCATAAAATTCATTTGTCACAGAAATCTTATTAAAAAACGACGTTTAAAATGTTTGCCTTTTCGATTTAAAGGACACCCCTGTATACGAATTTATTATATAATTTTATTATTTTATTTTACATGCAAGTCATCGAATATGTAGTCCCTTATTTTGCACATTGCTTTTTCGCAACTGAGTGAAACGAGTTTTCCGCTTGGTTTTTGTAGTTAAATTATACTTAGCTCATAACGGGCCGTAGTTTTCTGATTTAATTCGAACTTGATTCATTCAATTCACAACATATCATTTATAGAATTTACCTTTCGGTTTTTTTGATATATTGTTCTGTATGAAAAATATTGCAAAAAAAAATTTGGTCCGTCCCTTTTTACTAAAAATAGAATTTCACCCAACTAATCTTGCTCACATCATTTAAAGACGACTCTGTTATTTTTGTTATATTCGAAAAATTGCAATAATTGCAAAACACAGACTTAGTCTGGCCAGACCAAGACGGTAATCCTAGGGTTAAGTTCCATTAGTTTTACCTTTTGGTACTAAATACATGAACTTTTTTGTTCTTTAATATATTAAACTTTATTAAAATACGGGTTTTCTTTTTTCAAATAATTTTTTTTCATCAATATTCCCAAAATGAACAACCGCTAATTTTTGTGTATGCTAGACAATGGGTACAAAAGCATGCATATGGGCATTTCCGCCAAATGGTCCACCGTGACCGAAAGTTTAAAAGTTATTAAAATCTGATTATTTTACGAAATTGTTATGAAGAAATATTTAGATTTTACTAATTTTATAAATTTACCCATAAATTTGTTCACTTAGATGAACAATCAGACTGCAAAGTTGTGCAAACGTACTTTCTTATTTGTGAGTATGTTTTATTGTATATTTTCTTTAATATTATCTTCCTTAAAAGAGGTGATATTTGATGAAAATTATTCCAAAAAAAATTTCTTACATGGTCTGTAATCTAAGGAAGAGTTCGAAGAGAAATATGTTATTCGAATTAACGGTAAATTTTTATTTTGTATTAATCATTATTCAGTTAAATTATTGTGGAAAAAATTTCACGTTCGAATTGTCACGTATCGAACCAGATTTTAGCTTAAACAAAAAATAGTACAGACGATTTTGGAACCAAACCAAAGACATTTTAATGTTACATTGCTATGTAAAATTCTGAAAGTAGTTTGACTAAAAAATTGTGCCAGGTTTCGCTGAACTACAACTTTTTATACATGGCCACAAAAACTACTTCTATTTTTTTCACGTTCGAACCGCTACTTCTTTTGCCATTATCTTTGACCTAGAATCGCGCCCCCATAAACTTTAGCATAGATAATAGTGCTTTCTTAGTGCTATAATTTAAGGGTTAAAAGAACGTAAAAATATTTGTTGTTTAAAATGTTGTTGCATTTTTGATGCGTACGACTGTCACGTTCAACACTTTGGAATTACCCATATCCAATAGACAACAAGCTGATGCAAAACCTCATTGTTTTAAAAACTGACTGTTAAAAAAACTGCAAAAAATTATGTAAGTTGTACAAACTTAAAGTTAAGAATTTTTATTTCTAAAAATAAAAAATCTTAATTTGAGAAAAAAGATCTTCAAATCTTATTTTAGTCAAAAAATCTTCAAAAATAAGGTAAAATCTTCATTCTGGCAACGCTGTCAAGAACCAAATTTTATAAAGTCCCAAGAAATGAGTCACACCTCCGGTGAAGACTGTACTGTAATTCATTACTTTTTCTACCTTTTAGTTCTTAAAAACCAGTTAAATTAAAGGTTCTCCTTTCACTGGTCATAAGTTCTTTCTTTTTGTACATGTTCTATTTTCACAAATCCCAGGACCAGTCTGTTAGACCAATTGACACAAATTTCCAGCAGGGCACGTTGTTCTAGCGTGTAACGCTTAATTTTAACTAACCCTACATTGTCAACTTTTTAACTGCACAAATGGCGTCAAATTAATATTTTGCGTTAATTTTACCTGTTTTATTTTGCTTTTATCACCCGTTATTATTAATAAGTATAAGTAACTTTTTAGACAATGTTGATGTAAAATAGTTTAACAATATTTTTCCATTTATATCTATTATATATCTATTTATTATTATCGTTAACAGTATCACAAACATTTTGTTTTTAGTGGTTACTGCTTTCAGCGTTGCTTTAAACATTTTTTTTCAATTGTTTTCTACATATATAAATATAAGTATATCTATCTTCTATTTATCTATATTAGAGTTTTTCTTTTCCCGGGCTTTTTCATTTCCCGGAAGAGAGGGATTGATTTTTCAATTTCAAGGGAATTTCCGTCCAATATGAAACCATTGAAAATATTATTTATTTTATGTGAACAAAAAAACAAATAACAATTCATGAGATTTATTAAATAAAATGCATTAAACGTTGGTTAAAAAAAATTAAAATTTTAGTTATTTATATCGTTACTTAAAACGCAAAAGGCCATAACGTAACAAAAATTAAAAATCGACTTTTTCAATGATTGGGATGTAGGATATTGCATCAACACAAATGTTTGGAATTTTTCGACCAAATTAAGCGATTTCATTACCAAAAAGCAAACACCCCCATTTACAAAAGATTATAATTATGATAACGCTTAAAGACCTGACTAACAGTTTGCATAATATGCAACATTATCAATTGCCAAAACAACTCGTAGTAGGTTTTACAACAAAAATAAATTACAAGCATTTTAAGACAATTTACCAGTTTATAATTTTAAATCGTTTTTGCTACTCCTGTAAAATTTTAAAAATGTTAGTTATGGTCTATTGCGTTTTAGGTAACAATATAACTAGTATTAACGCATTCATAAATAACAATAGAGTCCAATAATTCGTACACCGTTCAATCGAAAATCTCAATAATTCGTAACAAACTGTTGGTCCCTTGAAAAAATTGCGTTAAATCGCAATAATTCAAATTTTCAATACAAAATCTATTTTAACCTCTTAAATATCGTAATCGGTTGTTGATAACATCTTTTAATTCGTAATGCAGCGCGAAAAAAATCAACAGTTAAAAATAATGTACATATGTATTTATGCATGTATGTTTATTATACCCTTTGTACATTAACATACATTTCCGAGAAGCGCATGGTCGATGTTACCCTAGATCTACACTAAAGATAAATATCTCAGCAAGTTGGCAATAACGTCGGCAGAATAACAGAGCAATATTTCTTATTGCTCAGCTTATGTTAAAGGTATGGGAAAACGTATTTATGTTAACTCATAATTTTAAAGAAATCAAGGAAGAAGGTGCAGTGTAAAAATGACGCCATCTTGCAAAAATTATATTTATATTAATATAAATTTTATCCTATTCGACTTATATTTTAAATGTATATTAATTTGTTTAAGCTTGAGATCTTTTTTTATATAAATATATTAATTTTTATAAAATTTATTTTTTTTGTTAAGATAAAATTTATATTTTTATATAAAAAAGAACTCAAGCTTAAACAAATTAATATAAATTTAAATAATAAAGATCGAATAAGAAAAAAATTATATTAATAAAAATTTCACAAATTTAATTTTTTTTCTCTATTCTTTTTTTTATTTTTTTTCTTTTTTTTTCAATTAACAACCAAATTTGACGTTTTATGATAGCAATAATTGTCAACGAAAATGGACTAACAATTATTGCAATATGAATTGCCAGCAATAAATATGTACAAAAAATTACTGTCTACATTAAAGATAACATAATTTTGACATTTACTGCAATATATGTCGCAATAATTATCTCTGGTATAGACGGGCAGTTAAAAATGTGAAACATGTGTTCACACTCGAAACATCAAACATCCGGTATTAATAAAAAATGTCACCATTTCTGAAAAAAACTTTTATTTTTTAAATACTTTTTTTCTACAAAAAAAGGCACAATTTTAAAAGAAAACACCAAGATGTATTTGGAACTCATTTTGTTTAATAATATAAAAAATTAAACAAAACAAGACTTGCAAAAAAATAAAAACTTGACAAATTGTAACGCTGCTTTCAAAAAAAAAATGCCATTTTGATAGTAATAATAGAATTTGTTGCCAAATTTCTAGTGATGACAACCAAAAAAAAAAAATCGAAAGATGCAAAAGAGAACAAATGCTATGTTCATACGACGATATAAACCACTTGTTTCGCTCTCTAAAACTAGTTTGTCAAACATGCTGTTCATACGATTCATTCTTGTTTCATTTTGACGTTTTTTGTGTTGTTAGTGTAATTTTTTTTTAAAATAGATAAAAAAAAGTAAATAAAACTTAAAAATATATTATTTAATACTTTTTTAATATTATTATGGTATAACTAGCACTTTATTTTATTGAACATCAATTTTTATTTTGTTTATTTCTTATAACGATAAATGTTATCAAAATTGGAGATGATAGTACATTTTTCCTGTTTCGCAGCCTGTTTCAAAATGAAACGACCTGTTTCGCTCTCAAAATTTTGTATGGGGAAACAAGTCGTTTCAATCATGTTTGGAGCGCGAAACAGGAATAAGAGAGCGAAACACGAATATAGCTTTCCTGTTGAACATGGTAAAAATAAGGTAGAAATATTTTGTAAAGATGTTGAGAAATTTTGATTTTTTGCCCTATTTATTTCTTATGGAAAAATTTAAACATCTTCGCAAATTAATGGTAGATGTTAAAGGTTGGCAAATATAAAAGGCGATTTAGTCGACAAATACCGGGTTTTGGTTATTCCGAATTGTTGCTATTAAAAAAAAAATAACCTGTTAACCGGTTTTATTTAAATAAATAAAACACTCAAATAAAATTTGCTATTGAAAAAAAATTTTTTTTTTAATAAAAACAAAACAATTTACAAAGATACCCAAAATAAAAAGTTTAACGAACAGAACCATTATTTTGATAAAAAATTTTAAACAGTTGCAGGCGTTGCTCTGGCGCATTATAAAATGTCAAACCAAACTAAAGAAAAAGTTAAATGGGTTGTCAAATAAAGCAGTACTGCCAACCCAATATTGTAAACCTCTAAAAAAACATACGGTATAATGTGTACATAAATAAAAATGTAAAATAACAGCTTTTTTATAAAACTATAAGCCGAAAAAAATAATGGGTTTCGCCTGCTAAACCTAATGCGGGCACAACAACTTGCTCATAATATAGTTTGTAAAACCGAAGTAGAGTTTACTTTGTTTTTTAGTGCATCTCTTGTAAACTGTTTTTTTAATATGAAAGTTTTTCATACTTGTTCTTTGCTTTGTACAATAACAACCCTTATTTTGTACCAATAGTTTGGTTTTTACCACATGGATTCGAAGTTATACGGGAATTACCTGCGCCTGTTACACACTTTCTAGTGCAAAATTGTACAATAATTTTGCGATTGTTTTATTACACAATTGTGCTGGTACCACTGGTCGGCAAAAAAAAAAGTTTTTAGTTTTTTTCTATCACGTCTTGTTTTTTTTGGGCTAGACTCATATTTCGCCCGAAATAAGGTGGTTATGCTAGAGCATTTTATCATAACTTGTAAACGATTTGAACGAATTACCTATGTTCCACCTGGGAATTCAATATATATTTGAATCAGAGCACACAAATGATTCGGAACATATTTTCCTTTGAATTATACAAATAACATTTTTTTATATTTTCAACTGTTTCGGAGTTATTTAAAAATACGTAGCGATACATTTTTTTTCAAGCCAAATTTGGTTGTTTTTTTTTCAAAATTTCATAAATTTAAAATTAACACTTGTGCACCAATTTTTTTATGATACATACATGGTTTATTTTATTCCTAATACACCTGGCGTTCTAACAAATAAATAAAAACAAAAAAAGAATCAATCAATGAACAAATTTTTACTCTGCACGCTGAAGTCAATTAAAATCACTTACAAAAGTTTTTGCTCCCGATTTAATATTGTTTTCTGCCGAACATTGTAGCAAATTTATATTTAAGAATACAAAATTTTCATTTTCTCATGATGATTTTTAATAATTACAAAAATTTATAATTAATTGTCTTGTTATAAAATAATATCTGTTTTTATTTTTGTTCAAATTGTATTAACTTTTCTTTTTTCAAACAAAAATTTAACGAAAGCAAAAAATTTATGTCCATGTGAGTGTGTGTCTTTTAAGGCTTTTAGTAAAAATTGTTTATGCTAATTATGAAATTCTTCTTCGTATGTGGTTTTTGTGCATGTATTATTATCTTAATTTTTCCTTTGTTTAAAAACTTTTTTTCCATCCTTTTTTACTGTCTTTGGGCTTTTAAAGAACACCATCATTTGGGCATATTTACGATGCTGTTTGCTTTTTGGTATTATTTATATGCTGTTGTTTTTAATAGTAGTCATTGCAGTGCATATAGTTGCGCCATTTTTCCCAATTAGCACATCCAAGAATTTCACTTGTGATACCAGCACCACCACCACTGCTGCTGCCAGCACTTGTTCTGACTATGGCATGAACGAAACCCTTACCTGACTCACAATTTAGCATTGTTGGTTCAATAGTCTCCTTTAGGCATACAAAAAATTTATTGGGATTCTTGCATTCCCATGGCTGTTGCATATGTTCACTATCACAAACTGCCACCTGTTCGAGATGTCCACTTAAAACACAAGCAGGCCATTGCTCATACGGTATACAGCCCGAATAGCCGAGGCCGAGGAAAAAACCTCTACCTTCAGGACAACGTAATTGAAGGGGCTTTTTTGTTTGTGTATCACAAATGTAGAATATGTTTGGATTAACATCACCCCATGCTGCAGTAAGGGATTTGCATTCGCCCAGTGTTGTGGCTAATGCATAAGTTTTAACTGTCCTGACTGTTGGTTGTGCCATTGTTCTTGTTGTTGTTGTCGTTTTTGAGTTTGACATAAGGAAGGAGTTTAAAGCTGCAGACGCCGCTGCTGATGAGGAAAATAATGATGGTGGTGTTTGTATTTTTGTTGATAATTTTGGTGATTGTTGTGTTATTATGGGATTTTTGCTTAAATCATACAATGTTTTCATCCATGTTACTTTCGCTGCTTTTGCCTTCATCGTCGTCGTTGTTGTTGTGTTTGTGATTTCCGTGTCCGGCAGTGCATGGTCGACTGTTTCTGTTGTGTTAACGGAAACTATAGCATGCATTAAAATCATGATGGCTACTGTTACTGTTGCTGCTGTCGTTGTATTTGTGGTCTTATAAAAAATCATCGGCGATAAACAATTGCTTGCGTTGTTTTTGTTGTTGTTGTTTTTGCTGTTGTGGTTTATTATGAATTTATTTTGCGAGATTTTCATGACGTATGAGTGAGATTTATTTTATATTTTTGTAATTAAAATTTACACAATTTTAAATTATTCAAATACTGAAAAAACTTTACGAATTTTATTTTGGTTGTGCACAAATTTTTTTTTATTTTAAGATTCTCTATTTTTTAAAAAAATATTCACAACTTCCTCGTTTTATGCGTTTATTATTTATTATTGTAAAATTCATAAATAAATTTGGGTTCAACTTTTATTTTTTGTTTATTAAAAAATGTATCGTCTGGTATGGGTTTCTGTTTATATGTGTTTGTACGAATGTAAAAATATTTACGCGTTTGGTTCTTTCAGCAGTTTGTTTTATTTTTTACACAATTTATGCAATTTGTCTTGGCTATAACGGGAGGTCTTTAATTCTATAGTGGCTCGAAGCCGTCATTCATTTTATATATGCCTTCAAAAAGTCATTTGTGGCTTTTTGACTGGCGATAAAATAAATGTTTTTGGTCTCTTCTTGCGTTTGTTTTTATATGAAAGGGGGAAAATCACCGGTTTTTTTTAGCACTATATTCCGTAGATGTGGGAGTTAAAGTATGACGAACAGTTAGTAACATTAAAAAAAAAACTGTTGTAGCAAGCTTACCAGATTCGCAAAAGATTGTGTAAGAACTTAAAATTTATTGTAACAAATATCTGACCTTTGTAAGATTTCGAGTGTTTTCCCATCTTTCTAGCAACTTACACACAATTTACAAATTTTCAGTAGAGGCAAAAGACTGTGTTTTTTTTTTAATATTTGCAATAAAAGTCGAAAACAATCAAGAATGATAAAAATAAAGATTACGACATCAGGCAGATATACAATTTTTTTACTGCGCATGTAGGAACTGTGACGTCACGCAACCTTCGTTCTCATTGGCCAATAATTTTTAGCTTTCAAACTGTAATGTTTATGTGTAAACATGAGAGTAGGACACTTTATTATTTTTCTATTTAAATAATTTGAAAACTGAAAATTTTTTATTAGAAGTTACTTTTTTCTATATAATTTTTTTTGGACTTACATAAATATATATTATCTCTATGTAAGCTATAGTTTAAAATATAGACATTTAATTAAAAGCACGCAACACGTTAGTTTTTCGCACAATTTCCCTCTTTGTGTTTTTGCGGTTAATTTGTTGGCATTTGCCTACTGCACACTTTATGTTTGTTCTCTTTTCTGCTCTCTTTTATTTTATTTTATTTTATTTTTATTTTTTATTTTTCTTTATTTCACTACTTTTCACACACGTTTGAACACTTTTAAAAACATTATTTATTGTAATAATATTTTTAATATGAAATATTAAGCAAAATTCTTAATTTTTTGACAATTGATATAATATTTTTTATTTGAACTCTCTGAGTAAATTAGTTGCAGGGTTGCCAACTCACACGTAATACATAAATTTTTTGTAAGAATTTACGATTTTCACATATAAAAGAGACTTGGTAGTCTTTACAAGGGAACTACTACGTCATCAAACGGTAAAACATGCGCAAGGTGTAATCTTTATTTCTATCATTCTTGGAAAACAATTATGTCATTGTTAAATATTTAAGGAAAAAGTATACAACGGTAGTTGTTTTTTGTAATTTTTTCAGGGATTATCGAAAAAAAACAGGTTGTTTGAGTTGTTCCCCTTTATATAAAATTTGTTCCTTTATAAAGTGGTGTTATTTCAATTAAAAAAAAACAACACGAAATAGAACATCATCAAAGTAAACTGTTGCAACATAAATACTAGCACAACCTCAAATAGTTTTCTTTAGTTGAAACAAAACTGATATGAATTCAGCTTACATTTGGGGACAACTCAAAATTTTTCTCTTTATACAAAAAAGAGCGATTCAACTGTATTTATTTTGCGAAAGAGTAAAGACCATTGGTAGGTAGGTTCATCGATTTCTTTCAAAAAGTAAAAATTTAAAAATTTTGAGTTTACTCTCTTTAAAGGAATCAGTGCGATGTGTATGTGATTGGTGACGAAAGGTCTAGAGACGCTTGCGGTGAAAACAATTTTGCACGAAATGTAAAGCCAAGCAACAATTTGATTTTAATTTTTAAAATTTATCATTTTTGATTTATACAAAATGTTCATTTAAAGGTTAAACGTAAAACTATGTAGCTTAAAACAAAATAAGAAACGTACAGTCTGAATGTGTACAAGTTTAAGAAGGGATACCAAAGCAAAACACGACAAATATTGTTGCTAGACTACGTCGCATAGTCTAAATATTAATTGTAATAGTCGGAAAAACTTCGTAACCACCTCTATCCAAATAGCTTTAAGGTGGTCTTGTTACATGTAGCCGATTGATGTCATGTTTACCCTTATGTCTTGCCGCTTCATAAAAATCAACAGTGGTTGGTAAAGTTCTTCAGTGACAGAGCGCTACCTTAATGTCATGATTGCATGATTGCAGATGCAACTTTTTCATATTAAAAAATTTAAGCAAAACTTCCCTCAAATAATTGTTTTTTTTTGCACAAAATTACAAATTTTTGAGGCAAAAAAAATTTTCATTGAATGACAAAATGATAATGTCAACTACTTTATTAACGGCCATGTTTTGACAATCGCACGATTTAAAATAAATACCAGATTAATTAAATGGCATTGTAAGGCAAACATCATGGCGAACATGGTTGTTAAGAAAAATGTTTAGACAACAATGGCAGCACATGAACGAAATATGAACATGAACATTCTACGCTAGCAAAATTCATGTGCGACATATGTTTTGCTCACTGTTCTAACCAAGTTGATGGATATTGGAGATGGGTAGTGTCTTTTAGCATGTTACTTTTTTATAACGTACGGAACATTTTATTTCGTCTTAAGCTCTTTATTTTTATATATATTTTATTGTTGCAACATATTTATACAATTCCTGTTTGATGAGTAATAAACAGTTTTTTTTTTAAAGTTGAACGTTTGCCAATAAAATACTTTTGTATACTACATATGAACAGGGTTATCAGATTTTTTATCTTCGTCGCCAATTCAACAATCGCCAATAATCGACAAATTCGATATTTGTTTTAGATTTTTGGTTCAAAATATCCCTCAAAAGTTGCCAAAAAAGAGTTGAATAGATGAAAATTTTTTCAAATATTTAATAAAATCTTCTAAATTCCTTTTTCAGTGGTAAGTATTACGGACAATTTTTAGATTGATATACAATCACATATTTATATGAAATCGTTTTAAATACAAAATTCTTGAATGAAGCGGAATTCACTTAGCTGGTACATTTAAATTAAATTTAAGTTTTAATTGTATAAAACTTAGCAAGATGGCCTCAACATCACATCAATACAATAACAACAGGCAAAGCAATAATAGTTAGCTGTTTTTTGAGACCACCTTGCAAATAAATTTGTGTTTAATAGTGCTAACATACTTTTGTCTTAATTAAATGAGACTTTTCCAATAACTCTGAAGAAATCAAAGTGAGTTTTAAATGCAAAATTAGTGCACTACCCCCATCTTACATATTCAATACATATTTGGAAATATTATAAGCAAAACTAGCTGACCCGGCAAACGTTGTTTTGCCATATAACTTATTTCTGGTAAAAATTTTGGTTGTTAATTAAAAACTAACGAAAATTGTTTTTTTTTTTTTGCCAAAAAAATTCTTAAAATTTTCAAGAGAATCGGTTAATAAATTAAGAAGGTATAGGAGGCGGGTGCTTTCACCCTTTTTGCTTTATTTTACGCCATAAATGTTAAAATGTATAGCCTTTACTTCGTTCATTACTTAAAACTATCAACGGCTAATTAATTAATAAGACATGGGTAGGGGGAGCTTTTACCCGTTTTCCATATTTTATGCCCTTCATGTTGGAATTTCCAAAAAATGTATATCTTTAAGCTCCTTTCAAATGTAATGGTGTATGCATGACAAATTTTAGGAAAAACTTAACGACCTATTCTAATACATAACAAATAAACAAAAAAAAATTTCTTCAAGAGCGGTCAAGCAGTTTCGGAGGAGTTCAGTAACAAACACCGTCCCACGAGAATTTAATATTTATAGATTACTGAGAATCTAAGAAAACTTAAATTAATAAAATACTATCAAATCATAATAAAATATCGCGATTTTAAAATTTGTTAAAAAAAAAATTAAGATTAAGTTTTCAAAAGTTTTTTTTTATATTAATAAGAAAATAAAGGGGCAACTGTTGTAAATATCACTAAAAGATCGCTAAGGGACATTATTATAACTTGGCGTTAGCCGTTATCCAGCAGATAACATCCACTTTTTTATAGGTTACACATTACTATTTGTCCACTTAATCTAAACTTTAGCTAACTTCAAGTAGTAATAATTGCATTGCAAATATGTTTAAAAATTTCAATGTTTGCCGGCAAATCTGACAACCCTTCATATGAATTATAAAGAAAAATAATTAGAATAAAAAATGCCAATTAAGAGATAAGATATGGGACTTGTGTTTAGTGTTGCCATATTGGTGGATTGTTCCCCAAACTGGGCAGTTTTGTAAACAAAAAGAGCGATACAAGATTTTGTTTGGGGATTGGAAACATTTTTGGGAAAAGCTTGAATACTTTTAGGGATTTTTTGGCTACTCTCAGTACACATTTATTTGCTAAATTTATTTAAATTTAATTTCAATTTCATTTTTATTGAATAACAGTAGAGGAAGATGGAACTTATTTACCCTTTCAAGCATGAAACGACTTTAGGCAGCTTAATTATTTCCAAAAGTTAAAGTAAAAGCCCATAAGGTATTAACGAGCTAGCTGAACTCAAAGTTGAAGTAAGTGCCGGTTCACACACGTCAAGTTTGACTCTAAGGGAAAAGAGAATGCCACTTCTTTCCCCTCCTTCCTAAAAGCTCAAGACTTGACGAGACAAACTTGACGTGTGTGAACCAGCACTAAAGGCCGTGTCAGATACAACTTTTTCGTTTTGCGTGACGTTTCTTACGTAGACAGAAATGCTAAAAGCAATAGGTGTATGTCCCAATAATAACTTTGACAACACTCACGCATTGTTTGTTAAAAAATAAATAAACAAAAAAAAAATATACTAGCAGAGTTTCAAAGCGCGCAAAAACATGAGAGTTGCCTAACTTTTCGCTTCGCTCTGTGTTAAAAGTACTTTATATGACATGTTTCGTATAAGTATGAATATTTCATCTTAGATGGCAAAGCGAATCTCTAACGCAACGCAAAGCAAACGTTTTATCTGACATGGCCTTAAGGGACTCACGATAATTATATATACATATAGTTCTCTCAACTCCTTTACTCACTTTTTATGGACTATTCTTTTCGTAGAAATTATTCCCAGTACAGCCGTGAAAGCAAATGTAACGCGCAAGACACAAAAAATGCTTAAAAGTCGAAAAATATGTAATTTTATTTCAGGATCTATTGAGTGAGGCGAAAACTTTTATATGAACCTTACATTCTCTTCTTTTTAATAAATAAATTGGTAAAGTTAAAAAAGAACACATAAAGCACACTTGAAATGAGCATCACCTACTTACGTTATAGGTTATTTAGTGTTAAAAGCACATTTGCAATATATGCCATCTATCAGCGGCTAGTAAAGACAAAAGTAAATCAATTTGTTAGCGTTATACTAACTTTAGAAAAATGTACAAAGTTCTTTTTAGTTTTCGAAGACACAAGTAATATATAAGTTGATTATATTAGAATTCGGTTATATAGCTCATATTGGCATAAATGTAAATTAGGCTAATAGTCGCATTGGCGATATAGTCCATGATATGTCTGCAACTTAAGATGTGAGCAGTGATTCCAGGAGATTTTTCAAAAATCCTTATGCTTATAAAAAAAATCCCTTTTATTCCATACAACCACTTTTTCCCTCCTTGATATTTCCCTACTTTACTTTTTTTTTTTTATTTATTAACTACCATTGAATCATTTTACATTCTTATTTCTACCATTTTTGAGTTACTATCATTAGATATTACAGCAAATAAGTACATACTAAATTAGTAAAGATATCTTAAAAATTTCCTACAATTCAACAGAAGTAAAAATCTTTATCTTTTAACTAATGGGTGATTTTTTAGCTATTATCTTTTTGGCAACACTGGTTTAAACAGCTGACGCACGTTTCGTGTTTTGTTTTACTGTCAAACATCTTCAGTTTGGTTTATAATTTAACCATGAATCGTCTTACAAACGAACAACGCTTGCAAATTATTGAATTTTATTATCAAAAATTTTCAAAAAATTATCAAAAAATTTATCGAAAAATTGTGTTCAGCGACGAAGCTCATGTTTGGCTCAATGGGTACGTTAATAAGCAGAATTGTCGATTTTTGAGTGAAGATCAGCCAGAAGCATTGCAAGAGGTACCAATGCATCTAGATAAAGTCACAGTTTGGTGTGGCTTATGGGCTGGTGGCATCATTGGACCGTACTTCTTCAAAGATAATGCGAACCGTTACGTGACTGTGAATGGTGAGCGCTACCGTGAGATGATATCCAAATTTTTTTTGCCCAAAATGCAAGAGCTTGACTTGTTTGACATGTGGTTTCAACAAGATGGTGCCACATGCCACACGGCACGCTTAACAATGGACTTATTGAGAGGCGAGTTCGGTGAACATTTTATTTCACGTTCGGGACCGGTCAATTGGCCGCCTAGATCTTGCGATGTAACGCCCTTAGACTATTTTTTGTGGGGCTATGTTAAAGCTCATGTTTATACACACATGCCCGCTTCAATTGACGCATTGGAAGACAACATTGAAGCATTTATTCATGAGATACCGGCCGAAATATTGGAAAGAGTATGCCAAAATTGGACTAAGCGGATGGACCATTTAGGGTGTAGTCACGGTCAACATTTGCATGAAATAATCTTCAAACATTAAATTATATGGACCGTACTATCGATTCAAATAAAGATTTCATGCATTTTTCCGAATTTTATGTGTTTTTTTTTAAACTGTCCTATAGCTCTTAAAAAATCACCCCTTACATGCAAAATTTTTTAAATAAATCACTACAAAAAGAGAAAAGCCCCTACATTTAGCATCACTATATGTGACTATACGCAAATATTGCTTTAGTTGGTTTTGAAAAGATTTAGAGGTTAAAATCAGAAATTCACCTTAAAAAAAACAAATGCATAAAAGGATAAAGTAGTGGACTAATTGTAAGTAGTTGGACATACTTTATGTTCTTACAGAAATAGTTAAGCTTTTCATGTACATTTATCATCAATTAAATAAAATTGTGTTCTAGAAATTCAAATTTTTTCAATGGTGTTAAAGTTGATAAAATAGGGTTTAATTGTTATTATTTTTTGGGATTTTTTTTTGCTTATATTTATTGGTAAGGATTTTTTGGATTATGTGTTTTACTTTTTGGGGAATTTTGGAAATAAACGTTTTTAAATTGGGAATACGACTGCAGAAACATCTGGGAATCCTGCTTGTGTCTTATTATTGTCTATTTCAATAGATAATATTTATATTATATTATTTGTAATATAAGTTCTTAGGAAATTACTATCTATCAGCATGTACAATACTTGTTGTATTTGCCTGGTACTCGGCTCTACACAACATCATTGGTTCGAAAAGAAAACATTTTATAAAAACTTAATTCTTTGTGCTAAAAATTTGTAAAAAAAATTTAAATCTACCAATTATAAAAGTTTCAATAAAAAAGAGCTATTTTCAACAAATATTTTGTTTGTGTTCATGACATGATCATCATGATTGCTGGCTGGCATAATAAAACTTTTACCAGTGTTTCCTGGCAAACAGGCATCTTTTGCAAACGCATATTTGTAAAAGGCAAACAAACACAAAACGAACAGCTAGACATGCTGCCAGGCCGGACGACAAACATTATTATATTCTCAGGACCATGACAAAGTTTTAATTGAAATTAAAAACTTTGTTAAATACAAGTATAAAATTAAAATCAAAATAAAAAATTTTGAATAAATTAAAACTGCTTTGGCAAAAAAAGCAACATGAATTGAATAGAAAGAGATGAGAAAATATTGCAAGTTTAGTAAAATTAAGTTTTCATTAATGTAATTTTAAGTGTCCAAAATAACGCTATGGTAAGCAGTTTTAAATGTTTTATAATGGTTATTGGATGGGGTAACAAGTTTTTTTTAAAAATATTTAATTTTATATGAATTTTAGGGCCCTGCTTTTATATGCAATAAAATTCCAATTTTAAAAATAAAATATGGACCTATTAAAATGAAATAATAACCCAAACAGAAATGAAACAGCAACCCGGTATTTTTTTTTAAACGAAATAAGCCCCAAACACGGTCAAAGTTATGAAAAACACAGTTCTTATTAATATTTGTAATATTGAGAGCCATTCAAAACAGCCTCTGCCATTAGCTTCATATCGCATTGCCACCATGTTTTAAGATGTTTGCACGGAATAAAAACAATGTTTAGAGCCTTGTTTTTGCAAATTTTGCTGCTAGCAAAATCACCCAAAGAAAAAAGCAATATGTATGTGAAAATTGCCCAAAGTTAACTAAAAATAACCCAAAAAAAAAAAAAATAAATGGAAATTGTATCCAAAAGTGGTATAAAAATGTCCAAGAAATAATGAAAAATCACCAATTTTTTATTCAATAATTCTTCCACAGAAGTTTTAAGGCTACAAACATACTTTTTGGTGGGGGTCATATGCCCCAAATTTAAAAAACTTAAAATCGCCAACTTGTCTGCATAGGCGCAAGGATGTTCCCCTCAAACATCGTCTTCGCCAGCTAAACCTATTCTGCACAGCAGAATTTCGGCCGTGCGCAAAGTTTTTCTCCTCTTTGGTATAACAAACGCCGGCTTTGCTAAATAGATCTTCTCTGCATAGCCGACCGGATACAGAAGCTTAGGCGTAGAAGTCGATGTTTATTATACCATAGATAACAAAAACTTTACGCTGACCGTGGGCAGGCTTTGCAGAAAAGCTTTAGTTAGCGCAGCCAGTGTCTGTTATACCATAGAGGAGAAAACCGTTGTGCACTTTAGGCCAGAGCATGCTGGAATCCTAATTTCCAATATGCAATGTTTTGGGGTCAACATCATTTTAAGAACAATTTTTGAACTGCCGTCAAAAAATCGAGTGGAAATTACTTATTTCGCCACTGAAGAAAATAAAATTAAAAAAAAATTACGCAACAACTGTCAGAGAAAACAAATGAAAACTGTTGCAATTTGAAAATGTTAACATGCTCGTACATCTGTCATTTTGGTTTCTACATATAAAAAAACATTTTGTTCAGCCTTCAAGCTAAGAAAAAACCAAAAATAGCTGTAACAAGTGTAACAACATTAAACCAACATCAATTTTGTCAACAGTAACAAGCAACAACAGTCCTTTGCAATGTCGTCAACACAAGCATCAGTATTGTAACACAGTCAGTCACAGCAGCAACTAAAACACTATCATGCCTACATACGTCATACAAGTATTTCTGTGAATGAAACAATGTTTGTTGTAATCAAATATGTTTGATAAGCATTCTCTGTTTATGACTTTATAATTGTTCTTGTTACAACTACAACAACAACTATTTAAGTATGTACATATGTAAATTACTGATATTGTTATTGCTGAATTTTATGCCCAACATTATTTCATGTGTAGAAAATCCGATTTTCTGTTTTTCTTTACGTTGATACATGCCATTCGTCCCCTTTTCTGGTTTGTTGTGATAGAAAGTCAGCCTTTAAAATGCCTTAAATCACAACATTTTGTAAAACATATTGTTTGACAAGTACTTTTGTGGATCCTTCCTTACATTTTCAATTTGTGCTTTTTCTTAATGTTTTGTCTCTTTTTCATAAAACTGATTTATTGTTTGACAGGAATACAATGGAAAAAAACATTCATAATTTTTGTTGTTGTCGAAGATGGAGTGAAATTATTCAGTAAATTATTTTAATGTGGCTTTTTAGATTAGATAAAATTTATATTTATTTTTAAGATGTTAATATTTAAAATCATTAAAAAATAAATAACACAGTAGGAAATTTATAGTAATTCCTAATCTGTGATCTCACTGATTAAAAAAAAATATTAAACATAATTTTTAAAATAGAAAATATATCGTATCCAATTAAAACGACATTTAAAAAATTATTTTCAAATTAATTTATTAACCCTGCGGCCACACGATCAAGTTGTTCTTTACTTTCTTTTACATATACTGCATGTCAAAATTTACAAAAATTAAAAGCTGTGACGTTGGCTGCACTCAATTTGTAAGCAATTTACTTTCAAGATGTCGTAAAAAAAAACAATTTATAAAGACTAACATGAATTCAGCTGTTAAATTGATAGTAAAATTGCCAAACAAATGGAGAGGTGAAATTGAAAGCAATCTCGTGGTCAATTTAAAAAGTGTGAGTGGGTTAGTAAAAAAGTAAGAGTGTATTGCAAATTGAAAGGAATTGAAAGGCAAAACTTGATCGTGTGGCCACCAAGTAACCATAACTAATTAACTCTTAAGCCTTACACTTAAACATTTCGTCAAGCCAGTGCGAGACAAAAATGTATTGCTTATACAGTACTTTTCGCTTCTAGTCACATCCTTTAGTTGTAGCCAAATCGTGGACCATATCGCTAATGAAACATAAGCCTTATTCACTTATATGCCACAATGAGGCATATAACCCAATTCGAATATAATCAGTTTATGTGAATATAGAGAAAATAAAAAAATCCCTATTTATTACACCGAGAGTGTATAATATTTTGCAATTTTGCTCTTTTCAAGTTAAAAAAATTAATGTTTTTTGTACGAATATTTTACGCCTAACAATACCCAATTTGGTGCAAAGATTACAAAGCTACCGAATATTTACCCAAATGAAGTAAAAAGGCATAATTTGAAAAAACGAGCGCTGTAAATGTTAGAAACATTGAGTTTAAAAAAAAAATCACTGAAGAAACTCAATTCCAGTAACGCACGCAGTTAAGATTTATTAATTGTATGAGTCCATGTCCATGGTTTTTGTGGTATCACAAATTACAAAGCTACTGAAAGATTCAAAATTTGATTCGATTTTGTCTGAAGATGAGTCAAAGGCATGTAAGTCATTTGGTTTGGTTGTATCAAGCTTTCTGCAGAATTTCAGGAACCCAAGTGATGAAGCCATCATTGGTACAGTTTTTAACACGATTTTGTTTTTGTTTTTTTTTAAATTAACATTAATTTTTATATGTTACTTAAAAAAGAAGTTAATATGACTTAACCCTCTAATGCCAAGTTTTAGAATAAATGGGAATATATTATGAAAACAATTTTTTTTGGGTATTTTTGGGCCCCTGAATTCAAAAAAAAATATTTTTAAGCCCGTACGATGAGTCGTTTACGTTCCAGGTGAGAAAACATCTAGGAGTACCTTGAGGCACCCTTGGGTATCTAATAAGAACACATTTAAATTTTGAGAATTCTGTTTGTTAGTTTGTATTGAAAATAAAAAGTAATGAAACAAATTAAAAATATTTGATTTTGTTTATGATAATTAAAAAAAACAATTTTATTATTTGAGCAGCATAAATGAAGTTTGCACATTGAACAAAAGCATTGTGTTCGAGATTGTTTACAATGCTTTAAGAGCTTTTAGGAGCTTTCGAAGCTTCTACAAATATTTTTCTAGATCTTTAAGCAATTGTAAAAAAAATGGAAATGGAAACAGTTTTAAACCATTTTAAATATTAACTGTTGCTAACATTAAGCTTGGTTTATTTACTTGTTGTGTTTTTTTATTTAATAAAAATTTAAAAGTGGGATAATTGAATTAATCTTCTGTAGCTTTGTCATTTTTCACCCATCTGGATCCTATTTGGAACAAAATATTCGTATTGAAATAAACTAATATCGTTAGTGATAAAATTAAACAAAGTTTAATTGTTTGGTTTGAAAAAAATAAGTTGAAAAGAGCAACATTTCCAAAAACATTACAATTTTTGTGAAATTTTAACTTTAACAATTTTTACAATAAAAAATCTATTGAATATTTTCGAAAATACTTTTATTGAAGTGACATCATCTTATTTAAAAACGCAAATAATGATAGATTTCTAGTATCTCGAAAACTGTTCGACTTTTGACCATTCGACTTCATATTCGGATTCAGCAGAGAATTTTACATAAAGATTAGGCACAGTATAATTTGTTTTACTTTTGCCTTTGCTAGCCGCTAAAAGATGGCATATATGTACATATGGCGAATGTGCTTATATCGCTTAATTGATTATAACGTAAATACTTTCTATTAAATACACTTATAGCGGCAGAAAATTAGAATAAAATGGACTATATCGCTAATGTGACAAACAACGGAAGTAACTATAAACGAAAAGTACTGTACATAGTATTATTATTAAGTGTCTAAAGTTTTACCAATTTTACAAAAAAAAAAAAAAAAAAAAAAAAAAAAAAAACGGACAAGTTTTGCGCTCGTGTTCTATAAATCACACATTAGAGTTAAGGTATAAAGTTACATTATTAAGGGTATTCACAAGGTGTGCTATCATGTTATATTGTCATAATGGTATAACATTTTACAATGGTTTAAAAATATTGTTGTTGCTTTGTAAACAAAAAGTGTCTTAAATTAATTACAATAGTGATGTACCATAAATTTGTTGTGCGTAACTATTAGAACAAACCTCATGTTTTAAACAAATATTGGAGAAGTAAGAGGGGGGAACGGGTACCCCCATACAAAAAAAAATAGTTTAGTTTTCTTATATCTGCACCCAGAGAAAAAACATGTTTAAGTATGGTCACCTCCAACAAAACTATTTTTAAAGAAAATTTTAAACATACTATGATTGATTTAACAATATTATTGCCACCGAAGACCATATTATGGTTGAATTTGTCCTCAGCAAGAAGCCACAACCATATTATGGTTGCAACCGAACATGATGCGGTTAAAAATAACTAAAACATGTTTAACACTTATAATAGCATGGTTGGTTTTCAACCAAAGCATGTTGCTCTTGGAAAAGAGGAAAATACTGTTACGTTTTTCCTTTAATAAACGCGTTTGAGTTCTTTTAATTGCAAAACCGAATAAAAACACACACTTATTTTACTTAACAAACTTTATTAATTATTTTGTTCACAATTATTAGTTACGAACAGAACCGTTTCTCAAAACAAACTAAACAAACTATACATGAGTCACCCCTTTTTATATTTCCTAATTATTTCTATATTTTCCTGAACCTTCCCGTAAAAACTATTTATTATGTTCTAAAACCATTTCTAGAAATGACTGGGAGACTCATATAGGAATTATATTAAAATAACAGTTGTGTTGAAAATTATACATGACAATTTTAAGTAACTAATATGACATAAAACTATAACTTACAAGATAACTTATAACTATTACTATAAACAATTCTTGGATAATTTAACTTTCGTAACAATACTATTGTTATTTTTAAAACAAATTATTGTCATTTTTAACCATAACATGTTTAGAGGCAACCATAATATGGTTGTGGCTTCTTAATGGATGACTAAGTTAACCATAATGTTGTTGTAGTTGACAATAATATGGTTATATTAAACATTTCAAATTTTCTTTAATTTGTTTTATTTTGTTGGAGGTGACCATATTTAAACATGTTTTTTGTCTGCGTGTGAAGAACTACAATAGTGAGGCACACTTAATTTTATGTGGGTAACTATTGGAACAAGCTTCTAGTTCCAACAAAATCTTGTCGGAGTAAGTGTGTTGATACGGGTACCCCCATACAAAAAAATTGTATGTGATTTTTTATTTAGACACGCTTCCGCGCGTGAGAATTAAATTTTAATTCACGCACTCCATTTTTTTAGTCATTAGAATATATAAATTTGTCCACGGTCACGCGTAACTCAAGTGTGACTCACTTGTAACAAATCACGATATTTGCACATCTCTTATAAAAACACATAAAACAATGATAACAACAATAGTAAGAAAACTATAGCAGAAGTTGTGAAGCGCTTTTTGTTGGTAAACTCAAAGCGTGTTGATACTAATTCGTACATAACTCCTAATGCGCACCGATGCACAGCATAATTTTTTCTAAAATAACGCTGATTTCTTAAACCGCTAAAATAAAATTAATATCTCTGATCAAATTAAGAAAATCTATTTTTTTTTGCATTTCCCATATAAAATTAAAAAATAAAAGCACTTCCAGAAATAATTTCTTTTACAAATTTAAGCAAAACATTTGAATAAATACCTGAGCTTGATTGTTGCATAGTTGAGGAGCCGCAGAACAAAACGTCCTTTTTCACACATTTAAAATTTTTGGGAAATTGAGGTTTATTTATTTCGACCACTTAAAAAATGCATGAACCTGGAAATGGAAACAAGTTTTTTGCTTACCAAAAGACGAATGAAACTGCCGTAAGTCAACACATTAAATGTCGAGCATGTTTAATATTAAACCAAGTTTATATCGAAAAAAGTAAGTTTTGTTAAAAAAAATTAAAAAAGTATGTTTTGTTTAAAAAATAGAAAAAAGAACGTTTTTTTGTGTACGTTTTTTTAGACGACAATATTTTGACCGAATGTTTTTAAACCTGAACCATTATAGAAAAAATAAGTAAAATGAAAACTTTAAAATTTAATTTTAAATTAAATAGAAAACTAAACACTTCTTTTTTTAAATTTAAAGTTATGAGGTATAATTAATACTTTTAAAATAGTTAAACTTTTTTCCCAACGTCCTCTTCTAGGCAAGTACACTCAATATCTTTTTCTATTAAATCATCCATACTTTGGTGTTGGTTATACAAAATATCCTTGTACCAGAGCTATGCCTGTTTTTAAATTTAGTCGTTACAAAACTGTTATATTAAAAGATTTTCCACGTATTTTCTTTTATTGGCGTTAATCCAACGGCCTGTTTCAATTTCTTTCAGCCCAGAAATTGAAAAAGGTGTTTTCCCTCGTTTCAGTTAATTTTAATTGGTGTTCCGTTCCTCTGCTGATTAAAATATAAAGGACTCGTAAGTTTTTATTTAAGACTTAATTGTCCCATTTTGAAAACATTTTTATTAAAAGTTATTCGTTTAAATGATTGAATATTTTCAATCTTTTTATAAATTGAGTCAAGTTCTTTTATATTCAGAATACTCTTTCCCAACATTTAAACTTAATCATGATTTGAATAAATCTGAGAATACTCTTCTGCTGTCGGTATAATAGCATGTTTTTCAGGTCTTCTTTCAAAACGACCAAATACTCTATCAGCTGGTAAAAAGCTATGCCCTTTTAAACATGTTATATTATTGAAACAACTACACAAAGATATGGCAAAAACAATGACAAAAGCACGTTTTGAAAAATAAAAATGAAAAAAGTACGTTTTGTTATGCACCAATTTTTTTAGAGCCCATTTTCTAGGTAAACAAAAAAATAAAAATATGCAAACTAGATTTTTTCTTAAAGGTTTCAACCTTAATATTATAAAAATATCAAAAAACCAATTTGTCAAAAAATGCGAAAAAGTACGTTTTGTTCTGCGGCTCCTCAGTGATATTTAATACTTTTTAAAATTACTTTCGGTAAATCGCATTGAACTACGAAAAGTTTTTAGCTTTTTTTTGCTTATTTTTTCACTTTTTTTGTACAAAGTTTAATTTCAACGCGTCAATACAAAAGCACCGTTATATAATGGGTGATTTTTCAAGAGCTATAGGAAAGTAAAAAAAAAAAAACACATAAAATTCAGAAAAATGCATGAAATCTTTATTTGAATCGATAGTACGGTCCATATAATTTAATGTTTGAAGATTATTTCATGCAAATGTTTACCGTGACTGTTCCCCAAATGGTCCATCCGCTTAGTCCAATTTTGGCGATGAACTTTCTTAACAGAGCACGCATTTTGATAATAAAATTCAATAATTTGCAAGCGTTGTTCGTTTGTAAGACGATTCATGGTTAAATTATAGACCAAACTGAAGATGTTTGACAGTGAAACAAAACACGAAACGTGCGTCAGCTGTTTAAACCAGTGTTGCCAAAAAGATAGTAGCTAAAAAATCACCCGATATTTGACAATTATTTTTCTGCCTTGTTATGTAGAACTTTGCGCACTTTAACTGAGTACTTTTAGTTTTCACGGTACTTAAATTTTTTTTTAATTAATCCGTGAAATCACCGCCTTTGGCCCATGTGTGAGACGTCTTTACACAGCGTTTACCTACCAAGAAAGTAAGAAAATAGATATACGTTTTCAAAATTACTTCTAACTGTCATCGTGATGTAGGCATTTAGACAATAATTCAGGCAGTTCAGTTTTAGGAAAATGCCGAACGTGAACTTTGCAGCTACACGTGTTTTCTATTAACTATACAAATTAAAAAATTAACAGTCAAAAAATAAAAGTAGAATAAAGGGAATATAGTCGCTGTTTGGTTTTTTTTTCATTATTTACACATACATACATACATATTTATCTGTATTTATTAAAAAAAAAAAGGTTTTCTTATTTGTAAATTTAACCATGAATTAAAATGTTTTGATATTTTATGAACTTGTGCATCAAATTTTATTTTCATTAACATGAAATTAATTAAAATTGTTTTTGATAATTTTTGTTCTAGACTAAACGGGGTATTAGATTTAGGTCGAATTAATATGATTCGAGAATAACTACATTCTCATCATCAGTATTCTTTGCAGTTCTATCGTTTGCGCTACTGCAGTCTAAAGTCAAGCATCAATCGTTAATCAATGGTATTGGTGGATTGCAATTTAATTTAATCATAAATAATAAAGGCCTTTTTCGTAAAAAATATTTCATGTTAATAACAGGCTTATAAGATAAATTTTATATGAAAATTTGTTTAATAAACCTCTTTTAAAACTGAAATATTTTTTATGAATAAGGGAGTAAAAATCTAATTATACTTACTTCGAAATTTGCAAGACAGTAGACAATGCATGACTGGAAAACATATTGACAAACGCTAACACAATTAAATACAATTAAATTTGGTCTGCCATAGATTTATACGATACGAAACCACTCTGCAAAATTTTATGACGATTCTCTGAAAACACTTTAGCACGCCTACAACCATAACAAATAATGATATTAGAGCAAAATTTAGTCTGTCATAGTTGTGTAAGATCAAAAACCACTTCGCCGAATTTCGTGAAAATCGGTCCATAATATGCCCCACTCTAGAAAATCATTGCAATATGCCTAAACCGTAGCAAATTTAGATATTGTGATAAACTCTGGACCACTGTAATTTTGTAATAATTGCTCCATAATCAACAATGGGTCAAATGGGTCAAGCTGCCTTCTGAAAATCAAATTCAATTTTTTTCTAATAGTTAACATTGGTTACTTTTGGCTACAGTTACATTTAGTTTTAAGCAGTTTTACGGCCAATTTCACCAAGTTCGGTCATAATCAACTATCAGTTATAGCTGTCAAAACATATTGGTAACCGGAACTTTAATAAAAGGTTAGTTTTAACCGAATTTGGGGAAATTGGCCGTTAACATGCCTTATGTTTGTTATGAAAATTTATTTAATAGAGAAATATTTGTATAATTCTTTAATTACAGAAATCTTTTTAAAAAACGACTTTTGAAATTTTAGCAGTTAATGTTTTCGATTATCAGAACTCTCGTTGGAGGGTATTAAAGATTCTGCACAGTCGAATATTGAACTCTTACTGGTTTTTCCCTCTTCTTTCAATATGTTTTTTTGTGTGTTTATATAACATTCTTTAATTCTTATCAGCATATTTCGTTATAAAACCAATTAAAATTTTTCAAAATTGATTAAATGACTAGTTCAGTAGCTTTTATTTAAGAAAAAAGTGTTAGTAGACAACAAGTAAGAATGAGGGTTCTAGAGCATCTTTTATACCCTACACCAACATTTTCAATTTTTTTATGGAACCTGGTATAAATTATTAAAAAATCTTCGTAAATATTTAGTAAACAATAAATGTGTGCCAAATTTCACAAAATTTTGTGTTTTTTCTAGTGATATGGAACTAAATTTTACCAAAATAATCAGGACTGTCACAGAAATCACTTCCACTTCCTATTGGAATTTGCTTTTTCAAAAAACGAAATCACTTTCGATCGAATTCATTTCTGTGACAGACTTGAATGATGTCTTGCGGGTTTTAAAGCTTTGTACTGTTTTTCGAGAGTGGACTTTTTTAAGAGTATAGTATAGTATAGTATAGTTAATTATTCCCGATCATTGCAAAATTCGGTAGTATGATTTATATATACATAAAAATGAAACGGTCCATGTATGTAATCGCATCATGTGAGAACGGCTGGAGCGATTTAGCTGATTTTTTTTTTCTATGCGATTCGAAATTTTCAGTAGATGGTTTGTAAAGAAAATTAAATTTAAATATTCCTGGAAAATTTAAGTTTATAATATATTTTATTTCTCATGCTTTTTAATAAGAGATAATTTTAGTACAAACTCGAAGAACTCTTCTTCTATTTTACATTTTTAATATGAAAATATTGAACTTCTGATAAAAAATAAATTTTTATAAATAAGTTTTTAAATAAAAGGATATATATCAAACTATTATTAATTTTGAATCCTTACAATTAATCGTTGATCTCTTTTTAAAAAGTGTTGCATAGAATTTATGAAATTAAACTCACTGTCTCCTTTTCACCTCTCATTTTTCTAAGTATGAGAAAATTTAAGGCGAAACTCGAAGAACTAAAATTTTTAACACACTGTCCCCTTTTCACTTCTCATTAGTAAATAGCTTCCGCGCGAAGCCGTGCTGTCAGCTAGTATACAATAAAAATGAATTTTTTTTGTCTGTTTGAATGTTCGTTAGTTGGCCTTTAGACTCCTAAACTACCGAACCGATTTTCCTGAAATTTTTACGGTAACATCAAGTTAGCCCCGAAAATATAGGCTTCGTATTTGGTCTTTAAGGGCAGGGGAACTGGTACCCTCCATAGGATGCCAATATTAAGTATTGCATATCTTAAGAGCCACTGTACCCATTATCTTGAATTGTTTGCAGTAGCATCATCTGAGTCTCGAAATTGAAATAAAATAGCAGCAGGAAGTGGTACCCCCTTAGGACGCCAATGTTAAATATCGCATGTCTTAAGAACTTTTATAGTGAGGATGTTCAAACTTGGTAGGAGTCATTCTAATGGTGAACTACACTTTTGAACATAAAAATAAAGGGGGAAGGCGCATTGGGAGCTATACCCCCATAGGATGGATATATTTAGTATCGCGTAACTAAAGTACTATTATAGCAAGTGTCTTCAAAAGTGGTTAAGGCCACTATTATAGTAAACTATAAATTTCAAAATAAAAATGGGCGGGGTAGACGGAGGAGGAGCTGTGCCTCCCATAGATCAAAAATATTAAATACCGCGTATCTGAAGACAAAAGCATTCAAGCTTTGTAGGAACCACTACAAAAAAAAATAGGTGCAGGGGGAGCAATAAATTTTTTCAAATAATTTTGTCGATAGGGTACCCCTATAGGACGCAAATGTTGAATAAAATTTATGACTTAGTCAGGTGACTGAAGTAAGAGACAAAAAATTTGGACAGTGAAGTATTCCTCCAACGAATAGATCCACGGAAAAGAGATTTTTAGAAATTTAAATATTTAGAGGATAAAATAGGCTATAAATATTCGTAAAATTCTTAGTGGGGGTGGCATCTTCCAAACAAAGACAATATAAATAACTCCATATCTTGGGTTAGTTAGAAAAGTTTTCAAATTTAAAACAAATAACTTTGTTTGGATTGGAGAAGTGGGAGTGGATTTTCCATTACGAAGATAGTGTCAATAACTGTGATCCGGGGAACGGTATTTAGCATGGTTATCAATAAACATCATTTATAAAAAGTGCGCTAGATTGGAGAAGTAGGCATGGTACCTCCCATACAAAGACAATTTAGATTTCTTTATATCTGGGGCATGGCCACAGTATGTAAAAGTTTTTAAATTTGCAACAAATAGCTTGGTATTATTTACAAAATATCTGTCTAAAAGTTTGCTGTATAAGAGAAATGGTCATGACACCTTCAGTATAAGCACAATATAAGTTTCTGTATATCAGCGGAACCGTAACAGTAAAAGTATCTAAATTTGGTACTATTTGGAAATGAGGAAAGCGAAGCGCACCGGGTAAAGCTAGTACTTTATAAAACTAAATGGAATTGAATTTCAATACAATACTATAATTGATTGATGTCCTAGTTGTTTTTAAGAGCTACTAGGGTTCTGGCTGTTGTAGGTGGGACTTATGATAAATCTTTAGAGTTTGTTTTAATATTTCGAGTCATATAAAATGAATTTGTGCCAGTTTTATAATTTTTTTTTTTGATTTTTTGTCGCCTTTATACATGAAATCAAGGCTTATATGATGTAGCGCCTACCAAAGTGGTTGCGCCAGCATAGTTTTGAAAAGCTATACGTCATTTAAATAAAGTAATAAAAGAGGTTGTTTCATTTTAGGGTTGATAAATACTTTCTTACTGAATTGATTGCGATGGAATTTAATTTTAAACTGCTTCGGAGAACTGGAAAAAATTTGGCGCGAAATGAATGCTAGAGTTGTTTAATAGTGCGCGTATTTTCAACATAAGCGGACATGGCTAAATAAACTAAGAACTATTCAAGGGCACAGGATATACACTGATAGAAAAGGCGTCATAACGCTGATGTATTTTGACATCAGTACTATGACAAGTGTCTTCGTTTTTGACCCCATGACACTTGTCATCGTTGTGATGTCAACCTTAACATCACTTGGCCAAAGTGGCATCAGGGTCAAAATGAAATTATTTCATCAATGGGATGACACATCGGCATCACAGAAATGACGAACATGTCCTCAGTGCGATGACGCAGTAACATCGGAGAAAGGATACATTAGCATCAATTTAATGACAGTTTGACATTAAGTCAAAGTCATTGGAATTGACTTAAGTCAAAGTGAGAGAATATTATTGTTTACTTACCCGTTGCATATGTTTGTTTCACGTTTGTTGAATTACGACCTTTGTTTACAGCAGAACTCTCAATAATAAGACACCAGCACCATGCCTCATATGGTTTTCGTAATCATTCTACTTTAAAAATTTCATGTATTTAACTTAATAATTTAAAAAAATAGAATATAGGAATTTTTGCTTCTTATAATATATTATATATATATATATATTAATATACAAAATGTGGCATCGAATTGATGTCACTATAGTCATAAAATAGATGACACGTAAAAAATAACAAAATTGTACGAAGATGTTAGTCATTCGATTGATGTTACTTTTTGCATCATTGATGCCATTTGTAGTAACATTGATGTCTTAATTCTGATGTTAGGGCATCATCAATGTGAAGATGCATTTTTCTATCGGTGTACGAATTCTTTAGAGTCATAGAAAAATATTTCTTGGTGTTACGGAATGATGAACTGAGTATACCCTCATTTAGCACTGGTTGTGTTGAAGGGTATAATTACAAGACTTGAAAGAAGAAAAATCATCAAAACATAAACGCTTCACAGAAAAGTACAATATGAGTAACTTTTTTTAACCACAAGACTGAATAGAAATACCAAGAACTAAAATTTCGACTAAAAGATAAGTTAATTCAGGAAATTTCAGTTAAGACTTTTCGGCGAAATAGAACAAAGATTATAAAAGTGACTGCTTAACAGTCAATCAAAATTAGTTGATTTCTAAAAGCGTTAATCTAAACACGAAACGGTTGAAAATATGATTAAAGGTGTGAAAGTTTTAGATTTTAAATTAACATTAGAAAATATGAAATAAACGGTTTGCTTGTAATTTTTAGTTACTCTGTTATTGGGAGCCATTCTGGTTTTGTCTACAGCTGCTGTACTTCAAACAGCAGAGAAACGCAATCTGGTCAAAGGCTGTGCATCGGAAACAGAACTTTGGGGTTCTGCTGATGGTACAAAATTCTTTTTCTGTATTGGTGATAATATGGCTATAGAACAATCATGCGATCCTAATACATTCTTTGTGAAAAATGCCACTGTTTCGGGCTGCGTTCCTTTAGACGAAGTTGCGGATAATTGTATCTGTCATAAAAAGCCCGGGCCTTGTGAAGGCATTAATATTATGCAGCCTCAACCTCACGCAGATCCTAGTAAATTCTATATGTGCCCCCACGCAGGGGCTGATCTTGTAGAACTACCGTGTCCCAATGATAAAGCCTTTGCCAAGCAAGATGGCTATTTGGGTTGTTTCGAGTGGACAAGATGGCGTAAAATACGTGGTTGTGGTTTAACGGAGTAAACCAAAAACATAATATTTAATACATATATACATACTTTTTTCAACAACATTTTTATTTTAAACTAAAAGTGAATTTTAAAATGTTGTGCTTAATTTATCATTTTAAATATAATTTAACAGATACTGATAACAGAATGTGTGTATGGCTTTCAATAAGTTTTTAATCATAAACTTTTTATTTTGGTATTTTTATTTTGATTGACATTTAACTGCTGTGAGATAAAAGGAAATTAAATTGTTAAATCGATATTGTTTTTAACATTTTTCCATTTGAAATAGTTTAAATTAAAGTAAAAGTAATTAATTTTAGTTTAATTGAAATGTATTTTTTTTAAACTTTTTGTTGTTCTTTTGTTAGGTGATTAGAGATAAGACTTTAATTAAAACGAAACTGATAATTGATTCAAGAGTTCAGCATTAAACAAACAGAAGTGCCTAATCAATTTTTGTTGCAAATGTTTATTTTAATGATTGAAATAATATTTAATTAATGTATGTTAGGGTATAATTGAAATTTTATTGAATGGTGCACATTAGGGATGCCAAACGGGAAATCCCAAATCCCGAAATCCCGGGATTTTATGGGACTGACAAAACCCCGAATCCCGGGATTTATTTTTATGAATCCCGGGATTTTTAATTTAACAACTTTTATGTATCAAGCATTTTTATATGTATAAAAATATTCTTTTAATTGAATTTTTATGCTTTCTTATTACATATTCATTGTTTTATGGCCGTTTTCTAATTACGCGATTATCTTTTTTCCCAACGAAAAACTGCACATTAAAGAAATTTGGTTTTCTCAATGTCTCATTTGTTTTCTATTCTGTCGCAAAGCTAACCAGCACTCATCTGCCAATTACACTATGCCACAAAAAAAATGAACCTCAAAAATTAGATATTTTCTACGTTAAATTGGTGCTACTGAACACGAATATGGCATTCATTTATTTTTTCCAAGAAGCGTTTTCGAGATATACGCGAAAATCGTATTTTTCTGCAGTTGCTTTAGGTATTTCGAAAAATCTCGAGAACTGTTCAACTGAATTGCACAAGATTTAACATTTTGAATAGATATCTCTTTCAGCAGATATCTATACCGTGTCGGTCGGATAAAGATTTACTGAGCTACATGACTTTAAACTTGAAGAAAATGAGTTTTTTTATGTTTTTTCAAAATTTACATTTTTAATTCGATCCAGTTATGCAATAAAAATATTTAAAAATTTTTTTTTAACATGTATCTTAAATAGTAAGCGTAAAAATTGTTATCGCCGCACAAAAAATTAAGAAATAACGAAATAATAAAATTTTTATATAAAATGAATTGTTTTGTTAAGTTTTCTTTTTTAAAAATAAAAAAATATATATGTACTAGCTGTCCCGGCAAACGTTGTTTTGCCATATAATTTATTTTTAGCGAAAGAAAGAGTAATAAAGCATTTATACCATGATCGGCGATGAAAAAAGCTATTTATTTCTTTATTTCTGTTCGTTACATATTCAAAAGTTTCACCAAAAAAAAGTGATGTAAGTGAAGTATGAAAATCAAACAGAGATAATCCAATTTCAATACGAAGAGCAATTGCGTGTACGATATTGTTTGTCAGTCCTTGATGGCTTGCCGATTCGAGAACATGCCACGTATAATTATCCGTGTGAAAAACATGGTGTGCCCAAATCTAAGCCGCAAACAGACATCCTTTGGATTTGCGACTTATTGATTGTCATTGCAAATGCTAATCTATTAGAAAATTAAAACCGTTTGAATTCAATTGGGACATGTGTGGCAATCATCGGAGTTCGTGGCAGCAAAACATTTTCGTCTCGGAATTTACCATTCAAAATGGTAGCTTCGATAACGTTTTTCATAAATTTTTTTACCGACCAATCGTGTACCACTGCATAGCCGAAGTAGAATAACCGGAGAAAAATTTAAAAAAAAAATACATAAACTTTTCAAAAGAATCGGTTAATTAATTAAGTAGGTATAGGAGGGGGTTCTTTTACCCTTTTTTTCTTTTCTTTACGCCGTAAATGTTAAAATTTATAGCCTTTAGTTTATGTAACACTATTTTCCTGCCAAATTTAAGGAAAATTGGTTGAATAGTTAATAGGATATAGGGAGGGGGAGCTTGTACCCCTCTTGCCTTATTTCACGCCCTAAGTAAAAAAAATATAGGCTATAGTTCTTTCCAGCTGTAACACTATTTACCGGGGAAATTTCAAAAAAATCGGTTGATTATTAAGAAGATATAGGGTGGGGGAGCTTTTTCCCTCTTGAACTATTTCAAGCCCTATTCGATATTTTCTTTCAGATGTAATAGTGTTTGCATGCCAAATTAAAAAAAAGTTGCTTATGAATTGTTTTATTTAGTATTCTTTTTTAACAATTCAAACATAAATAAATAAAGTGTTGTTGTTTTTTTAAAAAAAAGTTATATATTAAAGAAAAAAATTGATCCCGAAAAATCCCGAAATCCCGGAAAATCCCGGGATCCCGAAAATCCCGACATCCCGAAAATCCCGGGATTTGTTAAAATCGATCCCGTTTGGCATCCCTAGTGCACATGGATCTTAATTAAAAAAACTGAAAAAAATTCTTAAAAACTTATATATATTTTGAATAACACTACTTTTTTTTAACACTACTACGAGTAGTGAATGGGGGAGAGAAGCACATACTCTCTTACAAACCTGCTTACAAGAGGCATGATTCTTATATGGTGAATTCCCACTTGGAAGCTCTACTCTTTTTCTCTCTGCTAAAAAGAATTGGATGACTGATTGCGTACTTAAAAATGTAATGTCTATGTTCGGTAATATTTCGAAAACGATCGTAAACACATTTCAAAATCATTGCAATACATCCTGCTTCCATGTTCGTGAACGCTTTTTTTCCGAACGACTGAGTGGAAAGTAATGACTTTGATACGAAGCTGCTTCGTGTTGTCCAAAGCAGCTTAGGATTAAAAATCAGTATACATAATCAGTTAAGTAGAAAGAAACTTTGGACGCTGTAAAAAATTGGAAGTACGCCATATACATAGGGCTCAGAGCTGAAAATAATTTACGAAATTTGGTAGTGTATTTTCTAGCCTTATAAAACTAAACTGAACCAAATTTTATTATAACAATATAATTTTTTAAAGTTCCAGTCATACTTAATTGGTTCTTGCAATGCAGCTTAATAAGGAACTTGTGGTTAATTATGATCCGATCATCTTCAAAGAAGATAATATAATTTCTAGTCCTATATAACGAGTTTGTGCTAATAAAAAAATCCAAAAAAAAAAAAAAACGTGACCAAACTTCAGCTTTATTTTTAACAATTTCTATTGATTTACTTAACTTTATTTGAAAGAAGATAATTGTATAATGTAACTTACACTGAAAGAAAAATGCTTCATATATTTAATGAACCGTTTTCATTAACCGTTTAATAATTTTCAGTAATACAATAAATTTTCAATATACAAACATAACTATATTCATAAATTAATACAAAATTATAGTTTTCTTAAAAATGTTTAATTGTTAATCAAAAAATGTAAGATTTAATTATATCATGCATCTAATGTAATATGCCATTCAATTTATGAAATCAAAAATTTTTTTAAAACAGCAACATATTTTAAAAATTGAAAAAAAAAAAATTATTTTTAATATTCAAATAACTCTTAAGTCTCAATAATTAAAAGAATAAAAAATATTTCGAAAAAGCATGCCTTCATATATTTAATTTTTCATTATGACAATGAAAAATGTCATTATAGTAATGAAATAAAAACTTTCAATCCATTAATATGTATGTTTTTAGTTTTCATTAATATGTACATACCTATAGTATGTAATAAGTAATGAACAAACAAATGATCTCATTTAAAACAAAACACACCCTTATTTTAAACTGTTGTCAACCAAATGATGTATACGAAAAAGCTTGTTCTCTCTTTATGTGGTCTTTTTTTTTATTATGCGCTAGCAAAAAAAATCAACGTTTTGTTTAGATTGTTTAAATTGTTGTTATAGAAAATGTAATCTCATATTTACGCTCTTAATTCAGTAATGGTAAAAAACATAGCTTTTTTATTTAAAAACTACACTGCCACGGTAGGCTAGCTGATAGTGAGCTAGTCTATCAGCGCCGAGGTTGCGGGATCATCAATTCCCGCCAGAGACTCTGGCTCCTGCAGACAAACGTAAAGCTCCGCGGTATTAGTTTAGGAAATTATTAAAAAAAATTAAAAAAAACATTTTTTTACTTTTTTGAAAGTATTCATCCAATGATAAATATACATACATCTAATGTAATGTTTCATTAAGTACATTTTAATGAATCAGGTTTCATTGATCCAACGAAGCGCTGCATAGGTTCCTTTTTAATGCAATTTTTCATGGGATTAATGTCAAAATTCATTGGTATTGTGAAGAAAATTCTTTCAGTGTAGAAACTGTTAAATGATGTTTGATCTAGCAAACGTTATACAAAAGCAAACATTTTTTTTAATGAAACTAGTGCTTACGTGTCGGACGTCAAATATTAAATAGGTGTGAACATAGCTTCAGACTAAAGCTTGCCACACAGGAGTTATTTGTGCGTGTGATTTGGTCGCGCACCATTTCTCCAAAAACGACGAACAAATCACAATTATCTTAAACTTCAAAAAGAAAATACGAATTCTGAAGCGGATTATGCAACTGCACTTTTAATACTTTAGTTTGTGTACACAACAAAAAAGGAAATAAAAGAGAAGCAAAAACTATTTTCACTGTGATGGAAACTGAAAACAATTGCAAAAACTCAAAGGTCTTAAAGAAAATCTTGACTGCCAAAAATTAATGAAAAATAAAACTTAAAGTTAAAATACACATAGATTACACATGAAACTAATTACACATGGGCTACACATGCAAGTAAAAATAACACACAATATGTGTAATTACATTTAGATTGGCTCCTTTAAAGGAGTAATCAAAAATTTTTTAAATTTACCAGGAAGGCCCTTTTAAAGAGTACTAGAAAATATCACATTATTGGTCAAATAAAAAATTTTTTTTAACCATTCGATTTGGCGTGGAATGCTCCATATATAATAATAAAAAAAAGATTGATTAGTCTCTATAGACTCCTAAACTACTGAACCGATTCTTCTGAAATTTTTACAGTAAGTTCCTGATTTCCCGGCACTTAAGACAAGTTAATACGAATAACCTTATTCCTGGAGAACAGTTACAGTAAAGGTTTTCGAATTTAAAACAAATAACCTGATTATCAATACAAAAGATCTGCCAAAAGTTGGGCTGCATTGGTCAAGTGGGCATAGCACCTACCATATAAAGACCGTATATCTGGAGAACGATAACAGGAACAGTTTCGAAATTTTGTACATATATCTTGGTTATCAATACACAACATTTGACAAAATATGGGTAGGAGAAAAATTTTTGAAATTTAGTACACCGGCTGGGTTATCAATCCAAAACCTCTCAATGTGCGGGATTGGAAAAGTGGGCAAAGGCATTATAGATTTCTGTATATTTGGAGAACGGCAAGAGCCAAAATCTCCAAAATATGTACAAGCATCTAAGTTATCAAAACACAACAGCCGACAAGATGTGGAAAGGATTGGATAAGTCGGAGTGGCACCTCCCATACAATACAAAAAAAATTTCTGTATATCTTGAGAATCATTTTAATAAAAGTTTCCAAATTTGGTACAAAAAGCTTCGTGGTCATGCATCGTGCAAAAAGTTGCTGCATTGGAGAAGTATTTTTGGAGAACAGTAGAAGACAAATTGTTCAAATTTGTAACACCCAGCTGGGTTGTCAATACACAACATCCGTCAAAAAGTGGGTGTTATTAGATAAGTGGGACTGGCACCTCCCATAAAAACGCACTTTAGATTTCCGTATATCTGGAGAACGCCAACAGCTACGGTTTACAAATTTATTACAAATTTTTTGGTTATCAATACACAACATCTTTAAAAAAGTAGGTAGAATTGGAGAAGTGGGTGTGGCACAAAATAAAAATCCTAATACCAGGAAATTAGGTACTTTACCTATTGCCGTTCGAAATTTGCAATGCACAAAAACTGTTCATAATTAGGCGAAGAAGTGGGCGTGGCACAAAATAGATTGTTGTATATCTAGACAGTCATAAGAGCATAAATTGTCCAAATTCGTTACAAATAGTTGGGGAAAGTTGGCAATAACGATTTCTATATTGCCAGAGCTAAAGCGAACCAAGCAATTGAACATTTTACCATATAAAGCTCCTTCCCAAAAATCACTTTAGCAAGCTTAAAACCGAAACTAATAAAAATACTTATGTGAAAAAAAGGTCCAGTTAAGTGTTATTTGACTAGAAACTAAATCATAAACTTTAAACATAACAAATTATAACTCCGTGAGGTCAGGTTCTAGTTATATAAGGCCCACTGCTATTAAATTCTAGTACTCGGCTTAGGGTACAAGAGATTTGACACATTTGAACAAAGCATTCTTACGTGTTGATTAAAAGAAAATTAATAATAGACAAATTTTTTTGAATAAAATTTATATTTTTTAAAATGCACCATCAGAAGTAAGTTTTTTTTTCTGTAATAAAAATTCCTAAATAAACGTTTCATGAAAAAAGTCAGAAAAACCTTAAGGCTGTTAGAAGCGCAGTGAATTTAAACACTACACATACACAAAGACACAATCCAGAACACATTGACATATTTAACTCTACATGTGTATTTATGGCCACAGCTGCAGTTTAACGGTGAGAATAGAATAACAACTAAAACAGTTAAACTAACAACAAACAACAAAAAAAGTTTATTTTATTAAGGTGGTTCAACATAACGGGCTTCATAAAAATGTAAATTTTAATTGTTAAAAAAAGTTACTGAGAACATTTAAAATTAAAACTATGCAACAACACATAAATGCAAACTACTTCTCATGTGGAAATTCTCGAAGTACTTGTCGGGACTAACAAGACCCTATTTAGATGTTGGGAAAAAAATAATCCTTATATGTAATATAATTCCAAATTGCTCAGAATATTATATAGCTATTTTTTACTGTTTTCCAAGTGTATTAATGTCGAAAATTCGAAAAATTTATAAAAAATTATATTGATTAATTCATGTTTTTTTTACCTTTTGCTACATGTGTATTTCAAAAAGGAATTTTCCCAATTCCCGATTTTATAAAGGGTGTTTTTTTAAGCCCGATAGAACTTGAAATTGTAAAAAATAACACAAAAATTAAATTGTAATCAAAATTTTTTTATTCGAAAGATCAATACGTGACATTAACATTTGAAAATGATTTCGGGTATATGGGCACCGCGGCTGTTCTTGACGAAGCGCATTCTGGACGTCCAATTTTGGGCCACTTTTTCGAGCACTGCTGGCCGTATGTCACGAATAACACGAACAATGCTGGCCTCCAAGGCGTCAATTGTTGCTGGTTTATCAGCATAAGCCAGTGACTTCACGTAGCCCCACAGGAAATAATCGAGAGGTGTCAAATCGCACGACCTTGGAGGCCAATTGACAGGTCCATTTCTCGAAATCAACTTATCGCCAAATTTTAATTTCAATAAGTCGATGGTTGTGTTCGCCGTATGGCACGTAGCGCCATCCTGTTGAACCACATCTCCTCCGGATCAATGTCATCCATATTTTCAAACAAAAAATCATTGATCATGGTGCGGTAACGATCTCCATTGACCGTAAAGCGAGCTCCGGCCTAATTTTTGAAGAAATAAGGTCCGATGATACCACCAGCGTGAAAACCGCACCAAACGGTGCATTTTTCTGGATGGAGTCTGTAGGGTCTATTATTGCATCCTCTAGAGAGTATGTGGTACGAAATCTATCCACAGTTCGACGAATGGCTTGTTCAGATGGACGAATGTGTACGCCATAAAAATGACGAAGTCGTCTATAAGTTGCGCGAATCGACGACTGATTTTCAAAGTAAATTTGGATAATTTCGTAGCGTTGTTCAAGCGTGAGTCTATTCATGATGATTTGTCAGAGTATTTTGAAACGATAAAAAAAATATTCATCAAAATTTAATTTTTTGTGTTACTTTTTACAATTTAAAGTTCTATCTAGCTTAAAAAAACACCCTTTATACAGTTGGAAAACGTGAAAAAGGCATTTTCTAGTATCTATAAAAATGTTTTGAGGAATTATGAATTATATTTCAAGGAATATTTTTTTTGAAGATTATTTTGCTGAATTTCGCACGGGTTTGCCAGCTGTGATCCTAAATTGGTGAACAAAGAAAGATATACAAAAATAAGATGTATCGAAATCTTAGCAATTTTGAGGCTTAGGGTGTGTGTGAAACGGTAGCAAAGATCTATGGTAAAATAAAATTTGTGGTAGAAAAATTTCATGTTTGTGCTGCGTGAAAATATAACATTTTTGACATCATAAGGTTTTGACATTAAGAAAAAAAAAAACAATTGCTTTCTGTTTTGTGAAAATTAAAAAATTTGCAAATTTGACATTTCTTATTAGAAGTCTAAGTCGACATACTTTTTGACGGCGCACAGTGGCGCCCGTAGAGCAAACGAGGTTGCAAAAATCAAAATTTTCATGAGCGCCGACGAAGTTTTGAATAAACCCATGTTATAGGAAACTTTTCAACGATTTCAAATATGCCACTCTTAATAATATCACATTTTTAGTTTAGAAGATATAACCGTTCAAAGTTGACCGACTTTCGGTTTAAAAAAAAAAACACACAATTTTTAGTCAATTTGTTGCGATTTCAGGTGTAATATCACGAAAAATAGGTAACGAATCGCCTTATTTTTTGCTTGTATTGATTGATGTATTTATTAAATGTATAATGATAAAAAAAATTAACTGTTTGCTTTGTGTTTCTCCTGGTAAATCACTATTTAAAAACTATCCGTTTTTTCACTATTTTTCAACTTTGACGGAAAATAAAAAAAAATATATATTTTTCTATATTTGCCATATTTGCAAAACCTGTTCATTGATTATTTCTTTACATAATTCAAAAATTTTATCTGCCCGTACGTGCCTGTTTGGCTTCTAGAGGTAAATAAGGTTAAAAAGACATGGTTGCAAAAATTGTATGGCGTCCATCCCTTATATGTTTTGACTGACAGTAGTTTGATCTAATAGTTTGAAAAAACTACTCATTGAAATTAGCAGGTACGTACCTCACTTAAACAATACTTTGGCGTACAAATGGTCAAGAACAATATTGACTTATGGTCCCTACAGGTAGGCACAAATCTTATTTGGACACGTGAATAATATCAAAATTGCATTATTCAGCCTGAATCCATATGTATGCAGGGAACAGGTAAGTTTTTAGGCATGGTAGCATAAGCCTATATATTGCAAAAGAGGCATACTGCCTGGCTTAGTCTACGACTGAAAGTTGGCGCAACAATAACTGAAACCATTAAACAATTTAAGTACTGAAAACATGGCGTTGAACAATTTAAAATTATTTGAACTGTTTAGAAACTTAACCACACCAACGTTTTTCACGGAAGCTGCTTTAGAAGAGCTTGATAGCTTATACGGAAATATTGAGAGAAGCGAAATTATAAAAAATAATTTTTATCTGATATATGCAAATATTAAGGCAAAATGGGTGAAATCTAATCGAACCATTCAGAACTTTAACTCCAAATACGAGGACTGGCTTAATGAAGACACCATACTGGATATATTGGCAGTAGATAAACCCACCACATCAACCAGAGGAGCAAAAGGAAGGCAAAAAAAAGTATTGAGGAGTGTTCAATTTTCACAAGAAAGAGGAAACTTGCCGATGCCACCAATGACTTGACCACGAAGCAATTATCGGACGCGCTGTCTATTAAATATACAAAGGATAGTAAAAGAGTAAGGTCGCAGATAACCAAATCTGTTGCTGATGCAAGCCCACTGCGACTAAAAAGGATTAAGGAAAGCATTCCCACGCCCACAAACGCACACATTAAAAAGTATGGTTCCGAAGAAGCCTTGGCCTTGTTTATGGACTTAGAACTTTCCAAAGAGAAATATGAGAAACTACGGACATCTTTAACGCGACACGGCGCTGACGTTTTACCCGGATACAAGCATATTACGCAAGCCAAAATAAATTCACCACCACTGCGAAAGTCTCTGCGAAAGCCAATCTGCAGGATCTCATGGGGCATACAGCAAAACGGTTGTTGGAGAGTCTTCCTGAAAATGAGGTGAAAATTCTTCCTGAGAAGTTGACATTGATCAGCAAATGTGGCTGCGATGGATTATGCGGACAAAGCGTTTATAAGCAAATGATATCTTCCGATGACTCTACAATATCGGACGGAAATATGTTTATGGCATCTGTTGTTCCTTTGCGGCTAAAATCTGATGTTTCCCTACACTGGAAAAATCCACGTCCGTCATCAGTGCATTATTGCCGAAGAACAAATAAGCAAGATTAAGCCTACAAAGCTGCAAATTGGAGAAGGAAAATATATTGAATGCAATTACGAGTTCCACCTGACCATGGTTGACGGAAAAGTCGTAAACGAACTGACAGGAACAACCTCAACAATGTCATGCCCGATTTGCAAAAAAAGGGTCAGAAGAACTTTGGTAATTTAAACGATTCTACAAATGAGGAGAATTACGAATATGGAATGTCACCATTGCACGCAAGGATAAGGTGTATGGAATTCTTGCTAAAACTGGCGTATACCCTACCACAAGAGGAGGAAAACTTCAATGAAAATACATCAATAAAGGATTAGGAAAAGATCAGAAAGAAGCAAATACAGGATGCTTTTTTTAAACAAGTTGGACTAAAAGTAGACTGTCCCAAGCACGGATACGGTAACTCAAACGATGGAAACAATTCTAGGAGATTTTTTGAAAATGATGAGGCAGTAACTAGAATCACTGCAATTGACAATCAAATCGTGAAAAGATTGGGAACGATCTTAGATGTTTTAAACTGCAAAGAAAATGTCAATTCTACAAAATATGGAGAATATGCGTCGAAAACTGCATCTCTTTTAGCAGAAATGTATCCACAGAAGAAGTTGACCCCGACCGCCCATAAAATATTGGCGCATGGCAAAGATATAATTGAGTACCAGTCTTTGCCAATTGGAGAGTTTTCTGAAGAAGCACAGGAGTCTCTTAACAAATTTTATAAAAAATATAGTTTGCAGAACACATTCAAAGCATCAAGGGTAAGGCAAAATGAGGACCTCTTCAACATGTTGGCAGCATCTTCCGATCCACTTATTTCTTCCCTGCGGCATGTAAAGTCAAGAATAGAGTTAGAAAATAATTATAGTTTAGAAATGGTTAGTCTTTTAGATATACCTTCTCTTACGAACTGTGATGAATATTTTACAGAAAATTGAAAAAATAAATTTAAAAAAAAAATAATTTTTTTTTTAATTTCTTGGGTAATAATTTAAAACATAAAACCCTAAAGAAAAAAATAAAAACAATCTAAAAATGTAAAAATAATTTTTTTTGTTACCATAAAATTGATTTTTCTACTAATTTTAACTTTGATAACCCATAAGTAGGCCCCTACAAAGCGTAGCACCCTTTCCAAACGCTCATTTCATAGGCTGAACAGTTATCTATCATATGCTGTTTAAACTGTTCAATTATCTTATTCGGTTCAAAAGATATGATTTTTGCAACGAAAAAACTCAAATGGCGCCACTGTGCGGCGGCGGTTCAGCAAAAAGTAGCCGGTAGTGGATCACCTGACAAAATTGCTTATTCAAAATGAAAAAATTATCTAATACAAGTTGTTATTGTCGTTTTGTTTATTTGTTATTATTATAAATATATGGTAACGAAAGTTAAATTATCTAAGAATTATTTATAGTTTAGTTAAAGTTATAGTTTTATGTCATATTAGTAACTTAAAATTGTCATGTATAATTTTCAACACAACTGTATTACCGCCTAAAAGTGTATTTAGATTATAACAGATACAACATGAATTTCCCAGTCTTTTCTATTAATGGTTTTAGAACATAATAAATTGTTATTAGAGGGAGATTCAGGAAAAGTCTTGAAATAGTTGTGAAATATGAAAAGGGGTAACTCATGAATTAGTTTGTTTGGAGACATTAAACGGTTCGAGTCGAAACTAACAATATTCGATAATTTTGTGAACAAAATAATTAATTTTAATAAAGTTTGTTAAGTTGAATAAGTGTGTGTATTAATTATTTATTATTATTATTTATTATTTATTATTATTTATTTGGATTTGCAATTAAAAGAACTCAAACGCGTTTATTAAGGGAACAACGTAACAATATTTTAAACCGACTTTAAAAATAAGGGAGGTTTTCAGTTCGGTTGTATGTTGCTTATTTTAATGTTTGTTACCGCATAACTCCGTCATTTGTGAACCGATTTTCAAAATTGCCTTTTAATAGGGCGTGTCAATAGATTTTACTTACAAAAAAAAAATTTTTGGAAATCGAATGTACAATTTGTCTGTCCAAAAATTTTATTTTTGAACTACTCCAGGTTGCAACTGTGCAACATTTTTTGAGATTTTCACATTTGGCTTTTTCTAAAATTTTTGCATTTTTTTTTTTAATTTTTGACGTTTTTCTGCGAATTTTTTATTCTCTACTGGTTGGAGCCATAGGCAGATATTTAATGCTTTTTTAGACTTTTAGGAAATACTTGATTTTTATTAATTTTTTTTTTTAAATTCGCGAATTGCGCGTTGTTAGGTAACCTAAATCTTAATAAGCTGACTATCGGATTAATGATCTCACAAAAATTTTTTATCCTGTTTTTTTATTTAAATTATCTCTCAATCAAATATGTTCTCATGTAATTGTAATTTGTATCTTCCAATTACATCTACATGTGGTTTTTTTGCCTTGGCAATAAACAAAATGCTTGTAATTGTAATGCAAATGAAATTGTCGTTCTGTAGTTTATTATTGAATTTGATATTATTTTTTTTTTTTAATATTTAACTTTTATTATACACTAATGTCAACATGCACAAATTATAATAAATTCGGTGGGGGCTTGGAGCGACTTTGAGCTGCACGAACTGGAAATGTGTTTAAGATAATTGTGTGTTTGTCAAAAATTCTCTACGCTCATGCCAAAATTTATACTAGCCCTAGGGATAGTGAAATTGTATTCACCTCAACAGTGTCAAAATTTAACTTCCATGAGTACTTTGCTACCGTTTCGCACACACCCTTTTAGCCTTTTCACATTTGTCAACATTTAACATCAATTTGCGAAGATGTTGAAATTTTCCCATAAGAAATACATAGGGCTAAAAATCAAAATTTTTCAATATCTTTACAGAATGTTACTATCGCATTTTGTTCCCTTTTACATTTTGTGGCAATAAGTTCTATTATTATTGTGGCTTCACTGACAAAATGGAAGTTGCTTTGAAAGCAGCGTTACCATTTCTCAAGTTTTTTCTTTTTTGCAAGCCTTATTTTGCTTAATTTTGCTAAAATTATTAAACAAAATGAATGAGAAATACATTTTGCGTTTATCTTTTAAAATGTTGGCACTTTTGTAGAAAAAAAGTATCAAAAAAAATAAAAGTTTTTTTTCAGAAATGGTGACATTTTTTATTGATAGTAGATGAACGCGAATTTCACATTTTCAACATCTTCCATGCGTTCCTCCGGTATTAGATGTATTTTCTTGAGATAAGTTTGTTCTGTTTTTCTTCTTCTTCTTCTTCTTCTTCTTTAAAAAAAAACAAAATTTCATTTGGTTTCCCAGATAAAGACATAGTAAAAATGACATGTTCTTCGGAGAAATCCAGTTTGAGCCAAAATATTCATGAGACAATTAAATCCGAACGGCAGGTAAACTTGCAAAACGCAAATAGAATTTTCAGACAAGAAAGAGTTTGCACACAGAAAAACATATCTCAAGAAATTTTTAACAACACAGTTTGTTTAAAATAAAATTTTTGGTCAACAAACATTTGTTTGATTCAAAGAAAAAATTTTATCAAATTTACACTTTGCAAAATAGAACTCAATAAAACATATTTAATAATGAAACAATGAAATATTTCTTCATATTCAATAAAAAAATATTTGAATCAAAGTAAAGACAGTATTTAAACAACTCTTGTCCATTTTATAATAGCTCATAATTCTCATTTGTTTTACAGTTTTATTTGAATAATATACAGTAGTTTTCCGATTTAACGAACCTTCGATTTAGTGAACATCGCATTTAACGAGCACCCAAATTTTTCTACTAAGTACCTTATATAACGAACAAAATTTTTTATTTTGTACTCGGTATAACGAACAAATGTAAATATAAATATAAAACATAATTGCTACCAAAAAAATAACTAAAAAAAAGTAAATAAAAATGTACCGTTAATTTTCTTCTTTTGACGGATTTGTTTAATAGCATTTGAGAGTCAGGTGTGTGAAGTAATTTGTGTTAGAAACATCAAAATTGGTAAAAGAAATAGATTGTTCTTAGCGGATAAAGTTAAAAACCAGTAATTTTGGGTATCGCAATAGAAGAGCTTTAAAGCAAGGTGAGTTCCCAAGAATGGAAAACTAACTTTTTCAATGGATCCTTCCTCATGCAACGCAATTGTCATATTCTTTGTATTAACTATTAATTTTTATTAAATGGGATTAACAAAACAAAATAAGTAGCTCAAATTTAATGCTCTTGAGAGAGCTTCAAGACGAAGCCATTAAGAGAAAGTATTAAATTATTTTATGCATTTTTCTATTACTTAAATGTATACACTCATAAAATTATTACAGTAACTGATTGTGGGTTATTAAATTCGTTTTCCGTACTATTAAAATTGAATAAAAATATAGTTATTTTACGAATAATTTTATTTTTTAACATTTATGTTTGTTATTCAAAAAACAAACTACCAAAAAATAATGTTTTTTCGTATTTATTTTGTTATGTAGTTTGATTTTTGTCGGTTAAAATATATTTTTTTAAAGTAAAAACTATTAAATTTTAAAGAATATGCTGTTTAATGAATACAAAATTTAAAAATAAATGTAAAAATCATTTGTTTTAAATGAAATGTAAATGATCCGTTTTTAAATGAATTTAAAGTTGTTTAAAATGAATTTTCGTTTGAATTTAACTACATAATATTTTGAGTGTATTAATAAAATATGTTTGTTTTCTTTTAATAAAATATTAAAAATACTACGTATACTTTGAGTTTTGAATAAAATAGAGGACGTTATTAATTTTTAACTTAGTACTGGATATAACGAACAATTCACTTTAACGAACAGGCTTGACAACAACTAGGTTCGTTAAATCGGAAAACTACTGTATTTAGTTTTGCCAAAGTCTTTGGAAAAGGTTAACTGATCATCTGGCCTAAGCAACCAGTGCGCATAGGAACTTACTTATCCCCGCATAATTCTGCAAACAGGTAAACAGGTCAACAACATGAATACAATTTAATTTTCTTTTAAAATTAACGACCAATTCTATTAAGTTTAGTTAAAATTACCTGTTACTTTAACTTCCAGTTAACAATATGTTTTGATAGCTTAAACTAAAAATTAATTATAACTAAACTTGCTGAAATCGGCTTAAAATTTATAAACACTTAGCTTATATGTATCTAAATTTATATTTAAGAACTACCTATCAATTAAAAATTTCTTTCTTCATCAACATACATGAAATAAATACTTATTTGCATTCCCAGTGAACAACCTTACTATTTGCATGCATTTAATAACAACGGATGATATAATCACCCAAATATACAACACAGCAAAAATTAAAGCCTAACATTATAACCTAAGGGATACTTTAGACAGGCACACATACCCTCACAGCTGCATGGTAATAAACAAATACAGTACGCAATACGTGGTGCAGGGGACAGTGTGACGCAGTTATCAATTTTTTTACATTTCTAGCTATTTAATGCTAAATTCCAACGAATTTTAACACAATATCTACATTTGTTACTTCTTAAAGCGTACTTAAGTGTTTTCCAAGAGTGGGCTTTATATGGGTCGTATGGTAAATTATGGACCGATCTTCACGAATTTAAGCAGAGTGCTTAATCTCATGGCGAATTAAACTGCAATAGCCTTAATTGTTATGGTTTAAGATATACTCAAATATTTTCCGAGAGTGGGCTTAATATGGGGATTATTGTACAAAATTTTGTAATATAATTTTTATTCGTATAAAACGAATTTGTGCAAATTTTAGTGGGAATCGGTGCATTTTATCACCAATTTATGTTGGTTTTTGTAAGAAAAATATCCATTTTTTTTTAGAAAGTTTGTTCCTCAATTGGGTCCATAACTCTTTTCCTACTAAGCCGATTTTGCTGGATTTCAATCCTAACAAATATTTGGAGAAAAAATATAAAAAAAACGTGACCACTAAATTGATCAAACTTAGCTTTTTTAATGTATTAAACTTTATTTATAAGTAGGTAATTTTATAATGTAATTTTAAAACATATAAATGATGTTTGATATAGCCAAACGTTTTGCAAAGGCAAACAATTTTTAATAAAACTAGTGTTTACGTATACATACATAGAACGTCAAATATATAATTTTTGTAAACATACACCGATGGAGAAGGCGTCAAACCGCTGATGTATTTTCACATCAATACTATAACAAGTGTTTGTTTTTATCCCCGTGACACTTTTCATCATTGTGATGCCAGCCTTTGCATCTCTTTGTCATCAGGTTAAATAAAGTCATGAATGGGATGACACATCGGAATCACAAAAATGACGAATCGGAGTCAGTTTAATAAAAAATGTCATTAGTGCGATGACTTAGTTACATCGGCGATTAGACTCATATTAGACAGTTCGTCATTAAATTGAGTGATTCGGATTGACTAAAGCCAAAGTGAGAGAATATTATTATTTACTTACCTGTTACAGATGTTTGCTTAACTTTTGCTGAATTCCGGCCTTTGTTTACAGAAGAACTCTCAATTATAAGACACCAGCAGCATTCCCGATATGTTTTTCGTAATCATTCTACTTTGAAAATTGTTTGTATGTACTTATCTTAATAATTTTAACAAATAGAATATGGGAATTTTTGCTTTTAATTTTACTTTTTAAACATGAAAATAATATCAATAATACACAAAACGTAGCATCGAATTGATCTCACTATAGTCACAGCATAGATGACGCATAAAATATGACAAAAATGTTATGATGACTTTCGTCATTAAATTGATGTCATTTGTAGCCTCATTGATGCCATTTGTAATAGCATTGATGTCACAATTCTGATGTAGGGCATCATCAATATGAAGATGCTTTAGGAGAATTAAAAGGAATTTGACAGCAATATTATTCTTTTCTGTTGAGTGTTTTTAAATCGACTTAGAAGGACCCAGAATATATGTACTTTAAAGGGTCTCAGATAAAAAGTTTCACACTGAACAATTCCAATAAAAAAAACTCCATAACTAAGCATTTATAGATAAGAAATGCATTTCATGAAAAAGTCGCGTGCATGCATATAATTCAACTTTAAGGCCCACTGTATACTTTAATAAACTCTAGGGACATTATGAAATATTCTTCTGTGCGAATGTGCATGTGTCATTCTGTATTTATATCGGTATGATAGATGTCCTCTTTTTTGCTGTCGCTTTGAATTGAAAATGCTATTGGTGTTAGAATTCATTTGAATCTATCTATGCATGCATCTGCACGTTTATAAACGATTCATTGCGATAAAGTTTTATATTTTAGAGCAGCCTTCATTTCAAAAACATTTACCAAACAATAATTTAACATCGAACACACACACACAAGAGACACAATATCTATGTATGTTGTTTAAAAGCATTTAATTTAAATTTAGTATTTAAAAATTTGGAATTCTATTTAAAAAGAATTTCTTTTCATCTACACAATAGAAAGGTATTTTTCATTTTTCTTCTCAACATGCTACATGCAACACATGTTTCCTTCAACTGCAAACTCGTTTATTTTTTTCGATCTATTTTTTTTTTCATTCTTTGTTATTTATTTATGATTTATAGTCTTTAAGCATTACGTTCGTATTTATCTACAATATTAGTTTTTATTCTTATACATATTGGATAAATGAAATAAGAAAAGAAAATATTTTAAGAAATTTTCTATAAAAAGCATGAATTATGAATGTGTGTGAATTTTCAAAAGGTTTCTAAATAATAGATGAGGCTAAAGAAAAATTGCATTTTTATTTATTAGTGTTATGATGTGGCTAGAGAATTAATTTTTTATAAAATGTATAAAATGGTTTTGTTTAAGGTTTTAAAATTAAATTTTATTCCTGAAAAATATACAAATTAAAAAATTTTGCTTAATATAAAAAGATAAAATAAAAAAAAAAGCCAGAAAATCAAATAATAATTTAATCCATTTCGCCTTTTAAGGGATTTAGGTAGGGTATTCATTTAATCGACCTTTTGCTTTAATCGGTTAATCGCTCGATTAATTAACCGAGGTTTTGGTTTAATCGGTCAATAATCGTTTAATTTCGGTTAACCGATTAATAAAGTTTTTTCATAAATTAAGTAATTTCAATATATAGGAATGCATTAATTATTTATTATTTGGAGTTTATTAGTAAAAAAACAATAACATACCAAACATTAAAATTCTTGAACTAAAACGAGCAAACAAAAAAACAATTCATAAATATGTAATATGCATTTTTCAATTAATACATAATTGGGGGATTCACGGTAGCCCACAACAGTCATATCGTCGGCTTAATATGCAAACCTGCTAACTTCCTTCAAACACATTTTACAGAAGAGACAAAAAACTTTTTATATTTTCTATTTGCAGCTTGATAGAACATTAAAAATACAATTAGTTTTACACACTTCAAGACTTAAATAGAAGAAAAACTACATGCTGGTCGACGAGGCGTATCTTTCTCTACCCCACGGCATCAAAATCTCAATTTACATAAAAAGTGGATTTAGCCGGTTTGTATATTAATCCTACGATATCTATTTCTAGTAATTATTTAAAGATATATGACTACCTTGTGAATCCCCCAGATATGTATTTATAAAAACATAGACTGAGATAATTTTTTTATTTATTTCAATAGTTAAAGGAGATCTTATAAAAAAATCTTTTAAAAAAGTAATTTGGTTTAAATGCTTACGAGTTAAGCGATTCTTTTCTTTTGTTTTGACAAAACTTGACTTAGAAAAAATTCTTTCACTTATCGTAGATGAATATCTAATTTCTCAGTCCTTTTTAAGGATTTCTCTAAACATATAAAATATTCCATTATGCCTTAGAGTCCTGTTTTAATTTTGAAAAATGTTTAACACTTCTAGTTGTTTCGATTTATTTTGTTAAAAGACTGATATGAGAAGGTATGAGAAGAAACAAATAACTTAACACATACATATAAAAAGTACGTGATACAAAAAAAAAGGTGTCAATCAAACATTTAACCTATTTTTCGCCACATTCCTGTTGATTGAACATTGAAATTGGTCGGTGGAAAATAGGTTGAAATGAAGATCACAGAACACCTTTGTTTTTATGAAAAAATATTTTCTAAACACAGAAAAAATTATTAGTAGTTTTTTTTATCAATATAAAAAAGTTACTTAAAAAGTATTTAAATTTAATTAATGTGATAATTAAAAAAATTATTTTTTTTTGTTGAAAGAAAATTAAAATAATAATTTTTATTTAATTACCATTTTAGTTGTTTTGAAATAAACTTTGAATTAAAATAATAATTAAATAACAAAAAATTATTTCTTTTAAAATAAAATAATTTAAACTTGTGAAATTGTTGTTGGAAATTTTCAAAATCAATCAACACATTTGGGGGATTCACAATACGACTGTTGTGAACAACCCCTCATAAATTAGTATGCTATTTTGAATTTAAATCAGCGGACTTAGAACAAATATAAAAAATAAATATTTACCTAACATCAAAATATTTTTTAATTCTAATCCATGAATAAATAAATTAAATTAGATCTTATCTGACTATTTTCCATTTTTTAGAAGCAAATTACAAATAAATTTTATTTTGTTTGTTTACCAAACATCAGAGTCCTAGGCCGATATAATTCGACGCCGCAAGTGTTTTGTTGCGAAAATTGCTAGCCGCAGGTTAAATTCGAATATTAGCCGGATAAAACTATACTATCAACGGCGACGGCTACAAAAACTAATGCGGCTCGGCTCAGCCGCACAGCGCAGGTCTCTTCTGATTAATTACGACAGCACAATAAACATAGCAAGCAAAGTTCTATTAATTTAAGACAATTTTTGTTAACAAAGCAACAACAATATTTTTAAACCATTGTAAAATGTTAGAACATTATGACAAAATAACATGATAGCACACCTTGTGAATACCCCAATTGTTTATAACGGCAAAGTTTTTTGATCATTTTTTTAATTAAAATTAAAAATATCATTTATTGAAAAAAAAAATATTCAATATATAAAATTTTTACAATTTTTAGTAATCAATATAATCATTTTGGTAATAGGTGCAAAATCAACAAATGGGTTGCTTCATTCTATGAATTTAGTATAAATTTGGTGATTAGAGAACATTTTTAATTTTTTCTGTGAACACATGCCTTTTGTATATGAGACGAAACAAATAATTAAAAACACAAAAAAATATGTTTATACTACAAAAAATTAAAAATTTTATTACATCGGTTAATCGGTTAATCGACTGAAATTAACCGGTTTAATCGTTAATCGAGAAAAGCCAATTTGAAATTAACCGATCAGTTAATCGGGTAGTAATTAATCGGTTAACCGATTGACGGTTAACCGAATGAATACCCTAGTTTTAGGCAAGACAATCTTAGGATGGCAAACGAATTAACTTCGTTTCCAAAACATATTTTTATTTAGCATATCAGAAAATATTGCTGTCCTTCATGGAAGGAATCCTGCGATTGTAAGTATACGCTAGGAGGCGAACCTTCCTCGTGTCAATGCACTCGTAGGAGACATCGAAGCAGCAAAGATCTTTATTAAAAGATGGGCGCTTATATGGGACTTATGGTTAATTATGGAATTACCTGCACAACAATTTGTCATCGTAAGATGGACTCAGTAAGTGATTATGATTCGATTGGTGTTCTCTCTTATACGCACACCACAATGTGGAGAGGTTCTTATGCGCTTGTATTAATGTTTGCAATACCTTAAAATATTGGTTTTTGATCCAACTTTGGCACTTATGCTATGTTCATACGACGATATAAGCCAGTCGTTTCGATTTTTGAAACTAGTTTGCACAACCATGATGTTCATACGATTCATTCTTGTTTCATTTTGACATTTTTTTGTGTTGTTAGTATAATTTTATTAAAAATAGTTTAAAAAAATTAAGTAAAAATTAAAAATGTATTATTTAATTCTTTTATTAATATAACTATTTTATAATTATCACTTTATTTTATTAAACATTAATTTTTTTTATTTTGTTTTGTTCTTTGTTTTGATTTTTTTTGAGAGTTAGTTCAGGTAAACTTTAATCAAAATTGGAGATGACAGTACATTTTTCCTGTTTCGCAGCATGTTTCAATATGAAACGACCCGTTTCGCTCTCATAATTTTGTATGGCAAAACATGTTGTTTCTATTATGTTTGTATCGATATAACTACGTCCGCCCGTCCATGTAAACTTTATGCGCAAAGTACAGGTTTCAATTTTGGAGATAATTTGATGAAATTCTGTAATTGAATTTGCTACAAGAACCTTAACGATACTATGTTATGAGAAAATGCTTTGCCGGTTGGTTCAATACGAGCCAAGGTCTCAATTAAACCCCCTTCCTAAAATGACTTAAAGGCAAATAAATCTCAATTCGACGAAGATTTCTAAAAAATGTTGGGCACAAATAACTTTTACATGAATCTTAACCTCAATACATAATTTTGTTCTAGCGGGTCCCATGTGCTTCGAAAAGGGTACGCTTGCGAAAATTTGTTCTTAAATACTGTGGTGTAGGTTTAAGCTTGACGACAAAAGGCTTCATCTTTACTCTTATGTCTGATGTCTAAAATATATTTTCATAAATAAATCTTTTAATATAATTTTTTACAAAAAGTTTTCCAGGAATTCTCGGGAATGAAAGTTAAAGTCCAGGAAATTAGAAATCCTACTCTAAAGGCATGGAATATCCTTGTAGAGATTACTGTTAAAAGTATCTATGATGAGATGTTCTGGATTGAAGAACATCTTCTAAATTTGTTTTTGTATGATCTGTACTGTATTAAAAAATGTTTTAGTGAAGGATCTTAACAATACTGCTAAATGCAGAGAGCCTTTTTTAAGTCTAGTAGGCACTACAGCGGGCCTAATGTCTTACAACTGAACTTTTATCTATCCATGGCATTAAATATTTAAAAATTAAAGATGAAATTAATTTCATATATAAATTCATAAAAATAATTAAATGAAAAATTAAATTTGATGAAATTAAGCCTGATTAAAAAATACTAAAATTTGGATTAAAACCATAAATAGTTCGACAAAATAACCACAATACTAATTATTTGCAATATTTTTAATTTTTTCCAGCATCACATCCTGCATTTAAGTTACGTCCAATATTCAAATTCTTCGTTTCAAAGCAGTTTGGCTGGTTTAAACATTTTCTTAATACATAATTTTCAAATAGTGTGTGTTTTTATAAGAATCTCTAGCCTTTAAAAATATTTTCATTAAATAAAAATCTGATTTTAGATACTTTTATGTCGCACACAATTAATTCTTAAAGGCATATTTTTTAAATCATTGTAAAAAATTATTATTCTTATTGAAACGTATACGCCATCAGTTTTATAATCTCACCATAGAACACATAGAATGTGCCTTTAAAAACTTTTCAAATCAAGATAAATTTATAGTGTTCTTTATAACAATATCAGGTGAAGTGAAACAATAAATTTATAAAACTTGCAAAATAATAAAGGAAAGAAAAAATCACATAAAACTCTTTATGCGATTTATGATCCACAAGCATGGACCCTAATTATGTTTTAATTTTTAATAAATGCATTAAAGGTGACAAAGAGTGGAATGCACAGACGAATAGGCAATGTTACATTCGCATACAGGGTTGATCATAAAAGGGAAGATGTTTTCATGGCATATTACTTTTTTTAAACCCTTCACCACAGATGGAAGGACCTTATAAAGTATGTATGAATATTAAGGATCCTTATGATTAGTGGAGTAGATGGAGACGATATTCGTCTGTCCATCTGTCAGTTTTTCTCTCCGTGTGTTTGTTGAAATGGGTTTTACGATGATGTCAGGTATGATGGGGACAAGGTTGTTATATACTTATGTCACATAAAGTTTTCTATTAAAATTCAGCCAGATCGGTCCATAAATGCCTGAGATATGAACAAAAAACTACGACTGCCTCCGATTTTACTCATAAATCTCTGTTTTTTTTTCAGTATTTTTGGAGAACAGCAAAAGTAAAATTTTCCAAATAAGGTACATGCATATTACATTTCAATACACATTATCTGATAAAATATTGGCAGCATGGGAGAAGAGGGCGCGATACTTCCCATACAAAGACTTTATAGATTTCTGTACAGAGAATAGAAAGAGCAAAATTTTTCAAGTTATGTACAAGCATCTTGGTTCTCTATATGCATATTATATCTTTTCTGAAGTTTTCGATTCATAGAACACGACTGTCAAACAAACTCGGCTTATATTTGATATTCTTATGTTAGAATAAAAGGGAAAAAATATTTTTTGGAAAAACTGGGTATCTCCATTTTTTCGTAAAAAAAACCGGTAAAATGTTGTTTTACGTAAAACTAATATTTTTAAGTTATGACTAGGGCAACCAAAAAAAGCACTAAAAAAACAGTTTAAGCTTTTAAAAAAGCGTTTAAAAATATGAAAATAAGCTGTTAAAGTTAAAAAAGGCCATTTAAACTTGTTTATTTTCCACTTAATTGTTTAATACGTTGTTACAGTAAATTATAAGTTGATGCAATAAATTTTCGAATAGAAAACTATGTCTGTTTGGAGTCAGCAAGTTCCTGTACATAGAAAAAGTTCTTCCTACTTCTACAGATGTTAAGATAGCATATTTAAAATTGAGTATTCGCTCTGAAGTATATTTTATACGATTGGACTCATAATTCCGCTTGCCTCCCAAAATATCCCCAATATCTTTTAATACCGAAAATCCTTCATTTTTTAATGAAACTGATTCAAATTTTGTATTTACTTTGTCTCCTATATCTCCTGGAACGCGGGACATTTTTCTTACGATCCACAACTATGTTCACTTAGAAAGCCGATGAAAGATTTTTGTTTCCAAATTTGTTACAACTTCGTGTAAAACCCCAAAATTTGCAGAAATTAACAATATTTGATATACAGAGAATTTCTTAATAGCTAAAACTATATTAAAAAAGCAAAAAATAAGACGTTACTTTACCAAAAACAGAGAGAAGTGGAACTAACAGACGTTACTTTATACAAAAACTATATTTAAAAAGAAATAAGACGTTATAAAGTATGTTTACCATCATAGTTGACGTTACAGACTGAGGAATTTGATCGTAAGAATACAGCTATGGAATTTTCGAGAGAAAAGAACTTAAACAAGCAAATAAAAAAATAAGTTGATAAAAAGGCTTAATACTAAAAACATAAACACATACAAATTATACACAACATTATAAAAAGTACGTTACAGTACCGCTAAGACAGAGTTGCATAAAAATCAAGTAAGAAAGTATAGTCGGTCAAGCCCAACCGTATGATACCTAACACCACAGTATTTAAAAACAAGTTTCGAGAGTGTATGGCTATATGAATAAGGATCTATCTTTGTTTTAAATTTCATTAAAATCGGTTAAATAGTTACTGAATAAAAATAGCAGAAATTGACCCTATCTCCCCCTCGTGGTCCTATTTTTTAAAAAATGCATACCTTACGTGTCCATATAAATATGGATCTATCTACATATGTCTTATATTGCATTAAAATTGGTTTGATAGTGGGCACAAATACCTTCTTCCGGATAGCAGCTTGTATGGGGACTTTATTAAATTATGGACCGATTCGCCCTTGTGCCAAATTTCATTGTGCCAAATTTCATTAAATTATGTTTAAAATTGCGACCTATACTTTGCACACAAGGTTAAATGGACAGTCAGCCAGCCGGACGGACACCGTTAGATCGACTCAGAAAGTGATTCTGAGTTGATCGGTTTACTTTAGGACCAATATTTTAAGGTGTTTCTCATATCAGCACAAATGCAAAATACCCTCTTCACTCTTTAGTGTAGCTATAATAACATTCAGAGATAATTTAGGTTTTTGGGATGATATTGTTCAAGGGAAGCACAAAATATTGAAAAATTTGAAAAAAAAGTTGCACATAAAAAAAATAATAATAACGATTTTTGCCAAATTTTATTAAATAAGTTTTTTTTTTCATATGAAAAAAAATGAAAAATTATCTTAAAATGGCAAAATAAGTAAAAAAAAAGCCGATATCGCAAAAATAAATAAAAAAAAGCCAATATTGCCAAAATAAGCTCTAACAAATATAGCTCATTTTCTTTGTTTTTTAATGATCGGAATTTGTGTTCAATCAAAATATTTCTATCTTGTAAAGCAAAAAATAAGCATTTGCTTTTTTTTTGTTGCCCTAGTTATGACGATGCTGCACCAAATGAGCAATCTAACCAAGTTTCTTGAATAATTTAAATAATATAATATAATTTAATAATTTAAACTCCCACAACCAAATTTAGTAAGATCAGTCCGTTAGTACGCCCCAAGCCGTAACGTGGTACAGTTTGGTATAATTTAGTTTGATAAGACTAGAAATCGTACCACTAAATCGTAAGGAGCGGTCTATAACAGAGTGCAACAAAATTTGAGTCATCGCCGCCAGCCTCAATATTTGCAAAGCGAAATGAAATAAGACTATAGGCAGAACAAATCTGCTAAAGCGTTTTGAAAGTTAACTCGGGTTCCCGAAATATCGGCCCCTAAAGTTTTTGAATTTTTTTAAAAGGCGTTTGGTATAAATAAAAAAAAAAAAAAAATATACTAAATGTACTTCTGAGCTTAAAGACCATTTCAGTTGTCTTCAGTAGAATTGTATGGCGATTATTTTCTTAAAATATATAAACCCTCTAACACTCATTTTAAGTGGTCATTTTTGTCCTTTATTTTAACTTCCCCACAAAAGTATACTAAAACGGCACTTTAGAGGTTTAAAATGTTCGACGAATGTTTTCTGCATTAAATTTTACTAGGAGTCTCTTCAGACCAAAAAATCGTGCAATGTATGTAAAACGGGTTGTCGAAAAATTCAAAAATTTCAAGGCCCGGAATTTCGAAAATCCGTTTTACATACATTGCACGATTTTTGGTCTTTGAAGGGTTTTAAAGATTCGGCACAGTACTTTTACTTGCTTTTAATACAACACATCATTAATGAGTGACGAGTTAAGTTAATTTAAATGTGAATATGAATTCCGCGTAAGTGCCAACCATTTTTAGCCGCCTCGCATAGTCGAGCTCCATCTAAAAGAATTCCAATGAGTTTCATCAAATTTTCCGAACCTTTTTTTTCTAGAATATTAGGTTTTAGTTGGGCTCTGCTCTGTGATCATTTCAGACGATCTATTAAATAACCGTAAAAATAGAAATCGGAGGTTAATCCGGCGAATGATGCAACCAATTAAAATCGCTGTCTCTTGAAATCACGCGTTAACCGGAAATGTTCCGTAATAGCTCCAATGTGTGCTATGCTGAATGCCCTTATGCTAATTCTTGTTAAAACCATGTTGCTTATCCACAACAAGTTGTGATGTTTAGCAGCACCAATAGTAAAAGCATTACCTTTTTGATGGTATTCCACACCGCTGATGTATAACCCTGTGATTTTTCTATTGCCTAAATTCTGCAATTTCGTATGTGGATGATGAGTTAGTTTTTACACTTAAAAACTACGATTTGTTTGCAACGTCAAAACAATTGATCCTCGGCATAAACAATTAAATTCACTTGTTTAAGTTCGTTGTTCAATAGTGTACCTTTTTATTTTCATCGTCATCTTAACAAAAATCTGAAAAACGAAAATCATATTGAAATAATGAAGTTATGGATAATGGCCACCCTGTATTATAGTGGCTGTTGCATGTGGCATGATACTAAAATAAACGCAAATTATTTTTTCCCTGCAGCAAACAAAACCAAGAACATCATGCAAAGGTATGAAATGAAACAAAAACTATGTTCATAGCGCGTTATCTGTAGCAGCAAAAGCTACAGAAATCCAGCATCAGTATCAGCAGCATGTTAATCAACGACCTGGAAAGCGCAAATGTCAACGCAATTGTGTTTGCTTATAGGAATTGGTTGGATCGTTGGCTATTTGGTTGCTTGAAATATTGTTAGCGGTGTGGTGGCATTAAAACCAACACGGATTGTTTGTATTTGCACTTCTCTCTACAAGTGCAGGTACGTATATATGACAAAAGTTATGGTATTATCTGTACATGTATTAAGAGAATACATACACATAACGCACACATACATGTGTATATTGCAATACACCCCAGTTATGCATCAGATGTTTGGAGGTTATATAATTTGCATTTAACATCCTTTACTTGGACTAGTGTTTAAGTTGCTTTAGCGACGATGGAACGGTAATAATTGAGAGAAATGTGTGAACGTTTTTTAGACTTTTTATCTTTAACAAGCAAATCCTTAATGTTAAACTCTTCTCGTATAGAAAATTGCTTTGAAACTGTCTTTAGTAATTCTATGGAGAGTTTATGAAAATCTTTTAAAAAGAAAAACATATAAAGGAGATTGAAATAAAGGTTACCAAGGGCAACACTTGCTAAATGCTTATGTGTATTTTAGTATGTTTTATGAGGTAAATTTCTTTGTGTGTCGCCAAGCCAGATAAAACTGACAGATTTCATGATAAGATGGTTATTTAAAATAAATTTAGTCGTACTATAAGACTGCAAATTAAATTTATGTACGTATTCGATTTTAATGTTAATATTTTTTTTATTAAATCGACATACAAACGAATTAAATTTCCTTTTATCCACAGTATCATTTAACCAGTTGAAAAAGCACTGAAAGATCTCATGTAGGCTACTCTCCAATTAAATATTAAAGGTTATAAATCTTAAATATAGCTCTATACCGTTATTTCGAAGTTGGAGGAGGTTGAGCAACATTTATTCGCATAACTCAAAAACGGCTTAGTGAATTAAAAATACTAAAACAATTCCCCAATAAAATTTACCTTTAAGTAAAGTTAAACTTTTTTCAAAAAAAATTTTTTTTGGCAAAATTTCGAAATTTTGTTTGTTAATAATTCATAAAAAATTGAAAAATGCAGCTTGCTTCTAACTTTTTCTGGACATACTATTAAAATAGAAGTTGCAAACAAACAAGCTATAAATAATTTAAGCCTGTTCACAACTTTTGAATTTATTCACAAAATATGTATTTCTAGTTTGTATTAAACATTTTGTATGGGAGCCCCTTTAGGAAAGGAAATAGCGGGTATGTGTATAAGAAATAAATGATGGAGATGAAAAATAATGTGTGGGCGGAAAAGTAAAGTGGGCGCCATATTTTTATGGTTGAACTTTTGTATTTGGCCCCTGCAGCACCTAGGATGCCTCTCGGCGGGTTAATTGAAAGTACCACCCCACTTTATTTTTTCCATCATTAATTTCTAACATTCCTACCCGCTATCTCCTTTCCTTAAGGGGGGGGGGGGCTCCCATACAAAATGTTCAATACAGACTAGAAATATATTGAAGAAAAAGTTCCATTACTGCCAAGAAGTCGCCCCTAGGGGATAAAATATATGACCGACCTCCATTAGTTTGTTATGCTTAACATTTTCCAAAACATACTTGCATGTTATCTTCACTTCTTAGGGGGCTCCCATAAAAATATGGCGTTTTATGAAATTTTTAAATTTAATTGAAATTTTCGTCTTCTGAAATAAAATCAAAAGTTGTGGCCAGATATTAATCATTTATGGCATTTATGTTTCTAAAAAGACTGCCGATATTAGAAAAAGGTTTAACCCTACTCAAAGGAAATTTAATTGCGGATTTTCGGTTGTGTTCAATAAAATTAACTATTTTTAAGTTACGCGAATATATGTTGTGCAACCTTGTGCAATATCGAAAACGGTTAGCACCACTGGATTCAGCAGAAACTACATTGAAAACAAAACAAATTCTAAAACTCTGTTTTTGTTTTAACAAATTCTAAGAACTTTGTTTTTGTTTTAAATTTATTTATTTATTTATTTATTTGTTTACGAATTAACTTATGATTAAAATTATAAGCTAATTACAAAGTTAAAGAGAAATAGCTGCATAGGCTTTCAGCTCAGATACGTAACATTATATATATATTCTTAAATAAATGTATATATATTGGCTTTTTTAAGAAAATTGATTACGGAAGTAATGTTGTTCAAGGTTGGCTTCGAGATTAGTTCTAAAGGGTTATTGCGGTTAAAAGTCTGTTGTCTAATATTATTGTATTGGGACAATGGGATAGTAAGTGTTCTGGGGATAGAGGGAGGGTGATGTTACAGTTACATGTTGGGATGTTAGGTATTTTTAACAGCGAGCCATTGTGGATATTGTGTGTCCCAAACGGACCCTTAGAAATTTAGTGAAGTCTATCCTATTTAATCTATTGATATCTGAATTCGCATAAATATATATATTAGTCTTTTCCTTATTTATAGTCCTGTACCAGTTCGATGTCCTTGGGTAGATATTGTCGTTCTCTATATAGTATTCTCTAATAGATTTTAATGCGTCGTTTATGTTATAGTTTTCGGTAATAATGAGTGGCGATCTGAGGGCGTTTTTCGCAATGGCATCGGCGTACTCGTTTCCGTCAATATTGCAATGGCCCGGTACCCAGATTAGAGATAAATGATTTTGTTTCGCTATTAGTGTGCTTCTTAAGTGTGTGACATAAGGATTGTTGTTGTTAATATTGGTAATCATTTTAAAGGCAGATAAGGAGTCCGTGCATATAGAATATTTTCCATTTTTGCTACCTACATATTTGGTTGCTTCGTATATTGCAATTAATTCTGCAGATAAAATTGAGCTATGAGGTGGTAAGATTGAGGTTTTAATGATCTCTCGATTCGTTGTGACACTGTAGCCAACTAGATTTTCGGCCTTTGAGCCGTCTGTAAATATAAATCTGTTACCACGCAAGTTTTCCTGCAGTTCTTTAAAAAGAGTTCGAAATTGAAGAGGGTTGTGTTGATTTTTTGAGAATTTGTGAAGCGACATATTTATACTTTTTTGATCGAATAACCATGGAGGTTTTTCTTTCAAATTACTTTTAAATGGTTTTAGTCTTAGCTGGAACATATCAGAGATAGTTTTTATTCTAGCAATTGTAGATGGGATTTTTGGAGCTATTTTTGAATTACTGATTTTCTTCATAATAGATTCCAACAGTCGGTTAGGATTATTGCAGAATGTACGTGATAGTTTGGTCAGTACAATTTTTAATTGAATTTCTAAGGGTGGTATGTTTGATTCATAGAGCATATTATTACGAGGAGTCGTTCTAAATGCCCCAAGGGAACATCTGACCGCTGCGTTTAAAATCTTGTTTATTGGGTTTAATTTTGACTTTGCACAGAATCCGAAAAAAGGGTATTCACTCATTTTTGAAATTATTAATGCATTGACTAATGATATTAGCTTTAATGTATTGCAGTTAAATTTATGGTTTGATAAGCATTTAATGACATTAAGAGATCTGTTTAACGAGTTTGTAAGTTTATTTATATGTGTGTCCCAAGTGTATCTCTTGTTTAAGTATATACCTAGTATTCTCAAGTTATCAACTTCAGTAAGTTGAGAGATTGAGGCAGTTATGGTGCATTTACACTGTTTTTTTCGACATATGTGTATAAACCTGCATTTAGATGTAGAGAGAGATGCTCCAGAAATATTGCACCACCGATTTATATTATTAAATATGCAATCTAAGTTAATTTCCGGATTTTTTGACTTGTTGGAATTTATTATTAAATTAAAGTCATCGGCGTATGCCGTAAACTCTATTTCCTTACTAATTTCTATAACCGAGCAAAGCTTGTTATAGGCTATAAGGAATAGTATGACTATTGGGTATGAGGGAGAAAAGTGGTTGCGTATTCTGCCTGAAGAAAGAATTCTTTCGCACATCGAAAACAGGCAGTAAAGCTTTTTACAACTGTTAATGAGGAGGTAAAATACTATTTTTACGCTCCGTTACATGAGCGCTAAAATTATATTTGAACGCTCCATACAACGTTCAATTTTTACTAACCATAAACTGTCAGCTGTAGAATTTTTTTTAGGGTTTCCAACAGGGCTGTCAGACTTGGGGATTTATCACCAAAGTTGGGGATTTTATGTGAGCAAAAAGGACAAAGAAAGTCATTCTGGGATTAGAGATTTTAAAAAAAAAAATTCGGGAATTTTTTGGGGATTTTACAATTTTTTATTATTTACGCTTATTTTTCTTTGTTTTGTATATAAAATAAAAAAAAACAGCAAAACTTTTATCTTACTCTTATATAGTGTAAAGGGTCCTAATTAAGATTACCATTTTTGTTAAGTGTGTAAAAGGTACTTTATAAACTTGTTATTTTTATTGAGTAAGTGTTAAAAAAAAAAATTTTAAATAGAATCTAAACCCGTTGACAACACATACAATTTTTGATTTTTTAAAGACAATTTTGAAGCAAATATGTATGTATTCCCCAAAAATAAGTAAATATGAAAAACAATATATTAAAGATTGGGAAAATGCTAGGCTATTGGTTAGTAGTTATGATGCATCGAAGTACTAAATAAATGACGGATATATGTATGTATTTTTATTGTTGATTATAAGGATGGCTTAAACCGATTGAACAAGCTTCAAATTCTTATAAATTGGCTCATTCGTCTTCAATAACAGAATATTGTTCTGCTCACTGGTTTGGGAATTTGGGAAATGTTTTTAATTTTTTGGGGACAAAAAAAAAGTACCTGGCAGCCCTGGTTTCCAACACTTTACTGAACCAATGGCGACAAATTCAAATCTTGCGTTAACTTTGAAACACCCCCAATTAGGTAATAAGCTAATGGGCCTTTATTTTTTTTCTCTTTATTCATTAATTGAATCTTCATATATTAAATATTCAAATCTTTTCCTTATCACGGGTTCTGTTCACATATATAGGTGTTTATCGCTCATCTAAATGGGTAAGTGCTGCAGTGTCTCTCTCTCAGTTTCGCGTGCAATTCGAGCCTTTTTAAGTATTATACTGCATATTTCGAAATCATAGTTCTAACATTGAGATCGTTGTGAATACCAAGGAGCTGCTGTGATTATTCGAAGAAGTTTATTTTGGCGCCTTTGAATTTTTTGATAGCTTTTAGTTTTATTTGAGTTAATTTTGCCTCCATATGGGTTTTCCACGTTAAACGGCGATCTAAATGTGTACCAAGATATTTTACATGCGAAATTTTAAGGTATTATTTGATTATTGATTTTAATAGGGGGCATGATTCCCGACGCAAGGTGAATGTTATGTGTACGGATTTTTGCTCATTGGCCTTTATCCTCCATTGTTTTAACCATATTTCTTGTTGAAATATATGATCCTGTAAGTAACGTGATGCTTCATGACGGTTTTCGTGCACGCTTAGAAACGCTATATCGTCCGCAAATGTTGAAGTTTGGGTGAAGTTGTTGGCATGTCCGAAGTATAAATTAAGAATAATAGAGGGCCCAGGATGCTGCCTTGTTGGACTCCAGCCCCAATTGGTTGAGGGGCACTTAAGAAATTTCCTTCTTTAATAATAAATTGAAGACCGACTATGTAGCTCTCTAACAGCTTGTGTGTGTTTACTGGTAAGTTTAGCTTAAATTTATCATGCCAGACTTTATCAAAAGCTTGAGAAACATTGATGAAGAGAGCGGAACAATATTTTCTTTCTTCAAGGCTTCTTATGGCGTTTACTATTCGATGGGTTTGTTGAATTGTGCTGTGTTCTCTTCTAAAGCCGAATTGGTGGTTAGGAATACATATATTTTCATTGAAAATTGGGTTTAATTTTGACACTAACAGCTTTGATATATTAGAAAGTAAGCAAAAAGGCCTACTTGACTCAACTTTTGTGTGATCCTTTCCAGGTTTAGGTATCATGGTGAAGAAGGAAACTTTACATTATTGAGCATAGTATTCAAGGCGTAAAACAGCATTAAAAATTAAAAGAATAATTTTCTTTGCTATGCTGGGTAGCTCCAAAAGCATTTTGTTGCTGATCTTATCAAAACCAGGGGCCTTCTTGGGGCTTAAATCACAAATAGCTTTTTTGATTTCTTTTATCTAAAATCTTTGGGTTATAGCTGCTCAAACATTAACATGTAGCAACTCGACTGCTATATCATAAGATATATTTGGGGTTAATACGTTTTCCAAATGACTAACAAACAGATTTCCTTTTTCAAAACCATTTCTTTACCATCTTCCATTCAAGTTTCTTAATAAAGGTTTATAGATAACCAGTCTTTTAAAATTTCTAGTTAAACGCCATGATGAGTCTGATTGTGGATGCTATTTGCTGAGACCGCAGTAACTTTATAAGTCTATTTTGCACACATTTAGTAAATTCTTTAGTTAAGGGGATCTGTGCAATTGTCTATTCAAGCTTTTCTTTTTTTCAAATTAAGAGCTGCTTAACATCTATACAATATTTTTCATTATGTTTGATTCTTTCATTAGTTAGACTAGTGTGCTATTGCTTCCCGGAGGTTATACGTATGCATCTTGAGAAGCATATATTTCTTGGCATTGTACTCTCTGGTATTTAGGTACAATACCCCGAGCTGTTTGAAGCTTTAAATTGGCAGATCTCCTAAAAAATGGCAGAATCCTATTCCGTGTCATAGGAGCTAAAAGTCCTCAGAACTTGTTATTAGTGGTAACCTTTTGAAAATCGGTTATGGGTCAAAATTAAATTTTAGGGAGCGATATCTCAAGAATGCCGGGTTACAGGCTGGTTTTGGCCCGTAATTTAAGCTAATAATATAATATATAATATAATATAATATATAATAATATTCTCTCACTTTGCCTTAAGTCAATTTCAATGACTTTGACTTAATGACAAACTGTCATTAAATTGATGCTGATGTGTCCTTTCTCCGATGTTACTGCGTCATCGCACTGAGGACATGTTCGTCATTTCTGTGATGCCGATGTGTCATCTCATTGATGACATAATTTCAGTTTGACCCTGATGACACTTTGGCCAAGTGATGTTAAGGTTGTCACCACAATGATGACAAGTGTCATGGGGTCAAAAACGAAGACACTTGTCAAAGTACTAATGTCAAAATACATCAGCGTTATGACGCCTTTTCTATCAGTGTAAGATTGGTTTTGGGCTTTTATAGTAGTTACTAACAATAAAAACAATTTAGAGAAGATAAAAGTTAGTGTGGTTTAATATTCTGCTAATTCCAAGATTATGATTTTCTTTAAAAGCTATTATTTAAAGTTATTTAAATCAATTGCTATAAATAATTTGAAAATATGAATTAGGAAAATGTTTAAGTCGAATCCTTTAGGATTTGCCACCAATACACAATGTAATTTAATATCTTTTTTCGAAAGGTTGTAAACACCTTAAACAATGCACAAAAGCAAATTGAGGGCTTAAAATTAAATACCTATATACTAAAAGTTCTTAGAAAACACTTTAAATTGCGCGTTTGTTAAATGAGTATTTATTTTGTGTAAAAATCTCTGATTTTATTCTCATCAAATAAAACAGTCTGCCTTTAGGCTAACTTTTCGTTAAACGTAAAAGCATACCTTTAGGCGTAATCATCATTAATTGCCAACAATTAATTTCAATTGTTCAAATTTAGTTTTTTTTGTTTTTGTTTTGTATGCTTTCTTTCTATCCCATACTTACTGAAATTCCCTATAATACTATTTAATGCCATTAGCTTAATTTGTTTGAATTTCTGTTCGCAATAAAACGCAACCTTTTTCTGCTATTTTTGCTGTTTAGTTTTTTTTTTTCGTATTACGATTGCTTTTAAAGGATTCTGTTGGCGTTAAACCAATACACCTCTACTTATACCACTACTACAACACAACGAGAATATCATCATCATTATTATCTATGGCAAAAGTAGCAGCGGTAGTAGGAAACATATCCGTTTACATTAGATCTATTACGTGGGTTATTCCCTTCGGAGATAAATGAATTTTTTATTTATTTCTTTTGGTGGTACTTAACCTACAAATTACTACAACTACTAAATTTTGTTGTAACATTTCCCATCAACTGGGTAGCTATTTACTCATCACTACACATACTTAGGGTATGGGTTTTGCTTATCAGCCGCTTGCTTTCCAAAGGCCAAAACACACAGAGTAATAGTTGAAAACAGTTAACACATTGCTTCATATTTGGATAAGTATTTCTTGTGTTTTATGCACTTTTACCGTTATTTCTTTTTGTTGGCGAAATTTTCTATGTTTCTTCCATCTATAGCTATTAAATCACTTAAACATCTGCCAATTGACCCTTTTCATTGTTTTTCATCTTTTTCTCAAAATTTCTTAATTTTTGTTGGCATTTTTTCTGTTTAAACTTCATTCAAATGTCTGTTGCAGAAAGTTCTCTTATTAAGATTATTATTGTTAAAACGCTTGCAAAATTTCATACACTTTCAGCCCCTCTTGGAACAACAGTGATTTATATATTGGATGTATTCAGCTTATTTCATCGATAGTAGAATTGTTCTCATAAAGCCCGATTTAAGATTTTTGTTTTCGCAAACTAATTTTCTATTGAGTACGAAATCTCTATCGTCTTGCCACTCTTATGATGCTGTCCTCGGCGTTTTTACTGTTCTATTTTAGTTCGATTGGTATGTTCTTGAAAAAAATTTATACAACATTGCTAAAACACAAGTAGAATTTGGTCGATAAACTGCGCTGGATAAGCATTTTGTTAATTGCCAAAGTACTACAGCTAAAATTGTTTTATTTTATCCTGAGAAATTTTGTAAGAGATTTATTGTTTGCTACAAACCCATTGTCGGTATCGTCTGTTAATCTTGTTGTCTTTTTTTCTTATTATTTCTCATGTTCCAAGTACTCTTAAGTGTGGCAGGAAGGCAGTCTGGTTAAATATCATTCAATATTTGGAGAGACCAGATTATACTTTTTTGTTTGCTCCAAAATTGGCAGGGTTTTACTTCGAGCAAAACGGGTAGTTTAGTTGAGTGTCATTGGCAAAGTGAAGGGACCAGTTGTTAAATAGGTATTTCAAAAAGAGTTTTAAATATCTATGCTTGGCCCTATGCTCCTTGTAGGAGTTTAAAGGAACTAATATATATATGCTAGAGCGTGTCTTATTTTTAAAAATTTTGAAATGTTAATTCGGTACCGTATAATAATAGAAAACCCATATATTTCTAACTTTAAGGCCCCGTCGCTTAGGGAATGCGTGGCCGTAGGGGCGTAGGGGACACTCTAATGTATGCGTTGTAATAACACATGCGCAATTAATTGTGAGGCCCAAACCGCTATCTTCACTAGTCGTCAATGAGGATATACCAAGTTTATCATTGTGTATGAAAATTTAGTATGTTCATCTAGGTACCTCTAAAGTGAATATTGTCTGGGTCTTTAAAGGCCTAATGACACTATATATTTAATGCATTGTTCAAGTTTTGGTGAACAGCGCAAATATAATGTAATAGAAAAATGTACCAAGTGCAAAGCGTTCAGCTGTATTAATATTGATAGCAAACTGTCAAAAATTTTAAAAAAGTCATCGATAAAAAATGAAGTTATGTCAAAAAAAAAAAAAATGTAAAATTGTTCAATTTAAAATTGACATTTCAAGCATGAAATATTAAAAGTGTTGCTAAATCAGCGGCTTATAGGCAAATCCAGCGATTTCCCGCTTTTTGTTTGTTTTTATGTTGATCATACACCATAAGTTGACAACATTAAATAAAATAAACAAAATCATAACAAACAAGGCGAATACAGGTGACCGCATCATGAGATAGCTTTATGCTAGCTATCCTTTTTTTTTGAAAAATTACTATGTATTTTGTTTTTGTAAAAAGTTAGAGTGAATGTCAAAATTATTTGTTAAAAAAAATATAGAGAGAGTTCTATTTGAGCTTTTGTAGTAAACAGTTCATTTATATTCATAAAAATTTATAAAAATAATTTCAATTAAAATAATAAAAAAAAGAAATAAATATATTTTTGTTTTTTTTTTTATATTGTATCCATGGATTCAAAATCCAATCATTAAGACCTTCTAAGGGTCCCTCCAGATAAATCTCAACATCCATATTTGGATCAATGTAGTGCTCCTTCAATACCTAAGGTCGTAGGACGTAATATTGCAAAATGATAAAGTTTATCCTGGCCCTACGGACTCCGACTCTTTATTTTCGATGGAATTTAATGACATTTTAGTTCAGTTATTGTTGCACACGGCCCTCAAATTCAAAATCCTAACAAAAGTAAACGGATAAATGGAAACGGAAATCAAAATATACAATTGAAACTGTCAAGTTTTGATACTATTAAAAATAGTAATAGATTCGCAATTTTGGGTGATCTTAATATGCAGACAGGTAATATTAATGATATTAAACAAAAGGGAGATAAGAACTTTTCCAAAAATAAAAGTAACAAAAAAATAGAGAGATTCTGTCCACCTATTTTTCTTTATAATTTGGATATAAAAACTCTGGTAAATCAACTTACTTCTAAAAATATCGATTTAAAAATTATAAACAAGTCGCGTTTCAAAAGCTAATTTTTCTTAAAAGATGCTTCTGTTCATCAAGAAATGAAAAAAATATTGATTCTTTTTCTTTTACGCCAATTGAACTACGGAAAAAAATGTTGTTTTAAGAGGATTGTACCACGATACTGACCTATTTGATATCAAGAAAGAATTAGATTCTTTAATACCCAATACCTTTGATAGCGTTACAAAATTTAAAACTATCTTTTCCAGATAAAATAATTTGGACACTGGCATATTTTTAGCTACACTTGCCTCCGGAAAATCTGTAAATGAGTTATCGCATATAACGGGTGGTTAAATTTTAAGGGCCGATTTTGAATATGAACCACACTTAAACGTCAAGGTTTTTTTATGCATTTCATTTGACATTTTTCAATTTCAGACTAACTCAATTTGATCCATGACCATTTTAAACGTCGACAATGGTCAGAATGGTGGCAGGAAATGGCAACAGTGGATGAAGAAAACCATCTTCAGTGATGAGGCACATCTTCACCTTAGTGGATTCGTCAATAAGCAGAATTGCCGCATTTAGGCGAATGAAAATCCAAGAGTGATTGTTGAAAAACCAATCCACCCACAAAGAGTGACTTTCTGGTGCGTTTTATGGGCTGGCGGCATCATCGGGCCGTTTTTTTTCCAAAATGAGGCCGGTCAGGCAGTTACTGTGAATGGTGTTCGCTATTGTGAGATGACAACGAACTTTTTATGCCCCGAATTGGAAGAAATGGATGTGGACGATATGTGGTTTTAACAGGACGGTGCCACTTGCCACACAGCTAACGAAACAATGGCTCTTTTGCGCGACAAATTCAATGGCCGTGTTATCACACGTGGTGGCGATGTCAATTGGCCGCCAATATCATGTGATTTAACACCGTTGGGCTTCTTTCTTCAGGGTTATTTAAAAGAAAAGGTGTACGTCGATAAGCCAGAAACAATTCAAGAGCTAACGGATGAGATAATTCGGCACATTAACGGCATAGAACCTCAATTATGCCTCAGCTTCATCGAAAATTTAGACCATCGGATGGAGGTTTGTCGCCGAGGTCGCGGCGGCCATTTGGCCGATATTTTGTTCCATACATAATTGAACCATACCAATATTATTATAATAAAAAGAAATGACAGCAATTTCCTAAATAATTTGTGTTTTATTTAAAATCACTATCGGCCCTTTAAAATATAACCACCCTTTATAAGATCTTTATTAAGTCAGGTAGTGTCTTGGGAGCTACCAAAGGCAAACTCTAAGGAAATTCAATATTGGGACACTTCTCTAAAAATTGTAACAGAACTCAGGCTTGCGTTAAATGTTCGGAAATACATAACCCTGGTGAGTGCAATGCTACAAAGGGACAAACTAATCCCTTTTGTGTAAATAGTGAAGAAATTGGACATCCAGCAAATTAACGTGGATGTTCTTCTTTTAAGAAATATTTAATAGCTAAACAAAAATCGGAAGAACTTGTTTTAAAAATAAATAATTTAGCTTCTCAAAATGTCAATAGGGCTTTAAGTAACTCTAAGTTTATTACAAATAGCTTAACTTTTGCCTCAGGAGCTCTCCTAAAAATGAGCAAAAGATTAGAAAGATTCCTTTGATCATAGATGCATTTTTAAAACTTGATAGAATCTTATGTAAAGAGGAAACTCTTTCTTTGGAGAAAAAAAATTGGTTTTTTGTTAAATGATTATAGAAAGAAGACTAAGTTGGATTGTTTAAATTTTCTTAAAGAGGTTCATGAAGTTTATGGTAAATAAATATTTGAATATTTTAACATATAATGTAAGATCTCTTGTTAACTGTAGCAGGAGAACTGACTTATTAAATACTTTAACAAATAATATGATTGATAATAGTTTTGTACAGGAAACTCATCTATAAGGGATGATAGCGTTGTTGGTGTTTGTATTATTTTGAAGGAGATATATTCATTTTATTTCCAATGTTATTTGTTGAACTTACAATAATAGTTAACGGTAGCACAAAAACATTTATCTTTGGTTCACTGTATATTCCTGGCAATTCAAGTGCTTCATTGATTTGTAATAGTTTTACTAGTATTATAAATTTCTGTAGTAATATTGATGGAATAATTTTGGGTGGTGATTTGAATTCGAGAAATGTTACATGGGGAGATAGTTTCAGTAACATGAATGGCATTACACTGTTTAATTGGCTTCAAGATTTTTCTTCTGAGTTTAGTAGAATTTCTGACCACATTCCTTCATGCCCAAACGGCTTATTGGATCATTTTATAATCAGCTCTAACTTTTAACATTTTCGGACCATTTTCCATTGAAATTAAAATTAGAATTTCCTAACTTAGAGATTATTTTGAAGCAACCACGAGTTTTAACATCTTTCAAGCATACAAACTGGACTAATTTTAGAAATGATATCCAACTTAGCTTAAGGGAAAAATTTCCACCCACAAATATAAATTTAACAAGCTCCGAAATTGACACTCATATTAATGAGTTTTCATGTTGTTTTAATCAAATTTCAGATAGACACTATAAAAGAATTAATATTAAAAATAGCCAAATTTTTATCTCAGATAATATCAAACAATTATATATTTTAAATATTCTTGGCAAAAAGAATTAAAAAGAATTTTTACAAGAACTTTAAATAGAAACAATCCTAGTTATTAACTGATTTCAAAACAAATGCAACTTCTTAAAATAATAATTCAAGCACAAGTTCGTATTGAACAGGTAAATCTTTTTAATGAACGGCTTAGAAAAATTAAACCTGCTGGTCCAAATGCTTATAGAGAAATTTATAATATTATAGGAGAGAGGAAAACCTCATTTATATCGGAATAATCTGTAAATGGTATGACAATTGTTGTTAGTCATCAAATATTAGAGCATATGAAAAATAATTTTGCTTCAGTTTATGCTGGAAATCCTCAAATTAGAAATTCTTTAGAAATTAATAACAGTATCTCTCAACATATAGTTGACATTCCCAATAGCATGTTTAATTTCAATGAACATTTTTCTTCTTTTAATTCGCAAAATAATATAAAATTAAGAACTGTTGAAAGTCTATTAATTTATTCCAAATCTTTATATAATAAGAAATCGTCTAGTTTAGACAACGTTTCCAATTTTCTTATTAAAAAATTTCCGAAGGAAACTTTTGAATGTTTGGCTATAATCTTTAGCAATTGTATTAATAACTCCTATTTCCCAAATAGTTGGAAAATTGCAAAAATATGTCCGATAAGAAATAAATTAAATTGTATTGATGTATCCAATATTCGGCCAATTTCTCTGTTATCCAACTTGGGAAAACTTTTTTAAAAAGTAATTAAAAAAAAAACATGGATACTGTTATAGAAACCCAGTATATTTCTGATCACCAATTCGGTTTCAAAAAGGGTCATTTCACTTAAATTTCATAATGATGTTGTTAATAATTTAAGAGAACAGCAATGTATTGTTGCTATATCTCTAGATATAGAGAAAGCTTTTGATAGCGCATACTATAATGGCATTCTTTTTAAAATGATGTCTATTGGATTTGGCCCTTTTACTATAATATTATTCAAAAGTTTTTACTGATAGAAAATTTGTATTCCGCTTAGGAACAATCACTCAGATTTTGGAAATGTCAATTGTGGTGTTCCCCAGGGTTCAATTTTAGCACGTCATCTATATAATATTTTCATTTATGATTTTCCACACATACTCGAAGGCATCTCAAGCATTCTATATGGTGACGACTCTTTATTATATGCTCATGGTATTTCTCCAATTGATACTTTAAGATCAGTATCAATTCATTTAAATGCTGTAATTACTCATTATAAAGAGTGGGGAATCTCTATTAATGTTTCTAAAAGTAAAGATATTTGCCTTAGAAATGATTCTGGTAAATGTAGGAGTTTTGTTGTTCCAGAAAGCAAAAGACTTAGGTTATCCCTTGATGGTAATGAAATTCCATTTGTAAACAGCCTTCGATATTTAGAAGTGCATTTTAACAAGATATTCAAATTTAATGAAACTGCAAGAATTTTTCTTAATAAGGCAAATCGAGTAAAAGGCTGTTTTGGAATGTTATTAAGAAATAGGTATTTAGCTGATAAAACCAAATTATTAATCTATAAAACTAGCATTAGACCTGCTTTACTTTATGCTTTCCCTAATTGGTTTACTTTATCTTCAACAGTACACTCACAATATTATTACAGTAACGGACTGTAGTTTATTTAAGAAATATTTCGTTCAGTCATTTTTAAATAAATAAACATTTAAAATTCCAAGCAAATTTATTTTTAACTGATTCTAACAGTTATTCAAAAAAACTAAGTGCATATTAATACGGATTTTCAGTTGCAGTTAATATTGTCCGTTGCTTGAGTTAAATTCTTCTTTATGTTAAAGTAAATAAAAATGTAATTTAAAGCAACGAAAAGTTCATTTAATTTTTACTGTAAAAAATTCAACCGCGAATTCCGTAAAAACAAATAATTAATTTTTACTTATCTATAAAAAATGAATTGCTTGTTTTGTGTAAGCAATTCCCATTTTCTATTTGTTAAAATAATTTAGTTAAATACATCAAATTTTAAAAGTAAAATAATTGCGAAGCCATATCGGTCATGAGAGTTCTTCTGTAAACAACGTGGTCAGTACAACAAAAGTAAAACAAACGTGTGTAAGTGGGTAAGTAAATAAAAATATTCTCCCTCTCTCGCTTATAAGAAAAACAAGCGGACAGGTGTCTGTCTGGTATTTTTTTAGAAATTCGGCTCTTTTGTGGAGTAAACGAAAATTTAATAAAATAACTGAATATTTAATTGTTTTTACTGAATATGGGTTCAATTTTTTGACAGTAAAATTTTAATAAATAACTGAATATTTAATCGTTTTTACTGAATATGGTGTTGAATTTTTGACAGTAAAATTTTACATAATAACTGAATATTTATTTGATTTTACGGAATATGGTGTTGAATTTTTGACAGTAAAAATTAAATGAACTTTTTGTTAAAAATAAATGAAAAATAGGTAGACCGGTTTTTAATTGAACTTTCATTTATTTTATATTACAATTTCAGTTAATTTTACGTACAGAATATTGTGAGTGTAATAAAACTTTTGAAGTAATAGAAAGAAAAATTATCAGGCTTTGTATAAATAAACATTATGAAGAAGAAAACAAACGTTTTTCGAATGAATTTATATATGATATGGCAAAAATTCAACCTTTAGCGTCTTATGCATTCGGTTTAATGAAAAAATTTATTGAGAAGTTACATTATCATGATAATCTGTTGAATAAAAACATTATTAACAAGCAATCCGACTTAAATTGTTCGAATACTTATTATTTAACTCCTTTGGATTATTTAGATAATCAGATTCCTTTCGGTATCAATCTTATGCCTAAGTTCTTCGTTACCGCTTATAGAGGATCTCATAGGGGATAAATTATAAATTTTTAGTTTAATTGAAATTATTATTTTATATTAAGTTTTAAAAGTCTTAGCTTAAGCTAATTTTTATATATTACTTATATTATTTAATTTTTTTTTTTTAATTTTTATGCCGGGAGCAAGCACGATTGCACACAAAGTTATTTATAATTTTATATTTGCAATAGTTAGGTCAGATGCTGTATAATCATTCTAAAAAATTTTTAATAATTTTAATTAGGATTAAGTTCATTAAATTTAATTTTCATTAAATTATTTTTATGAAGAAAGGAATTTTACAACATGAAAATCAATTAAAATTGTTATTTATAATCTTTCATTATTGACCGTGGCCGGGGCTCGAACCCAGGCCGGCAGGTTACCATGACATGTTTCGATCGCAACCACTCGATCTCCTCAGATGGATTTGCCGTTTCACACTCGCAGCCATCGACGACTGCTGACGTCAATAGTCAAACACCAATCCTTAAACCAAATTGTATTTTAACCTTTGGTAGATCGAAGTTTGCTTTTTTGAATGATTATCCATTTCAATTGATTTTACATGTTCTTCCTTACTTCTGTTTTTTCGTACTTAAGCATATCATATGTTTCTGGACTCTCGGAAAGATGGAAAAACTCGGATATTTATGACGAAGAAAAATTTGAACTAGCATTTAGAACGGACAATACTGTAAATCAGTTATTTAGCAAAACAAAATCAAAAATTAAAAAGGAAGAATGTGGTATATAAAATTCCCTGTAGTGGTGACGGGCTCAATATATGCGATAAAGTATACGTTGGGACAACTAAAACGAAACTTAAGACAAGAATATCTTCGCATAAATCTGACCTTAAAACTATTGACAAACCTATTGAACAAAAAACTGCACTAGCAGCCCACTGTACGTTGAAAAATCACAAACCATATTTTCAAGGAGTAAAAATATTACATGAAGAGAGAAATTATTCGAGGAGATTTACATTAGAGATGCTACACATTATTGATGTTAATCCACAGCTTCGTCTCAATTACCGACAAGACACAGAAAATTGTGCACACATATACAGACAATTAATTAATAAAAACAGACGATCGATCAACTAGATTTAGTTAAGAAAATCTAATAAGAAGTGGCACAAGTGTTATTGTGAAGTTTTGTGTTTATTATATTTTTTTTAATTGTTTACATATAATTATCTTTGTAATATTATGTTTTGTTTTTTGCTTAATGTCAATAATAATTATTATTGTATTTATTTATCCAGACCCCCTGAAGATGGTTAGCGTGTTATCCGAAATATTGGGAAAATAATAATAAAAATATAAAAAACGAAAATATCACGAATTTTTATTTTTTATTTTATTAATTTACGTGGGCCTGCAGCCAAACAAAAACAACAAATAAATTATATATATCGGAAAAAGGTCAACTATAAAAACATACATACAGTATTTAGTATTTTTATTGAATTTTAAATTTTAACAATTTTTTTCACAAAATGTAAACAACGATTGACATTCAGTATACACACAAGGAAACAAGGCGAATTGATGTAAACGGTGGTGTCGATACTTCAACAAGTAACAACACCAAAAACACAACAATGTATTTTTTTGTTGCTTTTGTTCATCCATATGTCAAAATCAAAAGGAACTTTTAACATTTCTCTCACTAATGAAGAAAAAAAGTAGCACAGCTGTGCTTTCAACGCCACCTGAAAACTGAATTCGCCTTGAAAGGAAATAAACAATAAACAGATGACTCGAAAATGTCACCTTTATGAATTTTTGTTTACATTTTTTAAAGTTTGCTCTTTCCAACATTTAAGGTTTTTTTCTATCAATTCAATTGATAAATCATAACTGTCATTCTAAGTCGATTAAGCTATGTCTGTCTGTCTATCCGATAACTTCCAAAAGACTAAACAGAAACGAACAATATTGGTGTCAAATTATTTCTAGTTATCCTATGCAGCTTTAAAGTTAAATCTAGCACAATCGGTTCAGTAGGTCAAGATTTATAGAACCAAATGTGGAATAACCAACCTAAAAAATTTATATTTCTGTCAAAAAAACCAACATCGTTTAATACAACTAGAAATTATTCCACAAAATTTTATTATTCATAATTTACCATTTGCCCACTCTCGGAAAACAGTTTGTCATAGTTTTAAGGGACTAGAAACACACGACCAAGTGACACGAACGAAGTAGCCAATTCACAGGTCAATTTCTTGAAATAGTTCGGTCACCAAACGTTTGGCTCAACAAAGTGATGACTTTATGCCCTGCATGGCATGTTGCTCCGTCTTGTAATAACCATTTCTCCTCCAAATGATTTTCATAACATATCTTTGATGAATAAAAGAATCACAAATCATTTTGCTGTAGCGTTAGCCATTCACGGTTTCGGTTTCAAAGACAAATATGCCGATGTTTTCTTCAGAATGAAAGCCGCCCAAACAATGATTTCTTGAAATGAAGTAAAGTTTTAAGATTCCCATGAGGTTTGTGCTCTTTTAAAAACAACAATACTGCTTGTTAACATACCCGTTAAGCCAGAAATGAGCCTTATCTCTAAAATTAATTTACCGATAAAAATCTGGCTTAACTTCCAGTTGAATCTTGAGCCATTCAGACGCGGTTGATGGTCGTGCATCCGTTGGATCTTATATGCACTTAAACCAAAACCTTTCCTCAAAGTTTTCCAAGCGGTTGAGTGGCAGAGACCGAGTTGTTGAGCACGGCGTTCGGTCGACAAAGTCGAGTATGACAGCTAGTTTTTGAGTTTTCATTTTCGAAAGTTTTATGTGTCTAAAAATTAACTTGCTTTGTAGCCTCCAAAGACAGTTCTGCATATAAACGAGACCCCATACAAAGTTTAAACCAAAATCAGTACCTTATCCGAAAACTTGAAGGTCTTACTCCCAAAATAAAAGCTTTAAGCAGGAATAAATCCGCAAGAGGGTTAACCAAGCCACACTTATATGGTGACTCATTCGGTGTAAAAAGTCAAATGTTTTTTTTGTATGAATGAGCAAAAAAAAAAAAAAAGTGGATGTATTTTTCATCTGTTTAATAGGCAGACGTTTTTGACAGTTTGCAAAAACTTCAAACACAAAAAATTATATGTGTACCTTGTGCGTATATGCATTGGTTTAAACCAAAAACCAGTTCCTAATCCGACATGTTTAAGGCCTCCTTCCCAAAGGTCTCTAACCAATAACCTTTATAGATCCAATTAAAAAATTGTCTTGTTTTGCGAAGCACTAATAGTATATTTAAAAACGTTAGCGTTCATTCATGCGCTACGCAATAAGTCATACCGAAAAGCGACATTCTACGCAATAAGACATACTGAACTCTTAACAAATTGTATAAAAAAAAAACATTAAAAAAGCCACGACGTTTTTTTACTACGAAGTAGGTTTGTAAGGGAGCATATTAAAGAATAACGGTAACAACTTAAAATTCAGTGTGTAAAGCTGATCTTTATATTCATTCATCAATTTGAATATGCACTAAATGAAGCGTTTTATGTGTCGCCATATAAAATTCATGTCTTCCGTAAAGCTGTATATACACGACATGTTTTTTACATCTGACTTGTCAAATTTCCCACTGCACATTACTTTTGTAAAAGTGAGATGCAAAGTCATCTGACAAAATTTCAATTAGAGCGTGCTTTATTTTCTTCTGACCAACTATCTGACATCAGCTGTATTAGAAATAAATGCCGGGAAGAAACCGGCAGCGGGGTTACCCAGCTGATGTATGACCATTTTACCATTGAATAGTATTTTCCTAGTAAAAATGAAGCTAACTGGTAAGCAGTTTTGTAAGGGAGATAAGCACAATACCCCTTTACAAACCTGCTTACAAGAGGCATAATTTTTATATGGCGAATTCCCACTTGGAAGCACTACTTTTTTCCTCTCTGCTAAAAAACAATTTAATGACTGATTGCGTTCTAAAAAAATTTAATTTCTATGTTCGGCAATATTTCGGGAATGATTGTAAACACATTTTTAAGCCATTGCAATACAACCTGCTTTCATGTAAGGTATTAACAGAAGCACTTAGAACTTTGTTCGTGAATTTTTTCTTTAAAATAATTACTTTAATTATTCGCTTACAACCTGCTTACTTATAAGGAATACACTTCAATGGCACTCGTTTCTCTGCTGCTTCTTAGTAGTTTGTAACAGCCAGCGCTCAAGTACTTTTCTTGCTTCCATAAACCTTAAAATTTTTATATGAAAAACGTTTCATTACAATAGCCTAAATTGGTATATCCGAATTTAAAGAAAAAAAAAATGTTTAGATGGCTGAACTCTTTTACGGCACAAATAAAAACTTTTGTCGCGGCAGTACGTTTTTTTAAAACCGAGAACCACTTTGGGTTCTGTAATAGCTATAAGAAAAAAAAAACAAAGACAATGTCAGACGCTTACAAAACTGCTACGTTTCAAGCTACATTTTTTTATTGGTGAGCTAATAAGAGCTGGAGGCAAATGTTTCCCGTTGTACCCGATTTTAAACTGAAAAATGGGCTCAGCAACGATCTTTTCAAGATCTTTAAATTTAAATCCTTACCCCTATCTTGATTTACTAGGTGTACATGTATTACACGATTATGTCTTTAAAAATACCTCTGAAATTAAAACTGTTATTTCTCTTACTAAACTTCTTCTGGTCACCCTCTATGAAGCACCAAATTGATAGCACTTGAACACATTTTGTCGATTATCTTAATGGTTTTTACGATGTGTGAGCGAGTTTGTAGTAGTAAAGTTGCCAAAAGGAGGAAAAGCTAGATATTATGGATGTAGATGTATATACAGCTTAAAAAACAAATAGTAAATGTCTATGTTATATTGAAGGATTAAGTAATAAGAAGAATGTTGAGAATAAAATGTAGAATTTTTAGCACAAAGTTGTAATTCATTTAACAAGTATTTCAGATATAAATTGAAAGAAGTTAATAAGGGTTAAAAGCAAACGATTAGCTACGCAATTTGAAAATGTTAACGTTAAGAGAAAAGGAGGGTTGAAAAAGTCTTCAAGACGTCTAAATTGATATTGAAAAGGATTATATTATTTTTATACCCACACCACAATAGTGGAGAGGGTATTATGCATTTGTGCTGATGTGTGTAACGCCTTAAAATATTGGTCCTAGACCCACCTTAAAGTATACCGATCGACTCAGAATCACTTTCTGAGTCGAACTAACGATGTCCGTCCGGCTGGCTGGCTGGCTGTCCATGTAACCTTGTGCGCAAAGTACAGGTCGCAATTTTGGAGATAATTTGATAAAATTTGGGTCATAGGTTCTTATTGGCACAAGGACCAAGCCTATTGAAAATGGGCCTAATCATAGGACCACGATAGAAGATAGGGGGAATTTCTTCCTCTTAGAAACTATAAAACCGATTTTAATGAAATTTAAAACTTAGATAGAACCATATCCATATGGACACAAAAGGTATGCATCATTTCATAAATAAGACCACAAGGGGATTTAGGGGCAATTTATGCCTCTCAAACCGATTTTAGTGAAATTTCAAACATAGATAGATCCATATCTATATGGACACATAAGCTATACAGTTTTTCAAAAATAGGACCACAAGGGGAGGTAGGGGACAATTTCTGCCTCTCACAAACTTTCAAACCGATTTTAATGAAGTTTATAAACATAGATAAATCCATATTTATATGGACACATAAGCATGATGTGTTTTTAAATACTGTGGCGTAGGGTATCATATGGTCGGGCTTGACCGACTTTACTTTCTTACTTGTTTATTTTACATATCATTCTTACATAAAGAAAAAAACGAACTAAATTTAAGTTTTTCAATTCAAAATCGGATTATTTGAGAAGATCTTTGCATTCCATACGCGTGCATATGCTTGTGTTTGCAAAAGTTTGTTGTTAAAGCAACAACAAAACAACAAAAGTGTCTATGTAAATACCAATTTGCTTGTTTTGTGTCGAAACAATTACAACAACACAAAACAAGAAGAAGTAAAATATAGTTTTTTTTCATGTTTAAAAAAGTAGAATAAGAAGCGAAAATTCCCGAATTCTATTTGTTTAATTATTTAGTTAAACACATTAAAATTTCAAAGAAGAATGATTACGAAAACCATATCGGGAATGCTGCTGGTGTCTTATAATTGTGCGTTCTTCTGTAGACAAATGTGCAACAAACAAACATTTGTATACACAGAAAAAAATTAGGGTGGTAAAAGCATTAATCAAAAATAAAATCAGTTTTAATTAAAACTTTAATCAAGTGAATTAAACGTTTAATTGATATTATTAATTTGTTTACTGGTGCAAATTAATATTGTCAATTAAACGTTTAATAAAATTAATTAAAAGTTTAATTCACTTGATAAAACGTTTAATTCAGTTAATTAAATTTTTAATTAAAACTGATTTTATTTTTGATTAATTCTTTTACTAGTGCCAAAATTTTTTTCTGTGTAAAAGGGTAAGCAAATAAACAATATTCTCCCTCTCTTTGGATCTCTAGGGTAAGAGTTTAAGTTGTAATCAAAATCTGACTTTAATTAAAACCAAATTAGAAATTCCTTGAATCAAGTACAGTTTGAGATTAATTTTTATCTCAATTTTACTTAAGTCAATCCTGTTTTCGGATTATTTAAATTAAGTCCGTACTTGAATCGAGCTTTCTAGCTTTCTGTAGCTGATTTAAGGAAATCCGTAGTAACCTCACTATTGATACCACTTCGGCTTGATATAAGTACGGATAGATTGATTTTTTTAGTGCAGTTTATTTAAATAAGGTTATTTTGTTCAATCTTATTTCCATGTCTTATTCAGGAACGTTTCAAGAAAGAAATTGCTACCGAGTTCTAAGATATATTCAGTCGAGTGTTAGTTTTCCATTTTCTATATTGCAATTTATTTTTAACATTAACATGGGTGCCCTGGTAGGCTAGTTGGTAGTGAGCTAGTCTATCAGTGCAATGTTTTCGGGTTAGATTCCCGCCAGTGACGCTAGCCTGTTTCCAAAAAACGAGCTTAAGATCCACATTCGTATTGCTTGGTTATTTAGGTTAGATTAGAAATTGATTTGTAACTTTTATTAAATATTTTTATATGTATTTACTTATTGATTGGCTTTTTACGTTTGCAATAATGTCAACAGAAATTTAAACTCTTAAAGATTTAATATGATTTCTTTTTCCATAAACATTATTTTTATTACTACTAACCACAAATTTAATTACGAAAGTCAACACACAAAAAGCAAAGAAGAAAATATAATCATTATAATTAATAACTTCCGTTGGTTTCATGTGCTCGTAAAAAAAAAAATATTCGAGCAAAAAGACTTCAAAAAATGTTCAAACAACTCACTGCAGAAATCCGGTGTTATTTGCCAAAAGTAAAAAGTAAAAAACTACCAACAACTTCTTGACAAACTTCACTCCCACCTCTACCTGAGGACATTTTAGAAATCCTTAATGTTTTGCAATCAACAACTATGACTGGTTATTTAAATTAATTTCAACTGTTTGTGTTTGTTTTTTTTTTCCTTTTCGTTTGTTTGCTCTTGTAAGTCTTGACTTTTCAACAAGGAAGCCGGAAATCAATAGTGGTGTTGGTGAAAACCACTTGATATTATTATGTTTTTTTTTTACTTTATTGTTTAATAAAATATTTTTTTTTATGACGAAATGTTTGTGAAGACAAGTTTGTAAATATGGATGAATTAAAAAGAAATACTTGTAGTAATTTGTAAAAATAAGTTTAAGTCATACTATTGATAAAGGATAAAATGAGAAAATGGAGGTAGACTTTATTAGTAGTTATTTTGTCAATCAATTACATTAGGTATAATATTTTCGGTAAACAATAAATTCGTAAGCTGGCATGTTTAAGACCTCCCTCCCCGTGAATTAACTACTGTCAGCTCATAACCCCTGAAAGGTCCTAACCTGGGGGTTACTGGCTTCCCTGGTAACATATGGGACTCTAGTTAGCAGTGGTTTTGCGAGACCTTTAACTGCTTTATTCCCAGAAACAGCAAAGTCGCATATCTCCCGGGGAAATATTTGCTGGTAAGTATATAATGCCTAATAGGTTCTCCCTTATGCCGTACAATCACTCCATCTTTTCTACTTTTGAAAATTCTTCACAAATTGCACTTTAATTAATTTATACCCCAGTAAAAAGTTTTTACTAAAAACTTTTTTTAACGGTAGGGGTGTAATTGTCTAGAGATTGCAAGTAAGGCCACCCTTTGAAAACTATTTTGTATGTTTTTTAATGTGGTATAGCGTTTCATATGGTACGCATATATGCAATTTCTTAACTATTTTATGTCATCGGGATTAATTCAAAGAATTACACCAGAACAACGATTGCGAATCGTGAAGTTTTTTTTTTGAAATTCGCGCTCTGTTCGCCCAACTTTAATAGCATGGTAACGGTGCGCAGAATCGTCCATCTGAACTGCTAATACGCGGTACTATGGATTGATTTATGATCACATTTACACTTTTGAAAAATATTCATTCAAATCGATACCGTACCATGCGTATAGCAACTGTAGACGTGAGTGTGACAGAGGAATCGAATTTATCAACTCGACGCTGGTCTCAGCAACACGGTGTCTGCACGTCCATTACTTGGAAAATGTTGAGGAAAGATCTTGGTGTACATCCATATAAGATTCAACTTGTGCAAGAATTAAAGGCAGCTACATGTTTTTAGTGAATAGGTTGCGAATAAACTTGAAGTTAAGCCAGATTTTTATCGTCAACCATCTTAAGCGATTAGGCTCATTTCTGGCTTAACAAGTATGTAAACATACTAACTTGTTATTTTATGGGAAGAGCACCACTCCCTATATGAGACTCTAACACAAACCAAAAAATTCGTTTTTGGGGTGGCTTACATGCCCAAGACATCATCGGCCCATTTGTCTATGAATTCGAAGATGTTTCGTGATTTTTTTATTTCTCATGCCATTGCAAAGTATTTAGAGGAGAAATTGTTGCAACAAGACGGTGCAGCATGCCATACGGTGTGTGAAACCATCACTTTGTTTGTTGGTGACCGAATTATCTCAAGAGATGCCCCTGTGAGTTAGTTGACCTTGTTAATGTTATTTGACACGTTTGGACTACTTTTTTGTCAGGGTACGTTAAATCTCTGATCTATGTTGGTCAACCAACAATGATTTATTATTGTACATTCGACGCACTATTGATGAAATAAGACCGGGTATGCTCGAAAAAGTGGTGCAAAACGGAACCGACAGGATGGCGTTGACAAGGCGCAGTCGCGGAGGCCATGTGTCAGAAGTTATTTTAAACCAGTGTTCGAAAATAAACAGAACATTATTAAGCGATATCTAATTTTTTAGTGTTTGTGTATTCGAACACAACCCTTAATACCGTTCGTAACTATTTTTTAACAAAATAACAAACAATTTATAGTGTTTTGTTTTCGTTATAAAACAGAATAATTTTAGTGGTTCTGGAGACATTTTTGTGTTATATAGTGTTTCTTTTTTGCATTGATAAAGATATGAGCAAACAAAACATTTGTGCAACGACCACAGCACGAAAGGGGTACGTTCGTAAATGCATCACTGCGCTGCATCAGAAAAGCAAACTTTTTTTAATGGCGATAAAAGAATCATTATAATTTTTTTATCAGAGTTATTTACGGGAATACAAAATTTATCAATAATACGATTTCTGTATGACGTGCTAAATTCCCAATTTTTCATATATGATAAATACACTGAAATTTATTGTTGAGGGAAAACTAGCTTCTATGCGCATTTCACTGGTTGCTTAGGCCAGCTCATCATCAGGGGGATGTTATTGTTATATGTATATTGTTACAAGTAAGACTTTGAGTGTTTAAAATTCTTATTCGCTTTAGGGGTTTGGTCGTATAATATTTTAAGCTTTTCTAAAATCTTAGGAAAAGGTTTACTGATGAGCTGGCCTAAGCAACCAGTGAAATGCGCATAGAAGCTAGCTTTCCCTCAACAATAAATTTCAGTGTATTTATCAAATATGAAAAATTGGGAATTTAGCACGTCATACAGAAATCGTATTAATTATTTTTTTTTGTGCAACTATTATTATTATTTTTTTTTTTAATTCCCTAATCCCCGCGAAGCTCTACGCTTGTCTGCAGGAAAGAAACCAGAGTCTCTGACGGGAATCGAACCCGCAACCCCGGCGCTGATAGACTAGCTCACTACCAGGTAGCCTACCGGGGTACTTCACAAGTTTTGGTCCACATTTACTTCACTGATAAATATATAACCATTTGAAATCACTGATGCAGCGCAGTAATGCATTTACGAACGCACCCTAGATTGTGTGTGTATTGTGCACTTGTTCTGTTTTTGTACTTCACTTGTTCTTCGAAGGATTTTTGTTTTTTTTTCGTATATGTATTTTGTAAAAAGTTTTTCTCTTCTTTTTACCGAAATTGTGCTAAGCTCAACTGAAATTAACGAACATTAATGAGCTGAACCGAACACAACGAAGTTTGTGGTTAAAAAAAACAGAACGTTGTTAAAAGTTCTAATCGTTTTGTTGTGTTAGATAAGTACAGTATTATTTTTGTGTTCGAAGATCACAAACAGAGATACTTTATTTTTTTTAATGATTTACTACAGAGTTTGTTTTTTCCACAAATCTACCAAAGTACTATCGGAATAGACTTTAATAAGGCGAAAACTGGGAATAACACTGACATGAAGATTTTATGAAAATGGATTTTATTATTACAGATCCCATATAAGCTTAACTGCTGAAAAGTTATAATACTCGGTGGAGGATATTTAAGATTCGGCCCAACCGAATGTAGCATTCTTAGTAATTTTCTATACAAAGAAACTTTTAAGAAGAGTTTCTTATCAACCTCATGTTACTTTTGTACCGTACAAAGAAATCGTTAATATCATTTTAAAGGCAAATAAAGAATTAAAAAGGACTTAAGTGAGATAGATGTAGGTTGAATAAAAAATGCGAAGAGAAAAAAATTTAATATTAAAACGAAAATTTGAAATTAATTAATTGAAAAAGAAATGTGGAACACTAAATGACATTAACTGCCATCCAGCCAACCAAACATTTTCGTAATAAGCATTTTGAGTTTAAAAAAAGTTGTAGCTGAAGTATAAAAAAAGCTATGACGGCAGAGTAAAACAGTCTGTATGTGACAGCATGAAGCACACACATACAAAAATTAAGGAATAAATTTTAATTGCCAAGTTAAGCATCAAGTGTCTAAAAAGAGGAGGTCCTTTATGCTTTTTAAGGAAAGAGAAAAACGTGCGGGATTTCCCACTCAATGCAATTTTTCTCGTATATTTTGTTTTTTCTCCATTATAAAAATTGGAAACATTTTCCACTCTTTTGGGTCGCAAAACGCGTACATGTGTGTTTGTCAGTACACGTACACATAACTGTATAAATGCTGATAGAAAAGTATTTGTGTAAGTGTTTGTGAGTGTACATTTTAAGTAATAATGGTAGACCATGTTTTTGGTTTGTTGAAAGGACAGTCATGTGGCAACTTTAGCGGTTGCTTGCTTTTGTAGAAAAAAACGTTCTACGAATTTTACTCTACTTAAATTTCACGTTCTAATTGACTTTCAAGTGGCATGACTAAGACTTTTTCCACTGCTGCCGTTGCTTTATGTTTTGCACAGAAGAAGGTTGAGAAAGTGTAAAAAAATAAGTGGAGTGGGTGGAGGCCATAATTTCCAGTTGAGTTGGGTCTGACTTAAAACAGGCTTTAATATACGAAATTGTAGCTGACTGAGAAAATAAGGAAAAAACCAGCATTACATATTAAATTTGATTCACAAATTTGTTTTTTAATATTTTTATTCCTACCAAAACAAAAATGGTGTGTTGTTGGTTTTGACATTCCAGCTCGATAAAGTATATCGAATTTATCATCGGAGATCCTATAAGATGTATTCTGGAAGCTTGTGAAGTTCTTAGACCAAGGCCGTTTGTATGCCTGTGAAATGCACAATTGAGCCATCAATAGTTCATTTTGAAAGATACAATTTGGTTTTCGTAATGTTTAGATAAAAAATTGTTAGAACCAAAACTGAAATAAATAGATCCACCATTTTACCTAACTCCCATGCAAATTTCCCCTCTTAAATAATGGGTTATGGAAAGCAACCAAAGTTCTGTTGCTTGAGATCAGGCCATAAATGTTTTTATATGTATATCAACATCAGGCTCTTGCCAACACAATTTCTGCTGTGGTGCATCCGTAATCGGCCCATGAGACTACTTATATCGGCAACAACGGAAGACCTAAAGCAACAAATAGCAATAAGCAACAATTAGCTAAGTGCCATTTATCTATTAAAACAGCATCTTGATTAATCAAATTTTTAATTTGATTATTTAGAAATTTATTCTTGATTGATTAATATTTACATAATTCGTTTTTAACAGTAAAGTTAGTTCTAATTAATTAAAAAAATTGTTTAATCCATTAATTGAGTGCCCCGCAGACAATCGTAGAGCTTCGCGGGATAAGTTTCGAAAATTAAAAAAAAAAAAAAAAAATCAGTATTTTAGTCAATCGAAATTTTAGCAAATGGCCCCTAGTCATACTTTACTTAATTTTTTTTTTAATTAGCTATCGGTAACTATGTTTATAGCAGACGTTTAAAAAGCTTTTAGACTACAATTTCTGATTTTTAAGAAAATCTTTCGTTAAATTTTTTAGAACTTAAAGTTGAGCGACAGAGAAAAATGCTTTAAGTACTCTTTAAACTAAAACATTGTCGATGAACATCCAAAAATTACCGATAATTTTCTAAACGAACTAAAACCTAAAGGTTTAATTCATAAACGCATCATTGCAGCTTTATAAGTCATTAATAAGCAAAAGTCGAAAAAAGAGTGTTTATAAATGTTTAATAGCCTATTAAACGTTTCATAAACATTTCATAAATTTGAAATATGTATATATTGTAGCCTTTTCCCTACTTTAAGCGTTTAATAAAGTGACATTTCAATGCACGAAAAATTAAACATTTTTGTCTTTTTATTTATTTTAATAAAAAAGTTTAATACGCATAAAAATTTTTTTTTTCTAGAAAAACGGTAACTAATGTTTGAATTAATTTTAAATATGAACTGCTCGATAGATTTTTTTGTTAAAGATATTGCTAATAAATGATTTACATATTTCGCTTCTTTTTCAATAGTATGTATTTTATTAACAAAAAAAAACATTAAATTATTTAGAATATTACGTTTTAAAAAACCGAAATTAATTTTAAATTAAAAACAAAAAAGAAATTCAATAAAAATTCGTTCGTTGTATGAGAATTAAATCGTTTCATCCCTAGTTGTATGCATCACTATTACAATAATTACAATTAAAATAACATGTTGTTGCCAACATAAAAATACAAAAGTAAAATAAACATTTACGGCCTAATTTATAAAAAATAAAACCGGTTAATAAAGGGTTAATAAAATGGATTTTCATACAAAATCCGTTTAATAAACCCTTTATTAACATGTTTTATTTTTTATAAATAAGGCTGTTAATTTTTAATCCACTCCTATTAAGCGTTTATAAATCAGACTTTTTATTAATGGTTTTTAAAACAAAAAGTGTTTGATAACTATTGTAAGCATTAAAGCTGCACCAAGAAGTTTTTATGAATTAGACCGTTACTGTACAGCAATAAAATAAATTTTCCATAAACTCCCTTTTAATGTCCACAACTTTTTATAGAGTAAAGAATTCATTAGAAACCTATCTAGAGCAACATCGGTAACTTATCGATAGAGTAAAGAATTTATCAAAAACCTTTCTAATGCAACATCGACAACTGTTCGATAGAGCAATTGTTATCAATGACAACACAAAAGTCATATATTAATTTTCTATAAACCAAAATAGTCATTAGTCTACAGACCAAAAAACCTACCGATAATTTTTTTAATAACCCAAAAATTCATCTATTACAGTTCTATAAAGCAAACAGCCATCGATAGCTATTGTGTAAATCAAAAAAGTCATCGATAACTTTTCTTAAGAGCAACAAAGTCCTTAATAACTTTGCTATTTACTACAAATGTCATCGTTAACTTTTCTTTAGAGTAAAAAAGCCATCAATAAATTTTTGATAAAGCTAAAAAATCATTTATAATTTTTTTCATAAATGAAAAACAGTGATCGGTAACCTTTATGTGGAGCTAAAAATTCATCAATGACTTTTTTTAATGCAGCAGAAACGGTTAAAAATAGCGCTTTTATAGAGCGAAAAAGTCATTGATAACTTTGCTATAGAGAAAAAGATTCTTTTTTAAGGCGCCAAATTAACCACTTATGACTTTTCTATATAAAAAAGTCTGTAAAGTCTTTTCTTTAAAACGAACAAGTTATTAATGACCCTTCTATAGAGCAAAAAATTTATCGATAACTTTTTTATAAGCCAACTAAAAAGTCATTATTAATTTATCTCATAAAATAATATTTCTATAGAGCAGAAAAGCCATCAAAGTCTTTTATCTGAAGCAAACAAATTATCAATAACTTTGCTATAGAGCAAAATAGCCCAAAAGTAACTGCTATCATCATCATATTGCGCTACAGGTCGGTGATTCCTTGATAATAATTTGCCATATATCCCACTTCTTCTGGGGCCCAAATCACAACTATTACTCGAAAATAAGGTACTTCTTCTAAAAACAATATTAAAGCCAATTTGGACCTATGGCATAGAATTATGGGGAACAGCCAGCACATCAAATATAGAAATTTTGCAAAGATTTCAATCTAAGGCCTTAAGATCAATTACAAACGCTCCTTTTTACGTTACCAATATAGCATTACATAATGACCTCCAAATACCTTTTGTAAAAACTGAAATACAAAAATTTAGCTGCAACTATTTAAAAAGACTCAGCAATCACTCTAACACACTAGCAATCACACTATTAGACGAGACTGACGAAGTACGAAGACTTAAAAGAAAACACATATTAGATCTCCCATTTGTATAAAATGTGATTTATATAATTTAATTTATAACTATATTTTGTAATTACTTTATTATTTTATTAAAAATATAAATCATCTCTATATATGTATTATAACTAGTACATGCATATCTTATATTGTTGTTTCCGATGGGAATCAATAAATTATGTTAATATTTATATTTATTCAAATTTGCTTATTATTGTAAAATAGATCGCAAATAAAGAAATGAAAAAAAAAAAAAAAAAAAAAATATATCCCACTTCTTGGCAACGATTTTCCAGTTTCGTATTCCCATTTTCTTCGAATCACTTTCCACGCCATCAATCCATCCGTTGTTTTCCTATATTTCTAGGTAGCAGAAGTTTATCCTCCAGCACTGCTTACCATGGCCATTGTTCACTTATTCTTATAACTTGGCCCGCCCAGCAAAGGCGAATTGATTTTACAAAAGCCACTACATATATCGCACCTGTTCATCAAAAGTAACACAACTCAAAATTTACAAGTTTTCAGTAGAGGCAAAAAACTAATTCCGCCAATATAATGGAATTATTGTTATAAATAAATATACCGTTGTAAAGGAAACTCAATAATATTTCAATAATAATAAAATAATAATAAAAATTTTACAGTGGTTAGATATGGTAATCATACACTGTTTCCTTCAAAAAAGTGGAAAATAGAATTTTTTGAGTTGTGTTACTTTTGATGAACAGGTGCGATATGTTGTCCTTCAAGAAGTTGGAGTAGATCGGTGGTACTTATTGCATTTTTTCCATTTTTATTTATTTTAGGACCAAATATTTTGGGAAAAATCTTTCTTTTAAATATTTGTAGTCTTGCCCCGCCTGTTGTGGTTTAAGTCCAGATTCCGGCATCTTACGTTAAGACTGGCATTATCATTGTTTTGTACATTTTCAGTTTACATGTTTTGCTGATTAATTTAGACTTAAATTGCGACAAGTGCGCATTGTAGGTTCTGTTTGCAGCTACAATCTGTTCATTAATACAGTCATGCATTGATTTATTATTTCGGGACAGAATACCAAGATAATGTAAAAACTGTGCACACCTTTAAACGTTTAATCCCCTATTCAGAGTGAATATGGTTGTCTATAGTTCTCCGATCTGGATAGTATCATATATCTTGTCTTAGCTGTATTTATTTTGAGTCCAACTCTCTCCGTTGATTTTCTTATATTTTTTTTTTGCATTTTTTTAACCCTTCTGCATCCCTTGGATATGTGTCCTTCCTATGATCCTTTGGGTCAATATGACCCAACAATAATATGTAAACAACATTTCATATTTAAGTATAATAAAAAATAAAAGCGATTCTATTGACTATTTGACTGAAAAAAATTATTGATCGATGATTCTGAATGAAGATGAACTCAATTCAATTATATTCAATAGGAAAAAAATTTTAAGGTGGAATTAAACTTGCAATATCGCTGTTGGGTCATATTGACCCAAAGGATATTAAATGTGTGTAAATCGTGTTTTTAAATGTGGAGGGGGGAGGAAAAATTTAAATTTTATTATTCTCATTTTCATTTAAATTTATAATTTTCGTCCCTATAATGGATAAATTAAAGTTTCACGTCCATATCTTTTATTTAAAGAGACAAATTTTGCGTTTGAAAACCAAAATTGGGTTAAATTGACCCAAGGAGTGCAGAAGGGTTAAGGTATCTTTTGTCTTTTGATATTAGAACCACATCATCTGCGTATGCAATCGTTATTCCCGTTTTTATTTAATATATGTCCGGATCTTACATGCACCTTAATAGCATAGTGCAGTAGCATAATAAAAACTGAAGTTGTTAATGCATCCACCCTGTTTTACGCCAGTCGTAATGGTGAAAGAGCCAGTGGTCTTCTTTTGTAGTATCACCTTTCCCTTTGTTCCCTTCAATGTTAAAATGTTAAATTAATTATTTTTCTTTTAACGCTCAGTTGTATAAGTGGAATTAAATTCACTTTACTACCCCGCGGGAAAAAGAAGGAGTACGGAGGCCTTCTAGAAGGCCTCTGTTCCCTTCTTTTTGATGTACAAGGCCTTCTTGCTCCATTCCATACTCATATCTTTTTTACACACGTTGTCACTGCGGAGTAGGCCTTCCGCTCTCGCTTCTTTAGCAGGTACATAAGAATGGTAACGGGACTAAAAAAAATTTATTTTGCATTTGCTTGTGCAAAAAACAATACAAAAAATGTTACTTCTTCTCTACTCCCTTCTCATAGAAGCGAGTGTGGAAGGTGTATCTTATCTTCTATACGAAAGAGCGGAGGCCTTCTATGAGGCATTCTTTACCAGTTAGATAAGAATATTAGTTGAATAAAAAAATATTTTAAGCAGGCCTGAAATAAGAAGGTCTTCTAAGTTTTCCCGCTGGGTATTTATACTATCGAATCTTGCTGAAAATCTATGAATTACATATGGAGGTCGATATCGTACTCATATGCCTTTTCAAGATTTTGCTTGAAAATAAATGCTTGGTCTAAGGTAGATCTACTGGGACGAAAGCCTCCTTGGTACTCTCCTAAGATTTGTTCGGCAATCTCTTAAATTCTTGAGGATAGTATCTCCGCAAATATTTTAGAGCAAATATTCTATAGCCAACGACTGCTATGGAACAAATAATTCATAGATACCTTTTCCAAAGAGCAAAAAAGGCAATAACAACTCTTCTCTAAAGCAAAATACATCAATAGATTTCTAACAGACAAACAAACGTTAACTTTCCAATTGAATTAGTAAGTCATCCATAACATCTTCATAAAATAACATAATTTTGGATAACGTGGGTCTAAAAAAAGTTGTTGGGTAAAACGATTATAGGTGACTTTCTTGTGGTTCAAAAAAGTTAACAAGTTACGGTCAATTTTTTCTACTTGATAACTCTTAAAGACAGACTCTTTTCAAACTAAATAGCTTAAAAAAACTTATCTAGACTTTTTACATTTCTCTGTCAATTTGTTTTAAGGACTGTTTCCATTCGCTACAGCTTTTGCAGAAGCCCAATACCATGCATTTACAAATTCACTCACCCGAAAATATAAATCGATCCAATTTCTTTTCCATTTTTTAGCAAATTCAGTTAAATAAGTTTCCGGGGGTTTCAATTTAAATCAATGTTATAATTTAAGGGCTTGTTTTACTTATTTATGCCCCTTTTTTAGTCACGTTCATTGTTTATCGTGCATTAATAGAATCTTTAATTTGGGGTTTTTTGTTTTTGTTTAACTAAATTTGGTTTATGTGTTTTAACAATTTTTTTTGGGTGTTCTTTTATTAATTTTTTTTTAAATTTGTTTGGTGCCCTTATTTAAACTTTTTGCCTATTTTAATAGCCACTTTAAATAAGTTTTACAAAATTGCTTTTTTTTAAATGTAAAGCCATTTTTTTTTTCATAAAACATAAATTTACTGCTGTTAAAGTTTTCCTTTTATTGTTTTTGTGTTGAAGCTTAAAAGCGGAAAATTAATTTTCTTTGTAGTAACAATAAAAAAAAAAGTTCGTTAATTTAAATCAATTAAATATCCCAGTAAAAACTTCGCCTACAAAATAATGTACCCAGTAAAAACTTCGCCTACAAAATAATGTACCCAGTAAAAACTTCGCCTACAAAATAATGTGTTGAGTAATAAGAAAAACATAAGAGCACTACTTACAATTCTACTGAAAGAACCAATGAATTTTACATGGGATGTCCCAAAATGAACGCATTCAAAGGCAAGTCATTATTTTCTTACCTTAATACATCAAGAAAAAAGTAGTTATAGAAGTTGTTATAGATGTAGTTAAAGAAGAAAGCTACTAAATAATGAGTTTCAGAAGCTATTCGTTTTGAAAAAGTAAGCGAAGTTTTTACTGGGTAATGAGTAATCAGAAAAACATAAGAGCACTACTTACAATTCTACTGAAAGAACCAATGAATTTTACATGGGATGTCCCAAAATGAACGCATTCAAAGGCAAGTCATTATTTTCTTACCTTAATACATCAAGAAAAAAGTAGTTATAGAAGTTGTTATAGATGTAGTTAAAGAAGAAAGCTACTAAATAATGAGTTTCAGAAGGTATTCGTTTTGAAAATGTAAGCGAAGTTTTTACTGGGATTTTTTATTATAAATAGGCAAAGAATTTCAAATTAAAATAAAAGAAAGTAAGAAATTTTAGTTCTCCAAGCAAACAAAAAACTTCATTAACGCTTATCATTAAAATTGTGGTTATAGCTTGGTAACTTTCCCGACCGCAGCAAAAATAGTGTGTGTATAATGTACATAGAAAGAAAAAAGTTCGGGACAAATTAACCCAACAAAATTTTTTTATCATTTTGCGAAGCACTAAAGGTACATTTAAAAAAATAAGCGCACAATTATGCGCTACGCAATAAGACATACAGAAATACAGTTAAGTAAGTGAACAAACTCTCAACAACTTTTATAAAAAAAAAATAACATTTCAAGTGCTACGACATTCCTTTACTACGAAGCAGGTTTGTAAGGGAGAATACTTAAAAACAACTGTATCAAAACATTCAGTGTGTAAAGCTGATCGTTACATCCAACAATTTTTATATGCGCTGAATAATGCGATTTATGTGTCAAAAATGTATTACTTCAAAGTGGGAATTCGTCATATAAAATTCATGTCTTCCGTAAGCGCAATGGTAAGCGAAACTTTTATGTTTCTCTCTTACAAACCTGCTTCGTTGGAAGCTCCATTTTTTATTGGGTAAGTTTTTTCATACTTTAAGTACGAGTCGTACTCAAAAATTTAAGTACGAAAACCACTAAAACATACTTCAAACAATCCTAAATAGGATTACTATCGGAAACAAATCACGGAATTTCTTAAAAGAAGTACAAAATTCTTAAATCAAGTAAAAAAAAGATTAAACTTTTCGTTGGTAGTGCCAGTCTGAGAGTAAAATTTCAAAGTGAGTGTTTTAATATCATTAAACGTATCAAAGTTTGTTGCAGACACTACAACAACACCACACAAGTAGTTAAGAAACGATTTGCTTGTTGTGTGTAGAAACAACAGAACAAGACGGAAACACGTTATTTTCATGTTTAAAAAGTAAAATTTAGAACTCTGGCTTCTCATTTAGCTTATGTTTTCAATTATATATGTACATTGAGTTTTTAAAGTAAAACCCATATCAGGAACAGGGTTGTCAGATTGATTTTGACCTTTTTCGCCAAATTCAATGTCAAAAATTGCCAAAACCGCCAAAGCCTTTATTTTTCAGTTTTTTACAATAAAAAACATTTTTATATTTAATTACTTAAAATATCTTTTATAAATCCTTGAAAACAAATTTGTTCCGTATCGTTAAAATACGCCAAAAATTCAAAAAAAGTCGCCATGATATATATTTAATTTAATTGTTACTTAGAATAAAGTAAAAATGAAGAGTGAATACAAAAAAGATACAATGTTCACTATAAAATAGTTTATAGTAGTCTACTTAAAGCAACACAAAAATAATTTTGGCAGTTAGTATTAAACCTAGTTGCCACTTTAATATATATCTAAAACACTTTACCGGTAATACTCACTTTTAGTCTTCTTTTTATACATACGTTGTGAGGGAATTACATATTTTCAACGAAGGTACAAAAGTAGTGCAACATGTACTATTTACATTCATAAAACTTATAACTCGTAATGACACGTCGAGAAGACACGTTCGAAACGAAAATTTGAAATATTTTTCTTCAGAATTTTTGAACAGCTCCATTTTCTGCTGACATCAGAGGACACCCATCTATTCCAGCTCCTACACAATTTTTAAGGTCAACACCAAAATTGGGCAAAGCTTTAAGAACTATTGATGGCAGTGCCTTCGCATCAATTGACACATCAACGTCATTATCAATATCATTTGAAGCCTCTTCAAATGCGTTTTTAACAAAGCCAAAATATTCTTTTCTAACAACTTTTTGTTGTATGCTGAAATATCTTAAAGTTAAGAAAATCTGGCTTTTCCCTGACAAATCCGTTCTTTCGTCAAAAATTATCGAATAGAATTTTGATTCATACATATTTAAAATTCAAAGATGACTATGATGAAAATGTGGTACGAAACACGGTTGTATTTAAATGTATGTAATAATAATTATCATAACACATACATACATAAATATTGCAAATACTAAGGCTTATTAATAATTCAACCGCACGTATTTTCAAGTCAAACGTTTACTCTTTGGATTAAGATGGCACCTGCTGGGATTGAATGTAGAATAATAAGTATTTGAATACAGTAAACTTGATGTTTCATTGAAAATATTTAATAAATTATTATTAGGAATAAAATTTGGATACTTATTCAAAATTTCGTTAGAGATTCAATAAAACAAAAAAACCTTGCTGGGATTTCCAAAAATTTTGTACATTTAAAAAAAATATTATTATTGGGAATTCTTGTATTATCGAAATAAACAAAACATATTTTTATAATTTAGGGGGGGGGGGGGTTATTTCCTTATTTACCCCCTCCCCCGCGGATTAATTATACGACCTAACTGTAAAAGGCAAAGAATAAACATAAATCAAGCTCTAGGCCAGTGTTTTTTTGTAAATACAAATTCCTTTTCATCATCAGGGATTTATTTTCAGTGAATTTTTATAAACACAAAAACTTAAAAATTCACTGAAAATAAATCCCTGTTGATGATCTTCAAAGAAGATCGAAATATTGGAAGCAAATAAAAAGGAATTTTTATTTACAAAAAAACACTGGCCTCGAGCTTGATTAATTTTTATTTATTTAAATATCGAAAGGTCGAATAACAACAACTTTGAATAAATTGATAATAATACCAAGAATAGACAAATCCTAGAAACTACTAATAGTAAAATAAAGTTTAATTTTGTCGTCAAATTATTTAAATGAAAACTTTTTCTTTTCAGGTAAGAAGCCTAATCTCATGACAATCTCTGTGCAATGTCGCTAAAGGTAATGTGGAAAATTTGTATTATATATTTTTAATTTATTTCTTTTTAAAAGCCTACAATTATTTTTATTTCAAATTTCCATTATCTTTATAATTTGAAAACCAAAACCAATTTAATTTTTGATAAGTACATACTGTAAGCAGACTTTCTACTTTAAATCTATTTAAGTCTTTGAGCTAATGGGGTTAACCAAAACATCTGTTCGCCTGTAGGCTCAACCTCTGGCATTGAAAATCATAATGTCTGTTTTTGGGAGTGGGTTTTATTTTTTTTCAAGTATATTTTGTTTGTCGTTAATTCTTCCCAGTAGAGTCTTTGCATGATACTTTTTATTTTATAAAAAGGAAAAAAGAAATATTTTGCATAAATCAAACATTTCAAATCTTTTTTAATGTTTCTTGACAAATTCCCTCAACAAATATTCGCATGTTAAAAAAAATTCAAATAAGTTTTACTTATTTTTCGTTTATTTTTTATGTTTGTTTGCATTGTGTGTTAGAAAAAAAAAAATTTAAAGTCCTTATGTAAAATTTGTTACAAAACAAATTCCTTTTTTTTTTTTTGTTCTTTTGTGCGTTTTTCAATTTTTCCCCTCTACATTCTAACAAGAGTTGTGTACGCATTTCCCGCTTGCTAACAAATTCACTCCAACTTTAAGAAGAGTAAAGCCAACACAATCGTAAAAACATGTTAAAAAACTTTCATGTTTTCTTTTGTAAATTCTTTTTTTATTTTTTCATTTAGTGACAAAGTTGTGAACAAATCTTTTGACACTCAATGTTACGAACATCATTTATAATTTTAAACAGCAAAAAGTTTTCCATGTAAAAATATTGAATGCAAACTAAAAAAAAAATCATATAAAATAAAAAAAGTTTTATATGTTTTTTTTTTGTTAGAAATTCAGTTTGGCTTGTACACGCACTCGTAATATGTAAAGTTTTGTAATGTCAACGAGTGTAGAGTTGATAAAATGTGAGGTTAAAGAGAGCGCCATTCCGAATATTAGCTAAAATTAAAATATTTTATTCAAAACATGTGTTCGTTTTCTTATTTAGATTTGTGTGGAGGCTTTTTGGAAATTGAAGATGATAAAAAAGCATGAAATAAAGAAAACTTTCTAGCGCATTGTGCAGGTCCATCCACATTGTACACTAATTTTTAAGTCATATTTACGTCACTGCAGCAAAGCAATTTAAATGTTAATAAACATTGAGGACATTACAACACGTGTTTGCGTGATGGTGTTTGTGCTCATTTACTACTGTGACGTGATAATTTAAATGCGCTATCGTGCATTCTTTGTTTCATGATAAAAAATTGTGGAACATTTAGTACTTTTCAGAAAATCACGCGTTAGTTGTACATAAAAGAAACCTCAACAATTTGAGACGAAGAAAATTTCAACAAACTGTATAAAAAACATTAAAAAAAATCGGTCTAAAATAGTCATTTTGTGGCCTGGAACTTTGATGCAAATTTTTACTAATTTGAGGTCGCCGATTTCAAATCAAATCTCCATTTTTCTATACCAGCTTGACTTTTCGAGATATACCGTTATGTCCAAAATTAAGGCACTTTCACTACATATATTGAAATAAGTTGAAAACATATTCAGTTAAAAAAAATCCGAAACTCGGCAACAATATCAGCCTTAATAATAAACAAAATAAAATAATAATAATTTAAAAAAAAATTTTTTTTGTTCTTTAAAAATTAATAAAAAAATAAAAATGCGACAAAAATCACAGTTTTGCCCTAAAAACTTTTACTTTAACATATTTTGAATAAAATGAGCTGCATTTCATTGCATTCGCTGCACAGCTTTTGATTTTGTTGTTTTTTAACATACCTACTAAAAAAAATTTTAAAAATAAACACGTAAAAAAAAACAAACATTTTCGACAAAAACCTCAAGAAAAACTGCTATCGCCATGAAATTTGGGCGCCTAGAAAATGATTTTTTTTGATCTGTCGTAGTAAAATTTTATTTATAAAAGCTATCGAAAAATCGATGGCACAATATCGTCAAATGTGTGTCCTTAGAAAGCGGCCCTTTCTAATGCATTTTGTATTTAATGTAATCACGCAAAGAGAAAACATATTCTAAGAGCAACATATTATGAAGGATTCATGATTGTAGTCACAATCATTTCGATTATTATTCAATCATATTATGACCAAATATATTCGCAATATTACATCATAATATTCTTCCCTTAATCCTAATCTGTTTTTATTTCATCCTATTATAATTCAATGTAATCATATTCTCATTATGTTAATCATAATAAGTTAAGAAGTAATCATATTGTTGTCATGTTAATCGTAATAAGTTAAGAAGTAGTCATGTTTTTGTCATGTTAATCATAATAAGTTAAGAAGAAATCATATTATGATACAGCACCACACTTTTACACTTTTATTTTGTGGCACTTTACAATTTTTTTTTAATGTAAATACAATTTCTTTAAACTTTTTTTTATACCCTTCACCACAGGTGGAAAAGGGTATATATAAGTTTGTCATTCCGTGTGTAATTTCTATAATATTGATCTTAGACCCTATAAAGTATATATATTCTGGGTCCTTATGAGGAGAGATGTTGATTTAACGATGTCCGTCTGTCCGTCCGTCCTACGTTTGATATGTGTTTTCCGGATACTCCAGACATGATAGCGACTAGGTTGTTTTACATTTATGTCTTATATAGTCTACCATTTCTTGCTATTGAAATTCAGCAAGATCGGTCCACAAATGGCTGAGATATGACCAAAAAAAACACGACTGCCTCTGATTTTGCCCAAAAATCCCTTGTTGTTGTTGTATTTTTTTATTTCTGTATATCTTGAGAACGGCAAGAGCCAAAGTTTCCAAATTAGGTACACACATTAACGTTATCAATACACAGCATCCCACAAAATGTGGGCGGGATTGAACAAGTGGGCGTGGTACCTCCCGTACAAAAAATATCAAAAATTGTATAAAAGCCTGATTTTTTGGACTGTCATATGACCTATGGTTACGCCTTATATATCAAAAGATCGGACATTTTTAATAGAAAATATTTTCTGAAAAGCTCTGGAAAATCGGTTCAGATACGAAAAAGTTATGTTTTTATATACATACTAGCATAATGCTCAATATGATTTTCGTTATCAGCCGTCTTTATTATTTCATCTATTTAACGAAATAATTTTAACAAATAGAAACTAGAAATTTTTGTTTCGTTTTGCTTCTTAAAAACTCGCCAAAAAAGATAAATCTACGGTATGACAACAGTGCCTATACAAAAAGAAACCAAACAAACACACATACATGGTACAAACTATTTTGGTGATTATAGGCCACCTATTATGGTTCACAACTCAAATATGTAGTTGATTTATAATTTTGGTATTATGGTTTACAACTTTGCTTTATTGAACTAAAACATCAAAAATAATTACAACTCAACTGTGTTGTGAACTGTAAACTGATCATATTTACTTTTAATGATATTCATAAAACGTTCCTTCATGGTCCAGTTGTCTAGCGGGTTTGCTTAGGTTAGAAACTGTGAGTCCCTGGTTCGAATCTTGTTTTTTCAAAAAGAAAATTTTTTTTTAATTTTTTTATGTTCTGAAACGATTTAAAAAAATATTTACCAGTTTTAACTTTTTAAATAATAATTTATAATGATGTTTTATGTATTGTATAGTTGCTCTGTATTCTGCTCGCACAATGGTGAAGGGTATATAAGATTCGGCACAGCCGAATATAGCACTCTTACTTGTTTTTATTGGTAAGTTTTTTTTAATTGTTTAACCACTCCCTAACAAATAATTCGATAGGCATATTTAAAACAAACGACACAGCTGATGCAAAATTATTTTACAAATGGCTATAACAAAATATCATTATTTAGTTGTTTAAAATAAATAATTATTTTTTAGTCAACAATACTCAAATTTATAATTGCGATAAACATTGATATCCTAACAGTAACTAAAATATTACTGATATTAAATAAAAAGAACAACTTTTGTGTACGACAACAATATATTGTTACAATAAACATAGTGTAGTTGTCGTTATAATGCCGAACAATTTTTTTCTCTGAGTGTATGGAGATGAAACTTCAAATCGTCGCTATTTAGGCCTACACAGACATTAAAAAGAAAATAAAAAATATTTATATATGTTTTATCACTTAACATTCGACACCTGCGCGTGTCAATGACCGTGTTCCGCGGTACCCTTAAAGTTTTATTTTTTCGTTAGAACTTGCCACTTTTCATTTTTTGGAAATAGCATTGGTGTGAGGGTGGCTTATCGGCTTATTACACATGTTGCATACTTTTCTTAACCAACAATGGGCTTTCTACTCTGAGTTCCTTTATACGATTTTTTGTGCAGATAAATCAAAAGTGCTGTTATCTTAAATGTATTTATCTGCCTTAATGTGCAGATATACAATTGTATAAAAGTGCAGGTAAAGTGTTAAAAAAAGAATTAAAAACGTTTTTATTAATAAATTAATATTTCATTAAAATTGAATTTTTATATAAAAAAAGTGGCCACTATAATTTGTTCATGTGTGCAGCTAACTTTGATGTTTTGTATGAAAACATTTTAAGGCTGCCCAAAAATATAATTAATAAGCAGGTATATAGAAGGCACGTAAACAAGGATTTTGAAGAATAATTACAGAAAATATGTATTTTGAGCACTTAAGTCAGAGTACAGCTAGCTAACTTGATTTTTTTTTGTATAAATATGATTTTAAAATGCCAAATATTTTTTGCATTCAGCTTAAATGTGCAGGTTCAGAAAGTGCACTTAAAAAAGGAATTTTTATGGGATTTTAAACAATAATGACAAAAATTATTCATTTTGTGCAGTTAAGTCAAAAGTGCACTTAAGCAAAACGCAGTTAAGTCAAAACTATTTTATTTTGTTATATTTTGACGTCTCTACCATGGTGAAATAAACAGGTGGCAGCACTACGCCAGATGACGATTTTTTGCTCTTGCATTGTTTGTCTAGGTTTATGTCAAAGTTTTGTTTATGTTTACAAAAAGTCCACGTATTGTGCTGTGATTTTTGTTTTTTATTAAAGTTTTTGATAATTTTGATAAGATATTGACCATAATTAAATAAAAATTGGCTAAAAATTTATTTATTTCATCACGTTCAGCGGCAGGCTTTTGTTTAATGTATTTTTTGACGTAACCGGTTATGTAATTTCCATTTTTGTTGTAATGTTGTATTTGTTGCCGTAACGATGCCACCTGCTTATTCCACCATGGTCTCTACAATGCCACAATGGCCAGTGCGTATTATGTGATGACGCCAAAATTACGTCGGAACCACATGCACACAGAAAAAAATCAAGGTAAAATCGTCGAAAACAAGGTTGATTTTACCGTTTTCGGTGGTGATTTTGCTTCATAGTTACTTCATGTAAATTAAACATAATTTTACAATAACTTGCGAACAACATTTTTTTCTTTTAAAATAACTATAATTCATGTTAATTTAACATTGCAGTAAAGTTAGAGCAAAATGTCATTTATATTGAAATAATAATCAGAATCACGTTGAAAGAAAGTTATTTCAAGTTGAAACAACGTGAATTTCATGTAGAATCAAATTGGCTTAAAGAAGAATAAGAATAATCAAAACACTTACCCTTGTAACACATATTTCCCTTATTTTGTATTATTCTTTGTTAACAGAAGCATCAGCAGAATGGCCCGATATGGTTTTCGTCATCATTCTACTTTGAAAACTTGATGTACTATTTAACTAAATAATTTTAACTAAAAGAATACGGGAATTGTATTCTTTTCATAACATATTTTAAACATGAAAATAAGAAATGTAAGTTTTTCTTTTTATGGCGCTGTTTCTGTTTCTTTACAGAACAAGTAAAACAGGTTTTTATTGTTTTAATATTGAACAATTTTATTTTTCATTTAAAATAAAAATGAAACCAAGATAATTTTAAATAGAGTCCAAACATAAAAACAGGTTTTTATGGATTCAATATTGAACAATATTATTTTAACAGTGAATAATATTTAATAAACGTGATTTAAGGTGATTTTAATATTCATTTAAAATTGATATGAAATAATGATAAATTTAAATAAAGGGTATACTTTTGGAAAAATTTACTATGATTCTCAATGAACATTTCGCCATGTTAATTTAACATTGATTTTTTTTTTTGTGTGCGCATGTGTCTTTTAACATTCCGTGTTCTACAGGCTTTAGGAATCTCCTAACAAACATTTTTTTGTCAAATAATTCATTATATAGAGATAAAAATGTCTTTGAGTCAAATGTATATTTGCGAAATTTATTCATAGTAAAGAAAAATTCCCTTTAAAGAAATAAATTATAAGGAGACTGAGATGCACATAATTGGAACGAGAAAAAAATTGTCTCTTAAAAATTAATTCACAACAGGAAAAGCTGCATTATAAAGAAGTTCACTTTATAGAAGTTCGACTGTTCGAAAGTAGGAACCAGTCAGTGGTTTAGGGCATCATTTCACAGAAAGAAAAACAATCGGGATAAATCAAGTTTTTTAAGATTATTTTAAGTACGAGTCGTACAGACAGTGAAAAAATGGTCTAGCCAGACTCATGTGTACCACGAAGTGTAAAAAGTAAATTTGAACTCTTGTACATGTACATGTACATAAGTACATTAGATTTCTAAAGTAAAAACCATATTGGGCATGACGTTGGTGTTTTCTCATTCTGTAAGATGTAATACGAGTAAGGGCCATTATTACAACTTACAAATAGTTATTTTTAGGATGCTATCTGACAGATAAATAGTTTTTGGTTATTACAATTTAACATTAACCTAAAAAGTGACTGATAAGCTAACATCAGGTTTGTCCTCATGGTAACTTTACAAGTGAACTTTAAGTACATGAAGATGCCATATTTTCTGCTGAAGATATGGTAACTTCAATGACAGTTTTATGCAGTGATGTTAACCGTACAGTAATTGCCCTTTTTTAGGGTAATTTTGGGCCGCAAAAGGTAGCAAGGTAATTTTATTTAAAATATGGTAATTGAAAGATATTTGGATTTTTTGTATAAATATACTCACATTTGTAGTTTTTATATTTTTAACTTAAAGAGGTGATTTTCAATTTCAACAGATAGATGTTATAACAAAAAATTAAGAACATTGTGTTTCTGAAAACGTTTTCATAACACAGGAAAGTACAAAATAAGAAAAATGAAATTACTCTTGTATATTACTAATTTTGAATTAAATTTTTTGTTTGTTTAAAAGTCAACAATTTTTAAACATATTAAATAGTCGCAATGTTATAAATTTAACTATAGTTTTCGGATTATTTTAAGTACGGATCAGGGATTAAATGTGACTAAAGTTAAGTGTTTGGCACTTGAATACCGTATTTGAATCAAGCATTCTGTACTTGATTTAAGAAAATCCGTACATACCGTACTATTGACACCGCTTTGCCTTGGTTTAAGTACGGATAAATTGATTTTAAGGTATTTTTTTAATGTTCATCACATACATATGTACGTTAAGCGTATTAAATAAAAATACTTTAAGTTGAATGAACATACATTATTTTAATGTAATTTTTAAAAATGTATTTTAAGACAAAAATTTCCATTCAAATTTTTCCTAAAACACATTTAAAATTTAAATAAAGTGCTTATAAATACTGCTCTTATAGGCTAGATTACACTATCTCACAAGTCTTACGTATTCCATAATACTTTGTGAGATAGAAATCTAATGAGTTTTGTAGCGACTGTCAAAAAATCTAATTTAACATGAAAGTTTGTGTTCACACCATCACACTAAGTATAAACACTCACACATGCAATAAAATGCAACCCTGATCCAATGAAAAGTATTATTGTTATGACATTTTTCAAAAAACGATGAAGTCCTATGGGATGTCAAACTTTTTTTATAATACTTGTCATTTCGTGACACATTGCATTCACACTATCACACTTTGTCATATCACTTGAGTTTTTGACATGTATTAATACAAAGTATAATAGTGAAATCTAGCCTTATGTGCTGTTTCCAAATGACAGGCGATGGACTGAGTGCTTTTCAAATAAATTAAAGTTTTGATTAAAAATCTTTGCGTACGGTAATTTTTTCTCAAAAACGGTTATTTTTAGAGAGCCGTACGGTAATGAAAAAATAAAAGTTAACATCACTGGTTTTATGTAGTCGTAGTCGTTGCCACTACGTATTTTAAACAACCAAAAGTAGTCGGTTTATACTGCAATGTTGCCACAGTATATAAATTACATTTTTTATTTTATCGGACAGTTGTAATAATGGAAAAAACTTATTGGTCACTTTATCGTTCAAGATAGCTATTGTTCACGTTAACTATCAGCAACTTTATCATTAGGTTGTAATAATGGCCCTAAGTAAATCAATCACAATAATTTTTTCTTTCTAATTCGGGATAAAATCAACTTTATAATACTTGAATCAAGCGCATTTTGAGATTGATTCAATCTTAGTTTTACTTAAATCCATGGTAGAATAAGTACAAGGTATAGTCATTAGAAATTTTGTTCTCAATTTTAAAACCCATATAACGTCAAACAAAAGAAAATAAGGAACAATATTAAAACAAGCGTCAAAAATAAAATAAATTAATTTGACATTACATGGGTAAATAATGAAAATCTTCCCTAATGAACATACCTTGTACTTATTATACTATGCTTAAATCAATCTCATTTTCGGATTTTTTTAAGTACGAATTCGGACTAAGACAATTTTATAATTCTTGAATCAAGCGCATTTTGAGATTGATTCAATCACAGTTTTATTTAAATCAATTGCATTTTCGGAATATTTCAAGTATGAAATCGGGATTGAATATGGATAATTTAAGTATTTTGCAATTAAAAATTCGTACTTGAATCAATCTTTATGTTCTTGATTCAAGAAAATCCGTACTCACTGTACTATTAATACCGCTTCGGATTGATTTGAGTACGGATGGATTGATTTTTCTTTTAAGTGTTGGTTTAGCTTGCCCGAATACAACTGTAATTTGCTTAAAAAGTAAACTTAAATTTTATATTATGAAATCTTTTTTGTTATATTTAGTTCTATTGTTGCTTACGTTTAAACCAATTTCGTAGAAAGAGGATGGAACACGAAGGATTTGCTGTAATTTTGGCTCAAACATGTCCTGCATTTTTATTTCGGTTTTGTTGCCGTAATTATGAATGAATGTTTTCATTTGATGTTGTTTGTTTTCCATCTACCACCACCAAGCAGGATGTTTCTTCTGTTCACCTTATTTAATGTCCTCGTGGTAGTAGTTGCTGCTGCCATTGTGTTGTTAGATTGCGTTGTGCTTGCGGCTGTTTAGATTTAATTAATTAGCGGTCGTTTTGCTGCTGCTTCTGTTTCTTCTTCGTTTTATCATTTCAAAAATTTGACAAATGAATTGTTTTTGTTGTGGCCGACTTTTCCTTGTAGTGCTTTTTGTATTCGTTTGGTTTACTTTTTGCTGTTTATTTCGTTCCTAGTATTTTTGTTCTATTTATTCATTCATACTGAGTATATATTGTTGGTAGGATGATGTTGTTGGTTGTAATCATCGTCCTGTGTTGTCATTTTATTTTAACGGATACAAAACTTATGTTTAGGTGTGTAAATGTTGTTGTTACTTATACCATTGCTGTTGCTGTTGCACGGTGGGGCCAACTTATATCTATCGCATATAAAATTTTTTAAGAATTAATACTTATGCCAGATATCGTTACCTTAAATTCAAAAGGGACAAACAAATTCTAACGCGACTTTTTGATTCATTATTATGCAATTAACCGTAGTATGGTTATTAATGAATCAAAATAATCAATAAAAAAACGATTTTAATTAGGTGGCGATTTACAACGATACAAATTAAGTCCAGTGAACTAAGCCCTGAAATTATAACCCCAATTTCGAAAATGAAACAAATCCCCCAAAATATAAAAAAATATCCCAAAACAGCAATGAACTAAGACCCCATAAATGGAAACTTATTTCACAATGATATAAGTCCCCTATCCCGAATTAAGAAGCTTAAATAAGCGAAGACGGTTTTTGCAATACCATAGATGCGAAAATCCTTGCGCCCGCCCGAAGGCCGGCTATGCAAAGAGGCTCCAGTAAGCGATTCGAGATTTTTAAAATTGTAATTTTGAAATTCCGGATTTCGGATTTTGAATTCTGAATTTTAAGTTTCGGACATATGACCCTAACCTTTAAACAATTACATTTATTTATATTTGAAATGTTAAATGAAACAAATACCTGTATGGTTCTCTTATATATACCAATATATTGGTGAAACTCAAGGCTTGACAAAATATCGATATCAGCGATATTTTACGACGATACTATACTATAGTAATTATACCATTGGGGGATTCAAAAGGTAGTCATAAAGTTGTTAAGTCTTATTTCATAAAATAATAACAAGAAATATATATGACTGATGTGGGCTACCGCTTATAATTTAGATTTATACTGTGCGGTTATGACGAATCAATGAACACAGCATTGAAATTTTTATTTTGTTTAAAACACAACCATATTTAATTTAAACAATTGTAAAATACTATTTAGAACATTATGACGATATGACTTGATAGAACACCTTGTGAATCCCCCACATGTTTTTCTCTGCTTGTTTATTGAACTTTTTTATATTTTCTGTTTTTTTTTTAACGTTATAATAGTTTTATTACTAAAAAGAGCAATGTATCTTTTCATTTTGCATTTAAACGAAAGTGTTAATGTGATAAAATCCTGAAATTTTATTTTGTTTTAAAAAAATAAATTAAAAAAGTACAATGGTTCAGATTTAATGACAAAAAGTTCAGGGGCCAGATTCTGGCATTCGTGATCGAGTACTTTCTCGATTCGAAAGCAATTTAATATCTAATTATTTTAGTCAATACTGAACGAATAGGAATTATTTTTTCGTTATTGTAAAGCATTCATTTGAGTTTCACAATACTGAAAAAATAATTTCGATTCGTTCAGTATCGACTGAAATAAAATTGCTTTCGAAATGAGAAAGTACTCGATCACGAATGCCAGAATTAGGCCCCAGGATTGGTTCGGTTTCGACCAAAATTTGTAAAATTTAACAAAGTTCGGGTTCAGATTGGGTCTGAAAAATTGCATTTAGTCTTACACCATTTACAGCTTTACGAAACGAAACAACATAGTTATTGGTTTTGGCCGAAATCCCCCACTGTGCATAATAGTGAAATGTTCTCTCACTGCCTCACACTTAATATTGCCCACTTTTAGAATACCGCCCACATTTTTTCTCATGTTTGTAAACTTTGGCTCTTGCCGTTCGCCAGGTATACATAATTCTATAATGTCTTTGTAATTTAAGTCCCACGCCACACAGTATTTTGTGCCATATACAAAAATAAGATAAAGCAATGTTGTTCCAATGTTTAAAAAAATTACTGTACTTTATTCGTATCTAAATAAATTACATGTCGGAAGAACCTCTTTTTATGTTTAATGCGTTTCGCCGCTGCTAGAGGTCGCTAAACTTGTCCTAATTTTTAATAAAATTTTACAAGAGAAATTAAAATTAATTCATGTACTAGGAAAAAAATTTTTAAAAATTTATTTTAAAGAAGTACCACAAATGTTATTATCTTTTATTAATAAAGAATTGAAGTACCACAATTTTTAAGTAAGTATATGGTAAAAAAAGACATTCTTCTTTGATATGAGCCCACACTTTATTTAAAGTATGTATTTGTAAAGCACTGGCTGAATCTTAAAAAAGTGTTGCCGTAACTAAAAAAAAGTAAAAAAAATTTTGATGGACAAATAAAAAAAATGAGTAAATACTTTTTTCAATTTTCTCTGCCGTTTAATAAACCAAGTGTTCGCCATTAAGAATCAAAAGAGAAAGTAACGACATTTTAGTTCTAACTAAAGCTACGGTCAGACTTATCAAATATTTGACGAAAAAAACGGGACCAACAACCAAACTAAAAAATCATTTCGCTTAATATCAATATTTATTTTGATTAAAATACCACATCTTACAAAAAACTGTTTTTTGCTATGTCTAGTAGTATAATTAGTTTATTTTGTAATATTAAAACCATTTTAAATCTCACTAACTATTAACAAAAGTAGGGGTTGCGCTTATTTGATCAAATATTTAATAAGTGTGACCGTAGCTTTAGAGATATTTTTTAGAGGCCCAAAACGCATTTATTATTTTTTATATTTTAGTACTTTAGATTTAAAGCTATAAATATTTTTCTGTACGATAAAATTATCAAAAATTAATGTTCTAAAGAAATTAACTTCAAGAAAATCTCTACCGGTATTAGACATTATAATATAGCCGTAAAAAAATGCAAGTTGTTTTTGCAAAAAATATGACAATCGTCAATATTTACTTTCTATTAAAAAAAAAACTGAGTACACCGTTTTTTCAGTTTTTTTAAAGAATATATGCTCCGTTTTCTTTACGTCAATTGTAAGATGTAAAAAAAAAATTTACCACATTTCGGTTTAAGTGTCATTTTTGTGCTTTTTGCGGAACACCAAATTGTACTTGTTTTTTATATTTTTGTATGAAATATTATGAAATATATAATTGGACTTCAAGAAAAATTCTTGACAAAAGTACGAAAAAACAGAAGTAAGGAAGAACATGTAAAATCAATTAAAATAGATAATCATTCAAAAAAGCAAACTTCGATCTACCAAAGGTTAAAATACAATTTGGTTTAAGGATTGATGTTTGACTATTGACGTCAGCAGCCTTCGATGGCTGCGAGTGTAAAACGGCAAATCCATTTGAGAAGATCGAGTGGTTGCGATCGAAACATGTCATGGTAACCTGCCGGCCGCGGTTCGAATCCCGGCCACGGTCAAAAATGAAAGATTATCAATAACAATTTTAATTAATTTTCATGTTGTAAAACACCTTTCTTCATAAAAATAATTTAATGAAAATTAAATTTAATGAACTTAAGCCTAATTAAAAATATTAAAATTTGGATTAAAAACCATAAATAGTTCAACAAAATAACCACAATACTAATTATAATTATGAAATATTTAAATTGTTCGTATTGTTGCAAAATCCTTGCTAGAACTTATAAAAAATTAAGTTCATCAATTTTAATATTATATTTAGATAGATATGGTAATTTTCAACAATTCAACATAAACATAAAGTGTTGCCGAATTAAATTTTTTTAAAAAAAGGATATATGGGAGGTACATGAATCCTTTGACGGAATTTTTTCAAACCTTGAAATTTTGTTTATTATTTTCATTTATACCTCCATGCAAAATATTCTTAGTCTGGGTCAACTCCTTCTATTTTTGCAGAATTTTGTTCTACATCAAAGTTTTGTGCGCCATGCATATGCAATAATTTGCGGCAAAATCCGGAACTATTACTGGGTTTATGAGCGCCATAAAGTACCAAAGACCTTTTTTGGATAGATTATTTGTTTTAAGCCTGCCTGAAATAAACAACATTTAACCAACATATCGCTATTCTTATTGGCTCTTCAGAATAGCCCGAAAATTACTTTTATTATACCATGGTGAAGGGTATAAAAGATTCGGCAGAAGCAAGTGTAGCACGCTAACTTATTTTTGAGCATATTTTCTTTAATTTGCTTTCGTTTAACGCTGCTTTATTAAAGTTATGATGCAACTCATTTTCGGCTATTTTATGTTGACAACATTACGGCGTTCCACTGTGCGCTGTATTTGTCAGTGGATTGAGGTTACTTTATGAGTTTGGGTGTTGCTGTTCCTGTTGCCTTTATAACTGTCGCCGTTGATGGGCTAGTGGGAGAGCGAATAATAAATAATGTTCTTGAAATTATTGTAACTGACAAGTTGGCAAGTATTTTTGTTGTTGTTGCTGCTTCTGCTATTGCTGTTGTAATTGTTGTTATATTATTAAAAGTTGTGCTGTAATTACGTTTTACTTTAATTAGTTGCAATTTGTGTAACATGTTTTGTTGTTATTTTCTGTTTATTTGTCAGTTTTGTTAGCTTTTTTTTTAGCTTAAATGAATATAAAAGGGATTTCTATTATTATTTGGGTTTGCTTTAAAAATTTAGATAAATAAGACTAAAAATGTAGGAATCCTTTTTTTAATTATGATTTAGAGTACGAAAAAATCTTTAAAAAAATAATAAAATATTATAACAATGGCTGTCTAAATAAATCACCTCTATTGGACAGAGAGTTAAATTTTTAAGCAATTTTCATTAGATGCTGTTGTTTTTGCACAACAATTTTTTGTATAAGATTAATAAAAGGGGGTTTTTAAAAATTTATTAAAAGTTCGTTTTTTAACCTTTTATAAATCTAAAATATTTTTTTAATAAGGGTTTCAATATACCTATAAAACATTTTGCTAATTACTTTAAAAAGAAAGAAAACTGTTGCAAAAGGAAAAGTTGAATATTAGTGGTGTTGCTGGATTAAAATCGATGTCCTGAATAAGGAAATCTTATAGAAATATTAGGGAAAACCGAAATGTTATATACATTTGTGTATGTATACCTCCTCCGGTGCTTTAAACAACTTAAAAAATTTCAAGTAAAATAAAATGTGTCTACTAGCCTTCCTGTGAACGTAAAGAAATCTTAACAAAACTACACTCAAAAGAAAAATCAATCTAACCGTACTCAAATGCATCCAAAGCGGTATTAATAGTAAGGTGAGTACGGATTTTCTTGAATCAAGTACAGAAAAATTGTTTCAAGTACGAATTTTTAATCGCAAAATACATAAATTACCCATATTCAATCCCGATTTCGTACATAAAATAATAGGAAAATGCGATTGATTTAAGAAAAACTAATTATAAAGTTGATTTTATCCTGAATTCGTGCTTGAAAAAAAAGCAAAAAATAAATTAGAAAGCATAAATTGATTTACTTACCCGTATTACACCTTACAGAATGATAAAACACCAACATCATGCCCGATATGGTTTTTACTTTAAAAATCTTATGTACTATTTAACCAAAAATTTAAACTAAATAAAAAGCAGGAGTTCAAATTTGCTTTTTGACCTTTCGTGGTACACATGAGTCTGGCCAGACTTTTTTCAATGTGTATAGAAAATCAAAACATGCGTAAGCCGTAGGTTGAAACACAACGAAAAGTTTAATATTTTTTTTTACTTGATTTAAGAATTTTATACATATTTCAAGAAATTCTGGGATTGATTTTCGAAAGTAGTCCCATTTGGGATTGTTTTAAGTACGTTTTTATATTATTCGTACTTGAATTTTTGAGTACGACTCGAACTTAAAGTAATCATAAAAAACTTGATTTATGCCGAGTGTTTTTCTTTATGTGTATTTTTAACAGAAATGTATATGTTCATATCTATAGCTTTAATGTTAACCAAAGGTTGGCTTAAGCAAAAACTATATGAAAGATTGAGGAAATTCGACTATTTTAAAAAAGCTTTCTAAATTTCAATTTGACTCACAGAAGAACATTAAAAAAAATGTTTAATATGATAAAAATAATTAATGAAAAATAAATAATTGCCACATTCTATATATTAAAAAAGTTTAAATATTTATATTACGGTTACTTTAACGATATTATTGTTACCCGCATACATATAATTGATAAATTAGTCCTCCATTAAGAAGCCACAACCATAATTTGTTTGCTTCCAAACATTTTATGGTTTATAAGAGCAATAATATTTTCGCTAATAGTAATATGTTGTATAGTTGTTTTTTAAAAATAGAATGTTGGTTTTTGATAAGAGGAAGAGTTTTTTGTTAATTTAAAACCATACGATAATAAAGTAGTTAACAAAATATTGTTTATTATTAACTATAATATGTTTGGGGATAACTATAATATTGCTGTGGATTTCTGATAGAGGACTAACTTAACCAGAATATACTTTCCTAAAACAATTATGAGCTTAAAGTACCCGTAATATGATGAAAAACTTTGCGTTAAAATAGTTTTGTTGGATGTGACCATATAGAAAAATTTATTTTCTCTGTGTGTATTACATAGGCTTGCCAGACGTACTGTTTTCAGAAGTACGCGTACTTTTTTTTACCATTTGTACTGCTTACTGCATAACCATTAAATAAGTACGCAATTGTACTTTTTTTTAGCTTTTGTACTTCATTTTGTACTTTATTTTGCACAAAATAAAACATGTTTTGTGCATATTGTATTAAAAGTGCAAAAAACCAAATTTCGACAAATTTTCGAACTAAAAACACTGCAAACCTGAAAGAAATGTTTAAGTTTTGCGATTTGAAATGCTGCGTCATGTACCAACTCAATGTCGCCTGCAGTTAAAAGATTAAAAAAAAACCATCGAGCCGTAAAAGCTTACTTGTTGTCCCAAAACTGTTTCGTATTTTTTATTTGTATTTTCACTTCCTCATTCAAACAACTGAAAAAAATTTTCTTTTTGGAGAAAAGAGCGAAGTGAATTAATAATAAAAACTTATTTTAAATAAATAAAAAGTGGCATTGTTAACGAAGAACAAAAAAAGTGATAAATATTTGTAATTTTTTAAATTTACATTAATTTAATTCTTAAATTAGAATTATTAAATTGTAAAATTAGAATAATTAAATTGTCTAACAAACACCTAACATTAAATTGAAAATTAATATTAATATTTTTATAAAAATAAACAAAGCGTTTTTGTTTTAAACATTTAATTTGAAACATCTGACAAATTTAAAGATGTCACTGCATAAGTATATTAAATACTTATGGCCTTATTCGTTAAAAATAAAACAGGTTTTTAAAAGGTTTATTTAACAAATTTTCATAGTTAATTCGTTTCATAAACCTCTTATAAACCTGTTTTATTTTTTATGAATAAGAGGTTTTATATTAAAAAAAAAGATTTCTTATTTTGTGCTCTTTGCTATGCATTGAATTTTATATTTTTTGTTTATAGTTACATTAACTGCCTGTTTTTCAAAATAAATTTAAAATTTTCGCTTGGGAATTTATATTGAAACAGGAATAAAAGAACTCAAAATTGTTTTTGATGTACTGAATTTTAAGTTAATAAAATAAAAAAAAATTGTACTTCTTTTTACATTAATGTACTGCCGTTTTTTTTTCCGATGTACTGTTTTTATGGATTTCATAACTGGCAAGCATAGTATTACATCTTAGGCATGTGACATTTTTGTTCAAACCCGTCAGGACCATGTTTTAACCACTTGCTCTAGTTAGTTGGATCTACTTAACAACAACCACAAATCACCTTCTGTTATGTAGAAAGAACACGATGGGACATTTGATAGCAGCCCGATCTTCATCCTTTAAGGGTATTTTTAAGAACTTAAATGCATTTTGGGTTTATATCACAGCCACTACATGATCCACAAAGTTGCTTTATCAAAAAACTAGTCCGGATTCAAAAAAGTCCTGAGCGCTGCTGGTTGCCGTAGATGCGATTCTGATCCTATGAGAACGTTGGAAATCTGCCAGTTAAAAACCCTGAAAGGTCTGAGTTATTGGATGCACCCATTTCCCCTAAAAGTAAAACGCTTAGATACTCTCAAGCACAAAACTTGCTCAGCAGCAAAATTAGGCGCCGCATACACGGAACCGAACGAAGTTTTAGCGACAATTGTTTGACTAAAACAGTTTGTGAATACTACGTCAATTTTTAACCAACTTTAACAAAACACGAGTAGAGAAGTAGTAACATAGCCGATATCACAAAATATCACACGTTGAGCTATTCTCTAAGCTTAAAAAACGACTCATCAGAAATGAATTATGTTCAGTTTTCACAATACAAGTGATTGATACAAGTGTAGAAAAATGTACATATATAAAAAGAACTCTAAAAACTGAGTGCTTTTCATAAAAACTTTACTACAGGTTTAATCGCGTGTATTGTGGAAACCGCTCATCAAACTACAACAAAAGCAAACAAATATGTAAATATTAAGAAATCTAGGTTCATACAAAAGCCCCTAGCGGTTGTGTATTGTTTCTTCTCTCCAAATAAATCTCAAATTTTCTTGGCAAATTTTATAACTAGTTTAAATTCCTTACAATGTTCATTGAAGGCCTAAACAAGCATAAAAATAAGTCCGTTGTTAAAAGTATTTGTTTATTTATTTCATGTGCTTTTAAGCAAATTGCATAATAAAGACAAAACCACAATTTATTTCCCAACTCATGTCATAAATTCTAATATTTTATGAGTAACAAATAAAAAAGGACAACCACAAATTTAATTTCAATAAAAAACCTGTCAATATTTTTTCTTGAAATTGAATGGAAGCAAAAGAGAGAAAAAACCACACTTAAAGATAATGTAGCTGTAAGTAACATCATCTTCAAAATATTTATTGACAACAAGATTTTAGTTCATATTAAAAAAGGGCGAACTAAAAAGTCTTTTAACCATTTAACACCGGAATTATTTTTGGTGAAATGTGGTAGGTTTGTTTCATTCTGATGGCAAATTCCATTATAAGGGAATAATATAAGATGTTGAGGACAAATTAGATGTTGAGGACAAATAAGAAGCCGGAGATCCTACCGTTATCCTGGGACATATAAGTTTTTACGGTTGGATAAAGCTATCTGCATGCACAAAAAACTTGTATTTTAAACATATCTTAAATATGTACATTAGACCGACTCACCTTGTATGGAGCCGAAAAAGGTGTTTTTGTTACCCCCCTGAAAAAAAAATTTAATATGTTTTATGATGATTCCCAAAATATTTTGGTTCTAGCGTTGACCATCCGTGAGCTGGACCATTTTCAAAAAAGGCCTTTTTTTAGTTTTTCGATTTTTTTTTGTACTTTGCTCCAAGACGACATAACTGACATTTGGTATCATCGAAAAGAGTTTTTGAAGCAGCATCCAATAGTATATAAATCTTGACCACTTGCGATCTACTAATTGAGATATTTAACTAAATACATAATTTCGTTTCGGGTTTTCATACAAATTCTACGTATGTGGAAATAACGTTCTGCTTTTCATATATTATGAGCAGCAAGATTCTAGAAGCAGACGTGGGTAAGTTTCTTAACATTTAGCCTGTGGTGCGGTCTGGTCCGGGAAATTTTCTGATGTTGACATTTTCTATCGCTGATTTTACTTGAGTTAGTTTAAATTTTATTGGATCGTTAACTGTATCAGGAATAATTGGACGACAGGAACAAATATGAGCGGGATGTGGCGTGAACACTTTCTCCAAGTGCCTTGCAAAGGCGTTTATTTTTTCATTTGTGTTTTGGCCCAGGTACGGTTATCCAGTCTTAGGGGAGATTCGTGGGTTATAGGGCATTGCATATGTCTTACGGCCTTCCATAAGCTGCGTGTTTGTAGCATCAAGGCTGTTTAGATAGCCTTCTATTGCAGAGTCGTGTATCTATCTCAGTTTGTTGCGTAGAGTTACCTGGCATAACCGTAGTTGGGCCTTGACGGTTGGGGAACGATTATTTTGCCATTGTCTTCTCAACTTCCTTTTTTCCCTGACAAGGGTCTCTATATCCACCGATGTGAACTGCGGAGCACGCTTTATTGTCCGCTTGATTGGGGTTGCATTCCTTGCCGCAGAATCCAAGACATCCGTTAATCGGTCGACTGCTGTTTGGATGTCAGATGCATTTGAGATAGATAAGAGCTCACGTACATTGGATAGGAAATAAAGTTTACAGCTGCGTTATCAAAATTGCCTTTTAGAATAAGGATTGAAGGTGAATGATCAGACGATAAATCATATAAGGAACTTATTAGTAACTGATCGCGCTTGATGTTTTTAATTACGGCTAAGTCGATAAGGTCTGGTAGCTTGTTGAAGTCGGTTGGCCAATAGGTAGGCTCACCACTCGATACGACATCAAAATTATTTGCAGTGACGGTGTTATACAGCTGGTTACATCTAGCACTTGTAAGTCTGGAATGAATTTCTTTCTAAATGTGGAGAACAATTTTAGAAATGTATCCTGTGCTATTTTATGTCTAGGGGGACAATATACGGATGATAACGTGATTTTAAAAGCTGTAAGATTTATAGAAGTAGCATGGATACAATTTTCCTTGAACTCCGGCATTGGAAAGTGTCGGACGTGTTAATGCACAATTATGGCTGTGCCACCACAAGCCCGCCCGCTCGAATGTTTTGTGCTTGAAACTGGTTAATTTTTTGTTTAGTAGAACTTGCAGAAACATGTCTTGGTTTCGCATCATTTCCTGAAACATGTTCTGCATGGTGGCCATGAAGTTATTCATAATTTGAACTATGTTTTTTAATTGTGCAGAAGGTATTTGTGGAGGTTCCTTAAGAACATTAGCGTATGAAGATTGGTTTGCGTTGGCTTCTTTCGCAGGATTTTGTCCGTGGGGGTTTTCTTTCAGGACTTGTGCACATGAGTGGTTTTGTTTGTTGGTTTGTATAGAGTTAGCATAAAAGCCCGCGGGAAAGCTGGACGCATAAGTTGGACGAGTGCGCAAATTTTTGGATTTCCTCAGGTTCTTTTAAGTGCAAGAACCCCTATAGTTAGCTGTGTGATTTTTTTTAACAGTTACTGCATTTCCTTACCTTTGGATCAACTTTGGAGTGATTGCATTCGGAAGTTTTATGAGCGTCACCACAAACCACACATACGTGAGATAGCTTGCAATGTGATTTTGTATTCCCGTATTCCTGACAATTGGTGCACTGAGTGGGACCCTTGCGTTTTAATGGTTCTTCTACTTAGGAGGTATTTCAAGTTTTAAATAGGATGAACCGAATTTTTTGATTTTATGAAGGATGCATCGAATGCTATCTCGATACGGTACAGGTAGAATAATGCAAACAGAACGAATGATATGACATTATTAATGATTTACGAAAGAAAATGAGGAATAAAAAAATTAGAAAAAAGGCGAACCCATAAGACTTCTTTAAAAAAATTCGGGTTTTTGCTATATTTTTTAATTTTTTATATTTTTTTGTGATTTTTTTAATATAATTTCATGTTTTCGCACCAGGTTTTCGTATAAATAAGGCATGCATTTTTACGCTGTACGTTTAAAAATTCTATTATTAAGAGCAGACCTTGATTGGTAAATGTTGTCCAAACTTTGATAAAAACGGTTCCCTCTATCTAAATTTTCGTGCGTACATAAAGTTATTTCTTATACGAACATACAGGGTGGACCGAAATTAAGGAAGGGGTTTGAATTCATTGTGGTGTTCTATTGTATAATAAAACATAAGCGAGACCTTTGATTCTTGGATTATAATTGAATTTTTATTTTTCATTTTCACTTCTTATATCTAAAATTTTATGGTTACAGTGATTGAGTGACTCTTGAATTCACTCAATCATTTATTCTCTTATTCTACTTATTAGTTTACAATCTATAATTACTACTTACATATCTACGTCACATTTTTTCTCATGCAGTCTTATGCAGTATGTAAAAGGAGGGGCTTAATTATATGCAAGCTTCTTACTCATTATTGCAAAACAAAACAGTTGACACAATTATTAGTCAACCACATTGTTTGATTTGAAATTCATTACGTTAGCAAAAAAATGCAAGGCAATGACTCCAAATCAAACTTCGATTATTGTGGGATCACTTACATAAGAATGCATGCATGGGTGGTCGCTATTATAGGTTTTGGTGTGCCAATTCTTATGTACACTACACCCTCACCCTTTAGAAAAATTTATGGAATTTTTGTTTATACAAAGATTGCAGAAATTTTTTTTTTTTTATGTGACAAAAAAATTTTTTTTTTTTTTTGTTTACTTGATTTTAAATTATTTTTCATTTTTACATTTTGTTTCTTTATTTGTATGTAGGTATATTTATTTGTTCAATGTGACAAATTTTCGTTTACTTAATTTAAAGTTCTTTGCACTTAATAATAATTTGCTTACTGTAACTTAATATTCTTAATAAACATTATTGTTATTTTTCATTGTTTTACATTTTGTTTCTTTATTTGTATGTATATTTTTGTTTTGTTTTTTTTTTTTTTTTTTTTTTTTGTAGCTAGCGTGATAATTTTGAAACTTGAGCAAAATAAAATATCGTTCTTTTTTTTTAAAAAAAATTTTTTTTTTTTTTTTTTTTTTTTATGTACACAGAAAAAATTATTTTTCCAATTCAAACAAAAAATTTGTAGAATCAAAACATTTTTTATCTGAAATCGGTCTTATGAACAAATTTGCATATTCAAACAATTTATTTGCATTTCGTTTATTGAAAAAAAACACTGATTTTTTCAAACAAATATTTTAACTGAATCAAACAAATAGTTTACTGAAAATCATATAAATTTCAAACAAATAATTTTGCTGAATCAAACAAAAAAGTTGTTGCACAAGCAATGTCGCGCACACAAGCAAGCACTGTAGAAGTAGCTGAAGGCAGAGCAGAGCGGCGCCGGCTGGCTTTGAGACACATTTTTTGTTGGAATAATTTTTGAACCAAGTCTTGTTTGTTCACACTATGTTTTTCTTCTTCACTCATTGTTGCTGTATCCTTTCCTTGGCAGCAGACCGGCTCGACATGTTTTTCGTCATCATTTTATTTTTGTATTTGATGTAGGTATTAAACTAAACATTTTTAAAAAATTGAATACGGGATTTTGTTTTTCATTCTTTTTTACCAACTTTGAAACCAACAAAAAATTTATTTTGTTTCTTCTAATGTTGTTGTTGTTTAAAAAGAGTAAAACGATTGCTTACCTATTATTGTTTTTGTTGTCTTTTACTACAAACCTCGCCACGCTATTTTATCATCTTTCTTATAGTTGTACTTTTTCAAAGCGTCCAAAAATAGACTGTATGTGTTTTTTTTTTTTTTTGTTGTTCTTATATTTCACATAAAGAAGTGTTGCTTACGGTCAAATAAAAAAAAGGCAAAAAAACGACAACATTAAAGAGCGTTAAATATTTCATACAAAATTATGAAAACTAGAAGCCAATAACGCGTATATTATATTTTTGAATAGTTGTCAACATTTCTGTTGGCTAAAATAAAAATCAAACAAAAATATTAATTGAATCAGTAAAAAAATTTGTTGAAATTAAAAAAAATTTCAAACAAGCGTTTGTTTGAAAATAATTCAGCAATAATTTTTTCTGTGTAGGTTAAATGTTGTCTTAGGTCAGTCGTTAATAAGTTGACGTTTGTTTAACTTTTGTATTTCTTTAGTAGATTCTTGTGAAAAACTGTGTCTTTATTGTTTATCTTTACAGTTATGTTTAAATCATCTATATTAACTATTCTATATGGTCCTTTATACGGTTTTTCATTTTTCTTTCTATTTTCTTCTCTTATTAATACTAAATCTCCTAAATTTAATTTTATTCTGTTTATTTTATTGTATGATTCTAATTTTCTCTTTCTTTTTATCTTATCTATCATAATCCTAGCGTTTTCTAAAGAATATTTTAATCTACTTTTTAATTCATTGGCGTAATTTTCAAAGTCGTAAACCTTTGGATGATTCATGACTTCATCCCCAGGTAAACTTGGTAACTTCCCGAAAATTAGCTCGAAAGGTGAATACTCAGTGTCGACGTGAGGAGTCGTATTATATGCGAATGTGTAATAAGGAATCCATTGTTCCCAATTATCATTCTCTACAAAGGATAGAAAATATTCGTTTAGTACCCTGTGATTCCTTTCTACAGTTCCTAAAGTCTCGTGATGGTATGGAGTCGAAAATTTTTGCTCTATTCTTAATAGTTCGCATATGTTTTTCATTAATTCATTTGTGAATTCTGTCCCCCTGTCTGATTTGAGTACACTAAAAATTCCATATTTGAGTATTACGTTTTCTACCAATGCTTTTGCTATTGACTTCGCCTCTTTTGTCTCCATTGGACAGGCAATTAGGTATTTTGTCAATTCGCATTGCATTGTAAGTATGTACCTATAGTTATTTGTTGGACGTAGTGGACCAACTGTATCAATTACTATAGTGTTAAAGCTATTTGTTGGTGTATCCGTTATTTTAAGCGGTTCTTTAGTGTGTCTAATTTGTTTGTTTTTTTTTGACAAAGATCGCATTTAGATACATAGTTTTTTACGCTTTTATTCATCCCTTTCCAAACGTATTTTTGTTTCAATTTCAACATAGTCTTTCTTACTCCGAAATGACCTCCTTGGGGTGTGTCATGATATAATTTTATTAGGTCTAGCTTTCTATTCTCGTCTAAAATATTCTGAGGTTTTTTATATAATAGTATTACTATGTCATCTTTATTTTTTCTACAATACTTATTGTATTTGGACTTAAAATCTTCCGCGGGAATTATACTAAATATTGCATCATTACTTTCGATTGCAAATTTCCTATTTTTCATGTTTCGTACTTTCTTTAAATATGATGATAGCTTCTCCATAAGAGTACCTAAATACAATGGATTATCGCTACATCTAACACGTGTTTCATTATTTTCTATATCACACTCTACTGTGTGTTCATTAATATTGTTTATTGGCCTATTTTCTAATATAAATTTTAATTTATTTGCGCGCTTAATATCATTGATGGAAGTGCAGTCCCACATATAGAGTTGATCAGACTCGTTATGAGATCCGCTTATGATATTATTATTTTCTGATGACGTTTTGCTCATACCTCTTGTTACTACTAGTGTTTTCTTTATCCTCTCATCATTTTCTGATGGTATCATGTCTTTCAATATGTCAGAATTAATTTCTATTCTTGACAGTGCATCTGCATTAGTGTTCTTTGTCCCCTTTTTATATATTATGTCGAAGTCATATTCTGAAAGCTCTAATCTAATTCTTGTTAATTTTGAACTAGGATTTTTGTGCGAGAATAGTGATACCAATGGTCTATGGTCGGTGACAACCGTAAATTTTCTTCCAAACAGATATGGTCTAAAAAATTGTATTCCCCAATAAATACCTAGTAATTCTTTTTCAATTACGGGTTTGTTTTTCTCATGTTTATTGAGGGATCTGCTTGCATAGGATATTGGTAGATCTTCACCTATTGGGCCTTGAGATAAAACTGCACCTAGAGCGAAATCCGATGCATCAGTGGTCAGGACGAATGTTTCGTCAAAATTTGGATATTGTAGAATCGGTGGACTGATTAGTTTGTTTTTTAGGGTTTCAAATGCTATTTGGCATTCTTGAGACCATTCAAATTTTGTGCCCTTCTTCAATAATTTGTTTAGACAAATAGCAATATCTGCGAAATTCTTGATAAATCTTCTATAGTAGTTGCAAAATGCCACGAATCTTCTTACGTCGTCGGCACTACTCGGAATTGGGTATTTTGAAATTGCTTCATACTTGCTTGGGTCTGGTTTGATACCCTTTGATGTTATCAAATGCACCAAATATACTACTTCTGGTTTAAGAAAACAACACTTGCTTGCATTCAGTTTCAGATTATATTTAGATAATCTGTCGAAAACATTAATCAAGTTGTCGTTGTGATGTTGTAAGCTACATCCAAAAACAATTATGTCATCCACATATAAAAATGCTTCAGACTCCAATCCGGACAATGCTATTGTTAGCATTCTTTGAAAACTATTTGAAGATATTTTCAATCCAAAAGGTAACCTGGTATACTGGTAATGACCATTTGGAGTTGAAAAAGCGGTATACGGTCTTGAATCCCGATCAAGTTCGATTTGATGGAATGAACTTGTCATGTCCAAAGTAGAGAAATATTTGGCTCTACCCAGTTTATCTAAAACGTCATCTAGTCGCGTTAAGGGAAATTTGTCATTTACTATCTTGTCATTCAGTTTCCTGAAATCCACAACTAACCTCCATTTCTTCAGATCGTCCTGTCCTTTTTTTAGAACTAACAAAAGTGGAGCGTTGTATGGGCTTATAGAAGGTTCTATGATTTTTTGTTTTAATAGCCCTTTGACTTGATTATTTATCTCCTCTGTATGCGTCTGTGGTAAACGATAATTTTTTATGTAAACTGGATTTGAGTCGTTCAATTGGATAGTTTGATTGTAAAAATTGTTTGTTGTTAAATTTTCATTATCTAAATGGAATACTGACTGATATCTCTTAAGAATTTTTAACAAACTCTCTTTTGCTACGTTATCCTGGTTGTCTATATTGAGTTCTTTTAAGATTCGATTGAATCGTTCCTCATCACATCTAATCCTATTTTCACTAGTTCTGTATATCTTATAATCCTCTAATGGAGTGGTTTCTATCTTCAAATTATGTATTATTGCTGGGTTGTTTGAAACATTTAGTATTTTTATATGTTTGTTTCCATTTTTTGGAATTATGGCGTTTGCCAGAAATACACCTTCTATTATTTCTCTATTGCATACTACTGCATCTTCTTTAATGTCTATATCAAATGGTATTACAATCTCACTTCTTGGTGGAATTTTCACAAATTTTACACCAAATCTGTTGTCATATATCGGCAATTTAAAAATTTCTTCTCCTACGTTAACAGTAAGTATAAATGTCTCATAGTCTATGTTGCAATTGTATTTTAGTAAAAAATCACGTCCGATTATGCCGTCAGTGCCAATGGGAAAATCTTCTCTAATCATATGTATTCTATGTTTAAATACTGTTTCATCAATTTGTATAGATAATTCTGTGGAACCTAATGATTTTATTTCTTCTCTAGTGATTCCTGTTAAACAGCAATAGTCATCTGGATCTTCATCGTGCTCTGGTAACAAATCTTCTTTGCAGAGAGATACGTCTGCACCCGTATCTATCAGAAAGGTTAAGACACGATGTGTGTTCAACACATTTAGTTTAATATAGTTCTTGAGATCAGATGAAATGCTAAATATTTGGTTAGAATTTATTCGCTCTGATCCGAAGATACCTGGTGGTATGCTACCTCCGGATTTGTCCCGTTTCCCTGTTCCTGTACACAAAATGCATTTCGTCCTCTATTATTATTACGATGGTTATTACTGTTGCGATATGTATTGTTATTACCATTGCTTCTATTGTTGTCTCTGTTGTTGTTATAATGTCCGTGGTTATTATTGTTCCTCATATAGTTACCTCTATTACTGTTATTTACCCCGCTACGGTTTGTTCTATTATTGTAATTGTTTCTATCCTGACTGTAGTTATTATTTGGATATCTGTTTCCATTGTTACCTCTATTGAAATTGTTGTAATTGTTGTTTCTGTTGTGGGAATAATTAGTATTGGTACTATTCCTATTATTATAGAAATTCCTTACTTTGTTTCTCGGTTGACTAGTTTGGAACATTACTTGGTTTTGCTTAATGTCGGCAGAGACTTCCGTTGCTATTTCTATAGCTTCATTGAGTTTCTTCACTCTGCTTGCTTCTAAAGTTCTTACAATCTCCCTATTACTGAGTCCGTTTTTAAAAGAATTAAATGCGATTGTAGCGTTTGTCTCACAAATTACATTTCTATTTTCTTCCCCTAAGGTACTAATTTGTATCTCATTCAACTCCATCGTGAGTTGTTCTATTCTATCAGCAAATTTCTGTATTGATTCAGTTTGTGTAATTCTCGTTAGTTCATTTAGAATTACATTGGGTGATTTCTTTGGTTTATAAATCTCTTTTAGTGTTGTGATTAAAGTGTCTATACAAGTTGGAATTCTTGTTTGTCTAATTCTGTTCTGCACTTTGAGTGTTAACTTTGTTTTGTATACAAAGTTGAAAAATGAAACTCTTTTGTTTGTTGGGAACGTATCCCTGAGAATCTCCAAATTTGCTAAAAATGGATTTAATTCTGCCTTTGTTCCTTCAAAAGTCGATATCAATTTCGAGATTGATGCCAGTTCGGCAGCATTAAGGTTTTCCTCCGTCATATTGATAGGATTTCTAATTATTGTCCCTATTGTATGTGTACTACTGCCTTGTGTAAGTTTATCCTCATGAAGACTCAAAATATTTAGTGCGTCTTTCCGTAACTCGCTAAATTTGTTTAAGTTTGAATGTTTCTCTTCTACTGTCCAACTACTGTTATCAAAAATACTTGCACTAGCTATTCCCAGTTCATCAATTTCCTTCCTTTTTGCTTGAATTGTCTCTGTTGTGCAAGGTTTACCTAATGACTTCTTTGCATTGGTTATTAGTATATTAATTTTTTCAAATATTTTTTCCATTAAGATTTAATTTTCACATTTATTATTTTTTTTTTTCCTAAAATTTTTTTTCTTTTTAATACATTTTGTAATATTAATGTTTTCATATATACTTTTAATAATTCAATGGCTATTATTTTTTTTTTTTTTTTTATTTATACAAATCTATTATAATTAATTTTACAAATTTTAATATTTTTAAATCCAAAACTACAACTAAGGGTAATACTATTATTGCTAGAACTATCCAGCCTATACATTTATTATAGCATTCCTTTAAATTATTCATTTGTTGTTTATACTTGAGTTAAAAAGATATTCCGTTTAAAATGGCAATATGTGTTTTATTGAAAATATTCTATCTATCTGTTGTGACATGAAATTTGTAACTTTCTGTACGTTTTCTTCTAATAAATTGGTAATACTGATCTTAATCCATAAGCCTATAAGTGTAATAACTAATACTAATGTACATATTGTAATTCCAAATTTCTTCATTATGATTACTCAAAAATGCTCCTATCCATTTAGGCAACGTATTTTGTTTGATTATATTATTGTTTTAGAATTAGCATCACTGTCTTAAAGAATAATAGGAAAATTAATTCACATACAGGTATGTGATGGAAATCGATTTTAAAAACGAATCGATTTGAAACCGAAAAAATCGTTTTCAGTATCTTTTAAAATGGATTTTAAATGCATATTTCTTTTATTTTCAGTCTTTATTCTTGTAAATTTTATATTATATACGTTAACTGAAGTGTATTCTGAACGAAAATTTAAGACTATAATTCAGAAATGGATTTTAAAATCCCTCGAAATTCATCACACCTTTTAAAAACGTTCGTTTTGAAATCGATCGATTTTCATCACATACCTGATAGTATGATTTGTATTAGTGTTTGTGTCATAATCTTTTAAATTTTTCTTTTTGTTTGTTCTTGTCTTTTTTTACAATTTTTATTATTTTCTTAATTTCTTTAATTTCTTCTTCTATCTTTATTAGTTGTTCTCCTTTCTCATAGGTTCTTTGGTGTTCTAATACTTTTAGTTGTATCTTCTTTTTATTCACTCTTCCTCCCCTTGACTTTTTCGTATTCGGTAAGGGATATATTTCATCTTCTTCTTTTATTTGCCCATCCGTTATTCGGATATTAGCGATCATACAATATACAGTACATTTTATAAAACATATAATTAATTAATTCATTTTGGAAGTCTTTTTTTACAATTCAGAAATAATCAGTTCTCTATTTTTGGCGGCATATAGGAGACTTCGTTCTTCACGATAACCTGTCCATTCTTGAATATTTCTTAACCAGGAAAGTTCTCTTCTACCTCTAGCGCGTTTTCCTTCTATTTTCCCTTTAAGAATTGTTTGGATAAATTTATATTTGTCGTTTCTCATCAGGTGTCCCAAATACGATATTTTACGGTTTTTAACGGTTTTTAAAAGTTGTCGGTCCAGGTTCATTCTTCTCAATACTTCGATATTTGGGACGTGGTCAGTCCATGGTATCTTCAATATGCGCCGGTATACCCACATTTCAAATGCTTCCAATCTTTTCTCATCCGTCGCTTTAACTGTCCATACTTCTGCCGCATATAAAAGCACGGACCACACATAGCATTTGATAAACCGTGACTTTGTTGCAAGACTGATGTCATGGCTGGTCAGTACCTTGCTGTATTTAAAGAAAGCATCTCTCGCCATCTCTATACGACATCTTATTTCCTTTGATGCGTCCCATTGATCATTTAACAAAACTCCTAGATATTTAAAATTTTTTACACGTTCAATTTCTATGTTATTTATTTTTAGCGTCGTGTTATTTTGAGCATTCTTCCTGCTGACAACCATGTATTTTGTCTTTTTAATGTTGATTTTCAGACCATATGATTCACTTACATATGTAAGTTCGTCTGTCAGTTTTTGTAGGCCAGATATACTGCTTGCAAGTAACGTTGTGTCGTCAGCGTATCGTACATTATTGATAAACTTTCCGTTTATTAGTATACCTATTCTCTTTCCTTCTACTGATTCCCGAAATATTTTTTCTGAGTATATGTTGAATAACAAGGGCGATAGTATACACCCCTGTCTGACTCCTTTTGATATGGCAATTTCGTCACTAAATTCTCCATTTATTTGAATTCGTGCTGATTGGTTCCAGTATAGGCTTTTTATGCATTGTATTTCCTTCTCATCTATTCCAATGGACATTAAAATTTCCATTAGCTTATCATGTTGGACAGTGTCAAAGGCTTTTTCATAATCTATAAAGCACATGAATACATCTTTATGGACATCTCGACAATTTTGAATTAGTATCTGCACACTTAGTAGCGCTTCTCTAGTACCCATTGCTTCTTTGAAACCAAATTGTGATTCTCCCATAGCAGTTTCGCATTTATCATATATTCTCCTGTGTATTATTTTAAGAAATATTTTTAGTGCATGGCACATTAGGCTAATTAGTCTATATTCACTGCATTTTCTAGCATTATTTTTCTTTGGTATGGTGATAAATGTTGATTTAAGCCAATCGTGTGGGTATTGACCATTGTCATAAACGTAATTAAATAGAGTCACTAGCAATTGCATATTATTACCATCTATTAGCTTCAAAACTTCGGAGGGGATTTCATCTGGACCGGTTGCTTTTTTGTCCTTAAGCGAGTTAATTGCATACTCTACTTCATATCTAGTGATTGGTGTTCCAGTCAAAGGGGTTTCTGCGCTACAGTCATCAGCTGATCTTTCATCATCAGTAAATAATTTCGTTATATAATCTTTCCAAATGCTTTTTCTTTCTGTCATCTCGAATACTGCTTCATTATTGTCGTCGAACAAAATTGCTGGCGAGGTCCTTTTATATACACCGGCAGCTTCTTTTAGTTTTTTGTGAAGATTAAAATCATCATGTAGGCTTTGTAGCGTTTCGATTTCCTGGCATTGACGATTTAATAGTGCATTCTTTGCGGCGCGGGTTGCCGTTCGTATTTCTTTATTAATTTCCCAGTAGGTTTCGTAGTTCAAATTTTTGTGTTTGCTTCGTTCAATTCGAAGTTCTCGGATTTCATCTGTGATCCATTCTTCTTGCCTTTTTGTTACGCTACTTCCTAGGGTGTTTTTCGTAGTCGTGTTTATAATATTCTTGACATTATTCCACAAATTTTCCACATCTTCTCCATCGACATCTTCGAGTTTAGTGTTAATACGTTCCTTAACCTCTTTTTTAAATAGTGGATCATTAAGTTTTTCAATGTTTATTCTTGGTTCTCGTTTCTTTTTTCGAACAACAGCAAGTTTTATGCGGACATTTGATACCAAGAGGTTGTGATCAGATGGTACGTCAGCTCCCGGGTATGTTGAGCATTTTGTCACACAGGTGCAATATCGTTTGTTTATTAATATATAGTCGATTTGGTTTCTTACAGCGTTTTCTCTACTGTCCTGTGGTGATTTCCATGTGTATAGTCTTCTAGGGTGAAGGCGAAATAGGGTGTTTGTTATTTTCATTTTATTTTCTTGGCAAAATTGCACGAGTCTGTCTCCCCTATCATTACGTTCGCCCAATCCATATCTCCCGGTGACACCGACTACTTCAGCTTGTCCGACTTTTGCGTTAAAGTCGCCCTGGATAATAGTTATCTCATGTGGTTTCGTCATTTTTAATAGTTTTTCAATTTCACCGTAGAATTCTTCGATTTCGTCAGAGCTTCCATCACACGTGGGGGCGTAAACTTGTATTATATTTATATTAAGTGGCTTTCCCGTTATCTTTATCATCATAGTTCTATCTGACATTGGAACGTAGCCAGCGACAGAGTCAGCTATAGTGGTACTAACAATAATTCCCACACCTTTTCTGTGGATTCCATTCTGGTTTCCTGAGTGGTATACTCGAGTGTTTTGGGATCTAAATTCACCGCATTCTTTCCACCATGTTTCACTCACACCCAATATGTCTATTTTAAGTCTATTCATTTCACTTATGGTGTTATCCAGCTTTCCAACATCGTAGAGACTTCTAACATTCCATGTTCCAATATTGAGTTTTTGTTTGGTTTTACCTCCGGGGATTCTTAGCACCCTCGTTTGGCCGGAGACTGAGGGCCGTATGTTATGTGTTGTATTGTTCATAGTGTATGGTTTACAAGGGATATTACTTCAGTGGTTTCCCGTTGCCTTCTGAAGGGTTTATAGTTTTCCTTCTGGTTTTCAGCCGCTCCAATGGAGTACAGACGCTGTTTGCAGCCGCCCAATGTGGGAACAGACGCTGCGAGAGTAGGAGGCACTTAGTTTAAGACGGCGCCAACTCGTCTTGTCACAGAGAAATCATTGGAATCTAAGACCTTTTCAGTCTAAACCTCCTTTTCTGTCGCTCTTGGTCGGGGACTGCTTATTGGTTATTCGCAGCTAACCCACATATCTGTAGGCCATTCGTCTATCCGCCACCTGACGACCCCCATAGTAGCTTGAGCTTAGCCCTATGATATATTTTTTTTTTTTTTCATACCGGGCTTCTATTGTTGGCTCCTTCCTCTTAATTGGCTTTGGCTTTGGGCCTCTTTCTAGGATGGCTGGTCTTTCTTCTTTGCGCCCTTCCTTCAGTAGACGAGCCCAACGTTCTTCGGCTTCCTTTAGTCCTTCTAGGATTTCCTCCCACGTCTCGGTCATAAAAAAAAAATTTTAAATAAATTTTTCCTTTTTTTTTTTTTTTGTGTCCAAGTCCTATAGATCTTCGACTAAGCTTAAGCTATGTGTGTCGAGGATTTATTTCCTTAATATAATTTTTTTTTGCAAGGATAAGCAGTTTTGCTTTGTATTCCTTTCGCTATGTTTAAATTATACTAAGGATCAGGGCAGGATCGCCATGTGGTGTTCTATTGTATAATAAAACATAAGCGAGACCTTTGATTCTTGGATTATAATTGAATTTTTATTTTTCATTTTCACTTCTTATATCTAAAATTTTATGCACTCAAAAAAATAATAAGACTAAATTTAAGTTAGATATCAACTTAATTTTAGTTTATGAAATTTCCTTAAACTAAGTTCAAATTTACTTAAAAAAAAGAAATTTAACTCATAATAAAGAAATTGTATTAGACTGAAGTTTACACAAAATTTTGGTGAACTTAAAAAAATCCTGCAATTTTACTTAATTTTCCATTCTAAAATGAAGTAAATATTACTAACATAAATTATAAAATTTCTAGTTTTCAGAAAAAAAATCGTAATATTTAAGAATTCTTATCCTTAATATTAGTACACAAGATTTTGTATGAAGAGTAAAAACTTAAGTACATAGCTTCCTTAAATCTAGTTGAAATTTATTTATTAACTTAAATCAAGTATGTCAACTTCTGAAGTTTATGTAAATATTTATTTTGGAGTAAAGAAAATATAATTGATTTTAATAACATTTACTAAACTTTAGTAAAGTAGGCATAGCATATGCATTACTAGAATTTACGAAATGTATTCTTCAAATTAGAATATTTATTTCTTAAATCGATTATGTTAATACCTTAAAAATAGGTAAATTTTTCACATGTTCTTACTTAGACAAATATTTGTGCTTAAGTTAAGTTTTACTTGATTTTAGGAATTAAATACTTTTAAAAAGTTTATCTTTAAAAATATTGACAACAGAACAATTAAGAGCGCTATATTTAAATGTGCCGAGTTTTGTGTACATAAAACAGTTTGTGAAATAAAAAGAAAAAAAGATAAGTGAGTGGTAATTATATTTGGTGAATTTCGTTTGATTTGCTTAAATAATTTGGAGTTAGTTTTTAAAATCATTAAAATTTTTGTTATTTGGTAGATAGGTTTTTTGTTCCATAATTTTCATTCTCCTTAACTAATTCAACTGACTTTTTGATCTAGTTTGATTTAAGTTAAGAGTGATGAAATTCGAAATCTTTTCGTTAAGTAGTTTAAAAATTATTTGATAATGATTTCTAAAAAAATTTTTGATTTATTTATTGGGTTATTTGGGTTTTCAAAACTAAGAATATTTGCTGAATACTAGAAATATTTTAGTCAACTTTCATTGCCCTATATCCTTTCTTTCAAACTCTATTGTGCTTTCAACAGACATACAGGCGGACGGGCATTAGTTTTAGATGACTTAAAGTATATAACTTATGAACAATTATAAAATTCTAAGGCAACCTAGCTATTTTGATGTGTTACAAACGTAATGAAAAAGCTAATATACCCACAATATTCTTTTTTAGCTGATGAATAAAAAGAGACAATAAATTATCCCGTTATAATCGTTGCTTATTAAGTTTACTTGTTTCAAAACCAAATACAGTAGAATCGCTTTAACTCGTACAACGAAAATCTCAAAAATTCCCAAAAAAAAAATAAACTGTTTGTACCTTGGCAAAGCCGTTTTAATTTCCTCTCAGTAATTCGTTTTTGATTCTTAAAATTTAAATACCTACACCGTCTTTTCAACCTGTTATTCGTAATTCGAAATTATTGTTGACAACCTCTTTCAAAAAGAAAACATTAAAAGACCTTAACTTTTTTGCATGTATTTTTTGTGATTTTGAATTAATTCATTGTGTTTGATGCAATTTTTTGTTTTCGTAATGCGTAAAAAATCCCTGACTCCATGCGAATACGCATTAACTGGATCCTACTGTATTCATTTGGAGTAGGTACATACATAATTTTTAAAAGTGCCACCCAACGTTGCCAGAAGTTTATATCGAAAAGTCATTATATGACAAAATAAAAATCATGTTTTTTGGGAAAAATAACAAAAATATATTCTATAATTTTCTAACCCTAAGTCTAGACGAGCAATTTGTTTGGCAATTATTGCCGAAGCAACTATCAAATTCTATTACTAACACTTGATATTAACGTGTGGACTGCATAAATAAGTATGTATTTGGACACATGTTCAGCAAGAAATTCTAATAATACATTGCTGAGCAATTACCTCAATTATGTCCAAATCAAATATCAGTTACAAAAAAGGAAACATTTTTAACTTAAAACGTTTACTGCCTGCCGTATTCATAAAAAATTAAAATGGATTTGAATTGTAGCTATTTTAAGAAAAATTTGTATGAAACTTTTCCCTTAAAACACATTTCAAACTTATTTTATTGTTTATGACTACGGCAGTTAAAATTTAAATACAAAATTTACAAATTAATAATAAAAAAAATAATTAAAAATAAATTGGTTGCCAAAGAAAATGTAAGTATTTATTTACATACAAATTCCTGTTTTGTGTTTAGACATACGTTTACTCCACTGTGAAAAAAATATTAAACATACAACATTTCGGTGACGTCATTCTACCGACGTTTTTGCTTAACCTTACCTTTACCTTGTAAATTTCATTTCTGATATTACTATGTAAGAAACCGTAAAGTAAAAAATCTTATAGTATTAACGAGATCCCCAGGTATATTATTTAAAAAATCAAATATATGATTAAAACATCATTCTGGCAACGCTGTTCCCACCTCTGCTAAACTCATAAAAAGCAGAATATGAGAGAATAAATTTTCCCGTTATAATTCTTGCAAATGTACAACAGGGTTGTCAACTTTCGAAATTCATAAAACAAAAAAGGAAAGAAATAGTAGTAAAATTGTACTTTCCTTTAAATTCGGTTAATAAAAAAAAACAAATACAATTTTTATAAAATTTTTCGCTCCTTATTAATAAATAAACAAAAAATATCATAAACAAATAACAACAAAAATTGAAGCACAGCCGCGAATAACGTTGCAAACGCCACATTTTGCAAAAACTTTTTTTTTTGCAGATAACCGTTGACCTAACTCTCTTACACAGTTTAAACATCAAATCAATCAAAACTATGTACCTTGACGCCTTCAAAATGGCGTACAAAGTTTCTGCCAGTGGAAAATTATTGCAGGTTACTAACAAAATTATGAAACCGAAATGGTTTTTCAGTGCGGAATAATGTTTTAAAAGCCTTTTGCATTAAAGTTTTTATTATCATTATTTTTAATACTAGAAAACAAAAATTTTTAAAACAAATAACACTGCCTGTCAAAAACCGTTTTTTGGCTCTCCTGAAAAATTATTATTTTGTAACTCAAAACGTTATTCGCGCCTGTGCTTCAATTGTGGAATCCCACATGAATATGTTTTCCGCAAAATTTTACGATGTCAATTTACTTGGCAACATTGTGTAAAAACCGAAATATGTATACCAGTGTTGCCGGAATCACGAATTAATTTTACATGTGAAGCAAAGAAATTGACCAACATTAACAAATAAATTACTCCTACAAAATATATTATACATTTTTTATTTCAATTTACATTTACATTTACATTTTTTATTTCAATAAATTCTATGTTTGTAAAAAAATATAAGAAAGACTTTTTTCAATTTAACTCTCGGAAAAGTTAATTTCGCGAATAAGTTAACCGAATTTTAGCGCCCATGCGTCCCTTTTTAAAAGTTAACATTTAGTTAACTTTGCTGAACGTTTTAATAAAAAAAAAACATCGCCAATGATAAGAAAGTAGAGATTTTAAACAAAATAATTAATATATTTAAGGAAACTTATTAGCGTTGGATTGTGGATCTCAAACAAATTTTTTTTTGAAATTTTTGCGTCAGTGCAAATACGCAAAGAAAAATCTAAGTTTCATTTTTGTTATGATGAAAACTAAGACATTGGAATAAGTTTAGTGTGTTTTTTCTGAAAGATCCTTTTTTTTTCAAAAGATTTTGTTATTCGTGCTTAATTCCCAGTTTTTATTATTAATAAAAACACTTGAAATTTATTGTTGATGGGATAAGCTATTCCTATGCGCATTTCACTGGTTTGCTTAGATGAGATAAACCCACTGTTTATTGTTGATGTGTTTTGTTTAAACTTTGATATTGTTACAAGTAGAACTGTTGCTATAAGTCTTATACGCTTAACAGTTTTATTTGGTTTAATATCTTTAGTTTTTCCAAAATCTTTATGGATGAAGTTTCCTGATGATCTGGCCTAAGCAACCAGTGAAATGCGCATAGGAATAGCTTATCCCATCAACAATAAATTTCAAGTGTTTTTATCAATAATAAAAACTGGGAATTAAGCACGAATAACAAAATCTTTTGAAATTAAAATTTTGTATTCCCAAAAATTGAAATTACTTTTTTGATCCTTTTTTTTATTATATATTTTTCAAATTTAAACCCGCTTAGAAAAGTTAATAGTTTGGAAAAGTTAGCAGCCCTTGGGACATTTTGGTTAACTATTTCGCGATTCTATTGTATTAATCTCAAATTTGAGAAAAAAAATATCAAATTACAAAAAAATTGTTTTAATTAAAGGTACGTTCAGACTTTGATAGCAAACATCAAATATTAATATAAAATTGTTCGCGAATTTTCGATATTTTTGCAATTGTTTTTTTTGTTTTCCCCAACATTTTGTATTTTTTAACCGATTTTAAATAAATTTTAGGGTTAGTTTCCAAGTTTGCAATTTTTCACGAATTTTAGCCATGCTCGCGAAGAAGCGATTTTTCCTGTGAATCTTTACAGCTTTAACGATTTTTAATAACTGTTAAGCTTTGCTATCATACCGCTATAAGCAAATTTTTGCAAATTTCCGCTAATTTGGAAATTTTTACAAATTGTGAAATATATTTTAATTTTTGAGCACTTTCATTAAATAATTATTTTATGCAAATATTTGACTAAGTATGAACGCATGGCAAACATGATTTCAATTATTTTATTTGACAATATTTGCCAACTGTTTTAACAAACAAAAATTGTCAAATATTTGAGCTTAGTGTGAACATTAAACAAAATATTTTTTTGCTTCACACAGTTTGAAGCAAATATTAGAACAAATATTTCTGTCAAATATTTCATTAGTCTGAAATTACCTTTATTCATTTTTTTAACAAATCCTTCTGCTTAATTAAATTTTTAAATAATCATAAGCAATTTATAATTAAATAAATTTAAATGTTATGTTTAATAAGCTCTAATCACATCAAAATCGATTATCCATTAATTATACATTAAAGTAATTTGTTAGCCACTTGAAATTTACATGATTAAAATTAAGTCATTTCAATAATCAAAATTCAAATTTATTCCAATTTGGATAATTATAATAATCGGCAACACGGATATGCCTCTCTTTGCAAGTAGTTTTTTGTTTTGACAATGCTGTTGTTGTCAGTGTTGCCATTTTATAAATGAAGAAAAGCGCCAAAATCTTTGAAAAAAGGGTAAAAAAGGGTAAAAATTTACAAAGAGAAGGGTAAAAAAGTGTCAAGAGAAAAAAGTGAAATTGTAAAAATTAATTTGAAAATATACTCTTTTTTAAGACCAAGAACATATGTAAAAAGGGTAAAACTGAAACAAAAAAAGGGTAAAAAGCGCCAAAAACAAAAAAAAGAAATATTTTAACAAAAAATATTTATTTTGGGAATTCATTAAATATACTGTTACATAAACAATTAAAAAAAAATAACAATTCGTATTACTTATGTAAATAGAATTAAGATAATACATAGTAAAAATAAAATTTGATTAAAAAATATTTGTTTTTATAGAAAAATAATTTCATTTTCAAATAAATCCGTTTCGTCGTCACAATCATCAGGCCACAAAACCGTTTTTATAAAATATTTAGATATTTTATAGGTTTCATTTGAATTAATTTTACTGGTTATAAAGGGTGGTTAAAATTTCAAGGCACGATGTTGATTTTGAATAAAACACAAACTATTTAGGAAATTATTGTAATTTTATTTTATTATGATATATTGATACTACTCAATTATGTATGGAACAAAATATCGGCCAAATGGGCGCCGCGACCACGGCGGCACACCTCCATCCGATGGTCCAAATTTTCGATGACCCTGAGGCATAATGGAGGTTCTATGCCGTTAATGTGCCGAATTATCTCATCCTTTAGCTCTTGAATTGTTGCTGGCTTATCGACGTACACCTTTTCTTTCAAATAACCCCAAAGAAAAAAGTCCAACGGTGTCAAATCACATGATCTTGGCGGCCAATTGACATCGCCATTACGTAAGATAACACGGCCATTGAATTTGTTGCGCAAAAGAGCCATTGTTTCGTTAGCTGTGTGGCAAGTGGCAACGTCCTGTTGAAACCACATATCGTCCACATCCATATCTTCCAATTCGGGCCATAAAAAGTTCGTTATCATCTCACGATAGCGAACACCATTCACAGTAACTGCCTGACCGGCCTCATTTGGGAAAAAATTCGGCCCGATGATGCCGCCAGCCAATAAACCGCACAAAACGGTCACTTTTTGTGGGTGCATTGGTTTTTCGACAATCACTCTTGGATTATCATTCGCCCATATGCGGCAATTCTGCTTATTGACGAATCCACTGAAGATGATTTTCTTCGAAAATTGCACGATATGCATTTTGATTTGATTTCCTATTTTCATAATAAGCCTGAATAACTTTAACGCGTAGCTCGATTGTGTATCTTTCCATGGTTCAAATTGAGTAAGTCTGAAATTGAAAAATGTCGAATAAAATTCGGAAAAAAACTTGGCGTTTAGGTGTGGTTCACATTCAACATCGTCCCTTACAATTTAACCACCCTTTACTTGAAGGTAATTCATAATTGCAGCAACAGACATTTTCTATTTTGAGCCCATATTTAATATGCAACAATGCATTTGCTGAGTTTAAAGAAAGCCGGTTTCTAATCTTAGGTTTAAAAAAATTCATCAAACTAAATGCCCTTTCCACTTCGGCATTTGAATAGGGAAACGATAGTATTCGAATAACAAAGTAAGCCAACTCATGAAAGGGATTTTCCCCCAAACAATTTTTAAAATTGTAGACTTCGATCCAAAAATCATCTGTTCTTTCCATATTGTTCCATTTTTGAAGTGTAAGATTCTGTAAACTTACTTCTATTTTGTTTAATAGACACGGATCATTTATAAAATTTTTTATAAAGGTAAAAATATCCGTTTTGTTATTACTAAAAATATTATGCACACTAAACAACGATATATTTTGTAGTAATTTGAAATTTGTGGGAAGCTTTCTTCTAAGCTCCAGTACTAGCTTTTTTGTAAATTGAACTAAATTTTGTGTTATTTCTTGTTTATCTTGTTCAATTATTTTATATTCTTTGCAAGCCTTTTCAAAATGAAAACCAAGATAACAAAATTCATTTATGTTTTCATCTAAATTACCTTCGAGATAATCAAAATTTTCCAAAGGAACGATAATTCTATTTGTAATACTCTTAACCAAATAATACAAATCGTTGAAAAGCTTAACATGATCTGCGTTAGCCGACTCAAAAGCTAGATTCACTTTTTGGACTTCTTCCAAAATTGAACTCAAATAAATCAAATAAACGTGATTTCTGTTGTCACTGTACATATCTTTTAACAAATTAGAAACATAGCAAGTATCCTTTAAAAGACTAAAGTGGGTTTTTAATTCAAACCACATTTGTAAAATAACTTTAACTGCTTTTTCTATAGACAGCCACCTTGTTTTTGCCATTAGTGGAATTTTTATTGGATTCATAGAGTCATTATTCAATAATTTATAAATCTTTGCATAGGCTTTTTGACGAATTGGAGAATGAGCAAACCAGTTATGGGACTTCCTTACAAGAAATTCTAAATTATTTGGGAAACTTTTATCCGTGGCAGCACATACAGCCAATTGTAGTGAATGGCACACACCTCTTACTAGTACAAGGTTGGAAAGATTATATTTTTGTTCAATTTTTTTGTGCAACCCCTTATGTGCGCCTGTCATCACGGCAGCGTTGTCTGTACCAATAGCTACTAAATTTTTGAAATCAAGATGTAAAATATTCAACAGGCGCTCCAAACCATAGAGAATATCATCAGCAGTTCCACCCTTTAGATCAATCAAGCCTAAAAATGTTGTGATAAATCGGTTCTTTGTAATGCTAAAATACCTTACGACGACGCCAAGCAATTTTTCGACTGAAATATCGGTGCCTTCATCTAAAATTAGGCTAAAGGGAACATCTTTTATGTCGTTGACAACATTTTGTATAAAGAAAGGTGCTATTATGTTGGTAATTATATTTGAGCATTTTGTCCGATGTAATTTAAAGTGAATAGCTTTACTATCAGGAAATGACTGGAAACAAACTTCAGATAAATGATCTATACTAGAGAAAGATGTGTGAACAGCGACGTATAAACATAACATGCCCTGGGCTTTTTGATTTTCAGTTGGCTCTTTAGTTTGAAAATTTATTTCTGGTTGTACAGTTCCACTATTCCATGGATTCATGGCCTTTAGATGTTTTTTTGTTGTGCCATGTCGAACTAAGTCGCTATGCCTAGCATTCAATTCACAGTGACAGCATATACAAAATGCTTTAGTTGTATCCTTTGAAGGTCTTAACCACTTTTTAAATACTGGAAAAGTCTCCCATGCTTTTCTATATTGACGATCCATCTAAAAAAATTGAATGATTATTACATAATATTACACACAAAATAGTTTTTAACTTACAGTTTTTCATTTGCTAGTCGCTAAGGATTTTAATAATTTTCGATATAAAACATAAAGTCACTGTTGGTATGTAGTATTTTTTTTTTTAAATTTGACAGCATGAAACTGAACTGCTTAAAAAAACAACAGTCAAGAAAAAAAATACATAGTTGTAAAAAAAGCACTTAAGAAAAAAATACATGGTTGTAAAAAACACTTAAAAAAAGTCAATATGAAAAGTACCCAAATCGGGTAGTTGTAGCAAAAAGCACCAAAAGCGCCACAAAAAAATTAAAAAGCGTCATAAATACCCTTTTTTTTAAAAAAGGGTTTTTGAAAAAAAATGCGGGTAATCAGACCAAAAAAGCACCATAAAATACCCGAAAAGCGTCAAAATGGCAACACTGGTTGTTGTATTGGCTTTGATCACGCACTTTACATATGCATATGCATCATGTGCTCTGTGATATTCATTTGTAATAAAGTTATTGAAGGCAAAGGACGTGTATGTTAAAAGCGATAAAAAAGTGTTTAAAAAAGTGTTTAAAAAGTGTTAAAAAAAGTGTATAAAGAAAAATTTTATGAAAGGTAAGTAAATTTTGATACATCTATGTATGTATGTAGGTATATAAAGTGTGAAATAAAAACCGCCAATCAATCAATATTGATCTTATTGATGTAAACTTGTAATTTAATATACCTATATAATAATTTTTATAACGGGTACCTGCATACATACATATTTTTAGATTTCTGTGCACTTTGCATACATACATACATACATACATATGTATGGATGTTTGTAGGTTGCAATTAGACAACGCCGCTGATGTTAAAATATAAAATTATTTTTTTAGCATCAGCGGCGTTGCCTTATTTCAAACAAATGAATTTTTGATGCTTTTAAATCAATTTTTTTTTTTAAATTATGTAATTTTGTTGCCAATAAAAATATTACAATTGTTCAACAATAGTGTACCTATTAACTCAAAATTTTTATTATTTCACTTTTTTTGTCTACTTTTTGGTTAAAAAAAACGGATGGTTTAAAAAATTGTTTTATTGCCTTTAATGTTAAATTAAAAATCTAGTGAACATTTTTAAATTTTGAATTAATACAGTATTGTTGAACACATCTTTTTTTTTTGTATCCGTCCATGCCATCAAAAAAAAAAAATACACTACAGTGGTACAGAAAACTTTAAATACTCCTATAAAAATGCATACATACAATAGGTACAATAAGTCTGCGTACACTTTTTTAAATTTTTTTTGTAATGTAATCTTTTCAGTGTTTTGTTTTATTCAATAAATTTTGCAATACAGACAAAAGCATTTACAAAATTTAAAAATTCAATCTTAACAATATTTAAAAATTTAACTTCTACAAGTGAATATATTTACAGGTATCTGTGCTTATCTTAAAAAAGTCCTATTGTGCACAAAAAAAAGTTTGCGTACAGAATAAAGTAAAATTTTGTTTTTTTGTTTCATTAATTGGCACTAAAAAAACTCATAAAATAGTTTGATTTTTTTTTTAAAATCTTGCCAACTTGGAGCTCATTCCCTGCAATGAAATATTTATTAAGATTAAGATTTAAATAAAAACCTTCTGAAATGGCTAAAGGAAGGAATGGCTAAATACAATTGTTCCCCCTTATTTTAACGTAAAAAGCTGTTTTTAAGTTTATTTATTCTATACGCAGACTTTCTTTGTGGACAATAGGACTTTTTTAAGATAAGAACGGATACCTGTAAATATATTCACTCTTAAGCTTGCAATAAAATTGTTTAATTTTACGTATTGACTATTACATCGCCAATCTCTATGTGGTATTCAAAGGTGGCACAATATATTGGCAACAATCAAAGGACTTGATTTTTATTGCACAACGAAAAGAAAGTGAAATGTGTTGGCAACATTGTACAGTGCTGTTTATGTTTATACCTTTTTATTGAATGAATGAAACTATTGTGCGACTTATTGCATAATATAGGACAAAATGCAAATAATATGGCGAATATCATATATAATAATATTGCATGTGTATGGGCGCTTTAGAAGTTAAAGTTCAATTTATAAATATTGTTAAGATACAATTTTAAAATGTTGTAAATGCTTTTGTCTGTATTGTAAATATAACCTTTGGAAAATAGGGCCTTTTGTGTTTTGCTAATAAAATCGCAAATTTTGGTCGAAAGATTTCAAAATTGTTTGTAGACATTTGTGTTGATAAAATAAATCAGAATTAATGAAAAAGTTGATTTTTAATTTGTGGTTAGTTAGGGACTTTTGCGTTTTAGATAATGAAATGCTTTTGTCTGTATTGCAAAATTTTAAAAAAATTATGAAATAAAACAAAACACTGAAAATATTACATTAAAAAAAATTTGAAAACTGTGTACGCAGACTTATTGTACCTATTGTAAGTATATTAGGCACCAATTTCGATAACTTTTGGCATTAGGAAAAATAGTTCCACTATGATATATCAAAAAAAATCATTTTCGGGGTACCCAAATTTAATTTTTTGACTTTTTCTCAATTTTTAAAAAAAGTTTTTAGAAAAAGTCAAAAAATTAAATTTGGGTTCCCCGAAAATGATTTTTTTTTTGATATATCATAGTGGAACTATTTTTCCTAATGCCAAAAGTTATCGAAAAATCGATGGCACAATATCGATTGCTAAATCGACCAACCCTAACGTATATATTGGAGTAATCTTTTATTCCAAAAAGTTTATTAATAATTTAGTTTTAAATTTGTACAAATAAATAAATCATGTCCATATTACAGCAATTCTGTTTTTTTGATATGGATAGCGAGTTGGCTCAACTTCTTTTATTTTTGAAGGGTGAAGCATTCCTGGAAATTTTTAAAGGTAAGTGCGCAGAAAACCAATTCGATGAAAATAATCTTAAATTCTAATGCAAAAGCAATTTTCGATAAATTCTTTTGTAAAAAAGCAGTTTTATATTAATTTTTTTTACTTTTTAATAGAACACGGTTTTGATGAAAGCAATCTCAAATATTGCAATAGTAAGTGTCTGGACGAAATAATTCCTAAAAATTTGTAATGCCCAAGATTAGAATTCGAATTAAATTTGAAAAGGTGGCAAGAAGATCAGGTACGCTATAGTTTAATTCAGAATTTTAGTTTGAATATAATATTTTTTTTTTTTGTGTTAAATCATATGCCTTGTTAATTTATTCCAGGGACTGTCTATTCCCCACGATCGTGTTAACACCAACCTTCAACTCTTTCAGTCAACGGGTTCAACTACAACAAATTTGTCGCAAGTTACAGATAATTTTGACTTTGAGGTTAGTAGGAAAAAATTCTTTTAACTTTTTATATATAGAAATATATATATATATAAGCCTGCGGGCTATTTATATAGCAAGTACCGTAACTCACTTTCAAAGTTGCGGAAAGAAGGGGTTTATGAATGCAGTTGTGGTACAAACGAAAACGAAGAAAGTGTTGTTTGTGAAAAAGACGATGATCAAGGTATATTAATATAATATTATGGGAATTAGATTTTGGCATAAATTATCATTATAAATTATCATAAATTATCATATACCTTTATCCCATATTCTCTATTCCACGTAGATTTTTGTTATGGCATTGTTGCTGTAAATTCAAAATTATTACATCATTGATGTGATAATTCTACAGGTTTTGATTTCACGTTGAATAAAGGATATACGCCCTATTTTTTCTTATATTGATTAATACAAGTTTAAAAATTATAATAGTTGAGCGTCAGAAAATAATTTTGTTTTGCTTTAAGTTGGTTCTGTTTGCTGTAAGGTTCAGAATTTACATAGGCCATTGAGTTATTGGTTTAAAGGGTTGTAGATGCAGGTCATAGCACAATTGCTCTTATCGATCCCCATTTATAACCTCGCATGAGGGTAAGCGGTGCGTAATTTAGTTTATGAGACACTTTGAACTTGTCTAAATTGCTCTACACAGCATTTTGACGAGTAAAAATGTCTTCTAGAACAAAATGCCCGCTCGCTTATTTCAATGAGCCAAGATCACAAATGTGATTGGTAAATACATGGTAGCAATTAACAGACCAAAACAAGGCTGGTTTTATAAACCCTAAATTATTTTGCTGTAGGGTTTCCTAAGTACATCTTTTTAAATTTTAAACTTGTAATAAATCAATTTAAATTAAAATTTTAAACTTGGACTATTTAAATCCTGATTTTTATGCCAAAATCAATCCATATTTTAATTAAATTTTGTCAACATATCGCTCACAGGCTGCAAAAGTTGCACAATTCAAAATTTATTGCTTTAACGTGTTAAAGGATTTTTTATAAAAATCTGACAAAAATGGTAATTCCTTTGTATGTTTTTATTTTTAATAATATTAAAAACAATAATAATAAAAATTATTTTTAATAATATTAAAATTATTAAAGTTTTTGATAATAAATTATAATATAAACAATTTCTTGAAAATTTTATCATCCAAATCTTCAACTTAAAAAAAAAAAAACTTTTGCAGCTGGTGAGCGATATGTAAATTATAACGTCCCAGCAAACACAAAGTTTTAACCTTAAATTAAGGATGATTTGAAACAAATATTTTTCCAAGATATAAACGTTTGATAATGATTTGATAATTGAAAAACCAAAGCTTTCTTAACAAAAATGAATGGTTTATTATAAATTTTAAAAAAACCTTTGTTCTCAAACCATTTTTAATGTAAATTCTAAGCAAAATACCATCTTATTTTAACCATACGACCATTCACCATTTAATACAGAAATAAATAATTGTTTTAGTAATACAAATTTAACTCAATGTCAATGCTATGCATCTTTTAGTCGATATGGTACAACTTATAAAGCAGGATTTGTAATTTTTATTTATGTTCCTACATTTGAAGCATTTAAAATTGAAGAAATATTTTCATTAGATGGAAAAATATTACTTTTTTGCAAACAACTGAACGTTATTTCTTATGAAAAAAGGTTTGTATCATATCTAGTAGATGAGAACTCATTACACTTCAAAACTTTTTTAGCGACCTCTATAAAATCTCCTCCTATACACCAAATATTATTAAACAGTAGTTACTATCTAAGACCAAAATCACTTTTTTAATGCCTATATGTTATATATAAATTATATAAAATGAAATCAACAGTTTTGGTATTTGTTTAATATGCATAGCTTTAATGTAATCTTAAAATAGTTTTTAGAACCGAACGTAAAAAACCATTAGATGTAAATATATCAAAATCAAAATAATAATAGTAATATAAATGTAAATATTTGTATAAAATTGTACTGCATAAGTTATTTAATAAAAAAAATTAAAAAATAAATATAAATGTAACTATTTGTATAACATATAAAAAAACAAATGGAAAAATAAATGACTTTTTGTGAATAAATAAGAAAATAAATAAATTAAAAACGACTTTTTATTTAAGCTTTTAGTACTACATTCTACTTAAAGTAAGTTCACTATACTTTCATTAAGGAAATTCAATACTTGATATTACTAAAGTTTTTATTTAAACTAAGAAAGAATTTATTTTATTTGAAGTTTATCTTACTTACTTTGAGTTTAAATTTGAACTCAAATTTAGAACACTTTTCTTGTACTAAAAACAAACAATACTTAAATTCAGTTAATGGTTTGTACTATAATTAAGAATTTTTTTGTTCTTTTAAGTAAAAACTTCTTAACATCAAGTATAACTTTTTCATTCAGTTAAGGAAATTTCTAGTAAAAATGATATCTTTTGAACTCCAATTTAAATAAATCAAACTTAAAGCAAGTTAAAAACTTTTTGGAACATAATACAAACAAGATTTTTTTTCTTAATTGAAGTTTAAGGCATTCTTAAAAATAGGAAAAATAAACTCACAATAGGACTAGGTTGCCAAATTTTTAACTTAATATTAGCAAACTTTTACTCAGATCATATAAGAATGTAGTAAATTGTAGTAGAAAATGTACTCGCTTTTAGGAATTATTATTTAGTAAAAAGTACAATTGGTTTACTGTTTGGTAAAAATGTACTTAATTTTAGTTTATACAAGTCAATAATTTGTACTGTTTTTTAAGGAAACTTTAAACTTAATATAAGTTTTATTTTACTTGGAGCCAAATCATTCCCGAATTTCTTTAAGTTAAGTTAAATTTACTTAAATTTAGTAAACTTTTTTTTGAGTGTGGTTACAGTGATTGAGTGACTCTTGAATTCACTCAATCATTTATTCTCTTATTCTACTTATTAGTTTACAATCTATAATTACTACTTACATATCTACGTCACATTTTTTCTCATGCAGTCTTATGCAGTATGTAAAAGGAGGGGCTTAATTATATGCAAGCTTCTTACTCATTATTGCAAAACAAAACAGTTGACACAATTATTAGTCAACCACATTGTTTGATTTGAAATTCATTACGTTAGCAAAAAAATGCAAGGCAATGACTCCAAATCAAACTTCGATTATTGTGGGATCACTTACATAAGAATGCATGCATGGGTGGTCGCTATTATAGGTTTTGGTGTGCCAATTCTTATGTACACTACATCATTATAACTTTTTATTTAAGAAATAATTATAAAATTTTTTTTTTTGAATACACTCCGGTCTCGTTTGTTGCGGATTTTTTTTATGTGAATTCAAATTTATGCGATTTTTAAATTAACGTTTTTTTTTTTAATTTTTACGGTTTTTGATAGTTTAGATGTTTTTTAAGCTTTTTTTCATTTTTTAAATGAAACCAAGTTTGCATCACTGATATAATCGTTATAGTTTGTTTTATTTTGTGTTTTTTATATTCATAGCCGATATGTTTGTATGAGTGTTTTTAACCCTTAAATGCATGATTTTTTTCTTTTGGATTGAAAAAAATGTTTTTTAATAGAAAGTTAGGCGTAGATTACGTAAAAAATATTAAAAAAAAATTAGAAAATAGTTTTGAGTGTTTATTTAGAAAAAAACGGTATGTAGACTTTTGGCAACAATATGCGTTTGGTACTTAAATTATTAAGGCGTGAACAATAGTCATATACATATTTATATTGCATTCAGGTGTTTAGAAAACAGTTTCTATTTATGAAACAATGCCAAAAAAAATGCGATTTTTGATCTGGCACAAAGCAGCCTTACACTTAGTGCAATAAGTCCGTGAAAATCCATTGAAACCTGGAAGTTTGCACCTGTTTTTAGTAGATCTATTTTCTTTCTGCCCTATACCATCGGTCCGTATATCTTGTGTCGGTATAGATTTTGTGGGTTCTCGGTGCCTTTACCTCCATCTGCCTTTCTGGCTAAAGATCTTCCTCGTTTGTTTTCATATGTTTTATAGGAGCACAATATTTCCGCCAGGTCTGATTTAGAATCTGACAATGTAATGTTTGGGTGGTTTGTTTTTTAGAGTACCCATGAAATATTACGTCCATATCTGTCGTATGGTGAAATAATCTAAAATACCACTTACCAGTTTTTATTCTTATTTTATAAGGTTAATTTCGGTAAATAGAATCAAAAATTAGGTGGAAGTTAGAAAAATTTCAATTTAAACTCGTTCTTTCCTGTCTTTTACGGCACAACATTGTAATAACCACATGTACGAGTGTAAAGAAATTTGCATACCTTTTCCCATAATAAAACTTTTACAATATGATAAAGACACTAAAGGCCAACTTAGATTAAAAAATAAAAAAATATTAGAACTAAGTTAGAAAAATTTTGATATAAATTGGTCATTTCCAGTTTACAGATGAAAAAAATTTTGTTTTTCAAATTAATTTTTTTATTTAAAGATAATCCATTTTAAGAATAACCTAAAATTTTTTTTCGTTTGATTAGTTTTTAGTTTGAAATAATAATTTAAAAAAACTTTTTTTTGAAAACAACAACACTTTAACACCCCGTTACTCGTCAAATAAACATCATAGAAAATATTTCGCACACTTATTCATGCCTACCAGAACTATAGTTATGCCAACAATAAAGGAATTCCAACAAAATATTTTTATTGGGTTGTCCGCTTCAAATATACATACATATTTGTTAATTTTTTTATGCGATTTCGTTTAGATTTTTTAATTCAAATTTGAATTTATGCGGTTTTTCAGAATTTTGGAACGAATCATTAGTTTTTATATGAAGCTAGAGTCTCGTTTTATGCGAATTCAATTTATGCGATTTTTTTTGGAACGCATCTATCGCATAAAACGAGACCTGAGTGTACAGTATATAAATGGGGAATATTTTTAGTTTAGGTTTGAAAAATAATAATTCGCAAGTGGTGGCCATTTTCTGCTTCGCAAATTCGTACTCTATCCAACACATTTTCCATAACCTTTCGCAAAACTTCAGGTGTTATGTTGTTTATATCGTCGCGTACATTGCTTTTTAATTGCTGGATGGTTCTAGGCTTATTAATGTTGACTTTTCCTTTCAAATAATCCCATTTGCAACCAGACGGTTTATTGTTGACTCTGAGGGTCCAACCCGCACATTAAAATAACGACGATATTCACGCTGAGTCAAAACATTGGATCGATCGTTGATTTGTAAAAATAAAGTTCAACAATTTGGGCACGTTGTTCAATTGAGTACTGCTCCATTTGAAATTCTCCAAGTCTTCTTTACAAAATACTGAAAAGAAAAGAATAAAATTATAATAAAAAAGTTATAAGCAATTCAAACCCCTTCGTTTATTTTGGGCCACCCTGTAGTTGTAGCTAGAGAACCCCTGGACTCTGTTTCTCCAAACTACAAGTTACAATCTATAAGTAAAATACATTTCAAAAGGCAACCATTCTACAATTTTTGTTTTTGTTTCAAATATGTATTTTACTTGTAGATTTGTAACTTGTAGTTTTGCTAAACAGGGCCCTGGAGTAATATTTTTTTTTAATTAATCGGGAACTATTTGTAATCGGAATATTATTTTTTTTATTAAATTTTTATTAAATCATCCTTCGTATTAACTTCTCGATGCTTCACAGAATGTAAAGACAAAAAACCACATGATGCAAATAAACTTGCAATTTTCAAACGTGTATAAAAGGGAAAATGTCCTAATTTCGGTATTTTCTAATCTTGTCTAACGTGATTTTTTTTTTAAAAATTTAGAACATATCAAGAAATTTACAGTTCATTAATACAGAGCTAGAAGAGAATCTAAATCTATCCTATAAAGGCTTTGAAAAAGCTTATAGCAGTACTTTTTGAAAACAAATACTTACTGTATCAGATTGTTAAAATGGCATTAAAACACCTTTTAACACCTTGCCTCGTATAACCAACAAATTTATGGTAATCCAAACTATGTGGCTTTGCCTCACAAAGACAATCCAAAGAAAATAAAATAAAAAAATACCCTCCCCACCTGTGGTGGTGCAGGGTATAAATAAAAACAAAAGAAAGAAAAAAAAAAATATAAAAAATGAGAAACAAAATAAACACGAACTTTGTATGGTCTGACAGTAAAACAAATCCTTAAAAAGGCCAATCATGGATAAAACGAAGCATAACTACCATATTAAATGACCCTGGAATCTATTGTTTATTTGTATTGTGGTCAAATTAACTTTTGTATGAAAGAAAAACAAAAAAAGAATCTAAGGAAACTAAGTAGGCACAATGGACTGGATTCACAAACCCGTAGGGTTTAATATGTTTTTATTTTTATTTATTTTTTTCTTTTATAGAAAGTTATTTGTGTTAGTGGGATCGCAAAATATCGAAATTTTTGTTTGCCGGAAAAGCGAAACAAAATATTGCTGTTCTAAGGATTCCTGGGATCACGGCTAAAAACTAAATCTCGTAAATTTCTTTATCCCTTAGTTATCTTTATTGGGGTCGTCCTTAAAAATGGGTTCGAACTCCCGGTCTCACCCCCTAGAAATATGCGAATACACAAAAAATTAAGGTGCACAAAATTTTTAGCGAATAAAAAGAGATTTAGATTTAGAGATGTCTCAAATGGACTGAAATACTGAATTGCGAATAACAGTCGAAAAATTCACTTTTTTCGTTTTGTCAAATTCTTTAATTGTCGTAAAAGTTTTATTCTAGATGATAAATTAATCGAAATGTATATGCAATTATGTATTCAAAAAGAAAATCTGTTAAAAACTTGCCCAGTAATAAATTATGCCTAAGACCACTGAAAGGCCAGTTATTACTTGTTCGAGAAATTCGAGCACACCCTTAAAGAGTTTTGAAATTGATTTCTATAATATTTTTTTTTTTATCCAAAATAATCAAACTTGCGACTTATGGGAAAATGTTTCTTTTTGGATGGCGTTTACCTGTTCTCAGGTGATGTCAAAAATGGACAAAATTTTTAAGGAGTTTTTCAAATCTCCCATTAAAAATTTTTTTAAAATTTCCTTCAACAAAAAACTAAAAATCGAAATTTACACACAAGGGACTTGTTTGCAACACCTTAGAGAATAAAAATAAAAACTTTAGATATATCCACACGGTACACTTGGGTAGAGCAACGATTTTTATTTTACGGATTTCGAGGAAAATGCTTTTCTTGCACAAAATTTATCAATGGGATAAAGTTCATCTACTTTTATGAAATTATCACTAATGCTATTCAGGGTTCTATGACCCAACAACAAGGACTATATTCTGAAAATGTGGTAAGAATCGAACCAAGCCAAATGCAAAATGACAAGGATTTTTGGAAACTTTGAATATTTCATGAAATTAATAACGGTTATTTTCATATTTTGATAATAATTGACTAAACTATTCTCTGTTATTTTATGTAATATTATATTATATTTATATTATATTTATTATTATAATTGATGACAACAATGACCCAATACTTTTTTAACGATAAAAATGCGGTTTCATTCAATTTTCTTCATAATAAAAGAAAAAATTTGAATCCTTCTTTCCGCCCATAAAATGAGGAACTACTCTAACGGTCAAGTTCACCAAGTTCAGTTAAAATTAACTAACAATTTAAATGTCAAATCATATTGTTAACTAGAAGTTAAACTCACAGTTAAACTAACAGTTATTTTAAGCTGAACTTGGTGAAATTGGCCGTAATATACTTGTTTATTTTTCAGGGGATTAGAAAATCTTTGTTATAACCTTAGAAAACGGTAAGCGAAAAATCAGGAGATTCCTCGGTAGTTAGGGGACTGAAAATCACAGGTTTAATTCCCTACCTATAAATAAAAGTAAATAGTTTCATATACATATGTATGTTTATTTGCTTAACATGTCCTTCTATTCGTGTGTATACTTTTTGGTCAATACAATATTTTATTTTGTAGTGTATGTTGTATATCCCAGAAAAAAAATTAAGTGTTGTAAAAAGAAAACAAGGCACTATATTACATGCTGAATGCATTGAAAAAAAACTATTAAAAATGTATACATATATCTACTTGTACAATCATATATTTATTTCTGGCTTCTCTCAAATTTAAAAGACATAAATCTTGTGTGCACTTTTAATGTCTCTGTTACATGACCTACAATAGCAAAAAGTTGTGTAGTGTAAACAAAATATTCAAAATATTAGTCCTTTATTAAGTGCGGTATTTAAAACAGAAGGTTTTGATTTAGAGTAGGTTTTCCTCTTAATGTATAGCAGTATTTAAGAAAAGTTTCTGTAGAATCATTACTCCTTTGCATCTTAGGTGACATTTAGAAAAGTAAATTCTGTTACATTCTCAAAATATACACTGAATGTTTCTTAAACAACGGGTTTATTTTGGCTTTATTCAGACCACTTTATCCATGTTACGATATTAAACTATAGAGAAGGCGCTTGTGTATGCCTTTTCAAAGACGAACAGATAAGCTCGTTAGTCAGCAGTTTAATTTTGAGTCCGTACTTCTCCAGGAAGGAAAACACAAATCTAAGAATATTTTGATGTTCGTCGATTAAAACCTAACGCGCGTAATTGCAGCCGCCAGCGCACGACAACACAAACATTCATAAAATGCTTGATGGTTTCTTTGACCATCTCCAGAGTACTTTATATTTAGTATTACCGTAGAGCTTTAAATCGCAGGCAAGGCAGGGCTCAGACGTGTTTAATGTAAACTTAAATACTTGGCATTATGGCCCAACCTCAAGGTGATCTTAATCTCGAATGAATACAATGCCTCTTACTAATGCCCCGTGCATGAATATTAATACCTAAGTAGCATTTTTAGAACATGATTGTCTGAAAAGCAAAGGTAAACAGAGATTAACGCTAGCAGCCCAAAGTCTACCTCAGCTTAGAGACGAATATTAGCTAGGGTTTTTTTCCGCGCACTTTTTTGCTTCCCGAAAAAGCGGGATATAATCTTATGTACAACAATGTAATTACATATAATATTTTTGTACAAAGGTATATTAAATTTTTTAATTTGGCAATAGTTTCAGCAAAATACGTTCGATATATCGATAAATCGATATTTTTGAAATAATAAATTTCGATACTCTTACAAAATATCGATTCGATATATATTTTTTCAATTTGCCCATCCCTACATTTTAGTGTTATTCGTACTTGAATTTTTGAGTACGACTCGTACTTTAAGTAAATATAAAAAGACTTAATTTATCCCGACTTCCAATCACTAGATTTGCTGCCATTTTCTTTAGAATCGCAATAGAGAATATCCCCCTGGATGGGCGACTAGGAACTACAAAGTTAACATTACAAAGGAATTCTGAAACAATTTCACTGTTTAACAAATTCAGCAGTAAGGAGGAATTAAATTTTCCGTATTTAGTAACATATTAATTTACAGTTTAATATCCTTAATCAGTCGTGTTGTTGTATTTTGAGTTTGTCATTCCATGTGAATCTTTTTTATTATTCATATAAGACTCCATAAAGTATATATGTATGTTTATTCTGGGACCTTCAGTAATTCTAAGTCCGTCTGTTAAAGTAACGCCAGCTTCCGAGCGACCTAAGAGTAATAATTTAGGTGTTAAATTGCTTCTAGTTCTAGTATGGAACTAAACTGTAGCAGAATCGGTTCAGTAGGGAAAGAGTTTTGTACTTAAATGTGGAACAACGTCCCGAAAATTTTACAAAAACTAACATTAATTGATGACGGAATGCACCGGTTGTCATTTAATTTTAAAAATTCGTTTTATATGTCACCAAATTTCTCGAAGATCGGTTCATAATATATCTTAGGGCTCATATAAATACCACTTCGGAAATCATGTAAGTATGGCTAAAACCTTAACGAATAATGCTTTGTGGTAAAATTAAGTCTAATCTAGCTTTATAAGGCTCGAAATCACATCACTGAATATTGTGAAGATTGTGTCATAATATATCAGATGCTCAATATAAAAAAACACTTTACTAAACATGAAACCGTTAAACTTAATAATATTCTAGTAAACTTTAGCCCATTACAGTTTGCTAAGACTAGAAAAAAAATTTCGTGAAGATATGTCTTTAATTTATCATAGGTCCCATGTGCCCGTTCTCGAAACCCAACGAAATTTCCCTTAAATCTCAGCAAATATTGATATTGTAGCTAAATTTTTTTTTGATAAAACAGCTTAAGACACGAGTCCCACATAGATTAACTAAAGTTTGAAAAAGTTTTTGTTCAAAATTTCCCGGGAATCCCGCAACTAATTCCCTAAAAAGCGGTTAATGGACCATAGGCCAACAATGTACTGGTTCGAAAATTAGTTTTGTACTCCACTCATACAAATTTAAAACGTTTTGCTTTTTATAATACATTAATAGATTTCGGTACTTTTGACAAAACTTTTGTACACAGATAGAATAAAACTCGTACTAAATTTAAGTTTTTTCTTCTTACTTTAGTACGAGTTGTACTCAAAAATTTAAGTACAGATTACACCTAAAAGTAACTAAACCAATATTAAATGGGATAACTTTTGAATACCAACATTCGTGCATATGCGTGTGTTTGTTAAAGTTTTTTGTTAAAACAACAAAAACACTACAAGAAGAAAAATATAGATTATTTTTATGTTTAAAAAGTAAAATAAGAAGCAATAATTCCCATATTCTATTTGTTTAAACTATTTAGTTAAGTTCTTAAAGTAGAATGATTGAGCATGCTGCTGGTGTCTTATAATTAAGAATTCTTCTGTAAGCAAACGGCGGAATACAACAAAAGTGAAATAAACATGTGTAACTGGTAATTAAGATAATATTCTCTCGGGCTCTGTGGGGTAAGTGTTTAGGTTAAAATCAATATAATCTCACTTTTAGATTATTTCAAGTACGAATCGAGATTAAACCGACCTAGTAGTCCTCGAATCCTGCACAGTTTGAGACTAATTTATCTCATTTTAAATTAAGTCAATCTTGTTTTCGAACTATTTTGAGAAAAAATTCGGGATTAAAGGACAAGTTAAGTATTTCGCACTTGAATAATCCGTACTTACATTAAGCGTTCTGTACTTGATTTAAGGAAATCCGTACATACCGTAATATTGGCACCGCTTTGGTTTGACTTATGTACGGATGGATTGATTTGTTTTTTCAGTGTATCTGTGTATGACTCATAAAAATTGCGCAAATACTCAGACTTGTTAAAGATGCATATGCAGTCAGCTAACCGGCTTACGTATCCTAAGGAAATTGGTTTTCATTGATCCGATTCAGAGTTTCTTCTGAAAATACAATGTTATTTGCAATAAGGTAAATGAGGCAAAAAAAAACCGGTTTTTCGTACAATTGTTTGGCAGCGTTTTTAAAGGGAAAAACCTAAACCAATTCTTAAACATTAGCTGTGTTCATTTACTAAAAATTGTTACAATATGTAACAATTGTTACTTGTAAATTTACTTTTAACAAGTGTTACAAATTTGTAATCATTTTCAGTATATGAACACAGCTATTGTTTTTGTTTTAAATGTAGTTGTACGAACGGAAGAATTCATTCGACATCGTGAAATTGGCGAAATAGGTAAGTCAATCAGACTCTTTATTGACATGTATGTCAAATCTAAATATGAAAAGATTTTTCTTTTGTTGGATGGCAAGAAAGTTATTAAAACTGAACAAATTTCCTTAAACTTCTGCCGGATTGCACGAAAATGTAAAAGCTCTTCACTACCAGGGAAGTTGGACATAAAAAATGTATAAAGCTCCTCATTTTCTAACATACATACATATTGGACCATTAACCTAAAATATAAACTTACATTTAGTAGTAACAGTGTTGGTAAAAAGAAAGAAAAGACCATCGTATCGTATTGTACCCTTTTGACAATGATTCGAGACAATTGTTTTTTTTTTTTTTTTTTGTACACGTTTAAACTACAACTCATCCATTTTCATTTATACAAATACACATAAATACAAGCATTATAAGCTTTTTTAAGTAATTGACTTTTTGGTATTGTAAAAAATTTTGTTGTGACATTTTCCTGTTCCGTTTCCATTTCTTTAATTTTTTTATTTATTTGTTTTGGTGCGATTATTTCCCTTGTGTTTGTTCAAGCTTAAACATTGTTTACTTTAATATATCAAATATTGATGTTTGCTAATGTTGGCTTCATGATTTTTCATTCATTCCATTCATTCTTATGCTTTAAACACATTCGAGACAGCAAGCTACCGACTTCAATATGTCAAATCTAGAATACATGTGTGCATATGGAAATGATTATTTTCACGACGACACGGATACATGGCTGCAGGTTGTTGTCTGTGCTTATTTTGTCGTTGTAGTCAAATTAAACTAATTTCTATTTTTGTCCACTAAAAAACAGACAAAGTGCTGCTAATATAAAAAAATATTTAAAAAATAAGTGCTAAAATTTTATTTTTTTTTTAACAGAAAAGAATCAGCTTGAAACAAGAATATAAGCTTGGATCAACACCAAAATATTTTTTTTATATCCTCAAAAGAAGTTCTATAGGAAGATGTTTTTCGCGCCAACGCTTCTAGTTCAGGAGTTATAGGTCGTAAAAGGTTCAAAATACTTTATCCATATCTCTTTAGGTATAAAATGAATCTATAAAATATGGGAATCATTGGAACATTCTTTAAGGTGTGTTCCACATGGCGTTTATGGCACACCGATTAACCAATTAAGAGCCAATTTTGTATATTTATACTCCGTGGCAGACTTTTTTTTTACAAAATTGGCTTTATCTTTAAATCATGTCGATTTAACAATAATTATTTAACCCTAAGATATTTGCTTAATAAAGTTTTTCTGAATTGCGGTTTTCGGCGTTGCAGATATGTAAGAAGTACATAAATTATTACCTGATATATATTTTTGATCAAACTTTTAAATAAATTGACTAATTTTCCAAAATAAAATTTTTTAAAGCTTAATAAATTTAAAATTTTATAAGATGAAGTTACTCATAATATGGTGTATAAAAGATTAAGTGTTCTTCCCTAAAGATATTATGTTTTAATAAATATGTATATTGACAAAATTTTAAGTTTTGTAGAAAAATCTTTCAAGAAATATTTATTTTTGAAATTGGCCCTTAACGGGCTAATAAATCGGAATTTTTTAAAGAACAAGTGAAAGCCATTTCGAAGTAGTTTCTAATAATACCACTACTTCTTAGATCCAGTTTGTACCTAAAAAGTTATTGATAAAGGGTACGTTCGTAAATGCAGTTGTTGGGTATCACTTGCGCATAAGTAAAGTTTAATATTCGTAATAGCTTCACTTGTAAGAAACTTGGCATCACTCTCATATGTCAAAAGTTTTTATGCAGTAATGCCGCAGCTCTGCAGCAAACTTTGGCAATTATTGCTTCAGTTAATTTTCTAAAGCAATAACTTTTGACAAAAAAGAAATCGTTTAATCGTCATTTATAAGAAAACTGTTACTTTTTGGTTCAATATTTTCAATTACATTTGTCATCTTTATTGTAAAAAGCATTTTTATTATTATTTAATTTTTGCTTATTAAACTTTCGAAATTTCAAAAATTCAAACTTTGCACAACTGTTGTGCAAAGTATCAGCAACACAACTGCAACTGGTAATTACGCATCAGCAACAACATTTTGTATCGCTGCAGCAGTGATACATAGTTTTTATGCATTTACGTACGTACCCAAAGTGTTCCGAAACTTTTACGAACTATACCACGTGTGTTGAAGGAACAAATTTTCTTATTTTAAAAGCATTTTATATGTATTTTTTGTTTAATCTGCCGTTAAAATTATATTGTTTATTAGTTACAAAAACAACAAAATTAAAATATTTAAATTTTTTTTAAATAAATTCATTTGTTGATAATCTTAATTTAAGTTTGAATAAGAGTCTGCAATTATGCATGTTTTTCCATTTTATAAAAGAAAAAAAAATGATAGTGGCACAACTGAAATATAAAGACATAGTAAACAAAAACAGCTGTTTGTATTTTTTCAATTGTAGCTGCCGTCTTCAACATAATTCAGTAGCTGACTACACGACTAAAATTTCAGCCAGCAGCATTTGTAGTATTGTGTTCGTGTAGCCTGCTGTCTCGAATGTGTTTAATGCATTAGACTTACCTCTTAGTTTTTTCGTTATTTTTACTATAAAAAAAAAATTTTTTTAATTTTTTTTGTGGTCTAGGGTAATCTGTGGTTTTTAAGTACTTTTATTCGCTTTGTTTTTATTTAGTTAAAAGGAATTAAATGACTTGTAAGAGACTTATAAAAGAACGGCTATGTTAGTATTCAGGAATGGAACACAAAGAGAGAGAGAGAGAGTAATTATTGAATACTATTATTACATTAATTACAAAGGCTCTTAAGACGATTAAAGCAATTTTTCATAGTTGTGCGATTTAAACTTTCATGCGATTTACGTAGAGAAATTTAGATTTTTTGTTAAATATACGAGCGATCACAGATTCAGTTAGTTATACTCTTCACCACTAGTGGTGTACGAGGGTAAACTAACTTTTTCATTCCGTGTAAAATTTTTCAATATTCTGCTAAGACCCTATAAGGTTTATTTATTTTGAGTCCTTGCGTAATTCTAAGTCGACTTAGCCATGTCCGTGTGTCTGTTTAAATCATGCTCACGGGTCAACTGAAAATAACTATTTTGGTGCGAAATTATTTCCAGTTATCCAAAGAAGTTTTAAATAGATACTCTACACAATCCGATAAGTAGAAAAATAGTAATGGACCCAAATGTAAAACAACCTCCTTAAAAAATTGGTATGGGAATGCGCCGATTGTCGAAAAATTTTGCACAAACTCTATTTTTAGGACTAGAAAACGACCTACCAAACTTTGTGAAAATCGGTTTATAACACTGTGCAACAAAAAAAAAAAAACCGCCTCAACACTTGCAACGCGAAATGAAAGTAGACTACTAGTAGAGCAAATCTGCCAAAGGGCTTTGAAAAGTTAGCTCGGGTTCCCTAAAGTTTTTGAATTTTTTGAAAAGGCGTTTGGTATAAGTGAAAATAAATATACTTAATGTACTTCTGAGCTAAAAAATTATTTCAGATGTCTTCAGTAGAATCGTATGGCGATTCTTTTCTTAGAATTTATTAACCTTCTAACTCTCATTATAAGGAATAATTTTTGTCCTTTTCTCCAACTCTTACACTTTTAAAGATTAAAATGTTCTACGAATATTTTCTGCATCAAATTTTACTAGGGGTCTTCAAAGACCAAAAGTTCGTGTAATGTTTTTAAAATGGGTTATCGAAATTTCGGGCATTGAAATTTTTGAATTTCTTGAAAAGGCGTTTGGTACAAGTCAAAAAATATACTAAATATACTTCTCAGCTAAAAGACTATTTCAGATGTCTTCAGTAGAATTGTATGGCGATTCTTTTCTAAGAATATATTAACCCTCTAACACTCATTTGAAGGGGTCATTTCTTAACTTAACAAAAGTAAAATAAAACGGACCTTTTAAAGGTATAAATGTTCTACGAATATTTTCTGCACTAAATTTCACTAGGGGTCTTCTAAGACCAAAAGTTCGCGTAATGTACAGTGGTTTCCCGATTTAACGAACAATTGATTGTCGGCCCTGTTCGTTAAATTGAAAAATTCGTTTAATTCAGTACAAAAAAAATTTATTCATGTAACATCAAATAAAAAGAACAAAATATATGCCCCATATGTATTAAGCCTACTCTTTAAAATACTTTGTACGCCGAAAATTATTAAGAATACTGCTTTAGTAGTTTGATTTTGTCTAATTTAGTTTTTTAAGGTTGTAAATCGCACTACCATACAATTTAACATTGAAATCATAAATCTTTGTGATTTTTCTTCCATTAATTAATAGAGTTACCACATAAAGTGAGCTCTTGAAAATTAAGTTAATTTAAGCAAAATCATTAATACAAGGGAACAAAATTTAACTTTTTTTGTGTTGATTGGAAGTTTGATGCAATTTTTTTTAACTAATTTGATGTCGCTGATTTAAAATCTAATCTCCCTGTTTCTCCATCAGCTCCCATTTTTAAGTTACAGGTGGCAAACATTTTTTTAAGATGTAATTGTTAGCTTTGAAAAACAATATAATTTTTGGAAATCACCAAAAAAAAAAAAATGGCTAAGTAATGATTGTTTACGTAAAAAAAATATTATTACAAATTTTGTATATTAAAAACTCATGAAAAATCCATAACAGGAAAAACTTTTACGTAAAGTCACATAACTTATGAACAAAATAAGACACAGTTCATAAAAATCGATGAACGTGTTTCGCTTTTATTCAAAATTCAGTAAAGGAACCACATTTTTAAGTGAAGGAAAAACGTCCATAAAAAGAACAGCAATTCAATTCAGTTTTCTCAGTAAATAGTGAATGAATTTAAAAGTTGTGCACCGATTACAACGAAATAAAGCTCATTTGATTCGAAATATGTTTAACTAAAGGCCCAACTATAATATGCATAAGCTGGCTTAAGCAACTGTCAAATATTAACAAAAAAATTAAGGAAAGTATTTAAAAAAACAAAAATAAAATCAAAAAATATTTTATTCCGTACGGAAAGTGCGATCTGTTTCGCACCTTGCTTAAGCAAATGTCAGTTTAAATAAATAAACCAAAAAGTTGTTTTAAGTTCAATATGGTTCGACACATATCAATCACATGTATTCGCACAATTGCTTAAGTCAACTTAAGCATATTATAGTTGCGCCTTAAATGTTTTTAAGCCAAAATTGTGATTTTTGTCGCATTTTTATTTTTTTTTATGAATTTTTAAATAACAAACATTTAATTTTTTTTTGTAAATTGTTCTTTTTTCAAAACTTCAACGATATCTCTGACACTACTGGGAAAATTAAAAAAACAATGTAAGCATGGCTTAAAGATAATATTGTTGACGAATTTGTATTTTTTTCACTTAATATTTTGAACCGTTTTCAAGTTATTTATTTTTAATTATTTAATAAGAGTTCCAAATACAATTACAAATCATATTCTAACTTAATTAACCGTTGTAGTGAAACAGACCAGAGTCTCTGGCAGGAATCGAACCCGTAACCCCCGCACTGATAGACTAGCTCACTACCAACATATTTAGCGGAAGTGCCTCAATTTTGGAAAAACCAAGTGCAGATTTGGATTAAGCCAAAATTACTAAATAACCTTGAAACAACATTCAGTTCTTAATCAACAAAAACCTTGTTCCCCTGTGTAATTTATCGTAAGTCCCATATAAAAGCTCCTGAAAAATTCTCACTCTCGAAGAAGAGTATCAAAAATTCGGCACGGCCAAATAAAACACTTTTACTTGTTTTTCTCTTTTACGGATTATTTAAGCGTATTGAATAATACATAAGAAAGAACAAATACATAAATCAAGGATGTTAAAAAAGATTCTAAATTGTTTACAAATTTAATGAGTTTAACCATGAAACTGCGACTGTCGTCAAAGTGTGGATATCGCTCAATGGTCCTTTGTAGGATAAGATATGGCATTCTTAAATAATGTGACTGGTTGTTTGACGGGGGGATCTACATGGACATTTAGGATCATTTACTTGGCCCCATTTGTAGAGAGTTTCTAGTTCGCAATCTGTTCAGGTTACACCATGTTTCCTCGGTAATTGAAAGTCTGCTTCGCTGCTTCGTTCTTCAAATAATGGGCTGGATCTATGTGAGTTAGACCATAGACTAGTCCAAGCTGCGTTGAGGTCGATGTTTTCGATGAGTAGGTTCTTGGCGAGGTCTAGGGGAGCATGTCTGGACTGCAGCCTTCGGCTGGGTGGGTTACGTAAGTCGTTATTAAAAGGAATTTGATTGTTGTTTTGTATCTTGTTATACTCTCGTAACAAAGCCTGCTTCAACTCTGGTGAGGCTATATTATATATTTTTGGCAGCCATTTTGTTGAAGTCGGATGGAGAGTTCCAGAGATCAACCTCATTGTCGTGTTAAGTTAAGTGTCGATTTATTGTGTGTGGCGACTATTTAGCCATACTAGACTTGCATATTCGGCAGCGGAATATACCAGGGACAGTGCAGACATGCGCAAGCAGTTTTAGTTTGCTCCCCACGTTGTTCCAGTCAGTTTCTGAATTATGTTGTTTCTTGTTTTCAGTTTTTGTGACGTTCTCGAGAGATGTGCGTTAAATGAAAGTGTTCTATCGAGTGTAATTCCAAGACAATTTGGAGAGAGGTTGTGTGCTAGTCGTGTGTCGTTTATACATATGTTTAATTCTCGATGAGACTCATGGTGGTTTAGGTGAAAGAAGCTAACCTAGGTTTTGGCAGCTTTTACAATATATAGAAAATTTGCTAAGGTCTGCTGTAAGTGCGTGTTCCAATTCGGAAAAGGTAGTGTGTTGGTAGGCGAACGCCATGTCGTCAGCATAGATAAATTTACGCGATTTAGAGGTCGGTAAATCATGAATGTATAAGTAGAACAACCGAACCTTGAATTTCTACAGAATTGATCTTAGATCTTAAAAAGTATATCTATTTTGGGTCCTTATGACTAGCAAAGTAGATTTAACGATGTCCGTCTGTCCATCCGTCTGTTGAAATGGGTGTTTCGAGGTCCCTAGAAATGATGGGTACCCAAGTTGTTATGTTTTTCTGTCACATTTATTCCGGTAAATTTTACTATTGATCTGTGAGATCGATACATAAATATTTCATGCTTCAAATTTATTTACTATTAAAAAAAATGTAGTACATTGTTAATGCTTAAAACCTACAACGCACTTTGGACAGTGGACTAAAGCCTTGAGTAAACGCAATGGGAAAATCCACATGCGTTTGTGCTTTTGACGTAATTTAGACGCCACTAAGCAACACACAATGGCCGTTGTGGTTTGGTAATGACATCAAAATTATGGCAGAACTACATTGCGAATGTGGCTTTTCATATTCCTTGTACTCTAGTCTGTAGATGGTGCATTACGATAGGGGAATGGTATTATAAAGAGTGGTTAAAGGGCCGATGTAGATTTTGAATTAAACACAAAGTATTAAGGGAATTATTGTCACATCTTTTTATTATGATAATATTGGTATGGTTCAATGGAACAAAATAGCGGCCAAATGGACGCCGCGACCTCCTCCAAATTTTCGATGACGCTGAGGCTTAGTATAGGTTCTATGCCGTTAATGTACTGAATTATCTCATCCTTTAGCTCTTGAATTATTGCTGGTTTATTGACTAACACGTTTTCTTTCAAATAACCCCAAAGAAAGAAGTCAAACGGTGTCAATTCACATGATCTTGGCTGCACATTGACCTCGGCACCACGTTAGATAACACTGCCATTGAAGTTGTCGCCCAAAAGTGCCATTGTTTCGTTGGCTGTGTGGCAAGTGGAGCCGTCCTGTTGAAACCACATCCATATCTTCCAATTCGGGCCATAAAAAGGTCGTTATCATCTCACGATAGCGAACACCATTCACAGTAACTGCCTGACTGGCCTCATTTTCGAAAAAATACGGCCCGATGATGCCGCCAGCCCATAAGCCGCACCAAAAAGTCACTATTTGTGGGTGCATTGCTTTTTTGACAATCACTCTTGGATTATCATCCACCCAAATGCGGCAATTCTGCTTATTGACGAATCCACTGAGCTGAAAATGTGCCTCATCACTGAAGATGATTTTCTTCGAAAATTGATCATCCACTGTTGCCATTTCTTGCCACCATTCTGACCATTGACGACGTTGGGAATGGTCAAGAGGCTGGAGTTCTTAATTCAATTGCACCTTGTAAGCGGGTAAATGCAAGTCTTTATGCATAATGTTCATCAACACGAGTGTAAGAGGTGCAATTGTTGGGCACGACGACGAGTTAAGGTGGACGGCTCTTCAGCCACACTATCGCGAACAGCAGCAATATTTTCTGCAGTACGAGCTGTACGAGCATGCACTGGTATTTTCACATCTCCTACAGACCCTGTTTGCCCAAATTTTTGCACGATTTTTCCGATTGTACGCACATTTGAACGATTAAATTGAACGAAAAAATTACGAAGTGCACGATATGCATTTTGATTTAAACGCTCATTTTCATAATAAGCCTGAAAAACTTTAACGCGTTGCTTGATTGTGTATCTTTCCATGGTTCAAATGGAGTTAGTCTGAAATTGTAAATGTCAAATGAAATGAAAAAAAAAAACTTGACGTTAAGGTGTGGTTCACATTCAACAATTTAACCACCCTTGAGTTTCAGCACCGCCCAAAAAAGCACTGTAACTTGTTTTTTATTTACGGAGATATAAGCGGCTATAAATTACTGGGGCTTTCATATAAAAAATCTATTTTTGATTGAATAAACATACATACGAGTGATGACATATTTAGTTTTTTTGTAATGTTTATTGTTTAGTTTTATGATTATGAAAAAGTTTTCTAATACTGCCGTTTGATATTAAGAGATTTGTTCTTGGGGTATAGCACGGTGCCCTGGGGAAGATTTAAATAAAATTTTGGTGTTACTTAATTTTTTATCTGATTCTGTTTTAAGACAATGAAAGAATAAGAATGAGACAAAAAAGAAAAAAAATACCAGGCGCTTAACAGAGATAGAAATGCATCACGTTTTAAAATATGAGTGAGATCTTAAGTTATATTTGATATATATGTTGAGATATGAGACTTAAAAGAATAATTTTATTATTACTTGGAAATTACTTTAAAATGTATTGCCTGTATTCATAAAAAATATTTAAATTTAATAAAGGTTTAAAGAACAAATTTACTATGAAAATTATTCTTAATAAACGTTTGTTAAATTAAATTAAGTCGTTATTAAGAGTTCTCACTGTACTATGCAAGACGGATAACAAATAACAAAGTCGGCTCGCTTAAGACGTTAGTAATTCATATCGTTTTACAAAATAAAATTGTAAGTTTATATAATTCTTGTAAAAAATTAATTTTCCAAATTATAAAAAAATCGGAACACCATATTAGGAATCGGCTTAAAATATGTTTGCTGTGTCTAAACAAAAACAAGAGAATGTTAATGGTTCAAGGAAAAATTCAGTCCAAGTGGCATATCATTATGATACATTTTCAGAATTTTCGTTTGTATATTTTTTCTGATAGCGCATAGAAAATATTCCTGGAAAATATTAAAGGAATAATGGCCATTTTCTCAATGTATCGACAAACTGCCTGTTACTTAATGTCAACATAAATTTATTATACCGATAAACTGTCCGGTAACGATTTTGGGTTTGTCAATATACCGACAAAAAACATTGGTTTGAGTTGGCAACACCACTCAAAATACATGTACAAGTTGGTAGTCAGCTGATTGAATTAATCCGTACGTCAAATAAAAGGAAAATAAATAATTGGCAGATGAGTGCCGGTTAGCATTGCTCCAAAATAGAAGCAAATGAGACATTGAGAAAACCAAATTTTTTTAATGTGCAGTTTTTCGTTGGGAAAAAAGATAATCGCCTAATGAGAAAATGGCCATAAGACTATTAAAGTATAAACGCTTTTAAAATTTTAGTTTAACTTAGAATACACATTCGAATTAATTTGAAAATTTATAAAAATAAATGTTACGTACCATGAGAAATAAATTCCCAGAATTTGAAAAAATAAAGAATTTCAAAAATTTTTTTGCCCGCCAAAAACGCGCTTAGTATTTTTTTTTCTTTTTTAGCGCATTCTTGTTCTTTTATCGTCTAAAAACAGAATCAGCTTAAAAATTCAGTAACACCAAAATAGTATTTAAATCTTCTTCTGGGCACCATGACAGATCAGAAGTAAACTTCAATTCCAAATTTTATTGCACATTGAAAACAAAATAAGCAAAAAGAATTTTGCTTTAACTTCCTAAAAAGATCATACAAAATAATTGAAACTTTATCTATGGGTATTTTTAAATATGGAGATTACAAAGGTGTCATTAACTAAAATTTTGCTAAAGTCGACTTCAGCACGTTTTCCTCTTTTCCACATCTATAACAACTAAGTTCCTATAATTTTTGGGGTCTTCGGAAAACCATTTCAACAAACAGACGGACATCGTTAAATCAACTTCGCTACTTAATAGCGTCTAAGTTCAATATTGTGGAAGTTGCAAAGGGATTATTGATAATTTTTTGTTTACACATTGCTGGGCTTAATGTTTTGGTTAACTAATGTGAACTTTAACTTTCTTATTGCATGTTTTATTCTGAGTATTCCCAGGAGCCAGTTCTTCATTGCAGTGAAAACTATTATATTTTAAAAAAACAGATCTGTTTGGACGCGTTCTGCTCATGACTTTTTGTCGAATCCAGTGTTCTCCTTAGCTCCTTAGTGTTCGGTTCGGTAGATTTGTGGAAAACACAAACGCTAATAGTGTTTGTGAAGAAAATCATTAAAAAACATTTCCCTGTTTGTCATCTTTCGAACACAAAAATAATACTGTTCTAATCCAACTCAACAAAAGATGAGAACATTTAATTCCGTTCGTTTTTTTTTTAACACCACAAACTTCATTGTGTTCGGTTCAGCTCACTAATGTTCTTCCCTTTTGGCTGGCAAAAAAAACCAAAAATTTTTACAAAAACAAAATACACATACAAAAAAAAAACAGAAAGCCAGCAAAATAATTTTACACAAACAAAACATATACACAATACACACACAAGTTGTTTGTGTTGCGGTCGTTGCTAAAATTTTTTGTTTGTTCATTTCTTGGAGAGCGCAAAAAAAGAAACATTATAGAATATTAAAATATAATGTTTGTCTACAGTATCACTACAATTGTTCTGTTTTTAACGAAGAACAGAACACTATATAATGTTCGGCTCTTTCTTGAAAATAGTTACGTCTTAAGGGTTGTGTTCGTCTAAACAATCACTAAAAAAATATATATCGTTCTTGGGTGTGTGAGCCGAACGCTAAATAATGTACTGTTTATTTTCTCGAACACTGTTTATATTCCCTTTTTACGCATATTCAATACCCACTTGTCGTATACGCTAGAAATATTTTAAAGTAAATACCTAACACTCATACGTTCAAATGTCCGTTCAATTATCAATAATACATGAACATGTATTAAAATTCTTAGTAGTTTTCATAGCCTAATTACAAAATTAAATAGAAATCAACCTAAAAATGAATTAATTCTTACAACTCGTATATTATAATGAAGATTTTGATTGATTCACGTCAAAACTTTTTAGTTTTCTGACTTTTTTGTGATGACAAATAATAAACTAGAATTGAACAAATAGAAATGTCTTTAACATGCATACATACATATACGTACATGTTCATGCTTTCAAACATATGTAAATGCTTGTGTAAATTGCAAGTAACCACAATGATAGACTGTCATCTAAAGTATGTCATATTCAGAAAATTGCAACTACGATACGAAAGAAAATGGCAGCAATAAAAAAGAATGGAATGGGGGACAAGCATAGTTTTGCAAAATCATGCAAACTGTAAATATTTGTACTTGTGTAAAAGTATTCTTAAGGCCTTCACTTAGTAGGCTTTATTAAAGGTGTTTTTCAACCTAATAAAAGCGTAAATATTCATTTTAACTTACGCTGTCAAGGGCGGCCTTTTTGAAGCCACCGCACACAGGGACAAATAACCGAATTACGACGACAAAAATGGAATTTTTATTTTGTTAATTGTAACCACTATTGCGCTTAATATGTTCTATATACCAGTGCGCATTAACCTATAAACATTTATTTTTTTAACGTATCGCATTAGTCTGTACGTCCTTGAAAAGTATTATTATCTGTTATGCGCCCCATACACGGTTCAATTCAGTTGTCAACTGAGTCTTTCAACTCAGTTGACAACTTCATCAACTGAATTGAAAGATTTTAATTTTATTTTAAAATTTAATGAAATAAAAGACAATTTTTAAAATACTTAACTACAAAAATTAATTTTGACAGCTGATCAAGAGACTTGAGCACACACAGTACAATCGAATTGAAAGACTTAGTAGTCAACTTGAAAAAATCAAAATCTTTTGATTTTTCTTCAACCAACTCGACAACCGTCAAACTAATCAACTGACAAGGCCATATACGCTTTGATTTGGACAACAACCGACTCAGTTGACAATTGAATTGAATAGTGTATGGTCTGCTTTGCACGCACTCCTGTCGCAACATCTATAGCGTTTATTGCTGCTACACTCGACAAGTTTTTGTAAATTTACAGTTTAAAGTTTTTTGCAGTAAGTTATTAAAATAACAATTATATGTAGTGTAGGTATAGTGTACTGTTTTTATTATGAAATATATTGAAAAATTTACTTTAGCTAGAGCTGCAAAAATAGTTCCAAACAGTTCCACGACTTTTCCTTAAAAGTTAAAAAAACAATTGATAGTATGTGTAAAAAAGCCAAGTGGAGGTCCACCTCTACCCACTTTTAAGAAATAGAGCCTATTTTCTTAGGTAATACATCTAATTCTGAAAATCCCACATGCAAATGACATTTATTTTAAATCGCTTAATTTTATATTCTTTGCAGTCTCCTCACAAAATACTTGTGTGCACCACAGATGTATACTGCCAATATCAATACTTTTATATTTTACTGGATGCTGGTCTCTTCGGACCCTGTTGTGACCGATAACCGAAAAAACGCTAAAAAAAAGTAAAGCAATATTTAATGAAACTGTACTAAATACGCTAAGGGTGCCCACTTTCTGTGGCAACGAAGAAGATAATTATGAACAGGAGTTTGATGATGTCCAAGACTATGAAGAAGTTAATACAGAATAAAATAAAAATTGATATAACGTCCCCGTATGTAGGAAGTAGTAGTATCATCACCAGTGGATCAAATTTACATAAAAACTTTTAAATAATATAATTATTAACTCCGCTTTTTATAGGTATTCTCGTTTAAAGTTTTTAATTAGGCCTAATGTTTTGGAATTTGAATTTTTAATTTTTGAAAACTGACATCAAAAATCCCGTGTAATAAGTTTTAAGCGAATTCGATGAATTTTTTAAAAATTGTCCGCCATTTTGAATTTTTAAAAACTAACATCAGATTTGTAAATAGCGACACCAAAAAAACCCTTAAAGTAAGTTTTAAGCGAATTAGATCAATTTTTTAAAAATATTACGCCATGTTGAATCCGCCATTTAAAATTTTTAAAAACTGACATTAGATTTCGTAATCAGCGACCCTAAAACCTTGAGGTACCTAGTTTTATTAAAATTTATTGAATCCATATGAAGTAAAAATTTTGTCGCAATAAATTTCCAATTTGTCCCTGTGTGCGCACCGTAGGAACAAAAGACGGGAATTTTTTTGCGCTGAAAATTTATTAAAGAACACAGAAAAAAATAAAAATTGATTTAAATGATAAAAAAATGCACCAGTAAACAAATTAATAGTTTCAATGAAACATTCAATTCACTTGATTAAACGTTAAATTCACTTGATTAAACGTTTAGTTCACTTGATTAAATTTTTAATTAAAACTGATTTTATTTTTGATTAATTGGTGAAAAATTTTGGAAATTTTTTTTTTTTTTATTTATGTATTTTGAAAAATTTTTTTAATAGAAGTTGCGAATCGGGTTGTAAGTGTAACTAAGACAACATGACTAAAAAGTTATAAGTGGTTATTTAAAAAACACAAGAAGTGATTGTGTATGCTAAATAAGGCCTTAGAGAAGGCCTTAGAGAAGTCTTTTTTATTCCTTTTTTTCATCCGCCAGGGTATGATCAAAACCACCATAGAAAACACACACATGTGTGGAAAAGTATTTACACACTTATGAATATGTTATTTGCTTTTTTTTATTTATTGTGAACATTGAATTTATAAAAATATCTGTAAAACGTATGACCACATCTTTGTCAGATGATAAGAGTACATTTTACAAAAGTAACACATAGAAAGAAGGAAATGCTTCTTTAACGATTTAACTCCTTTTTCCATTACTTCTTTCCAAAAAACACTTGTTTGTCATGTTTGTCATCGTTCGATGGTTTTGGTATTCTTCAAAACTTTTGTTATATCCCTTCGGTACTACAAGTGATAAGAGAGGGTATATTAAGTTTGTCATTCCCGGTGTTACCCCAAGACATATTTATCTTCTGTTCTGAGTCCCTAATAAATTTTACGATCATTTACCAACATCTCAAAAAGAATAATATTTCTAAAAAACATTAATAAGATATTTTAATCTACAATAGCGATACCTTATTATTCCAGTGAAAAATTTGGAACCCACCTATTAAGATTGACATTACATCAAAAAAACCCATGAGAAAATACAAATAATGCGCATAAAATCCGTACACTCAAAAGAAAAATCAATCCATTTGTACTCAAATCAATCTGAAGCAGTATCAATAGTACGGTGAGTACGGATTTTCTTGAATCAATTACAGAAAGATTGATTGAAGTACGGATTTTCTATCGCGAAATACTTAACTTATCAATATTTAACCCCGAATTCGTACTTAAAATAATTTAAAAATGAGTTTGACTTAAGTAAAACTAAGATTGAATCAATCTCAAAATGCGCTTGATTCAAGTATTATAAAGTTGATTTAATCCCGAATTCGTACTTGAAATAAACTAAAAGTGAAATTCGAAGGAGGATTTTATGATGACTTACACGTTTTACACCAGCATCATTCCCGATATGGGGTTTTCTTTACAAGCTTAATGTACATATATAACTGAAAATATAAACTTAATGAGAAGCAAGAGTTCACAATTTTACTTTTTAAACATGAAAATAATGTGTTTTCGTCTTGTTCTACTGTTTGGTAATTTCTACATACAACAGCGGTGGGCGCTGGTTTGCCTGGATTACGAAGTTTTTCGGGTTTTTACATTTACTCTTCGTGTTTTTTTTTGTACCAGAGCTGCTACACACAGCGTTACCGTTGGTGCCACTAAAGTGGCAAATTGCCACTTTTTCGACTGCTTGGATACTATTTGGCCACTTTTACAAAATGCACCCAAATGTGGTACTTTTTGTGATTCTTGCCACTTTTTTGATACTTTTTACGCTAGGAAAATATACTTTTTTTCTTTCTGTTTAATTATTATAACCAACAGCTTTAATATATGTAAAACTGTTTTAATATATGTTTATTTAAGCAAGTTTATATGAAATTTTTTTCTTGTCATGCGTGGTTAGCTGAAAATCGGTTTAATAAACTTTCTATTAGCCTGTTTTATTTATTATGATTAAGGGGATAACGATTTCTCACATATCGATGGTTTCTTCCGCTACCTCGTAACTCAAAAACAGCTACTTTTCAGAAGAGACAAAATACTTTTTTTTACCAAATATTTGAAACTTTTGGCTATATATACTTTTATAAATCAAGAATTAGGAAAATTCCTATAAATATTTAAAAGAATATATAGTAGGGTATTCATTTAATCGGGCTTTTGCTTTAATCGGTAAATCGCTTAATTAATTAACAGAGGTTTTGGTTTAATCGGTTAATAATCGGTTAATTTTGTTATTGATCGGTTAACCGATTAATAAAGTTTTGGTATAAGTTAAGTAATTTCAATAAATAAATATGCAAAAATTATTTTTTATTAGAGTTTATTAATGAAAATAAAACATTAACATAACGAACAAAACCATTCTCGAACTAAAACGAGCAAACAAAAAAGTAATTCATAAATATGAAAAACATATTTTATAATTTATACATAATATTTGTATGTATTTTTTAAAAAATAAACAGTGAGATTTTTTTATTAATTATTTCAATAGTTTAAGATCTTATAAAAAAATATTTTGGAAAAATAATTTGGTTTAAATGTTTAGAATTTAAGCGATTCTTGTCTTTAGTTTTGATAAAACTTGACTTGGAAAAAATTCTTTCACTTATCGAATATGTTGGAGAAATCGGAAGCAACCCATAGTACAGATTTAAGAATGATAACGCATTGCACATGTTTACAATACTTAACTGTTTAATATGAGGTCACTTTAGCATATTATACACATGTTTGTTTGCTTGTGTTTCTATAATTTAGCCGTACTTATACTTGATGTGACGTAGATGCGCAGAAACATTTAATTTTTAAATGCTAAATGAGTTATCTTGGTTTCTTTGTATCATGATACAGATTACCTTATTTCTCAGTCCTTTTCCAGGATTTCTCTCAACATATAAAATCTTCCAAAATGCCATTATTTCGGCTAATTTTGTTAAAGATTGTTTGTATTACAATCGAGAGTGTCTTCTATTTTCAGGTCATTATCTGACTCATCCTGGCAAAGCTCAGCACCAAACATTCTGCAATAAATGAATTTCTGGACCCCTAGTTTCTGTTTCGTACGAGTGTATTGCTCGAAGGAAATATATTGTATGAAAAAATATGTTCCAAACATATACCTTTTTTATATCGAAACAAATAATTAAAAACACAAAAAATATGTTATAATACTAAAAAAAATTAAAAAATTTTGTTACATCGGTTAAACTGAAATTAACCGGTTTAATCGTTAATCGAAAATTGCCAATTTTAAATTAACCGATCAGTTAATCGGGTGGTAATTAATCGGTTATCCGATTAACGGTTAACCGAATGGATTCCCTAATATATAGCAAAAAGTTTCAAATATTTGGTAAAAAAAAGTATTTTGGATTTTCTTAGAAGTCATGAAGCAGAACCCGAACTGTTGTGTACCGAAAACTTGTCTAAAATTTGTGTAATTGACATTAAAAGTAAAATCTTAGTTTTTACCAAAAATTGTGTAATGAATTGATATAAAAAACAAAAAGCTCAATATATTGAAGTATTAAGACCCAATATTTATAGTATCTAATGAAGATATAAACTATTTCGAATTAGTTTCAGAGTTTAAAGATATTATAACTGACCCAGATGCATTTATACATGAATTTATATTTCTAGAGAGTAAATTAAATGACACGAATTATGAACACATATTTAAAATTTCGAATGCTGAAGATTTTTGGCGTGAAATAGGAACATTGAAAAATGGATTTGATGAATATACCTGTATATATATTCAATCTTGTACAAATTGATCTCTCATATTTTTACATTGTCACATAGTAGTGCTTCTGCTGAGCGTGTTTTTACTAAGTTAGCTTTGATCAAAAATAAAGTACAAAATAAGCTAAAGACATTTTACGAAAGTATGGAAGTCGTTTTAATTGTAAAATTTGTATGAAACTGACCATTAATAAATATATAGCACAGGACGACATTGAAAAAGCAAATTTTAAGCAATAATAGACGAAATTGGATAAAAACTGAATATGCTATAGTCAAGAAATTAAAACACTAGCACTTAAATTTAATAGCATGTATGCATTAAGGTCATAACTTTTTTTTGAGTGCAAAATACCACTCCAGCGCCATGTGGGGAATTTTGTTCTGATAATAAAAAACTGTTTTTTAAGCTGATTCGGTGAAAAAAGTTTCCGCACCGTAAGCGATTCCTAAAACTCCATATTATGTGAAAATTTTATTTTTGGAAATTGAAACCCTTTTGATTTTGCATTAGACTTATGAAAAATGGTTTAATGTTGAAGATTATATATGAATTTAAACAAAAACGAACTTATTTAAGACAAGAGCCACTGATTTAATGATGAAAATAAAAAATAAACACAAAACTTCAACGCTTTCTGTGCGGAAACTTGATATTTTCGTTTTTTTGTTATAGGATTTCTTGTTTTCATCCTATTATAGCTTAGCTGCCAGGCCCACGGTGTCGAAAAGAACATTTACTTCGCATATTTATATTGAAAACAATAATAAAAACTGAAATTGGTTTTTGTTTTCCAAACAAATAATCGAAAGAAATTTTATTGTCGACATCGTGGGCCTGGGCCTACAACTTTTGTAATTAGGTTGACTGTAGAATAAAATTATAAGACTATGGAGTTTGTTATTAATTGTGGTACAAAACATCATCCGAAATTACAATAATTGGTGTATCTGATAAATGTGACGTGATGGGAGAAAATTGTGCTCATATTCGGCCATAGCATTCCAAAAAACATAAGAATCTGCTGGAATGGGCAAATAACTTTTTAAAAAGTTTTTAAATCTCTACCTGTGCAATATAGTGTCTTAAATAAATCAAAGAAAATGTATTCAGAAGGAATATTACAAGAAATATATTACTTAATGTATATATAAAACACATTAGATAAATATCTTCTATTTGCTGCAACAATGTCATAATCCAAAAAACATGTTTGGCAGAAAACAAGTTTAACGTTTTTGAATTACCAAAACTTTAAAGTAAATATTTTACAAAAATTACTTCTCGAGAGAAATATGTACAAAGTTTTATACAAGTTTTTATACCATTTAAAATTATAATATATAGAAAAAAAACGTAAAAAATACATAATGTGGTGTACTTATTTTAATTTTAAAAGATGTGCCCCTTTTTTTAGAAAAATCCACTTTTTGGTGCCACTTTTTTTCTAGATATCCCCTTTTTTTGGTACTTTTTGAAAATATCCGACGGTAACACTGGCTACACATACAAAAATTTCCCTACTAAGATATTCCTTAAAATCCCCAAAACATACCATATACTTTTTTTATTATACTACTTTTTAAATTAATAGAAGGAGATTTTAAATAGAGAAAATGAATAAAAAACTATTTTCTAGCAGTCAAAACAAAAAGAAATAACAATATTAACATTGAAATCAGAATGTGAAAAAATTTACCGTATAACACATACACGTGTTTGTGTGATGTTGTTTTCGCTCATTTACTACTGCCCACAAACCGAAAATCTTGAATTCATTGTTTCAAGCCTAAAAAGTAAAAAAGGCAACCCGAAAAACAAATACAACAGAAAGAAAAAAAATAAAATTTTATTCAGTTGCTTAATAAATTTCAACGAAGCAGGAGTGTTGCGCATGTTGTTATTTTGGCAAATTTTGCAATTTCGTAGTGGTACACTGACAAGATATTTATTGCGTTGTGATCAAGCTGTGCTCATGTGTTTTTTTTTCAGCTTGTTTTAAAAACTTTTCAGCAATCATGTAGGATGATGAATTATATAATTATCAAGTTTTCTTACTGAATTCCTTTTTTTTTTTGCATATTTACATACCTATAGTACACATTTTGAAGTTTTTGCTCACGGCATTTTCGATTTCAGGTGACCATATGAATATATATATACATATATAATTTTTTTTTTTAATTATATAAAAATAATATTTTTAATGAACTCCTTTTTTTTTGTATTGTATATTTACATACAATTTGAAAATATTTTCAAAAATTTCTCTAAGTGTAAATCAACTAATTTACTCTCTTTTATTCAATGTTCTCTATCTGCCCTTCGCTGACATACAACAAGCATATCGTTTTTAACTACCTGTGTGGGGTTGTTGTTGTGTCTGCAACAAACTTTGATAAGTTAAATGAGATTAAAACGCCTACTTTGTAATTTTATTCTCAGAGTGCCACTACCAACAAAAAGTTTAATTTTTTTTTATTGGCTTAAGAATTTTGTACTTATTTTAAGAAATTACGGGAATGATTTTCGAAAGTAATCCCATTTAGGAGTGTTTTAAGTGCGTTTTAGCGTTATTCGTACTTGAATTTCTGAGAACAACAACTGATCGAACGAATTTTCATTTGGTATTATGGCGCATATTCGATAAAAAAAAAGTACTATTGTTATTTAGTTGATTCACAGTAGTACAGTTTCTATCAGCCGACACTTTAAATAAAAATGTTTGTTTACAAATTTAAAAATAAAATTAAAGTTAAAATTACAACGACGGAATTAAAGCTGGTTCCAAGCAATTTAGCTTCTGTCGGGTTTCACCACACTTTTTTGCTTGGTGAACTTTTATACAAATCGTTTTTGCACAAAAGAAAATTTTCTTCTATGAGGAAAACGGGCCTTTCCAATAGTTGTTTACGACCTAAGACTTTCATAAAATTAACAAAACTGATTAAGAATGTGCTGTTCGGTATACGAAAACAAAAATGTTTACAAATATTTACATTACAGTTTTCGTTGAAAAATTCGATGCACAACGAAATTTTTGACAGTGCTGCCAACTCATAATACAAAATGTTCATTCGAAAGTCGTTTGTCGAATGTAACTCATAATAGGGGAAACACTAGGGTATTCATTCGGTTAACCGTCAATCGGTTAACCGATTAATTCCTACCCGATTAACTGATCGGTTAATTTAAAATTTGATTTTTTCGATTAACGATTAAACCGGTTAATTTCAGTCGATTAACCGATTAACCGATGTAACAAAGTTTTTAATTTTTAGTAGTATTATAAAATATTTTTTGTGTTTTTTATTATTTGTTTCGTCTCATATACAAAAGGTATGTGTTTAGAAATATTTTTTTCTGCAATAGATTTCCTTCTAGCAATACATTCTTAAAATACAGTAAAAAAACAGAACTAAGGAATTCAGACATAAACTTTTTTGCAGAGTGTTCGGGGCTGAGATTTTTCACGTCAGTCAGATGATGACGTTACAGCAGAAGAAACTTTGGATAGTAACACAAACAGTTTTTTAACAGAATTAACCGAAACAGTTAGAAGTGTAAAAACCTTAAAAAATTAAAACAAAACCCTAATGGCATAATGGAAGATTTGATATGTTTAGAGAAATCCAGGAAAAGGACTGAGAAATTAGATATTCTGTATTATGGGTTACTTTCGATTTTTCCAACATCTACGATAAGTGAAAGAATTTTTTCCAAGTCAAGTTTTATCAAAACTAAAAGAAAGAATCGCTTTAACCCTTAACATTTTACTAAATTATTTTTCTTAAGATTATTTTATAAGATCTCCTTAAACTATTGATAATAAATAATCTGAGAGCTTATTTTTTAATAAATATTTATTATGGGTGTGTGTGTGAAATGGTAGCAAAGTTCTATGGTGAAATGAAATTTGTTTGTGGTAGAAAATTTTCATATTTGTGCTGTGTGAAATTGTAACATTTTTGACAACGTAAAATTTTGACATAAAGAACAAAACAATTACTAACAGTTTTGTGAAAATGAATAAATTAATCAAGTTTTTACCAATAATCACTTCAATTCTGTTGGAAATGAGATCGTCCCAACTATTTGGTGAATTCGTTCTGATAAATTAACAATTTTTACAAAAAGTGGGGGCAAAAAAGCTTATACATATGTAAATACTTACATGTTGTATAATTCTATTTTATATTGTTGCCGCAGGTCCTGCTTCCATATTATTTTTTATTTTGTTTAAACAAATTTGATGAAAAAAATTAATTTTGTGGTTGTCAAAAATTTCTACACTAATGTCAAAATTTATACTAGCCCCCAGGGCTAGTGAAATTTTATTCACCTCAATTGTGTCAAAATTTTACTTCCATGAGTACTTTCCCAGCAAGCAAAATAGTCCGACGTCTTCCAAATATCTAACAGAAACGTCGATAAAAAAGTCGGAATTGTAAAAGAATTCTGTCAGATTTCTGAACCAAAAACGTATGAAGTGGTTGACACGAATTCTGACAGACATGTCGTGGGAAATTCTGGTTTTTTTGCCGACATTTCTAATAGATATCTGCCAGAAATCTAATGAAAAAGGCGTGGAAAATTTTGATCAGATTCTTATTGTTTTTTAACTAGCCTGAAAGAATTCCTTTTATTACATAATATTAAAAAGTATATGATTATAAATTTTACGCGTACGTACCTTTTTTTTAATCTTTTTATCTTGAAACAATAAAATAAAATCAAAATTATTTTCCACTTAATGACAATTGTCATTATTTTCACAAAAAAAAAAAAAAAAAAAAATAAAATAAAATAATAAGTCTCGTTAGACACATCTGTAAGAACTCCTTCAGAATTCTATTAAACATATCTGTACATAAATTTCCCCCGATATATCCATTCGAAATCGATCAAAAATCGTCCAGACAGTAAGTATGTTCAATGTCTGACAGAAATCTGAACGAAGTCTCTAAGAATGAAGTCAGACATTTGCAAGAAATGTCTGATTCAGACATAGTCGGAGTATTTTGCTGGCTGGGTTGCTACCGTTTCACACACACCCTATGTATTAATTAAAAAATACATATTACATTTTTATGAATTATTTTTTTGTTTGCTCCTTTTAGTATAGCAATTGTTATGTTTGGTATGTTATTGTTGTTTTTCATTAACTTTTGCATTTTTATTTATTGAAATTACTTAATTTATTGAAAAAACTTAATTAATCGGTTAACCGATCAAAAACAAAATTAACCGATTATTAATCGATTAAACCAAAACCTCGGTTAATTAATCGAGCGATTAACCGATTAATGCAAAAACCCGATTAAATGAATACCCTAGGAAACACTAACGTCTAAGACAGTGACAAATGATGATGTGGCGAAATTCGTACCAAATTATTTTTATGAAACTAGAAACACACAACCGAATTTTTTTCAGATCGGTTCATAATTTTCTTAAGCTCCCATACATCGCCACCTTCAGAAATTCACTTTAAAACGCCTAAAAACTAACTAAATATTGTAATGAAATTTCCTCCAATTAAAATTTATATGACTAGAAATCACGTTTCCGAATTTTGTGATTTATGGTTTATAATTGACTATAGACCTCATAAAAAACCGTCTCTCTAAGATCACTTCAATACGCCTAAAGCCGTAACGAAAGAGAATACTGTGAGGCCAAATCCCACTCCCGACAATTTTTTGTTCTTGGTGGAGGGATCAAGGATTCGGCACAAACCAAGCACAAAACCACAAACCATTCTTACTTTTTTTTTTGTATTTTTCTCCTTTTTTGTATGAGTTGGAGTGCATATTACTTTATTCTAATATTTTTTGTAGTAGTTGTACAAAACCTTTCACACCACATTCGAGTATTCTTTAGATAGTTTCCCCATGTTTAAGTATGTGGGTTAATATAAAATATATCTTAAAGCTTAAGCAACCATATTTTTTTGTACACAGACATGTGCGTCGTTTTGGTTTTATCATTGTTGTTGCCATGTGAATGGCTTTGCTAAAAGGTGTGATAAATATAAAAAAATACAGTAGAAGTGAAATAAATTCTAAATAAATATAAATATGTATGTCTGCACATATGTATGTAAAGATTTTGATTTGTAAATACATTTTATATTTAAATTGGTTTATACCCACGTAAATTGAATTCCTAGAATTGGGTTGGTGAATATTACAAGTAAATTTGTTTGTGTTGCACCACTTCCTAGAAGAAAATAGATTGAAGTGTTGAGTTTTCATTGTGAACAAAGAAAAAAATTAGGACGTTTTTACTTACTTTACTTTCCTTATTGTCAAAAAGTTTTCCTAGAAAGTTTACTTAAGAAAAATAGTAAAGTAAAAAATATACAGGGGTATTCTGGAAATCGAAAACGCAAAACGCAAGAATTTTAAACGTCGTTTTTTAATAAGATTTCTGTAATAAAAGAATTTTATGACAAATATTATACAAATATTTCTCTATTAAACAGAATTTCATAACAAAAATTATAAAAATTAGATTAAAAGTATATTAAAAACAATTTCCAGATTCGTGCGTTTTGCGTTTTCGATTTCCAGAACACCCCTGATAGTTTTGCTAAGTAACTAAAAATGTTTTCAAATATGGTTTTCCTTTCGCACTTGCATACATGTTTGGCTTTTCATTAAGTTTTAACTTTTAAACTGCAATTAAGCTTCACTTACATAAAGAAGAGCCTTCATATCACTAACGATCCGATCGACTCTAAAGAAAAAAAGCTTTGAATTGATATTGACAAGCAGACAAATTTCCAAGGGTGTACCCATGGGATCCATGGGCAATCATGGACCTACAAAGACAAAATTGTGTTAAACGGTTAAGATTCATATAAGAGTTATTTGTGAACAATATTATCTAAACAAAATTTGTCTGCCGTAAAGTCATTTGAGTGGCAATGCGCCGTTATGACACGCCGAAGCGTGGCTGTTTTTAAAGAAGACATTGTCAAATATGATTTAGCTATTGAAAAACGATTTATGTTGGTGCCCATTAACATTATACGATTTTTGTCGTTGCGATTATTGTCGTTTCTTCTTTGAAGTCGGTCTGAAATTAACATTGTTCGATTTTTCTCGTTCCAACTTTTCTGTGCCACCGAACTTTAATACATTTTTCTTCAAATGAGAGAACAATGACAGAACTAATGAGGGAACAAAACGAATCGAAGAGTACACTCGCTTGTGTACCACTTTTAATTCCTCTCTCCCCTCTTGCCTATATAGTAAATATCGCAACGACAAAAATAAAATAATGTAAATGGGGACAAAGAAACAAAACCTCGTTCTAAATTTTATTTTTTTCACTTACTTTTAGCGCGAGTCGTGCTTAACAATTGAAGTAAAAAAGTACTGAAAACAATCCCAAATGGGATAACTTTCGAAAACCAGTCTTGGATATTCATAAAATTTGTATAATATCAAAATCTTAACAAAAACTTAACAACAACCACATAAACAATTATTTGTACGGAACTTTTGTCTGTGTTATCCTTTTGGCTTATTTTGCTTTCTCGCAAGAGTACAACTTTTGAAGTGTGTGTAAAATTAAATTTGGATTCCGGCAACACTGGTAAGGAAGGCCCTAATTGTCTAAAATGCAACGCAAAAAATTACATTGAAAACAAAAAAAAAATATAATAATTTTTTTGTTGCTTTCTACAGAAATTTATTTAAAATTTTTAAATTTCAAACGCTGTATATGGGCATTTCTTTCTAAAGGTCCAACGTGACCGAAAATTTAAAAGTTATTAAAAGCATATTCTTTTATGATTTTGTAATAGAGAAATATTTAGATTTTACTAATTTTATAAATTCCCCCATAAATTCGTTCACTAAGACGAAGAAAAGTTGTACAAACATAATTTCTTATTTGTGAGAATGTTTTATTGTATGTTTTCTTTAATATTAGCTTCCTTAAAAGAGGTGATATTTGATAAAATTTATTCCAAACAATTTTCTTACATGGTCTGTAATCAAACGAAGAGTTCGAAGAGAAATATGTTATTCGGATTAACGGTAAATTTTATTTTGGTTTAATAATTATTCAGTTAAATTATTATGGAAACAATTTCACGTTCGAAATGCCACGTATCGACCCAAGACATTTTAATGTTACATTGCTACGTAAAAGTAGTTTGACTAAAAAATTGTGCCAGGTTTCGCTGAATTAACTTCGCCTTTTTATAGATGGCCACAAAAACTACTTCTATTTTTTTCACGTTCAAATCGCTACTTTTTTTGTTATTATCTTTAACTTAAAATCGCGCCCTCCAAAAACTTTAGCATAGATACAGTGCTTTCTTAGTGCTTTAATTTAAGGGTTCAAAGAACGTAAAAATATTTGTTGTTCAAATGTTATTGTTTTTTGATGCGTACGACTGTCACGTTCAACACTATGGAATTACCCATATCTTGTGGCGTTGATAATTTTAAAATTCAATATGAATTTCTGTAGAAAGCAAAAAAAATTATAAAATATTTTTGACTTTGTTTTTGCTTTCAATGTAATTTTTGTCATTGCGTTGCGTTTTACACAATCAGGGCCTAAATAAATTATAATATTCTCTCTCTGGTTCTCTGGGGTAAGTGCTCAGTTTAGAATCAGTACACTTCCGGATTATGCAAGCACAAATTTTCGACCAATCTCAGTTTGAAATTGATTTTTATCCCAATTTTACTTAAATCAATCCCGTTTATTTTAACTACTGTGCACTTAAATAATCCGTACTTGAATCAAGCATTCTGCACCTAATTTAAGGAAATCGGTAAGTGCCGTACGGTTAAAACCGCTTCGACTTTTGAATTTTAATTGAAACAATTATAGAGTTATGTTTTTTGAGAGCTGAGTTAGGTTTTTTCGTTTTCTATGCCCTACATCAATATAGGAGAGGAGGGATTGTATTTGTTTTAGACCCACCATTTAAATGCGCATGGACTTAACTTATACGAAATATCGCCTGGGGAAGAGTATTAGTACCCATAAACGTTTTAATTATGTTGTTCTATTTAGCTCAAGTTCTGCACAAACAGATTTAATTACAATCTAAATTATGTTACCAAATTCCATATTTAAAAAAAATATACATAAAATATTTATATATACAAATATGGGCATTTCCGTCAAAAGGTCCACCGTGACCGAAAACTTAAAAGTTATTAAAAGCTGATTATTTTACGGTTTGTTATAGAGAAATATTTAGATCTTACAAATTTTATAAATTTACCCGTAAATTTGTTCACTTAGATGAACAGTCAGACTGCAAAGTTGTGCAAACGTAATTTCTTATTTGTGAGAATGTTTTATTGCATGTTTTCTTTAATATTATCTTCCTTAAAAGAGATGATATTTGATGAAAATTATTCCAAAAAAATTTTCTTACATGGTCCGTAATCTGAGGAATAGTTCGAAGAGAAATATGTAATTCGGATTAACGGTAAATTTTTATTTTTTTTAAATCATTATTCAGTTAAATTATTATGGGAAAAATGTCACGTTCGAAATGTCACGTATCGAACCAGATTTTGGCTTAAACAAAAAAAAATATAGAAGATTTTGGAATCAAACCAAAGACATTTAAATGTTATATTGCTACGTAAAATTCTGAAAGTGGTTTGACTAAAAAATTGTGCCAGGTTTCGCTGAATCACCCCTTTTTATACATGGCCACAAAAACTACTTCTATTTTTTTCACGTTCGAACCGCTACTTCTTATGCCATTATCTTTGACCTAGAACCGCGCTCCCCATAAACTTAAGCATATATAATAGTGCTTTCTTAGTGCTATAATTTAAGGGTTAAAAGAACGTAAAAGTATTTGTTGTTTAAAATGTTATTGCATTTTTGATGCGTACGACTGTCACGTTCAACACTTTGGAATTACCCATATGCAATGATTAAATATGATTATAATAGGTTTTTAAGTAACCAATAATAGTTTCCTCTTTTCTAAGAGCAACATGCTGTGATTATAAATCAATCACGTTATTATAAATATCTTAAAAATTTGGATATTCGTCATTTGAAACTAATACCTTGTAAACTTTTTTTTTGCTACAGGACCTTGATTGCCTTTTATTCAAAATAAATCTTCCTCCTTTAAATATTTTATTTACTTGTAATACATGTTAAAAAAAAAAAAAACTAAATAAACAAAATAATTTTTATTTTAAATTAAAATTCTTAAATTTCTATAAGAACCGCCTGCATGACATCGTGTCGATTTAATATCTACCAATAAAAGTATTCAATACAATTTTTTTGTTCTATTTTAGTTGAAAACATATTTGAACATGTAATCGCAAAGTTCAATGTAAATACATTTCATTTATTGTAAAAAATATCCAACTGTATTTGACATTTGACATGTATTTATAAAATATATGTGTGTATGTATATATTTTATGAAATTTTCTGCAAACTTATGTAGAGAGAATGACTTCGTGTATATAATATACCTGCATATTTGAATTTATGTTGGGAAAAATATTAAGGATACGTTAATTTTTTGAAAGAGAAATATTAAAAAAATTTTCAATTAAATACTACATTCCAGGCCTTTCTAACAACCATGATACCTAAGCCGGGGAAATATTACACAAGAATTGAGTCATGCATATTTTGGTTTTATCTAACATATCAAAATAAATATTAAAAAAATTTTCAATGAAATACTACATTCCAGGCCTTTCTAACAACCATGATACCTAAGCCAGGGAAATATTACACAAGAATTGAGTCATGCATATTTTGGTTTTATCTAACATATCAAAATAAATATTAAAAAAATTTTCAATGAAATACTACATCCAGGCCTTTCTAACAACCATGATATTTAAGCCAGGGAAATATTACACAAGAATTGAGTCGTACATATTTTGTTATTATCTAACATATCAAAACTATTTAAGAAAATTTTGGTTTCTAAATTTAGCCCGATACTGGATGAAAATAGACGCATACCAAACCATCAATTTGGATTTTGAAAAATACACAGCACAACACATAGACTATTAAACATCGTTTAAAACTTTTGAAGATAAAAAAAATATTGTTCTGCACACTTCATAGATGTTTCTCAAGCTTTTGATGACGTCCGGCATGAAAGGCTTCATACATAAGCATAATTGAGCCAAAAATACTCACAAGCTATTGGTGAGCTATTTGATTGATCGACAATTAATTATTAAAGAAGGAATTTTTAATGCTGGTGTTCCGCAGGGAAGTAATTTAGGGCATCTATTGTATTTGATATATCATGACTAGTGCAACCAAAAAAAAGCAAATGCTTATTTTTTGGTTTACAAGATAGAAAGATTTTGATTGAACACAAATTCCGATCATTAAAAAACAAAGAAAATGAGCTATATTTGTTAGGGCTTATTTTTGCTTATTTTGGTAATATCGGCTTTTTTTTTAGTTATTTTTGCGATATCGGCTTTTTTTTGCTTATTTTGCCATTTTAAGATAATTTTTAATTTTTTTCATACGAAAAAAAACTTGTTTAATAAAATTTTGCAAAAATCGTTATTATTATTTTTTTTTATATGTGCAACTTTTTTTTATAAATACTAAAAAATCAATCAGAATCACTTTCTGAGTCGACCTAACGATGTCCGTCCGGCTGGCTGGCTGTCCATGTAACCTCGTGCGCAAAGGACAGGTCGCAATTTTAAAGATAATTTAATGAAATTTGGTACGTGGATTCTAATTGGCACAATGGCGAATCGGTCCATAATTTAATATAGTCCCCATACAAGCTGCTATCCGGAAGAGGGTATTTGTGCCCACTATCAAACCAATTTAAATGTAATTTAAGACATATGTAGATAGATCCATATTTATATGGGCACGTAAGGTATGCATTTTAAAAAAAAGGACCACGAGGGTCCATTTCTGACCATCAGTAACTATTTAACCGATTTTAAAGAAAGTTAAAACAAAGATAGGGATCTATTCATATAGCCATACACTCTCGAAACTTGTTTTTAAATACTGTGGTGTTGGGTATCATACGGTCGGGCTTGACCGACTATACCTTCTTACTTGATTTTTATGCAACTCTGTCTTAGCGGTACTGTAACGTACCCTTTATAGTGTTGTGTATAATTTGTATGTGTTTATGTTTTTTAGTATTAAGCCTTTTTATCAACTTATTTTATTATTTGCTTGTTTAAGTTCTTTTCTATCGAAAATTCAATAGCTTCATTCTTACGATCAAATTCCTCAGTCTGTAACGTCTTATGTCTTTTTAAATATAGTTTTTGTATAAAGTAACGTCTGTTAGCTCCCCTTTTCTCTGTTTTTGGTATAGTAACGTCTTATTTTTTGCTTTTTTAATATAGTTTTAGCTATTAAGAATTTCTCTGTATATCAAATATTGTTAATTTCTGCAAACTTTGGGGTTTTACACGAAGTTGTAACAAAATTGGAAACTAAAAATCTTTCATTGGTCTTCTAACTTGGTGGCCACACGACCAAGTTTTGCCCTTCAATTCCATTCAATTTGCAATACACTCTCACTTTTTTACTAACACACTCACACTTTTTAAATTGACCATGAGATGGCTTTCAATTTCACCTCTCCATTTGTTTGGCAATTTTACTTTCAATTTAACAGCTGATTACATGTTTGTCTTTATAAATTGTTTTCTTGATGAAATCTTGAAAGTAAATTGCTTACAAATTGAATGCAGCCTACGTCACAGCTTTCAATTTATGTAAATTTTTACAAGCAGTATATGTAAAAGACTATCAAGAATATATTGATCGTGTGGCCGCAGGGTAAGTGAACATAGTTATGGACCGTAAGAAAAATGTGCCGTGTTCCAGGGGATGTAGAAGACAAAGTTAATACAAAATTTAGATCAGTTTTATTAAAAAATGAAGGATTTTCGGTATTAAAAGATATTGGGGATATTTTGGGAGGCAAGCGGAATTGTGAGTCCAATCGTATAAAATATACTTCAGAGCAAATACTCAATTTTAAACATGCTCCCTTAACATCTGTAGAGGTAGGAAGAACTTTTTCTATGTACAAGAACTTGCTGACTCCAAACAGACATAGTTTTCTTTTCGAAAATTTATTGCATCAACTTATAATTTACTATAACAACGTATTAAACGAATTAAGTGGAAAATAAACAAGTTTAAATTGCTTTTTTTTAGTTTTAACAGCTTATTTTCATGTTATTAAGCGCTTTTTTTAAGAGCTTAAAACTGTTTTTTTTAGTGCTTTTTTTTTGGTTGCCCTAATCAGGACCTTAGGACAACAACGTTATTACTTCCATTTATTAAAGATTCGAATAGGATCTTATTATCCTAAGGTTGCGATACTTCTGACATGCCAAACAAAAACTACACCCACTCACGACTTGAGCTAATGACACAGCTTGCCTAAGCATCTACGAAAACCGCTATGAAGCCTTCAGTTACTTATAGGACCATATATTCCAATTGGAAGAATGGAAAAGACAATAAGTTATTTTTCGTAGAGAGTCATGCACCCTATTAAAATAAAAAAAAAATAAAAAATACCTCAACATCTGCATGTACAATATCTGCATATATCAACCTTAAAGCAATTCAAAAACGTTGGCTCATTCGAAGAAATTCAGCAGTAAGACTAGATTGTAAACTCCTACTTTACACATCTATCTTAAAACCAATAAAGTGCTATGGTATACGGTTATTGGGTACTGCCATGGCCTTTCAACATAGAGAAAAGCGCGAAAATAAAATTCTTTGCTCTTCTTCTTGGCTCCCTAGTAAAACTCGAACATTCAGGAAGACTCACCATCTCCATCGGTAAAAAGTATGAGCACACATTTCACTCAAATTTACTAGGTCGATATAATTTAAATGAAGGAAGTTTTAGAAGTGGCAAAAAAAAAACTTTTAGCAACATTTCGATATTTTTGTTTTTGTTAAAAATTCATTAAAAAAATTGAAAATGCAGCTATGCTCCTAATTAGTTCGGAGATATAAAAAAGGTACGTTAGAAATAAAGGATTGTGATGAAAAATAAATTAGCCCATCTAGAGGATTCACAGGCGCTGCAGAGGCCAAATTTAAGAATTTCATTAAACCACCATATTTGTATGGTAGCACCCGTAAGGGGTGGAGATATATGGCAAGTGTGTTTTATGAAAATGTTAAGAACGAAAAACATCGGGCTTTTCTTCAATATATTTCTAGTCTGTATTGAATATTATGAACGGGGAGCGCCCTTAAAGAATGGAGATAGCGGGTAGGAAGGTTACAAATTAATGATGATTCATTTAGTGGCATCCTCCAAATTTAGGAATATTTGCATTATTTGTATCGTTGAAATTCTTAAATTTGACCCGTACAGCGCCCAGGATGACCCTAGATAAATCAAACGCCACTTTATTTTTAAGCTCAATCATTTTCTAACAAACCGTTTATATGTATATGTCCGGAAGAAATAAGAACTAAAGCGGCATTTTTCAATTTTTTTTATGAATTTTAAACAAACAAAAATATCGAAATGTTGCTAAAACGTTTTGTTTCTAAAACGACTGCTCTTATAAGAAAAACGTTTAACTTTACCTAAAGTTAATTTGATTACGGAATTTCGGTATTTTTGGTAATTTCCATAAACTAAATCGTTTTTAGGTTACGCGAATATATATTGTGCAACCTTCTCCATTTCGAAATAACGGTAAATCTCAAAAACAAGAGCTAACCTAAAAAAAACGGTTAGCACCACTGGGTTCAGCGTACCTAAATTAGGTTAAAACGCCAGATGCTCGGCTTGTCTTTAAAAAAAGTGTCAAATTATATGCACAGTGTTGTTGTTAGTTCATATTCTAATACATAAAGAACAATTAAATATGAAATTTTTTTTTTACATTCAAAAAAGCAAACTTCGATCTACCAAAGGTTAAAATACAATTTGGTTTAAGGATTGATGTTTGACTATTGACGTCAGCAGTCGTCGATGGCTGCGAGTGTAAAACGGCAAATCCATCTGAGGAGATCGAGTGGTTGCGATCGAAACATGTCATGGTAACCTGTCGGACCGGGTTCGAGCCCCGGCCACGGTCAAGAATGAAAGATTATCAATAACAATTTTAATTGATTTTCATGTTGTAAAATTCCTTTCTTCATAAAAATAATTTAATGAAAATTAAATTTAATGAACTTAAGCCTAATTAAAATTATTAGAAATTTGGATTAAAAACCATAAATAGTTCAACAAAATAACCACAATACTAATTACTTAAAATAACCTTAGAATTGATTTCTGTATTGATTATTTTTATAAATTTTTTTAAGTGACATCCTAATATGCCAGTATCACCCTTATTGAGACATGTCTTTATATTAATAGAAAATTTATACCTTCATAACTTTTTGTTAGAAAACGTCTTCGGAAGATATTTTATTTGAATCAAGAGTTGAAAGTATGTGACTTACTGTCACAATTTAAGATAACAGAAATAAAGAAAATATTATTATTTGCCTTTAGTTCTTAAATTAAATTTAAAATATTATTTTATACAAATTTACTTTCAAAAAACTTAATAAATTGAGGGAAAATATAATAATTTATCTAAAAGCTTAGTCTGAAGAACTAACACCAGCAACAACCAATTACACAAATGTGTTTTCGTTAAACTTAAAAACAAATTATCTAAAATTTCCTTAATGTAATTGACCTACATACTTAATGTAAGTGCAAACGAAAAATTTAAAGTTTTCCATTCAATATCCTTAATTTGTAAACTATTCGAAATACCCGTGGTGTTGGCAAGCTCATTCTACTAAATCCAAAATTCAACTAATGTTATTAATAGATTTCTCGAAAGAAGGCCAAACACAAAAGCTAAAGAACTTTTAACTTTTTTTTCACTTTATTTCTTTAGAAAAATTACTTAACATTGTAATTATTTAAACAAAGAAAAAAGTGTTTTTTTTTTATTTTCTATTGAGAAACTTTAAAACAATACAGTTGGCTGTTTATTTTCAAACCGCCCGATAAGACGAAATAAAAACATAAAGAGGAAACGTGTTTTAGCAGCCAAAGTTTTTCTTAAAAACAACAACAACTTTAAGATGAGTACAGTGAGTACACGAAGGAAATGAGACGAGTTATTAGCGAAGTCTCAGTAAGAAGCGAAAGGAGATTGTGTGTAGGGATTATGTTGGGGTAATTTTATTCTAAATCTGTAAATTTATCTTATCTATCTAGTACAAATACTATTACTCGTAATTTTATTATGTTTATGTTTTATTAAGTTTAAATTATGTTTACAGTCCGTATATTAAACCAGGCATAATACACTTCATTAGCTTAACCGGACGTTGACAATTAAAAACAGAACAGGCGAGAAAGGCTGTAGCTATAGTACAGAGTAGAGTATTCACTCGATTAATCGTTGTTCGACTAATCGCAGATTTTTTTCGCCATTATTTGATCGAATAATTGAACTAGCCAATTTCGAAAAACGAATAACTCGAGCATGTATGTCAATTAAAATAGCATCAATTAAATGTTAAACCGAAATAGCTGTGGAAAATATTTACATAAGCCCCTGTCATATGGCCTCCTCGCATGGCGGTTCTCAATTACTGGGTGACAAACATACGTTTACTACCCGCCCCTGAGTTGATCCTTGTTTAGAATGTAGAGATATCTAACCTCTGCTGGTTTTGGAAATAAGTTCGCAGCTTCTGTTGAGTAGCAACAGCACCAACTGAAGATCCTACTACAGGACGGTTCTTCCTGCAAGATGCATACTAACGGAGGCCTCACCAAAGAGTAGACCAGGGCCTGCTCACCCGGACCTTTCAATTTTAGAATTTTCGCGAATCCCAGGTATTGGCTGCACCAGATTGCTTAAGTGAATAGAACACCACAATATAACAACAATATCATATCAAATAGATAAGTCTATGTTTTTCCCATTGCATAAAATTATTTGAATTATTCGAGTAATTCGAATGTTGAATATTAAATCTGTAAGCTTTTGACAAAACATCTTAAGTCAAATTTAAAAAGTTCAACAAAATGCTGTTAATTATACGAATTTTCCTTAAAAAAACATTTTTGTTTACGATTTTTAAATTTTGTATTATAAACGAAATTTTTCTTTAATTTCGGTTTATTTTATTATTTGATAAAAATGATTTTTTCACCGAGTTTTCTTTAAAACTTTTTTTGCTATCTTATCTTGACTTAAGATGTTTTGTCAAAATGCCACAGAAATGTTAAACATGTTTAATATGTTTAACATTTTCTTTTAAAATTGTTGTGTTTGAGGTGACCATATAAACATGTTCTTTCTCTGCGTGTACTGTTTAAATCCTACCTAAAAAAATCCTTACATTGAATACGACTTAAAAATTTTGATGATAATTTTAAAAAAATTATTTATGATAAGCTCGTATTCTGCAATTTTTCACTGTGCTGTGTCATACTGCAGTAAATACTTCGCCTAATTTTTCAAAATGAAAAGTTTCTTTCCCTCATTATTGAGTAGTTTTCGTTACGTCTTTATGCGTTTCATAGCATGTGCATAATAATTACTTTTTATAACGTATAATATTATCATAATGAACAAAATAATCACTAATAACGTAATAATTACCAAAAGTAAGCCCTACTCCCAGAGAACAATTTGGACTTCAAGAATAATTCTTAACAAAAAGTACGAAAAAACAGAAGTAAAGAAAAAACATGTAAAATCAATTAAAATGGATAATCATTCAAAAAAGCAAACTTCGATCTACCAATTTGGTTTAAGGATTGATGTTTGACTATTGACGTCAGCAGTCGTCGATGGCTGCGAGTGTAAAACGGCAAATTCATCTGAGGAGATCGAGTGGTTGCGATCGAAACATGTCATGGTAACCTGCCACGGTCAAGAATGAAAGATTATCAAAAACAATTTTAATTAATTTTCATGTTGTAAAATTCCTTTCTTCATAAAAATAATTTAATGAAAATAAAATTTAATGAACTTAAGCCTAATTAAAAATATTAAAAAAAAAATTTGGATTAAAAACCATAAATAGTTTAACAAAATAACCACAGTACTAATTATTGTTAAAGCTAAGGCACGAGCTTTATGTGTTCATTTGTCCTTCAAGTTGTGCTGAAAAAGGTCAACAAGAAAAAGAAAGACAACAATGAGAAAACAAAAAATGTACTTTGGACTTCAAGAATAATTCTTGACAAAAAGTACGAAAAAACAGAAGTAAAGAAAAAACATGTAAAATCAATTAAAATGGATAATCATTCAAAAAAGCAAACTTCGATCTACCAAAGGTTAAAATACAATTTGGTTTAAGGATTGATGTTTGACTATTGACGTCAGCAGTCGTCGATGGCTGCGAGTGTAAGACGGCAAATCCATCTGAGGAGATCGAGTGGTTGCGATCGAAACATGTCAGGGTAACCTGCCGGCCTGGGTTCAAGCCAAGCTACAGTCAAGAATAAAAAATTATCAATAACAATTTTAATTAATTTTCATGTTGTAAAATTCCTTTCTTCATAAAAATAATTTAATGAAAATTAAATTTGATGAACTAAAGCCTAATTAAAAATATTAAAAATTTATTAACAATTTCAATGCTGACGTACGTTTTTATGAAGTTTAATTATATAATATATAATAAAGAGCCAATTATATAATATATTAGAACCAACTCCCTAAATATTTGGACGGTCGGTGGAGGGTATCAAAGATTCGGCACAGCCGAATAAAGCACTCTTACTTGTTTTGAATGAAAATGGACTTTGGACAAGGTTACAACCTTTTTTATTATATTATCTTTTTATGCCCTTCAACACAGGTGGAAAAGGGTATATATAAGTTTCTCATTCCGTTTGTAATTTCTACAATATTGATCTTAGACCCTATAAAGTATATATATTTTTGGTCCTTATGAGGAGAGAAGTTGATTTAAAGTGTCCGTCTGTCCGTCTTACGTTTGACAGGTGTTTTTCGGAGACTCCAGACATGATAGCGTCTAGCTTGTTTTACATTTATGTCACATATAGTCCACCATTTCTTGCTATTGAAATTCAGATCGGTCCACAAATGGCTGAGATATGACCAAAAAACCACGACTGCCTCTAATTTTTCCAAAAAAATCACTTGTGGTTGTTGTTGTTTTATTGTTTTATTTTAATGCGTATAATTTTATGCAAACAAACCCATAAACATTTATGTATGCACATGATATGCCGCTCAAATAAAGAATCAAAATCGTAGACTCCATAGATTTTAATTAAACGCTTCGTTCGTAGCCGAGTTGTCTAACTTCTCGCCCAAGACTCTGGGGTTCCAAGTTCGAGTCTTGGTTGCCCCAGTTTAAAAAAAATTTTTTTTTATACCCTTCACCACAGGTGATTTTTATTTAATTTGTTTATGTCCTAAAAAACAATATTAAAATTACCTAAAAAGCTTTTCGATATTTTCATTTTATTGGCAATGTTTTATTTTATTTCGGCAAGCATATAGGTACATTCATACATAAAAAGTTGTATGTAATTTAATTAAATCCGTACGTATTGCAAACACATATGTATGTACATGTGTATGTATGTATCGGCAAAAGTTATTTTTGTATATTGGCATTGCTTTCGTAATTGTTTTTGTTGTGTTTTAGAAGCTGTTGCTACGTTGATCTCTTCTTGGATTTTTCTTGGTTGTGGTTTTTATACCACTCCCCTTCAAACATTTTTGAAATTTTTTGGCGATTGCTTGTTTGGCGATGATTACGCGATCCTTCTCAGGGAATACGAATCGCTAACCATCGCCTACGGCGATGAATATGCGAGCGCACACAAGTAGCGGCAATCATCAGTGTTTTTTTATAACTTCCAATAGAATTTTTTTTGTCTTGTTGTTTTGTTAAGGTAACGGGAAAATAAATATTTGGTTTCAATCGCGATACGCGATGTTCGCGTATCGCGATTCGCGTGGTTGACACATGCGAACGTTTTCGCGATTCGCCAGAGGATCGCATTTAGCTTCCACGCGATGCATCGCAGCGATGTTAGACAACTTGCCGGCGATTCGCGGGCGATGATTCGGCGATGGAAATTGTTTGCAGGGTCAGCACAAGTAGTGGATTTTATTTTAATGTGTTTAATTTTACGCATACCCATACACATTTATGTATGTAAATGATATGCCGCTCAAATAAAGAAACAAACTCGCAGACTCAATATATTTTATTTTAACACTTCTTCATTAAAAGCTTTTGTAGCCGAGTTGTCTAACTTCTAAGACTCATGAGGTTGCGAGTTCGAGTCTGAAAAATAAATTTTTTTTATTTTTATTAAATTTTTTTATGTTTTAAAAAACGATTTTAAGATTATAAAATTATAAAAGAGTTTCAAACATCAACTTTGGCAGAAGAGGATTTTGTCATATTCTTCGGTATGACGAAATGAAAAGTTGGCGTGGCTCAATTAATATTTTTTTTATATCTAAAGAACATTATTTATATAAATTTTTGTTCTTACCTCACGATGGTGAAGGGTATAGCCGAATATAGCACTCTTACTAGTTTACATTAATGTTGATTTAATTTTTGGTAATTTATTTTGGTTTTTATAAGCGTTTTAGCAGCAAGTTACCCTTTAAATGCTTTATAGTTAAAATGTAGCCAGTGACTTTTTTGTTTTTAGAAGGTAAAGTGTAAGCGAGGATTTCTTGGACTTCTTAAAACCAAGTACTTTTTGGACGTATGTTGGTATAAAAATAATGACATTCCTGTTAAAATTTAATGGTTCTTTCGGTAGAATTGTTAGTAGTATTTTTGCTTTTTACTGATTACTTAACACATTATATTGTGGTCGAAGTTTTTAGTAGGACGTTCATTGTCACATTTCTCTTCAACTCATACTTGTTAGTGATTATGAAGATTGGGAACGGCTGATACAAACCATGTTGAATTGTTTTATTATTCCTGTCTTAGTTAGATTTTATTTCTATCTGAAACAAATTTCCATTCAAATTTGTTGTTGTGTTGGTTTAATGATTCGATTGAAGTAATACATCATGTAACCATCTAGCATCATAAAAATAAATTTCATTGAGTTCGAATATAGTGTCGTTTAAAAATAGATTTATTTTATATAAAGGGAATACATTTTACGGTTATAGTTAAGTTAAATTTTATAAATTGCTATATTTCTCAAATGACTGGGAACACAAAAGAGATAACTCTTTTAGAGTCACATACATGATGCGTTAGGCACTATGAAAAATTTTCTTTTTTAATTTAAAAAAGCTAGTTATAAGTTTGTTCTTCAATTCCTATCCAAATGCAAATGTAGTTTTTGTTAATTTATATCCTGGTACTTTAATTTGCTATTGCCGCATTATTTTCCTTCTAAAAAGTAATTGTTCGTAATAAAGCAAAAATTCCAAATAATCCTACTGCCCGGTTGTATGCCACCGTATTGTTAGTTAAATAAAAATGGTTAAATATTTGCTGTACCAATATCATGCACTCACTATAAGTAAAATTATCATCATCATTTTCATCAGCATTAATCTTAGGGTTTCTATTTTGCAAAAAGTTCCGAGAAAAATTATTCTTAAAATTTTCTTAAATTTAAAAAAAAAATCAGTGAATTTTACCTAAAACACTTGAAGGGACTCACAATGGACCGCATTCTTGGCCTAACCAACCTAAAACTTTCAAGGTAAATTTAAGTTTAATGACATTTTTTGCAAATTTTTCTACCAGAGTAAATGATAAAGTACCTGATCATATTTTGAAGTGCTAAGTTATGCATACATTGGCCAAGACAGTATCTAGTTTCCAACATTTATCAGAAGTCTAATGGTGTTTTCTTTTCTACAAAAAAAAATACCACATTTTAAAAGGTGCATTTATAAAGTGTCTTGCCTAACATATAATAATGCAATTTTTTATTTAACGAGAACAAAACACAAAATTGGATCGCCCTGTTTTTAACAGCTGTCAAAAAGTTTTTTCTTCAATATACATATAAAAAAATATGTACATAAATCAAAAAGTATGTTCTTCAAAATATAAAAAAAAAAATACACATAAACCCAAATTTGATAATATATTAATATTAAAAAAATAAATAAATGAACAAAATGAATGACCAAATTCCAATTTCTTTAGTTTGTTTTTCATAAAATATGTAAACAAGAAAATACCTTTGCCAGATTGCGAATTTATTAACACCAAGTTTTTACGATTTCTTGATTTGACGTTTTTTTTTCAAATCAATTTTATAACACCGAATCCATTTAAATTTTATGTCACTGACAACCTACCATTAATAATGTAATGCTTTCTTTTGTTTTTACTATAAAATAATAGACAAAATTACTATTAAAAATTAAAAATTTTACTGTCCTGATTAGAGGCGATTTTTTCCCAACTTCGTCTGGTAACCCTATATATAAACAGAAGCCATCTTTTTACAGGGCATTATCAACACTCTCGATTTATACGGGGCGTAAAGTGCAATGCCTTATGACAATTAAGGATGAATTTTTTTAGAATAAAACACGCTGCCCTCTTTGAGAGCAAAGCATTTTTAAGAAACGAACACCAAATTGCATTTTTTTAAATAAAATGTGACACCATAAGGTTGCAGAAAAACGTTCACATATTTCTGGCAATAATCTATAAGCAATTTGGTTTATAACGTAAAAATCTGATATATTTTTTTTGGCAAATTTTAATTATTTATTGTAAAATATTATAAATATAAATTTACTTAAAGTATTGGCCATGGTTAGATATAACCTTTGATTTCATCCTTCTGACAATAGATGAATTTTGCACCAAAATAACAGCTCATTTTCAATCAACCCAAATTCGCATTTGGAACAAATAGGAGTCGGACGTGGGAAGGTCTGCAATAGTTTTAAGCTGGTCTTGTAATGTTTGACCGAGTGTTATCATGATGGCCGCTTATTTCGGGCGGTTTTCGGCAAATGCTGCGAAAGAAAGCCAATCAATTAAATTCGCCGCTGTTTTCATATAATTGTTTTGAGCCAATTTCAGCATCTCATAATATATTGGACCCTTCAGGTCTCACAATATACAGAGCATTACCATGAATATTCGACTTTGGCATTGCTACATTTTGTTGGCTACGCTTTTCATATGATGTCTTGCTTTTTAAGTTGTAGTAATAAATATTTTTTGTTTATCAGAAACATACCATTTCTTGCTTTTTAAGTTGTAGTAATAAATACTTTTCGTTTATCATAAATATGAAATTTTATGTAAAATTACTTCTTTTTTTTGGCGTTCAAACAGCATTTGGGAGACGCAAAATCTCAACGTCTCGCGGCTTTAACTCTCGCATTAAAAAAATTCTACTTGTTACAAGCGCTTGTAACTCCTTCTTAAATTTGATTTTTATTAGTGCCTTTAAAGTGTTTTTGCTGACCTGTACGGCCTTTGCTACCTTGTAAAAATACCTTATCTGAAACCCACATACCATCAGTCCCACGTTACAATCGATGGAACATACTCAGGATGTGCTTAAGCTACTTTTTTTTTAATTTTCAGAAATAAAGCAAAAGTTGATTTATCGCCACGAAACTCTACTCTTTTAAAGCAAACAACAACATTTTGTTTTTTTAAACTATCTCGTTTGATGATTTAATTTGAATAACATTCGTAACACTGCTCTGTGCGGAGTAGCAGCTCGCGCGTCCTTGTCGACATATTTTTTTTTTAAACAAACAGCTCGACTTTGTTTGTCTGCTTTTTGTGCGTTTTACGTCTCATCTCGCACTGGCTAACGGCTTGCTGTTGCAAAAATGTATCGAGTTACAGTTACAGCGGTTTTCAACATTAACCATAAGCAATAGTTTTTAACCTCAAATTTTTTACGTGTTTGTCTGGTGGAGAACCATAAATCACTGGATGTAACAAAAGAAAACTTAGACGATGTATTAGTGGAGAAACATTTGAAACTTAGATTAATTACTGGTGAAGGCAAAAATGCCCTGGAACGGATTCTGAAAGTTCCCGCCTTCCTATACGAAGGCTTAGGTCCACCGATGACTTTTAAATGGGACTCTAAAATTGTGTGATACACTGGCAATGTTCGCCAAAAACTTTAAGCTTAAGTTTAGCCAAAAAAAAATGTTTAATTTAAAATTATTTAAATCAAAGATATAAACTATTAAAATAGGAGTTTCCTAAAGCTTCGTACAGACGGCAGTCAGATCTAACAATTTTGGCAGTAAAATGTGCTAAAAATGTTTTTAAACTGTGTGAACTGGCAATTTTTGCTTGACAACGTTGTAAGAAATAGCATGGTCCGTTCATTGTAAGACAACAATATTGTTAGATAACTGACAAGTGTGAAAAGTCAAAACAACTAGAAACCCTACCTCTAATGAGCACGTGCTTTCTTCTTTTAAAAACGTTAAATGTAAATGATGCTTATTACTAGATATTTTAGAGTGTTGTGTTGCTGCTGCCAATGCATCTTTTTACTTTTAAATTTTTTTTCATGTTGTGGCACGCATAATGTACATGCATTTTAATGTTGATAGTGGTCAGAAAACAGTTTTGCAGTTTTGCTACAGATTCTTTCACTTGCACGTACAATTGTAGATTTAAGAAGAAATACAGTGTTGAAAACAAAAGCCACCCAATATAAAATGTAAGTAAACTGCTAAAAAAAACAACCCGGATGCGAGATATACAAGGAAAGAACTTTAAATGAAGATATTTTTTTGAATTATTTCGAGTTTAGTACTTACAGGATTAAATTTTTCTTATGTATTTCTATAACATTTTATTAAGTTTGGATTTTTAGTCAACTAAAAGCCAAAACAATACCTCTTTTAATATGTACTCATATGTATTTATGTCTTTTGCATCAATGATTGTTGCAACACCAGCAACGTTTTACTTTATCTAGCGCAATATTGTTACATTTACGCAAAAACCTCTTTTTATTTTCCAAACTTGCCATCAGTAGCATCATCACGTGTCTGCTTTCAACTTTAGTTACACAAAAATGTTCATCGTACGCATATAAATATTTATACACATACATTCATATCAATTTACTGGGTATATGGTATATTGTTATACTGCACAGTGGGTTCTGATTCAAATAAAAGTTGTTTGTCCCGGATATCATATAGATATCTACTATATATCAGATTTTTTAGGCTTAAAGTAATTTTAGGGAGAGGGTTAAATGGGATGTATGATTAATTCTGAATCTATCAGCAAAGAGGACATAATAATTATTATATTTATTAATAATTCCCCGATATTTATATTAGTACTGCCTGGTTGTCTGTCTATGTAAACCTTAGGTCCAAAGCGCGGTTTAAAAGTAAAGAGAAAATTTGATAAAATTTGTGAATATCGCTCATTTACTTCAATAGTGACATGACTCAAAAAAATCCATTTCGAGATAAACGCGTTTACAGTGTTTACTTTGCTCTAACAACTTTAAAAAAATACATTCTCTTGAAACGGGAGAGTATAAAAGATATAAGGATTAATTTTATACACAATTAAAAGAAAAAAAGAATACAGCGATTATTCCTGCATCAATTACTCCAAAATTTTATTTTTTGAGTTATGTCATTATTGAAGTAAATTAGCAATATGTTTTAATTGTCACAAGAACAAAACCTTTTCTTTTCTTTGCTGCCATAAGCCATCTTACTATATTTGTTTTAAGAGTAAAATAAAAACAAAAATATATGTTTAGACATAAATCACCTTTTCAAATTGCCTTAGAACCAATCTATATACACAGACAACTACCATCCGTTTAAATAGACGTTAGTGCCATAAATAATAGTTTAAAAAATCAGTGTATATCGTGGTGTAGGGTATCACCGTCTATTCTGTACATAGCGGACACAACTTTTACAATTCACTTAATAATAAAAAAATAATAACAATTCGGTTAATAACTGTATTTTAAAAACAAAATTTAAAAAAGACTAACATACATATACGCAATAAATATGCATTTTTGGTTAAAGATGACTTAAAATTAGGGAAGTAACGAATACCGATACCGATATATCGGTGATACATCTGGTTTGCCGATATATCGGTATCGGCGATATTTTACTTTCGTTACGCTGTACAGAGGGGTGAACAGTACCAAAAACGAGGATTAATTCAAAAATAAAGTTAGTTTTTCGTACAAGTATTTGGTACCATATAAAAGAAGATAAAATTCAACACGAATAACTGTAAAAATTGTTGTTTACTTTTTTTGTTATACGCTGTTAAAGTTGAATAATATTTTATAATTTGGAAATATTTGTTAAAAAGTGAAAATCAAGATATTTTAATTGCGATTTGTGAGAATTGTTTCTTAAAAAATACGATTTTTTTAAATCGATCTATCAACTTCAGGTATTTGTCTAATTTATTAAGACATTTTTGTTAAGAAAAATACTGAGGAAATATTTTCAATTTTTTTTTTTTTAATTGGCCAAAAAACTGAATTTTTTTTAAGAAATGTTGATTTTTAAAATGTTTGTGAAAATACTTGGGCAAAAATTTTTATAAAGGGTGGTTAAATTGTAAGGGCCGATGTTGAATGTGAACCACACCTAAACGCCAAGTTTTTTTCCGAATTTTATTTGACATTTCTCTATTTCAGACTTACTCAATTTGAACCATGGAGAGATACACAATCCAACAACGTGTTAAAGTTATCCAGACTTATTATGAAAATGGATGATAAATTTCGAAGAAAATCATCTTCAGTGATGAGCCACATTTTTACCTCAGTGGATTTGTCGATAAGCAGAATTTCCGCATTTGGGCGAATAATAATCCAAGAGTGATTGTCGAAAAACCAATGCACCCACAAAGAGTGACTGTTTGGTGCGGTTTATGGGCTGGCGGCATCATCGGGCCGTATTTTTTCCAAAATGAGGCCGGTCAGGCAGTTACTGTGAATGGTGTTCGCTATCGTGAGATGATAACGAACTTTTTATGGCCCGAATTGGAAGATATGGATGTGGACGATATGTGGTTTCAGCAGGACGGTGCCACTTGCCACACGGCTAACGAAACAATGGCTCTTTTGCGCAACAAATTCAATGGCCGTGTTATCTCACGTAATGGCGATGTCAATTGGCCGCCAAGATCATGTGATTTGACACCGTTGGACTTTTTTCTTTGGGGTTATTTGAGAGAAAAGGTGTACGTCGATAAGCCAGCAACAATTCAAGAGCTAAAGGATGAGATAATTCGGCACATTAACGGCATAGAACCTCCATTATGCCTCAGGGTCATCAAAAATTTGGACCATCGGATGGAGGTGTGCCGCCGTGGTCGCGGCGCCCATTTGGTCGATATTTTGTTCCATGCATAATTGAGTAATACCAGTATATCATAATAAAATAAAATTACAATAATTTCCTAAATAGTTTGTGTTTTATTCAAAATCAACATCGGCCCTTGAAATTTAACCACCCTTTATATTCTTCAAATATGATATTTCAACTTGCATAATCAAAAAAAAAAACACATTAAGTTGTTTTTTTTTTCGTTTTAATGATAATTTTAGTTTTTGTTATTTTTATGAAATGCAGAAGTTTCTGCTAAAATTACAAAAATTGATATAGAATTGATAGAAAGATTGCGTGTAATACTTATTGTTGCTTTCTGTGGTCACGAGATTCACTTCAAAAATTTCCCGACTTTACCATAAAACCAAAAATTTTTTCGTAAACCATTACCCATGGTTTTATATGCCTCCCACTTTACACAAGTTCTTAATTCATGTACCCGAAATAGTATCTTATGCTCTATTGCCAATAGGCCAACTTCCTGAGGAGGCACATGAAGCTCGTTATAAAGATTTTAAAAATTTTAAAGAACAATTTGCTCGTAAATGCAGTCGCATAAAATAGAATGAAGACATTTTTAATCGGTTTCTTATAACTTCAAATTCTTTAATTTAAAGCAAAAACAAACATTATGATAAAAAAGTACATAATTTAAATTGAAAACAAACAGCACTTGATTTGCTTATTTTGCTAAATCATTCCGATGTTGATGATAATAACATGAAGATTATGATTTTGATGAAGGTTAGGAAGAATTTTAGCAATGAATGTGTCTTGTTTCAAAAAAAATATATTGTTCGAAAAAATTACATAGATTTTTTTTAAAGGCTTAGTTAGTCTTTACTTTCTGTTCTGTTACAAATCAGATTTGTTTTTGTTATTAAAAAACCTGTGAAATTGATTAGTTTTTCTGTTCTGCTGCGGTTCAGTTTGTTGAAATCAAAAACTGGTTAAGTAATTGTAAATGACAGCAAAATAAATAATATAAAATACATATTTATATTATGTGCGTTCGTTTACTTTTCCAGTAAAATCCAGTAGGTGAGTAATATGAAAATTTTACAAATTTATATGTACGCGAACGCATTTCAGTAAAATCCAGTACAAATTTTGGGGTAAACGAACGCAGCTTTTGAAATAAACTATTTTTTGATTTTAAGAATTCATAAAATTTAATTTCTTCAAATTTATGTGCATTAAAGTTATTGAAATAAAACAATGGACGGTGCAAAACTAATAAATTTGTCATAAATGGCTGATAAGTTGCTACAGAAAAAGTAACTATTACAATTTCGTAACAGAACGGCACGGAACAGAACAGAAACAGAAAGCAAAGACTAACTGAGCCTAAGTTTTTAGTTTATTTAATAAAACAAAATAAATATTCCACTAAAATTTTACAACAAAAGCTTTTTTTTAATAAACAATATACACAGAATCCAAAAAACAGGCTTCCCTAAATTAATCCTCGTTTTGCATATGTTTCACCCTACTGCGCGCTGATACTTTTTTAGAGATTTTTTGAAAAAACAATTTAATTTAAAATGCATGAATTAAAATGAAATTAAAATGAAGAACAAAAAACCTAAAAATTTTGTACGTTTTAAGATTTTTATGCTTTTTTTTAAACAATATTTATGAGAATAAAAATCATTTTGCTGAAAATTTTTGGTTACTTCGAAGAAGCTACAAAATCCATTAGCAAGGTCACTGCTACATTGTCTGACGCTATTTTGCTATACAAAAGTCTTCAAACATTATTGGAACATGTAGTAAAGAAATAAACTGAGATAAACAGGAAGAACTATTTACTAAATCACCAGAAAATATGGCTTGAACCAAGAAAATTTTCTACCATTCTCGTCCAAGTCAAAAGTTTCTTATTGTAAACACATGTGTGGCTTGGTTTAAGCACAAACTTTTGACTCAAACGAACTAAAATTTACTTTAATACAGCTAAAAAAAATTTATTTTAATTCTATATATATACATGAAATTATTATTGGATTTTTGATTTTCTTGTTTTAAGAAATTTAATTGATTATTTAAAAAATAAACTTCTTTCCGTAAAGAGAATATTTCAGAGGCACTAAAAACGGCGACTTATTTAGTCGCCAGTAATTTTGTTTGTATCTCTTTTAGTTGCGGAGACATGAGGTTAGCAAATTTACCCGTTTTTACCCTTTTTACCTATTTTAACCTTAGTGGATCGATTTGGTGACAGACCAACCCCCGATTCAAAATTAAATTTTTTTGCTTCAGGCTTTTAAGATGTGCGATAATGAATCATTCAGTCAGTAATGTTACAATTTTATATAGCGTTACCTTTAATTCGTAAAAGAGCTAAGTCCCACATTTTTTGAAAACTCAGTTTTTGACGCAGTTCAATAGACTGTACAAAAATACATAGTTTGCAGAAAAAATACTATTTTATTGTTTTATTTGTTGTTTTGCGATGGAACGTAAAATTGCTAAGTGCAATAATGTTAAAGAAAAAGTGATAAGTCCCATTTTTTTTAATAAGTAAAATAAGAGTTACCTAGTATTTTTTGCCAATTACTAGCAAAAATTCGCTATACTCCCCTAACGTCGAAAATCATCATTATTTCAAATTCTATGGTAAGATTTTTTTTAAAAAAAAATGTTTTTCTTAGAGTGGGTTTTTAACATCGAGTTTAATCTTAGCGGCAAACTATAATTAATTAATCTTAGAATAAATTTAATTGAGTACTAATTGTGTCTGCCGTTTTTAAGAGGTAGCTTAAACCTCGCAGGATTGCCATACTGAATAACAACAATATATTTAAAAATGGCAACTTTTTATCAATTCACTTAGCATTTTATACAGAAGAAGAAGAATTTTCGCCCTTTTAATTCTTATAAAAAGAAAATTGATTCTTATAATTATTTTATTTAGGTTTTCATATGTTTCAGAATCACTAAAGTCTTCATCTTTATTAGAATAATCCATTTGTATACCCTCCACCACAATTAGTTGTGAAGAGGGTATACTAAGTTTGTCATTCCGTGTGAAACTTTTTTATTATTCATCTCAGACCCCATAAAGTATATATATTCTGGCTGCTTGAGTAATTCTAAGTCGATTTAGCCATGTCCGTCTGTCTGTCCGTCTGTCCGTCTGTCCGTCTGTCCGTCTGTCCGTCTGTTGAAAACACGCTCACTTTCGAAAAATTCAAAAGAAATAAACAAACTAGGTGTCAAATTGCTTGTAGTTATCCTAAGCAGTTTGAGATTGAATTTCAGCAAAATCGGTTCAGTAGGACCAGAGCTATGAATCAAAATGTGGAACCACCACCTTCAAAAACTTGATAATTTTGTTACAAAAACTAACATAAATGATGCAAAAATGCACGGAATGACATAAGATTTTGCACAAGTCCGTTTTATTCGACTAGAAATTACACTGTAAAATTTCGCGAAGGTCGGTCCATAATTTACCCTAAGCCCCATATAAACACTACTCCCGGAAAACGGTTTAGTACGCCTAAAACCGTAAAAAATAATGCAATCATAGCAAATTTTGGCTCGTCACAATTTTATAGGACTATAAATGATACTGTGAAATTTCGTGAAGATCGGTACATAATCTACCCTAGGCCCCATATATGCCCTACTCCCGGAAAACAGTTTAGTCTCCTAAAACCATAATTAATAACAAATCGTCACAGTTTAAGATAATAATAATAAAAAGACATCATACAGATATTACTCCTTAAACATTCGAACTGTCGGTGGAGGGTATCAAAGATTCGGCACAGCCGAATATAGCACTCTAACTTGTTACATGTAAATGTGTTGTCATTTGATGATTAAGCTTAAACCACCAACATTGGCCGCTTAAACTGGCAAAAAAAAAAATTAATCCTCATCTTAAGAACTAAAAACACAGATTAAAGATGACTAAATCTCTAATCTCCATGTTAAAAACCCACCCTTAAACTTGAGATTTTGGAAGTGGCTCCTACATAGATCATGTCGTATCTTTAAAACAACGTACTCGATTTGTTATACAATCCATCAAAAAATTTTAAATTATACCAGATTTAAGTCTTTCTAATATCATTTTTTAATTAAGCCATTAGTTTTGGAGTTATTGAGGCACAAAATTTTTGAAATCACAAAATTCATAAAAAATTTAAACCAAGACATATTTCCCAGTTTTAGTATTTTATCGTGAAGCTGCAGCTTTTAAAAATTTTATTTCATGAAAATCCATGGACAAATTCCTGTTTTATTTTCGATAAACTGAAAGTACAGGGTGGCTGATGAATATTGCTACATTAAGAAACTCAAATAATTTTTTTTTCAGTGTATGGAATACATTTTTCTTTTATTCATGTTAAAGCTCATTCAATTTTATTAAATATAGTTTAATTTGTTTTAAAAATAATGGAATTTAAATGCCCCCTCTGCTCGTTGATGCATGTGCGGCATCTTAGCAAACAGTTGTTCAATACCAATACAATGCAGCGTGATGAAACTGCACACCACACTGTGACACGAAGTGGATGCAATTCCGTCTCATGGAGTGTCTGTGGGTTGGAAGCACTCCATATTCGACAATTTTGTTTGTTTACGTTGCCGTTCAAATCGAAATGGGCCTCGTCAGACATGAAAAGACAGTTCAACATGTTTCCATCCTCTTCCACCATTGGAAGCATCTTCTGGCAAAATTCCAAGCAAATCGGCAAGTCTGCAGCGTTCAGTTTGTTGGCCATTCGAATTTTATATGGGAATAAGTCCAAATCTTTGTGCATAATTGACTGTAATGACTGTCTGCTTATACCCATTTGAGCAGATAAGCTTCTTGTCGAAACTCTTGAATTGTGTTGTATCGCAGCAGCTACAGCAGCGATTATTTCCTCCGTTCGAACTGAAGGGTTTCGATGGTAAGGTCTTCTGTTGACTGTCCCATGCTCATCAAAATTGTTTAGAAGTCTCATTATGGTCCATCTGCTCGGAGGATTGCCGCCAAATGTGCGCCTATACTCTCTTTGAACCGAAACTACGGACTCCAGTGCGTGATAACGGCGGACAATCCAAATTCTTGTTTCGGTGTCCCAGTTATCCATTTTTGTCAAATCTAAGAATCAATCTGCAAAATAAAAAAAAAAATGGACCACATTCATTAAATAGAAAAAAAGTTATTACATTTTTTTTTGGTAGCGGCTTTCATCAGCCACCCTGTACCTAGTTTTGAAATTTTTTTATCGCAAATTTGTGTAGAGCTAAAAATCCGAGTTTTACCCCTGCGGGAAATTTGTGTCTTTAAGCATTTATCCCGTGACCAGTGAATAAAATTTTATTATAAAACGTGATAGGTGAAAGCTTATCTTAATATCACTTAAGTGGTGATAATGTGTTTGAAAAACATATATTACTCTAAAGGAGAGGCAATTGAAGCAAAACTAGTCATGGAACTGTATTTTATGCTGGTAGTGGCTGATTCTATCTGGTATTACCTTATATGAAGGGAAACTATCATATTAACATGGTTCCCTCGGGACAATATCTGCTACAGGCATTATTTTAATCAAAATTTAATGTATCCATTTAGGTTATTTTTGTGACCTGTCACAAAGTGTCAAAAAGGAGCCAATAAACCTCCTCCTAGGACATCGCCATGTAAAAGTGACAAGTCCCCTTCATATAAAGTGTTAGAACTAGAACCGGTCCCTTCCACTTTAGAATTGTCCCGTGATAAGATTGGTTTAGTACTCTAATTATTTTTTCATTTATGTAGAGCAACATGTTCAGCTTATGTTTGCAGCATGTTGCTCTACACAAATTTCAAATTTTTAGCCTAGTACTCTGTTCAAATTTGTGGAAAATGTTGAGCAACATTAATTATTTCACATGAAAATTTTGACATGTATCAATGTTACCTATCATGTGAGTTTGTACGATTTGACGTTTTTATTCCTGCAAAGTATGCGACATTGCTTTGCGTATGTAAACAAACTCCACATGTATTTTAAATAAAAATATTTTTTTTTTATTAAAAAATTTAATAAAAAGGAAAGTAAATATGGATAAGAAACTGTTACCGGTTGTGTTATTTTAATTTTTTATTTCGTATTTAATAATCCGTACATAAATTTTTGCTTTTGTTTAAATTCCACTTGAAATAAGTGCAGCTTACATTATTTCGCAGTTGTAAAAAAATGTTGCCAAAAACATTTCAGAACTTTTTCACAAAATGAATGGCGTACAATACAACTCTATCAACATTTTTTCATAGATATTCCGCACAAGTTTTTTTCATATGCGTTTTGAGCATTTTACGTGAAATCTTGAACAGCGTACCAGGCTTAAGAAAAAATTAAAAAAAAAAAACCTAACCATAGAATTTGAAATAAAGATGATTTTTGACGTTAAGTGACTATAGCGGATCAAAAAATATAGTGGTGATTAAGAAAAAAAAAAATAAAATTGTTCCCATTTGTTGCATATTGTTATCAAACTACATTTTTACTCCTGCTCTTACTTTGTTCGTTTCTTTTAAGAAAAGCGTACACATTTTTATATTATTTTATATAATTTGTCTGTTTAACATTTTTTAAATAATAAAATGCTGACAAATTCGTATATCGGGTTCTGTTCTGGCCTGATCAACTCTTCCTAGACGGTAATTCCACCCTCGGCAAAAGCCCAAAGTCGACCCTTATGCCCTCGTAATCCGTTGACACCGCCGATCTCATTCAAGTTCTGCTAGCGACCTATCGCGAATTTTTTCTAACAGTCCCACTACGCTCAGTCTACTTCTCATGGCCCCTGTCATGCCGATCGAAGCTCACATTTAAGGCTTACGCAGAAGGTTCCTCCGATTTGACATCTCATTGCCAAACAAAGCACACATACGAAAGAACTGCTCTCACCACCCATGTGTACAGCTAACACACTACTGACGGCCTGGGTACCCAGTTCCAATCGTTGATCTGCAAGCATAGTAATCATTGAGACCCCTCTAAAATATAAAATTCAAAACAAATGAAAGAAAAAGTTCAAAGTTCACAAAATATTTAACAGAAATGGTGCTTAGTCACAAAAACCTTTGTAAAACAGTGATCCATAATTCTTAGTTGTCCGTGTTTTGCATGTCAAAAAAGGGTCGACAACAAAACGAAACTAGATTTAAAGATTTACAAAATATGGAGATATTAAATTGGACTTAGCTGCTTTACGAGTGAACGACAATTCCACAAAAATGTTAACCCTTTTACACTTTTTTCCATTTTTCTATTTGAATTCAAGTCATACAATAAAGAAAGTAAAGCCGAAGCCATATCATAAGATACCCTATATTCAAAAGAAAGTAATAGCATTTAAAGCTATTTTCGGGAGTTGTATTTGTGGCCAGACATGGCCCGATTTAAAAAAAACTAATTTTTAAGATGATTTTTGTTGCATAAAAATATTTTTGGACCAAATTTGATCTAAATATAATAATAGTTTATGCCCACAAATATTATTCCGGAAAAAAATTTTTATTACGGCCATGTGAAATTTTGGACCGATTCTCACTATTTTCAATATTTTTCGTCGTTATGACAACTATTATCTTAAAAATTGCGACATTTACTTTGCGCACGGGTTACATGGACTGACAATTAGCTAGCTGGACGGACAGACATCATCAGATTGACACAGAAAGTGATTCTTAATCGGGTCAAGGACCTAAGCTTAAAGGTGTTACAAACATCAGCATAAACGCATATTACCCTCCCCACTATTGTGGTGTGGATATAAAAAGAGGAAAAGGGGAAAACTTCCAGCGGAGTTTTTATTCATAACTGGGTTGTTTCAAATTTTTTTTTTATTTTCCCACTGTTCAGATGCACTGAATCGTTTAGAAAATGTTACGCACACAATCAAACTTTAGCAGATTTAGCTCCGCATAGTGATAAAATAATCAAGTTAAACAAGCATTACCTGAGCTAGTAATTTATTTAGCCCTCTTTAATTACATATTTTCAAGAATACTAACGACTACAATTTATTTTTGAAGGTTTTTATTTAGTTGAAAATTTATTTGCCAGGTATACAATTTAAATAATTTAGATTTTCAAAAAAGTAACTAAATTCAATAACAAAATCTGTCTTTACTAATGTATGGCAATTGATTTCAACTTACTTGCAACATGCTGGCAAAAAAATATAATTTTCCAGCTTTTAAACTTATCAGTACAAATACCGATAAGAGCTTCAAAATAGCATAAATATTACACTTGTTTAAATAATTAGGTTTCTTGCATTATTTTGCACATGTCTGTTGTTGGAAAAATATAATTCTTTAAAAATATTCGCAACCAACACACATGTGCATGATCAAACATCAAAAATGTTGTAAAAATCATATACAACACGTAGCTTTAGTTCCATATACATTTTCTCGTTTTCCAAGTAAATTGCTTATACGAGTATCCAGGCATAATGTATCTGTACACGTACAAGTATGTATGGATGTGTATGAAATGTATGTTGTTTCAACAGCCCGCATGCCACGCCAAATACATAGACCGTTATTTACCACACTAAAACTACAAAAAATATATATTTTCGTGCTTTATTTCACTCCCTGGTTTATTTGAATTTTCCATTTTTTGAAAAAGGAAATAAAAATAATGAAAACAAAAATACAATATTCCAACAATATTTGGGTTGACAGTTCAGCTCCTTTTACAACCCTACACTCACCCATAATGTCCTAAGAGGGTCACAAAAACCAACAGAAAATGTTGCAACTACAGCAATGGAAAAGTAACCAGAGTTCTAAGGGCATGGTTGGGCTTTCGATGCTACAATTTTGCTTTTGTTATTTTTAATGTTGCTGATGTGTTTTTAGAGTTGTTGGTGTTGCTTTTTGTTTTGTTGTGTGCTGTTTTCCAAAACGAAACGTGACCTACACGTTTTCGCGCCAAAGTCACGTTCTTTCTGGGTAATTTACGTTTGCGAAACAGTTGTTGATTTTGTGTCGCTCCCTCGTTCTTTTTCCCCATCTTCTCTTTTTCCTTTTTGTCTACCGCCCAGTATTCGTTTATTATGCATCGTTATTTAAAACTCCACAGATGAACTGTAAAAGTATCAGAAAAAAAAAAATAAAAATATTTAAAGGCTTAAAATCATTATTGTTTTAAAGTTTCAATCAGAAGAATTTTTTGAAATATAAATCCATCAGAAGATTTTTACAAAACTAATTTAAATGAAATAATTTCTTTTCGACTTTTCTTCTTTTATTGCAAAATGTTAAACAAATTTTCCAAAAAAAAAAAAGATTCTTTTCTCGCTGAAAAAAATTATTTCGAAAGGGTTTCATTAACAATAGTTCTCCCAGGGGTTGTACCAAGTGCTATGCGTTATCACAATTCTTTTGATATTGAATTCACTTTAAGATCAGCGACTAAATAAAAATTAATATTTAAAAATTGTTTTTAAGTAGTTGATTATTTCATTCCGTTTGCTAGTTTAAACCAGGGCTGCCATCCTGGGGATTTAGCCCCAAAGTTGGGTATTTCATGCAAGAAAAAAGTACAAAGAAAGTCATGAAATGATTGGGGATTTTTTTGGGGACTTAAAAAAAGTTCGGGGATATTTTGGGGATTTTACACATTTTTAATATTTATATTTTCCCTTTTTTATTATTTACTCTTATTTTTCTTTGTTTCGTATACTAAATATCAAAAAAAGTAGGTAAACTTTTACCTTGCTCTTATCAACAATTACTACGATGTAAAGGGTTCTCGGATTTCGTATTATAACTTTTTATATTATTTTTTTAAAAAATTTTAAATTTGGTCAGAAACAAAAAAAATTTACTTTTTAGGGTTTTGCTTTTTTATTTTGGGGATTTTTGACGATTTATTTTTTATTTCTTGGGGACAAGGAAAAAAGTACCTGGCAGCCCTGGTTTAAACGCTCAGATTAGCGGTTTAAACTTATGATAGAACTGTTAAAGGTTCGAACAGCTATTAAAAGGAAATATTACTTATGAAAGTATACAGTGATGTGAAAAATAATGGAGACACGAAATAATCTGGATACCTAACATTAAAATTTAAAAGGTCATATATTTAAAAAGAAATGGAGTATTGCAAACAAATAAAAGTGCCTTTTAGATAATTTATCTAACTTTTATTTTCGTTTTTTATATTCTTTTTTTCAAGTTCAAAATTTTGTATTTTTAGTAATAATCTAGTTGATTTTCATTATCAGCTATCATTTAATTTACATAAAGGATTTTGTTGTGTGAAAATTTTATGGCGATTATTATTTCATGTCAATTAGTAAATCAATACATTTTTTTTAAATAAAGAAATACAGATATTGATTTCGAAAACCTTAAACTTCCTTATTTTACACCACACAAGTTTATTTTACTTTGTTATTTTTTTAAAATTTAATTAAACCCTCAAAATGTTACCAGTTGATCAAAAATTCACAAAGAAAAGAAATGCTAAAACCGTTTTTTAAATGCCCAAAAAGAAAATAGCCATGACAGAAAAACATTAACAAAACTTCCACAATACAACCTCCTTTGCAGCGCAAATTCGCATTTATTCTCGCTCTCACCCTGACATCTTTTGAGCAAATACATAATCAGTTGTTTCTAGCGCCATGTAGGGCCATCTTACTGCCTCGGTAGGCTAGTTGGTAGTGAGCTAGTCTATCAGTGCCGTGGTCTTGGGTTCAATTCCCGCCAGAGACTCTGGTCTGCTGCTTACAAGCGAAGAGCTTTGCGGGACTAACTTAGGAAAAAAAATATACCATAACTTCTAGCGCCCACTCTGACACCAGCCTAATAACTAAAACTTTTTTTTAAATCAGCAGAATTTATTGAAATATACTAGTCATAACTTCTTATACCGTGAAAACCTAAGTGTTTCGGATTTGTTCTTAGAGAATCAAGTGGAAGCGGTAAGTAAAATTTTTACAGCCGTATTCATAAAAAATTAAAATGGATTTAAAATGTATTCTAAGAAAAATTTGTATGAACACTTTACCTTAAACACATTTAAAACTTATTTTATTTTTTATGAATACGGCAGTTAAAGTTCGAGCACGCGTCGGGTCTATATGGCTTCGAACTCTTTGAGGACTCATACATTTGTATCTAACACCTTAAAATTTTCCTAGTTTTGATGGTACTAGAATTAGTATTAAGCAGGACAAATGGTTGGGTGTGGATCGCTGATTAATTCATACATCTACAACTTCAATAGTGAGGCTTAATAAATTGTTTTTTGGGTAGCTCTTAGAACCAACGGAACGTTTCAGCAAAATCTTGGTGGAATACAAGGGGGAGACACTCTATACAAAGTAATTATTACAATCCCGATATCTGCAGAACTACAATAGTGAGACACAATAAATTGATGTTTTTGATGTATGCAACTTTTTAGCTCTGGTTTTATCAAAAACCATGAAGAAGAGTTTGTTTTCTTAAAATTCTTGATTCGGGGCTGATTTGTACGAATATCCTAGAGTGATAATCGGCCCGCTAGTAGACATCCCAGTGTGTACTGGTAGTGGTTAGGTAGCTCCCAGGCTCCTAAGCAAGAGTTAAGTTCATGGTCTAGACAGGCATGTACTAAACTTAACCAATGAGAGTTAGCATCCACACAAGAGAGCGTTAGTAAAACGTACTGTATTAACTTAATATTGAGAACACTGGGAAATTATGTCTTTATGGCATGTACATTTAAAGTTAATCTGGAACATACCCAGCACAATTTTTTATAATTATGGAAATAGGTAGTATGTAGTTGTATAGCTAGTTACAAAGTTATGTGTTATCCACGTAAGTACATTCAAAAGAAAAATCAATCCGAAACGGTATTAATAGTACGGTGAGTACGGATTTTCTTGAATCAAGTACAGAAAGATTGATTCAAGTACGAACTTTGAATTGCAAAATACTTAAATTATGCATATTAAATACCGAATTCGTCCTTGAAATAATTCGAAAATGAGATTGGTTTGAGTAAGACTAAGAGTGAATAAGTCTCAAAATACGCTTGAATCAAGAATTATAAAAATGATTTAATCCGAATTCGTACTTAAAATAATCCGAAAATGAGATTGGTTTAAGTAAAATTAAGATTGAATCAATCTCAAAATGCGTTTGATTCAAGTATTATAAAATTGATTTTATCCCGAATTCGTACTGGAAAAGAACCAAAAAATAAATTAGAAAGAAGATATTTTTATGATTGATTTACCTACCCGTTTTAACCTTATAGAATAAGCATCATGCTCAATATGGGTTTTACTTTAAAACTTAACATATTTTACTAAAAATATAAACCAAATGAGAAGCAAGAGTTCAATTTTACTTTTTAAACATGAAAATAAAAAACGTTTTCTTCTTGTTCTGTTGTTTTTGTTGTTTCTACACACATCAAGCAAATCGTTTTTTTCCAACTTGTGTGATGTTGTTGTAATTTTTACAACAAACTTTGCAAAACGCAAGTGTATGAATGCATTAAAGAATGCAATGCTGAGAGATGAGACTAATAAGTTAAAAGAGATTAAAGGCTTAATTAGCCGGGAGTAACAGTAACGTTGCAAATCAGCTGCTTCATTTTGTTGTACATATATGTAAAGCTATTAGAACGATTATAGTAAGCCGTAAGATGTTACGTCTAAATCTGTAAGAAGAAGATTGGTCGTACTTTTTTACTGTTAAGTTACTGTTAGGAATTTTTAAAAAGTCGCACAAAACGTCGTTTTATTAAAATAAAGTTGCACAAAAAAGTCGTTTAGGAAAGTAAAAGTCGCACATCACTTTTTTAACGTTTTAATAGATAAAAAGCAAAGCAAAACATAAAAAAATAATTGAAACAAAACAAGAAGTTGCACTTTTTCGTTTTCAGAAGCCTTTTTTATATTATTAATGTGTTTTTCCATGTCGCTGAAAATGATTGTTTAGTTCACTAAAAGCTGTTTTTCAACACTGCAAAAGAGCGCTTTGACTCCATGTCTTGGTTAAGCCATTTGTACTTTACTTCCCAATCTTTCGAATAGTATCACGGAATATTACGTTTCTTGAAAGGACCTGCATCGATGTAAACGTAATCTTCTTTCATTTACTTGGCGGCAAAAAATAATTTTGTAAAATGAGCTCTGCAAACACCACAACTTTTTATTTTAAAAAGCTTTTTTGCTAGAACTGTTTTTTGAAACTTTTGCTGAAAATTTGCGACAAAATTTCTCAAATACATTGTATACCTAAAAAGGTTGCAAAAAAGTAATAAAATTGTTGCCAAAGGGACAATAATCTGTGAATTGCTTTTAAATTCTGACGACGTTATTTTGACGATTTTTTTTTAAATAAAAATAATAGGAAATTTATAATTTGCTGCAAATGAAATGTTTTTTGTAGGAATCTTTACAAAAAATGCTTAAAAGTCGCAACCATGGTAGAATAAGTAAAAGGTAAAGTTGTTAGAAATTTTGTTCTCAATTTAAAAACCAATATAACGTTAAACACAAGAAAATAAAAAACATAAAATAATAAAACAAGTGTAAAAAATCAAATAAATTCATTTGACATTACATGGGTAACTCTCCTCTGTACTTATTCTACCATGTTCGCAAAAAAATTTAAAAAGTCGCTAAAGTTGGTGATAAAAAAAGTCCCACAAAAAGTCACAGGCTGCTACAAAAGGGTCAAATTGCGACTTTATGAGCTTTAAACCCGCACTTTGTAATTTTACTCTCAGAGTGGCACTACCAACGAAAAATTCAATCTTTTTTTTTACTTGATTTAATAATTTTATACTTTTTTTTAGAAGTTTCGGGATTGATTTTCGAAAGTAATCCCATTTAGGATTCTCTTGTGTTATTCTAACTTGAATTTTTGAGTAAGACTCGTACATAAAGTTAGTATAAAAAACTTAATTTATCCCGAGTGTTTTTCTTTTTGTGTAGGCTTTAATATAAAAAATGACTTTAAATTAGTGTAATGTAATGAGTTTATTAATGATACTACATTAAATAACTCATTACATTATACCAATTTATAAAATACTTTCTCGTAATTCTCACAGTAATTCGCAAATGCACGTGGTTCAGTTGGCTAGTGCGCCAAACTTTAAAAAAATCAACGAAAACAGAAGGGATCCAAATTCAGAATTCAACTGTGGCGGTAAGAGTTTTAAATATATTAAGACTTGTGCTTGTAAAATAAAACATTTCTCAACTCTCAACTTTTATTTTTGTTTTACGTTAACGGATCATGGAAAACAAATACCCTATTTTTTGCACTTAGTCTTAATATACAAATTTGTAGAGGAACCCATGCATTTTTGAATTAAAGTACAGAGCTTATGACCTCAAATATAAGTAGTAAACAGTTTTTGCAATATTATTAGCTGGCTTACTAGGTAAGCAGAACTTTTGGTGCGCATTTGCTGTATTGGAAGTTCTCTTATTCTCTAAACGCAAGTATTGAATATGAATCGAGTTTTGTTTCCCCAAAATTACATGTTTTTTCGACTTTTTCTAAAAGGATATTTTCTTGATAAAAAATAATTTCTGGCTGAAAAGACATTTTTCTTATAAAAGGCTCCTGCTTTTGTCCACACCATCGCATACTGACTAGCTACTTTGTGCGCAAAGTTCAGTTCGGAATTTGATAGGTATGCCATATCTTCCTTATAATTGTTGGTGTTAATCAGTGTTGTCAATTTAGCCATTTAGTGGCTAGATTTAGCCATTTTCACCCTGTTTAGCCATTAAAAAATAAGTTTAGCCATTAGCCAGTTTTTTTGCCATTTTTCAAATTTTTTAGCCATACAATTTTATTTGCCGTTTTTCTTTGAAAATAATAATTTTTATCTCTTCTCTACATATATAAAAATTACGTGTATGTTCGTGATCGCTAAACTCAAAAACTACTGAACCGATTTTGACCAAATGCTCTATGGTGAGAAGTGTTTCTGTGTAGTTTGAAGTTCGTCCGACAGATGGCGCAATATATAGTTTTTTGTGTCTATGGGCCGTGAATAGTGTTTCTGTGTAGATTATCTTCTTATCTAATCAAGCGGTTTTCTTAAAATTTGACATGCAGACACCGTAACATCTAATCATTAAATTTGTGATTTAATAGGAAATAGGGCAAAAGGCCTAAAGGGGGTAAAAGCTCCTCTTTCCTATATCTTCTTAATAATCAACCGGTTTTCTTAAAAGTTGACATGCAGATACTGTAACATCAGAAAGGAAATAAGTAATAGAGCGTGAAATAGGACAAACGGGGTAAAATCTCCCCCTCCTTTTATCTTCTTAAATAATCAACCAATTTTCTTGAAATTTGGCAGGCAAATAGTGTAACATCTGGAAGGAATTATAGCCTATATTTTTTATTATGAAATATGGCAAAAGCTGTAAAAGCTCCCCCTTCCAATATCTTTTTAACTTTTCAACCGGTTTTTTTAAATTTGGCATGCAGCCACTGTAACATCTGAAGTAAGTAAATTATATGGCAAAACAACGTTTGCCGGGCCAGCTAGTTTTATTATAAAAATTTATGAAAGTAAAACCAACATTTTTAACAATTAAATCGTCTTTAATTTAAATCACAACCTTTGCAAATGTTGAAAATCGCTATAAACTATGATGATGAAATATCTTTCAAAATAAAGGAACAGTATTCCAATATCAAATTTATAAAATGGATCCACACATATAATGCTGTTTTTTCTGGTTGCAAGTATTTCAAAAAAGAGATGCAGGCGGCAACAAATTTTTTTTAGAAATTTCAGAATTGACTATAATGTTGCTCTCACTTCCATCGTTTAATGCTGAAGTAGAGAGGGTATTTTGCCAAGTAAACATCGTTAAAAGTAATTTGAGAAATAGGTTACATTAAGCAACCGTTAATTCAATTTTTTTTAATTAGGTAAATATGATTACCATAACAATAAAATATTTAAAATATTGATACTAAGCCAGAATCACTTTCTGAGTCGAATTAACTATGTTTGTCCGGCTGGCTGTCCATGTACACCTTGAGCGCAAAGTACAGGTCGCAATTTTTCAGATTATTTAATAAAATTTGGTTCATAGGTTATAATGTGGTGTACGGTATCACCTAGTCGGGGTTGACCGACTATACTTTTTTAATTGTTTTCTATTGTAGATCTGTACTCAAAAGGTTGGGCTACTGTTGTCGTGATTATGATTTTCCTTCAAATTATTTAAAACTAATAGGCACGAGTGATTCCTATGAGATGAACAATAACGACATCGAATTTATCGATGATTTAATTTTTTAAATATCTGTCAAAATATTAATTCACGTTTACTTTTATTTAAGAAATTGATCTTAACTTACAATTTCATCGTAAACAACTTTAAATGAATTTTTTATGTTTTGCTATTGAATTTGAATGTGTTTTTATTTAAAAAGCTTTTAGCCATTTTTTTTCGTAAATTAAGCCATTTTTGGTCACCAAGTTTTGGCAACACGGTTAATATACAATTCGGCCACCATAATTTTTTTAATGTCTTTTATGCAATTGTGAAAGTAGGTATTGAATTCATCATAAGTCCACTATTAACCCCTGTTCTAAAATTACTTTGAACTCTAAAAATTTCTTAAGCTGATTCTTAACCCTATAACATAATTTTATTCTGGTGGGTCCATAAATGCACTTTCTAAAAATTTTTAAATACTGCAGTATTTTCTTATTGCTTTTTATTTTCAATAACATTTTTCGTTATTTTTTTTTTTTTTTTTGGTTAATTATTAATTTTTAATATCTTTAGCTCTGCGTCAGAATTTTAATTAATTATTTTTTTTACCAAAGGGTATGATTTTCAATTTTCCTTGTTTTTTATATTAAAAATTTTGAAGTGTCAAATTATTTTTTTAACACAAGTAGTATACATTATTAGTGTAAGTGTGTAAATGTAAATGTATATTTATTTTTTTTTATACTCTTGCTTCTGTCCTTTTCATACTCTGTTTCGAGTAATTACAACTACTTTTCCATAACAGACGGGTAAAAATAAGTTTTAAAAATTAGTGGCAAGTCCACAGCAATTGTGGTGTCACGGGATTTCAGAAAAGAGTGCACCCCGCTACCCACCACTGCTTTCAATATCACATTTATGCGCAGGAAATGGTTGGGTGTTTTAGTTTGAAAACATATAAAATAAAAAAAAAAAACAATTGAAATAAAAAAAATATTGCAAGTGGATTAAAATTTGACATTTATGACAGTTTTCTTGCTAAGTTGTCCTAGATTTTATATTTCTTAAAATAAAAAAAGAAATGTCAAATGTACGAAATTGTTAAAACAAAATTAATGCAGCAAAAACTATTTAATTAAAATACTTTTTAATTAGTGCTACCAATAAACAAAAGAAAACTAAAATACTAAAAAAGAATTTCAAAATAAATTCCTTTAGAATAGTTTAGTTCCATTCAAGTCACTCAGGTTTTACTGGTTTTTGCAGTATTTGAATTTATGTTGATTTAATTTTTTTAGTCCTTTTGTTCATTATCAAAACTATTTGTCTTTTAATTTATATCCATGTGTGAGTAAGAATATTTAATTGTATGTATGTTTAAGTGATTAAGGCAGTATTACGGAATTGGTGTTCTGTTATTTTTCTTTGTTGCTGTTGCTTTTTATTGTTTTTATTATCTTTTTTATGTGGCCACAATGTCTTAATTATCAAAAGCCGGTAGTAGACGTCTGCTTGTAAGAAAAAAACCACACAACTAAATGAGACTCAAATTGGCCAAATTTGTTATTTCCAACATTTTTTATAACTGTAGCTGTCAAATCGAAAAAAAAGAGAAAAACTTTTTAAGAGTAATTCTAAGGCGCATGCCTGAGAATTTTAGATAAATGTGTAACAAAAAAGGATGAAAAGTAAAAAAACCGCCAAAAATTATTTTTTATAGCATGCAAAAGAATTTGCAAGCTTCAATTTCTTTTAGCTCTTATGAGATATTTTTTTAAATTTTCTTTTAATGTCTGTTCATTAAATAAGAATTGTAGCTTAATATGATTAGTTTGGGAATTACAATTTAAATTCAATATCAATTTTTAAACGAAAATTTTTATTATAAAAGCAGGCAATTCATTTTTCGAATGTTTTAATGTAATTTTTTTTTTATTTTTTGTTAAAGAAAATCTTTATAAATCTACAGATTATTTTATTCGTTTGTTACTTTGGAAACTTTTAAAAGTTTGAAGTTTAAAAATAACTTTTCGAAAGAGACGGTGGAAAATGTTTAGCTTTCTTAAGAATGGTCTTGTCAAACTTTAATCGACCTTCAATTGTTATGTATTTAAACCAGTGCTCGAAAATAAACAGAACATTATTTAGCGTTCGGCTTACACAACCAGGAACGATATCTGTTTTTTAGTGTTCGCATAGACGTGCACAAACAATCCTTAATATCGCTCGTAACAATTTTCAAGAAAGACCCGAACATTATATTGTGTTCTGTTCTTCGTTAAAAAACAGAACAATTGATATTGTAGACAAACATTTTATTTTAAAGTTCTATAATGTTACTTTTTTACATTGATGAAGAAATGAACAAACAAAAAATTTTAGCAACGACCACTGCACGAATAACTTGTGTGTGTATAGTGTATATTTGTTTTGTTTGTGTAAAATTATTAAGCTAGCTTTTTGGTTTTTTTTCGTATGTGTATTTTGTATGTGTAAACAATTTTTGGTTTATTCTTACCAGCCAAAAAAGGGCTACGCACAACTGAAACGAACGAACACTAATGAGCTGAACCGAACACAATAAAGTTTGTGGTTTTTTGAAAAAAAAAAAACCGAACGGAATTAAATATTCTCATCTTTTTGTTGAGTTGGATAAGAACAGTATTATTTTTGTTCTCGAAGATGACAAATAGGGAAACGTTAGTTTTTTAAAATGATTTACCACACAAACACTATTAGCGTTATTGTTTTCCACAAATCTACCGAACCGAGCACTAAGAAACGATATTTAATCTTTATTTTCGAACACTGATTTAAACAATAAATATATAATATTAATGTTTAATTCTATTAATAGTGTAAAAAGCTATTTTAAACTGTTCTACAAGTAGTAAAGCGGCATCATTAAACTTACATTTTTGTGAATGTGTTAGTTATAAAAAACTCACACGCCCTGTTTGATGTCAGTTTGAAGAAAATCTTTTTAATTGAATAAAAGTTTTAAGACAGTTTGATGGAAATTTCTTAATAATTCATTAAAAAATAACTAATTTTCAATAAATAAAGAAATATAATTTGACAAATAATAAAACATTTTGTTTGAAGTTTGATGATAAAAATCTTATATGTATGTATGTGCTGTGCTAAGAAAATCGAAATAATGCCAACGCGCACGCAAATTTGATGAAGCAATTTGATGTGGCCAGCGCGTTTCAGATTTTTTTTTTTGGAAAATCCAATCATCTAAATGATCTCTTAGAAACCACTTTAAAAGATTTATCACAATGATCCAAAGCTGCACGGAAAGAAGTTTATTTTCTAAACCAATCAAATTCAGTTTCTTAAAACAAGATAATCTATAATCCAAAAATTATTTCTTGGTTTTAACTTTTTCGTTCGTATTTAGAAAAATTTTCTTAAATAAAGAAACATTTTTTCATGATCAAAAAATTTATGTCTTCGGTTTATGATCAAAAATTTCTTAAAACAAGAAATTCAAAAGTTGCTTGTTCTTATTAAAAATAAAAAGATATTTTCTGAGTGCAAGCTACTTTTATTTCATATCAGTCTGATTTTCTTAATTTTTAAATAGAATCGAATTTCTTGCAAAAAGAAACAAATGCTAGGGATTTCTTCAAATTAAAAAAAAAAATTGGTTTAATTTATCTAATTTTTATTTGAATCAATTAATAGTTTCTTATTGTTTTATTAAGTTTTCTTAAAATAATTAATGCTACACAGAGGGAAAAATCCGGTATAAAAATACCGAAATTGACAACATTCGTTGTCAAAAGTGAGCCAACTACGTTTGTGTTCAATTTAAAACCGACGGTGTCAACATTTTATAAACACCTCGTTGGGATTTTGTCTCACTCTGACAATAAAATATTATGATATTATCACCATAATAGTGTCATTTCGACAACATGTTGTTTGCATTTTCGACAATATACCGTTGGTATATTGACAACATTCCGTTGTCATTTCGACTACACGTTGTTCCTTGTCTAGTTAAAAGTAACCCGTTCTGAGCTTAACCAATAAAAAAAAATATTTACATATGTTAAATATATTTATTTATCAAATAGAAACTGGGAATTATCTCCTTTCGTAGGTTACTTTATATTATATTCAACATTTTTTTATTTTTCGAATTTATTCTATGAGTTACATTTCAGTTATGTATTTTATAAAAAAAAATATAATATAATAGTCTGGTGGTGTATAAAAGTCATTCCAAAAAATTTAAGGAATAGAACTATTACAAAAAAGCTTTATAAAATAAATAACTGAAATGTAACTCATAGAATAAATTCGAAAAATAAAAAAATGTTGTATATTTATTTATTTTAAGTTTTTAAATAAGAAAACAAATATTATAAATTATTTTTGTATTTCTTTCCATGAAAACAGATTTTCTCTTTATTTAGCGTGGAGACCTAAGTGTGGTACAGCTTTAGTTACATTTTCTTTATAAGTCACTTTAGCATCTTAAACAAAATAATTGTAAAATTAACTAATTATGTACAAATCCCATCTATATACATATATAAAAATGAAAAAGGTTTGTGTGTTTGTTTGTTTGTTGGCTTATTTTTACAGTAATATCACGTAAGCCCTTAAAATAAAATAGGCTACTTATTTTTTCGATAGGGGCAGTGGAGTTGGTACCCCTCATAGGATGCCAATATTAAATATCGCATATCTTAAGAGCCGCTGCCCGCATTTTGTTGAACTTTTGGTAGTAGGATCTTCTGAGCCCCAAAAATAGCAGCGGGGGAATAGGTATCCCCATAGGGCGCCAATGTTTAATATCGCATATCTTAAGAACTGTTATAGTGAGAACGTTCATACTTTGTAGAAGTCACTCTTATGGTATACTACACTTTTGAAAATAAAAATAAAGCAAGTAGGCGAATTGGGGGAAATACCTCCCATAGGATGCATATATTAAATGTCTCTCAACTGAAGAACTACTAAAGTGAGAGTCTTCAAACGTGGTTTAAGCTACAATTATGGTAAACTATAAATATCAATATAAAAATTGGCGGGGTTGACAGAGGAGGAGCAGTACCCCTCATAGATAGAAATATTAATAAGAGCCGCTGCACCGATTTTCCTTAACTTTTTGCAGTAGGATCTTCTATGCCCCGAAAATTAAATAAGATATCAGCAGGGGAAGTGGTACCCCCATAGGACGCCAATGTTTAATATCGCATATCTTAAGAACTGTTATAGTGAGAATGTTCAAACTTTGTAGAAGTCACTCTTATGGTATACTACACATTTGAAAATAAAAATAAAGCCGGTAGGCGCAGTGTAGCGAAGTGCACCGGGTTAAGCTAGTTATTGTATATTTTTACTTACCTTTTATAGATACAAGAAATTTTTTAATTCCTTATTGGCGTCGTCGATAAGGAATTGATCTGTTTAAAATTTATATTTTCTTCAAAAATAAAATCTTGGCAACTACAAAAATGTGGTCGTCACAGTTTATTACATTTTTTCACGGTCCATGTTTTTTATTTTTTTATTTTCAACTATGTAATTTAAATTCAATTATAATAATTTGCACTTTTTTATTTTGATAAACTACGAATAATAATGACAATACTATTAGTTGAAAATTTGTAAACGTCTTTTTTTGCTCTGTGTACACGTTTTAATGTAAAAAATTCAGCCTTTCTTCGTAGTTTGTAAAATATTAATGGCCAAGTTCACCAATTTACTTAAATATAAACTTCGGTATGTTTAAAATTTGTTTTTCATATTAAAAAAAAACAAAATTATATAAAAAACTAACTACATATACATATTTGAATTTAAAAATTTACAAATTAACTAACGACCTTCTAATTCATTTTTTTTTAAATTTTTACTTAAATTACTCGTGTGTAATGCATTATATAAAAGACCCCAACTAATTGTCATTCTTTTGCATGCAGAAGCCAAACATTATGGATAATAGTACTGTTCTTTTGAAAAAGAAAATTGCTGTTGCACAAATTTGTTTTACTTCCTGTACCCAAAATCGATATGTTGTTGTCCACCTTTAAAATTTTTCCAAATTGTAGCTGGTCAAGAAGTGGTCGAAAACAATGTTTCGATCTCTTTAGCTACAAATATTGATGTACAAATCCTTTATTCCCTTTACTTTATATTTAGTGGATTTTGCTATGTATTTAGTGAAATCAGGGGCCTTATTCTGGCAGTCGTGATCGAGTACTTTCTCGATTCGAAAGCAATTTTATTTCAGTCGATACTGAACGAATCTAAATTATTTTTTCAGTATTGTGAAACTCAAATTATTGCTTTAAAACACGGAAAAAAATTCCGATTCGTTTAGAATTGGCTGAAATAATTAGATATTAAATTGCTTTCGAATCGAGAAAGTACTCGATCACGATTGCCAGAATCAGACCCCAGTACCACCAAGGAAAGCATACAACTGTTCATCAACAGTGACGTAGGCTCCTTCTACATAATTGCCTAACAAATATGTAAATTTTTACTGTCGCTTTGTCTTTTTGTTTTCGTTTCTGCCTAAAATCGACGTATCCTCACTGCAGATTGAATGATTCCGCAATGGATAGACCTTTTGTACTTCCTACGGGTGCATAGCTTGCAGATCTCTGCATGTTATGGGTACGGAATCTGGCAGCTTTTGGTAATAAAGCTAATCAAATTGTTTCCTCTTTGCCTGTATAGTTACCACTTTTTCATGTCGGCTTAAGTGTCATCATCAATGACATATTCTGGTTACTGAATTTCTTCTACATCGAAGTAATATTCAGTTACACTAGCCTTGTTATCGAACACAACCTCTTTAGATACTAATGGCTCATCGTCACTATTATCTTCTCTTAAGTCTTTTTAACTCTGGCGAATGTATTCATGTTGTTTCTCATAATCAAGTGCACTTAGCTGCCCTGGAGTAAGCCCTTCACCACTTGCCATTTTTTCCTGAGCTACTTTTTTTTCTTACTTAGAGGAGAGGAATTATCGACCAACGAAAGCAACAAATAAATGCAATTTTGTGTTTTTGGTGCTGGACTTGTTGTAGTATCGCCACAAACGTTTACATGAATTCGCCTTGATTGAAACTAATTGGTCTGGGGTTACAGAATTGAACATGAATTCGCCTTGACTGTTATATTGCGTTAATTTTCTGAATTAAATACCGAAAAAAAGAAACGCCCCATACTGCTGTTGACGTACGTTTAATTTTTCTGCAATTGACATAATCGCTAAGGGTCCGATTCCCGCCAGAGTCTCTGCTCTGTTTAACTGATGTTTAAGTTACTATTGCTCAGTAAGTTAAGGAAGAATTAAACTTGAAATTGTTTTTGTAGCTTTTAGTAAGTCTGGGATCACACTATGAAAGTTTTCTTTCAGAAGGTCTAAGTTTAATTATGAGAGGGGAAGAGAACATGCTTTTTTCTCTCCTCTCTCACCCATAAACGCAGACTTTCTGAAAGAAAACTTTCATAGTGTGAACCCAGAGTAAATAAATAAAAAAAAAAAAATTATAAAAGGTCTAAAAGATGTATCACTAAATTAAATTTTGATCACAAATGCACCAGCCTCAAGTTCATCAAATTTAATTTTTATTAAATTATTTTAATTATAATAATTTATAATATTTTAATAAAATCAAATTTAGATTTAAAACCATTAACAGTTCAATAACCTACAAAGAAACTTATTGATTATAAAAAATTCAATTGAACACTTGTTTCAAGTTGATATTTATTAGGGAAAATAGCACTACTATTGTATTAAATATAATCGTATTACATCAGTCTGATCTGAAAATCTGATGCATGAAATTTATTATGTTCATAATTAAAACCCATTCTAATCCCTCTATTATGTTTCTTTTCTTTTTTAGGTAAGTCGCTTACAAATACTTCTTATTGTTGTTCAGCTTTATGCATAATTAAAATGTACACAATTGTATTGAAAACTTTTTGCTGTAAGTAAAATATAATTTATTGTTTTGTTTAAGTTAATTTTTAATTAAATATAACATAATTTCTAAATGTTACTCACATTCATTCATGTGCACAGATTACAGTGTATAACAAATATTTGTTTAAACAATCAAATTTTATATTATGTGTAGAATCTAACAACAAGTAATAATGTTTTACACGGCTGAGCCGAATCTTTCATACCACCCATTAAGAATTATTTTTTGTGGGGTAAACTTTGTCTTTATAAAACGTTGTGTGAGTTAAATTTTTTGACAAGTTTATTACTCGATTAAAAGCGAATTATGAAATGCATATAAGCGATACATACTATATATATTAATAGATTATTTAATTATTTATAAGGTTTACACGTTTTTTTCTGGAAATACATTTCAGCGTATAAAATACCGAAATTTTAATTGGGATTTGCTATTTCGCCTTGAATGCCGATGATTACAGGATTCTCGATTTCGGTATTGCAAGACATGATAGATGAAGAGAAGGTTTATGTGATGTAGCTCCTAGTTTAGTGGGCGGAACTTTATTTGTAACAAAAATAATATCATCGCCATCCGATTGTGCTTGATATTAATTTCAGGAGTTTAGGGAACTAGGCACTAAAATAATTTTTTTTTCTTTTGAGTCCTTTGGAAGTGAGCGTGTTTTAACAGAATGCCAGTGTTTAATCGAAATGGAATTAATCCAGGATGTTTTTCGGGTATTTTGTGGCGCTTTTTTTGGCTCGATGCCCTTTTATTTTCTTCAAATACTACCTTTTCAAAAAAGTGTATTTTAAAGTTATTTCTGTGCGTTTGTAGCGCTTTTAGTGCGGACAATTGTCGACCTATCAGAACAAAATTATGTTATAAGGTTAGGATTCATATAAAACTTCTTTGTGCCGAATATTATTAAGATATACTCATTATTTGTTTGCATTTAAGTGATTTTTTGAATTGGGTTCATATGGAACCTGTGGTTAGTTTAAGATATGTCAGCACAACATTTTGTCATGACATATAACCTATTGTAAAAGTTAACAGTTATTGTAAAATTTATTAAACATATTCCATAATAAAGGAGTAGTATTTGTATGTGATCTATTGTCAATTATGGACCGATTCCAATACAATTTGTTAAGAAGATTAACATTACAATAAAATTAGTTGTGACCCAATTTAATCTAAAATGCCAACATAATGAGATGGATTATAAGCACAAGCACCGATTTTCACCATTTTCTATAAGGGTGATCCTTTTGACAATAAGATTCCATGTTCCAAATTTCATCAAACTATCTGCCATTTACATGGACTGCCAGCCAGCCGGAAGGATGTTAGATCATCTTTAGATTGATTCAAAAAGCGATTCTAAGTCAATCGGTATACTTAAAAGTGGGTCTAGGATCTATATTTCAAAGCCTTAAAAACATCAGCACAAACTCATAATACCCTTTTTACTATTGTAGTTTGGGTATATATTTGCACACTGTAAAGGACCCAGAGTATATACATATACTTATATGTATAAACTTGATACCGGCTCAAAATACAAAAACCTTCATATATTGTACTCCACAAGGCTGCCCGTATTTTAATGGACAAAATAAATATGAATTTAAAATTTCAGACAAATCGGAAGAAATTTCGAAATCGCTAGAAATTAACAATTTCTCAGTTCTCAATTTGAAAAGGGATAAAAAAGTTCGATATCTCTATCTGTGTAAAACAACTAAGCGGAGCAAATATTGTTTTTGAATACTTGTGCGTTTGGTAACAAATTTTCAATTAAATCCTTTACTGTGAAGCCTCTTAAAGAGTTTTGGTAGTAAATGGAGACTTTTGACCACTCGCAATTCAAGAAAGGCAAGCAAGTCCAAAAAGGTATTCAGATATTTCAAAAATGTCGAAAAAAGCTTTTACTTTTGCTGGAGCTTTATTACAATAGCGACCATATACAGTACTAACAAATAAACTTATTTCGATGACAGCTTTCTTCTTAGTTTTAGTGGCATCAAACTGATTTCGAAACGTTAATATTTTTAGGCAGTATTTGCTGTTGCCATTCAAGTGGCATGGTGACAAGCGCCTGGTGCACGAAATTTAAACTCTTACTTGTTGTATTTGTGTCTGCCAAAAAGTATCCGACAAAGCGTAAAGAGTTCAAGGTAATCGGTCCTGGTTTGTTGGTTTTTGATAAAGCCCGAATAATATTTATTAATTTCTTATCGTAGTTCGATAAAGTGGCTTTATCAATTTTCTACTACTATTGTTTTTGAAAACGCTTAAATATTTGCACTTCTGATCCAACTTTACTTACATAATTCATAATCGAAGGACCGACTGCTTTTACGATTTAGAGGAATTTTCGAATAAAGCGATTTCGATTTTACGAGGTTAAAAAAAAAAAAAAAAAAAAAAAAAAACGATTTATAGGGGTTTGAATTTTATGAGGTTTAATTTGAAAAATAAATAATTTATTCAGGCATCAGAAATTAAGAACAGAAAACTTAAAATTTAAGTTTTTCATTTGAAAAATTCAAAACTCATAAGTACAAAGTAATTTTTTTTTCTATCAGTTTAAAAAAAATTAAGAAACACAAAAAAGATATTTATTTTTGAAGTACAATATGTATTTTGTACATGAAAAAATATCTATCATTGGTGTTCAAAAAATATTTTCATCCGTACAAAAAAAAAAAAAAAAAAAAAAAATATTTTGTTTGAATTGTTTTTAAAGTTAAAAAACTATAAAGCTTTTAAAAAAAGTTTTAAAGAAAAATATTTTTTTTTGTTTTTAGAAACTTACATTGAGAACTCAAATTTTGTAGTTTAAATTGTAAATTTTAATTAAATTTATAATCACCCCTATTATAAAAATGCAAATTTAAAAGAAGTTATGGGCACAAATCTTATTAGTAAATTAAACGTTGCAAAAATTCGCAAAAGTTTGCTAAAATAGCGAAAATATTTAACTTGCGACGATTGCTTCATAGAGCAACAAAGCTACGCAAAAATTGCAAAAATTCGTAAAATTTTGCAAAAATAGCGAAAATTTGCGAAAATTTTTAATATTTCAAACAATACATAAAATTAATTGGAAGTCCCTAAAACTATAAGGATTGGCAAAAATTCGGTAAAAATTGCAAAATTAGCGGAAATTCGCAAAAATTTGCTAACAGCGGCATCACAGAAAAAAATAATATTCATATTTGAATTCGAAAATCGCATATTTGATTACAAGAATTTTTGAATTTTCTGCGATGACGATTTTTGCGGTATTGATTAAAAAGTTGGTATGTATAATTGTTAAATTTTTGGTCAACAACCAAGTTTAATGATTCAGTAAAAAAAGTTGTTGCCCAAATTAATTTTTTTCAACAAAATGTTTACTTGATTTGTTAAAATAAATTGTTGAAAATGTTGAATAAATCAAACAAAATGTTAATCGAATCTTTATTTTTTTATTTATTAATGATGATGTCATAAATTTTCAATTTTTATATTTTTATAAAAACACTAAAATTTATTATGCAGGGATAAGTAAGTTCCTATGCGAATTTCACTGGTTGACACTGTTGCCAACTTTTTTTGAACATTTCCCGCCAAATCGGAGTTCAAAACCGCTAGAAACCGCTAAATATTTAATTTAGCGGGAATTTTTTTAAAAATACCTCTAAAACCTAAACATTTTTATAAGTTTTATATAAATCTAGATATAGGCTGATTTTTCAAACGTATATGACTTTCAAATTACGTTGCATACTAAGGTTTCCAACTTCCCTATTTATTTTATTTCCAAAAATCAAATAAGTTAGAGTTATGTATTCAGCTGTGCCGAATCTTTGATACACTCCACCAACAGTTAGAATATTCCCGGAGTGGTCTTTATATGGGACATATGGTAAATTATAGGCCGATATTCACGAAATTTGAACAAGTAATTTATAGTCTTGTAAAACTTTGACTGACCAAATGTTATTATAATAGAACACAGATTGAGAGCTCTACGGTTCTACGCGTACTAAAGCTTTTTCCGAGAGTAGGGTTTATATGAGGCCAATGGTAAGTAATGGACCGATCTGATCGATAGTTGACAGTGTAATTTCTAGTGATATAGGACGAATTTGTGCAAAATCTTATATCAATATGTGCATTCCGCCATTAGTTTTTGTAACAATATTTTTAATTTTTATAGGGTGGTTGTTCCACATTTTAATTCATAACTATTTTCCTACTGAACCGATTGTGCTGGAGTTCAATCCCAAATTGCGTAGGTGAAATCTAAACAATTTAATGCCAATATTTATCTTTTCCTTTGAGTCGTTTGAAAGTGAGCGAGATTTCAACAGAGGGACATGGCTTAATCGACTTAGAATTACTCAAGGAAACAGAATAAATATACTTTATGGGGTCTAAGATGAATATTAAAACAGTTTCACCCGGAATGACAAACTTATTATATAAGTAACGCTAGTTTTGGTAATTATTGGCCGTTTTAAGCAATTAGATAAAATTAGTAAGATGAAAGTTAGTGAATTATATTGCTTGGGATCTATCGTGATAATTAACGTTTCCTTACCTTTTGTTTCAAAATTTTAAGCAAGCTAAAAGTTGTGAATTGTCACATACATCCCTAACAAAATACTAACTGAAAATCGTAAAAAAATGTCATATACAATCTTCAGTTCACTAAAAAAACAAAAGTGAACATAAACAAGTAGTTTTTAGCCAGATAAACAAAAAGAAAAATTAAAAAATCTGTTAATTTTAAATTTGAGAAAGGTTTTTGAAGCGAAAATGAGCCGCTGAGAGTTGTTTGAAAATCGCTAGATTTCCCGCTTACCGCTAAAACGTATTTTTTCCCGCGATTGGCAATTCAAAAACGCTAGATTTAGCGGGAAAATCTCTAAATTGGCAACAGTGCTGGTTGATTAGGCCAGATCATCAGGAAACCTTTTCCAATAGAGTTGTGTCGGTCATGAACGAACTAGTTCAATTGAACGGATCAGTCAAATGAACGATGAACGGCCGTTCAGTTTCATCGTTCAATTCCGTTCAATCGCTCACTTGAGTCTTTTTTGTCAGTCGGTCACTTGCTTACCGAACAACTGGTTGAAAAGAAACAACAATACTATTGTGGTGTATATGTGATGCTAGAAAAATATACTTATTTCATTTCCTCATTGCTTTACACATTTTCATAATGCGATTAGGGTTGTCAAGTTTCTTGGCGAGCTAATTTTCAATTCGGCGATATGGCGATTTTTTTGGCGGCTTTTAAAATATATGGCGATTAAGCAAAATGTTATTACATTTGAGATGATTAAGATGACTGATGATTAGGAAAAAACCCCAACAATCAAATTTATATTTCTTTAAAGTATTAAAAATGGATAAAAGTACTTTAATAAAGTTATCAAAAGATTATTTTAAACATATTAATGATGAAATTGTGAAAATTTATAAAATATTTAAGAAAAAAAAAATCAAACATTAAGCAGAAATCGTGGTCGGTGGTACACGTTCATGTTGGCCGATTCTACATTATACTTAGTTTGAGGTATGTTCAGAGAATTCTATGTGATTATTGAAGTGATTTAGTTGTAATCATGTCAATCTGAAGTGATTAACAAATCACTTGAATGTATGGTTAATTATCTCGATTTTAATGTGATTAGAGCTTTATCACGTTCGAGTTGCTTTTACGTTCGTTATTTGGAAAGACTATTTCAATGATGGTATTCCATCTAATTTAAATCAGTTTTTGAAAAAAGTTTATAGCTATAAGGATACGTCCAGTACGTACCATTTTAAAGAACTTGCTTTTACTGTCTTTATGTGCACATAATTCCAACTGCTAATGTCTGTGTTGAAAGAGTTCTTTTTAAAAATTAAAATTTGCCTTCAAAATAGAGTGCAATACAAACTTCTTGACACGTTATTACGAGTTATAAATTATATATTGTAAATATCACTTTTGTACCTTCACACGATATGTTGAATAAACTGAATCATATACATTGTTAAAAAAAAAAAACAGTTTGAATTGCCTTTCCGGTGAAGTGTATATCCAATATTTCTTTAATACTAACCACAAAAAAAAAACGTTTTGCTGCTTTAAGGCTCCGTTAGTCTTTACTTTCTGTTCTGTTCCGTGCCGTTCTGTTACGAAATTGTAATAGTTACTTTTTCTGTAGCAACTTATCAGCCATTTATGACAAACTTATTAGTTTTGCACCGTCCATTGTTTTATTTCAATAACATAAATGCACATAAATTTGAAGAAATTAAATTTAATGAATTCTTAAAATCAAAAAAGAGTTGATTTCAATATAAATATGTATTTTTTATTATTTATTTTGCTGTCACTTACAATTACTTAACAAGTTTTTGATTTTAACAAACTAAACCGCAACAGAACAGAAAAGCTAATCAATTTCACAGGTTTTTTAATAACAAAAACAAATCAGCTGATTCGTAACAGAACAGAAAGTAAAGACTAACTGAGCCTTTAATTAGACTATTGTAAACTATTGTACCTTTTTTGTTTTCACCAATCATTTTACTTTAATTAAACAGAATATATGTATATCATGGCGACTTTTTCCCATGTTTGGCATATTTTAGCAATCATGAAAACATTTAGTGTTTAGAATTAATAGAAAGTATTTTTAAAAATTTTTTAAATATATTTTATATTGTCAAAAACGCAAAAAAGGCTTTGGCGATTTTGGACAATCAATTTGGCAAAAGAAGAATAAGTCCGACAACCCTGGCTGCTGTTCGCAATTTTTCTACAATTTACATGAGCGTTGCCAGTTGTTCTTAATATAAAACCCGCCAAATGCAAATTTTTTCATTTGCGCAGAAAATTTTATACATATTTATTTCATTTATTTTTCAAATAAGACCTTTAAATAAATAACCAAATTCAATATTCGACAGCTCTATTTATTAAGGCTTAGTCAAGTTTTAGAGCACGAAATTAGAATGGAAAACCTATTTTTAGGGTATATATTACTTAAGCATTCGTTTATGAATAAGACTGTTAAAATATAAAAAAAATAGTTTATAAGAAATAACTTATGAATTTTAAAAGCTTTTATTTCACTTGCAATGTACATATAATTGTGGGTGAAATGTTGCAACTCAATTTTAAAGCAGATACCGATTAAGATGACTTTTGTAAACACGTTCAGTTTGGATGACAATGCATGGTTAACTGTGTAAAGTTATTCTCAATCCAACATGGTAAAACACCCAAGATGGTGGACTTATTATTTTTAATGCGTTCCTACAATATGAGTATCAAATAGGAGGGCTTGCTGAGAATAAGTCTAAAAATTAAGTGACTCTAAATCCAATATGACGGACTAAGTTTTTAATGTTTGCCTTCAATATGGGTATTAACTGAAAGGACTTACTGAGAATATGAATGCGAGTTTTGGAATAAATTAAAAGTAAAAAATATTTGAAAAACAATCTTTTATTTATATGCTCTAAAAAGAAAAAAATATAATTTTACTTGAAAACTTTTACTATCATCTTAATACGAGTACTTAAATCTCGCGACAAGCTTTCATATTTAAAATGTATTGACAAGCAACATGCTTTTATATCATATAAATTGATTAATGACATTATCAGGCCTGTCACAGAAATCAATTCTGATCGAAAGTCGAAGTGATTTCGTATTTTGCTTCATATAAAACGAAATCACTTTCGATCGGAATTGATTTCTGTGACAGACCTGTATAAGTTCTAAAAACAGGCAGTAAAAGTTTTTAAGTAATTTTTTTTAAAGGTTTTTTACTTCTAATTTTTATAAAATAAAAACAAAAATTAAAATTCATATTATCATATCTTTTGAAAAAATAACTCATATGAATATTAATAATCACATCTGCTATTTGTTCATTGTTTTTGTAATATTCTTTTGATAGCTAAAAGTTTGTGCAATCGCTGTTATTTTTTGTTTATTTTTAAAAGTCTTCTGTACTTAAAATACCACATACATTTTTAATTATTTTCTTACAATATTTTTGTTTAAATTTTTGAAAACTTGCACTCAACATTTGCTGTAGTTAGGTAACGACATATATGAAAAAACTTCGGACTTATTACATCATCTTACTTTGAATAAGCCCTCGCAAGAAATGTTGTTTTTTCTCTTTAACCTAGCATTTACACATGAAAGTAAATTTCTTGAAAGTTGCAATACACTCACACTTTTTTACTAACACACACATAATTTTTGTACTTTCAGCCAATCGGCTGTTTCTTAAATTTTTCGTTGATAATACCTATAGTCTACTTGCACGAAAGTACTTTCACGTGTAAATCCCAGGTAAATAAAGTTACCTAAGCAAATAGAAATTAAGAACACCAAAAAAGTATTGAAATCGCCACGTTTAGCGAGAAATCACTACATATGGCAGCCCAGATTGTACTATGAAATTTTTAAAACAATGTGGCAGATTACCACTTGCAATGTGTTAAAAGAAACAAGTATAGTATATTGGTATAACATAAACACTATAAAAGTATTGTTTCTTTTTAACCAGTTGTTTAGTAAACGAAAAACAACTGCGAATTTGATTTTCGTTTATTGTTTTCTATTCTTGGGTACACTCAAAAATTTGTACAGTAACTGAGTGTAATTTACTAAAATCATTTTCCGTAAAGTTTAATATTAATGAAAATTTTGTTATTTTATAATTAAACTAATTCTTTAACTGTTTCTACATGTTGTTCCAAAAACAAATATGTTCAGTTATTTTTTATGCATAATAAAATAATTTAAAAAATTTTAAATTATTTTATTATTTATGCTGGGTACACACAGTGCAATCTACATCAATGCAATCTCAAAATATCAATACGTTTTGATGTTGATGCAATCTGGAATGAATGAAAAATGAATGAAAATGAATTTAATTTGCTAGATTGCGTAAATGCATTGCATTGTGTGTACCCAGTATTACATACGCACATACATGTGCACATAAATAAAAAACAAAAATGTTTCGCTGATTTGGTAGGTAATAATGGCAGGTAAATATACCGTTTTAGCTTTCTTAGTATGTAATTTAAATTGAGTTAAAATTAACTGAAAAAAACTTTGAGTGTATTTTTTGTAGTTTGTATATTTTAAATTTTAAATAACAGAAAAATTAATTAATTTTTAAAGAATTTCTCCGTTTTAAAATAAACATTAAAAAATAGCCCTAAAATTCCTTTATTTGAAATGATTTTCCCATTTCTTATTAAATTTTCAGTTATTCAAACTTAATATTCTTTTGAATTTACCTACATAATATTTTGAGTGTAACATCATACAAGTATGCTATACTTGTTTCTTTTAACATTGCCGTATTCAATCAATTGTGAATGACTGAACGAAAGCCACAAAAGACCAAATGACACAAAATGCCAACTGACACAAAAGACCGACTGACACAAAAGACCGATTGAACGAAAAGAACGAACTAGTTCATTTTTTTTAACTGAACGATAATGACCGGTCACCCAAATGAACGATTAAGCCCAAGACTATTTTCCAAAGACTTTGGCAAAACTAAATATATTATTCAAATAAAACTGTAAAACAAATGAGAATTATGAGCTATTTTAAAATGGACAACAGTTGTTAAAATACTGTCTTTATTTTGATTCAAATATTTTTTTTATTGAATATGAAGAAATATTTAATTAATTTGAGTGCTATTTTGCAAAGTGAGAATTTGATAAATTTTTTCTTTGAATCAAACAAAAAATTTGTTGGCCTTAAATTTTATTTTTAACAAACTGTGTTGTTAAAAATTTTCTTGAGATATTTTTTTCTGTGATGATAGCAGAGTCTACTATTTATTATAAATCGTTAAAGCTGTAAAGAACCAGAAACTTACAGGAAAAAATCGCTTCTATCGCGAATATGGCAAAAATTCACGAACAAATCAACAACTGAAACAAAATCTAAAATTTATTTGAAATCGCGAAATCGGTTAAAAAAACAATAAAAATAGCTTAGCAGCGTAAAAAAATAATATACATATCTTTATAATCTTATCTAATAATTTTTATCTTTGTCATGTTCAATTTTAAGTTTTCGGTTTTTTTCTTTTCTTGTACAAAATAATATTGTACTAAAAAAATAAATATCTTTTTTGTTTGTTTTTTATTTTTTTTAAACTGATGGGAAAAAATTTTATTTTTTACGAAAAAATTAAAACGTTTTTTGGAGAACTTTATTATCTTGAACTTAAAGAAACAATATCAAACAAAATATTTTTTCTTTTTTTTTGTTTTTTGTACAGTTTAAAATATTTTTCGAACACCAATGATAAATATATTTTTAAAAACATAAAAAAAAACGTTTTTCGGTCTTTGAATTTATTTAAACCAAATCATTAATATGTAATAAGCAACACAACCAAAATTTTTCGTTAACGATAATGCTTCTATGACAATTAAAATAAGACACTTATACAAAGGCTTTCATTTAAAAATATGAGGAAAAAACCTGGATTTTAAATTACAGTGATAATTTTAATAATTTGCGTTAAATTATATTCAAATTATCTTAGGACCGTATGGATCCATCAAAATCGGCGTTTCAATTGTTTCCTTGTGTAATAAGCAGATGTATTTCTGAATTAGCCAAAATTTTACTTCTATTTAGCTCTTCACTGTGTGTATTTTGTTTTGTTTATTGTTTGTATGCGTCTGTCATGTAATAAAATACATAAATAACAAGGCGTTAGGCGTTTTTTTTTTAATTCCCGAAAAAAAAAATAAACAAAAAGTTCCCTGAGTAAAGAATTTTTTGTGTTTATCAAAGTATGTTTATTAGTTTAATGCTTCGCTGATTTTAAATAAATTTTGAACAACTTTTTCTGTATAAGGAACTCAAGTAGAAAACGTTTTTTATGTATATTTATTAAATCTTTATGTATCAAAATATTAACTAACAATAATTAATTAAATCTGATTAAAATTTATAAGTTCAAATGTCGGAAGAAGAAATTCCCAATTTTGGGGTTTGTTTACATAGATGCAGTGTTGCCAGTGTTGATGACAAAAATTGAATAAATTAAAAAAAAAATGTTCAAAACTCATAAAAATTTAACAACAAAACAAAAGTAATTTATTTATTTATTAAAGATCAATTTGTTACAAAAAAATACACAGCAACTCAAAGGGTAAATCGGACAAGGTTTTTGTTCTTTTTTATGTTTTCTGATTGTTTTTCGAAATAAAGGCTTAGTTAGTCAGATACAAATCGGCTCGATTTTTTAAATGCATTCTACTTTGTAACCGTGTAGAATTTGACAATGTTGTCTATACTAAAGTACAGTAAAATAGTTATCGATGCGTATTGATTAAGCAAACTTTTTCAATATTTTTTCTACATAGTTCTGTAGCCCCCTTAAGGAATGGTGATAGCAGGTATGTATGTTAGAAACAAATGTTGGCGACGAGAAATAAAGTGAAGTTGGTCATACATTTGACCAAAGATGGTTTGCTTTATATTTAACAATTTTTTGTAAGTATATGTTCATAAGAATAAAATAAAAAAAAAGAAATTACATAACAATGTTTGCTAATTTCGATTTTTAATTTATTTTAATTTTATAAAAAATTAAAAGCTTTTTTTGCTCCTTAAAAAGTGATAAAAAAAAATTCGAGCTAGAGGTTTTAAGTTTTTGTTTTTAAATATTTTATAATATATATTTTGTGATCATAGTTTTAACTGATACTAGAGTTTTAACATACTAGGAGACGGCTGTGGTAATAAGAAGAATAATACTTAGAAATATATAGAGACTTTGGTTTTTTTCTATGTGGGAGGCCACTACCATTGCACCAGATTGGCTTTAGGATTAAGTTTTTTAAAAGAAGAAGTTTCAAGATCTCACTTCCTGCGACTTTGAGTAGTAATCGACAACCACCTTGTAATCCTCGAACAACAACGACAGTTGAGAACTTGATTTCTTATCGTGTGATATGTTGGGGGTAAACTAATTTATCAAAGATGTTTTTTCATTCTGCTTGCGTGCTCGTTGAATGCAGACGTGTTTTTTTAACTCGGCTTACGGTTTTTTTTTAACATAAATAAGTGTATATTTATGATATAATAATATTATTATCTTTTTTAAATAATATAAGATCAGCGAATGAATAGACGCTTTAAAATAATTTTATTCTCGGGGTTTTTTAAACAACAAATAAAAAGAAGAGCACAATTAAACAAACAGTAATATATAAAAAAAACTCTTATGAATGCATATAATGCAAAAAAAATAAAACATAACGAAAGAAATGCGTATGTTACATTGAGTGTTGACGAAACAAACGTAGAAAAAAGAATCGATGATAGCAATTATTTAACGGCTAAACCTATTACTCGAACGCGTTCCCTCTCACCCTCTTTGTTTAAAAATACGGTCGATCGTAATACAATAACAAATTTATTAACTGCAAGCGTTGCCACAGAGCAAAAAAAAACTTTAAAAAGTGATGAAACGGTTAACCCCAAAACAGCCGCTATGGACAACTCAATAACTCAAGTAAAAACTTCTCAAAAGCCTACAGTACAAGTTGGTATGGACAGGTACATAACAGTGCTTAAACGGGGACGCAGCCCTACCTCTGCAGCAGTTGCTTCGGCCTCAAAAGTACCATCTTTTGATAAAATAAATTCTCAAAATCGTTTTGCAATTCTGGATGATGAATCCTCTGAAGCACAAAACGTCATAAAATCGTCCAAGCCTCCCCCGATATATCTGAGGGAGCGAAATTCTAATGAGCTCATAAAGAGTTTGATATCGGTTATTGGTGAAAATTCGTTTTACGTAGCTGCTATCAAGCGTGGTAGTATAAACGAAACAAAAATACAAATCAATCATTAGAATGATTTTCGAAAAATTGTAAGCAACTTTGAGGCACTCAAAAAAAATTTTTATACATACCAACTGAAAAGCAGTAAAGGCCTTCAGGTAGTGATTAAGGGTATTGACTCATGTGTGGACCCAGAAGAGGTAAAAACATTCCTTGAAGAAAAAGGCTTCAAGGTAAAACATGTATTAAACATTAAAAATAGAGAAAAAATTCCCCAACCACTTTTTCGAATGGAGTTTGAACCCGGCGACGTTAAACTTAAAAAAAATGAAACGCATCCCATCTATAACTTAAAATATATTCTGTACAGAAAAGTAACTATAGAGGAGCCGCACAAAAGAGGTGGTCCCGTTCAATGTCTGAACTGCCAAGAATTTGGCCATACTAAGGCATACTGCTACTTACCCCCTGTTTGCGTAGTATGTGGCGAATTACATGGTACAGTTCTTTGCGACAAGTCTAAAACCGACCCCAACATAAAAAAAATGCAGCAACTGTGGTGGCAATCACACTGCCAATTATAGAGGATGCCCTGTATATACTATCGTCAAGCAGTCGGTTGGACCGAAAACTAATCCCCCTCAGGTAACAAATCAAGTAAACAGTAATGACCTTCAGGCCCCCCAGCCTAGGAGTAACAGAATCTCTTATGCCAACGTCTTAAAATCAAACAATGTACCAATGCAAGGCGCTTCGACAAGTAATGCCGAAACTCCAGTTTCTAATCTAAGTCGGCTAGAAAAACAATGGAAACATTAGTGCAAACAGTAAATAATTTTACAAACACAATGGGTAATATGATGCAGGAAATTCTTAGAATGCAATCGATGTTATTGCAAGCTGTACTTAACAAGCCATGAACTGTTTAAAAATTTGTTTTTGGAACGCAAACGGCATCCGCCAACATAAAAATGAATTAGAATACTTTCTTAAAAATAAACAAATTGATGTCATGATGGTTTCTGAAACTCATTTGACCTCAAGAAATACGTTCAAAATCAATGGTTATACTCTATATGATACCAAGGACCCTCGAGATAGAGCTTGTGGAGGTTCTGCCATTTTAATAAAAAACCGAATTAAACACTACCCAATGTGTGATCATCGTGAAGATTATCTCCAAGCAACGAACATTTGTGTTGAAGAGATAAATCGAAACATAGTAATTTCATCTTTATATTCACCACCTAGGTTTTCAATATCAGAAAGCCAATATTATAAATATTATAAGTCATTGGGGCCCTGTTTCCTGGCTGCTGGCGATTATAACGCTAAACATACCTTCTGGGGGTCACGACTAATAACACCAAAGGGTCGTGTTTTGTTTAATACAATCTCTAAAATTAATTTAAATGTTGTCGCGAGTGGCCAACCAACATATTGGCCTACTGATGCGCAAAAAATTCCAGATGTCATCGATTTTGGCGTTGTTAAAAACATCCCCACAAAAACGATTCACGTTGAAGCTTCCTTAGAATTATCCTCTGATCACACACCTACAATAGTTACTATAATAAACACCAATATAATTGAATCTCCCTCTGGATACATAGCGACGTCAGCTACACATATAAATTGGTTAAAATATAAAAAATATCTCAGTACCCATTGCACAGAAAATATTCCGCTTAACACACCGGAGTATATAGATCGCTCTATTGTCAATTTTGACAGTTTTCTAAAACTAGCTGTACAACATTCCAGTATTGCCCCCAAAAAAACCAAAAATAATAAAATATATTCCTCAGATGTCGAGCGTCTTTTGTCTGAAAAAAGGAGAGCTCGTAGAGAGTGGCAATTGCACAGATCCCCTCAACTTAAGAAATTACTAAAAGATTGTACAAAAAGGCTGAGAATGTTACTGCAGACTCAGAAAACGGCTTCACTGGAAAAATATCTCAAGGAACTTGATGCAACTCCACAATCAGACTACTCATTGTGGCGTGCAGCTAGAAATCTCAAAAGGCCAGTTGTCTCTAAGCCACCATTAAGAAACTTAAATGGAAGTTGGGCAAGAAATGATGTTGAAAAAGGAAACCTGTTTGTCGATCATTTAAAAAACGTATTTACACCAAATATATCTCACAATATTGCGGTCGAGTTACCACCTGTTGCTGCTAGAGCAGCTATACCCTTCAGATTTGAGATAAGAGAAATCGAAAGGCTATTTGTGACTTAAACACTAAGAAGGCACCTGGTATTGATAAGATCAGTAATAAAATGCTTTTAGAGCTACCTCGCATAGCAAAGAAAATTATTCTTTTTATTTTTAATGCTATTTTACGCCTCGAATACTATCCTCAAAAATGGAAGGTTTCCTTAGTTACCATGATACCAAAGCCAGGTAAAGATCATACAAAAGTTGAGTCTTATAGGCCTATTAGCTTATTATCAAATATGTCAAAGCTGTTTGAGAAATTATTAGTTTCAAAATTAACACCGATTTTAAGTGAAAATAGATGTATTCCAAACCATCAGTTTGGATTTAGAAGAAAACACAGCACAATCGAACAGACTCATCGAATAGTAAATGTCATAAGAAAAGCATTTGAAGAAAAGAAATATTGCTCAGCACTCTTCATCGATGTTTCGCAAGCTTTTGATAAAGTCTGGCATGAAGGCTTATTACATAAATTGAAGCAAAATTTACCAGCAAACACACACAAGCTGCTAGAAAGCTACTTAGTCGGTCGTCAATTTATTATTAAAGAAGGAAATTTCTTAAGTTCACCTCAGCCCATTGACGCTGGAGTCCCACAAGGCAGCATCCTGGGCCCCCTATTATACTTAATTTATACTTCGGACATGCCAACAAGCAACTATACACAAACTTCAACATTTGCAGACGATACAGCTTTTCTAAGCGTCCACGAAAACCGTTATGAAGCATCTCTTTACTTACAGGATCACATATTTCAACAAGAAATATGGTTAAGACAATGGAGGATAATGGTCAATGAGCAAAAATGCGTACATATAACATTCACCTTGCGCCGGGAATCTTGCCCCCCTATTACAATCAATAAACAAATAATTCCTCAACATTCGCACGTAAAATATCTCGGTATGCATCTGGATCGGCGATTAACGTGGAAATGCCATATAGAGGCAACATTAACTCAAATGAAACTGAAAGCCATTCAGATTCATTGGCTTATTGGTAGAAATTCTGTCCTTAGTCTCGATTGCAAGCTTCTACTTTACAACTCTATCTTAAAGCCAATATGGTGCTACGGTATTCAACTATGGGGCACTGCCTCGGCCTCTAATATCGAAAAAATTCAAAGTCGCCAAAATAAACTTCTTCGAATAATCACAGCCGCTCCCTGGTATGTTAAAAACTCAAACATTCATAAAGATCTCAATGTGCCATTAGTAAAAATTATGATTACAAAATATGCGCTAAAATATTTTAAAAGGCTTGAACAACACCCAAATCCACTAGTTTGAAATATCTTAAATCATGGCGGCCACACTCGCTTAAGAAGAAGAGACACTGCAGCACTTACCCAGTTAGATGAGCGATAAACACTTATATATGTGAACAGAACCCGTGATGAAGAACATTTTTGTCTGGCAATGGCAGGACATAAATAAAGTATTAGGATAAGATTTGATTAATTATTGTTAGTTCATATTAAATATATGAAGATTCAATAAATAAATATTGAAAAAAAAAAAATGTTTTTTTTGGGAATACAAAATTTTTAATTTACAAGATTTTGTTTGTCGTTTTTCTTGATAAAAATTCTATTAAAATTTATTGTTGAAGGGATAAGCTATTCCCATGCGCATTTCACTGGTTGCTTAGGCCAGATCATCAGGAAACTTCATCCATAAAGATTTTAGAAAAACCAAAGATATTAAACCAAATAAAACTGTTAAGCGTATAAGAATCCTAAGCAACAGTTTTACTTGTAACAATATCAAAGTTTAAACAAAAACAACAACAATAAACAGTGAGTTTATCTTTTTCTTACATTCCCTTTTTAAATTGATTTGTACAATGTTTCAAGCTGATTTAAAGTTGTACGCCAGTTCGATTATGGAGTTACATCAAGTTCTTTTCTAAATTCTTTTGGAATAATTTATGTGTAAGGTGGGTTTGTAGTTGTGACTCTCTTAACTCTTATTGTTTGCCAAAAGCAGTTCGCCATCTGCAGAATATGTTTCATGTCATCTTATTGGTCTGGTGTTCTGGTAGAATATTGAACAGCTTATTGAAGATGGCTATCAAAATCGACAACAGAGACATCTATATCTTCTGGTGTACTAATAAGTATTTGTTCTTTGCAATAGTAATGGGTAATGAGATAGTTTCCATAATTTTAACAATTTTTCCATGTACCAGACGTTTTTCCAGTCGGAAAAATAATTCTATTGAGGTTACTTTAAGAATCAATTGTGGGCGTGTGATGGAATAATATTTTTAGGGCAGCTTTACAAGGATTGTTTCTATTATATCAGATTTCATGATTTAAAAGAAATATAAAAATAAAACTTGACCTACATAAATATGTATTTATATACATACATACGTACTTACTTTTACTTCTTTTTCATTGTTTTACTTGGATATTTTTAGAGACTTTCTTACAAAAAAAAAAAAAAATTAAATACAGTGTTTTATTTACCATTGCGATGTAATTATAGCCAAGTTTTAATTTATATTTCATCTCCCACCCCCTTAACATTGTCACCCGTCAACTAATTTTATTGTTGTTATTTTTTGTTATTTCAATGAACAAATTAAAATATAACAAAGTCAACAAGAGAGAACTTAACAAAATCCAAATAAAAAAGTAAAATATTGTTTTTTTTTTCAAGACAACACAAAATAACGAAAGAAAAATAATTATAATGAATTCGAATACAATGTTTGAAATGAAAATAACAACAAGAAGAAATAGCACAACAGTATTCTGTCAAGCTGTCATAAATGTTTCATATTTGGTACATTAAGAGAATGAATTGTTCTCAGTTACAGTCCAAATAAAAGAAATGTGAAATGAAAGGAATGAAATGTGGCCAGAAAAAGTACTTAAATTGGTATGAATAGTTAGACGTTCTACCGTTAAAAACGCGGTATGATGTATTGTTTTTTTTTTTTGGGTTCAGACAGATTTAAGATAAGTAATTTTTAAATCTGATCCATTTATACAAGTTCACCTCTGAGAGGGATTATCGGCTATTATGCATTTATTTTTCACTATCATTAGTAGCAATATCAGCAGTACCGCTGCCGATTGTCTGGAGCTAAAAAATTCCGAATCTTTTAACGGTTGCGGCTTACCAGAGTTCTAGCATTGGTAAGGCCTCTTCGGGGACAATCTTAAATCTTAACCACGAAAGATTTTGAGAATGTTAGTATTGGGGATGCCCGTAACCTAGGCAGCTGTTCTGCCTAGGGAGGGGGACTCTCTGTGAGATTTAGATGTTCAAAGGTGCTTTTGCAGAGATAGTTATATAGCTCCAATTCCTAAGCAAAGAATTAACGTACAATCATTCATTAAAATTGTCACTTGTATGTTATTATTTCCAGGGACGGCGTTAGAAGGGCTATTGTGTCCACTTAATGCTAAGGACATTTAATGTTTATTAATAATTCTGGTAATTAAAATTAATTTATTTAGTCGAAATGATTCTGTTCTTTGCGTCAAAGAAGCAGTATTTTTGGAAGAACAATGTTCTTCCTCAGCGTTTTTTAAGCCTAAGGCTTTGGATTCTGCAGATAAATTCTACAAATAAAGAGTTTTACTTTAGTGAAATCTTCACAAGGGATATACTTCCTCTAATATAAACATTTCCATACCATTATAAACGACTTAGCATTACCACACAAAGTGCGTCACCAAATCTAAAAAAGGAGTTCTCTGAAATCCTTTTTTCCCCAAACACTAGATTTATTTTTACTTCCGTCTGATATTTGGTATTTTTGATTAATTTTAGTATCAAGGCAAGCTAAAGAAATTGGTAAATCCTCAAAACAAGTGTAGCAGCAATGTGGGGGAAGTCTCAAGCATTATCGCCGGATTGAACTTGAAAACTGTTTCGAATATTTCGAATAACTAAGCAACTTAGATACTTTCAGAATTAAATTATTTAGTGATCATATTAAAGTTAAGGGTACAGGTTCTGTCTAATTAACATATCATATGGGCATTTCCGTCAAAAGGTCCACCGTGACCGAAAATTAAAAGTTATTAAAAGCTTATTATTTTACGATATTGTTATAGAGAAATATTTAAATTTTCCTAATTTTATAAATTTACCCATAAATTTGTTCACTCAGATAAACAATCAGACTGCAAAGTTGTGCAAACGTAATTTCATATTTGTGAGAATGTTTTATTGCATGTTTTCTTTAATATTATCTTCCTTAAAAGAGGTGATATTTGATGAAAATTATTCCGAAAAAATGTTCTTACATGGTCTGTAATCTAAGGAAGAGTTCGAAGAGAAATATGTTATTTGGATTAATGGTAAATTTTTATTTTTTTTTAATCATTATTCAGTTAAAGTATAATGGAAAAAATGTTACGTTCGAAATGTCACGTATCGAACCAGATTTTGGCTTAAAAAAAAATAAAAAAAATAAAGATTTTGGAATCAAACCAAAGACATGTAAATGTTACATTGCTACGTAAAATACTAAAAGTAGTTTGACTAAAAAATTGTGCCAGGTTTCGTTGAATTACGCCTTTTAATACATGGCAACAAAAACTACTTCTATTATCTTTGACCTAGAATCGCGCCCCCCATAAACTTAAGCATAGATAATAGTGCTTTCTTAGTGCTTTAATTTAAGGGTTAAAAGGACGTTAAAATATTTGTTGTTTAAAATGGTATTGCATTTTTGATGCGTAAGACTGTCACGTTCAACACTTTGGAATTACCCATATGGAACGGAAATCTGTTATGCACGTAAAGTGTGTACCTTAATGGGATTTCATTCCCAATTTTCGGATTATGCTCGCTTTTATCTTAAATAAAAAATCAGAGTGAAAAACAAGTTTTAACATTTTACGGGTTTCGGTTCCAATATAAACCATGAATTATCTTTTTTATATAATCAAGTAACCGCTTTTCTATCGCAAGTTAAAAATGCGGTTTCTCAAACTGGAAACCATCAGGCACACACACACAAAATATAAATCGAACTGGCGGTGTCAAGAAACAATGTTGATGGAAAGTCTTGAGTTGTAGGGGTGAGATGTTCCCTCACCTACAATCGTTTCCTTTATTTTGATTCTGTTGGGAGTAACTCAATGCAATTTTATACTCCAGCTAAAATTAGTTGTAGACTTTTGGAAAATTTTATTAAAATAATTAGATCCTTTCGAAGGTTCTTGGAAGTATAGTAGTTGTGAGAAAAACAGATCTCTTTTTATTTCACAAAAACCATGGTCAATGGAGGAAGGGAATATCTTTAAATTTGGAAGTACAAATCTATTCTACTTTGTTAACTTAACTTATTTTGTAATAAAAATTCTTGAAATCATTTTTTTTAGGATTTCAAGAATGTAAATTCTTTGAGAAGTGCACAGAAGGAAAATCACTAGGGATTAATTAAGTTTTTTATACTTTCTTTAAGTACGAGTCGTGCTCAAAAATTTAATTATGAATAACACTAAAAAGCACTTAAAACACTTCTAAATGGGATTACTTGCGAAAATCAATCCCGGAATTTCTTAAAATAAGTACAAAATTCTTAAACCAAGTAAAAAAAAAAAACTGCACTTTTCGTTGATGGTTCCACTCTAAGAGTAAAAGCACAAAGTGAGCGTTTTAATCTTTAAATTTAAACGTATAAAAGTTTGTTGCAGACACTACAACAACACCACGCAAATAGTTAAAAAACGATTTGCTTGTTGTGTGTAGCAACAACAAAAACAACAGAACAAGACGAAAACACATTATTTCATATTTAAAAAATTTAATTCAGAACTCTTGGTTCTCATTCAGTTTATATGTTCAGTTATATAAGTAATGGGTGATTTTTTAAGCGTAGTTTTTTTAAAAATCTAATGAAACACTCAAATTTGCACCATAAATTCAAAATGTTTATTGGAATCGATCAATTGGTCTTTGCCATTTACTTTTTAAAAATAACTTCATGTAAATGTTGCCCGCGACTCCGGTCAAATGGTCCATTCGTAATGTCCAATTTTGCACCACTTTTTCGAGCATTTCGGCCTGTATTCCATGAATACCACGTGTTGTGTTATATTCTAAGGCTTCAATCGTGTTTGGCTTGTCCACATAGACCAAGGACTTCACATAACCCCACAAGAAATAGTCAAGAGGCGTCAAATCACATGATCTTGGCAGCCAACTCACAGGGCCATTTCGAGAGATAAACTGCTCACCAAATTCATCCTTCAATATGTCCATTGTTTCATGAGCTGTGTGGCATGTGGCACCGTCTTGTTGAAACCACATATCAACCAAGTCCAACTCAGCCAATTGGAGCAACAAAAAAGTCGCGTATCATGGCTCGATATCGTTCGCCGTTGACGGTAACGTTTCTTCCACGGTCGTCTTTGAAGAAAAATGGACCGATGATGCCACTAGCCCATAAACCACACGAAACTGTCGTTTTTTCGGGATGCATCGGTAACTTTTGTACGGAATGTGGCTGTTCTTCACCCCAGATGCGGCAGTTTTGCTTGTTTACGTATCCATTTAGCCAGAAATGAGCAGCGATAATGCTTTCGATAAAACAGTGGATTTCCATCGAGCTGAATTTTGATAACAAATTTAAACGATCTGCAGTCGTTGCTCGCTTGTGAGTTTCTCCATGATGAAATGGCAGAGTATACTGAACACTTTTAACTTTTACAGATGAAGTTTGGACACAATTACCAACCAGTGCTGCCAGCCCGAAAAACTTAATCCATAAATAAGATCCCTCTTTATATGTACATTAACTTTTTAAAGTAAGAACCGTATCAGGAATGATGCTTGTGTTTTATAATTGAAATTCTGTAAGGTGTTAAACGGGAAAGTAAATCAATCATAATAAAATTATCCTTCAAATTTATTTTTTGGCTTATTTCAAGTACGAATCCAGGATTGAATTAAATTTATTATACTTGAATCAAGCGGATTTTGAGATTGGTTCAATTCTAGTTTTACTTAACTCAATATCATTTTCGGATTATTTCAAGTACGAATTCGGGATTGAATATGGATATGTTAAGCATTTCGCGATTGAAAATCCGTACTTGAACCAATCTTTCAGTACTTGATTCAAGAAAATCCGTACTCACCGTACTATTAATACCGCTTCGGGTTGATTTGAGTACGGATAGATTGATTTTTCTTTTGAGTGTACCTTTTAAGGTACTACTGTAGAAGAAACCATCATTTGAATTTCACTCAGAAAGTACAAAATTGGAATTTATTTTGACAGACGTCCTACAACATCCCATTAAAATATAATGCAAAGTCCTACTATTTCATGGTAAAGGAGTGTTTAAGTAATGTTACAGGAAAAATCACGTAAAGTATCTATCCTAAATAGATTATGTATGTCTAAATTTCGTTTTAAACCTCTTTTAATAGCACAGTATTATTTTAAAACCTGTGGGCAGTTCAGAACCTACTAAGTATGAATAGCAATTAGGCTAACAAACATTTAACATTTTTAGTTACGTAGTAAAAAACTTTCAAAATTACTTCTGTTACTCAAAATTCAATTGTACCAAATACGTCTCTTATGTACTATTGTGTTTTTAAGATTTTTAACTGTAGATTCCAACAAAAAGTACAATTGTATGAACTTTTTCGTCCCTGGTGTCTGATTTTTGTATCTTTTTATTATTTACTATTTTTTATCTCAACTCAGCTCAAAGAGTGTATTCACTTGTGTACGAGTACACACGTCTAAATGTTAACAATATTTTTTTGTTGTTGTTACTGTTTTATTATTGTTGTCAGTAACAGAAGTCCTATTTTTAACTTTTTTTTTCTTTTTAATTTTATCCTTAACTTGTACAAGTAGTAGATTCATCATTATGAAGATTTGTTTTCCTTTCATTTGTTATTCAGTTATGAAAGTGGACTCCTCTTGTCTTGTATAAACAGTTCAGTGCTTAAAAATTGCTGTAATGTTGATTGTAGGAGTGGCTGTCTTCTTCATTTATTTATTTTTATGCCATGGCTGCATACAAATGTCTAAAGTAGTTTTAAATTTCTATATATATTTAATCATACTGACACAACAATGGACACCATTTCGAGAATTATGTTAAAAATATTTATGGATGCAGAGACTAATTTTAAATAACTATTGCTGAGAGATTAATGCGAGTTCAAGCAATTGTCGGAAATGGGTCACAGAACTATTAGAGATATGTAGTCATTTATAGATGTATCCTAACTGCTTATTAATATTTGATAAACATTATTTTCACAACATTTTTTTTTTAATAATATAGGAGAGCAATGTGGTTTAAACTCTCGAGGCAATAAACAATTCTTTAAAAAAAAGTAATTGTTAAAAAAAAACGCGTAAAAGAAACATTTTCGTGGCATCTATTTATTTTCTTATATCCCTCACTTGCTGCTTAAGATACAAATTTTTTGCTCTAATTCTTGTTTGCAATCTTCGGAATTGGGGTCCTAAACGGGAACTATTGTAATTTACGAACCTACCTCGGCAAATGATGTCTAAAAAAGTAAGAGTTTTATATTCGGATATGCCCAATCTTATATACCCTTCATCATAGGATATAAATATATCTATTTTATGCCACGCCCACTTCTACAATCCCGCCAACATTTTGTGGGATGTTGTTATTGACATAAAAGATGCTTCTACCCAGTTTGAAAACTTTGGCTCTTGCCGTTCTCCAAATATTCCAAAAAATAATGTAATGCCTTTTAAGAGAAGTGCCACGCCCAACCAAACCCATATTCTGTCGGTTGTTGTATATTGATAACCGATACGATTGTTCCTTATACGGAAAATTTTCTCTTGCCATTCTCCAGATATACAGAAATCTATTATGTCTGTGTACAGGAGTAGCCACGCCCACTTTTCCAATCCCACCCATATTTTTAGAGAGCATGTGTAAAAATACCCCAGCTATGTATACAAAATTTAAAAATACAATTTTTGCCACGCCCGTTTCTCCAATCCCGCCCACATTTTGTGGATGTTTAGAAACTTTGGCCATTTCCGTTTGTAATATCTTTGTATTGAAAGTGCCGCGCCCACTCTTCAATCCCGCCCACATTTTTTTAGAGAGATTGTGTATTCATTACCAACGTGCTTGTACCTAATTTGAAAGTTGCCGTTCTCCAGATATAGTATATAAAAAAAAATAAAAAGCCACAACATTAAGGGATTTTTGGGCAAAATAAGACGCACTCGTGGACCGATCTGGCTGAATTTTAATAGCTTTTAATAAACTTTAACGGAGTATACACTAGTCCCCATCAATTCCGGGGTCGTCGGAAAACCCATTTCAGCATACACACGGACAGACCGTCATCGTTTAATCAATTTTGCTCATAAGAACCCAGATACTTTATATGGTCTTAGATCTATATTGTAGAAATTACAAACGGAATGGCCTTTACCTTCGGTGAAGGGTATAAAAATGAAAGCGCCGCAATCTCAATGGGAAATGGTGTTGGTATTTATTGTCTTCTAACAAAAATTGTAAGATAAATGTACACTTATAAAATTATTACAGTAACTGATTGTGGGTTATTAAATTCGTTTTCCGTACTGTTAAAATTTAATAAAAATATAGTTATTTTACGAATAATTTTATTTTTTAACATTTGTGTTTGTTATTCAAATAACAAACTACCAAAAAATAATGTTTTTCCGTATTTATTTTGTTATGTAGTTTGATTTTTGTCAGTTAAAATATATTTTTTAAAAGAAAAAACTATTCAATTTTAAGGAATATGCTGTTCAATAAATAAAAAATTTAAAAATTAATGTAAAAATCATTTGTTTTAAATGAAATGTAAATGATCCGTTTTTTAAATGAATTTAAGGTTGTTTAAAATGAATTTTCGTTTGAATTTACCTACATAATATTTTGAGTGTATATATTTTAGTGTTTATACTGAAAGCTTAAATACCACTGACACAGTCAGTTTCCTTTTATTTTTGTACCAAGACTTAAATGCATCAAAAGGAATTGAAAACAACACCAACTAAAAGATGAATATTTCTTTTGTCTTTTTCAAAACAAACTCGTGTTGATTTTTGCTGTTTTTTTCCAGCACATATTTCTTGTATCCCCCCTCTACAATAGAGATGTGTAGAACAGAATCATAATTCTATATTTCATCTCATTTATTTGTTAACTTTTATCTGGAATGTTCCCGATGGGGTAAAAGAATTGTTTTCATTAAGATTTGCAAAATAATAAATAAAGCAAAAACAAATGTAGCTTTCAGTTGGTTGTGTTGAAAAAAAGTTTTTAAAAAATGGGTTTAAATGCAATTTATGAAATCTAGTGCTTAACGAACTGTTAAATTTTCCGAAAATTTTAATTGGTTTGAAAATAAATTGAGTTCTTTGTGGTGAACAAATATGTTGGGGTTTATTAAAAAGTAAAAAAGAAAATTGATTTCTTTTTCTTAACTTAACTTAATTTTAACCTTTTCAAAATTGAGGTTCCAGAAATTATGCTGATTTTTTTTTTTTTTTTTTGAAGTTTTATTTATGCAGGTCGGGTTTTCAATAAAATCAAATAGTGTCAAAAGGTTGTTGACCCTATTTGTGATTTGATTTAAATAAATCAACAGCTTTCCTTTTCGATTTTTTGGGTTATTTATTTAAGAAAATATTTGTTTATAAAGTATTTGCTGTAACGACAGGGGGCCAACGAAGAAACAAATGAAATATTACAAAAAAAGTCAATCTTAAATAAAAACTTTTTGACTCTGATATGTGAAAAAAGAAGTTAAAAAGTAGAGTGGGCCAACGCGATTTTATGATACCCTTTAGCCAGTATAGAATAAATGATAGCATTGCGCAATGTTGATTGAAAGTCATAGTACATTTCTTCAAATTAAAGTTATCATTATTTTATATTAATGTATATTAGGGCCATAACTTTTTCACACTTTTTGCGAATATCAAAAACGGCATATTATAGTCGCGTAGAACATTAAAAGTTATTAATAAAAAATATGATAACTTTTTCGATAACTTTTTGTTAAAAAGTTCACGCAGGGATTGGGTTGAAGTTTGAAAACAACCATTTTTATCTCACAGAAATTTAAAAAATATACAACTGATATCACTTTAATGCTATTGTAGAATTTATCCACTGCTTTAAATGACTTAAAAATTTTCCTACGGCTTACAATTCACCGCGGTTCAAAATTTCTTGGAAGGTTTTAGAAATTTGCTTCCCTGCGTGAGGTTTTTTTTTCGCAAAACGACGGGAGACAGGTGTTTTCATTACTAAAACAGTCTTGGCCTCTCCGTGTACAATGCCAAAATTTTGGTTGTTGCCCTAATGTATATGTATTAAGTGAAAAAGGTTAAAAAAGTATTGTTCAATATAGAAACCATAAATATTGTTTTAATTGTTTTGTATAGAAACAACAAAAAGAAGAACATAATTTTGTTTATTTTCATATAGAAATAATTTCTTAAAATAAGAAAAATTCCCGTATTCTTTTTGTTAAAATTATTTAGTTGAAAAGATAAAATTTTCAAAGTAGAATTATGACGAATTCTATACCGGAACATTCTGCTAGTGTCTTTTAATTATGAGTGCTTCTGAAAATAAAGGAAAATACGAAAATAGTGAACACGTTCAGTATTGCCATCCTTTTTTTTTTACAAAAACTGGCAATTTCTATAAAAAATTCTTCTTAAAAAAATTAAAAATAAAAATGATAAAACATATTTTTGTATTTTGAATTGATTTTTATTGAACCAAACAACAATTTTTCTATTATAATTTCCCAATTCACAAAGTGTTCTCAAGTGCTAAGTACTAAAACATCATGTACAAGGTATGTTCATTAGGGAGAGTTGTCATTATTTACCCATGTAATGTCAAACAACGTTATATGGGCTTTAAAATTGAGAAAAAAATTTTCTAATGCCCAGTACACTCAAAATATTATGTAGTTAAATTCAAACGAAAATTCATTTTAAACAACTTAAAATTCATTTAAAAAACGGATCATTTACATTTCATTTAAAACAAATGATTTTAGCATACATTTTTTAATTTTTTATTTATTAAACTGCATATTCCTTAAAATTGAATAGATTTTACTTTTAAAAAATATATTTTAACCCACAAAAATCAAACTACATAACAAAATAAATACGAAAAAACATTATATTTTGGTAGTTTGGAATAACCAACATAAATGTTAAAAAAAAATTATTTGTAAAATAACTATATTTTTATTCAAATTTAACAGTACGGATAATGAATTTAATAACCCACAATCAGTTACTGTAATAATTTTATGAGTGTACCCATGTTCTGTAACTGTAGTGAGAACTTCTCGCATCGAAAAAATGTGAAACAAAATATTCCATCGTTTCTCGAAACGTGAGAAGATTACGTCGTTATAAATGTCATAACATTGTACTCGAAGCCGATGTGACATTGCAGGCGTTGAGAACGCCAGTCACACATATCGTTGACGGACACCATAATTTATCAAAATTTAAAAACTTTTAACGGCTGCGACGAAGACACAACCGTCGGCTATACCAAATAATGTAAATTGCGACTTTAATGTTTGTTTTTGCAAACAAGCTCTGAAAAAAGTTCGCATATTTAATAAAAATGTTTAAAGAAAAATAATTAATCAATGAAAAAATGTGCCAAGAACATTAATATTATTATTCTTTGTATTTTGCATTTTTAATTGTTTTATAGTGTTAAATTTTTTCTCGCGGGAACTTTTCTCACGAAAATTGGCGAGTAATATCCTTACGTGACAGCTTGTATTCGCCAAAAAAAAGTAACAGACACAGTTTAGTGAGAAAAACAGCTGTTTGTTTTAATATATGGCATTTTTGTTTCATTTCACACATTGCAATCGAAAAGTTTCTCGACACGGGAGTTACAGAACATGGGCACAGGGAAACCATAAATATGCAATTGCATGTTTTTCCTTTTGCGACAAATGAAGGCATATACAATATATATATATCCGTGTTAGAACTTTTTTCAATTTTGGCATCGATTTGTTAATGCATATTTTACCGTTTGTAGTATTTTTTTTTTTTTTTGCTAAAAGACTTAAAAGATTAAGCAAAATGCAATTATATACTTTATTGCTGATGTGTTAAATACACAGAAGACCAATCTTTTAGTATCCTGATAAACTGAGAACAATTTTTTAAAGTGATCTAACGATGTCCATCCGTCTGTCTGGCTGGTTGTCTGTCCATGTTAACTTGTGCGCAAAGTACAAGTTGCAATCTTGTAGATAATGTGATCAAATCAAAAGCAGAAATTGCAGCCCTAGTTCAGACCAAAGCGCAATATTTTCATGCAGTTCAAAGCGCAATAATTCCAAATTTTCTATCTAAATAACTTAAAAAAAAATTGTCAGATAAAATAATTAATTTGTGATTTATATTATTTTTTGTAGACAATAATACCTCAATAATTGCTTTTTAAAAACATTATGTGCTACCGTCTTAAATTACATTTTTTCGTTTATCAAAAAAAAATGTTTTGGAGTAATTATTGTGTTTTGTTATGGACCTCCTCAATTGTGTTTATTTGATAAATGCAAAAAGACGTAATTACACATTTTTTTTTCTAAACATATGTAATAAAGTAGTTTTCTCTGAAATTTTTTTAAAGAATTCCATGTTTATATTTTTGTAAGTTATGCCTTTTTGGATTTTTGTTAACGATATACCTTATACTATGTATTAGGGTGTTCGAAAAATTAAGCTGAATCAGTACACTGCGTCTGCGTCACTGGCTTTGTTGTCGGATCGTAACATATTACATATTGTTATTCATGGTTTGTCTAAGACTTCATTTTTTGCTGTGACTTTTAAATCGGACATAAAATACAGTCCGCCATTTATGCCATTTCGGGTCCTTTCCCTTTAATGTCCAATTTTCGGCAAGTGGTAAGAAAGCCCAACTTTAAAATTTTGTATGTTTAGTATTAAAAATACTACCTTTTATGATAGGCCTAAGATTTATATTTTTCACATACATACATGTAACATGTCAGATTAAACCAGTTCGAACCCAATCGTTTACTAGGCACGCCCTAGAAGTTTCTTAAACTGTAAATTTTAGTTTTTAGCACGACCAAAACTACAGGATTGCTTGTTTGTTTTATATATGTATACCGCCCTTATCGGCATATATTTTTAGCAACTGGAGTTAAATTTTATAGAGATTTCCATGTATTTCCAAGGACATGCATTGTTACAATCCGTATATATCCTCTCATAAGTGCCAGTATAATTTGTCATCTGGTAAAGAACGAGTCTTGCATCTCAGCTTCTCGTTTAATAAAAACATAACATTAAGTACACGCAAAGGAAAAACGTGGTTGATGCAACCGCAATCGCAAACTATCATTAATGTTTGTGGTTATGATTGTGTCAAACACGTCTTAAGTAACAATATATGTTCAGACATAATGTAAATAGCTTGTTATTGTCTCAAACATATTATTATGTTTAGAAGAAAAACGCAAACGATCTTTCAAACCATGTTCCTATATTTCCTAACACCATGCAACATGTCTATTTCAACATTTTATATGGTTTTTGCAATAAAACCAAATAAAATTTTAATTCAAAAGAGGTGTTTTTTATTAATACATTTATGTACATATTCTTTGTATTATATCTAAAATAAATAAAATAAAATTAAAAACATACAAGTATAGACATATATGAGGCCGTCAGCGCAAAAGTGGTGTAGGCCTCAATTTTACATACCCTGACTTATCTATGCCAAATTGATTAAAACTGCGGAAATAAAATAAGAAACTAGTTTATCTCTTGTTTCACCAATCACTAACAGAAAGCGTTGCAAAATTTGTGCTGCATTTATTTATTTTGCTCTACTTTCAATACAAAAGTAGCCATAAGCCACACAAATATGAAATAAATGTAATGTGGCTTACACCACTTTTGAGCTGACGGCCTCACGCAACCACACTTTTTAAAATATTTATTTCCGTGTACTTAAGAACGTATAATAACTTATATCGTTTGAAAGGCAGAATGGCCTTTTTCTCCCCGAAAATCATTTTGTTTATTTTATTCTTGTGTGCAACTAACATTATGATTTTACTGGTATAGTTAAAAATAAATATTACAGTAGCAAACATTTTACATAATTTAATATGTTAAGCTAGACCAGAGTAACATTTTTAGGTGTAAAACACCATATTATATTATTATAACGAATAAAAAAAATGTTAAGGACAAGAATTCTTTTTTCTAGTTATGTTAGGGCTATTAAAAATTTATATGGGTAAACATATTAGGCAAATATGAACAAAACTGGTCGTAGTGACCACCCATTAATTATGTTTTTTCGCTGCGTGTAATAATTGTTGCACACCGAATTGGGCAATTACATACATATATATGTGTATGTTCACAAATATCCTCTAGTTTTTAAAAATAACATTTAAAATAAGTAAAATATTTATAATTGCATGTCTTTTGAATTTAACACGATTTTTGAGTCCTAAATTAAATCTTTTATGTATCTCGTGTTTCGATTTACAGCATATGATAAATATTTGTTCCCAAGAAACGATTCTGTACTAGTCCTTTACATTATTTTACGCGAATTTAATTTACACGTACATTGTTTGGTCGCATAAATCGAGCTTTACCAGTATGATAATCTTATTTAAACACCCCTTTCACTGAACATTTCTTAACGATTGGTCCATGCTTGCCTAATATTATATTTATATTTATCGATTTGTAGGCCCTCTTTGGAGAAACATTCCTTTTATGTTCGTTGAAACTGTGGGATATTGTACAATTAGGCTGACCGGACTTGCATGTTTTAAGCGGTCTTTCCTACTAGTTTTAAAACTTGTTTTATGACATTCTTTTAAAATGCATATGCAGCATATGTTTCCTGCTAAAAAAAAGGAAATTATCCTTCAGGACATGTAACATTTTCCTGCAGTCGACTTTATCATCCATGATTTTTGCGTTTCCCTAAAGTATGCCATCATTTACCCTAAAGGCGGCAATGAAACAGGACTGAATAAAAAATAAATAAATAAATATAACTAAACTATTTATTTATATTTATAGAATCAGCTCCTCAATACACATATACATAGATACACACATTTATATAATTTTCAAGTCTCCAAACCTTTTCATTACAAAACAATAAATCATAAATGATCAACAATGGCAGAATGAAGCAGAATTGAGCACAATACACAATGGGGCGCTTACAAAAGGCCAACAACTAAATAAACTAAAATAAACCAAACCGAATAGACATTTAGCCAACCCATAAGCACCAATTGCAACCCACTCCATCACGCACTCCCTGGCCTAATACGAACGAACATGTATGTATTCACATACTTATACGGAAGATATTTTTATATTTTTTTGTTTATTCTTCAACATTTTTTGAGTTAAAAAAAAAAAAAAAGGAAAATAGGAAACATATTTTATGCCAAAAGTAGACAGGGATTTAGATAAATTCGTAAGAAAATATGAACGGAAAAAAGGACAAGAAGAAAAAAATAAAACTCATACATCACTTTAAGTGAAATATTTTAAGAGTAAGATTTTTTAAATCCCTTATCATTTTATTTTTTAACCAATTTAAATGAAAAAGGAGATTTTTCATAAATTATGAAATTTAAAACGTTTCCATTAAAATAAATATTATGATTATTATGGCAGACATAAATCAAGAATAGGGAAGTTGGCTATAAATTTAACCAAGTTGTTGTTGTTGTTGTTAATGTTCTGCTATTCTGCCATAAAATATTCTTTAAAGACAATTTGAATTATGTAAATTTTATATTGTTTCTAAATGTGTTGGCTTGTGTGTAAGCTTTTGTTAAGGCCTGGCTATAGCACTAGAGGTATTTTATGCAGGTCTAGGCTAAGCTGTCATCAATCTGCCAATGAGTTAGAAAATTGCTACACTAGTTATTTACTATTGCCCGACAACACTAAATATAGGTATAGTTATATTTATAGTCGTGGTATGCTATTAAGGGTATTCACTTAAACATGTTTGTTGTAAAGATGAATTAATGAGACTGCTACATTTACTGCCTCTTTAACAATTTCAACAGTTTACTTTGGCATAGAAAATTTTTATGAAAAAAAACTCAGTTTTAAAAATATTTTTGATATACGATTTCACACAGATTCTCGGTATTAGACGGAATATGTTTCAGATGTGGATAAATACAGCTTGTGTCGAAGCAGCTTATAAGCAGGGAAACCGTAAATAATTCTTTTGTATGTATTGCCTTGTGCGACCAATGAAGGCAGAAACAATATATTTATCCATTTCAAAGCTTTCCATGAATTTTGACATCCATTTGTTCGTATAGCTTTTGCATAAAAAGTCTACACCCGTCATTTAGTATAGCGATCGTCCCAGAAGCACTTTCTAGATCAATCTTCCCGAAACAGAGTCTTAGTGTCCATAAGCCATTTAGGTTTGTTTATTTGGATGTATTTCCACTCAAAAATATTTTATTTTATTGGTTCATAATTGCAATATATTGTTACGTTACTGCAGTAACGCATGCGTTTCAATAACGTTTTTGGTTTGGTTTTTCCAAAATCTTTATGGACGAAGTTTCCTGATGATCTGGCCTAAGCAACCAGTGAAATGCGCATAATAATAGCTTATCCCATCAACAATAAATTTCAAGTGTTTTTATCAATAATAAAAACTGGGAATTAAGCACGAATAACAAAATCTTTTGAAATTAAAATTTTGTATTCCCAAAAATTGAAATTACTTTTTGATAATAAACAGGCAAGTGCACCGCCTAAAAAACACTTAATTGACAACATCTTTTGTAAGTTGTTGTTTGTTTTTATTTTGTTTTTCTTATCCTACTTACAACTACAGTTAATGTTGAGAGAATTTCAACTAATTGTAGTGGGGAATGTAAGATGAATTAAACCCACTGTTTATTGTTGATGTGTTTTGTTTAAACTTTGATATTGTTACAAGTAGAACTGTTGCTTTTAGTCTTATACGCGTAACAGTTTTATTTGGTTTAATATCTTTAGTTTTTCCAAAATCTTTATGGATGAAGTTTCCTGATGATCTGGCCTAAGCAACCAGTGAAATGCGCATAGGAATAGCTTATCCCATCAACAATAAATTTCAAGTGTTTTTATCAATAATAAAAACTGGGAATTAATTACGAATAACAAAATTTTTTGGTTTATTTTTTTTATAATAAACCGTTTCGAGTTCTTTATTGCAACTTTAATTAAATAAATAAAACACAAACACTATTTACAATTTACTCTGTTTAGTACTAAGTCTTTTTAACAACCGCAGTTAATAGCTTTTATTCACAACCAACTATAATTTTCTCAGCGTTATACGTTATTGACAAAGTCTGAACTTAGAATGATCTAATTACGCTAGTCGCCGCTAGTATTTATACTGCAATTTGGTTGTCTAGAATATTCGAAATGTTTTTCGAAGGTTCGAGGCTTTACTATTCACCACACTTTAATTTGATTTATGGCAGCACTTTACCTAATTTTACCTCTTATACTGAAGCTTTTTTAACGGTAATTTCTAGGGCTTTCTGCACAATGGGATTGAAGTGTACTAAATTATAACAAAAACGATGTAAACTAATAAAATTACTTATGAATACAAGATAACTAATAAATACAAGATTAATAATATATACAAGATAACTAATAATTATAACTAATTCTTAACTAAAGTTACTTTCGTAACAATATATTGTTTCCTCTTACTCCTGTGAGGAGCATTGGACCGCAACATGATTTTTTGGGCACACTCGATTGGCTGCGAGATGTTTTACTTAATTCAGTTTCGGTTTTCCATATAAGTGCTTCTGAAGGTTCTTCTCATTTTCAGCTGCCTCGTGACTTCCAATTTATGGCTTGTTTGCAATATTGCTGTGCAGTCGTCAAAAAAACCACCGATTCCGACTTACTTTGATGCTAAATGTATATGACACTGGTCTTCATTATAGAAAAAATAAAAAATTGATTTTAATTAAAAAATTTGGGATATTAATTATAAAAGAGTGCCCCCTTAGGCTAGTTGGTAGTGAGCTAGTCCATCAGGGACGGGGTTGCGGGTTCGATTCCCGCCAGAGACTCCGGTTTCTTTCTTGCAGACAGGCGTAGAGCTTCGCGGGATTAGTTTAGGAAATTTAAAAAAAAAAAAATTATTTAAATTTGCACCAGTGAACAAATTAATACTATCAATTAAACGTTTAATTCACTTGATTAAATATTAAATTGAAATGGATTTTATTTTTGATTAATGCTTTAATGGGTGAACAATTTTGAAGAACTATTGCTACGAATTTGACTTAGAACTCTTTTTTTAATACAGTAAATCCGTAAAATCGTTAAATATAGCAAGAAAATGATTCTGTAAAAATTTCAAATCGATATTTTAATTTTAAAACGTTCCGCATTAAGCTATAATATAGTTATTTTCATATACATATAAAGAAGACTGGTTCTTTTTTTTCTGAGTTGAAAGTTTTTAAAGCAGACCATCTTAAAAAATTTTTAGTTTGGAAAATATTATATTTTTTTGTAGGTACTTCAACTCCGAGTCCGGTACAAAAACCTCCACTCGGACTCCACGGCCTGGTTCGCAATAAAATTTAGTTGTTGACGTAAAGTATGGTCGGTACAACTTCACTTACGTTTTCGGATTTCATGTGTGATTGACGTTTGGTTGGTTTTAGATTAAAGCTGCAGATTTGAAATTATCCTTGTCCAACATATGCGAAGGATTTTTATTGAACGTTTGAATACAAGACCTTGTATGTATTGCATTTCACTTGATTATGTATTTATGATTTCACTGTTTGAACACTAAAGCTACTGTCAGACTTACCAAATATTTGAGGAAAAAAAAGGGACCAACAACCAAACTAAAAAATCATTCCGCTTAATATCAATATTTATTTTGATTAAAATACCACATCTTACAAAAAACTTTTTTTTGCTATGTCTAGTAGTATAATTAGTTTATTTTGTAATATTAAGACCATTTTAAATCTCACTAACTATTAACAAAAGTAGGGGCTACGTTTATTTGATCAAGTATTTAATAAGTGTGACCGTAGCATAAGGAATTGAATATATATGGGACATATAATTATAACGATCCTTATAAAATTATGCAGGGCTTTTTTAGTTATATTTAACTGTGGTTTATATTGGATCTTAATACCCTTTAAGGATAGATTGTTAATAAGGTAGTAATTAATCGGTTAACCGATTACCGGTTAAGCGAATGAATACCCTAGTGGAGGGTATTAGAGACTCTTTAGCAACGCAAATTAAAATATTCTTATTTATTACAATTATTTTTTCATGAAAGATTTACCTAAAAAGATTGCTTTGGTTTATTTTATCAAATTTGGAATAAAAATTGCGAAAAATTTGGTATTTCGAATTTAGTCTGACATTTTAGCAAAGTGCGTTTCAATAAATTCGGTATCCACGATTTCATTATTTAAAAATCAAAATATTAAAAAATTTTTATTTTTTCAAAACTATTTGTTGTTTTAATATTTAAATTTCACTATCCAATATTTTTCGTAATTGTAACTGAATTCCCTTAATACAAGCAATTTAAAGAATAAGAAATAAATTATAAAAAATTTCATTCCAAACGCCTTTGGCTAAACACGATTCTTTTTTACTTCTTTATTGTCTTCCTTTTTGTTCTTACTTGTATTTGACTTATTCTGTGTAATTTTCCATAAATAAGACTGAAATTATTGTCTACATATACAGACACTGCATACTTACTTAAACAAATATCCGTGTAATCTCCTACAAAATTGAAGAATTATGTAAACCTTATTAAAAAGTCATTGGACTTTCAATTTTAACCTGCAAAAGTTTATAAAATGATTTTTCAAATTACCTCTTAAAAGTATAGACAAATGTGTGTCTACCTGCAGTTTTATAAAAATTAAAATGTCTTTGGTATTAAAGTGTATATTACGTATGAATGCTCCGCATGGCCCCATTTGGGTTAAAATAAGTTGAAAAACACTTATACTCTATTAAGTAGATCTACTTAAGTTAATATTTCTGTTTTTCAACTGCATCTGATAAATCACTTAAAGGCTTTTTTGTTTGTCTGTAGTACTGATATTCACATGATTCCTTAATCTTTTTCCATTTGAAATGATTGTTGATTTCGTTTGCTTTTTTTGAATTTTTTAATTAAAGAAATTTCTTCGCATGATGCAATCATAATCATCGTAATCATCATAAGGACGATAATGATAAAATAACTTATATTTTTACTTCGTTATGTATTGTTCTTACATATTTTACCCTACACCACTAATATATATATTTTTTAATATATTTACTCCTATAAGGAGTAGAGGGCCGTTATATATTAAAGAGGTCGTCAAAAGTGTGTACAGAATCAAAATAACGGGTCCGCCTTCTAACGTTTTTTTTCCAACTAGTGCTTATTTCGTGAATGGTAACACTTAGCTCATGTCTGATTTGACAGATAACACAGTACAACAGCCAATCTGGGGGGTGAGAAATTCCAAGTCAGGGTGATGGTACTAGGTCAGTACAGTAAAACCCTCAAAGGGTTTGGCGTTCGTATGTGTCAGTTTTTTTTTATGACATTTTAAATTTTTTCCTTATCTTGATGTTTTTTTGTTTAACATAACTCGAGAACCACTTGTCCGATTTTGCTAAAACAAACTCAAAAAAATTTAGAATTACAATTTCTTTAATCCGTTCATATAACGTTTTTCTTTATAATCAACAGTTTTGCCGGTAAAAATAAATTTGTGAAGAAAAAAATTTATTTTTTGCCTAAAAATAGGCAATATTTATTAAAATAAATTTTAATTTTTAGGCAAAAAAATATTTTTTTTTCTCCACAAATTTGTTTTTACCGGCAAAACTGTTGATTATAAAGAAAAACGTTATATGAACGGATTAAAGAAATTGTAATTCTAAATTTTTTTGAGTTTGTTTTAGCAAAATCGGACAAGTGGTTCTCGAGTTATGTTAAACAAAAAAACATCAAGATAAGAAAAAAATTTAAAATGTCATAAAAAAAAACTGACACATACGAACGCCAAACCCTTTGAGGGTTTTACTATACTGACCTAATACCATCACCCTGACTTGGAATTTCTCACCCCCCAGACAATAATTCCAAAAATGTTCCATAGTGTAATTAGTTTTATCCTTCCGCTGAATGAATATGGTTGTGTATACGCTTGAACAACGCTGGGAAATATTACTTTGAAAATCATGGTAATGTTGCGGAATGTGTGCGAAAATTGCGTGCGGATTTTAGAAGAACAGAAGCACCGTCAGCTCCGTATGTTCGTTATCTTGGGAAAAAAGTGAAAGAAACTGGCATATTCATCGATAAACCAAAGCGTGAAAAGCCAAAAACAGTGCGTACACCCGAGAATATTGCTGCTGTGGCAGAAAGTGTGCGTGAAGCGCCATCAACATCAATTCACCGTCGTTCTCAACAATTGAACATTTCAGAGACGTCATTGAGACGAATTTTGCATAAAGACCTTGGTATGACGCCATACAAAGTCCAATTGGTTCAGGAGTTGAAGCTAACTGACCATCCAATGCGTTTTCGCTTCGCTAAGTGGGCCTGCGATCGACTTACAGAAGATGCCGATTTTGCCAAAAAAAATCATCTTTTCAGATGAAGCTCATTTTGATCTTGGCGGGTATGTAAACAAGCAAAATTGTCACATTTGGGGCACAGAAAACCCGCACGCATACATTGAAAAGCCGATGCACCCAAAACGAGTCACTGTTTGGTGAGGATTTTGATCCAGAGGCATAATTGGGCAATTTTTCTTCGAAAATGAGCAAGGAGTGTCCGTTACAGTCAATGGCGATCGTTATTGGGTCATGAGCTGAAGTCGTTTGGCCACCTCGGAGCTGCGATTTGACACCGTTGGACTATTATTTGTGGGTTGCCGTCAAAGCTAAGTGTAACGCTGACAAGCCAGAGGTAATTGACGCTTTAAAGGACAATATTCGTGAAGCCATTGGTGAAATACAGCCGCACACAATCGATAATGTGCTTAAAAATTGGACCGATCGTGTAGGCTACTGCATGGCCAGCTGAGGCAACCATTTGAATGAAATTATTTTCCATTATTAACCGGAAGGATTGTACTTTCAAATAAAAAAAAGAAATTTGAGAAAATATTCAGTAGTTTTTTTTTATAGCATTTTCAAAAAAAAAAAAGTTATTTGGCGGACCCTTTATTAATTATACTGCTTTCAGTCTACCCATTGCTTCAAAAACACTTTACAAGTCAATCTGAGCATGGAAAAAATCGATGGTCCTTCTGCACACCTGGCTAGCTCTCTGTGTTAACATCTACTCTTTGAGTCCAAAGTATAGCTCTGAATTTCGAAGAGAATTTGCTTTTTTTTAAATAGCGCGAAATATCCACCTTGCAACAATGCAAGTATCCAACTGATCTCAACGTACATAAACAACTAGAACGGAGCACTTAGGCCTCGATTTGGTATGATATGCGGTCCGCAGGACCACATGCCGCTTACACTGCGGTAAATTAGAATAGATATTCACCATTAAGTGTGTCAAAAATAATTATTATTTAAATTCACAACCCTTAAAAATCTTTTGTACGTCCATAACTAAACCTTAACGAAATCTTGGGCCCACTTTCAGAGTGGTGTAGGGTATCACATGGCCGGATTAACCGACCATACTTTCATACCTGTTTCCTTTAAACAAATTCTTCGTACTTACAACACTTAGTTCTTAGAAAACAAATCCCTAAAGCAATTTTAAACAGTTCGCAACACAAAACAGAACTTTTACAGGGTGGCACATTAGTAGCGTACTAATTTAATTAATAAAATAAATATTTGGCTTACGAATTTCTTTTGTTTAAATTAAAAAAAAAAAAAATTCAGAACTTTAGTAAAAAACCAACATTTTATTTTGTAAGTCAAATTTTGATTCCGACACAAACGTGTAATTAAAAGAAAAAATGTTTTGTTTGGAGCATGTCAGGCCACCTCAAACAATGGCCTGCATTTAAAAAATATTGTCTTCAAAACATATTTTCAAACTATAATCAAAATTAAAATATATTCCAACCTTAAATAAAATTTAGAGAATAAAAATTTTTTCATTTAGTAAATCATAACGATACTTACGCATCACTCTGTAATTATGTGAATGTGTATTCTCTTGCACTAGATCTCAGAGTTGTCAGATTAGGGGGAAAAAAAAATTTATTTTGGGATTTTGGATTTTTAGTTTTATTATTATAATTTCATTTTTATTTCCATAAAATTTGTTTTGCAAAAAAGTTTTACGAAGCTCAGTTCTGGTTAAATGGCTACGTCAATAAGCAAAATTGCCGTATTTGGAGCGAAGACAATCCAAAAGCCTTTACCAAATCACCATTACGTATTTCTTTACGTTCTTGTGATGTGTGCAAGAAGTTGCTGTTTCGGAAAATGCCGATTGCTATCGGCCATGCACACTGAAGTTTTGTTTTCAAAAATCAAGCCAGCATTAAAGCCATAGGGCCAGTTTTATAGGAAATAGTAATCAAAAATTGGACTGATCGAATGTAACTTGTTGCCGCGGCGGATATATGCCAATTTTCAAATTTTAAAACTAAATGCTATGAAATTAACTCCCAGATTATAATAAAAAAAAAATAAATTGGTGGAATTTTAATTAACCCCATTTATGGCCAATTTTCAGAATTGATATTAAAGCCGCTCATACACTTGCAATAAAATTGTTCAATTGAACGTATTATACAATTATATCGCCGATGTGTATGTGATATTCGAAGGTGGCCCAATATATTGACAACAATTAGAAGACTTTTGATTTTTATTGCACAAAGACCATGGGCCCCATATAAAGCCCACTCTAGGAAATTAATTAAATACACCTAAAACCGTAGCAGATATATTTATTGCGGTAAAATTTCGTCCAATTTAGCTTCATATGACCAGAAAAAATGTCATGCTTTTTGCGATACACGGTCCATAATCTACCTTTGATCCCATATTTAGCAGCCTTCTGAAATTAACTGTAAACGCTTAAAATAATTTCACTGCTGTATTGAAATTTATTCTAATTTATGTTTTTTAATACCAGAAATCACTCTACAGAATGAGGGGATGATTGGTCCTTTATTCACCATGGGTACAATATAAGTTCCCCTCCTGAAAATCATTTTAGTTCGGCTAAAACTGTTAGGAATCATGATATTTTACTCAAGATAGCTCAAATTTCTAAAAAGAAAAGCATACAACTTTCTGATTGTAGCAACCAATTTTAATGCCGACGTCCGTTTTTATAAAGATTAATTAATAATATATAGATATTATATAGAGCCCACTCCTGAAATATTCGAACTGTCAGTGGAGGGTATCAAAGATTCGTCTTAGCCAAATATACCACTCTTACTTGGTTTTATTCTTAAACTATCAACAGGGATATAAAATTTTAGCTTAATGGAGCAAAGATGGGTTAAAATGGGAAGCATAAAATAATAATACGTCCAAGCCCGACCATATGATACCCTACACCACAGTACATATGAACAAATTTTTGCAAGTGTAACCCATTTTTGACCCATGGGCAATCATGGACCCGCCTGAACAAAATTATGTTATTGAGCTTAAGATTCGTAAAAAAGTTCTCTGTGCCTAATATTATATAGATACATATCATTATCTATATGAAATTGGTTTGCCTTTAAGTGATTTAAGAAAGGGGGTTTATATGCGATTATATAGTTCTTTTTTGCCCTGCCAGCAAAACATTTTGTCATGGCAAAGTAGCTATCGTAAAGGTCATTGTCGCCAATTTGTATGTACATTTGTCGGGAAGTTATGGCATTAAAATCTATTTCCTGAAATAGTATTCGTAAGACATCATTGGAACGATTCAGAAAGTGATTATAAGTCGATCAGTTTACTTAAATTTTAAGGTGTTGAAAACATCAGCACAAGTGCATAATAACCTCCTCACTATTGTTGTGCGGTTTACTACTCTAGTTATGCCGATTCACTAAATGAGGACAAAACAATGTGCGCCTGGGACACAAAGAATGTTATTTATAGATGTCAGTGTTTCAAAAAAATGTATGAATCACAATTGAGAATACGGTCGTTTGTTGACTGGAATGATTTATTTGAGCAACAAAACTATTGTAATTTAAACTAATTTTGGACAAAAATTTATATATATCTAGATGGAGCCGGATCATTTAAAGATTAAGCCATGTTGGTATTAACAAGCAATGCTTATGTTAAACAGGTTTTTCCGGCAATAAATTTTATTCATCAAACATAAGAAGTTAAACGCAATACGAACTGCTAAAATCATTTTTAAGAATAAATACTCATTTGAAAAGTAATCCATTTTGTTGCGACACGTTTCAACCATCCCCATAAATGATAAAGCTGATCAATTTAAGAAATATGTACCAAAAAAAAAATGAGAAGAATAATACATTTGATTGTAAATTTTTTGACTTTGTTAATCAATTTTGAGTTGGTGTAAATTTCACACTTCATATAAAACAAAATGTACAAATAAAATATTTTATAAAAACATTTCATAGTAAAATTAAATTAAATTTTAAAAACATTTATTGTGGATTTTTGCGAAAAATAAAACAAATTTTTGGAGATACGAATAACAATTTGGGGAAAAATTTGAAAAGCTGTTGACAACCCTGCTGGAACTTTGCATGCAAAAAGGTTTTGAAAAATTTTAATTAAGGCTTCAGCTAAAATTTCATGTGTGTGCTTTTGAAGGTGTTTTTCTATCTCTTGAGATTTTAGTCAATATCTTAGAAGATGTGAAAATAGATGCAGTTTTGTGCAAAGCAAACAAAGTTGAATTAGGAAAATCAAATTTGTTTACAGAAGATATCAGTTATTAAAAAAAAACAAGATAGAATTCTTTATTAGGCTGTGCTGAATCTTTGATACTCCCCATCGACTGTTGTTAGAATATTTCAGGAGTAGGCACTATATGCAGTGTTGCCAAAACTTATTGAGGAAAAATGTTAGATTGTGTTAAAAAAACGCTAAATAAATGCTAGAATAAATGCTCAAAAATTTATATGAAAAATTTAGACAGATCTCTATTAAAGTAAGGGCCGATAAATTATTTATAATATGCTGCATATTGTCCTTCAGGTACAAGGACGATCTGTCAAATTGCCTTTAATACTTAATACTTGAAAGGTGCAATCGAACTATGCACAACACATAAACTTAATATCGCCTATGCTGAATTTGTAAGAAATTCTTAAGAAAGCAATAGGGTTGTTTTTAGTTATGCACGTAACACTTCTATGCTTTCTGCTGTTCCAGGCCACTAATTTTAGACAATATCGCATTTGTAGTAATTGCAAAAGGTTTTTTTCTTTAGGTGCTTGACCCAATCTTTGCGAAACTTTTGTGAATAGGTTTTTACTATTTTTTTTTTAAATTTTCTCCTTTTTATACCCTTCACCACAGGTGGTGAAAAGGGTACATATAAGTTTGTCATTCCGTTTGTAATTTCTATAATATTGATCTTAGACCCTATAAAGTATATATATTCTGGGTCCTTATGAGGAGAGATGTTGATTTAACGATGTCCGTCTGTCCGTCTGTCCGTTGAAATGGATTTTCCGAAGACCCCATATATGATGGGGGCCAGGATATTATACATTTATGTCACATATGGTCCGGAATGGTTTGCTTTTGAAATTCAGCATGATCGGTCCACAAATGGCTGAGATATGAGTAAAAAACCACGACTGTCTCAAATTTCTTCCTTTTAAGGTCCAGTTAGACGTGACAATACCATACCAACACTGTAGTACCAAAACGACATAAACATACCATACAAACCCATTCAATTTTGATTTCTACGGTCATACAGTGGCTATGGTAATACAGTGTTGATAATGTGGTTTTTTGTTGTTGTTTTTTTATACCCTTCACTACAAGTGGTGGATTTTATTTGTAATGTGTTTAATTTTAGGCATACACATACACATTAATGCATGTAACTATATGATATGCCGCTCAAATAAAGAAACAAACTCATATACTCAATATATTTTAATTTAACGCTTCTTCAGTAAAAGCAATCGTAGCCGAGTTGTTAAATTCTATCCTGAGACTGATAATATTGCCAGTTCGAATCCCAAAAATAATTTTTTTTAATTTAATTTTTTTATGTTCTAAAAACGATTTTAAGATTATAAAACGAATTTCAAACATCAACTTTGGCAAAAGAGGAAGCGGGCTTAGGTACATATCAGTGTTGCCAGTGAAATTTCGAGAAAGATACATTTTAGTTTCAAAAAGATACACTTTCTCCCAAAAAGATACGTTTTGAAAAAATTGATAATCCATTTTTAACGCTTAATATTTATTAACATAACATTTTTATTTCATATTTAAATTAATATTGTAAAGAAAATGATTTCGTATAAATTAATTTTTATATGTATTTATTTAAGCCATAAATATTACATATGTAATTTTTAAAAATACAGTAAGCAAACTTTAATACTAATTATTAAAATTTAAACGAAACCTTGTTAATTAATTTTTTGAATCCAAAGAAAAACTTTGATAACTAATATGCATGTGGCAGTGTAAATAAAACTGAAATGGCAAAATAAAATAAAGTAATTTGTTTTTATTTTTGTTTTTTCTTTTCCCACTTACAACTACATTTAGAGTTGACAAAAAAATCAACCAATTGTAGCCGGGAATGTAAGAAAAGATAAACTCACTGCTTATTGTTGTGGTTTTTGTTCAAGCTTTGATATTTTTACAAGTAAAACTGTGGATTATAATTCTTTTTCGCTAAACAGTATTATTTGTATAATATCTTTAGTTTTTCTACAATCTTTGGATGAAGTTTACTGACGATCTGGCCTAAGCAACCAGTGAAATGCGCATAGGAATAGTTTATCCCTTCAACAATAAATTTCAGTTTATCAATAGTATGAAATGGGAATGTAGCGCATTTAAACGAAACCTTGTTACTTAATTTTTTGAATCCCAAGAAAAACTTTGATATGTAATTATCTTTGACTGTTATCAAAACAAATTCATCCTTGTAAAAATTAATATACGAGTTAAGGCGTTTATAATAAGGTGATTATATCAACGTTCATATCGACCCCTAACCGCGAAAATAACGTAAGCGCCAAAAATAAAATTTTACAGGAGAGAGCTTTTTTATTTTATTTCATATAAATTTTGTATGGAATTTGTCGCTTACAATAAAATTTTTCTTGTTATAAAATCGTAAAGGTACCTTATGTGACCATGAAATTTTAGGAGATGATGCAAGTGTTGCCAATAAAATCATTTATTCAAAAAAACGAAAATTGAAAATCATGTCGCTTACGTTATTTTCGCGGTTAGGGCTCGATATAAATATCCTGAAAATAAAAAAGATGTTCATATTTCTTTAGAACAACTTCGCACTACTAGTAATCATCGATTTAGGTGGATCGTATGTTGCAACCCCTTAATGGTTTCTTTCACCATTATTAAAGCTGCTATCAAGGCGAATTCACTAGAAGGTGGGTTCAAGTCAACATATGGTGTTTTTCTTTTCGGTGGTCGACTTGTCAAAGTGTGTATGCAAACTAATTTTTTATGTTAACTAACCTTTTTTTACTAGCAATATTTTTGACAATCCGACCACAGGAGCAGTGTTGTTAAAGAGTTGACCTCACCTTTTAGTCAATGCGCCTTGGCTGCTATTGTATTAGTATTGAGTCGGTTACGATGATCAGTCTTAATAAGTTTTAGTTGGCTAAAAATTTTCGAATGTTTTGTTTCTGTATATTTTGTGTACAGATTCAAAAGATACGAAAAATGTCAGGATTATACATGATACCTGTAGTAGTCAAAAGATACGAAAAATGTATCTTTCGTATCCTAACGGCAACACTGGTACATATAGACATTTTTTGTTTTTTTATATTCTTCGGCATGGCAAAATGAAAAGTTGCCGTGGCTCAATTAATATTTAATTATACCTATCTAAAGAACGTTATTTATGTATATAACTTTTTGTTCTTATCTCATCATGGTGAAGGGTATATAAGATTCGGCATAGCCGAATATAGCACTATTACTTTATTTCAGTTAAAATTTAATGAGCATTTACATTGTTGCATTTTAAGATATTATTCAATGCGATTCAATGTTAGAATCTTCCGTTTTTTTCTTTTATATTTGCATTTAACATTATAAAAATGAAAAATATTAAAAATATCACAATAACTAAAAAATGCCAGGAATTTTTAAATAATGCTAGAAAAATGCTACATGCTGTATCAGTTTTTTTTCATGCCAAATGACATCAACAAATTCTATATCTAGCATGAAAAATGCTAAATTGGCAACACTGTCTATATGGGATATATAAGTAATTAAACAATCTTTATAAAAACAGGAAAAAAACACTGTAATATGAAGATTAATTTGACCAAATTTTACCACAATATCTGTATTTGTATGCTTTTAGACGTATTTAAATAGAATAAGCTTTCTAAAAGGCCTATGGTAAACTATGGCCAAATCTTCACGAAATCTGACAGTGTGATTTCTTGTTTTATAAAACTACTAGCTTAAACTCGCTGCCTTCATTGAAATATGGGTGATCCCAGAATTTCATTGTTTTTGCTCTAGCGCTTCTAGTTTTCGAGAAAATTGAGTTTAAAGTTTTTTATACAAAATCAGTCCAAAGATCGATTTTTGGTTAGAAATATGGGTGATCCTAGAATTTCATTGTTTTTGCTCTAGCGTCTCTAGTTTTCGAGAAAATCGAGTTTAAAGTTTTTCATACAAAATCAGACCAAAATTCCAAAATCAGACCAAAATTCGATTTTTGATAAGAGATATGGGTGATTCCAGAATTTTATTGTTTTTGCAGCGCCTCTAGTTTTCGAGAAAATCGAGTTTAAAGTTTTTCATACAAAATCATTTTAAAAATCGATTTTTGGTATGAAATATGGGTGATAAAAGAATTTAATTGTTTTTGCTCTAGCGCTTCTAGTTTTCGAGAAAATCGCGTTAGCGCTTCTAGATTTCAAGAAAATCGAGTTAAAATTTTTCATACAAGAGCATTAAAAAAAATCGATTTTGGTAAGAAACATGTCTTCTTTAATTCTCTTTTTTAATTTTGAAAATATCTTCATTGTTCGGCTGACGTCGACCGGCATTGACGCTGACTTAAATAATAGGGGTGAATAAGTATAAGCAAAATTTGATTACTATTGCATTTAAATGGAAATATTTTTGTAAAAGTTTTTCAAAATCTAAACAATAATTTATAAAAAAAAATATTTTGTATATTAATCTTTTTAGCAGTTAGGTATTTGATGGAAATAAATATATTTTTTATCAATATCCACGTTAATAAGTTTTAGGAATATTTCAGTATTATTTTCTCAACCCAATAAATAGCACGCATCAACATTTTCTTGAGTATTGTCACAGATTCTTTAAAAATTAATGAAAAATTTAACTATTCAGTTGACCCACAATCTTCATGTCAATTTTTAAAAAACTCTTCTTAAAATAGATTAAAATTTAAATCCAGGAATTTTGTGCTATATGTTTTTGTGACGTTTCAATATTTTATCATGTTTTCATTTGCAGACATCAATTTTTGACTTTAGACCTTTTTGTTAAAATGTTTTCTAAAAATCTTTTAATGTTATTTAATATATTAATGCCTGTTTAAAAGTTAAATTGATATTGATGTTATGCTGTACTGAATAAGCATAACAAGGGTGGCCCATAATTAACACGGAATATGAATTTGCCGCCTTTTGGCCAGTTAAGGGTAAGCAATCCTAAAGAGGCCTGTACACGCTCAAATATTTCTCATCAAGCGCTATAGCATTAGTGAGAAATATTCACTGAAAATGGAAAATCAAAAAATATAGATATGACGGCGAATATTACTTCCAGCACACGTACACGGGTGAATTCGCCTGCATAATAACGATTTTGACCGTGTACAGACTTCTTGAAGAAAAACAAATTGACAGCTTAGAGTAAGTTAAATTTAAGCGTTACAACCAGCGTTGCCAGAAGATTTGGAAGGAAAATCTTCATATGGCAAAAAAAAAAAATCATATTTTGAAGAGGAAAATCTTAAAATTTTTAATAACAAGGGCAAAGAAGTTAAAATTACTAATTTTTTAAAAGAAAATACTTCTTATTATGGAAACTATTTAAATTGAAATACATAATTGCGGTATTTATACAAAATTACATTGTAGGCTTAAATTGTGTTTTTAGTTATATTTTCCATAAAATTCTTTCTAAAAATATACTTTAAATCCATTTGTTTTCTAATAAATAAGAACGTAAAAAAGTTCATATAAATAAAGAAGTTTCTTTGGAAGTAATTAAATTCTAAAATTAGAGATATATAAATTTTGGGCAAGAAGATAATACATCATATGAAGATTTAAGGGTTCTCAATTAAGTATTGTATTTGATACCGTTGTTGTATCGAATTGTTATTACAATAATGTACACCTTTGAAAAGACATTGTAAAGCAATAATGTTTATACAAAAGCTTCTTAACCCTAGGTAACTTTTTACCACTTAGGTCTCCTCTTGGTCAGGCCTGACCCCAATTAGAACAGCTAAAAAAACTCCAATTAAATAAAAAGTAAATAAATATATTTTTTATTAAATTATTATTTTCGATAAGCAGGGGTGTTCTGGAAATCGAAAACACCAGAATTTGGAAGTTGTTTTTAATACACTTTGAATCAAATTTTTATAATCAGGTACGTGATGGAAATCGATTTTAAAAACGAAACGATTTTAAACCGAAAATATCGTTTTCAGTATCTTTTAAAATAGATTTTAGATGCATATTTCTTTTATTTTCAGTCTTTATTCATTTAAATTTTATATTATATACGTTAACTGAAGTGTATTCTGAACGAAAATCTTAGACCATAATTCAGAAATGGATTTTAAAATCCATCGAAATTCATCACACCTTTTAAAAACGTTCGTTTTGAAATCGATCGATTTTCATCACAAACCTGAATGTTTGTTATTAAATTCTGTTTAATAGAGAAATATTTGTCATAAAATTCATTTATCACAGAAATCTTATTACGGTTATATGTAAATAATTAAATAAATAAATAAATAAATAAAAATAAAAACGACGTTTAAAATGTTTGCCTTTTCGATTAAAAGGACACCCCTGTATACGAATTAATTATATAATTTTATTATTTTATTTTACATGCAAGTCTTCGAATATGTAGTCCCTTATTTTGCACATTGCTTTTTCGCAACTGAGTGAAACGATTTTTTCGCTTGGTTTTTGTAGTTAAATTATACTTAGCTCATAACGGGCCGTAGTTTTCTGATTTAATTCGAGCTTGATTCATTCAATTCACAACATATTATTTACAGAATTTACCTTTCTGTTTTTTTTTTTGATATATTGTTCTATGTGAAAAAAATTGCAAAAAAAAAATTGTCCGTCCCAGAGGGTAATTTCATAGAATTTTACATAAAAATAGAATTTCACCCCACTAATCTTGCTCCAATCAAATCCAAATTAGTTTCATTCGATTCAGCACACATCATTTATAGACGCCCCTGTTTTTTTTTTTTTGTTATATTCGAAAAATTGCAATAATTGCAGAACACAAATTTAGTCTGGCCAGACCAAGACGGTAATCCTAGGGTTAAGTTCCATTAGTTTTACCTTTTGGTACTAAATACGTCAACTTTTTTGTTCTTTAATATAGTAAACTTTATAAAAATACGGGTTTTCTTTTTCCAAATAATTCTTTTTCATCAATATTCCCAAAATGAACAACCGCTAATTTTTGTCTATGCTAGACAATGGGTACAAAAGTATGCATATCCAATAGACAACAGGCTGATACAAAACCTCATTGTTTTAAAAACTGACTGTTTAAAAAACTGCTAAAAATTATGTAAGTTGTACAAACTTAAAGTCAAGAATCTTCATTTCTAAAAATAAAAAATCTTAATTTGAGAAAAAAGATCTTCAAAAGATCTTCTGGCAACGCTGGTTACAATAATGAATAGATTATTTAACATCAGTCGATGAACGTGGAAGCACATTTTTACATTGATGGCGTTGTTAACTAGCAAATTCGTCGCATTTGCAGCTTGGTGATCCCACATGTATGAACGAGAATAAAATGCTTCCATATTTTATCGCAGTTCAGTAGGGATTTTGGGCTGGAGGCATAATTGAACCATAAAAATCTATGCCAAATTGAATGTATGAATGTATTTCTAAGTGTAATTTTTCCATGGACAGATATTTTGTTGGTTGGACACATTTGACAGATAAGAAAATTGACAGTTGTCAATTTATGTTTATATTATTTTATTAAATCTTAAGATTTTGCATTTATTATATTTTTATCCTCAACATAATAAATAATCTACATATTCTGCATGAAAGTATAAAATTTAATAAAAAGATATACATACATACATACCTATAAAATACAACAATTTACAAATAGAATTTAAAAATTACAAAGTCAGCACTTATTCCATTCATTTGTGGGAGTGTGCATAAGCTTAGTAGAATTGCCATGAAGAGGGACGAAATTTCATGAAGTAAGTGTGTTTATATGTAACAAAAAAATATCAATTCAAAATCCAAAATGATAAAATTCAATTTAACTCTGTTGACTGACTATTCTGGTACAAGAACGACATGCAAATGTGTTTCTATTTATTTGCAGATCTAGAAATAGAAATGTTCGGAATAAATAATTTCTTTTAAAAATTTATGTTCGTATAAATGTATAAAATAAATCATTTTTATACTGAAAACTTATTTGAAATAAATTTTGCTTAGCATTTTGTTTTTCTATTTAATTTTATTATTATAAAATTAGTCAGAATGGTAATGAAGATTAAATAAATCTTTTTTTTTTTTAAATAAACTCTTGTAAGACTTTTAGGTTTCTTTTCATCTTTCGAAAGATGATAAGAAAAAAATGTAAAAAAGTTTAAATGCATTTAAAGAAAAATAAGAATGCAACGTTGGCAACCGAAACGAGTTGCGGTATCGATATTAGTATCATTAAAGAAGTTGTCATTTCGGTTTCGGTAATAAACAATTTGTTTTATCGGCATCGGTTTACCGGTATAGAAAAGTTTACAACGTTATAGGTACATCGAAGCATTTGTAAACGGTATACGGGATGCTGATGTAAAACATCAGAGAAGTCATCGTTTGCAGAAACGGTGTCATTTGCCCTAGCACAAGAAACCGTAAGCTTACCTTCAAGGCCGCAAGCGTATAAGGTGCGCAAACTTGATTTTGCTGCTGAAGAAGAAAGTTATATTTTAAATGTCATAAAGGAGACAGTAATCTATGCTTTGAGCGAAAAGCAAGGTAAACAAAGCAAAAAGCGATAATTGCTGCAAGATTGGGCATGTTCAGCGAAACTGCAAAACAACAAGCCTAGTCACTTGTGATCATAAGAAATTGTCATCTAAAAGGGACAATGAAAAACATGGAAAGAGAGTACATATTCACGCAGCCTAGTTAACTTAAGAGCAAGTCCTGTACGGAGGCCGGAAGCAAGAAACGCATTAATAAGGCTCGTTTATTACATGAGAAACATAGCAAGGACTAATCAAGCACACATGAAAATGTCTCCATATTGGCGAAAATTAAGAAGGCCAAGGAAGAAGTTAGAAAGTCGTCTTGTGTAAAATTCCATTGATGAAAGCGTATTGGGCACAGTGGAATAGACTTCGAATGGCAAATGGTTGCCTATACCGTGCAAGGAAAACAACTGATGGAAAATCGGTTAAAAACCTTATTGTTGTACCGTCTTACAAAGCATAAGAAGTTGTGATGAAATTCAACGACGCTTCTGTTGGTAGTCATTAGGCTTTTTTCCCGGGATTTCCCGTCCCGGGAATTCCCGGGAATTTCCATTATTTTATTTCCCGTTTTCCCGGGATTTTTCTTGCGGGATCCCGGGAAATAAAAAATTCCTCATAATTTCAGAAAATAGCTATTTATACTTTGAAATTTAGTTTTCTATTCTCTAAAAATTAGCATTTGTGGATGGGTTGTGGATAAGATCAATTACAAGAAGTGAGTACATGTATTTAAATCAATGTCTCCTGATGCAATAAATCTACTAAAAGCAGAATGGGCAGTGCAACAGTTGATAATTATTACATTTAGTGAAGTGAAGAGTTAATAAAGTACATTAATTCAAAATAAGATGCAGGCAGTAAAGTTTCATTGTCCATGAACAAGTCTTAAAAATAGGAGATACCTAAACATATCGCTCCTTTATTGCAACATAGTCATATCTACAAAAACAAACGATCTTGGCAAAATGCGATTAAAGTTTTCAAAACGTACCGATTTAAAGAAAATATATCTTATAACTTCGGTTCAGTTTGAGATATAATACGAAAAGGTATGAAGGAAAACTTTGCTAAAGTTACTTCAAATTTTGAGATATGACTATGATGCAATGAAGGAGCGATATGTTTATTAGGTGATATACACAAATTTTCAATTTCAATTTGTGTTGGCTTATATACCCGTGAAGTGCGGGGAAACCGAAATAAAATAACATTTTGGAAACTCGTGTAAGATACTACAACATACAACTTAAAAAACACATTGTCCTAAAGATTACAAATGGATCTATTGAAATGAAAAGGTTTGGAAGAAGCAGTCCGGTTGGTCATATTTTTGCATCAACCTTGACATACATTTGACTGATATAGACGTTGTTTATAAAAAAGAAAAAATTTCTTCTGATTATGAATCCGAAGCATTCTACAACGGTGCACTTTTAACTATTTGTCCAACCTCGGTAAAAAATGAACGAAATTTTTCGGAAACATGATAATTAGTCAATAAAATCGGGAGTATACTTTTTGACGACTTACAAAGCGCTTTGAGTGTGTCAGAAAGTTATTTCCTAAGCTATTAAAAAATGTTATATATTTCTTTAAAGTATTTTATCTATTTTATTAACTAACTTTTTGATCTCATATCTTGAGTACCTTAATTTTTATTTTGTTTTTATTATTGTTTTATAAATTAATTTGTTATGTTTATGTTATCTTTTTATCTTGTATCCAGAGCATAATAATACTGAATAAAAGCATAATAATAGGGAATAAAGGCGTGGGGTGATAATAATTCAAGTTCCTATTTCAATCTTCAATTAATTTTTTAGTATTGAACCATTTCATTTACTTTCTTTGTAAACAAGTTCCCTTACGTTTTTTTTTATAAAAGTTTTTTTTTCATTAATTAATACCAAAATTTACTTTGTATTATTTATATGGAGCAGGATCCCGGGATCCCGGGAAATTTAAAAAAATTTCCCGCTTTCCCGGGAATCGAAAAAGTCCGGGAAAAAAAAAACTCTAGTAGTCATCTTAGCGTAACGAAAACCGTAAAAAAGTTAAAACAAAGTTACCATCGGGTCTGTTGAAATCAAGCCGTCATTGACTGGATAATAATATAACAACAGTGTGTTGCAGTCAGGCGTCCAATTAGAGAAAGCAGAACATCGCTCCAGCAGTGCAACTTTGGAGAACTATCCGAACCAGTGGATAGTAAGGACTCTTCCCAAGAGCAGATCAACGAATTAAGGCGGAGCCAAATTTAGATTAATTTTTAATTATTGGCCAACCATCAGATATTTTTATGCTTTATGTCCAGTCATATAAAACTTGTTTTTAACGAATTTGAACAAAATATAATGATTTGTAGCAGTTTTAGCTGTAGATACTAAAATGATTTTCAGGAGATGAATTAATATCGGACCCATGGTAAATTATGAATCAATAATTACAAAATTCTGCACAGTGATTTCCGGTATTAAAAAACCTTAATAAGACCAAATTTCAATACATCATTAACATTTGTTTTAGCGCTTTATACGGTTTAAAGTGCATTATAAATGGCTGCTTAGTATTGGACCTATGGTAAATTATGGAACGAACTTTGACAATGTGATTTCTTGTTCTATAAACTGTGACGTATAAAATTTTATTACAATAGCATAAATCGCAAGCGTTTTAGGCGTACTAAACTGCTTTCCGCGATAAGGCTGTATTAAGGGCTTATGGTTAACTATAGACCGATCTTAATATATAGCAATAACAGACCAAATTTTATTATGATAGTGATATTCGTTATATTTTGAGCGTGATTTCCTAGAGTGGGCTTTATGTGGGGCCTTGGGCAAACTATGAACCGATTTTCTTGAAATTCGGTACAATGATTTTTAATTTTGTAAAATTGTGAGACCCCAAATCATTAGCGACAATTCCTACATTCCGTCATAAAGTATTTGCCAATTTTTGTTAATTTATCGTGCTAATGCATGAAATCTGGGTTGTCCTACTTAGCTCCCACTTAAATGGGCGTGTTGGACATTTGTTTAAAGAATTTTATTGTAGCTTAAGGAAATATTTAAGAAAAACTTAATAAGTGGTAAATAATGTCTAAGCACATGTTTCATTTTTAAAATCAATCCTACTTATATTATAAACTAGCTGATCCGGTGCACTTTGTTTAGCCTCCACATTTAATGCATGTCCAGTAGGGTTTTTTCCCGGGATTTCCCGTCCCGGGAATTTCCATTATTTTATTTCCCGTTTTCCCGGGATTTTTCTTGCGGGATCCCGGGAAATAAAAAATTCCTCATAATTTCAGAAAATAGCTATTTATACTTTGAAATTTAGTTTTCTATTCTCTAAAAATTAGCATATGTGGATGGGTTGTGGATAAGATCAATTACAAGAAGTGAGAACATGTATTTAAATCAATGTCTCCTGATGCAATAATCTACTAAAAGCAGAATGGGCAGTGCAACAGTTGATAATTATTACATTTAGTGAAGTGAAGAGTTAATAAAGTACATTAATTCAAAATAAGATGCAGGCAGTAAAGTTTCATTGTCCATGAACAAGTCTTAAAAATAGGAGATACCTAAACATATCGCTCCTTTATTGCAACATAGTCATATCTACAAAAACAAACGATCTTGGCAAAATGAAATTAAAGTTTTCAAAATGTACCGTTAAAAGATATATTATGCGATAACTGCGCTTCAGTTTGAGATATAATACGAGAAGGTATGAAGGAAAACTTTGCTAAAGTTACTTCAAATTTTGAGATATGACTATGATGCAATGAAGGAGCGATATGTTTATTAGGTGATAAACACAAACTTTCAATTTCAATTTGAGTTGGTTTATATACCCGTGAAGGGCGGGGAAACCGAAATAAAATAACATTTTGGAAACTCGTGTAAGATACTACAACATACAAATTGAAAAACACATTGTCCCAAAGATTACAAATCGATCTATTGAAATGAAAAGGTTTGTAAGAAGCAGTCCGGTTGATGATATTTTTGCATCAATCTTGACATACATTTGACTGATATAGACGTTGTTTATAAAAAAGAAAAAATTGCTTCTGATTGTGAATCCGAAGCATGCTACAACGGTGCACTTTTAACTATTTGTCCAACCTCGGTAAAAAATGAACGAAGTTTTTCGGAAACATGATAATTAGTAAATTAAATCTGGAATATGCTTTTTGACGACTTACAAAGCGCTTTGAGTGTGTCAGAAAGTTATTTCCTATACCGTTTAAAAATGTTATATATTTCTTTAAAATATTTTATCTATTTTATTAATTAACTTTTTGATCTCATATCTTGAGTACCTTAATTTTTATTTTGTTTTTATTTTTGTCTTGTATCCAGAGCATAATAATGCTGAATAAAAGCATAATAATTGGGAATAAAGGCGTGAGGTGATAATAATTCAAGTTCCTATTTCAATCTTCAATTAATTTTTTAGTATTGAACCATTTCATTTACTTTCTTTGTAAACAAGTTCCCTTACGATTTTTTTTAAAGTTTTTTTCCTTATTTAATAACAAAATTTACTTTGTATTATTTATATGGAGCGGGATCCCGGGATCCCGGGAAATTTAAAAAAATTTCCCGCTTTCCCGGGAATCGAAAAAGTCCGGGAAAAAAAAAACTCTAATGTCCAGCAACTTTTAACTTAGTTTTGGATTTTAAATTAAATTAATTTTTAAATCTATATTGTCTTCTTATAGGGTTACTCGCCTACTTATCCAGGATTGTCAACTTTTTGCAGATGTCGTGTATTGATATCGAAGCTATTTGTAGTAAAGTTGGACATTTTGACTGTTAGCGTCTGCCAAATCAACAGAAATCTATTTGGTCTTCGTTTGGGATGTGTCGCGCCCATTCCGCACAATTTGCATCAAATGTTGTGTTTAAATACCCACGTTATTTGCTCACAATTTTGGGCAACTTTTCTCCTACTTTTTTTTAGATAAGCAAAATTTATTTTGTGCTTAGAGTATAACCCCGTTAATTACCCGACGCTTAAATGCCTTTCACGCTTTTATTTACCTTGAGTTTTAAATCTCCGTTTTTTTCTTCAATTTTTCAAACAAAACTCCACGTTTAATTGCCATACTCTTAATTACCCAATTCGGGTAATCGCCTAAAAATTAAACTCCCAGAACAAAATTACCCCTAAATTTCATTCGTTTAATTGCCTCAGTACGATTTGACAACAACACAGCAAGTAATGCAACCAAGTTTACATGTTAATAATTTGAAAATATTCACTTTTAATTTAAAAAACAAGTAAGAAAGTATAGTCGGTCAAGCCCGACCGTATGATACCCAGCACCACAGTATGGATTTCTCTATGTTTATAAACTTCATTAAAATCGGTTTGAAAGTTAGTGAGAGACAGAAATTGCCCCCTACATCCCCTTGTGGTCCTATTTTTTTAAAACTGTATAGCTTATGTGTCCATATAGATATGGATCTAGCCATGTTTTAAATTTCATTAAAATCAGTTTGAGAGGCAAAAACTGCCCCTTTCTCCCCTTGTGTTCCTATATTTTTTAAAACTGTATAGCTTATGTGTCCATATAGATATGGATCTGTGAGAAAGAAATTTCCCCCTATCTTCCCTCGTGGTCCCACGATTCGGCCCATTTTCAATAGGCTTGGTCCTTGTGCCAATTAGAACCTATGTCCTAAATTTTATAAAATTATCTCTTTAATTGCGACCTGTACTTTGGACCCAAGGTTACATGGACAGACAGCCAGCCGGACGGACATCGTTAGTTCGACTCAGAAAGTGATTCTCAGTCGATCGGTATACTTTAAGGTGGGTCTAGGACCAATATTTTAAGGCGTTACACACATCAGCACAAATGCATAATACCCTCTCCACTATTGTGGTGTGCGTATAAAAATATGAACAAAAAAAAAGTATGGCTTCCTTGAAAGCAAAATATTCCACAATTTAATATTTGCATAAAAATAAACTTTATTCTTGGCTCACCAGAATTAATATATGGTATGAGTAAAGATTCATTTAAAAGTTATTTGTGCTGAATATTATCTAGATACACCAAATATATGATATGTCTTAAAGGGATTAAAGAATAGGTCGTTAAAGTTTAAATTATATTAGCATTTAAAAAGATAAAAAGCTTGAATATTGTAGGGATTGATATTTGAATGGAAGCTGTAGGTTCAAATCTGAGCTAAATTGAATCCATTATTTTTTTGGGATTGAATATGTGATATTATAAACTGATTCTCACAATTTACGTAGGTTATGTTCTTATGACAATTAAAAGGTTTACATGGGCAGACAACCAGCCGGATGGACGAACGGACACGAAAAGATCACTTTAACAAATGTTTCTGATTCGATCGGTTTACTAAACGATGCGTCTAGATTTCTATGCTTTCTATCAACGAAAACTTGCTTTGGTAGAGTGAAAATTAAATGTAGATGGCGAAAATAAAGCCACAGAAAATTCATTTGTTAACCAGAATTTTAAGCAATTTTTTTGTTTGCTAAGCATGTATTAAAAAAATATGCTTCAAAAACGTGATATATGTGTGCAATAAAAATGCAGCAACAGCTTAAATATGCAAATTATTCACCAAAAAATCGATACCAAAATTTATAAAAAGTCTTAAAACGGTTAAATATATTGTTTTTGCATTCACTGACCGCACCCATGCAATTGTATATTTACGGTTTCTCTGAGCATAAGTTTGTATGTATAGTTACGCTTTTGTTAGTAGAATATGACAGGACATCTCGAAAATCATTACAGATAAAATTCAAGAGAGCAAATCCCATTGTTTGTATAACTATCTCTTTAGATTTAGCTGATAGTTGTAAAAATTCTTATGTCTTAACTTTTTTTCATACATCAAAGTTAAGGTTTTCAATTTCAATTTATTTATTTATCCATAATATTTACATTTTCATTTCAATTTAAATTATATATTTAAGTGTTCAAGATTTTTTCTTTTCCAGCTTAATAATAGATCTATATTTACAAAAATTTCTATATACATATATACAACATTTTTTTGGAGGAGAAAATTTGGCAAAAAACCTATTTGATTTATATTTTAAACTACTTAACCTACTTAAACTACTTTACTACAGACTAGATAAAAACCTAAGATGATACTAGCTCATTAATATGGACGAATTCAGAATTCAGACATCGAGTATTAAAATTTTGTGTAAGTCTATTGATCATATCTGCAACTAATTCCAAGCCCGCAATATCATGAAGGCGTGATGTTGAAAAAAACCAAGGAAGGTTATATATAAGTTTTAATAGCTTATTTTGAGCTATTTGCAGTTTTTTAATATGGCAAGATGCACTAGTTGACCAAACGGGGACTGCATAGAATATTACAGCGTGAAAAATAGATTTTAGAATGAGTTTTTTATTATTAATGTTAAGGCTAGATTTCCGATTTATAAAAGGGTATAGGATACGGGTTAATATGTTAACTTTATTAGTTACATAAGGTATATGATCTTTAAACTTCATTTTCGGATCGAGCATAATACCAAGATATTTTACTTTTTGTTCCCACTGTATAGAATTATTATTTATAATAATATTGGTCTGTGGTATATAGCATGCTTTTCGTTTCCTTGTAAAATATATCGCTTGTGTTTTTTCATAGTTTAGTATAATTTTCCATTTATTGAAATAAGATTAAATTTCAGATAATGCTCTTTGTTAGTTTGCTATTATATCAACAGCCAAAATTTCAGAGCATAGGATTGCTGTGTCATCCGCGAATACTGACAAAGTGCAGGAGTCCAATTGAGGAAAATCAGATGTATATAAATTATAAAGGACAGGGGATAAACATGACCCTTGGGGACAACCAGCAGTTATGGAATGACTTTGAGAATGGTGTGAGCCAATGTGAACTTTAAAAGAACGAGAAGTAAGGAAACTGTGAATAATTTTTGTCAATGCTATTGGGAAATTTAAATTTATCATCTTAAAAACGAGACCTTCGTGCCAGACTGAATCAAATGCAGCTTTGACATCTAATAGAACCATGCCAGTTGATTTTTGATTGTTGAAATTCGTTTTTACCAAATTTCTTATTCTTATCAAGGGATGAGCTGTGTTGTGTTCTCTGCGGAACCCAAATTGTTGAGGTGGAATAATATTATTGGCTTCCATAAAATCAGTTAATTTAATTTTAATAACTTTTTCTAAAATTTTACTGACACTCGACAGCAAGCTGATAGGACGGTATGACGATGGACAGTCAGATTGCTTACCAGGTTTTTTAATTGGGATAACTTTAGCCTCCTTAAATTTTTGGGGAAAATAGCAAAGTTTTAGACATGAATTAATTATTAATGTTAAAAATTTAACGCCTTTGCTAGGAAGTGCTTTAAGACATCTATTATTAATACCGTCAATGCCAGGTGATTTTTTATTTTTTAAAGTTTTTAAAATATTTGAAATCTGTGAAGAATTTATTAAACATACATCCAATGGATTAACTCTTAACGATCTATACGATTCCAGGGTATCATTCACTAAGGAAGTTGTAATTGGGTCCCCTAAATGGGATGAAATAGAATAGTTAGCAGCAAATGTATGCGCTAAAATTTCACATTTTTCTTGATTAGTGGTATACCGAACACCGTTTTGTTTTAAAATAGGGATGTTGTTAGCCTTCTTTCTTAAGACTTTCGTCAAATTCCAGAAAGGCGGAGAGTCTTTATCAAGCGTTAATAATAAATTGTCCCAAGATTTATTTCTAAAGAAATCAATTTCCTCACGAATTCTCAAATTAAATATCTTCATCTGATAAATAAATACGTTTAATTACCTCACTGAGGTATTTAAACGTATTCGCTTAATTACCTCAATGAGGCAGTTAAGCGTATTCGTTAAAATGCTTACCCCGCATAATTACCCAAAAATATTGACATTTTTGGCGAGGTAAATTATCATAAATTAAATTATCATAAAGGCAATTCCTACTGGAATAAATTTCAGGTCTTCTCCATTTTTGGGCCAATTTAACCTCAAAAAACTTCTGCGAAATCTTCCCAGTCGTTTAGTAGGAGCTCAATTTTTTCTTGTAGGTTTTTGAATTTCCTAATTTTCAATAACTCCAGCAGTCCAGCCGTTCTGGGGTTATAAATAGTGTAAAACACCCGACTTTGTTTTATGTACATGTCAGGGATTTCGAACGGTTAGTTTCGACCGCTTTTAACCGGTTATTTTAGTTTTGCCCATGTCGCATATTTTCAAATGTCCATTTTTCGAATATCGAATAAACTGGTTATTTTGGTAAAATAAACCTGCTATTTTAGTAATGTGTAATTTATATATGTTTTCCTTACTTTTGTTATAAATGAATATTGGGCAAACTTGAACATTTTATGAATAATCTCAAAACAAAATGTAACAAAAGTTAAAAAAAAAATTATGAGCAATGCAAATCGCTTATATAAGTGTATGTTCTTCAGGCGCGGATCCATCTTGATCCTTGGGGGGGCGGGGTGGAATATTTTATGATACAAAAAGGTAAAAAATTTGTTTTTAAAAGTTTATTAAAAACAATTTGTGTATATTATATTAAAAAAAACTCAACAATAAGGTTAAATAAAATATTCAATATAAATTAAAATAAACTAATCTTTTTAAAAAACTAATTTATGATTTCCTTGTAAGGCAAATTAAGATAGTACAGTCTATCTTCTGTCATTGTTGATCTGAGCCATTTTTTATTCGACGAAGAGTAGGAAATGACCTCTCGCTCGTAGCATTTCTGATGAGCATTGAAACGAAAATTTGAAATATTTTTCTTAGATCTGGGTAGATATCTTAATCACAGTTTATTAAAGCATCTACAACGTTATCTGATAGAATTTCATGATAGATATTTTCCATGTTTGTTGCCAATGCAACAGCGTCTGTGTTATACAAAAGTATCACACTTAATATGTATATTCCGCAAATAAATTAAAATTTACTAAGTGAGTTCCTTAATATAAGGCTTTTGATGAAGATCCTCTACCTTTCCACTCAGATATTTTTTCCAAAGCATCATATGTTACACTTATTGCAAAGTGTAAAGATCCACCCATCTTGTCTCGCATAATGTAGAGAGTTTGGCTCCCAAATACTTTGCTAAAACTGCGTTTCGCTTGGGATGATAACACTACGTGACAGTTTTTTGAACAAATATTACAAAATTATTCACTGAATCCGAAAATGTAGTCAGAATTGTCGAAAGTAGAACAGTTTCCGAGATATTCCAAAATAACCGTTATTTGTGTTTTTAAAAAGATGAAGATGATGTGACTGAAATGCAAATATCTTCAAATTTTAAGCGGACTTTGTATTTCTTTCTTTTTAGTAAAAGGTTATACAATTTCTAAAAAAAAACATGGGTTGTTTGTGAAGATGAGTCAATAAATGGCAGATTTAATTTCAAACTTCCAACAATTTCACTTTTTATCACTTACGACGTTAGCCTATTTCAATACGTACATTTTGTGCCCAATAGATCCAGATCGGTGCAAAAATTACAAAGTTACAGAAGATTAATTGAATTAACCCACTTTTCGATTTGTATCAAATCAAAAAAAATCACAGCAAATAAGTATAAATACAAAGCTTAATTTTTAGTAACAAAAAATATTAAAAATAGCTTAAAACTATTGAATTTCTATGTTTACTATATTTACTAAATCATCTGTAGCTTCGTCATTTTTGTACCAAAATATGTATTGTTGGGCGCAAAATGTTCGTTCATATTAAAATAATCTAACGTCGCATGCAATAAAACATTAGGATTTTTAAATCATTGGTTTGAAAAAAATAACTTGAAAATAGCAAAATTAAACAAAATCATAAAATTTTAAATGAAGCTTGAACTTTTGTCCCCTGTAACTCTGTCATTTCTTGACTAATCATCACAAACGACCCATGGTTATTTTAGTAATTTTATTATCTTTCAATAAAAAAAAGAAATACATAATCCGATATTTGATATTTGCATTACAGTAGCATCATCTTTTTTTAAAAACACAAATAACGATTATTTTGCAATATCTCAAAAACTGTTCTACTTTTGCCAATTCTGACTTCATATTAGGATTCAGCGGAAATTTTACATAAAGTAATTAGTTGTCAGATTCATTTGGTCACGAATTTGTTGAAAATTTGTGACGTAGTGTTATATTTAAACATTTTTGTCATTTCTTTAACAAATGATACATTAATGGCACTTTAATGCTTTTAGAAACTGAGTTGTTTGATTTATGGGAATAGCAAGGCGTTTGTTTCGCATTTGTCGCGGTTTCCAGAATTTTTTAACAGCTTAATTTTTTGCTGACATCAGAGGACACCCATCTGTTTCAACTCCTACACAATGTTTTAGGTCAATACCAAAATTTGTCAAAGCTTTAAGAGCTATTGACGATAGTGCCTTCGCCATAATCAATATACCTTGAAGGCTCTTCAAATTCGTGCTGGAATTTCTAAAAATTTTGTTCAACATTTTTGTACAAAAAATATTATTATTATGAATTCTTGTATTATCGAAATAAACAAAACATATTTTTATAATTTAGTGGGGGGGGGGGGGGATTTCCTTATTTCCCCCCTCTGAATTCGCGCCTCATGTTCTTGTAACAAAAAACCATTTAAAATACTACAAAATAAAGGTTCAGCTTACAAAGTAATTAGCAATTTGACTATTGTAAATATTATACATATTTTTATAAAGATGACATCACTTGTGATATTTCGAATTGATTTAAAAGACAATGGTGCTTAATGGGCCTTAAAATGATAAGTTGCAAAGGTTCTTCAACGTCACGACTTATTAATCACCTTTAGTTAGTCCACAACAGGTAAAACTTGACTCTGTTCCAAGTAGTTCTTTAGAGACTGCAAATAATACTTTACTTAAATTTGCTGCCAAAAATGAATCATTGGGTGAAATATTAGCCTGTTGTTTTGCCGAGGACGGAATGTCCTCTAAGGCACCAAAAACTCTTAAGCATATCTGCATGCTTTAAACTACTACAAACCGGCGGTATTAACGATATGGGAAAATTCATCAGTTTATTTGTTAAAAAACTAAAAAATTTAAGGAATCAAACAATCTCATGAAAAGTCTTGAATTGTGATCGACGAATTGACAAATATTTCATAAAAAAGCATGTTCATATTACTATTCGTTTCTGTAATGCTGAAACAAAATAATTTAAAATAAATAATCCTGGCTAAGAGGTTTTGTTTGCAACTTTTCAAAAATATGGTTAAAGTCTACTGATTCATATAGACATGCTTGACCACCAACAAATTAAAACTCATTAAAAAAAAAAATTTGAAAGAATATCTCAAATAATAAATTTATTGAATTCCTAAAATTTTTTAAAACCAAAGTTTCTCAAAAATTCTAAAGCTATGTTCACACCTATTAAATATTCGACGTCCTACACGTAACCACTACCGAGTGTTTTTCTTTCTGTGTATTGATTTCCTAATCTTTTTTGCTTCTCCTGTAAAAAAATGTTAGTGTTGTTACGACCATTTGCATTTAGGGTGACGATATGTAGATGTAATGGATTACAATAAAATTTTGTAGAGGGATTGCATATGGCCAAGATTAAAATATAGGGTACTTTTTAAGAGGTAAAAACGGGGAAAAATTGTTTTTTTTTTGGTACTTTTTCTATTTTGGTTAATTTGGTATACAGATTGTACATAGTCTGGATTAAAATATATGTACATTTTAAGGGTCAAAAAAGGAATAAAATTGGTACTTTTCGACAAATTTGGTATACATACAGAATAAAGCCCACTTTTACATTCATAGCACATTCTGCGGGCCTTAAATGAGGAAATGTTGGTACTTTTGGTACCCTTTTACCATTGGTACTCTTTGTTATTCCGATAAATTTGGTATAGTAAAGAGATATAGATAACTAAATAAAATGTTTGTAAATTTGCTTAAATCTTGATCTAGCTTCCACAGGCAAAAGCTAGTTTATTATAAAATCTATTCAATCCTTTAAGCTGCTGTTTAAACAACTTTTTATATAGCAATAAGGTGTTATTTTGTAATAGAAGACTTTTTCTGGTTGATTTTATTTTATGTATTTTTTTTTTGCAATGTTTTTATTTCAAACTTGTTGCGGTAGAATTACTTAAAGATACAAAAGACAGAAAACAGAAAACAGTCGCACATGCAATGCCATGGAAACTTGATTGTGGCAACATAAAAAGTTACTAAGTGATAACACAAATCCTACATTAGATTGTTTACAGTTGGGAATATTCTCATACTTTCTTGTGTATTCCCAAATCCAAAAAGAAGGTGTGTTTTAAGAAGAAAATGTTATTTTAGATAATAATAAATGTTGTTTGTATTAAAGATTTGTAAAATGGATACGATTGATATATTATAAATATTAAATGTGATTAAAGTTTTTGGAAAATAGTATAAGTAAATAGAAAAACACACAATATGATAATAATTATAATTTCCCTTTAATCTAAATAATTTAATAACTATTTTTTTTTTCGCTTCCTTCAAAGTAAAGTCATAGATTTACCAGCATGTTTTTTTTTTCTTAAAATCCCTTTAAGCTGCTTAATATTTAAGCTTCAATTTATAACTATTTCGCTTCTTGTCATTTTAATACTTTTTTCATAAAAATTTTTCTCGTTGTTATTTCCTTTTTTTTTTTTTTATGGTTTACCCAGATTTAGGTTAAAATTTTCAATATAAATTTTTTTTTCTTCATTTTGATAAATTTAACAAAATCGTTTATTTGTTTTTTTTTTTTTTGGAATTTTTTTTATCTTGTTGCCATCTTAAAAAAAGAAGAAAACACTTTATAGAAGAACATTTATGAGAGTACGGGAAAAATGAACCGATAAAAGCAGAGAAAAGAGAGATATGGAACCCTATTTTATATTAAAATTCCTTTTTCATTTTTTGTATTTATTTTGGTGAAAGTAGTCGAAATGGAAAAATTTCATCATGTATACAAATTTTTAAAAAAGAAATAAAATATTCCTATCAAAAAACAATATTGCAGATGAGTGTGTGTTCGAAATAATGAAGGGATTTGTTTGAGTCTGTGAAGGTTTTTCTCGTATGCGCGATTTTGTCTGTTGATATTTATTGGTATTTGTGCGAGTGTCTGAAATATTATATTTAACTTGAGGCTTGTCATATTTGCTGCATACAGGTTCGGGTACATTCATGGTAATAACAACTGTTTAACACTTCGAGTAACTCGGAAAAAGAAAGAAACTTTCTTTCGTTCTATATTGGAATCAAGTTTGCAATTGTTAATCGATCTATAACTTTTCACAACAAAAAAACACTTTAATACCATTTAAACCGTAACAAATAAAGCTATTGTGATTGAAAAATTAAGTTCTTTACAACTAAAATCACACATCCAAATTGTAGATGATATGAATTTATATCCAATTTCTAAATGTCAATTGTGTTTATGAAATGTCAACGTGTAATATCGTGACAAATAACAGTACCTATCTAAAATCCTGTATATAAAGATATAGAATTTTGCTAGAATTCTCCGTAACTGTAATTTAAAGACGAGGTGTTATATTCCTAATAAATATTATTTAATCCTTGTTTGAGCTTTAACTTGTTTATTTTTGGGGCCATATAAATAAAAGAAAAATATATTAAAGGCTTAAAAAATAATCAAAATAACTAACTGATTCCATCTTAACATATCTTACCGTTTGGTTGGCTGAAAATGACGAAGCTTAATGAAAATCGGTTCATAAATACAACCTAAAAATGTCCTCTCGAATTTAAGCACTTCTGTTCATAAATCTTCGAATTATGTTGCCGTTTAACGCTATAAAATTGAATGGCAACCGTTCCATATTGAGCAATAGCTCCTTTACAAATAGACCTCCGAGATTTGTTTAAACTGCCATATTTTCTTATTAAACTTAGTGTTGAGTTATTGCCTGGGCCCGAAACGACTGCACGGACTATGCGGGCACAAGAGCTGACTTTGGGCATTTGTCAAGGGTGGCGATACCGTCAACGAAAAGCTGGTCAGGTCAGGGCAGATTGTATGAGGGATTTGCTATTTTTACTGATGGCTCGAGTATCAGGGTCGCGGGTGCAGGAGTCTTATGGATGAGTGGATGATCATATAGGCTTCTGGAACCGACTGCGGAAGTTCCATGGATTTTAAAGGCCGTCGCACTGATAAGGGGTAATATTTCTGGAAGCTTGGAAGTCACTGGATATGGGCGTTCCCAGCGAAAAGTCTACTTTTAGTAACGTTAAGCCAGCAAGTAAACAAATTGATTTTCAAAAAAACCTTTTTATATTTTGGTGTAAAGCGCAACTAGCTCTACATTTAGTAACAAAAGGGATAACATTTGAATAACATGGGCCTAAAATACAAGCTTATTTACTTAATGGCGTGACGTTTTAAAGAGTAGACTTTTCGCTAGAAATGCCCATATGTGGAAGGGGCTTTAAGGGACAATTTTGTAAAGTCCAAGAAAGCGCAAGATAGTAGAAGGGCTCTAAGAGATATCTTAGGGGAGTATGTGGTGAGGCTACGCTGGGTCCTGGGTCACTGCAACATCGCTGGCAACGAAATGATCGATGATTTAGAGAGACTGGGCTGGGAAATGGATAATCTAAACCGTCAAGGCTCTTCTGGCCTAGGGAAATATAACTGGCTGCAGAGTATCGCGGACGTAATGGCTGGTACTCAGAAAGAACGATTATAATTCACTTATAGGCAGGAGTAAGGTCATGTTTAGAACCATGTTAACTACTATAATGGGCAGTTCCATTATAGGCAGGAGTGCGGCATTATGTAGGTTGAGCGAGGACACAGAGGAGGTAGAAACAGAGAGCAGACTGAGATAAATGGTTAGTAAGTTAATGGGCGAATTGGGAGATGTTTTGGATTGTGGGATCGTGAATCTGACCGGATTTGTTATGGGTATGACCTGGCTGTATGGTAGGTGGCTTGGAGCTGGGCTTATGTACGGCTTTTGTGATGAGAAGGGTTGTTTTTCCTGCTCGGATGATGGAAGTTTCCACTATTTCCTGTGCTTTCCCTCTTTCATTCTTTTAATTTCATAATTTCTTAATCTATCTTAATTCTCGATTAAAATTATTTATAATTAAGAAAGCGTCAATTGTAATTCAGAAAGTAAACAATATATTATTTTTTTTTTATATTATTTTAAAAAAGAAAATGTGGATATTTTAAGTGATTTTTTTAAAACATTTATTTTTTCTGAATTAAAATTCACGGTTTCTGCGTCTCAATTGACGCCATCTGAATTTCAATTGACTAATCTGAATTACAACTGACGATTTCTGAATTACAATGCACTAATATTGATTACAACTGACGCTTTCTAAATTTGATTTGATTAATCTAACTTGTAATTGACGCTTTCTGAATTACAAGTGGAAAAGGTGTAGTTCTCTTCATCGATTTCGATTCGTAGAGCCTTACTGCCTATTTCACGATGTCGAAAGATTGCAACTATAGTTGTATAAACATGAAACGAAATTTTAGAATTTGTTTCTATTACACATTTTGTTGTACGAAATTACAAGTTCTTTCCTTCTGACACTCGCTCTTATTCTTTGTAGCTTTCTTATTTTTTTTTAAATAAAATTCTGCTATTAACTAGTACTATACAGACGGTAATCTTAGTGACGAACAATTTGAAGTTTTACCTATGCAAATTCAACAATTCCACCAACAAAAATTTCAGATTTCTTCTCAATGATAAAAATTAAAAATTTTTTATCGATTTTGATTTTAGTTTTTTCTATCAAATATTGTTCGATTCTCATGTAGTATTTGTTCATTTATTCTACATTTTAATGCGCGTATGCCATTGTAAATTGAGCTTCATTTCTTTTTTACAGATTACAAGTATGCAAAAGTTACAATATAAAAAAGTACTCATATATTTGTTCCTTTTTCAAGTTGTATCCGAATTGGCCACGTCTTTAAGACATTTTTAACGACGGGTACAAAACAACAGTAAGTCGTAGAAGACATGCTGAGGATTCCGTTATTACTGTTATTTTTAGGTTATTGGAGAAAATAAAAATGTTGACCATTAAATTTCTAGAATTCGGTCAAATGATGTTTGGCAACTTTGTAAAAAATCCTTTAGCGAGTATTTTTGCTGAACATAAGAACTCATAATATTTGCAAATACAGGGTGTTTTGATGCATTCCCTGCAGATAACGAGACTAGTACTCCAAAACTACTCCAAATATATGGGTAAAAGGTGGTCCGTTTAACATTACGATGTCCTAGGAGGTGACTATATAACCCACCGAAGTAGTCCCTAAACTACTCCATGGAGTGCTAAAGTGGACTAGTTTTAAAAGTACTCCATGCCACTACAGTATGGAGTACACTAAAGGGGTAGTTTAAGCATTTTTCATTTTTTACTAATAGCCTTTTATGGCGTGCCCTGTAGTCTATTATTGCTATTATTAAATATATTTACTTTGTATTTTTAGTTTGTTTACCTTTTTTTCACAAATTTCACAAACTTTCACTTTTAAATACGCAATTAATAAAGGACACCATCAGGGCTACCCATGTGTAATACTGTAAACTATAGAAAAGTATACATCATGCAGTTGTTGGCAGCACTGCATGTTAATTTCTTATAACATGGTCCATATTACAGTAGATTGGACCATGTTGTAAGTAGTCCATTTAAGCCACAATGGACCACGTAGTCCAATATTATCTGTAGGGTTGATGCGCCATATAGCGGCAATAATTTGTATATTCAGCAATTAGAAAGTTAATTAAAATATCTTCCTTTTCATTTTTCAGTCCACGACTACCTTCATCTGGTAAATTGTATGTGGCTATTTAAATTACCAATTAAAATAAAAAAGAATGTGGGAATTTTAAGTGCACCAAGCCAATTTATTAAAAAGCATTCAAGTACGGCAGAAGAAAACTTTTTCGTAACTAGCTTTTTATTTAAGATAACTTCCTAGAATATTTTCTTTTTACTGTCCCACAGAGAGTTTGATAGAAGGCAACTTATCGCATATACTGTCGTATACGACGAATTTCTTTGAATTATCCTCTAGAAAACCTAGCGATAGGGAACAAGTCGTGCATACATCACTGACGACGAAGTCTTAACGGCAATCTGGCCAACTGGGATGTTTCTATTTAAGTGTGTATCTGTGTGTATTTATTGTAAAAAGGGATCAAACCTCGCTCATCGTTAGCAGTCATAACTTAAGGCTGCGTGGAATTTATGTTAACCATTTATGAACGTAAAAGCAAAAACAACATAATAAAAGCAAACAATTACAAAAAAAGCAACAACACCGATAGAAAAAAATGTGCCAAAAACAACGTAAACACAATTTGTTGGCATTAAAATGATGTGAAGAAATACCGATTTATTTTATATATTCTGATACAATATACATACATATTTTCTTAACTCATGCACAGAAGTCGTCATATTGGAATCATGTTTTATTTTCCATACGTTTCATTTGGTTGCCCTCTAGATGTTGCGAAGGAATACAACAACAAACATAATGGCACACTCACATATTTTGTTTGTATTTATGTAAATAAATATGGGTATTTGTTAGTTTGCATGGAAGGAACAATTTTAAAAATCCTCAATATTCACGAACACAGTTACAATTACAGTCGTTTTATGAAATGTGTTATTGAATTTCAATAATATTATTTTTGTCGATAACAAACATAATAAAAACAAATTGCTAAGCAAAAGTTTAATAACAGGAAGTATGAATATTTGTATAACAAATACCAAATTGTTTGAGGCATTTTAATGTAGAAGCAAATTGAATGGGTTTAACGAAAATTCAATAATGGAAATAATGTTATAAAGTATTTAGTATTTTATGTTTAGAACTAATATAAAAACAAGAACGTGCTATTTCATAAATCGCTCCACATACAAGATGGGTACAGTCAGTTTGTTACTTTGTTTGCAACATTAGAATGAACCACCAATGAAGGGAAAATTTAAAAAGTTATCTGTTTCAAAAAAGTAGACCAGTTTTGTGTTAGGTTAGGGTAAACAAAATTTGGTAAAAATATGAGCTCGATCGGTTGAAAATTGCCGTGCCTCACGCGCATTGAAATCTGTGAGAATGAAATTCGGGCTAAATGGAGAGAAAAACGCCAGTAACTACTGAGGAGTCACCTCTAGAGATGTAAAATGTATGAGCAGCCCCCATTATTTTTGCATCCTCAATATTTCTCTAGAACAAATTTATCCTCTATCTCTAACCGAAAAATTTAATTTTTTCGAAAATTGACTCTAGAATAGACGGACGGACAGCCAGACCAATTAGGATGTAATCCAATCAAATTCCGTTTTTTTTTAAATCTTGGACTTCATTTTCGTCTGGCTGTTCGTCCGTCTGTTCTAGATTTGGCTAACGAGGAAATTAAATTTGTCGTATGGGGACCATATGAAGGGTTGGAGATTGAGGATAAGTTTTTTATAGAGAAATATGGGGGTTGCTCATACATTTTACATCTCTAGGGGTGACTCCTCGGTAGTTACGGGCGTTTTTCTCTCCATTTAGTCCGCATTTTATTCTCAAAGATTTCAATGCGCGTGCGTCATGGCAATTTTCAACCGATCGAGCACATATTTTTACTAATTTTATTTTTACCCCAACCTAACACAAATCTGGTATACTTTTCTGAAAAATCGAAAAAATTTTTGGAGACCCTATTGCAACATATTTAAATATTTTTCTAAAAATTCCTTGTATAAATACAAGGTGGCGCTAAAGTCAAAGATGCTATAACTTTTGCGGTAAATGTCAAATCGGCTTATACATCTGTGAAGTAAAGAGATACGCAATACAAGTCAAAAGGCGCAAGATAATTAATTCTAATCAAAACATATGATTTTTTGAGGACTGCTTTTCCGGTTGCCTAATCTCTCGTTTTGGTAAATCTCACTGGCCGGCAAAATCACCCGATCTAACCGTTCTAGACTTCTTTTGATGCGGTTTCTTTAATTCAATGCCAAGTTCTTAAATAGTATATTATATAATATCAGTAATGCGAAAATCTATCGTCGGTAGTTTTAGCAAGAGTGATGGAAAATATGTACTATGAATAGGGTTGCCGGACGGCCTGGATTGTCCAGTTTCTTTGGGTCTTGTCCAGGTACCAGCTAAAATACTTCATTTATCTTCAATTTATCCAGTTAAAAAACTTTGTTTAGTTTGGAAAAAATTGTAATTATATAGGTATATTTTATATCTTTTAATAATTTAATTAATATTTTGAAAAGAACAAACTCGTATACCAAGAAAAACATTTCGAAGAAAACATTGTTAGTTTGCCAAAAGACATTCTAAATGACAAGATTCGGTCCATTTTTTCAAAAATGCAATAAAAATAATGTACAAAATATAATAAAATTGATCTCGTGAATAACAATATTCATGCCAATTAGCAAACTTTACTCACAACAATCAATTTCTTTGACCGAATTAAGGCTACAATTTTAATAAGAATACATTTTGAAGAAAGTTGGAAAATGTTTCAAACATTTTTGCTAACAACTAAGGTAATAGAGTTATTTGTGTAGTATATGTGGGTAAACAAGTAGTGATCAGCCATGTTCTGAAAACCGGATTCGAGTGAAATTTATATTGAACAAACCTTAAAAACTTTATATACTTCATACTATTAGTACAGCTTAGCTTACCTCATAATCAGGAAAAACTACGGTAATTTTCAAAAAAATTTCTAGAAATCTCCATCGATTTTGCTTTTAATTTCACTCGATTTCGACTTTTATAACTTGGCTGTATATGTTTTATGTGATATATACCAAGGTGAATTTATATATGTATACGGTGGCAACAATAAAACAAAACAAAAGCAACAGAATTTTTTTTCATTGCGTTGTAAGTGTTTACGGTTCGAAATGTCAACCATTTCTAAACAAAAAAATTTTAAACCAAAACAAATTGGTTCGAACTGTCAAAGTCGGCAGGCTTTTAGCTGCCACTTGTAGTGCATTTGCTCTGATATAGACTAAATTTAAAACTTTACGTTTTCTTCCTTTTTATGTTTTTTTTATTGTAAAAAAAAATTTAGAGTAAAACTTTTTTTTCTTATAGTGAAGTGCATTTTAAGATTGTCCAGTTATTTTTCCAAAATCCAGGTGAATTTTTTCTATTTTCCAGTTATTTGACTTTTCGTACCTGGCAACCCTAACAATGAATCTTGCCCGTATGGTCTTTAGTTCTGGCGGCGGCCACTTGGCCAAAATAATTGTTTCTGCAAAATAAAAAAGAAATCTACATATCAAAAACTGCAGTTATTCACATATCAAAAACTGCAGTTATTCATTTAAAAAAAAATTACAGTCAAAGAACATCGGGTGACAATCTTTCCGCCACCGTGTATAAAACAATACTACGATACCAAATTTAAGATACTAAGCCAATTGCAAAGTGTGCCGACCCGACCAACTGACTTCGAGTTTAGTTTCAAAGCTGTACATACGTCGTCAGCTCATTATTGGTTTGGCGCATATGCCAAAAAGTCGGAGTGGAGAAAAACGACAAAGAAGGAAGATTTCTCAAAATGTATACGATAGAATATATACATTAGCGTGGCCGTTAGTTGTATGGAGAACTTTTTTTTTTTGATTTCTTATACTCTCCACACAAATTTTCAACAAGATCGGTCAAAAAGTTTCTGAGTTAGATGGGGTCAAAGTTTGACATTTTGGCCATACAGGTGTTCTTTCTCATCCATGTAATTTATTACCTATTGGTGTTAGCAAAATTTGTCCCAAGTAGCTTAGATAGCTTTTTGATCAAACTTTTTAAAAAAATGGTTTTTGTTTTTTTAAAAAATTTTTTAAATTTTTTTTTTTTAAATTTAACACTTGGCTAAAAAAAATAAAAAAAAAATTAAAAATTTTTTTAAAAAAAACAAAAAAATATTTTTAAAAAAGATTGATTAAATTTAATTTTTAATTTAAATTTTTTAATTAAATTTTGCTTACACCAATAGGTAATAAGTTACATGGATGAGAAAGAACTCCTGTATGGCCAAAATGTCAAACTTTGACCCCCTCTAACTCAGAAACTTTTTGACCGATCTTGTTGAATATTTGTGTCTAAGCTACTATCTAACAGTACTAAAATTGGTGTAAATTTCATTTAAATCGAAAGACATCTATTTCAAAATTGGGTCACTTGACATTAAATCCCCCTTTTATATATATAAAACGTATATAAAATGTTTGGTACATATTTTGTTTTTATTTTCTTAATTATTTTCTAAAATATTGATTTTAACAAAAAACTTTTTTAGAGGCTTATGTTGTTGACTAGAAAAGCTAAAATATTGCCTTATATCATATTCTTGTAAAATGTTGTTTTTAGAAGATAGTCATACGCAAACAAATTACATTTGAATAAATGGCTTGATGGCAAACTTTGAGGGACGGACGCCCCCCCTAAAACTGAACCGATTTAGGGGGGGGGTGGGGAGAATATAAGAAATCAAAATAAAAAAAATAACGGCCACCCTAATATACATATATACAATGTATACGATAGAATATTTTTATATTTTCTCCGCTGCTTCCGGCATAGGTTTTGAAAAAAATGTAAATTTTTGTTAACTTTCATTAATAAAGTTAGAAGTTAAAGGTATTACAGTAGACTCGCGGTAACGTGAACTATTAAAACCTAAGCGTGTTCACGTTTGCGAAGTTGTTCATGTTTACGAAGGTGTAATTTTTTACATCTTAAAAATAAAATAGACATATATTTAACTTAAATTCATATATTTTTTTTATTAATTCATATTCATTAATTCATATTCGTATTTGTTTTGTTAAGAAAAACAATTTACATTAAAATTATTTAAAAAAATGGGTTATCTTTTTTTGGATTTTCTTTTTTTGCAAAAAGCTGAACACCGCTAGTCACGCTTGATCTTTTTTTTATTTTTTCTATTACATCCACTTTTTCCTTTAAAGTTAAAAATTTTTTTAGTTTTTGCGACATTTTTCACGACACACTTTATATCAAACTAAAAACAAACTAAGCAAATCAACAGCTCGCGTTACACAAAATGCCAGAATATATTCATAAGCAATCATTTACGGGGATTCCCAGTTTTTAAAGAAGTAGTGATTGCTTAAAAATGTTCAAAAGAAAACAACTTTTTCTATGTTCCATGAATTTTACATTTGTTCACGTTATAGGGCTTTCTTACTGTGTTCACGCTACAGAGTAGTCAGTGTAAAAAAAATTATGTTCATGCTAGCCGGTGTTCACGTAAGGCGGTGTTTTTGTTATCGCGAGTCTACTGTATACTGAAAGTGAAATATATTATTTTGTGCCGCATACGCAACTTTTCTAAAAATATTTTTAAGAAGTGGCTTTTTGTGCTGCATACATAAACCTTTTGCTTTTAGTAACTTGCTGAAAAGAAAGTTTCTATATTAAGAATCTAATAAAAAGTCAAAACTAAAGAATTTTTCTTTTATTTGGTCTTATTTTACAAAACCAGTTCCGTTTTATATTTTTTTTAATAAATTTTTACTATTTATTAACACGTGCTTATTATTTTATAAAACTTTTTTTTTGAACTGGCAAATTTTTTTTTTTTTTTGTTGTTTTCTTACGAAAACAATAAAATGAAGCAATTTGTTTTTTAATTTTGTTTTTTTTTCTTTTTACCCACTTACAACTCAATACAATTCGAATCGGAAAAAAGCCAACCAATTGTAGGGAAATGTAAGAAAAGAAAAACTCACTGTTTATTGTTGGTGGTTTGTTTAAGCTTTGATATAGTTACAAGTAAGACTTTGAGTGTTTATAATACTTTTTCGCTTTTAGGTTTATTTGTACAATATTTTGAGCTTTTCTAAAATCTTTAGAAAAGCTTTCCTGACGATCTGGCCTAAGCAACCAGTGAAATGCGCATAGAAGCTACCATAACAAATTTCAGTGTATTTATCATATATGAAAAATTGGGAATTTAGCACGTCATACAGAAATCTTAAAAATAATATTTTTTTCTTGTTGTCATTTTATTTTGCTTTTGCTCATGGTCCAATTATAAGGTTTATGCAGAAATACAACAACTAAAAAACAACACGCACGTTGTTTGTGTATTACATGATGAAGATATGAAAAACAATTGCATGAATAAAAAAACACAACTCTAAAAAAAAATCCGCAGTCAGCTTTTGCTTAAATTAATTTTTTTCTTACGGCAATGAAGCAAAGCAAAATGAAAAGTTTATTTTGTACGTTTTTATATGAAGAATTTGGTGCAATCGCCAAATAGTGGCGTGTAGAGCAAAACAATACTAAAAAAACATTAAAATATTTGATGTGAAGCAAAATGAATGCTTAATATCTCAGAAACATTAAAAAATTTTCCGAAATATGTTTTGGATTTAGAAAGGGGTTTTAAAAAATATATTCGTTATACCTAACTCATTTTATTTTTGAATGGTCTGTAGGTCAAACCAATAATGAGCTGACGATGTATGTTTATTAAAAATTAATTAAAATAAAAATTGAATAAAAAAAATGCTTAAACTTCACTATTAATATTATGTTCTCTTTCTGTTGATTAAGGAAACTTTTTTCTCGGTATGCCTGGATACAAATTTCTATGTTAAAAAGACATGTTTTTTGTTCCTTATCTTCTGTTATTGGTCGGTGAAAGTAACGCACTAATTTAACAGTTTTCTAAGCAGCGTCATTTACTAACATAAGAAGCCTTACTTTCCTTTTTAGCTTCTAGAAAAGATACGAGCACGATGCAGGGTGATCCAAAAGACACCATGGGGTAAGTCATCATGGGGTTTAAAAATCTAATAACTTTTTCGTTTATATGATTTTTTGTTAGATTATATAATTAACACCTGAAGAATAAATAATGGAGAGATTCACAACTGAACGAAGGAACCAAAATAATATAATTTTATTATTTAAGTCAGCGATCAGTAATATCTTTATGCGCTAAAACGAGCCCATTACTGCGGAGCTGAGGTCATTTAAGTAAAATTATTTTCCATACTTTACGTAAAAAAAAAAATCCTTTTGTTTTATATTAAAAGGTGGTCCAACCAAAACGGACGATGTTAAGTGTAGATAAAACAAAAAATTTTCAGAGAATTATCTTAATATTTTTTTATTATGATAGAGGGATCTGTGGCATCACCAACCCACACACTTTATAATACAACTTTCCATTATTTTGTATATAATAATTTATTACTATTTTTTTTAAATTAACGATATTTTTTATGACCTAAAAGTTCAACCCTGAGCTGTAAGATCCACAAGTTTTGTTTTGTTAATAAAGTTAGTTCTATTAAAACCATTTAACAGCATAATCCATAGATCTATGACAATTATGTGTGAAACAAAATATCGACCAAATACTCGCCACGGATTCGGTGGCATACCATCCAATGGAAAAAAATAAACATATTAAGCAGAAATCGTGGCCGACTGTACACGTTCATTTTGGCCGATTCTACATTATACTCAGTTTGAGGTATGTTCAGTGGATTCTATGTGATGAATGACACCCGTAAAACTGCTCTGAGTGAAGAAGTAGCTCGCACTTTTTGTCATTATTTCTTAAGGACAAACAGGTCGTTCTTGTTTGTCTGTTTTTAGTTTGTTTTGCGTCGTCACCCCGCATTAGTTAGTGGTTCGGCGTCGTATAACTGTACCGAGTTACAGTTTTTGAGGTTTCTACATTAACTATATGCAATCGTTTTTAACCTCAATGTTTAAATGTGTTGTCAGGTAGAGAACCAAAAATAACTCAACGTGACTGGTGGAGAACCATATATAACTCAGACGTTTTACTGGTGGAGTACCAAGGAAGTAACTCAGACGTTTACTGGTGGAGACCAAAATACTCTGGAGCAGATTCTGGAAGCTCACGCCTTCCTTTACGAAGGTTAAGGTCGAACGAGGTTTTGTGGTTGAAGCTCCAAAACTTTAAAGCAAAATAAAAAAAAAAAAAAAATGTGATTAATGAAGTGATTTAATTGCAATCATATCAATTTGAAGTGATTTACAAATCACTGCAATGTATGGGTAATCATCTCGATTTTGATGTGATTGGAGCTTAATCACGTTCGAGTTGCTTAAACGCATTTACGAACCCAAGTGTGAACATAGTCTAAGGGTGTCAAATTACATGATCGTGGCAGTCAATTAACATCGCCACGACGTGAGATAACACGAACACTTAATTTCTCGCGCAAAAGAGCCATTCTTTCGTTGGCTTTCCTGTTGTAACCATATATCGTCTAGGTCAATTGCCCCAATTTTTGGCCACAAGTTTTGGAACACCAATCTCATTTTCGAAGAAGTAAGGCCTGATAACGCAGGACGAACTGGGCGAGCATGCACAGGTGTTTTCACATTTCCTACAGACCCGGAAGGCTGAAAATTGGGCACAATTCTCCCGATTGTTGACACATTTGGTCGATTATGCTGACTAAAAAAACCACGAAGTTCACGAAATGCATTTTGATTTGAACGCCCGTTTTCGTATAAGGCTTCAACCATCTTTAAGGTCTGCTCAATTATGTACTTCTCCATGGTTGAATTTGTCAAACACCGAAACAAAGAAAAGTCAAATTAAGTTGGCCAAGAAACTTGACGTTAAGATGTGACTCACAATTAACATTGTTTAAATTTTCAATCATTTGTTTTAGTTTTATCCTAAACTTTATCGCCAAAAATTGATAAAATGACTTCTAATCTATGACAACAAATTTCTTGCAGAGTACTTTTATCGTCTGCTGGTGTGCAGACTTGAGACCAAAGCAAACAGATTTTCAAGGAGAAAATCCTTCTGGTCATCTATCGCACCAGATGCAAGTACCGCGGGGCAATATTTTAAGAGTCCTGTATAGATCACCATCTTAAAATACTACACACTGATCGATCAATTCACGATAATCACCTCTTACAAAAGTTGTGCATGGTTCTGTTTTAAATTGCAACAAGGGAGCTTCAATTATTGTATCTTAAAAGTGCTAAACTTTCTAGTTTAGAAGTTGTTACTTGTTTTCACATGAAATTACTATTGACAACCGCTCTCCTTTTGAACTTCAAACATCAAAGCCTGGTGATATTTTATCATCCCAATGCACAATAACAGTAAAAATCACTTTTTATAGTTTCTGCCCTCGATTTCCTCGTCTGCAATCGAACAAGCTGAATAGAGGATTTGTTCAAGAAAAGCTCAATGCAGATGAGACTCATAGCTTCCATGATCATGACTTCATGACTTTGCTGGAACCTGCCTAGGACCGCGACTGACTTAAGGGCTATTCTACTAATTTCTTAATTTTAGTCGATTTTAGAATTCTATATCAGAATAAGACTCTTGTTAATTTTATTTTTTCGAAAAAACATGAGCATTATTTTGTACAAAAAAAAATCCTTTTTTAGTACATACAAGTTAAAGGATTGGAGAAGCTTTATGATTTTTACAACGTTTTTATTAAATATTAGAAGAAGAAACAATATAAATGTTGGGATTTTTCGTTCTTCTGGCAAAATGGTTAAAAATATAATCAACTTTAATAAAGTTTGATACAGATAAAGATGATGATAAAATTAAGTTATAAAGTTTTATTATCGACCATTGGTATATGATCAAATTCGATAATTAAAACATCCTTGAGACAAAAAAAATCTTTATTTTCGGTTGTTGCGAAATTGCTTTTAAAACACAAACTGATGGACACTATTAGGCCAGGCAATTCGTTTCATAGGCTAGTTCTCATGAATAAAGTTAACTCGCTAAGATTTTTATTTATGTTGAATGAATTTACCGTCAAGATTGATTTTGTATGTTGGAGTATGTTTCGATGCAACTAAATACATTCGTGACAACCGAATACACTTTTTTACTTAAAGAAAAAAGGTTGAATACATCGAAATATCTTGGTGTGTTCGCTCAATTAGCAAATATTTACTAATTCAGTTTTTAGTTTCTTAGAAAAAATTAAAACTAATTTTTATGTTGGCTTAAGCCAAACCCTTATAAATGTATCCCATTTATTTTACACATCCGTACACTTTGGCAATTTTTATTCTCGATTTAACACTCTAATAGTAATAATGAAGAAAATTGGCTTTAAAAAACTTTCAGATAGAATTCAAATACGTATGTATGTATTTATGAACACATTTATTAAATTAGGAAATGCTTTTTCCCTAAAACCCCTTACTCTCCACCAGGAGTATCTGTTAGGCAAAGTAGAAGAAACAAGCCAAACTTTTGGCAAACAAATACACACACATATGCATACTTCCACACATAAAAAGGAAATATAATATTAGGCTTTAATTAAAGTTTGAAATGATACTAAATTCAACATGTATTTAGCACTCGGAAGAGATAGAGAGGAGGACAGAGGCAAAGAGTAGGAGATATAGAGGCACCATTTGTACATACATGAATGGATGAAAACTGTGGTATCGTAGCGAACATATAGAAACCAAAATAACAACCAAAGTTAGAAACTTTTGAAAATAATGGTTAAGTTTCTTAAATGCACATACACATGTGATATGTTTCAGCACAAAGAGAAACATATACAAATAGACACAAACACAAACACAAATACATACACATACATATATTTATTCCTACACATTGAAAAATTCAACTAAATACAAGTATATAATTTTAAAAGCCAACAAAATTGGTTACATTTTCTAGTTTAACTTATGTGCATATTTTAGTATCTTTTATAGTTTTAACAATGATAGTTATCCTTTGTCACACACAGAAACTCACTGATGTGCCCACGAACACTAAAACTCTACAAAATACACACGCTGCAAAAATTTGCTATCGTAAAAGTTTTTAAAAACGAAACTCCGCTCTATTGAAATTATTATCAAGCTATCATGTTTCTAATTTTTGCGCCTCGTTTGGCTAATTTACCACATTAGCGCCGTCTATGGGATACGAAAATAACTTTTTCAGACGACACTAAAAGAACCCTCGGTAAAACCCTTCTATACTCACGCATACGGTATGTGAGACCGACTTATAGAATATTAATTTTATTTATTATGAACGAAAAGCGCGAGAGTATTGTGATTTCTGATGGTTTAAATAGTCTCAATAAGCTTCAATTTAGAGCGGTTTCAAAGTTTACCGTTAGGAATTTTTGAAAAGTCGCACAAAAGGTCGTTTTATATAAATAAAGTCACAGAAAAAAATCGTCTGAGAAAATAAAAGTCGCACATCACTTTTTTAACGTTTTTGTTTGATAAAAAGCAAAGCAAAACACAAAAACAATTGAAACAAAACAATTACATAGTTGCATTTTTTTTATTTTCAGAAGCCTTTTTTATATTATTAATTGGTTTTTTATTTTTCTATGTCGCTGAAGATGATTCTTTAGTTCACTCAAAAGTTGTTTACAAACCCTGCAAAAGACCGCTTTGACTCCATGTCTTGGTTAAACTATTTATACTTCAGTTCCTAGTCTTTCGAATGGTATCACCAAATATTACGTTTCTTAAAAGGACCTGCAGCGATGTTAACGTTATCTTCTTTCATTGACTCGGCTGCAATCGGAGTGACCCGGTAGGCTAGCTTGTAGTGAGCTACAAGCTCAGAGACTCTGGTTCCTATCCTGTAGACAAGCGTAGAGCTTCGCGGGGATAAGCTTAGGGAATTAAAATTAAAAAAAATTGAAACTAAAAAAGTCGTGTTTAAAATTAAAAAAAAAAAAAACAAAACAAAAAAAAAAAATAATTTTGTAAAATGAGCACAATTTTTTATTTTAAAAAGCTTTTTTGCTAAAACTTTTCTTTGAAACTTTGCGAAAAATTTCTTAAATACATTGTATAAATGACAAGGTTGCAAAAAAGTAAAAAAATTGTTGCCAAAGGAACGAAAACTTGTGAATTGCTTTTAAATTTTGACGTCGTTGTTTTGACGATTTTTTTCATAAAAATAATAAAAAAATGTATAATTTAAAAATTTGAGAAGCTTTACAAAAAAATGGTAAAAATTAAAAAAGTCGCAAAAGTCGGTGATAAAAAAAAGTCTCACAAAAAGCCGCAGGCTGCTACAAAAAAGGTTGAAATTGCAACTATAGTGGGGCGAACGGTAACCCTGAGCATGACATATGCACAGAGTACACAGAGGCGTCACGAGACAGAAAATATTAGCCCATTGGTCTTGCATCGTAGCATTTGCAAAATGGTATAGTAAATACTATAGTATACTTAAAATGTTTGTGGTATTAAGTTTTATAAAATTAAATAAAATTCTGATATTTTTATGTATTTTTAAATAAAATTTACTTTAAAAAAATTATTCGAACTTTTTAATATTAAATAAGTTGGATTCTCAAAAATTACTACGACTCTTTTTTTATTCAAATAAATGTAGTTTTAGAATTTTTATTCAACAAAATTGTTAGAAAATAAAAATATTCAAACAAAAAAATTTTATATATAAAAATTTCTAACAAATAGAATCTGGGAATTTATTTCTCTTGGTGAGTAACATTCATTATATAAATTTTCAAATTATTCGAATGAGTATTCTAAGTCAAATTACAATCCTCAAATATTCCTGGAAAATATTGAAGGAATAAGCCTATTAAAGTATAAAAGCTTTTGAGGATTTTAATTTGACTTAGAATAATTTGAAAATTTATATAAAAATTTCTATTAATTTTTTTTTAATTTTTTCTTGAAAATACTCGGATAAAAAAAGTGAAGCTCAATTTAAAAAAACAAACACTTAAAGTTAGACGATTTTGTATTTGAAACTTAAAAAAATTTTACGATATTGTGCAGTAACTAGTTACTAAGCTAACTTGCTAAAAGTGTTTTCTTTTCTACAAAAAATGTGACATTTTATTTTAAAAAAATGCAATTTGGTGTCTGTTTCCTAAAAATTTTGCTCCCGAAAAGGATGTGTTTTGAGAATAAAACAAGCCACCCTTTTGGGAGCAAAATTTTTAAGAAACAGACACCAAATTGCATTTTTTTTAAATAAAATGTCACATTTTTTTGTAGAAAAGAAAACACCAGAACTATAGAGCCTTGCCTTTTCCATGGCATTTAGTAGACATAAATTCGGCGGAAAACTGGACAGAAACCAAAAGCATTATTATATTCCTTGAATTATGATAAAGTGCAATTTGTGAGGTTGAATCGCTCGAAGCAACTGTAGGTAACACCATGGTCTGAGCTCTAAGCACTTTATAATAAAACGTCCTTGCAATTGTTTTCCAAATAGCAGCGTGCAGTCATGTGCTAGAAATAAATTCGACTGAAATTTAAATAACATAGCCGAATATACCACTATTGTTAAAAAACAAGTTATAACGTCTAAAAACTACCAAAATCGTTTCTTATAAAAAACAAAGATTGTAAAGGCTTTTTCAATTTTAAAGTAAAAAAAAAAAAGTAGTAAAAATTCTAAAATCAAAGAACAGATTATGAGTATGTAATTCAAAAAATTTTTGTTGAATTAAAATATTAAGGCACTATTTTTAAAATTATAAATTTATTTCATACAAAATCTGAAATTATTTTATTCAACAAGTATTTTATTTGTATCTTTTCAATTAAATTTTTTTCAAATAAATTAATGTGCTTTTCTATTGACTACTGTTCGCCTAATGGTCAAAATTCGACCATAAATTTTTATGTACATATGAAGAAAACATGGTACATCTAAGTAAATATGAATTTACATGTTTCGAGCATTTATTTTTTCCATCTTAGTGGATCGATTTGGCGAGAAACAAACCTCCGGTTCATATGTTATCTTCCACGTGAGTTAATTTAACTTTGTAAGTTAAATATAAAAAATATCAAAAAGTACCAATTGAAAACAAAAAGGTATCAAAAAGTCTCCTCTTATAGATTCTTATCCACTTTAATTTTATGCTTATATGTCAAATATAAACGAAAATTAATCAAGGTGCCAGATGTTGAACAAAAAGGTACCAAAAAGCTCCCCTTATATGTTCTTATTCACCCAGTTTAATGTATAATTTTATCTTTATAGGTCGCATATTAACAAAAATTCAAAAAGTACCAGATGAAAAACAAAAAGTACCAACTTTTTTATCTTATACACTTGCATTCACTTAGGACACTGCACCTATAATATTATTTTTCTATGTTAAATTCGAAATTCGAAATTCCCAAGCAGCTCACTACTTCCGGTCTTACACCAAGTATCCCCTGGTAATGTCTCTCAGACACCCGTCTGTCGACAGCTAGAGTGAGAAGGCACACAGTTGAGTAACCTGAATGGCATGCTAAAACCGATGCGTCTCAGGTAACTAGGTGTCCACCGAAATAAACAGGCACTGAAACTCTACTGTTCGACCTGCCTAGAGGTTGTTGGCAGCCCCATCACTAGGATCGGATGGGAGGCCTAATCAGTCCCTCAATCTTAAACTGAAATGATTACTGAAACCGCAACAAATACTAATCATGCGGCCCTTTGTTCCTACTAGGAACCACAGGACATAATATATGTTAAATATTATAGAAAATTAAATAATTATCACATGTAGCACGGGATATATAGTCGAAATATATGAAAACCGGTTTCTAAAAAATGTCGAATAATCGAACACCCTATTTTTTTTATTTGACTATTGAAAAAAAAAAACAAATTTTGTATTTACATATGTGTTAGTAGCAAATTTGAACGCTTCCCAGATGTCATTGATGATTCGTGCACGACAATGTTAATTCCTGCACGACACGTAAGGGACAACTAATGCAAATCGTCGATGACATTTTTAAACAAAATGTTGCTCAGCCTGTCGTTGATGACCATATGAACGACATTGTCATTCAGATTGTCTTTGATGACTATATAGACGACAATGGATTCTACGCTCATACTGTCGTGTATGGTTGTTGATAGAGGATACCTTACAAGCAAATGTCTCTCATGTTGTCGTGGATAAGCTTTGACAAAAGACAACTTGAAAGACAATGTCTGTCATGTCATCGTTTATTAACTTCTTTAAAAGACAGTGCACTCGACAATGTCGAGTATTTTGTCGTCCACGACATTTTCCTCGAAATTGTCTTGCAGAAATCCTAAGTGATAGAGGACATGTCGTGCGTAAATCGTTGACGACAATGTCGTCGACGGTAGTTTGGCCAACAGGGTTATTACTCTGAAATTATTTAACAGATTTTAATAAAATATATATTGTGCACTTCTGTAAGTAAATATCTTTCAAATGGTGTATATTTTGTTCAAATCGGTTGACATACAGAGGAGGAAATTGTTCTTAACTGGTTTGCCTTTGCCGATTTATATATAGATTTGAATATGCTTTTATAATATTAATTTAAATAAAATAAATTGAAATAATTGTAAATTTAACTTCCAAGAGAAGTAATGAAATTTGAACGACATTATCGTAAATTATTTAAAGCTGATTTATTTTTAATTTAAAGAAATATTAAATAAATTTAACATATTTTAATATTTCAAAAACAGTTACAAATTGTGAATAATTCATTTTGAGCCAATATTTAGAAGAAAATAATTTACAATGAACAGCTTTAAATTTTACAACACGTTCAATCACTTGTGTTGTAAAAGTTTTGTAGTCTCTGAAGACGTGTTTCATATTTTGACGTGAGTATAATAGGCAGGTTAATTGTCTCTGGAAAGTCACTAGAAGTATAATATTAGATTAGAAGTTTTAAGTACTTGACATAGAAATTGCATTAATACGCTCTCTTTGATGTAATGTTGTATTTGTTGCTTAAACGAATTTATATTCTCTTCTTATCCAGAAGTGTCGAAGAAGACTGTAATCAGATAATATCAAAACGATTAAAAAACATTTTCTTTCTGCAAAATCTCTAAAATTTTCTTCCAGTCATTTGGAAGTGATAAATTTGCGTCGCCTGGTAACTTAATTCTACCAAAAATCTTGTAGATGCTTGCAGGGCAAACGAATATACTAAACAAACACATACACCCAGCAATAACCGCATATACACTAACACAAGCCATACAATCTTAAATGAGGTCACATTTGGTATTAATTAGTTTGAAGAGAGAAGATGGCAAAGAATTTATTTAAGTTCACATATAAATTGACTATGGATGCAATGTTCTTTCAATATTGTACGAATATTCTCTCGGGGATTTCCACAAGAACTATATTCACATCCATACATATCCACAGATATTCACATTAAATATATGTGTTTATGTTCGAGTATTTATATGTCCTTAAAATGTATTGCAAATGTTGTATATGTATTTAAACTTTTGTTCTTCCAGTTGTTCCTTTGTTTAATTAACTAAATTAATAGTAAAAACTAATTTACATAAATTGAAATCACTAGAAATAACTGTAATGAAAAACAATATATAACATATCAACACTACAAAACCACACGCACACACACACATTGTGTTTCACTTCAATAGATAATCACGATTTTTTTGTTAGGGTGGTTTCCTTTCACTGACCTTCGAAACAATATTTAAATTAAATTCTTAATAATGTTAATGGAAATATAAGAAAATTAATTCCAAAATAAAGCCCCGTCTCTCTTTCGTAAAAATTTACATTGCGTTGTAGATGAACCTAATGACAAGACGCCCAAACCATTATAAATTTTGACAATCTTTCTAGCATATTTCGACACCATATGAGACGTTTATATAATTTTTGTAGCCATTGAAACATGTCCGCAAAATTAACGTATGAGTAACGCAATCTTTAAGAAAGTATACATAGTTGAAAGTAATTTTCTAATAATATGTAGCAGTACTTTCACCAGAATGTGTTATACTAAAACACGGTAAGACTAAAGTAATGGAAAGTAAAAAATGCAGCAACTGTGGTGGTTATCACACTATCAATTATAGAGGATGCCCTGTATATACTATCGTCAAGCAGACGGTTGGACCGAAAACTAATCCCCCTCAAATGCAGGTAGCAAATCAAGTAAACAGTAATGACTTTCAGGCTCCGCAGCCTAGTAATAACAGAACCTATTATGCTAACGTCTTAAAATCAAACCATGTACCAATGCAAGGCGCTTCGTCAAGTAATGACGAAACTCCAGTTTCTAATCTTAGTCGTCTAGAAAAAACCATGGAAACATTAGTGCAAACAGTAAATAATTTTACGAAAACAGTGGGTTATATGATGCAGGAAATTCTAAGAATGCAATCGATGCTATTGCAAGCTGTACTTAACAAGCCATGAACTGTTTAAAACCCTGTTTTTGGAACGCAAACGGCATCCGCCAACATAAAAATGAATTAGAATACTTTCTTAAAAATAAACAAATTGATGTCATGATGGTTTCTGAAACTCATTTGACCTCAAGAAATACGGTTATACACTATATGATACCAAGGACCCTCGAGACAGAGCTTGTGGAGGTTCTGCCATTTTAATAAAAAACCGAATTAAACACTACCCAATGTGTGATCATCGTGAAAATTAACTCCAAGCAACGAACATTTGTGTTGAAGAGCTAAATCGGAACATAGTAATTTCATCTTTATATTCACCACCTAGATTTGCAATATCAGAAAACCAATATTGCAAATATTATAAGTCATAAGGGCCCTGTTTCCTGGCTGCTGGCGATTATAACGCTAAACATACTTTCTGGGGGTCACGACTTATAACACCAAAGGGTCGTGTTTTGTTTAATTCAATCTCTACAATTAATTTAAATGCTGTCGCGAGCGGCCAACCAACATATTCGCCAGCTGATCCGCAAAAAATTCTAGATGCCATCGATTTTGGCGTGGTTAAAAACATCCCCACAGAAACGATTTACGTTGAAGCTTCCTCAGAATTATCCTGTGATCACACACCTACAATTGTTACTATAACAAACACCAATAGAATTGAATCTTCCTCTGGTTACATAGCGACGTCAGCTACACAAATAAATTGGTTAAAATATAAAAAATATCTCAGTACCCATTGCACAGGAAATATTCCGCTTAGCACACCGGAGTATGTAGATCGCTCTATTGTCAATTTTGACAGTTTTCTGAAACTAGCTGTTCAACATTCCAGTATTGCCCCAAAAAAAACAAAAAATATTATATATTATTTATTTATTTTTTGGCCAAGGTGTTATACTTGAAGTTTTAGATATTTAAGTAAGCTAATAGGGCCTAAATTATTCCAGTGTAAATTAAAAACACATTTAATTAAATTTTTTTGGCCAATTTTTTGTTGTCTTCTTCGGGGGAACATTTTTAAAGTGTGTATATATTAAATTACAATAATTTTTAATTATTAAATTTGCAATTGACATTATTTTAATTTTACTTTGTGTAATATAAACTTGGTCGTTAATAAATTATCATATTGCTACCCTGTAACTTGCGCTTATTTTGTCTGTATTAAAATATATTCCACAGATGTCTTGTCTGAAAAAGACAAGAGACGCTCAACTTAAGAACTTACTAAAAGACTGTACAAAAAGGCTGAGAAAGTTACTGCAGACTCAGAAAACGACTTTTCTGGAAAAATATCTTAAGAAACTTGATGCAACTCCACAATCAGACTACTCATTATGGCGTGCAGCTAGAAATCTCAACAGGCCAGTTGTCTCTAATCCGCCATTAAGAAACTTGAATGGAAGTTGGGCAAGAAATGATGTTGAAAAAGGAAATCTGTTTGTTAATCATTTAAAAAACGTATTTACCCCAAACATATCTCACGATATGGCGGTCGAGTTACCACCTGTTGCTGCTAGAGCAGCTGTTCCCCTAAGATTTGAGGTAAAAGAAATCGAATAGGCTATTTGTGATTTAAACCCCAAGAAGGTCCTGGTTTTGATAAGATCAGCAACAAAATGCTTTTGGAGCTACCCAGCATAGCAAGGAGAATTATTCTTTTAATTTTTAATGCTATTTTACGCCTGGAATACTATCCTCAAAAGTGGAAGGTTTCCTTAGTCATCATGACACCTAAACCAGGAAAGGATCACGCAAAAGTTGAGTCATATAGGCCTATAAGCTTACTTTCAAATATATAAAAGCTGTTTGAGAAGCTGTTAGCGTCAAAATTAACCCCAATTCTAAATGAAAACAGATGTATTCCTAACCACCAATTCGGATTTAGAAGAGAACACAGCGCAATTGAACAAACCCACCGTATAGTTAGCGCAATAAGAAAAGCCTTTGAAGAAAGAAAATATTGTTCCGCTCTCTTCATCGATGTTTCTCAAGCTTTTGATAAAATCTGGCATGAGGGCTTATTACATAAATTGAAACAAAATTTACCAGCAAATACACTCAAGCTATTAGAAAGCTACTTAGTCGGTCGTCAATTTATTATTAAAGAAGGAAACTTCTGAAGTTCACCTCAGCCAATTGGCGCTGGAGTCCCACAAGGCAGCATTCTGGGCCCTCTATTATACTTAATTCATACTTCGGACATGCCAACAAGCAAATACACACAAACTTCAACATTTGCGGATGACACAGCCTTTCTACGCGTGCACGAAAACCGGCATGAAGCATCACGTTATTTACAGGATCATATATTTCAACTAGAAATATGGTTAAAACAATGGAACATAAAGGTCAATGAACAAAGTTAGTTGGGTTATAAAGCTTGGACTCGGGAAGAAATATGGTTCCCGAAAGTGGGAATTTTAAAAAAAATTTAATTTTGGTCATAACTTTTTGTATCTGAGCCGATTTTCCCGAAATTTTCAGAAAATATTTTTACTAAAGATTTCCGATCTTTTGATATATAAGGGATAACCATAGTTCATATGACAGTCGAAAAAATCAGGTTTTTATACAATTTTTGATATTTTTTGTACGGGAGGTACAACGCCCACTTCTCCAATCCCGCCCACATTTTGTGGGATGCTGCGTACTGATAACCTTAATGTGTGTACCTAATTTGAAAACTTTGGCTATTGCCGTTCTCCAGACACACAGAAAAAAGTATTAAAAATACAACAACAACAAGGGATTTTTGGAAAAAATTAGAGGTAGTCTTGGTTTTTTGCTCATATCTCAGCCATTTTTGGACCGATCTGGCTGAACTTCAATAGCAAGAAATAGTGGACTATATGTGACATAAATGTAAAACAACCTAGCCGCTATCATGTCTGGAGTCTACGGAAAAAACATATCAAACGTAAGACGGACAGACGGACGGACGGATATCGTAAAATCAACTTCTCTACTCATAAGGACCCAGAATATATATACTTTATAGGGTCTAAGATCAATATTGTAGAAATTACAAACGGAATGACAAACTTATATATACCCTTTTCCACCTGTGGTTGGCTTGTTAAAATCCCGTTCAAGTGAGATGTTCCCACAAATCTCTCGTGCAAAATGTCTAATGTAGGAAGAGTTGTGTACGTGGAGCCGTCCTATTAAAACCACAATTTTTGATATGGACACCATCATTCAATTCAGGCAAAAAGAAGTTGGTAACCATCGACTTTAGAAATATTCGTCATCACGGAAGATGATATTTCGATGATAATTATGGTCAGTTTGAATTTAAAACTTTCTCATTTGCACGTGTTAATAAACTACTGTAGACATTCGGACGTGACTATTGGATGTACATTATTTTATCTAATCTGACAAGTTATGATTAAATATGTTGAACCACCCTATTAATACCATATGATTACTCTTATTTTCATACCAGTCACCAAAGGTAGGGATATATAAGTTTGTGATTCCGTTTGTTATTTCTAGAAATTTGATCTTAGACCCCATAAAGCACATATATTTTGTGTTCTTATGAGTAGCGAAGTTGATTTAAAGACGTGTGTCTGTCCGTATGTCCATTTGTGTGTTGAAATGGTTTTTCCGAAAACACCAAAAATGGTGTAAAATAAATTGTTATATATTTATGTCACTTATATTTCGTTAAAGCTTGCTATTGAAATTCAGCCAGATCGATACATAAATGACTGAAATATGAGAAAACCACGACTGCCTCTGATTTTGGCCTTGAAACCCTTGTTGTTGTTGTTTTTTTTTTTCATTTGAAGGAAGACAAGTGCCAACGTTTCCAAATTAGTCACAAGCATATTGGTTACATAACACAATAACCGACAATATATGGGTGGGATTAGGGAAGTGGGTGTGGTACAAAAAAGATTTATTTATGTTGTCTCCTAAAATACAAAAAAACGTAACCACATTTTTTATAAGTTTACAAGAAAACAAAAAACTTCACAATATAAATAACAACAAGGTGTATTTGGCGTTTGAATATCTTCAATAAAGTCGCCATTTTTAATCGCAGGATTTTAAAATTTTGAATTTTTTGATGATACGTTGTTCTGTATTTTAGGTGACGATATGTATTTATTTGTGTACAGAATGGTTTTTATATAAGTTTCTGTTCCTATCGCACCATGGTAAAGGGCATGAAGGATTCGGCATAGCCGAATAAAGTACTTTTACTTCTTATTTGGTTTATTCAAATTTCATTGAAAGACTTCTTCATACAAACTAATTGTCGTATTTTGTGTTCAAAAACATGAAAGATTCTTAAACATAATTGAGTATTTAAAAATTCTAATATTCAAGTCATTGACTACATGAATACATAATTCAATGTAATTAAAATCAAAATATATCACTAAGCAATTTTATATTTATTTATTACTTATTTTAGCATAAATTACTTTCTAAATAAATGAAAATCATTTAAAAACTTTAAGAGCATTGATAAAGAAATACGCATCGATTTTAATTTAGCCTCTTGATTTTCAACATAATTTTTCGTATTATTAATTACACTGGTCAGCAAAAAACAAAAAAAAAGGTCGCGAGCAAGAACTTTCTAATATGATTTTAATTGAGTTTAAAGTGCTTAATCCAAATCTTTCAACAGGTTGATTTTTTCACGTCTAGTTTTTGGATGAACTAATATTTCGCCGAAACAAGGCTGTTATGCTAATACATTTCATCATGGCTTGAGGATGATTTGTCCGATTTTGATCAAAACACTTAGGGTTAGATATTAGATTTCCTTCGAGTCATCTAAATAAGATTTTTTTTAATTTTCGGAGTTATTCCGAAATAAGCGGCGCTCTCAAGTTATGATAAAATGTAAAAGCATAACGGCCTTTTTCGGGCTAAATATTAGTCTAGTCCATAAGAGAAAAACTAGACGTAATAGAAAAAAACTTAAAACGGATTTAAATTAAGCGCCTTAAATAAAATCTTTACATTCTCTATATTTTTATTTAAAACAATTTTTTCTTTGCCGATTAGTGTTATTTAACAACACAAATTTTATTTAAGCTAAATAAATTTTCCGAACAAACACGTTTGCCACCATTTTAATTTTACACATTTTATAACTGGCAACGATTTTCCATGTATTTACAAAATTATGTTAGCAAAATTGGGAGAAAAAAAAGAAAACATTTACAATAGCTTTAATGAACTTAATATTATCGACTTGTTTTAAAATTCAGTAAATAATTTTGAAATAAAATTCAATTATCTTTTTCATATTGTTTCACTTAATTTGTTTATTTGAGTTTTATTTGCCGTTAATGTTTGTATTTTCCTTTAGTTATTTATTATTGAAAATTTGTCCGCATTATGAATACTAATTAGAAATAACTGAAGTGGGTAATATGAAATTAGAAAATGTACTTCATAGTTAATAGTACTTAGTACATTATTTACGTGGAAATTTAGTTTTTTAAACCCTACTGCATAAATGAAAGGGTTCGTTTTTTATATAAGTTTCTCCATTCGTTTGTAATTTCAACAATATTGATCTTATGATTAAACGGTGTCCGTCCGTCAGTTTGTCTGTCGGTGTGTTTTGTTTAAATCAGTTTTCCGAAGAACCCATATATATTTATTAAATCCTGTTACTCGTGTAATGAGTCTTGGACCGAAGCAAGTTCATTCCGATATTCACGATTTTTGCTCGATGTTAAACTTTTTTCCTTTCATTCCATTTTAAGCGTAGTTTAAGACGTTCCATTGCAATTTGTAGTTTTGAAATGTGTGCTGGTCTTCCAATACGCCTGCTGCCCTGTATATTCGAGGTTATACCTTGTCTAGCGATATCATCTGGTGGTTTGCGCAACGTGTGTTCAATCCAGCACCATTTTTGCTTCATAATTTCTATTTTTATCGGTCACTTGCTAAATTCTGCTCATAGATGGGATCTTAGACCACAGTGCCCCGTTAATAGGCCAACAATTAGCCTAAGTTCCCCCTTCTCAAGCAGAAGCAGCCTAATTGCCTTGCCTCAAATATTTTTGGATTGTCTTAGCTCAGGAAAGGACGTGTATGTGTAAAGGAATTCATGCTCGGACCATGTCTGGATCGTCCCCCTAATGTGACCAGCAGGGACGCCGAAGAAAGGCTCAGTGCTTTAAAATTTGCCAAGCAGTTGGCCCTTTTGTTTTCCACATGGCCCAAATGGCCATCCACTCAACATAGATTCAAGTTATTTTGTCTCCCCAGATCGTTCAAAGACGTACGTGACCCCATTACCAATGTACTCGCCGGTTTATATGGTGAAGGGTATAAAAGATGTGACGCAGCTGAATATAGTAATTTTTCTTTCTTTGACTGAAAAAAGAGAACCAATTCACTTCAGTTTGTTCTTTTAGTTGTTTGGTTTACTTGTTTACGGAGTTTTTAAAAATATCTGTAACTCTCCAGTTGTTTAAGGTTCTGCAACCAACTGAACTAATTATGCCTTAAAACTTGAAATGCTTTAGAGCACTGACCCAGCGGGAAAACTCAGAAGACCTTCTTACTTTAGGCCTTTTTAAAGGCCTGTTTAAAAGATTTTTTGATTCAATTACTATTCTTATCTAACTGCTAAAGAAGGCCTCATAGAAGGCCTCGGCTCTTTCGTATAAAAGATAAGATACACCTTCCACACTCGCTTCTATGAGAAGGGAGTAGAAAAGGAGTACAATTTTTTGTATTGTTTTTTTGCACAAGCAAAAGCAAAAACAAAATAAATTTTTTTTGGTCCCGTTACCCTTCTTATGTACCTGCTGAAGAAGCGAGAGCGGAAGGCCTTCTCCGCCATGACAACGTGTGTAAAAAAGATATGAGTGTGGAATGGAGCAAGAAGGCCTTGCACATCCAAAAGAAGGGGTACAGAGGCCTTTTAGAAGGCCTTCCTACTCCTTCTTTTTCCCGCTGGGGAAGGGCACACACATACTATCACATTTATGCTTGTGTGGGAAGCAGCAGAAAACGAATGACGCTCATCAACTAGAAATGACAACAAAGCAACAGCCGTACGTACATTGGCACAGACCACACGAAGAAGTTTATAGTGTACATGTGTCGACGTTACACAAGCGGCATTTTTATTCCTATGCACGCGTACATAGGATTTGCAAAAGTGCCCTTCACTGCTTAAGAGCAACGATGATCACGCTATGTCGCCAGGGCCGAGCAATTTTCGTGATTTTTACACATACAACACGAATGTTACCGAAACTCACTTCAAATCGCTTTTCTTGTTAAAAATATCTCAAATGAGTAAATTTATTTTTTTTTTGGTCTCTTTTCCAGAATTGGTGTTTCATTGCACCCAATATGCAGTAACCACCACATACACGTTTTAACTGTCTCTCTTTGTGATCGCCGCTGCTTAAGAGCTTTATAAGCAATTGAACGAGTAAAAGCGAACGAGTACAAAAATGAACAAATTATTTTTGTAATTGAGTCTCATATCATCCAAAAAATTTAAAGTGCTCTCAAAACGTATTGTTTAGTTTTTATCAATGTATGTACATTAGGGTGGCCGTTATTTTTTTTATTTTGATTTCTTATATTCTCCCCCCCTAAATCGGTTCAGTTTTATGTAAAAAAAATACAAAAAAATTTCGTAGCGATAAGTTGTGTTTTAGGGGGGGCGTCCGTCCCTCAAAGTTTGCCATCAAGCCATTTATTCAAATGTAATTTGTTTGCGTATGACTATTTTCTAAAAACAACATATTACAAGAATATGATATATGGCAATATTTTAGCTCTTCTAGTCAACAACATAAGCCTCTAAGAAAGTTTTTTGCTAAAATCAATATTTTAGAAAATAATTAAGAAAATAAAAACAAAATACCAAACATTTTATATACGTTTTATATATATAAAAGGTGGATTTAATGTCAAGTGCCCCATTTTGAAATAGATGTCTTTCGATTTAAATAAAATTTACACCAATTTTAGTACTGTTAGATAGTAGCTTAGACACAAATTTTCAACAAGATCGGTCAAAAAGTTTCTGAGTTAGAGGGGGTCAAAGTTTGACATTTTGGCCATACAGGTGTTCTTTCTCATCCATGTAACTTATTACCTATTGGTGTAAGCAAAATTTGTCCCAAGTAGCTTAGATAGCTTTTTGATCAAACTTTTTAAAAAAGTTGTTTTGGTTTTTTTAAAAAATTTTTTTAATTTTTTTTTTTAAATTTAACACTTGGCTAAAAAAAAATAAAAAAAAAGTTTTAAATTTAAAAAAAAAATATTAAAAAATTTTTTAAAAAAAACAAAAAAATATTTTTAAAAAAGATTGATTAAATAGCTATCTAAGCTACTTGGGACAAATTTTGCTAACACCAATAGGTAATAAATTACATGGATGAGAAAGAACACCTGTACGGCAAACTTTGACCCCCTCTACCTCTGAAACATTTTGACCGATCTTGTTGAAAATTTGTGTGTAAACTACTATGTAATAGGACTAACCTTGGTGTAAATTTCATACAAATCGGAAGACATCGATTTCAAAATTGTGTCGCTTGACATTAAATCGCCTTTTAATATATATAAAACGTATATAAAATGTTTGGTATTTTGTTGTTATTTTCTTAATTATTTTCTAAGATATTAGTCTTAGCATAAAACTTTCTTGGAGGCTTATGTTGTTGACTAGAAGAGCTAAAATATTGCCATATATCATATTCTTGTAAAATGTTGTTTTTAGAAGATAGTCATACGCAAACAAATTACATTTGAATAAATGGCTTGATGGCAAACTTTGAGGGGCGGACGCCCTCCCTAAAACACAACTTATCGCTACGAAATTTTTTTGTAATTTTTTTTACATAAAACTGAACCGATTTGGAGGGGGAGAGTAAAAGAAATCAAAAAAAAAAAGTTCTCCATACAACTAACGGCCACGCTAATGTACATATTTACAAAAGGAACACGCAACATTATTTTATGCATTTTATTACCGCTCAAGTATTCTACATTATTAACAAAACATATGTATGTAATTTATGTGTAAAGTACGTTCATGTGCACTCGTATTTGAAGTGTGCTGCCCATAATAATTACATACAATTGGTGTTAATTTTATTTATAATTTATGATTGTAATAATGACAACAATAGTTTTTATATTTAATAATGGCTATTTGCTGCATCTGCAATAGACACTTCAATAAGAGTGTCAAAAATTTATTATTATTATTGTTGTTTTACTTTAAATTTTATTGTGTAATTTTTGATTTTAACATTTTTCTATATTCAATACAACATACACAAATATTAGTTTTTACTGGTGTTTGATAAATAATCGTAAATATTAGTGGAGTGTAAACTGCACCGAAATGTAAATGTGTCATATATAAAATTGCTAAAACCATAAATTGTTAAACCAGGCAAATTTGGTAGTGTCATTTTGTATATTGATGGCAAAAAAAAAATAAAATAATAATAATGCAGCCGAGGTTGAGGCTGAACCACAAGCCAAACTGTTTATGCAGATAAATGCTACGGAGATATGTGTTCAAATTGTTAATAGTTAAATTTTTATTTAATTGTGTTTCGTAGAGAAACTGTTGGGGTAAAAACGTGTGCGTTAATTTTTATACTATTAAATAATTTAATAATACAAGTTTTTTGAATTTTAATTTTCGATTATAAGACCTTAAAACATCGTCAACAATACGATTCTTGTGAGGCAGAAAATGTTTTCCTTATTCTTTGAATTTATCTTAAGAACTCATCCCGTAAGAACTGCATGAGACCCACCAATCATTCAGACATTCTCAGTGGGCCAAATCGTCGCACAGTAGGCACAAAAGCCGCTTTTTCGCGGATCAATTCATATCTCCATAGCTACAATCGTGAGGCTCAATAAATCTAATGTGAATAACTCTTAGAATAAACTTCATGTCCCAACAAAGTCTTGATGGTAGAGCAGGGAGAAGACGGGAAGACTATACAAAGTTATTATATTTTTCTTATATCTGCGGAGCTTCAATAGTACGGCACGCTTAATTTGATGTGAGTAACTCTTAGAAACAGCTTATTTCAACAAAATCTTGGAAGTTTAGGCAGGGAGGAGGCGGGTACCTCCAAACAAAGCAGTTACCTTTTTTCGTATATCTGCGGAACTAGAATATTGAGGCACACTAAATTGCATGTGGGTAACTTTCAGAACAAAATGCATGTTCTAACAAAATCTTGCTGGTATTGGAGGGGCAGACGGATAACCCTCATAAAAAGTTATTATTATTATTTTTCTTATATCTGCAAAACTACAATAGTGCTGCACAGTAAATTTAAGGTGAGCAACTCTCAATACAATCTGCATGTACCAATATAATCTTGGTGGTAGAGGACGGAGGGGAGACTGGTACCCCTATATTAGTTATTTTTATTTTTCTTTTATATGCAGAACTACAATAGTAAGACACACTTAATTTGATGTGTGTAACTCTAAGAAGAAACTTCATGTTCCAACATAATTTTGGAGGTATTGGAGGAGTAGACCGGTACCCCCTATACAAAATAATTGCTAATTAAATAATAAATATGATTTTTTATTGAAGTACGCAACTGCTTAATTGTCTGCCATTGACTGACTTCGATTACGTCATTTAATGGTTGTATAAATATAACCACAATCAAGCGTCACTTTTGCGTTATTCACGTGCAATAAATCACAACATTTGCACAACTCAATAAAAACATATAAAACAAGGAGAACAATAACAACAGAAGTTAGCAAAAGTCGCTGAACGCGTTTTTTTTAATAAACTCCACGCGTGATCAAAGAGTTATGCAGGAAGTTTTTGAACTTGTTCCTCACGGCTCAAGCTTTCTCGTTGATAGTGGCAAAAATCGTTGTGAGCTTAGCTGTCTACAAATATGTAGATTTATTATGCCAAAAATTCTAAAAAGATGTTCCGAAGAAATTATTGTTCCTACATTCAAATGGAGCTTTTGATTTCCCAAGAGAAAGTTTGTATAAATTTGATCAAATTTTGCTTGTTTGATATAAAAAAAATGGCTTCATTTCAAATTTTGAATATTGGTTTCTTTGTAACATTTTCGAGAAGCGTTTGTGGATTGTGTAAGATTTTTGATTAAAGTTTGTGTTTAAGAGTCACTACCGAAATCAAGTTCAATATTATTGCGGTTGTTTTGGCCTAATAAGTGAGAAATATCTTTTTACTCTGTGTGTGTGTTCACCAAACTATAGGGCTTTCCACTTTAATTGCACAAAGAGATTTGGCAGCAGGTTAAATTCCACATACGAAAAGGGCGGAAAATAAAAGAAGTCCCGTATTCAGAGAAGTGGACTCACCAAATATCAATCAATGTTTAATTTCCTGCGAATTACTGGCTTCTGGGATATCAGTAAAAACGATCCGATTTGGAAGATTTTAAGCTGCAGGCAAGCTAAAGTATTAGCTGAACAATAAGAGGCAACACCAGAAGGCTAACGAATAGAAATAATCCTCGGGAGAGGTCTTAAAATATAATTTAATTAATAAAATATGTAAAGATAATTTTAAGAATTAATTTTTTATATTATTATGTCTGGTCCTTTTAAACAATTCAAAACAGAGACCAATTAGAAGTCTCTGTACTTAAATGAGTACAGCTGGCATTTTACAAGTTTCTAAGCAACAACAAAGAATTTTTAATCAATGTACCATTATTTCTGTTCACAACAATAATACCAACAGCAGCTTAAAAAAGAATTTGTGTTTCTTTTTAATTTTTCTGTACAAAAGAATAAGTCTGATTTGTATTACAAAAGCAGTGTGAAGGCATGAACACTATTTTAATAATATTGAAAACAATATTGAATTTTTTTTTGGTAATTTTGAATTATTATAATGAAAATGGTATCAAAATAACTCACAGACAAAAAAAAAATTACTTACATAAAAAAACAATAAACTTAGAGCAGTATAAAATTGACTGTACTCGTTTGAGTACACTGACAACATACATAGATAAAAAAAATCGTTACCTTAATATAAAAAGGCCCCAACTCATTATTTTTGGAAATCCGTTTTTTTATTGATTCTTGTAGAATGGTTGCTAATACACATTCTATTAAAATTTCAAGCAAATTAGATTAAAAATAAAGAAGTTATAAGCAGAACATCATATTATCATATCAGAACACCATATTATCATTTATTCCGACGGCTGTTTTTACCAGAACCGAAACAGTACGTTAGCCAATGCTTTATATATACTATAAAAATTACAAATATATACATATGTATTTCAATCTGAATTCCTCGTTTAATTTTAATAAAGATGTTTTTTGACAATGTTTGTGTAGCTATATTATTTCAGCTTTTATTAAGTTTTTTCCTTCTCCTGTAAAAAGTGTTTTTGATGAGTTGGGGCCTTTTTATATTAAGGTAACGAAATGTTTTTTTGTTAGATTTTAACTATGAGTGGATAACATTTTACATCCCAAAAGTGATTCAAAAGCCTTCAAGAAGCTGTTGATAGCATATCATGTGGTGAAGAGGTGTTTAGGAAAATATAACGGTTTCAAGCCTATCAAAAGACAAACCTGGTACTATTAAAGTTTTCGTAAATGTTGAAATTATTGACAACGACGTCAGTGACGATAGTGATAATGAACAGTTGGCACCAAAAAAAACTCGGCAAGACTATGCAAAGCAAATAATTCATATTTGGCGCAAATACTTTCCATCGCAGAGCTCAACCCCTCAGCAGAACTCGGAAATTTGTAAAAGATGGAATAGTGTATGTGAAGAAATATTTGAAAAATCTTTGATCCCAATGTCTTTGATCTTATAGCCTTCAATTGTTGAAGTCGAATCGAACTGGCTTTCTTCGAATGAAATGCTTAGCGGTGGCCAAAACATTCCTAAAGACGAGTCAATACTTAAATATTCTGGCTACCATCCCGCTAAGCAATTCATTCGAAGAAAGCCCATTCGATTCGGCTTCAAAAACTGGGTTGCGGCTATTGCTATAAGCTTTTGCTGCCAGTTAGATTTGTACTCCGGAAAATCGCATTTGGAATCTTCTGATCCGTTTGCTTCATGTGTTGTTAAACATTTGTTGGTGTTTTTTATAGCTTTTTACTAGATACAATCTTTATGTTGATCTTTGAAACACTTTGCACTGAAAACAATTTTCTGAAAATTTTCATATGTAAGAGGGGAGTGTACTCAGTTGAGTACACCCCAAAAACTCAGTTAAAAAAATTTTTTTTTAATTTTTTCCATTTTATGTTTTTTTAATACTTATTTTAATCAATAAATAAAGTTGAAATTAAAAAATTATGGCCAGTTTTAATTTGACCTCTAAGGGGTTAATTTTATTTAGAAAAACTGCATCATAATAAGAATAAAATTTTTTTTTATTTTTGTTATTATTAGAGCAAAATCTATTGCAAGTTAGCGGTATTGATTAATAAGCTTTGGCACAAATCGGTTTTATATGTATAGGAAAAAAATTTAATACCGAACTTTGTAAAGATCGAACGCAATTTTACTTAAGCGCTTTCATACGCATAAATTTTTAGAATATGATCATTCAATTTGGTTTCGTCTTTCTCCATTACTACGACATCATTTTAAATATATACTCTTCTTTTTATAAAATTTTTATTGGTGGAGGGTATTAAAAATTTTGTCAAAGCCAAATAAAGCATTCTCACTGGCTTTAATTGTAATTTTATTTAATTTTCAAAATAAATATTTACCATACTTACATTAAATTAATTAAAACCACTTAAGCTTAAGTAATCAATAATACAATAATGCGTATTGTTGGTGTATTTTTATGGTCAATTAATGATGACAACAACTATTGCCTAATTGAATTAAAATCTAAATGCCTGTAACATGAATGTCCATGGATTAGTGAAACAATAAAACAATAAAACAAATTAAATTTTACTGTTTTGTTCATCGATGCAATTGCAATCATAAGTGCATTCAAGTTTAACTCATTTTCAATCCATTAAAATTGGGGTTAAAGTAAAGTGTGTAAATATTTAGAAAGTGGAGGGAGTGTGGTTATAATAATTAAATCAATTTAAGAAATTTTCGGAACCAAGTTTACAGCTAATATAAAAAAAATGTACTGAAAAATATGTAAAATTATTTTGAGAAGGACTTGAAAGAAAAAGCCCTTTTGAATGCTATGAAATTTTTTTTGCTACGTCAGCCTTAAAGTAGACTACTAAAATCTTCTTAAAATCAAAATTATATTCAACTTTCTGTTAAAGCCCGGCGTTGCCCGGAGTAAAACAAAAATGGACTTTAATATAATCATTTCCATACAAAGTGCTAAACCTTTGTAGCATGAAAGCAAAAATATTAATGTAAAAATGTTTATAGTAAATTTAGACATTAATACTCTCAAAAGAAAAATAAATCCATCCGTACTCAAATCAATCCGAAGCGGTATTAATAGTACGGTGAATACGGATTTTCTTGAAACAATTAAGGAAAGATTGATTCAAGTATGGATTTTCAATCTCAAAATGCTTAACTTATCCATATTCAAACTCGACTTCGTACCTGAAATAATCCGAAAATGAGATTGATTTAATTCAAACGAAGATTGAACCAATTATTATAAAGTTTATTAACCCCGAATTCGTACTTGAAATAAACCAAAAGTGAAATTCTAAGGAAATATTTATTAAGATTGATTTCCTTACTCATCTTAAACTTTACAGAATTTCAATTATAAAACACCAAAATCATTCCCGATGTGGTGTGTATGGGATATCAACAAAATATCTACTTGTGCTTAAAATAGTTTAAGCTTTTGTATCAGTATAGCCATGACTTTTGTTTAATTTATTAAAGCAATTTTTTAAATCAAGAATGATAGAAATAAAGATTACGACATCAGGCAGATATAAAAATTTTTTACTGCGCATGTAGGAACTTTGACGTCACACAATCTTCGTTCTCATTGGCTTATAACTTTTAGATTTCACACTGTTATGGTAATGTGTAAACATGACAGTGGGACAATTTTCTATTTAAATTATTTGAAAACAGAAAATTTTTTATTAGAAGTAAATTTTTTCTTCATAATTTAATTTCTGACTTACATTATGATATTTTTAATATAATATATTAAGCAAAGCTCTTAGTTTTTTGGCACTTAATATAATATTTTTTTATTTGTACTCTCTGAGTAAATTAATTTCAGGGTTGCCAAATGTCACGTAATATATAAATTTTTTGTAAGAAATTACGATTTTCACATATAAAAGAGACTTGGTAATCTTTACAAGGGAACTACTACGTCATTAAACGGTAAAACATGCGCAAGGTCATGAATCAAAAAAACAAGATTGCGCACTCAGCCGTACAAAAAAATTTCTACTGCGCATCTACGTCATCATAGACTAAATATGAGTGTTTGTTGTAAAAAATGTAAGACACACACAAATGCACATACACAAATTCTATTTCTTCGTCACACACAAAAATAACGGACCTACGCAATGCGTAATCTTGTTTATTTGATTCATGGCGCAAGGCGTAATCTTTATTTCTATCATTCTTGTTTTAAATAAAATGTTATTACTTTCTTGACTTTTATACAAAGCAGAAGTTTTGTGTTTTAATTTTTAAATTGGATATTGTTCCAATAGTTTTTACTTAAGAAACTAATATACATACATACATATATAATCAAAAATATAAACTAAATGAGAAGACTTGCCTTCAATTTTGCTTTTTAAATTTTAAAAATTATGTGTTTTTGTCTTGTTCTTTTGTTTTTGTTGTTTTTACACACAACAAGCAAATTGTTTTTAAGATATTTGTGTGGTGTTGTTGTAGTGTCTGCAACAAACTTTGATAAGTTAAATTAGATTTAAACGCTAACTTTGTAATTTTACTCTCAGAGTGGGACTACCAACGAAAAGTTTAATCTTTTTTTACTTAGTTTAAGAGTTTTGTACTTTTTTGTAAGAAATTCTGGGATTGGTTTTCGAAAGTAACCCCATTTAGTATTGTTTAAAGTACGTTTTAGTGTTATTCGTACTTCAATTTTTGAGTACAACTCGTACTTAAAGTTAGTATAAACAAGTTAGAGTGCTATATTCGGCTGTGCCGAATCTTTGATACCCTCCACCGACAGTTCGAATGTTTAAGGAGTAATATCTGTATGATGTCTTTTTATTATTATTATCTTAAACTGTGACGATTTGTTATTAATTATGGTTTTAGGAGACTAAACTGTTTTCCGGGAGTAGGGCATATATGGGGCCTAGGGTAAATTATGTACCGATCTTCACGAAATTTCACAGTATCATTTATAGTCCTATAAAATTGTGACGAGCCAAAATTTGTTATGATTGCATTATTTTTTACGGTTTTAGGCGTACTAAACTGTTTTTCGGGAGTAGTGTTTATATGGGGCTTAGGGTAAATTATGGACCGACCTTCGCGAAATATTACAGTGTCATTTCTAGTCGAATAAAACGGACTTGTGCAAAATCGTATGTCATTCCGTGCATTTTTGCATCATTTATGTTAGTTTTTGTAACAAAATTATCAAGTTTTTGAAGGTGGTGGTTCCACATTTTGATTCATAGCTCTGGTCCTACTGAACCGATTTTGCTGAAATTCAATCCCAAACTGCTTAGGATAACTACAAGCAATTTGACACCTAGTTTGTTTATTTCTTTTGAGTTTTTCGAAAGTGAGCGTGTTTTCAACAGACGGACAGACAGACGGACATGGCTAAATCGACTTAGAATTATTCAAGCAGCCAGAATATATATACTTTATGGGGTCTGAGATGAATAATAAAAAAGTTTCACACGGAATGACAAACTTAGTATACCCTCTTCACAACTAATTGTGGTGGAGGGTATAAAAACTTAATATATCCCGAGTGTTTTTCTTTCTGTGTATAAGTGCAACATTAATGCTGTTGATATTTTGATTTCCCATATAATTAGTCTATTTGCTCCAAAAAAATTCAGGTCGGTTTACACGTTTTAAAAAAATAAATTTCAATTTGGTAAAAGAAAAAATTTCTTTTATACTTCTGTTAGCCCCTTTTTTAGTTTATCGTAAAAGTTTTTTCTATAAATAACATTCAATAAATGTTGGAATTCGTATTTTACTGCACAATTTTTAAAGTTTTCCAAATAATTTTAATGAAAATTGTTTTTACAAAAATGTACTCTCATGGGTTTCCCACACACCCGATTATAGTCTTCCAAATTTTATTGTAATGCTTTTGATACAAATAAACCCGCTTTGATATTTTAAGACCCTTGATTGTTGTTACTAAAAATAATAAAATTTTCTATGTGACCCTTTTTAGGTCTTTTCTTTAACGAAATTCTTAAATAAGGTACATTGATTTGGTCTTGAAATTCCACCTCAATTTTTAAGTTTCTTAAAAATTACTTCTGACAAAGAGTACCAAGAGTATAAAATTTTACCCCTTTTACACCTCTCAATCAAAGCGATTAAAATGTGGTACTTCTACTTTTATTTTCTTGTAAAAATTAACAAACTTTTTAAATTTCGAGTCTCTGCATGATTTTCTTTAGAGAAAACTAAAATTGCCGTTTCTATACTTCTTTAATGACTTTCCTAGTGTAATCCACTTTTTATACACCGATGTAACTTAATTATATGATGCCTTTAATTCAGATTATAACTCAATTATATTTCTAAACTTTTCATTAAATTATTTAAAAGAAAAACGTGTTTTGAGAAAAACTACCAATAATACAAGTTTTTAAATCCTTTTTGTTTCTAAGAATTAAAAAAAAATATATGTTTTAAGTGTTAATTTAAGCTTATAAGCAATTCCATTTAATTTCTAATTAGTAAGCTTATTGCAACACATAACAAGATTACCTTTTTCGCCGTTTTATGTTTGCGCAAAACTGTTTTGAATTAAAACTTGTTAACAAAATATACCAAAAGTACGAATTTTTACCCTGTTTTGTCCCTCAGTAAGCTTAATTTGTTTGCTGCCTTTTTGTTTGAAAAACCAGTGTTTAAAAAAAGTACCGAAGTACGAACTTTAACTATGTTATGCACATTTAAGTTGTAACTTTATTTGTAAAGGGTGGTTAAAGTTTAAGGGCCGATGTTGATTTTGAATAAAACCAAATTATTAAGGAAACTATTACCATTTCTTTTTATTATGATACTATTGGTATAATTCAACTATGTCTGGAACAAAATATCAGCCAAGTGGCCGCCGCGACCTCGGCGGTACACCTCCATCCGATGGTCCAAATTTTCGATGACGCTAAGGCATAATTGAGGTTCTATGCCGTTAATGTGACGAATTATCTCATCCTTTAGCTCTTGAATTGTCCAACGGTGTCAAATCTCATAATCTGGACGGCCAATTTACATCGCCACCACGTGAGATAACACGGCCATTGAATTTGTCGTGCAAAAGAGCCATTATTTCTTTAGCTGTGTGGCAAGTGGCACCGTCCTGTTGAAACCACATATCGTCCACATCCATAGCTTCCAATTCGGGCAGTAAAAATTTCGTTATCATCTCACGATAGCGAACAATTTACACAGTAACTGCCTGACCCGCTTAATTTTGGAAAAAATACGGCCCGAGGATGCCGCCAGCCCATAAACCGCACCAAACAGTCACTATTTGTGGGTGCATTGATTTTTCGACAATATCTCTTGGATTATCATTTGCCAAAATGCGGCAATTCGGCTTATTGACGAACCCACTGAGCTCAAAATGTGCCTCATCACTGCACGCAAAGAAAAAACATGGTTGATACAATCACAAACGCAAATTATCATTAATGTTTGGGGTTATGATTGTGTCAAACACGTCTTAAGTAACAATATATGTTCAGACATAATGTTTTTAGCTAACTATTGTCTCAAACATATTATTATGTTCAGAAGAAAAACGCAAGCGACCTTTCCAACCATGTTTTTATATTTCCTTACACCATGCAAAATGTCTATTTCAACATGTTATATGGTTCTCACAATGAAAACAATAACAAATTTATTTTCTAAAATTTATTTTTTATTAAAAATACATATGTATGTACATATACTTTGTTTTAAATTTACACTAAAGCATATGTTAAAAATTAAATTAAATACATACATTTAAGACTTGTAAAAACAAAGTCAAACACAAACTATCTATTTTTATATATTATAAAATCCACCGTATCGATATAATGTTTTACGGTAATTGAAAAAATTCGGGGCTTCTAATAAAATTTTTTATCAAAATTTCTATCCCGTCTTCAACGTTGTAGGTATTTTTGGCTGCAAGAAAAACAACGTTTGTACATGTATGTGTATATTTTTATAATTATATTTAAATTACTTACCAGTTTTAATAAACGTATAAGTTTTGCAGTTTTTCTCCCTGGAAAAAGGTTTTATTTTTTTGTAATCATTCAAGTCTTCCGATTAGCTGATGCTCGCAGACGTAATTGACGTGAAAACAATTTGAGTTTCTTTGTAAATACACATTGTTTGTTTTGACAATAAATGTTTGCTCAATTAGAGAATGTGTTTTTGAGCAAACAAAAATTATGGTACTAAACATACCTTTGGTGTGCAACTTATATTATGATTTTAATTGTATAGTTGAAAATATATATGTACATTAAAGTAGCAATCATTTCACATAATTTCATATGTTTAGCTAGATCAGAGTAACTTTTAAGGTGTAAAACACCATATAATATTATTATAGTGATTTTAAAAATGTTAAGGACAAAAAATATTTTTTTAAATTATATTAGGATTATAATAAATTTATTAAGGTAAACATATTAGGCAAATATGAACAAGCATGGTCGTAGTGAACACTCATTAATCATGTTTTTTCTCTGCGTGTGAAGATGATTTTCTTCGAAAATTGATCATCCACTGTTGCCATTTCTTGCCACCATTCTGGCCATTGACGACGTTTGGAATGGTCAAGAGGCTTGAGTTCTTAATTCAATTGCACCTTGTTAGCGGGTAAATGCAAGTCTTTATGCATAATGTTCATCAACGACGAACGTGAGAGGTGCAATTGTTGGCCACGAAAACGAGTCGAGTTGGATGGCTCTTCAGCCACACTATCGCGAACAGCAGCAATATTTTCTGCAGTACGGGGCTGTACGAGCATGCACTAGGGTTTTCTCATCGCCTACAAACCCGGTTCGCTCAAATTTTTGTACAATTTTTCCGATTGTACGCACATTTGAACGATTAAATTGACCGAAAAAATCACGAAGTGCACGATTTAAATTTTTTAAGCCTGAATAACTTTAACGCGTTGCCCGATTGTGTATCTTTCTATGGTTCAAATTGAGTTATTCTGAAATTGGGAAATGTCAAATGAAATGCAGAAAAAAACTTGACGTTTAGGTGTGGCTCACATTCAACATCGGCCCTTAAAATTTAACCACCCGTTATTTATATGTATGTTTGTCTTTGGTGATGGTTTAAGCATAATATTAAAAATATTTTTCAAATTTTGCCACTTTTACCCACTTATACCCCCTGAAAGGCCAATTTTTTGTTACATAAGTAAACAACAGAAATTTATACAAACAAAAATTTTTTAACAAAGTTTTTCTTGGGAGTCGAAAATTCATTAACAAGGTTTCGTTTAAATGTGCTAAATTCCCAATTCGTACTATTGAGAAACTGACATTTTTTTGTTGGTGTTATAAGATATTCATATGCGCACTTCACTGGTTGCTTAGGCCAGATCATCAGGAAACTTTTTCAAAAGATTTTAGAAAATCTAAAGATTTTTTTATTTAGGATTGCAAAATTATTTAAAGTTACAAAAAGTACCTAAAGTACGATTTTCTATCCTGTTTTGTCTTTCCGGTTAAAATTTTTAAAGCCTATGCTCATGATAATAGTTTAAGCATACAAATAAAAATTCTTAAAAAATGTTGTTAAATAGGACTCATAATTCCCCTTTTTACCCCCTGAAAGGTGGGCTTTTAAAATCAACTTTTTATATAGAATGCCGACGTAGCTTAAAAATTCATACAAAAAAATATTTTTAATTTAAGATTTCAAAATTATTTGAAGAAAATGTGTTTACGAGAAGCACCAAAAGTGCGAATTCTTACCATTTTTGGTTAAAATTCTTCAAATCTATAACCTTGTGATTGCTCTAACTAAATACTAAATAAACTTCTAAAATTTTGTAGTCTAAATGGGGTTGATTAATATGTACCTTAAATTCCCCTTTTTACACACTTTTACCGCCTAAACATATTTAGCTAAAGGAATTCGTATGAACAAATTTTTGGATTTAGTATAAACGGTTACTTCAAAAAAGTCGGCTCCAGTTTTGCCCATTTGTGACAATTGGTCCAAAATAAAGCCTATAGCAATTTCGCTAAACCATTCTATCTTGGTACAATGTGATTGCGGAACAAACAAACTTACACCTCATTTTTATAATATAGATTCACATATCTACTACATAATCAAACATGCATACATATTTACATATGTATGTATATAAAACTAACATGTGTATATAATTTAAATTGCCGATTGTATTAAATTAAATTTTAAAATCTCTCGTCATCATTTTGAATGCTAGTATACAAAATCCGAAAGGAAACGCTTCAACAGACATGACTATATAAAAAATGTTTATGTATGTATTTATCTGCTGCTTCTGATGATGATGATGATGTAGAAAACCAAATGACAAATGTAATTTATCATTTTATATGTTGTTGTCGTTTTAATGGCTCAACTACTTAGAAACTGTATTTGCGACACTTTCTCACACATAGATAGATAAATACACACATACACACTTATACAAAATTTAGAAAGTTCTATTAGCTGACAGAGCAGTTTAGATTGAGGAATGGATAATTTGAAAATGGAAGGCAAAAAATCTAAATTAATGAAAGAATTTAATTTTAAATTTAAAGTGATTTATTATTTAGGATATTTGAAAAAAAATTTTATATGCTAACTGATTTAAGTTTTTAAAGCTGTTATTTTCCATACGTTGTTTGTTTAAACTGCTTTTTATTTATCTATTGATTATGGATTTTTTTGTATTGTTTTTGGCTATTTTTAACACGTCTAACATTTAACATATAAAGAGCATGTAAAATGCATCCTCTGCTTTTGTCCTGCATTGGCGAGAAGGCAACTAGCCAAATTGGATCTGCTACTTTGGATAAATTGTATGATGGAATTGACGGGGAGTTCACATTGGTATTAGCTAGAAAGCTCAAAGCTCAGAAAGCGGTTCTGAGCTTCTGAAAAAAGCAATTTAAAAGTAATAAATTTGTTTTATACTCTTTTATACAAAGTTCAAAATCTATTAGAAAAAAACCTAAAATTAACCGTCTAAAAATTCTCAAACTTAAATAAGCTTAAACCTTGTGTCAATCAAAACCTTAGTACCACATTTCATCTAGTTAACTTTAATAGCCTTTTCACACTTGTCAACATTTAACATTTAACATCAATTTGCGAAGATGTTGGAATTTTCCCATAAGAAATACATAGGGCTAAAAATCAAAATTTTTCAACATCTTTACAGAATGTTACTATCTCATTTTGTTTCCTTTTACATTTTTCGATTCTTTTAGTGTCATCACTAGAAAAGTGGCAATAAATTCTATTATTATTGTGGCATCACTGACAAAATGGAAGTTGCTTTGAAAGCAGCGTTACCATTTCTCAAGTTTTTCTTTTTTTGCAAGCCTTATTTTGCTTAAAATATTAAACAAAATGATTGAGAAATATATTTTGGTGTTATCTTTTTGAATGTTGCCACTTTTGTAGAAAAAAAGTATTTAAAAAAAAAAAAAAGTTTTTTTTTCAGAAATGGTGACATTTTTTATTAATGGTAGATGTTAGATGTTTCAAGTGTGAACGCATATTTCACATTTTAAACATCTTCCATGCGTTCCTCCGAAATGTATGCAAGTGTACAAAGGGTATAAAGTTGTGACTTGTACTTTGCGCACAAGGGTAACATAAACAGACGGGCGGGCTGCTTTAGATCGATTCAAAATCTGATTCTTAGTCGGTTTACTTAAAGGCGGGTCTAGAAACAATATTTGAAAGTATTACAAACATCAAATTATCCTTTCCGCTAACCATAATTTCGTTAAAACTAACAATAATTTACTAAAAATTAACCACAACTATCTTATCTTTCACGTAAGCGTTAAGAAAATGATAAAGTAAAATATCATGATTCGCAAGAGTTTTAGCCGAACTAAAATTATTTTCAGAAGGGGAAGTTATATTGGACTCATTGTAAGACCAATCATTTCAAGATTCGGTAGAGTGATTTCGCTATTAAAAAACATAAATTTCAATACAGCGGCGAATTTCAGAATGCTGCTAAGCATGGGATCTAAGGTAGATTATGACTGTATATCACAAAAGTGCATGACATTTTTTCTGGCCATATAAAGCTTATTTGGAACAAATTTAACGCAATATCTTTATCTGCTACGCTTTTAGGCGAATTTAATTAATTTCCTAAATTGGACTTTATATGGGGCCTATGGTAAATTATAGACCGATCTTGACGAAATTTGACAGAATGATTTCTAGTCGTATAAAACGAATTTGTGCAAAGTCTTACAGCATTTCGTGCATTATACCACCATTTAAGTTAGTGTTTGCAACAAAATTGTCAATTTTTTAGGGTGGTGGTCTCACATTTTGATTAATAGCTCTGAACCTACTGAAATGATTTTGCTGGATTTCAATCCCAAACTGCTTAGGATAACTACAAGCAAGTTGGCACCGAGATTGTTCTTTCCCCTCCGAGTCTTTCGAAAGTGAGTGTGTTTTCAACAGACGGACGGACAGATGGACAGACAGACGGACATGGCTAAATCGACTTACACAAGGAGCCAGAATATATATACTTTATAAAGTCTTATATGCATAATAAGAAAGTTTCGCACGGAATGCCAAACTTAGTATACCCTGATTCACCACTAGTGGTGGATATTCTTCGATCACAAAAAAGAGCCATAGTTGCACGAGCTGTGTGAGGCGTGGCTACATCTTGTTGAAACCAAAATTCTGGATTGTTGCCCTGTATAAAATGCGATTTTCATTAACCGCAACTTGTTTGTCGTGTTAAAAAAAAGATGGTCCAATAATCTTTCTGAAGTCATTTAATGTTTAACAATTATGGATTTTGGGTGCACTATATTTTACAATTTTGTTTATTCAAGTGAACATTTTTCGATATGGACTTTGTGTCTCAACAATCGAATGCTGACTTTTAAAATAAAACGGAACAAACTTGTTTTTTTGTTTTGTGCTGTGTCTTTCCATCATACATTTCCTAAATCTTCCAAGTTAATTCTGAAAAAAAAACTTAAACAAAAAATTTATTCAATTATTAAATCATAACGTTACTTATGCGCCACCCGTTATTAATATTGTATTTTATAATACCTTTGGTTGTAGATAAATTTGATTTAAATTTTATGTTGTTAAATTCAACCATTCAAGGTGGTTAAAAATTTTATGGTTAAATTCAAACAAAATTCTATTAACCGTGACAACAATAGTTTGTTTGTGCCCAGTGCGCAGAATATAATGCAGGATTTTTACCATACTTCAACCATGCTTTTGTTTCTGCGTGTACAAAAGTTTCAAAGTGCAACATGTTTTTTACGTACACGATTTATGTTCGTGGATCGACAACCAACCAACCGGACGGATAGACGATAATTTCAGAAATTTAATCTCATTTCATTAGTGTACTAAAAGGTGTTACGAAAACCAATAAATATACATATGGGGGATTTCATGTCAAGTGATCCAACTTTTGAAATCGATGTCTTCCGATTTCGATGAAATTCGCCCCAAGGTAAGTCCTATTGGAATGTAGCTTAGACACAAATTCAATGCCAAAAAGATCGGTCAAAAAGTTTCTAAGTTAGAGGGGGTCAAAGATTAACATTTTGGCGGAACAAGTGTTCTTTCTTATTCATGTTACTTATTACACATTGATGTTTTTTGTTATTTTAAACTTGTTTTTAATTTTTGCTCAAAAGAAAGCTTATGTCTTTTTCTTTAATTTCTAACTCAAGACGATGGTTCTTAAATTTTTAGCTTATGCACTATTTTAGTTTTTCCTTATTTGTGTTTAAGTGTTTCTTAAACTTAAAAATTAAAACTAATGCTGAGAAACTAGACAAATTAACCTTTTTGAGGGTATGTAACATACCCAACTAGCATTTTAAACCTTCGATACTGTAATACCCACAATATGTTAATCCCAGGAATTATTTGAAATAATAAATAAATTAATATATAATAATAATAATTATAATAATAATAATAATAATAATAATAATAATAATAATAATAATAATAATAATAATAATAATAATAATAATAATAATAATAATAATAATAATAATAAAAAGATAAATAATTTAATAAAATTAATTCTTCATCACATTAGATCCTTTTATATCAAAATTTTTTTACATTTAATTTGTTGAAGCTGATGAAGTGTTTAAGTTTTGCAAATTTTCAAATACACGATATTTCATCTCTCCTATTTATCGTCCTTATTTTCTGCTTTTTCGCCAATCCTTTCTTGGCATTACTAAGTTCAGCTGTTGATTTTGCTGCTGGTTTTTGGAACGCCAATTTTTTTCCTAAGTCTTTTATCTGCTTTTCATGGCGGCTTTTTGTCAATCCTTTGAGCGCACGTAATACTAAATGTTATTTTTATTCTCAAAATATCCGGTGCCAGGGTAGGTTTTTGAATCAGGTGGAAATATTGTATGGCCATTCTCCGAAATACCAGTTTTTTTTTTTTTATGACATTTGACTTTAAAAAATGGGTAGAAAGGTAGAAGCTAACAGGGAGTTTATTTTAACATAATGTTTGAAAGGCAAAATTAACAGGTAGTTTATTTTTATTATTATAAGTAAAATGTCTTGCCTATATGATCTGAAAAAAACTATTTTTTGTTAAGTTAAAGTTTAGAATTTGAATCTTGGCTTCAGGCTGAAAGATGCATATTGAAATTAATAATTTCAAATGTGCATGATTTTGTGGATGAAATGCGTAGAGGTTTGCTAAATTTGAGTGGTTACAATTAAAACATGGAAGGGTAACCTGTCCGCGAAAGCCTGGGTTCGAGCCCCGCGGCAGTCACGAATGAAAAATGATCAATAAATTTTAATTAATTTCATGTTGTAAAATTTCTTTCTTCATAAATATATTTTAATGAAAATTAAATTTGATGAACTTAAGCCTAATTAAAACAGTTCAACAAAAATAACCACAATACTAATTATAAATAAAAAACTAGTTTTAAATTTAAAAAAAAAATATTTAAAAAATTTTTTTAAAAAAACAAAACAATTTTTTTTTAGGAAAGATTGAGCAAAGAGCTATCTAATTTGTTTGGGACAAATTTTGCTAACATTATTAGGTAATAAGTTACATGGATGAGAAAGAACACCTGTTTGGCTAAAATGTCAAATTTTGATTCCCTCTAACTCAGAAAGAAACTTTTTGACTGATCTTGTTGAAAATTTGTGTCAAAACAAATCTCATCCAAATCGGAAGACATCGATTTCAAAAGTTGGGTCACTTGACATGAAATTCCCCATATGTGTAACAAACATAAGCAAAATACACACAAAACTATTGCCATGTGAAGTGGAGTACAAAAATCATGAATGTGCATAAAAAGACTTGAATAAAAGCGTTATTATTGATTTATATCGAAATTCTTGATTGAAATTGTAGAAAATATTTTTTTTCTAGATTTGGAATTTAAAATTTTCGTTGTCACACAGATCAAAAGAAAAGATGTAATAAAATATAACTTTAATGGTTTATTGGAGAAAACAAAAATACTCTTATTTTCGTTTTTCTCCAGGACCCCCACTTTGTCGCAAAAGGAAAAGCATTAAACAATATATGTTAAGAAAAATTGGCAAAAATGCAAAAAATTGCATGCTCCTAAAACTCTTAAAAAACTTAAAAAAACTTGACCTAGTTATTAACTATTTAAATACTTTGTTATTTAAATGTTTAAAAAATTAATGTCTCTTACTTTTTGTTTTTCTGTTCACTTCCATTTATTTCATAGCTTACAACCAGTGTATTTATTTATCTAAATGTTTTTATTTTACACAAAGCAACACCAACAATTGCAGTAGCCAAACATACGGAGAGGAGTTGTTATCGTTTTGACAGGAAAATAGAGTTTCTCCTAAGGATGCAATAAATGAAAAAAATTATTAAAAAAAAAGCAAAAACTATAGTAGCGCACAGACAAACTTAAAACTCCAACAGGCTTTTTTAATGAAATACATTTGTATGAGTGCTAGGGGAAAAAAACAGATTATAAAGTCCAAGAGAGAATATTACAGCATGTAGTTTTTAAATAACAAACACAACTATTATTAAGGCTTAGAGCGAAACATAAAATAGTCAGAAAGAACTACAGGGCTAAACTAGGATTGCCATAGCAAAATGTTATAATACCAAAGGTCCGTTTACACTATAATATCATTCCCCTACTTTTCATATTAAAAGTCAATTGTAAAAATTAAGAAAGGGAAAAACTCCCGAGGTTGAATGTTTTTATTATTTTCAATAAAATTTTCCTAAAGTCTTTAATATATATGTATAAATATATATATATATATATATATATATATATATATATATATATATATAAAATAAACGAAACTTGGTAACCCTTTCTTTTCGATAAATGTATCCCCTAAAGTAGTTAGGAAATAAGGAACTACTACATTTTTAAACTGTATTAGTAAAGGACCTACATATGTACAAACAAAAACACACTTACACAAATAAATGAAACAAACAAAAAGCAACTACAACCATAAACAGTTAAAAAGGAAGTTTATGCAAAAGTGGCGACAGCACGTTTTTCATTTCCAGTTTTATTCCTAAATGGATACAAACACTTATTCACATACACAAACAAACAAAAATGTTTTTATGTACACCCAGCAAATAATGTTATTGCAAAATTTTCTGCTTTCTATTAAGAATGCAATTATATTCAAATTTTTTCTGAAACCATTTTGTATCGCTTGACGTTTAAAAATGGGTTTAATTACAAATTATGTATTCTTAGTTTGAGATCATGATTCTGTGTTTGCTGGGCAGAGGTGTGAGTAAATAATTTTTTTTTTGCGGCACTTTTTATTTTTATGGTCTATGTATTGAAAAAATGAGAAACGTAAAATAAAGTTATTTAAGAAAATAAATAGAAAAATACGAACAATAATGATTTCTTTAGTTCTACTGGATGTCCTTTCTTTAAGCCACTATTCCTTTAAATGGAAATATACTACAATTTTAAGTATTTCATAAAGAGCCAATCATTTCAAGTTGTTAGTTGTCAACAAAGCGAGTTCGAAAATATGACAAAAAAAAAAAAAAAAAAAAAAAACATAAGAAAATTAATTCGGTCAAGATCTTACCCTACACTACTTTCGATTGTAGGTTATAAGAACACGTTTGTTTTAAGTCTGTTATCTAGATAGCGCGATGTATGACTGTCGAAAGTCCGAGCATTTTAAAAGGGATTAAACGGTTATAAGAGAGAAATAAATGAGAATAAGGCCCTAATTACATAAAACGCAACGCAGCGCCCAAGGTATATTTATAGCAGGTAGTCTCGGAAAGCCAGCTGTTTATTTTTTATTTGCTTGTTTTGTGGTACGAACTGTCAAATGTTGTATAGTAAACATGTAAACAAGTTTTTTGTCTCTATCTTTTGTCTTTTTTGTCTCTTATCAACCCCTTTGCCTTTTGACAGTTCGTACCACATAACAACAATAAAAAGCCCTGTTGTTTGTTTTATTGTACAATTGTTGTAATCTCGCGGCTACCTGCTATAAATATACCTTGGCAGCGCCAGAGAATCACATTGAAAGCAAAACCAAAGTCATACATATTTTGTAATTTTATTGTTGCTTTCTACAGAAATGCAAGTACCGTTTTAAAATCATAACTCATAAAAGGCAATGTGAATTTCTGTAGAAAGCAACAACAAAATTACAAAATATTTTTGACTTTGTTTGTGCTTTCAATGTAATGGCGTTGCGTTTTACATAATTAGGGCCATATAAAAATTTCTGCGAATTATATGGCGTATTTTTTCTATTAAACACAATAACTATGCCGATATATGAAGAAAATCAAACGAAACACCCATTGAAACGCAAATTAGGAAAAGCAATCTGTACTTTGATGTTAAAAGTTGACAAAGTCAACATGTCATTAAGCGGAATTAAAATATTAGGTAAAAATGGAAAAGGACAGAATAATATTGTAAATAACCTACTTTCCAAGGAAAAATAAGTTAAGAAAAAAAAACGGCCCAGGAATAATATCTACATAGATGGATTTTCGTAATTATTTAATTTCTTAATCTGGGATAGGTTTTTTTTGTATCTATCTGTGTATATAAAAATTAAAATGCGTTTGTTCGTTCTCTATAGACTTTTAAACTAATAAACCGATTTTCTGCAATTCTCACAGTATTTTCCTAATTATCTACCACTTAACATAGCCTATAAATATTAGTAAGTTTTGAAGTGTGCGTAACGTCTCTCAATATTAACGGATTTCTGCAAACTACCAAGAGAAGATGGTAGCACCAAAAACAGCAAGCAGAAAATGAAACGTCAACATAGCAATGTCAATACCAGCATTTAGATGGATGGCAGCTCGGTAAAACATCAAATATAAGGCACTATACGATTAGCTGTTAGTATTACGAAAGCAAAAATTATAATGTTTTATTAATTAATGAAACAGGTTCATTTGTATATTTTATTTCTCGATATCGTCAGCTCATTATTGGTTTGACCTACTGACCATTTTTAAAAAAATGAGTTAAGTCCAAAACCTGTTTCGAGAAATTTTTTATGGTTTCTGGGATATTAAGCATTCAGTTTGCTCCATATCAACTATTTTAAAGTTTTTTTAATATTGTTTTGCTTTACACGCTACTGTTTTGCGATTGCACCAAATTCTTCATATAAAAACGTACAAAAAAATTTCATTCTTGCTTTGCTACATTGGTGTAAGAAAAGGAGTACTTTAAGCAGAGCCTGACTGCTGTTTTTGTAGTAATTGTTTTTGACATCTTCATCATAATTCGATTATGAACAAAAGCAAAATAAAATGACAAAAGGAAAAAAATAGTAAAAATTAAAATTTTATTTATTAAGGTTGAGGTTTTTCTTATTTATATAAACAAATTTTAGATAATATTTATTTTATAGTTCCAATATTTCGATACAGCAATGTGTATCATCGTCAGGGAAATAATTAAACAATAAAAATAACGTTCACAAAATAATGAAAAAATAATAACTATTGTCACATGGAAAGAATTATTTATAATAAAAAAAAAAAAAAATTTATACAAATAATCTAAAAAACTTTTTAATTTCCTGTTTTGTTTTTATAAACTAAATTTCTATAATTTTGTGCTACATTTTTTGTGTCCCATTTAAAAATTTCTAAAATTTACTAAAAATATTAAAATGGTACTGTTTTGGTAAACAAAAACCAAATGAAAGAAAAAAAAAATTTTATTCGAAAACGTATATTAAAGCTTTGACATAAAATAAGTTCAAAACTAAAAAAAATAAAACATATGAATGTACTTTTAATTAAATTCAATTCAGTCTTTCAACATTAGGTTTGATCCCGTACACAATGTTGGGAGCCCGCGGGATCCCAATCATACCGAAAACTGTTCACGTACTCAAAGTTTTGAAAGGTGGAGCATTTGAGAGAAAAAAATTGTTCTTCTTGCACGAAGTAGCCCGTACTTTTTTTTCGCAAATTTATAAAATTGTTTAACAATCAGCTCTATCAAAAATAAATAACAAACTGCAAGCAAGTTAACCAAAATAATTAATATAAGAAGTATTTATAAAATAAACAATAGAAAATGTTGAAATATGTAAGTAAATGCTTAAATTTTAATTTAATGCACGTTAATGTGTCAATTATATATTTATTTAAACATATTTCTTATTAACGTTTTCTTTGTTTCCCTACTTTTGTAAATTTTTGTCTATTAGTAAGAGAAACTTTTGTTTTGCTCTCGTTTTACCGAACTTTACCCAAAAAGTAAGGGATCACACCTATTGAAGAATAACTTAGAAAAAACAAATACATTCATATTTGTGTCGTCAACTTCTTAAACCACAAACAACTCTGGAAATATATTTTGAAGGTATTTTAGAGGGACCAATTTTTTTCCACAGTTTTAGAAATAAAATATCATTAAAAACCTTTTTTTAGCATTTATTTTATCAATAATACGATATAACGAAAAATCCCTACATTTTGGAGATTATGAAAAATCTGTCCGATTTTCCCTACGCTTCTATTTAAGTATCAAAAATACCTACATGTAGGGGTTTTTCTCTACTTCTGGAAACACTGTTTCAACAAGTTACTCATTGCCTAACAATAAGTATACTAAGAGAAAAATGACGATCTAAATTTAAGAACAAAATTCTTGAATTCAGATTGCAGAAATCTTCAGATTTCAATCTTGAAATTTGGTCAGTAAGATTTACATTCTCAAATTATTAGAATGAATTCTAAAAATGAAGACCGCAATCTTAATTTTAAGATCGTATTCTTCAATTTAAGAACGTGGTCTTAAGCTGTAAGAACACATTCTTAAAATCAAGATTGTATTCTTAATATCAAGAACGCATTCTTAAAATCAAGAACGTAATCTTAATTTTAAGATCGTATTCTTGAATTTAAGAATATATTTTTAAAGTTAAGATTTAATTCTTGATTTTTTTGCGAAATTTATCAACAATGAAAGCGTGTTGTTTAATTAAGTGCAAGACATTGAACGAAGAAGACGTATAGAAATAAAGTAAAAAGAAAAGATGAAAAATGGAATGGAAAATAAAAACACAGATGAAATGGTGTTTATAACCATTCCAGTAAGTGAGGATTTTTTACCGCTGGCAAATGGACAGTATGAAATGATCAGCACGCCGGAGGAAATTGCATCGGAGTTGTCTGACGATGCATTATTAAAAAACCTCCTACAAAAGTTCCAAATGGAGTCTGATTTCATGTTTTTCAAGGGTAAGTACGACTTCTTATTTATATATAAACAGTTAAGAAAACGATAATATTTAAAGAAATGTGTGCAAATAAAAAATTGATTAAAATCCTTGATTTAGTTTACCACCTGTTATTAGACATTTAATTCATTTGTTTCAGACTCAAAAGTGACCTTTAAAAGTTTGCAATATATGAAGAAAGAAGACATACAAGAAGCGATCCCTCCTCTGGGACTTAGAATGGAGTTTCGTGAAAAGTTGTTTGCGTGGAAATGGAAAGAGGTAATAACAAAAAAAGGAAAAAAGTAAAAAAAAACTAATAATTTTGATTTTAGTTTGGAATAGACGAAGAAACGCTTTCAATGCCATCAAAGGTAGTTGAATGGCTGTAGTTCTTCAGTAAACTTAGGAGTCAATAAAAAAATTTTTGATAAGGTAAGAGTCGTAACTTTCAGTCTTATGAAATTGGTTCTATACTTAATGAAATATATATAATTAAAATTTCAGACTTTACTACCCCTCCTTTACATTTATACCCAATTAATAATGGAAAGACATATTAGACCTAAGTTTATATAAACATGTATGTACTTATTATCATTATCATTGCGTTTTTCTTTTTTTTTTAAATAAATATACATACATATGCAAATATTTATATAAATAAATTTTATAAATAAATAATTTGAATAAATAAAAATATATGTTTGATTTCGACATTTGAATTCGGATAAAAACCAATAAGACTATTTTCAAGATAACATTCTTAAAACCGAATTAAAACAAGACTTGGCAAAAACAGAAGTAAAGAAAAAACATGTAAAATCAATTAAAATGGATAATCATTCAAAAAAGCAAACTTCGATCTACCAAAGGTTAAAATACAATTTGGTTTAAGGATTGATGTTTGACTATTGACGTCAGCAGTCATCGATGGCTGCGAGTGTAAAACGGCAAATCCATCTGAGGAGATCGAGTGGTTGCGATCGAAACATGTCATGGTAACCTGCCGGCCTGGGTTCGAGCCCCGGCCACGGTCAAGAATGAAAGATTATCAATAACAATTTTAATTAATTTTCATGTTGTAAAATTCCTTTCTTCATAAAAATAATTTAATGAAAATTAAAATTTAATGAACTTAAGCCTAATTAAAAATATTAAAAACTTGGATTAAAAACCATAAATAGTTCAACAAAATAACCACAATACTAATTACAAGAATTTTATTAAGATTAAATCCTTAAAATTTAAGAATTTATTCTTGATTTAAGATTCCTAACAAGAACACAATCTTAAATTCGAACTTAAAATAAGAATTTTTCAAGATTATATTCTTAAATTTTTAAGAATGTGATCTAAATTTAAGATTTTTATTAAGAAAAAAATCTTGAATTCGATCTTAAAATGAGAATTTATTTAAGATTACAATCTTAAATGCGATCTTAAAAAAATTAAGATTTTATTCTTGAATTAAGAATTTTCGCATTTAACAGACTATTAAGATTGAAATGCTTTGATTTTGAACGTAAAATCTTGATTTTAGCACGTTTTTTCCCTTAGTGTATAAGTATGCAGCACAAAAAGCTACTTTTTAAAATATTTTTAGAAAAGCGGCGTATGCTACGCAAAATAATATATTTCACTTTCAATAAAATACTATTAACTTCTAACTTCATTCATGAAAGTTGACAAAAATTTACATTTTTTTTCAAAACATATGACGGACGCAGCGGAGAAAAGATAAAAAAATATTCTATCGTATACATTTTGAGCAATCTTCATGTAAACCTTCTTTGTCGTTTTTCTCCACTCCGACATTTTGGCATATGCGCCAAAACAATAATGAGCTGATGATATGTAAAAATTAAATTGCGTTTGTTTGTGTGTTCGTTTGGACCTATAGACTCCTGACTACTGAAGTTTCCTGTTTACCCGGAGGTTATCATATACCATAAATATTTGAAAGTTTTCAAGTGGGCGTAGCAACTTCAGTACAAAGACAATATAAATTACAGTACATACATATATTTGGTGAACGGCCCCGTATGGTGAAGGGATTATCTCAAGGATATTCACCTTTTGGTCCTCCTACCGGCCAAATCAGGTGCAGGCATAGCTAGGATGCGACAAGCATCCAAACTGGCAGGTATCAACCTAAGTACACTTTTTTCTTATGCAACGGAAGCTAGTACCCTCCGGTGAGTGCAAAGTTCCTCTCTGACTATTGTTTAAGGCCCCTGTTTGTATGATTCTTGCGAGAAATGCTTCCTGACTTTCAGGATGTTTGTATGCGGAAGCCTTGATTTTTTGATAACAAGTTGTTTTTCTGACAACCTAGGTGTGCTTGCTTAACGACAGAATACATCCGGGGATCACGTCGTGACTGTACTGAGATTGGCCCATATGGCATATACTTATGCAAATCGGTTACAGAGAACGGTTACAGTAAAATTTTCCAAATTTGGAACAGATACTTTGGTTATTAATACAAAATATCTGCAAAAAGCGAGCTGAACAAGGACGAGTCTTACTATCTGCAGAAGAATAACAAACGCAGTATTTAAATTCGGTACAAATTGCTTTATTATCAATACACAAGATCTGTTTAAAATTTTTTACAAATTTCCTTCCCTATAAAGGGGATTATTCGACAATGACAATATGTACTGTAAAAAAGAAAATACTTATCTAGTTGAACTTTAAAGCTTAAATGCAAATAAAAACTTTTTCTTTTATCTAGTTCTATTAAATGCCCTTTGAGAAAACTATTCTTAGTTTTCTACAATATTTGAAATTTTTCCATTTTATTTTTCCGTGGTTATAACATCATTTATCATCTGCTTTTTAAAGCACAAAGACTTAATTCTCTTCGAAGAAACAATTGAAGTCAGTGTTACGTTACGCCAAGACCATTAGCTAAAAGAATTGCTTTTTATATTTGTTGATATTTTGAAAATAAACAAGCCACTAGATGCTTGTTAAGATTTTAATAACAATTTCTTAAACAATACTCAGATGGAAAATATATAAAGGGTGTCCCAACATTGACCTTACAGAAAAATGAGAAGGCTATATTGGGCTTTGCAAATATATGATACAAAATAACCTTGAGTTCAAAAAGACAATGTATTATTATGTTCATATTTATTAAGTTGTCGTATTATATTTCATAGTGGGACGCAAATTTTTTTGAAAACTATTACGTTATCGCTCGCTTGCTTTGTCGATCGCTTTTGCAAGCGAGCGATAGCGGTCGACATTGTGAACCAGGCTGTATGTTTATCTAAAATATTAGTAATATTTATAAATAGCATTACAGGAGATAAGTGAAAGTGTTACAAACGAAAGGACAATATTTCATAATTCTAATCCTTTAGACTATTTAAACACTTGGACTGACTGACCATGCACAACGAGAAGAGTTCTTAAAATTTATAATTAAATGTATTCGTCAAAATTGCATGGAGTCATTGTCGAAAACATACCTACAGAACGCATCATTGCTTGGTGCAGATTTCGGACTGAAACATAATTTTTTGAAAATATAGCTGGTCAAACACTGACTGTTGCCGTGTTTAATTTTATTATACTTTAACACAGATTTGATCTATATTTCCATAAAACCATGCAATAATTAAATTACATTATAAGACATTTTCTGGTCGTGTATGTTCCCTCTCACATCAGTAATCGTGTTTGGTAAGATCTTTTATGGAGTTATATTAAATCTAGCTCTTTGTCAACAAAGCCCATAATAACCCGTGCATGTCGGGAAGAAATTAAACTTTACATCAAAGAAATTGTGCGTTGTTTACGCAAACTAGTCATCATAAACTTTACCAAAAGAGTACTTTTGTACCAAAAAGCAATGAAAGCCATTTGGGCGATGTGTTATTCCGTAAATTATTATTTAATTAGAAATAGAAATCTAAAGACAAAAAGCTGTTCTTTCTATTTGATTTAAGTCTTGCGTATATCTTGGAACACCCTTTATAACTATATAAAAGTTTTCATTAATCACGGCATAAGAAAGAAAAATGAAATGAAATCTTATTTTTATTAATTGTTTTCAATAGAAGTTTAGACTTTATCATAGAGTTTCTACGCGGAAAAGAATTCCCGGGACATTTTTTTTAATAATTCCCGGGAAATTTTTTCCGGGAATTTTCGGGAATTTCAAATTAAATTTTTTGAAATTTTAATTTGTTAGCATCGTTTAAATAAAAAACGAGTAATAAAAATATGTATATGCTTTACTTAAATTACTTAAAACTAGAAGTAAATAAAGTAGAAATTAAAATATACACGATACACCATCACCAACACCAGAACCATCAACAGATTCTTAAAAAAAAATTAATGTAAAGAAAGTACAAAAGCCTGAACAAATTTTAAAAAAAGAATTTGAAGTCTATGAAGTCACGGGTAACAGGCCAACAAATTAATAATATTTGTATGATGCGCTTCTTACTATAAAACCAACGTCTGTAGAGTACAAGAGCACGGTAGCAGGCAATATACATATCAACAAGGATTAGAAATAGAATCTCCGATGAGCTTTTAAATGCTTTAATAATACAAAAAAAATTTAAAAAAAAAAAAAAATAATTTTACCAAATTGCTATTAATAATAACTACTTAATTCGTGATTTCAAAAAAAAAAAAAATATATATACATACATATATATATATGTAATATGTATGTACATATGAATGTAACAATTTATTTGGTTTTGTTTTGGTTTTCTGTGGAGTTAATAAAGCTATAGCTATAATTTAGCTAGACTGTTGTATATGTGTATGTATATTCTTTTAAAAAAGTGAAAACTTTTGTCTTGAACTCATTTAATAAAATCATTGTTTTATTTAAAGAATCCCGGGAATAAGATTTTTTTGTTTCGTTTCCCGGGAACAGAAAAGGTCCGGGAAATTAGAAACTCTACTTTATCATCATAAATTTAGTTTTATACCAAGTGAATACATACATAGTTTTCATTTGTTGTTTAAAATTTTGGAAATTTTTAAGTTTTTTTTTTTTTAAATAGTTTTAATTTTTTGCGCTTATGACGCGCTGCCATTGAGATCTAACTTGACGGTACTCTTTGCCGCGCAGATCTTCACCAGCAACTAGAAAATATAAAGCTCTGGAGGCTACTGGTCTACGGGCACCTATATAAATGATTTCAGAATACCTAAATATATATATCAAATCAATTTTGGTGCCTAGTTTTGCTCACAATGATTTTTAAAAGCCTCATAAAATAAGTCGCAGTCAGAATGACGAAGGATGACGTTAGTGTACAAAAAAAAAAAAAAAAGGATGACGTTCTAGTGTTTAATATTTAAAAGTTGTAGAGTCCTTTCACAGATCAATACATAACATCAGTGTTGCCAGTGAATTTTTCGAAAAAAAACCTACACATGTTTCAAAAAATCCGATTTTTCCCTAAACGTTAAAAAAATTTCTCCTACAAAAATTCCTTATTATTGTCATTAAAATAGAAGAGAAAGCATTTTTTCTAAAAGTTTTAGAGTCCTTTCACAGATCAATACATAACATCAGTGTTGCCAGTGAATTTTTCCAAAAAAATTTCTCCTACAAACATTCCTACGCATTATTGTCATTAAAATATAAGAAAAAATATTATTTCTAAAAATTAATTTTTTTCGAATATGTATGTGTCAGAGAACTGCAAAAATCATTATTTTTCTTGATTTACTCATACGCTTAAATTAACAGCAATTCTATGCCTGCAGAACAAAGTTTCAAGCGATATTAAGAAAAAGAAAATTTTACAACCGTTTTGAGCAAGAAAATATCCCTAAAAAAACATTTTTTCTGCATTTATTTCATAAATAATGCGATATGACAAAAAATCCGTACATTTTGGAGATTATAAAAAATCTGTCCGATTTTCCCTACGCTTCTATTTAAGTATCAAAAATACCTACATGTATGAATTTTCACCTACTTCTGGCAACAATGCATCCCATTTACATTTAAAATTGATTTCGAGCAAATTTTGTATGTTTATTTTTAATTACAAAGTTTCATTAATTGAAATCTGTCAATATTTGCACAAGTTACAAGCTTTACAAAGTTTACCTAACGCCACAAACCACAAACTCCATTTTATAAAAGTCTATGTCCTTCTTTACGAATAGTTCATACATCATTTTGCAATCCAACCAAGTTTAGGAGATTCAAATTTATTACCATTTTTTTTGCGATTGGCGGAAACGACTGTGTCGTCTTTTGTAAAAAACCGCTCTCAATTGCAAAATATTCGAGTACGAGAACGCTTTCCGGTAACACTGGGATCCTGCGGGATGCGAGTTTGGTTAATTCATGTTTATATATCATTCATACATTCGTACTTAAGTATGAATCGTTTAATAAAAAAATTTTTATGGGCTCTTCTCGTGTCAAAACACTTTAAAACCTGTAAAAACTTTGCTTGCAGAAAGATTTTTCGACAAATTACGTCCGCCAACCTCGTTATTTATGACTTTTATTCTTCCACGGAAAGATTTAATTGCCGATTGGTGAAATAGTAGATTCATTAAGCCAATTTTCAACATCGAACAAACCTTGGATACACATGTACAATATAATTTTTTACTGCCATATTGTGTATTTATATACGGTTAATATTCGGCGCAAGAGGCTTTCATATAAGTACGAACGTTTCAAAAAAATGTTGGATTCGTACATCTGTAATCGTCCATGACTTCCATACAAGTTGAATTCATGCAGGTGATCGCGTCATGAGATAGAGTTATGCAAGCTAGCTATCCCTTTTTTTTGAACAATATATATTTTGTTTTTGTAAAAAGTTGAAGTGAATGTAAAAATTATTTGTTGAAAATATAAAAAAAAACTTTTTTGTTTATAAAATATACACAATTGCTTTAGAATGTAGATCTTTTTCCTCTATTGCAAATTTATTGTGGCTCCACTTATTCCTTACGCATTTTTAATTCCTTGTGTTTACATTTTATATTCACTTTTTTAATTTATAAAATTTAAATAAGCCTTTTCAAGTATTTAAATTTTGTAATCAATTTTAAATTTGAATTAAGTTTTTCAAAAAATGTTTTTTTAACACGGTAATTTTTTAGCGAATATTTTTAAACAGGGTACCATTTTACGAGTAAACATAAACATACTTTTATAGTAAACCCATAAATAATACGATTCCTTAATTAAAAAATGTGCCAAAACATCTCCAAAGTTAAAAAATAGAGACAGTTTTTTTTAAAATTGAGTTTGCTGGAGAAATACGCATAGTAACCTCAATATTACTTAAATATCATGTGCACATCTTTGAAAACTTTGAGTTTCTTCTTTCAAAATCCTCTGAGAAATTTTAAATCGGTTGATATTCAACATATAAATGCAAGAGATACGAAAAGAGATTTTGGAGGTGTTTCGAAAATTTCAAGGACAAAGTCTTGTTGTACTCGACAACACCTTCTAAAAACAAACAATCGCACCCCAGGTATTTCTGTTTCATTCTTTTTTGTAAAGCGGCTCATACACTTGCAATAAAATTGTTCAATTTTACGTACTGTACAATTATATCGCCAATGTGTACGTGATATTCGAAGGTGGCATAATGTATTGGCAACAATCAAAAGACTTTTGATTTTTATTGCACAACGAAGAGAAAGTGAAATGTGTTGGCAACATTGTACAATGCTGTTTGTGTTATTTCTATAGGTTATGTTCACCTTTTTATTGAATGAATGAAACCATTGTGCGACTTATTGAATAATATAGGACAAAATGGAAATAATATGGCGAATATCAATTACAATAATATGGCAAGTGTATGGAACGCTTAACACTGTGTAACGTTTATTTTTTTTTTTTTTTTTTTTTTTTTTTTTGCGTAAACTACGAAATTACAACAATTTTTTTTAACTTTAGATGAATAATGAATCATGTCACTCTGAATCAGTGTTCGAAAATATAAGGTACATTATTTAGCGTTCGGCTCACACACCCAAGAACGATATCTATTTTTTGGTATTGATTGTGTAGACGGACAGAACCATTAATACAGTTCGTAACTATATTCAAGAAGGAGCCGAACATTATATAATGTTCTGTTCTTCGTAAAAAAAAACAGAACAATTGTAGAGATACTGTAGACAAACATTATATTTTAATGTGTTTTTTTTAGTGTTTCTTTTTTTACAATGTTAACGAAATGAACAAACAAAAAGTTTTAGCAACAACCGCAGCACGAACAGCTTGAGTGTGTATTGTGTTTATGTTTTGTTTGTGTAAAATTTTTTTTGCTGCCTTTTTTTTCGTATGTGTATTTTGTTTTTGTAAAAAGTTTTTGGTTTCTTTTACCAGCGACGAACATTAATGAACCGAACCGAACACGGAAGTTTGTGTTTTTTTAAAAAAATCGAACGGAATTAAATGTTCTCATCTTTTGTTGAGTTTGATAAAAACAATATTATTTTTGTGGTCGAAAGATGACAAAGAGGGAAACGTTAAATACTTGACAGTATTTATTGCTTGTAAGCATTAAATAATTTGCACGTTTTTAAGTGCCTGTAAACGAGATGTGCATTTATAAAAACTCGCTTATATGCATATAATGTGCTTATAAAAAAAACTCGCTTAATTTCATCAGCATCATGAAAAAAGCTATTTTACTTGCATCGAAATTCCATGAATAAATACAAAGTTTGATCAAAATTTAGCAAATTCAGTTTTAATGAAATTATTTGTTTACGTTTTTTGTTGTATTTGACTCAAGTTTGATGCTTATATGAAAAATTTTAGTGATACTTTTTAAAATTGTATTGTATTTTATGCATATATGCGGGATATGCATATAAGCAAATGCTTATACACGAAAAAATTTCGCTTTTTGTAAATAGCAAACTGTACTAGCAAAAAAAGCATTCAATGCTTATAACCAGTGTTAAAATAAGCGATAAATGCTGTATAGTTTTTAATACAATTATTTCTAACTGAATATCCCAAACAATTTTATTCTTAAAACTCTACTGTCAATAATTTTTAATAGAACAAGCCGACTGAGCGATCTGTAAATTCTGCTAAATTAGCCGTCTGCTTTTGAATACGCGTTATAACAGCTTATATGGTATAAACTGTATGAAAGTGAGAAGTTTTGATGTAAAAAAACCTTGCCGCGCTTAGTTAAGTTTAGCTGTAAAAGTATCTCAAATCACGCTTCAAAGTTTTGTTACGGCTTATTTCAGGAACAATTTCAATTTAATTAGAAAATAAATTCGAAAAAAAACAGTTGTATGGTGTATGGTAGCACATAGATGAGCTTGACTGACTCGTTTCTCATTTCTTTTAATTGAGTTAATCATGATGAAGCAAAAAATTCTGGGCCATCTACAATTAGCAAGTATAGATAAGCGTGAAACATTTTTAAGCAAATATAAATTCTTTTATTGAATTTGTAGAAAATGAGGACCCATTTACAATTTTACAAGTCACTGCAAATGATTCAACACAAATAATTTTTTTTCTTTGATATGGAAAGGTTCAATATCTTCAATTTAAAGATCAAAGAAAATGTTACATTGGGAGCATTATCTTTAGTAATTGTGGCCCAGATATTGACACGAAAAAAGGAAGCCAATCTTATTTGCCACCTTAAAAGAAAACACATGCTACAGTTATATTTAAAATCACTCACATACACACATTCTAAAATAAATGTTATTCAGTTATGTTGCCTTATACATGAGAATAGACATACAGACGTATGTAACGTATGTATTAAAGAACGAAAAAATAAGTGAAGGAATATAAAGGACATTTGATAAAATGAGACATTTCATTTTTACACTTCATTACAGGTTATGATGAAACATAAATTCCCATAAGAAAAACCCCATCAAGACAACGAATTCGATGGAGATGATGATGAAAGAAAATAAAAAGAAAAATTAGTTTCTTCCTTTTTCAAAATAACAAAAAATATCAGAACAATAAAGCAACGTGTAGCTGCTCGAACAAATATCCTCTTTAAAAAATTATTCACTCATAACGTAACATCGAAATATGTGGCGTGAGACTAATAAAAAAATATTGCATAAACCTTCTTAAGGACATCTACTACTACTACTTCACATACATGTGCAAACACCTGAACATCTACTTTATTTAATGACTGAATATGTGTGTCACAGTTTAGAAGAGGAAATAGGAATAAATAAGAGGAGCAAAGTAGGTTGTGTATAGTAATAAATGGCTAATTTTAAATAAAGTACGATGGGTGAGAGAAGATTTGAAAACGTTGATTTATTTAGGTATCATGTGTTTAGGAAATTTTTCATTAGAAAAGCTCTTGTTAATAATAGATGAAGAGATAACAAAAATGAAAGGAAATGAAAATTATTTTTAAATTCTATATGGTAGAAAATAGATTATAATCGGTTATGAGACCTGAATAAAAACATCTTCTGCCACAGACAGTTAAATACAGTTTCCTCTTTCTCTTTCCATTGTGAAAAAGTTTTTAATTGTTAACAAATAGAAACTGGGAATTATTTCCTTTTGTAGGTTACTTTATATTATATTCAACATTTTTTATTTTTCGAATTTATTCTATGAGCTAAATTTTAGTTATGTATTTTATAAAGCTTTTTTGTAATAGTTCTATTCCTTAAATTTTGAGGAATGACTTTTATACACTACCAGACTATTATATTGTATTTTCTTGTTACATTTTACCTTAGCTAAGGTAAAATGTAAAATACATACATACTACTTGTCCTTCTTGGTCGACAGTAATATACTGTGAATATTTCATGAAGATCGGGTCAGTAGTTTAGACGCCTATACGAAACAAAGATATATTCATTCAATTTTATATATATAGATTGTTACACAGTGTACAATTCGGCAGCGACCGTAGCTTCTGTTTGCGACCGCACACAAGCACATAATATCTTTGTGTACGAGCTTAAGGGGCTTGGTTAACACTGCTCTAGTTTCTTATTTTCTTATCTTAAATAAGCCCATTTTGCATTTTGACCTTTGTATTAAGTCAACAAATTAATTGATTCGCTAAAAAAAGTTCTGGGTTCAGACAGAACCTATCTAGAATAGGCCATTGACCAAGATTATTTTGTAAATATTTCCATAAAATGTAACTATAAACAGGACTTCAATCAATGCGCGATTTGGGTAATTTTCTAAAAGCAAAAATTGCTCGTTTATTTTAATATGACTTGAATCTAAAGAATTAAAAACACTGAAATTTTGAAAAAACCGCCAAAATATTGGTATTAACCTGGTTAATCGATTTTTTCTTTAACATTTTTATTATTTATGCTCTATTTGTTTATCACTAAATCTTTTTTTATTATGCAATTACCAGGATACATTTACATGAACACCTGCTGTATGGTCCCAATTTCATTGTGATCTTAACCACTGGGTGACAAACAATGCAATTATCAACCACCCCTGTGCGTGCGTGACACCACATCTACAGTTGTGAAAAGGATTCACATGAACACCTGCCATTTTGCCTAACCCCGTGGGGGATGCAATCCACATTGGTGACAAACTATGTGTTTACCAACTGCCCCCAAGAGTCAAAGGAATGCCATCACACCCAGGTAGCAATTTGAGTGTATGATCTTTCAAAATTATACACTCGCCACTTGCTTAGAGCTGGAGGCTACATGTCTCCACTGCTTTTGCAAAATGCCAGCAGCTTCTGTTGAATAGCAACAACACCTAGTTATAGTCCTCCCTTAGGGCGAACTTTTCCACAAGCGGTCAGAAATCAGCTATTTAGCAGCCTTTTCAAAGTTCTGCAAAGACAAATTCCCTGAAAGGCAGGAAGTATTTATCGCAAGAATTTAACTAACGGGACATCAATCTTGTACAGACAGGCTGATGGCAAGTCAGCGGGGGGCTACTGACTGCAATTGGCTATTGGCTGCACCTGATGTAACACCAAAAGATGAAATATCCTTGATATGATTACTACAACCTCCGGGGAACCACACATACAGGAAGCTATTTGACTAAAAAGTAAGTCTGGAGCCGTCTCTAGTTAGCTGCGATCTTAAGATATCTGTCATTTCTGTCCTCTGGCTAATTCCAGGAGCTGGCTGCACCTGAAATCAGTTATGGACCAACCCTTAAAGAATTTTATCATGACATTAGCCATTATTTATTTTACCCCTGATTTAAGTTGCAATAAGATATTTTGGTTCTAAATTAAATAAAATGACCAATATAAAATGAAGGGTTATGGGCACAAAGGCTCTAATCTGGAAAGACGATTGAATCTGGCCTAAAGCGGTTCTTCATTATATGAGGGGGAATAATGTTCAAATTTAGGGTCTCACTCCAACGAAATATGTGAATAACAAAACAAACAAAAACTAAGAAAAACAAAATTTTGGGTGAATAAAAAAGATTTAAAGGTGTCTCAAAGCGACTAAAATCCTTAAAAGTGAATACAAGGAGAATAAATCACTTTTTTACTTTTTGTCATATTAGTTAAATGTCGTAAAAGTGTTATTCTAGATGATTAATGAATTGAAATGTAGATACAATTATGTTATCAAAACGGTATAAAACCCCAAATCGGTTAAGAGCTAGCCCAGTAATAAATAATGCCCAGACAACTTATGTGCCAATTATAACTTGACCGAGAGCATACCCTTAAAGATTTTTGAAATTGACATCTGTAATATGTTTTTTTTTATTCAAAAGAGTCAAAATTGTAAGACATGGAAAAAGTTTTATTTTTTTGGACGGTGTTAACCTGTCCGCAGGTGATGTCAAAAACGGACAAAATTTTTTGGGTGTTTTTCAAATTTTTTCAACAAAATCGAAAAAATGTAGATTTGCACACTAGAGAATTGTTTAAAACACCTTAGACGATGAAAAAAATTTTTTCGCAATAGCCCCGGTACCAGTGTTGCCAAGACTTGGTAACCAAAAATGGCTAAATTTACCGAAAAAATGTCTAAAAAATTGCTTAAAAAAAATTTTCAAATAAAAACATTAAAATTCAATAAAAAAAAAACAGAAATATCAATAGAAAAAATCAACTTGTTACATAAGAAAAAACGTAAATTAAATTTTTTAGCATTTAAAAAATTAAATTCGATGTCGTTATTGTTTATCTCATAGCAAACACTCGTGCCTATTAGTTTTAAATATTTTTAAGGTAAATTATAATCATAACAACATTCACTCAACCTTTTGAGTCGAAATCTACAATAAAACACAAGTAAAAAAGTATAGTCGGTGCTGATACCCAATATCACATAGAACCAATGTTCCAAATTTTATCAAATTATCTCCAAAACTAAAAGCTGGCACAAGGTTTACATGGACAGCCAGCCAGTCAGACAGCCCATCAGCCAGCCGGATGGACATCGTAAATTCGACTCAGTAAGTGATTTCAAAATATACTTATTTTAAGGTGTTACCAACATCAGAACAAATGCATAGTATCCTCTCAACTATTGTGTGTGGGTATACATAATTTATTATTATGGTAAAAAATATTTTTCTAATTGATAAAATCGACTTAACGGTTGCTAAATGTTAACGAATTAACCGTCTCAAATTCCTTTAAACGATGCTTACTTGGCTAAATACCCTCTCTACTTCATCATTTTACCGTGATCGCAACTTTATAGTAAATTCTGTGTTGATCCATTTTACAAATTTAATATTGGAATACTGTTCCTTTGTTGTGAAAGATACGCAAACAACTTTCTCAATTAGTAAAGCTGTAAGTTATTAGTCGTTATTGTGTTTCATACCACGAATTTACCTATCATAAAGTTTATCTATTTTTCTTTGGTACCAATTAATGATTTTCCAAGATCTATGACACAAGCAACTAAAAACTTGTTCAATATCGAAAGGCAAATTTTTTGGAAACATTAAATATTTCATGAAATTGATAACGAAATATCATGGGTTATATTCAAGTTTTTATGAAAAATACGAAAAATCAGGTTTTATAAACAAGGATTAATTCACGCAGTTATAAAGACTCCAATATGGCGAAAACAGGGGTTTTTTGAACTTTAAGAAATGAACAATTCTGAGTACAAATTCAGATTCGGCAACTCAGTCTTTTAGAAAAGTATACTCTGATCTATGGGTTGAAAATTCATTGGCGTGTGTAATAAATCAAATCCTTTTCTAATTTTTAATTTTACGTGCTGCCAATACCGGACGAATATTCTTCTAATGACGGATCCCGTTTATATTGGCGTTTAGCGCTCTTCTTATTGTATTAGTGGTGCAGTTTCTCTTTTTTATAAGTATTTATTTTTTTAATTTTAATAGAAAATTAAATAACAACGTGTAAATCGTGTCAAAAACAGGCCTGACGGCTTACTTAAAAATATAAACTGCTTTTTTTTTTCCACGATAGAGCGGAAAGGTTTACCCACAGTGACAGGTACCGCGACCAGGTCAGGTCTATTGTACCCACTCCCCTTAGCTGGCCAAAAGTCCCTCCGCTTCCCATAGGAACCCAACCAGGGCATTTGCCGATATATTACCGATGCGGGACGCACACATTATACCATGCCCCAAGTGCCTCCTCCTGGCCCATGCCAGCGCCGGGCAGTTACACAGTACATGCTCCGTCGTCTCGTCCCCGTCTAGACATAGTCTGCATTCCTGATCCTCAGCCAGGCCCATCCGATAAAGGTGGTATTTGATCGTGTGGTGACCAGTCAAATAGGCCACCAGCAGTCGCAGATCCCGTCTGCCGAGACCATTCGTCCTCATTACATTCCCGGGAGAGATAAATCTCCTTTCCTGACGCATTTCCGGAAGCGATACCCAGTATCCCCTATGTTCGTCCAGAGCCCAGTGCTCCATGACGGACTGGACCCCTGCCCAACTTAGTCCACAGAAGGGCTCGGGACCTATCATCCGCGCGTTAGAACCAGCCCTGGCCAGCTCATCAGCCATTTTGTTACCCAGGATCCCTGAGTGCCCTGGCACCCAGCAGAGCGTCAATCTGCCCCTTGTTCCCAGCTCCTGTAGCTTTCCACGGCACTCCGCCACCAGCCTCGAGGACATTCTTCAAGAAGAGAGTGCTTTAATGGCCGCTTGGCTATCAGTGAAAATCACATTATTGCCACCAACCGTTCCCCTATCCAGAATGTTGCCGCAACACACATCAATGGCGCAAATCTCGGCCTGAAAAACACTCGGCGATTCGCCCATTGCCATCGAGAGTCGTGTATTAGGTCCAAAAACCCCTGCACCCACTCCGTGCTCCGATTTTGACCCGTCAGAATACCAGTGCAAGTCATGGTTTCCCCGACGTGGATTCCCATCAGTCCAGGACCTTTCGTCCGGAACGATTGCCCTTAACCTTCTGTTGAAGACCAGTTCCGTGGTCATTATGTCTGCCCTCGTACAGACAGATAGACCCGGAGCCATGTCCATCAAGCTAGCATGCCCCTGGACCTCAGCAAGTCCCGATGTTAGCTTGATTCTAAGGAGACCGGACATAGCAGTCTTCCTTATATGGATGTGTAGTGGCAATATGCCCACTATAACCTCAAGTGCTGCCATGGGACATGTGCGCATTACCCCCGTCAGGGCAAGACACACCATCCGCTGCAGCCTGTTGCACTTCCTCCTTGCAGTCTCCTGCCGAATCTTAGGCCACCATACCAATGATCCATAAGTAATTATCGGTCTGACCATCATAAAGTATAGCCACCTAACCATACTTGGACTAAAACCCCAGGTTCTCCCAAAGAAGCCCCTGCATGCCCAGCAGGCCCTTACCGCCTTCCCGAGGGTTTGATCCAAGTGCGAGTTCCAGTTGATCCGTCTGTCCAGAATTATTCCCAGATATTTGACCTCATTGGAATACTCAACCTCAGTTCCGTCCACTACTAGCTTCTCCAGCCTGTAGTTGTACCTCCTCGTGAACGGTATCACGACCGCCTTGTTAGGGTTGATACTCAACCCCCTTTCATGGCACCATCCAAGAACCCTATTGAGAGCACCCTGCATCACCTCCGTGATGGTGCTCTCGAATTTTCCAGTAACCACTATTGCCAGGTCGTCCGCATAGCCAATGGCCCGAAGGCCATATCCCTCGAGCTTGACCAGCAGATCATCAATCACCAGGCACCATAATAAAGGTGATAGCACCCCCCCCCCCCCCTGTGGACAACCCTTAACAGCACTGATGCTGACACTAGTGTCATTCAAGGAGGCAGTGATTTTTCTTCCCCTCAACGTAGCCCCGATCCAGTTGACCGTGAGTTCGTCTATCCGCTTCCGCGCAAGAGCATCCGTGATAGAACCGTAGCTCGTGTTGTCAAAGGCACCCTCCACGTCAAGAAATGCACACAATGCGATCTCCCCATTACGTTGTGCCTTTTCTTTCTGCGCAACCAAATGATGCAATGCCACCTCAGTCGACTTACCCTTTTGGTAAGCAAACTGCGTTCGGTGCACTGGCGTGGAAGCCTGCAGTTTTTCCCTGATGTGCAGGTCCAGTAGCCGCTCAACAGTCTCGAGCAAAAATGAAGTAAGGCTGATAGGTCTATAGGATTTCGGCTTCTCCAGCGGCCTGTTGCCAGCTTTGGGAATAAATACAACCCTGACCGTACGCCAAGTGGTCGGAATGTATCCCCAGGTGAAGCTTGCCCTAAAAAGACCAATCAGAGGCCCTATTATCATATCAAGACTCTCCTGTAACAATACAGGGAAGATTTGGTCACCTGGTGACTTGAACGGGCCGAACGAGCCAACTGCCCACCGTACCCTATCCTCATCGAAAATCTGCTTTAAACCGACCGGGAATTTTTTGGTGCTTGGCTTAGTTCTATGAATACTCAAACAATAGTCAAGTGGCGTAATTTTAATTTTTGGGTTTTTTGCAAATTTTAATAAACATGTCAAATCAATTTTGCCAATATTTTTAAAATTTCTTTCACGGACCCGAAGTTTATCTTCTAGAAACGCTAGCCTTAAGGAAATTAAAAAAAAAAAAGATGTAGTGACCAAGTTTTTTTTTCAGATATACGAGTATATCGTTACCTTAATATAAAAAGGCCCCAACTCATTATTTTTGGAAATCCGTTTTTTATTGATTCTTGTAGAATGGTTGCTAATACACATTCTATTAAAATTTCAAGCAAATTAGATTAAAAATAAAGAAGTTATAAGCAGAACACAAAAAGCCCTAACTGATACACACAATTTTTCTAAAGAAAAAAAGCCCTAACTCATACACACAATTTTTCGAAAGAAAAAAACACTGACTCATACATACTCATACATATGTATTTCAATCTGAATTCCTCGTTTAATTTTAATAAAGATGTTTTTTGACAATTGTTGTGTAGCTATATTATTTCAGCTTTTATTAAGTTTTTTCCTTCTCCTGTAAAAAGTGTTTTTGATGAGTTGGGGCCTTTTTATATTAAGGTAACGATATTCACTTTGCTCTAATAATTCAATTAGAATTTTAATAATTAAAATAACTCTCCCAATATAAATTATTCTTAAAACTTTTAATTATTTAAACGTTCAAATATTTTAAGCATAATCTTTAGTTGCTGTTATTTTAACTTCAGTAAAACAAATTAAAAAAAAAATACTTTTCGATCCAGGCATCTATCTTATTTATATTCCTTTGAACCATTTTTTTTTCACTTTTTAAATACCAACGGCTAAAAAAGTTAAAGTTCAACAAGTACGTGCACATTTAATTTACAATTAAAAAAAAAATTCAAATTAAAAATTAAATTTACTTGCAACCACTTTCTTTTTATTTTTTTAGCAAGGAAAAGAAATAAGACGTTAAACATTTAATGAGTTAAGTTGCGCGTTTTGAAGTTTTCTTTATATTTCTTTTCGATAAACTCTTCGCTAGATAAATGTTAAATATAAACATAAGTAAGATAAATACTTATTTAACAGTTACGTGTGTAGTTTTCTTTGAAAGGAAAAAGGTTTGAAGGGAAAATGGTTAATAGAAGATAGTTGTCGAATTAAAGATCTTGAAAATTTTGAAATTCGGAAATATTAATCTAGCGAACAGATGTGGTTTTTCGTGCAACAAATCAGAAAAGATACAAGTTCGTGACATAAAATTATATACTGATAAGCGGATGGACAAGATTCTAAGAATGTTTGGGAGGAAATTGCGCTAAACCGCTTGGTTGATATGGATGAAATTTGGTAGACGGATAGCAAATGATACTGATAAAAATATATGGTATCAGGGTAAAAATTGGCACTTTTTCTCTTTTTGATAAATTTGGTATGCCGATTGCATAGTAGGTAGTGCACTAAATATTGATTTAAATCAGCAGTGCACTATCACTAAATAAAACTGCAAAACATTAGTTTGCACTCTTCTATATTAGCTTTAGTGATGATTGCTATTTCTTTAACTACCACTAAAAAAATTAAGTGATATTGCAAATTTTTTTACTATCAATAAACGCAGATTGAATGCGGAAATCTGCACTCAATACAAATAGTGCAAAATTTGGACTTGCAATCAAAAAAGATGCATACAAATATTGTCTCACTAAATTTAAAAATATGTAACTTTGTATGTGCATGGATTTTGATTTATTTTTGAGGATATGCATAAGCAAAGAACATTGAACAAAATGAAATTTTGTCAATAACGGTATAATTTAATCATGAAAAAACAAGTTTTTGATTTTAAATTAAGTGCAACATTTTTAGTTGCACTCAAATGAGTGAAGAAAAAAAGTGGCAATAAACTGATGATTGCTTTTTTAAATCAAACTATTTTTTTTGAATGCAAAATTTGTTTACATCACTATCACTCATGTTTAGTGAGGCTGCAAATTTTCAATTTATCACTCAACATCAACAAAATGATTGCAATATTTTTGCACTATCACTAACTGTGAGCTCAAACTGCAAAATAAGTGCACTATCCCCATCTATGGCAGATTGCATATGGTCAGGATCAAAATATAGGTTACTTTTAAAGGGATAAAATTGGTACTTTTTATGGGGTAAAAGGGGAAAAATTGGTACGTTTCGATAAATTTAATATTCATTTCTACCAGGGACCGTAACGGTTATAAGTGATATCAAAAAAGTTTATAAATGAAAAAAAAACTCCATCTTTAACAGTTATTTTCCAAACTCATTTTAGGAGTTTTATTTTTCCGTCTAAAGTAAAACCATTTGAGGAGTTTTATGTTTTCCGTCAAAAAATAAAACTTATTTGAGTTTTATTTTTACCGTCAGAAACAAATTTGCATATTAAAACAATTTATTTTGCATTAAGTTTGATAATTAGTCAATTTGTTTTTGACATTTAAAAATATTTTCAAGCAAATAAATTTTCAAGTATTTATCAAACACCAGCAGATTGGTCCGATATGTTTTCCGTCTGAAGAGGATTAAAATTACAATGATGATGAAAAAAAGCGTTCTATGAAATCGATAACTTTTTTCCAAAGCAGTTATCGATTGATAAACCTCTTTTTTAATACAAGGAGGCAAAAAAATGCTATCCTTACTTGTATAAATTGGCAAAAACTCCTCTTCCTCCTAAAATGAGTTTTATTTTAGACGGAAAAAATAAAACTCTTTTTTTTAAGATCACCACAGATTCTGAAAGAGCTCGTCGGTACGAATCTATTGATATATGGCACTATAGGTCTTCGTTGGCTCTAACATGAAGAGCTTTTATGTTTAAATTTTCCGGATAACTGTTACGGTCCCTGATTTCTACATAAATATACAGGGTACTTTCTCGGGGCCTACTACGAGGAAAAGCTAGCACACTTTTACCCTTTGTACTTTTTCCCTTTTCGAAAAATTTTATATAGAGATAACATATAGCCCAGATAAAAATAAAGGGTATTTTTTTTTTGATGTAAAAACGGAAAAAGTTGGTACTTTTGGTACTTTTTTCATATTGATAAATGTGGTATACGGATTTCATACACTGAACCAAAAAACCAATGAAAATGTACGTTAAGCAAACGAAATTACGTTTATTAAGATATTTTCGTTGGCTCAACGAATTATTCGTTAATATAATGAAAATAATACCTGAATTTTAAGCTTTCAGCGTGACGTTGAGAAAAGAGAAACAATAGAATAAGTGCTTATTTAAATTCTGTATGCGATTTTATTTCAGCTCACCGTTGGAGTTTTATATAAGGTTACAATGAGTAAGAGAGTTTAAGATTATGTTGGTTTGATTTGAAAGCTAGCTTGTTAGTAAAGTGTAAAAAAGATTCTTGCAAACAGGAAACTTGGTTGTTACAAAAACAATTAATGGTTTCGAATTTTGGGCAATTAATGCATTATAAAAAAACAAAATAGTCATAATTAAAATCGATTATAAGATACATTTTAATACAGATACGTTTGACTTCAAATAAAACAAAATAAAAATAATGTGCGCATAAAAGATTAAAATAAAAGATTGTGGCGACGCAGTATACACAAAACTAAAAGGGCGGTATCCAAGGCGTGGCAAAAAATTAAAAACTATTTTTCTGGAATTCTTTTCAACTAATCTTTAATCCTAGTGACGGGCTCAACTTTTTTTTTGTATAGGGAGTGAACCACTCTACTATACATATTTTCAAACAGTTTAATGTTCAAATAATTACTACTTTTCGTTGGTCGCATTATTAATAAAATACTTTTTTTAAACAATATAATTTGTAATCTGACATATATATTAACATTCATTTTTATTTAGCAGATGCTTAGCATATTTTTTTTTACAAATTTAACATATTTTTAGAAAACATTAAAAATTTTAAATTTTAATCCTAGTAGATTTTTAGCATATTTTCTTCATTTAGCATATTTTTTTGAAGTTTTCGCATATTCTCATTAAACAGTTATGGCAACACTGGAACTATAAGCGATCCAATGTGCCCCAGTTACATCTTGCGATGTTGAAAGAGTGTTTTCCATTTATTGAACTGTTTTATGCGATAACAGGAGATTATTTATTTTTGACAATTTGTAGAAACTTGCTATTGTACTATACAATCAAAACTTAACAAAATAATGTTTCTTAAATAACAACATGTTTGTGTTTGCCAATTTTGCCATTTTTGCCATTTTGTAAAATTTTTCGTGCCTTTTTTTATCCTTTTTGTGCCCCTTTTGCCAGCCATTTTTCGTGCCATTTTAAACTTGCGCTATTATTAACTAAACATCTAGAAAAGATTTTAAAATCATGACCCTAGTAGTGCTATCAGCAATTTATTTTATCCAACATTTTGGACAGAACTGACATTTAGCTTCTTACTTTAACTTTTTTTAACTTTTACCAGTCTTCTTAAATATACACTTTTTTGGCCCCTTAAAAAATCTATTCCCATTGGCTTTAATTCTGCCGTTTAGCTTAGAAATTTTAATTAAAATCATATTATGGGAATAAGTGTCAAAATAAACACAAAAGAATGCTTTCAATCCTTTCATTATTTACAATGTGGATGATATTATATAAAAAAAAAGAAAAATGTAAAAAGTATTTGCATAAATTATACAAATTTGCAATTTTACAAAAAGAGCAAAATAAGAAGATGAGTTAAGTTAAATAATCAAAAGGTGGCACTACGCAACATTTGCATAAAATTGGTTGAATTGGAATAAGATGGAGTGAGAGAGAGAGAAAAAAAAAATAAATGTGAAAACTTAAACGGAAGTAGGGATTTCATTATCAAATGCAAAAGATAAAGTTAGTGGCTACAATTAAACAAAAGGAAGAGAAAATTCCTACCCACATTCATTAATATGTACCTCGGGAGTGGCAAAAGGCCATTTAGTTATTTCTTTTTTCCTTTTCTCTCTCTTTTTTTTTTGCAAATACACTTAATTAGTTTTATAACAGATTTTAATACTTTCATTTTAATTATAGGTCTTTTATAGGTCTTTTATAATTATTATTATTTGATTTTTTTTTTATTTGCTTTTGTAAAGTTTTTATATGTTTTTCTCTTTTGAATCAGTAGCATTTAATTAAGTTAATTAGGCTTACTAAAGTTACCAAGAAAACAAGTATAAAAAGGCCATTTAAATGCATGAGAGCTGGTTTTGCTTACATATACACATTATTTTCAATAATTGCCAGTCATCTCATTAGCTCATTGGAGCTGTTCAATTTATTTTATTATTAACCCAGTGGGGAAACATGAGTGTAGACAAAACATAATATGTACTATTTATAGTGTGGGGAATCTTAAGAAATATTCACAAATAATTATATTTTTTATAAGTACACTTTATATGAGTTCTGCAATTGATTATAAACTAATCTTTATAAAACATAACATTGTATTTTCTTGTCACATAAAACTAAAGTGTGACATTATGATTTTTCATAAAGTGGGCCCTAAGGTAAATTAAAGACCAAAATGTATTTTGAAGAATTTATACAATTTTATTTGTTATTCCTTTGTCTGTGCAAAATTGAATTGGGATTTCTGCAAGACTGGTTCAATGAGAAAAACCACTTTAAAAAATGCTGGTTTCATTAAAAGTGATATGTGTGGGTAATTGTTAATAATTTTAATAGATTAACGCTTTCTAAATGGGGGCTCGTAGCAACCATCCAAGGGGTCCGCATGAAGAGACGAAATAGCATTTTTTTTAAATATAATTAAAAAATTTATTTTCTTTCTATAACAAGGAGTTTAATTTAAGTTTCTTTTAGTTTAAATTGTGAAGCGAAGCTTATACATGTCAGAAAAAAAAACAATATTTTAAAGGTTATTAAAAGTTTGGCTTAATATGTTAAGATAAAAACGCTGAAGCCTTCCACAGTGCCTTATATGCCACAAAAATCTTTCCGACGCACACAGTTGGCGGTAATTCCACGAAAAAAAGTTCAAGTACGGTGAAAAATAAAAACACTATGTTAAAGTGAACAAAGTTATACATCAGTAGGCGAAAAAATTAATGTCAAATATGTAACGGTGCTTTTAAAGTGAAGCGTTGCAATTAAACATTGTGAGAAAAAAGTGAAAAAATAGGCAAAAAGAAGCTAAAAACTCAAATGTTTTGCTTAAATTTGTAAAAAAGTTATTTTTGGATGTGCTTTTATTTTTTTTAAGTTTATATGGAAAATGCAAAAAAAATGGGTATTTCCACAGAAAAGTCTACTTTTTGTCACGTAACGACACCAAGCAATTAGTTTTGTATTTTAGATCCACGTTGTTCAAATTTTTCCTATCTTTCAATAAATGAAAACCTAGTTGCGGTCTACACCAAAATGCAAAAAAGTAAATAATATTTTCATTATTCTTTGAGGAACAATTAAGAATGGTTGGTGTCGTAACGTGACAAAAAGTAAACTTTTCTGTGGAAATACCCAAATGGATTTAAGTGGGCATAATCAATCATTCTTATCAATTAGGGCACACAGAAAAAATTTTTTGCGCCAGTAAAAGAATTAATCAAAAATAAAATCAGTTTGTATTAAATATTTAATCAGGTGAATTAAACTTTTAATCAAGTGTATTAAATGTTTAAATGACAATATTTCAATTAAACGTTTAATTCACCTGATTACAAGTTTAATTCACCTGATTAAATATTTAATTTAAACTGATTTTATTTTTGATTGATTTTTTACTGGCGCAAAAATTTTTTCCTGTGCAAATTGAGCAGAGATTTTAGCTTTATTTTTCAGGTTAAACAAATCAGCGTTATTTTAGATAAAATTATGCTGCGCATCGGTGCGCCTTAGAAGTTATGTACGAATTAGTAGCAACACGCGTATAGTTTAGTAACAAAAAGCGCTCTAACTTTTATTACAGTTGTTGTTTTCAATGTTTTATGTGTTTTTATTAGATATGTGCAAATGTCGTGATTTGTCACGCGTGACCGTGGTTAAATTTATATTTTACAATAATTTAAAAACTAGAGTGCGTGAGTATATAACTTAACCTTATTAAAAAATTTTTTTTAGAAATTCATATACAAACTCACTCAATGGAAGGCAATTCAGTGGAAGCGTGCATGATTTAAAAACCAATTTTATTAATTAATTAATAATTATTTGAACCCTCTCCCCCTCCTCTACTTCCAAGATTTTTTTTGGAACATGCGGTTTGTTCTAAGAGCTACGCACATCAAATAAATTTAGTGTGCCTCATATTGTAGCTGTTCAGATACACATAGGCAATATAAAAATTTTCTTTGGGTGGCCCGTCTGTCCCTTTCTATACCTTCAAGATTTTTTTTGAAACATTCTAAGAGTTACACACATCAAATTTAGTGTGATTCACTATTGTTGTTCTGCAGATTTAAGAAAATTAATAAATAGTTTGTATGGGGGGTACCCATCTACCCCCTCCTATACCTCTAAGATTTTGTTGGACCAAGCAGTTCGTTCCAAGATGTACACTCATCAAATTTAGTGTACCTAACTATTGCAGCTGAGGAGATGTGAATTGATCCGCGAAAAAAGCGGTTTTGGCTCCAGTGTGCGACGTTGCAATACAAAATCAAAGAATTCTTTGACTCAAAGTTTGCAGAGAAATAAAATTGGATTCCACAAATTCCAAAAATGTTATAAGGGGCGCGTCAACAGGTATTTGCTGGGAATCCCTGCTATAGATGATGTAGATTAGTGTTAATGTGTTATCACATTATTATCTTATGTTTAACTGAACTGTTTGTTTAAAGATTTTTGCAGATAAGCAAAATCCATAATTAGCAAACAGAGTTTCTAAAAACTTTAAAATTAAATTTATAATATACATACAAACATTCTTACATATTTCAAATAAATGGAAAACTACAAAAAAACCTGAAAATGAAGAAATAATTACTGATTTTATTAGACCAATTCCAGAAAAGGTCAAAATTTTACCTTTGGTGCGTATGAGCCATATTTGTTTAAAACAATAAACTTACATTACACATGCGCAACGTGCACAATATTGCTTACAAACTATACATATATGTTTTTTAAAATATTGCTATTAAATAATTTGTTTTTTTATACCCTCCACCGCGACTAGTGGTGAATGAGGGTATACTAAGTTTGTCATTTCATGTGAAACTTTTTTATTGTTCATCTAAGACCCCATAAAGTATTTATATTCTGTCTTCTTGAGTAATTCTAAGTCGATTTAGCCATGTCCGTCTGCTGAAAACGTGCTCACTTTCGGAAAACTCAAAAGAAAAGAACAAACTTGGTATTAAATTGCTTCTTGCTATCCTAAGCAGTTTGGGTTCGAAATCCAGCAAAATCGGTTCAGTTGGCTAAGCATCAAAATGCTAATCATAATAGAATTTGGTGCAGAACTGCCAGATTTGACGATTTATCGTCATTTTGGCAATTTTTTGTTCCGAAATTAGCAAAGTGACGTTTTGCTGATTTTTTTCTAAAAAGTGACGATTTTTGTGAGTCTTCAAAGTCTGAATAAAACATTATTTAGGTTTATATAAGATTGTTTTACAAATAAATTTTACACATCTATTTATTTTGTATATGTATTTTATTATTAACAATTGCATTTCTAAAGCAACAAGATATAAAATCTTATAAATAACTGCTTTAGAATCAGATGAGTTATCAGATATACATATTTGTTGAAACTAAATATACTAATCTAGTGAAATATAACATAAATGAACATTAATAACATTTTTAATTTGAAGTACAATGTAGTAAAAAATAATAAAATAACAAGAAGATTATACATTAATAATTAAAAACTTTATGCATAGTACGTTTTTAACAATTTTTTGAAATTCATTGCGTTGCTGGTGAGTTGAATATTAGTAGGAAGATGGTTCCAGAAATATATAGTGTAAACGAAAAATTGGTTAAAAGATGCGCTGTTTCTATATGTAAAGGTGATAATGCTTGCAGATGCTGTAAATGTTAGCTTTTTGTATAGGTAGCTGGGTTCCTTAGTAATAATAATTTTGTGAAGAAAAAGTAAATTCTTAAACTTCAGATAGTTATCAAAAGTCATTCCAAGGATTCGTCTGGAGTATGTTGTTACACTCGCAAACCTGGGTATAGCAAAAATGTAACGTATAATGTTATTAAACGTAGTATTCAGTTTTCTTTTGTCATTAGCATTGCACCCGGCGAAAACTTCAGAAGAATAAGTAAGTTTTGGTATGAGGTATGTCCTAGCTATCATCATTCTTATTTTCGGTGGTGTGAACGGTTGATTATACCATAGACTTCTGAGCATACCATATACTCCGCCGCACGTTTGGTTAATGTGGTCAGACCACGTAAGTGTTCTATTGAAAACGACACACAGATACTAGCAGAGTTGACCAACTCAATTTTCTTTCCACCAAGATAAAGGGTGTTTTTTTAAGCCCGATAGAACTTAAAATTGTAAAAAATAACACAAAAAATTAAATTGTAATCAAAATTTTTTTTTTATTCGAAAGATCAATTCGTGACATTAACATTTGAAAATGATTTTGGGCATATGGGCACCGCGGTTGTTCTTGACGAAGCGCATTCTGGACGTCCAATTTTGGGCCACTTTTTCGAGCACTGCTGGCCGTATGTCACGAATAACACGAACAATGCTGGCCTCCAAGGCGTCAATTGTTGCTGGCATAAACCAGTGACTTCACGTAGCCCCACAGGAAATAATCGAGAGGTGTCAAATCGCACGACCTTGGAGGCCAATTGACAGGTCCATTTCTCGAAATCAACTTATCGCCAAATTTTGATTTCAATAAGTCGATGGTTGCGTTCGATGGTTGCCATCCTGTTGAAACGACATCTCCTCCGGATCAATGTCATCCATATTTTCAAACAAAAAATCATTGATCATGGTGCGTTTACGATCTCCATTGACCGTAACGCGAGCTCCGGCCTCATTTTTAAAGAAATAAGGTCCGATGATGCCACCAGCGTGAAAACCGCACCAAACGGTGCATTTTTCTGGATGTAATGGAGTCTGTAGGGTCTCTTGTGGATTGGTCTCGCTCCATATGCGGCAATTTTGCTTATTAACAAACCCGTTAAGCCAAAAATATAAGTTGCGCGAATCGACGACTGATTTTCAAAGTAAATTTGGATAATTTCGTAGCGTTGTTCAAGCGTGAGTCTATTCATGATGATTTGTCAGAGTATACTGAAACGATAAAAAAAATATTTCATCAAAATTTAATTTTTTGTGTTACTTTTTACAATTTAAAGTTCTATCTAGCTTAAAAAACACCCTTTATATACCTACGTCATCAACGATTTTCATGTTCCTCTTGGAAATGATTAGGTATTTCGATTTCTTTGGATTTAGGCATAGGCCATTTGCCGTGGCCCAGTTATAAATCTTGTTGAGGTCGTAATTTAGATTTCCAACTTTATGACTCAACGATGTTATGGTGCAGTCAATGTACACAGAAAAAATTATTGCCGAATTATTTTCAAACAACCGCTTGTTTGAAAATTTTTTTAATTTCTATAAATATTTTTACTGATTCAATCAATATTTTTGTTTGATTTTTATTTAACCAACAAAAATGTGGACAACTCTTCAAAAATAAAATAAACGCGTTATTGGTGTCAAGTTTTCATAATTTTGTATGAAATATTTAACGCTCTTTAATGTTGTCGTCTTTTTGCATTTTTTTATTTGATCGTAAGCAACACTTCTTTATGTGAAATATAAGAACAACAACAAAAAACACACACAGTCTATTTTTGGACGCTTTAAAAAAGTGCAACTATAAGAAAAACAATAGCAGACACGACATTATAAGAAACAAAATCCCGTATTCAATTTTTTAAAACTGTTTGGTTAAATACATCAAATACAAAAATAGAATGATGACGAAAAACATATCGAGTCGGTCTGCTGCCGTTTTTGGTTACATTTCTTCTTTAGCAAAGGAAAGGATACAGCAACAGAGAGTGATAAAGAAAAACATTGTGTTGTGTGTATAAATAAGACTTCGTTCAAAAATTATTCCAACAAAAAAAGCCAGTCGGCGGCTCTGCTTTGCCGTCACCTTCTCATACAGTGCTTACTTGTGTGCGCGTCATTGCTTGTGCAAAAACTTTTTTTTTTTTTTTTGATTTTGAATTTCAGTAAACTTTTTGTTTGATTCAGTTAAATTATTTGTTTGAAAAAATTAGTGTTTTTTTTCAGTAAACAAAATGCAAATAAATTGTTTGAATATGCAAATTTGTTTGTAGGACCGATATCAGACAAAAAATTGTTTGATTCTACAAATTTTTTGTTTGAATTGGAAAAATAATTTTTTCTGTGTATAGCTGGACATCATCGGCATACATATGCATGTTTAAGTGCTTGATCTGAGAAGGAAGGTCGTTGGCATACATCGAGTATAGAAGCGGACCAAGTATTGACGCCTGAGGAACGCCTCTCGGCATGGACATTTTCTGACAAGCTCGTTTTTTAATCTTGGTTTGTTAAACAACCGTACCTTAACAAGAGCGGAAGGTGGAACGTTTTCTTTCTCTTAGCTTTTACGCTGATATGCCATACCTTAGCAAGAGCGTCAACGTTGTGTCATGAACAGTAGTGATAGCTTTCTTGTTTAATAAGACCCACAAATTATAAATAAAAATAGGGAGAAAAACGCTAGATTGACAAAAAATAGCTAAATTGCAATTATAAATTAGCAATAGCGGCCAAGTACACTATTAAACGAGCTGTCAAAATCCAATTCAAAGCGTTGACGCCGCTCTATTTAGGTATGGTTTATAAAAATTTTATTTGTTTGCTTTTGTTTAGGTACGGCTGTTCTATGAATGTCTAAAGAAAATCTTTAAATGATTATTTTCAGAGTACAAGAACAACAATGTTACACTTTGTTTATCTTTCCTTAAACCACCACCCAATGAACCTTTTACGACTTTCTGTATAAATTATATTTTCAACAATTACACGGCGAACACTTCACGAATTGTAAGAGAATATCTACATGAGTCTCATAATCTCTACCCACGTCTTAAACGATTCCCACAACGATTGAATAAGCGTCTTTTGCTGTGCTATGGAAGAAACTCACTCGTGTTACAGTTTTTTCTATTGAAAAATGCGGTCATCGACGATCAAAAATGCTCTTCATGAGACTCTCAGTAGCTCTTACACGACTGAAAACGCTAGCTGGGTATGAAGTAATAATTTTTTGTTTGAATATTTTTTTTTACAAAAATCGAACAAAAATTGTGAAAAAAAAACTAAATTTTAGGTTGTCCGATTTTTTTGGACGATTTTTCGAAACGTGAAAGACGATTTTTTATTTTTTTCAGGAAATTGATGATTTCTTCACAAATTTATCTGGCAGCCCTGCTCTCGTGGCTTCCTATTTAAGAGGCAGATTCGAGACAATTACCTAGCAGACCTTTATTAAGGAAACTATTCAAAATAAAATACCTAATTGACAAGAATCCGTCGAAAATGTTTGTCAAAGGACCAAAAGAGCGTAAAAGTACTTTGGAATATCTCAAAAACTGTTCTATTTTTGACAATTCTGACTGACTTAATCGGATTCAGCGGAAAGTTTTACACAAAGATTAGGGGTCAAGTTCATTTGGTCAAAAAACTTTCACGTAGTGTTATCTTTAAAGGCTGAGTAAGAAAAAGTATTTTTTTTTTACATTTCCAGTTTTTGTTGTTTTAAAAACTTAATTAATTTGAAAAAAAGAAAGTTCAAATTCGTATCGAATTTTAGAGAGAAAAATAATTTTTATTTTTTAATAAAATGTTTAACTTAAACAGATTTTTGTTAATTTTTTGCTTTAAAAATCGTTCCGCTAGAATTAATTTTTTAAAAAGTTCGTCGATTCGACGAAGAGTAACCTTAATGTACTAAAATTAAGAGTAACCTTCCAGGGTTAAAGAGTATATGAGAGAAACAATTTTTTGATCCACCCTAATATATACATATTTGTATATTATGGGGTCAGAGATGAATCATAAAGAAATTGGAAGCCCTTTCCACTTGTAACACAAAAGAAAATTCTCGCTAATTTTTTTTTTCAACTAAACCCATTTATCAAATATAAAATCAGTTTTAATTAGAAATTTAATCAAGTGAATTAAACGTTTGCTTATATCAACATTACTGCAAAAAATTTTGTTAATAAAAAAAAAATATTTGATTGATAATATTATTTTGTTTAGTGGTGCAAATTAAATTAATTTCTAATTAACATCACAAATTTTTGAATTGAATTAAATTTTTTTCCTTATGGGTTTTTTTGTTTCTTTTTCCCTAAATAAATACATGTTACACTAAATAAAACTAATATTATAAAAAACCCCTGTAGATAATTAAGAAGAAAAATGTAGTATTAATTGATCTCTTAAAATTAAAAAAAAATCAAATTATTGTTTAAATATAAATATTATTATAACATTAAAATTGGAAAAAAAAAAGAATTAAATTTTTTATTTTTTCTATGAAAATATAAAAATTAACTTAAATTCCAGAAAAAAAATTTTATTTTATAAACGTTTTAATAACTGTCGGGTAAATGATAAAAGAAACAACAAGGAATTCGTACAGACATAAATATTCGTCTGGTATAATATTTATTAATTTGACAGTTATAAATTAAAGAAGTAAAAAAATTCCTTTTAAAAAATTCTGCGTATGTTGTGAAAACAATTTTATGATGTAAATGTTGATGTACGTAGTCGCGTGTGTAACAAAGACCATAATATTTAACCTCAAAAACAAAACCATTATACCACATATGAATGCATTCTATTGAAATGCCAGCATACGTACATACATACAAGTGCAAACATTATACATATGTATTCATATGTATAATGTGAAAGCGTTGAAATGCATCTATATAAAAACATACTTATACACATGGTTGGGCAGTATTTCCAGTACTTGTATTTAAAATACAAACTTATTTTTTATTTGTATATTAAATAATTTCTCAAAATTTATTTTGTATTTAAAATACCTGTCGCTTAAGTGTTTTGTATTTTGTAGTTAAAATACTTTTGCCCTCAAAATACATTTACTACCGAGCTAAGATTTGTGTGATCATTTTTTGTCAATCACCTTATGAGTCCTTCCAGATATCTTTTGATGATTAAAAACTGGTTTAGGACTTGAGCGATTGAAAGCTGATTCCTAAAATGATTAATTCATATGTTTAAATAATTATTGCTAAATATTTTGAATTTAAAACTGATTTATCAGTAGAGCGATTGAAAAAGGATTCACATTTGTTTTATTTTTATGCTCAAAAAGGAATCAGCAAATTGTATCACAAATTAATCTTTGAGGTGATTCGTCGGTAGGCTTATGAAGCTGATTCCAAAAGATTCGATTATGATACATAATACATAAAAAATAAGTTGTCTTAAACATTATGTTCTTCTTAAAAAATTCTCGTATTAGAAAGATTCTTTACTTAACATGTGCCAAGTGTATTTTTTATGGAGCATTTTTAGAAGCTCTAGCACACAAGTAATTATGCCCATGTCCCACAAGATGAAGCTCTCTTTTGATAATTTTTTTTTTAAATTTCCTAAGCTAATCCCGCGAAGCTCTTCGAACCCGCAACCCCGGCGCTGATAGACAAGCTCACTACCAGCTAGCCTACCGCGGGGTATGAACACAAAATCCTCGGCTATAGAGCTGGAATATTAAGAGAAATTTATATTAGTGTTTTAACCAATTCCTACATCTTTAGATTAAAAGTCACGGCAACAATTGTTTTTATGAAAAGTTTCTGTATACCTTAATGTCAGTAAGAACCAGATTAGACGGATTAACCAGAATAACAGTTTAAGGCATTAAAGAGCTTTAAAAAAATATTCAACAGGTTTTCTAAACTGCCACCTGAAAAAATATATCGGTTTTGGCAAAGAATTCAAAATCTTGAAATTAATTGCTTAAGGGAAGAGCAGTTAAAACTGCAGTGCACAGCAAAAAGTTACGACAAATTAATTGTCATATTAAATACCACATTCGTCAATACAATTAATTTTTTAATTGAAAAGGCACCAACAACCGAATTTGTAAATATAAATAATACTTTTGTGAATTCAAGTTGTTGATATTCAACAAATATTTTTAACAACAAAGTTGTAATATTGAATAAAATATTTGTTAACAATTATATACAAATTTTAATTACGAGTTTCGCATGTTAACAAAATATTTTGTTAAAAATTAGTTTTTTGACTTTTGCATGAATGAAATGTGTTTAAAATATTTGTTTCATTCATTTTTATACAAATATACTAAAACTGCATCTATATAAGTATTTATTTCAGCATACTTATTCAAACTTACGACTGGATGCAAAATAATGTTTTAGCATCTGCGTACAGGGGAATCTTGGCACCATAAATTCTCTTTACCTATCAAACATATACATAACTTTCAATAAAGATGACTTCTGTTTTTCAATAATCTGCCTGTAGTTTGGCCTTTTAGTGATTTAATCCAAAATATTTAAACATTTTTCATTTTGTATTTAAAATTTTTTTTGACTTTTAACAATTTTTTGTGTATGTATGTATTTATTTTATAACTGAAACAAATTGTTAATATGACAATTTACAAACATGTTAATTAAACAAATTTTTAATTATATTCGAAAAAGTTTAAAAAATTTTCTTTAATTACTTAACAAATATTGTTATTTTTTTCTGTGTGTGTACTTGTAAAAAGATAATTATTTTTTGTTCTTATTAACAGGAACACTGCTCTAACAAGGATTTACAATTTGAAGTGAGAGTTTGTCAGACAGCTTACCATTATAGATAACTATCCAAATATAAAAAGCGCGTGTTTTGGCAATTTAATACCAGTTTGTGATTATCACACAAGGTTATTGAATGCTTTTAGTCGGTTTTATTTATTCTACAAAAAAAGGCTGCTTGTCTGGTGCTAACGGCAAAGTGAAATTCGCCTCACTCTATATATGGCAATTTTGTTTATTAGCCAACATGGGCGGATCGATAAATTATTTTCAAAGTAAAATTGTATCATTTGGTTACACTATCAAATTTGTTTTATTTATGATGATTTTCCAGAGTATACTGATCATAAATGTCAAAAAGTAAGCGCAGTACGACAATTCGGTTGACAGCTAACACCTTCGTAATTTATTTCTACTACTTTTGCACAGGGGCTGTTACTAAAGTGAATATTATACATCCTTACTAGGGTATTCATTTAATCGGGCTTTTGCTTTAATCGGTTAATCGCTCGATTAATTAACCGAGGTTTTGGTTTAATCGGTTAATTCGGTTTTTGATCGGTTAACCGATTAATAAAGTTTTTTTTAATAAATAAGGTAATTTCAATAATTAAAAATGCATAAATTATTTATTTTTTGGAGTTTATTATTAAAAAAACCAAAAATAACAATTCTTGATCAGAAACGAGCAAACAAAAAATATAATTCATAAATATGTGAAATGTATTTTTAAAGTCTTACATCATCAGGGGTGATCTGGAAATCGAAAACGCAAAACGCACGAATTTTAAACGTCGATTTCTGTAGTTTAATAATTTTATTGACAAATATTTCCCTATTAAACAGAATTTTATAACTAAATTAAAAAAAATTTGATTATTATTATTTATTAGTTATTTCAATAGTTTAAAGAGATCTGATTAAATAAATTTTGAAAAAAAAATTTTGTTTAAATGTTTAGGATTAAAGCGATAATTTTCTTTAGTTTTGACAACACTTGACTTGGAACATTTTTTTTCTCTTATCGTGGGTGCTGGAGGAATCAGAAGCAGCCATAATAAAGAATATCTAATTTCTCAGTCCTTTTCCTGGATTTCTCTTAACATATCAAATCTTCCATTATGCCATTAGAGTCCTGATTTAATTTTTAAGAATGTTTTGCTAGAAGGAAATATACATCTTTTCCCATTTGAATTAACATAGGAAAAATGGGAGAAGGGAGCAACCTCCCGGGGAATTTTTATTCATAATTGGGCTGATATTGTATAAAATAATATTTTCTAAACATGTATATGAGACGAAACAAATAATTAAAACAAAAAAAATTTGTTATAATATTACAAAAAATTATGTAACATCGGTTAATCGGTTAATCGACTGAAATTAACCGGTTTAATCGTCCCTAATCACCAAATGTATACCAAATTCATAGAATCAAGCAACCCATTTGTTGAATTTGCACCTATTACCAAAATGATTATATTGATTACTAAAACTTGTAAAAATTTAATATTTTGAACTTTATTTTTTTTAATAAATGATAGTTTTAATTTGAATTAAAAAAATGACCAAACAATTTTTGCAGTTTCAACCCATGTGTTGATTGATATTGACAATTTCCAACAACAATTTCACAAGTTTAATTTTTTTTTTTTTTTTAAACGAAATAAGTTTTTGTTATTTAATTATTATTTTAATTCAAAAATTTATTTCAAAACAACTAAAATGTTAATTAAATCAAAATAATATTTTTAATTTTCTTTCAACAAAAAAAAAAAATTCAATTGTCACATTAATTAAATTTAAATTCTTTTTAAATAATTTTTTTTAATTAAAATTTTTTTTATTGATAAAAAACTACTTATAATTTTTACTGTGTATATACATAAGTACATATAGATAGCATACTAAATCATAAACACGCACAACTGGCTTTAAAAACATGGTTGCAATTATTTAATCAGATTTAGTTTTACAGATGTTAAAGAGAACTGTGACACAAACGAAATTTACGTGGCCGCTATTGATTTTATTTATTAGCTGGTTTATGAAAACAAAAACGATTTAAAAAAAATTTGAGCTGTGCCTGTTTATGATTTAGTGTGTTAATTGATTTAAAATAAGAAAAACATTTCGTACTTTAAATACACTATTTAAATGTATTTTGTATTTTAAAAACATTTTAGTCGCGTATTAAATGTTTTTCGTATTTTGTATTTTGCACATTCGTAAACAAACTTTATATACTGTTCTTTTAACTTAACAATAAAATGAGAACATTTTACAACGTTCTGTTTTTTTTTTAACCACAATCTTCGTTGTGTTCTGTTCGGCACATTAATGTTCGTTCGGTTTTCGAACACACAAAAGTGTACTGTTCTTTTAACTTAACAATCAGATGAGAACATTTTACAACGTTCTGTTTTTTTTTAACCACAAACTTCGTTGTGTTCTGTTCAGCACATTAATGTTCGTTCGGTTTTCGAACACAAAAAAGTGTACTGTTCTTTTAACTTAACAATAAGATGATAACATTTTACTGCGTTCTGTTTTGTTTTAAACCACAAATTTCGTTGTGTTCGGTTCAGCACATTAATGTTCGTTCGGTTCAGTTGTGCTAAGTGCCCTTTTCGCTGGTTAAGAAACCCCTAAATGCTTACAAAAACGAAATACATATACAAAAAAGAACCAAAACTCAGCAAAAAATTTACATAAGCAAAACAAGTACAAAACATGTGTTTGCTTATTCCTTTATTAATGTAAAAAAGAAACACTATATAACATTAAAATATAACCAGATAAAACAGAACCACTACAATTGTTCTTTTTTATAACGAAGATCAAAAAACTATATAATATTCGCTACTTTCTTAAAATTAGTTATGAACGGTATTTAGAGTTGTGTATTAATACGCAAACACTAAAATAAGTAGATATCGGTTTTGGAGCTTAGTTTATTTTTAAAAATGGATTTTGAATACACGACTTAAATGTATTTTATATTTCAAATACATCAAAGCATGTATTTTGCCCAACCCTGCTGATACAATTGTACTATTTGCATTGTATGGTTTCAAACAACATTCACATGAAAATACTAAAAAAAAATATATATACAATATAAAAAAACATTCATTTATCTTTTGGTTTTTCTGCAGTTTCTTTTCGTTTTTTTTTTCGAATGAGTATAAACAAAAACGAAGAAAAATATTCTTGAAGTGGTTTTCGTTGTAGTTGTTTTGCAAAAAATTTAAATTATGCATTCTATCAAAATAAACAAATGAATACGGTGCACACATACTTGCGTTTTTGTTAGGGTTCCCTGATTTCCCAGACTTTATTTTTAATTTTCGGCAACGTATAAAATTTCTTTTTGGATTTTCTATGAGGAATATGCGAAATTATAAGCCGATACTGACTATTTTTATTGGCTTCGTCCTTATGACTTTCAAATCGAACATGTGAATCCAATTTCAATAAGGCTTACACGTTCATTTAAAAAACTGTTTAGCTGGATGGACGCATATCGTAAATTGAGTCAGAAAGTGTTTCTAAATCGATCAGTATACTAGAGGGTGAGGCTCGACAATAGTTTTCTTTGCGTTTCACACAACAGCACAAACGAATAAAGAAAACTAGTAATGAAACATACTGCCTGTTTTTAGAAAATGAAAACAAGTGAGTGAGTGAGAAATTATATTCAAAACAAAAACAAATTATCGTTTTTTATTGTTGTTTTCAATATAATTTCTCACTTACTCACTGGTTTTATTTTCTGAAAACAGGCAGATAATCGAAATATATATAATATAACATTTTGTTATTCTGGGAATTATTTGGATTAATTTATATATCACGTCCTCTTTTTTAAAATTCTTTAAATTGTTTCCATATTTGTTAACATTTTTATTGAAAAACTATTTTTTTAACACCGACAAACTAACTTAGTGCCTTAAACTTAAATTTTTAGATCTCATAATTTTCAAAGATTAGAAGAATATAGTTTGTATAGAAACTCTAATGTAGATTTGTCTATAAATAAAAATAAAAATTCAAATTATGAATGTTTGTATAGCTGTCTATATCTGTCTGTACATGTCCTTAAATTTAGAAATATGAAATACATAAATGTATTTGTTCATTTTAAGTTTGTTTGTTTTTTACATAATTCTGTTGAAGGTTTAAGGGTAACTCTAGTAGGACACTCCTCAGTATATGTATTCCGAGAAATTATTTGTTTGTATCAACAAATCTGAGATATTTTTCTCACAGAATTGTTATACATATAGATAAAGATTTTAAATTAGGACATTATTTAAATAAGGAATATAATTTTTAGTGTCAAGATTACGAAAAGTAAAAAATGAAATTTGTACATTTTTGTGTGAGATAATAATTTTATAGTTTCCCTCAATTCTGGATCTTCACTAAATTTCATGTCAATACCAGTATTTATAAGGTAGTAAAGGCATTAAAAGCTTTTTTCGGGTAAAGTATTTTTTTGGAAGATGTGATCAAATGTAGACCAATTTAAATAAAATTTGGTTAGATGATTAAGGTTGATATAACATATTTTGGGCAAAGTAAAATTGAAATACTAGCACTATAAGATGATTTGTCTTATATAAAATTGTCCTTATGAAAATGTAAACATTTGTACCTAATTTCATAAAATTTTCTCTAAAATTGTGAACTGTACTTTTTGTACAAAGTTTATACAGACAGCCGGATGGAGGAACAAGTTAGATCGATTCAAGAGGAAATTCTAAGTCGATACAGACAGCCGGATGGAGAGACAAGTTAGATCGATTCAAGAGGAAATTCTAAGTCGATACAGACAGCCGGATGGAGGGACAAGTTAGATCGATTCAAGAGGAAATTCTAAGTCGATACAGACAGCCGGATGGAGGGACAAGTTAGATCGATTCAAGAGGAAATTCTAAGTCGATACAGACAGCCGGATGGAGGGACAAGTTAGATCGATTCAAGAGGTAATTCTAAGTCGATCGGTATGATAAAAATAGGGTCGAGCCCAATATTTTTACGTGTTACACACATAAGCACAATATTATACTATACTCTTTACGTATGGTGGAATGCGTATAATAAGGCCTTACTGGTTTATAATACCAGATTAGACTTTGGTCAATAGCTATTTATTAGAGTATTCAATTGTTCGACTATTGTTTTTGTTCGAGGAAGAAATTAATCGATTTTGTTCGAAATTGTTCGAATTACTCGAATAACTAGAATAATTCAAATAATTTTCGATTCGATTTCCATTTCCAAAACATGGCTGATAACTTATATAAATTTTTTTGTGATCCCCTCTTAATTTCCTTTATTTTAAGGCTCGACTATAACTATTTCACGAAAAAAATACAAATGAAAATAATTGCAAAAGCTAACAACATAAAATTTAGTTTTAAGGTATTTAATTAGTAAGACATCCAAAAAAAATATTTTTACATTAAAAAGTAGAATTTTCTAAGAAATAAATTTTAATCAATTAATTGTTCGAGTTATTCGTTATTGGATCTAATAATGGCGAAAAATTTCCTCGATTAATCAATCAGCGATTAATCGAGTGGATACTCTACTATTTATTAAAGGGGAGCCAATTTAAATCATTATTAGCTTGAATTATTGACTGCTGCTTTACACCGTGAGAAGCGCCTAATGAAAGCACTCTAGACGCATATGAAAACCCACGGTTACACTATAGAACACACATTTTTTTCTTTTTGTTTTCATTATTTATTTATTGAATCTTCGTATATTAATCCGTATATTATAATTAATGAAATCTTATCATAAAACTTTGTGCCAGAAAAAAATTAAGTCTTAACGGTTTCTGTTCACATATCGACCCCTTTGCGCGAAATTATCGTATATGCCAATTTTTTTGAAATTGAGTTTTTGATGCAATCTTGTTCTACATTCAAAGAGACGTCACTTGACAAAATATTGTAGGCGAATTCCACTTCGTTGCTCCAAAAATTGATTGCATATTTTCATTTTGATATTGCAAGCGAACGCAGAGAAAAGAAGAAAAATGGCTGTCCTGTAAAATTTGGTTTTTGTAACATCTTGTAACAATACGATAATTTCGCGCAAAGGGGTCGATATGTAGGTGTTTATCGCTCTTCTGATTGGGTGACTGCTGCAGTGTCCCTTCTTTTTAGGTGAGAGTGGCTAGTGCATTCAGGTGCAGTTCCTTATGCCTGGCAGCGGCTATTCGAAGAATTTTTTGTTTGCGCCTTTGAATTTTTTCGATATTAGAGACCGAGGCAGTGCCGCATTATTAAATACCATAGCACCAGATTAGCTTTAAGATAAAGTTGTAAAGCAAAAGATTACAATCTAGACTAAGAACAGAATTTCTGCCAACAAGCCAATGAATTTGGATGGCTTTTAGTTTTATTCGAGTTAATTTTGCCTCTATATGGCATTTCCACGTTAATCGCCGATCCAGATGTATACCGAGATATTTTACATGTGAATTATGTGGCATTATTTGATTATTGATTTTAATAGGGGGCATGATTCCCGGCGCAAGGTTAATTTTATATGTACGCATTTTTGCTTATTGACCATTATCCTTAATTGTCTAAACCATATTTCTAGTTGAAATATATGATCCTGTAGGTAACGGGATGCTTCATGACAGTTTTCGTGCACGCTTAGAAAAGTTATATCATTCGCAAATGTTGAAGTTTGGGTTGGCATGGCCGAAGTACCTAAGTATAAAAGAGGGCTCAGGATGCTGCCTTGTGGGACTCAAGCTTCAATTGGCTGAGGAGAACTTCTTTTAAAATAAATTGCTTCAATTTATGTAATAAGCCTTTATGCAAGACTTTATCAAAAGCTTGCGAAACATTGATGAAGGGTGCAGAGCAAAATTTTCTTTCTTTAAAGGCTTTTCTTATGACATTTAGTATTCGATGAGTTTGTTGGATTGTGCTGCACACAGAAAACAATACCAATGTAAAATTAACATGGAAAAATGTTGATTGAGAATCATAGTAAATTTCTGCAAAAGTATGCCCTTTATTTAAATTTATCATTATTTCATATTAATTTTAAATAAAATAACCTTAAATCACGTTTATTTAATATTATTCACTAAAAAAATAATATTAAAATATAAATAAATATGGATTCAATATTGAATCCATAAAAACCTGTTTTATATTAAAATCAAAAGTTTATCTTGTTAAATTAACATGCATACATACTTAAGTATGTACATTTTTTTATTTTCATTTTTAAAATATGTTATAAAAAGAAGACAATTCCCGTATTCTTTTAATTAAAATTAGTTAGTTAAATAGTACATCAAGTTTTCAAAGTAGAATGATGACGAAAACCATATCGGGCGATTCTGCTGATGCTTCTGTTAACAAAGGAGAATACAAAATAAGTGAAACATGTGTTACAGGGGTAAGTGTTTTGAATTATTCTTAAATAAATGCATATGCTGTCTCTGAAGCTTCTTCACACTGTTATAACACACTCAAACCAATTTGATTCTACATGAAATTCACGTTGTTTCAACTTGAAATAACTTTCATTCAACGTGATTCAAATTGTAATTTCAATATAAATTACATTTTGCTCTAACTTTACTGCAATGTTTAATTAACATGAATTATAGTTATTTTAAAAGAAAAAATGTTGTTCGCAAGTTATTGTAAAATTATGTTTAATTAACATGAAGTAACTATGAAGCAAAATCACCACCGAAAAATTTTAAATCAACCTTGTTTTCTACGTTTTAAACTTGATTTTTTTCTGTGTGTGTGCTTTCTTCTAAAACCGTATTAATGGTTTAAAATACCAGCCCAATTATGAATAAAAGTTCCCAGGGAGTTTTCTCCCTTCTCCCATTTTTCCTATGTAAATTCAATTGTAAAAATTAGAAAAGGGAAAAAACTCCCGGGGAATTTGTATTCATAATTGGGCTGTACATCTATTTTCCTTTAAAATGGGTGTTAATTTTGAGACAAATGGTTTTTTAAATAGCTTTAAAATATTAGGTATTAAGCTAATAGGCCTAAATGATTCAACTTTTGTGTGATCCTTTCCTGGCTTAGGTATCATGGTAACTAAGGTAACTATGCGTGGTAGCTCCGACAGAATTTTATCACTGATATTATCAATACCAGGTGCAACTTGGTGTTTAAGTCACAAATTACCTTTTCGATTTCTCTTAAGTCAAAGTTTTAGAGGAATAGCTGCTCTAGCATAAGCAGGCATTAAATCGACTGCTATATCTTAAAATATATTTGGGGGAAAAACTTTTTTGAAATGATTAAAAAACAGATTTTCTTTTTCAATATTAATTCTTGCCCAACTTCCATTCAAGTTTCTTAATGGTGGCTTAGAAATAAATGGTCTATTAAGAACACAAATATGAGTTGCTATTTTTTATTTTTACTTTTAAATAAATATAACAAGGAAACAGCGCCAAGGACATAACGGAATAAGTCTTTAGGCATCGTTTTAAAGCAATTTCAAAATTACCATTAAAATATTATAAACAAACACATTATTAACTAATTTTATAAAAATTAGTTTTTTATTTCTTTACAAAATATTTGTCAAACAATTGAGGTGAACTTTTAAAAGTATACAGAAAAAAAGATAAAATTAGATTTCAATTAAAAAAATTTGTGATATTAATTAAAAAATTAATTAAATTTGCACCACTAAACAAATTTATAGTACCAATTAAATGTTTAATTAAATTGATTAAAATTTTAAATTCCCTTGATTAAACGTTTAATTCACTTGATTAAATTTTTAATTAAAACTGATTTTATTTTTGATTAATGCTTTAATTAGTGAAAATTTTTTGAGAATTTTTTCTGTGTATGTATATTAAATCGTGTGAAGCGGTTAATATTTATTTAAAAAAGTGCGTATCTATGCTAAACACATAAAACGAAAGAAATAAAATTAAACATTTTTGGTTGCACTAGCTAATCATAACGCATAAAAGTGCAAAAAAAAAAGAAGTTACACCTCGTATTCGTTTGTCAAGACAGCATCTTCCTTTAAATATCGTTTGCAAAATCCTCATATTTTTAACATCTTATTAAGTAGAAAAGATCAAAGAAAGAAAATCGTATATTCTTGGCATGTTGTTTGACTAACTGTCCTGGAAATTCCATCGAATACCGAGAATACCGAATACTACTTCGAAAATATTTATATAATTTTAAATTTCTAAGAATTTCTATACGGGTTTTATTACATTAATATATAGAGGCAAAATTTTCATATTTGTAATTGCTTTCAGAAAACTGAATATTTTTCATTATTTTTCCAATCACATACAATTTTATAAACAACAAGTATTTCTTTCTTTTTTAATATTTTAACTATTTTATTATTTTATTTTAGTTTTTAGATTGAAGAACAAATTCCTTTACTTTGCTTGAATAAATTCTAAAGAAACCGCAACGTACAACAACGAAAACTAATTTTGCAGAAATTCTAAAAGAAAATAAACAAAAATGTTATAAACAAATAAAAACACTGTAGAAAAGAAATATTTTCCATAATATATGTGTATGTGTTAATGAAATAAAAATTTGGAGATTTCAAAGTTAATTTTTAGTTTAAAGCACAACAATAATAAAAAACATTTTTAAAAGAACAATTTTTTTATGTTAGCATGTTTAGGATCCTCTGTCACTTTAAAAATTTATATATGTACTGGCAAATGTAAACTATGCATCCAGGTCTAACCTTTGGGGAGGAGGATGGTTGCTTAACACTTTTAAGGAACTTTTTTAAAGAAAACCAAAAGAGTTCTTGCAAATTCGCTAAAAATGGCCATTTGGGCAAACTTGTGAGACTTGTTTCATCAAGCCCCTTCTTAACTTTTGTGCAATTTTTAAAAATTAAATAAATAAATCATATAAAATAAAACGCAAAAAGTGAAAATTTATGTCAAAAAAGTGAAATTTGTTTTCAAAAATGCCAATGAAAGCCAAAAGTCTAAATTATTTCAAAAATTTGTTGTTCGTACATTTACAAATTTTTGAAACTGTTGTTGTTTTAAATGTAATTTTCTATGCGAACGTTAACGTGTGACATCGTGGGCCTGGCTGTTAAATTGTTTCCAAATCCTGAAAGAACTTTCAATCCTTATCACAGAGCTAAACTTTTTTTTAATCTACCGTAAGTTTTTGAATTTTCAAAGAAAAAAGCAGCCGAAAGAAAAATATCGGAGAGGCAAGTCCAAAACAATGTTTTGACCGTTTTGGATTATATTTTCATAAAATCATATCGAGTGCCTTTATGGACATTTCTAGCGAAAAGTATACTTTTTTTACTTAAGGCCAATAAGTAATTTAAATTGTTTCTCAAAAAAAATTGTTCCCATAGTGGAATGAGGGGCCACAATTTGGACAGCACGGGCCTTAACTACAAGCTTATTTGCTTGTTGCCGTTACGTTACAAAAAGTAGACTTTTCGCTGGGAATAGGCCTTTTCAAATTCAAATAGTGCTATCTGCAAAATCACAAATTTTTAGGAGAGCAGAAACACTGTTATTTTCATTAACTTTAACCCCACCCCTGGATCCGCGTCTGATGCATTTATGGAATTATTCCAATTTTCTGAAATAATATTGGAGAAAAATATGTGAATATTTTTTTTAGTTCCCAACACTTTTGATACTTAAGAGTAAAAATTTTTAATTCCAAAGACTTGAAAGGCATTAAAAATAAGAAAACACCTGAAAAATGCAAGCATTTTTTAAAGATGGCGATAAAAGCAAGTCGGGCAATAAATTTATATGAATATATTTTATATTTGCCTCATAAGTGACTTTTGTTGCCTATATCGCACCCGTTCAACAATATTGTATTAACTCAAAAACTTCAAAGTGTTCAGGAGAGACAAAAAACTTAAGACTTAATGCTTAAGGAATTTTCCATTAACAAAAGTTAGGCAATATTTAGAAACCCCATCAATTATTGTATTGCACCACATAACCTTTTTATTTGTTTATTGTTTGGAGATAAAAACGCGATTTTTTTAGTTATTATCATTTTCTGGAATTGTTTTTGTTAATAAGAAGTAAATATTTTGAGTTGTGTTTGTTTACATGAAATTTATTGCTGTATTTAATACATTTTTTAATAAAAGTGTTCAACATGAAATGAGAAAAGACTAAAGTAAACAAAGTTTTTTAAAGCTAATTAAATGCTAACAACTGCTAAAAAGTTAAAAATATATATTTTATTAAATTAATTCCCTATTATATTTTTGTAGTATGATTCGTAATACTTTTTAGGGATTATGTTTTTCTTGACTAGGTCTATAATATCCTTTTTTTTATTTTCCGACAGTGGCAGGTTTCCCAAATAAACACAAGATAACCTGAAATAATTTCAAACATGTAAGTTTGGTATTAGAATTTGAAAATGACAGATTTCACTACCTATATTTTTTAACTCCGAAGAACTGCTATCATTCACTGTACGTGGATCAAAATCATTGTCCGAATTGTTACTGAACGGATCTGGAGAGCTTCTGGAGAGCTGCGGATCTGGGGAGCTTTATTTGCTTAATAATGAATAGTGCACCTTTTGATTTCAAGTATTCACTATTATGTTTAATAAACTTAATAATAAAATTTCTAGCTGATCAAAAATGCAATGCTATATTGCTGCAATGCAAAAAAATAAAATGATAATATTACAAAGTGTCATCAAAACTATTTCATCAAAATAGTAATAACTCAACAAAAAACACAATTATTTCTCGAAAACAGTAAGAACTCAAAGAAAAAGTTAAGCATTATTTCATGAAAACAATCATATTTCGAATTAAAACAAAAAATTTGCTTAGCCTGAATCAATTAAACAGTTGCAACTCAAAATACTACCTGACTAAAATAAACTTTTATTATTAGAATAACAACATAACTCAAAATACTACTCTTTATAGCAAAAAACAATCATTTGTTAAGGCCAATCACTTCAAATAACTCAAAATAATTTTGTTTTCTTGATTCACAGAAATAAACCATTCCACCAGCAAAAAGGTCACAACATGTAATTTTATTAAGAAAGAATAGTCAGAACTATGGGAATTTTTAACCTTAGGTAGACATAAGTGTTATGTATTGTTTTTTACCAAAAACATAAAATAAAAAAATTTTGAGTTAATACAGTATTGTTGAACGAGTGCGATATATGTTTTGAATGAGAAAAATTCAAATAAAAAAGTTTGAACCATTTTAAAAATAATTTCTTTTTGGATTAACCTTTGCGAACCCCAATGGTGCCTGTTTACCTATATTTGGGAACCATTACCCTACACTTTAATAGCTTAGGGCATTTGTAATAAAGTGTGAAACACATGACGATATTAGTCCCCCTTTTAAAATAACAGTAACGACTGTCCCATAATTTTACCTAGTTCCCGTTTAAATTTTCTAACTGAGTTATTATCCTGTGACTGAAATCCTGGTCATAAACCTTTTTCAGCTTATGGCTAATGAGCACCAAAATCGCTCTTATTTTGAAAAAATCAAGCAAAACCGTTGATAAAAAACAAAATTTGGCACATATAAAAAAAAAAAACTAAAGTTTTTGTCTTTAAATATGGCCGCTAGTATTGCGTGTAATATAGCCGGTGTTGTTCGTCTTTATATTCTTAATTTTACTTTGGAACATAAACTTTGCAAAAAAAAAAATAATTGAAATCAAAGTAAAGACTAGAATCTTTTATTGATCGAATACCCAAAACATTTTCCTTAATTCGAGATTCTGGATTTATTTTAAATTTAAATTTTGAACAAAACCAAAACTCTTTGTAAACCAAACTCAAAATACATACCACGAAACTGCCAACAGAGACACAAAGGCAAACACGATTGCCATCTCACATTTATGCCGTTGTATTTATAGATGTGCACATATGATTTTACCCTGTGTAAAACTTCTATAATCATTATCAGTGCCATAGTCATCAGCATCATCATTGCCAGCAGCGACAACGTCATCGTTTTTCTCCATGTGCGACACAATCAACAAGAGATAAATAAATAAACAGAAAACAAAGTGAAAAATAAACAACACAACACTCTTAAATAAAATTATACACGTTCATACGATTTATGTATACGGATTTTTTTCTAGGTATAATGCAGAAATTTATAAAAACACAAAAAAAAACCCTCCACGATAAACAATCCACAAACACACACACCACAACATTAATAAATGCACATGACACTTCCGCGCGTTTTTTTGGTTTCCGTTTGATTATTGTTTTGTGCGAATGAATTTCTGTGTAGATTTTCCATATGAAGCGTTCCATAAAAGGTTAAAAGATATTGTGTTTTTTTTTTTAAATCATACCAAATGAATAACAAATGTAAAAAAATAAAGCGAATTCATTGCATATGAGCAAAAAGTAAATAATTTAAAAATAAGTTATATAAAATGGCCAACATAAAATCAGGCACCTACGGTCAATGCTGGACTTACTAGCACAAAACTTTGCGATTTTATATAAGCTGTTATATAAATTGTATGTCAATACCAACGTTTTTAAGGAATTTATGGCATTAAAAGCTATTTTTGAGACTTCTGTTTGTATGGGAGCTATGACTTAGTAAGGTAATGTGATTTTACTCGCAGTGAAATAAGTTTGGACCAAATCCCACATAATAAGTGGCTTTACGGGCCTAAAGACTCTATTCCAGAAAGAAACTTGTGTGGGGGCTATGTGAAATTATGGACCTATTCTCCGCCATCATATGGGCATCGCAGTGACTCGGATATCGTTCCTCTATAGTGCGAATATCTTGATGGAAACTACAGGTATGTTGTGATCTCAAAGAAACATTTTAGTTTAGATTTAAAGTCAGTGACCCAAAATTTGTAAACAACAGCTGTAAAGTTCCATGCAAAAAAAAAAAAGGGATTTTGTTCCGTTGTGTAACACTACGTGACAAAATTTAAAGTCGTGACCAAATGAATCTGACAGTTAACCTTTAAAAGTAGAACAGTTTTTGAGATATTCCAAAATAACCGCTATTTGTGTTTTTAAAAAAGATGATGTGACTGAAATGCAAATATCTTCAAAAAATTTAAACGGATTATGTATTTCTTTATTTTTAGTGAAAGGTTATAAAATTTCTAAAATAACCATGGATTGCTTGTACAGATTGGTCAAGCAATGACAGAGTTACAGGGGACAAAAGTTCAAGCTTTATGGAAAATTTTATGATGTTGTTAAATTTTGCTCTTTTCAAGTTATTTTTTTTAAACCAATGATTTAAAAATCCTAATGTTTTATTGCATGCAACATTAGATTATTTTAATATGAAAATTTTGCGCCCAACAAGACATAGATTGGTGCAAAAATTACAACGCTACAGAAGACTTACTAAATTAACCCACATAGAAATTCAAAACTTTTAAGCAATTTTCAATATTTATTGTTACTAAAAATTTAGCTTTGTATATTTATTTGTTGTGGTTTAATTCAATTAATCTTCTGTAACTTTGTCATTTTTGCACCGATCTGGATCCTATTGGGCACAAAATGTTCGTATTGAAATAGGCTAAAATTATATTTTTTGGATATTTTCATATCAGGTCACACCTTTTTTTTTAAAAACACAAATAACGGTTATTTTGGAATATCTCAAAAACTGTTCTACTTTTGCCAATTCTGACTTCATATTCGGATTCAGCGGAAAATTGTACGCAAAGATTAGGTGTCAAATTCATTTGGTCAAAAAATTGTCACGTAGTGTAATCAGTGTTTTCAGAAGATGGAAGAAATTCTTTTTTTTTTCTAAAATATTAACGTAGGAAAAATCGGACTGATTTTATAAATTCTTGAAATTGTAGAGTAATGTAGTTGTAATGATAATGACTTATTTTTTACAAAAAAAAAAAATACCTGTCGCCATGTGAAAGCCAATACTAAATTAAATCTAACAACAAATTACAAGGAGGATCCCTTAGATTTCTTAAAAAAGCTACGATATAGCTAAGCCGATTAAAATTGTGACAATGGCAACTTTAAGTCGTTTAGTTCTGGAACTTTTTTTAAAGCAGCGATTTGATATTTGCAAAATAATTTAAAATGTCATAACCAGGGATGCGATTTCCATGCAAATGCATGTTTTTTGTCGATAGTCTAAAATTGATATCGACCATTGTCATTAAATTTGCGTTAAAATGGCATCGATTTGTCAAAGTTATTTACGGGAATACATAATTTATCATTAATGCGATTTCTGTATGACGTGCTAAATTCCCAATTTTTCATATTTGATAAATACACTGAAATTTATTGTAGAGGGAAAGCTAGCTTCTATGCGCATTTCACTGGTTGCTTAGGTCAGCTCATCAGGAAACCTTTTCCTAAGATTTTAGACTAAATAAAGAATAAAACCCCAAAGCGAATAAGAATTTTAAACACTCAAAGTCTTACTCGTAAGTAACAATATCAGAGCTTAAACAAAATACCAACAATAAACAGTGAGTTTATCTTTTCTTACATCCCCCTACAATTGGTTGGGTTCTTTCCGACTCGAATTGTCGCATATTTTTGTGAAAATGCATATTTTTGCATATTTTGGTTTTAAATGCATATTTTAACATTTTTGAATGACATATTTTTTTAAATTTCCATATTATGAAAAAAAGTTTTTCAAAAAATTACAAAAAAATTTTCCAAAATAAACATTTTTTAAATTATTAAATAAATTTTTTTGGAGCTCTGCCATAAATACAAGATTTCGACAAAAGATTCTTCAGTTTGTAACCGATGCAGCACCTTTCATGGTTAAAGCTGCCAAGTGGCCCAAAACACTTAACCAAAACTGTTACATGTTACTTGCTACGCACATGGTTAACATCGAGTTGCAGAGGAAATTAGAAGCCAAATCGTTAATATTGATTTATTTATTTCATACGGGAAACAATGTGGAAGAATAGCCCGACAAATTAAAAAAAATCCAAAACGTTTTGCAAAAAAATAGGGGATTTCAAACAATTAAACAAATTTCACATATTTTTGATCTAGAATCAAATGTGGGATCTGAATTAGAAAATTAATATTCTCCAAATGAATTTGCATCCTTCAAGTATGCTTCAACTTCGGTTGACGTTGAGAGATCATTTTCCATGTACAAAAGCTTTTTAACAGCCAAAGGCTTACTTTTGATGATATAAAATAGTATTTATTTGATTATGCAAACAAAAATTCAAATTATGTAGTTACTTAAATAAAGTTTTAAAAAGTATTATACCTATGAATAACAACTTTCTGAGTCGAACTAGCGATGTCCGTCCGGCTGGCTGGCTGGCTTTCCATGTAAGCTTGTGCGCAAAGTACAGGTCGCAATTTTGGAGATAATTTGATAAAATTTGGGACATAGGTTTTTATTGGCACAAGAACCAAAACCAAATGGGCCGAATCGTAGAACCACGAGGGAAGATAGGGGGATATTTCTTCCTCTCAGAAACTATCAAACCGATTTTAATGAAATTTAAAACATGGATAGGTCCGTATTTATATGGACACATAAGCTATATAGTTTTAAAAAAATAGGACCACAAGGGGAGATAGGGGCAATTTTTGCCTCCCAACCCGATTTTAATGAAATTTAAAACATAGATAGATCCATATCTATATGGACACATAAGCTATACAGTTTTTCAAAAATAGGACCACAAGGGGTGGTAGGGTGCAATTTCTGCCTCTCACAAACTTTCAAACCGATTTTAATGAAGTTTATAAACATAGATAAATCCATATTTATATGGACACATAAGCATGATGTGTTTTTAAATACTGTGTTGTAGGGTATCATATTGTCGGGCTTGACTTTCTTACTTGTTTTTTTTTTTGTTTTAAATAAAATTCAAAAAGCAAATGCTTTTTATTGACAAAGTTCAAGTTTTAGTGCATATTTTTTTATTTTTTAATGCATATTTTGGAGTTTTTAGTGCATATTTTATGTGCATATCTATAATTTCATCCCTAGTCATAACCATATTTTACTGGGGTTAATATAGTACCTACACAGAAAGGAAAACACTCGGGATAAAATAAGTTTTTTATACTTACTTTAAGTACGAGTCGTACTCAAAAATTGAAGTACGAATAACACTAAAACGTACTTAAAACCATCCTAAATGGGATCACTTCGAAAATCGATCCCGGAATTTCTTAAAATAAGTATAACATTCTTAAATTAAGTAAAAAAAGATTGAACTTTTCGTTGGTAGTGCCACTTTGAGAGTAAAATTACAAAGTTAGCGTTTAAATCTAATTTTACTTATCAAAGTTTGTTGTAGACACTACAAAAACACCACACAAGTAGTTAACAAATGATTTGCTTGTTGTGTGTAGAAACAAAAAAAACACATTATTTTCATGTTTAAAAAGTAAAATTGAAAGCAATATATGTGCATTAGGTTTTTAAAGTTAAAACCTTATTGGGAATGATGCTGGTGTTCTATAATTTAAATTCTTTAAGGTATTAAACCGGTAAGTAAATCAATCATAATAAAATTCTCCTCCTCATTTCACTTTTGGTTTATTTCAAGTACGAATTCGGGATTGAATCAACTTTATAGTACTTGAATCAAGTTTTACTTAAATCAATCTAATTTTTGGATTGTTTCAAATACGAATTCCGGACTGAATATAGATAAGTAAAGTATATCTCGATTGAAAATCCGTACTTGAATTAATCTTTCTGTACTTGATTCGAGAAAATTCATACTCACCATATTATTAATACCGCTTCGGATTGATTTGAGTACGGATGGATTGATTTTTTTTAGAGCGTAGGTTTTGAATTCCATTATGCATTTGTGCTGTGTGTAACGCCTTAAAATATTGGTCCTAGATCAAAGATGCCCAGTAGTGGCTGATATCAGCAAATTAAACTCACACGTATACTTACGCTCTTTTGTTTGATCGTCAATCAACCAATAGGAAATCAGCATGTTGAGTGGGAGAGACAAACTACACTTGCAGAACTTCTGTGTCTTATTTTACATTTTAATCGTCATCGAGACTGCTGTCAGTGAACATATATGCAAATTGAAATTATTGCGATATATTAATGATGTCAGCCGAAAAGTATTTTATGTTACAAAATGCTTTTGATGACATGCAATGTCTTATTTGTCATAAGACATTTAGATGTCCGCATATATAAATTACTAGCTGTCCCGGCAAACGTTGTTTTGCCATAAACCTAATTTCAAGTAAAATAAATTCCTCTTTCTTTCACTTGAGCGCTTTATACCATAATCGGCGTTGAAAAAAAAACAATAGCTATTTATTTCTTTATTTCTTTTCGTTACATATTCAAAAGTTAAACATAAAAAAGTGATGTATTTTTTATCCCGAAGTATGATAATCAAACAGAGATAATCAATTTTTATTGCATGGGGTCTTCACCTGAAAATTTTTTGTTATACCAAACGTCAAAGTCTATATAAAAAACTCTAAACACTCTGGCATTGCAAATGCCAATCTAAAAGGAAATTTGAATTAATTTGGGACGTCTGTGGCAATCATCGGAGTTCGTGGCAGCAAAACATTTTCGTCTCGGAATTTACCATTCAAAAAGGTAGCTTCGATAACGTTTTTCATCAATTTGTTAACGACCAATCGTGTAGTATTGCAAAGCCGAAGTAGAATAACCGGAGAAAAAAACGTTTAATAAAAATACATAGACTTATCAAAAGAATCGTTTAATTAATTACCTTTACCTTTATTTTACGCCGTAAATGTTAAAATGTATAGCCTTTAATTCCTTCAAGACTTGAAACTTCCATCGGATAATTAATTAAGAAGACATGGGGAGATGGAGCTTTTACCCTTTTTGCCCTATTTTACGCCCTAATTGTTGGAAATTCAAAAACATGTATATCTTAAAGTTCCTTTAGATATTACAGTACCGGTTGATTAGTTAAAAAGATATAGGGAGGAGGAGCGTTTGCCTCTCTTAATTTCACGCCCTGAATAATAAAAATTATAGGCTATAGTTCCTTCCAGATGTAACACTATTTGCCTGCGAAATTTCAAGAAAATCGGTTAATCAGTTATGAAAATATTGGGAGGGGGAGCTTTTACCCGTTTTGCCCTATGTTACGCCCTCTAGCGATATAAAATATATACATTAAGATCTATCCCGAATGTCATTGTACAATAAAAAATCATAATATGGATAATGAAACCCATTTTGTTGAAATTTATATGGGAATAATATATAGGAAAATCTAAATGCAATATCTCTGGAACCACTGGGCCAATTTCATCCAATCTTCACATAAACCATCTACAGACTATCCCCAAAGTATCGTGATAGTTTTCGTTTAAGTCTAACGACCCGCTTTTGCAGTTAGTGGTGACATAAAAGTGTACACTTCTTTTTATATATATAGAAGATATATGTATGTATGATAGATATATATATATCTCTCAATACATTCATCAAGAGTATTACTAAAATATGTACATTCATTAATTTTACATTTCCCTTTTGTTAAACAAAGAAACAGAAAAAAATTACAACACCCGCCACACATATGCTTTCGTCGCAATCTCGATGACGACTAAATAAAATGAATAGCAAATTGTTTTCTTCCAGTGTAATTTCGTCACTCTCACCAATACTACTACCTTGGGCATCTTTGTCCTAGACCCACCTTAAAGTATACCGATCGACTCAGAATCACTTTCTGGGTCGAACTAACGATGTCCGTTCGGCTGGCTGTCCATGTAACCTTGTGCGCAAAGTACAGGTCGCAATTTTGGAGATAATTTGATAAAATTTGGGACATGGATTCTTATTAGCACAAGGACCAAGCCTATTGAAAATGGGCCGAATTGTAGGACCACGAGGGAAGATTTTTTCCTCTCAGAAACTATCAAACCGATTTTAATAAAATTTAAAACATAGATAAAACCATATCTATATGAACACCTAAGCTGTACAGTTTTTCAAAAATAGGACCACAAGGGAAGGTAGGGGACAATTTCTGCCGCTCACAAACTTTCAAGCCGATTGATATGAAGTTTATAAATATTGATGAATCCATATTTTTATGGACACATAAGCATGATGTGGTTTTAAGTACTTCGGTGCTGGGCATCATATGGTCGGGCTTGACCGACTATACTTTCCACGGCCAAGCGATCTTTCATTGGTTTCCATAAAAAACAGAGGAAAATCAAGAATATTTTTAATAATTAAATTTAATGAAAAATAAATTTAATGAACTTAAGCCCTTTTAAAAAATATTAGGAATTTGGATTAAAAACCATAAATAGTTCAACAAAATAACTACAATACTAATTATTTTTAATAATAATAAGGGATTAAGCCCATTTTCCATTAAATTATTCCGTTAACAAACAAAACTACTGGTTGGGGTCTCCGTGGAATCCAACAAAAGTTCATCAGTGAAAAATAATATTCTCATAGTTTTAGCGTTGCATATCAGGGGATGTTCGATAATGTTTTTATACCAGCTGTTAAAAACCAGCCAACCTTTTGTTGGTTTTATGAAACCAGCACGTACTGCAGCTGCTTCGAACGCTTTGTTTTCTGCCCAAGCGATTTTAACGTGCCTTAACGTCCATCGGCTTTAGAAGCTGTGACATTTTTTCTTGGGGATTATTTCAAAAGTGACGGTTCACACACTTCAAGTTTGACTCGTCAAGTCTTGAATTGTTAGTTAGAGGTAAAAATAAATGCCATTCTTTTTCCCTTCTCTCCTAAAAGCTCAAGATTCGACGAGTCAAACTTGACGTGTGTGAACCGGCCCAAAGAGGGTGTATAAAACAGTCAAATACCATGCCTCAACTAAAAATTACCATTCAAAATAATCAATAAGATTTCCCTATGACGTGCTAAATCCCAGTTTTTACACTGGAATTTATTGTTGAGGGAAAGCTTGTCTCTATGGGCATTTCAAATGAAATCATGAGCACTACACCTGAACTTTGCGAAAAGTTATGTAAAATAAGCTTAAAAAAGAACTCGAATATGCATAGCAGAGCGTCCTCTTACTCGATTATATTTTAAACAGCTAGTCAAAAAAGAGTTTCCAAAAACATATGTATACTGTATTTAAAAAAAAATTAATACAAGGGTGGCTTATTTTGCACCTTGAAAAAAACAATTTTTATACCACAAAACTCTATAAAATAGATGTAATTATCCTTTTTTGAGCATTGAAATTTTTATTTATTCTTATTTTGCTTAAAAGTTAAATTTGTTGTACAAAAATTGTAGGTTATTAAAAAAAAATTCTAACAATACTGATTCTCACACAAAAATGTTTCTACTTTTGCTAACATTTCACAGTATAGAAAACACAAGCACTGACAGCAACAATTGTTAGCGCTGCACAAAATATCACTAATTGAATTGATAGTTGTTCAAAAAAAAAAAAAACAACAAACAACAAAGATCTCAAAAACCTCTAGTAGTTGTATTTTTAACTTACACCTCAATTAAAACTGAAAAATGTAAAAAATTCTATTCGAAATCAGTGAAATAAATAAATAAATTGTGCTGTTTGTCTAATTCTCGAAACTATAAACGTCAATTTTGTTGTCTCTGGTTATATATATTCAATTTAATTTTGTTAATTTATATTTTTTAGAATTTGTGTATGAAATGGGCAAATTTTTTTTATCATTTATTTTTTAGACGTGCGTGTAATAAAAACAAAATATTTTTTTCCATGAATCCATATGTCTCTGTTTGTGTATGTATGTGTTTACTGATGCAAAAATTAGTCATGATATTTTCTTTTTTAGTCAACAGAGTAAAATGTAATAGTGCTAACGAAATAGAAAACCGCTCACTATGAAAATTTTTACACCCTCAAGCGCTATGGGCGTGGCGTGGAGGGAAAAATTATGTTTAATTTGTTACACAAAAGAATTCTGTTTCAAAACCCACCTTTTAGTATACCAATTGACTAATTTAACCAATTAACCAATTTGTATCGATCTACTCATGTTTCTCCGTCTAGCTGGATGTTCATGAAAATCTTATGTGCAAAGTACACCTTTCCTCGATTTATACGATACTTTTTTTGGTTTTCGTTTTACATCGATGGATTTGAAAATTTCCTCAATTTACACGATTTTTTTTATTATTAATATTACTAGCAAAATTGCTGTTTTTTAGAAAATATGTCCCGCACAATTATCAAAAATAATTTTTTTATAACAAAAATATATACACGTAAGAACTATTAGGCCCGTTTTCACGACTTCCCTTTAACGTTCGATATAGTTAACGGTACCTTTAGCACTAGTGAGGAATAAAGTTACCTTCAACTATTTTTCGTTTTCACAACTTCTGTATAAAATAAACTTAACATTTTTAAAAAAGTGGCAATACTAAAGAAAATACCGATTATTTTTGCCAAAATAAAAATACGAACTGGCAACTACGTACTTTTTTTTACATTTACAAAATATACGTATAATTGGAGTTGCCATATATAAAAAATATGTGAATATAATATGGCAATCTCAAATCTAAACCTTACGACAAAAGTTAAAGGTAGAACCAGAGTACCGAAACGTTCACTCATTTTTCAGTCATGAGCGAGCGTGAAAAATTAAAAATTTTACTGCTTTTTCATCCTCATGAGGGTGAGGAAAAAAACTAATTTGAATTTCCTCATTCATGAAAAATGAGCAAACAAAAAAATTCATAAGTGAATTTGTCAGATATGAAAAATTTAAAAAAATTCACAATCAAATTCCTCATAATGAAAAAAACGCAACCATTAACAGCGGGAAAATGAAGCAGTAAAGAGGCCTTATAGAAGGCCTCTTTGCCGATATAAAGTTTTCTAATTTATACAGTGTGTTATTGGAGACCAAAACCCTGACTTCTTGCATCTACTTTAAAGGCCTTCTTAAAATAATAAAGAATAAAGCTTTATTCCAGTGTAATTGTATTTGCTAATAATGCGAAGTGAATAAATTAATAATTAAACTTGGTACACATTCCAACATAACTACTAATAAAACGATTTCGATAGGCCTTATCTTAGAGTAGAAAATTTAAATTTGTAAAATATTTTATAAAAACCCTTCTAAAAGAACTTTTAAAATAAGGCAGAGTGGAATAAGTAAGAGTTTATTAAATATACAACTGTAAACCTTATTTAAGGCCTAAAAAGTGAAAGCGCTGGCAATTTTTCCCGCTGGACAACGCGACAGCATGTGTGTGTATTTGTTTGTGTAAAAAATTTTTGGTAAAGGGAACCAGCCAAAGTGTCTGTTGGATTTTTTTGTAGGAAACAATTATTGAAAAAAAATTAAAAGAACTGCACATATCGTCATCTTAAATGCAGAATAATCTAACATCACATTAATAAGTTTACATGCAAGGCATAAAACTTTGTAATATGTTAATTATTTGAAATTTAAAAGAATTTTAAATATTTCAGCTCAAAATGCGATAACCGATATATTTTTGAGAAAAAAATATTATATTTATTGTTATTTTTGAAGTTGTGTGTGTTACGTTAAATTAGTTTGTAATTTTCAGAAATAAAAAGACGTATCATCAAAAAATGTATATAAGTATTAAGTGAAACAAACATTTAAAATAATTAAATATTTTTTGTTAAATTACCGGAAAATTAGAATATATATATGATAACCACAAGAATATTTATATTATTATAGATATTATGATTATGTTAATTACTAATAAGTAGTGGTTTAAACTAAAAATTTTACTTCATTAAATTTAGCTATGAATTAATTTAGAAAGCTATCTTTTTCATTCTAATTTAAAAGTATTTTGATCTCCTTAAAATGAATTTTTTTTACAACGAACAAATTTAGCAAATAAATATTTGACCTATTTGTCTCCATATAACGAATTATTTTAAATGAAATCTGCATACTTACAAAGATCCACTTGGAAGAATGCAATCCTTACAAAAAAAACAGATTATTTTAAATAAACTAATAAAAAACATTTCTTTTGTATTATAAACTTTTTATATGATGAAGAAATTTTGTGGTCCAATACAGATTCATTATAGGAAAGTTCGACTGTATTTAAATTTATTAAAAAGGACATACATACATATATTAACTCAAAAATCTAAGGACCTGCAGATGTTGCCATTTATTCTTGGAAATTCTTAGCGTTTGGGAGTGCAATAAGGTTGGCTGCAAAATTTCAAAATTACTAACGGTTCGGTTCTTTTAATTTTAAAGCACATTTTTATTTTTTCTTATGCAATACTTAAAATTATTATTATAAATCATTATCTGTTCACTAATTTCTATAACACCGCAGTGACAGTTATAAAACAGATTACCTAGTTTTGATGTTTAAAAATATTAATGTGCTCTTATAAAAAGAATTAAAAACTCTGCTAATTTTTTTCTTGAGTGTGATTATACATTATGTTGTTAAAAATATTATATATGTATTTAATGATACGTCATTTTTAATTTTGTAAATAACTTGGTTATTTTTTAAGATAGAAGTTTAAAATTTTATAAAAATATGTAACGTGAATCGTAATCAACAAAAAAAGTCAACTTCAAATGTTCCAATAATATCTACATAGTTTTGCATTTACGCTAACGATATGTGTTTTGTTTGTAAAAAAAAAAGTTCGTTGATGCCTTTAAAAGGTCCCTGTTTCTTTCGTCAAAAAGACGTACCTATAGGCAGCAATTATTAAGAAAAAAAAATAGCCACAAGAATTTGTTGGTATTTTGTGCTTGTAAAAATATTTTGGTTTCTGTACAAATCGCGCCGGTGGTTTTTTTTTTCTTTGAAAATTAAAAAGGTCTTGTTTTGCTACAATTTATGTGTAAGTAACCAAAATACATAAAAGCAAATGTGACAGTATCAAAAAATCTGTTTTGTTAATTGTAGTGTTTAACTTTATTGTTTTTTTATTTTTTTTTTGCAATCAGGGACATCATCACTATCACTTTCATTATCACTTTTGATGTCCTGCCGATGAACAAGTTTATAATGACTTTTTATGTTCGATTTTATCTTTCCACAAAGTTCTTTTTTGCATGATGTTATTAAACAAGTGCTTTTTTTTGAAGATGCTTTATACGACACAAATTTCTTTATGTTGAACTGTTTTTTTGGCATTGTTAAACTTTTGAACTTAGACACACACTCCACGTCAATCACCTACTAAGAACTGTATTCAGTAAAAACTATCTATATGAATATATGTAAATATTTTGCATTGCCAGTGCAAAGTGTTTTACAGTTATTGCCTGTCACAATGATAAAAAGGTAACCACAATACTTCGAAAAATGTACAATAAGAAAAGGCAACTGGACAATTCATTCCAACATCTGTGCATACATTTTAATTCTACCTAATGGTATATCATAACTTTTTACAAAATACCAAATGTGCACCTGTGTTTGCACGTTAAATAAATTACCATAAAATGGTAAGGTTAACTCTTTGGGCTCGGTTATATAATTGTAGCATAAAAAAAGTAAGCAATAAATTTAGTGCGAAACAATAAAGTTTCATTAATACATCAATAAAACACATCTTCTTTCGCAAAAACTCTACCTACTGTCACATTTGCTTTTATGTATATTGGTTACTTACACAAATTGTAGCAAAACAAGACCTTTTTAATTTTCAAAGAAAAAAAAAAACCACCGGCGCGATTTGTACAGAAACCAAAATATTTTTACAAGCACAAAATACCAACAAATTCTTGTGGCTATTTTTTTTTCTTAATAATTGCTGCCTATAGGTACGTCTTTTTGACGAAAGAAACAGGGACCTTTTAAAGGCATCAACGAACTTTTTTTTTACAAACAAAACACATATCGTTAGCGTAAATGCAAAACTATGTAGATATTATTGGAACATTTGAAGTTGACTTTTTTTGTTGATTACGATTCACGTTACATATTTTTATAAAATTTTATCATTAAATACATATATAATATTTTTAACAACATAATGTATAATCACACTCAAGAAAAAAATTAGCAGAGTTTTTAATTCTTTTTATAAGAGCACATTAATATTTTTAAACATCAAAACTAGGTAATCTGTTTTATAACTGTCACTGCGGTGTTATAGAAATTAGTGAACAGATAATGATTTATAATAATAATTTTAAGTATTGCATAAGAAAAAATAAAAATGTGCTTTAAAATTAAAAGAACCGAACCGTTAGTAATTTTGAAATTTTGCAGCCTACCTTATTGGACTCCCAAACGCTAAGAATTTCCAAGAATAAATGGCAACATCTGCAGGTCCTTAGATTTTTGAGTTAATATATGTATGTATGTCCTTTTTAATAAATTTAAATACAGTCGAACTTTCCTATAATGAATCTGTATTGGACCACAAAATTTCTTCATCATATAAAAAGTTTATAATACAAAAGAAATGTTTTTTATTAGTTTATTTAAAATAATCTGTTTTTTTTGTAAGGATTGCATTCTTCCAAGTGGATCTTTGTAAGTATGCAGATTTCATTTAAAATAATTCGTTATATGGAGACAAATGGGTCAAATATTTATTTGCTAAATTTGTTCGTTGTAAAAAAAATTCATTTTAAGGAGATCAAAATACTTTTAAATTAGAATGAAAAAGATAGCTTTCTAAATTAATTCATAGCTAAATTTAATGAAGTAAAATTTTTAGTTTAAACCACTACTTATTAGTAATTAACATAATCATAATATCTATAATAATATAAATATTCTTGTGGTTATCATATATATATTCTAATTTTCCGGTAATTTAACAAAAAATATTTAATTATTTTAAATGTTTGTTTCACTTAATACTTATATACATTTTTTGATGATACGTCTTTTTATTTCTGAAAATTACAAACTAATTTAACGTAACACACACAACTTCAAAAATAACAATAAATATAATATTTTTTTCTCAAAAATATATCGGTTATCGCATTTTGAGCTGAAATATTTAAAATTCTTTTAAATTTCAAATAATTAACATATTACAAAGTTTTATGCCTTGCATGTAAACTTATTAATGTGATGTTAGATTATTCTGCATTTAAGATGACGATATGTGCAGTTCTTTTAATTTTTTTTCAATAATTGTTTCCTACAAAAAATCCAACAGACACTTTGGCTGGTTGCCTTTACCAAAAATATTTTACACAAACAAATACACACACAGGCATTTCGAGCTGTGGTCATGCAAACTGTCGAGCAACAACAACATTACTAATGAGGATCGTTTCTAAAAATTTTTTTTTCCTCATTCCTCATGACTGAAGAAAGGCAAAAATGTATTTTTCCTCAAAAACATAAATGAATTTGGCGAAATATTAACAATTCAGTTATGACTGTGAAAAAAGTTACATATTTTACATTTTTCATTTATGAAAAAAATTCAAGAATGGTTGAATATGAGCGATCACATATGAATTTCTCTGAACTCTGGGTAGAACGTTCCTCTCTTTAGCTTATCCTTCACTTTTAGATTAAAGGGAACTTGTGATAATTAAAAACTCATTATCTATTCGATAACTTCCTACATTTAGCTATCGTTAAGTCGTGAAAACGGGCCTTAAACTATTAAAGATAAAAATTAAGTTTCCAGTTTTTCTATTCACACGACCAAGAAGCATAACAATATATTAAAAAATCAATACAATATTTATCGCTAATTCGCACAGCGGTTACAATAATTTTACGCTTTTGTGCATCCAAACTTGCTTAGTTATAGTGGAACTAAATGAGCCTGCGTACAACGAACGTTCGGTACATAACAATTAAAAACATGGAAAAGTCAATAATGATCTGGATAGAAGATTTCATAAACGAATTGAATTTACTTTAAAAACAAAATTTTAATTTTATTCGTATTTGGGTCTTTTTTTCAATTTACACGATTTCTCATACAAAAATGTTTTATTTCGATTTAAACCAATTATTGAGGAACACATCTATCGTGTAACTCGAGGGATAGGTGTATAGTTCGCTACTTTACCCACCTTGAAAGCTCATTACTTTTGTTTCAAAACTAAAAACAATCAAAGGTCCCTCTTAAGAATATACAAGGTACAAAAAAATATATGCAAAGAAAAAATAGTTTGTCCTACATAAACACTTGTTAATATCTTACATTAGCGTGGCCGTTAGTTGTATCGAGAACTTTTTTTTTTGATTTCTTATATTCTACCCCCCCCCCCCAAATCGGTTCAGTTTTATGTAAAAACAAGTAAGAAAGTATAGTCGGTCAAGCCCGACCATATGATACCCAGCACCACAGTACTTAAAAACACATCATGCTTATGTGTCCATATAAATATGGATTTCTCTTTGTTTAAAAACTTCATTAAAATCGGTTTGAAAGTTTGTGAGAGGCAGAAATTGCCCCCTACATCCCCTTGTGGTCCTATTTTTGAAAAACTGTATAGCTTATGTGTCCATATAGATATGGATCTACCTATGTTTTAAATTTCATTAAAATCAGTTTGAGAGGCAAAAACTGCCCCTTTCTTCCCTTGTGTTCCTATATTTTTTAAAACTGTATAGCTTATATGTCCATATAGATATGGATCTATCTATGTTTTAAATTTCATTTAAATCGGTTTGAGAGACAAAAATTGCCCTTATCACCCCTTGTGGTCCTATTTTTTTAAAACTGTATAGCTTATGTGTCCATATAGATATGGATCTATCCATGTTTTAAATTTCATTAAAATCGGTTTGATAGTTTCTGAGAGGAAGAAATTTCCCCTTATCTTCCCTCGTGGTCCTACGACTTGGCCCATTTTCAATAGGCTTGGTCCTTGTGCCAATAAGAACCTATCTCCAAAGTTGCGACCTGTACTTTGCGCACAAGGTTACATGGACAGCCAGCCAGCCAGCCTGCCAGCCAGCCGGACGGACATCGTTAGATCCGTATACTTTAAGGTGGGTCTAGGACCACTATTTTAAGGCGTTACACACATCAGCACAAATGCATAATACCCTCTCCACTATTGTGGTGTGGGTATAAAAATACAAAAAAATTTCGTAGCGATAAGTTGTGTTTTAGGGGACGCCCCTCAAAGATTGTCTTCAAGCCATTTATTCAAATGTAATTTGTTTGGGTATGACTATCTCTTAAAAACAACATTTTACAAGAATATGATATATGGCAATATTTTAGCTCTTCTAGTCAACAACATTAGCCTTTTTTTTTTTTGCTTAAATTAATATTTTAGAAAATAATGAAGAAAATAACAAACAAAATACCGAACATTTTGAATACGTTTTATATATGGGGGATTTCATGTCAAGTGACCCAATTTTGAAATCGATGTCTTCCGATTTGGATGAAATTTGCACCAAGGTTAGTCCTATTGGATAGTAGTTTAGACACAAATTTTCAACAAGATCGGTCTAAAAGTTTCTGAGTTAGTGGGGGTCAAAATTTGACATTTTGGCCATACAGGTGTTCTTTCTTATCCATGTAACTTATTACCTATTGGTGTTAGCAAAATTTGTCCCAAGTAGCTTCGATAGCTATTTGATCCATCTTTTGAAAAAAATTTTTTTTGTTTTTTTTAAAAATTTTTTTTTTTTAAATTTAAAACTTTTTTTTATTTTTTTTTTTAGCGGGAATGTTTTTTTTTTTTTTTTTTTGTTCAAAAGAAAGCTTATGTCTTTTCCTTTAAGGTAGTTTTGGTCCCTTTTTGGGATGCGAGCGGCTTATGTATAAAAAAAATTATTTCTAACTCTAGACAAGGGTTTTTCAATTTTTAGCATATGCAGTGTTCTTTCTCATCCATTTAACTTATTACCTATTAGTGTTAGCAGAATTTGTCCCAAGTAGCTTCGATAGCTATTTGATCAATATTCTGAACATTTTTTTTTTTTGTTTTTTTAAAACTTTTTTTTAAATTTAAAATTTTTTTTTTAAATGTAAATTTTTTTTTTATATTTTTTTTTTATCCGGAATGTTTTTTTTTTTTTTTTTTGTTCAAAAGAAAGCTTATGTCTTACCCTTTAAGGTAGTTTTGGTCGCTTTTTGGGATGCGAGTGGCTTATGTATAAAAAAAATTATTTCTAACTCTAGACGAGGGTTTTTAAATTTTTAGCATATGCACTATTTTGAATTTTTTCCTATTTGTGCTTAAGTGTTTCTAAAGCCTTAAAAATAAAACGTTTGCAAAGAAACTAGACAAATTAACCTTTCCGACGGTATGTTACAAACCCAATTATTATTTTATACCTTCGATACTATAATGCCCACAATATGTTAATCCCAGGAATAAAATCACTTTTTTCTGTAGAAATGTTGACAAATAATTCTTTTTTTAATTTTTCCTACATAAATTTTATTAAATTATTTATCTTTATCTTTTTATCATTATTATTAGAAATTATTATTATTATATTTATATATTAATTTAATTATTATTACAAATTAATAAAAAGAATTAAATTTGTCAACATTTCTACAGAAAAAAAGTGATTTTATTCCTGGGATTAACATATTGTGGGCATTATAGTATCGAAGGTATAAAATAAAAATTGGGTTTGTAACATACCGTCGGAAAGGTTAATTTGTCTACTTTCTTTGCAAACGTTTTATTTTTAAGGCTTTAGAAACACTTAAACATAAATAGGAAAAAATTCAAAATAGTGCATATGCTAAAAATTGAAAAACCCTTGTCTAGAGTTAGAAATTATTTTTTTTTATACATAAGCCGCTCGCATCCCAAAAAGGGACCAAAACTACCTTAAAGGAAAAGACATAAGCTTTCTTTTGAACAAAAAAAAAAAAAAAAAAAAAAAACATTCCCGCTAAAAAAAAAAATAAAAAAAAGTTTTAAATTTAAAAAAAAAAAATAAAAAAAATTTTTAAAAAAAACAAAAAAAATTTTTTTCAAAAGATGGATCAAATAGCTATCGAAGCTACTTGGGACAAATTTTGCTAACACCAATAGGTAATAAGTTACATGGATAAGAAAGAACACCTGTATGGCCAAAATGTCAAATTTTGACCCCCACTAACTCAGAAACTTTTAGACCGATCTTGTTGAAAATTTGTGTCTAAACTACTATCCAATAGGACTAACCTTGGTGCAAATTTCATCCAAATCGGAAGACATCGATTTCAAAATTGGGTCACGACATGAAATCCCCCATATAAGGGGGATTTAATGTTAAGTGTCGCCATTTTTGAAATGGATGTCTTCCGCTTTGGATGATATTTACACCAAGGTTAGTTCTATTGGATAGTAGCTTAGACACAAATTTTCAACAAGATCGGTCAAAAAGTCTTAGAGTTCTTTTCGTTACATATTCAAAAGTTAAACATAAAAAAGTGATGTATTTTTTATCCCGAAGTATGATAATCAAACAGAGATAATCAATTTTTATTGCATGGGGTCTTCACCTGAAAATTTTTTGTTATACCAAACGTCAAAGTCTATATAAAAAACTCTAAACACTCTGGCATTGCAAATGCCAATCTAAAAGGAAATTTGAATTAATTTGGGACGTCTGTGGCAATCATCGGAGTTCGTGGCAGCAAAACATTTTCGTCTCGGAATTTACCATTCAAAAAGGTAGCTTCGATAACGTTTTTCATCAATTTGTTAACGACCAATCGTGTAGTATTGCAAAGCCGAAGTAGAATAACCGGAGAAAAAAACGTTTAATAAAAATACATAGACTTATCAAAAGAATCGTTTAATTAATTACCTTTACCTTTATTTTACGCCGTAAATGTTAAAATGTATAGCCTTTAATTCCTTCAAGACTTGAAACTTCCATCGGATAATTAATTAAGAAGACATGGGGAGATGGAGCTTTTACCCTTTTTGCCCTATTTTACGCCCTAATTGTTGGAAATTCAAAAACATGTATATCTTAAAGTTCCTTTAGATATTACAGTACCGGTTGATTAGTTAAAAAGATATAGGGAGGAGGAGCGTTTGCCTCTCTTAATTTCACGCCCTGAATAATAAAAATTATAGGCTATAGTTCCTTCCAGATGTAACACTATTTGCCTGCGAAATTTCAAGAAAATCGGTTAATCAGTTATGAAAATATTGGGAGGGGGAGCTTTTACCCGTTTTGCCCTATGTTACGCCCTCTAGCGATATAAAATATATACATTAAGATCTATCCCGAATGTCATTGTACAATAAAAAATCATAATATGGATAATGAAACCCATTTTGTTGAAATTTATATGGGAATAATATATAGGAAAATCTAAATGCAATATCTCTGGAACCACTGGGCCAATTTCATCCAATCTTCACATAAACCATCTACAGACTATCCCCAAAGTATCGTGATAGTTTTCGTTTAAGTCTAACGACCCGCTTTTGCAGTTAGTGGTGACATAAAAGTGTACACTTCTTTTTATATATATAGAAGATATATGTATGTATGATAGATATATATATATCTCTCAATACATTCATCAAGAGTATTACTAAAATATGTACATTCATTAATTTTACATTTCCCTTTTGTTAAACAAAGAAACAGAAAAAAATTACAACACCCGCCACACATATGCTTTCGTCGCAATCTCGATGACGACTCAATAAAATGAATAGCAAATTGTTTTCTTCCAGTGTAATTTCGTCACTCTCACCAATACTACTACCTTGGGCATCTTTGTCCTAGACCCACCTTAAAGTATACCGATCGACTCAGAATCACTTTCTGGGTCGAACTAACGATGTCCGTTCGGCTGGCTGTCCATGTAACCTTGTGCGCAAAGTACAGGTCGCAATTTTGGAGATAATTTGATAAAATTTGGGACATGGATTCTTATTAGCACAAGGACCAAGCCTATTGAAAATGGGCCGAATTGTAGGACCACGAGGGAAGATTTTTTCCTCTCAGAAACTATCAAACCGATTTTAATAAAATTTAAAACATAGATAAAACCATATCTATATGAACACCTAAGCTGTACAGTTTTTCAAAAATAGGACCACAAGGGAAGGTAGGGGACAATTTCTGCCGCTCACAAACTTTCAAGCCGATTGATATGAAGTTTATAAATATTGATGAATCCATATTTTTATGGACACATAAGCATGATGTGGTTTTAAGTACTTCGGTGCTGGGCATCATATGGTCGGGCTTGACCGACTATACTTTCCACGGCCAAGCGATCTTTCATTGGTTTCCATAAAAAACAGAGGAAAATCAAGAATATTTTTAATAATTAAATTTAATGAAAAATAAATTTAATGAACTTAAGCCCTTTTAAAAAATATTAGGAATTTGGATTAAAAACCATAAATAGTTCAACAAAATAACTACAATACTAATTATTTTTAATAATAATAAGGGATTAAGCCCATTTTCCATTAAATTATTCCGTTAACAAACAAAACTACTGGTTGGGGTCTCCGTGGAATCCAACAAAAGTTCATCAGTGAAAAATAATATTCTCATAGTTTTAGCGTTGCATATCAGGGGATGTTCGATAATGTTTTTATACCAGCTGTTAAAAACCAGCCAACCTTTTGTTGGTTTTATGAAACCAGCACGTACTGCAGCTGCTTCGAACGCTTTGTTTTCTGCCCAAGCGATTTTAACGTGCCTTAACGTCCATCGGCTTTAGAAGCTGTGACATTTTTTCTTGGGGATTATTTCAAAAGTGACGGTTCACACACTTCAAGTTTGACTCGTCAAGTCTTGAATTGTTAGTTAGAGGTAAAAATAAATGCCATTCTTTTTCCCTTCTCTCCTAAAAGCTCAAGATTCGACGAGTCAAACTTGACGTGTGTGAACCGGCCCAAAGAGGGTGTATAAAACAGTCAAATACCATGCCTCAACTAAAAATTACCATTCAAAATAATCAATAAGATTTCCCTATGACGTGCTAAATCCCAGTTTTTACACTGGAATTTATTGTTGAGGGAAAGCTTGTCTCTATGGGCATTTCAAATGAAATCATGAGCACTACACCTGAACTTTGCGAAAAGTTATGTAAAATAAGCTTAAAAAAGAACTCGAATATGCATAGCAGAGCGTCCTCTTACTCGATTATATTTTAAACAGCTAGTCAAAAAAGAGTTTCCAAAAACATATGTATACTGTATTTAAAAAAAAATTAATACAAGGGTGGCTTATTTTGCACCTTGAAAAAAACAATTTTTATACCACAAAACTCTATAAAATAGATGTAATTATCCTTTTTTGAGCATTGAAATTTTTATTTATTCTTATTTTGCTTAAAAGTTAAATTTGTTGTACAAAAATTGTAGGTTATTAAAAAAAAATTCTAACAATACTGATTCTCACACAAAAATGTTTCTACTTTTGCTAACATTTCACAGTATAGAAAACACAAGCACTGACAGCAACAATTGTTAGCGCTGCACAAAATATCACTAATTGAATTGATAGTTGTTCAAAAAAAAAAAAAACAACAAACAACAAAGATCTCAAAAACCTCTAGTAGTTGTATTTTTAACTTACACCTCAATTAAAACTGAAAAATGTAAAAAATTCTATTCGAAATCAGTGAAATAAATAAATAAATTGTGCTGTTTGTCTAATTCTCGAAACTATAAACGTCAATTTTGTTGTCTCTGGTTATATATATTCAATTTAATTTTGTTAATTTATATTTTTTAGAATTTGTGTATGAAATGGGCAAATTTTTTTTATCATTTATTTTTTAGACGTGCGTGTAATAAAAACAAAATATTTTTTTCCATGAATCCATATGTCTCTGTTTGTGTATGTATGTGTTTACTGATGCAAAAATTAGTCATGATATTTTCTTTTTTAGTCAACAGAGTAAAATGTAATAGTGCTAACGAAATAGAAAACCGCTCACTATGAAAATTTTTACACCCTCAAGCGCTATGGGCGTGGCGTGGAGGGAAAAATTATGTTTAATTTGTTACACAAAAGAATTCTGTTTCAAAACCCACCTTTTAGTATACCAATTGACTAATTTAACCAATTAACCAATTTGTATCGATCTACTCATGTTTCTCCGTCTAGCTGGATGTTCATGAAAATCTTATGTGCAAAGTACACCTTTCCTCGATTTATACGATACTTTTTTTGGTTTTCGTTTTACATCGATGGATTTGAAAATTTCCTCAATTTACACGATTTTTTTTATTATTAATATTACTAGCAAAATTGCTGTTTTTTAGAAAATATGTCCCGCACAATTATCAAAAATAATTTTTTTATAACAAAAATATATACACGTAAGAACTATTAGGCCCGTTTTCACGACTTCCCTTTAACGTTCGATATAGTTAACGGTACCTTTAGCACTAGTGAGGAATAAAGTTACCTTCAACTATTTTTCGTTTTCACAACTTCTGTATAAAATAAACTTAACATTTTTAAAAAAGTGGCAATACTAAAGAAAATACCGATTATTTTTGCCAAAATAAAAATACGAACTGGCAACTACGTACTTTTTTTTACATTTACAAAATATACGTATAATTGGAGTTGCCATATATAAAAAATATGTGAATATAATATGGCAATCTCAAATCTAAACCTTACGACAAAAGTTAAAGGTAGAACCAGAGTACCGAAACGTTCACTCATTTTTCAGTCATGAGCGAGCGTGAAAAATTAAAAATTTTACTGCTTTTTCATCCTCATGAGGGTGAGGAAAAAAACTAATTTGAATTTCCTCATTCATGAAAAATGAGCAAACAAAAAAATTCATAAGTGAATTTGTCAGATATGAAAAATTTAAAAAAATTCACAATCAAATTCCTCATAATGAAAAAAACGCAACCATTAACAGCGGGAAAATGAAGCAGTAAAGAGGCCTTATAGAAGGCCTCTTTGCCGATATAAAGTTTTCTAATTTATACAGTGTGTTATTGGAGACCAAAACCCTGACTTCTTGCATCTACTTTAAAGGCCTTCTTAAAATAATAAAGAATAAAGCTTTATTCCAGTGTAATTGTATTTGCTAATAATGCGAAGTGAATAAATTAATAATTAAACTTGGTACACATTCCAACATAACTACTAATAAAACGATTTCGATAGGCCTTATCTTAGAGTAGAAAATTTAAATTTGTAAAATATTTTATAAAAACCCTTCTAAAAGAACTTTTAAAATAAGGCAGAGTGGAATAAGTAAGAGTTTATTAAATATACAACTGTAAACCTTATTTAAGGCCTAAAAAGTGAAAGCGCTGGCAATTTTTCCCGCTGGACAACGCGACAGCATGTGTGTGTATTTGTTTGTGTAAAAAATTTTTGGTAAAGGGAACCAGCCAAAGTGTCTGTTGGATTTTTTTGTAGGAAACAATTATTGAAAAAAAATTAAAAGAACTGCACATATCGTCATCTTAAATGCAGAATAATCTAACATCACATTAATAAGTTTACATGCAAGGCATAAAACTTTGTAATATGTTAATTATTTGAAATTTAAAAGAATTTTAAATATTTCAGCTCAAAATGCGATAACCGATATATTTTTGAGAAAAAAATATTATATTTATTGTTATTTTTGAAGTTGTGTGTGTTACGTTAAATTAGTTTGTAATTTTCAGAAATAAAAAGACGTATCATCAAAAAATGTATATAAGTATTAAGTGAAACAAACATTTAAAATAATTAAATATTTTTTGTTAAATTACCGGAAAATTAGAATATATATATGATAACCACAAGAATATTTATATTATTATAGATATTATGATTATGTTAATTACTAATAAGTAGTGGTTTAAACTAAAAATTTTACTTCATTAAATTTAGCTATGAATTAATTTAGAAAGCTATCTTTTTCATTCTAATTTAAAAGTATTTTGATCTCCTTAAAATGAATTTTTTTTACAACGAACAAATTTAGCAAATAAATATTTGACCTATTTGTCTCCATATAACGAATTATTTTAAATGAAATCTGCATACTTACAAAGATCCACTTGGAAGAATGCAATCCTTACAAAAAAAACAGATTATTTTAAATAAACTAATAAAAAACATTTCTTTTGTATTATAAACTTTTTATATGATGAAGAAATTTTGTGGTCCAATACAGATTCATTATAGGAAAGTTCGACTGTATTTAAATTTATTAAAAAGGACATACATACATATATTAACTCAAAAATCTAAGGACCTGCAGATGTTGCCATTTATTCTTGGAAATTCTTAGCGTTTGGGAGTGCAATAAGGTTGGCTGCAAAATTTCAAAATTACTAACGGTTCGGTTCTTTTAATTTTAAAGCACATTTTTATTTTTTCTTATGCAATACTTAAAATTATTATTATAAATCATTATCTGTTCACTAATTTCTATAACACCGCAGTGACAGTTATAAAACAGATTACCTAGTTTTGATGTTTAAAAATATTAATGTGCTCTTATAAAAAGAATTAAAAACTCTGCTAATTTTTTTCTTGAGTGTGATTATACATTATGTTGTTAAAAATATTATATATGTATTTAATGATACGTCATTTTTAATTTTGTAAATAACTTGGTTATTTTTTAAGATAGAAGTTTAAAATTTTATAAAAATATGTAACGTGAATCGTAATCAACAAAAAAAGTCAACTTCAAATGTTCCAATAATATCTACATAGTTTTGCATTTACGCTAACGATATGTGTTTTGTTTGTAAAAAAAAAAGTTCGTTGATGCCTTTAAAAGGTCCCTGTTTCTTTCGTCAAAAAGACGTACCTATAGGCAGCAATTATTAAGAAAAAAAAATAGCCACAAGAATTTGTTGGTATTTTGTGCTTGTAAAAATATTTTGGTTTCTGTACAAATCGCGCCGGTGGTTTTTTTTTTCTTTGAAAATTAAAAAGGTCTTGTTTTGCTACAATTTATGTGTAAGTAACCAAAATACATAAAAGCAAATGTGACAGTATCAAAAAATCTGTTTTGTTAATTGTAGTGTTTAACTTTATTGTTTTTTTATTTTTTTTTTGCAATCAGGGACATCATCACTATCACTTTCATTATCACTTTTGATGTCCTGCCGATGAACAAGTTTATAATGACTTTTTATGTTCGATTTTATCTTTCCACAAAGTTCTTTTTTGCATGATGTTATTAAACAAGTGCTTTTTTTTGAAGATGCTTTATACGACACAAATTTCTTTATGTTGAACTGTTTTTTTGGCATTGTTAAACTTTTGAACTTAGACACACACTCCACGTCAATCACCTACTAAGAACTGTATTCAGTAAAAACTATCTATATGAATATATGTAAATATTTTGCATTGCCAGTGCAAAGTGTTTTACAGTTATTGCCTGTCACAATGATAAAAAGGTAACCACAATACTTCGAAAAATGTACAATAAGAAAAGGCAACTGGACAATTCATTCCAACATCTGTGCATACATTTTAATTCTACCTAATGGTATATCATAACTTTTTACAAAATACCAAATGTGCACCTGTGTTTGCACGTTAAATAAATTACCATAAAATGGTAAGGTTAACTCTTTGGGCTCGGTTATATAATTGTAGCATAAAAAAAGTAAGCAATAAATTTAGTGCGAAACAATAAAGTTTCATTAATACATCAATAAAACACATCTTCTTTCGCAAAAACTCTACCTACTGTCACATTTGCTTTTATGTATATTGGTTACTTACACAAATTGTAGCAAAACAAGACCTTTTTAATTTTCAAAGAAAAAAAAAAACCACCGGCGCGATTTGTACAGAAACCAAAATATTTTTACAAGCACAAAATACCAACAAATTCTTGTGGCTATTTTTTTTTCTTAATAATTGCTGCCTATAGGTACGTCTTTTTGACGAAAGAAACAGGGACCTTTTAAAGGCATCAACGAACTTTTTTTTTACAAACAAAACACATATCGTTAGCGTAAATGCAAAACTATGTAGATATTATTGGAACATTTGAAGTTGACTTTTTTTGTTGATTACGATTCACGTTACATATTTTTATAAAATTTTATCATTAAATACATATATAATATTTTTAACAACATAATGTATAATCACACTCAAGAAAAAAATTAGCAGAGTTTTTAATTCTTTTTATAAGAGCACATTAATATTTTTAAACATCAAAACTAGGTAATCTGTTTTATAACTGTCACTGCGGTGTTATAGAAATTAGTGAACAGATAATGATTTATAATAATAATTTTAAGTATTGCATAAGAAAAAATAAAAATGTGCTTTAAAATTAAAAGAACCGAACCGTTAGTAATTTTGAAATTTTGCAGCCTACCTTATTGGACTCCCAAACGCTAAGAATTTCCAAGAATAAATGGCAACATCTGCAGGTCCTTAGATTTTTGAGTTAATATATGTATGTATGTCCTTTTTAATAAATTTAAATACAGTCGAACTTTCCTATAATGAATCTGTATTGGACCACAAAATTTCTTCATCATATAAAAAGTTTATAATACAAAAGAAATGTTTTTTATTAGTTTATTTAAAATAATCTGTTTTTTTTGTAAGGATTGCATTCTTCCAAGTGGATCTTTGTAAGTATGCAGATTTCATTTAAAATAATTCGTTATATGGAGACAAATGGGTCAAATATTTATTTGCTAAATTTGTTCGTTGTAAAAAAAATTCATTTTAAGGAGATCAAAATACTTTTAAATTAGAATGAAAAAGATAGCTTTCTAAATTAATTCATAGCTAAATTTAATGAAGTAAAATTTTTAGTTTAAACCACTACTTATTAGTAATTAACATAATCATAATATCTATAATAATATAAATATTCTTGTGGTTATCATATATATATTCTAATTTTCCGGTAATTTAACAAAAAATATTTAATTATTTTAAATGTTTGTTTCACTTAATACTTATATACATTTTTTGATGATACGTCTTTTTATTTCTGAAAATTACAAACTAATTTAACGTAACACACACAACTTCAAAAATAACAATAAATATAATATTTTTTTCTCAAAAATATATCGGTTATCGCATTTTGAGCTGAAATATTTAAAATTCTTTTAAATTTCAAATAATTAACATATTACAAAGTTTTATGCCTTGCATGTAAACTTATTAATGTGATGTTAGATTATTCTGCATTTAAGATGACGATATGTGCAGTTCTTTTAATTTTTTTTCAATAATTGTTTCCTACAAAAAATCCAACAGACACTTTGGCTGGTTGCCTTTACCAAAAATATTTTACACAAACAAATACACACACAGGCATTTCGAGCTGTGGTCATGCAAACTGTCGAGCAACAACAACATTACTAATGAGGATCGTTTCTAAAAATTTTTTTTTCCTCATTCCTCATGACTGAAGAAAGGCAAAAATGTATTTTTCCTCAAAAACATAAATGAATTTGGCGAAATATTAACAATTCAGTTATGACTGTGAAAAAAGTTACATATTTTACATTTTTCATTTATGAAAAAAATTCAAGAATGGTTGAATATGAGCGATCACATATGAATTTCTCTGAACTCTGGGTAGAACGTTCCTCTCTTTAGCTTATCCTTCACTTTTAGATTAAAGGGAACTTGTGATAATTAAAAACTCATTATCTATTCGATAACTTCCTACATTTAGCTATCGTTAAGTCGTGAAAACGGGCCTTAAACTATTAAAGATAAAAATTAAGTTTCCAGTTTTTCTATTCACACGACCAAGAAGCATAACAATATATTAAAAAATCAATACAATATTTATCGCTAATTCGCACAGCGGTTACAATAATTTTACGCTTTTGTGCATCCAAACTTGCTTAGTTATAGTGGAACTAAATGAGCCTGCGTACAACGAACGTTCGGTACATAACAATTAAAAACATGGAAAAGTCAATAATGATCTGGATAGAAGATTTCATAAACGAATTGAATTTACTTTAAAAACAAAATTTTAATTTTATTCGTATTTGGGTCTTTTTTTCAATTTACACGATTTCTCATACAAAAATGTTTTATTTCGATTTAAACCAATTATTGAGGAACACATCTATCGTGTAACTCGAGGGATAGGTGTATAGTTCGCTACTTTACCCACCTTGAAAGCTCATTACTTTTGTTTCAAAACTAAAAACAATCAAAGGTCCCTCTTAAGAATATACAAGGTACAAAAAAATATATGCAAAGAAAAAATAGTTTGTCCTACATAAACACTTGTTAATATCTTACATTAGCGTGGCCGTTAGTTGTATCGAGAACTTTTTTTTTTGATTTCTTATATTCTACCCCCCCCCCCCAAATCGGTTCAGTTTTATGTAAAAACAAGTAAGAAAGTATAGTCGGTCAAGCCCGACCATATGATACCCAGCACCACAGTACTTAAAAACACATCATGCTTATGTGTCCATATAAATATGGATTTCTCTTTGTTTAAAAACTTCATTAAAATCGGTTTGAAAGTTTGTGAGAGGCAGAAATTGCCCCCTACATCCCCTTGTGGTCCTATTTTTGAAAAACTGTATAGCTTATGTGTCCATATAGATATGGATCTACCTATGTTTTAAATTTCATTAAAATCAGTTTGAGAGGCAAAAACTGCCCCTTTCTTCCCTTGTGTTCCTATATTTTTTAAAACTGTATAGCTTATATGTCCATATAGATATGGATCTATCTATGTTTTAAATTTCATTTAAATCGGTTTGAGAGACAAAAATTGCCCTTATCACCCCTTGTGGTCCTATTTTTTTAAAACTGTATAGCTTATGTGTCCATATAGATATGGATCTATCCATGTTTTAAATTTCATTAAAATCGGTTTGATAGTTTCTGAGAGGAAGAAATTTCCCCTTATCTTCCCTCGTGGTCCTACGACTTGGCCCATTTTCAATAGGCTTGGTCCTTGTGCCAATAAGAACCTATCTCCAAAGTTGCGACCTGTACTTTGCGCACAAGGTTACATGGACAGCCAGCCAGCCAGCCTGCCAGCCAGCCGGACGGACATCGTTAGATCCGTATACTTTAAGGTGGGTCTAGGACCACTATTTTAAGGCGTTACACACATCAGCACAAATGCATAATACCCTCTCCACTATTGTGGTGTGGGTATAAAAATACAAAAAAATTTCGTAGCGATAAGTTGTGTTTTAGGGGACGCCCCTCAAAGATTGTCTTCAAGCCATTTATTCAAATGTAATTTGTTTGGGTATGACTATCTCTTAAAAACAACATTTTACAAGAATATGATATATGGCAATATTTTAGCTCTTCTAGTCAACAACATTAGCCTTTTTTTTTTTTGCTTAAATTAATATTTTAGAAAATAATGAAGAAAATAACAAACAAAATACCGAACATTTTGAATACGTTTTATATATGGGGGATTTCATGTCAAGTGACCCAATTTTGAAATCGATGTCTTCCGATTTGGATGAAATTTGCACCAAGGTTAGTCCTATTGGATAGTAGTTTAGACACAAATTTTCAACAAGATCGGTCTAAAAGTTTCTGAGTTAGTGGGGGTCAAAATTTGACATTTTGGCCATACAGGTGTTCTTTCTTATCCATGTAACTTATTACCTATTGGTGTTAGCAAAATTTGTCCCAAGTAGCTTCGATAGCTATTTGATCCATCTTTTGAAAAAAATTTTTTTTGTTTTTTTTAAAAATTTTTTTTTTTTAAATTTAAAACTTTTTTTTATTTTTTTTTTTAGCGGGAATGTTTTTTTTTTTTTTTTTTTGTTCAAAAGAAAGCTTATGTCTTTTCCTTTAAGGTAGTTTTGGTCCCTTTTTGGGATGCGAGCGGCTTATGTATAAAAAAAATTATTTCTAACTCTAGACAAGGGTTTTTCAATTTTTAGCATATGCAGTGTTCTTTCTCATCCATTTAACTTATTACCTATTAGTGTTAGCAGAATTTGTCCCAAGTAGCTTCGATAGCTATTTGATCAATATTCTGAACATTTTTTTTTTTTGTTTTTTTAAAACTTTTTTTTAAATTTAAAATTTTTTTTTTAAATGTAAATTTTTTTTTTATATTTTTTTTTTATCCGGAATGTTTTTTTTTTTTTTTTTTGTTCAAAAGAAAGCTTATGTCTTACCCTTTAAGGTAGTTTTGGTCGCTTTTTGGGATGCGAGTGGCTTATGTATAAAAAAAATTATTTCTAACTCTAGACGAGGGTTTTTAAATTTTTAGCATATGCACTATTTTGAATTTTTTCCTATTTGTGCTTAAGTGTTTCTAAAGCCTTAAAAATAAAACGTTTGCAAAGAAACTAGACAAATTAACCTTTCCGACGGTATGTTACAAACCCAATTATTATTTTATACCTTCGATACTATAATGCCCACAATATGTTAATCCCAGGAATAAAATCACTTTTTTCTGTAGAAATGTTGACAAATAATTCTTTTTTTAATTTTTCCTACATAAATTTTATTAAATTATTTATCTTTATCTTTTTATCATTATTATTAGAAATTATTATTATTATATTTATATATTAATTTAATTATTATTACAAATTAATAAAAAGAATTAAATTTGTCAACATTTCTACAGAAAAAAAGTGATTTTATTCCTGGGATTAACATATTGTGGGCATTATAGTATCGAAGGTATAAAATAAAAATTGGGTTTGTAACATACCGTCGGAAAGGTTAATTTGTCTAGTTTCTTTGCAAACGTTTTATTTTTAAGGCTTTAGAAACACTTAAACATAAATAGGAAAAAATTCAAAATAGTGCATATGCTAAAAATTGAAAAACCCTTGTCTAGAGTTAGAAATTATTTTTTTTTATACATAAGCCGCTCGCATCCCAAAAAGGGACCAAAACTACCTTAAAGGAAAAGACATAAGCTTTCTTTTGAACAAAAAAAAAAAAAAAAAAAAAAAACATTCCCGCTAAAAAAAAAAATAAAAAAAAGTTTTAAATTTAAAAAAAAAAAATAAAAAAAATTTTTAAAAAAAACAAAAAAAATTTTTTTCAAAAGATGGATCAAATAGCTATCGAAGCTACTTGGGACAAATTTTGCTAACACCAATAGGTAATAAGTTACATGGATAAGAAAGAACACCTGTATGGCCAAAATGTCAAATTTTGACCCCCACTAACTCAGAAACTTTTAGACCGATCTTGTTGAAAATTTGTGTCTAAACTACTATCCAATAGGACTAACCTTGGTGCAAATTTCATCCAAATCGGAAGACATCGATTTCAAAATTGGGTCACGACATGAAATCCCCCATATAAGGGGGATTTAATGTTAAGTGTCGCCATTTTTGAAATGGATGTCTTCCGCTTTGGATGATATTTACACCAAGGTTAGTTCTATTGGATAGTAGCTTAGACACAAATTTTCAACAAGATCGGTCAAAAAGTCTTAGAGTTAGAGGGGGTCAAAGTTTGCCATAAAGGTGTTCTTTCTCATCCATGTAATTTATTACCTATTGGTGTTAGCAAAATTTGTCCCAAGTAGCTTAAATAGCTATTTAATCAATCTTTTAAAAAAATTTTTTTTTGTTTTCTTAAAAAAATTTTTAAAATTTATTTTTTTTTAAATTTAAAACTTTTTTTATTTTTTTTTTGCCAAGTTTTGAATTTAAAAAAAAATTTTAAAAAACAAAAAATTTTTTTTTTCAAAATATTGAACAAATAGCTATCTATGCTACTAGCGACAAATTTTGCTAACACCAATAGGTAATAAGTTACATGTATGAGAAAGAACACCTGTATGGCCAAAATTTCAAACTTTGACCCCATCTAACACAGAAACTTTTTGACCGATCTTGTTGAAAATTCTCTAAGCTACTATCCAATAGGACTTACCTTGCTGTAAATTTCATCCAAATTGAAAGAATTCGATTTAAAAATTGGGTCACTTGACATTAAATAAAAATATATGTACCTATATATAAAACGTACATAAAATGTTTGGTATTTTGTTGTTATTTTCTTAATTATTTTCTAAAATATTAATTTTAGCAAAAAACTTTCTTCCAGGCTAATGTTGTTGACTAGAAGAGCTAAAATATTGCCATATATCATATTCTTGTAAAATGTTGTTTTTAAGAGATAGTCATATGCAAACAAATTACATTTGAATTAATGGCTTGAAGGCAAACTTTGAGGGGCGGACCCACCCCCTAAAACACAACTTATCGCTACGAAAATTTTTCGTATTTTTTTTTTACATAAAACTGAACCGATTTGGGGGGGAAAATATAAGAAATAAAAAAAAAAAAAAAAAATAACGGCCACCCTAATCTAACATCTACCATCAATTTGCGTAGACGTTAAAATTTTCCCATAAGAATTACATAGAGCTTAAAACCAATATCTTTACAAGATTTTCTACATCTTCCGATTAATTCAGTGTCATCACTAAAATAATGGCAATACATTCAATTATTATTGTGTCATCAGTGGCAAAATGGCATTTGTTTTGAATGCAGCGCTGCCATATGTCAAGTTTTTTCTTTTTTGCAAGTCTTTTTATACTCTCCACCACAATTAGTTGTGAAGAGGATATACTAAGTTTGTCATTCCGTGTGAAACTTTTTTACATTCTGGCGCGTTGGAGATTCTAAGTCGATTTGGCCATGTCCGTATGTCTGACCGTCTGTTGAAAACTCGCTCACTTTCAAAAATCTCGAAAGAAAAGAACAAACTTGGTTTCAAGCAGTTTGGGATTGAAATCCAGCAAAATCGGTTTTGTAGGATCGGAAAATGTGGAACCACCACCCTAAAAAATTTTAAATTATATTACAAAACCAACACAAATGGTGGACTAATGCATGGAATGATATAAGATTTTGCAAAAATTCGTTTCATTTAACTGGAAATCACACTATTAAATTTCGTGAAGATCGGTCCATAATTTACACTAGGCCCCATATAAACCATACTCCAGAAACAGAGTTTAGAACGTCTAAAACCGTAATAAATAATGCTATCATAATAATTTGGTACGTCACAGTTTGAGAGGACTTGAAATTACACTGTGAAATTTCGTGAAGATCGGTCCATAATTGCTTACTTTTTTAGATAGGTTTTCGCCGATAGAACGTTGATACTTTTATTTAATAGTATTTATGTCACTCTGTCAAACTGACCATGTATATGAATTTACAATTTCGCCACGGTTTTTCCATCTAAAAAAATGCTATATGCTTTAGTATATATTTAGTATGTTTTTCTAACAATTGAGTTAAAAGTGATATGAAATATATATTTACCTTGAGCTATAAAAATAGTTATTTGTTAACATATCTACATTCGTATTTTAAATAATCTTTTAACTACACAACGATTTACGCTCACATGTATATGAGAAAAGTCCTTTAAATGCTTTAAAGCCTTTCTTACTCGAATATGAGTTTTATTTACAACAACCTTTTAATATCGTTGATATAAATAAAAAAATATAATATATCGACTTAATACCAATATTTAGTACTTCAGATTAGCGGTTCGTTAAATGACCCCAAGAAATATGGTCCCAAAAAGAAAATGAAGGATGGGCCCAACATTTTACATGAAATACAACAACAAGCAATTTTGGGGAAATTTTTTGTTTTTGTTTTGGAGTTTTTCATTTATTCGTTTAGCTGTTTTTGCATTTTAAGTTGAATGAAAAATTATTGGCATAAATAAACTCACAATTTTTACTTTGGGGCTATTTTTCATTTACTAATATAAAAAGCAAATTTTAAGAAATAAAACATTTTACACAAATTTTATGGAATTTTATGTAAAAATTACTAGGGATAGTATCAAAACCCGAATTCTTATATCAAAGTGGAGAAAGTCTTTGCCAGCAATGCAGAAATGCCTAAGTTAGCAAAGCAGGCGTTTGTTATACCATAGAGGAGAAAATCCTCGCACCCGGCCGAAGGCTGGCTATTTAGAGAAAGAAGCTTTATTTAGCGAAACCAGAGTTCATTGGTACCAAAGAGGAGAAAATCCTTGCGCCCGGCCGAAGGCCCTCTTTGTAGTGAAGCTTTAGCTAGCGAAGCTGGTGTTCGTTATACCATAAAGGAACAATTTGAAGGCCAAACCGTGCTATCTATTTTGCAATTTTAAAGGCCTAAACTGTACAAATTTTTGGGATATTAAAATTCAGGATGTTGAGATTCTGGGTTTTTAAACTTGGGATTCAAATTCGGGATAATAAATATGGGATTTTAAGTTTCGGTCATTGAACCCGACCCAAATTTGTGATATAACTTTCTTTGTGTTTTTTTTTTATATTACCTTTTTTGGGGTTAAAATTCATTAAAAATTTTGAGGTGATTTTTCATAATAAAGAATTACCCCAAATTTAGGGTCATATTTTATTTTATTTTTACAGCTACATATTTTTCATTTTTTTGGGGTAATTTTTCATTAAAAAATTTGGGTCATATTGCATTATGAAAAAGAGCGCCAATTTGCAGTAGATTTTAATTTATTTTTTGGGGCCACGTTTCCTGGGGCCATATTTCGCAGCGCCCTTCAGATAACTTGAAATATTTAAAATTTAGTAAGGAAAGGTTTTCTAACATCAATATTTACTCTTCAAAAGTTTAAAAGTATAGATTTAACACAGGGCCTTAGCAAAAAGATCAGTTTTGAAATTCTATTTCTAACTTCATTTTATTCAAACCTTTTATTCCGAACAAAATATTGTGTGGGTGCTTTATGAAATTAAACACTGATTCTCACCCATTTTAGGCTACGTCCTCATGACAGCTTTTACGTATGATTTGAATTTTTTTGTGCTTTGCATACAAACTAAATATGCGCACACAACATCTTTAGATCGACTTAAAAAATTATTTTTAGCCGATCGGCTTACTAATAGGGAGGGGTTGAACCAATAATTTTTTATGTGTTACACACATTAGCATAATACCCTTCGCACTGTCCCATTTGTAAAAGCAACCAGCATATGCAGGTTGAAAAATTAGCTCGGAGGAATTATACACCTGCTGCTTGTTTTGGGAGTGGAACTATCCAGCCATCACTGCGGCTTGAAAACAAGCAGCATCTGTTGAAAAGCAATAGCGCCCAGGGAGATCTGCCAGCATCCAACTTCACTTCAAGGTGGAAAATCCGCCTGTGAAGCCGACTTTCTAATATCTACCTTCCTGTTGGTTTTAGTTAAAACCACCGCGTGTTCCCCTTAGCACCCTCACCTACAGACAGGCTATAGATTCCAGGGGCTCCTGACTTCTGTTGCACTACATAGGACTTCTAGTGAGCTGCGATTTAAAGAGATCTATCAATTTTTAACTTTGTCGAATTCTAGTTATTGACTGCAACTGATTTCACTGGAAGATGTAAAGGGTGGTTTTTAAAGAGTGATACAAGTTTAAATCATAATAAAACATAATAATATATTTTTGATATCAATGAAACGTTCTTTATTGGATAGAATTTTATGCCATTGATGTTTAAATATGATTTCGGCCATGTGGCCGCCACGGCTGGCGCGTAGAAAGCGCAATCTGGAACCCCAATTTCAAAAACTTTTCGCATTCTGACCATCATCGTTTTTGAAGACATATGGGCCAATGACTACGCCAGCCCATAAGGCGCACCAAACAGTTAGTTTCTGTGGATGTAATGCTGTTTCGACAAAAGCTTGTGGATTCTCCTCACTCCAAATGCGAAAATTCTGCTTTTTTACGTACCCATTCAACCAGAAATGGGCTTCAGCAGTAAATAAAATTTTGAGTGGAAATTCAAAATCAATTTGTGCTTCAGCCTATTTGTCGAATTATTATGATTAAAAATATCAACAATTTGTACACGTTGCTCTGGTGTAAGTCGATTTACAATGAAATGTCAAAGCAAACTAAACAAAAAGCAACTATCAGCTGTTAAATAGGTGGTCAAATAAAGTAGTGATGCCAACTCTAAGTTGTATCACTCCAAAACCATTTAGCATGTACAGGTAAAATATTCTAAGGGTGTCTCCTTATATATGCCCGTGAGAACTCCCTATTAATGGTGTAGCGTAAAACTGCAAAAAAGGTAACCTGTTTACGCAACGCTGATGCTTTGGTATTCTTTCTAAAAATCGTATGCCATATTTTATTAACATAATTACATACAATGAGTGTTACCCACTACTTTTCTAAGGGCCATTATTACAACTTACAAATAGTTATTTTTAGGATGCTATCTGACAGATAACTAGTTTTTGGTTATTACAAGTTAACATTAACCTAAAAAAAGTGACTGATAAGCTAACATCAGGTTTGTCCTCATGGTAACTTTACAAGTGAACTTTAAGAACTTGAAGATGCCATATTTTCTGCTGAAGATATGGTAACTTCAATGACAGTTTTATGTAGACGTAGTCGTTGCCACTACGTATTTTAAACAACCAAAAGTAGTCGGTATATACTGCAATGTTGCCACAATATATAAATTACATTTTTTATTTTATCGGACAGCTGTAATAATGGAAAAAACTTATTGGCCACTTTATCGTTCAAGATAGCTATTGTTCACGTTAACTATCAGCAACTTTATCATTAGGTTGTAATAATGACCCTAAGTGCCATATTAGTATTTTTAATAAATTTAAGTTTCATATTTTAAGGAAAAGTATAAGTCCATTTATTTAAGTAGTTTAAATGTTTTTTTTTTAATTTTGAAAAAGTTGTAATATGGGGTAAACGAATTCAATTAAATTTAAAAACATTTCCCTCTGCTAAATTAAAATGCATAATATAAACTTGTTTTTATAATGAACAAAATGAAAATGATTTTCACATTTCAAAAATGATGATTGTTCATAAAACTGATGTGTCATTTTTATAAACGTAAATGTACAAAACAAAACAAAAAGATTATTAGAATATATTATTTTATTATTTCTGCCAGACAGTTTTTCATTTTGCAAATAACACATGATGACATTTTCATTCTTTGTTATGCTAAAAGAAAAAACGATATAAAATAAAATAAAATAATATGCATGTGTGTGTGTTTGTTATTCCAGCAGATTTAGTGCCACATGCAAAAATACATCCATCCATTCGTATTCATAAAGGACATTGTGCTGTAAATACGTACAAGAGCAATTTCATTGCACGTGTGTGAATGTGTTTTTATTTAAATTTCTGTATAAAATACCATTTTTATAGTAATGTCATACAATAATCATGGCAATTATGTTAAAATAATGCCACTGTCATACAAAAATTTTATTGCCAACTTTCTATGTTAATGCCCTTTTTTGTTTTATTTTACATTTCTTGCTTTACATTTTGCTATTCTTTTTGCCATTATTTCCGCAGTTTTATGTATATCTTAAAATTTGAATAATTTAAAGAAAACAATAGAAAATTAAAGTAGAAGGGAATGGCATAATCGAAAAGTGAAGTAAAATTTACATAAAATAATTATTTCAATTAATGGTTGAAATAGAAGGACACTAAAGTGAACTGAAAAATATGATGATGTCTGTGATAATTTCTCTCGATTTATATCGAGCTTTCTCATAGATCGCACTATACGAGTTGTTATGGATGAGGTTTCGTCAAACGAGTTCAAGATTCATTCAGGGGTGCCGCAGGGCTTCGTTCTTTCTGCTACTCTATTTCTTATTTTTCTAAATGACCTCCTGTGTCAAACTTCCAACCCTATCTACTCTTTTGCAGATGACAGCAACCTTTGCCATTCGTACTCATTTGATTATAGACCAAGCGTATCCAGTCGGTGCTATGAGGCAGAATATGAATGGGTGCTATAATTATTGAGGAATCCGAATCTCTTGATGTTCTGACCATGAAGATACAATGTGATGTCCGATGGACAGAACATACACAGCCCAGTTATGAATAAAAATTCCCCGGTAATTTTTTCGCTTTTCCCATTTTTTACAACGGAATTAACATAGGAAAAATGGGAGAAGGGAGAAAACTCCCGCAGAATTTTTATTCATAATTGGGCTGATATTCAAGTTGTCGAAAGAAGCATTCAAGTGCCTCGGTGTAAGATATACTTCACTCCATCTGATCTCCTTACTGTTTATATCACCTATATCCGACCGCGATTACAGTGCAACTCTCATGTGTGGGCCGTTGCTTCAAAGTCTGTTTTGGAGCTTCTTGACCGCGTGCAGGAGAGGGCGAAGGTTCTGGAGAAAGTAGAGTATCCAATTCTAGCGACTCCCTTGAGCAGCATCGCAATGTGGGTTGTATTTGCCTGTTCTTTTGTTACTACAATGCAGTGTTGTCAAAACTTATTAAGGAAAAAATACTATATTTTGTTAAAAAAAATGCTAAGAAATGCTAAATAATTGCTAGAATTAATGCTAAAATAATTATTTGTATAGAAAATATAGATAAATCTTCATTAAAGAAAGTGCCAAGCACATTTTTTATAATATTCTGCATTTTATCCTTTAGCTTCCGCGATGAGGTGTCAAATTGCCATTTGCAAAAGTTTGTCAGATGATCGACAGGTGCAACCGAACTGTGCACAGCACATACACTTAATACCCCTCCTCTGCTCAACATTGTAATTCTTTTAAAAGGGATAGGATGGTTATATTCGTTGCAATTTGTGCTTTCTTGTTAATGCACTAAATTTAGAACCAATATCGCATTTGCAGTAATTGTAAAAGGTTTTTTCATCTGTTTCTTTCTTTTCACTTTAGGTGCTTTATCCAATCTTTGTGAAACTTTTCTGTACAGGTTTTACTAATTTTTGAAAATATTTCCCTTGCTTGATTTTTATTTCAGTTTATTTATATTTACATCAGTGAGCATTTACATACATTGTTGCATGTTTTGACCTAATTCAATGTTAGAATCTTTCCTTTTTTCACAGTTAATTATATTACATTAATGGAAGATATTTAAAATACCACAAGAACTAAAAAATAATGATAGCAAATATGCTAAATCAAGTTGTTTCATGCCAAATCACTTTAACAAATGATAGATTTAGCATGGCAACACTGCTCCGATGTGATGTGTTTTGATGAAATTAGGGATCTGGTCCCCGAAACCCGCACGTTTGTTAGTAATACACGTTCTTTTTTCGTTTTGTTTGTGGTCGAACAACGCATTACAGGAAAAATTCGCTTTTTGGCCGTACTGTTCGTATGTGGAATAACCCTCTTGCTGCAGTCTTTCCTCTTAATTTCAACATGAATATGTTCAAGCGGAATGTTCACAAACACTGCTCCCTCTATCCTCCTTCCCTTAGCCTATTTTCATAATTCCAACACAATGCAATGCATAAGTAGGGGTCATCCCCTGGGGGCTGGTCCTAACAAAAAAAAAGGCAAGAGCAGGTCAAGCTGCATTGAAGAACCTTTTGGATCTCCCTTATCGAAAGAACCTTTTAAATAACTTGAAGGGGACCCAGGGCTGTGGATTTGTCAACAAATTGTTCCAACTCGGACTCCAACCCCAACAGCTAAAATGTGTAAAGTCCGACTTTAACTCCAACCCCGGCTTGTGTATGTGTATGCATTATAATACTTTATTTTTAAAATATTTTATATGTATTTTTATTAGTTTTTTTTAATAATAAACGAAACCGACAATGTACCTGAGGACCGCATATAATAATATCGTGACGTCCACATGTGTAAAATTTAACACAAGTGGAAGTTTAAGTACACGGGTGCCTGAAATATTAAACTACATCTTACTAGGACCTGGATCTATCCAACTTTCACTGCAGCAGTCTTAGTAGGGAAATCCACTAGCAGGCCGAACTTTATTCTTATTTATAGGCTGAAATTTATAAATAAATCCGTATTTTTATATCAAAATAAGTGGTTTATAATTTAATAAATGGCTTAAAACGGGCCTTTATGTAGGGTTGCCGTCCGTCCTCTTTTCCCCGGACACCGTCCTCTTTTTTTGGGTATCCGGGGCAGTCCTACTTCTTTTTCATCAAGTGTCCGGGGTTGTCCGGCTTTTCACACTTTCATTGAAAATTTGTTCCTGCATTTAAACTTTAAATCACAGTTCACGAAATTCATAAAAAAAAGATTTAGGTGCTCGGGTTTTTTTTTTTAAGATAGGTGTGATTTAATTTTTGGGGACGTAACGTGACAAAAAGAGTACTTTTCTTTGAATGTGCCCAAAATGGAGCTCCCAAAAAATGCAACAAATAAGCAAAAGCAACCTTATCAATGTCGTTACTTTTGTTCAAATAAATACTTATTGCTCAAATGATTATATTAAAATTTTATTTTAAGATTATTTTTGGAAATAAAAAAAAATAATATCTTAAAAAAGGCACATCCTTCAAAGTTTTAGGAATTTTAAAAAACAGTTTGAAGTATTATATAAAAAAAATTCAGCAAAAAAATGGGGCTTTTTAAAATTTAATATTTTGCATAGACATTTTTTTCAATATATTTATTGCAGCCTCAAGTATTCTCTTTAAACTGACAAAAATCATCTTCGTATGTAAAGTAGTTTTCGAGGTTTTAAAAGAATAAGCTCAACACATTCGGCTTATTCGGCGAAGTTATTACAATTTGAATATGACATAACTTTTGAAAAAAATTTAAAAAATTGTTTTTCGTTGATATATGTTCTTTTTGGGATTAAATAAACCCTCTCGCCAAATTGCATTCAAATCGAAAGGGGTCGAGTCCCACTATTGGTCGACTTGAGATGGAATTACCCAAATTAAGTTTTTTTGTACAAACTAATTTTGGTTGTTAATTTGTATGCCGTCGTTAATTTTATTAATATTAGGTTGTTTTGAAAGTGTCCTCTTTTTTTCGAACAAATGTCCTACATTTTTTATGCTGGCGTCCTCTTTTTCTCAAAATAGAAATGGCAAGCCTACCTTTATGTGATCTCCGAAGGTAAGTGATCAAGAACCATTCTTTGACCAATCTTGGTTCCTTGGGATATCAGAAAGCTCTTTTTTTGCATCGATATTTTCTGCAAGTGCAATTACAAAAGGTAGATGCTTCTTAAGGCGCTTACGCATAGCCACAGTCACTTTGTATTTTTAAAAAATATTATGTAAACAAATTTTTTTTAATTAAATTAGGGAGATAGATTATTCGACTTTTTTCAATAACCGGATTTCGAATATTCCGAATAGTTAATATTTTAAAAAGCCGGGTTTCGGTTAAGCATTTTAAAAATAACCGGTCAACGGGTTTTAATTCAAATACATAAAAACACAAAAATAAAACAGCTTTTTTAATTAAAAGTTCATTTAAAAAAATCAATAAAATTTACAAACAAAATACATGGATATGACTTAAGGCATGTTCAGACCAGTGTTCGAAAATAAACAGTACGTTATTTAGCGTTTGGCTCACACACCCAAGAACGATATCTATTTTTTAGTGGTTGTGTAGACGAACACAACCCTTAATACCGTTCGTAACTATTTTCAAGAAAGAGCCGAACGTTATATAATGTTCTGTTCTTCGTCAAAAAACAGAACAATTGTAGTGATACTGTAGACAAACATTATATTTTAATGTTCTATAATGTTTCTTTTTTTACATTGATAAAGAAATTAACAAACAAAAATTTTTAGAAACGACCGCAGCACGAACAGCTGGTGTGTGTATGTTTTGTTTGTGTAAAATTATTTTACTGGCTTTTTTATTTTTTTTTCTTAAGTGTATTTTGTTTTTGTAAAAATTGTTTGGTTTTTTTTTACCAGCCAAAAGCGACGAATAATAATGAGGCGAACCGAACCGAACCGAACACAATGAAGTTTGTGGATTAAAAAAAGAAACCAATCGGAATTAAATGTTCTCATCTTCTGTTAAGTTTGACAAAAACAGTATTATTTTTGTGTTCGAAAGATGACTAACAGGTAAACATTATTTTTTAATGATTTTATATAAGTACACAAAGACTATTAGTGTTTGTGTTTTCCACAAATCTACCGAACCGAACACTAAGGAGCGATAGTTAGTGTTTCTTTTCGAACACTGGTACAGACCTCACAAATAATTAACGATAAAAAAAACGAAACCAGTACATACTTAAATCAAACTTTAGCTTTATTTTTAACAATTTCTATTTATTTACTAAACTTTATAAGAAGATAATTGAATAATTTAATTTAGATATTTGATATTTGATCTAGCCAAACTTTTTTAAAAGCAAATAATTTTTTAATAAAACTAGTGGTTATGTGTTGGACGTCAAATATTTAATAGGTGAAAAATTATATACGAATTGAATATATTTATTCTTTGAGATATACTCCCAAATTTATTTTTAATGAGTTTTAATTTGTTAGTGGTTAAGCATGTTTATAAGTGGAAAACAAAACCTCTTAGGCAAGATTGATTATAAATTTCAAATGATTATGTTTCATTATTTTAGAAGCAAATAGTTATATGAACCTGCCTTTTTTTGTATGAAATATCTGTCAACTTGTAGACCAAATTTTTAAACCTTCCATGACATTGTTTGATTTTTTCAATTCTGTGTTTTAGTTCTTCGTGTTTCAATAAATAAAACAGATGCATTTTTTCCATATCGGTGATTTCGCCTGAATGTTGTAGTTTAAAGCATGAAGATATGCTAGAACTACTTAAGATTTTTAAGTGCCTTAACTGTCATTTCGTCCACGGCAACACAACTGACTAATATTTTACCCAATTATTAATTTTTGGCAGCGTTTCTAGTTAAGTATTATTTGCAGTACATTTATGTCTAGCTTGTGAACTCATTAAAGGGGATTAATAAGTCCTGATGTTGAAGGACCTGTGCAACTTATCATTTCAGGGCACTTCAAACAACTTTGTATTTTAAATCCCCGTCGAAATATCTTCAGAGATGACATCTGTATAAAAATATATTTATTATCTTACTGAAATTGCTAACAACTTTTTAAAATGAAATAATTTGTGCTTTTGTGTTGCCTCTCCTTAATCCTTATATATAATTATATTATATTGTATTTTCTTGATCTATGTATCGCACTTGTACAACAATACTGTATTAACTCAAAATTTTAAAATTTTCAGTAAAAGCAAAACAATTTTTAATTTAATATGAAAGGCATATGAAAAAGTATTTTTAAGCCAACCTTTTCTTTACCAAAAGGTAGACAAAATATCTCGATATTTTTACAGCGAGTAGATATGAATAATACCTGTCGACTTTTTCTAAAAAATTAAAAACTAAGAATTTTGAGTTAATACAGTATTATTGAGTAGGTGCGATATGTCTTTATATATTTATTTTGTAGTATTTTGAATTGTTTTTATTTTTTTTTTTTTTCAAGAACATACGTTTTATAAGCGATTTGTATTTACATTGTTTATAATGTTTAAGTTTGCCCTACATATTAGAAAAATACGGGTTTATTTACAACAAGAGTAACAAAAACTTATATGAATTACACATTTTTAAAATAAACGGTTTATTATACCAAAATAACCGGTTTATTCGATATTCGAAAAATGGAGCCATTCGAATCGAACTATAACCGTTCGATTTCCCTAATTAAAATCCATAAATCCTTAAATTTATAGGTTAAGATAAGCAGAAACTTAATTAAATTTTGCACATGTCTACTTTAAAACAGCCAATTAAAATGTTTCATTCGGGTTAGACACCACCCGCATTCTTAAGGTTTGTTTCGAATAAATTGTATGAAAATAAGAACGTTTGATACAAAAAAACGCTTGCCGCTCTTATTTAGGTAGCTCACTTAAGCATAGTAAAAATATGTTTCTTACAAATCAGTACTTAAATCTTAAAACAAAGTTTTTTTTTATTAAAAAATGTTTTAACTCATAACACAAATAACAATATTATAAGAAAGTCTATTAAAAGCGTTAAACATCCGTTACCAGTTTATTATTCGAATTTGTGTCCTCACACTCCACCTCCTCCTCCTCTTTTTCTTCTTTAATAACTTTAGGTTTTTGCTCTTCATAAATCACTTCACTATCCTTATAATATTTAATACTTTTCTTACGCTTAATAACCAACTTTTCCGCATTATCATCAAATATTCCATTATCGGCAAATTCAAATGTCGCTGCAGCAATACTATTGGCCTTCATCCAGGGTTCGTTAAGAATCATTGCCACACACTCTTTTGTTTCGCCACTCGAATCTACAAGATCAGCTAAGATTTCATAAAGAAATATACTTGTTCTAGCGGCTGATTTCAACTGCGATATTGAAAAGTGCGGACCTCCATAAGCCTCTAAGGTTACAAGAGCTTTGTCTAAAACTTTTTCAGCTTTTTCTAATTGTTGGGCTCCCGCCAGGGGAACAGTGGAAACATAAGCCTTGAAATAGAATTATGTTTACAAAAAATCTGATTAAATGTACAAATGTTTTAAAATATTATTGAACTATTACCGGCCATTTGACGTTTTCTGCCGTAGAAATAACTTTATAATTTGCCATACTTAGAGAAGTTTTTTAAAGACAATGTTTCTCTATTATTTTTACTGAGCAACTAATTGAAAGCAAATAATTTTTTAAACTGTATAATTAATTCATATTAAATATAAGAGAAATTTTTTAAGTAAAAATAAACATTTTGTGGTCAAGGTTGTAAATTCTTTTTAAGGTTGTAAGTACTTTTTTAAAAGTCATTATTACACTGTATCTCTGCTCTGCTCCAACTTATTATGCAAAATTTGAAAAGAAATGTTGGAACAGTCTGGGAATGTTTAAATTATTTGTTCTGCAGATTTTTTTTAGAAAGCACAAAAATGGGATTAAGTCATTTCGTTTGGTTTTTAAAATTAATATGCTAGAATTTTAAACTTGTTTTTAAAGCTGATAAAGCACTCAATGGTGCTAGTAAATTCTCGAAGTTAGCGCTCGTATTCGCGATTAAAAATTATATTACTAAAGTATCATTTAACGATGTTTTTTAAAGTTTTGGGATCAAAATCAATCCAACTCTGTTTAATACAATTTTTGGTTATTTTTTTCGCCGAGTATTTTTTTCAAGTTTTTATTTTTGTTTTTTTGCGAAATAAATTTTTTTCTTAAAATAAATGTTCGCGATTAAAAATTTTAAATAATCTGAAATATTTTTTTTCGAAAAATTTTGTTTCTTTTTTTACTTTAAAAATTTTGCGAACACATTTTTTCTGTAAATAAAAACTACATTGTCATGTTATTTTGTTTGTATCCAAAAGGGCTTACAAAAACATTCTAAATTAAAATTTAAAAAAAAAAAATTTCCGCGAAGAAAAATTACGAAAAGTTGTAATTAACAGAGTTGGATTTATTTAAATTAAACAATCCACGCAAAGTGTACAAAATTATTGGGAGTTAAGAACGCCAAACGAAATCTTGTTAGTTGAAAATTTTGTATTCCCAAAAATTACTTTGATAATAAACTGGCAAGTGCATGGCCTAAAAAAACGGAACTAGCAACACGCTCTATTTTTTGATTTTCTTGTGAAAACAATACAGCAGGTTGTTTTTGTTTTTATTTTGTTTTTTCTTAACCTACTTACAACTACAATTAATTTTGGGAGAATTCCAACCAATTGTAGTTGGGAATGTAGGAAAAGATAAGCTCAGTGTTTATTGTTGTTGTTTTTGTTTAAGCTTTGATATTGCTACCAGTAAAACTGGTGCTTATAATTCTTATTCGCTTAACATTTTTATTTGTATAATATCTTTAGTTTTTTTTTTTTTAATCTTTGGATAAAGTTTCCTTATGATCTGGCCTAAGAAACCAGTGAAATGCGCATAGGAATAACTTATCCCATCAACAATACATTTCAGTGTTTTTATCAAGAATAAAAATTGGGGATACTTTAGAATTTAATTTTTTAATCTCGAATACAATCTCTAACTTCGAAAAATTACCATCAGCATTTAATTCAGCGTACTCGAATTGGCTGGCAACCTCCTGGAAAAAAGCTACCAATCAAAGATTAGTAAGTTTCCACCCGACTACACGAAGGGCATTGTTTCCAGGCAACGACAGATGGCAGTCCCAATATCCTATTATCTGCACAACAGAGCAATCATTTACTTAGCTGGAACAAAAACCGATTGGAAAACAACTGCATCAAATCGCCTAAGATGAAGATGCTTTGTGGATGCCATATGCTTCCAAAGGGAGCTATGGGGAAAAAAGACTCGAATTAGCTTTTCTTTACTTTTTAAACTTTGCGACTATTACAGTGTAATTAGGCTCTCTAAATCGGATATATTTTCACTAAACAGTGAATAATTTAGCGCAAATATATTATTTTAATCCAGGGGCATTCGATAATAATCGTAATGGCCATTTAAACTGTACTGTAATTTCGATCGATATCGAATGCCGGTTTGGCCCCAGTGTTGCATTTTTTTTTTTTTAAATTACCTTCAATTTAATTGAAACACTTTAGGCATGAACAAAAGTCTTGAGTATTTATTTTTGAGAAAGGACAAAAACGTTTATTTTACAGTATATATTGTACAAAATATTGGGATGCTAATGGGGTAGTGAAGGTTAAAAACACGGACTATCCTATCCAAAAGTCAACCTCTCCTGCACGCGGCGCATACAACTTGAACAAACGATGCTCTGTCGACCGAACTTGGGCGAAATAACCCTAAACCTGAAGTGAATAAATCTACTGACACGGCCAGCCTAAAGGCGATTCTGTCAGCCCCAGTTCGAGGATCAAATGCTGGAGGCCAATCAGCTTTACATCCTAAATAAATTCAATTATCGAAACCAGATCAAATTGTATGGTCCTCTCTATGATCCTTGATTTTTCGAAAAGAACTAAAAATAATTATGTATGATATTTTAAAAAAGTACATTAAAATTCAAAAGATTTTAACTTTGCTACTATTTCAGAAAAAACATTAAAGTAGGGGTTTTCCCCTTCTTTGAGCGTAACTTGATTGAATCGATTTAAGAGAATTAGGATCATCATACATTTTTTAGTTTTTGGTTCACATAAACTAAAGAGGCTCATCCCAGTGTACTTAAATAGATCAGGGTCAAAGCCGCAACTTTCACACTTTAGACTACTTCAGTAACAACTAGCCTACCTTGGCATCCAAAAAAAATTAATAAAACATTATCCTTTACTCCATTTTTGCAAATATTTTTGAATATCAATTTTTTTTTTTGCTTCTACTACAATTTCCTAAGCACAAAGTAAGAAATCGTTTCATTTCCTTTTACAAATTTAATATAATTTACTTTATGATAAAACCAATAACCACAAACACTTCTTAAAACTCGTAAACGAGATACCACCCATCTTCTTATTGTTCGGAGCTAAACATGTCTCTTCCTTAGTTCGGTGCTTTGTGTCTGATGACTGCGAGGTCTTGTGACAAGTAATAAATGTTTGTCACAAAATTATCTAATTTAAAACATAAAATGTTATTTTCTCCATTCTTTTGCATGAGTAAAGTCTGTCGTTTGTGTAGAACACAGGAAAATTTACATTTATTTAAAATGTGAAAAGGCGCAAATATGAAATGGCGAACGATGGTTTTCAACAATTTTTTCTTTTCGTTTTTATTTTCAGAGATAAATTGTTACAAATAAAACAAATTTTAAATTACAAGAAAATGCATATTTAAATAAAAAACACTGACAGTGGAGAATTTTTGAAAAATAGAATCATTTGTTTTGTTTGTTGCTGCATTACGAGGGTCCTTCGAGAGGATTTTGAGCCACTAATGGTAATTTTATGTTTACGACAGATGTCAGTCCCATTATCTTAGAATCTGCACAGCAGACCAATCATTAACTTAACTGGAACAAAAACCGATTAGAAAACAACTGCAACGAATCGTGTAAGATAAAGATGCTTTGTGGATGTCATGTGCTTCCAGAGGGGGTTATGGGGAAAAAAGACTCGAACTAGCTTAGCTTTAGCTTGTTAAAATTTCACCGATGGTAAAAGGGTATATATAATGTTATGATATCCTTATGAGAAGAGAAGTTCAACTTCGGTTGGTATATATTTATGTCAGATATGCTCATTTAAATTTTTCTATTGAAATTCAGCCAGATCGGTGCATTAATGGCTGAGAAATAAGTATTAAACCACGAATTCTTTTAAATTTACTCATTTCTCCCTTGTTGTTGTTTTCTTATCATTTTTAATTGTGTATATCTGGTGAACGGAAAGATCCAAAGTTTTCAAATTAGGTACGAGCATCTTAGTAATCAATACATAAACTTTCTAAAATGAGCGGGAATAAACAGGTGAGCGCGGTACTTCCCATACATTTGGTTCCTACCGCCGCGTCATAGCCAAGCCATAGAGTACTGGCCATCAAGCTTCTGTACGACTCACGTCTAATGAAAGTATTGCAGCTGGCCATTGAAATGCCGATCAGGCCGTCGACGAACATGTCGTCCAAGAGACAGCCTTGTTTGGCAAGGCCGTCTACAGATTGGCTGCCCGGGCACCCACTGTGCCGTAGTACCCATGCCATTGTTACCCTGGAATGCTCCGTAATCTCATTTAAAAACATCCGGCATGCCACAGTTAACATAGATTTTTTGAGACACCAGCCAGAGTTGCAATGGCAGCCTTGCTGTCAGTAAATATACATTAGGGTGGGTCGAAAAAAAAGTTGTGCCAGTCACCCCCTAGAATGAAAGATATGTCGCAAATATGTGTTATATTTGTTAAATAGTTTTACATACAAAAAATTAATGATGTACTCAGTCAGTTTTAGAAACATTTTCATGATACGATTTAAAAATTAGACATTAGAACGGAATGATCTTAGATATCATAAATACCATCAAGAATTTGAAGTAAGACTAAAAAAGCACTAAATACAAAAATAAAGCCATTAACAATGATATACTATACGATGAGATTGGACTTTAAATGACGATGCTATATATATAAACAAAAAGGGCTGTAATTTAGGGCGTGGCAAAAACAATTTGTTTAAAGTTTTTCAAACTATACCTTTTATTCTAGAGCATAAATGATGAAAATGTTTTTGGTTTGTATTGGCTTCTACCTGGTTTAATGTAATATGTATGTGAAAAAGAAAAAAGGGGCTCAATTTTAAGGCGTGGCGTAAAAGTGAGTATAATAAAAGCTTGACATACTTAGTTTTACAAGGACTTTCTTGGCACGTTTAAAAAAATTTACATTTGGGGGAAGGATCCGAGATGGCATAAGTGGCGCCCAGAGTTTGATGTCGGATTGAAAAGTCACCAAAGCCAAACATGAAGCCACTGTCAAGCCATGAACAACGATAGGCGATATGATAAGATCGGACTTTAAATGGCAGCGCTACATAAAAAAAACCAAAAGTGCTGTATTTTGGGGCGTGGCAAAAAAAATGTTTTCCTGTTTTAGAAACTTCATTGACATATCTTTCATTCTAGGGGGTGACTGGCACAACTTTTTTTTTTGTATGGAGGTCGACCCGGTCTAATATACATATATATATTTTGATCTAGGATAGTACCTCAGCCAGTTTGCTGCGCGACTAATAGCAGAGCCTTCCGCCTGCAAAACACTGCTGCCATCTGGCAACCTCAAATAGACACTCATTCCCAATTCCTCGATGAATAAACCTCCACCCACCCTACTGCCCATCTTAGAACCATCAGACCCTTATGGCCAGTTTCAGAATTTGCGTGTTTCCGAACGGCTCATCACCATTACCATGATGAACTGTGAACACGGCATCGAAAAAGGGTTTCGCAGTGCAATAGTTCAGTCCCGCCAGATCACGTTTATCATGTTGAGAAGCAAGAAATAGTCAATCGGGGCTAAATCCGGGAAATAGGGCGGATGAGGGAGCAAATCGTAGCCATATTTATGCATTTTGCAATTGAATGCTTAATGAGCACACGTAGTTCACATTTTTCCATATTCTCCTCAATTCGCGGAGTAGGTCTGCTGGCAATATCTTTCAAACATAAATTTAATGACGCAGCTTATTAAAATGTTGACAGGAGCCCTTTCAGTTAAGAGGCGGTTTTTTTTCAAAAAGTCACGGACTTATTGACCAGTCCTCGTGCATGAAATTTATTTGAATTTGTATTCACTTTAGAAATAAGCCACCTATTTTAGATATACAAAAAAAAAAATTTAGCATTTATTAAATTTTACATTTAAACCTAGAATTATTTCATGAAATTTTGTAGAAATTCTTTTTCAGTATTTTATTGCAAACATTTTAAAATTACCACTAGAATGCTTTCGTGTTTTTTTTCTAAATACCCCTACAAAACACATATATATCGTAAAAAATATAACTTTGAAATAAATTGTATTTGATAAAAACATAAATATTTTCTCTTCGTTCTCAGTCTGTGGTTAAACAATAGTATAAAAATATTTTTATTTTTTTTTTTTTTAGCCAACAGCAAAAATTATTTTTAGCCTGAGAATTGTTTGTGATATGAGTACGTGTACTTGTGCAATTTTAGCTAAACACTTTAGCACGTTCTATATAAAAAAAATATGGATTTTTTTTATTTAAATTATACTACTCTGAGTAAGAGAGTATATTTACTTTGTTGTTTGGATGCCCCAGTAGCACATTTGGTGGCGAAAGGGTTGCGGGTTCGGTTTCCGCCGAGAGTCTTATCTGTTTCACTACATCGGTCTTATGCCCAATTTTCGGGATAGTAATTAAATCTAAATTAAGTTAATTTTCATAAAAACTTAAATCGTATTTAAATACACATTGATTTTTTGAGTTTTATTTGAAAAGTCTTATTAAAATAAGATAAAAGTATGGTAGCACCACTAAATACAAAAGAAAAATATCAAGGCGAATTCATGTAAACGGTGGTGGCGATACTACAACAAGTAACAACACCAAAAACACAACAATGTATTTTTTTGTTGCTTTCGTTGATCCATATGTCAAAATCACAAGGAACTTTTGACATTTCTCTCTCTAATTAAGAAAAAAAAGTAGCACAGCTGTGCTTTCAACGCCACCTGAAAACTGAATTCGCCTTGAAAAATATCCTAAAAAAGTAAAATTATTTACAAGATGGTCTCAAAAAACAGCTGAAAAACATTTTGCCCGTTGTTGTTGTATTGTTGTGCTATTGAGGCCACCTTGTTAAAATATTACAATGGAAACATAAGTTGGATTTAAGTGTACCACATCGGTGAATTAAGTTTCATTTAAGTATTTAGTGAAGAAGAGAATTTTGTATTTAAAACGATTTTAAACACAAATGTATTTTAATATTAATCATGAAAATTGGCCATTAAAGTGACTATTGCTCGGTAAATTGAGTAAGAATAAAATTTAAATTGTATTTGTAAAATATAGGAAATAAATAAATAGAAATAACTTGAATAGTTTGTAAAAAAATCAACAGCAAAAGTCTTACCTTACGCTGGACTAAACAACGACTGGACACCCAGTATATGAACAGGGTTGTCCTGACCATTGCGTGTCTTTAGTGATTACTTAACATCTGGAGCTATCAATCTTTACTGCAAAGTAGCGGCTGTTGAACAGCAATAGTACGATTCGTCAGCAGGCCGAATTTCGATCTAGGTTACGGGCAAACTTTAACACCTAACCCAGCATTATTACGATTTCCCTGATTTTTTGGCTTAAAACACTGCCATAACGTGATCCATGAAGATGAGGTCTCTTTCGGGAGCACGGGGTAGAAGCAACCCCTTTAAGCTCTGCTAATTCTAAGCTCCAAACAAACCTTAGGATTTGGCTTTATCTACATTTCTTGACAGTGCAACGACAAGAGACAGGTGCTCTTTCGCACGGTCAACAGGAGAGCATATAAATACAAAACTGGGCTATTAATCCATTCGAATTAAAATGAAGATGCTGGCTTTCTCTCAATGCCAACATAAATTTATAATCATCTTTATGCTGATTAAGGTACATCAGCCGATTTTCCATATTACGCTACTTACGGAATACTAACTATCTGCATCGCATGTGTAAAATTAAGATTATAGTGAATCATTTTTCATTTAAAAATATCTCCTTTCACTATTGTTTTTGTTGTAAGTTAAGAACAGGAGAATATATATTTATGTGTACAATACGTCGAGTAACATTTAATTGCAGAAATACAGGCAAAAAAAATTATTTGCTTGGAAGTAAATATTATTGAGTACACTGTAAAAAATAACTTTCCCTAACATTTTAAACAAGTAATATAAAATTATTGTGCAGCTAAAAAGAGTCACATTAGATGACAAGAAATCTCTGTTTATGAGTCCCTAAGGTTTCAGAGCAGATATTCAGATGTCTCATCGTTTATCTCATAGAATTTGAATTGTTTGGTAGTGAAATTCCCTAATAGAGTAAAAGCAAATGGAATCTGATTGCACAATGTCTAGTGAATAGGGCACTAAGTATCCACAGTTGACTTTGTCTAAGCACAAAATACAGAAAAGATTCTTTTCTCTTTGGTCGCTTTAAAAAAATATATATTTTAAGGAACAATTTTTTTATATATTTCGGTTACTGCAAGCATATTATTGTGACGGGTAACCGCGTTATGATAAAACTATTTCTCCATTAGGCAGCCATAACCACATTATGGTTGCCTCGGACCTTGCTTTAGGTTATAACAACTTTAAAACGCTCAACATAAATTATTATAATTACTATAAACACAGGTCTGTTTTTCCTTTTTATTCTTTATTTTTCAATATTTCGACATCCTTTGGATGTCATCTTCAGGAAAACCGAGTCAAAAACATACACAACAATTAGTTTGTAGGCACGGTGCAACTACAACTACGACTTAAATAAATACAAAAAATTAAAGTAATAATTAATTAAATTAATATATCGTTAGCTAAAATGCAAAACGGCGTAACTAACATAAATATAATTTTACAGGAGAAGCAAAATACTTTATAAAATGAAAACTATAAACATGTCAGAAAACATGCATTAATGAGTCGTCCATGCAATTCTTTAAACAATTTTCAAAGGAAACCATTTCATTATATTTTGTTAAAAAAAATGGGTAATTACGTAGTTTTTCATTTATAAAATAAACACACTTGTAGTTACGTTTTTTGTTAATTAAAGCGTTCAATGACATTTATAATAATCAATCAAAAACACGATTTTGAATTTTTTGTTAGTTACGCCTTTTTGCATTTTAGCTAACGATATAGATGTTTATTGTACGATGTTCGATGTTTTACTCGAGGAATCTTGATTTTAAGCTAATTCGATATTAAATGTTGGCCTTTTTTAGCACTCACAAGTGCAAAATTCTTTATTCCACTAAAGTTACAAAAATAGCCAACTTTTCTAATCCAACAACAGTTTTTTTTTTTTTTTTTTTTTTTTGTTCAGTGTATTTTGTTTTATTTTTCTTGCCTCAGAAAGTTTAATTTTGCTATGAATGCGTTCTGGTTTTTCCTCTTGATGCTTTATTTTAGCAGTAAGTATTGTCTAGATTTCAGTTTTAATTTGTTTGCATGTATGTGTTTAATTTAGCAAACAAAAGTGTTTAAACCCAACGCACAAACTTTAATAAATGCATCTGCTTAAATGGGTGTGTGTATCAGTGTTGCCAATTTAGCGACTTAAGACAACTTGTTTGGTCATAAAAATAATAATTCGGTATCGAGCCACTTTTTTTTAACAAAATTTTGATAAATGTTATTTTGCTGTTTTATTTTTAATTTAAAGAAATGCCTAAACCGACAATTTATAGTGTTCTTTTAAACAATTTTGGTCATAATGATAATAAGGCAATTCACAAAGTGTTCTACTGTATCATATTAGTTGTATTAGTAAACCAATAATGACTCAAAAGAACAATTTGTGAATTGCCGAAATATGTTTATACCCACAACACAAAAGTGACACCTTAAAATATTAGTCTTTACCCCACCTTAAAGTATACCGATCGACCCAGAATCACTTTTTGAATCCAGCTGGCTGTGCAAAGTACAAGATTTGAAATTTGGTACATTCGTTCTAATTGGCACAAGGACCAAGCCTATTGAAAATGGGGCGAATCGGATCGTAATTTCATATAGCCCAATAGCACGAATTTTAATGAAAGTAAAAAATAGATGTATCCATATTTTTATGGGCGTTTTAGCTATGCATTTTGTAAAAAATAGGACCGAGAGGGGAAATAGTGGACAATAGCTGCCTCTCAGAATGTCAATTTGAATAAAATTTGAAACATAGTAGATCCCTATTCATATAGTTATAAATACACTCTCGAAAATTTATGGTCGGGCTTGACCTACTATGCAAGGAGTTGGCCAGATTATAAAGCAATTTGAAGAAACTGGAAGCCAGGCTTGTGCATAATCGCAATAAGCGAGCTGGCGAAAATATTGGTTATTTTAGTGAAAATATGGCGGAGAATCCGAATTAGTCGATTCCAATGCGTTTCCAGCAGTTGGGTATATCATACGCATTGCCGGATGCTTCCAAATGAATCGTCTCATTGACGACATGTTTGTCGACGGCCTGACCGCATTTCAATGGCTCGCTGCAAGTCTCTCATTAAACGTGAGTCGTACAAAAGGGATCAGGAGAGATGGCAAGGTGAGCCTACCTGCTTCATGGCCAGGACTCTTTGGCTTGGCTACTATGCAGCAAGAAATCGCGGTTCCTGTGATATCGAGCATGACGGGTGACTGGGTGATTGGGACCCATGCGGCGAGAATCGGACTGGATTATATTGACTACTGTAGAAGTTGTCATGATGAGGAGGAGGAGGAATCGGTGTTTCACTTTTCTGCCAATGCCGCGGTCTCTGGGCTTTTAGGAATATTGGGAGACTGGATTTGCCAGGTTTGGACCATATGTCTAGTGTAGGATTTTTTTTATTTTTTAATTTCCTAGGTTAATCCCGCGAAGCTCTACGCTTGTCTGCAGGAAAGAAGCCAGAGTCTCTGGCAGGAATCGAACCCGCAACCCCGGTGCTGATAGACTAGCTCATTACCAGCTTGCCTACCGGGGCACTGATATATCTGTTGAAATCGATATTTCAGTTCTGCAGGGAATCGGGGTGATTCGAGGCTGCAGTAATATCTGAGGAATAACCTGGTGGATACTGGTCCTATTCGAACACTTATGCTTGTTGTTTTAAAATCAACATTTTATTTTGTAACTTTGTTTTAATACTTATGTATAAATGTTTGTAAAAATATTGTTTAGCCATTTTTATTGACAGTTTTTTGTTGTGAAGAGTTGGCAACACTGGTGAGTGTGTGTATGTGTGCTGCGTATAGTTCTCGTATACTTTGTTAATTGCTATTGAGAATAAAGTGTTGTAGTGTTGCAGTGTTGTTTGTTGCCTTAAGGACTTGTCTTTATGCGTGTAGAGCGAACAACACACATAAACTTGTGAACCCAACTTGCACACATCCACACGATAAACTTAACAAACAATTTACATACTTTTGCAAAACTATATTTTTGTTCTTTTAGACTGTTAGATTGCAGTTACATTAAAAACTTATCAATTTTTATTTTACAGTACATTTAGCTTTATTTTTTTTTTTAAAAAATTAAAAAAGAAAAGTTTTGCCGCGCATGAAGATAAGTTTGCATAAGCGAAAAAAGTATGTGTGCATATTTTTTGCCGTTCTTTCATTAAAAAAAAATTTACTTTACAAATCCTTTCGATCATAAAACATATTTATTGGTTAATTTGAAGTGTACAAATCTATATATATTAGGGCGGGTCGATTTATTTTTCGACAATTTCCCTATGATTTCCGTATTCTATGGGTTATTCCATGAAAATTTGCCAAAGGAACCATACCTCTATCGTTAAAATCAAGTCCCCTACTTTTTGTTGGTAAAAAGTTCAAAAGTTACGGGCATTTTTGTCCAAATTTTGGACCATTTTTCCATTTTTCACTCCCTACAAATCGACCCGCCCTAATGTTCGTGATTTTATAACTCGAGAACCACTCAACCAATTTTCAAACGAGTACATGCGTTGGAAAGGTCGACTTTCACTTATGGTTTCTAAAAAAAAAACTCCAGATAGGTGGCGATCAGAGATCAGCAATGAATCGTTTTTTCGCTACTCATACTGACTCATGCAATTGTAAGTATAAGTGCGTAGAAATCATTTAAACTAAACTACTCTGATTCACTCATACTCACAAGAGAAATTAATATGAGTGCGACGTCGACATTATACGCATACTCATAAATGTCGTCAGTTTGATTTATAATTTCAGGAAAATACTTACAATACTCACAATGATTCAACTCATTAAGCTCATCCATTTACCGTTTTAACACAACAGATAAAACACAACTTCATAATCAGCGCTGCCAGATAAATTTGCCGAAAAATCGTCCACTTCATACATGTAACTTTAGTAAACTGTAATTGCCAATTCGTCACTTTTCTATTTCGGGGACAGATCTGGCAGCCTCGCATTTTGCTTCGCCTGTACACATTGACTTGAGTAGATTCTAAATCAACCACTACAAATGTTGCTAAGTATGAGTACAATGAGTAAAATAAAACTTTTGAGTGAATATGAGTTTAAATAACATTGGAATAAGTATGAGTGCGTATAAGTACAAGAATTTATGAGTCATGATTTAGCTCTACTCACTTTTTCACTACTCATTGCTGATCTCTGGTGTCGATGTTGTCGTGATATTTAAAAAAAAATTCTCCAGTATTTCATTGTTTATTTTTATTTAGAAAATCCCGAGCAGCGCCGGGACCAAACAGCTAGTAAGTATATAAAATATGAGGTTTTTTATAGAAACATCCCTCGAAATTTTTCTTTTCGCCATACATTTTTTAGGCAAAGTGGAACAAATAGTTCAATTAAATATTTTTTAACAATATAAAAATTATTATTAATAAACAATTTCGTTAAATGGTAAGAGGACAACGAATTAGTAAACGATCTCAAAAATTAAATAATCGTATTGACACACCATAGCGAAAATGCTACATAGCTGATACATTGGATTGTGGTAGCGGGAAGGCAGATCTTGGGTTTAAAACTAACTTTCCACCAATATTGAGAAAGTTATGCCTACTGGCCGATCTCCCTAGGTGCGGTTGCTAATCTACAGACACTTATTAGTTTACAGTAGTAGCTCTAGCTCCCAAGCAAGGGGACAGTGTGTGCTTCTGCCGGAACATACACTCAAATTTGTGAGGGCAATCACTGCACATAGGAAAGTTGTTGAGCTCAATGTTTTCCATCAGCGTTGAGAGCAATCATCCAAAAACATCTGCATCAGTGCCTCTCTAATGTCAGGTCATCTCAAATAAATTTGGCACCACTATCAAGGACTAACTAAGGATAAACAAGAACCATTACTCAGACATGAACAGCTTATATTAACTAACTAGATTTTAAAATAATTTATACTCTAAAATACTTTCATTTAAAAGGTTACGTGTTAGAATTCAGAGGAATTTTTGGAAAAATTTGTTAACTATTTAACAATTTTTCCGCCATATCTTAAAAAATAATAACACTTTTAGATTAAAGTGCAAGTTGAATTTTGATATTTAACAAACTTTTAGAAATATTTTGCAAAAATATGTTTAAGTAAAAAAATATAAAAAGTATTTTTTATTTAATCATGCAATTTGTTAAATTTTGTTTATTACACATTTTTTTGTTTGCCCAAAAGCAAAACGAAATGTTCAAAAAATGTTTGCATGTTTCATATCATTGGCTTTGAAATCACATCAGTTATTTTCCGAACCATAGATTACAGTACCGAACTACATACAAAATACACTTAAAAAAATTATTTTTATATTTTTCTTTAAATTTTTAAAAACATTATTTCTTAAAAGGTGCCTTGGAAGGCTAGTTGCTAGAGAGGGTTGCGGGTTCGATCCCCGCCAGAGAGCTGTGGTCTGTTTTACTACAGCGAGCTGAAAATCTACGTTACTATTGCTCGGTTAATTAGTTAGAGTATAATTTGTAATTGTATTTGTAATCTTAAATAAATTAATTAACCTATTTCTTAAATACTTAATTAATCAATATTTTTTCTTAATTTCAGGTTAGAACATATAAGATGATTTTAATTTTTAAGGTATGTACTGAAGAAACCAGTTTTGCACAATTTTTTGTTTCTGAAACTTTAAAAAAGTTTCACATTTTTTCTTGGACTCCCAAATCTTATTTGGTAATTCAAAATATTAGGTGCCCCTTATCTGCGTAAACATTGTTTATCATTTGATTGATACTAAAATTTTTGTAAATAGTTGAAAACATCATTCTTTCTACACACCTTGGCGGATCTCCTTAACTCTTGAGTAGACACTCAATTTGTGTGGCACAAGCTGCCACCACGGCCTGGCTGGCATCACTTGTATTGTGTATAGATTTTTTTGTGGCTATCGAAAAACTCACACAAACATTTTGCTGTCAACTAGAAAAATTCTTGCTTATGTTTTTGATACGTTTCGTTTTGATTTTATAACCTACAGTACATATATAATAGGGCAGGGCCTGGCCAGCCTCAGGTGGATGCAATATGCACAATATTTTCATTACGCCAATTGCCACGCCCACGGTGTTTAAATTTACACATTATTCTCGTTTTCTTGTAAAAAAACCCTTTGATTGAGGAATACATAAGGTTTCGTTTTTATATATTAAATACTTATATGAAAAACACTGCACAGAAAAAAATAATTTTCATATTTGAATACGAAAATCGCATATTTGATTACAAAAATTTTTGGATTTTCTGCGATGACGATTTTTGCGGTATTGATAAAAAAGTTTGTATGTATAATTGTTAAATTTTTAGTCAACAACCAAGTTTATTGAGTCAATAAAAAAGTTGTTGCCCAAAATAATTCTTTTCAACAAAATGTTTACGTGATTTGTTAAAATAAATTGTTGAAAATGTTAAATAAATCATACAAAATGTTAATCAATTCTTTATTTATTAATTATGATGTGCTAACTTCCCAATTTTTATTCTTTGGCATATACTCTAAAGATATTATTAAATAATAATAATAGATATTATTCAACTAAAACTGTAAAGCGAATGAGAATTATTAGCTAAAAAATGGACAAAAGTTGTAAAAATACTGTCCTTACTTTGATTCAAATATTTTTTTATTGAATATGAAGAAATATTTAATAATGTCATTATTAAATATGTTTTATTGAGTGCTATTTTGCAAAGTGTAATATTGATAAATTTTTTCATTGAATCAAATAAATAATTTGTTGACCTCAAATTTTATTTTTAACAAACTGGCTTGTTAAAAATTTTCTTGAGATATTTTTTCTGTGTGGAGAAAAGCCAAAAAAAAAAAAAAAATGCCTGGCCAGGCCCAGGTATACACTTAAGGGTTAAATACTATTTTAGACCCCAAAACGGTCTAGGAACTTATAATAAAAGCAGGGTGCCCCGTTAGTTGGTAGTGAGCTAGTCTATCAGCGCCGGGGTTGCGGGTTCGATTCCCGCCAGAGACTCTGGTTTCTTTCCTGCAGACAAGCTCAGAGCTTCGCGAGGTTTAGCTAAGGGAATTAAAAAAAAAAATAAAAAATTGGAATTGTCTTCTAAAAGTGAGTTAAAGAAAATGGAGGGAAAAAGGAAAGTGATTTTGTTATTTTAATTATATAATTTTTTTTTATTAAATTATTCAACAAAAAAACAACAAAAATTTCAACTTTTATGTACAAATTGAAAAAAAGTGGCAGCTCAGTTTATTTTGTTCTAAACAAAAATTAAAATTAAACCAATTCAAAAAAAAACTTGCCGAACAAAATTATTTCTCTATTTCTTTGTTAGAAGTAAGACGTCAAACTCAATATATAAAAAATTTTTCCGGAAAAAAATATTGATCGAACCATGATACAAATACACAAGGTAGTTCCACTTCTCTCTCACAATTATTTTTTTGAAATTTATCGGAATTATTTGAAGTTTGTTTTTTGTAACTATTAAAAAAATCGTTGCCACATATGAAAAACGCAAAAAATTCCTTTTGGAAATTATAAGACAAAATATGTTATTTGTATTAAAAGCTTTAATGTCTATTTTTAAGCATTTTTATTTGCTTTAGAGCTGAAAATTAAAAACAATGTAATTCACTAATTATAAACATAAATAGGTTTTTTTTTGCGAAAATTAAAAAAAAAAAACATTATTTGTATGGTCTATCTTTATTAAAAAGAAATAAAAATTTATAAAACAAGTTTTAAGCTACAGTTATTTCATCTTTGATCATATAATTTTAGATTGTTTTATGTATTAAAAAAAGATTCACCCAATAAGAACCTTTTCATAATATTTTCATCTAATACTAAATTTTAATTACATATAATTTTTTCATAAAACTAGGCCCTTTATATAAATAATCACTATTAGTTTGGACAAAGGTTGAATTTAGCTGTTCAAGTTTAGACAAAAAATCGTTGCTTGGCTTGTTAAGCCCGCCTTTAGATAAAAAGTTTATAAATTTTTTAAGGCCATCGTATTCCACATCATTTAATAGCTTTATTTCTTCCCATAGATTTTCAATTGCATGTTCTTCTGCGGGGTATTTAGAAATTAAAAATTAAGCTTAACAAATCAAGAAAGTATAGTCGGTCAAGCCCGACCTTCCACCACAGAATAAAAGAACAAATTTTTGCAAGCGCAGCCTATATGGACCTGCCAGAATAAATTTCTGCAATTCAGTGCCGAATATTATTTAAATTGTTTCATCTATATAGAATTTCTTTTCCTTTAGATTCCAATGCAATTAGGTAAGATGATATTAATTGGAATAAAATTTGTTTGAACCAAATTTAATCTTAATAGCAACATAATTAGATACTTTTTGAGCTCAAAGACCCTATTCCAGAAAGAACTCTTGTATGGGAGATTAATTAAATTATGGACCGATCAACAGGCTTGGCCCTTGTGCCAATTAGAGCCTATGTGCCAAAATTCATCAAATTATCATTAAAATTTGGACCTGTACTTTGCGCACAAGTTTTACAGGGGCAGCCTAGCCTGCCAGTCGGCCGGACGGTTATCGTTAGATCGACTCAGAAAGTGATACGTAAAGGTGGGACCAATATTTTAAGGAGTTACAAACATGAGCACAAATGCATAATACCCTCATCAATATTGTGTTGTGGGTATAAAAAGGTTCTTCCTTGCGACAATTAGAACTTCATATAACAAATTTCATTAAATTATTTTCAAAATTGCGTCCTTTTTACGTTTTAAATTTTCGCACACAGTGTGCATGGAAAGCCAGCCGGTCCGACGGACGTACATACATCGTTAGATTGATTCAGAAAGAGATTATAAGTTAATTGGTAGACTTAAACTTGGTCTAGAACCAATATTTATACCCACACCACAATAGTGGAGAGGGTATTATGCATTTGTGCTGATGTGTGTAAACCACCTTAAAGTATACAGATCGACTCAGAATCACTTTCTAAGTCGAACTAACGATGTGCGTCCGGCTGGCTGGCTGGCTGTCCATGTAACCTTGTGCGCAAAGTACAGGTCGCAACTTTGGAGATAACTTGATAAAATTTGGGTTATAGGTTCTTATTGGCACAAGGACCAAGGCTATTGAAAATGGGCCAAATCGTAGGACCACGAGGGAAGATAGGGGGAAATTTCTTCCTCTCATAAACTATCAAACCGATTTTGATGAAATTTAAAACATGGATAGATCCATATCTATATGGACACATAAGCTATACAGTTTTTCAAAAATAGTTCCACAAGGGGATGTAGGGGGCAATTTCTGCCTCTCACAAACTTTCAAACCGATTTTAATTAAGTTTTTAAACATAGAGAAATCCATATTTATATGGACACATAAGCATGATGTGTTTTTAAGAACTGTGGTGCTGGGTATCATATGGTCGGGCTTGACCGACTATACTTTCTTACTTGTTTTTTATGTGTTGGACACATCAGCACAAACTCTTCCGCATCAAATCGAAAGTTGTACTTACAAAATAAAACTTTTTTTAAATATATTTTATTTTTAAAGCTTTTTAATATAAATTTATATTTAATTTTTCGAAACTTCAAAGAAAAATCTAAACAAAAACAGCTCACATTTTCATAATTCCAATAATCGTCAGAACGTTAATATGGCGACAAATCATGGATCGAACATCATGGGTGGGTGAATCGAGCTCTATTTGGTTTTTTGTTGTAATTTTACAGGTACGGAATTCCAATAAAGAATTTAGTAACCGATCGACTCAGAATTACTTTTGAAATCAATCAAAAGAAATCCGTCCGCTCGCAATTTTGGAGACAATTTAATAAAATTTGGCATAAACATACGTTTTAATTTGTGTTGTGTTCATAAACCATCTTATAATGTTGGCATTTCAACCAAATTCAGCCTAAAAATATTGTGTTTCGGCATAAATATCCCTTCTGGATTTAACTAGAATTTGGAATCTCTGACCACAGATCAAATACAAACACCATCCCCAAAAATAGTTTGCAATGCCATAACAATAACTTCTATAAAAGCTACTATGTCATGTCTTTGATGGATCCATAAAATCAATTTTAGGCGAACAAATATCATATAGGGGTATATAGGGGTCTAGATCAAATTTGGCACAATGAATCTTAACCCCAAAACTAGACCTCTTCGAAAAGCAGCTTTGTACTATATTCCATTAAAATAATAATTTCATTTCCTATTTGGCGATTCATTTCAAAATTTTTCTCAGTTTATTTGATTGATATGCTTTAAACATGCCATAAGTATTTCGGTGTGGTGCCTGGTAAATGTCTTAATTTAGATCAACTGCAAACACGCATTAACCTTTACTCTGGAAGGGAAGCAACCACATTGAAATGTTCATGTGTAATGCGAATGTAAGAAACTTAAAAAATCGCTAAAAAAACAAACATCTAGTTTTACAAAATTACAAAATAAATGATATTTAAACGTTTTTGTTTGTGGCTTGCAATAAACAACAATTAAAGCTTAATATTTTTGTGTAAGATTTTAAAATAATAATAATAAAAAAAAATTCCTGTTTTATAATTTTGTCAATTCAATTATATTTACAATTAAATTTTACACGTAATTGAATTGAATGTTGTTTTGAATATGGTTTTATTAACATTTCAATATTTCAAAGTAATTTTTTCTGTTTTTATTATTATTTTGCATTTTGGAATTGTTACGGTCATGAATTTATTCAATAGACTGCCAGAATAAGATACAAAAAAATATTACCAACAGTAATATTTTTAATGGTCTGGTTCTTAAGGTGGCAGGAGTTTTAATAACGTTCTTACCATTTTTGCACAGTGGTGTATTAAACGAAAAAAAATTTATACCGTACGCATTTAAAAATTGGACTCACACCCAACTTTTAGTACTCCAATCGAATCAGAAACACAGTTCTTAAGCTACGTCACACTTGACAAATATTTGACGAAAAAGACGTAACCAACAGGCAAACTAAAATATAATTCCCTTTAATTGCCATATTTATTTTGATTATAATACAACATCTTACAAAAAAAAAGGTTTTTTACTGTGTCTGGCAATATAATTAGTTTTATTTTGTGATACTTAGACCATGTTAAATCTCACTAACTTTTAACAAAAGTAGTGGTTATGCTTATTTGGTCAAATATTTGAAAAACGTCGATTAGGTCCTATAGTGATTAGGACGAAACGCCGATAAGTTTCATGGATTGTGGACTGTATTTAGGGGTGCATTTGGGATACAGCTCCAGAATACCTGCCAAGGATCCAAACACATTGCTGATATTCCCCGAGAGAACGCCGATGGCATTTCTGGGTTATGGACTGTATAGGATGGCTTTGGGATTCAGCGCTAAAATATCAACGAAGTATTCAAACAACTTGGTTATTATAAAGGCTGAAAGAAGAGAACTGGAAAAAGGCACAAATATTTAAATGAAAACACTTTCCGGATTTTTTTCCAAAACATTATAAATTTCCATTTATTTATTTATTTATTTTAAACAATTTAATTAATTAATTTATAGAGTTAAATCAAAAAAAATACAGCCGCCCAATATGGCTTTTAAACATTTACAAGTTAAAAGCAAAGAAAAATGTTAAATATAATACTTGATGTCAATTCGTCGTAGGGCATTTTATCATTCAAAATAGAAACCAGGGACGGGAAATCCGTTGCTTAAGTGTCTATCTGTCAACGTATAACTTGTGTTGAAATTACCGGTCGATCATTTTTGAAATATTTTCATGAATTTTAATGCATAAATTCGTTTTTTTTTTAATTGGTCCTAATTTTTCATTATTTTTAATAGCATCACATAAATGGCTAATGCATATTGTGCCAAAAATGTAATCAAACTTCGCAACAAACAAGCACTGGCCAAACGAAAAGTACAATTTTTGGCAACATTCGTTTTTGAATTTAAAACAAAACATTGTCAAATCGATAAGAAAGTAGAGAAAAAGATCATAAATTGTCGAATTAAGAACAAAATGTTGTAAAATTGACAATTAAAATCTAAAAACGACCATACCATTTGTATTTGAAAACAGGTAACATCCATCATCCAAATCGATTTTAATGTTTTTAATTTCCTTCCTTTCTTTTTTCTGGCCCACTGATTATCTTCCACAAACTTGTCTGCGATTTTATTTTTCGTACTTTTTATTTATTTGCAATTTTTTTTTGTCCCTTTTATATATTTTATAGCCTCCAGATATTTTAGCAAAAAAAAACGGTTTTTTTTTCTTGTAATATTTGCAGTATGAATATTTTCGTTGGCATTTTGTAAAAATTTATTTTATTAATTTAATGGCATTTTATTTGTTTATTTGAGTTTGTTTTTGTTGCTGCTGTTTTTATTGTCTCAGGTCATAAAACCAAGCACGTACGTTTGCATCAGCTTAACAAATTTCTTCATCTTCAAACCACCAAAAAGCTGCCGGCCTTTTCTAACAATATTTGCTTTCGTTGTTTTTTGTTTTTTTTTTTCCTTTATTATTGTTTTTATTACTTTGCATATTGTTTTAATACTTAATAATTTTATTGTCATGAATTAAAAGCAAATGGTGCAAAAGAAATGAAAAACTTTTCTGTCACTTAACGTGCAGACAGTTTCGTTTTTTTTTTGGTTGTTTTAATTGATTAACGCTTTCATACAATTTACAAAAAAAAAAAGTTTATGGAAATTTATTTGGGATATGACGTTATAATTAATTAAATTAATAAATTTTAATTGGGTGTAATGAACAAAGTTAATGTTAAAAAGGAAAATTTATTATTGCGACCTTGGTTAAGGAAATTTTGCAAGAGTTTCGTATAAAAAAGGTTTTAAAGTGTCTTAAGATGAAGTTTTGATTAATTGTACCATTTAACACCCGCAGCTGCCATAAACCACAGACAAATAAAGCAGTTTTTCAGCATTGTAAAAGTCCGCCGCCACTTCAACCGGCACAACATAAAATGCTCTTCAAGCATATGCTTTTTCACAGGGCTGCCAGATTTGACGATTTATAGTAATTTTGACGGTTTTTTATTTCGAATTAGCAAGGTGCCGACTTACTGATTTTTTTCTAAAAAGTGATGATTTTTTTCAGTCTCCAAAGTCTGAATAAAAGATTACATTTTCTGACACGTTCGTTTTTTATTCTTAGCTTAGCTTTTACGCTGATATGTCATACATAAATGAGAGCGTCAACGTTGTGTCACGAACATCAACAATTATCAATAATAGCGGCCAACTTCACTATTAAACGCGCTATCAAATTGTATGGGCATGAGAATTTTTGACAGCTAGAAAACGCTTTCCTCTCTTGTTTAGGTACGGCTGTTACATAAGCAAGGCCGTCAGCATTGCTTCACGCACAGTACTGACAACTTTCTTGTTTAATAAAACCCACAAATTATAAATAAAAAAAAAGATAAGAACGCTAGATTGACCAAAAAATAGCTGAATTGCCATTATTAATTAGCAATAGCGGCCAACTTTACTATTAAACGAGCTGTCAAAATCGGGGCTTCCAATAGCAAAGCGTTGACTCCGCTGTATTTAGGTATGCTTCCTACAAATTTTATGGACATGACACATTTTGAAAACTAGAAAATGTGTGCCGTTTTGGTTAGGTACGTCTGTAATATGCAAATCTTAAGAAAATCTTTAAATGTTTCTTTTCAGAGTACAAAAACAACACTTTGTTTATCTTTCGTCAAACCATCACCGATTGAACCTTTTACGACTCCCTGCCTAAATCATTTTTTCAACAATAATACGGCGAGCATTTTACGAGTTGTAAGATCATATCTACATGAGCCTCATACGATACATGGCATTAAAAACTCGTAAGATAATCTATGTGCTATGGAAGAATCTCACTCGTGTTACAGTTTTTCCCGTGTGAGGAATCTTCTTCGATTAAAAAATGCGGTCATCGACGATCCCAGACGCTTTTCATGAGACCCCCAGTAGATCTTACACGATTGAAATTGCTAGCTGGGTATGAAGTAATTATGTTTTTGTTTGAACGTTTTTTTTTATAAAAATCCAACAAATATTGTAAAAAAAAAAAAAATAAATTTTAAGTTGTTGGATTTTTTGACGATTTTTCGAAACGTAAAATACGATTTTTTTTATTGTGTCGCAGGAAATTGACGATTTCCTTACAAATTTATATGGCAGGCCTGATTGATTACCATAATGGCCTTAACCACGTTTGAAGATACCCGCTTTAATAGTTTTTCTCTTACGCAATTTTTTATATATTCATCCTATGGGGGTATTGCTCCCCCTGCGCCTACTCCCTTTATTTTAATTTTTATGTTGTATTTTTTTTTCTACAACAGTTCTTAAGATATGTGATATTTAACATTGGCATCCTATTGGGGTACCACTGCCCCTGCTTCTATCCTCTTTATATTTCGGGGCTCAGAAGAAGCAACAGCAATAAGTTCAAGGAAATGGATGCAGCGGCTCTTAAGAAATGCGATACTTAATATTGGCATACTTGAAATTGGGTAAAACTCCTCCTGTCCCAATCGAAAAAATAAGTAGCCCTTTTTTCGGGGCTCACGTGATGTTAGTGTTAAAATTTTAGGAAAATCGGTTCAGTAGCTTATCAGTCTATAAGCCAACAAAAAAACATTCCAGCAGACAACAAAAATATCATCAAAGTTATTTACGGGAATACATACAAAATTTATCATTAATAAGATTTCTGTATGACGTGCTGAATTTCCAATTTTTCAATATTTGATAAATACACTGAAATATATTGTTGAGGGAAAGCTAGCTTCTATGCGCATTTCACTGGTTGCTTAGGCCAGCTCATCAGAAAACCTTTTCCTAAGATTTTAGAAACGCTAAAAATATTATACGAATAAAACTCTAAAGCGAATAAGAATTTTAAACACTCAAAGTCTTACTCGTCAAAGTTTAAACAAACCACCAACAATAAACAGCGAGTTTATCTTTTCTTACATCCCCCTACAATTGGTTGGGTTTTTTCCGGCTCGAATTGTAGTTGTAAATTTATCCGTTGAGCAAACGAAATTTTATTAATTTTCGTCCAATGAATTTGTTCGTTGTGACAACGAATAACTTTTCTTTAAAAGATTTTATTTAAATAATTTAATGTACTGTTCGTTAATATAACGAAAAAGTTCAAAAATATAACGAATGAACGTATTCGTTAATTCAGTAAACTTTTTCGTTAATTTAACGAATAATTTTGTTTTACAAATTTGTTGGCTCAACGAACACAGTGCATGGTCTCAATGAATTATTTTGTTAAATTTCCTCATGCTATATTATACCACCTGCCCACCCCCTCACAATTCACTTCTGTAACACCCTATAAAATCCCCAAAAAAAACTCATAATTGAAATGTACATATATATATATTTTTGCAAAAATTTTGCAAAAATTTTGCAAATATATTATGGTATACATATAATGATATTTATATCATTGTATAAAGGTTATTTATAATTTTTATAAAGTTTTTGCAAACTAAAGCCAGGCTTTGGGGCTTCAAAAGCAGACAAGTTACAACTTTTGAAGCTTCAAAGCATGGTAATACACATAGCAAGGCCTTAATACGGTTTTGATAATAATATTTCAAAAAAATAGAATAATTATGCCAAAAAAAAGGCAATTCATGGTATTTTGTGTCGATTTGCTTTATATAATTATAATTAATTATCTTAATTTTTTAATTTGTCAATTAAAAGTTGAACTCTCTGGAAATGATTTTTTGTTTTTAATTGATTAAAATAATTTTGAATAAAGTTCCAAAAAAAAGGAACTAGCAGGTGGATGGATATTCCTTAAGCCCAAAGCATTGCCGCATCTCGACTATCTACAAAAACAATGTAAGAATCTGACATTAATTGAATGCTTTTAAAATTGATGTTTAATTTTTTTTTTTTAGTATAAAATAAAATAAAAGTTTATGTTGCAATGTTTAACTCTTAATAGTATAATTTAATAGTAAGCGATAATAGTTTGAATATTTTAGTTAAGTTTTTTGACTTACCTTCACTTAAATCAGTTGATGTCATATTATTTACCACTAGTTAAATGTTTTTTTTCCTTGATATGCTGGTTATCTAACAAAAAGTTCAGCAATTTTTTATGTACTTAATCCCAGTTGTCCAATATAGATGTAGTACTATACAAAAATCTGAAGTCCAGGTCAACCTATATACATTACTAACTTATATCTTATTGATTTTCAATAGGACTTGGTGCTTCCTTTGTTTATTTGGGCGTCAATGGACCACAAGAAGCTGATCTTAAGGCAGTCTTAAGGTTGCTAAATTTATTGTAAACTTTGCCCCTTTTACCAGTTCTATAAAATTCCTGCAAGAAATAGTAATTTTAGAATTAACTATTTATTCTAAACAAAATGAAAAAATTATGTTTATACATATTAATACATGGAAATGTTTCTACTGTTTCTTCTTCAATCCGATAGCTCGTAGCCAAGTCTAATGGTGTTTTCTTTTCTACAAAAAAATGTGACATTTTATTTTAAAAAAATGCAATTTGGTGTCTGTTTCTTAAACATTTTGCTCCCGAAAAGGGTGGCTTGTTTTATTCTAAAAAACTCATCCTTTTCGGGAGCAAAATTTTTAAGAACCCGACACCAAATTGCATTTTTTTAAAAAATTTCACATTTTTTTGTAGAAAAGAAAACACCATAAGTGTAAACTGTTGTCATCAAAGTATTGGGCGATGGTATTTACAAGCATAGTTCTTTGCTGATCATGGAATTTTTGTTGTTGCTGGTAGAGATCATTCTAAATGAACTATTAGCCAATCCACCGAAATTTATTTTATTTTGCACAGATAGCAAATCATTCTATTTAATTTAAGTAACTTTTTCCCTTTATTTAATTTGCGAAATTTTAATTGTCATTAATTTATTATAAAATTAAATTTTACACTGCACTTTTTTGCAAATAATATCTTAAAAAGAACCAGTTCGACCAGAAGTAAGACACGAAATGCCAACAAATTTTAAACTAACTAACCCTCATGAAACTTTTTTGACATCAACGTACTAATTCGTTAAGCCAACAAATCAATTGTAACTTTTATGCGTGGGTATAATTTTCAATGAAGCGTTCGTTAACTGAAAGAACACTTTGTTAATTTTAACGTACAAGGTTACGAAAGCGAATAGTTCGTAGAATTGGCGCGCGGTCATGTTATAAACACATGTTAAATCCCTTTTTAACTCAACGAACAATTTATTAAAGTTAACGTACGAGTCCCACGGGACAGCGAATAAATTATTAAATTCACGCGTTTTTGTGTTAATATGACTCAATAAATGTTTTATTAGCTCCACGAACATTTTATTAACATTTATGTACATTGAATTCAGGCGAAATATGAACTAGTTAATTTTAATGAACCATTCTTTAGCCAAATGAAAGACTTATTAATTTTTAAGAACGTTTTTTTATGCCAAATTGTACATTTCCATTATAAACCAATGTTAACGAAGTATTTAACAAATGCATGTTCATTAAGTCAATGAATGGTACGTAAATTTAAATATCAGGTAATTTTATTTTCCATTATATTAACGAATAACTCATTGAGCCAACAAAAACTATTTTAATAAACGTTGTTCGTAAATATTATGAACACTTTTTGGTTCAGTGTACCAATGCACCCGTGTAAGGTAAACTAGTACAGAGATAGCAACTTTGGCAAAACGCAGTCTGGACTATGATCCCTTGTTCCGGAGTATCTAACTTACCTTTAGTTCGCAACAGCTTCTATTGTACTTACAACAACAGCACAAGCGGAAATCCACCAGTAGGCCAAACTTCAGCCTCTGTTACAGGTGAAAGCCAAGCTCTATGACTGCATAATCCCCAAAGAATTCTTACCAATAACCAGGGCCTTCGTATCCTCTTTGGGGCCTTGGTACCAGATAATGTTAATTTTAAGCCTCAGTCAAGCTAAAGATATTAAATAAGACCTTATTAAATACCGCGAGGGTGCACATCCAAGAGGTAGGTGGTCCTCTAGATGATACCTACGATTTAAAAAAAGTACAAGGGCTGCACTCACGACAAGTCCAAGAGACCTTGAAAGGTTGTATCAGTTCTAAAAAGCTGTCAATGTACCCGACATCCAAGCTGGTTTTGATATTACGTATTATTTAAGGTCCTTAGCCTTTGGCGCACAAGTAATATGCCCAAAAATTTTGAACTCTATTAATATATGACAAATTATATTCCCATCGAGCCTATAAGGAGTATAGGGTCTTATTAATAAATTTTTTTTTCTCATTATTTTTTATTGAATCTTCATATATCAAATATGAACTTACAATAATTAATCAAATCTTAACCTAATACGTTATTTTATGTCCTGCCAGTGCCAGACAAAAATTTTCTTCATCACGGGTTCTGTTCACTTATCTAAGTGTTTATCGCTCATCTAATTGGATAAGTGCTGCAGTGTCTCTTCTTCTTAAGCGAGTGTGGCCGCTATCATATAAAATATTTCGAGCTAGTGGTTTCGGATGCAATTCGAGCCTTTTTAAGTATTTTACTGCATATTTCGTAATCATAGTCTTTCCTAAAGGAACATTAAGATCCTGGTGAATATTTGAATTTTTAACATACCAAGAGGCAGCTGTGATTATTCGAAGAAGTTTATTTTGGCGCCTTTGAATTTTTTCGATATTAGAGGCCGAGGCAGTGCCCCATAGTTGAATACCGTAGCACCAGATTGGCTTTAAGATGGAGTTGTAAAGTAAAAGTTTGCAGTCGAGACTTAGGACAGAGTTTCTTCCAATAAGCCAATGAATTTGGATGGCTTTTAGTTTCATTTGGAATAATGTTGCCTCTATATGGCTTTTCCACGTTAAACGGCGATCTAGATGAATACCGAGGTATTTTACATGCGAATTTTGAGGCACTAAATGATTATTGATTTTAATAGGGGGGCATGTTTCCCGACGCAAGGTAAATGTTACATGTACGCATTTTTGCTCATTGACCTTTATCCTCCATTGCTTTAGCCACAGTTCGAGTTGAAATATATGATCCTGTAGGTATCGAGATGCTTCTTGACTGTTTTCGTGCACGCTTAGAAAAGCTGTGTCATCAGCAAATGTTGAAGTTTGGGTGTAGTTGTTTATTGGCATATCCGAAGTATATATTAAGTATAAAAGTGGGCCCAGGATGCTTCCCTGAGGGACTCCAGCTTCAATTGGTTGAGGAGAGCTTAAATAATCATCTTGTTTAATAATAAACTTTCGACCGACTAAGTAGCTTTCTAACAGCTTGTGCGTGTTTACTGGTAAGTTTAGCTTCAATTTATGTAATAAGCCTTCATGCCAGACTTTGTCAAAAGCTTGAGAAACATCGATGAAGAGAGCGGAACAATATTTTCTTTCTTCAAAGGCTTTTCTTATTGCGTTTACTATACGATGGGCTCAATTGTGCTGTGTTCTCTTCTAAAGCCGAATTGGTGGTTAGGAATACATCTGTTTTCATTTAGAATTGGGGTTAATTTTGACGCTAACAGCTTCTCAAACAGCTTTGATATATTTGAAAGTAAACTTATAGGCCTATATGACTCAACTTTTGTGTGATCCTTTCCTGGTTTAGGTATCATGATGACTAAGGAAACCTTCCACTTTTGAGGATAGTATTCCAGGCGTAAAATAGCATTAAAAATTAAAAGAATAATTTTCCTTGCTATGCTGGGTAGCTCCAAAAGCATTTTGTTGCTGATCTTATCAAAACCAGGAGCCTTCTTGGGGTTTAAATCACAAATAGCCTTTTCGATTTCTCTTATCTCAAATCTTAGTGGAACAGCTGCTCTAGCAGCAACAGGTGGTAACTCGACCGCCATATCGTGAGATATGTTTGGGGTAAATACGTGTTTTAAATGATTAACAAACAGATTTTCTTTTTCAACATCATTTCTTGCCCAACTTCCATTCAAGTTTCTTAATGGCGGATTAGCGACAACTGGCCTTTTGAGATTTCTAGCTGCACGCCATAATGAGTAGTCTGATTGTGGAGTTGCATCAAGTTCCTTAAGATATTTTTCCAGAGAAGCCGTTTTCTGAGTCTGCAGTAACTTTCTCAGCCTTTTTGTACAGTCTTTTAGTAAGTTCTTAAGTTGAGGGGATCTGTGCAATTGCCACTCTCTACGAGCTCTCCTTTTTTATTAATAAATGACGAGATAGAAGTTTACTTTTTAGTGCATTGTCTAATTTTCGCCATCTCTTTACTTCCCAAGTTAGAAGTAGGATCAGCAGAGTTTCAAATGAGTTTCCAATGGGTATCAAATGAATCGATAATATTATTTACACCTAACTTAGCTTTTATCTTGGCCACAGTACACCCTAATGTTAAACTTTTAAAAATATTAATTTTGAGAACTCATTATGCAAATAGTGTAAAAAATCCTTTTTCGCATGAACTCAAGCATTTCAAAAGAATTTCCTTACTTTTGCATGCTACGAACGCTTATTAAAATTAAAAACACAACATTCTCTAAAAAATCATTACTTTTTTATCTCTTGTCACTTATTGTTCATTTGCAATTGAATGACTTTAATATTTTCGAAATTATAAAGACAAACAAAAAATTCAGAAAAAACACATCAGAGCATTGAAATGTGCAAAACATGCATGTTAATGCATGTGTGTATATGTTTGTAGTCTTGTTAAGGCGAACAAGGATAACACTTGGTTACACACACTTACACATTCATTCCATACAGCGAATGGGGTGACAAGTGCAACTACTGCTTTGTTTATTTAAAGTTCAGATGAGTTGTTAAATAGTAGTGCTCACTCAGTTTTATCGTATCATGAAGCAGTTGCAGTAGTAACCTTAACATACATTATTCAACTCTAATCATACATTCATATATTCCTACATATATGCACTTATATTAAAGTTTGTTAGTTGCACACCAACTACTATGCCAACAACAATTACTAGAAGAAACTACAACACTACTCATACGAAAATTCTTAATTGGTTTGTGTATTTGTTAAAGAATTTGCACAATGAAACATGAATGAGTAGAAATTTACATACTCACATACATACATGTAGAATGTAAAGTTTGGAAAATGTATGTTAGGAAATAAAGAGTGTAACATTAGGGGGAAAAATACCGGACACCCTTCTAAAAAAAAAATATGAAAAATAATCAGAGACCCGAAAAATTTTTATTTTTTATTTCCATACAATATAAATAAATTTATTGATTAAAATCTGTGGCGTTTTGACAAAACATCTTAAGTCGAGATAAGGTAGCAAAAAAGTTTAAAAAAAAAACTCGGTGAAAAATCACTTTTATCAAATAATAAAATAAACCATAATTAAAGAAAAATTTCGTTTATAATACAAAATTTTAAAAACGTAAACAAAAATGATTTTTGAATGAAAATTCGTATGATAAACAACATTTTTTTCAACTTTTAAAACTTTGACTTAAGATGTTTTGTCAAAAAGCCACAGATATTTCTTTTAAACCTTTATTTGCTCGGGATTGTAATCTAAAGCTTCGTACAGACGGTGGTCAGATCTTACAATGTTGTAATTTTTCTGACAATGGTGCCATTGTCAGATGCATTAATTTTACATATCTGCCAAATGAAAATGAGCTTACAATGTTCATATAGTTGCAAGACAATTTTAGGCAATTTTAATGCAAACATTGTAAGATCTGACTACCGACTTTTCGAAGCTTAACGTTGGCGGTCGGAAGTCTACATTTGTAGCAAATATGTATTTGTATGGAAAACTATGTCCACATATCAAAAAAACATTAGTAGGAGAGTGTTATACTTTAATGCCTATCTGAAAAATACAATAAGGTCAAATATGCAAGCACACTAGTCTTGGCAGACCGAAATCGTCAAAAAGCTTGGCACTGAAAAAAAGCTTGATTTTTCATTACATTTAATATTTCGTTTAAATGGAATAAAAAGTTTATATTATTTATACCCTCCAACACAGGTGGACATACATACGTAAGTTCGTTTTTTATATAAGTTTATAATTTTTACAATATTGATCTAATAAATGCGGAGTTGATTTAACGATCCCCGTCTATTCGTCCGTCGGTTTTTCTGTCCGTGTATACGTTGAAATGGGTTTTCTGAAGAAGAGATGTACTTATAAAGTCCGGAATAGCTTGCAATTAAAATTCGGCCAGATCGGTCCATAAATGTCTGAGATATCCGCAACAAATTACGACTGCCTCTAATTTTTACCCATAAAACTTAAAATTTAAAAGTCTTGTTATACATAACCCAGTAAAAAAATTTTGGGTTTTTTAAAGCACTTAAGAAAAAAAGCACATAATCGAGCGCTTCAATAAGAGAGCTTTTTTACAGCAGTAAATGATAATGAATAAAATATACAAAAAAAGCTGCTATTTTAGTGCTGACAACGAAGAAGTTTTAAAGCGAAAAAAATGAAAATATCCGGCCTGTCACAGAAATCAATTCCGATCGAAAGTGAAAGTGATTTCGTATCTTCCTTCACATAAAACGATATCACTTTCGATCGGAATTGATTTCTGTGACAGCCCTGTATATTATTGTTTACGAAAATGATTGAAAACGGCATTTAATCAAGTAAAAGCGAAAAATTAATGAATATGTTAGCTTTTAAAAAAGCTCTTTAGGAGTGCTTTGTTTGCATGTTAAAAGAAGCACTTATTGTCAGCAGAAAATAGTCCTCCAAACCGGGAACACTCCATATAAAAATCAGCAATCCTATCAGCAGGTTTGAAGCGATTTAAGATATGAATTCATACATAAAACCTGCTCCTTTTCGAGCACATTTTTTACTGGGAATGAACTTTATTTTTTAACTTTGCATAAAATAAACGGTTTATAAATGATCTAGTTATAGACAAATAACTACTAGGAAGATCGATTATTCGACTTGTTTCAATAACCGGTTTTCGAATACATATTCCGAATAGTTGCTATTAAAAAAACCGGTTTTCGGTTAGGCCATTTAAAAAAAACCGGTTAACCGGTTTTAGTTCGAATACATAAAATACAAATATAAAATTGGTTTTTGTAATAAAAAGTTAATTAGAATAAAAACAAAACAATTCATGATGGTAAGGAACCAACAAAATTCATAGATATAACTTAAGTTATGTTCGGACCTAACAAATATTTGACGATAAAATCAAAAAAAAAAACGTGACCAGTAAATTGATTAAACTTAAGCTTTATTTTTAACAATTTCTATTTATTTACTAAACTTTGTTTCTAAGATCATAATTAAATAATGTAATTTATAAACTGTTAAATGATGTTTGCTCTGGCCTAACGTTTTGCAAAAGCAATTAATTCTTTAACAAAAAACTAGTGGTTACGTGCAGAACGTCAAATATTCAATAGGTGTGAACATAGCTTAAGAATTTTTGAAAAACTTTGGTTTAAAAAATTATAGGAAGATAATAAATTTATTTGTTGAGATATTTTCACAAATTTATTTTAAATGAGTTTTAATGTCTGTATGAATCAGTAGACTTCAACCATTTTTTTGAAAAGTTGCAAACAAAACCTCTTAGCCAGAATTATATATTTCAAATTATTTAGTTTCAGTATTATAGAAATGAATAGAATATTTGTATGAAATATATGTCAATTCGTCGATCACAATTTAAGACCTTTCATGACATTGTTTGATTCCTTCAATTTTGTCTTAAGTTTTTGCTGTTTTAATAATTAAAACTGATGAATTTTCCCATATCGTTGATTCCGCCGGTATGTTGTATTTTTAAGCATGAAGATATGCTAAAACTACTTAAGAGTTTTTAGTGCCTTAACGGATATTCCGTCCTCGGCAGAACAACAGGCGAATATTTCACCCAATGATTAATTTTTGGCAGCATATTTTAGTAAAGTATTATTTGCAGTCTCTCAAGAACTACTTGGAACAGGGTCAAGTTTTACTTGGCGTATTTTTATGTCAAGCTTGTGGACTAATTAAAGGTTATTAATATGTCGTTACTTTAAAGAACCTTTGCAACATATCATTTTAGGGCCCTTTCAGCACCATTGTCTTTTAAATCAGTTCGAAATATCACCAGAGATGACATCTTTATAAATATATATATATAAACTTTAGAATACTGTCCTATTGCTAACTACTTTTAAATCTGAACATTTTTTTTTTTGGAGTATTTTGAATTGTTTTTGGTTTTTGTTACAAGAACAAGAAGCTTATATGTATAAGCGATTTGTATTTAAATTGCTCCAAAAGTTTTTTATTTTTTGTTACATTTAGTTTTGACATTCTTCATAAAAAGTTTAAGCTTTCCTAATATTCAATTAGAAAAATTCTTAAATTATGGGTACATTTTTAACAAAAGTAAGGAAAACGCATATAAATTACACATTACTAAGATAACCGGTTTATTTTACCAAAATAATCGGTTTATTCGATATTCGAAAAAGGGACATTTTAAAATATTTGACTTGGGCAAAACTAAAATAACCGGTTAAAACCGGTCGAATACTATTCGATCGATCTCCCTAATAACTACCTCTTTCTTCTAGAAATCACGGTTTTGGTACAGGAACGCCTACACAATATGAGATAGAAGGACTTCTTAATTTTACTCCGATACTTCGTATAAAATCTGTAAATCCAAAATTGCTTTCTAAAGAAAATATTGATGCTTCACATGAATGGATTATGCTATAAATGAAAATCAAAATAGAGTCTGATAGTCCTGCTATATATTCTCTTCTGACAATTCAAAATTCCTTGGGATACAAATTCTCACAACTCTTTCCGACAAAACACATAATAACTGCAGCCCAAAAATACCAAATAGATCAATAATTGTTATTGTTTCTTGATTTTCCTAACAATTAAATGGACAAATTTTTAAAAGTTTGAAAAAGCTTAACAATCAAGCCAAACCGTCTGGCAGCCCTAAAGCACACGCATGCATACACAAACGTGCACAAGAAAACAAAAGTTAACAAAAAAAAAAAAAAAAAAATACTAAATTACATGTTCGACAGGCACTATTCAAAAAAATTTGAGTTGAATAAAAGAACGATGTGAATTTCAATACATTATATGAGGAGGTCCATTTTTCACATTTTTCCACATTTTTCAAGTTTTTTGATTTTTTGATTGAATCCTATTCTACACATTAAAATCTATATTACCTTTATTATAAAGCATTCCAAAACTCAATAACTACACTGCAATTCAATATCAAATATAATGGTTCAGAGCAAAATGCAATAACTACACATCAAAAAGCGTTTTCATTTTTCTACAAGTGGTTGCAATTTAAATCAAAATGATATTATACGAATCTATTCAAAGCAAAAAGCAGAAATTGCAGCCCTGGTTCAGATCAAAACGCAATATTTTCATACAGTTCAAAGCAAAATTAAATAAATACTATGTATGATTCGGACCAAAACTCAATAATTCCAAATTTTCTATCTAAATAACTTTAAAAGAAACTGTCAAATAAAATATTTAATTTGTGATAAATATTATTTTTTGTGCACAATAATACCTCAATAATTGTTTTTTAAAAATATTATGTGCTACTTACTTAAATTACATTTTGTCGTTTATCCAAAAAAAAAAATGTTATGGTGTAATTATTGCGTTTTGTTATGGACCTCCTCATATATGGTGTCTACGTTTGTAGACCACCGGCCAAGAGATGGTCATTTTGAAAAGTAGGGTCTGGGGGTGCTGTAAATTATTTTTTTAGCGTCTCAGTAACCAAAACTGCTTAGAATTGATTTTAAGGAAGCTACTGAAAATTTCGGACCCTGTTGTTGTGAAAAATTTATTTTTATTCAACTTTTTCTGCAAAAAATATAAGTATGCATCATGATGAAAAAATAAAAATGCTTAAACGATAAATATCACAAAAAAATTGTAAAATAATTATTTTCTTTAAATTTTTCAAATTTTGAATTAAAATTTTTTCTAAACAAAAAACCCAGCCGAAAAAAGAGGAATGTTACAAGTTTGTAGTGTTCATCTCTGTGTATCTGCCCGCACAGAAAAAATTGTCCCACATTTTTCACCAATTAAAGCATTAATCAAAAATATAATCAGTTTTAATTAAAATTTTAATCAAGTGAATTAAAAGTTTAATTAATTAACTGGTTTAATTGATACTATTAATTTGTTTACTGGTGCAAATTTAATTAATTTTTTAATTAATATTACAAATTTTTTAATTGAAATCAATTTTTATTTTTTTCTATGCGTTATATCGCAGAGTCAAAAGGGCTGGCTGGTTGCGATCGAGAGTGTTTTTAGCTTTGCTTGATGAAAATCGGTACAACCGAATACAAGTTACCTCCTCTTTTTTAGCTATATCATCTTTTATATGTGTGTCTGTGGCACCGTTGCTCCCAAATGCATATATCGATTTTAATTTAGTTTTTGTTGTTTGAATTGTGGCTTTGTCTAAAATCTTCTTCCGTTAACTTATTGCTCACTTCATGTTAAATTAAAATTGTAAAAACGTAACACTTTTTATACGGCCGATAAATTCCTAAGTTGTGAAAACGGGCTTAAATGTGCATAAAAAGATGCTTTTATCTTACAGTTTTCCTTTAATCATTTTTTCTTACAACACATTTTTATAATATTTAAATTTTTTTGTGATAAATATTATAAACGATTTTTCTTTAATTTTTTTTTCGAAAACAAAAGAAAAAAAAAATATTTTTTTTTTCCAAATTAAAAAATCCAGAAGGATAAATAAAATTTTTTTTAATCACAATATGGCTTTAAAAATATTAAAATACGGTCTCTGAAAATATCTACCTTTGGTTTTGCCAAATTTTACATACAGAAGGTCATTTTCTAACTTAATCAATTTCGTTTCTTAAAACAAGAAAACCCAAAAATAATTTTTGATTTTAACTTACATATTTCGTTCGTATCAGAATGTACTAATAAAGTGACCTCACAAGCGCAGCTGTTTGTAGTGATTTTCTTCGTGTGTGACGTTTGTCGTCATTTTTTTTGTCTATTTACTTTTTTTCATAAGGCATTTTGGCATTTGCCGTCTCAATTCTAGCAACAAAATGCCTGTTGTTTTTTCTATTGTTGCATTGTTGTAGTACTGAGGTCACTTTGTTAATACATTTTGGTTCGTATTTAGTAAAATTTTTTGAAGTAATGAAACATTTTGCTTAAACCAAGCCACACATATATTTAAAATAAGTAATTTTTGGCTTCGAAGAGAATCGTTCAAAATGTTCTTGGCTTAAGCCATATTTAGTAAATAATTCTTTCCGTGTAAAAGCCAATTTTTAAAAGTTTTTAATTCTTTGATTTTGTTTTTATTTAAAAAGCTCTGTAAAGCCATTTCAACAACAACAATTCCTCCACTGATAAGAAATAAAATTATAGTTTACGTGGTCTAAAGCTACGGTCAGACTTATCAAATATTTGACGAAAAAAACGGGACCAACAACCAAACTAAAAAATAATTTCGCTTAATATCAATATTTATTTTGATTAAAATACCACATCTTACAAAAAACTGTTTTTTGCTATGTCTAGTAGTATAATTAGTTTATTTTGTAATATTAAGACCATTTGATCAAATATTTAATAAGTGTGACCGTAGCTTAAGATTAATATTGTAAAAAATTCCAGCGAAACAACAAGCTGATACATCTATACTCTCTTCCAAATGGCGAAGGGTATATAAATTTGTAGAATTTTTTTCTGTTTTTTAGAAACGCTATAATTTTCTTTTTTGTTTTAAAACACCAAATATGTCACCCGTTTCCTTATTCTCTGCTAAAATGCCAATAGCAACGAAAATATATTTTACTGAATTTAAAACCAAGAGAACCAAGTGAGAAAGCTTGGCAGACTAACAAGTGAAGCCGGACCATAATTTTGCAGTTGTTATTTCAGTACGAATACATATAACACTAAAACGTACTCAAAACAATCCTAAATGGGATTACTTACCAAAATCAATCCCAAAATTTCTTAAAACAAGTATAAAATTCTTAAGCCAAGTAAAAAAAGATTGAATTTTCGTTGGTAGTGCCACTCTGAGAGCAAAATTACAAAGTGAGCATTTTAATCTCATATTGCTTATTAGTCTCATCTCCCAGCATTGCATTGTTTTATGCGTACATACGCGTGTGTTTTTCAAAGTTTGTTGCAGAAATTACAACAACGCCACACAAGCTGGAAAAAAACGATTTGCTTGTGTGGTGTTCTATTGTATAATAAAACATAAGCGAGACCTTTGATTCTTGGATTATAATTGAATTTTTATTTTTCATTTTCACTTCTTATATCTAAAATTTTATGGTTACAGTGATTGAGTGACTCTTGAATTCACTCAATCATTTATTCTCTTATTCTACTTATTAGTTTACAATCTATAATTACTACTTACATATCTACGTCACATTTTTTCTCATGCAGTCTTATGCAGTATGTAAAAGGAGGGGCTTAATTATATGCAAGCTCCTTACTCATTATTGCAAAACAAAACAGTTGACACAATTATTAGTCAACCACATTGTTTGATTTGAAATTCATTACGTTAGCAAAAAAATGCAAGGCAATGACTCCAAATCAAACTTCGATTATTGTGGGATCACTTACATAAGAATGCATGCATGGGTGGTCGCTATTATAGGTTTTGGTGTGCCAATTCTTATGTACACTACACCCTCACCCTTTAGAAAAATTTATGGAATTTTTGTTTATACAAAGATTGCAGAAATTTTTTTTTTTTTTTTTTTTTTTTTTTTTGTGACAAAAAAATTTTTTTTTTTTTTGTTTACTTGATTTAAAATTATTTTTCATTTTTACATTTTGTTTCTTTATTTGTATGTAGGTATATTTATTTGTTCAATGTGACAAATTTTCGTTTACTTAATTTAAAGTTCTTTGCACTTAATAATAATTTGCTTACTGTAACTTAATATTCTTAATAAACATTGTTGTTATTTTTCATTGTTTTACATTTTGTTTCTTTATTTGTATGTATATTTTTGTTTTGTTTTTTTTTTTTTTGTAGCTAGCGTGATAATTTTGAAACTTGAGCAAAATAAAATATCGTTCTTTTTTTTTTTAAAAAAAATTTTTTTTTTTTTTTTTTTATGTAGGTTAAATGTTGTCTTAGGTCAGTCGTTAATAAGTTGACGTTTATTTAACATTTGTATTTCTTTAGTAGATTCTTGTGAAAAACTTTGTCTTTATTGTTTATCTTTACAGTTATGTTTAAATCATCTATATTAACTATTCTATATGGTCCTTTATACGGTTTTTCATTTTTCTTTCTATTTTCTTCTCTTATTAATACTAAATCTCCTAAATTTAATTTTATTCTGTTTATTTTATTGTATGATTCTAATTTTCTCTTTCTTTTTATCTTATCTATCATAATCCTAGCGTTTTCTAAAGAATATTTTAATCTACTTTTTAATTCATTGGCGTAATTTTCAAAGTCGTAAACCTTTGGATGATTCATGACTTCATCCCCAGGTAAACTTGGTAACTTCCCGAAAATTAGCTCGAAAGGTGAATACTCAGTGTCGACGTGAGGAGTCGTATTATATGCGAATGTGTAATAAGGAATCCATTGTTCCCAATTATCATTCTCTACAAAGGATAGAAAATATTCGTTTAGTACCCTGTGATTTCTTTCTACAGTTCCTAAAGTCTCGTGATGGTATGGAGTCGAAAATTTTTGCTCTATTCTTAATAGTTCGCATATGTTTTTCATTAATTCATTTGTGAATTCTGTCCCCCTGTCTGATTTGAGTACACTAAAAATTCCATATTTGAGTATTACGTTTTCTACCAATGCTTTTGCTATTGACTTCGCCTCTTTTGTCTCCATTGGACAGGCAATTAGGTATTTTGTCAATTCGCATTGCATTGTAAGTATGTACCTATAGTTATTTGTTGGACGTAGTGGACCAACTGTATCAATTACTATAGTGTTAAAGCTATTTGTTGGTGTATCCGTTATTTTAAGCGGTTCTTTAGTGTGTCTAATTTGTTTGTTTTTTTGACAAAGATCGCATTTAGATACATAGTTTTTTACGCTTTTATTCATCCCTTTCCAAACGTATTTTTGTTTCAATTTCAACATAGTCTTTCTTACTCCGAAATGACCTCCTTGGGGTGTGTCATGATATAATTTTATTAGGTCTAGCTTTCTATTCTCGTCTAAAATATTCTGAGGTTTTTTATATAATAGTATTACTATGTCATCTTTATTTTTTCTACAATACTTATTGTATTTGGACTTAAAATCTTCCGCGGGAATTATACTAAATATTGCATCATTACTTTCGATTGCAAATTTCCTATTTTTCATGTTTCGTACTTTCTTTAAATATGATGATAGCTTCTCCATAAGAGTACCTAAATACAATGGATTATCGCTACATCTAACACGTGTTTCATTATTTTCTATATCACACTCTACTGTGTGTTCATTAATATTGTTTATTGGCCTATTTTCTAATATAAATTTTAATTTATTTGCGCGCTTAATATCATTGATGGAAGTGCAGTCCCACATATAGAGTTGATCAGACTCGTTATGAGATCCGCTTATGATATTATTATTTTCTGATGACGTTTTGCTCATACCTCTTGTTACTACTAGTGTTTTCTTTATCCTCTCATCATTTTCTGATGGTATCATGTCTTTCAATATGTCAGAATTAATTTCTATTCTTGACAGTGCATCTGCATTAGTGTTCTTTGTCCCCTTTTTATATATTATGTCGAAGTCATATTCTGAAAGCTCTAATCTAATTCTTGTTAATTTTGAACTAGGATTTTTGTGCGAGAATAGTGATACCAATGGTCTATGGTCGGTGACAACCGTAAATTTTCTTCCAAACAGATATGGTCTAAAAAATTGTATTCCCCAATAAATACCTAGTAATTCTTTTTCAATTACGGGTTTGTTTTTCTCATGTTTATTGAGGGATCTGCTTGCATAGGATATTGGTAGATCTTCACCTATTGGGCCTTGAGATAAAACTGCACCTAGAGCGAAATCCGATGCATCAGTGGTCAGGACGAATGTTTCGTCAAAATTTGGATATTGTAGAATCGGTGGACTGATTAGTTTGTTTTTTAGGGTTTCAAATGCTATTTGGCATTCTTGAGACCATTCAAATTTTGTGCCCTTCTTCAATAATTTGTTTAGACAAATAGCAATATCTGCGAAATTCTTGATAAATCTTCTATAGTAGTTGCAAAATGCCACGAATCTTCTTACGTCGTCGGCACTACTCGGAATTGGGTATTTTGAAATTGCTTCATACTTGCTTGGGTCTGGTTTGATACCCTTTGATGTTATCAAATGCCCCAAATATACTACTTCTGGTTTAAGAAAACAACACTTGCTTGCATTCAGTTTCAGATTATATTTAGATAATCTGTCGAAAACATTAATCAAGTTGTCGTTGTGATGTTGTAAGCTACATCCAAAAACAATTATGTCATCCACATATAAAAATGCTTCAGACTCCAATCCGGACAATGCTATTGTTAGCATTCTTTGAAAACTATTTGAAGATATTTTCAATCCAAAAGGTAACCTGGTATACTGGTAATGACCATTTGGAGTTGAAAAAGCGGTATACGGTCTTGAATCCCGATCAAGTTCGATTTGATGGAATGAACTTGTCATGTCCAAAGTAGAGAAATATTTGGCTCTACCCAGTTTATCTAAAACGTCATCTAGTCGCGTTAAGGGAAATTTGTCATTTACTATCTTGTCATTCAGTTTCCTGAAATCCACAACTAACCTCCATTTCTTCAGATCGTCCTGTCCTTTTTTTGGAACTAACAAAAGTGGAGCGTTGTATGGGCTTATAGAAGGTTCTATGATCTTTTGTTTTAATAGCCCTTTGACTTGATTATTTATCTCCTCTGTATGCGTCTGTGGTAAACGATAATTTTTTATGTAAACTGGATTTGAGTCGTTCAATTGGATAGTTTGATTGTAAAAATTGTTTGTTGTTAAATTTTCATTATCTAAATGGAATACTGACTGATATCTCTTAAGAATTTTTAACAAACTCTCTTTTGCTACGTTATCCTGGTTGTCTATATTGAGTTCTTTTAAGATTCGATTGAATCGTTCCTCATCACATCTAATCCTATTTTCACTAGTTCTGTATATCTTATAATCCTCTAATGGAGTGGTTTCTATCTTCAAATTATGTATTATTGCTGGGTTGTTTGAAACATTTAGTATTTTTATATGTTTGTTTCCATTTTTTGGAATTATGGCGTTTGCCAGAAATACACCTTCTATTATTTCTCTATTGCATACTACTGCATCTTCTTTAATGTCTATATCAAATGGTATTACAATCTCACTTCTTGGTGGAATTTTCACAAATTTTACACCAAATCTGTTGTCATATATCGGCAATTTAAAAATTTCTTCTCCTACGTTAACAGTAAGTATAAATGTCTCATAGTCTATGTTGCAATTGTATTTTAGTAAAAAATCACGTCCGATTATGCCGTCAGTGCCAATGGGAAAATCTTCTCTAATCATATGTATTCTATGTTTAAATACTGTTCCATCAATTTGTATAGATAATTCTGTGGAACCTAATGATTTTATTTCTTCTCTAGTGATTCCTGTTAAACAGCAATAGTCATCTGGATCTTCATCGTGCTCTGGTAACAAATCTTCTTTGCAGAGAGATACGTCTGCACCCGTATCTATCAGAAAGGTTAAGACACGATGTGTGTTCAACACATTTAGTTTAATATAGTTCTTGAGATCAGATGAAATGCTAAATATTTGGTTAGAATTTATTCGCTCTGATCCGAAGATACCTGGTGGTATGCTACCTCCGGATTTGTCCCGTTTCCCTGTTCCTGTACACAAAATGCATTTCGTCCTCTATTATTATTACGATGGTTATTACTGTTGCGATATGTATTGTTATTACCATTGCTTCTATTGTTGTCTCTGTTGTTGTTATAATGTCCGTGGTTATTATTGTTCCTCATATAGTTACCTCTATTACTGTTATTTACCCCGCTACGGTTTGTTCTATTATTGTAATTGTTTCTATCCTGACTGTAGTTATTATTTGGATATCTGTTTCCATTGTTACCTCTATTGAAATTGTTGTAATTGTTGTTTCTGTTGTGGGAATAATTAGTATTGGTACTATTCCTATTATTATAGAAATTCCTTACTTTGTTTCTCGGTTGACTAGTTTGGAACATTACTTGGTTTTGCTTAATGTCGGCAGAGACTTCCGTTGCTATTTCTATAGCTTCATTGAGTTTCTTCACTCTGCTTGCTTCTAAAGTTCTTACAATCTCCCTATTACTGAGTCCGTTTTTAAAAGAATTAAATGCGATTGTAGCGTTTGTCTCACAAATTACATTTCTATTTTCTTCCCCTAAGGTACTAATTTGTATCTCATTCAACTCCATCGTGAGTTGTTCTATTCTATCAGCAAATTTCTGTATTGATTCAGTTTGTGTAATTCTCGTTAGTTCATTTAGAATTACATTGGGTGATTCCTTTGGTTTATAAATCTCTTTTAGTGTTGTGATTAAAGTGTCTATACAAGTTGGAATTCTTGTTTGTCTAATTCTGTTCTGCACTTTGAGTGTTAACTTTGTTTTGTATACAAAGTTGAAAAATGAAACTCTTTTGTTTGTTGGGAACGTATCCCTGAGAATCTCCAAATTTGCTAAAAATGGATTTAATTCTGCCTTTGTTCCTTCAAAAGTCGATATCAATTTCGAGATTGATGCCAGTTCGGCAGCATTAAGGTTTTCTTCCGTCATATTGATAGGATTTCGAATTATTGTCCCTATTGTATGTGTACTACTGCCTTGTGTAAGTTTATCCTCATGAAGACTCAAAATATTTAGTGCGTCTTTCCGTAACTCGCTAAATTTGTTTAAGTTTGATTGTTTCTCTTCTACTGTCCAACTACTGTTATCAAAAATACTTGCACTAGCTATTCCCAGTTCATCAATTTCCTTCCTTTTTGCTTGAATTGTCTCTGTTGTGTAAGGTTTACCTAATGACTTCTTTGCATTGGTTATTAGTATATTAATTTTTTCAAATATTTTTTCCATTAAGATTTAATTTTCACATTTATTTTTTTTTTTTTTTTTTATTTTCCTAAAATTTTTTTTTCTTTTTAATACATTTTGTAATATTAATGTTTTCATATATACTTTTAATAATTCAATGGCTATTATTTTTTTTTTTTTTATTTATACAAATCTCTTATAATTAATTTTACAAATTTTAATATTTTTAAATCCAAAACTACAACTAAGGGTAATACTATTATTGCTAGAACTATCCAGCCTATACATTTATTATAGCATTCCTTTAAATTATTCATTTGTTTTTTTTTTTTTTTTATACTTGAGTTAAAAAGATATTCCGTTTAAAATGGCAATATGTGTTTTATTGAAAATATTCTATCTATCTGTTGTGACATGAAATTTGTAACTTTCTGTACGTTTTCTTCTAATAAATTGGTAATACTGATCTTAATCCATAAGCCTATAAGTGTAATAACTAATACTAATGTACATATTGTAATTCCAAATTTCTTCATTATGATTACTCAAAAATGCTCCTATCCATTTAGGCAACGTATTTTGTTTGATTATATTATTGTTTTAGAATTAGCATCACTGTCTTAAAGAATAATAGGAAAATTAATTCACATAGTATGATTTGTATTAGTGTTTGTGTCATTATCTTTTAAATTTTTCTTTTTGTTTGCTCTTGTCTTTTTTTACAATTTTTATTATTTTCTTAATTTCTTTAATTTCTTCTTCTATCTTTATTAGTTGTTCTCCTTTCTCATAGGTTCTTTGGTGTTCTAATACTTTTAGTTGTATCTTCTTTTTATTCACTCTTCCTCCCCTTGACTTTTTCGTATTCGGTAAGGGATATATTTCATACCGGGCTTCTATTGTTGGCTCCTTCCTCTTAATTGGCTTTGGCTTTGGGCCTCTTTCTAGGATGGCTGGTCTTTCTTCTTTGCGCCCTTCCTTCAGTAGACGAGCCCAACGTTCTTCGGCTTCCTTTAGTCCTTCTAGGATTTCCTCCCACGTCTCGGTCATAAAAAAAAATTTTAAATAAATTTTTCCTTTTTTTTTTTTTTTTTTTTTTTTTGTCCAAGTCCTATAGATCTTCGACTAAGCTTAAGCTATGTGTGTCGAGGATTTATTTCCTTAATATAATTTTTTTTTGCAAGGATAAGCAGTTTTGCTTTGTATTCCTTTCGCTATGTTTAAATTATACTAAGGATCAGGGCAGGATCGCCATGTGGTGTTCTATTGTATAATAAAACATAAGCGAGACCTTTGATTCTTGGATTATAATTGAATTTTTATTTTTCATTTTCACTTCTTATATCTAAAATTTTATGGTTACAGTGATTGAGTGACTCTTGAATTCACTCAATCATTTATTCTCTTATTCTACTTATTAGTTTACAATCTATAATTACTACTTACATATCTACGTCACATTTTTTCTCATGCAGTCTTATGCAGTATGTAAAAGGAGGGGCTTAATTATATGCAAGCTCCTTACTCATTATTGCAAAACAAAACAGTTGACACAATTATTAGTCAACCACATTGTTTGATTTGAAATTCATTACGTTAGCAAAAAAATGCAAGGCAATGACTCCAAATCAAACTTCGATTATTGTGGGATCACTTACATAAGAATGCATGCATGGGTGGTCGCTATTATAGGTTTTGGTGTGCCAATTCTTATGTACACTACACTTGTTGTGTGTAGAAACAACATAAACAACAGAACAAGAAGAAAAACATACATATATTATTTTTGTATTTTAAAAGTAAAATTGAGAACTCTTGCTTCTCATTTAGTTTATGTTTTTAGTTATATATGTACATTAAGTGTTTAAAGTAAAAACCATATCGGGCATGATGCTGACGTTGAAATTCTGTAAGGTGTAAAACGGGTAAGTAAATCAATCAATTCAAATTTAAATTTTGGTTTATTTCAAGTACGAATTCAGGATCGAATCAACTTTATAATACTCCAGCGTATTAGGGGCTTGCTTCAATCTTAGATTTACGTAAATCAATCATATTTTTGGATTATTTCAAGTACGAGTTTGGGATTGCATATGGATAAGTTAAGTATTGCGCGATAGAAAATCCGTACTGAAATCAATCTTTCTGTATTTTATTCAAGAAAATACGTACTCACCGTACTATTTATTTATACCGCTTTGAATTGATTTGAGTACGGATGGATTGATTTTTCATTTGAGTGTATTAAGTGGGGTCCATATGGAAGCCATGATTATATATTTGCCAACGGACCACAAATTTTTTTTTTTTTTAAGGAGAACAGGAATGCACAAAAAAAAAATTCTGTCTACAACCTACTAAATAAAATCAAATCGTTGTCGGGGATTATTTTTAAAATTATTTATTTTCATTCTTTAAGTTGTTTTAAACAAGTCTCTGGAAGACAAATCAAAATTTTTTCGATTTCGTTGATTTTTGAAATTTAAAATTGGAGATTTGAAAAACACCCAAAAAATGTTGTCCGTTTCGCCTTGTATTCACTATTAACATTTTCAATCGATTTCCGCTTTTCCTTTTTAAAAGTGTTTCCAATCCAGTTGTCTTGTTTCCAATCTAGAGAAAAATGCTCCATGCAGGAAACTAGTAAGAAGCCAAAACTTAGAGTTCTGTAAAAGATAGCTTAATTCCGAACTTCGAAACCGAACCCAAACATTCCGGCCGACTCTAGTTATTTCTAAGGTTCCAGTGGCCAACTACTTAGTTTCATCTTGCGCATGCCCCAAATAAGTTTTCACATGTATATTTTGCTATTTAAAAATAAAACTTTACCATTATAAACAATTTCTCATTCCAATAAAAATATTAAATAATTAAGTTTTCCCAAGTGAAAGAATAAACAAACAACCGAAACTCAACATAGACATTTATCATATTTAATTTTGATTGATTTAAAGAAATACACTTGCAAGTGAATTTAATTTAGAACCTAAAAAATAATTCTAACTAAATATGACTCCAACTCCTAACCCAACAAATAAATGGCATCAAGTTTGAAATATTCCAAAAAGTTTGCCTTCTCGTACAAAAATAAACGCAAAATCTTGTAAGAGAAGGCAAATCTATGTAGAGTTAAGGAAAAACTTTTTGATAAATTGTTTGTATTTGTTATTAAACTTTTAATACTAAATGAATTTTAGATTGTGTTAAACTTGTAGTCGTCGAAAAATTTAACACAAAATGAATTTTAAATTGAATTGAATTGACAAGGCATTGAATGATACAAAAAAAATTTTAACAAGAACTTAATGATGTTAAGAAGTGTCAAAGAAAGTGCTTAGAAAAAAATTATAATAAATCAATGTAAGATGAATAAAAGTTCTCATATTATAATCCATTTTGAATAGAGAGCTTTACAACGTTATTTATTTCCGTTTAAAGTATTTTAATAAATTTTAATATTATGGAAATGAAAATCGTTTTTATAACCTCCAATATAACTAGTACACAATAATGGAGTCTGTTCGCTCATTTTCCTTGCCAAAAGCAAAAAGAAAAAAAAAATAGAATATTAAAAATCTTTTATGATTTAAAACTGTTTCGAAGCACGAGTTGTGATCGCTTGTACTTTTGGCCTTAAACAATGCCAGCCCAGATAAAATTTTTGACTTACTATAAAAAAATATAAGGCCCGTGTGTTTCACTATAGATCGATCCACATATGTTTTAAATTTCATCAAAATCGGTATGATAGTTTCGAATATGCAGAAATTGTACATCTGTAGCTATGAAAAAAATATAAGCTCTGTGAGTATCTAGGATTTAAATTTCATCAAAATTGGTTGCATATTTTGGAGTAATTCTCCCTATATTTCCCTCTTGGTCCTGGTTTTAAGAAAATAAAAAGCCTATAATTCCACTTTATCAAAATCAGTTGAGCCATTTAGCCGTAAAGCGTAGAAAACGCAACATTCACTTTGGAATTTTGTCAAAAAACGGTCGAGCGGGCAGATAGACTGTAAGCTTAATGAAGGGTACGCACGTTAGGCTTGGTTTTTCTTTTGAGTAAGGAAACTATTGCTTAAATAGATCTATTAAAAAACGATAATTAATATTTCCTGAAGTTTTCACAGTAATATCCCAATTATTCAGCGCTAAACATGAGCTATACATATTTCTAAATTTACAAGTGGGCGTGGCATCTCCAATACAAATACACTATGAATTACCTTATAAAGAGCGTTGAAGAAAAAGTTTCCAAATTTGAAACAAAAAAACTTAGTTATCAATACATAACATCTGTCAAAAATTTGGCCCAATTGAGAAGTGGGCGTGACACCTGCCATACAAAGACAATATTTTATAAAAATATATTATATTTTTATATAGCTTGAGAAAGGAAACAGTAAAAGTACTCTAATTTTGTAAAAATAGCTTGGATACTAACACAAAACGTATTTTAAAAACTGCGTTCAATTGGAAAAGTGGGAGTGGCACCTCCCATACCCCTTTCAGACCTGATGCCAAACTACTGGAAATATTTTTATTACTTTTTAAAATATATATGATCTCTATATCGTATGAAAACAAAATTAATGTTTAGGTTTAACGATTTTTATATCCTTCAAGGATTTTTAGGACACTTTAATTGGTTTGAAACGTAAAAATTTACAATTTTTTTTAGGTAAAATATGCCCACTTTTATATTTGTTAATGATTTGCACTTTTTTAATTGAAAACTCAATTTACTTCTGCTATTCACTTTGACAAAACTGAAATGTGACGCAAGAACTCGCAATAATTCAAGTAACGTTAAATCGAACCGCGGAATAATGTCCGAATCAGACAAAAAGAACAATCAGCGCAATCGATGCATGCCTGTCTTTTTGACATCGATAAAATAGAAGCGAAAATATTCAGCCCGAAACTCACACGCATAATCTATGCAGCACGGTCTGAAAGGCATACAAAGACAATATGAAAAATTAAAAAGTCGATTTATTCCTGAACAAAATCTGTGATCCCTCAAATCTATCAAGTCTATATTTTCGTAAAATAGAGGTCCTGGAGCAAAAATAATGAAAATCTCAAATCTTTTAACATCAATCAATTTTTTATATGAAAAATTAAAGAGTCGATTTATCTGTGTTCCCTCAAAGTTTTAAGCAAAAATCGATTTTTTTTTAACCCATTATCTGCCACCGGTCGATTTTTCGACCAGTACCTTTTTTAACGTATATCTTTAAAGTTTACTGTAATTTTTTTGATCTGTTTTCACAAAAATAAAATCTGGATTGATTTCTAATATATTAGTAATAAATTGATTTTCTGAAGACTTTATAACATATTTTAAAAAATAGAAAATAAAATTTATTATTTTTCATTGTTTTTTTTAAAAGCATAAATATTATATTATATTATAAGAATCGACAAAAATCAATTTGTAGTTGCACTACAATATCATTACCACATATTGGCAATCGGTTAAAAACATCTAAAAGGTATTAACATCTATCAGATAATTGTCGATAAGATCCAACATGTTGTTTTGTCAAAGTGCGCCCACTTGTTGATGTTCTCAATAAAAATTGTATGCAGTTTATGCAAATAGTTCCTATGTTGGTGACACTCGTGCAAAATGTTCGTTAAGAGAAAACCAATACGTTTTGGACTTAAAACATTTTGCACATGCTCTGGAAGTGGAGATTTATTCTACAGTATTTTATATGGTGCTCAAACTATCTTGGATTTACTGTATACTAAAAAAAAAACTATGTATATGACAATCGGGATCGGGCTCGTTTCCCGATTGTCATATACATAGTTTTTTTTTTTTGACAATTCTTCCTATCATCGAACCAATGGCTAATGTTAAACTGTTTTGCCCAGGCTAAAGCAATTCAGGAGTACAATCATGATATGGATGGTTTAAACTTTCACGACAATGGCTTTCTTTTACAAATTGATTTTCGACCTGCTCCTAAATCCCCAAGGGAATGTGAATTTTAAGGGTATGCCACTTTGTTTTGTTACTTTCTCTGGTAAAAACAGGTAGACGGCATAGTTCTAAATTGACATGTCTTATCATATCGTGGCTGACCAGAGACCTTTCTGGTGCCACGATAGTCAGTAGCCCCCGGCGTCACGACTCCGGTTTGACTTTTGGTTTTTACCAAAAGTCACGGGAAGGGAAATCTTAAAAAGTCGGCTTCAAAGGCTAGTTAAGCGCACTATTTGCCACCTAGTGGTTAGGACCACCAAATTGGAGATTGGTCGAACACGGCAGGTGCTTATGTAAAATTTTATTTACTCATAATCCCTTATCCGCCATAATCAATTTAATTATTAGACACATACTATGTATATTAACATGCAAAAATACATATATTTACAAAGACTACCATTAAGATTTATTTTTAAATAAATTTCCATACATTAAGCCAAAAGCAATATTTTTTTTACAAAAAAAAAAAATTTTTCTTACTGTTTTCGGCCATTGGTAGATTTTTCGATCAGTCCATATAAAGACAACTACAAATCGGGAGACAAAATTTTTGAAAAATATTCTTAATTGAAGTCTAAAAAGCACCTCCCTGCAAGGGATTGGTGGTTAATAAATAAAAGGTCTACTTTTTCGTAAACTAGAGGTCCTAGAGCAATGAAAATTAAAATCAGCGATCCATCAAATTTTTCACCAAAAATCGATTTTTTATAAAATTTAAAAATTTGATTTATAAGGACTAAAGGTCTTTTGGAAAAAAGATTGAAAATCTGTGAGAACTCATATTTCTTAACAAAAATCGTTCTAGGTTCTAGGGCAAAAGAATGTAAATCTGTGATCCCTTAATATAAATTGCAATATATCTGAAAATTGGTTACAGTAAACCTGAAAAAAACTGTTTGGTTTTCTATACAAAAAATCTTTCAAAAAGTGGGCTGGATTGGAGAAGTAACCATTGCAGCTTTAATATATTTAAATACATTTTAGATTTCTGCATACCTTGAGAACGTTAACAGTCAAAAATTTAACTTCTTTTATTTTCACTGGATTAATCTTGTATTGTATAAATCAACGGTTTCAAGTGGTAGGCTGTTACTGATCTTCAACAAATTTTTTAAAATTCTTATACTTCTTTATATGAATTAGTTAAAAATCTAAAATAGACAACTTTTATATAATCAAATATTTCAAAAATCATATTAAATCAAAAAAAGAAAATGGTATTAAAGTGTTGGTTATGTTTATCTAAATAAATGAGGTGTCCATGCACTCACAAAATTATTACAGTAACGGACTATAATAATAAATAAACATTAAAATTCCATGCAAATTTATTTTTAACTGATTCTAACATTTATTCAAAAAAGTAAGTGCACATTAATTCGGTTGTTTGTTGCATTCAATATTATCCGTTGTTGATGTTAAAGTTTTCTGAATGTAAAATTAAATGCAAATGTAATTTAAAATAAAGAAAAGCTGATTATAATTCAACAGCGACTTCCATAAAAACAAATGAAGTTTAAGTTATTTGATATAATTTAACTATCAAAAAATAATTTTTTAGATTCCCTGAATGAAATTTGGGTGCAAGTGTCTCCAAGTCAACAGTTTTGTCGACTATTTTGTTGACATATTCAACAAAATGTCTACACTACACTAAATTTGCCAATATTTTTGCCCTTAATACGAAAAATTTTAAACAATAACAACTGCGAAGTATGATTCCTAAAAAAAGTTGAAGCAATAATAAAAAAAGATTTTTATTAATTCGTATTCATACCAAAAGTGTAGACTAGATTTAATAAAATGAACTAGTGATTCTCTGGTTCTAATGTCTACATATGTTCCCTCAAAAACTACCTAGTCAATAGTACCAACGTCAGTAGTAGATTTCCAATGACACGCACATGTTAAATGTCTATAGTAAATAACGTTGTCTGGGGTATAATAAGTCACTAGTACTGGTGACTGTGTCAATAGTGAATCAGTACAGATTCGCGAGTGACATTTCCTGCAGGGTTACTATAAAAAACTATTTGCTTGTTTTGTGTAAAAAGTTCCCTTATTCTTATTCTTAAAATTATTTAGTTAAATACACCAAATTATTAAAGTAAAATAATTGTGAAACCATATCGTTCATGCTGCTGGTATCTTATAATTGTAAATTCCTGTGTAAACAAAGAGGTCAGTACAACAAAATTATAACAAACTAGTGTAACGGACTGGAGTCTGGTATTTTTTAGAAATTCGACTTTTTTGTGGAGTAAACGAGTAAAACCTGTATTTTGTTTTTAGAGAAACTGTAGTTAATTTTTTGATAGTTAAATTATATAAAATAACTGAAAATTAATTTGTTTTTACGGAATATGTGGTTGAATTTTGGACAGTAAAAATTAACTGAACTGTTCGTTAAAAACAAATAAAAAATAAGTAAACCGGTTTTTAACTGAATTGTCATTTATTTCAAGGTACATTTACACAAGGTACCCTCATTTGGGAGTGTAGACATCTGTTCTATAAAAAAACCCGACTTGTCAAAATTGTCTCCATATAAAACAAAAACAATTTAACGCACAGTTTTAAAAATTTTGACTCATACATACGAATTTGACAATTGGGGATTATGTCTGTCCGCTAACGAGTCTACCTTGTGTTAATATACCTCGATTTTTTTTTATATTACAATTTCAGTCAATTTAACGAATAGAATATTGTGAGTAAAGTTTTGTGAGGCAAATTAGTGGGAGCCTTTGGTAAAAAAAGTCAATAAATAGTCAATTTAAAATTTGACTACAGGTCAAATGGCCTAGTGCCGCAAAAATATCGTTATAAGGTTGATTGTATGAAGACTATGTAACAATGGAAAGATTTTTAAAAAGCTTTGTCGGATGTACCAGAAGCTTATGTATCGAATTTTTTTAATAGTGTCTTGAGCGGTCCTCTAGTACCTTTTTTAACAGTGGATTTTTTAAAGCACTTAACTTTTTTTTAAGATCGATTAAAGAGATAAATCTATGACAGTAAACAATAAGCTGCTTGTTAAATATCTTTTAAATTTGTTAAGGTTTTTGTACCCACCACCAAGAAGATTTTGTCATTCCGCTCAATAATTCTTATTTCGACTCTATCCGCGGAAAATGTTTAAGTACGTCTCCGACTCTAACCTTGATGCTTAATGTATATGCAACTAATTTGACTTTTAACTCTTTTTTTTAATGCAGTACCTTTTAAATGGTTAATTACACAAAAAAAAAAAAAAAAGACTGCAATGCCAAAAGAAATTGATTTTGATTCAAATAGAATTTCAATTCGGGTTATGCCCAACAAGATTTTGCATGTGTAGCAACAAGTCTGTTTCTTTTGTCCCAAAGTGTAAATACATTGTTCAAATAAAAATTTTTTTACGACAACAGTAATATTATTTGATTCAAAAAATAAATATTTTATGGCAACAAAAATTGTTATTTCCTGCAAATGCAAATTATTTACGTCAAAAGCAATTTTCAATGTGCTGTTATTTCAGAGGAAAACCTTTACCGACAAAAGATATTTCATTTGCAACAAATAATTTTGCTGTTGAAAACTTCAAATACTTTCATGTTGTTGCGGTAAAAAAAAATTTTGTCGGAAATTTTCTTGCGACAAAATGTTTTCATTTACGACAACAAGTTTTTGTTTACCCCAACAGCATAAACGTCAAATGCTCAAATTATTTGGCATCACAATATTTTTTTTTTTTTTTTGTGTGTATAGTAAGAAATTGATTCTAAAATCGATGTTTTAATTCTAACACGTGCCGCATTAAGCTTTAATATAGTTATTTACATATGTCAAGTTGACTGCTTCTTATTTTCCGACTTCAAAATTTTTCAAGCAGACCTTCTTAAAAATTTTTTATTTTAAAAAATATTAGAAAGTTTTTTATGCCGAAAAAATTTGGAGTCTGAGTAACGAGTATTTGTAGATACTTTGATTCCGGTACAAATCCTAAACTCCGACTCTTCAACGCCGACTCCGACTCCACAGCCCTGGTTTGAATCCAGTTTTCTGCCTTTTCTAAACATTTTTGAATTTATATTTGTAAATGTTTATGATTTAGTGTGCGTTGTATATGTATATTAATAACACTGTGGAAAAAATTCAGGTTAGCAAAAGTTAGGTCGATTCTGAGAGTGAAAGGTGAAAATAGAGGCTAAATTAGAACACCCGTATCGCGGCGTTTGTTTATGTTAGTTAGAATTTTTTTTTTAATCGACCTTCAACCTTTGCAGCCAATTGCCTATAACGCGTCGACTAATTGATATTTTTTAAATTTGTAAAGGCCAAATTATTGCTAGAGAACTGTGCAACAATTACAATTTTTTAAAAAATCGATTTAGAAATATTTTGTGGTGCTTATGAAGCAAAATGTTGGAAAAATTATTTGCTTTTCATGCTTTTTGAAAATATTTTCCACAAAACTAAGTCTTTTTTGCTTTCTGTTTAATCTATAATATGTTTCTCAGTTTCTTCAAAAAATTGGATTTGAAAAGAAATGAATCATAATACAAAACTTGCGTTTTCCAGCTTAATATTAATTTACTTCTCATTTTTTATAAACCAATTTTGTTCAGTGTTGGTTTTGAAGAAACAATGAAAAAGAAATTATAAAAATATGGAAAAAATATAATTTTGAAATGTTAGTTAGGAAAAGTTTTAGGTAAAAAAAAATTAAAATAATGATTTGGTCAGTTGCCGTTTAGCAGGCGGCTGTGGATCAACATCACTGCTGTCTCTAATATCTTGGTCATCGCCATCATCATCAGAAAGGTCGATAATTTCGTCCAACAGATATTCTGAAATTTCATCTTTGTCTTCCCCTTCTTTCCTCTTTTTCCTCGCCTTCCTCTTCTTCAAAGCTGTTTTTATACCACCAACAAATTTCAGCGAGCATTGCATATGGAGATTTCTTTCCTCTGTACCTGAAACGAAAATAGTTTTCAATCGTTAACATGTTTAAATTATGCACTCTGAAAAAGATATTAGAAAAATCTAGGAATTCAAAATATGCACACTATATAGTTACCTTATTTCAAATGGAAGCGCAATGTGGTGATAACGTTCGCCTTGCTCATCAGATTCAGTTGGCAACTGTTGAGCGAGTTTATCAAGATGCTGATGCAAGAGATGAACTTTGTACGACATATTAACCCTAATTTCATCGAAAGCTGCCAACATGTTTACAACAGATTGCCTGTAGTTATCTTTGCGTTCTTTACCCAAAAGTCCTTTAATGACTGCTTTCAATCACAGAAAAAATTAAAAACCAACTTCAATTAACGTATTTGTTAGAAATTTGTAGTATTAATTAAATTCTTTACTGATTTTCCGCCTGCAAACAAATTGATCATATCAATTAACGCATTTGTAAGTTTGAGCTTTTCTTGCTGTTCAGTTTCAATCAATAGGTTTAATTGAAATTTGACCACCAGTAAAAGAGGCTATATAAAACGTAAACACAAATCAAAATATTTTTTTCAATCAACACAGTTAATTGAAACAATTAAAAAATTGTTTGAGAATTTAAAATATTTTGAAGTTTGTGTGTATGTTTTCATATTTGCAAATAAACACACAAACATTATATTTTTTGTTTTCAATTAAGGCAAATTAATTGGAACAATTAAACAATTTGTTTAAAACAGCATTATTGAATTAATTGAAAAAAATTTGGTGAAAATTTTTTCTGTGAATGCGAGACATGCATTTAATTCTCGGTCTTTAGTCATTAGTTTCCGTATGTCGGGACCATTGACAACCCCTTCCTGAATTTTGCCGTTACTTAGTCTTGGGAAAATGTCTTTTAAGCGGTTGACTACTGCTGGTCTTTTTGCGATGCATTTCAAAAAATTTTTAGCAATGCCAAGTTTAATGTGAAGCAACGGCAACAACATTTTCATTTCAGGAACAAGACTTTCGTATAGCCTATTGTCTTTAGGCCATTTCCGTCCAATGTTACTATTCAGTTATGCTGTTTGCACTGGTTTCTTCCTTTAATACCTTCTCCGTACATGAATCCCAATCGCACAAAAAACACGGATATTTTGGACGTCCAGATATAGTTAAGCCTGTAATGAATGAAATTACTTTGAGGTCGCAGCAAATGCGCCACTGGTGGTCGTAATATTTGACTACTTCCAGAATGTGTTTCAAATTATCGAAATTATTACTTGTGTCAGTGCTATACGCAATCGGATCAGAAGGCATTCTATTTGTCTTGTGCAAAAGCTGATTAGTGAACTATCGATGAATAAACGCCAATCATCTTTTTTATAGGTTAACACTATCATCTCCATTAACTTTTCGATATCGTTGCAATAAGCGAAATTTTTTCCATCATTCACATTGAAGAACTTTTCTAACTCTTTTTGGCGTTTTCGATATGCTGTTACTTTGGTACCTTTCGCCAGCAAATAATTTCCTTTCAAAAACTAAGCCAGTGGTTCTGATTTTTTCTGAGTCAAAGTTTTATTCTTTACTTTCCTTCTACTCAAAGTTTTATGGCAGCTGATACATCCATAGCAATTTTCTTCTTGATGGGGGCTGTTGTCTAACCACATACACCCATATTCAAAACAAAAACTTAGTTACTGCATATCCTCTGACTAAGGATTTCTTATTCAAAACGCTTTTTAATAAACTATAATCATCGAATTATCAAAGACTTTTTAACTCCTAATTAACTGCTGTCAATTTGCTATTTCTGTCAATTGAATTTAACTAAAACAGAGATGTACAAATGTTTCTTAATCGGGCGATTTAAAAGTGTTTTGAATAAACTCATGACTAAATGGTGATTAAGCTTAATTAACATTTTAGTTGCTCACTCGATCAGCGGAGTATAGTCGGAGTACACAAATTTTCGTTTTGAATATGCTTGATAATTGATATACCAAAAGGCATAGCCTTCTTCTGTGCACTTTTCCATTGCGTAAGAGTTGAATAGCAATTAAAGCAAACTTTTTTAAAGGCATAGTTTACGTCAGTTATAAGCTCTCGCGAGAAATATTGTTTATAGGCTTCCAAAAAAAAAAAAAAAATCACTCGCATTGTCACATTTTTCATGAAACGTCCACAAACATCAAAAAAATTGTCCATTATACATTTTGGTTCCGACATTTTTAATTCAAATTTAATTAAATTTAAATTTAAATTTAAAAAAATTTCCCGCTTTCCCGGGAATCGAATAGCTCCGGGGAAAAAATCTATCCACAGTGTAACCCTTGTGAAATTCTAAGATTATCTGGCCACGTCTGTTAGTTTGTTTAAAACGAGAGTAAAATCAAAATAAAAGGCTTAGGTGGTTATTTTCAAAATAATATTTTGTGAATACCTTTCTTTACCTTGCGTTGAGAAATTTATCATATAAAATTTTTTGAATTTTCAAAAATTTGTATGAAAATATTTTTTAAGATCGTGAAGTGTTTTAGAAAATAAACCCCTTAGAAAGTTGAATTTTGATTATGAGGTGACAGCTACGTTTGGTATTGAAAATGGGCCAAACCGATTTATATTTCACAAAGGCTCCATAGAGTGCATGCCAAAGTCCACCCAGGATAAGACTCTTGGTTTAATAAAGGCCAAAAGCTTAAAACAACAAAATTTACCAAAAATAATTTTTTTATACAAAAAACGTTCGGAAGAAAAAATGGGCCATTTGGTACACTATTTAATCCAGCTTATTCAATTTAAAAAGTTTTAATGTTCTGTTTTAATTTTAAATGATGGTTGGTATCATAGACTGGATACTGCCGAATGTTGTCATCTCTGATATGATAATTTATTTTATAATTAATTTGTTCACGGTAGGCTGCTTATTAGGTTATATGGTTATTTATTTATATTTACAACAACAAAATACATTTATTTAACTTTTTTAAATATACTTTGTGGCTGTTTATATAACTACATAACTACATAACCATATAACCTTATAATCCGCCTTCCGTGAACAACCCAAAAGTAATTTTCTGTTTTATGTATTTTTCGTGTTTGATAAAGTTGTCTTTAATTTACTTTATTGGAGTAATAATTCTTAAATTTTTCTTAATCTCTTAAAAAATTTTAGACCTTTTTTTAAACATCTTTGCAATTTGTCTTTCAAACTCTAAAAACCTTTATGTTATGCAAAATATTCTAAATCCTTCATAAAACACAAGTTTTATCCATCAGTATTCTTTAAGTAGATTTTAATAAAGCAAAATGCTTAAAAATGTAACGCCTTGTAAACCCTTCCAACAAACAAAATTTGAATAATAATGAAGCACAAAATGGCTGAAAAGAACGGGAAGGTCGTTATTAAATTTAAAACAATGGCGCTGGTGTTACAAAACAATGGCTGCAATTCAAAAAGGCATTAAATCTAAATGAATTAAAAGCGCGTAATAATTAAAGGAATAATGAAAATATAATAAAAGAATGCAGTAGTGGAATAAATGATTTTATGAACTTTTCTCTTGTTTGTTTTATGAAACGAGTTTTTGCTGTTTATCATAACCAAATTTGCAAATGAATATGAAATGATTACGAAAATGAATTGTAAGATATTTTCCACGAAATAGAATGTATGTCGGATGTAGGCCTTATAATTGATTTCTCATTGAATTCAAAAGCTGTTAAATCAACTAATCTCGATAATTTTAAATTCCAGGAAATAAATCTGAAGATTAAATGTTAAGCTTTTAACATAATGTATATTCTACACCACCACGAGTGCTGATGAAGAGTTATATAAGTTTGCTATTCCGTTTACAACTCCCAGAAGTATTCATCTAAGATATTCATCTTGAGGAGTTCTTAGTCAATTTAGCCATGTCTTTATGTCAGTTTCTCATAACGACTCAAAAAAAAACGGTCAAGCGCGGCTATTTGATACCCTACACCACAGTATTTTCATAACAATTTTTATGAGCGTGCCCTATTTTGGACCAATGGGCAATCATGGATCTGGCTAAACAAAATTATGTTATCGTTATTTTAAGTAATTCCTCAATTTCATTGCAAAATTATGCAATTTCTTCATTATGCTTATCAGCTGTGGGAGTGTATATCCTTAGCTGAAATTTTTAGCAACATGGCCTTGTCAGATTACGGAACAAATCCTGCGATACAGTTCGATATATGATCACGATGATGATTTTTATTGAGGTTTTCCGAGTAGAACATATTATAATTTTGGGACACAAATTCGTCAGCATCTGGCCACCATGTTTCGCAGATTCCAAGCATACCAATTTTCAGTCAATTCGTCTGCTTTAGGGTATTTGTCAATTTTCCAGCTTCATACAGGCTTCGGACAATTCGTTTTGCTTTACCTCCGGGGATTCTTAGCACTCTCGATTTACCGGAGATTCAGGGTCATATATTTTGTTCTGTATTATGTTGTATGTATGATTTTTTTAGGGAATAATTACTTTAGTGGTTTTCCGTTGCTTTCTGAAGAGTTGCAAGTGTTCCTTCTTCGATTAAGCCGCTACACTCGTAGTGCAGATGCTGTTTACAGTCATCCAATATGGAAAATATGCAGCTACCTGCTAGTAGCACGGTACGACCTATATCTGAGAGGTATTACTTTGGGGACAAGGTTACCTGGACAGAAAACTAGCCAGCCAGCCCGGCGGACGGAGATCTTTAGATCGACTTTGATATTGATTCAACCGGTATACTTTAAGCTTTGCAACCAATATTTTAATATGGGACACACATCAAACGCATTTATAGGGAATTTAATACCCTATTTACTTGTATGGCGTGTCTATAAAAATGGTTTTATGAGACATTTTTTTCTGCTGCCCTATGATCAGTCCTTAATTTACCATGGGACTCTTATAAAACGCACTGCCGAAAAAACACTTGAAAACGCCTAAAAACGTAACGAATATTGTGCAGAAGCTTCTTCGAATTTATACGACAAGAAGTCGTACTACCTAAAATCGCACCTGAAAGGTACTTTAATAAAATCCATTTTAGATTTATATCACTAGAAATCGTGCTTCTAAATCTTGGGATAATCGGCCGAGAAACTTCCTTAGATTCTAAGACTCCGCTCTAATACTTCTAGAACCGTAACAAATAATATTGTCATAACTTTTTATATAACTAACAAATTTGATATTTGATATTAAGATTGGTTTACATTTTATCTAAAAAATAATTAGTATTGTCGTTATTTTGTTGAACTATTTATGGTTTTTAATCCAAATTTTTAATATTTTTAATTAGGCTTAAGTTCATTAAATTTAATTTTCATTAAATTATTTTTATGAAGAAAGGTGTTTTTACAACATGAAAATTAATTAAAATTGTTATTGATAATCTTTCATTTTTGACCGTGGCCGGGATTCGAACCGCGGCCGGCAGGTTACCATGACATGTTTCGATCGCAACCACTCGATCTTCTCAAATGGATTTGCCGTTTTTACACTCGCAGCCATCGAAGGCTGCTGACGTCAATAGTCAAACATCAATCCTTAAACCAAATTGTATTTTAACCTTTGGTAGATCGAAGTTTGCTTTTTTGAATGATTATCTATTTTAATTGATTTTACATGTTCTTCCTTACTTCTGTTTTTTCGTACTTTTTGTCAAGAATTTTTCTTGAAGTCCAAAGTACATTTTTTGAATCCCGGCCACGGTCAAAAATGAAAGATTATCAATAACAAAAATGAAAGATTATCAATAACAATTTTAATTAATTTTCATGTTGTAAAAACACCTTTCTTCATAAAAATAATTTAATGAAAATTAAATTTAATGAACTTAAGCCTAATTAAAAATATTAAAAATTTGGATTAAAAACCATAAATAGTTCAACAAAATAACCACAATACTAATTATTGTTAAAAAGCTAAGGCACGAGCTCTATGTGTTCATTTGTCCTTCAAGTTGTGCTGAAAAAAGGTCAACAAGAAAAAGAAAGACAAAAATGAAAAAACAAAAAATGTACTTTGGACTTCAAGAAAAATTCTTGACAAAAAGTACGAAAAAACAGAAGTAAGGAAGAACATGTAAAATCAATTAAAATAGATAATCATTCAAAAAAGCAAACTTCGATTTATCTAAAATCTTATTCGGTCCACCTCCAAAAAATTTTTATTTAGGCTGAAAGGTAACAAAAATTCAACACAGCCGAATGTAGAAATTTAACTTGTTTTTAGTTTCTTTTATTGTATTATTTGTACTACGTGAATGAGCAAAAGTTAAGTTTATAAATCCATTGCAAACAATTCATTTAAAATGTAAAAAGACCATGAATGTTAATGTGTGAGTGGTTAAGCGTTTGCTTTTGTAAGTGCATAAGTATGATTGGCCCTTTACTATAAACAATAACGGTTTTTATGCGATTTAAATAATCATAAAGAAAAAAATTACAAAATATTTAAATACATACACACTTAGTACAAAGCCAAAGAATACTACTTTCAACAACAAAATTGTGTGCCTTTTGAAAATGTTAATGAAGTCTACAAAAATGTTAAATGCCTATAGTTCCTTCGTATGAAAACTCTTACACCCCACTGTAATATGATATTACATGGTATAGAATAAATTTGTATGAAATCTTTTACAACCCACTGTTATATGATACTACATAGAAACGACACAACATTAGTTGTTTGTTTTCCTCGTACTTCTTCCAACATGTAGTTGAGGTGGTGGTAGTGGTCGTTGTCAACGTTACACCAACAGCATCATTACTTGTAGTTGCTATTGTTGTTGTTATTGCTGTATGTAAGCTGTGCTCATTGTAACAATTTTACAATTTAATTATATGCTGAATGAATAAGAAATTAAAGCAGCTAATGTTCTAAATTCTAAAGGAAAAAACAAACAGCATTAAAAATAATAAAACAGCCGACTAAAAACTAGATAAGACTCAGAAACTTTTAAATGTATAATGTTTATACTCATACATTCTTACAAAATTACAACTGGGTAATTCCATGTCAAAACGACCAAGAAGTTGGACACGACCTCTTCCGATTTTAATGAAATTTGGTGAGAAGGTACCATTTATCTTATAAGGAACATATATGAACGAAAACAAATTTAAAAAATTTTTTTTTCGAAAGTTATGCCATATTCAAAATGTCATAATTTCGCCGAATTAGCCGAATGTGTTGAGCTTATTTCTTCAATATCTCGAAAACTTCTTTACATACGAAGATGATTTTTAAAAGAGAATACTTGGGGCAATACAAAGAATATATTGATAAAATATATTTTCGAAATATACCGTTAGTTCGAAAATGGAGGAGGCTGCCCAACAAATATTCGCGTAACTCAAAAACGGTTTAGTTTATTGAAATTACTAAAAAAAAACCGAAATTCCGCAATAAATTATAAAGTGGGGTCGGTCATACATTTGACCAATCTAGGAGCATCCTACGCAGTGTACCATACAAATATGGCATACAATATATATAAATATACAAAAAGAAAAAAACACCTCCTTCCAAGTTTCAGGATTTTTAAACAACGGTTTGAGGTTTTATATAAAAAAAATCAGCCAAATAAAAAAATAGGTTTTTGACTTAATCCGTTTTTAAAACTTAAGATTTTAAAGTTATTCCATCTTTCAAAAAGTTCAATATATTGTTTGCAGCCCCAAGTATTCTCTTAAAAATGACATAAAAATCATCTTCGTTTGTAAAGTAGTTTTCGAGATATTGAAGAAATAAGCTCAACACATCCGGCGAATTCGGCGAAATTATGACATTTTGAATATGACATAACTTTTGAAAGAAAAATTTTAAAATTTTTTTTCGTTCATATATGTTCCTTATAAGATAAAAGAAACACCAAATTTCAATGAAATCGGAAGGAGTCGTGTCCCACTCTTGGTCGTTTTGACATGGAATTACCCAATTACATAATCTAAAAGATGTAAATTATATAACAGACTTAATTATTTTATTTTTTTTCTATTGTGTGCCTCGTTAGCCAAGAGACAGGAAAGTTAAGTGTACTGTGTGTGGGGCTTATTCAAAATGTGTATACCCTACACCATCATATTAGTTCTGGATTAATCTTTTAGTATACCGATCTTAACAGAATCTCTTTCTAAATTGGTTTAACCATGCCCGTTTGTCTGATTTGCTGTGCAAAAAGTACATATTGCAATTTTGAGGTTATCGATGGGACTCGCGTTTGACAAAAGCCCACACAAAGTTCCTTCCGGAAGAGAGCCTTGATAGCTTTAAATCATTGAATTAAGTTGTTATTGTGTATCAAATTTAGCAGTGTTTTGTTGCAATCTTAATCACGTTTCAAAATTCACTAGGAATTTGTGTATATCTGACTTAAGCTTTCATACAAATACCCCAACCCTTCATATATTTCTTTAAAGGGTGGCGCATAAGTAACGTTATAATTTATGTTACAACTAACTTACTGAAACTTAAAATATAGTTTGAAAATAGGCTTGCATTATGTTTTTTGAAAGTTTATCATACAAATGATGCCCATTGTTTTTTTAAACTAATAATCTGATCCACAATAAACGTAAAAGTGGGCGCTATATTTTGTTATATATTTTTTGTGGGCACAACTTTTTTAAGACTTTCTTAGCTTACAGGATGAAGAGCGGTTTCTTAGATGAATTTTTAAAGAATAATTTCGATGGCTTAAAATAAAAAAACGTAACTCGAATTTTTTTTAATAGCTTTTTTTGTTTATTCTGAAAGCTAATGCCATATGTATCTTGATTTAAACATTTTAAGGGGCCATAATATAACATTTGTTTAACTTTTAATCTAAAATTTACGGATTTTATTAAGTTTTTTTCTTCCCCTGTAAACAAACAAAAAAATCTAGTTAAGCCTTTTTTATATTAAACCATCGATTTATAACATAAATTGTCAAAAGGACGTTGCTTGTGTAACAACTGAGCCAATCATTGATCATAGCTTCACTGTTAGCATTTTAAATATCATGGCTCACTACGATGACTTACAAATTCACGCGGATAAGATACGAATATTCACCGACTGGTCTAAAACACTGCATGGTATCGGTTCCGACGTTTGCTCCGATCAGTTAAACTGGAGCATTCCTCTTAGGCTGCCGGATCGCTGCAGCGTCATTCAGGGCAAAATAATGGCCACCTAAAAGCGGTATATTGTGATATCTGGCAGAGATATTTACATTATTACCGATAGTAAAGCAACCATAAGATCACTGTAGAAAATTGTCCGAGAGCGCCGGCTGTCTCTGCAGAAGATAGGGAGACTTTTAGTGGTAACCCTTAACTGAGTCTTTGGACACAGGAGAATAGACGGAAACTATATGGCAGACTCGTTGGCACATGCAGAAACCACTAGAATCGTAGCGGCTCGAAATATGAAATAGGTGTTTCGCTCCCAAGGAGTTAGCAACTTATTGCACAAATTGCATCTCATTTCCAGTTAGAATTGGCTTGATGAAACTACATGTGGCGAAACCAGGAAAATTTGCCCAATCATAGATAAAAAAGGACTCGGCAGGCATTAAGGCTGTCAAGACTTCACCCCAGGAACCTAATTGCGGTTATAACTAGCTAATGACCTATTTAGAAGTTGCGGTACTGAAGACGAGAAGGAGCCAAAGGCACATCTTATCTGTCATTGCCCGGCATTTGGAGACTTTAGACTCAGACTGTTTGGTTGAAGAACCCTTGTAGTGCATTTACACCTACGCCATAAACATGTTATAAGTTGTTTATGATGATAAACTAGTTTGAGAAACTTGTAATTTTGTTCTGACAACGCTAGTGATATTTGACATATCCTCAAAAATAAAAAAATTAAGTGAAAAAAATTACTTTTATTTGTGAAAAAACAATAAGAAACATAATATAAACAAAGGAAATGTTTAAAAAAGTTCCAAATTTATTAGAAATGTTAGCTTTTGAAATAGTTTTTTTTTTTTTAATATAGACAACGGAAATAAAAGGTTTGTTTATATGTCCATATTAACGTGCATCAAGATAAACAAACAACTTAACTATCTAAAATGCTGATGTAAACGGTATAGTTTATGAAAGTAGCTTACGATCATAAACTGGTTTGAAATTACAATTGTAAATGCACTATTAGGGACAGAACCTGTCTCTCTGATATTAATTTGAACCGGATCCATTTCTTCATTTAATCAACCAGATTGGTGGGTCAGAGTGTCAACAGACAGGTAGCAAAGGACCATTGGGAGTCACAACTAATTACTGGACCCACGTGAGCGGTTCTTAATTGCGGCTATGGAACCTAATCTTACCTTTGTTGTTTTTAGAGGTTTAAATTTAAACTCCAAAGATTTGAACCAAACAATTAATACATATGTAGTTAACAAAAAACAAACAAAAATCCATACAGAAACTTGTAAAAACCTTTGCTTTTGTATCTTTTTCAAAACATATCAATTATGAGAGGTTGTCTTACGAGTACGTACGACTTAGAGGGGTCTCCTAAAACTTTAAATTACAAAAAAAAAAAAAAAATTTACGAAAACTAAAAACTTCTTAATTCTGTTCCAGGCCTAAACCCTTTAAAATACTCAGGAGTGGCATTCAGGTGCAAAGCTTATAATATTAAATCCAGTTATCGGAATGTCATTATAAAGGAATGCGTTTTAATGCAATTATTAGTTTTTCCCTGTGCCACCATTAAAGGCAAAAACAATATAATTTATCCGTTTTAGAGCTTTTTATGAATTTGGAAATCTATTTGTTAGTGCATATTTTTATTTTTCGCAGCACTATTATACAATGGCCACACCACAAAAGTAGTAAAAGGTATTATGCACTTGTGCTTATTTTTGTAATACCTTCAAATATTGGCCCCCACTTTTAAGTATACCGATCGACACAGATTCCCCTTCTGTGTCAGTCTAAAGATGATCGTCCGGGTGGCTGGCTGGCTGGCTGCCTACGTAAACGTTGTGCGCATAGTACGGGTCGCAATTTTGGAGATAATTTTATGAAATTTGGTACATAGGCTCTAATTGGCACAAGGAGCAAGCCTACTGAAAGCGGGCCTCACATGCAAGCTTCTTTTCGGAATAGGGCCTTCGTGCCAATTAACCATCTTATTATGTTGGTATTTAAATTAAATTTGGTCTAAACTTATTTTATTGCAATAAAAATCATCTTACCAAATTTTATTGGAATCGGTCCATATTTGACCAAAGCTCCCATACAAATACTACTACTGAAAATAGCTTTTAAAGCGATAAAAAGTTTCATGACAAAATGTTGTCCAGGTAGGTCCAAGATTTACCGTAGGTGCTATATAAACCCCCATCCTAAAATCTCATATCGATGAAGATATCTAAGAAATATTCGGCACAAAAAACTTTTACATTAATCCTTAACCATATTACATAATTTTGTTTTGGCGGGTCCATGATTGCCCATGGGCCCAAAATAGGGTTGATTCACAAAATTTTTTTATATACTGTGCTGTAGGTTATCAGATGGTCGGGCTTGACCGGCGTAACTTCCTTACTTACTTTTTTTTGCATATATTGGTGAAGCAATCAATTTTTTAGTTTATAGTGTATATTCCACATTTTGGAAGCATATTTTGATGTTTGTTCGTTTTTTAATGGACAAAGTTTTATTTTCGCTGGTTCGAAACGAACCATGTTCCCTGAAGAGGAACACTAGAAAGTTTCTGTTAAAACTGTGGCGTAGGCTTAACCGATTTTATTTTTATATTTTTTTTTTATTATATGCAAATATTATAAAATTGTTTTTAAGTATATATTTCCCGGTTTTTTCGTTTTCATATTTTTCGTTCGTTTTACTTTGGACTGAAAATCTAAGCCAGGAGGAATCTTTATCTATTTGGAAACGAGAAAATTCAAATTCTTTAAAATATTTTTCATCTGGGGTATTTATTCCTTGAGTTGACAGGTTTATATTGACAAAAATTAAATGGTTAACATGGTGTCTTAACTTGACAATTTTTTGTCATAATATTGACGTCAAACTTCATATAAAAATGCTGTCAAAAATATTAGAGATTTTTATATAGACTTTGACGTTTCGTAAACCAAAAATTGTCAGGTGAAGACCCCATGTAACATTTTCAAATGATAACATTCGTTTTCTTAATTCTGCAACAATTTAAAAAAAGACTTTGAAAAAATTTAAAACTGCTTTCAAAACAAATGCCATTTTGTCAGTGATTCCCCAATAATAATAGAATTTATTGCCACTTTTCTTGTGATGACAATTAAATAATCGGTAGATGTAGAATGGAATACAATGAAATAAGAACATCTTGGAAATATATTGAGTTTAGGCTCTATATATTTTTTGTGGGAAAATATCAACATCTTCGCAAGTTGATGGTAAATGTTAGATGAAAATTTTCAAAATCTATAATTTTTGACATGAAAATTCAATTATTATGAATTATCAAATACTAAAAATTTTGACAAAAAATTTTTAAATACATGAAAAATCCTTCAAAAATTATAAAACGCTATTAGAATACGATGTCCATATTTGATGTCTTTTTAAAAACGTCTACAGAAGCCGCTGTAAAAATGTCAAGCACACTTGACTGTTTGCGTTCGAAGACCAAAACTGTTGTCCCACAATGCTCTTTACTGCGACTATACGTTTAATAATACGTTTACACTATTAAATAGTTTTTCAATTTATTGCTATCGACGTAAAGGGCAGATTTTTTCCCAAAATATTTTCATTCTAGCGTTGACGATACGTGAGCTGTGGACCATTTTCAAAAAAGGTATTTTTTCAGTTTTTCGATTTTTTTTTGTACTTTGCTCCAAGACAATATAAATAAAATTTGGTATCATCGAAAAGAGTTTTTGAATATATATAAAAATGAAAAATGTTTGTTTGTTTGTTTGTTTGTTTGTTTGTTTGTTTGTTTGTTTGTTTGTTTGTTTGTTTGTTTGTTTGTTTGTTTGTTTGTTTGTTTGTTTGTTTGTTTGTTTGTTTGTTTGTTTGTTTGTTTGTTTGTTTGTTTGTTTGTTTGTTTGTTTGTTTGTTTGTTTGTTTGTTTGTTTGTTTGTTTGTTTGTTTGTTTGTTTGTTTGTTTGTTTGTTTGTTTGTTTGTTTGTTTGTTTGTTTGTTTGTTTGTTTGTTTGTTTGTTTGTTTGTTTGTTTGTTTGTTTGTTTGTTTGTTTGTTTGTTTGTTTGTTTGTTTGTTTGTTTGTTTGTTTGTTTGTTTGTTTGTTTGTTTGTTTGTTTGTTTGTTTGTTTGTTTGTTTGTTTGTTTGTTTGTTTGTTTGTTTGTTTGTTTGTTTGTTTGTTTGTTTGTTTGTTTGTTTGTTTGTTTGTTTGTTTGTTTGTTTGTTTGTTTGTTTGTTTGTTTGTTTGTTTGTTTGTTTGTTTGTTTGTTTGTTTGTTTGTTTGTTTGTTTGTTTGTTTGTTTGTTTGTTTGTTTGTTTGTTTGTTTGTTTGTTTGTTTGTTTGTTTGTTTGTTTGTTTGTTTGTTTGTTTGTTTGTTTGTCTGTTTGTTTGTTTGTTTGTTTGTTTGTTTGTTTGTTTGTTTGTTTGTTTGTTTGTTTGTCTGTTTGTTTGTTTGTTTGTTTGTTTGTTTGTTTGTTTGTTTGTTTGTTTGTTTGTTTGTTTGTTTGTTTGTTTGTTTGTTTGTTTGTTTGTTTGTTTGTTTGTTTGTTTGTTTGTTTGTTTGTTTGTTTGTTTGTTTGTTTGTTTGTTTGTTTGTTTGTTTGTTTGTTTGTTTGTTTGTTTGTTTGTTTGTTTGTTTGTTTGTTTGTTTGTTTGTTTGTTTGTTTGTTTGTTTGTTTGTTTGTTTGTTTCGCGTTAAATGTGAATAATTACAAAAAAAACAAAAAAAATAAATTAACAATATTTTAAAACAGATTCAATTTAAAAGACAGAACATTATTTTCACATACGTAGAATTTGTATGAAAACCTGAAACGAAAATATGTATTTAGTTAAATATCTCAATTAGTAGGTCGCAACTGAACTCTTTTCGATGATACCAAATTTTACTTGTGTCGTCTTAGAGCAAAGTACAAAAAATTCGAAAAACTAAAAAAAGACCTGGGGCCTGATTCCGGCAGACGTGATCGAGTACTTTCTCGATTCGAAAGCAATTTTATATCTAATTATTTCAGTCAATACTGAACGAATCGGAATTATTTTTTCAGCGTTGTAAAGCATTAATTTGAGTTTCACAATACTGAAAAAATAATTTGGATTCGTTCAGTATCGACTGAAAGAATAAGAAATAAAATTGCTTTCGAATCGAGAAAGTACTCGATTACGACTGCCAAAATAAGGCCCCTCCCTGTTTTGAAAATAGTCCAGCTCACGGATGGTCAACGCTAGAACCAAAATATTTCGCGAACCACCATAAAACATATCAATTTTTATTTTCAGAGGGGTAACAAAAACCCTTTTTTCAGCTCAATACAAGGTGAGTCGGTCTAATAAATATATGTATGTTTTATAATGCAAGTTATAATTGCTCATCCAAAATAACACCAGAGTAACCACTGTGTTAGATTTAAGTTTAAAAACAAAACATCAACAAAAGCCATCTAATATGGAAATTATGATAAACAAAGCCATCTTTTTTTAAAATTTTTTTTTTTTTGCAAAGCTTTTCTTTTATTTATTACATTCAAACTGTTCAAGTTGCATAAAAATGTACTCATACATTTTCTTTAATGCAAATTAATTAGTTTTAGTGTTTACATTAGAAAATGTGATTATAAAAGTGTGCTTCTTTCTACAAGTGTGTGTGAGCAGACACACTTCTACATTTAAAATTATATATATATTTTTTTTATAATTGTGTAAGTGACTCAGTGTGGTGGGTGAGGCTGTATGAATGTACACATATAAATTAATGTGAGAACGAGTCAAGAATTTGAAACAAAAGAATACAAATGAAATAGTAAAACAGTGTGTAACACTAATTTATGATGAACAAGCATAAAAAAAATGTTAAATTAAAAAAAAAAAATTAAAAAGGGTTAAAGGATTTAGCGGCAACCAACCGTTCAGAAGAGACACATTGTATGCATGACTACTGGTGGGCTGGTTGGTATGTTTGTGTAGGTGGCATGTTAATAATTATACAAGAAGAATATAAAAGGGTTAAAAACACCCGCACAACACTTGTATACATTAAACAGTGAAACAAATACATTTATTATACGTACTAGTACAATCAGTTAAAATAAATACAAACAAGCCTGCATGGTTACTTTGTAGATTATCATTTAGTACAGTGAGTGATAAAAGTACAAAGAAGAGTAAAACTTTAATTGGCACCAACTTTACAATAATAAAATATTAACTGAACACCTTAGATGATAGAAACACCACTAGACAAGAGCTACCCAATCCAATATTTTTCTAACACTCCTTATTTTTGCGATATAAATATTTAAATTCGCCTAATTCATACATTTTGATCAAATTTCCATCACAAGAATCTATTTTTGAATAGTTTTTTCTCCCATTGTACACTTTACTTTCCCTACGATAACATATAATTATGTGCATGTTGTTTTGTCTCATTATACACCGCATTACGGTTTAAATGAGATGAGGGTTTTCATTTAAAATTTCATGTACAACAAATTCACGTACTGGTGCAATGAAAAAAATCTCAAGTATAAAAATAACTGAATTCATTATGCAGATTAGTGTCATTATATTTTGTTGGCTGTATTTCTGTTGCACTTATTTATTTTAAGATGTGACTGAGGGTTCCACAGGAGTACCAGTTAATTAAATGCAAATTATGTGTTACTTAAATTTGCTAATTTAAAAAGGTTTGAAAATGTTTATTCTATGAAAAAGAGTTGTTAAAAAAGAAGTTCAAAATTTTGTTTGAAACTTATCAGAGATCAGACGTATTAAGCTCGAAATTTTCTATTGGGCAATTATAACTTATGATATAATGCATATTCGTGGATCGCTATTTCGTAAATAGATTTAAAAATAAAAATTGATTTCAATTAAAAAATTTGTGATATTAATTAAAAAATTAATTAAATTTGCACCACTAAACAAATTAATAGTATCAATTAAACCAGTTAATAGTATTAATAAAACGTTTAATTCACTTGATTAAACGTTTAATTCACTTGATTAAATTTTTAATTAAAACTGATTATATTTTTGATTAATGCTTTAATTGGTGAAAAACTTTGTATAATTTTTTTCTGTGTACCTCACGGCGCTATCAATATTATTACAGTATAAATAAATTTTTAACTTCCGTTTCTATTTTTATAAATTAACTAACTATTATTTTGTGCTAAGCTCTCAGTATCTGATTTAAAACTTATTCTCGACATTGTCGGTACATTTATAATTTGTAACATTTCTAACATAAATCTACGTTTATAATTATTTTCCATATTTAAAACCGTTGTATTCTCATTTATTTAATGCCTTACAAGAGTTTTATGGAATTCTTCTGTTCATTGACGAGCCTCATTTTTGTTTTTATGGCATATCAATTTTCGAACCTAGATTTTGAAAATCCATAGAGATCCTGCAGGCACTATTCCAGCTTTACCGAATTGCGCTTTATAAGAGGCTAATATTATGTCCCTACCTTCTCTAAAAGTCAGTCTGACGACACAAATTTTTAGTTTCCTATAATTAAATAGAAAATTTACTAAAACTTGGTTTTTACAACGGCACAGCTCCATTTGCTATTAAGCGCCTCAATTAATCGAATAGCTTATGCTAAACTGTAGCCATGTTCTGTAACTATAGTGAAAACTTTTCGCAACGAAAAGATGTGAAACAAAATATTCCATCGTTTTTCAAAAAGTGAGAAAAAAGTGTATCTGTAACTCATGTCGAAAACTGTCAAAAGAGATTACGTCGTAACATTGCAGACGTTCAGAACGCCAGTCACACATTTCGTTTACAGCGCCCAAAATTTACTAAAATTTAAAATTTTTCAACGACGGCGGCGATAATACAACCGTCGGCTGTACCAAATAATGTAAAGTGCGACTTTAAAGTTTGTTGTTTGCAATCAAGCTTTGAAAAAAATTCGTATATTTTATAAAAACAAAATAATTAAGCAATGAAAAAAATGTGCCAAGAACAAAATGTTATTATTATTATTCTTTGCATTTTTAATTTTTTTTTAGTGTTAAAATTTTTTCTCTCCCCATTTTTTTTATTCGTGAGTTTATTTGAAAGTTCAAAGCGGGAACTTTTCTCACAAAAATTTTACAGACACACTTTTTCTATAAATTGGCGGGTAATTTCCTTACGTGACCGCTTGTACTCGCCAAAAAATGTTACAGGCACAGTTTAATGAGAAAAACAGTTGTTTTGGTTTAAATATACGAAATTTTTGTTCCTTTCACACATTTCAATCGGAAAGTTTCTCAACGCGAGAGTTACAGAACATGGGCACTGGCCCATTTGCATTATTTTCTCTAGGGTTAAGTGAAATCAATGGTTCTGTTCTGTGATCTCTTGATTTACATAGATGGCATTTCTCTTTTATTTGTATGCAACAGGCGCAAATAGTCCCTAGACTTATTATTTGTGAGGACCCTAAAGTAGCTGTAGTTTGTCATTGTTGCAAAACGTCTGTTAATAATTTAACAACTGTGTATAATGTTACATTGTTATCCGTGCCAAAGTGTCCCCCACTCCCGGCGGTTTATGGATCATTTCAATTATATTTCACCATTTGGAGCTTTATCCATCGGAACAAACCGGGTGCAGCCAATACCTGGTATCTGTGATGTTATACACTTTTTTGAAAAGATCTTACGCAGCTCGAAAAAATACCTATATTTCCCTTCGCTTATGTAAATTATCTCTTCAAAAATCCCTTCAACTTTTAAATAACAATATTCGAGCCCTTTTTGCGATTATATCGTAAGCGACATTATTAAAACTATTGTAAAAACAACAGGTACTATCATCAATTGAATCTTAGCATGTTTTTGAAAACTATGGAATGCGTCATTTTAAGTTTTAAAATAAATAAATGCATAACATGAAACCAAACCAAATGAAGAGCTGCACTACTTAAGACTAAAAAAATAAAAAAGTCTCTCCTTTAAAATTTTCCTTTTGTCGCTTACGATATAATCGCAAAAAGGGCTCGATATTTGTAACAAAACAAAGAAAAGCATTACATAAATTTTATTTAAAGTTGTTTCCAGCTAGCATTTGGGTGGTCATATTTTGTAAAAATCACCTAGACGAATCTTCTCAGATCGCTTTTGATGATTTTAATGATTTATCACTTGAGCGATTGAAAAAAGGATTCATATATGATTCGTTACCTAACAAATAAAAAGATTGTCTAAAAAAGAAACCCAAAAATTATTGTTTCGTCTTTTCCTACCTATATAATTTTTGTTTGGTTCAAAATAAAACTTTTTCAAATTATCAAGAGCTGCTTCTATCGGAGAAAACATTTAAAAAATGACGATTAAAAAATTATTTAAAATATAAACGAAAACAAATATTCAATAAGTGTGTTGTTCGACCTTTTGTTGTAATTTTAATGTGAATAATTAGTGGAGCTCAAGGTCAGTTTTTTTAATTTTTTTTATTTATTTAAAAAATGTTTCCAATATTTCGAGATCCACTGGATCTCATCTTCAGGGTAAAGAGGAACAATAATAAAAAACACGTCTCACACGGTTTTACATTTAAAACGTTTTAAATGTAAAACCGTGTGAAGATGAGATCCAGTGGATCTCGAAATATTGGAAACATTTTTTAAATAAATAAAAAAAATTAAAAAAACTGACCTTGAGCTCCACTAATTATTCACATTAAAAAAATAAACGAAAACTATAATTAACGATTGAAATACATATTAGACGAAAAACACTCACCAATATAGAGATCAGAAAATTGTATCACAACTTATTTTTTGAAGTGATTCATCGATAAGGTACCACTTTCTTACAACGGGAGTATCGAAAAATTAGGTCATATGCGGTTATTTTGCTCGAGAAGCTTATTCCTAAGATATTTAATTATCATACAAAATGCTAGCTGGGTCATACATGCATACTTATACACATACATCATCTCTTTTTATAAACTTAAAACTAAATAACCCAAAACAGAACATAAAAAACAAGTTATATAAATTCGCTTAAAATCACATTTATGAACTTTTGGATTTTGTTTGGATACTAGAAAAATTAATTGTTAACCCGCATCAATTTTTGAATTCAATGGTGATTTCCTAACAATCGTATTAGGGGTAAGGATCAGTGTTCGAAAATGAACACTAAATATCGCTCCTTAGTGTTCGGTTCGGTAGATTTGTGCAAAACACAAACGCTAATAGTGTTTGTGTAGAAAATCATTAAAACAAATAACGTTTCTCTGTTTGTCATCTTCCGAACACAGAAATAATGCTGTTCCTATTCAACTCAACAAAAGACGAGAACATTTAATTCCGTTCGGTTTTTTTTTTTCAAAAATCCACAAGCTTCATTGTGTTCGGTTCGGCTCATTAATTTTCGTACCTTTTGTATGCTAAAAAAACCAAACATTTTTTTACAAAAACAAAATACACATATGAAAAAAAAACAAAAAGCCAGTAAAATAATTTTACACAAAACAAAACATATACACAAAACACACACAAGCTGTTTGTGCTGCGGTCGTTGCTAAAATATTTTGTTTGTTCAATCCAAGAAAAAAAAGCATTATAGAACATTAAAATATAATGGTTGTCGATAGTATCACTACAATTGTTTTGTTTTTACACAAAGAACAGAACACTATATAATGTTCGTATCTTTCTTGAAAATAGCTACGAACGGTATTAAGGGTTGTGTTCATCTACACAAACACTAAAAAAAGTTATCGTTCCTGGATGTGTGTGCTGAACGCTAGATACCACTTTTTTAAGTTAATAAAATGCGGTATAAAAAAATATTTACATTGTCTTTTAAAAAGAGCCGACAGTGCAAATTAAAAATAAAATTTTTGCTTATTTCTTTCCTTAGTGCGAACATCAGTGTTGATAGAAAAAATGCTTTTGCTCTCTGTATTGGCATGTAGCAGGGCTAAATCAAAGATCGCTTATTTCGACTAAAGTGGGAAAAGGAAATTTTCATTAAAATTTTTCATTTTGGTGACTTTAATCCAAAACTTTTCGAAAACCTTTTTTCACAGATTATCTATTTCTTGCGCTGTAAAAATAAGTTCAGAAGATTTACGTTCTTATAAAGGAGTTTTTCACAAAATAAGCGATAAATTAAGGAAATTAAGAAATTCGTAATGTTACCGCATCAACAATATTTTAACTGTGCTATCACAACTCAGAACAGGTTGCCAAATATATATATTTTTGCCGCTTAATCAAAAGTCCCTACATTTTAATGTTTTCAAAAATCTCTAGGGTTTTTTTTTTTTTTTTTTTTTTTTTTTTTTTTTTTGAAGAAAAGGATTTTTCCCTACATATAATAAAACTGCCTGCGATTTTGACAAAATCCAAAATTAAAATATATCTTAAAATCGAGGCCAACCATAAAGCCTATCTGGTATCACGGGGGTCCATAGCCTCGACTGACATGTTACCGGTCTGACTATAAGTTGAGGCCTTGCCGGAAATGCTTTCTGTCTTTTAGGGAAATTGTCTTTGTGGAAGTTTAGCCTGTCGGCTGACAGGATATTTTCGGTCATCACGTGGTGGCTGTGGTTAAAGCCCAAAGTCGAGGGAGGGGATTCTACTTAAAAGACCACTAAAGGTCTTATTGTTCGTTACTTGTAGGAGTGTTCGGCCTGAGGGAGGACTATCCCTAAGTGGTGTTGCTATTATGGAAGGGGAAGTAAGATTGCTGAAGCTGCATAATTTTGCTGAATGATACATTCAAATTGCTACCTGAGTGTGATGGTGCCTCATACACTCGGGGGCGGTTGGTTAACTTATAGTTTGTCACCCAGTGGTAAAGATCCACCATGAGATTACCCAAATGGCAGATACTCGTGTAAATCTGTTTCCACCGTCTTTAAAGGTTTTTGTGTATTGTTCTATTTCTGTCTTTAAAATATTTAATATTGTTTTTTCCATACCTTACAAAAATATTAATTACAGCTTAAATCGTTTTCAATTGCATTTTTCTTTTTTCCCTATTTGTATTTTTTTTTTCAAATATTCAAGTGATAACTATAAAATATTTTTTTTTTTTTTAATAATTATCAATTTGCCGAACTAGTTATTAACATTTAAACTATTTTGTATACCCATAGAAACAAAAATTGTCAAATAGTTTCAATGACTGCAAAATACAGTTTGTCTTCTTTTATTTGAAATGCATGTGTCTGTATTTATTCCAAATTACTACTTTTTTATTTAAAGGCTATAATTTAAAATTCTGCCAAAAGCTTTTGTTGAACTCAAAATTTTTTTCAGTAATTGACTAAAAAAGAACTTTAAAAGATTGCTTTTTTTTTTGTTGTACAAATATACCAAGGCGGAAGCGGAAGTAATTTTGCGTACAATTTTGCGCCCTCTGCAGGATTTGTTCTTGAGCCCACTTACTGGAAAAATATATATTTGGAGTTCTTTTAAAATGTAAGGACTATAGAAAATAACCATAGGCACTTAAAGCCTATGCACAGTGGGCCCAGTAATGTTTTTTTCACTGATCAATTTTTTATGCTATTTATTAGTTTTTATTACCAGGGAAACCATAAATATGCAATCGCATGTTTTTTCTTGTGCGACCAATGAAGGCAGAAACAAGATATTTATCCGCTTTAGAGCTTTTTATTAATTTTGGCATCGATTTGTTAGAGCATATTTTTGCATATTTTACCCTTTGAGCATTTTTTTGCATAATTTAGTTAAAAGAGCCTTTTTGCAGCATTTTTTAAGTTTTTAGCGCATAATTTAATTTTTAGTGCATAATTTAGTTAAAAGAGCCTTTTTGCAGCATTTTTTTAATTTTTAGCGCATATTTTGCCTTTTTGAGGCATATTTTGATACATTTTAAATTTTTTATATGCCTACAAGAGCTTTCGCAGCAAATAAAAAAAAAAAAAATTTGCGGAATTTTGGCTTTTGTGTTTTATATATTTATCTGTTTACCCAACATGTTGCTTTAATTTCGCCAGCTGCATTTAATTTTTACTCGAAAATTTTAAGAAAAAGCAGGATGTCATTAAAGACAAATGTTATTTTTAACTTTAAAATTTTATATATGAATAAGCAAAAGTTAAGAAAAAATCAATAATGTTCGTTTTTGGCGATGTGTTATATACGAAATCTGGACAAATCTATTATAGTACTGATCGACTCAGAATCACTTTTTTAAGTGATCTAACCATGTCCATCTGTCCGTATTTGCTGGTTCTTTGTTCATGATAACCTTGTGACCAAAGTACAAGTTGCAGTCTGGTAGGTAGTTTGATCAAATTTTGGTAAATACATTTTAATCGTACTAAGGACGAAGTGAGAACCAATCTATAATTTCACATATTACTCATAAAAACTTTTATTCAAATTAGACTCTTTGTGTACGTAAACCATCTAAATATCGTTACTTTAATATAGAAAAAATGCCTAACTAACGTTTTCATTATTTTACAGGTTTTTACGCAGTTTTTTATTAAATTCTATAAGCAATTAAATAAGAAATTGCCTTTAAAAAAAAATCGCGACTACAAGACTATAATTTTTATTAAGTTTTTTCCTTCTCCTGTAAAGTAAAGAAAACGTTAGTGAGGGCTTTTCTATATTAAAGTAACGATATGTTGTTTTTTTAGATTAAATTCGCCCCAAAAATATTTTACTGCAAATTAAATTATTTTTGAATCAGTTCACATTTTCAACTTCCTTCAAAAGGTTAACATTAATAAACAATTTAGCTGCTCTCCTTTTAATCTCTTTAAGACAAAAAATCTCATATGGATGTTAATATCTAGATAATATTCGGCACAAATAACTCTGATATGAATTTTAACCTCTACATATCTTTGTTTGTGTGAGCCGATTACTGCCCATCGCTTCCAAATAGCATAAAATCTCGAAAATTCGTCTGTAAATACTATGGAGGTTGGGCTATACCGATTATTTTTTTTTTTTTTATTTATTTAATAGATATATTATACATATTTTACAAAAATTAAACTAAATTTATTTACAAAATTCATTTGACTATATTTAAATATCTATTACTGGCGTAACTTTATAGTTGTAAGCCAGGTTGGCAAAATGATTGCTGTTAAAATACATGAGAAAAGTAATTAAGAACCACATTACACAAATGTTATTATTATAGGGAATCTAAAGCTATACAAATTCATGAAGTAACAATTTTCTGTATTTTAAACAGGAGTCTAAATAATTCACAAGACTGTTATAATTACAGGACTGACCATTAAGGATGCTTAAGACTTCTGGTAAGCTTAGGATGTTTTTGTTGAAGTATTTACGTCTGTATCCGTTAAAAATCGGACAAATTCCAATAAAATGAAGTGTATTTTCTGTTGCATCAAGGTTACAAAGTGTGCATAAACCGACCGTTGTACTTCTGAAAGGTCTAGAATTTATGTCTAGCAGACCTCCTCTTGCTCTTATTAGGATACTTATAGCACGAGATGTGAGATTAGAGATAGCAATTTGCAATGGAGAGTAATTTAACTGTGAGTATAAGTCGTGGAACTGAGAATTTCTTGCTGCAGTGATTAATTCTTTCTTTTCATAGGAAACGACGAGGGGAAGAATTGACTTGCAGTGTTTGCTGAGTATATCGGAAGTATTTGCCGGAACAAAGTTAATTTTACTACACAAAATCGACCAATCTTCAGCCCAAAAAGTATGTTTATCAATTATTTTTTCAGCAAGTTGGCGAGGTAATCTACTAAAAGGCATATTCAGTACTTTGTTTATATAATTAAAATGCAGATTTAATGTATCGACATATAAAGAGTTTAATCCAGTTTCTAATAATAGCATGTAGTTTGGGGTATTGGTAGGTAAAATTAACATTTTTTTAATGAAAAAACGAAGCAGTTTTTCGACTATGTCGTATTTTTTGTAGCCCCATATTTGGGCACCGTAAAACATAATTGAACGCGAAGCAGCACTGAAGATTTTTAGTTTATTTGTATTAGATATTTTTGGGTGGTTTATATATTTAGACCACGAAGAACACATAGCCAGTTTTGATGTTGATAATTTGCTTGATAAATGTTTATTAAACGATAAATTGTAACTAAGTTCAATTCCAAGATACTTATATGAATTTACAATTTCCACCACATTTTCTCCAAAAGTCCAGGTTAGGGTTTCGGGTAACCTTGTACCACTGCGAAAAACAACTATTTTGGATTTCGTCAAATTGACTTTTAGATGCCATAAGTTACAGTACACGTAAAGAGAGTCAATCATAGTTTGCAGACCACACGGCGAGTCAGATAGTATGACAATGTCGTCAGCATAAAGCAAAATTTTTATCTCGATGTTGTCAACACTTATTCCACCAGGGAGTATATCGGCAAGGTCATTAAGGTATAGCGCAAACAGTATTGGGCTTAATATGCACCCTTGCTTGACACCCAGGTTAACGTCAAAGGAATCAGATAACGTATTTCCAAACAATATCTTGCTGGTAGTCCTATCATATGAGAGCTGAAGTATTCTTATTAATTTTGAGGACAATCCCATACAAGATAATTTGTAAAATAAAGAATTCCTGGGAATCGAATCAAATGCGCATGAAAAATCGACGAAGAATGCATAGGTATATTTGCCATTTAATTTGTTTAAATGAACAATATTGATAAGGTTGAAAATATTGTCGATGGTAGAATATTGTTTCCTGAAACCCGCTTGGTATTCATTTAAAATATTATTTTTATTGATCCAATCGGTAATACGGTTCAAAAGGATGCTGTTGAAAATTTTGCATAAAGTGTCTATTAAAGATAATCCACGGTAGTTAGAGGGACAGTTAGGATCTCCTTTTTTTAATAATGGGATGAGAATTGCAGTTTTGAAAGTAGACGGTATATTTTCTTTAAGAAATATAATATTTAGAACATATAGCACCTCCTTAATAAAATTAACTGGAGCATATTTATAAAACTCGTAACTAATGCCATCCGAGCCAGGAGATTTGTTGTCTTTTAAGCCTTTTAAAACCGAAAAGAGTTCACATAGTTCAAACGGAGAATCAAGAAAGGCATCCGTGTTGTAAGGCAGGCACCAGTGAAACGTACTTATGGAATTAGAACTTTGTAATATATTTCTAAAGTGTTGTAAAAAATCGTCAGCACACAAATCACCACGAATAGAATGAGGACAAGATTTTAGATCATTAGATAATTTCCACCACTCTTTGCTGCTTCTTACTTTATTTAACTGATTAAGGTTAGTATTGTACAGCTGGATTTTACTATTTCGACACGTATTCAAATATTTGACTTTGGATGATATATATTTACATTTGTTGGTATTTGTTTGGTTTCTGCGGTATTTTTTAAGATACTTTAACATATTTCTACGATGACGGGCACACTTCCAATTGAACCACCTTTGTTTGGGCTCAAAACAACATTTGTGTCTAGTTTTGACGGTAGCGTGTAAAATTTTGTTTTTAATACCTGACACCAGTTTATCTACAGGACTTTCTTGTTGTAAAGTAGAAGTACGATAGAGCTGATTAAGATTTTCAGCATATTTAGCTGCATTAGTTTTACTCCAGTAGATTTTCTGTGGGCGTAGATCAGAAATAACTGTATTGTTGTTTATAGGGATGCTGATTTTGAAGTCTAAAGGCATATGGTCTGAATAAGGTTTACAAGCAATTCTGAAATCGGATATAAACTTAAGAAAACTTTGTGAGCCTATGCAGTAATCAATTAACGTGTTTCCTCTACCACCGTAAAAACTCAGTTCTCCTAGATCATCACCAACAATTCTGCCATTTACCACTATGCCTCCTATGTTTTCAATTAACTCTATTAATTTCTTTCCTTGCATATTACATATTTTATCTTTAGAACATTTGATTTCGTTAATGTGTGGAAGGCCAGATAATAGATTAGGATTCAGAATTTTTTGTTCATCACCGATGCGGGCATTTAAATCACCAACTATGCAAAAATTCGAAGGACAAAGTTCAGTTAAGAATTCATTGAATGATTTAAAGTCGGCATACCAGTGTGTACAGTTAAGATAACGTGGGATAAAGTAGAAAATATCATTATTAAGTTTTGCAGTTAATACGACATTGCCACCAGATAGATTTACAAATTTAAAATTAAATATTTTTCTTAATTCTTTTTTGAACCCGTAGAGACATCCACCGCTAGCTCGCCCAGCATTATGGGTTTTAATGGCACTAATCCAGTATATATTGTAGTTTTGTAGAAAGTTAGAAAAGTAAGTTTGTTTATCGGGTAAAACATGGGTTTCATATAAAAAGAAAATATCAAATTTATTAATGTACGTTATAAAATTTCCAAAATTAATACTTTTATCAAGATTAGCAACATTATAAGAAAGAACACGGCATATATTGTATTGCTATTCTATATTTGTATTTCTTGAGATCATCGCACCAGAGTTAGTATTTAAATTATCTTTAACGGTGACTTCAATAGGATAATTGGCTTTGAGCAGCAAACTTCTCAGATATTCTGCATCAGAAATCGAATAGGCAACAATTTTACCAAGCGCCCAGGAGTACTTTTTGTTGTTAATAAAAGTGCAAAATTCACCAAGTCCAATCTTAATGTTCAGATTAAGGTTTGAAATTCTTTTGTTTAGCAGTCTTAAGTTGTACCGAATATTTTGTTCATCTTTTGTATAGTCTTTTTGAATAAAGACGTTGCTACCCTTTAATTTATCCTTAGCAGCAAGAATATTAACAGTTTGTAAGAACGTTTCCATTGTGAATACGAAAGAGTTTCGAACTGGCAATACACGTGCAGTAACAACATTTGCGTGTACCATTAATTTGTTAGCACATAAATCCATAAAGTCCACTTTTGCGGAAGGTGCATTAGCACTAACAAGACCCCTGACAACTATATTTGTAGACCGCGACCTACGGTCAATTTGCTCAATGCGTGTTGAAAGTAATTTCACCTCACTCCGAAGCTTTAGATTTTCCTCTCGTAGCTCATCTATATCAGTTTTTATTAATAAAATATCTTCTTTTTTAGCTACAGCTTTTAATTTTTCATCTAGCAAATTAGAGAATTTGTCCCACGAGAAAATATCAGAGGCCGCTTTGTGGTTGATTTCCATATTGAGTTTAGTTTGTTTACTTAGTGTGTAGTTTAAAGTATTTTGTTTTTTGCTATTGTTAATCAGCTGTTCCGGTGACAACTGTCGAGGACGTTTATTGTTCATAGATTTTAAAGCATACCTTAGGGCTTTGATACAAAAAACAAGATGCAAAACCAACAAGATGGCAGCGACCAGAAAGAAGAAACAATGATAAAAATTCACAAACACCAGAAAGTACACGGCATCCAATAATAGAGAATAAGGAATGACATCCAGAAAGACGATGTACTCCAACCAATTGATAAAAAAGCACCACTCAAATATTAATATATCAGCACTTTTAACCCACTTTATTTATATTTAGTATTAAAATCAAATTTTATTAAAACACAGCAAGAACTTTGTACGTTGTGACAGATCAGAGGTAGAGTTGCCAAATTCCTATACCGATTATAACTTTAGGATTGTTTTTATTAAATGGAACTCTTATTAAATTGTTGAATATTTTGTTTTCAAATTAGCAATTTTTGAATTTTTTGGGGCATATTTTTAATAATTTTCAGGACATATTTCAAGTTTTTCTGCATATTTTATGCGCATCAAACCCGTTTTTTAGAGCATATTTCTGGTTTCCCTGTTTATTACCATCATTTGTGTTCCCAAAGCCAGGTTCATAGTTCAGAGCCTTGTTTCTCAAAACTAAAAGTTAAAAGTCTACAAGTAAAATATATTTGAAACAAAAACAAGTGGTTCGTTTTTCAGACTGACACTTTTTAATAATAATTTTTATGCAATGTGCAAGACTTTTTCAAAGAAACTAATTTCGCTATGTAATATTAATAAGCCGATTTTCAAGCTTTTAACATTTATAGGCCATAAGTCTAACATATATACCCTAAGACCCCCATGCATCTGGACCAGACATTATCGAAGATATCCTAACTTCACATTCTCATTCTCATTCTCATTTTTAGATCCTCTTAATGCGTGTTGGGATAATTTGAAAGATATTTCATGTTTTGGTGTTACATTTTCCGAGCCGTAATCCAGAACAAAATCCAAAATTGACAGATCTCTTGAGATCAAGGCTGAAAATAGATCCCAAATTGGATCACGGGAGTCAGTAGCCCCAAGTAATATGCCACCGGTTTAACTTTTAATGGAGGCCTCCGTTAATATGCATCTTGCGAAAATTGCTTGCTTGGAAGATTGTTTCGCCTGTCTGCTGACAGGATACATTCAGGGTTCAAGTGGTGGTTGTGGTTTAAGTCCAAAGTCAAGGATAGGAATAATACTAAAAAACCTGCTATAGGGCTGATTTTTCAGGTCTGAGGGAGGACTATTTTCCAAAATCAGTGGAGGTTATATAGCACTAGCGCCTAAGGAAGGGGGAGAGTGTATATTTTTGCCGAATTCAAATTGCTACTTGGCAGTTTTAGTGTCTCTGACGCTCGGGGCGGTAAGCGCATGGTTGGACCAGTCCCCAAAGTGGATTGGATCCACTATAAGTTAATACGAAATGGCAGTCAATTGCTGGGATATAAACACAAGTTTTGTATGCAAGAAGACTTCAACGAAAGGATAAGCTAGGCTTGATTTAATGTAGATTTAACCGGTCTAAAAGATGGTGAAATATGATGGAGGCCAGGTTGAACACAATTTTTTGCAGTTTGGCTCTACATCTCGTCCCAACACCAGCACATCTCCAAAAACTAGTTTGAGTCCCACAGACGACAGTCGAGACTGTCTAAGCGAACCTCATTAAAGGAAGCACTGTGTGGTTGTGCCATGACCACGGCCAGAAGTAAGACTTGACAATGATGGCCACCTACTGCGTTTTGTAGACAGCAACGTGCTCTTTACGCTGCCATAGAATATGTGTAAAATGCAATGTCTATTAATGACGATGGAAAAATAACAGTCTTGAAACTTCCATATTGTTAAGGCTATTGTCCCTCACTAATCAGTCATTAAGACCTGAAGTGCACATATGTACATCTATCTCCTTTTTCTACCACTTGAAATAAAAATAAATTAAATAAACATTTTTTTATTTCTTCTTTAACTCAATAGTTTCATGTTCAGTTCTAAAGAGAGTCAATCACTTTAAGCTCCTAGTGCCTTAATGTTCTAAAAATCTTAAAAATATTATTGTTTGGCGCAGATATTTGTTATTTAATAGAATTTCATTAATTTTAAGAAAGTTTAAATAGTTTTGAGGATTTAGATTTATCTTAGCCCGCACAGCACTAAGGTTAACACCATTTCTTATCTGCAAACATCAAAACAATTATTTCTTATCACGCAAATTGTAATAAATAAATATATATTTTTTAAAGATAACAATCTGGCTTATACAAATTAAAAAATATTATTTCTCGTTTAATTACTTTTTTTTAAGAAGGGTGTTAAAAATTACAAGTTATTAACATGTTTTTCGTGATACCTACACTGATAACGATGTGATGGCTGCAGTTATTTGTTTTTATATATTCAAAGTTTTATGAAAATGTTCTAAGTAGTTATTAAGTTATTTAATTCTCACAGATTTTTTACCATTAAACCCATTGTGAAAAGAACATTTTGAAAGGACTTTCAAACACTTTTGATATTTATGAACCAATTTGCATGAAAAATGTAGCATTGATCATTATTATAATGTATTGCTTTTCAATAGAATGTTATTTAAAAATAATGTTAAAAAGCTATACCAGTCCTTGCACCAATTTGCAGTTTGACGAAGTTGTGCAGTTAAGGGATATCGAAGAGAGAAATCTGCTTAATTTGTATAAATAATGCAATTACCTTAAAATATTAAACAAATTGTTATTGGTGTAGAAAATGAGTTTATTCTTTTACATAACTGTCATTGGTATGCGTTTATGTTTCAATGTGAATCGTTAGAACACAAACACATGCTTAAATTAATTTCTACATCTGTTTGTATGTATTTATATGTATGTATGTATGTATGTATATGCATATAGATGCAATCAATTGATTAAACATTTAAAACGCTAAACATGCATCAATCCGCATAAAATGAATTTACAAAAAAAACTCGACAAAATGGCTCAAACTAAAATTAAAATGAACGAGACAATGAAAAAAAAGAACGACAACATAAAATAAATGATGACAAGTTTTAGTTGTGCAATCAAAATAAAAATGTCAGACAGACGGACAGTTTGACAGTATAATCATTCTATGTTCTATACGTATGATTATGTATTTGTGGTAAAATGGACACATGCTCTAACAAAAACACACTTACAAAAATACATACACTTGCATATGTACACAATGTTTATTCATGTATGCATGTGCCTCCCTACTATTACCAACTAATACACATTGATTATGCGTTAGTTAGCAATTCAAATGTTACAAATTGCATTTCAAATTGTTTTGCAGTTTTCAAGCAATATGCACAGTAGCAGCAATAGCAGCTACAACAACCACAGCAATAGCAACAATACCGACATCAACAATAACTCTAATAGCGACAGCAACTAAGACTCAGAGGAAGAAACGGGAAAAAGACGAATGAACACAATACAACCAACACAAACATAACAATTGTCAAAAATGTTGATTTCCGTTGAATGAAAATTGCACATTGCTGTAATTGCACTGTTGCAGTACAAAAAACATACCCAACAAACACGAAGTCAAACCTTTGGTATAAAATGACTTTATCATTTGACAACAAACATAATTTTCAAACCTTTTGCAATTGTTTGATTTTAACATTTGAATTCAAATTGATAATGATTTGAATATAAACACTTGACATACCTTGTTTTATCAATTTGCTGTCAAATGTTATTCCCAAATCAAAAAATAACTTGAGAGCACTGAAGGGAAAATTAATGTAAACACTAAAAGCTAGCAATTAAAGTTAAATGTGTTTTACAATTAAACAAAAACTATATGTTACGTGAAGTGATTTCCCTGCTAGAAAACCTTAATCTCTTTTAAAAAAAATATAAATTACACTACACAGAAAAAAATAAAAATTGATTTCAATTAAAAAGTTTGTGATATTAATTAAAAAATTAATTAAATTTGCACCAGTAAACAAATTAATAGTATCAATTAAACCAGTTAATAGTATTAATTAAACGTTTAATTCACTTGATTAAACGTTACATTCACTTTATTAAATTTTTAATTAAAACTGATTATATTTTTAATTAATGCTTTAATTGGTGAAAAATTTTGGATAATTTTTTCTGTGTATGCCACAAAAAAAATGAACATCAAAAATGAGATGTTTTCTAAGATAAATAGGGGCTGCTGATTACGAATATGGCATTCATTTATTTTTCTCAAGAAGCGTTTTGGAGATATACGTGAAAATCGTGTTTATCTGCAGTTGTCTTAGGTATTTCGAAAAACCCGAGAACTATTCAACTGAATTTTACAAGATTTAACATTTTGCATAGATATCTCTTTCAAAACAATTACACACTTTGCAAAGATATCTCTTTTCTCTTTCAGAACATATGCAAACTGTGTCGATCGGATAAAGATTTACTGAGTTACAGGACTTTAAACTTTTTTTGATTTTTTATGTTTTTTCAAAATTTAATTAAGGCAATAAAAAAAATTTAAAAAATTTTTTTTTTAAAAGTATCTTAAATAATATTTTGTTTCAAACGTAGTAAGCGTAACATTGTTATCGTCGGACAATGAATTAACAAATGACGGCATATTTAGTGAAAACATCCGAATTTGAATTTTGATAAAAAAATTTTTTTAGAATGCTACTATTACACTGCGGAACAGTAAGTTTGCGGTCTGGAATTTGATTGCAAATTTTTACTTATTGATGTCGCTGATTTCAAATCGAATCTCCACTTTTTTCTATCAGCTCTAGTTTTCGAGATATACCGTTATGTCCAAAACTAAGGACCTTTCACTACATACATTGGAATAACTTAAAAACGGTTGACCATATTCAGTTAAAACAAAATCCGAAACTCGGCAAAGATATTTTTAAGATATCTTTAAGCCGTGCTTACATTGTTTTTAAATTTGCCCTGTAGTTTCAGAGATATCGTAGAATTTTTAAGGAATTTTACACATTTACACAATTTACTGAGAAAACTGAATATTGATTTCAAAAATTACGTTTTTTCCTTTTTGCATGGAAATCGATATTAAGTTTTCTCAGTAAATAAAATCAAAAGTTGGGCACCGATTTCAATGAAACAAACCTCATTTTATTCGAAATTCTTTTAAGTTTTCAGACCAAAACTGTGATTTTTGTCGCGTTTTTATTTTTTATGAATTTGTAAAAAACAAAAATTGTTTTTTTTTTTCAAAATTTCCCTATCGTTTCTTCAAAAACTCTACGATATCTATGAATGCCATGTTCGTAATCAGCAGCCCCGATTTATCTTAGAAAACATCTCAGTTTTGAGGTTATGGCAAAAAGTTAAAAATTTGTGAACCAGTGTTATTTGTGAGCAAAAAATTAATAACAAAGTGAAAGATTGTGAATTAAAATAACACGGGAAAGTGAAGTAAATATGTATAAGTTTGTTGTACGATCGCGATGCTACGTCATGACCATCCTCAAAAAAGAGCCAAGTATTTTGTCTTTCCAAGAATTAGAGGACGGAAAGAAAACTATTTCATCTTTATGCTATGGTGCCGAATGGTAATCTAATGTTAATTTATTTCAATAAATAATGAATTTAAATTAAAAAAAAAAAAATTGTTATTTATGTTCCACATTGTATTGAAATCAACATTTGAGAATAACGTTTGCAAGTGACTTCAAAATAAATGCATTTCTCAATTCGAAAACAATTTCCCCTTTTTGTTGAGAATGCTATGATTTTCAAATGATTTTTAAATCATTATCAAACGTTTGTCGTTTGAGAAAAGGTTTGATTTCAAATCACTTTCAATTTGAAATCAAACCTCCGTGTTTGTTGGGTACACACTCGAATGTATGTACGCGTATGAGTAGTTTTCTACATACTCATGCATAATATGCATAATAAAGTGTAAAACATTTTTCATGATGAAATTATTGAACAAATATCCGGCTTGTCCAATGTTTGAATCATTCTGAATTAAATAATTTAATATAAATATGTATGTTTGTGTCTAAGGACATCGTTGTACATATTATTTGGCCCTTATCTTCTTTCGTATTTAAGGCTTAATGGCGAAAGGAACAAAAATTTGTCTGGAATTCCCTGAATTTGCCTCTATCACGAGACATCGCCATCTGTCAACAATATTAAGTAAATAGCGAAAACATTATACTGAATATTACTAAGTATATGTCCAAAGTGAATTTATACAGGTGACCGCATCAAAAATAAAGAGAGAGTTATGCTGTCTGTCTCTTTTTTGTATGTATGTAGTTATATGCATTTCAAATGTCAAACTCCATACAAAACAATTTAGAGCCAGAATTATTACATTCAAAATGTATAATGATGTGGCATCAGTTTGTTATGAAGTGTCAAAAAATGCGTAAAGAAATTTGACAATCGTTCTGATATTACCATTTTTTTTTTAATTTTTCCAAAACCATATGGCTTTGACATATTAAAGACACAGATTTGAAATATAGAAGCCTTATAAAACTAAACAACAAAAGGGACAGCCAGCAAAGGCTTCTCTAGGTCTACTACCTTGTGTAAATATACCTTGAATAATTAAATTTTTTAAATTTTGTATAATGTCGGCAATCAATTTTAAATATGGTTGTATTTCTCTGGCAGCAAAAAGCTTTAATGTACATATTTTATTGAATAAAAAAAATGTACTGAAGGCGTCAATTTAGCAGATTGTTGTTTAGCGAATTTAGTAAGTACATTCATTGAGTTTGCCTCTTGGCCAACATCGTTAACACTTGATATAAATCATAGATGCGATACAAATGAAACATTTCAATTCGTTATGCGCTGGTTAAATTGTTGATACTGGTGACGATGTTTATTATGGAAGTACAGACAGATTTTTGTTTGTGAAACATGCATTTTTAGCAGAGTAAATTTAGTTAGCAGCCATTTTAACGCGTTTGCAAATATTTTTTTGGAAATGTATAAGAAGAATATTATATTTGAAATTAGAGATTGTCAAATACAAATAAACAAATACAAGATTCTAACAAAATAGGTGTGTTCACTTACAGAAAATTATTGCTTAATTTTATTAATTGTTACTAGTAAGCAAGGCGAATTCAACAAGGTAAACTCTTTAGAACATCTGTTCGTCAGCTGTAAAATCCGACTTGTCAAAAAATTTTATTTTTTAATTTTTTTGTTTTTCATGTAAAAAAAAATTGTGATTGTATATTACACCATTATATTAAATTAAGATCCTTAATTTGAGCAAAATGTGCAAGAACGGAAAACCATGGCTTACTTCTAGTTTACCAACGCAGCTCCAAATAAAAAAGACAAAGGAAAATAGAAAAGGGAAAAATAAGAAGAAAAAATACAATTACTAAATTTTCGAAAACGCATAGTTTCCGAGTTATGGACCTCTAAAGGTTTCATATAAATTTGAGATTTCCCACTACATTTCTGAACGCATAAAGCTAATATGTAATGGTATAATTTAAGAGGTTTTAAATATGTATTTCTTTCTGGATTTGAACATTTTATTTAAAAATTCTAAATCCATTTAGAAACGGCCATGAGTTTGCGAAAAAAAAAGAGTTTATACGTATTAAGCATATCAATTGCTTTGCGGCGAAGCTTTATTTAGCAAAGTCGGTGTTTGTTATACCATAGATGAAAAAATCCTTGCGCCCGACTATGCGGAAAAGGTTTCTTTGGGGTTTATTTGATTAAACTTTTGTTTCCTATTGCACTTCCGTAACATTTTAAATAACATTTTGTAAAAACTGTATTAGGAGGTAAAGAGTTAAAAACTTTTGGATATATTTTACATTTTCATAAAGATCTGTTCAAAAGCTTTCAAAAGACACCAATATTGGCAACATACGTTTACAAATGTAGTGGAAAATCGCAAACTCATATAAAAACTTCAGAAGTCCAGCACTCGGAAGCTATGAGCTTCCTATAATTTTGCCATTTACTTTTTTCTTGCTGCGTTGGTAAGCTAGACTTTTTTCCAATTTTTATGTAAATGCTGGATCCTTGAGCAATTCTTAGTCTATTTAGCCATGTCCGTCTGTTGAAAACACTCTCACTTTCAAAAAACTCAAAAGAAAACTAGAACATTGGCGTAAAATTCTTTCCACTACTCCTAAGCATTTCGGAATTGAACTCCACCACAATTGGTTTAGTAGAAAACGAGTCAAATAACCAAATGTGAAACAACGCGCCTTTAAAATTTATATAGTTTGGTTACAAAATCTAATATACATAAATCCACGACAGAATGTACCAATTATCATTAAGTCTTCAAAAACAAAGAAACCATTAAATTTTGTTAAGATTGGTTCAAAAACACACAACTATAAATATAAAAATAAACAATAAAATTTTTTATTGTTTACTTTTTACTCACACTTTTTGTAAACAACTATTTTGACAACTCGGATTTGTTACACTAACAAAATGCGTGTTATTTTTGTTAGAGTTGTAATTGTAGTAGCGACGAGTTTACCTTGTTGAATTCGCCTTGCTAGTAAGTGTTCACGTACTCTAAAAACTTGCAACGAGAGTGTGAAAAAAGAGCATACAACTTTGAGAGACAAAAAATTTGTTGAAAATTTCTGACAGTAAAATTTTTACTAGCCAGAATTATTCAACCACCTGTTTCATGATTTTGTTTATAGCACAAAAATAATTTTCATAATTTTTGAAATTTAAAGTTTTTCAGTAACATAAAATATTTGTTTCTCTTAAATTTAAGAACAATATTCTTGCTGAAATGGTTTGAAACAATTGAATTAAGTGTGTGTGTGAAACGGTAGCAAAGTTCTATGGTGAAATGAAATTTGTTTATGGTAGAAAATTTTCATATTTGTGCTGTGTGAAATTGTAACATGTTTGACAACGTAAAATTTTGACATAAAGAAAAAGCAATTTCTAGTAGTTTTGTGAAAATGAATAAATTAATCAAGTTTTTACCAATAATCATTTAAATTCTGTTGGAAATAAGATCGTCCCAACTATTTGATAAATTCGTTCTTTTATATTAACAATTTTTACAAAAAGTTTGGGCAAAAAAGCTTAAACATATGTAAATACTTACATGTTGTATAATTCTTTTTAATTTTTTTGACGCCGGTCCTGCTTCCATATTATTTTTTATTTTGTTTAAACAAATTTGATAAAAAAAATAATTTTGTGGTTGTGAAAAATTTCTACACTAATGTCAAAATTTATACTAGCCCCCTAGTGAAATTTTATTCACCTCAATAGTGTCAAAATTTTACTTCCATGAGTACTTTCCCTGTCGGACATTCAGTTAACTTTAAATTAACTGAAAGCTAACTATTTCTCAACTAGTGGTGGTTGACACTTGCATTTATTTTATATGGAATTAACTAACTTATTTAACATTGCGATGCCCTAGGAAGTAGTCGATTGTCCGACTCTGCATTACTTTCAATTAACTTTAAGTTAACTTTTTGTAGCTAGCTATAAACTCAATACTTTAAGTTAGCTTTAAGTTAAGTTAGTTTAAGTGTAGGCCGATCTATGAATATTATTCATTGGATGAATACTTTAAAAAAAAATAAAAAAATTTTATTTTTTTATTTAATTTTTTTTTTTTTAATCAAAATTGTTCTTATTCAACTTTTTGTTTAACAAGAGTCGCTGGCGGGAATCGATCCCGCAACCTCGGCGCTGATAGACTAGCTCACTACCAGCTAGCCTACTGGGGCAGAGTAGTTTTTGAATAAAAAAACTATGTTTTTTGCCATTACTCAATTAAGAGCGTAAATATGAGAGTAAATTGTCACAGCGATGCAAAACGTGGCACAATTGGGCCATTTTCGGCATTTTTTAATGTTTGAATGCCCTGAGGAAATCTTTTTTGGCCCTTTCAGGTCAAAATTAAACTAAATACTTTTAATCGTTCAATACATTTTTTAATGTTATTTTCTTATCCCATCAACAATACATTTCAAGTGTTTTTATCAAGAATAAAAACTGAGAATTAAGCACGAATAATAAAATCTTTTAAGTTCTTTTCTAACTTTTTCGAACACTAAATTTATTTACGAAATTGTTATGTTTGTACAGGACCAAATAAACCACACAAGCGGTTTGATGAAAAATAACATATGAAGCTTGTTTGTACGAAAATCAAAACATTTAAAATCTTTACAAAAACATCCCGTTGTTTTTGTCAAACCAATTGTGTTGTATACTTGGCCCTTTAAAATAAGAACTGTTACTTTTATTTGGAAATCAGTCTTTAAATTAAAATTATTTTAAGTAGGTTAATATAAAAAAATCAAAGTAGACTGTCAACCGATAAAATTGCTTCATACATAACAAAATGTATTAACAAAGTGACCTCAGTACTACAACAATGCAACAATAGAAAAAACAACAGGCATTTTGTTGCTAGAATTGAGACGGCAAATGCCAAAATGCCTTATGAAAAAAAGTAAATAAACAAAAAAAAATGACGACAAACGTCACACACGAAGAAAATCACTACAAACAGCTGCTCTTGTGAGGTCACTTTATTAGTACATTCTGATACATAAGTTGAATTTTGTATTGAAAAATTAAATTTCGTGTTGCTTTTGAGCAATGGTATTTGTAAAACATAAAGTGGGTAATATTAAAGTGACACAAAAATGGGCAACACAACTTGTAAAGAACTTGAATTTTTGTTTTTACTCTTAATAAACAAAACACTTGTTCTTTGTTACTATGTTTTACTATTGGTTTTATTTAAATACAAACATAATAATCACTATATAAAAAAAAAATAGTTTGGCCCTTTCAAAGGTATTTTGGCCCTTTTAAATCGTTAATTTGGCGCAAAACAAAAACACTCGAAATGCATCATTGAATTGTCATAACATAACAACAATAACATCGTTGATTTTTTTGCTATCGACTTGGCTCTCTCTAATTCAAATATACTACACAGTGTTTGTATACACTTTTGTTAATGTAAATTTTGCATTGCGTAGTAGTTGGCTTTAAGTTAGTCTATCCAAGCTAACTTTAAATTGGTTATTTTTGTAGTTAGCTACTCATTTGACGGCAGGGTTGCTACCGTTTCCAACACACCCTAAGTAAGAAATAATCTTACATCTGAACACAGTCGAAACTCCTAACTTGCTAGTTTTTGCTGGTAAAGTGTTCATTAACTTTTTTATTTGTTTGAGAAATTGTGAGACAAATTTTGATAATTTTAAACTTACTCTCTCGTTGCAAGTTTCTGCTAGTATTAAAGTTAATGAACTCATCTAAGATGTGCATTAGGGTAATCCTTACTTAGGAAGTGTTCGAATTTTCTGCACGACCGTTCTAAATTGCTTCCAGATATACCCAACAAACACGAAGTCAAACCTTTGATATGAAATCACTTTATCATTTGACATCAAGCACAATTCGCAAACGTTTTTCAATTGTTTGATTTAACATTTAAATTTAAATTGATAATGATTTCAAAATAAACATTGGATATCAAATGTTTTTTCAATTTAATGTCAAATGTTAAATTCAAATCAAAAATAAACTTGGAAGCACAAAGCGAAAAATAAATGTAAGCATTAAAAATGGCGATTAAAGTTAAATTTTTTTCTTTGTGGTTACATTTGTTTTACTATTAAGAATAAATTTTAATATAAAGTGAACAGTTTATTTCTTGTGAAAAATAAAAATTATTTGTGAGTAATTAATTACAATGATTAAGAATACAAAAAATGAAAAATAAAATGGGAAAGAGAAGAAAGTTTGTTGAACTTTTAGCTATGTTTCCGAATGTTTATCTCACAGTTTATTTAACACATTGAGTGCCAAACGGTTTTGACGAAAACCTTCCCAGGAGGCCAAGCAGTATTTGTGTTATTTACATTTTATACATTTTTCACTTTATAAAACCTCAAAAAATCATCCTAGACCCATGAATGCTTTTGCAAAAATGTTCAGTAAAGAGTTCTTTATTTAAAAATCACAACAATTTCACTCAATGTGTTAACACATTGAGTGCCAAGTCGTACGTTTCCGCACGACACCTAAGTCGTCGTGGTGTGCCACGTCGTACGTTTCCGTACGACAGTGATTTTTTTTCTTAGTTTATTTAGAGCCTGTCGTTCATTTATAGATAAATAATATTTAATATATAAATAATTAATTTAATTTAAAAAAATAAAATATTTTTATTTATGTTCCACATTGTATTATAATCCACATTTTAAAAACATTTGAGAATTACGTTTGAAAGCAAGTTGAAAATAAAGGCATTTTTTTAATTAAGAATGCTATGATTTTCAAAACATTATAAGACGTTTGTCGTTTGAGAAAACGTTTGATTTAAAATCATTTTCAATTTGAAATCAAAGCTCCGTGTTTGTTGGCTATCGAAAAAATTGGTACAAAATTGCAGCTCTTAATTTTGAAATTAACCCGGCATTCACGACAGTCAAAGTTTTAAGTGGGATTAACATGAAAAAATATCTGTTATTACTTTGGAATTTTGTAAGTTTTGCACTAATGAACGGATCATATCGACACGTAATATTTCTTGTAGCAAATTTAACGCTCTACAAAAAAGGCCTCTCATGATTTTTTGCTCAATTCTATCAATTCTATGGATTTTTTTTCATTGTACCCAATAAAAAATTGTATCATTTTGCGAAGCACTTATGGTACATTTAAAAAAATAAGCGCACAATTATACGCCACTTTTATTAACTACGAAGCATGTTTGTAAGGGAGAATACTAAAAAATAACTGTATTAAAACATTCAGTGTATAAAGCTGATCGTTACATCCTACAATTTTTATATATGCTGAATAATGCGTTTTATGTGTCAAAAATGTAGTGCTTCAAAGTAGGAGCTCGCCATATAAAATTCATGTCTTCCGTAAGCGCAATGGTAAGCGGAACTTTTACGTTTCTCCCTTACAAATCTGCTTCGTTGGAAGCTCCATTTTTTATTGGGTAGTCAAAGTTCATCCCTCTAAAAGGGCTGTAAATGGATGCTATAAGAATGCATTACACTGCGCTGAGAGAGGAGTTAAGCTAATTCAATATTTTTTAAACATTATGCTAAGGATGAAAAGCAATATATATTGTCAAAGTTATTTTCGGAAATACAAAATTTATTATTAACAAGTTTTCCGTATGACGTGATAAACTCCCAATTTTTTCCATATTTGATAAATACACTCCCTCGACAATAAATTTCAGTGTATTTATCAAAAAATGGAATAAATTGGGAATTTAGCACGTCATACGGAAAACTTGTTAATAATAAATTGCAACTGGTTAAAGATTATCGTCAAATGTTTCCTGACACACTAAAAAAAAAAACAAATATCGCCAATTAATGAATATTATTATTTAATTAAAGATTAACGAATTTTCCTAAATATGGACACCCTAATGTACATACATATGTCAATGTATTGAAGATTTTTTTGTCAAATGAAATATTTAAAACTTTATTTTAAAAGCTTATTTTTTATTAAAATTTTTTTAAATGTACTCAAAATTCTCCTGGAAAATTCGACAAATTGTTTGCCGTTCCTATACTTCCGCATCTAAAGGAAATCAATGTTGTTCTCCCGATGGTGCTCAACTCGATGAAGCTCTGAAAAAGCTTTATGCCGAATTCGTTAGCATTCCTGTAGTCATAGGAAATCAAATGATTTTTACTGGAGATGAGCAAAATCTCCGCATGCCTCATAATCATCAACGTATTGCAGCAAAATCTTACTATGCCACAAAAAATCATATAAATAAGGCCATTGAAAACGCTCTTAGCGTTCAAGAAACTTGGAGTAATATAGACGCAAAACTGAGATCGGAAATTTTTCACAAAGCGGCTGATAAACTGTCGGATACAGAAAAGCAAGCTGAACTCACTGCGGCTATAATCTTATGTCAAGCTAAAACCAGACAGGAAGCTAAATATGATGCATGTAAATTGATTTTATTGATACGGACTCTAGCAAATGGTTTGTTAAAATTGTCAGAGATAAAACTGCCCGCAGTTACGGATAAAATCAAGAGAAAATTTCGGCTTAGACCTTTGGATGGTTTTGTGGCTGCTACAGGGCCTATGTTCATGTCCTGGAATTCCGCTAATTTAGCTTTAAGTCCCCTTATAATGGGCAATTGTGTAGTATGGAGACCATCACCGAATTTCGTTCTTACTTCGTTTATTATATACAAGGCAATTGTGAGTGCTGGTGTGACTAGGGGAGCATTACAATTTCTGCCATCAAACTACAAACTTTTTTTTAAAACCGTTATTGACTCCGATGATTTGGGTGGAATTAACTATGCTGGCCGTGTTGTTACATTAAGAAATTTGTGGCATGATCTCTCCATACGTTTGCCACACTACAAATGCTTTCCACGCCTGGTGGGCGAATGTGACAGTAAGGGGTACCACTTTGTACACGAATCATCGGATGTAGATTTGGTGGTAGATCGTACAATACAAGCTGCTTTTCGCAATGCCGGTCAAAGAACTTATTCGTGCGGACGCTTCTACGTACCCTGTTCATTGTGGCCAGAAATAAGTTGTCAACTGCAATCCATAGTGGAGTCACTTAAAATCGGTGACCCCACCGATGAAAATACTTACGCTTCAGCTATACTACGTGAGGATATGTTTGAGGATGTTGTTGCCCATCTAAAATATGCAAAAAGTAGTGAAAATTTTGAAATTCTTATGGGTGGAAATTTTACTAAAACCCATGGATTTTTTATAGAACCCACAATTGTTGTGTGTAAATATCCAAATGATCGTATGATGATTGACGAGATCATGGGTCCGGTATTAAGTGTATATGTTTATGATAATAATAAACTAGACGATGTAATAGTAACTCTTAAACGCACCCAGAAATTTGGTAGTTGTGGTGCGATATTTTGTTCGGATGAGGAGATGACTGCAAATCTTTTGAATAAATTGCGCATGACGGCCAGCAATTTGTATGTCAATGAACAATGCTGTGGTCAAGAATCTAGTCACCTTCCCTTGTCTGGCAATCGTTTGTCGGGCACAAATGATAAAAATAGTGCGGCCTATTATTTGTTAAAATTTGCTGCTCCCCAGATAATAGAAGCACCATTGGCGGAGTATGAAGATAGCAAAGAAATGGAGAACCAAAATTGTTCGTGCTAAAAGTATAATTATATTCACATTTTTCATTTCATATTTTTTTATTATAATTATATTATATTATATAATTATAAATAAATTTTATTTAAAATTTAATGTAAATTCCTGTAATTTCGGATCTACTCCAATAAACAGATTGTGATTTAGGGTAGATCGTTGGTTAACTTAATAGCACGCAGAAGACTAATCGTCCAATAAAGTAGAATCGGTTGAGACTCCTTTTTGATTGAATGGAATTCTGCTCAAAAAATGATTCGAGTAGCAATCAAATGTGACCATCAGCAGCGCTCTGTGAGATCCCTTGAGCTTGAGGTATTTACCGTCATCGTGTCTGGCGCATTTGTTTATAGATTAAAGAGAACGTGAACTTATTTCCTTTAATCTATTACCAAATATTCGTAGGCGTATTTTAAATACACCAAACACGATAAGGATGATTAGTTGCACTATATTATATCAGAATGCTACGCCGAGAGGTAGGTTGTTTCACCACGACAACAGCACCCTTGGGGAGGGAACATAAGTTTTGTGGTAAAGTTTTACACTGCTCTTTACTTTCGTTGTCTTCGTAAGTCGTTTGAAAATTTTGTGCTACATATTTGTATTATTTTAAATACGCCATATACAATATTTAATAACTAACCAAATATTTCCCTCATTCTCAAAATCGCAGAAAAGCATTCTTTATAGAAACTAAACACAGAATTTTATTGCATTTTATGAAAGCAACCTTTTGCCACAAAATCAAGTTTAAATACGACCCGTAAGTAGTGGCAAGTAAATTTATTTTTATAGTTTTTCTGCATTTTTTCACATACATTGTTTAAATAGTTTTTATCTTTTCTCTCCTGTATGTCATGATGCTACACATTTAATAAAGTATTTTTAGACTTGTTGGTGCGTTTGCCGTATAAATTGTATCTTCTATATATATATATATAACATTAAGCTATTAAGCGCGACCGATGTTAGTGATGTTTAGAATCAATAAAGATTATTCTAACGAAATTATTATATGCTATACTTTTCCCGGAATTTTGGGTCAAGAAGGGATAAAATTCATTCCTTCATTCCACATCAACATTTTTTTCCTGTAAATTTCTATTGCAACGGCCGATTGTAACAAAAATTAGGGAATAAAACTGGGAGTTTTGGGTATATTTTTTTAACCCCATGTAGACAAAAAAATTTGAAAAGTTCATTTATTTGTATGCTTAAAATATTACCAGGTTATAGATTTGCAAAAATTTAGTTTTAAGGTGCAAAACATAGTAAATGTACGTACCTTTGGTACTTTTTGTAAACATCTTTTTTCGAAATATTTTTCGCAAACTTTAAACCATTCACCATAAAGATAGTAAACAAGTTAAGTACATTTGTGTATAGTAGCGTCCCAATAAAAAATTTTTATATTTTGCGATGCACTAATGGTACATTTAAAAAATAAGCGCACAATTATGCGCTACGCAATAAGACATACAAAAATGCAGCAAAGTAAGTGAAAGAACTCTTAACAACTTTTATAAAAAAAATAACATTTCAAGGGCCACGGCATTCCATTACTACATAGCAGGTTTGTAATGGAAAATACTAAATATGCGCTGAATAATGCGCTTTATGTGTCAAAAATGTTTTTCTTCCAATTGGGAACTCGCCATATAAAATTCATGTCTTCCGTAAGCGCAATGGTAAGCGGAACTTTTATGTTTCTCCCTTACAAATCTGCTTCGTTGGAAGCTTAATTTTTTATTGGGGTATTGTGGGACACGAAAAGTAAAAAGGGAATTTTGTTATACTTTGTAAAAATCATACTAAGCCTAATTTAAGCAATATAAACCCTCAAAATTTTAAAAGTAAGTTTATTCTTGCTAAATAATATTAGAAGCATCGCTTTTTTTTTTTTTTTGATTTTAAAATTTTTTGGCTAACTCTCTTGAGTTATATTGCCAGGGTATCACACAATTTTTGGAGCTTCAACCACAAGTACTCGTTCGACCTAAGCCTTCGCATAGGAAGGCAAGAGCTTTCTGAGTCCGCTCCAGAGTATTTTGGTCTCCACCAGTAAACGTCTGAGTTATTTCCTTGGTACTCCACCTGTAAAACGTCTGAGTTATATATGGTTCTCCACCAGTCACGTTGAGTTATTTTTGTTCTCCACCAGACAACACATTAAAACATTGAGGTTAAAAAAGATTGCATTTAGTTAATGTAGAAACCGCAAAAACTGTAACTCGGTACAGTTATACGACGCCGAACCACTAACCAATGCGGGGTGACAACGTATAACGCACGAAAAGCAGACAAACAAGAACGACCTGTTTGTCCTTAAGAAATAATGACAAAAAGCGCGAGCTGCTTCTCCACTCAGAGCAGTTTTACGAGTTTGAAGCATCGCTTTAGAAAATTTCATATTGTTGGAATAAAAAAGGGTAACATTTTAAACGCTTTGAAAAATAATTTTAAAAATGTTGATGCAAGTATAATCCCCATTAACAACAACAGACCATGACTTATTTTACGCCCACTTCAACAATTTCTTTTTGTGTGTGAAATTAAAATAAGCGTCAGAATCAGTAACATCAACTGGGTAAAGCAGTTAACAGCAGTTATTTTAGAAAAGGAAAAACATATAGCACAGCTCTAAGACAAAAACAAAAAATCATGAGCAGAGAAATAAGGAATGATTTTTTTTTTAATGGAAAGAAACAGCAGGAAACGGTAGGGCGATGCAGGACTACTTTGGACCCCTAATATATAGGTAAACCCTAGCTGGTATAATTTTTTGTGTTAGAGTGTGTGTCTATGATCCAGATTGACAGCAAGAACCACCGCTGAAATGGCGGGCATCGCAGCGCCGCAATTGGCCAATCTGTCTTTGTTTTCTGTCTGTTTTGTTTGTGATTCACTACAATAAAACTAGATCTGTAAGCCAGACTTGGTTTTCTTCTCAGAAAATTGGCAAGTATGATAACAAACAAGAACTTCCTTTAACCTTTAAATCACTCTTGTGTGAAATACCACACAAAAGGCATCATGTTTACATGACAAACAAAAAAATGTTGAGGTACACTAAAGAAACTTCTTGACTTTGTTAACAATATCAATTAAGTACAGAAAACACATTTTTTGATTTAAAAATATTTTTTAGAAACGAAATATTTCAGAACGTAAGTTACCCTAGTGTGTGGTTTTTCACACATATGTAGTTTCTATGTAATTTCATTTTAGAAAATTTTTTGTTGGCAAGTGTAAATATTTTTGATATTGTTGCGGACTGCATAAAAAACACACAAGCTTTGTATGGTTTGATGTTGATCACCAACGGGATAAATACATCATTAATGTTACGTAAACCATGACTTTGATTACAAACGAACTATGGCGCCACAGCAAAGTAAACAGAGATATGTGTAAAAAAACGCACACGAGGGAAACTAACGTAAGTTTTTTTGAAGGCGATTTGAGAGTTTAAGGATTTTTATAAGATATAGATAAATATTAAATTGATCATAAAAATCTCTAATCTCTTTTGCTTGCTCAGCAAAATTGGACTTCCCAATAAATTGTTAACGTTACTTATCTTTTTGAAAAAAGTAAAAAATAGCTTGTAGAATTCTAAAAAATAATAAATACTAGTGCTTAAATGTTATTTGGAAAATACCGGGCAGCACCGGGGCCGAACAACTTGTTTTATATTTGGAAGAAAACGGTTTTTTGATAAGCACATTTTGATTGCACATGTCTCTGGGACTTAAGAAAACTTTTGTTCTGGAAAATTTTGCAAAACTGTAAAAATACCACTTTTGGTAATTTTTGAAGTTCCATTTGAGAATTAAAAAATTTTTTACATACTCGCAATAAAGTAAATCCACAGTGCATTGACGAAATTTTGCATATTTCTTTCTTACCGACTTTAGTTCACCAACCGCAATTTATCTTAATTTCTTTTCCGTAACATTTTCTTTTGTTCTACATGCATACCCTCTGTTTCCTTCCTTTCGTAATCCTTGACATCCACGCTTTTGAAAGAGAATTGAATTTATTTTTAAAATGTTAGTGTTGGCAACGTAACAACCAACACATTGTAGTCCAGCTTTTGTTCTCGGTTTAATTTATTTTTTTTTTTACAGCGGAACTGCATTTAAAAGTCTTTTTGCTATCTGTATTACTAAATGTTGTCAGAATATGTGTAAAAGATATTTGTATGTAAGCAGGTGTAGATGAGAAGTTATGTGCATGAAATAAATACATTGAAAATATGACTGAAATTAATGCAGTTACTTACACGAGAAGGAAGACCAGGTAACGTATTATTAAAAAATAGAATGTGTATAAAAAGATTTTTCGAATGTGTGTGTTGGCGGGTAGATGTGACTGCATGTAGATGGGTAGATGTAATCAAGAATACTTTATTTATTTAAAGGGCTTGTGAAAATTACCGCATACAGTTGACCCATACTTTCTCAGTAATACATATTAAAAGGATTTATTTATAGTTACACGGTGAAACCAAAGACAAGAAAACATGTATGATGGGGCTCTTACGTAACAATTCTGCTTTGTTTGCATCTATAGATTACAAAACTATTTAAATGATAGCTTTAACTACAACTTTGTCGTCCATAACGCAGCCATCTTTCAACCGCTCTTTTAAACTTTATTTTAATAATCTGTTCAAACATATAAAAAAATTTATGATCTTTTCAATTGATAAATTAAAAATTACAGTTATGTACCGAAAAAAGCACTAAACAAAGTTTTCAAAGGTAAAAACCTTCCGAAATCTGCAGACCTCAGCAAAAGAAAATTCGTAAAGAGTATCCCTGAACTATTCTTATGTAGCACAGTGCTTCAATTAAAAGAAAAAACGAATTCATAAATGGCTTTGGTATGATCTCTAATATATATTTAGTTTAATAAATTTTTTTATTTCTTAAAATTCAATGTGTCTGTCATCTTTGTTTGATATTGAATGGACTAATTTTTGAATTCGCATAATTAATGAATTTTTGTTCTCAAATTCGAATGTTTTTGTGCATTCGAAGTTTTTGTTCGAAAAATAATCTTAACCTATTTTTTTCTGTTTGTGTTAAGTTTTAGATTTTGATGTGCTGACATATTTAGTAGAATTAGATGGCCAACATTTTCGTAGAACATTTCATCACCGCCCTTGCCCTTCCTAGTGCTGTTTTCTACGATTTGTTAGAATAGAGCAAAAAAAAATTGCCATTATGAAGGGGAGCTAGAGGGTTAATTTGTGCCTCAAAAATATTTGCCGTTTAAATGTCTTCAAAGTTGCTGAGCATACCTTATTTCTCAGATATAAAGAACACACAGTTTCATATACCGATATGCTGCACGAACAGGACAAATGAGTAAAACTTTAAGCCCTCAAAAAAATTCCGATGTGATCTTTCAAAACTCCGACTTCCTCTACCAGAATCCACTGTCAATACCCTGCTATTTTTTTTCCTTGTTGTAGAGTGAAATTTAAAGAAGAACATAAGACTATTTGTTGGAGCGACGTCTATATATTTATGTATTTAAAACTCATATTTAAAAAGTATATGAAAAAATTATTTATCTAGTACTAGTATTTATGGGTTAGTTATCTACATATATATCGTTACCTTAAACGCAAACGGACCTAATTAACCAAACATTTAAAATCGATTTTTCATTTATTCTGATTTACTGCATCAACGCAACTGTTCACACAAAAATTTTACGACAAAAACGAGCGATTTTGTTAACAAAAAAACAAACGGCCCCATCTACAAAGGTGATTATATAATAAACGCAAAAAGACCTAACTTTCCGTTTGCATACTATGCAACATTATCAATTAACAAAACAACTGCTAGATTTTACTGTCAAACAATTAGTTCCATCGGTTTGAGTATATCTAAAGTCATTGCAGTTAATGGCAAGAATTTATACTGCAGAAATACTAATAATTCAGGTAAACTTATACATCTGCTTAAATTTCTTACATGACAAGATATAAGAAGCTCCATAACAAACCAGTATTGAGCGACTTGTAAATTTTTTTCTTGTTTTTGACTAATTGTATGTATGCAATCATTACAATTAAACTTGTCAAAGTCTAACAATTTCAATGTAATTTAATCCAATTGTTTGTTTTACGTGATGTGCTCTTTAGAGAGCATTTTCCATAATTATTTTTAACAATTGTTGTTTAAAGCTTTATGATGGTTCTTGGTTTATTGGTATACCCTTTAGGAAGCCCTAAAGAAAATAAATCGGGAGCCAGGCGAACTGTGTGGCCAGTAAGAACGTGACATAACTTATCGCAGTGCAAACTATGGCTCCATAACTTATGTAACTACATAGAGCCAAAACTGCCTAATAGAATCAAGAAAATTTTCTCTATGAAACGTTTTTAGGCTAAAGGCTATTCCAGCAGAAAAAAGCGAAGATTTTTCCGAATAGATTCCTTATTATTTTCATGTTGTCAACCTTTTTAATTTTATCAGGAAGGAAAACACATAAAATCAAGAAGGAAACTCGTTATTTACAATTTTTTTCACTCAATTTCCGTTGTTTTTGGCACCAAAAAGACAATCCATACACTGAAAGAATTTTCTTCAGAATACCAATGAATTTTGACATTAATCCCATGAAAAATTGCATTAAAAAGGTAGCCTATGCAGCGCTTCGTTTGATCAATGAAACCTGTTTCATTAAAATGTATTTAATGAAACATTACATTAGATCTATAAATTTTTTTCAATGGATGAATACTTTCAAAAAAGTGAAAACATTTTTTTTTTTTTTTAAATTTTTTTGTTGTTCTTTATTCAACTTTTTTTTAACCAGAGTCGCTGGAGGGAATCGATACCGCAACCCCGCGGCACTGATAGACCTGTTTTATTTAATTTTTTTTTAATTTTTTTTTTTTTTTTTAATCAAAGTTGTTCTTATTCAACTTTTTTTTTAACCAGAGTCGCTGGCGGGAATCGATCCCGCAACATGGGCGCTGATAGACAAGCTCATTACCAGCTAGCCTACGTGGGCAGTGCAGTTTTGGAATAAAAAAAACTATGTTTTTTGACATTACTCAATTAAGAGCGTAAATATGAGATTAAATTGTCATAACATTACAACAATAACAACGTAGATTTTTTTTGCTAACGCATAATAAAAAAAGACCACATACAGAGAGAACAAGCTTTTTCGTATACATCATTTGGTTGACAACAGTTTGAAATAAGGGTGTGCTTTTTTTAAAGGAGAACAGTTATTTGTTCATTACTTACATAGTACATACTATATGTATTTAGGTACGTACATATTAAAGAAAACTAAAAACATACGTATTTATGGATTGAAAGTTTTTGTTTCATTACTATAATGACATTTTTCATTGTCATAATAAAATTTAAATTTATTAAGGCATGCTTTTTCGAAATATTTGTATACCTTTAATTATTGAGACAATAGAGTTATTTGAATGTTAAACATATTTTTTTTGTTTTCGATTATTGATATACATATGTTGCTTTTATAAAAAATTTTTCATTTCATAAATATAATGGCATATTACATTAGATGTATGAAATAATTTAATCTTACATTTTTTAATTAACAATTATACATATTCTTAAGGAAACTATAATTTTGTATTAATTTATGAATATAGTTATGTTTGTATATTGTTTTTTATGTTCCCAATTAAAATTTTTTGTTTAACTTGGACAAACTTTAGTTTTCATATATCCAAAGAAAATTTTTAACGTTATTACGAAATCCAATGAATCGATTTTAACTAAAATACTTCATTATAACTACGAAATTCCATTTGGACAATGAAAAATTTCATTTAACCAGTGAAATTTTTTTTATGAAAACGATTCATTAACTTTTTGATTCTAATAGGTTTTCTTTTGAATTATATAAAAACGGATTTCTTATTGATTTCATTAGGCTACCTTATTGATTTTTTCAAAACTGCTAACAAATCAAAACAAATAAGCTCGAAATGTCAAAATCATATACCGTTTCGACACCACCTGTAGTTAATTCGCCTTGCATACACACAATTTTTTCATGATATTTTTCGTTTTTGCACTGCAATATTTCTCTGCTGCAGAGACTTCAATATTGGGCTGTGATCAGTGTTGCCAGTGAAATTTCGAGAAAGATACATTTTAGTTTCCAAAATGATACACTTTTTTCCAAAAAGATAAATTTTGAAAAAAATTTTAAAATCAATTTTTAACGTTTAACATTTATTAACATAATATTTTTATTTCATATTTAATGAATATTGTAAAGAAAATGATATCATATAAATTCATTTTTAAATATTAGCTGCTGTATTCATAAAAAATAAAATCAGTTTGAAATGTGTTTTAAGGCAAAATTTTCATACAAATTTTTCTTAAAATGCATTTCAAATCCATTTTAATTTTTTATGAATACGGCGGTAGGTATTTAATTTTTAAAAATACAGTAAGCGAACTTTAAAATTAATATAATGTTTGGACGTTATCAAAACAAATTAATTTCTGTAAAAATTAATATAAGGTGATTACATCAACGTTCATATAAATTTCCTGAAAATAAAAAAGATGTTCATATGTTCATCGATTTAGATGGATCGTATGTTGCAACCCCTTAATGTTTTCTTTCACCATTAATTAAGCTGCTATTGTATTAGCATTGAGTCGGTTAGTCTTAATAAGTTTTATTTGGCTAAAAAATTCTCTAATATTTTATTTCTGTACATTTTGCGTAACGATTCAAAAGATACGAAAAATGTCAGGATTATCCATGGTACCTGAAGTCATCAAAATATACGAAAAATTTATCTTTCGTATCCTAATGGCAACACTGGCTGTGATATATGTATGCATGTTTGTAAATGTGTCGCCGCTCATAACTGTACTTCTTAGTTATTTGTGCTTAACATATTAAAGTTTAAATTTAAGTTGAAAGTGAACAAGGTGGAAGTGAACAAGTCGGAAGAACAATTATTTTTCCAATAAAATAAAATTAAAATTTGATTAAAAAAAATCAAATTATAAATAGTGCATCTGATTTCTTATAAAAAAATAAGATAACAAATAAGTATGTACTAGAGTTGTCAATCGATTAGGAATAATTCGATTAATCGATCAAACAAAACCAAACTATTGTTCAAATAAATTTTAAATGGCGATTTTAGAATAACGAATAAATCGATTAATTAATGTTGATTAATCAAACAGTTTTTCAATTTAAAAAAATAAATTAAATAAAAGCTTGGAATTTGATTTATTCTCATACGTTTTAAGTGATTTTGTACAAAATGTAGGAAAGTTAAAAAATATTGTATCCATAGCCCTGATTGTAATTAATCTCAATGTTCATTAACCAAAAACCCTGTTGAGTACTCATAGTATTTCAAAAATGTATTTTATGTTCTTATTGAACAAATCTTTGAAAAACAATTGTATCAACTGTCTTCTTTTTAAATCAAACATTAAGCAAATTTTCAAAAAGTGGAATTTTCAATTTCGGGTGAAAAACTTGGAAATAAACAAAAAGCTAAAAAAATATAGAATTGATTTACATATATAAATCATATCATGAAAGTAGAAAATGTTGTTATTGTATTATCCTTTTTTTAAATTATGTATTACTTTTACCATTTGCGTAAGTGTCACAATATTACCATTGAAAACGATGTAGTGGAAGATAATCCAACGACATCAAAAAATGTCGAACTTGGTCCAATGTAAAAATTCATTTAGAGAGACAGCGGTTGCTCTATAGAAGAAACTGTACGCAAAAGTTAAGCTGAAGATGGCAGGTCTACAAACGCCAAAGTAATATCGGATTATTATTATAATTGTTTTACAATGCCTTTAAGTAATACAACCATATGGAGTTAAGATGAAAAGTTTTACGTTTAAAAAAAAGAAGAATTCATAGCAGATTTTAGTAAAAATAAAGAAAATGGAAAATTTTCTATAGTTGTAGATGAATGGACGAATGTAACTTCTTAAAAATACGTTATTTTTTTTTAAATTATTATTTTTTATTCGTTTTTCTCATCGATTAATCGAATAATTTTATAGATTTTATAGTTTGATCTAACGAACAAAACAATTATTTGAATTATTCGAACAAGGTTGATATGCAAATAATTGATAACTCTAGTGTGTACACGCAAAGAAAAAACATGGTTGTGGTAAACATATTCTAAGAGCAACATATTATGATAAGAATTATGATTGTAGTCACCATATTAAGATTATTATTGAAACATATTATGACTCAATATACTCGTAATATGTCATCATAATATTTTTCCCATAATCATATTATTATTCTGTTAATCATACTAAGTTAAGAAGTAATCAAATTATTGTCATGTTAATCATAATAAGCTAAGAAATCAATCATATTATTGTCATGTGAATCATAATAAGCTAAGAAGTAATCATATTATCATCATGTTAATCATAATAAATTTAGAAGCAATCATATTATGATACATCACCTTTCATAGCTGTCATAAAAATACAAAATAATTTAAATATTTTTGAATCGATTTTTTATTTTGTGGCTTTTTACAATTCTTCTTTATGTTAATCAAATAGCGGAGTTCAATAATAAGGCTTGCAAAAGAGCAAATCTGTGGTTTTCATGGGCAACCGCGTGTGTCCATTTTTTGATTTTAAGATGTTGATGCCATATTGCCTAATTTTGAACGCTCTTTATATTTTTTTGAAAAAAGATGGATCAATTCCGTTTTGTAACGTAATGACAAAGCTTAAAATGTGCAATACCTAGCCCATAGTTTGATCTAGAATGGGTTTTCGGCTTTCCTGAACAATTTGTTTTAAGACATACGCGGTTGCCCATGAAAACCACAGAAATATCGTAGCACTTTTATAAAATATAACGAAATCTCTGTGTGTTTTGTTGTTGGATTTTACAAAAAACTATGATATTTTGCATTTGCACTATTACATCACTAATACTTGAATGAACTCCGCTAATATTTAATTTTTTTAATTTCTTTAAACTTATTTTTTTATGGAATTTTATCTTTTAATTGTTTAACCGCTCACAAATAAAAAAACGACACAACTTCTTCAAAATTATTTTACAAATGGCGCTAACATAATATGATTAGAGTAAAAATAGTTTGATTGCATCTTTAACATAATATGATAAATGTATAGAAAGTTATCATGTTATGGCTATTAAATATCATGATATGGTTGTGAGAAATATAATATGTTTAGAAAGTTATCATAATTAAGCTGTTAGAAAAATAATTATTTTTCGGCCAACAATACTCAAATTCATAATTGCGATAAACATTGATATGTTTACAGTAACATATTGTTGATATTAAATAAAAATAGCATTTATTTGTGTACGACAACAATATATTGTTAAATAAAACATAGTGTTGTTGCCGTAACCATGCCCAACCATATTTTTTCTCTGCGTGTACGTACAATGTACGTAATATAAATCAATATTTTGTTTTTAAGCTTTCCACTCATCTGCATATCAAATTAAAGGTATTTTTTGAAAGAGTTTTATGTTTGCTTGCTATTTTATGAAGTTTATGTGTATTATTTCAGTTCAATGAAAATAATGGCGGACCAAAAAAGTTCAACTGAAGATATCGATCTTGCTATATTTAAATTATAGGAACTGTGCGATGAAACGTACCACATTCTTTTTACTTTTGGAATTATGTCAACAACCGTCTTAAATAACTAAAATTGAAGACATTGAAATTTATTTTATAAACTGGACCAAAAATGTACTGGGGAGATAATAAAGTTGACAGTCGATGGTTGCGGTTGCAATCTGGAACGTAACTTCATTCTCTACAAATCTAATCTCGCCCCGATCAATGTCATACATTTCTTCAACCAAAAAAAAAAAAAAAAAAAAAATATTGATCATGATTCGGTAACGACAAACATTTATCGTAACTCCGGCTTAATATTTGTAGAAACATAGTCAGAAGATGCCACCAGCCAACAAGCCGAATCAGACGGTTCATTTTTCTGGATGTACTGAAGTCTGAAGAGTTTGTTGTGGACCCTTTAAGATAAATATAATTTATTTGTTGGTGTACAAACCCGTGAACCACCATAACTTTTTGAGAAAGTTAAATTTACACGTTCTAGAATATTAAATCACATTATTCACATCAGACATCGAAGTTTAATTTCTGAGTGGCAGTTTTATGCTCATTCTGTCCGTCTTTGGAACTCGCTACATTCGACCATTCAATTTATAAGCAACGCTCTTCAAAAAAAAACTCTAAGTAAAACGCATAATAACACTTTTCTACTTTGATGTTTGATTCTTCATGTTATTGTAATTTTAATAATTGTCAAAGTAATTTTTGGGAATACAAAATTTTACAAGATTTTGTTAGTCGTGCTTAATTCCCAATTTTTATTCTTGATAAAAACACTGATGCTAGGAACACAACTGGGACGAACGATGAATTTCGCCATATAAGACGAATTTTTCAGTTAATATTCGCTGAGTAATAACTAAATAACTAACAGCTTTACTAATTAAGAAAGTTGTTTGCTGTTTGTGCAAAGAGAGAGAAATAGTGTGACCATATAAAAAAAATTTAATTAAAAAACACAAACATTAACAAAAACACAATTAAAAACTATTCTTATAGTTTTTTACTTTGTATATTTATTTTAAATGCAATAAAATAATAAAAAACAATTATTAAAGTAAAAAAGTAACTTTATATACTAAAATACTTGAAAACTAAAATCAAACATGGTCACCTGGTTCTAATTTGTATTTTATTTTTGGCGACCAATATTCGCGGCCAAAAATTCGTCGTTCGTCCCAGTTGTGTTTCTAGCATGAAATTTATTGTTGAAGGGATAAGCTATTCCTATGCGCATTTCACTGGTTGCTTAGGCCAGATCGTCCGGAAACTTCATCCAAAGATTTTAGAAAAACTAAAGATATTAAACAAGTAAAAACTGTTAAGCGAATAAGAATTGCTTATGAGCAAAAGTCTTACTTGTAACCATATCAAAGCTTTAACAAAAACAACAACAATAAACAGTGAGTTTATCTTTTCTTACATTCCCCACTACAATTGGTTGGAATTCTTCCAATATTAATTGTAGTTGTAAGTAGGTTAAGAAAAAACAAAATAAAAACAAAAACAACTTGCTTTATTGATTTCGCAAGAATAAAGCATGCTGCCAGAGTTCAGTTTTTTTAAGCCGTGCACTTGCCAGTTTATTATCAAAGTAATTTTTGGGAATACAAAATTTTACAAGATTTTTATTCTTGATAATAAATTTCAGTGTTTTTATCAAGAATAAAAATTGGGAATTAGGCACGACTAACAAAATTTTAATAATTTTTTTATTTTTTTTTTTCTTATTTTTATTATGTTTTAGTAAACTTATTAAATTATATAAAAATCCTTTACTTTAATTATAAATAAATCGTGTTGTATTGGAAAACAATTTAATAAAGCTAAAAATTAAATTAGTTAATGCCCCCAGTTATAGATAACCAATCTCAAAAAGTCCGTTACAATTTTATTTCCAACTGAGTTGCGGAAATTTGCTTTAAAGTAATTAGTTCTATTTGCAAATGCATTTATCTTTTAGGCCACACGATCAAGTCTTGCCTTTCAATTCCTTTCAATTTGTAATACACTCTCACTTTTTTTACGAACACACTCACACTTTTTATCTATATCTTTAAATTTCACCTTTCTGTTTATCTGTTTGGCAATTTTACGTTCAACTCAACAGATGATCACAAATTAATTTTGTCGCTTCCTAATTAAAAATATGTGTGCTTAATTATAAGTAAATTGTATTTTTAAAAATTCTTATGCTTTTTTACAAAATACTTTGAATCAAGCTACTATTTTAAGTTGTTTCTTCGTCGGGCGCATTTTTAAAATGAAATGTATTTTTAAATTGAGTGCAGCCAGTGCTACAGCTGTCAATTCAACCAAGTTTTGACAAGCAGTTTGTGTGAACAACTTGAATGTAGTTTATGGAACGTGTAGCTGCAGGGAAACGGCAACTGAAATTCAAGCAGAGTTGGGTACCAGTCTTTATAATTGAAATAATTTTATTTAATCGATTTTATTTTTTTTTTTTTGATTCAGGAAATTGGTATGTTATAATGTCTGGTTTAACTGAAATCTTTAATCATAGAATTCAATTAAAAAAGATTAAAGGAAATAATTTCTACTTCCTCTTTAAGACAAATTTCCCATATTGCTAGACGGATACACAAAAATCGAAATACTCGTAAATTCTATTAAATACACCAATTTGTTTTTCTGATAATTTATAACACGTTTTTTCATTAAATTAAATTTGTTTTCTTCTTAAGCTTCCTGGCAGATAAAAAGGGAATGAACTAAATTGTTTAACATACGAAGCACGTTTTCCAGAGAAGATGATGATGACACTACACAGATTTTACTATAAACTTTGCGGTAATAAAAAAAAAAAAAACTAACAGAAACCCGAAAAAATTGATCCAGTAACAAAATGTAGCAACAATTTGGCCAGTCAATTTTTACGATTAAACGACACTTGTTCTACATTGCTTTTTTTATTTTCATTATTTTTTTTTTTTTTTTCGTCAGGAAGATGATTATAAAAATCTGTTAGTCTTATCACACAGCATCCTTCTTAGTGAGATTTAATCTGGAGCAAAATGAAGGGACAACAGAAAAACCGGAAGCATTGAAAATTAAAACAACATTTAGTGATTCCCAGCACGTAAAATAAAAGTTTGTTTGTTTTTTTGTTTCTCTTTTTTTGACTTTAAAGGAATAAATTAAAATATTTATTAGCAAAATAAAAGGTAAAATTTAAATAAAGGTAAAAATTTGAATGATGCGGTAATGAAAGTTGAATTGTTAATAGTAAAACCAAAGTTAATTTGCAATTCAATTAAAAATTAAAGATTAAATAAGCATACTTTTTTTACTTACATGTATCTGAATGATATCCTTTTTATATGTCTCCTGCGATTTTTAGAAAATTTTCCAATCAAAATTAATTCTATGGTTTGTTTATTTTGTGGGCTTATAAAATTATTTCAAATACTATAATGCAACACATGTTGTTATTAGCATATTTGCTCTAGATTATTAAATAACGGGTGCATATTCTAAAAAATCCTTTTTTTAAGAAAAAAAATAAAGTTTCATAATATTAAAAATTATGTTGAATATTTTAATTTTAAAAAATATTAAGGAGATTTTTCAAAAAGTTTTCTTATCTTTTAAAAAGCACACCTTATAATTTTATTCATCCTTTCTCTATAAACATTTTTAGTCCACACAGTTACAATGTTTTGAAGTAATTTTGTGGTTTATCATTGTAACTAATCGAATACATAGAAAACCATTGATAGATTTGTGTGTTTTTTTTTTGCAAGGTAAATAAAGTCAGCGAAAGGACATTTCATGTTTTAAAATAAATTTTATATAATTGCATTACACTTGAATGACAGTCACGTCGTAGTTCTGTACAGCAGACAGTCATGATGTTGCAGAATAATAAGTATTTTGAACATTGTTGGGAGTTTAAATTTGAGTTATAGGAAATTTTTGTTGCTTTAATCTGATAAGCATAAAAATTGATTAGAATGGATTTTCATCATGTTTTCTTTCCTTGGGGGCTTTTTAATTACAGACAAGGTCAATTATTTAACTCAGTCTTGATAAATATAATTCTGAGTAGATAGTGTGGTGACTATGTCACAAAGGGAACGCTAGAAGGCCCCAAGAGAGCCGTCCTCGTGACGGCTGCCCATTGAACCTAGTGTGGTTACTATCGAAATAAGTCAGATCAATCTGTCCGTGCACGTGGGTTCAATCCCGTGGTCAGTCAAGATTGAAAAATTATCAATTACATTTAATTAATTTCATGTTGTAAAAACTTTTTTCTTCATAAAATAATTTAATGAACTTTAGCCTGATTAAAATATTAAAAATCTGGATTAAAAACCATAAACAGTTCAATAAAATAACTACAAAACTTATTATTAACAATTGGTAAACATATAAAACTCAACCGAGACAGGATAGATATTTGTATATAAAAATAATAAATAATGCCAAAAAAGTTCTAGAAAATAAGTCTAGCATTGACCATATTAATCTCTCTTCCGAAAACCACTTTCAGCCAAATAATCCTTTAATAAAAGCTATTAACGAAAGTAGGGCTATAATTCTGCCGAAGTTTCATCTTAAAACCATTTTTTTTCTTGGTTTTAATCCTCTTCTTACATCTCTGTGCCCACGCAAGGTGTGTGATAAAGGTAATGATCCTTAAGCTTATCCTAATTAATTAATAGTCTGGTAGTGTATAAAGTCATTTCTGAAAAATTGAAGGAATATAACTATTACAAAAAAGCTTTATAAAATACATAACTGAAATTTAGCTCATAGAATAAATTCGAAAAAATGAAAAATGTTGAATATAATGTAAAGTAACCTTCGGAAGGAAATAATTCCCAGTTTCTATTTGTTATTTTTTATATTAATTAAAAAAATTATCAAAAAACTTTTCCGTTTTAAACAATGTGTTAATTGATCTAATAAATATAGCTTTGGTTTTGACAATTCCCAACAACAATTCTACAAGTTTAAATTTTTTTATTTTAAACGAAAAAATCAATTAAGATTTTTTGTAATAAAATTAATATATTAATTAAAAATTTTTTTCACAACAACTAAAATGTTAATTAATTAATTAAAAACTTAATTTTTAATTTTCTTTCAACAGAACAAAAATAATTGATTCTATTATCACATTAATTAAATTGATATTAATACTTTTTAAGCAATTTTTTAATTGATAAAAAAAAAACAACTAAACTACTTAATCTGCCCGGGGTCGAACCATAATGGACTTAAATATATATTCTTCGAATATACTTAACTATATATTGTACGGTACCCCTTTTTTAATCCCGCCTACTTTTTGACTTAAGTTGCGTATTGATGACAAAGCTATTTTTCCCAATTTAGACAATGTTGCTTCTATTATTCTTCAGATATAAAAAAGCTTTTTTATGTCAATCCCACTTTTTCAATTCTCAAATTTTGTCGGATGTTGTAACCAAGATACTTGTACCAAACTTTTAAGCTTTAGTTCTTGCTGTTCTCCAGAAAAACAGAAATATATATTGTCTTTATATGAAAAGTCCCCAACCCACTTTAAGTATAAAAAAACAAAATTATTTGTTGTGCTAAATTCCCAATTTTCATTCTTAATAAATAATCTGAAATTCATTGTTGGAGGACAAGCTAGATCCTATGCGCATTTCACTGGTTGCTTAGACCAGGTCATCAGAAAACCTATTCCCAAAGACTTTAGAAAAGCTAAAGATATTATGCAAATACATCTGCATAGTGAATGAGAATTACAAACACTCAAGTCTTATTTGCAACGATATGAAAGCTTAAACAAAATACCAACAATAAACAGTGAGCTTATCTTTTTTTACATTCCCCACGACAACACTAATTGTAGTTGTAAATTGTTTTTATTTTTGAATGAAATTTGCTTCGGTCGTAAATGTCTGGGCCCGCCCGGGTCCACGGAATACCTGGGACTTAGGGTCGACTTGGACCATTTGCCGAGTGTGGAATTACCGTCCCGGGAGAGAGTCAGGTCAGGTTATGGTAGATTGTGTGAGGGATTGGCTTTGGAGTCGAAGTTTATTTTATAGATACTAGAAAGTCATATATGATTTCTTACGACTGCAGTGTATTTTTGGCAGAGGTTCTTGTTGGGGGCCCGAAGATCACTTTATATGTGGACAGTCAGGTGGAAATTAAGGCCTTGATGGTCTGTTTTGTAAATTTCAAACTAGAAGATGACTGTAGAAGAGCTCAAGGATGTCTGGAGAACGCTAACAGTTAAATTTCAAGATACGGTACAACAAACTTGGTTATCAGTGCAGACAAGCCAAAGGCTTCGCAGTTTAGCTTTTACTGTTTAAGAAATCTGAGCTAAAAAGAATAGCTTTAGCCCATTGCAGTTTAACAGACTAGATTGGCAGTAATCAAACTTGCAACAATCGCAATTGTGTTTAAATGTGATCATAAAAACCTGAGCATGAAATCTGAGCTAAAAAGAATAGCTTTAGCCCGTTGCAGTTTAACAGACTAGATTGGCAGTAGTCAAACTTGCAACAATCACAATGGTGTTTAAATGTGATCATAAAAACCAATTATCAGTAGTTTTTTTTAATAAATTTAAACAATTGCTTAAAAAGTTTTTCAATTTAATTAATTTGATAATTGAATCAATTATTTTTTTCGTTGAAAGAAAATTAAAAAAATAATTTTGATTTCATTAACATTTTAGTTGTTTGGAAATTAAACAACAAAAAATCTAAATTGATTTTTTCGTTTTAAATAAAATAATTTAAACTTTTAGAATGGTTTTTGGGGATTTGTCAAAACCTCAGATATATTTAATTAAATCGATTAACACATTGTTTGAAACGGAAAAGTTTTTTGATATGTTTTTTTTTAAATAAAATTAAAAATAAAATTTTTTGAACAAAATAAGGACAATTTAAAATTTTAAGTAAAATCTGTAATTATTTTGGTAATAGGTGCAAAATCAACAAATGGTTTGCTTGATTCCATGAATTTGGTATGAATTTGGTTTTTAGAGAAAATTTTTAATTTTTTCTGTGTATATGTGCGTTTCCTACCTGCATGTGTACATAAATTTTTTTCATGTGTAAAAACTGCTGTACATGATGTAATTAATATTTAAAATTAAATAAAAAAAAATATTCCGAATTAAGAAAAAATGCATGTATTTCAAAATGTAAATAAAGGCTAGATTACACTATTGTACTTTGTGTTAATACATGTCAAAAACTCAAGTAATATGACAAAGTGTGAAAGTGTGAGTGCAATGTGTCACGAAAATAAAAAGTATTATAAAAAAAGTTTGACATCCCATACGACTCTATCGTTTTTTGAAAAATTTCTAAACAATAATACTTTTCATTGGATCAGGGTTGCATTTTATTTCATGTGTGAGTGTTTATACTTTGTATGATGGTGTGAACACAAACTGTCATGTTAAATTAGATTTTTTGACAGTCGCAACAAAACTCATTAGATTTCTGTCCCTCATTGTATTATGGAATACGTAAGGCTTGTGAGATAGTGAAAACTAGCCTTAAGTAAGTAAATTAAAAAAAAAATTAGCTGCCTGTTTTTAAAAAACGTAAACAAGTATTGAAAACAAAAACAAATTTTCATTTTTAATTGTTGTTTTCTAAAAACAGGCAGTAAATAACCCATTAGATATTGTGGAATCCATCGTTTAAAACTATGCTCTTCCATATTTTAAAACTAGCATCAATGAAGTTGGATTTTTATAAATGGACGATTTTTGCTTAAGTGATCTAAATAAATGCCGCGAAATCTTTAAAACTGCGAGCAATCGAAAATGGGGATTATAGGAAATATTTCGAATTGTAAAAAAAAACTTTCTAATATATTTCATTTTATCTTTAAGGACAATTAAGACCAAGCAACAATTTTGAAATTATTTATAATAAAAAAATCAAGAACTTAAATTGTATAATGATATAAATTCTTAATTGTGGTCATACTCATAATGATTTTTAAATGATGTCCTGTTAATAAAAAAATATAAAAGAAATTTCAATTTTCATATCTACATATCTACATATTTTCATTAATTTAGATTTTTATAGTTTCACAGGAATAAACAAAAAATAAATATTGATGTAATTATTATTTATTGTTTCATTTAATTTATTGTTCATTTTTTATCTTGTACTTTATTGACGTGAAATAAAACAAATATTTTTTTGGTTTGCGGACATTTTTATCTCTATTAAATACATCTATAACAATTATTTGACCACATTTTCATATACAGAATAATTAAAATATATTATAGTGCACTACGAATTTTTTAAGGTGTTAGAAAAGTTTGACAAAGTTTAGACAGCTTCACATAATATCAAGGAGACACAGTTTAAAGGCTTTTAATTGCATTAAATCAAAATATAAATTCACTTGGAATATAATTGTGAAATTTTTCGTATTGTACAATTCTATGTGATTACGAAATAAGAAAGACTTTAGATTTTTATTGCACTAAGAAATAACGTTGTCTTGCTTATAAGTTATATTTATTTTTAATGAAAGTTGTGCCATATTTCAATTTAAATCATTGAGCCACTTATTGCATAATATAGGGAAAATGGCGATAATATGGCGAACAGCATGTACAATAAGATTGTGTAATGGATGGGTCGCTTAAGGTTATTTAAATAACATTTTGCTGCATTAAGGCAATTTCTACAGAAGATCATTATGTTCAGGTCTGTACAGAAGGCAGCGGATTTCCCATCCCTGGTTTCAATTGTGTGTGAAGGGAGTTGAAAACTTGTGGCATCACCGCACTGTGATTCGTTCCCATATAACGAAGGAACAAAAATAGAAGGAGTTGTCAGATCTTTTCAAAATGTACACAAGCATAAAATATCCAAGTTAAGAAAAATATGAATTTTTGGAAAAATCCGTTCCATGTGTCCTGAAATTAAAAAAAGTAATTTTAGCGTCAATAATGCCCACAAAATTACAAAAAGTGGTCATGCTGATACATAAACAACTAGCAACGTGTGTGTAAGTTTTTATTTAAATCGGACCAAAGACTCAAGATCCTGGAATATATCCTTATTCTTAAAAACGCTATAACACCTACAAAAATTGCCCGATCTTCATAGCTAAAAATAACACTGTGCTCGAAGTTGACACTTTTTTTTAGACAAGGGCATATGGCGTTTGAGCATAATTCGGGTACGCTGAATTCAATGGTGCCCACCGTTTTTTTATGTTAGCACTTGTTTTCGAGATACACCGTTATTTCGAAAATGGAGGAGGTTGCACAACATATACATATTGGCTTAACTGAAAAACGGTTTAATTTATTGAAATTACTAAAAAACCGAAATTGTGTGTGAAGGGAGTTGACAACTTGAGGCGCCACCGTCATCAATCAGTGTTCGATAAGTTTGTCTTTTGCTTTAAGCTTAAAAGTTTTAAGAGTCGATTCTATATTTAAAAGCCATATTAGTTAAATTGTTTTAGTTAATCTTATTTTTAAATTCAATAATATGAAATTGTTTTGAATACCTGATTTTTGACAGTAAGAAAATGGAAATTTATAACGTTTGAAAACCAAAAGAAAAGTGTTTTTTAGATGGTTAAAATTGCTTTCTTATTGTTCAACTTTGTGTTTTTTTTCCTCTTCTTCTAGCGTTTATATTATTGATAACTTGTTTGGATACTTGGTTGATATTTTAGCGCTGAAACTGGAAGGCACCCTATACACTCCATAGCCGGGGGAGCGCAATCGGCGTTCTGTCTGGGAATACCAGCAAGGTGTTTGGATCCTTAGCAGATATTCTGGAGCTGTAGCCGTGAAATCCACCCTTAAATACAGTCCATACCTCACGAAATGTATCAGCTTTTCGACCGGACCACCATAGAACGTAATCGAGGAAGCTTATAGCGAACATGTTCTCTCTAAAACCGCTTTATACCCTACAATATATAGAGTTATGTTCGTCTGTGTATCTATATACTGGTTCTGATTAAAGTACAGGTCATAATTTTAACGAAAATTTGATAAAATTTAGCATATAAGTTTTATTGTCCTAAGTGCAAAGCTTATTGACATTATAGGAATAAGATCTATGATTTCACTTCTTCCCTATACGTGTGATCTCCCAGAGTAGCTGCGTAAAACTTGTGATCAAGGTACAGATTTCAATTGCGAGTATAATTAAATAAAATTGCTGTGTTCAATTCACACAGAAAAAAATACCAATGTAAAATTAACATGGAAAAATGTTGATTGAGAATCATAGTAAATTTCTGCAAAAGTATGCCCTTTATTTAAATTTATCATTATTTCATATTAATTTTAAATAAAAATAACCTTAAGTCACGTTTATTTAATATTATTCACTGTTAAAATAAAAAAAAAAATATTAAATTCAATGGATTCAATATTGAATCCATAAAAACCTGTTTTATATTAAAATCAAAAGTTTATCTTGTTAAATTAACATGCATACATACTTAAGTATGTACATTTTTTATTTTCATTTTTAAAATATGTTATTAAAAGAGGACAATTCCTGTATTCTTTTAATTAAAATTATTTAGTTAAATAGTAAATTAAGTTTTCAAAGTAGAACGATGACGAAAACCATATCGGGCGATTCTGCTGATGCTTCTGTTAACAAAGGAGAATACAAAATAAGTGAAACATGTGTGACAGGAGTAAGTGTTTTGAATTATTCTTAAATAAATGCATATGTTGTCTCTGAAGCTTCTTCACACTGTTATAACACACTCAAACCAATTTGATTCTACATGAAATTCACGTTGTTTCAACTTGAAATAACTTTCATTCAACGTGATTCAGATTGTGATTTCAATATAAATTACATTTGACTCTAACTTTACTGCAATGTTAAATTAACATGAATTATAGTTATTTTAAAAGGAAAAAATGTTGTTTGCAGGTTATTGTAAAATCAGGTTGAATTAGCATGAAAAACGTATGAAGCAAAATCACCACCGAAAAATTTTAAATCAACCTTGTTCTCTACGTTTTTAACTTGATTTTTTTCTGTGTAATTCAAAATTGATTAAATTTAGTCAAAGTTTTTGGCTAGTAACTGTATAATAGATCTCATAGGTTTTAAGTTATCGCTTCAAAACGTTTAAACCCCATAAAAAATTTGCGGGAGTAAATTTTAGACTGCTAAATTTTTGTGAAAATCTGTTCATGATTTTTTATTACAGGTTTAATAGGCCTTTTCCGAAAAACACTTTTAAACGACTAAAATCTTTAAAATTTCTATAATTTAGTTGTTAATATCATGAAAATCGGTTCCAAATATAAAAATTAGATCTGATAAAAAGTTCACTTAAGAAAAAAGTTTTAAAGCTCCTTAGTAATAAACAGGGAAACCGTAAATATGCTCTGAAAAGAGTATTTTATGAACAATAAATATGCAGTAAAACCTTGATAATATGCCCTCAAAATTTTTTAAAATATACATATCATAAAAATGGCTAATCTAAAAACAAAACAGTGAAAAATTTAATAATATTTGTATATAAATAAACTCTTCAAAAATTTAAGTCAGACGGACTTTTGAGATTCAACCCTTTTTCTAACCAATTTTCAAGGGTTTAGATCACACACATCAGCACTAACGTATATAAATTCTTTTTCCGTAATTTTTGCTTAGGTTTAAAATTTAATCGTTTCCGAAGCCAAACGACAATTATAGAATAAAGACGAAATGTATAAGAGTATAAATTGAGGCAACACATTGTGTATACCGATAGATATTACAATCAGATGCAAATGTTGACCAGAATTAAAATTTTTTTTCATTTTGTTTCACTGCAAAAGCACTTGTAAGCATGGTGAAATAATACATGTGGCAGCTCTTGCATTGTTTGTACAATCTTATAGCAAAGTCTTGTTTATGTTTACAAAATGTCTATGTTTTGTGCTTTGATTGTTGTATATTATTAAAGTTTTTTAAAACTTCAAATAAAAATAAATAGGTTATTGACCATAACTAAATAAAAATTGGCTAACAATTTATTTTTTCATCGCGTGCAGCGGCACGCTTTGATTTTTGTTTAAAAATATTTGTTGACGTAATCTGGGACCTAACTCCCATTTTTGTTGTAATGTTGTAAAGGGTGTTTTTTTAAGCCCGATAGAACTTGAAATTGTAAAAAATAACACAAAAAATTAAATTGTAATCAAAATTTCTTTTTTATTCGAAAGATCAATACGTGACATTAACATTTGAAAATGATTTCGGGCATATGGGCACCGCGGCTGTTCTTGACGAAGCGCATTCTGGACGTCCAATTTTGGGCCACTTTTTCGAGCACTGCTGGCCGTATGTCACGAATAACACGAACAATGCTGGCCTCCAGGGCGTCAATTGTTGCTGGTTTATCAGCATAAACCAGTGACTTCACGTAGCCCCACAGGAAATAATCGAGAGGTGTCAAATCGCACGACCTTGGAGGCCAATTGACAGGTCCATTTCTCGAAATCAACTTATCGCCAAATTTTGATTTCAATAAGTCGATGGTTGCGTTCGCCGTATGGCACGTAGCGCCATCCTGTTGAAACCACATCTCCTCCGGATCAATGTCATCCATATTTTCAAAAAAAAAATCATTGATCATGGTGCGGTAACGATCTCCATTGACCGTAACGCGAGCTCCGGCCTCATTTTTAAAGAAATAAGGTCCGATGATGCCACCAGCGTGAAAACCGCACCAGACGGTGCATTTTTCTGGATGTAATGGAGTCTGTAGGGTCTCTTGTGGATTGGTCTCGCTCCATATGCGGCAATTTTGCTTATTAAAATACCCGTTAAGCCAAAAATGCGCCTCATCGCTGAACACAATTTGTCAGAGTATACTGAAACGATAAAAAAAAATATTTCATCAAAATTTAATTTTTTGTGTTACTTTTTACAATTCAAAGTTCTATCTAGCTTAAAAAAACACCCTTTATTTGTTGCAACCTGCTTATTTCACCATGCTTGCAAGCATATAAAAAAATTTAATCAAAATGCGCTATTATTAAAAAAAAAAAATTTGAAAAATGCTCTTTTTACTAAAATATGCAAAAAATGCTTAAACGGATAAATTTATTGTTTCTGCCTTCAATGTTCGCACAAGGATAATTGCATACTTATGGTTTCCCTGTCAATGGATAATATACTTGTACTTTCGTTTCTGTCATTTAAATTGTTTACGTGAAGAAGTTAACTTTCCAAATTTTGAAAAAGTCAATTCCTTTCAGGCATATGTCTCGTATAAGCAATACTCCCTCAAATCTACTTTAATACGTCTAAAACAATAACAAGTTTAAACACTTTCCTTAATTTTGGGCACAATAAAAATTTAAATTCTTTGTAGAGGGTATTAAAGATTCGCCACAGCCGAATATAACATTCTTGTTTATTACATTATAGTTGCCTGTAGTTCTTTATAGTTCATTTGTTGAAAAAATGTGTATTAAATAAAACAAAAGTAAAAATAAAAAAATTAATGAAAATTACTGAAACAAAAAAGAAAAATAATAAACTATTTTTGTATAAATAAAACTGTTAATGGCCAATAATAAATGATTTAATTTATTATTCATAAAAATGATGTGCAGAAGGACATATAACAAATAAAATTGGGGGAAAAAAACAGAGAATTATATTTACATAACGTTTTAGTGGTTGCCACCTGCAGCTAATGGTTATAAGCAAATCCATTAGAATTTTTTTTTTTATTCTTAATTCTTTTATGTACATTCATCTAGTTTAAACATATAGATTCTACATCTAGATATAAACATGTAAATGCGTTTGTTTGTGCTCTATAGAAGCCTATATCAGAACGGTAACAGTGAAGGTTTTCAAATTCAAGGGTTTCAATTGAAAAAGCGAGCTAAACTTGAGAAGTCAAAATGGAACTTCCTATACAAGAACATTACAAATAAGTAAAGGATCGGTTCTAGTTCTAACACTTTATATAAAGGGGACTTGCCACTTTAACCTGGCAATGGTCTAGGAGAGATTATTTGGCAACTTTTTGACACTTTGTAACAGGGCACTGAAGGTACCTAAATGGACACATTCAATTTTGGTTAAAATAATGCCTGTAGCACGTGTTGTCCCGAGTGAACCATATTGATATGAAATATCTCCTTCATATAAAGTAATATAGACAGCATCAGCCTGCACAAAATCCTGTCCCACACTTAATCACCAATCCTATCACAATTCGGTCCATTTTATTAAAATATTCTGTCTACTGGTTACAGGATTAGTGTTGTAAGAAAAAAATGTACACAAAGTCCCCGCAGGGTCTTTTTTTAAATTTAACCAATTTTATTTCTTTGGGGGTAGTAAAGCGCAACGGGTTAAAGCTGTTACTGTGTATGTATATAAAGCAAAAAATGAATAACATATTTTTTCATAAAAGTCAGCAGATTATAAAACCAAACAAACAAAAAAAATATAATAAAGAATTATGCATTTTTTCTCTACGAACTACTTATTTTTTTAAAAATATCCATAGATTTATACTAGCAGCTCAAAAAAAAAAAAAAAAAAAAAAAATAAAATTAATGACAGGTTGTGTCCTCTAGAGAAGTATACTGGCAGAGTAATAACGTTTGATAGACAATTTTTTAACGTGATTATTTTTAAATTAAGAGATTAATAAATTGTTAATAATATATTTAATACCACTAAGCGAATTGAAAAAATATAAAATCATTGTTTGTTTTTAACTTTCATTAATTGACATATTTCCTCTGATGTGCAAATGGCTAATTATATTTTACACCTCCATAGGTGTCAAGGGTATTATGCGTTTGTGCTGAAGTTCTAGAATTCGAGCAACTAAAAATCATTTTATGAGTTGATTTTATTATGTCCATCAAGCTGGCTGGCTGTGTGTAAAAAATACAAGTTGCACTACACACTTCACAGAAAAAAAAATAAAAATTTGTGATATTAAATAAATAATTAACTAAACAAATTAAACGAATTTCCTATGGAAATCTGTTTAATAAACCTCTTATAAATCAATAATATTTTTTATGAATTTGGGTGTTAAACATTAACAAACACGTTGATGTCATTGGAGGCAAGTACTCACCACCCTCGCTTACAAATATGGAGTTAAAAAAGTCATTACAACCCTCGCTTACAAAAAGGGAGTTAATAAGTCATTACCTCGTTCGGTTACAAATAGTGACTTCACATTGGTACCAACAAAACTGCACTTGTCAAACAAAAAGTGTTTTTAATTTAATAATTTACTTTCTAATGCAAAATTTGACTACCCTGCATTTATTCATACACAATAAACCAGAGAACGACATGATTTCAAAAACCATATGATATTTTCATGGAAAAACGGTATTAAAGGAAAGGTACAGTTTATATACCATCGTGTATGATACAAGTTCGATATCAAATATTTTAATTTAGACGATATCGTTATAATATCTTTTTATTAAAAATTTGAATTTTAAAGTACATATCAAAATGTTCATTTATTTTTTAATATGAATTTATGTTATTATCCAAAACATAAATTTAAATAATGTTAAAGATTTCTGGGTGCATTAAATAAATTTTTGGACATTAAAACCAAAAATCAATCAAACCTTGTGTTTTCGAAAAATGGAGTTACATTTTTCAAAAATTTATTTTTATATTTTACGGAATTAAGGAAACTTTATAATTCATTTGTGGAAAAACTTTAACCATTCGACTTGGCTCGTTAATTTACCCGTTTTTTTACGAAATAATGGGTAATTTTTCAAAAAAAACATTTTTTCCCTTTTATCTATAAAAAAGAGTAGCGTGAGTGACTGACTGACTGACTCATTCATCCCCGCCCAGCCCAAACCGCTGACCCTAGAAACTTTGAAATTGGACTAGCGATTGGTCACTCCCAAAATCGATCCACTAAGACGGGATTTTTCGAAATTCGAATGATTAGGGGGTAAAAAAAAGTTAGAAACGGGAAAATTCGGTAACCTCCAAAACTAAAAGAGCTGCAAAGCAATTGTAATACTTATCGTTGTTCTTTAGAAAAATAAGCGGACAGCTGTCTGGTACTTTTTTGAAATTCGGCCCTGTTAGGGAGTAAACGGGTAAAATCTGAATTGTAGTACTTTTTTGCCACCCCATCACCCCAATAAACATAGAAACAAAGTTAATACCACATTCGAAACTTATCAAAAAAATACGTACACGAATTAGGTACTTTTTCGAAATTCGAACATTTAGGGGTGAAAATCGTAACTATTTTTGGTACTTTTTTTACAAAACATTTTCCTCCATTCATTGACATATTCGTACTCAATTATGGGCTGCCACTACAATACTGAAATTTTTAATACTTTAATGGGGGAAAAATATAGTACCCCAAAAAGGAAATACGGGAAATTTGATATTTTTCTTTAGCTTTTTGGTTCTACTAAAGTAGCGGGTTAAATGCTAGAATTTAAACAAGTTTAAACCTAGAAAAATAAACTTTGGCATAAAAATATTTCCAAGACGTAAAAGGAGACGCTAACGATAGCGTCTAGCATATACCCGTCTAGCATATACCCGCTATAGCATGCATATACATATATATTAAAAATAAGCCGAGTTTGTTTGGCAGTCGTGTTCTATGAAGCAAATACTTCAGGAAAGATATTATATGCATATAAAGAATGCATATAATATTATATGCAATTATGGAGTTAACTTGTTTTTTTTTTTTTTTAAATGCATGGAGTTACCTGGTTTTCACATAACAATTGGTATTATTCTGAATTTTGTTAAATAAGATAGTAAATGAAACACACTTTCTGTTTTAGGTGTTATCTCAGTTCCCGAAAAGGTGGAGTTACCTAGTTTTTCCATACAGTTATATAGGTAGAAATATTTTAAATCAATTTATATAAATTTCGTTATTTACTCATAAACTAGTATTTGTTACAGATTATATGCCAGCCATTACTTAACTACTTCTATGTTTTGCAAAGTAGTCATTGAACAGTAAGTTGTTCAGTAATTGCAAGTCATTACCAAGTTTTTGCTGCGCAGTCCTGACAGACTTGAATTGAAAAGTTGACATCTGTGTTGACTTTGGTGGTACATTGTGTTTACTTAAGGTTAACAGCACCATAATGTTAAATCGTAATGATTGGTATTTTTCAAGAACACATCTGTGTACAGGCACCAAATCTTTTTCTCTTAAGAAGTAGGCGTAAAAAAGCATTGCTTAAGTATACTTATTAAATGGAGCAATACCCCATCTGCATGTCTTACTTCGTGTAAATCGTCCAATTTTGTTTTATAAAAGTTCCAGGCAAATAGCGTCTCTAATATTATACAAAAAAAGCTACAAAACTGTTTGGTTGGCCAAACAGCCCTTAATAAATATTCTTAGTTAAATAAATTAAACTAAAGTTTATTGTGCCAATTAAAATCGTTGTTATTATATATAAATTATCAGAGAAATTAAATTACTTTTATATACCCTAAACGACCATATATTGGGTAGGTGAAATGAGCTTGCGATGACGTTTGTAACGCATAAACATGTAATCCCCACCAATATCTTTTAGTATTACGATCATCTTAGAATAACCTTCTAGGTAGTCCCTCCCTTAAGCTGGCTTGCTGTCTAAGAATTTATCTCAACATTTTATAAAAAGTGCAAATAGATAATGAAACTGTTACATAAGCTTCTATTGTTCCAAAGACATAGCCTAGCGGTTTATACAAATGTACTTCCGGAATACAGTTTTAGTGCCCGTTAAGTTTCTACAGGGTGGCACAAAAGTAACGTTATAATTTAATAAGTGAATAGTTTTGTGTTAACTTTAAAAGTTTTTGATAGCAAAGAACAAAGAAGTTAAATTTTATTTTTAAAGTCAGCATTCGATTATTCAGATGCAATGTTTATATCGAATAATAATGAGCGATGAGTCCCATTTTCACCACAGTGGTCATGTGAGAAAACAAAATTTCAGAATGTGGTTCACCGAAAATTCACAAATAATTGTTGAACATCAAATGTTAAAATGGACCATATTTTTTCAAAAACGATAGTTGCAGTTAAGTGAATGGCGAATGTCTGAGAAGAAGTTAGAGCGCTGGGACCTGAAATACTAAGAAAATGTATGGGAAATGCTCTGGAAAGATGCAAACAATGTACACTATTTTGTCCAAGTTTAATATGTTAGCCGCATTTCGAGCATCATATTTACCTCCACTTATAACTTATAAAACAAGCAAGATACCCTACACCACAATATACAAAAGCAATTTTAGGGGTGTAACCTTTTTAGGACCCATTGACAATCGTAGACCCTCCTAAACAAAATTATGTTATGAGGCTAAGATTCATGCAAAAGTTCATTGTGCCGAATATTATTGAGATATCTTACTCTATATGAGATTGTAGGACAGACGATTACCATTGGTTAATTTTGGACCGAACAGGACAAAATTTTGTCATAACATAGTTAGCAATATGCCAAAAACTTTTTTATTGGTGAAAATGGTTCTTTAGGACTTCAGCAGCAACTTTGGTTTTGCGACTTTTTCATAATTCCGTTATTAACAAAATTACCGTTATTTTTAGGTTATTGAAGAAAATCAAAATTTTGACCTTTAAATTTACACGATTCGACCAATTGATGTTTGGGAACTTTGTAAAAAATCATTTAGCGAGTATTTTTGCTGAACATACGAACTCATAATATTTGCAAATAGAGGGTATTTTGAGGCAATAAATAATTAAAATTTGCTAAAAAATCTCGGATTTTTACGTTATAAGCCAAACGGCTTATAGATTATTGCCAGAAATATGTGGACGTTTTTCCTTCTACAACCTTAGACTTCTGATAAATATTGGAAACAAGATACTGTCTTGGCAAATGAATGCAAAACTTAGCACCTCAAAATATGTTTAGGTACTTCATACTATCGTATACTCTGGTAGAAAAATTTACATAAAATTTCATAAAACTCAAATTTACTTTGAAAGTTTTAGGTAAGTTCGGTTAAGAAGGGTTATGCGCCTTGGATCACACCTCTAACAGGAGACCAATGCGGTCCATTCCTTCAAAAGATTAAGATAAATCTCATCGACATTTTTTTTTTTAATAAATAGTATTGTGGTTATTTTGTTGAACTATTTATGGTTTTTAATCCAAATTTTTAATATTTTTGATTAGGCTGAAGTTCATCAAATTTAATTTTCATTAAGTTATTTTTATGAAGAAAGGAATTTTACAACATGAAAATTAATTAAAATTGTTATTGATAATCTTTCATTCTGGACCGTGGCCGGGACTCGAACCGCGGCCGGCAGGTTACCATGACATGTTTCGATCGCAACCACTCCATCTGCGCAGATGGATTTGCCGTTTTACACTCGCAGCCATCGACGACTGCTGACGTCAATAGTCAAACATCAATCCTTAAACCAAATTGTATTTTAACCTTTGGTAGATCGAAGTTTGCTTTTTGAATGATTATCCATTTTAATTGATTTTACATGTTCTTCCTTACTTCTGTTTTTTTCGTACTTCTGTTTTTTCTGTTTTTTACGAAAATTTTAAAAATATTTTTTTCGGGAACTTTTTGCAAAATAGAAACCCTAAGATAAATGCTTATAAAAATAATGATGATAATTTTACTTAAAGTGAGTGCATGATATTGGTACAGTAAATATTTAACCTTTTTTTATTTACACAGAGAAAATAGATTCGTGATCACAACCGAATTTGGCGTCAATCGAATTTCGTCGGTTGCATGTACTATCACACAATTCGGTTCCAATCACTGAAAATTTCGTTGCTTAGCATAATAGTTCTGATAGCAACATTTGAATTTTAGTACACTATCATAACAAGAGATTTGATTGTCCTTATCAATATATTTTTTTTTTAACCGGTCAAATGTAGCCCATAAGGAGCAAGTACTTGTCCAAAGGTAACACCAATGAATGGAAAAAATGGCTAATTTTACAGTACGATGTCCTAGGGCAGGACCATATAACCCAGCTTGCATTACAAAGGAGAAGTCTTAAAACTACTCCATGGTATACTCCAGAGGATTAGCTTTGAAATCGTTTCAAAACGAAAACATGTCGTTAAAAAACGAAGACATGTCGTTTCACTGCAACATCTTCTTAATAACGACATGGTCCATACTTGCTTCCGTTGGACCAGCCCAGGATCAAAATGGATCAAGTAGTCCAATATAATTTGCAGGGTATAAAAAAATAATACATACATATGTACGTATATATGTTCATACCTATAAGAATACGTAAATTACTTACCCCTATTTATTAAGTTTTTGCACATTTTCCATTTTTGACCGCAAACTTTTAACTATTTTTTGGTTGTGAATTCCGAATAATTATATTTTCATTTGTTGTACTCGAATTGAGACTATTCCCACAATCAATAATTAGCTGCAATAAATGAATTAACATTTATATTACAAAATTTATTGACGAAAGCAAATTATTGATTGCAATGACCAATATTCAGTATTGCCCTATATTAAATTCGGTTGTGATTCTAGCCATTTGTACTAATTTTTAGAACTAAATTAAATTAGTTATCATTACTAATAAAATAATTGAAGGAATCATATTTTAGTTAGAATAATGTTTTAATAATCAAGAGAATTAAAAATCAGTTAGAACTATACATTTTTAATAGTTGCAATAATAAATCATGTTACTTGATCAATATTTTATTACTGCAACCGTTTCCCAACCAATTTGTTTTCTGTGTGGAACTAACAATACGGTGGCATACAACCGGGCAGTAGGATGATTTGGAATTTTTGCTTTATTTCCATCAATTTTTTTAGACTTTTTAGGAGGAAAATAATGCGGCAATAGCAAATTAAAGTACCAGAATATAAATTAACAAAAACTACATTTGAATTTGGATATGAATTGAAAAACAAAACTTAAACTAGCTTTTTTAAATTAAAAAAGAACATTTTTCATAGTGCCTAACACGTCATGTATGTGACACAAAAAGAAGTATCTCTTTTGTGTTCCCAGTCATTTGAGAAATTTAGCAATTTATAAAATTTAATTTTACTATAATCGTAAAATGTATTCCTTTTTTATAAAATAAATCTATTTTAAAACGACCCTATATTGGAACTCAATGAAGCTTTTTTATGATGCTAGAGGGTTACATGATGTATAACTTTAATCGAATCATTAAACCAACACAACAACAAATTTTAATGGAAATTTGTTTCAAATAGAAATAAAATCTAACTAAGACACGAACAATAAAAAAATTCAACATGGTTTGTATCAGTCGTTCCCAATCTTCATAATCACCAACAAGTACGAGTTTAAGACAAATGTGACAATAAACGTCACACCAAAAACTTCGCCCACAAAATAATGTGTTGAGTAATCAGTAAAAATACTTCTAGCAATTGTACGGAAGAACCAATAAATTTTATAAGGAATGTCCCAAAATGAACGTATTTTCATTTAACTAAATAAATAGTGTGTCATTATTTTTATACCAACATACATCCAAAAAGTACGTGGTTTTAAGAGGTCCAAGAAATCACTTGCTTACACTTTACCTTCCAAAAACAAAAAAAGTCACTGGTTACAGTTTAACTATAAAGCATTTAAAGGGTAACTTGCTGCTAAAAAAAGCAAAATATTTAGTTCAGGGTATCAAATCCTTTTTCAAAATCGATAAACAAGAGGTGAAGCGGAGAGCGAGGTTATGTAGACTGCTCCTTAATAATTATTAGACTATTGATGTGGTCTTCACAGGATTTTTGGGGCCGGAAGGCAGTTTCTTCGGGTCTTAGATCCCTTAGTACATTGTCAGATATTTTCCGGTTAATGATTTGCGCTTTGATCTTATTTACTGGCTTATGATGGTTATGTCTCGCCATTTCTTACAGCTTATCAGGTCAACCTTTTTGGGGATATTAACCATAAAACCTTCTTTAAAATCGGAATCAACTTCATGTGTGAGCCAGAAGTTCTTGATGAGGGGAAGCAACATGTTCCCTGTAGTATGGGTGTTGACTTTAAGCATCTCGGGTGATATGTTGTCGGCTCCAGGGGTCTTATTCGTTTTTAGGTGATTTACAGCATCCATGACTTGTGCGATATCTTTTTTTTTATTCCCTAAGCTAATCCCCGCGAAGCTCTACGCTTGTCTGCAGGAAAGAAACCAGAGTCTCTGGCGGGAATCGAACCCGCAACCCCGGGGCTGATAGACTAGCTTACTACTAGCTAGCCTACCAGGGCACACTGGGCATTCAATGGAGATATCTTGCCTTACTCCGTCGAAAACGCAGTTGCATATATTTTGGTAGTAAGAAATTGTTAACGAAAGCATATTGGAATAATGCTGCTTCCATACTTCCAGTTGATCTTTCACAGATATTGTGACCTCCTTCGGCGTTGGTCTTCATTACTAATGAATAATTCATTTTAGTAGCATAAGTTTTTTTAATATTCACTCTTTTGGATACACTTAGGGGAAAAAACGTGCTAAAATCATGATTTTACGTTCAAAATCAAATCATTTCAATCTTAAAATAGTCTGCTAAATGCGAAAATTCTTAACTCAAGAACAAAATCTTAATTTTTTAAGATCGCATTTAAGATTGTAATCTATATAATACAAATGAAATGTTGTGTGTTGCTAATCGCATAACATGAGAACGGCTTGACCGATTTGAACGATTTTTTTCGCCCACTACTTTTACGCCCACTTTTTCCGATTTACCTAAAATCAGAAAACGGCTCCATCGATTTGACTAATTTTTCTTTCAAATGTTCGTATTAATCCATTTTAAGTTTTCATCGAAAGAAAAATTTACCACGCCTACTTTTACACCCACTTTTTCTATTAAGCGCAAAGCTTGAGAACGGCTTGACCGATTTGGACGATTTTTTTTTAAATGATCGCAATGGTCCAATTTAGGTTTTTACGAAAAGAAAATTTTGCCCCGCCCACTTTTACGCCTAGTTTTTTCGATTTACCTTAAGTCAGAAAACGGCTCCATCGATCATTAGTAATCAGCTGCCGAGCGAAGCCGGGGCGGCCAGCTAGTCTTGAATAAATTCTCATTTGAAGATTGATTTCAAGATTTTGTTCTTATTAGAAATCTTAAATCAAGAATTAATTCTTAATGAAACTCTTCTTTTAAGAATGTATTCTTGAAAATAGTTTTATTGGATTTTATATTCAAATGTTATAATAAAACACAGGGTTTTATTTATTTAAATATTATCATATGTATATGTATTAAAAAAAAGTAATCCGCAATGATAATGTTATAAAGGGTGGTTAAATTTCAAGGGCCGATGTTGATTTTGAATAAAACACAAACTATTTAGGAAATTATTGTAATTTTATTTTATTATGATATATTGGTATTACTCAATTATGTATGGAACAAAATATCGGCCAAATAGGCGGCGCGACCACGGCGGCACACCTCCATCCGATGGTCCAAATTTTCGATGACCCTGAGGCATAATGGAGGTTCTATGCCGTTAATGTGCCGAATTATCTCATCCTTTAGCTCTTGAATTGTTGCTGGCTTATCGACGTACACCTTTTCTTTCAAATAACCCCAAAGAAAAAAGTCCAACGGTGTCAAATCACATGATCTTGGCGGCCAATTGACATCGCCATTACGTGAGATAACACGGCCATTGAATTTGTTGCGCAAAAGAGCCATTGTTTCGTTAGCTGTGTGGCAAGTGGCACCGTCCTGCTGAAACCACATATCGTCCACATCCATATCTTCCAATTCGGGCCATAAAAAGTTCGTTATCATCTCACGATAGCGAACACCATTCACAGTAACTGCCTGACCGGCCTCATTTTGGAAAAAATACGGCCCGATGATGCCGCCAGCCCATAAACCGCACCAAACAGTCACTCTTTGTGGATGCATTGGTTTTTCGACAATCACTCTTGGATTGTTATTCGCCCAAATGCGGAAATTCTGCTTATCGACAAATCCACTGAGGTGAAAATGTGCCTCATCACTGAAGATGATTTTCTTCGAAATTTATCATCCATTTTCATAATAAGTCTGGATAACTTTAACACGTTGTTGGATTGTGTATCTCTCCATGGTTCAAATTGAGTAAGTCTGAAATAGAGAAATGTCGAATAAAATTCGGAAAAAAACTTGGCGTTTAGGTGTGGTTCACATTCAACATCGGCCCTTACAATTTAACCACCCTTTACTTACAAGTACAAGAATACTTACATTAACATAGGTCTAACATATGTCTTTCCATTATTAATTAGATATAAGTAAATGTAAAGGAGGGATAGTAAAATCCGGAATTTCAATTATATCTAGTTTATTTAGTAAAGAACCAATTTCATAAGACTGAAAGTGCATTTACTTGGAATCTCTAAAACTCCATTTTTAGCTGCAGAAGAGAAATCGCTTCTTTTATGACTTCCTTCTTCATGTACTGCGAACTTAAAAAAGTCACCTTTGAGTCTGAAACAAATAAATTTTATGTCAAATAACAGGTGGTAGAATAAATCTATGAGTTTAAACAATTTTTTTTTTTTGCGCATATAGTAAATATGAAGAAGTACTTACCCATGAGATACTTGAAAACAGAAAACTGTATAAAAACTCCGATGCAATTTTCTACGGCATGCTGAATACATCACATTGTCCATTGGCCAGCGGTCACTCATTAGTATGGTTATAAACACTATTTCATCTGTGTTCGGAATTTCCATTTTTAATTGCCTTTCAACTTATTAACTTTTTTTTTTAAATAAGTCTTCATTGTTCAGCGTCTTACAATTTATTACACAACACCCTTTCATATCGTTAACTTTAAAAATATATTCTTAATTTCAAAAAGACGATCTTAAAATTAAGATTACGTTCTTGATTTTTAGAATTCATTCTAAAAATTTAGAATTTGTGCTTCAATTTGAGAATGTCAATCTTCCTGACCAAGTTTCAAGATTGAAATCTGAAGATTTCTGCAATATTAATTCAAGAATTTTGTTCTTAAATTTAGATCGTCATTTTTCTCTTAGTGTAGAAGCTATCGTAAAAGTTATTATCGCCATTTTTTATTTTAACACCAACATACATAAGGAAATAATGGCATTAATAGTAATTTTCGGGAGTTGTATTTGTACAGAATCTATGGTCAAATAACGACCGATTTCATTAAAATTTGGTAAGATCATTTTGATTGCATTAAAATAAGTTTGCACCAAATTAAATCTAAATACCAACATAATTTATGCCAATTACAACCTGTGTACCAAATTTTATCAAATTATCTCCAAAATTGCGACCTCTTCATTGCGACCAAGGCGCATGAACAGCCTGCCAGCCGGACGGACATCGTTAGGTCGACTCAGAAAGTTCGTCTTGCTCGTCAATACTTCCGTGTAGTGTAGGCTACCATGTGGTCGAATTGGCTCGACTATATTTTATTACTTGTTTTGAATGTATTTCTTTACTAAAAGTTTTAATGCTTTTATTTATTTAGTTTTGCTTGCTGCTGAAAACTTTGAACGATATTTTACTATTTTTTTTACGACATAAATTTCCCTTTTATGGTCTCTTAAAATGTTTAACAAATTTTTTTTATATATACATAATAATTTTTGTTGTAGGCATTTTGTTTATTTTACAAATAAATATTTAGTTATTTTTCATAGGAATTTATAACCTCATATAAAATTCAGTTTAAATTGCCTACTTTGGCCTCTCCTTTACTGCGATAAGTCTATACGTTTAACCAATTTTCACGTCCAAACATACGACAACAACATTAAAATAACCCCAGAGACCAATTATGTACTCTAAATAATAACCTGTGAAAAGAAGCCAACAGAAATTACAAAGCAAAAAAAAAAAACGAAAAAAAAAATAATAATTACAACATGTAGATGTTTCTCCTGTTCGCACTAATAACAAGTAGCTGTTCCTAACAAACTTTAAGTCCAGCGCAAAAATGGCAGAGTATTTATAATGTCATTACTGCTTGTCATACTTCTTTAGTTTAGTTTAAGTAACAGCTCCTGTTTCTCTACAAACCCACCAGCAGGGTTACCGTTGGAAATTTTCGAAAAGGGTCACAAAAAGGGGACTTGTCAGAAAAATGGGTCAAAAAAGGGTATTTAAAAAAAAAATGGGTCAAGTTTATTTTAAGCAGTTTTTCTCATTTTAATGAACAAATTAAGACCAAGTTTTTTAGAAACAAACAAAAAATATTTATTTCAGGTAGAAAATGATCAAAAAATATAACTTTTTATGGAATGCACTGTCCTGTTTTTAACGCCTGGAAAAAAGCTTGTTCTTTATCATTATAGCTAAGTTTTAAATGCTTTTAATGTTATTTTCCGATATTTTCATTTTTGTAACCGAATTAGCGACTTCAAATATATTTAAGGGTTTGTTTTAAATTTTGCAATCGTTCGCGCATTGTAGCCATGCTCGCGATTGAAGCTATTTTTTCTGTAAGTTTTCTGATTCTTTAAAGCTTTAACTATTTTTAATAAATATTAGACTTTGCTATCATACCGCTGTTACCAAATATTTGGAAATTTCCGCCAATTTAGCAATTTTCTCCGAATGTTTTAGGGACGTTTAATTAATTTTATGGTGCTATTTTTGCAAATTTTTCCGAGTTTTTAAATTTTAGCGTAGCTTTGTTTCTTTTTGAGGCAATCGTCGCCGTTTTCAAAATAGCCCCATACATAAACCGATGACACCTATTTTACAGGGGGTGAATTTGTTAGAATAAAACATGCTACTCTTTAAGAGAGCAAAACAATTTTAAGAAACGAACACCAAATTGCATTTTTTGAATAAAATGTCACATTTTTTATTTTATTTTGAAAAGAAACCACCATAAAAAATAACAAATATGTATATGAGTTATATTTGCTTTTAGGGAAATTATACTTTACTATCGAAAATCTAATTTAGAAGTCGTAAAAAATTTTTTAACACAAACTTTTAAGGAATACTAACTACTTTTTAGGAATGCGCGTTCTATATTTTGCTATTAAATCTTCACTTGACGTTCATTTCACCATCTCCGCTTCGAACAAATTAGGATAAGAAAGCATGGTATTGTAAGTTTCTACTTTGAGTCTGTTCCATATCAAGCAGTGCTTATTTCGAAAACATGTTTAGCACTACTACTCCGCAGTGTTGACAAAAAACAAAATGTGAGTACTATTTCCAAAAAGGGTAAAAAAGTGTCACAAAATAGGTGAAAATGATACAAAAGTATAATTTTAAAAAAGGGTCATAAAAGGTATCACGACCGTCGAAAAAGGGTCAAATTGATACTTAAGTATCACAACGGTAACCCTGCTCACCAGTTCAGTGCAATAAGAACAAAAGTATAAGACCGTATTTTTTTTCTCTTTCTTTTTCTGTTTTTGGGAAAAACAAAACAGCTTAAACCAGAGACAAAGTGGAATTCTGTTCCTTCCTTTTTAGCAGTAAAATAATTAAGTAATAAAATTGCAAAATTTACAAGACAAAACCAAACCGTCTGTTTTACTTACCTTTTTAACGATATTCTTCTGCTACTTTTTTTAGATTTTACTATTGTATATTGAACTTTCAAGAGCATTATATAATTTTTGTTTTATAAAATCCTCATGCCACGCCACCACAAATGTTTTTTTTTTTTTTGCTTCTTTTTAACTTTTTTGTTCATTAATTATCAAAATTTTGTTTAACTTAGAAGCTTTAAAGATACACGAGGGCTATTAGGTAAAAGTTTTATATCAATAAAAAAATTGAAAGAGGAATTATAAAACCTAAAGTTTTTTAATGAATCCTTAAAAAGTGAAGTTGGCATATTAAATTATTTCCTAAAAAATTTAAGTCAAGATTTTATTACAAAGTTGCGTTTAAATGTGCTACATTCCCATATCATACTATTGATAAACTGAAATTTATTGTTGAAGGGATAAGCTATTCCTATGCGCATTTCATTGGTTCCTTAGGCCAGATCGTCAGGAAACTTCATACAAAGATTTTAGAAAAACTTAAGATATTACACAAATAAAACTGTTAAGCGAATAAGAATTATAAGCCACACTGTTTTACAACAACAATAAACAGTGAGTTTATCTTTTCTTATCCTTTATTATTCTGTTTAAGACCACGAAAATATGGTGTTCAATATTTTGTATATCCACAATTAATATTAACGATAATTTATCAATTTCGTTTGTTAGGTAATGAAACTACCCCAAAAGAGCCGCGTCAGAAGACTCGGTCCTCCGTATACTCTAATTGATCTTTATGACGTTGTGTTGTCAACTTACAGAAAATAATTGGGGGTACCTACAATTACGGTCCCCTTTCTTTATCGAGGAGACTTCTGGATTATTTTCTAGGCAAAGTAATCCAGAAGTCTCTATTTAAGTTTTCAAGACAAAGATACTTTTTGTTGTGTCAACGACTATTATGGATATTTTAACTGGAAGCCGTACCGCCGCACACTGGGGCCAAAAGACCTTTTTTGCGGATTTGTTACTTTTTAAAATTACTTTCGGTAAATCGGATTTAATTACAAAATGCTTTTAGCTTCTTTTTGCCTATTTTTCACTTTTTTTCTCACAATGTTTAATTTCAACGCGTTACTACAAAAGCACCGTTACATATTTGACATTTATTTTTTCACCTACTGATGTAGAATTTTGTGCACTTTAACAAGGTATTTTTAGTTTTCACGGTACTTGAACTTTTTTTAATTAATCCGTGAAATCACCGCCTTTGGCCCCTGTGTGCGCCGTTATAGCCGTGGTTCACCCCCCCCCCCCCCCTGAAAGCGATAACAGCCTTTCACTACCATTCAGGGTGGGGAACATTGGAGCGGATGAGTCTGCTAGACTTATTACTAACTTACGTGTTGCACTGAGTTTGGAAGTTATTGGACTACCTCTTCCCTCCTGCTTTTGGCTTAAGATTCTCCCTCCCTGAGCATGAGAACAGCTCTTGCCTGCCGCTCTGGATATACTGGGGAACATTAGGGCTGATTAGTTTCCTAGACTTGGCACTACCTTACAGGTTCCACTAACTACAGGTGACTGAGTAGGCATTGGGGTACCTCTGCTGTCCTCCAAACTCGAATTTCGGCGAATGACTATATATATTGCTAACAACTGATGGGTCGCAAACACTAGATGTAAACTTGCTATACAATTGTGGCCACGCCTCGATGATGGGCGTACTATGTCCCTTAAATTGACGACTAAAAGGGATGTATTACTTTTGGTATCTGTTATAATAGGACATTATAGGGAGGCATACACAGCGTCTGAGAGCTAGCCACTATGGTTACTGCCGCAGCTGCTATAGCGAAACTGAAGTAGGATTGGTTCCGTCACCTTTTTCCAGATTGTATGATTGGGCGTTAATATAAAGTGCATTTCAAGCTTCGCTTTAACTCCATGGAATCACAATGGATTAATGGTTCTAGGTGTGTCAGATGAGTGCTAACTGATATTTATACCTTACCAAACCTAGCATACTTTTTTTGTAGTAGCAACCTCATAGGTGTTATTTTGAAAATTCAAACTAAAAAATTTTAGTTTAGGTTTAATTTCAAATAATGCCTTTAACAGCAAAGCCAGTGAAAAGGAATAATTTGGCCTCGAAATTTTCCAAAAGCAATTACATATTACGGCGTTCGCCTGAGGAGCCTCCTCCACAAGTTATCGAAGGACCTCTACTGTTATGTAGAAATTAGGAACTTCCAAAGTCAGCCCTGTAAAAATATTAATATTTAGTTTAACGATAAGTTAAAGCGAATGGTAAATGTTGAACTGAGAAGAACTGTAACGTGCTATAGATCTGCGACGCCACATTTTAACGTTTTTTTAATACACTTGATGCTATGCCAGTTTTTTGCTTTAGGCAATAATGAATTTTTTCTTTTATTAATTAATATTTCCTTTGTTAATTACTTTAGGTCGTGGCTAAATTAAGAAAGGTTCTTACTGATTTTTCTTTTTCTAGTTATGAATAATAAAAAAAAAGTTTGCTTTGAGTTAAAAATAAAAAAAAAATTAAATAAAATTGAAGTCAAAATTAAAATTAAAATATGTTTGCCTCTCAAAATTTTTTGTAGCATTTATTAAGCTTTTAGTATAAATATTGATTGTTCAATAGAATTCAGATTTTATTATCTTTGTTCTTATTACCATTTTCTTTTTTTTTTACTTAAAAATATAAACCAAACAACCCAAAAATAAATTTATTTAAATAGACTTCCGTTCATTCATTTTGTGGCTGATTGCACTCTTTATCCTTCATTCATTTTTTAGCTAAAAAGGAAATCAAACAAAAACCATAAAGCAAAAATAAAAAATACTTTTAACATAAAAATTCTTATAAATCTCTGTCTGAAAGTAAAGAAATGAATAAAAGTTCTTGAAAAAGATGAATTATATTTTATAACGTTTGAATACCAAACAAAACGATACCGAACTCTCGCAGGCACACTTTTCTACACATCATCCATTAATATTTAAAAGTGCAAAAGGATAATAGATAAATGGAAATATATGTAGATATATGTATGTGCGTATTTGTATAAGTGTTTGTGGGTCGGTGTTCAGTTATAAATGAGTTTTATCAATAGATAAATAACTATTTGAAAAATAAAAGTTTCTTTTCCTTAATATTTTTTGTCTGTTTCAAATCTGTTGTTAACATTGGCTTGTACTAACTTTTGACTTTAGAATAAAATTGCTTCAAACTTATCAAATATTTATTACAAAGGAGTTTGCCAGTATTACCAAATCTTCGCGACGAATACTGTGTAAATTTAATTAAAATCGCTAAAGTATAACAAAATTCTAGGTCAAATGGCATTAATGCAGAAAATGTTGTTAATATCAAAAGATATTTAATTGATTCTATTAATTTGTTTACTGGTGCAAATTTAATTAATTTTTTTTAAAATAAAATCACAAATTTTTTAATTGAAATCAATTTTTATTCAGTTTAATCTTTTTTGGGATAGATGAAAAATCCACAAATTGTTTGTTTGATTTTACGAATTTGGCTATGAGAAACTATTTCTAATTTTCTCTGTGGATTATTACATCAAATCATGATTGTTTGTATTTCCGTTGCAGAGGATTGGTTGTGCTGAGGATATTGCTGTTTATTGCCTGCGAAATGGTGTAGAAGGTGAAGTAGAAGTATTTTGTATCAGTGGCAACGAAGACGATATTTCACTTGTGCATTTGCAACAGACAATAATATATTAAAAAATTGTGCTTATATGTGTATCACATAAAAATATAAGTCCTAAACAAAAAGAAAAAAACTCTTACTAAATTAAAGTTTTTTCTATTTAAGGCCCAACTATAATATGCATAAGCTGTCAAAAATTAACAAAAAAAAAGTAAAGATTTTAAAAAACAAAAACAAAATCAAAAAATATTTGCTTCCGTACGGAAAGTGCGACCTGTTTCGCACCTTGCTTAAGCAAATGCCAGTTTCATAAAATTAACCAAAAAGTTTTCTTAAGTTCAATATGGTTCGACTCATATGAATCACACGTATTTGCACAACTGCTTAGCATATTATATTTGGGCCTTTACTTTAAGCACAAGTCGTACTTAAAAATTTTAATACGAATAACACTAAAATGTATTTAAAACAATAAAAAAATGGGATAACTTTCGAAATCCGATATGCGTGTATAAGTGTGTGTTTGTAATACATAGTTTAAAAAGAAAAAAAAAGGAGCAAAAATTCCCAAATTCTATTTGTCACAATTATTTTCTTACATACATCAAATTTTCAGATTAGATTGATTACGAAGACAATATCGGTCATGTTGGTGGTGTCTTATAATTTAAAGTTTTTCTGCAAACTAAGGGTGGAATACAACAAGTGAAAAAACATGTTGGATTAGAATTTATTTTATTTCAAGTACGCATTTGGGATTAAAACATCCAAGGAATGCTTAAATTCAGCTCAGTTTGAGATGAACTTTTATCTTACTTTTTCTAAATCCGTTTTCGGATTACATTAAGTACGCGGCACATGATCCTTACTTAAATGAAGCATTCTGCACTTAGCTTTGGAAAATCCTTACTTATCGTGCTACTGACACTGCTTTGGGTGTATTTTCTGTAAATTTAAGAACATAAGCCCTTTTCGCAGCAAAATTAGATTTGTGTTAAAAAAGATTCAAGTACACTTGGTATGTAGAATCTAACGACTCTGAAATAAATCATTACCTCATAACATAATATTGTTTTGCTGGGTTCATGGTTGTCCAGGGGTCCCAGACTTGCTAAACTAACTTTTTGTTTTTTCTGCAAATACAGGCTTGATTGACTACACTTTTATATTTGTTTTTATTCTAGCAGCATTTTACAATTTTTTTTTTACCTTGAAGTAAAATTTGTAATCAAAAATAGTTAACGGAAATAAGGTTTTTATTTATTAAGTTTAACATACCATTCCATCTAATTATCATTCAGTTTCTTAATCCATAATTCATTAATTTCCAAAAATACAAAATAATATTTTATTAAAATCAAATAAAAAAAAAAAAAAAACACAGATGAAAATTTGCAACATCAAAAAAATCGTTGTTCAAATCCAAATCTATTGCTTAGGACAGGTTGAAGTTTCATTTAAAACCACATTAAAATTATTATTTAAATTTATATGGAAGTATTTAGGCAGTGGCGTATCTAAATATGTAACTGAGTTTTATTTGGTCGAAAAAAATATTAATGCATATTAAAATTTTTCCCAACTAATTTTGAATTTCAATTATTAAAATTAGACTCGTAAGAGTTTAAAGGGTACACTTTCTATTTATAACACCATTCGTTGATATTATTTCTTTTTTTTATCAAAGATGGTGCTTTTTATGTTGTGAATAAACGTTCGTATAGAAAAAGATAAGTAATTTTACGCATTACTTGGTAGGTATTCCTGAATAACTTATAACTTTTAAATACGATTTGTAAACCAATTTTCTTTTTTTTTTATTGAAGGACTTAAGCTAAGGGCCATTATTAAAGCTTGTCGTAATGAAGGGGCAGTATTTTATAGGAAGTAAAAAAAGTTTTTTATTATTACAACTTTACTTTAACCTACCAGGTAGGGTAAACGTGGATTTACCTTATCGCTTACTCTTGGTTAAAACAAAGTTGTAAAGAAAAACTTTTTATAGTACCGATAAAATACTACCTTTAACTTACACCAAGGTGTATTAATGACTATTAGTATAATAAATTTAATGTAAATATATAAAATGTTATACATAAAACTTTTTAAGCTTTTGCTTTATAGCCCCCTTAATTCAAATCCTCCATTGTGCCACTGTATTCTACAACAACTATTTACAGGTGTGGTAAATTATGTGTCTGGTTTTTCTATAAATATTTCTTTAAAAAGTTCATTCATATCTGTTGTAGCTTTTTATATTGTTTTGACATCAATTCAGAATTACAACACAGACCCACATGTGAAGACACATTTAAACACCACAAAGCCATACATACACACATCTTCACAAAATTTAAAATAAATATGTGTGTCGAGACAAAAGCTAAATACATTTGATTTTGTGAAAGCAAATGTAAAACAAAAATCAAAAAAATAAACTGCATTGTTTTAAGTTTTCTTTCTTGGTAAAAGATTCCTGTTTAAGGTACTGGTACTCCCACATCAGCCCTCCCTGTTTTAGTGCATTTTGCCTTTTGTCATTACATTCAATTGTGGCATGAATTTTTTTAAAAAAAGTTTTTTCTTTCTCGTACATTTTTCTGACTTTTAGATAAAATTTCTGTTTTAAACAAAATGAGTTGTCTGTCTACTCACACAAAAGCACACACACGTATACACAGACATTAAAATGCACATTCAGGTTCACATGTTTAGAAACCCAGAAAACACATAAAGAAATTGTAACATCTGACATCTTTTGCCTTTTGGGTGTTTCATACACTTGATCTATGTTATGCAACACGTCTTTTATTATTTAAAACCACATAAGTAATTCAGCCTTACAAACAGATGCATAGACATACTTTCACACACATATACACATTATCGCATACAATTTAATACCCTTTACCAGCATAGTTTGATTTATGTTGATGTTTGTAACGCATAAAAATATTGATGTTTAAGACAACTTTTAGTAAAGCGATCACAAATTACTATCTGAGTCGACTAAACGTCGCCTAGTCCCGATGTCATATTACAAAATGTTAGGGATATCAGTCCATGTTTGACTGAGTCTTCCATAGAAAACCACTCCCAAAAATAGCTTTAACTGAATCAAGCAAAAAAACGGCATAAATATATCTTAATATATAATATATATCTTATCAAAGGTCAATAAAAATTATTTTCAACTTAATGACAATTGTCACTATTTTCACAAAAAAAAAAAAAAAATAAGTCTCGTTAGACTCATCTCAACCCCTAAAACTTTTGATTGTACGAAAAAAAAAGTTCAGACAAAAGTTGTAGAGAAATTTATATTCTACAACTTTCATATGGTGCAAATCTCATTTGAGCAATAAGAAGCGAGATATTCGCGAAAAATCGATTTTTATGACCTTTGACCTTGAATATCTTAAGACAACATTTAGAACGACAAAACAAAGGGTATACCAATTTTCAGCTTATTATCTTTCATTCCGAGGTTGGCCCCTTTTTTTACCTAAAATGACTGGGCTAATATTAAAATTTTGTGCTGATATAAACCCTATTTCTCCTGGTCCCAAATCGGTTAAAGTTTTAAAAGTTGTAATATTACTGCTTACAAGTAATGTAGGGTGTCATAAAACTAGACTTGTACCAACCATACATTCTTACTAATTTCCTTGTACATAGATTTTTAAGAAGACTGATAAACCATAAACCAGAGTCACACACATTTGAACACACAGCCACTCACATTTCCCAGCGCTTTTATGGAGGAGTATTTAGTTTCTTTAGCTGGTAGGTAAATTTTGCCAAAACTATGGGCTGTCTATAGTGAGCAACAAAAGTAATAGAAATTTAAATCTCTTTCTGTGTTCAGCCAAGTTTTTTTTTTGATATTTAGAGGTTTTTATATCAATTTAATAATAAATTAAGGGGGTTAATTTTTAAAACACTTCACCGAACTTCAAAAATATATTCATTCAAATTTATTAAACATGTTAGGTGTGTTCGTTTACTTTATAAACAGTTACTTGCAACGAGAGTTTGCTTGGTTAAGGTGGTTGCACGCCCAAAAACTAGGCGAGCTGCCAGTAGAGTCGACAGTTACTCCGTTTAGACTCCACATAACTCGTCAAGATTAGAAACCCTGGATCACTTTGCGTTGAGATATTTCAACGGGAGAGTAGTTTGAACGCTTACAAACTTTAATATACGAAATTTACTATTTGCACTGAATATTGTTTTGTTCACATTTTCAAAAGTTTGTTGTTCAAATCCCCGTTCATATTATGAAACATTTGCTACGAAGTAATTGTGTTTCAAATTGAAAAGGGAACGGCAAATCGAAAAGGGTACTTTGTTTTGCGTACACGCAGATTTTGTGAGATTGTTTTTGAAAGAAAGAAGAACAAGAAAAGGAATACAAATAAAGGGTGTCCAAAAATTGAGGAACTCTTTTTTTTTGAGTTATTAAAAATTATTTAATTTTTTTTGTTTATTACACATATGTTTCGGTTAAAAACGAAACTGGCTAGGCAGTCTCCCAATCTTTTAAAAAATTCTCTATCACATTTTTTAATAAACTTTTGTCAATGATTGATATCTGCTCGATAATGCTGTTTCTAAGCTCATGAACTGATGTGGTATTATTGCTGTACACATTCGATTTCAAATAACCCCACAAAAAATTGTCTTAAGGTGTCAAATTCCACGATCTTGGTGGCCAATTAACCCCTCCTCTACGAGAAATTATGCGATTTTCGAACTTTTTTTCAAAAGATCCATTGTTTCTCCTGCTGTTTGGCCTATTGAAACTTCATATTCTCTATTCTATTCTCTCCATGTAGCGATTTCTGTTGACTAGGGTTTTTTCCCGGGATTTCCCGTCCCGGGAATTTCCATTATTTTATTTCCCGTTTTCCCGGGATTTTTCTTGCGGGATCCCGGGAAATAAAAAAATTCCTCATAATTTTAGAAAATAGCTATTTATACTTTGAAATTTAGTTTTCTATTCTCTAAAAATTAGCATCTGTGGATGGGTTGTGGATTAGATCAATTACAAGAAGTGAGTACATGTATTTAAATCAATGTCTCCTGATGCAATAAATCTACTCAAAGCAGAATGGGCAGTGCAACAGTTGATAATTATTACATTTAGTGAAGTAAAGAGTTAATAAAGTACATTAATTCAAAATAAGATGCAGGCAGTAAAGTTTCATTGTCCATGACCAAGATACCTAAACATACCTAAACATATCGCTTCTTTATAGCAACATAGTCATATCTACAAAAACAAACGATCTTGGCAAAATTCGATTAAAGTTTTAAAAATGTACGGATTTAGAGATATATTTAGCTATAACTTCGGTTCAGTTTGAGATATAATACGAGAAGGTATGAAGGAAAACTTTGCTAAAGTTACTTAAAATTTTGAGATATGACTATGATGCAATGAAGGAGCGATATGTTTATTAGGTGATAAACACAAATTTTCAATTTCAATTTGTGTTGGTTTATATACCCGTGAAGTGCGGGGAAACCGAAATAACATTTTGGAAACTCGTGTAAGATACTACAATATACAACTTGAAAAAGGCATTGTCCTAAAGACTACAAATGGACCTATTGAAATGAAAATCAAGAGGCAGTCCGGTTGATGCTATTTTTGCATCAACCTTGACATACATTTGACTGATATAGACGTTGCTTATAAAAAAGAAAAAATTGCGTCTGATTGTGAATCCGAAGCATGCTACAACGGTGCACTTTTAACTAATTGTCCAACCTCGGTAAAAAATGAACGACATTTTTCGGAAACATGATAATTAGTAAATAAAATCAGGAATATACTTTTTGACGACATACTAAGTGTTTTGGTGTGTCAGAAAGTTATTTCCTAAGGCGTTAAAAAATGTTTTATATTTCTTTAAAATATTTTATCTATTTTATTAATTAACTTTTTGATCTCATATCTTGAGTACCTTAATTTTATTTTGTTTAATGAATTAAATTGTTGTTTATGTTATCTTTTTATCTTGTATCCAGAGCATAATAATACTGAATAAAAGCATAATAATAGGGAATAAAGGCGTGAGTTTCCTTAAGTTTTTTTATAAAAGTTTTTTTCATTAATTAATAACAAAATTTACTTTGTATTATTTATATGGAGCGGTATTCCGGGAATCGAAATAGTCCGGGGAAAAAAACTCTACTGTTGACCAATGAGGCTTCAAATTTGGAAGCCCTATACCTAGATGCTTCAAAACAAAAGTTTCATTGTATGGACACGAATGCAGTTTTAAAAGAGAATTGAAGACAATTTTTGCAGCCAATGTTTCATGATATGGACAATAGGGCTATAACTTTTTCACACTTTTTGCAAATATCAAAAATGGCATTGTAAAGTCGTGTAGAGCATAAAAAGTTATTAATAAAAAATATGATAATTTTTTCGGATTGTTAAAAAAGTTCACGCAGGGATCGGGTTGAAGTTTAAAAACTATAGGTATCACTTTAATGCTATTTTGGAATTTATCCACAGCTTTAGATTTAAGAATTTTCCTACGGTTTACAATTCATCGCGGTTCAAAATTCATTATATGTAAAAACCTGAGTAAAATACCTTATGCTTAAAGCGATATAAAAAAATAAGCAATGATCCGAATTTAACAGATTGTACCATCACTAAATGCCTAGATTATTATCTTTTAAAGGAGTTTTCAAAAATACACCATTTCCAATCAAAATACATGCAAAATTAAAAAAAAAAACCACAAGAGTTAAAATATGTGCAGAGAGAGCAATAAAAGTTGTACAAAATATTTATCCACTGGGTAAATCATCGCGAACATTAAACTTAAAGCTTAATTCATCCAAGAGGCTTATCCCATCAACAATAAATTTCAGGTGTTTTTATCAATAATAAAAACTGGGAATTAAGCACGAATAACAAAATCTTTTGAAACATAAAATAAATAAATACATGAATATTGTATAACTACAAAAAAAAAAACAATTTCTTGGATGGTTTTAGAAATTTGCTTCCCTGCGTGAGGTTTTTTCCCCAAACGACGGTAGACAGGTATTTTCATAACTAAAACATTCTTGGCCACACCGTGGTACTAAGCAAGGACTAAACAAGAACCTGAATTCTTGTTAGTAAAAATTTTACTAGTAGAAATTTTGAAAAAAAATTTTTTGTCTCTCTTATTTTGATGCTTTTTTATCACTCACTCGTTGTTAATGTTTTTGAGTACGTAAACATAAGCAATAATTTTCTCTTATTGTGCAAACCTTTTGTTAAAATATTTATTCAAACTTTATGTATAAAAATTAGTATAAACGTCATTTATAATTTCATACAAATTGTTGCTGAAGTAGACTAAATTTAAAAAAAAAACATTCGTTACTTTTTTTTATTTTTTCTTAAAAGTAATATGACATACTTTGGGAAAAAAAAAAACTAACAACTTCTAGAAAAATTTTCGTTTTATTAAAATTTTAATAATAAAATAAGATATTCAAAAATTTCAACATTGAATTAATTTTTTCTTAATATTGTGGTTATTTCGTTGAACTGTTTATGGGTTTTAATCCAAATTTTGATATTTTAGTTAGGCTAAAGTGGTTGCAATCGAAACATGTAAGGGTTACCTGTCCGTGAAAGCCTGGGTTCGATTCCCACGGCAGTCAACAATGAAAACTTATTAATAAATTTTAATTAATTTCATGTTGTAAAATTTCTTTCTCATAAAAATAATTTTATGAAAATTAAATTTGATGAACTTAAGCCTAATTAAAATATCAAAATTTTTTCTTAATTTAATTTTTTAAACAAAAAACATTTTAAAATAAAAAATATAAGCAAAGTTTTTGTTTTTTTTTTTAGTAAATCTTAAATTTTATTCCTCACTGTTCTGTTTGCAGATGTGATTCCATTTGTTAATTTTTTCTTTTAGCTTTCATGCTCTGATGTTCATTTTAATTTTTGTTGAATGTGGTTTATTTATTTCGTATTTTTTTTTTGATATGAAAAAACTTATTTAAGGTTTCTAAGTTTTTAGAACATCAGCAATTTATAAATATTCCTCTTTGTCTCTTTTGAAAACTTACATGATTTTTGTTGGCAAATTGTTTTGTAAATTGCAGATGAAAGTGTGACTAAATGTTATTGATACAAACAAAATTAGTTCTGTACTTCGACTATAAAATAAAAATAGATTAACGTGATAAAAACTTTTATATGTTTCAGAGTTTTATAATGAATTTTGTATTTTCCCAGTATTGAACTAATTCATATTAATGTGGAGCACAATGTCTGGAATTGAACCCGTAACCTTCTTAATTCTGGTAAAAATTTGCATTTCAATTGAAATTAATCTAAGCTACAGTTATTTTTCTTTCGAGCAAAGCAAAATCCTTTTTGTCTTTTGCATCAATCCGCAAGCAATTAAGAGAACTAAATTGTTGTTTGTCAAACATTTTCAAGCGTTGTAGTCACAGTCAAATAGGTTCCTAACAAATTGAACTTATAAGCATTTGAACATATAAAAATATGACCACGAAAAATCAAGCACTGCAAAGGTTATATGCACTTCATGTGGTACAGTGGGTATTTGCAAGTCTTGTAAAAACATGTCGATTGAATGTATGTATGTAAATTACATTGTTTTGCAGTATGTACTTACCCTTCTTAGTAAGACCTGACGAAAGCCAATGTGAACAATAAGAATACCAAGTTAAAGTGCTATATTCTTATATACCCTTCGCCATGGTGCGATCAGAACAGAAAGTTATATCGATCTTTAGATATAAATAAATCTTTTTTTTTTGTACCACGTCTACTTATCCATTCCCGCCCACGTTTTGTTGGATGTTGTGTATGGATAACAGGATACTTGTACTTAATTTAGAAACTTTGTCACTTGCCATTCTCCAGATGTACCGAAATCTAAAATGTCTTTGTAGGGAAAATGCCACACCCACTTCTATAATCCTGCCCGTTTGCTTAGAGAGGTTGTGTATTAATAACCCCGCTTTGTGTACAAAATTTGGAAAATTTTTCTCTTACTGTTCTTTAGATATAAATAAAATTAATTGGTGCCACGCCCACTGCTCCATTCCCGCTCACATTTTGTTGGAAGTTGTGCATTCATAATGAGAATATAAATTAATTTATTTTGCATCCACGCCCACTGCTCCAATCCCGTCCACATTTTGTTGGAAGTTGTGCATTGGTCACGCAGATGGTTGTACCTTATTTGAAAACGTTGGCTCTTGCCGTTCTCTATATATTTTTACACAAAATAAAAAAAAAAAAAACAACAACCAGAGATTTATGGGTAAAATAAGAGGGAGTACTGATTTTCACCCATATCTCAGCCATTTGTGTACCGATCAGGCTAGATTTCAAACGGAAACAATTCCGGGCTACATTTGACTTAAATATCAAAACTAGTGTTCGAAAATAAACAGAACATTATTTGGCGTTCGGCTCACACACCCAAGAACGATATCTATTTTTTTAGTGATTGTTTAGACGAACACAACCCTTAATACAGTTCGTAACTATTTTTAAGAAAGAATCGAACTGTAGACAAGCATTATATTTTAATGTTCCATAATTTTCCTTTTTTAACATTGATAAAAAAATGAAAAAACAAAAAATTTTAGTAGCGAACAGCTTAAGCCTACAGTATACGGAATGTAAAAAGCCACATGCGTATGTCGTTCTGACGTAATTTTGACGTCACTACAAAGCATTAATAGCAAGTTCGTGATGCGTGATGACGACAAAATTACGTCAGAACGACATACGCATGTGGCTTTTTACATTCCGTGTACTGTAGGCTTTATAGGTTTATCGTGTATATGTTTTGTTTGTGTAAAATTATTTTGCTGGCTTTTTGTTTTTTTCGTATGTGTATTTTGTTTTTGTAAAATATGTTTTGGTTTTACCAGCCAAAAGGGACGAATATTAATGAGCCGAACCAAACACAATGAAGTTTGTGGATTTAAAAAAAACCGAACGGAATTAAATGTTTTCATCTTTTGTTGAAACAGTATTATTTTTGTGTTCGAAAGATGACTAACGAAGAAAGGTTATTTTTTTAATGATTTTCTACACAAACACTATTAGCGTTTGTGTTTTCTACAAAACTACCGAACTGAACACTATGGAGCCATATTTAGTGTTTATTTAAACACCTGGTCCCAATTATATCTGGGATTTTCGGAAAACCCTTTTCAACGGATACACTAACAGAAGAACAGAAGAAAAGACGCATGGACATTGTGATTGGACCCTCTTCTCATAAGTATTTATACACTTTATAGGGACAGGGATCAATATTGTAGAAATTAAAAACTAAATCCCAAACCCTTTTACCATCGGTGAAGGCTATAAAAACAAATGTTTTTACAAACAAAACGTTTAAAATAACATTTTTTTTATTTTTTCGAAAGGAAATAATTCCCAGTTTCTATTCGTTTAAAATAACTTTCATATTCCATAACGTTGAACAAGGCAATGTTGAACTTGTTGTACGTATAAAGTTTTAAGCTTGTTTTGGTTCTTAAAAAGAAAGCAGGCAGTACCTAAATAAGAAAAGCATTCGTGACGAAAAAAATAATATGATACTACACAGAGAAGAGGTATAACACAGCTAATTTTATTCGACAGATTGTTTGTCAACAATGTGTTATTTTGGTTGTTTTGATACATCGATTAATTGTCCATGCCTTACCTCTTACCAGCGTTTAAAAAACTGCAGTCAAAGTAGAAAAATTGCCATTTTTCCACTTTTTCAATTGTCATTGATCAAAACAAAACTGTTGCTTTTACTTCTGATTCATTAAATGTAAACAGTCGCTGTCAAACCAACTCAAAAAGCGAAAAGTTGTACATGCATTTTTGTTCGACAGTTTTTGGTTTCGATTGCAGTTTTTTAAACCCTGCCTCTTACCACGTGCACTTTACATATACAAATATTTTTGTGCAGACTTCTATTCTAAAGACACTAGTAGCAGAAGTGTTTAAGATCATCGTCAGTACCTGCCATTATGGCCTAAAATCAGGTTTTTCATAGTACCTAGAATTTAATGACTGACGCCCTTTGTGTGAACAGCAACACACAAATACCAGTTTTAGTACACTGTTAGCCTATTAATGAAGGAGTTCCCCATATTCATCATAAGATATGTTTCTGTTAACCGCAGCATCAAACAGGGTTATCCACTAAATCCCCGCGATTTGTGTATAAACTAAAGCTCTGAAGCTATCTACAAAATAGTACAGGGGCTCTCTTAATCCCTGGCGGATAAAATGGGTAACAAAATTTGCTCTACTAAATATTTGTCACACTGTTCATGTGTTTATGTATGTGTGTGTCTTTTATTTATAAGTCTTTCCTTGTGTGAGCATATGTAATACATATGTCAACAAATTAGTTACAAAGACGAAGGGTTAACTAATATAAGTACAGCAAAACGTATAACAACCAACAATAAAACCCTAAAAAATGTTTCAAAGTTTTCCATAAAATTAGAAAAATTTTTACAAGAAATTAAATTCAAAAAATCTTTTTGATAAAGGGCTTTTGTTTATGTCGGCATAAATTGTCTACAAAAGTACAAATTTAAAAAAACTTGAATAGTTTTATTGAATTTTCTGGCTTTAATTGACTCTGCTAATTGAGCATGGAAAGTGGTTTTTGAAAAAATATTTGTTTTGAAAATCATAGATAGAGTCATAGATTAAAGATTTATGTTTTTCATTTTTATAGCAATCTAAAGAGTAAAATTTTGGAAAGGTTTAATTGGAATTTTGTTTGAATTTCTTCTATTCGTAACAAACGGAATTAAAAGCTCTTTGGTTCATAAATTTAATTTAATAACTTTACTAAGTATTTTATTTTACATTGTCAGAAATACTTGCTTATATGGCATTTTTAACAACTTTAAATAATTAAAGGGTTTATTATAATAACATCATATGACAAACAAAAATTATATCGACTAAAAGTTAAAAAAAAAAAAATATTGAAATAGATCTTTTGTGAAATTATAATCTAGAATAAAATATTTCATGCATTTGCCATATACATAATTTCTAGTTCTCGTTTTGTTCAATAACGTCATAAGCCTCCAAAACTAAAAAATAAATCTTAAAGTTTTTGGAGATTTGTTTATCGTTCCTTCACAAAACGTCTTTGTATACTCAAACATTCATACGTAGTTTAAAAAAATCATGACTTTTGTTTCTGTGCTGTAAAAATTGGTGAGGCTGGTGTGGCAGCAAAAACTTTGAAATTTAAAATGTCATCGCAAAAACTAATTGGAAAATAGCTTAAATTTTTTGAGGGGATGCTGGCATGGTTATAATCAATGAGAAAACACATAAACTAAGTTTTTCAATTCAGGTGTGTTATAATGTTATTACAATAATGGCCAATTTTCAGGATTGATATTAAAACACATTTTTGTTTAAAAGCGTTTTAAATACAAAATTCTCTTCTTCACTAAATACTTAAATCAAACTTAATTCACCGATGTGGTACACTTAATTTCAACTTCAACACTACAACAACAAGAGGCAAAGCAATAACAATCAGCTGTTTTTTGAAACCACCTTGTAAATAATTATACTTTTTTATGATATTTTTTTGTTTTAAGTAGTGCTACCATACTTTTATCTTATTTAAATAAGACTTTTCAAATGAAACTCAAGAAATCAAACTGTATATAAATACGATTTAAGTTTTTATGAAAATTAACTTAATTTAGATTTAATTACTATCCTGAAAATTGGACATAAGCCTTTCAATTTTAATTAAATAATCCAGCTGTTCGAACACTAGAAAATGTATATGTAATAATCAGGTTTAATTTTCATAGATTACATAATAGGATATTTTATGTTCTGCAGATCAGTAAAGTTTGGATAAGATTCAAAATCCCAGTAAAACCTTCGCATAATTGAGTAATCAGCAAAAAAAAAAAAAAAATTATAGTTCTACTAAACAAACCAATAAATTTTACAAGGGAAGTCCTAATATGAACGCATACATATTGTATAACGAAATGGTACTTGAAAAGTAAATCATTATTTTAAAACATCACATACATCCGAAAAGTAAGTAGCTATAAAAATTCCAAGAAATAAGTGGTTACACATTAACTTCTATAAGAGTAAAATGTCACTAGTTACAATTTAACTTTAAAGCATTTATAGGGTAACTTGTTACCAAAGCGCTTATAGCTAATTTTTTATTAAATTAAATTTTTCAAAAATCCATTACCATTAAAAAATTTGATTATTTTATTCATTGTGGGTAATGATTTATATAATACGTTATATAGGTAATAAGTAGTTTTGTAACAGCTACTATGTAATGCAAATAGTAGAGAGAAAGCATCTTAATAATAAGTGAAAGAAGCTATTAATTTAAACTAAGCTAAGTGTTTACTGAGAACAAAAATTAACATTTGAATTATAATGAACGGTATTACTTCTTTCCTCGACTTTTGGTAACGAAATGTAAACATGTATGGAAGATATATTTACCAAAATCCATGTAGTCGTCACTTTTAAAAGGGCCTTTTATTAAGCAAGTTCTACTTTAATCATCTAAATTTTTTCTGTTCTTCGTTATCAGGGCAAGTTTTTTATAGCACATGCCCTTTTTGCCATTTCTTTAATTATTTTGTAAAAAATCCATTTTTGGTTCAGCTTGCCAAAAAATACCTTTTTTGCAACCTAGAAGAGCTTTTTAAATAAACTTAGCGAATATGAGGCAGATTCTATTCGAAATGCTAAATGAATGTTACAAAAATTGGACGTAAAAAATGACTAAGGGCCATTATTACAACTTACAAATAATTATTTTTAGGATGCTATCTGACAGATAAATAGTTTTTGGTTATTACAAGTTACAAGTTAACCTGAAAAGTGACTGATAAGCTAACATCAGGTTTGTCCTCATGGTAACTTTACAAGTGAACTTTATGAACTTGAAGATGCCATATTTTCTGCTGAAGATATGGTAACTTCAATGATAGTCTTAAATTACTCAGCTTTTTCAAAAAACACAATTTAACACAAAAAACAAAACAATTTACCTTTAAAACCAAAAATAAAGCACAAAAATTTACTTTTGTTTTTAATTAATAAATAAAACAAAACTAAGTCGTTGCCACTACGTATTTTAAACAACCAAAAGTAGTCGGTATATACTGCAATGTTGCCACAGTATATAAATTACATTTTTTATTTTATCGGACAGTTGTAATAATGGAAAAAACTTATTGGTCACTTTATCGTTCAAGATAGCTATTGTTCACGTTTACTATCAGCAACTTTATCATTAGGTTGTAATAATGGCCCTAAGTGTACATAAAAAAGTACTTTTAATGCGTCTGCTCAAGTCTCTTCAAATTACAAACAAAATGGCTTTCTAAAAATTAAAGCTTAGACTTAATTGACAGTGCTAGAGAAAATATTAAAGATGTCAGTAAGAAAGATTTTGTTAAAACAGTGTATATGAGAAGTCCACTTGCAAACACCGCTAAGTTAAAAAAAATAAAAATTTTGTAAAAGCCGCCATTTTATTTGTTTTTTTAAATGCCTCAATCTCGTACAAAACTCCTTAAGTTACGCGAAATTTATGGCTAATTATTCACTACTCTCGCAAAACTCTCTTATGGCTTGGCATTTTAATTTTAAAAAACTTTTTTAATCGATTTTCTCAATATATTGTTTTTTTTTAACTTAGCGGTGTTTTAAAGTGGTCTACTCATTTTAATAAAAGTGAGACGGATAAATTTATTGACAACCTTTCTCCATCTGTACTATTAGCGTTCAAAAATGCTCCAGTTACGTCTTGCGATGTTGAGAGAGTGTTTTTCATATATTGAACTGTTTTATGCGATAACAGGAGATTATTTATTTTTGACGATTTGAAGAAACATTGTATTGTACGAGTACATTACAATCAAAACTTAATAAAATAAATGTTGCTTACATAACATTATGTTTATTTTTGCCAGGTTTGCCGGTTTTTGTGCCATTTTTTATACTTTTTCGTACCATTTTGCCAACCGTTTTTAACCATATTTCGTGCCATTTGAAACTTGCGTTCAAATAAATGTTTTACAACCCTGAAAAACTAATTTCGATTCGTTCGAATTCTTCGAATCGAAAAAGTATACGATCACGATTGCCAGAATTAGGCCCCTGGTCATAATATTTAAAATATAACATCGCGAAATGTCCGCTGCGGCTTCTCTGGGTTGCGGGCATCTGAAATGCTCGATTATCTATGATTCAAGCTGGGTTTGACCGTTGGAATGTGTTATTTTGGCTTTAAAGGCCACTGCTGATTGAAGCGTATTCGCAAAGACCTGCGACTTAAGAAAGCCTTACAAGAAACTGTTTAACGGCTTCAAATCGCACTACCTCGTTGGCCAATTCACAAAACTTCTACGTCAGATGACCATGTCTTTAATCAATTGTGCAGAATATTCAGTGCAGCACGTTTTACCGTCCTCTTGAAGCCACATATCTTTGGTGACCATATCATACTCATTAATCTAAAAATGGGCCCCTAGTTTAACATGATTTTTGGATTAAAATTAGGGTCATGAGGACACCCGCCTCTGACAACCTCCGCTACATAAGAATAGTCGGCAGCATCTCTTAAAAATAAATAACAATTAGAAACATGCGCTCACAGCTCAAACTTTCCCAAAAGTTGCGAAAAATCAAACATAGAAGTAGGCTTTTTAAGAACTCACTTCCTGTGACCTTGGGTCCATGCTAAAATTACCCCGGATTCCTCAATATGGTCTCAGCTAATACACAGTCTAGTACCGTGCCACCAGGGGCTTATGACTCGCATGCTACCAGATAGGATCGCTGGCCAGCCGCAATCTTAATTGATCTGTAAGTTTTAAATTCTGCTGAGTTCTAGGTATTAGATGCACTAGGTTTCTTTCTTAACTCTTGGGGGGGGGGGGGGGTAAATTAAGGTCAGCTACATTTTTTTGTTTATTTAATCATGTACACAAGTTGTTGAATACTATATGCATCCAAATTTGATTCAACAATACGGTCGCTATCAACTGTTAAAGCTCGGAAGTCCCTATTGTAGGATCCTTTTTAAAACCTTTTCTTTAGCTTCACTTCGGAAAATCAAATCTTGTAACGTTAATTTAACCGCCTTATACTCAATGCAAATGGATGAAACTTTGCAGGCATACATATTGCCGATGACAATACACGAATACATGGGCGTAGCCAGGATAAAATCTAGGGGGGGGCAAAATTTTTTTTTTGGTAAAATGCTTTTTTGACAGCCTTTTACTCAAAGCAAATGGATGAAACTTTGCAGGAATACATATTCCCGATAACAATACACGAATTCATGGGCGTAGCCAGGATAAAATCAAGGAGGGGGCCACAATTTTTAAAACCTTTTCTTTAGCTTCACTTCGGAAAATCAAATCTTGTAACGTTAATTTAACCGCCTTATACTCAATGCAAATGGATGGAACTTTGCAGGCATACATATTCCTGATGACAATACACGAATACATGGGCGTAGCCAGGATAAAATCTAGGGGGGGAGGAGGCAACAATTTTTTGACCGCCTTTTACTCGATGCAAATGGATGAAACTTTGCAGGCATACATATTCCCGATGACAGTACACGAATACATGGGCGTAGCCAGAATAAAATCTAGGGGGGCGGGCAAAATTTTTTAAAAATGTTCTTTTTTAAGAAAAGCGTTTCTTAAAAAAAATTTTTTTTAAATGTTCTTATTTTAATGTGACTTTTGAAATACATAAGCTTTCAATACTTTTGAAACACTAAAAAACGTTCAATAATGTTTGATTTGTTTTTCTAAAGTAGTTTTAAAAAAATAGTTAAGTTATTCTTTGCTATTTAGTTAATATGTTTTCCATCCGTCTATAGAAGTCACTGAATGCACTTTTTTGCAAAAAAAAAAAAAAATAGGGAAGTTTAATTTTTTGTGTCATTGAACAAAATGCTTTTTAGTTACTCAACAAATTTTTTCTTTTCAGTTATTCTAAAAAAATACTTACGTGTTCGCCGATGGTGATTATAATTATAATTTTTTTTTTAAGAACAATTGTGATTTTTAGTTGAACTGTTAATTTTTAATTTTGATATTTTTAGTTAGGCTTGAGTTCATTAAATTTAATTTTCATTAACTTATTTTTAATGAAGGAAGGAATTTTACAACATGAAATTTTTATTAAAATTTATTGATAATTAATGTTTACATTTGTACTTCGAGTTGTACAAATAAAAATGTCGACGAAAGTGGACAAAAAACAAAATAAACAAATGTATTCAGGTTTTCAAGACAAAGTCTTGACAGAAAAAATACGAAAAAACAGAAGAAATGAAGCAACATGTAATATAAAACTGAAAATGATAATTACAGCAAATTTCGAACTACCAGTACCACTGGTTAAAGATTGATGTTTGACTGTTGGCTGGCAGGCACCGCAGTGGTGCAGAAGTTAAAACTCAAAGAATTCTGATGAAAGAATGTGGTGATTCTTGAAACATGTAAATTTAACCCAGGTTCGAGACCCAGCTCAGCCAAGAAAATTATCAATAAATTTTAATAAAAATTTCATGTTGTAAAATTTCTTCCTTCAGTAAAAATAATTTAATGCAAATTAAATTTAATGAACTCAAGCCTAACTAAAAATAACAAAAAGAAAACTGGAAAAACTACTGCATCTAAAGATTACAGTTTTCTTGATTATTCCAAAAAAAAACGTTCAAAACAAATTTTTATGCAAAGCGATCAGCACGAACTCAATGCAGCGAAAAATGTTAAGGTTAAGGAAACAATTTATGATTTAACTGCTTGGTTTTCTTTGCCGTTTAAAAAGTCTAGCTACTGTTTAACGCTCATGAGATAACCCAGTTTACTTGGTGGAGTAGTAGACTAACAGCCGTATTCATAAAAACTTATTGATGATTAATTGACCGTTTTTAAGCAAAAATTGCTAAAGTTGTATTCATAAACGAAAAATAGTCTATTAAACCTTTAATAAACCATTCATAAAGTAAGAAAATTTATTGTTGGATTTGCCCTTCTTTAAACCAAAAATAAAATGAAATTTGAAAGGTGTTTGCACTTTATGATATTATTTTTGTGAAATATGTTGAAAAATAATGACAAAAATGTTTTATTTATTACAAAGGACAAGTTAAATACATTTTACTAATTTTTTTTTTTATTTCATACAGGCAATTTAAAGTTATATTGATAATTATTTAAAAAAAATTTACATGATTTAAATGAATATGTTCAGGGGCAAATGCAGATATTCTCTTTAATTATTTCTAAATTATTGCAACTAGTGGTTTGGTTTTTTTTAAAACAACAAATTATTGTTCAAAATTATATAAAAAAATAAAATAAGCAACTCATAATAATAGTGATGTTAATAAAAAGTAAACAAACTTTTTATTCGATTACTTTCTTATCGTTTATTTAAAAAAGGTTCAAACAAAAGTTTTTATGATACCTTTCGGAAACATTTTGTTCAGAAACTAAAATAATATGTAGTTTTATTTGATAAGAATAATTTTGAAGGTCTACAATTAAAAAAAAAAATTAAATATAGAATATCATGTAAACCGAATAGAAGTTTCGTGCATCACTAACAATAAAATGGCAGCCAAATATAAAGAAAGTTGCCATACTTAAACAGAAAATCGCTGCAAACAGTTAATAGTAAAAAAGCTGTTATGGTACGTTTATGAATACAAATTTTTATAAGAGGTTTATAAGACAAAAAGCGTTTAATAGTTATTACATATTATAAGGTACCACCAAATTATCCTATCTTCGTGTCTGGCCTCCTGACACGTGATGATAAACTTATTTCAAAAGTTACGTTTGAATTTGTGTATATGTTTATGTAAAGTAGGCCGGCTCACGAAAATGTGGTGCGAAATAAAATTGGCAGATCTGCTTATGATTGCAGCGAACCAGTGTTCGCTGATCCAGTGGTAAAAGGCCAAAACCATTTTCCGCAATTAGATTCTAAGACACAGCCTAGAAACCCACCGTATCCTAAAAATTATGACCGCAAGCTAGGATTTATTTCGGCCTGCTGACGATTTGGTCTGCGTGTTTTTGTAATAAAACAAAAGGTATTTTGCAGTGGAGATTAGATGTCGCCGACTTTCAAATAAGGGGTAAGTGAATGTTCCAAAGAGTCAGGGATCAAAGTGAGCGTTTTATTAAGGACCTTTGCACATAACTAATTTTCACACGGTGTTTAGAGCCTCCAGCGTTTGGGGCGTATTCACGTTAATCTTGATCTAATAAATAATAATGAAAAAAAAAATATTAATTGTTTGTCCTTTGATCTTTTCAAGCTGGGATTTGTACTAACACAAAAAATTTTATTTTTAGGGAATCCTTAACTAATTTATTTTTTCTCTTGGGTGTATCGTCCTTGCACATATATACTAATGTACATACTTATGTATATAGCTTTGGTGTTAGGCAAAAAGGTCTTAAGTCAGAAACTGTAGTTTTTCTAAATTATAAAATAAAAAATATTTATTTGGTGTACTTCAAGTGCAAGACTTAAGTTATTGATACCAAATGAAAGAGAAAACCAGTTAAATTGCTATTTTCGAATATAACGAATCTTATATAGCCTTCTACATGGTGCGATAAGGTCAGAAAATTTATAAATACCGTTCTTTAGTTATACTTGGAAACAAAACAACAACAACAAGGGAGTTTATGGGAAAAATTAGAGGCAGTTGTGGTTTTTGCTCATAAGTCCGCCATTTGTGGACCGATCTTGAATTTCAATTGCAAACTTTCCGGAGTCTTCGGAAAACTCATTTCAACATACACACGGACAGACGGGCATCGTTAATTCAACTTCGTTACTCATAACGACCCAGAACATATTCACTTTATAGGGTCTAAGTTCAATAGTGTAGAAATTACAAACGGAATGACAAACCCTTTTCAACTGTGGTGAAGGGTATACAAATTTTTTTAAACTGAAAATGTGTTTTTTGACTTAAGACCTTTTTGCCTAACGGCAAAGGTAAACAACATGTCCTTGTTTGAGGTAACTAAAAGTGTATATATTTATGTACATATGTATGGATGTACGTGCGTGAACATAAAGCACACATACATAAGTAGACAGGTTAAAGTGCTGTTAAAATGTATTAAGTGCTCTTCGAGTGTTTTACAGGTAACTGTGTGTGAATGTTTTTCATTTCATTTTCTGTGCCTGTGCACTTACCCATGCAAAGAAAAGTATATTGAATTATAACAACGCACATGCATACAAATATGTTTAATGCCAAGCATATACTTTTGGGAATGTCAAAAAGACAATTATGGTTCCTCTTTCTCATTGCGTATTTTTCTTACTTAATAAGAATAAAAAAGCTTAAAGGTTATTTGACGCAGCTTTGAGTCTTTTTTTCAGCATTTATTGGCTAAATTGTGCTTAGGAAAACAATTTATTTTGAAAGTAATTGAAATATGTCAAAGATAACAGCTTTCTCATACACAAGTTGGCAACATGAATAGGCTGTTAGAAATTATCATATTATCCTCTTTAGAAGGGAAGCAGGAAATAATCATTTTAAGTAATTTAAAAGCGGATGTAAAATATTTGTGTAATTTTTTTTATTGTTATAACTTCAAAATTAAACCCCCGTTTTTATAAACTATTGTTAAATTTTAAAGAACATTTTCACACAAAATTTGTTTTGTAAATCTTTATTAAATTTTACATATTTTTTTGAATACAGGCCAAAGATTTTAAACAATAATCTATAATAAATTTTTTTTAATCGAATATAAACAAAAGCTTTTAAAATCATGTTTTTATTTGATACGTATATTAATTATTGCATTTAGTTTTTACTTAAATTGTTTAAATTCATAAAAAAAATTTCCCATTTATTATTGGTTTTTTCTTTTTGAAAAGAAAATTGTGATGAAATTTTTTTAATGCATATTTTTTTTTACATTTTATCTTATCACATCACTCAAATGTGTCAACTTCAGCTTTAATTTAAAGGCAGTTGCTGTTATTATTGTAGAACTATGTTGTATCTTCTGGCTTTATAGGATGAATATAGGGGAATGGGTTTTTATCAAGTATTCTTAATTGTTAAAAGGACGTGTGACTTGTGGAAATTTAAGTAGAAAACTTCGCAAGAAATAGTTTAATTTAATTATTAAGAATTAGTGGTTCGGAATAAAACTTCGTTTACTGTTAAAAAAAAATAAGAAAGAATATATAATATTTGTAAGCCTCTACTGAATGCATCGATTACTTTAATATGGATTAAACGTCGATTACGTCGATCCTATGGTGTTCCGGACGAAACGCCGATATGTTTCGTAGAGTGTGGACTGTATGAAGGAATGGATTTGGGTTACAGCTCCAGAATATCCGAAAAGGATGCAGAGACCTTGTTGATATTCCCAGAGAGAACGCCGATTGCGCTCCCCAGGTTATGGAGTGTAAGGGGTAGGCTTTGGGATTTAAGGCAAGAATATCAGCCAAGTATCCAAACAACTTGATGATATTATAAAGGCTATGACTGTATTACATCTAGGGTATTCATTCGGTTAACCCTTAATCGGTTAACCGATTAATAACTACCCGATTAACTGATCGGTTAAAAAAAAATTGGCTTTTTTCGATTAACGGTTAAACCGGTTAATTTCAGTCGATTAACCGATTAACCGATGTAATAAAATTTTTGATTTTTTGTAGTATTAAACCATATTTTTTTGTGTTTTTAATTGTGGGTAAGTTCCAAAACGGCAGTTGCGAACCAACTCGCTTTTTTAAGCGCATTCTACAATGCAATCGTTTAAAATTTTGCAACGTTATCTGTAGCTAAAATACAGTACAAAAACAGTAATTAAGGAATTCGGAAATTAACTTTTTTGCAGAATGCTCGGTGCTGAGCTTTGCAAGGATGAGTTAGATGATGACCTGCAAACTTAAGAAACTCACGATGGTAAAAACCACAACAACAGAATTAACCGAAACAATAAGAAGTGTTAAAAATTTAAAAAAATTAAAACAGAACTCTAATAGCCTAATGGAAGATTTTATATATTTAGAAAAATCCAGTTAAAGGACTGATAAATTAGAAATTTTGTATTAAGGGTTACTTTCGATTTCTCCAACCTCTACGATAATTGAACGAATTTTTTCCATGTCAAGTTTTATCAACACTAAAGAAAAGTGTAAAATTAACCAATTGTTTTTCTAAAAGATCATTTTATAAGATCTACATATGTAAAATATGTATAACATAGTTATGAATTAGTTCAAGAATTGATATGTTATTGTTTTTTTTACTAATAAACTCCAAGTAATAATAATTTTTCATTTTTATTTATTGTAATGACTTAATTTATAAAAAAAAAACTTTATTAATCGGTTAACCGATCAATAACAAAATTAACCGATTATTAACGGATTAAACCAAAACCTCGATTAATTAATCGAGCGGTTAACCGATTAAAGCAAAAGCCCGATTAAATGAATACCCTAATTAAATCAATTGTAAAATTAAATATTTTTTGATAGTTTTAAGATTCTGAAGGATATTATATGATCAGGATAATATGCAATTCTTCCACACGTATTTATTATTCTATGTGTTTTTACAATTCCTTTTTAACTCGTTTTATTCATAAAATAAAAAAAGTCTGTTATTTTTAATTTATATACATGCTCTTTTAAATTTGTTAATATTAATGTATGTCAGTGTCTTGCAGATGACATTTTTACATGAGTTGTTGACAAACAGCATCAGGTTTGTGGAGAAAAGTCAGTTTAATGAAAGAATAAATGCAAGAGATTAAACAGAAATTAATATTAAATTTGTTTTCTTTGATTTTTTTTTTAAATCTTTACAAATTTTACGACTTAATATGTATTCATATTACACTGTGCAACATTTTTGAATTCATTGAGTGCAAACTCTTTCTCGTGTAGGATTCCTCCATCGAGACAAATAAAATCCTCTTTGCGTTTTGCCACTGTAGCTGAAGGCCAAAAATGGTGAAAAAAAAGATATAAAAAGGAAATTGTTTCGGCATTTTAGCAATTTTGGGGCACTAGATTCAGTTTTTTCGCGCTAGCTTGTTACACACTTTTTTCTCCTAGTGTATAACTGCAGTTGAGCCAAAGATAGGAAAACAAAATTTCAATTGGTTTTCGAGAAAAATTGCATGTTCTTTAAAGGCATCAAGTTTTAGCCAAAATCTTTACGAGGCCATAAAATGCGAATAACTTAACTGCAAAACCCAAGTAGGGAATGGAAAATCGATTTCGATTCCAATCGAAAATCGATTTTGTGATAAAAAAAATCGATTTTTTGCAATCGAATTTACGTATGCGATTTTATACTGAAATCGATTATTGGGCTTTTCAAATCGATTTTTTTATTTTTATCAAAATTTTGGCAATTCTTAATTTTAATCTAAATTAAATCGATAAATTATGGGCATGCGCAATAAAACTTGAGATTTTTTTGTGCGTACATACGTGTATAGGTGGTATGTTTACGCAGTTTTCCAAGTTTAAAATTGTAGTTTTACGTATTTATTTATTTATTTATTCATAAAGAAGTTATGTAATAAGCCTCGTAGCCTTTTAGTACCCTTGGTCTTCTTTCAACTTTAATATAGGGGCTCTTGTTCTTCAGAAATTAAAGTCATCAATGGACAGTGAACAAAACAGCCCAAACATACCGTACCGAAACAAACACTGAAAGTCAGCTTTGTGAAAATCAACATACTAATAGAAACACAACAGGTGAATTAAACCATGGCGTTCCTGTGGAAATACGCTAATATTCAAACAGACCAGTGTGAGAGCGATATTTAAATCTAGTTATAAGCAGAGTGAAAAACGAAAAGTAAGTAATTTATCCTAACAAATACGAAATTACAAGGAAATAAATCTGCATCTTTCCGACATCAATGACATGCAAACGTTTGTTGTCTAAAACTAACTTAGCAAAGAAACAGTCGCCACCGATCAGGAACTTTTTATTGTCATAATCCTTTGAAATACTATCCATACATTTAGGCTTGTCACAAAAATCAATTTCGATCAAAAATGATTTGGTTTTATGTGAAGCAAGATACGAAATCACTTTCGATCGGAATTGATTTATGTGAAAAGCCAGACTGACTTCACAAGAACACAATTTTCATTAGTGAAATGTACATACATATCGCACTTGTTTTTCTACAGGTCATCTCAAAACTTACACATTTACACTTTTTGCAGGAAAATTATAAACAGTAGTCATATCTACCCACTGTAAAAATTTTATTTTAATTTCTCTAGAAGTTTGCCAAAAAAGATTCTGGTGTAACCCCCTTTGTGATATAAGGAATAAGTTTTCAAATTAATATTAAACGATTTTGAAATCGATTTTAAAAACGATTTTGAGGTTCGATTAATCGATTTCAAAAACCGAAATATAAAAAGTCGATCGAAAAATCGAAAATCGATTTTGGAATCCATTTGCCATTCCCTAAACCAGTGTTGAAAAAATTAGTACTTTAGTACTTTTTTCAGTACTCTTTCATATTAAAAATACCGCAGTATACCCACGATGTTTTTAGTACTTTTTAATCCTTTGCGCTTTTTAACTTTTAATATGTTTGCAACATTCCAATCTCAGCGTTAAATTAAAACTGTGTTTGGTAATCATGTGTTTGTTGCAAAATTTTTGTTGCTATTATTTATATATTCAAAATAATTAACGACGTTAATATAGAATTGCAAAGCGAGGAAGCCAGGATTCGTATTTTGCTACCCAGTATGGAATATTTGTTTTTATAAGTGGCAAGAAATTGTATTAAAGGAATACATTGGATAATATGTCAGTAGACAATTTTAATTTATATGAAAACCATTTCCCTTTAAATGAAATTTGTTTTGGAACTCGATTTAACATTTTTTATAGAAACATGCTAAGTTTACAAGATAAATGTTTATAAATGGAAAGAAACTGCGAAATTATTTTGTTTGAGATTTTGCGAATCATTAAAAACTAAATTTTGTTTTGCACCTACAAATTGATAGGCAGATTCACTCCAGAATATATTATTTTCGGGAAAACCAATAGCAGAATACCATTGTTGTTAATGCTATTTGCAAACGAGAAAGAAAACAATGAAAATATTACTTATCAATCCCGTGTACTAGCGGATCTTCCAGAAATAAAGTATTTCAGAACTAAAAATATTTATATTAGTTAATTCCCAATTTTTATTTTTGATAAAAACACTGAAATTTATTATTGATGGGATACGCTTTTCCTATGCGCATTTCACTGGCTGTTTAGGGCAGATCGTCAGGAAACTTTATCCAAAAAGATTTTAAAAAAACTAAAGATATTAAACCAAATAAAACTGATAAGCGTATAAGAATTATAGCCAACAGTTCTACTTGTAACCATATCAAAGTTTAAACAAAAACATCAACAATAAACAGTGAGTTTATCAGCTTATCCCATCAACAATAAATTTCAGTGTTTTTATCAAAAATAAAAATTGGGAATTAAGCACGAATAACTAAATCTTTTAAATTAAAATTTTGTATTCCCAAAATTACTTTGATAATAAACTGGCAAGTGCACAGCCTAAAAAAAGCTTAACGGGCAACATGCTTTTGCAAGTTGTTTTTGTTTTCATTTTGTTTTTTCTTAACCTACTTATGCTGGGTACACACAATGCAATGCATTTACGCAATCTAGCAAATTAAATTCATTTACATTCATTTTTCATTCATTTCAGATTGCATCAACATCAAAACGTATTGATATTTTGAGATTGCGTTGATGTAGATGGCATGTAGATTGCACTGTGTGTACCCAGCATTACAACTACAATTAATGTTAGAAGAATTCCAATCAATTGTAGTGGGGAATGTAATAAGAGATAAACACACTGTTTATTGTTGATGTTTTTGTTTAAACTTTGATATTGTTAGAAGTAGAACTGTTGCTTATAATATCTAATAATTTCTCCATAACAATATCAGCAACTATAGGAGATGCTGGAGAACCCAGAGGTAGCCCCTTTTTCAGTGCATATATTTTCCTATCAAATTGAAAATATCTATTTTCTACTATACAGAACTTTATAATTCTCAAAAATAAATCCTTATTAATATTCGTTAATCCTGAAATTTTGTCCCAATTTTCCTCAATAATTCTTTAAAGTTTGTAGAATGGAATTTTTTAAATTTATTTTGATAATTTTGTTAATTGAAATTTTAAAATTTTTTTTTCCATATGTTAAACACAATTTTTGTAATTTTATTTTATTTAAAAAATTTCCTGAAGAAGATTTCCAACGGAAATCGAAATATCGAAAATAAAACTATTTTAATTAATTTTATAAAAAAGTGACCTTAAGCTTGGATAATTTATTAAAGTGTAATACATAATATAAAATATTTTAAAAAAATATTAACAAAAAGTACCATTTGGTGAAAAAAGTACCCTTTTAGTTGAAGTTCAGTACCATTTCAAAATTTCAATTTTGCAACACGGGCCTAAACCCAAGTAGGGTTAACTTGTACGTATGAATAATATTAAATAAAATAGATTATCCGCAGATCATTTGTATAGGGGATTTGGTGAATTATTGTACGTATTAGTGTTTTTGAGAATATCAATTTTTAATATTCGCAAATACGAATATCTGCAACAATACATTCGCCAAATGTGATATTTAGAGTCACTCAATATTTTAAATTAAAATGAGAAATATCTTCGGTTTTCGTCGATAACAATAAGATCAAAAATAAACTGTCACAAGGCCTAATGTATTTAACATTATTATGACCAGGGAAACCAAAACATATGCTCTAAAAATATGCAGTTAAAAATCAAAAATATGCCGAAAAAAATTTTTATTTATGTTAACAAAACATTTAACCATTCACTAAAATTTGCATACAAAAAACCAGTCAAAAATTATTATGTGTAAAGCTTCACCATTTGTGCATGTGATATTATAGACCGATGAATATTAAAACGAATACGTTTTATCAAATCAGCTTCCATAGACAGACAACCAGCCAGACGGAAGGACAAACATAGTTAGATTGATGTGGAAAGTGATTTTAAGAGTGAAAATAGAATATAGATGACGAAATTAAGGCAAGACGTTTTGACTAAAATATGCAAAAAATGTTGCAAAGGGAATTAAATGCAGAAATATTCATTAATAAATCGATGTTAAATTTTTTTATAAGCCCATTTCACAATTTTGTGGAAATAGTCTTGCATTTAAACTTCACCAACAAAATATACAGCAATGCACTTGCTACTCTTTTGCAAATATGCAACGCTTAAAACCAATAGGTAATATTTACTTGACTTATGCAAGACTTGATTGCAAACCGGCAGCTAATGCTCAGTAAGCCAAGTCGATCGGTTTGTTAAACGCAATCGCATACCTCTCGCGCATACCCGCAGTTGACTTTATTTTGTTAAAAAGCCTTTTGTTCTGTCGCTGCCGCTAATGAAAGTGTATCGGCTTGGTTAAATTTGCTGACAATAAAAAAAATAAAAATTAAAAAGAACAATTAAAAGTTAAAATATAGTTATATGGAAAATTAAAAAAAAAACGAATAAAACGGGATAAACCCAATAAAAAGTGGACAAAAAATAATTGTTCTTAAAATAATTTCTTAGACAGTAGATAATAGTTATTTATATCAAGCAGCTGTGAGTTCCGTGTTTTGCAACAAAAGTTTCAAACTTAACCAAAGAGTTCAATCACAATTCATAGAAAATATTTACAATTGCATCGTGAATTGGGCTATTGTTTCTGCCTTAATTAGTCCCACAAAGAAAAATACGCAATTGCATATTTACCATTACCCTGATTATGATATTTTGATGACTGGATCTAAAGTTATCAACTTCGCACTCGAATGGCACTACTGTACATTTTAAAATTTGTATACTTACTGGCAAGGTAGAAATACGGTGTTCATTTAATCGGGTGTTTTTTTTTTTGTTCGAACAAACGATTAATCAATATTTGGCATTTTTAACTTATTCGAATAAACTAATAAAATTTTAAAATTAATCGATTAATAGAATAATTCTAAAACCAGAAATTTTATAAATTACGAGATTTTTTTATAATTTTAGAAAAAATTAGTACTTGAGTAAAAAACATTCTTTTTTATATAAAACTTGTCAATGTAGCTCCAAATTGTTGCTTTACTTTCGGTCACTTGGATTTTAAAAGCGTCAATAGCACTTTGGATTTTTTAAAACTTTTAACGGACATTCCATCCTCTGCTATGCTTCTGCAAATAATTTGCTCTAGAGAATCGATCGAAGTATCTTATTAAAAATATTAAAATAAAAATAAAAATTTTAAAACGACCCTGCAATGAAAGTTCATAAAAAAATTCTATTTTATCTACTTTATTCTTTAAGTATCTATTATTTTTGCAAGAACAACACCTAAAACCACCTAAATTTAAAGCTACGGTCACACTTGGAAAATATTTGACGAAAAAGGCGTGACCAACAGGCAACCTTATATATAATTTTTTTAATTCTAATATTTATTTTGATTTTTATACCACATCTTAGAAAAAACAGGTTTTTGCTATGTCTAGCAGTATAATAACCTTTATTTTGTGATTTTAAGACAATGTTAAATCTCACTTACTATTAACAAAAGTAGTGGTTATGCTTATTTGGTCAAATGTTTTATAAATGTGACCGTAGCTTAAGTTATCGTTTGATTTCAATCTCTTTTCGTGTTGATTTCTAAAACATACTCGATAAATTAATATAAATCTTTGAGTTAACACACTTTTGTCGTTTATTCTTTTGTGAAATGAATTATTTAATTGTGTTGAAAAATATAAGCTAAATTACTCACTTAACATGACTATTTTTTTTCCAACGTACACATACATTTAGTTTATTTATTCGGCTTAAAACTTTAAAAAAATTATACATTAAACAGAAATACTTTATGACTACTATATATAAAAAAAAGTTATTTGGCGGACCCTTTATTATTATTATTCGATTAATCGGTATAAATTCTTCGATTAATCCTTTAATCGAAATTAGCAATTTTAAATTATTCGAAAAATTCATCGTTTTTAAATTTTTCGATTAATGTAAAAGAATTAAAGAGACTGAACACCCTTGCAAAAAGTAAATAAGGAAAACTACGAGTTTCTTTAACCTACACTCATGCAATATTTAGTGACACCAACAATATTTAGAATGTCATATATCCGAATATGCTACAAAAGTTTTACCGCCATATTCATAAAAAATATTTCTGGCTTTAAGCAGGTTTTTGAAACGAATTTTCTATGAAAAGTATAAGAATCTAGAACTAAAGACGTGACTCAAATAAGATCTTTAAGCGTTCATAAAAAAGTATGAAAATTGGGTGCCACATGAACTGAGAAATATCGAACACCGATTTCACTCAACAGAAATTCTGTTTGAGTAATACCACAATTCCAAACGTAAACTATTATATTTATATTTGTATTAAAAACTACTAACACGAAACTATTAATTTAATTTAACAAGCGACAAAAATCAAATAAATCAATTTGAAATTACATGGGTAAATAATCACAACTCTCCCTAATATACCCACCTGGTACTTATTATATCATGATGTAAACCAATTTTTAATGCTGGCTTTGTTGGTTTTTTTTTTCAAAAATCCTTTTTTTGCAGATTTTTTAAGTTTTTTAAGATTTTTTAAGTAAAATTTTTTTAAATATTTTTTCTTTAATTTCTTTAATAATCACAACTCTCCCTAATATACCCACCTGGTACTTATTATATCATGATGTAAACCAATTTTTAATGCTGGCTTTGTTGGTTTTTTTTTTCAAAAATCCTTTTTTTGCAGATTTTTTAAGTTTTTTAAGATTTTTTAAGTAAAATTTTTTTAAATATTTTTTCTTTAATTTCTTTAATTTTAAAACTCTTGTATTTTTTTAACGTTTTCGCAAAATATTTGCTTCAGTTTGCAGAATACGAATACGAATGTCATGAAATAGGTGAATATTTGCCGATTCAAATACGAATATTTGTAGCATCACTAGTAAACAAACTCAATTACATATCATATTTCAACTTCTTAGCTCATCCTACGTTTTCAACATCTTGTAGCCCCTAGCATCAAAAAATCGTTATTCTCGAAGAGGGGCATTTAGTATAATTCTTCTTTTTTTCTAATACCAAATAAAAGTTGCCAATTTCCTAATTACATACTTTTTAGAATGGAAATATTCAGAAAAAATTTTGTTCATTTTGCTCATCCCGTATGGGGGCTTGGTGAAATAATGGCGATGAAAAATTAAATATTTAGAAAAATATTGTTGCCTTTGCTCGTCCCCTGCGACCACTATCGTTCTAAGACTCTTATCTCTGCACTCAATAGAAAAATCAATCGATATTAAATCCGAAACGGTATTAAAAGTATGGTGAGTACGGATTTTCTTAAATCAAGTACAGAAAGATTGATTCAAGTACGGATTTTCAATCGCGAAATACTTTACTTATCCATATTAAATTCCAAATTCGTACTGGCAATAATCCGAAAATGAGATTGATTTAATTCAAACTAACATTAAACCAATATCAAAATGCGCTTTAAACAGTTATAAACTTCATTAATTTCTGAATTCGTACTTAAAATAATCCGAAAACGAGATTGATCTAAGGTAAACTAAGACTAAACCAATCTTATAATGCGCTTGATTCAAGTATTATAAAGTTAATTTACTCCCGAATTCGTACTTGAAATAAACCCAAAGTGAAATTAGAAGGAGAATTTTATTATGATTGATTTACAACTTACCCGTTTTACACCTGAAAGAATTCCAACTATAAAGCACCAGCATCATTCCCAATATGGTTTTTACTTTAAAAACTTAATGTACAATATATAACTTAAAATATAAACTAAATGAGAAGCAAGAGTTCAGTGTTACTTTTAAAACATGAAAATAATATATTTTTTTCTTGTTGTTCTGTTGTTTTTGTTTCTTCTTGACACAACAAGAATATCGTTTTTTAACTTCTTGTTTGGTGTTGTTGTTGTGTCTGCAACAAACGTTGATAAGTTTAAATTTAAGATTCAAACGCTCACTTTGTAATTTTACTCTCAGAGTGGCACTACCAACGAAAAGTTTAATCTTTTTTTTACTTGGTTTAAGAATTTTGTACTTATTTTAAGAAATTTCGGCATTGATTTTGTAAAGTTATCTCAATTAGGATTGTTTTAAGTTCGTTTTAGTGTTATTCATATTTGAATCAGAGAACTGCAAAATCAACTATTTTTGTTAATTTATTCATGCGCTTAAATTAACATTAACTCTATGCCTGCAAAACAAAGTTCAACTTTGGTAATTTTGACATCGTTTTGTACACATTTGATTTGTGCATGTGTGAGTTTTAGCGCACGCAATAACACAAACTCCTCTTAGTCAAAAGGCAAACATTCTTATGCTTTTGCATTCACGTAGTCATTGTCCACTCGATGAGGCAGCGACGAACTAAATTGGTATGAGTACTAGTCGCTTTGTTACATTAACATTAACAGCAATAACAACAACAACAACAACAATAACAACAATAGCAACAACAATAACAACAATACATTTTTGTTAAGAAATGATAAAAAATAAAAACAGCCTTCTTTTTCTATGGAAATTGTTTGTACCTAGTGCGTTTGCGTTACATTTCAATTTTTTTCTCTTGTACTACATACCCTGTCGGACATTCAGTTAACTTTAAATTAACTGAAAGCTAACTATTTCTCAACTAGTGGTGGTTGACACCTGCACTACTTTTATATGGAATTAACTAACTATTTTAACATTGCGATGTCCTAGGAAGTAGTCGATTGTCCGACTCTGCACTACTTTCAATTAACTTTAAGTTAACTTTTTGTAGCTAGCTATAAACTCAATACTTTAAGTTAGCTTTAAGTTAAGTTAGTTTAAGTTAAGGCCGATTAAGGCCGATCTATGAATGTTATTCATTGGATGAATACTTTCAAAAAAATAAAAAAATTTTATTTTTTTATTTTATTTTCTTTTATTTTATTTCTTTTATTTTATTTTATTTTATTTTATTTTATTTTATTTTATTTTATTAATCAAAGTTGTTTTTATTCAACTTTTTTTTTAATCAGAGTCGCTGGCGGGAATCGATCCCTCAACCTCGGCGCTGATAGACTTGCTCACTACCAGCTAGCCTACTGGGGCAGTCTAGTTTTTGAATAAAAAAACTATGTTTTTTGCCATTACTCAATTAAGAGCGTAAATATGAGATTAAATTGTCATAACATAACAACAATAACAACGTTGATTTTTTTTGCTAACGACTTGGCTCTCTCTACTTAAAATATACAACACAGTGTTTGTATACACTTTGGTTAATGTAAATTTTGCATTGCGTAGTAGTTGGCTTTAAGTTAGTCTACACAAGCTAACTTAAAGTTGGGTTTTTTTGTAGTTCGCTACTCATTTGACGGCAGGGTAGCAACTGCTGAATGCCTAAATGAGTAATGATTGTTTGATTTCTGGCTTCTTTGTTTGTATTTTTTTTTCTTTACCAAAACAATAATTGTCGCACCGAAGACACAAACATCTTAATTAAAAACCGAAGCTAAACGATGGTATAAATAACAAAGCACGATGTGCATTATTTGAATGACTGCAAACCATCAGCGAATGTGTGCAGTTGCGCAAGTTTGATTGTATGACCGAAAGCGAGTGTATTTGTTGGTATTCATTAAATGCGCACAAAGCCGTTCTCTGATTTGAATGTTTGAGTATGACTCGTACTTAATCAGAGAACTGCAAAAATCACTATTCTTGAATTACTAACACGCTTAAATTTACATTCACTCTATGCCTGCAAAACAAAGTTCAACGTTGGTAATTTTGACATCGTTTCGTACACATTTGATTTGTGCATGTGTGAATTTTTTATTGTTTGCATTAATTGATGTGCACGCAATAACACAATTTTAGTCATTGCCCACTCGATGAGACAACGACGAATGTAAATTGGTATGAGTGCGAGTCGCTTTGTTGGTATGATTGTTGAAGGAATTAGTTCAAATAAATCCAATTTGTTTTTGTTTTTAGTTTTTTAAAAGCGTAACAAGCAACATTAACAACATTTAATTGTACATACAGAACTACTGTACTTTTTAAGATGTGATAAAAAATAAAAAAAGTCTTCTGTTTCTATGAAAATTATTTGTACCTATGTGCGTTTAGTTTCATTTCAATTTTTTTTTTCGAATCCAACATATGAAAAAACTTTAATACGTACTACATACATAGCAACTGCTGAATAGGTATCAAAGCAATGATTTTTGTGTATTTTTCTTTATCCTTGTTTTTTACCAAAGCAAAAATTGACGAACGAAGCTAAATATGGAATGAATGGCAAAGCCAATACGCTGTGCATGACTTGAATGAATTTTAAAACAACACCAATGTGAGTGGCTGAGAAAGTTTGATTGCATGAACACAAATAAGTGTATTAGATGTTGTTCATTGAATGCGAATTTTTTGCAATCGCACACAGCCGTTCTCTGTACTCACTGTGTTTTTCTTACTGTGTCGAATATATTTGCTTAAAGATTTCATACACCATATATTTCTAATATATTAGACCGATTTTCAATACCAAATAAATCTGTTCTGTTCAAATAATTTTTACCAGATTTTATTTCCATAATTCCGCAATCGTGCTTTCAACAAGAAGATAAACAAACGGAAGGAAATCGTTATATCATCTTAGAATTTCACATTGTTCCAAAAAAATATATCTTAAAGGGATTCTTATGTTTGTAATGATGGTGGGTATAAAATGAAAATTTAATTTTAAATAGTAACTCTAAAAAAGAGGATTTGAAATTTCACTAAAGAATTAAAAACAATTACTAGCAGCTTTTAATTTTATTATTTAAGGACACGTGCAAATCCTCTCTAGTGTCTTTCAAAAACATACAATCAATTCAGATTTTTTTTTATTTATTTTAGTATTTTTTTCATTCTGTATTTTAAAGTCTTAAATAAATAAAATTAAATCCAATAATCTGCATACTGTATTAAACTTTTCAAGTAATGTGGTCAAGTAGAGATTTTTTCATCTCTATTTTTTTAATTTATTTCTTGCCTTTTGCACATATTCTGGTAACAGACACAAAAAACGACATAAATAAACTAAGAAGAGAGGCAAAAAATGTAATAAAATTTGCTTTTGTTTGCATATTTTAATAGGAATTTAACTCGATTGCAAGCCAAGGATACAAACAAGTGGGCAACATTTGTGTTTTTGCTTTTTACTACAATACATAAATTATGCCAATCCTTCCTAAAAAAAATAATTTTGTGAAGCCAAAAAGACAAATATTGAAATTTGGTTAAGATTTTTTTTTATAAATTTTATAATTTTTTTTTTTTTAAATTCAAAATTTACTAAATATTTTTTCGACTTGAAAAATTTTTTTTTAGCTAATTTACTCTTTAAAATTTTCATTCTTTTACCCCACTGTTACTTGGTTACCCATATGCTGACCATAGTGCATTAACAAACCATAAAATATATGAAGAGCTAAAGAGTTAGAGTTAGCTGTAGGATATTTCTTTGTATGTGTATAGAATTAGATAAATTTATTTTGTTGCAAAATAAATACGATAAGACAAGAGGGATTTTTAACTTAACTCAACTCTTTTTTTACACATTTCGTAATTAAATATTTCAATAAGAGATAAGAAGAAAAAATAAAACTAAAAAATCTAAAGAAAACCAAATAAAAAAAAAAAAAAACAGAAACAAATATGCAAAACAGATATGAATTAGAAAGACAAGAAGTTAGTTTAATTTTATACAAATCTAAATTATAGAAATAAATAAATTATTTTAAAACTTGTTTTTAAGGAAAAATGGCATCTTTGAAATTCAGTATTGTCAGTAGGGATGATTTGATAAGTCGTGAATAATGTACGTTCAAGTTTAGCTCTTAAATTATTTCGACTAATTTATAGCTCTTTTTTTTGAGGATTTTCCGGGAAATTTGATTGTTTTAAATTAATTTTTTAAGCCATTTTCTCGATACGGTCGAAGTCGATTGTCTTTGATTTATTGATTGCCCAATTTTCCATCTCCTGTGTCCACAACTGCATCACTATACATAATAAATATGTGTCTTACATGGTGTCATATAACATTTTATATGAATAAAATAATATGAATTTTTTATTAACTTTATTTTAAATTTTATTTTTGTCAGCAATACCTAAATAGCCATATGGAAAAAAGTACCAGAAAGATTTACATATTCGAATTTCCGAAAAGTTACAAAATGTGCCTGAAGGCTTTCTAATGAGAGGAGAATGCAATTTAACTTTTATTTCTATCTCTATAACTTAAGAAGATAAATGGGTTACCAAAAAAGTACCTAAATTATGTTTTCGCCCTGTTTCGACACCTAAATGTACATTTTTCAAAAAGCAATCAAACACCTGTCCACTTTTGTTTTGATTTAATAATGATGTTTTTTTCTGAATTTTATGTCTATCACTGCTAGACTTTACCAGATTTTACCCATTTCTGACCCCTTAGGATTTGCATTTCAAAAAAATCTCTTCTTGTTGTATCTACACATCGAAAGTGGTGTGTGTCTTCATGAAATATTTTAAGTTTCTGGCCTCAGTTGTTTGGGCTGGGCGATGCTCCGTCACTCTCATCTTATATAAATAGTAGGGTATTCACTCGATTAGTTCCCAGCAAAAACATACATTGCAAAGTAATGCGTAAAAAAGCTTATATAACTACTCTTCACTACTTCTACATTGGCATTTTAACTTATTATTTTAACACGGGGATGTCATTGGAGGCAAGTACTTACCACTCTCGCTTACAAATATGGAGTTAAATAAGTCATTACCACATTCACTTACAAATAGGGAGTTAAATAAGTCATTAAGTTTATGATACAATATCGATATCATATGTTTTAATTTATACAATCTAGACGATGTCGTTATAATAACGTTTGGTTGAGACCACAACACCAAGTTTTTAATCAATTTTTTAATATAAAAATATATATCAGAATCAATTAGGTATTTAAATTTTTCATAATCAAATTTATTACAAATTGTTCTTCATTTAGAACAAATAAAATCAGTTTGTATTAGATTTGAATAAATAAAACCTTAGATGCAAATTTCATTAGCCAACTCATTAACAAGTACTTATGTATCAGTTTATATGCCAGCCATTACTAAACTACTTCTATGTAATGCAGATGGTATGAAGTAGGCATTGAAAAGTAAGTTGTTCAGTAATTGCAAGTCATTACCAAGTTTTTGCTCTGTTGTTGTTCGATTAATCGAGAAATTTTTCCGCCATAATTTGATCGAATAATTAAAATAGCCAGTTTCAAATAACGAATAACTCGAACAAATTATGTCAATTAATCGATAAAAATTAATTTCTTAGAAATGACTACTTTTTTTATGTAAAAATATTTTGTTTACATTTTTAACCTTAAAACCAAGTTACAATTTGTTACCTTTTGCATTTATTTTCTTTACTCATACTTTTAAACATACTTAAGTTCATTTTTAGATTTGAGCATGTTTGACAAATAATGTAAATCACTATTAACAGGGTTTTAAAAACTGCAGTCGGAACAAAAAACGAAAATTTGTGTACAACTCTTGATTTTTGAGTTGGTTTGACAGCGACCGTTTACATTTAATGAATCAAAAGAAAAAGCAAAAGTTTTTTTTTGGCCAATGACAAGTAAAGAAGTGAAAGAAATGGCAGTTTTTCTACTTTTTTTTTTTTTTTTTTTTTTTTCTCAATATTATTTATTGAATCTTCATACATTTAAATATGAACTAACAATAATAATTCAAATCTTAACCTAATACTTTATTTTATGTCCTGCCAGTGCCAGACAAAAATTTTCTTCATCACGGGTTCTGTTCACTTATCTAGGTGTTTGTCGCTCATCTAATTGGATAAGTGCTGCAGTGTCTCTTCTTCTTAAGCGAGTGTGGCCGCTATCATTTAAAATATTTCGTGCTAGTGGGTTTGGATGCAATTCGAGCCTTTTTAAGTATTTTACTGCATATTTCGTAATCATAGTTTTGACTAATGGAACATTGAGATCCCTGTGAATATTTGAGTTTTTTACATACCAAGGGGCAGCTGTGATTATTCGAAGAATTTTATTTTGGCGCCTTTGAATCTTTTCTATATTAGAGGCCGAGGCAGTGCCCCATAACTGAATACCATAGCACCAGATTGGCTTTAAGATGGAGTTGTAAAGAAGAAGTTTGCAGTCGAGACTAAGGACAGAGTTTCTACCAATAAGCCAATGAATTTGAATGGCTTTTAGTTTCATTTGAGTTAATTTTGCCTCTATATGGCATTTCCACGTTAATCGCCGATCCAGATGTATACCCAGATATTTTACATGCGAAAGTTGAGGAATTATTTGATTGTTGATTGTTATATGGGGGCAAGATTCCCGGCGCAAGGTGAATGTTATATGCACGCATTTTTGCTCATTGACCATTATCCTCCATTGTCTTAACCATATTTCTAGTTGAAATATATGATGCTGTAAGAAACGAGATGCTTCATAACGGTTTTCGTGGACGCTTAGAAATGCTGTATCGTCTGCAAATGTTGAAGTTTGGGTGTAGTTACTTGTTGGCATGTCCGAAGTATAAATTAAATATAATAGAGGGCCCAGGATGCTGCCTTGTGGGACTCCAGCGCCAATGGGCTGAGGTGAACTTAAGAAATTTCCTTCTTTAATAATAAATTGACGACCGACTAAGTAGCTTTCTAGCAGCTTGTGTGTGTTTGCTGGTAAATTTTGTTTCAATTTATGTAATAAGCCTTCATGCCAGACTTTATCAAATGCTTGCGAAACATCGATGAAGAGTGCTGAGCAATATTTTTTTTCTTCAAATGCTTTTCTTATGACATTTACTATTCGATGAGTCTGTTCGATTGTGCTGTGTTTTCTTCGAAATCCGAACTGATGGTTTGGAATACATCTATTTTCACTTAAAATCGGTGTTAATTTTGAAACTAATAATTTCTCAAACAGCTTTGACATATTTGATAATAAGCTAATTGGCCTATATGACTCAACTTTTGTATGATCTTTACCTGGCTTTGGTATCATGGTAACTAAGGAAACCTTCCATTTTTGAGGATAGTATTCAAGGCGTAAAATAGCATTAAAAATAAAAAGAATAATTTTCTTTGCTGTGCGAGGTAGCTCTAAAAGCATTTTATTACTGATTTTATCAATACCAGGTGCCTTCTTAGTGTTTAAGTCACAAATAGCCTGTTCGATTTCTCTTATCTCAAATCTGAGGGGAATAGCTGCTCTAGCAGGAACAGGTGGTAACTCGACCGCAGTATCGTGAGATATATTTGGGGTAAATACGTTTTTTAAATGATAAACAAACAGATTTCCCTTTTCGTTATCATTTCTTGCCCAACTTCCGTTCAAGTTTCTTAATGGTGGCTTAGAGATAACTGGCCTATTTAGATTTTTAGCTGCACGCCATAATGAGTAGTCTGATTGCGGAGTTGCATCAAGTTCCTTAAGATATTTTTGCAGAGAATCCGTTTTCTGTATCTGTAGTAACTTTCTTAGCCTTCTTGTACAATCTTTTAACAAACTCTTAAGTTGAGGGGATCTGTGCAATTGCCACTCTCTTCGGGCTCTTCTTTTTTCAGACAGGAGACGCTCAACATCTGTGGAATAAATTTTAATATTTTTAGTTTTTTTTTGGGTAATACTGGAATGTTGTACAGCTAGCTTTAGAAAACTGTCAAAATTAAGAATAGCGCGATCTACGTATTCCGGTGTACTAAGCGGAATATTTTCTGTGCAATGGGTGCTGAGATATTTTTTATATTTTAGCCAATTGATTTGTGTAGCTGGCGTCGCTAAGTAACCAGTTGGAGATACAGTTCTATTGGGGTTCATTAAAGTAACAATTGTTGGTGTGTGGTCGGAAGATAATTCTAAGGAAGCTTCAACATAAATCGTTTCTAAGGGGATGTTTTTAACCACGCCAAAATCGATGATATCTGGTATTTTTTGCTGATCAGTAGGCCAATATGTTGGTTGTCCGCTCGCTATCACATTCAAATCCATTTTAGTAATAGTATTAAATAGAACACGACCCTTTGGTGTTATAAGTCGGGACCCCCAGAAGGTATGTTTAGCGTTATAATCGCCAGCGGCCAGGAAACAGGGTCCTAATGATTTGAAATATTTATAATATTGGCCTTCTGATATTGAATATCTAGGTGGGGAGTATAACGATGAGATTACTACGTTTCTATTTAGTTCTTCAACGCAAATGTTTGTTGCTTGAAGATAATCTTCACGATGATCACCCATTAGGTAGTGTTTGACTCTGGATTTAATTAAAATGGCAGAACCTCCGCAAGCTCTATCTCGAGGGTCCTTTGTATCATATAGTATATAACCATTTATTTTAAACGTATTTTTTGAAGTCAAATGAGTTTCAGAAACCATCATGACATCAATTTGTTTATTTTTAAGAAAGTATTCTAGTTCATTTTTATGTTGGCGGATGCCGTTTGCGTTCCAAAAACAAATTTTTATACAGTTCATGGCTTGTTAAGTACAGCTTGCAATAACATTGATTGCATTCTAAGAATTTCCTGCATCATATTACCCATTGTGTTCGTAAAATTATTTACTGTTTGCACTAATGTTTCCATGGTTTTTTCTAAACGACTTAAATTAGAAACTGGAGTTTCATCATTACTTGGCGAGGCACCTTGCATTGGCTCATGGTTTGATTTTAGAACGTTAGCATAAGAGGTTCTGTTATTACTAAACTGGGGGGCTTGAATTGCATTTGTGATAACTTGATTTGCAACCTGCATTTGAGGGGCATTTGTTTTTGGTCCAACCGTCTGCTTGACGATATTATATACAGGGCATCCTCTATAATTGGCAGTGTGATTACCGCCACAGTTGCTACATTTTTTAACGTTGGGGTCGGTTTTAGGCTTATCGCAAGAAACTGTACCGTGTAGCTCACCACATACTACGCAAACAGGGGGTAAGTAGCAGTATGCCTTTGTATGGCCAAATTCTTGGCAGTTTAAGCACTGAACAGGTCCATTTTTTTTGTGCGGCTCCTCAATTGTGATTTTTCTGTGTAGAATATATTTTAAACTATAAATGGGATGCGTTTCGTTTTTTTTTAACTTAATGTCGCCGGGCTCTAATTCTACTCGAAATAGTGGTTGTGGATTTTTGTCTCTATTTCTAATATTTACCACGTGTTTTATCTTGAAGCCTTTTTCTTCTAAGAAAGTTTTAATTTCCTCTGGGTCTACGCATGAATCAATTCCCTTAATCACCACCTGGAGACCTTTACTGCTCTTGAGTTGGTATGTATAAAAACTTTTTTTAAGTGCCTCAAATTTGTTAATAATTTTGCGAAAATCATTTTCATGATTCACTTGAATTTTCGTTTCATTTATGCTACCTCTCTTTATTGCGGCTACATAAAACGAATTTTCACCAATCAACGAAATTAAACTCTTTATTAGATCATTTGAGTTATGCTCCCTAAGATATATCGGGGGAGGCTTGGGCGATCTTATGACGTTTGGTGCTTCAGAGGATTCATCCTCCAGAATTGCAAAGCGATTTTGGGAATTTATTTTGTCAAAAGATGGCACTTTTGATGCCGAAGCAACAGCTGAAGAGGTAGGGCTGCGACCCCGCTTAAGGACTGTTATATACCTGTCCATACCAACTTGGACTTGAGGCTTTTGGCAACTTTTTACAGGGGGGTTTTCCATTGCATTAGTGTTTTGGTTCATGGTATCATTTCCCACTAAATTTATTTTTGACGTAGCGGCAATACTTGTTGGCCTGGCAACACTTGTTACCAAGTCTATTTTTAGTTTTTTTAATGAGTCACTATCCACCGTTTGTGTAAATAAAGAGGGTGAGAGGGAACGAGTGCGAAAAATTGGCTTAGCCGTTAAGTGGTTACTATTGTTTTGTTTTGTTTTATTTATTTCAACATTATTTTCGTTGGCATGCACTGTCACATAAGCATTTCTATCATTTAATTTTATTGTTGTTACATTGTTTTTACTCATGCAAGAAATTGTTTTTGTTTTTCACCGGTTTAATGTGCTTTTAATGTTTTTATTATTTATTTTATTTTACAACAACAACGCCAAAAATAAGAAATTTAAACTAAAATGTTTGTGCACAGAATATGTATACATACACATGTATGAACATTCATACGTACATATGTATATATTTTTGCTTTATTTATGTTTATTTAATTTTTCGTTTTAATTGTTCACTTTTATGTTAAATAATTTAAATAAAAAATATCATATATTTTCCAGCGTCCATTCGCTTAGTGTTTATATTCCAAAATCAAATTTAATTAATAATAAATTAAAATCGTATGCGGGGTTGAAAATACACGTCCGTTTCACAACAAAGCACAAACTGAACTGGTTTTTCTACTTTGACTGCAGTTTTTTAAACGCTGACTATAATCGTCAAATTCGTCCCAAAAAAATCATCAGCAGTTATAAATGTGTAAACCATGTACTGTCAGATTATGGGTAACCTGTTATTACCCGAAATGTTGACATTTAAGATATCATTAGATCCGTCTTTAAAACCTAAGTGTCCTTGTTTGTAAACGAAGTGTCTGATTTTTGTCGTGAAATTCAAATACGTTAAAAAATAAATTAACCAAAAATCAGAGAAGAATTTAAAAACTAAAGGAAATTAAGAGGGATTACAAAAAAATATAAATAAGTTATCAGCCATGTTCTGGTAACCGAATACATACGAGTGTAATTGGAATCAAACGAATTTAAAAAAAATATCCTGTTTTCAATGTATAATATTTTATATATTACACTGGTTTACAGCCAAAAAATACCAAGAACGCCACATGCCTAGATAAGTTAATTGGGACCTCCTGAACACGAAAAACGCTGTAATTTTTTTTTTTTTCTAAGTACCGTTTTTAAGATAACGGTACTTTTGTGTTTTTCGGTGTATGATCCCACTCAAACGCTTGTGGAGCCCAACCGAAAAGTCCGATCGGTAATTGAATGCCTTTTCCGCCGATATGCTGCAAATTTCTATCTGATAAGAAATGGCTGAGTTATGGCACCTCAAAATTTGCCTATTTTTTACGTTTGTTTCAAAAATTTTCATTTTTATTTCGTTTTTTTTCTACGTTATAGTAAAGATCTGGAAAGTTTTATTTTTTTAACCTAATAGCTTATTTAATTACCAACATTTTAAGTGTAATTTGAAAAAAATCGGATGAAAAATAAAGTTTTTATTAAGGATTTTGTGGAACGACAATATTTTCATCCCATATCAAATTTCGTTTTTTTAATACGTTGAAACTGATGATTAAAAAAAACGATATGCCATTCATCTCGATCGGACTTTTCGGTTGGGCTCCACAAGGGTTTGAGTGGGACCATTAGCGTGGCCGTTAGTTGTATGGAGAACTTTTTTTTTTTGATTTCTTTTACTCTCCCCCTCCAAATCGGTTCAGTTTTATGTAAAAAAAAATACAAAAAAATTTCGTAGCGATAAGTTGTGTTTTAGGGGGGGCGTCCGTCCCTCAAAGTTTGCCATCAAGCCATTTATTCAAATGTAATTTGTTGCGTATGACTATTTTCTAAAAACAACATTTTACAAGAATATGATATATGGCAATATTTTAGCTCTTCTAGTCAACAACATAAGCCTCTAAGAAAGTTTTTTGCTAAAATCAATATTTTAGAAAATAATTAAGAAAATAAAAACAAAATACCAAACATTTTATATACGTTTTATATATATAAAAGGTGGATTTAATGTCAAGTGACCCAATTTTGGAATCGATGTCTTCCGATTTGTATGAAATTTACACCAAGGTTAGTCCTATTAGATAGTAGTTTACACACAAATTTTCAACAAGATCGGTCAAAATGTTTCAGAGGTAGAGGGGGTCAAAGTTTGCCATACAGGTGTTCTTTCTCATCCATGTAATTTATTACCTATTGGTGTTAGCAAAATTTGTCCCAAGTAGCTTAGATAGCTATTTAATCAATCTTTTTTAAAAATATTTTTTTGTTTTTTTTTAAAAATTTTTTAATATTTTTTTTTAAATTTAAAACTTTTTTTTTATTTTTTTTAGCCAAGTGTTAAATTTAAAAAAAAAAATTTAAAAAATTTTTTAAAAAAACAAAAACAATTTTTTTAAAAAATTTGATCAAAAAGCTATCTAAGCTACTTGGGACAAATTTTGCTTACACCAATAGGTAATAAGTTACATGGATGAGAAAGAACACCTGTATGGCCAAAATTTCAAACTTTGACCCCCTCTAACTCAGAAACTTTTTGACCGATCTTGTTGAAAATTTGTGTCTAAGCTACTATCTAACAGTACTAAAATTGGTGTAAATTTTATTTAAATCGAAAGACATCTATTTCAAAATTGGGTCACTTGACATTAAATCCACCTTTTATATATATAAAACGTATATAAAATGTTTGGTATTTTGTTTTTATTTTCTTAATTATTTTCTAAGATATTGATTTTAGCAAAAAACTTTCTTAGAGGCTTATGTTGTTGACTAGAAGAGCTAAAATATTGCCATATATCATATTCTTGTAAAATGTTGTTTTTAGAAAATAGTCATACGCAACAAATTACATTTGAATAAATGGCTTGATGGCAAACTTTGAGGGACGGACGCCCCCCCTAAAACACAACTTATCGCTACGAAATTTTTTTGTATTTTTTTTTACATAAAACTGAACCGATTTAGGGGGGGAGAATATAAGAAATCAAAATAAAAAAAATAACGGCCACCCTAGGGACCATACACCGAAAAACACAAAAGTACCGTTATCTTAAAAACGGTACTTAGAAAAAAAAAATTACAGAATTTTTCGTGTTCAGGAGGTCCCAATTCACTTATCTAGGCATGTGGCGTTCTTGGTATTTTTCCAAATTAAAAATTTGTAAAGCAGTGTTATACATTGAATTTGTATCTTTACCATAACTTCTCTTTAAATCAGGAAAAACAGCGGTGATTTTTAAAAAAATTGAACGGAGAATCTCCTTCGATTTCAATTTCACTCGATTTTAAGAAATAATAAATTGGCTTAAAAGGCTTTTCTTAACTGGCTGGCAAATGTCTTTTTCTGTTTATTAACAAAATAAAAGTATGCGTTCAAATAGAGATGTTTGTTTTTCCCATTGGATACAATTATTTGAATTGTTTGAGTTATTCTAGTAATTTAAAGCTTTTATTCGATTAGTCGAGCAATTTTCAAAACTCGATTAATTCCTTACTCGAACAAAACCAAAAGTCGAATTATTGGATACTCTAATAAATAGATAAAGTGAAAATAATTCTTACTTTCTTACGAAACACTCCATAAAGTGTCTCAAAATTGCCAAAATATCGAAAAATTTTCATTTTTATACCCTTTTTGGCCCACAGCTGCCAAACTTTGGACAATTTTGTAAAGTGATATTCAGGAAATATAAGAAAATTCGAAAAATTTATAAAATAATTAAAATTTATTAATTAATTTTTTACATTTTGCCAAATAGATATTTACCGAATTTCCAAAGTAAAATACAGGTCGAAAATATGAGAAAAGGCATTTTCTAGTATTAAAATGTTCTGAGAAATTATGAAGTATTATATTTATAAAGAAGTAATTTCAATTTTTAGGAATACAAAATTTTAATTTAAAAAGATTTTGTTATTCGTGCTTAATTCCCAGTTTTTATTATTAATAAAAACACTTGAAATTTATTGTTGATGGGATAAGCTATTCCTATGCGCATTTCACTGGTTGCTTAGGCCAGATCATCAGGAAACTTCATCCATAAACATTTTGGAAAAACTAAAGATATTAAACCAAATAAAACTGTTAAGCGTATAAGACTTATAGCAACAGTTCTACTTGTAATAATATCAAAGTTTAAACAAAAACACATCAACAATAAACAGTGGGTTTATCTCATCTTACATTTCCCACTACAATTAGTTGAAATTCTCTCAACATTAATTGTAGTTGTAAGTAGGTTAAGAAAAACAAAATAAAAAACAACAACAACTTTACAAAAGATGTTGACAATTCAGTGTTTTTTTAGGCCGTGCACTTGCCTGTTTATTATCAAAAAGTAATTTCAATTTTTGGGAATACAAAATTTTAATTTCAAAAGATTTTGTTATTCGTGCTTAATTCCCAGTTTTTATTATTGATAAAAACACTTGAAATTTATTGTTGATGGGATAAGCTATTCCTATGCGCATTTCACTGGTTGCTTAGGCCAGATCATCAGGAAACTTCATCCATAAACATTTTGGAAAAACTAAAGATATTAAACCAAATAAAACTGTTAAGCGTATAAGACTTATAGCAACAGTTCTACTTGTAATAATATCAAAGTTTAAACAAAAACACATCAACAATAAACAGTGGGTTTATCTCATCTTACATTTCCCACTACAATTAGTTGAAATTCTCTCAACATTAATTGTAGTTGTAAGTAGGTTAAGAAAAACAAAATAAAAAACAACAACAACTTTACAAAAGATGTTGACAATTCAGTGTTTTTTTAGGCCGTGCACTTGCCTGTTTATTATCAAAAAGTAATTTCAATTTTTGGGAATACAAAATTTTAATTTCAAAAGATTTTGTTATTCGTGCTTAATTCCCAGTTTTTATTATTGATAAAAACACTTGAAATTTATTGTTGATGGGATAAGCTATTCCTATGCGCATTTCACTGGTTGCTTAGGCCAGATCATCAGGAAACTTCATCCATAAACATTTTGGAAAAACTAAAGATATTAAACCAAATAAAACTGTTAAGCGTATAAGACTTATAGCAACAGTTCTACTTGTAATAATATCAAAGTTTAAACAAAAACACATCAACAATAAACAGTGGGTTTATCTCATCTTACATTCCCCACAACAAAATTTCAAGTGTTTTTATCAATAATAAAAACTGGGAATTAAGCACGAATAACAAAATCTTTTGATATTTATAAAGAATATTTTTTTGGAAAATCAATTCACTGATTTTTTCCTCGGTTTGGCAGCTACATATGTGCCAAAAATATTAAGAAAACATATGAAAATTAAAAATTGTTTGATATTTTAGCTATTTTGAGGTACTCTATGGGTAATTCCATGTCAAAACGACCAAGAGTGGGATACGACCGGTTCCGATTTTAATGAAATTTGGTGAGAAGATTCCTTTTATCTTATAAGGAACATATATGAACGAAAAAAAATGTTTAAATTTTTCTTTTAAAAGTTATGTCATATTCAAAATGTCATAATATCGCCGAATTAGCCGAATGTGTTGAGCTTATTTCTTCAATATCTCAAAAACTACTTTACATACGAAGATGATTTTAATGAAAAAAAATTTTTTTTGAAAAATGTAACATCTGCAAAATATTAAATTTTAAAAACGGACTAAGTCGAAAACCTATTTTTTTACTTGGCTGATTTTTAATCTTATTAGGGCACGCTCAATCCAGTAGTGCTAAAAGGCTAGCTCTTGTTTTTAAGATATACCGTTAATTCGAAAATGGAGGAGTAACTCAAAAACGGTTTAGTTTATTGAAATTACTAAAAACAAGTAAGAGTGCTAAATTCGGCTGTGCCGAATCTTATATACCCTTCACCATTGTGCGAGCAGAATACAGAGCAACTAAATAATTTTTACATATACATACATATTTACAATACTTAAAACTTGATTATAAATGAAATTTAGAAAGCGAAAACTGGTAAATATTTTTTTAAAATTGTTTTGGAACATAACAATATTAAAAAAATATTCTCTTTAAAAATCCAAGATTCGAACCAGGGAACTCACAGTTTCTAACTTAACACACCCCCTACCATGAAGGAACGCTGTTTAAATATCATTAAAATGAAATATAGACCGTTTACTGTTTACAACTCAACACAGTTTTTTGTTTGTTTTCTTTTTGTAAAGGCACTGTTGTCATTTTTTATCTCTTTTGGCGAGTTTTTAAGTAGCAAAAAAACACAAAAATTCCTAGTTTCTATTTGTTAAAATTATTTCGTTAAATATATGAAATAATAAACGAAAATCATATTGGGCATTATGCTAGTATATGTAAACAAATGCGAAGGGGGGGAGAGATGAGACGACAACCGGATTTGAACTTCGCTTTTCATAAGGACCCATAATATATACTTTATAGGGTGCAGGACCTTCGGTGAAGGGTATAAAAAACAAACTTAATTACAAATAAAAAACAAACTTAATTACAAACAAAAAAGAGTAATTTTGGGATTTCAGTATATTGGGCATAACTCTGCTATTTCTGAACCGATTTGAAAGATTTATATACCGACGTGTTAAAGAAAAAATTTGCCATTTATTTTGGTTGTAAGACTTGGACTCGGGAAGATCTATGGTTCCCGAAAATGGGTATTTTCCAAAAAAAAAATTAATATTTTGGTCATAACTTTTTCGTATCTGAACCGATTTTCCCGAGTTTTTCAGAAAATATTTTTTATTAATTAAATTTCCGATCTTTTGATATATAAGGCGTAACCATAGGTCATATAACAGTCAAAAAATTCAGGTTTTTATACAATTTTTAATAATTTTTGTATGGAAGGTACCACGCCCACTTCTCCAATCCCGCCCACATTTTGTGGAATGGTGTGTATTTATAACCTTAATGTTTGTACCAAATTTGAAAACTTTGGCTCTTGCCGTTCTCCAGATATACAGAAAAAAGTAATAAAAATACAACAACCAGAAGGGATTTTTTGGAAAAATTAGAGGCAGTTTTTTGGTCATATCTCAGCCATTGTTGGACCAATCTGGCTGAATTTCAATAGCAAGAAATGGTGGACTATATGTGACATAAATGTAAAACACCCTAGCCGCTATCATGTCTGGAGTCTCCGGAAAACACATATCAAACGTAAGACGGACAGACGGACGGATATCGTTAAATCAACTTCTCTCCTCGTAAGGACCCAAAATATATATACTTTACAGGGCCTAAGATCAATATTGGTGAAATTACAAACGGAATGACAAACTTATATATACCCTTTTCCACCTGTGGTGAAGGGTATAAAAACCGAAATTCCGCAATAAATAATAAAGTGGGGTTGGTCATACATTTGACCCATCTAGGAGCAATGAAGTGGGCATATTTTAATAATAATTGATGCGGGTGCGTGTCCTGAAAATCCTTCAAGGATATAAAAATGGATTACATGGATGGATTACAAAAATGATGAAAACAATTGTCAGTAGTTTCCCGTCAGTTTTGAAGGGGCTATCGATTTGTGGCGAAGGCAGGGGAGCCAAATTTTAATTGTTTTCCAAGACATAGACGTGACTTAAGAACAAAAATTAATGCAAATACCATTCTTTAGATATATATCTATTTTGTGGTACGCCCACCTCTCCAATCCCGCCCATATTTTGCCAGATGTTGTATGTTAATAACCAAGATGGTTGTATATAATTTGGAAACTTTGGCTCTCTTGCCATCTCCAAATATGCAGAAGTCTACAATGATTTTGTACGGAAGGTTCCCGGCTTACTTTTATTAAAAGTAATACAAACGCAATTCTTACCTGTTTTCACAATAATTCATATAACTCCTTTTGAAAGCTGCGCTAGCTTACTTTTCTATTAAATAAAGAAAATTATATTTTAAAACCCTGCGCAGTCAGATAACAGCTTAACAAATATAAAAATGTGTTGAAAAAATAACTAAAATTGCAAAATTTTTGTAAGGCAATGTTGCATTTAGTAATAATTTTTCTATTTTTTTTCAATATGATCAATAAACTGAAATAATTAAGGAAATTTATTTCTCATGGTGAGTTACATTTATTATTTAGAAAATAGAAAATATTTCTGGAAAATATTGATGGAATAAGACTATTAAAGTATGAAAGCTTTTTAAACTGCAATTTGACTTAAAATACACATTCAAATTATTATGAAAATTTATGAAAATTAAGATGTTTAAGAGAAATCTTCTATTAGAATTTTTCACATATCTTTACGATAAACATACGAGCATATCTGGCACTCTACATGAACAAATATGCATGAAAATTTAACAATGCAGGCAAAATATGTATTTATATAAGTATAAAATGAATATGTTAAATACATGACTTTAAGTATAAATATGCATACAATATATGTTTATATTTATACATTCATATATCGTAGTATGCATGTACATATATATACACTTAAGTTATTGTGCAACTTTATGCATGCATGCACGCATACAATTATAAATGCATATTAATCCATTCAAGCATTTGGTAGAGTGGTTTTCGATTGTCTACCAAAAGTTCGATATTTCGTTAAATTAGGTAGTTATGCAGAAAATTTTGAAAATTTTTCAGAGAACAAAAAACATAATAATCGAACTTTGCTCATCTAAATTAAACATTATCGTCACTTTAGACTGTTTTTAAGAAAGTTAATAGTTTGAAAACTGACCACAGAAAAACGTTTGAACATCCATATTTGGTAAAGTTTTTATTGATTTTAAATCATAGTACTTTATTACAAGTTAGATAAGAAATGTGTACAACGTGGCGCTATAATTTATGCAAATGGTGGTATATGTTAGTTCAGCTTTGAGATTTTTGAAGTAAGCATATACAAAATACGGCGTCGTGCAATAAAGACATAGGAAATAAAGCCATATGGCTTTATTTTCCAATGAGTTGAGAAATAAAGCCAAATGGCTTTATTACCACCACCCAAGTGCAATAACACCATAATCGTTTAGTAACCAAAGTGGAAATAACGCCATAACAGTGGCTTTAGTTAGCGAAGCCGGTGTTTGTTATACCATAGAGTAGAAAATCCTTGCTCCCGGCCAAAGGCCGGATATGCAGAGAAGCTTTAGTTAGCGAAGCCGGTCTTTGTTGTACCATAGAGAAGAAAATCCTTGCTCCCGGCCGAAGGCCGGCCATGCAGATAAGTTTTAGTTAGCGAAGCCGGTCTCTGTTATACCATAGAGGAGAAAATCCTTGCGCCCGGCCGAAGGCCGGCTATGCATAGAAGCTTTAGTTAGCGAAGCCGGTCTTTGTTATACCATAGAGGAGAAAATCCTTGCGTCCAAAAGTGTTTTCCTTATATTTTTTTTATAAACACCCAGAGAAAAACCAACAAAACAATTTTTAAATAAATTGCAATTACGTGAAAAGAAAAAAAATTTAAATGGAAAATAAGGCCAGGTATGGCTTTATTTCACTCCTTACATGAAATAAAGCCATATGGCGTTATTTCTCAATTCATTGGGAAATAAGGCCATATGGCTTTAATTCCTATGGCTTTATTGCACGGCGTCACAAAATACACGTCAAAAAGAAGTAAAGCTGGCCTCAAGAATGCGGAATAATTTTCTCGATGATGGGGAAGACAACTTTTGATCCCAAACCATCACGTAGATTCGTGAATGAGCGGAATAATCGCTTCTATTTCACCGTAAATCCTTATATAGCACTCGAAGAGTCTTTACAGCCGCTCAAAGTTTCTGTTTGGTTTGCTGTTTATGCTGCATGCTTTATGGGGTTTTTTTTCGAAACGCCGTGGTCCTAACGACTACGGCGAGCGCTACATAGCCATGTTCAAACATCAAATCTCTTTCTTAGCTGGACGAATTGGGCTTGGAGAACATGTGGTTTCACCTGGATTGAGTAACGGCGCATGCTGCATGACCAATAATTGCAATTCTGGGGGCTGGGGGCTCGCCCAATCTCTTGTTTTGGTGATTTGCAGTGGCTGGCATGATCGGCAGATTTATCCCCGTAAGACTATTTTACGTGGGATTGCCTAAAGTCATGTAAATAAAAAAAAAGGAAACTAAAGTTTTTCATTACAGTAAAAGAAAATTGACTAACAGCTTTTGAAATTAAGACAAATTCTAGAATGTTAAACATATAAATAATTTTTATAACATGACCTTTTTTTCAAATAACCCAAAGAAAGATCAAATCACATGATCTTGGCGGGCAATTGACATCGCCATGTGGCAAGTGGCATCGTCCTGTACGAGCATGTCTCAAATTTTTGCACGATTTTCCCGATTGTACGCACATTCACATCAAGAAGTGTACGTTATGCATATTGGTTTGAACGCCCATTTTCATAATAAGCCTGAATAACTTTAACACGTTGCTCGATTGTGTTTCTTTCCATGGTTTAAATTGAGTTAGTCTAAAATTGAGAAATGTCAAATGAAATGCAGACAAAATTGACTTTAAGGTGTGGTTCGCATTCAACATCGGCCCTTAAAATTTAACCACCTGTTATGTGTATATATACTTCATTATCGTTACCTTAAACATAAAAGGCCCAATCATTTTAAAAACTTTACAGGCGAAACAAAAAACACTTCAAAATTATAAATTGAAAAATTACCTTGTTGTTTTTGTTTGGCTGCAGGTCCACGTAAATTAATAAAATAAAAAATAAAAATTCGTGATATTTTCGTTTTTTATATTTTTATTATTATTTTCCCAATATTTCGGTTAACATCGCTAACCATCTTCAGGGGGTATGTAAACAATTAAAAAAATATAATAAACACAAAACTTCACAATAACACTTGTGCCACTTCTTATTAGATTTTCTTAAAATTAAAATTACCTTAAACTGTTTATAATTTATTTTTCTTATAAAATCACCATCTTTTTTGACAATTTAGAATGTTGCATATTATGCAAACTTTTTTTGGTCGAAATTTTTTTTTAACATTTGTGTTGATGCCATACATTAGAATCAATAAAACATTTAGTTTTAAAATGTTGGTCAGTTTGGGCCTTTTGCGTTTAAGTAACGTTATGTACACTCAAAAGAAAAATCAATTCATCCGCACTCGAATCAATCCGAAGCGGTTTTAATTATACGGTAAGTACAGATTTTCTTGTATCAAGTACAGAAAGATTGACTCAATTACGGACTTGCAATCGCAAAATACTTAAATTATCCATATTCAATCCCGATTTCGTACTTGAAATAATCCGAAAATAAGATTGATTTAAGTAAGATTAAATTAAAGTTGAAAATGCGCTTGATTCAAGAATTATAAAGTTAATTTAATCCTGAATGAAATAAACCAAAAGTGAAATTAGAAGGAGAATTTTAATATCATTGATTTACTTACCCGTCTTACACATTACAGAATTTCAATTATAAAACACCAGCATCATTCCCGATATGGTTTTTATTAAAAAATTCTTATGTACATACATATGAAGGGTTCAGAGCTGAACGGAACCAATGGACTAAATCAAAAAGTGACGCGTTCCAAATTTTGAAACATTTCGAATTTTGTTTTTTGATTTGGTTAGCTTCAGCACTGAACCCTCCATATATAACTGAAAATATAAACTAAATGAGAAGCAGGAGTTCTTAATTATACTTTTTAAACATGAAAATAATGTGTTTTCGTTTTGTTCGGTTGTTTTTGTTGTTTCTATACACAACAAGCAAATCGTTTTTTGACTACTTGTGTCGTGTTGTTGCAGTGTCTGCAACAAACTTTGATGAGTTAAATGAGATTAAAACGTTGACTTTGTAATTTGTCTCTCAGAGTGGCACTACCAACGAAAAGTTTAATCTTTTTTTTACTTGGTTTAAGAATTTTGTACTTGTTTTAAGAAATTTCGGCATTGATTTTGTAAAGTAATCTCAATTAGGATTGTTTTCAGTATGTTTTAGTGTTATTCGTACTTGAATTTTTGAGTACGACTCGTACTTAAAGCAAGTATAAAAAACTTAATTTATCCCGAGGGTTTTTCTTTCTGTGTTAAGAGTAAAAAATGGGCCGCAAAACAAATGATGACCTCTTTGTATTAAACTAACGATAAGAATTCGGGAAACCATTTTAGACTATTTTTCGATAGAAAATGCTTGCTGGGATACTATATACGGTGTAATATCACAGCATCAGTTATGTGTTTATGTATTTATTTATAAGCAAATGTTTGTATGTTTTTAGCCAATTATACATTTGCATTGTTTAATTTTGTCATGGATCCTGTTTTATATGCAACATGTCTACACACATTCCGATTATAATATCAACAATAATAACAACAATACTTTACATATTGAAGATAAAGCCAACCCAGCATGTATAAATGACTACTTTACCTCTTGGATGCTTTTAGGCTATTTTTGTTTACACGAAATATTTAATATGTATGAACTTACTGAAGCATATGTATGTATGTGTGGCTTGAATAAGGTACAAATCATTATATGAATAATATCTATGAAGTAAGCAGATGTCATCAAATTCATTGTAAAAGGCCTTAAATAACATCTCATAAATTTTAAAAGACAAAGATAAAAGTCGAAATAAAATTAATGTTTATTCAAGTTCATATTTTGGTCTTGCTTTTTTTTTATTATATATAACGATATATTTTAGCTGTCCCTACGGCATTATTTCATTGATTTGATTAGTTAAAGTGTATATTTTATTTTTATATCAGTCAAAAAAAAGTACTATTGCAAAATTATTATCTAGAAGCCAAGAAATCACAAATTAAAATTAGCTTCTGGGTTAAACGAGCATTGCGAAATCTCTATCATTATATCCATTGTGGAGAGGCTTTATGTATTCCACGTTTGTATTGATTTTTGCAATACTAAGGCCTAACTATGATATGCTAAAGTTGGCTTAACCCATTAGAGGTCAAACAAAAACTGGCCATAATTTTTTAAGTTTAACTTTATTTATTGATTAAAATAAGTTTTAAAAAAAATATACAATGAAAAAAAATTTAAAAAAAATTGTTTTAACTGAGATTTTGGGGTGTACTGGATAGTGTTTGCGCCAAATAGGATGTATTTGGCTTGCGAAGTCTTGCCGAGTTTTCTTTGGTGACAAAGGTTCATTATCACTATCGGCACTGACGTCGTTTTCAATGATTTCAAGATTTACGAAAACTTTAAGAGTACCAGGTTTGTCTTTTAATAGGGTTGATGCCGTTATATGTTCCTAAGCACCTCTTCTCCACATGATATGCTTCTTGAAGGCTTTTCAATCACTTTTGGGCCGTAAAATGTTCTCCACTCATAGTTAAAATCTAACGAAAAAACCTTATTTTTTACCTATGCATGTTGTCAGTATACTCAAACGAGTACAGTCAATTTTATACTGCTCTACGTTTATTATCTTTTTATTTAAGTAATTTATTTTGTCTGTGAGTTATTCTGATACGATTTTAATTATAATAATTTAAAATTACCAATAAAAAATTCAATATTATTTTCAGTATTATTAAAATAGTGTTCATACCTTCGCACTGTTTTCGTGACACAAATCAGACTAATACTTTTGTATCCAAAAATAAAAAAGAGACACAAATTCTTTTTTACCTGCTATTGGGATAATTGTTGTGAACATAAATAACGTTACAACGATTAAAAATTCTTTGTTTTTGCTTGGAAACTTGTAAAATGCCAGCTGTACTCATTTGACTACAATGACTTGTAATGGGTTAAGCAACTGTGCGAATACATGAAAATCATATGGGTTTGACATATTGAACTTAGGGAAACTTTTTGTTAAGTTGTATGAATCTGTCATTTGCTTAAGCAAAGTGCGAAACTGATCGCACTTTTCGTACGTAATCAAATGTTTTTTGATTTAATGCAGTTGAGAGGCTATTTGCTAATTTTTGACAGCAGCTTAAGCAAACTTATGCATATTGTAATCGAACCTTTGGTCCGAGACCCACCTTTTGGTATACTCATCGACTCGGAATTATTTGTTTGATCGATCTAAGGACATCCGTCCTGCTGTCTGATTCGCTTCCTAGCTGGTCCACAGTGGAAGATTTTGAAAGAAATGGAAATAATTCTCGACAGTTAGTCCAATTGGAATTCTTTGAAGACATTTTGCAAAAATGTGCAAAAAATAAATTTTTTTAAGGGTTTTGTCAATAATATAAATGTTTATTAATGTAATAAAATATTTATTAATTATTATTTTTAATGAAATATTTAACAATTGAATAGATTTTTTAATGCTTAAAATTTTAAATTTGAAAACAAATCACCAAAAACATCGATAAATTAGTTATTACAAGCGTTTAAAAAACTGCAGTCAAGGTAGAAAAACTGGCATTTCTTTCACTTCTTCTTTTGTCATTGGCATAAAAAAAACTGTTGCTTTTACTTTTGAATAAATTAATGTAAACAGTCGCTGTCAAACAAAACAAATTTTTGGTTTTTTGTTTGACAGTTTTTTGGTTTCAACTGCAGTTTTTTAAACCCTGGTTTTTGTTAGTTTTTTATATGTATATATTTCATAACTATAAGCCTTACCACGTACGGGTCTCAGGATTCCTATTATACAATTATCACAAACATATTGGGTCATGCAAACTGTGCCTAAAATTTTTAATTCATGCTTTGTGGAACAAAGTGGAAATTTGTAAAAATAAGTCTATTTCGGAGAAGCGTTCATAACGCAGTGATTAAAATTTTCAAAAAAACGACTTGTTTTACAATTTTAAATTTAAATGCAATATTTTTTACAATTCTTTCTGTAGAATATTAACTGACTTGCTGGTAATTCACAACAATATATTTCAAAAAATCATAACAAATTTGCGTCTAATATTTGCAAAATAGTATGTGATATTTTCTTAAAGCCTTTTCACACTTGCATACATTTCGGAGGAACGCATTGAAGGTGTTAAAAATCTGAAATTTGCATACAAACTTGCTACATCTAACATTAACTATCAATCAAAAATTTCACAATTTCTAAAAAAAAAAGTCTTTTTCTACAAAATTCCCAAAAATTTAAAAGAAAAGACTTAAATGTTTTTGGAATTCATTTTGTTGATAAATATAAAAAAGAATTGAAAGTTGCCAAAGAGAGAAAACTTGACAAATGGGAACGCTACTTTCAAAACAAATGTCATTTCGTCATTGATACCACAATAATAATATAATTAGGGTATTCATTCGGTTAACCGATTTATTACTACCTGATTAATTGATCGGTTAGTTTAAAAATGGCAATTTTCGATTAACGATTAAACCGGTTAATTTTAGTCAGTTAACCGATGTAACCAAATTTTTTATTTTTTTTTATTATGTAACATATTTTTTTGTTGTTAGTCTCTATACAAAAGGTATGTGGTTGGAAAATATTTTTATATTCAATAAATTTCCTACTAGCAGCACATTCTTAAAATACAGTTCAAAAATAGAAACGAAGGAATTCGGAAATTAAATTTTTTGCAGGGATAAGATGACCTAACAACAGAATAAACTATCCAATAAAAAATTGTGAGTGTAGCTATCAGCTTTACACACTGAATTTTTTACAGCTATTTTTTAGTATTCTCCCTTACAAACCTGCTTCGTAGTAAGGGAATGCCGTGGCACTTGAAATAGTATTTCTTTTTATAAACTTGTTAAGAATTCGTTCACTTACTTTACTGCTGCATCTCTGTATGTCTTGTTACGTAGCGCATAATTGTGCACTTATTTTTTTACCTTTAGTGCTTCGCAAAATGATAAAATTTTTTATTGGGTATCGATAGTAGCACAAACAATCTCTTAACAGAATTAACCGAAACAAAAAAAATTTTTAAAAATTTTAAAAATTAAAACATGACCCTAACAGTTTTGAGTTCGTTAAATTCAATTTAAAAAAAAAAAACAATAATTTTGTTTTTATCAATTTAGAACTCTTTCTTCATTGACTCCACGAATAGGAATGCCTTCATTTACAAATTTCTTAATCATAAATACAAAGATTGAAAATGTTAAGTTTACAAATTACAAAAATGATTAGTATACAATTTCTTAGTACAAACAAAGCAAACTGCACTTATAAATTCGTAAGAAGTATTTCGTAAGATTCTGTATTTTATGTTTCTAAAAGTTCGCTGACCAAATTAATTATACAATTTTGGGCAGCTAATCATTCTAAAGAAATTGATATTTTTGATAAACAATTAAAGAACTTAAATGTTTTATATGAATGTACAAATGTTTGTGTACAATGTTGTATACGAACATTCATATCGAATAAAAATTTAACAATTTCAAGTGTATATATGTGTACATATCGATATTTGTTTTAATTTTGTGGACAACGTTAATATTTATTTGTAAGCAAAAATGAAAGTTAAGAAGTTTGTATTTTAATATGTATGTATGTATATGTATGTTTGTTTATATTATTATTTTATGTGATGGTACTGTGGATATCGTAACTCCTAATCGCACAATGGAAGATTTTATATGCTTAAAGAAATTCAGGAAAAGGACTAGAAATGGATATTCTGTATTATGGGTTGCTTTCGATTTCTCCAACAACTCCAAATAATAAATAATTAATTAATTTTTATTTATTGAAATAATCTTATTTATAAAAAAAACTTTATTAATCGGTTAACCGATCAATAACAAAATTATTCGATTAACCCAAGACCTCCGCTCTAGGCGGTGTAACAAAAAACCGTCATAAAATTGTTATTTTTGACAATATTTCATTAATAAATAATTTTAGGTCTAAATCAAAGCTTTTTTTATCAAAAACTTTTCATTTTGTGGCAACACTCTTACGAGTTTGACAAAAAGTACATTGTCATCTTGAATTTGAGCGGCAACGGTCATTTTTTATTCTTTGTGAAGAAAGTTAATATTGTGCATCGAAAAAATAATATTTCTAAGCTTTAGATCGTGCCGAAAAAGTTTCTGGTGAGTATCTTAACGTTTAATTGAAATGTATGTATATTAAGCTTTCATTTTAAAAAATATAATGGCTGCTGGATATGGCTATTTTTTCTGAACCCGTCTGGAGGCTGCCCTAGCCCGCCTATTAAAAATACCGGGATGTGCATCAATATTTTGATTAGAAAAAATAATATTTCAAAGCTTTAGATCAGGCCGAAAAAATCACTGGTGTGTGTCTTCAAGCTCAATTGAAATATATATTAAGTTTTTATTATTAAACAAATTAATCGCTACTGAGTATGCATGTTTCTGCGGACTGGGAAATATCATAGAAAATGCCGAGATGCAAACCACAAACGTTGCTTCAATTATAACGAAAATGCCCAACTCCGCCTCAAGGCGGACTTTACTATTTGACCCCTTACAGGACAGCGAGTACTCAAAGGAAAAAAATTGAAGTCAGATTCATGTTTCTCACCCTAAAAGTAGCTTAATATTATTTTTTTAAGGCAAACAAAAAATGTGGAGAGGTTAATTGCCACTTTTCTAGTGATTATAACAAAATATTTGGAAGATGTAGAATGGAATACAATTAGTTAGGAATATCTTGTAAAGATGTTGAAACATGTTTCAAAATCTTCGCATATTGATCGTTGATGTTTGATGCTGATAAGTGTGAAAGGCTATAGAAGTTTATCTTCTATAGATGTTTTGCAATACGCGAGGCGCACTACTTTGTGAAACCCTGGCGGGCTTCCTGATATGTCTATAGACTCAAAATCCACAGCTTAAGCTCGAACACAAGTCTTTAATTACTACCTAAAAGTTTAGTTCAATCAAACTAACCGTTTAGAAAATTTCTGAACTATTTCCATTTTTTTACAAAATCTCCCGTAAGTAAAGGTGGCAATTTTGGAGATGATTTAATTGGCACAAAGACCAAGACTATTATAAATGGTGAGAATAGATTATTTGTGTCCGTAAACCATCATATAATATTGACATTCAGATTAAATTTTGTCCAAAAATGTTTTTCCTAAGTCATCTTACCATATTTTATTAAAATCGGTTCATATTTGCCCATAACTCCTACACAAAAAAATTTCCGAAAAAAAGTTTATAAATGTTGGTATTGAACAAAATTTGGCGACGATAGCTTTTATAATGTCATGGGATTTTAGGCTGGTAAGTCCAAAATTTACCACACGTCTCATATAAGCCTCCTCTCTAAGATCTGTATCAGATAAAAAAAATCTCACATAGATGTAGATATCTCTATAATAGTTGGAAAAAGAACTCCTATTAAATATTTCAGTTTTGCAGGGTCCATAACTTCCCATGATGCCAAATACGGTACGATCTTAAAAATGTTTTAAGTGTATACGTACAGTTTTTCTTTCACCGGACTTTTTCATTTTCCGGGAAACCGAGATTTAGTTTTCAATTTCCCGGGATCCCGGGAATTCCCGCTCAATACAAGTCGATACAAAATATTATTTAATTTAATATATTTGAACATATAACATTTCCTTAAATAAGTTTATAAATGCATTCAACTTTTTTATTTCTGTAGCAAAAAGGAAAAAGTGCTTAATGGCACCTGAAGAACTTCATGTTCAATTATTTTGTAGGATTTTTGAGAAAGTAATAGCAAAATTATATTTTGGTTATCTTTTTTCAATGCCCAATAAAATTTGAAATAATAAAAACTTCCGATCTGTGACATTAGGAGTGCTTAGGAATAACAACATAAAAAACTATAACCTCAAAGAACTGACGATTGTATTAAATTCGGAGGAAATTTCCAAAAGCCTTTAAATTGTTCTCCTGTAAGCACTTATTGCCACAGAATTAGTTCAAAGACAACAGCATTAATACATATAAAACCAAAAAGGTTATGTAGCGTGTCATTGTGTTCGACTATGCTTACACACATAATTTCGGTGACATTACATACACACAAACCAGGCGCATGTTTTAATGTAACATGAATAAAGCACTTGTGTGTCGTGTGTTGTGAATATATCAATACAATACAATTTTATTGGTAACAGTACGATCAACACACATTCGTCCCATATCAATACGATCAACACTCTTTCTGTTGGACGATTGACTATGACATTGTATGAAATTCCCCAGCAAACCGTTACACCTTCCACAGTAAAAGAAAATGCTTGATCAGCATTTATTTAGTATAAAATTAAGAACAATTCCTATGTAAAAAGCAATTATTGTATCAAACTAAAACTGTGCGTACTAGCCGCACATGAAATAAATAAACATTTAAAATAAATCAAAAAGACTTTTAATTACTTTAATTACATGGCGATCCTGCCAGCCTTGGAGTGCTTCTAAAAATAGCGAGCACCCAAGGCTAAAATTAGTTAAAGCACCAAAATATTTTTTTTTAATGCCGCCTGGCCAAAAGGCATAGAGGGACAAGAAGGAAGAAGGAGTGCTTAAATTGGTTAAAGCACCCTAAATTTCTGGATGGAAAAATTCCCCAAGGGGCAGGGACCCCAGCCTATAACAATAGAAGAATACCGAAAACGTACCAAGAAGCCAGAAACAAAAGAAAAAGTAACAATAACAACCACAAAGCCAAAACGAAGAGGAGGATATACGACAAAATTGAAAAGAACAAAATCAATCCTACTACGGCTGATAAATAGTTCACCACCACCATCATGGACGGAGGCGTCCAGAATGTGGAGTAAAATTCATGATATAGAGTTGTTAATAGAGCAACATACATCAAAAAAAAAGTAAATATTTTTTTTTACCAACATTAGCTTCTAAAAGACGTGCGGTCCATCTGCACTCTTAGGGCCTATAAGCGAAAATCGCTCGAGGCAAAAAATTTTTTTTTATTATTATAAATAATTCAATATTAAAAAAAAAAAAACCAAAATATATTAAAAACCTAATTATAATTATACTTTACATATACATATATATAAAAATTTAAATAAAAAAAAAAAATATGTATATAATTTAATTTCAAACTTAATATTTTAATTTCATAAGGGAATTTTTATTTTTATTTTTGAAAAAACTAAAATTTTTTTTTAAATGTGTAAAACTAGAATTTTTTTTAAATGTGTAAATCAGAAACAAAATTTGACAGGCCGAAGGCCAATGTCATCAATGAAGTAGAAGTAGTTGAGGGAAAACAGTAAATTTGACAACAAACAATAAAACAGATACTAAAATGACACAAACATTGGTAGAATTCCTAAATACAGCTTCAAAGCTGATTACGGAATTTGATGGAAAATACGAAAATTTGCAGTCATTCATAGACTCCTTACAATTAGTTAATTTAATAAAGGGTATACACGAATCTTCTGCAATATCGCTAATTAAAACAAAGCTTAAGGGAAATGCTAGAAATATCATAAGTGAAGAATCTACAATAGAAGAAATTATCACTAAGCTCAAAGTAACCGTTAAAGGTGAATCAGTGCATGTTTTGTCAGCTAAACTAATGAGCATAAAACAAAACAATAAAACACCAACTGCATACTGTACCGAAATAGAAAATCTCACAAAGTCACTTGAAACGGCATATATATCTGATGGTCTATCTTGTGAACTAGCTAACAAATACGCTACACAAGTTGCAGTAAAAGCTATTACAAAAAACTGCTCCAATGATAAAGTAAAACTTATCATGGAAGCAGGCCAATTCAATGATATGAATGAAGCCGTGAGTAAATTTGTAAGCAGTTGCACTGAAGCAACAGGGCAACAGAACTCCGTATTATATTTCAGTCAAAGACCCACTTATTATCGTGGAAATAACAGAAGATTTCGTGGAAGAAACAACTATCCCCGAAATAATAACAATACTAATAATAACCACGAAAATAACAACAATAACAATTACTATAATAGAAACAGACAAAGACCTGACAATAATCGTAGAAATAGACACAACGTACGAGCAATGGACTCAAATGAAAATGGTTCGGAAAACTCCGACCATCCCCTAAGATCAGAACAGTAAATCATAAAGTGTATAACTTGAACCTCAACTTATGTTATTTCATTCAGATTAATATAGATAACAGTAACACAACAGTAAAACTACTAGTTGATACAGGTGCCGACATTTCACTCATAAAATCCAAATATTTTGATTTAACTAAAATAAATACTAACAAAATCGCAACATTAAGTGGAATAGGACAAGGTGAAATTAAATCTATAGGTAGTATATTTTTTGATTTAAAATTTAAAAATTATCTAATACCACACAATTTTCAAGTAGTAGACAATAATTTCCCAATACCAAGCGATGGAATCATTGGCAGGGATTCACAACCGGTGTACATTAAGAATTACCGGATACCACATACACACAAAGAGGAGATAGATGGACAGGTGAAAAAATTAATAGACGACAGAATAGTGGAACCATCAAATTCTGAGTACAACAGTCCAATTCTGCTTGTACCAAAAAAATCACTTCCAAATTCAGAAACAAAAAGATGGAGACTCGTAGTGGATTATAGACAACTAAATAAGAAATTGATAGCAGACAAATTTCCATTACCTAGAATAGATGACATTTTAGACCAACTCGGTAGAGCTAAATATTTTTCATGTCTAGATTTAATGTCCGGTTTCCACCAAATTGGACTAGAGAAAAACTCTAGAGATCTTACTTCATTTTCAACAGCAAATGGATCTTATAGGTTTACTAGATTGCCCTATGGTTTAAAAATAGCGCCCAATTCTTTTCAAAGAATGATGACACTCGCTTTTACTGGATTGCGACCAGAACAAGCCTTTCTTTACATGGATGACTTAGTTGTTTTAGGATGTTCTGAAAAGCATATGCTTTCTAATTTAACAAATGTGTTTGAATTATGTCGAAAACGCAATCTTAAGTTACATCCCGAAAAATGTTCATTTTTCATGAGAGAAGTAACATACCTAGGACATAAATGCACTGATAAAGGAATACTGCCTGACGATAGTAAATATTCGGTAATCGAAAATTATCCACAACCAAAAGATGCGGATAGTGCAAGAAGATTTGTAGCATTTTGCAACTACTATCGCAGATTTATCAAAAATTTTTCGGAGTATTCTAGACATCTTACAAGATTGTCCAAAAAGGGTGTGCAGTTCGAATGGACTGAAGATTGTGATTCAGCATTTAAATATCTTAAAAAAGCATTAATGAGTCCAACATTACTTCAATATCCAGATTTCACAAAAGAGTTTTGTATAACAACAGATGCAAGCAAACATGCTTGTGGAGCTGTACTAACTCAAGAACATGACGGAAAACATCTACCAATAGCATACGCATCCAAAATATTTACAAAAGGCGAGAGTAACAAATCAACAATTGAACAAGAATTAACCGCTATACACTGGGCCATCACACATTTTAGACCATACATTTATGGTAAACATTTTCTTGTCCGCACTGATCACAGACCTCTGTCTTACCTCTTTTCCATGAAAAATCCAAGCTCAAAACTAACTAGAATGAGACTAGACTTGGAAGAATATGATTTCACTGTAGAATATCTTAGGGGAAAATATAATTATGTGGCCGACGCTTTGTCGCGCATTACAATAAATGATTTAAAAGAAATAAATAATAAAAACAGCAATGTATACAAAGTAACAACTCGAGCAATGACAAACAATGCACTTAAAAATAAATATCCAATTACACCAACTAAACGGCATTTAAATAATGAAAATGAGAAGCCCAATGTATTTGAACCAATTATTAATTCTGACGTCAGAAAATTTTGTAAGCTAAAGATTACCCCACAAAAAGTTTATATTAAACGTGGCAAATCTATAATAGCATGTATAAATATAGATGAATTGTTTACTAATGGGAAATTTGACTTAGGACAATTTTTCCCTAGGCTCGAAGAAGTGGCCGGTAAATTAAATATTCATAAAGTACAAGTGGCACCCAGTGAGAAAATTTTCGAATTTATCTCTGTTAATGAATTTAAAGAAATGGGCAATAAATTATTAAAATTATTAAAAGTAGCGATACTTAATGAGGTGATCCACGTAACAAATGCCAAATTAATAACAGAGATAATGAAACGATACCACGATGACCCCGCAGAGGGAGGACATTCCGGTGTTTCAAGAACTCTAAATAAAATAAAACAAAAAGACCTTTAATTAATTTAATTAAAATAAAAAGATACTACTATTGGAAAAATATGACTCGAGATATAACAAAATACGTTAAAAAGTGTCAAAAATGCCAAACGGCTAAAATAACAAAACATACAAAAATATCACTGACATTGACAAATACACCAAATAAACCTTTTGATACGGTAATTGTGGATACTATAGGTCCACTACCAAAATCATATTTCGGAAATGAATATGCCGTCACCATAATATGTGACATGACAAAATATCTTGTAACGGTACCTATACAAGATAAAAGCGCAAAATCCATTGCGAAAGCAATATTTGAAAATTTTATCCTTACCTATGGTCCAATGAAGACGTTCATTTCGGACATGGGTACAGAATACAAAAACTCAATACTAACTGAATTGTGTAACCTTTTGAATATTGAAAAAATAACATCAACAGCTTACCATCACCAGACTCTAGGAACTGTGGAAAGAAGTCACAGAACTTTTAACGAATATGTTAGATCATACATATCCGTTGACAAAACCGATTGGGATGAATGGCTTAAGTATTTCACGTACTGTTTTAACACTACGCCATCTTCCGTTCATGACTATTGTCCTTATGAGTTAGTTTTTGGTAGACTTCCAAATGGGTTTCAACAGTTCAATAGTATTCAAGAAATAACACCACTATATAATATAGAAAATTATGCTAAGGAAGTTAAATTTAGGTTAGAAATAGCACATAAGAGAGCGCGCGCTATGATAGATAGGTCTAAACTTAAACAAAAATTAAATTATGATAGGTCATTATTAGAAGTAGATTTCAGAATAGGAGACTTAGTTTTAATTAAAAATGAAGTAGGGCACAAATTAGATGATAGGTATAAGGGCCCTTATGAAATTAAAAATATAGACTTAAGAAATAATGTAACCATAGTTGATAAGAAAAATAATAAAGAACAAATAGTACATAAGAATAGACTTAAGGCTTACCATAATAAATAAAATATTAAGCAAAATTCAATAAAATATAATAAATATTATTAGCATTTCAATAACAGAACTGTTTAAGTATAATCCATAATTGTAAAAGAATGTCCATAAAACTGTCAGTTATATGAACATTCTTCCGTAAAAGGGAGGTGTAGCGTGTCATTGTGTTCGACTATGCTTACACACATAATTTCGGTGACATTACATACACACAAACCAGGCGCATGTTTTAATGTAACATGAATAAAGCACTTGTGTGTCGTGTGTTGTGAATATATCAATACAATACAATTTTATTGGTAACAGTACGATCAACACACATTCGTCCCATATCAATACGATCAACACTCTTTCTGTTGGACGATTGACTATGACATTGTATGAAATTCCCCAGCAAACCGTTACACCTTCCACAGTAAAAGAAAATGCTTGATCAGCATTTATTTAGTATTAAATTAAGAACAATTCCTATGTAAAAAGCAATTATTGTATCAAACTAAAACTGTGCGTACTAGCCGCACATGAAATAAATAAACATTTAAAATAAATCAAAAAGACTTTTAATTACTTTAATTACATTAAATTATTTAAACAAATTATTACAAAATATTTCTTTTAAAATAGGATTTTAGTTCAGATTAAGCATTTACAGAATCGTTTGAAAGCCTATTTCTAATTTTTATCAAGAGAAAACACGTTTCCTTTCTACGGATGTTTGCCTTTATAGCCAAAGGAACATTATATAATCTCTAGACACTCAGTTTTCTTAGCACTTCCTTCAAAATTTGCCATCATCTCTTACAGAATTTAATCCGAAAAATCTTTTATGCAGCTGCTCTGCATATAAAATCATTACATTTTTTGAAACAACTGGGAACAACTTTTTTGGATTTTATAAAATATATGTAGGTCTTACTGGGTCTTAAACAAATTAAAAATTCTGTACATTTTAACTCTTCGTTTCTCGAAATTTCAAAAGGTTAAACATTACCTTTCTTATCGGATATGAATTGACATCTCTTTGGAGTTTGGCAAAAATGTCTTAAGTCAGAAACTGCAGTTTTTTGTTAAATTGAAAAACATTTATCTGGTGTAATTTTTTTTCCTAAAAGCAGATGATAACTATTAGAAGCAGTTGTGCTAGCCTAAAATGACTTTAACCAAGCAAAAGAGAGAAAAAAAATTTAATTAAAGCCAATCAAAAACTCAAATGAGGTTTTTTGACTTAAGAGGTTTTTGCCTAACTTAGATCTATTTCATGACACAACTTATTTACAATTATGTTAGCAGTAAAGTTGCAATAATTAAATAAAAAATTCCCGGGAATATCCGCACTAATTTCCCGGGATTTTTTTTTCCGAAAAATGTGCGGGATCCCGGGAATTCCCGTATGGTCGGGCTTGACCGACTATGCCTTCTTAATTGTTTTTTTTTTTTTTTTTTTTTTTTTTGTAATGCACAGTGTTATTTTTAATTCCAATTTTTATTTTTGATTTATCCATTTGTCTTTTAGTAGAGCATATAAAAGATTAACTAACCATAACCGAAAATGAATAATTTTGTTTTGATTAGAATTTATTAAGCATTTTATAATAAAATCCAATTGGCAAAGTTCTTAATATATAAAATTATTTATTATATTCGTAATTTTCTTCTTTAAATTGATCTTACCTAAAATTATTTATGGTTTTACTATTTGTATTATTGTTATTGGTTTCGGTGTTGCACCCACATCAAAATACATTTTAAAATCAAATTTATATTGTTTTGATTATGTTCAAATTATTTCATGCTTGTTTTCGTTATTGCAATAAAAACACATTTTTATTCAGAAATCAGTTCGTGTAGTCATTTTTTCAATAACATTTAAACACATACACACACACACACACACTACTTACATGCTGAATTAATTAAGAATATGCACAGGAAATCAAAACAAATACTAATGCATTTTACTTGCTTATGCGTGCTTATGGGATTTTTTTTTTAATATCTGAAACAATAACAAATTCCTTGTATCGAATATTAAATAGAAACAGCAATGAAAACAATAGTAAAATAAAATAAAATTGTTTGCATTTTTATTACATTTTTATGGTCATAAATAACATGTGTTAGTTTTTTAGAACCGACACCAAAAAGAAACAATAAATGCATCAAAACAAAGAAATCTAGCAAAAAATAAATAAATTTTAGATGGCGGTGAAGGGAAACAATTAAAAGGCCTTTATAATGGACTGGTTGAGGAAAAATTTTAGCACTAAAAAATAAATTAAAAATGCAATGAAAATAACACGAAATAGGTAAATATTTTGTTCTTGGCAGAAATTTTTTATTGTTTAATTATTTTGCTGTTAACAGTCAAAAAGGGGTAATTATTTTTAAATTGAGAATTTTCAACTTGCTTTCAAACAATACAATAGTGTTCTTTCCGTCCATAAATTCTTAAAAAGACGATATATTTGGCTCCTTTTTGTTTTGAGGATTGTCATGGCGTAGTACTGCCAAATGACTTATATTTTCTTTATTTTCCCGTTTGATTTAAAATTAATCGCATTGTTATTAATTCTTGTTCACTAATAATTTATATTTTTTCGCAAGAAATTAAGATTTTCTAAAGGTGTATTCACTTCACGTAATATTAAATTTTCCTTTAAGTATAAAACACATTTAACTTGAAAGATAGCCATTTTTTAATGTTTAGTGCCGGTTCACACACGTCAAGTTTGACTCGACAAGTCTTGAGTTTTTAGGAGAGAGGAAAAAATAAGTGGCATTCTCTCTTCCCTTCTCTGCTAAAAGCTCAAGACTTGACGAGTCAAACTTGACGTGTGTGAACCGGCACATACATTTATTTTTAGCTTCAGTGCTACCAAGTTAATATTTGATTTGAAAATAACTTAATAACAATTTGGTATCAAATTGATGGAACATTCTTTGTGTCAACTGTTTACATTCAAATCATCATCAATTTGAATTTAAATTTTATATTCAAACAACTGAAAAAGGATAGAGAATTGTGTTTGATGTCAAATGACAAAATCATTTCATATCAAATGCTTAACTTCGTATGGGGAACATGTTCGGAGGCAAATGGAATATGGTTGTGGGTAGACTAATTTAACAATTTTATAATTGCCGTTGAAGTTAATTGTTTTCGATAAAAATAGGTCTGTTTGAGGTGACCACAAAAATAAAAATTCATATTAGATTACGAAAATCGAATATTTGATTAAAAAAAATGTTTTCTCATTTGTTTGATGAGAATTTTGGCGGTATTCAGTCAGTAAAAAAAGTTCTTGCCCAAAATAACTTTTTGCAACAAAATGTTTACGTGATTTGTTAAAATAAATTGTTGGAAATTTTGAATATATCAAATAAAATGTTTATTGAATCTTTATTTATTTATTTATTCATTAATTATGTTATTCTAAATTTCCAGTTTTTATTCTTTGACAAATACACTCAAATTTATTGTTAGGGGAGAAGCTAGTTCCTATGCGCATTTCGCTTGTTGCTTAGGCCAGATCGTCAGGAAAACGTTTTGGAAAAATTATATATATTATACTGTAAAGCAAATGAGAATTATAAACACTCAACTCTTATTTGCAACGATGTCAAAGCTTTTGAAAAATGGACAAAAGTTGTAAAAATACTGTCTTTACTTTCCCAATAAAAAATTTTATCATTTTGCGAAGCAGTAATGGTACATTTAAAAAAACAATCGCACAATTATGCGCTACGCAATAAGACATACAGAAATGCAGTAAAGTAGGTGAAAGAACTCTCAACAACTTTTATAAAAAAAAATAACATTTCAAGTGCTCAAGGGCATTCCCATACTACGAAGCAGGTTTGAAGGGAGAACACTAAAAATAACTGTATCAAAACATTCAGTGTGCAAAGCTGATCGTTACATCCAACAATTTTTATATGCGCTGAAAAATGCGCTTTAGGTGTCAAAAATGTATTGCTTCAAAGTGGGAACTCGCCATATAAGATTCATGTCTTCCGTTAGCGCAATGGTAAGCGAAACTCTCCCTTACAAACCTGCTTCGTTAGAAGCTCCATTTTTTATTGGGTTGATGTAAATATTTTTTTTATTGAATATGAAGAAATATTTAATTATTTCATTGTTTAATATGTTTTATCAAGTGCTATTTTGCAAAGCGGAATTTTGATAAACTTTTTAATTGAATCAAATAAAACGTTTTTTGAACTAAATTTTTTTTTAACATACTGTGTTGTTAAAAATTTTCTTGAGATATTTTTTTCTGTGCATATCGAAAAATGATTTTTCTTGCGTGGCAACCCTGCAGATAATATTGGACTACGTGGTCCATTGTGGCTTAAATGGACTGCTTAAAACATGGTCCAATCTACTGTAATATGGACCATGTTGTAAGAAATTAACATGCAGTGCTGCCAACAACTGCATGATGTATACTTTTCTATATTTTACAGTATTATACATTGGCAGCCCTGATGGTGTCCATTATTAATTGCTTATTTAAAAGTGAAAGTTTGTGAAATTTGTGAAAAAAGGGTAAACAAATTAAAAATACCAAGTAAATATATTTAATAATAGCAAAAAAAGACTACAGGGCACACCATAAAAGGCGATTAGTAAAAAATTAAAAATGCTTAAACTACCCCTTTAGTGTACTCCAACTGTAGTGGTATAGAGTACTTTTAAAACTTACCCACATTAGTTCTCCATGGAGTAGTTTAGGGACTACTTCGGTGGGTTATATAGTCCCCTCCTAGGACATCGTAATGCTAAATGGACCACCATTTACCCATATATTTGGAGTAGTTTTGGAGAACTCCTACTCCTTTATGGACTACTCTTTACATGCATGTATGGACTAGTCTCGTTATCTGCAGGGATGTTATTTGATTTGGGAAAAACGTATGGTACGACAACCTTCATAAAATATGGCATTTTTTTGCATGGCAACACTTCAGTGATGTAATACATTGTTGTGCGAACAAATGTTTGAACAGCGCTGTTGGAAAAAGAAATTAACAGCAGCGACAGCAGTCTTCAGAAGCCAAATTCATGGGTGCACATTACATATTTTGCTTCTTGCTTCGCTAGTCAGGATGGTGTGTTAGATACTGTCGTGATCAAGATATTGTCAGTGTTGTCAACTTAAAGGATTTTTCGCTGCCTAAAAGTGGTTTTCAATAGTTAATGACTAAATTACTTCTTTTTTTATTTTTGCTAAGCAATATGAAAATGAATACCCCTATGTACCTAATGTTCTTGCACACATATCCACGGCTTTATTTTCTTTAACCAAAAAGGCCTGTCAATTGAAGGCCTTCCGATTTTAGCCGCTGAGTAAATATTTTTTGAAAGCACATTTATGTATATTTTGTGATTGTATTTCTTTGCTTCATGCTCCATTTGTTTGTATGTATGTGTGTTTATGTGCAAAGTTTTATTTTGTGCAACACCCTAAAAATTTATATTCACAATGATAGTTTGATCATAAAAACGATATTTTTAAACTTTTTTATTTAAAAATGGTATTTTGTAAAACAACTTGGGTGGAACTTTAAAGTGTATGTAATTTGGTAATAAATTTATAAAAGTTTACGGAAATTGAAATTTATATTATTATTATTATTGATAAGATAAAGCACTGGATGATATGCAAATACAGTTAAAGGTGCTTGAAAACAGATAAGTCTTCAGTTGTCCTACTCTTACGCACTGCAACATTTTCAAGGTCATCAAATGTGCAGCTCATTTTAATTTCGGTTTTTGATTTTTAAGCATCATTAATATTTTGACTGAAACTTGATTTTGACCATTTTTTTAAAAAAAGCCTAATATTTGTCACGGCTCTATCTCGTAAACTTCTTCTTTATTTTCCTGTCTTAGGCATTACTGTAGGTACGTAATAATTGCAAAAAGTGTAAATTAAACTCATATAAAAAAACTTATTATGTGCTTTAAAATCTTAATCCGAGCTATTCCAAAAAAACTATCTATTCTATTCAGAAATTTTCCTTAATATTTATATTTTTACCTCCTAATAATATGAGCTTGCCTTACAAAATTTACTTAATTCATTATATGCACATAAAAATTTAAACTTAACTTGCCATAAATACTAAAAGAAAAGTTGAAAATAGTATGCAAAATTCAAGCAAACTAAAATTAGAGTTTATTATTTTTTTTAATCTTTTTACAGCACTAAAAAGATTTTAAAATATAATAAATATTTACTTAAGGAGTGTAAAGGGTAAAAAAACAAACATAAATTATGATTTATTTGCAATTCACACCCTATAAATTGTTTAATTACCACTGCAATTAATTTTAGCAACATTATTTCTTAAGTGCGTGTCTAGATTTCATTAGAAGAAAACTTTCGTTTTTATTTTTTTCTTAAAGAGTAAAATTGATTAAGCACATGTTTTTGGATGGCTTAAAAAGGGATTGGTATTTATAGAAACTGATATCCGTAAGATTATAATTTAATAATCAATTAACATATAATTTAATTGATTATTTGCTCCATAATGTCTGTGTAAATATTCAATGGTTTTTATTTGATAATTAACACGCAACGTAAACATTTATTATAAATATTTTAAATAGAGAATGAAACAAGTTAGTGCGCTATAATTGGCTATACCGAATGTTTAGATATGGTCACCTCCAACAAAACAATTTTTAAAGAAAATTTTAAACTTATGATGTTTAATTTAATAATATTATTGTGACAGACAACCATATTGAGGTTACCTCTAAACATGCTATGGTTAAATATGTTGTTTTTAAATAAACAATAGTATTTTCCTTTTTTTATGGTTGAAAACAAACATATTTAAGTTATTATTATTAATCATAACATGTTAAGAGGCAACCATAATATGGCTGTCGGTAACAAAAATATTGTTTAATTTAATATAATTTGCTTGAAATTTTCTTTAAAAATAGTTTTGTTGGAGGTGATCATATTTAAACATGTTTTTTCTAGGGTGTACCATTAGGGTGACCGTTAAAATCAAAAGTTGGATTTCTTTAGGTCTCACCGGCCAATTTGGTGGGTACTGATAACAAAAACAACGCAAAACAAATTTCAGGACGATCGGCGAAGGCTAAGTTGTCCCTCACGCCCACCAAAGTTTGAGAAGAATTATATTTTACATGAAATCTGACTTTTATGTTTCATAACTTATAAAATATTAATTTTGTAGAATAGTTCTTAAAAAGTTTTTCTTTAATCTCTTATTAAACAAAATAAACTGAAAAATATCGAATAGGCCACTATATGAAGCACGTATCCTTAATTTTGTTAAAACCCATTTTTATTATTTATTAAAAAAAAAACAGACCAGCCGGGCAATGGTGTTTTAACCTTATTCGGGTACGCTGAATCCAGTGGTGGTATCCGTTCTTTTTAGGTTAGCTTTTGTTTTGGAGATATACCGTTATTTCGAAAATATATGAGCTTGCACAACATATATTCGCGTTACTCAAAAACGGTTAAGTTTATTGAATAAACTAAAAAAATTCCGCAATAAAATAACCTTTAAAAAAAGCCTAAAGGTTTTTTTATATGCACAGTCATTTAAGAAACCTAATTTTTTTAGCAAAAAATAAATAATTTTTTAGCAAAATTTCAAAATTTTTTTTATTAAAAAAATCATAATAAAATGGAAGATGCAGCTGTGCTTATAATTTTTTTTAGACATATAAAAAACGAAATTTCCAAACAAAAAAAAGCCATTAGTGATTACAATCTGTTCACAACTTTTAATTTTATTCACAAAAGACGAAAAATTTCCATTAAATTTAAGAATTTCATAAAATGCAATATTTGTATGGGAGCCTCCCTAAAAAGTGGTGGTAAAGGGGAAGTATGTTTTTGGAAAATGTTAAAAACAAAAAACTAATGGAGGTCGGTCATATATTTTATCCTTCTTTGAAGTTATGGGGCTTTTTCTTCAATATATTCCTGGTCTGTATTGAAAATTTTGTATGGAAGCCCCCTTAAGGAATAGAGATAGCAGAAAGGTATGTTAATAACAAATGATGGGGATGAAAAATAAAGTGGGATCGGTCATACATTTGACTCATCTAGGGGCATCCTAGAAGCTGCAAGGGCCAAATTTAAAATTTTCATTTAACCGCCATATTTGTAAAGAAGACCCCTAAGGGTTGAAGATATGTTAAGCACAAAAGCACAAAAAACTAATGAAGGTCCGTCATACATTTTATATCCCTAGGGGCGATTCCTTGGCAGTTATGGGCTTTTTTCTTCAATATATTTCTAGTATGTATTGACAATTTCGTATGTGAGCCACCTTAAGATATGGAGAAAGCGGGTAGGTTCGGTAGAAACAAATGATATGCGTTTGACTTTTTTTTTGTAAGCAAACGCACACAAACGCAAATATTGAAGTTGAATTGACGTGTGGAAGAAAAAATGGTTCTAAAGAAAAAATTCGCATTAATGCTGTTCTGTTCTTTTTTTTTTTGGTTACTTGCTGTTGTTTTTTTTTTTTTTTTTTTGTTACTTTTTGTTAAATATGAGATCTAGAGAAAAGTTGTTGCAAGCTTCACTAATAACATCTTCTTTGTAAACGATGTTTATGTAAAATTAATATTTTAATATTTAGTGTCGTTTTTTATCAATACCCACTGAATTGGGGGGTGAGAACATGGAAAAAATAGAAAAAAAATATGCTCCATACAGTTAACGACCACCATAGTGTACCATAAATTATAGAACATTCATCACAAAATAAATTAATGCTTCTCAATTTGCTTTTCGAAAGGCCTCTTTACATGGTACCAATGGTAAATTATAACCAATTGTAAATTATAACATTGTGTTATTTCTTGATCTACATATGTTGGTTGCGGGCTACGTCGTGTTTAAATGATTTTCCTGAGTGGGTCTTATATAAGGCATATGGTAAATTGCTTACACAAACAATAAAATGAAGCAATTTGTTTTTTAATTTTGCTTTTTACCCACTTACAACTACAATTCGAGTCGGGAAAAAGCCAACCAATTGTAATGGAATGTAAGAAACGATTAACTCACTATTTATTGTTGTTGTTTTGTCTAAGCTTTGATAACGTTTGCAAGTAGGAATTGAACGTTTGTAATTCTCATTGGTTTTACAGTTTTAGTTATATAATATCTTTTACTTTTTCAAATTCTTTTATTTCAGCTTATGTATCAAAAATAAAAAGCGGGGATTAAGCGCGTTATAGAGAAATTTTATTAATAACATATGGTAAATTATTAACCGATCCCCACGAAATTTGCTGGACTTCGTTACGGTAATAAGGTTTTTTCCGAGAATTCGTTTATATAAGGGCCTCTGGTAAATTTGTACCGATCTTTACGAAATTGAGCGGAGTGGATTCTAATTGTATGGAACTATGACAGACCAAATTTTTTAGGGAAGGTGTTCCACATTTGAGCTGCACCAATTTGTTTCTTTTCTTGACGGAAAGACAGACGGACATCTCTAAACCGACTAAGAACAACTTAAGGATACTTAATGCGGTCTAAGATGAATATTAAAAAAGATTCGCACGGAATGAAACTTAGTATACCATCATTTACCACTAGCGGTTTCATTTTACAAAGAAATATTGAATTTTACTCATAAGGGTTATTTTCTTTGCAGAGATTTATCGGTAGTAAAACATTCTTAGTGGACTTAGGTTAGGTTAGGTTAGGTTACATGGGCAGCCGTCACAACGACGACTCACTTGGGTCCTTATAGCGGTCCCTTTGTGATACCCCTAGCCAGTGACAGCAGTCAGCCAGTACCCGCCAGACTATTCCCCCGAGGTCACTGCAGCCTCGAACCACCCCGACTCCCTGCAGAACAGGGAGATCGATCTCAGTCCCACATTGGACAGATCGTCCAGACATGGCAATTCTGGTCTCCCAAAATGCCTAAACCTGATGGACTTATATTAAATATTAAAATTTATTAAATTGTTCAATATTTATTGTTGACCTGTGTCGATTATCTCTGTTGTTGTTTTTTGTTTGGCTTCAACAGTTGATGGCAATATGACAAGCAGTGAAGACGTATCAACTTTTTTGTAGTTTTTAATTTGACAGTGTTTTAAATCCCCTGTAGATGACCATCCATGTATGGTCGAAATATCGGATGAAATATAAAAAACAAAAGTAAAAATCCAAAAACTTGAGGATTTTTATTTATAATTTTTATATGAACTTAAGCCAAACAAAAAACAAAAAACATTTATTATGTAAAAATGCGTATAAAAAAGGCTTCAACAAGTTAAAAATATGCACTAAAACTAAATTGGCAAATCCAAGTGCACAGTGGGATAAATTATTTAAAATGTTATTAAAGTTTCTTTTATTAACATCGATGATGTTTAATCTTCATATCTTTAAACAATTCACATCGGTTTTTTTTTTTCTTTAGAATATATTTTATACTGCATTGAAAATAAAAAAGTGTCCATGTGGACCCATCTCATGGAAATTTATAGCGAACATTTTTTTCGGCCGTTCAAAAATGTTGTTTTTAGTCGAAAGCTAAATATTGGGCTGTGTCGAAACTTTCTTATCCTACACAGTCTGATTTATGAGCAGCGTTGCCATATTTCTTTTTCTATTCTTTTGTTCCTAGCGTAATGTTTATATCGGGCCTATGGTAAATTATTGACCAATCTTCACGAAATTAGACAGTGTGATTTCTAGTCATATAACACTGACAAATCAATTTTTTACAATAGCGATATTCGTTACGGTTAAACGAGTGGTTTCTAATGGTAAATTATTGGTCAATGTTCACATAAATTTGTAGTATGATTCCTAGTAATATAGAACAAATTTGTGCAGTCTTATATCAATAAGTTCATGCCGCAACTATTTATGGTAGTTTTTGTAACAAAATAATCAATTTTTTGCCGCTTCTTATTCAGATTTAAAAAATTAGCCGTGCCTATAGGTTATTTTATTGCGGAATTCGGTTTCTAATTATATTCAATATCGCCATGCTCTGCATTCTCCTACATTCTCGAAAAACCGGTATATCTAGAAAACAAGAGCTAGTGTAAAACAAGTAAGAGTGCTATATTCGGCTGTGCCGAATCTTGTATATCCTTCACCATTGTGCGAGTAGAATATAGAACAGCTAAATAAAAACTAAATAATTTTTAAATATACATACGTATTTAAAATACTAAAAACCTTAAACGTTTGTACCTTATTTGGAAACTTTGCCACTTGCCGTTCTCCAGATATACTGAAAACAGTAATAATATACAACAACAAGGGATTTTTGGAAAACATTGGAGGTATTCGCGGACAACAGGATTTGAGCTTCCTTTCTCATAAGGATCCAGAATATATATACTTTATAGGGTCTAAGATCAATATTGTAGAAATTACCTTCTTGGAAGGGCATAAAAACGGTTGGCACCACTAAGTTCAGCGTACTCGACCGGGTGCTCCACTTGTCAGTTCTTTCAAACAGCACAGAGTTATTTATAGATCCCATATAAAGACCACTCCGGAAATATTCTAACTGTCGCGACATGTTGGTGGAGGATATCAAAGATTCGGCACAGTCAAATTAAGCACTCCAAGTTGTTTGCTATTAAAAAGTAATAACACGGGTCGGCCAAGTGATATCACACCACAGTACATATATAGCAAATTTTGAGAGAGTGTGCTTTATTTAGGATCATCGAACCGCCATAAAACAATTTATGTATGAGTTTGAGAATTAGAGTTCATATCGCCAAATAATATCTATATATCTACATATCGCAAACTAAATCATAAACAGACACAACTCAAAATTTATCAAATTCGGTTATTTTTTATAAACCAGCGCCGTCGTTGACGATTTTTCAATTTTAGTAAAGTTTGGTTGTCTTCAACTATGTGTGTGATTGGCGTGTTCAGCTTTTGAAATTTCACATCGGCTTCGAGTAGAATATTAAGACGTTATGACGCAATATCTTTTGATAGTTTTCGATATGAGTTACAGACACATCTTTTCTCACTTTTCGAGAAACAATGGAATATTTTTTTCATATCTTTTCGATGCGAGAATTGCGTTTACGTTGCTGTCTTCTTTAATTTCTGTTCTCTAATGTTAATTTTGCCTCATGAACATATTTGAATTTTGAGTTGTGACAGTTAAGGTTTTGGTGTGCGATATGTGAAATTTGTTTGATCTTAAGCTATTGAATGGAGGGTGGTAATGTAAACCCTTTCACCTGTGCTGAAGGGTATACAAATAATTTAGACTGAAAAAGTATTGAAAATGTTAAAGTTCTTTGGGTATATATTTCAGCTCTAATTGACTGCATTTTGGTCTACCAATTTAATTCCATACTCAAAGCAACCGTCGTTACTGATAAATACACTTTATTTGCCAGCTAAATTTTATTTCATTATAATTTGTTTTTGATTGCCATGTTTTTTTTTTCAATATTTACAAAACAACATTAAAGAGCTAGCAAAATGTTTGTTACAGAAGCACGAAAACATTTTGAACATAATTTAAAAATTAAATTTATTGTCATTATTTTCTAACCTCTTTCGCTTATTCTCTACCAACAGCATTCAAAAAAAGAGACAAATGCTTTTATCTATACAATTTAACTTTGTGTTTATACCAAGAAAAATTTGAAAAATGAGACAACAAAAAAAAAAAATAATTGAGTAATAAAGTAATAAATAATAAATTGTTTATGCACGTCCCTATTGTAGTCCTTTGCTGAACAAAATATTTAAATTAAATCTGCTAAGCCAGATAATAAAATAAAATTTATGAATATGAATAAGAATAAGAAAATTTCAGAGCTTGTTCTATCCAAAATGTCATTTATATTTAAATTTAGGTTCATTATAAATATTCTTTTCAACAGTATTTTAAATAAAAATGCTAATCTATTCAATGGATTTATTTTTATTTTATTTATCTATAGAAAAATGAAGAGAACATTAAGTGCATATATAAGATATCGTATGATTAATGGTTTCTTATATAAGAATGTTACATTATATATTTTTCAGGATGTTTGTAATATAATATTTACAAACATCCTAAATATATTATATTTGCAGCTAGAAATGGGTCCTTTCAATAACACCCAACATTTGGGTGTTTTAATTAAAAATAGAAACTGCTTTAAAATTTATTTAAAGAAAATTTTTAACACTTTATGCAACATCATTATGCCATTAACAAATATATTGTTCTCATCAAATTACGTTAGCAAGCACTATTGGTTTTTATTTATTTCACTTCTAACACATCAAATATCATTAGTGTCTAAATTAATCATAAATATCTCTTAATTTAAAGTATTTGTATGACTTAAAAGCCCTCCATGAAATGACTTGTTACTTTAGATCAAAGAAAGAATAAACGAAAAAGTCGAGACAAAAAAAAAACAAAGTCATTCATCATCTCTTAAAAGCACTGTGTGTTGAAAATAGTAAAACGATGATGATGATGACAAATGCAACTCAATGAGGCAGCCACCAACACAGTATGTAGTAATGTTGTCAGGAAATGGTATAATTCTTGAACTTGACATTCCCCCTTTTTCAGAAATTTTTTTTTTCTTTCTTATAAAGCGATAAACTCTTTATTGGGTGACAGTGCTAAATGTTGTTTGTCTGTTGTATGAGACTTAAAGCTGTCAAAATTATATTAAATCACTGTATAAAAGTATATAAATCTAAACACTTGCATACACAAACACACAGTGCTGATGGAGATGCAGAGGCAGATTATAAACATTGCACTCACTCACTGTGTGCTTTAAGTAATATGCTGTTCTTGTTTGTAAGTAATTCATGCGCATTTTTTTAAGGAAGATATTTAAAATGCATGGGTTGCGGGAGAAGTTTATTGATTAAATCAATAAAAGGAAATCTATGTGAAATCGAAACTTTTAACCTTTGCCCAAAATTATTTAGCACTGCATTGAATTTATTACGATTTTTGGTAAACAGGCGCTATTGGATTTCTCATTTTTCTTCCTGTTCACATTAAAACAAGTAAGAAAATATAGTCAGTCAAGTCCGACCATATGATACCATAGTGTACCTTATTTGGGAATTCATTCATGTACAGGCTCTTTGTGCAGAATGTTATATAGATATCTTCATCTATATGACATTTTAGGATGAGGGTTTATATGGGAACTTAAACCTAGCAGGTCAACATTTTGTGATGAGAGCTTTATGTTAATACGCTAATTTATAAGACTTATGGCATTAAAAGCTATTTTCGGGAGTAGTATTTGTATGAGAGTTCTGGTCAAATATGGACTGACTCCAATAAAATTAAAAAAGATGATTTTAATTGCATTAAAAGAAGTTTTGATCAAATTCAGTCTAAGTACCAACATAATAACATGGTTTAAGGGCACAAAGAGCCTATTTCGAAAGGAACCTTGTATGGGGGCTATGCGAAATTATGAACCGACTCGGCCTATTTTCAATAGGCTTGGTTCTTGTGCCAAATTTGAACTATGTACCAAATTTCATCAAAGTTGCGACCTGTACTTTGCGCACAAGGTATACATGGACTGCCGGACGGATATCGTTAATTCGACTCAGAAAGTGATTCTGAGTCGATCGGTATACTTTGCAGTGGTGGCATGTCGTAGTGTCCACGGACACAATGTCCATGGGCATTATGTCGCACCAAAGAACGACATTAAGTCTATGGACGCTATGTCGCTCAGCGATGCGACAAAATGTCCATCAATATAGTGTAATAATGTCCATGGACAATATGTCCTTTTTTGGTGCAACATAATGTCCATAAAAATTGTAAAGCGAATGTTAACTTATTGGTACTTGCTATACTATAAAGGAGAAAATCCTTGCGCCCGGCCGAAGGCCGGTTGTGCAGAGAAGCTTAAGTTAGCGAAGCCGGTCTTTGTTATACCATAGAGGATAAAATCCGTGAGCCCGGCCGAAGGCTGGCTATGCAGAGAAGCTTTAGTTAGTGAAGCCGGTGTTTGTTTTACCATAGAGGAGATTTCGTTTTTCGTATTATTTCGTACACACAGAAAACAAATTGGTTGGGAAACGGTTCATACAGAAAACAAATTGGTTGGGAAACGGTTGCAGTAATAAAATATTGATCAAGTAACATGATTTATTATTGCAACTATTAAAAATGTATAGTTCTAACTGATTTTTAATTCTCTTGATTATTAAAACGTTGTTCTAACTGAAATATGATTCCTTCAATTCTTTTATTAGTTATGATAACTAATTTAATTTAGTTCTAACAATTAGTACAAATGGTTAGAATCACAACCGAATTTAATACAGGGCAATACTGAACATTGGTCATTGCAATCAATAATTTGCTTTCGTCAATAAATTTTGTAATATGAATGTTTATTCATTTATTGCAGCTAATTATTGATTGTTGGAAAAGTTTTAATTCGAGTACAACAATTGAGAATATAATTATTCGGAATTCACAACCAAAAAATAGTTAACAGCCCCAATTGCTTACTAAATTTTCTGTCAAAATATTTGATAAATTAAAATAATTTTTAATTTTATAGTTAAAAAATATCTTTGCGGTCAAAAATGGAAAATGTGCAAAAACTTAATAAATAGGGGTAAGTAATTTACATATTCTTATAGGTATGAACATATGCACGTACATATGTATCTATGTATGTATTATTTTTTGTATACCCTGCAAATTATATTGGAACTACTCGATCCATTTTGATCCTGGGCTGGTCCAATGTAATGCAAGTATGGACCATGTCATTATTAAGAAGAGTTTGCAGTGAAACGACATGTCTTCGTTTTTTAACGACATGTTTTCGTTTTGAAACGATTTCAAAGCTTATCCTCTGGAGTGTACCATGGAGTAGTTTTAAGACTTCTCCTTTGTAATGCAAGCTGGAATATATGGTCCTAGGACATCGTACTATAAAATAAGCCATATTTTCCATTCATTGGGATTACCTTTGGACAAGTCCTTGCCCCTTATGGGCTACATTTGACCGGTTAAAAAAAATATATTGATAACGACAATCAAATCTCTTGTTATGAACACCAATTATGTGTTAATTCAGTTGCAGCTATCATATATTCGGGTATAAGCACAATTTTGTTTCTAATAATCATACTTACAACTAACAATATCTGTTGTTATGACTGATGGTGTACTAAAATTCAAATGTTGCTATCAAAATAAAACTCTTAATCGAATAGGAACTATAAGCACACAGTATTAAGTACGTATTAAGTACGAGTTGAAAGGCAAACACAATACAGGTAGAAATATATAAATGGCTCCATTATTAATGACTATACCGGGGTGTGCCCCGGTAGGCTTGCTGGTAGTGAGCTAGTCTATCAGCCCCGAGGTTGCGGGTTCGATTCCCGCCAGAGACTCTGGTTTTTTTCTTTCTTTTTAGGGAATTAAGAAAAAAGAACTATCTAAAAAATGTATGTAGTTACTAAACTCGTGATGATTTTAACAAATTGTTCTTACTCAGGTTCCTAAGAGCCGCTGAGTTTTCCAGTCTGACTAGTGCCCTATCAACAATGCCTCAACCATGCCTAAAAGGCGCTGAAGCTCTAAATTGTAAATATTAAAGTAATTTAATAAATGAATTAATAATCAAAAAAAAAAAAAAAGGAAAAAAGCAGCGATGATAATTGATGGTCTGCCTATGGTCATGTATGTGGACAGTCTTTCTACTCTTAACCCTGGATAGTTTCTTTATTTCATTTATTCTTACTCATATAACATTTTTATGTTTATTCAAATTACGCTCTTATTTTCAACAACGTTAGCTGATGACGAAAGCTTTAAAATGTTAGTTAATTTGAAAGCACAAAAAGAGCTCAAGTTGTTTCCGTATTTTGAGAAAGAAGAAGAACTTTTATTTATTATGCTTTATCTTATTTTTTTAATAAAATGCTTAGCAAAAAAAACTTTTGCTGATTTTTAACTTTAAAAATCGCTCGGCTAGAGTTTTTTTTTTGAAGAGAAGTCCTCCAGGGTAAAATGCTTAATAAAACAAAGTGAGTTTATATTATATTCTTATGGAATGCATTGGATAATACTTAACATCTAAGCAGTGTTGCCAAAACTTGGTGACCAAAAATGGCTAAATTTACGGAAAAAAATGGCTAAAAATGGGCTAAAAAATGGCTAAAAGCTTTTTTAAATAAAACACATTAAAATTCAATAACAAAACAGAAATAATTCATTTAAAGTTGTTTACGATGAAATTGTAAGTTAAGATCAACTTGATAAATAAGAATAAACGTAAATTAATATTTTGATAGATATTTAAATAATTAAATCATCGATAAATTCGTTATTGTTCATCTCATAGGAATTAAATAATTTAAACATAAATCATAATCACGGCAATATTTACCCAACCTTTTGAGTCCAGATCAATAAAATACAAGTAAGAAAGTATAGTCGGTCAACCCCAACTATAAGTAGGGTATCATATTCAAATTAGAACCTTTGTACCAAATTTTATCATATAATCTCCAAAATTGCGACCTGTACTTTTTGCACAAGGTTTACATGGACAGCCAGCCAGCCAGCCGGACAAACATCGTTAATTCGACTCAGAAAGTGATTCTGAGTCAATCGGTATACGAAAAGGTGGGCTTAGGACCAATATTTTAAGGTGTTGCAAACATCAACACAAGCGCAGAGTACCACCTCTACTATTGTAGTGTTGCTATAAATATTTTATTGTTATGGTAAAAATATTTACCTAATTGATAAAATCGAATTAACGGTTGCTAAATGTAACCTATTTCTCAAATTACTTTTAACAATATTTACTTGGCTAAATACCCTCTCTACTTAAGCATTAGACCATGGAAATGAGAGCAACTTTATAGTCAATTCTGAAATTTCTAAAAAATTTTTGTTGCCGCCTGCATCTCTTTATTGAAATCCTTGCAACCAGAAAGAAACATCGACGTTTGTGTTGATCCATTTTATAAATTTAATATTGGAATTGTTTTCCTAGCGATTTTCAACATTGTAAAAGTTGTGATTTAATTTAAAGGCGTTTTAATTATTAAAAATGTTTATTTTACTTTTATAAATTTTTATAATAAAATAAAAATTATTCTTTTAAAAGAAAAACGGCAAAAAATAATTTTATGGCTAAACAAGTTGAAAAATGGCTAAAAAAAAATGGCTAATGGCTAAACTCATTTTTTAATGGCTAAACAGGGTGAAAAACGGCTAAATCTAGCCACTAAATGGCTAAATTGGCAACACTGCATCTAAGAGACAAGCAAAGAGACATTATGATATCATACTTTTGTCTATGACTAACTGGCCCGAAATTCTACACCTCTTCCAATTGTAATTAAGAAAGCGTCAATTGTAATTCAGAAATCGTCAATTGCAATTCAGATTAGTCAGTTGTAATTCAGAAAGCATTAATTGTAATTCAGAAATTGTCAGTTGTAATTCTCAAACTGTCAATAGAAAGCTAAAAAATTTTATTAACTATTTACATATTTTTATTTTGTTATAAAAAAAAATGAATTTTTACTAAAGAGTTGAATATATTGGTATATATTCGTATAACTTTTTTTTATTTTATATTACAACTGGAAAAGGTGTAGTACTTAACAAGAAATTTGTGTAGGAATATGGCCTTAAGGCGTTACAGTAGTAAAAAGTTTAGCATCCATCTCTTGAAACTGTTGAAAATGCATTCTATAATTGTTGTTTTAAAACATTTTTATATAAAAACTAGCTGTTTGGTCCCGGCGCTGCTCGGGACTTTCCAAATAAAAATAAAAAATGAAATACTGGAGAATTTTGTCAATAACTTGACTCCAGCGCTATCTACCATCAATAAAAAAATTTTAATATCACGACAACAGCGCCATCGTCAGGAGTTTTTTTTATAAACCATCAGTGAAAGTAGACCTTTCCAACGCATGTACTCGTTTGATAATCGGTTAAGTGGTTCTCGAGTTATAAAATGACGAACATAGGAGAACTTATTTTTATATATGTATATATAGATTATTATTTTCCATTTATTCGCTCAAACTTTCCATACACCTCTCGTAATTATATCAACATCTTTTTTTGATAAGTTGTATTTGCGAAATACAATCATGCTATACAATTTAAATTAAAAATACAAGATTTCCTATAAATTTATGCATACATAATAGATTAAAGCAGTATTTGTCTCAAAACTAACTTTAATATTTCGACTTACAACTGCATATAAATTTGAAATCATAAATATTTATGAATATATGAACATACAGCAAATTTGTAGGCGACTGTATTATTGCAACATGCTACCGATGTTATTTAAAGATATGTCAACCATGTGGCATTCATTCAAGCATTTAAGAATACAACTGAATAGTGAATGTGTGGCTTTGTGTTGTGTTAGAGGATTCAATATGAAATTGAATAATGCGCATGTTTCCTAAAGAAAATTGGTTTGTTTTGCACAAGATGTGTCGTCATTCAACCAAGACATAAACGAAGGCATGGAATTATAATTTATGCAAATAGAAATAAGGCTGAAAAGCGTTAGGAATAAAGCTGCTGCAGTTAGTAGCTCATAAAGTTTAATTGGAATGACTGTGAACAGAGAGTATGACAATTACTTGAAAATTTCTTGGTATGTTTTAAGGTATTTGTAATTAGACAAAGTTGCTCTAATATTGATGCTAAAACAAAAATATGTTCGGTTAACATTGCCTAGTGAAAAGTTTTGAAGAAATTTGACTCTTATTTGAAAAGAATTGTTAATAGACTTACGGCCTAATTTATAAAAAATAAAACCGGTTAATTAAGGGTTAATAAAATGGATTTTCATACAAAATTCGTTTAATAAACCCTTTATTAACATGTTTTATTTTTTATAAATAAGGCTGTTAAACATTAAGTTAAATTTTATTAAAACAAAATAAAATATATTTGAGGAAAACACAAGGAAGCCAGTCATAGAGTCATATTTCTGGAAATAATAATACGAAGAAATGTTACTGCTGTTGTACGTTGTAGTTGCTGACTCAAGTTAATGTGAAACAAAGTTATTACTGTGTAGTTATGACAAAACAATAAACACAGCATAAAAACTATTTTAAGACTTTTGTTTGAAACACAGCAACAATTTTCTTTACTATTGAAAAATATTACGATATTGTGACAATATGACTTTTTAGCAGACTTTATTAATCCCTCAGTTATGCCATACACCACCATAGGGTGAGTATTGTTTTACTTATTCGTCACACATGTTTATTTCACGTTTGTTGTATTCAACCCGTTGTTTACAGAAAAAGTCTCAATTATAAGACACCAGTACGATGCCACACAATTTTATGTATTGAACAAAATAATTTTAACAAATAGAATATGGGAATTATTGCTTCTTATTCTACTTTTAAAGCATGAAAATAATCTATATTGTTTCTATTTTTATTGGTGTTGTTGGTTCTACATAAAACAAGCAAATCGTTTTTTACCTTCTTTTATTGTGTTATTGTTGTTTCTACAACAAACTTTTACTTTTTATACCATTTTGGATTGTTTGTAGTACTTTTTAGTCTTATTAGCAGTAAAATTTTTTAGTTCGACTCGTACTAAAATAGAAGAAAAAACTTGAATGTAGCACGAGTTTTTTCTTTCTGTGTAGATTTTTGTTATTAATTGCAGAAATAACGCTTCTTTTTTCAAATCAAAATATAATATATAATTCCCTTGCACTTCTCTTTTAGTTATTTTAACTGCATTTTAAACCATTAAATTCCGTCTTTAACAAATTTGATTACACAACTATTTTACAAAAACCTTTAAATCAATTTAATTTTTAATTAAATGCAAAATTGCTAAAAACCAAAGCATTTTCGCAAAAAACTATCTGTAAATGAGTTTGTAAAATTAAGATTTTTAAAAATATTTTACCACAAAAAAAACTTGCTTGCGCAAAAAAGTACCACCAACAAAAAATGGTTCTGGTTTATTTGGTTAACAAATTTTGCAGATATTCCACTGAAAGTGCAAAAACAAAAAGCTAGAAAAAAGTAATTCAATTATTTTCACTTTTAAATAATGTGGTGTAAATATTGTAAATTTTTGACGTTTGCTTTACCCTACGTTCAATGAAAGTTGGCGAGTGTATAGAGACTTTGTGCGGGTGGCGCATAAGTAGCGTAACCACAGTTGGAAAGGGTGTATATACATATTCTGGGTCCTTCTAAGTAGCGAAATTAATTTAATGATTTCCTTCTGTCCGTTTAAATGGGGTATTCGAAGACCTAGATATGATGGAGACCAGGTTGTTACCTGTATATATTAACATGACCTATAGTCCCGAAAAGTATGCTATTGAAAATATTCCAGATAGGTCCACAAATGGCTGAGATATGCACAAAAACCACGACTGCCTCTAATTTTTCCCACAAATTCCTTGTTTTTGTTTTTTTCTCTGGAGCCAAGGTTTCCAAATTAGGCACAAGTATTTTGGTTACCAAAAGCAAAATCGGACAAATTGTTTATTTTATATATATATATTATTGTTAAATCTTTCTTGTCGAAAATTACAATATGCATTTAAAGCTTAATCCTAATTGTTATTTTTTAGTATTTACCAATCTAGATTCTGGTGACCATCGAACCGTATCAGATCCCAAGCGTGGTAGTTGGGATGGACCATTAGTTTATCCATGTATTTGATTGAATACTATTTAATTTCCTCCTCAATGGTAGGTCTCTGTGAATAATGACATTACGCATATACCATGGGGCGCGGAGGATTTGTCGTAATATCCTAGACTGGTTTCTTTGTGGCTTCTGGATGTTTGATGCACATGCAGTACCCCATAATTGAATGCCATATGTCCATATTGGTTTTATGATAGACCTGTATAAGAGAACTTTGTTGTATAAGGTCATATTTGAGTTTTGGCCGAGGAGCCAATGTAGTTGAGCTGCTTTAAGTTCAATCGTCTATCTAAATGAATTCCCAAGTTCTTTACATTTTTTTTTTTTAATTTTCTAAGCTTATCCCGCGAAGCTCTATGCTTGTCTGCAGGAAAGAAACCAGAGTCTCTAGCGGGAATCGAACGCGCAACCTCGGCGCTGTTAGACTAGCTCGCTACCAGCTAGCCTACCGAGGCACTCCATGATTTCTACCGTAACTGAAATGTTATTTATTTTTACAGCTGGGCACGTTTGTCTTCTGAGCGTGAAAGTTAAGTGAGCATATTTAGCCAGAATAACCTTTATTTCCAGTTTTCTAGCTAGGCCTCTAGTTCATTAATGTGGGTGTAGATGCTGCGATGCAACTTTTGGGTCCTGATTAACACCAATTAATGCTGTGTCGTCTGCAAACGTAGAAGCATGTGTGTTCAGGCGTGTTGGCATATCTGCTGGGTATATAATTTAAACAGTAGCAGCCCTAATATGCTACCTTGGTGGACACCAGCCGATATTTTCTTGAGGGGGGGAGGGAGGGACTTTTATTTTTGAACTTACCATGAATGTTCCGCCAGTTAAATAGCTCTCAAGAGTTTGTGAGTGTTTTGAGGAAGCATTCGGGTTAATTTGATGAGTAGTTACTCATCTGGCCAAACTTTGTCGAATGCTTGGAAAATTTCTATAAACAATGCTGAGTAATATTCCTTTTACTTGAGTTAACTTAAATTTTAATGGATCGCTTACTGTATAAGAAATAATTGGACGACAGGAACAAGTAAGTGCATCATGTGGCGTGAAAACTTTCTCCAAGTGGCTAGCAAAGGCGTTTATTTTTTCACTTGTGTTTTTGTCCCTTGTTCCAAAACTCTTATTCCGAAGAGACATTTGTGTAAAATAAAAATAAAAAAATAAGCATAATCGTTTAATAAAGTGATTTTAATAGATAAATGGACGGACAGATTAATACAAGGATCCCAGTTAAATTTTATTTAGGACTTATTTTGCGTTTTGATGGAGTTCATAATATTGACACTTAAGGAACTCTATCCTTAACAGTGAAATCTCTCATGCCAAAGGTACGATTATAGGAAATTAAATAAAAGAAACGTAAAGTACAAATAGTAGCTAAGCAATTTAATGACCGAAACAAGAGAGCTATGAAACTAAGTTCGCGTGAAAAGTAAAAGAAATTCTAATGTCAAAAATAATAAATTATCAATTAAAATTAATAGTATTGTTGTACTCTTTACCAGGTATTTGCCAGTCCATGTCCTGTGTATTTCAGCGAGCTTATGTGAAGGGCATTGCATTCATTCGTTTTGACACCTCGCAAGAATTTTTTTTAATATCATTTTATTGAAAGTAATTATAAACAACACCGACATCATCACATTTCGTACTGTCGACAAAAATATCACCAGCATTTAATGGTTCGCTATGATTTCGACATGATTGCTATTGATATGATGAGTTTGGGAGCATGTGTATGTGTGTGTTCTATTTTTATATGGAATTTTGTGTTTTCTAATTGCACAAGTGTTGTCGTGTGATTTTTTTTTTTTTTTTTGTTTTTCATTTCAATTTTATAAAATTATTTTAGTTTGTGTTTTTATATGCATTTGTGTTTGTGTAGCGATAATATCGAATTGAAATCCACAAATACCACAAAACTAATGAAATTGTACCCATCACATCGTCATCATTACACTCATCCACACCATAGAATGAGACACCCATCACAATGCAAATGTTATGGGGGTATGATTAAGTAGTGATGAGAGAGGGGTCGTAAAGGCTTTTGCATCGCCTTATGTCGACCAAACAAACAACTATGCAACCAACTTGTTCGTTTGTCGTACTCCCACCGCAATTCAGTTGAAATGCAATCAGCCATGTTAAACCACAAAACAAAAGAAGAAAAATCACCCATTAACGGGTCGAAAATTGGAAATAGGGAATGAGAGAAAATAGTTTGCAAAAAATTGAGTGCTAAAGAATTTATTCATTTATTTATATTTTTGTACACTCCACCACCCGAGTGATAAGTGAGGGTATGTCATTCCGTGTGTAACATAACGCTTCAGAAAATTGTAAAATTTGTTCAAGTTCTCCTAAGCAGTTTGGTATTAACATCCAGGGCGATCAGTTTAAGAAAAAACGGTCTAAGGGACAAACATATTTTTTTTAAATTTAATAAATCTTCTTCGTTTTCACACTGTCTGAAATTAAAGACAAATTTTAAATACACTGTGCAAAAGCGTGATAGTTTTTTTGACAAGCTGGGCACCCTACCATTTTATTATTAGTGTACCATAAAACGATATTTTTTCTTCTCCGGCAATTGGCCCATATTTGCTATGTATACAAAAAAGATAAAAAGTACCAAAGGTAAAAGAATACCAAGTGTACCAAATTTTCTAAATTTTAGGCCCCTTTAAAGTACACTGTATGTAGGGTTTTTTCCCGGGATTTCCCGTTCAATTATTTTATTTCCCGTTTTCCCGGGATTTTTCTTGCGGGATCCCGGGAAATAAAAAATTCCTCATAATTTCAGAAAATAGCTATTTATACTTTGAAATTTAGTTTTATATTCTCTAAAAATTAGCATCTGTGGATGGGTTGTGGATTAGATCAATTGCAAGAAGTGTGTACATGTATTTAAATTAATGTCTCCTGATGCAATAAATCTACTAAAAGCAGAATGGGCAGTGCTTTTTCCCCTCCAAAGCCCGACTGGAGAATTTTTTCTGAAATATTTCAGGATAAACAAAAACTGAATGAATCGACAGACAGTTTTATTTGTAGAAAGAGGCGTTTGTTTGCGCAACTTAAAGATAGACTGCCTGAAAAAACCATTATAAATATGATATTCTCTCAAATTAGTGTGCAGATTCGGGAAAAAATCAATCGTGAAAGTGTTGAGTCTTTCCAAGAACTTTTGATCAAAGCCCGGGAAATTGAGCTACTTTTCCTTGAAAATGGTGAAACTGTACATAAAAACGTAGAACCTAGGGAAAAATCAATCGGACGCTGCACATATTGTAGAAAGAAAAATCATTCTGCAGATGTTTGCTATAAAAGAATCGAACAAGAAAAAAAAGGCAAACAAGAAGAGGTTAAATTAAGCTGTTATGGTTGCGGGGCAACGGGCTACTACAGATCAAATTGTCCAACCTGTAATAATAAAAAAACAAAAGCTATGGAAAGTCCAAAAGAACTAGATTTTAATAGTATCCACACGACAATAGTCGGAAGAAATGTTCCTACTGTCAACATAAACGTAAATGGTTTAAACGGAGAGGCCTATATGGATACAGCCGCAAGAACAAGTGTTGCCGGTTATTATCTGTTTCGTAAATTGAGAGAAAAGGGAGCCGTTTTCCAAAAAGTTTTAGCAGAAATAACATTGGCCGACGGTAGTGCAAGCAAAGACACAGTATTGTCTACAATAGTAAATATTACTATTGGTAAACGTTTGAAACGCATAAGATTTATATGTTTGCCGAAGGCCCAAGACAACAGAACTCTGCTAGGCATAGATTTTCTAGAACAAATTGGAATCGTGATGGATTTGGCACAAAGAACCTGGCACTTTAAGGATGAGCCACAAAACGTTTTTGAGTTCAAGAATAAGCCAGCCAGGTCAGGTGAAAATGTTTCTATAAGCCAAACAATGATTAGTGAGCAAATGAAAACACCAAAACCGAAAAAGGCCATAGATGATTTTTTGACATGGTTCGTTGAAATAAATAAAACTCCGAACAGAACTTCTCCCATGAAAACTGAATACTCACCAAATGGCATCGACAAAATATTTGCCAATTGTTTGCCAGAAACGTATGAAACTCCAAAAGTATCTGATTTATTTCCTCCCCTGAAAAAGGTTAAACGTAATGAAGGATCACCAGCAAATCAATACATTCAGTTAAATGCTATTGACATTCGTTTAAGAACTGATGAGGCCCCAAACCTATCAGGATCACAAAAGGTAAACATCGAAAAACTTTTAAATGAGAAAAAAGAAATTTTCGAAAACATAGTTGAACCAATACATGGCGTTGAACATCGTATTAACACAGGAGATCATGATCCAATTTCTACTGCACCTTACCGTCTTTCTCCTGCAATGAAAATAAAACTACGTCAAGAACTTGATGATATGTTAGAAAAGAAGGTAATTCAAGAATCTGAGTCTCCATGGGCATTTCCAGTGGTACTAATACCAAAAAAGGATGGTAGCACAAGACTTTGTGTAGACTACAGACGTCTTAATGCCATAACAGTGACGGACACTTACCCACTGCCAAGGATGGACGATGTATTACACGCGGCAAAAACTACACCTTTTATGACAACTTTAGATCTTAAATCAGGATATTGGCAGATCCAGGTTGCCACCAAAGATAAACCAAAAACGGCATTTACTACGCCTTATGGCATGTTTGTTTTCAACCGAATGCCTTTTGGTCTGAAAAATGCACCTGCGACGTTTCAGCGGGTTATCGACAAATTTCGTTTAAGCCTACCTAATATTCTGATATTAGCATACCTGGACGATATAATAATTTGTTCCAAGGATTTCGGCTCACATATAAATGATTTGAGACTTACATTTGAAAAGCTAAGAATGATGGGGTTTCATTTAAATAGAGAAAAATGTTTTTTTTGCAAGCCAGAAGTCAAGTATTTAGGCCACATTTTGACAGCAAATGGTCTTATGGTCGATCCGGAAAAAACAGTGGCAATTCTCAAGCGAACAGAACCCAAAAACTTAAAACAACTGATATCTTTTCTTCAAAGCTGTTCCTGGTTTCGTCGTTTCATCCCGAACTTTGCAGAAGTTTCAAAGCCGTTGTCAAACCTCACGAAAAAGAAAGTAGGTTGGAAATGGACAGCAGAAGAACAAGCTGCTTTTGAAAAGTTGAAAAATCTTTTAGCCTCACCGCCTATTCTTCAACAGGTGAAAGAAAACGAAAAGTTTTATTTGTATACTGATGCCAGCAATTATGCTTTAGGAGCTGTTTTAATGCAGGGGGAGAAGTATTATGAAAAACCAATTGAATACGCCAGTAGATTATTACTTCCTGCTGAGCGAAATTATTCCACCACTGAAAGAGAGGCTTTAGCTGTTGTATGGGCAATACACAAATTTAGAGGTTATATTGAGGGAGCTGAAATAATAGTTCTCACTGATCATCAGCCGCTAAAATGGCTATTTACGTTAAAGTCGCCCACAGGAAGACTAGCCCGTTGGTCCCTATTAATCCAAAGCTACAATTTGAGTTTCTCATACACTCCTGGTAAACAAAACCTGTTAGCTGACACGTTATCTAGGCCACCGTGTGCAAATAACGATTGCGTCGAAACATGTGAATGTAATCACATTGAAGTAGATTTCCCTAGGAAAAGTGCGGGGGAATTTAGAAATGCACAGCTTGAAGATGAGGAAATAAGGAAAATTGTAACCTCATTCGACAACAATGATGAAAACACAACGCGTCATACCAGTCGAGGATATATGATGGTCGATGGCATCCTCTACAGATATTGCTCGGAACAAGACTCAGAAAATGGTCAAGTAGTCATACCAAAATCGCTTCGTAAGGAGATATTGCTTAAATATCATAACGATGAAAAAGCTGGTCACTATGGTATTGACAAAACAATTGCTCGTATCACAAAATTGTTCTACTGGCCTGGCATAAGAGGTGACATCGAAAAGCACGTAAAGTCATGTGATGATTGTAAAAAATATAAACCAGCCAACATGAAACCCATGGGATTACTACAAACTGTAAGCAGTAATAAACGTTTTGAGACAATTGCTGTGGATTTATTTGGGCCCTTGCCAAAAACCAAAGATGGCCACCAGTGGATTTTAATTGTAGAAGACATTTGTAGCCGCTGGGTGGAATTGTTCGCACTTAAAGAAGGTTCGGCAGAAAATTGTGCCCTTACGTTATTAAACGAAGTTATACTTAGATATGGAGTTCCACGGAGAATCCATACTGACAACGGAACGCAGTTTATATCATCATTGATGCAGAAATTGACATTTTGTTTGAATATAAAACAAACCTTCACTCCCATTTATCATCCAGAAGCAAATCCTGTTGAAAGGAAAAACAGAGATTTAAAAACGCAATTATCAATTTGTGTGAAGAAAGAGCACAAACTATGGAATTTAATGCTTCCATCGATACGGTTTGCAATGAACACAGCGAAGGGCAATAGCACTGGTTATTCCGCAGCTTACCTCACATTTGGAAGAGAGTTAAGGACACCAACAGAAGTACACTATGATTTTAAGGCAATTGTAAATGCTGAAAACTTCATCCCACAAATAACTCCCCATTTGTTACGACTGGCAAACACGTTAGAGATAGCAAACGAAGCACAAGAGCAAATGCAAGATAAAAATAAAAGCAGCGGGGATCGGAAAAGAAGACCGCAAACAAAAATTGATATTGGTGACAGAGTCCTAGTGGCTACACATATTCTAAGCAAAGCGAGCCAAGGCCTAACATCCAAGTTTACACCACGCCGAGATGGGCCATACGTTGTAATAGCCAAAAAGGGAACATCTTGCTTTACAATAGCAAGTGAGGAAGACTTAAAGGTACCATTAGCTACACACCACGTATCCGAACTAACTCCATATGAGGGTGTCACAACAAAACCGATATACCCAATACGAAAACGAGGACGTCCCAGAACTGATGAAAAGCCCTCATGTTCCAACCAACCCACTACCAACAACAACAACAACAACGAGTATGATCAACATAACAATGAAGGTGCAGAGCAACAATCTTCATTACAACCAAGAAGATCAACACGATTGTTAAACCAACATTCCAATGTTACCCAGAAGGATGCTAAAACGTATAATGCTGTTACATAATCGGGACGATTGTATGCAACAGAGGGGGAGATTGTAGCGCCGCCATATTAATGTATTAAATTATTATATACTACTTTACACTATTTTGAATTATCAATACAATATTGACTTACTTTGATTTTATTTGTTTACTTATTTTGAAATTACCTAATTAATTTGAATTTAACGGTCTGTAATAAAAGACATTTACTTTTGTTTAAATACAACCCTGTGTTGTGAGTGTCATATGTTTATAGTTTTAAAGTGACTTGTAATTTGTCTAATCGCTTATTTTGTTTTATGCTTTGTTCTTATTAAACCTAGATGTAAGAATTTTGTTAAATAAAAATCACTCTGAATTTGGCTTTCGAGCAGTAAAGACCTCCTCGGCTTTTCATTAAAATTAAAGAAAATATAAATATTAAAAACCCAACTAACCCTTGTGGACTAAAGGCCCTTGTGGACGTTGGATAGTCTAGGAACCGAAGCTGACCTAAGTGTCTCTTCAGAGCCAGACTATAATCTTTACAAAAACCCATAAATAATAAAATAATAAAAACACAAATTAGCTTCCAGCTACATATGGAAATTTAAAAAAAATCGAACAAGTCCGGGGAAAAAAAACTCTAACTGTATGTTAATGTAGGCTTTAATTTGTACATATGGAAAGGAGAAAAAGTACCAATTTTATCCCGTTTTTACCTTCTAAAAAGTACCAATGTTATTATATATATTTTTATTTGGAACATATGCAATCTGCAAACCGTATTAATCGAAAGGAGAAAAAGTTCCAGGGTACCAATTATTCCCGACTTACCTCTTAAAAAGTACCCTTTATGAATTTGGGCTATTTACTACGGTTCACACACCCAAATTCGGTATCTTTTTTTAGTGGTTTTGTATTAGTACACAACTCTAAATACCTTTCATAACTATCTTCACGAAAGTAGTTAAGATTATATAGTGTTCTGTTTTTCATTATAAAAGCAGTAAAATTGTAGTGGTTCTGTAGACATACTATATATTTTTATGTTCTGTAGTTTTTTTTTTATCACATTGATGAAGGAATAAGCACTAGTATTGCTGTTGTTGCTTGGCAATTTGCCCGACCAAAGCGCGAATAGCCTTTGAATTTGTATACTTGTTATGTTTTTGTGCAAATTTTTTTGTTGCCTTTTTGTTTTGGGCTAAAAACATAGCGCGCTAAGCTCCAGTGGGAGTTGGAGGAATATACATTAGTTGGAGTTGGAGGAATATACATTAAAATGGTATATGGACATTTCCTGGGGTCGCGAACGTACGTTCGTACGCTTTTGATGTACAAATAATATAGAAAACAAAACTTTTCCTAGCATTTTTTTTGCGATTCGATAGCATTTGGGTTGATGTATGTTTAGTGCAAAAGATGGATTTCATCGAGTTTAAGTTTTCATAATGATAGTTATAAACATGTGGTCACGAACGTACGCAAAATAGAAGTCAACTTTGGCTGACGTAGTGAAATGTAAAAATCTGCGTAATGGAACGGAATATTAAAAAGTGATTAATTTATTTCAAAAGTGTATTAATGAAGGTCTCCATACAGTATTTACAAAATAAAATATCTCTTTTGGTTTTTGTTTAATTGGCTTATGTACCGGTCGCGAAAGTACGGGTCGCGAACGTACGATTTTTCCATATGTTTTTTTATTATTATAACCATGCATTTTCCCATAAATATCTTCAAATTTCCTTAACAAAAAACTTAATACTCCTTTTACAATTGATTGTAATGGAGAGATTATGAAGAAAGAGTGTAAACATAACATATTTTTTGCATGTAAAATAAGTACATAAAAATGTCTTTAGAAGTAGAAAATATAAAATTTTCGAGTTTCCAGCGCAATTTCCTCAAGTAAAACAGCTGAGATATGCTATGAAACCATTCTTTTATAACAACATAGATTTTCTTTATAATAATAAACAATAATCATCGTCTTGATTATCAACATTTTATTTTTTTATCCTGGTAGACCATTCTGGGGAAATGCCCATATGTATTTGGTTTTTGTAAAAAGATTTTTGTTGTCTTTACCAGCAAAAACGGCGCTGAAGACAACTAAAACGAAAGAACAGTAGTTTTCGGAACAGAAAAAAAAACAAACCTTGTGGTTTTTTACGATAAACAGAACAGAATGAAATCTTCTTGTCTTTATGTTAAGTTGGTTTAGTACAGCATTATTTTTGTGTAGAATGATCACAAACAGAGAAACTTTCAATATTCCCAGTGTTGCCTGTCTTGTACCACGGGAGACACGGCTCCGGTCTGACTATATGTCGAGGTACCCTCGGGGACCACCATGTGATTTGGCCTACCCGGCACGTGCACATGTGAATTTGCTCTATGTCTGTAATGAAATTTGACATGATTTTTTTCCACCTTGCATTCGTTAAATGCTTTGATATGTCTCAAACCGAAATATTGTGGTGAATACCCGTAACAAATAATTTTGTAATGATTTGTCCACAATTTCTCACAGGTGAGGCCGATTTTAAAATGCTTAAAACCCGTACCAAATAATAATAATGTCATGAAATTTGACACACATTAGTTTTACAAGACTGGAGGGTATTAAGGAATCGGTGCTGCCGAATATGTTTAAGTTCACGTTTTAAAATTTATAAAGATTCGTAGAAATCACTATTTGTTCCTTCTCGTTCCTTAAATTTTTAACTAAATTGCAGTTCTTTTTTAATTAATAGTAACAAGGCTAGGCTTCTACCAGAAGATCAATAACTGGAAGAATACTGTAGGGTATTCAAAATGTATATTATAACATTCTTTTAAATTCTAATTTTCGATGTCATCGAGTGATTTGCAGTTCTTCGAGTTCTGTTCGATTGATATTTATAACCAATTTTCTATGATTTTTTCAATTGCAACAAAAACTCTATTGTATATATTTTTTTAAACAAAAAAATAACATACATACATACATATGTATGTTTATATTAAGTTAAGTTTTAAACATACATACATACATACATATACAGATAAATTTTTGTTTTTTTTTTATTTTTGGTTGGTTCCAGTCGCATTGATAAAATTGAATTTTCATTGCTCCATCACATGCAATTTATTCTCTTACTGGTTCGTAATCATATGGAAAAAACAATTGATTTTATTCATGTATTTCGACTCTTTTATTATTTTAACTCCTGTGGTTTTGACAATTCAATGTGTTTGTATTGAAATGGTGTCTGTGTGTGTGAGTGTATTTGAGTGTATCGTGTCCTTTACATTGGTGGTGTCGTGGTTGTAATGGTTTTGTTGATACTATTTTTATTTCTAATATTTTTTCTAGCTGTATTTTCTTTTTTATTTATTATCATATTTATTTTTATATATACAGTTTTTTTTAACCAATCGGTGTTAGTTAAATTGTCTTCTTAAGATTTATTGAACTATTTGAGTAGTTTTAGGGAGATTTCAGTTTGATTTTTATTTTATGGAAAAAGTCATTTGGATATACTATTTTGAGTAGGAAGGTGGTGTGAAAAGTTGATTGGGAAAAACAAGTAAGTGAAATTTTTATTACATTGTTTGTACAACTTTCCTCAGTTCTGACTATGTCAGATGTGTTAAAGATTATCACGGCTGTTAAGCATTACGTATTATAACGGGTAAAAACAATACAACACACGAAGCAGAGATAAAAAATGTGGTAAATAGTTCTTTATTTATGAATCAGGGAACCAAAACTTCCATTAAAAAGATGGAAAAAAAGACAAACCTTTTATAAGGATTTTGTTAAAGGACGAAAAAGCTGGTATTTTGGCTTTAATAGCTTCAATATTTATACCGCCACCATAAGTGATAGTATCTACACAGAAAAAATTCTTCAAAATTTTTCACCAAATATAATCAGTTTTAATTAAAAATTTAATCAAGTGAATTAAACTTTTAATCAATTGAATTAAATGTTTAGTTAATACGATTAACTGGTTTAATTGATACTATTAATTTGTTTACTGGTGCAAATTTAATTAATTTTTTAATTAATATCACAAATTTTTTAATTGAAATCAATTTTTATTTTTTTCTGTGTACGTTTTAAAGTGTGGTGTAAATATATTTCGGTTTACAAAATTATAATGCAAATTTCTAGTCGATTTCGGATGAATTCGGAGGAAAAAAATTTGGTTTTAAGATAATTTCCCAATTTTTGTTTTGTTGAATTAGTCCTTTTTTCACCTAGAGGCCTTATGCAAATATTTTAAAGGGATAAAGGTATTAGTAAAATATATTATCCAGGAATTATAATATAATATAAAACGTAAAAGCGTATCAGCCTTTTATAGATGTCGGACCTATTCAACTTTCAACTAAAGAAACTTCTTAAATAAAGAAACATTTTGCTAAAACCAAGCCACACATATATTAAGAATAAGTAATTTTTGGCTTAGACGAGAATCATGCAAAATTTTCATGGTTTAAGCCATATTTAGTAAATAATTCTTTCGGTGTAGGAAAGAATTTTTGAGGAAGTCCTACCATATGGTTCCATTCATTCAGCATTCGTTTGTGCAGAATATTTTACGAAGCCAACACTTTTTTTATATTTTTTGGAGGCTTAGAGATAAGAGGTCATATGCGGACAGAAAAAAATAAAAATTGATTTCAATTAAAAAATTTGTGATAGTAATTAAAAAATTAATTAAATTTGCACCAGTAAACAAGTTAATAGTATCAATTAAACCAGTTAATAGTATTAATTAAACGTTTAATTCACTTGATTAAAAGTTTAATTCACTTGATAAAATTTTTAATTAAAACTCATTATATTTTTGATTAATGCTTTAATTGGTGAAAAATTTTTTCTGTCTGGATTTAATTCTGCAACATTTTGAGGTCAGACTTGGATACGATTTGCACATTTCTATGAAGAGTTTTCAGTAGTACCGATACAGTAAAGACCCATACGACTATAGATATAATAATGAATTTAAGGTTAATGCCCAATAACTTTTTCTTTTAATTCAATACAACCTATGAACCAATATAATATGAGAAGCTCCACAACAAAACGGAGCAATTCAACTTTTACAGTTTTGAATGAATAACCAAAAAAAAAAAAAATTTATTTAGGCCAGTACGATGTATGTATGTGTGTGAAATTGTTGCGTTTTGATCCGATTCAAAGTAAATAAATTCGTTAAAACAATGACTATAAGGAGTTTAGTATGTACAATATTATTAAGTCAAAATGCATTAAACTTAAGGTGTTTTCTTTTCTACAAAAAATGTCACACTTTATTTAAAAAAATGCAATTTGGTGTTCGTTTCTTAAAAATGCTTTGCTCTCTAAGAGGGCAGCGTGTTTTATTCTAAAAAAATTCACCCTTAAATGTCATAAGGCATTGCACTTTACGCCCCGTATAAATCGAGAGTGTTGATAATGCCCCGTAAAAAGATGGCTTCTCTTTATATATAGGGTTACCAGACGAAGTTGGGAAAAAATCACCTCTAATCAGGACAGTAAAATGTTTAAGTTTTAATAGTAATTTTGTCTATTATTTTATAGTAAAAACAAAAGAAAGCATTACATTATTAATGGTAGGTTGTCAGTGACATAAAATTTAAATGGATTCGGTGTTAAAAAATTGTTTTTGAAAAAAAACGTCAAATCAAGAAATCGTAAAAATTTGGTGTTAATAAGTTCGCAATCTGGCAAAGGTATTTTCTTGTTTACATATTTTATGAAAAACAAACTAAAGAAATTGGAATTTGGTCATTCATTTTGTTCATTTATTTATTTATTTAATATCAATCTATTAACAAATTTGGGTTTATGTGTATTTTTTTTTTATTTTGAAGAACATCCTTTTTGATTTATGTACATTTTTTTTTATATATTGAAGAACAAACTTTTTGTCAGTTGTTAAAAACAGGGCGATCCAATTTTGTGTTTTGTTCTCGTCAAATAAAAAATTGCATTATTACATGTAAGGCAAGACATTTTATAAATGCACCTTTTAAAATGTGGTATTTTTTTTTAGAAAAGAAAACACCATTAAAGTGGAATTGTTGCGTTTTTTTATGAACTTCCTCATATGTTGAAGTGAAATGTTCATAGACTGTATGGACCTATGGAACTTTAATTTGTCAGTACTACTGTTACGTATTGTTTATAGATATATTATTCAAAATTGTTAACCGTTTCTTTACAACTTCACTAGGCGTAGTTTTGAACTAGCTGCTTGGTCCCGGCGCTGCTCGAGATTTTCTAAATAAAAAAACAAAAAATTAAAAAAATTAATGACCTTGAAAGCCTGCATATAGGAAACTATTGAGAGTAAATACTGGAAAATTTTATTAATAACTTGACCCCAGCGCTTTTTACCGGCTCAAAATTTTATCAGGAAACTTTTTTTGTTTAATAAATGTATTTTGTAAATTTTAGCCAAACAGTACCATAAATAAAAAAATATAAATATCACGACCAGCGTTGCCGTTTGGTTACTTTTTTTCCAATGTGTACTTGTGTACTTTTTTTCAGTTTGGCTACTTTTTTCCCGCTCCGCTTTTTTGACCCTTTAAATTGTGTGAGGTATTTATGCATCTAAAACCAATACTTTTTTCATGTACTTAAAAATAATTTTTTTAGAAGCTTAAATTTTAACAGACTAACAACTTAACCATATAAGGTATATTCTTTGAAGTGTAGATGGCCATATCTGCTATTCTTCATAGGTCATAGGTCTAACTGAAACACTTTTCTAGATAAATGATAAGGTCAAGGGCCCTTCCAATCTCATCCCGTTTTATATGATTATATTTCCGCCGGGCAAAAAGCATCTATATATTAAAGATTTACCGCATAATATAGCTCAATTTTGCACTTGAAACCATAACGCACAGCAACCTTTAAGAGTTTTACTTGTAAGAGCTCTTTATAAAAAAGGTTAAAAGCTCTAGCTCCAAAGGTTTTTAAAATTGAAAATAAGTGTTAACTTTGTAAAGGAGGTGCCACTTCCACTAAAAATTTCGAAAAATTTTATAGCCTATTGTTCTTTCCAAAAACTTTGAAAAATCAGTCCAGCGGTTTATGAGCCAATAAGATACTAACAACCATTAATTATTCTTTAGACACACAATTTTTGAACTGAAGTGCGAATTAAATAGTACTTTTGATACAAAATAATTTTGGTTACTTTTTTTCACTTTTGTTTACTTTATTTTTACATTATGGTTAAAAAATTTTAATGGTCGTGGCAACGCTGATTACGACACAGCCCCACCTATCGAGATTAAACTTAAGAGAAACCTGGCTCCCGACTATGATAATTTATTGTCCAAGTTTGGTGTCAATCGGTCCAGCGGTTTCCAAACGTTTCTATATATATAGAAGATAACGAGTTTACAACAATCTCTTTATCATAATAAATAATATTATTTTCAAAATTGAAGCATTCAATTTAACAGCAAAGTTTTATATACATAGACTTATTAAACTAGTGAACATACTTAGACCAACCCTGAAAGTTGTCCTGATTCGATTTCTAGACCTGAAAAATGTTAAAATGATTTTTCACAACGAAAATTGAACATATTCCTTTAAAGATTTTTGAAACCATGGAAAATAAAAACTTTCGTATTAATTTAAGCATTAAAACGTCTCCTACGGCACTTTGATGAAAACTTCGATTAAGCCTTAATTTCATAAAGGGAATGAATTGCAACGATTAAAAGTAAAAGCGTGGTCTTAAGTAATGCAAAAGAATTCTGAACAGAAAAAAATAAAAATTTAATTCAGTTAAAAAATTTGTCACTTTAATTAAAAAATTAATTAAATTTGCACAAATGTACATAGTATCTATTAAATATTTTTTGATATTAACAACATTTTCTGCAGTTATGTTGTTAATATAAATAGGTAAACGTTTGATTCACTTGATTAAATTTTTAATTTAAACTGATATTATTTCCGATTAATGGTTTAATTGAAAAATAAAATGCCGAGAATTTTTTCTGTGCATTTTTCATCTTCAAATGTAATAATAAAACATGTTAGAGAGTTAATTGTTTATCTTTTCTTATTATGCCAACAGACTTTCAGAATTTCAATAACTTATCAATTGACAAACCGCCCTAAAGCAAATTTGTCTCTCGTGACTGTAGAATATTATAATGCTTCTTTTCTAGTGTCAGGTTTTGAATGACACCAAATTTGCAATTTGACACACAATTTATATGACAGTTTTTGGTTCTTAAATTATTGATAAAATTAAAAGTATCCAATAAAGAAACAACATAGTTAAAGTTAATAAGAATTCATTTTTTTGACTCTATTCATGATATACATACATATAAACAATTTTAAATTGAATATTGTATTTAAATTGCATATTGTTTATAACTATTACCGAAGCAAATTATTAAAGAACATATTTAAATATTTTTGTATTTTAAATTTACATACTTCATGCATACGAGTACTTCCTTTCGTTATTATTTTGTATTTTGTCTACCAACATGTAAAGTTTATTACTTATTTAAAATGAAACCCTGGTCATTATAAAACACGCCACACAAAATAAAGACATTAAAGAGTAATTCTTTTTCTCACACTATCGTTTTATGTTTTTTGACGTCCAAAATGCATGTTGCAAATAAAACATAAAGTAAAACAAAAATTACTGTATTATAATCTACTTCCTTAACTCAGTGTAACGAACCAAACCGCAAGGCCGTATCTCTAAAGAGGTAACGCTACCGATATTACCGGCCGTGCTAGTGAAAAATGGGTTGGGTTCTTACCCCTATCGAAACAACTTGTTGTCCGCCGCACAAACTAAAAATTATGTAGCTACAGCATCCACAAATTAAATAATAAATATGTAAGAGGATTAAGGTGGAAATATTCTCCTTTATTGTCAGTACACGCCCAACAATGCTACCTCTAACTCAACTAAACTAGATCGCTCAACATATCCTACATACAGAATTACCTTAACATTTCGTGTATCAAAAAGAAAACAGAAATCGAATACATTACAACAACAAGCTGTCTTATATTTTGTTTTAGGTCTATTCCAAGCCAATTGATAATCACATGTTTAAATTATTTAAAATTTACAACTTTAAATTATATCACCGCCTCAAATTATTTCCCAAAAAAAAAAAAACAATTGCAGAATAAACATATCATTTATAAATAATAATCCTAATTCTTCGACCTTTTTTATTAAATACTAGCATATACCCGCTACTTCGTAAACGTCTTCTTTTTCTTCGTGGACATATTTTTATGCCAAAGTTTATTTTTCAAGGTTTAAACTTGTTTAAATTCTAGCATTTAATCCGCTACTTTAGTAGAACCAAAAAAGCTTAAGAAAAATATCAAATTTCCCGTATTTCCTTTTTTGGGTACTATATTTTTCCCCCACTAAAGTATCAAAAATTTCAGTATTGTAGTGGCAGTCCATAATTTAGTACGAATATGTCAATGAATGGAGGAAAATGTTTTGTAAAAAAAGTACCAAAAATAGTTACGATTTTCACCTCTTAAATGTTCGAATTTCGAAAAAGTACCAAATTCGTATATGTATTTTTTTATAAATTTGAATGTGGTATTAACTTTGTTTCTATTGGCGATTTCTATTCTGAGAAAAAAATGCTACAGTATATGCAAGTAACACTTTTTCATGTTACCTATAATCACTCGAAGTGTTACATGTTGTACAACTTCAATCGAACAGAATTAGCTGCCTTTATTTAAAACTATTACACTTTTATTTTTAATGTAGTTCATTAGCGATTTTTAAAACTATTCGACTATTTGCTGCACACTTACTTTACTGTTTGGAAACAGACATTGACATCACTTATTGCTTGAACAAATTTAAAACGATAATAATTACATAGAATTTTCCACCAAAATAATAAAACGATTTAATTCAAAATGGAGTATGCCGTCAAAGAATATTTAGATGTAGAATTCTTTTGACAAAACTTTTAAAATATTATGAAAAACAAAATAAAATATTGGTTGTACAAACAAAGTAGTAAGTACCAAAGTTGTAAAACAGGGCAGTATGAACCCTTAAGTAAAAGTAAGGGTAAAACATGTAACATGTTTTGCATGTTTTTCATCAACATTTTCACAAAAGAACTTGAAAATTTTTCCCACAGTTGTATTTTTTGTACAAACGAACACAAAATGTAGAACATGTAACATTAATGCAACATTTTTCTCAGAAAAGAAATCGCCATATGTTTATTGGTTCAAAAGATAGATGGGGAGGCAAAAAAGTACTAAAATTCAGATTTAACTCGCTTACTCCCTAATAGGGCCGAATTTAAAAAAAAAAAAATTCCAGACACCTGTCCGGTTATTTTTCTATAGAACAACGATAAGTATTACATTTATTTTGCATCTCTTTTAGTTTTAGAGATATAAGGTTACCGAATTTTCCCGTTTTTACCTTCTTTTACCCCCTAAAGATTCGAATTTCGAAAAATTCCGTCTTAGTGGATCGATTTGGGGAGTTACCAATCGCTAGTCCAAATTTCAAGTTTCTAGGGTCAGCGGTTTGCGCTAGGCGATGATGAATGAGTCAGACAGCCAGTCAGTCACTCACGCAACTCTTTTATATATATGTATATTAGTGTGGCCGTTATTTTTTTTTTGATTTCATATATTCTCCTCCCCCAAATCGGTTCAGTTTTATGTAAAAAAAAATACAAAAAAATTTCGTAGCGATAAGTTGTGTTTTAGGGGGGGCGTCCGCCCCTCAAAGTTTGCCATCAAGCCATTTATTCAAATGTAATTTGTTTGTGTATGACTATCTCTTAAAAACAACATCTTACAAGAATATGATATATGGCAATATTTTAGCTCTTCTAGTCAACAACATAAGCCTCGAAGAAAGTTTTTTGCTAAAATCAACATCTTAGAAAATAATTAAGAAAATAACAACAAAATACCAAACATTTTATTTACGTTTTATATATATAAAAGGGGGTTTTAATGTCAAGTGACACAATTTTGAAATCGATGTTTTTCGATTTGGATGAAATATACACCAAGGTTAGTCCTATTAGATAGTAGTTTAGACACAAATTTTCAACAAGATCGATCAAAATGTTTCAAGGGTAGAGGGGGTCAAAGTTTGCCATACAGGTGTTCTTTCTCATCCATGTAATTTATTACCTATTGGTGTTAGCAAAATTTGTCCCAAGTAGCTTAGATAGCTATTTAATCAATCTTTTTTAAAAATATTTTTTTGTTTCTTTAAAAAACTTTTTTAAATTTTTTTTTTAAATTTAAAACTTTTTTTATTTTTTTTTTTAGCCAAGTTTTAAATTAAAAAAAAAAAATTTTTAAAAATTTTTTAAAAAACAAAAAAAAAATTTTTTAAAAAGATTGATTAAATAGCTATCTAAGCTATTTGGGACAAATTTTGCTAACACCAACAGGTAATAAATTACATGGATGAGAAAGAACACCTGTATGGCCAAAATTTCAAACTTTGACCCCCTCTAACTTAGAAACTTTTTGACCGATCTTGTTGAAAATTTGTGTCTAAACTACTATCTAATAGGACTAACCTTGGTGTATATTTCATCCAAATCGAAAAACATCGATTTCAAAATTGTGTCACTTGACATTAAAACCCCCTTTTATATATATAAAACGTAAATAAAATGTTTGGTATTTTGTTGTTATTTTCTTAATTATTTTCTAAGATGTTGATTTTAGCAAAAAACTTTCTTCGAGGCTTATGTTGTTGACTAGAAGAGCTAAAATATTGCCATATATCATATTCTTGTAAGATGTTGTTTTTAAGAGATAGTCATACACAAACAAATTACATTTGAATAAATGGCTTGATGGCACACTTTGAGGGGCGGACGCCCCCCCTAAAACACAACTTATCGCTACGAAATTTTTTTGTATTTTTTTTTTACATAAAACTGGACCGATTTGGGGTGGGAGAGTATAAGAAATCAAAAAAAAAAAGTTCTCCATACAACTAACGGCCACGCTAATGTATATATAGATTATACTTCAATAAATTATCCAAGCTTAACCCTGCATTACTAACCTTAAATCATGTCGCATAGTTACTAACCATGGGTCTTATCGACCCATCAATTGTATTATCCATTGAAATCGTCTCAACTTATAAATTGATAAAACGTATACTTCTTTTGGTAGATTTTAGTCTTTTATTGTTAAATTTTAATATATTACAATGGTGTGATAAACAACTTATATATTTAAATTGAAATTAAGTTTGTTTTCATTACAACTAGAGTTTTTTTTTCCCGGACTTTTTCGATTCCGCTTCATATAAATAATACAAAGTAAATTTTGTTATTAATTAATGAAAAAAACTTTTATAAAATAACGTAAGGGAACCTGTTTACAAAGAAAGTAAAAGAAATGGTTCAATACTAAAAAAATAATAGAAGATTGAAATAGGAACTTGAATTATTATCACCTCACGCCTGTATTCCCTATTATTATGCTTTTATTCAGTATTATTATGCTCTGGATACAAGATAAAAAGATAACATAAACAACAATTTAATTCATAAAATAAAATAAAATTAAGGTACTCAAGATATGGGATCAAAAAGTTAATTAATAAAATAGATAAAATATTTTAAAGAAATATATTACATTTTTTAACGGCTTAGGAAATAACTTTCTGACACACTAAAAGCGCTAAGTAAGTCGTCAAAAAGTATATTCCTGATTTTATTTACTAATTATCATGTTTCCGAAAAATTTCGTTCATTTTTTACCGAGGTTGGACAAAAAGTTAAAAGTGCACCGTTGTAGCATGCTTCGGATTCACAATCAGATGCAATTTTTTTCTTTTTTTATAAACAACGTCTATATCAGTCAAATGTATGTCAAGGTTGATGCAAAAATAGCATCAATCGGACTGCTTCTTCCAAACCTTTTCACATCAATAGGTCCATTTGTAATCTTTAGGACAATGTGTTTTTCAAGTTGTATGTTGTAGTATCTTACACGAATTTCCAAAATATTATTTTATTTCGGTTTCCTCGCACTTCACGGGTATATAAACCAACACAAATTGAAATTGAAAATTTGTGTTTATCACCTAATAAACATATCGCTCCTTCATTGCATCTTAGTCATATCTCAAACTGAACCGAAGTTATAGCAAAATATATCTTTAAGTCGGTAAATTTTGAAAACTTTAATCGCATTTTGCCAAGATCGTTTGTTTTTGTACATATGACTATGTTGCAATAAAGGAGCGATATGTTTAGGTATCTCCTATTTTTAAGACTTGTTCATGGACAATGAAACTTTACTGCCTGCATCTTATTTTGAATTAATGTACTTTATTAACTCTTCACTTCACTAAATGTATTAATTATCAACTGTTGCACTGCCCATTCTGCTTTTAGTAGACTTCTTGCATCAGGAGACATTGGTTTAAATACATGTACTCTCTTCTTGTAATTGATCTAATCCACAACCCATCCACAGATGCTAATTTTTAGAGAATAGAAAACTAAATTTCAAAGTATAAATAGCTATTTTCTGAAATTATGAGGAATTTTTTATTTCCCGGGATCCCGCACGAAAAATCCCGGGAAAACAGGAAATAAAATAATTGAAATAATTGAATTCCCGTCCCGGGAATTCCCGGGAAAAAAACCCTAATTACAACATAGCTAAAAAAAAGTGAAAAAAAGTTATCCAGCCGAATTGCGCATAAAATTATGAGTTTTTAAGATATTGACGTCAAATAAAGTGCATTTGAAACCTGAAATATAATAGTAAAATGTTAGAAAGAAAAATTGGTATGGCTAAAGCAAAAATTTTTCAGTTATGTACTGTAAATGTTACCTTTTATTCGGAATTTTCATCGAACATATCGTCATAAATGGGTTCCTCTTGTGCAGAAGCAATGCAATTTGAGCACAATATACAACAGTGCTTCTGGAAAATATATTTTCCACATTTAGAGCACGTGGTTTTGGTTTTGCGATCTTGTTTGTAATCACAAATCTGGCAGCGGCTTCTTTTCAATTGTTTTGTAGGCAGCTCTTTTTCCTCCTCATCCAATGGCTTCGCAAATTTTGAGCAGCTTGCTTTCAGATTTTTTGGCAAAGATAATATTTTATTACGTTTCTGAATATTTGCCTGTACAAGATCCATTGCCAAATTCTTTATAAAAACCGATCGTTTTTTGTACTCTACTGGTGCGTTTTGAGTACAGAGTAAAATAACTCTAGCATTTATAGCTGCCATATTCATAAGTGAATAAAATATTTCTAAAGGCCAACGCCGACAGTTTCTGGCTACGTTATAAGCAGCACCCAATTGATCTGTAACTCCTCCTTTCGTATGATTGTAGAAATCTATAATTTCTGGCAAGCACTTTGGGCCATCTAATACCTTACCGGTCTTGTGAAACGTTGAAAGAAGAAGAACGCACTTATTTTTTTTTTGGTATATTAGACAGTATTGTAGAATTTTTGGTAAAGCCAAAGATTGTTGAATGCACTTCGCAATTTTATGCGTTTGAAAAAATGGGTGGCAAGAATCTTTTGTTTTTTCGTATAGTCCCAACTAACGTGGTTTTCTTTGATAGCAAATACTCTGCCAATGAATAGGTTGTGAACCAGTTATCTATTATTATATTACGCCCAGCGTATTGTAGATGATTTGTTATTCTCTTAACCACCTATTCTGGCTTATTCGAAAAATTAAATGGGCCAAGTGGTTGCTGTCCGCAATAGACTTCTAACTTAGATGTGTAGTAAGTTTCCGCATCAACTGCTGCAAAAATTTTTATACCATATCTTGCTGGCTTACTTGGTATGTATTGCCTAAAACTACATCTTCCGCGGAAACTTTCCAATTTCTCATCCACTGTTATTAAACTGCCACAGTTGTAAAATTTCATGCAATTGTTATTGAAAATGTCGAAGATTTCGCGAATTGGAGCTATTTTGTCGATGTTGCGTCTCTTTTCACGATTTTCAATATTATCGAACCGAATGCATCGTAATAAGAACTGGAAACGATAGTAACTCATTGTGGCTGGGAATATTTCAAGACCTGTTCCATCCGTGGCCCATATGTCTCGGACATTAACGTGAGACGATTTGTGAAGTCCAACTAAATACAATAGTCCGAAAAGTGCGTTCAATTCATCAATATCAGCTAAACGAGCATGTTTTAAATCTCTGTATTTGTGTTGAATTTTTATTATATAGATGTTTGTGTATTCTAAAATACTGTCCATCTAGTTTCTTTCATCTAGTTCTTGCTCTGTTTCCGAATCATGATTACTAAAAAGTTCATCATCACTATCAGTATTACTACAACAATCATCAGTTATATCTTCGTCATTTGGTACATCAGCTAAAAGTGCGAGCAATCGCTCTTGTTCTCTTTCATAAGAACTCATTTTAAAAGCACTAAAGATAATCTTATAAAATCCGTAACACAATTGAAAATTAAAATGGTAGTACCGCTATACTACCACTCCGATTGAAAATTCACAAGCTGCTGAAGCTCACGCACATGTTATTGTTGTAATTATGGTTACCGTTCAAGACGATAAAAACAAAGCATGCTTGGTATTTTTATGAAAGATTTTGAAGCGTTTTAATTTATTACAATACGAATAAATGAACATATATTTTTTGTATAACGGTATAACTAACCTGGGTCTAATCGACCCATAATCTTTGTTACATTATTGCTAACTATGGGTCTAGTCGACCCAGGCTATTTTTTTAAATAATTTTATATGCATAATATCATAAATATTCCTTATGTTTATTGTTAATAAAAGTTTAAATATAAACAAATTTAGATTACACATATATCTTGAGTTAAAATATCGTCTTGTTTTTTTTTTAATTTAAAAAGTTTGCGTGTCTGGGTCGATTCGACCCAGAGGTTAGTAATGGAGGGTTAAGGTCACTTTTTTATAAAATTTATCAAAATATTTTAATTTTCGATATTTCGATTTCCATTGGAAATCTTCTTCAGGAAATTTTTAAATAAAATAAAATTTCAAAATTGACAATAAATTGAAAATAAAAAATGGAAAAATAAGTTTTAAAATTTCAATTAACAACATTATCATAATAAATTTAAAATCTTCATTCTACAAACTTTAAACAAAAAGACAAACAAACAAACAAAAAGGAAAAACCAAATTTTAAATATATTTAAAGCCTAATACCTATTCTAATGTCCCTTTCCGGCAATAGTTATTTTCCTTTAATAAATGTTCACCAACTGAGCTATGCCATCTGAAATTCATTTTACAAACAATCAAGGACAAATACCTATTTATAATTATCCCTTCAATAAACCTATTTATTTTTATTCAATAAATGTCTAAATGGAATATTATTTATCTGCAACATTTCTAACATACTGCCAATAGTAATCGGTTATTGTCGATTATTGTCAATAACGACTAAGAAAATACAATTACTGTTCCAGTGCCGTCGACTTTCATAATAAGGGTGATGGTTTTTCCATGAACTTATTCGAGATTTATTCAATAGTTGTTTTGTTGCACATTTGCTAATGTTTATATTTTCTTGTATAAATGACCAAACTAACTTCATCTCTCTCGGCTCTCATCTCTTGATTGCTCTAATGTCCCAGTTATTCATCCCACTTAATAAAAAATTATGATAAAGTTTTTATGAACGTCATTATTAAGTTTCGTGGAGATATTTAATATACAGATATCTGCATTGGCACGTTTTGACAGGTGCTGTGTGTTGATAAAGATACTATTTGTACAAATATTGAATACTTTTGCTGTAAACTTTCTCTAGATATGCAGAAATCTATATTTTCTTTGTATGGGATATGACACTCTAACTTCTCTTTAACAGCCCAATGGTTTTTTACAGAAGTTGTATATAGATATCCAAGCTATTTGTTTAAAACTTGAAAACTTTCATTTAAGCTGTTCTCCAGATATACAGAAATCTATATTGCATTTGTATGGAACGCCAACTTAGAATTTAAAAATTAAACATTTTTACATCTAGTAAAACACTCCCCCAATACAAGTAACAAATAATGATGTATATTGTATATATTCTAGATCCCTGAATAGCCTTAAGTCGGTATGTCTAAAATACGATTACTTCGGAACAACTTTAAACAATTCGATGACTATGATGTTAAAGTGTTTTCTGTGCTTCGCAAATTGATAAAATTTTTTATTGGGAATATACATATAAGCCCTACTTCTGAAAAAGACCTAAATGCAACTTAAACTGTAACAACTTATTATACTCTTATAAAATTTGCCAAGCGTTAAAAATGTTGATGTCAGATCTTAAAAACTTTAATATAGTCCACTTTAAAAAGAAATATATCGTTGCCTAAAATACAAAAGGCCCTAACTAACCAAAAATTAAAAATTGTCTATTTCATTGATTCTGATGTATCAACGCAACACAAATTTCTACAAAAAATTTTGAAATCTTTCGACCAAAACTAGGGATCTTATTTACAAGAAACAAACTGCCCTTTCTACAAAATATTATATTAGTTAAAAGCGCTAAAAGGCCTAACTAACAGTTTGCATAATATGCAACATTGTCAACTGTCAAAGCAACTGAAAGTTGCTTCAAGAAAATATTAGAACAATAAATTATAAACAGTTTAACTCAGTTTATCATTTTAAATAGTTTTTTGATTCTCCTGTAAAATTATCAAAACGTTAGATAGGGCCTTGCGCTTTAGTAGCGATATATTTATAGTGCATACGACTCGGCACAGCTGAATAAAGCACTTTTGCTTGTTTTCTTATACATACTTTATTAATGTTTTGTATAAAAAATTGCGTTCACATATAAATTTTTACTAAAACGCAATCTACAATCATGTAAGAGTATTCCCGCATACTCATATATTTCTTAAATTGTACGCAATCATGTGCACATTTACAAAAACTAGTAGATTTTTTAAATTTCTTATCAGTTTTTAACTAAATGATTGAGGTTGTATGAGTACAGGGCTGTAAAATATTACAATCGATTTAATTTCATATTTTTAATATTTTTTTGCAAAAGACCGAATAACATTAAAAATGTATCGGATGATTTTTTAGCTATTATCTTTTTGGCAAGACTGGTTTAAACAGCTGACGCACGTTTCGTGTTTTGTTTCACTGTCAAACATCTTCAGTTTGGTCTATAATTTAACCATGAATCGTCTTACAAACGAACAACGCTTGCAAATTATTGAATTTTATTATCAAAATGCGATCCACTTTTTTATCGAAAAATTGTGTTCAGCGACGAAGCTCATTTTTGGCTCAATGGTTAATAAGCAGAATTGTCGATTTTGGAGTAAAGATCAGCCAGAAGCATTGCAAGAGCTACCAATGCATCAAGAAAAAGTCACAGTTTAGTGCAGTTTATCGGCTGGTGGCATCATTGGACCGTACTTCTTCAAAGATGATGCGAATCGTAACGTAACTGTGAATGGTGAGCACTACTGTGAGATGATATCCAACTTGTTTTTGCCCAAAATGCAAGAGCTTGACTTGCATGACATGTGGTCTCAACAAGACGGTGCCACATGCCACACAGCACGCTTTACAATGGACTTATTGAGAGGCGCGTTCGGTGAACATTTTATTTCACGTTTGGGACCGGTCAACTGGCCGCCTAGATCGTGCGATTTAACGCCTTTAGACTATTTTTGTGGGGCTATGTTAAAGCTCATGTCTATACACACATGCCCGCTTCAATTGACGCATTGGAAGACAACATTGAAGCATTTATTCATGAGATACCGGCAGAAGTGTTGGAAAGAGTATGCCAAAATTGGCCAACATTTGCATGAAATAATCTTCAAACATTAAACTATATGGACCGTACTATCGATTCAAATAAAGATTTCATGAATTTTTCTGAATTTTTTGTGTTTTTTTTTTTAAACTTTCCTAAAGCTTTTAAAAAACCACCCATTATATTATCATGTTTAACTTTCCTCACAGTTTTGATTTCAGACGAATTGATTAAAATTGCATAATTTCAATAAAAATTTAATTGCAATCGAATTGATGGCAATGAAATTAATTACATTCTTTGATTTCTATAAGAGAATGATACTAAAGTGATTTCAATCAGAAAATATTGCAGCAATTATGACAATATTTCATTTTGAAATCTGAAATCATTTTGAAATTAAAGATTAAAATCAGTTTGGTTGAAGTCATATCGATTTCAATGCCAATTGATTGATTGCAGTTTTTTACAGCTCTGTATAAGTAAAATAATAAATGAGTTCATGTTAGAAAAAATAAATATTAACATGGGATAAATGTTTACATTTTTATTTAAAGGCTTTTAACATAAAAGCAACACGAGGGGAGTTAAAAATATCATTAGCACAGCAATTATGCTGCCAATGATATTTAACATGCCAACAATCAACTTTCACGCAAAACATAAAAATACAATCAGAACTTGATAATGAAACTTTTCGCAACAGCAGCAAACAATAAATTGCTATTAATGGGAGTTTGGGTTTTCTTTTGAACTTAATTTAGCGCGAAAATAATGTATAGTTTTTTCATAATTTATTAAATGAAGTGGGAAATAAGTGCATGCATATCTGATAAATGAGATAACAATATTCTTTTAGCGTTGAAACTTTTTTTTCATTAAAAGGTTCTAAAAAGATTTATATGTAAGTGCCTAAGTTTTATGCAAATAGATATTTGTGTCGGTCGACGTTTTTTATAGAAAGCAATCTCTGACTGCATATTTTCTAAAGCAAACTGTGTCGGGCGACACAATATTCCATAGCAAACTTTGTCGGATGACATATTTTCTACACAAAACTGGGACGGATGAAAAGTTTTATATAGAAAATTTGTAAAGGCAACTGCGTCGGGCGTCGGTCGAAAATTTTTTAAAGGTAAATGGGTCTGGTAATAAATTTACTATTAACAAGTTAGATTGTTACATTCGGCTGTTCCGAATCTGTGACAATTTGAATATTTCAGGAGTGATATCCATATGATGTCTATTTATTATTAATTTATCTTTATAAAAACTGACATCAGCATTAAAATTGGTTGCGGCTTAGCCCTATATAAAATTATTGACCGACAAATGCTATTATCATAGCATTAATAATTAGGGTTTAAGGTGTAATAAACTGTTTTCCGGAAGTAGGGTTTATATGGGGCCTAGGGTAAATTATGATCACGAAATCATACAGCGTCATTTCTGGTCCTAAAAACTGTGAAGTGCCAAATTTTATTACGATAGAATTAATAATTACGGTTTTAGGCGTATTGTGATTTCCAGTCGAATAAAACGAACGTTTGCAAAATTGCATATCATTTCGTGCATTTTTTAATTATTTATGTTAGTTTTTGTAACAAAATTATCAATATTTTAAAGCGGTGGTTCCACATTTTGATTCATAGCTCTGATCCTACTGAACCTGGATTTCAATCCCAAACTACTTAGGATAACTACAAGAAATTTGACACCCAGTTTTTTTTGTTTCTTTTGAGTTTTTCGAAAGTGAGCGTGTTTTCAACAGACGGACAGACAGACGAACACGGCTAAATCGCCTTAGAATTACTCAAGGAGCCAGAATATATGTACTTTATGGGGTCTGAGGTGAATAATAATAATAATTTCAGACGGAATGACAAACTAAGTATACCCTCTTCACAACTTATTGTGGTGGAGGGTATAAAAAGTGTGTCGGCTGTCAAATTTTCTAAAGGCAACTGTGTCGAGTGATAAATTTTCTAAAAAAGTGTGTCGGCTGACAAATTTTCTATAGGCAACTGTGTCGGGCGATACATTTTCTATAAAAAATTGTGTTGGGTGACAAATTGTCTATACAAAACTGTGTCGGTCAAAAATTTTTGTATAGGCAACTGGGTCGGGTGATAAATTTTCCATCAAAAGTCTGTCGGGTGACAATTTTTCTATAGGTAACTGGTTCGGGTGACAAATATATATATATAAAAGAGTTGCGTGAGTGACTGACTGACTCATTCATCATCGCCCAGCCCAAACCGCTGACCCTAGAAACTTGAAACTTGGACTAGCGATTGGTCAATCTCCAAATCGATCCACTAAGACGGGATTTTTCGAAATTCGAATGTTTAGGGGGTAAAAAAAGGTAAAATCGAGAAAATTCGGTAACCAAAACTAAAAGAGATGAGAAAAATAAGCGGACATGTTGGTGGTACTTTTATGAAATTCGGCCCTATTAGGGAGAAAACTGGTAAAATCTCAATTTTAGTACTTTTTTGCCAGCCCATCTTTCTTTCTTTCTTTTGAACCAATAAACATAGAAACAAAGTTAATACCACATTCGAAACTTATCAAAAAAATACGTATACAAATTTGGTTTTTTTCGAAATTCGAACATTTAGGGGTGAAAATCGTAACTATTTTTGGTAAATTTTTTTATAAAATATTTTCCTCCATTTATTGACATATTCGTACTATTATAGGCTGCCACTACAATACTGAAATTTTTGATACTTTAATGGGAGAAAAATATAGTACCCAAAAAAGGAAATACGGGAAATTTGATATTTTTCTTTAGCTTTTTGGTTCTACAAAAGAAGCGTGTTAATTGCTAGAATTTAAACAAGTTTAAACATAGAAAAATAAACTTTGGCATAAAAATATGTCCACGAAGAAAAAGGAGACGCTTAAGAAGTAGCGGGTAACGAAGTGTGTCGGGTGACAAATTTTCTATTTAAAACTGTGTCGGTCGACAAATCTGGGTCGGGCGACAACATTTTTATAAATAAATGTATCGCACGACAAGTGTCCGGCGACAAATTTTCTTTGCAAAACTGTGTCAGGTGAAAATTTGTCTTGTAATTTAAATGACCTGTTTAAGGTTTTTTGACATTTTGTTATAAAAACGTAGAATTAAAACAAATTTATATATATACATACATTTGTACTCAAAATAAAAGTTGTTGATGTACCCCCCTCAAAACTAACTTTGACATGTTTTGACGTCAGCTAAACCGCGTCAAAAGTCAAAAAGGGTCCAAAAATGGTATTTCTCATGAATAAAAAGTTTGGTAAATGAATGACCAAATATAATAAATATTCAGGAATTCTTTGGTTCTGCACTAAAACATTTAAAAAATCTCACCACTAACTCGAGATAACGAGATGATTATGTTAGTTTTTTGATGCTTTTCAATTCAATTTTAATGAAAAATCTTTTCGAGAATTGTGTTCAGTGTACTGATTATACATGCCTTGTTAAATGTGCCTTAATAGCAATTATATTATTTTTTTTTTTTAGTATACAACAGCGCTTAAATTTATAACACAATTTGTTTAATGTCCTCTTTAAAATGTTGGTCATGAACGGGTTAATTTAATAGTAGCTTTAGAGATGCCTAAATGAATGTTATAAAACAGTCAGATAGGAAGCTACGGGTTAATTTTTGACTAAAATCTCAAGCGGTCGTCAACACCTTTCTAACGACGTATTGGAAAAGAAAATCGGACAAAACATGATTAAGTCATTTAAATTTTCATTAAAATCGAATTGAAAAGCATCAAACAACTAACATAAAAATCTCGCTATCTCGAGCCTGTGGTTAGATTTTTAAAATGTTTCAATGCAGAATCAAAGTATTCCTAAATTTCTATTAAGTATTTGTCATTTTTGGACCATTTTTCACGCGGCTTAGCTCACGGGAGATTATGGCTAGAGCCAAAATATTTTGTAAATCTTCATGAAACATGTCAAAGTTCATTCTCAGGTTGTACAACTTTAACTTTTTTTGCCCATATAAGGTGAGCCGGTCTAATGTACATGTAAAGGTGACGATTTATCTGGGGTCCGCTATCAAGCACAGTTCACGTGAATCCATTAATTAGTTCCCGTTGCTTTACCATGTCGCACCGTCTCCCAAGAGTCCTATGGCTGCTAATAATCTTACTCAGCCGATTCAACATGGAAGTGGGTAGAGGGAGAAGTTTTATTCCCAAGGGTTCTGCGACCAAACAGTTCAAGTGTTAGATCTTCGAATGTCGGACAATGGCAAAGAAGATGTTCCATTGACTCTTTCTCCACCTCGTAAACGCAACTTCTACATAGGTCGTTGTTAGGGAGCCCTAGCCTTTGGGCGTGCCTCCCAATGGCCCAGTGGCCAGTTATGATAGCAATAAGGTTTCTGAGGTGATGTTTAAACGGCCCCCTAGTCCTTTTTCATCTATGATGGGCCAAATTCCCCTGGATTCCCCACAGCTGGTTTCATGAAGCCATTTCTGACCGGCAATAAGATGAAACTTGTGTGCAATAAGTGGCTTACTGGTTGGGAGTGAAACATCAATGTATATCATATGTTGAATCGTTTTGATTCAAAGTGGTGCCTGCATGCGCCAACGAGTCCGCCCTACAGTTTCCATGTATGTCCCTGTATTCGGGGACCCACTTATGGGTAACCACTGAATGTCTTCCTATCGTTTTCAGATACATCCGGCATTCTTGCACTCAAAATAAAAATCAATCCATCCGTACTCAAATCAATCGAATTAATAGTACGGTGAGTACGGATTTTCTTGAAATAAGTACAGAAAGATTGATTCAAGTACGGATTTTCAATCGCAAAATAATTAAATTATCCATATTCAAACCCGATTACGTACTTGAAATAATCCGAAAATGAGATTGATTTAAGTAAAACTAAGATTGAATCAATCTCAAAATGCGCTTGATTCAATAATTACACAATTTTTTTAATCCCAATTCGTACTTAAAATAATCCGAAAATGAGATTGACTTAAGTATTATACAGTTCATTTTGTCATGAATTCGTGCTTGAAAAAAACCACAAAAGAAACTAGAAAGAAAATATTATTATGATTGATTAACTTACCCGTCTTACACCTTACAGAATAAATAAACACCAACATCATGAACGATATGGTTTTAACTTTAGAAATCTTCTATACATATCAGTGTTGGGATCTGACAATTCTTAAATTGTACCATCTCAATGGCATAGTTGTACCAAATTGACATAAATTGTACCAAAATTTTGTTATAAAATAAAAAAGCATGCATAGTAAGAATTCATAACACTTTTTTATTATTTAAAAACAAAACAGCAGTAGATACAGACAAATTTTTAAGAGTTAGACACATGGGCAATCATGGACCTGCCAGAACAAAATTATGTTATGAGGTTAAGATTTATGTAAAAGTTGTTGTGTCGGCTATTATTAAGATATCTTCATCTATATAAGATTTGTTTGCCTTTAAGTGATATTAGTAAAGGGGTTTATATGGGACTTGTGGTTAATTTAGGATCCAGCTCCAGCGCAACATTTTGTCTGAACAAAGCGGCTATCGTAAATGTTATTGTCGCCAATTTGTATATCAATACCAACACTTATAAGGTAGTCATCAAATATGGACTGATTCCAAAAAAAAAATGGTAAGATGATTTAGATTGCAATAAAATAAGTCTGGTTAAAATTTAATGAAAATACCAAAACCTAATAGGATGGCACAAACACTATTCCGGAAAGAAGTTTATATGGGGTTACGTGCAATTATAGACCGATTCTCACCATTTTTAGTAGGCTTTGTCCTTATATATAAAAAAATAAAAAAATAAATAAATAAATAATATGTATACAGTAGTGACATGCCACTACTTGCATGTGTAAAGGCAGTGTTACGCAGAAGGCTACATGGACAGACAACCAGCCAGCCGGACGGAGTGACATCGTAAAATCGATTCAGAAAGTATTATTTTGTAGTGTTACACACATCAGCACAATCGCATAAAAATAAAGAAAAAGCAAAAACTTGTCTATTTCTCTTTTTTCGAAAAGGCAGACCAAAATGTAGACACTTGGTTGACAGTTTCTCCAAAACAATCGACTAAAGTGGCCATTTGGAGACTCTTAATCCTAGGCTTCTACAGGGATACGGGCATATATTCTTATGTATGTATGCATGTACTTTATGTGTTAGTATAATATCCGAACATTAATAAAAAAAATTTTGGTAGTTCTGTTCACGTCTGTTATTAAAAATTTAATTATTGCAAAGAAAAGTGAGTTAATCCACCTCAAAGAAATGATAAAACTTCGTGGGTATTTTTTTTTTTTTAAATTGTACCAAAAAAGTAAGAATTTTACCAGTGTACCAATGAAGTTTCGATTGTACCAAATTTGGTACAACTGTACCACAAATCTCATCAGTGATACATATTAAACCAAAAATATAAACTAAATGTTAAGATATTTTTAACTTACAACCATGTGTTAGATCACCAACGTCTACAAGATGATCTAAGTTGTTTTTATGAATGGTGTAAAGCAAACTTAATGGAGCTTAATTTAAAGAAGTGTAAACTAATGCGTTTTTCAAGAAATAATCCAGCTATAGTATATTACTTCCTAGGTGGTATTCAAGTAGTATTCCTTGACCTTGGAATACTACTTGACCCTAAGCTTAGCTTTAATTCGCATATTACGTTTATGATAAATAAAGCTAGAGGAACACTTGGATACATAAAACGCTGGGCAAGAGAGTTCGATGATCCGTATATTACAAAAACCTTATATATGGCACTTGTAAGGCCGATTCTTGAATATTTACCAAACTTATTCAAATTTAATTGAATCTGTACAGAAACAATTTCTGCTCTTCTGTCTTCGCGGTTTACATTTTAACCCACTAATGTTGCCCTCATACACATCTCGACTGGCTCTGATAAAGCTCCCTACTTTAAAAAGTCGTAGAACAATGCTGAATGTATCGTTTATTCTGAACATTATTAATGGTGATATCTGCGCTGGATTTTTAATTAATGAGATTTCATTTAATATTCCTCAACGACCATCTCGAAATTTCATACCATTATCCATTAAATTCTTTAGAGCTAATTATGGTGATGCTGACCCTCTTAGAAGATTGTGTAACACTTTCAATCAATTATATAGATTTATTGATTATTCGTTGGATCCAAAGTTAATAAGTAGATTAATAATTGCTTTTCTTAATTGATCATAAAATTTGTGTAATGTAATCAAATGTTAGTTATAGTCTATTTTATTTATGTAAGTGTAATTTTTAATGTCTAAAATGTCTGTAAGGATTAATCCATAGACAATAAATAAATAAATAAATAAATAAATAAATGAGAAGCAAGAGTTCAAATTTACTTTTTAACCCTTTGTGGTACACATGAGTCTGGCCAGACCTTTTTGAAGGTGTATAGAAAATTAAAACATGAGTAAGCCGGAGGGTTAAACACAACGAAAAGTTTAATCTTTTTTTTTACTTGATTTAAGAATTTTATACTTATTTCAAGAATTTCCGGGATTGATTTTCGAAAGTAATCCCATTTAAGATTGTTTTGAGTACGTTTTAGTGTTACTCGTACTTGAATTTTTGAGTACGACTCGTACTTAAAGTAATCATAAAATACTTGATTTATCCCGAGTATTTTTCTTTCTGTGTGCGGCGTCAAATTATATCGGCTTAAGGCTCTGATGTTTGGTAAACAAACAAAATAAAATTTATTTGTGATTTGCGTCTAAAAAATGGAAAATAGTCAGGCATGATCAAATTTAATTTATTCATTCCTGGATTAGAATTATAAAATATTTTGATGTTAGGTAAAGATTTATTTTTTATATAATCAGCTGATTTAAATTCCAAATTGCACACTAAATTATGAGGGGTTGTTCACAACAGTCGTATTTTTTCATGTTATTATTTTAAGACGTATGACATTATGACATCTTGTGAATCCCCCAATAGAATAAATAAATAAGAGACTTGCAAAGTGAATTTTAAGCAAACATGTGATGGTTGTATTTCGTGAAGTTTTTTAATTGCCCAAATTTAATAATAAATTTACAATAAAATTAAAAATATCTTAAAAACTACTAAGATTAAACATCATTCTCCAGAGATCTGCAATAATGTGAATATCCCTGCAAGATATTTCACCATACCGAATGTGTCTCGCGGCTGTGTAGATGGCCATTATTTCGGCTTGAATGACATTGCAGTAATATCGTTAACTAAAAAGCAAATGCAAGATAAGGCGGCGATGGCATGACAAATATAGTGCAAAATAGTGTATGAAAAAAATTGAAAATAAATAAAAGAGTGACAACAGAAACAACTAAAATTAATTAGTGTTGCGAAATTATTAAATACTTTATAAATACTATACCATTTTGCAAATGCTACGATGCAAGGCCATTTGCACAAGATTGTGAATTGGGCTAATAACTTTTTTCGATCAGTTGTTGAGGTAAAGCACAACATGTTCACTTAGGTTGCTCAAAAATTGTAATCGCTTCTGTTGGTAGAGCCGTTTGTTTTATGTTAATAATATCGCTAATTTTGGACGAAAGATTTAATGAAAAATTCGATTTTAAGTTTAGTTTTTTAGGGCTGTTTGCGTTTTAGGTAACAATATACTATATAATCCAATTAATATGGATATATATAATATCTTAATTTTATTTTTCAAAGATAATTTTTGCCCTTAATTTAAAATGCTTAAAGAAAACTAAGTCCTTAATTCAGAAAATATCAGAACAACGTTTTCATGTTCTTTAATACAGTATATTCCCCTATAACATATTTCAGCTCTTAAACCCTTTCCAATATTAAGTTTTTTTTTTAATTTAATAATATTAATGAAAATTTACTTAAGGATTTATATACTTATAGGTACATATATGTAATAGTTTCCCTACCCTTCTATAATATAAATGTATACACGTGTGCATAGATTTCCTCCCTTTTTAAATAGAAGGATATTTATACGTGCCGGCTTATAAAGCTGACAAGCTACTGAAGTTGTGTATATTTTTTTGTATAAAAAAACGTATAAATAAATAAGCGCACATAAGCCTCTTGTATTGAAGGAAAACATACAACATAAATTTTGCAAATATTTGTGTGTATAAATATGCCACAAACCTTTAAATTTAATTCCCTTTATAAATTTTTCTTTTGAATAAAAAAAAAACAAACAATTTGAATCTAAAGAAAAATCCTTCTTAACCAAGTAAAAATTCTTAACAAGTTTTTCTTTTCTTTTAGTTGAAATGTTTTTTCCAACAATTTTATTTTGCTAAAGTTTTCTTCGCAAAATAACACAAAGAAACCAAACCGCACTCACACACAAAAAGGGCAACTTAACTTAAGTAAACTTGAGGCATTGAAATTTATGAACACACCCATCAACAAACACTACACATACATATATACATACATAAATAGAACTACCTAAAAAAAGGTAAATAAAACTTTAGCCTTTAACCGTAAAAGTATCACGTTTGTGCATGTCTTGTCAAAGTCTTCTGGTATTTTTTTTCTTTTGCTTTTCCAACCCGTACTTTCATCATTTACCTTTGAAATGAACGTAATATTCCTAAACATACATATGTACATAAAAACAAATTTCCCTAAACACACTTACTCGCACGCCACACCATCTAGTTGTCCGAAAAGACAAGAAATTTGCGCCATTCATATGTAATTTGGCTTGACTGTAAATAGATGGCGCTTGAAAACGTTAAAGTTGCTTGACTAGTTTTGCAAGCGAACATGTAGCCTCTCAATAGTATATTGGTAGGTTTCTTTGCAAGCTCCAAATTTACAAAGGGCACGGAAAACGAAATAGAGTCAATAAATTCTGTAATTGCAATTGTAGCATGGAATAGGAAAAGTAATCACTTAGTAACTATTACGGCAAAAGAACTGCTTTTTTGGAAGCTAAAACTATTAAAGGCCATCTTAAATACCCTATACTGCAGTTAAACATTTTTTAGTGAGAGTCATTGTTCGCTACGAGTGGCAACGCATGTACTGTGGCTGAGGCTGATGCTATATTTCCAGAGTACTGCTTACTATATACATTCTAACTGCTGTTGGAACATGTAGCCGTCATGACAGAATATCACAGCATCAAAATCTCGCTTTAAACAAATAAATTGTGATCGCGGGACCTGATTTCAGAAGTTTATAAAAAGTGGTTCCTATTCATTAACTTAGGCTTATAAATATTAATTGATTGGCCTGGCTTCACAAACGATTTCGTGCGCTTTGGGCTTATGTAATTTTTCATCGCCAATAAAATCAGATGCGATGCAAAAATTACTTCTGAGTATAAATGGTAATCCATGGCTTAGCATATCGGTCAGGCAAAATCGTCTCTTAGCGTCTTTTACCTGTTAAAAACTAGAATTAATAGAATGCTTCGATTTTTTATTGTTGCTTTTGTAATCAAATTGATAATTTTATCAGGTATCCTTTTTGTGTTAAAGCTGCCAACCACAAAATAAGAAATTGATTAATTAAGTTTAATTTCTTCTTTTTGTTTTTTGAGTAGAGTGATTTTTTTTCGCCATTGAAGAACAATGTTGGTCTGCCGACTACATTGTTTCTATAAAAACCAACGAGCTGCTTTTTTGATTTTTTTATTTTTGCTACTAATGCAAATTAAAACAAAATCTAAAATAAGTAATCTTATCCGTCCATATTTTAAAACAATTTCCATTTTATTCTGAATTTTACGAATACTCCTTCTCTAACGGCCTATATCTTCCAACTTAAGGTAAGATTGAGTGGTTGCAATCGAAACATGTAAGGGTAACCTGTCCGTAAAAGCCTGGGTTCAAGCCCAGCAGCAGTTAAGAATAAAAAATTATCAATAAATTTTAATTAATTTTCATGTTGTAAAATTCCTTCTTCATAGAAATAATTCAATGAAAATTAATTTGATAAACCTTAGCCTAATTAAAATATCAAAATTTGGATTAAAACCAATAAATAGTTTAACAAAATAACCACAATACTAGTTATTGAAAGTGAAAAATTTTAGATTTTATCAGGTATTTAAACAAAGAAGTTTATTAGGTAACGTATACTTATTATTTAATTATTTACAATATTATTTACAATACTTATACGACTGCAGTTTTAAGAATATTAAAACCAGTGCACAGTGGTTCCGCCAAAGGCCAAAAATCAAAAAATATTGTCACAACGTATAAAAAAAATTGTAAGCAAATTGTCTCTAAAATGTTCAATCTTCGCAATGGCAAACCGGTTTTTACTGGAAACATAACGGTACTTCCTAAAAATAGAACGAAACGCACGAACACGTGTTCAGTTGTAACGCAAAGCTTAGCAATTGCAAAAACATTCGAAGCGAAAGTCAGTTTCAAGTGGACCGCATATTCTGTTGTGAACAAAATTACATAATTTATCAACGGATTTTGAAGTTAAAGGTGTTTATTTTATTTTTGTAAATAATTAAAAACTATTTTGTGAATTTATCCTTTTAAAATTAATGTTTTATGTAACCTTAGTTTTTGTTCCTTTTTTGGGCATGGCTTTTATGTTTACTTAAAGTTTTAGTTGTGTTTCCCCCTGATTCCCCCATAGATATTATATTCATTGTATTAATCTAAGTTTTTACTTAATAAAAGTGTTTAAATCAGCTGCAGAAACTTGCAGATGTGTTAGAAATATTCAATAATCTAACGCATCTTATTATTTTTTCAATGTCAAACGTTCCCAGCAGATCCTCTGTATTTGTTTTGTGTGTTTGTTTTTGTCTTTACTTGTGGTGCCCAATTTGTATAAATACCTCTTACTCAACCTATTGAGTACATTTGTAAAAAAATTGTTGAGTTTTGGAAGCGTTATAAACGTATGAAGTCTTCCATTTTGCATTACGAGTCTGATTGGCTGAGTACAAAGGAATCAATTTTATTAAAAAATACGAAAAATGAACACAAGGAAAATGCGGAAAGTGCTCCACGTGGTCTTCAAAAACTAAATTTTATGGAGGCGTCCACGAGATCAAAGCGTCTGCGTATAGCTCAGCTGGTCAAAATTGATGAGACCGCTGTTTCTGCATTACGCAACAAAAGTTAAAGCCAAAATGTATTGCCAGCGGATCCGACAGAAGTAATTTCTCTTTTAATGGAGACCGGAATGCCGAAACACCAATATTTGCTGATACGGAAATTTGTGAACAGCAAAGTGTTATTCGATTTGTTTCCGAGCTATCAATGCATTTTAAGCTCCAAAAAAGCTAGATATCCTGACAACATATCTGTGGACGAATCCTACGCAGAAGTCGATCTTCAAAGTTTGCTAGATAACACAGCCTCGAGCATTTTAGAGCTTCAAGCTGATGTTGTTCAAACGGTCACTGAAGATTCCACTAAAAATTTACTTTTAATCGGGAAATGGGGATTTGATGGAAGTACCGGCCACAGCGAATACAAACAAAAGTTTTCAAACGCTGATTTGGACGACAGGAGCTTGTTTGTAACATCATACGTTCCTCTGCAGCTTGTTGCGCAAATAGATGGTAAAATAATTTGGAAAAACCCCCGACCATCTTCTACTCGTTACTGTCGTCCAATCAGGTTCCAGTTTAAGAAAGAGACGACCGAACTGTCGATTAAAGAAGAACAATATTTTAAGGAAAAAATAAGCCAATTAAGACCAACCGAAATATCCATTTTTAATAGAAAAATTCTGATTACCCATAGTTTGCATCTTACTATGGTAGATGGGAAAGTATGCAACGCCCTATCTGAATCATCGTCGACAAAGTGTTATATATGCGGGGCAAAGCCAAAAGAAATGAACGACGTCGGAAAATGTTTGAGCAAAGAAGTTGACAAAAAATTTTATGAGTTTGGCTTGTCTCCACTACACTCTTATATACGCTTCTTTGAATACTTCTTGCACATTTCATATAAATTAGAGGCCAAAATGTGGCAAGTAAGAGATGCAGAAATGAAGATTTCTGTATTAGCGAGAAAAACAAAAATTCAAAAGGAATTTAGGGAAAAGATGGGAATAATTGTGGACAAACCTAGAGATGGAGGCAGGGGATCATCTAACGATGGAAATATTGCTAGGAAATTCTTTGGAAATACAGCATTGAGCTCTGAAATTACTGGTATTGATGAGAGATTAATTCATAAATGTGCAACTATATTGCAAGCCATCGGATCTGGATATAATATCAATGCTGAAAAATTTAACAATTACGCACTGGATACTGCAAATGATTTAATAACTGCTTATCCATGGTATTATTTACCGGCGACCGTACATAAGGTGTTAATACATGTTTCTGCTGTAATACAGTATGCATTACTGTCGATTGGAGAGCTATCAGAGGAAGCTGCCGAGTCCAATAATAAGGAAATAAAAAAATTTAGACTTCAACACAGTCGGAAAATTTCACGCACACTTTCAAATACAGATGTTATTAACAATTTAATTTTAAGATCAGATCCATTTATTACAGGACAAAGACAACTACCTAAAAAACCAAAATCAACTATATTAAAATCTGTTTTTGATTTATTAGATGATTCATTTTAATTTTTTTTATTCTCAACTTAGTTTTTAATTTACTGCTTTTTTCTAATTTACATTTTGTTATATTTTTTTTTAATTCATGAAAATACATATTTTGTTCTAAAATTTATTTCCTCTTTTAATATAAAATAAAATGTTTTGTTAAGAGGGGCTTACATTTTATTTGACGCTATGTACAGTAGATCAACTCGTATGGAGACATGACCTATGACAGCTATATGATATAGTAGTCCGATCTGAATGAAATTTGGTTTGGGTATCGAATATGGCATTATATGCATACTGTGTGAATTTGGCAGAGATTGGCCAAAAAATAATATTTTAAATCCGATCGTCCCTATGGGGGCTATATGATATAGTTATCCGACCTGGCTAAAAATTTTGTCATATATTGGAAATAATTTAAAAAAATTTTCATGAAAATTTCATTACGATATTCCCACTCAAAGCATTTTTGGCCGCTGCTCCATACAAGCGGATCCACTGTGCAGTGTTCGAAAACAAAAATTTTATATCGCTCCTTAAGCTTCGTACAGACGGTGGTCAGATCTTACAATGTTGTCATTAAAATTTACTAAAAATGTCTTGCGACTGTGTGAACATTTTTTCAGTTGGCAGCTGTGTTAAATTAATGCATCTGACAATGGCACCGTTGTCAGAAAAATGACAACATTGTTAGATCTGACCATCGTCTGTACGAAGCTTTAGAGTTCGGTTCGGTAAATTTGTGGAAAACACAAACGCTAATAGTGTTTGTGCAGAAAATCATTTAAAAAAATAACGTTTCACTGTTTGCCATCTTTCGAACACAAAAATAATACTGTTCTTATCCAACTCAACATAAAGAAGAGAACATTTAATTCCGCTCGGTTTGTGTTCGGTTCAGCTCATTAGTGTTGGTTCGTTTCTGTGGTGCTTAGCGTCCTTTTGGCTGGAAAAAAACCAAAAATTTTTTACAAAAGCAAAATACACATACAAAAAAAAAAAACTAAAACCAGCAAAATAATTTTACACAATACACACACAGGCTATTCGTGCTGTGGTCATTGCTAAAATTTTTATTTGTTAATTTCTTCGTCAATGTAAAAAAGTAGCATTATAGAACATTAAAAAATAATGGTTGTCTATAGTACCACTAAAATTGTTCTGATTTTTAACGAAGAACGGCTCTTTTTGAAAAAGTTTAAAAACGGCATTAAAGGTTACGTTCGTCCACACAAACACTTAAATAAATAGATATCGTTCCTAGGTGTGTGAGCCGGACGCTAAATAATGTTCTGTTTATTTTCTAACACTGATTTAAATAAAGAAGTTTATTAGGTAACGTATACTTATTATTTAATTATTTACAATACGATACTACGATACGACTGCAGTTTAAAGAATACTAAAACATTTCCAAAATTTTTATTGGCATCCTTATTGATTTTATATCAACTCAAATCTCCAAAAACATCTTGAAATTTTTCGACTTTGCTAACAAAAACGGCACTATCTACAAAAGATTAAACGATAAACGCTAAAAGACCTTCCTAACAGTTTGCATACAAAAATATCCTAGGAAACCTTTGATAATGTATCCTTGATATTGCAAACAAAATGTTATTCTCAATGTACCTTCATTTACCACTCATACTTCTGAAGGGTATAACAAATCCCAAAAAAAAAAAAAAATTACAAATTATTCAAATTGCATTTTAATAGTTTGTTAACGACATCCCACATTTTATTTTATTATATTATTTTATAAATTCATATTAACTTTTAAAGTCATTGCCAACATATTGAAATGAGATGAAGATTAATGTTCTGGTTGCTGCAAATGTGTCAACGAAACGAATAAAATTTTTTTTAAATGCTCTTGTGTAATAAATTTTTGTGTTTTTCATTATTTTTTTCTACCATTTTTTCTGCTCGTGTTGGTTTATAAATGCGTTTTTATAAAAAAAAAAAAAAAAATGTTGGCAATAGTAAACACAATTCCCATTTTAATTTCCCTTTAAAATTACTGTATTTATTATACTTTTACAAATGTATCACTATGTTGTATTAGAGTTTGTGTGAGTGTGTTTGTAGATTTAGGTTTGTTTATGAATGAGTTTTGTGTAAATGTGTGTATTAAGTGTTAAAATAAAAATAAACTTAAAGCAAATTTAAACAAGTAGTGGAGTTCAGAATTAGTCCTGCAAAAGTGCAAATGCAAAATATCGTAGCTCTTTTGTTAAATCCAACAACACGATAAACAAAGTTTTTACCTTAGATTTCATTTGAGTGCCTCGGTAGGCTAGCTGGTAGCGAGCTAGTCTATCAGCACCGAGGTTGCGGGTTAGATTCCCGCCAGAGACTCTGGTTTCTTTCCTGCAGACAAGCATAGAGCTTCGCGGGATTAGCTTAGGAAACAAAAAAAAAAATAAAAAAATAAAAAATAAAAAAAAAAAAATTAAAGTGCTACGATAATTTGCATTTGCTATTTTGCAAGACTAATAGTAGTAGTAGTAGTAATTCTTTATTTTTTCAATAATTCATTACAAACATTTTTATTTTTATATGTATAATAATATGCAAGACTAATACTGAAACCCGCTAGTATAACAATGATAGCAAAGCGTAGCCATGTTAACCCAACCAATTGATACCGTGCAACAACTGACTTGTCCCTGTTTGTCATCTTATAGACAATTATGAAACTTTCAGAAAATTATTATTTCATGAGTCCTGATTTACATACATAGCGAAGTTACCATATCGATACCCACATGCCCGTCTGTCCCAGATATGCTGGGGATGAAGCTGTCATATTTCTGTATAGTCCGGAAATATTTGCTACGAATATCTGAGATATATAAGAAGAATTTACTATATTAAACAATCTAGATAATTTCATTATCTCATCTAGCCCCCATACAAGTATGTCCTATATGATACATACTCTTTATGCGAGATTTTTTTTAAAAAGAATAATCAATTCGATTTTTATTACCTCACCATGATAGCATCTACTAGAGCGAAGCTCGTTTAACATGATTTAAAAATTTTCGACATTTAAGGTTTTCTAGTGTTAAACATGGGGCTAATTGGCTAATTATTTCTCCTTTTTCAGTTAAAAATTTTAGGTGAAGACACTACGAGAAAAGAGCAACTGTTTACCGTAGGAGATTACATAAAACAAAAATTTAAATAAATCTGTCTTTTTTACGGTTTAATAGGTTCCCAGAATAGGGCACCTAAGGTGTTACAAAAATTTAAAACGATCCAGACTTATAAATTTAATCCCGATTTAAAAAAAAAAAAACTTTCGAAAATCTTCAAAAATAAGTTTTTTTTTTTTGAAAATATTGTTCCTACCAAGTTTTATAAACATTATATTATAAACTATTATAAACATATTGGGTCTTACAAAAAGTGCTTGAGATGTTCGGTTCTACACTCAAAAAAAATCAAACCATCCGTACCAAATCAATCCGAAGCCGTATTAAAAGTACGGTGAGTACGTATTTTCTTGAATCAAGTAAAGAAAGATTAATTCAAGTACGGATTTTCAATCGCGAAATACTTAACTTATCAATATTCAATCCCGAATTCGTACTTGAAATAATCTGAAAAAAACAAGATTGATTAAGATAAAAATTAAGATTGAATAAATTTCAAAATGCGCTTGATTTAAGAATTATAAAGTTGATTCAATCCCGATTTCTAACTTGAAATAAGCCAAAAGTGAATCTAGAAGGAGAATTTTATTATGATTGAATTACTTTAGAGAATTTCAATTATAAAACACCAGCATCATTCCCGATATGGTTTTTACCAAGGCGAATTCAACTACAGGTGGTGTCGGAACTACAACAATCCAAAAACAACAGAAACAACATAGGGTGTTTTGCATTGCATTGTTAGCAAAACACTAACAAATCAAAACAAATATGCCCGAACTTTCAAAATCAGATGCCGTTTCGACACCACCTGTAGTTAATTCGCCTTGGTTTTTACTTGAAAATTCTTATGTACCCATATAACTAAAAATATAAACTAAGTGAGAAGCAAGAATTCTTAATTTTACTTTTTAAACATGAAAATAGAGTGTTTTCGTCTCGTTCTGTTGTATTTGTTGTTTCTGCACACAACAAGCAAATCGTTTTTCAATAACTTGTGTGGTGTTGTTGTAGTGTCTGCAACAAACTTGATAAGTGAATTGAGATTAAAACGTTCACTTTGTAATGTTACTCTCAGAGTGGCACAACAAATGAAAAGTTAAATCTTTTTTTGATTTGGTTTAAGAATTTTGTACTTATTTAAAAAAAAAACCAGATTGATTTTCGAAATGAATCCCATTAAGGATTCTTTTAAGCCACGTTTAAGTGTTATTCGTACTTGAATTTTTGAGTACGATTCGTACTTAAAGTAAGTATAAAAAACTTAAATTATCCCGGGTGTTTTTCTTTCTGTGTAGTTTTTCGATTGGAGAAAATGTGACATAAAGATGATAAGAATGTGGTTGTTCTCAAAACTAATAAATTCGACCCGAGTTCAATACCGTGTTCAGTCAAGAATAAAATTATCAAAAATGTTTAATTCATTTCATGTTGTAAATTCCTTCCTTCACTAAAAATAATTTAATGAAAATTAAATTAAACCAACTTTAGACTTATTAAAACATCAAAAACTTCAAATAAAGTGGGAATTTGTAAAACAATAGGTCTATTACGGAAGAGCCTTAAGCCAGTAGCGATTAAAATTTTAGATTATTTTTTGCATAGAAATATTCTACATGAAGTAGCCTTTCAAAAAGTATTAATAACATTTTTGTTGCTAAACAATTTTTTTTTTTGTGCAAAAATAAAAAAGTTAAAATACTCTCAGGGATTTTTTTAGAATTTAAAATTTTAACTTTTTTATATCAAAAGATATTTTTTTTAGCAATTTTTCTTAAAAATATTTATGTTCACACACAAAATATATATTAAAAAAAAAATTATAATTTGTGTCTCCTATTTGCAAAATGCTAGACAACATTCGGTCAAAAATAACAAATTTCAATTTTCAAAGCCCGATATTTCCCAAACCGTAAGAGATAAACTATGCATGTCACTTAATTTTTGAAGAGCTCGATCAGAAAATTTTATTGGAAGACATCTTTAAAATCGGCCTTATAATAAGAAGTCTAAAGGGACGTCCAGCCATAACGCACGATGTTTATTGTTAATAAAACAAAACGTTTTCAGAGAATTATCTTAATAAATTTTATTATTTAAGGAGGATCTTTGACAGTTATGTGTGAAACAAAATATGCTAGCCATGGCTTCACTGGCATACCTCTATCCGATGGTCTATGTTTAGACTCTGAGACATAATTGAGTTTTAATATCGTTTATGTGCCGAATTTTCTCGCCCTTTAGCTTATGAATTGTTCTTGGCTTATTGACGTACATTCTTTCTTTTAAATATCCCCAAAAAAAGAAGTCCCACGCTGTCAAATCACATGAGCGTGATGGCCAATTAACATCGCCACGACGCGAGATAACACGGCGATTGAATTTCTCTCGCAAAAGAGCAATTGTTGGCTGTGTGACAAGTGGCACAATCCGGTTGGAACCACATATCGTTCAGGTCCATATCCTCAATTTCTGGCCACAAGAAGACCGTTATAATCTCGCCATAGCGAACGCCATATATTTGTTGGATTCATCGGCTTTTCAACAATCACTCTTGAACAGAGTTACCGTTCGCCCGACTTAAGTCGCAATACGATCCTTTTTTGTGCGGCCTGCGACTTTTTGTGATACTTTTTTTTTATCAACGACTTTTGCGACTTTTTTAATTTTTACCATTTTTTGTAAAGTGTCTCACAAAAAACATATAATTTGCCGTAAATTATAAATATTCTTATTATTTTTATTAAAACAAAGTCGTCAAAATTTAAAAGCAACTCATAGATTTCTGTTCCTTTGGCAACAATTTTATTTCTGTTTTGCAACCTTGTCATTTAAACAATGCATCTAAGAAATTTTTCGCAAAGTTTCAAAGAATAGTTTCAGCAAAATATCTTTTGAAAATAAAAAATTGTGGTGTTTGCAGTGCTCATTTTACGAAATTATTGTTAGCCGCCGAGTCAATGAATGCAGGTCCTTCCAAGAAACTTATTTGGTGCTTCCATTTGAAAGACTGGGAACTGAAGTATATAAATGGTCGTTTGCAGTGTTTGTAAACAGCTTTAAGTGAACTAAAACCAATTTCCTCAGCGACATGGAAAACACATCAATAATAAAAAAAAGGCTTCTGAAAATGAAAAAATGCAACTGACTGTTTTGTTTTAATTGTTTTTTTGCTTTTGCTACGCTTTTTATAAATAAAAAACATAAAAAAGATGTGCGACTTTAATTTTCTAAAACGACTTTTTTCTGCGACTTTATTTTTATAAAACGACCTTTTGTGCGACCTTTCAAAAATTGTTAATGGCAACCCTGCTCTTTTGAATTCCGTTTGCCCAAATTCTGCAATTCTGCTTGTAAACGAATCCACTGAGGTGATAATGATTTTTTTTGTAAAATTAACATTAGCTTCAACAATCTTAACGTGCTGCTCAATTGTGTTCCTTTCCATGCTTGAATTTGTCAAACACTGAAACAAAGAAATGACAAATTAAGTTGGGCAAAAAACTTGACGTTAAGCTGTGACTCACAATTAACATCATGCATTATGGTTGGATACCCAAGATGCCCTACTTTAGTAACCTTTAGTGTCCATTCTAATACGTCTAAAGATCCCAAATCCAAACTTAAGCTCGAATGCCATCTGAAATATTATTTTATTCGGACTAAGCGTTAACAAAATACCGAATTATTTCCATTTTGTTTCCGAAATATCCTACTCTGCAGTGTTTTGTTTAAGGTCATATTCTGGAAGTGATAAAGCATTTTTAGAAACGCAGTTGTATTTAAAATAATATTATACTTAAGGCTAACACTCATAAATTTTTTTCTTTAATAAATCACAAAGAGTATGATATATATTGTTTAATATACATATTAGTCGTTTATTTTAAATGCGGGTCGATTTGACAACTTTGTCGCCAGTTCTGTACGGGTTAACGTTAGGGAGCTGATATTTTGCCAAATTAATCCTTGGAAAATGTTAGGAGGGTATGCGTGTAAAAATTCTCAAAATTAAAATGTTTGTTCGTGTAAGGGACACCCTAATGTACAGTCATAGCCTCATCATTTACTCAATATGGAAAAATTAAAAAAAATTTACTAAGAAGCCAAATATTTTCGCAGTTGAAAAAATGTGGAGAATGTGCGTGCTAAGCAAACTCATCAAAATTGTACCATACACTTTTCGAATAACGAACTTGTGTAAATACTTTTGAAATACAAATAAGGTTTGTAAATACTTTTTAAATATGAAGTATTAAACAAATTTTGTCCTTTTTTACAACTTTCACCGCTGAGTTTTTAAATCTTTCTTTCAACTACTCCCTTCATTTTTTTCAACAGCAATAATATTGGGTTTCTGTGTGGGATTTTTAAAATTTCCCATATTGTGTAAAAATATGTGACTATGACTGTATATTTAAAAAAAAAAATGCAATCATCTGAAACGTTGTCATGAATTTTAATTTAAATTTGTTTACATTACATTCGGGAGAAATACAAATTTTAAATTTGAGTTGATGGCTGACGTTTAACTTTTAATCGCTTTCATTAAAAATAAAAACAAATAGAAAAAACAAATAAAACAAACGAGAAAAAATGGAAAATTTATAGTTCTTTTGGTACCACTATGCTTTTGACAGACAATCGCACACAATTACATATCGTTGGTTAAAATAAAATAAAGAGTATATCGTCTAGCCTGCAATAAGAGTTATTTTGAGAATTTTTTTTATTGCCGTTGTAAATCTCTATCGGTCATACATACATACATCAATAAAGCAGTTTTACGATACCTTAATGGGTTTAGATATTACAAAATTTTCGTGCAACAAGTTCTATGTGTTGAGTCATACATATTAGGTATTCACAAGGTGTGCTATGATGTTGTATTGTCATAGTGTTCTGTTTACAATGGTTTAAAAATATTGTTGTTGCTTTGTAAACAAAATGTGTCTTAAATTAATAAAACTTTGCTCGCTATGTTTATTGTGCTGTCGTAATTAATCAGAAGAGACCTGCGCTGAGCGGCTGAGCCGATCCACATTAGTTTTTGCAGCTGCCGCCGTTAATGGTATAGTTTTATCCGGCTAACATCCAAATTTAACCAGCGGCTAGCATTTTTTGCAACAAAACACTTGCAGCATCAAATTAGATCGGCTTAGTACTCTGATGTTTGGTAAACAAACAAAATAAAATTTTTTTGTGGCTTGCGTCTGAAAAATGGCAAATAGTCAGGAAAGATCTAATTTAATTTATTAATTCATGGATATGAATTAAAAAACATTTTCATTTTAGGTAAATATTTATTTGTTTTAAATCAGCTGATTAAAATTCAAAATAGAACACTTAATTATAAGGGGTTGTTCACAACAGTCGTATTTTTTCATGTTATTATTTTAAGACATATGACTTTATGACACCTTATGAATCCCACAATAGTAAGTTTTTGATTTTTTATTAAAAACTGAATACCAGGGACCGTAACTGTTATGACTTTTTTCAAAAAAGTCAAAAAATAACTTTTATTTTTTGACCAGTATTTGTTTGGTCAAAAAATAATTATTATTATTTTTCAGTCAAAAATAAAAGTTAAAACTTGACTTGTTTGTTAGCACCACTGAATTCAGCGTACCCGAATTTGTTTAAAACGCCAGGTGACTGGCTTTTCTGTTTTTTCAACTTGCACAGTGTAATTAATTTTTTCTGAGTATCGGAGGTTAAGCGCCCCTGGATCATATCCTAAGCACTTTAATGGAGCCTATGTCCGTAAGGAGGTTATATTCTTCATTTTCTTGAAACATATTTTAAAATTGGACTGGCAATTCCGGAAATTACCTGTAACGAACATACAAACACAGAAACATACAAACATTTCTGCTTAATAATATTAGGTATAGATAAATATTTGACCAAAGGATATCGGACAAAACTTATTTTTGATTTTGGACTGAAATCTTTCAAATTGTAATTTTTATTTTTGACTGAAAAAAAAAATCAGTCAAATTTTAATTTTTATATTTGTCTCAAAGAATGTCAGTTAAAAAAATAACCGTTATTTTTTAAAAAGAGTAAAAAAATAAAAGTGTTTTAAGGATTTTATGCTTTGGCTAATAACACTGTTCCATCTAGGGGCATCCTAGGGACTGCAGCAGCCAAATTTAAGGCCTTGCTGCATTTTCCAATTTTTTATGAGCTTTAAAAAAATAAAATATTCAAAATTTTTATAAAAATATTATTTGTTTTCAAAAAAAAAAAAAAAATATGTTTCTGAAACGATTGCGCATATTAGAAAAAAGTTTTACCTTTCTTAAAGGAAATTTTATTGCGGAATTTCGGTTTTTTTAACACACAAATAACGTGTAGACAAATCCTTTCTGTCTGAATTTTTGAACTAAAATTTTGGTAATAACTGTTATTTTCGATCCCTGCTTAATACTTAACTTTATTCTATTAACAAAAAGTTGTATTGTTGTGGTTTTTCTTTAAGCTTTGATATTGTTACAAGTAAAACTGGGGTTTATAATTCTTATTCGCTTAACAGTTTTATTTGTATAATTCTAAAATGTTTGAATCAAGTTTCGTGATGATGTGGCCTAAGCAACCACATTTAAACGAAACCTTGTTAAAAAAGTGTTGTGTTCAAAATTGTATGAACATATTGTGAAAAAAGGCTGCTTCAAGAAGGGCTATGTGTAGCTTTTTTTTAAATTCCTCTTAGAATCCCTTCAAAAACTTTTTTTAGACTATAGTCAATAAAAACACAATTCGGAAGACTCTGTTTTTTAGGACAAATTCTTTTTTAAACAAGTTTAGATCCTTTAATGTCGCTGTAAAAAACACTGTCGACTTCGGTAAGCGATTTATTGAGGAACTTTGGCTAGTAAACACAAATTTTTTTTTTTTCAAAAACAATATGTATCGCACATGATCAATTGCGAGGGTATTAACTCAAAATTATTATTGTTATACTTTTTAAAAAAAAATCGACACGTAATATATATTTCTACCCGCCGTAAAAATATCGTACTAAATTTTTTTTTTTGCTAATTGCTTTATCATTGAAAAAAAAACACTAAAGAACTTTAAAATTGTTCTGTTTTTTAACGAAGAACAGAACAATACGAACGGTATTAAGGTTTGTGTTCGTCTACACAAACACTAAATAATAGGAACGTAGATGGTAAGAAATAAGAGTGATCCAAGATTTTCATTGTTTTTGCTCTAGCGCTCCTAGTTTCCGAAAAACTGAGTTTAAAGCAGTGTTCGAAAATAAACAGAACATTATTTGGGCGTTCGACTCACACAACCAAGAACGATATCTATTTTTTTAGTGTTTGTGACGACGAACACAAGTCTTAATACTGTTCGTAGCTATTTTCAAGAAAGAGCCGAACATTATATAATGTTTCTTTTTTAACATTGATAAAGAAATGAACGAACAAAAAATTTTAGCAAAGACCGCAGCACGAACAGCTTGTGTGTGTTGTGTATATGGTTTTTCTGTGTAAAATTATTTTGCTGGCTTTTTGTTTTTTTATGTGTATTTTGTTTTTGTAAAAAATGTTTGGTTTTTTTAACATCCTAAAGGGCGCTACGCACAACCGAAACAAACGAGCACTAATGAGCTGAACCGAACACAATGAAGTTTGTGATAATTAAAAAAAACTGAAGGGAATTAAATGTTCTCATCTTTTTGTTGAGTTGGATAAAAACAGTATTATTTTTGTTTTCGAAAGATGACAAACTGGGCAACGTTTTTTTTTTAATGATTTACTGTACAAACACTATAAGCATTGGTGTTTTCCACAAATCTACCGAACCGAACACTAAGGATCGATATTTAGTGTTTATTTTCGAACACTGGTTCTAATAAAATTCAACAACTATTTGAGCTCCTTTTACTTGCTCACCGTCGACATAATCAGAACCAACTGGTTTAAAAGTAAATTTCAAAGAGAGTAAGTCTTTATGAAAATATTTGCTAGTTCGTATTTATACACGTGCATACTCGCAAATACATGTATGTGTAATTATTTGCTCTGCCAAATTTGTTCAAAGGTATGGGGCATAAATGAAATTGTTTTTATTATTTGCAGCATATAAAACCAATCATCGTATTGCATGTTAAACATTGTTAATTTATTAAACAAAATCAAAAGCAGTTGCCTCATAAAAAAGCAAAACAGTCTGAATGGCAGGACACTGTTAAAACTGTAAGTATTTTAAAATCTACGCCTTGCTCACAACCAATTCTGGCCGGAAGTAAATAAAATGAGGACATATCGTATGTTCATGCAATTTTCCTTCTTTAACTGATTGACTATGCAAATACTTAAACACACATATACATACACATACTCAAGCACAGTTAACGGACACAAACATAAATTGGCTATAAAAATAAAGTTATTATATGTATTTTTAATAATGGCAATTTTATGATGGCTGTAATGTGTATTTTCGATATTATAGCTAGTGTAAATGTATATGAAATTTGCACTTGTATGAGTAGTAACTGTGTGGGTGTAATACAATAATTTATATCCAACAATGTGCGAGTTTGTCAATATTGATTTAAAGACTTATGTTGGGTAATTATTTTAACATTTATTTATTTATTATGTATTTATGTACCTATACTTCTCTGTATGTGTTTGTGTGAGTGAGAATGTGAAAGTAGTTAAGCATTGAAGTCTGCATACCAAAGTTGGTGTAATTAAATTAATTAAGTTTTTTTTCATTATTTATATTATTATTTGTGAGTGTGTGGTTGTTGTGCTTTAAGTGGCTCAAAAAGTAATTTCATAAAATCGATGTTAAGGTTTGTTTGCTTTTTTAATTTTTTCCATTTAACTGTTTGTTGTATTTTTATTTCCATTAATTGCTTTAAGTCTTTAGTACATAAGCAGAGAATTTACATAAGTTATTCAACAACATCCCATTAGCATTTGAAAGATAATTTTAAAAATAAAAATAATTAAAAAGAAATCATGTGCAGCCAATACATGCAATTCGGCAGAACGAAGAATTAACGGATTTCTTTAGATGGCGGCTGACCAGAGATACTTTCTGGTACCACGGGAGTTAGTGGCCCCTGGTGGCATGGCACTAGACTGGCTATTGCCTGAGGCACTCAGAAAGATACCACAAAGTGATACTTTTGCAAAAAGTCGCTCTTGTCAAGGAAGGATGTGATGTATGAAGGATGACAAATGATTTATGCAGAATGATATTTTTGCAAAAGGGGATGCATTTTCACAAAAAGATAATTTCTTCAGAAAAGAATACACGTGAACGTTGTGGTCGCAGGAAGGGAGATCTTAAAATAGCCTGCTCGAGGGCTGATTTTTTCCTACGCGTGGGAAGTTCGGCCTGCGAAACGGATCATTCCAAGCTGCTGTTGATCTTGCCGACTATTCTAACGCAGCGAAGGTTGGATAGCTCCAGTGGTTAAGACCACCTTGAGATTAGGCCAACACAGCAAGTGCTCAAGTAGATCTTTTTACTTATTGTTTGCTATTGCTACACAATATAAGTTGCTTTGCTGTTAATTTTAGAGCTCTTTTCTATAAAGATTAAAGTGGTCCTAAAAGCAGATTTTCTTGATTAAATAAAATGGCGAATCAGAATAACTATTGGAAAAATTTCAACGATTTTAGGAAAACAATCATGCAAGATGTATTAGCGGTAGAGATTAGTTCTAGCTCTAACACTTTATATAAAGGGGACTCGTCACTTGACCATAGTGATGTCCCAGGTGTGGTTCAATTGGCACCTTTTTGACACTTTGTAACAGCTCACTGAAATAACCTAAATGGACACATTCAATTTCAGTTAAAACAGACCTTGTCCCGTGTGAACCATGTTAATACGATAGATCTTCTTCATAAAAAGTAATAGAACCAGCTAAATCAGCCATGAATACAAACTCTAAGCTCTCTAACGCTTCTTACTATTTTCAACAAATCAACTTAAACAAAAAATAAATAAGCCTTTTTTATTTGCTAGTTGGTACGGACCTATTCTACCAGTGAATGGGTTGCGAGTGCGATTCCCCCCAGAGATTCTCGTCTGCTTCCCTACAACTGACTTAAGATCTAAGTTTCTATTGCTCGGACAAATTAAGTTAGAATTCGATTTGTAATATATAGAAAATAACTATTTACAATTGTTTACCTTTTGTTTTGAGTTTTTAAAAAAGTTGCCTCTAATGAAACATCCATTATAACTTTCTAACTTTTTTATTACTGCTCTTACAATCAATTGCCCAAAATTTATAATCATCATCTTACTTAACATTAATACACTTAAAAGGATTGACAAACAAAAAACACAAAAGTGGAGTAGAGATAAGAAACTGTTATAACAGAGCTTATGACAGATCATTTGAACAAATTGTAAATCACTCTAATAACGAACTGCCAGAGTCCTAAACAGGAAGTAAAAAAAAACAAAAACAATATTCTAGACTATGACAATGTTTGTGAAAAAAATAAGATTAAGAGAAAAAATTCTTTGACTTAAATGATAGGCACTTGGCAAATAAATTTTATTTCAATCCAAAGAAAAATTACAGAAAACAGAAATAAATGAATACAAAATTGTCATCATCTGGCAGGGAAGTAAAGCCAACAGTCAGCACTGGGAAAAAATGTAAGAGGCGCTTAGTAATTACAATTTTGTTATTCCTAGTTTAGCCCATATTCTTTAGATTTCAACAAATTTTTTTGTTGTTTCCTTATACATACATAATTTAATTGTAAGAACTGCAAGTTCATGATTGTTTTACCCCAAAAACATAATTTCCTACATAGCAAAACATTTAAGTGACTGAAAAGCTTAAGCTATCTGATATAAATAATCGAAACAACTAATTGTTCATTTTTTAACAGATTATGACTTCTGTTTTAATAAATTTCATTTTAAATATTTAAAAAATAAAAAGGCCTCGGCAATTTTACTAAAACTGTCCTTGGGTATCCTTTCCTCACAACACTTTGCTTGCAAACATTGAGACATTTCTGTATCATCTATTATTATTTTGACTAAAGAAGATGACAACTGGCATAGAACAGACAACAGGAAACCGGAAGTAAAGTGGTAAAATAAACAAAAAATTCCACAACAACAAAATCTCAAATGATTTTTTGTTAATTCAACTATACTTACATGTACATACATACTATGTGTGAGTGTAAGGCAAACATCCATAAAACTGATACATTTCAAAAAAAAAAAAAAACAAAAAACGAAACTACACACATGCAAACAGAATTGGAAAAAGAGAAATCTAAAAGGGGTTTAAATGTACGACTAGATAAATGACATGTGTAATGTATATTGTTTGGTAAATAACCCAGAAACACTAAAATGACTAATAAAAATAAATAAGACTGTTTTTGCTGTTTTTGTGGAGTACTATGTGATGGCCTTAAATTACTAAAATGTAATAAATGAACTTAAGTGGTTTTGCGCTAAATTTGGGGTTGATAACGGATTTTAAGAGCAAGAAAAAGTTTATATATTTGGTAGAGTAGAAAAAAATACTTGCCAAATATTTGCCGAAAACAATATGGTTTTTATATAAATAAAAGAAATTAATAATTATTCAATAAAGTCGATCATGTGCGGACATATGATATCTTTTTTACCTTGTAAGTTCAAAGAAAATGTAACAAAATTTTGTTATGAGAAAAAAAGTGTTGTATAATAGATATTTGTGCAGAATTTTATTTTGATATTAACATCTGTAATTAAACCAAGTGAGAACGTTTATTTGGTCAATCCCAACCATATGATTACCCTATGCCACAGTATTATTGAACACATTTTTGAGAGTCTATACTATTTGGGGCCAATTGGTTATAATGGAGTCGGCAAAATAAAATTATGTTTTGACGTTAACTAGTTTTTTGTGCCGAATTTTATTTAAATACTTACACCTATATGAGATTTTGAGTAGAGCGTTTATATGGAATCTATTTTTAATGTTAGGGGCTGTGTGAAGTTAAGGACCGATTTTGAACATTTTTAGTCGTCCTTATGCAATTTAAATGTATTAACTAGGGATGAAACGAATACCGATTCCGATATATTGGCGATACTTTAGATTTTCCGATATTACGGTACGACATTTTTATTTTTTTTTTTTTATACCCACACCACAATAGTGGAGAGGGTATTATGCATTTGTGCTGATGTGTGTAACACCTTTAAATATTGGTCCTAGACCCACCTTAAAGTATACCGATCGACTCAGAATCACTTTCTGAGTCGAACTAGCGATGTCCATCCGGCTGGCTGGCTGTCCATGTAACCTTTTGCGCAAAGTACAGGTCGCAATTTTGGAGATAATTTGATAAAATTTGGGACATAGGTTCTAATTGGCACAAGGACCAAGCCTATTGAAAATGGGCCGAATCGTAGGACCACGAGGGAAGATAGGGGGAAATTTCTTCCTCTCAGAAACTAAAACAGAAATTTAAAACATAGATAGATCCATATCTATATGGACACATAAGCATGATGTGTTTTTAAATACTGTGGTGTAGGGTATCAAATGGTCGGGCTTGACCGACAATTTAATTTTCTATGCTTAATTCTTGCATAGCCAGGAAAAAAACACATTCAAAAGCAGAGCATAAGATTAAACCAGAATGATGAAATTGTTTCATATAACAAATTAATTAACAGGGATGGAGAATAGTTCAGATTCCAAAATTTAGCGACTGACTGAGCACTAGCTATAAATAAATATTAAAGGCTTTAGAAAATAACTAAACCTATTGTTTATCCACAATTCTTGACCCTCGATAAAATGCTCGAATATTTCAAAAACAATCGGCTTCAATCGTATCGAAAAAAACGTCTGATTGAGGTACTTAGCATGGCTCTGCATTCCAGAAGTGTTGAAAGCACTGTCACCCCTACAGGTGGTGCAAGTTCCGATAAGTCTAAAAGAACTGGTCTTTGTAGCGTTTTTAAGCAAATCTCAAGAGAATACAAGGAGGATGAGCCTCTTTCCATTCTTTGCTGTGATTCTGCTAAAGAAGAAGTCCAAAGATACATTAGATCTCCGAATATTTCTAGAGACACAGAACCGCTTGTTTGCTGGAGCAGTGGCAGTGTTTTAGTGTTATACCCAAACTTGAAGAAAATTGCGCAGGAATTCTTAAATTCTCTAATGAGTTCTATCTCATCTGTGAGACTATTTTCCACTGCAGGTCTTGTTCAAACGGGTTTGCAATATCGTCCGTCTCCGCAAAAGTGGAGAATACTTTATCTCTAAACAAAAATCTTATTAATGTCAATTTTTTAATATTAATAATTTATTTCTTCATTCAAAATTAATTCTTTGTATTTTCAAACCTTTTATTAAAAATCTTATTTAATTTTAAATAATAATAATCACAAATTACTTTATTTGAGTTTTGTTAATTTTAACTTTAACTCAAGTTCAATATGCGTATCGGTATCGGTAGAAATGGCATTATCTTTTCCCTTCTCTCCTAAAAGCTTAAGACTTGACGAGTCAAACTTGACGTGTGTGAACTGTCAATTTTAATGCATTTTAATTGTACTATATTTTTACCGTTTAAATATACTTTTTTAGTTATTAATTTTAAAAGTTCTTTTATATTTTTAACTTTCTGTTTTTGCTTTTTTTAGGTAAGCGAATTTCTAATCCTTTTACCATCTTATTTTTGGGTAAGTTTTTATTTTTAGTGGACTTTTTCAACATATCGTCGGCTTAATATGCAAACCTGCTAATACACTTCTTAAGTAAGTTGAGATTTCGACCAGCATCTAGTTATACCCTTCACCGAAGGTAAAAGAGTATATAGAAGTTTGTCATTCCGTTTGTAACTTCCACAATCTCGATGTAAGACCCTATAAAGTATATATATTCTGGGTTCCAATAAGCAGCGTAGTTGAGTATCCGATGTCCGTCTGTCTGTCCGTTGAAAGTGGTTTTCCGAAGACCCCAGATATGATGGGGACTTGGTAGTTGTATATTTATGTCACCCATAGTCCGGAATTGTATGCTATTGAAATTCAGCCTGATCGGTCCATTAATGGCTGAGAAATAATAAAAAAAAAATCCAGTGTTGTTGTTGTTTTCTATTTTATTTTTATGTATATCTGAAAATTAGTTACAAACAATCTTGGTTATCAAAATACAACATCGGACAAGTGGGCGTGTTACTCCCCATACAAAGATCTTTAGGATTTCTGCATATCTTGAACACGGCAAGAGCCTAATTTTTCAAATTAGGTGGAAGCATCTTGGTTATTAATGCGTAAAATTTGACAAAATTTGGGCGATATTAGACAAGTGGGCATGGCACTTCCCATGCAAAGTCATTAAAGATTTCTGTATTTCTGGAGAACGGTAAGAGCAAATTACCAAATTTGGGACCAGCATCTTGGTCATCAATTCACAACATCCGACGAAATGTAAGCGTTATTGGACAAGTTAGCGTGACACAAAGTTAAATTATTTATATTTAAAGAACGGTATTTATATAACTTTCTGTTATATTTGCACCATGGTGAAGGGTATATAAGATTCGGCATAGCCAAATATAGCACTCTTACTTGTTTTTTGTCTCTCCTGTAAAATGTGCTGAAAGGGAGTCAGCATATTAAGCCGATTATACATTATATTTAATAGCTTAGATAAAGAATTTATTTCAAGTAAAAGAATGCTTAAATCCTTGTCGATCTAGAAATAAAATATTAAAATTATTTTTTTATTCGTTTGCTAGACGGGGAAGCTTTTTATCTTTCCTTCCAATCTGTTAACCCAAATCCCAAAAATTTTAAAAACTTTATATTTAAATAAACGATAATAAGTTCTTCATTTGTTTTTAAGATACAGCTTTTTATTATTTATATAAATAAGAGCATTTATACCAATGCATTTTTATAAAAATCATATAAAAATTTAATCAAAAGGGGCGACTCCCTGGCAGTAATCGTATGGAAGCCACATTAAGAACATACATGTTAAATTCCAATTAGAATTAGCAATTGATGCAATTAGTTTATATTTTCTAATTGATTAAACAATTAGAATTAATTTAACTAATTCCCATTAGCTAATTAAAATTTTTATTCTAATGGTAAAACTAATTGCAATTAGTTGCCATTAGCAAAAAAAATTGGTTAACCTTTACAATTAGAAATCTAATTGACTTCTGATAATGCAATTAGATATTCAATTAGCTCGAATTAGAATCAATTATTTTGATATTTTCAAAAACAAAAAAAAACTACAATATTCATAATATGAATTTCACACATATATATATTACTTATGTACATATATTACATACATGCTAGGGTATTCAATTAATCGGGCTTTTGCTTTAATCGGTTAATCGCTCGATTAATTAACCGAGGTTTTTGTTTAATCGGTTTATTATCGGTTAATTAATCGAGCGATTAACCGATTAAAGCAAAAGCCCGATTAATTGAATACCCTAGCATGTATGTAATATATGTACATAAGTAATATATATATGTGTGAAATTCATATTATGAATATTGTAGTTTTTTTTTGTTTTTGAAAATATCAAAATAATTGATTCTAATTCGAGCTAATTGAATATCTAATTGCATTATCAGAAGTCAATTAGATTTCTAATTGTAAAGGTTAACCAATTTTTTTTGCTAATGGCAACTAATTGCAATTAGTTTTACCATTAGAATAAAAATTTTAATTAGCTAATGGGAATTAGTTGAACTAATTCTAATTGTTTGATCAATTAGAGAATTTCACAAAAGAATGTTAATTAGCAATCATTAGCATTAGCTAATCATTACTTAACATGTATGATTAAGAAATGGAGAGAACGGGTAGGTATGTTAAAAACACATGATGGGGATGAAAAATAAAGTGGGACTGGTCTTACATTTGACCCATCTAGGAGCATCCTAAGCGCTGCCGGGGCCAAATATAAGAATTTCAACCATACAAATATTGCGGTTTAATAAAATTCTTAAATTTGGTCTCTGTCGCGCCAATGATACCTCCAGGATTGCTCAAATGTTTGACCAACTAAACTTTAACGTTTTTGAGTTACGAAATAATGGTACATCTCGAAATCAAGAGCTAACCAAAAAAAAAAAAAAAAAAAAATAAAACGCCAAGTGCCCCGTTTGTCTCAAAAAAAGGGTCAAAAATATATGTTCAGTTAATATTCCATTTCTATAATCCAAAACAAATATGAGACAATAAAAACAAAATTTCCTGTGAGAAATTATATTAAAAAAACAAAATCAATCTTTGTTTTATTTTTTTTTTTTTTGTTTTTAATATAACTTCACACACGAAATTTTGTTTTCATTTTCTAAAATCAGGCAGTAAATCTCCCAAAAAATGATTACACTACATCAACTTTAATTGCCTAATTAATGGATTCGCATTTAGTTTAATGGCAGAGAATTAGTCATGTCATATCACTTCAGTTCTTAACTTTTTTATTGCTGATTTTATTTGTATACATTTTTTAACTATTTTAGTCACACTTTGTGAAAGAAAAAATGTAAAAAGTCATAAATAATATCGTGTTGACTTTTTATTATGTGCTCAATTTGATGAGTTTTTAAGCACTTGAAAAAAGTAATAAAATCGGAAATTGTTTATGACATTAATTAAGAAAAACGGATAATTGATTCGAAACTATTTACTCTCACAAAGTTGAGAATTCAATTTGGAAACAGTGCGCTAGATAATAAAATGAAATTTATATCATACAAATAAATAAATAGTTTAGATTTTTACGATTTCTGTGTGACGTGCTAAATTCCCAATTTTTCATATTTGATAAATACACTGAAATTCATTTTTACTATTTACTTGCTACACTCGGTGTGCCTTTCTGGAACGATAAGTTGAAAAGTTCTGTCGCAATCGGATGAGCCGTACGCCAGCATTAAAATAAGATTTACTGCCTTTCCCAAGACTTCGAACTCAAAATTCGTTCACACAATCTGCGCCGAAAGCGTGCTTAAGTAAGACAATTTAAAGCAATTCTGATGTACCGATAATGTGAACACTCTTTAGCACAATGTTAAGCTCTCAAAATGTCAAATGCGCTGACTTTTATCGGCCACTTGTGCGCCGATCTAAGTGCATCTGTTTGATAAACAAATAAAAACATCAACGTGAAAGCTATTAATAGGAATCATAAACTTCCATATTTAGACGCATTAGTTATAAGGAAGGAGAATAACTTATTAGTGGATTGGTACCAAAAGCCAATTTCTTCAGGAAGAATTATTAATTATTATTCGAAACATCCGAGAAAGGTTATTATGAATACTGCCAAAAAATTTTATAGACAAGGTTTTAAATATTAGTGATATAGTTTTTCATAGAAATAATAATATGAGAATCAAAAATATTTTAGGGGATAATAATTTCCCAAGAGAATTAGTTTGTAAATTGATTGACCAGTACAAAGGACATAGGGAAGGTAGTGTAAATACGGTAACTGAACCTAAAATTTATAAGTCTTTAACTTATGTACCAATGTTTTCAGAACGATTGCAAAATTCTAATATTTATGATATGAAAAATTATAGGATGGCTCATAAAACATATAATACATTGGATAGATTATTCAGTAAAATGAAAGATAAGACAGAAAAATTAGATAAATCTAATATTATTTACAAGCTACCTTGTAAGGGTAAGGATAATGAAGTATGTAGTAAAGTATATATAGGTACCACAAAAAACAAATTAAGAACTAGATTAGCAGGACATAGATCTGATCAAAAATACAAAAATACATCTTCTCAAAAAACTGCATTGTCATTGCATTGTGCCAATTTCAATCATACAGCAAACATACACCATACAGAAATGTTGCAAATTATAAACATACCAATGGAACAAAGAATTAATTTTAAAACAGATACGGACAAAGTAGCTCAAAATTACAGACATTTAATTTATAAGAATAAGATAGGAAATTAAATAAGTTTACAAAAATGTAATAGAATAATTTTTGTTTCCTGTGTATAATTTTTATTAATTTTCATAATTGACAATTTTGTTTTTTCATTAAATTTTGTTTATAAAATTGTTTGAAATATAAAAAAACCAAAAAATCCCTGAAGAAGCTATCCATTGAGATAGCGAAATATTGGATAATTTTTAAATAAATATTCTTTATATAAAACGGACCTTGAGCTTGAGAAATTATTGAAAGGAAATTTTTAGGAAATATTTTTTTTTTATGAATTGTTCTATTTGCAATCTATTTTACAATCAAAATAATAAGCAAATTTCATGACTTTTAAATAACATACATTGAGTTTTCCTTAAAAAATGTTCTTTTGTAATTAAGTAACTCAGTCTATTAAGGTATCTTTCACTGAAGTTGTTGATCTCATCTTTAAACATTAAAATTCGAAGATCTCTGTGTATGTTTTTGTTGCTGATAAACCATTTCGCATTTGTTAAAAGTCTGAGTGTTTTTGCCTTGTATCTCTGTAATATCGCAACGTTCGAATTACTTGCAGTTCCCCAAAGTTGGATGCCGTATGTCCATATAGGTTTTAGTATTGTTTTGTATGTATAACAGAACCTTGTTTTCCAAGCTTAAGCTTGATCTTGAGCCCATTAACCAAAACATTTTTCTTGTTTTTAATTTAAGTTGCTCACGTTTCTTTTTGACATGCTCTTTCCAAGTAAGTCTTCGATCAAGATGAAAGCCTACATATTTTACAGTGTTGCAGCTCGGTATAGCTGTGCAATTTAAATAAACAGGCGAGCAATAATTTTTTCTTAGCGTAAATGTAACATGAACGGACTTTGTGTAATTAACTTTAATATTCCATTTTTTAAGCCAATCTTGAAGAAGATTCAATTGATTTTGATGTTTGATGCTTTTATAGCAGTATGGTCTGCATACGTAGCAGTAGTAATATTTTCAATTGTTGGCATATCTGCTGTTGAAATTGTGTACAAAACTGCTCCCAGGGCACTACCTGTAGAATACTTTAAGGAAATATTGCTTAAATTTTTTTGTTATAGGAAACTTTGTTAAATTACTAGCTAAGAAAATTTGGCTTAAATTAACTTTTTATAGGAAATTTTGTTAAAATTGTCTTTTTATAGGAATTTTAGCTAAAGTTTACTTTTTAAAGCTAATTTTTCCAAAATTAACTTTTTATAGGAAATTTAGTTAAAATTTACTAGCTAAGAAAAATTTGCCAAAATTTACTTTTTTAGGAAATTTTGTTACTTTTTATAGCAAATTAAGCTTAAATTTACTTTTTATAGGAAATTTAGCTAAAATTTACTTTTATAGGAAAGTTATCTAAAATTTAATTTTATAGGAAAGTTGTCTAAATTTTACAATTTACAGCAAATTTTGCCGGAATTTACTTTGTATATTAAGCTTAAATTTACTTTCTATAGGAAATTTAGCTAAAATTTACTTTTATAGGAAAGTTATCTAAATTTTACTATTTACAGCAAATTTTGCCAGAATTTACTTTTTATAGGAAATTTAGTTGAAAATTTACTAGTTAAGAAAATTTTGCCAAAATTTACTTTTTTAGGAAATTTTGTTAAAATTTACTTTTTATAGCAAATTAAGCTTAAATTTACTTTTTATAGGAAATTTAGCTAAAATTTACTTTTATAGGAAAGTTATCTAAATTTTGCTATTTACAGCAAATTTTGCCAGAATTTACTTTTTATAGGAAATTTAGTTAAAATTTACTAGTTAAGAAAATTTTGCCAATATTTACTTTTTTAGAAAATTTTGTTAAAATATAATTTTTATAAGAAATTTAGCTAAAACTTACTTTTCATACGAAATTTAGCTAAAATTTACTTTTTATAGGAAATTTAGCTAAAATTTACTTTTTATAATAAATTTTGCTAAAATTTAAATTTTCCACACAAAAATTCGAGACTCCGACTCCAGAATTTCTAATATTTTTCAAAATTAAAAAATTTTAAAAATGTTGAAGTCAGAAAATGTATAATGTGCAATAGTATGTATAAAACTATATTAAAACTCAATGCGGCACGTGGTAAAATATCAATTTGAAATTTTTACAGAATGATTTTCTTGCTATACTTAACCATTTCAAAGATACTGCTTAAAAAAGAGTTTAAAGTCAAATAAGGACCAGCCTCCTATACACTTAGCATCAAGGTTAGGGTAGGAGTGGAAACAGAGTCTAAGTTAGAACTGTAAAAAAAAAACAAAAATAGGGCACGATAGTGTGACCATATTGTACCGATTATTGTCTCGTTTTTGGTTTTGCGCCGAAAAAAATCGTCACAAAGTGCGACGATAATGTTACCGTTCAATTGTGCAATTTGTGCCGATGAAGCACATTAAAAAGCTGGCAATTTTCCAAATTTATACATCTTAGTATATATTTGCTTGTTAACCTTATTCCGACTTCCGAGTCCATTACTTACTTTTAGTTTTAATTTTTTCACATAACAATGTTAACAGCTATAATATTTTAAAGTTAACAAAAATTAACAGGTTAAAAACTTTTCACAAACAAAAAAAAAGAAAGCAAATACAAATATAAACACAATGATCATGCAATCATGAATTAGCTGATGAAAGAGCAATTAAAAAACCATTGAAAATGTTTTTATAGTCATCATTTTGCGTAATTTTTTGATTACGTTTTTAAAGAAAAAATTTTGTTTCCTTTTTTCAATCAACTTGATTAAAACTCACACCTACACAAACACATTGCAAAACAAAAAAAAATACAAGTAGATTACACATTTGAACAATGCAGGTAAGCATTTCAAATTATTTTCCACAACATACTTTTGAGCGTTTTTACTTACACACATAATTGTAAGTACGTGGTGGTTTTAAACCGTATACATGATTTTAAATTGTTCTGTGTTTTTGTATGCGTTGTAATAATAACACGCTATAAAGCGATTTTGAAATCAGGTATCATTATACGCGCCGACGCTTCCTTTCTTCCGATATTATTCCTCTTAACAATGCCACAACAATTTGAATTTTATTTAAGGTGAAATTAAGAACACACCTTGAAAAAGCTTCAAGTAAATACGTGATGTAAAAAAATTGTGTAGCGTATTAAATTTTGTAGGGACTTTAAACATGTTTGAGTAACATTTATTAGAGCAGAAAAAAGTCTTGGAAGTATATCAGGGGAGTTTGTTAAGTAATATGGAAATTCCATTCATCTTAGTATTTAGTGAATAAGTATAATTAAATAAATTTAACTTCACACAGAAAAAATTATTGCTAAGCCACTTTTAAACAAATACCTCGTTTGAAAGTTTTACTAAATTTCTTTACATTTTTTTTTTAATGTTTTATTTTTATAAAAGTTTTTGCTTGAAAAAAACCATTTGTTTGTTTGTGCAGTATCAAAGACAATACAACGACAATAAGCAAAATACGATTTACTGGCTTATGTAGAAACAACAACAACACTCTAAGAAAAAAACTTAAATTTTTTGGAGATTCCGAAGTTGACAAGTTGTATTTTTATATGCATATTTTTAATTTTCAGGTGTTTTCCATGCAAAATGGCAAACTTTTGTGTTATGGAAACATTTTGTATTTCATGGTTAAAACATAACATTATTCACAAGAAAAAGAAGAAAAATTCACGAATTCTATTTGTTAAAATTTTGAGTACATCAAATTTTCAAAGAAGAATGAGAACGCAAACTATATATTGAGAGATCTTCTGTACCGAAGGAAAGAAAATACAGCAAAAAATAGTGAATGAAGAAGATAGATTATTCCTTTTTGCCTTAGGGTTAATAAGTAAAACGAATCTAATATGGAAAAAAAGAATAATAAGAAAAATGAAATAAAATTTTTCAATAGACTGAGAAAAAAAACCATATGGCTTTATTACCAATATAAAGGAGCAGCAACACCATTATTAGTGTTTTCAATTTCGGTTAACCGAAAACCCGGTTTTTGGGCATATTTCCGGTTTTTATCCACCGGTTAACCGTTTTTTATATCTGTAAAATTCACAAATTTTCTTTAGTTAATTGTTGTGTGTATCTCACTGGTTTCAGCTGTTGCTATTATTTCGCAGTGAATTATTGTTTGTGTGTCAAATAAAGGAAATTTGTAAGAAATTTGGAGAGCAAAAGAAAGAAAATTTAAATATATAAACTTGTTAACAAAAGTATGTATTACATTTAAAGTTAAATTGTGTTTTAAAAATGAAGCATTTCTTTTTATTTGGCAGAAATGAGTTCTAAAGTGTTAATAAGTTTTCAAGTGATACTGTGACATTATTGGAATCTGAAGCAATTTTAAAATTTGTGTTCAACACAATTGTAAAATCAAATAGCAGTTTCGCACAAACTCTACTACTTTGTCTACGTGAGAGGATTTCCCAAAGAAGAAATATAACCCTAAATACACTATTTCTTGCTATAATCTTGCGAATATATAAAATATTCGTCAAAGTCTACTACTGAAGACCTTGCAATGCAGTTCTACAAGAGACTATTTTTTATTGTAGAAAATGAAACTACTGAATGTGAATCCGACTCTGAAGATTTTGAAATTTTATCAAATTCCGAAAGTTTAGAGGAACAACTTAACTTGACGTTAAAATCTTTTCAAGACTTAAGGAATAAATGCAAACGTGTCAATCTCAATAACCTAAAAGATGACTTCGAATATTTGGAAAAATTTAGCAAGAGAACGGAAAAATTAAATATGCTCTATCATGCTCTTCTTACTATTAATCCGACATCAACTATTAGTGAAAGAGTCTTCTCGGTATCATTTTTAATAGAAAACGAAATTAAAAAAACAGAATGTCTCCTAAACATTTGGATTGTGTTTTGTTTTTAAAATATTACTTTAAAAAAACTTCTTAAAATTCACCTTTGGTCTTCATATGTAAATGTCTTTTAGTCACTATTTTTGTTTTTCTTACCACAAAGTACAAATTTTGTGCAACAAATGCTATTTTTTAAGTTATTTTTAAATTAATATGAATTCTTTTTAACGTTTAATTTATTTTGTTATTTAATGTACAAATGTTGTGTAACAAATGCTGTTTTTTAAGTTATTTTAATTGTTTTTTATATTAAAATGAATTCATTTTTACGTTTAATTTATTTTGTAATTTCATGAGGGGTTAACCGATTATCCGGGTTTTTTGAGTTCGGGTAACCGAAACCCCGGTTTTACAAAAAGTCGGTTTTTTGGAAACATTAACCATTATCGTTTTGCAATTAAAATTAGGTGGAAATAACGTCATAATATATTTCTTAAAAACTAGTTGCTATTGAAAAGTGTTGATAAGCTATGGTACAGACGGTAGAAAGTGGGGGGAAGGCTAAGACCGACTTTGAAGAGAAGCTTTTGGAAGAGCTTGCACCGCAGTGTGTGTGTGTTTTTTTTTATTTTCTGTCAAAAACATATTTAAGTAAATTACCGAAAATATTTAACAATATAAATAAGTAGCATTGTTCACGTTCTTGCATACATAAATGAACAAAAGCGAAATGTTTTTCATTATTCATATTCATGAATTAGGACACTTACAGTTTTCAAATTTTTCATGAATAAAAAATACGAAAACTGTGTGCGTTCATACACGAACAATTCTGAACTCTGATTGTAATTTGACATTGCCTTTAATGGCCAATTTCACCAATTCTATTTAAATATTAATTCATATTTAAAAATAGTTTTTCATATAAACTAATTTTTATTTGACACGAAAAGCGAACTTTAAACATATAGTGATATATAAATAAATTGGTGAAATTGGCCATAAATAATATTAAATTGATTTCTTTTAGGGCATCCTTGCTACCGGTTACTTACGAACTGTTCGACATATTTTTATACTTCATAACTTTAATGGAATAAAAGGAATAAAACAAGTTTTCATGTGTTTCTTGCTCTCAACATAATGTATTATTCCACCAGATACCGCAAGTATTACAACCTCCCCGAAGGCAAAATAAAAAGTTGCATTTCACTATGGCGTTATGTTGGAAATATTTTTTTTTATGCAAATTATTCTTCTTACACAACCATTTGCATTATGTTGTAATTTAAAATATCCTGCTTCTATTGTACTACAAAAACGTTTGCATTTACACACAGGTATGAACACACACACACACACACAGACAAGTTATACAAAGGAATCTAACATTCAAGTGCGTTTGTGTGCGAAATTCTCGTAAAATATGTTCATTTCTAAATCTACTAGCTTGTGTACGTAAGTATTAATATCATTTTAAGGGTCTAGATGTGTTTGGAACTTTGTTTGTTGGCTGTTGGCCTTTTTATGAGTTTGCCACTGTTATAAAACGCTTTGTACTTGTTTAATGTCTGCTACATAAACATACATTTTCACTCATACACTGCGATTCATCAGGATAAAATAAACGAATGTTTTAATAAAAAGGAGGAAAAAATTGCGACAAATTAATGTAAAAATCTTAGCTTTTTAGAAAAATTCTAGATACTTGAAGTAACGAAGGTAACAGCAAAAATTTTCTAATATAAATTATTATGAATAAGAATCAGAATTTTTTGCAATGGAGTATGAAATAGGCCAATTTCTAAAATATTCTTAGACCCGGTGGAGGGTATCGAACTTCTGTCAAAGCCGACTTTTACTTGTTCATGTGAGTTTTGACAGCATTTCACATGAAATATAAAACAGGCTTTACGAGAAATATCGCCCCATTCGTATGTTATGCCATCATTGCTTTCGTATTGGTCTTCTCCTTCCCAAGACCTTAAGGGCTAGTGATCCGGTTTAAGGTCTTCTTATTTTGGCAAACAATTTGACTTTGCCGTGTGTAAAGGTGTGCTATCATGTTGTTGCAAAAATATATTCTTGCAAGGCAAACCCAATTTATAAACATTTTTCGGTCTTCTGGGTACTTTGTATCTTAAGGTCAACAGTGCTGTTAAATTAAAAAGTAGTTCGTACCATAACTCTTTCCTATGTGCTGTGATGGCCGCTAGGCAATGTTTTCTATTTACACATATTACAAAATTGAAGTTCTAGCCTCAGGGCCGTTCAAGCTTAAGCTTCTTATATTTGAAAAAATCACTTTTCTGCAATTTATATAACTTTGGTGTTGAAAATTTCACGTTGTTGTCGAGTTATATCAAAAGTTAAAGCTTTTCTAGCTAAAAAATGTTCACTGAATAAAATCGTGCAACATAATGTGGGTTCACATGCAGTTATTCTTGCTAGGTTCTTGAAATAAAATGTAGAATGGTCTTAAGCAAATCGAAAGAATTTTTACTTTAGGTTTAAAGTTTTAGATCTTTTAAAGTACCTCCTTTGTAAGTCTTGTTACATAGCACAGAAAAAATTATTCAAAATTATTCACCAATTAAAGCATTAATCAAAAATTAAATCGGTTTTAATTAAAAATTTAATCAAGTGAATTAAGCATGTAATAAAGTGAAATAAACTTTACGTCATGTGAATTAAACGTTTAATTTATATGTACTATTAATGAGTTTTCTGGTGCAAAATTAATTAATTTTTTAATCACCATCACAAATATTTTAATTGAAATAAAATTTTATTTATTTCTTTGAGAGTTATCGGGGCTTTATGAAATTCATGACCACTGTATAACTTTGACTGATTTTGCTATCAATTCCGTATTAAAAATAATTTTTAATTGGGAAAAAAAGAACTTTTTTTTAATTTCTTGTAAATGCACTTTTTCTACATGTTTTGAATTGATAAATTTCTTTATAGAAAAATATTTATCTCAAATATTTTGTTGGTTCTTATCTTATGTATCGCAGTTTATACATATGTATATCTAACTAAATGCATAATACATACATATGAAAGTAGATGGTTAAACATTTATCAATGGTGGAAAATCTTTAGCTACAATTTTTTTTCTTTCTTCAAAATGTTGCAGAAACTAAACTAAAATTAAAACAAAAAAAAAAAAAAAAGAAAGAAACTAATACAAATAGCTGCTCACTTACATTGTTGTTGCATGGCTTAGCTTAACTTGGTTGTTTGGTTCGCTGGATGGCTGGTTGCACAAATACTTACAACTAAACGAAAGTTGCACTAGAGGATGACGATGATGATGGTGATGGCTATGGTGATATATAGTCACTGTTTGTTGTTGTCGTTGCAAACGGTGTTAGAAAAACCGACAAACTATACACCAACAAAAAAAAAATACACTAGACATTCAAGTTGGTAGAAGTTTTTTGTTCTTTTTTTTTCGCTTTTTTTTTTTTTTTTTTGTTACTTTTGTTTTAGCCACATGATAAATTACCATACAAAGGTATAGTTTTCTTGCAATATTTCTACTTTTTTGCTGCCCATTTTCGTTACTTAAAAGAGCTTTTCTGTGCCTTTTTATTTCTGCACTTTTAATTTTATGCCATTTAACTTTGACTTTAGGTTTAACTTTAAATCTTTCTTAAAGCTAAATACATACAAATTTATAAGAACTTTTCGAAAAAAGTTCTGTTCAAACTTTGGTGAGAGTTTTAGGCAAAACGTTTAAATTTTTTTTTTTTTTTTTTTTTTTTTGACAGAATTTAAACAAGTGAAGGTCAAATATACTTGGAAAGAGTTTTAAGATGCGGTATAAATTTCATCGAAAATTGGCTTTTTTTATTTTGGAAAACTTAAAATAATAGTCGAAGTTTAACAAGAGTTTAAAAATAGTTTTCAGATGACTATCATTAGTAACTGCAGGATAAGACAGAAATAATTTTTCGGTTTGCCAAATATTATCGATTTTTTGTTTATTTAAATGACTTTTGAGCATTCTAATAGCGAGCACTAACATCATTCACCTTTTTTTTTAAAATATCAAATTAATTTCTTATATCCCAAAGAACAGTAACACCAGTGCTGCCAGACTAACAAAAAATCCTACAATAATGGTGATCCAACCCAAACGCACACAGAAAAAAATAAAAATTGATTTCAATTAAAAAATTTGTAATATTAATTAAAAAATTAATTAAATTTGCACCAGTAAACAAATTAATAGTATTAATTAAACCAGTTAATAGTATTAATTAAACGTTTAATTCACTTGATTAAACGTTTAATTCACTTGATTAAAATTTTTATTAAAACTGATTATATTTTTGATTAATGCTTTAAGTGGTGAAAAATGTGGGAGAATTTTTTATGTGCACACGCACTTTTTACTTATGCCCTAAAATTATGCCCATTTTATTATTTCATCATCAAACCAAGTTTTTATGGCATAGGGCGTTTTTGTCGTTTCTTCAATTATTTCGTAAAAAAGCCATTTTTGGTCCAGCTTGCCAAAAAAAAATATTTTTGCAGCCAAGAAAAACTTTTTAAATAAGCTTAGCGAATATGAGGCAGGTTCTATTAGAAATGCTAAAAAAGTAGGGTATTCATTCGGTTAACCGTTAATCGGTTAAAATTGGCAATTTTCGATTACCGATTAAACCGGTTAATTTAAGTCGATTAACCGATGTAACAGAGTTTTTTAGTTTTGGTAGTATTAAAACATATTTTTTTGTGTTTTTAATTATTTGCTTCGTCTCATATAAAAAGGAAAATGTTTGGACAATATTTTTTCCTACAATATATTTCCTTCGAGCAATACATTCTTAAAATACTGTACAAAAACAGAAACTAGGGGTTCGGAAATACATTTTTTGCAGAATGTTCAGTGCTGAGCTTTGCCAGGATGTGTCAGATAATGACCTGAGAATAGAAGAAACTCTCGATTGTAACACGAACAATCTTTAACAAAATTATCCGAAATAATGGCATAATGGAAGATTTTATATGTTGAGAGAAATCCTGGAAAAGGACTAAGAAATTAGTTTATCTGTATCAAACCAAGATAACGCATTCAGCTTTTAAAACTGAAATGTTTCTGCGCATTTACGTCACATCAGCGTATAAGTACAACTAAAATACAGAAATACAAGCAAACAAACATGTGTATAATAAGCTTAAGTGACGTCATATTAAACAGTTGAATTTTGTAAACATGTGCAATACGTAATCTTGTTCTTATCATTCTTGAATCTGTATTATGGCTTGCTTCCGATTTCTCCAACATCTTCGATAAGTGAAAGAATTTTTTCCAAGTCAAGTTTTATCAAAACTAAAGAAACGAATCGCTTAAGTCCTAAACATTTAAACCAAATTATTTTATAAAAGATTATTTTATAAGATCTTAAACTATTGAAATAATGAATAAAAAAATCTTAGTTTATTTTTTAATAAATACATAAAAACATTATGTATAAATTATTAAATATGTTTTTCATATTTATGAATTACCTTTTTGTTTGCCCGTTTTATTTCAAGAATTGTTTTGTTCGTTATGTTATTGTTTTTTTTTTTCTTATAGACTCCAATAAAAAATAACTTTTGCATTTCTATTAATTGAAAGTACTTAATTTATAACAAAACTTTATTAATCGGTTAACCGATCAATAGCAAAATGAACCGATCATTAACCGATTAAACCAAAACCTCGGTTAATTAATCGAGCGATTAACCGATTAAAGCAAAATCCCGATTAAATGAATACCCTACTAAAAAGTGACTAAGTGTACATAGAAGAGCAGATAAATCCTAAATAAACCTGAACCTAAATATGCATTTTCACCAAAATATGCAACAATATGCAAAAAAATAATCGATGCCATTTTAACGCTTATTCAATGATTCGGAAAGATAATTGGTCGCCACCGTTCATAGACTATTGACAAAATACATGCATTTGCTTGGAAATCGCATCCCTAGTAATTACATTACCCCTTGTAATCTGATCGAAAAATTCGCTATCAACAATCGTATCGTGGATATAAATATTTTAATGATCGATATTTAAGTGGACTGTGAACTGTTTTCCTGGCACTGTTTTCCAGAAGAAAAGATTCCATGGTACAAGCAATTGCCAGTAGTTAACATGAGCGCTTACCAGAACCTTCCAATGATGAAAGTGATTTAGAAGATGAATAACATTTTTTCCCTTTTTCCTAATAAAACTTTTTTTGAAAACTTTTGTAGTTAGACCGAAAATTTAAAAGCAATTATAATAAAGAAACTATTTAATAATTTACTCTGCAAAATCGCATCGATCTTATGTATAATATTTTTTTATACAAAATTTAACATTAAAACCTCAATAGCTCTAAACTGGTCTGACTACATTTAGTGAGTTTTACTTGTTAACCGACGATATATTCATTTTACAATTCCAAGTTCTGAATTTCTTTCAATTATTTCAAATAAACTTATAATTACAACAAACATAAACTTGCATTAAAATTTCAGTCTAGAGAAAATTGGTATTTAATTTTTAATTATAATTTTACACAATTTAAAATTATATAACTTAAATTTTATTAAAGAAAATTTAACAAATGCAATTTATTGTGCTAAACTACATGCGTTCATATTAGTTAATAACAGTTGTAAGTCTTAGGAAATAAAATAAAAGTCAAAGAAAGAAAGAAACAAACAAGTAAGAAAGTATTGTCGGTCAAGCCCGAACGTTTATTATTCTACACCACGGGCAATCATAGATGCAGCAAATTAATGTAATAAAGAATATTATGTTAGGAGCTAAGGATTCATATATTTGTGCCAAACATATTCTTGATAACTACATCTATATGAGATTTATTTGTCTTAAAGCGATTTTAAAGAGGTGGTTTATATGGGACCTATAGTTAGTTATATACCTAACAGCACATAGCTTTGACACTGCAAAGTAGCTATTATAAAAGTTTTATTCGCCAAATTGTATATCAATACACGCAAAGAAAAAACATGGTTGTGGTAAACATATTCTAAGAGCAACTTATTACGATAAGATTTATGATTGTAGTCACCATATTAAGATTATTATTGAGTCATATTATGACTAAATATACTCGTAACATTACATCATAATATTTTTCCCTTAATCATATTATTATTCTGTTAATCATACTAAGTTAAGAAGTAATCAAATTATTGGCATGTTAATCATAATAAGTTAAGACGCAATTATATTACGATACAGCACCTTTCATAACTGCCATAATACAAAGTATTTTAAATTTCTTTAAACTTATTTTTTTATGGGAATTTATTGTTTAACCGCTCACATATAAAATAAACGACACAACTGATTCAAGATTATTTTATAAATGGCGCTAACAAAATATTATTAGAGTAAAAATAGTTTGATTTCATCTTAAACATTTTATGATAAATGTATAAAAGGTAATCATGTTATGGCTATTATATGGTTGTGAGTAATATAATATGTTTTCAAAGTTATCATAATTTAGTTGTTAGAAAAATAATTATTTTTTGGTCAACAATACTCAAATTTATAATTGCGATAAACATTGAGATAAACATTATAGAGTGACACAAGTTTAAATCATAATAAACCAAGGAAATACATTTTTAATATCAAATTTTATGAAATTTATGTTTAAATATGAGTTCTGCCATATGCCCGCCACGGCTGGCGCGTAGAAGGCGCAATCTGGAACACAAATTTTCAACAACTTTTCGCAGCATTTGCAGCGAAAATGAGCTACGAAAAAATTTCGTAGCTCATTGACGTTTTGGCTGACTTCCAAAACGTCAATTGCTTTGTATTAGAACAAAGTATAATGTTTCATAACGCCGCAGAACAATATATATACAATGCAAACACTTCCAAAACGTCACTGCTAAGTATTAGTAACGTAGCAAAAAAGCAATCAGAGCATCGGTTTGAATGTTGATGCTTTGTGACATTTAACTTGCAAGCAATACAGATTTATTTTAAACTTACATTTCAAAACGTTTAAATAAACGAAACACATAGTTGCATTGTTTCGGTTCTTTGTACATGTACATGGTTAAAATACAGTAGTAAAATTGTGTACAAACTTTGTATTAGTACGTTTTGGAAGTCAGCCATTCTGACCATCATCGTTTTTAAAGGCATTTGGGCAAAAGACTTCGCCAGCCCATAAAGCACACCAAACAGTAATTTTTTGTTTATGTAATGGTGTTTCGACAAAAGCTTGTGGATTCTCTCACTCCAAATGCGACAATTCTGCTTATACGTACCCAATCAACCAGAAATGAGCTAAATCGGAAAATAGAATTTCGAATGGAAATTCAAAATCAACAACCTTTGTACTCGTTTGGCATGAATACCTGCACAAGTGGAAGGACACCACCCCAGTTGCTGAGAACGGCGACGAATTGATTGATTAGGATCATCTTCAATGCTATCCTGTGCTGTTCGGCGTCTCACGGGATGCACATTATCAGTAACAGTAAATTTGGTCCAAAACGATCTATTGTTCTTCGAATTAGCCGCTCTGAAGGACGATTATGTACGCCATAAAATGGAAGAAGTTTACAATGAGTTTGACGAATAGAACAATTATTTTGATTAAACATTTCAACAATTTGCACCCGTTGCTCTGGTGTAAGTCGATTTATGCTGAAATTTCAATGCAAACTAAGCAAAAAGCAACTATCAACTGTTAAATGGATGCTCAAATAAAGTGATGCAGTGATGCCAACTCAAAATTGTGACACAACAAAAAAAAAATGCTTTATTTTCGGAAGTGGTATTCGTATGGGATCTATAAATAAATTCCAATAAAATTTGGCAAGACGATTCAGGTTTGAATAAGATCATTTTTGACCAAATTTAATCTAAATACCAACACAATAAATTGGTTTATGTGCAAAAAGACTCTATTTCAGAAAGAAGTTTGTACGGGGGGCTTTATGTGAAATTATAGACCAATTCTCACCATTTTCAATAGGAAAATTATTTTTAAAATTTCAACCTGTACTTGACCCACAAGGTTTACGTGGTAAGAAGAGAAGCCAGCCGGTAAACCAGCCAGCCAGTGGTAAACTAGACCCTGGTGGCTTCTTTATTTTTATGTGTAACACACATCTGCACAAACGCATAGTACCCTCTCCATTGGGTATAAAAAATTAAATTAAATTTTATTTTCATTAAAATTTCCAATTAAAATCACAAATGTATTTAAATAATCCACAAACCAATTAAACTCAGATTTTTCACACACATTCGTACATATTTATGTAGTACATTTGCATGTTTGCTAAAATGCCATAAGTACTCACATATATGCATATTTTTCTCTGCTTGAGCATATCGTAGACTAAAATGCATTTTAGGGTAGCGAGCCTTTTAATTAAGTTTACAATAAAAGATGAGTTCAAGAAATTTCTTATTTGGAAGGACAAAAATATTTAAAATTGATACGAACTTTTTTCATTTTATTTAACGCTATGCAGGTATAATTATAAAACTGTAAAATTTTCATATTGGAGTAGAGAAAAGTGCCTTATAGAAAATTAAGATGTTTTTTAATCAACCCCTAATTATGGGACCTATAAAACTAACTTTGCCAAAATTCTTTCCAACTTTATTAGATATTATGAATTTATACGTTTAAAGTGGTTTTTCACACAGAAAAAATTATTTTTCCAATTCAAACAAAAAATTTGTAGAATCAAAACATTTTTTGTCTGAAATCGGTCCTACAAACAAATTCGCATATTCAAACAATTTATTTGCATTTCGTTTATTGAAAAAAAAACACTGATTTTTTCAAACAAATAATTTAACTGAATCAAACAAATAGTTTACTGAAAATCATATAAATTTCAAACAAATAATTTTGCTGAATCAAACAAAAAAGTTTTTGCACAAGCAATGACGCGCACACAAGCAAGCACTGTAGAAGTAGATGAAGGCGGAGCAGAGCGGCGCCGGCTGGCTTTGAGACACATTTTTTTGTTGGAATAATTTTTGCACCAAGTCTTGTTTGTTCACACAATGTTTTTCTTCTTCACTCACTGTTCTGTATCCTTTCCTTGGCAGCAGACCGACTCGACATGTTTTTCGTCATCATTTTATTTCTTTTATTTGATGTAGGTATTTAACTAAACATTTTTGAAAAATTGAATACGGGATTTTGTTTTTCATTCTTTTTTACCAACTTTGAAACCAACAAAAAATTTATTTTGTTTCTTCTAATGTTGTTGTTGTTTAAAAAGAGTGAAACGTTTATTACCTATTATTGTTTTTGTTGTTTTTTACTACAAACCTCGCCACAATATTTTATCATCTTTCTTATAGTTGTACCTTTTCAAAGCGTCCAAAAATAGACTATGTGTTTTTTTTTTGTTGTCCTTATATGTCACATAAAGAAGTGTTGCTTACGGTCAAATAAAAAAATGCAAAAACACGACAACAATAAAGAGCGTTAAATATTTCATACAAAATTATGAAAACTAGAAGCCAATAACGCGTTTATTATATTTTTGAATAGTTGTCAACATTTCTGTTGGCTAAAATAAAAATCAAACAAAAATATTAATTGAATCAGTAAAAAAATTTGTAGAAATTAAAAAAAAATTCAAACAAGCGTTTGTTTGAAAATAATTCAGCAATAATTTTTTCTGTGCAGGATAGTGTCTTAATAATATTTTGTGGATTTTTTTTTTTCACAAAAATTGGAACCTTAGTTTATAGGCATATTGCCTGAACTCAGTGCGCAAAATAATATAAGCAAAATAATTTTATTACAGATCTGTGTGTTGATAGCGAAGCTATTTGTACAAAATTTGTATACTTTTACTGTTACGTTCTCCAAAGAAATCTATATTGAATTTGTATTTGAAATTAAAATTTTACAAATATTTTTGGCCTTTGTTAAGCGTCGGGAAGTCTAGTAGTTTAGGAGTCTTAAAAGAACAAACAAACGCATTTTTATTTTTATATAGATAGATGAAACTAATATGTGCTTAATAGCATGACAATTAATTTGTTTTTCGCATTACAGTATTTATTGCTTATTTGCACTGTTAACCAGCGTTTAACGCTTTTATGCATTTCAACTTGCACAACTTTAGTGTGCTTTTTAAAAATACCAAAACGGTTTGTGCATAAGGATTTGATTATACGCATATCCTGCATTAATGCATCACAATACAATTTTAATTTATTTCAATCAAAAAGCTCTCATACAAGCATCGTGTCAAACTGTACAAGAAATTTTTCTATCAAAACGAAATTTGCTACTCTTTAGTTAAACGTCAAATGTACAGAAGAGTGGATCGCCAGATTTTTTTGTGAATTTCAATTAAAGCTTATTGGATGACTTTTTCCTTCATTCACTGACGCTCCACCCTCATTTTTTTTTTTTCTTTTAAATTTCCTAAGCTAATCCCGCGAAGCTATATACCCGCAACCCCGGCGCTGATAGACTAGCTCGCTACCAACTAGCCTCCCGGGGCACCCCAATGTACATTTATGTATAGTAAAGACATGCATGCATTCCTGATGCAAGTAAAATAGTTTTTACTGAAGAAGTTAATGAAATAAGGCTTATTTTTCTTTAAGCACTGTATATGCAAATAAGCGAGTTTTATAGAAGCATTTCTCGTTTAAAAGCATTGAAAGACATGCAAATAACAAAATCACAAGTAAGCGATCAATACTGTTAGTCATTATATAACGCCTACTAAGTGGGCATAACGAGTGTCCACTAATACAAATTTTGATATATATAAAATATTTTCTTAATGTTTGTTCCTGTTCTTTGCCTACATTTTTTAAGGTTGGTCCACAATTTGTGTTTTGGCCTTTGTGCATAGCTTCTAACAAAATAAGTAACTTTTTCCCCTTTTCAATAATTAATGTTAAACATTTGTTCATACAAAAAGTTCCGTATCCTAGATACAATTCTCTTAATAAACTTAATATGCATGTAAAAATAATGCTTTTTAACTTCTTCTTAACACATGCTAAATTACAATAGCATACTAATGTAATAGTATTAATAAAAATGCCCCGTGAACATTTTCGTCGACTTTTGTCAGACACGTACCGACATTCTGCACAAGTTGCCGGTTTCACATCTAATGTCTGAAAAAATGTAATGAGAATTGTATAAGAGTTTGAAATAAAATCGAAACACTTTGTTTAGAAACATTCGAAAAAGTTTTCAGATTTTTTCCACAGAATTCTATACAATTACTGACAAAAGTTTCTAGCGAATTTAATATTATACATTTAAACAAATTTTATAAAATAATAAAAAAATAAGCAAATAAAGGGTGATTTTTTATGAATTAAGTTTTTCGGGTTGGCAGCACTGGTTGGTAATTGTATCCAAACTACATCTGTGAAAGTGGAAAGTGTTCGGCATACTCTGCCATTTCATCATGTAGAAACGAGCAGCGACTGCAAATCGTTGAAATTTATTATTAAAATTCGTGCTCTGTGAGAACTGTCCAGCGTTTGTTACGAACTTTTTATGGTCGTCATAATCGACCTAGTGAATCAACAATTCGTGCTATTATCACCAAATTTTGCACCAAATTTACTTTGGTGGACATTAAACCACCGACTCGCGTACGAAGAGTGCGTACCGAAGAGAGTATTGCAGCCGTAGCGACCAGTGTTAGTGAGGATAGTGAAAAGTCAGTTCGTCGCCGTTCTCAGGAATTGGGCATGTGTTATTCAACCAGGTGCCATGATACGCTACTTTTTTTTGTCCCAATTGGCTGAGTTGGACTTGGTTGATATGTGGTTTCAACAAGACGGTGCCACATACCACACAGCTCGTGAAGCAATGGACATATTGAAGGATGAATTTGGTGAGCAGTTTATCTCTCGAAATGGCCCTGTGAGTTGGCCGCCAAGATAATGACGCCTCTTGACTATTTCTTGTAGGGTTATGTGAAGTCGTTGGTCTATGTGGACAAGCCAAACACGATTGAAGCCATAGAGTATAACATAACACGTGTTATTCATGGAATACAGGCCGAAATGTGTGTCGACACACGCGACAACATTTACATAAAGTTATTTTTAAAAAGTAAATGGCAAAGACCAATTTATCGATTCCAATAAAAAATTTGAATATATGATGCAAATTTGAGTGTTTTATTAGATTTAAAAAATTACCCTTTATATAAGTAGACGCAAGTACTTCATATTAAAAGTTTGTATGTATTATATATATTTTTTTTTCATTTTCTGCTAGTAAGGTTTTAGGATTGTATGGGTCAATTTACAACATTTGGTAATGATCCTGAGACGTCAACAAGTTCTTGACCACCTTGTTTAAATTAACTTTTTTATGGTAACTTAATAGATTATAAGCTTGATTTGCTCATTATGTCATGATCTGATGGGTGGCAAAAATTTATTTAGGAAACATCGAGGCCTAACCGCAAAAATAGCTTAAGGGACATAATTTTAAATTTTCGTTTTTTTTTAATAAATGAATTTATTGACAACACTTGCATCATCTTCTCAAATGTCATGGTCGCATAAGGAACCGTTACGATTTTAGAGCAAAAACAATTTTAGCTTAATGCTAGGAACACAACTGGGACGAACGACGAATTTTTGTGTATATGAAAATACACACAATCATGACGTCGGCCGAAATTCGTCATACGCGGCGACTTTGCAATAGATTTATTTCTATTTCATACGCCGGCGAACGACAAACAAATCAGTGCCAGGTGACCATGTTTGATTTTAGTTTTCAAGTATTTTAGTATATAAAGTTACTTTTTTACTCTAATAATTGTTTTTATTATTTTACCGCATTTAAGATAAATATGCAAAGTAGATAACTATAAGAATAGTTAATAATTGTGTTTTTGTTAATGTTTGTGTTTTTTACGTAATTTTTATTTTATATAGTCACACTATTTCTCTCTCTCTTTGCACAAACAGCAAACAACTTTCTCAATAAGTAAAGCTGTTAGATATTCGTCCTTATTGTGTTTCATACGACGAATTTACTTAGCGAATTTTTACTAAAAAATTCGTCGTGTTGGGCGAAATTCGTCGTTCGTCCCAGTTGTGTTCCTTGCATAAGAGACAACCTTCATACAAAATTTTATGAAATAAAATGAAAAAACTCTCTCCTGTTAAATTGTGTTTGAGTCGCTTAAGCTTTTTTTCTCAAGTTTTTAAGAAAGTGTTATAAAACGCCTGAAACCAAAAGAAAAGCAATAACAAAATTGTTTCCGATTATGAGCAGATTTCTCGGTTAAAAATTATTTACAATATAAATTTTCATATTATTCGAATGTGTATTCTAAGTCAAATTACAATTCTCAAATGCTTTTATACTTTAATAGACTTATTCCTTCAATATTTTCCAGGAATATTTTCTATGCACTATCAGAATTTTTCGTTTGTATATTTCTGTTACGAGGCTTACTTTAGCTTTTGAGTATTGTAATTTGACTTAGAATACATATTCGAATAATATGAAAATTTATATAATGAATGTTACTCACCATGAGAAATAAATTCCCAGATTCTAATTATTTACAATTTTAGAAATTATTCCGAATTAATACCGACACTTCTGGCAAGTTTAAAACCGAAAAACGCAAAAATTCTTTAAATATATAAATTGAAACAAAAATATCATCCTTCCCTTCCGATTATGTGCAAATTTGTTGTAAAAAAGTCTTTAAAATAGTTTGGAAAATATGCAAATTATTTTGTTACAAATCAAAAATATTATTTCCGTTCTTAAGAGAATGTTCAGACAAGCCGCTTATTTATCTGCCAGATTTATAGAAAATTTGCCGATTTTCCCACAGAAATCGATAAGGATTTTCAAATAAATGTATTTTCAAAAAATGTTATTTCCCTTCTAAGATAGATATGCAGACTAATTTTAAATTAGTCTTTGAAAAAGTAAAAATTTGTGCAAAACTTGGTAACATTAAAATGTTTATACAATGCGTTATATGTCTAGGACTATTCTCTACTCTTCTCTTACTCATACTTTATAGGCGAAAAGGAAAGACATAATTAAAAAGTGTTACAAAAGTTCGTTCATTGGTTTTCTTCCCACATTCCTTCTATCACTTAACGAAACATTTATTTAAGCTCGTATACATACATTAAAAATTTAGTGCAAAAAAAATTGCCCACATGTAAACGCAAAAGCAACTCTATAAAAGAACGACAATAAATGCAGCGATAAAAATCACTTAAATGCACTGGTCTACAATTTTGGAAAAAATAGACTGCAGAATCAAATCATGATTTTAATCTAGATGCGCTGAGTGCGCTGAGTTCGAATCTGGCATAAAAATTGGGCTATCACGTCTTCTTCATTTTTTTGTCGCATGCTAGCAATACTGTAAAACAGTCAATACTGGCACTACAGGTTTACAATTGTTTATTTGACAGAAGCCCACATTCATTCCACATCTTCATAATAGTAGCATTTAAGGATGTCAGGTAGGGATTCCAATCCCGGTATTATCGGTATTTTTCGGTGTTTTCAGTATTATTTATGGAACAAAAATATCTAAATACAAAGCACCCAGAATAAAACAATTTTCCAATTATAAAGGGTGGTTAAATTTTAAAAACTAAAAAATCCCGGTATTCTCAACGCCGCATTTCGGATCCGATTTAAGCCGGTAAGACCGTTATTTCGGTATCGACAACACCGGTATTGGAATCTGTAATGTCAGAAAGATCGTGTGTTTTGCATATTCTTCATTCGCATTAAGATTTTTTCCAAAAACAAAACTAGGTGCAGTGAGCGCCGCGAACAAGCGGATTTAATGAAAATTGAAAAAATTTATCAAGCATTTTGTCTCAAAAACCGAACCAACAAAATACAAAAGACGTTCAAATAACGTCATTTACTTTTAAAAGTTCTTTGACTTTTAAATAAACTAGTGATTGTTTATGTAAAAAACGAATAAAAATTTTTTTTGGTATCTTAAAAACCTTGAAAACAGGGGTTTAATCACCGCATACGATATCGAACAAAATTGATCGAAATTATTTATTTTGGTATCATAAAACTCGATATCGAATGCAATGTATTGAATTTGAAATAATAGCATTCGATATCGAGTAACTCGACATTACATTTATCGAGTTTTCATTCGATACGTCAGTGTCTATCGTATGCAAAAAAAATCGATAGTTTATTCGATACGATAGTATCGAATGCGGTGATTAGACCCCAGATTCGAATTCAGCCCACCAAATTACCCTAGGAAGATATTTGGTTGCTCCAGTCCAAAATCTTGTTGGCTAGTGATATTAACGGGAACTTTGTTTTACATCAGACAGGTCGGCCAAAATTGTTTACTGGGTACATATACAGAATTACATAAATACATACACATGTATACACACATACAGCAACAAATGCATGTACGAATGCTTTACAAGAGAAAACAATTGTCGAAAGTGCATGTAAAACACATACAAATACAAGCTGATTTTATAGTTGCAAATTAACAAATTTATAACATTTTTAATTTTTTTTGCTGGTTTTGTTGTTGCTGCTTTTTTGTTGTTTAAATGTAATTTAAAATTCTTGAAAATATTTTCGTTCTTAGTCTAAGTGTTTTTGCACTGAATGAAAATAAAATTTTATTAAGTTTACATGGATGTGTTTAAGATGCATGTAAAGAAGATGTTCTTTTATGTTTCTTATTTTTTTTTAGTAAAACAATTTACACACTTTAATACACATTTAAAAACTTACTTTGTACTACTATTAGTTTCTATACATTAAAAACATTCTTTTCGTTGTTAACACTTTGTAAAATGGAATTACTTTTGGCAGAGATTCTTGCCTTTTTCATTCATTTTGATATTGCCTTTTTTTCTTTTTTTTTGAGAAACACATATTCAGTTCCTGGAAATTTTACATGTGTAGTTGTATAATAGTCTTAATAGAGTTACATTCTTTATGAACATGCAAAAGCACTTATATGGTTAAAGTAAAAAAGTTTCGGAAATATTTGCTGTGAAATAAAACGAATACCCTACAAAATACATTAATACACAGAAGTACACACTAAAATGCATGATACAAATACAGAAGGTAGTTCCACTCTCTCTTTTTGTCGCCATATTAACGTTCTGACGTTTATTGGAATTATGAAAATGTGAGCTACCACATTTTTTAAATAATCCTCGATGTGTTCACGTAAAAATTTTCTCGTTTTTTCAAAAATTGTAAGAATGAATTTGTCCTTTTCTGTGTTTTTAATGTTTCTTTTAAAAGTTATTTCCTTATTTGCTACTTTAGTTCTAGCGATGTCTTTCTCTTTATCTATGTTATTGTCCATTGCCTGGATACATTGCTTTATATCTGCAATGACATGTATCGGTGAAAAACTCAACTTGTCTACCGGAACTGAAAATTTTTTCCCTAGTGACAAAATCCACTTGCACTCTAGTTCTTTCACTTACATTACTGCATTTCTGTATGTCTTATTGCGTAGCGCATAATTTTGCGCTTATTTTTTTAAATATACCATAAGTGCTTCGCAAAATGATACAATTTTTTATTGGGTACTTATGATGCATCGAAGTAATACATAAATGACAGATAAATGTATTTTTATTGTTGATTTACATAAAGTATGGCTAAAACCGATTGAGCAAGCTCCAAATTCTTATAAATTGACTCAATCGTCTTCAAAAACAGCATATTGTTCTGCTTGTTATTCCTCGCTGAAATCGCATAAAAAGTATTTAAAAAAACATGCCCAAACCAATCGCTACAAGCATAATAAAATAATTTTTTTTACAAAACATTTTTATTTGGGGATTACTTATTATTTTTAACAGCCAGGCCCACGATGTCACACGTTAACGTTCGAATAGAAAATTACATTTAAAACAAAAACAATTTCTAAAATTTGTTTTTTAAATTTGGTCTGAAAAAAACCAAAAAAAAATTATTAACTTTTTAAGGTTTTGTTTTTTAACTTGGGGTTTTATTTTTTGGGGACAAGGAAAAAAGTACCTGGCAGCCCTGTATAAAATACATAAATTGCATTTATAACCTTTTTCACTTTTTGTTAAACTTTTCTAATTTTTAATAAACGCACTCAATGAATTTGATACTTAAAAAAATAATTTTGTTTCACTTTTACTTTAAAATGCTTAATTTGTATGTATAAACATTTTTATTTGATTTTTTTTAACATTACTAATTATTTTAAAATTAAAAATAATTTAAAGTAGAGTTACATATTTTTTTTATCTTTTTGTCCCGCGAGACATTCAAATACCTTGTTTTTTAATGTTTTTTAAAATAAATATATCTGGCAACCCAAACTTGTATGTACTTGTAATTAAAAAAAAAACACTAAAGAACATTAAGATATAATGTATGTCTACAGAACCTCTACAATTGTTCTGTTTTTTGACGAAGAACAGAACATTATATAATGTTCGGTTCTTTCTAGAAAATAGTTACGAACGGTATTAAGGGTTGTGTTTGTCTACACAAACACTAAAAAAATAGATATCGCTCTTGGGTGTGTGAGCCGAACGCTAAATAAAGTACGGTTTATTTTCGAACACTGATTTTAATTTAAAAAATTTTTTCAAAAAGTTCGATATTTTTTCAGGTTAAAGATAATGTAAAGTGGGACTTTAATGTTTGTTGCTTACAAAATGGCTTTGAAAACATTCGTATATTTTTCAAAAATGTTCAAAGCAAAATAATTTAACTATGAAAAAATCACTAACTACAAAATACTTATCTCTTCCTTGTTATTATTCATTGCATTTTGCATTTTTAATATATTTTCTGTGTTGAAATTTTTTCTCATCCAATTTTTATTTGACATTTTAAAGCAAGAACTATCCCACAAATATTGGCGAGTAGTTTCCTTATGCGACATCTACTACTCACCCAAAATTTTACAGACGCAGTTAAGTGAGAAAAACAGTTGTTTGTTTAAATTTATGGCATTTTTGTTTTATTTCTGACGTATCAATCGAAAAGTTTCACGACGCAGAAGTTACAGAACATGGCCACAGATACAAATATTGCAGCAACATTTTTAATGGATTTGTGATACACAGTCCACAAGACTTGTCCATATTTAAGGTTTTCTCTGTTTCCTTAACCAGGCGAGCTTAATTTAAGTAATAAAATTTAAAAAAAGCTGTAGAAAATTGTGTTCGATATTTCGAAAATAACTAAATAACTAAAATATTTTTATCGTAACCCACTTCGGTTTGTAAAATCTATTTAAAAGGCCCTTTTAAACTATAATACCGAGTAGTACGATATGTAAAAAAATCAAATAAATTCAAAATGTAAAAATGTCCATATTTTGAAACATTCTTCAATTATCTTTTGAAACTGCATTCGTAACTATACAAAAAAACTTTTGTTTTGCAGTATTTAAGCATTTTGTATGCCTTCCCTACAGATAATATTGGGTTACGTGGTCCATTGTTGCTAAAATGGACTACTTACAACATGGTCCAATCTACTGTAATATGGACCATGTTAAAAGAAATTAGCATGCAGTGCTGCCAACAACTGCATGATGTATACTTTTCTATAGTTTACAGTATTACACATTGGTAGCCCTGATGGTGTCCATTATTAATTGTTTATTTCAAAGTGAAAGTTTGTGAAATTTGTGAAAAAAAGGTTAACAAATTAAAAATACCAAGTAAATATATTTAATAATAGCAATAATAGACTACAGGGCACGCCATAAAAGGCGATTAGTAAAAAATGAAAAATGCTTAAACTACCGCTTTAGTGTACTCCATACTGTAATGACATGGAGTACTTTTAAAACTAAACCACTTTAGTACACCATGGAGTAGTTTAGGGACTACTTCGGTGGGTTATATGGTCCCCTCCTAGGACATCGTAATGTTAAATGTACCACCTTTTACCCATATTTTTGGAGTAGATTTGGAGTACTCCTACTCCTTTATGGACTACTCTTTACATGCATGTATGGACTAGTCTCGTTATCTCCAGGGTTCTCTCTTTCTTTCAATAGCAAACTCACAAAAACTGCTTATACACGAAACAAAACACTAACATCATGTTAGTCTTAATGTTAAGCATTTCATAACAGTTGTAGACTGGATGTCAGGAAATGAAAAATATATTTCTAAAATGTTAAACATTTAACAGTGACAGATATATCGCTCCTTTATTTTAACATAGTCATATCTCAAAAAAGATCTAACTTGGCAAAATGCAATTAAAATTTCCAAAATTCACTTTTATGTACAGATTTGATAAAGTATACTAATTTTTTTACATTTAAAGAAGGTATGAATGAACAATTTTGCTTAAGTAACTTGAAATTTTTAATTTTTTGAGATATGACTATGTTGCAATAAAGGAGAGATAGATATGTTCAAAACTATTACGGCATTGTGGCCTCATTCAACGGTGGAAAACAACAACACAAAAGAGAAAAAATTAAGGAGCCGTGCAATCTCCCTTTACTATAGAGCTATAACTATCTTATCCCTTCTGCAAATACAGATTCTGCTGAATACCATTGAGCTCATTGGAATATCCGGCAGATATCATTCCCCACTAATTTTTCCAAGGTTCATCTTCAACCGCGATGCAATTGGACATCTTTAAATTTTAATTCACTTTCAAACTACAAGTGTTGGCTGTATCCACATATATCCCCAAAGATAACAAAGCCAAGGGGTGCTCCTTAAGGCCATGATACACTATCGTATTTTTAAGAGAACTCATCTCTGATCTAATAATTGTCTGAAACTTTTCAAAAAACAACGGCAATTTTCCATGACAGGGTTTTTTTCCCTCCAAATACGCACGACTAGTGTAATAGTGTATCATGGCCTTAAACACATCCCAAGGGGATATTTGAGTCAAAGGGGACCGTAGAATTTAGTCTTATACATACTTTAATTTTATAATTTTGGTTTTTTGCTGACATTATGGTACGTATCTATGGTCAAAAGTATTCGACTTATCCCACGTAATCTTTCTTCTTTAAATTTTTTCATATTCACTCTAAAATTTACTACTTTGTTAAAGTTTCTTTTTTATCTCTGGATTTTTGGTTATTAGTCTTTTTCTTTTTAATTTCTTATTTTTTTCTCAAAACTTCTATATTTATTTCATTTCTATAACAAAACTTTATATTTGGTAATTTTCTAAAATAGTTTTAGTAACGAAAGTTACATACTTTGAAATTACAGCGAACGGAAAAACTTTAAACCTGCAACAGCTAACAATTTTTTTTTTTTTTTTTTTAATTTTTCACATTAGCAAAACTATTGAAAAAATTAAATGCATGTATGAATATATTATAAACATTGTGTTTTCAAGCTTTCTTATTACTAACTATTTACAAAAAATTTAAACATAAAAACATTTTAAAGAAACTATTTAACTTATTTTAAACACATTTAAAATAAATCACAATTTTAATTCTATTTACACACCTAGAAACCGTAATAAAAAAAATTATTTAAATTTTTGTTTATGGGGTTCCATAATCTCATTTGTTTAACAAATGAATTGTAATTAATTATACATATTTTTCAATTAATTAATATTTTATAAATAATCAAACGTAAACCAAAGTTTTTTTTTCTTTTGCCTGTCAAATTAATCCTATTTAATATAGAATTTTTACTTTAATGTTAAATAAATAATTATAAAAATTAAAAAAAAAAAAAAAAAAAAAAATGATTTTGACCACATATTTAAAAATGCTACATTATGTTTAAATATTATTAAATAAATTAGGATGCCCCCATTAGACTAGTTGGTATTGAGAAAGTCTAGCAGTGCGAGGTTTGCGGGTTCTATTCTAGGCAGAGACTCTGGTCTGTTTCTCACTTTAACGAGAAAAAGGTCTACGTTACTAATGTTCGGTAAATAAAGTAAGAATATAATTTGACATTTTTTTTTTAAATTTAAGTTATTAAAATGTTATTGCACAGTGAAAAATGGTAAGCAAAAAGTCATTTTGCTATAACTTCCCAAAAAATCGTACAATTATACTTTGCCCATGCGTACTTTTAAACCTGAAGATCTTGACATAGCTAAAGTCGACTTAAGCACTTTTTTCCTTTTGTCAGAATAATTTATTTTTTTATTGTGGAGAACTTTGAGCAAGTTTTTATGCACCCTATTTTGATTCTAGCCCACTTTGGAAACATATTTTAATGAGCTTTTAATTTATAAATATTCACTTTAATTAATTAAGCAAAAGATTTACATTTTAACGACACAACATATTGTATAAATAACCATAAATAAAAATATTTTTATGAACGCATAAACATATGATGCAGACAAATTTTATTCATGCCTTTATTTATATCTCTGCATAGGATTACATTTATTTCAATAATCATAAAAATTATTTTCTAATTTACGAAAACAATTTAATACAAATTATCATAAAAATATATACAATAACTATGCATAGCTCGGTAAATAAAACTTAAATGGTGTTAATACAACTTAATGTTTTTTTCTCATTTTACTCGTATCTCTGCAAAATGCTGTTACTGTTCACAACAAATTTGAAAATCTAATTTTGTGGTTTTTTAAATCACACAAAACATATTTAGCTACTACAACAAAAATAGCAACAAAAAAAAAAAAACAATTAAAACAATAATAAAAACATCAATTAAAATATGAATGAATTAAATTGAGATGCAATTTTCAAAATTTATGAATAAATATTGCATTAAAAAAAATAAATTAAATATACATGAAAATATTTGTTACATGCTGTGTTACACATACAGTAGTATAAATTTAAATTTAATTAGTTTCTAGCGGTAAAAAAGAAGACTGAAGAGGCCTTTTATAAGGCCTTTATCCATAACATTGTCAGCCTTCGTTGAAAGCAAGGCCTTGCATGCTTAGATTCTAGAACACACTTGGATATTAAAATTTTTATCAATAAATAAATTGATACTATTAATTTGTTTACTAGTGCAAATTTAATTATTTTTTCAATTATCATCAAAAAATTTTTAAATGGAATCAATTTTTAATGTTTTTTTTTTTTTTTTTTTTTTTTTTTGTAAAAAATTTTGATACTTTCACGGTTATCGTTCTCCAATTAAGCCAATTTTTTTGACAGATATTGTTTATTTAAAACGATGCTATTTGTACCAATTTGAATAATATATTTTCTAGATATATAAATATCCCTTTTGTCTTCATATGGGATGTGCCACGCCTACTTATCTGACCTAGCCAACTTCTTTTAAGATATTTTGTAGACACAACTAAAATATCTATAACATTTTTTTTTTTAATCATTCTCCAGATATTCAAATATCTGAACACTGATAAACAAATCAATCCATCCATACTTAAATCAAGCCGAAGCAGTGTCAATAGTACGGTAAGTACGGATTTTCTTAAATAAAGAACAGAATGCTTGATTCAATTACGAATAATTTAAGTAACCCGAATTTAAAAAAAATCCAAAAACTGGATTAATTAAAAGTGATATAAAATTTATCTCAAACTATGCTTGTTTCAAGAATTTCTATGATGGTTTAATCTCGCTTCGTACTTGAAATAATCCGAAAGTAAGATTATATTGGTTTCTAACCTAAACACTTACTCCATAGAACCAGAGAGAATAATTTTGTTTAACTTACCCGTTACACATGTTTTTTGTGTCTATTTTGTTGTTTTCCGCCCGTTGCTTTTAGAAGAATTCTCAATTATAAGACACCACCGGCATGGCATGCCCAATATGGTTTTCGTATTCATTATACTTTATTTATTTAACTAAATAATTTTAAAAAATAGAATATGGAAATTATTGCTTCTTATTTTACTCTTTTAAAATGTAAATAATCTTAATTTTTCTTATATTACAAACACACGCGTATGCACGCTTATTTGTTTTCAAAAGTTATCCCGTTTTGGATTGTTTAAAGTACTTTTATGGGCTAATAAATCAATGCAAGTTAAACTCTCTTTTTGGTTTAAAATGCGTTAAAACCAGCAAATCTTTTAATCAGTAAACATGTAAATCATCTTTTAATGCTTAAAATTTGGCGTTTAAACTACCAATGCAAACCATACGAATTTGACAACATTTATCGTAGTGCTGCCACATGTTATTTTTTAAACAGCATGTAATATATGGGTCACTGATTTACATCTCTTGAGTTTAAGCTACATAAAAATTAAAGTTTAGTTTAACTAAACCAGCTTTTGAACCATCAGTGATCTATTAGCTATAAATGTTATTCGCACTTCAATTTTCGAGCACGACTCGTACGAAACTTAAATTTAGAAAGAGTTTTTTCTTTCTGTGTACATATTTTTTTTTTGTATGAAAGGTGCCACGCCCACGGCCATGAATTTGGCAAATATTTATAGCCTATGCTATGCGCCGGATAGCGATGAGAATACTGTGAAAATCGGTTCACTAGTTTAAATATATATATACATATATATATATATGTGTGTGTGTGTATGTGTGTGTAAATATATGAAGATAAAAAGATATAACAAAAATCTGTTAAAGAGTTAACAATAAATAAAAACAAAAAAAAAAGAACTAGCTGACCCGGCAAACGTTGTGGTTGAAGAGTAATCGTTGTTTTGCCTTTAACTTTTTTCTTTTGTCACCTGTAAAACAAAACTTTGCACTATGAGAGCGTTTTGTTGATATTTGTATGGGAATATATAGGAAAATCGAAATGCCATATCTCCGGAACCACTGGGCGATCACATTAGCCATCTACAGAGTATCCCCAACGTACTCTGAAATTTTTGTTGAAATCGGTCGACTTGCTTCCGTATTAAGTGTTGACATCAAAGTTTCCGCTTCTTTTTATATATATAGATTTATAACACAGGAATAGTTTTTACTAAAATAAATCAAGTCACCAGAATCTTTTTAAGAAAATTTATTCACAAGTCTGATAGGAGTACCTGTCATGCTGACCGTACCCCACGGTACTACTCACACTGAGACAGAATAGTGCACTTCATCCCACTTACTTCCCCTGAGTGGGAGTGCAAACAACACACACAAAAGGCGATTTGAGTTTATAACTCGGCAGAACTATAAAATTATACACTCTCAAATAGAAATTTCTGGTCAGCCGAGATCTCAAGAGATCTGTCAAATTCTAACTCTGTCAAATTTCAGGTTTTATCTGCATCTGATTTTCTCGGAGATTGTAACACCAAAAAAGGGATATATCTCGTGTGAAAAGGAAGTACATATTCATACTATTCTATATATTGCAAATCCAATTTTGGATTTAAGCAATGACATACATACATTTATAAACTAGCTGACCCGGAAGACGTTGTCTTATCCCAATTTCAACCAATTTGTTTGTGCTCGTTTTGTGAATTACTAAAAAATTTATTGTAAACGTGTAAACAAATTAAAAAAGAAAAAAAAACGTATTTTTAAAGTGATCTTTGTATATATGAAATTTTTTAATTTACATTTGAAATTGCAATGGATCTCAAGATGTTTTGTCAACATTTCGATTGCAAGATCGATATTCAGTTAACCAATCAAAACAAAAAAAACATTTTTGTCCAATTAGTTTGCTGTGTTATTTCGTTTCATTGCAATGCTTTATGATACACGAAATTTTTTGTCCTTGTGATTTGTTTATTGTCATTGCTAATGCTAGACGCACCGGAAACTGCAAGCGTTTAAAATCGACTGTCCATTAAAAAAAGAAAGATATAAGCCAAATCGGCCTATTCGTTAGTAGTCGACGTATACCGTTTTCACATATTTTGACAAAACTGGACGTAAAAATTGCGTGGTCAGTTACACTTGTACGAGTCATTACTTAAGGCTAGATTAATACATGTCAAAAACTCAAGTAATATGACAAAGTGTGATAGTGTGAATGCAATGTGTCACGAAAATTAGAAAGGCAGATTTCTTTTCTTTCTGAAACCGTTTAAAAAATAAATATCGGCTAAAAATCAACTGAGTTACGTCTTTATAAGTACTCGAACCTACCAGAAAATGTTTTTTTTCCGAATGACTCCGAAATTTGAGGGTGTTTTCGAACTTTTTAAAATTGATTTATGATCTACTCAATGAGGTCTATAACCTACACTAGGTCACTTTCCAAGTATATTTTCACTGTAGCACCGTGTAATCAGTGTTCGAAAATAAACCCTAAATAGCGCTTCTAGTGTTCGGCTCATTAGATTTGTGGAAAACAAAAAAGCTAATAGTAGTTGTGTAGAAAATCATTAAATAAATAATTTTTCGAATACAAAAATAACACTACTTTTATCCAACTCAACAAAAGATGAGAACATTCAATTCCGTTCGGTTTTTTTTAAGCTCGGTACATTAATGTTCGTCGCTGGTAAAAAAAAACCAAAAATTTTTTACAAAAACAAAATATATATAAACATATACACGATACACACATAAGCTGTACGTGGTGCGGTCGTTGCTAAAATTTTTTGTTTGTTCATTTCTTTATCAATGTAAAAAAAAGAAACATTATAGAACATTAAAAAATAATGTTTGTCTACAGTATCCTACAATTTTTCTGTTTTTTAACAAAGAACAGAACACTATATAATGATCGGTTCTTTCTTAAAAATAGTTACGAACGGTATTAAGGGTTGTGTTCGTCTACACAAGCACTTAAAAAATAGATATCGTTCCTGGGTGTGTGAGCCGAACGCTAAATGATGTACTGTTTATTTTTGAACACTAACTCTAATAATCTAAATTTTTTATTTCAGGCAGAAAAGGGAGTTATTTTTCAATATCTAAGCTTTATACGCACCGTAGTCGCTCATATTTACTTCCAATATTCTATTAAGATTCAAAGTTTTTCTTGGAATTCAAAAAATTAATTAACAAGGTTTCGTTTAAATGTGCGAAATTCCCATTTCAGACTATTGATAAACTAAAATTTATTGTTGATGGGACAAACTATTCCTATGCGCATTTCACTGGTTGCTAAGGCCAGATAGTCAGGAAACTTCATCCAAAGATTTTAGAAAAACTAAAGATATTATACAAATAAAACTGTTAAGCGAATAAGAATTATAAGCCCCAAATTTTACTTAAAACAATATCAAAGCTTAAACGAAAAAACAACAATGAACAGTGAGTTTATCTTTTGTTAAAGTGAATTAATAAAGGGCTAAATATTAAAAGCAGTATATTCCATACTATTTGTGATATCAATCAAGTTTCAATCATATCTAGCTTCTTCAGAAAGGGTATGTAAACATACACACTGGCAAATGGCAATACAAATTACTTTGATTACTTTTCAAAGGTCGTTCCGAATTAGGTATTCTTTTTATTCATTTTTAAGTTTCCTTTAAAGTTTTAATAATATTTTATTGCATCCGGTATGTTCGGAATACAAAGCAAGAAACTGTAAAGAAAAATGATAACCTATTCAAGAGATCTAGACTTCTGATCACTCCCACTTCAAAAATAAAAGAAAACTGTGCTTCTTTCAGTCTTTCTTTTTTTGTGTTTTTTTTTTAAATTATTTAAAATTTGCCTCTTTTTTAAAACTCCCCTTTTTAATATTTTTGTATTTGCTGAGATCACGATAGATCAAGACAAACAGCTTTTTTCATCTCTTTTGAAAGAATGGAGTAGTGAACAGAGGAAGTCTTATATAAGGCCTATCAAGTGAAGGCCATTAGAATTTAATGCTGTGTGAATATAGACACATGAAAATGTGTATACTTTTGACATTTTAATAAAAAAAAATTCAAAACTTATTTAAATAAAATATTCTTGGTAATCGTAATTTTATTAGAAATTATTTCGCAACTATTTCAACTATAAAAGTTTCAAAAATGTTTTAAAACTTTTACTGTAGAAACACAATTGGACCATATAAACGTAGCAGCGTACGACGGACAGGGAGTTAAAATCGACTTAAATTGAGAATAAATTCAAAACCTGAACTTTATCGTTTACAGTCATGTTTCATTTTGGGTAAAAATAAACAAAATTTTTTATAACTAACTGCTAAAATTATTTAAGCCTATAGTACACGGAATGTAAAAAGCCACATTCGTATGTGGTTCTGACGTAATTTTGTCGTCATCACACATAACGAACTTGCTATTGTGGCTTTGTAGTGATGTCAAAATTGCGTCAGAACCACATGCGCATGTGGCTTTTTACATGCCGTGTACTGTAGGCTTTACTTTACTTTATTGGCAGTCAGTGGCCAAATCAAATAATATTCACAAATTTTGCATGCCGGTGTTAAAATTGAGATATTTTTTTTTTGCTAAATGTAAAAATATTTTAATGGAACCATCAACATAAGTAGGTTTTTGTGTACCTAACTAAATAATTTTTGTTTTGATAAATTTTTTGAATATATTTTTTTGTTTATTTATTATTACGAGTGTTTTTTAGGTTCATATGAAGATACTACATCTAAGTATATACGAATTTATATGTTTTGAGCATTAATTTTTTCCATCTTAGTGGATCGATTTGGCACATTCCATCTTTTACTATAAAAAATATTAGAAAATATCAATTGAAAAACAAAAAAGTATCATAAACATTGCATTTTAATTTTTTTTTTCTATTTCTAATATTAACGAAAATTAATCAAAAAACCAGATGTTGAACGAAAAAGTACCAAAAAGCTCCCCTTACATGGTCTTATTCATTTTTCATCTTATAGGTGTTAATTCACTCAGGACCCTGCGCCTATAATATTATGTTTCTAAGTTAAATAAATCACCACATGCAGCACGGAAAAGTTTAATAAAGAAATTTAATTCCCCGTATTTATATAGTCGATATATTCGAAAACCGGTTTCTTAAAAATGTCGAATAATCGAGCACCCTATTTTTTATTATTTGATAATTGAAAAAAACAAATTTTGTATTTTGTACATATGTGTTAGTAGCTAATTTAAACGCTTATCACTCCGATGACATTGAACAGATTTTAATAAAATATATATTGTGCACTTCTGTAAGTAAATATCTTTCAATGTTGTATGTTTTTTTCAAATCGGTTGACATACAGAGGAGGAAAGTGTTCTTAACTGTTTTGCCTTAGCCGATTTATATATAGATTATTATTTTCTTCTCAAAGTAATTTGTGGGAATACAAAATTTGGAATTAGTAAGATTTTGTTTGTTGTGCTGAATTCTCATTTTTTATTTTTAATAAAAACACTGAAATTAACTGTTGGGGATAAGCTAGTTTTCTACGCCCTTTTACTGTATAAAAGTGTACGGTTAATTATATTTTTTTTGTTTTATCTGAAAGAGAGACACGTTTGCTATTTTAAAGAGTAATTATATTAGTCATTGACTTTCTTTTCTTATTATTGACGGTATTGTCGTACACTAGTCGGGAAGTTTGTAAAAAGGTTATATTGAGGAAGATAAATAAAATAATAATTTCAGTGATCGGGCAATATTAAAAAAAATGTTTAGTATATATACATGCGTAAATAAGTACTTACTTGAAAAAAATATGGCAAAAATAAATTTTAGGTTTTTTTCTGGACCTTCGAAGGTCAATTTTAAAAATTTTGACATTCCCTAACAACCAAGGGAGCTACATGAGACGAAAACTACTATTTTTCCTGGCTTCAGCGCCTTCACATTACCTTACTTGGTGGCCACACGATCAAGTTTTGCCTTTCAATTCCTTTAAATTTGCAATACACTCTCACTTTTTTACTAACACACTCACACTTTTTAAATTAATCACGAGATTGCTTTCAATTTCACCTCTCCATTTGTTTGGCAATTTTACTATCAATTCAACAGCTGATTACATGTTAGTCTTTTTTAATTGTTTTTTTTACGACATCTTGAAAGTAAATTGCTTACAAATTGAGTGCAGCCTACGTCACAGATTTAAATTTTTGTAAATTTTGACAAGCAGTATATGTTAAAGACTATCAAGAACAACTTGATCGTGTGGCCGCAGGGTAAAATACAAGTTCTCAGATCTGTATCTCGCCACAATTATCTCTTAATTATTTTTTTAATAATTAACAATTGTATATTCTTTTCAAACTTAAATAAAACTTTTTTAAATAATATGTAGATTATTTGAAATTTTATAAAAATTATTAGACAAACTTTTATTTTTTAATTAAATGGTCTATAAGCAATATCTACCATCAATTTAAATTTATATATAAGTATATATTTGTAAATAACCAATTTTATATACGTGTATACACACTTTACTGTTATAAAACATTAGTTTCAGTTTATTGTTTACAAACGTTGTAGAAACTCACAATAAAGGTACTCACCAGTGAACCAAGCCGAAGGCGTTTGATCGGCGGCGGCGGCGCAGGTATAATTGATCGGCGGCGGCGGCGTTTGCGTCAATGAATCGGCGGCGGCTTAAATGTCGGCTTGAAATTTTTAAAATTTATATTTAAGGAAAACTATTAATCAAAATATTTGAGAAAATAAAATTCTGTATGTACGAACGGTGTTGTGTCCTAAATAAAAGTCTATCAAAATATTAATTTGAACATGAAAAGTTTATTTGAAAATATTGCAAATTAAAATTTGTTATTAACATGGAAATATTTGTGTAAAAATTATTTTTAATAAAGATACATTTATTCACATACATACGTATGTATGTATGAATTCATGAAAACGAAAGACGCATTTAACCAATTATACTTTTAAAAAAGTAAGAAATTGATTTATTAGACTAGCATCGTTTTAACCATGGTACAATCATTAGGCAAGTTTAAGAGACAAGCTGATAATTTTACTTTTTGTATGGGTATGTACTACAAAAATTTTGATTAAATTGCTTTATTATCTGTAGTTTTGTTTACGTTTTTTTTTTATTCAAATAAGCCAAACTATATTTATACCAAGTACATCCAACCCTACAACAAATCAACAATAAAAAACATTTATTTTGTTTGTGTAAAAAAATTCTGATATGTACTGTCAAATGTTTTACTTACACTCAGAAAAGCATTACAATAACTGATTGTTAAACTATTTTAATAAAAAATTTGTTATTTTAAATAATTTGGTACGCTAAAATACTAATTAAGGTACCCATCGACAACGCAATATTATTAAGTGCTTTATTACCATTACATATTTATAGAAAACAATAGTTACATTCACTCAATTTTAATGAAATGTAAATGAATACATTTTCATTTTTTCATTTTTGTACTTGGTATGAATAAACTTTGAAATAAATAAAATAAAAAGTTCTTATTTATGTGCTTGAGAAATGCATAGAAATATTACACAAACAAAATACATGAATGATTTTGTTTCAGGGTTAACCATACTTAAGGATTATACCATGGTTTTAACGTAGACTAAGCAACGTTATAAGTCAATAATTATTATTTTTAATAGAATAAGTATTTGTCAACTTTTAAGTTTTAATTTTAACCGAAAGCATATTGCAAAAAACAAAACGATTATGGTCCCAGATTTTCATGAACAATATCGAAATTATCATGAATAAAAAGTTGTTTTTTTACCGTGGCCGGATTTAAACGACTTCTCTTTTGAGTTATGCATGCCCCTGCCATTGAAAAAGCAACTTCTGAAGAGGCTGATGTGGCAGGAATACCAAAACAAATGTCAGCTAATGTTGCAATCCTGGGAAAAACCTTTAAATATAAGGACCGTTAATATTAATATATATGTATATATGAATAAATGTTTTTATAGTACCTGCTGATTGCATTTCCACCAGTCAAGGCTCTCCGCTTCATGCACAGGTACGGCAAAATATTTTTGAATTTCTTGGGAAATTGGGTCCCTAACGGCGCATTCTCCAGACTCGGAAAGAAAATCCAGCATTCTTTTTCTAGTTTCGGAAATTTTCTTTAAATAGAGTTTGCAAAATATTAATATGATTTTGTAATTTAATACTTAAAATTCCTACCTCTTTTTTTAATTGGGGTTCACCAGATGGTAAAAAAAGTTCTTCAATCCCATGGCTTCTTATCTCCTGAAGAATTAATTTTTCTTTTGTTATATGGTTCTCAAAGTACTCTTCCAATACAAAGGTGTCTTGCACGATTTCGTTTTCTGGTATTCTTGACATATATTTATTTAAAGTTGACCAATTCTTTTGGCATGGGTCCATTAATGCAGCTACGAGGTGAATTTTACAGATTTTAAATCTTTTAAAAAAATGTTGCCTTGCGAAATCGTAAAGATGTATAATTTGGCCAAAAGAAGAACTATCACCTTTTTCGACTAAATTGGAATATATATTTTCGTAAAAATATATAACGCAAGATATAGTGGCATATTTCTGACCTTGCATATATCTAGTAGCTTCAGAAAATATCTCCAAAAAATCAGCAAACTCTTTTAAAATCTCTTCTTCCATCGACGGAATTAGTAAGTATTCTTTTTTAATTTTTAGAAGTATCATATTTATTACATCAATATTAGCCGTAAAACTTTTAATCATTATAAAAAGCGAGTTCCATCTTGTTTCAACCGAATTTTTAATGGTGGTTAAATGGGGAGTTTTGAATACTGCTTCCAACTCTTCTTTTATGTCTCCAAATGAAATATTTTCTTCGCTATCTAAACTTGCTGACACATTTTCCGCATTTATTAAAATATCATAAATTTTCGCACTTTGTTTGAGCTGTTGAAATTGTAAAATTTCTTCTCCCCTATACGTTATAGCTCGAAATATTTGTTTTAGCTTTGAAATAACATTGTTTAAAATCTCGTATGAGGCATTGTTTAAAACGTCGTGGCAAATAAATCGATGAAGAGAGTGTGCCATGCAATGTAATCTTTCGATATTTTTTAACTTCAGTGCAGATATAATGTTGGACCCTCCATCCGATATGGCCTTAATGGACTTATTTTGTAACTTGAAAAATATTATTGTTTCCATAACTTTTTCACCAACTGCTCTTCCAGTGTGTGGATGAGGGAAGTGTTCAGTTTTAAGGGAGATGCACTTTAAATCAAAATTGGTAGAAAAATGTATTTTTATATTAATGTAAGAAATTTTTTTGTATTTATCCGTCCACATATCTAGGACCAAATTTATTTCGTTTGGGGTTTTTAATAAAATTTTTTTCACTGATTCAAGATATACATCGTATACATCATTGAGAGCACCTGTAGCCACCGTTGTTGCTGAAGGAAACGTAACTGTCGCATCTATATGTCTTATATATTTTTGAAAACCAGCCCTTTGACAAATGTTGAACGGTTGCAAATCTACACAACACATTTCTGCCAAACGTCTTGCGTGGGAGAATTTTGAATTTTTAGTAGTGGATGCCAGGCATCTAGCAGTCAAATCATTAACTTTTCTATAATTTTTGCTCTTCACGTCAATATTATGGCAAACTTTAAGATGATTTGCATAATTAGTGGTGGAAGTAGTTAACCCAAATCTGTGGCAATAACGTGGACAATAAATTTATTTAAAAAGAAATAAGCCTATTACGTTTTTATTTTTTTTACTTACCCTTTCAAAATTGTGCTATCCGACTTAAAGCACAAGTTGCAAAACTTGTACTTTTCTAAAACCATTTTGTTTGAAACAAAGAGATGACCAAAATATTGCCAACACTCTGCACTTCCATACAGTGTCTTAATGTGAGACACTTCTTTAGTTTTTTGTTTTTTATTTAACAACTGCTGGTAATACTTTATACTTTTTTCTGCCACATTAAAAACTTCACTATCAGAGTTAGATTCCGATTCAGAATCTAAATCATATTGTTGCAGTTCACTTGTCTTTTTTGTAAAATATTCTTGCAGAGATTTTTGCATGTTGTTAAGAACAATGACGCTTTGAAAAATTTTGAGAAAATATAACGGCACTTGAATGTTGCACAGTGATGCCAAAACATACCATTTTTGACAAAGAAATTAATACTTAAAAACGCAAATCTGTAAAATAAACTTAGTCACACAAATTAAGAAATTTCACGGCGCAGCTGCTGTCATCGGCGGCTTTAATTGAGCCGTCTAAGCCTTGTAAGTCGGCGGCGGCGCGGCTTGGAGAAATCAAGCGGCGGCGGCGAGCCAATCGGCTTACGCCGATCGGCTTGGTTCTCTGTTAGTCACACAAATTAAGAAATTTCACGGCGCAGCTGCTGTCATCGGCGGCTTTAATTGAGCCGTCTAAGCCTTGTAAGTCGGCGGCGGCGCGGCTTGGAGAAATCAAGCGGCGGCGGCGAGCCAATCGGCTTACGCCGATCGGCTTGGTTCTCTGGTACTCACACTAATGAACAATACCAAAAACAAATTTAGGGAAAAAAATCAAGAATTTATTTCAAAACTTTATAAATTTGGCCCAACCAGTGTTTGCCTTTTTCTCATTAGATGTGTGTGAATGTGTACACAGGTAAAATGTTTACACCCAAAAACCCTGCAAACATTTTAAAGGGTTTTGGAAGATGCTAGTGGCCGGTAGTCAACTCTTTCCTATTTGAAAAAATATTTGACATAACTTACAAAAAAAATGTTTTCAGTCGCATTTTCTTTATCAAAATTAAGTATTTTTCGTTACATTTTAGACAAAAAAAAACTATCCAGAAAAAGCGTTCATCTAACAAAAGCAAAGAACATTGTTTCGAAAGGAGCATTCAATTTACAAAAACAATATATTTTATCGTGAATTATGAATTAAATAGCTTTTGCACAAAAAAGCATTAGCGAAAAATGCATTGCTTGCATCTGTATATATTGTGTTAAACAGAAAAAATAGCACGTCAACATTGTAAAGGAATTGCATGTTATGCTGGGTACAGACAGTGCAATCTATTTAAATGCAACTTCAAAATATCAAAGCGTTTTGATGTTGGTGAATGAAAAATGAATGAAAATGAATTAAATTTGCTAGATTGCGGTATTGCATTGCATAGTGTGTACCCAGCATTAATGTTTAGCGTTTACTGTGAAGCAGAGTTCTCATATGCGCACGCATTACGCACTCACGCGCATGAGCCAAAAGACACTCACATAAAAACCAGCGCATGCGCATGCGTAAGAGCGGTCTGTTATATTTGTGTATTGCGCACTCATGCGTATGCGCATTCTGTTGGTGCGCATTGTGGCTCATGAAATGCGCTACGCATTCAGCTCAAGTGTATGCACACCTGCATACGATTTATTAATGTTATTATCAGCGTTGCCAAGTTAAATTTTTGATGTGATAAAAATTTTTTTTTGTAATTTTCAGTATTACCATTTTGGCATTTTTGCAGCTAAATTTATCATTAAAAAAAGGGAATTTAGCTGCAAAATTTTCATTTAGCACTTGGCTTTTTGTTTAGCATTTTTATAAAATATTCTAAGCTTTTTTAGCATTTATTTTAAAAATTTGGACGAATAGTTTTATTTATTTAACTTAAATTTTTTTTATAAATTATGAAAATTAAATGTAAAAAATAGAATATTTAGGGAATAAATTCACTCATCATGTTGATTGTAAAAATTATTAGGCATTTGATATTGCGCTATAAAAGTTCAAATAAATTTTACTTTGTATTTAAATAAAAATTTAATAGTGTAGATGTTTGAAAAAATTTTTTGCTTGTATTTTAAAATTTCAACTTTACTATAAGAAACTATAAGAAATAAAATAATAAAAAAAAAATTGCACAGCATAGAAATAAAATCGTTTAAATTTATTTCTGTTAATATGAATATCTGATGTCTTAACAAAATCCACTAATGTACAAATTGTACCAAAATCTACCCACTTGTTTATATACAAATATAATAAATTTTAATTAAAAGTTCGTTAAAAAAATAAGCCAATAAATTAAAAATAAATTTTTAACAAATATTTTAAAAATTTTTTAGGTTTATTTTCAGGATTTTTTGTCCATGGTTAATGCCAGATTTAGCTGTAAACATTTTTAGAATCCGGTCGCACTGGTAATATTCTTTAAATGGAGAATGGCAACAACAATATTTCGTTACATTTTTTACAAAGTTATTGAATGTGTTTTTTTTTTAGAAGAATGGTAAAAAATGATAAGGAATGCCCAGACATAATCTGATGCAACACCTAAATTATGTATTGCAAATTTTTTACTGATTTTACTGAAAATAGTCTACCTGCTTTGGATGTTTTAGTAAAATGTTTATAAAAACATAAAACCAAAAAATTCCATTAGGTTTTTACACATTTAGTGCATGTGTTTTTTTTTATTAGAATGATTAAATTACGACCAATTCACGAAAACGAACTAGCACAAAATTTGCCTAAAAATTGGGGCTTCTGCTTTTTTCATACCTACAAATAAAAATATTTATTATTCCAATTGGTATGTAACGCTCATATTTTGTACACCATAAAAATTTAATCTTCAAAAACATAAAATTATTTATTTTAATAAATGTATGTAGGAATGACTAATATATCCAAATACTTTAATTTTTGACTAAAAACTATTTCATAATAATACTTTACCCGATAAACAGCATTTCTGGCAACATTGTTTAAAATCAAAATAAAAACAAAGATGGCTGCTAATGAGTGGGCACCCGTGCGCGCGTATTTCATGCATATGCGCATGAGTTTCACCTATCAATGCTCATGCACATTGATGTAAGAAAATGTTGCGCATGCGCATGCGTATGAGCACAAATTTAAGCGTATGAGCTGCAAATACGAATTCTGCTGTGAAGTACAGTGTTGCCAATGAAGTCAATTACTGACTAGATTTTGGGATTTTTTTTTTGTTTAGACAAGAAGAATTAATTGCACCATTAGCCATTTTTTTTGCTTTGCTAAATTTAGTTAATGAAGCAGAGATATCATAAATTTATATTTGCAAAAAAAAAATGCTAAAGTGAGTTCTGAACCCAGGTTACAACAAACAACTGCTTGGTATACTTGTTAATCTTGAATATAACTTTACTTAGCACCAAATAATCCACACAAACGGTTTTATAAGCATATGAAAAACATATGAAGCGTGTTTTTGTCAAAACGTTTGTGTAGTTTATTAAGCTCTTGAGACACTTTCGTATTAATTAAATGTAAAAAAATTACTTTCTCATCAGTTTGAGATGTGAAATTGACAAATTTTTTTAATCTGCGTTCTATCAAACTTAACTAGTGGGTTGAATACGAGAAAATGCTTTATGGACTGGTGTCATGTAATGCTGCGAGTAGCGATTATGTTTGAAAGGTAATGCGCTTAGGAAGTTGTTGTACTATTAGTTTTTGGGAAAATGTAAGAAAAGCTTATACTGGGTGTTCTTATCTAGATGACATCATTCAACTTTTATTCAACATTCATAGAGCTGCGAGCAGCATTAAAAAAAGACAAAATATTTTTTTAAAATTATGTACTTAACAAGGGGAATATAGATTATTTTAATTGAAGGCGATCAAAATGTTTGTTAAAATAATGCCAGGAATACAATGTATAAGGAATACAATGTCCTAAGAACGTAAGACGTTGTGTCATAAATTTCTAAAAGCAGCCTCCATTAACTCACATTTTCGCCGTAAACGTATTTAGTTTTCTGTTGAAAAAAATATTAAAAATTTTCAAATGTTTAAAATTTTTTTATATTATTTTTTTTTTTTTTTGTTTGTTTGTCCTTTTTTTCGACAATACGATCGCATCCGGGGCATGTAATAGAATTAAAGTAAACACGGTTTTACGTTTGCGTCACGTCTTAATTTGTACAACTACAGTTAATGTTGGAAATATCCAACCAATTGTAGTGGGGAATGTAGGAAATGATGAACTCACTGTTTTTTTTTTTTTTTTTTTTTTTGGTATTTGGTTTAAGCTTTGATATCGTTGCAAATAGGACTTGAGTGTTTGTAATTCCCATTCAGTCTGCAGTTTTATTTGCATAGTATTTTTCGATTTTCTAAAGTCCTTGGGAATAGGTTTCCTGATGATCTGTCCAAAGAAACCAGTGGAATGCGCATAGGAATAGCTTATACTATCAACAATAAATTTCAGTGTATTTATCAGGAATGAAAATTTGGAACTAAGCACAACAAACAAAATTTTATTAATGAAAACTATTTTTTAAAACCTTTTCTTTAGCTTCACTTCGGAAAATCAAATATTGTAACGTTAATTTAACCGCCTTATACTCAATGCAAATGGATGAAACTTTGCAGGCATACATATTCCCGATGACAATACACGAATACATGGGCGTAGCCAGGATAAAATCTAGGGGGTGCAAAATTTTTTTTTTTAGTAAAATGCTTTTTTGACAGCCTTTTACTCAAAGCAAATGGATGAAACTTTGCAGGCATACATATTCCCGATAACAATACACGAATTCATGGGCGTAGCCAGGATAAAATCAAGGGGGGGCCACAATTTTTTTAAATGCTTTTTATTAGCTTCACTTTGGAAAATCAAATCTTGTAACGTTAATTTAACCGCCTTTTACTAAATGCAGATGGATGAAACTTTCCAGACATACATATTCCCGATGACAATACATGAAATCATGGGCGTAGCCAGGATAAAATTTAGGGGAGGGGGGTTAAAACCTTTTCTTTAGCTTCACTTCGGAAAATCAAATCTTGTAACGTTAATTTAACCGCCTTTTACTAAATGCAGATGGATGAAACTTTCCAGACATACATATTCCCTATGACAATACATGAATACATGGGCGTAGCCAGGATAAAATCTAGGGAGGGCAAATTTTTTTTTTTGGTAAAATGTTTTTTTGACTGCCTTCATGACATGGGCGTAGCAAGGAAAAAATCTAGGGGGGCAAAAAAATTTTTTTTTTGATAAAATGCTTTTTTGACTGCCTTCTACTCAATGCAAATGGATGAAACTTTGCAGGCATACATATTTCCGATGACAATACACGAATACATGAGCGTAGCTAGGATTAAATCTAGGGGGCAGAATTTTTTTTTTTGTGAAATGCTTTTCTTTACATTCACTTCGCAGCATCAAATCTTGCATCCATTTGCGTTAAGTAAAAGGCGGCTAAAAAAAGCATTTTACAAAAAAATTCTGCCCCCCGTAGATTTCATCCTGGCTAAAAAAAAATTTTCTAATGAATTCCTACTTACTGCAGTTTTTACCCCTAAATATTAAAAATATTTTCATTTAAATTTAAAACTATTTTCGTAAATGTAAATGTAAATGTAAATGTAAATTGTAATTTATTAATTAAAGCTATTCGTTACTAAAAAGTAAAAAATAAAAAAAAAAAAAATTTTAAGAAACGCTTTTCTTTACCTTAATATATTGATCAGTTGTGAACACAGAATAAATATGAATACCAAAAAAATCGACTAAAAGTCAAAAAATAACAACATTTCAAACAACATAAACTTTTAAATCAAAATGGAAAACAACTCACACATCCCTTAAAGAAAAGCGTGGGGCGCGTTGTTATGAAACAAAATGCTCAATTATTGAAAATTGGTAGCTTTAAACATGATTGGTTGTATTTCTTTCGGTCTGAAATATTAAAATGTACTCACGGCAGTCATGTTTTTTTTTAAGTTTAGGTTGGTATGGGCGCCCCACGCTTTTCTTTAAGGGATGTGTGAGTTGTTTTCCATTTTGATTTAAAAGTTTATGTTGTTATTTTTTGACTTTTAGTCGATTTTTTTGGTATTCATATTTATTCTGTGTTCACAACTGATCAATATATTAAGGTAAAGAAAAGCGTTTCTTAAAATTTTTTTTTTTTTTTATTTTTTTTTTTTGTTGGCCGGGCAGTGAAATTTTAATGTGAATAATTTTTTTTTTTCATTAAAAATTGAAAAATAACAGCGTTGAAAATTATAAAGCTAGAAGACATATTTTCATTACTTCTAACCTAATACTTTTAGTTACTTCACAGAGATCCTTTAGGAAGTATAGAGAAATAATAGAGAAATATGTATTTGTATAATATTTGTCATAAAATTCTTTTATTACAGAAATCTTATTAAAAAACGACGTTTAAAAATCTTGCGTTTTACGTTTTTGATTTCCAGAACACCCCTGAATATGTAAATATCCCTTAATTGGTGACATGATTTTACATTATTTTAATGGAATAACATCAGGTTTTTCTTTTTAGCTTTTGCGATTAAAAATACTTGCAGGGAATATTCTAAGTACATTTACAAATTTATGGACTACAATGTATTAAAAATAAATAGTATATATAGTAAATATTTGTCTTATATGCATACAAATTGTATGTGTTTTGTTTTAAAGCTGCTTTTAGTAAATAAACCAGATACTTTTTAATATAAAACCACAAATTATTTAGAAAAAGCTTTTTAATGGTTTATGAAAAAATTATACTTAAAAATTATTACCAGAATACAGACACACACACACACTCAAATTTATAAAATGAAACATAATAGCAAAAATATATTATTTAGCAACAAAAATTTTCTAATAAATACACACACCCAGGTGGTGGTCTTTATATTAGTTTACATTACCTGTAGATATACAAAAAATCATTCAGATATTCATGCATAGAATGCACAGAATGTGAAACACAGCAAACATTTCTATAGAATATGATTGAAAGTAACTATAAAAGGCTGTACGAAGATTTTTGTTAATCTTGAGTTTGGGAAATTTATTTGCTATTTTTAATAATAATATATATATGATTTATTTAAAAAATGTTTTACAATTAAAGAATACAATTTACATTAGAAAAAAATCATAAAAAGACATAACGAAATTGTTGTGTGTCTGATTGGCTAATTTACATAAAAAATTATGTATAACTATAATTGTGTGCTGGAATTTTAACTGCAATTTAGTGTACAAATTCATTTAACTACGTTATCGGTATTCGGTTACAATAAGTTTTCTATATTTCAAGCAAATTTTTAAAAATGTATATAAACGCATATAATCTTCCCCGTTCAATATTTCAAGGACCTCTTTAAGTAATAGATGTTCTTTTCCAAAAATACTTAAACGAACATTGTAAAAAATTGGGCATCTGGCAATAAAATGGTACGTATTCTCATTTTCATTTGAATTACACAATGTGCATATATTTGTAGTGTTGTTAAAAAATGAGCGAACGTTCAAATTTAATAGCCCATCTCTAGCTTTCATAACAAGACTTACAAGGTAAACTGAATAATCGTCACGGAAATAAGTTTGTTTGCCATATTGTAAACATGGATATAGATCATGAAATCGCGAGTTTCTAGCACTGGCAACAAAGTTATCATATTCGGTAGATCTCAATGAATCAAGGATGATCTTGTGTTGAGAAAGTAAAATGCTACTCCTAGTCACAATATCAAATGCAATACCTACTTTACTATACAAAGTTATCCAGTGTGATACCCAGAAAGTATTGAGCTCAACCGTTTTCCCAGCTAGAATACGCGATAGTCTGTTTGCCGGAAGCTATTTTTAATATATCAAAATCAATGTAAGATGAACTTAATACATTAAAAAAATGTCCATTTAATACAACACTCTTCATTCAAAACAACTTCTAAAAACCGAAAATAATTATGTGTTGGACGTTTTTAAGATGACTGAATGACTCAAAATAATATCCAATTTTTACTACAAAGTTCAAGTTTGCTTTCTTGGCCTTTTAAACCAACGAAGTCCTATCAGATTGGTTTTGGTTATTTTATAATTGCAAATAACAAAATATTTCTACACAGAAAAAATTAAAAAAAGATTTCAATTAAAAAATTTTCGATAAATATTAATTAAAAAGGTAATTAAATTTGCAGCAGTAAAAAAATTAATAGTATCAATTAAATATTGCTTGATGTAAAAAAATTTTCTGCAGTAATGTTGTTTAAATAAGTAATCGTTTAATTAACTTGATTAGTTGAGGAAAAAAATTGGCAAGAATTTTTTTCTGTGTAGTGCCTATTGTATCAGGGTACTGGCTTAATGACTCCTTAACAAAATCGTCAACAAATCGTCATATATTAAAATTTTACAAATCAGAGACAAGAAGCAAGACATTCTATGTATGATAAAGAAAGTGATATGGTTAAGTTTTATTCTATTTATTTCAGCAAGTGGAGTGAGATATATTTATCATTTGAAAAGAAATACATAAGAAAAAATATATTTTCATAAAAACAAAACGTTAAATAAAAAATGAAATCTCATTTGCTATTAACTCGAGCTAGCAGCTTTAAATGATTAATTTTTAGCGCTATCACTATTGCAAATTTTTTTTACTGTTGAAGGTGCTAAACTAAGGGTTCTGTCTCTATCAACAGCCTTTTCACCCGACTTGAAACGTTTTATTACGTCCAATTTTAGTTCCAAACTAATGCACTCATTTTTCTACAAAATTTCTTATTAAGAACTAACTTCTTACTTCCTAACACGCAACCATAGAATAACTTACCTAACAGAATAAAATGGGAATTCGCCTTTTTACACGCACATAGAAAAATTCTTCACATGTGATTATGACTTCAGTAAAAAAAATCCAATCGTATGAAACGACGCAAAGCGGATTTTACTAATTGTTAAAAAGCGACGCAATTAGGACCTACGAAAATCGGGGCTCTAGTGTATATTTTTTGCAGTATCGATTGCATTCAAATAATTGTAGAACTCGCATTACTAATGCTCTTAATGAAAGCCAGGTGGGGGAAGAATTTTTTTTTTTTTTAATTTCCAATAATTTTTGTATTTCGAAAAATTGATTTTTACGTTTTGGACTGTTCCCAATATAATTGTAAACATTTCTTGTAAGTGTTTTATTGATGCCAGAAAATCGTCATTACAATACAAATTTTAGTAAAAAAATCGTCAATCGTCATTTTACTGTATTTTCTCAAAAAAATCGTCAAAATGACGAAAAATCGTCACATCTAACAACCCTGCCTTACAGCTATATACTGGACATATTTTAAAGAAAAACTTTTTATTTTTTCTAACAGTTCAATGAAAAATCACAATGGTTTTTAAAATAGCTATGGCACAAGCTCTATGTTTACATTTGTGCTTCAAGTTGTACAAAGAAAGGTCAACGAAAACAGACAAAAAAAAAACAAATGTACTTTAGTCTTCAAGACAAAGTCTGGACAAAAAGTACGAACAATAGAGGTAAGAAAAAAACATGTAAATAAAATTTAAAATGGATTAGCAATTACAGCAAATTTCGATCAACCATTACCATTGGTTAAAGATTGATGTTTGTCTAAAGATTGATGTTTGACTATAGACAGGCGCTGCAGTGGTGCAAGCGGTAGAACGGCAAAGAATTCTGATGCTGAGAATGTGGTTGTTCTTAAAACTAGTAAATCGAACCGAGTTCAATCCCGTGTTCAGTCAAAATTGAAATTATAAAAAATGTTAAATTCATTTCATGTTGTAAATTCCTTCCTTCATTAAAAAAAATTAATGAAAATTAAATTTAATTAACTTAAGCCTAATTAATATATTAAAAACTTAAAAAAAATAAAAATTTGTTTGTATTCCAAATTTCATCTCTGTACGATGATCCACTACTCTTGTTTTTCCAATTCACTATTTGGGGACGAAGCACGCTGTGACATGATCATAATGTTTTTTTATGATAATTTTTTTCCTTGTTTCGAGTTTTGTTTGCTGGGTTCTCAAGCCTAATGGCCAAATTTTGTTTGGAAACAGAATATTATATTACCTGTTGTTTTAGCTAGTACATATAATATTTTCGCATGTACATGCAAGTGCATGTGTGTTAGGAAATATCCTGGTAATTTGCTTTATTTCCTGTTTACTTTTTTTTATTACTTTCTATTCAAAGCCAGAAAGTTTGGCCAATTTTGGGATTTATTAAAAACGTTTATATGAAGGCTTATGATTGTTGAACAACAATTAAAACTTCAGTATCAATTTTATCTATTAACATCAAAATTCTTTTGTATGAAACTCTTTTCGAAATTTTATTAGTTAGGATAATGGAAGACTTATATTTCTGAAGGTAATATTTCATAGCAAAATATAAATTCAAATTTATGATTTTCTATTTGATTCGCCAGTAAGTAGGAAATCTTTATTATACAAATATTTATGCCTGTACTCTTAAAAATATTTCAAATTTAATAAAGGCTCACAAAACAAATTTTCTATGAAAATTGTTCTTACATAGCGTTTACATTTGCCAGTACTGGCAAGACAGTAGCAATACATGCCAACTTTTTTACTAATACAGGCACACTTTTCCAACTGTCTTGTCTACTGTCTAGCAAATTTTGCAGACAGTAAAATTGGACAGTGATTTAACATTTGCTAACAGTAGTTTGAGGTTTTGTTCGGAAAAGAAAAAAAAAATCCAGAAGTAAGAAAAAAATAAACATATTCTGCTTTGATTTTTTTTGTTTTAGTTAAGTGTTATATTTGTTCACGCAATAATGTTTTTAAGCTATTTTTAAATTGGTTGAGTTCATAAAAAACACGCTTAGCTGGACTTGCACTGCAACATTTACGTTTGGCATATTTTTAAAACTGAACTGTCTTAACTACTGTCTGGACGCCTACGTCACAAAGACAGTTAGTAGTGTTTTTGGCTACTAATATGTATTTTATTACTGTCTTGCCAGTACTGTCAACTGTAAACGCTGTGTTAATAAACGTTTGTTTGATTTAGTAATACTGTACAACAGACAAAAAAAAAATAACAAGGTTCTGCCAACTAATTCTTGTAGAGGGGACTTAACAAAAAAAAAAAAACAACGTGTATCGGATTTTTAAAAGTTTACATCTGAAACTCATTAACCGGCCTATTTAAGTTCTTGTTTATTTCTGGCATAAAAGTTGAATTATCGAATTAAGTGTGTTCGGAGACCTATAGTAGAATTTCATGGCAGATATTTTCGCAGAATATTTAAACTACTTACATCCCTTTTTCAAAGGTGATTTTTGCTTTTTTCAAAAAAGAAGAATTCGAGGGTTAATAAATGCTGAGAATAATTACACGATTGTCTACGTTTTTTTTACTACACAAGGGTTGAACCTTAAATAGGCTGTTAAATGAGTTTTTAATGTAAACTTTTCAAACGCAGATACACGTATACGTTTTAGTTCCCTCTACAGGAATCAGTTGGCAGAAAATTGGTATTTTTGAAAAAAATTTCATTTTGTTGTACAGTGTCATAGTTAGTGAAATTTTAACATTTATACTCTTCATATTTTCATTCATATTCAATTTGTTTCTGTTCTTTAATCAAAAAATTTTTAAGTTATTTGATTTTAATGCTTCATTTATATGAAAATATCTTATGTTGCCTATAAAAGTTTTAAATTAAAATTTGAAATTCCTAAATCTTATTGTCATCAATCTTGTCTCAACAATCTGGATATTTATACAAATTTGTGAGTTTCCATGTAAACAAGTCCCTGCCAGAACCGCTACAAATGTTACCTTCTCTATTTAAGCATAGATTTATAGTTGCCTGAACTACCATTACAAACAAGAATCTGGCAAGCAGAAAGAAATGAAAAAAATTACAAAATACATTAAATTTCCTTTGAACATAACTAGAACGATGGATGTGCGAATAACCATGTCGCTCCTTAATTTCAACATAGTCATATCTCAAGAAAATCAAACTTGGCAGAATGCGATTAAAGTTTTCAAAATGTGAAAATATATGTACTACTTAAATAAAATATATTTTTTGCTGCTGGTTCAGTTTGAGATATAATATTGTTTTTTTTTTAAGGTGGTTCAACCAAAACGCACGATTTTATTTGTAAATAAAGCAAAAACTTTTCAGATAATTATTATAATATTTATTTAGTCTATATTCTTCGACCTTTTAATTTTATTTCTTCTTATTTTTAAAATCAAGCTCAAGGTCAGGTTATGCAAAAAAATATATTTATTTAAAGTTTATCCAATATTTCGCTGCCACAATGGACAGCTTCTTCAGGGATCTTTGGTTTATAAATTTCAAACAAATTTTTAAAAAACAAAATTTAAATTAAACAACAATAATTGTCAACATGAAAAAATAATACACAGGAAACAAAATTATTCTATTACATTTTTGAAACTTATTCAATTTCCTATCTTACACACAGAAAAAAATCAAGTTAAAAACGTAGAAAACAAGGTTGATTTAAAATTTTTCGGTGGTGATTTTGCTTTATACGTTTTTCATGTTAATTCAACCTGGTTTTACAATAACTGCGAACAACATTTTTTTCTTTTAAAATAACTATAATTCATGTTAATTTAACATTGCAGTAAAGTTAGAGCAAAATGTAATTTATATTGAAATAACAATCCGAATCACGTTGAATGAAAGTTATTTCAAGTTGGAACAACGTGAATTTCATGTAGAATCAAATTGCTTTGAGTGTGATGTAACAGTGTGAAGAAGCTTTAGAGACAACATATGCATTTATTTAAGAATAATTCAATACACTTACCCCTGTAACACATGTTTCACTTATTTTGAGTTCTCCTTTGTCAACAGAAGCATCAGCATCGCCCGATATGGATTTCGTCATCAATATACTTTGAAAACTTGATGCACTATTTAAGTAACTAATTTTAATTAAAAGAATACGGGAATTGTCCTCTTTTTATAACATATTTTAAGAATGAAAATAAAAAATGTACATACTTAAGTATGAATGCATGTTAATTTAACAAGATACACTTTTGATTTTAATATAAAACTGGTGTTTATGGATTCAATATTGAATCCATATTTATTTATATTTTAATATTTTTTTTTATTTTATTTTAACAGTGAATAATATTAAATAAACATGATTTAAGGTTATTTTATTTAAAATTATTATGAAATAATGATAAATTTAAAAAAAGGGCATACTTTTGCAGAAATTTACTATGATTCTCAATCAACATTTTTCCATGTTAATTTTACATTGGTATTTTTTTCTGTGTGTATTCTTATAAATTAAATGTCTCTAATTTTGAGCTACATTGTCTGTATCGGTTTTAAAATTAATTCTTCGTTCTATTGGTGTGTTGATTATTTGTAGCATTTCTAGCATAAAGCGTCGTTTGTAGTTTGTTTCTGTATTTAAAACTGTTGTATTTTCGAAATCTGGTGTATGATTAAAATTGGCACAATGTGTAGACAATGCAGTTTTTTGAGAAGATGTATTTTTGTATTTTTGATCAGATCTATGTCCTGCTAGTCTAGTTTTTAATTTGTTTTTCGTAGTACCTATATATACCTTATTACATATTTCATTATCCTAACCCTTGCAAGGAATTTTGTTAATAATATTAAATGTATCTAATTTCTCTGTTCTATCTTTCATTTTACTAAATAATCTATCTAATGTATCCCAGCAAAAATTTTTCAATAATTGGAAGCAATAAAATTAGAAACAGCATCCAAAGTGCTTCGTCTGTTGCTTCTTAAAATTATTGACGTTCACAACTGCAATGTGGAAGGCATATATTCAGCAATATATTTGTCGTTGACTATACTGCAGCGCAGAAGCACTAAAGTAAGGCGAATTGTTTAACAAATTGTATGTGGCGTTGACTATACTGCAGCGCAGAAGCACTAAAAAATGGCAAATAGTTATTTCCACATATTTCATGTAGTGAATTCACATAAAGAATAACTGTGTGAATGAAGCATACATTGGATTCCGACGGCAGAGCTTCTACGTGAGGAATCCCATACAAAAATCATGTAATATTTCACAGAAATGGAAGCGATTCACAACTGATCTCTGCCTTACAAACCTGGTTCTGAGTAAGCACAAATTTTTGCTGGGATTATATGTCTTATGAGCCATCCTATAATTATTGATGTCATAAATATTAGAGTTTTCCAGTCGTTCAGATTACCGGTACATAAGTTAAAGACTTATAAATCTTAGGTTCAGTAACCGTACTTCTACCACCTTCCCTATGTCCTTTGTACTGTCCAATCAATTTACAGATCAATTCTCCTGGGAAATTATTATCCTCTAAAATATTTTTAATTTTTATTTTGTTTCTTCTATGAAAAACTATATCGCTAATATTTAAAACTTTATCTATAAGATTTTTGGCAGTATTCATAATAATTCTTCTCGGATGTTTGGAATAATAATTAATAATTCTTCCCGAAGAAATTGGTTTCTGGTACCAATCTACTAATAACTTATTCCCCTTTCTTATAATTAATGTGTCTAAATATGGAAGTTTTAGATCACATTCCTTTTCAATTGTAAATTTAATATCCTGGTGAAAGGAGTTAAATATGTTTAACATGTTTTCCATTTCACATTCTGAAATAATACAAAATAGGTCATCTACATATTTTGTTATAATTTTTGGTTTAATAGTTAATCCTCTTATACAAGTATCAAGAAGCTCCTCCATAACTATATCTGCTACAACTGGAGAAGCTGGAGAACCCATAGGTACTCCTTTTTGTTGAGAATATATTTTGTTACTATATTGAAAATATCTACTATCATCTATGCAAAATTTGAGAATTCTTAAAAATAATTCATTCTCAATAGTCGTATGTTCCCTAATTATATTCCATTTTCTTTCTATAATACCTAAGGCTACATCTATAGGAATACTAGGGAATAATGAGATTACATCTAACGAAATTATCTTCTCCTCCTTTTCTATCTTGACGTTTTTAATCCTATCTTTAAATTGTAATGAGTTCTTAACATTATATACTGAATTTTCTGTTATCTTTCTAAGAATTCCTGTTATATACCTGCTAAGTTCATGAGATGGAGCATTGATGCTCGAACAAATTGGTCTTAAAGGAAATGATTGGAACTCCATATAATTTGGGTGCCATAGAAGTTGTTGTTTTAAGATGCTTTCTCTCCAAATGTGTTATTATCTCCAATTTGGAAAGTTTATCTACTATATCATTATTAGTCTGTTGTAGTTTAACCGTTGGGTCTTTTGTCAGTATTCTATATGTGGAGTCATCATTAATAATATCATTCATTCTTGAACTATAGTCCTGTTTATTCATCGCAACTGTTATATTACCCTTATCTGCATTTAGGATTAAAATGTTGCGGTTAATTTTCAAAAAAATTTTTCAGTTTTCCTAACATTGTTAAGAATAAACTTGTCTCTATGAGATAATTTCATTTTATTTATATGATCATCAATCATAGTAGTAAGCCTAGTCCTTGCTATTTCCTGTTCTTCTCTTCCCCTAATAGTCTGAACAAAATCTTCTCCATCTGCTATCATCTTAATAACTGGAAAGTGTTCTCTTGTGACAGGTAATGCATGTTTATTTCCTAATGAAAGAGTCCATTGTGTATCTATTGGAATGTCAATGTCTGTTTTGTTTATAAACCACTTTTTGTTAAATTTAATACCTAATTCTTTTTTCTGTAATTCAACTAGATGATTGAACTTTCTCTTGTGTATATCTTTAACCTTATTGTTTAGTTTTAAAGCTAATCTATCTTCATGTCTTAAGAAATCCTTTATTACATCCTCTGTAAAATATTTTCTTAAATTAAACTCTATATGTTCTAATTGTTTCTTGTTATCTACTAATATATAGTGTTTTTGTTTAATACTTAGACTAAGAATCTTGTTCTGCATTATCCATATATTTCTTGAATTGAAATTTTGCAAATGTTCGTCTTATATGTTTGGGAACCACACTGTGAAATTTCATGAAGATCGGTCCATAATTTACCCTAGGCCCCATATAAACCATATTCCCGGAAAACACTTAAGTATGCCTAAAACCATAATTATTAATGCTATCATAACAAAATTTGGCAAGTCACAGTTTTATAAGAATAAAAATGACACTGTGAAATTTCATGAAGATCGGTCCATAATTTAACCTAGGCCCCATATAAACCCTACTCCCAGAAAATAGCTTAGTACGCCTTAAACCCTTATCAATAACGCTATCATAACAAAATTTGGCACTGTGAAATTTCATGAAGATCGGTCCATAATTTACCCTAGGCCCCATATAAACCCTACTCCCGGAATACAGTTTAGTACGCCTTAAACCGTAATAAATAATGCTATCATAATAGCTTTTGTTGGTCAATAATTTAATATAGGTTTTAGCCGCAATCAATTTTAATGCTGATGTCTGTTTTTATAAAGATAAATTAATAATAAATATACATCATATAGATATCACTCCTGAAATATTCAAATTGTCGGTGGAGGGTATCAAAGATTCGGCACAGCCGAATATAACACTCTAACTTGTTTTTAAAATTTTTTTTCCTTAAACTAATCCCGCGAAGCTTCACGCTTATCTGGAGAATACCAGAGTCTCTGTCGGGAATCGAACTCGCAACACTAGCACTAATAGACTGGCTCACTACCAGCTAGCCTACTGGGACATAAAACAACTTTAAAGCTTAAAAATTTACCTACAAAATAGTTCTCTCAAGATTTGAGCTTACAATATCTTTACAAGAAATATTTACAATATCTTCCTAAGAATGATTTACTATACTTTACTGATATTACGACAAAATTTGGGTTTTTTACTTACGACGTTGTTGCAGCACATGAGCGATGTATGAACGATTGTTTCTTGTAATTGCTATTGCTGTTACATGTCAATCATTCGTGTTATTTGATTGATTCTTGTATGACAATCTCTATCAAACACATAGAGAAGCGGATAGACGACCGATATAAAAGTATACATACATATTATTACAAGTTGTAAACTAGAAAAGTGAGTCTTTTACAGCATTTTGCTTGCAATTGTTATTTTTATTTCGAAAACCTTTTTATTTTGAATTTGCGAAAAAGACGCAAAGTTAACAACTTTTATTATGCTTAGACAAAAGGCCATTGAAATGTCACAGACATAAACGCTACTCTCCGTTTGATTTAATAAATATCTCAGACTTGGTATAAACCTTAATCTGTAATACAATTTTTTTTACGTTATCTATAGCATATCACAGTATATTTTAGATAAAGTGCCAAAAGACCAAAAGTTGCTATTTCCAGAATCTTTACTTGTTAATCTTACCTTTTAAAGTCAAAAGATATATACATACATACATATTGGTTTTAGCTAATTAGAGACGGATCCTCTTATCATTTTCACAAACGCTTTAAAGCCCTGTTTTCGCAGACTTATCAGAACTTTAAGTGGGTGTAGGGGTGACCGTGTCTTCAACAATTTGGAAATATAAAGTACATCAATAAAACGTTTTTTCGATACAATTGAAGTCGATTTTCTGTGTAATGTACGAGCATTGTATCGTGGGTCAAGAATTGCAGATAAACAATAGGTTTAATTATTCTCTAAAATAAAAATCTCACGACTTTCCAGGCCAATTGACAGTTGCGCCATTAAATAATTTGGCGTCTTTTTATTGCGCGAATCGATGACTGATTTTGGAAGTAAATTTTGATAATTTGGTAACTTTATTCAAGCGTACTGCTTGTAAATGCCAGTATGACAGTTTGTTTGACTTATTCATAAGTAATATTGAGCTTCAAAAATATCCTTTCAAAGATTATGACATTCTACACTACTAAAACATGGTGAAAACATTAAGCTCAATATAGCGTCGACTTTAGATTTCTTACAAATTTAATATAAATTTTTAAGGTTTACAGCATCTATTTATTCATTAATTTATTCATTTCAAATAAGTCCTTCATAACAGAAGCCGGGAAACGTTGAAAGCCGATTTTGCACTTTGGAAATGACTTTTGATAAGGCCTAAGATTGCGAATGCACACATACATGTAACGACAATCAAAAGCGCATAGTAAAGTGAACACAAAATCAATGTATCAGGTTGTTATAAAATTGAGTGAGATTAAAAAATTTTTTCGTACAACAAACTGCGAAAAAAAATACAAACTTACCAATTGCGATAAGGCAGTAACGAAAAATTGTACAGCGTTTGACAGACTGCAAGCTAAAAGCTGGAATTTTTCACCATGACAATATTTGTTCAAATTTTGCAGTAAAAAGTTGTTCCAAAAACAGCGTTCGGGAATTTTAGCATCAAAAGCTTTATATGGCATAACTTAGATTTTCTAACTTTTACTTATTTTAATGGATTTAAAACAATTTGACTGGAAAACGATTACAGAAATCGTTTCTGACCTCTAAAGTTTTTTTTTTTTTTTTGGTTTAAAACAGTGTTCGAAAATAAACACGAGATATCGCTCCTTAGTGTTCGGTTCGGTAGATTTGTGGAAAACGCAAACGTTAATAGTGTTTGTGTAGTAACCCAATAAAAAACTTTATAATTTTGCAAAGCACAAATTGTACATTTAAAAAAATAAGCGCGTAAATTTATGCTACGCAATAAGACATACAGAGATGCAGTAAAGTAAGTGAACAAACTCTTAACAAGTTTTATTAAAAAAAAAATAAAATTTCAATTGCCACGGCATTCCCTTACTACGAAGCAATTTTGTAACGGAGAATACTAAAAAATAACTGTAAGAAACATTCAGTGGGTAAATCTTATAGCTACACTCACCAGTTTTTATATGCGTTGAATAAAGCGTTTTTTGTGTAAAAAACGCATTGCTTCAAAGTGGGAACTCACCATATAAAATTCTAGCCTTCCCAAAAGCGAGATGGTAAGCGAAACTCTTACATTTCTCCACAAACCTGCTTCGCTCGAAGCACAACATTTTATTGCGAAATCATTAAAAAAATAACGTGGCTCTGTTTCTCATCTTTCGAACACAGAAATAATACTGTTCTTATCCTATCTATATCAACAAAAGATGAGAACATTTAATTCCGTTCGGTTCTTTTTTAAAAACCACAAACTTCATTGTGTTCGGTTCAGATCATTAATTTTCGTTCGTTTAAGTTGTGCTTAGTGCCCTTTTGGCTGGTAAAAAATAACCAAAAAATTTTTACAAACACAAACTACATGTAACGAAGAAAAAAAAACAAAACCAGCAAAAAAATTTTACACAAACAAAACAATGCACATACACACACAAGCTATTCGTGCTGTGGTCGCCGCTAAAAATTTTTATTTGTTCGTAAATATAATATAACATTATAGAACATTAAAATATAATGTTTGTCTACGGTACCACTACAGTAATTCTGTTTTTTAACGAAGAACATGACACTATATAATGTTCGGCTCTTTCTTAAAAATAGTCACAAACGGTATTAAGGGTTGTGTTCGTCTACGCAAACGCTAAAAATTTAGATTACGCTCCTGGGTGTGTAAGCCGAACGCTAAATAATGTTCTGTTTATTTTCGAACACTGGTTTAAAATCCATCTTCTACAAGCTGATAATGGCCAAGTTTATTGAACATATTTTTAGCTTATAACTCGTCATATTGGGATAGGATGAGTCTTAAGCCAGCAGTATATCCTATTGAAGGCTCTTAAATTTATTTAAAACTTATAAGAAACAAATTTGAAAAATTTAGTAAATTTTTTAATTTTATAAGAAGCTGAGCACAAAAATCGGTAATTTAAGTCAAATAGCAGTCATCAATGGAATACTAATTTCTCATTAATGCTCTTCATTAAACCTGGTACTCCGTTCAACATTCCACGTGAAATGCTGTCAAAGCTCATATTAAAAAAACTTGTGTGGAATTTCTATGAACTAATATTGATAGAATTGTACTCTGTCCATTTTGTGAACAAATTACAAAGTTTGCTAGGAAAATTTTTTTACAACTGCGAAAGTATATCAGCTGCTCTTATCTCTTGTGGAATTTTAAGCAAATGGAAAAAAGTATAAGCTTAATATTAAATTACAATGAAAAAATTTAAATAACACAACCGGTAACAGTTTTTCATTCATATTTACTTCCTTTTTTATTTAATATTTTATAAAAAAAAAATATTTTTTAGTAACATACACATGGCTTTCGTTAACATACACAAAGCAATGTCGCAAAATTTTCGTATAAAATAATAAACGTTTCTCAACATTTTTCACATATTTCAACAGAGTACTCGGCTTTAGCTGTTATTGGAAATCATTAAATCAATTAAGAGTTTTTTTTAATATCTTTTTTAAATAGTTGCGAGTTTTTACTAATTTATTCCAATTATGCTTTAAAACATTGCCATTCAATTAGAATTCCTATTTGGTGTTTAAAAGGGGTGTTTTTTTTTAGAGGCATAAAACTTTTTATAGCGCCATCATATTAATATATTTACTTATGAAATATCAATACAATAATAATTTACATTGATTTTATTTATTTAATAATTTGGAATTGAACTAATTAATTTGAAATTAACGGTCAATAATAAAAGACATTTATTTTTGTTTAAATACAACTCTGTGCTGTGAGTTACATATGCTTATAGTTTAAAAGTCACTTGTTATTTATTCAATCGCTTATTTTGTTTTATGCTTTGTTCTTATTAAAGTAAGATGTAAAGGCCCAACCATAATGTTCTTAAGTTGGCTTAAGCAAATGTACGAATACATGTAAATCATATGAGGCAAACCATATTGAACTTAAGGAAACTTTTTGTTAAATTTTTTTGAAACTGTCATTTGCTTAAGCATAGTGCGAAACTGATCGCACATTCCGTACGGAATCAAATGTTTGCTGATTTTGTTTTTGTTTTTTTAAATACATTTGAGAGACTTTTTGGTAATTTTTGACAGTAGGTTCAGCAAGGCTATGCATATTATGGTTGGGGCTTTAGAATTTTGTTGAATTTAGCTTTCGAGCAGTAAAGACCTCATCGGCTTTTCATTATTACCAAAATTATAAATATTAAAAAAACCAACTAACCCTTGTGGACTAAGGCCCTTGTGGACGTTGGATTGTCTGGGAACCGAAGCTGACCTAAGTGTCTCTTCAGACCCAGACTATAAAAAAACCCTAAATAATAAAATTAATAAAAACAAATTAGCTTCCAGCTACATTTTTATAAAAATAAAGCACAACAAATGTAATGAAATGATCTGAGTTATAGCTTTATTAGCTTAAAAATTGATGCCGTTTAATGTTTAAAATAATTTCTAGCATATGGACTCCGCGACTGCGCCTTATGAACGCCATCTTGTCCATCCAATTTTGCAACACTTTTTCGAGCATACCAGGGCTTTTTTGTTAATAGTGCGTCAAATGTTTGTGCTGGCTTATTAGCACATACCAGAGATTTGCCATACCCCCCACAAAAAGCAGTTCAAAGGTGCCAAATCACACGAGCGAGGATTTTTTTTCATTAGTGTTGCCAGAATTTTTTTTGTTATTGCTGAATCACTCACTAATAAATCCTGTTTTCAAAACCGTTTAAGTAAAATTCAACAAAATTTTATTGAAAAAAAAATGTTGACTTTACAAAAATCTTCGGAATATAAAGATCTGCGTTCTTATATAAATAGAAAAAACTATTTTTAAGAAAATCAGGAAAAATGGATGCAAATTAAAATACGTCGTTTTATTTGAATCGTTCCTAATAAAAACACAAAAAGTTGCCGAATACCAAAAAAATATATAAATCTAATATTCGGAATGAAGAAATGAGATATCACAGGTAAATTCATTCATACATAGTATGACTTTGAGATGTTTATCTGTTGGCAGTTGCATTTTTAAGACGTTTAAAATTTAAAGACTGAATTCGATCACTATGCCAACGAAAATGTTAGCCTTACAGAAGATATCCACGGTTGTCTATATAATATCCACGGTTGTCTATATAAAAATCAAGAAGCATATAAATTCTTGCAGCGCAGCATCAAAACGAGTTTTCTCTTTAGCTAGAAACATGAAAAAAGAAACAGAATAGATTCCAAAATAGTTGATAGCCTTCTTTTTTTAAATTCTCTTTATAAAAGACCCCTTTCGTAGAAAAGATTATATTTTATTATTGTTAATAGAAACATAATTTTATAATATTAGAAAATATTTATGTCTTAATGTAGCTTTTACATAAATTAATTAATTGTTATTTAATCAGTGCTATATTTGTTTTGCTGGTTTTGGAAAATACTTTAAATATAATTATCTTTTCTACATAAAAAATTTTCAGGTCCTGGCTACACTGCTTGCAATAACCATACGAGTTGTGGAAGCTACTTGTCGATACTCATCGATATATGCCTATACCCATACGCATTCATACTAATATCCATACGCATGCCCGTTTGTTCATACTCATGCCGGTTGCTATACAAACTTATTTATGTTCATACTTATTGGTATTCATACCTGTCTGTACTCGTGCTCGGTGGAGTATGAATAGGTTAGAAGTATTAAAAATATAACTTTTTGGCTTTCTCTGTCGTGAACCGCAGTGTTGAAGAAGAACCGAATTTGTCAATTTCCTGAAGTTCTTAGCAACTGGGGCCATCAACAATCACCACATGGCGAATTTTGCATACGGATTTGGCAGAAATTTGTACAAAAATTACAGCTGACCGACCTTTCAGTTCACCACAGGTTTTGCTGAATTCCCTGTAAAAACGGTTGCTCTGAAAAAATATTGGAAAATTCGTAGTTAAACCATTTTTTATTTGCAATTGCCAAATCTAATTCTTTCCAATAAATTACAAATTTTAATATTTTTAAACTTAAATCCTTGTTTTGCTTTGTTTTGAGAAACAAAGTTCTTGTTGAAAAACCTTGTACAAAATACCCTATAAGACTACTTAATGCCATAAAAAAGAGATTATTTTTTTTATTTTATTTAAATATTTTTGTTGAAAAAATAATATTTACAGAATTCAAACAGCAATATAAAGTCAAGTGGGATACACTTCATATTAGTCCCATATTATTCTACAAAACATACTCATCTGAATACCATTAAAAGTTAATGCTTTAAAACTTAAACAAGAAACTAATCGTTAAGGGGAAAATTTTTTTTTCTTTTTTAGAAAAAGCAAGATAAATACTCTAAATATGTAAAAACTCCTCAAGTGTCTAAACATAAATTATTAATTGTTTACGAACGGGTACGTACAGTTGAAGACATTTTTCAAATGTTTCCTTAAAATTTTTCATTAAAAAAATAATAATAGAGCTAGTTCAGTTCATATCTTGAAAGTTTCTTCAAGATAAAATGCTATTATTTATGGAAGTTGCAGTTTTCTATTTCTAGATTTTGTTTTTTTTTTTTTTTACTTTTGTTTTATTTAAACAACAGATAACAATGAGCATCTGTGAACATCTGTGAACATAACGGAGTATTTCTTCCGCTTTATAGTGCATGTGTACAATAATGAACATCCTTGCAATTACAACAAATGTGAACACACACTCACATACTTGTAAAAACAAGCACCAGCTCTAATTTCTTACAAGATCCATGTAAACAAACACACTCCTATAAACTCAGCCAAACAAATATGACAAGTTCATAAAGGTAAAAAAAAACTCGTTGACTCTCTAGTCTAGTGTGTACATAGTGTACGTTTGTGTGTATGTACTTGTTCATGCGGGTACGGTACCCGGTACATGGATGCAAATGTAAACATAATATGCCACTTATCATACGCACTCACTTCCGCATCCGCTAAATAATGTCTTACATGTTATTGTGCATTTTAACTTTTTGTCGTTGTTGCTGACAAGTGAGCAAACATATGTGCTTGTGTGTTATGCAGAGTTTTGCTACCATCATATTTACAACACATTGTTGAAAGTTGGTTAAGCTTTGTTCACAAGCAATGGTGTATCTATTTATAACGTTATGCCAAAGATTCCTGAAACCATAGATAATGGAAAAGGGCTGATGGAATTAAGACATATAGTTTGTATATCTTTCTAGTGCTTTTTTTATATGCGCTATTGTTTCAGTCCAATCTGGATCTTAGGAATTAATACTGAACGATTCACATGCTACTTATTGTCTGTGTTAAAAACGGATTTCTTATGTCATCTTCCAGATTTTGGGTTTGGGATTGATTTTTGTATTACCCTTATTGCAAAAAACAGCATGCAGGCTGAGTCCCTGACTGTTGTTATCCAATACAGCTTTCACAACAGCAGTGGCTAAAAAGCTCGTACACCAAAAGGCCTTTGAAATAATGTGTTTTTAGCAGTGTACTTGTCAAATTTCCCACTGCAAAATGCATAAATGCCGTGTAAAAGAAAAAAATCACTTGGTACTTTTTCTGCACAGCGGTCACCATTTAAGCATTTTTGATTCCCATCACTGTGTGTTTTGTTTTATGTATACTATTGCTTTTTGTTTATGTATGGGAAATACATATGACACATTTTTAAATGTCCCAGCTAGGCCTTAACGCGGCGTTAACACTTTGCAATTAAAACCACTATTTTGACAGAGCGGTAAGTAGTGAAGTTTGATGCTGTAGTGAACAAATAGTTTGTATATATAAAATGTGCGTTGATTATAACAAGATAAGCTAATATAACAGGTCATGATACAAAATTGACGCTTCTACACGCAAAGAAAAACATGGTTGCAGTAAACATATTCTTAGAACAACATATAATGATTAGATTCATGATTGTATTCACCATATTACGATTATCATTGAATCATATTATGACCAAATATATTCGTAATTTTACATCATAATATTTTTCCCTCAATCATATTCTTAGCCTGTTAATCATAATAAGCTTAGAAGTAATCATATTATTATCATGTTAATCATAATCACAACAATAAAAAAAAATTAAAATTGTTTTGCATTAACTTTTTTTTTTTTTTTTTGTGACACTTTACAATTTTTTTTAATGTTAATAAATTTCTTTATTTTTTTTTTTAATTATTTTTTAAATTTGAATTTTTTTTAAATTGTTGAACCACTCATTAACAAATAATTCGATAGGCATATGTAAAACAAACGACACAACTGATGGAAAATTATTTTACAAATGGTGCTAACAAAATATTATTAGAGAAAAGATATATTGTTTGCATCTTAAACATATTATGATAAATGTATAGAAAGTTATCATGTTATGGCTATTTAATATCATGAAGTGGTTGTGGGTAATATAATATGTTTTCAAAGTTATTATTATTGAGTTGTTAGAAAAATGATTTTTCTTCGGTCATCAATACTCAAATTTATTATTGCAATGTTTACAGTAATTATAATATTGCTGATATTAAATAAAAACAACAATTGTTTGTGTACGACAACAATATAGTGTTACAATAACATGCCCAACCATATTTTTCTCTGCGTGTATTTTATTATGCCATTTCAGCGTTAAAGCTAGGCTGGAAAATGTTACGCTTGACGCGCTGATTTATGTTAAACTGCTAGAATTTTAAAAGAATTCAAAAGATGTATACTGTGTATGGGGTCTCCGATAATTATTTCGATGTGTTACAAGCCAAATTTAATAACTGCTATTTCCGTTACCCGTCAAAACTGATTTATCGTATGACAACCCCTACAGTTGTATTATCCGCATATAAGATTTCCATTTATTATTTCCTTAAACTTTTTATTGCTTCAATGTAAAATATGCTTACCATTTATAAAAACTTGTTAATATTGAAAATAAAAGCGTAACCCGGTGCGTTTCGATACCTCCATTAAATAAAATTAGTAAATTTGTTTTTAAAACAGATCTCATAAATTACACTGTGCATGAAATTGACACAAATTTTTCATTAATTTAAGAATTTCCCTTAGGGGGCTCCCATACAAATATTGCGTTTTATGAAATTCTTAAATTAATTAAAATTTGTCGACTTTTGTGAATAAAATCAAAAGTTGCAAACAGATTTTAATCATTTATGGCTTATTTTGTTTGTAGCTTTGTTTTTTAGAAGCCTAGCTGTATTTTTTAATTTTTTATGAATTTTTAAAAAACAAAAATTTCGAAATTTTGATAAAAAAATTAATTTTTTTTTCAAAAAAAAATTATGTTTCAATAACGACTACTCATATTAGAAAAAGAGTTTTACTTTTCTGAAATGAAATTTTATTGCGGAATTTCGGTTTTTTTAGTAATTTCAATAAATTAAACCGTTTTTGAGTTACGCGAATATATGTTGAGCAACCTCCTCCTGTTTCGAAATAACGGTATATCTCGAAAACCAGAGCCAATCTGAAAAAACCGCGGGCACCACTGGATTCAGCGTCCCCGAATTATGTTAAAACGCCATGTGCCCGGCTTGTCAGTTTTTTCAACTAGCATAGTGTTATTAACGAAGCAATACAAGCCAAATTTTAAATGTATTATCATTCTTCAGAGCATTTACATTGTTCTTGTATGGGAGGTTCCACGCACACTTGAAAATTTGCAATTTATATAATATGCAAAGTGCCAGATAATCAGGGAATTACCTTAAAAATTTCAGGAAAATCGCTTTAGTAGCTAAGAGGCTCAAGCGAACAAACAAACATACTAACAAACTCATTTTCATTTCTATATATCAATATAAAGAAGATAGATAGCCATTAAATAAACTAATTAATGTGGGTATGTATATGAAACACCTTATAAATAAGTAAATTAACTTCCATTCTGTTTTAGAAGAAGTTTAAAATGTTACACCTGGGTTAATAAAGCTTATAAGCGTTTTTGTGTGCTTTAAATTTATGTGGTGAAACAAGAGAAACATCCTGACAGATTCCTTAAGAAACACGTCTAGAATGTCTATTTATAGGCGTGAGTTTAAACTTTTTGTTTGGAAAGAAAACTTTTTAAAAATTAATTTAACTTTTACATTAAGAATTTCTAGTCTACAATATATTTTCCTGGATATGAAAACCATATGTGAGCCAACAAACTGAAATATCTTATTCGATTAAAGAAAAGAAGCGGCAAAGTACACAATACACATACATTCTTAAAAATTAATATTGCTGGTACACAAAGCAAAAAATAAAAAATAAAGACATCCATAAAAATATTTTATCCTCAACAAAGAAACCCATACAGACAACGTTGCCTTAAAGACTTTCTTGTTCATTAAACAAGGATTGAAGGTTTTGCGGATGTTAATAAAAATATTTGAAAAAGTATTAAAAGAACTTTCCTGCTAAAATTTATTTGTGTGTGTGTGAATGAAGGAAGAGTGTGTGTATAAATATTTTGTGGGTTCGAATACTTACAAACTTATTCAGATACGCACACATACACAATACATAAAAAAGTAATATAATCCTAATTAGTTTACTCAGAAGATAATTAATCCAAACCATAAATATTTCAACACACACATACTTACACTCACACCTAAAAGGAAAATGTACATAAAAAAATCCAATTTCTTAAATATTTTGAAGCTAATATATATCCCTTCGAAAAAAATTATTTCACACAGACTAGACTTGATTTAGTTGGTAAGTGAATGAGTGAGTATGTGTTAATGTGGTTTGTGTGAGGAATAATGAAATGGGTGGAAAGTTAGATAGACGACCTGTAATCTCATTAAGGCAGCAAAAATTAAACCACATGAAATATGAGGGCATTCTAGTGATTAAAACAGTGCAATGTTTGATGTTGTCGTTGTTGAATTTTGTTCTTTTAGGCTCCGTCATGACACAATGGGTTTAAGAAGCTATAAAGTGTTCAAAAGTTGGAAAGAAGCGACATTTTTTTTATAATGAATAAAAGCCTTTGGGCGCAGGTGGAAAGGATATAAATAGCGCCTGTACCTACTAATTTACAAATTTTCAGAAGAAAGTAGTAGTAGGTAGACTATTCTATTTTGGTTTCTTGCAACACGTGAAAATTATAAAATTTTAAGTGGACCCCTATCAGAGTATCCGGGGTTTTCATTTCCTTTAAATTTGTAATATTTAAAATTGCGATGACTTGCAAAGTTGTTCTGTAGCTTGATATAAAATTTTTTTTTTTAAGTTCAAGGACGCCACGGAATATGCACTAACGAACATTAAATGCCTGAGTTATAAACTAAAAGGAAATAAAAAATCGTTAAATATACAAAAAAAAGTCCGAAAATTCGGTCCAAAAGGATTACAGCACACATAAAATAGCTGTAAAATTATTTTTAGTAGTTACGCTATTTTAATTAATCTTCCCCATAGTGTATTGTACTAAAGTATAATATCGTGTGGATAAAAATGATGTAAGTTTGAAAGGGAAAAACCCATTTAGAATAGAATATACAATACTACTTACATTTTAGATACGTACAAAAACACGATGTTACAAATATTAGTATTCGTATCGCCGAATATTCGCCTATTTATTGATATTCGTGTTCGTTTTAGCCAAGTTCAAGCGAATATCTTGCAAAAAAAACAAAAGATTTAAAAAAAAAAACATTAAATGAAACAAAAAATTTTACTTTTTTAAAAATTATAATTACACTTTGCTAGTTGCAAAATTAGACAAGCCAGGCACATGGCGTTTTAGCATAATTCGGGTACGCTGAATCCAATTGTGCCCACCGTTTTTTTAAGTTAGCTCTTGTTTTCGAGATATACCGTTATTTCGAAAATGAAGGAGGTTGCACAACATATATTCGCGTAACTCAAAAACGGTTTAGTTTATTGAAATTACTAAAAAAGGCTTCTAATTTTTTGCAGACATAGAAAACTGCAAGCAAAACAAGCCATAAATGATAAAAATCTGTTTCCAACTTTTGATTTTATTCACAAAAGTCGAAAAATTTAGGAATTTCCTAAAACGGAATATTTGCTTGGGAGCCCCCCTAAAAAGTGCTGATAGGGAGCAAGTATGTATCGAGAAAATGTCAAGCACAAAAAACTAATTGAGGTCGGTCATACATTTTATCTTACTTGGGGCGACTCTTGGACATTTATGGGACTTTTTTTTCAATATATTTCTAGTCTGCATTGAACATTTTGTATGGAAGCCCCTTTAAAGAATGGAGATAGCGGTATGTTAGAAATAAATGATTAAGATGAAAAATAAAGTGGGGTTGGTCATACATTTGACCCATCTAGGGGCATCCTGGGCGCTGCAGGGGCCAAATTTAAGAATTGCAGCTTCGTTTTTTCTATGTCTGCAAAAAATTAGAAGCCTAGCTGCATTTTCCAATTTTTTAATGAATTTTAAAAAAACCAAAAATTTCGAAATTTTGATAAAAAAATTATTTTTTTTTCCAAAAAAATTATGTTTCTAAAACGACTGCTCATATTAAAAAACTTTACTTTAAAGGAAATTTTATTGCGGAGTTTCGGTTTTTTTAATAATTTTAATAAACTTAACCGTTTTTGAGTTACGCGAATATGTGTTGTGCAACCTCCTCCATTTTCGGAATAACGGTATATCTCGAAAACAAGAGCTAACCTAAAAAAAACGTTGGGCACCATTGAATTCAGCGTACCCGAATCATGCTAAAAGGCCATGGGCCCGGCTTTTTTTAAAAAAAAGTGTCAATTTCGAGCACAGTGTAACCCTAGAGGGAAGCGAACTGACACCAAAGTGGTCGTGTGATAGGTCTTCGGTTCTAGTTTTAACACTTTATACGAATAAGACCTATCACTTTTAGGTGGGGTTGTCATTGAAGGGGGTCCCAAAAAATGAGTCACAGCACCGGTGAAGACTGTACTGTAATTCATTACTTTTTCTACCTTTTTGTTCTTCATAAACCAGTTAAATGATTGGTTCTTCTTTCACTGGTCATGAGTTCTTTCCTTTTGTACTTCTTCTATTTTCACAAATCCCAGGACCAGTCTGTTGAACCAATTGACACAAATTTCGCGCAGGGTAAAAAAAGCTTTGTCTTTAAAGTAAAAGAATAATTCTAAAAGAAACAAACATTAGAAGAATTGTGAAAAAGAATTAATAAAAACAACTCAAGTTGATGTAAGGCCTTCCGAAATATGCTATCATTTGAAGCAGTTGCCCAAATAGCATAAGGAAATTATTGACAACTGGTATGGTTCAATTATACCTCAGAATATTTCCAATCCGATTACAGAAAATGGGAAACGTTCACTGCGGTGGCTTAAAGAAAGTATAACATCTAACGGCAATAAATTGGAAAATATAACTGAAATGCAAAAGACATGCACGCAGAGAAAAAACATGTTAAATATGTATTCTATGTTTCAAATTTCATTAAAATCGGTTTGATAGTTTCTGAGAGGAAGAAATTTCCCCCAATCTACGATTCAGCCCATTTTCAATAGGCTATTTTATCAAATTATCTCCAAAATTGCGGCCTGTACTCTTCGATATTTATCGATAGTTCAGATTTCACTATCGATATATCGATATTTCTATCGACTGAATGTTTGTACTTAAGTAGGAAAACTTTAATTAGTTTTTTATCAGGCTACAGTTCGTTGTTTTTATCACTTTCCTCTAATGGTCGTTCATTGTTTTATACTATGCTCGCAATTGCAATTGCATTTTTATTTGATTTTTTTTTTACAACATCATAAAACTATCTGACATTACATTCCCTATGTAAACATAATTTTAAAAATTTCGGCATAAAGGCCTTAAGTTAGTAGTAAAAAAAGCACAGCAATCCATAGCCCCTGCAATTCTTGTTGTTTGTATTCATTGCTGTAATTCTGCGCAAATTAATAATAGCAAGTAAAAACTTGCGGCAAAAAACTGTGTGTGTATAGCTGCTGTAACATGTCTTCATAGCTGTATTTTAAATAATAATAATATCGATAATGATATTTTTCCTATCGATATTTTCGATAGTTTAAGACTATCGATATTATCGATAGTACTATCGATAGTTTCCCAGCACTATTCTCCACTATTGTAGTGTCATATGTGTGGTTAAATATGGACCGATTCCATTACAATTCCGTTAGACGATTGTGGCTGCCATAAAATAAGTTGTATCTAAATTTAATCTAAATACCAACATAATAATTTGTATGGGCGCTAGTGAAATTATGGACCGATTTGCTCCGTTTTTAATAGGCTTGGTTCTTAAAGCCTATGTTCCAAATTTCATTAAGTTATCTCCAAAATTGCGACCTGTACTTTGCGCGCAAGGTTTACATGGACAGCCAGTCAGCCGGACGGACATCGTTAATTCGACTCAGGAAGTGATTCTGAGCCGATCGGTCGAAGGCCAATATTTAAAGGTGTTGCAAACATCGGCACAAGTGCATAATACCCTCTCCACTATTGTAGTGTGGGTATAAGAACTGGCACACTACTGAATGAATTTTAGATGATCAAGTTTGCACCTGAATGCCACTACTGAACCTTCTAAATTTTTATACAAAAATTGCTATTGTTATATAAAAGTCATGAGCAACGAAACTCTAAAGGTCTAACAAATAAAGCCAATTCTTAATGACCTGAATTCATTAACTTGAGGGTTACACGATCAAGTTTTGCCTATCAAGTTTTAATACACTCACACTTTTTTACCAATACACTCATACTTTTAAAAATTGATGCGAACTTGCCTTTAAAATTCTCATGCCAGTGAGTGTTTCAATTTACGTTCAAGAAAACAGCTGATTTGAAGGTTAGTGAGCAAATTTTTCGTTTCTCTTTATAAATTTTTTTCTTGATGGCATCTTGAAAGTAAATTGCTCAAAAATTGAATGCAGCCTACGTCACAACTATCAATTTTTGGAAATTTTGACAAACAGTATATGTAAAAGACTATCAAGAACAACTTGACCGTGTGGCTGCACTGCAAGATAACTTCGAGGAACTGTTTGCATACTTATCAGTGTGACCAGATCTTAAAACTGTTTACAGCTAAATCTGGCATCGAGCAGACCAGAAAATGCTAAAAATGATTTAAAAAAATGCATTTCGGCATTCGAATACGTATACGTATACGAATATTCGTAACATCACTAATTTAATGCTTAAAGTACAAAAATATTAACACTGTTTGCTTATCCGAAACATATAACCCAACAAACACAAAATTAATAGTTCAAGTCGTTATGGTTTTATCCCCTTAGGTCAGGTTTTGTTAAACATACGGGGATGGTGTTTCACCCATACCGATTTGGAAATTCGCAAACGCCAGTTTAACAAGTTGTGTGCTCTAGACAAAGAGAAAGAGAGTTTCCCTATCAATAGGCCCAAAACCAGAGGCAAAATTACGACATTCGATAAGCGTACTTTTGAAGAAACTTCAACTAAAATCGTAAATAATTATGAAACTGCGAGGTCAGTTTTTATTATTTCTGAAATATTCCTTATCTCGGTGGAGGGTATCAATGATTCGATACAGTGAAATACTTTTAATATACAATATACCTAGTTTGAACAGAGTCATATACAAATCATGCCTCTTGTAAGCAGCTTTGAATGGGGTAATAGTGCTTCTCTCTCTCTCTCTCTCTTACAAAACTGCTTACTAGTAAGCTTCATACAGTTTCCAAACTAACATTTTTAAGGCTTTTAATATTAAATAGTCCATTTCATTTCATTCTCAGTTTCACGTCAAGTTCTCTTGTTTACTGGGTTAACACATACAGTATCAATCTATTTACCTAATGCTTCATTTTTTATTGTCTACTGCACGAAATATTAGACGGACACAATTGTAATTCATCATATGGCCAAGCACTACCCATCTTCTACTAACATTTATAAGCAAACTTATACAAGATTTTGATAAATTGACTATAAAAGGGTCTGATTGACAAATCTTACGTGTGTTTTTGTATTAACTTACAAAACTTCAAAGTAATTTACAGAACAAATATTCCAGATAGAATCTAATATTTTTATCTAGTATAAAGAAAGACACATAACTCGAAATAGTTGTTGAATGAAGTTAAAACATGAATACGTTTTTCTTCAAAGATATTAAAATTTATACTTATAAAATTGCCATTGTCTTTTATTATTATGCACAGAAAAAAATAATGTTCACATATGAATACGAAAATCGCATATTTGATTAAAAAAATTTTTTAAATATTTCTGAGATGACGATTTTTCCGGTATGGATAAAAAAGTTTGAAGGTATAGTTATTAAATTTTTAGTCAACAAACAAGTTTATGGAGTCAATAAATAAAAGTTGTTGCCCAAAATAATTTTTTTCAACAAAATGTTAACGTGATTTGTTAAAATAAATTGCTGGAAATTTTGAACAAATCAAACAAAAAGTTTATCAAATCTTTATTTATTTATTCATTAATTATGATCTTCTCAACCCCCAATTTTTGTTTTTTGGCAAATACATTAAAATTTATTGTTGGGGGATAATCTAGTTCCTATGTGCATTTCAGTGGTTGCTTAGGCCATATCATCAAGAAATCTTTTTCTAAAGAATTTGGAAAAACTAAAGATATTATACAAATAAAATTGTAAAGCGAATGAGAATTTCAAACACTCAAGCCTTCTTGCAACAAACTCAAAGCTATTAAAAACTGGACAAGAGTTGTAAAAATACTGTCTTTGCTTTGATTCAAATATTTTTTTATTGAATATAAAGAAATATTTAATTATTTCATTACTAGATTTTTTTTATTGAGTGCTTCTTGCAAAGCGGAATTTTGATAATTTTTTGCATTGAACCAAATAATGTGATTGAGAATTTGTTGTTTAAAAATTTTCTTAAAATATATTTTTTTCTGTGTGTCTTTAAAAGAACCAAAATTTCTTCATACATAATTTTTTGAATTCCTTAAACAAAATTTTAAAGTAATTGTGTTCCTTTTATGAAACATTACGATTTTCAAATACGTTTGCTTTAATAAACAGCTTTTTATCAGCACGTGCAATTTTATTTATTTATTGTCAAGATATACACATGTTGTATACAATATCTACAATTATCACCAATATTTTTATCTATTAATTTTCTTTTTTTACTGCCTTCACATTCATTTATCTATCCTGCACAACAGCACACATTTGAATTGTTGACAGGAGTTGAACAATGCGCATATATTAAATGACAATTTTTTATAACACAGTACGATTTGTGACAGAAACAATGACAACGTTTGTCAACTATTGTTTTTAAATTTGTACGTATGTATGAATATGCGTTTATATGCAAACGACAATATTTCTGCATTTTTCGGAATTTAGTGTGAATATCCAAACCAATAAAAAGAGGTCTCACTCAACATGACTGGCAAAATTAAAGTCAAAATGGTTTTCTTCTTTTTATGAAAAATCATTACATGTATATGTTGTCAAAGTGTCATGGAAAATGATGAAAGAAATTTTAAAATTGATTATTTATTTTTGACTGCGATAAGCCCACTCACCACAATTAAATTGTAAGTTTTTAAAATTAAAATTCAAATTTAAGAAAATCGTGTTCGTATTGTATGTATGAGTTTGTGTATGTACATAAGTAGGTATGTATATATGAATGTATGTACTCAGTAAAAACTTCGCCTACACAAAAATGTGTTGAGTAATCAGAAAAACATAAAAGCGCTACTTACACTTCTACTGAAAGAACCAATGAATTTTACATGGGATGTCCGAAAACGAACGCTTTTAAAAGAAAGTCATATAATTTTTACCCACATACATCCAGAAAAGAGTAGTTATAGATGTTGTTATAGAAGTAGCTACCCAGCAAAAACTTGGTAATGACTTGCCATTACTGAACAACTTACTTTTCAATGACTACTTCATACCATCTGCATTACATAGAAGTAGTTTAGTAATGGCTGACATATAATCTGATACCTAAGTACTTGTGTATGAGTTGATTAGCGCTCTTAATTGAGTAAAAAACATAGTTTTTTTATACAAAAACTACACTGCCCCAGTAGACAAGCTGGTAGTGAGCTAGTCTATCAGCACCGAGGTTGCGCGATCGAATCCTGCCAGAGACAGAAAAAAAAATAAAAAATAAAATAAGTAAAATAAAATAAGAAAAAATAGAAAAAAAATAAAATAAGAAAAAATAGAAAAAAAATAATTAAAAAAAATAATAAAAAAAAATTTTTTTTTACTTAATTGAAAGTATTCATCCAATGAATAACACTACATGTTAGTTGTTATTTTGGTGACATTGGAGTAATAAGTTATTTAAGTCCCTATTTGCAAGCGAATGTGGTAATGACTTATTTAACTCCCTATTTGTAAGCGAGAGTGGTATGACTTACATTTAAATGCGTTCATTTTGGGACATCCCATGTAAAATTCATTGGTTCTTTCAGTAGAATTGTAAGTAGTGCTTTTATGTTTTTCTGATTACTCAACACATTATTTTGTAGGCGAAGTTTTACCTGGGTAGTAGATGTTTACGACAGTTATTAGTTTATATTAAAAATGCAAAATAATGGACAAATCAGAATTTAATTGGGCGATCGATGTATGTATGTATATAAGAAGTTATCCACTTTTTGTTTTCAAAAGTAAAGTTAACCCATTTTTCGCCGCACCTAGTAAACTGACAATATAATAACGAAATAAGATTTAAAGTAACTGACAGAATATAAAAGCAAATATATTAATTTCTAGTTTAATTTGGATTCATTAAATGTAAACAGAACCTGTCAAACCAACTCAAAAAGCGAAAAGTTGTACATAAATTTTTCGGTTTTTGTTCGACAGTTTTTGGTTTCGACTGCAGTTTTTTAAACCCTGGTTAAAACCGCTGATTTGTTTAACCATTTTTCTACTTCTTATAAAAATATGTTGCCATTTTGCATTGTATCCATTTTGCATTGTATCCAATGACATCTTGAAATATAAAATTGCTTTGAAGTTTCGCAAAATGTATGTCACAGGTGTCAATTTAAATAAGTTTTGACATAAAGAATGTATGAAAAACTTGAACTTGTAACTGCTGATAGATTTAGAACATTTAAATCTAAAAAATTTAATTTAAATTAAAATTCTTATTTTTAATTCTGAACAAAAAACAAAGTTTTCTTCAAATTAAATAAATTAATTATTTTTTCCAAAAAATTTAACAAAAAAAAAAAAAAATAAAAATAAAAAAAGTATCGTCACCTGAAATTTAGAAGGTCGTAACCGTAAAAAAAAACTCTTTTTGGTTGATAATAATGTAATTAACCAATATACATCATAACCAATCAAAAAGTTGATTTTGAATGTTTTATTACTTATGGCCTTTTTAATTTTAGATGACGATAGGTATGTACATATTTTGATGAAATAGCAAACTTATATAGTGGTGCAAATGAAACAAATCCACCCTGCGTACGTCGTTGTAATTTCAGCAACAGTTTCGCGCAAAAACATAAATTACCCAGAATTTACGTGACTGCAAACAAAAACTCATGAGGTCACGTTCTTTGAGAAACAGGTACCTAACCTAAAGAAACTTTTAGTTTCAACTACTAAACTACATATTCATCTGTCTGATTGCACGCTATACTCGGATATGGTTGTATAAAAGTTTTTTGCGTTGAGATAACTACATGCCACACCCTCAAACATACACACATATTCTAACAACGCATGGAACACAGCGGAAGAAATAAGAAGTAACGCGGGCCTCTAGAAGGCCTTATTTTACAGGCTTTTTGGTTCTGGTCCCATTCTAAATTCATTTCTAGTCTACACAGCGCGTCATTGGAGCAAGGCCGTACATACATATACAGCTTCTACTTCTGTGGCTTTCAAAAGGTCCCTCAAGATCTTCTATACTGAAAGAATAGAGTTTCTAGGAAAATCTTGTTTAGAAGATTTGTAAGGAGTCATTAAAAATTAGGATAAATTAGAATACTTGGTATTAAAAAGGTGGAAATCAGAAAGAAAAAGGATAAATTTTTAAAGAAAAAGCGAATGCTTTTTAGTAGAAAAATACACCAGTGAAGGCCTTGCGAATTTTCTCGCTTAGAATCTAACTTGAGGACATTGGCAAAAGGTAACACAACGAACAAAACGTTTCAAATAGTAAACTTTATGTGTAAGTGTTTGCCACATTTTCTCATCACAACAATGGTGACGTTCCTGACTACGACGACAACGATGACGATGTAGATAATGATGACTACTTGGCTTTTGTGTATGTGAGTTCAAACTACATTTAGACTTATATGGTCAATAGCTTAGAATGAGTTAAGAAAATTTCAACATTATTGAAAGAAAGGATATGCATGTTCATGTATGCACATACTTATACATGTATACATTTATGCCATCCAGTCAACCAGCCAACCAACGTACTAAACAGACTGCTAGACTATAAAGAAAATCAGGCAACATGACTTTCATTAAAGTAAAAACTGAAAAAAATACACACTCACATGCATAAAATATAAAGAAAAAAACGAAACTTAGTTAAATAAAAACACGTTCCTACTAAAAAGAAATTAAAATGGGGATACTCTCCAAAGGGATACTGGTTTCTTTAGGTGAATTGCAGAGTACTGGAGAAAATTAGAATCTACTATAACGAATTTTACTAGAAGAAGGAAATTCTTCTTAAATTATGACTTAGTTTAGTCATGGATTTTAATACACTAGTTTACAAAATTATGTTGTTTGCCATTTGCCGCAAAAATTATTATGGGTAGTTATTACTAAGAGCATACTTTTTTAAAAACTTCTGTGTTCTTTTTAACATACATACGTAGTTGCTGTATAATTTGATACCCCAGGAGTATGGAGGGAGCATCTTAAGGATTTTTCACTCTCTGGTGTTGCATCCTCTAGGCAAATCTAGTGTAGCCAATGCCTGGAATTCGCCAGAAATTCAAAACTGACAGATCTCTTGAGATAGCGGGGTTAGCCAGGAGTCCGTTTTAATTTGTGTAGCAGATTGATGGATGATGTTAAACAAACCACCTTAAAACTTTATTACTTTTTTTAATCTTTTAATATGTATCTAAAGTGTATTTTTAGTTTGATTTTTAATTACGATTTCAAACCAGCTTAATAAACAAAAACACAAAAAATTATACATATATAAGTCCCCCTCAAACAGTTGTAACTCATCACAAAATTTCAGTGACACAATTTTTGTTAAAAAAGCAAAAAAAAAAAAAAACCTCTTACTTCCTTAAACACTAATCATAAATGTCAAAATTAATCCATTATTCCAACTTACAAATATTGCAGAAGTGATTTTTCTTAAAAGACAACAAAAGAAAACAACACTTTTCAACTTAAATCCAACTGTAATCATTAGGAAACATTATGCAGCTGCTTGCTTGCAACAAACATCAGCAGCAGCAGCATCAAAAACATTTCAAATGCGACTACGAGTGCGAGTACTTGAACTTGACATTTGTCATGTTGATGAGGTGCCTTAAATTAAGCTGATGAGCATCAGCAATCTGCATAAATGTTTATTTTCCCTTCGTTTTTCTTTCTTGTTCTTCTATTTTCATTTTTGTAGCGCAAGAAAATCAAAAGAAAAATTAAAATCTTTTAATCACAAAATAATCTTTTAACTAATGCACGCTGATAGTGACAAGACAGGCAGACAAAAACATCTCAAATGGATGACTGTGGATGTATGCGTTCAATGCTCAAAGCTTTCTTTTTTTAATTCTTAAAAAAAGATTATGTCAAAGTATGGCATATTTAAATTCAAAATAAAACATTTTGAATGGTTTCAAGTAGCAGTTGATGGTTTGTGATTTTAGAAAAGTAAAAGTAAATGTTATGATAAGTAACACTTGTTAAATCGCCTTACTTCCCTAATTCTTTGATTAAGTCTACTTAGGGCTAAAAAATCAGAACAAGTTAAACTTTCTTTTTGGCTTAAAATGTGTTTAAACCAACAAATCTATAAATCCGTAACTGCCCGTCTATACAAGAGATAATTATTGCGACATATATTGCAGTAAATTTCAAAATTATATTATCTTTAATGTAGACAGCAATTTATCGTACAAATTTATTGCCGGCAATTTATGTTGCAATAATTGTTAGCCCATTTTCGTTGACAATTATTGCTAACATAAAACGTCAAATTTGGTCGTCAATTGAAAAAAGAAGCAAAAACGAAAAACAAAAATAGAAGCAAATTGTGTGAGAAAGAAATTAAATTCGTGAAATGTTAGCAAATTATAATTGTAGTAAAAGAATTAAATTAAAGAATTTATTTAACACTAAAATAAAATAACAAAAATTATTTTTATTAGTTTAATTTTTTTCTTATTCGATCTTTTTTATTTAAATTTACATTAATTTGTTTAAGTTTTAGTTCTTTTTTATATAAAAATATTAATTTTACTTTACATAAAAAAAAAGTTTATAAAATTGATATTTTTATGTATAAGAAAACTTCAAGCTTGAACAAATTAATATACATTAAAATAATAAAGTCGAATAAGAAAGAATTTATATCAATAAAAATAATTTTTGCAAGATAGCGCCAGTTTTTACTGTGCACCTTCTTCCTTGATTTTTTTTTCAAATTATGAGTTAACATAAATACGTTTTCACATGCCTTTAACATAAGCTGAGCAATAAGAAATATTGCTCTGTTATTCTGTCGACGTTATTGCCAACTTGCTGAGATATTTGTCTTTAGTGTAGACCTAGAGTAAACATATAAACCACCTTTGAACGCATAACATTGGGCGTTTAAACTTCCAGTACAGACCATATGAATGTTACAACATTTATCGTAGTACTACCATATGTTATTTTTTAAGCTACATAAAATAGATGCGATACTGATTTACTGCTGTTGAGTTCAAGCCAGTGTTCGAAAATAAACAGTACATTATTTAGCGTTCGGCTCACACATCCAAGAAAGATATCTATTTTTTTTTTTAATGATTAATACCGTTCGTAACTATTTCCAAGAAAGAGCCGAACTTTATATATATTGATCTGTTCTTCGTTAAAAACCGAAAAATTGTAGTAATACTGAAGACAACCATTATATTTTTATTAAAAAGGTTTCGTTTAAATGTGCTAAATTCCAATTTCATACTACAGTATTTTTCGTTTAGCTGCACATTCAAGTTTGCACGAAAATTCGTGCAGGTACGCAAAATATTCTGTAATTAATTCAGTATAAAATTAAGAACTGAAATAGGATAAACTGGAAAGAAAGAAGAAGGCTAAGAATTTATGTTAAATGTAGTTTAGTTTATTGTAATAAATGTTGTGAATATTTGGTTTGAATTCGAAATTTGTCATTAATTGGTTTCACAAGGATTTCAGGTGCAGTGGTTCCGGGGGAAGAGAAAAATGAGTGAGTTTTGGTCAGTTGTTGGTGTGTGTTAAAGCATGGGGTCATCATAGATGTTGCGATGACGTAGGTTGGGTTAGGGCGACGATTAGGGAGGAAACATCATTCCCCATATTGATCAATTTTGTGCTTTAGGACTAGAGGTAAATATTTATTTGTTTTGCTGTGTGAAAAATTACATGTGTTGAGTGGTTGAGGATACACGCCCATTGATAGTGAGCTAGTTGGGCAACACATTGTTAGCAAGGAGAAGTTTCACAACAGTAAATGGCTAAATGTTCCCTTATGTAAATTTTTTTTTTTTTGTTACAAAAATAGATTTAGGCATGCAATCATTATTTTCAACAAATTTTTTTAATACAGTTTTAAATTTAATATTAATATATGTAGTATATAAAACAATTCATTTAAAAACAAGTTAGAGTGCTATATTCGGCGCTGCCGAATCACTAATGCGTCAGCATTAACATTATATATTATAATATTGACCGGCAACCAGAAAGTTTTATGCTTTTTGTAGAAATTTGAACTAGCTTGAGTAAAATATTATGATTTGTCACAGTTTTAACTGAACTTACATGATTTTCAGGAGGGGAATTTGTATTGGACCCATGGTAAATTATGAACCAATCATTCCAAAATGCTGTAGAGTTATTTCTGGTGATAAAAACATAAACTAGAATAAATTTTAATACGGCAGTGAAATTAGTTTTCGAGTTTATAGTGAATTTCAGAGGGCTACTTAGTGGATCTAAGGTGATTAGTATATCACAAAATTGCATGATATTTTTCCTGGCCAAATGAAGCTAACAAATTTTACCGCAATATCTATATCTGCTACAGTTTTGGGCGCATTAAATTGATTTCCCAGAGTAGGCTTTATATGGGGGTCTTCACGAAATTTACCAGTATAGTTTCCAATCGCGAATTTGTGCAAAATCTTATATTATTCCGTTATTCCACCAGTTTTTGTAACATAATTATCATCGTTTTAGGGTGGTTTCACATTTTGATTCACAGCTCTGATCCTACTGAACCAATTTGACTGCATTTCAATCCCAAACTGCTTACACAGAAAAAATAATCAGTAGTTTTTTTATCAATTAAAAAAATTGTTTAACAAGTATTTCAATTTAATTAATGTGATAATTGAATCAATTATTTTTTTGTTGAAAGAATGTTAAAAATATAATTTTGATTTAATAAACATTTTAGTTGTTTTAAAATGAATTTTTAATTATAATATCATTTAAATAACAAATAATCTTAATTGATTTTTTCGTCTAAAATAAAATAATTTAAACTTTTAGAATTGTTGTTGGGAACTTTCAAAACCTGTGCTATACTTAATTAAATCAATTAACACATTGTTTGAAGCAGCAAAGTTTAGAAAAGTAAAGTTTTTTGCCTATCTTTTGCATAAAATAGCGATTGATACAATAATGTTTTTTTTATTAGGCACTTTAAAATAATATTTTGTATTAAAAATAAAAATTTTTGACCAAAATCGAATGCTGTTTTCCACAATATGCACTTAAGCGAAACGCAGTTTTAGTAAAGTATTTCGGAGCCAAACTCTCTACATTATGCGAGACAAGATAGGTGGACCGTCACGACTCAATTTTACACATTGCAACAAGTGTACATCATATAGTAGAAGCTTTGGAAAAATATCTGAGTGGAAAGGTAGAGATACTTCATCAAAAGCCTTATATTAACGAAATCAGTTAGTACTTTGGAATTCATTTGCGGAATATACATATTAAGTGTGATACTTATTGTAACACAGCCGCTTATTATAGATCTTCAAAAAGGATCAAGCCTTATCAAAACATTAATCATGTGCCTTGAAGAGAAAAGAAGTTAAAGTTAATAGCGTTCAAATCGAGGTTCCAATCGAAAAGACAATATTTGAACGAAATAATAGCATCCAAAATTTTGAAGATTACTACCGAGTTGTAGGTTACATTCCTCTAATTGAATTTGTTTTTCTAACAAAATTTAGCCATCGTACACAATGCTTTGTATTTTGTGCAGATAGGCAAAAAATTCAGTTAAGTGAAATGCAGCTAAACGAAAATTACTGTATTGAAACTGTAAGAAAAGATAAACTCACTGTTTATTGTTGTTGTTTTTGTTTAAGCTTTGATATTGTTACAAGTAGAACAGTTGTTTATAATTCTTATTCGCTTAACAGTCTTATTTGTTTAATATCATTAGTTTTTTTTTTTTTTTTAATCTTCAAATGAAGTTTCCTGACGATCTGGCCTAAGCAACCAGGGAAATTTTTATGATAGAAAAAAGTAAAAAATTTGTTTTTAAAAGTTTATTAAAAACAATATATGCATTTTATTTAAAACAAAAAATTCAACAATAAGGTTAAATAAAATATAAGATCAGTTCAATATAAATTAAAATAAATTAATCTTTTTAAATAAGCAATTTATGATTTCCTTGTGAGGCAAATTTAGGTAGAAAATTACCTCTCGCTCGCAGCATTACTGACGAGCATTGAAACGAAAATTTGAAATATTTTTCTTAGATTTGGGTAGATATCTTCATCACAGTTTATTAAAGCTGATAGATTTTCAAGTATTTTCCATGTTTGCTGCCAATGCAACAGTTCAGGCTCTTTTGTCAAACATAATCAGCTCATCAGCTAGTTGTGGTTTTAAAAGTTTTGTATCTGTATATGACTTGATTACACTTTGAGGCAGAAGTTTAGGTATGTTCAATACATTTAGGATATCTATTGGGAAAGGAGTTTTGAGTTCTTCTAAAATAAATTCAATTAGAGGAATGTAACCTACAACTCGGTAGTAATCTTCAAAATTTTGGATGCTATTATTTCGTTCAAATCTTGTCATTTCGATTGGAATCTCGATTTGAACGCTATTAACTTTAACTTCTTCAAAAATCGCTTTAAATTGTTCTTCAGCTTTATTTATTTTCTCTTCAAGGCACATGATTAATGTTTTGATAAGGCTGTGTTACAATAAGTATCACACTTAAAAGTACTAAGTGAGTTCGTTAATATAAGGCTTTTGATGAAGTATCTCTACCTTTCCACTCAGAAAGCTTCTACTATATGATGTACACTTGTTGCAATGTGTAAAATTGAGTCGTGACGGTCCACCCATCTTTTCTCGCATAATGTAGAGAGTTTGGCTCCGAAATACTTTACTAAAACTGCGTTTCGCTTGAGATGAATATATATTAAAAATTTTGTCTTTTCTTTAACAAACAATTCAACTTTTTGTATTAATGGCACTTTATTGCTTTTAGAAATTGAGTTGTTTGATTTATGGGAATAGCAAGACGTTTGTTTCGCATTTGTCTCGGTTTCCAGAGCTCCATTTTCCATTTTCTGCTGACACCAGAGGACACCCATCTCTTCCAACTCCTACAAAAGCTTTAAGAACTATTGATCATTGTACCTTCGCATCAATTGACACATCAACTTTATTATCAAAATCATTTGAAGTCTCTTCAAATGCGTTTACAACAAAGCCAATAAATTCTTCCCTAACAACTTTTTGCTGTATGTTGAAATATCTTAAAGATAAGGAAATCTGGCTTTTCCCCGACAAATCCGTGCTTTCGTCAAAAATATTTGATTCATATAACACATATATACATAAATATTGCATATACTAAGGCTTATTAATAATTCAACCGCACGCATTTTCAAGTCAAACATTTAGTCTTTGGGTATAGATGGCACCTGCTGGGATTGAATGTAAAATAATAAGTATTTGAATACGGTAAACTAGATGTTTCATTGGAAATATCTAATAAATCACTATTAGGATTAAGATTTGGATACTTATTGAAAATTTCTTTAGAGATTCAATAAAAAAAAAATATAAAAAAACCCTGCTGGGATTTCCAAAAATTTCGTAGATTTAAAAAAAAATATTATTATTGGGAGTTCTTATATTATCGAAATAAACAAAATATATTTTTATAATATTCCCCCCCCCCCCCTGAATCCGGGCCTGTCCCTTTTTCTACTTTTAAAAATACAAAAATATTTATCCCTTTTTTTACACATCTAAAAAAGTATGTTTGTATAACTTAACTCCTTTTCTGCTTTTACCTTCATACAAACACAAATCGCAAAAGGAGTTCTTTATTTGTTGATGTAATTAAAATCATTTTTCTGATCTTTTTAGCACCCACCTAAAGAAATTGTGTCACAAAAATTAACACTAATGAGTGCATTAATTATAAATAATTGTCACTTTTCATTAAGATAAATGCAACAGATTTTCTAAAAGGGACACAGGAACCAACGGCACAGAAACACAATTTTTCTGAATGTCAACATTAATCATGAAAATAATCTGTGGAAATTTAAATGTTGTGGAGTTTAAACATAAACACTGAATATACAGTACAAAAACACATTGCAAAACTTTTAACTAATTGGTATGCTTGAAGAAACCGTAAACGTTTTGTGAAAATTTTCAAATCTGTTTTTGAAAGCTAAATTCCACATTTATGAGAAGCAATATTTGTATACTCACACCACAATGGTGGTGAGGGTATTATGCTTTTGCGTTGATGTGCTTAACACATATTAAAATTGGTTATAGGCTTACCTTTTAGTTTACTAAATCATTTTTTGCGTCGATTTATCAATGTCCATCCGTCCGCTCCTACATCCATCCAGCTGACTGGTGACTCTGCATGTAAAATTTGTTCGCAAAGTACAGGTCGCAATTTAGAATATAGTTTGACGAAATTTGGTTGATACGTTTCAATTGTCATAAAGCCGAAGCCTATCGGAATAGATGAAAATCGATTTATAATTTCACACAGGCCTCATACAAACTTCTATCCGAAATAGAGTCATTGTGCATAAGCCATCTTATTATGTTTGTATTTAGATTAAATTTGGCACACAAATATTGTTTCGTTACATAAATTATTTGACCAAATTTTTTTAGATCGGTCAATATTTCAGTACAGCTTCCATACAAAGTGTGATTCTGGTCTAGAATCGAAATTTATTAGAAATACACACATCAGCACCAACCATCGCATAATACTTTCACCACTACTGTGGCCTTTTTCACGTATAATACAACGACATTTTTAGGGGAATTGAATTTTTACAATATAAAACTTCAGCAGGAAAAGACGAGCATTAAACACCAACTTTGAGAAAATAAGCCAGGATTGGAGTTAAATAAGAGAAAGAGATCTGGACATTACGCATATCGATAGATCTCTTAATCTCTCACTAGTGGAAACATTCTATCTCTTTTTTTTCTTTTGTGATATTCGTGAAGATATAACTTCGGCATATCTTCCAAAATCATCAAAAGAAATCTTTTTACTAATAAAACCAAATGACAACAATTCTGGAATGAAATGCTTAATAATTAATTTTTGAAAACTTAAACTTTCTGATTTCATTCATTCTCCACATAGATGGGGGTAGTGCACTCATTTTGCAGTTTCAACTCACACTTAGTGATAGTGCAAAAATATTGCAATCATTTTGTTGATGTTGAGTGATGAATTGGAAATTTGCAGCCTCACTAACCCTGCCTTTACGCATGCAAGTAGTGGCATGCCACTGTTGTATACATATTATCAAAGAAAAATTGTTCGAAATTGTCGAATCTCATGCCATTTGCTTTTGTGTTTACATATGCCACTACGAGTACATTTTCAAAATGTCGTCGAAGCGCAAACTTGAGATCATTTGTTTGCTTCTCATATTAAAAAAAAGTACCAAAAAACCAAATAGAGTTACCGAGCTAATCATATAAGCAAATTTTTGGGGGAATGGCTTACATTTATTTATATAAGCATTATTTTAACAATATTAATGCTCTATAATTGACATACTTGCTTTTATTAATGCGTGTTTCAAAAAATTAATCATAATAATACATTTATCAAGTCAAAACTTTAATTAAAATTTGACAATAATCCAGTAAATTTGCATTAAATTCTAAACGGGGTAACATTGTTCATCGTTTTGCCTTTTAATGACATGCAAGCGCCAAATTTCCACTCGCATGCAATTTTTGCTGCCACTGGAACTTCCATTGCGAAAAATGTGAGTGTATTAGTAAAAAAGTGTGAGTGTATTGAGTTTTTCGAACTGGCAGTGGCATGTGTTAATGCTAGGTAAGCATGAGTGATAGTGATGTTAAAAAATTTTGCACTCAAAAAAAAAAGATGGGATTTAAAAAAAGCAATCATCAGTTTATTGCAACTTTTTTTATCTTCACTCATTTGAGTGCAACTAAAATTGTTGCACTCAATTTAAAATCAAAAACTAGTTTTTTCATGATTGAAGCCAATAATTATACCGTTATTGAAATATTTCATTTTGTTTAATATTCTTTGCTTATGTATATCCTCCAAAAAAAATCAAATGCCATGCACTAAAAAATTTTAGATTTTAGTGATACAATATTTGTATGCAGCTTTTTTGATTGCAAGTCCAAATTTTGCATTATTTGAATTGAGTGCAGATTTTTGCATTCAATCTGCGTTTAGTGATAGTGAAAAAATTTGCACTATCACTAAATTTGTTTAAGTGGTAGTTAAAAAAATAGCAATCATCACAAAAGCTGGTAAAAAAGAGTGCAAACTAATTTCTTTGCAGTTTTATTTAGTGATAGTGCATTGTTGATTTAAATCAATATTTAGTCCACTACCCCCAACTATGATTCTCCAGCCAAAGTTACTGGTCCTTTTTGTTGGATAAAAAACAAACAACAAATGAACAACATGAGTTCTTTTTATATTTTGCACTACAACAAGTGCCTAATAAAGATATCTTAAGTTTATTGCTTCGTGTGTTACGCCACCAAGAAATATTCAGCTAAGCTCCAATAAAGTACATATTGCTCCTTTATTGCAACATAGTCATATCTCAAAAAATTAAAAATTTTAACTACTTAAGCAAAACTGCTTCCTCATACCTTCTCTATATGTAAAACAAAAATCAGTGTGATATCTGAAACTGAACCGAAGTTATAGCAATATATATTTTATTGAATCAGTATAAAAAGGTACATTTTGAAAACTTTAATCGCATTTTGCCAAGTTTTTTTTTTTGAGATATGACTATGTTGGAATAAAGAAGCGATATATACATAAGTATGTATGCATAAATATTTCGTGTCCTTAAGTATTTCTTATGTGCTGTTTTCACAACACAAGTGATTGAACGTGTAGTAAAATTTATATGAAAAACACTCAAAAAACTGAGTGCTTTTCATATTAATTTTTCTACTCGTTCAATCACTTGTGTTGTGAAAACAGCACATTAATCGTTAGACCAGCGTTTGAGAGTGGCCAAGGATGGAGCATCAACGCTAGAAGTTGAAGTATGTTGGTCAAGGCACTTTTGTCTTTAAAATCCAGGTCGAAATTCACACACATTCGCACACATTAGTTTTATACGAATAGAAACTCTGATCTTTGATTTTCTCAATATTGATTCATAAGCTTAATTAAAACAGATCTTGTAAAAAATTCACTGCCGAAAAACACCGATTAATGCTGTAGGGTACCAAGGATTCGGCACAGCCGAAAAAAGCATTCTTACTTATTATTTACACTTTCGTCTGTTCTCATTTCCCTTATCATTTTGAAATTAATTTCTTTGTTTCGGTTTCTATTAGAGTTTGTTTCCGGGATTTACCGGGATATTTATTTGGAATAGATTCTTAAATAAATCTGTGTTGGACTTGCGCCTTTAGTTGTTTTATGGAATAAAATTTCAAAACCATATTAATATATGTTGCGATTTAATGCTTTTTTTTTTTGCTGATTTTCGAGAATGGGCCGGAAAATCGGTGGGCCATTTTTTTCATCTTTTTTTGAATAACTTACTGGGACTTCAAATTTTTCACTTACAATAGTTAGCAAAGTCGAACTACTCTTGTTAACATATTAATGCAATGCGATCGTGTCTAGGCACTTTGCACCTTACAAATTTTCGTGTTTTACTATTGTTTGCCGCTACAACTAAGATTATTTGGTAAAATAGTGTGGTAAGCACACTTCTCTATTGTGCTGTAATATTTACTCAGCGTACATTTAAAATATCTTTAATTTTAACTAGAAAAATCAATTTACGTGAGGGGTCTTTGAAAAAAACATTTATTTTTGTTTTTTTTTATGTGATATCATCTTAAAAGCTTCTTGAAGGCATGAAAAAAGCTCTCCCACAAGTTCAGCTTCATATTTTTATTTTACGCTACGCTCAACGTCCTTCAGTTTTTCCATATAACCCAATAAAAAATGTTCTTTTTTGGCGAAACTTTAAGTAATAGCAAATTTTAAAAAGTTTGCGCACATTTATGCGCTACGCCAATAAGACATACAGATATGCAGTAAGTTAAATGAACAAATTTAAAAACACAAGTTTACATTTGAAGAGCCACGACAATCAATTAGTACGAAGCAGGTTTGTTAGGGAGCATATTTAAGAATAACGGTTGAACAAAAAATTCAGTGTTTAAAACTGAGCACTACATTCAATTCACTTTAAAGTGGGAACTTGTCATATATAATTCATGTCTTCCGTGGGCGATATGGTAAGCGAAACTTTAACGTTTCTTCCTTACGAATATGCTTCATTGGAAGCTTCTTTTTTTATTGGGAAGTTACATGTGAAAACTTCTTTTTTCGTTGGGCATATTCATGCAGAAAATAAAATTTTCCTCAAAAAAATTTAAGGGCCAAAAAGTTTCTGATCACAGAAAAAAATACCCAATATTCAAAGTCTAATAACTTTTTACCCGTTTAGTTTTTGAAGAAAAGTGTTTTTCGAGACTGGATTTTATAAAGGCGTCGGTCTTCACGAAATTCCGTAGTAGTAATTTCAAATAAATCTACGTTAAACTCGTGTCTTTAGTTGTGTTGCCAACCCAATTTCACCACAGTATAAATATTAGTTCTGGCATAAGGCTTATTTTGCTGCTTTCCGAGAGTGGTCTTTAAATGGGCCCTAAGGTAAATTACGGATCGATCTTTACGAAATTGGGTGACATGAATGACCAGCGGAGCATTCTGCCACCAAGTTATGTTAGTTTTTTTCTATTTTTTAGGGAGTTTGTTCCACATTTCAAACGCATATTGGTTTCTCTGATAAAAAAATAACCTCTAAAGTGTCTTAAAATAACTTAATTCTTTGTAATATTCTAAATACTCAAGATTTTATTATTTTAAATATACTAGCCAGTAAGGAATATTAATTTCATTGACAAATTAAGTAATCCCGGGAATCCCGGGACCATGATTTTTTTCCCGTTTTCCGGGAATAAAAAAACTGCATAAAAAACTCTAGTTTTTATCCGTTCCAAGTCAGATTCAATCATTAGCCTAGTTAAGCAGTAATAAAGAAAAACTTTTCTTGTTGTTTATCTACTTTTTTCTTAAAAGACGACGACGACGATGACAACTACACAATTGAGTAAATAATAAACGCATTTAGAATTTAAAAATATAAAAACTAAAACAAAAATTTTAAATAAAAGCTAATGAAAAAAATATCGTTTTTCATGCATCGAAAACAAAATAAAAACTGAAAAGAACCAACATCATTAAGAAATAACAATAGAAGTAAAACAAAAATAAAACTGTATTAATAAAAGAAAATAATAAAGTCAATGACAGTTTTAAAGAGAATTTTTGTGAGTGACGAAAAATGAGTTAAAGTGAAGACAAGAAGTTTCCAAACTTCTTTCTAACATTTAAAAACGTGCTGCGCTAAAGGGTTTTTAAAGTTGGCCAGTTAGGATTCCGTGTTATGCGAGCCTTTAAAGGCCTTACCTCGGTTTTCTATGGCACTAACCCTTTAACGGCAAATTAGATAACGCTCTACTTAAAAATCTATTTAAATTTAATTTTGTCTCTTTAGTTAAAATCGTAGAAGTGGTTTAATTGGGCTTTTAGATTGTTTTAGCTGTGCTAGAAACATTTCTTTAGCTTTTAGTATTTTCTAATTCAAATTTTGATATTTTAATTAGACTTATGTTCATCAAATTTAATTTTCATTAAATTATTTTTATGAAGAAAGGAATTTTACAACACGAAATTAATTAAAATTTATTGATACTTTTTCATTGTTGACTGCCGCGGGAATCGAACCCAGGCTTTCACGGATAGGTTACCCTTACATGTTTCAATTGCAACCACTCAATTTCTTCAGAGGGTTTTGCCGTTTAACATTCCCAGCCATTGACGATAGTTAAACATTTAACTTTAAAACAAATTGTATTTAACCCTTTGGTTAATCGAAATTTGCTTGAATGATAATCTATTTTAATTGATTTACATGTTCTACCTTACTTCTGTTTTTTTTTTGTCTTTCTTTTTCTTGTTCGACCTGTTCTTTAAGCACAAGGTTTATATGGACAGAGAACCAGCCAGCCATCCAGGCGGACATCGTAAGATCGACTCAGAAAGTGATTCTGACTTTACTTAAATGTAGTTTAAAACCCAACACTTTTATATGTTACACACATCTGCATAAACCCATAATACCCTCTCCACTATTGTGGTTTGGGTCTGATTAAAACTCATCATGGAATAAATTATTATTTTGTCAAATTGTAATTAAAAAGTTTTTCGTCAACAATTTAATTATATACAACATTTTACCCTCCCTATGCATTAGGGATGCCAAACGGGATCGATTTTAACAAATCCCGGGATTCGGGATTTTCCGGGATTTCGGATTTTTCGGGATCAATTTGTTTCTTTAATATCCAATTTTGTACACATTATTTATTTATATTTGAATTTTTAAAAAAGAAAACTTAACAAACAAATCAATTCATAAAGCCCTTATGACTACATTTTTAATGCATTGTTCAAGTTTTGGTGAACAGTACAAATATAATGTAATAGAAAAATTTACCAAGTGCAAAGAGTTCAGCTGTATTAAGATAAATGGCAAACTGTCAACAATTTTTAAAAAGTTATCGATAAAAAATTAAGTTATGTCAAAAAAAATGTAAAATTGTTTAACTTAAAATTGACATTTCAAGCTTGAAATATTAAAAGCGTTGCTGAATCAGCGGTTTATGGGCAAAAACATCGATTTACCGCTTTTTGTTTTTAAGTTTCTCATAAACAAAAAGTTGGCAACATTTAATAAAATAAACAAAACAGGGATGGCTAAGTTGTTTCACTAGTACTTTTTTGTTGATACTTTTTAAACTAAGATTTATAATTCCTTTTTGTGGTGTTTTTTATGAACATAAATAAAATTAATTTCAACTAAAAAAAATCTTTTAGTAAAATTAGGGTCAAAAAGTACAATTTTTAAAGGTTGTTGGTACAATTTTAAACATTCTTAACGCCATCCCTGAAACAAAACCATAACAAGAGAAAAAAAACTAAAAACTTTGTTTACATTTTTTTTAGTTCGCTCTTTCTAACATTAACTGTTTCTTTCTATCAATTCTATATCAATTAATGAATAAAAAATGTAGTGTCAGAAGGGCTTAAGCAACTTTTTTTTTAATTAACTAAATTTTATTTATTTTTGAATTTTTAAAAAAGAAAAATTAACAGAACAATTCTCTTACAACTTTTTCTTATAAATAAAAGTTAAAATATATGTATATATTTTTTTGTTTTTAAAAAAGAAAACTTTACAAAACAATTCATTTTATATAAAAATTTTATTGTGTCGTTATTTCTTAATTTTTTGTGCGACGATAACAATTTTACGCTTACTACGTTTAAAACAAAATATTATTTAAGATGCATATTAAAAAAAAAAATTTTTAATTTTTTTATTGCATTACTGGAGCGAATTAAAAATGTGAATTTTGAAAAAACATAAAAAACCAAATTTTTCCAAGTATAAAGTCCTGTAGCTCAGTAAATCTTTATCCGACCGACACGGTATAGATATGTGCTGAAAGAGATATCTATGCAAAATGTTAAATCTTGTACAATTCAGTTAAACAGTTCTCGAGATTTTTCGAAATACCTAAAACAACTGCAGAAAAACACGATTTTCTCGTATATCTCGAAAACGGTTCTTGGGAAAAGTTAATCAATGCCATATTCGTGTTCAGCAGCAGCAATTTAGCTTAGAAAATATCTAATTTTTGAGGCTCATTTTTTGTGGCATAGTGTTATTGGCAGATGAGTGCTGGTTAGTTTTGCGACAGAATAGAAAACAAATGAGACATTGAGAAAACCAAATTCCTTTAATTTGCAGTTTTTCGTTGGGAAAAAAGATAATCGCGTAATGAGATAACGGCCATAAAACAATGAATAATTAGAAAGTACAACAATTCAATTAAACGAATGTTTTTATACATATAAAAATTTTTGATACACAAAAGTTGTTTAATTGAAAAATCCCGAGATTCATAAAAATAAATCATAAATCATAAAAATTCGGTATTTGTCAGTCCCGAAAAATCCCGGGATTTCGGGATTCGCGATTTCCCGTTTGGCATCCCTACTATCCCTACTATCCATACATTAACATTTTTATTATTTTATACTACAGCACTCTTATTTATTCTTCTCTTTTCAACTCAATACTGACCCTATGCAGATGTAAACTTTATGTTTTAGGGCTGTTCGATTGCAGGATATCGAACTAAAACAATACAAAACTCACCAACAAAAAAAAGAAAGAAAAATAAAGCAAAACCAACTGTCGCAAAAATCTTTAAACAAAATAAATATATAAAAAAGTAAAAGTGATATATTCGGCTGTGCCGAATCTTTTATACCATCTACTGAGAGAAAGAATATTTCAGGAGTGGGCTTTGATAAAAATTAATAAATAAATGGACCTCACAATTTCAAATTCTTAAAGTGGACTTTTTATGGGAACTATTGTAAATTATGGATCTATTATCACGAAATTTCGTAAAGTAATTTCTAGTCTTATGGAACTATGAGAGACCAATCTTTAGCATCATTCGTTACGTTTTTAGGCGTACTAAAATATTTTTCGAGTGCAGGCTTTATATGGTTAATTATAGACCGATCTTGTAGAGTTTTGGTGTTGTGAATGCTAGTCCTATGAAAATATGACTGACTAAATTTTACTATAGTATTACTTGTTATGGATTTACGTAATTTTACGTGCTTTCTGAGAGTCGACTTTATATGAGAACTATTGTAAACTATAGACCCATATTCACAAAATTTTGTTAAAGATTTTTAATAGTACTAAACTATAATCACGGCTGTGGATTCGGAGTTGCGGAGTCAAAGTCGAGATCTATGTACCAGTGTTGGAATACCCACAAAACTCGCGACTCAAATTTCTATACTGCCCTCCTAAGAAAGAAAGTCACATCTCCATTTTAGTAGTTTTGAAATATTCGCGCCTTATAATTCAATAAATTAAAAATTTTTAAAATTTATTACGAAATATTCACCCCTATCGTGAATAATTTTTCCCTCGTAATTTTTCCCCTTTTCACATATTTGCGATCATGAACAACTCCCATGAAAAAAAGGAATTCAGAGGAGAATAATAACGTGAACAAATGTTCACGGGAATAAATTCCCCTTATCGTGAGAAGTTTTTTCTCTCGTAACTTGTTTACGTTTCCCTTAGATTTGCTCACTTTATTTTTGCTAGGGAATAAAACATGTATGTTAGTAGTTCCTTCTATAAATCGAATATTAAGGGCTAGATCCGTTAATAAGGCACAAACCGATATATTGGTCAACAAAATGCAAAACAACAGGTTGATTGCCGGCGGATTTGTGAAAGATGTGGTGGCAGAATTTTGGAAAATATTTTACTACATAAAATTTAAAAAGTGCAAAAACAAACGTTGTAATCAACCTAACCCTCCAATACTAATTATTAAGATTTATTATTTTAACTATTCTTTAAAATATACAAACAAAACAAAACAAAAATTTCATTGATTTTTAATTTTTTCTAATCTTTCTTCTTTTTATACATTCACTGGAACTGATAGCGTGAAAAATTTTTCACATGAGATTCACGATTGCTTTTTCCCCTTCGAGGGGAATGAAAATTTCATGGGAACAAAAATTCCACTTGTTAGTCACGATAGGGGTGAATAATTTTTTAGGGTGGTTGTTCCACATTGGGGTCTATTTTTCTTTTCCTAATAAATCGATTGTGCTGGATTTCAATTCTAAAGTTCGGAGGATATCTAAAGCAAATTTACCACCAAAATTGTCTTTTGTGTTGAGTCTTTCTGAAGTGAGCGAGTTTTTAACAGACAGACAGCTAGACGGATGGACAGGACTAAGTCAACTTAGAATGGCTCAAGGACCCACAATATATACATTTTATGGGATTTTAGATGAATATTAAAAAAGTTGCACACGCAAAGACAAACTTAGTATACCCTCTTCACAACTACTTGTGCAGGGTATAATAGACGATAGCAAATTTACTTTGGCATAAAACTTTTTACTTACAGTTGCGAATTGTTGTTAAAAAAGACTGAACAAGTCAAAAATATTGATAATGTTGAAAAGAGAAAACAAAAAAATAAGAAAATCTCATTGACAGCAACAACTTTTCGAAAATGTATCTATAATTTATGGTTGAACGATTCTGGACTTTGTTCTTAAGTAGGAAGAATTTTAAAAGTACAAATTAAATATATTTTATGAAACTTTGTTAAAGTGAACAAAATAAAAGTTCATAGTATTTTAGTTAACTTTAGTGGAATCAGTTTCGTAAACTGGGAGTATGATTTTTTTACACTCCCTTAATTGATTACGAGGAATGAGTGGAGACAACTATCCAAAAATTATTTTACAAAAGAACAAATTTTATACCCATATTAATATAAAACCTTTTCAAAATGTGTATTAAATATTTTTCCTAAATGTTATGTTTTTTTAACTTTTTAAAGGAGATCTGATGAGTAAAAGAAAAAGTGAGCAAAAAAGTGACTATGTAAAGGGTGCTTTTTTAAGCCTAATAAAACTTTTAATTTAAAAATAATAATACAAAAAATTAAATATTAAAAAAAAATTTACATTTGATAACTTTGCGCCCCTATGGCGTCAACAATCAGCATAAACCCGTGACTACATATTGCCGGACAGAAAACCATCAAGATGTATTAAAACGCATGAAATTTGATTGAAGGCCGGGTTTTTGAGATGTGAATTAAGCTTAAACTTAGTTTAACGTAGTCTGAAACTCGGATTTACCCGGAAAAATGAGATTTTTTTTATATTATTTCATTAAAGGCCAAAATTTTAAGCATAACTAAGCTGTTCCGTCAAAATTTTGTATACAAACTTGGTAACAGCGGCACAAATTACTACTTAGTTTAACTGAGATCTCAAAAACCCAGCCTTAGTCGATGGTTGCGGTCGCCGTATGGCACGGGGCATCATTCTGTTTTACCACATCTCGTCCAGTACCCATGTTCTATAACTTTGGTGAGAACTTCTCGCATCGAAAAGATGTGAAACAAAATACTCCATCGTTTCTAGAAAAGTGAGAAAAAAGTGTGTCTGCAGCTCATGTCGAAAACTGTTAAAAGAGATTACGTCGTTACGTTCAAAGTGACATAATATTACACTTGAAGCCGATGTAAAATTGCAGACGTTGAGAGCTCCAGTCACACATTTCGTTGACGTCGATCAAAATTTATTAAAATTTTCACATTTTCAACGAAGGTGGCAAAAATACAACCGTCGGCTATACCAAATAATGTAAAGTGCGACTTTAATGTTAGTTCTTTACAAAATGGCTTTGAAAACATTCGTATATTTTTCTGAAATATTAAATGCATAATAATCAAACAATGAAAAAATCCCGGGAATTCCCGGGAATTTCAGTTATTTTATTTCCCGTTTTCCCGGGATTTTTCTTGCGGGATCCCGGGAAATAAAAAATTCCTCATAATTTCAGAAGATAGCTATATATACTTTGAAATTTAGTTTTCTATTCTTTAAAAATTAGCATCTGTGGATGGGTTGTGGATTAGATCAATTACAAGAAGTGAGTACATGTATTTAAATCAATGTCTCCTGATGCAATAAATATACTTAAAGCAGAATGGGCAGTGTAACAGTTGATAATTATTACATTTAGTGAAGTGAAGAGTTAATAAAGTACATTAATTCAAAATAAGATGCAGGCAGTACAGTTTCATTGTCCATGAACAAGTCTTAAAAATAGGAGATACCTAAACATATCGCTCCTTTATTGCAACATAGTCATTCTACAAAAACAAACGATCTTGGCAAAATGCGATTAAAGTTTTCAAAATGTACCGATTTAAAGATATATTTTGCTATAACTTCGGTTCAGTTTGAGATATAATACGAGAAGGTATGAAGGAAAACTTTGCTAAAGTTACTTCAAATTTTGAGATATGACTATGATGCAATGAAGGAGCGATATGTTTATTAGGTGATAAACACAAATTTTCAATTTCAATTTGTGTTGGTTTATATACCCGTGAAGTGCGAGGAAACCGAAATAAAATAATATTTTGGAAATTCGTGTAAGATACTACAACATACAACTTGAAAAACACATTGTCCTAAAGATTACAAATGAACCAATTGATAAGAAAAGGTTTGTAAGAAGCAGTCTGGTTGATGTTATTTTTGCATCAACCTTGGCACACATTTGACTGATATAGACGTTGTTTATAAAAAAGAAAACGGTGCACTTTTAACTATTTGTCCAACCTAAAAAATGAACGAAATTTTTCGGAAACATGATAATTAGTAAATTAAATCTGGAATATACTTTTTGACGACTTACAAAGCGCTTTGAGTGTGTCAGAAAGTTATTTCCTAAGCCGTTAAAAAATGCTATATATTTCTTTAAAATATTTTATATATTTTATTAATTAACTTTTTGATCTCATATCTTGAGTACCTCAATTTTTATTTTGTTTTTATTATTGGTTTATGAATTAAATTGTTATGTTTATGTTATCTTTTTATCTTGTATCCAGAGCATAATAATACTGAATAAAAGCATAATAATAGGGAATAAAGGCGTGAGATGATAATAATTCAAGTTCCTATTTCAATCTTCAATTAATTTTTTAGTATTGAACCATTTCTTTTACTTTCTTTGTAAACAAATTGCCTTACGTTTTTTTATAAAAGTTTTTTTCATTAATTAATAACAAAATTTACTTTGTATTATTTATATGGAGCGGGATCCCGGCATCCCGGGAAATTTAAAAAAATTTCCCGTTTTCCCGGGAATAGAAAAAGTCCGGAAAAAAAAACTCTACTTCCGTGTTTTTATTTATTGCATTTTGCATTTTCAATATATTTTTTTGCGTCAAAATTTTTTCTCACTTCATTTTTATTCGTGAGTTTATTTGACAGTTCAAAGTGGGAAGTTTTTCACAAAAATTTTACAGGCACAGTTTTCTGTAAATTGGCTAATAAAAATTTCTTACGTGACAGCTATTAATCGCCAAAAATGTTATAGACACAGTTAAGTAAAAAAAACAGTTGTTTGTTTAAACTTATGCCATTTTTGTTTCATTTCTCGATGCGGGAGTTAGAGATCAATATAATCCAAATTCTCAAGCAAAAATGTATTGGCCATGGTGCAGTTACGATCTCCATTGGCCTTAAGCGAGTCCGGCTTAATTATTCTAGATTAATAAGGCTTTATAGGCTTGTTATTATTTGAATTTTTTTTTTTAAATATAAATTAGGTCTGATGATGCTACCATAGTATCAGCTGAACAAAACTCTACAGTTCTTTTGAATGTAATGGAGTCTGTAGGTTCTGTTGTGGGTAGGTCTCACCCCATCCGTGGCAATTTTGTTTATTGATGACTGATTTTCAAAGTAAGTTTGGATAATATGGTAGCGTTGGCTTAGCGTAAATCTATTAATGTTGATCTGCCAGAGTACTTTTAATACTGAACTTAAAATAGTATGATTTCGGCAAAAAATTCACTTTAAAACAATTTTTTTTTTGGAATATCGAGCACTTATCGTAAAAATAGCTTCAGCGACTTCATTTCCAATTTTCATTTTCATACACAATTTTTTTGATATAAAATTAAAATAAACCTTCTTCTGTAAAATTGTGTTTTTTGGCGCTTAAGCTTTTTTTGCGTTAAGGGTTCGATATGTTGACTTATACATTATTAATCAGGTAGATTGATTTTTTGTTTATTTAGCACAAACATTTTTAGCTCAGGGACTTGATAATGTCTATTGGTAAAAGATGTTGGCACAATAAAAATCGTCATCTATTTCAACTTAATTCCTTGCCTAAAACAGTCTTATTAGAAGAAGTGGTTTCCTATCATAATTCTATTTTCCACAACTTTTTTACAAATGTTAATTTTGGAAGAAAACTACAAAAATGTCTTATAAACATATTCAATAAAATTTAGCCAGAATATTAAAAAAAACATTTTCTTATTTCAAACATAAGAATCTAAAAAAATTCTAGAGAGATCAGTCTCAAATTAAGTCTTTTTCTAGAAATCACCTTATCTCAAACTACTTTTGAAATGTGTGCATTGATACAAAAAGAAACTCTAATGCATTCAAACATTTTTATTATAAAAACCATAATAGTTTATAAATTAAATACAAGTACTCACTTTGTATTGCAGCCTTATTTCCATTCCTCTATCAATTTTTAAATAATGAAAAACAATATCTTGTCATATGTTTCCTTAATGCATCGCAATCATTGTTTTAATCTTTTTCGAATTTATGGCACATTTTTAACATACAGAAATAATAAAAAAAGTAAAGACTTTTTTTACTTGAGTGAAAGGGGGCTTAATACTAAATTGGAATATGATTTTATTGATGCACTGCACTTTGGTTTAAAACAGTTTAAAAAATTTTTTTAATAAACAATAACAAATTAAAATGCCTTTTGACTCTACAGGAAAAAATGCATTTATATTTTAACAAATGGGGTCTGCCAGACTTCTATGGGGGATAAAGACCAAAAAACAATTGAGGGTTTGGCAGCACGAGCACACTCAAGTTTCATCATTAAATTAAAGCTTCATACTGTTGTTTGTTTTATCTTTTAATTTTAATATTTTTCCTTAAGCCACACTCTGCCGTGCCACACGTGCTCTATGCTCCAGCATATGTTGTGCAAAAATAGCTAGAGGTATGAGCATCAATTCAAATTTTCTGCTGCAACTTAATGCACTCGTCACATTCATATACAAATTTATAGACAGCAAGATGATTTTTATGGCAACTTTTCCCCGTTACACTGCCACTTTTATGCATAGACTGGTGATCTCTTTCTGTGTGCGTGAGTGTATGTGTATACTCGCATATTTCATGAGTAAATTAAAGCCACATATTTCATTCATATACAAATTGATAAAAAAAAAGTAAAACAAAAATGAAAAAAGAAATATGGTGGAAAAAATTAAATTTGTATAATAAAAATGACGTTATACAGGAAATTAAAAAAATAAATACAAACAAATAAAACTGAAATGTGTTCTACTGTGCATAGACGTGAGTGTGAGTATTTATGCATGTATATGTGATATTAAAAATATTATTCAGACACATGCAAAATAAACTTAACTGACTTCCTAGGTAACCATTGAAAATGTACTTGCAAATGTACTAATTTGCACTATGGGCAACGAAAAATTAAAATTTGATAATATCAAATATGACGAAATGTTTATTTAAGTTTTTTTTGAACAATGTGAAGTTTTTCTAAAAAAAATTAAATTTTTCGGTATAAAAAAATTAAAATTTTTTTTAATGAAAAATGGTTTTGTTTGTGAAAAAGTTGAAATTTTTAAAAAAAAAAAGTTTTTCAAGATTTTGTTAGTCGTGCTTAATTCCCAATTTTTATTATTGATAAAAATACTGATATTTATTGTTGAATGGATAAGCTATTCCGATGCGCATTTCACTGGTTGCTTAGGCCAGATCGTCAGGAAAGTTTTTTTAAAAAGCTAAATTTTCGTTCAAAAGTACTTTTTTTGAGGAAAAAGGAACTCTTTGAAGAAGTGACTTTTTTTGTTTAACAACATTTTTTGTGAAAAGTGATTTGATATAAAAACTGCCGATTTTGGCAAGGTTAGGTTCCTTGGGTAGCCATCGAGAGGCAGCTCACTTGGGTCCTTTAGTGGTCTCATTGTGATACACAGTGCCAACGCCCATCATACAGAGCAGTTTCTCAATAGGCGTTACTGTAAAATCCATCCAATTCTCATTCCTCATGAAGAGAAGAAGCAACTTTAGTTCTATTCTAGATAGATCCCCCAAACAGGTAAACACCGGTTTTCCCATGTATTTTTCCCTAATGTTTCGAACTCCAGGACAATATCATTACGGGACAAGGTTATAACAACTTCTGCAGCAGTCATTATATCGCAGACCCATTCTCCTTGCATGAGTCTCAACAGGACATTGCCCAATCACAACTGACACCACTGTTCTAATCTGGTCCCTATTGAACCTAAGTCGAGAGCTAGTTCACCAGGCTGATGTCCTGGATATGAAGCAGGTGGATTAGCAAATCCATTCCAATTGCGCAACGCAATAAAACTTACACTCAGTGTTGGGCAAAATACATGGTTTGCGGTATTTAAAATACAAAATACAAAATACTTGCTGGTCATGTATTTAAAATACAAAATACTTTCAGGTTATGTATTTAAAATACAAAATACAAAATACTTACTCATCCTGTATGTATTTAAAATACAAAATACAAAATACTTACACATCCTGTATGTATTTAAAATACAAAATACAAAATACTTCCATTTATTGAACGTATTTCAAATACAAAATACAAAATACTTCCACGTCATGTACATTAAGGTTATAACTTTTTTTTGAGTGCAAAATACCACTCCAGCGCCATGTGGGGATTTTTGTTCTGATAATAAAAAACTGTTTTTTAAGCTGATTCGGTGAAAAAAGTTTCCGCACCGTAAGCGATTCCTAAAACTCCATATTATGTGTAAATTTTATTTTTGGAAAAATGGTTTAATGTTGAAGATTATACATATATGAATTTAAACAAAAACGAAATTATTTAAGACAAGAGCCACTGATTTAATGATGAAAATAAAAAATAAAAACAAAACTTCAACGCTTTCGGTGCGGAAACATTTTTCACGAAAGATGAAAAGTAACACCATATTTTTTTATATTTTGGTAGATTAAAATGCAATCAACCATCAATAAACTGACAGAATATATTTTGTAAACTATGTTTTTAAAATACAAAATACAACCATTTTTTTATGTATTTAAAATACAAAATACAAACTACTTATATTTATTGTATGTATTTAAAATACAAAATACAAAATTCTTGCTGGATATGTATTTAAAATACAAAATACAAAATACTTGCACGTCATGTATTTAAAATACAAATACAAAATACGTATTTGTATTTTAAATACGTATTTCAAATACATGTATTTCAAATACTGCCCAGCCCTGCTTACACTTGATAAGTGACTTACATCGAATGAATGTGATCAATGAATGTGCCATCTAGACGACCACCTCGTTTGGTAAGCTTATCTGCTATCTGGATGCCCGTGCAGTTCGCATGCCCTCGTACCCTCACAAGTGTTACCTTCGATTGCTTCGCAATCTCAATCTCTCTCAAGACATCCGATATTCTACAGTTAACTTAGATGTCGTATAGACATCCGTTAGAGAAACAATGGCAGCCTTTATATCAGTAAAAGTACATATGGGGCATTATTTATAAAGCGGACAACCCAATAAGAAACATTTTGTTGGAATTCCTTTATATTTGGCATAACTATAGTTCTAGTAGATATGAATAAGTGTGCAAAATGTGTTTTTTTATTATGTTTATTTGTCGAGTTACGGGGTGGTAAAGTGTTGCCGTTTCCAAAAAAATGTTTTTTCAAATTATTTCGAACTAAAAATTAATCAAACAACAAGAAAAATTTTAAGTAATTCTTATAGAAAATCGATTGATCTTTAAATAAAAAAAAATTGATTTGAAAAAAAAAATTATTCATCTGCAAAACCGGAAATGGCCAATTTAAATAAAAAAAATTCTAACTTAGTCCTAATATTTTTTTTTTAACCGAAATTAGCCTATAATGTCCTTATTATATTGTAAAAGTTTTATTATGTGACATTAATTAGTTTAAAAGTTATGCAAAGTTCTTTACACTCGTAAATGTGGTTATTGCAATGTTGTACCGTAAAAGATAGGAAAGAACAAGTTTAAATTTTTATTTTTCTCAAACTTATTTTTATTTTTTTTTATTTATTTATTTTTTTATTTTATTTATTATTATTAATAAAATTTTTTGACGTGCTAAATTCCAAATTTTTATTTTTAATAAATACACTGAAATTTATTATTAAAGGAGAGCTAGTTTCTATGCGCATTTAACTAGTTGATTTGGCCAGATCATTAGGAAACCTTTTTTTCTAACTTCGACCTAATTTTTTATTTTCTTTTTAGTGAAATAAGCCTGCGGCGTACTTATTATATTGTAAAACTTTTATTATGTGCTCTTCAAAAAGTTTTAGGTTTTAAGTTTTAAACTAACAGATGTGTCACACAATAAAACTTTTGCAATATAATAAGGACACTATAGGCTTATTTTGGTTGAAAAAAAAAATTAGGACTAAGTTTTTGCAGATGAAAATTTTCTTTTTTTCAAATTAATTTTTTTTTATTTAAAAATTAAACGATTTTTTTTTTATTAATATTTGGTTCGAAAAAATAATTTAAAAAAACATTTTTTTGAAACAAATAAACATCATAGAAAAAAATATTTCGCACACTTATTTATATCTACTAGAACTTTAGTTATGCTAAATATAAAAGAATTCCAACAAAACTTTTTTATTGGGTTGTCCGCTTCACAAATAATGCCCCATACATCCCCCGATATGCGATAATATTCAAGCCAGTAACCCACACAGCGCGGTTTTTTTTTTTTGGAGTTAAAAATTATTTTAAATAACGTTATTTTGTTATTTTGTACTTTTTCGCATTTTTAGGTTATCTTATAATATGCGGATTAAAATCTTCTAGAAAAAAGTAGTAAGCATGTTTTTTTAACTAAGAAAATGGGTTTTCAAAAATTGGTGCATAACAAAAAGTGCTTTTAAATTTTTTTTTTATCAAAAAGTACCTTTTCCATTAGCTCGTTTCTGTATTTCTCGCATCGTAAAATTTCTTACATGAAGTGTGAAACAAAAAATTCCATCGTTTCTCGATTTATGAGATAAAAGTGTTTCTGTATTTGAATGCGAAAACAGACACAACAAATTCTGTTTATACTGGAATATTTCCAGTACTTAAGTGTCAAATAAAAGCGAAACGTCAACAAAAGAAATAAATATAATAAAAACAGGGCTGCCAGATTTGACGAGTTATCGTTATCTTGACGATTTTTTGTTCCGATATTAACAAAGTGACGTTTTGATGATTTTTTCTAAAAAAGTGACGAAAGCAAAAACAAAATCAAAAATATTTTATAATTTTGTTGTTACTTTCTATAGAAATTCATCTTGAATTTTTAAATTTCAAACACTTCTATTTTGTGGCGTTGAAAATTGAAAAAAAAATAATATGAATGTCTGTAGAAAGCAACAACTAATTTATAAAATATTTTTGATTTTATTTTTGCTTTTAATGAAATTGTTGGCGTTGCGTTTTACACTATAAGCCCCTTATGCCCGTAATTTCAACAAATAGGTATCTAGCTGTGTATAGGTATCTATGGTTTTCATAATTTTAAAACGTATTTCTAACCTACGGGTTAAAGTGTAATGTATTTTACCCCATCGATTTTCGGTAGTTAATTCACGTAGGCAAAATTAACGTTGAAGTTACCACAATAGTGATACCGGATAGGTAAAGATGACTGTTAGGTATGAACACCACTAGATATCTATTTGTAGAAATTTCGGGCATTAGTCTTCGAAATAAGATAATTGTAAATATTTTGATATGTTTGTTTATTAGAAAAAAAGATATCTTAAGAAACAAGGCTGCTTAAATTTTTATATTTATCCCTATTGTGAAAATTGTCCTCGAAATTGTTTGTTTCTTCCCCAAAAAATGTATCGGCAAAAGCAAAATTTCGAGGGAAAGTAATGGACCGACTTGGCTTATTTTGAACATTTAATACTTCTTATATACATATACAAAATATGATTGATATTTGATATTCTTAGCTTATATGTACACTTTTGTGCCAAAACCATTATTTCGGCAAGAAAGAAATTTGTTTGTCTCCCAGTAAAAACTTTTTCAAAATGGATAGCTTCTTTCACTCGTTATTAAGTAGCTTTCTTCCATAAGAACTTCGAATTAAGATAAAAAAAATGACTTACTTTTGAGTTGGTTCTTTTTGGCACAACCCTTGTAAAATTCATTAGTTTTTCAGTAGAATTGTATGTAGTGCTTTTATGTGTTTCTGATTACTTAACATATTATTTTGTAGGCGAAGATTTAACTGGGTCTTTAACCCGTTTATTTATGAACCGATTTTTTTAATTTTAACTACAAGGTATTCTACTAAGTCTATTTCAGGTAAAAAAGAAAACGATTATAGGAATAGGTAAATTAAAGATTTATATCTCAATTATTAAATAATAATTATTATTTTGTTTGATTATTTTTTAATAAAAGTCGAAACAAATTTGTTTAAAATTGATTTTAAATTGCACGATTTTTAAAACAAAAAAGACGATCTTTTTTATTTTTTTCTCAGGATATTGACGATTTTGACACAAATTTATCTGGCAGCACTGATTAAAACCAAAACAAGAAAAGGCTAACAAAAATTTAAACTAAAGGTTGGTTAAATTTCAAGGGCCGATGTTGATTTTGAATAAAACACAAACTATGCAGGAAATTATTGTAATTTTATTTTATTATGATATATTGGTATTACTCAATTATGTATGGAACAAAATATCGGCCAAATGGGCGCCGCGACCACGGCGGCACACCTCCATCCGATGGTCCAAATTTTCGATGACCCTGAGGCATAATGGAGGTTCTATGCCGTTAATGTGCCGAATTATCTCATCCTTTAGCTCTTGAATTGTTGCTGCCTTATCGAGGTACACCTTTTCTTTCAAATAACCCCAAAGAAAAAAGTCCAACGGTGTCAAATCACATGATCTTGGCGGCCAATTGACATTCGCCATTACGTGAGATAACACGGCCATTGAATTTGTTGCGCAAAAGAGCCATTGTTTCGTTAGCTGTGTGGCACCGTCCTGCTGAAACCACATATCGTCCACATCCATATCTTCCAATTCGGGCCATAAAAAGTTCGTTATCATCTCACGATAGCAAACACCATTCACAGTAACTGCCTGACCGGCCTCATTTTGGAAAAAATACGGCCCGATGATGCCGCCAGCCCATAAACCGCACCAAACAGTCACTCTTTGTGGGTGCATTCGTTTGTCGACACTCAATCTTAAAATCATTCGCCCAAATGCGGCAATTCTGCTTATTGACGAATCCACTGAGGTGAAAAAGTGCCTCATCACTGAAGATCATTTTCTTCGAAAATTGATCATCCATTTTCATAATAAGTCTGGATAACTTTAACACGTTGTTGGATTGTGTATCTCTCCATGGTTCAAATTGAGTAAGTCTGAAATAGAGAAATGTCAAATAAAATTCGGAAAAAAACTTGGCGTTTAGGTGTGGTTCACATTCAACATCGGCCCTTACAATTTAACCACCCTTTAACAAAATATAACAATTGTTTTTTGTTTATTTTCATCATATAAATTATGCATTTATAATTTATATTCCTTCTATTTTTTTTATTTATTTAAAAAAAATAGTATATAAACATATTTTAAATTCAAAATATCTACATTTTGTTTTTCTCGCCACCAATTTCAAATGTGACTTATTTTGACAGTCTTGAAAGAAACTTTTCGCAAAATATTGTTATAGAAACACTTTTTCTCGCATCCTTCCAATAATTGCTGGAAAATTATTTAAATGACAGATAATTCTCGCAAAAAAAAGATACAGAAACACTTGTGTGAGAAAAACCATTTTTTGTTTCATTTCACACTATTTATGTTGCAATTCACACGTTTCATGCGAAAAGTTTTACGATGTGAGATATACAGAAACGGGCTACATAGTCTTTGAAATTTTATCATAAAGGTTAACTTTTCGCCTTAATGAAAGATACAGTCTTTGTAACACCGAATTACAATTAAAGTTAACTAAAACAGTTGTAAGCGCAAGTAAAACTCTACCATTTTGATGTTTGACTAAAAACCAGACTCGCCTAGGATCTACGGAAATTGCTTCTGCATTGAACCATTTTTTAATGCTCTCAGTTAAAAAAAAGTCAGATAAAGAATTCTTATATAGTTCGAACTGTTTTGCTTGTACAAGATATCACTATAACATTTCCATTAAGAGGACATAGCTTTAACGAGCTGAGAGTATTTGGTCGTTTTATAAATACGTTAAAATACATGCTATTATAACGATTTAGTAGAGTATACTCAAATTTATTCTAATCATGGCCAAGTTCTCTCAATAAAAAAGACCTTGAATCAATTAACAAAATATGTATACTTTGATATAAATCTCATCATATGTATATAGTATACTAGGCATCATTCGTGTCATATTTTGGAAACAATAAAAGTCTAAAAATTTGGAAATAGCTGACTGACGTGGTATGACTTGTTTTATTTTAATGAGCGTAGCGAAGTGCAGTCTTTTATAAAAATAACACAATTGTCAAAACCAGTTTGCATTGTTGTAGAGGTGAGCATACCTTTTGGATAGACCTTGGAATACACAAAATAAGACTGCTTTAATAATTCATCCCTTTATGTTAACTAATGCACACGTACATATGTATGTATTTCAAATTTGTTGCTGTGTAGATTCTTTTTAAAAGGCTAACTTCCCTTATTTATGTTTAAACCTTTTTTTTTTTGGGATTTCATCTTCTTTTCCTTTAAATTCTCATTGCGTTTATAAAATATTTTATGTATATAGTTTACATTAATAACGTTTTATTCACTCTGGCTTCTCTTCAGTTGTCGAATAAATCTTTCGCCTTTTACTAAAGATTTCCGTGGAGAGGAGCACTCTAATGAGTCTAAATATAATTTTTGCTAAGACTTTCCGAAAGGATGGTCATAAATAATAAATTTCAGTATTTTATAAAGTAATTTTCTGAAAATAGTTTGGAAAATTTCAGTACCTAAAACAATTGTGTTGTACCAGGGATGATTAAACAAACAAAAATTTTAATTAATTATTTAAGTATTTTAAAGATATTTGAATAACAAAAGACTGAATTTTTTCTTTTTAGTAAAAACGCCTTCTATGTAAATATTTTAAGTTTGAGAAAACAATCACAAATTTTAAAAAAATTGATTTTTTTTTTTTTTTTGGTTTAAAAATGCTGACTATTTTAAATGCTTTTGTCACCCATTGTGCAATTTGCAAGCATTCATTTTTGTTATGAATAATATTCTTTATTTAGTAAAATTTTACTCGTTTACAAATACAACTGCATTTGTGAGCACTTTCAAATTTATATTGTTGATGTGAGTGTAAAAATATTGTGTGCCTGTATTTGAGTGCTTAAAATAAAGATATTAAATTATATTCATTTATATTTTGGATGTATGCATACGTTATTCTGTAGTTACCCTGCAGGAAATGTCACTAGTGAATCTGTACTGATTCACTATTGACACAGTCACCAGTACTAGTGACTTATTATACCCCAGACAATGTTATTTACTATAGACATTTAACATGTGCGTGTCATTGGAAATCTACTACTGACGTTGGTACTACTGACTAGGTACTGACTAGGTAGTTTCTTTGGGAACATATGTAGACATTGGAACCAGAGAATCACTAGTACATGTAGTCTACACTTTTGGTACGAATACAATTTTTTTTATTATTTCTTTAACTTTTATAGGAATTGTACTTCTCAGTTGTTATTGATAAAATTGTTTTCGTATTAAAGCCAAATATAGTGGCAAATGTAGTGTAGTGTAGACACTTCGTTGACAATGTCACCAAAATAGTCGACAAAACTGGTGACTTGGAGACACTTGCACCCAGGTTTCCTTCAGGGTAAGTACTTAAAATACATTTATAAGTATATAAAAAGTAGCAAAACGTAAAAACAAATAAAAGAAAGAATTGCCACTTGTAAATTAAATATAGGAAAAATATTCTACTTAAAAATCCACGCACACATGCATTTACGCAAATACACTCTTGTTGTTTTTTTTTTTTTGTACATTTAAATATAAAAAGAGTGGAAAAATATTTCATTTACACAGCAAAAGAGGTTAATTATTTTATTAAATGCTGTATTTTGTAGTGGCTGCGGAACTGCTGCTGTTTTCCTTTTTATGGTTTAATTTGTTTCTCGAATGCTGCTTCTGATTTTTTATATTCATTCTTTTCCGCAGTACATGTTAATTTAACGGAAATACAGAATTTTTAAATTTTTATTCAGACGAAATCAAAAGCAACGTGGAAAATGTTAAGTGCTTAAACAAGTAGAACGTTCAATGAACCTGAACATTAAGAAAAACTGTTTTAAACTGTTTATCAAATTAATTGCTGAAAAATAGTGATAAATTAGAAATAATATTGTATTGGATTTTTCATGTAAATCGTTTTATATTTGAATAGGGAACAGCTGTAGTTGTTTTAACGATAAGTGGATTTGTTTTTGATTTGAGCGATACTTAATACCAAATAATTAAGGGATGGAGTTATATGCAAATGCATGTTTTTCTTGTAATTTTTACATTCTAATGCTCAATTTTTGGGAAAATCTTAGCAAGGTGGTCTGAATATTAAACCAATACAACAACAACAGAAAAAGCAATAGCAAACAACTGTTTTTGGAGGCCACCTTGGGAATAAATACACTTTTTTATGATACCCCTGCAGATAACGAGACTAGTTCATACATGCATGTAAATAGTAGTCCTTAAAGGAGTAGGAGTACTCCAAAACTACTCCAAATATATGGGTAAAAGGTGGTCCATTTAACATTACGATGTCCTAGGAGGGGACCATATAACCCACCGAGGTAGTCCCTAAACTACTCCATGGAGTACTAAAGTGGGTTAGTTTTAAAAGTACTCCATGTCACTCCAGCATGGAGTACACTAAAGGGGTAGTTTAAGCATTTTTCATTTTTTACTAATCGCTTTTTATGGCGTGCCCTGTAGTCTATTATTACTATTATTAAATATATTTACTTGGTATTTTTAATTTGTTTACCTTTTTTCACAAATTTCACACTTTCACTTTTAAATAAACCATTAATAATGGACACCATCAGGTCTACCAATGTGTAATACTGTAAACGATAGAAAAGTATACATCATGGAGTTGTTGGTAGCACTGCATGCTAATTTCTTATAACATGGTCCATATTACAGAAGATTGGACCATGTTGTAAGTAGTCCATTTAAGCCACAATGGACCACGTAGTCCAATATTATCTGTAGGGATTTTTTTGTAATTAGTAGTGCTACCATACTTTTATCTTAATTAAATAAGACTTTTTTAACAAAACTCAAAAAATCTGTATTTGAATACGATTTAAGTTTTTATGAAAACTAACTAAATATAGATTTAAATATTATCCTGAAAATTGGGCATAAGTTATTAATCCATTTTTCCGAATCACAATGTTTGGTGAGAAATCGCATCGGTTTGTCGTTATTTAATATATTTTTATACCCACACCACAATAGTGGAGAGGGTATTATGCATTTGTGCTGATGTGTGTAACGCCTTAAAATATTGGTCCTAGACCCACCTTAAAGTATACCGATCTACTCAGAATCACTTTCTGAGTCGAACTAACGATGTCCGTCCGGCTGGCTGGCAGGCTGGCTGGCTGTCCATGTAACCTTGTGCGCAAAGTACAGGTCGCAATTTTGGAGATAATTTGATTAAATTTGGGATATAGGTTTTAATTGGTACAAGGACCAAGCCTATTGAAAATGGGCCTAATCGTAGGACAACGATAGAAGATAGGGGGAAATTTCTTCCTCTCAGAAACTATCCAACCGATTTTAATGCAATTTAAAACTAAGATAGAACCATATCCATATGGACACACAAGGTATGCATCTTTTAAAAAATAGGACCACAAGGGGAGATAGGGGCAATTTATGCCTCTCAAACCGATTTTAAAGAAATTTAAAACATAGATAGATCCATATCTATATGGACGCATAATCTATACAGTTTTTCAAAAATAGGACCACAAGGGGATATAGGGGGCAATTTCTGCCTCTCACAAGCTTTCAAACCGATTTTAATGAAGTTTATAAACATAGATAAATCCATACTCATATGGACACATAAGCATGATGTGTTTTTAAATACTGTGGTGTAGGGTATCATATGGTCGGCCTTGGCCGACTATACTTTCTTACTTGTTTGACATATCGCCGTTCGTAAATATAAATTACATTATAGACAAAATGATGATAAAGAACACAATAATTTACGAACGTAAATATTTTGATTAAAGAGGCATTATGACAATGGGGTGTGTCTCTAATATCGTCTACTGAATTTTAGAGAATATACTTGTGTATTATTCTCACTTCGTTATTGAAAAAAATTGTGGAATTAACAAAGAAATATTCCAAAGAAGTTTTGCTTTACTTCTTAAATTGAAAAAAAGTGCAACTGACGCGCATCGTTCGCTCACCGAAAACTTATCCTGAATATGTTCTACTGAATATAACATGCGAGAGGGTCGACAAAAAACTGCCTAGTACATCAATTCTATAATTTTTTGAAATTTAAATACCAATATCGTTGGTTACTTACACGAGTTTCTTATTCTAAATTTTAAGTTAAAAAACATTAACTACAAATATCATTAAAATTTTTAAGGCCTTATTCATAAAAAATATTTCTGGTTAATAAATAACAGATTTTCATAGGAAATTCGTTTAATAAACCTCTAATAAATCAAAAATATTTTTTATGAATATGGGGGTTAAAACGTAAAAGTGGAAATTTTTTAAAAAATATTAAATAAAATTGCCAAAAAAATTTTGTTCAATAAAACGTCAATAAAATCGAGTAAGTATTTAAACAGAACTGCGTCGAAACCACATTTTCCATACAATTTGACATAAAAATGTGTCGTAAAAAGCCATCGAGAATAATATCTGTTATACTTTGAGAACGTTTCTTCTAATGCTCTCACATATAGACACTTATTTTCCCAACAATGCTACCATACTTTCATTAAATTGAAGTTACTGGCGATGTTTTAATTACGGGCCTTAGTATTTTTGACTTGGCTCATTAGCAACTAAAAATTAAATTAAACCGAATCGTATGAAAGCGTAACCAGAAGCGCCCTACCTACACTGAAAGAATTTTCTTCACAATACCAATGCATTTTGACATTAATCCCATGAAAAATTGCATTAAAAAGGAACCTTTGCAGCGCTTCGTTCAATGCAAACCTGTTTCATTAAAATGTATTTAATGAAACATTACATTAAATATATGAATATTATTCATTGGATGAATACTTTCAAAAAAGTAAAAAAAAATTTTTTTAATATTTTTTTTTTTTTGTTTTTTTTTTAAAATTCATTAACTAATCCCGCGAAGCTTTACGCTTATCTGCAGCAACCATAGTTTTTGGCGGGAATCGATCCCGCAACCTCGGCGCTGATAGACTAGCTCACTACCAGCTAGCCTACCGGGGCATTGTAATTTTTGAATAAAAAAACTATGTTTTTTGCCATTACTCAATTAAGAGCGTAAATATGAGATTAAATTGTCCAAAACGACAATAACAACGTTGATCTTTTTTCGTATACATCTTCTGGTTGACAACAGTTTAAAATAAGGGTGTGTTTTTTTAAAGGAGAATATTTGCCTGTTCATTACTTATTACATACTATATGTAGGTAGGTATGTACATATTAAAGAAAACTAAAAACATACATATTTATGGATTGAAAGTTTTTGTTTCATTACTATAATGAAATTTTTCATTGTCATAATGAAAATTTAAATTTATGGAAGCATGCTTTTTCGAAATATTTTTCTACTTTTAATTATTGTGACTATAGAGTTATTTGAATGTTAAAAATAATTTTTTTTCAATCATTGAAATATGTTGCATTTATAAAAAAATTTTTGATTTCATAAATTTAATGGCATATTACATAATTAAATCTTGCAGTTTTTAATTAACAATTAAACATTTTTTTAAGGAAACTAAAATGTTGTATTAATTTATGAATATATGTTTGTATGTTTGTATATTGATTTTTTTATGTTCCCAATTAAAATATTTTGTTTAACTTGGACAAACTTAAGTTTTTATAAAACGATTCATTAAATAAATGAAGCATTTTTCTTTCAGTGTAGCTGTTTAAATAAGACCACACGAGTACAGGGGCACTATACCGTACAGAATTGATTCGCTTAAAGCAAGCATTGACAGAAAAATGCCCGGGCTTTGCGACCAGACATGCAGTTGATGTATTCTGTCATAACAAGACAAGTCAAAGACTATTAAAGAAATAGGTTGGTAAAAAGTTTTATATTTACCGCTCTTTACCCTAAAATTTGCCCCGTCCAACTACTATTTGTACCGGTACCTAAAGGTCATTTGAATCTTACCGAATTTAAACAAATTATCTTGAATTACTGAATTACTTTTTGTATTTTTAGTCAGAAATTTAGGTTTAAAAACAAGTAAGAAAGTACAGTCGTTCAAGCCCGACTATATTATACCGTACATCACAGTATTCAGAGACAAATTTTGAGCCCAGGGACAATCGTTGACGCGCTAGAACAAAATTATGTTATGTGCTTAAGTTTCATAAAAGAATTCTCTTTAATTGATTTTAGCGAGAGGGTTTTAATGGGACCTATGGTCAATTTTGGACCTACCGCAATAAAATTTTGTCATGCATAGAAGCTTACGTAAAAGTGTAGCGAAATTTTATGGGATTACCAAGATTTATAAGGAAGCATTAAAAGTTATTTTCGAGACTAGTAAATTCAAATATGGACCGATTCCAGTTAAATTTGGTAAGCACATTGATTAACATTGCAATTAAAAAAATCTTAAACCGAATTTAATCTACATACTAACATAATAAGATTGTTTATGGTCACAAACACATTATTCCGGAATGAAGCTTGTATGAGTGATACGTGAAATTATGGGAAGATTCTCAAAAAAAAGAGTCGGTCGGTATACTAAATGGTGGATGTAAAACCAATATGTTTTTGTGTTACACACGTTAGCACAAACTCATAATATCCTACTATTGTGGTGTGGGTATTAGAATACCCTGCAAATAATAGGACCAATCCAAACACGCGTGTAAAGAGTAGCTCACAAGGGGCTAGGACTAGTCCAAAAGCAACCCAAACGTATGGAAAAAAACATGGTCTATTTAACATTACGATGTCCTAGGGCAGGACCACATAACCCAGCTTTGGACTACAAAGAAGTAGTTTTAAAACTACTCCATGGTGTACTCAAGAGGATTAGTTTTAAAGTCGTTTAAAAACGAAAGCACGTCGTTAAAAAACGAAGACATGTCGTCTCACTACAAACACTTTTTAACAATGACATGGTCCATGCTTGCATTACATCGGACCAGTCCATGGAGTAGTCCATTTTATCAAAATGGATCAGGTGGTCCAATATTATTTGCAGGGTAACAATAATTAAGTTGCCATTCACTTATTTCACAAATATTTCTTTACTTTGTTCAAACCGATTTTTTTTAATTGTGCGTGTGGGGGTCCGGAGAATACTGTTTTAAAATGTGTAAGAAGCAAAAACCAAAAAGTATAAAAATAACCTAATATTGCACACATTACCAAAATCTTCTAAAAACACAGAAATTTAAACAAAAAAACCACATGTTGCCCATGTGCATTGGGATAACAACAACAACTGCAATAACATCACCACAAGAGAATTTACAACACCACTTCTTTATAAAAACAAAACAACGTAAGTATAACGCGATTCATCCAAAGAATACCTCCGCTCTTGAAACGCAAAAAAAGTATTGAATTACTATTCAATGCCGAAAATAAAAAAGATAAAATGATTTCTTGCTGTGTTAAAAAACAAAAACAATTTTAAATGCATCATTTAAGCAGACAAACGGCATTTGCGTTTCCCACCATTATTATTAGGATTTTGAACGGAAACCAACAGCAGCCAGTAAAACAAGAAGTACCAGAAGAAAAAGATTGAACAAAAAGTAAACACACTTTTAAAACGAAGAAAAAACAACATAATCGAATGAATAACAATAAAAAAAAAGAATGAGTCTATTTGCTTCAAAGTAAGAAAACTAAAACGCTGTAAATTGAAAAGATAAACATTTGAGACTGTCTACCTGTTGTTAAGTCTGAGTTTATACGGTTCATTCTTTACTGAAAAGATTGCTACTTTATAGGCGAGAGGGGCGAGTGGAAAAGAAACGAGTACATACCCCTCGCCTCTCTCGCCTATAAAGTAGCAATCTTTTCAGTAAAGAATGAACCGTATAAACTCAGACTAAACAGCGCACAAATAAGAACATTTTAAAGAATTAATTCATTGAAAAAGAAAAAACAAAATTTAACTTATTAGAAAAATATTTAAAATCCAAATTATACTCTTACTATTAAGTTTGGATATAATTAAAGTTTCTATACGGGAAATATTTCCATGAAAAAATTATTTTTTTTTTTTAATTTTCGATCATTTTAAGATGAGATAAATGTTTTAACATTATTTTGGTAGCTCTTGATCATAAAGAGGGTATTGACTCAAAATTTAAAAATTTTAAGTGAAAGCAAAGCAATTTTCTTTTTAACAGTAAAGGTATATCGTCGGCTTAATATGCAAGCCTGCTAAATCCAGTTTTTAAGTGAATTTAGATTTTGGTGCCGTGTAGTACAGAAAGATAAGCCTTGTCGACCATCGTATAGTTTTTCTTCAATTTGAGTCCTGACGTAGGTAAAACCAACTATATTTTTTGTTTTCCTCTCAAGCTGCAAATATGAAATATAAAAAGTTTTTTGTCTCTCCTGTAAAATGTGCTGAAAGGGAGTTAGCAAGTTTGCATACTTTTTTTTCAAACCAACCGTTTGATTATAAAAAAGTAGATAAAATAGCACGATATTTTAATAGCGGGTATAATGATTGTTGTTACGTGTCGATTTTTTTTTCAAAAAGTGAAAAAATAAAATATTAATACAAATTTAATTATATACAAATATTTTTCCATTCTTCAAGCATAATTAAAAACAAATAAAAATGTATAGTCGCTCAACTCCGACCATATAATACCCTTCACCTCAGAATTTGTAAACAAATTTTCGACAGTGTACCCTATTTGGAAGCAGTGGACGGACAATCATGGATCTACTAGACAGAAATTACGCTATGAGGTTGAGATTGATGTTCAAGTTTTTTGAGCCAATTAATATTTAGATAAATTCATCTATATGAGATTTTTTGTATGTAAGTTTTTTTAGGGAGGAAGTTTCTATAGGACCTATGTTCTATTCTTCACTTACCAAAGCTATATTTTAATACGTCATTGTCGCCAATTTTTAATTTAATACATACTAACATTTATAAGGAAGTTTTGGCATTAAAAGCTATTTTCGGGAGTAGTATTTGTACGGGAGCTATAGTCATATTTGACCGATTTCAACTAAATTTGAAAAGTATACCAGTAAAAACATAAATGCTCTACTTACAATTCTACTGAAAGAACCAACTACAGTTGCCTCATGGTTTATTCGCAAAACATTATTCTACTGTGAAACTTTCTATAATTTCTGAACTCTTTATTTCTTCACTGCATTGCTTCCTCTAATTTTATATAGCCTGGAAGGCATGTTGTACCAAGGATATAAATTAAAATATAGCTGCGTTGTTTCACTAATAACCCAGTTAAAACTTCGCTTACTTTTTCAAAATGAATAGCTTCTTTAACTCATTATTTAGTAGCTTTCTTCTATAACTACATCTATAACAACTTCTATAACTACTTTTTTCTGGATGTATTAAAGGAAAAAAATAATGACTTGCTTTTGAATGCGTTCATTTTGGGACATCCCTTGTAAAATTCATTGGTTCTTTCCGTAGAATTGTAAGTAGTGCTCTTATGTTTTTCTGATTACTCAACACATTATTTTGTAGGCGAAGTTTTTACTGGGAAGTTTCTTAAATGCTTCTGTATCAATAGCATAACCACAAGTTATAGTTCTTAGAATGTTTGCTAAATTTTGCAGGGGATTATCGTCTACTGCTGTTATTAACGCAGCTAGATAAGGATATGAAAAAAACTTCTGGTGGTATTGCCATCATAAGTAGCTCCAAGCTTTTGTTAAGGCATATCAAGCAGTAAAGGGTGGTCCTAAATGGCAAAAAAAGAAAAATAATTACACCAGAAGCATTTCAAAATATTTATAATAATGAAATATCCATAAACTTTATAAGGATACTACAAAACACTATAATAGTGCATTTACACCTACGCCATAAACAGGTTATAAGTTGTTTATGATGATAAACTGGTTTGAGAAACTTGTTTATCCATACAAATTATAAACACGTTTGTAACTTGCTTTTGAGATAAACTAGTTACAAACAACCAGTTTTTGTTAATGCAACTCTGTTTTTTCAAATTTTGTTCTGGCAATGCTACTGATATTTGACATTTCATCAAAAATAAAAAAAATCAAGTGAAAAAAAATTTACTTTTGTCTGTAAAAAAGCCAAAACAGTAGTAAAAAAAATAAAATAAACAAAAAAAATGTTTAAAAAAGTTCAAAATTTATAAGAAATGTTAGTTTTTTTTACATATTTTCTTTTAGATGGACAACGGAAATAAAAGGTTTGTTTATATGTTCGTACTTTCAACTTTTTTTTATTATTGGGGCTAAGAACTTGTCAAAGATAAACAACTTAACTGTCAAAAATGCTGATGTAAACAGTATAGTTTATGAAAGTAGTTTACGGTCATAAGCTAGTTTGAAAATTACAAGTGTAAATGCATTATTAATTAAGCCCGATAGAACTTGAAATTGTAAAAAATAACACAAAAAATTAAATTGTAATCAAAATTTTTTTTTTATTCGAAAGTTCAATACGTGACATTAACATTTGAAAATGATTTCGGGCATATGGGCACCGCGGCTGTTCTTGACGAAGCGCATTCTGGACGTCCAATTTTGGGCCACTTTTTCGAGCACTGCTGGCCGTATGTCACGAATAACACGAACAATGCTGGCCTCCAAGGCGTCAATTGTTGCTGGTTTATCAGCATAAACCAGTGACTTCACGTAGCCCCACAGAAAATAATCGAGAGGTGTCAAATCGCACGACCTTGGAGGCCAATTGACAGGTCCATTTCTCGAAATCAACTTATCGCCAAATTTTGATTTCAATAAGTCGATGGTTGCGTTCGCCGTATGGCACTTAGCGCCATCCTGTTGAAACCACATCTCCTCCGGATCAATGTTATCCATATTTTCAAACAAAAAATCATTGATCATGGTGCGGTAACGATCTCCATTGACCGTAACGCGAGCTCCGGCCTCATTTTTAAAGAAATAAGGTCCGATGATGCCACCAGCGTGAAAACCGCACCAAACGGTGCATTTTTCTGGATGTAATGGAGTCTGTAGGGTCTCTTGTGGATTGGTCTCGCTCCATATGCGGCAATTTTGCTTATTAACAAACCCGTTAAGCAATATAAGTTGCGCGAATCGACGACTGATTTTCAAAGTAAATTTGGATAATTTAGTAGCGTTGTTCAAGCGTGAGTCTATTCATGATGATTTGTCAAAGTATACTGAAACGATAAAAAAAAATATTTCATCAAAATTTAATTTTTTGTGTTACTTTTTACAATTTAAAGTTCTATCTAGCTTAAAAAAACACCCTTTAAATGTTGGTGACGAAAGCAAGGTGTGCATTGCACACTGTGCAATGTGCAAAAAGTTCAGATGACTATAAAAGGATTTTGCCTTATTAAGACTTTCGGAAATAGATCGCAAGGAATACAAACCATTCAGATTGAGTATATTTTTTTTGGTATAAAACGAACATTAAAATCTTTTATTCATTATTAAATTATTTTCTTTTAAAAGGTCCCAGAAATGAAAGACAAAAAGAAGTTCGATAAATAAGAAATCCTTATGTGTCAGATTGATTAAATGTTTTGTTATAAAACGACCATTAATTGTCAATTATAATCTTCTAAATGGTCCCAGAAATGAAAGACAAAAAAGTCCGATAAATAAGAAATCCTTAATATAATCAAGATAGTATAGAATCAAAATAATATTATGAATATATTAAAAATTTTGTTTCTCCTTTTTCTTTGTTTGTTTAAAGTTTGTTGAATGGAATTTTTAATTTACTATGATAATTTTGTTAATTGAAATTTTTAAAATTTATTTTTCCAACTTTTATTTTTACATTTATTGTCAAACAAATTTCCTGAAGAAGATTTCCAACGGAAATCGAAATATTGAAATAAATATTTTAATTAATTTTATAAAAAAGATACCTTAAGCTTGAAAAATGTATTAAAGTCTAATATTATGAACTCATAATTTTAAGCATATGAACTAACGCATCCAGTGGTAGTTGTTGTGGTGGTGGTCGTTTTACACTTCAATTTTAAGCACATCCTTTTAGTTTGTTTCCCTATTTGTTTTTCTACTTTTAACAAGAATTCATTATTAGAAACCTTTTTTTTCTACATTCTTTCTTTAACTAAACTATAAAAACATTAAATTAACACGTTTTTTATTATTTTCATCTGTTGAATTGTCCAGAGAAGCAAAATTAAAACCAGGGTGTAATATATTAGTGTTAGGATGCAACGAATTTTTAAATCACTATTTAATTTGATCGATAACAGAATTTTCTATTAGTCTGCTTTCACACGTTTCATCTTTTGATGCTTAACTCTTATGTTTTTAGGTGAGGGAAGAAAGAAGAAAGGGGGTTGGTACGGAGATGCCTGTACTCGGTCAGTACGCTTTGTGTTTTTATTCGTTGGCATATGCACAAGGATGGCTGTCAGCGTGGCCATTTTGGCATTTTTGCAGCTAGATTTAGCATTTTTTTGTCTGATTTTGCTGCAAATTTTTCATTTAGCAGTTAGCATTTTTTATTTAATTATTATTTAATTTAAGAATATTCAAGTAATATTTTTTTGAAAATCTACCACACTTTTTTTTAATATATATAATATATAACTCAGTTGAGTTGTAATTTCTTAATTTTTGTATTATGGTTTACAACTTTGCTATTTTGCGGTGAACAAAAACATAACAAATATTACAACTGATCACAACCAGTTGTCTTAATAACAACTCAACTGAGTTGAGTTGTAAACCATAATAGGGGCCTAAGAAATGATTTGTTATTAAAACAACTTCACGAAGAAATGGCAAAAACAATGAAAAAAGCACGTTTTGAAAAAAAAAAAATTAAAAAAGTACGTTTTGTTATGCACCAATTTTTTAGAACCCATTTTCTTGGTAAAAAAAAGAAAAAAAAATATGCTAACAAGATGTTTTCTTAAAGATTTTAACCCAAATATTATAAAAATATCAAAAAACCAATTTGTCAAAAAATGCGAAAAAGTACGTTTTGTTCTGCGGCTCCTCATATATGTATATATATACATATTTATATATATTATGTCCTGTGGTTCCTAGTAGGAAAAAAAGGCCCGTTGAATGCACATACAAAACCCTACTCTTTTGCTATTTTACAATCTTTTAACAGATCTTTCATATCAAATTGTTTTAAAATTTGATCAGTTTGATCCATTAAATTCATGTTAAGCTGATTTTTTCCAATAACGATTTTGAAAAATTTTTGGAAACGAAAAGTGATACCATTACTTTTGAAATAGAAAAACAAATACGAATTACGTGCCGAGATTTTATAGCTCAATTAATATGTCAATTTAGACAACGATTGCAAAAAATGTTTAATAATTTAACAAATACTAACTTTTATTGTGTAGAAAACAGTTTAAAAGCTAATAAATGCAACTTAAGCGAACATTTTAAAGAAGAAATAATAGATTTCACTGTAGAAGAAATTACAACTTTGGAACATCAGTGGCAGAAACTAAATTCATATGAATTGTTAAATAAGAACTCAACAGTTGATTTCTGGATAAATGTATATGGATATAAAAATGCATTAAAACAAAATCCATTCAGTGAATTAGCTTCTTTTGCAAAAAGTTCTGGGTTTTGCCATTTTGCAACACGGAAGTTAAAATAGGTTTTTAGTTGTATAAATCCCTTGAAAATGAAAATTCGAAATAGACTGACGTTAAAGACTTTGAATTCGCTACTTTATATTATGTGTGGTTTAAAATTTTGCCATAGTTTAAAAAAAATGTACGATCTCACATAAAAATGCGATAAGGACATATATTATAATGATATCTCGATCGATTCTTCAGAAGTTGAAGCATAATATTAATTTTGATGACGTATTTAATTTATAAAATGAAATTTTTTATTAAACATGTTATAAATTTTATTGAAATACTAAATAAAAGCCATTTATAGGTCAAGTTCCTTTGATTTTTTCTTTTATATTTTTAAGACTTTTTATGTTTACTAAATATTTTATTTATTTTAATCAGTTTGTTCTATTGATATGATGTAAGTTTATAAGGAAGAATTATGCAAAATAAATCATATATGGGTATTTCCTCAGAAAGGTAAACCATGATGAACATTTAAAATGTTGATAATCATCGTCTTTTATTGTTTATTATTATAAAAAGTCTATGTTGTAAAGGTTTCATAGCATATCTCAGCTGTTTTACTTGAGGAAATTGCGCTGGAAACTCGAAAATTTTATATTTTCTTTTAAAGCTACCATTTTTATATAACTATTTTGCATGCAAAAAATATGTTATGTTTGTACTCTTTCTTCATAATCTCTTCATTACAATCAATTGTAAATTGAGTATTAAGTTTTTTGTTACGGAAATTTAAAGATATTTATAAGAAAATGCATGGTGATAACAAAAAAAAAAACTTATGGAAAAATCGTACGTTTGCGACCGGTACATAGCCAATTAAACAAAAGTCAATAGAGATATTTTATTGTGTAAATACTGGATAGAGACCTTCATTAATACACTTTTAAAATAAACTAATCACTTTTGAATATTCCGTTCCATTACGCAGATTTTTACATTTCACTACTGTCAGCCAAAGTAGACTACTATTTTGCGTACGTTCGTGACCACATGTTTATATTTATAACTAGGAAAAGTTTTGTTTTCTATATTATTTGTACAGCAAAAACGTACGAACGTACGTTCGTGACTCTAGGAAATGCCCATATAAAGGTATATTAACTAAAATAACAAAAAATAATACAATTTAAATTTTAGCATTATTTTTTGGCAGTTTAAGATTTTTGTTAGCATTTTTTAGCATTATTTTAAAGCCGATTTAGCTGTAAAATATTTTTGGATATGGCCACACTGATGGCTGTATGTAATTTTTTTCTTTTCTTTTTCTCTTTGATTCGCTGTTAATAAAATTGTTTTTGTTTTGAACCGAAAAAAGTTGAAACCGATTGCTACGTGGGAATATATTGGCATCTTCAAAAGGGAATTGAAAAGAAGTTGAGCATCAAAAGATGAAACGTGTAAATTTAGACTTAACAATAAAGTAATTTTCAGTAGTGCACGATCCTCATAAAACTTATTTATATAAAAACCAGTCAGAAGTATAGTCGGTCATGTTCGACCATCTTATACTCTATACCACACTATTTAAAAATTAATTTTCGAGAGTGGCCCCTATTTGGAACCAATGGCCAATCAAGGACCCGTCAGTACAAAATTATGTTATGGGGTTAAGAATCATGTAAAAACCAAAACGATAGAAATCCAGCACAATCGATTCAGTAGAACTGTCAACCCAAATGTACACGCAGAAAAAAATAATTTTCATATTTGAATACGGAAATCGCATATTTGATTAAAAAAAATGTTTGAATTTTCTGTGACGACGATTTTTGCAGTATTGATAAAAAACTATGTAAGTATAGTTGCGGAATTTTTAGTCAACCACCATGTTAATTGGGTTATTAAAAAAATGTTATTGCCCAAAATAATTGTTTTCAACAATATATTTACGTGATTTGTTAAAATAAATTGTTGGAAATTTTTAATAAAACATACAAAATGTTAATCGAATCCTTATTAATTTATATATTAATTATGATGTTCTAAATTCCCAAATTTTGTTCTTTGACAAATACACTAAAATTTAATGTTGGGGGATAATCTAGTTCCTATTCGCATTTCGCTGGTTGCTTAGGCCAGATCATCAAGAAACCTTATTCCAAAAGACTTTGGAAAAACTAAAGATATTATGCACATAAAAGTGTAAAGCAAATGAGAATTACACACAATCAAGTCTTACTTGCAACGATATCAAAGCTATTAAAAAACGGACAAGAGTTTTAAAATGACTGTCTTTTCTTTGATTCAAACCTTTTTTTGATTGAATAAGAAGAAATATTTAATAATTTCGTTATTAAATATGTTTTATTGAGTGCTTTTTTGCAAAGTACAATTTTGATAAATTTTTTGATTGAATCAAATAAAAACTTTGTTGACCTAAAATTTTATTTTTAACAAACTGTGCATTTTCTTGAGATATTTTTTTCTGTGCAGCGCCCTCTCTAAAAAATGCATACTTTTGTTATAAAAACAAACATAAATTGGTTGCAGAATGCACTCATTCTCATTAAATTTTGCAGAAATTCGACTAGAAATCATTTAACTAAATTCTGTGATGACCGGTCCATAATTAACCACACGCTCCATATAAAACCCACTCTCGAAGAACACTTTACTACGCCTAAGACCGTAACGAATAACGCTATTGCAGTAAAATTTGGTCTGACATTGTTTAAACAATTAAGAAAAAAGAAAAAAAACAAGGCGTACGTACTTTTGAAAGAGACTTTTATACGCCGAAAACCACAACAAACTATAAAACTGTCCGTCAGTTTTTATTAAGCTTGATTTTTAATTTTGCGCGTTCTATCAAATTCGTCTTAAAAAGAACGCTGAATATTAAAACTCGTTATTGTAAACCGATTAAAATAAATTGTTTTCACGATTAAGAAGAAGAAATAACTAAGATACTGTGTAAATTAAACGTGTACCCATAGAGTGCAAGTTTGTTTTTTATCCAAAATTTTATAAGGAATACATACACAGACTTTAACTTTAACTTTTTCTGTAACGTTTACAACTTTACAATAAGCAAAAACTCCCACGCTTTAACGCTTTAGCACAGGGTATTGCAAATCGAATCGACCGCCAACAGATATTCAATTTAAAAAACAGCAGGTCATTTTCCCTACACACAATAATAATTTATCTCATAAATAACTAGTAGGATGTTAACAAGCTGTTAAATTTAACATTCAGAAGTTAATTAAAAATAATTATTTATCTAATACTGTTCTTTCCATATCTCAACAAAAAGAAGAAGAAATTCCAAATGGTAAATTAACAATAAGAATCTTTATTCATATGACCACAAGTAGATTTTTTTTATTTCTCTCCAACATTTAATACAAAATAAAGAAATTTTCTCGTAAATTCTCTTTATGCATGGCTAATTTATCTTTATGATAACGACCACAATAAAACGTGCGTAACAATTGTAAATGTCACCTGTGCGTTCTTGTGTTATTTTTGGAAAAACACCTGAGGAAAAATTTAACGACATAACAAAAATATTTATGATAGAATTTTTCAATATTATTTATTAGCTTTTCGTGTGGGTTCACTTTTGTGGAGTGGTTTATGGTTTTATACAATCTTCTCACAGGGATGGATAATAAAGATTTTGAAATGGTACCCAATGTGTACAAAAAAAGGATTTTTTGTGGAAATACAAGTATTCAACTGTGTCAAGCTATTATTCACTTGAAAAAAAAAATTAAGAACTGACAGAAATATACTTCCAATTTCACGATTTCGAAAGAACGCTTTCTTTTTCTGAAATACATTTGAAATAAAAACAACATTTTTAATATTTTAATCGGGCTAAAGTTCATTGAATTTAATTTTCATTAAATTATTTCTACGAAGAAAGGAATTTCACAACATGAAATGAATTAAAATTTTTTTGATAGTTTTTCATTTGTGGTTGCGCTGGGAACCGAACCGAAAATTTTTGATCTCTGGTCAGCCGCAATCTGAAAAGATCGCTCAAATTTCTTGAAATATGTCAATTCTTAATTTTTTAAAGGTTAAATATCCGTAAGTTGATCCCTACAAACCGCCGGGAGCTTGCTGCTGGACAGCTGCTTACAAAGCACAGCAAAATGGAGCTTTTTTAAATTTTTCTGAAATAGAAATTGCCGATCTATAATCTGATAACGATGGCATCATATGTTTTGTCAGCTCTCGTTTTAAAGATCTAGTGACATTTGCTATTTGCATATCGAAGCGATTCAAAGAGAAAGAGAAAATAAAAAAATTTACATACAGCCATTCGCAGCGGGAAAATGAGGAATTAATTGCACAAATAATTGAAAAAATAATGTATTATTTTTGAAAGAAAAATATGCATTCATTCGAATCGAGAAGGTAATTTTATCAGACGAAATAATTATGAATTGATTACCACATTCCCATATTTGCAGAACATGGAATGAGTTGTTTCCGTTCGTGAGTATTATTGGTGTTTTTCTATTACATATTTTGTTAATAAAAATTCGTTCTGTTTTGCTGTTATTATCAAGGATGAATTATTTAATTCATTCGCAGGATACATTAAAATAATTCATTACAATCCTAGGGCATGGTCTGTGTTGAGAATAATGAATTCTGGAATCAAATATTACACAAGATGTATTACTTTCTCGATTCCTGTTGATTTCCTTTTCCCGCTGGGTTGTTCCTCCCTCAGGGCGAATCTAAGAATAAATATAAAAAGAGTGCTGTCCGAGTATACAAGCATCTCCGTACCAACCCCACTTCTGCTTTCTTCACTTTTCTATAACTTAAAAGTTGAATATCAAAAGTTGCAACGGATAGCCTAGTCTTTGATATTGTTACGTTACTGCCTTTCAATAACGTTGTGGTTTATATAAACCGTTTTAATAAACCGTTTCGAGTTCTTTATTGCAACTTTAATAAAATAAATAAAACACAACACTCTAAACACTGTTTACAATTTACACGACTTTATTTAGTACTAAGAAACTTTAACAACCGTAATTTATAGCTTTTATTCAAAACCAACTATAATTTTCTCCACGTTATACGTTATTGACAAAGTCTTAACTTAGAATGATCTCAATATGCTAGTCGCCGCTAGTATTTATACTGCAATTTGGTTGTCTAGAACATTCGAAATGTTTTTCGAAGGTTCGAGGCTTTACTATTCACCACTCTTTACGTCTATTTGATTTATGGCGGCACTTATGTTTACATAAGTTTACCTCTTATACTGAAGCTTTTTTAACGGTCATTTCGAGGGCTTTCCGCACATTGGGATTGAAGAGTACTAAATTACAACAAGTTTTAATAACAATGTAAACTTGTAAAATTACTTATGAATACAAGACAACTAATAATTACAAGATAACTAATAAATACAACTAATTCTTAACTAATAATTACAACTAATTCTTAACTAAAGTTACTTTCGTAACAATATTGTATTCAGATATCCTAAGGATATTCTTATACTTAGTTTTCTGCCATACTTTGGTTTTCGACGACCAATTGATCTACCATAGATAAAAGGGATTTTTACATTGTTAGAGAAAGGCGATATTTCTAAAAAGTACAAAAGTACTTAATTGTCCATGCCTGTTTCCTGCGTGTGAGCTTTTTATATACCTGTAGTTTTTAGATACCTGTAGCTGTTAAAAAAAACAACAGAGGTGATTTATTTGTTTTTATTAAAATTAAGCTATTAACTTTCAATTATGATAGAAAACGTCTGTAAACATATTCTTTTATTTTTATCTTTATAAAGAATGTTATTCATTGCTTCATTCGAATAGCAAGCCAACCATGGTAAACTATATTTATACTTAACGGGCAGTACGTTAAGAATTAATGAAGTGGAATTTTCTAGTTTTTATCCCAAATACGTTAAAAATACATGAACAAACAATTGTCAAATTTTTTTTTTAACAACAGGCTATTTAGTTTAAACTGAACAGGTTTTCTCTTTTGTAAAAATGTTCGTTATAATATAACATTTGCAATAGCTTTTATGTCATGAAAAAATGCTGTGCTGGTAGTTTTAAAATTGGCCATAGGTTTCATATAAGCTGCCTCTATAAAATAATTGTCAGACCTAAAAATCTTATTTTGATGCAGATATCTAGAGTATATTTTGCACTATTATATAAGACTTGACCTTATACATAGCAAATGGTCAGGCTTGACCGCCAATACTTTCTTACGTGTTTTAAGAATCGATTATTCAGTGTTACCACCAAACAAATTCAACATTACGTTTATGTAAATTAACGTTTAATTTAAATAAAATCAACATTTGTCATAAAATAAATTAAACACTGGCATTAAAAACTGAAAATAAATGAATCGATATCAGGGTATTCATTCGATTACCGTCATTCGGTTAACCGATTAATTACTTCCTGTTTAAGTGATCGGTTAATTTAAATTTGGCTTTTTTCGATTAACGATTAAAGATGTTCATTTCCGTCGATTAACCGATGTAACAAAATTTTTAATTTTTTTGTAGTAATTAACCATAATTTTGTGTTCTTTTGAAAAACATCAGTTGCAAAGCATCTTGATTCCACATTCCACAATGCAATCATGTAGATTTTTACGATATTATCTGTACCAAGTTCACCAAAAAAGTTCACTCAAAATATTATGTAGTTAAATTCAAACAAAAATTAATTTTAAGCACCTTGAAATTCATTTAAAAACGGATCATTTATGTTTCATTTAAAACATATGATTTTTACATTCATATTTAATTTTTTTATTTATTAAGCAGCATATTCTTTAAAGTTAAATAGTTTTTACTTTTAAAAAATATATTTTAACCGACAAAAATCAAACTACATAATAAAATAAATACGAAAAAATACTATTTTTTGGTAGTTCGTTTTTGTAATTAAAACAATTAAACATTAAAAAATAAAATTATTCCTAAAATAACAATATTTTTATTTAATTTAACCAGTACGGAAAACGAATTTAATAACCCTAAATCAGTTACTGTAATAATTTTATGAGTGTTGTGATTAGAAATATTTTTTCATACAATATCTTTTCTTCTAGAAATACATCCTTAAAATACAGTACAAAACCAGAACTAAAGGAATTCAGAAAAAACATTTTTGCAAAATGTTCGGTCCTGTAGTGCGATTCACTAACTTTAAATGATCCGACAATCGTTATATTTGTCGACATAAATATTCGCTTGCAGTAACATAGCGTCTTCAACTGACAATTTTTTGTCATACCAAACGTCAAAGTCTATATAAAAAAAACTCGAACATTTTTGTCAGCGTTTTTTTAATATGAAGATTGACGTTTGGTATGACAAAAAATTGTCAGGTGAAGACGCTATGTAACGATAGTGTGATTCAGTAACTTATTTTTAACGATAGTTTACAGCTGTTTTTTTGAAACATCTCTGTCTACAAAATGTAAAAAAAAAACGAAAAGCACAAAAGAGAATAAAATAAAAACAAATGAAATTGTTATTAACTCCCCGTTTTACACATGTTTTTCATTCAAAATTCATTTAAAAAGGTCTGGCCAGACTCATGAGTAAGATGAAGGGTTAATTTGTGGTTTTTATATTTTTTTTGTGATCTTTACTTTTAGAATTTTGTTTTTGTTCTTAATTTGCTTTTTTTGTAAATTTTAAATTTAGGATTATGTTTGCTGTTCATACATTTACACATGAATATATCTTTGTATAAGCTATTTTAAACATAAAATACATTTTATCGATTAAATAAACACAACCTAAATTATTGTCGCTAAAATAACGACAAAACAATTGCTTAAGTTAATAGCTGACTATAAACGACAGCGAATATCGTTAAAAATGTTACTGAATAGCATATTCGATAAATTTTCGTTATATGTATTTATTTTAACGATTCGATTATCGTTATAAAATTTAGTGAATCGCACTACTGAGCTTTGTCAGGATGAGTTAGATGATAACCTGACAACAGAAAAAACTCTCGATAGTAACACAACAATTAACGGAAACAATTAGAATTGTTAAACATTTAAAAAAATTAAAACAGGACTCTAATCGCATAATGGAAGATTTGATATGTTTAGAGAAATTCAAGGCAATGACAAAATTAGATAATCTGTATTATGGGTTGCTTTCGATTTCTCCAACATCTATGAAAAGTGAAAGAATTTTTCCAAGTCAAGTTTCATCAAAACTTAAGAAAAGAATCGCCTAAATCCTAAACATTAAAACCAATTTGTTTTGCCTTAACATTATTTTATAATATCTCTTTAAACTGTTGAAATAATTAATAAAATGATTTCACAGTTTATTTTTTAATAAATACATAATATGTATTAATTAAAAAATATGTATTACAAAGTTATGAATTATTTTTTTGTTGCTCGTTTTAGTTTAAGAAGTGTCATATTTGTTATATTATTGTTTTTTTTTTTACTAATAAACTGAAAATAATAAATAATTTTTAATTTTTATTTTTTAAAATTACTTAATTTAGAAAAAAAAACTTTATTAATCGGTAAACCGATCAATAACAAAATTAACCGATAAAACCAAAACCTCGATTAATTAATGGAGCGATTAACCGATTAAAGCAAAAGCCCGATTAAATGAGTACCCTAATCCCTAACTTCTTCAATATAAAAATCGTTTCAATTTTAAAGTATTATTGTCGATATCGGATTAGAATAATAAAGAATCATATACCGAAATACCAATATAAAACATATGTATAATTCATTTACGTGCAAAAATAAGCTTTTATCGGCATTTAAACTAATTTAAAATTACAAAGGATTCAAAGGATGCGGGTAATTACCCACGAATTTGCAACACTGCGATTATTACAAAAACTTAGCTCTTAATAGAGATACACTTTATAAGTTCATTCCAATTTACATTCATATATATTTTTATCAAAATTTTCTACAATTTTGTCTCTTGATATAAGAGCTTATAAAAGAATTTGTAGAGCCAAAAACCGCTTTCATCCGAGTATAATTTGAAAAACTAATTTAATTTTTTATAGTCTTTTCTACCTTAAAGACTTTCAGTCTTTACACGCAATTAAATATTAATAAACTAATTTAAACAAATAGAAAGTTTCTATACTATTTATAACTTTGAATAAATTATTTTTTCGATATACTACATATAATACGTATGTTTGTATGTACATAAATATTCAATTTGTTTTCTAAAGACTATAAATTATAAATGGTGGAGGCTTATGGCGTCTTCTAACACCTGACAGACTCACATATTCCCAATTAATCGTCTTGTCATCCTCATCATCGTTTTCATTATTTATTCTCTTTCTTAATTTTAATTCTAATAATTTTTTTTACGTTCATTTCAAACTCCTTGTAATAAATAATCTCAATATCTTTTTGATGAGTTCTCGTTTAATTTGATTTTTTTTTTTTTTTACTTTTTTGGTTTGACTCATTAATATTTTAGGCACGTACACTATCTATTTATAATATTTTTGTTCTCTAGTGCTTTATTTTTGTAAGATATATAACATTTTTTTCATTTAAACATAACACATACATACGTACAGGTGTTTTACTTTTATTATTGAGTGTTTTTTTTTTGTCTTTTTGTCAACTTATCTCCTAAGCAAACAAAAAGAAGAGAACAAGTACCCAAAAAATGTTATTGGATAGACCTGTGATAAAAGTCTTTATGAACTTAAAAGGAAATTCGAATATTGTGTGTAGTATTTTGTTGACATTTAGATTGATTGGTGTATGAGAGAGTGTTTTTGTCAAACATAGACTCACATGTATACATTCATTAAGGCACCCAGTCACAAATCCTTACATATAAAATAGTATATGCAGGAGAATACCCAGCAAACACAGATACTGTGAGCGTCAAAATAAAATGTACAGCTAGTTTTCCAATGTAAGAAGTGTTGTAAGTTGTAAAAAAAGTATAATTTCTACTTTGTCAAATTTGATCAGACTTCAAGCTTGCTGTCATCTGTGAAAAATACGTTGCTCCAAAAATTGACGAAAGCAAGTTGGACAAAAAAAACGTGATAAAAGGTAGATATAAGAAATTCAACGGAAAAAATACAGTATCTACAGTGAAGCGTGATAGTGGGCTGCTAGCGCAGTTTTTTGCTCGATAGGCTTGTCACTAGTTTTTTGGTCAGATTTATGCGAAGATATTCTTGTCCTAAGTTTTGTTTTTGTCGTCCCAACGTATACTTTATTGCATATATTGGGCCCGTCACCACCACACGGAATTTTATACACCACATTTGACTTTTCTTCCTTTTTAATTTTCGATTTTGTCTTACTAAACAACTGATTCACAGCGTTGTTCGTTCTAAATGTTAGTTCAAAATGTTCTTAATCATAAATATCAGAGTTTTTCCATCTTTTAGAAAGTCCAGAAATATATGATACGCTTTTATATCTTTTTGGTTCTCTTTCCTCCTGCTGCCTGTTATTTCTTGTATGTTCTATAAGATTTTTAATTTTCTTTATTGGGAAGTCATTCATGCTTAATATATTAGTTATTTTTGCTATATAATTTTTATGGAATTCCGTGTTACTTATTTTCAAAACTCGTCGTATGAAATTTGATGCTGTATTTATAATTATTCTTCTAGGGTGCTTTAAAAAAATTGATCAATCGTCCCGAGGCTGTTGGTTTTTGATACTAGTTTACTTTTAAATGGTTCCCTTTTCTTATGGTAATCGCGTCTAAGTATGGTAATTTGTTATTGCTTTCCTCCTCCATGGTAAATTGTATTTGTTCATTAAATGAATTTAGTTTTTTGATGGTGTCATTTATTCTGTCCTTTTTTAATATTGCGAATAAGTCATCTACGTATTTCATCATTATCCTCGGTTGTTAGCCCATTTTATCTAGTGATAAGTCCAGAAGTTGTACCATAACAATGTCAGCTATCACTGGTGGGGCTGGAGAGCCCATCGGCATTCCGTTTCTTTGTTCATAGACTTTGTAATCATACATAAAATATCTACTTTCCTTAATACAAAACCTCAAAATGTCTATAAACAAATCATTTGGTAAATGTGGTTTGATTTCGACTGCAGTTTTTTAAAACCTAATTTTAAAGAGAAATTTAAAGCCATTTTGAAAAGAAATACAAATTTCAATATCATTTCAAAAATAAAAAATATTTTAAATCTTAATGCTGAAGATTTATCTGGACTTAAATCCGTTACAAATGAAAATATAATTAAATAAAGATTTGCTCCAATTACTTCCTGTGACGTTGAAAGAAGCTTTTCGGCTTACAATATGATTTTTGGAGAGAAGCGTCAAAGCATCTCAATTAATAATTTAGGGAATATTATTGAACCGCTTTTACATTATTTTTTAATTTGTCTACCATAGGAAATTTTTGCCTATTTTTCGCATATTGTGCATATGCAAATATGCAAAAAATAATAAAATATACATACTCTTTTCAACTCTATTTTCAATGAAACGAACTTTGGCGTCATCGGAATTAACCTACTTAATCCTTCAAAAATATGCAAAATCCGAGGTCTAGTTATCGGTATTAAAGTATTTGTAATTTCAGTATGGGTATCAATACCGGTTTTCAAATTTAAACGGTATAAAGCGGTATCGGTTGCCAGCCTTGTTCCAAAGTTATAGGAATTTAGCTATTTTTAGGTAAATCCAGCAATTGTATTGCCATTTTTTGTTTATGTTTTGTAGGCTTAATAAAACATAACGTCAAAGCAAGGCGCTTGAGAACGTAATGCATGGTGGACTAATTTAGCTGGGTCTTAAATCGTTCTCGGTCAGGCATATAATGCCTTTTAAATAGTCTGTACGACTTTTGACAATTTTCGGCAAAAAAATATTCAGGAGGAATAGTCTTGTTGATGAAAAGGAAGCAAACAAATTTTTTGTGTGTATTTTTTAAATGAATTTTTCAATGTTTATGGGATGTTAGTAAAGGAGAAAAAAAAACGAAAAATAGAATTCCAATCAGTTTTAATTTATTCTCAATGAGTGTAGAGTTATGTTTCAACTTAAATAAATTTGATTTATCGTATTTGTCGTTATAAAGCCCCTGCATAATAAAAAACATTTTAGATGTCTAACACATACATACATAAGTACAAACCCAATAAACCATAGAACGATATGATAGCCAAAACGATATTATATTTTACGGCGTTTATAAAGCCCTTATGACACTACATTTTTTATTCATTAATTGATATAGAATTGATAGAAAGAAACAGTAAATGTTAGAAAGAGCGAACTATAAAAAAAGTTTTTAGTTTTTTTTTCTCTTGTTATGGTTTTGTTTCAGGGATGGCGTTGAGAATTTTTAAAATTGTACCAAAAACCTTTAAAAATTGTACTTTTTTACCCTAATTGTACTAAAAGATTTTTTTTAGTTGAAATTAATTTTATTTATGTTCATAAAAAACATCAAAAAAAGGTATTATAAACCTAAGTTTAAAAAGTATCAACAAAAAAGTACAATTGAAACAACTTAGCCATCCCTGTTTTGTTTATTTTATTGAATGTTGCCAACTTTTTGTTTATGAGAAACCTAAAAACAAAAAGCGGTAAATCGCTGAATTTGGCCATAAACCGCTCATTCAGCAACACTTTTAATATTTCAAGCTTGAAATGTCAATTTTAAGTTAAACAATTTTACATTTTTTTTGACATAACTTCATTTTTTATCGATAACTTTAGTAAAATTTTTGACATTTTGCCATTTATCTTAATACAGCTGAACTCTTTGCACTTGGTAAATTTTTCTATTACATTATATTTGTACTGTTCACCAAAACTTGAACAATGCATTAAAAATGTAGTGTCATATGGGCTTAATATTATGTTCTATTATTTAAAACGTTATCTTTACGACATCACTTTTCGAAATATTTTTTCCAATTTAAAAACAAACATTTGAAAAAAACATCAACAATTTTTTAAACATAGAAAATTATTTAAACAAAGATACATATAAAATTTTTTAATTTTTTTTATTAAAATACATTGTTATCGAATTATCTTAAAAATATTACAAAAAACTGCAATTAATAGCTATTATTTTTAAAGATATATTTAAATTTTGTTTAATTGTTAAAATTTTTGTTGCAGAAAAACTTGAATATCTTTTAAAACAATAATTTATTTACTACAAGAGGATAAATCGCTAAGAACTGTAAGTAAGTGTGTCTAAAAATAAATTAGGTGCATATGTTTGTCCTTCCGAAATTCAGTTTAAATGGCCAGGAATGAAGAGGGTATTTGCAAAATTTAAAACCAAGAAAATTATTACAACTTTTTTAAACACAGATTTTTTGCAATCTTTTCAATGTATATTTAAGAAAATGCCACGAGAAAAGGACAGAAAAGAAAGAAATGTACTGTTTAAATATTACACAGAAACTTTTAATAATTCCCCTGTCGAAGTTCCTCAATTATGTAAAAATGGTAATACTCCAATGGAAGAAGAGGTTGATAATGATGCAATTCATATTAATTTTGATTCAAAAAGCAGCAGTTGTTATGAAACTGATAATCTAGCTTGTATTTACTCTTATTAACTTTTGTTACTCTAGCTATAATTTACTATTATTAATTTCTTATTGACCTTTTATAAATAATAACTATACATATTTCACATATAAAAATAAAAACTGTTTTTATTTAAAAGATAAAAATTTGAACCTTTTTATTAGCTAGATATCATTATCAGTATAATAAATCGATAGTTTTTCAAAAAAATTAAAAATACGATTTCACTATCGTTATTATTGGAAATTATGATATCGAAAACGATATCATAATTAAATGGAAAAACGATATTATAAGGAAAGGTACAATTTAGTCCGAAAAAACTATCGTTTTCGATTCGTAAAAGATTATCACTTGTGATACTTTCTATCACCTATATGATATCGTTACAATATCGTTACAATATCGCTTGGTTTACTGGGTTAAGTCAAATTAAAAAAGTTGAAAAAATGATGTTAATCATACAAATTTTCATTCAAAAAACATTTTTGTTTACGTTTTAAAAATTTTGTATTACAAATGAAATTTTTCTTTAATTTCGGGTTATTTTATTATTTGATAAAAATGATTAACATTAATGCCAGCGTTAGATCGAATTCTAAAATTGTTCGTTCCATTGAAAGAATATTTTCTCTCTCAACAAAGGAGCCCGATGATATTGCAAGAAATATTTTGATGATCCATGTGCTGGATTTAGGTTTCTTTTGACACATAGCCAAGCCTTTATATTCGATAAATATATTTGTCGTCTAGAGTCTCAACATATTTCAATGCCTGAGGCTGCTCTAACTTTAAAGGACTTTAAATTAAAATGAAAATGTGTATTGACTATTGGTTATTAAAACCATTTTGGCATACTAAGTTGGCAGGTAGTATTCTGTATTGACGATTTAAATTAATGGGATGCAGTGTTTACAAAAATTTAAGATTTTGATTGGGTGAGAAGTGGATAAAAGATGATGCATTAGTGGGTCAAATGTAGATGGAACATATTGGCTATTTCAATGAAAAAAAATATTGGAGGTAAAAATATAATGAAGCTTGTAGCATTTTGTTTGTATCTGCCGTCCTTTAGTGCGCTAACAAAAAGATTACTCTCAATTGCTAATAATTTTTGGATTATCGAAAAGTCCCAAATTAAAAATGGTTACTTAAGAATCACTTTTAATAACAAAGTGCAAATTTCAAAGGGACTGTGCAGAATGTAAAAACAGTCATATTTAAAAAAACAAGTAAGAAAGTATAGTCGGTCAAGCCCGATCATATGATACCCTACACCACAGTATTTAAAAACAAATGTTCGAGAGTGTATGGCTATATGAATGGGGATCTATCTGTGTTTTTCATTACATTACAATCGGTTTGATAGTTTTTGGGAGGCAGAAATTGCCGCCTGTCTCCCCTGTTGGTCTTACACAATTCATAGCTTATGTGTCCATATAAACATGGATATATCTATGTTTTCAATTTCATTAAAATCGGTTTGATAGTTTCTGGGAGGCAGAAATTGCCCTCCATCTTCTTTCGTGGTCCTATTTTTTAAAAAATGCATAGCTTATGTTTCCGTATAAATATGGATCTACCTGCGTTGGAAATTTCATTAAAATCTGTTTGATAGTTTCTGAGAGGCAGAAATTGCCCCCTTTCTTCCGTGGCACTATGATTCGGCACATTTTCAATAGGCTTGATTCCTGTGCCAATAAGAACCTATTTTATAAAATCATCATCAAAGTTGCGACCTGCACTTAGCGCACAAGATTACATGGACAGCCAGCCAGCCAGCCGGAAGGACAACGTTTTATCAACTAAAGGGCTGCATGAACAACTTCATTCATAAACATACTGAAATGCTTATTCATTGAAAGTCGTGTTCGAATAAAATTGTGATTACCGAACAAACTGTTGTTTTATTCATGCTGCTATGAACACATTTCGTTTCATATCGTAAACACACAGAGGTTGTTCAATGAAACGGGCTTTGTTTCATAGTTTTCATTCTCTCTCATTTATTTTTATTAATACTCAATAGCAATGTTGCCACTTCAGTAAATTCATATAATTATTTGCATGCGTTGCCCATGTGTAATTTAAATTTTAACAAATATGTAGATATACCTATACACATATGTATATGTATAGTATACATATTTGGAATATAAACAATAAATAAAATGCAAAATATGTTTTTTTTTTGTTTGTCATTTGCATTTTTGAATAATACAAATCTTTGAAACATGGCAAGATTTAATTGTCTTGTAATGTACTGTACACGGCCCTGAAATGAAACGAACTCATAAAAAACACTCACATTTTTAGGTGAAAGATGAAAAACAAAAGGAGGAATGAGTTTATGAGAAATTTAATTGTTAGTTTTGTAAGTGTCTTAGGAGTCTGACCACGTGGTTGTTTTCCATGAAGTATTTCATGATAGCTTTGATGTGTTACTATGGTGGGAAATAAATAAATCAAAATTTCCTCTTTTATACCAGGTAAGCTGCAAAATTTTCGCCACACCAGCTAGCAGTGCCTCTTCAGAACGGGTGTTTTCGTCAGCAAGAAATTTACTTTGCGAAAAACGTTGCATCATTGGGTGGAATACAACGTCAGTCGAACAAATTATGTTTTTACATCATAATATGAAAACGATGGATGTTGATCGTGCTGGATGATGTATATGACACTTTTTTGCCTAGAATTTATCACTTTTATTTTAACCATGAATTATCTCATTTTTTAGTTCTCATTATAATAATATCTGTAGATTGTGAAGCATTTTGAATTTATTAGCTATCTACTTTTTTCTGTTTAAGACAAAAATATTGCCGAAAATTTTTTAATGTTAGTGAATGTTTTTGAAAATAAAATTAAATATATTTAATTTTATTGAAAATTTACATTGAAAACAAAAATAAATTTGAGTTTTTATTTCAATATTAATGTATCTCTTAAACATGTTGCATTTACCCCTCATGGTTATTTCTATTTTTTTTTTTTTAACTTTCTTATGTTTTATTTTTCTACAACTGGCAACACTGACATTTAAATTATACTGTTCTTTCATGAACTTATTCGAGATTTGTTCAATGGTTGTTCTGTTTCATGGTTGTTAATGTTCATATTCTCTTGTATAAGCAAATAAACTAATTTCATCTTATTCGTCTCTTAAATATCGAGTGTTCATTGCTTTCATTTCATAGTATTTCATCTTACTGAATACGAATGAAGCGAACACAAAATTATAATGAAGGTTTCATGAACATCATTATTAAGTTTCATGCAGATGTTTATTATCAACTCAGAAAGTGATTCTGGGTCGATCGGTATACTTTAAGGTGGGTGTAGGACCAATATTTTAAGGTGTTACAAACATCTGCACAAATGCATAACAACTTCTCCACTATTGTGATGTGGGTATAATTACTTCTACAGAATTATATCAATTATTTTTAATTATTAAATTTTTTGGTTTTAAAGACTTTTACATAATTTTTTTTATATGAATTTCTAGGTATATTTAATTGATTTTTTCATAGACAATAAAATAGGAATATAAATAAATAGTAGTTCACGAAGTGTTTTATTGTATTATTGGTTGTATTTGCTCTTATTTTACGAATGTCACATTCATAAAATTATACAAAATACATACAATTTTACACAATAGAACACTTTGTGAATTGCCATACTGTTTTATTTGCACGTCAGTTGAATAATATTCTGTTAATTTTTACTTAAGGGACACTTAAGCGGCTGGATCTATTTTATAAAATTTTAAAAAAATTGGTTAATTTTTAAATGAAAATAGCAGCAAAATAGAAAAAAGCCCACAAGTACATATTAAAAAAAATAAGTAACCAATATTGGTTAAAAATAACTAAAACGATACCGCAGCTCTTATGTTAAATTTTTAATCAAAAAACCTTTATCTTAACATGTCTCGATTTGCAATTAATCACTTTTAATTGAATCAAATTACATTTTGTTGCCAAAAAAGTTCTTTATTATTTCAAATTAACTTTTACCTATTAGGTAGGATGAACTGAAATACTGAAAAGCTTTTTATACGTGGTACAATTTCTACGACAATTTGTAATGGCCCTTACCCCCCGTTTCCACATACAAGTGCAAGTTCGAAAAACACAATATACTTACAGTTTTTCACTAACTTTCGCACAATTTTTGTACTGTAAGCCAATCGGCTGTTTCCTCGATTTTTCGTTGATAATACGCAAACACTACTTGCAAGTAATTACTTGCATGTGGAAACGTAGGGTTAGATGGAAATTGTAGCCGACAAAAATATTTCCTTTTTAATTTAAATTGTTTTGTTAAATAAATTTATGTGCAATATTATAATTATTATTATTACAAGAAAATTAAACAAGAAGCTCTACTTAACAAATACATCAAAATCTTTCCAATCATAAAATTCACTTTAAATTAATAACAAGTTTATTAATTTCCCAGTAAACCAAGCGATATTGTAACGATATCGAAACGATATCATATAGGTGATATAAAGTATCACAAGTGATAATCGTTTTCGAATCGAAAACGATAGTTTTTACGGACTAAATTGTACATTTCCTTATAATATCGTTTTTCCATTAAATTATGATATCGTTTTCGATAGCATAATTTCCAATAATAACGATAGTGAAATCGAATTTTTAAATTTCTTGAAAAACTATATTTTTATTATACTGATAATGATATCTAGCTAATGAAAAGGGGGAAATTTGTATCTTAAAAATGAAAACAGTTTTTATTTTTATATGTGAAATAAAGTTATTATTTATTTATTAAATGTCAATAAAAAATTAATAATAGTAAATTAAAGCTAGAGTGACAAAAATTATTAACAGTAAATATAGCTAGTTTAACAAAAATGTGGTGTATTTTTGCAATATTAAGACCAGGTACTTAATACATTTTGGTAATTGATATTATAATAAGGGTAATCACGATGGTCATTGTGCAAATTTGCAATGTGTAAATTTGCAGTGCATATTATGATTGATCGTGAGCATACCACTTTTATTTTTTGTGCAAATGTGCTCTTTTTCTAAAAATTTATTCTGGCAGCACTAAAAACTTCTGGCAGCACTGTAAAAAATCTGCATTTGTTTACAATTATACACAAGCAAATCAAAATAAATATTTTCTTTTTAATTAATTTAAATTTAATTCTCTATTTAATATTAAAACCCACGAAAATGTTCAATTTATAAGTTTCCTTAAAAACAATATGATGCTTAATATGTCAAATGTTGTTGTTTACATTTGTTTGCAACGGAGCAAATATGCACTACTAATCTTGCTCATGGTTTTTTTAGTGCAAACGAAGTAAAATAGAGCAAATTGCAAATACGTACATTTTGTTGTTTTATTGTGCAAACGTGTGTATTTTTGCACGCATTTGCATCGTTTGCACACTTTGCACTACCCATCGTGATTTCCCTTAATATTAATAATTTTAGAAACAATGGCTAACTTCATAAACGCAGTATTGCAATGTAACACTTAATGGAATAGCTTAAAAAACTCCACAACTTTCCTGCAGACAATGCTTTGAGTTCATAATTGCATGGTAACTGTATTCACTACACAACGGTTGCGAAATTTGTGCATTGTTTTTAAATGTTATGCCTTTTTAACGCATTTGTTTTTTGTGATGCTTTGCAATACTGCGTTTATGAAATCAGCCAATGTGAAACATTTTTTAAAATAATAAAAACATAATTTAATTTTATTTTGATTTATATTTCTCTTGCTTGCTAATTCTGTCGCTCGCATACAAAAAGAATTTTTTACTCTTTTCAGCAAAAATATCAATAATTTCATGTGGATATTTTTTTAGGAATGCATTTAAAATGTTTGTATACACATATGTTTGTTTTAAACAATTTGAATTATTTCCCAGCAAAAACTTTGCTTACAAAATAAGCAGAAAAATAATGAGAACTTGACGAACAGACTACTTATTTTTCTACTAAAAGAAGTACTTATTTTTGTTCGAGATGTCCCAAAAGTAATCCTTTATAATTTAGCCTATTATAATCTAAAAAATAATATGTTTTTTTTATACTTAAAATTTTTATAAAAATATATAGTTACACAAAGTCAATAAAGTAAAAATTTTTTTATAATTTTTTAATTTTTTTTTTTTTTTGTTTTTTTTTTTTAATTATTTTATTTTTATTTTTTCTTATTCTATTTTACTTTATTTTATTTTTTATTTTTTTTCTGTCTCTGGCGGGATTTAATCCCGCAACCTCGGTGCTGATAGACTAGCTCTCTACCAGCTAGTCTACCGGGGCAGTGTAGTTTTTGCATTATAAAACTATGTTTTATGACTATAATGACATTTTTATTGTCATAATGAAAATACAAATTTTTCTGTATATTTAAGATATAATAATAAAGTTATTATTTAATATATAACAAATAATCCAAAAGGTGGCGGATAAAGCTACAAAGTAATGAATTCTTGAAGTCATTAAAAGTAGGATTGTAAGTAAAGTTTTTGCTGGGTTCTATAATCTAACCTTTAATGGCGGCAGTACAAGATAATTCTTGAACAGATTTTTTTTGCTTTGTTCCTGCCCAGCACAAATTTTTTGCCACGCTATCCTCCATAATGGTCCTCCAGCATTTAAAAACGTATTCCCTACTAGAAGTCGCTGTTATTCTTCTTAAATTATTTGTCTAGAAATAAAGAAGAAAGTAAGATAAGATAAGATAAGATAAGATAAGATTTAAAAAAAGCGTACCAATATACAATATTTTGACGGTTCTTTTGTTTCCGAATCGTATTTTAAAAATTCTTCTATAGTTTTAAAAGGCGTATCTGGCAAAATATTTAAATTTTTCGTTTCCAGTTCGGATAACAATTTTTTTACTCCATTTTTTGTAATGACAATTTCCTCTGTTAACCGTGATAATAAATTTTTGTTACTTTCAAGTTTTTTTTATCCATGTTTGAAATTTTTTCTAAAATAAGGTCTAATTTATCTGCAATTAAGAAGTTGAACTAAACATTTTTATTCTTTATAATTAAGGCATAATATCTTACCTATCTTATTTCGGTTTTCACTAAAGACTTCTTCACCGCTTTCCATAAAAATATTATAGTCTTTTGAATTTACGCGCTTCATTATCTTAATGGATAAAAGGGATAAAAACAAATTTACTGTTAAAAATAACACATAAGCATTTTGTGGCAGTAACAACATCTACTTTAGTGATTTCATTCGAAAGAAACAAGGAATTTGTCAAAAATATGTTGAAGTGGCTTGATTTAATCGGGAGTTCGAAAAGATCTTTTAAATTTAAAACTTCATTTGCAAAAATTAAATTTTTTGAACTTTCTATAACAAAACTTATAATTTTAAAAACTTTATTTTGATACAGAACATAATTATCTGGTTGTTTATCCGATAAATAATATTTATTTTTAAAGACACACCTACTTACAGTTTTAAGCGATTTATCCTCTTGGAGTTAATAAGAAAAATTCAAATATTTTAATAAAAAAATTTTTTTTAATTTTATACCTATGTTTTGTTTAAATAATTTTCTATGTTTGAAAAATTTTGATAATTTTTTCAAATGTTTGTTTTTAAATTGGAAAAATTATTTTGAAAAGTGATGTCGTTACGATATTGTTTTGAACAATAGTACATAATATTATAAACGCCGTAAAATATAATATCGTTTTCGCTATCATATCGTCCTATGGTTTATTGGGTACTAACAATCTTCAATTTGCAACCTTCACATACATACATATTAGACTTAAACGGAAAATCCCATTTAACTGTTTTAGCTTTGTACAAACATTTTTATATTACCGACTCTGTTTTTCGAAAAACTGATTGTTACGTTTTTTGCAGTTCCTATTATAATTGTAAATCTTTCGTGTGTTTCTAAACAAGAAGGATATTGATGCCAGAAAATCGTCATACACTATTACTTTTATTTTAAAGATCGTCAATTTATCGATCGATCGTCAAACGAAAAATGGTCACATCTAACAGCCCTGTTTCACAATGACAATACGCATACATATGATTGCATCAGTGTTGCCAGGTAACTTTTTTCTTCCCCCCCCCCCAAAAAAATTCAAAAATCACCAAATTTAACGTGTTTCGGAAAAAAACCCCCTAAATGTAAAAGTTTAGACCATAATTAAATTTCAATTAATTTAACTTTACTCGGTTTTAATTTACGTGCTAATATCGCATTACCTAATTAAATCAAACAGCGCCTTATTTTTAATGCATTGTATGCAGGTAGCTTCTGAAAAAATAAACAAATAAGATTCAAACCCTATACCGGATTTTGATATTTTTTAATATATATATATGTATATGGGGGATTTCATGTCAATAGACCCAATTTTTAAATTGATGTCTTCCGATTTGGATGAAATTTGCTAGTCCTATTGGATAGTAGTTCAGACTCAAATTTTCAACAAGATCGGTAAAAAAGTTTCTGAGTTAGAGGGGTCAAAGTTTAACATTTTGGCCACACAGGTGTTCTTTCTCATCCATGTAACTTATTACCTATTGGTGTTAGCAAAATTTGTCCCCAGTAGCTTAGATAGCTATTTGATCAATCTTTTGAAAAAAAATTTTTTTTGTTTTTTTAAAAAATTAAAAAAAAAATTTTTTTATTTTTTTTAGCGGAAATGTTTTTTTTTTCTTTTAGTTTAAAAGAAGGCTTATTGTCTTTTCCTTTAAGTTAGTTCTGGTCATTTAGGAAACAATTCAAAATAATGCTGCATATGCTAAAAATGTAAAAACCCTCGTCTTGTGTTAGAAATTATAAAAAAAAAATGTTTTAAATTTAAAAAAAAAAAAAATTTATTTAAAAGGATTTTATTATTCGTGCTTAATTCCCAATTTTTATTCTTGATAAAAACACTGAAAGTTTATTGTTGATGGGATAAGCTATTCTATTTCACTGGTTGCTTAGAGCAGATCGTCAGGAGGTAACTTCATCCAAAAAGATTTTAGAAAAACTAAATATGTTAAACCCAATAAAGCTGTTAAGCGTATAAGAATCATAAGCAACAGCTCCACTTGTAACAATATCAAAGTTTAAACAAAAACATCAACAATAAAGAGTAAATTTATCTCTTCTTACATTCCCATTAAGCACGAATAACAAAATCTTTTAAGTTAAAAGTTTGTATTCCCAAAAATTACTTTGATGAACAATTTCAAAAGATTGATCAAATAGCTATCGAAGCTACTTGCTAACACCAATAGGTCATAAGTTACATGGATGAGAGAGAACACCTGTATGGCCAATATGTCCAACTTTGACCGCCTCTAACTTAGAAACTTTTGTTGAAAATAGGACTAACCTTGGTGCAAATTTCATCCAAATCGAAAGACATCGATTTAAAAATTGGGTCACTTGATGTCCTGTGGTTTCTTTTGGGGCCAAAGGGCCACATAAAATTTTTAAATGAACAATATTTAAGTAATAGAAAAACAAAATAATTTTCAAAGAGTATACAATTAATTAGATAGTTATATGTATAACAAAACGGAAAAAAATTTTGGAAAAGTGAAGTTAGGCCTTTAAGCTTCTGAACCATTAGTACATTTGTAAATTATGTATTGCTAGTAGAAATCAGTTTAAGTATAAATATTGCAATCAGGTTTCCCTAAAAATATCATATGTTGCCAAATCATTTTTGATAACTTTGTATATATTATCGGAATTAAAAAGTTTGAGCATTTTAGGTGTTGCATTAAAGTTGTATGTCGTTTTATTTTATGAAGACTTTACCTTTAATACACTTTCTTTTAATGTCTTTTCAAAAAGCTTTTCTTCGTAAATTTTATTTTTTAAAATGTCACTAAACTATGAAAACCTGGATCTTTAATTACCAGGAAACAATTTTTAAATCTTGATACTAAAGTATCTACCTCAAAGACAATCTTGAAATATGGTTCTTTTAGTAATTATATTCAAACAAAGTAATTTAACTATTTTTCCGTGAAATCTAGCGATTTTCAGACGCATATAGCGGAAATATAGCGATTTTTGTTCAACCAGAAACAAGCTGTAAAATATAGTTATTGTTTGTACAGACAATAAAATAGTTTTACCCCCTAAAAACATCAGAAATGTAAATGTATGCCCCCTTAATTTTCCCCCTAAGAATTTGTACCCCCTAATTAAAATAAAACCCCCTAAATCTGGGTGAAAGCCCCTTACCTGGCAGCTCTGGTATGTATACCTACCAACAAGATGTCCTGGCATTAAAATCATATGAAATTTAAAATTTATTTAGGTACTTTCATTTATTTCCAAAAACAATTGCATACTGTTAGGGTTGGCTTAAAGCTTACAAGCAAACTTGCAATGCAATTTCAAAACCCAAATACAGAGTTGTAAATTGACACAGTTTTAAAGGTATGTAGGTATTTATGTTTTATTTTTTTTTAATAAATGTTAAACATGCATTTGTTATCAATAATAGACACACAAAATATAATTTGCAGACATTGACCTTTAATACTCTTGTAAGGCAAAAATAATGGCAGTTACAAAAAACTAGCACGTGTTTTCCTTTTTCGTATGACACACAAGAAAAAAAAAACAATCTTTTACAACAACATAATAGCTAAAAATCAGCTTACAAACAAAAACAAAACAACAAGCCAATTATCAACAAATCCAAACAAAAACACTTAAAAGATTAAAGCACAACTAACAAAAAATATCACATGCTATAAAAATGTTAATAGCAAAAAATCAAAACAAAAAAGCCGGTATTTATCTACAACTCATCTCTCTTAAAGAGAGACAAAAATCAACAATAACACTCTATTAGAGTGTTATTAACAGTGTGGCCATATCCAAAAATATTTTACAGCTAAATCGGCTTTAAAATAATGCTAAAAAATGCTAACAAAAATCTTAAACTTCCAAAAAATAATGCTACAATTTAAATTGTATTATTTTTTGTTATTTTAGTTAATATACCCTTATATGGGCATTTCCTAGAGTCACGAACGTATGTTCGTACGTTTTTGCTGTACAAATAATATAGAAAACAAAACTTTTCCTAGTTATAAACATAAACATGTGGTCACGAACGTACGTACCGGTCGCAAACGTACGATTTTTCCATAAGTTTTTTTTTTTGTTTTCACCATGCATTTTCTTATAAATATCTTAAAATTTCCCTAACAAAAAACTTAATACTCAATTTACAATTGATTGTAATGAAGAGATTATGAAGAAAGAGTGCAAACATAACATATTTTTTGCATGCAAAATAGTTATATAAAAATGGTAGCTTAAAAAGAAAATATAAAATTTTCGAGTTTCCAGCGCAATTTCCTCAAGTAAAACAGCTGTAATATGCTATGAAACCTATACAACATAGACTTTTTTATAATAATAAACAATAAAAGACGATGATTATCAACATTTTAAATGTTCATTCTGGTTTACCTTTCTGAGGAAATACCCATATATGATTTATTTTACATAATTCTTCCTTATAAACTTACATCATATCAATAGAACAAACTGATTAAAATAAATAAAATATTAAGAAAACATAAAAAGTCTTAAAAGTATAAAAGAAAAAATCAAAGGAACTTGACCTATAAATGGCTTTTATTTAGTATTTCAATAAAATTTATAACATGTTTAATAAAAAATTTAATTTTATTAATTAAATACCTACGTCATAAAAATTAAAATTATGCTTTAACTTCTGAAGAATCGATCGAGATATCATTATAATATATGTCCTCATCGCATTTTTATGTGAGATCGTACATTTTTTTAAAACTATGGCAAAATTTTAAACCACACTTTGCCACTGATGTTCCAAAGTTGTAATTTTTTCTACAGTGATATCTATTATTTCTTCTTTAAAATGTTCGCTTAAGTTGCATTTATTAGCTTTTAAACTGTTTTCTACACAATAAAAGTTAGCATTTGTTAAATTATTAAAACTTTTTGGCAATCGTTGTCTAAGTTGACATATTAATTGAGCTATAAAATCTCGGCATGTAATTCGTATTTGTTTTTCTATTTCAAAAGTTATGGCATCACTTTTCGTTTCCAAAAATTTTTCAAAATCGTTATTGGGAAAAATCAGCTTAACATGAATTTAATGGATCAAACTGATCAAATTTTAAAACAATTTGATATGAAAGATATTTTAAAAGATTGTACAGTTTCTATAGCAAAAGAGTAGGGTTTTGTATGTGCATTCAACAAAAAAGTGTGGTAGATTTTCAAAAAAATATTACTTGAATATTCTTAAATTAAATAATGCTAAAAAATGCTAAATATTTAGTTGAAAAATGCTAAAAAAAATGCTAACTGCTAAATGAAAAATTTGCAGCAAAATCAGGCAAAAAAATGCTAAATCTAGCTGCAAAAATGCCAAAATGGCCACGCTGGTTATTAACGTTTTACTAAATTGTAAGAGAAAAAAGAGAATTTTCTTTAATCTTTTACAATTTCTTGCACATTATTTTGTTGGTGTATTTATGTGTATGGGAATTTTTATTTAATGTTTCTTTAGTATCGCGCTAATAAGACACTAGTCGCTTTAGTTGCTTTAACACACGATTTTTAAACTCAGTTCAGTTATCTATGAGACGTCGAAGCGGTCGTGCGTAGGAACGGTAACTTTGAACTGAAGGCAACCATTTTTTCGTAATACAAAAAATTTTTGGTGTAAAAAAAAAACAAAAAAAAAAAGCTTTAAACAAAATTCAAGCAAAAAAAAGTGATTAAGCGTGAGTGTTTTAAAAGAAATAAAATAAAGTTTTTAGTGTTTAATAGAAAAAGTTTTGGTAAAATTTTATGGAAAAATTGAATTAAAAAATAAAAAACGTGAAAAAAATTTTTAATAACGCGTGTTAAACGGCGCTAGAAGAGGGTGTCGAAAAGTTTTAGGTTTTTCTTTTTATTGAACATTTTTTGTGTCAGTGAGTTTGTGTTTTTTATGTATTAAAGTGTACCTATAAAAGTAAAATTTTTTAAACTAAAATAGGTTTAAACCAAGAAATTAAAATTTAATAAATAGTTTAATTTAAAATACTGTGTAAAATAGTAATAAAAATATTAAAAATTATTTAAATAAATAAGCAAATATATTAAATTTAAGTGATACCAAATACAATGGAAAAATAAAGAAACAAAAAATTTCCCCAAATTTCCAGCATCTTGTTAAAACAAAAACAAATTCCCTTGATATTAAATACGGTAATTTTGATTTTTTGTTATTGTTTTTATTTTAAATAACACTTGCTTTTTGTGGATTATTTTAAAAAGTAGTTTTGCATTGTCATACTCAGAACTTGTTGTTGTTTTTAAAATAAAGGTTCTTGGTAGGGTTGTCAGGTGTTTTTTAAATTGTCTCCCCAAATCGTAAACTTTTATTTATTTTATTAGGTACAATTTATTTTTTTTATACCAAAGAAAAAAAAACCAATACTCTTAAATTCTTTTAAAAAATATTAGATTTCTATTGTACATTTTGTTTTATTTGTCATTTAAATTATAAACGAACTTAATAAATGTTGACTTGATTAACAAAGTCAAAAAGTTCACAATCAAATTTATCATCCTGCACAATTTTTTGGTACATATTTCTTGAATGAAACAACTTTATCATTTTTGGGGATGGTTAAAACGTGTCGCAACTAGTAAAATTAATTTTAAAATTAGTTTTTTTTTTTGTAATAATTATTCTAGCGATTCGCATTGCAATTTATTTTTAATTTTTGTTTTAATAAGGTTCACTGCCAAAAAAAAAACCCCGATCAACAGAAGCGTTACTTGTTGGCTTAAAAAGCATTGGTAATACCAACATGGCTAATTCTTCAAGTGAAACCCCGGCATCTTGATAATAATAAACTTTTGTTTAAACTAAGCCCAATGTGGTAAATTTTTGTACGTCTTCTCCATTGTGATTCATAAATAAATGTCTATGGTAACACTAATATTCCTAACCGGTTGAAGTATTAAGCTGAAATTGGGCTGTCTTAATGGTTATCTTATGGCGATTTCTTTTCTGAGAAAAATGTTGCATTAATGTTACATGTTCTACATTTTGCGTTCGTTTGTACAAAAAATACAACTGTGGGAAAAATTTTCAAGTTCTTTTGTGAAAATGTTGATGAAAAACATGCAAAACATGTTACATGTTTTACCCTTACTTTCACTTAAGGGTTCATACTGCCCTGTTTTACAACTTTGGTACTTACTACTTTGTTTGTACAACCAATATTTTATTTTGTTTGTAATAATATTTTAAAAGTTTTGTCAAAAGAATTCTACATCTAAATATTCTTCGACGGCATACTCCATTTTGAATTAAATCGTTTTTTTTATTTTGGTGGAAAATTCTATGTATTTATTATCGTTTTAAATTTGTTCAAGCAATAAGTGATGTCAATGTCTGTTTCCAAACCTTAAAATAAGTGTGCAGCAAATAGTCGAAAAGTTTTAAAAATCGCTAATGAACTACATTAATAATAAAAGTGTAATAGTTGTAAATAAAGGCAGCTAATTCTGTTCGATTGAAGTTGTACAACATGTAACACTTCGAGTGATTATAGGTAACATGAAAAAGTGTTACATGCATATACTGTAGCATTTTTTTCTCAGAATAGAAATCGCCATTAATCTTAAAAAAATTAAGATTTGGTGAGAAGCGCTTTAAGATTTGTTGGATATAAAAACGCGTCTTCTTTGCTTTTAATGACAGCAGTAAATTTATCGATATTATTTCTTTTTTAAAATCATAGCCCAAATCCATTTAATCCAACGCTTAGTAGGATGAATCTGTTTCTGTCTCATCAATTATTTTTTTTTTCGTCTTCACTAACATGAAAAATGTCATGACCTAGTGAAAGACTTGCCAGTCATAAATGTTTATTTCAGAAATTGTTTTTGTTACTTAATAAAAAAATAGAATCAATATGTATGTATGTATGTATACAATAAAAAAATAAGAAAAAAATTACAAACAAAAAAACCTACCCAATCTAAAAATAAAATTTTTAATCCCCGTTTTAAAAATAAAATCCCCAACTTGGGTTTAAGTCTCCTAATCTGACATCACTGGTTCTTACGCCCCTCTCATTTGATATGATTTTCTGTTTTGGTTTTGCCTTTGCGTTTATGTTTCTTTAATTGTTCGTATTCTAAGCTCCCGTTAAAGTTGTGCAAATAATAAAATGTCGTTGTTGTTATTGTTTTTTAGTGCTTTTGGGGTTTTTACTTAAAAACTAGTTTTTTCTTCTTCGTTGTTTTCTTTTTGTGTTTTTTTTTATTTATGCTTTTGCATATTATATACAGTGACGGACTAAAGTCTACACGCAACCTACTTTTTGACGAGTTTTCGTCATTGTTGGGGCTTGAATCTTTGGCCCTACTACGGTTTTAAACTCAACTCTAGTTCAGTTGAAATGTTGCAGTTTTCGTATTATGGTTTACAACTCTGTTATAGTACAGTTAACAAAAACATCAAAAATTTACAACTCATCACTAGCAGTTGTTTTAAGTTCAACACAACCGAGTTAAGTTGTAAACCATTATAGAGGCACTTGTGTTCCAACGCATATTTAAATAAAAAAAAAATTAAGCACGAATAACAAAATCTTTTGAAAAAAAAAAAAAAAAAAAAAAAAAAAAACTTAAATAGGATGATAGAAAATTTAAAAAATTGGAAGAAAATATAAAAAATGGAAAAAGTCTCAGAAACGCATAGCTTTCGAGCAATGAACCTATCAGGTTATACTTGTACATTCTTTACTGGTATCGTAAAAAAGATTTTAAATAGATCTTTCCATTGTGAAATAACACAGGTGGTATGGCTACCGCATTTAATATAATATTAACAATAAATATTAAAATTTGTATCCGCAGACGTCAAAAATTATTTTAAACAAAAATCAAATGGTTCCGCTGAACGTGATGGAATAAATAAATTTTCAGCCAACTTTTTTTCATTATGGTCAATATCTTATTGAAAAACTTTAAACTTTAGACTTTTTGTAAACATAAACAAAACTTTGACATTATGTGCGTTCGTTTACTTTTCCAGTAAAATCCAGTAGCTGAGTAATATGAAAATTTAACAAATTTATGTGTACGCGAACGCATTTCAGTAAAATCCAGTACAAATTTGTACAAATTTTGGAGTAAACGAACGCAGCTAATATGACTAGACAAACAACACTAAAGCAAAACATCGTCATCTGGCGTAGAAAACCACTTACTTATTCATTATGGCCATTTCCGGATGTTTAAAATTTCTTAACCCATCAAGAAGCGGGGATGATTTTGCGAATATACAAAAGTTTTTATTAAGCATATTAATTTCTTAGCAGAGTAGCTTTAGTTAGCAGAGCCGATGTTTGTTACACCATAGAGGAGATGCACAGAATCTAGTAGTTTGCATGTAGACTTTTGTCCTTCACTGTACTTGCTTTGCAATAATGTTTGCTTAAAAAGCTAACAACAAAATACATTTGTAGTTGGCTTTGTAGTATATACCTATTACGTTGTAATTTTTGTGCTTGTAATCCGCGTTGCCGTTTTGGTGACTTTTAACTAAAATTGTTAACTCTTTTTCCTTTTGCTTACACAAAAATAAAGTTTTTTGTGTTAATACTAGCATTACCCGCTCAGCTTTTCTGGACCTTAGAGTTTTGTGTATGGTATTGGTGAAACCAAAACCATTAGCCCTGGAACAGAATAAAGTAGTTTTAGTAGTTGCTGAAGCTAACGAATGCTCTGTAGCGCAACAAAGTTCAAAATCTAGAATTTTGCGCTTCAACTGCAACGACTACAACAACTACGTATTCATTTGACACTTCTTTGAAACTGTCATTTATAACTTTTGACAGCTTACAGCGCTATTCGTAACGTTGTAATACAGCGACTATTCTGTTCCCCACCTTAACTCAAACAGACTATCAACTAAACCATGTATTGCAAGGTATATATGTGCATACTTTCAATTGTAGATGGTTACTATCTGCTACTTTAAATGCTTCATAGTTTAGCTCAAAATAGCACGTTGATAGAATAATAACATGGCAAGACTAAAAAAGTTGTATTTGCAAGAGTTCTTTATAGGTAAATATAAAAGACAAATACAAATGTTCACTTTTTTTTCCATTATACCCAATAGGTATCTCATATTTTTAGCTTGATCAAACCATTAATACCGCAAATTCTAATTACTAAATTTAAAGGCGCTAACTGTAAACATTTCTGAAGTACAAATAAAAAACATAGTATTTTTAATACATAAAAATTTTGCTCACTTTTTTCACATTTTGGTTACTATTTTACATTTAAGCCTAATACTTTGTTCAACGTTTCACGTGAAATGCTGTCAAAACGCATATGAAAAAAAACTTTTGCGGAATATCTATGAAATAATGTTGATAGAGTTGTAATATGTTCGTTTTGTGGAAAAGTTCCGAAATGTTTCTGGCAACATTTTTTTACATCTGCGAAATAATGTAAGCTGCACTTATTTCACGTGGAATTTCAAGTAAGAGCAAAAAAGTATGAACTGATAATTAAATAAGAAATAAAAAATTAAAATAACACAGCCGGTAACAGTTTTTATCCATATTTACTCACTTTTTTATAAAAAAAAAATATTTTTTAATAAAAAACATGTGGGGTTTGTTTACATACTTACGTTTGTCGCATACTTTGCAGGAATAAAAACGTCAAATTGAACAAACTCGCTCGATAGGTAACATTGGTACATGTCAAAATTTTCGTGTGAAATAATTGAGCTTGCAAGCCTGCATATAGGAAACTATATAAACTATTTAGAGTAAACAAAAAAGGGTGATCAATACTTATAGAAATAATTAATTTTGCTTAACATATTTCACAAATTTGAACAGAGTACTAGCCTTTAGGTTACAATTTTTTTTTTGTCGTGGCAACGCTTTTTGCAATATAATTTCTCTCGATTTTTATTTTGAGTTGTTGTAATTACAGTGTTTATTTAAGTAGCTTTTTGATCTTTATTTTATTTTGTGTTGCATATTTCGTTTTTTTATTCTTTATCGTTGTTGTTTATTTATTTCTATATTAACAAGTGTTTAACTGTTGTTTATTTGAGGTTTTTTTTACATTTTTAATTTTGCTTGCTTATCCCTGAACATTATTTAAAATTTTATTTAATATATTTTTTTTTTTATTTTCTGTAAAGTAATTAATTATATGGTACAAAAAAGTATATGACATGGTTTTTATTATTATGTTATTTAAGTTACTACATCATTTTTGTTTTAAATTATTTTATTTTAATTACAAACTCAAATTAATTTAAGTAAAAAGTGTTATGCCCAATTTTCAGGATAATATTTAAATCTACATATATTAAGTTAATTTTCATATATGTAAACTTAAATCTTATTTAAATACAGATTGATTTTTTGAGTTTTGTTTAAAATGTCTTATTTAATAAGGATAAAAGTATGGTAGCACTACTAGATATAAAAATATATCATTAAAAAGTGTATTTATTTACAAGGTGGCCTCAAAAAACAGTTGTCTGCTATTGCTTTGCCTGTTGTTGTTGTATTGGTTTAATATTGAGACCACCTTGCTAAGTTTTTCCAATGGAAACTTAAAATAAATTTAAATGTACCACATCGGTGAATTTACATTTAAGTGTTTAGTGAAGAAAAGAATTTTGTATTTAAAGCGATTTTAAACATAAATGTGTTTTAATATCAATCCTAAAAATTGGGCATTAAACTTTGTTATACCTACATATCGCTTATTTACTTTAAGAGTGGCATAAGTCAAAAAGTATGATTTTTTAGGTAACAATGCGCAATATGATTCTGTTGTGTAAAAATATTTCTTCTGAATTGCTGGAAATTAACTGCTTGTGATAAAAATATGCGTTATTTTTATACCCTTCCCCGAACGTTAGAGTGTTCTAAAATATTGATCTTCGACTCTATTATAAAGTATAAATTCTCGGTTTTTATGAGAGGCCCATCTATAATATGCATAAGCTTCTGTCAAAAATTTACAAAAAGCCTGTCATATTAATTTAAAAAACAAAAATAAAACCAAAAAAACTTTAGATTCCGTACGGAAAGTCCGATCAGTTTCGCACCTTGCTTAAGACACATATGATTTACATGTATTCGCAGAGTTGCTTAAGCCAACTTAAGCACACTTGTTCACACAGTCTCCAAACTTGTTTTAACATTTCTTTAGTTTATAAAAGGGGTTTCCCTTATTACATATAGTTATGCCATGCATAGTATGCATGTATACTTACACATATGTAGATTAGGGGTATGACCAAATTTTGGTCCTAGCACTACGCGATAGCGAATATTGTGTTATTTACGAAAACAATTTGTTTGGGTCGTTTGAAAATAAAAACCTCACCCACAAAAGCGATTTTCTAAAATACCTAAGGAAAAAAATTTAATAAAAAAAACTTCAATATTTTATTAATAAATGAAAAAAAAAACTTCAAATTTAATGTGCGTGTTGTTTTGCTAAAGTTTTGGGCTAAATTATAAGTAGAAATAAAAAAATAAAATAATTTTCCAACTTTACCGCGTTTTGTGGTGACCTTTTTTGAAAACCGCGAAAAATTAATACATATAATTTTTTTAACAGTTTTCAATGGACTATTCGACTATGCTAGGGCCATTTTGATATTTGCAAAAAATGGGAATAAGTTATACCCCTAATGTAGATGCTATGGAAAACACTTTGAAAACACAAAACAACTTATCAAATGAATTGAAATAAAAAATTAAGAATAATTTGATTCATTGTGTGCGTAAATTAAAATGATTTGGAAGTATGTGTAGTTTTGTTGCAGGTGTCTAATAAATACATACATACCCAGTTGGCCATGCTTCGTGCACGACAATGTTAATTCCTGCACGACACGTAAGGGACAACTAATGCAAATCGTCAACGACATTTTCAAACAAGTGTCGCGTAAATCGTGCACGACACAAAGAGAGACAATGTCGCTCAGCCTGTCGTTGATAACTACATACACGACATTGTCGTCCATATAGTCATTGATGACTACATGCACGACATTGTCGTTCATATTGTCTTTGATGACTATATAGACGACAAAGGATTCTACTTAATCGTCAACGACTGCGTATTAGACAATGTCGATGAAGTTACAGCTTACACGACAATGTCGCCTATAAACCTAAACGAATAAATAAAAATATACAATAGCACATACATATTTTAAAAATCATACCTTAGTCTTTGAGTTCTCAGACTTGACTGACTGATTTTCTTCATTTTGCTTTGGTTTTTTTTATTATTTTCGTTATTTTACAGTTATTTTTATTTTTTATTGGGAACAAATTATTTTTGTTTGTTTAGAAGACAGCTTACAAGACAATGTCTCTCATATTGTCGTGCTTAGAAGTTGATAAAGGACACCTTACAAGACACTGTCGGTCATTTTGTCGTGCATATACTTTAATACAGGACAGCTTACAAAACACTGTCGCTCATACTGTCGTTTATAGTTGTTGATAGAGGATACCTTACAAGAAAATGTCTGTCATGTTGTCGTGGATAAGCTTTGACAAAAGACAACTTGAAAGCCAATGTCGGTCATGTCGTCGTTTATTAACTTCTTTAAAAGACACTGCACTAAACAATGTCGAGTATTTTGTCGTCCACGACATTTTCCTCAAAATTGTCTTCCAGAAATCCTAAGTGATAGAGGACATGTCGTGCATAAATCGTTGACGACAATGTCGTCGACGGCAGTTTGGCCAACAGGGTACTTGCTTGCGTCCATGATTTGCCGTTATATAAAGAAATAGGTACGTTTTAACAAAAAATATAGACACTCAACATGTTTTTTCTAAATTTTGTTTAATATGTAATGTGTGTTAGTGGGTGAGTGGTGAAGGACGCTGTTCTCATTAGGTAAGGGGTATTAAAGACACGGCACAGCCGAATACCCCCATTTCCGCAACTTACCGACAGCTAAAGGTAGAATTTTATCGCCCGTATAAAAAGTGTTCCATTATTAAACTTTAGTTATTCTTCCGCTAACTTATCGCTAACTTTAGGTTAAATAAAAGTTGTTTAAATTCTACCTTTAGCTATTCGTAAGTTGTGAAACGGGCCTTACTTGATTTATATAACTTTATTTCTTTTTTTTTAATTTTTGCAATATTGATGTTAGAGCTTATATAGTATGTATATATGTATCAGAGAGCGGCTTTGTGCGATTGCAAAAAAATCGCATTTAATGAATACCAACAAATACACTCGCTTTCGGTCATACAATCAAACTTGTGCAACTGCACACATTCGCTGATGGTTTGCAGTCATTCAAATAATGCACATCGTGCTTGTTATTTATACCATCGTTTAGCTTCGTTTTTTAATTATGATGTTTGTGTGTTCGGTGCAAGGTATATTTATAGCAGGTAGCCGCGAGATTACAACAATTGTACAATAAAACAAACAAAAGGGCTTTTTATTGTTGTTATGCGATACGAACTGTCAAACAGCAAAGGGGTTGATAAGAGACAAAAAAGACAAAAGATAAGGACAAAAAACTTGTTTACTATACAACATTTGACAGTTCGTATCGCAAAACAAGCAAATAAAAAATAAACAGCTGGCTTTCCGAGACTACCTGCTATAAATATAACTTGGTTCGGTGCGACAATGATTGTTTTGGTAAAGAAAAAAAAAAAAAATACAAACAAAAAAGCCAGAAATCAAGCAATCATTAAGGCCATGTCAGATAAAACTTTTGCTTCGCGTTGCGTTAGAGATTCGCTTTGACATCTAAGATGAAATATTAATACTTATACGAAACATGTCACATAAAGAACTTTTAACGCAAAGCGAAGCGAAAAGTTGGGCAACTCTCATCTTTTTGCGCGCTTTGACAATCTGCTAGTATAATTTTTTTTATTTATTTTCTTTTTAACACACAATGTGTGAGTGTTGTCAAAGTTTTTATTGTGACATACACCATTTGCGTTAAGCTTTTCTGTCAAAGTTAGAAGTGTCACGCAAAGCGATGAAGTTTTATCTGACATGGCCTTTACTCATGTAGGCATTCAGCAGTTGCTATGTAGTACAAGAAAAAAAAATTGAAATAAAACGCAAACGCACTAGGTACAAACAATTTCCATAGAAATAGAAGGCTGTTTTTATTTTTTATCATTTCTTAACAACAATGTATTGTTGTTATTGTTGTTGTTGTTGTTATTGCTGTTAATGTTAATGTAACAAAGCGACTAGTACTCATACCAATTTAGTTCGTGGTTGCCTCATCGAGTGGACAATGACTACGTGAATGCAAAAGCATAAGAATGTTTGCCTTTTGACTTAGAGGAGTTTGTGTTATTGCGTGCGCCAACAATAAATGCAAACAAAGCACTTTCAATAAAAACTCACACATGCACAAATCAAATGTGTACAAAACGATGTCAAAATTACCAAAGTTGAACTTTGTTTTGCAGGCATAGAGTTAATGTAAATTTAAGCGTATGAATAAATCAACAAAAATAGTTGATTTTGCAGTTCTCTGATATGTATATTCTAAATCCGTTGGAATAACGAAATTGTGTTAACGATATTCGTCTATCCGTCCGTCGGATTATCTAACCGTTTAGATGAAATATTAGCAGAAATATTTTTAATCATATCCATTTGGGAAAAACACAGATATTGTGAAACTCGAAACAAAAAATAAATCTTATAACAAAGAAAGTCTTAAAATGTGTAATCACAAAAAAGTACAATGCCTTAACAAACTAAGGCCAAATATTTGTTTTAAATTGTATATTAATTAGTATGTGCTGTTTTCACAACACAACTGATTGAACATGTAGTAAAATTTATATGGAAAACTTTTCATATAACTTTTACTACACGTTCAATCGTTTGTGTTGTGAAAAAAGCACATTTTTTTTGGAAATAACACAAACAGTTTTGATTTTATACCCAAAAGGAGCCTAATTATTAATAATATCATCCTAGATTACTACATTAATTAATTTAAAATTAAAAGTTCAACGAAATAACCACAATACTAATTAGTTAAAGGTTATCTTTGAAAACTACAAAGTTTTTATGCATGATTACAGAAATAATTCTAAAACCTTAATCAACTTTATAACCCATATCGCTGATACTGATAGTCGCTATACTATTTTCTTTATTGCAAAATTTACTTTTCTTTAGAAATTCTAGATTAATTGAAAATGCCAATCATATAAATTGAATTTAAATGTGAGTTCATGCAATTTTCTACATATTACACAAAAACAAAAAAAAAAAACTCATGTAAAGCATAACGTCGTCGGTCCAGTTGTTCGAATGAATTTGAAAAGTTAAAGATCATGCAGACGGTAAATTATCCGCTTTTTAAATTTGTAACCTAAAAAAATAAATAAAATAAAAAAAAAACACAAGATTTATTTAAATTTCAGTGAAGTGTAGCAAAGTGTTAAATTACTTGAATAAGTTTTAGTTTTGTACGAGTATCTCACTCAGCATGCAGTGTATGCAAACTTGAGGATAAAAAGTTGTGTTACGTTTAATGTGAAGGTAACAACACACAGTTGTTTTTTTTTTTTTTTTTTTTTTTGTAAACATCATCGTCATCATTACTACAGTCAACATAGACTTTACGAAAGAGTTCATGAGAAAGCATTAAATAAGATTTTTTTTGGAGAGTATTATGGCAATCTTCTGAATATCTTTGTGGGAATTTATTACATCTAAAAACAATGACGGTGTTAGGGAAATTATTACATGACCTTAATTGTGAAAAAATTGCATGGCAAGATTACGACGGGGTTTTTACAATGCAATACTTTTATTTTAAAATAAATTACAAATTTATTTCCGTTAAAATTAGGAAAATTTCTTTTTAATTTATTGTAGTTACTTAAACTTAATAACTGTCTTTATTTTTAACCACCAATAATTGTTTTTAATATAATATACTTTAATATAGCTTATTAAAAAAAATAAGTTACAACTTTCACGTAGGTATATTATTGTTTATAAATTCGTTGCATACCTATTAATAAACTTTTTGAATTTGTCAACATTTTTAATTACGCAAATACAGCTTTGAATAAAAAAATCTAAAGAACCACAAAATTCAACGCCTGTAAACAAAATGCGATCTTTAAAATGATTAAGTTTTATTGTTTTATGAGATGTGTTTTTTTAGTTCAAATTTGAATAAATGAAAAAAATAAGCAAAAGTCACACGCAGTACTAAAAAGCAATTTTTTAAGGTTTTAAACTTTTTTTATTTTGCATTACACAATATGTGTGTTTTTTTTACGAATGGCTATTTTTAAAAATATTTCTTCTAAAATCGCAAAAATGTTCTAGAAGTCAAATTTAAGCAGCTTGTCCCCGTCATGTTTGTGGTCTTCGGAAAACCCTTTTCAACCAACACACGGACAGATAAACCGATGGACATCATAAAACAAGTTCCTCAACTCAAACGGATCCAGAATATATACACTATATATAATTAATAGAACATCAAGATTCTTGAAATTGCAAAAGGAGTAGCAAACTTATATAAAAAACGAACTTATATGTATACATATTGTTGCTTTAATTTAGAAGAGACGTATCTAACATATAAAATTGGTTTAGTTGGAGACAAAAACTTTATAAAAAAAAGAATATAAAAAATTGCTTATGCAAATTTTTAGAACTTATAGTTTTAATACAATGCATTAATATATTAATTGTTATAAAGTTTGATACCTCAAACGAACAAAAATGTTATATGTTTGATGGACCTTATCAAAATTAAAGTAACGATATGCACTTTCCAAGGTTCGTTATGGATTTACGAAACTTATTTTAAACAAGCTCAAAAAAGTATCTCTGTTAAGAATTTTTCTTACTACAAAAAGTACTTTAGAAATTCAACCTATTCTCTCTCTTTTTCTGAAACCACCTGCTGATTGTATTGTCACTTTCTTTGAAACTTTCCAACAAACACGGAGTTTTGATTTCAAATTGAAAGTGATTTGAAATCAAACCTTTTTGCAAACGACAAACGCTCGACAATGATTTGAAAATCATAGCATTCTCAGCGAAAAGGGGAAATTACTTTCAAATTGAACAATGCATTTATTTTCAACTTGCTTTCAAACGTTATTTTCAAATGTCTTCCAAATGTGGATTTTAATACAATGTGGAACATAAATAAAAATTATTTTATAATAAATTTATTATTTAGTTAAATAAATTGTGAGATAAATATTTGGCACCATTGCTAAAAGATAGATAGAAGAATAGTGATCTTTTCATCCTCTAATTCTTGGAAAGACAAAATACTTGGCTGCTTTCTGTTTTGAGGATTGTCATGACGCAGCACCGCGATCTTACAACAACTTATATTATCTTCATTTTCCCGTTTTATTTTTTTCACATTCTTTCACTTTGTAATAAATTTTTTACTCATAATAATTAATTTATATTTTTTTTTGGATTTGAGAATCACATTTGATAACAATTTGACATCAAATTAATAAAACATGTATGTCAAATGTTTATATTCAAACCATTATCAATTTGAATTCAAATTTTTAAATCAAACAATTAAAAAAGGTTGGAAAATTGTGTTTGATATTAAAAGAAAAATTCATTTCATATCAAAGACACCAATTAAAAAAAAATTTGTGTTAAACACAAAAATGTACTGCGAAATTATTAAAAATAACACAATAGATAACCTTCGAACGCAGATTTTGCACATCGAAAATGCTGCTTAAACCTTAAATTCACTGTAATTTCAAATTTTAACAAAGCCATTCATTGTCCCTTACTTTTTTAAATAATTAGGGAATTCACCTGGTGTCTTAGAGTAATAAGTCGTAAAGTCATATTGGAAAAAATCGTACATTTGTGAATAGCATGTTGTATATTCTAATTCAAAAGTCATGAAAACTTCAAAAATTAAATTTTTATGGTTTTGTGTGAAAAGTTTGCATCCGACATCCCCATCCATACTGCCGGCGTCTGTTTAACCTTGCTAAACTTTAGCTTTGTTGTAACACATGCATATTTAGTACTTTTGAGCTCACAAGATACCAATCAATAGCAACACCTTTTTTCTTTGCGAAGCGCCTATAATATGACTGAGCCGTTGGTCTCTATAGATTTAATAATTTTAATACTTTTAAGATGCATTTTGATTATTCCTATACATGAACAAAGCTCTACATCCAGATTTTCCATTTAAAAGCCCACAATTGCATTTTCTTCGGCCACAGATTTCTTCCTGGTAGGGGTTTTTAACACGCTATCTGTAACAGCAGTTAGTTTATATTTTTTCTTTTTTTTTTTGCACAAAAATTTTCCGATTCTTCATCCATTTTGAAAATATTTTTCAACGATGCTTTTTTACTGTTTTGAAGTAAATGAAACAATTTGGGTATTTTAAATACGAAATATCGATTTTTCAATACTGGGCCATATTATTTGGAAACCATAATAATACTAAACAAGCATTGATTTTGTTATTCAAAAGAATCTTAAAATGTTGGCCATATCCACATCGTTAATGCTCAAAAGGACAATATAAATCGTCAAATCTGGCAACAATGGCTATTAGGCAAACAAAGGCATCTTATGCTATGTTCACAATTTGGTTCTTAAACGCGTTTAAGGCACTCGAACGTGATTAAGCTCTAATCACATCAAAAGATGATTACCCATACATTATAGTGATTTGTTAATCACTTCAAATTGACATGATTACAACAAAATCATTTCATTAATTACATAGAATCCTCTGGATATACCTTAAACTGAGTATAATGTAGAATCGGCCACCATGAACGTACCTCTCACATGTAAAACCGACTACGATTTATTATTAATGTTTTTATTTCGTCTTTAAATGATCCATTAATTTTCACAATTTCAACATAAATATGTGTAAAATAATCTTCTGATAACTTTATTAAAGTATTTTTATACATTTTAAAGAAATATAAATTTGTTTGTTGTTTTTTTTCTAAAACAGCTGTCATCTTAATCATCTCAAATGTAATGTGAATCGCTTTGATTAACTTAATCAACATTTTGCTAAAACGCGTTCAAAAACTCAATTGTGAACAAAGCATAAAGGGATTTGATGCTTGTACAGAAAATATGAAGACCCTTCTCGAGCATGATGTTTTGATCTGCTTACGTCTTGAAATTTAATTTTAACAATAACCCATTTCATCCGATATTGCTTAATTATTTTTAGTAACTTTATACAAAAAGGTTAAGAAAAACCTAAATAAAAGGGTAGCACGCCCTTCACATAAATTAAAATTAAAAAAGAAAGAAAAAATTCTGTTTTCTTAAGCCGAAAACATTTTTAAGTTATGGCCTTTTAACTGAGGATGGCCTCTTACATATAACCAAAATTTCTTACCATTTAAATCCAAATTCATGCGGACATAAATAACAAACTTTATGTTTTTGAATTTACGTTTCATTCCTCTTCGTAGAATTAAGAAAGCAAGCAATTTCTTTTTTACATATGCAAAGGTGTTGTTCATGTTGTTTGGTGGCAATAAATTAAAAAAAAAATGTTTTAAACTTTTATTTTGGAAAAAATACACATAAACGAAAAACCCAAAAAAAATTTATTACAAAGGTTATCGATTCGTTGAAATTTATGTTGTTATTGCGTTTAACCTCTTTTTTTTACATATTTTTTATTTTTTTTTTTTTCTTTGCTCTGTGCTCGGCCTTCGTTAGACAAAGACAAAAGCTTGACCCATTTTAATATTCTGGTCAAAATTAAGTTGCTTTTATAGGTATATATTTTTTTCTTTTTATCTTGGATTTTTTATACCCTCCACCACAAAAAGTTGTGAAGAGGGTATACTTAGTTTGTCATTCCGGGTGAAACTTTTTTATTATTCACCTCAGACCCCATAAAATATATATATTCTGGCTCCTTGAGTAATTCTAAGTCGATTTAGCCATGTCCATCTGTCTGTCCGGCTGTTGAAAACACGCTCACTTTCGAAAAACTCAAAAGAAATAAAGAAACTGGGTGTCAAATTGCTTGTAGTTATCCTAAGCAGTTTGAGATTGAAATCCAGTCAAATCGGTTCAGTAGGATCAGAGCTATGAATCAAAATGTGGAACCACCACTTTAAAAAATTTACAATTTTGTTACAAAAACTAACATAAATGATTGTGCAATGCACGAAATGATATGAAATTCTGCAAATATTCGTTTTATTCCACTGGAAATTTCATGAAGATCGGCCCATAATTTACCCTAGGCCCCATATAAACCCTATTCCCGGAAAGCAATTTAGTACGCCTAAAACCGTAATTATTAATGCTATCGTAATAAAATTTGGCACGTTACAGTTTTTTAGGACTAGAAATGACACTGTATAATTTCATGAAGATCCGTTCTTAATTTACCCTAGGCCCAAATAAACCATACGCCCGGAAAACAGTTTAGTACACCTAAAACCGTAATTAATAACGCTATCATTACAAAATTTGGCACGTCACAGTTTTTTAGGATTAGAAATGACGCTGTAAAATTTCATGAAGATCGGTCTTTAATTTGAACCTAGGCCCCATATAAACCCTACTCCCAGAAAACAATTCAGTATGCCTAAAACCGTAATAAATAATTCTATCATAATAGCATTTGTCGGTCAATAATTTAATATAGGTCTAAGCCGCAAACAATTTTAATGCTGGGGCCTAATTCTGGCATTCGTGATCGAGTACTTTCTCGATTCGAAAGCAATTTAAAATCTAACTATTTCAGTCAATACTGAACGAAACGGAATTATTTTTTCAGTGTTGTAAAGCATTAATTTGAGTTTCACAATACTGAAAAAATATTTTCGAATCGTTCAGTATCGACTGAAAAAAATTTGCTTTCGAATCGAGAAAGCACTCGATCACGAATGCCAGAATCTGGCCCCTGATGTCTGTTTTTATAAAGATAAATTAACAATAAATAGACATCATATAGATATCACTCCTGAAATATTCAAATTGTCAGTGGAGGGTATCAAAGATTTGGCACAGCCGAATATAACACTCTAACTTGTTTTATGTTAACTTAAGATTAATGTTAATAATTGTGGGTGTTTTATGTTTTTTAAAGTATGTATTAATTTCAATTTAATTATTTATTTCTTTGTTCAATACGCTTGTATTTTGTTGTTATGCCTTTCAACATCATCCATTTCTAAAAGCGTGTCAAATTTTTTTGTTCACTTTTTTTTAAAGTGTGTTTATAATAAAGACTTGATTTTTCCCAAAACACTGTCATTAAATAGGTATCTTAAGATTTTTTTTCTATTCTTTCGGCAAAGTTTCAAGAAACTTTATATTAAATAATGATGCTTTTATTTTTGTTTTGGGGTTTTTTCCAAGTCATTATTGCCCTGCTTTGTTTTTTGAACAACGTTTGTTTAGTCATCCGTATTTAATTTTCCTTTTCGTATTTTTTGTTTTGTTTTTTTTTATTGAATTATCACTTATTTCATTTTCTGTTTATCAGTTTTGTATACTATGTATATTAAAAATTATTTCTTCTTTTGCGTTTGTTTAAATTAAAGCTTTTTGGTTTTGAAAGCCAAAGCTTGCTTTGCAAGTCTTTTTTCTCTAATATAAACACTTAGAACTGGTTTTAAGCTTTAGCTTTACTTTTAATTAACAGAGATGCCAACTGTCTAACTAAAAGTAATTAAATTTTAATTAAATCAAGACGTGTTTTCATTGATTTTTTTGTGTTCTTTTTTTTAATAGATGTGATAAAATGGAAAATGTTTTGAGAAGGGACATATTTCACTCGATTAGCTGATACAAATATTCAATATTACCTATGATCGAAATTCCCATTCATATAAACTGTGCTTAAAATAGTTTCCAAATCGTAGTTAATTTAAGTTGATACATTTGTTACGTGATCTTATGTATATGTACCAAATATACATATACAAATATAAATACGGAAGGCGGAACTTTTTCTTTCGCTTAGCTTTTACGCTGATATAACATACCTAAACAAGAGTGTCAACATTGTGTCACAAACAGTAGTGTTTACTTTCTTGCTTAATAAAATCCACATAATAGAAATAAAAAAAAGTGAAAAACCACTAGATTGACAAAAAAAAACGCTAAATTTCTATTAATTATAAATAGCAGCCAAGTTCACTATTAAATGCGCTGTCAAAATCGGATTTTCCAATAGCAAAGCATTGACGCCGCGCTATTTAGGGATGCTTCATACAAATTGTATGGGCATGAGAATTTTTGACAGCTAGAAAACGCTTCCCGCTTTTGTTTTGGTACGGCTGTTAGATATTATATTAGATAGACGATTCCTCAACCGTGACCGCAGTTTTATGGGTCGCGGTTGTCCCTACTATTGGAACCAGTAGCCTCGCGAGTTTTAAAGTTACTTACTGTGCTTTAACCCAAACTTTACAAGGGGAGATCTAAAATATACGGTGTAAGTACTGAGTTTGGCCTGGTTATGGGACTTAAAGAATTTAGTTCATAGTTGTTTATGTTATAACAAAAAAAAACTTATGTTACTTATGTCAAGAGCACATAGAAACGTACTTGATTTGGAAATGTTGGCTCCTGACGCTCTCCAGATATATAAAATCTATAATGTCTTTGCATGACAAGAGCCACGCCCATTTTTAAGGAAGGGTGTGTATTAATAACCCACCTACGTGTTCGAAATTTTGAAAATTTGTTTCCTTCCGTTCTTTAGATACAACAAAAACTATTTCGTGCACGCCCATTTATTCAATCCCGCCCGGTGTCGGTAAAAATATTTTTTTTTAAGTAAAAACTATTAAAATTTACGGAATATGCTGTTTAATAAATACAAATTTTTTTAAAATTAATGTAAAATTCATTTATTTAAATGAATTTTAAATTGTTGAAAATTAATTTTCGTTTGAATTTAACTACATAATATTTAGAGTGTAGTTTTTTTTCTCGTATCACTGTTATTTATGGACCAATCTGATTGAATTTTAATAACGAACTTTTACGAGTATATGCGGCATAAATATATAACCAAGGCGAATTCATTTTTCAGGTGGCGTTGAAAGCACAGCTACTTTTTTCTCATAATTAGAGATAGAAAAGTCAAAAGTTGCTTGTGTTTTTGGCATATCAATCAACGAAAGCAACAAAAAAATACATTGTTGTGTTGTTGGTGTTGATACTTGTTGTAGTATCGACACCACCGTTTACATGAATTCGCCTTGCATATAACAAACAAGTCCCCATCATTTCTGGGGTCTTCGAAAAATCCATTTCAACATACACACGGACCTACGGACGTCGTTAAGTCAACTTGGCAACCTTGTTTTTAATTTTTGCATTTATTAAAAATGTATAGGGCCTGTTCGGAAATACATCACTGCGCTGCATTAGAAAAGCAAACTTTTTTTTAATGCCGATAAAAAATATTTTCAATTCTTTTTATTGTGTGACTATTATTTTTTTAAAGTATTTGACAATTGTTTGGTCCACATCTACTACACTGATATATATTTAAGTATTTGAAATCGTTGATGCAGACCAGTGATGCATTTCCGAACAGACCAACATACTTAATCAGTGTTTAAAAAACTGCAGTCAAAGTAGAAAAACTGCCATTTCTTTCACTTCTTCTTTTGTCATTGGTCAACAAAAAACTGTTGCTTTTACTTCTGATTCCTTAAATTTAAACAGTCGCTGTCAAACCAACTCAAAAAGCGAAAAGTTGTACACACATTCTCATTTTTTGTTCGACAGTTTTTGGCTTCGACTGCAGTTTTTTAAACCCTGCTTAATAAATATTCATACGCATTGGTTTCTTGTTAAACACAAAAAATGCAAACAAAAGCTATACTTTTTTTTAATTTACCTTCAAATCACTCTTTTTTACAACACTCACTTTGTCGTTCACTCTCTTTTTTAATTTAAGTTTTTACGTACAAATATTAATTTTGTTTAGATTTTTTTTTATTTTATTTCTATTGTTTGTTTAATAGTGATTATTTTTATCGCTTTTTATTTGATTTAACTGTTGTGGTTGTCAGATTTTTTTAAAATTGTAACCACAAATTGCAAATCTGTATCTCCAAAAATACCCAATAATTACTTTATTTCACCCCCAAAGTTGTCCACTAAAAACTCAAATTCAAATTTGTCATCCTTTTTAATTGTTGATACATATTTCTAGAACTAAGCAGTTTTATTTATCTTAGAGGTGGTTCAAAAGAGCCGCAACAATTTTTCAATTTTAAAACTTCCTAATTTTGCATTAATTGCTAAAAGAAAAAAATCTCCAGTTCAACTAAACATTGCTTGTTGTGGTTGCTGTTGTTTGTCTTAATCTTCAAGTGACCGTGATACAGCGGCATCTTCAAGATTGTATCTTCTTTGTCAAATCCATCTTATTAAAAAGCCAAAAATGCGATTATTTTGTCAAACATAAAGTTTTATTTCAAAAATTGTTTTTTTTTTTTTTGCCATTTAAAATGGTATTAAAGAAATTTATTATTAGAAAAAGAAAAACCCGTAATAAATCTCAAAAAAATTAATAATGATTCCCGACAAAATACCCAAATCATATTGTTTATCCCAAATTCAAAATTAGGATCCCCAATTTGGAAATACATTCCTTAATCTGACAACTATGCATGCAGCCATATTATATTCATATATTTTTAAATCGTGTTCTCATTTTTCTTCTCCCATTCTTTTTCTTTTTGCAGTGCACAACAGTTTTGCGGTTAAACGTGCATACACATACGCCATTTTTCTTGCTAAAGGGGTGAATTATACAAAAAAGGGTTTTATTTTCATGCTCGGTATCTGCATAGAGAAAAGGTCAGGGTTTTGTGGCCATAATTAAATGGATTATTTCTTTTTTTAAACAAAGTTGTTGTTTAAATTACCACCAGCAGATACATTTTTATGTTTGTGCGACTGTGTGTATCATTAATCAGTTAATTAATTAAGGTAAGTTGGCATTGAAATAATTTAATTAATTTAAAATGTTTATTTTTAAGCACTTAATTTATTAAATGTATTGCTAAATAAATGTTAATATTGTTCAATGAATTATAAGGAAGCATTTAAATAAGAAATATTCTTTTTTAAGTTTACTTCAAAACGCTCCAAAATTGATTTCTACTTATGTTTATCTGAAAAAATATTAGACAAACAATGCTAGAGCACATCCTACACTAAAAGGAATCAGTTGTGGGCGTTTCCTGGAAATACAAAGGATGCCCGTACAAATTTCAACAACAAACATAATTTAAATAAATAATAAAATAGGTATTTAATTTCTAACCTAAAAATAATCAAAAGAAAAACAGGAAATTGTAAAAACCCATTAAAATGTTAAATACATTTATTTAATCTTTAATCAAGAAAGGTTCTCAACAAATTAAAGGAAAGCAAAGAAAACATTTTTAAATGCCTATAAAAATGAGGCAATGTCTTAATTTGAACAACTACGTACATATATGTACACTTTACATACGCACTCGTTTTCTTTTTTCAGAAATTACGACCGGTCTACCTTTTTCCTTTTTTTATAAGTACATACCTAAACAAAAAATATACTTTTTTCCTTATTGCTTTAGTTTTTTTGTGCGATAGTAAGAACTTCACAATAAAAAGACATTTAAAAAATAGAAAAAGTTTTTTGTATTTAGAGCATTGTACCAACTAATACAACAATAAAAGAAAAAATGTTAACAAAAGCATTTAGAAGAACCTATTAAAACAGCAAAAAAGGAGAATAAAGTTGGTTTGATGTTTCGATAAATGTATGTACCTATGTTCTTATAAACAGTTTTTTAAGCCCGATAGTGCTTGGAATTTTCAAAAGTAACACAAAAATTAAATCTGATAAAAAATATGCTAGATTTGGTTAAATAGGCAGCCTTAACAGAAAGTCTTTACCTGAAGCCCATAAAGATGTTCTTAGAACTAAATCTATCTAGAACTCCGATTTTGAAAAAAAAAACAACTAAAAGTGCTGTATTTGGTATGCCGAATTTTAAATACCAAATCGAATTAATTTTTCAGCTGTGAAACTTTTTTTCTTATTAAGAGAGGGAAATGTCAAAAGTTGGTTGTGTTTTTGACATATCAACTAACGAAAGCAACAAACAAACAAAAAAATGTTGTGTTTTTGGTGTTGTACTTGTTGTAGTATCGACACCACCATTTACATGAATTCGCCTTAATTAAATACCCTTCGCCATGGCTGGAAATTTGATACACTTAGCTTGTTTTGCATGGACCCTTTCGTGGACACTCCTCTGGGGGCCAGGTGAAATAGTAGATCGATTTGGCTGATTTTTAATATTAAATACTTCTTATACGGGCCTGTTCTGAAAATCACGTGATTTCAAATCACGTGTTTTTGAAATCACGAGCGTGATTTTGTGGTGTTCTGAAAGTCATACCGTTTTTGTGTTTCTCGGTGTGCTTTCGGCAATTGAAGATCAAACCAAAACACACAAAAACGGGACATTAAAATATCACACTTGTGATTTTAGTAGGTACATATGATTTAAAATCACGTGATTTGAGTAAAAGTGATTTGCAGAACAGGCCTGATATTTTACAAATATAAGCCAAATTTGGTCAATTTAGCTCATATGGTATCGTGCCAAAATTGTTACACCGGGAGCATATTTATATTGGCGCTAGGAAAGATAATATTGTTACGAAAGTAACTTTAGTTAAGAATTAGTTGTAGTTGTTTTTATTAGTTGTCTTGTATTTATTAGTTGTCTTGTATTCATAAGTAATTTTACTAGTTTACATTGTTATTAAAAATTGTTATAATTTAGTACACTTCAATCCCAATGTTCAGAAAGACCTAGAAATGACCGTTAAAAAAGCTTCAGTATAAGAGGTAAAATGATGTAAACATTAGCGCTGCCATAAATCAAATTAAAGTGTGGTGAATAGTAAAGCCTCGAACCTTCGAAAAACATTTCGAATGTTCTAGACAACCAAATTGCTGTATAAATACTAGCGGCGACTAGCGTAATAAAATCATTCTAAGTTCAGACTTTGTCAATAACGTCTAACGCTGAGAAAATTATAGTTGGTTGTGAATAAAAGCTATAAATTACGGTTGTTAAAAAGACTGAGTACTAAATAGAGTTGAGTAAATTGTAAACAGTGCTTAAAGTGTTTGTGTTTTATTTATTTTATTAAAGTTGCAATAAAGAACTCAAAACGGTTTATTATAAAGGAAATAAACCAAAACGTTATTTAAAGACAGTAACGTAACAATATATCAATTTCGCTGATCAATCAAATTTCTCAATTTTATCAAGCTGGCTTGTTTTGTATGATCCCTATCGCACTAATCTTCTAAACTCGTTAGTACAATTGAATGGCGGCCAGGTGAAATAGTTAACCGATTTGGTTGATTTTCAATATTTTCTGCTTCAGTTCACAGTTGCATGGACATCTTGTTTTCTATTATCGAAATATTATCATTAATTAAAAATTTTCTTACTCTCAAAAATTGTCTTCTTTAAGAGCCAGTCTAATGACCTTTCTTACATACGCATAAAAGTTTATAAGGATAATAAGTATTGTGGTTATTTTGTTGAACTATTTATGGATTTTAATCCAAATTTTTAATAATTTTAATTTGGCTTAAGTTCATTAAATTTAATTTTCATTGAATTATTTTTATGAAGAAAGGAATTTTACAACATGAAAATTAATTAAAATTGTTATTGATAATCTTTCATTCTTGACCGTGGACGGGATTCGAACCGCGGCCGGCAGGTTACCATGACATGTTTCGATCGCAACCACTCGATCTTCTCAAATGGATTTCAATAGTCAAACATCAATCCTTAAACCAAATTGTATTTTTTTTTAACTTTTGGTAGATCGAAGTTTGTCTTTTTTGAATGATTATCCATTTTAATTGATTTTACATGTTTTTCCTTACTTCTGTTTTTTCGTACTTTTGTCAAGAATTTTTCTTTAAGTCAAAAGTACATTTTTTGTTTTTTCATTTTTGTCTTTCTTTTTCTTGTTGACCTTTTTCAGCACAACTTGAAGGACAAATAAACACATAGAGCTCGTGCCTTAGCCTTTAACAATAATTAGTATTGTGGTTATTTTGTTGATCTATTTATGGGGATATTTATAAGGATAAAAAAAATAGTAAAATTTATTTTAGTATAATTGGAGCTCAACTTTAGATTGGCGAATATCATTTAAATGTGTGTATACGTACATATATGTAGGCTTACTTATATATGAAAGTTTTTATTATATTTTTTGCATCATATCCCTGCAAACAAACAGAAGATATTCCCTAAGGCAATAGTTTAGCAATATCCCAAAATTGTCTTCTAAAAGTAAATAATTAAAGTAATTTTTTATTTTCTTCCTTTTATAATTTTGGAGAAAATTACGCAACATAAACATAAAAAAAATTAAATTATAATACATACATATGTATGCATGTCATAAATAAAAAAATAAAAATGAATTAAATTATAAAATCTAAGAAATTAGTTCTCAAAATATTCTCGCCCTAAAAAACTTGACAATTTAGGCCATTCCAGGCAGTCTGATGATATGAGATAATAGTAGATTTTGCATCCGATTTGGCAAAAGGAGTACAAATTCCAAAAGTAAATCAAGAGAATTGTGTCAGAGATTATCGCAATATTTAAATGTATGTTTTAATTTATAAATACATGCATGATAACTTTTAAAAAATAAATACGTGAAAAGGCGTGGGCTTTAAGCAGCACATTGAGGTAAGTTTTGCCGAAATAAAAACAGACTTTTTTGGAACTGGAACCGGGCCAAGTAAATATTGTTTTCCAACTCCATTAGAGGAAAGAGTTTTTGATCTACTGGCTATAAATGACTTTATAAGCAATACGTCTAGATATGCAACACCATCTTCCTCATAACTTTCTAACAACAACACGTAATCCATTTGTTTAAAATAATTTGTAGTTTATTTAAATTTTTACCAACTTTCACAAGGAGTGTCATAAAATAGGGTTGTATTTTATTTTCAAATAAAGTGTTGCCAAGTTTTTCGTATTAAAATTAGGCATTACAAAGTATATGTTCATATACTTAGGACCAGACTTTCTTCTTCCGGTAGTGTCCAAAAATAATTATTAAAAATCAATCCATCTGCACTCAAATCCATCCAAAGCGGTATTAATAGTACGGTGAGTACGAATTTTGATTATTCAAGTACAGAAAGATTCATTTAAGAACGGATTTTCAATCGCGAAATACTTAACTTATCCTTATTCTATCCCGAATTCGTATTTTAAATAATGCGAAAACGAGATTGATTTAAGTAAAACTAAGATTGGCTCAATCTTAAAAGAGCTTGAATTAAGAATTATAAAGTTGATTTAAACCCGTACCTAAAATAATCCGAAAATGAGATTGATTAAAGTTTAACTAAGATTGAATCATTCTTAAAATGCGCTTGATTCAAGTATTATAAAGGTGATTCAATCCCAAATTCGTACTTAAAATAAACCAAAAGTGCAATTATAAGAAGAATTTTGTAATGATTAATTTACTTACCCGTTTTTCACCTTACAGAATTTCAAATATAAAAAACCAGCATTATTCCCGATATGGTTTTTACTTTTAAAACTTAATGTTCCTATATAACTGAAAATATAAACTAAATGAGAAGCAAGAGTTCTCAGTTTTGCTTCTTAAACATGAAAATAATGTGTTTCATTCTTGTTCTGTTGTTTTTTTTTTTTTTTTTTTTTTTTTTGATTCTACACACAACAAGCAAATCGTTTTTTAACTACTTGTGTGGTGTTGTTGCAGTGTCTGCAACAAACTTTGATAAGTTAAATGAGATTGAAACGCTCACTTTGTAATATTACTCTCAGAGTGGTACTACCAGCGAAAAGTTTAATCTTTTTTTTTTACTTGGTTTAAGAATTTTGTACCTATTTGAAGAAATTCCGGGATTGATATTCGAAAGTAATCCGATTTAGTATTGTTTTAAGTACGTTTTAGTGTTATTCGTACTTGAATTTTTAAATACGACTCGTACTTAAAGTAATTATAAAAAACTTAATACATCCTGAGTGTTGTTCTTTCTGTGTAAGTTTTGAACATATCTATAGCTTCAATGTTAACCAAAGGTTTTCTTAAGCAAAAAAAAAAAAAGAATGAGAAATATTAAATTAATAGGACTATTATATAAAAAGCTTTATAAAATTTAAACTTACCTCAAAGAATACATTCGAAAAATAAAATTTTTTAACAATATTTTACCAAAACCATAGTACTGAATAATCCGTCCCTGGTTGAAAGGTAGCTCGGAAGAGAAAACAGTTTTTGTATTTAATTGATAATGTGAAATATTAAAAAAAAGTTTAAAATAGTTGTTAATTTTGCGGCAATACTAAAAATGTAGCCCTTTTAGTTTTTAAGCTGAATATGCTCTTGCCAGATGATTTCATTTGAGCCGGCCTAAAGGTTTATGCCGATATAAAACAATGGTACAAAAACACCTGTGTAATGGAAATGTCTGTTTGCATTTAAAACAATAAGAAAAGTAAACAAAAACAATGAACAAAAGGTCAATGCAAACACAAAAAGGAAAATGGCCATTAAATATCAGTCAGCAAACTAAATGTGTAAAAAGCAAATAATACTTTCCTATGAATACACACAGGTATTTTATACCATTTCATATATACAGATTCGTAGATACTTCCATACATGCATTTTTATACTTTTACCATGGTTTTCTTTTTCCCCTTAAATAGAAAAAAATGTCTCTATAAATTGTACCCTCATAAAAATTTGTTATATTATAAATTTTACCTTAAATTATAATACAGTTAAGAGATAGTTACAGAAAATAAATTTTGAGAGAAATATATATTTTAGAAAAAGAGAATAGAAGAAAAAATTTCTTGGGCATAAATGTAATTTAAAACTATTTAGAAAATTGTCATTTACAATGAATATTGTTATTAGGATTTCAAATAACAAAAACCTTAAGCTCAGCATAAAGTGAATAGATAATAATGCAGACAGAGTTTTTTTTAAATTTTTTTCTATACATGTATGTATGTATGTATGTAAATGGGCGCCTAGCTTTGTGTGGCACAATAACAGCTTTGTTAAAACTAACGACCAAGTTAATTAACATGTTGGGATGTCTGATTTTTATTTGTTGTGTTGATACCCTCCAAAAACACGAGTTTTATGTTTAAGTTTGTCATTTCGTGTGTATCACCAAAAAAAATTATCTCAGAGATAAGTCAAAAGGCACGATTACTTGCTAAGGGTACTCTTACACGATATGTATTTTGCAGCAGCGTTTTAAAAAGTAGAAAAACTTTTTTTGACATTGGTCGTAAAAAAACGATGCGTAAACTTCTGATTCATTAAATGTAAACAGTCGCTGTCAAACCAATTCAAAAAGCGAAAAGTTGTACACAAATCTTTGTATTTTGTTTGACAGTTTTTGGTTTCGACTGCAATTGTTTTTAACTCTGTTAAGAAGTGGCATATTTCCCACTGCAAAATGACAACAAGTCGTGTAAAAAAAATTTGCTGCTCTAAATTTCAGCTTAAATTAGCAGCGTAAAATTTTTCAATTAGGACGGGTCCTATTTTGAACCGTCAAACAATGTGGCATCAGCGGTTTTGCAAGTCATTTGTTTCAGGCGCCAAATATACACTAAAATCTATTTATTTACACATATTAAAAAAAAACAACATTTTCAATTAACTGAAATACAATAAAAAGGGAATAAAAATATTATTCTGTATATAAATTGCTATTGTGTCAAATGAAACCAAAAACGAATGTATAAAAGCAAAAATTATAAACCTTCTGTATTGGTCAATTCCGACAGACATGTACAATTGCATATGAATCGTACATCTAACAAACCTGTCGTGTAAAAGTACCTTAATGTACGCAATATCATGATTGATATTGTGTAAAAAATCTTTCTTAGTCGTTAAAAGTTTACCGCTTGTGACAAAAATGTGCAGTTATCCTACTTGTTATTACGTGTTCTTTTATTATATTATAATACTGACAATTCTCAGTTTTGCCGGGGTCATTTTAAGTCAAGATTGTAGGTTTTTCAGAATAAACGATGTAATTTGTATCAGAAGGATATTTTAGGTATTTCTTTTATTTTTGGAAAAAAAAACTTAATACTACTCTAATGAAAATTAGTATTTTTTTTTGAATTATGCCACTATTGAAGTAACAGTTTCGGACCCAAAAGTGGACCAACATCTTTAAAAACCATAATTATTCCTTTCTTATAACTGCATTATTACTATTTAGAGCCAACATTCATTACTGTTTTTAATAATAATTCTTGGTAGAGTATAATTAAAGATTCGGCACAGCCGAATACAGTTTTCTTGTTTGTCTGTTTTTATTTAAAAAAAAAATGCTTCATTCTTTAGTTTACTTACTTATGTATGCAATCATTAACTTTAATATACCCTGAATACTTTTAGGTCATTGTATTTGCTTACAACAGAAACACAAACCAACAAAATACTTAAATCCAACCAGACAACCTGAACAACAGACAATACTTAACACAATACATTTGTACACACATGTACTCATCAAAAACATGGATAATTTTTAAGGTTTTCCTTTTAGACAGAGTCTATTGTCACATTTATTATTTAGTCAGGTTAAATTTGTTATAAACATTTTTTGTTGTGTTTATTTTTAAATTTTCCATTCTCAATATACGGGCTTTAATTGGTTCTTATTTCAATTTTGTTATCAGCTTGTATTTAAAACTTACCTTATTTTATTTTATAAAATAAGTTTGATTTGATATTGTTGTTGTTGCTGTTGGTTGCTTCATGCATGGTAACTGTCACACGTGTGGCATGTGTGAGTTGTCGTGTTTCTTTGTTGTTTTTATAATACTACCTTTTGTCTATCAATTGATTTAGTTTTAATCGTAGTATATAGTTACTTGTAAATTATAGTCTGCAATACCCTGTGTCATAGATTTTTAATCATTGGTTTTCAATGAAACTTAAATTACTATTTATGGTGGTATTTGAAAAGAAGGTGTTACTGATAGACTTTAAAATGCGTTATAAATAACTGGGTTCAAAAGAAGGGATCATTAAATATTTCAAAGGAAACGTTAGGTTTTATAAATTCTTTTGTTGGTCTTATTGTTTCAGATAGATTTATAAATTAAGTTATTTGAATATTTATCTCACAAAATGGTTTTACAAAAAATATAGACTGAATCTCTTGAGAAATGAGCTAAACTTAATTTTATCTAAGTTTGAAAGCATTATCAATCATTAATGGCATATTAACCAGATAACGTCTCAAACGTATTTATATAAGCTCCTTAAGGCCTTATGTCTCTACATTTTTCATGCATTGTTCAAGTTTTGGTGAACAGTGTAAATATAATGTAATAGAAAAATTTACCAAGTGCAAATGAAGTTATGTCAAAAAAATGTAAAATTGTTAAATTTAAAATTGACATTTCAAGATTGAAATATTAAAAGTGTTACTAAATCAACGGTCTTTGGGCAAATTCAGCGCTTTACCGCTTTTTGTTTTTTTTTTTTTTTTTTTGTTTTTATGTTTCTCATAAACAAAAAGTTGATAACATTTAATAAAATCATAACAAAAAAGTAACTGAAAAAAATGTTTGTTAACATATTTTATAGTTTGCTCTTTCCAACATTTATTGTTTCTTTCTATCAATTCTAAAACAGTTCAAAGAATTTGCTTTTATCAATGTTGTTTAGAAATAAATATAATTTTGCATACATTGGGGACCCCACTAGATTTCAATTGGCTTTGATATACGACAATTTGAACCACAATATTATATACCATGTTTACATGCATTGCAATAATTTAAAGAGTACTACATAATTATAATCAAAATTTGAGAGAATGCACACAGAAAAAAATATCAATGTAAAATTAATATGGCACAATGTTGATTAAAAATCATAATAAACTTCTGCAGAGGTATGGAATTTAAAATTATCATTATTTCATATTAATTTATAAAAAAATAGAAAAATCCCCGTATTCTTTTTGTTACAATGATATAGTTAAATAGAACGAACATCAAGTTTTCAAAGTAGAATGAAGACGAAAACCATATCGGTCCATTGTGCTGGTGTCATTTAATTACGAGTGCTTCTGTAAACAAAGGGGAAACAGAAAAGTGAAACATGTGTTACGGGAAAATAAATAATTATATTCTTTTTTCTCTGGTTCCGCAGGTAAGTGTTTAGAATTATTCTTAAATAAATGCATACATATGTTGTCTCTGAAGCTTCTTCTCACTGTTATTTCACACCCAAACCAATCCGAGTCTACATAAAATTAACGTTGTTTCAACTTGAAATAACTTTTATTCAATGTGATTCGGAGTGTTATTTCAATATGAATAACATAATTACAGTTATTTAAAAAAAAAAAATGTTGTTCGCAAGTTATTGTAAAATCATGTTAAATTAACGTGAAGTAACTATGAAGAAAAATCACTACCGAAAAATGTAAAATCAACATTGTTTTCGAAGATTTTATATTCCAAAAGTAACCCAAACGTATGGAAAAATATGGTCTATTTAACATTACGATGTCCTAGGGCAGGACCATATAACCCAGCTTTGGATTACAAAGGAGTAGTATTAAAACTACTCCATGATATACTCAAGAGGATTAGTTTTGAAGTCGTTAAAAAACGAAGACATGTCGTCTCACTACAAACACTTTTTAACAATGACATGGTCCATGCTTGCATTACATCGGACTAGTCCAATGAGTAGTCCATTTGATCAAAATACGGTGATCCAATATTATTTGCAGGATAAACACAAAAACAAATTGGACACAATAACTAGTTTATTTGAACTTATGCCTACAACAATCATACCAAAAAAGCGAATCGTACTCATACCAATTTACATTCGTCTTTGTCTCATCGAGTGGGCAATGACTACTTGAATACAAAAGCATAAAAATGTATGTCATTTGACTTTGTGCAATTGTGTTACTGCGGGCGCAACAATAAATGCAAACAAAGCACTTTCAATAAAAAAACTCACACATGCACAAATCAAATGTGTACAAAACGATGTCAAAATTACCAAAGTTGAACTTTGTTTTGCAGGCATAGAGTTAATGTAAATTATAGCGTATGAATAAATCAAGAAAAATAGTGATTTTTGCAGTTCTCTGACCTGCATACCCGGAATATCCGGAAATTTAATATGATTAAGCAAAACTAAAGAAAAATTATCAAATTCAAAAAAATCTTTAAAAAAAAATGGCATTACCTGGTAATGCATGCGGTAATCATTAATCATTACTTTTTGTTCTAACTTTTCACTATTTTAACTTATTAAAATTTCTTGTTTTTCCTTACATACATCTGTAACTGACTGACTAATCGCACTGCATCTAAAAATGATTTTTCAAAATTATATTAGTTTCAAAAGAAAATTGCATTGTGTACTAGAATCCATGCAAGTGTGTGTTACCAAATCAATCTTCTTTCTTTTTTTTTTTTTTTGGTAATCTAAGATGGAAACATTTTTTATAAATGCCTGTCGGATACATGAGACTTGATTTAGTGGCAACAAAAATATAACGAAAAAAAGTTATGATTAATGGTTAAAATTTTGAAATAACTAGATGAGAAAAAAAGAAACAAATTTAAAGTTGAAAAAGATTAGAACAAAAAAGTGTAAACTGAACTTTTTTTTGAGAACAGATATAACGGTTTAGGCAAAAGAATTTAAGTGGCTGATATGAGGGGGTGTTACCGAACATTTACCTAAATGTTAAATACTATATTTTTTTTTCTTTTTTTTTTTGAAAACAAGATAAAATATTATTTCAGATTTAATTTTTAAGCGAAACCATAATTTTAAATTATATTTTTTTTTAAGAAAGAAATAATTTAAGTGTGTTTAAAGTTTTTTCTCTTCTCTTTGTTCTTATTTTTCTTTAGGGGGTTAATGCTCTATTAAGCATGAAGGTGTAAAGATTTCATTAAACATGTTATGGTATTTTAACATTTATTTTTTGTTCATTCTTTCAAAATTATTTAAGTAAATTGATGTTGAAAGAAAAATATAGACGAAGCTAATATGTATTGAGAAATTAAAAGAAGACCAAAGATTTCTTTAAAAATTTATAAGAACAGTTTAAAAAGCTTTGTAACATTTTTTAAATTGAGATAGTAAATACAAGTTAATTAATTAACAAATAACATTCATCCGAATATTATTTAGATATCTTTATCTATATGAGATTTGTTTGCCTTTTAGAGATTTAAGGGGGAGTATATCGGACCTGTGGTTAATTTTGGACTTTATAGCATAAAATTTTGCCATGGCATAGCTGCTATCGTAAAAGTAATTGTCATCAAATTGTAGGTCAATACCAACATTTATAGGAAAGTTATAGCATTAAAAGCTATTTTCGGGGAAGTGTTTTTATGGGAGCTGTGGTAAAATTCCACTGGCACTGATTCCAATAAAATTTTGTGAGATTGTAAATATTGCAATAAAATAAGTTTGGACTAAACTTAAGGCCCAACCAGAATGTGAATAACGTGACTTAAGCAACTGAGCAAATACATGTAAATCATATGTGTAAAACCATATCGAACTTAAGGCAACTTTATGTTAAGTTTTATAAAACTGTCATTTGCTTAAGCAAGGTGTGAAACTAATCGTACATTCCGTACGGAATCAATGTTTTTTATTTTCTTTTTGTTATTTTAAATGCATTTGAGAGGCTTTTTGTTTTCTTTTTGACAGTAGCTTAAGTTTGGTTATGCACATTCTGGTTGGGCCTTTAATCTAAATACCAACATAAGAGGATGGCTTATAGGCACAAAGACTCTATTCCGTAAGAAATCTTGTATGGGGGCTATGTAAAATTATTGGCCGATTCTGACCACTTTCAACAAGTGCTTGTGACAGTTAGAAGCCATGTATTAAATTTTATCGAATTATTTCTAAAATTGTAAGAGCTAGCCGGACGGACGGACTTACAGCGTTATAGCGAAACAGAAAGTTATTCTGAGTCGAACCGTTTATTAAGAGGTGGGTCTAGGGCCAATATTTTAATGTGTTGCAAAATCAGCACAAACGCATAATACCCCCTTCACTATTGTGGTGTGGATATAAAAATTTGACTTACATTCGATTCGTATTCACAATTTAAAAATATTTATCCCCAGAATTCCCAATAATTCTAAAAGTACTTTCGAAACTAGTTTATGGAATTTATTTATTCATTTCACAAAAAAAAATAAATAAAAATTGATTCAACTAAAAAATTTGTGATTTTAGCTAAATAATTATTTAAATTTGCACCAATAAACAAATTAAAAGTATCAATTAAACGTTTAATTCACTGTATTAATTCACTTGACTAAACGTTTAATAAAAACTTATTTTATTTTTGATTAATGCTTTAATTGGTGAAACATTTTGGAGAATTTTTTCTGTAAAGCCAATTAAAAAATTTGCGATATAAACTAAAAAATTAAATTTGCACCAATAAACCAATTAAAAGTATCAATTAAACGTTTAATTCACTTGATTAAACGTTTAATAAAAACTTATTTTATTCTTTAATTGGTGGAATACTTTGGAGAATTTTTTCTGTGTAGCCTTAGATTGCCTGGATCAAGATTGATCTACAATATAAAATTTTTAATGTAATTTTTTTATGAAAAAATTCTATTCATTTTATATTGCTTTCTTATGTGATGTAATGAAACATTATAAATAACTACAATGAGAATAAAGTTAAAAATATATATACAAAATCCTCAAGGCTAAATATACCCATAAAATTCCCCAATCTGTTAAATAATTTTTTTTTTTGCATTCCCATTTTCCGAACTACATAAATCCCCAATTTGAATATGACAACACTGCACAAAGCAACCTAGAAACTTCCACCAAATGATGCATGCTACAACATCTATGTAGTTAAGCTGTGCCACTACACACATCATATATACCAATATTAGATTTGAGCAGTATTTAAAAGCAAAATTTTCAATATTTTTTAAATTCATAAAGCAACACATAATGTTTGTTATACATGGCGCACAACACAAAGAATACTAAACTATTACTCATATTTTTACGATATTTTTTCATTAGTTACGTGTTCATAAATTGTTGAACGTGATAAACTGGGAAATTATTACAATCTATGTTTTGGCGGGGGGGTTTTTTTTTGTCAGCAACATACTATCCATAAAATGAAAGCCAAAAACCCGATACATTCAACATAAATAAGAGTTAGAATTTATTATATAAACACCTAACCCTAGAAAGGCTATACATTTTTTAAAATCTCACTCACATCACAATAGATAAGAAAAATAATGGTTTTAGACCCAATTTCACTAGTCCACTCAGAATTATTTATTGTTCGCAAAGTGTTGGTCACTGTTTCGAATATTAAATACAAGTTTTGAAAATGATATTAACAGCTCAATTACGAATAAAAATTCCCCGGGGGTTATTTCCCTTTTCCCATTTTTACAATTGAATTTACATAGGAAAAATGGGAGAAGGGAAAAAACTCCCGGGGAATTTTTATTCATAATTGGGCTGTAAGATTTTTAAAGATTGGGCAGCAAGTAACATGGACTTTGATTTTATTTAGCCCCAATAAAATATAATTTCAAATAGATCTTTTGCACAAAAAGAATATGCTTATTTTCAAGTATTCCTGCTGAAAAATACCTTAAGATCTATAATTTTAATTCCCTGGGACAAATCCGTAAATACGTTTTATTAGATCCTGCTACTTTTGGCGAAATGTTGCAATTCACTTTAGACAGTTCAGGCCCTTAACGAAACGCTTTTCTACGCTCTAGCAGATGATGATGCGTCGTAGTAACCTTGAGCTTTCTGTTTATATTTTTCTTTTGAGATTCGGAAATAAAAGCCTTCGACCGTTTGGTAGGCCTAATCTTCGCATATTTTTGGCCGCTCAGAATTGTCAAATCATACCCCACAACCGTGTAAGTGGGCTCCAACAAGGCTAACAACCACTTAAAAATGTATGACAGTTTGTCTAGCAGGAAAAAATATTAGCAGTAAGAATAACCTTAAAATAACTTTAAGCTTAGGTCAGAAATATTCACCCCTATCGTAAATAACAAGTGGGATTTTTGTACCCATGAAATTGTAATTCTCCTCGAAGGGAAAAACCAATCGTGAATCTCCCGTGAAAAATTGTTTACGCTATCAGTTTCAGTGAATGTAAAAAAAGAAGAAGATTAAAAAAAATTTAAAATCAATGAAATTTTTGTCTATAAATATACACGTATATATTTAAAAGAAAAGTTAAAAAAAATAAAGCAAAAAATTTAGTATTGGAGGCAGGGCTGTCAGATTTTGCCGATTTATCGCCAAACGACGATTTTTGATATAATTGGCGATTGACTTGGCTATTTTTACCATTTTTATTATTTCAGTGATTTTTTTTAACAGTTTGCCATTTTTTGTTATCATTACTAATGTTAAAAAAAAATACAACTTTTTGTCACATGTTTTTTGTTTTGTTATCCTTTTAAGTGATTTTTATATTTAGTCTCTAATTAATTCTAATAGGTCAAAACACCAGTAATGAAATCGGTGAGGCTGAAGTGTACGATCTTATAGACTTGTGAACTTAATTTTAGTTTTTTTAACATCTCCATTTCATGTTATTTAAAAAAAAGAAATAACAGAAACAAAAAAATTTGCTTTCGGCGGCTTTTTTGTATTTTTTCAGCTTTTGGTGATTTTTGACTGAAATATTATACTAGATTTTTTTGTATGCAAAATTTAATTTAAAAAAAAATTGACAAAAAGATACAAAAACTGAACAAAATTGACGTTAGGCGATTTCTGACATCCGGTTTGGCGATGGAGCTCAAAAAAATCTGACAACCCTGATTGGAGGGATAGTTTTTTGCACTTTTAAAATTTTATGTACTTAAATATTTTCTAAAATTCAGCCACCACGTCTTTCAAAAGCATCACAAATCTAAAGGCAATCGACCTGTTGTTTTGCATTTGTTGAGCAATATATCAGTTTGTGCCTTATTAACTGATCTTGCCCCTAATATTCGAATTAAAAGAAGAATTACTTACATATACATACATATATTCTGTTCTCCAGCAAAAATAAAGTGAGAAAATCAAAGTGAAAAGTGAACAAATTACGATGGAAAAAACTATTTACGATAAGGGGAATTTTTTCCCGTAAACAAAAATTTTCATAGGACTTTTTCATGATCGAAAATGTGTGAAAAGCGAACTCACGATAGGGGTGATTAATTTTATTGGCGAAAAATATAAATGCAATGTCACACAAATAGAATTGTGAGTAAGCCAATTTAAAAATCACCATCGAATCCGACATTTTTCAAATCACAACCTGCTCGTCCCCTAATGGTCCTTACTAAAAACTAGCCCAGGTCATATCTCTCTGGGGGCAATTGGCTCTTGTGGACCCTCTTTCATCGTGTTGTATTAAAGATCTGCCAATTTGTATCTTTAGACAACAATTAACCTATATGTATTTCTTGAGCAAAGCCATGGTAGCTTGAAAATTTTCATATTTTTAATATATATATCAGGATAGATCAAAAACATACACTCACAATATTCTGTACGTAAAATTAACTGAAATTGTAATATAAAATAAATGAAAGTTCAATTAAAAACCGGTCTACCTATTTTTCATTTATTTTTAACAAAAAGTTCATTTAATTTTTACCGTCAAAAATTCAACACCATATTCCGTAAAATCAAATAAATATTCAGTTATTTTGTAAAATTTTACTGTCAAAAAATTGACCCCATATTCAGTAAAAACAATTAAATATTCAGTTATTTTATTAAATTTTCGTTTACTCCACAAAAGAGCCGAATTTCTAAAAAATACCAGACAGACACCTGTCCGCTTGTTTTTCTTATTAGCGAGAGAGGGAGAATATTTTTATTTACTTACCCAGTTACACACGTTTGTTTTACTTTTGTTGTACTGACCACGTTGTTTACAGAAGAACTCTCAATTATAAGACACCAGCAGCATGACCGATATGGCTTCGCAATTATTTTACTTTTAAAATTTGATGTATTTAACTAAATTATTTTAACAAATAGAAAATGGGAATTGCTTACACAAAACAAGCAATTCATTTTTTATAGATAAGTAAAAATTAATTTTTGGTAGTAAAATTATAGAAAATAACTGAATATTTAATTGTTTTTACTGAATATGGTGTTGAATTTTTGACAGTAAAATTTTATAAAATAACTGCATATTTATTTGTTTTTACGGAATATGTAGTTAATTTTTTGACAATTAATTTATATAAGATAACTGAATATTGATTTGTTTTTACGGAATTCGCGGTTGAATTTTTGACAGTAAAATTTAAATGAACTTTTCGTTGCTTTAAATTACATTTTTATTTACTTTAACATAAAGAAGAATTTAACTCAATCAACGGACAATATTAACTGCAACTGAAAATCCGTATTAATATGCACTTAGTTTTTTGAATAACTTTTAGAATCAGTTAAAAATAAATTTGCTTGGAATTTTAAATGTTTATTTATTTAAAAATGACTGAACGGAATATTTCTTAAATAAACTACAGTCCGTTACTGTAATAATATTGTGAGTGTAGATATCAAGTAAAAATATCTATAAAAGATAACCTTATTTTCATATATTTTCATCTTCTATTCGAGGCACAAGTGCTTATTCGTATCTAACGTCATCAACAACATGATGCCTTCAAACCTAACTAACTCAAATATGTTAACTGTTTACGTTTAAAAAAGTCTCATGTATCAAATCTCTTTATTTAGTTAATCATGCAACCTCACAAACACACACACACCAGTTGTAGTGCAATGGATTTCATAAAATAACCGCAAACAAACAAAAAAGCCTTCCCCTCCCTAATCAAAACAGACTGGCATCCAAAAAAAAAATCTAATAAATTTTATATTAACAGGGAAAAAATTCCTTTTTTCATAATTATTTAATACGCATTTAAATTATGATTTTCACAACCACAGCTATGTAAATGAAAAAATTTCAATTTGCATAATTTGTTTGTGCGCGGCGCGGCGCATATAAAAGATTTAATAAATATTCGACCACAAAATAGTTAAGTTTTTTTTTAAAAAAATATTTCATTATTTAGGTTAAATTTTGTGGCGAAGAAATTTTTAACGTAGATGATTATGAGTGGGAGTATTTTGTTTGTATATGGGGCATACAAATTATTTGGATTTTTTAATTGTTATATAAAAAAGTAAAAAATTAAGGGAAATTAGTGATCATCAACCGTATTGAGATGTTTTTTATTTACCTTAATTTTACTAAAATTTGTTTTTAATTACAAAAAAAATCCTTTATTTTCTTGCGACTAAGTAAATTTTTACAACTGCTTTTGTTCTATTCCTTAAAAGAAACCTAAAGCCAAAAATCCTGAAAAGGATATTACACAATATGATACACAAGAGACCAATTACATAAAATACAAGACTAACACCACATTAATGGTCGACCTCATTAAATGAACGTTTATTTCAAACAGACGGACACATTTACACAAATAAACCTTTAGACCACTTTTAATTCTTCTAGACCTTAAATCCAAAACACACCAGAACCAAAAAACACATTCTTTTCGAAAAAAAAACACTTAAACTCACAGTCAGAAAAAAAGAAGCAAGTGAAAAAAAGAAAAAAACTATGGAACATAAAGTGTAACAAGACTGAATTTAACTTTGTGGAAAAAGAAACATATGAAAGAAAACAAAAAAGATTCAAAGAACTAATACACTTTGAGTTTCAAAGCTTGAACAAAAAATTATGAAAAAAAAACGTTGAGCACGTTTACACTGAGTGATTTTTTGTCGCCGTAGCTCCTGTTTTGTGGGCGAGAGCAAAGAGAGATGAAAAAATCAGGTACAGCAGTAGCTTTCTTTTTTTCCTGATTCGATTTTAATTTAAAAAAAAATACGATAAAAATTACAAAGTTGCATCGACGAAATTCCCTCAATGTAAACGGGTAACTTGCTCACGAAGTAAAACGAAATATGGCAGTATTGCCAATTAAGCCATTTACTGGTTTATCCAGAAAGAAATTTAATTTAACCATTAGACATTTTTATAAGCAAAATTTCTCTTAAAGCTTTTGAAAAAGTTTAAACGGAAAACTTTGATAACTAATATATCTGATGTACCTGAAAATTTTTCTGAATTCATGTACGCACGTGAGTAATTTGAATTGCGTAGCATCAAAATAGGGAGCTGTTTTGACAAAAAATTTTGGGATAATAGCGCTTGAAAACAAAAACAAAAGAAATGTTTTTTCCTTGTTGATTTTTCGATAGCTTTTGGCATGAGGAACACAAAAAGTTCTACTACGACATATCAAAAAAATCATTTTAGGGGCGCCCAAAATTCAGTTTTTTGACTTTTTCTTAACTTTTATTTTAAGTTTTTTAGTAGGTAATAAAAAAATCAGCTATCATGAAAAATATGCTATCGTAAAATCGATGGCACAATATTGATGGTTAAATTGGCCCACCGTATTGTTTGTTCTATGTTCTTGCTCTTTTTTTCACAAAGTTTTTAAAAAAAATTGTCCTCTTTTTGGTGGCAAATGTCGTCCTATTTTGTGGTTGACTTCCTCTTTTTTTTAAAATTGGAAATGGCAACCCCATAGCGTCGAGCACTCATGTGAATCAGTCATTGTCCAGACTTGCAATTTTTGTTGCTAATGTATAGAGTGAGTTAAATGTGCTGTTACCAGGTTACAGGCAATTGATTGTGTAGAAAAATGTATATGTAAATCACTCATATTTTTGAGTGCTTTTCATATCAATTTTACTACACAATCGATTGCTTGTCACCTGGAAACAACACATAAATCAAAATAAAACAAGGAAATATATTTTTAATATCAATGAAACGGGCTTTATTGGAAAGAATATTTCATGAAATTAATGTTTAAATATGATTTCTGTCATATGGCCGCCACGCATTCTACGTCGCAATCGTAGACAAGTGACTTAACATAACCCCAAAGAAAATAGTCCAATGGGGTTAAATCACACGATTCTGGTGGCCAATTAATTGGGCCATTACGTGAAATTATTTTTTCATCAAAAGTTTCTTTAAGTAAATCAATTGTAGCACCTGCTGTGTGGCTGTGGCTCCGTCTTGTTCATTTTATTGCTGCACAAGTTGAATCTTGAAAGCTTTTTAGCCAAGTACCTTTCGCAAAATCTTCCATAAAGTAGAAGGACACAACCCCAGTTGCTGACAACGGCGACGAATTGATTGATTAGGATCATCGTCAATGCTTTCCTGTACAGCGGCTACAGCTTCTTCAGTGCGTACTGTTCGGCGTCTTACGGGATGCACATTATCAGTACGACTATGTACGCCATAAAATGGAAGAAGTGCACGATTAGTTCGAGGAATAAGACAATTATTTTGATTGCCGTGAACGATAATAGCAATTACGCTCGAGCTGCTTCCCCTACAAGACCAGGGTAGCGATTAGAACTTGCGTTAAGAAACATTTTCGCAGCTTCGTATCCAATTTATGTATTTTCTTCTTTATGTTATGACTAACACAGCAGAAAATGTGTTAAAGTGTTTTCAAAATTTGAATCAGTATGAAAGTTTAAACAAAATTATATCGAAAATAAAATAAATTTGTTTTTAATAAAATTTGATCGGTATTTATTTTATCAGAGTGCCTTTATTAACCATAATGACTTAAATTTTAACGTAATGGTTATTTTTTTATTATTTCGCTAATATGTCCTATTAATGTATAACTAAATTGTCAAGCTTGAGGTCTTATTTTTTTTATAAAACTTTAAAACGTTTATTTAAACCAATATTTCGGCACTTCAGCACCTTCTTCAGTGTTTTATTTTCTTAAATAAAAAATTTCCTATTGATTTTAGCATTCATTGAAAAAAAATAAAAATTGATTTCAATTAAAAAAATTGTAATATTAATTTAAAAATTAATTTAATTTAAACTAGCAAACAAATTAATTGTATTAATTAAATATACTTTTGATATTTACAACATTTTTTTCAGTTATGTTGTTGATATAATTAAACGTTTAATTCACTTGATTAAATTTTGAATTAAATTTGTTTTTGTTTTTGATAAATGGTTCAAATGAAAAAAAATCTTAATAATTGGTGTGATCTTCGCAATCACGCAGACTCTGTACAATAGGTTGGTTACTTAAGCTACCACGTAAGCCAAACAAAATATTTTAAAAAAAGTTACCAAAACTATTTTGTAGCAAATTTGTTTTGACGCTGAATATCGACCACGAAATGTTTCTAAATAGTCAGAATAGAAATAAAAGTAAGCCTGTAGGAAGCGTTTGCAAAAATAAAAGCCGGAGAAATAAAAAACAAGCTTATACAGTTACCAAGTAACGGATACAATAAGACATAAAAAGTTCTCAATGGAATGAATATCTTTAATAAACTCTTTGCTGGACCTGTCTGTGTAGCCACAGTATCGAAAAGAAAACAAGTTAGTTATTTACAAAATTTGACTCGTTTTTATTTTATTTTAATTTTTAATTACATAAAACGCCTACGTATTTTTTTAAGTGCACAAATAGAGGCATATTTTTCTTTTGCTTCTTTAAAAAGGAAACCTTTAAATTTGTGTAACTTAAATATTTTTTTGGAAACACAACCCAAAAAAATAAATTAACACAATATTTTTTTTTTTTTATTTGAAACAAAAACATATTCTATTGAAATACACACTTACATAACTTATAATTAAATACTGTTAATAATTAAAAAAAAAAGTAAAAAGAACGAAGAAGAAAAAGGTCAAAGAGGTTATTATTTAAGTAATATCATATATAGTAGTCACTAGTAATTACATATAATACATTATATAATACTATTTATACAGGGAGGCACGAAAAAAATGTGAATGTTTTTTATGACACTAAGTTCATTTAGATTTGAAAAATGAAGTAGCGAGAATGGTTTGAATCTTTTCTAACTTTGTTATTATTATACCTTTTAAAACTATATATATGTTTTTGCTGATTCTTCACCTTTTAGTATACCGATCGAATTAAAATCAGTTTCTAAATCGATATAACGATGCCTGGCCTGCCGAAGATAACTTTATGACGTGTTTATGTATGAGCAAATCCTATTGAAAAAAGTTTGAATGTGTATATTATTTCACCCTGGAAATTCACCTCAAAAATATTTTATTGCAACTTTAACATCGCTACCAAATTTAATAGGAATCGGTTCGCATTCGATCTTAGCTAAGCTTGTATGTTATAGAAAAAAATATTGACTTTAGCACCGTAAGTCGTATACAGAACAACTTTTGAAAATCACTTAAACAAATAAACCCATATTTGGTGTAAGTGCTTTCCAAAGTAATAAAAAACAGCAGCGATCTGCGGAAATAGTGTGCACGCAGAGAAAACTATATTACGGCTGCACCCAATTATGTTAAGTACCAATGTTCTGTAACTTTGGTGAGAACTTCTCGCGTCGAAAAGATGTGAAACAAATATTCCATCGTTTCTCAAAAAGTGAGAAAACAGTGTGTCTGTAACTCATGGCGAAAACTATCAAAAGAGATCACGTTCTTACGTAACAAATGTCATAATCACCCTTATTGTGTTTGGCGTATTTAAAATACGCCTACGACTGTAATAGATTAAAGGAAATAAGTTCACGTTCTCTTTAATCTATTACCAAACAGTCGTAGGCGTATTTTAAAAACGCCAAACACAATAAGGGTGAATATTCCACTCAAAGCCGATGTGAAATGGCTGACGTTGAGAACGCCAGTCAAACATATCGTTGACGCCGGCCAAAATTTACTAAAATTGAAAAATTTTCAACGACGGCGGCAAAAATGCAACGGGCGACTTTAATGTTTGCTGCTTACAAAATGGCTTTGCAAACATTCGTATATTTTTCTAAAATGTTTGAAGCACAATAATTAAACAATTAAAAAATCAACCAAGAACAAAATACTTATCCATTTCGTGTTATTATTCATTTCATTTTGCATTTATAATATATTTTTTGTGCTGAAATTTTTTCTCACCCCGTTTTTATTCGTGAGTTTATTTGAACTGTCAAAAAGCGGGAAGTTTCTAACAAAAATTTTATAGACACACTTTTTCCTTAAATTAGCGAGTTATGTTCTTACGTGACAGCTATTACTCGCCAAAAATGTTTTAGACCCAGTTAAGTAAGAAAAATAGTTGCTTGTTTCAATTTATGGCATTTTTGTTTCATTTCCCACGTTTCAATCGAAAAGTTTCTCGACGGGGGAGTTACAGAACATGGGCACAAGTTAATACAAAATAATAATAATTATTTGGGCTGTGGTTATGTCTTGTTGAAGTCCTACAATTTTAGCTTCTTCGCTTCTTCTTTGCATTTTGACATCAAATATTTATAATTGTTTTTTTTTTTTGCAGCTGGTTCAAATTAAAAATAGCACACAGAATCATATTGTTTCGTATTATTATTTTACTACATATGAATTTATGACTATCTTGTGAATCCCCCAATTATATTTGTATTTGTCTAAAACTTCACCAGATCAATGTGTCAAAAAATATATAAAACAATGCTGCCAAACGAAGAATAATTTATATATTGCTTTTAATATTTTCACCACGATGGCAGACTAATCACTATCGTCTTTTTGACGATTTTAGTTTGTTAGAAAGGGGAAATGTCGTAAAATTAAACAAGGCGCAAAATTAAATGAGTTACAAAAGTGACGCAATAAACGCCATCGTTACTTTTGGGCCACTCTGTATTTTCATTTCTTGTGTATGCCCTGTCATTGATTTTTACACTGACTGCCATAAACATTTACATTTTCTTTCTTTTGTGCTTGTTTTTGTTTTTGTTTTTTTTTTCTAGTTTTGAATAATACTTTTTTTAAAATCCAACCATAATAAATGCATTTGAAGCCTTGCTTATTGATTTATTTCTAGTGATAAGATTTGTTTAGTTTTCCCGTTCCATTTTTGTTTTAGTTAATTAAAAAAAAGAAAATAAATGTATACTGGATTGTCATTATTCCACGATTTCAATTATATTTATGAATAAATAATAATTAAGTTTGAGTTTACTGCCGCTCATTATTTTGTTGGGCTGTGTTTACCACTCAGACACCATCATTGTGTAAATGGGGATGGTACACCACCATGATCCAGCCCTTAAGTGTTCGTTTTTTTACGGCGTGTTCTAAATACTTACAGTTGTGGATGTATGGCTATCTGTATGTAAATATATTTATTGAAGTAGCACTACAAGATAAGGTATCTGTAATTATTAAAATGCCTTCATAATATTTTTAGTTTTTTTTGTGGTTAATTAATAAAAAAATAAGAAAAAATACAAAAAATGAGATTAATGTCTAAAGATAAGAAATTATTTTTTTTTTTAATTATATAAACCTAAGCAATAACGATTGTTTGACCCATATACGTCTTTTTTCTACATTTGTGCATATATATAGATTTAACAATAACCCTGCAGGAAGCCGGGGATAAAGTGGCCACTTAAGTCGATTATTTTGGTTAATATTAAGCGACACTGTCGACAAAGCGTCTTAACTTTTGTCTGCTTTTAGAAAAAGAAAAATTTGTTGACAGCTGTAAAGCTAGAACTAGTGAAAAGAATGCAAGAGTTTAAAATGAAAGTTCGGACTATTTAAAGAAATAATTTTAAGTTCTCTTTTTACTAATAAAAACATGATGTTCAAAATATTTGCAGGTATTTAAATTTTATTTATTGCCTAAAGCTTCGTTTACAATGGCAGGCAGCAACATTTTCACTCGGTGCTCACAATAAAGCAACAATTTTTTTCGCAACCACACACATTTTCAATTAAGAAAACGTTTTCACTCAAAACATTTATGCTCATTAAATATGCAGTAAAATCTTGAAAATATGCCCTGAAAATTGTTAAAAATATGCCCCAAAAAATTCAAAAATTGATAGTTTAAAAACAAAAAAATATTCCTATGCGCATTTCACTGGTTGCTTAAGCTAGATTATCAGAAAAATGCATCCAAAAATTTAAAAAAAACTAAAGATATTAAACAAGTAAAACTGTTAAGCGAATAAGAATTAAAAAAACTAAACTTTATTTTTGCGAGAGCACTAAAGCAAGTTGTTTTTGTTTTTATTTTGTTTTTTCTTAACCTACTTACAACTACAATTAATGTTGGAAGAATTCCAACCAATTGTAGTGGGGAATGTAAGAAAATATAAACTCACTGTTTATTGTTGTTGTTCTTGTTAAATGTAACAAGTAAGACTTTTGCTTATAATTCTTATTCGCTTAACAGTTTTACTTGTTTAATATCTTTAGTTTTTCTATAATCTTTGGATGAAGTTTCCTGACGATCTGGCCTAAGCAACCAGTGAAATGCGCATAGGAATAGCTTATCCCTTGAACAATTGGGAATTAAGCATGACTAAATTCTAAAGTTTAAAATAACATTTACCTTTATTGACAACCCGCCTTTGCCTTACAATTTTTGATTAAAAATTAAATGTACATAGATGGCGAAATTGAAACAACACGTTGGGTATACAGAATAGATATTTAAAACAGAAAAGCCAAAATTTCGCAAAAAAAAATTTTTTTTTTTGTTGCGAAAGCTCTTGCAGGCTTCTAAATAAACGTATCAAAATATGCCTCAAAAAGGCAAAATATGCGCGTAAAACTTAAAAAAATGCTGCAAAAGAGCTCTTTTAACTAAATTATGCAAAAGAATGCGGCAAACGGTAAAATATGCAAAAATATGCACTAACAAATCGAAGCTAAATTTTATAAAAAGCTCTAAAACGAATAAATATATGGGCATTTCCCCAGAATGGTCTACCAGGATGAAAAAATAAAATGTTGATAATCATCGTCTTTTATTGTTTATTATTATAAAAAAAAGTCTATGTTGTTATAAAAGAATGGTTTCATAGCATGTCTCAGCTGTTTAACTTGAGGAAATTGCACTGGAAACTGGAAAATTTTATATTTTCTTATATTTTCTACTTCTAAACACATTTTTATATGCTTATTTTACATGCCAAAATATGTTATGTTTACACTCTTTCTTCATAATCTTTTCATTACAATCAATTGTAAATTGAGTATTTAGTTGTTTGTTAAGGAAATTTGAAGACATTAATGGGAAACTGCATGGTGATAATAATAAAAAAACATATGGAAAAATCGTACGTTCGCGACCCGTACGTTTGCGACCGGTACTTAAGCCAATTAAACAAAAACCCAAAGAGATATTTTTTTTGGTAAATACTGCATGGACACCTACATTAATACACTTTTGAAATAAATTAATCACTTTTGAATATTCCGTTCCATTACGCAGATTTTTACATTTCACTACGTCAGCCAAAGTTGACTTCTATTTTGCGTACGTTCGTGACCACATGTTAATAACTATTAATATGAAAACTCAAACTCGATGAAATTCATCACTTGCACTAAACATACAGCTACCCAAATGCTATCGAATCGCAAAAAAAAAAGCTAGGAAAAGTTTTGTTTTCTATATTATTTGTACATCAAAAGCGTACGAACGTACGTTCGTGACCCCAGGAAATGCCCATATTGTTTCTCCCTTCATTGGTCGCACAAGGAAAAACATGCAATTGCATATTTTTGGTTTCCCTGATTATTACATGCAAATTGTTGCTAAAGTAGAATTAAACTCAACTTTTTAAAAAAACTTTAGTTAAATTTTTGTTCGAAATTTTTAAGGAAAACATATGAAATACTTTGGGAAGAGAGAAGGTAGAAGAAAAAACGAATTGTAAACGAAGCTTAATCCACTTATATTATTAATGCAAAAATCTCGTCAGTATATTCAAAAATATAAACTAGAACTATTAAAATGTATTGGGTTATATCTGGTTCAAATGTCCCCATATGGTCCTAAAAGAACTTTGTATTTAATAGTTCTCAAGCCAAAAATGGATTTTTAATGACAAGCACATGTTAAATATCTATAGCACAAAGCATTGTCGGTCTACTCTCCGTCAGTTGTACTGGTGACAAAGTCAATAATGAATCAGTACAGTTTCACTATTGATATTTTCTACAGGGAACTCTTTTAATATTTACCTTAGATGTTTTTTTATTTTTAATACATAAGCTTATATATAAATACGTCAAAAATTCTCCATATTTTTTAATATTGCTTGAAAACAAACATTGCTTTAAAAAATTTCTCGTCTACAAATTTAACAATTGAATCTTGGGATGCCACCAAAAAAATCTAAATTCAAACAAGAAAAGCCAATTCCAGAAACAGTCTACACATTTTTTACATTGGAAGAATGGCAAGTTAAAGAACAAAAGTATGCAAATCATATAAAGAATCTTGAAGATTGTCTTAAATATATAAAGGGTAAATATTATATTAAACCGATATACAGTGGAGTCTCTTACAAACGGACATCGAAGGGAGCATTTAAATATGTTAGCGCAATGGGAATGTCTTCCTTTCTTCCTTTGGAACAACGCAGGGAGCAGGAAACAGAGACCTTAAAAATGGGGTATCCGCTTGAGGAAGGTGTCCGTTAAGGGAGATTACACTATATGAACAAATCTTTCTGAACTACAAAATTTGTAAATGATTTTATACTCCCTGCAGAATCCACTTCTCAAGCTTACCAATTAAATGAACATCAATTGACTTTAAACAAATGGCAAGATTATGTTAACTGCAATCCCTTGCCTAAAGCTTATATACCTCCGGATATACGTTTGTTTCTAGAAAAATTAAAACATTTTGAAAATGTCAATAGGAACAACACCATAGATTGGATATTACCTGTTGACGAGCGTAGTGTCCTAACGCAAAACCTCTATCGTAAAGATTTAACACGTTCAACTCTAAGACTTAAGAAAAAAATGACTTTTGAAGAGGAATATAACAAAGATATTGCAAACTGTCTTCAAATTCTGAAACGTATTGATGATTTTTTAGATAATGATAAAGAAGTAGAAAAATGTGGCTTGGAAAGATTAAATGATATAAAAGAGTTGAGAAGCACTTTACAGAAAGAGATAGCCGAGTTCTTTAATCGTTTCACGTACCGAATTTTGTGCTCAGAAGAGGCTTATATGAAGTAAGAGGACTGTTTTTTAATTTAGAGATCAAGATTGCTATAACTTTCTAATAATATAGATCTTTAGATGCAACAACAACGGAATATAGCTTTCAAACTGAAAACTTTCAATTGCATATTTGGTCAATGAAAAATGTACCAATAAGTCCACACCAACTGGAGTAAGTTGCATATCTTTGATTTTTAAAAAATCAATAAAAGTTGTTTGATTCTAAAATTTTTAGGGGATCTTGTTTTGAGACCAATTTACATGGCGTTAAAGTTACTCTTCATTTACCCAGTTTCTTTATCAAACAATCTTTCACCATTCGCGCTTTACACATGAATTTTGATCACATCAGCGAAAATGCTAAATGTTTGTTAAAAGATAGAGAAGTGCCCTTGCAAACCTTAAATTTTGAGGAACCAGACTTAGTAGAGTTTTTGGCGAAGCAAAGGTCAATGCAGTTGGAAATACAAAGCCGAGTACGAAATGAATTGATGCAAAAACGGCGTGAAAATGAAGAAAAACTGCAGCTCCTTGAAGAACAGGAGGCAATGCAAAAAAATAAAAGGGATAATAAAACAAATAAGAGAACTTCAGAGACTAGAAAACAAAAAATTTTAAATTCTACAAAAGAAGCCATAATACGCGACAGAACAGAACCTGATTGTGAAGACGATCAATATCCCGATATTTTGCAAGAGTTTTTGGAAGAAGAACAAAAACAATATAAACAGTATATGAATGATAAATATAATCCTATGTTAATGGACTTAGACTCCGATGAGGTATTAATCTTGCAAGGTTTCCAATAAGTTCCTTAAATTTGTTTTTTTTCTTAGATAAATCTAAAAAAATATTCAATTTTGGGTGGTATCTACCAATTTTATCAAGTTGAAAAACCTAAACATTGGGATTTTGACAGTTTTAATATGACCTGGCATTGCAATAATTCAAAGTTGGTAATCGATAAAAATGTAGTAGTACCCTTGCATCTAAGTTCATACAAAAGGCCTTCAAAAGAACGATCAGTTCCTCTAAAAGACGAACAGTTTACTCAGTCTAGTGCTTCCCAATGTCCCTGGTTTACATTAACCGTACAATTGCCGGAGTATCTTTGTTATTGGGGGCAACCTATAGTCACTCAGTATGAAGATGTTACCAAAGTAAAGAAGACTCAAATCGTTTCACAAGATAATGAAGATTTTACGAAAACGGTATCAAAACCATTTGAAACTCTAACTAAGGAAGAAACGGACCTTGGCCTTGATTTGGATCCCAAATATTTGTCTTTTTTTAAACCGTATAAGGAAGGCTTAACAACTTCTGTATTAAAATTACAGCAAACCTCACAGGAAAGCTTTTTCAAAACTTTTATTTCTAAAATTCGGTTAGCTCATAAAGAGCATTTCATAGCAGAATTAGCTCGCGATCCTGAAGGTATTTTAAATATTGTGGACTTTCCTCTAAGCCCACTACTTGATAAAGCACAAATAAGGCACTTGGAAAGACATATCATGCCACGAATGTTATCCTCTTTTAAATTTCCTAAAGAAATAAGAGAAGACGAACTAAAAGCTATGCAAGATAAAGAAAAAACTATGGGACGCCTGTTATTTAAAAGTCATCCTAAAAATGCTGATAAACAAAGCAACGAAAATAAATCAATGTTTGTTTTTGGTCCAATGCAAGGTAATCCAGAAAGAATAATTCCTGTCTATACAGCAGATGAACCAATACGTATTTTAAGCCACGAAACTGATGTTGAAGATGCGAATTTTGTTAACAAGGAACCAAAAACATTTGCTCAATTGGTGAAAGTGATTAATTTCATTAAATGGCAATATAAAATGCAAGTACGCAAAATACTAGATCTAAAACCTTTTAATGAAAAAGGAAAACAAAAATTAAAAAGCTTAGCCTATTTAACGAAAAGTACTTCTAAACTTTATGCCGTCCGTAGCGTTCATAAGAAATTGCAAAGCTCTAAAAGTGTTTTAAAGAAGCCTTTGGAATCTAATATTTTAACAAGTTTGCGTGATTCAAGTTCAGGTGAAAACATGAAGCAGACTAGTATAAATAAAGTTCTAAAAGAGAATTTGCCAACATATACTTGCGGTCATTGGACTACCCGGCATATTATGAAATCTGAATATGATAGAGAGAAGCGTACGGTTGTAATACAAACTAATAGATTAGGTAAGTTTAACAGAGTGATAAATTTAATGATCTAATGGAAATTGTAGCAAAACTCATTACATCGACTTAAGCATTGGCCGATTTGTCAAGGCAAACACGTTTTGAAGGAATGAATTTACATTTCTATGCATAGTATGATTAATCACATACATAAACTGGAATAACTTGACAGAGTTTTGCTATTACCTTTCGTAAACTTCAACATATTAAAACATATGTTTAAATTTTAAAATTCCATAACCTAAACGAAATTGTTTCTGCGATACCTTATTAGTAGTGTTCGGTTCGGTAGATTTGTGAAAAACACAAACGCTAATAGTGTTTGTGTTGAAAATCATTTAAAATATAGCATTTCCCTCTTTGTGGTCTTCGAACACCCAAGTATTACTGTACTTATCCAACTCAGCAAAAAGATGAGAAAGAACATTTAATTGCGTTCTTGCTTCTTTTTTTAAACCACAAAGTTCGTTGTGTTCGGTTCAGCTCATTAATGTTCATTTGTTTTAGTTCTGCTTAGAACCCTTTTGGCTAGCAAAACACCCAAAATTGTTTTTCCTAAAACAGAAATATTGAAAGTACCGCAAGTGGCAGGACTTTTTGGAGGCCTCCATACTCTTTTCAAAAAGGTATAATATTTTTTTTGATAGATGTTTCAAAATAAACAGTACACAATCGCTACTCCCTTTTTTTATGGTATAAACACAACTGGGACGAACGACGAACTTCGCATAGTACGACGAATTCGTCGGCAAGAATTCGTTGCGTAAATTCGTCAAATGAGACACAATTAGTAAGTTAATTCCAGGTATTAATGTGACTTAAATTTTTTTTTGATTTATAAAAATAAATACTCAAATTAGTTTTTGGGTTTGTTTAAAATTTTGCAATTTTTCGCGAATTTCAGCCATGTTCGTCTGATTCTTTACAGCTTTAACGAGTTATAATAAATAGTAGACTTTGCTATCATGCCGCTGTTAGCAAATTTTTGCAAATTTCCGCTAATTTAGCAAATTTTTAACGAATTTTTGTCATTCCTAATAGTCTAAGGCCCGTCTTCACGACTTACCTATAAAGTTCGAAATAGTTAGAGTTACCTTAAGCACTAGTGAGGAATAAAGTTACCTTCAACTTTTTTTCGTTTTCACAAGTTCTGTATAAAATAAAGTTATCATTTTTGAAAATGTTGCAATACTTAAGAAAATATTGATTGTTTTTGCCAAAATAAAAATACGAACATTTACAAAATATACGTATAGTTGGAGTTGCCACATATAAAAAATATGTGAATATAATATGGCAATCTCAAATCTAAACCTTACGATAAAAGTTAAAGGTAGAAAGTTCCTCTCTTTAGCTTATCCTTCACTTTTAGATTAAAGGGAACTTGTGATAATTAAAAACTCATTATCTGATCGATAACTTCCTACATTTAGCTATCGTTAAGTCGTGAAAACGGGCCTAAGAGACTTTTAATAAATTTTATGGGTTCTTTGAGAAATGAAAAATTTTCGCGAATTTTCGCTATTTTTGCAAACTTTTTTACGATATTATCGAATATATTGATATTTTTAACTTATTCAGCGATTTCAAATGAATTTTTGCATTTGTTTAAATTTTGCAATTTTTGCGAATTTTAGCCATGTTCGCGTGATTCTTTACAGCTTTAACGATTTTTAAAAAATATTGGAGATTGCTATTATGCCGCTGTGAGCAAATTTTTGCGAATTTCCGCTAATTTAGCAATTTTTACCGAAGTTTTGCCATTCCTTATAGCTTTAGAGACTTTTAATCAATTTAATGACTTGTTTAAAATATTAAAAATTTTCGCGACTTTTCGCCATTTTTGCAAATTTTAGCAAAGTTCGCCATAAATTTTTTCCTGTGATTCTTTACAGCTTTCATGGTTTAGTTGCGGTTAGCTGTCCCTTTACCAATAGAAATAAAACTATCGCAGTGTTCGTTACGCAGGACGAATTTCGGTCTACGCAAATGATTGTGTATTTTCATACATAACAATGTGTTCTATTTCTGGCAACGAATATTCGTTGCGAATAATTTGTCGTTCGTCCCAGTTGTGTTTCTAACAATAAGAAGGAAAAAGAAAGTTGTTCAGTTTTGTTTTTTTTTAGTGACCTTTTTTGGGAAGAGACCGAAGTTGTTAATAAAAGGTGTGTGGAAGGGCTTGCTCCCAATGCCAACCTGTGTAAAAAATAAATATTTTTACTTATTCTTGTTACCGCTGGGCATATATGTACATAAAAAAAAGCCAGCGAAAAAATTTACCCAAACAAAACATTTGTACAATACACACACAACTATGGTCGTTGTTAAAATTTTTCGTTTGCTTATTTCCTTATCAATGTAAAAAAGAAACACTATAGAACATTAAAATATATTGTTTGTCTACACAACCACTACAATTGTTCTGTTATAAAAGAAGAACAAAACACTATTTAATGTTCTTTACTCTCTTGAAAATAGCTACGAACCGTGTTAAGGGTTGTGCTTAAATACGCAAACACTTAAAGAATATATATATCGTTTCTGGGAGTTCAAGTGGTACGCTAAATGATGTGTTCTGTATATTTTCGAACACTGTATTTTAGTTAATTTAGAGACATAGAGAAAGGTACAAAAAATTTAATTTATCTTGTGACAGGGTTTCTGTAAATATTTAGTTATTGAAAGATTCAATGTATTAAAAATATTTTGCAATTTGAAAATCTGCTAAAATCTTTTTCATTTTTAAGGTTACTTCGGTTTCGCATTTAAACAGTATGAACATTTGCCTTTTAAATTTTGGCAATTAGAACCCAATCCAAATGAGTAAGAAAACTTGAAAAACAATTTAATCGCATCAACTAATATATTTGTTTGTAGCCCTGAAAATGAGATAATTTTTATCTTGGACACCAAATATGTGCGCTGTATTTTCTATATCTCAGAAAAAGGAATAAAAGGTTATGTGAGTGAATGCACAACGAAATTTAAAAGAAATCCTAAAATATTCCTGAACATCGAGAAACCCTTAGCAAACTTAAAAGATTTAAAGAAGATCTTTAAGGAAAAGCACTTAAACATATTTCCCGCTAAAGATGCAGGATTTTATATAGAAAATGGTTTGTACTCAAATTTGGCTAATATTGATTAAACTTTTGTTAATTTTTTAAGCTTAGATTATTTTTCGGAAAAACTTCTATCGCTTGAACTCCACACCTACAATTGTATAGCTGTATACTGTAGCCAAATAAAGTTTAGTTTTTCCCATTGGAATCGTTTGGCTCAAAGACGTGATATAGTCTTAAAATTATTACAATATCAAGATCCCGATGAAAATACGGTAGAAGTACGGATAACGCCAGAAGAATCATTTTTTGTAGAAATTTCTGAATTATGTTCAGATGATGTGGATGTTATAAAATTGGGCTATAATTTAACATGGAGAAATATTGATGTAAGATGATATATTTTCTCTTGAATAAGCTTTTAATATTAAAATTATCTTAAAGCATTAAAAAAACATATACCAACATAAACAAAAGTCACAAAATACAAAAAGTCTCTCTACACCTAATGGTACCCAAAGCCTTCCAGATCCAGGCGTCATCTTGCATTTTTACAAAGTATTAAAGATTACTTGCGTACTTGCTATTTCAAACTGATCCTGCTGGGAAAAATAAGAATTCCATGTGAAAACATATAAGTTTAAAATTTACCCAATGACTGTATGGTCTTTTAACTTAACCTTTGGCTTTAGAGACGGTGCTATCTGACAGAGCCAAGCTGTACGACCGTCATCAGGTAGAACTTGACCCCAGCTTAAGGGCAAAATCAGTTTCTGTAGTACACAAATCACAACGCCGCAATATTTACTCTTTCTACCTGTGGTCCACGAATTGGCCCTTTTGCTACAATATAAGACTCCATTCTGCAGCATTTAATTACAAATATGTAACTTATACAACTCAAACAAGCTTAAAGAATTGGAAGCAAAACGCACAACACCGCAGTAGGGAGTAAGTTTTTCACATAAAGGCAAATCTGTATGAAAAAAAAACTAACATTAAACCCAGTATTCATACCAACATTAATTCTGTGGCTTGGAGCTAAAAGGGCCAATGTCAGTTTTTTGCTCTTTTGAGTTAATCATTGCATTAGATTTGTTTTCTTGCTCTCTTTCATTATGGTAAAACAGCTAAAGTCATACTTAACCCAGAATAGCTTCATAATTAAAATGCTGGCCAATGTCACTATGAAAGCATCTATAAAAGCATCTATATATATATATATATATGTCCTTTATTTATTTAAATACAATATAGATACAGCCATGATACAAATACAGAAGGTAGTTCCACTTCTCTGTCACAATTATTTTTTTGAAGTTTATCGGAATTATTTGAAGTTTGTTTTTTGTCAATTTTAAAAATATCGTTGCCACATATTAAAAAAGGCAACAAATTCCTTTTGGAAATTATAAGACAAAATGTGTAATTTGTATTAACAGGTTTAATGTGAATTTTTAAGCATTTTAATTTTCTTTATAGCTGAAAATTAATAAACACTAATTATATAAATACATATAATAAGTGATACATACAAAATTAAAAAAACATTATTTGTATGGTCTATCTTTATTAAAAAGAAATAAAAATTTATAAAACAAGATTTAAGCTACAATTATTTCATCTTTGAACACAAATTTTGGATTGTTTTATGTATTAAAAAGATTCTACCCAAAAAGAACCTTTTCATTATATTTTCATCTAATACTTAATTTTAATTACATATAATTTCTTCATAAAACTAGACCCCGTATATATATAATTACTATTAATTTGGACAAATGTAAGGCAAGCCTACAGATAAAAAGTTTATAAATTTTTCAAGGGCATCGTATTCCACATCATTTAATAGCTTTATTCCTTCCCAGAGATTTTCAATTGCATGCTCTTCTGCGAGCTTCTAAGAAATAAAAAATTATGCTGAAGCAATCAAGAAAGTATAGTCGGTCAAGCCCGACCCTCCAACACAGAATAAAAGAACAAGTTCTTGCAAGTGTAGTCTATATGTGACCCAGGGGCAATCATGGACCCGCTAGAACAAGATTCTGTAATTCAGTGCCGAATATTATTTAGATTTCTTCATCTATATAGAATTTGTTTTCCTTTAAGTAATTTTAGAAAGGGGGTTTATATGGTTAATTTTTGACCCACCTGCACAACATTTTGACAAAATAGCTATTGTTAAAGTCATTGTCGCCAATTTAAATGTAAATACCAACATTTATAAGGAAGTAATGGCATAAAAAACTATTTTCGGGAGTAGTAGTTGCAATAAAATTTGTTTGATCCAAATTTAATCTTCATAGCAACATAATAAGATACTTTTTGGGCTCAAAGACCCTATTCCAGAAAGAAGCTTGTATATAAAATTATGGCCCGATCAACAGGCGTGGCCCTTGTGCCAATTAGAACCGATGTGCCAAAATTCATCATATTATCACTAAAATTGGGACCTGTACTTCGAGCACAAGTTTTACATGGGCAGCCTGCCAGTCGTCCAGCCAGCCGGACGGACATCATTAGATCGACTCAGAAAGTGATACGTAAAGGTGGGACCAATATTTTAAGGAGTGCATGGAAAGCCAGCCCATCGGACGGACGAACACGTAAGATCGATTCGGAAATTGATAATAAGTTAATTGGTAGACTTAAACTGGGCCTAGAACCAATATTTTTTATGTGTTGGACACATCAGCACGAACTCTTCCGCATCAAATCGAAAGTTATACTCACAAAATAACGTTTGATAAATGTTTTTTACTATTTTTAAATATACATATTTTATTTATGTATATTCTTATTTTCAAAATTAACAAATTCTAATGCTTTTTAATATAAATTTTAATAATTTTTCGAAACTTCAAATAAAAAAAAACAAAAACAGAAAAATGGAATTATTTAATAAAATATGGTAGCACACATTTTCATAATTCCAATAAACGTCAGAACGTTAATATGGCGACAAAAAGAGAGAGTGGAACTACCTTCTGTATTTGTATTATGGATACAGCGATGTAACATAAAAATACTTAAATAAATTGTTCACGAAGAACATATGTAGGGCGTCATAAATTTGTTGACGTTTCTGTTATCATACGAGTTTAGGAAGATTGACTGATTAGGCCAAAGCCTCCGATCCTAGAGTTGGGGCTGCCAACACCGCTAGGCCGGTTTAATACAGGTGAGTTTCAGTGACTAATGGCGATTTCTTTTCTGAGAAAAATGTTGCATTAATGTTACATGTTCTACATTTTGTGTTCGTTTGTACAAAAAATACAACTGTGGGAAAAATATTCAAGTTCTTTTGTGAAAATGTTGATGAAAAACATGCAAAACATGTTACATGTTTTACCCTTACTTTTACTTAAGGGTTCATACTGCCCTGTTTTACAACTTTGGTACTTACTACTTTGTTTGTACAACCAATATTTTATTTTGTTTGTCATAATATATTAAAAGTTTTGTCAAAAGAATTCTACATCTAAATATTCTTTGGCGGCATACTCCATTTTGAATTAAATCGTTTTTTTTATTTTGGTGGAAAATTCTATGTATTTATTATCGTTTTAAATTTGTTCAAGCAATAAGTGACGTCAATGTCTGTTTCCAAACCGTAAAGTAAGTGTGCAGCAAATAGTCGAATAGTTTTAAAAATCGCTAATGAACTACATTAATAATAAAAGTGTAATAGTTGTAAATAAAGGCAGCTAATTCTGTTCGATTGAAGTTGTACAACATGTAACACTTCGAGTGATTATAGGTAACATGAAAAAGTGTTACATGCATATACTGTAGCATTTTTTTTCTCAGAATAGAAATCGCCATAAATGTTATCAGTTGTCACATATTTTCCTGAGACGCGTCGGCGTAAGCCTGCACTCAGGATACTCAGTTCTGTACGCCTTCTCATCGTAGATGTCATCAGACGGGTGCCTGAATAACATTTCCAGGGAACACTTGGTCTAAGACCGGAAGTTGTGAGATGCTTGGGAATTTCAGACAAAGGAATCGCTTCTTGCTATACCCAAGTGGATAGCAGACAGAGAGCTTTCAACCTCTGTGAAAGACCCCGTCCCCCAATAAAAGCATCTATAATAACCTTTAATTCTAATTTTCTCAAAAGTGAATATTTTGACATTGGCCCTTTTAGCTCCAAGCCACAGAATTATCGTCAACTATTTTGAAAACAAATTAATATTACAAGAATTATTGGGTATATAACTTATAAATGCGGAGCTCACAAGAAGACGCATATTTTACATATGGTTTGTGTCTTTATTACAGACTCTTCAATAATTTATTATTCTCATTTACGACCATTGTCACCAAGTTCAGTTATAACTGTCAAAACATATTGTTGACTGGAAGTTAAAGTAATCACCCTTATTCCCTTTAACGTCGTCGTCATCGTCATCAATTGAATATCAAAATCAATTTTTATCGACATCGTCATCAATTCGATACAAAACTTGTATGCCATAACAGCAATGTAACGATGTCGGTTGTTTATCGTTTTTTTAAGAACATCTCTAATAAGTTTTTATTAAAAATGTGCAATTTGATGTTCGTTTCTTATTAATGTTGTGCTCTCAAAAAGGGTAGCTTGATTTATTCTAAAAAAAATCACCCTACTAATGCCATAAGGTATTGATTACACTTAACGCCCCGTATAAATCGACAGTGTTGATAGTGCCCTGTAAAAAACAGAACGGTACGACGATTGCCGAAAAGAGCAACAAAAAATTACGCGAAAATTGCAAACATTCGGAAAATTTGCAAAAATAGCGAAAATTCGCGAAATTCTTTTTTATTTGAAACAAGCCATAAAATTGACTTAAAGTCCCCAAAAACATAAGAATGGCAAAAATTCCAAAAAAATGGCAAAATTAGTGGAAATTCACAAAAATTTGATAGAAGCTGCATGAAAGAAAAATTTTATATGTATTAAAAATCGTTAAAACTGTAAAGAATCAGAAAACTTACAGGAAAAATTGCTTCTATCGCGAACATGGCTAAAATTCGGGAATTTGCGGTAATTTAGCGATTTTCATGGAATTTTTGCTATTCCTTATAGTTTTAGGAACTTTTAATCAATTTTTTGGCTTGCTTGGAATACATAAAATTTTCGCGAATTTTCGCTATTTTTGCAAATTTTTGCAATTTTCCCGAAACTTTGTTGCTATTTTTTCATTTTTTTAATTCAACATTATTATTTTTGAAAAATAAAAAAGAAAAAAACTGTTTCGACACCAATAAGACTGACGACAAAAACAGAGTCAATTTAAATCGATGCCAACGTTAACGTTGCGTACGGCATACCAAAAATACATCGACGCTTATCGATTAAACTTGATATTGACAATGGGCATGCCGATTTGCAACAATCGACCCAAAACGATATCGTTTCGTATTGATAACGCTAAATGGAATAAGGGTGAATATTTAGTTTTAACTGAACTAAGTGAAATTAGCCGTTAGTCATTAAACAAAAAATTATAAAAAAAAGTTTATTTTTGCTTTTAAAATTTCAAAGTTCGGGACAACAAAACGTCATTTGATTTCCTTCTTCAAGTTGAATAAAAAAAATAGAATATTGCTCACCGAAGTTTAACCTGAATGGCTTCCATAAATTTTAACTTGCGTAAGTCGTACGTTAGACGTACGTAAGCCATACAGACTGGCTTAGAAGTGGTGATTTTGAGTCAGTTGGTCAGCCAAAAGAAGTTGAATTAAAGCCTTTATTCCATTTATATTGTTGTCAAAGTCAAGAATAACTTGCCATTCCAGCCGGAATTTCACACGTTTGAATTTATCTTAAAGCAAGTGAACACAAGTTGAAAACGATAATCGTTCCATGATCATTTTGCCATAAAAATAAGTCATTTTTGCATCGAATCAGTACTGGCGATCATAGATCCATTATGCCAACCCAAAAAGAAAGAAATCGTAAAGCCCGATTAAACTGCAAAGCCAAATATCCATGGCCCCAAGGCAATGAACTTTATTTGGCAAGGTCAGATGGGTCCCATATACTATAATCTGGTAAAATCGACCCAGACGTTCACAGGTTAGCAGTATCATAAGGTTAGGTTAGGTTAGGTTAGGAAGGGTTATGCGCCCAAGGACACACCTCCACTCGGGGACCAATGCGATCCATTGTAAATCCCTCCAATATAGAAGAAGACGATAGAGAAGAGAAATAAAGAAAAAAATTGACAGATAGATTTAAGTTAGTTAGTAGACAGTAGATAGAACAAACCCAACCCTACAGTCCACTCATGGGAAATAACCGTCCAATTTTCCTAACGAACCCCAGTAGATCGACTGGACAACATCCAGCGATACACCCCAGTTCGTCGTGAAATCTATCTCCTAGCCATTTTTGCCTGAGACCCTGCATCCAAGGAAAAGGGCACGGTACATGCTCAATATTCTAGCTCCTCAGCATCATCGCATAATCTGCAGAAGTCCGTTATGATACTGTCCCATTTACTCGTAAAAGCCCTAACAGAACAATGACCCGTCATGAACCCTACAAGGGTCCTGAGATCACTCCTATCCAATCCTTATAGAACCCTGGTTGCCCCTTCGTCCAATCCGGGCCATAATGCTCCAGACACTCTGCAATCCGTGTCATTTTTCCAGGACCGGTTAACGGTATCGCGGAATCTATTCCGTATTACCTCATAGTAGTGTCATAATGGGGGTTTTACCCCAAGCAGTACCATAAATAATTGGTTTGTTTAATCAAAGCATTTGGAACAAAAACAAAAATTGTTAAATTGTGGCTTTTTTTAATGTATTTTACTTTTAGATTTGTAATTTGTAGTTTTAAGAAACAGAGCCCAGATAGAAAGCTGAAATATTCCATTTGACAACTCTCAGCCACATGTATATTGCAAGACCAGTTAAAATCTATTAAGAAAATAGTGGCAATGAAGTTTTATCTTAAATGAGTTAAGGCCTAACTATAATATGCATAATCTGGCCTAAGCAACTGTGCGAATAAATGTTAGTCTTATTGAACTTTTTGTTAAGTTTTAGGAAACTGTCATTTGCTTAAACAAATTGCGAAACTGATCGCAAATTCCGTACGGAAACAAATGTTTTTTTGATTTTGTTTTTTTAAATGCATTCGAAAGGCTTCTACTTAACTTTTAACATTAGCTTAAGCACGCTCATGCATATTAGAGTTAAACCTTTAGAGTTTAGACGTTGCTCCGTCCGACATTTTTTCATTTCGATCGACACATACCTCTGAGCGCTATTCGCTTTACTTTTTAAGAGGGAAACCGAGATTGCCTTGGTATGTTTTTGACCTTCAATAATAAGCATTCGATTTGCTGCAAAATCAAAATGTTGCCAGAAAGCTGAAAATCGTCACAGCTTATGATGGCTAGTACTTTGAATAAACTTATATTGTAACAACTTGTCAAAATAAATTCCAAAAGTGTTGCATTGTTAAGTTATATGCCCAATATCTCTTTAGGCTTTTCTCTACTTTAAACAAATTAAAAACAAAAACTCTCTAAAATAAATTTAAATAAAATCTTCTTAATAAAAACTTTTAATAATATCTTCTTTAGACTTACAGTGATTTAAACCAGTTAATCAATTCCATTTATCCAGCTGCCAAAGAATTGAGGTGTAAAAATCCATATTTGTTAAACTTCGTACAAAATTTGCTTTATGAAATAAGACCTTTAAGTTTTTCCTGAATTAATATGAAGTAGCCGTAATAAAAACAAACGCTTAAACTTAAATGATTTTCATATGCATATATCTTGCTCCTTAATGTGTTTCCTTGTCTAAATAAAATTTTCCATTTAATCTATAAAATTGCTTGAAAAATGGTTTGTCGTGTGTCTTTACTTTTTCCTTATCAAATATCTCGTTTTATTTAAATAGTATTTCTTTTTTGTTAAATTATTCCATGAATAATTTTAGCCATTTCTATTATAAATATTTATAAAAAAAAAACTTTCTCAGCAGTCAGTCACTCGTCTATACTGCCTGTCTAATACAAAAATTATTCTCTGTAACTAATTTGATATAAAATAAAATTAAATATAAGCCATGAAAATACGTAACAGCAAAACAACTTTAGAGTTGATAAAAACTTTAAGCAAAAATGTTCTATGGATTTTTAGCAACGTTTTGTGATTGAGTTTCAATATGAATTTACTAAATTAAAATTAAATTATAAGCGGATAAATAGCATGTAATTAAGTTCCGGAAATTTAAATTAGTTAACAAAATAACAACTTACAAATAAAGCCTACAGTACACGGAATGTAAAAAGCCACATGCGCATGTAGTTCGGACGTAATTTTGACGTCACTACAAAGCCATAATAGCAAGTTCGTGATGCGTGATGACAACAAAATAACGTCAGAACCACAAACGAATGTGGCTTTTTACATTTCGTGTTCTATATGCTTAAGAGTAAGAGCTGTGCCAAATCTTTAAGGCCCTCCATTAAGTATTAAAAATTTTCGGAACTGTACTTTACATGGGATCTGTGATTATGTACCAATTCGACATCGAAATTTCTTGTCAAATCAAACTTAAACAGCAGCGTGCGTTGTAAAATTTCCTTAAATTTTGAGCGTGTATGACCGTAAGTCAAATACTAATTACGCGCACAACTCTAGAATTCTATGACATTTGTAATTAAAACACAACCTGTGAGCGAAGACTTAAAAAACAAAACTGTGATTTTAAAATATGCTTTTGTTTTGTGGGAGTGCATGGTTCTTCTTTTCAGTTTAAATAAAAAAAAAACCAGGAAGAAGTGAGTACAAGGATAATTAAACCTAGAATGGCATCATATGTGACATTTATTTGATTTAAAATGTTTTCCCGCAGCTATTGATATCAAAATTGCCGTCCAAAAAGGAAGCTCTTAGTGTTTTTCCACAATCGTACACTAAAATTGAAAGTGAAAAAAGCACAAAATTGGCCGCACGAACTCCGACGCGATACAACTTTTCGGTCATAAAGCAAGTTGACGATTGTACCACGAATGAAGGAAATTTAGCAAGAGCGGGACCATCGCAAAAGGTTGAAGAAGAAAAGTTTGGCGATGAATTATTATTTTTAATACACCCACAATGATTACAATAGAAGAGGATAGCGAATTTTTGCCTGCGCAGAGACAAATAGGCCCTCCTGTTCGCATTATTGGCCTTTACATGGCTCTAGTTGGCAACAAAAAAAAAAAAAAAGAGCAACAGTGTGAAGAGCCAGAAGAACAACGAGCGATTACAGAAATTAATACAAAACGTATGTATATACACAGAATAAATTTTCTTCACAATACCAATGAATTTTGACATTAATCCCAGGAAAAATTGCATTAAAAAGGAACCTATGCAACGCTTCGTTGGATCAATGAAACCTGTTTCATAAAAATGTATTTAATGAAACATTACATTAGATCTATGAATATTATTCATTGGATGAATAGTTTAAAAAAAGTAAAAAAAAATGTTTTTTTTTATATTATTTCTTTTTTAATTTTTTTTTATTTTTTTATATTTTTTTTAACTAAAGTCGCAGTGTAGCTTTTGAATAAAAAAACTATGTTTTTTGACATTACTCAATTAAGAGCGTAAATATGAGGTTAAATTGTCATAACATAACAACAATAACAACGTTGAATTTTTTTTGCTAACGCATAATAAAAAAAGACCACATAAAGAGAGAACAAGCTTTTTCGTATACATCATTTGGTTGACAACATAAGACAAAATAAGGGTGTGTTTTTTTAAAGGAGAACATTTATTTGTTCATTACTTAGTACATACTAAATGTATTTAGGTATGTACATATTAAAGAAAACTAAAAACATACGTATTTATGGATTGAGAGTTTTTGTTTCATTACTATAATGACATTTTTCATTGTCATAATGAAAATTTTTATTTATGAAGGCATGCTTTTTCGAAATATTTTTATACTTTTAATTATTGAGACTATAGAGTTATTTAAATGTTAAAAATAATTTTTTTTTTTTTTTTTTGTTTCAATTATTGAAATATGTTACTTTTATTAAAAAATATTTGATTTCATAAATTTAATGGCATATTACATTAGATGTATGAAATAATTAAATCCTACATTTTTTAATTAACAATTAAACATAAATTTAAGGAAACTATAATTTTGTATTATTTATGAATATAATTATGTTTGTATATTGTTTTTTATGTTCCCAATTAAAATGTTTTGTTTAACTTGGACAAACTTTAGTTTTCATATATCCAATGAAAATTTTTAACGCAATTACGAAATCCAATGAAGCGATTTGAACGAAAATACTTCATTATAACGATGAAATTCCATTTAGACAATGAACATTTTCATTTAACCAAAGAAAATTTTTTTATGAAAACGATTCATTAAATATATGAAGCATTTTTCTTTCAGTGTAGTGGAAGACGAACAATTTTATGATATAATAAATATTCAATAGGTATTCAATTACAGTGCAATTCAAATTTTCTATCGAATCGTTAGACAATGGTGGCCAGTGTGGCCATATCCAAAAATATTTTACAGCTAAATCGGCTTTAAAATAATGCTAAAAAATGCTAACAAAAATCTTAAACTGCCAAAAAATAATGCTAAAATTTAAATTGTATTATTTTTTGTTATTTTAGTTAATATACCTTTATATGGGCATTTCCTAGAGTTACGAACTTTCGTTCGTACGTTTTTGCTGTACAAATAATATAGAAAACAAAACTTTTCCTAGTTATAAACATAAACATGTGGTCACGAACGTACGCAAAATAGAAGTCTACTTTGGCTGACAGTAGTGAAATGTTAAAATCTGCGTAATGGAACGGAATATTCAAAAGTGATTAGTTTATTTTAAAAGTGTATTAATGTAGGTCTCTATCCAGTATTTACACAATAAAATATCTCTATTGGCTTTTGTTTAATTGGCTTATTTTTTTTCATAAGTTTTTTTTTTGTTATCACCATGCATTTTCTTATAAATATCTTAAAATTTCCGTAACAAAAAACTTAATACTCAATTTACAATTGATTGTAATGAAGAGATTATGAAGAAAGAGTGCAAACATAACATATTTTTTGCATGCAAAATAGTTATATAAAAATGGTAGCTTAAAAAGAAAATATAAAATTTTCGAGTTTCCAGCGCAATTTCCTCAAGTAAAACAGCTGAGATATGCTATGAAACCTTTACAACATAGACTTTTTTATAATAAAAAACAATAAAAGACGATGATTATCAACATTTTAAATGATCATCCTGGTTTACCTTTCTGAGGAAATACCCATATATGATTTATTTTACATAATTCTTCCTTATAAACTTACATCATATCAATAGAACAAACTGATTAAAATAAATAAAATATTTAGTAAAAAGAAAAAATTAAAGGAACTTGACCTATAAATGACTTTTATTTAGTATTTCAATAAAATTTATAACATGTTTAATAAAAAATTTCATTTTATAAATTAAATACGTCATCAAAATTAATATTATGCTTCAACTTCTGAAGAATCGATCGAGATATCATTATAATATATGTCCTTATCGCATTTTTATGTGAGATCGTACATTTTTTTAAAACTATGGCAAAATTTTAAACCACACTTAATATAAAGTAGCGAATTCAAAGTCTTTAACGTCAGTCTATTTCGAATTTTCATTTGCAAGAGATTTATCATTTAAAAACCTATTTTAACTTCCGCGTTGCTAAATGGCAAAACCCAGAACTTTATTGCAAAAGAAGCTAATTCACTAAATGGATTTTCATTTATTGCTTTTTTATATCCATATATATTTATCCAGAAATCAACTGTTGAGTTCTTATTTAACAATTCATATGAATTTAGTTTCTGCCACTGATGTTCCAAAGTTGTAATTTCTTCTACAGTGAAATCTATTATTTCTTCTTTAAAATGTTCGCTTAAGTTGCATTTATTAGCTTTTAAACAGTTTTCTACACAATAAAAGTTAGTATTTGTTAAATTATTAAAACTTTTTGGCAATCGTTGTCTAAGTTGACATATTAATTTAGCTATAAAATCTCGGCATGTAATTCGTATTTGTTTTTCTATTTCAAAAGTTATGGTATCACTTTTCGTTTCCAAAAATTTTTCAAAATCGTTATTGGAAAAAATCAGCTTAACATGAATTTAATGGATCAAACTGATCAAATTTTAAAACAATTTGATATGAAAGATCTTTTAAAAGATTGTACAGTTTCTATAGCAAAAGGGTAGGGTTTTGTATGTGCATTCAACGGGCCTTTGTTCCTACTAGGAACCACAGGACATAATATATATAAATATATATACATATTCACATACATATATATATTCAAAAAAAAAGTGTGGTAGATTTTCAAAAAAATATTACTTGAATATTCTTAAATTAAATAATGCTAAAAAATGCTACATATTTAGTTGTAAAATGCTAAAAAAAAATGCTAACTGCTAAATGAAAAATTTGCAGCAAAATCAGACAAAAAAATGCTAAATCTAGCTGCAAAAATGCCAAAATGGCCACGCTGATGGTGGCACTAATGGAATGGAATTGGAAGTGGACGCACCTCCGTCGACTACGGAATCTGTAGAAGGAGGAACACTGTAATTTATCAATGAATGGATCGTGTGTGATTTGGAAAAATGGCATGACATCAGACCAAAATGCAATGTAATTAATGGCTGCAGTAGCTGAAGGGTAAAAAATAGTTTGGTTCTACGAACCGATTCACATTCAAAATATCATTGTTTTTTAGTTTGCTAAATTTTTGTGAAAATTCAGTTTTTTGTATGAGAACCCTTTAAAGTGTTAGAGGTAGAGGTTAAGTTTTTTCTTGAAAAATATGGATGAGACCAAGATAATGGGAGTAGCCCATACATTTAAAAGAACGTTCTAAGCTTGTTCTTTTATTTAAAATTAAAATAACGTTGTCAGGAATAAAATTATAGTTACATTTATTTAAAAATAAGAAAAATTAGAATTAAAAAAATAATGAAGTATAAAACGAAGAACAAATGAATAATTAATAAAATCTATTTTCCAAAGAAGACTCGATTATGTTTTTTTCAAAAACTACTAAGTTAGAATAAATATTTAAATAATTCATAAAGTACAAATAGGGTTTCTAACACATTTTACCTCCCTATAAACAATTCCTGAGTAGTTACGAGACTTTTTCTATCGAAAAGAACTTTAACCCTCGCCAATTTTAAACCGTTTAAGTTAAAATTTTTGTCACATTTTTTTGGGAAATCGAGAATAAAAAAAACAAGGACAACCTTAATTAATATACATATAGATATACACACACGACTATAAATACCTTTAATATTGATTTTTTACCTCAAACATAATTGAAATTTGTATATACAGTTGAACTTCTATAAGTCGAACTTCTCTAAGTCGAAAATTCTTTAAGTCGAAGGGAATCTCTTAGCAATAGCGGTGGGCAGGCCAATTGACATGATTTTGTTTCTCTAACTTGAACTCTTGAACTTCTTTATCTTGAAATTTTCTGTAACTCAAAGTAAAATATTTGCACCACGCGTGGCCACACTTCCACAAGTCGAATTTTTTTCCAAACATTTTTTGCCATCTTAAATTTTTGTTTTCTTTAAAACTAATTAGCATTTAAAATATGACATTTATCTTTAGTTAAATATAATTTGATAAATCTAAATTGAAAAATTCTTAGTTTTTCAAATTTTGCATGTAAACACTTATCAAATCACACAATATTTCATTAAATGATATCTTTAAATATGTACATATGTATTTGTACGAAGTAAAATTAAATAAAATGAATACCGAACGAATTTAATTATTTGTTATGCATTTTTTTACAAAATTCTCTAACTTGAAGTGTTTGTTAGTCGAACTTTTTAGTCGGGATAATGGAGTTTCGACTTATAGAAGTTCAACTGTACTTAAAATTATAATTTTTTATTTAGAACTTAACAATAGTTGGTTTATGAACAACAATTTTAATAATCTTTTCTCATTAATTTTGCCAGCCTTTTGTGCTTTTTAATTGATTTTTGTCTTTCTTTTTATCTTTATTTTCAGGTAAGTCGTAGCAGATTTATTCAACCATTCATTTCATCATGCTATTGTCTTTTTGTAAGTTAAATATACATACATACCAAAGTTTTTCTTTAGTTAATATTTCTCACATTGATAATCGCAGTTTTTTTTATTTATTTTTTTTTTGTAGTTTTTTTTTAAAGCAAAAAGTCTTGAAAACTAAAAATATTCAGATTTATATCCATACTTATATTATATGGTCTTTTATGTCAATCATTTTCTTTATGATGGTACTTGTATGTCTTAAGTAGAACCACAAAAGAGCTTTTACTTTTTCTTAGTTCTGATCTAAATATTTTTTTAAATAGGACCTTTTTCATTGTTCCATAGACAGGACTACTTTGATAAATGTGTGTGTGTTTATTTTATTCTTTTGTTTAAAGTGTATTAGATTTTTTAAAAATGATTATAAAAAAGTTTTGAAGTACGCATCCTCATTAAATGAAAGAAGATGCAAAAAACTGTATGGTTTTTTTCTTGTTTTAAATGGATGTGCGTTGAAAAACGAGAATTTGTTCTTTCCTGAAAAGGGTTTTTGTGTTTTGATAAATTAAAATTTTTTATTTTGACATTTAGTAAAATTTTTTTAAATTGGTTTCACTTAGCAACTAGTTATTTATTTTACCTAAGGCTTGGGATACAGAAATAGTTTTTTAGATTAAACCATTAAAAAAATATTTAAATTATATCGAAGTCTTTTCAAAATTTCTGAAAGGTTTCTTTTATCTTTTAAGAGCATGTTTTGTGGTCTTCAGTATCTTTTTGTTTGCGCTGCAATAAATACCTAGAAATTAAAGTTTTTGGGCGTTATGCTCCATATGGGATCGCGGGGAATATTTATATGTAAATATACTAGCTGTTTAGTCCTAGTGCTGCTCAGGATTTTCTAAATAAAAATAAAAAAATAAATACTGGAGAATAAGATAATTTCACCCTATCGGATCAAGTAAATCAGGAAAATTATTTTTGTTTAAAAATATATTTTGTTCAGTTCAGCCAAATCGTACCATAAATAAAACAAATTTAAATATTACGACTTTTATAAAACGTAAGAGAAACCTGGCTCTCGACTAAAATTATTTAGTGTTCAAGTTTGGTGCCAATAGGTCCAGCGGTTCTTGAGTTTTAGGAGCACATACACGGCACAAACGTTTTGATATACATATATAAATATAAGTATTTATAAAGTTTTTAATATTGTTCCAGGCAAAACAAAAAACTTTCTTATAATGAGTGTTAGTCTGCGATTAACGAAGTATAAGCCCGTGATTCCTCCATCCTTCTTTAGGACACTAAATATCAGAACTAAGCCCTTTTCGGGTTGTATAAGTAAGTGTAAAATTTTAATAGGGATTTCTATTTCTGCCTTTTTTGAGAGCAAGTTGTTCTTTTAAAAACTTCCTTTTTGAAGCCCTTAGATTTTGTTTATCGCTTAATGGCGTTTTTATAGGCGGCAATCAACAATTAGTTATTTAAGAACAACAGCTAAATGTTTCTACCACGCCCCAAGTTTTATAACAAATCCCCCGCTGCTTTGAGAAGTGGTTGGTTGGCATTTATAAATATTATTGCAAGCATATTTAGATGAAATCCGTTCTCTATATGGTTGGCAGATCTATAAATGCATATCTATGTACTTTCATCACAAATCATTGTAAGATTGATTGTTAAGGGTGTTTTTTAAGACCGATAGAACTTGCAATAGGGTTAGCTCTCATACGAACTTTCATATTGCACTCTCTTTTTGACATTTATGATCACCATTCTACCAAATTTACTACCAAATTTACTTTGAAAATCGGTTATCTATACTTTCGTAGCTTTCGTAATTTTGTTTTTAAATCAGCAAAGTTGTCCCGTATGGATTGAGACGAATACAACAGATGCTTAAAACCCCATTATGTCCAGAAAAATTCACTGTTTGATGCAGTTTACACGCCTGATGGCATTATTTTCCTTCATTTCCGAATTATGATTTGTTGAGCATTTTGCAATCGAACTTTATCATCTTTGCCCTTTCGTTAAATAAAAAATATTCCGCCCTACTATACACATTGTTCCCAATGTATTATTCCAATAAAATTTTTGTCATAAAAATTTCTTTTTACACTGCAGTTAATAAATTCATCCACTCCTGTCTTTTTAAATTACACTCCCTTCATGACAGCAATGCCACTTTCAGTGATGACGTGGACAATAAAAACAAAAAAAAAAAATATTTATTTAGGAAAATGTTAAGTAAATAAATTTTCTTTTGCAAATAAAGATGCCAACAAACAGATAATAATTCATTCATACCTTTTTAATAAAAAATAAAAAAAAGAAGAAAACGTAAACAAATATAAATAAAAAAAGAGAAAATCGTTAAAAAGGCAGCAATAAAACCTGAAGAAAATCTGTCAAATAGATTTACATAAAATGATAAAATGAAATAGAATACTAAAAACAAAACGGGCAATATGACAACTAATGAAAAAACGCATAATTTTCTACATTTTAAAATGAAATGATGAAAATGAAATGATAAAATGAAACTCTGACAAAATCAACAAAGTGACACATAAGATGTGCTAAAACAAATATTAGATAGATGCATCTGCTCGTTGTTATTGTTTCACTTTATTTGCTTAAAGTTCTATAAATATGAAATGAAATTCATATCTTGATTAAAAGGTGATATTTCTTTTGATGCAAATATGCTGAATACATAACAAAAATTTTATAAAAGAGGTATTAGAACATTACAACACTGATTACAAGTCATTTTGTTTATTTAAAATTTTACACAGAGATATTTTAGTAGCAAAGTTTAGGATAAAATGACTTATTTGGAAATTTATTTACAACAACAAAATTTGTCAAAAATTCAAAAAAAAAAAATAAAGCCCAAAATTAAAGCCATGTCATCTTTTCAACTTACATGTAATTCTGCATGTCTGTAAAAACGTTTGTTTCATAGAAGGTCACAAACATACATATCGTCACCTTAAAAACAAAACAGCGTATCAGCAAAAAATTCAAAATTGAATTTTTCATTGATTTTTTTTCGGTTTATTTTTCATCCCTGCGATCAAAAATGGCGACTTTATTATAGAAATTCCAACGCTTAGCTTTGTTTTTTTTTCGCAAAGTTTTTGCAGACATCGAAGTCGTTGTCGGTTTGAAAATGGCGTGCTGCCGCCACAAAGCTGTTTGCTTGCGCCGTAAAAGAGTTCAGCCATTTTTAAGATTTTTTCTATAAATTCGAAAATATCAAGTAAAGATTTAATATCAAGTTAGGTTATAATATAATATACTAGACAAATTCAGTGCGCTCGCTGCCCCTATTGAAATAAAATTAGTCAAATGTTTGATAACGAAGTAAGTTTAAAGAAATATAGAAATTCGATTGTCTTTTCTATTCTGAAATTCCGCCTACTTTTTAACAGATGTTGTGTATTCTATTCTGTTTGTACCAAATTTGGACTTTTTACACTTACTGTTCTTCAGATATACAGAATTCTATTTTGTGCCACGCCCACTTATCGAATCCAGCCCACTTTTTGGCAGATGTTGCGTATTGATAACCAAACTATTTGTACCAAATTCGGAAGCATTAGCTGATAACGTTCTCTTGATATATGGAAATCTATAATGTATTTGCATTGAAAGTAAAATTTATCCACTCTCGTTTTTGACAGATGTTGTGTATTGCTAACTCAGCCATTGTACCTAGCTTGGAAACTTTAGATTGTTCCATTCTCTAGATATACGGAAACCATTTTGTCTTTGTATGGAGGGTGCCACTGAAAATTTAAAAGTTATAAACAGCTTATTTTACGATATTGTTATAGAGAAATATTTAGATTTTACTAATTTTATAAATTTACCCATAAATTTGTTCACTTAGATAAACAATCAGACTGCAAAGTTATGCAAACATAATTTATTATTTGTGAGAATGTTTTATTGCATCTTTTCTTTAATATTATCTTCCTAAAAAGAGGTGATATTTGATGAAAATTATTCCAAAAAAATTTTCTTACATGGCCTGTTATCTAAGAGTTCGAAGAGAAATATGTTATTTGGATTTACGGTAAATTTTTATCTTTTTTTTAATCATTATTCAGTTAAATTATTATGGAAAAAATGTCACGTTCATAATGTCGCGAATCGAACCAGATTTTGGCTTTAACAAAAAAAAATACAGAAGATTTTAGAATCAAACCAAAGACATTTAAATGTAACAATGCTACGTAAAATTTTGAAAGTAGTTTGACTAAAAAATTGTGCCAGGTTTCGCTGACTTACGCCTTTTTATACATGGCCACAAAAACTACTTCTATTTTTTTCACGTTCGAACCGCTACTTCTTTTGCCTTTATCTTTTACCTAGAATCGCGCCCCCCATACACTTTAGCATAGATAATAGTGCTTTCTTAGTGCTTCTCCAATTCCATCCACATTTTGGCGGATGTTGTGTATTGGTAATCAAAATGCTTTTACCTAATTTGAAAACTTTGGCACTTGCCGTTCTTCAGATATGCAGAAATCTATATTGTCTTTGTATGGGAGGTACCACGCCCACTTAAAATTTAAAAAAAATATATAGAGCCTATCCTTCCTTGAGGCGCACGGAATAAGTGGACCAAAATTTATCGCGATCGGGAAAACAGTTTGGCCGCGCATTACATACGAACACACAAATAGTAACTCTTAAAAATAAAAAAAAACCTAAAAACAAGAGCGAGCTTTAATTGAAATTTGTGAGATGAATTTACAGAAGCAATATTTTAAAGACAGCACATGACTTGTTTCTATTTCGCAGTAAATTTGAATTTCCAAACTCATCTTACATCATAACAAACACTTTCTGAAAGTATTTGATAGTTCAAATACGTTCAAATACTAAACCACAAATCAACACAACTTTCAAAATTCGCCAGTTTTCCTGATTTAAATCATCCATGAAATTTTTCAAATTGTTGGAGTATAGGGAAAGTCGGTCCAAAATTCAAAAACATCAACAATGATTATTCTAAAATTATTGTTTACAGTACAAGGCTTAAAAATCTGAACATGATGCTTCGATTTGTATATCTACCATCAAAAAGGTGAGGGATAGATATATTGATATTGTTCTTCACCAAGTTTTGTAAACCCTTTATGTTATACATATATCTTCTGGATCCCTGTATAATTCGAAGGCGACCTAGCGATGTCCGTTCGTTTGTTTATTTATCTGTTAAAAAACGAAAGAGTACGCAGATGAAACATCGCTTGGTCTTTAAATTGGTTTGAATCGGTTGGTTATTTGACCTAGCCCCCATACAATAGTCAACCAGTAACAAGGCTATGGGCATGCTTTTTCCAAAATTTTATAAAGAAATTGGTATAAACTGATACATTACATCGAGTCCTCATCACCATGAAATTGTCTGCCCCGGAGTACAGCTTTTCACCATAAAACGGTCATACACGATACACACCCCACTAAATATGGCCCTTATACTTCCGTTGGTGTTTAACTTTAGATGAATCGATTTATTCAGCCACGTCACATTGTACAATTCCGTTCGGAAACGGAATTCATTCCGTATTTTGGTGCTTCAGAAAATGGCGAAAAAAATTTTCGGGATAAAACCATTTTTGTTTCAATGAACGGAATAGAGGTTTTCTGTATCTGAAAGGCAAAAAAAACTATCAAAATACACTTTCTATCAATAAACAAATAAGTTTTCTCCGTTTCCTAATGGAATCAATCCGAACGGAATTGTTCCCTGTGACATGCCTAATTATATTACAAGCACTTAGCATATGTCTTTCTGAAATAAAGGCTTAATAGTGCCCATAGAAATTGAGCTAGTGCATAGAAAATTGACGAGAATATTTCTTTTTATATATTGAAAGGGTGATATTGATTTATTAAACCGCATTAACCTCGGATTAAGGGTTTTTACAGCGTATTGATGGCAATTATTTAAACTAATTGTTTTGTTTGTGTGTTACAAGTTTCCGTCGTTTTATTCTAACAAATCAGGTATGTGATGGAAATCGATTTTTCAAATTGATTACTTAAACATTTTTCTCTTATTTTCGTTTCTTAATTTAAAGGTATTTTGAACAAAAAATAAAGACTTTAAAAACGAATTTTAAAATCGCTCGCAATTTTCACACCTATAAAAATCGATCGATGAATTATTGTGATAATCATCACTTATTTTTCCAACATCGGCGTACACAAATGTTTGTTTTAATCTGCTCAAATTATGGCTAATAGGTTCCTTTTATAATAACTCACAGTAATTTTTTTTATTCATTCTACCATTTAAACTCTAAGATGAATAACACACTGCTACTATTTGACATAAAAATTGTTTTTTTTTCGAAACTATTGAAATGAATGCTGGCTTAAATATGTATGTATGTGTGTGGGAGCTTTCGAGAATGTTTTACTAACGAGTATGTAACCATTTATTTACCCAAAAGGAGTTGATTTAAGATTGTGTGAAAAAAGATATGCACGTATTTGCAATTAGTTTCTCTTCTCAATAGCATTCGTTTCTTTTATCATTCATAAGCTTTTTCAGTATCTGAGTGGTTCCCACGTTTGTGATGAGGCAGTCGTTGCATATCTTGTTTCTAAGAAAATTGCTTTATGCCCTTTTCGAGTGCTATAAAAACAAAAGCAATTTCCATGTCGTTGAAAATTTTCCATTTTGGGTTATTGTAGGTTTTTATTTGAACTTACCTTTTTTTTAACTTTTAGTTGGCTGCTGCAAGTGGAGGCAACACACGAAAATATATTTTGATTATTCCAAGTTTATGTAGAGAACACAAATATTTTCTTGTTATTGTTAATTTAAATTTGAGGCATCTTTAATAAAACTATAAAAATAGTTTGTGAACTTAACAAAAATCAGATTCACATGCTTGCTTTTATGCTCAGGCATAAATGAAATTATGCATGTGTGGGAGTATAGGCCCTTTACTTGATGTGCAGGCAATTCAGTAAAGTTAGCAGAATTATGTAGTGTTAGTGTTAGGTGTGAGCTGTCAGCTCTTTGTAAACAAGTGACTTAATGTTGTGTTAATTGACCAATAAGGTTAGCATTTTTTACAATGCACAGGCATGTTATGGTAGACCAATTTGTATGGTAAGAAATAATTATAATTCCTTCTGAAATGAATTTTTAGATTATTAAAAAAATACAAACATCGACAACTTTTGTTTCGGTGACTCCCTAATATTTTTATACCATATGAACACATGCATTTGCATGATGACATTGTTGGTTTGTTTGTCTTTTGATACCATAGATTTGTTGTGTTGTTTTTCATTTTTGCCATACAATTACCACAACCATTGACAAACGAAATGAAAACACGAACATGACCTACAAATAAGGAGTGGAAAAAACTTTGAAAACAAAGTTTGCACAAATAATTTATTTCACACAGAAATAGAATTTTCACAGATATCTAAATTTTAGTAAAAAAAAAAATTCTTTTGAAGATTAGGATCAAAAAATATTTTGGGGAAATATATCAAATCGGTCGTGTATGTTAACTAGCTTTCTTTGAAATATTCGTAGTCTTTTTAGGGCTGGAGGAGGGCATTTAACGTTCGGATGTAACGCAAATAGTCTCCTTATTATTTGTTACAAAGGACTGATAAAGGATATATAGAGTTTTTATATTTCTTTCAAAACGGACTCTATAAGAAAATCCGACTGTTTACTTGAAGGTTTCCTAAATTTGCATCCTTATACCATCCTTATATATAAAGGTTTAAAGTAAAAATGAAAAAAAGTTTTGTCAACACCCATGCAAAATACTCTTGTTCCCACAGAGGGAGAGTTTGCCACTTTTAGTAACCCGATCGGCTCAGATTTTATTCTTGGATAGCCGAAAGAGACTGAACCGCCTTTGCATGTTATATTTTACGCCTTTCAGTTCCGGTACACCGAAGATTTTGGTTAAGAATATTCCAAACAATTCATTTGCTATTTGCAAACCAGTAAGAAAGTATAGCCGGTCAAGCCCATCCATATGATACCCTGCACCACACTAATTAAAGACAAAGATTCGAGGGTATTCTCTACTAAACCCCCTTTGATAACACTGTGCATGAAATTGACACTTTTTTTTCGTGACAAGCCGGGCACATGGCGTTTTAACATAATTCGGGGACGCTGAATCCAGTGGTGCCCGCGGTTTTTTCAGATTGGCTCTGGTTTTCGAGATATACCGTTATTTCGAAAATGGAGGAGGTTGCTCAACATATATTCGCGTAACTCAAAAACGGTTTAGTTTATTGAAATTACTAAAAAAACCGAAATTCCGCAATAAAATTTCATTTCAGAAAAGTAAAACTCTTTTTCTAATATGAGTAGTCGTTATTGAAACATAACTTTTTTTTGAAAAAATAATTAATTTTTTTATCAAAATTTCTAATTTTCTGCAGACTTATAAAAAACGAAGCTACAAACAAAATAAGCCATAAATGATTAAAATCTGTTTGCAACTTTTGATTTTATTCACAAAAGTCGACAAATTTTTCATTTATTTAAGAATTTCCCTTAGGGGGCTCCCATACAAATATTGCGTTTTATGAAATTCTTTAATTAATTAAAATTTGTCGACTTTTGTGAATAAAATCAAAAGTTGCAAACAGATTTTAATCTTGTAGCTTCGTTTTTTATAAGTCTGCAAAAAATTAGAAGCCTAGCTGCATTTTTTAATTTTGTATGAATTTTTAAAAAACAAAAATTTCGAAATTTTGATAAAAAAATTAATTATTTTTTCAAAAAAAAATTATGTTTCAATAATCGCTCTGAAAAACATCGATGTTTCCACGATAAGCATCGATGTAAAAAAAACATCGGTAAAAAACATGATACATCGATGTTTAACATCGATGTTTAAAACTACTTTGCAATTATACTTACGGACTGCTTTAATTCTTCTTTGCTACTGAAAATCTTAAGGCCCAACTATAATATGCATATGCTTGCATAAGCTTTTGTCAAAAATTAACGAAAAGCCTGTCAAATGCATTCAAAAACAAAGTGCAATCAGTTTCGCATTTTGCTTAAGCAAATGACAGATTTAAAAAATTAAGCAAAAAGTTTCCATAAGTGCAATATGGTTTGACAAATATGATTTTTACGTATTCGCACAGTTGCTTGAGCCAACTTAAGCAACTTAATACATACATATAGTTATGCAATGCACAGTATGCATGCATGAACATACATATGTACGTACTTTGTATGGCTATCAGGGGTGTGCTGGAAAACGGAAACGTAAAACGCAAGAATTTGGAAGTCGTTTTTAGTACACTTCTAATAAAATATTTTTTAAATTTTTGTTTTAAAATTCTGTTTAAAAGAGCAATATTTGTATAATATTTGTCATAAAATTCTTATATTACAGAAATCTTATTAAAAACCGACATTTAAAATCTTGCGTTTAACGTATGCTTTGAAAAACCCTTTTTTATATTTTTAAATAAAAGGTTTAATTGAAAAATAAAAATTAAAATTGGTAAAAATATTATAAAAACAAGTAAGAAAGTATAGTCGGTCAAGCCCGACCATATGATACCCAGCACCACAGTACTTAAAAACACATCATGCTTATGTGTCCATATAAATATGGATTTCTCTATGTTTAAAAACTTCATTAAAATCGGTTTGAAAGTTTGTGAGAGGCAGAAATTGCCCCCTACATCCCCTTGTGGTCCTATTTTAAAAAACTGTATAGCTTATGTGTCCATATAGATATGGATCTACCTATGTTTTAAATTTCATTAAAATCAGTTTGAGAGGCAAAAATTGCCCCTTTATCCCCTTGTGGTCCTATATTTTTTAAAACTTTATAGCTTATGTGTCCTTATAGATATGGATCTATCTATGTTTTAAATATCATTAAAATCGGTTTGAGAGAAAAATTGCCCCTATCACCCCTTGTGGTCCTATTTTTTTAAAACTGTATAGCTTATGTGTCCATATAGATATGGATCTATCCATGTTTTAAATTTCATTAAAATCGGTTTGATAGTTTCTGAGAGGAAGAAATTTCCCCCTATCTTCCCTCGTGGTCCTACGATTTGGCCCATTTTCAATAGGCTTGGTCCTTGTGCCAATAAGTACCTATGACCTAAATTTTATCAAGTTATCTCCAAAGTTGCGACCTGTACTTTGCGCACAAGGTTACATGGACAGCCAGCCAGCCAGCCAGCCGGACGGACATCGTTTTTTCGACTCAGAAAGTGGTTCTGAGTAGAACGGTATACTTTAAGGTGGGTCTAGGACCACTATTTTAAGGCGTTACACACATCAGCACAAATGCATAATACCCTCTCCACTATTGTGGTGTGGGTATAAATATTAAATTAATGAAAATATTAAATGGACGATGTCGATGTTTTTTAGTTTTGACGACGATGTATCGCCGATGTATCGTTAATCAAAACATCGATGTTTACATCGATGTTTATGAACGATACATCTATGTTTTCTAAGCATCTATGTTTTCTAAACATCGATGTATCGCTTGCATCCCTAGTTGCATATGAAGCATTATTAGTGCAGCGGACATATTAAAAGAAATATATTGCCGAAATTCTTTTATATTTGGCAGAACTATGCTTCTAGTAAATATGTATGCGTGTGCCAAATATTTTTTTGTTTGATGTTTTTCTATCGAGTTATGGGAAGCTAAAGTGTTGCCGTTTTAAATTTTTTTAATTATTGTTTTTATCTAGAAGCAAATAAAACAAAAATATTAAGATAAGTGCTTTTTATAAGAAATTGTTTCGTCTTTTCAAAAAAAAGTGAAATATTAAAAAAAAAGCATTTTTCATCTGCAAAATTCCAATTTTAAGACCCAATTTTTTTTAAATCCGAAATTATCCTCGAATAAGCTTCTGTAAACTTTTTGAAGTAAAGTATGCATTCGTTTAAAAGTTACGTAAATAACTGTCCAAGATTGGCACACTGCGAAACCGGAAGTGACCATTTCAATTAAATTTTTCTTAGTTAGACCCAATTTAAAAGTTTTAAAATGGGATATCTATAAGTTTAAAAGTTATGCAAACTTTTAACTTATAGAAGAACTTTATTTACCTTCATATTTCTATGGGAGCCCCACACCCTAAGGGAAACAAATAAGAGCCAAGTATTTCTGAGAAAACGTTTAGTACCAAAAACTAATGGAAGTCGGTCATAGATTTTACTTCGCTAAAGTGGCTCCTCAGTATACTAAAAAAACGGGTCAAGAGCCGTCTCCACTATGGTGGTGTTAAACGTGTTTTTAAACAATTTAAAATCAAGTTCAAAAGAAGTTTCAATTTGCTTTGCCATTCTTACTTCAGACAGGCACGTAATAAAGTTTTCAATGTTTTATTTGTTTATTTGCAAAATTTACAAAAATATCGTCACTATTAAAGTACAAAATAAAGCTTTGGCATCAAAAAATGTATGTTGCCATTCATCCTGAAAAATTTTTAATTGTAAAGGGTGTTTTTTATAGAGTGTCACAAGTTCAAATCATGATAAAACAAGGATATATATAATATATCAATGAAACGGGCTTAATTGGAAATAAGATTTTATGAAATTAATGTTTAAATATGATTTCTGCCATGTGGCCGCCACGGCTGGCGCGTAGAAGGCGCAATCTGGAACACCAATTTTCAACAACTTTTCGCAGCATTTACGGCCGTATTTTGCCGATAACTCTTCGAGTGTTGATTTCCAGGTGTTCAATTGTTTGCGGGTTATAGGCGAAGACAAGTGACTTAACATATCCCCAAAAAAAATAATCCAATGGAGTTAAATCACACGATCTTGGTGGCTAATTAATTGGGCAATTACATGAAATTATTTTTTCATCAAAAGTTTCTTTGAGTAAAACAATTGTAGCGCCCGCTGTGTTGCATGTGGCTCCGTCCTGTTGGAACCACATATCAGCAAGACTAATGCCACGTAATTGAGGTACGAAAAAACTTCGAATCATGTTCCTTTACCGTTCACTATTGACAGTAACATTCTAACCGTCATCGTTTTTGCAGATATATAGGCCAATTACTTCGCCAGACCATAAAGCGCACCAAAAAGTAATTTCTGTGGATGTAATGGTGTTTCGACAAAAGCTTGTGGATTCTACTCACTCTTAATGCGACAATTCTGCTTATTTACGTACCCATTCAACCAGAAACGGGCTTCATCGGAAAATAAAATTTTGAGTGGAAATTCAAAATCAACATCAATTTGTGCTTCAGCCCATTCGCCAATTTATTTTGATTGGTGTAAGTCGACTAATAATGAAATTTTAAAGCAAACTAAACAAAAAGCAACTAGCAGCTGTTAAATGTTAAATAAAGCAGTGATGCCAACTCAAAGTTTTGACACTCTATAAAAATACCCTTTATAAAAAAATAAATTAACGTACATATTTATTGCCTGTTTAGGACTATAATATATAACCCTGCAACAATATTCGTATTCTCTTTTGTTAAGGTTCAGACGTTACGTTCTCTATTTCAAGCTACAATTTAACGTTTAAGTCTTTAAGTCAAATTTAATTATTCAATTTCAAAAATTCTCACAAAACAAATTGAAGTGTTGCATCAAATTGTGGCTTGATTTTTCATATCGTGCGACAATTATCTGTTTCGTAAAATAATAATTCTGTGCGACATATTAACTTTTCCAAAACCAAAAAAAAAACTTTAAACAAGTTTTCATCTCAAAAATTTTAACTTTACAAAGATGAGAATTATTTATTTTAAATAATTCTCAAGAAAATTCTAATTTAATTTCTATTTTAAACCAAACCAAACACTTTGAGAACCTTAAGGACCTTTTTGAAAAAACCATAGTAGGATTTGTTTTTTTTTTTCATTGAATCTGCTTGTGTATGTATGTTTGTGTATCAGAAACGTGTCAATTTTGTTTCTATGTATGTATTTTTAACAAAATAAACTTTCTTGAATCTTATTCTCGACACGTTTTGGATTTTGGTTTTGGATTTTTATTCATGTCGTATGACCATTTTTGCCATAAACAAAATGTTACCAATAAATAAAGGCATAAATCATTGATTGGGTTTCGGATTTGTTATTGCAAAGCCAATCTGTGGAAATTTGTGAGTGTGCCTTAGGGGTCAATGGTGTGAGTGAATATGGTTTCATGTTTTTCTTTTTTCTTTTTTTATTGCAATCATAAAACAAAGTATGAGCAAAATTGAAGCTATAATTTGATTATTGTAATAACATTTTCTCTTATTTCCTAAAAATAAGTAGTTTTTATTTGTTTATTTTTATTGGAAATTGATATAAATGAAAATCAATTTGTTTGAAAATAATTAAAGCGAATGGCATTTACATAAGTAAGAAAGAAAAAGGTTTTAAGGCAACTCTGTTATTATATTATTAAATTAAAAAATTTTATTTAACATTCTTTAAAATCTTCACAATTTTTTTACATTAACAGCCTGTTGGTCGATTTCGAACGTTAACGTTCGCATAGAAAATTACATTTGAAACAAAAACAAATGTAAAGAACCTCCGGTTACTCCGGGCTTGAAGCTGGGGTACGACTCAGTCGCGTCCGGGGTCCGTTACATAAATTTTGTTTACGGGAAAGAAAACACTTATTTAGACTTCGGGGTTTGCTTCTTTATTTATTGTTTTTTTCTTTAACACACTTTTGATGGTTTGTTTCTGTTCACACCAAGATTTCCAGGGAAGCTCCCGCCGCCTCGTAGAGCGCTTGTTGTAATCAGAGCCAGTGCCCTACCACTCCTGCCCTCTTACTCCTACCCTTCGTTCAACTTGGATGTAAATCCAAGACTACTCTAGGACCCTCCGATTTCTGGGTGTAACCTCAGAAATGCCTACCGCTTAGCCCTTACTCAGTGCTCTAGCCTCCTTCTAGACTGGATGTAAATCCTAGTCCAGATAAGTCGGATGTAAATCCTCCTCACTTTACTGGTTGTAAAACCAGTACCTGTTCTTTACTATCACGGAATTGGTGTTACCAATCCCCTACTTCATTAATATCACTGTGTATTTTTCCACTTTATTTTTAAGAAAACTTATTCTTACCGGCTCTGTTACAACGTCTCACTTTGCAGTCCAAAAAAAACTGTAAATATAATTTTTTTTCCAAAATTAAATTGTCTTAATTTTGTTTATAAATGACCTAAAACAAACCAAACCTAATTTAAACATTGTCAACACAATATTTCCTTCAAGCAAATTAAAAATAGCACCATTTATGTATGTATGTATTTCAAAAATTATTTAAGCACTCTAGCTATTTTTTTAAATGACAGCATATAAAGGGTGGTCCAACCATAATGCTCGATGTTAGTTGTTTTGTGGCACACTTCCACCTCAGTGGATTTATTAACAAGCAGAATTGTACTTCTTCGAAAATGAGATCGGCCAAGCAGTTACGGTGAAGCGTGTCCGCTAAAGCGACATGTTAACGGACTTCTTGTGGCCAGAAATTGAGAATATGGACTTGGACGATATGTGGTCCCAACAGGAAGGTACCACTTCCCACACAGCCAACGATGCAATGGCTCTTTCACGTGAGAAATTCAGTGGCCCTGTGATCTCACGTCGTGGCGATGTTAATTGGCCGCCACCATTATGTGATTTGACACCGTTTGCCTTCTTTTTTTAGGGATCTTTAAAAGAAAAAATGCACGTCGATAAGCCAAGACCAATTCTAGAGCTAAAGAATGAGATAATTCGGCACATTAATGACATTGAACCTCAATTATGTATCCGAGTCATTGAAAATATGAGCCATCGGATAGAGATATGCCACCGAAGACATCATAGATCTTTCTATAATAATTAACAAATATTAGAATAATTCTCTGAAAACTTTATGTTTTATTTACAATTAACATCGTGCGTTTTTGTTGAACCACCCTTTATTAAGCCCTGTGTTTACACAAATTGATTTTTCCACTACATTCATTTTTCTTTATATTTATTCCCATTTAATATTCTTTGCATTCAATTAATTTTAAAGTATAATTACATTTATTTCAAATTCATTAAGTCATGTCAATTAAATAAAAATTTCCATATATAAAGTTAAAATAACAAGGACAAAAAAGACGATAAAACATAGAAAATTAAACTTTTATTTTTTTCCCAAAACAGCTTTTTCTTAATAAAATAAAAAAAATAACTACTAAATGATAACAAAATTTAATTTTCTTATTGAAAGCCTTATCAAAATATCGATTACCAAACACCCTTAACAAACTAACAAGCCAAAAGTTTTTCTCCATCCAAAAAATTTAGAAGACCCTTTAGCGGCAAAAAGAGCAAGAACGATGAGCAAAGACAAACAAAATACAATTTTGAGAAGTTTAATGTAAATTTTTTTTCAAAAGGGCCAACCAGTCAGTCATTTGTACGGTACATTGATGGGATAAAAGTTGTGTGACTTTTACGATGTTTTGCATAATACGGCGAGTTTGAATTTTAAAACTGGTCCTTTGGGGAATTTTTGTCTTGTGGAAACTTGCCACCATTATTGGCAAGCTAATATTAAAGAAAAAGCAAAAACCCTTTTAGCTGTCTTTTGTCAACAACGAAAGGAGGTTTTTGTTGTTTATCTTTCTTCCTTTTGTATTTTTTATATTTAAGTTATTTATTTATTTGAATTCATGACCTGTAAAAAGACTGTTAGAAATTCCAACATAAATGAATATTTAATAAACTAGCAATAGGTATCTACATGTTAAAAACATTTGAAATCGCTTGGTAAAATTTAAGAAAAATTTTTTGTTTTAAAATACAGAAATTTTAGCTAAACCAGGAAGTAAAATTTTTATTCATAAATAAATTTTTGAGTTTATTTCTAAATCCTTATCTACATTGTTAGATTTGGTTTACCACAGGGACGCTGTATTTTTATTTTAAGTTTTTTCAACGTGTAAGATCTGCCTCGGCAAAAATTTTTATTTTTTTTTTTTGTTTTTTGTTTAATAATAAATGTGTAATCCTTTATAGTTAAATGGATTTCTTAACCAAAAAAGATCCCTTAAATTGTCAAGGTTAATGCTAAAGCTACCTTTATATCAGTGCTGCCAAAACCTGGTGACCAAAAATGGCTAAATTTACGCATAAAAATGGCTAAAATTTGCCTAAAAAATGGCTAAAAACTATTTTAAATAAAAACACACAGAAAAAATTCTCCAAAATTTTTCACCAATTAAAGCATTAATCAAAAATAAAACCAGTTTTAATTAAAAATTTAATCAAGTTAATTAAAAGTTTAATCAAGTGAATTAAACGTTTTATTAATACTATTAACTGGTTTAATTGATACTATTAATTAGTTTACTGGTTCAAATTTAATTATTTTTCTAATTAATATTTCAAATTTTTTAATTGAAATAAATTTTTATTTTTTCTGTGCACAATAAAATTCAATAACAAAACAACATTTAACAATTTTTTACAATGTAAATTTAGATCAATTTGTTACATAAAATAAAACGTAAATTAACTATTTTAGCATTTCGTTGTCGTTTTTTCATCTCAGAAGAATCACTTATGCCTATCGGTTTTTTAATATTTTGAAGGTAAATCATAATCATGACAATATTTACCCAACCTTTTGATTCCGAATCTCCAACAAAAAATAAAACAAGATAAAAAATATTTTATTGTTATGGTAAAAATATTTACCTAATTGATAAAATCTTGTAATCGGTTGTTAAATGAAACTACAGTAGACTCGCGGTAACGTGAACTATTAAAACCTGTGTGTGAAGGTGTAATTTTTTACATCTTAAAAATAAAATAGACATATATTTAACTTAAATTCATATATTTTTTTTATAAATTCATATTCATTAATTCATATTCGTATTTGTTTTGTTAAGAAAAACAATTTACATTAAAATTATTTAAAAAAATGGGTTATCTTTTTTTGGATTTTCTTTTTTTGCAAAAAGCTGAACACCGCTAGTCACGCTTGATCTTTTTTTATTTTTTCTATTACATCCACTTTTTCCTTTAAAGTTAAAAAATTTTTTAGTTTTTGCGACATTTTTCACGACACACTTTATATCAAACTAAAAACAAACTAAGCAAATCAACAGCTCGCGTTACACAAAATGCCAGAATATATTCATAAGCAATCATTTAGGGGGATTCCCAGTTTTTAAAGAAGTAGTGATTGCATAAAAATGTTCAAAAGAAAACAATTTTTTCTATGTTCCATGAATTTTACATTTGTTCACGTTATAGGGCTTTCTTACTGTGTTCACGCTACAGAGTAGTCAGTGTAAAAAAAATTATGTTCATGCTAGCCGGTGTTCACGTAAGGCGGTGTTTTTGTTATCGCGAGTCTACTGTATTTCTCAAATTACTTTTAACGGTGTTTTCTTGGCTCAATATCCTCTCTACTTCCGCATTAGACCAAGTGAGAGCACCTTTATAGTAAATTCTGAAATTTCTTAAAGTTCTTTGTTGCCGCCTGCATCTCTATATGGGCATTTCTTTCTAAAGGTCCACCGTGACCGAAAATTTTAAAGTTATTGAAAACATATTCTTTTTTTTTTTTTTTTTTTTTGAGAAATATCTAGATTTTACAAATTTTAAAAATTCCCCCATAAATTCGTTAACTAAGACGAACAAGCAGACTGAGAAGTTGTACAAACGTAGTTTCATATTTGTGAGCATGTTTTATTGTATGTTTTCTTTAATATTATTTTCTTTAAAAGAGGTGAAATTTGATAAAAATTATTCCAAAAAAATGTTCTTACATGGTCTATAATCTAAGAAAAAGTTCGAAGAGAAATGCGGTTTTCGGATTAGTGGCAAATTTTTATTTTGTTTTAATCAGTATTCAGTTAAATTATTATGGAAAAAAGTTCACGTTCGAAATGTCACGTATCGACACAGATTTTGGAATCAAACCAAAGACTATTTAATGTTACATTGCTACGAAAACTTTTGAAAGTAGTTTAACTAAAAAATTGTGCCCGGTTTCGCTGAATTACGCCTTTTTATACATGGCCACAAACACTACTACTATTTTTGTCGCGTTCGAACCGCTACTTTTTTTGCCATTATCTTTAACCTAGAATCGCGCCCTCCATAACTTAAAAAAAAGAACGTAAAAATATTTGTTGTTTAAAATGTTATTGCATTTTTGATGCGTACGACTGTCACGTTCAACACTATGGAATTTCCCATATTGAAATACTTTCGATCAGAAAGAAACAGTGTTACTTGTGTTGATCCATTTTATAAATTAACTATTGGAATACAGTTCCTTTATTTTGAAAGAAGATGATTCATATAACTAGCGATTTTGAACATTTGTGAAAGTTGTAAATTAAATTAAATGCGTTTTAATTGTTATTTTTCTTTTAGCAGTTTTATAAAAATTTTTATAAGAAAATAAAAATTGTTATTTTAAAAGAAAAACGGCCAAAAATTTTTATAATTAAACAAGTTGAAAAATGGTTAAATCTGGCCACTAAATGGCTTAATTGGCAACACTGCTTTATATTAATAGTATGCACCTCGACTGATTCTTAATTCGCATCAAAAAGTGCCTCTAGTTACTCATAGTACCAAAAAAAGCTCATTAAATATTTTCGAAGTCTTAAAGTCTTCTCTAAAAAATTTTTTCTTTTTTTAACTATTCCGGGGGTCTCTGGAGGTTGCCATAAGAAGTGAAAGAAATTATTCAAAAATTTGGAATTTTATTTTTTTTTAATTTTTTTTTCTGTTAGCTTATGAAAGGAAATTTATAAGATTTCTTCAAAATAACTAAAGTTGTAAAGACTAAAGTGAATTTCACAATATTTCTTAGGCAACTTTGTGATTTCTGGAAGCAATAAAAAAATTAGGAAGTTTGAGGGATACCATTTTTATAGGTGGCATGTCATAATGTCAAGTGAAATAATGTCCATAGACCTTAGGACACTTTTAAGTGTGTCGTAATGGTCCGTGGTCCATGAACATTGTGACGCTTTTGAAAGTGTCATAATGTCTATCAGGGCATGTCCCTGAACATTATGACACTTTTTGGTGAGTTATAATCCGTTATTCAAACTCTGAGACGAAAGATTTAATAAAATCCCGAATTTTTTTAAATCTCGACTTTTAAAATTTCGAATTTCGAAATCCCGAAGTTTATAATCCCAAATTTTGAAATCGTAAATTAAGCCGGTATTTGATATACTATAGAGTAGAAACTTCTCGCGCACGGCCGAAGTCCGGCTATGCAGGGAAGCCTTCGCTAACTTAAGCTTTCTTGCATTGCCGACCTTTTCGACTCTGTATTATAATAAATACCTGCTTCGCTAACTAAAGATTTACATGAATCTGAACCTCCCACTTTTTTTTTTTTGACTTTTTGAAATCGAAATCAACAAAGTTTTTTGATATGTAGCGTTAAGTATTACGAAACCTTTAATTTAAGACGAAAATATTGCGGACGAATTCCCGAAATTTTAAATTTTTAAAATGTTTTTCCGAAAAAAATTCAAGTTTCAACGAAACAATATGATTAATCGTAATTACTTTTATCCGATTTTCAGCAATTTTTAAAGTTGTTTTTCCGGAAGGAATTCAAAAACTACATTATGATCGTTCTTGATTTTTTTATACCACCATAAAATAGCAATGAGGTTTATTTGGTATTTTAGTGGATAACGACGCCATTTGTCTTATACAGATGCACATTTTTGTCACTTTTTCCATGACAAGATTAATTTAAATATAGTTGCCATCAAATGAATGAGGAACCAAAATTTTGTTCAAATTTCATTATATCAAACAAGGTGACTGACTGCGGAAAATGTATTTTCGTTTCGTGAAAGTCCCTAGTAGAGTATTCATTTATTTGGGAATGTGTTATTTTAAATTGAAGGCAGCAACTTTATCACAAATTCTTATTAAAAAATATTTCAAAACTTAGAGAATGCGATAAAAACAGTCTGTTAATAAAAATTTATTATTAAATTTTCATTTATTGTGACAAGTTTGCAACGAACTGTTAAAAGTTAAAATTTATTTTTTACACCTTATGAACAACAAAATCAACAATAAAGTATTCGAAACAATTTGTTCTTTAGTCTTAATGCTTTTTCTTACTCTCCTTGTTGTTACTATTGTTACTGCTGTTTATTGTTTAACTAAAAAGCCTTAAGACTAAAATATTGTTAAAAATAAAAATGAAATATAATATAAATTTTTATGTTTAAGGATCACATAAAAAATACAAAAATAAAATTGCATACATATTTACAATAATAATCAAGTTTAAGAAATAAAATTGTATAAAACAATTCTGTTACTCGTCAGCCGTAACAAAATATTACAAAAATAAAGTTTGAATAAGAAAAAAAAACCCACAAATCCCCTAAAGTATTTTGTACTACTATTTTTTTTTTTTGTTTTAATGGTTTTGTTTTTGTTTCTTTATTTCATAAAGAAAAAGCAAACAACACTTTCATGTATGTGTATATCCTTAAGAAGGTAAGAACAGTGGGTGAAAGTACACAAAAGTTAGCTAAAAAACAAAACTCCAACTTTTTCCTGGAAGGTCATCGTGCAAAGATTTAAATTAGATTTTATATATTTTAGAAGAATGTACGATTCTTTTAGTTGCTTACAGAACGTTAAAAAAAACTTTAATAAGGATATACAAAATAATAAATATGAATTATACATGCTTGTCTGCGGCCCTATGTTCCACAGGGAATTAAAGGATTACATATATATACATGCTTGTCTGTAACACATTCCAAATGAAATGGTTTCAATTCCGTAAATTATGTGTTAATTTTTTTTTTTTTTTTTTTTTTTTGGAGAAGCAAAACAAACTCTTACTTTCGAACGGAATTGATTGCTGTGACAGGCCTGATACTTAGATTCAATGTTTTCTGATAAAATTAAAAAGTAAGCTGTTACCGTAGGAGCACAATTTCACGGTATGGACTTCGTAGCGTATGACTTTGATACGTTGTCCAGCTAACCCTTTCGGTACGGGAGGCGATTAGTTAGTATCAAGCTTTTATAATGGGCTATTTTTACAAGGATTTGCATATTAAGCTAATATTTATCTTTTTTTGTGTGCCCCTACCCAGGGAAGGGACTTGGGGTGGGACATATATGTCCCATCAGGAGTTTGGAATGGGTCATAAAAGTCCCATTAGTCGTAAACATATAAAAAAGAGTATACAAAATCAAGAAATTGGTTTCTTTTTACGATGTAAATTCACATATATGACCCACGAATTTACAGCTGACATCACCAATCTATAAAAACTTTATTCCAGCATTTCTGTGATTTACAGTCTAGTTCATACATTTTGGGTAACTGATCAAAAAACTCCTCCAAACAACACGTGCTATGATAATAAGCAAGACTTGTTTTAATATTTGTACTTAAACGTCTAAATAACTAAATGGGACGGTTTTCAATCATTTAAAGTAAAAAACTTTAATACTAGGACTCTGGGAACATTCAGTGGGATACATATGTCTCAATAGGTGCGAAAGGGTTAAATCTTATAACAGCTTATCCTACCAACAATAATTTTCAGTTTATCATTAATAAGAATTGGGAATTTAGCACATTAAAACTAAATCTTAATAATGAAAAAAGCATTTTTTTGACTCCGAAGCAGTGTTGCCAGAAGTGGGGGAAAATCCCTACATGTAGGTATTTTTGATACTAAAATAGTAGCGTAGGGAAAATCGGACAGATTTTTTTTGGCATTTCGCATTATGTATGAAATAAATGCAGAAAAAGAGTTTCTTTAGTGATATTTTCTTGTCAAAAAAAATTTATTTTTCCTAAAATCGCTTAAAAATATATATCCAGAGTTTCTATAACCATCGGAGTCGAAGGCCATAGTAGCTAGCACTCCCTACTTATATTATATAGTGTCATTTATTGTATCATATAATATAAATAAAATAAAATATATCCAGAGTTGTTTGAGGTTTTAAAAGTTGGCGACACTAATATGTATGTATGTTTTTTCTAAAGGTCCAAACAGAGTGTGAATTACGTGACTTATGCTATGTTCACATTTGGGTTTTTAAACGCGTTTAAGCAAAATGTTGATTTAGCTAATTAAAGCTGTTCATATTACATTTGAGATGATTAAGATGACAGATGATTAAGAAAAAAACACAACAAACAAATTTATATTTATTTAAAGTATTAAATATGAATAGAAATACTTTTATAAAGTTATCAGATGATTATTTCCAACATATTAATGATTAAATTATGAAAATTTATGAATTATTGAAGAAAAAACATTAAGCAGAAATCGTGGCCGGTTGTACACGTTCATGATGGCTGATTCTACATTACACTCAGTTTGTGGTATGTTCAGTGGATTCTATGTGATTAATGAAGTAATTTTTAGTTGAAAAATCGGATGTATTTTAGCATGTGTTGGTATTTTTTTTTAAATCTAAAGGCAACACTGCTCCCAAGTAAACTTTTGAATCTTATAATATTTTACACAAAAATGCCAAAGGTATAGACTAGCTATATTTACTACTCAAATGTACTAGTGTTTCTCTGGTACCAATATCTACATATGGTCCCAAAAGAACTACCTAGTCATTAGAATCAAGGTGAGTAGTAGATTTCCAATGGTATGCACAGGTTAAATGTCTATAATAAATAACATTGTCCAGGGTATAATAAGTCACTAGTACTGGTGACCGTGTCAGTATGGAATCAGTACAGTTGCACTAGTGGCATTTCCCTCAGAGAAACAACTAGTTCTTCAATTACATGTACATTTGTATGTATTTTTAAGAAAGTTCAATATATATTTCTAAATGGGCAAGTTTTTAATGTTTATGTCGAACATTTTTTCGTGATAATTACTAAAATGTGCAACTTAAATTTTGCTTTAATTGCTTAATTATGACTATATCTTTTTAAAGCTTATATAAATAGAAAGCAAGAATCATGTAGGCATTAAAACTTATTTGCTTGCTTATGATTTTTTTATGATAAAACATCTGTTTTCATTGCTTAAACATAACTTCGAAACGCTAAGAAATCTCTCGGACTTAAAAAAAAATCCGTCTTACGTTAATTCAGAAAAAAAATATTTTACAATTTTCAATAATATTTTGCTATGTTTTACTCGTAGGGTTATATTTGTTGATCCAATTCCTTTATTTAATTATAAAATTTCATTTTGAATAAAGTTGTTAAGATCAAAAAGTTTTATAAGCAAAGTTATTTTACCGTCTTTTTCCCCACTGTTAAATAATTTTACGAAAAATGTTTGTATACATTTGTGGCTTGACACCATCGATGTCAAAATATACAGCAACAATAAAACAAACTTTATTGTATCAAACACAAAAAAAACAACAAAAAAAAAACGATCCCTTCCAATCAAGAAAAAACATTGCAATAAAAAATACAGGAAAAAACAAAAAAGCAAAAGAGAATTTTTATGGCACAACAAGATGTTGTTCAACAGAAATAAGTATGTTCAAATACATTCGTAAATTGTAACAACTTTGTTTAGTACCTCTGCCCATTTTTCCCACTTTTACCCTAAAATAATTCAACAACAACCACAAGAACAAGAGCAACAACATTATGTAAAAAGTTTAACTTTGTTGACAGGAAAATGTTTGTAAATTTGTTACATTTTTTTCTTTCTTCAAGCAAAAATTGTTTATATTTTTACAAATTTGTAAGAGTAGATTCTGAAAACGGTTGTGCGACTGGTTGTCCGTGTATTTGTATAAATGTATTTTATATAAAATAAACCCAAAGTTCAATATTACCCAAAAAATACTCACAAAAACTACTAAAAAATATATAAAGGGGTTACATGTACCAAACGAATTCCCAAAATAATATAATAATCGCAGCAACAGTAATATAGGGTGTTTTTTAATTCGGGTTTTGAGTGTAAAATGTTTTGAATTTAATCAATTGTATCCTTTTACTAACATTGTTGAAAGATCTAGTCAAGTTCTCTTAAAAAGTTTTTGCAAATGTTGCAATTAGTTTCGTATGTAGACCAGGTGGCAAATTACGGCATTCGATATAGATCGAAAATACAGTTCAGTTTGAATAGAAATATCGATCGATATCTAATGCAGTAATTTGCCCTCAGATGTTTCTGCAAATCGTTTATAAGAAAAAGAAGTGAAAAGGCTAGGTACTGCAGCTTATAATGCCATCAATAACAGGAAATGATTTAGAATTAAAATCTTAAATATAATAAAATAAAATTTAAATATAGTTTTCTATAGTGGTGTAATTGGTGGAATTGCTGGTTCCATGTATGTAATTAATTTAAAAACTCACATTTAATCGTGATATTGACCATCTGTTTTTATGGAAATCTTGTTATTAACAGCCGGCTTATTTTAAAATGCAAAACTCATACATTTCTTTTAAAAAAGTCAGTGCGCGAATCTTGTATTGAGTAATACAGCAACTAATGTCCATCCTGACATTGAACGTTGGCACTGATCCATAGAATGATTTTTTAATAACACGATTGCGATTTATTGATTGTACTGATTCCCGGTGTCTATACTTGTTATCTTGTATGCCGAAGAAACATTTTGGTGCTTGCAATCCTGTCTTGCTGAAAGAACATGTTGACTGTAACCTTGTTCATTTAAAATTTATTTTAATTACCCAATTCGTAGAATCATGTAAGCAGTATATTATATTGAGTACTAAAAGCTGTAAAAGTTGAAAAATGTAATTATTATTTTTTTTAATAAATGATGATATTTTTAAAACGATCAAACAATTTCAAACAACTAAAAAATAAACAAACAGTTGGGCAACTAATGCTAGACTGATTGTCCCTAACTAAACCGGTAATGCTGCTTCTCTTGCCTAAGCCATTTTACGACTGCTCTTATATGTCAATAGCGCTCAATATTATCAGCATTCGCGTCCTTTCTAAAGATATTGGATGTTATTTAACCGTCCCGATTTGAGCAAATCTTTTTTTTTCTTGGTTATTTTAAAAACTATCGGAATGAATTAACCTTGGAGTTGTCTATATACTTCATCCACATTAACAAGAATCTATCTGTTAATTCAAATAAAATTCCAACACATCTAAACATGTTCTTCTTTATGTTTAAAAAACCATGCCTTAAAAAATCCCCCTGTACAATAACTAACAATAACAACCTGTGTAAAAGTTTTTGGTTTTGTGGTTTATTTTACTAAAGTTCGTGTGTGTGTGTTGTTTTAGCAAACAGTATTTATTTGAAATCTGCTTTAAGTTTTGTAAAAATCTGTATAAAATATTTAATATATTTTATGGGGAAGTTCTAAAATATTAAATATTGCATACTTTTTGGCGGATTGTAAAAAACAAATATTTCGCTTAGAAGGAGTTTATGAAAAAGCTAAACATTTCAGATAAAAAGTATTTAATTCCTTTTTTTGTATACATATAAAGTTTTAGGGGTTTATTTTTTAATTTAAAACAGCTTATGTAATAAAAATACTATTTTTTCTATGAAAATAAAAAAGAAAATTCATGAAAGCACATATAACGGTATTTTTCTATAAAAACCGTGGGCTCATTCAACAGGTCAATGCCTGAGAGAGAGAGAGGGAGAGAAAGTTATACTGGCTGTAAAGTTTTTTGTGTGGAATTTGACATTAAAAATACATAAGTTAAAAAAAAAACTTCGTTGAAAATATTGAGAGCCAGCATTATTGTATTTCTTAAAAGTATACAACAATTATTACCAAATAATTGGATGCTATGAAAAAAACCCAAGCCTATAATAAAACAAGTAAGAGTGCTAAATTCGGCTGTGCCGAATCTTTAATATCCTTCACCATACGTAATTTATCTTCTTAGAGCACTCACCCACTAACATACATTATCAAACAAAATTATAAAATTTTTTCTTAAAAAAAAAATCATGTACATATGTATTTCTCATGTGCAAAAAAAAAAAATAATATAAACATAACACCCTAGCCACCACCATCATTTCTGGGGTCTTCAGAAAGCCTATTTCAAAATTCACTCATACGCACAGACAGATAGATAGACATACTTGAATCCACTTCACTTCTCATGAGAACCCAGAATATATATTATAGGGTCTTAGATCAGAAGTGTAAAAATTACAAACGGAATGACAAACATATATAACCCTTACCCTGTAGTAAAGGGTATAAAAATAACAACAAGGGATTTCATTTAAAATTTTTAAGGCAATCATTTTTTTTGCTCCTACCTCAGTCATGGGCCGATCGTGCTGAATTTCAATAGCAAAATTAAACGGAGCATATGTGGCTTCTGGGGTCTTCGGAAAACCCATTTCAATAGACACACGGACTTCGCTAATTACACTGAACCAAAAATCCAATGAAAATGTACGTTAAGCAAACGAAATTACGTTTATTAAAGTATTTTCGTTGGCTCAACGAATTATTCGTAAATGAATAATATATATATATATATATATATATCATAATTTATAGGGTCTTAAATCAATATTGTAGAAATTACAAATGGAATGCCAAACTTATATATACCTCTGGTGAAGGGTATAATAAAACCAAAGTACTCTAAAACAAAACAGCTTATAAGTAAAAGTATTAAAAAACTATTTCAATTAAATAACACGGTGGTGCAGCGAAAATGTACTTGAAAAGCGACCTAGTGCGGGTTATAGACCGTATTGAGTAGATCATAAATCAATTCTAAAATGTTCGGAAACACCCTTGTAGTGATATTCTTAATTATATCTGATTTTAATTTTATTTTGTCTAGGTTTTTGAGTGAGCATATTAAAAGATATGAATACTAAGTTTTAAAAGCACTTTTTTGAAAAGTGAAAAAAAATTGGGGTGAGGATCCGAGATGGCATAAGTGGCGCCCAGAATTTTAAGTCGGATTAAAAATGAAGCCACTGGCCAGCCATGAACAACGATTTGCGATTTGATGAGATCGGACTTTAAATGGCACCGCTTCACATTAAAAACCAAAAAGGCTGTATTTGGGGGCGTGGCAGAAAAAAATATTTCCTGTTTTAGAAACTTCATTGACATATCTTTCATTCTACAGGGTGACTGGCACAATTTTTTTTTTTTTTTTTGTATGGTGGTCGACCCGGTCTATTGATCAATATTTGTAAAAGCTTAATTTTTCACTTTTAAAAAAACCTTAATAACTTTTTTATTTTTTACTCGATTAATGAAAACTGGTTTAACTGAAAACTAAATTAGCTTTAATGAAATATATACATGGGGGTATTTTTCTAAACAAACTAATTTAAAAAAATGGCACCAAACTTGAAATAACTAGAAAAAATAAAATTAAAATCAAATATAATTAAGAATATCACTTCAAAAATTGTATATACATACCAAACGGTTTATATATATTTAGAAAGGCACATTTCTTTTCTTTCTGAAACCGTTTAAAAAATAAATATCGGCTTAAAATCAACTGAGTTACGTGTTCATAAGTACTCGAACCTACCAGAAAATGTTTTTTTCGGAATAACTCTGAAATTTAAGGGTGTTTCCGAACTTTTTAAAATTGATTTCTTATCTACTCAATAAAATCTACAACCTACACTAGGTCGCTTTTCAAATATAAAAAAGTGCCCATTTGTAGCACCGTGTAATTGATATTAACATGTTTTTCTTAACACTTATCTGCCATACTGAAATAAAGTATTAAAATTCTCTTCTAACACTGAAGTGCAAAGCAAAAAAAAAATTCAGCTTTATTAGAAAGTTGTTAAAATATTTTCAATAAACTTCAGCAATATTAAATATCGAAGAAGAAAAAAAGTACAATTCAACTAAAAATATTCCCTATGTCAAAGACACAATACAATTATTGGACATTGAATTATGGTTAAAAGTCTCTATACAGCTGGTGCTTCCTTTTCTGCCTTCTTGCAGTTTCATGTGCGCAACAAAAAATTATAAGCAAGGAGTAGACTAAAAAAAAACTATTAAAAAATAAAACTTAAAATTCCCATAGAACTTTTCAAAATACTCTCTAATGCAACCGTTTTAATACACATACCAACACATGGCAAAATCTTTAGATTATTTTTTTTTTTGCTAAAAAAAATCAACGGAAAGAAAAATAGTTTCTCAATACAATATAGCACAAAAAAATGGGTATTAGCAAAAGTGCTGCATATGTCACTATGTCAACTCAAACGCCTTTTTGGCTGACTTTGCTTTTAACTCAACGTTCCTGCCTCGTGCATTCCTGACTTACATACATACTTACATGCATTATTTATACTTGATGAAGTAATAAAAAGAATGCAGTCTTTTCGTTAAGAAAATTGGTTTCTCACCATTTTTGTATATTAATATTGAATGGGAAAATTGATTGAAATTACTGGGGGGAAATTCCGTTAACAAATCATTTGTTGCCTTCGTTTTTATGTGTAAAAAAAAAAGTTTGATAAAACTTAGTTTTAATTGTTAATAAAGGACTATTCCATGGTGGATCTTATACACTGAGTGACAAATAATGCTTTAACTAACCGCAACTGAATGTGAGAGCAACCAGGACACCCATGTAGCAATAAGAGTGCATAATCTGGCAAGATTCTTCTGTCGCCCCTTGCTAAGGAGCTGGAGCCTCAGTTGCTTTTGAAAGTATCCTAGTATTAGCTATTGTGTAGCTAATCCTCCCTCAGATCGAACTTTCCTTGAAGTGGTGCAAAATTAATCTCTTAAAACGATTTTCAGGATATCCTTTCCCGCGACTTTGGGTTTAAACTACAACCGTTACATGATCCCCAAAAGTATTCTTTGGGAATAAACATCTATTTCTTGCACTCCATTTGCAACCCTAGAAGAACTAATTATAAAAAAATTAAACTTACGCAAAGACAATATTCCCGATACACAGAAAGCATTTCAACCAAGAAGTATAAAAAGTAGCCGTCAATCAATAGTAAGTCCGGTGCCGTAACACTAGGGGCTACTGACTCCCGTAGGCCAGATACGACATCTGGTCAGCCAAGATCATAAAGCTCTTTCAATTTTTGATTTTTGGCAAATCACCTGTCGAAGTAACACCAGAGTGTGCAATGTCCTTTAAAGAATAAACTCCATGATTTTGGTTGCAAATGATAAAAGTGGGAATTTAAAACTTAAAGCATTTGCATTCAAAGGCCAGATTGTTCACGAAGTTTTTTCATTGAGTTGTTTCCAAAGCACCCACTATTTTATTCTGCGATTTAGTATCTATTTCTGGGATTCAATTCATAACCTTTAATAAAAGTAATGCTAAACCCTTTGTAATTTTTTTTTTTTTTTTTTTTGCAAATTTTGGAATTCCCAAAAATTCCGGAGCCTTAATTTTAAAACTCTCAAAAAATGGAATTTTGTTAATTCGATCCTGAAAATCAGGGGGTTTCCCTGATTAAATTTTCTTAAAATAAAACTCGATTTGAGTAGAAATTAAAGACAAGGCAATAAAAGCCCGCTTTACAAGTCCCTTCAACACATATTTAATTATTTAATGATTTCACTCCTTTAATCCCAGCTGTTGCTCATACTAGCAAAAAAGAAAAACTACACATGGCAGCATACATGACTTCAAAAAAGGTATTAAAAAAGAAAAAATTAAAAACACTCTCAAGATAAATCTTAAGCTTAGTTGTTGGGTTGCCAGTAACATTTTTTTAGTTTTGTTTAATGTTCGAAAAATGTCAACTTCTGCGACTATGTCTACTACGATGATGACAATATCTATTCGTTTAACATATTCCCTGCACATATTTCCTCGATATCATATAGAACTAATACTTACACTTCTGTACATAAATAGATACCCAGCGGGAAAACTCAGAATACCTTCTTACTTCAGGCCTTTTTAAAGGCCTGCTTAAAAGATTTTTTGATTCAATTACTATTCTTATCTAACTGCTAAAGAAGGCCTCATAGAAGGCCTCAGCTCTTTCGTATAAAAGATAAGATACACCTTCCACACTCGCTTCTATGAGAAGAGAGTAGAGAAGGAGTAACATTTTTTGTATTTTTTTTTTTTGCACTAGCAAAAGCAAAATCAATTTTTTTTGGTCCCGTTTCCCTTCTTATGTACCTGCTGAAGAAGCGAGAGCGGAAGGCCTTCTCCGCAATGACAACGTGTGTAAAAAAGATATGAGTATGGAATGGAACAAGAAGGCCTTGTACATCCAAAAGAAGGGGTACAGAGGCCTTCTAGAAGGCCTTCCTACTCCTTCTTTTTCCCGCTGGGTACTTGCATTGTTGTTTGTAACTGTGTTATATGCATAAGCGACTTTTATTACACATACAATCACATCTTACCACCATCTTAAATTTAACTATGTAAAAGTATAAATTTTATGTTCAACTTCATTTAAGTCTCGCCTCCTTAGATTTCCCAAATGTCAACATGTTGGAATTTCAAATAAGAAAAAATATTGAAATCATGTTGTTCATATTCTTTTTTTTTTTTTTTTTTTGTTTGCAGTTTTGTTTTGCCTTAATTTGCTTTTCCTGCCTGAATTCTAACGTTATTGGCTTGTTTTACCCCCACTATAAATAGACTGTTGTACGATTTTATGCCCTACACCAATATAGGAAGCGAGTAATATGCTTTTGTGCTGGGGTGTAGATCACAAATAATTATTGGTTTAGACCATACATGTTAAATTCCAATTAGAATTAGTAATTGATGCAATTAGTTTATATTTTCTAATTGATTAAACAATTAGAATAAGTTCAACTAATTCCCATTAGCTAATTGAAATTTTTATTCTAATGGAAAACTAATTGCAATTAGTTGCCATTAGCAAAAAAAAATTGGTTAACCTTTACAATTAGAAATCTAATTGACTTCTGATAATGCAATTAGATATTCAATTAGCTCGAATTAGAATCAATTGAATTTAATAATTGAATATCTAATTGCATTATCAGAAGTCAATTAGATTTCTAACTGTAAAGGTTAACCAATTTTTTTTGCTAATGGCAACTAATTGCAATTAGTTTTCCATTAGAATAAAAATTTCAATTAGCTAATGGGAATTAGTTGAACTAATTCTAATTGTTTGATCAATTAGAGAATTTCACAAAACAATGTTAATTAGCAATCATTAGCATTAGCTAATCATTACTTAACATGTATGGTTTAGACCTACTTTTAGTATACCGATCGACTGAGTATCACTTTCCAAATCGATCTAATAATGCCCGGCCGTCCATATTAACCTTGTGCTCAAAGTACTTTCGCAATTTAAGAGACAATCTGATGAAATTTGAGGCATTATATTTTATTGGCTCAATGAAACCTATTGAAAATAGTGATACTGGTCCATAACTTATGGAATGGAGCTTTAGTGTCCATAAACCTTCCATTTAAGATTGTGATGTTATTTAGATTAAATTGAGCAAGAAATGTATCCTTACAATCAAAACTTTGCTAACAACATTCTATGGCATCGCTTTACATTTATTTATTAATACCTTTGCCAAAACTATATATCTACAGACATTATGCCCCTTAATTTGGTAAAAATATAATCTGCTATTTCTTAAAAAACAATTTTGTATACAGTATTTATCGCTTATATGCATTTTATAAATTTCATCGTGTTTTGGTGCTTTAAAACAAGAAAAGCTACTATAAAAACACGCTTATATGCATATTCAGTGCTTAAAGAAAAATTTGCGTATTTCCATCACCATCATGGATAAAAACTTTTTTGCCTGCATTGAACTTTTTCTTTAAAATTTAGCAAATTTTTGTGCTGTCGTTTTTTTTTTTTTTTAATTGACTCAAGTTTGAAAAGATGTTGGTATAAATAATGTTTTTATTTTATTATTATTAAAATTTTATTTTATTGTGGCGCATAAAACAATTTGGGCTATTTCAGATAGCAAACTATAATTGTATCAGTCGGGATGCGTAAAAGAACTAACTATTTAAAACCGGTGTGCATAAAAGCGATAAATACAGTGTGTGAGCAAATAGTGCAGGTAGTCATTAATAATATTAATGTTAAGCCCAGCTTTTAGTATACCGATCGACTTAGAATCACTTTTTGATTCATTTCGGCTGGCTGGTAGGCTGTTCATGTTAACATTTTGCACAAAGTACATGTCGCAACTTTGAAGATAATTTAATGAGATTTTGATGAATTTAATTTTCATAAGGACAAAGCCTTTTGGAAGTGATACAAATCGGGTTATAATTTAAAATAGCCTGCAAACAAACTTCTTTCCGGAATAGAATTTTTGTGCCCATAAACCATCTTATTATTTTGGTGTTTAGATTAAAATGGATCCAAACATTTTTCTTTGCCTATATATTAAAAAAGCTATATTTGAAAATAGCTTTAAATTTAAAATGTCTGTATGGATTATCTTCCATAGACAAATAAATAAATAAGTAACAAGTAAGAAAGTATAGTCCGTCAAGCCCGACCATATGATACCCAGCACCACAGTACTTAAAAACACATCATGCTTATGTGTCCATATAAATATGGATTTCTCTATGTTTAAAAACTTCATTAAAACCGGTTTGAAAGTTTCTGAGAGGCAGAAATTGCCCCCTACATCCCCTTGTGGTCCTATTTTTGAAAAACTGTCCATATAGATATGGATCTACCTATGTTTTAAATTTCATTAAAATCAGGTTGAGAGGCAAAAATTGCCCCTTTCTCCCCTTGTGGTCTTATATTTTTTAAAACTGTTAGATATGGATCTATCTATGTTTTAAATTTCATTAAAATCGGTTTGAGAGACAAAAATTGCCCTTATCACCCCTTGTGGTCCTATTTTTTAAAAACTGTATAGCTTATGTGTCCATATAGATATGGATCTATCCACGTTTTAAATTACATTAAAATCGGTTTTATAGTTTCTGAGAGGAAGAAATTTCCCCCTATCTTCCCTCGTAGTCCTACGATTTGACCCATTTTCAATAGGCTTGGTCCTTGTGCCAATAAGAATCTATGACCCAAATTTTATCAAATTATCTCCAAAGTTGCGACCTGTACTTTGCGCACAAGGTTACATGGACAGCCAGCCAGCCAGCCAGCCGGACGGACATCGTTAGTTCGACTCAGAAAGTGATTCTGAGTAGATCGGTATACTTTAAGGTGGGTCTAGGACCACTATTTTAAGGCGTTACACACATCAGCACAAATGCATAATACCCTCTCCACTATTGTGGTGTGGGTATAAAAATACCATTCCCGAAAACAGCTTTTCATGTCATATGAATGTTGGTATTGATAAAATATTCGGTAACGACAACTTTAACTTTTTCTAAATGAATTCTTACAGCGATTGTAGAGAACGGATTTAATTGGGATATATGGTCAGTTCTGGACCTACTAGCACAAAATTTTGCCATGACATAGTGTTAGTAGGTCCCGAATTGACCATATTTCCAACTAAACGAATTCATAAGATGTATAGATATCTAGATTTTATTCGGCACAAAGAACTCTTAAAGAAATCTAAACCTTACGAAATCATTTTGTTTTGCCTAATCCATGATTGCCCATTGGTCGCAAATAGAATATACTCTCAAAAATTTTTCTGTTAATACTGTGGTGTAGGGTATGAAATGGTCAGACGTGACGGATTATACTTTCTTGTTCTTATTTTTTTTTTTTTTTGGATAAAAATTAAAAGCAATTTCTTATTCTTATTATTTCTTTTGAAAAACATTCAACAAAAGTTGTAATCTTTATTAAGTTCTTTGGAACGTTCTCATAATTGTTTATTTTATTTCGTGTTGAACTTTTACTGAGAAAAAGGTTACAAATAAACTAATCAAGAATAAAGAATAACTAATGTAGGAGGCGTTACTCATGTATCATGTATTTTGGTAGGTAAACATAAATTTGTTTTTATTTTGTTGCGAATATTTTGTTTAAAAAGTGTCTAGACCAGGCTTATCCAAAACTTTTTTTCTTAATATCAACAATATGGGGCTTAAGGTATATTTTTGTTGCAAATGTAATGAATTATAAGATTGTTTTATTTTGAATAATTTTTTTATATTTCACTTTATATTACAATATGCAAAGTTTTCTTTAAATAAGGATTAGTTTTTTAAAATATAGTTCGATATGCAATAGATGGAGAACACGTTTTTTATTGTCAGAAACAAATTTGGAGAGATAACTAATAAGAGACTTTGTGTTAGGTTAAAATTTCTTTTCCAGTTGTTTATTTTTTTTTCTTTAGTAGCGTTTGTATGATGATTTCTTTAAAACCTTGTAACTTTGTTTCTTTGGAGGACCTTTCACCAGTTTTTACTATGCACGTTATATTTTGTAATGAGTCCAAAAACTAAGAAATTCAAAAGCGTCAGGTAATGAACGATTTCCTTCACAAATTTCCTTGAACATTAGTTTCTAAAAGAAACTGCTTTTGTACACGCAGAGAAAAACAGTCTTTAAATATGCTCACCTTCAACAAAACTATTTCAACAAAACTATAATATGGTTAAATCAAACATAATAATATTTTAAATTTTGTTTGAAAACAGTTTTGTTGAAGAAGACTCTATTTAAACATATCTTTTCTCTGGGTGTAGTGGAATTTATTTTTCTTCAGCTCTATAGCAGGCAGCAGGGTTTGCAAGACCGAAATTGAGAATATAAAAATCATCAAAATTCTAGCATTTTAATCGAAATTCGAAATACCGAACAGAGAACTGCAACGAGCACCCGTTTTGTATATGAGTTCTGTTTTGTATTGTTTCGTAAATATATTTTTTCAATATTCGGCAATAGCATTCGTACTTCTGATAAACAACACAAGAAATGTTTGTGTAGGAATTGGAAAACACACTTGTACATTTTTACCTAGAGTTATAATTGCCTGAGTGTACGAGTGTTTACTAGCAGCATTCGTCATTCGTAGTAATACTTAAAGCAGCGTTGCCAGATGGCTTAGAAAAAAATCAATGATCGTATATTTAAGTAAACATGTAGGGCTAAATTCATTATGAAGTAAAATGAATTTAACCCCACGTTTCCACATGCAAGTAATTACTTGCAAGTAGTGTATACGTATTAATATCGAAAATCAGAAGAAATGTCAAAAAAAACACAACAATTTTTTGAGTGGCTACACAGCACAGTGCAAGTTCATTTTTAAAATGTCGTCAACAAGTAAACTTTTAGCAAAAATTGCCGTATTAAACGAATTAAAAAAATTAAAAAGCGAATGTGAAAAAAATGTGAAAAAAGAAGGTTTTGGGTTTCTGTTTTCTGTCCATCTTGCTGAAAAAATTATGTTTATTTTATAAAATATGTGACTACAGTATTGTAGTAGTGGCGATATCATAATGTTACAGAGAAAATATTTTGATTAACAATTTTTTTTTCAAAATGCTTAAAATTCATGATTAAAATTACCATTTAGATGCGTTGTTGTATAGTTGTGCTTTTTTTATTAGTTATTTTTTATAAATACACAGAAAATCATCCACGGCAACACTGTTTCTTCATTTGTCATTTTACTTGCGACAAGTGTCAAAAATTTACTTGCAAGCAAATTCTGTTGCAAGTTGAGCTGCAAGTACGAAAAATGTGATGGTATTAGTAAAAAAGTGTGAGTGTATTGAGTTTTTCGAACTTGTACTTGCATGTGGAAACGCTAGGTAAAAGTTATTATAAGAAAAATTTTCGTGGAAAATTTTAATTAAAATATAAAACGAATGCGACAGGCTTATGAATCACAATTTTTTATACGTCAATTTCATTTATATGTAAATATTTTTACAAAAATATTGACCAATGGCAACGTAGCGCAGTCCGTTATTTCATTGTGCGACGTAGACACAGAATTTCAGTACTAATAACAACGACAATCAATTCTTTTTTTCAAACTGGTTAAATACATCTTCAAACTCATTCCAAGAATCACTTTTAAAAGGGTCTCTATTTTTCACAAGTAGTTGACCAACTAAAAAAGTTGCTCTTTTTGGCATTTTTATATGTATAATTCGCTAAAGCTAAATCTCTATCACTAAAAATTTATAAAGATGATTTAGCGATTTTTGGCTACGAATTTTAGCAATTTTAGCTTTTCGTGTCATCGCTAAAATTTGTAAATTTTGTATTCTCTTAGGCATTTTAGCGATCGAGATTTAGCTTAAGGAAATTGGATTTCAGAATACGGCTGCAGGTTACTCCTAAAACTCACCGTAACTTGCAAAAATTTCATAAAAATCAATATGGAATGTTCCTAATGACTTGATAACATAAAACTGAATATAAATGTATAAGTCCTGTATTAAAATATATGTTGAAAATTAAACAGACATGAAAAAGCTTGCATCTTTTCAATTATCACTTAAAAACATCCCTAACCTTTGAAGGAAAATTTCACTTAATGCCAGTCTAAGGATTTTTTAAAAGAATTTATTCTATGAGTTACATGTCAGTTATGTATTTTATGTATTTTTTTTTGTAATAGTTCTATTCCTTAAATTTTTAGGAATGACTTTTATACACCACCAGACTATTATATTGTATTTTCTTGTCACATTTTACCTTAGCTATCCTTTGGATAGCAATGAAGTATATAGTGTGTACAGAAAAATTTACAATTATTAGACACCAGCAGAATGTAATGCATTTTCTGGCCCTCTACGGCCTTCGTCAGCATTCTTTGTGTCACACTGGATAGTGATACTTTATAAATGTGACAAGAAAATACAATATAATAGTCTGGTGGTGTATAAAAGTCATTCCTAAAAATTTAAGGAATAGAACTATTACAAAAAAGCTTTATAAAATACATAACTGACATGTAACTCATAGAATAAATTCGAAAAATAAAAAAATGTTGAATATAATATAAAGTAACCTACGAAAGGAGATAATTCCCAGTTTCGATTTTTTAAAAGTTTTGCAGAAAATTGCTGTACTTCAAAAACTGTAATTGGTAATTTTTATTGCCCACTTTTGTTTACTGAAATTTTGTCTATTAGCAGAAATTTACATAAAATTATAGAAGTCAAAAAATTTTCACATCGTCCACCACACACAAACATAAATTACAATTTTTTTTCAAAAACACTCTCACAAACATATCGCTCATTTACTTCAACAGTGACATAACTCAATAAATCCATTTCGAGATAAACTCGTTTAAACTTTTTGATTTGCTCTAGCTGCTTGGAAAAAAATAACTACACATTTTCATAAAACGGGGAAACTATAAAAGATATAAACAATATAAAAAAAAACATAGCAAACAATTCATTTTTTGAGTTATGTCACTATTGAAGTAAATGAGCGATAAGTATCTTTACTAACTCGACTACAAATCACATATTTGTAGTGTCATTTCCGCTCATTTGTTCTTGTTATATATATGCGATTTAAAAAGTCCTTGTAAATCTCCATTTTTCTCAACCAAATACTGATCCCTGTATATAAATACAGATGTACGTATGTGTGAGTATTAAACAGTTTATACTTAAAAGGATATTACACATATTTGGTCATATTATGTTATGTTTATTAAACAAAATGGTACGTTAAGAAAATGTTCTAACGTTTTATCTTTCCAAACAACTCATGAACCCATATAGATAGTCTCTGGCACCGGTTTAAGTATCAACAGCATCATCATCGTCTTGTTATTTTATACTTTAAGTTGTATGTGCGAACGTAACAATACTGCTCCTATTATTATCCTTACTGAAAAGGGCCATCCTTTTGGTCAATGTCTATAAATCGATTTTCCTTACACATACACATACTTAAATTTCTTTTGCTTTTGGAATCCATTAACTTTGCTATTGTAAGGGCGGTAGTGTGATTGTGTGGCGTTGTATGTGTGTATGTTATGGTTAAGGTGGTGGTCGGTCAACCATTTATGGCTTGTAACCATTTCTATATTTTACTCAAAAATATTACATGTTTTTATTTATTTCCTTTCCCCATTTTTAAGGCACTTATTTGGCTGAAGCCCATGACCCTTTTAGAAGAACCATATGTTTCTGTTGTTAGGGGTAGCAGGTATTAAAAAGAATTAAAAATTTAACAAGAGAAGAAGGGGAGAAGTAATATAAATTCTTAATTTGTTAAAAAACGAATTAAAAATCCTTTTATAGAAGCTACGTTGACAATTCGTTTTGGGTTGCTATCCTAATTGACGCATTATATTTGCAGCAAATTTTGATATGTTAAACAAGTAAGAAAGTTATTTACATATATTCGGCTTTATCGAATCATTGATATTCTTTACCGAGAATAGCTAATTTTCTGGCTTTGATTTTATTTCTGATCTGTAATAAATTATGAAGCAGCATACTTCATAAAAGCAATTATTGGTAGCTCTGAATAAAAATATTGTGTAGACCGAATCGTAATATCCATTTTTATAAAAGGTATGTCCATAAATCTGTTTCCACATAACCGCTCTTACTGGATTTCAATCGCAACCTCCTTAGGAAAACTAAGAACAATTAATTATCAACATCAACAAACTAATATAGCTAAAAAGACTTAAAATTTCATAAAAATCTTGAATGTACATATAAGCTTAACCGTATTCCTTACCAAGTACAGGTGCACTTGGTATAATTTTACTGCATATTTCTGAATTAACTACATAATCAACGAATGTTTTTGTGTTGGTAATGTAAATTTATGTTTTCTTTTTATATAATAAAAATAACAACATTAATATTATAATAATTATTTATTACAATTTAAAGTATTTAAATTTTGTCCTTCTTGTTGCGATTTGGTTGACATTTTTTTTTTTTATTAACATTGTGTAGTTAATAAAAAAAATGCTGACTTTTCAGGATGTTGAAAAAATAGGGTGTTGACGTTATCCCGATCACTTTGTATTCTTATGTTCGTCAATATATTCAGCTACAAAATAGCATTAAAAAATTTTTTTTTCTTCGAATATAAAGGGTGGTTAAATTTTAAGGGCCGATGTTGATTTTGAATAAAACACAAATTATTTAGGAAATTATTGTCATTTCTTTTTATTATGATAATATTGGTATGGTTCAATTATGTATGGAACAAAATATCGGCCAAATGGCCTTTGCGACCATAATTGAGGTTCTATGCCGTTAATGTGCCGAATTATCTCATCCTTTAGCTCTGGAATTGTTGCTGGGATTGTGTATCTTTCCATGCTTCAAATTCTGTTGGTCTGAAATTGAGAAATGTCAAATGAAATGCAGAAAAAAACGTAACGTTTAGGTGTGGTTTACATTCAACATCGGCACTTAAAATTTAAAAAAAAAAAATGAATGAAAATACGTTCTCGTAGTAAAAGTTTGGTATAATGACTAGGGTTAAAGGGGTCTAAAACTAAATCTAACATAAACTTAGTCCCACTAACTTTTGTTGTATAAACTTTCTATAAAAGGCTCAGTAAGTCTTTACTTTCTGTTCTGTTCCGTGCCGTTCTGTTACGAAATTGTAATAGTTACTTTTTCTGTAGCAACTTATCAGCCATTTATAACAAATTTATAGTCCATTGTTTTATTTCAATAACTTTAATCCACATAAATTTGAAGAAATTAAATTTTATGAATTCCTTAAATCAAAAAATTTTTTATTTCAATATAAATATGTATTTTTTATAATTTATTTTGCTGTCACTTACAATTACTTAACAAGTTTTTGATTTTAACAAACTGAACCGCAACAGAACAGAAAAACTTATTAATTTCACAGGTTTTTTAATAACAAAAACAAATCAGCTGATTCGTAACAGAACAGAAAGTAAAGACTAACTAAGCCTAAAAGCTGTTGAAAAATATAGTGCGATTTTAACACATTTAAGAAATTTATTGGGTGACCAACATAAAATAATATGCCAATATTTAATTTGCGTAAAATTCTCATCTGTAGTATATATGCTTATGTTGCCATGCAATCATTTCGATGGACGGAAATTGGTAAATTATATTAGAAAGTAGTCAATATTCAGTAATGGGTCTGGAATATATCCTCCTAGTGGTATTTAGGGATCATCTTAAAAATATTTCACTTTCTGGTGTTGCATCCACCGAGGAAATCAAATGCAGCCAATACCTGCAACTCGGCTAAAGTTCAAAATTGACAGATCCCTTGAGATCACCGCTGATCAGTGATCCTATCTGGTACAACGGAAGTCAGAAGTCCCTGGTGTCTCGGTACGTGTCTGGCTATTGGTTGAGGCCGCCAAAACGATACTTCTTGCAACGAGGGGATTCTTTTCCTTTCGAAAACATGGCTTTTGTAAGAGACCCCTGTTTTCTCATGAAAGAAGCCCTTTCACGGGTTGTAGTTTTTTTCCTGAAGGAATGGCGAGGTGTAAGTGCAATAAATGGCAAAATGTTTTTATCTGCTGACGGAAGGGATGATGTATTCTCAGAAGGATTTTACGGAAGCAAATGCTAGATAAATCACAATAAATTCTAAAGAATGAAGACACACCCTCACTGAACGAAGTATAAATGAGTGAAGAATGAAAATATTTCACAGCTCAGGCATGAGTGCGAATAAATGTGGAGTTTGCTCCAGCTCATGGTGACTGAAGAATGATTAATAATGCATGAATGATTGATAAATGGAGAAGAGATATCGAAAGATAATGGTGAAGAGGCTGATTAAGAAAAGCGCATGCTTTTGCAGACGACGAAGGGAAACTATTTTGACTAAGAACTACTTTTGGAGATTAGAAATCTCTAGCTCCAAAACAACGGCCAAGTGTATAATTAACCGGATTATTCTCTCAAACTTGTGGCGGTTGGTAAACGCAATGTTTGTCACCCAGTGGAGTAGGCCTTCGCGGCAGGTATACATCTAAATTCTTTTTCACATCTGTCTGGAAAACATATATATTTTTAGGCTATCTAACAAAAATCAGTCCAATCTTCAAAGATTACAAACTTTCAACCGTCTTTGTTGCTTTTTAAAATCCCACTTCAACAAGGTAACATAGATTCACTATTTGCTTATTTTTTTTTATCATTTAAAGTAACCCACTTTAAAGTTGTTGGGAAAAAGTCGCGTTTATTGTACAAAATCATACATTTCATTTCCTGTTTTTATCACTAAAACAAATACACACACACTTTGACGGCGCAAATAAAGTACATGTATTTTTTTTATGTACATGTGTAAATATTAGATAATATTATGTTTGCATAAGTATACACTGTCTGTCTACAATATTGATTTCATTTTTATGTTTCTCTTTTTTTTCGTTTTTTTTATTTTTAGTTTTTGTTTTTATTTTTCTTGTCACCGTTTTGTATCCGAACAATGTGTGGGAGTTGTTGCTTTTTATTAACGTATATACTAGGGTTTGAATTCGGGGCATAAAAAATTCCAGGGAAAAATATTTTTGTCATTTCCGGTAATTTTTTTATGGGTAATTTTGCGAATTTAATTGCAAAGTCTTAACGTCTCTTTATCGATGTCAAAGAATTAAAGAAATATTTTTTTTAGACTGGAGCAACTGATTACACATTTAATGAGCTGATCTTTGCATTTGGTTTTTAACACACGATTTAGTTTTTAACATCATTCGATAAATTTTCACACCTTAAGAAGTTTGTCAAGAAAGCGTCAATTTGACAAAAATCTAAAATCAGGATAAAATATCCGACTGAAATTTAAAAACTCCTGATTTAAAAAAAAAAAAAAACTGGAAGATATTTTCTTGAATGTCTTTTCGAAATAAATTCTACTTATTTTTTTACGATTTGTTATCTGAAACCTTTCGTTAGGCGACAAGGAGATTTTACGGCATTATTGAAGAAAATGTTAGCTGAAAAAAGCCTTTTATTTGACTTTGATGTTGGAAACATATTGCAAATAATGCAAACGGTTTAGTTTTTGTTTCTGATTAAAAACGTTTTATTGCATAAAATTATATTTTATGTTTTTTCTATACCAAAAAATTCCAGGGAAAGGAAAAAGTGTATGATTTCTCGGGCATGGAAAAAATTGGGAAATTATAAACCCTAATATATACAAATATATTAAGTATCTGTATATATTATCTGCACATATGTTGCATTACGACTTCCGATAACTCCCAACAGTCGTTTTTGCTGTTAAATTTCATTTTAAAAGTTTATTTAATATTAAAAAAAAATCTATAAATAATATTGTTTATGTATCAAGTTTCTGACTGACGGAGTAACTGACTTGAAATGTCTCTATATGCATGCGTTTTTGTGTGTATCTGTGTCAGTGTTGTTGTCTATTTGCTATCTGTGATTTGCTTCCTATAATCTATATTTAATGTTTTGTTTTGTTGTTGCTATTGTTGTTGTTATTGTCTAACATGTATGTTATACGATGTAATCAAAACAATATTACGCAGGGCACACCCAAAACAGTTAAACATATTGCGGCTAGCGCATATAATCCTTCCAAAACCCTCCTCCTTATGTCCGAGCGGTAAATTTTGAGAGGATCGCAAGTGGCAAGCCTTTTTGATGGTGTCTATACTCCTTTCTAAAAGATTCGCTTCGTGTATATATCCTGCCTTCGGAAGCATGGCTTCTAGAAGGTATACATTTCTTTTTGAAAGACCTTCCAAAATATGCAGTACACATTCGCTAGTCCCTTCTTTAAGAAGGGAGAAAGGAAGTTGTTCATTTTTATTTATTTCTTATTATTAGTGACCTTCCTTACTTCCTTCTTTTGGAAGGGACTTAAAGGGAGTGAGGAAGGGTTTGCGCCCAATGACAGGATGGTTTGTGTCTGCTAAAAAAGGCCTTTTATTAGGCCTCTTTACTCATTCTAGTTACCGCTGGGACATATCACATGTATGTAGGTGTATGTTTATATTGACTACAATGATTTTGTGACGGAAATTAGCATTTATTTTTTATTGAAAAAAGGCATGTAACAAAGTCATTGAGGAATGTCTTCTTTTTTTATTGGCATGGAAAATGTCGTATGTACTGCAAAATAATTTTGTTGGTAAAAGTTGTTGTAAACGTTATTGAAAAAACAGTAGCAATTTCTTTGTTTTTAACAACAAAATGTGCTATGAAGCCAATAAATATTTCCATTATTTTTTTTTAAGTGGTTCCATGTTGGGTTTTTACGAAATTTCTGGAAAATTTATCTTAAACTACTTTTTCCTTTTTTTTGGACTTGAATATGGTTGTAAATTTTACTGTTAATTTTCAAACGTACAAAAAAAAATTTCCATATTTATAATAACAAATTAAGTTTTTTTAAAAACTCGAAATTTTTTTTTCACATTTGATTTTAGTTTTTACTAAAATTTAAAAAAAAAAATCAAATTTGGTTAGCTAGATTGAACAAATTAATACCTGTACATGCAGCAGCTGTTTTAATCTTTCATAAAAAAGGGGATCATTCTTGCGTCTCCAAGACGCATAATCACTCCCCAGAGGATGAAAATGGTTTCATAAATTTTTAAATTTGGTAGTTTTAAATCCTTTGCACCGAATCGACAAGCTTGGAATTATTTTTATTTTTTTTTTTTTAATAAACTTTGAACCAAATTTGATTCATTATTTGGGTCTATACGTAATATTTCGATAATACATACTTTCCTTAAATTTTATTTTGTACCGATATTTTTAAAGCCATGATTTTTCGTATTTTCTGTAAAGCTGTTAAATAGTTTAAAAATAACATTCCTTTTATAAACGGTTATTGAAATTATTTGTTTATTATTAATGTGGTAGTTTATTTTCTTAAAACAGCAATAAATACTAAATTAAATATCAACTTCTGCCAGACATTATCCTAGAGGCGAAACAAAAGCTATAATATCACTTTTGTTGTAAATAAACCAAAATGTTGATGATAACCCTGTGAATATTTAGTTTATCCTTTGAACTATTTCCATGTAAATTTACATAACATTTGCATAAATATTAAAGAGCTTTTATTACTTTTTCTATTCCTAAATTATATATGAATTTATTATTAGCTAAAGTGAATTAAATACACTGAAAAAAAATTTAGCTTAAAATACAAATGATTTGCTCAATGCTTTTTTTTTATTTCAATGTTATCGATGCAGTTTACTTTTTTAATAAGGCCCGTTTTCACAACTTACCGATAGCTAAAAGTGGACTTTAACCGGCCTTATTAAAAGTGTTCCATTATTAAAACTTTACTTTAACCTAAAGTGAGCGATTAAGTAAATTAAGGTACATTCTATCTGGAAGGTTAAAGAAAAGTTGTAATAATGTAACACTTTTTATATGGCCGATAAAATCCTACCTTTAGCTATCGGTAAGTTGTGAAAACGGGACTAAGGGTGTATTTTAAATGCAAAAGGAAAGGGAGTCAGTTAAAAGGATTATAGTTTACCCAACTATGGGAAAAATAACCGATTAACAGAATTTCTTAATTTTAACGGGAGAATCAAGATCAAAAAGCATTATGTCAGTTAATTTCACAACTGAAAACCTGGTTATCGGCCAAAGGATTCTTTACACCAGTTACCTCCAGCTCATATGCCCAATGGGCAAGCTTTTACAAAAAAGCTTTTGTGCTTTCACACTGAGGAGAGCACAACAGCCAATCAGATCGTGGTGACAACAATGCTTGCTGCTTACTTTGCAAAGAAAAAACAACAAATTGTAAGTACTTTTCAAAGAAACAATAACAATTTCTATGAGCTTTGAAAGCTGTTTATCGAAAAGGCAAATATCAAAGTATGTGTGTTTGGACGGAACTGCTTTACACTATTATTCAAGTTTTACGAATTTTAGGGAAAATGCAACCCTGTTATGCGTTGTTACTGTTTTCTGAAAAATTTCAAACAATAATTAGATCAGGGAAGCATTTCCATCAACATACTTCAGACATGTTCCACAGTGCAAAACGGCTTTAAGTAGTTCAGTTTGGCTTGAAAACTAAGAAATCCATTTAACTTTACCCTAGTTTACCTAAAGACAGGTAGCAAATAAAATAATTTGGAAAAGGAATTAAAACTGAAAGGAAAGAGAATTTTGATTGATTTATTTATTTAGGAGCCTCATAATAAAATGTAGTTTTTGCTCATTTAAATTTTTTGGAAAATTGAGACTTGTTTATTTTGCATCCGATCGTCGAAAACAAGGTTAATTTTACATTTTTTCGGTGGTGATTTGCTTCATAGTTATATCATATTAATTTAACATGATTTTACAATAACTTGTGAACTATAATTCATGTTAATTTTGCATTCCAGTAAAGTAAAAGCAAAGTGAAGTTGATGTTGACTTCAGTGCGAAATAATAGTGAGAATAAACTTCAAAGACAACATTTGTATTTATTTTAGAAAAATTCTAAATACTTACCCCGAAACCAGAGAGAGAGACAGAGAATATAATTATTTATTTTCCTGTTACAACATATTTTACTTTTGTTGTACTCTCCTTTGTTTACAGAAGCACTAACAATTAAAAGACACCAGCAGAATGGCCAGATATGGTATACATCATCATTCTACTTTGAAATTTTATATATTTAATTTAATTATTAAAAAAAAAGAATACGGGAACTTTTCTTCCTTTTTTAAACAAAAAAATAATACAAATTTTTATTTTTCTTGTTGATGTTGTTTTTTCAGAAAACAAGTAAAACTGGTTTTTATCGATTTAATATTGAACAATTTTATTTTAAAAACGGTCACAATATTAAAACAACTTGATTTAAGGTTATATAAATAATTTTTCATTTGAAGTGAATATGAAACAATTATAGTTTTAAATAAAGTACATACTTTTGCAGAATTTACTTTGATTTTTCTATCCACATTGCGCCATGTAAATTAAACAGAAGTACACATTGAGAAAAAAGTAGCCAATTTTGGTTAAAAGTAAACAAAATGGCAACGCTGAAAGAAATGAACAAACACAAAATTTTAGCAATGACCGTAGCACGAACAGCTTGTGTGTGTATTTCGTATATAAATATTAACGGAATTTAATGTTATCATCTTTTGTTGAGTTGGATAAAAACAGTATTATTTTCGTGTTCGATAGATGACAAACAGGGAAACGTTATTTTTTAATGATTTTCTACACAAACACTATAAGCGTTTGTGTTTTCAACAAATCTACCGAACCGAACACTTAGGAACGATATTTAGTGTTTATTTTCGGACACTGTTTTAAAAAGTCCTATGTAAAAACTAGGAAATCAGTACTGATTATTTGATAGTAGGCAATCAAATAATTCGGGAGAAGATTGGAGACATTGTGAATGTTGTGCTTGATGAAGATTGTGTTTGGAGGCTATTCCAACTAAATATCTGCTAAGCGAGGGATGAATCCGTCATTGTCTAGGTTAAACAGCTTTTTTACTACACCGGATATACATATTTAAAAACAAAGCGTCCGTTTAATATAACCTCGGTATGGGTAAAACAGTTAATTCAATACTTTAAGCTGGCTTTAGAAATGTTTGCATAATTATTAATATATAGAGAATCAAAATCAAGTTTAAAAACACGCAGCTTCTTGTACCAACTATATAAAACAAATACAGTTAAAGTTTTAAGGCGTACGTTTCGTTCTAACTTTTGTTTAAAAAATTCTTTCCTGTGTAAGTTTAACATACAATCTCTTTAAAATTTATTCAAGTATTTTGGTGTTTTACTTTGTGTATATGTATTTGTTTTTTTTTTCTACATCCTTTTGTATATATTAACAGATTGTGTTTTTATTTTGATTCATATTGTATACATATTTATTCTCTCTATTTATTGTTAACATTTTTTTTTTTGCAAAGTTTGTGTAGTATATTTCCGCTCTTAGTATTTGTTCATTAACTAAAAAGCATTTTGTTTTGGTAACTATTACCGACTACTAACTGAATATGGGTACTTCACTAAAACTACAGTTTACAATTGATATTGAGACTTTATTGTTTTGTTTGCTTTGCTCCTATATTTCTGTCAGGCTTTTATTATGATTTTTATTTTTTTGGAAATCATGAACAAACCCACTTAACTATTGTTTACGGTTTTGTATTATGAAAACAAAAACAAAAAAAAAAAATACTACAAGCAGTTATTTGTTAAGCTTCCATTTAGAGCATAAACAGTCTTTTTCATATTCTAATATATTTTTAGATGGATTTTTTTTTTTTTTTTTTTTTTTTGTTAACAAAAATATACAAAAGTTTGGCAAATAGTATATTGAAAGCAAAAAAAGGAAATAGACCAGAACAAGTATGCAGAATTCATGAAGTTACAAAAAATAAAGAAAAACATTTTTTAATAATACTTAATGTCTACTAACTTCGTAAACATCTATAAAATAAATTGAAGTTTGTTCTTTTTTTTAGCAAAATGTAATTTTAAACTTTAACAAGATTTTATAATAAAAGAAAAATTTCACTGCTTAACAGTGCTGCCAATACTTTACGTTTATATCATTATTTTTAAGAATAAAACACAACAAAGTCAATGGAATGATTAGCAAATTTCATGACATTTAGTTCATGGCCACTGCGCCTTACTACCCTTCTCCACTATCCATCAACTGGACAAGAAAAGCATGTCGCACATGAATTCTACTTGTGTATACTGTTCATGTTAATGTTTCGTCCATGTGCTGCCATCGTTGCCTAAATATTCGTCTTAACATCCATGAGCGCCAAACGCCACAGCAACAAAAATTGTGGTCAATCAGAACATGAACATCACGTATTCGTATTCGCCACATACAAGAACACGAACAAATTATTGCAGTTTCTCTGCCGGCGTTATGGTCATGTGATGTTCAAATCGAAAGCGCATGAAGACGTAGGGTTATGAAGACCAGAGATTTGACGTACCCCCATTAAAAGTAGTCCAAAAGTGTAAAATCACATGAACGAGGTAGCCAATTTACAGGTCCATTTCTTGAAATAATTTTGCTTGTCTTAACAAATTGATAGTTTCACGCGTTTTTGTGTATAAAGGGCCAACCATAATGCGCTTAGGTTGGCTTAAGCAAACCATTTTAAACCTTAAGGTGATTTGCGAATCTTATCGTACATTTAATACGGGATAAAATGTTAAAAGATTTTATTTTTGTTTTTTTTTTTAATGCATTTGAAGGCTTTTTGTTAATTTTTGACTGTAGGTTAAGCAAGGTTATGCATGTTATGGTTGGGCCTTATTTTTGATATGAGTTGCCAAAGTATACTGAAATAAAAGTCAACCACTCTTCATACTAATGTTTTACTGTTATCCCTTTCGGAAGGTCTATACGTCTGAAAAACATCCTTTATAACAACAAAAAAATAGCTAAATGCTCGCTAAACAAGATTTTATTACAAAACTGCCGTTAATAAAAAGAGGGAAAAGTAATAAAACTAGTTTTTTATAAAATCAAATTGATGGTTTTCTTCCGCAACCACGTAACTCGATTTTTTCCGATTTTTTGTTTTAACCGCAAAAGTAATCAGTAAATACCGCCTTACAATTTTGCAATTTTTTTGTTTGGCGGAATATCGGAATTTTTCCTAATTCTTGGGTTATAAAAGAATATATAGCAAAAAGTTTCAAACATTTGGTAAAAAAAAAGTATTTTGTCTCTCCTGAAAAGTAGTTTTTTTTGAGTTACAAGGTTGCGGAAGAAAACCATCGAAATATAACAGCCTGTTTTTAGAACGCGAGCTCAAAAGTGATTCGTTTAACTAACATTTAAAACAAAAACAAATTTTGAAATTTTGTTGTTGTTTTAAATGTTATTTTTCCTTCTGCACCATTATGTGTGGAGCGTTATTATAAGTTTGTGCTAATATGTTTACCGCTTTAAAATATAAGCCCTAACGATCGGATCAAAATCACTTTTTGAATTAACGATGTTCATCCTTCCAGTCGGCTGGCTGTCTATATAAATCTTTTTCGCAAAGTACATTTCGCAATTCTGGAGATAATTTGATGAAATATGGTAAATTCGTTTTTATCGTTATAAGTAGTAAGAATCGCTCCATAATTTCGCATAGCCCCCATACAAACATTTTCCCGGAATAGAGTCTTTTATTTATTTTGTATTTGTTTATTTATTAATTTAATATTTATAAGCCCTTAGGGCCAATTGAACCAGAAAATACAATATGGTATTATCATTTTATATTAAATTATGTTTGCTTATATAAACTAATTTTTATTTAGTTTTTATAACTTATCTCCCCTTAAATGCACAGTTATAGAGAATGACAACAAATCCAGGAACCGTTTTTAATAAAAAGAAGTAAAATAAGAATTATGAAACATTTGACATCAACCAGTATAAGGAATTCAATATTCTCAAAAACAATTTTCTTAAATTTAAAAATAGAACGTGAAAATTCTCTCAGTGTACAGAGCAACTGATTTCCAAAACGAAATACTACGAACAAAAAACGATCTTTTCGTAATCATATCCATATTGTTGTGTTACGCTTGTCAAGATTACAGAGTAAAAATGCGTTGCAAGAATAGGTACTTTTCAGTTATAATTGTTATTTTTCACTTTCAGCCATGTTCTGTAAATCGAATTCGAGTGAAATTGAATTCGAACAAATTTTCAAAACGGTCCTGTCTTAAAAGTTCATAAAAATATTCCGTTTTATACATGTCATACTTTAAGTGCCACTTATTTTGATTAAAACTACTCTAAAAAGCATAAAAAACTACAATAATTTTTAAAAAATTCAATTGAATATTTCCTTTGATATCAATTTTACTCGATCTTGGTTTCCAGAACATGGCCAATTTTTGTCTTTTTTAATTATTTATAATTTTCTTTATTAGCTTCTTTCTTTTTTAATTGTTACTTTATTTTCATTAAACTAATTTCACATTTGAAGTAAATTTTTTATCAACAGTTGGTTACATTGTGATTACATGCTGCATATTTGCTGGAAATTTACATTGCTTGTCATATAAAGTGTAATTTCTTCATTAATTTAAGTGGGTATGAAACATGTAGACACAGTCATGTTCTGTAACTAACACTTACTCCTATTTACACATACACTCTCTTTTACCTTTGACGTATCATTAACTTACAATTTCTACACCTTTTTTATTCTTATGAATTTGAATCAGCGAGAGAGATAAAGTTTTATGAGGCATGTGCTCGTTTATTCTTTTTATATGTGTGTACACAGAGAGAAAAATCCGATATAAAAATACCAAAATTGACAACTACATGTGTGTTCGATTTAATTACGGATTATGTCAATATATTTTTAACCAACTCGTTACAATTTTGTCCCAACTTGGTTTCATTCTGACAACAAACTGATAAATATTTTATCACCATAATGTTGTCATTTCGACAACATTTTGTTTTCATTTTTGACAACACACCGTTGGTATGTTGACAACATTCAGTTGTCATTTCGAAAACACATTGTTCTGAGTGTAGTAAAGAATCAAACATTCTGAGCCAAAGAAATAAAAAAACATGTGAAATATATTTATTTGTCTTAAGGTATGTTCAGACCTAACAAATATTTGACGAATAAATCCAAAAAAGCGTACCCTACAAGAAGAGAATCAGCGAGTTGTCACTTTTTTCACGTTGGTGTTAAGAAAATGATAGAATGAAATGACCGAAATCAAATTTTCTGTCATTTCATTCTATCATTTTCTTAACACCAACGTGAAAAAAGTGACAACTCGCTCATTCTCTTCTTGTAGGGTAACCAGAAAACTCATCAAACTTAAGCTTTATTTATAACAATTTCTATCAATTTACTAAACTGTATATGTAAAAAGATAATTGTATAATGTAATTTAGAATCGGTTAAATGATGTTTGTACTAGCCAAAAGTTTTGCAAAAGCAAATACAATTTTACCAAAACTAGGGGTTACGTGTAGGACGTGAAATATTTAATAGGTGTGAACATAGCTTTACATTTTTAAACAACAAAACGAAAATTAAATTTATTTTTTAATAAAACGAAATCGCAGTACATTATACACACATACTTGTCTTTTTTTTCTTCTCTGAATTCAGCACGGAGACCTAAGCTTCATTTACGTCTTTTTTTATGTACCGCAAGTTTATATTAGCAGCTTAAAGAAACAAATTTTAAAATTAACACATTTTTACTTTCCTTTTAAATAATCATAAATATGTACCTTCCATATTTATAGAAACAAGGCATTTTTTCAATTTCTTAAAAAATTTGGTTTTACTTCGAAATTCGAAAATATCATTCGAAAAGCAAAATGTGTTTTTTTATTTCCCACTAATTTAAATTCGCTTTTAAAAATTTGCACTTTTTTATTTCGATAAACTGCGAATAATAATGACAACAGTTTGTTGTCAATTTGACAACAATTGAATTTTTGACATCTTTGGTCACAATTTCATTTAAATTGTAATTTAAAATATATGTTAGTTAAATTTTTGTTCGAAAAATGAAAGTAAAGTATATGAAATTCTTTGGGAAGAAATAAAATAGACGAAAAAGAAATAGTTGCTTACATTGTGAACGAAGCTTAAAAAAAATAGAACAGACATAAAGTTAAGAGCTTTATTCTCTGAAAATGACAATAAAACATTTTTTTATATATTTTTCTAGCGAAAAATGTCAACTTGAGAAAAGTATCAACAATTTAAAGAATTTATAAAATCTGTCCGATTTTTTCCCATGGTATTATTTTAGTTAAGAAAAAGCCTTCATAAAGAAACGTATCGCTACCTCTAGCAACTCTGACCTTAAAGTTGATTTGGGCTTAAAATTGTCATATCTGGTATAACGTGAACTAGAATCCCCAAGGGTTTTATAGGCGAAATCAAGTAATGAGTGAGCTTTATAACTAAACCGCAATCTATAAATATTTAAGAATATGTGGTTACAATGGTTTTTACGCATAACTTTGGGTAAAGGGTGAAGTAATAGTGGATGTTCCTTAGTGATGTTAGTATTAATCAAAAGCCTTAGCAAGGAAAACAATAATGTTATATCCGCCTTTATGTGGCGGTGCAAGAAGACATATTAAGTTTAAAACATTGTAATAAAAAGTATTTGCATTAATCTTTTACATATTTGTGACATTGTTTAACGCCTTGTGACAGTACATTTTGAATGCATTGTTCAAGTTTTGGTAAACAGTGCATATATTATGTAATAGAAAAATTTACCAAATTTACCGAAGAATTATGCTGTACTGAGATAAATAGCAAACTGTCAAAAATTTTAAAAAAGTTATCGATAAAAAATTAAGTAATGTCAAAAAAAATGTAAAATTGTTCAATTTATAATTGACATTTCAAGCTTGAAATATTAAACGTATTGCTGAATCAGCGGCTTATGGGCAAATTCAGCGATTTACCGCTTTTTGTTTGTTTTGTTTTTATGTTTCTCATAAACCAAAAGTTGACAACATCTATATATAAATCGGCAAAGGCAAAATAGTTTAGAACACTTTCCTCCTCTGTATGTCAACCGATTTGAACAAACTATACACCATTTAAAAGGTATTTACTCACAGAAGCACAATATATATTTTATTAAAATCTGTTCAATTATTTCAGAGTTATAAGCGTTTGTTACTAACACATATGCAGAACAAAATGTTTTTTTTTTCAATTATCAAATAATAAAGGATAGGGTGGTCAATTATTCGACGTTTTTCAGAAACCGGTTTTCGAATATATCGACTATATAAATCTTATGTATAAATCGGCCCAGGCAAAGCAGTTAAGAACCCTTTCTGCCTTTGTTTGACAACCGAACCTACATGGCGAGAAAACGTATCAAAAAGGGGAAATACGGAAAATTAAATTTCTTTCTTTTACTTTTCCGTGTTTCCGTGTTTTTGTAGCCGTCGGCGTTGATAGTATAGTTTTATCCGGCTAATATTCGAATTTAACCTGCGGCTAGCAATTTTTGTAACAAAACACTTGCGGCGTCAAATTATATCGGCTTAGTACTCTGATGTTTGGTAAACAAACAAAATAAAATTTATTTGTAATTTGCTTCTAAAAAATGGAAAATAGTCGGGTAAGATCTAATTGAATTTATTAATTCATGGATTAGAATTAAAAAATATTTTGATATTAGGTTAATATTTATTTTTTATATTTAGTCTAAGTCAGCTGATTTAAATTCAAAATAGCACACTAATTTATGAGGGGTTGTTTACAACAGTCGTATTTTTTCATGTTATTATTTTAAGACTTATGACTTTATGACACCTTGTGAATCCCCCAATAAAATTAAACATACAATGTCCTGAAGACTTTTTTATACTTTTTGTTTTTCAATTGATATTTTCTGATATTTTTTTTATTTAACTTACAAAATTAAATTAACTCACGTAGAAGATAAAATATGGACCAGAGGTTTTTATCGTGACTGAAAGATCCACTAGTGAGTAACCAAGCCATTTTTTTGATGTTGTTTGTTTTTAGCGGGTAAGGGAGAAATTCATATCTGCTTTTTTAAGATTTTTTGTACATAAACCATTATTATTACAGCTTTGTATCTAGTGACATGTTAAGGACTTTTTTATTTCAATGCTCTTTTCAAATAATTTGCATTTTTTCTATTGACCTAAGACTACGTACGTTATTTCTACAAAAAGAAATCTAGCTATGCATAGAAATCTGTGGTTTTAAGGCTGTTATATTTTAAAAGAAAACTAAAGGAAGAAACATCAAGGCTAAATAAATCTTGAAATAGGTAAAGATTACTGTTAGGTATGTACACGACAAGATTTTTTTGTAGAAATTAAGGGCATAAGTACTCAAAAATAAACTCCCTTATAAATCGACACGTAAATCTTTTGTAGGATTGACTTTCCCCACCCATAATATTCCATTTCTAGGCTTCAGTTCATTGATTAGCCATTTAATTTTCTTGCTTTCCGATGAAATGCAATTTCTGTCCCAAGTTTTGTGGCTTTTCCAAATGTTTTTTCCATGCTGCAAAAATAAATATACATATAATGTATATTAAAAAATAGTCACGTAATCCATGAAAAGATCTAAAAAAAAATTTTTAAATATATATCCCGAAAAAACCTTTTCCTAATAAACGTGTATTTTTGTGAAAAATATTTCAATACAAACATCCATAACTCAAGTAATAATGAGGTACCCAGAAAATACCTGGGGGACTTTTTTTACAATACGACTTTATTTTAATCTGAATAGCTTCTTTTATTTACATACAGTCAAATCCCGATAATTCGTACCCTGAACGTAATTCCCGAAAATTCGTAATAAACTGCCGGACCCTTAAAAAAATCTCGTTGATTCGTGAAATTTCGATACATTTTGGTCCCCTCGCTAATTCGTAATTTTTTTTCAAATAAAATCTTCTTTACCTCTTATAAATCGTAATTGTTTGCTAACTAACACTTATAATTCGTAATAAAAACAACAGAAACAGGGAAATAATGATTTTTTGTTAACCGCTATTTTTTTACGTGGCTTTTTGCTTTTGCTGAACAGAAAAAGTTCTCCAAATTTGTTCAACAATTAAAGCATTAATCAAAAATATAATCAGTTTTAATTAAAAATGTAATCAAGTGAATTAAACGTTTAATCAATTGAATTAAACGTTTAATTAATACTATTAACTGGTTTAATTGATAATATTAATTTGTTTACTGGTGCAAATTTAATTAATTTTTTAATTAATATTACAAATTTTTTAATTGAAATCAATTTTTAGTTTTTTCTGTGTGGTGTGTGTGTTTATTTTCTTAAGATCAGTTTGTTATATGAATAATAAAGAAAAATGACGAAGCGCACGCATAAAACTCTGTTACAAAAACAACAAATTTTTGCAGCCATTGACAATGAAGAGAAAAAATAGACATTTCTAAGCGATTTTAAATCGCTCAATTGTTTTTTTTTTGTGTGTTTTTTTAATCGTTTTAGTAAATTAATTGAAAAACCCCGTTAATTTGTATTTATTTTATTTTAACCCTGTTAAATCGAAACCTCGCTAAATCGAAAACCCCTATAATTCGTAAGAAATGGCCGGTCCCTTGCGATTACGAATTATTTTGGAGTCCACTGTATTTATTAAATGTTACATGAACACTAACAAATTATAGACCAACTGACTAAAATGAGCCAGAATAACGGAGATATATATGAACACGCAACTGCCACATTGATAAACTAGCTCATTACCTACAGGGACACCCTAATATATTTTCTATCTCAAATTTGTATGTATATATTTCATAAAAATAAATGTATTTTTAAATATTTATTAATTCCGTTTTCTTTTTTTTTTACTTTTAGGATTATTTAAAAAAAATTAACTTACTGCCCTGCTATTTAAACCTTGTCGGGTAAGTGTTTTAAAAACTTGTTATTAACTAAATAGTGTAATAATAATAGAGTAATAAAATTTTAAATTTTGTTTGTCAAATTATGGAAACATATTCATTCAACACATTGCAATTAAAGGTTTGTAATTTTAAATTATTTAACTATAAAATAAAACACTTGTTCATCGTTAAATGGTACTAAAAAAAGTACATGTATTATTGTATTTAAAATTTTATATAAATTGTATTAAAAACTAAAGACCAGTCTTTATATATTAATATAAATCATTCAATTTAAATATTTAAATACAGAAAATGTGTGTATTTTACTTACATATGAATATGGTTTATTTACGTTCATACACACAAACATACATACATACAAACATACAGATGTATACAAATATGTAATATTTACCTATCTACGTTTTGGTTTAATAATATATTAACTGGTTTTTTAATACTTTTTTATAACCACGTTTTTAAAGCAGACCATCATCACATATTCATAACTAGTTAAGGCTTCAGTTTTTACGACTCTAGATGGTTATTTTGTACAAAAGTTATTTAACAGGACTTTAAAATAGTTGATTAATGCGTCGATCATGTATGGCAACATTGTCAAATGACAATGCAACTGAAATAAAAATGTATGTTAGGAAAGGCATCTCATTTTGACAGATCGGCAACCGGAAAAATTTAAACAATTAACGCAAATTGAAAACTAAAAAAAGCGTTTTAAAATGTCAAAACTTTAACTTTGAATTATGCTAGGAACACAAATGGAATAAACCACGAATGTCGGCTAGAGCGAAGAATTTTTCAATTAAAAAGTAACTTACAGCCTGGCCTACGATGTCAATCGACAACTTAAGCGAGTGACAACATGTCACTCATTATCCTTCTCATAAGCGTCCTGCTAACTATCAACTAGTTCTTCGTCAGGTTTTACGTTTTTAACGTAATTTTTTTATTCATTCCTTGAAAATGACAATATTGTCACATCAACTATTCTACAAATTAAGGGCTAGCTTGAAAATAAAATACGGCAAATCATGTAAGTTAACTTGAGGGTTACACGATCAAATTTTGCCTATCAAGATTTAATACACTCTCACTTTTTTACCAATACACTCATACATTTCAAAATTGAAACGAACTTGCCTTTAAAACTCTCTTTCCAGTGAGTATTTCAATTAACGTTCAAGAAAACAGCTGATTTCAAGGTTAGTGAGAAAATTTTTCGTTTGTCTTTATAAATTTTTTTCTTGATGACATCTTGAAAGTTAATTGCTCAAAAATTTAAGGCAGCCTTCATCACAAGTTTCAATTTTTGGAAATTTTGACAAAAAAAAAACTTGAAAAACTTGAGCGTGTAACTGCAGTGTAAGTCATAAAAGATGTGCTACTTGATTTGCTACAAATAACAACGAAGCACTTAACAAAAAACATCTGTTTTTAACAATATAATTTTGTGAAAAAATTTATAAAACAATTAAATAAAGTGATGCTGTTATAAAGAAATATTTTAAAAAATGTTAAGTGTTGGTCTTTCAATTTATATTAAAAAAATAATTTGGTTTAATATTGCAACAAAATGCTTCTGTCAACAACCACAACACAAGAGACTAATTTTGGCATACATATCGAGCCCTAACCGCGAAAATAACGTAAGCGACATCATTTTAAATTTTCGTTTTTTTTTTTAATAAATGTCTTTATTGGCAACACTTGCATCATCTTCTTAAATGCCATGGTCACATAAGGTACCGTTACGAATTTATAGCAAGAACAATTTTATCGTAAGCGACAAATTTCATACAAAATTTATATGAAATAAAATTAAAAAACTCTCTCCTGCAAAATTTGATTTTTGGCGCTTACGCTATTTTCGCGGTTAGGGCTCGATATGCGATCGCAAAATATTTCATAGTTGGGCGCAAATTTGTGTGAAGTTAATAAAGTTATCGCTCGCTTACATTCTCGATCGACTTGTCATTTTGAAAACTTTAAGTGGGTCGCAAAGCAACTTTTTGTCGTTGAAAATGCTAGAGAGCGATAACGGTCGACGTCGTAGGCCAGGCTATTAACTTACTAAAACACTTAAAAACTAAAACCATAAATGGTCCCCTGGTACCGAATTATTTGTCGTTTGCCTGCGTAAGAAATAGAAACAATCAACATATTGCAAAGTTCGCCTCGTATGACGAATTTCGGCTCACGCCATGCCATGATTGTGTGTATTTTCATATACACAAATATGTAATTTTTAATTTTGGCGACCTTTTTTGCATATGCAGTAAAAGTAATTTTAAAATTTTATTATATCCAATGAATAAACTCCTTTAAAGCCCTTTAAACATTGCTCGTTCATATTTTTCGTATTTACAGTAAATACATATAAATTAATATATTTCATATAAGTACTTTTACTACAAGCGTAATTCCCTGCACATTATACACCAGAGTATAATTAAAAATTGTTTTATATTTATGGAAAATATAAAGTTAAAAAAAAGTTCATAAAATTTTACCAATTACTTTACAATGCTTAACGAGGGAATCTTTGTGATAAACATTTTATATTACAACACATTTTGTATTTATCAACGACATATTTGAATTAAGTGAAATATTTGCTTATGGAGGTTGTTTAAAATTCCTATATTGGAAAATTTCTGATATTAAAATAAGTCTAATGGAAAAAATATATGAAAATTTGTATTGGGGTAAGACCTCAGCGGACAGTTGTAGTATTACTTTTTACAATATTATGATTTTCTGTGCTTTATGCCGATTTTTGTGTGTTAAGCAAAATATTGCAAAGAACTTGGTGTATAATCATTATATCGGATATCTTTATTTTGTAGTACGTATAAATTTTATATAACATTTTTAAAGCACTAGTAAAAAGAAAAAAGCTTTGGCATCTTGCTTGTTTAAAGTCGGAATATTGTTGTGGGCTCCCATGAAGTTGTAATAAGAAAACATATAGGAATTTCATCAAAACTAAACTAGTCAAATTTTTTAAATATCCCAACAATTTTTAGATAATTTAATCAGGCTTAAGTTCATTAAATTAAATTAAATATTATTTATTAAAGAACGGAATTTTACAACAAAAAATTAATTAAAATTTATTGATAAGTTTTCGTTCTTTACTGAGCTGGGAACCGAACCCAGGCTTTCACCATCGTAATTTAGCTAAAACAAGTAAAAGTGCTATATTGGGATGTGTAGATCCTTTAATATCCTTATATATATTTTAGAAGTGAGTTTTGTATAGAATCTATAAAATTTTATAATCTTTATAACAAATAACCTTACAGTATTAAACTTCGTTGCGGCGTATTCCAAAACAACATTTTGAGAATCGACCAAATGAGGCATAACGTGAAATTTTTGACCGATGACAAAATTAGGTCGTGTGTTTCTAAAGCTACGGTCAGACTTATCAAATATTTGCCGAAAAAAACGGGACCAACAACCAAATAAAAAAATCATTTCGCATAATATCAATATTTATTTTGATTAAAATACCACATCTTACAAAAAACGGTTTTTTGCTACGTTTAGTAGTATAATTAATTTATTTTATAATATTAAGACCATTTTAAATCACACTAACTATTAACAAAAGTAGAGGTTACGCTTATTTGATCAAATTTTTAATAAGTGTGACCGTAGCTTTAGTCTTTTAAAATTTGGCACACCAAATTTTACCACAATAGCATTTTTTGTGACGGGCTTAGACTTTCCTTAAGTGGCTTTAAGGGCGCCTATCGTTTACGAAATTTAGTGGTATAATTTTAAGTGACAAAAGACGAATTTTTGAAAATTAAAAGATAATTGGTTCAATCCGCCCCTCATTCACCACTAGTAGTGGAAGGTGAATTGTCCCATGAAGGACCACTCTCTTTCTACATAAGGTTTATATAGGGAACGATTTAAAATTTAAAAATCTACTTTCGTCAAAATATAAATAGTTTTTTTTATACGGCAACAATTACACTAATGTTTTTTTTTAAAATTTTAATTTTTTCCAAAACATTGATTTTGGTCCAAAAGACCTTCTCATCATTTGAGGGAAGAAACGAATCATGATAAGATTTAAGTAAGTACATGCCAATCAAAACTAACCCCAAGGCGCACTTAGCACCAAGTGTATACAATGTGTCTGTATGTCCCCATTAAAGGGTACCCACATATATGTGAGGACCATGATAAGGGGCTGGATCGATCTAACCTTCTATGCAAAAACTGATAATCAGCCGTTATAACGAGCTAAAAGCCGCTCCTTACCCGGAATTTTTAGAACTTCCTTGTCCGTAATTTGAGTATAATCAACAGCCACCACGTGATCGCCTACGAGGCCTTACAAAAAATCAGTGAACAATTTATTAACAGCACTGGTCTACAAATTTTGAAAAAAAAAATTAACTGCTTAAACGAAGCATGTTTTTAACGAATCTGGGTGCGCTGAATTCGAATCTGTCATACAAATTGGGCTGTCACGTCTTGTTCATTTTTTATCGCATGCTGGCAATACTGTAAAACAGTCAATACTGACATTACAATTTCACAATTATTTATTTGACAGAAGCCCACATTCATTCTAAATCTTCATAATGGTAGCGTTTAAGGATGTCAGGGAGATCGTGTGTTACTGATTCAAGCTATTTTTTCTTTGTGTGTGGTGAATAATTGGTTGGAAAAAAAGATTTGCAATATCAAAATCATTAAAATATGCATATTTACATTATTTATATTAATCATTTGCATATTCTTTATTCGGACTTCTATTTTATTCCAAAAAAAACTAGGTGCAGTGAGTGCGAACAAGAGGAGCATGCTCACCAAGATTTAATAAAAATTTTTCAAATTTATCAAGGATTTTGAGACAAACTGGGACTATTGCTGGACTCTAATACGTGAAACCGAACTAACAAAATACGAACAACGGGCAAATAGCGCCATTCACTTTTGGAAATATATTGATTTTAAATAAACTAGTGATTTGTTATGTAAGCAACGAATAAAAAAAGTTTTTTCTATCTCGAAAACCTGAAGTGATAGAGAAAAACCAATAACAGATTCGAATTCAGGCAACCAAATTTCCCTAGGAAAGATATTCCAGTCCAAAACCTAGTTGGCTAGTGCTATTAGAGGCAATGAGTTCATTTGGCCTCTGCTAGGCAAAATTTGTACACCCCATTGGTTTTTTATTTCTTTTTTCCGAATATCTGGAAAGTGGCAAGAGCCAACGTTTTCAAATTAGGTACAAGAATCTTGGTTATCAATAAACAACTTCTTCAAAAAAGGGGCGGGATAAGATAAGTGGGCGTGGCACTTGCATACAATCACATTATAAATGTCTTTATATCGGGAGAAAGGAAGATCCAAAGTTTTTAAATTAGGTACAAACATCCCGGTTATCAACACACAACATCCCACAAAATGTGCGCGTGATTGGAGAAGTTGGTGTGGCACAAAATATTTCTTTTATTTAAAGAACGGAAACAGAAATATTGTCCAAATTTGGTTCACATAGTTGGGTTCTTAATACACCTCTCTCAAAATATGGGCGGGAGTGCATAAGAGTGCGTGTCACGTCCCTTACAAGGAGCTTATAGATTTCTGTATATTTGGAGAACGGCAAAAGCCAAACGGCATATAAGATGTCTGGTAAGTTAAAATAAATGCTTACAGAATATTGTTGACATTTGCCTTAACATTCCGATAGAAAGATATTTTCTTTCAGCGTTAACAAACTTCACAAGCTGTGCTCTCCACAGTCAAACAGCAAAAACTTTTTTTGTAAACAATTTATTTAAAAATATTCATTTCAATTTTAATATTATTTTACAGTTCAAGACACCAACACTTTGGCCAATAAATTTAAAATAATAATTTATTAACGAATAAACTTTATCCGTAGTCTAGTCTGCGTTGTGTTTTAAAACACTCTGCCTTTATATTTTTGAAAAAAAAACTCTACAAGTTGACTTGTTTTATTTAATCCGCACAAATAATAAAAATCTTGGTTACTCATACCTCCACTTACTTGTGCATAAATGCACTATGGCTCAAATCATTTTTCCATACACCAATTCTTCGATTCATACACAGAGATAAAGGTTTATTAATATTTTAATTAAATACATATTTATTATCACACATAATAATTGAACTATACGGCGAGTTTAAAGCAAAGTACACAAAATACTTTTATATGCACACATGCAAATAAATCTCATTATGCACGTGTATGCGATTATGTTGGGCATAAATCAATAAACAATACAATTTGTTGTTGTTTCTTGCTTTTTGTTTTAATTTTTATTCAAACTTTTATTGCTGTTGAGTTTATTTGTTTCGCTTGCAATTTTTTCCCTGCTCAAGTGGTAAAAGTTTCATGGAGCCAACAAACAAATAGGAAAGTGTAAAATTTCATCAAATGAATGAATTGATGAACATATTTATATGAGTGAATTTTTATTTATAAAGCAACACTAAGTTTTTTTTTTTTAAATGGATGCTTAAATTTACACATGTTTTTTTATTTTGTTTTTTTTTTGTTTTTTGTTTTTTGTTAGAGAAAAAGGTAATAAAGAATTAAGTACTTTTATAAAATAAGTAGTACGGGCAATATTGGTTTGTTAACAAAAGTTTTTTATGGGTTATACTTATACTTTTAAACAAATAATTTGAAAATTTTATTTTTATAATAGCTATACATATGCAGTGATGATATTTAGAAAGAACGTGTAAAAGGGTTTTTTGTTGTTTGTGCAAAAATACACTACACTCATAGAAAACTGCATCTTCATATTGATGATGACCTCACATCAGAATTGTGACATAAATGTTATTACAAAAGACATCATTGTGGCAAAAAGTAACATCAATAAAATGACGAACGTCATCATAAAATTTTGTCATATTGTATGCGTCATCTTTGCTATGACTATGTGGATTATTAACATTATTTTCATTTAAAAAAGTATAAGAAGCAAAAATTCCCATATTCTATTTGTTTAAATTATTTAGTTAAAAACATCAAATTTTCAAAGTAAAATGATTATCAGGCATGCTGCTGGTGTCCTGCAATGGAGAGTTCTTCTGTAATCAAAGGGCGGAAAACAACAAAAGTGAAGCAAACATGTGTATCGGGTTAGTAAATAATAACATTCCCTCCCTTTGACTTAAGTCAATCCCAATGACTGCATTGAGTTGACAAACTGTCAATAAATTGAGCCAAATAAGTCCTTTCTCCGATGTTACTGAGTCATTGCACTGATGACTTTTTTTTATTAAACTGACTCCGATTCGTCATTTCTGTGATGCCGATGTGTCAACCCATTGATGACGATATTTCACCTGATGACAATTTGGCCAAGTGATGTTAATGCTAACATCACAATGATGAAAAGTGCCATGGCGTCAAAAACGAAGACACTTGTCATGGCGCTGATGCCAAAATATATAAGCGTTATGACGCCTTTTCTGTCGGTGTAGTTTTAGTCAAAAAGCTTACTATTATTGAAACTCCTTACGTAACCGCAAATGCATAAAATTTACACACATATGCGGATGCTTTGCTTCAAACTTGCGCTTTCTAATTCTCACTGTTGCAAATATAGACATATATACCAAAAAATTCTATTCAGACAAAATTCCTACCGCAGAGCTAAACTTTATACCAATGCCAGGAACATTAAATAATTCATAAAAGGCAACACATTCCATTATAAATTCTCGTCTCCATGCCAACGCAAAACGGTAAAAAGGGAAGCGTTTATGATTTTCTATTGTCGGTAAAGTAAGTATGTGCATCTCTTTTAATAAGAGAGTGGCTTTTCACAAAACTCATAATTTTTATAGAATTAAAATATCCTTCGTCCACTACGACGATCTTCACTTTACGATTGCGCTGCGGTTAACTGTTCTCAGATCCATTATTGAGACTAAAAATATTGAAGGAATTATATCACAATAATTTTTCCTTTAAATATAGACATTTTTTATTATAGACACTGCAGAAAAGTGTATGCCGAATAGAAGAATGTAATCGTAAACCGCTTTGCAACTAATCGACTTTGGAGGATCATACTTATTTTATCGAGATTTTTATGATTTTAAAAATATATCAATGATTGCACTGATCCAGAAATTGTTAAATGTGTATAGAGTTTAGACAGGTCATTACAATCAATCCAACATGCGTTTGCCCTGTCAAATAATATGTACTTTCTAATAAAATCCGCGATTAAGAAATTATGGATTTTTTTTTCAAACATGTATTACAATTCTTAAAATTCCTTAATGTAGAGTCCTTTAATATGGTAAGCTATTGTTACTTTTTTTAAAACCTTGTATTTAAATACCAAATTTTACAAAAAATTCCCTAAAGAACAAATGCAATTGTTAAAAGAAATCTGAAGCTTTAAAAAAAAAATAAAAAAATTTATATTATTTACTGGTAATAAATTTTCTTCAAACAACAATTATTATAAAGTTATACAAGCAAAAATTTCCTAAGAATTTCCTTAAATTGCTAAAATAAAAAAAGAAAAAAGTGAATGAACTTTTTACATTTTTCTTCTTTTTAGCAAACGAAAGAATTTTATGCAGTTTAAAGGGGAAACAAACAAATCCTTTAACAATTTTATGATATCATTTTGATAGTTACACAAACAAACAGCAATAAAGTTTTTTCATAAAATATCCTTTAAATAAAATACGTAAAACAACAACAATAATGTTGGAGTACAAAGTACTCATAATTGAAGCATTAACGGCGAATATAAGAAGCTCCTATAGTTCAAAGATACTATTCGCTTTCCCGAGACTACTTTTAAGCTATTGGGGGCGAAATAACTTGGTTTTTTGTTTATATTAAGCGATCGGTAACTTTTTCTAAACGGAAAATTTCGAGTTAAAAAAAAAAAATTCATATATTCTACTACTTTAACCTTAATTGGGATTTAAAGAATGAACTATACCGACTTTTCATTTGTAGCGCTATTTATGAAACTATTCCAGTTGCAAGCAGCAAAACTATTTGTAAAACAAATACAATTATAACTATGAAAACAAAAACAACAACTACATTAATAGCAATAAGAATGCCAACAAAAACAACAATCACCATAATAAAATTGGCTGCCATTATAGTAAGTAATAATAATAATAACAACAACAACAACAACAACAACAACAATCGCAATAACCCACACTTATACACACACGCGCGGACACAAAACATTTGCTCAGCCACAGCCCCAACAAACAAACAAATTATTAACAACAAACGCAAACGGGAAACGGAAATATAATGCAGTGTTATTTTCTGTACATTTACACACACACACATTAACATTTGCAATAAACAAAATTTGTTTATTTCAATATTTGTGTAAATGTATTTTTGTTGTATTTAAATTATTACTCTACTACAAAGAAATAATAATAATAATAGGGGGAAACAGTTTGCAATTTGTGCAAATTAATGATATGACAACTCGACAAATAAATATGAAAACAAATGTAGAAACAACAGCAAATGTTTATATTGATGTTGGACTTTTTGCCTTTTTTTACTTCAAACTTTATCATGGCAAATAAGTTTTATATATTATTTATTTAGAATCTGGGAATTTATTTCTCATGGTGAGTTACATTTATTATAAATTTTTCATATTATTCGAATGTGTATTCTATGTCAAATACATTCCTCAAAAGCTTTTATACTTTAATAGTCTCATTCCTTTATTATTTCATAGAAAATATTCCTGTGAAATAATGAAGGAATGAGACTATTAAAGTATAAAAGCTTTTGAGGAATGTATTTGACATAGAATACACATTCGAATAATATGAAAAATTTATATTATTTATTTATTTTTTTAAGTCTGTTTTAGTTAAATAAAAAAACAATTTGTTATTTCTATTTAAACAAACTTAAATTTATGTTAGTTAAGGTGGATTTAATCTTGTTAAAATGTTTATTCAGTCGGACAGAAGAAACGCAACCCGAGATTTTATATTTTTAAACGATTTATTTTAGAAAAGAAAAAAAATAAATATTAATATCCGTAATACTCAGTTAAATGCTATCTTGCAATTAGCATAAAGAGCAGCAGGAATAAAAAGTAGCTTTTTTCGGTTGCACACTGAAAGAAAAATGCTTCATATATTTAATGAATCGTTTTCATAAAAAAATTTTTCATTGGTTAAATGAAAATTATCATTATCTTAATGAAATTTCATAGTTATAATGAAGTATTTTCGTTAAAATCGCTTCATTGGATTTCGTAATTAAGTTAAAAATTTTCATTGGATATATAAAAATAAAGTCTGTCCAAGTTAAACAAAAAATTTTAATTGGGAACACAAAAAACAATATACCAACATAACTATATTCATAAATTAATACAAAATTATAGTTTCCTTAATAATATGTTTAATTGGTAATTAAAAAATGAAGGATTTAATTATTTCATACATCTAATGTAATAAGCCATTAAATTTATGAAATCAAAATATTTTTAACATTCAAATAACTCTATAGTCTCAATAATTACAAGTATAAAAATATTTCGAAAAAGCATGCCTTCATAAATTTAAATTTTCATTATGACAATGAAAAATGTCATTATTATAATGAAACAAAAACATATAGCACGTAATAAGTAATGAACAAACAAATATTTTAATTTAAAAAACACACCCTTATTTTAAACTTTTATCAACCAAATGATGTATACGAAAAAGCTTGTTTTCTCTTTATGTGGCTTTTTTTTATTTTGCGTTAGCAAAAAAATCAACGTTGTTAATGTTGTTATGGGCAATTTAATCTCATATTTACGCTCTTAATTGAGTAATGGCAAAAACATGTTTTTTTTATTACAAAACTACACTGCCCCGGTAGGCTAGCTGGTAGTGAGCTAGACTATCAGCGCCGAGGTTGCGGGATCGATTCCCGCCAGAGACTCTGGTTGCTGCAGACAAGCGTAAAGCTTCGCGGGATTAGTTTAGGGAATTATTTAAAAAAAAAAAAAACAATAAAAAAAAATAAAATAAAAAAAATTAAAAAAAAATAAAATAACACAAAAAATTTTGTTCCTTTTTTGAAAGTATTCATCCAATGAATAATATTCATAGATCTAATGTAATGTTTCATTAAATACATTTTAATGAAACAGGTTTCATTGATCCAACGAAGAGCTGCATAGGTTGCTTTTTAATGCAATTTTTAATGGGATTAATGTCAAAATTCATTGGTATTGTGAAGAAAATTCTTTCAGTGCAGATTTCAAATTAAAAAGTACTTTTTAGACCCTAACAGTACCTTTTTAACATTATTAATTTATTTGTTAAGGCTTGACATTGTAGAATTGATAAAGAGCAGTTTTTACATTCGCTGAACCATGTAAAATAGTTAGATTTCTTGCTAAATACGTTTTTTATCAAGGAAGGAAACTAAGTTATCAGAAAATCTTTTAAATTAATTCTTACCGGAAATTTGTCGGCAATTCACGCCTGTTCTTTCGAAAAACGCTTTAAAATATTTGAACCACCAGTCTTCCTCAGTATCGAACGAAAGATTCTTCTAAGTTTAAAAAGTTTGGATTAATTTTGACCCCAAGTTTATTTAAGGGTTAATTTCGTATGACTGTAGGGTATATTTACAAAAAAATTACAATATTTCGCTATATCTTCCTTTGATAATCCAAATATGTCAAAATTTCACTTTTGACCAACATGATTTAATCTTTTCCGATTTAAGTAAACCCTTTAGAGTTTATAAAGAATTATCTGGACTTTAATATTCTGAATAAGTTTAACATAAAACAAATAGCAGTGAAATTGGCTCATTCGCCAAAATATGGCCAAAAAATTATTTTTTTCCGAAAATCGCAAAATATTAATCGCAGTTACGGAAAAACTATAGGAGGTATTGACATAATAATTCAATAATTCATATCTGCATTCCCCATTATAACATCAATAAATATCAAAAATAATTAATCAAAAAATTCGGAAATTTGTTGAACAAAATTTTTAAAAATTTTAAAATAGAGTTTTAAAACTGTCGTTAAAAAAAAATTTTTTTTTGGTCATACCTGCTAAAAGGTTAACGGAATCTACGAAGACAAAAACTCAAACACAAGTTACTACGTTGATATTTTAAGTAAAAACTGGCTCTTATTCAAATATTTCTAAAAAAATGTTTTTTTTTATTCCTACATTTTTTGTTCAAGTGGCCTGGGGAAATTTTAACAACTTTAAATTTTGTCCTTTATATCTCATTAGAACGAGAATTTCGTTTACTCATTTATTTGCAAAAGTTAATATTTAATGGCAAAATTTTTACAAAAACTGAAAAAAACTAATTTATTTCCCCTTGAAAATGCACATTCAAACTAAAGAGCTGGTGAGCCATCCCTTCCCGATATGTGATCAGTTTAATTTTGTACAAAACATAGTTTTTTAATGGAAAGAACATTTCTAGGGGGACTTACGGTACAATTTCGCAAACATGAAACATAAGGCGCATCCGAATGTTCATATGTTTAGTTTTTAAATTTGGTAACGATAATTTCCGCTAAACACGTTCGATATAATGAAATATCGATATCTATAATTAAAAAATAGCGATATTCTTAAAAAATATCGATACGATATATATCGATTTTAATTCATTTAAACTTGTTTTTGAATTGGTAATTTTTTATTAGTTTAACCACTCACTAACAAAATAATTCGATAGGCATATTTAAAAAAAACGACATGACTGATGCAAAATCATTTTACAAATAGCGATAACAAAATATTATTAAAGTAAATATATTTTGTTTGCATCTTAAACATATAATGATAACGTATAGAAAGTTATCATGTTATGACTATTAAATTGTATCATGAAATGGTTGTGAGTAATAAATTATAATATTTATTTGTTAGAAAAATAATTTTTTTTCAGTCAACAATACACAAATTTATAATTGCGAAAAACACTTAAATGTTTACAGTAACTATAATATTGCCTTTATTTAATAAAAATAACAATTGTTTGTGTACGACAACAATATATTGTTACAATAAACATTGTATATTTGCTGTCACCATGCCTAACCATATTTAATCTCTGCGTGTAGTATAATATGCTGTCTCTTAAGAACAACTTGAAACGGAATCTAGTTTTATTGGGCGAACATTGATGTTTTAGTTTTGTCTTTTTAATCCCATTCGAAATATCTCCAGAGAGGACATCTATATAAAAATATATTTAATACTCAGATTTATCTCACACAAATGTCTTTTTTTTATAAAAACACACGTTTTTTAAGCTATTGGCATTTACACAGTTTTTTTTTTATTTTTGTTACAATTTCTTTTTACATTTTTCATAAAAAGTTTGAGGTTGCCCAATATTAATAATATTATTACAATTAGAAAAATACTTAAATTATGGGTATATTTAAAACAAAAGTATGGAAAACGTATATTAATTACACACCGTTAAAATAACAGGGGCCTAATTCTGGCATTCGTGAGCGAGTACTTTCTCGATTCGAAAGCAATTTTATTTCAGTCGATACTGAACGAATCGAAACTATTTTTTCAGTATTGTGAAACTCAAATTAATGCTTTACAACACTGAAAAAATAGTTCCGGTTCGTTCAGTATTGACTGAAATAATTAGATATTAAATTGCTTTCGAATCGAGAAAGTACTCGCTCACGAATGTCAGAATTAGGCCCCAGGTTTATTATACAATAATCACCGGTTTATTCAGCATTCGAAAAATGGGCTTTTAAAAATGACCGGTTTGAGCAAACCTGATAAAACGGGCAACCGGTGCAATAATAGCCGTTTGATTACCCTAATATTGCTTTTATGCAAATTATCTGCCACTAATTAAACCATTAAAGCTTAAGAAAGTCTTAAAAATAAAGTCTTGTGTTAAATTAAGTATTAAGTATGGAAAACTATCGATAGTACTGTCGATACTACTGAAATGTTAAATGTTTTTGTAACGTTTGAAAAAAGTGTAAATGCAATTGCGAACTATAAGGCATTACAATGAACGACAATTAGAGGAAAAGTCCTCTAGACCGATTATCTCGGTAGGCTAGCTGGTAGCGAGCTAGTCTATCAGCGCCGAGGTTGCGGGTTCGATTCCCGCCAGAGACTCTGGTTTCTTTCCTGCAGACAAGCATAGAGCTTCGCGGGATTAGCTTAGGAAATTAAAAAAAAAAAAAAAAAAAAAAGTTATGAATTGTACTTAAAATTTAAAAAAAAAAAAAACCCTTTTGGGTAAAGAATCAAAATTAATTTAGAAAACTATCTAGAGTTGCAAAAAAATATTTTATAGTCCCCGCTACTTCTGTTTTTTCAGAAAAGTGCTTTTCAGCAGCCGGTCAAATATTAAATAACAGGAGAAACTGCCTTAAACCAAAAAGGAGGACATGCTAAAGTATTTACAAAAAAAATAATTTTTTTCCTACTCAACATTCAGTCGATAGAAAATATCGATAGTGAAATCTGAACTATCGCTAAATATCGATAGTATCCCACCACTAGTTGACGCATGAATTAAAGGCTTTCAAGTTATAAATAGTTTTTAGTAAATTCACAGATAATGACTAAATTAGAAATTCTCTATAGATGCATCTTACAGTCTACCAGTAACGTCTATTTGTACCAAAGGATTAATGAAAGTGTTTATTTCTTTTGAGTAGTTCATTTTATTTTTTACAGCTTTTTTCATTTATACAAATCATTTGTGGTAAATAAGTATTACAATTTTATTACTGTACAAATATAATTTTTCTTTTTTTCAGTTTTATTTGTGTAAAAGAAAATGATAATATTTTTTTTATTCTTATCATTTTTGTTTGAGTTAAATGTCAGAATCAGTATTTGTGCACTTCTAAGCAAGCATTAACATCATTATCAACATAATCATCACATAATTCATACTTGTGACTAAGTTGTAATCTAATGTTTGTATAAGTGTTAGAGCGAATCTTTATGAGTGTGTATATTTATATGAATATGTCTGTGTGTGTGTGTGTATGCTCTTATCGAAAATCCAACATCAACCACTTTGTCACATCATACAAGAAGTTGTCATTTCCTAAAATAGAAAAAAAGAAAGAAGATTTCTTATATATGATTCCTTTTATTCCCATTTTTATTTAAGTTCATATAGCATTTGTTCTATTTTCTTGCTCTTATTATATTTTGTGTAACATTTATAAGACAAAACTGTAGAGAAAGATAAAAAATCTTCCATTTGACACTAAACGTTTTAATCTATTTACACATATAAAAATTAAAATGAAAAGCCGACTTTTTGTAACGTAACGCCAGCAAATGTTTTATGTATATGTATTACTTGCTTTTTTGTATATTGGTGTAACTGAGCTACCTAAACAAGAGCGGTAAGCGTTTTTTTAAACATGAAAATTCTGTTTCCAAAACATTTGCAATAAAATAAAACGATCAAGCGATGTATCAAATTAGATTTTCCAGCCAGGTGGTGTTAAATTCGCATTCTAAAGGTTTGTTTCGTATAAAATGTGTGAAAATAAAAAGTTTTGACATAAAACAGACGCTTGCCTCTCTTATTTATATCAGTAAGCCAGTAAGGCGCAACTAGCTCTACATTTAGTAACAAAAATGGGAAACATTTAAACAACATGGGCCTACAATACAAGCAAGGTTGCGTTTGATCGTGGTTTTAAAAGTTTGCTCCCAACGGACTCCTAAACTACTTACTGAAATAATTTTTCGAAAATTTTTACAGTAATTTCCTACTTACCCGGCGCTTAGCATAGGCTATAAATATGTGTATATTTTCAAGTGGAAAGAAAAAGAAAGCCCACCAGAAGATGGCAGCACTAAAACAGCCAGAAAATATAACACCCCACTATTTAGATGGCAGCAGCAAAAACCACACGCGAAAAACAGTACGCCAATTTAGCAATATCAATACCAAAGCAGCACAGTTAAACACCAAATACATCACACTTTTAGATCAGCTATTTCCAAACCGGCTAAAGTAAATTTTTCTAAATTTGTATGACATAGTTTGGTAGTCAAACGGGCTAAAAGAGCTTAAAAAAATAAAAAAAGACTAAACTTGCGTGTTTTTTAGTTTAGAGCTAAAATTTTTTGTCGCGTTTAGGGTACTTAAAAAATGGCTAAATCTAGCCCAAAAAGGACTAGATTGGCATCACTGTAGTTCGGTAAGCTAGACAAAACATCAGTCAAAAATAGAACTAAACTGGAAAAGTGTGCATGGAACCTCCCATACAAGGACAATTTAAGCGTCTTAATATCTAGAGAGGGATAATAGTAGAAGTTTCAAATTTGACTGTTAGAGTTACTTGCAAACTTATACTTGTTAAAACATAATGTATTCAAATCATATATACATTGACATAATGTACATAATTTCTTTTCAAATATTTTTCATATTCATTCATATTTTATCATTCAAATAAATTGAAACTATTTTTTTATTGTTAATATTTTTTAAAATATGTTTTGTTTTATTACAAAACCACAACAGATACAAACAGCTTCGTTATCAAAATAAGAGATCTGCTTAAAACATTTTTTTACTAATTTTAGTTCAATGGTTGTAGCGAAACGCGCCGGGCTATGCTAGTATGTAATATACCACGAATATGTATGAATATTTGAAACATAATTGTCTGTTTGTTTGACTGAGTCATACTTATGCATGAACTTTATCGTTTATTATTTACCTACTTATACACACGCAATTTAGGTTTTTTGTTTAAATAATCTTTTCCATTGCTTGTTGCTTTATTTATGCAAACTCTGTTGACAAACATTCTGTATGTGTGTAAACTTTGCATATGTATACCATTTCAAATTTTCATATCCTAATTTTATATTTAATCCTGATATACATATAATCAAATAAATAAATCTGTATGTATATGCGTATGATTTGAGGCAAGAGATGTACAAACTCAAAAGCAAATTTTTGGAATTGTTATTTGTACATTTTTTAAATATTTGTCAAATTATGTAGATATGTTCTTATTTATTTATTTCGAAATAAATAAAAATTTATTTGGAAATGTTTCCCTAATATCAGGGCTGTGGAGTCGTCAAGAATTAGTTCTAACTCCGACTCCATCCTTTTACTTTACCTTAACACTGGTTCTTTGGTTTACGTTTACATTGAGGGATGTGGAATTTACCTTAATTTGCACGATTTCTTATTATTGATATTTTTAGCAAAATAAAATTGTTTTTTTTTCAGAAATTATAACCTGCCTAATGGTCAAAAAAAAGTTATTTCATAACTATAAGTCCCAATTCAAATTATACGATTTTTGTCGTTGCGATTATTGTCGTTTCCTCTTTGAAGTCGGTCTCATATTTACATTGTACGATTTTTGTCGTAACAACCTTAATACATTTTTCGTCAAATGAGAGAAAATTGAGAGAACGAATGAATGAACAAAACGAATCGAAGAGTATACTCGCTTCTGTACCCCTTATAATTCCTCTCACCCCTCTTGCCTATAAAGTAAGAATCGCAACGACAAAAATCGTATAATGTGAATGGGCACTATAGTTCATGTTTTTATATTTCAATTTGGCTAAAGTTCATCAAATTTAATTTTCATTAAATTATTTTTATGAAGAAAGGAATTGAACAACATGAAATTAATTAATATTTATTGATAATTTTTTTATTTTTGACTGCCGCGGGAATCGAACCCAGGCTCTGACGAGAGCCATTGACGACTGCTAGCAGTCAATAGTCAAACATCAATCTTTACCCCAAATTGTATTTAACCTTTGGTAGATCGAAATTTGCTTTGAATGATTATTAATTTTAATTGATTTACATCTTCTTCTTTACTTCTGTTTTTTCGTACTTTTTGTCAAGAAATTCTTCATGAAGTCCAAGTACATTTTTCTGGTTTTCATTTCTTGGCTTTCTTTTTCTTGTTGACCTTGAAGGATAAATGTAAACAAAGACCTCGTGCCTTAGCTGTTAAAAATAATTAGTATTGTCGTTATTTTGTTGAACTCTTTATGGTTTTTAATAAAAATTTTGAAATTTCAAATAGGCTAAAGTTCATCAAATTTAATTTTTATTAAATTATTTTTATGAAGATTAAATTATAAAATGTAAAGTAACCTGACCGTGAATGCCTGGGTTCGATTCCCGCGGCAGTCAAGAATGAAAAATTATCAATAAATTTTAATTAATGTCATGTTGCAAAATTCCTTTCTTCATAAGAATAATAATAATAGACTTTGTAAAGGAGACAGAGTAACAACAGTTTCCAAATATATTTCCATTTACGAAGAGACAATAAGATCATTAAAAAAAGAAAAACAGAATTAGGAAAAGTATAGCAGCTTAAACTTAAACGAGCATGAATGCAACTTCATACGTCCGGGACATTACAATTGAAAATATGGAAAAGTCAAAAATGATCTGGATAGTAGATCAAACACTTAAGCGAATCCCAATTGATACCAATGCTATTAAAAAAAAGCTTTCAGGGCTTATGAAAAACGAGCATGAATACAACTTCATTACAATTGAAAATATAGAAAAGTCAATAATGATCTGGATAGATGATTATTAAAAAAAAATATTTCAGGGTTAAAGAAAAAATTTTATTAGCTCCCATTTACAAAAAAGAAAAAACATCGTTTGGCAAAAATTTAATTCCTTACATAGTCTAAAACAAAAAGGTGACCAAACTTCAGCTGATATAGATGCGGCTAAAGAATATCCAGAAAAATTTGCTGAAATTATTGCTGCCAACTCATACACCCTGATCAAGTCTTCAGTGCAGACGAATTGAGTTCAATTTTCTTTCAAATTTCTAATTTTCTAAACAACATTTAAATGTCTTTTTCTTTTTTACACGATTTTTCATACAAAAATTTCTCCGTTTGATTAACACGATATACATATATATATTTTTTTTTTTTTTTTTTTTTTGATAAAATTTTTTATTTTATTAAGAGAATTCTATTCGAGAGCCGACATTGTCCTATTGACAACCCAGAACGAAATTTTTTTTATGATGTTTATTTATATTTTTTTTTTTTAATTTAATCGAGATATAAATTAATATATGACATTTAGGGCTAAAAAATCAGAGCAAGTTAAACTCTCTTTTTGGTTTAAAATGTGTTTAAACCAACAAATCTATAAATCATTAAACATATAAACCATCTTTAAACGCATGAAATTGGGCGTTTAAACTACCAGTACAAATCATATGAATTTGCCAACATTTGTCGTAGTGCTGCCACATGTTATTTTTTTAACAACATGTAATACATGGGACACTGATTTATTGTTGATGAGTTTAAACTACATATAAATTCAAGTTTAGTTCAACTAAACCAGCGTTTAAACCATCAGTGATTTATTAGGCATTACAGTCTTAAATTTTTTTTCGGGTATAGGAATTATGTGCAGTATTGAATCTGCGATCACAAAACGCCAACTTAAATTAATTTTAAGAAATATTTCTACAAAATCAAAAAATTTAAGTGCCTTAGTTAGTACATTTCTGATTTTTGAAAAAAAAACTTGTTACATAACTTTTTCTTTTAACTGCTTTAATTCCTGTTTTTCTTTTTTTGCCTTATCATTTTCATTTGTTGCTTATTTTTATCATCTAGGTTTTCTATATAAAAATAATCCTATTTCATTTCCGGTGTGTTTTTGGATTTTCATAATTTCCAATTTGCGCAGGATAATAAAAAAATATGTAGGTACATAATTCCACATGAAATACTTGTGTAATATTATAAACCTTTTTTAGGATTATGTTACTGACATACCAAAAAAAATGCTTAGTGAATAGGAAAAAAAACTATGAAGTTTTAATATAAAAATTAATAAAATATTATTGAATAAGAAAAAAATCTTCTTAGATAGAATAGAAAAACTTTAAAAACATAGTTTTTTAATTCGTATTAATAACGTATTATGGTTCAATAAGCGCTTTTGCTAAATCTTTTATTGGCTTTAAAATTGCATGCATTGAATTTGAGGTTAATGGAATTTAATTTGATATCTTTAACAATTTCTGCTTGAGCACATATTAGTGTTTATTTCATCGGATTTCATTTCGATATAAAAGAACTGATAAAGTTGTAAATTCCTTTGAAAAAAGTTCGTATTCTTATCTTTCCTTCTAACTCCCATTTAATATTTCTATGGCTCTCTATATCTCTCTTTCTCTCTCTCTCTCTTTGGCATCCTTACCAGATTATCCTTTTAAACATGCAAACAAAACTACACTAACAATTCGTCAAGAAAAACTTTTCATTCATTCACTCAGCCATTATTAATCTACTTACAAAGCAGGAGCAGAAAAAGAAAATAAACGAACAAGGATTTCAATACCAACGTACTTAAATATGCTTAACACGCACGCACAAATAAAAGACTTTTGAAATAGTTTTTTGCTCTAAAAATTCGTATGTACCTTTCAACCTTTTATATGTAAAACATTTCATATTAAGAAGAATTTTTGTAATTTAAATACACATTTTTAAACAAGCCTACTTGAAGGTGTTGCCACTTCCATTACTCTGAATAAAAGAGGATTTAATGCTATGTAATTCATAATAGATAATGTATGGGTTATAAGATGAACATTCGGTTGCCATTATAAAATTTTTTTCTTTGATTGGCAAATTAACAACGGCAACTTGCAGCAAAATTTGCATATAATTTTACTAATTCACATTCGAACTACAACAGAAAGTACTCGTACACTTACTTATTATTACACTAATGCATAATAGTAGTGCCTTGTTCTTTTAAAATTATTTTTTCTTTTCGCTGGATTCATTTAATTTTGTTCCCTTCGTTCAGTCAGTCACAGTATGAAGTTGCATGTCAGAATGTGTGTGTTTAAGAGGCATGTATTCAATGCAAATTTTGTTGGCAAATTGCCTTCTTTTGATTCAGAAAAAAAAAGATAGACAAACTGCAACAGCATTAACCATCACTGCCAACGTCACCTCACCGTCATGTTAATGATGATGGTTTATAGTCATCATTATCTTCATGTTGACAACGAATGTTGGTTACATTTAAGTTTTTTTTTTGGCTTTTTGGAAAATTTGGCCACCACTTCATTGTAGCGGATGCGATTTTTTAAATGCATGTCAATTAAAAACATTTTTTTTAAGTTTTTGTCATATGACTTTTTTCAGTTGAAACACAAATCAATCGCTGATTCAATTAAATCATTAATGGAAAACTTAATTTTTTCATTAAAGGGTTGTATAAAGAGGAGTTTGTTAATTAGGTATTCATTATAAGTATTTACTAAAACATTGGCTGAATACACTTCGCCACAGAAATCAATTAAAGATGCTAGTTTATTATTAATTTAAGAATTTTTTAGGTTATATTAGAAATTAGCTTAAATTATTGTTGTTCAATGGCGGAACTTCTTTTTACTTCTTTATAATTGCAACAATAAAAGTCCCACATAAATTTATCTACGATAGAGCTTACGATTTATTGAAAACGCCACAACCGACTACATACAATCATCTTTTCACAGATAAGAAACTGTTTGGAAAACTTAGTTTTATAAAATGTATCTTCTTGTCACCAAGCCAGATATTTAACTTACTTTAATTAGACATGTCTTACCTAAGATGTACATTGCATTATATCCCTATAACGGCTAATAATTCAGTGCAAGTTTAACTTTCTTTTTGGTTTAAAATGTGTTTAAACCAGTAAATCTATACATAATTAGGTAAAAATTTAAACCATCTCTAAACGTATAGAATTGGGCGTTTAAACTGCCAATACAAACCATATGAATTTGACAACATTTATCGTAGTGCTGCCACATTATTATTTTTTGCATTACATATAATATATGGGGCACTGATTTACAGCTGTTTACTTTAAACTACATATAAATGTAAGTTTAGTTCAACTAAACCAACGTTTAAACATTCATTGATTTATAAGCCAAAAGGATAACATTGCTTCCTTATTTAGAAATCGTTGCTATCACTGGATATCGTATTAAAACCAGTGTTCGGAAATAAACATTAAAAATCGTTCCTTAGCTCGGCAGATTTGTGGAAAACACAAACGCTTATAGTGAAGTAAATCTTAAAAAAAAATAACGGTTATCTGTTTGCGATCTTCCAACTCAACAAAAAGATGAGAACATTTATTTTTTTTTTAAACCACAAACATTGTTGTGTTCGGTTCGGCACATGAAAGTTCGTTCGTTTCCGTTGTGCTTAGCACACTTTTCGCTGGTAAAAAAGCTAAAATTTTTAGTTTGCTCATTTTCATAATCGTATATATAATATATATATGGCCATTTTCTCAATGTACCGACAAACTGTCTGTTACTTAATGTCAACATAAATTTATTAGACCGATAAACTGTCTGTTAACAATTTTGGGTTTCTCAATATACCTACAAAAAACATTGTTTTCAGTTGGCAACACCTCTCAAAATACATGTAAAATATGGGAGTCAGCTGGATGAATTTATCTGTACGGCATAAAAAAGGAAAATAAATAATTGCCAGATGAGTGCTGGTTAGTTTTGCGACAAATTAGAAGCAAATAAGACATTGAGAAAACTGAATTTCTTTAATGTGCAGTTTTTCGTTCGGAAAAAAGATAATCATGTAATGAGAAAACGGCCATTAATCTTTTTCCTTATTAGTGTTGATGTCCGCCCGTCCGTATGTATGTTGAGATGGATTGTCCAAAGCCCCAATAAAGTATGGGAAATAGCAAGGTTGTTATACATTTATGGCACGTTCAAGCTTGCCGTTGAAATTCAGCCAGATCGGTTCATAAAAGGCTGAGATATGAGCAAAAACCCATGACTGTCTCTAATATTATCAATAAAATTTTTGTATGTCTGGAGGACGACAAAAGCCAAAGTTTCCTAATTAGGTACAAGCATCTTCATTATCAATAGACAAGCTCTCTTAAGAAATGTGCGGGATTGTAGAAGTGGGCGTTTCACTTCCCATACAAAGGCTTTATCAATTTCTGGGAACGGAAAGAGACAAAGCTTCCTAATTAGTAACAAACATCTCGGTTATAAAAACACAAAATGTGGGCGGCATCGGAAAAGCGAGCGTGGCACAAAATAGATTTTTTTATATCTTAAGAACGGTTAAAGAAAAATTATCCAAATTTGGTACACAGCTGGGTCATTGATACAGAGCATCTTTTTCTTAAAATACGGCTGAAATTGGAGAAGTGGGCGTGGCACCTACCTTCAAAAGGCATTATAGATTTCTGTGGTTGATGATTTTTTGTTAAAAAAGGGAAAGGGTCGCCACAAAACTAAAAAATGTAAGATAAGCCTAAAAAAGCTCACAAAAAGCCAACGAGGGTTTGCCTTACTGTTAATGCCCAGATGTCCATGTGTCGAAATCCGACCAGGCAGTTTACTGCCTGTTTTTAAAAAATAAAAACACACGAAAGAAATTATTTTGAAGAGGAAAACAAAAATTTCGTAATTAATTGTTGTTTTCAATGTAATTTCTATGATGAAATTTTGTTTTCTTTCTCTAAAAACAACCAGTTATTCTTAGGAAATTCTAAACTTGTAAATTAAAAAAAAAAAAAAATATTGTTTTTTAACAACAAACACTTTAAAAGTGTTAAATGTCTTCTTTCCCTTATTTAGTCCTTTTAGATTATTTTGTCGTCTTTACAAACTGTTTTGAAATAAAAACGAAATCATTTTTTACCCAAATGCCCCATTTCTACAAACATTTATTGAAATTAATTAATATTTTTAATAGATCTAACAATTCTAAACAAAATCTTTCTTAATTTACATATAAACCTTTATAATAAAGTTTCGAGGATTATTCTACAATTTTATGACGACTCTTAAATTGAACCTAGAGTTTTTATTAAGGGCAACACTAGTATTTCTAAAGTGTTTTAGATCAGCTTCTGTTGTTATTATTTCCCGCTTAGGACAAGCAGCTTATGATATTCCCCGCCCCGCTATTGATGGATTGTAAAATTTATAGCTACTGGACATTTATTTTCTTTTAGATGAATGGGAAAAAACGAAAAGAAAAAAAATTTTATTATTCAAATATGTACAAACTTTTATTGCTGTCTTTGTGTCACTTGTAAAATGTCAACGTCACAATTTAGCTTTTAGAGTTGTAGTAGGCTGCTGTTGTTTACTACAATTTTTTCTCCTCCTTTCCGACACTGTTTTGTTTTTGTTGTTGGCCTGCTTGTCGGTTATTGTCAATATATTATTTTTTTTTTTATAGAATTTTTATGACTTTTCTTTTATATATATGGCTGGTATTTTTCGCTATTGTCCTCTTCATTGTGACAAAAGTTGATTGTCATTTTCAGTTACTGTTTTAACAGTTCAACAGAATGTTTGTTGTTGTCGCAAGTTATTTTTGTTAAGGGAGTAATAAAGTTTTATAATAATATCTCTGGCTTTATTCGTTCTGTTCTTATTTTATAGAAGTTGTTGTTCTTATTGTTCATAAAAAAAATGAAAAAAGAAAAGTAAAAAAATAAAAACGGAAATACAATTTAATTTAGTTGTAAATTTATTTACAATACAAAAAAATATTACTATTTTATTATATTTTAATTTTACTAGCATATTTGGGTATTGTCAAGGAAAATTTAATATAGCCTAGCGTTAAGGCTTTAAAAACTGTAGCCTAATTCAAGGCAGTTTATTTCTCATTCGGCTGTCCTTGTGCGGCAATTGAAGTTGTTTTTCTATAAAAAATATATTTTCTTATTAAACATCATAAAAACTTTTAGTTATTTTTTTTTATTATTATTTTATAAAACTAAAGCATACTTTATGGTAAAATATAAACTTTTGTTTTAAATAAAATTGCCAGTTAGATTAATAAATTCTTAATGTGACACGTAGTATTTTATATAGCCAAATTATAATCCTTGTTGTTAAATATTTATTTTGAAGCTAGAGATTTTTTTGTATATATATATTTTTTTTTGCCAAAAATTACAATACATATAATTATTAGGTTGCTGGCACCTGTGACTTAGTGCTGAAATATATATATACTGCAAAGTAGTCGGGTTAAATAAATCTGTGGGGGAAAAAATAGTATTAAATTTTAGAAAAACGAGAAAGCAGACTAATTAAACAAGAAATATTGATTCAAAAGATTTACAAAATTAGTTTGATAGAAAAGAAAACTATTTCGTTTTTGCAATCACCCCTATTATATTAGTCGTTTTTTATGTCGAAGTCAATTTTAAGGTGTTTTCAAGTTAACGACGACTAAATTATTTCGTCGTTAATTTGGTATTTTCTAAGAATGTTGTGTGGATGTCGACTGTTTATCTGAAAATCTGAAGAAAAAAAAATCCTATTTCTAATTGAATCACTAAAAGCAGGAAGGGAACTGCTGATATTTACTTCATGTATCTTATTTTAGTATTGCTAAGAAACCAGTGTAATCAGTGTCGTCTTAGACAACTTCAAATTAAAGTGAGTTCTACCCTCGACGAGCTAAGAATATAAAACTTGCATTTGCTATAATTTATAATTAACCTACACATTTTTAATTGATTATCTCAAAATGGATGTTTTGAGCTAGTTCAATTTCTGGACTTAGCCATTCAATTATATTTTTCTTTTGAGGTTTATTGTTTTTTTAAATAAATTTTGAATTAAAATAAATTGAGTTAAATAGTGAAAAAAAAATCTGAAGGAAAGAATTCATCCTTACGGATTTATTGTCCCGATTGTCCCAAGTGAACTATGTTGATATTATAGACCCGCTTCAAAGTAGTAGTCTTATGTCAATTGCCTTTCCTCTGGAGCAACTATTATTTAAAAACATTATCACCAGTTAAGTGATATCGCACATCTTGTTCAAAAGTGACTCAACTCTAAATTTTAATTTACCAGGTTTATATGCTTAAACTTTGCACAATCTTTCTTTATGTTTCAATTGGTATAAAGTTACAATCAATTAAAGTGACTTATTTTTAGTTGTGTCGCAAATATAGTGGTAGTATTTCCCTACTGCTAAGTGCTTAATAGTCTTAATTCGAATTATGACACTTTTGATACAATAAGTCTGTGTTGGAGCTTATATTAATTAGACTTGTGTCAGTTTAGAATGTGGCAAAAGTGTCTAAACTTGAAAGAATTCAGCTTAAGTGACATAACTTTAATTAATTCTGTAACTTGTGCAAATAATACAAGACCTAAATGACATGGGCCCATGCTCCATTTTGGAACGGCGGGAATAAATATATAAAAAGACACAACTAAAAATGGTTCGTTCTCTTGTGTATAAATATCTAAAAAAAAACAAAAACTTTTAAGATCATAATGTATTGATTTTCTACTAAATGGTCCAAAGAATTGTTTTTAACTATATATTTTTAGGTCAAAAACAGTTTTTTTTTTTTTATTTCTGAAAAATTAAGTTTTTTGAACAAGGTGTGCGATATGTCTAAATTTCACTCATCACAATTCGTGCACAGGTCACGGGGTAAGTGCTTTAAAAACAAACGACACAAATTTCCCGCAGGGAAATTAAAACCAAGTCATTTATACTAGAATTGTTCAAGTAAAAAAGATTAATGGCAATGGACCCACGGAATTGAATTGTTAAACTATGGCGAACATAAATTTGTAAATATATCAAAAGAATAAGTTAGTTAAAAAAAATTACGCCGAATAATCGGTTACCTAATACAAAAAATATAAGAAATCTACTAGTTTTATCGCTAAACACATTTATTCATATAGCTTAAATCCAAGTTAAAACAACCTTGAGAAACTACTACACATACACGGAACATATGAATGAATATACCTACATACATATGTACATCTCCCTACAAACTTACATAAATACTGAAACAAATACACTCAAACAGCTCAAGGTAGTTTAAGCTTAAGGAAAAATGAAAATTTATGAGATTTGCGTGTTAAACGAAGAACAGTATTTTCTTCTAGTTCTATTTTTCGTTTTTTTGATGCAAGTTTATTGTCGTTGTTGTAGCTGTTGTTGCTACTAAGCGTACAGTAAATTCTCGTATATGTATGTGCGTGTTAATAATCATTTACTCCTGCAGATATACTATACAATTTTTGTTTATGAATGTATCAAAGAATAATTTCTGAGTAGGAGTCATAAAAAAGTTAATGTTAGATTATTATTATCCTGGAAAATAAAGGAAACTTAATGTTAAATAGATGTTAGAGGCAAAACGTACTAGGAAAAGCAAAAGCTAAATTTAACTTTCAAATCAAAATAATTCAAGTGTTGAAAAGTGTTTTTTATGATCGTGACTATAAAGTTCAAAGTCGTTTTTTTCAAACTTTTATTTTATGCACATTTAAATACAGAAGATTTCTTAAAGCTTTTTTCCACATTTTTGAAATTTAATAAGAGTAAAGAATAAAATAAGGAAATACTTACAGTTAAAAACTTTTATTCAAAATCATATTGACACGTTCATTTTCAAGAACTGTTTGATAAAATTTTCTTTGCAGAACTATATATAGTTTTTGTTTAATGATACCAAATATTGTTTCCTTGAGTTTAAAAGCTTAAAATGTTTACTTTTCCTTCATTCTTGCAAAGCGTCTTAAAATCAATTTTTAATTTGAAGAGCCAAATACACCACACAAACAACCATATGAAAAAGTTGTAATATGAATGTTAAATATTTTTTATATTCACTCAAACATCTTGTTGTTTTCAACTTGCTAGTATACTTGTTAACTTGGTTCTTAACCCTGGTTACCAATAACCAAAATTTCATTTAAATACTGTTCTTATAGGTCTTAAAAAGCACATTTCTAGCAGGGATGACAAAGGTAGTTTTAAAGTTGTACAAACAAACTTGTTTCTAAAATGGTCTTTTTTCTAACCCAATTGCACTTAGGCTGAACCCACACCAACAAAAGACAAAACAGTTTTTTTTAATAGTACGACAACAGAACTTAGTTCTAATGAGACAACCCCAAAATTGTGTTTTTGATATACTGCGAAAAAACATTGACGATTTTTGGGCTAGCGTCAAACAGCCCAGTAAAAAATTAAGCTTACTGGTAAGCAGTTTTGTAAGGGAGAGAAGCACAATACCCCCTTACAAATCGCTTACAAGAGGCATTATTTATATATTGCGAATTTCCACTTGGATGCACTAATTTTTTCTTCTCTGCTAAAAACCAATTGGATGGCTGATTTCGTTATAAAAAAAAAAATAATTTCTATGTTCGGTAATATTTCGGGAATGATCGTGAACACATTTTAAAATCTTTGCAATACAACCTGCTTCCATGTAAGGGAAAAACAGAAACACTGTTTGTCGATTTTGAACGTTTACGTTCGTATAGAAAATTACATTTAAAACAAAAACAAATTTTCGAATATGGTTTTTGTTTCGACAAACAGGCTGTTAGAACATTGTTCGAAAAATTTTTCTTTATAATAAGGATTTTAATTTTTCACTTACGACATGCTTATTTATAAGGGATAGTGCGAAGTTATTCAATCATTAAGTTAAACATTCACTTAAATGGTATTCGATTCTCTGCTGTTTCTTAGTAGTGTGTAATAGCCAACGCATATAACAGCGCTCATGTAGTTTTCGTGCTTCCAGAAACCAAAAAAATGTTTTAATTCCCAGCATTCAGCCTTAAACACTTTTTTATATGGTCTTTTGCAATATTAATGAAATCAACAAATTAAAGCCTATGGAACACGGAATGTAACAAGCCACATGCGCATGGGGTTCTGACGTAATTTTTCCGTCATTGCACAACACGCACATTTTAATATAGATTTTGTTTCTTTTTAAAACAAATCTGCGACCATATTAGATCTTTGATGTATATAATGTTTTGTTATATTTTTAAACTGCTTCAGAACTCCTTTAAAGTTATAAATGACCTTGTGCGACGTTGGAACAAGTATACTGTAAAAGTGTCTCCACCAATCTCTAAATCTTTTTATTCTTTAAAAAATTACAAAATCATCGACTTCTTATCGTTATTCCGTTAGTTTCTAGTTATTTCAAATAAAGCAAAGTTTCTGCTTTTTAACATTGTAGAAAGTTTGCTGCCCACTACTAATACGAAACTTTCTGTCAGAAGTGTTTGTTGTTTGCTATTTGTAGCAATGGATTACAACAAAAATACCTCTTTTTCCTGATTTTATTGTTCTTACTGTCGTAGGAAAACGTTCTAATTTTTGTTTTCTTAAAATATTCAAAGAATACAAGTAAAAAGCGTGAACATATTTTATGAAGTTTAAACATGTAACACGGCAGTAACTAAAATCACTTCCGGTGCCAAATAGAGTTTAGCTGTTCTCTATTCGTGCCAGCCAGCCAGCCAGCATAAGAGCATTCATTCATTCTCTACTCATTCACTCAGTCATTGAAACTCATACTCATGACTCTGGACAAAGTGATTGATTGTTGGAGGAAAATAATTTAAATAATAAACAAGAAAAACGTTAAACTAAAAACATTTAGGGCCGTTTTCACAACTTACCGATAGCTAAAGGTAGGATTTTATACGCCCTATAAAAAGTGTTCTATTATTACAACTTTACTTTAACCTACCAGGTAGGATGAACCTTTATATACTTTAGCCCTCACATTAGGTTAAAGTTATGTTTTAATAATGGAACACTTTTTATAAGGCTGGTTAAAGTCTTCTTTTAGCTATCGGTAAGTTGTGAAAGCGGCCCTTACACTCTTATTTATTTATTATATTTGCTGATGTATTATTAACATAGAAAAGAAAACGTGTTTGAATATAAAAAAAATTAAAAAGAAAGTATTTAGACCTTTTTAGCGAATTGGATTAAAATTATTTTTTAAGATTTGTAAGTTGTAATTAATTTGTTGGAAACTTGTGATTTATTTTATTTGTATGAATTTGTTTTTTGGTATTTCTAAAAATTTGTTTAAAAATTCTTTATCTGAAATCTTAAATGTTAAAAAACACAATTTGAAAATAATAATTTTATAAAAAAAAAAATTAAAATAAATTCAAAATTAGACTTAACTTTAAATCGATTTGATGAAAAAAAAAAATTTTAATTCCCTTAACAAATGATCTTCTGAAATTTTTAAATATTCTCAAAATACACGTCTCTAAACTAATTCGCTGATAAATATATATAAGTTCGATTTTATACCAGTTTGCCATACCGTTAATAGATTGTCTTAGCTAGATCGATCCAAATTTGGCTGAGATGTAAGCCTCCAATTTTAACCTCTAAATCTCTCATTTTTTCCTACAAACCTTTATTTTTTTAAGTCTTCTTATAGTTTATGAACTTAATTTTTCCACTTTCACCCTAAACTAACTTAGTTATCGTTTATTAGAATATTAGTAGTGAGAACTAACAAAACAAGTAATAAGTTAGTGAGTGACTTAAACCATATGAGCTGGGAGGATCAAATTTGGCTTTGATATTTTTTTATAGAAAAGGAGTACAATTGTACTCCGAATTAAAGGTTTTGGTAAGAAATTAAATGCTATGGTAAAGGGTACACACGATTCAGCACAGCTGAATAAAGATAACACTTTTACTTTGTTTAAAACAAAAAATTGTAACAATTTATTTATTTCATCGATCAAAGCAAAGAATCGCCACGACACAGGGAAGATTATCGAAAAATGGCTTTGTTTAGTTAAGGATTCCTATATTGTACAGTCGCTTTAGATTAAGAAATACTTGAGGGGTGTTTAAGCAATTATTTAAAGCATAATAAGTCATTTTGTGTAATCATGCACTATTTTTTAAGACCCCAAAAATTTTTGACAATTGTGTATTTCAATACAACCTTTCGTTAATTTTTAAATCAAAAATAAATAATTTTTCTAAAGCCGATGGCGCTTAAGTTACGTCATGATTTATTTAATCAATAACAGTTTATACTCTTCACCGAAGGTAAAAGGATATATAACATAAGTTTGTTATTCCGTTTGTAATTTATACAATATTTATCTTAGAACCTATAAAGTATATATGAGGAGGTCCATAACAAAACGCAATAATTACGTTTTTGAAGTTTTTTGATTTTTTGATTGAATCCTATTCTACACATTGAAATCTATATTACCTTTATTATAAAGTATTCCAAAACTCAATAGCTACACTGCAATTCAATATCAAATAAAATGGTTCAGAGCAAAATGCAATTATTACACATCTTTGCAATAAATCGCTACAAGAACTTTTAAAAAAGTCAACATTACAAATACATTATGCTCTGGTGGTAACTCTTAGATAATTGTTAAACGTTAGGAATTTTTGTTTAATTAACACCTTTCGCTTTTGTTAAGTTAATTGAGGAGGTCCATAACAAAACGCAATAATAACATGAATAAATACTATGATTCGGACCAAAACACAATAATTCCAAATTTGCTATCTAAATAACTTTAAAACAAACTGTCAGATAAAATAATAAATTTGTGATTAATATTATTTTTTGTAGACAAAAAATAATATGTGCTACTTACTTTAATTAAATTTTGTCGTTTATCCAAAAAAAAGGTTATGGTGTTATTATTGCGTTTTGTTATGGACCTCCTCATATATTCTAGGTCCTTAAGAAGAGCGAAGTTGATCTAGCAATAACCGTCTGTCCGTTAAAGTGGGTTTTCCAAGGAAACCAGATGTGATGTGAACTTTGTAGTTATATACTTATGCCTCATATTATCCGGAATTGCTATAAAAATTCAGCCCGATCGGTCCACAAACGGGTGAGATATGAGAAAAAATCACGACTGCCTCCAATTTTACCCAAAAATCCCTTGTTTTTGTTGTTTTTTTTTTATTTTAATTTTATGTATATTTGAGGAAAGGCAGAAACCAAAGCTTCCAAGCTTGATACAAGCATCTTAGTTGTCACAACAAAACATCTGGCAAGATGTGGGCGGGATTTGAGAAGTGGGCTTGGCACTTCCCAAACAAAATTTCTAAAATTTCCAAATAAAAAAAATGGTTATCAATACACAACATCCGGCAAAATGTGGTTGGGATGGGACAAGTGAGCGTGGCACAAATACACAGAATAAATGAAATATATTATACTTTAACTTCAGTTCAGGTTGAGAAATACAGCTGATTTTTGTTTTTCATATAAAGGAGTTAGAAAGGAGCACTTTTGCTTAAGTAACTTAAAATTTTCGATTTTTTTGAGATATTACTATATTGCAATAAAGGAGCGATATGTTCACATTACGTTTTGAAGATAATATCTTTCAAATGGTACCCATTATTTGCTTTGACCCAACGTGCTCTTTTCAGAGCATTTCCCATAATTTTTCGTAGCAATTCAGGTCCCAGCGCCCTCACTTCTTCTAGGATATTCGCCTTAAGCTGTAGGATGATTCTTGGCTTATTGGCATACACTTTATCGGGAACCGTCACCGTAGTTGAACGAAGTGGATCTTGTTGGAACGATAACTCTGATTTTTAATCTACCTCGGGCCTTAAAAAATGTTCAATCATTGTCCGGTATTAAATGCCATTCTAGTATTTTGGCTGCCCCCATATTCTGCTGTTTGTCTTATTCACGTAAACTTGATGTGAAAATGAGCCTCTTCGCTCATTATTCGAATTGATATTTGTGTCTGAATAATCGAATGTTGATTTTAAAATAAAGTTGAACAACTTCGGTTCTTTGTTAGACTTAGTACTCTTTCCATCACAAATTGCCCCAGTTTTTCAAAATTAATTCTAAAAAAGCCAACAAAAAGTACACAAAAAATGTATTCACATATTTAACTATAACGTTACTTATGCACCACCATCTACATTTTGAATTCATACACTTGAGAATTTATATGTACGAATATTACGAGCCTATTCTGTATTCCTTATCTCTCACACTAAACAGCATTTAAAGCTTTCAACTGTTTTATTATGATTGAACCAACAATTAGTAGCATTATTATATTTAAATATCAACAATTCTTCCGTTTTTTCCAAAAAGTTTAACAGAATTCGTCTAAAGGACGATACAAAAACTTGCTTCTTTTTATTAGCCTCCACTCCATTAAAGTAAAAAGGGACCACAATCCATACAACTACAAGCACAAAAATAAATACAAAGTTGGCTATAATTGTATACATACACACACACATACATACTATGTACATTAGGGAATAACTTTTTTTGAGTGCAAAATACCACTCCAGTACCATGTGGGGAATGTTGTTATGATAATTTTTGTTTTACAGGGACCGAAATAACAGTTATATTGGAATTTTAAAACAAAAAAAGCATATAGAAGTAAAAGTCGAATAACTGATTCAACTTTACCATATTGATCCTTATGAACTTCTCTATGATAAAATATATTGATTTTTAAAATTTTGATTTTCATTGTTTTGATCAAAATTAACAGTAATTTTTTGATTTTTATTTTTTTTTTTGAACAAAAATAACGGTTATTTTATAATATTTATTTTTTTAAACAAAAATTACCGTTATTTTTTTATTTTCAATTTTTTGAACAAAAATAACAGTTATTTTTTGATCGAGCAAAAATAAAAGTTGTTCTTTAAAGAAATGAACGTGTAATAATAATTTAGTTGACCTTAAATGTTTATTTTAATTTCTAATCATCATTAGGATTTCTTATGCACATGTCAAGTAAATTATTATTACACGTACATTTCTTTAAAGAATAACTTTTATTTTTGTTCAAAAAATTAAAAATCAAAAAATAACCGTTATTTTTGTTCAAAAAACTAAAAATAAAATAATTACTGTTTTTATCTGACTTGTATGAATAAAGGAATAACTGTTGCGGTCCCCGGTTTTTTAGGTTGATTCGGTGAAAAAAGTTTTCGCACCGAAAGCAAATTCTAAAGTGCCTTACATTTTTAATTTTTTAAAAATTATGATTTTTTAATTATTGTACAAATATTAATATACGTTTACTTAAGTATTTTAAAAGTTCGAATTTAAAAAAAAAAGATTTAAAAGTTAAAATAAGCGAAAAAAGACTAGAAAATGTAAGATGTAAGCTTTAAGTTTATTGTGGGTATGGTTTTACATAGTGGATTTAAATCGTGCATCACATAAATCGCACTCTCGGCGCATATATTGCTGTGCTAATGATCTTTAATTTTAGTCGATTCTCTTACCCAGTGCTTTAAATACAGTCATTAGCTTTCGTGAAGTTAATTAAAGATTTAATTAATGTTTGTTTAACTATCTTGTCAAAATAGTTGGATATGATTTTGTATCAAAAGTCATATAAGAAAAGAAAAAAATTTAAACAAGTTAAAGAAAGGTACTTTTTCTGCTTAAATTATCGCTATTTGATCAATCTTTTAAACTTACGAAAATTGGTTTGATATTGAATTTAAGCAAAAAATAAATTACTTAAGACAAGAGTAACTGTTCTAATAAAAATAAAAACAAAACTGTAACGCTTTGATAGAAGAAAAGTGACACCACATTTTTAATATTTTTTATGCCCCATACGGCTATGCGGTGGTATTTTTCATATTTGCAAAAAGTTATTACCCTAATGTACATATATTATGACTTTATACAGCAAAAACCAATTTGGTTTATATATCAGCAAAACTTTTACAAATAGTATTTATAACTTGTAAAAGCAGCTTTTTGTGAGTGTCTGCTCGTGCGAATGTACATCCAGGTAAAACGAGATAGTAAACTAATTCGGGTTTTTTTTTTACTTAAAAGGATAAAAAACCATTGTAAGCTGGTATGCCAACAACAACAAAAATTGTTGGAAAAGTTATGTTTGCAACAATGAATCAACTGAAAACACACATTCTTTCACACATTTATACAATAAAATAAAAATCAAGACAAATTTGCATAAATTTCCCGTCTATAGTGGTGTCTAAAATGGTTTATAAAAAAAGTTTGTGCCACAGAAAAATAAAAATACAAAAGAACAAAGTAGCAGCAGTTAACGGTTTTAATACAATGGTCTTCTATGAATTATGTTTAAAAGGATAAAATGTTGGTTATATTCATAAACTCGCATGCAAATGTAACCAGCGGGGAAAAAAAGTAAGGCCTTGAACTTTTGTATTCCATATACTTAAACGGTATTCGATTTTTCTTCTAAAAGATTAATTTCTTATTCCTTTCTTCTTAAGAAAGTGTTATAATGTTCTACTTTTACCTTGTAAAATATCAGCAAAATTTTATTAATTATTCCAGTTTCTTCGAAAAATTCTTATTCACAATTCTTATTCGAGCGATTCTTAAAGCATTCATGTCATTCGAAAATCTTATTGAGGGCACTGAGAGAAGTTTTAAAACCCCTTAAGTGAACAGCAAATATGCAAGGGGTTGTTCTAATAACAGGTCAGGTAAAATGCGAAAATATTTTGAATGAATAAGACTACGTTATAAGAAGGCCTTAGGATTTTTTGAGGGCGCCTTTACTACTTAATATTCCTGCTGGGTATGTGAATGTTGTGTGTGGTTTTGGTATTAGTATTGGTGACGGGAAAACATTATAGTAGAATATTGAGTCTTATTTGTTTAGAAATATATATAGTTTTTCCAAAAAAATTCATTTAAGATCTTTGTGATCAAATAGTAAAAACAAACATTGTTATTTTGTTTCTAAATTATATATATTTGTATGTGTGTTTTTCAAACGTTTTATAATTACGTTCATATTTATATATTTAAACTATCAGGGGTGTGCTGGAAATCGTAAACGTAAAACGCAAGAATTTTAAAGGCTCAGTTAGCCGGGAGTAACAGTAACTTAACCTTACCGTAAAAAAGTAAGACCAATCTATTTCTCACATATTGAGACGTAACATCTTACTGCTAACTATAACACTGCGGAACAGACATTTTGCGGTCGAGAATTTGATTGCAGATTTTTACTAATTTGAGGTCGCTGATTTCAAATCTAATCTCCATTTTTCTCTATCAGCTCTACTTTTCGAGATATACCGTTATGTCCAAAATAAAATATATTGAAATAACTTGAAAACGGTGAACCATATTCAGTTGACAAAAAATCCGAAACTCGGCAACAGTATTATCTTTAAGCCATGCTAACATTGTATTTAAATTTGCCCTGTAGTTTCAGAGATATCGAAAAGTAGAGCTGATGGAGAAAAATGGATATTAGATTTGAAATCAGCGACCTCAAATAAGTAAATATTTGCAATCATATTCCAGACCGCACAAAAAAAGTTAAATTTGTTTCCTTAAAAACGGTTGTGACTATAAATGAAAAGTGCTTTAATTTTAATATGGTCCCCAAATTAGCTTTGCAAAATACCTGGATACTGGTACCAGCTGACATCTTTTAGAGATCTACCAATTGAAAGCCCCAGAAAAGTTAAAGTTGTTAGTGCTGTCAAAACCAATATTTTAAAACATCTTTATTATAATACTTAATGTCAAATTTCTTATCAAACTCGTGTCTTGTAATGTCTAATTTATTTCTAGAGTATTTTGATGCTATTAACTGGTCATATTATATGCAAATCTAAACTAACTCGTAAATTAAAAAAAAAATTAACAGCCGTATTCATAACAAAAAGTTAGCCACAGCTTTTACATAAGTATGAGATAAAGCTTAGCACCTTGTTAGCACAGAGTAATTCATAACAAACTTTTATCCGTCTGCTAACTTTAAATAAATCAACTCTGAATATTGATGATGCCACATTATATTGCTCAAAAATGTAACACGTTTTGCATTAATAAACAAACTAAAACAAACTAAATTGTTTGAAATTTAGTGGCTGTTTTTCACAAGTTGGCAAACGTTTGGCAGCTCGTGAGCAAGAGTTTAGCAAATCGTTAGCCAGAGTTTGGTTAGTTTCCCTAGAGGGAACCGAACTGGCACCAAAGTAGTCCCGTGATAGGTCTTTTGGTGGTAGAGACCGGTTCTAGTTTTAACACTTTATATGAATAAGACCTATCACTTTTACATGGGGTTGTCATTGGAGGGGGTCAATTGACACCATTTGACCAGTCACAGATCTATTCTCAATGTACGTGCTTAGTGTAAATTACTTAAATGTAGTATTATTTCAATACAAGTATTATTTCAATAAAACAAGTCCTAGAATTAATTTTAAGAACCAAATTTAGGAAAGTATCAAAAAATGTGTCACAGCACCGGTGAAGACTGTACTGTAATTGATTACTTTTTCTACCTTTTTATTCTTCATAAACCAGTTAAGGGATTGGTTTTTCTTTCACTGGTCATGAGTCCTTTCTTTTTGTACTTGTTCTATTTTCACAAATCCCAGGAACAGTCTGTTGGACCAATTGACACAAATTTCCCGCAGGGTTATTATGAACAATCTTTCGTTATGAATACGGCTGTAACTTTTTCACCTACCCAATTATAAACTCACCACGGTGGTTTTCAGCTAACATTAGTAGCATACTAGGCTAGAGATTTTTGTATTACAATTTTAAAAATAATGTTCTTAGTATTATAAAGTTCTCCCTTGTATTTCTCTTATGGATTCAAAAACCCCCGAATTATGATTTATAAATTTTTAAAAAAAGATAATAATCATATGTTTGCGTGTTATGTTAACACAATATTAAAAATGATTTATATACTTTTAAGGTGCTGCTCTTTACAACAAGTACCAATAAATTTTTAAGATTTTTTTTTGCTTTTGTTTTAAATTTACAAAATTTCGTAAAAAAATGCAAAATATGCAAAAATATACATTTACTCACATATTTCAAAGCAGTACGAATATAAAAAGAATGTTTTTAGTCAGTACGATTTTACAAAGTTGTTAAATGTTTATGGTGTTTCCTTTTTAGCAATTTTGTTTTGCTTTTTCAGTTGTTCTTTTATTTTGTGTGCTTGCAACCTGTCATTTTGTACATACATACATACTTTTACAATTTTATGGCAAAACAGTAGTGGCGGGTGGTAGAAAAACAGCAAAAATATACTTCACTTTGCACTTGAGTGCTTATGAAAAAGCAAGAGACCAGTAAAAAAAATAAATTGTTAAAATTTTCTTGACCAAAAAAAAAAAAAAAAAAAAATTAAATAATAACACAAAATTTTGTAACAAGTTTACTTTTTTATGAATGAAAATGAAATATACATTAGCCAGGAAATAAAGATCTTAAGCTCAACAATTTGGTTAAGTAAATAAAAACATTAAGAGTACTTAAAGTATGCAATATTTACCATTTAGCTTTAACCGAAAAATTATGCAAGCATTTAAGTTTTATATTATTTGTAATTTAACTTTTTATTTAATTAATTGTTTTCTTTTCAAATTCAGAACAATTTTTGTTAAAAAAACACCTAACAACAAAAAGTTTTTCTGAAACAAAAAAAATTGTTTGTCTCTCTAAAAAAAAAACAATATTTAAAACGCTCATTATATAGGTTTATAAAAACTTATTTATGATTAATTAACCATATACAGTAGACGCTCACAAATTAGAGCTTTCAGTAATTCGAACGTCCAGAAATTAGAATCAGTGTTTGCAATACATTAAACGCTCTAAAATTCGAATTTATAGTTCTAATTTCAGAGCGTTTTTTTTTTTTTTTGTTATTTGAACACAAGAAATCCGCAATTTATTTTTATTCTGTTTGAACATGTAAAACAAAAAAGGGGAATTACCAAATTTTAGATGTGTTTCCTTATTTGTTGTTTTTTTGTCGCATTTATATATATTTGTGGCTAGTTTATTTGTGAAATTCGAAACATGTGTACATATTTTGGAAGTCTCTATTAAAAAGTGAAAGTGTATCATTCGAAATGTCAAATAAACGTAAAAAAACACTTTATCATTGGAAACGAAGGTCAAAATATTAGAAAAGCTTGACAAAGGGTTTGAAGGGAAAATTAATGTTACGACATCTTCCATCAGCTATATCAAATCACATAGAACAGCAATATTAAATGCTGTTTTCAACACATATCAGGAAGCAAGCAATAAATCTTTACATAGCGCTGAATACCCAAATATGGTAAGTCGTCTGTATGAGTGGTTTAAAGAGAAAGCTAAAAAAATATTTAGAGAGGAATATCCCTATAAAGATGAAAATGCATTCCGTGGAAGCAATGGATAGTTTTCCAAATATAAGAAACGACACGGTATTTTCAATTTTAAAAAATACATTTAATGTCAATCAAATAAAATTGAATTGAAAAAAATTTAAGTAATTTTTATTTTTTATTCGAAATAAAAACGTCCAGAAATTAGAATAATTCAGAAATTAGAATTGCCTCAAAAACAAAGCGGTTCTAATTTGCGAGCGTCTACTGTATAAGGAAAAATTGCTAAAGTTGTATTCATAAAAGAAAAAAAATCTATTAAACCTTTAATAAACCATTCATAAAGTAAGAAAATTTATTGTTGGATTTACCCTTCTTTAAGCCAAAAATAAAATTACATATTAATAAATGTTTGCATTTTATGATTTCTGAAATATGTTAAAAAATAAAAATAAAAACGTTTTATTTATTAATATTGAGATGTTTAATCATTAAATTAATGTTTTTTTTTTATTTTAGACTACCAATTCTAAGTTATATTGTTAAATATTTTAAATTTGTTATGTGATTTAAATGAATGCGTTCAGAGGCAAATTCAGATATTCTGTTTAATTATTTTTAAAATTATTGCAATTAGTTTTTTTTTAATGTTTTAAAGAACGAATTTTTGTTCAAAAATATAAAAAATAAGGAAAATAAGCAATCAAAATAATAGTGATGCTAATAAAAAGTAAACAAACTTTTTATTCGAATACTTTCTTATCGTATATTTAAAAAAGGTTCAAACAAACATTTTTATAATACCTTTCGGCAAAATTTTGTTCAGAAACTAAAATAAAATGTATTTTTATATTATAAAAATAATTTTCAAGATCTTAAATTATAGAAAAATATATTAATTATAGAATATCATGTGAACCGAATAGAAGTTTCATGCATCACTAGCAATAACGAGGTTATAAGAGGTTTATAAGACATAAAGCGTTTTATAGTTATTTCATTCTTTAAACTTAAAATAAGAACTTTTTATGAATATGGCCGTTATTCTATGAAGGTATTATAATATAATCCAATATATATTTTGCTAAATGAAAGCTATCTTCTTAAAAACTCGCTTTTAATAAATAAAACGTTTTTTATTTACATAAAATAAAAAGGAATAATAATTTAAAATCTATTGCCTACTTTAAGGTAATTATGAATTCATTTCTTCATTCCCTGCAATTGTATTTTGTTTATGTATGTATTTACGTGTAAATAATGTTTTTGCATTTATTTATCATAATTAATCTTTTGGAATAAATTACACAATAATGGTAATAAATTTAAAAAATGTGATTAATGTCTTAATTTAAATGAAAAAATGCACAACCATAAGGCGTAGGAAAACAAGAGCGGCGGTAGAAAAAAACTAACGACTCAAATATGGCTTCCTAAACCGCAACTTACTCACTGCAACACACATTGGCTTGCTCGTTCCACACAGAAAACAAAAAACTCGCATAGTTTTTATGTTATTGTAGTAAAGTGTAAATTACTTTACTGCATTATCAGAAACAAAGCAGCCATTGCTACTTGCTAGTAAATGTGTTTGGAACTACAAATAAACAGTGGCAGACAAAAGTATTCTTAAGGGTACACAAATATCGTAAAGTTTACAAATAAAGTATTTGGTATTGCAACTAAATACAGTTGAACCTCTGTATTTTAATTTCTGTAAGTCGAAAATTCTTTAAGTCGAAGGGAATCTCTTGGCAATAGCGGTGGACAGGCCAATTCACATGATTTTGTTTCTATAACTTGAACTTTTTTATCTTGAATTTTTTTATAGCTCAAAGTAAAATATTTGCACCACGCGTGGGCACACTTCCCCAAGAAGAATTTTTTTCCGAAAATTTCTTGCCATCTTAAATTTTTGTTTTATTTAAAACTAATTAGCATTTAAAATATAACATTTATCTTTAGTTAAATAAAATTTGATCAATTTAAATTCAATAATTCTTATCACATCACACAATATTTCATTAAATGAAATCTTTAAATATGTACACATTTATTTATACGAAATAAAATTAAATAACATGAATACCGAAAGAATTAAATTTTTTGTTGTGCGTTTATTACAAAATTCACTAACTTTAAGTTTCTGTAAGTCGAACTTTTTTGTCGGGATAACAGAGTTTCGAGTTATAGAAGTTCAACTGTAGTTGCATTAAAATTATTATGTACTTTTAGATTTGCAAATGTAGTCCCTTTAATTACAATAAAAAAAAACATTTATGTACATAAAAATTTCACAGAAGTTTGCGTAAGAAATTTTTAATAAAAGTTTAATTGCATTGTTTTTTATTTTTATTTATTAACAATTTTATATTGTCTAAGATACTTAATGAGAAGACCTGTATTTCGCTGCAAGTGGTTCCAGTGCAGATTATATTTTTCCCGTGACCGGAAACTACTTGAAACAAATATTGGTTTTGTTCCTCACTAGTATTCAAGATCTAATTACTTTTTACCCGTTAAGTAAACGAAAAAAACATGTAAGAGTTTGTTTGGAAAAAATTAAATTTCCTTCAAGAATATGGCCATTAAAGTTGTAAAAAAAATTCTTTAGTAATTTTATGCGCAATTTACGAGCAAAAAATGTCACATGTTATTTATATGGGAAAACTGTAAGTCATTGAGGGTCGCCTAGAATCAAAATATGGTGCTGAGACTGTGTGAGAGTTTTTTTAAACCTTCTAGAGACTTTTGAGATGAAAGAAAAAAAACTTTTTTTTTTTGTAAAGCAAACTAGTTGATATTTTTTCAAATACAGTGCGTAAAATAAATTATGGAATCGGGAAAATATTTTATAATAAACAATGTCTTTAATAATGCCCAATATCTTTTATGTTATTAACCACTTAAAAGGAATGAGAAACATCTTATTAAGAGTCATTATTGCATTATTATACATAATTTATAAGCAAAGCAATTCCTTGTGATTAAAGTTCAACGAAAATATTTCGCCTACTTTTTTGTATCACTGTACTCTCAAATTCTCTAACCAATACAGCTTCAAAAATGTTTTGGCACCACCGGCTTAAGTTTAGAATTTGCTACCTATATGTATACCTAAGAGGCTCAAAAGCTTAACACTAGTTCAAAATATCTCATTTTCATATTCTTGCTCTGATTTTGAAATTTTTTTTTGTATAAAATCTACAAAAATTTTTCATAAAATTTTTTTTTTATTTAAAATTAAAAACTGTTATAACGAAATTTTGATTTAAAAAGCTTATTTTAAATAAAATCTACAAAATTGTTCATAAAATTGCTAAGAAGGCAACAAAATCATTTCGAAAAAAATACTCAAGTTGTTTACTTTTTTTTATTTTCTTTTAATATTGTTAAAAGAGAGTGCAATTTGTTTCAAAATAATAATAACTTTAAATAAATGTGAAACTAATTATCTATGCTCTAATTGGTTTTTATTTATTTTGCAAACCGAATATGTCGTATGCCACTTTCTTGTTGAAGTGAAGTGAAAAATTTTTTTTTTTTTTTTAAATTTTCAAAATTTTTTTATGGAATTTCTAAAAAAACACCGAACAATTAAAACAGTTTCATTTATAAAAATCAATTACAAAAATGCATTTTTGCCTTCCACTGTATTCAACTTTAGTACTTATTACAATTTACAAGGAAAGAGGAAAAAAGAGGAACCTAACCAAACAACTCTAAAGCTTTTATAACATGCAACCATCATTCATTACAACTCATTCAAATACAAACCTTCAACAAAATCCAAAGCTTAAAAAAGAGCAGCCAAAAAGCTAAAACAAAATGTAGCAATAAATACGATTAAATCACAACAATAATAACAAAGACTAGGAATGTCGTTGCAAAATTGTTCAATTAAATGCACACTGACGAGAAAAAAACTACACATGAATTAAACACACACACAGACAAACACACTCAGATACACACTTACTCAACATTAACATTGAAAGGACTTAACAAACCTTGTTTCCGACTTCTGTCTCTCTTGCCCTCACTCTCATTTACCGACTTCCTAAGGCTACGTTTTTTTTTTTTTTTGTTTAAACAAAAAACTTAAACAAAGGAATAACTATGTGGACTATTTAAGAAACTAAAAAGTTACAACTACAACACTGAATTTAGAACAATTGTTGGCTCTAATTTGCTAGCACGACTATAATTTTGTATACCCTTCACTACAGGTGAAAAGGGAATATATAGGTTTGCCATTCCATTTGCAACTTCCACAATATTGAACTTAGGCGCTATAAAGTAGCGAAGTTGATTTAACGATGTCCGTCTGTCTGTTGAATAGACTTTTCCGAAGACCCCAGACTTATGGGAACTAAGTTGTTTATCTGTGGCAAAAAGGAAAGCGTGCTTAAGTCGACTTAAGCAAATTTTAGTAAAAGGCACCTTTATAATTCCCATGCTTAAGAATAGTTTTGGGCAAAGTTTCAATTATTTTGTACGATTTTTTTAGGAAGTTAAAGCAAAATTCTTTTTGCTTGTTTTTTTTAATTTAGAATTTAAGCTTAAACTTAAAAAAATATAATCAAAGAAAAGTGATGATTTCATAAGGACAAAAATATCTTTTCAAAGCAAACCTTTAAAAGTTTAAAGTTGCCTTTCTACAAAACTAAAACATATACTTAAGCACTTGTTCCTTAAAATTTTACTATTAAAGTTAAGCCCGACTTCTCTACAAAGGACTGCGAAATAAGCAAAAAAAAACACGATTGCCTTTAATTTTTACCCATAAAATCCCCTATTGTTGATTTTTATTTAATATTTTTTTTTTATATTGTGTAAACTTCTTTAGCTTTTTTTTTAAATAGAACAAATACATAATGATGTGCCGCTTAAAAAATGTACTCAACTTATGTTGTTTAATTCTTTTGATAATGGCTGTTAGTGGGTGAGTGGTCAAAGACGCTGCATTCCGTTTGTTGAAGGGTATGAAAGATTCGGCACATCCAAATATACCAATAAAACTTGTTTTGTTTTTGTGCTCAAACACATGAATATTAAAATATCAAGGTTGGCAATCGAAACGAATTTCGGTATTAAAATATTTGCTATTTTGGTATTGGTATTAAACTATTTTGTATTTCGGTATTGGTATCAGTAACGGAATCGGTATTTTAATTTTATCGGTGTACTGATAAATAAACTTTTATAGCGGTATATGTATATCGATATTATAATTAAATGAACCAAACCAAAAAAAGCTTATAGAATAAAAAACACACGTATTTAAAATAAAGATAATTCATTTGATATAAAAGATTTACCTTTTATTTTTATAAATATAAGAAAACTCTTTTTAAAAATATTTGCATCAAGTAAATTGCATTGTTAACAAATTTAATTTAATTATTAAGACATATTTTTAAAAGGAACATAGTCATTCTTGTATCCCGTTGTAATTTGACGTTAAATTTTCCAGTCTGAAGATAAATTTGAACTGCAATTGTTATTAGATATCTTTATCAAGATTTATGCTACTACTTTGGCTAATTGTGTCCATCTTCACACATACTCCTTCTGTATGATCAATTGTTTTTTTAACTTAAATAACCTTGTTAGCGCCACTGTTGTTCAATTACTTAACCGTTTATCGATCGGTTACTTATATATCGAGACAGGGCAATCTCAATCTGTCAAAAACTAAAAAACATGTAAAAATCCCAAGCCTTGAAAAAGCGCACATTTTTTCTTTTTGTAATTGTAAAGCTATTGTAAAGCTATTTAAAGTTGTAAAGAAAAACATTTTCAAATAGTAATCAAAGTGATTGGTAGTCGTGAAATTAGAATTTAACTCACCTTGTTAAAGGCTAATTTGTTTAAAAACGTTATTTATAAAACAGCTACAAACCTATTTGTCGCGCTTTGTTTTCATACTAAAAAGTATGTATTTATTTTCACTAACTAATTTGTATTTATTTATGAAAACTATAATTTACCTAGGAATTTCAACATACAAATGCAATAAAATCTGAATTTACCAAAACTTGTATTTGTTGTTTACAATCTCGTGAAAACTGGGCGCTCGGGCAAATTCCCGTAACAAACCTTTAAAAGATATTTTCACATGTCCCCAAAAAAAATGCTCCTAAGAAGGTGAAACTATCACATATTTTTTTTACTCTTTGAAAAATTTATATCATTTTTTAATACCGAAACGGTAATACCGGTATGATACCTGTATTAAGGGAAGAAACGGTATTCCTTTATCGGTAAAAAAAAAAAAATACGTTATTGGTATCAATACCGGTATTCAATTAAAACCGTATTTAAACGGTGTTCGTATCGTTTGCCAACCTTGCAAAATACACATACTACATACTTAGATATTCCTTAAAATATGCAGTGAAATTGTTTGTTTAAAAATGAAACAAAAAGAAAAAATATATCAAATATTTACCTGTACTATATGATTTAAATTGACGTTTATTTTAAACTGCTGCTGCAAAAAATATAACAAAAGTAAAATATTCATAAAGGCACATGTTCGTTTGTCTGTTAACAATTTAATATTACAGGTAAACTTGATAAAAAAAAACCTTATAAAAGTACATGTTTAAAATTTTTGCATAAATTATAGGACTTTTAAATTACTGAGGTATTTATTAGAACTTTTTGTAAACCTATTTTTCTCCTATTTTTTTTTTCAAATGTTTATAAACCAAAAAATTACTTTCTGCAATCATAATTACACACTTTGCATGTTTATTTAAATTTTATTTAATAGTCTTGATTGTTTTAATTTAATTTTTTTTTTTATATTGAAAATTATGCAGTTACATAAATATTCCTAAGAATAGAACTCCTTTTAAGGAACAATAAAAAAGTGACTTACTGGTTCCCGTTAAAAGGATTTATTGTAACACGCTAGGTTTGAAATGTAAGCCAAGAACTTGGAGTTTCTTTAATACATAAGAGCAATTTAAAATTAAATACCACTTTAAATTTCTGACGGCATTTATTGTTAACTACAAGTTAACTACAAGTTTAATACGTATGTATATACGTTATCCTGCAGAATGCCACTTGCTGACAACAATTATATGATGCAGATGTTATCTTGTTTTATAAAAAAAAACCAACGAAACGATTTTGATATGTCTACCAGCAAGGTTTTACACCACGAACAAATTAGGGAATGGTAAATCGATTTCGATTCCAATCGAAAATCTGGTAAAAATAATCGATTTTTTGAAATCGAATTTGCGTATGCGATTTTATACTGAAATCGATTATTGGGCTTTTAAAATCGATTTTTTTATTGTTATCAAAATTTTGGCAGTTTTTAATTTTAATTAAATCCATAAATTATGGGCATGGCATGCACAATATAGCTGGATATTTTTTTGTGCATGCATAGGTGTGTAGGTGGTATGTTTATTCCAAGTAATAAGTTGTAGTTTTACGTATTTACCTATAAGTACCCTTGGTATACTTCCAACTTTAACATAGGGAAAAAACAAATCATAATTACAAGAAAATATCTCTCCATCTTTCCGATACAATGACATGCAAACGTTTGTTTTAAAAAACTAACTTAATAGTAATTTAGCAAAGAAACAGACGCCACTGATCAGCAAGCAAGAAACGAAACGAAATCACTTTCGATCGGAATTGATTTTTGGGACTGGCCTGATTTACTACACAAGAACACAATTTTAATATGTAAAATATACATACATACATATCGCACTTGTCCCTCTTAAAGTCATCTCAAAACTTACACATTTTCACTTTTTGCAGGAAAATTAAAATCAGAGTCATGTTTACCCACTGTAAAAATCTTAGTTCAATTTCTCCAGTATATTGCCAAAAAAAATTCTGGTGATCCCCTTTGTGGTATAAAGAATAAGTTTGCAAATTAATCTTAAATGAGTTTGAAATCGATTTTAAAATCGATTTTGAGGTTCGATTAATCGATTTCAAAGACCGAAATAAAAAAAGTCGATCGAAAAATCGAAAATCGATTTTGGAATTCATTTACCATTCCCTAGATCAAATAATACGTGAAAATTACGCCGCCATTTGCGAGAGAATAATACTGATATGTGCAAGACGATCCAGAGTATCTGCCGTACGGGCTTATTCCACTATAATCTCAACTCCAAGTAGTAAAAATGGTGTGTCTACCAACGTCTCAATAGGCGGGTTCCAATGCAGAGGTGCCAATTTTAGTAGACTTTACATTCATGTCGACCATGTACTAAACACCGGATACGTTCGTAAATGCAGTTTTTGCGCATCAGTTGCGCATTAGTAAAGTTGAATGTTCATTAATGCATCACCAGTAAGAAACTTGGCATTACTTTCATGTGTCAAAAGTTTTTTTATGCAGTGATGCCGCAGTTCTGCAGCAAATATTGGCAATTATTGCATCAGTTAATTTTCTGATGCAATAACTTTTAACATTAAAGAAATCGTTTTATTTTTCTTTGTTGATGCTTTTTCTTATAATTTAAAAGAAAACTATTATTTTTGGTTAAATATTTTCAATAAAATTTGCCATCGCGATTGTTGATAACATATTTTTTTAAAATTTTATGTTCGCTCATTAAACTTTTAAAATTTAGCTTGTGTTCGAAAACTCAAACTTTGCACAGCTGTTGTGCAGTAAAAAAGCATCAGCATCACAAGTGCAACTGGTGATCACGCATCAGCAACAAAATTTTGCATCACTGCAGCAGTGATGCACAGTTTTGGTGCATTTACGAACGTAACCACCTTTTTAGGTGAACGAGCTACCCTACCCCCACTGCAGAAGCAGCTTCTGTCCTTAAGTAACAGCTAGTTAGCCTCCTCACCTAACTTCATGATTCTCGAAAGGCGGTGTTTATAGGAACTATATTTATACCCATACCAACATAATGTTAGGGGTCGTATGCGTTTTTGCTTATGTGTATCACACATAAAAATATTGGTTCTTGACCCACCTTTTTATCTACTCGATCTAAAAATTTTCGTACGTCCGACTGGCTGCTAATGTAAAACTTGTGCACAAAGTACTGGTCGCTAAGATAATTTGATGGAATTTTGTACATGTGTTTTAATTTTCATAAGGACGAAGCCTATTATTAATAGTGCGAATCTGTTCATTTTCGTGGGGACTTTGAACCAATATTTTTTTTATGCTACAAATTTTAGCATAAACCTATGATAACCACCATACCTTTATTTGTGTGAGGTAAAATTACGAGGAAGCGCTAGTAATTTTGGCTTGTGAAGTTAAAAAGTCAGATCTTCCAAGATCGCGACTGAGCAGAGAACCATGTAAACCAGTTTCCTCAGTACCATATAGGTACTATACTGGTTAGACCCATAACGCTGATAGAAAATCTTGAAAATACGATTTAAAGAGTCGGTTTTTGAGAAGCTCGAACTGCTAGTAGATTTTCCTGTATGATGTTGCTATAGAAGCAAAACGCACGATAAAACAAAAAGTTTTCAGAGAATTATCTTAATTTTTTTTACTATAGATCTATGACAATTATGTGTGAAACAAAATGTCGGTTAATTTCTTCTGAGAAATAATAAGGTTCATTGTCGTTGATTCTTTAGTTCTTGAATTGTTCTTGGCCTATTGACGTACACTTTTTGTTTTAAATATAATTAACATCGGCACGACGTGAGATGACACGGCCATTGAATTTCTCGCGCAAAAGATCAATTGCTTCGTTGGCTGTGTGGCAAGTGGCAACGTGCTGTTGGAATCACATATCGTCAAGCTCCAAGTCCTCAATTTCTAGCTACAAGAAGTCCGTTATCATCTCGCGATAGCGAACACCATTCACGATAATTGCTTGTCCGACCTCATTTTCTCACTATCGTGAACAACAGCAATGTTTTCCGCACAACGAACTGGGCGCGCAAGCACATACTCTTTTACAATTCCTTCAGACCCGGTTTGCTGAAATTTGCGCACAATTCTCCCGATTGTGGACACTATCATAGCTCAGCATAATACATATATATTTTATTTTTTCTTGTAAATTTGACAAGGATATTTACAACAACTTCTATCTGGTCAAAAATGTTTATTTTTTGTTTAATTTTTCAAACAATCTGTTTTATTTCTTCTTTTTTTTATTATTTTATTTTTTAGCCCGTTTCCTGATGACTTAATTTATGTTTGTATCTTTCATTCTGTTTTATGTTTTTTTTTTTTTTGTTTTTAATTATAAAAATTCTTTTAAAACGTATTTTTATGTTGTTTGTCTAGCTGACTTGGCTGACTGGTCAGTTTTAATTTCATGGTTTAGTAAACAAAACAATAATAAACTAAATGAAATATATATAAAATAGTTTACTTTTTATTTAAGAAAAAACTCAAAAACACAGCAAAATTGAAAATTTAAAACAAGAACTAAAGTATTTAAAAAAACAACAATAAATAAAAATTTTTTAACGTTATAAATATTCTCTGCCTTTTAACGTGAAACTAAACTTTCTAAAATGTAATTTAATACTAAAAGTTTTTTAATTTAAATTTTAATTAATTTTTCATTTCTTCTTCTTTTCAGATACACTTTTGTTTCTCGATCTCACTCAACAACAATGAAGTTTTAATGTACGTATGCTGTGCACTATATTAGATACGCTCATATAACCTAATTCTCTTTCAAGAAGAAGGCAAACTTATTCATATTTAGGTTTTATAATCGTTATTTTTTCAGCATTATACATATTTGCATTTTGCCTACATTTTTCCGTTCATTTTAAATTTTTATTAACTCCTCTTTGTTGTTTAATAGATACAAGTATTATTTAACGTTTTCTCTTGGTTTCATGATAATTTTTATGTTCACTGACACGTTTCAAATGCAACGAAGCGCAAATCACTACATATCGGTAGAAGAACTGCACAAAAAAAAAATGTGCAAGACAGCTAACAATCCACTAGACGCTGTTCTAGTAGAAAGACAATACAACAACAAAAAAAAAACTAGCAACAATTTTTTTTTGTTTAACAACCAGATAATGAAGTTCTAAAACAGAACCCTCTTTTGCAAAAAAAAAAAAAAAAAAATACCATTGTTAAGTTTTCGTCTTTTCGGTTTTTGCTTTGCACCATGAGTCTGTAGCATGTCTGCCATAAAAGCTCAATGTCTGTCAGTCTGTCATTAACAAACTTGCATGTCTATATATTTGTCTGCATGTCTGCCCACCTTCCTTTAATACTGTTCCTTAACTGCAGTATTGTTACAACATCATTATTGAAGTAATTACTACAATCTTTTGTTTCTTTCATTTATTCGTTTGTTCGTTCGCTTTATAAATATTTAAACATTTACATAGTGAATAATGATGAAAGAATAGAAAAAGAAAAAACTGAAACGTTAAAAGGCCTAAAAAACCAAAACAAAAATGTTTTTGAATCCAAAAAAAAAGATATAGAAATCAGTACTTTAAGTTGCTAAAGTCTACTATCATATAATTTTTCCTAAATAATTCTATGTATAGGTTGTTTTCTTAGCGGCATGATAACTATCGATAACTATGGTTTGACAGCTGAGAATGTAAAACTGTGTTGCCATTTCTGTTCAGTAAGGTTTGTCAAGTCATCTTTCATATTTTGGAAATTTACTTTGAAAAAAAAAAAAAAAACAAATCTGTTCGCGAAGTTCAGAGAGCACATTATCCATTTTTAAGAGGCTCATTTCTGGCTACGTTAATACTAGAGCAAAATTTCCGAATTTGGAGCGAAAACAATTCTGAAGCCGTTAACGAAAAACTATTACATTCATTAAAATTTACTCTTTGGTGCGGCAGCATCGGTCTTAATTTGTTTCAAAAAATTAATTAGGTAAACATTAGCGACATTTGGTTCCAACAATGCGGCGCTACTTGCCATACAGTGCGCATAACGATCGATTTATTGCAAAAAACTCTAATTTCAAAAGTAGTCCTGTTCACTCGCTTCCTCGTTCGCGTGATTTAACGCTGTGTTAAATCATTGTTTTTGCCAACAAACCAGTAACTTTTGAAAAATTTTAAGCCAATAGCAACCATTGATGCCATACGACCAAAAAAGTAGTCAAAATTTGGACTGATCGAATAGACCATTTAATTCGTAGCCGCTGCGGATATTATTGGAAATATTATTTAAAAAATAAAAAACATGAAATTATTTAACAGATCATTATAAAAAAAATTCATTCGAATAATATTTTGACTTGTATTATTATTTTAAGTTCTAATACGGCTAAAAACACTTTATTTTAATTCAATATTCAATGAATTTCATCCTCAACATCATATTTCATTAAGCCCTTATGACACTACATTTTTAATGCATTGTTCAAGTTTTGGTGAACAGTGCAAATATAATGTAATAGAAAAATAACCCAAGTGCAAAGAGTTCAGCTGTTTTAAGATAACTGTCAACAATTTTAAAAAAGTTATCGATAAAATATGAAGTTATGTCAAAAAAAATGTAAAATTGTTTAACTTAAAATTGACATTTCATGCTTGAAATATTAAAAGTGTTGCTGAATCAGCGGTTTATGTGCAAATTCAGCGATTTACCGCTTTTTGTTTTTAGGTTTCTCATAAACAAAAAGTTGGCAACATTTAAAAAAAATAAACAAAACAGGGATGGTTAAGTTGTTTCAATTGTACTTTTTCGTTGATACTTTTTAAACTAAGATTAATGATACCTTTTTGTGGTGTTTTTTATGAACATAAATAAAATTAATTTCAATTAAAAAAACCTTTTAGCACAATTAGGGTAAACAAAGTTGTTGGTACAATTTTAAAAATTCTCAACCCATTCCTGAAACAAAACCAAAACAAGAGAAAAAAAAACTAAAGAACTTTGTTTACATTTTTTTTATAGTTTGCTCTTTCTAACATTTACTGTTTCTTTCTATCAATTCTATATCAATTAATGAATAAAAAATGTAGTATCATAAGGGCTTTACATACAAATTATTGTTATTTACTTTTTTATATTCCACTGTAAAAGGAAACCAAACAAATAGGGTCTATAGGAGAATCAAATATGCATATTCTACTTTGAAAAAGCAGTAACCCTATAGATACATTTTGTGAAAACATATTTGCAAGGAGTTTAAAGTTAAAAAAAAATTTTAACGATATTTGCGCTAAATAGAGTAATACTTAATTGTGAAATGACAATCCTTGGTCGGTGTTCGTTTAATTTCGTAATCGTAGACATATCGTCATATAAAATGCAAAAGGGTCTATTATCATTCAAAAAAAGAAACTAAATAAAAAGCAAAGTATTGTGATTACATATACCATAAATTCATAATTCGTTAATGATATTAACCAGAAAAAAAAATAGTTGCCTTTTTATTAAGTTTTTTATCTGTTCTGAAATGTTTTTTTTTAAATTATGATAGGCCGTTTTGCATTTTATATGATGATACTCTTTTTTTATTGGCTTCTTACAAGAGTATTTATATGTTTATTAATTTTTTATATAAAGTCAACTTTTGTAAGATATCGGCAAATATATACCGTTTTTTCTTAAAGCCCTTATGACACTACATTTTTAATGCATTGTTCAAGTTTTGGTGAACAGTACAAATATAATGTAATACAAAAATTTACCAAGTGCAAAGAGTTCAGCTGTATTCAGATAAATGGCAAACTGTCAAAAATTTTACTAAAGTTATCGATAAGAAATGAAGTTATGTCAAAAAAAATGTAAAATTGTTTAACTTAAAATTGACATTTCAAGCTTGAAATATTAAAAGTGTTGCTGAATCAGCGGTTTATGGGCAAATTCAGCGATTAACCGCTTTTTGTTTTTAGGTTTCTCATAAACAAAAAGTTGGCAGCATTTAATAAAATAAACAAAACAGGGATGGCTAAGTTGTTTCAATTGTTCTTTTTTGTTGATACTTTTTTAACTAAGATTTATAATACCTTTTTGTGGTGTTTTTTATGAACATAATTAAAATTAATTTCAACTAAAAAAAATCTTTTAGTACAATTAGGGTAAAAAACTATAATTTTTAAAGGTTGTTTGTACAATATTAAAAATTCTCAACGCCATCCCTGAAACAAAAACATAACAAGAGAAAAAAAAAACTTTGTTTACATTTTTTATAGTTTGCTCTTTCTTACATTTACTGCTTCTTTCTATCAATTCTATATCAATTAATGAATAAAAAATGTAGTGTCATAAGGGCTTAAGGCTAGTTTACGCTATTATACTTTGTATTAAAAAATATCAAAAACTCAAGTAATATGTAAAAGTGTGATAGTGTGAATGCAATGTGTTATGGAAATGACAAGTATGTATTACGAAATTAAAAATTGGCATCCCATACGACTTTATCGTTTTTTGAAATTTGTCAAAACAGGGTTGCATTTTAACAAAAGCATGTTCATGTGTGATAGTGTGAACACAAACTGTAATGTTTAATTAGATTTTTTAGATTTAGAGATTAGATTTCTATCTCACAAAGTATTATGGACTACGTAAGACGTATGTGATAGGTAAACTAGCGTTTCTACATGTTTTACTTGTTAAAAAGTTGTGTCTGTAATTCTTTTTCACATTTCTACCTTCCTGTACTCTACACAATATATAAAGAGTGGGTTTTGATTTAGAGTTTTCAATGCATTTTGGCACTATACCCACCTTTTATTATACTGATTCCTTTCATAGTCGATTTATGCATGTACAACGTACATGTCTTTATTATGGACACCGCTAACAAAACTATTTTTAACGAAAAATTTAAACATATTATGGTTACTTCAGCCATATAATTGTCACCTGCAACCATATTTTAGTTCCTCTTTCATCTTTCTCTATCGTTGGAGCATAGGACCCCTTGCAGTAACGGCTTCACTCATCGTTGTTTTTGAACATAAATTTGGTACCTCCAATTTTGTCGTACCGGCTTTCAAAGCAGAAGGATTTCCCGGAAGTTCTTCATTACCCCGACTGTGTTCATATACTTGTTTTGAACTCATGTACCGTGTTATGTTTGCTAGATCCTCCATCGGAAACCTCCTATTGGCGGATTGGGAAAGCTCACCTTGTTGTTTTTGAAATTGAGGGCACTGGGGAAAAAAATATTTAGAGGTGACTAAAATCTAGTCTAAAGAATATCAGCTGGATATTTAGTACCAAAAGGAGGCAGAGGTTGAGTCAACTGGTATGGTTGCTTATGGTAGCCACGGTATAATACGGCTATAATGTTTGTTTGTTAAACAGTTCATGAGTATGGTTCTTAAATGGACCGAAAGAGTATTCTAAATAAGACTGAATGAATTAAATGAGTTGAATTTGTGTTTTAACATTTTTGTTTACTGTGATATACAAAATAAACATGATTTTATTACAATGTGCAAATACACACGACTATAACTGCTTATACCAGTGTTTGAAAATAAACATTAAATATCGCTCCTTAGTGTTCGGTTCGGTAGATTTGTGGAAAACACAAACGCTTATAGTGTTTGAGTAGTAAATCATAAAAAATAACGTTTTCCTGTTTGTCATCTTCGAGCGCAAAAATAGTGCTGTTCTTATCCAACTCAACAAAAAGATGAGAACAATTAATTCCGTTCGGGTTTTTTACAAAAAAACACAAACTTAAATGTGTTCATTAGTGTTCGTTCGTTTCAGTTTTGCTTAGCACCCTTTTGGCTGGTAAAAAAAACAAAATTTTTTTACAAAAACAAAATACATATACGAAAAAAAAAAACAAAAAGCCAGCAAAATAAGCTTACACAAACAAAACAAAACACATACACATACAAGCTTTTCGTGCTGCGGTCGTTGCTATATTGTTTTTGTTCATTTCTTTATCAATATAAAAAAAGAAACCTTACAGAACATTAAAATATAATGTTTGTCTACAGTAGTGCTGGGATACTATCGATATGTGTCGATAGTTCAGATTTTACTATCGATACTATCGCCTTAATGATTGTACTTGAGTTGGAACACTTTATTTGTTTACGTTCAAAATAAAAAGACATCAATTATTTGATAAGAAATTGTATTTTTTTTTCTAAAAACACAAGCATGTCCACCTTATTTAGTTTAAGGCAGTTTCTCCTGTTACCATCCTGTTATCATCGGCAGCTGAAAAGTACCTTTCTAAAGAAATCGAAGTATCAGAAGTTTCATTTGAATTTTTGCACGCAAATGGCAACTATGGATTCGTTAGAGCGTATTTTTAAAAGGTTGTATTGGGGAATATGAAACTCTGCCAGAATTATGGGATAAAAAAGTGTTAAATACCACAATAGACATTTTAAGAAAAAAGAATATGAAAATCTTTTAGATTAATTAAAATCAATTGAGCCGGAAGCAACAATTGAAGTATTAAAGAAAAAATTAATACATTGCGTTGTCGTCCGCCAATAACTCATCAATTACCAAAGCAGTAACTAATTCACGTGCCATTATATAGACAACCATCACTTTTCAATGTTTGTTTTGTAATGATGTATGACATACTTGGTATGATAGTCTAATAGCAAAGTACTCTCTCCCAACATACCAAGTATGTCATACTAAGTATGACCATGTAATAGGCGCTTAGGTGCCTCTAGTAAGCAGTAAAAGGAAGCACAGCCGAGCTATCGATACCACCTGATATTCTTCTTGTTTTTTTTTATACATAACTGTAATTTAATGAATTACAATCGAGTAAACTTTCGGCGAAAAACTGTGGTTATAGCTGCTGTTAAAGTTTGCAAAGCTGTATTTTAAATAATAATATCGATATCGTTATTTCTCCTATCGATATTTTTGATATTTTAAGACTATCGATAGTTTCCCAGCACTAGTCTACAGTATCACTACAATTCCCATTAAAAACTTCGCATACAAAATAATGTGTTAAGTAATCAGAAAAACTTAAAAGCACTACTTACAGTTCTACTGAAAGAACCGATGAATTTTACAAGGGATGTCCCAAAATGAACGCATTAAAAAGCAAGTCATTATTTTTTTACTTACATACATTCAGAAATAAGTAGTTTTAGAAGTTGTTATAGAAGCAGTTATAGAAGAAAGCTACTAAATAATGAGTGAGAGAAGCTATTCATTTTGAAAAAGTAAGCGAAGTTTTTACTGGGTTGTTCTGTTTTTAACGAAGAACATAACACTATATAATGTTCGGCTCTTTTTTGAAAATAGTAACGTCCAGTATTAAGGGTTGCGTTCGTCTACACAAACACTGAAAAAAATAGATATCGTTCCTGGGTGTGTGCGCCGAGCACTAATGTTCTGTGTATTTTCGAACACTGGTTTAAACATAATAGAAAAAACCGCAAACAAATCACCAAAAGATTTGAAGAAAACATAATATAATAAATAAATATGTTAAAATAAAATAAATAAATATGTTTACTTGAAATAAAAGTATGTGTTGTTGATTATCAACTGGAATATCTGTGGTTTTCACGAATAATCGCGTAAGTTATAAAACCAAACTTTTCAGGAGAGCAAAAACAATTATTTTTTTCAATTGCGGCTTCGGTAGATGCTTTTTTAAACTTTTTTCTTTACTATCCTCTTAACAGTGACTTTCTACGTATTATACATAGTTTTCATGAAAAAATCCTCACAGGATCACAATCTGTAAAAGGATTAAAAATGCATATGTTTGATTGACTCATTAAGTGTGTGCAATATAACATCATATCTCCACATAAGTTCTTTTTTGTGAAAATAAATGTTATCATTTTAATCACACATGACGACTTACGTTGTTATTTTTAGCACACAAGTTGGCGACATATTCAGAGTTTTTGATACTTATAGCACAACGTATGGACTTAAAATTACAAACAACCGCTCATCTGCTGTTGTTGCAACTAAAGAAGTCAACAATAAACGCATATGTACATATAAGTTGTTATTGATAGAAAAATTTTCAAAAAATACTTTCATATTTTTTGCACGAATAACAACATAACATCACATATGCTTTTTATTTGGAATCATATTCACAAATTTTACAATTTTTGGCGATGTATGTCGACATAAGTCGTTATAATAGCAAAATATTTTATTAAACAGTTAACTTAAGTTGTTTTTAGCAGAAAAAAATTAATAATACTACATTATATTCAAAAAAGCTTAATACTTATAAAAACCTAATGCAAAATGTAGCACTTTGACATCATTATCTCAATTTCGGTAAAAACCGACTTACGCGATTATTGGTGAAAACCACAGATATATCTCTCTTAAAATATTGTAATTTTTAAAAACTATTATTCTTAGCCACTAAATTACGCGGTACATCCCAAAAACCTTGATTTTATGTATAAGTGGGGCAAAATTCCAAAAATTAGCTGAAAACCTGCAAACGGTAATATACATGAGCTGGCTTAAGCGGCTATTTGAATACATGTAAATAAATTTGTGTCAAACCATATTGAGCGTAAGGAAATATTTTGTTTAGTTTTATGAAACCGTCATTTGCTTAAGCAAAGTGCGAGACTGATCGCACATTCCGCACGGAATCAGGTGCTTCTTCATTAAGTTTTTAATGCTTTTGACAGGCCTCTCGATGATTTTTAATAGCAGCTTATTGTAGCTCATGCGTATTATTATTGAGCCGTAATATTTCGATTAACAATTTTGTTAAAATTTTTCAATAAATATATAAACCACTTGTTTCAAATGTGCTTCTATGAGTTGAATTTAAGTTTATAAAGCTTTTTACAAAGTCTTATTTCCTCAATAGTTCACATACTTTTTGCTTAAGCCAAACTTTTGTCAACATAGAAGCTATAGGTATGCACTAACTCTTATGATTGAATTCTTAGGAATTGATTATTGTTCAGTGGACTAATTACTGTTTTTCGTTAAGTTAAAGTTGTTGTTATTTGAGTCCATGTTTTTATTATTTATACATTTTTAATACTTTTGCAAACCCCAAAAATAGTGTAAAAATACAAATAAATCAAATCCAATTAACTTTTAAACCCAAAAAATTAACCCCGAGTTTTTGTCATTTTTTCGTATCTTCGTGAAAATATTTTAAGGAAAACAGCGCCTGCGCCGAGAAACTTTTCGAATGAACCGTAAAAATGTTATAAATTAAAACTAACAACTGTTTTCCTCACTTAATTGCGTCTGTAAAATTTTTGGCGAGTTATAGCTGTCACGTAAGGAAACTACTCGCCAATTTACAAAAAAAGTGTGTCTGTAAAATTTTTGTAAAAAGGTTTCCGCTTTGAACTGTCAAATAAACTAACGAACGAAAATGCGGTGAGAAAAAATTTCAACACAAAAAATTTACTAAAAATGCAATACATAATAACACAGAAGAGATAAGTATTTTGTTCTTGGTTGATTTTTTCATTGTTCAATTATTTTGCTTTTGAATATTTTTTGAAAATATACAGCCATGTCACAGAGTACAATTCCGTTCGGAATGATTCCGTACGGAATCGAAGAAAACATATTTCTTTATTGATAGAAATAAAATTTTGATAATTTTTTGGCCTTTCAGATACCGAAAACTCACATTCCGTTCATGAAAACATTAATGGTTTCATTCCAAAAAGTTTTTTCGTCGTTTTCTGAAGCACCAAAATACTGAATGAATTCCGTTTCCGAACGGAATTGTACTCTGTGACATGGCTGATAAGAATATTTTCAAAGCCATTTTGTATTAAAGTCGCACTTTACATTATTTGGTATAGCCGACGATTGTATTTTAGCCGCCGTAGTTGAAAATTTTTTAACTTTAGTAAATGGTGGTCGCCGTCAACAATATATGTGGCTGGCGTTCTCAAGGTCTGCAATTCCTTCGAGTGAAATATTATGACATTTATAACGTAACGACGTAATCTCTTCTGATAGTTTTCGACATGAGTAACAGACACACACACTTTTTTCTCACTTTTGGAGAAACGATGAAATTTTTTGTGTTGCATCGAGGCGAGAAGCTCTCACCAGAGTTACAGTACATGGGTACAGGAATGAATAAGCTTAATTTTATATTATATTACATATAGCTTGATATTTCAGAAAATTATGATTGCTCAAGTCGCTAATTTTAAGGATGGTAAACTTTAGAAGAGAATAAAATATTGATGTGAAAATCGGTCTCTGATTTTTGTGAAAGCAATAATAAAAAAAAGGAATCTTATAAATTAAATTAATAAACAATTCCTTTAAATGTCTGGCCCCTCCAACTTTTTTTTTATAATAGAATACAAAGTCGTGTACATATATATAGGGAAAAGTTACGCAAATATATTTGAGCAATTGCATTCATACATATTCATCCAAATTAGCATACTATAGACATACATAATTACTATGCAACTCGTACTTCAGAACGCTCATGTACACCAACTTAGAAATACATTCTCATAAAATAATGTTTTTTTTTTTAATAAAACTCCCTTTACATAATGAGTTCGTTAGTTTTTTCATTATTGTGAATTTTTTTTGTAATAAAACCGCGAATTGTTAGTTGTTTTGTATTCTCTAGTCTATTGTAAATATTCTTTTTCCTACAAAATGTAAGTAAGTAAGAATAGAACTAAATATAGCATAGTAATTTTTTATGTTTGCAAATGGATAAAATACATATTCTAACAGTTTGTTGACTGCTATTAAACTGAGCCACTCGATCTCGTATTCGTACATGTCTTTTAGCATTTTAAATATGAAAACCTCAATTTTTTTTTTTTTTTTTTGTTTTTTTTTTGGAATATATTAACTTTGATACTAGTGTAAATGTATATTGTTTCTTTGGCCATATTGTTGTCGTTTACACAGGGACGGATATTTACTTTGCAAGTAACTTCCTCTTTTGAAAATAAAGCCATTATTTTTATTAAATTTTTTTAATTGGGTTTTGTTTAGTAAATGGGATTTACACAATCATTTCCTGTTTACAGTTTCTAAGTTAAATAGAAGAAATATTGAAATTAACAAAGTTTTGAAAACTTTAAAAAAATTTTGTTCTTGTTATTTTAATTGCTTAAATACTTTATTTAATTGTTTTCTAATGACTTTTTAAAATAGAAAACTGTACAGAGAAATAATTTGCTGAATTAGAATTAAAGAAATATTAGAAGTTGGATTTCCGTTAGCTATTTTGCTAAGCTTTAACTTTAAAAGTGAAGTGAAAATCATTAAGTTGCAAAAAAAATCTAATTGTTTTTAGTTAAATTTCCGTAAACAAAGTTACAACAAAAAAAAAAAAAAAAACATGGAAATTTCTTAATGTCAGCTAATGTACAGTGTTTTCAAATGCTATTTTTTAATCTAATTTCTAGGAACCCCAGACAGACGCTTTTTTTAAATAATCACTTGTACTGAAATCATTAAAGTTTTACTATGACGCATATTTTGAAAATAATTATTTTCAATATGTAAATAATGCCAAAGTGAAATGAAACCATAAAATCAAATTAAATAGTAAATGCTACTAAACTAAATTCAATTTGCTACAATACAAGCTGGAAACCACAATCCATTTCGCAACAAGCTTCTTATCAGCTCATTTACGATAAGAATAATCGAACGAGTACTACACTATAATTTGCGTGAGGCTTATGGATTATTAAAATCACAAAATTTAACATTTTAAGCGTAAAATTGATATATAACTTGTTATTGGCCAACTTGACTCGTTAAGGATTTGATATGACAGCTGTACTCATTTAAGTTCCTGTGGTAAAATGTTGTTATCTTTATGCATAAAAGTAAATTTTTTTTATAGTATCTTAATACCGGCCAACTAAAACGATTTCCGAGGTAAGGGCTCATATGAAATTTATGTCAATATCCAATAAAAATAGAACGGAGCTGGCTTGTAAGGGAGACATGTAAAAAGTTCGCTAACCATTTCGGTTTATTTAACGCATATAAATGCTCACACGTGGCGCAAACATCTAATCCTCGAAGTTACAAAAACATGGCAGAGCTGGTGTGAAATCAAGAACATAGCGTCAAACAGAAATAACTGGGGAAATTCGTTAAGTCTCTATGCTCCTTAAAAGATAAACAGAAACCAATATATACATATAACAAGGGCATTTTGACAAAACATCTGAAGTCGAGATAAGATAGCAAAACCCGTTTAAAAAAAATCTGAAAAAAAAATAATTTTTATCAAACAATAAAATAAACCAAATTAAGGGAAACATTTCGTTTATAACACAGAAAAATTTTTAAAAAAATGGTCTCTTATCACCAAATTCATAGAATCAAGCAAACTATTGATTGATTTTGCACCTATTACAAAAATGAAATTTAAAATTGTTAATATTTTTTTTTTTTTTTTTTTTGTTTCAATAAATTAAATTTTTAATTTTAATTAAAAAAATGATCAAAAAACTTTGCCGTTTCAAACAATGTGTTAATTAATTTAATTAAATATAGCTCGGTACCCATGTTCTGTAACTTTAGTGAGAACTTCTCGCATCGAAAAGATATGAAACAAAATATTCCATCAAGGCTTAGTTTAAATATGCTAAATTCCCTTTTCATACTATTGATAAGCTGAAATTTATTGTTGATGGGATAAGCTATTCCTATTCGCATTTCACTGGTTGCTTAGGCCAGATCGTCGGAAACTTCATCCAAAAATTTTAGAAAAACTAAAGATATTAAACAAATAAAACTGTTAACTGAATAAGAATTATAAGCCCCAGTTTATCGAAAAGTGAGAATTAAATGTGTCTGTAACTCATGTCGAAAACTATCTAAAGAGATTACGTCTTTACGTTATAAATGCCATAACGCTGCACTCGAATCCGATGTGTCATTGCGGATGTTGATAGAGCCAGTCGCACATATCGTTGACGGCGACCAAAATTTACTAAAATTAAAACGACGGCGGCAAAAATGCAAGCGTCGGCTATACCCAATAATGTAAAGTGCGACTTTAATGTTTGTTGTTTGCAAACGAGCTTTGAAAACATTCGTTTAGTTTAAAAATAGTGAAAAAATGTGTCAAGAACAAAATATTTTTATTATTCTTTGCATTCTGCATTTTTTATATTGTTTTTAGTGTTAACGTTTTTTTCTCGCCCCATTTATATTCGTGAGTTTATTTGACAGTTCAAGGCGGGAACTTTTCTAACAAAAATTTTACAGACACACTTTTTCTGTAAATTGGCGAGTTATTTCCTTACGTGACAGCTAATACTCGCCAAAAATGTTACAGACGCAGTTAAGTCAGAAAAACAGTTTTTTGTTTCATATATCACATTTCAATCGAAAAGTTACGAGAGTTACAGAACATAAGCACTGGTTATGACATTTCCCAACAACAATTATAAATTATTTTATTTTAAACGAAAATATCCCTTAAGATTTTTTGTTATTTAATTAATATGTCTATGTAAATTTTGTGTGCAAAGTGTGGTACCCTGTTTCTCAAAACTACAGCCCGAGAAAAAACATGTTTCAATATGGTCACCTTTAACAAAAATATTTTAAAAGAAAATTTTGAATATATTATGTTTAATACAACCATATTATTGTCACTTACAACCATATAATGGTTTAATTAGTCCTCCATCAAGAAGCCACAACCATATTATAGTTGCCTCCAAAAAAATCCTTTCTTACTTCTCCAATCCCGCCTAAATGAGGGATGATGTGTATAGATAACCTAAATGTGTGTACCTAATTTGGAAACTTTGGCTCTTGCCGTTCTCCAGATATACAGAAAAATAAAAATACAACAACAACAAGGGATTTTTGCAAAAATTTAGAGATAGTCGTGGTTTTGTTCATATCTCCGTCATTTTTAGACCAATTTGACTGAATTTCAATAGCAAACTTAAACGGTATATATATGACATAAATATATTACAACCTAGTCCCCATCATTAGTGGGTTCTTCGCAAAACCCATTTCAACATACACACGGACTGACGGACAATCGGATTTGAACTTCGCTTTTCATAAGGACCCAGAGTATATATACTTTATAGGGTGTAGGATCAATATTGTGGAACTTACAAACGGAATGACAAAGTTATATATACCCTCTTACCTTCGGCGAAGGGTACAAAAAAATTGTATATTTGAACAAGAGCGGCGTTGCCTGATTTCGTTACTGGCAACTCAACTTCAGTTATGTTGCCATCCGTAATCGACCCATACATTTTTCATCAAAACTCAATTTTTTCACTGCAACTCGATTTTTTACACACCATAAATTTTTTGTATAAAAACTTTATTTATCTAGAAAACTCTGATAGAAAATGACTGCCTTCAAACAAAATCCATAAACTTTTTAACGGCATCAATAAAAAACTTTAATAAAATGAATTTTCTCTTAACAAACAATTGGCCAAATAAATCATTACAAAATACTCGTACAACGGCAAATTGTATAAGAACAAAGAACACTTTATTGCTCTGTTTTCTTATTATCTAGGGAATGTACTTAAATATGCTTTCAAATCCAAAGGGACAGTTAATTTTATAGATTTGCTCCTTTATTTGTGACAAACCATTTCGTTGACACTTAATGATTACGCAACTTCCTTTTATACAATTTCACGGTTCATTTTAAAATGTAATGTTGAGACTGAGTGACTTGTAAGATATTTTCATTATATTCTTATTTTTTTATGTTAAAATGGGAACGTAAAAAAGTTAAAGTCCATCCTGGGACGGCAAAAAACACAATAAATTTTTTTTTTTTTTTATTGATGAGGATATTCTTATAATTTGTTTGGCTTTTTGCAGTTTTATAATCTAAATGGAAATTCACAAAAACTGGTCATTCATTCAATCTTTATGTGTAAATCTATTGTGTATTTTTTGTTTCTTTTTTTCTGTTGGAATCGCTTGCGCTTAATGAGCAGATTTTTAATATTTTTTTTTAAATCTTTTCAATGAACATAGATAAAAGACCTATCCCTTTTATCACTTAAATTATTTTAAAATTTATGCAAAAAAAAAAAACAAACAAAAAAGTGGAAAGTGAGAAAATCCTTTTAACGAATTGAGTGTGAAATTTATAGGAAGTGGGAGAATTACCTTGCAAACAATTTATTTAACTTGACAAAATTTTGTAATTTATTTTGCATATAAAAAAAAAATTATTAGTAAGCAAAAAGTTAATGAATAAAAATATATAAAAAGTGCAGATAACTCGTTTTCAAGCGCATTGGTGGTAAATAAATTATTTTTAATTTTTAGATAAATTTTATTTTGGTACCAATAAAAAAAGGAAAAAGGTTGAAATATAAAATATCCAAAAAATTTTGAGTTCGGTTTCTGCTTAAACTTTTATATACGACCTATAAGACCAGCATATATATCTGTGGTTTTCATGGCCAACCGCATATATCCATTTTTTTCGATTCTGAGATATTGCTTATTTTTAAACGCTACTTACATGGTCTAAAAATTTCTGAAGAAATGACAAAATGGTTCCATACCTAGCCCATAGTTTGATCTAGAATGGTTTTTCGGCTCTCCTGAAAAATTTAAATTTTAGACATACGCGGTTGCCCGTGAAAACTACAAATATTAGAGATTTATCTGGCTGAACCAATTTTCGCTTCGAAGTCGTATAAGGAAACCTATGTTAATTATGCAACTATTTCGTCTGAATTGAATGCATTACGCGAATAGCAACCTCCTTCATTGTCGAAATAAAGGAATATCTCGCAAACATAAGCTACCCTAGTAAAACAGTAAGCACCACTGGATTCAGCGTACCTAAATTAGGTTAATATGGCAGGTGCCCCGCTTGTCAGTTTTGTCAACCAGCACAGTGTTATTAATCGATATGTGTCCTACTTCAGGATAATATTAAAATGCAGCTTAAGGCTACGGTAATACAATGTATTACGACTCTACGAGTTTTAAAAAAAAATGCTGTTGCTAGTATTTTTCATATTAACACGGATGGTATACATAAAATCAAAGTAAAGATATTAAACAGCTAAGTTAATAACAAAAAAGAAGATGGTTACATTTACACAATATTAACAGAATCAACATGAAAAGTTCCTGAGTTGGTTGTTCTTGTAATTGTATTAAAATGTCAACAACTTCAATACATTCTGTAGTGCGGTCTTAGGCTATTAAATAATTAAGTTTCCTTAATATAAAATATTTTGATTAGATAACATTAAAACTGAAAAGTTGTATAAACTTCCTGGAATTAAATCAAATACTTTTGCTTGCTGGGTTATTGTTATTTAAAATTGTGTGTATATGTGCCAAAAAGTTATATAACGTTATATATGTTTATTATATTTTATTTGATGTTTTATAAAAAAAAAAAATTGTTTTATCCTTTGTAAAGATTCACATTTACACACAAAAGCAAACAAAAAAAAAATAAACATGAAATGAAAACAAATAATGATATCCCCCAACTTTTTACGGTTGGATGACAAGATAAAACACAGCAATACACCTAAAATAAACCCTTTTCCATCAATGGTTCATTAAGTTTTAAATATAAATTTTTTTTGCACTAAACCAACTACCTAGGTTCTTTTTTTGTTAAAAAAAAGTGTAAATGAATACGAAATATAAACAGAAAATATTCATATATTTCAATGTGTTTTTAAACTCACCTGCATATTTGATGAATCGTATTGGATTTATTCACAAAAATTTGTTATTAAAAGGCAAAATTTAAATAAAAACTTTTTTTTTTAATTTTTCACAATTTAAATATTTTTATATAATTTTCATTAAATTAAAATTTTTTTAAATTACTGTTATTTTATACTTGTTTATGTTTATATGTATATTTGATTGTAAAGTTTTATTTTATAATCTTTTATTATTTACCTGCATGTATTCTTAACCTCACATTTTAACCTTTTTCACGTACTATGTTTTTTTTCAATTTTTATTCATTTTCCTTTTAAAGCAATCAAAATGTACTTTTAAGCTACATATTCTGAATGTTTTCTAACATAAAAGTAAAAAAAAAAAAAATATGTATCAACACAACATTTTTTCTAATTGTTGAAATAAATTGAATATGCTTCTTCATATTTTTTCTATTTTATATTATTTTAGTTGCCATATCTACAACATGGATATTCTACTCCTCGCATATAACTTAACAAAAGTTCACATATGTTGTTATACACAAATATAAATTAAATTTTTATTACATTTTCATAATCTCAGCAGGTACACAGTTGACGACGAGTCACTAACTGACTATCTAAATGGCTGATGCAAAACATACAACGTATGTTTATTTTTTATTCTGTTTTCAATATTTAGACTTAAAAAAAAAATATATTAAAAAAATATAAAATTCTTTTTACCTTAAATGTGTATAAAATTTTATTAAAAGTTAACAAAGTACTTGGCAACTAGAATTCTAAATTTGGATAAGAGAAAATATTTGTTTCTGTAAAAAAGTCAAGATTATATATATATAATAGGTATCTACATATAAATGCCGATGTAAAATCCTCGAAAACAAGGTTGATTTTACATTGTTCGGTAGTAATTTTGCTTCATAGTTACTTCATGTTAATTTAACATTATTTTACAATAACTTGCGAACAACATTATTTTCTTTTAAAATAACTTTAATTCATATTTAATTTAACATTCCCGTAAGTTAGAGCAAAATGACATTCATATTGAAAAAACACTCCGAATCACATTGAATAAAAGTTATTTCAAGTATCAACAACTTGTATTTTATGTAAAATCGAATTGGTTTGAGTTAAAAATAACAGTGAGAAGAAGCTTCAGAGACAACATGTGCTTTTATTTAAGAAACATTCTAAACACTTACCGGAGAGAGAGAATATTATTATTTATGCTAAGTTCACACTTAGGTTTTTAAACGCGTTTAAGCAAAATGTTGATTTAGCTAATCAAAGCAGTTCACATTACATTTGAGATGATTAAGATGACAGATGATTAAGAAAAAAAACACACAACAAACACACAAAAAAACAACAAACAAATTAATATTTCTTTAAAGTATTAAAAATGGATAAAAACACTTTTATAAAGTTATCAGAAGATTATTTTAATCATTTTAATGATGAAATTGTGAAAATTTATGAATTATTTAAGGAAAAAAATAAAAATATTAAGCAGAAATCTTGGCCGGTTGTACACGATCATGTTGGCGATTCTACATTTGAGGTATGTTCAGTGGATTCCATGTGATTTATGAAGTGATTTAGTTGTAATCATGTCAATTTGGAGTGATTAACAAATCACTTCAATGTATGGGTAATCATCTCGATTTTGAAGTGATTAGATCTTAATCACGTTCGAACTGCTTAAACGCGTTTAACAAACCAAATGTGAACATGGCATTAGTTTCTTGTTTCACATGTTTCACTTTTTTGTTTTCCCCTTTGTTTACAGAAGCACTCATAATAAAAAGACACCAGCAAAATGGCCCGATATGGTTTCCGTCATCATTCTACTTTGAAAATTTGATGTACTATTAAACTGAATTATTTTGACAAAATCAATATGGGAATTTTTTTCTTTATATCAAAAATTTTAAACATGAAAAAAAATATATTCTATACAAACAATTATAACAGGATTTTATGGATTCAATATTGAACAATGTTATTTTTACATATTTGTTTAAAATTAATATCAAACAATCATCCTTATCGTGGTTGGCGAATTTAAAATACGCCTACGACTGTTTGGTAATAGATTAAAGGAAATAAGTTCACGTTCTCTTTAATCTATTACGAAACAGTCGCAGGCGTATTTTAAAAACGCCAACCACGATAAGGGTGAATGATAATTTTAAATAAAGTCCATAATTTTGCAGAAATTTACTATGTTTTTAAACAACATTGCGCCATGTTTATTTAACATAATTTTTTTTGTGTGTATCAAATATTAACTGATTCCAATAAAATATGGTAATGTAATTTATATTGGAATGATATATTTGTGTGCCAAGTTTAATTAAAATACCAATATGGTAAGATGGTTAAGGGGTACAAAAACTCTATTCCGGAAAGAAGGTTTTATTGGGATATGTGCAATTATGGACCATTTCTTACCATCTTCATTCAATATCGTTCATATGACAATAAAAATATAAACACAAAATTTATTAAATTATCTTTTAATATTACGTAGACAAAAACTGTTGTTTATTGTTAATTCCCTAAAAACAGATAAATGCATAAAACCCCAAATCGATTTGACACAAATAAATCTGGTACACATATAAGTATCTAAAACAAACTCCGCACAATTAACACAAATGTAAACGTTTACCTCACAAATAAAGTCTTGTGGGGGTAGGTCTTCATATCCTTATATGTAGGTGCAATATTAGCACCCCTATCGCGAATGTTATGGGAATATGTTGTATTGACATTTCAAAAACTAAAGATTTAACGGGAAAATCTCTAAGTTGGCAACAGTGGAGCAAACCTATATTTTCCATCCTCAATAAATCGCTATCGCAAATATTTTGTGAGTAAAAATATCTATTGTGCATTATTTGCAGTGCTTTATAAACAAAAGTCTCTATTGTGAATAACTTGTCAGTACTTGTATTGTGAATGAAAAATATACAAAATAAAATACTAATAAAATAAATAATGAATAACGTTTAACTTCATTTTCTTAATTAACACTCCTTTAATAAAAGAAAAAAGAAATTTTATTGAGTCCTACCTTTGATTACAAATTAAAATTACATGTTTCCTTCTCGTTCACATTAACACTTTTTGGGAATTAATGTAGTAAAAAAAATTCGCGGGAGTAAACGTTGGCGATGCCAAATTTTTTAAGTTTGGGAATTCATTCCCAAGAAATTTGTTATGGGAATCATTCACAATACGAATTAAAAAAAATATGGGAATATTTTCATGGGAGTAGTTGTTTGCGATAGGGGTGAAGGTCTACATAAGCAAGACGTTTTTACTTAAAAAATTTTTGTAGTATTAATATTTTTATCGTCATTTAATTTACCAAAAATAAATCAGATATGAACCTTTAACTTACAGTCCAAAATGTTCAATATATTTTGAATAGGCCAGAAATATCGAATTAAGACCCCTTAATGCCTAGCCGATTTAGCCATGTCTGCCTGTAAATATATTCTTTTGTCTGTGGAAAAAACTCTACCTGCCAAAAAACTTGACAGCATTTTACTGTTTTGGTGTCAAATTGCTTCTAGTTTTCTCAAGCAATTAAATTTGTTTAAGAAGAGGGTGCCTAACTGTTATGATCATTTTCATTTCCTGTTATGATTCCATTTCATTTCATTGGCAAAAGCTGTTAAATTACATTTTAGATTATAACTGATAAATTGCTTTATCTTCGCCGTAACAAAGATTAGTAAACACCAGGGTGGTACTGCACATATATGTATTAATAGGCGATGAACAAAAATTTTCTCAGTGAGTAAAAATTTCCTTTTAACTGGAGAACAGTAAGGCATCCCAATAAGGGGGGCCCAATAAGTCCCATTCCACAAAAAAAAAAAAACATTTTAATACGAATAAAATCAAAACGACCCAGCAAAAACTTTACTTACCTGGTAAGTTAGCAAGTAATGTAGGAGAAAAATAAACACTGCCTATTTTTCGGCCGAATAACTACTTATTTTTGTTCGAGGTGTCCACAGAATTCAGTACTTACAAAAAACTTTCTAGAAGTCACAAAAATATCTAGTTATTATTTAACAACGAATAAGTTGAATTTAGTACTCTGCGGGAAATTTGTGTCAATTGGTCCAACAGACTGGTCCTGGGATTTGTAAAAATAGAACAAGTACAAAAAGAAAGAACTCTTGACCAGTGAAAGAAGAACCAATCCCTTAACTGGTTTATGAAGAACAAAAAAGTAGAAAAAGTAATAAATTATCGTACAGTCTTCACCAGTGCTGTGACACATTTTTTGATACTTTCTTAAATTTGGTTCTTGAATTTAATTCTAGGACTTTTTTTATTGAAATAATACTACATTTTAGTAATTGACACTACGCACGCTCATTGAGAATAGATCTGTGACTGGTCAAATGGTGTCAACTGATCCCCTCCAATGACAACCCCATGTTAAAGTGATAGATCTTATTCATATAAAGTTTTAGAGCTAGAACCGGTGTCTACCACCAAAGACCTATCACGAGACTACTTCGGTGTCAGTTCGCTTCCCTCTAGGGTACTTACAATATACTAACTAAGAGCCAAAAAATCATTAGTTAATAGACCTAATAAGTAGTTATTGAGTACGTTACCAGTAAGTAAATATTCAGTACTGCAAACAACACAATTAAGAAGTAGTTATTGAGCTGATAATCAGTAGGCAAATGTTCAGTAGTGAAAATAATAGAAGTAATAATTAGTTGCTAATAACTAGTAAGTACTTATTGAAGTTTTCAGAATAATGACAATTGTAATGACAACTAATTACCAGGTAACGTATGAAATAACTACCATCTATTACTAAAGATCATAAGATTTTTCCTGGGGAATAACGATATTCTAAGTTTATATGACATAAATTTTGATACTATTTAAATTTAGTAGGGCGTTGCTGGTAGCAAACTTTTTATAATGTTCACAAGAAATTTCTCAGGAATAACTTTAATGCAAAAATTACAGTTTTGAATTTAATAATGAGCAGTTCATAATTGAACATTTGAAACTTTTAGTACAACAATTAGTTTGTCTTAAATTATAGAGAAATTTTGTTAATTATATTTTATAAAACATTCAATTATATGCATTTCAGCTTTTACTTTCTCCCTTAAAAGTACAATTTAAGGTCAATTACATTTAATAATTCTATTTGTTTACAATGTCGCATGCAACAGTACAAAAAATTTAAAATTTTGCTAGACAAAAATACAAATAGAAAATGAAATGAATGAAATTTAAGAGAAAATAGAAAAAAATACTAAGTAACATTTAGAGCATTGTGTTGATGGTGCTGAACATTTTTGCATTTTGAAGATAAAAGTTCTTTTCAAATTCAATTTGTTTAAAGTCGTAAATTTAAATCCAATGTAACACCACAAAGAGTTAAGTGGAATAGAAGAAAGAAAGAATTTCATTCGTTTTCCTCCTAAAAAGGTAATAGAAAACCCTAAGGGGAAAAAGAAAGTGGCAGTTTTGGTGGCAATAATACTAGTTTTACTTTACTCTTGTTCATATTCAATAATAATAACAACAACAGTGCCTGCAACTTTAATGGAACAAAAGAGTAAAAAAAAGTTGAACTTTTTATTAAATAGAAAAAAAATCTTAACTTCAGTTCAAGTCAACATGATCTTATTCAAATTACAAGAAGTGTAAGAAGACAGTTTTCCATTTACTCTGGTTTTGGTTCAAAGTTCTTTTTGGAAAATAAGGAAAAATATAAGAAATATTGTAAAAGAAAACAAAAACTAGCAAGAAAATACATAAAACTTTTTTTTACAAATTTATTTTTATTCGTACACTTTTTTTGCATTAAAAAATCTTAAAATTAAATTTTTCATGTTGAATAGTCTCTTCAATATCGTGGAAAAAAACATGAAACTAAGTTTTTTTTTGTGTATTTTTTTTACAAATTAAGACACGTTAGTAAACGGAATAAGAAAAAATAAATTAACTTAACAAAACTATAAAATAATCTTAAAAAAGTTTTTGCCATTCATGTTTTTAGGAATATAATAAATCTTAATAGGCCGGAGGTTGAGCACACAATAACAAGTGGAGCAAATTCTTTGGAAAAACCATTTAGTCAATTTTATTGGTGATAACTGAATATTGGATTATTTGATTCGTCATTCTTGTAAAAAGTTGAGAAATTTACATAAATATGATAAAGTAATTATTTACAAATTTGAATTGCTGCGACTTTAGTTTCAAATAAAACATTTGCAGCAAGTTTGGTTTTTAATAAATTTCCGTCTGGTCAAGATGTAAAAAAATGATGTTGCAATTTTGGTCCCGTTAAAACATAAAAACTAATTGTATTTATTTCGTGTTACATTACGTACCACATTAGAATGACTCGGAATATTTTTTTTTTTTAATTTCGCAAGTTCACAGAGTGCATTCTTTCACCGATGGTAGGATGCTTTATTTGGCCTTAAATTATTGTTGTTTTCTTAAGTGATCAAATATTGTCAAAATGAGGGCAAATCAATAAGCGATTGAGCGCCAGAGTGGCCTATAAAAATAAAAGCAATAATATAAATACGAGACGAAGGCATTATAAAACCACGTATTTAGATTCGAAAGAAATAGTGCTGGAAAACTAACGATAGTATTATCGATATTATCGATAGTTTTAAAATATCGAAAATATCGATAGGAAAAATATCGATATTATTATTATTTAAAATACAGCTATGAAGACATCTAACAGCAGCTATACACACACAGTTTTTTGCCGCAAATTTTTATTCCTATTATAAATTCGCGCTGAATTACAGCAATGGACACAAACAACAAGAATGGCAAGTGGTTTGAATTGCTTAGCTGTGCTTTTAACTACTAATTAAAAGCCTTTAAGTCGAAATTATTACCATGGCAATTATGAATATAAATTCCCCGGGAGTTTTCTCCGTTCTCCCATTTTTCCCATGTAAATTCAATTGTAAAAATGGGAAAAGGGAAAAAACTCCCGGGGATTTTTTATTCATAATTGGGCTGTACATGTTTATATAGAGACTGAAATGTCAAATATTTTTGTAATGTTGTAAAAAAAATGCAAATCCAAATGCAATTGCAATTGAATCGTTTATTTCAGAAACCTGTCAAGTCTGCCTATTTTAAATGTTTCTGAAATAAACGATTCAAATGCGTGTATAGGACAAAACAATGAACGACCATTAGAGGATAAGTCCGCTAGATTGATTACCAATTTAGAAAATTATTTAAAGTTGTAATAAAATATCTTATAGTCCCTGCTACTTCGGTTCCTTTAGAAAGGTACTTATCAATTTTTAAAAAACTGTCATCTAAAATAACGTGCGTATGTACATACGTCTCATACGTTCAGTAAAGTGATAAAAACAACGAACTGTAGCCTGATAAAAAACTAGTTAAAGTTTTCCTGCACAAGTACAAGCATTCAGTCGATAGTGATATCGATATATCGATAGTGAAATCTTAACCATCGATAAATATCGATAGTATCCCAGCACTAGAAAGAAATAATTTGTTTGAAAAATTAGTACCATCGACTACGATTTTCGTAGTTATTTGAAACGACTTCAAAATTGTATTCATAAACAAATAGGAAATGTTATGTCATTGTTTTGTCAAAGAAAGTTGCTGTTTTAATAGAGATTTCAAAACAAGTAATGCGAAAATCGTAAAACAAAGTACAAATTGTTTTAAATCGCAAATTATTGTTTCGAATATAAATACGCGGTAACCCAGTGATTTGCTAAATGCAAGGGCCTAAGTTTCGCCATCATCATGACTTATGTGAGTGGTCACATAAACATGCCTTAAGTCAAAATTCAGAAATACAGAAGGTGGATAATATTTGCTTAAAAAAGTTCGTTATTGGTTTCAACTGACATAACCCTAAATCGTTCACAACTGTGTTCACAATTGTATTTCTATTCATTAAAACTTTGTTTTTAAAGAATATGTTTTAATAAAACGATTTTAATGTATATTTGCCGCCACAAACAAATTACTTGCAAAACAGATTACCTTTGACAGATGGTTTGTCAGTTCGAAATAGAACACGCTGTAATTGAAACATTTTACACTGCAAACTCAAGATGACATTTACAGAAGCAATTTTTGTTTTTACTAATACACGACACGTATGCATTTTGCAGTAGAAAAGTTGACAAGCACACTGCTAAAAACATTTCATCTTAAACCACCTAAAGCAGTGGTTTTTAGCTAAATTATCGCGTTGCTTGTCGCATGTACTCTGTAATCTGTCTTAGACGTTAACGTTTATTTATACATACATACTTACTTTTGGTTTTTTACAACTCAGTAAAAGGCTTGTGTGTGCATTAGACAGAGTTACTTTTCGAAAATAAGAGTATGAATATCTAAAATTCCCTTTTTTATTTAGAGCTCAACATTTTATTTGACTATACTCTGAAAATTTCGTAAAATTCTCTTTTCTTTCTATAACAGCTTTGATACTCTTTAATACCCATAATGAACCAAGTTTTAAGTAAAATATTATTTAGATCAATTGTCCGGTTAAAGGAATAAAATCGTAGAAATAAAAATTTTGTTTTGAGAACTTTTCAAAAACTATTTTTATTTAACTAAAATTTCCCACACCCGAAAATACAGTATGGCGCATAAGTAACGCTACGATTTATTTATTTATTTATCGTTGGGATTTATTAAATTTAGATTATAGCTTAGAAATATGATAATAAGATAATATCTCTCAAATGGTACCCAGTGTTTGCTTTGACTTGACGTTCTCTTTCCAGAGCTTTTCCCATAACTTTTCGTGACATTTCCGGTCCCAGCGCCCTCACTTGTTCTCGGATATTCACCTTAAGCTGTGGGATGGTTCTCGGCTCATTGGCATAAACCTTACCCTTAAGGTCATCCCAAAGAAAAATATCAGGAGTCGTTATGATGCGGTGGCCAGTCGAAATAAAAAAGAAACGCGATGTTATTTGATCGTTAAAAATGGAACCACAATTCTGGATTATGGGACTTTAAAATTTTCAATCATTGCCCGGTATTGAATGCCATTCACAATAATCGCAATTTGTTCGTCGTCTTCAAAAAATAGGGTCCAAAAAAATATTTATGTGCATCTAATTGGGGACATTTGATGTTCAACAATTTTTTTGGGATTTTGGTTGCCCCATTTTCAGCAATTTTGTTAATGCACGTGACCATTGAATTGAAAATGGGCATCATCGCTTATTATTTGATATGATCTTAGTTTCTGATCGATCGAATGCTTACTTTTAAAATAAAATTTAGCAACTTTGTTTTGGGCTGTGTCTTTCCATTATAAACTTGAATGTTAATTCTGAAAAAAAAACTCAAAACGCAATAGTAAATCAAAAATGTATTCACTTATTAAATCATAACGTTACTTATGCGCCACCCTGTACATTAACAATCATAAAACCATAACGAGTAATAAAATTTCCATGAGTTTTCGCAGAAATTTAAGTAATATGGCTAAAAATTATGATTACAATACTTGTTAATCTTGATCCATAATTAACAATTGAACCCCGATAAAGTCCATTCCCAAAAAAAATTAGTTCACCCAAAATCGTTAGAAACAAAGATTTATTTTATATGACTAGAAATTATGAAATTAAGTTTTGTAGGGATCGGTCAGTAATTGACCATTGGTCCCATGAAAAGCCCACTAGCGAAAAATCCTTAAACGCTTATTAGATCGTGACAATTAACGAACATGTCATAATATTTCCTAGAATTAAGTTTAACGTAAATAAAATTTGTTGCAGTAACGATAGATGGGCCGCCAACATAAATTGTAGGATCACCAGTGGTGCGATTCACTAACTTTTAACGAACCGACAATCCATAATATTTGTCGACATAAATATTCGCTTGCAGTAACGATAGTGTGATTCTGTAATTTATTTTTAACGATAGTAAACAGCTGTATTTTTGTAACATCTCTATCTACAAAATGTTAAAAAAAAAAAACGAAAAGCACAAAAGAGAATATAATAAAAACAAATGAAATTGTTCTTAACAACCACCCCCACCCCCAATCTGTGCTACAAATGTTTTTTTATTAAAAATTAATTGAAAAAGGTCTGGTCAGACTCATGAGTAAGAAGAAGGGTTAATTTGTGGTTGATATATATTTTTTTTTTTTTTGTGAATTTTACATTTAGAATATTGTTTTTGTTCTTAATTTGCTTTTTTGTAAATTTTAGATTACGGATTTTGTTTTTGTTTATACATATACATATGAATATACCTTTGAATGCATGTAAACTATTTTAAACATAGAATATATTTTATCGATTAAATAAACACAGCCTAAAAAACTGTCGCTAAAATAACGACAAGAAAATTGCCTAAAGTTACATCTGACTTTAAACGACAGCGAATATCGTTAAAAATTTTACTGAATAGCATATTTGATAAACTTTCGTTATATTTATTTTAGCGAATCGATTATCATTATAAAAGTTAGTGAATCGCACTACAGGCATACACCTGTAATATACCATGTCTTCACTATCGATAGCAGAAATGGATGATAAAATCTGGTATCACAGGACATTTTCCTTAAGATAGGCACACTCACAATATTATTACAGTAACGGACTGTAGTTTATTTAAGAAATATTCCGTTCAGTCATTTTTAAATAAATAAACATTTAAAATTCCAAGCAAATTTATTTTTAACTGATTCTAAAAGTTATTCAAAAAACTAAGTGCATATTAATACGAATTTTCAGTTGCAGTTAATATTTTCCGTTGATTGAGTTAAATTCTTCTTTATGTTAAAGTAAATAAAAATGTAATTTAAAGCAACGAAAAGTTCATTTAAATTTTACTGTCAAAAATTCAACCGCTAATTCCGTATAAATTAATTGTCAAAAAATTAACTACATATTCCGTAAAAACAAATAAATATGCAGTTATTTTATAAAATTTTACTGTCAAAAATTCAACACCATATTCAGTAAAAACAATTAAATATTCAGTTATTTTATATAATTTTACTATCAAAAATTAATTTTTACTTATCTATAAAAAATGAATTGCTTGTTTTGTGTAAGCAACTCCCATTTTCTATTTCTTAAAATAATTTAGTTAAATACATCAAATTTTAAAAGTAAAATAATTGCGAAGCCATATCGGTCATGCTGCTGGTGTCTTATAATTGAGAGTTCTTCTGTAAACAACGTGGTCAGTACAACAAAAGTAAAACAAACGTGTGTAACTGGGTAATTAAATAAAAATATTCTCCCTCTCTCGCTTATAAGAAAAACAAGCGGACAGGTGTCTGTCTGGTATTTTTTAGAAATTCGGCTCTTTTGTGGAGTAAACGAAAATTTAATAAAATAACTGAATATTTAATTGTTTTTACTGAATATGGGGTCAATTTTTTGACAGTAAAATTATAATAAATAACTGAATATTTAATTGTTTAAAATTTTACAAAATAACTGAATATTTATTTGATTTTACGGAATATGGTGTTGAATTTTTGACAGTAAAAATTAAATGAACTTTTTGTTAAAAATAAATAAAAAAAAGGTAGACCGGTTTTTAATTGAACTTTCATTTATTTTATATTACAATTTCAGTTAATTTTACGTACAGAATATTGTGAGTGCATGGACTGTCATTTCCCTGCACTGACGAGAAGACGACTGGCTAAAATCAGATCCGGCACTTTTTATGGATTGTAGTGCATTTCATGCAATGCTAAACTTTGGATTCCAGAAGAACGTTGCTCGGAAAATCTTAAGGAATTACGATCTGGAAACTGAGTTTCTTAACGCCGGACGTTAACTCCCTCCAGAAAGTGGTAGTATTACTACCCACCTAAATCTCCATGCGCACCTAGGAATATATCACACTGATATGAGGTAGCATCCTTTATGCTTCATCCTCCTTACGACCTAACTTAACCTTACCTAGTGCATTTCTTAAAAGTTCGGGTTGGTTCTACGGTGGGAGTTCTACTAAGTGGAATTACATGGAATCACAAGTGATAATTGCTTCTAAGTGTGTAAGACGAGTACTGACTGACATTTCTGCCATTCCTAACCTAAAGTTTCAAATTCAATAAGTATCGGTCTATGATTGGCAGAAAATACTTTCTAAATTTTATTAGATTTAAAAAAAAAAAACCTAATGAATATTTAACATTTTTTTTTTAATTTTTAACAAATAGTTTCCCATTTTTACTTTGTTTTAGCGATATTTTTAGTCCACTAAATGATATTCTTAATCTTATTGTTTAAACCATAAATAAATATAACATACTAAATTTAAAAACTTTAAAATTTAAATGTATTTCATATTCAACCCCTACTTAGCTGCATCCTTGTAAAATAAACAAAAACCCGTATTTTACGTTTAACTGCTGGATATTTTATCTCTCCTTAACAAATTTAATTTCCTCAACACTGATTGTATTTAATAGTTAAAATGGAAGATTTATTGTAGTTTTGGGTTTTACTAGCGTTATCCAAAGTGCTAACAGCTCCTGTTTCATTCAATAGCCGCACACACACATGCACTTAGGCCAAAGCTCGTTAGTTATGCAAAAGGATAACAATAACTAAAACTAAACGAAAGAGCAATTCAAATCGAATGTTATCCTTGAAAACATATTATTGTTTTTATTATTTTTTTTTTTCATACACTTTAGGAATTTTCTTTTGGATTGGCTATAGAAGGTGAATTTAGAATACTATATCGAAAAAAACCAAAAGTTTTTACACACAATTGCCTTTTCTAGAGCAACCAAAAACATTTTTATTTGAATACACCCTCCTTATGAGTTTGTGTTGTGTCTTAGGTTGTTTTTATAAATTTATATTATTTATTTATATTCTACTATAGAACTAAACTATTTGTCTTGGCACATTTCATATGGTCTTTAAAGTCCAAACCGATCTATTAAGTATGTATTTACCTGACCCCCATACAATTCTACTTTGAATTTAGCTTTTGATCTGATTTTGTTACTACGTTGATTGGTATATAAAACTCGACAACATCGAATATATCATGTTCACCCCACCGTAAGGTGTGACGTATGCTTGCTACAAAATTATAATTAATATTAATCATACGCTTAAGTCTTCATCTAAGTTATTTATAAAATTACATCAAACCGACAACTATTTACATAAAACTAAATATTTTAACAATTTCTTTTTTTAATTATATTTACAGTTAACCTCAACAATAAACAACAATATTAACTCATCAACTATTTTATTAATTTAAATACATTATTTAAGGTGAGTTGAAATAAAATATTTACATTTATTTTTTACAAAAATATCAATATTTTAAAACTATAATTGCCCTTTTTAAAGAAATTGATTTAATATACGAGCTAAATAATCTCAACTAAATCACAATTATTACTGCTGTATCAGTCAGCAACATAATATTGATAATTTATTTATGGTTCGGAAACGAAAAAAAAGTTGAAAATTAATTAAACTAATTTTCATTAAATTTTTTCTCTTTTGAAATGCGTGTTTCATTAATGTTTCGTTTTAACAATTTGAGCTCAGTTTTCATTAAAGTTTAATATATTGAGATTATATTTTAACACTACTAATTAACGTATCAATTGATTTATTTATTATTTTATGATTTTTTCGTTTAAGATTTTAACTCTTCACATTGAAAACGTTTTTTATTTTAATAATTGATTTAACAAAAAAGCTTTAATGTATAAATACATTATCATTTAATATTTTTTATTTGTTTTTTTTTCAACAAATATATTTGTATTTTCCATAAATCAATTATAAATATATAAAACGTTGTTTACAGAAATGGTTAATAACCCTTTAAGGGACGAACAAATGCAACAGAAATGTTTAAAAACTTAAATTCTATTAAAAAATTAAAGAAATTTCTCTTCAGTACTTAGTTATTTAAATATTGACTAAGTTTCTAACAACTTTATTAAACAAAATGCGAAGCGAAAAAGCGAATAGGTTCTTTAAGCAGGGATTGGATCATGGTAACTTTGTATAACCCTGCTATATGCTTACAGCCGTCAAAAACTGCCATGGTTACAATTTGTATGAAGCATTCTCAAATAGCGCAGTAACAACGATTTGCATTTGGGAAAACCGATTTCGACAGCGCGTTAAATAGTGAAGTTGGTCCATTTAGCGGTTTTATTTCCAATTTTTACTGTTATTTGCGTTTTATTAAACAAGAAAGTTAACACTTCTGCTTGTGATACAACGTTGACACTTTTGTTTAGGTATGGCATATCGACGTAAAAGCTAAGCAAAAGAAAACGTTCCGCCTTCCGCTCTTGTTTAGGTACGGCTAAAAAATCTTCAATTTTAAACGAAAGCAATTTCAAGTGCTATAATCAGCTGTGCAAAATCTTTGATATCCTCAAAAAATTATTAACCGGTCGTTATAAAAACTGACCTTATAGTATTTTAATTTGTTGCGGTTTTATGCGTATTGAAGTCTATTCCAAAAGCATGTTTTATATGCGACCAATGGTATATTATGGGCCGATCATCACAACGTTTTATGATTTTATTTCTAGACGTATAAACGTAAAAGTATTGGAATAAATGCTCAGTTAGCCGGGTGTAACAGTAACGTTGCAAATCAGCTGATTCATGTTGTTGTATGTAAAGCAATTATGACGATTATAGTTAGCAGTAAGATGTTACGTCTCAATCTTTAAGAAAAAGATGGGTCTTATTTTTTTACGGTAAGGTTACTGTTACTCCCGGCTATCTGATCCTTTAAGATTTGATTAATTACTGTTAGTCGACATTTAATATATGAAGATTCAATAAATTCATAATAAGAAAAAAAAGTCGTATAAAACCTAATTTGTCCTGATTTAAAAAAAAATTTATTTAAGTGATTTTTGGTAAAGGATTTAATAATAGATATATGGGCAAATTAAGGACTGATCATCATAAAATCGGTAGAGTAATTTCTTGTATCAAAAAAGCGAAACTGGAAAAAATTTTATCAAAATGTTAGTATACGTTACATACACTCCCAGCCACATGAATAGGACACCCCTTTGTACTTTGTACAACTGCAATTCTCTCTGATATTAGCAAACAATTATCGGCGGTTTGTTTTGTGTTTTAAATGTGTCTATGTTTACTTGCTCTGAAATCAAATTTGTATTCTGGAAATGTCCCGTTATAATATTTTTTATATTTTGTTTTGTGATTGACCAAAATTGATAATATTTTTAGCGTTATTTTATTAGGACAGCCTGCAATAATTTTGTTTTCTTTAGCAATTAAACAAGAGCAATAGAGATAAATTGATTTTATGCAAATTGATTTATTTAAATGAATTTTTTTTTTTTAATGGGTCGAGAAAAACCCATTTATAAGGAATCAAAAGAAGCCGAAATGCGGTATCTAAGTAAATAAACGTGCTATTCTCAGAGCAGCATAAAAATTCTACGACGTATCTGCACAAGTTAAAGCTAAAACTGGTATTTTGGCAAGCGTAAGAACAGTGCAGCGTGTACTTCCGAAGGCTGAACATCTGAAGCGATTAAAATTTAAGTAAAAACCACCACTTAACGATGCTCGAAAGAATATGCGCTTGGGTTTTTGTCGAGCACACATGACGTGGAATAACGAGTTTAATTTATAAGGCCCTGATGGCTTCAATTATTATTTTCACGACCTCCGAATAGTGCCGCATCAATTGGATCGATTGCAGAGTGGGAGGGGTTATAGTGTGGGGAGTTTTATACTATTATGTTACCTGCGAGCTGAAATTTTTGTCCAGGACCATGAACGCTACTTGCTATATTTCAGTGCTACAAGAATCGTTTCCTCACTTTCAGAACTTTTTTGGAAGCTTAAAGTGGACATTCCACCTTGACAATGCAACAATTCATACTGCCCGAGTGGTAAAGTCATTTCTACGCGATCAAAATGTTATTGTGCTCGATTGGCCCCCTTGGACCTCTACATCATTGAAAATGTTTGGGGATGTCTAGCTCGTGAAGTGTATGGTTCTGGCAAGCAGCATATTACCAAAAAGGAACAAATTGAAAGCATAAAAATGGCTTGGTCGATCATTCCGCTTGGTTACATAAAGTCATTGTATGATTCTATTCTTAATCGAATTCACGAAACAATCTGTAAAATGGAAGCTCTACGCATTATTGTTAAGGCCTTGAAATGTAAACATGTTTATCAAAGGTAAATAAAACTAAAATTTTTTTTTTGCAAACAATGCATAATTTTTTTTTTCCACGATAGAGCGGGAAGGTTTCCCCACAGTGACAGGTACCGCGACCAGGTCAGGTCTATTGTACCCACTCCCCTTAGCTGGCCAAAAGACCCTCCGCTTCCCATAGGAACCCAACCAGGGCCTTTGCCGATATATTACCGATTCGGGATGCACACATTATACCATGCCCCAAGTGCCTCCTCCTGGCCCATGCCAGCGCCGGGCAGTCACACAGTACATGCTCCGTCGTCTCGTCCCCGTCTAGACATAGTCTGCATTCCTGATCCTCAGCCAGGCCCATCCGATAAAGGTGGTATTGGATCGTGTGGTGACCAGTCAAATAGGCCACCAGCAGTCCCAGATCCCGTCTGCCGAGACCATTCGTCCTCATTACATTCCCGGGAGGGATAAATCTCCTTGCCTGACGCATTCCCGGAAGCGATACCCAGTATCCCCTATGTTCGCCCAGAGCCCAGTCCCCCATGATGAACTTAGTCCACAGAAGGCCTCGGGACCTATCATCAGCGCGTTAGAACCAGCCCTGGCCAGCTCATCAGCCATTTTATTACCCGGGATCCCTGAGTGCCCCGGCACCCAGCAGAGATTCAATCTGCCCCTTGTCCCCAGCTCATGTAGCTTTCCACGGCACTCCGCCATCAGCCTCGAGGACATTCTCCAAGAAGAGAGTGCTTTAATGGCCGCTTGGCTATCAGTGAAAATCACATTACTATAATATTTTGTTGTTTTTTTTAGTCGGGTCTTCGTATTCATGTGACGCAAGTTTTGAAGGCAGTTTTTAATTGGCTTACAAAATTTTTTATAAAAACAATTTTTGTATTGGTCAATAACATCTAAATTACCTTTAAAAAGAAATAAAAATTATGTTCGTAACATTTTTTAGTAAAAGCTATAACGTTTTGAAAAAAATTGTCTTAGGTTGTCCTATGCATGTAGCAAGGAGTGTAATGAATAATTTTTTAAGAATTGGCTTTATATGAGGACAATAGTAAATTTTGAAGCGATCTTTTTTCAGTGGTGTGATTTCCAGTCTTATGAAACTAAGACAGACTTACTTTTCTACAATAGCGTTATTTGCTACAGTTTTAGACGTACTTAATTAAGGGTTTTCCGAAAGTAAGATAAATATGGGGTCTACATTAAATAACACTATGCAACAAATTTTAACTTTTGTAATGACCTTTTATGATCACCATATTCTTTTTTAAGTATTATGGTCCGCTTACTACAAAATCAGTCGAAATTTAAACGTCTATGGATAATATGTTTCAAATTTTTTCTAAAATTTGGTCCTTTTGAGGAGGCTATTCCACCAATTTTGAAATAATTTAGGAAGGGGTTATCCAATTTTATTACAACAAAAGCTGAGTAGCTTGAAATAAAATTGTCTCGTACTAATGTTTTTTTATACTCAACGGTTTCGGTATAATTCAGACCGCAGTGATCAAAACTAAATTTTCCAAAATTGAAATTTTTGTTTTTTAAAAATTTATAACAAATTTAAAATGGAAAAAGTACCATTTTTATAACATAATCTTAAAAGTGTGTGTATTTAAAATAAAAGAAGCGTAATTTTATAAAAAAAAATCGATGTACAAACGTTGATTTTATTCACAATAAAGTAAATTATCCTTATTTCAGCAAAAATTTAGTATGAATAGAGTGCTCAACCGACTTTATTTTTATAATTTGAGACAGATTCGTCTAATTTTGTTAAAAATTTATTTTAATGATTATAATTTTAAGCGCATTTAAGCTACTTTAACGTTATTGTTTATATAGTTACTTAAACGCTTTCAAGTTATTTTCTTCGAAATAAAAAAAAAACACATTTTTTTGTACCAAAATAAAAATTTTGTACACTTTTGAATTAATAAAAAAAAATCCATAAAAATAATATGTAATAATCAAAAAATTTTTATTTAAATAATTGAAACCACGTAAAACCTAATATTCCACGTAACCCGATTAACATCACAACAAACACGGATGTTGGATTTCAAATTGAAAATGGTTTGAAATCCAATCTTTTCTCAAATGACAAAAGTTTGAATATGAATTGAACATCATTTAAAAATCATAGCATTCTTCACAAAAATAGGAAATTATTTTTAAATCAAGAAATGCATTAATTAAACAAATTTAAATGCTACACTTATAGAAAAGGCGCCATAACGCTGATGTATTTTGACATCAGTACTATGACAAGTGTCTTCGTTTTTGACCCCATGACACTTGTGATGTCAACCTTAACATCACTTGGCGAAAGTGTCATCAGGGCCAAATTGAAATTATGTGATCAATGGGATGACACATCGGCATCACAGAAATGACGAACATGTCATTAGTGCGATGACGCAGTAACATCGGAGAAAGGACACATTAGCATCAATTTAATGACAGTTTGTCATTAACTCAAAGTCATTGGAATTGACTTAAGTCAAAGTGAGAGAATATTATTATTTACTTACCCGTTGCATATGTTTGTTTCACGTTTGTTGAATTACGACCTTTGTTAACAGCAGAACTCTCAATAATAAGACACTAGTAACATGCCTCATGTGGGTTTCGTATTCATTCTACTTTAAAAATTTCATGTATTTAACTAAATTATTTAAAAAAAGTAGAATATAGGAATTTTTGCTTCTTTTAATACATTGTAATCCTGAAAATAATATTAATAATATACAAAATGTGGCATCGAATTGATGTTACTATAGTCATAAAATGGATGACACGTAAAATTACAAAATTGTAAGAAAACGTTAGTCATTGGATTGATGTTACTTTTTGCATCATTGAGGCCATTTGTAGTAACATTGATGTAACAATTCTGATGCTAGGGGCATCATCAATATGACGATGCATTTTTCTATCAGTGTACCTACCATCATTGCCAAAGAAAAAGTATACTTTTTTCTAGAAAGCCAATGTTTATATCTGATCCCAAGCTAGCTTGACAATTAATTAAGACATGTTTCAGGATTGGTCTAAAGTTGGGTTTCAATTATTTTTACATTTTATAGTTTTTTGTTATTTTAACTGAAGTAGTTTACTCTTAAGCCCCCTATATCAAAATTATTAGCGTAATAATAATTTTAAATTTCTTATATTGAAATCTATTACCTAAAAACTTAAGTTTAAAAAAAACCTATAAAGACTAAGGCCCGTTTTCACGACTTACCTATAAAGTTCGAAATAGTAAACGGTACCTTTAGCACTAGTGAGGAATAAAGTTACCTGCAACTATTTTTCGTTTTCACAACTTCTGTATAAAATAAACTTAACATTTTTGAAAATGTGGCAATACTAAAGAAAATACCGATTATTTTTGCCAAAATAAAAATACAAACTGGCAACTACGTACCTTTTTTACATTTACAAAATATACGAATAATTGGAGTTGCCATATATAAAAAATATGTGAATATAATATGGCAATCTCAAATCTAAACCGTACGACAAAAGTTAAAGGTAGAACGTTCCTCTCTTTAGCTTATCCTTCACTTTTAGATTAAAGGGAACTTGTGATAATTAAAAGCTCATTATCTGTTCGATAACTTCCTACATTTAGCTATCGTTAAGTCGTGAAAACGGGCCTAAAAGTTATTGTTTATAGACATTTATTTATTTCACTGCTGAACATTTATGACCTTTTAGGGTTAATTTGGTATCCATAACTTTTTCTGTACACTTTGTTAGCCAGTCAACCACTCAGCCAGCCAACAAAAAATAGTAAAATCATCATAAATTTGCGGTGTTCATTTAAAACAGGCAAATTATTTTACTGTTATAAACAACTGCTCATATTTTGTTAGTTTAATTTATATAATTAAAAAGCATTAAAAAGTAAATAACCACCACAACAAATAAAAACATTCATCGGAACTCATGTACAATAACAAAAAATAAATAAAATGCATAAAAATATAAATTTATAAATATTATATGAATAAAAAAAAATAATGAAACCAAAGCGCAGAAAAATCAATAAATATTAATTTTTTTTTTATTTTTAAATTTAATAAAAGCCACTTTTTGGTGATGAAAAGTAGTACATTTTTAACAAAAAATAAAATTTTAAAAAAATATTTTAGAACAGGACGCTTACAAAGAATTAATTAAGTTTTTAGAAATAAGTTATGTATTTGTTTTCATTCCGGAACTTGTAAACATCAAAGAACTTTTCAAAAAAAATTTTAAAAATATTTAAAAAAAAAACCAATTTTAAGCTCTATTGTATAAGAAATATATTCTAAAGTTAGTGAAAATCCAAAAAAAAAAAAAAACACATAATGTATTTATTTTTTATTTTGCATCTGGTACTATAAAATAAAACCTTTTTTAAATTTAAGAGAAACTTCACACGGGACTCTCAAATATAAAATGTTTGATTATTGGTCTTAAAACATTTTAGAAGCATAAAATGAGAAATTAATAGAAGTTAAATTTTAGACCACTTTATTTATTGTAGCAAAAGGATTGAAACAATTCATTATTTGAGGCTATTAGCGCAAAAGTGGTGTAACCCCAGACTACTTATTATAAGATAATAAGGAGTTAACACTTATCTTGCACTATAGTACTTGGTTGTAACGGCCCGTGCAAAAACTATGTTTCTTACTCGACTATTGCACTGTAATGAACAGTGCAAAGAACATATCTTACAACAGAAACGTTATGAACTTAAATTGAGGGTTACACCAATTCTGCGCTGAAAGCTTAATTTTATCCCTCTATTTCCGAACGAAGACTTTGTTCGCTTTACTTACATTTGAAACAAAAACAAATTATAAAAGATTGTTTTTGTTTTGCATGTAAGTTAAGCGAATGAGGTCTTCGTTCAAAATCGATGAACAGGCCATTAGTTTTTGCCACCATGTTTTTCTGTACGTTTACAATATTGAGGTTCAAAGTGATAATTTGTCTGAGCTTTTTATATTGAATTTGGATCCATCAGAAAATAATATGTTTATGGGGCACAAAACGAATATAAAAAAAGTTTCACAAGAAATGACAAACTTAGTATACCCTCATTTACCACTTGTGGCGGAAGTTGTGAAAACAATATGAAATTCACAAAAAATTTGTGAATAGAAAGCAACAAAGTATTTATATCTAGCTTTAACTGTTATATTAATGTTTTGAACTAAACTGATGTCCAGATAATACAAATTTTGAGCTGTAATATCCGATTAAACCTTATAACACCGGTGACAAAAATGAGTAAAGAGGCCTAAAAGAAGGCCTTATTTAGCAGACTTAAGCCCTTCTCGCCGCATTCCATACTTATTTATTTTTTAATTTTAATTTTATTTAAATTGGGCGCAAGCCCTTCCACAGTTCATTAAATAACAACTTCGTTCCGTTCACTAAGAAAGATCACAAAAAAAAATAAAAAAAGTTAAACTGAACCACTTAATTTCAACCTTCTTAAAGAAGGGAGTATCGAATGTGTACTGAATATTTTGGAAGATTTCTCAAAAAGAAATTCATTTATTCTAGAAGGCATACTTCTAAGTGCAGCATATCATACGAAGCGAATATTTTGGAATGGAGTATATAGGCCTTCAAAAAGGCCTACGGTCCTTTCAATATTAACCGATGGGAATTTTAAAACTGACATTGTCATTATTTAATTTAAAAATATTTATAATTAGGTGAAGATTTAAAACTACTTCTACATCATACAATAAAACACCTCCAAACAAAAGCATTCTAAAAAAATACCAAAAACTCAAAGCCATTTTTAAAACTAAAAACTATTAAACATTTGCTGTCAAAACCGAATAATATGCAGGTTTTGGTTTTCAGTGGAAACAAAATGCAACAAAAACAAATATTAATTAAAAATTTTCACAACTTTAAACTTCATACATTTACGAATACATATGAATATATTTATGCGTGCACCGCAAAGACACATCTACACATGTTTACATACATGATATTCACATATACACACACACTCATCCACTTGTTTGTTAGAACAAATTGTGGTAAACCAACATTAAGTTGCCAAAAAAAAAAAACGTTTAAACTTTTATGAGCAAAATATTGCAACAACAAATTTTTAAGGTTTGTGTATTTGTTAAACTAATTTGTTGCATTCTCGACATCAATATGAAACTACTAAACAAATAGAATTCCAAATAACTTTACATCAAACTAAATTAAAAATAACAAAATCATTAAACCACAAATAAAAATATTAATAAAAATGGCTTAAACCACAATTAAAATTACTAAAAATAAAAATTCACTTTGATTTTAAAATTCAATAATTTGCTGGAGATTTGTCTGAAAACGTAAAATTTAATTTTAAATATTTTTCTTTTTTGTTTGAAGTTAAACTAAGCCTTAAACTTTAATATGGCAACAACCAAATTCAATATTACACAATCAAAATTGCAACATGTAATTACAACTCATACAATTTAAAAATCGCTTGAAGCAAATTACAAAAAGAAAAACATTGCAAAAATAAATAACAAAAAAAAAAAAAAGTCCTAAAAACTTTAAATATGATTTTAGGTGCATGTTCACATATTCATGGAAAAAAACAATAATATTAAATGTAGGTATATTTTAAACAAAAGAAATACAAATACAATGAAAAAATAATTAAATAAATATCGTAGATGAAGCTGTGTTTGTGGTTGTGGAAGCAATAGGAAAAATAAGTACCTTACAACAAAAGGACTAAGAATTAAAAATAGAAAAAATAATAACAAAACAAGAGAAGAGCCAAACAACAAAAGCAGTAGTAGTTAGTGCAGCTGAAGTATGAGCAGAATTAGCACCAATCAGTAGCAATAGAACAATGGAAATAGCTGTAACTGCTATAGGTAGTCGTGATAGAAAAAAGATGCAGTCACTTTATAAACACATCATTGTTCATATTGATATGACTATGTGGATAGTAGGATGGCTTCGACGCTCCTAAAGTCGTTTGTTTTAGTTTAAGTTATTAAAAGTCCTTATTTATTTAAAAAGATTAAACAATTTGATTCTCTTAAGGCACAAATACATTGGTCAAATTCCCATCCAGCATTGTGGTAGTATTAGTGAAAATGAGTTTGTATGTGTGACACCGACGATGCTTGATGGAAAATCAAAAAATTTAGATATTTAGCATGCTTGACGAGTGATTTTGATGAATGTATTGGCGTTACTCTTCAAGCACCCACACACTTTAAACGTGATTTCAAACCGAACAGTCGCTAAAAATGTCGGATGAAAAAAAAAATGCTTTGGAGGAAAAAAAATGATGGAATTATGGACAACTCTTTAATTAATCACCCTTATCGCGAATCTGAAGGGAATAAATTTTAGGGAATAATTTCTTTATTCCCATGAACAACAAATTGGCATCGCCAATTGTAAGGGAATAAAATAAACATATGTTGCAAGTCGAACATTCTATTGTGAATTGATATTGTGAATTGATGTAATTTAATTTTTTATGCGTACTTTTGTAATTTTCTTAATAAATAGTTATTATTCAGTAAAATGCATAGTATTTCGCTAAGATTTATGTTATTAGAAGAAGAAATAAATTTATTGGAGAAAATAAAAAGAAGAAATTTGAGAGATGCAGCAAATCCACTGTGTTTACCAGAAAAAATGTAAGTGAAAACATGATTGTTGGCAGTATGCATATACATAAATAAATTCTTTGCAGGTTTATACAACATTTCCGAGTTAACAAAGTTGCTTTTAAACACCTTTTAGATATATTGGTCCAAAACAGCTTACCAGATAAAAAGTCGTCAGCGATTCCGTCGGCTGTGAAGCTTGCAGCATGTCTACGCTTCTTTGCAGAAGGAAGTTATCAAAAAGGTGTTGGGCGGCAAATGGACGTTGGTGTAGCGCAATCTACTTTTAGTGAGGTGTTGGCAGAAGTTTTAGGGATTTTTGAAAGCAAACTATGTCCGAGGTGGATTTGTTGGCCCAATATAGAAGAGAAAAAAGTTATTGCCAGAGAATTTTTTGAAAAATATCGCTTCCCAGGTGTTATCGGTTGTATAGACGGAACGCATGTTAGAATTATTAGCCCACAACATAATAAGCATTTATTCTATAATAGGAAAGGATTTAATAGCTTAAATGTCATGCTGGTATGTTGGTTTACGACTTATCATTAATATATCATTACTAACTGTTGATTTTTAGATATCGGACAATAAAACAAGGATACGCTTTGTAGATGCTATTCATGGTGGTGCGTGTCACGATTCTGCAATTTGGAATAGTAGCGAACTGAGGAGCAAAATGGAAGAAGATTATTTAAATGGACAAAAACAATTCTGGTTGCTGGGTACGTATTAGCAACGATAAATAATGTGGGTGTATGTAACTAGTTTCATTCCTTAGGAGATGCTGGATATCCATTGGAACCATGGTTACTAACACCACACAGAACTCCTAGTACTGGATCGAATGAAATGAAGTTCAATGAAACGCATTCGCGACTACGAAATATAATAGAGAGAACTAATGGTATATTAAAAAATAGATGGAGGTGTTTACTTGGGGCCCGAGAATTGCATTATTCGCCCAAAAAATCAATTCAAATTATTAATGTTTGTTGCGCCTTACACAATCTATGTTATCACTATGGTTGCAATGACCCACAGTTAAGCGAAGTAATCGACGAAAATGACCGAACACAAGATATAGATGATAACATCACATTGGAAACGTCATACAACTCGCAAGCCGGACGGATTCGGTTGCAAATTGGAAACTTACTATAGCTTTTTTTTTAACTTACTTATTGAAATAAAAACTTTATTGAATAAAAAAAATGTTTTAAACATGTAAACTCAATTTTTTTTACTTCATGTAGGTATGTTTATTATATTTTACTTCAACAACTTATAATAGTATACAAAAAAAAAAACTAAAAAAAACCATGTTCTTTAAAAAGGTACGAAATCTTAAATCTAAAAAACAAAATCACATTTGTGTTATTTTTAATTGTACTTCATGTATCACATAAAAAAAAAGTTAAAAAGGCACATATGGATGTATGTACTTTTAAATCATAAAAAAAAATCGAATTAAAGTTTGTATGTACGTATGTATACGATTCAAAAACTAAAAAAATTATCACATTACTTTAAGTTTACAGTCCATCATTACTGTTAAATTGTTTAATTTTTAGTTCTTCTAATTGGATTTGCCTCTGCAACAATTCTAAATTGTTTTTCAATTCTTTTTCTCTCATTTTTTCCATCGCACTGTTGTGCCGAATTGTTTCGACAACCAATTTATTCTGCACGTCCCGTATATCTATCAACGTCGTACTTATTTTTCTAAATCGATGTTCTACTTCCTTATTGTGCTCTTTCCACATCTCAATTGCATTTTCGTCGTGCACGGCTTCAACGTAATGGCTATAAGGGTTTTTTTGACTTTCTAACTCATCCATTAGCAAACCCGATGTATTTGTTTTAGTTTTCTTGGAAGGTGGCTTTAAATTTAAGTTTGCAGGTGTTTCATCGTCGCCCACGGCAATTGAAAGTAATTCTTCAACATTTCGTTTTCCACTTGTCTTTTCTAAACCAAAAACTTGAGCTTCCTTTACACCTTCAACACTCTCGTCTAGCGATAGCAAACTATATATTGCCTCTTCCGTCGCAGAAAATATGTATTCTTTATTTGGGCCGCCGCCAGTTTTTCTTCGATTTTGTGTGTTTTGAATGGCCTTCTTTTTGACATAGCGCTTCTGATCAACCCAAACCTATTAATATACCAGTACAGTAATTGAATATTATTATGAACATGTAATAATAAAAAATGCTTACTTTTTTCCATTCGGCTATTGATTTCGAAGGCGGACCTTGACTATTTAACTGGGTTTCTGTATTTTTCCAGAAGTCAGCCACAATTTCCTTCTTCTCTTTATGAAACCCTTTGGCAATGTCAGGTTTTCCACACATTATTTCCACCAATGTAGACAATTGTAGTTTGTTTGCACTTCCACTCCTTGAAAAAATCAATTTAATCAACTAAAACTATTTTACAAAATAACAAGAAAACTACTTACATTGTGCTTCCTTTTTTATTCCCAATCTAAATGTTTGTGAAAAAAGTCACATAATTTTTGGGAAAAATCCCACGCGAATAACAATTGGCGATGCCATATTTTTTTCGAACATGCGAGTTTTTTCACGTGGAAATAATTCACGATTGCAATTTTAGGGAAAAGGGAATTATTTCGAGGGAAAAAATATTCACGATAGGGGTGAATAATAATTTTCTTCTTCTTCTCTTTAATTGTTGTTTTAATTTATTAAATAGCAACAATTAAACACTTTTTATCTAGATTTTAATATTTGGTTGCTCCTGCTGTTGTCACTTCAAAACAAAATGCAAAATGAATTCTTGACAGCTGATCCAGCAAATGTATGTTCTAATGTCAAGCACACGTACACGAGCTTGATGTCAAGCCTTTGACCAGTGTATTTGGGCCTTTAAAGACTTCCGAATTTATTTATTTTTTTTAAGAGCAACAATTGCAAAATATATTCTAACTTAATAACCCGATCAGTGATAACTGAGACATTCAGTCCGTTATAGTAAGTGTTTTTCATACGCGCTTTCCCGGGATCCCACACATTTTCCGGGGAAAAAAATCCCGGGAAATTTGTGCGGGAACTCCCGGAATTTTTTTAATTTAATTATAGAAACTTTACTGCTGATATAATAGAAAATAAGTTGTGTGTTAAGTCAAAAACCCGCATTTGATTTTTTGATTGGCTTTAATTTATTTTCATCTCTTTTGCTTGGTTTAAATCACTTTATTCTGAGACAACTGCTTCTAATCGTTATCATCTGCTCTTAGGAAAAAAGTCTATGAAATACACCTGATAAATATTTTTCAATTTAACATAATGAAAAACTACAGTTTCTGACTTACGACAGTTTTGCCAAACGTCAAAGAGATGTCAATTCATATCCGATACGTAAGGCAATGTATAATGTTCTGAAGTTTCAAGAGAATAAGAGTAAAAATGTACAGAATTATTAACTTGTTTAAAGACCCACATTTATTTTATAAAATCGAAACAAGTTGTTTCCACTTGCTTCAAAAAATTTATTGATTTTATAGGCAGAGCAGCTGTATAAAAGATTTTTCGAATTAGATTCTGTAAGCGATGATGACGATGATTAAGGAAACGCTTATTCGATTGAAAGAAAAGAGTTTTTTTTTCAAGCAATTACAAGTTAAGGAAGTGCTAAGAAAAATGAAAGTGCCTAGAGATTATGTAATGTCCTTCTACTATAAAGGCAAACATCCGTGTTTTCTCATTGAAATCTTCTTGATAAAAATTAAAAATAGTCTCAAACGATTCTGTAAATGCTTATTCATAACTAAAATTCTATTTTAAAAGAAATATTTTGTAATAATTTAACTTTTTTATGTTTTATATAAATGCTGTTGTCTTTGAATTAACTCTGTGTTTAAGTCTATTCGTTTAGTTTTATAAGAGAACAATTTTAAACTTTTTAGGTGGCTTTTGGAAATTTACTTCGATTTTAATACAATCATCAGTTCTCTGCAGTTAAAGTTTTTTTTTTTATTCCTAAACACTCATAATGTCACAGATCGGAAGTTTTTATTATTCCAAATGTTATTGCACATTGAACTAAAAACAACCAAAAAGTTATTTTGCTATAACTTCCTCAAAAATCCTAAAAAATAATTGAAATTTTTTCCCATATGTACTTTAGAACATGGAGATCTTAAGGTGCTATCAAGCACTTTTTCCTTTTTGCCACAGAAATAAAAAAAGTTTAATGCATTTATAAACTTATTTTAATGATCTAAGACAATGTTATTTGTTAAAATAAATTAAATTAATTAATATTTTGCATCGATTTGTATTGAGCGGGATTTCCCGGAATCCCGGGAAATTTAAAAAAAAATCGCGCATTCTCCGGAAATGAAAAAGTCCGGGAAAAGAAGAACTCTAGTTTTAGTGAAACGGCCTAGAGTCTCTGGCAGGAATTGAACTCGCAAACCCTCGCACTGTATCCGAATTTTAATTTTTACTAACTGTAAAATCTAAAGTTAAAGCAGATTTGATTACATTAAATCCAAATTTGAGGGTATAATCTGTCTAAAAGTAACTTAATTTTGTTTAATTATCTTGTGGATATAATTAAATAAATACAATGTGCCGGATCAAAATGCAACATTTACAAATTTGTTATTTTAATACTAAAAATTGCAGACCTTTTTACGATGTGCATAGTTTCCAGAAAATTTTTGTTTTGAATAGGTTTGCATGGACTCATCAAATATATATTGATGTAACAAATAAAATATTTAAGTGAAATTATATCAGCCAATTATGGAACTCCTCATATAGACTTGTGCACATTTAAATTTTATAAGAATAATTTTTTTATTTGATTTGTTTTAAAATATGAGCTTTTACCATAAGGCTAATCTGTGTAATATGTTTTTTAAAATAAAAGAATCCTGAATAATGACTTTCTTATTTTCCCTTTAAATATGAAATTAAAATTTTAAAGCACTTTAAAAGGCCCAAAATATTTCCGATTTAGTCATTTTATCACTAAAAAGGAACCTTAATATTTTAATTAATGCTTTATAATTAAATAGCTTGTTTGTGACATCCGTTGTTTAATTGTTAAAACTAATTTCAATTTCTGTATTAATTAATTTAAAATTGTAATTTCAAACAGCTAAATATTATTATTTAATTTTAAAATAATGTAAATATTTATTCAAATGTAGCAAATTATGCAAAAACAAATAAACAAAATATTAAAAACATTAAATTATAAAAATAATAGTGTTTTTATTTTAAAATTTTGTAAACAGCAACTAGAAGTATAAATAAAAATGATATTTGTATGTAGACACAAAGTGACAAATATTCAAAACACTTTTCAGCATTGATATTTGATTAATTCAGTGGATGTTTTGCATTTGTAATAGATATTTCTTTTTTCATAATAAGGAGAAGAAGAATTTAGTACAAATTATGAATTATAATGAAGCTTTAATAACAACATTTTTAAGTCTTAGTTGAAATCAGAGTCATTTGTGACGAATTCATTAAAGTTATTTGTGATTTTTGGTAGTGGTCGTAGTATGAGAGCTATTTGCAAAGATAGACCGGATCTTAATAAGTTTGAAAACTTCCCTTAATACCAGCATGATTTAAATTTTTTATTGGCTGTAAGGCTCAAGTCCGGGGTAGCATACAAATCAACAAAATTGGGGCCATCTAAGGGAAATTTATGTTTTTATGGCAGGTTCAATGAACACACAGATGGCCAACCAGACACACAGAAAGGTTTTAATTGATTAGAGATGTGGATCTGGGTCGAGCATTATACCCTCCCCATCCTTGGTTTGTATGAAATTAATTGCAATCTCTTCTTTGGACACTAAAGTAGAGAACTTGTGCAATTTATTTGCATCTAATGTTAACCTTGTTTGTTTAGATTATAAGTTACCCCCTCAACAGCAAACCCACTGAAGAGGTTACCAAAAGGAAATTTTCATACAGCCACACAAATTACGGCATTATGCCTGATAAGCCTCCTTTACCAGCTATCGACGACCTACACATTCATGTAGGGAAGCGAAGCCTCAAGAATCAGCTCCATATAACGAATACAGTGAGCTTTTAGTTGGTTCTCCACCACGTTGTCAAAAAGATAGGTTAAAAACGAACAGGTTAATGTAGAACCCGGAAAAATGAACGCGGTACAGCTATGCAACGCTAAACTACTAACCAATTCTGACGAGCGGCAAAACGCGGGAGGGCAGACAAACAGAGATAGCTTGATTGACATTAAGAAATAGTGACAGTGACGCACGAGATGCTTCTCTTCCCAGAGCACTGTAAATGATGAAACAGAACTGGGGCTGAACGATGTTTTTCATACAGTTTGACATAAAATTATGCCAGAGAATGCGGTCGAGAAATAAAATCAATTTTATTTTGAGGACGTTTTTTCTAATGCTCTCACATAAAGACGCTTATTCTCTTAACAATGCTACCATACTTTCATTCAATTTCATACAATTTGTAAACAAAGAAAAATAAGAACAAAAGAAAAAGAAAGAAATGAGAGTGATTTTGAAGTTACTGCCGACGTTTAATTTATGGGCTTTAGAATTTTTGCCTGAAGTTGAAGACTTAATTCTGTTTCATCATTTATGACTGAAATATTAACCTTATTTTGGATTTCTGCTCAAAATAAAATCAAACAGAATAAATAGTCTGCATTGTGATTATAAATATAAATAAAAAAAATGTTAGCTTATTTTGCAAGTGTGACTTTAAAGCCTACATGATCAGGGCTGCCAGATTTGACGATTTATCGACATTTTTACGATTTTTTGTTCCGGAACTAGCAAAGTGCCGATTTCCTGATTTTTTTTTTCTAAAAAGTGACGATTTGTTTTTTGTCTCCGAATTCTGTATAAAACACTAAATTTTCTGACACGGTCGTTATTTCATCTTGGAACGTTAAACAGCCTCACCTTAACAAGAGCGGAACATTTTCTTTCGCTTAGCATTTACGCTGATATGTCATACCAAAGCAAGGGCGTCAACGTTGTGTAACGAACAGTAGTGATATCTTTCTTGTTTAATAAAACCCACAAATTATAAATAAAAATAGAGATAAAAACGCTAGATTGATAAAAAAAAATAACTAAATTGCCATTATTAATATTAACAAAAGCGGCAAATCGGTTTTTCCAATTGCAAAGCGTTGAGACCGCTCTATTCAAAAACTAGAAAACGCGTGCCTCTTTTGTTTAGGTACAGCTGAAAAATGCACATCTTTAAATGATTATTTTCAGAGTACAAAAAAAAAACAATGTTACACTTTGCTTATCTTTCGTCAAACCATCATCGAATGAACCTTTTACGACTCTCTGTATAAATCATATTTTCAACAATTATACGGCGAACATTTCACGGATAGTAAGATAATATCTACATGAGTCTCATACGATTCTTGACATGAAAGACTCGTTAGATAATCTTTACCCACGTCTTAAACGACTAAAGAAATGCCTTTTTCTGTGCTATGGAAGACTCTCACTCGTGATACAGTTTTTCCCGTTTGAGAAATCTTCTACGATTAAAAAATGCGGTCATCGACAATCAAAGACGCTCTTCTTGACACTCCCAGTATCTCTTACACGATTGAAAATGCTAGCTGGGTATGAAGTAATTGAGTTTTTGTTTGAATGTTTTTTTTACCAAAATCGAACAAAAATTGTTTAAAAAAACTAAATTTTAAGTTGTCCGATTTTTTTAACGATTTTTTTATTTTTTCTCAGGAAACTGACGATTTCCTCACAAATTTATCTGGCAGCCCTGTACATGATAAATATTTGTCACAGATTTTTTTTACCAAATTTATTTGTTCCTGAAATTTTGGGTTTCGGAAATACTTATGCGAATATTTTAAATATCTTTTTTTAAAGTACCTCGCACTGTTTTAGCCTGACTTTTTCTGAGTTCAAAATTGTCATCGATTGCAAGGAAAAGGTGTTCTAAAATGTGCCAAAGTTGGAGTCTTGCATAGATGCTATCCACTGGCATTTAAATAAAATATTAAGCGATGAAGTACAGATTTAGAAGCGAAAAGACTAAATGGTCAAAAATTCTGCAGTTATATTTCATTTCGATATACTCTTGAAACACGAAAAATAATTGGTGCAAAAAAGTGTTTACAGTATACAACTTCATTATGAAACACAATAAGTATCCTTTGATCTTTATAGTGGACATTTCGACTCTAGTTAACTATTTGCGCGAACTGAACTACCACAGTAACCACCCCTTTTTAGATCAGCAATAATTCTTGTATGGGTCTCCCGTTTACCAATTAAACGTGTTTTAAACCTTTAAATTTAAAGTGTCATCATACATGAAGTTTATTAAGAGCATAGAATTTAATTAAACTTTCACATTTCATATTTTTATGTCTGTCATTAAAGTACTCTAAACAATAAATTTGTAAAGTATAAAAAATGCACTTCTACTGCAATTTTGTATATAAATATTTATGTATTTATATATCCCATAAAAAATAAATTCCTCTAACTCATATAACTACTGTTCAGAAGTTTAAAAGAATTATGATTATTTATGAGGTGTGGCAGTTAAATCATCATATAATTCAGCTTTTATAGGTTAAAGCTAAAAGTTTGTGAATATTTAAGAAATTTATGTGAACCCATTTATTAAATTAATATTTTGCAACTAAAAATTAAGTTGTTTAAGAAATAAAATAAAACTTATTGTAATGAATGTGTTACCAAATTATTAATCATTTAATAAAAGTTTTGTATCCCTTAAAAAAGTAAATTTTATTTTTTAATTTTTCTGCAACTACATGTACGAGTTTCTGCAATTCGTATTTTCAGCCAGTTTAGAATAAAAGTTTGGTCTGCAAAAGGAATTTGTTTTATTTGTAACAAGTTTTTAAAAACGCATCTGTCTGCTTATTATTTCTGAAATTACATTTAAAACAAAAACAAGTTTTCGAATATTGTTTTTGTTTTAAATATAATTTTCTACGCGAACGTTAACGTTCGAAATCGACGAACAGGCTGTAAGCAATGAAAAAACATTTAGCTACTAAGCGCTGTAGCAGCTTTAACCCAAAACCCTGTAACTTTATAGGCCAAGTCCTAAGTCTGAAGTCTTAAGAAAGAAAATGCTTACCTGGTCTAATCATTTAAAAAAACAATAACAACTGGACAGGGTTGTTGAATATATTTTCCTTACAATGCGAAAGACTTGTGTGATAGTGTAAAGTACTCTTTAATCATAAATTTTTTTATTTTTATGTGCTCTCCACACATAAAATAGTTTTAATTTTGTAATAAGAAAGATCACCTTTTTAGTAATCCCTATAATAATAATTAAAAAACTTGGCCTAACTTAGTTGTAGAACTTCTAGCACTTACTTGTCAGCCTTTATAGGTGAACAATTCTGTGGTTAAGCCCTTCAATATCTACAAACTAGTCTATAAAAAATAATATATGTGTACCATAAATTTTATATGAATGATCGTCAGTAAAATATCGCCGATATCGATCAAACGATTTCGAAATTTTTGTTTTTTAAAAATTCATAAAAAATTTACCAACCACTTTATTTTGCATCCCAATGATTTATTTTTAACATACCTACCCGCCATCACCCTTTCTTACAAAACTTTCAATACAGGCTCAAAACATAATTGCCCCTTATCTGAACCCCTTAAGAGGGCTTCCATACAAATGTGGCATTTGATGAAATTCTTAAGTTCAAACAAAAAGGCACCGCGCCTGTCCTTGACGAAACGCATTGCAGACGTCCAATTTTGTTCCTTTTTCGAGAATCGCTGGCAGCCCTTCACGAATAAAATGAACAATGTTGACCTCCAAGACGTCAATTGTTGCTGGTTTATCAGCATAAGCCAGTGACTTCACAGCCCTGGAAAACAATCAAGAGGTGTCACATCGCATGGCCTTGAAGTCTACTTGACAGTTTATTTTTCCTAATTCAACACATCGCCTTCATTTGTGAAAAAATAAGTTGCGTCATTTTAATCATGAAGTCGCCTATAAGTTGCGAAAATCGATGGCTGATTTTCAAAGCAAAAAAATTGGTGGCGTTGTGCAAGCATGAATCTATTCATGATGATGTGCCTGAGCAAAAAATGAGAGCAGTATGATAGTTCGTTTGACAGCTAACCTTTCGTTAGCTCTATCGGGCTTAAAAAACACCCATTATAAAGGAATGGCAATGAGCATTTTGAACCTTCCCTAGATATATGCAACCAAATGTGGAAGTCATTATTTTAGGAGTTTTATTTTAAGTTTTATTAATTGTTTTTTTAATCTTTAAAGTAATTTTTGTTAATTTATTTTAAATTACCATAAGAATCTAAACAGTTTGACAGTTTGATCTTCTATCAATGAGTTTGTTGTGTTTTTGTTTTTTTATAAATATATTTTTATTAAAGGAATCTCAAAAGAAATAAATACTCAAGCTCGAGGTCATAGGTTTTTTAATAAATGTATTTTATTTCATTAATTTAAATAACTCCAATATTTCGATATTCCTTGAATATCATCATCAGGGATAGTCTAAAAACAAATCAACAATATACATAAGTTTAAAACATCAATATAAACATAAAGATCACAAAAATCCAAACAGTAATAACAGTAATAACAATAGCAACAAGAACTTACTAAACTTGTAATAAAAAATAAAAAATTACACAAAAAATTCTTATTAGCTATGTAGTGTTTACTACCATCGTCATGATTGCACTGAATTTGAGTATGTTCTGCTCTTATTAACTAGATATCTATATTGTTTTGCACAGCCACTCTCTACATCGCTCTTAAAATTCATAGTTGTTGGTATATTGATAATGTTCAGCATCTCCAACGTAAAGCGTCGTTTGTAATTTTGTTCTTGTTGTAATATTCGTACATCATCAAAGTTTGGCGAGTGATTTGTACTGGCACAATGGGCTGATAGTGCAGTTTTCTGTGACGAAATATTTAAAATCCGTTGATCGGATTTATGGCCTGATATTCTAGTTTTAAGTTTATTTTTAGTAGTTCCTATATACACTTTATTGCAATTTTCATTATTCTTCCCGTTGCATGGTATTTTATATACGACATTAGCTTTCTCCAATATTTCTACTTTGTCTTTGGTATTGCTAACTAATTGTCCAAGATTGTGGCATGTCTTATGAGCCATTCTATATTTTTCAGCGTTGTGTAGTCGGGATTTTTCAATTCTTACGGACAGTTCTGGAACATACGTCAAAGATTTATATATGGTGGGGGATTCCTTATTTTCACATTTTCTTGTATTTTGTTTTTTAAAATCTTTTATAAGTTTTGTTGCAAGTTTTTTCGGAAAATTGTTGTTATATAGCATGTCCTTTATCTTTTCTATGTTGTCGTTATGGAATTCTTCGTCGCTAATGTTTAAAACTCTCCTTATTATGTTTAAGGCTGTATTTATTATTATTCTTTTGGGATGTTTTGAATAAAAATTGAGGAGAGTTTTAAACATTAGCGACGAAGAATTCCATAACGACAACATAGAAAAGATAAAGGACATGCTATATAACAACAATTTTCCGAAAAAACTTGCAACAAAACTTATAAAAGATTTTAAAAAACAAAATACAAGAAAATGTGAAAATAAGGAATCCCCCACCATATATAAATCTTTGACGTATGTTCCAGAACTGTCCGTAAGAATTGAAAAATCCCGACTACACAACGCTGAAAAATATAGAATGGCTCATAAGACATGCCACAATCTTGGACAATTATTTAGCAATACCAAAGACAAAGTAGAAATATTGGAGAAAGCTAATGTCGTATATAAAATACCATGCAACGGGAAGAATAATGAAAATTGCAATAAAGTGTATGTAGGAACTACTAAAAATAAACTTAAAACTAGAATATCAGGCCATAAATCCGATCAACGGATTTTAAATATTTCGTCACAGAAAACTGCACTATCAGCCCATTGTGCCAGTACAAATCACTCGCCAAACTTTGATGATGTACGAATATTACAACAAGAACAAAATTACAAACGACGCTTTACGTTGGAGATGCTGAACATTATCAATATACCAACAACTATGAATTTTAAGAGCGATGTAGAGAGTGGCTGTGCAAAACAATATAGATATCTAGTTAATAAGAGCAGAACATACTCAAATTCAGTGCAATCATGACGATGGTAGTAAACACTACATAGCTAATAAGAATTTTTTGTGTAATTTTTTATTTTTTATTACAAGTTTAGTAAGTTCTTGTTGCTATTGTTATTACTGTTATTACTGTTTGGATTTTTGTGATCTTTATGTTTATATTGATGTTTTAAACTTATGTATATTGTTGATTTGTTTTTAGACTATCCCTGATGATGATATTCAAGGAATATCGAAATATTGGAGTTATTTAAATTAATGAAATAAAAAACATTTATTAAAAAACCTATGACCTCGAGCTTGAGTATTTATTTCTTTTGAGATTCCATTAAGAAAAGGTCGAATAAAAAAACCATATTTTATTATTTTTATTAAATAAAACTTCAATTTTATATGAGGTGTAATTTCATTTATATCGGGTAATTTTGCTTCATCTCAAGTGTAAATTTGAATTTTGCTGGTGGTAACACTGCTGGATTCATAGTACATAAATTAGATAAACCCGCCGGGTGTCACGCTTGGCTGTTATTTCAACTAGCACAGTGTATTTGTTGGAAGAAGGATAGTAACGTATTTCAACTTTCGTTTGAACTTTATACGGAACTCAAAAATGTTCTCGTAATTAAGCTTTTATGACCCGGTCTGCACTTGTCCCATCTAATTAGAATTATAGGAAGTCAAGATAAATTTTTTACATCAAATGGGTGATAACGGGCACCATTCCTAGTTACGTTTTTAAACCCCTTCGCTTTATTATTATAATATTATTAAAACATATTTTGCAAAAACAAAGTTAATAAAAATCGGTGCATTATTGACCAAATTAATAAATTAAACTTAAGGTCGAACATAATGTATATATTTGCTACATAAAGGAAACATTTCGTGTACTCGAAAAATCTCTAAAAGGCCATTTAAAAACTTTTTGCTATATACCATTCTTTGCAGATTATCTGCCGTATTCATAAAAAATTAAAGTGGATTTGAAATATATTTTAAGAAAAATTTATATGAAAATTTTGCCTTCAAACACATTTCAAACTTATTTTATTTTTTATGAATACGGCAGTAAATCTTTTACAGATACATATTTCCGGTTTCCCTTAAAGTACTCGATCTAAATTAATTATTATATCTTATTATGAAACTTCAATAAAAATATTTTATTTATCTACAAACAACAGATTCATTTTTTTCACCACATTTTCAATACAATTTTAAGAACTTTTATTCTTGATTTTTTTTTTATATTTATTCATTAATCTTATCTTAACTTTGTGTTTCAATTTATATTCAATAAGCAATGACAATTGAAAAAGTTCTCTTATTGGGCTTTGTTTGCTACCAACTACTTCATATTCAATACAATGGCGCAATAGCAATCAATGTTTGCTGGTAATGCAACATTTACATTCACATACACAACATTATATTTTAACATGCCACCAACATGTAGCATCCAAGAAGAAAAAAAATTAAAAGCAGCAAAAAAAAACTAATAAAGATAATATGCAAATAGAGGCAAATAAAAATACTTAAGAAAATTTATGCCAAATGAAAAAATACAACAAAAAAATCGTGAAAAAAATCCAAGTCAAAGTACTTTGCGTATGAACAACTTCCTAATGGCATAACTTTGCGATAAAATAAAAAAAGGAGAAGAAATGGAAGAAAACAATCGAAACAAGGAATAAGTTGCAGTGGGTAGAAAACTTCATCGTTGTTAGCTTCCAAAGCACTTCAAAAGAAAACAATGCATGACATTTTTTTCTGAAATTTTTTTGTCTCCTGTTTTTCTTTTTTGTTAAGGAAATAACAATTCAAATTTTTTGTCTTTTATTATTTTCTTTTTTTTCTTTTTTGTATTAAAATAGACAACAATAGCATTTACGACAAAAGAAACAAAAAAACTTTATATGTATAATAATCGATTATGTGGGGAGAAATAAAGTCAAGTGATAAAGAAAAAGTGGTTTGACATTGTTTAGTGTTCAAAAACATTGTGTTTTTCCCTGTATATTTCATAGAAAAGTCGGCGATGAGATTTAAGTTATAGATAAAAAGATATATGTAGTATGTATGAATTTAAATAAGGTAAAATTGGTTTATATGAGAAGGATAACACCAGAAATGAGAAGTGATTAGATATTGTATTTTAATAATGGGGGTAATGCATTGTGCGTTTAAGTTTTTATCTTTAAACAAAATAGTTTAAGTAGTTTCTGTTTTTAATTTAATAAAAGGCAATGATTTTTATTAAATAAGGGTTCATAATTTTCTGGACTTTTATAATTCCCGGCAGGGCAGAAAATTTAAAATTTTTTTTTTGGTAATTCTGAGAAATTTTTTGTAAACAATGTTATAAAAAAAATAATCATCGTTTGTATTGTTGGGAATATATTTTCAAATATGGTCCAAAAGAAGCCGCTCAGCAAAGATCTCAGAAAATTAATCATGTATAATGAGGGAACTTAATAAGAGAAACAATCGAAAAAATATATTCAAACATAGACTCGAAATAAGAAGATCTGATAATCCTGTTTCATTATCTTACTTAAGGCTAGTTTACACGGTAAATATTATGAAATTTTCTCCGTGCTAAAAAAATAAAAGTCTGTAGTTAGTATATTTCATGTTTACAAGGAAGGTATAAGTAAAATCAAAGTAAAAAACAGCTGAGTTTATAACAAAAAAACCGATGGTTGCAGTTGTTCAGTATTTAAAAACGACATGAAAATTGTCTTTGTTTTTGTAATTGTATAAAAATATAACCACCTTCAATATATACTGTTAAAATACATCTCTGGTGTGATAAGAATAAATAAGTTTCTAAAATGGTTTAGAAAATAAACATTTACCGACCGCCTGAGTTAAATTAAAATATGTTTATAATTTATTTTTAAAAAACCTCTTGTTTTATCTTTAAATTTAATCAAAAGTACATATATTTTTTTTAGTCTTATTACTTATTTTTGTTATTAAAGCTTAACTATACCTATGAGAATAAAATGAGTTTTTTTTTAACTATATTTGTTTTAAATATTTATTACTATGTGTATGAAAAAATCGGATTTTTTTTAGTGTGCGAAGGTATTTTTAAAAAATCTTCTGGCAGCACTGTTACTAACACACAAGTGCCCACTTCAAAGGCAAAAAAACATTGTTATAACTGAAATCGTCTGGTTTAGGCATCACAACTTTAGACTTAAATCAAGTTAAAGATTAAAAATTATGTGTTGCTTAACTGAATAAAACTGTCACTTATGGTGTTTTCTTTTCTACAGATGTTATATTTTATTTACAAAAATGGAATTTTGTGTTCGTTTTTTAAAAATATTTTGCTCTCTAATAGGGAAGCATGTTTTATTCAAAAACATTCACCCTTACTTATGGCATAAGGCATTGCCCTTTTCGCCCCGTATAAATCAAGAGTGTTGTTTGTTAGTGCCCTTTAAAAAAGGTGATATATGGTGTTTATATACGGGTTTTTTTTTCGAACGGCGACGATTGCCTCAAAGAGCAACAGAGCTACGCGAAAATTAGGAAAATTCGGCAAAAAAAGAGAAAAATTCCTAAAACTATTTATAAGGAATGTCAAAAATTAGTTAAAAATTGCTAAATTAGCGGACATTTCCAAAAATTTGCTAACAGCGGCATAATAACAATGTCTAATATTTTTTAAAAATCGTTGAAGCTGTAAAGAATCTCAACCTTTACAGATAAAAACCGCTTCTATCGCGAACATGGCAAAAATTGCAAAATTAAAACAAACGCAAAAATTTATTTGAAATCGCTAAATCAGTTAAAAAAATCTAAATATCTCGAAAATTTTTAAGTTATCAAAAAACCCATAAAATTTCTTAAAAGTCCCTTAGACAGACTATTAGAAATGGTAAAAATTCGTTAAGAAATGCTAAATTAGCGGAAATTTGCTAACAGCAAAGTCTAAAAAAATCATAAAACTTACAGTAAAAATCGTGTCTAACGCGAACATGGATAAAATTCGCGAAAAATTGAAATATTGGAAACAAACCCAAAAACTTATTTGTAAAACAAAGTGTCAGAAAATAATGAAAAAAGCGTTAAAAAATTAGCTAAATTGATGAAAAACAATTTTTGTCAGGTGTTAAAAACAGGGCATTCCACTTTTTCATATCTTGTGTTTTGTTCTTAAATAGCATTTTTACAGGGCTGGCCCAGCAGTTGTATTGAATACCTAGCGATTAGATTAATTGGGGCTATGTTTTGCGCGTTACCCAAGGAGGTATTCGGCAGACGTTTCTCTTAACTTTGGACGCCATGCGAGTTCAATACCCCAAAATAGTTCGGGGAATACATTTCGCAAACCATCAATTGTTAAGGGCTGATAGGAGACTAACTTGCTACCCCAAGAAATAATACACCCAGACGAAAAACATTCTTTTATAGCGTCCCTCTAACAAAACTTTTTTTAACAAAATTTTTTTAAATATTATCATTAATTTAACCATAATAAAGTCGTTCGATAACCATATTATGGCTAAATTAGTCCACCATAAGCAAACCTCAACCATATTATGTTTGCCTGCCAACATCTTATGGTTAACAATAAAAAAAAATCGTATTAAAAAAGTGTTTTTAATTGTCGAACAATATTACATTTTTGAAACACTGTACCCAAAAATATCACTTAACTTCCCACTTATTTCTCCCAGTGTGCACTAAATTATCCCATAACATATTTTAGTAAAAAATGGCCTTTAAAACAAAAGTGTATTTAATGATAAACTTCAAATTACTGAAATTGTTATTAGACGTGACTTTCAATTAAAAACCATTTTTTAGGCATAATAAAATAGTTTAAGAGACCAATAAACAAAAAAGGAATAGAATACAAACCAGCATTGGGCTTACTGCATCAAATGCAGCAATAACAATAAAAAGAAACTAGTCGCAGCTCATTTTTGCCTTGTGATCTTCAAGCGGCCTTGTATACAACATGAACATGCAACATCTTGCTCGCCCAACTAACAAAAAACTCTTATAAAAAGTAGAAGAAGAAAAAATTATATGAAAAAGAAAAAAATTACACAAAGAAATGTTTCAAGCCAAATAAAGTCTTAACAATGCCACAACAGCCACAAGAACAACAAAAAATATAAGTACGATATGAAAAATGATGCTGACGCTGATGACCATATAAAGTTCTCTTTAGTTAAATATTTGTTTTGTTTCTGTTGTTTTTTTTTTCATGGAAAACCTTAAGAATTATTTAAAACTAAAAACTATCAACTTCGGACTACTTACTACATATACTGGCAACATTATCTAGTTATCTTCTCTGTTTGTGCAACGTTATATGAAACCAAAGAAACACAAAGCAAGAAAAAACCGAGTAGAATTTCAAACAGCAATAAACGACAATGACGACCATAAAACATCAACTGCAAAATGTTTTTATTTGCAGAATAAAAAGAACACATTTCTGCAAATGCATTTGTTCAATCTCAAGTGGTAAGTAGGAAAAACAACAGCAACAGCCACAATGCTGCTTTTGAACTGATGGAACAATTAAGTGACTTGCCGAATTAAATGTAAAGTGGTACATTTTAAATCAATGCTTTAAATTATCTCTAAACGCCAGCTCTGCCTTCACATATCTACTCTGTAAGAATTTAAAAAAACTGCTTTTACTTTTTGCTATTTTGTAAACTTTGCCAATGCAAGAGAAATATTTTCGTAATCTTAATCCAAAAACAGAGTACATATATACTTTGAGGTTTACTCTGATCACAGCACCCTTACCGAATCCCAACTAGAAGCCCGCCAACAATATTCGGTTGTTGCAGCACTCGCCTATTGTGGCAACATCTTTTGTTATTGTACTTATTGAGTTCACCATTCGCATGTTTATGTTACAACAATGATCTGTATAAATAGTTTAAGTACACATTCAGAGTAAGTGAATGACAACTTGGTTTAGTTGGTTAGTTGGTGTTACTTCTTTCATGTTGTTGCAATAGTTGCCAATGATGTTGGATTTTTATTACAATTTTATTTAGCTCGTTAAGGGAGGATGTTGGCTTCGTTAATTCAAGTCTGCTTTATTAATGTCTTAAAATAGAAGAGCACGTTGTAGTTTCCTTTTGTTGCAAGCTTTAATTTTTTTTTAGCCATCATTTCTAACCATTTTAACTTAGTGGCATTTATATAAAATACAATCAGTATGTTCAATACTAACATATAAGTTTATTTATTTATTTATTTATTTAAGAATTTCTTGCTTATCCTACACAACAAGATATAAATCTTATAGTTAAAGTGCAGGAATTATATAAGTTTTAAAACATAATGGGGTAATCACACTCAAACGATTAAGTTTGAAAAGAAAGAAAAGAAAAAAAACAAAATAGAGTACATTATAACAAAATGGAAAGGAAATAAACATTTAATTTAAAGAAAGATTAAATTTTAAATTGTAAGTTGACTGATTGTAACATATAAATTATAGATTAAAATAAACTAAACTAATTAACTAAATAGCTTTGATAACAAAATTAATTGGTTTAGTTTTATAAGTTTTATAAGTTTTGGCTTATTAAATAATTTACTAATTGATTTCTAAAATTGTTCACATTGTTGTTTGTTTGAACATTGTTGGGAAGTAGGTTCCAAAGACGGACAGAATGAATAAAAAATTGATATTCAGATAACAGGCTGCGGTGTGTAAAGGGAATTATCTTATTTCCCCTGTTAGACCTTGCAAAGGTTAATCTGTTGTACAGATATGGAGGATTCCTCGTATATATTATTTTATGTAGCATGTGCAATACCCTCATATCTAAAAGGTTTTTAAATGTCATGCCATAAAGTTTATTTGTGAACTGGGATATACTATCATATTTCCCCAAACCAAAAACATATCTGATTATATTGTTATATGTTTTCTGTAACACATTTTTGCTACGAAAGTCGCAATTTGAGAACAACTCGCAACCATATAAAAGTCGAGGCATTAAGTATGTTTTGGCGATAAGTATTTTAATATTTAAGGGCGTAAAGTATTGGGTAGGCCAAAGTTCACGTAACCGTAGGTAAATGTTTGATGCAGTTTTATTTATATGGTCAGACCAATCTAAATTATTATTGAATATAACACCAAGATTTTTTGACGAGCGTACACATTCAATTTTTTCATTATTAAGCATAATGTCAAAGTTTATATTAAAACGGATCGTTTTACGGTGAATGATAAGGCATTTGGATTTGTGGGGATTTATTAGAAGTCTATTAGCGGTTGCCCATCTATAAACACTTTCTAAGTCCTTATTTAATTTATGTACGTTGTCTACAATATTTTCCACAGAACTGCCAATGTAAATTTGTACATCATCGGCATATAAGTGTAATTTAGAATATGTTAAAGTTCGGGGAAGATCATTAACATACAACGAAAACAAAAGTGGTCCCAAAATTGATCCTTGTGGAACACCTTTGGTGACTGGGAGTGCAGACGAATAACTACCGTTAATAAATACTGACTGGTAACGACTACCGAGATATGATTTAAATAGCCTATTTGAGGTCCCTGATATGCCAAATAGCTTTTTAAGTTTGAGGCAGAGCAGAGAATGGTCAATTGCATCGAAAGCTTTGGAGTGATCCAAAAGAACTAGAATATTAACTTTCCCGATATCTATATCATATCTAATATCCTCACTCAGATTTATTAATGCTGTAACACAGCTATGCTTAGCTCGAAAGCCAGATTGGTGTGGCGTGAGCAAATTATGCCGATCAATGAATTCATTTATTTGTATGTACATAAGTTTTTCCATTATTTTGGAAAGATAAGGCAGAATTGCAATAGGCCTAAACTCCGAGTTATTTTTAGGGACCGGAATAATCTTAGCATGTTTCCAGCTACTTGGAAAGACATTAGTAGTAAATATTGTGTTAAAAATGTGGGTTAAATAAGGTAATAATCTTGGCAACAATAATCTTACAAATCGAGGGTCTAAATTGTCATATCCGATTGCATTTGATTTAAAGTTGATACATTTAAATTAATTTACAGGCATGTTAAAATAAATGGCAAATATGTAAAAAACAAAAAAAAAGTTAGAAATTTTTTTAAACTTGGGACTTTAAAACGTTAAGTCCTTATTTTCTATTCTGAAATGAATGACAAAGAAAGTGCTACTCTTTGTCATAAATTTCCCACAATTTCAAAGAATTCTGCAATGTATCTTTAATAAAAGTATCACTCTTACTGTTAAGGATCTTACACAATTTACAAGAATCTGCTTTAATTTAATACGAAATATCCAAGCGATAAGTTCAGAAGCCCCACTTCGAATAAATTTTATAAAAATGATAGTAAGATTTGTCACAAACAAATAAATAAAAAGTAAATATTTATTTAAAATTTTAAGAGGTAAATATAACAATCGGTACCATTTTATTTAATTCGTAGACTACTGCAGAAAGTTTTTGTCGATGTGTCCATTTGAAAACATATCTCATACGTAAAACATACTGAAAATACCTTGTATACCCATAACAAAGCGAAGTTATCGCATTGAGCTCGTCCCTATTTAAGAATCGCTACAAAATTTACTTAAGTTTGTCAATAATTTAGTCAATATTAGTATTTTCTGACTATACTTTTTGGCTCGTAAACTGTACAAAATACAGTTTCGCCAAATGAAACCGTTCAAAAATTGAGAATTAAGCATTAGGCAAAAGATCGTAGAACATATTATTTGACCTTTCTTCCGTTTAAATGTCCTAGGGTTTTTTGTTTAGGTTTAAATTATTAAAGGTAATTTGAAGTTTTTTTGCTGATGTCACTTATCTATATGTATGAATATTTTTCGCTTTTACTTTTTAAAATGTAACTAGAGAAATTGTATAACCCAGAACCATAAAAATAATTCCAATGAAACCTTTTAATGCTCCAAAGTGTTTTCTTTAGTATGCACATTAGGGAAGTATTTTTTTACGTCTTTTCCTCAAGGGAATCTCTTATGGGCAATATTGTCTGATAATAAAAACCAATTGTCTTTTCACGATGTCTTTCCAAATATGTATGTTTTCGTATCTAATTGTCTTATATACATATACTTATACATACAAATTAAAAAGCATGAAAATTCATAAAAACAAACATGAAAACTCATTTCATGTCTGTTTGGCAACCTCTCTTTCTTCTCTACCCCGATCGCCTACAAACAAAACAAACGTGTTTGTTAGACATGCCTAAAAAGACACCGTGTAAATTCCCTCTAAGTATATTATATCGGTTGTTTTTTTAAGCTGCATGAGAACTTTTGATATCGATAACTATAGTTTGACACTTGACAATGTCAAACTATTTGTCATTTCTTATCAGTAAGGTTTTTCAAGCCATCATGAATCCTTTGACGACGCTAGAACAATGCTTCCAAATTGTGGAAATTAACTTTGAAAAAAATAAATAAATATGTCCGCTAAGTTCAATTTACCAAGCTTATTTCTGGTTAAATGGCTACATCAATTAGCAAAATTGCCGTATTTGGAGTGAAGACAATGTTCAAGCCGTTAACGAAGCAACATTAAATCCATTTAAACTAACTGTTTGGTGCAGTTTACATGCTCTTTTGAAATGACCAAGGAGTATCCGTTACGGTGAACGGTGAACGGCGAGCGTAATGGTTTTTCTTCAACGCTTTCACTCTGCAAAGTGTTCGCTAAAATGATAACATTTAAAACTAGACACCACAAAAAATTTGACAAATATCAAACACGTCTGCCAAACATTAAAAATGTTTAATACTTCTACAAACATGCTTCAAAAAATTTACTTGTTTGCCAAGTAATTTGTGTGGTTTATTTTGCCCTTACTTTGACGTCAAACCCAAGAAGGTGTTTCGACATTAAGTGAGTTTATTGTCAAAAAAAAACTAAATATATTAAAAAAAGTAATATTTTTTTCAATTTTAAAGTTTAATATTTTTTGTCTATCAAAACCGTCTCAAATGAAAATTTGTTTGGGTTAAATGAAAGTACATTTTTTTAACTTTTTTCACTTTCAAAACCAAATGACGCACAAACTTATTTTCAATCAAGATGAAGAATATAAGCAATGCATGCAATCTCTGACAAACAAAATGCACAGAGGAAAAAATAGTTACCTGTGGCCAGATTCAGGCAGTCGTGATCGAGTAATTTTTCGATTCGAAAGCAATTTAATATCTAATTATTTCAGTCAATACTGTATTGTAAAGCATTCATTTGAGTTTCACAATACTGAAAAAATAATTTCGATTCTTTCAGTATTGACTGAAATAAAATTGCTTTCGAATCCAGAAAGTACTCGATCACAAATGCCAGAAATAGGACACAGATCCCTCGAGTTCACCTGTGAATTCGATTTGGATAACAAGTGATCTGTGTGACTTGTTTGTGATTTTGTTGTTAAGTTGGATATTAATGTGAAAAAGTAGGAACCATACATTTTGAATGTGTGCACCCACAGAAAAACATGTTTAAATATGGTCACCTCCAACAAAACTATTTTTAAAAAAAATTTTCAACATATTATGATTCATTTAACAATATTATTGTCATTGACAACCATATTATGGTTGAATTACAAGAAGCCACAACCATATAATGCTTGCCTCCGAACATGTTATGGTCAAAAATAACTAAAGCATGTTGTTCCTAGAAAGAGGAAAACACTATTGTTAATTTAAAAACAAATTAATGTCATATTTAACCATAACATGTTTAGAGGCAACCATAATATGGTTGTGGCTTCTCGATGAAGGACTAATTCAACCATAATATGGTTGTAGATGACAAGAATATGGTTATATTAACCATAATAAGTTTAAAATTTTTTATAAAAATAGTTTTGTTGGAGGTGACCATATTTAAAGATGTTTTTTCTCTGCATGTGCACGCTGACTTTTATGGTAAATATGCACGTATCCAAGCAAAATGCGCATAAACAAGTATTTTGGAGAATAATTACAGAAAATATATACTTTGGTCAGTTAAGCCAAAGTGCACCTAACATTGATTTTTTGTATGAAAATGTTGTGCATTAATATTTAAAGTTGCACTTCAAAACGAATTTGTATGAGATTTTAAAGAATAATGACGAAAATTATTAAATTTAATTTTAAACAAAAGGCAGTTAAATCAGAACAACAATATTTCAAAAAAAAAATGCTTCTATTAAAAACTACACTGCGTTTGGTGAGTGTACTTTTTTAACGATCGCGAAAAACTTAAAACTTAGTTCTTATTAATCTTTATCATGCCCTACACGGTTTTACCTTGGAATAATTAGCGTTTGCAAGCAATGCAAAAAAGTTATGTCCCTAATGCATATACAATATATTACACATACGCATGCTTAAAAACTCTTACATATACATATGCTTTTAACAGATTGTATCTTTAAACTTGTATCTTTCATTTTAAGCAACAATGTGGTACATACCAGGAATGCGTTGTTTGTTGCTGCTGTTGCTTAATATTGAATGTTTAAAAGCTTTAAATTTTGTTGGCTGCATCACTTGAAACCTGTTTCTAAAAATAGTCTTTGTGTTATTAAAAGGCATCATGGTTTTATTGCTATTATTTTGTTTTCAGCAACTATTTAGTCTCTTCTACAATATCATGTTACCTTTAATGACAACTTTTTCACTGTTGCTATAAATTATGCATCCTTAAGATGTTAGTATCCTATAATTATTAACAAAAATTGTTTTGCTATACTTTAATATTTTCATTCGTATCAAAGATTTATGTTTATTATTATAAAGAATTTTATAAATTAATTGATAGTAAATTAAATGACTTTAATAATTTTGTTGAAAAGCTAACTTTTATTTTTTCCGTGCGAAGTTTTAAAATTTGTTAAATAAAAATAACAATAAGAATTATAATTTTCTAAAATACAGCAAGAATAAAATTTATTTAATTTCTCTTGATATGATACGTTTGTAATCACTAAGATGGTGGTTTTTTAGTATTGTAGTAGGATAATTAAACGAATAAATCTCAAATAAATGTTTAACGCTCATAGAGACGTGAATGCCATTTAATAACATTTTTCAACTTTTTATTTATTTAATTTAAAAATTCCCTTTAGTCATTAAATGTGCTATCTGCTTTAAACTAAAATTCTTAGGAAGAAGTAAGAAATTAATTTCTAATACATATAATGATGATAAATTACTTTTTGCACATAAAACTTAATCAGGTTCGAAGGACCATTTCTAAGAAAACAATATAATTTCGTTTTGATTTATATGCAGTTTTTTTGTTTTAACTTTAAGTTACAATGTGTAAAATTTTTAATTTGTTTTCCCCCTTTTTACTTCTTCTATTGTTCTTTTATCTTTTATTCTACTTAATGAAAAACAGAAACATGTATAAGGACGTGTGCGCATGTGAGAAGTAGTGGCCTCGGCACTGTCATCAAAGTTATAAAAAAAAATTAAACACTTTTAAAAGTTTTAATTACAATTATTAATAGATATGAACAACAGCTTCATATAATCAGGGCAAGTTTTTAAATTCACAAACAATTTTAAAAAAATTTAAGCAACAAAATTTTAAAAACAAAGAGATTTTATTAAAAAAATCAATAAAAACCTGAATATGCTCGAGCCCCAAAATTTTTTTTTCACTAATTTACGTAACAATTAAAAGTTTTTCAATGGCCTACTTCCGAATCGGATTTTCAGAATTTATTACAGTGCATAGAACTACATCATAAGAACCGTAATTAATGGTTTGTAAACAAAGCAAAAGCAAAACTTTTGATTTTTATTTGTTTGTTGGGTATGAGTAATAATATCATAAAATGGGCACAAAGCTGAAAACCGGTATAACTCAGAAACGGTAAGAGCAATTTCAGGAATATTTGTTTCTTAATTATTCAAAATTAATTAATCTTTCAAACTGCATTGTTGTTTATTTCATTTTCATAAAACTATTAAAAGTTATAAAGCGTTATTTACAAAATTCATAGAAAAATTACGAAAAATTTTAATGCAGGGTACCTAGATGAGCAAATGAATTGCAAAAACTTATAAAGCCCAATTATGAATACAATTTTACACAGGAAAAATGGGAGAAGGGAGAAAACTCCCGGAGAATTTTCATTCATGCTTGGGCTGATAGTCTTTGTACACTAAAATAAAGCTTGGACATTTTTCTTTTAAATTATTTCCTTAAAAGGTGAAGAAACCCGTGGTTTTTGACAAAGTTATGAAGAAAACTCAAAAAAAAAAGACCGCCAAACCCAATTATGCACTTTTAGTTATCATTTGCAAAAAATCTTGCAAAATTTGCATAAACTTTTTTAAAGAAAAAAACTTGTCATGATTTTAATGAAAATTGCGAACATGCAAGGTCGAGTAAGATTTTTGTAATTTTATGTGTGAAAGGCAGGGTTGAAAATGCATGAAAAACACGATGATAGGGAAAACCCTATAAGTTTATATGTTTCAGATAACAGTGAATCCTGGGTATGGGTAATGAATTTAAACTTAAAGTAAAGGCTTTACATATTTATAATTTTACAATAGGGTTAATGTGTCTACCAATTTCACCATTAAGCAATGATAATTTTGCTCAATAAATCAAAATGTCAAACATTTTATTAGCGGAGTTGCGGAGGTGCAAATGATGCTGTGAAAGAGCAAATTAAACATATCATGGCTTTTTTGTTAAATCCATAACAAAATTGACAAAGTTTTCGTTAGATTCCATAAGATAATTACGATAGTCTCCATTTGCTCTTTCACAAGATTGTGTAACGACCCGATTTATCTAACCTTAGAAGCTGCTACCAAATTGCTTTTTTAGGGTTTCCAGGTTAATTTGTAGCAAATTTAAATGTTGCATACATTTGGGAAACATTAAGGTAACACATATTGTTACCTTAACGCAAAAGGCCCTAACTAACCAAAAATTAAAAATCTACTTTTTCATTGATTCTGGATGTATTGTTGCATCAACACAAATATTTTGGAATCTTTTGACCAAAATTTGTGCTTTTATTAGCAAAAAACAAAAAGCCCTATCTGCAAAAGATTATATGGTAAACCCTTAGAGGCCTAACTAACCGTTTACATAATATGCAACATTTTCAATTATAAAAACAACTGGTAGGTTCAACAAGAAAAATAAATTATAAACAGTTTAAGGCGATTTATCAATTTATCATTTAAAATAGTGTTTGCTTCTCCTGCTACATTTTTAAAATGTTAGATAGGGCCTTTTGCGTTTTTTTTTGTGTGTGTTCAATGTGTTAGTGCATATAAATTGATTAAAACTATCAAGACAATAACGTTGAGTGGATTGAAGTTAACGCATTGTTGCAATTTCAATTCAAAATGATAAGTAACGGTGGTAAAAGTGGCGTGCTGCTCGTTATGCAAATGTAAATAGAGAAATATTTGTTTGCAAGCGCGTGTTTCTATATCAGCAAAACATGCATACATGAAAATATGACGTTGATGTTTGCAATCGCGATGTATTGAGAAATATTATTACACTTGTAGATTGTACATACATATCGCTGATTTACTTCAATAGTGACATAACTTAAAAAACTACATTTTGGAGTTAGTAATGCAGAATTGTTCGTTATTGTTTTCTTCATATTGTAAAAAAACATAATCTTTATATGTTTTATACTATCCCCGTTTAAAGAGAATATGTCGTTATATTTGTCTTTTTTTTAATTTAGCAATTTTCGTTAAGGGAACAATAAAGGCATTAAATCTATTATTGTAAAAAAATTATTAAACAAGTTGTTTTTAAGAGGCAAAGCATTTTTTATTTTAATAAAACACAAAAAATTCAATGGAATGACCGAATTTTGGCTTTATTAGCTCACGAATTTAGTGGCATATAATGTTTTATAATAATGTAGATATATGGTCACCGTGACTGGACTTTATGAGTGCATCCTGTCTCTATCAATCCAACTTTGCACCACTTTTTCGAGCATACCCATTCTTATTTCATCATTAATCGATGCTGGTCCATTGGCATAGACCAGTGATTTGACGTACCCCTACAAAGAGTAGTCCAAAGGTGTCAAAACGCACGTACGAGGTTGGCAATTCACAGGTCCATTTCTTGAGATAATTCGGTCACCAAACGCTTAGCTCAACAAAGTGATGGTTTCACGCGCTGTTTGGCATGTTGCACCGTCATGGTAAAAACATTTCTCCTCCAACTGATTCGCAATCACATAAGGAATAAGAAATCGCGAATCTATTGCCTGTAGCGTTCGCCATTTACGGCAATGGTGGCACCGGTTTCGGATTTAATGACAAATGGACCGATGACGCCTTTGGAATGTAAATCTCTCCAAACAGTGATTTTACGGAACGTAATGGAGTCTCATGGGGATTGAATCTCTCCAAAAACGAAAATTCTGCTTGTTTATATACCCTTTAAGCCAGAAATGAGGTTCACTGCAAACTTGTAGAAGTGCTCTATAGCAGAGCGCGAATTTTGAAAATAAATGAACAAGATCTGTAAACGTAAGTCTGTAAGTTTTTGCATGGTAATTTGCGAAAGTTTATTGAAAAATAAGTCAAACACAATTTATTAGTAAGAGAGCTAGTTTTCAATGCATCTAAAAAATCGTATGTAACTATATTTTGGAAAGAAATTCAGAAATCAGTTCTAAAATCCCTGGAAATGTATCATCACATATTTAGCTAATTATTTCTGCGTGTGATGGTGCCCTTTTGCACTCGGGGCGGTTGGTAAATGCATAGCTTGTTAAGATATGCCATGAGGTTCGGCCAAGTGGCAGGTACTACACAGAAAAAATTATAAGTAGTTTTTTGTCAATTAAAAAAATTATTTAAAAAGTATTTAAACTTAATTAATGTAATAACTTAATCAATTTTTTATTTTTTTTAACGAAAATTAAAAACATAATTTTAATTTAATTAACATTTTAGTTGGTTCGAAACACATTTTTAATTAAAATAATAATCAAATAACAAAAAATTATTTCGTTTAAAATAAAAGAATTTAAACTTGTGAAATTGTTGTTGGGAATTGTCATAATCAATCAACACATTGTTTGAAACGGCATAGTTTTTTGATCATTTTTTTAATTAAAATTAAAAATATCATTTATTAAAAAATATATTCAAAATATTAAATTTTTACAATATTAGTAATCAATATAATCATTGTGGTAATAAGTGCAAAATCAACAATTGGGTTGCTTGATTATATGAATTTGGTATAAAATTGGTGATTAGAGACAATTTTTAATTTTTTTCTGTGTAATTTAAATCTGTTTCCAGATCATATATGAAATATTGCTGCATAATAAACATGATAATAGTAAAAGTCATTGTTATCACTGAAACTAAATTTTACAACATTGTTAAGCTTCGTACAGACGGTTACAGATTTTACAGTGTTGTCATTAAAATTGCCTAATAATGTCTTGTAACTGTGTGAACATTGTAAGCTCATGTTCATTTGGCAGATGTGTAAAATTAATGCATCTAACAATAGCACTATTGCACACTGGGAAAATCCGGCCAAAAATACATAAATTCTTTGTTTCTTTACGTAAATGGCTGGAATTTGGTATGCAACTTAAGAATAGCATGTTTGATCCCTAGGTAAAATTTTGAACACCTACATACAGGGGCTTAGCAGGTAATAAATGACGACTCATTAATAAAATATGATCATTTGTCCTGTCCCCATCTTTTTACCTATCTGAGAAAATAAAAGTAGATATGATCATATATGGTTATAATATAATATGTAAACTTATGTGATTATATAAATAAACATATGTATATATATATATATATTTACATAACTTAGACGTGGATCCGACTTGAGCTCCTGTGGGATGGGTGAGGTAAGGTGGATTGTTTAGGAACCTTCAACTGAAGCATACCATATTGCAAAAATTGTTTTAGAAATACCATAGAAATGGTATATATTTTTTCGTTTAAGGTGGGTGTGTGTTGAGGTGGGTTGGGATGAGAACCAACTCATTTTTCTTCCCCTGTACTCGCGACTGCATAACTATATATAACAAATATCTGTTCTTTCAGTAAATAGCTGAAATTTGGCATTCAAATATTGGGCATATATGAAGTATAAAAATAGCTTAATAGAAAAAAAGTACTAACGATATTTATATATTCGAATTTCCAAAAGGTACCAAAACTTGTATCAGAGCTTTTAAAGAGAAGAGAACACAATTTAAATTTAATTTTTATCTTTATTACATAAAAAGATAAATTGTTTACCAAAAAAGTACCAAAATTATATTTTTGCCCTTTTTATACCCAAAATGTGCAAATTTAAAAAAAGTACCAAACACATTACAATTCAATTTTCGATTCAATAATGGTATTTTTTGAATTTTACGTCTATCTCTGTTAGATCACGAGGTATAATGGTTCTGATTTTACCCATTTCTAACTCCTTATGAATTAAATTTCCAAAAGTCTCTATTTTTTATTTACACATTGGGAGGGGAGTCTACATACAAAATTTCAAGTGTCCGGCTTAAGTTGTTTGGGCTGGGCGATCACCCAGTCAGTCACGCTAATCTTATAAAAATATATGAAATCACTAAAAAAGATCTGATTACTAGCGTGGCAGGTGGTGGCATCTGAAATGTGTAGTACTTACTTTTGATACTTAACAGTACTATACCTAATATAATTATCGCTTAACCTCCCCTAGCCCCACCTTTTTTGTTTTGGTCTCTTTAAATTTGGCTTACTTTAGGTTTTATTTATTTTTAAAGTAACTCACAATCACTTCACTTATCCAAAAAAAATAGCGCGCACAGAATCACAATTATCACATGGAATGATTAATTACTAATACGGTTTAAACATAACGTGCTTATTTTCAAAGAATACTTTAAAGGAAAAATCATAGCTTACTTTTATTTCAAAGTACACAAACCAACTGTGAAAACCTTAAATTTTTAAGAAAAAAATTATCTAATTTGCTCCAGTATTAACAGTAAAATAGTTATCCAAGAGCCAAATTAAGAAATGTGTTGTATGTTTTGAAGTGTTCGCTATAATCTGTCATCAAAATTTTATTAAAATTAAAAAAAAAAATAATAATTTCTGGCCAGAATTTCCCAGTGTGCATTGTCAGAATAATGACAATGTTGTAAGATCTGACCATCGTCTGTACAAAGCTTTAGATTTGTTTTTTTCATTTTCAGAAAAAAAAAACAAGAAAATCCAGAACTTAAACATGATCGTGATAAAAACTTTTTAGCAACTCAAACATAAGTCATTTTTGCATTCAACAGAAAATGCTAGTCTTTAAAAATTGTTTTGTTTTACGAAGATCATTCATAAAAAGGAAATTAAATGATGACTTACGCTTTAAAAATTTTAAAAAAGCACAACATATACATATTTATTTCTTTTCTTTATAGTTGCATTCATTTATTTTAAAATTAAAAGAAACCGAGATTTAATATAATGTTCATCGAGCTTATCGCCTGCTTTTCATTATTAGCCTTGAAGTCAATTGATAGTGTTGCATATATAATTCTTTAACTTTTATAAATATATTTGCTACTATTTTTTTTTTTTCTTCTTGAGTTTCTGCACATTTTAAATTTCCAACAAAATATCTGATAATTTTTATATCTAAAAAAAACGTTCCTTGACTGTTTGTTCGTTTGTGTATTGTGTTAGAAGTGCCGACATTTAGTGGCACACAAAGTTATTTCAGTACGAGTAGCAAGCAGCATTAGCAACAGAACACTCTAATTGTGTGTAGTACTACGGTATCTGTTGGATAGTTCTTTTCTTTTGTGTGTAACACAAATTGTTATGCTGAAGTGCCATAAATCATAAATGCAACATTTGTGCAACAAATGCAGCACTACTTACAATCTGTTGTGTAGTAGTTAAACGCACGCAAAAGCATTTAAAACAGCAACACCAAGAACATGAAAAGTTTGTTTAAGTTTTATTAAGTGGAGAACATTTTGGAAAAAAGAGAAAAACTATGGGTCATTTACGTTTTAATTGCAGAATGGAAATAGTATAAAGTCAAATAGTAAATGATAAATAAAGGTTTTTCAACCGTGCCGCCCATTTTTCGTTTTCCATATTGCAATTTAGGCGTTTATTTTAAACTTGAAAATTATGGAATATAAGATTTTTAAATTTTTACTTTGGGTTTTTCAAATAAACTTTTTAATTTTCTAGATGTGGTAGCCCTTTTTAAGGAAATTAAATTTTCAAAATATTTTAAAATATGACAGAACTTACTTTTAAAGCAAAAATTGTGCCATGTTATTTACAATATTTAATACGGTTTCAAATTACTCTAAATTGGAGTAAATCGGAAATTTGCTGTTTTTCAGCAGCACGTTTAATAAAACTTAATCTAAGGCCTTAAGTAAATGCAATTGTTTTTTAAAATATTATTGGTAAAATGTAGAGGGTGAACTATTCTACATTTAAAAAATAAATAAATAATTTCGAAAATCCATTGTAACGACTTGATACCACTTAAGGCCGGTTTACACGGTAATACAATGTATTACGACATTGCAAAAAATTATGTAGAATGAGAAAAATGTTATCATGTGAAAGCAAAATGTATTGAGAAAGAGAGAATACGGATACAAAATCTGACAAACGGTCGGTAAATGCTTTTTTTCTAACCCGTTTTAGAAACTTATGTATTCTCATCACACCAGAGGTGTATTTTAACGGAGTATATGGAAGGTGGTAGCATTTTTATACAATTACAAAAACAACTCAGGAAATGTTCATGTTGTTCTTGTTAACATTATATGAGAGAACGTTAAATAGTAGCTAAATGTACAACGTTCTGATTTAAATAAATCAATTGCGCATAACGTTGTTTTTTAAGAGCTTGGTAGGGGAATTTTCAATCAGATAATTAAAACACAGGTTATCCAGGTAATTGCAACCGTTAGAAGAAAACTTATAGAAGACACTTATTCAGGCTTTTTTTACGCATCCTATAGCCTTATTCTCTAGAGCTTAATCCCAAACGTTAAAAAAGGATTAAACGAAAGAAAGAAATAGTCTACTAAGAGCACATAAGCTACGGCCAAATATTAAATTTTAGCGATTAGAATTACTGAATACCGATTTGAGGGCAGTTTACACGATCACACTAGTCGTACGTTTTTTGAGGAAAATACAACCAGGTCATGATAGATTGTTATTTCTGTTAAACTTTCAAACAATGATTAGATTAGGGATGCGTTTTCGTCAAAATACATTAGACTTGTATTACCCCAAAGTAGATTTTGTGGACGATTTTATACCAAATATGCTAGATTTCGTGCTAATATAAACGAGCTATATAGAACAAGTTTTTAGGATTCCGCATAAAAGCTTTTTATAATCAGAATCCAACTAGAAGTAGATTTTTTGTATTAACTAAGAACCATTTAACTAACTTAATCTTCCAAGCTTTTTAAAAGAATTGCCTTTAATCCTCCTCCCTCAAAAAACTTTTAGGATGACTGTTTAGTATAAGAAAAACATATTCTCGTTTCCTTTGAAATGTTTTGAGTCACATAAGATTTAAAAAAAATATATTCAACTGCATTTTGTGCTATCATTTTCTTATCATTCATCTTTTTGTTTTATGTACATTAGTGTGTCCCAAAAAATGAGTAACATTATTATTAACTGGGTACAAAGCTGAAAACCGGTTTAACTCAGGAACGGTAAGAGCGAATTTTAAATTAATTATAATGAATTGTTGGTTTGTTTCATTTTTATAAAGATTTTAAAAGTTATAAAGCATTATTTACAAAATTTATGGAAAAATTGCGAAAATTTTAATTTAGGGTACATAAAAGAGCAAATGCATTGCAAAAACTTTTAGGCCCGTTTTCACGACTTACCTATAAAGCTCGAAATAGTTAACGGTACCTTTAGCACTAGTGATGAATAAAGTTACCTTCAACATTTTTCGTTTTCACAACTTCTGTATAAAATAAAGTCAACATTTTTGAAAATGTGCAACACTAAGGAAAATACCGATTATTTTTGCCAAAATAAAAATACGAGCTGGCAACTACATGCTTTTTTTACATTTACAAAATATACGTATAATTGGAGTTGCCATATATAAAAAATATGTGAATATAATATGGCAATATTAAATCTAAACCTTACGACAAAGGTTAAAGGTAGAACGTTCCTCTCTTTAGCTTATCCTTCACTTTTAGATTAAAGGGAACTTGTGATAACTAAGAACTCATTATCTGTTCGATAGCTTCCTACATTTAGCTATCGTTAAGTCGTGAAAACGGGCCTTAGTCTTTGTACACCAAAATAAAGCTTGGACATTTTTCTTTTAATTTTTTCCCCTAGAAGTGAAGAAAATCGTGATTTTTGACAAAGTTATGAAAAAAAACTTAAAAAAATACCGGCAGACCCGATTTTTGGCAAAAATTCGACTTGAACGACTTCGTTATGATAAATTAATATATCTTGCTTGAAAGAGATTTTGCCATTTTCATTAAATTTTTTATTGGGTTTAAGATATATTTAATATTTTTACTATAATGAATTTATTTTAGAAAAGTTAATAGAATATTAAGTTCTATCTTATGTTTTCAAAACATACGCTTATTTCAAGCTCATTAACTTAATTTAATAAATTATCTCATCATTTAATAATTATAGGATTTATTAAAAAGTAATAAAAATAAATAACAGTCAAAATTTGTCTTCCGAAAAATCTGAAAAAAATCTCAAAAATACTTTACCCTATAAGCTCTTAAATTATGAGCCCCAAGTGGGACACACTAATGTACATACCCAACAAACATGATTTTGAATGATTTAATATCAAACGTTTACTCAAACGACAAATGTTTGGTAATGATTTGAAAGTCGCTTGAAAATCCTAGCATTCTCAACAAAAAAGGGGAAGCTATTTTCCAATTAAGAAATGCATTTATTATCAACTTCCTTTAAACGTTATTCTCAAATGTCTTTCAAATGTGGATTGTAATACAATTTGGAACATAAAAGAAAATTATTTTTTTATTTCACTATTTATTCAAATAACAGTCAGCTAAACATTAGGAACCATAGCTGAAATATGAAATAGCGTTCTTTCCTCTTTTTTATTTTGAGGATTTAAATGGCGTAGCACCGCGATCGTCCAACAAACTTATATTTTCTTCATATTTCCGTTTTATTTTTAATCGCATTCATATTCTTTGTAATCAATTGTTTAAGGGCATAATAAACCTCACAAATGGCTTGGAAAACACGTCAAAATTTTACGTTTGTACAAATATTTTGTGTTGTCAATTGTGGTGTTTGCTGTTGGGACAAACATTTGAAGCAATGTTTGCAGAAATATTAAAAATTTTTAATATTTGTCAGACATGTTGGATATTTGTCAAACTTTTTGTGGCGTCTAATGACAAATGTATTTAATTCAATTAATTTTAAATATTAAATTAAATTTTTTAGTAGTATTGCTTGCCACAAGACAGCTCGTTGTTTAAATCACTTTTTACTTAAAATTGTTTGCCTTTATTTTATAATTTCTTTTCCGTTTTAAGCAAAAAGCAACAAAATTCCCGCAGCACTATCGGCAACTGCATTCACTGAAAACAAAACAAAAATGAAAATTAATGTTTGTACGGAGAATAATTGTGTTGTTTATTGGCAAACCCCAAACGGAAACAGTGTGTGTATTTGCCAAGCATTTTGTGTGGTTTATTATGCCCTTTACTCATAAATAATTTATATGTTTTTACAAGAAATTAAGCTTTTTAAAGGCGAATTCACTTTACTTAATATGTAAATTTTCTTTAATTATAAAACACATTTAACTTTAATCGCAATTTTTTTAATGTTTACATTTATTTTTCGCTTAAGTGCCGCCAAGTTTATTTTTAATTTGAAAATAATAATTGATAACAATTTGATATCAAACTAATAAAACATTGTTTCTCATATGTTTGTATTCAAATCATTATAAATTTGAATTCAAATGTTCAAATCAAACAATTGAAAAACGTTTGCGAATGATGCTTGATATCAAATGATAAAGTTATTTCATATCAAAGGTTGAGTTCGTGTCTGCTGGGTATGCATGCAACTCAGTGTATATTTCTGTGTGTGTTTAATTTACATCTCCTTTCTGGTTGTGTTGTAACATTTTATCATCTTGTATTTTTAAGTTTTTTGCATTTGCATTATTTCAGTTTATCGTTCTTGTTCTGGATGCTGGTTAAAAGTATTTCAGATGCTTAAGTTATTAATGACACTATCATGTCATTTCATGATTCTACAAGTTGTAGTAACATCATTATAACTTCCACTTTAGCTTTATTTAATTCTGGAGAATATTTATTTAACAATATTAATTTAAAACAAGACACTTTGGTTGTAACCAAGATTTTTATATTTTTGCTTTGGAGCAGTAAAGCTAAAAAGATTATCTTTTTTTTTAAAAAATTAACTAACTATATTTGCTAATTATGTTTCTTGTCTTCTTCACTTTCTTTTTAGGTAAGCAATTAAAACTTTGGATATAATTTCAGAGAAGTAAAAATTTGTAAATAGAAAATTATATTTTAAATTTAATACTAAATGAATTCGCTATGGTAAAAATATCAATGTTATGTATAAATTAGGTATGTAACGATACGCCTTTTTGCCGATACGAAAGCGATTCCAACACCGATACGCAGCAAGTGATAGAACTAAATTTAAGAACCAAATTTTAGAAAGTCCCAAAAAAATGTGTCACACCACCGGTGAAGACTGTACTGCAATTCATTATTTATTCTACCTTTTTGCTCTTCATATACCAGTTTTCTTCTCACTGGTCATGAGTTCTATCTTTTTGTACTTGTTCTATTTTCAAAAATCCCGGGAAAAGTCTGTTGGAACAATTGAGAAAATCTGGATATCATTATCCTCCGACGAGCTGGATTCACTCGTTCTCAAAATGAAGCTTAACAAAAATTGTGTATTTATTTTAATTTTTCTCCTAAAACTGTGTTCACTATTCAGATTCTTTTTTATAATGGCAAAATCAAAACTTGTTTTTATAACAAATTGACCATATATTCAAAATTTACTTCTCATTGTTAAAATTTTGAATGCCAGTTTTTTCCATTGCTAACTACACACATATTAAATATTTTAAAAAAATATTGAGATGAGCATGAGCCCTTTTCGAAATTCATTTTAAAAAACCACCTGTTTTTCACCGCTATGGAAAGGGTATATATGTGTACCTCCAAGAACTTCAAAAAACTCAGTTTCTAAAAAATTGCACCTGATTGCTCTTCGAAATAAATGATTCAGTTCTATGAATGTAAAATGTTGATTAATAACAAAAACAAAAATCTTGCGTGAAAAAGCTTTTCCTAACACACATCAATCAACTGGTTTAAATAGGAAAACCTTTCTTTAAGTAAATATTGTTGACTTCGATTCTTATGTGATTTATTATACAATTTATATGCCAAGTATTTCTTTATGTATTGATTCACTTAAAAGTGTAAAATGGAAGCGAAATAAAAAACCATTTTCCTAATACATACACTTAAACTTACACACATTCATATCTACTATCAAATAAACAATATTCTCAATTGTGATTTGTTTTCTAAACTCCAAATAGATTTCTAATCGTTTTTAGTGAGAAATGTAAATAAATATAAAAAATCGTCATCTCTTATAAGAAAATCGAAGGAAAAATGTATTGATAATAACAAATACCACTGAGCAAATACATATGTACATGGAGTGGCCCTGTATATATACTTTACATGTATGTATTCATCTTAGTATATTTTCCATTAAATAAAAAAAAAAAAATAACAAATCAAAATAGAAATGAAAAAAAAAAAATTCTAAAAATCATAAGAAAACATACAATATTTTTTCCCTTTGGCAAAATACTTGTATAAATAAATGTTGCAAAGTGTAAATGTTTTTGAAAAAAAAAAATTTAAGTGGTAATGTTTTACTTAGAAAGTTTTATTATTTATTTATTTTTTTTTACTTTTTTTTTTTTTTGTTGTTGTATAGAAAACACATATTGCAATCGATTATACTTACATACAGTCAAACTTCCCTATAACGAATTTTTCTCTATAACTGTTGCTTATAATTCTTATTCGCTTAAGGCTAGTTTTCACTATCTCACAAGTCTTACGTATTCCATAATACATTGTGAGAAAGAAATCTAATGAGTTGTGTTGCGACTGTCAAAAAAATCTAATTTAACATGACAGTTTGTGTTCACACCATCACACAAAGTATAAGCACTCACACATGAAATAAAATGCAACCCTGATCCAATAAAAAGTATTATTGTTTAGGAATTTTTCCAAAAACGATGAAGTCAAACTTTTTTCATAATACTCGAAATTTTCCTGACACATTGCATTCACACTATCACACTTTGTCATATAACTTGAGTTTTTGACATGTATTTAATACAAAGTATAATAGTGTAAACTAGCCTTTAACAATTTTAGTTGTATAATATCTTAAGCTTTTCCAAAATCTTTGGATGAAGTTTCCTGATGATCTGGCCTAAGCAACCACTGAATGCGCATAGGAAGAGCTTATCCCATCAACAATAAATTTCAGTGTTTTTATCAAGAATCAAAATTGGGAATTAAGTACGACAAACAAAATCTTGTTAATTAAAGAGCAAATGTTTACATAATACAATGTACATATTTAAAGATGACAGCTTCTCTGTAACGAATTTTCTCTATAACGTAGATGTTCGTCGGTCTCAAGTTACTACGTTATAAAGAAGTTCGACTGTATTACATAAATATGTATGTATGCATTTTTTAAATGTAAATAATGTTTGTATAATTTCATAATACCATACATTTAAGGATTTCACTTTGTATAACTGTTATTGAAGTATTTAAATTCACATCTTTAAAAATCTAAAATATTTAATTTCTTAAAATTTTATGGTGTTTTCGTTTCTACTAAAATATGGGATATTTTATAAATATTCTATATTTCTATTACATTAAATTTTGGGTAAAAGAAATCGCCAACATGTTACGATATCGTAACCCGTTGTGTGAAAACGCAGTTTCGGCTGCATTACCCAAAAAAATGGCCCAAAGTACCACAAAACCAAAACGTATACTAAAAAAATGCAATTTGGTTGTGTTTGTTTCTTAAAAATGTTTTGCTCTCTTAAAGGGTGGCATGTTTTATTTTCCAAGATTCATCCTTATTAATGGCATTAGGCATTCATTCCACTTTACCTCCGTATAAATCAACAGAGATGATAGTGTTCTGTAAAACAGGTGACTTCTGTTTATATATAGGGCTTCTTTTATAAAGGCGATGAATATCTCAAAGACCAACAAAGCTAAGTAAAAATTGTAAAAATTCGCAAAGTTTGCTAAAATAGCGAAAACTCGCGAAAATTCTTAATATTTTAAACAAGCCATAAAATTGATAAAAAAAAGAAGTCCCTATACTATAAGAAATGACAAAAATTTGAAAAAAATTGCTAAATTAGCTGAAATTTGTAAAAACTTGCTAACAACCGCATGATAGCAAAGTCTAAAGCTGTGATCACACGATTGCCGCAATACACCAATTTTCAAACTTTTTAATAACCCAATCGTGTGACTGCACAATGAAATGGCTCATGTACCAATCGAGGACAATATTGTGCTTTCTTTTACCAATAAAATGCAACCCTGGTGCTGCAATCGTGTGACTACTTGATATGCAACCGCTCGTCAATAAAAATAACAAAAATGTACCAATATTTATTGTGTTCTTGTGCGGCAATCAAACAACACAATACGCGTCAATGTTTGCTTTTTTATAAATTTACTTTTTTGTATTCGTTTTTCATGTCAAATAAAAATAAAATTATATGAAAAACTGTATTTAAATATGAACTGATATTTAAATAGAATTGGTGAATTTGGCCATAAAAATTTGAATAAAAATATCCTCTATGAGGGAGTTTACACGGTGTCTTTTCAAACATGTCTCACAAACACGTCTGTTTTGTTTGTAGGCGATCGGGGTAGAGAAGAAAGAGGGGTTGCCAAAATGAGTTTTCATGTTTGTTTATATAAATGTTCATGTTTTCAATTTGTATGTAGTATATGAAAATAAGACTATTAGATATGAAAACAGACATGTTTGGAAAGACATCGTAAAAAGACAAAAGGTTTTTGGTAGCATGTTCAAAAGAGAATGTCAAAAACAGACATGTCTGGAAAGACACCTTGTAAATGTCTCCAATTTCTTAACATATTTGAAAATATAATTTAACTTTGTTTAGTTTTTAGAATTTTATATATTTTTCTTAAAAAATTTCAAACAAACTATTCAACAAAAATTTGTTTAAATATGTATTTATACTACATACATATGATAAATACAATTTTCTTTTTTTTTACTGAACAAACCAACTAGAACTTCGAAACAAACAAAAAATCTACCACAACAGCTGTTTTCGCAGTTGGCACAACAAGTATACGAACAATCGAGTGACTGTGCTTCAGCAATTATTGTTCCGATTTCGCTTTGTACCAACTAGCGGCAATTAAAGTTGTAAAAACCTCGTGTGATTTCAGAATATTTGATTGGTGCAATTTTATTATTGTGCGTCAATAAAGCACAATCAAAATTGTGTTATATTGGTGCATTTGCGGCAATCGTGTGATCCCAGCTTAATATACATATATTAAAAATCGTTAAAGCTCTAAAGAATCAGAAAACTTACAGGAAAAAATCGCGAACGTGGCATAGATTGCGAACAATTGGAACAATTTGAAATCGCTAAATAAGTAGGTTAAAAAAAACAAACAGCCTAATTATGAATAAAAATTCCCCGGGAGTTTTTTCCCATTTTTACAATTGAATTAACATGGGAAAAATGGGAGAAGGGAGAAAACTCCCGGGGAATTTTTATTCATAATTGCGCTGATAATGTCGAAAAATAACATAAAATGCGTTCACAATGATCTATAATTATGAAGAATAAACTTAGTCAGGTGCTTAAAGCAAATAACGTCAAATAACAAATAGCCTTATTAACAAGGTGGTATTTTTTTTTTTTTTTTTTTTTTTTTTTTTTTTTTTTTTTTTTTTTTTTTTTTTTTTGTAGAATAAAACAACATTACTGTTTATTTTTTTTTTTTTGTTCAAAAGACATCAATTTTAATTTCATGACTTTTAAATGCATTTTGAAAGTTAAGTTTAAAAATTAATTATATTTAATGATTGTTTACTCCTAAACATTGTAATATTTCATTTTTTTCTGTTTGTTACAAATCGCATCATATATTTTTGGTTCATATCATATGTACTTGCTTAACCCGGTGCGCTTCGCAACACCCACAAAAAAAATATAATTAGTAAAATTGATTCAAAACATTGATAACGAAGGAGTTGGACCAAATCTTAACCTTTTGTTTTTTGCCTTGCGCAAATATTTAGAGAAATAGGTCGTCCTTGTAAAAGCGGTTCCGCGTTCACTTTTTCAGTTCTGCTCGCTTTTTGACATCCTATGTTTTATAAAGCGAACTATTTGTTCGAAATTTTGAAGTTTAACCGTTCTATAAATAGCTGTTTGTACAGTAGGGTGTATTTGGTGTTTTACTGTGCTGCCATCTACATGATAAATGTATTGACATTGCTTTGTTGACGTATTGTATTTTACGTGCCTTGGTTGTTGCTGCAATCTACATATAAGTAGTGGCGTGTTACCTTCTCTGTCTGTTTTGATGATGCCATTTTCTGGCGCGTTTGTGTACCATTTGTTGGAATCTTTTGCTATCTTTGTATTAAGCTTCGTACAGACGGTAGTCAGATCTATAAATATTGCCAGTAAAATATGTTAAAAATGTCTTTCAACCGTGTGAACTAGTAATACATATTTGATTGTCAACGTTATTAGAAAAAGCATTTAACTTCCATTGTAAGACAACAATATTATTAGATGTCTGACAATCGTGTGAACACTCTTCGTTGCAATTGGCAGATCATTACACAGCGCAACACGAAAATTGTTGTGTCTTTTTCCCCCCGAAGCTACCTGAACGGTGTTAAGAATCATTCCTAGGAAGTTTATATGTTCTAAAAAGTTGTTAACTGAGATCTTAGGTAGATTTTTGTAGTTGATTGTTTCCTTGAATTTTAAACGGTTTGCTACCTATGGACCTTAACAGGGGATTTAAGGTACAAAAATCGAATTTTCGGGCAATTTTTCACTTTTGCGGCTACCTAAATGGTGCTAAGAATCATTTCTAGGAAGTTCTAAAAAATTGTTTAACTGAGATCTTAGGTACATTTTTGTAGTTGATTGTTTCCTTGAATTTTAAACGGTTTGCAAACTATCGACCTCAACAGGGGAAAAAAGGTAAAAAAAATCGAATTTTTTAAAGTTTTTTGCGATTTTGATCTTGAAGATTAAGTTTTTTTGATTTTATATGTTCACAATTTTTGTTCTTTATGGCAAGAGCTACAACTTTGTCTCAGAGGGTAAATTAAAATTCCAAACGGTTTGCAAGATATGAGCCTGAGAAAATTATCACTTTTTTGCAAAAATGACTCCGAGGCCCCAAATCTTTTGTGGCCCATAAAAAAAGTGCATGACTTTGGGCAAAACTGGGAGACACGGGTCTTTTTTTTGGTCTTTAATCACGTAAAGTTGTCCGTATATGGGTTTTTTTCAATGACTTAAAAAATTACACACAGTGTTATTAGACGTTGGAAGCTTATTTCTTATTGACTGATGTGCGCAGTTTATGCATCTGCCAATGGTATCATTATCAAAGACCTTTTTTAATTGGCAACGCTGCAAATACATGCGTATCAGGGATGGAAAATAAGCTTTAGGTTTTTTACCAACTTCAATATCTAAACGATGTTTTGAGACTATGGCGGTACCAATTTTAAATTTTCTGGCTCATCTTTTAATATATATGTTTAGAAAAAAGACTTTTTATTAATTATGAACAATTTTTTTAAAGATAGCCACCAATGTATCTAAAGAAATAAAACTGCACCACAGTTTCCATCCCTGGTATGCATAAGTGAAAAGAGAAAAAAACCAAAAATTTTTAATTTTGCAAAATTTAAATCAAGTTAAATGAAAACCAATGAAACCTATTTAAAGCAACATAAAAAAGTTAAAATCCTTGCTATTGTTTTTTGCCATCAATACAATATTTTTAATTTTTCAATTTATAAAAATGCACGCAATATTAATTTTCTGAGAATGTCTAAGAACCGCTGGCAATTCATGCCATGCAATTATCTGACAACCGTGTGAACTGACAATTTTTGTTGGCAGTTGAATTTATTGTCAGACAGTTGTATGCCAATGAAATTGTATGGTTTTCTTACAATCGTCTGAACTGACAATTTACTATTGGTGGCAATTTTTCTTTGGCAGTATATTTTCAGCACATTGCCTGACCTTATATTATTGTAAGATCTGACAACCGTCTGTACGAAACTTTAGATGTGACGCGCCCACTTGCAAATTTTAAGAGCTGGTAATAAGAAGTATATAGGATACAAACAAACCCATTTTAGTTATACCCACACCACCATAGTGGAGAGGGTACCATTCATTTGTGCTGGTGGTTTGAAACACCTAAAAATATACCCTTAAGTATACCGATCGACTAACTTCCTGAGTCGATCTAACGATGTCCGTCCGGCTGGTTGCCAGCAGGCTGGCTGTTCTTTAAACCTTGTGCACAAGTACAGGTCGCAATTTTGGAGATAATTTGATGAATTTGGTTCATAGATTTTAAGGGACCAAACCTATTGAAAATACAAGCTTCTTTTCGGAATAGGATCTCTGTGCCAATAAATTATATTATTTAGTTAGTATTTAGATTAAATTTGATCCAAACTTATTTTATTGCAATCAAAATCATCTTACCAAATGTTGTTGGTATTTGACCATAACTTCCATACAAATAATACTCTTGAAAATATCTTTTAATGCCATAAGTTCCTTATAAATTTTAGTATTAACATCCAAATGGCGACAGTAACTTTTACGATAGCTACACTGTCATGAAAAAATGTTGTACTGGTAAGTCCAAATTAAACCATAGGTCCCATATAAACCCATATCTGTGGTGTAGGGTATCATATGGACGGGCTTGTTCTTACTTGTTTTTATATACATTGTTTGTATGTATGTAGATGATAAATTTACTTATTGAATCAACAAGATGGAAAGTGTAAATGTATTTGTTTAGTTTGTGTCTGTATTGTGGCAATTCTTTTGCATGTATTTACAAAGTCATACACTCCGACTCGCTCCCGTAATAGAAAAAATATCCACTAACCTGTAGTTTTGAAAATATATTAATTTAAATTTTCCAAAATTAATATGGCTAAAATCAAACTGAAATTGATAAGTGGTTTTATAATCGAAAAACTTTAAAACTTCTAATTGCTTGACTTTTGTGGCATTTGACCCATTAATTTCAACGCTACTTAAATGTGAACACCCACAACCACTGTTTGTACAACCATTTAAGGGCTTTGTTTAACAAATCAATTACTTTCGTTAAAATCATTCTGGCTCAAATTTCTTTTTGCACTTTTCAATCATATTTTGCGCTATTTTGATGGTTGTGAAACCGAATGGATGGCTTAAAAGTAGATCATGAATTTTATTATTAAAATAAATACTCGTGCTATGCCTTTGAATGTGCTAAATTAGATAAAACTGCGTGATTTCTAGTGTTGGTGTCCGTTACATTGTTTCTTTCCTTTCTTCTTAATTTTCATATTCTAAATTCGTTTTTTTATTAAAAAAAAATGGATTTCGAAATCATTCTCCATCAATTTTTGCTGGAAATCGGGTGATCTGAAACTCATGGAGGAATTTGAATCGACACCATTTTGAATTTAATTATATTAAACATTTTGTGTATTTTCTGCAAGCCTTATTTGGAACATTTAGTCGAACATCAAGCCTCGTTTGACATTCAATGATCAAATCAGTAGTTTTTTAGCAACTTAAGCTTAAAATGCGAAGACAATTCTGGAAAACTGAATGTAATCTTTGCAATATTCAAATTGAGTAGATACCCATAATAATGCTAATTGAGGAGCTCCATAACAAAACGGAACAATTCCACTTTTACAATTTTTGGATAAATTAACAAAAAAAAAAAGTAATTAAAGCCAGTACGATGTATGTACGTATGTCAAATTGTTGCGTTTTGATCCGATTCAAAGTATGTAAATAAATTCGTTTAAAACAATGACTATAAGGATTTTAGTATGTACAATATTATTCAGTAACAAAGCATTAAACTTAAAAAGTGGAATTGTTGCGTTTTGTTTTGGACCTCCTTAATTATAGTAATTAGTTAGTTCTTGTTTCTGTTTTAACATTTTGCTCAAGCGCCTCATACACTTGCAATATTATTGTATATGATATTCGCCATATTCAGGGGTGTCATGGAAATCGAAAACGTAAAACGAAAGAATTTGGAAGTTCTTTTTATTAAACTTTTAATCTAATTTTTACAATTTTTGCTTAAAGATTCTATTTAATAGAGCATTATTTGTAAAATAATTGTCATGAAATTTTTTTATTACAGAAATCTTATTGAAAAACGACTCTTTAAATTCTTTCGTTTTACGTTTTCGATTTCCATGACACCCCTGATTATTTCCATTTTGTCCTATATTATGCAAAAGGTCGCACAATGGTTTCCCTCATTCAATAATATAAACAGCATTGTACAATGTTGCCAATACATATCACTTTATTTTCGTTGTGCAATAAAAATCAAAGGTCTTTTGATTGTTGCCAATATATTGTGCCACCTTCGAATATCACATACCCATTGGCGATATAATTGTACAATACGTAAAATTGAACAATTTTATTGTAAGTGTATGAGCCGCTTTAGATAACTTTCAATTCGACATAGATCAACGCATAGTCAGTACTACTGATCTTAGTTTGTTTCGCCAAGTTTCTTTATCTTCGCCGTACATTAAAACTCATGTTTGTGGAATACTACACTCACAATATTATTACAGTAACGGACTGAAGTTTATTTAAGAAATATTCCGTTCAGTCATTTTTAAATAAATAAACATTTAAAATTCCAAGCAAATTTATTTTTAACTGATTCTAACAGTTATTCAAAAAACTAAGTGCATATTAATACGGATTTTCAGTTGCAGTTAATTTTGTCCGTTGATTGAGTTAAATTCTTCTTTATGTTAAAGTAAATGAAAATGTAATTTAAAGTAACGAAAAGTTCATTTAATTTTTACTGTCAAAAATTCAACCGCGAATTCCGTAAAAACAAATCAATATTCAGTTATCTTATATAAATTAATTGTCAAAAAATTAACTACATATTCCGTAAAAACAAATAAATATGCAGTTATTTTATAAAATTTTACTGTCAAAAATTCAACACCATATTCAGTAAAAACAATTAAATGTTCAGTTTTTTTATATAATTTTACTTCCAAAAATTAATTTTGACTTATCTATAAAAAATGAATTGCTTGTTTTGTGTAAGCAATTCCCATTTTCTATTTGTTAAAATAATTTAGTTAAATACATCAAATTTTTCAAGTAAAATAATTGCGAAGACATATCGGTCATGCTGCTGGTGTCTTATAATTGAGAGTTCTTCTGTAAACAACGTGGTCAGTACAACAAAAGTAAAACAAACGTGTGTAACTGGGTAAGTAAATAAAAATATTCTCCCTCTCTCGCTTATAAGAAAAACAAGCGGACAGGTGTCTGTCTGGTATTTTTTAGAAATTCGGCTCTTTTGTGGAGTAAACGAAAATTTAATAAAATAACTGAATATTTAATTGTTTTTACTGAATATGTGGTCAATTTTTTGACAGTAAAATTTTAATAAATAACTGAATATTTAATCGTTTTTACTGAATATGGTGTTGAATTTTTGACAGTAAAATTTTACAAAATAACTGAATATTTATTTGATTTTACGGAATATGGTGTTGAATTTTTGACAGTAAAAATGAAATGAACTTTTTGTTAAAAATAAATGAAAAATAGGTAGACCGGTTTTTAATTGAACTTTCATTTATTTTATATTACAATTTCAGTTAATTTTACGTACAGAATATTGTGAGTGTACGGATAAGAAAATAAGAGGAAAAAATCAAAATTAACTAGTTTTGTCAAGTCCTTTCATTTTCGTTACCCCACTCTTCTTAAAACTCATGACTTGACATCACAAACTTGACGTATCTGAACCAGCACTAAAATAAATTCTAACATCTGTAAACATCTAGTGGAATCTCAGTATGTACCCTCAAATATGCACGAATCTAATTAAATCATGAATTTTGAAAAGGGCCCAGGTACAAATTTTTGGAAATGTAGACCGATGTACTGTAAGAAATCAATATACCCTATCCAAAGCGGTATAAAAAGGTGGCTTTTTCAAACGCATTTTGCAAAGGGCTCATATTCACACTTATTTAGAATATTTAATAGGTGTGTTTTAGTTAGCAATGGAAAAACACCTTGCATTAAAAATGTTTACAGTGATAGATAAGCTTTGAATTTGTGGTAAATTTATTATGAAAAATTATATTTAATTTTGCAATTATTAAAAAAATGAGGAACACTGTTTCAGGAGAAACATTAAAATAAATACACAATTTTTGTTAACTTCATTTTGAAAATGAGTGAACCCAGCTGCTCGTTGGATAATGATATCCACATTGCCAATTTTCAAAATTTTTATGAAGATATTCTGCAAAGGCCAACAGATGTAGAAGATTTCTAATTTATATGTTTATCTTGATGAAATATTTTCGTTTTCGTTTTTTTATTTATGCAATTTGTAAAGCGGTTGATCTGATCTTAAAACGCAAAACATATTTTCAAACGTTATAGATTATCTGAATAAATTACATTATCTTAAGATACCATTTTGCTACCAAAACAACGGAACTGTAAAGCCTATAGTTCACGGAATGTGAAAAGCCACATGCGCATGTGTTTCTGACGTAATTTTGTCGTCATCACACAACACGCACTTGCTATTGTGGCTTTGTAGTGACGTCAAAATTACGTCAGAAGCATTTCTCTATCAAATATTAATTAAAATAATGTTGTGTTTTTACCACTATAGCATAAACAGAGGCTTTTAATTTAAGGAAAACACTCGACTTAAAAAAGACAAATAGTTTAAGAGATATTCTGTTTTTTTTTTCATTTCATTCACTCACAATATTATTACAGTAACGGACTGTAGTTTATTTAAGAAGTATTCCGTTCAGTCATTTTTAAATAAATAAACATTTAAAATTCCAAGCAAATTTATTTTTAACTGATTCTAACAGTTATTAGAAAAAACTAATGGTGTTTTCTTTTCTACAAAAAATGTGTCATTTTATTTAAAAAAATGCAATTTGGTGTCTGTTTCCTAAAAATTTTGCACCCGAAAAGGATGAGTTTTTTAGAATAAAACAAGCCACCCTTTTCGGGAGCAAAATTTTTAAGAAACATACACCAAATTGCATTTTTTTTAAATAAAATGTCACATTTTTTTGTAGAAAAGAAAACACCATAAGTGCATATTAATACGGATTTTCAGTTGCAGTTAATATTGTCCGTTGATTGAGTTAAATTCTTCTTTATGTTAAAGTAAATAAAAATGTAATTTAAAGCAACGAAAAGTTCATTTAATTTTTACTGTCAAAAATTCAACCGCGAATTCCGTAAAAACAAATCAATATTCAGTTATCTTATATAAATTAATTGTCAAAAAATTAACTACATATTCCGTAAAAACAAATAAATATGCAGTTATTTTATAAAATTTTACTGTCAAAAATTCAACACCATATTCAGTAAAAACAATTAAATGTTCAGTTTTTTTATATAATTTTACTTCCAAAAATTAATTTTGACTTATCTATAAAAAATGAATTGCTTGTTTTGTGTAAGCAATTCCCATTTTCTATTTGTTAAAATAATTTAGTTAAATACATCAAATTTTTCAAGTAAAATAATTGCGAAGACATATCGGTCATGCTGCTGGTGTCTTATAATTGAGAGTTCTTCTGTAAACAACGTGGTCAGTACAACAAAAGTAAAACAAACGTGTGTAACTGGGTAAGTAAATAAAAATATTCTCCCTCTCTCGCTTATAAGAAAAACAAGCGGACAGGTGTCTGTCTGGTATTTTTTAGAAATTCGGCTCTTTTGTGGAGTAAACGAAAATTTAATAAAATAACTGAATATTTAATTGTTTTTACTGAATATGTGGTCAATTTTTTGACAGTAAAATTTTAATAAATAACTGAATATTTAATCGTTTTTACTGAATATGGTGTTGAATTTTTGACAGTAAAATTTTACAAAATAACTGAATATTTATTTGATTTTACGGAATATGGTGTTGAATTTTTGACAGTAAAAATGAAATGAACTTTTTGTTAAAAATAAATGAAAAATAGGTAGACCGGTTTTTAATTGAACTTTCATTTATTTTATATTACAATTTCAGTTAATTTTACGTACAGAATATTGTGAGTGTACGGATAAGAAAATAAGAGGAAAAAATCAAAATTAACTAGTTTTGTCAAGTCCTTTCATTTTCGTTACCCCACTCTTCTTAAAACTCATGACTTGACATCACAAACTTGACGTATCTGAACCAGCACTAAAATAAATTCTAACATCTGTAAACATCTAGTGGAATCTCAGTATGTACCCTCAAATATGCACGAATCTAATTAAATCATGAATTTTGAAAAGGGCCCAGGTACAAATTTTTGGAAATGTAGACCGATGTACTGTAAGAAATCAATATACCCTATCCAAAGCGGTATAAAAAGGTGGCTTTTTCAAACGCATTTTGCAAAGGGCTCATATTCACACTTATTTAGAATATTTAATAGGTGTGTTTTAGTTAGCAATGGAAAAACACCTTGCATTAAAAATGTTTACAGTGATAGATAAGCTTTGAATTTGTGGTAAATTTATTATGAAAAATTATATTTAATTTTGCAATTATTAAAAAAATGAGGAACACTGTTTCAGGAGAAACATTAAAATAAATACACAATTTTTGTTAACTTCATTTTGAAAATGAGTGAACCCAGCTGCTCGTTGGATAATGATATCCACATTGCCAATTTTCAAAATTTTTATGAAGATATTCTGCAAAGGCCAACAGATGTAGAAGATTTCTAATTTATATGTTTATCTTGATGAAATATTTTCGTTTTCGTTTTTTTATTTATGCAATTTGTAAAGCGGTTGATCTGATCTTAAAACGCAAAACATATTTTCAAACGTTATAGATTATCTGAATAAATTACATTATCTTAAGATACCATTTTGCTACCAAAACAACGGAACTGTAAAGCCTATAGTTCACGGAATGTGAAAAGCCACATGCGCATGTGTTTCTGACGTAATTTTGTCGTCATCACACAACACGCACTTGCTATTGTGGCTTTGTAGTGACGTCAAAATTACGTCAGAAGCATTTCTCTATCAAATATTAATTAAAATAATGTTGTGTTTTTACCACTATAGCATAAACAGAGGCTTTTAATTTAAGGAAAACACTCGACTTAAAAAAGACAAATAGTTTAAGAGATATTCTGTTTTTTTTTTCATTTCATTCACTCACAATATTATTACAGTAACGGACTGTAGTTTATTTAAGAAGTATTCCGTTCAGTCATTTTTAAATAAATAAACATTTAAAATTCCAAGCAAATTTATTTTTAACTGATTCTAACAGTTATTAGAAAAAACTAATGGTGTTTTCTTTTCTACAAAAAATGTGTCATTTTATTTAAAAAAATGCAATTTGGTGTCTGTTTCCTAAAAATTTTGCACCCGAAAAGGATGAGTTTTTTAGAATAAAACAAGCCACCCTTTTCGGGAGCAAAATTTTTAAGAAACATACACCAAATTGCATTTTTTTTAAATAAAATGTCACATTTTTTTGTAGAAAAGAAAACACCATAAGTGCATATTAATACGGATTTTCAGTTGCAGTTAATATTGTCCGTTGATTGAGTTAAATTCTTCTTTATGTTAAAGTAAATAAAAATGTAATTTAAAGCAACGAAAAGTTCATTTAATTTTTACTGTCAAAAATTCAACCGCGAATTCCGTAAAAACAAATCAATATTCAGTTATCTTATATAAATTAATTGTCAAAAAATTAACTACATATTCCGTAAAAACAAATAAATATGCAGTTATAAAATTTTACTGTCAAAAATTCAACACCATATTCAGTAAAAACAATTAAATATTCAGTTATTTTATATAATTTTACTACCAAAAATTAATTTTTACTTATCTATAAAAAATGAATTGCTTGTTTTGTGTAAGCAATTCCCATTTTCTATTTGTTAAAATATTTTAGTAAAATACATCAAATTTTAAAAGTAAAATAATTGCGAAGCCATATCGGTCATGCTGCTGGTGTCTTATAATTGAGAGTTCTTCTGTAAACAACGTGGTCAGTACAACAAAAGTAAAACAAACGTGTGTAACTGGGTAAGTAAATAAAAATATTCTCCCTCTCTCGCTTAAAAGAAAAACAAGCGGACAGGTGTGTGTCTGGCAGGCTTGCCAGTTTAGCACTTTTAGTGCTAGATTTAGCACTTTTTTTTTTGATTTAGCACTAAGAATTTCAAAAAAAGTGCTAAGTGCTAGTTTAGCACTTTTTTATAATTATTTAGCATTTTTAGCACTTTATATATCCCACAACTACTTAATAACTCACATAATTAATTCAAGTAAAGTATCAATTCTCTAAGTGCATCATGAAAAATCAGTACATTTATGCTACCTTTTTTGCAACTTGCCCCACTCGGTGGATGTCAATAGAAGTTAACATTCAAAGAATTTGTGAACAGTGGTTGGAACTTCAAACTCACTTTGGAATAGTAAAGGTTAACGAAAAATGTTATGCTGCTCAAATTTTACATGATCTATACAAAGATGAAACACTTTTTTTATATGCAACATTTCTAAAAAATATTTTAAAAGAAACTCAATCTACTAACAAGGCTTTACAGGCTCAAACCAACGATGCCTTAAAAATTTTAGATGATTTATTTTTTCTTGTAAAAGTTATAGCAGGAAAAATATACATAAAAGAAAAGCTAATGGACATAGTTTTGGGAGATGAAAAAATTTCAATATTTTCAATAGATAATACTCTGAAACAAATAAAGGACCCCATAATTGAAATTTTAAATGAAATGAATTTTTGCGCTGGTAAAGAAATAATTCAAAGTCAGTGGAGCTATATAACTGAACAGGCATGGGATACAAAAATGAATACCACCGAATTCTGGATTCAAGTACATAATTTTAAAAATTCCATTAATGAAAATCCCTTTATAAATTTGTCAAGCTTTGTACTGTCCCTTTCAGTTTTGCCATTTTCAAACGCAGAAGTAGAGCGTTTATTTAGTTTATTGGGCTTAATAAAAAGTAAACTAAGAACTAGAATGAAAACAGAACTGTTATGTTCAATTATACTCATAAACGAAGGCGTAAAATTAGATAACGTTTGTTGCCACACTTTAAACATATCGGACGATATTGTGAAAAAAATCGGTTTATCAGAAAAGTACCAAAATGAGTTGGTATATGAGGAAGACGAAAATGACATGATTGAAATGTTAAATAGTTGTAACAACTTAATTTAAAATATATTTATTATATAATAACATTAAAATAAGTGTTTATATTAATGTAAATTGTTTATTATATTAATGAAAATCAATGTAACAAAACTAGCACTTTTATTTCTTATTGTAGAACAATTTAGCACTTTTTTTTTGTCGATCTAGCACTTTTAATTTGAATTCTTGTGGCAAGCCTGGTGTCTGGTATTTTTTAGAAATTCGGCTCTTTTGTGGAGTAAACGAAAATTTAATAAAATAACTGAATATTTAATTGTTTTTACTGAATATGGTGTTGAATTTTTGACAGTAAAAATTAAATGAACTTTTTGTTAAAAATAAATGAAAAATAGGTAGACCGGTTTTTAATTGAACTTTCATTTATTTTATATTACAATTTCAGTTAATTTTACGTACAGAATATTGTGAGTGTTCATATCGGGCAACTTGAACAAAGGATTAAAAGGATAAATTGTATCGTTTTATGAGTAAAGAAAAGTAAACAACGGCCTATTCAGTAATAGAAGCACAGCCGCGAATAACGTTGTAAAAGCCACTTTTTGCAAAATCTGTTTTTTTTTGCAAACATTACTCTCTTACATTGTTTAAATATCAATCAAAATTATGCACCTTAACCTCTTCAAAATGTACTACAAAGAGTCAGCTAGTGAAAGAACGTTGTAAGTTACTAAAAAATGGTACAAACTAATGGTTTTGCAACTTGGAATAAAGTTTTCAAAGCCGCTTGCAAAGTGGAAAAACGTTTTAAATGACATCGCGATTGTGGATATGAAACTTTTTTCCACTAAAAAAAAGTTATAAACTGTAAATTTGCATGTTATTTTAAATTCAAATTTCTTGATATTTTGCATACAAGTATTTTTTATCATTAATTTTGATAATCTAAAAAAAAATTCAAAAATAAGTTACCTGCCTTTTAAAAACGTTTTCTTGCTCTCCTAAAAAATAATTATTTGATCACTTCAACTAAAGAACAGTTTCCCCTGCATTTAGCATTTTTTTTTAAGGTAGTTACAAGTGCATGCAGTGAACTCTAAAAAGAAAATTTTCGCTAAAATAAAGCCTTTTTTCTTGCTTTGTGACAACAATCAATTCCGAAAAGCTCGTGTCTCTATTCAAAAACCAACGAGTGTGATTCCAATATAACAGTACATGATGTGTGTTTCCATTAAAGTACTCTGTGTCTGCTGAGGTTTATGTGGTTGTTTTCTTGAAAAACAAGCAATACAAAAACAAAGAAGCAATGACACAAGTAGCAACAGCAGCAACACCACAACACTGTGCTATTCTGTTTCACAGCAACAACATTGCTTGTACCAAGACAATATTGCATTTTAGATTGAATCCTTGTGGGTTTTTCTACTCACCGTCTTTGCCTTTCTACGTCGTCAAACTTTTTTTGTTAGATTCTTTGTAGCGATTTCTCTTAAGTTTCTGTGTTTTTGCGTTGTATGTTTTTGTATGCAACATTGGTTTTGTATTACGTATATTTAAAATATTTCAATATTATTTTTTTTTTCTCTTGTTCCTTTATTTCTTCCCTTGCAACATAAGTACATTTATAGAGGAAAAATGTTGTTAAGTTGCAAGAAATATGTATCGAGAAAGACTGAAATTATTTGTAATTGCAATAAAGAAAAATTGTTTTTGCTTAAATGTGTTATTTTGTATGTATTTTCGAGCTCTAAAATAAACAAAGAATATACACAAAAGAGAAGAAAAATGCCATAGTTACCACAATGCCACACAACATAGAAACAGCACAAACCCAATACACTTAAGCAACAAACAACTTTGAATACGAACACTCTTCAAACATAAAAAGACAGCAAGAACTATTAGACCACACAGACTTGTATTCAAGTTCTTACATTACTTTTTGCTTAATTTTTTTTTTTTGTAAATACATAGATGTATTGGTTTCGAAATTCAGAAACACACACTTACGCACTACCACCCACTCACCTACACAGTACATTAACTACCCAGTTGGCCAAATGGTCATAGATGCAAATGTCGTCAACGATGTCCTCAGGACATTCTAAAATTTGTCGCCCATATAAAATTGATGAAGACAACTTAAGTAATAAAACATGTATTTTGTCTTATATAAATCGTATTTACGACTTTATATGAGACATTTTCTTAAATTTGTCTTCAACAAGGCTTTATTGAGGACAACGTAAGCGACCATTGCATGCAATATGTCGTGTTTCAAAACGCATTGGCGACAATATGCTTGAAATTGTCGCTCATCTTGTCCTAAATAAGGTGATATTCAAAACAAATTTATGAAAATGTCTCATAAACATGGGACTAGTTGTCAATATTTTTTTTGTTTGTTTTTGTATTAAAAAACAATATACAAAATTTTAAAAACGTTAACAAAAATGTTTTTTGAATGAAAACTCGTATGAATAAAAACAGTTCTTTCAACTTTTTAAATTTGACTAAAGATGTTTTGTCAAAATGCAACAGATACATATCTATTTATTTCTATTCAAAACTCTACTGAAAAAGCGTATTGTCATTAACCTATCGACGACTAAATTGTGAATAGTATCTGCAATACTGTCATCAACGACACTATTAAGGTTATGTCGCTTATAGAACATCAACGACGATATGAGAAAAAAGTCGTTTATGTAGTCCCCAATGACAACTTTCACCACATTGTCACCCATATGGTCGTTAACGACAATGTGCATGAGGGTGTCGTTCAAATTGTCGTGTACGATTTTGGTGCCCTTTGTTCGAAAAAGTCGTCGATGATTTGCTCTGGCTGTCGTCAGCGATTTACTATGGGTCTTGTACGCGTCGTCGACGTTGTCTCGAACACATGGCCAACTGGGTAGTATTTGCAAATTTTTGAAATACAATATGATAAAATTATAAATTCTTCTTACAATATTACTTAAATTAGAAACTTTTCAACAGTTCGTACCTTCTTAATATGCGGTCTGAGAAGAGTCAAATTAGACCAATTTTCTTTTAATAACAACGTGTAAGTTAATTTTAGTTCATTTTTTAATGTACGTAAATATTTTTTTAAATGTTAATTAAAAAATTTGTTTTAACAATAGAACAGGGATTGATTGGGTGAGGTGTAAACTATTTTGTTACATTCCTAATGTAGGTGGTAGCTGGGGTGGTGCGCAATGTAATCCCAAGAAATATGAGCCCAAAGTTCTTAGAGGAATGCCCCAAAACTTTATACAAAGTGCAACACCATACAGTTTAAGGGTATTTTTATTTTTTGCGAGGGGAGGGTTAGGTTTCATTCGTTCATGGGATGTTTTCGCAATTTAGGTGTAATGATAAGTGACCCCAACCAAGGAACGAAATCGAAATTTTTACTTTGGGACTTTTTTTCATTTACTAATTTTGAAAGCTTTAGTTAGCGAAGACGGTGTTTGTTAATACAGAGAAAATCCAAACCAAAAATGTACAACTATTCGGGATTTTTAAATTTGAAATATTAAGTTTCGGGCATATGATCCCAACCAACGACAATCGGTTCAAGGTACCGGAACGACTCAGAGTTTATCGAACACCGAACAAGGATGGTCAACTCTGCACACCCCTCTTCAGGTCTTTTTGCTGCAACAACGACACAAATTTCTAATGTAACTTTCTTTTTGTTATTTTTAAATCTTTCATAAAAAAGAATTACCCTAAATTTATTGGCATATTTAATTTTTTTTTTTTTTTTTGGCTATTTTTCATTATTTTAAGGTGAAAAATATTCCTAAATTTTGGGTCAAGTTGCTTTTTGGGGCCTTATTTCCTTGGGCCAATTTCACTAAAAATATTTTTTAAAAGGATTTTTTTTTTTAAGTTTTCTTTATTTTAACATTCGAACTTATTCTAATTAAACACGTGTAAAATTAAATTAAGTTAAAGACGGATGAAGAGCAAAAGTTTTGTGATTGCAAAATATGGCCTTTTTTAAAAGGCGTCTTAATTTCTTCTTTTTCCCAATGCAATATTTTTTAAATCAACATTGTTGTCAACTTTTTTTTAAAAAAAGACTTCCCGTCAAATCGCACTTCAAAAACCGCTACATTTTTTATTTAGCGTAAAATATTTTAAAATTACATACATACCGCTTAAATCCTAACGGCCTAATTTATAAAAAATAAAACCGGTTAATAAAGGGTTAATAAAATGGATTTTCATACAAAATCCGTTTAATAAACCCTTTATTAACATGTTTTATTTTTCATAAATAAGGCTGTAATACTTTGCAAAAGGTTTATACAAATCTAAATATGGGGTGCTGTTTGAATTAAAATTATATAGTAAGGTTTTTAATTTCCCTGAAATTTTGCTAGTCCCGCGAATTTTTCTTTTATAAAAGTGCATAAAAGTTAATAGGACTTCTGCTTATTTTGAAAATTAATTAGAATTAATCAGATGAAATTAAGGGATTTATATTAATTGGGATCTATCTTTAAAAAGTTTTAAATAATATATAGATATGATGGCCACTACTGCTTTTTATAGTTTACTATTTTTAAACAATCTTACTACCCATAATTTTTATACCCTTCGCCACAGGTGGTTTTTTTTTTTTTATATTCTTCGGCATGGCGAAATGAAAAGTTGGCGTGGCTCAATTAATATTTATTTATACCTATCTAAAGAACGTTATTTATGTATGTATATAACTTTTTGTTCTTATCTCATCATGGTGAAGGTTATATAAGATTCGGCATAGCCGAATATAGCACTCTTACTTGTTAACACTAGGTGTGATCCCGTACTCAAAGTTTGGTTAAATGAAAGAGATTTTGAGAGAAAATTATTCTTCTTTTTCTTGAACGAAATAGCCCGAATTTTTTCTTTAGCAGATTGGAAAAATTGTTAAAAACAAGTAAGAAAGTACACAGAAAAAATTATCCAAAATTTTTCACCAATTAATTAATCAAAAATTTAATCTGCTTTAATTAAAAATTTAATCAATTGAATGAAACGTTTAATCAAGTGAAGCAAACGTTTAATTAATACTATAAACTGGTTTAATTGATACTATTAATTTGTTTACTAGTGCAAATTTAAATAATTTTTTAATTAATATTACAAATTTTTTAATTGAAATCAAGTTTAATTTTTTTCTGTGTATATTCGGTGAAGCGCGACCATATGATACCCTATATTACAAGGTATAAGAAAACATTTTTGATAGTGTATCCTGTTTGGGACCCATGGGCATTCATGGACCTCCAAATAAAAGTTCTTTGTGCCGAATACACTATGTGACAGTTTTTTGACCAAATGTATTTGACACCTAATCTTAAGTAAACTTAAACGCTGAATCCGAATATGAAGTCAGAATGTAGAACAGTTTTCGAAATATTCCAAAATAACCGTTATTTGTGTTTTTGGAAAAGATGATGTCACTTAAATGCAAATATCTTTAAAAATTTTAAACGGATTTTTAATAAAAGATAGTAAAATTACTTAACTAACAATGGATTGCTAGTGCAGATTGGTCAAGAAATGACAGCGGACAAAAGTTCAAACTTCATTGAAATTTTAGGGTTTTTTGCTATTTTGCTCTTCTCAAGTTATTTTTTTTTATACCAAACAATAAATATAAATAGGGCAATAGTTTATTTCAATGCGAACATTTTGCGCCCAACAAGACCTCGATTGGTGCAAAAATGATAAAGCTTTAGAAGATTAGGGAATTAACCCACATAGTAATAAAACAGTTTGAGACTTTGGGTTTTTTTTTTGGGGGGACAAAATGAGTATTGAAATGAGCTAACGTCGTAAGTGAAAAACTTGAAAAAATTTTATTGTTTGGTTTTAAAAAATAAGTTGAAAAGGGGTTTATATGGGACCTATGGATAATTTTGGGCACACCAGCACAACATTTTGTCATGACATACCAATTAGCTATCGTTAAAGTCATTATCGCCAATTTTTTTTGTAAATATTTACTAACATTTATAACGCAGTAATGGCATTAAAAGCTATTTTCGGGAGTAGTATTTGTAAGAGAGCTGTGGTCAAATATTGACCGATTCTAATAAAATTTGGTAAGACGACATTGATTGCAATAAAAAGTTTGCACCAACAAATTAAATCTAAATACCTACATAATAAGATGGTTTGTGGGCACAAAGACCCTGTTCCGGAAAGAAGTTTATATTGGGTTGTGTGGAATTATGGACAGATTCGCCCCATTTTCAATAGTCTTAGTCCTTGTGGCAATTAGTACAAGGGATCGCACCTATTATGTCAAAAATTATGCTTGAAATAAAAATACTTCCCCGACAAATGCCTCACCGACTATACTTCCTTACTTGTTAAAAACTTACAGCATTTCTTGATATAAAGAATTAGGATAAGATTTGATTAATTATTGTTAGTTCATATTTAATATATGAAGATTCAATAAATAAATAATGAAAAAAAATAAGATGAAAGATGTCTTGATATTTCCGAATTACAGTACGTTGCTTGGCTTAAGGTCTGACAACCGTATGGACGTTTTATCCCGCGATGTTAAAAGTGTATTAGTAAAAAAATTACTCTTCATTTTCGTTTGCAACTGCACTGTAAATAACTTTCTTATTTAAATTAGCTTTGACTATGTGATATGTTCCGATCGGTAAAACTTGATAATCAGCATAAGTAATCAATAGGGATGGGATTTTTATGCACTAAAAAATCGAAAATATGCGCATAAAATATGCACTAAAAAGTCCAAAATATGCATTAAAAAAATAAAAAATATGCAAATAAAAGTTTAACATCTTCGATCTTCTATATATAAAAAAGAAAGTGGCGTTAGTTACTACGTTTATAACTAAAGAACGGCTGGACCGATTTCGATGATTCGTACAAATTCGGAATGGCCTCTGACCAAGTAAGAAGAATAGCAAAAAATCTGCCGATAGGTGGCGCTGTTGTCGTGATATTTAAATTTTTTTTATTGATGGTAGATAGCGCTGGGGTCAAGTTATTAACGAATTTCTCCAGTATTTCATTTTTTATTTTTATTTAGAAAATCCCGAGCAGCGCCGGGACCAAACAGCTAGTTTTCAATAAAAAATAGAACATTTTAAGTAAAAATTTTAAAAATTTACTACTTAACGACAAACTTTTGTCGTCAAAAAATTTACAGAATTACCCTACAGTGGTCCTAAAAAATTTATTTACTAATTTGAAAATTTTTTTTGTCTACATGGATATTTTTGAAGAAATTTTTTATAATATGTAAATTAAAGAAATATATCACTCAAAAATGTTAAAATATGCAAAAATATGCATTTAAAACCAAAGTATGCAAAAATATGCATTTTAACCAAAATATGCAAAAACAAATTGATGCCATTTTAACCTAAATTCAAAGATTCGGAAAGATAATTGGTCAACATCGATCTTAGACTATCGACAAAAAACATGCATTTGCATGGAAATCGCATCCCTAGTAATCAACATTGCGTTAACAAAAACTACAAAAGTATCAAAACCGTGGATATAATTTGACAGGATAACAAATAACCATGATAAGAAAATTTTTTAAATCGTTAAAAAAAGTTTTTTTTTAATCGGAAAAAAATTTAATTGCAACAAAAAAATTTTTTTTGTTCTACTTTTCTTGAACACAAAATGTTTGAAATCTCTTATTTTGTGAAAAATTTTCAATTTTCAAATACCTTGAACAAAAATGTTATATTTTAATGATATTGAAAACCCGCTAAATTTCCCGATAGCCGTCAAAGCGGAAATTGTACCGTGATGGGCTCATAAAAACCGCTTAAATTGCGGGAATATCGTTGAATTGGTAACAGTGAAAATAAAGTTACTATTTATGTACAAGTATGTTCTTAACTTTTGTGCGTGGGTATATGCATGTGTGCGTAGGAATTTTCAGTAGGCATGTATTATATTTTATTCTTTGGAACTGCAGTTGTAAAGAGAATGTTAACAATAAATCAATTGATTTCTATCAGAAGTTTTTGCATATTTTTTTTTTATTCATAGGAATATAGCAATAATTTTATTGTAACAAAAGTCATGTAACATAGGAAGGAAGGCTTCTTTGAAATGTTATTGAAAAAAAGATTTAATAATAAAAATCTAGAGCAAGTGAGTTTGTGTAAAATTGCAAGTTTTAAAATTTTTGGAATTTTGTTGAATACATAAAATTTAATAGGACTATAATTGAAAGGATTGTAATGGTAAAGTTCGTGTGATCTCCTATAAACATGCTTGGAAACCGCGCAACGAATTTCGGTAACGGTATTAAACTATTTTTTATTTCGGAATCGGTATTTTAATTATATCGGTGTCGGCATACCGGTACAGAAATTTTTATATCTTAAAATGCTGAACTCTTTTACGGCGCAAACAAACATTTTTGTGGCAGTAGGACGCTATTTTTAAACCGAGAACGACTATTGTGCCTGCAAAAACTATGCAAACAAACAGAGACCTGCTCTGGGGGCAAATTACGGCATTCGATATCGATCAAAATTTTCATTTGAATTGTATTGTAATTTCGATCGATATCTTATGCTGTAATTTGGCCCCTGGTCTGAGAAGTAGCTAGGGCTCCTTGTCATTATTTGTTCAGGGCAATCAGGTCATTCTGGTTTGATTGTCTTGCGTGCGTTTTACATTGGTAAATAAATAGCGTCGCATAATTGTAATGATTTACAATGATTTCGTATTTCAACATTAACCACATGCATTGGCTTTTACCAGGGCTGTGGAGTCGTCAAAATATTGTTCTAACTTTAACACCAACCGCTGAAATTTTTTAAGTCCGACTTCAACTCCTACTTTAACCTTAATGCTAAATATATCATATGAGACTGGTGCTTATTTGACTTTAAATTCTTTTTTTAATGCAATACATTTTCAATGCATTGAAACCATTGCAATGGTTAAAAATAGCAAGAAAATGATTCTTTAAAAATTTCAAATCGGTATTTTAATTCTAACAAGAGCCGCGTTGAGCTTTAATATAGTTATTTACATATGGAAAGTAGAAAAATTTTGGAGTCGAAGTCGCCAGTTTTTGTAGATACACCGACTTTGACACCCGTACAAAAACCTCAACTTAGATTAAAATGTATTAGATTTTGGTGAAGGACCATTTAAAACTCTTTTTTAACTACCAGTGGAGGACCATTCAAAACTCAATTATTAATTACCTGTGGAGTGGACTTTAGAATCTCCATCTTCCTATACGACGGTCAAGATCGTTTTGTGCTATTCTTAGAGCGCCTTCCTTTTGTGTGGAAAGCAACTATACGTGAAGAAAGAATATTTAAAACTTGTATTGCTTTTATATAAACCTATGGTTTTACAATTACACGCAGATATTTAAATATATCTTGCACCCAAATAAAAAAAAAAAAAAAAATAACTAAGACACAGAAGCAATGGACATGTACGTTTGTGAGCGAATATTATAAAGGGTACTTTCGTGAATGCAGTTGTTGCGCATTAGTAAAGTTTAATATTCGCTGAACGCATTACTTGTAAGAAGCTTGGCATTACTCTCATATGTCAAAAGTTTTTTATGCAGTGATGCCGCAGCTCTGCAGCAAATGTTGGCAATTATTGCATCAGTTACTTTTCTGATGCAATAACTTTTAACATAAAAGAAATCGTTTAATTTTTATTTTTTGACGCCTTTTCTTTTAATTTACAAGAAGACTGTCACTTTTTGGTTTAATATTTTTAATAAAATTTGTCATCGCTGTCGTTGATAAAATTTTTATAATTATTTTATGTTCGCTTTTAGAACTTTTAAAATTTAGCTCGTGTTCTAAAATTCGAACTTTGCACAGCTGTTTTGCAGCAAACAAGCATTGGCATCCCAAACGCAACTGGTGATCACGCATCAACAACAAAATTTTGCAGCAGTGATGCACAGTTTTGATGCATTTACGAACGTACCCAAACTCTCTGTCAAACAACAATTTTGGCAGATGTGCAGAATTACATGTGAGTAGAAAAGTTGACATATCAGATGTAAAAAAATGTCGTGTATAAGAGGTTTAAAGGGCCAGCTATAACAGCTTAAGTTTAAGCTGTGTGTCTAAACATAATGAATTTGAAAACTTTTTGTTAAGTTTGATAAATCTGTCATTTGCTTAAGCAAACAGCAAAACAGATCGCACTTTCCGTTCGGAATCAAATGTTTTTTTTTTTTAATGCATTCGAGAGACTTTTTGCTAATTTTTTACAGAGCCTTACGCATATTATAGTTGGGCCTTTAGTCGGATTCAAACATTTTACTGGACTTAAGCTTTTATATTAAAACATTTGTAATAAATTGAAATTTTTTTTATATCTTTATTTAAAATTTTTTTTTAAAACTGGTTTAAAATATTAAGTACAAATCAAGTCTATTAAGGTAAATTGTAAAAATTTTAGTTAAAAAAATAATACATTTTAAATTTAACAGAATATACGAAGTACATAAATAAAATAGGACGACTTTAACCAAAAAAAAAAAATATATAGTTTCGCTAAAGTACACATAAATAATAAAAGCAATATATATATATAGTATATTTAATTATGTATGTAAGTATGAACAACATTTCATTTGGTATATCCTTAACAATGAGAAATATCACCCAGCACGTCTTTTTTACAAAATTTTACTTGTTATTAAAATTATTTGTTAAATCTTTCATTTAAGTTTTATATTTAAAAAAATCTTTCTTTCGTTTCTTTTTTTATGTTTATAAGATTTCAAAAATAGTTTAAATGTTTAATTTGTATACAAAATTGGTTTTGTTTTCTTCAAGTAAATAGATTTCTCTTTGTGTCTTATTTTATTTTTATCTTTAAAGTTATGTACATATAAATAAATCTTTGGTGTTATATAGTTTTTAGCTAGTGTTTGTTGTTTTTTTTTTCGTATAATAATATATGTTGCCTTTTTTTTAAGTTGTCTTTAAAGATCATTTTACAAGCATTTTCGGATTTTTATATAGTTTATATACTTTAAAGCTAAACATTTAGATAAATATGGTATTTAAGAAAAAATTGTTTAGGTATGAAGTTGTTTTTTTTTTTTTTTTTTTTTTTTTGTCTTCTCATCTTTTTTTCCTTGGAATAAGTTTCAATATATTGTAGTTTGTTTGTTTTTTGTAGAAAGGCAGATAATCTGAGAGTGAAGGATAAGATCATAATTTATTTTCTTTCTTTTGGCAAGTAGTTAACTTTTTACTATTCTTTTAAAGCAGCATATCTTCATCATCAGATTCCGTAAATTCACCATTGGGATTAAGTAATAAATTACCTTCCTCGCTATTGGGCACCTTTGTATTTTAAAGGATAAAACAAACAAAAAAAAAAATGCAAAATATTAAAATTACTACTAAGAATGTAAATATTAGGTGAAGGCTAAAGAATTTTTTTTAAAAAAGTATTTATTATTTATACTAAAATTTCTTAAAACATTTTTAAGCCATATCATAAGATTTTCTTAAAAAATTTGAAAAAAAAAAACTTAAACTAAAATTTAAATAAATAAAAGTAGAAGTTCTACTCATGCAAAACTGTTAAAATATAGCTTTGTCTTCCATAACGTTTCAATAAATTTTTTTATACAAATCCACTTACCCGCCTGTAAAAAGCCGTCAAAGATGTTCTATTAAATAAACGTCTTACACTATTACGACGTTCTGGTGAAAATGCAAACATTCCCAGACAAGCCGCAAAGAAAGTAACAGATAATATTGTAGCCAATATTGCTATTTTTACAAACAAAAACAAATTTGTAAAAAAATATATATATAAATTATAAGAACAATTTATTAAGTTCTCTTCCAGCACTATTTTTTTTTTACTATACACCGAGAGAAAAACAATATGGTACGGTATGAGAACGAACAACTCGTTTCGTATGGTTTTAGAAATTCAATTCTATTATGATCTCTTTAATCATACTTATTGCTACCTCAGCCAAGCGCAATATTATGTAGTTGTTCAAACCACAATACAATTATTTTCATGAAACATATACATAAATTATAATTTAAATAACCGTAAGCAAACATATTTTTTCTCTGCGTGTAAATAAAAATCAATTGAAAAACAAACTTACCTCCTAAAGAACCAGCTTTTTCAGCAGGATGTTTATTGCCGTCATCATTATTTGTACTGGGTTTTTTATTGGGTTCTGTAGCGCCAGTAGTGTGACTCGTAGGTGATTCTGTAGTAGTAGACGCTGTTGTAGTTGGGGGTTTGGCTAAACCCAAAAACTCACAAATTTCAGGTGTTTTTTGTATATACAATAGATTGCACTGTAATTGAAAAGAAATAAGAGAAAATTTTAAATATTGTTTTTCAATTGCAGAGCAAAAAAAAAATAGCTAATAAATTTGAAAATATGCCCCCAGCGCTTCATAATAAAAGACGTAGTGAAGGTTATAACATTAAAAACTAACACCTTAAGGTATGCTAAAGTAAAGAAATGTTGAATGGTATGCAATAGTAAATGTTCTTAATGTTTAGGCATTGTTAATAGTAAATTTAAAACTTAATAAATCATATAAGCTATGCTATAGCTAATAAATGTTGTTGCCTTTAAAGCTATAATAATGGGTGATTCTTTAAGCGTAGTTTTTTTAAAAATCTAATAAAACACTCAAATTTGCATCATATATTCCAAATTTTTATTGGAATCGATAAATTGGTCTTTGCCATTTACTTTTTAAAAATAACTTCATGTAAATGTTGCCCGCGACTCCGTTTTAAATGGTCCATTCGTAAGGTCCAATTTTGCACCACTTTTTCTAGCATTTCGGCCTGTATTCCATGAATAACACGTGTTATGTTATACTCTAAAGCTACGATCACACTTATTAAATATTTGACCAAATAAGCGTAACCCCAACTTTTGTTAATAGTTAGTGAGATTTAAAATGTTCTTAATATTACAAAATAAACTAATTATACTACAAGACATAGCAAAAAACAGTTTTTTGTAAGATGTGGATCAAAATAAATATTGATATTAATCAAAATGATTTTTTAGTTTGGTTGTTGGTCCCGTTATTTTCGTCATATATTTGACCGTAGCTTATGACTTCAATCGTGTTTGGCTTGAAACACAAGAAATAGTCAAGAGGCGCCAACTCACAGGGCCATTTCGAGAGATAAACTGCTCACCAAATTCATCCTTCAATATGTCCATTGTTTCACGAGCTGTGTGGCAATTGGCACCGTCTTGTTGAAACCACATATCAACCAAGTCTAACTCAGCCAATTGGGGCAAAAAAAAGTCGCTTATCATGGCGCGATATAGTTTGCCGTTGACGGTAACGTTTCTTCCACGGTTGTCTTTAAAGAAAAATGGACCGATAATGCCACCAGCCCATAAACCACACCAAACTGTCGTTTTTTCGGGACGCATCGGTAACTCTTGTACGGCATGTGGCTGTTCTTCACCCCAGATACGGCAGTTTTGCTTTTTTACGTATCCATTTAGCCAGAAATGAGCCTCATCGCTGAACACAATTTTTCGATAAAACCGTGGATTTCCATCGAGCTGAATTTTGATAATAAATTTCATTTTTTTTATACTTTATTAAATTAAATTAAGCTTAAATAATTTAATAAAGTATAAAATTTAATAAAAAAAGGTCGAAGAAAAAGGATTATAATTTAATAATAAATTTCAACGAATGGCAGAGTATACTGAACACTTTTCACTTTCACAGATGTAGTTTGGACACAATCACCAACCAGTGCTGCCAGCCCGAAAAACTTAATTCATAAAAAATCACTCTTTATATTTTTTAACGTTTAAATTAAACCTGAGGTTTAGAAATCTCTTAATAACATGACTATGTATATACATATATTTTCCTAATGTGACATAACATCAGTACTTTTCGAATATACAACCATATCAACAGCCAAATTTTGTATCCAACAAAACAAAATCAAAAAGAAAAGTAATTTTCTTAAGTGAACTTTAATGTACGAGAACATACTTTTTATTTTATATTAGTGACGATATTCACATAAAAACAAAAAACAAGAAAAAATCAAATTACTATAAACTTTGTTTATACCTTAACGATAACGACGACCTTGTTTAAAAGCACAAAAGAATCCAATTTCTTGTATTACTGGCTTATAAGGAATGGAAAAGAAGCAAAGAACTTTTTCATGGCATTCATCGCTATAGTACTCATTTACAACATCATTTACCTGGGTCTACAATTTTTCATTTAAGTAAGTTTAAAGTAGCTAGATGCTGGTAATTTCCTTAAAATTTTTTCCAGCTTTGCCTTAAAAGCTGATGGCAAAGTTATGATAATACGATTTTTTCCTGTTAGCTTTAGCAAGTCTTTCATTTTGTTTTTAGTTTTCTTAAAAATGGAAAACAGAAAAATTATATTATGTTTGTATTATCTGTATTTTGAAAGAAAATGTTTGTTATTTGTATATTTTTTTTTTTGAACAATAGTAAAAAAAAGTTCAACATTTACTAACTTGCCACCACTACCTGCTCGTCACCTCTTAATCGCAGTACAAACTTGAAGTGGCTGTCTGTTGTTATAATTTTGAAAAAGTTATTAGTTTATCTGGAAAATTAAAAGGAAATGCAACAGCTTATTTTCGCGCTATTGTAAGAGTTTAAATAACAGAAATCTTTATTTTAAAACGCACTAAGTTTTGTAAGAACAAACTAAATTGCTAAAAAGTTTATTGTTGGTAAAATAATAAGTTTTGAAACAAAGCCTAGAAGTAGACTATGCTGCTTTAAGGCAATAAGTTTGTTTTTAGGCAGTCGATAATCTTTTGCAACACTTAAAAGAAATAAAATAAAAATGTCTGCGTTTTCTTAATTTTTTTGTTTATTTTTAAATTTTTTTTTTAATTATTGTTCGCAAAGTTTATGCAAAAAAAATGTAAACTTTATTTAAAAATCCCAAATGTAGGCTTTACTCAATTTACACTCCTAGAAGTATTTAGAAATAGTTGGATACAAAATCAAGTAATTGTAGGAATTCTTTAAATTGCTTGTAGTTCACTTTATATAAAGATAGATATTTGCAGACATCTTAATGAAATTTTATTACAAATATATACATATGAACATATGGGCATTTCCACAGAAAAGTCTGCTTTTTGTCACTTTACGCCACCAAGCATTTTATTTTGGTTCTTAAAGAGTTATGTATATATTATTTACTTTTTTGTATTTTGGTGTAGAGTGCAACTTGCATTACATTTTTGAAAGAAATGACAAATTTGAATAGCATGTGTCTACAATATAAACTTAATTGCTTGGTGGCATAACGTGATAAAAAGAGAGCTTTTCTGTGGAAGCACCTATATATGTGTAATAAATAATTCGATTGAATTTTAAATTCATATTTTTTCATTAAATCAATTTTTAATATAATTAAAAAAATGATTTTAGCTTAAGCACGCGTCCCCTTTTTCTTCTGCTTTCTTCACTTTCTTACAATCTGTAATATCTCTAATAATTTTTTTATCGTTTCCCATAAATTTAAAAGAATTACATGCACACAAACAATTGTCTCGTTATCATTCTCATCTTCTTTTATCAAACCTACCAAAACATATGCTCGGTTGCTTTAACGGTGTATGAAATGTAAATCATTAAAAAGTAAACCCTAAAGGCATGCTACTAAATATTTGTGTGTGTTAGAAACATGCAAAAATTACATATTTTTTTTTTAACGTCACATCACAACTTCAAAGAGTTTGTAATTTGTTTTATAATTTACATTCTTGTTTTCAGACGCCATGTATATTTAACAAAAAAAAAAGAATTTTTTTTTTGTTCTTGCCATTTCTTGACTACGTTAATGATTTGCTTATACAGCAAAGATAAATACGGGCGTAATTAAAAAAACAGCAATGCAGAAAAAAAGTTAAATGACAGTGTAGACATTACATTGAGTAATAAAATGCTTGCAACAATTTAAACGTAAGATAAATGTTAGTATTTTTTGCACAAAGAAAATTTAAACAAATTCAATTAACACATTGAAAATAAGGAAAATAATATAAAAATGTTCTTTAAATGTTTTAGTTCAAGAGTAAATTATACCTTTTGGTGGAAAAAATTACAATTTTAACCTTTTTTTTTTAACAAAATTTTAAAAGTAAAGCATAAATTTTGCCAAAAAAAAGGGCGACTTAAGGCCGCTTTAGCCGACCGTAAATGTAATTAAATGCAATGTAACGTACCGTAACGTACTGTAAGCTCGTTTGTGCGCTTATAGAACATGTAAGAACGTATCAGCTGTTTTTCAAAAACATTAACAAAAAAGAGAAAAGTGATGAGAACTAAAAGTGTTGAAATGGTGACCTCTTTGAAGAAAAAGTACCAAGTGATTTAAATAGTATTAAAACGGTATTTCTTGTATTTTTATATAAATAAATAAATATTTGATATTAATATTACAGATTTACAATAAACAAATATGTATTATGTATAGCATATTCGTACACATGTTCTTACATTATTTTCAAAATGTGCATACACAAAACAAGGTTTTGATCCCATTAAAAACCAGACTTTTTATTGTTTGGGGATATGGGGATTATTTTATACATCCAAACATATATTTTTATAAATGAAAATATGTATGGATTGTAACTTATTTTGTCAAAAGTCCACAGATATTATTACTAAAAAAATGTACCAAAGAAAAAGAGTGATTTTACCCGCATTCCATTTCAAATACAAGCAGCCCATCACTATCTACAACTGTCACGTAATCTCGTAATGAAATTCTATTTTCTACAGGTTGGCACGTTACGGTAAAGTGACATTACAGTCAGTTAAGCAGTTGCATTGCCTTCCATATAACAGAAACGATCAGCTGTTTGCATTACATTTACATTTCTACATTTACGGTCGGCTAACGGGGCCTTTTAACTTCATATTTATTAAATAATTTAAAACATACGGCAAACTAAATTAAATTTTCTGAAATTAATTTATATTTTTTTTTTTTTTTTTTTTTTTTTTTTTTTTTTTTTGTTATTTTCTTTGCTGTTTAAGTTTTTATGCAATTATTTACCACTCGAATATGCCAACTCTTTGTGTTTCTTTGATGTTTATTTATCTTTTTTTTACCCTTTTAATTTTCTGCTCTCCGTTTTGAATTTTGAATTTTTGTTATATTCTTTTATATACTTTATAAAACAATTTAATGTTCTTAACATGTTTATTTTATACTTCAGAATTTGTTGTCATTTTATATATTCTGTTGTAAAAAAAAAAAAAAAAAATTCAACGTTTTTGTACAATATACAAACTCATTCACTCATTTTTGTGGCAAAAAGTACCGTTTATTTTTGCTATAAAAGAATTTTTTAATAAAACTTGTTTTAAAAAGAGAAAATTTCAACTAAAGCAAATATAAAATATTTATATGAAAAACTATAGCATATTTTGGGCCTTTTTGCAATTAAACTAATGGGATTTCTCTTTTTGCTATTATAAATTGAAATATTTGATAAAAGCAATAAAAATGTAATAACCAAATTTTTTAAAACATATTTTGGGAGTGCAAATAATCATACTTTTTTTTGGCATATATTTGGGCTTAGTATTAACATATTTTATTTAAAAAAAAAAAAAAAAATAAATAATGTGTAAATAATAAACCATAATTAATTTAAAGCTTATTTTTAAGCTCAAAAACAAATATTTATTAATTTTGCATAGTTTTATTGTTTTTATCAAAATAAAACATATGTACACATATGTATGTATAAAGTAGTTTTAAAAGGTATGCTTTTTATTATTTTGTAGTATTTACGATAACCCAATTGTTCATTGTTAGCAAAGAAAAAAATCTTACTAAGAAAAAGTTATGTGTTATTTTATTTCTATAATTAATTTATTCAAATTTTAAAAATTCTAAACTTATGCAAATATTTTATAAACATATATTATTTTTAAACTAACATTTTTAAAATTTGTTATTGGGTTTTGTTTTCTTATTTAAATTTCTATTTCAATAAAGTATTAAAAGCAAACATTTTTTTTAACACAGATTTTAAGTAGCATATTTTACATAAATTCATAACATGTAAAATTTTGTTGCCTACCTTTAAGGATTTCGAAAAATACAAATTGTAATTGGTGTCGTCTATCTACTAGAGGTCTGCATGTGTGCGATTAAACGACACATGAATTCACATATCAAACTAGCAAGTAGTGTGTTGTGTGTGATTTTAGAATCATACACAATTAATTGTGTGTAAGTAATAGCCTATGTGTGCAAAGCGTTCAATTATTTATGTGAGTGTTGTGAGAGAAATATTTGATACAGGTATAAATAACAAATTTGCTCTTTAATTCGAGTAAATACACTTGTGTGACGATGTACATATTGTGTTTTATCAACACAACATGTGTTTTGTGTTTTAATTTGTTTTTTATCGTATTAAAAACAAAATATTAGTAAAAAGATGATTCATTGAATTGAAATAGAATTGATGGAATGAAACGGTAAATGTTAGAAAGAGTAAACTATAAAAAAATGTAAACAAAGTTTTTTAGTTTTTTTTTTATAACACAAAAATAAAACAAACATAAAAGCGGTAAGTCGCTGAATTTGCCAATAAACCGCTGATTCAGCAACACTTTTAATATTTTAAGCTTGAAATGTCAATTTTAAGTTGAACAATTTTACTTATTTTTTTAAGATTTACTGTTTCTTTCTATCAATTCTATATCATCAATGAATAAAAATATAGTGTAATAAGAGCTTAAGAATTATTGCCTTTGTATACTGGTTTGTCATATTTTAAAATATTTTTTTTTTTATAATATTATTGTTATTGTTTTTGCATATAAAAAATACATTTACAGTAGACGCTCGCAAATTAGAACCGCTTTGTTTTTGAGGCAATTCTAATTTCTGAATTATTCTAATTTCTGGACGTTTTTATTTCGAATAAAAAATAAAAATTACTTAAATTTTTTTTAATTCAATTTTATTTGATTGACATTAAATGTATTTTTTAAAATTAAAAATACCGTGTCGTTTCTTATATTTGGAAAACTATCCATTGCTTCCACGGAATGCATATTCATCTTTATAGGGATATTCCTCTCTAAATATTTTTTAGCTTTCTCTTTAAACCACTCATACAGACGACTTACCATGTTTGGGTATTCAGCGCTGTGCAAAGATTTATTGCTTGCTTCCTGATATGTGTTGATATAGCTGATTGAAGATGACGTAACAATAATATTCCCTTCAAACCCTTTGTCAAGCTTTTCTAATATTTTGACCATCGTTTCCAATGATAAAGTGTTTTTTTTACGTTTATTTAACATTTCGAATGATACACTTTCACTTTTTAATAGAGACTTCCAAAATATGTACACATGTTTCGAATTTCACAAATAAACTAGCCACAAATATATATAAATGCGACAAAAAAACAACAAATAAGGAAACACATCTAAAATTTGGTAATTCCCCTTTTTAGTTTTACATGTTCAAACAGAATAAAAATAAATTGCGGATTTCTTGTGTTCAAATAACAAAAAAAAAAAAAACGCTCTGAAATTAGAACTATAAAATCGAATTTTAGAGCGTTTAATGTATTGCAAACACTGATTCTAATTTCTGGACGTTCGAATTACTGAAAGCTCTAATTTGTGAGCGTCTACTGTATTACAACCATTTCATTTTATTACTTTTTTTGTTAAAATTTTAACTTTGCTCTTCACTTACCAAAATAAGAAAGTCAAGAAACACACGAATGATTAGTGTGATTTTTAACTTCGCTCAGGTTTTTTTATTGTCATATGTATGAATTTGAGTTCATCAAACAATAAACAATAATAGAGAAACACACACAATTAGTGTAAGTGTATGTGGCTAACTTTTTAATGAACGGTGTTGTGTTGATCTCTCATTTAAAATGATTGAGCGTGAATGACTCGCTCTCATTTTTTTTACACATTTGATAAGCATATCAAATACACACACAGCATTCATTTGGCTACCAAATCATTTGTGCAGACCTCTACTATCTACATATATAATGATAAATATTTTGTATGTGTGGTTTAAAGTAACAATACACATCTGGTTAGAAATTATGATTATACGTACACTACATTAGTTGAGAGGGTATTTTTTATGCGTTTGTTCTGATGTTTGTAACACCTTAAAATGTTCGTCTTGACCCAACCTTTTAGCTTACACATCGATGTCCGTCCTTGCGGCTGATATTTTAATGAAATTTGGTACAAAGCTTTAAACTGTCACAAGGACCAATCCTGTTAAAAATCATGAGAAAGGTTTTATAACTTTCCTTAGCCCCAATACAAGCTACTTTTCGGAATAGAGTATTTGTGTCGAAATTTGGTCGAAACTTATTTTTTTTGCAATATTAATCATTCTTATTGGAATCGGTTCATATTTAATTAAATCTCCCATACAAATACTACTAAAGAAAAAAACTTTTAATGCCATAACTTCCTTAAAAATGTAGGCACTGAAATAAAATGTTGTTTTGCCGATAGAAAAATGTTGTGCTGGTACGTCCAAAATTAGGCATAGATTCCATATTAACTCCTTTCCTTAAATCACTTAAAGGCAAGAAAATCTCATATAGATGCAGGATATCTAAATAATATTCGAGCAAAAAGCTTTTGCATGGATTTCCACCTCATAACATAATGTTGTTGTGGTGAGTTTATAGCTATTAAATAGTATAAACGCTCAAAAGTTTGTTTATAAATAATGTGGCGCAGGGTATCATATAGTCGGGCTTGATCGACTACACTTTCTAACTTGTTAAAAATAATCCATGTGTGCATACTAAGCAATGTATTGTGCATACATACACTAATGTTTTCCAAGTAACAAAATCTAAATAAATTTATTGAATTTTTTTAAAAAAATAAATATACGAGGGCGAATCAACAAGTCCGTCACGTTTTCAATTTTCGTCCTCTTAACTGAAAGAGCAATTCCTCCTGTCAGTTGATCTCTGTCAAAATTTTAATAAGCTGCGACTATGTCGTGATTTGAGGAAAAAAAAAATAATTACTGTGGTTATTAGGCATTCCTCGGCAAACGCCCTAAAATAAGGCTACAAATTTCTCCCTCATCAGTCTTATTTTCCGGATTAAGCCCAGACGATTTCTAGTTTCGAAGCCTGTAGAAGCGGCTCGGAGGAATGAGATTTGTGATCATATCACAAACAATTACTTAGTGTTAAAACAGAATTGAGTCTTCAACTTAAGGCAAAAATCCTAAAGCCCATAAGTTCAAATTCTCTCTCATTTCTTTCCTTTCCTTTTGTTCTTATTTTTCTTTGTGTACAAAATGTATTAAATTCAATGAAAATATGGTAGCATTGTTGAGAGAATACGTGTCTTTATGTGAGAGCATAAAAAAACGCTCTCAAAATAAAATAGATTTTATTTTATGACGGCTTTCTACGTTTAATTTGTATGGAAAATGTGGTGAAGACGCAGTTCTGTTTGAACACTTATTTTGATGACCTAACAAATCTTATTTTTTATTTATGCATTTGTTAACGTAATATTAATATTAGGCCTTTTATTTAATGAATAAATAAAATTGGAGAAACGTTGGACAAAGTTTGTAGAACTTAAAGCAAACTTTGCTAAAAATAACATGATTTTTTTATCCAAAAACCTGTGTTTCATTTAAAAAGTTACGGACATATTGACCAAACCTCGTATATTACAAATTTCAGTTTATATGATGATTATTTTTCTTAAATAGTTTAAGGCATTTGTTGTTAAGAAGAGTCTAGTAATAAAAAATAAAAATAAAATACTACATATATTGTCCTTCTAGGATTAAGACAAAAGTATGGGAAAATCAAGAGCATAGAAACCAAATCTGTATTCATGTTTAAAACACTACTAGCAGTATTATAAATATGTGTGAACAATATAGAAAATTTTTAATTTAAGTTTTTGTCCTTATTTTGCAGTAATATACTTCATTTAAATCAATTTAAGCTTGAAATTTAAAAATCTAAAATTTATAGAGTACTATATGTACTTCCAGGAGTTCATTAAAGTTTTGTTTGATTTGTTTTTATCTTTGGTAATACTTAGATATACATCCATATATTAAATTATCTATTTATAGAAAAATGTTTGGATAAAAAAATATTGTAAATGTATTTGCCCTAAAAAGTAAACCAAAAAATATATTAAAATATTTTTTAAGGTTATGACAAAAACTACTAGTCTCAAGAGTTTAGACACTTGAAACTTTTACATAATGCCAACAATACCAACAGACAGACACCCAAAGTTAAAAATCTATGTATATGTATATGGGCATTTCCGTCAAAAGGTCCACCGTGACCGAAAATTTAAAAGTTATTAAAAGCTTATTATTTTACGATATTGTTATAGAGAAATATTTAGATTTTACTAATTTTATAAATTTAACCATAAATTTGTTCACTTAGATAAACAATCAGACTGCAAAGTTGTGCAAACGTAATTTCTTATTTGTGAGAATGTTTTATTGCATGTTTTCTTTAATATTATCTTCCTTAAAAGAGGTGATATTTGATGAAAATTATTCCAAAAAAAATTTCTTACATGGTCTGTAATCTAAGGAAGAGTTCGAACAGAAATATGTTATTCGGATTAACGGTAAATTTTTATTTTTTTTTAATCATTATTCAGTTAAATTATTATGGAAAAAATGTCACGTTCGAAATGTCACGTATCGAACCAGATTTTGGTTTAAACACAAAAAAATACAGAAAATTTTATGAATCAAACCAAAGACATTTAACTGTTACATTGCTACGTAAAATTCCGAACGTAGTTTGACTTGAAATTGTGCCAGGTTTCGCTGAATTACGCCTTTTTATACACGGCCACAAAAACTACTTCTATTTTTTTCACGTTCGAACCGCTACTTCTTTTGCCATTATCTTTGATCTAGAATCGCGCCCCCCATAAGCTTTTGCATAGATAATAGTGCTTTCTTAGTGCTATAATTTAAGGGTTAAAAGAACGTAAAAATATTTGTTATTTAAAATGTTATTGAATTTTTGATGCGTACGACTGTCACGTTCAACACTTTGGAATTACCCATATGTTTCCGCCTTACAAACACTAACACTTGGTTCATATGTTTGTATAAAATGCTTTTCTATAAGTACTTAAGGATTTCCATTCCCATTTTCTGTTTTAGACAAATGCTGGTACAGTCAGACAAACAAAAAAACAAAAATGCAAATAAAGTGTAAAATACTTTTGGGCATAATTTCTTTTTCCGTTTTTAAGTGTTTTCTAAAAGCAATTTATGTAATATTACTTTAACAGCATGAACAATTAAGTATTTTCCTCAGTTTTTTCCTTATTTTGCAACACTTAAGGAACTAATTAAGGAAAAAAAATGAAGGCACTTAAATCAAAGCCAGAAGTGTCAGGTTAAATTCCGCTAGGGTTTTTGTAATTTATATAATAGGGAAAATAATTTTATAAAAAGTTTAAAAAGCTTTCTTATTTAAATATTTTTCAATTAACAATGTGATTAACTTTTGCACTGTTAGAGTTCGGTTACCATTTTTAAACAATTTTTTTACTTCATTTGACTTAAAATTTAAAAATATAAAAATTTTTTTAGTATATATGTTTAAACTTTAGAATATTTTAAATCAAAAGCCTACAAGTATGCAACACAACTTATTAACAGTTGCCTTTGCCCTTGCTACTGGAATGCAAAATTTTCTGCAAATGACAAATATTTGCAATTTTAAGTAATTAAACTCAATTATTATTAAACCTTTCAGTATTTTTTTCCCCATGTTACTGCACAATCATTTTATTTAAAAATAATTAATTATAATATTATGGTTAATAATTTTAATTACTACTCAAACATAATCATTAAAGGGTATTATGAATATGGCAAATGTGCAAAAGGTTTTTATGCAAATTTGTTGAAAAATTAACCATGTGTTATTGATAAATAAGGCAGTAATAGTCTTGTAAACTCTATTAAATGCAAATTGTTAAGCAATAGCAAAATTATAGACGTAATTACAAACACATCAACATGTAATACTGTTGTCTTTTAATGTGTAATGCAGTGATATTTAAACAATATCACTTATTTATTAAAACAATCGAAATTGCTAATAAAAATAATACTTAAATATTTTTCATATTTATACACGAAGGGTAGAAAAAACAGTGAACTAACAAATGGTTTATAAAAAATTTTAAATTTTTAGGGATCTTTCAGAAAACAGTTTTCTTGAACTAAATAACTTAAAAGCTTCTTGTTTTATTTTAGAAATTTTATACATATACCAACTACCATGATTTTTAGTCAAAACTTGTTTTTTGCGCCCTTATGTATACTATACAAAATGAATATATAACCTTTTAGCAAATAAAAATAATAATTTCCTTTCAATTTAATTAACAGCCAGGCCCACGATGTCACACGTTAACGTATGACATCGTGGGCCTGGCTGTTAATTTTTTTTTTGTGTTTCTCATTTTTGGCTATCAATAGCTTTTTAAAGCCCACTAATGGTCTAGAAAGCTGAATCATAATGTAGCCGGATTTTTGATTTTTGGCCTTTTTTTTCTTTTTGGTGGCAGTGACAGGCTTAATAACTAGTTCGAAATATGCGTAAAAACTATTATATAAAAATAAAACAGCCCTATTCTCCATACACATATAAAACTTACAGATGTATTACAAAAAGAAGGTGAAATACATTTCCTTGTATGAAACATTATTTATTTAAGGAGATTTCAGACTATAACACTTTTATTAAGACATGTCAAAAACTCAAGTAATACGTACAAGTGTGATAGTGTGAATGCAATTTTCGATGAAAATGACAAACAATACTAGAAGAAATTTCACATCCCATAACCCAGCGGCTTCTCTAGCCATCGCTTTGTTCAAACAACAAAATATTTCATGTCCGTATATGTATTTTGCTTAACAGGATTGTTCAGACATTTGTTCGCAGAACAATGTATAACATCACCGCAGTATTGCCATATAAGTAAATAAACGCCATTTTGATATTGTTTCTGTTTTATATTGGGTATTTATATAAATATTCCCCACATAAAAGATAAGAAACAGTAATTTTTCCAACGTTTTGTTCTTGTGCACACAAAACAATGGATTGTTAAGACGTTGTGTTAGGACTTAATTATTTTTAGAAATTTTTCTAAACAATGGGAGCCTGGCCCACGATGTCGAGTAACATCAAGTCACTTTTCACTCTTAAGTGCCCCAATAACTAGCGACTTGTTAGTCGACAGGTTTTACGTTTCTAAAGTTATCCATTCGTTTACTGTCAAATGATAATGTTGCCACAGCAACTATTCCACAAATTAAAAGCTAGTTTGAAAATAAAAATCGGCAACACATGTTAATTAAGCCATAAAAATACATCTCTGTGCTACTTGACTTCCAACAAATGATAACAAAGCCGTAAACAAAAAATATCTGTTTTGATCAATAGAATCTTGTGAAAAATATTTTAAAAAACAATGAAACTTTATTAGTGGGATTGTTTAAATGAAATATTATTGTTAAAAAAACATTTAGAGTTGGTGCTTCAAGTAATATTAAAGAAATAATTTCCTTTAAAATTCTATGAAAACTATTTATAACATTATCGCTTGCTAACATTGTCGATCGTCTTGTGTTGAAATTTTAAGTGGGGCGCTAATCAGCTGTTGTACGTTGAAAATGTAATCGAGCGAAAGCGGTTTACATCTTGGGCCAGACTGTAAAATATTTCATTGTATCAGAGTTGTGTTTTTACAAAAGCACAAAATGGAGATCAGGGATGGAAATTTAAATATTTTTCACAAAGTTTAATAAATAAATGCATAAAAATAAACTTAAACTTTTACGTTCTATACGTATTCAATTTTAAATTAATTACACATATTTGTTGCAGAAAATAATTAAATCCGGACAATAGCATTATATTGAAACGCCCTTTATTACATTTAAATTCATAAAAAGACATTAAGGGTTTTCATGATATCGCTTAAAATTGCCATTTGTGCAAATTTGTGTGTAAATTTAAACAATTAATGTCATTTCAAACTGAAACGTTAATAAAAAATTATATTAAAAAAATAATAAAAACTATAAAAAAAAAAAGTTGAAATTTGTGAATAAAAAGTGAAATTTGTTTTTAAACATGCCTAAAGAAAGCCAAAAGACTAATGTGCTCTAATTATTGCAAGAATTTATTGTTTGTGATTTATTCAGGGTTTAAAAAACTGCAGTCGAATCCAAAAACTGTCGAACAAAAAACGAAAATTTGTGTACAACTTTTCGCTTTTTGAGTTGGAATGGCATCGACTGTTTACATTTAATGAATCAGAAGTAAAAGCAATAGTTTTTTTTTTTTTTTTTTTTTTTTTTTTTGCCAATGACAAATGAAGACGTGGAAGAAATGGAAGTTTTTCTACTTTGACTGCAGTTTTTTAAAGGCTGGATTTATTAACACTTGAATTTTTAATTGAAAACGGCGGTAAGCATTAAAAGAATTTGTTTGTATAAATGCACAATTGGACAGCGCAAGTTTACGAGTCAAAATTGTTGGGCAAATTTAAGAAGTTTGTGTAAATGAACTTTTATAACATTTTTGACAGTTTTCACAGATTGCGAGACTTTTAAGCGATATCATGAAAACCCTTATTACTTATTTATTACTGAGTTGAAATATTTAATAATCAACATAAAACTTAAACTGAAACATCTAAATGATAATAATGTGTGTGTAAATAACACAAAATTACAGTATATTATTTTAACATACATCTTGCTACTAGAACTTTCTGATATAATTATTTATTACTAAACATTAAGAAAATTGAAATTTAATTTTTTTTTCTCCCTATTACTAATGAATTTCTAATTATGTTTATGTTTGTGCTAAATCAAGAAAAAAAAACAGTAGAATTTGGGTATCCTTCGAATTTAATGTTCATAGACAGAATTTCACATAGAGACAAAGCTTTTTAGAAATGTATTCATAAAATATGTATCTAATAATAATTAGTAGCAAATCTAAAGCTACAAATCATTTTTGATACAATAGATACGTATAATAATATATAATAAACTGAATACATTAATGTCTACAAAATTCAAGAAATTCTGCATTAGGCAGGTATAGGCATAAAGTATATACGTAGTGTTTAATTAAATGTGTAAATTCCAAATATAGTTTGGCATTGAACACTCCTAATGCTTTTAATGTAGTATGTAATTTCTAAATTGTAGTACAAACAACGATTTGTATACATACATTTTTATTATTATAAAACATCATTCATACTTTATAATGCATAATTCTTGAAATATTATAATTTATATTTTCAAGATAAGAATTTATCTTGGTTTTGGTATAATACAGTTGGTTTTTGACATAAATTGTACGTAGAATCATATGCAATGTGTCTTTATACATTCATGCTCATTTATTAATAATTTTTATATAAATAACTTGCTGTGTTTGTGTTTGTAATTTAATTATATTTATACAAAGTACACAATATTACGTACGCACTTTTCACAAACACCTACATTTTAATTGTAAACCTTTTTAATGGCAAAAAATGTAATATTCTCTGTAATTCACTTGTTGTTTTCATTTATTTATTTCAATATTATGTTTAATTAATAAAAAGCATTGAATACATACTCACATACATTTTATTAAAATTAATTGAAATTTAATTTTAATTTTGTTATAAAATCTGTTGTGTAATATGGTATTAATACTCACAGATAAAAATTACTACGTAAAGAGAATTTTAACCACAAAATCATATTTGTAGCATAATTTTAATTTGTTTTATTATACCCACACCAACATGTAATGGTGAGGGTGTTTTGCGTTTCTGCTGATGTGTGATGTAACACATAAAAATATTGCTCTTAGATCCCGATTGACTCAGACACAGGTTGACTACAGGTCGTTATTTTGAAGATTATTTGATGAAATTTGGTACATAATAGAGTATCCACTCGATTAATCGTTGCTCGATTAATCGTTGTTCGATAAATCGATGAATTTTTCCGCCATTATTTGATCGAATAGTTGAAATAGCCAATTTCGAATAACAAATAACTCGAACAATTTATGTCAATTAATCGATTAAAATTAATTTCTTAGAAAATTCTACTTTTTTAATGAAAGAATATTTTGTTTAGATTTCTTACCTTAAAACTAAATTACATGTTGTTACCTTTTGCATTTATTTTCATTGCTCATACTTTTAAACGGAAACTTGTGTACAACTTTTCCCGCTTTGAGTTGATTTGATAGCGACTGTTTACATTTAATGAATCAGAAGTTTTTCTACTTTGCCTGCAGTTTTGTAAACGCTGACTATAAACGTCAAGTTCGTAAAAAAATTCATTAGCGGTTATAAATGTGTAAACCATGTACTGTCAGATTATGTGTTACCTGTAATTACCCGACTGTCAATTTTGTTATTACCTCGTATCTTCTAATCGGCTGGATGTTGACATTTGAAATATCATTAGATCCGTCTTAAAAACCTTAGTGGCCTTATTTGAAAACGAAGTGTTTGATTTTTGTCGTGAAATTGTAAAAATATATTAACCAAACCTATAGAAAGGAAATTAAAAGGGGATTACAAAAAAATTTATATAATTCATCAGCCATGTTCTGGAAACCGAATACATACGAGTGTAATTGGAATCAAACGAAATTTAAAAAATCCTTTTATATACCTGTAGTATACGTTGAATTGTTATCCTTACCAGCAGTTCTCTTAAAATCATGAAAAAAGCGGTGATTTTTAAAAAAAACTTAACGGAGAATCTCCATCGATTTCAATTTCACTAGATTTTAAGAAATAATTAAATGGTTTAAAATGTTTTTCATAACTGGCTGGCACCTCTCTTTTTCTGTTTATTAATTAATAAAAGTATGAGTTCAAATAGAGATGTTTGTTTTTTTTTGGAATCAGACTATAATTTCATAAAATCACCATACAAATATCTTATCGGCATAGAGTCTTTGTGCCCATTAACCATTTTAATTTATAGAAATTAAGACTAAATTTGGCCAAAAACATTTTGTTGCTTTCTTAACCTCTACATTAAGTTTTATTGGAATCGGTATATATATTTTGCTCCCATACAAATATTTGCCATAACTTCCTTATAAATGTTGGTATTGATAAAATATTTGGCGACGATAAGTTTTATAATCGGAACAATAGTATTTTGTGATGGTTGATTCAAAATTTACTATAGGTCTCATATACACACCCTTCCTAAAATCACTTAACCCTTTCATCCCCGAATTTTTTTGAGTAGTTGAAAAAAATTTTTTTTAAGATATTTAAGTTCGTATATGCCTAGATATGAAATAATAAAAAATTTAAAGTTCTAACTATCCTGGTTAAGGATATATAAGATGTTGCCTATAGGCAACATTGGGCAGTTGTGGGTAAACTTTAAACACATGTTAAAGATATTTGATAATTTATTTATTGCAATTTTTTTTTATTTTATGTATGATATAATACAAAACAATTTTTTTGTGGATCCCTATTCAACCCAGTGGCTAGTTTATATTTTTTTTTACGGGTTCTGCTACATAAGATCTTGTTCGAGAACTTGCGCTATCGGGTGGTGATGACATTGGTGATGATGGAGAATCTATTGATGATAGAGCTGGTGAATATGGAACGGTGGTTTATTTTATATAGCTCCATCAACATAGAAGCAAGATATACTCCGACCATATTTTTTGTTATAGCAATCAACTATTTGCCATTCTACTATTATTTTCATGTTCATCATCAACAATCCTTTCAATCAAATCAGCCACCAATTCGTTTTCGTTGATGCTTTGTTTTGTTTCCTCTATTAAATTCCCAAATATGTGAACTCCAGGCTAGTGGATGATTGCAGGAGGGCTTTAGGAGAAATCTTAGGGAATTATGTGGTGAGACTGTGCTAGGTACCGGGTCACTACAACATCATCGGCAACGAGATAGCTGATGAGTTGGCGAGACTTATCGGGTGTGGCGGAGCCGAACATACTGCCGGATATCGCGCACGCTGTGACTGGTGCTTAGCAGGTCAAATTCAGATGTGCTGCTGGGCAAGAGTAGGGCCTGGTATTATCACAAGCCACTGTTTGATAGGCAAGATGGAGGTAGGAATGGGAACTGACATGTCGGATACATGTAGTTTGTGTGAGGACCCAGAGGAGTTGAAGACAGTTAAGCACTTGCTGTGCCACTGTCTCAGGCTGCAGATCAGCAGGCTGAGGTGACTGGGTAGCAGATTCCTACGCGAATTAGGAGATGTCTCGGGGAGCGAGAATCGGATTTGTAATGGGAATGACCTGGCAGCGCGGCAGAAGACTGAGGACTACGCACATCTAAGGCAGTTTTCTGTTTAGTAGGGTGTAGTTGGATTGTGCAGTCCAATTTCTTATCTTCCACTATTTCCTCTTTTCCTGTGCTTTCACTCTTTACTTCTCGTATTCTTTCATACTTGAATTCTTTCACTACTAAGGCGTCACAATGGACCATATTGGTCTGTGGGTGAGGGTGGGAAGTTTACGTTCTAACCTTACTAACCTAACCTAATTTGCCAAAAATGCACAATTTTCGACGGCTTCATCTTCACATTCTTCAGCAGAATCATTCTAACCAAAATTAATAATTTTTTTCAATTTTTAACTTTGTCAAACCCCTTGCACTCATTTCTAGTGAACAAGATATTCTTATGTAAATTATGAACATAATGGACCAATGTTGCCTATAGGCAACATTGTTTTATAAAAAATACTGAGGACAAAGCTCCAACTTTTTTCTTGTGTTTGTTGTTTAATATCATTAACTAATCTGTTTTAAATAACAAATTGCATTTTTTACACAAATATCTTTTTTTAATATCAATTTCTTTAGTTTTTTTAAAAACACCCTCTTTCCAAATAATTTGTAATACGTATGGTCGCTTAAACAAACAGTTCGCAAATGAACACCATCAAAGCTTATTGTATTAAATTCTGCACACACATTGCTAAGATGCATATTTACTAAGAACAGAAAACCGTTTTAAGAAAAAATTAAGTTTTCGGGAGTTATAAGCGTTTGATTGCAATGTTGCCTATAGGCAACAACGGGGCTGAAAGGGTTAAAGACAAACAAATTCCATATAGATGAAGATATCTAAATAATATTTGGCACACAGAACCTCATAATATAGTTTCGTTTTTCCGGGACCATGATCGCCAAATAAGGTTCCAAATAAGACACGTTTTCGAAAATTAATTTTGATTTTTTAGCGTTATAATTAAGTTCAAAACGTTCAATATGTAGCCCATAGTTTGATATAGAATTGTTTTTCGTCATTACTGAAAAATTTGATTTTAAGAGTTACTCATGAAAACCACAGATATTTTCCTCATACGTTTTGAGTATCTTAACTACTTTTTTGTTGTTGAAAATAAAACGTTTGTATGGCTTATAAAAAAAGACTTCTTTGCGGATATAAAAAAAATATCATACAGCCGCATAGTTTTAAATCGAATGATTTTTATTTTCTGTCTTAAGAAGTTTAAAAAAAAAACACAACATTTCAATCCCCAATCGGAGTTGTCAATTTGTCGAAAATAAATCTTAAAAAATTAATTCTGTTCATTTGCAAAAATGGCATTTTTATATGATATTTTTCGCAAATCCTTTAGTGTCTTGCAATCATTAAAAAAAGTTTCAATTAAAAAAGAATTAAAAGAAACATTTGTATGCGATAAAAATAAAAAATTATATGGTCCATTACTTTTAGTAAGTCTTTAAACACTACATTACCTTTATTTAAGGAAAAAATTTCACACATTTTAACTCACACAAACACATTTATACTACGAAACTTTCTAGATAAAACAGTTTATAAGTTTAAACTATAATGTTTAAAATCATTAAAACAGACACAGCCATATTGAAGAAGTGGCAAAAGTTATTTCTATTTATTACAGGTAGACAAGCAGGCAGACAATTTACTAACACAGACACAGGTACATAAGAAATCAGAACATATTAAAAAAAAAATTTATAATAATGCTTTTTCTTAACTTCCTTTTGTTGTTGTTATTATTGCTGCAGTATAAATGTCTAAAAGCATCAAAAACTCTGGCATGTGGTTGTAAACGATGTACACATGGATGTATGTTTTAAGGCGTACGTGTAAATTACTCTAAATGTATGTGTGTGTTTCAACATAATCATATTAAATTTACACTTTTAACACTTAAAACTAAAAGAAAATTTTTATGAAAACTGAAAGAAAAAAATTAAATGAATTATTTTTATATCTGTAATGAAGAAAAACAACTTGAAGCAGATGAAAATATATATGTATATAATACATTTGTTTGTGTATTACACTCACACATATTTATTTATATGTTTGTTTGTCTAAAAGTTTTTGTTTGTTTTTAAGTGAGTGAAAGAGAGTCTGTTGTCTGTGTAATACAGTAGACGCTCACAAATTAGAGCTTTCAGTAATTCGAACGTCCAGAAATTAGAATCAGTGTTTGCAATACATTAAACGCTCTAAAATTCGAATTTATAGTTCTAATTTCAGAGCGTTTTTTTTTTTTTTGTTATTTGAACACAAGAAATCCGCAATTTATTTTTATTCTGTTTGAATATGTAAAACTAAAAAGGGGAATTACCAAATTTTAGATGTGTTTCCTTATTTGTTGTTTTTTTGTCGCATTTATATATATTTTTGGCTAGTTTATTTGTGAAATTCGAAACATGTGTACATATTTTGGAGGTCTCTATTAAAAAGTGAAAGTGTATCATTCGAAATGTCAAATAAACGCAAAAAAACACTATTATTGGAAACGAAGGTCAAAATATTAGAAAAGCTTTACAAAGGGTTTGAAGGGAATAATAATGTTACGACATCTTCGATCAGCTATATCAAATCACATAGAACAGCAATAGTAAATGCTGTTTTCAACACATATCAGGAAGCAAGCAATAAATCTTTGCACAGCGCTGAATACCCAAATATGGTAAGTCGTCTGTATGAGTGGTTTAAAGAGAAAGCTAAAAAAATATTTAGAGAGGAATATCCCTATAAAGATGAAAATGCATTCCGTGGAAGCAATGGATAGTTTTCCAAATACATATAAGAAACGACACGGTATTTTTAATTTTAAAAAATACATTTAATGTCAATCAAATAAAATTGAATTAAAAAAAATTTAAGTAATTTTTATTTTTTATTCGAAATAAAAACGTCCAGAAATTAGAATAATTCAGAAATTAGAATTGCCTCAAAAACAAAGCGGTTCTAATTTGCGAGCGTCTACTGTATAGCAGGATCATAATAATGAGGATTTCTTTTAACAAAATACTTTTACTTGGCAAACAAAACCAACAACACCCCCCCCTTATAATATAGAATACTGTTCAGGGATGGCAAAAGGTGTTTGAAAATGGATCAAACTTTATTCTAAAAATGTCACACACACAAACGCCCTTTCTATCAATAAAGTTAATAGCCACCACTATACTGGACGACTTTACGACTGTTAAAATAAAGGTGTAAAATTCTATATAGTACAAAATATAGCATAGTTAGTTGTATGGGCGAGCATGTCTTACACCACTTTTTTACATATTCAAAATAGTCGTAGAGCTGTGTGAATCGGATTCGTACAAACGTAACGATAAGTTACGTATAATACGTAAGAACTAATAAAAATGGAACTTCAATAAAAGCTGGTTTATAGAAGAGAAATGTAAAAGTTTCGCCTAGTATCACTCTTTCGAAAGCATGCATTTTATATGTCGAGTTCCCACTTTGAAGCAATACATTTTTGACACAGGAGGCAAATAACGGCGTTCGATAACGATCAAAATTTTCATTTAAATCGTATTGGCATTTCAATCGATATCGAATGCGGTAATTTGCTCCCTGGTGAATGAAATTATCAGATTTACACACTGTATTTTTTGTTTAAGTTTTTCTTTAACATTCCTCTTACAAACCTGCTTCATTGTACAGAAATTCCGTGGCCCTTCAAATTGTTTTTTTTTTTATAAAATTTGTTAGGAACTCCTCCACTTGCTTACCATCATTGTATGTCTTATTGCGTAGTGTTTTCGAACAATTTTTTTTATATAAAGTTTGACGTCTTTCTTAAGAAAAAAAATTGTTCGGAATTGTACAAAAATTGAATATTTTACAAAAAAATTGTTATTGTACCAATTTTGCCAGCTCTGGTTAAGAATATAAATACTACTTGTCTGCAGTATGAGAACAATAACACATATACCAACACTTACACACAGAGTCGTAAAAAACATATTGTAGGTGTAGTAAAATAAAATGACCTTTAGCTTTTGGGAAATTGTGTGTTATAGATTTCATAATATGTAATAATAATAATCACAGAGGAGGAGTTAATGTTTAGGTGGTAAAAGTTTTAGTTAAAATAGTTTTTTGCTTTTTTTTATTTTTGTTTCTGTCTATTTATGTATATAAAAAAAAATAAATAATAGAACAGCCAGTAATTTATTTCATATGCAATATATAAATTTTATAATTAGTGCAATATATGATCGGTAGAACAAAAAATGTAACATTGTTCTTTCAAAGTCTTCTAAAATATGTATGTAAATAGTTTTTTCCATATTAATTTATTTAAAAGAAATTCCTATATAAAATATAAACCATCAATTACACTGTGCTGGTTGAAAAAATAGACAAGCCGGGCACATGGAGTTTAAACATAATTCGGGTACGCTGAATCAAATGGTGCTAACCGGAGGAGGTTGCACAACATATATTCGCGTAACTCAAAAACGGTTTAGTTTATTGAAAAAACTAAAAATCCCGCAATTAAATTTCCTTTAAGAAAGGTAAAACTTTTTCCTAATATGCGCCGTCGTTTTAGAAACATAATTTTATTTTGGAAAAAAAAATAGTTTTATATCAAAATTTCGAAATTTTTGTTTTTTAAAAATTCATAAAAAATTTTAAACTAAAGCCAGACTTCTAATTTTTTCCAGACGTATAAAAAACGAAGTTTTTAACAAAACAAGTTATTAATAATTAAAATCTGTTACCAACTTTTAATATAAATATTGGGCATCCTAGATGGGTCAATGTATGAACAACCCCACTTTATTTTTTATCTCAATCATTTATTTTTAACAAACCTACCCGCTATCTCCATTCCTTAAGGGGACTCCCGTACAAAATATTTAATGCAGACTAGAAATATATTTAAGAAAAAGTCCCATAAATACCCAGGAGTCGCCCTTAGTGGGATAAAATGTATGACCGACCTCAATTAGTTTTTTGTCCTTAACATTTTCTCCACTTCTTAGGAGGGCTCCCATACAAATATTGCGTTTTATGAAATTCTTAAATTCATTAAAATTTTTCGACTTTTAAGAATAAAATCAAAAGTTGGTAACAGATTTTATCATTTTTGGCTTGTTTTGTTGGCATTTTCGATAATTCGTCTGGAAAAAATTAGAATCCTAGCTGCATTTTCCAATTTCTTATGAATTTTTAAAAAACAAAAATTTCGAAATTTTGATAAAAAAAAAAACTATTATTATGTTTATAAAACGACTGCGTATATTAGAAAAAAATATACCTTTTGCTTTTAGTTTCATTTAAGTGTTTTAGTTAATACATTAAAAAAAATGAAGGACTTAATTTTTCTGTTGTTCTTCATTAATTGTTTCTCAAAGGACAATTAAAACATAAACATGGGGTTAATGTGTTGGAGTAATAATGTAAGTGCTGCATTTAACGAGTTAATTATATATGATTAATATGACCGTTAAAAATATCGTTATCGTTGCAGGGTTAAGACAGTAAGTTCGCCCGTACTTTCCGATGTTCGAATGTTCCTGGTTATTTTTTTTTTTCGTTTTTTTCCGAAATTTTTAAATATGTCTATTCTCTATTTGTTTGCTTTAAAAAGATTTTATAAAAATTGTCTTAAAAGTACATATAGTTGAAATTGAAAGTTAGTACAAATTTAAAAATCTATTTTCCATCCGTAGCTCAAGCTGAATTTTGTTGCCAAATCGCGAGTTGCAAAAAATTGTGAATGTGGGCATCACTGGTATAGATCAGGTATAACATTAATTTCTCAGTTCGCGTGCCAAACGGTAAACGTGTTTCTCTGTGTTCTTTCTTTTTCACTAAAACTACAAAAATATCAACCTTTTTTTGATCTATACAATAATAAAGTACTCAATATGATTTCATCTACATTAGAATTTATTTCTTTTAAAATTTAAAATTAAATTTCTAATAATTTCTCATTTGTATTTGTATTTTCAGGTACGTTATCCAAATCTTATAATAAAACCAAAAACTGTGAGTAGATTTTATTTTGCTTAATATTCTTTCGTATTAAGCTTTTTTTTCATTTAATTGCAATTACCACACACCATTATTCATATTTAGATTGAATTTAATGTTAAAAAAAAAGTTTTGTTGTTTTGTGTTTAACTTTTCCATTGCTTGTTTTATTTTGTTGCATACGATTTAGAGAAACATGTATTTTTGATATTTTATTTTCTTTTCATTATATGCTGTTAAACACTTGGGGAAATTCATTAAAATCATGAAACATAATTGTAGTCATAGAAGTGCACTCAAATATTTATACATTCATACACATTCATACATATGTACATATATACTTGACTATATAACAATACATTTGCTAGGACAACTATATAAATCATAATTTAAAATAAACGTATTCAATATACGAAAAAAACACCTTAGAAACACACATTTACAATTAAGTTATTTCCATTTCTATGATTTTATGTAACCACACATACAAATATCTCATGTATCCTTATCACTTTTTTTATGTTATGTTTCTAAGGCATACAAAATCCTGTCGACATTTTTTCATATACATACACAAAAATTTATTTGTTCATCCCCACGTGTGTGTGTGCAGCAAAAATCAGTATGTCTGTATATAAAATTAAATATTTCTCTTTAACTTTTTTCTGTGTTTTTGTTCACAATTCTTATTCGTTATATACGCTTCCTGACCGTAATTGTACTCTCCACAATCACTTAAAAATTTAGATTTTTACCAGAATCCATTCAAACGAACAAGTTTTGTTTGGTGTATATGCACTGGTGTGCGAGTGTTGCAAGTGCAATATGTATGTGACAATTTACACACCATACTGCTTAACACTTCCATGTAGAATGGTTACCCTTTTGAAACAGTATACTTTTTATATTAAAAAAATTATAATACTTATGTATATATTCGTACATTTCCAAGTGTTTTTCACTTTACGAATCGGTTTATGTGTGATATTCATTTATACGTATTACCTGTATAAACTATTACCTAAAGCCTTGCAGTTCTAGCGGCTGTCCGCGGAAAGGAATTTTTCTAGGTTTCTTTAAACCTTCACACATTTTGATACTAGTTATTTAAACATAGTTATGTATACCGTGCAAAGAAATGAATTAATTGTCTATTTGTAGGACAAATTAAATTGAGATACATTATAGATTTTAAAGACTCAGCAGGTTGACTACCCAGTCTGAAGCAACCAATTCCAAAGTAGTATTTTATAACGAAAATTAAGTTCTCCATGGAATCAAAGGTTTTACATGCCCAAAAAAATAAAATTTAAGTATCCCATAGAATTTATTTTTAAAACTGTGGGGTTTATAAACATACACGCACACATTTTTATGCAACATAATTTTTGTTTCGCTGCTGCTGCTTCTGTTTGCCACGCTTCTCCCTGGTTTTTATTGTTTTTCTCCATATTTTTTATTTGTCTAAAAACAAAAGCTTTTTATTTTTTTGTTTACACATCCAAATGTGCAACAAACACTTTTAATACATTAAAATTGTTGCATATATGTATGAACTACATAAAGGGATATAATTATAAAGTGACTTCTTTAGGTTCTACGCGCATTGCGCTGGTTTATAGACCAACATAACTAATTTATCAAAAAATCTTCTTAATAAAAATAAATCTTTTTTTTATCTAAATCTGGAAATTACAATTAAGTACAATTAAGTAATTTTGCATGATTTTGAAACAATAAATTTGTGACATATGAATTTTATAGAGTTTTTCTATGAGGTTGCTGCACCTGTAATTATTTTCCCTAGTATTGTTTTTATTCTTTATTAAGTATTAAAAGCTCTGACTGTTGTTGTAGTTGTTGAGAAAAAAGGAAACGGAAAAAATTAACGTGTATTTGGTTGCCACAATACTTGTGGTTGATGGTTTAAGCAAGTTGTGCATATGTGTGGGTATTAGTGAGGGACTCTTTAGTCAGCTTAGCAGGAGCTTATAAATACATATGTATGTATATAGAAATCGCCGCTTCAAGAAGATTTTTTCCTAAATGTAGTGGTAAATGGTTTTATGGGTTTTCTATTAAATAGTTTTTTATTTTATTTTTTGTGAGTACATAGTTTTAAGTTTTAATACCACAACAATACTTTTTTTTGCACAATAAAACTAAAATTGAATTTAAATAAAAAAAGTTACCAGGATATACATTCATTAAAAAACTACGGAATAAATAAAAATTATTAAGAAGGATTAGTTTTCATTAATATAAATTATGTAACAAAAATCTATATACCCTACCACTTTTATTAAATTGTTAATGCTTACACAGAAAGAAAAACAATCGGGATAAATCAAGTTTTTTATGATTACTTAAAGTACGAGTCGTACTCACAAATTCAAGTACGAATAACATTAAAACGTACTCAAAACAATCTTAAATGGGATTACTTTCGAAAATCAATCCCAGAATTTCTTGAAATAAGTATAAAATTCTTAAATCAAGTAAAAAAAGATTAAACTTTTCATTGTGTTTAACCCTCCGGCTTACTCATGTTTTAATTTTCTATACACATTGAAAAAGGTCTGGCCAGACTCATGTGTACCACAAAGGGTTAAAAAGTTAATGTGAACTCTTGCTTCTCATTTAGTTTATATTTTTGGTTAAATATGTATAGAAGATTTCTAAAGTAAAAACCATATCGGTTATGATGTTGGTGTTTAATCATTCTATAAGGTGTAAGACGGGTAAGTTAATCAATCATTATAATTATTTCTTTCTAGTTTCTTTTGTGGTTTTTTTCAAGCAAGAATTCATGATAAAATCAACTTTATAATACTTAAGTCAATCTTATTTTCGGATTAGATTAAGTACGAAACCGGATTAAAAAAATTTTATAATTCTTGAATCAAGCGCATTTTGAGATTGATTCAATTTTAGTTTTACTTAAATCTATCTCATTTTCGGATTATTTCAAGTACTTGAATCAATCTTTCTGTACTTGATTCAAGAAAATCCGTACTCACCGTACTATTAATACCGCTTTGGATTGATTTGAGTACGGATGAATTGGTATTTATTTTGAGTGTAAGTACATATATATGTATATGGGCATTTCCCCAGAATGGTCTACCAGGATGAAAAAATTAAATGTTGACAATCATCGTTTTTTATTGTTTATTATTATAAAAAAAATCTATGTTGTTATTAAAGAATGGTTTCGTAGCATATCTCAGCTGTTTTACTTGAGGAAATTGCGCTGGAAACTGGAAAATTTTATATGTTCTTATATTTTCTACCTCTAAAGACATTTTTGTGTACTTATTTTACATGCAAAAAATATGTTATGTGTACACTCTTTCTTCATTATCTCTCCATTACAATCAATTGCAAATTGAGTATTAAGTTGCTTGTTAAGCAAATTTGAAGATATTTATGGGAATTTGCATGGTGATAATAATAAAAAAACATATATGTAAAAAGTGTCACGTGCGTAATTTACAATTTATTTTTTTCTTCGTCAACCCATGCATAGTTGCTTTTGAACAAAACATGATTATAAAGGCCCATTACTAACCTTTATAAAAACATTTTTTCCGAAATAAAAACCTCCAACAATTCACTTACTTTCGCACTTTTTCTTACGGTCCTTAAAGGCACTTCTATTTTTGTCACGTGAGTAAGTCAACTTTGATTGCATGGCATTTTGGTACCCAGTGCTCAATTTACCATTATATATACTTTTTAGAAAGAACTCATCACAAACAATGTAACGATTCTAGAATTCATTCTAAAATTCCAATCCACTTCCATTTTTTTAATATTCAAACACAATAAAACGCGTACAAATGTCGCGTGCATAACCAGAGAAACACCCATATGCTTTTTGGCGTTTTAAAGGCAAATGGTTTAAAAAATTGAATTTGTATTTGCACATACTAAAATTATATTTTCTAATAAAAGTACATAAATTAATTAAACAATTTAAGATAAATTGCTAAAACTGGAGTCGTATTAAGATTTTTGTTACATGGTATAGAAAATTTTAGATTTTTTGGAAAAACTTATTTACGTCGGAATTATATACAAACATATTTATATATGTGCTATCCAGGGTTTAAAAAGCTGCAGTCAAAATCAAAAAATTGCTTTTTCTTCCACTTTCTGATTTTTCATTGAACAAAAATAAACCGTTGACTTTACTTCTGATTCATTAAATGAAAACAGTCGCAGTGAAGGCAAAAGCAAAAAACAAAAAGTTGATCCCAACAACGAACATCGGCAGTCGACATGTTCGGAAGTGTTTGGTTTGACCGACTTAAACTTTTAATAAATCCCGAAGTTAACGAAGATGGGATGTTGTGTTTTTGTTTTTTTTTTATTTTTTTTTTATTTTGCAGTTCGAAGTGCGTTTTTCTATTATCAGCCATGTCACAGAGTACAATTCCGTTCGGAATGATTCCGTACGGAATCGAAGAAAACATATTTCTTTATTGATAGAAATAAAATTTTGATTATTTTTTGGCCTTTCAGAGACAGAAAACTCACATTCCGTTCATGAAAACATAAATGGTTTCATTCCAAAAAGTTTTTTCGTCGTTTTCTGAAGCACCAAAATACTGAATGAATTCCGTTTTCGAACGGAATTGTACTCTGTGACATGGCTGTATGTCTGTAATCACTTGTTGGAAGAAAAAAAAGAAACGGTTGTTTGATTTATGTATGTTTGTATGTATAAGTATGTATTTTGTTTTACTGCTATTTTTGTACATACCAAAAATTCTTTTGTTAGTGAAATTAGATAGACATTATTAAAATTCAGAGAACTTTTAAAATACAAACCTAAAAAACCAAATAAATAACAAACATATGTATGAAAACGATAATGTAATTTAAAGTTTTATTTAATTTCAAAAAATTAAAAAGATTGTTAAGCATTAAAATAAATACATTCATACAAATAAAAACATACTCACAATTCTGGACTTTAAAATGATATTATAAGTAAAGACTGTTGTAAAGATTAAAAAATATAATGAAAACATGTTTTGGTAATAAAATAAAAAATACTAATATTGTTCATCTTCTTCTTGGAAAAGTGGCATATTTTCTATAGCAGCATCGAGGTAATTTGGATTCAGCTTTACTAGCAATATGTTTTCAAGCAAAATAAAAAAAAAAGAAAAAAAAAACACAACATCCCATCTTCGTTAACTTCGGGATTTATTAAAAGTTTAAGTCGGTCAAACCAAACACTTCCGAACATGTCGACTGCCGATGTTCGTTGTTGCGAACAACTTTCCGTTTTTTGTTTTTGCCTTCACTGCGACTGTTTTCATTTAATGGATCAGAAGTAAAGTCAACGGTTTATTTTTGTACAATGACAAATGAAGATGTCGAAGTTACAGCACATTCTTATGACTTTTACTATCTCGACTGCAGCTTTTTAAACGCTGGTGCTATCAAGTCATATCGTCATAATGTCCTTAATAATATTTTACAATGGTTTAAAAAAAATATTATTGTGTTTGAAACAAAATAAAAATTTTAATGCTGTGTTCATTATTTCGTCGATACTGTACATTAGAAATCTAAATTATAAGCGCTTGCCCACAGCAGTCATATATATTTCTTGTAATTATTTTAAGATATATGACTTTACAACTTTATGACTACCTTGTGAATAGCCCCAATAGTATTTTCATTTTATTAGTTATTCTTTTACCATTTTCCAATCAAGAAAACTATTTTTTAAAGTTATCTTATTTTTTTTTTTTTAGTTTTTCCCTAACAAGCAATTATATTAATGAAGGAATTTTTTTCTTAGAAAACTAAAAAGCGACTATACAACAATAAATCGTTTACCCTTCGTAGGTATAATGTCTGCTAAAACTAAGGGGTTTCGTTACAGAAATTACCCTTTACTTCTACCCAAATCAAATTCAGTTTTCAGACCAATAGCTTTTCTAACTTTTCTTTCAAAAGTCATTGAGAGAGTAATTGTACACATTCAGTTAACAGATTTTGTAGGACGCAATTTTATATTTACACCTTATCAGTTTAGTTTTCAGGCAAAATATAGCAGCTTTTGTTGACGTTTGTTAGACAAGTCAACATCTTAGTTTAGCTGGATCACACAAAAGCTTTTTACACAGTTGATCATTCTGTATTTTGAGCACTAAAAATGTTTCAATTTTTCAAGAACATCTACCATATTCACATCATATTTGAACTTACAACCTGTTTTCGTGAATGGTACATACTCCACTGCTTTGCCTGTTGCCAAAAGAGTTCCACAAGGCTCCATGTTAGGAACCCCAAGATTTCTAACAAACAACCAATCCAGGGACTTTTATATCCTTGGGAATACTGGTTCCCGTGGTACCAGATAGACATTTTGAGGTATTAGCTGGAGCAGTTTACCTAAAAGTTAATAACCCCTTAAACCACTTTTATTTATTTAATAATTAGTATTGTTGTTATTTTATTTAACTGTTTGTACTAAATGTACTTTGGACTTCAAGAAGAATTCTGGACAAAAAGTACGAAAAAACAGAAGTAATAATAATACAATTTTGTTTCAAGATTGATGTTTGACTATTGGCTGCCAGCAGTCGTCAATGGCTGTGAGTGTTAAACGACAAACAACTCTGAAGAGATTGAGTGGTTGCAATCGAAACACGTAAGGGATGAAAAAGTTGTGATGCATAACTGCCTTATTTCAAGCGAAATATTATTCATCTATAATCAAATCTGAGCCGGATAAAAAAACTGAAAACGGATTTGAATTTAGCGCTTTAAACTTTAAATCTTCTATATATATGTATATATATTTTTTTAAGGCGAATTTGCTGCAGAGCAGTTAAATTAAAGTGCCGGAAAAATTTTATGTTTTTTGCTTTAAAATTAATTCCTTAATACGAATCAATTTTCTACAACTGGCGAACCCTTTTTTATATCTCAACGTTGACAATAAGTTTTATTGCTGAAACAGCAATTCTCTGTCGCTTTCTAGCAAACAATATATCGCTCAATTGCTGCAAATTTGTCATAACTCAAAAAAATACATTTTGAATTGAACTTGTTTAAAGTTTTTGATTTGCTCGTTCCACTTAGAAAACATAACTACACTGAGGAGAATCAAACGGAGAAAGTATAAAAAATATAAAGATGCATTTTATACACAATATAAAAAAAAAAACATAGCAAACTATTCTGTATCGCTATCACCAAAATTTAATTTATTGAGTTATGACGACGTTGCAGCAAGCAAACGAGCAATATGAACAACAAGATGCTGGAAGATTTAGATTTGTTATTTTAATAAGGGAAATAAAGAAACACAACAATGAACAATGTAAACGAATTAATACTTTCCAAAAGAAATTAAAAAAAAGTTGAAGAAAAAAAAAACATAAAACATCAATATTAATTTATTGTTGTATTTGTTTCTTTGGCCAGAGTGATGAATTTATGAATGTTATTTGTTTTATTCTGATTGCAACAAAAAATATAAAACAAAATAAAACACCAATGATTGATTGCACATTTTACAACTTGTTATGTTTGTTTTTTTTTTTTTTTAACTAATTTTTACAACATATTTTTGTATTATTTTTGTGCAGAAATAAAAAATAACAATTCGATTAGGAAATAGCATTTAAAAATAACAAAATTTTTAATTAAAATTCTATTGGCTGAATATTATCTATTTTACATTTCTATTTATTTAAAATATTTAAGTAAAATAAACAAATTTATTGTTTTAACCTTGTACTATGTACTATGTAAATTATATATTTTAGTTAGATAATTAAGAATCTTTTGTAAGTGCAAATAGGATATGACAGGATTATGCGAATAAGGTAAAATTTTTTATTTAATAATTTGCAACATAGTATTAATATTTTTAGGTATTTGTCCCATAGTTATGTTATCTGGAAATGACATGACGTTTTTGTTCTTTGTGGTCGTTTTTGTGTGCTTGTATAGATATAGAGATAAACAATTTTTCAAATCAAACAGATTTAAATGAAAATGTCAAATTTATATTCCCTTACTTACGAGAGGGGATGCAAGGCCATAACGGCTGCACGGCAGCAGATAGTCAGACCTAGTCTACAGCTTCCTTGATCGCAAGTAACTCCTCTTGAAAAACCCTGCAGTAATCCTGAAGTCTTCGCGATGAATTGAGATTGAGCTCCCTTGAGTGTTCTCCAAATCTCACTCCTTTTCGTGACTAAAGCTACGGTCACACTTATCAAATATTTGACGAGAAAAACGTGACCAACAGGCAAACTAAAATAATATTCTCTTTAATTTCAATAATTATTTTAATTATAATACCACATCTTACATAAAACAGTTTTTTGCTATGTCTAGAAGTATAATTAGTTTTATTTTTTGATGTTAAGACTATGTTAAATCTCACGTTATATTAACAAAAGTAGTATTTATGCTTATTTGGTAAGTGTGACCGTAGCTTTAGAGCCATCGTGTTTTTTTTCACAAACAGATGACCATTGCTCTAGATCGTTTTGGTGGTGGATACAAAATTAATTTTTACTAAATCTCAAAAGTGATTTACTACTTGTACAAGCAACTTTTTCCTTAGAAAATAAACTTACCATAAGAGGACAATTTTTAAATAACCTGTATAAATTTAAAAATACATTAAATTTCCCTGGCTATCAAAACTGTATGTAGCATATTCAGCAGAGAGAAAAAGAAGTGAGATTTTCTACTGCTGATGCCATAATCATCATTACGCTTCATCTGTTAAATGACAATAAATTCAAATAGTTTAGTAAAGGACATTCGTTCGTTCGTCTGTTCATTCATTCATTCATTTACCACCAGCATATCATTAAATTGTGCCTGGTGTCTATGAAACTATGTGTGTGTGTGTATGTATTTAAATGAATTTGTCTTTACATATAGTATGTATGTATAAAACATTTGGACATGTTTGTGCATGTTTAAAATCATCCAATAAGTATTAAAGGGAATATATGTACCATACACACATAACATTTTGCATGAATAAATATTGTAGTTTTACACTACTGCATTAAACTGCATGATATGTGCAGGATATTTGTAATACACACATACTGCCACTTACGCAAATATATACATATATAAATAAAACACATGCATGCGCATGCATACATGCACATAACATGTCTGACAGCGTATTTCAACTGCTGACGATTATTTTGATGATAATAATACGAACGATGATAATGTTAAAACACGCTGATGAGGATGAAGATTTTATGTACTTTACAAACGAGTGGTTTTTATGGTTAAAATTTGAAACCCTAAATGAATGGAGCTGTGTGTGAAAAAAAATTAAGATAGAGCTACAAAAGTCTAAGTGGGGTTTAGTTTGGTCTTTACAAAAATATCAATACAACAAATTTAGTTTGTTTTATCGTTGATTTTTATTGTTTTTACAGTCAGTCAAATGTAAATTTAAGTAATAGTTAAAAATAATGTTTACAAATGTGAAAACATATTAAAAAATAAAAAAACTTTCACTTTATATTGCAATTTCATATACATAAACAATTAGTTTGGGAAAAACAGATGTGCACAATTTTCCCATTATTTTACTACAAACAATAATGTCAAATGCAATAAAGTGTACATGGCTTTTGTCTAAGATCTTAAACAATGATAAACAGCATCAGCATTATCATCATCACTTTTGCAATGACAATAACATTATTAAATTGCAACATAAACAGGAATGCAATATAGTGAATGATTAAATTAATTTACCACATACAATACTTTTCATGTTAATGGTAAATAAAAGTTTCAGTTTATTCATGAAGCAGTAACTTAAATAGTTATAAAAGGGAATGGTGGAACTGCTGGGGAAGAAAAATGTTTTTAAATATGGAATTAAACAGTCTCTCCGGCTTAGGGCACTTCTAAGAATTTTGTTTAGCATACTTTAAGGATAAACTTTTTTTGGTTTTCTTTCGCATACTTTTGTTACAGTATCCCATATTTCTTTACCATTCTACTCTTATACATTATACCATTTTAATGGTTTTAACCTTTCACGTGTGTATGATATGCATTTGCTAATTATTTATTTAGTTTTTATTTTTTGCATATATTTATGTTGTAAGAGTGTGGGAAGCACACTTTGTATTAACTTAAATTGGTTTTTTTTTTTTAACAATAAAACTTTTACTTTCAGCTAATGTCATTTTTTCGTTTAAGTATTAAAACAATAGTTTTATAGTTTAATTTTTTTTTTACTTGTGAGGTAAATTTTTACATGAATGCATTAACATGTTTTTTGTTAATAAATTCATCACTTGTTGACAGAAAATTGTATGGGAACTTTCTTTTGCATTCGCTAAAAACAATTATGTATACACGAATTTATTTTTTAAAATTGTGGAATTTCAACAAAAAATTTATTTTGTTTATGAGCAGACAGTTACTTTTCAATATTTTTGTGAAAATAATATAAATGTTTGCCAAACACTATCAGCGTTCTTTGATTTAGGGATTTGTCCCCAAACCGGGGATTTTTTGTTTTTTTAATTTGGAATACAAATTTCGTGAACATCTCCAAGGGATTTTTTTTTTTTTAATTGAGAATACAAATTTCGTGGATTTTTTTTTTTTTTTTATTATTTTATTATTTATTTTATTATAATTTTTTATTATAAACGCCATTTGAGCAAAAGTAAGACTGATTTGGTCAAGATGAGGGTACAAATTTTAGCCTTTTTCCCTTGACAGATTTAGATAGAGTTAGTAAAGGTTTTAATTACATAAATTTATTTATTCATTAAAAAACAACTAAACAAAAAAGAGAAAAAAAATACCTCTTTAACACCTTTAGTATCTAGTAATAAACATATTGAAAATTGCCGAAAATGTAAAAAGGAAGATGATAAAAAAATAAAACATTTTTTTATTTTGACATAAATAAATATGTAAAGTAACTCCTTCCTTTTTAACCGCCATGTTAATGATTCAAGAATAATTGGCAAAAGGGTAAAAATAAAGATTTTGTCGGAAAGAGCATTAAGAAAATACTTTAAAACAACATGGAAAAGGACATACTTAAAGGACATCACTGGCGTTATGGCTATAAAATAATTATAATATATTTTTATTATACTTTTTTAAATGTTTTTGTATGTTTTTTAAAAATCCAAAAAACTTTTTTTTTTTTAAGTAAACTTATATTCAAAATGCCATAGATTCTAATTATGGTTCAGGTTCGTTCAAAATGTATACATTTTAAGAAATTAATGTTTAATGTTTAACCTACAAAACCTTTTGTATTAACCGCTTAAAGGTGCAAAGGGTGATTTATTTATTGCTTTAAATGTTTTGTTAATATTTAAATTTAAAAAATTGCGGCCAATTTAAAGGTTTCCTATTAAATCAAATTTAAAATCGGTTTAATTACAAAATTCTGTTCTTCATTAAACACGTAAATGAAACTTATTTCACCTAGCTGGTATATTTAAATCGAAGTTTCCTTAGTGTATAACTCAGCAAGGTGGCCTCAATATCACAACAACAACACCTTGTAAATAAATACACTTTTTAATGGTACTATTTTTTTTTTTTTATTATTATTATTTAGTAGTGCTACCATACTTTTATCTTAATTTAATACGACTTTTTAAATAACACTGAAAAAAAAACAAACTGTATTTCAATACAATAAATATTTAAATACTATCCTAAAAATTTAACAAAAGAGGATCTTAAATTACACAGTACAACAGCCAATCTGGGGGGTGAGAAATTCCAAGTCAGGGTGATGGTACTAGGTCAGTATAGTAAAACCCTGAAAGGGTTTGGCGTTCGTATGTGTCAGTTTTTTTTTATGACATTTTAAATTTTTTCCTTATCTTGATGTTTTTTTGTTTAACATAACTCGAGAACCACTTGTCCGATTTTGCTAAATCAAACTCAAAAAAATTTAGAATTACAATTTCTTTAATCCGTTCATATAACGTTTTTCTTTATAATCAACAGTTTTCCCGGTAAAAATAAATTTGTGGAGAAAAAAAAATATTTTTTTGCCTAAAAATAGGCAATATTTATTAAAATAAATTTTAATTTTTAGGCAAAAAAATATTTTTTTTCTCCACAAATTTATTTTTACCGGCAAAACTGTTGATTATAAAGAAAAACGTTATATGAACGGATTAAAGAAATTGTAATTCTAAATTTTTTTGAGTTTGATTTAGCAAAATCGGACAAGTGGTTCTCGAGTTATGATAAACAAAAAAACATCAAGATAAGGAAAAAATTTAAAATGTCATAAAAAAAAACTGACACATACCAACGCCAAACCCTTTGAGTGTTTTACTATACTGACCTAGTACCATCACCCTGACTTGGAATTTCTCACCCCCCAGACAAAAATCTCAAAAATGTTCCATAGTGTTATGAAAGATGTTAACTGCAAGATTAAACGATGCAAAACCTTTAATAATGAAGTTTTTCTAACTCAATTAGAATATTGAAGCGCCAAATAAAACCCACAAGCGGTTAAACAAGCATATGAACAAAGTATAGAGCATTTTTGTATAAATATTTTTAATATTCACACAAACATCTTGTTGTTGTTCTCAAACTGCTTGTGTCGTTTATTTATCCCTTAAAGGCTATTTGTCACTATCTCACAGGTCTTACGTATTTCGTAATACATTGTGAGATAGAAATCTAATGAGTTTTGTTGCGACTGCCAAAAAAGCTAATTTAACATGACAGTTTGTGTTCACACCAAGTATAAACATTGACACATGAAATAAAATGCAACCCTGATCCAATGAAAAGTTTTATGCCTGTATTCATAAAAATATCTTAAATTTAATAAAGGTTGACACAACAAATTTTGTATGAAAATTTGACTTAATAAACGTTTTTTAAATTTAATAATCGTTTATGAATACGGGGGTTATTGTTTAGAAATTTTTCAAAAAACAATGAAGTCATATAGGATGTCAAACTTTTTTCATAATATTTGTCATTTTCGTGACACATTGCATTCACACTATCACACTTTTACATATTACTTGAGTTTTTGACATGTATTAATACAAAGTATAATAGTGTTAACTAGCCTTAAGTAAGAACAGTTTCTCGGTACATACATATGTTTCATACATAAAGCTGTACGTACCTCTTTTTATTTTAAACACAATTAAAAATTTTTTTTTTTAATTTTTCACATGTTTTTTTACCTTGCTTTATTTGCGTTAATTGGTGTTGGTTATTGTACTTTTACTTTTTTTCTTTTGTAACTTTGGATTACGTTTAATGCTTTATCAAAAGGGTCGTACAATTTTTGGTATGTTTTATATTTTCAGTTTTACTGCCCAGTGATTATTCAAAAACACACAAATTACCACCACCACACTTGCAACTTACAAGTGCAACCATGAAGAATCTATCCAGTAATGCTCATAAAAGCAGAGGAGACCTGCTGCTGACAGTCTCTACTCCCTGCTTAATATACCTTCTCATCATTCTCTCAGCGACTCATCTGCCATACACAAAAGCAAGTACTTCCGGTAAGCTGCGTGAAGATTGCATGGAACTGTCATCTAAATCACACTGTGAATGTATACCCGTCCTGTCGGACATGCAAATTGAATGTCCTGTCAATAAACCCAAGCTCACAATTAAAATACGACCTGGCGATCATGTAATGATAGAATGCTACAACACTAACTATAAGGACTTTAAACTGTTGCCCAATATGTCTATTGGTAATACTTCCCAGGTGCAAATACAAGGTTGCCCATTACCAGGCCATCTGTCAATAGCCAGCATACCACAGCAGCTGGGTGTAAAGCAATACACAACTTTGCTGTTCGACAATAACAATGATTTGGGCACAAATATAACACGAGAACATTTAAGTAGTTTGAATGGCTTGCGTCGTTTACGTTTTAGTACCTCACGCCTGCTGCACATGCCTCAAGATCTATTTTTTGATAGTTCTTTAAAAAATCTGACTTGGTTGGATTTACGTTCCAACAATGTAGACTTAGGAGTAGATATTTTTTCGAAATTAGAAAATTTAATTTTCATCGAATTGGGTTACAACCATTTGAAATCTTTGCCCGCAGGCATTTTTCGCCATCAGCATAAATTGCAGGTTTTAAATTTATGGAGCAATGAATTACAAAATATTTCGAAGAATGTCTTTGAAGGCGCCAGCTCACTTACAGATCTAGATTTGAGCAACAACGGCATTGAAATGTTGCGCCATGATGTTTTTGAGCTTTTGACGAATCTTACTAACATAAGTTTGAACAGCAATCGTTTTCGATCACTGCCAGAGGGTTTGTTTAAGAAGAACAAGAATTTATCACAATTAAGATTGACAAATAACCGTGTGCCTTTAAGAAGCCTACCATCAGAGTTGTTTGCCAATCTACCGGAGCTAAAGGATGTGCGAGTGTCTACAGAGTTAGAGTCAGTACCCAGAAATTTGTTTAGCAATTCTACAGCGTTAACAACGATCTCCATGGCCGGAAATAAATTAAGCAATTTGCCAGCTGAATTACTGGAAAGTCAAGAAAATCTCACAGACTTAGATTTGTCGTTTAACCTTCTCATAAACCTGCCAGAAGAATTGTTTAGAAATACCAAGAAATTGGAAATGCTAAGATTGGCCAATAACCAGCTGAATGAAGTTCAAAGGTAAGCTGCAGCTAGTATCTAATTTATAATTGTTTTTTTTTTCTTGTATTTTTAAATTCCTAATGCTTTATTTTTCTTCATCTTTTCAGGGAAATCTTCGCAACTTTAACAAATCTCAAAATCTTAGATCTCAGCAACAATAATTTGGTCACCATTCATTTGAGTGCCTTCGCTAGCACTCAAAATATACAAGAGATTTACTTAGAGAACAATCGTCTGACACTTAGTGAACCTTATGGTGGCGTTATTGAGGGTCTTCAGAACGAACTTGGCTCACCATTTCAATATGTTAACCATTTACGTAAACTTAACTTGCGTAATAATTCCATTATGAGAATTTATCAAGATTGGAAATACCAATTGCTTGAGTTGGAAGAATTGGACTTAAGTTACAATAACATCTCCACCATGGATGAGAGTGATTTAGAATTCCTGACCAGTCGTGACTTGAAATTAAATTTAACACACAACCAGCTTAGAATGGTGAACTTGCAAACTATTGATACATTCGAAACAAGCGACGATAAGAAAAGAATTGCAGTAGATTTAAATAGTAATCCAATACAATGCGACTGCGTCCTTTTGAGTTTTGTTCAGTACTTACGTGGCGAAAAAGCCCAACGTGCCAGACAACACTTCAAATTGAACACCGAGAATTTGGTGTGTAATCAGCCTGAAAACCTAAAAGGAAAACCGGTGAAATATATAAATCCTATGGATTTGCTTTGTCCTTTAGATCATGAGGACACCAATCCCAAACGCTGCCCACGTGGTTGCAATTGTTGGGTGCGATCTTTAGACAAAGTGTTAATGGTAAATTGTTCAAATAGCAACTTTACCAAAATACCTGCCTTACCCAGAATCGAGCAATTCAAACTCGTGGGTACTGAATTGAATTTGGAGAATAATGAATTAATGAAATTGCCCCTTGGTAAAACTCCGGGTTATGCTGATGTTACCAAACTATTTTTGGCTGGTAATAATTTGACTGCCATAGAGAGCGCACATTTACCTTTGCAACTGACTGAGTTGGATGTTAGAAACAATCGTTTGAAATATTTCAATACCAGCACTATACAATTCTTAAATGAAAGCAGAAGTTTGAGCATCCTGCATCTCTCTGGTAATCCTTGGATGTGTGACTGTGAGGCAAAACCATTTGTAGTGTTTGCCCAAAATAAATTCAAAATGATACGCGATTTCTCCAAGATGACATGTTCCAATTTTCTGGAACCCAAATATTTTAATGAATTATCCGTTAGTGAGTTCTGCTCGGATAATGAATTGTATATAGCAGTGAGTATAGTAATATCCTTAGTGGGTCTATTAGTGGGTTCTTTGGCGGCTCTTTACTATAAGTACCAGAATGAAATTAAGATTTGGTTATATGCCCATAACATGTGTATGTGGTTTGTTACCGAACAAGAATTGGACAAGGATAAGAAATATGATGCCTTCATTTCATATTCGCATAAAGATGAGAAATTTATTGCTGACTATTTGGTTCCCCAACTGGAGAATGGTTCACCGCCCTTTAAATTATGTGTTCATGGCAGAGATTGGATGGTGGGAGAATGCATACCAGATCAGATAGTACGCTCCATAGACGATTCTAGAAGAACTATTGTTATATTATCACAAAACTTTATTGAATCTGTGTGGGCTAAAATGGAGTTTAAAACTGCACATCAAGCCTCTCTGAATGAAGGCAGAGCCAGAGTCATTGTCATCTTGTATGGCGATTTTGAAATTGAAAATTTAGATTCAGATCTTAAGGCGTATCTCAAAATGAACACCTATTTAAAATGGGGTGATCCCTGGTTCTGGAGTAAATTACGCTATGCTATGCCCCACGCAGGACATGATCTAAAAGGTTTAGTGAAAACCGCCCTAAAAGGTTCAACCGATGACAAACTTGAACTAATTAAACCATCACCAGTAACGCCCACTCTGACAACACCACCCGGTGAAACAACGAAAAACCCATTGGTGGCACATCTTAATGGTGTGGGCGCTCCTCAGACGGCGGTTATGTTTGCCAATGGTAAAACCCCTAGCTATTACACAAACGGTAAGACCACACCAAATTGTCACATTAATGGAGCTTTTATTATTAATACAAATGCCAAACAGAGTGATGTATAGAATTGGGAGAAGGCGGAAATGTTTCAGTTTGATGACGTTCTGTGTCGATGAAACATTGAGACGCTAAAAGGACACCAACAACCAACATTCTAACAACATCATAGATCCACACTTGATGAAAAAAAAAACAAACAACCAGTAAATTTGTAGAGAAAAAATAACAAAACACAAATATCAGACTGAAGGGACTACACAGCTTTATAAATTAAAGCCACAAGTCTATCAAAAGCACACTAATCGTAATTAAAAAGTTTTTATCATTTTTGCTACACCACTGACTGCAATGACATGATATATATTGTTAAAACCGTATAAACGCAAAAAAATTAAAGCAAATAGAAATATTTAAAAAACAATTTATATTTTTTTAACATTATTTTAGAAGATTGCTGCTTGCTGCCTTCAAATTTTAATTATTTTAACATTTAAATAACTAAAGCTTTTTGCATGTACAATTTTTAACTGAAAGTTATTTTCTTTAGTTTAAGTTTTTCAAAAGCTTTTTGTATTGACAATAGTATAGTTATAAAATTGAATGAAATCAATTGGAAATATTGAAAGTACTCAATTGGCAACTAATTTTTTAACATTTTTAAAACTTGTTTACGTATCTTTTTTAGGCTTTTGTGTGGTTTACAAAGCACGAGCGCCTTACTCGTGTGTTCAACTTACATTTAAAACAAAAACAAAATTTCGAAATTCGTTTTTGTTTTTTGTTTAAATGTAAGTTGGACGGACGAGTAAGGCGCTCGTGTTCTATAAACTACGCTTTTAACTGCCTGTTTTTTGACGACGAGCGCAAAACTCACTCGAATTAAAACAAAAACTAATTTTGAAATTTAGTTTTTTTATTTTTTTTTAATGTAAGTGAGTTTTTCGCTTGTCATAAAAAATCAGACAGTAAAATATATCCTGACAAGCAGAGAACTGTTTAGTTACAATTTTTAATTATATTTTGTAATTTGTTTAATAGTTTATGTTTATTATTTTTAACAACCACTCGCTGAACTTCAAAGCTCAAATTTATGTTTTAAGTTAGTTTTTTTTTTTTTTTTTTGGTATTTTAAGTAACCGTTAATATTATAGTTTAAAGATCGATTTTAACATAAGAAAAATACAAAAACAATGACAAAACCAGAAAGAATCCCAATTTACAAAAGATAAAAATTTTTGAATCTCATTGAAAAACTCGAAAGGTTCAATTATTGATCATTATTAAGAAATATTAAGAAAAACAAAAATTGCCTTCTATGTGTAAACATAACATATTTTATATAAGAAAAAATTTTTATTGATAACACAAAAAAAAAATGAAATTGAAATTATTAAATGTAAATAAAGCTTTCCTTACTTTAGAATTTTTACCCCATTTTCCTCAGAGTTCTTCATTATTTTTAACCTATTCATTATTTTAATAGTATCAATTAGTTTTTTTATATGAATGAAAAAAATATGTATAAAGTAGCATTACAAATATATTATTAAATCCTATATAAAGTAAACCTTCAATAGCCAAATGTTAAAAATTGCTTTCTATTTTCGCTAGAAATTTTCTATTGTAAAAAAATCTCAACTCGAATAATATTTTTATAATCTCAATTTAACTGTAATCGCTCCTTATGATGTATCCTATAAAAAGAATTTATGATTTGTATTTCTTCATCAACTTTTTGTAAAAATTTAAATGTATGTATTTAAATTATTTGTATTCTTATTCATCATCTTCATTAAATAACTCAAACAAGAAAAACATCACAATTGAGAAAGAAGAAATTAACAAATATTTAGTATAATAATGTCTATTTATGTAAAATTATTATTAATATCCCATTAAGAAAATCTGCAAAAACAAAATTAGCTTTAAGTAATTATAACATTTAAATAAAATATTAATTATAAAAAGAAAAAACAAATAAATATGTATATTTTAAAAATATAAAAAAAAAATCTATTCTTTTATTTGGTATAAGAAGTAATAACACAAGGGTTGCAAGTAGGGGTTTTCCCGGGAATTTCAATTATTTTATTTCCCGGGATCCCGCAAGAAAAATCCCGGGAAATAAAAAATTCCTCATAATTTCAGAAAATAGCTATTTATACTTTGAAATTTAGTTTTATTTTCTCTAAAAATTAGCATCTGAGGATGGGTTGTGGATTAGATCAATTGCAAGAAGTGAGTACATGTATTTAAATCAATCTCTCCTCCTGATGCAATAAATCTACTAAAAGCAAAATAGGCAGTGCTACAATTGATAATTATTACATTTAGTGAAGTGAAGAGTTAATAAAGTACATTAATTCAAAATAAGATGCAGGCAGTAAAGTTTCATTGTCCATGAACAAGTCTTAAAAATAGGAGATACCTAAACATATCGCTCCTTTATTGCAACATAGTCATATCTACAAAACAAACGATCTTGGCAAAATGCGATTAAAGTTTTCAAAATGTACCGATTTAAAGATATATTTTGTTATAACTTCGGTTCAGTTTGAGATATAATACGAGAAGGTATGATGCTATTTTTGCATCAACCTTGACATAAATTTGACTGGCATAGACGTTGTTTATAAAAAAGAAAAAATTGCTTCTGATTGTGAATCCGAAGCATGCTACAACGGTGCACTTTTAACTATTTGTCCAACCTCGGTAAAAAATGAACGAAGTTCTTCGGAAACATGATAATTAGTAAATTAAATCTGGAATATACTTTTTGACGACTTACTAAGCGCTTTGAGTGTGTCAGAAAGTTATTTCCTAAACCGTTAAAAAATGTTATATATGTATTTCTTTAAAATATTATATCTAACTATTTTATTAACTAACTTTTTGATCTCATATCTTGAGTACCTCAATTTTTATTTTGTTTTTATTATTGTTTTATGAATTAAATAGTTTTTTTATGTTATCTTTTTATTTTGTACCCAGAGCATAATAATGCTGAATAAAAGCATAATAATAGGCAATAAAGGCGTGAGGTGATAATAATTCAAGTTCCTATTTCAATCTTCGATTAATTTTTTAGTATTGAACCATTTCTTTTACTTTCTTTGTAAACAAGTTCCCTTACGTTTTTTTAATAAAAGTTTTTTTTTTTTAATAAATAACAAAATTTACTTTGTATTGCTTATATGGAGCGGGATCCCGGGATCCCGGGAAATTTAAAAAAATTTCCCGCTTTCCCGGGAATCGAAAAAGGTCCGGGAAAAAAACTCTAGTTGCCAGATACCAAAATAACTGGACAATAGAAAAAATTTATCCTGAATTTTCAAAGAATAACTGGACAATTTGAAAATGCACTTAACAATAAGCAAAAGTAAAATTTAAAAAAAAAAACATAAAAAGCAAGGAAGCGTAACATTTTAAATTCAGTCTGATGTCATATTACAAAATTATGTATACATCAGGGCGAATTCACTACAGTGGCAGCGAACAGCCTGCTGACTTTGACCGTTCGAACCAATTTGTTTTGGTTTTATAATGTTTTGTTTATAAATAGTTGACATTTCGAGCCGTAAACACTAACAATGCAATGCAAAAAACATCTATTGTTTTTGTATTGTTGCCACTGTATACATACATAAATTTGAATTGGTATATATTAATTTAATTCATAAAAAAGTACATACAAAGTACATACATAAACAGCCATGTTATTGGAAATCGAAATCAAGTGAAATTGAAATCAATGGAGATTTTCAGTAAAATCGTTTTTTTTTTAGGATAAGCTCTAATAAAAAAAAGCTGAACTCATAGTATGAAGTATACACGGAAAGAAGTTTATTTTCTGAAGTAATCAATTTAGTTTCTTTACCAATTTGAACCAACTGTACTCGCTTGAGTACAGAAAATTACCGAATTGTATGCCCTCATAACAATATCGTTACTATTTTTTTTTTTTTGAAGTGCTGTTCGCTTTAAATATTACTTTAGAGTGTAGAGAGTAAATCTGTATCAAAAGAAACTAAGCATGTGTAAGAGTGAACTAATATTCTTAAAAATGTGATTCCCCGTTCTTCATTATTTTGCACTTGTCATTGCTATTTTTTTTATATTTTATTAGTGTTGAGCTTGACGCGGAGAAATTCGTTTGAAAATAAAAACTAAGCTAACTTAATTTAAGTATAATTATTTAAATTTGTTGAAAAAGTGATTTAAAGTGTTTTTTGGTAATAATAATTGCTGTGCTCGCATGAGTACAATGGGATAATGCATGTAATAATTTTCATATAATAATTGTAGTTATTTTGCGATGGACGTCAACATGTTTAATGGTAAAAAATTTTAAAATATTGCTGCATTTGATTATGCTGAAAGTAATAGTCACACGAATTTTGACTTTACCATAATTCCTCCAAATGCCGATCACGAAACAGATGAAGAAGAAATTGACGAAGGAAATTTAGTACGTAATGATTTTCCACACGACATTACAGGGGAGTTAGAATTGCTTGGAGATTGCGACAGCGATGATTATGACTCTCAGAGTAAAGGAAATCGATGTTAGGGCCATCGGCAATAATATGGAGAAAGAGACCCATGAATATGGATATGCCGAGATCTTTTGAAACTTTTACTTTACTTACCAAGATGTATTGGCAGTTAGACGAGGATACGCACTTACCATTTATTTCCAATAACATGTCAAGAAATCGTTTCAAGGAAATTAAACGCTACGTACATCTTGTTGATAACTCTCGATTGGATTTGAGTTTTACAATTGCGAAAATTAGACCGCTGTCAAAAATGTTGTGTGAAAAGTTTCGTCAATACATGCACCAAAATTTCTCGTTTGACGAGTCAATGGTGAAATATTTTGGTGGTCATTCGGCCAAACAATTTATTGGAGGATTCAAAAATTGGATGCTCACCAGAAGTTGTGGATATTTGTATCAGTTCGATACTTACTGTGGTGCCAAAGTGGTTGGCAGAGATCGTCAACATCTGCCATTAGGTTCGAGAGTTGTTCTAGACCTTGTTAAAAATATTCCATACCCTACGGACCATATATTGATTTATGATAACTTTTTTACATCGTTTGACCTTTTGACTCTTCTAATGCAAAGAGGGTATAGGGCTACAGGAAGATAAGATGCAAGGTTTGTCATAGTCGAATTCGATGGATTTGTGAGCTTTGTAACGTTGCACTTTGCGTAGAAAAAGAGTGTTTCAAAAAATTTCACACCAAATCGAATGCAAGTGGTACTAATAATAATTAATTGAATTTTTTTTTGTCGTGTTCTATTTAAAAATACCCTAAACGTGAATAAAAACTATTTTGAAACTAAGTCTACTTTCTTTTAGATCTAATTTACAAGTCAAAAAACACTCTTAAAAAGAAGCTTGGGATCTTGTGATGGGTTAAAACAAGTAAATCCAAAATCTAAAAATAATTTCTCATATTGTTCGTATTTAGTAAAATTTTCTTACATAAAGACACATTTTGGTTAAACCAAGCCACACATATATTTAGAATAAGTAATTTCTGGCTTAGACGAGAATCATGCAAAATTGTCTTGGTTCAAGCCATATTTAGTAAATAATTCTTTCCGGGTATGCCGAAAGCTGTGGTGAAAATATAAAAAAAAAAACTTTTATCGGGTAATTTTGAGAAAGCTTCATGTTAAGCATCTTTGTCGTTTTTCACCACTCCGACTTTTTGGCATATGCGCCAAACCAATAAAAAGCTGACGATATGTATCGCAAAAAATACACTCACTCAGCATTTCAAGAAAAAGCATTACCTAATTTGCAGTGTTCCTTGCTTTTATGTTTTCGGGGAAACCAGTTTAACGGAATTATCTGAAATCATTGCTGCAGCTTATTTTACCATGCTAAATCCAAAAATTGCCTTTAAAATCGGCTTTAAGGTTTTTGTATCTATTCCGTAGACATTTTTTTAGGGAAAGCCTCGACTAGTTAGTAGATAAAAGATAAAAAAAATATTAAAAATCGGAACAAAATTAAGAATTTTGAATCGTTTTTAATTTTTGAAATACCTCGGGAGCCCTTCATTGGAAACCTATGGCGCCCCTCCTGATACGTCTATAGACCCAAAATCCAAAATAAAACTCGACTACTACTCTTTAATTTCAATCGGAATGTAGAAAAAAAAACATATTAAGAATATCTGCTAAAGTCTATCAGCCGTATTCTTAAAAACTGATTGATGATTAATGGACCATTTTAAAGCAAAAATTGCTAAAGTTGTATTCATAAACGAAAAATAGTCTATTGAACCTTTAATAAACCATTCATAAAGTAAGAAAATTTATTGTTGGATTTGCCCTTCTTTAAACCAAAAATAAAATGACATTTTAAAAAGTGTTTGCATTTTATGATATTATTTTTGTGAAATATGTTGAAAAATAATTACAAAAATGTTTTATTTATTACAACGGACATGTTAAATACATTTTTCTAATTTTTTTTTTTTTATTTTAGACAGCCAATTTAAAGTTATATTGATAATTATTTAAAAAAAATTTAAATGATTTAAATGAATATATTCCGGGGCAAATGCAGATATTCTCTTTAATTATTTATTAAATTCTTGCAACTAGTTGTTTTTTTTCTATTAAAAACATCAAATTATTGTCAAATCATAATAATAGTGATGTTAATAAAAAGTAAACAAACTTTTTATTCGATTACTTTCTTATCGTACATTTAAAAAAGGTTCAAACAATAGTTTTTATGATACCTTTCGGAAACATTTTGTTCAGAAACTTAAATAATATGTAGTTTTATATGATAAGAATAATTTTGAAGATCTACAATTAAAAAAAAATTATAAAAAAAATTTAAATATAGAATATATCATGTAAACCAAATAGAAGTTTCGTGCATCACTAAAGGCCTAACTATAATATGCTTAAGTTGGCTTAAGCAAATGGGCGAATACATGTAAATCATATATGTCAAACCATATTGAACTTAAGGAAACTTTTTGTTAAATTTTATGAATCTGTCATTTGCTTAAGCAAGGTGCGAAACAAATCGCACTTTCCGTACGGAATCAAATGTTTTTTGGTTTTGTTTTTGTGTTTTTAAATGCATTTGAAAAGATTTTTGTTATTTTTTGACAGGAGCTTAAGCATATTATAGTTGGGCCTTAACAATAAAATGGCAGCCAAATATAAAAAAAGTTACCATACTTAAACAGAAAATCGCTGCAAACAGTTAATAGTAAAAAAGCTGTTAATGTACGTTTATAAATACAAATTTTTATACGAGGTTTATAAGACAAAAAGCGTTTAATAGTTATAACATACTATAAGCTTAAAATAAGAACTTTTTATGAATATGGCTGTATGTCCGCACCCAGGGAAAAAGCAAGTTCAAATATGGTCATCTCCAACAAAACAAATTTTTAAAAAAATGTTAAACATATTAAATGTAATTTAACCATATTATTGTCACCGACAACCATATTATGGTTAAATTAGTCCTCTATCAAAAAGCCACAACCATATTATGGTTGACTTCTTACATGTTATGGTTAATAATAACCCTTATATGTTTTGCACTTATAATAGCATGATTGGTTTTCAACCATAACATGTTGCTTTTGCAAAAGAGGAAAATACCATTGTTAATCAAAAAACAATTTCCTGTCATATTTAAACATAACATGTTTAGACCCAACCATAATAAGGTTTTGGCTTCTTGGTGGAGGACTAAGTTACCAATAATATGGTTATTGGTGACAATAATATGGTTAAAATTTTCTTTTAAAATAGTTGTGTTGAAAGTGACCATATTTCAATGGGTTTTTTTCTCTGCGGGTGGTATCGCATATAAAGAAAATCGAATATGACAGAGAAAACAACTGCCAGCATTTAAAAATTTAGCATATCGAAGGTGTAATACTTTAAAATTTCAGAGTGAGGTTCTGCTACAAGTGCATTATTTATATTTCTAAAATGTTGAGTCCATTCAAATGGGTAATGGAAAGTAGCAAATTGCCTTGAAGGGAAGTTTTAAAACAGGGAAGCCACAGGGCTTCGCGGGAATATGCTATACTATAAGTAAAATGTAAATAATTGCAAAATGTAAATAAATAATAATAATATAAATACTTTTACATTTATATATCATCATCATTGTTTAACGTTCCACATCCATAGTCCTGTTAATTAACAACTAATAATTTAAATATATTTAACTCTGCACTGCTGTTTATATAAAAAGAAGTAACTATATTGTATATTTTTCTATAATTTCAGCATCTGAAAAAACTATTGTACAGAAAAATATATTTTAACATGATTTCAGTACACAACAGTTTCAGTTTTTACCTTCTCTTAACACTGATTACTATTCTTCCACTGCGAAGCCAGGGTTCCTTTCTTAATTTAAATCAACAAGTTAAAAAATCAAATTGTTCCTTATCTGGTGTAATGCTTTTAACGTATTATCACATCAAATGCCCTGCCACTGACATAAAAATTAATCTAATTTTAGGCCCTGGCAATAGGACAAAGATCAAATGCTTAGATCTCGAATATACCGAATTTCAACAAGTCTTGCCAAACCTCACTATTGGTGTCACTGAAACAGTGGAAATTAAGGATTGTCCGCTGCCAGAGCATAAGCCTATTTCATCAATAATGAAGCAATTGGGAATTTCAAGTTTTAAACATTTAATTTTCAATAACAAAAAAGAAATCGGAACAAATTTTAATAAAATACATTTTAAAGAATTTCAAACAGTACGGAACTTAACGCTAGTATTGGATAGTATTACAACTATGCCAGATGATTTATTAAACGATATTTCTTTAAAAAGTTTGCAATCATTAGAATTTTACTCCAATATCAGGGAACTGCCCTACAATGCATTTATTAATTTGGAAAATGTTGCTTTTATTGCATTAGGCAGAAGTCTCAATTTATTGGCCAATAATATTTTTCGCAACCAAAACAAAATAATAGAGTTGAACTTGAGTAACAATAAATTGACAAATATATCAGATAATGTCTTTAATTGCAATTCAGCATTGCTAAGTTTGAACTTGGAAAATAATCTAATAGAGATGTTACCACCCAATTTATTTGCAAACTTAACACGATTAATGCGACTAAACCTCAGTGGCAATAAATTTATTACACTGCCCCAAAATCTTTTAGAGAACAACAAACAATTAACGGAATTCGTTTTGAGCAATAACCGCAGACCTTTAGGGGCCTTGCCTACAAATCTTTTAGCAGATTTACCACATTTATATGAGGTAGTGTTGGAGAATTGCGGTTTGGAGATAGTGCCGCGTAATTTGTTTCTTAATTCGAAAAATATCATTTTGTTAACAGTAAGCCGTAACAAGTTGACAGAACTCCCCGATGAAATATTTCAAAGTCAGCACTTTATGAAATATTTAAATTTATCCGGCAATCATTTACAACATTTAACAATAACATTGTTACAAAATGCTACGGACTTGGAGGTTTTTGATGTGTCCTATAATAACCTTACAGAATTTTTAAGGTAAGTAGTCCTTAGTGAAATTAAAAGAAAAATATATATAGAATATACATATATAGTTTAGATACCTCATTCATTCCACTTGTAAGTGAATAAGAAAATTTAAAAAAGATTGAATGCCGCAAACAGATTTCATATTTATATTCGAACAAAAAAAGTTTAAGGTGAATTCTTAATTAATGGCTTAAAGGCCATTATTACAACTCAGTGATGCCAATAGTAAGGAATTTTCCCTTTTTGTAGGAAGTTTTTCGGAAAATTTTAAACATAGGGAAAAAGAGGGCAGATTTTTTATTTTAAGGCAAATGTAGGGAATTTTCAAAAGATTATCCCATTTTTAATGGGGGGTGTGCTGGAAATCGCAAATGCTAAACGCAAGCATTTGGAGGCTGTTTTTAATACACTTTTAATCTTACTTTTATAATTTTTGTTATAAAATTCTGTTTAATAGAGAAATGTTTGTATAATATTTGTCATAAAATTTAATTATTACAGAAATCTTACTAAAAAACGACTTTTAAAATTCTTGCGTTTTGCGTTTGCGATTTCCAGCACACCCCTGAATATATTGTCTAAAAATACGTAAATATTTGTCTTATTTTCATTTACAAATTGAATTTTAAATTAAATATAAAATGTTCATATACAATAGCATTTAAGTACAAATGTAGTATTTTTTAACAGTAACCCTATACTATGAGTCCTAATAGCCTGGCAGTCTTCAACAATTGCCAAAACCAAGTACCCGAAAATGCGTTGCCGCCTCCCCATTTGCGAACTATTGTCTTATTTTTGCAATTTGCATTCGCACTCACATTTGCTAAAATTTTTTCATAGAAATTAATTTGCAAAAAAAAACAAAAACAATCAAACTTTCTAAACTAAGAGAGATATAACAATACAATGTCGAATTTTTAAAAAAATTTTATGAAAACTTTTAAGGATAAGGAAGGATATATTTTTTAAAGGAATTTTTTTTATATTGAAGTTTAGGGTAGTACCAAGTTTGCTAAAAATTATAAGATACTTATTTTTAAAAAAAAATATTTAAAATAAGTATTCTTGAAAAATATTAAGCTCTTTAAAAACGACAAAAGATGTGGGAATGAAAAATCAAATACGAAGTATGACTGTTTAAAATCAATTATTTTAAACAATAATTTTATATTTGTACTTTTGCCTTATATATTTTAAATTCCAATACCTAAAAATTTGTATAACCTTAGACATAAATGTTATAACAGTGTAACGATAAATCCTTTTCTAACCTATTGTGAATTATTTATTAACGTTAACGCCTAACAAGTTAAAGCTGCTATAAATTGTATAACAATAATGAAAAACCTAAGTTAGTTAGTTAGAAAAAAGCAAATCAAGACTCACTTCTTCTTAGAACTTTCAACTTAACGGTGAGCAACTGAAATAAAATCTACCCATATATTGAATTATAACCCTAAATCTTTTATTTCACTATCCTGGTGAAGAGCTATAAAAACATTGAGACAAAGTAAAGCAATCAAATTCCTCAAACCAGCGGCCTTAACAACAAGCTACGGGCTTATCTGCCCTTCTCACGTATTTAGGTGCAACCTCAAGTGCCTACCTACAGTCCACTCTTCATCATCTAACACCAAAATATCACATCCCTCCTAATAAGCCCTGGCTTGATCCAACTACTTTGTTCAAAGACTATGTTTTGTCTCTAGACAAACGTTTTTGCCAAAACGAAAAATTTTAATTTGTCGCACAGTATTATTTTTGAAATTGAATTTTTATACGTGCGTGTATGGCATTTACATATGGGGGATTTCATGTCAAGTGACCCAATTTTTAAATCGATGTCTTCCGATGTTGATGAAATTTGCACCAAGGTTAATCCTTTTGGATAGTAGCTTAGACACAAATTTTTAAAAAGTTCGGTCAAAAAGTTTCTGAGTAAGAGGGGGTCAAAGTTTGACATTTTGGCCATACAGGCGTTTTTTCTCATCCATGTAGCTTATTACCTATTGGTGTTAGCAAAATTTGTCCCAAGAAGCTTCGATAGTTATTTGATCAATCTTTTGAAAAAAGATTATTTTGTTTTTTTAAAAAATTTTTTTCATTTTTTTTATATTTAAACCTTTTTTTAACCGGGATGTTTTTTTTTTTGTTTTTCTAAATGAAAAATTAAACATTAAATACTGGAGAATTTTGTTTTTAACTTGACCCCAGCGCTATCTACCGGGTCAAACTTTTATCAGGAAACTTATTTTTGTTTAGTAAATATATTTTGTGATTTTCAGCCAAATCATACCATAAGTAAAAAAAATCTTATTATCACGACAACTCCGACATCGATCGGGATTAACCATAAGAGAAACCTGGCTCCTGACTAAAATAATTATTGTCCAAGTTTGGGGCTAATCGGTCTAACGGTTCTTGAGTTTTAGGAGCACATGCACGGCACAAACGTTTTTATATACCAATAGATAATCTTTAATAATTTTAATTAGGCTAAAGTTCATCAAATTTAATTTTCATTAAATTTTTTTTATGAATAAAGGAGTTTTACATCATGAAAATTAATTAAAATTGTTATTGATAATTTTTATGTAATGTAAGGTTACCCTTACATGTTTCGATTGCAACCACTCAATCTCTTCAGAGTTGTTTGGTGTTTAACACTCACAGCCATCGACGACTGCTGACAGTCAAGAGTCAAACATCAATCTTTAAACCAAATTGTATTTAACCTTTGGTAGATCGAAATTTGCTTTGAATGATTGTCTATTTTAATTGATTTTACACGCTTTTATCTTACTTCTGTTTTTTCCCTACTTTTGTTAAGAATTCTTCTTGAAGTCCAAAGTACATTTTTTTGTTTTTTCATTCTCTTTGTCTTTCTTTTAAAAATGTTCAAAATTTGGATTAAAATCCATAAATAGTTCAACAAAATAACCACAATACTAATTATTACCCAGCAAAAACTTTACTTACAATCCTACTTTTAATGACTTCAAGAATTCATTACTTTGTAGCTTTATTCGCCACTTTTTACATTATTAATTATATATTAAATAATAACTTTATCATTATGTCTTAAATAAGTCATAACTGTACACTACAAAAAAATACTTTAATATAATGATTTAAATAAGTTATTATTATACGATTTTAAATAATTATTTGAATGAATTTGCAATATATCCTACATTTCGTATATATCTTATACTACATTTACATTAGGCCGAAATCTTGTAGATTTGATTTAAAATCTTCTTCCAAATCTAGTGCGTTTACATTATACTTTTTTGACATTAGCGAGATTTGGTTTTTATAACAAAACAGCTGACTAAAAGTTTTTTCGTTACACATACAAGCACAAAAAGAAATATACATTAAACAATTTGCATTACCTTTTATTAATAATCAACGATATTTATTTTATCAATATTATTCTTCTTTTTATTTTTTTACAATTTTTATAAAACTTTTTAATTTTTTTGTAACAACTTTTGTTTTGTTTTTTTTTTAAATGTCATTTTTTCTTGTGCAGGGAAGTATTTTTTAGTGCGATATTGAAAAAACCATAGTTGCATCATTAAGTACTACTAGATTTTGAGTAGATTTCGTCGAAATCTAGTCACGAAGTAGATTTTGTTTTGTATGGGAAATCTAGTCAAAAACAACTAGATTTGGCTCGAAATCTCGTAAGTACTGGATTTTGCGTAGGTGTAAATGTAGTATTACATTTCGTAAAATTTATTATTGTGTACAGTTTTTCAACAAATTTATTGTGTAGACTTTTTCAACAAAAATCCCATAAGATTTTACATGCCTATAATCTAATTTTGTTTTTTCAATAATAAACATAAACAGCTGATTGGTTTCATTGATGTCATCAATATAAAAAGAAAAGCTCGTATCATAATTAAAAATTTCTGAGAGATATTTTGTTAAGCACTTGCTATGTAAAAAATAATTATTACATTTTTTCAGAGTTATTACTTTAAGACGTATTTGATCTTCGCTATCGTATAATTTAAAAGAAACAGCGAATATCCAATGAAAGGTCGTACTTCATAAATGGTCAAAAACACTATGTAAATTTTTTAATTGTTGTCCTTACTATCGTATAATTTTAAAGAACCAGCGAAAAATGAAAGGTCGCTGGTAACTCACAAGTGTCTAAAAAATGTTCACAAAAACAGAGAAAAATGAAAAGTCACGGGTACCTCACACTTTTTATTAATTATTGTTATTGTTGTTCTTTGCTATCGTATACTTTTTGCTATCTTATTAAAGTTTTTTCGGTTCTTTTCGATTCCCGCTTTCTCGGGAATTAATTGCGGGATTCCCGGGAAATTTTCCATAAATTTCATTCTCCTTAGACTTTCCGGGAATTTGATTTTTATTTCCCGCTTTCCCGGGAATTCCAAATGTGCGGGTAAAAATAATTCTATATCTTATTTCAACTTTTCTTATGTAATTTTGTTTTAATGTAAATATATACAAATGTATGTAAAAAACATTTTCAAATTAATAATTTTTTAACTTTATATTGACGATTTTTAATATTCATTACATAAAGTGTTGTCATCACTATTATTTTGCAACACTGATAGAGTTACTTCGATTACTCTTTGATGAAAAACAACTAGTATTCATGTGTGAATATCTATAATGCTTTTAATTTATAATATGTTTTATACAATTTATAAATTGTTATTATTTGACAAAAATAATTAAATACCCTGAAGGAAACCTGGAGACAAGTGTCTCCAAGTCACCAGTTTTGTCGACTATTTTAGTGACTTCTTGGCGACATGTCAACAAAGTGTCTACAGTTTTTTTTATTTTCTTTGATGAGAATGAAGTTCTTATTTGCCGCCAATCAATACTGATTCACTAGTGACATTTCCTGCAGGGTATGTACAGTATGTGTATGTGTATATGTGTCCATATATGTTCATAAATATCTGTTAAATATAAAATAAGTTGTTGAATACTCGTCAAAGTAATGGTTATTTTGTATTTTATTTGTAACTACTTATTTTTTGTCTCTTTTTGTAACTACATATTTTCATAAAACTTTTAAGTATAAAAGAAAGGTATTATTTTTAGGGTGTTATTGGTCAAATTATAAGGGATTACTTTTGGGACATCGCGAACAAAAATAAATACTTCTTCTAGTAGAAAAATAAGTAGTCTGTTCGTCAAGTTCTCATTATTTTTCTGCTTATTTTGTAAGCAAAGTTTTTGGTGGGTATATAGATAATTTTTAACACTTTAATTTTGTGTAATAAAAAATTTATACTTAGTTAAGTTCTCTTAATTTTTTTTGTTACTTTAATACTCGTATCGGTATCGCCATTATTTCTTTCAGTATCGGTATCGTATCAGCAAAAAGGCGTATCGTTACTTCCCTAAAAATAATGTGTTTTATTTTCAAGTTTTCAAATCGAAAATATATGTTCAACATCAGGCGAATTTACTTGTTCTGTTTTAGCCTGTTTCAAGAAGAAATATGGACTCTATCTTAAAATTTAAATACACTTCTGCAGTGTTCATGTTAAATTTTTAAATAACCAACTGTAAAACGGTGAAGGGTATAAAAAGGGTGTGTTTTTAGATGTATAGAACTTCCGATAGGGATAACTGTAAATCTAGCTGTCATGGTATTGAACTTTTTTCAGACTACTTTAGCAAATCACCATGCAAAGACTTACACCAGAACAACGATTACAAATCGTAGAAATTTATTTCCGCAATTTGCACTCTGTTTGCCAAACTTATACAACACTTCATCAATCTTTCGGTTTTCGCAATCGTCCATCTGAGCAGCTAATACGCAGTACTATTGATCGATTAACGACCACATTTACTTTTTTGAATAATATTAGCCCAAATCGAGCCCGTGCAGTGCGTTTCAGAAGAAGCTTTCGCCGCTGATCATAGACTAAATCGATGTAAGATTTCACTGGTGCAAAAAAATCAAGCCAGCGGACCTTACATTGAGCCGTGTGTTAGGTGTATGAGCTGAGAAGGAATATCAACCACATTTGTATCTTCAAATCATCTTTAGCGAAGAGGCTAATTGCTGGATTAATGTTTATGTAAACAGGCGGAATTGTCGTCTTTGGAGAGAGCACAATCCTCATGAACGATCATTGTTTGGTGCGGTTTACATGTTGAAGGCGTCATCGGCCCATTTGCCTTTAAATTCGAAACCGGTGTCAACATTTACATGAATGGCGAAGACTTTGAAAGCCAAAAATTATCTCAAGTAATGGACCTGTGAATTAACACTTTTGGACTACTTTTTGTGTGGGTAATTCGAATCTCTTGTCTATTCTAATAAACCAGCAATGATTGATCCTTTAGAATCCAACATTCGGCGCACTTTTGACCAAACAAGACCGAGTATGCTCGAAAAAATTGTGCAAATTGGACCGCCAGGATGGCGTTCATATGTACAAGAAATTATTTTTAAACATTAAATGCCGTGAAATTTGTAAGCTTACAAATCCATTAAATGTGTCGTGTATTTAAAAAAAAAAACGTTCTTAACCTCTAAAAAAACACATCATTTTGGTTATGTACATATAAAGGGTGGTTACATTTTAAGGGCCGATATTGAATGTGAACCACACCTTAACGTCAAGAGTTTTTCTCCATTTCATTTGACATTTCTCAATTTCAGACTAACTCAATTTGAACCATGGAAAGATACAAACGTCGACAATGGTCAGAATGGTGTCAAGAAATGGCAACAGTGGATGAGCAATTTTCGAAGAAAATCATCTTCAGTGATGAGGCACATTTTTACCTCAGTAGATTCTTCAATAAGCAGAATTGCAGCAATTGGGCGAATAATAATCCAAGAGTGAAAGTGTCGAAAAACCAATGCACCCAGAAAGAGTGACTGTTTGGTGCGGTTTATGGGCTGGCGGCATCATCGAGCCGTATTTTTTCCAAAATGAGGCGGGTCAGACAGTTACTGTGTAAATTGTTCGCTATCGTGAGATGATAACGAACTTTTTATGGCCCGAATTGGAAGATATGGATGTGGACGATATGAGGTTTTAACAGGATGGTGCCACTTGCCACACAGCTAACGAAACAATGTTTCTTTTGCGCGACAAATTCAATGGCCGTGTTATCTCACGTGGTGGCGATGTCAATTGACCGCCAAGATCATGTGATTTGATACTGTTGGACATCTTTCTTTGGGGTTATTTGAAAGAAAAGGTGTACGGCGATAAACCAGCAACAATTCAAGAGCTAAAGGATGAGATAATTCGGCACATTACCGGCATAGAACCTCAATAAAGCCTCAGCGTCATCGAAAATTTGGACCATCGGATGGAGGTGTGCCGCCGAGGACATTTGGCTGATATTTTGTTCCATACATAATGTTAAATGACAATAATATCCTAAATAGTTTGCTATTTACTCAAAATCAACATCGGCCCTTAAAATTTAACCACCCTTTATCATTAATGTTTCTATTCAAGTATTATATTATTCTTAATTCTTTTGATAACTTATGATAAATTTTTTTTTTTTTTTATTGCAGTGAAATTTTCAAATTCAACCGTCAATTAAAATATTTGCTACTAAGCACAAATCGATTGACTACAGACAATATCCGTATAGATTTTCCCTTTCGATTTCATCAAAATTTAAAAACACTAGATTTTAGCAACAATTCCATTTCATCAATATCAAGCGATTGGACTGTGCCATATTTTCTGGAACAGTTTGATTTAAGTTACAATAACATAACAATATTGAATGATACGGATCTGATTAATTTAATTATCTACAATTTGCAATTAATTGTAACACATAATCAAATTACCACAATACATTTACAAAACTACACAGCAGAAAATAAGTACTTCCAAGAGCAATTACTGAAAATCGATCTAAATAATAATCCCATTAATTGTGATTGTAGGCTTTTAAGTTTTGTTCAAGGCATCAAGGGTTCAAATAAAGGTTACAATTTAATTGAGAATATACAATTTCTTGCGAAAAATCTGACTTGTGTGAAGCCAGAAGTGCGGAAAGGACAGCTAGTAAAACGCTTGGAAGCATCATCTCTGGTGTGTGAATACAAAGAAAAGTGCCCCTTAAAATGTTCATGTTCGATAAGATCATTTGATCAAATGCTTATAATTGACTGTACAAAAAAAAATTTATTAACTATTCCCAATTTGCCCTCTTTAAAAGAATTTGAATATTCAGTAAAAGGTATAGAATTAAACATGCAATACAATAAACTGTCAAGTCTTCCTGCTGCACATACTCCCGGCTATGCAAATGTTACCAAATTAATTGCAGCCAATAACTTCTTAGCACAGATTGAAGAATATCAATTGCCGCGGAATTTAACATTTTTGGATATGAGGAATAATTATTTAAAAACGCTTAACCGACATACCATAATGTTCATGAATAACAGTAAACTATCCCAAGTGTATCTGGCAAACAACTCATGGATGTGTGATTGTGAAGCCAGGCTATTGTTAAGATTTGCCCAAAGCAGTGTCAATTTAGTAAAGGATTTTTCGAATATGACCTGTGCCAATACTGAAGAACTAACCTATTTTTATGATTTGCAAGATTTGTGTCCAATTGAACGAAAATTCAATACATTCTTATTTATATTCCTTGCTCTTTTTTGCTTTCTCTTGGCCTTATATTACAAATATCAAACCGAAATAAAAGTCTGGCTATATGCCCACGATATGTGCTTGTGGTTTGTGGCCGAAGATGAGTTAGATCATGATAAGGTCTACGATGCCTTCATCTCATACTCTGCTAAAGACGAAGATTTCGTTTTAGATGTTTTATTGCCCGAACTGGAAAATGGTCGTCCATCGTTTAAATTGTGTGTCCATGTGCGAGATTGGTTGGTGGGTGAATGTATACCAGATCAAATTATTCGATCTATTGCTGTTTCTAAAAAGACTATTGTTGTATTGAGCACAAATTTTTTAGAATCAGTTTGGGCTAAACTAGAATTTAAGGCAGCTCATCAGGCTGCACTTTCAGAAGGACGAGCAAAAGTTATCGTAATTATATATGAGGATATTGGCAATATTGAGACATTGGATGAAGATATTAAGGCGTATTTAAAAATGAATACATATTTGAAATGGGGCGATCCATGGTTTTGGAAGAAACTACGTTATGCGATGCCACATATAGCGAAAGATAGTAATCGACTGTTTGAGCAACTGCAAATGCGAGAAAGCACTTTTGCTAGAAGATAAGATACATTTAATAATTTAAAAATGAAATATTTAAATTCCAGATATGAAAACATTGTTATTTAAAAACTATGACAATAAAATATCTACAAATTGATTTTTTTTTTAATTTGTTATAATAACCGGGATTCCACGGGATCCTAACTTTGAGCAAGGGAAAAAACCTTTTATTTCATATTATAAAAATACAAAATAAAATTGAAAAAAAAATTTCCACACCATTTATTTTTTGTTATGATTAAAATATATATGAAAATTTAACGAAAAGGTAAGTTTTACGAAAACTTAAAAAAAAGGAAGATAGACCGATTCTGAAATTAATTTTGAACCCACTACACTTCGTCTTGGCTACATGTAAAACTAAGTGGATCGCGAAAAGCCAGAAAAATTTAAATTTGTTAACAATAACACCCTTAAACATGTTCACTTTAATTAACTAATAAAACTGTTTTTTTTTTAGTTAATTTCAAATCTACTAGATTTCGTTGTACTGTAAACGGCCTATAAGATAATCTATTGGATTTTTTTATGGTTTCTGATTTTATCAATTATGTTTTTTAGATCTTTGAAGTTAAAAAAAAAATTACTGCCTGGACCACAATTTGACAAATAAAATGTCTTTTCTATATTTACATTTTTATTATTGTTGTCATATAAATATACGAAAGAATCCTGTAGCTCGTTTCTGTATTTCTCGCATCGTAAAATTTCTTACATGAAGTGTGAAACAAAAAATTCCATCGTTTCTCGATTTACGAGATAAAAGTGTTTCTGTATTTGAATGCGAAAACAGACACAACAAATTCTGTTTATACTGGAATATTTCCAGTAATTAAGTGTCAAATAAAAGCGAAACGTCAACAAAAGAAATAAATATAATAAAAACAGGGCTGCCAGATTTGACGAGTTATCGTCATCTTGACGATTTTTAGTTCCGATATTAACAAAGTGACGTTTTGATGATTTTTTCTAAAAAAGTGACGAAAGCAAAAACAAAATCAAAAATATTTTATAATTTTGTTGTTACTTTCTATAGAAATTCATCTTGAATTTTTAAATTTCAAACACTTCTATTTTGTGGCGTTGAAAATTGAAAAAAAAAAAAAAATAATATGAATGTCTGTAGAAAGCAACAACAAATTTATAAAATATTTTTGATATTATTTTTGCTTTTAATGAAATTGTTGGCGTTGCGTTTTACACTATAAGCCCCTTAGTCTTCGAAATAAGATAATTGTAAATATTTTTATATGTTTGTTTATTAGAAAAAAAGATATCTTTAGAAACAAGGCTGCTTAAATTTTTGTTTTTATCCCTATTGTGAAAATTGTCCTCGAAATTGTTTGTTTCTTCCCTAAAAAATGTATCGGCAAACGCAAAATTTCGAGGGAAAGTAATGGACCGACTTGGCTTATTTTGAACATTTAATACTTCTTATATACATATACAAAATATGATTGATATTTGATATTCTTATCTTATATGTAGACTTTTGTGCCAAAACTATTATTCCGGCAAGAAAGAAATTTGTTTGTCTCCCAGTAAAAACTTTTTCAAAATGGATAGCTTCTTTCACTCGTTATTAAGTAGCTTTCTTCCATAAGAACTTCGATAACTACTTTTTTCTGGATGTATTAAGATAAAAAAAATGACTTACTTTTGAATTTGTTCTTTTTGGCACAACCCTTGTAAAATTCATTAGTTTTTCAGTAGAATTGTATGTAGTGCTTTTATGTGTTTCTGATTACTTAACATATTATTTTGTAGGCGAAGATTTTACTGGGTCTTTAACCCGTTTATTTATGAATCGATTTTTTTAATTTTAACTACAAGGTATTCTACTTAGTCTATTTCAGGTAAAAAAGAAAAAGATTATAGGAATAGGTAAATTAAAGATTTATATCTCAATTATTAAATAATAATTATTAAATACCCATGAACTTTAACTATGTTTTTGTTTGATTATTTTTTAATAAAAGTCGAAACAAATTTGTTTAAAATTGATTTTAAATTGCACGATTTTTAAAACAAAAAAGACGATCTTTTTCATTTTTTGCTCAGGAAATTGACGATTTTAACACAAATTTATCTGGCAGCACTGATTAAAACCAAAACAAGAAAAGGCTAAAAAAATTTAAACTAACAAAATATAACAATTGTTTTTTGTTTATTTTCATCATATAAATTATGCATTTATCATTTATATTCCTTCTATTTTTTTATTTATTTAAAAAAAATAGTATATAAACATATTTTAAATTCAAAATATCTACATTTTGTTTTTCTCGCCACCAATTTTATATGTGACTTATTTTGCAATTCTTGAAAGAAACTTTTCGCAAAATATTGTTATAGAAACACTTTTTCTCGCATCCTTCCAAAAATTGCTGGAAAATTATTTAAATGACAGATAATTCTCGCAAAAAAAAGATACGGAAACACTTGTGTGAGAAAACCCATTTTTTTTCATTTCACACTATTTTTGTTGCAATTCACACGTTTCATGCGAAGAGTTTTACGATGTGAGATATACAGAAACGGGCTACTGGGAATTTGATTTTTATTTCCTGCTTTCCCGGAAATCAAAAAAGTTCGGGAAACTACGTAATATTTAAAACGAGTAAACGGGCTACTGGGAATTTGATTTTTATTTCCTGCTTTCCCGGAAATCAAAAAAGTTCGGGAAACTACGTAATATTTAAAACGAGTAAATTTGCTCAAGTTTGTAAAACTTAAAACTGTACAGTGAACTCGCGTAGTATGTGCTAAAAATTTTCGATTCTGTCACGTTTTTCAAGAGTTCAAAACAAAAATGAGCCCGGAAAAAATACTCTCTGGACAGTGTTCCTAGAATTATGCAAAGAATCGCCTTAGTCATGGCGCATTTAAAGCGGCTGTTAGTAAAAAAATAAAAGCAGGCAAAAATTAAATCATATTTGTATTTGGACATGTTGTCTTCTTCGCTTATAAATTAAAAATAAACATGTAAGAGTGCTGTATTCGGCTCTACCGGGAATGGAGTCTATATGGTATCCACTGTTGCCGATTTAAAGATTTTTCCCCTAAATCTTGTGTTTTGGAAATGTCAATTGCGGAGAAAAATACGTTCTAGCGGTAAGCGGGAAATCTAGCGATTTTTAAAAATCTTTCAGCGGCTCATTTTCGCTACAAAAACCTGTCTCAAATTATAAAGTTACAGATTTTATACTTTTTATTATTTAGTTTTTTTGTTTTTCTGGCTAAAAACTACTTGTTCGCGGTTTTACTTTCTTTTGTTACATATTTTTCGATTTTCAGTTAGTATTTTGTAAGGGCTGTATGTGAATTTCATGAAGATCGGACCATAGGCCCCATAGAAAGCCCACTCTTGGAAAACTTTAGTACGCCTAAAACGGTAACAAATATTATATTTATATTACACAGAAAAAATGTTCACCAAAATTTTTTCAATTAATTCAATAATGCTGTTTCAAACAATTTTTTTATTGTTTGACTTAATTGAAAATAAAAATTATAATTATCAAAAGTAATTTTTAGGAATACAAAATTTTAATTTAAAAGATTTGCCAGTTTTTATTCTTGATAAAAACACTTGAAATTTATTGTTGATGGGATAAGCTATTCCTATGTGCATTTCACTAGTTGGTGAAACTAGTGAAATGCACATAGGAATGAATAGCTTATCCCATCAACAATAAATTTCAAGTGTTTTTATCAAGAATAAAAACTGGGAATTAAGCACGAATAACAAAATCTTTTAAATTAAAAATTTAGAGTTGACAAAAAATCAACCAATTGTAGTCGGGACTGTAAGAAAAGATAAACTCACTTTTTATTGTTGTTGTTTTTGTTTAAGCTTTGATATTGTTACAAGTAAAACTGGGGTTTATAATTCTTATTCGCTTAACAGTTTTATTGTATAATATCTTTAGTTTTTCTAAAATTTTTGGATGAAGTTTCCTGACGATCTGGCCTAAGCAACCAGTGGAATGCGCATAGGAATAGCTTATCTCTTCAACAATTAATTTCAGTTTATCAATAGTATGAAATGGGAATTTAGCACATTTAAACGAAACCTTGTTAATTAATTTTTTGAATTCCAAGAAAAACTTTAATAAAAATTATAATGTTTGTGTGTATATTTGCATATATGAAAACATACACACAACCTTTAAAATATTTTAAAGTTTCAAACAAGTTTTTAATTGTTTCAATTAACAGTGTTGATTTAAAAAAATATTTTGATTTGTGTTTACATATTGTTGAACCGTGTTCAACCTTTTTTAAGAGAAAATTAAAATCATAGTTCTTTTTTTGTTGTTATGAACGAACAAAAACGTAAATTTACTCAACCGAAGTAGCTTTGTAGTATGTAAGTTCGAATATTTTTGGTTACGAAAATCCCACTTTTATTTTTGTATTTTTTATAACAAACTTTTAATAAATATTTTTTAGTCATTAGTAAGCAGCCAATGAAGAAGGCAAATACAATTGTTAAGTTCTAGAAGAACCCTTTGCAACTGTTTTATTCAATAACCTTATTGGCTAGACGACTCATCACATATTATGTAGCCACTTTTGCTGGTGGTCACATTTCAATTAAACCTATTGATTGAAACTGAACAGCAAGCAAAGCTCAAACTTACAAAGATGTTAATTGATATGCTAAATTTGTTTGCAAGCGAAAAATCAGTACGAAATTTATTTAATAGTACAAATTTCTGACATATATGGAATATTAATTGAAGGAAGGCATGAATTTTATATGGCGAGTTCCCACTTTGAAGCAATACATTTTTAACACATTAAGCGCTTTATTCAGCGCATATAAAAATTGTTGGATGTTACGATGAACTTTACACACTGAATGTTTTTGTTACAGTTATTTTTTAGTAGTCTCCCTTACAAACCTGCTTCGTAGTAAGGGAATGCCGTGGCACTTGAAATTTTATTTTTTTTTATAAAAGTTGTACAGAATTCTTCCACTTACTTTACTGAATCTCTGTATGTCTTACTGCGTAGCGCATAATTGTGGGCTTATTTTTTTAAATGTACCATTAGTGCTTCGCAAAATGATAAAATTTTTTATTGGGAAGTTGGTTTTTAATTTTTTCTGTGTAGTACGCGTAAAAGTGTAACGCTCTCAATATGTGCTCAATTATAACAAAATTTGGTCAGCCATAGTTTTATAAGACTATGAATATAAAAAATGTAATAAATTTAATGTTGTAAAATTCCTTCCTTCAGTAAAATAATTTAATGAAAATCAAATTTGATGAACTCAAGCCTAAATAAATATCAAAATCGACAGTTGAACTAAAATTTACAATTGTTCTTTAAATTACATTTTCATATTTCATGAAGATCGGCCCATAATTTACTATATCGAGGGCCTATATTCAAAATCCTCTATCTTAAAAAACACAACTTTTCAGGAGAGCCAAAAAACTGTTTTTTTCGCGTATTAATTGAGTTATTAAAATTCGGTATTCTACAATATTTTTTAAATTAACTACTGAATCTCACAGATAATTGGTTCATAAAATTTTGCATTATTGGGGACTTTATGCGAGATAGAGGATTTTGCTTCTCAAAAATATTCAATATGTATGTATGAAAATGAAAAGATAGAGGGTTTTGAATTTTAATAAAAATAAATTATTTTGATTTTATTAATGCCATCTGTCGGTGTATAACCTGGCTTATTTAAGATAAAGGCTAATAATACAACATAAGATAAAAAAAATAATAATTAAAAATATTAATCAAAAAGTTATAGCAACAAATTTTTTTTTTTTTGTTTTTGCTTTTTTAAGTTTGTTTGGAGTTCGACTGGTGCAAATGATCGTAAAAATAATGGTATTCCGGTGGTATAACCCTCTTCAAATCTTGTAAATTCTTCCACTTATTTGGTTGAATTGAAAGTGGAGAAAAATAAGGAGGTTTTGGTTCAATGTGTTTTGTATAAGGTTTAATACGAACAGGAAGATCAATGTGATCTGTATCAAAATTTAATTTATATTTAACGCTACCATCTGGAAGATATAAAAGAGATCTTAAATTAGACACTGTAGGATCGTTCTTTACTCGTCCTGGTCTAATTGAAAAAAAAAAACGCAAAAGTTTCTCATCACTGTAATTATTAAAGAAATCATAATTTAAATATTCTGCATCAAACGGCTTTTTCACGATCTCATTGTTAATTTTAACAGTCGTTCTGGCTTCTGTAGTGATTCTAACGTAATCGATTGGCAAGTGTATAGACTGATTTTTCAACTTAATCTCTATCTTAGCATGGGCACTATCGCACTCCATTTGCGTATGGCCTTTCTCTAAGAACTTCTGTTCAATAACTTTATTATTTTTAGCAGCAAAATTGGATAGAGCATTAGATAAATAATGGTTACGATTTTGGTAGCCACAACCATCCGAGAAAATTGTAATTGGCAATGAATCTGATAAGCAATACGTTTTTAAATGATGAATAATGCAGGAAACAAATACCGACGCTGACAAATCACCATTGATTACGCTCCACCAATAGTTTGTGCACTGATGAGTACCTATATTATAAATAGTAAAATTGTGTACCTGAAGGCGTTGCTTAAAGTAAATTGCTGAAGCATTAATATTGGGACGGAGTTTTAATGCTTGAGCGTCCATTGTAAAAACGTGACGTACACCATTCTCAGCTGCAATTTTATCAATACTTTTTTCATACTGTGCACGATTTTTTTTGAAATGTGTTGATTATATTCATCAGCTGATACTTGTTTAGCCTTAAATCCGACACAGATATCGCATTGGTCTTTGCGAGGCATAAATAAAGCCAAATTCTCCTCCTCAAAAGATTTAGAAAATGAAAAACTAGAAACGGCCTGAAAATTTTTCTCTGAGCAGTAATTACAGTAATCTTTATATATATCTGCTTTGGTTTTAAATGTTGCTCCGATGTATATTTTGTTGGTATCCTTACGACAGTAGTGGCTTTCCATTTTATCTAATTGCTCAAAATATTCTTTTAAATGTACTGTATTTTCAGATTTTTTAGCATTAAATGATGAAATTTTGGGTTCTTTTACTTTTAACCAACCTTTTACCATATCAACATTTACTGATAGAGTGGAAAGAAACATGAAACGACATACCTGTAGAGATTCCTGGTTGAAGGTTAAAGTAAATTTAAAGCTATTCTGTTTCTTTGAATTCTCCACTGTACAATTTTGTTTGGCTTTGCGTACGACGCACGGTGCTTTGTCCCATAGACAAAAATCAAAAAAAATTTTAGTCTCAAAATGTGATAAAAGATATATTGATCGATAGATAACAACACAACTCATAAAAATTTTTTGGAATTGATTTCGTGTGACTCTCCTAGACTCCGCCAGAGGTCGCTAAATTCAGTCAAATTTAAGAAAGAATTAATGAATAAAAAAAAATGAATTGAATTGCTTCAAGAAAATAACTCTCAAAAATTCATTTTTTTAAAAAAGAGTTTAATGTTATTTTTTTTGTGATCCTTGGTATGTTCAAAATTTGGCAATAATACAGTTTTTATTAAAAATATTAACTTAAGTTAGTTTTTATCGCTCAAAAAAAAATATATTTTTTTCAAAAAAATCCAAAAATTACAAAACTTTTTTTGAACTTTAAAAAAAATCATATAAAATCAGACATTTTTTTATTTCGTTTTTTCTTAGCAAATAGTGTTCTTAAAAGGACCGTTAAAAGATTAGTGCCGGTTTTTGACCGCAACTTAACAAAAAATGCACTTTAAATAGGTCTAATTTCACAAATTTTTTTAAAGTTTTTTGATTATAGAGCTAAAATGTTTAAGTAAAGTTACAAGCTATATGAAAAAACATTAAAAAAAGAAATACTGAGAAAATATTAAAGTCAAATTGTGCACCATACCCCTTAATCAGAGTGCGCTACAATTATGTAATTTTCAGCAGGATAAAGTAATACGTTATATGCACACCTATTTTTGTGGTAGATCAATCCCAATAATTGTTTAAGTTTATAAACAAACAAAAATTGTAAAAAATTACAAATATTTCTTTTTTTTAAACTTAGGGCCTATTTCACCAACAATATTTATATATCAATTTATGTTTAAAATTTGTTTTTCATGTAAAAAAAAAAAAATTATATGAAAAAATTTATTTTAATATTAATTGATATTTAAATAAATTGGTGAAATTGGGCATAAGTATCTATTAATAAATTAGTTTATTATTAAGAAAAAAATAAAATGGGGTAGTTGAGCAGGACGAGTTAAGTTCCTCGTTGTGCGAAATTTGGTCTTCGGAAGACTCTAGTAGTTATGATGATACATAATTAAAATGTGTAAAAACTAAATTTAACAACATCTGTTATTGTGTAACTAAAATTGAAAAAAAAATAAAAATATCGCATTTTTTCACATTTATTTACCTACATAAGCATATTATTTGAGTATTATTTGGTTTTATTTATTTTTATTAAAAGAAAAATCCACCACTTATTGACGATAAAAGGTTTATAAATAAAGCCAAATAATGGCACTAATATATGTTTTCATATTTTACAATTTAGTGCTTTACGGGAAAACGCATACAATTTTTATTTTCATTTTAATTTTTTTTTTTTCTTATTACATCGGCAAGATTAAATTTAGTCCAAACCAAACTAATTTTATTGCAATCAAAATCAGCTCATCAAATTGTATTGGAATCTTTTTATTTTAGAACGTAGCTCCCATACAAATCATTCTCCCTAAAAAGCTTTTAATGCCAGCTTCCTTAAAAATATAAGTATTTACATACAAATTGGCGACAGTGATTTTTACGATAGCTACTAAGTCATGACAAAATGTTGTACAGATAGGTCTAAAATAAACTATAGGTTCCATATAAACCCTCATCCAAAAAACTCATATACGGAGCTTAAGATATCTAAACAATATTCGGGAGAAAGAACTTTTAAACGAATCTTAACCTCATAACATAATTTTGTTCTGGCGGGTCCATGATTGCCCATGGGTCCCAAATAGATTACACTCTAGGAAATTTGTTTTTAAATACTATACTATAGGATATCACATGGTCGGGTTTGACTGATTATACTTTCTTACTTGTTATTTTTGGAAGAGCATTTGAAGCGTTTTTAACTCATTTTTCATTTAATGATGTTTTTGTATTTTTCACATTAATAATCCGATTCTACCAAAATTCGGCACACATATATCTCTAACAAATATCAATTTCCATACCAAATTTTATTACGATTGGATAATTTTTGTAGGTACTATAGCATTTTTAAGAAAAAGGATATATGGCAGGACCTTGAGTCCTTGTTCAGATTTAAGTGAAAATTTGCACACACGTTGCTAGTTGTGTGTGTATTAGCATGCCCATTTTTTTGTAGTTTTGTGGGCATTATTGAAGCTAAAATTACATTTTTCCATTTCAGGACACATGGGAGGTAGGCGTGTCCTTGGACCGATTTGTCCAAAAATTCATATTTTTCTTAACTAAGCTATTTTATGCTAGTGTACCAAATTTCAAAAATTTCTGACAACTCCTTCTATTTATGTCCCTTCGTTATATGGGGACAAAGCACTGTGCGACGTGGCTTCTTACAAACACTTGCTTAGCTTCCCAGGTCATATCCCAAAACGTTTTAAATATATAATCTCTGGTTTCATGATCAAACTTTTGGCAGTGTCTTAATTTGCTTTTTCCGCAAAATGATGATGAACACGAAACTCCCATTTTTCTTGGTGGTTTTTTTGAATTTTGTATGGAAAATCCATCAGTAGTAGAAAATCCTAAATATTTTTGGCCTTTCATTCGCTTTACTGAGTTTTCCTTTCGGAAATTTGATATAGGATTATGTTTCCGCTTAGTTCATTTGCAAACGACCAGATTATTGTTGATTTTTTCGTCTTCGAAATCTGGGTAGATATGATTTTTGTTTTATTGGCGTTTTAATTTATTATGTGACAACATACCTGATATCCGACCGTCCTCTATATCTTCATTTGATGATACATAATCGACTGCTATACGTTGCAAGGAATTGAAAGCAACATTATTTTTCTGTTCACACTTAATATAAGGGTGTTTCTACGTTATGAGGTACTATCTACGGCTACATTAAAAAGTCATATATAATTAAAAAATTTGTGGAAATATCAAACGTGTTTAATAACAAATAAAGTAAACTTTTTTGACAATAAATTGCAATACCTAAATTACCTTTGTTTAGTCATAACTTCGTGTTTACCTAGAAAAAAGTATCTGCCCTGGCCTGTCCCTTTACTATTCTGTAACAAAATCTTTGAAATTTAACACATTACTAATTCATGAAACAATTAATCGTTATTTATTACATAAAGTAGTATAAATAACAATAAAAGTCGTTTAAATAAACTTACAAATTACTTTCATATTCTATTAAAAAAATTACATAGTTTTTGTCCCTCGTATTTTAAGTCTCCTCCCCTGCACATTTTTTGACCGTTTAAAAATGCGTTGACGCTGCAAATTTAAATTGCAGAACATTTGTTTCGAAGTGAATTTAACAATAAAAATCGAGCGAGCCATTAGCGTACTCTTATTGGGCCGATAATTCGACCACACCACTCGGATCGCTCGCACGTGTCAGTGATTGATGTATCTCCCCTGGTGAGTTTTATTCGCTTGTTATTTGTGGCTTAAGTTTGTTTGTAATATTTATTTATTTTAATTTCAGTATAATTTACTGTGTTAGTTTGTTTTTTCGTTACGATACATATTTTTCTGATTGTGCTAGTTTTTTAATGAAAAAATCTCTCCCCTGCCGTATTTCCCCTGCTTTATCTGATGCCAGGGTAGAGATTTTACGTCCAGGGTAGATAAGGAAGTGAGATATTACTTCTTTCTTAGTATTTCATGTATATTATTTTACGTTAAACCAACACATATCCACTATATACGTTATAAGTGTTTTAACGCTTTAAAAATGTATGTATGCCTTATTTAATATAAAAAATTATAAAAAATCGTGCTAACCAACTTTTTACTATCATCAATCGTTATATTTTTTAATGTTTGTTTTTATAAGTAGAAGTTCTTATTTAAGTTTAATGTTTTTATTGGAGCATAGATGCTCTATATGTTTTTGTTACCATATATTTCAAAATATATGCAATTAAATAATTTACTTTTTTTCGACTACGTTTATGTAAGCAGATACTAAGTATTTTGGTTTTCTATGTTACATAAAAGAAGACTGTATGGAAACTTTAGTCTAATATTGAATAAATAAAGTTGATTCTTACGAAAATAAGGTTTGTTTTCAATTTATATTTTCCCTGTAAAGTAAGGTATCCTGTCCTGGCCTTCATGTCTTTACCCCCCCCCCCCCCCCCCCTGGTCACTTAAAATACCGGTAAAAGTAGATTACTTGACTGGCCATTATTAAACATGCATTCAAACAACCTGATTAAATATTTTAAATATTTTTGTCACGCCGCCATTCCTAATATCAGATAACCTCTTTACGTAGAATGACCCATAATCAATATCAAGATCAGACATTTTGAATTGTTACAAAAGGTTATTAATAAAATCTTATTTTAAACTAAATTTTAAACTTACTATTTTGTAAGTTTATCACACGATAATATTATTTTAATTACATACGATTTTAAATATCCTATAAATTACTTATTTTTTGACAATAATATCATAGATGACACTTTAAAAGAAGACTCTTTTTTTAAGCAAATTCCTACTTTAACCATTTATTTTTATGTCATGGACATTATATTTTCCAAAAACAAGCATGTAAAATATTTTCATGGTAATTCAGCTCAGAATCGGCTTTCGCTATTTTGATAAACCATTAAAAATGTCAAATTCATGTTCAGCTTGCAAAAAATAGTAAAAAAACATGTATTGGAAGAACAAGTTATTCCAAAAAATATTTGAAAATTAATTATTAGAAAAGAAAAGAGGGTTTTGCATTCAGAAAAATTAATTGTGTAAGATAGAGAAAATACAAAAATGCAAATAAAACAGCAAAAAAAAATATGTTTGTAATGAAAATCACACCATACATGAGGTTTGTTTTACTGAACATTTTACCATTAAAAAGTCATTTTCGTCAAAATCAAAGATAGAGGGTTTTGAATATAGGCCCTCGATATGTCAAATATAAAGACCACTCCGGAAATTTTCTAACTGTAGGTGTAGGATAATTTTTTTTTTTTTTTTTTTTTTTTTTTTTTTTTTTTTTTTTTTAATAAAATAGGTTGAAAGAAACCTTAGTATGTAATGTAATTTGAGAGTCGAATACCATTTAAAAGCAACCTATATCTAGATTTATATAAAACTTTAAAAAATGTTTAGGTTATAGCGGTATTTTAAAAAAAAATCGCTGCTAAATATTTAGCGGCTTCTAGCTGGTTTGAAGTTCGATTTGGCGGGAAGCGTTAAAAAAGTTGGCAACAGTGATGGTATCTATAAAATATAAGTCAATCTCAGCATTAAAATTCGTAGCCTAATTTAAAAAAAACATCATGCTTTGTTTTATAAATATTATTAGGCGTACTAAAGTGATTTTCAGGAGAGGATTTTATATTGGTTTTATCGTAAATTATGGATCATTGAGCACAAAATTCGCTACAGTAATTTCTAGTATTGAAGAAACCTAAATTCTTAAATTGCTTTTCGAAAAGGTGCTTGAAATGGGACTATGGAGCGATAATCACAAAATCACCAGTGTTATTTCCTCATTGTGCTTACTTTTACCACAGTATAAATATTAGTTACGGTTTTTGTCGTATTTTTATGATTTATAAGGCACCTATGGTAAATTATGTACCGATCTTTATGAAACTGGGCAGTTTAATTTATAATCTTTGAAACTATGACAGACGTAATTGTCATCCAACATTATTCGTTACAGTTTTAGGCGTACCAATGTGTTTTTCGAGAGCAAGCTTTATTTAAGGCCTTTGGAAAAGTGTCGACCGATCTTAAAGAAACTAAGCAATCTGATTTTTTATCTTATGATACCATAATTGACCAAATTTTACTGATTAAGCATGATTCTTTACGGTTTCAGGTAAGTGTCAAAGTGTTTTCAGATTGGGGGCTTTATATCGAGCGTATGATAAATTATGGACTGATTTTTACGGACATTTACAGAATGCTTTCTAATCATATGAAACCTTGATGCAATAACCTTATTTGTTAAGGTTTTAGACGTACAAAAGTATTTTCCGAAAGTGGGCTTTATATGGGGCCTATGGTAAATAATGAACCGATCTTTACAAACTTTCGTAGTATGAGAATCCGTTCATTCTGTCCCCAATTTATGTTAATTTTTGTAACAAAAATACCAATTTTATTCAATCACAAACTGCTTAGGAGAACTAAAAAGAATTTTTTTTTTTTTTTGTTCTTTCTGTTGAGTCTTTCGAAAGAGAGTGACAGACGGACATGGCTTAATCGAGTGAGAATTACTCAAGGACCCAGAACATATATACTTTATGTCATAGATGAATATTAAAAAAGCTTTACACATACTTAATAAGTATACCCTCGTTCATCATAAGTGGTGGTGGAGGGCATATAAATTGCAGTTTACTTGTATAGTGCCACAAGTTTCGTTAACCGGCCAGTATAAGCTTTTAAAGCCAATTAATAAATAAGAAAGAAAGGATTTATTAAGCACTACACAACACCTGTAAGTGCAGTTCTTTAAACAGCTTCCCGAAAGCTTTTGTTGAAGAAATCAAAATTCTAATGTCTAATGAAATCGGTAAGAATCAGTGCGTCGTTTTATTTAGCAAACGCAATAGACTTAAAACAGCATAAATCGTGTAAAAATGTTAGAATCATGACAAAACTTGGTTAATACTTAACTTTAATACAAACTAGTAACATTGTTTAAATCAGCAACAAATTAGCAGTTACTATAATGTCTTACCTGTAAACATTCAAAAGGGAAAAGTATCAAAACTTACCTAAAAAGAAAATAAAAATTATTAGTTTTTAAAATACTTATATACAAATTTTTTTAAATTAAATAAAATAAACTGAAATTTTTCTAATATGTATCTACAAAACAAAAACTTTTACATTTAGTGAGTTTTCTTTTGCAAGTTCTGCAAATAACTGATAATGCATAAGCATGCCTTTACTGACCTGACATACTCAAAAAAAAAAAATTGGAAGAAAAATCCAAAAAAGCATTCCCAATTCATTTAATTTATTTATTATTTTTTTTATTTATTATTTACATTTATATAATTATTAATTATATTTTGAAATTATAATTATTGTAACTAAAAATAAGCTAAGGGTTCTAGCTGCACCGGCGTTCGACTCTGATTGTAAAAAAACTAAATACGATTTTGTAAGTTATTTTCTAAAACATATTTTCAAAATAATTTAATGTTTTGTTGGTTGACAACTTTTAAGAGATCAGATGGAGAACTGGTGCCAAATATGTTGATTCTGGAAGAATGGCATGTTGGGCACTCATCAAGGATGTGGACGATATTAAGTTCCCACTTAATTTCATTTATTATACGATAAAATTTAAAATATCTACTTTTAGACTCAAAAAAAAAAAAAAAAAAATAAAAAAAAAAAACGTTGAGCGTTTTTGTGCCATTTGTTAGGTGATTTTTAATACTTGAGTAAGAAATTCTATTGTCAGTCATAAAATGTTTTAGTTTTTAATAATTGTACTTAGATGTTTTTTATTTAAATTGTGAATGTATGTAAAAATAAAGGAATGTGCGAAAGAGTTATTTCCACCCATGCCATTTATTTATTAAAGACAAAAAAAATATATTTAAAAAAAAAACAAATCTGGGTTACAGGTACTCAGCAAAAGTTTGGGAAAACTTTAAAAAAAATGGAATTTTTCAGAGGTAGGAATAGTTCTTTTAGGAGGAACTTTTTGCCACTGGGTATATTAGAGCTTACCTGCCTATGTCTATAACACATATTTTTGTCGAGTTTCATCGATCTAGGGACACTCAATAACTTTTAAGAAGCAAAACAATCTAAAAAAAATGTTCGGCTAGATTGACAAAAAAACCTTTATTTATAATTATAAAAAAAATTCCAAAAATAATCCAATTGTTGTGTATTTTTATTTTCTTGATTTTGGTTCATTTTTTAAACAGTACCAAAAATAACAATCGTCATGATGAAGTACAGCACAAACGCCAGAGCCTTGGTTTCGAAAATTTAAGAGTTGATCTTTTCGCTCTTGACCATTGCCCTAAAGATACAGCGCTGTTTTACCAAACCGTATTTAGCACCCACTGCACGCAGATAAAAACATGTTAAAATATGGTCACCTCCAACAAAACTATTTTTAAAGAAAATATAATTTAATCATAATATGGTTGTCGGAGACAATAATATGGTTAAATTAAACAAAATATGTATAAAATTTTCTGGATTGGAAAAACATTTGAAATATGCAGCTTTCCGAAGTCTAAAGTTTTACGTTACTGTGCAAGAATATACCCTACAAGAAATGCATAACCAAAACTAAAAAAATTTCTAACACACTTGCAACAATATTACATTAGTTGTTCCACTCTAACATTTATGTAAGAATAGTACAACTAACATTTTCCAAATAATGCCAATATTTTAATATATTTTTGTCATACGCGTGTAAAAATTTGTGAATTTCTTAAATTTAATATTTGCCATTGGTATTAAAGAAAAAAATCAATTAAATTAATTATATAATTAAACTTAAGTAGTGAGATAAAAAAGCTGTAACCAGAATGCTAGTGGTAAAGGAGGACGTACTTCATAGGACGTGGTGGTGGATTCTAAGGAAACAACATAGGTCATTGGATGACCACTCCGTCCAACAGGTAGCCGCCATGCGGATGGTGGATTTGACCAGGATAATCGTTGAGGATTTGCCAGTGGTAATAAGGGAACAAATAATGTTATTAAAAACAATGATAACTTTTTAAGTATGTATTTAATTTTTTGGTCACAATTAATTGGTCACACGTACGTTTACCTCCATTTCCAGACCCATGCAAGAAGTGGAACGTCATAAAGCAGCCACAGAAATAACGATACGTGGTACATACTTTTCTCAGTTCTAATTTCCTTTCAATTTGATTATAATTTTTTCAATAAAATATTTAATTAAAAATTAAAATTAAAAAAAAACTGTAATGTATTTTATGAAGGTTAGTACTAACCAATATTTACGTTATAAGTAACTAGTTAGTGCTAACCAATTTTTACGTTAAGACTAACTAGTTAGCGTTAACCACTATTTAGGTTATCATTGACTAATTAAAAGAAGCAGAGTAAGCAGTACAGATATATGTTCCGTAGTAGAGCGGAATTCATTAGTTAGAAAGAGAGGCAAAATCACATGTACACAAGAGTTTCGGTTAGTTTTTTCATTTTGCTCTTAATAAACTAATAGAAACTTTAACCAATATATCGGTCAACACTACCAGTCATATAACTAGTAAAATGACCGGCAGTCTTCTTGTAGGGTAATGATCACAAACAACACAAAACTGCCTAGATAATTTGTGCAATATATTCTCGGCAAATCCATATTTAAAATAACAAAAGCTGTTAGAGAAAAATTGCTGCCATATTTTAAAAAGATCTCGGCGACATTTGGTTTCAGCAAGGTTGGGATATGTAAAGTCTTAAGTTTATGCGGACAAACCCGCTTCGATTCAGCCCTTGGAGGAAAAAATCACGCGTGTCATCGAAAATTGGACTCGACGGATGGACCATCTGCGACGTAGCAACGGCCAACATTTGATAGACATAATCTTCAAAAAATAAATGCCAAAGAATGTTGATTCAAATGATAATAAACATTTCCCATTAAATTTGAATTTTCTGTATTTTTTTTTTCTTAAAAAAAGTAGGGAACCTCAAAATGGATCACGCTTTATATGAAAATATAATAATTGTAATCATTGGCTGAAAGTAGCGGTTGCTTTTATATTTAAAAATATATGTTCATACTTAACTGGAGGGATACGGATTATCAAAAGTTTTGTAATTAATTGCGACCATAGAAAAAGAAGATTATATTAGCACGAAAACTCATGTTATTTAGAAAACTTGTTGTCCTAAGGTCCCGAAATGTTATGTTTCTTACCATATAGGAAACTTTATATGGCGCAGAGCTTTTTTTCAGCATTTCGTAAAGAAGACTTGGGGAATTGAATATGAATAACTACAAAATCGAACAACATACCAAAACAATTGAATTTTGTTTCTGAAGCCAACAATCCGTTGTGCCGTTCATATTGTCGTCATATAAATGTGCGGATTTCAAATTTATTTCCTTTTAAGTGGCTACGCCAACAAGAAAAGCTGCAGTATTTGGGCCACGGAGAGCAGCTCATTAGCGACAATTACACTCACTTAAGTCTACTTTTTGGTGTGGTGTATCGTCCGAAAGGATAATTGGATCATATTTTTTTTCAGAAGAAATTGCTCTGTTTACGGTGGTGCACATCGGACGATGTTTTAACCAGAGCAGTGGAGTCGTCAAGAAATAATGATAACTTCGACTCCATCTGCTGAAATTTTTTAGGCACGACTCCGACTCCAAGTCCAACTTCGACTCCTACTCCTTATTTGACCTTAAACCTATTTTGAATGCAGTATCTTTGAAAAATTTAAACCAACTAAAATATAGAAACATAATAGATTTAATTTCGGAACGAACGAGTTTTTCTACGAATTTTCGAAAGAAACGAGTTTTGCTACAATCCATATGGGATCGAACTAGTTTTGCAACACACTATAGCTCACCAAGGAAATTAATCATTAAACCTTAGTATGTTTTGAAATTTAATTAATAAATTAAAATTATGCAAACAGTGCTAAAAAATGTAACAATAGTTCTGTAGGGGAGAAATAAACTACACTAACTCACATCTTTTTTAAAATACGTTTTTTATACTGTAAAGCTACGGTCACACTTGTTAAATATTTGATCAAATAAGCGTAACCCCTACTTTTGTTAATAGTTAGTGAGATTTAAAATGGTCTTAATATAACAAAATAAACTAATTATACTACTAGACGTAGCAATAAACAGTTTTTTGTAATATGTGGTATTTTAATCAAAATAAATATTGATATTAAGCGAAATGATTTTTTAGTTTGGTTGTTGGTCCCGTTTTTTTCGTCAAATATTTGATAAGTCTGACCGTAGCTTTAGAATCAGAATTTTTCTCTATAGATGTGTGAATTCCCATAAGTATTATCTAATGTAGTTTTCGAGATAGAAAAGTTGAAAACAATACCAAGTCCAACTTGCTTAGACGTTAAGGGTATCAGGTGTGCTTAATGTTGTTTACCACTGAATTTGAAGAGGCAAAGAACATCAGGAGTCTTTTTTTGTAAATTGTAAATATTTGTTTTATTTTATTTGTTTAGTCAAATAATTCGACCAACTTTGTTAAGGTATGTATTTGCGAAGCAAAAACTGGCCACCAAGTCCAGTATATCAGTTTTAAAAGATAATCAAAAGATTTCAAAAGATTTTGTTATTCGTACTTAATTCCCAGTTTTTATTATTGATAAAAACACTTGAAATTTATTGTTGATGGGATAAGCTATTCCTATGCGCATTTCACTGGTTGCTTAGGCCAGATCATCAGGAAACTTCATCCATAAAGATTTTGGAAAAACTAAAGATATTAAACCAAATAAAACTGTTAAGCGTATAAGACTTATAGCAACAGTTCTACTTGTAACAATATCAAAGTTTAAACAAAACACATCAACAATAAACAGTGGGTTTATCTCATCTTTATCTCATCTTACATAATCAAAAGAGATTATCCAATAGTATAGTGTATTAAAAACAATTTATAATAATAGAATAAATAAAAAAAGTTATAAACAATTGAATCGTATAGATAGCTCATTATGCCCACATCCTGTAGCTAATTTTCTTACCTTTTTTACTACAACCACTGCTACAAAACTGCTAATTGCAACATTGTATTGCAAACAAGAATACTACAAACAACTTCCTTAACGGAAACTGTTGTTTTTATTTTTAGTTTTCTTAATTATTTACAAAACATTGTTTTCTTATTTTTGTGTAATTAAAGGATAATACGTGATGAAATCCCACAAACATTAATTTTCTGCTGGATTTCGACATAAACTGTCATGCAAAATCGCAGATGAGATGTTAAGGATATCTGCAGATTTTCGCAATTAGCAAAAAGTTTAAGAAAGTTAAAATTTAGTAGGAGAAAATTGTTAAACCATTGAAACCACCGCCTTTTTATGTTATTGGTGAGAAATTTGACTAATTACAACAGTTTACAAAAAAATCCTATAAAAAGCAATATATTGTTAAAATTTTCAAATTTTTAATTGCGAAAAATAAGGCAGATTTAAGTTTAAGTTAATACGAAAATTATTAAAACTGATTTTTATCGCAATACTTACGGAAAAATCAGATTTAAATATATTAGCGGGATAACATATTATATGACCACGGTGATCATATTGTTGAAACCACAACAGCACACAATTAAATTTTTGAAAAAAAATGGAAATAATTATGGATTTTGTAAACGGTTGTTCGGACCAGAAAAAAAATTGAAGGTGGCAGTTAAGGAGTTAAATTCGGGTTTAAGAGCTACATGGAAAGAATTATTGACTTGAACCAAGAAAATTTTGCATGATTCTCGCCCAAGCCAAAATTACTTATTGTTAATATAAAAATTTTACAAAATACGAACGAAATAAGTTAAAATCAAAAAATTATTATTGATTTTCTTGTTTTAAGAAACTTAATTGATTACTACCGAAAATAAACTTAATTTAGGTATGTATAAATTTGGTTCTCAAATTAGAGAACCATCCTGAGTCTTAGTTTTGGCCCGATTTCAAAACAATTTTTAACAACTGAATCAACAACAAAAAGTTTAGCAACATGCAAAGTTTATCTTTTATGGTAAAAATTGTTATTCTTGTTACCTTGGTTTAGGATTTTGCAAATATAACAGACCCGAAAAACTGCTGATTTGCGTCTTTCTTAAAATTTTCAGCACAAAAAGTCGATCGGCAATACAAACGAGCGATAACGGGAAAGTTTTCATACCAATTTGCATACTACTATGAAATATTATCCGAACACAAATTGTCGCTCGGCCACTTTGGGTTTTCGACCACAAAATTTTTAAATCTGCAATCAGTTTTCGGCTATATTGCCTCATTGCTGAGATAAACACACTCTTTTGGTGTCACTTTGCTCTGTTCGTCATTTAATGGCGTATAGAGCAAAATTTTAGACCAAAATCTTGAAATTGATTTCAGCTGGACATTTTGCTCTACGTGCAGCTGAAAATGTTAAATGCTAATATTTTAAATATATTTTTCCGTTAAAAAGAATTATTAAAAGTTCTCTCTTCTTAAACATTTAAAAATTCATGGTATTTTGTTACTCGTTAACTACTTAAAAAATTTCAAAACAAATAAAATAAAACATAAGGTTGTAGAAATACAATTCTCAAATTTTAAGAATTTTTCTAAGATATCTACCCAATTAAATTTTTCGATACTTTCGTCTACTAAAATAAAAGTTCTTCAGTATATTCAAAATATGTAGCTTACTCACAATAAAATTTAAAGACTCAATTTCAAACAGCAAATATAATATAAAAAAAATGTTCCCGGAATAAATTACCAACACCGTTAAATATTTTTGAAACAGAGATAAGTATTGTTTAAAAAAATGCAAAACTTCAAAAAGATAAAATTTTATTAAATTTTATTTCTAATCCAGAAAAAATTAATATATAACTTGAAAAAAAAAAAATAAATTGTTTATTATCATTTGTGAACTTATAATAACTCTGTAAATAGTTTAATTTTGGTTTTTTGTAAATGAATGAATAGTTTTTATACCCTCCACCCACCACAATTAGTTGCGAAGAGCGTATACATACTAAGTTTGTCATTCCGTGTGAAATGTTTATTCTGGCTCCTTGAGTAATTCTAAGTAGATTTAGCCATGTCCGTCTGTCTGTCTGTCCGTCTGTTGAAAACACGCTCACTTTCAAAAAAATCAAAAAGAAATTAAAAATTGTTTGTAGTCATTCTAAGCAGTTTGGAATTGAAATCCAGCAAATTCGGTTCAGAAGGATCAGAGCTATGAATCAGAATGTGATACCACCATCTTCAAAAATTGATAATTTTGTTACAAAAACTAGCATAAATGGTGGAACAATGCAAGGAATGATATAAGATTTTGCAAAACTTCGTTTTATTTGACTGGAAATCATGCTGTTAAATTTCATTAAGATCCTTCCATAATTTACCCTAGGCCTCATATAAGCACTACTCCCGGAAAACAGTATAGTACGCCTAAAACCGTAATAAATATTGCTACCATAACAAATTTTGGCACGTTACAGTTTTATAGGATTAGAAATGACACAGTAAAATTTCGTGAAGATCGGTCCATAATTTACCCTAGGCCCCATATAAACCCTACTCCAAGAAAACAGTTTAGTACGCCTAAAACCATAACTAATAATGCTATCATAACAAATTTTGGCATGTCACAGTTTTATAGGACAAGAAATGACACTGTGAAATTTCTTGAATATTGGTCAATAATTTACCCTAGGCTCATATAAACCCTACTCCCGGAAAACAGTTTAGTACGCCTTAAACCGTAATTAATAATGCTATCATAATAGCAATTGGTACGTCACAGTTTTATAGGACTGAAATTTTATTCCATCGGACTTACCGTTTATAAAATTAGAAATTCTTTAATTTGTTTCAAAATCTCCTACTGTGCAGCAGTGAAACCCACGCTATTAGAGAAAAATATGATGTAAAGCAAAAATGACCCAGCACAAACAAAACATGAAAATGAGTTCCAATGTGAACTTTACTCAACCTACTCGGAATGGAAACTTGCGACTTGGGGACAGAATAGAGTAAAGTAGCATTTAATGAACAATACGAATAACGGTAAATTTTTGTTTAAGAACAATAAAAAAAATATACAGTGAGTTTGGGTTGATGAGGAAAACACAAGTAATTCTCCAAACTTACACCGTCTTCCTAATGGTACATTTATAAAAATAAGCGCACAATTATGCGCTACGCAATAAATCACACATATGTGCAGTAAAATAAGTGAAGGAACTCTTAACTAGTTTTAAAAAAGAAAAAATAGCATTTCAAGTGCTACGCCATTTCCTTACTACGAAGCAGGTTTGTAAGGGAGAATACTAAAAAATAACTATAAAAAAACATTCAGTGTTTAATGCTGAACGCTACATTCACCAGTTTTTATATGAGTTGAATAAAGCGATTTTTGTGTCAAAAATGTATTGCTTCAAAGTGGGAACTCACCATATAAAATTCATGCCTTCCGTAAGCGAGATGGTAAGCGAAATTCTTTAATTTCTCCCTTACAAACCTGCTCCGTTTGAAGCTCAATTTTTTATTGAGTTATAACTAAAATATTTGTTGAAAACTGGTGACAGACAATCTAAGTTCTAGATTTATATATGAAATTTTAAACAAATAAACATTGATCTTAGAATGAGATATTTGAAAATGAATGCCAAGCAATTCATTTACAAAATTTTTAACGTTCCAAATTCTCTGTAACTTTCTTGGAAATCGCAAGTTCCCGTATTATTTTTCTGTAAAGTTTCATTGCAGTCAAAGTTCCTAAGTTCCTAAGCCCGAAATCTTTTTAGAAAAATTTCGCATCAAGTAAGATTTGTTCACACTTTTTTTCAAGTTACTCCTTCTTTATACTTTTCAAATTCAAAAAAGTTTCTAGCAATGAAAAAATTTTTAAATATTTTTTTAATTTTTTAACTACAATACTTATTAAATAAAATACAAATACAGCGATTTCAGGTCGATATTAATGTATGTATAATTTTTTGAATTTAAAATTATATTTAAATCAATAATCGAATCAAAAAATTTTCAATATTTCGTCTCATCTTTGCTCTGCTTTGCTAAAGTTTATTTTGACTTATTTTTCCATTAAATTAGTTTGTTATCTTAAAAAAAAAGCATTAACTATAAAATTAACTTTAATGTTACTTTTCTATATATTTCGAAAGCCAATCAATTTTAATACCTCCACCATATTTTTTATGAAAATAAAATAAATTTATAAAACAATATTTTAACAATTTTAAAAGTTATCTTATATTTATTTAGTTTGTTTTTCAGTTTTACACTGAAGTTGACATCAACATGCCACCTTTTGTTCGTTTTAAGATTGAAAAAAGTTTTACTTGCAACACATCGAAACAAAAGATAGATTTTAAACCATGGAGCCACAAAACGATGAGAGGAGTGCAGGGTAAAGTTTTGTTTCATACTGCGTTAAGTGGAAAAGTTTTGATGTTGCATTTTCTGTATTGATTTTTGTTGAGAAAAACTTAATATGGAGAATAAAGAATAGTTTTTTTTTTTTTCAAATGAAACTTTTTTGCTTTATTGTTGCAATTACAGATTGAACGCAATAGAAAAGGCTTTAAGAGGAAAGTGTATACAAATAAGTTGAATAACATTTTCCAAAATAAATCTATAGGTTATATATATATATATATGTAAATATATGTTTATATTTAATTAATTTTCTATATGTAAAAGAATAATGGTTCTAAACTACATTTTATCCCTTAACATTGTATTCCCTTCTTAAGTATGCACATATTCTTATGTACAAACAAATTCATTACTGACCACATATATCTTAAACAAAGGACACTTAAAATAAATCATGGATTCATTTGGTTTCACGTGATAATTAGTAAAATGACACTGTCACTATTGTTGACAATGACAAATCAAACTCAAAACGATTATGGTTTGTTTCCAAAGGTGATAATGCTTTAATTACGCAATGTACTCTTTAGAATACAACATCGCCGACATCATAATCATTGTCCATCCACCAGCCATCTTCCCCATCCATTAAACCATTTATACAAACATGCGAAACTTACATTCCTCATTCCTATAAACAAGCGCACTTGCACTTGCAACCCAATTATCATTATCGCATACAGAGAATATTCGTTTGGCTACAAATTGTGTCTGAATATAAATTATAATTTCTCGTTTTCCACATTTGTATAAGTGGTGTGTGTGCATCGCTAATTCTCAAAGGTTTTGTAAATTATGCCACACGTAAAATTGTAAATAATTAATTTTGATTGTTCAAGATAAATTCGAAATTTCGTAGAAGATATCAATGCGGTAAATTGTACTCAAAGACATGCAAGGATTTCGATGTGTATCTACAAATATGAATTTCAGGTGGGTGTTAAAATTATAGGAAAAGCCATTAAGGTAAAATGGGAAAATTTATTCTCAATGCTCAAAATCAGATAATTTCTCATATATTGTTATAATCTTATATTCAATAAAAAATCAACTACTGAATTTTTGAATTAAAAGATTTAACCCCGTATTCATAAACGATTATTAAATTTAATAAACGTTTATGAAGGATAATTTTCATAGTAAATTTGTTTTTTAAACCTTTATTAAATTTAAAAAAATTTTTGGAATGCAGGCATTAGAATTCAATTCATTTTAAAAAATGTCCAATCCCGCCCACATTTTATCGGACGTTTTGAATTGATAACCGAGATGCTTGTATCAAATTTGGAAAATTAGGCTCTTGCCGTTCCTCAGATATACACAAATCTTTGATGTCTTTGTATATGAAGTGTCACTCCCATTTGTCCAATCTCGCCCAAAAGTTGTCGGATGTTGTGTATTGATAACCAAGATACTTGTACCTAATATGGAAGCTTTGGCTCCTGCCGTTCTCCAGATACACATAAAAGTAAAATAAAAAAAAACAACAAGGGGATAACCCATTTCAATGGACAGATGGACATCGTTTAATCAACTTATATCCTCATAAGGACCCAGAATATAATGGGTGATTTTTTAGCTATTTTCTTTTTGGCAACACTGGTTTAAACAGCTGACGCTGACGGTTCGTGTTTTGTTTCACTGTCAAACAGCTTCAGTTTGGCCTATAATTTAACCATGAATCGTCTTACAAACGAACAACGCTTGCAAATTATTGAATTTTATTATCAAAATGCGATCCACTTTTTTATCGAAAAATTGTGTTCAGCGACGAAGCTCATTTTTGGCTCAATGGGTACGTTAATAAGCAGAATTGTCGATTTTGGAGTGAAGATCAGCCAGAAGCATTGCAAGAGCTACCAATGCATCCAGAAAAAGTCACAGTTGGGTGCGGCTTATGGGCTGGTGGCATCATTGGACCGTACTTCTTCAAAGATGATGCGAATCGTAACGTAACTGTGAATGGAGAGCGCTACTGTGAGATGATATCCAACTTTTTTTTGCCCAAAATGCAAGAACTTGACTTGCATGACATGTGGTTTCAACAAGACGGTGCCACATGCCACACAGCACGCTTAACAATGGACTTATTGAGAGGCGAGTTCGGTGAACATTTTAATTTAAGTGCGGGACCGGACAATTGGCCGCCTAGATCGTGCGATTTAACGCCTTTAGACTATTTTTTGTGGGGCTATGTTAAAGCTCATGTCTATACACACATGCCCGCTTCAATTGACGCATTGGAAGACAACATTGAAGCATTTATTCATGAGACACCGGCCGAAATGTTGGAAAGAGCATGCCAAAATTGGACTAAGCGGATGGACCATTTGAGGCGCAGTCACGGTCAACATTTGCATGAAATAATCTTCAAACATTAAATTATATGGACCCTACTCGATTCAAATAAAGATTTCATGCATTTTTCTGAATTTTATGTGTTTTTTTTTTAACTTTTCAATAGCTCTTTAAAAATCACCCCTTACATACTTGATAGGGTCTAAGATCAATATTGTTGAAATTACAGACGGAATGACAAACTTATATATACCCTTTAACATTCGTTAAGGGCATAACATTTAAAGGGTCTCGGCATTCCCTTGCTGTAAAGCCGCAGGAGAATTTTAAAGAACAACTGTAACAACTAAAAATTCAATGTTTAAAGTTAATCGTTACACTTACAAGTTTTTATATGCGTTGAATAAAGCGCTTTTTGTGTCAAATATGTATTGCTTCAAAGAGCGAACTCGCCATAAAAAATTCATGCCTTCCGTTATAAAGATACAAGCGAAACTTTTACATATCTCTTTTATAATCCTGCTTCGCTTGAAGCTCCCATTTTTATTTTAGATTTATTTAAAGTTAAACGGCCGTATTCATAAAAAGTTCTTCTTTTAAGTTTAAAGTATGAAATAAATATAAAACGCTTTATGTCTTATAAACCTCTTATAAAAATGCGTATTCATAAACGTGCAATAACAGCTTTTTAACTATTAACTGTTTGTAGCGATTTTATGTTTAAGTATGGCAACTTTTTTTACGTTTTGTTGCCATTTTATTGCTAGTGATGCATGAAACTTCTATTCGGTTCACATGATATTCTATAATTTATATATTTTTTTATAATTAAAAATCTTTAAAATTATTCTAATAATATAAAAATACATTTTATTTTAGTTTCTGAACAAAATTTTGCCGAAAGGTATTATTTATAAAAATGTTTGTTTCTTTTTTTTTTAAATATACGATAAGAAAGTATTCGAATGAAAAGTTTGTTTACTTTTTATTAGCATCACTATTATTTTGATTGCTTATTTTCCTTATTTTTTATTATTTTTGAATAACAATTCGTTCTTTAAAACATTAAAAACAAAAAATTAATTGCAATAATCTTAAAAATAATGAAAGAGAATATCTGCATTTGCCTCTGAACGCATTCATTTAAATAACATAACAAATTTTTAAAATATTTAACAATATAACTTAAAATTGGTTGTCTAAAATAAAAAAAACATTAATTAAATGTATTTAACATCTCCATATTAATAAATAAAACGTTTTTTCCATTATTTTTAAACATATTTCAGAAAAATAATATTATAAAATGCAAACACTTATCAAAATGCAATTTTATTTTTGGTTTAAAGAAGGGTAAATCCAACAATAAATTTTCTTACTTTATGAATGGTCCATTAAAGGTTAAATAGACTATTTTTCGTTTATGAATACAATTTTGGCAATTTTTCTTTACATTGGGTGATTTTTTAAGAGCTATAGGAAAGTTTTAAAAAAAACACATAAAATTCAGAAAAATGCATGAAATCTTTATTTGAATCGAGTAGGGTCCATATAATTTAATGTTTGAAGATTATTTCATGCAAATGTTGAACGTGACTGCGCCTCAAATGGTCCATCCGCTTAGTCCAATTTTGGCATACCCTTTCCAACATTTCGGCCGGTGTCTCATGAATAAATGCTTCAATGTTGTCTTCCAATGCGTCAATTGAAGCGGGCATGTGTGTATAGACATGAGCTTTAACATAGCCCCACAAAAAATAGTCTAAAGGCGTTAAATCGCACGATCTAGGCGGCTAATTGACCGGTCCCGAACGTGAAATAAAATGTTCACCGAACTCGCCTCTCAATAAGTCCATTGTTAAGCGTGCTGTGTGGCTGGCACCGTCTTGTTGAAACCACATGTCATGCAAGTCAAGTTCTTGCATTTTGGGCAAAAAAAAAGTTGGATATCATCTCAGGGTAGCGCTCACCATTCACAGTTACGTTACGATTCGCATCATCTTTGAAGAAGTACGGTCCAATGATGCCACCAGCCCATAAGCCGCACCAAACTGTGACTTTTTCTGAATGCATTGGTAGCTCTTGCAATGCTTCTGCTGTTCTTCACTCCAAAATCGACAATTTTGCTTATTAACGTACCCATTGAGCCAAAAATGAGCTTCGTCGCTGAACACAATTTTTCGATAAAAAAGTGGATCGCATTTTGATAATAAAATTCAATAATTTGCAAGCGTTGTTCGTTTGTAAGACGATTCGTGGTTAAATTATAGACCAAACTGAAGATGTTTGACTATCGATAGTATCGAATTCTTTGTAGAACTCCTTAATTTAATGTGTAAGTAATAACCGTACGTTTCCATGTAGAAATGAAAAGAAATGCAATTTTCCAAATTTGGAATAAAGTTTAATCTTTCTTAAATTTTCAGTAATTTTCCTTATGCAATAATTCGGATTAATAACGTTTTTAAGACAATCTTCAGATCTCCACTAAAAAAGTTGTCATATTTCAATTTATTTTCGATTGCATATGAAGTTGAATTTTCAAAATTTTAAGAATAATAATGTTCACTGGGTAGTATGCAAAAAAAATTTAAATGTATTGAAAGTAAATCACTTTTTCAAAATTTTTTAAAATTAAATAAGAATTTTCGTTTGGGAAAATATATTGAAGCAACAACTAAACTTCGTTTTTGCTTTCAATATAAATTTCTAAACTTAGTTAGGGTGTGTGTGAAACGGTAGCAAAGTTGTATGATGACTTAAAATTGTCAAGAATTTCTACGCTAATGTTAAAATTTATAAAACTTTACTTACATGAGTACTTTGCTATCGTTTCACACACACCCTTAATATAGAAAACTTTAATAAAGGTAAAATTACTTTAGTATACTTTTTTATATAAACTCGTATTTGGCGATTTTTGGCGAATCTTTTTTACCTAAAATCTAAAAGTATTAAATATTGGCGATTTTCAGGTGAATTCAGGTGATTCAGGTGATTCAGGTGAAAAATAATTTGAGAAACCTGGTACATACATTTATAAAATTTTTTGCTTTGGCATGAGGGTAAGCAGGACTATGCAAATATGGTTGGTCCTTAAGCCGACAAGATAACTGCCGCAGCTAGCTAAGCTCTGCGGCAACCATGGCTGGCTTGTTGTTGGCAGATAAAAAAAAAAATTATTGATAGTTTTGTTAAAAAAGATTTCAACGATAGTATCGCTATCGAAAATAAACTATCGATAGTCAAATGGAAAGAAAACTATCGATACTATCGATAGTACTACCGATTGCTTGCCAGCTCTAGACGACAAACAATATTTCATAAGGTTTTTAATATATTTTCCTAAAAAAATTAAACAACATGTAAACCGAATGCTGCAGATTTGCCGCTTCCCTTAATTTTTTCCGGAAGATCATTCACGTTGAACTGTATTTTGTTGCCAAACAATGCCCAATTTGTCGTATATAGAGTGAATCTACCCCACAGTTGGTTTATGAGCCGAAGTTACGCTCTGCAGTTCCATCAGGTTTTACTTTTTCGAAAATACGGTCGTTCTCTTACGGAGTATAGGGACCGTAACTTAATAACACCCTTTCAACACTGTATGGTTCTAACCAAATAGTACAACTTGTCATAAAATCAGGCCAATTAAGACAAAATTTTATGGAAATTTCTTCAATAAGCCGATATCTAGAAACTGCATGTTCCGTTGACTCTTAAGGCCGTGCTTAACCTACTGTCAAAAATTACCAAACAATCTCTCAAATGTATTTAAAAAAACAATAACAAAATCAAAAAACAATTAATTCCGTACGGAATGTACGATCAGTTTTGCACTTTGCAAATGACTGTTTCATAAAACTTAACAAAAAGTTTCCGTGAGCTTAATATGGTTTGCTTCATATGATTTACATGTATTCGCACATTAGCTTAATCCAACTTAAGCACATTATGGTTAGGGCTTTAAGGTTTCCTGATCTTACTACGCCCAATTTTTCCTTCAGGGGTTGTTGCGAACAAAAAGTCTTTTTAACCAAACCGAAAATTTCGTTGATTTAGATTTATGCTTTAGAACAACAATGGAGGCAATTCCTGCCCATTTGGTCGATTATGCTGACCGAAAAAATCACAAAGTGCACGAAATGCATTTTGATTTGAGCCCCCATTTTCGTATAAGGATTCAACAATCTTAACGCGCTGTTAAATTAGGTACCTCTCCATGGTTAAATTTGTCAAACACTGAAACAAAGAAATGCCAAAAAACACGACGTTAAGGTGTAACACACAATTAACATGGAGCATTATGGCAGAAAAAAAAGGTCTCTTCGAGTTTCTTTAAATGTATCATGCATTTCAGTTATATTTTGAAATTTATTGCCGGTAGATGATATACTTTCTTTAATACACTGTAGCGAACGCATTTGTGTAATGCAATTGGAATTATCTTGATATTTAATTTACCCATTCCAGTTTCTTACAATAATTAGAAAATTGCTTCAAATGAAAATATATATAGGAATTCTTAACATCAACATTTTTTTTTGGCGGACCAATAGTTCTAACACAAAAAAGTTAAACTTCACATTACACGGAAAGAATTATTTACTAAATCACCAGAAAATGTGACTTGAACTAAGAAAATTATGCAGAATTCCCGTCAAAGCCAAAAACATCTTATTTTAAATATATTTGTGGCTTGGTTTAGGCAATAAGTAATGGCTCAAAGCGAACTAAAATTTACTTAAATACAGCTAAACAATAATTTATTTTAATTCTAAAGTTACTTAAATCAAGTTTTCGTTGCTTATGGCCAATTCCAATTTCACCAATTCTATTTATATATTAATTCATGTTTGTTTGACATGAAGAACGAATTTTAAGCATAAATTGATATTGAAAAAAAATTGGTGAAATCGGCCATAAATATTTTACAAAATACGACGAAAAGCCTGAACTTTTTACATAAAAACTAATGCTTGTTAGTTTAAGAAAACTTGATATTAAAATAAGAAACTTTTTAATGATTTGCTTAAAATGTCGATTCGAATAAAAATTAGTTGAATCAAACCAAATTTTCCGAAAAATTTAAAGAAATCCCTAGCATTTGTTTCTTAATGCAAGAAATTCGATTCTATTTGAAAATCAAAAAAACCAGAATAATATTAAATAAATGCAGCTTGATATCAGATGTATATTTCTTATTTTTAATAAAAACTAGCTACTTTTGTATTTCTTGTTTGAAGAAAATTTTTTATCAAATACGTGCATTTTTTGATCATGAGAAAATGTTTCTTTATTTAAGAAAATTTTACTAAATACGAACAAAATAAGTTAAAATCATGAAATAATTTAAGGATTTTGGATTTTCTTGTTTTAAGAAATGAAATTGACTACTAAAGAAAATGAACTTATTTTCATGTAGTTAGCCAACAAAAGTGAATGGGATTAATGTTAACTTTAACGTTTTTGCATAAGTCGGATTATGTTTGTATATTTTTAACTTAAGCGTTAAGACAACTTTTTTTTTTTAATAAAAATAATGAAAAATGTATATTGTATACATGAAACATTAAAGGAATTCACGTCAACTTTTTTTAATCCTTGCAACTGTGCAAAAAAGCATAGTTGCACTTATTTGACGACTGCAACCCATTTTGTTTGCAACTTTAATTTTCAGCATTTCCGAGACCATTTTTTTAACAACGCACCTTCCATTTGACAATATTTAAAGCTGCATGCACTTGCGATTATTTTAAAACATTTTTTTAACAAAATTCAATCGTAAGTTTCTTGAAAATTACACAAAATGAATAATTTTATTAATTTACAAGTAGAATTAATAACTATCTACCTTAAAAAAATTTTTCAGATAAGTATTTCAGTATTTTTATTATTTCTACTTTTCTATTTACGTCCACTTTTGACTTAACTGCACAAAATTGATAATTTTTGGCATTATTCTTTAAAATCCCATACAAATTCCCTTTTTAAGTGCACTTTCTTTACCTGCACATTTAAGATAAGTACCCAAAATTTTTGGCATTTTAAAATTATTTTCATACAAAAAATTCAAGTTAGGTGCACTTTGACTTAACTGCCCAAAATACATATTTTCTGTAATTATTCTTCAAAATCGTTCTTTACGTGCACTTTGTATACATGCACATTTTTCATATTTTTGGGCAGCGTTAAAATATTTTCATATAAAACATAAAAGTTAGCTGCACACGTGAAAAAATATGGGGGCCACTTTATCACATAAATATGCAATTTTAGTTGTTAATAAAAACAAAAATCGCAAACAAGTCAAGTTGGTATCATTATAATTCATTTATTTTGTTTGCATGTACCTACGTGTATGCATATGGGTTGTGGTTACAGCAACTTTACCACGATTATATGAAAGGAATAGCAAATCTTAGGTCTGGAACAGAATAAATTAGTTGTAGTAGTAAAGCGAAAAAAAGTTCAAAATTTCAACGGCAACGACTACTACAACTACGTTCTGTTGACACTACTTTGCCGTTTTTAACTTTTGACAGCTTGCAGCGCTATTCTTAACGATGTACTACAGAGACTTTTCTGTTCCACACTTTATTGTTACCAATTTGGCTAACTCATTCTTTATAAAAATGCATAACAAATGACTACAGGTTGTTTGAACGTCATTGTTATTATCAATTTATTAATGAAAACACTGTAAATCCTCTCTCAAACACTTTATTTTAGCTGCACTTTTATGCAGGTAACCACAATTGCGTACCTGCACATTAAGGCAGCTAAATACATTTAAGATAGCTGAATTTTTGATTTACCTGCACAAAAAATCGTGCAAAGGAGATTGTGCAGCTAAGTCAAAATTACTGTACAACATAAAAGCTCAACAATTTATAAAATTTTTTAATTCAAAGAAAAAAATTAACGTCAAAATGGTATTTCTGCGTTGTTGTTTAGTGTAGATTTGATTTCATGAGTACTTTTGAAGCATTTTTTTCAATTTGGCAATGCCATTAAAAGTTGCAAAAATTTGATGCTTTTAATCTGATAATCTTGCTCTTACTTAGACCCTGACTATTTTGCATTATTTGTGCGAAATAATTGTGTATGTGGTTGTTGTTATGTTTTTGCACTTTTGCTTTTTCGCAAGGGTGCAACTTTTGACGTGAATACATTTATTATGTACTTTTTTATATGAATCGAAGAAAGTACAGATAGTACATATGTACAATGTAAATGCATGTGTAAGTAAGAAAGCGTTTGGGAACTGTGTACACGTAGACAAAAGTTTTATTGCCTTTCAAGTTCATTTTTAATTACATTTTAAACAATTAAAAGCATTAAAAATTATTGACCGCGATCCGGTATCGCGATATTTATTACACGCACATCGCAGAATAGCCTTATTTTATGTAATTAATCCATCAATACATTAAAATGGATGCGATCCAAATATCACAACATCTATTGAACGTGTAACAGTGCCCTCATAGTGATACATATATTCTTCTGTGTCATATCTTATCGACCCATTCCCATAGTATTAAAAACAAAAACCTTAAATTCGGGAGGACCCTTGTACAGGGGTCAGTTCAAATAATTGGCTGATTTCTTGCATTTTTAATATTTAATAATTCGTTTCCCTACTTCAAATGGAATGGGCGCTATTGCGTGGAAATTTTTTTTTTTTTTGAAGAATAAAATAGTTATTTGTTTATAACTCGGTTACTTATAAACAGATTTTGGTAACTTTTACTACAAGTATTGTACTTATTTTATGTACAAGAGACTATATAGACCTCATTGATTAAAAGAAGACTTTAAAAAGTAAAGTTAATCGGAAGATTTTGAAATAAATGGGTAGACATTAGAATCAGTCGTAATATTTAGCTTATATCTCAGTTATTTGTGGACCGATCTGACGGAATTTCTATAGCAAAGGAATGTGAGACATATATTTATATAACAGCTTAGTCCCCATCATATCTGGGATCTTCGGAGAATCTACTTCAATAGACAAACTGACGGACGGGTAGACGGGCATCGCTTTATTAACTGCGCTACTCGTAAGGATCCATAATATATATCATCGCTGCTATTTGTGATGATATGCACAAACAAGGAATATTTTATCAATACGGGAATAATTCTGGACTGTAATCATGAAAAAACAAGTTTTTTTGTAATTGAACTAAAAGGAGTGAAGAGCGAAATTATGAGATTGGAACCAGTCGGACGGCAGTAAACATCTCATAAATGACTTGAGATTGTTTTTGCGGGAACCAGCTTCGAGCAATCCGCTAATTCAGAAGATAAATGTGTGCCAAGTACTAAATAACCATCCTTAAAGACCCGTAGACTTTTGAATACGAATTTGGCGAATACGAATGTCGTTAAATAGGCGAATATTCGGTGATACGAATACAAATATTCGTAACATCACTATTACCGACATGAAGAAGTTTTTTTGTTTGTTTTTACTTTTAAACTATATTTGTATGTTAACAAATGTTAATTAAAATGGCCTTGAAATTTATATTGATGAATTAAAAATGTTGTGGATGGTGTTTCAATACTTAAAATATATTTTATTTTAATTAGATCTTTAGCATAAATGCAGATTTGTTATGAAATAAAAGATAACATTTAGTTATTAAAAATAAAATATCATCTACTTTGTATACATTTTTTGCTAAAGCTACTGATATGATAAAATAAATTACTAGTTATGAAATGAATTTTCGGAAATTTATTTTTATTTTTTTAATTTTTCATTACATTTGAGGAACAATATTTTAAATAAAAGCTTTTTTTCAAAAGAAAACAAAAATATTATAATAAATTCTTATTAATTACAATACAAAAACCGATAAATATCAAAATGTGTTTTCATTATAAATTTTCCAGAAAATATCAAAATGTGTTTTCATTATATATTTTCCAAAAAATTTGTATTAAAATATGAGTTTGGGTGACTGTGCATTTAAATTAATAATTAATTGGAATTCGTGATTTAATATTAAATAGTTTTTAATTGAAAATCAGAGATTAAGATATTAATTAAATTTGCTTTAGCCATTAGCGTGCCATGGAATTACACAGTAATTTATCATACCACTCAGTCCGCCAGTCAGTCGTTCATTTAACCCACCGGCCACCAGACAGGTAAAGGAAAAAGAAAATTCGAATCCTTTTTTTAGTTCAGCTGGGAGACGATAAAGTAAAAAAATATGCAAAAAAAATTCCAATAGTATTGCAGTGGATGGCAGGGATAAGTGTATGTATGCATGAGAAAGAGATTGATTGGAAGAAAAATGTAAAGAAAAAATATTATTAACGAAAACAACAAAAACTGGACATAAGAATTTTTCAATTTGAAGTACATTGAAGTTTTTTTTTAATTGATCAGTAAATATTCAATCGCCTTTACAAGTATTTAAAGGAAGTCGATTAATTGCTTTACAAATAGTGAAAACGAGGAAAATGTTGTTTAAATATTTACAGACTTAAGCGTATGCATGAAACATAAGTATGTATATGTAAATGTAAAAGTGTACCTTCACAAATGATGGGCATCTGAAAAGTTCAGCAGATACCTAATCGAATATATCTCTGCAAAAACTTTGTTTAACTCTTTTGCATAACCTTGTGCACTCTTGTAACACTTAATTCTTATATGTTGTACAGATACTGAATAAAATTGCTGGAAGTTCTTAAATTTAGAGCCTTGTCCCATTGTGCACTTAATACTAGGTAAAACAATACGTATACCGACAAACCCGTGTATTCGGACACCACACAGGTGTACTAATGGCAAAATTGTGTATTTTGTACAAAAGCAGTACTGTTGAATAGCAACAGCATACAGAGGCGAAGTTGGATCACCTGACGTGGCTTTATATACACGATATTTTAGGATGTATCTCTAATCACATTTGATAAAAAAAAACCACAGTCATCACGTGTTCACCGATTATCAGTACAGGATATATGTATCTTCTGGATTTCTGTAGTAAAAAATTACACTCTTGTCACTTGTTATTCGCCAATTTGTAAATCTGGACCAACTTTATTTATTGGGTACACCCGGGGGATGCAACGCCAATAACTAGGGTTGTCTTCTTGACAGTTACTGAGTATCCAATTTGACTCTAATTTACCATGATCTACCAAAGGTCTTTGCAGCCTGCAACTATATGCTTTTAACTAGGTACTCTTCAAGAGGCATATCCGCAACCTCGAAGGGACAGACAGCGTACTATTACTTACAAAATTTGAGCACCCAGTCAAGAAAAAATTTATCAATCATTGCGAAAAGATGAAGTCTCTGACGATTAATATGTGTTGCCCTCCAATTTATGATTGTACGAAATAAACGATTGTATGTGTGAAGCAGTAGGAAATTTGTTTATTTAACTAACTGAAGGCAGTAGTAGCGCAAATATATTATTGTTTGAGTAATTGAAGTTAGAAGCAGAGAGAATAAAGCAATTTTTAGTATGTGCTTTACTTTTTTAATTTTTCTTATAAGAAATAATGAAATATTTTAAAACGATTAAAGAATGTAATACTGTGTTTTTTTATATTTTTTTTTTTTTTTTTTACAATATTTTAATATAAAAGATTGTCTTACAAAACATGACGGAGTCACATAAAAATCTTTCAAAAAGTCGTATAACAAAAGCCAGGCAAAAATCTTAATTTTATAATATATTACAAATTATCCAGGCAGAAAATAACAAGCCCAATGTTGGCAAAGCATTTCCTAAGGTTTTTGGAACCTTGGCAAAATATTACAAGTTCTACTTTTGCAGTGTTCTGCCAATACACGAATGATAACCTCATGATGTGGTTGCCCGATTCTTTTTTAAATAGTTTGGTAAACACTGCAAAAACCACAATTGAAGAGCTTTGCTAATAAATTTTTTTGTTAAGTTAACATATTCACAATACTTCGAATGGTAAAATCACACTGGAATCGAAAACATTTTTTTCTTATGTTCAAATTTAGGGATATAAAATTACAACCGTTCCTCCTGATAACACTGCAGAACAGTCATTTAGCGGTGGTGAACCGTTTTCAATTTATTCCAATATATGTAGTGAAAGTGCCTTAATTTTGGACATAATGATAGAGAAAAATGGAGATTAGATTTGAAATCAGCGACCTCAAATTAGTAAAAATTGGCAAATAAGTTCCAGGCCGCACAAAAAATGTTAAATTTTGTTCCCTTGCACGCAAAGGAAAAAACATGGTTGTGCAACAAATTATGATAAGATTCATGATTGTAGTCACCATATTACGATTATTATTGAATCAAATTATGACCAAATATATTCGTAATATTACATCATAATATTTGTCCCTTAATCATATTCTTCTCGTATTAATCATAATAAATTAAGAAGTAATCATATTATTGTCATGGCAATCTTAACAAATTTGGAAGTAATTATATTATGATACAGTGGTTCTGACACAACAATAAAAAAAATTAAAATTTGTTTGCATCGATTTGTAATTTTGTGGACCTATACAATTTTTTTAATGTAAATACAATTTTTTTTAATTTTTAATTTCTTTAAAATTGTTTTTTTTTAATGAATATTTTTTTTAGTTGTTAAACCACTCACTTACAAATAATTCGATAGGCTTATTTAAAGCAAACTACACAACTGATTGAAAATTATTTTATGGCGATTACAAAATATTGTTAAAGTAACGATATTTTGATTGAATTCTAAACATATTATGATGATTATTTTTCGGTCAACAACAATCAAATTTATAATTGCGATTAACATTGATATGTTTACAGTAACTACAATATTGCTGATAGAAAATACAAAAACCAATTATTTGTGTTCAATACATTGTTACTATAAACATAGTGCAGTTGCCGTAACCAGCCAATAAAAAATGGAGCTTCCAACGAAGCAGGTTTGTAAGGGACAAACATAAGAGTTTCGCTTACCATTGCGCTTACGGAAGACATGAGTGTTATATGGCGAGTTCCCACTTTGAAGCAATACATTTTTGACACATAAAGCGCATTACTCAGCGCATAAAAAAATTGTTGGATGTAACGATCAGCTTTGAACACTGAATGTTTTGATACCGTTATTTGTAAGTATTCTCTCTTACAAACCTGCCGTAGCACTTGAAATTTAATTTTTATTTTTATAAAAGTTGTTGTGAGTTCTTTCACTTACTTTACTGCATTTCTGTATGTCTAATTGCGTAGCGCATAATTGTGCGCTTTTAAATGTACCATTAGTGCTTCGCAAAATGATAAAATTTTTTACTGGGCATGCACAACCATATTTTTCTCTGCGTGCGTGTAATTAATAAATGTTTTTTAAGTATATGAAATGTTATAGTTGTATCAAAAATTTTCAGTAACAAACTTGTGATATGTGAATGAGATAATATTTAACAAGCAACATTTTTAACAAAATGCTTGATTTTTTTGAGTAACCATTGCATTGCTACAATTTTTGAACGGTCGAAAATTTCTGCCAGCGATTTTATTAAATACTTGCGAATTTATCCAATTCGCCTGTCACAACGAAACTTTGTTAACATCCGGGTCTGCAAGTTGTTAAACAGATGATACTCTTAATAATCTATTTTCATGTTAAATCTTTATGATTGTTAAAAACCTTAATCGATACAAGAAGAAAAAAGTTTATATCCTCTCAGGGGATAAAAATTAGCTCAAACATTGTTGGAAAATGTTGGAAAAAATTGTTCGTTATATCTGCGAGTAATAATGTTTTTAAATGTACATATCGTTACTTTAATATAGAAAAGCCCTAACTAACATGTTCCTTACTTTACAGGAGAAGGAAAAGACTTAATAAAAATTGTAGTATCGTAGTTGCGATTTTTTTTAAACGCAGTTTTTTATTAAATTGCTTATGCCTAATAAATCACTGATGGCTTAAACGCTGGTTTAGTTGAACTAAACTTGAATTTATATGTAGTTTAAACTCATCAACAATAAATCAGTGTCCCATGTATTACATGTTGTTAAAAAAATAACATGTGGCAGCACTACGACAAATGTTGGCAAATTCATATGATTTGTACTGGTAGTTTAAACGCCCAATTTCATGCGTTTAAAGATGGTTTATATGTTTAATGATTTATAGATTTGTTGGTTTAAACACATTTTAAACCAAAAAGAGAGTTTAACTTGCTCTGATTTTTTAGCCCTTAGAGAGTTTAATAAAAAACTGCGTTTAAAAAAAATCGCGACTGCAAGAATATAATTTTTATTAAGTTTTTTCCTTCTCCTGTAAAGTACGGAAAATGTTAGTTAGGGCTTTTATATATTAAAGTAACGATATGATTTCTTTTCTTTTTTTATGCCAGAATTAAAAAGATAGCAAAATCCATTTTCCTTTGTTACACATAACTTTTCATCCAGCCCTCGTTTATTTTTCAAAAAAATATACATACATATATAAAAATTCAAAGTTTGCTTTTAATTAAATTTGTTTCGATGGCTGGATGTATAGAAAGCATGTGAGTATATATGTTTATGCGTATTATAAACGACTGTTTTGGTTTGGTAATTTAATTTTATGGCCAGTGTATGTGTTAAACAAATACATTCACGCCATAACATACAAATATTTATATGTACTCACCTATACATACGAACAAATTCCAACCCAAGGAAACAAAAGTATTGTGACAAAATTGTATAAAACTACTCAATGCCACAGATTTTACATGGTTGGTAGACGGTAGAGTAGAGAGGGTGAAAGTAAACATAAGTATTTGTGACACATCGAAGGTAACGACGACAACTATGAAAAAATTCACATCATAAATGTTGTTTCACTACAGAGATTTCAAACGATATACCAACGTATTGTCGAGATATTAGTGAAATGTAGTATATGAATATTATTAACGTTCACGTTTTGTTTATATGAATCGAAGTATGTACAGATAGTACATATATACAATGTAAATGCATGTGTAAGTAAGAAAGCGTTTGGGAACTGTGTACACGGAGACAAAAGTTTTATTGCCTTTCAAGTACATTTATAATTACATTTTAAACAATTAAAAGCATCAAAAATTATTGACCGCGATCCGGTATCGCGATATCTATTACACGCACATCGCAAAATAGCCTTATTTTATGTAACTAATCCATCAATACATTAAAATGGATGAGATCCAAATATCACAATATCTATTGAACGTGTAACAGTGCCCTCAAAGTGATACATACATTCTGCTGTGTCATATCTTATCGACCCATTCCCATAGTATTAAAAACAAAAACCTTAAATTCGGGAGTACACTTGTACAGGGGTCAGTTGAAATAATGGGCTATTTTCGTGCATTTTTAATATTGGATAATTCGTATCCCTAGTTTAAATGGAATGGGCGCTATTGCGTAGAAACCATTTTTTTTTTTTTTTTTTTTTTTTTTTTTTTTTTGAAGAATAAAATAGTTATTTGTTTATAACTTGGTTATTTATAAACTGATTTTGTTAACTTTCACTACTAGTATTGTACTTATTTTATGTAAAGGAGACTATATATGGGTCATTGATTAAAAGAAGACTTTAAAAAGTAAAGTAAATGGGAAGATTTTGAAATTAATGGAAAGAAATTAGAAGCAGTCGTGATATTTTGCTTATATCTCAGTTATTTCTGGACCGATCTGACGGAATTTCTTTAGCAAACTTTAACAAGGTTTGTGAGACATACAAAAACATGTAACCGTCTAGTCCCCATCATAGCTGGGATCTTCGGAGAATCCACTTCAATAGACAAACTGACGGACGGGTAGACGGGCATCGCTTTATTAACTCCGCCACTCGTAAGGATCCATAATATATATCATCGCTGATATTTTTGAAGATATGCACAAACAAAGAATATTCTATCAATTTAAACAATGAAATTTTGTCAAAACCTGAACAATTCTTGACTGTAATCATGAAAAAACAAGTTTTTTTGTAATTGCACTAAAAGGAGTGAAGAGCCAAAAAAATTGCAACAAACTGATTGTTTTTTTTTTTTCTCAACTTCAACAAAATGATTGCAATAATTTTGCATTATCATTAAGTGTAAGTAGGGTTTTTCCCGGGAATTTCCATTATTTTATTTCCCGTTTTCCCGGGATTTTTCTTGCGGGATCCCGGGAAAAAAAAATTCCTCATAATTTCAGAAAATAGCTTTTTATACTTTGAAATTTAGTTTTCTATTCTCTAAAAATTAGCATCTGTGGATGGGTTGTGGATTAGATCAATTAGAAGAAGTGAGTACATGTATTTAAATCAATTTCTCCTGAGGCAATAAATCTACTAAAAGCAGAATGGGCAGTGCAACAGTTGATAATTATTACATTTAGTGAAGTGAAGAGTTAATAAAGTACATTAATTCAAAATAAGATGCAGGCAGTAAAGTTTCATTGTCCATGAACAAGTCTTAAAAATAGGAGATACCTAAACATATCGCTCCTTTATTGCAACATAGTCATATCTACAAAAACAAACGATCTTGGCAAAATGAGATTAAAGTTTTCAAAATGTACCGATTTAAAGATATATTTTGCTATAACTTCGGCTCAGTTTAAGATATAATACGAGAAGGTATGAAGGAAAACTTTGCTAAAGTTACTTCAAATTTTGAGAAATGACTATGATGCAATGAAGCAGCGATATGTTTATTAGGTGATTAACACAAATTTTCAATTTCAATTTGTGTTGGTTTATATACCCGTGAAGTGCGGGGAAACCGAAATAAAATAACATTTTGGAAACTCGTGTAGGATACTACAACACACAACTTGAAAAACACATTGTCCTAAAGATTACAAATGGACCTATTGAAATGAAAAGGTTTGTAAGAATCAGTCCGGTTGATGCTATTTTTGCATCAACCTTGACATACATTTGACTGATATAGACGTTGTTTATAAAAAAGAAAAAATTGCTTCTGATTGTGAATCCGAAGCATGCTACAACGGTGCACTTTTAACTATTTGTCCAACCTCGGTAAAAAATGAACGAAATTTTTCGGAAACATGATAATTAGTAAATTAAATCTGGAATATACTTTTTGACGACTTACTAAGCGCTTTGAGTGTGTCAGAAAGTTATTTCCTAAGCCATTAAAAAATGTTATATATTTCTTTAAAATATTTTATGTATTTTATTTATTAACTTTTTGATCTCATATCTTGAGTACCTCAATTTTTATTTTGTTTTTATTATTGTTTTATGAATTAAATTGTTATGTTTATGTTATCTTTTTATCTTGTATCCAGAGCATAATAATACTGAATAAAAGCATAATAATAGGGAATAAAGGCGTGAGGTAATAATAATTCAAGTTTCTATGTCAATCTTCAATTAATTTTTTAGTATTGAACCATTTCTTTTGCTTTCTTTGTGAACAAGTTCCCTTACGTTTTTTTTATAAAAGTTTTTTTTTCATTAATTACTTAATACCAAAATTTACTTTGTATTTTTTATATGGAGCGGGATCCCGGGATCCCGGGATATTTAAAAAAATTTCCCGCTTTCCCGGGAATCGAAAAAGTCCGGGGAAAAAACTCTAAGTGTAAGTTAAAGCTGAAAAATTAGAGCACCATCCCATCAATGATATATAGATATATACTTTTTAGGGTCTAAAGCTATGTTCACATTATGTGTATTTGTCATGTGGATTGTCACTTTTTCACATGTTAAATTTGCACATATCGTCTGAACCCCTTCAAACAACATCATGTGTTAATGCTCTGTGTACAGTACACATGACATTGTTTATTTAGAACGAGTTCTATTTTCAAGTGCCAAAGCATCTGACATCAGCTGTTTTTATTAACAAAATTGTTTGTGGCGGCAAAAATTAGTTGAAATTTTGACACATATATATTATAATAGTAAATAAATAATATAACAAATAAAAACATACACAAAGTAATTATTAAAAATGTTTGTTTTTTATTTTTCATAGGTTATGTCAAATATACGTTACATACTAACAACTGAACATGTAAATTATAAACCTTATGTAAAACTCGAATTTTGACATACACATGTAATCACATGTGGGTAGAAAAGGGACATTCCACCTGGCAAGTACACATACAGCCCAATTATGAATACAAATTCCCCGGGAGTTTTTTTCCCTTTCCCTATTTTTGCAACTGAATTTACATAAGAAAAATGGGAGAAGGGAGAAAACTCCCGGGGAATTTTTATTCATAATTGGGCTGATAATGTGAACATAGCTTAAGATCGATATTGTAGAAATTCAAACGACAATACAAACTTATATAAAAAACGAATTTAAGGTCACCATACACGACATGGTTTTTTACATCACGAACGTACATGTTATTTTCTTCTGACATAGTCTAGCTTTTTTTCGCATAGTTTTTGGAGAAACCAATGTAGTTCAGAGTTCAGCCATCTTGATATTGTTTTCTTTAAATTCGAAGATACCGATTTTAAATATATTAATGAATCGTTTTTTATATATGTTTGTACATAATTTCTTTAAATGGTGAATTGACATACAAATTTCGGAATTTTCAAATAATAGCTTCAGCCTGGCTGCCGGTTCCTCACGGCATAGATTCCAGACAACATATTTTTTCATAACAAAAACAGCTGATGTAAAATTATTTGTCTGAAGAAAATAGTGTACACTCTAATTGAAAAGCAAAAGTTGGGGTCTAAAAAATGGTTTAAGTTCTAATCTTAATTCTTGAGAGGACTAAGTATATCACAAAATGAGCAGATCCCAACTAAAAATAAATGTGAGATTCACAAGGTAGTTCTTAACGCTACTCCCAAAACGCCATGATTTACTTTAATTTTAATCTGGCAACACTATTTTAACTCCGAAAAAAATGTATAATAAGTAAGCCTAATGTCATTTATATTTTTTAACGAAAGTTAATTGTCAAGAAGCGTCTTGGGACCTTCGCCATTCATCTTCTTTTGTAAAAAATTTAATTGCGAGGTGGCCTAGACGTGATACTAAAAGCCAAGGAGATTTCTTTTTTTATCCAGTAATTTTCATGCCAAAAAGTATGTAAAAATTAGTTAAATCTACTATGTATGTTTAAAAATATTTAATAATTGTTTTTAAAGGAATTTTAATATAAATACAATTTCTTGATACATCAAGTCTTTATTGAGCCTTGTATTTTATTCAAAATCCGGTGGAAATTGCTGGCTCGGCCGATAGCCTTCTCAACAGTAGTTATATGTCTTAAAATAATAACACGAAAAAATTAGACTTGTTCGACCAACCCCTCATAATTGAGTGTGCTCAATTGAAATGTCTGATAGTGACAGTAATCTATTGTTGGAATGCACTTATAGTCCAGGTTCTGATGTACCTTTTGACGATCCATTGGTCCATTGGTTTATGTATTGTAAATACTGAGCAGCCTACACACTTTACTAGTTCTAGCAGAACATTACTTGATATATTTATAACAGGAAATATGTCGAACCTGTTACTATTTGATCAAATCAATGCACCATGTTTCTCCAAACATGTCCTTATTTATACATATATCCTATGTTTTTAAAGTAGTGAACGCTGAAACACCAATAAGTTTTAATGATTTCCGTAACATCAACCTTAACGTATTGGAAGAATGTTTTAACACTATTAACTGGGAGGTTATCTCCAATTTGGTTTCTGCTGAAGAACAGCTTCAATTTTTTAATAGCCATTTGCACCAGCTATTTGATATCTTGGTTTCTGTGCGTACATACCGAGATGAAAAAACGACGAAGAACGGGTTCAATTCAACCATTAAAACCCTAATATATGTTCGAGATGAGACCTTGGAAAAGATTTAAAACTTCTGAATTACATGAAGAATACCGCTGAGCTCGTCAGTGCGTTAATAAAAGCATTAAAGACGCGAAAGCAAATTATTATGCAAGACGCTTTAGATAAGCTTTAGACTCTAAAAGGAAATGGCAGACAATCAGTGAAATTGGTATTGGGAAAAAATTACTTCTGCTTGTAATATCGATGTAAATCAACTAAATAAATCATTTGTTAATATTCCTTCAAGTATACCAGTGAATAGTACCCAAGCTGCTGTGAATCACGATAATACGACTGAAACTTCAGAATCTTTACAACATCTCTCGACACCACCTACCGTACACCGATTCGAATTTTCTGGTGTGCTTCAAGTTGAAGTATTATCATGTTGTCTATCGGTTACGTCGAATGCGGTCGGGCTGGACCAAATCCATCCAAGATCCATGAAACTTATTCTGCCTAAGTTACTAGGTTACATCACTCACATATTTAACACTATAATCACCACCAGTCAGTTTCCTAGTTGCTGGAAATATGCAAAGATCATCCCTGTACCTAAAACTGCAAATGAGTATCGTCCTATATCTATATTACCTTATTTATCTAAAGTATTCGAGAGAGAAAGAGAGAGAGAGCTCATGTAACAAGAGCAAATAAGTATAGACTTGACAAATCACCAGCTACTAGTTAAAAATCAATCTGGATTTAGAGAAAGGCATAGCTGTGTTACATCGCTCATCAGTGTCTCCGAAGATATCAGACGAAATATTGATGAGGTCGGAGTTACGTTCCTTCTACTTTTGGATCACTCTAAAGCATTTGACTCAGTTAACCATGAAATTCTTTGCACTTAGTTATATAATAAGTTTAGCTTTTCTTCAACTGCCACTACATTACTAGGAACTTATCTTACTGATCGGTATCAATCTGTTGCTGCTGGTGACTCTTTAACTACTGCTCTACTTGTGTCTTTGGGGGTACCACAGGCAGCTATTCTTGGGCCTCTATTATACTGCAGCAGTCATTTTTCTGCTGATGATGTTCAAATATATATTAGTTGTAAAAAGAACTTGATGCAAGATTGTATTGCTAAACTCTCTGTGGATCTATATCGGATATATTTATGGGCGTCGTCGAATGGACTATACTTAAATCCAAAAAAAAATCAAAGTGCCTGATTATAGCTCAAAGGAATCAAAATATTGTTGTTGATAATCCGATATTATTAGGAAATCAAACTATTTCAATTGTTGAATCAGCTATGAATTTTGGTATTATTTTTAATAAAACTCTTCAATGGAATTCTCACATTATTTCTGTTTCTGGAAAAATTTTTTCTATGCTAAGAACTCTATACCAATCACAACATGTTACACCTCTAAATATTCGTGTACTTCTCGCGAAAGCGTTTTTAATGCTAAAGCTACTATATTGTGAACTTTTTGCTTTCTGTGAATCATACAGTAAGAGTAAATTAACTGTAGCTTTCAACGCGATTCTACGATACGTCTACGGAATAAAAAGATATGATGGAACTTCTCTATATTCTAACGGCCTAATTTATAAAAAATAAAACCGGTTAATAGAGGGTTAATAAAATGGATTTTCATACAAAATCCGTTTAATAAACCCTTTATTAACATGTTTTATTTTTTATAAATAAGGCCGTAAATCTTTATAAATAAAGATAAATCTTGAAGTATTGCTTAAAATTAAATCACTAATACTAATTCATAAAATTATATACACCCGAGAACCAACTTATTTATACGACCGCCTACAATTTGCACGTTCTAATACACTCACAATATTCTGTACGTAAAATTAACTGAAATTGTAATATAAAATAAATGAAAGTTCAATTAAAAATCGGTCTACCTATTTTTCATTTATTTTTAACAAAAAGTTCATCTAATTTTTACTGTCAAGAATTCAACACCATATTCCGTAAAATCAAATAAATATTCAGTTATTATAAGACACCAGCATCATGACCGATATGGCTTCGCAATTATTTTACTTTTAAAATTTGATGTATTTAACTAAATTATTTTAACAAATAGAAAATGGGAATTGCTTACACAAAACAAGCAATTCATTTTTTATAGATAAGTAAAAATTAATTTTTGGTAGTAAAATTATATAAAATAGCTGAATATTTAATTGTTTTTACTGAATATGGTGTTGAATTTTTGACAGTAAAATTTTATAAAATAACTGCATATTTATTTGTTTTTACGGAATATGTAGTTAATTTTTTGACAATTAATTTATATAAGATAACTGAATATTGATTTGTTTTTACGGAATTCGCGGTTGAATTTTTGACAGTAAAAATTAAATGAACTTTTCGTTGCTTTAAATTACATTTTTATTTACTTTAACATAAAGAAGAATTTAACTCAATCAACAGACAATATTAACTGCAACTGAAAATCCGTATTAATATGCACTTAGTTTTTTGAATAACTGTTAGAATCAGTTTAAAATAAATTTGCTTGGAATTTTAAATGTTTATTTATTTAAAAATTACTGAACGGAATATTTCTTAAATAAACTACAGTCCGTTACTGTAATAATATTGTGAGTGTAGAGGAAAACAAATCATACAACTTAGATCTCGTACATTATTTTCTGAATGGCAGTTCTCTACAAATACCATACGACTGTGGAACTCACTCCGCAACACAGTACAAACTATAGGCAACGTTATGCAATTTAAAAATAAATTGTTCTCAAGTCTTTAAATATAACACCTTTTTTGTATTCTACCTCTGTGCTTATAAATAAATATTTTTCTTTTTCTCTAGTATATATTTTATGTATTTCTTTATTTCCTATAAAAGTATAATTATGTATTGCTTTGTCTATTTTAATGCATGTAACTACAATAAATTTTATCGTTATAAGATTACTGTAATTAAAAAGATTCAATTCTTGTTGTATGTATATCCAATTAATAAATAAATAAATAAATAAAAAAAATGCGAATAGGAAAAAATAGGGAATAGCTTATCCCAGCAACAAAATATTTCAGTTTATCAATAGTAATAATTGGGAATTTAGCACATTAAAACTAAATCTTACTTACTTACTTTTTGACTCCCATGAAAATCTTTGATATTTTCAAGAACTTTAAAAAAATCTTCGTCAATTTTTCTAAGTGTAGAAAAAGGTATTCGCTTGTTGGATTCTTATTTGGTTATTACTGTACAACAGTTCAATATTTCAATTACTGTGGTTACCAAGTGTTCGTTATATTTTGGTAGAGTTTATTGTTATTTTTTTAAGCTTTTTGCTATTATTGTCGGTTTGTTTTGCTGTTTATTTGTTGAGTGTTTACGTTTAACAGATTTACATGAATATTACAGTGTTTTTCCGAAGTGATTGTGTGTTTGTGTAAAGAGAGGAACGGGAAAAGCATATAAGTTTGTTGACTGTGCGATATGGAAGTGTTCAAGTAAATACGTGTAAGTGTTGTGATACCTGCATTTATACACATTCACATGTCACTGAATATTTTTCAATAATATTTGCATTGAAAACAAGCATACTCTACTTCGCAAAAAGCTGTTGTTATGAGTTTTTAAGATTTAGCTACTTCAGAAAACAGTAGCTTTAAATTTTATGGTTCACACGAGTTAATTGAAAAAAATTAGAGAAACATCTGTTATTTGTTCATAATATTTACTATATTTTCCATAGTTTCTTGAATTTATCCTAAAAGAAAAAGCCACTTTTAAACCATTGTATACATATCTAGTCCCTAAAGTATAAGATATCTTTCCAGTGACTTCTAATTAAGACAGGTACGCCCTTGAACTGTTCCCACATATAAACCTGTACCGTAAGCTTTAATCGAACTTAACCGATCACATTTTTTTAACAAAATGTGAAACACCTTTAAGACGCATAAAAACGTAATACATGCTCTTTTATGTAGGGTGGAAGAAAATATCACGGAATTACTTTTAATATTTACATTTATACTGACTCACTCACACACAAACACACACACACACACACTGATACGTATACTAAAATCCTATTATACACAAGAGAATTTTATAACGAAAACTTGTATAATTTTTACTTAAATTTAATCATCCAACATTTAAGCTTTAGACAATTTTGCCTGAATGTTATTTATATTTTACCCGTTTTCCAATTGTAAGCGAAATATTTACATCCCAACAGTTCTGGCGAATTTCTGAATAAGGATATCTGAAACAAAGCATGTGCTAGAAAATAATAAACTTACTGTTCTTATATCACCTTGTCTATTAGCTAATATAAAAGGCTCTAAGCAAAACCGCTATCGAAACATCGCTCTTTTCAGAACTACGGGGTCTGTACACAGAAAAAATTATTGCTGAATTATTTTCAAACAAACGCTTGTTTGAAATTTTTTTTAATTTCTACAAATTTTTTTACTGATTCAATTAATATTTTTGTTTGATTTTTAGTTTAACCAACAGAAATGTTGACAACTATTCAAAAATTTAATAAACGCGTTATTGGTTTCAAGTTTTCATAATTTTGTATGAAATATTTAACGCTCTTTAATGTTGTCGTTTTTTGCATTTATTTTATTTGATCGTAAGCAACACTTCTTTATGTAAAATATAAAAACAACAACAAAAAACACATACAGTCTATTTTTGGACGCTTTAAAGAAGTACAACAATAAGAAAGATGATAAAATAGCGTGGCGAGGTTTTTAGTAAAAAAAGACAAAAACAATATTAGGTAAAAAAACCTTTTACACTTTTTAAACAACAACAACATTAGAAAAAACAAAATAAATTTTTGGTTGGTTTCAAAGTTGGTAAAAAAGAATGAAAAACAAAATCCCGTTTTCAATTTTTTAAAAATGTTAAGTTAAATACCTACATCAAATACAAAAATAAAATGATGACGAAAAACATGTCGAGTCGGTCTGCTGCCAAGGAAAGGATACAGAAACAGTGAGTGAAGAAGAAAAACATTGTGTGCATAAACAAGACAAAAAAATGTGTCTCAAAGCCAGCCGCGCCTCTCTGCTCTGCCTTCATCTACTTCAACAGTGCTTGCTTGTGTGCGCGTCATTGCTTGTACAAAAACTTTTTTGTTTGATTCAGTAAAATTATTTGTTTGAAATTTGTATGATTTTCACTAAACTATTTGTTTGATTCAGTTAAATTATTTGTTTGAAAAAATCAGGGTTTTTTTCAATAAACGAAATGCAAATAAATTGTTTGAATATGCAAATTTGTTTGTATGACCGATTTCAGACAAAAAATGTTTTGATTCTACAAATTTTTTGTTTGAATTGGAAAAATAATTTTTTCTGTGTACTGTGTAATGCATACAGAGGTAAAAAAGAAACGTCGATGGGAGGGAGTACTCGTATTAGTTTGTGTATTATTAGTTTTTTTTTTTTTTTTTTTTTTTTTTTAATTTCCTAAGCTAATCCCGCGAAGCTCTATGCTTGTCTGCAGGAAAGAAACCAGAGTCTCTGGCGGGAATCGAACCCGCAACCTCGGCGCTGATAGACTAGCTCGCTACCAGCTAGCCTACCGAGGCACTCAAGTATACTTAATGTGTGTTAAAATGAATGCAGTTTTGTTATTTAATGATTTTAAGAGGGTTTTCCTGTTAAAATTTTGTGTATAAGTTTATGATTTTAATAACAACAACACAAATATGGCAAAATAAAACAAAAACACACACACACATGTCTACAAAAAAAGTGAATTATTGTTGGCTTACAATAAACAGATTTTTAACGGTGGAAAAAATAAATAAATTTAAAAGGATTTTAATTAGAGAAGTTACGAGTAACAGGTTATCCATTATTCGGTTTTAAAAGTTAAGTTTATTAAAACACACACATGTTTGGACCTTACCCTTACGTACGAAATACAATGTCATTTAAATGCCCGTCTCTAGATTGGTTGCAGCAGTTGATCCATTTGAGGAAGTTTTCGACCACTTTTTCGCAAACTTCAGGCGGTATCTCGGCGATAACTTGGCGAATGTTGGTTTTTAAGGGATTATCCGCCTAGACACGGTCTTTAAAGTAGCCCCATAAAAAAGTCTAAAGGCGCCAAATCGCACAATCTTGGTGGGCAACTAACGCCTTCAAAACTTCAAATAACGCATTGAGGGAACTTCCCATGCAATTAAATCAAAGTCGGGCGTGTAATGTTGCTCATGGCACCGTCTTATAGAAACCACATATCGTCCAGCTGATAATCTTTAATTGCAGGCCAAAAAAGACGGTCATAGCGCATAGCGCCTTGGCATCGACAAATTTGGACTATCTACCACACTGTCACTAACGGAAGATATAGTTTTGGCAGTGCACACATTACGATATTGTACATGCCTGACCACATCTGAGTTTCTTTATAATCTTGCCAATTCCTTGCACAGTAGGTCGATTATGACGACCATTATCACTCCTTTATGCTCGAAAAGTGACCACGTTTAAACCACTACTTTTGTAGTAAGTTTTAAAGTATTTTTACGCGATCTTTGTTTGTTAAACGATCCATATTCGCAAATGGCAATCCTTGCACTAAATAAATGACAATTTAGATGACAGATATTTAACAGCTGGCAGCCTTGACAGACCTTGAAACCGCGAAATGGATAACCCATTACAAAAAGCAATACAAAAAATCCACTAAAATGCAGATAGAGAAGCGAGTTGGAATTGTGACGAAATGCCAAATTGGTATAACAGCATTAGAATTGGCAAAAAAGTATGGAGTATGTCGAAAAACGGTCTTTAATTTGGAAAAAAAAAATTAAAGATAAAAACGGAAACTGGTCGAAAATATGTGACATTAAAGATGGAAGGTCGTTGAATTGTTAAAAAAAATCGCAAGAAATCCCGTAGCAGGTCTATTAAAAGTTGCTGTAGAGACAGAAAATATCATTGGAAAACACGTCAGTGAATCTCCAATTCGGACGAATAACTTCCCAAAGCAAACCTGTCTTTCGGTATGGCTAAAGGCGAAAGCCCCACAAGCCCAGCTACACATTCATATTATGGGGGATTAAGTAAAAAATTTACAAGGAGTAAGCTGAGAAGATTTTTTTATAAAAGTTGAGATAAAAAAAATCAAATTTTTTTTTTTTTTTAATTTACAGCTGATAGCATTTTAATAGGAATCATATGCCAAATCTTTTTTTTTTTCAACCAAAAACCTTGAAAACTTTCCCTTGTAATTATATTTCGTGGGCTAAATATTACTTTTTGGCTTATATATACACTATTCTTTAAAAAAAAGTTTTAAATACTTTATAAAATATATTTGCTTTCTTGTATCCTTTTTGGTTTATATCAATTTCCAACCCAAACGCCTAAAAGTATATTTCACGGTCTGTTTAAGACGTTTTACAGCAAAGAAAAGGGAATCAAAGGATTTGTTACTTTTATATATTTAATCCGTTTTTGCCCATTGTTTTATTTTTAAAAAGAAAAGTACAAAAAAAAACAACAACATTAACTGACACAAAGAGCAGAAATACAAACAGAGTGGAAAAAAAGGATACAACAAAGCTAAAAACTGAAAATTATACTGTGGCCAGAAGCATAATTCCGCTAAATAAATACAAAAGAACAGGACTAAAGGATGAGAAGAAAATGTCAAATAAAAGCCGTAAAGTACACTTAAAGAAAGTGTTCGTTGGTTGTATAGGAACACCACAAGATGAAAAAAATTTGGAAGTTAGTGTTACCTTATAATATGCACTACAAACAATTTGGGGGTTTGCTTATTTCCTTCTTTTTGTTTGTAGCACCAGAAAATAATTGGCCCTTTATATTAAAAATATTCTACATACGTGTAAACTTTAAAGACGATAAATCCATCTGTTGTTAAGTTTTGATTTTAGTACGATATTTGTTAAATAAAGTGAGCAGGAGGAATAATGAGCCTTATTGCAAGAGTCGTTGTCGTCATGGAAGTCATAGTTGTTTGAAATCGATATCAACGCAAACAGGTATGCGATGAAAACCAATCGTTTTCAAAATTATCGTTTTTGACAGGTGTGATAAATTTCGACCGATTTTAAAATCCATTTTTGAATAATAGTCTTCATTTTTAGTTTAAAATGCAGTACAATTAACTTATATAACATAAAATTTAAAAAAATGGAAACAGGAAAACGACATTATCAATTTCAAATCGTTTTGTTTTCAAAATTCTTGTCCATGCAGTGTTCGAAAATAAACACTTAATAACGCTCCTTAGTGTTCAGTTCGGTAGATTTGTGGAAAACAGAAACGGTAATAGTGTTTGTGTAGAAAATCATTAAAAAAAAAACCGTTACACTGTTAGTCATCTTTCGAACACAAAAATAATACTGTTTTTATTAAACTCAACAAAAGATGAGAGCATTTAATTCCGTTCGGTTTTTTTTTTTAATCCAAAAACTTCATTGAGTTCGGTTCAGCTCATTAATGTTCGTTCGTTTCTGTTGTGCGTAGCGTCCTTTTGGCTGGTAAAAAAACCAAAAAATGTTTACAAAAACAAAATACACATACGAAAAAAAACAAAAAGCCAGCCAAATAATTTTACACAAACAAAACATAAACACAATACATACGAAAGCTGTTCGTACTGCGGTCGTTGCTAAAATTTTTTGTTTGTTCATTTCTTAATCAATGTTAAAAAATGAAACATAATGGAATATTAAAATATACTGTTTGTCTACAGTATCACTACAATTGTTCTCTTTTTTAACTAAGAACAGAAAACTTTATAATGTTCGGCTCTTTCATGAAAATAGTTACGAAATAAAAAAAATAGATATCGTTCTGGGTGTGTGAGCCGAACGCTAAATAATGTTCTGTTCATTTTCGAACTCTGTTTAATCACATACCTGATAATACCACATTTTTAAAAACGGCTGAAATTCGACAACGATACTCATAATAAGGCCGATTTTAGCGTCCAGTATAAAAGGTTTCAAGTCAGCACTATTTCCCGAACATATTTAAAATTGAGCGTAGACGTAATGTAATTTTTATATTATTGTAAAAAGTCGAGCTGAACCACTTTAAATATATGTATGTAATCGGGGTCATTGAAAATTTGAAATATATTACCGATTAGGGAAAAATTTCTTATTTTTTACTCCGTATTGTATCGTTTTATTGAGTGTCGATAACAAAGTGTTTCATCTTACTGGTCTCAGCCCTTAGAAAGCACAAAGACTAACCAACTCTTTCCTACAAAAATATAAAAAAACCACCTGCTAAAAAGGTGCCAAGGATAACAAAGGCTTAGTGAATAATGTTTTCTTTGTTGCTTGTTTTTTATAACACGAGTATAACAGAAAAAAAAATACAAACGCATATTTTAAATATATTCACAAATAAATGTCTATTCAATAGGGAGTTTCACAAAAACGAGTTTCTTAGATTTTAGCAAGTCTTAAACCAGAAAATTAATCCGCTCCAAAAAAGTTTGAGTATTTGTTCTAAAGCTCTAAAACGTGAAGCGATTATTCGGAAAAATATTTTAAATACAATTTTATAATTTACCAGCCTAACCGAGTGCGCCTTACTACCCCTTTTAAAATAAAACTAGTACAACTTTCAATATTTTTGTCAGATTTTTTGAATTGATACCATATTATTGGTTCAAAATTTGAAAAATTTTGCTGTAACCCCTTAACTCAGTGTTGTCAGATTCTTTTAGATTTTTGGAGAGAAAAATTGGCAAAAATCGCCAAACAGGAGTTTTATATAAAAATAGTATACGAGAGTAATTTTACCTTTATTGGAATTTGCTTTATTCAGCCTTATTCTTCATAGCAGTGTGTTATTATATTGTAGTACTTTTAATGTTTTAAAATAAATATCATAAAATTTTGTATGCAAAATCAGTAGAATTTGATGAAATAATGGAAATTCCTATCAAGAAGCGAGTTGAGATCGGGACGAAATTCCAAATTGGTATCCCAGCATTAGAATTGGCAAAAAAGTATGGAGTATGTCGAAAAACGGTCTTTAATTTGGTAAAAAAAAAAGAAGGATACAAACTGAAACTTACAAAATGCAGTCAAAGCTGGTCGAAAATATGTGACAATGAAGATGGAAGATCGTTGAATTGTTTAATAACACTGTGCATGAAATTGACACTTTTTTTTCGTGACAAGCCGGGCACATGGCGTTTTAACATAATTCGGGGACGCTGAATCCAGTGGTGCCCGCGGTTTTTTCAGATTGGCTCTGGTTTTCGAAATATACCGTTATTTCGAAAATGGAGGAGGTTGCTCAACATATATTCGCGTAACTCAAAAACGGTTTAGTTTATTGAAATTACTAAAAAAACCGAAATTCCGCAATAAAATTTCATTTCAGAAAAGTAAAACTCTTTTTCTAATATGAGTAGTCGTTATTGAAACATAATTTTTTTTTTTGAAAAAAAAATTAATTTTTTTATCAAAATTTCGAAATTTTTGTTTTTTAAAAATTCATAAAAAATTAAAAAATGCAGCTAGGCTTCTAATTTTTTGCAGACTTATAAAAAACGAAGCTACAAACAAAATAAGCCATAAATGATTAAAATCTGTTTGCAACTTTTGATTTTATTCACAAAAGTCGACAAATTATTCATTAATTTAAGAATTTCCCTTAGGGGGCTCCCATACAAATATTGCGTTTTATGAAATTCTTTAATTAATTAAAATTTGTCGACTTTTGTTAATAAAATCAAAAGTTGCAAACAGATTTTAATCATTTATGGCTTGTTTTGTTTGTAGCTTCGTTTTTTATAAGTCTGCAAAAAATTAGAAGCCTAGCTGCATTTTTTAATTTTGTATGAATTTTTAAAAAACAAAAATTTCGAAATTTTGATAAAAAAATTAATTTTTTTTTCAAAAAAAAAATTATGTTTCAATAACGACTACTCAAATTAGAAAAAGACTTTTACTTTTCTGAAATGAAATTTTATTGCGGAATTTCGGTTTTTTTAGTAATTTCAATAAACTAAACCGTTTTTGAGTTACGCGAATATATGTTGTGCAACCTCCTCCATTTTCGAAATAACGGTATATTTCGAAAACCAGAGCCAATCTGAAAAAACCGCGGGCACCACTGGATTCAGCGTCCCCGAATTATGTTAAAACGCCATGTGCCCGGCTTGTCAGTTTTTTCAACTAGCATAGTGTAATTGGCAGAAAATCTAGTAGCAGGTCCATTTAAAGTTGCTGTAGAGACAGAAAATATCATTGGAAAACAGTAGAATTTGATTTAAAAGTAAATCAGTCAAGCGTTATATGTAAGAATTTTTAAATAAAAATATTGAAATTAAATTTTTTATTATTTTGAGGCCTTTTACACCATTTTTGAATATAATATCCATTTTGTTTGGGAATTCTTTTATTTTTGTCGTTACAATTTTTAATCACGACAATGTCTAAATACGCCTACAACAACCACGATAAGGGTGAATGTAACAATCGACAAGAAATAAATAAAGCGTAAATGTCATTAAAATTGGATTTGGATTAAACTTCGCAGAAAATACCCGATATCCTATATTTTAAGTCAATACAGTTTTCTAAGCAATTAACAATTTCATTACATGAATATGTTTAGAAATAAACTTCTAATCCAGACTCGTTTTCGATTCTACATAGAACTTTTAAAAATTCTCGTACACGTTTTTATGCAATAAAATCATTATGAAATGTTTTGTATTTTATAACATTTAGCTGTATTTAGGAATGTATTAAAAATAAAATTTGATATAAAATGGACACCATTTGCCTTTCATTATGGCCGAAGTCTAACAGGCCATTCGTCTATGCCAGTACGCACTACATTAATAAGAATATTATCAATGCTTTAGAGATTCCAAGTTAAGATGAAACAGAATGATAGAGTATATGGGCAAATCCTGCGTGACGAACGCTACACTCGCACGCGTTTTCTGATTGAAACATAAACATTTTTTGGCCTTTCAAATAAGATAGTCTGTGTTCATACGGCTCTTTTCTTATTGAAAAGATTGCTACTTTATAGGCGAGAGGGGCGAGGGGAAAAGAAACGAGTACACAAATGCCTGTACTGTCTTTACGTTTTGCTTTTTCATTCGTTGTTTAATTTTGTTATTGTTTTCAATATCAAAAAAGCACACATGCAAACGCACGACTACACAAAATAAAAAACATGGCGTAAACATGACATGAATAATTTGAACGCCAATTCATGTTCAAAGAAGAAAAAGGAAGAATCTTTTCAATAAGAAAAGAGCCGTATGAACACAGACATAGCTTCAACTTATATATAGTATTTAGTGACATTAATATGTACTTACAAATAGCATATATCATAATTTCTTAGCAGGTATTTGTTGCGAAATAATTGATCACAAAGGTAACTTTAAAAGTTGAAGTGTGTTTTCCTAATTTTTAGCGAATTTTGCATCAAAATCTACACCTAAAAAAAGATGAATATAAGAGAATTCTAAAATCACTTATTCGCAAAAAAAAAAGAATTTTGTGATTTTTTGACAAAAGCCGTGAAGCCTTTGTGACGCACGCCTCATAACGCACGCTACATTTTTTCCAGTGCTTATAATAAACCCAATTTTATTTATTTTAACAAAACAAATTATATATATAAACAAATTTTTTGATTATTAATGAATTTATGAACGAATATTATATTTTTTTTTTTAACTATTTTAAGCCCATAAAGCAACTAAAATATTGTTAAATTCATGTATAACATTAATAGATCAGGGGTGGGGTAGGATTTGGTAAAACTTTTTGTATTAATGATCATCGAAATACATATTTTTTAATATACAAATTAAAATATACATCTAGTCTTATATTGCATTAAAAAAAATTAATATGAAAAAATTTTTGGTTGGTGGACTGTTTCTGGGATTTGCCCATATGCCGAATCAACTCGAAAAGCAACAGATGTCGTTATAAGAGTTTAAAGGTTATATCATGGGAAATCGTATATTATGGGGTTAAAAGCTCCATTTTAGAGAAAAGGGAATAAAATCCTCTGCAGCGGTGTACTAATCTGACGTTTTGGAGAAAGTTGTAAGGCCGTTGTTTCAAAATCAACATTGTACCTTTCAAAAGGACTGTAGGACATAGGGCAAAAACCATACAATTGTGGTTAAAACAAATTTTATTTATTTTATTTCAACTGCCGATTTGCCTTCTGCACAGAAAAAATTCAACAAAATTGTTCACCAATTAAAGCATTAATCAAAAATAAAATCAGTTTTAATTAAAAATTTAATCAAGTGAATTAAATGTTAAATCAAGTGAATTAATCGTGTAATTGATACTATTATACTTTTGTTTTACGGTGCAAATTGACTTAATTTTTTAATTAATATCACAAATTTTTTATTGAAATCAATTTTTTTTTTTTTTTTGTTTTTATATTAATTTTTTTTACCTTTTGAAAAAAATCGGCATGTAATTTCATATCTAAGCGCTGTAAAAAATATCGTGCTATGTTGTCTACATTTTGCTAATAAAGCGGTTGGTTTAAAAATTCTTTCGAAATTGATTTTTAAATTGTTCATAATTTTGGAAAACGATGACCGATGCTAACGTGTTAAAAAAAAGTTAAAAAAAAAAATATATTATAATGGAGAGTTTTGAGTGCTATTCATATAAATTTTATAACACAACCAATCGCCTGTGATATTTTAATTCTTACATAAATAAATTTGTCCGCTACTGGATATCCACCTAACCAGATAAATCAAAAATAAGGAAGGAGTCCTAGTCCACTAATTAAAATTCAACATCGGTAAAGACTATTAGTTTAAAGATTATGTAGGTAATTTTTTTCTAACAATTAAAAAAAATCTAATGTATTTAAACAAACCAAAGTTTGTTGTATGAATTATTGATTTGAGACCAGACTGATTATTCTAACTTCAAACTGAATATAAGGAAAAAGAGGTCGAAGAAACTTTATTTTTTTTTCTTATTTTTTTAAAATTTTATTCAACCGAAAAGATGAAAATTTGTTTTTCTGTTTAAAGTAAAGGGTGGTTAAATTGTAAGGGCCGATGTTGAATGTGAACCACACCTAAACGCCAAGTTTTTTTCCGAATTTTATTTGACATTTCTCTATTTCAGACTTACTCAATTTGAACCATGGAGAGATACACAATCCAACAACGTGTTAAAGTTATCCAGACTTATTATGAAAATGGATGATAAATTTCGAAGAAAATCATCTTCAGTGATGAGGCACATTTTCACCTTAGTGGATTTGTCGATAAGCAGAATTTCCGCATTTGGGCGAATAATAATCCAAGAGTGATTGTCGAAAAACCAATGCACCCACAAAGAGTGACTGTTTGGTGCGGTTTATGGGCTGGCGGCATCATCGGGCCGTATTTTTTCCAAAATGAGGCCGGTCAGGCAGTTACTGTGAATGGTGTTCGCTATCGTGAGATGATAACGAACTTTTTATGGCCAGAATTGGAAGATATGGATGTGGACGATATGTGGTTTCAGCAGGACGGTGCCACTTGCCACACAGCTAACGAAACAATGGCTCTTTTGCGCAACAAATTCAATGGCCGTGTTATCTCACGTAATGGCGATGTCAATTGGCCGCCAAGATCATGTGATTTGACACCGTTGGACTTTTTTCTTTGGGGTTATTTGAAAGAAAAGGTGTACGTCGATAAGCCAGCAACAATTCAAGAGCTAAAGGATGAGATAATTCGGCACATTAACGGCATAGAACCTCCATTATGCCTCAGGGTCATCGAAAATTTGGACCATCGGATGGAGGTGTGCCGCCGTGGTCGCGGCGCCCATTTGGCCGATATTTTGTTCCATACATAATTGAGTAATACCAATATATCATAATAAAATAAAATTACAATAATTTCCTAAATAGTTTGTGTTTTATTCAAAATCAACATCGGCCCTTGAAATTTAACCACCCTTTATTTTGTGTTTCATTAAAAGCTACAAAACAATTTAATTGACCTCAATCTAATAGAAACATAACGACTGGAAAGTTTATATCCTAAACTTTGTCACTTATAGCTTATCCCTTCAACAATAAATTTCAGTGTTTTTATTAAAAATAAAAATTGGGAATTTAGCACGACTTACAAAATCTTGGAAATTAAAAATTTTGTATTCCCAAAATTTACTTTGATAATAAACTGGCAAGTGCGCGGCTTAAAAAAACCAAACTCTGGCAGAGTGCTTTATTTTTGCGAGAGCAATAAAGCTAGTTGTTTTTGTTTTCATTTTGTTTTTTCTTAACTTACTAACAACTACAATCAATGTTGAAAGAATTTAAACCAATTGTAGTGGGGCATGAAAGAAAAGATAAACTGACTGTTTATTGTTGTTGTTTTTGTTAAAGCTTTGATATGGTTACAAGTAACCCCTTTGCTTATAATTATTCGCTTAACAGTTTTACTTTTTTTTAATATCTTAAGTTTTTCTAAAATCTTTGGATGAAGTTTCCTGACGATCTGGCCTAAGCAACCAGTGATATGCGCATAGGAATAGCTTATCCCATCCAACAATAAATTTCAGTGTTTTTATCAAGAATAAAAATTGGGAATTAAGCACGACGAACAAAATCTTGTTAATTGAAAAATTTGTATTTCCAAAAATTACTTTGATTTTTTTTAATTTTTAAACAAATTTCAAGTTTTTACCAAATTTTGGTAGTTTAAAAATTTTCAATCCCAAGTTTTGTTTATTATTTGAACTTAAAAAATTTCCCGGGAATGCCGTGTTAAATTTCTCGGAAGGCAGAAATTGAAAACCATTTATTTTCGGGCAATTTCTCTCCTTTTGAGAACACACTGCAGCAATGAAAAACTTTAGGAATTTTTTTTCCCAAAACCTAATTTGTTTCATTAAATCGATTCCTGTATTGTTCTTCAAAAACCAAAAATAAATATCGCGGCGACCTTAGGACAACAGGGTTCTATTTGCACCTGAATTATATGTAAGATAGAACCTTGTTGTCCTTAGGTCGCAATATATTCTGATAAAAATCTTGAAATAAAAGCATTAAAATTTCACTTAAAGAATTTTATATTTCACTTGGTGAAACGCCCTAATATTCACCGCCAACAACATTCAAACTAGCTGCGATTTGAGCAGAAAAAAAATAATTTATATTAAAATGTCTAAAACAACAGCAACATCATGTGAAATCTTAAAACCAACTTACCAACACAGGTTGGTGGGTTGGCTGACGTGCAACAAAACGGCCTCCTTTGTTGCGGCTTCTAATGTCAACGTAAAAAAAAGCACAGCACAAACGAAACCAGCGATTATGTACCCAGCAAAATAAGAAAATTTTTTTTTAAAAGAAGAAGCAAAATAAACAAAAAGCAAATGGTAGACCGACATTAATGAAAACATTTCTTGGAATTTTTTGTATCTCAACGAAGTTTAAAAGTTCTAGATAATTTAACTTTGTGAAAAGTAATGGAACGATATCGGCAATACGGCTTAAGTTAATTTTGTATGAAAAGAATGTTTGGTATTAGTAAAAGAAAAAGCTGGACTAATTTTTGCTAAGTGCCGTACTCTAGATATTTGTACGGGGAAAAAAAGAGTTTCTAAAGCAATCTCTATATAAGAGATAAAAAACATAAGAAAGAATTACAGTGTTAATGGTAGGTTTTCAGTGATATTTAATTTAGGTGGATTCGGTGTTTTAAAACAAAAATAGTCATTAAAAAAATCTGAAAAACTTGGTGTCAATAAATCGGTAATATGACAAAGGTATTTTCTTGTTTACATATTTTATGAAAAGAAATTGCAATTTCGTCATTCATTTTGTCTGTGATTTATTTATTTAATATCAATCAAAAAACAAATTTTGGTTTATGTATATTTTTTATATAGTTATGTATATTGAAGAACAAATTTTTTGTAAGCTCTTAAAAACAGGGCGATCCTATTTTGTGTTTTGTTCTCGTCAAAGAAGAAATTGCATTATTAGAATATTGGCAAGACATTTTATACATGCTCCTTTTAACAAGGTGGTATTTTGTTTTTTTTTTTTAGAACAGAAAACACCATAAATGAACGCAACAAACGATTACACAACCCTCTATCTCGTTCCGAATGGAAATAGTACCAAATCTAGTGGTTGGTTCTCTTTATTGCGTTCTCTTTTTGCGTTTGCAAATCATCACTGTTAATTTTATTGAAAATTTTAAAATTTAAATTTTTTACACCCACACTACAATAGTAGAGAGGGTACCCAACAGAGCAAAATGTAAGTGAGTTGTAGAATAAGCTTATCATAAGAGACTTCCTACAACATGACAACCAATATGATTGTAAATAACTTAATCTCGCAATAGTTTTGTAAGTGTTTTTGAGAATGATATCATTCTATGTCACGTTATTTGAATTTTGTATTATTAGTTAAAGTTTTCAGTATTTGTTTTTCGTTCAAAGACTGAAGTGTTTTAAAGAGTTTTAAACAGTGCCCAATTTAAAAAAAGTACACAGAAAAAATTTTTTAGGCCAGTAAAAGAATTAATCAAAAATAAAATCAGTTTTAATTAATCAAAAATAAAATCAGTTTTTATAAAATATTTAATCAGGTGAATTAAACTTTTAATCAAGTGTATAAAATGTTTAATTGACAATATTTCAATTAAAAGTTTAATTCACTTGATTAAAAGTTTAATTCACCTGATTAAATATTTTATAAAAACTGATTTTATTTTTGATTAATTCTTTTACTGGCCTAAAAAATTTTTTCTGTGTAATTAAATATTTTATAAGTAAAAAACTTTTTGTAAATATGACATATATATTAAAAGAGAGTGTTTGTAAAGAATTTAATCTTATTATAGATTAGAAAAGTATTTTTCTGTAAGCTTATTCTATAACTAGACTTCTAAGCTTACATTATATTATAGACAAGTAATATTATAGCAAGGGATCAGTTTTTATTATTTAATAATTATTCATAAGCCTTTAATAATAGTAATCACAACACTTTTCTAAGCTTAAGGCTTTTGTTAGTAAGCTTGCTACAAGTTCTTTCTATACTGTTTTTGTTTGTTGGGTATTATGCATTTGTGCTGATGTGTGTAACGCCTTAAAATATTGGTCCTAGACCCACCTTAAAGTATACCGATCGACTCAGAATCACTTTCTGGGTCGAACTAACGATGTCCGTCCGGCTGGCTGGCTGTCCATGTAACCTTGTGCGCAAAGTACAGGTCGCAATTTTGGAGATAATTTGATAAAATTTGGGACATAGGTTCTTATCGGCACAATGGGCCGAATCGTAGGGAAGATAGGGGAAATTTCTTCATCTCAGAAACTATCAAACCGATTTAAATGAAATTTAAATCATTGATAGAACCATATCTATATGGACACAAGAGGTATGCATTTTTTAAAAAATAGGACCACGAGAGGAGATAGGGCAATTTTGGCCTCTCAAACCGATTTTAATGAAATTTAAAACATAGATAGATTCATATCTATATGGAGACATAAGCTATACGGTTTTTCAAAAATAGGACCACAAGGGGAGGTAGGGGGCAATTTCTGCCTCTGACAAACTTTCAAACCGATTTTAATGAAGTTTATAAGCTTGATGTGTTTTTAAATACTGTAGTGTAGGGAATCATATGGTCGGGCCTGACCGACTATTCATTCTTACTTGTTTAAAATAAGTAGGTGAGGTTAGGTAAGAAAGGCTGCTGCGAAGTAACCTCACACCCTCACCCAAACACCAATATGGCCCATTGTGACGCATTAGGAGAAGTAAAGAGTGTAAGCACATGAAAAGAAAAAGTAGTGAAAGTTAAAAAAAAAATCGGACAGCAGAAGCAAAAACAACCTTACCAAGCAAAAAACTGCCTAGTATCCAGTTTCTTGCCGCGCAGCCAGTTCATTCCCATTACAAATCCCGTCAGATTTTCGAGCCCGCCCCAGCCACCTTAGCCTGCTGTTCTGTAGCCTAGAACAGTCCGTCATATCCGACATGTCAGATCCCATTTTCACCGCCATCCTTGCTATGATACAGTGGCCCGTGATAATACTTATCATTGTCCTGACGCAAGCCCTATTCTTGCCCAGCAGCGCATCCGAATTTGATCTACTAAGCACCGGCCACAGCGTGCACGATACCAGGCAGACCGTTCGGCTCCGCCATTTTTTACATAATTAACTATTTTAACATTTTATTACTGCCAATCTGTGATATCTATAATTTTGATTGCCGGTGTTGCAATACAAACATTTTCCGAAAGTAATAGAGACTTCCAAATTGGCATTAAGCTTTCGTATCGAAATTGTATTCGCATCGCAGTAGAGAGTAGCCCCCATTACTCTATGAAAAAAAGCTATCAGAATTTGAGAATAACAGTCAACATTTAACCGTATTTTCAAATGAGGACTTACCTTAAAAACATCACAAACTTTTTTATAGTCCACATTTATGAGAATAAGATCCAACTGAATTAATTTAAGTTTAAGTCCTAAACGGACACCCTGAATTGGCTGTATCATCCAAAGAAAATAAATATTAATGTTCACACTTCGGAAAAAAGCATATGTTAAGAAAAAAAATTTCCTCTGTAAAGGTTAGTTTACAGTATTATTTTTGTATTAAGCATGTCAAAAACTCTAGTAATATGAGAAGTGTGAATGCAATGTGCTGACAAGTATTTCGAAAAACAATTTGGCATCCCATACGACTTTAACGTTTTTTGAAATTTTTCGAAACAATACTTTTCATTTGAATGGAAAACCCACTATCACCTACCATAGCGGATATAGTCCTCGATGCCTTACTAGACGACGTTATAACTGAATTGGAAAAGAGGAAAATTTACATAAGGTACACAGAAAAAAATAAAAATTGATTTCAATTAAAAATTTGTGATATTAATTTAAAAAATTAATAAAATTTGCTCCAGTAAACAAATTAATAGTATCAATTAAACCAATTAATAGTATTAAGTAAACGTTTAATTCACTTGATTAATCGTTTAATTCACTTGATTGAAACTGATTATATTTTTAATTAACGCTTTAATTGGTGAACAATTTTGGATAATTTTTTCTGTGTACATAACAAAAAATGAAGATGACATTTAAGCAGTAATTAAAATAGACGACCAGGATGAAATCCTAAAAACGCTTAACAGTTATCACCAAAAGATACAGTTGAGTACCCCAGTAGTCTAGCTGGTAGTGAGCTAGTCTATAAGCGCCGGGGTTGCGGGTTTGAATCCCGTCAGAGACTTTTTTCTTTCCTGCAGACAAGCGTAAAGCTGCGCAAGGGAATTAAAAAAAGCAACAAAAAAAAGTTGAAGTGGAAAAAAATTGTGAGATTGCATATTGGGACACAAAATTGAAAAGAAATGAAAATAGAATTTATTTTGATTAGTACACGAAAGACAATGCTTCTTTAAGAATTATAAACTTTAATTTTACACAACCTAGAAGTCAAATTTTGAACACAGCCTAAAACAGAATTTTAAATATATGTGACAAACAATTTTACACCAAAACAATATAAGTCGAAAACTGTTTTCGCAGCAAAATATTAAAAACGTTAATAGAAAATTCGAACAGGCGCTTAAACAACAACAACCAAGGTGACAGCACTGAAAACTCAGAAGAAAAAAGGAAATTTTGCAGTGTAAAATACATACCTGGACTTACGGACAATAGAAGAATAAAACAAACAATAGTTAACAAGAAAACTTAGCTTACAAATCCAACAAAACTCTTAATACAATTTTTACCAAGGATAAAGTACCAATAAGAGAGGACCAACGCAATAATATCGTATACGAAGTAAAAGGCAAAGAAAACAGAAAAAAATTGTAATATGATTTATATACCCAATAAAAAATTCATTTTGCGCAGCACTAATCGTACATTTATAAAAATAAGCGCACAATTATGCGCTACGCAATAAGACAAACAGAGAATTTTTTATTGGCCAGGTACAACGAAGAGAGCACTATCAACAAGAATGGGATAATGGATATTACGCGGAGGAAAGAAGCTATAGGTTATATTTTGAAGTTTTAACTAAATTTAAAAAAAAAAAAAGTAAACCTCCTGGCACAAAGTAGTGGCAATAAATGCAAAAGTATTTTAATATGAGACAAGTTAGTATTAGTATTTAAAAAGTTTAAAAACTGAAAAAACCCGCAATTTTAAAAACTTTAATATATAACTCTTTTCAAAAAAAAAAAACTTTAACAATGAAAAAACTCTTGAAAATGTCCATTAACTTTCCTTTTTTTTTTTTTGTCAAAAAAGCGACAACAACAAAAACCCTCTAGAAAACTGTAAGTATTAAACTAGAGAAAAAGTACAAAACTTTTGCAAAATTTTCCGGAGAATACAATAGCAAAAAAAATTACTTAGTACGTACACATGTATGTGCAACAACGAATAAACTTAAGTTTTTATTATTTATAAGTCACCATACGATTTTCCCTACTCATCAGATTAAATCAGTAACACAAAATAAATATTAAGGATTTCTTGAATTTAGTTTAAAAAAAAGAAAAAGATATAACTAGTAAATAAAAAAGTTTTTAGCCGATTCACTAGTTTAATCAAGAAATGGGGGAGAAACAGAATTGTTAATAAGGAGTAGAATTTTTTTTATAAAACATAAAGCCAAGCACATTTTTTAATACTTTTTCTTAAATATTTATTAAGTTTCTGTGCGAAAAATGGAATGAATGTTCGCTTATTGAGAACAATTTTTATAGAAAATTTACACAAAAAATTAAATCGAAAAATTATGAAAACATCAACGAGTGTGGTAAGCCAGATACACTGATGGCACCACTTTAGTGTTGCATTTACATCAGTGCATTTTTCTCAAAACAAATTCTTTTGTGTTTATCTTTCTCGTTTTTTTCTGTTCATTTTACAGCAAGTCAAAACTGGAATATATCAAAAATACGTTTCACTTACGGTTTATATCCAAAACTCTTCACTTTGACAAAATTTAATAAAATCCTGTTATTTCGATATTAAGAAAAATCTTTTATTTTGCTTCTTTTTTTTAAGGAAAAATTTTTTTTATTTCCGCTTTGATTTCAAAATAAAAAGGAAGCTTTTTGTGAACGCAAGTTTTTATGAAAAACGTAAGTATTTGTGGAAAAATTAAGTTTTTTTTGTGAAAAACGTCAGTTTTTTTGAAAAACTTAAATATTTGTTGAAAACGTAAATATTTGTGAAAAACGTAAATATTCGTGAAAAACGTTAGTTTTTGTAAAAGACTTAAATTTTTGTAGAAAACGAAAGTTTCTGTAAAAACGTAAGTTTTTATGAAAAACGAAATTTACTGTTGTGACAAAGTAAAACACGAGTTGTTCTTAGTTTGTTCAATCTAAAAGTAATCTTTATTTTTAATTTAACATATGAAGTTACAAAAAGAGTTACCAGAGCGCATGTTATAAATTACTATGTAAAACTAAATACACTACAATACCCCTCGCTTAACTTGTTTTTATTTAAAATAATACAATATCTTGTTTTACTATGGAATATTTAAAAAAAATTCTCAGTGCTTACATATTTATTGGCTTTTTCTTCTGGATCTTAAATTATATGGTATTACGGATGCGCTCTGCTCTTGATTTTCCTCTCTTACAATTGCATTTTCTTTCTTACTAGTATTTTGATCATTTACAATCATCGGTGTGACAGTTTGTAATGTATCACTTAACATTGTATTCTCTTCTTCTGTTTGTCTTAAAATAATCTGATTGGCGTGTCTTCTCCAAATTTTATTCTTAAATGTCTTTACAATATATGTTTGTTTTCCAATTTTTTGGGAAATTATAGCTTTTGTCCAAACAACATTATTCGGCCGTGAATAGTCTTTGACCATTACTACATCGTTTATCTTAAACAATTTTTGCCTTGAACCTTTAAAATTTTCTTGTTGTTTGCCTTGTTGTTTTGCGACAAAAGCTGCAATTTCTTTATTACTTTTGTAAATAACATCACGCTTTTCATTTAATAAATCTAGCCTACATCTAATTTTTCTTCTATTAAACATTATATAAGCAGGAGACACACCAGTACTTAAATGTATAGTGTTGCGATAATCAAGCAAAAATCTATTGAGTACGTTGTTGAATTCAGAGGATGGCACATTATGTAAATTTCGTGCTAAAGCCTGTTTAACCGTTTTTACTGAATTCTCTGCTTGTCCATTTGTGGCTGGGTAGCCCACAGGTGACGTAATGTGCTCTATTCCGTTCATTTTTAAAAACATTTCGAATTGACTTGAAACCAGTTGCGTTCCATTATCTGAAACCAACACTTTAGGTAACCCGAACCTAGCAAACCGATATGACAGCTGTGCTCGTTGTGTTTGCCCCCATATCCACGCATTCTAACCACTTGCTAGTGCTGTCTACAATTATCAAACACCAACGCTTCATAAAAGGTCCGAAAAAGTCTATATGAATCCTTGACCAGACTTCTTCTGATCTTTTCCATGGTAACAATTCATTCGTTGGAGGATTCGATCTAGTTAATAAACATGGCTCACAGCTACGGACCACTCTTTCTAAATCTTTATTTTGATTTGGCCACCAACAACATTCCCTAGCCATAGCCTTCATCTTAATTATGCCTAAGTGTGTGGCGTGTAAAAATTTAAGTGTTTCCGATTGCAATTTTTCGGGAATAACTACCCTAAATCCCCAAAACAAACAACCTGACTCTTCAGATAATTCGCCTCTTCTAATAAAATACGGTAAGACATCAGAATCATTGTTCCTTTCTGGCCAACCATCCTTAACCAGTTTAGCTACTTTTTGTAGCAATTCGTCCTTTTCCGTTTCAACTTTAATGCGCTCTAGCGATATCATTTGACTCGACCCCGTGACTTCCTTAAAAAAATTCAAGTAAACATTGTCGCCTAACCCCTCTTGATTCAAATTACATCCCTTCGGAAATCTTGAAAAATAGTCGGCAATGTTACTTTTTGAGTTTACATGTAAAACGTCAAACTGATACCCGGATAAAAACAATGCAATACGCTGCAACCTATTTGATGCCATTTCAGGAATTCCCCTTTTCGGACCAAATATGTGTTGCAGTGGTTTGTTATCCGTAACTAAGGTAAGCTGTCTTCCGAAAACATATTGGTGAAACTTTTTAACACCAAATAGTATTGCAACCGCCTCCCGATCCAGTTGCGAGTACCTTTTTTCCGCTTCAGATAATGCCCTGGATGCAAACTCAATTGGCCTTTCGTTTCCCTGACCGTCAATCTGGGACAAAACAGCCCCTACTCCCACTGGACTTGCATCTACTGTGATTTTTGTTTTTAATTTGGGATTAAAGTGAGCTAGGCAATTATCAGACAACAAATTTTTCTTTAACTCCTCAACCGCTTGAGAGCATTCTTCCGACCACACATATGGCTTGTCTACTCGTAACAATTCATGAAGCGGATTAAGTAGGGTGGCCACGTTTGGCAAAAACCTTCTATAGAAGTTTATTACTCCTAAAAATGCCTGGAGTTCTTTAATGTTTGTCGGATGTTTCATCTCCATTATGTCCTTTACCTTTTCTGGATTCATATGAAGACCCCTACTATCAATTACGTGACCTAAATAAGTTATACTTTTGCAAAAAAATTCACACTTGTCCTTAGACAATTTAAACCCAGCATTACTCAACAATTTCAAAACCCTGTCTACCCTATCCAATAGACCCTTTCTATTAGGAGCTGTGATCAGGATATCATCCAAAAAAACCACTACGCCCTTAAGGCCCATTAGCACCGAATCCATTATTTTCTGGAAAATAGCCGGTGCTGACGCTAATCCGTAAATAAGTCTTGTATACTGAAAAAGGCCCTTGGAGGTGGAAATGGTTGTGAGCTTTCTCGACTCCTTATCCAGTACTATTTGCTGATACGCAGTACTCAAGTCCAGCTTCACGCAGTACTCAAGTCCAACTTCACAAAAATCTCCTCGACTCGAGGTAGTGGATACCTCTCAATATTCAAGTGGGGGTTTAAGGTGACTTTAAAGTCCCCGCATATTCGTATTCCCCCATCTTTCTTTAATATGGGCACAATAGGTGTACCCCACTCACTATAGTCCACTGGTTCTAACACTTTTAATGCCACTAAATTATCTAACTCTGATTCCACTTTTTTCTTTATGGCCAAAGGTAATGGCCGGGGTCTAAAAAACTTTGGATAAGTACCCTCCTTTAAATGCAGATGTGCCTGACTTTTCCTGAACAAACCCAACGTGCCGTCAAATAAATTTCCATATTTTTCTAACAAATCATTTTCACTGTTAATCTGACCCGAGTAATTTAAATTTGAAAATTCAATTCTAAAGGTTTTTAAAAAATTACGACCCAGCAAAGGAGGTCCACCATCTTTAATAATTATGAACGTTATCGATTTATTTTGGCTTTTAAAACGCACATTTACCTCACAAGCCCCGAGAGCAGTAATATTAGCACCATTGTATGCTTTCAACAACGTACATATTTTTTTAATTTCGTAGTTAGGAAAATTATCTTTAAAAAACTTATCTGAAATTACATTATTTTCGGAGCCTGTGTCTAATTGCATATTAAAAGGTTCATCATTAATAAAAACTTTGACTTTAATCGGATTATCTTGTGAACTGCTAAATGCAAATAGACTCATTTCCGAACTATCGACAAAATTTACATTTTCAGTTTTCTCTGTACACATTTTCCTTAAATGACCTCTGCGTTTGCAAAGGTTACATTTATAAGACTTAAACTTACAATCTTTTTTGCTATGATTAGTATATCCACAGACTTCACATGGTTGTTGCTGTCGCTGCAAATGCTGCTGCCCTTGTGACTGCGGCTTACTGCACTGCTGACGTTGCTCGTTTTGCTTTTTCTTATTTCTGCGTATATAGTTCAAGTCATCCTCCGTTTTAATGCTTACGTGTTCTTTGTTTTACGTTTGTATGTATTCGACTGTGTTCGCGATCTTCACTACATTTTCAAATGTTGAGGTTATATTTTCCAAAAATATTTTGTCACGTGCGGAACCCTTTTCCAATCCCATGACGAATTTGTCCCTCAATACCATATTTAAGCTATCGCCAAACTCACATTTTACGGCTAACGCCCGTACCCGTGCCGCCCATTCGTTGACCGTTTCACTCGAATGTTTTGTAGCACCATAAAACTTAAAACGTTCTAAAAACGCTGATGTAGCCGGTTGAAAATGATTCCTCATTGCCGTCAAACATGTATCCATTGAAACCTCTTCCAGTTTGTTTGGAGATAATAAATTTTCTAATAAAGTGTAAACGTTATCCGCCAGCGCAGTCAACAATATAGCTTTTTTCCTGTTTCCATCGGTAATCATTGTTGCAATAAAATATTGCTGCAGTTTTTTCTCAAATATACTCCAAGTGTTCACTTCGTGATCAAAACTTGGAACTTGTATTTGCATTGCTGCACTATTGGCTCCTTTATCCGTAGCCATGCTTTAATATTTTACGATCGCCTCTCAATACAATAACTGTTTGTTTTTTTTTTTTAATTTAATTTTTTTTTCTCGTCGCCAATGTGACAAAGTAAAACACGAGTTGTTCTTAGTTTGTTCAATCTAAAAGTAATCTTTATTTTTAATTTAACATATGAAGTTACAAAAAGAGTTACCAGAGCGCATGTTATAAATTACTATGTAAAACTAAATACACTACAACTGTAAAAACGTAAGTTTTTATGAAAAACCTACGTCTTAATGAAAAACGTTAGTTTTTATGAAAAACGTTAGTTTTTGTGAAAAACGTGTTTTTATGAAAAACGTTAGTTTTTGTGAAAAACGTTAGTTTTTTTTAAAACAAGTAAGATTTTGTGAAAAACCAAAATTTGCATGAAACACTTTAATTTTTGTAAAAAACATAAGTTTCTGTAAAAACGTTAGTTTTTATATCAACCAATAATGTGTTATGTGAAAAACTCGAAACTAACCTCTACTTCTTTTGATTCACCCAGAGGGTTACATTAACCTGAACGTCCCTAAAAGTTGTTTAAACTTTTATTTTAAATAATTCCATTTTTTAGAAATTGTAATCAAATTTTCCTTAAATAGCCTTGTGTCAAATTTTTTACATTTTTATTTGCAAAAGTTTGTCGTATTTGTTAAAAAAATTAATTTGACATCAAATTTTATTTCCTTATGCGAGGCTTGCTATTAAATTATTGAGCCTTATCAGAGTAATTTTTGGGAATACAAAATTTTTAATAACAAGTTTTTATTTGTCGTGCTGAATTCCAAATTTTTATTCTTGATAAAAACAATGAAATTTATTGTTGATGGGATAAGCCGTTTAGAATTAAAAGCTTGTCTTTTTACCCATAATCTGTTTGGAACATTTTGTTATTTAAACACTACTTGTGTTGTTTACAGTAACTTGAAAATTTTATCACTTTTGTTAAGCTCGTCTCGGCAGACTTTGGATTGCTGTTTTTTTTCAGGCTTATATGCATAATCCCAAGACTGAAAAAAACAAAAATTGATTTCAATTAAAATATTCGTAATATGAATTTAAAAATTAATTAAATTTGCACCAGTAAACAAATTAATTAAACGTTTAATTTACTTGATTAAACGCCTTATTCACTTGATTAAACGTTTAATTCGGTTGATTAAATATTTAATTAAAACTGATTTTATTTTTGATTAATGCTTTACTTGGTAACAATTTTGGGGAATTTTTCTGCGAATGTTCGTCACCTGTTTAGCAGTTGTACACAGCGTTTAAAGCAACGTGATCATATTTTTTTCGTGATCTTTTGTCAAACTCTGCGGCATCCAACGAAAACAAATCTTCTTGGCAGATAAATATCATACAATAATTTATTGATGCTCGTCGTACTTATGCCTAAGTATGTCTTAATCTGGCGATACCTATGTCACAAACTGACAACTGATAAACCAAAATTTTCAATTCACTGTTAACAACACAAGTTTTGCTCAAAAAACTTAACGTTCTAAAAATATTATAGTTAAAAAAAGTCAAACTTTCATTTCGAAATTTCAGATGGCACCTGTAAAGACTCTGTGATGCCAAGACTTAATCTAGAAATAGCAGCCCTCGTATACACTCCCACACACATGAACATTTTATTTAATAACAATTTAATGCATTCAAACAACAACTTCGTTCTACGTACAACAACATTTTAAACGATGCAAGTTGCATGTAAATGCAGATTGTCTGCTTCATGTGTAAATGGATAGACAAACTTGCAGGCATCCACATACATTTTCAAAGATGACAGCAACGTATAAGGATCCGGATATAAAAATAACAAACAAAAAAAAACCTAAAAAAGTAAAAAAGCCCTAAAGTTTAACGAGTATTAGATAGAAGAGTTAACCTAATGTTGTTTACATGTCTGGTAAGGAAAATGCTTAAGAAACGTAAACAAAAACTTTAACGAAAATATACATTTAAAGTTTTCATTTTAGGAAAAAAAAACGAATGTAACGCCAAAACTATTTTAGATTATAAACGCAAAGTAAAGAAATACGTATGCAAAACTTAGCGTGCCTGTAGTGTAGGAGTAAAATGCACAAAAGGTTAAGTGTTACATTTTCGTAATTAAATTTAAACAAATTGTTAGAAAATAGAACTTTCTGTTCTTAATAACTTTTTAAGTTATTTAGTATATTTATTTGAAATATGATTAAAAATGTAAGGGCGGTTCAATAAGTCAGTTTCTTTAAGAACTTCTTGAAAAACAATAATTAGTATTGTGGTTATTTTGTTGAACTATTTATGGTTTTTAATCCAAATTCTTAATATTTTTATTTAGGCTTAAGTTCATTAAATTTAATTTTCATTAAATTATTTTTATGAAGAAAGGAATTTTACAACATAAAAATTAATTAAAATTGTTATTTATAATCTTTCTTGTTGAAAAACAATATAAAAATCTGCGCAACTCTCGGCAAGTATTGTTTATATTTTTAGACCTTTGGTTACATAAAAGTAAAAGTTTAGCCGATAAATTTGGGCTATAAACTATTCAAAACATTAAGTTTACCGCATTTTGAATATTATTTTCATCATAAAACATTTTTTGAAATTCAATAACATTATTGTTAACTAGCCTTCAACCTGCTACTTTGTTAGCGTCTCCCTTTCTATCGAGGACATATTTTTATACGCCAAAGTTTATGTTTCTAGATTTTAACAAAAAAGTACCAACATTTTCCATTTTATAGGTTCTCATTGATTCAGGACCCTGCACCTATAATTTTATTGATTTAAGTTCAATATTATAGAAAATTCAAAAAGTATACGGAAAAGTTAAAGAAGGAAATTTAATTTCCCGTATTTCTTTTCTCTCCCCATTAAAGTATTAAAAATTTCGCTATTGTTAGTGAAAGACCATGATTAAATACGTGTCAATGAATGGAGAAAAATGTTTTGTAAAAAAGTACCACAATTAGGTACGATTTTCACACCTTAAACACTTAAATTTCAAAAAAGAACCAAATTTATATTTTTTAGATAACTTATGAATGTGATATAATTATTATTTCTATGTTTATTGTTTCAAAAAACAGATGGCGTGACAAAAAAGTTCCATAATACAGGTGTTACCCGTTTGATAAGTGTTAAATTTTTTTGTATCTCTTTCAGTTTAGGAGATATAAGGAATATTCAAATTTCTAAAAATCCATTGTTATTGGATCGATTTGATGAGAGACTAACTAACCTCCGGTTTGCGTTCAGAGACGCAAAGAGGTCCTTGGATCCTTATTTAGAATTATGTCAAGAACATTTTGCGAAAAGTACTAATGGAAAGACAGTCAGCAGCAGGTCCACAGTAACCAATTGCTTCATCTTTATATGGCATGAAGTCTATCCCGGGCTATACCGTTGATTTTAAAACTAGTGGACTTTAAAAATGAAGCACAGCCGCGAATAACGTTTTAAGTTACAAAATAATTATTTTTCAGGAGAGCAAAAAAAAAAACGTTTTTAACAGGCAAGTTTATTAATTTTTATTTTCTTTAGATTATAAAAAATAATGATAATAAAAACTTTTATGCAAAATATCAAGAAATTTAAAATTTAAATTACATGCAAATTTACAATTTATAACTTTTTTACTGGAAAAACGTGGAAAAACGTTTCATATCCACAATCGTGATGTAATTTAAAACGTTATTCCACTTTTCAAAACCATTTACTTTGTATCATTTTGTAAGTTACTTACAACGTTCTTCCTTAACTCTTTGTATGTCATTTTGAAGGCGTTAAGGTGCATAATTTTGGGTGGTTTGAGGTTTAAACAGTGTAAGAGAGTAATCTTAACGGTTATCTGCAAAAAAAAAACAGTTTTTGCAAAAAGTGGCTTTTACAACGTAATTCGCGGCTGTACTTCAAATATTTTATGATTATCAAAAATCAGTCTATCGGGACTGTTCTAAAAATCACATTTTACAAAACTGAATTGAAATCAGAAGAAAAAACCATGTAAAAATCACACCGAAAAACGGTGTTATTTTTAGAACATCACAAAACCACACTTGTGATTTTAAAAGCACTTATAAAGCAGTGAAACATCACAAAATCAGCCAAGTACCTTTACTGCAAGCAATGACGTAATAAGGCATACTGCCTCCTAAATAACTGCTGGGTTACAAAAAAAAAATTACGATTGCTAAAAATTCCAAACACCTACATAAATGTAAGTATTTTACTTAAAATTTGAATAACCTAATAGATACAAGTAAGCAGTTTTTGAATACATTACAAATACAACGCTTAAGCAAATCTGTATTCACATACAGAAGAACAAGACAAGAACGAACACAAGGAAACTGACAATATTAGTTCTACATATCTGTAGCAAAAGTATTCTACAGAGGGATATTTTGCCGATTAAGGCCTTATAACACTACATTTTTAATGCATTGTTCAAGTTTTGGTGAACAGTGCAAATATAATGTAATAGAAAAATTTACTAAGTGCAAAGAGTTCAGCTGTATTAAGATAAATTACAAACTGTCAAAATCGATAAAAAAAATTAAGCTATGTCAAAACAATGTAAAATTGTTCAACGTAAAATTGACATTTCAAGCTTGAAATATTAAAAGTGCTGCTGAATCAGCGGTTTAGAGGTAAATTCAACGAATTACCGCTTTTTGTCTTGTTTGTTTTTATGTTTCTCATAAACAAAAAGTTGACAACATTAAATAAAATAAACTAAATCATAACAAAAGAAAAACTGAAAATAAAAAATGTTTGTTTACATTTTTTATAGTTGGCTCTTCCAACATATACTGTTTCTTTCTATCAATTCTATATCAATTCAATGAATTAAAAATGTAGTGTCATAAGGGCTTATGGCTGGTCAGATTTATTTAAATATTATATTCAGCCGTAGTACGGTTGTCGTACTCGTAAACGACTAAGCAGCGTTTAAAAAACTGCAGTCAAAATTGAAAAACTGCAATTTCTTCCACTTCTTAATTTGTCATTAGCCAAAAAAAAACTGTTGATTTTACTTCCAATTCATTAAATGTAAACAGTCGCTGTCAAACCAACTTAAAAACCTAAAAGTTCTACAAAAATTTTCGTTTTTTGTTCGACAGTTTTTGGTTTCGACTGCAGTTTTTCAAATTCCGCGACTAAGGCCCGTTTTCACAAATTTGCCGATAGCTAAAAGTAGGACTTTGGCGGCCGTATAAAAAGTGTACCATTATAACAACTTTACTTTAACCTTCTAGGTAGGATGAACCTTAATTTACTTTATCGCTCACTTAAGAAGAAGAAGTAAAGTTTAAATAATGGAACACTTTTTATAAGGCCGGTTAAAGTCTACTTTAAGCTATCGGAAAGATTAAAGAGCACAGGTTGTGTGTTACTCTAACCTATTACAATAAACGATACAATTGTTTACGACAACGACAACCGTAATAAGGCTGATTATTTGATTCTATGGTTTCTAATTACATATCGTTACTTTAATATAGAAAAGCCCTAACTAACATGTTCCTTACTTTACAGGAGAAGGAAAAAACTTAATAAAAATTATAGTCTTGTAGTCGCGATTTTTTTTAAATGCAGTTTTTTATTAAACTCTCTAAACAATTTAATAAAAAACTGCGTTTAAAAAAAATCGTAACTACGATACTACAATTTTTATTAAGTCTTTTCCTTCTTCTGTAAAGTAAGGAGAATGTTAGTTAGGGCTTTTCTATATTAAAGTAACGATATGTTTTGTATTAAGACAAGCTTATTATACCAGTTAAAACAATTTTTTATTTTTATTTTTTGGGAAAATTTAAGTTTATATAAAATTTAATTAATAAACTAAATGATGAATCACCGGATTGCTCTTCTGGCGCATCTGCTTCTTCTTCTAGAAACTATCCGGAGCCTAAGTTATCAAGATTTGGTCTTTATCAGCTGGAACCAAAATGTTAATAGTTTCATTTAAAAAGGGTTTTGCACAATTTGGCCTTCGACTTCCTTCATTAAAATGTAAATATAACAAAAAATAACAACACAGTTGCAGTTGCTTTTGTCACAATGATATTACTGGAGGTCTTATGTCGGGGTTTTAAACAACATGATTGTTTTGACATTTAGTTTTTGGACGTATTCGTTGTAGATGCATTGGCATTGTTACAATGAATTCAATTTCGTAAAATTCGTGATATTTTCGGACAACATAATCGTCCTTCTTAGACCACTATTAAGAATTTGGTCGTTAAATTTGAGCGGCTTTTGGGCTTCTGAAAATCCTAGAGTGATAATTGAAAAGACTTTGCATGCTCAAGGTGTCACTGTTTTGTGCGCTATGTGATCTGGAGGCGTGATTGTGCCGTTTTTTTTTCGAAGATGAGGCTAGAAATGCGGTAACGGTCAATGAATCATGCTATCGCGAAATGTTAACAACTCAACTTTGGCCTATTATTGATGACGTGGATATCACTGACAAGTGGTTCTAACAGGAAAGTGTTACATGTCACACAGCCAATAAAACGATCAATTTTTTGCAAACCAAATTCCTCGATCGCATAAATTCACGAACATCAGCTTCTGGATTATTTTTTGTGGGGCTATGTTTAGGACAGAGTCTATATGGAGCCAATCGAATCGATTGCAGCCTTAAAACTCAAAATCCGTGATGTCATGATTTACGAAATAAATTCGCCATTTTGCCAAAAAGTAATTAAAAACTTTGATGAAAAGAATCAACATCTGTCACCGTGCTCGCGGTGGACATTTGCCAGATATCATTTTTCAGTCATAATTTCCAAACTTTTCTCTTCTTAATACAATAAAAATTTGAATCATTTTTTTCATCTAAATTTTTTTTTTTTTTTTTTTTTTTTTTTTTTTTTTTAACAAAGTTCTTGTTAAAACCCCTTAACAAGGATGAAAAAATAAATAACTGGGGCGCACGCTGAAGTATTACTACTCTTTTGAGAATTTGACAAATAAATGATATTAAAAAAACTACAAGTAAATAAGAAGCTACACAGAAAAAAAAAAAATTGATTTCAATTAAAAAATTTGTGATATTAATTAGAAAATTAATCAAATTTGCACCGGTAAACAAATTATTAGTATCAATTAAATATTTTGTGATATTAACAACATTTCCTGCAGTAATCTTGTTGATATAAGTAAACGTTAAATTTAGTTAATTAAATTTTTAATTAAAACTGATTTTATTTTTGAATAAAGATTTAATGAAAAAAAACAATTTTTCTGTGTTTTGAATTAGTTTTCGACCACTTTTTCGGGCGGTATTTCGGCGATATCTTGACGAATGTTGGTTTTCAAATGCTACAACGTTAGGGGATTATCAAAAAAAATCTCAACGGCGTCAAATCGCATTATCTTGATGGCCAATTGACGTCATCAAAGCGTGAAATTACGTGTTCTTAAAACTTCCCATGCAAAAAAGCCAAAATCCGTCTTGTTTTGTGGCAAATGGCACCGTCTTGTTAATATAACATATTGTCCAGTTCATTATCTTCAATTCCAGGCAAAAAAAATCGGTTCTCATATGGCCATAGCGCCTGAGCCGTGGAATCGACAAATTCGGATTATCCGCCACACTTGCACTAACAGAAGCGATATTTTCGGCAGTGCGCACATTGCGATGATGCACAGGCCTGATCACATCTGTAACACTTCCAGTCTCTTCATATTTCTATAAAATCTTGTCAACTTCTTGCACAGTAGGTCAATTATGACGACCGTCATGCTCAAAAATTAAGTTTAAACTATGTTCACGCATTTTTCGGTTTTTAAACGATCCACATTCGTAAATGGCAAACCTTTCACTAAATAAATGACACTTTAGATTTGCGATCGGCAAAATCAGGGCGCCGCGTTTTCTTTTTACTCTTTTATTTTCTTTTATACTCTTTTATTACGTACGTGTGCACACACATTGAAGAGAATTTAACAAGATATGTAAAATTCATACAACGCATACAATCGCAAAATGTAATAGTATAGGTTGCCGATCGCAGCTTTAGATGACAGATATTTTACAGCTGACAGTCTTGCTAGACCGGCGGTTTTAAAAGCACTCTTCGCAAATTATCACTATTTATTTTATTTTAATTTTCAAATTTAATTTTAACATATTTTAGCAATTAATTCCTTTCAATCTTGGTTTATACTAAAACGACACCCGGTAAATTGTATTTAATGACAAACTGAATGATCACACTTAATAGCGATAATGATCGCATGCACAGTGAACGATGGCCAAAATTTGAGTTGTTACTACAAGCGTGGTCGATAGCGGGGGACAGGGAAGGGGTTATGAGGCATACCCCTTCCCTGTCCCCATTTGGCTATTAGAACATGTTATTTATTTTATTCTTAAAGTTGTTAGACAAAGTTTACTTTTGGCCAGTCAAATCGGGAAAATACCCATATGCGCGTCGGGTGGTTAATGGTATGTTAGAAATCAAATCTTTATAATAAATGGTCCCTCTTTTTGATCCTTATCCAACTTTTTAATATCTCGAGTATAAAACAAGGTATCGAGCCCTAACATTCCTCATAATCACAATTTTAGAATTCTCTGAACATTTTTTGCTTTATTCGACACTTTTTGTGCTCTGAAGCAAATTTCAAAAGTAGAATTAAAATTATTATTGTTTTTAATTTTAATAATAATAAATCCATGCTGCAAGCCAGTAACAACCCAACGATACACTTTTTGGTTTCTACTTGGGTGTGATTAAACAAATACTTTGATCTATTTGAAATATAAGTGTAATATATGGTATATGGGGCACAAAGTTTCAATAGAAAACACCTGTCGCGCTCGACGTTATTTTTAACAAAAAAAAAATTATAGTACAGTTTTATTTAAAATTAATCCAGACACTCTCTATTGCTTTTATTTTGTTCTGTACGGCAAACCAGTAACCACCAGTTTTCTTTAGAGACAAATTTCCTTACATCCGATGTTCTTTATAGTCGTGTTTGACTGTAATGTCTGTGTTGTATATGAGCTAAAACTTATATTAAAATTGTAATCTAAGTATAATAATATTCATACTTATATCACTATCATTTAATGTTATTTAAAAAGGTTATAAAGGGAAAATGCTTGGGATGTTGTACAAGTATATGAGTGGCATGTAAGTACTTACCTCACTGAAAGACGTTGAATGTTCGGTAGAGCTGCTACAAATTAAACGCATTTGTACGTTGATAACTCCTGTAACGAGAAAAATAGAAGTAAAGACAGTTAAAAACTCATACAATCTACAAAATACTTTTAGCTAAAATTACATTTAAATACATTTAAGTAACAGCAACAAAGAACAATTTGGGAATAAGTAAAATTGAATTTTTTATTTGCAAACTAAATACTTGTGTTAACAACAAACTTAAATTGTTTTTAATGCTAGGCATCTATTACTTTGGAAATAAGAAAGTATCCTATTGTGTTATAACAGCAACAACAACAACAATCAAACCAAAAATATTTAGAAGGAAATAACATCAAAATATGAAGATAAATTTATAGAGGCTTAAAATATTGTACAACTGGTTTTCTTATCTTCTACTAAATGCAGTTTAATCGCCATATTTCTAAGTAGGCTTAACGTGTCAACGTAATTCAACGACATAAATAAATAAATATAAAGAAATATTTTTTATTTTATTTGTTCAAAGACAGCTGCTTTGGATTTAAAGTATTAGAAATACAGTTAGAGAAATTTTGATTTTGTTTTCAGCTTTATAACTTAAGTGATGGGAAACACATCGAGTCCTAACCGCGAAAATAACGTTACCGAGATCATTTTCAATTTTCGTTTTTTTAATAAATGACTTTTTTGGCAACACTTGCATCATCTCCTAAGGTAACGTTACGATTTTATAGTAACAACAATTGTCGCTTAAGAGACAAATTTCATACAAAATTTGTATGAAATAAAATAAAAAAATCTCTCTCCTGTAAAATTTGATTTTTGGCGCATTCGTTATTTTCGCGGTTAGGACTCGAAATATAGGTTAGGTAAGGTTGAAAAGAGGGGGATGATGCCATTCATCACCCGTATACATCTACGCCAATTTGGCAGGTTGTGCGCTCTTACAAATATAATAAGAAATTTACTAGGTCATTTCTAGAACTTGATAAATTCAAAAAAAAAAAATTTAAGTAACTGGTCTGTGGTAGTGTAATTGATAATTCACGATGTAATTATCAACTACGGAAAAAAATATTACGGTTTTAAAATGATAAGTCGTATATCATTGACATACCGAAAAAAAAATTTGTGTAAACATTGCTAAAGCCCTTATGACACTACATTTTTAATGCATTGTTCAAGTTTTGGTGAACAGTACAAATATAATGTTATACAAAAATTTACCAAGTGCAAAGAGTTAAGCTGCATTAAGAGAAATGGCCAACTGTCAAAAATTTTACTAAAGTTATCGATAAAAAATTAAGTTATGTCAAAAAATATGTAAAATTGTTTAACTTAAAATTGACATTTCAAGCTTGAAATATTAAAAGTGTTGTTGAATCAGCGGTTTATGGGCAAATTCAGCGATTTACCGCTTTTTGTTTTTAGGTTTCTCATAAACAAAAAGTTGGCAACATTTAATAAAATAAACAAAACAGGGATGGCTAAGTTGTTTCAATTGTACTTTTTCGTTGATACTTTTTAAACTAAGTTTTATAATACCTTTTTGTGGTATTTTTTATGAATATAAATTAAATTAATTTCAACTAAAAAAATCTTTTAGTACAATTAGTGTAAAAAAGTACAATTTTTATAGGTTGTTGGTACAATTTTAAAAATTCTCAACGCCATCCCTGAAACAAAACCATAACAAGAGAAAAAAAAACTAAAAAACTTTGTTTACATTTTTTATAGTTTGCCCTTTCTAACATTTACTGTTTCTTTCTATCAATTCTATATCAATTAATGAATAAAAAATGTAGTGTCATAAGGGCTTAAGCAAACTTGCTTTTCTAAAGCAAAACCTGAAAAAGTTTAAGAGCCGAAGTTAAGGTATGTATTAGGAATTCATTCGGTTAACCGTTAATCGGTTAACTAATTAATTACTAACCGATTAACTGATCGGTTAATTTAAAATTGGCAATTTTCAATAAACGATTAAACCGATTAATTTCAGTCGATTAACCGATGTAACAAAATTTATAATTTTTTGTAGTATTATAATATATTTGTTGTGTTTTTAATTATTTGTTTCGTTTCATAAACAAAAGGTATGTGTTTAGAAAATATTTTTTCATACAATATATTTCCTTCTAGCAATACATTCTTAAAAAACAATACACTGACTGATGTTTATTTTCTTAAGTAATCAAATTTCGTTTCTTAGAACAAGATAATCCATAATAATTTTTTAAATAAAGAAACATTTTGCTTTAACCAAGCCACACGTATATTAAGAATAAGTAATTTTTGGCTTGGACGAGATCGTGTAAAATTTTTTTGGTTCAAGCCATATTTTCTGGTGATATAGTAAATAATTCGTTTCGTGTATAAAAACAGAAACTTAAGAATTTGGAAATAAAATTTTTTGCAGAAATTAGTAACACAAACAATATTTTAGTACAATAAACCGAAACCAACTAGAAGTGGTAAACATATAAAAAAATTAAAACAGGACTCTAATGGCATAATGGAAGATTTTTTATGTTTAGAGAAATCCAGGAAAAGGACTGAGAAATCAGATATTCTGTATTATGGGTTGCGTTCACGTCTGAACAGAAGGCAGCGGATTTCCCATCTCTGATGTCAATTGTGTGTGAAGGGAGTTGACAACTTGAGGCGCCACTGTCATCATGTATTTTATTTTAAAATTTTCTTTACTTTTTATGTATTTTTGGTTAATTTTTTATTGTTGTAACTTACAAATTTCTAAGTCGAATCGTTGTTTTGAGAGCCATATTGGACGGCTGTATTTTTAATCGTTTTTAAAATAACTAAATTGTTTTTGTGATATAATTTTTTAAATTAATTAGCTAAATTATTCTGGAATTTAATCACCCCTATCGTGAATAACAAGTGAAATTTTTGTTCCCATGAAATTTTCATTCCCCTCGAAGGGAAAAAAGCAATCGTGAATCTCATGTGAAAAATTGTTCACGCTATCAATGCCAGTGAATGTAAAAAAGAATAAAGATTAAAAAAATTAAAAATCAATGAAAGTTTTGTATACGTATATATTAAAAAAAAAAAGTTAAAATAATAAAGCAAAATATTAAGTATTGGAGGGATAGTTAGTTTTTTGCACTTTTTAAATTTGATGTACATAGTAAAATATTTTCCAAAATTCTGCCACCACGTCTTTCGAAAACTTCACAAATCCGCCGGCAATCGACTTGCTGTTTTGCATTTTGTTAACCAATATATCGGTTTGTGCCTTATTAACGGATCTAGCCCTTAATATTCGATATATAGGATGAACTACCTACATACATGTTCTGTTCCCTAGCAAAAATAAAGTGAGAAAATCTAAGGGAAATGTGAACAAATTACGAGGGAAAAATCTTTTCACGATTAGGAAATTATTTCCCGTGAACATTTTTTCACGTTATTATTCTCATTTGAATGACCTTTTTTTTAATGGAAGTTGTTCATGATCGCAAATATGTGAAAAGGGGAAAAATTATTCTCGACAGGGGTGAATATTTTGTAGCAAGTTTTGTTTTTTTGCACCAAATAAATGGAAACTTAATAACGTTTCGGAAAACAAGGAAAGTGTTTTTATATGGTTAGAAGTGATTTTCTTTCGTTTAACTATTTGTGACTTTCTTTAGTTCTCTTTCCAGCCTTTATAATATCGCCAAGTTGTTTGGATACTTGGTTGATAGTTTAGCGCACCCTATACACTCCACAAACCCAGAAACGCAGCCAGCGTTCTCTCGGGGAATATCAGCAAGGCGTTTGGATCCTTGGCAGGTATTCTGGAGCTGTAGCCCAAATCCTTACCGATATACAGTCCACACTCCACGAAACGTATCGGCGTTTCGTCCGGATCACTATAAGACGTAAACGACGTTTTTAGGTTGCTTTCGGTTTCTTCAACATCTACGATAAGTGAAAGAATTTTTTTCAAGTCAACTCCTGTTTTCTACAGCTTTAATATCTTAAACTATATCACAAGAATTTATCGATTTAATAATTATAAATCTAGGCAGTTATTTCGCTCTGTGCGTTGATAACTTCCCAGCAAAAATTGCACATTACCAAAAGAACGTCCTGCCATATCGTCGTGCCGAAGTTATCTTAACGTTTATCGCAAAAAAAAATTGGGAAATTGAATCTTTACAACATAAAACTTCTGCAAAGGCACACGAATTTAAGCCATCAACTTTTAAAAACAAGCCTGGCTTGTTTTTTTTTTGTGATATATGTCAAGATAACTTCTGCACGACGATTTAAAAACTCACTTTTTTGGTTGCCAAGTTTGATTACTCAATTACCAAAAATATGAAGTTGAAAAAATAAAGTCGTAAAGTAAAACTAATTCTTTAATCTCAGATTTTGATTAAGTTTAAATTAAGTTTAACGTGATTTTTTTTCTACTAAAGACCAACCCCCGCATACACAAACGATTATCAAATTTAACAAACGTTTATACATGATAATTTTCATAGTAAATTTGTTCTTTAAAACTTTATTAATTTTAAAAAATTTTTATGAATACAGGCACAACATTTTAAGCAAAACTAAGCTGTTATGTCAAAATTTTGTATACAAAATTATCCAAACATAGTTTAATTAAGTTCTCAAAAGCCCAGCCTAAGTTGTACATATAAGAATTACTGAAAATATTTAATGCAAAAGTAATTATTTAAATAAGAGTATACGAATTTCTGCATTACATACAATACTTTATTCTTTTGTACAAAAAATCAACTACTTACTTATTTTAAATTAAAAAAAGTATCAATTCTTAGAAACTAATTATTTAAGTTTCATGCCTTGTAGAAATAAAAAGTATGGTAATGCAGGTAAGAAGTCATTCCACCAAACATGCTTAATTCCAAACACGATTACTTTTTTCAAAATTATTTTGCTGGGTTAACAAGGTTTTATATTTAGCTTTTGCTGTTACAATAGAAAAACCATAGTGCAAAATGACAATAACAATAAAATGAATTAAATCAGAACAAAAAAATATTATATTTGTGTTACTGTTATTTCATTTTTTTTTTTTTTTTTAGTTTATGTAATTTCGTAACAAAAACAAACTAAAAACAAAAAAAAATAATTCCAGCACGAAACAAATAACAGAAAATGTTAACCAGTCAAGAGAAAGTAAGTCATTATCCTGTCATTGTTTGCAAGGATGTTAACATTTCAATTGTAATTTGGTAGAAAATACTTCAAAATTTATTTATTTTCTGATTGGAATGAGATAGTGTTTTTTGCTTATTTATCCGAGTAGATGTCACAGACTGTTTTTCGAAACAGACAGATTCAGCCGACCGAAACAAAGTTTTCATGTTGAGTTGAAGATTAGAGCAGGATTATGGTACGTTTTATTTCACATCATTATTTTAAATTACTGCCTCGTGCTTTTCAAGGGGGACACAACAACAAGAGCAAACACTAAGATAATTATGTTTTACAATGCGATTAAAGTCATAAAAGAGGTATTAGTTATTTTTTTTAAGGTCTTGAAATAACAGTGCGGAAAATATTACACAACAAAGTTGGAATAAAAAAAAAAACAATAAATTCCAAGTTATTATTTTTCGTATTTCCTTAGAATTTTTAATCATAACTTTAATAACATTTTTGATAAGAAATGGGATTAAAGTTACGGCTCGAGAGACAAAGAATTTGTTGTCTGTAATCTTTGCTGTTCCTCTTTCTTTTTTTTTTTGAGTAGTCAGTTTTCAGAGTTAATTTAAAAAAATTAATGAATAAATATGACTTGATAATATAAAGAAGATGTTGATTCACTTTTATACTTTGAGCCAAACTGTACATTAAAGACTACTACAATCACAAGCTTTAAAGAGACCCAATAAAAAAATTCTCAAAATCTTAATATGCCTATTAAAAAAAGCTAAGGGAATTATTTAAACATAGATATATAATTAAGTGTAATGTTATTTAAGCCGATGTAGATGTATTTTCTCTATTCTACGTTTGGTATACAGCCCTGTAGTGCGATTCTCTATTCAATTTTAACATAATTTTAATTGTTAAAAATATTTAAATGCAAAGTTAGCGTACATTTTATTAAGTAACTTTTTTAACAATAACGTTTACTGCTGTGTTCTATCTTAACGTCTGGTATTTAAGCTAACTTATCTTAGTTATTAATTTATAAGTTGGTATCTTCTATAACAAAACATAAGTTTTTTATAATAATAGAAGTGCGGACATAGTTATTTGGTTTACAGTTGAGCAAAAAGAAAATATATGTTAAGTTTAAAAAAAAATGATTTTAATTAAGTTTTAACTATTGAACAGGTAAAAGGAAGAGATTAAATATTGACATACAGAGCAAAGTCGGGGGTAGTGCACTAAATATTGATTTAAATCAGCAATGCACTATCACTAAATAAAACTGCTAAGAACTTAGTTTGCACTCTTTTTTACCAGCTTTAGTGATGATTGCTATTTTTTAACTACCACTAAAAATTTTTTTGTGATATTGCAAATTTTTTCACTATCACTAGGGTTTTTTCAATTTCAATTATTTTATTTCCCGTTTTCCCGGGATTTTTCTTGCGGGATCCCGGGAAATAAAAAATTCCTCATAATTTCAGAAAATAGCTATTTATACTTTGAAATTTAGTTTTCTATTCTCTAAAAACTAGCAACTGTGGATGGGTTGTGGATTAGATCATCTACAAGAAGTGAGTACATGTATTTAAATCAATGTCTCCTGATGCAATAAATCTGCTAAAAGCAGAATTGGCAGTGCCACAGTTGATAACACTATGCTAGTTGAAAAAACTGACAAGCCGGGCACATGGCGTTTTAACATAATTCGGGTACGCTGAATCCAGTGGTGCCCGCGGTTTTTTCAGATTGGCTCTGGTTTTCGAGATATACCGTTATTTCGAAAATGGAGGAGGTTGCTCAACATATATTCGCGTAACTCAAAAACGGTTTAGTTTATTGAAATTACTAAAAAAACCGAAATACCGCAATAAAATTTCATTTCAGAAAAGTAAAACTCTTTCTCTAATATGAGTAGTCGTTATTGAAACATAATTTTTTTTTGAAAAAAAAATTAATTTTTTTATCAAAATTTCGAAATTTTTGTTTTTTAAAAATTCATACAAAATTAAAAAATGCAGCTAGGCTTCTAATTTTTTGCAGACTTATAAAAAACGAAGCTACAAACAAAACAAGCCATAAATGATTAAAATCTGTTTGCAACTTTTGATTTTATTCACAAAAGTCGACAAATTTTAATTAATTTAAGAATTTCATAAAACGCAATATTTGTATGGGAGCTCCCTAAGGGAAATTCTTAAATTAATGAAAAATTTGTCGACTTTTGTGAATAAAATCAAAAGTTGCGCACAGATTTTAATCATTTATGGCTTATTTTATTTGTAGCTTCGTTTTTTATAAGTCTGCAAAAAATTAGAAGCCTAGCTGCATTTTTTAATTTTTTATGAATTTTTAAAAAACAAAAATTTCGAAATTTTGATAAAAAAATTAATTTTTTTTTTAAAAAAAAAATTATGTTTCAATAACGACTACTCATATTAGAAAAAGAGTTTTACTTTTCTGAAATGAAATTTTATTGCGGTATTTCGGTTTTTTTAGTAATTTCAATAAACTAAACCGTTTTTGAGTAACGCGAATATATGTTGAGCAACCTCCTCCATTTTCGAAATAACGGTATATCTCGGAAACCAGAGCCAATCTGAAAAAACCGCGGGCACCACTGGATTCAGCGTCCCCGAGTTATGTTAAAACGCCATGTGCCCGGCTTGTCACGAAAAAAAGTGTCAATTTCATGCACAGTGTAATTATTACATTTAGTAAAGTGAAGAGTTAATAAAAAACATTAATTCAAAATAAGATGCAGGCAGTAAAGTTTCGTTGTCCATGAACAATTCTTAAAAATAGGAGATACCTAAACATATCGCTTCTTTATTGCTTTTATAGATATGACTATGTATATCTATAAAAACAAACGATCTTGGCAAAATGCGATTAAATTTTTAAAAATGTACCGATTTAAAGATATATTTTGCTATAACTTCGGTTCAGTTTGAGACATAATACGAGAAGGTATGAAGGAAAACTTTGTAAAGTTACTTCAAATTTTGAGATATGACTATGATGCAATGAAGGAGCGATATGTTTATTAGGTGATAAACACAAATTTTCAATTTAAATTTGTGTTGGTTTATATACCCGTGAAGTGCGGGAAAACCGAAATAAAATAACATTTTGGAAACTTGTGTAAGATACTACAACATACAACTTGAAAAACACATTGTCCTAAAGATTATAAATGGACCTATTGAAATGAAGAGGTTTGTAAGAAGAAGTCCGGTTGATGCTATTTTTGCATCAACCTTGACATAAATTTGACTGGCATAGACGTTGTTTATAAAAAAGAAAAAATTACTTCTGATTGTGAATCCGAAGCATGCTACAACGGTGCACTTTTAAATATTTGTCCAAACTCGGTAAAAAATGAACGAAATTTTTCGAAAACATGATAATTAGTAAATAAAATCAGGAATATACTTTTTGACGTCTTACTAAGCGCTTTGAGTCTGTCAGAAAGTTATTTCCTAAGCCGTTAAAAAATTTTTGTATTTCTTTAAAATATTTTATCTATTTTATTAATTAACTTTTTGATCTCATATCTTGAGTACCTTAATTTTTATTTTGTTTTTCTTATTGTTTTATGAATTAAATTGTTATGTTTATGTTATCTTTTTATCTTGTATCCAGAGCATAATAATACTGAATAAAAGCATAATAATAGGGAATAAAGGCGTGAGGTGATAATAATTCAAGTTCGTATTTCAATCTTCAATTATTTTTTTAGTATTGAACCATTTATGTTACTTTCTTTGTAATCTAGTTCCCATATGTGCATTTCCCTAGAATGGTCTACCAGGATGAAAAAATAAAATGTTGATAATCATCGACTTTTATTGTTTATTATTATAAAAAAAAGTCTATGTTGTTATAAAAGAATGGCTTCATAGCATGTCTCAGCTGTTTTACTCGAAGAAATTGCACTGGAAACTGGAAAATTTTATATTTTCTTATATTTTCTACTTCTAAACACATTTTTATATGCTTATTTTACATGCAAAAATATGTTATGTTTACACTCTTTCTTCAAAATCTTTTCATTACAATCAGTTGTAAATTGAGTATTTAGTTGTTTGTTAAGGAAATTTGAAGACATTAATGGGAAACTGCGTGGTGATAATAATAAAAAAACATATGGAAAAATCGTACGTTCGCGACCCGTACGTTCGCGACCGGTACATAAGCCAATTAAACAAAAACCAAAAGAGATATTTTTTTTGGTAAATATTACATGGAGACCTACATTAATACACTTTTAAAATAAATTAATCACTTTTGAATATTCCGTTCCATTACGCAGATTTTTACATTTAACTGCTGTCAGCCAAAGTTGACTTCTATTTTGCGTACGTTCGCGACCACATGTTTATAACTCTTATTATGAAAACTTAAACTCGATGAAATCCATCCTTTGCACTAAACATACATCTACCCAAATGCTATCGAATCGCAAGAAAAAATGCTAGGAAAAGTTTTGTTTTCTATATTATTTGTACATCAAAAGCGTACGAACGTACGTTCGCGACCCCAGGAAATGCCCATATACGTTTTTTTATAAAAGTTTTTTACATTAATTAATAACAAAATTTACTTTGTATTATTTATATGGAGCGGGATCCCGGGATCCCGGGAAATTTAAAAAAATTTCCCGCTTTCCCGGGAATCGAAAAAGTCCGGGAAAAAAAACTAACTATCACTAAACGCAGATTGAATGCAAAAATCTGACTCAATTCAAATAGTGCAAAATTTGGACATGCAATCAAAAAAGCTGCATAAAAATATTGTCTGACTAAAATTTAAAAAATGTAACTTTGTATGTGCATGGTTTTTGATTTCTTTTGAGAATATGCATAGGTATAGAACATTAAATAAAATGAAATTTTGTCAATAACGGTATAATTATTGGCTTTTATCATGATAAAACAAGTTTTTAATTTTAAAGTAAGTGCAACAATTTAAGTTGCACTTAAGTGAAGAAAAAAAAGCTGCAATGAACTGATGATTGCATTTTTTTAATCAAACTATTTTATTTTGACTGCAAAATTTTTAACCATCACTATCACTCATGTTTAGTGAGGCTGCAAATTTTCAATTCATCACTCAACATCAACAAAATGATTGCAATATTTTTGCACTATCACTAAGTGTGAGTTGAAACTGCCAAATGAGTGCACTACCCCCATCTATGATGCAGAGTATAAGTTATAAAAAATTTAAAATTATCAGGAAGTAAATATATAAAAAGTGCATTGGGTTTTTAGTTACAATAAAAATTGAGAATTCTTTTTTTAAAAAGTGGTGCGTTGCTGGTTTCCCTAACGATTGGAGGAATAGTATTCCAAAGACGTATTGCATTTACGAAGAACTGCGAATTTGATATAAGCGTATGGTGTCTCAGTTGTATTAAAGTCCTGTTTCTGCCAAATCGACTAAAACTAAGCCGGCTTTAAAGTTAATCAGGTTCGTGAGTTGAAATGATTTTATGCAAGAATACCAATGTTCGTATTTTCATATGATCATTGAACTGTATGCCAAGAATTTTCTTTGCGTAGAAGATGATATGTTCACTATTTCCATTAAGCTTAAGTCCATAAACGTATCTTGTTATGTTGTTGAACGTTAGATAAAGTTAAGGTGGGGATTAAATAAGTTTTTGCGAGCAGCAGCCTGATTTTGTGTGGTGTACAGTGTTGTGTGGGCCATAAAGTACGTAGCATAGAGAATGTTTTTCCACAGGCGTTTGTGACATGATCTGCCCAGGTTAACGTGCTATTGAAGAGAACGCCTAAGTTTTTAGCTCTACTCACTACATCTATTCGATGGTTGTTAACGTAGACTTGTGGTATTTCAATGGCGCGCTGTGTTCTTTTATGTAATAGGATGCACTTTAATTTATTTGGGTTAAGGCTTAAGCCATTGATAGAAGCCCACAGTGATATACTTTTTAAGTCTTTGTGTAACTTTTCCTCAAAGTTTATTTTTTTTATTACTAATATACAGTTGGCCATCGTCCGCATACATTCTGATATTGCAGTGTTGCAACTGATCTGGCAAGTCGTTAGCATTAATTGAAAAAAGTAAAGGGCCAAGAATTGAGCCCTGCTGTACTCCTCTAGTGACTGGGAGAAAGGAGGATGTTAACGACGGATTGGTTTCTACACACTGTTGTCGCCCAGTAAGGTATGATCGCATTAGTTTCAAAGACGTAGAAGAAAAATGTATCATTTTTCAAGATTTTGTATTAAAACCACATGGTCAACATTATCAAAAGCCTTTGAGTGGTCTAGTAACACCAACAATGTTCTATGACCACAATCTAGCTCTTTTCTAAGATCTTCAGCTACGTCAATGAGAGCAGTGGTACAACTGTGCTTGTCACGAAATCCAGATTGTTTTGATGAGGGTACACGCAGAGAAAAAACAAGTTTTAAATATGGTCACCTCTAACAAAACAATTTTTAAAGAAAATTTTAAACATATTATAGTTAATATAACCATATTATTGTCATCTGCAACCATATTATGGTTGAATTAATCCTCCATCAACATGCCTTCGAACATGTTATGGTCAAAAATAACTAAAACATGTTTAAAACTTTTAATAGCATGGTTGGTTTTCAACCATAGCATGTTGCTCTTGAAAAAGAGGAAAATACTATTGTTAAGTTTAAAACAAATTATTGTCGTATTTAACCATAACATGTTAAGAGGCAATCATAATATAGCTTCTTGATGGAGGATTAATTCAACCATAATATGGTTGTAGATGATAATAATATGGTTATATTAACTATAATATGTTTAAAATGTTCTTTAAAAATAGTTTTGTTGGAGGTGACCATATTTAAACATGTTTTTTCTCTGCGTGTAGGTTGAAATCATTGAGATATTTAGTTATTTGAGTATGGAGTAATTTTTCAAAAGCCTTTGATAGATACGGTAGTATAGCAATTGGGCGGTATTCGGAAGATGATTTTGGAACGGGATGAACTTTGGCCCGTTTCCAACTTGTGGGATAGCTACTAGTAGTGATAATGTGATTAAAAATGGCGAATATTTTTGATTGTTTTTTTTTAAGTCGTATTTATTTTTCTCAAAAAAAAAAAAAAAAAAAAATTTTGGCAAATAAAAGCCACATTAACATTTTAAAAATTCACATTATTTACATAAATTTTGCAAAAATAATTAAAATATTTGTTTTTTGGAAATTTATTTGGGTATTTATAAAAATCATTAAAAATATTACATTTTAGATGCAGCTGTTGGAAATCACTAATAGTGTTTTCTTTTCTACACAAAAAATTAGTGGTAGACTTTCCTTGTATGCCGCTGATAGCAACTTTTTGCGAATTTCCCCTAATTTAGCAATTTTTACCGAATTTTTGCCTTTTCTTAAGTGACATCAAATCAATTTTATGGTTTGTTCGAAGTATTAAAAAATTTCGCGAATTTTCGCTACTTTTGCAAGAAAAAAAAAATTATATTCGGACAACTTGTTTTTTAAGCGATTGAGCGTTGTTTCTCCAAATTTGCAATTTTTTAGCTATGTTGTTAAAATTGAATTACTGAATTGCTGTATATTTACCGCAAGCAATAAGCTGTGTCAGTAAAACTAAAGCTAACGTTAATCGTTAAGAGTTACAGAATTGCACTAGAGGTAATGCACATTCCTTTCAATTTAATGAGCAAATCAGTAGATTCTATCTATAATGTGGGAACTGTAAAATGCTAAAAATACGGTTTCTTTATTTAGCTTGCAACATGTTTATATCAAAAACAACACAAAATAAAATAATTAAATGCTTTCATAGTCTAATTTTAAAAACAATTCTGAAAAATATTGTAAGTCTGAATTCTATTCGATCATTTTTGACGAAAGCACGGTTTGTAAAGAAAAGCCAAATTTCCTTAGCTTTAAGATAATTCAACAACTAAAAATTATTAAAGAGGAATTAACTTGCTTTGTTGGCGCATTTGAAGAGGTTTCAACACCCAAAGAAAAAACATTGTTTAAATAAAAACACAATAAAATTTAATAACAAAACAGAAATAATTCATTTAAAGTTGTTTGCGATGAAATTGTAAGTTTTTATCAATTTCTTAAATAAGAATAAACGTTTATTAATATTTTGATAGATATTTAAAAAATTAAATCATCGATAAAATCGATGTCGTTATTGTTCATCTCATAGGAATCACTCGTGCCTATAAGTTTTAAATAACTTGAAGGAAAATCGTAATCACGACAACAGTAACCCATCCTTTTGAGTCCAGATCTACAATAAAAAATAATTAAAAAAGTATAGTCGGTCAACCCCGACTAGATGATACCCTACACCACATTATAACCTATGTATCAAATTTTATTAAATTATCGACCTGTACTTTGCGCACAAGGTGTGCATGGACAGCCAGACAGCCAGCCGGACAAACATCGTTAATTCGACTCAGAAAGTGATTCTGAGTCAATCGGTATTCGTAAAGGTTGGCTAAGTATCAATATTTTAAGGTGTTACAAACATCACCACAAACGCATAGTACGCTCTCCACTATTGTGGTGTTGGTAAAAACATTTTATTGTTACGGTAAAAATATTAACCTAATTAAAAAATCGAATTAACGATTGCTAAGTGTAACCTATTTCTTAAATTACTTTTAACGATGTTTACTTGGCAAAATAACCTCTCTACTTCAGCATTAGACCATGGAAGTGAGAACAACTTTATAGTCAATTCTGAAATTTCTAAAAAAAATTTGTTGCCGCCTGCATCTCTTTATTGAAATACTTGCAACCAAAAAAAAACAGCGTTATTTGTGTTGATCCATTTATAAATTTAATATTGGAATACTGTCCCTTTATTTTGAAAGATGTTTCATCATCTTAGTTTATAGCGATTTTCCACATTTGTAAAAGTTGTGATTTAAATTAAATTGTTTAAAAGGTTTGTTTTACTTTTATAAATGTTTATAGTAAAATAAAAATTATTCTTTTAAAAGAAAACAACAAATTTGAAAAATGGCTAAAAACATGGCTAATGGCTAAACTCATTTTTTAATGGCTAACCAGGGTGAAAAATGGCTAAATCTAGCCACTAAATGGCTAAATTGGCAACACTGTTATTTAATCATATTATAACCAAATATATTCGTAATATTACATCATAATATTTGTCCCTTAATCATATTCTTGTCGTGTTAATCATAATAAGTTAAAAAGTAATTAAGGGTCCTCATGATATCGTTTATAAGCCTCGTAATCTGTGCAAACTGTGCATTTTTACGCCCTCGTAAATGAACTGTCAAAAATTGTATGAGAATTCATTTACACAAACTTGGTAAATTTGCCCAACAATTTTGACTCGTAAATTTGCGCTGTTCAATTGTGCATTTATACATACAGATTTTTTAATGCTTTTAACGTCGTTTTCACTGAAAAATCCAAGTGTTTATACATCACAAACAATAAATTCTAGCAATAATTTGAGCAAATTAGTCTTTTTGCTTTCTTTATGCGTTTTTAAAAACAAATTTCACATATTAATCACAAATTTCAACTTTTGATTTGATATTTTTGAATTTTCTTTTTTAGTTTATTTTTTTATAGACATTTCTTACAAACTGACATTAATTGTTTAAAATTACACAAAAATTAAAAAGGTTCTTCATGAAACGAGTCTCGAAAGTTTACCCATTTGCACAAATGGCAATTTTAAGCGATATCATGAGGACCCTTATTATATTATTTTCATGTTAATCATAATAAATTAAGAAGTAATCATATTATTGTCATGCTATTCAAAACAAATTTAGAAGTTATCATATTATAATCCAGTGGACCTGTCACAACAATAAAAAAATTTTATTTTTTTGCATCGATTTGTTATTTTCTGGCACTTTACAATTTTTTTAATGAAAATACAATTTCTTTATTTATTTAATTTTTTTAAACTTGTTTTTTTAATTGTTGAACCACTCACTAACAAATAATTCGATAGGCATATTTTAAACAAACGACACAACTGATGCAAAATTATTTTACAAATGGCGATAACAAAATATAATATAATTCTACTTGGAATTTAGTGCACTATTCAAAGTGTTGTGGAAGTTAAAACTAAAACTGGAAAATTACGATCCGTTTGCAATCGCATGACATGATGCCGCTCCGTTCATTAGATTGATGTATTACGTAATTATCTTACGTACGGTTGTACAATGATTCGAGCCTTGTTTAATTTTGATTAATAAGCGAAAGAGCATAGCTCAGCAACTTATTTTGAAAAATATTTTGAATTTATTTGACTAAGTCCTTTGCGGCCCTTTGTTCCTACTAGGAACCACAGGACATAATATAAGTCCTTAAGTTCTGGAAACTTAAATGCACACGATGGCAAGCTCATCTACCCACATTAGCGTTACTTTCGAATGCTTCGCAATCTGATTTATAGACATCCGACATTCTACTGTTGACCTAGATGTCGTATAGACACCTGCTAGTTATGCAATTGCAACTTTGCTATCAGTAAATATGCATATATCCGCCGATATGCGATAATATCTTACTCATTTAGCCGCCCGCCTTATCACAGAGCTGTTTGCTCTATGAGGAAAACTCCTAAAACGTACGGTTTTTATGGACCCCGTCTTCTGGTAAACTATAATATAAAAATTTATGAAACTCTCTTTTCTTTTTTGATAGAACGCTCCGTTACAAAACAAGTTTTCAATTGCAAACTCAGCACAATATCAACATAAAATACTATTTTGTTTAAAATATCCTTTTTTGAAAAAATGCATTTCAACGAAAAAGGAATTAAATTTTAAATTCAACAAAAAGTATTTTAGAAGAGCGCAATATAAAAATTTACTTACAAAATTTTAAAAACTAAATGGCTTTCCGAAAATAACAAACAGAAAAAAACGCAAAAACTGCCCATTTGAAAAATGTTCGTTCGCTCTAATGGTTATCGAACACAAATTTGTATATTTCAACAAAATAAAACATTTAAATTGTTTTAGCTAGTACATGTATATCTACACGTACATACATATATGTATGTATGTATGTATGTATGTATGTATGTATGTATGTATGTATGTATGTATGTATATCAATTTAAGCGGAAACAATAATAAAAAATGTTTACAAAACTGACTTTTTCCATGTTGTTTAAACAACATCCAATAAGCCAGCATGTTGAACTGGTCTCTATAAAACAATATAACTGAAGAAGAATTAAACAAGAACAGAAAATCCAAATTAAAAATGCCAGGACTTTGGTTTTTTTATCAGCGAAAATACTTTTAAAAAAACAAAAGGACATGAAAAAAAGGAAAGCAAAACCATTCCAGTAAGCCCACACATACAAATGCAAATGCAAACAGAATCTGTTCAACTGTATTCGAAACAAACATTCAGTCGGTCACAAATTTTTGACTCACAATCATATCACCCACTGAGGCTTTTTTAGCTGTTTTTATGAATTTTTTTTTGCTGCCACTTTTTGTTTAAAATTTTGAGAAGAATTAAGATGGAAAAACTAAATGGAGAACGCAAAAGTCATTTTCACTTACAACACTTTTAACGACAATATCAAATGTGACTTTTTTAGGCTGAAATACTGACTATTTTGTGTTTTAAGGATTTTCTTTTTTTTGTCATTATCGTTTGCCGTCATTTAAAAAAAAAGAAAATAAATAAACAAGCGCACTTTTCCAGGCTTTTAAGCTTTTGTGTCAGCGAAAAAAGTTAATAAGAATGCAATGTTGTTTTTAGCCAAAAGGATTAAGGGCAAAAAATAGGTAGAATTTTAGGAATTTTTTTAATAAATGTAGATATTAAAGCAAAAAATTTGTTTTTGCTAAGATTTGTTGGGTTTTATGTAGAAAAAAATAATGCACAATACCCGCAAGATCTACAAGATCTTTCAAAGAATTGAATCTGAATCAGACATGGAAAATTAAGTGCTATTGTTTTTTTTTCTTCAGTATTTTTATAACATCGAAAATACTGCAGTAGAGCCACGAGGTAAAAAGTACTACTTCCGTATTTTGAACTTTTTAAAAGTAATAAACAAGTAAGAGTACTATGTTCGGCTATGACGAATCTTAAATACTTTTTACTATGGTTCTATAAATATCTATTAATAAATATATTGTGTGCCACGCCCACTTCTCCAATCCCATTTAAGTCGAATTTACCAGTTTTGACTAAGGCCGTTGTTGCAGCAAATTAGCGATATATGGCGTTCTTCTGTCCAAAATGTATGATGTTAGTGAAGGACGAAAGGAAACGATTTTTTTTATTTTATAAATGATTGATTCCAAACAAATATTAATTCTAATTTAAATGCTTTTATCCAGAACATGTTTTTTTTAGGTTTTTGCTTTTAAAAAAGGTTTTTGCATATTCTACAGAAATTATGAAAAAATTCATTAAACGTGCTTTAAACCTTTCACTGTAATGATATCAAAAATTTTAAACGAAGCCTTAGCAACAATCAACTGTTAACTCTTAAGACCGCAATATGTATCGTGGGCGATGGGTGTAGAAACATGAGCACAATGCGAATACTAACTCTTAGGAGCTGAAGCTATCTAATCTGCAAAACAAGACACAAGAAGAGCCATTAGCAGGCCAAACAGGGTCTCCAGCAGGATTTTTCTCTCGAATAATTAAAGAGCTGGCGCTATCTAATCTCCAGAAATTGCGAGTAACTAAGCGAGTTTTTACAAAAGATTGATAACACTGTGCTAGTTTAGTTGCAAAACTAGGCAAGCCGGGCACATTGCGTTTTAGCATAATTTGGGTAAGCTGAATTCAATGGTGCCCACCCTTTTTTTTTAGGTTAACTGTTGTTTTCGAGATACCCCGTTATTTCGAAAATGGAGGAAGTTGCACAACATATATTCGCGTAACTCAAAAACGGTTTAGTTTATTGAAATTTCTAAAAACAACCGAAATTCCGCAATAAAATTTCCTTTAAGAAAAGTAAAATTTTTTTTAATATGAGCAGTCGTTTTAAAAATATAATTTTTTTTTTTTTTTTTTTGGAAAAAAATTATTTTTTTTATCAAAATTTCGAAATTTTTGTTTTTTAAAAATTTATAAAAAATTGGAAAATGCAGCTAGGCTTCTTCTTCTGTAGACATATACAAAACGAAGCTGCAAACAAAACAAGCCATAAGTGATTAAAATCTTTTACCAACTTTTGATTTTATTCACAAAAGTCGAAAAATTTTAATTAATTTAAGAATTTCACAAAACGCAATGTTTGCATGGGAGCCCCCCTAAAAAGTGGTGATAAGGGACAAGTATGTATGGAGAAAATTTTAACGACAAAAAACTAATTGAGGTGTGTCATACATTTTATCGTACTTTGGCCTACTCTTGGGCATTAATGGGACTTTTTTTCAATAAATTTTTTTCAATATATTAAAGAATGGAGATAGCGGGTAGGTTTGTTGGAAATAAATAATTGAGATGAAAAATAAAGTGGGGTTGGTCATACATTTGACCCATCTAGGAGTATCTTAGGCGCTGCAGGGGCCAAATTTAAGAATTTCATTAAACGGCTATATTTGTATAGGAGCCCCCCTAAGGGGTGGAGATATATGGCAAGTATGTTTTAAGAAAATGTTAAGAACAAAAAACTAATGCAGGCCGGTCATACATTGCATCCCCCTAGGGCCGATTCCTAGGCAGTTACGGGGCTTTTTCTTCAATATATTTCTAATCTGTATTGACTATTTTGTATGGGAGCACCCTTAAGGAATGGATATAGCGGGTAGGTATGTTAGAAATAAATGATTTAGATGAAAAATAAAGTAGGATTGGTCATACATTTGACCCATCTAGGAGCACCCCAGGAACTGCAGCAGCCAAATTTATGAATTTCAACCAAACATATATGGCGGTTTAATAAAATTCTTAAATTTGGCCCCTGCAGCGCCTAGGATGCCCCTAGATGGTTCAAATTTTGGTTTTTTAGTAACTTCAATAAACTAATCCGTTTTTGAGTTACGCGAATATATGTTGTGCAACCTCCTCCATTTTCGAAATAACGGTATATCTCGAAAATAAGAGCTAACCTAAAAAAAAACGGTGGGCACCATTGGATTCAGCGTACCCGAATTACCGGCTTGTTTAAAAAAAAGTGTCAATTTCGAGCACAGTGTAATAGTTAAGGGAGGCATTTTAAAAATAAAGAAAATGGCGGCTTCTAAAAAATGTTTATATGTTTTACTTAGCGGTGTTCATAAGGGGGGTAGGTAAGCAAATGATTGTGAGATTAAAAAAGGCTAACTCAAAACGTTTGGATATAAGTAAAGCTTCGTTCTAGTGCTGGCAAAGTATTCAGTAGTGGGTACCGATTGTTTGCCCTTATTTTTGAGTACATGATGCTGAAAAGTGGCTTTTCAATACTCCAGACTTGTATTTTTTGACCAAAGTTCAATTAGGAATTTAACGGCTTTCTTTCAAAATATAACTTTGTTTGAAAAAACATCTGAAAAATTTAACCAACAGCTAAAAACAAACGAAGCTTAAGGAAACATTTTAATGAATTATACTGTTTGTTAACAAATTGAATATAAAATATATTAAAATAATTAAAAAAGCAAAATTTGCAAATTGTTTCTTGACTAAAAATTTGTGTGTTTGAAAAAAAAATTTAGCTTTCACTGCGAACAATTAGTAAAAAGTTTGCTTTCATTGTGAATGTGGCTAAAGACTTTTAGAATCGTATAACAAACAAGCATTATTATTTGACACCTCAGACATCCCCTCCTAAGGCGTTTGTAAAGTAAATCGTTTTAAACACGAACAAACCACTATTTTCCCTATTGGTATCGAGTGTCAATTAGATCAAATATGACATATTCATTTTTCAAATATATCGATTTGGTGCCAAAGGCACTGTACAAATTTTGACGAATTTCATAAAAATTACACGTGACAGCGCTCACTGGATATGAAAATGCATATTAATTTTAAATTATTAAATTATTGTTTAAGGAAAATGTCAATTTCATCAAGAACAAATATTTTATATTAAAGTCCTTTTGGCAATTTTAATAAAAATTAAACGCTGGCAGCAGTAAAAGAAAAAATGGGGATAAAGAAGGAAATTAATTTTAAATTGAGAAAAGTGCACCAGTAACAGCAGCTGTTAAGCTTAACTACACTTTAATAATGCTTCTGTTGACTGTTGCTAGTGGGAACCAGCCAGCATCTGAAGGTGAGGACTTGTCTTTCCATTTTTTTTTTTTTTTTTTTTTTTTTTTTTTTTTTTTTTTTTTTTTGGGAGTCATATTATTGTATTAGCTGTTTGATTTTTCACTTTAGTTAATCACCAAAATCAAAATCTAAAGAAAAAAGATAAGGCAACAAAAGATTTTTTCGGGTTTTACATGTTTTTTTATTCTTAAAATTGCTAAATAAAACTTAAGGAGCAAAAAGAAAAGGTTAAATTTATAAAAAATAAAAAGGAAACAACCAAAAACGGATTAGATAGTAATTAATGCAGGTTTAGAAGGACTTAATAGTACGCTATGTTTTCATTTTCTATTATTGCCATTGGTACTTTGAACTTATAGTGATACATACTTTTCATAAATCTTTAACTGAGACCGTACACAGAGCGAAAAATACGTTAAAAAATTGTCAACCAATGGTATTGAAACGATAGCGAAGTGCAGTTAATATTTCGACCACATCTGATGTCAAATTCTTAGCAAAACGTTGTCAAATTCATAACGCCCTGTTGTCAATATTAATAGCGTATTTGGTGCAGCTTAACAAATAAAAAAGTGCAAATTTTTATAAGTAAATATAAAATTAATGAAATGGATAATATAATGGACAATATTGGATAAAAGTTCAAAAATTCCTTATATGTTCCTATAAACATGGAAGTTATCAATTTTATTCAAAAGGTAAGAAAAAAATATACAATATTATGGAATACATGTACTCAATTTGGAAATAATATGACATTCAGTAGTGGCAAAGCTTTACATAAGGTAAGGGCTATGGTTTCTTTTAAAAAAAAACTTGTAAGAAAGGCTTATATGTATGCAATATTTTATAGAAATGCTCGATTTCTAGAAAAAAAAACACAATAAAAAGTGGCATTTACTTATAAAAAGACTTACGCCCGCTTTCACGATCTATGATTAAATGTTTGTTAAAAAAAAATTAACTAATTGCTGGTTTGGCTAACGGGTACTTTTTAATCAACGGTTACCGATTTTCGTTTCACCATCTTTCGGTTATTTAACGAAAGAATTTGATAAAAATGTGGCAATACTATCGGTTTGTTTACATAAAAAATAAATATTTAAAAGTAAACAAAATTTTGTGTGTGTTTTAATTTAAATAAAATTTAATAAATAAAATAAAAATTTAAAAATATAATAATTTAAAAATCAAGGTAAACATAAATGTACATGTAAAATATATTAATGTAAATTAAAAATTGTTTTTTTTTTTTGTATTCAGCATGTTCTCAGACGATGAAATATTTTGCAGCGAAAATAAGGATTCTTGTTTGGATGTTAACAAAGGAAAGCGACAAAGGTAAGATCTCATTGCAAAAAAGAATATCAAGTATTAAACCGTTTTGTAGGTCTTCAAACTTTACATCCCAAGAGGAAGATGTGTTAATGTCGCTGGTTGAGCAACACTCACGCATCGTGGAGAATAAAACCACAAACGCTGTTAGTTGGCAGCAAAAAAATGATGTTTGGCAAACAATCGCATCACAATTTGGGTCGCAGTGCAACAATATCAGATCGGTTAAAAGCCTTAAAGATAAATACGATAATATGAAGCGGAAGGCAAAAGTAGCACTACCAATTGATAGAAAATAGTTTTATAAAACCGGAGGAGGCCAATATTGCAGCAAAGTATCTGATAGAGATAAGCGCATTCAATCATTATTAGGAAAGTCTGCAACCGGCTTATAAAACGAAAATATTTTTTATGAATATGGGGGTTAAGACTATTTCAGAAATAGATTTTAAAACCGACCGAAATTCATTACACCTGCTAAAAACTATCGTTTTTCATCACTTACCTGAATAAGACTGAATTATTTGTAACTTTTTCATTCTACCGCAATTTTTGTAATAATACTGAAGGCCGTTTCACACTATAATGCAAGTCTTAAATATTTTGACGGAAATGCTTTCTTGATCTACTTATTGTTTGAAAACTTTTAAAAAACAATGAGAACTTATCGTGTAAGGGTTTAATTTTCCTCAAAATACTTAAGACTTGTATTGAAGTGTGAAACTGCCTTAAATATGACTGAATATTTTTTTAAGTTTATCAATAATATACATACGTATGTATGAAATATTTAATATATGAAAAAATAAAAAACAAATTTATGTATGTTTATAAAATATGCGGAATTTCATTTTATTTGTATCAATCAGGGACAGAAAATACTAATTCTTTTGGATTTTTATTTTTTCGAGTAAATATAAATTTTACTACACGTTTAATTACTTGTGTTCTGAAAACAGCACATAACTGTTATTTTTGTTGGAAAAAAAATCAAAAAATAACTTTCATTCTGGCTGGAAAAAGTAAAAATCAAATAATGACTGTTATCATCCGACTTTTATAAAAAAAGAATACTTATTGTGGTCTCAGACATCAATATGTATGTATGTAGCATAGCTGTAAATGAATCATTAATTTTTTTAATTAATTCGCGAATCATTCATGCGTTGAATTAGCAAATTTTGAATTAATTCTTTTAACACACAAAATGAATTGAATGAAATTTGAGTCAATTCAAATGAATTGCAATTATGTAATTTTAAATTCAAATGAATTGCAATTTGTTTCTAATTCAAATGAATTAGTAGGAGTGGAGTAAATTTTTAGCAACTTTGAAACTCAATCCTAAGGACAGTACGGGAAAACGACGTTTCATGACTCCAAAACAACGCTGTATAACAATTCGTGTCCTGATTTGTGATACGCCGCAATAATCCCCAATAACCATCATAAAGCTACCGGTGGCGTAAAACCTTAAGGTCAATAGTACCATTTGTATTGGCGATAAGGCATTACATATATCTAAATTCAATTTTAATTAATAATTTTAAATATTTTTCGAAATATCTTACCTATCTGTTGCAGACTTTATATTGTTGTGAACAAGACTGCATATAAAACGTATTGCAGACTTTGATAATCTATATCTCTGTCTGAATTCTTCATCAGATAATTTGAAGTGGTTCCGGTGGTCAGGAACATTTCTTTTTTTCCAATATGAACTTTTAAAATAAAAAATATTACAAGAATGTAAATGTTGGTTCATATTTCTATCCATTTTATTTGTTTTATTTTCCGATTAGTGTGCTAACCGCCAAATTTTCTTCGGTTAAATTTAACACACACTTTTTGGTTAAATTATGTCAGTTAAGAGTTAATCATATATTGTGTAATACAATTTGGCCAAACTTTCGGTTAAAATTATGATTATTTTTTAATCAAAGGTGGTGAAAACGGGCGTTAAACGCTTAACTAAAGAAATCTGTCAGAGGAAAGTTTGGAGTTCAATTTGGAAACTAAAGTAAAAAATGTTTGTTTTTTAATTTTGTTTTTTCTTTTTACCCAATTACAACTATAATTTGAGTCGGGAAAAAGCCAACCGATTGTAGGGAAATGTAAGAAAAGATAAACTCACTATTTATTGTTGGTGTCTTGTTTAAGCTTTGAAATTGTTACAAGTAAGACTTTGAGTGTTTATAATTCTTATTCGCTTTAAGGTTTTATTTGCATAATATTTTTACCTTTTCTAAAATCTTTGGAAAACGGTTTCCTGATGATCTGGCCTAAGCAACCAGTGAAATGCGCATAGAAGCTTAGTCTCTCTTAACAATAAATTTCAGTGTATTTATGAAATATGAAAAATTGGGAATTTAGCACGTCGTGCAGAAATCTTATTAATAATAAATTTGCTCTTCTCAAAAATAACTTTTTTTAAAAATTTATTTGTGATCAAAGTGATGAAATTATAAATATGATTGATGAGGACGTCATAGCAAACATCAAAGTGCTTCATTATTATTTATCCGTTTTAGAGCAATTTATGAATTTTGGCATCGATTTGTTAGTGTATATTTTACCCTTTGCAGCCATTTTCCATAGTTTAGTTATGAGAGCATTTTTGCAGAACTTTTTTTGTTTAAGGTGCATATTTAAAGTTTTTAAAGCATATTTGATAGATCTTTAATTATTTTTGATCCCTAAAGTGCTTTTGCAGTGAATCTGAAAAAAAATTGTTCAAAAATATGGTTAACAGAAGGTTTTTCTGTTTTAAGTATCTATCTGTTTATCGAACATGTTGCTTCAATTTCGGAATCTACATTTTATATTCACTCTGCAATTGTAGGCCAAAGCAAGCCAACCCAAGCAATTAAATATAATTTTTTTTTTTTTCAAACTGTCAAATATTATACAAATGCAAAAAGTGAGGAAAAACCAATTATATATCTACGTTTGTGCTTGAAAACGTAGAAATTAAAGGCTTAACCATAATATGCACATTCTTGCCTAACGTACTGTCAAAAATTAACAAAAAGTCTCTCAAAAGTATTTGAAAAAACAAAAATAAAATCAAAAAACATTTGATTCCGTACGGAATGTGCGATCTGTTTCGCACTTTGCTTAAGCAAATGACAGTTCCATAAAACTTAACAAAAAGTTTCCTTAAGTTCAATACGGTTTGCCTCATATGATTTACATGTATTCGCACATTTGCTTAAGCCAACTTAAGCACATTATGGTTGGGCCTTTAGACCCATCTTTTAGTATACCGATTGACTCAGAATAATCTATCTATTTACGCTCGTCCGTCTGGCTGGCTTTCTGTCTGTCCATGCAAAACTTATGGGCAAAGTACAGATTGTAATTTTGTAGCTTATTTGATAATGTTTGCTACACACATACATACGTTTAAATTGTCATAAGGACGAAGCTTATATAAATGGTAAGAATTAAGGCTCAGTTAGCCGGAAGTAACAGTAACGTTGCAAATCATGTAAAGTAATTAGAACGATTATACACTGAAAGAATTTTCTTCACAGATCCAATGGATTTTGACATTAATCCAATGATAAATTACATCAAAATTCAACCTATGTAACGTTTCATGGGATTAATGAAGAATGTTACATTAGCCCCCCGTTAATGAAATGTTTCATAAAATCGATAAACATTTTAATTTGTTTAATGACATAAATTAATTAAATTACTGATTAAATTTGGTAATTTGTATGACCATATATATATTTATGTCTATTTCTTTCAGCCATTTCAATGTGCGTTTTGAGTTGTTGTGAATTTTATTTTTTTTTTCTTGTTTCAAATCATCAAGTTATATTATTTTTAATTCGTTTATATATTTCTCTTACATCATGTTATGTTCTACTTGTATAAGCTTACCTTTTAGTAAATTGTATTTAATTCATTTTTCAGCCTGGGACGAACTTCATCTTGACTCTTTCCATTTTGCTGGCTTGTACTACTACGTAAATTTTGTGTATTTAAATTAACAATTAATGAAAAAAAATGTGAGAATTGTTTGCTCTTGTTTTTTCTTTCTCGTTGTATGTTTTTGAACCTATTACTAACATTTACCTAAATTCAGTATTTCGTTATCGTTATGAATTTTTTTATTGATGCTATGAAACATCGCTTAAAATGGATTAAAAAAAACTTTTTACAACAGTTATAGGAAGAAAATATTTTCTAGTTATAAGTATTTTGAAGTTAGAGAACGTTATCTTGTTTTCATTAATTTAGTGAAATTTTTCATGGAAAATATGAAGTTACACTTTTTTTCATTAACTGAAAAATATTTGAATACATTAATCAATAGTTCATTTTAATCTTAAAACCCCTATTGAAATAATGTATATCAATTAGTTGCATTTTTCTTTTGAAAGAGATATTAAGTTGCCATTAATTTAATGAAATATTTTACCAAATTACGAAACTCAATTTCATAGTGGTAATGAAATTGCTTCATTATTTTTAGCAGTAATTTGTAACGTCTCAGCCTGTAAGAAATAGATTGGTCTTACTTTTTTACGGTAAGGTTCAGTTACTGTTACTCGCGGCTAACTGAGCCTTTAGTCTATAATTTAACATATGTAGTTTTCATAGGAACTTCTTTGCGAAATAGTGTCTTTGTGCCCATTAATAAACCATTTAAGCATTTTCGTGTTTAAGCTAAATTCAGCCCCAAAATATTTTACTGCATACCTAGTTATTTTTTGGAATTGGTTCACATTTGACCATAGCATAGCATAACATACATATATCAATCCTGAAATATCTTTAAATACTATACATTTATGCAAATGTCATAACTTCCTTTTAAATGTTAATAATTATATACAATTTAGCTACCGTCTCTAAATAACTTTTAGACAAATCTCATATGTGATAGCTAGATAATATTCGACAGAAATAACTCTTATGTTTATGAATCTTAACCTCATTACATAATCTTTTTTGGTGGATCCATGACTGCCCTTCGGTTCCAAGCTCGAAAACTCGTCTCTAAATTGTATGGTGTATCGGCTTTACCGACTGTAGTTTTTGACTTGTTTTTTAAATACAAATATTAAATTGTTGAATATTTGGTTTTCCAACTTGCTATTTTTGGGGCAAGTTTATACTACATATATAATGCGTAAAAAATTTTTTTAGAGCAAATTTCCGGTTCCCTAGTAATAATATATTAACAGTTTCTTGTCAGAATGAGACGAAAAGGTGACAAAATGACAAGTTGGTTAAAAAATCCTGACACCACCCGTATTCAAATTTTACGTAAACAAAGTTGAATCTCTTTTGACCAATGATGGTGTCAATATTGGTATTTTTATACTTTATTTTTCCCTCTGTGACAAGTTCACACTTATTTATAGAAATTAAGAAATTTAAAAAAAATCATTTAAAAAAAACACTAAAACATTTTAAACTTTCCTGAATGATAAATAATAAGAACTGTATCTCATTTAAAAAAAAAAAAGATGAAAAGAAATTCATTCCAAAGTTTCTATCTTAAACAGTATGTTTAAATTCACATGTAGGGTGCAATAAAACGGATGTGTAAATAAAAACCAGCATGATGTGAATTTTTTTAACGATTTTACTTCTTTTTTTTACTTATCAATGCAAAAGAAGTGAAATTGTTTTTTAACAATTTTTATTTTTTATTCCTATTTTTTTTTTTTGTTCATTTAAAGGATCTGTAAATGCGCATACGAACAATCTTCCAAAAATGCATGTAAAGGTTCGAAAGGATGTTTCTGTCGCCATTTGAAGGAAACCCGAAAAAAACAAGAAAAACACAAACACACACTCATACATTGTCGCATGAGGAAATGTAAGTAAAAGCATGATGACGCCATATTAAATATTCATACACCACACACATGGAAAACCTTTTTATATTTTATCCTTAACATGGTGGCATAAGTACCAGCATAAGCAACAAAAAGAGCAAAAATGTTACTGCAGCAACTACTAGTGCAGGAATAGCAGCATCAACAGTTCGAATAAGGACAACAAAAACAAATGAGCGTAGTGATAAGACTAGTCGAGATCTGTGTGGTAACATCAGAAACGAAAAAATGTGTGTATAAAGCACGAAAATCAACACTTAAAGATTAGCAGCAAAAAAATACTCTACAATCAACATGGATTCTATCCATTGTTGCAAACTTTAAGTGGAATTCAATAGATTTTTTTGGTTCATTGTTGTTAAGATATTATTGACTTTTTTTAAAATGCCACCACCACTTTTGTAGTTAAAAAGTCATCAATTTAACGTTAAAAATGCAGGAGGATGTGAACAAAATGCTGGAAATCCAAATTTTTTTTTTTTATTATTATTGTTTTTTAAATGATTTTTTATTTAAAGAAATAAAATAAACAAAAAGTTTTGATAATACGTACTAATAAAAAATGTTTTTATTAATAATTTCTGTGGTATTTTGACAAAACATCTTAAGTTGAGAAACAGATTTAAAAAGAAACTCGGAGAAAAAATCATTTTTATCAAATAATTAAAGAAAAATTTTGTTTATAATACAAAATTTTGAAAACGTAAAGTAAAATTTTTTGAATAAAAATGTGAAAAAATTAACCCTCTAAACGTCTTTGGGGTAGCTTTATTTTTAAATATGAAAAATTAAAAGCATTTACTTACCCAGTAAAAAAATATGGGTTTTCCGAAGCTTTTAAGAGAAAAAGCGCATAATCGAGCGCTTCAATAAGAGAGCTCTTATACAGCAGTAAATGATAAAAAATTAAATATACAAAAAAACTGATATTTTAGTGCTGACAACGAAGAAGGTTTAAAGCAAAAAAAAAATAAAAATATATTATGGTTTACGAAAATAATTAAAACAAGTAAGAAAGTATAGTCGTTCAAGCCCGACCATATGATACCCTATATCACAGTATTTAAAAACACATCATGCTTATGTGTCCATGGATTTATCTCTGTTTATAAACTTGAAACTTGTGGTCCTATTTTTAAATAACTGCATAGCTTATGTGTCCATATAAATATATTTCTATCTGTGATTTAAATTTCATTAAAATCGGTTTGATAGTTTCTGAGAGGCAGAAATTTCCCCCTATCTTCCCTCGTGGTCCTACGATTCGGCCCATTTTCCAAAGGATTCATCCTTGTGCCAATAAGAACCTATGTCAAATTATCTCCGAAATTTCGACCTGTACTTTGCACACAAAGTTACATAGACAGCCAGCCAGCCAGCCGGACGGATATCGTAAGTTCGACTTAGAAAGTGATTCAAAGTCGATCGGTATACTTTAAGGTATACTTTAAGGTGTTACACACATCAGCACAAATGCATAATACCCTCGCCACTATTGTGGTGTGGGTATAAAAAGGCATTTAAACATGTAAAAGCAAAACATTAATTAATATGTTAAATTATTTAGCCCTTAAAAAGCACTATGGGAGTGCTTTGTTTGCATGTTAAAAGAAGCGCTTATTTTCAGCAGAAAAAAGTCCTCCAAACCGGGAACATCCCATACAAATGAAAGAGAGCAAGAAAACAATTCAAATGCAATGATTAACTCAAAAGAGCAAAAAAGTGGCATTGTCCCTTTAAGATCCAAGCCACAGATATAATATTGATCTTAGAAGCTTTAAAGTATATAATTTAAATAAATTTAAGCGCCGATGTTGAGTGTGAACCACACTTAAACGTCAAGTTTTTTTCTGCATTTCATTTGACATTTCTCAATTTTTTCCAAAACGAGGCCGGTCAGGCAGTTACTGTGAATGGTGTTCGATATCGTGAGATGATAACGAACTTTTTATGGCCCGAATAGGAAGCTATGGATGTGGATGATATGTGGGTTCAACAGGACGGTGCCACTTCCCACACAGCTAACGAAACAAGGGATCTTTTGCCAGACAAAATCAATGGCCGTGTTATCTCACGTGGCGGCGATGTCAATTGGCCGCCAAGATCATGTGATTTGACACTGGACTTCTTTCTGGGGTTATTTGAAAGAAAAGGTGTACGTCGATAACCCAGCAACAATTCAAGAGCTAAATGATAAGATAATTCGGCACATTAATGGCATAGAACCTCAATTATGAATCAGCGTCATCGAAAATGTGGACCATCGGATGGAAGTGTGCCGCCGAGGTCGCGGCGGCCATTTGGCCGATATTTTGTTCCATACATAATTGTACCATACCAATATTATCACAATAAAAAGAAATGACAATAATTTCCTAAATAATTTGTGTTTTATTCAAAATCAACATCGGCCCTAAAAATTTAAGATTTTGCACTTCAAAATAAGATTTTTATTTTCCTTCCAAATCTTCTCCTGGCAACGCTGCAGCGCGCTGGTTGAAATGGGGTTTCTGTAGACCTCAGAAATTATGGAGATTAGGTTGTCGTATATACTTCGTTAAAGTTTGCTATTAAAATTCAGCCAAATATGGTCCATAAATGACTAAGATATGAGCCAAAAACCCCGACTGCATAAATCCATTGTTTTGGATATTGGGTTTTCAGTTTTTTTATATCTTTATATTACTTTCTGTTATTATCGTATTATGGAAGGGTATATAAGATTCGGCGTAGCCGAATATAGCACTCTTACCGGATTATATTAAAAGTTTTGTACGCCAGTTCTACCCAAAGCAAAAAAAATGTTGGGTTGAAATTCTCATTTTTTTTTATCTTGGCGCTTTGCACACTTTTGCCTTATTTTATAGCCGTCAAACCCATTTTTACAATACACTGCACGCTTTTCTTCGTTTCTTCAATGGCAACACTGAGTTAAAATTAATTTGTACACATTTTTAAGACAAATTCAATTTCTTAAATTAAGAGTTTATGCTGTCTATTTATTTCCCATACTTCAAAAAACAATCACTTCTCTGCAAATTAGTTATTTCCATTTAACTACAATATTTTCTTAAATAAAATTTTATGTTTTCCTTATTCGACACCAAGTAGCAATAAAATCGAGTTAAATAAACAATTTTTGCAAACTTTACGTCAAAAGAAATACAACAATAAGGGTTGGCTGTATTTTAAAAAACACCACAAATAGTTTATTCCACTGCAAAATAGAATTAAATAGTGGAAGAATAAAAGAAAATATATTCAATTGTATGTGACTCTATCTTCTTTATATATGTATCAAAAAAAAATATTGTATTAGAAAAATATTTTACGATCCAAACACTAGGATTAGATTTTATGTGGTGAGAAGTGTTAGAGATAATACTGAAATTTAATAAAGAATATATAGGAATAGTGCAACAAATGTAAAATGGAAGAAATTGAACGAAATTTGGAATGCACTACAGAGGAATGAGAGAAAACTTGTAAAGGAAAACCATGGACTTTAATCAAATTTAATTATTGTGGAAAAAATATTAGGATCTTTTTTTCTACAACTTTATAAAACAGAAAAATAAATCCAGGAAGAAAGTTAAAATTAAAATCATCGCCAAATAGGATGTTTGACTTAAAAACCAACTTAATCAAAAGCACCCACCCACTTAGAATCACAATATGGTGTGGAATAACTTTTAAAAAGGATAAGTGGACCATATTTTTTCACAACAACAAACAAGTTGTGGTTTATGTGAACGGAATTTAATAAATAAATTGAGCAAGAAACAAGTTATTTATGAAATAAGCCACGACGTTACTAATCCGCCACTCTGTGTATGGAGGGATCAGAGCTAAACGAACCAAGTCAAAGAAGAAAGTTCCAAAATATTTTGAGTTTAAATATGTAAACTCCCATTAATTTCTGAAGCCATTGACTTACAGCTCAGTTAGCCGGGAGTAACAGTAACGTTGGAGATCAGCTGTTTTATTTGTTGTATTTAAAGCAATTACAACAATAATAAAGCAATTAGAAGAAAGTATTGTCCACAATTACATTACTTTTTTACTTTATTCGGCTCAACGACTTATTGTTGGTCCTGGCCTGCTTAATAAATGATTTTTAGGCTCTTCGGTCTTCGGAAATTCCAATAATTTACGTATCTTCGTCCACTTGGTCCTTCCACCGGAGTCTTGGTCTTCCCTGTCTACGCTTTCCGTGGTAGTCGTCATCTAATGAACTTCTGGTTGAAGTTTTCGTTTCTATTCGAGCGCAATCGCTTTATTTTGGTGCGCTTAACTGCATTCATGTCGGTACACAGGTCTTACACCTATCAGTTCGTTTAACGTCTTTACTCTCCGTTTACGCAGATAGATTCGTAAATTTTACGAACGATCTTTCTTTCAAACACACGCAACACTGCCTCACACGCTCCAGCGAGTACCCATGTATCGGAAGCTAAGTTAGTTTTAGTGTTTTGTTAAGTGTTATTGCCGTCTTTCGAGAGAGGGCTCTGTTTTTAAGCAGTTTACCGAGCCCGAAGTAGCTTCTATCAACTACCTCGACGTTGCAATTGCGTGCCGGAACTATCTCGCCTTTCTTTCGTCGCGACATCCGTCTAGCAGTCGCCAAATTCGAAATTCTTGGCCATAATAAGCTGTTACACATATTCCATACTTTTTGCCTAACTTGGAGCCTACACGATCAAGATTTGCCTTTCAATTTAAATTACTCTCTCACTTTGTTTACTAACACACTAACACTTTTTAAATTGACCACGAGATTGCTTTCAATTTTACCTTTCCATTTGTTTGGCAACTTACGTTTTTATTTAATTGATTTTAATTTTTGTTTTTCCTTTCAAAAATAAGTATATCTCTTAAAAAATAAATGTGCTTAAATTAAAAAAAAAAATTGTTTATTGAACGTGTGACTGCAGGGTTAGTCCTGATTATCTTTGCAGGCCATTAATGAATCAAGTCGATTTGTTGATATTAACATATAAAGAAAAGCGTCCTTTATATGGCGATCAAATATCTGGGCTTTCAGAAAAATTCGTTCGCTTTTTTCGAAGAAGATTTCTACTGGCACAGCAACATGAGGACAAGCATGGCAAATGGTGTAGAATTAAAGCTTCGTGTTTAGTGGCATATTCCGAATATATTCCGTTGGTTGATCTATTTGTTTTTGCAAAGCTTTTAAGTAACGATCAAGCTAGTCTAATGAAAACTGTGAAAAAATAGCAAATTTTAACTATTTTTACTGCCAGGGTAGTGAAATTGATTTTTGGAATTAAGGTTTATGTAGGTCCAACATTTTATTAACGATTGCAACCCACAAATTTTTAGGTTTGTGTACAAAAAAGCTTATTCAACTTAATGGAGCTACTTCTCCTCAATTATATTTTGAAAAATTTTAAATTTACAATCAATAATAATTTATTTTGAACAGTTAAACTCGATATTTCTCGCGTATATTAAGCTAATTCATACAATTTTAATCAAATTACACAAGTTACTTTCCCAGTATTCAATTGCTGAAAAAAGTAACTAAAATTGTTTTACAATTCTCTTGGCAAACGAACTGTGCAATGAAATGAATTCAGTAGTACAGTGCATTATGTAGTGATGTAAAAAAAAGAAAACTGCTAAGGAAACAAAAAAAATATAAGCGCACTGGGATGATTGCCAATTCAAATGCGATTTGAAGATTAAAATACACAAGTAGCTAAAAACAACAGATTGGTTCGAACCAACCAACTAAAAGGAACTACAAAAATTGCACCATCTATCGCAGGAGCCGTAACAATAACAAAATGAGAAAAAAAACAACAGTAACTTTTTATCTACATGGATAGATAGACAATTGGAGAAGAAAAATAAAAACGAGCGAATGATACTTCATGCTGCAGTAAGAAGCATTAAAAAATTATACAAGACAAATACAGACAATCTCCCAAACATACACACACATATACATACTGCAAACATTTTCGGAAAAAGAACCTAAAAGAAGAGAGAACTCGAAAAATACAGGATTTATTGTAACAATGACAGGAACACTGAAAGGAAACCTACGCGGCGTAAAATAAACAAAAAAAAAAAAAAAACATAGCTACAACAACAAAATTGATTGAATGCTCGCTGCTTAAAGGAGGCAAAACAAAAACTAAAGACGAGAGCAAAAAAGAAAAGGAAATGCTTGTGCCAAACGGATGTTTAAAAACAGGAAAAGGAAATTAAATTGAATAAAAAGTCAAAACAAACGAAATAAGAGAGCACTTTGCATAAAACACGTGCTAAAAATTTAAACAAACAAGAAATATTAGAATAAACTTTGAACTCTAGTAAAAAGTAAAATAACAAACAGACAGAAAAATATTTCTAAATAAACAAAGATAAATTCCGTATACTAAAATTTCTTTTTACTTTATAAAATGCAAATAGAAAAAATTAAAAAAAGAAACAAGTTAACTTACCATAAGATTTACAGGAACCATTAGTAATGAAAAAGAGATTCACCAAGCCCTGGCTATAATCCGTGACAGCCTTATGTACTGCTTTTGCATCACAAAAATTCAAAGTAAACTCGTCTTTATCGTTTGCAATCTGTAAGATAAAGCAAAGTATACATGTTACTTTAATAAAAAAAAATTGGTAAAAATAAATAAAAATTTGTTAAAAAGTATTTTTTAGGAGAAAAATAAGAGCCAAATTAAAAGGAAAAATATGAGTGAAGTTTTTAAAATAATATTCCAGAAAATGTTTTAAGTTTTATTTAATAGAATCGATAAACACACAACGTAACAACCTGACTTCCGTGTAAGTAGTAGAATTGTCAATTATTCGCCTTTCTACTTTGTTCGAATAATTCAAATTATTGTTTTTGTTCGTTTGATTAAACGATTAAATCTAAAAAATTATTCGATTAATCGATGAGAATATTAACGAATAAAAAATATTATTCTTATAAAAAAAAATTACTTATTTTAAATAGATACATCCGTCTATTCATCTACAACTATGGAAAATCTTCAAATTTCTACTTAATTTTTTCTCAAATCCGCTTTGACTTCTTCTTTTTTTGATGCGTTGTCCACTATCCCACAAAGTCTTTAGTAATTTACGAAAATGCAACCCTGTCATGATAAGTTGTTATTGTTTTTTTAAAAATGTTCAAAGAATAATTAAATCAGGGAAGCATTTTTGAAAAATACGTAAGACTTTGTGGGATAGTGTGTAACAGCCTTTAAACACATCGTAAAGCCCCTAATTCTTAAATAATCCGATATTATTAGCCATTGCAGACTTCTAACTTCTGCATACAGCTTCTTCTATAGAACAACCGCTGTCTCTCTTTATGTATTTTTCCACTGGACCAAGTTCGGCAATTTTTCATGTCTTTGGAAAAGATAAAATACATTTTTTAAATACTATGACTACTAAACACGGTTTTTGCTTACTAAACATTGAGGTTAATTACAATCAGGGCTATGGCTACAATATTTTTTAGCTTTCCTACATTTTGTAAAGGGAGGTCCAACCAAAATGCACGATGTTAATTGTGAGTCGCACCTTAACGGCAGGTTTTTTGTCTAACTTAATTTGTCATTTCTTTGTTTCAATGTTTGACAACTTTAATTATGGAGAGGTACACAATTGAGCGAAAATGGGCCTTCACATCAAAATGTATTTCGTGCACTTCGTAACTTTCACCTTATACCCTTTGTACACTTGCATACATTTCGGAGGAACGCATGAAAGATGTTGAAAATGTGAAATACGCGTTCACACTTGAAACATCTAACATCTACCATTAATAAAAAATGTCACCATTTCTGAAAAAAAAACTTTTATTTTTTTTTTAAATACTTTTTTTCTACAAAAGTGGCAACATTTTAAAAAATAACACCAAAATGTATTTCTCAATCATTTTGTTTGATAATTCAAGCAAAATTACGCAAAATAAGGCTTGTAAAAAAAGAAAAACTTGAGAAATGGTAACGCTGCTTTCAAAGCAACTTCCATTTTGTCAGTGATGCCACAATAATAATAGAATTTATTGCCACTTTTCTAGTGATGACACTAAAAGAATCGAAAAATTTAAAAGGAAACAGAATGAGATAGTAACATTCTGTAAAGATGTTGAAAAATTTTGCCCTATGTATTTCTTATGGGAAAATTCCAACATCTTCGCAAATTGATGTTAAATGTTAACTGTTGATAAGTGTGAAAAGGCTATTAGTGTATTCGTTTACATGCAGAATTGCCCCATTTGGGCAAATGAGAATCCACCAGTGATTGTTGAAATAATTTTTTTATTGTGTGACTATTATTTTTGTGTAGTATTTGACAATTTGTATGTGGACCAACTTCACTGATTTATTATGATATATAAACATTTGAAAAAACTGATGCAGCACACTGATACATTTACGAATATACCCGAACTTCTTGTAGCCAGAAATTGAGGATATGGACATAGAAGATATGTGGTTCCAGCAGAATAGTGCCATTTGCCACACAGCCAACGAAACAATGGCAGTTTTGCGCGAGAAATTCAATGGTCGTGTTAAAATAAAAAGTGTTCGTCAATAAACCAAGAACAAATCAAGAGCTAAAGGATGAGATAATTCGGAACATTAACGATATTAAAACCTAATTATTTCTCAGTCATTAACAGCCCAATTATGAATAAAAATTCCCTGGGAGTTTTTTCCCTTTTCCCATTTTTCCTATGTTAATTCAATTGTAAAAATGGAATAAGGGAAAAAACTCCCGGGGAATTTTTATTCATAATTGGGCTGTAAAAGTATGGACTATCGGAAAAAAGGTGAGCCACCAAAGCGGTGCGAGCATTTGGCCGATATGTATTTTGTTTCACACATAATTGTCACAGATCTTTAAAAAATAAAAAAAAAAATTTTTGAGAAAATTCTCAGAAACCTTTAAGTTTTTTTTACAATTAGCATCGTGCGTTTTTGTCGGACCACCTTTTATAAAATCACTAAAAACGTATAAGAATAAATCAGCTTTTATATAATTTATTTTTTAATTAAAAAAAACTGTTCGATTAATCGAGAGTAATTAATCGATTTAGAATAAAAAATATAAGCAATACCGACTGAGGACCGTCAGAGGAAATAAGTTTGGCCCCGATTGAACAGGCTGCAGCTGAGCTTTTACAGATGGAGCTGGTAGTAAATCCTAAAGGACACGTCCTTGGGGCAAACTTAGCTGATGTTTTGGAACAAGCGGCAGCAACAAATGGTATAGGCTTTGATATATCTCTTAAGCGTCTAATAGACGACAAGATTACGGCCTCGTCTTGGTCCACAGAATCATATTTTTTAATTTTATTTTATCTAACTTTTTATTTACTTTAAGTCACATTTTTGTTCGTTATTTTTTTTTTACTTTTAGTATTTATTTTTAGTTGCCAAACTATCAAAATAGCATTATCGATAACATTTTGGCAACTAAACAATATTGTCGTTCCTAATGCCAAAATTAATGTCAGTTGCGTTGCTCTTTGACAACGCAAATCTGATGAAATAATTTTATGTCGAATTAAAAAGTAACCGTAGGCAAAAATTAAGCCACTGTCAAGCCATGAACAACGATATTTGATATGATGAGATCGGACTTTAAATGGCAGCGCTATATATAAAAAATAAAAAGGGCTGTATTTGGGGGCGTGGCAAAAAAATTGTTTCCTGTTTCAGTAACTTAATTGGCATATGCTTTGTTCTAATGGGTTGATTAATGAATTTTTAGTGATAGAGGCCCCCACTGTTCCGGCAAACCCCATAAAAAATTCGGTTTCCTTAAAATTTCTTTTACCATCTAACAAGTAAGAAAGTAAAGTCGGTCAACCCCGACCATATGATAGCGTTCACCATAGGACTTACAGACAAATTTTTAAGAGTGTGCCCTATGTGAGACCCATGGGTGATCATGGACCCAAAACGAAATTAAGTTATGAGGTTAAGTAAGATTCATATTAGAATTCTTTGTGTTGAATATAACACTGTGCAACAAAAAAAACCAGCCTCAATACATACTTGCAAAGCGAAATGAAACTAGACTATTGATAAAGCAAATCTGCCAAAGGGTTTTGTAAAGTTAGTTTGGCTTCCCGAAATGTGGGCCCCTAAAGTTTTTTAATTTTTTGAAAAGGCGTTTGGTATAAGTCAAAAAAAATATACTATATGAACTTCTGAGCTAAAAGACTATTTCAGATGTCTTCAGTAGAATTGAATGGTGATCTTTTGCTTAGAATATATTAACTCTCTAACACTCATTTAAAGGGGTAATTTTTGTCTAACTTCCCCACAAAAGTATACTAAAACGGCACTTTAGAGGGTTAAAATGTTCCACGAATATTTTCTGGATCAAATTTTACTAGGGGGTTCTAAGACCAAAAAATCGTGAAATGTATGTAAATTGAAATTTTTCTAAAAACAATAACAACTTTTCATAACGTGTTGTATTTTCCTCAAAATACGTACGACTTTTGTGATCGTGAAAACTACCCTTAAGAAAAATTCTATTACATATATTTCGTTATTTCGCCTTTAAATGATTGCGCAATATTATGTCATGACATAGCAGCTGTGTTTATATTAGGTAATATGGTTTATATTGCGATTAAATATGTTTGGACCAAATCTTATTTAAATACATATTAGCATATATAAATGGTTTTTAGACTTAAGGATATTTTCTTAACGGACCTTGTAAGATCTTTTCAAAAAGTGATTCTGGATCGATCAATATACTAAAATGGTCTAGGACTAATATTTTTAAGTGTAACAGAAACAGCACACACGCATAAAACTCTCTACAATGGTGTAGGCATACAAATTTTGAAACTTATAGCAATAACACGGTGGACCATTGTTTGCTATAACCGCTGTCATCAGTTTCTAAATTAGGGTTTGGCCTAAGAACGCCAAGCACTTTGGAGTTTTTGCTATACTGGCATAGTACTTTAACCATGACTTGTAATTTTCAATTTTCCCAGAATTGCTGTTCCTCTGTGTAATTAGATGAAATTTTTTCCATTGAATTCTTTAATTAGAGCATGTAAGTTTGTGCTTGCATATATTACAGCTTGCATAATAAACAGACAAAAGTATATATTAAGAGTTCGGTAACGAAAAACTTCTACTCAAGTTAGTTCTACTAATTTAATTGTCTTTATATTTGTTTACAGCGCCAAAAATTTGAAAAAACAAAATAAAAATTTGTGTTCCTCTATAAAAGCAAAAAACAATCTTTCGTACGAAAAAATTTCCTCTTTTATTTCTGATGAATTATGTCAATACATGTTATTTTACCTTTAAAATTTTTTAATACCCTTTTTACAATTATATGCTCTTATTTTCTCTCTTCTTTCATTTTGCAAAAATGCGTAAATTCCCAAAGCAAATATGTTTTTATTAAAAAAAAAGAAAAAATTCCACTTCAGCAAGTACATCATCACCGTACTCAGGCACAGACAAATATGTTTCCTTTCATTACTCATACCACTTTTAATGTTCTTTACATTTTTGCATGAATACACAGAGAGAAATCTAAATAAACTGTTGAAAAAGTAAATTTAATGCTTTAAACACCAAGACGACTGCGTTGCACGACTTCATTTTTAATCACTGATACGTTAAAATCCAGATTATACCTTGATATTGATAAAGTTTTCTGAAAATGTTACGGTCTATAGCTTTTAAACTAGGAGCGAAATACATCTTTCAAAAGAACTTTTTTAAGGATACCAAGAAGTTATATAAATATCAATTTGGTCTTCATTTGAGTTGATATTCCGTTGTTCTTTTCTGTTTAATAGTAGAATTCGTTTAAGATGTATGTAGAGATTATCTAACGAGTCTTTCAAAAAGCGTGCCAAGAGTCGTATGAGACTTATGTACACTGATAGAAAAATGCATCTTCATATTGATGATCAGAATTGTGACATCAATGTTACTACAAATAGCATCAATGATGCAAAAAGTAACATCAATCCAATGACTAACGTCTTCGTTTAATTTTGTAATTTTTTACGTGTCATCTATTTTATGACTATAGTGACATCAATTCGATGCCACATTTTGTATATTATTAACATTATTTTCATGATTACAATGTATTATAAGAAGCAAAAATTCCTATATTCTATTTTTTTAAATAATTTAGTTAAATACATTAAATTTTTAAAGTAGAATGATTACGAAAACCATATGAGGCATGGTGCTGGTGTCTTATTATTGAGAGTTCTGCTGTAAACAAAGGTCGTAATTCAACAAACGTGAAACAAACATATGCAACGGGTAAGTAAATAATAATATTCTCTCACTTTAACTTAAGTCAATTCCAGACTTTGACTTAATGACAAGCTGTCATTAAATTGATGCTTATGCGTTCTTTCTCCGATGTTACTGCGTCATCGCACTGAGGACATGTTCGTCATTTCTGTGATGCCGATGTGTCATTCCATTGATGACATAATTTCATTTTGACCCTGATAACACCTTGGCCAAGTGATGTTAAGGTTGACATCACAATGATGGCAAGTGTCATGGGGTCAAAAACGAAGACACTTCCCATAGTACTGATGTCAAAATACATCAGCGTTATGACGCCTTTTCTATCAGTGTAGGGATTATTTTACAACTCGTGAAATGCTCAGCCGTATAATTGAGCTATCTTAAAAGGGGCATAAAGCGTCTTTTTCATGTTAAAACTTCTAATTTGCATACAATTTATATGAAACAGACCTCAAGGTCGCGAAATCAACACTATCCTGTCGGAAAATCCTTTTTTACAGATCCTTAGGTCGGTTGGTTTTATTGAAATTGTATTGACAATAGAATTTTCAAATTTCAAAAACGCTCTTATATAGGTAGCTCATTAATTGTTATATGTCTTTTACAGAGAATCTCAAAAGGTTCATTCCAAGATTTAAAGACGAGCGTGACAAAAAAAAGTATAAAAAAAGTAATAAATAAAAAAAATAGATGTTTTTGTGTTTTTTAATCGGCATAAACATAATCGTCTAACAACCAGCCTATGCTAGCTGGGACGGCAGTCTTGGGGTCATAATAATCGCCTTCATATAATACCATATTCACACTTGGGTTTTTAAACGCGTTTAAGGAAAATGTCGATTTAGCTAATCAAAGCCGTTAACATTACATTTAAGATGATTAAGATGACAGCTGATTAATAAATAAAAAGCAAATTTATATTAAAAATTAATAAAAATACTTTAAAAAAATTATCAGAAGATATCTTATTATTATTATTTTAAACATTTAAATGATGAAATTGTGAAAAATTAACGGATTATTTAAAGACAAAATAAAAAAATTAAAGAAATCGTGGTCGGTTGTACACGTGAGAGGTACATTCATTGTGGGCGATTCTACATCAAACTCAGATTGCTGTACGTTCAGAGGATTCTATGTGACTAATGAAGTGATTAAGTTGTAATCAAGTCAATTTGAAGTGATTAACAAATCACTTCAATGTATTGCTAATCATCTCGGTTCTAATGTGTATAGAGCTAAATCACGTTCGAGATGCTTAAACGCATGTTAAACCCCAAGAATTAACATAGTATAAGCGAGTGAATTATATTTTTGACAGAGTGTATTGTAATGACTTTAAAAAAACGACGCTTCATTTACTGTTCCGCTACCATTCCACATTGGTCTGGCGAGCCACATTTTTTGGCCAAAACTAAAATATTCACTTATATACATGAATTCAATTAAGAGACACAATTAATAACAAAAAAACATAAATTGTATTAAGTTTTAATAATTTTTAGCCCATCTAGAGCCAAAGGAACATTTTATATCTTCTTCATTTTGTACTTCAGGTTCATCGTCTGAACTTTCTTCACTATCTATATTTTTTCATGAGCTGAAATATCAGGAAGATCCTCGCAGCTTAATAAAGCAATAACGTCTGGTGGAAATATTAAGCGCTTTCGTTGATATATGCGCGTTTTTTTGTTTTATACAAAGTTATTTTGAAAACAGGTTTCATTTTTTGTATTAAATTGGTCAATTGATCTTGAAGATTTCTGCCATTTCACATCCAGTCTCCCATTATATTCATTAGAAATATTTGTTTCTTCGATTTTTTCCAAAATACAACAAAAACACGTTCGGTTTTTTCTTGTTTTTTACTTCCACTCTGCCAAACTCTGAGTAAATCACAATTTTTGAAGCAAAAGTTTCCTGAAACAAAAATTGATATTTTAAAAATAAGCAAACACTAGCAGAAAATTACTGCTGATTTGGTTGCACTATATATCACTGTAACTTTATGTATTTTTAGTTCGTTGAAATCACTTGAAATTTTTAAGTTTTATAATATATTTTTTTTTATTTAAAGCTAAAATCACTGATTTTGAGGTTATGAAAGTTTTTTATGTTATTTCTTATTTCCATAATTTTTATTTTATATTTTACTATTAAAAATTTGAATACTTACCATCGTCATTAATATCCATAACTAATATATTTTAAAAGTTTTCTTATTTTCGTGTAACCTGTAACTTAAATAAAACAAAAAACTACACCACGAGTTTCACTTTATCACTTTACTTAAAGCATTGAACTTCCTTACTTCATAGAATAACGGTTAATTGAAGTTTGCAAAAACAAATTATTTTATTTGTTTATCTGAGGTGTTACTGCAATATTTCAACAACAAATAGATGAAAAAAAGTTTTGAGTTTTGACCAAAAAAAATGGGTCTTGGAGACCACTGTGCATTCGATTGGTTTCATAAGATACATTTTTTTCAGTGTTCATATGGAATACATTCAGATTTAGTCCCTTATATAAATCTTTTTGTGCACATGTGTGTACTCACCTTTATTTTACCCTCATTGCCAAAGGTTGCCTTCCTTAAATTGTAACTGACACCCAGTTCAGAATTTTTAATTTCACATGATTTCTCATCGAAATCACACATGTGCGGTGGACAAATAACATTCGTTGCCCACGTGAATTCATAATGGCAGTCAGCGATTTTACGCAATTTTGGTGTACCCTGAAACGACACAAGAGTGATGAATAAATTTAAAAGATTAAAAGTTCAGCTACAAGTAAAAAGAACAAAAAAATAATAACGTTAATGCATCATGCAGCAGAGAAAAGACTTTTCAGATTTAAATACTATAGTAGTGTATACTTTAAATATGTAAGTGCACTCTTGCAAAAGTCTTTAAAGTTAATTAGAGTGAAAAGTTAAAAGAATGCAAAAATTAAAATTTAGTAGTAAATGTGTCATATTATTTTCGGTACTTTAATCAGCATCTATTGAAATTGGCTCTAAAAAAGTACTTAATTTTGAGTTAAATGACAAATATCCATTTATCAGAAAAATTTTAACAAGGATATTTTAGAATTCTTAAGTGCTTATTCACACTTTAATAAATTTTGCATTGTTTTATGAAAGGGAAGATTCTGAAAAAAGGCGGAGAGGCGCATGCGGGGTAAATCATGTAACACACGTCAAATTGGGAATTGCAAAAAAACGTAAAGCCTGAACGTGTAAGAGGCTATTTACATTAAAGCTGGAGGTCCACACCACGCGTTTTTGCCTCCAAGGATTGATTGATTTTTTGCCTTACTTGCGTTTTACGTTTCAAGTTGTATGTAACGCTTTTAATGCAGTATCACCACAAGTAAAAATACAATTTCATTGGGCAAAACCAGCTTATTTGTTCGATCGCTGCTGGTGATGCTTACAAAAGTAGAAAGTGATGTCGCTGCGTCTTGTCCCTTGCGACTTATTTTTGTAGGCGGCAAGTAAAAGTCACACGTAATGAGAACTGAAGCACACAATTTTGAACAATTTTGACACTTCTCTTTTGCATATTCCTTTCTCTCTTATCTTTGTTATGTTATGTATGAACAGTGTTGCCAGTAAGAACATCATCTGAGTTCCGACAGTAAGTACAGTTAGTTAAGTACACAATTTCTTCAATAATTTCTTAATTATTTAAATCAGACATTTTGCTTTTAAAAAATTTTTATTTATAAATTGTTGTCAGTATTGCCTGTTTACCATATTAATTCTACATTTCCAAAGCTTACAAATAATTACTTTATGACAACACTGTTTAGAATTAACGAGTAAGATGCATTGATCAATTGAATGTAAAAAAGTCCCCTGACTGTTGCGACAAAGAAGTCTTAATATAAATGCAGAGGATTTAAGAAGGGACACCAAAAGAGAACGCCAGCATTGTCGCAGCGACATCATCCTTACTGTTAATCGGCTCTAAGAGTTTTCGAAGGGAGTCCAAAAGAAGAATATGAATTTTGCGCAGGGTTACTTATGTCGCATAGTTTGAAACTGGTAAAAGACGATATTAGAAGTATTTTTAATGGCAAAATTATACCTAGAAGAACAGTAAGTAAATAGTTTTCGAATTTGTTTGGATGATTTTTATATAAATAAATAATAATTATATAAACAAATGCATATTTTAATAATTTTTTAAACATATCGTCAGCTCATTATTGGTTTGGCGCATATGCCAAAAAGTCATAGTGGAGAAAAACGACAATGCAGGTTTATATCAGGGTAGGAAAAAATTCTACTCGCGAGCACAATTCGAGTCAATTCGCTCGTTTAAAATTTGAGCTCGCGAGTTTAAAAATAAATTTTTTTTTTTTCAACTCGTAAGATTTTTCTGCTCGACTCGTAAGCATAAAACAACTCGTTTTGAAATTTGTGCTTACGAGTTTTATTTTTCAACTCGTAAGTACAAATTTTAGTCGAGCAGAAAACGAGCACAAACGAGTTGAAATCAAGCAACTCGTATAAACAAATTATTGTTTGCTTGTGCGAAGTTAATAAATACATACATATGTATTTGTTAAGAAAAGAAGGGAAGGCAAGACGTGTGGAAAATGGTTATGAAAGTAACCCAGTTGATTCGTGCACGACAATGTTAATTCCTGCACGACACGTAAGGGACAACTAATGCAAATCGTCGATGACATTTTCAAAGAAGTGTCGCGTAAATCGTTCACGACACAAAGAGAGACAATGTTGCTCAGCCTGTCGTTGATGACTACATGCACGACATTGTCGTCCATATAGTCGTTGATGACCACATGAACGACATTGTCGTTCATATTGTCTTTGATGACTATATAGACGACAAAGGATTCTACTTTATCGTCAACGACTGCGTATAAGCCAAAGTCGAAGAAGTTATAGGAGTTACAGCTTACACGACAATATCGCCTATAAATCTAAACGAAAAAATAAAAATATACAATAGCACATACATATGTTTAGAATAAGACCTAAGTCTTTGAGTTCTCAGACTTGACTGACTGATTTTCTTCACTTTGCTTTGGTTGTTTTTTATTATTATCGTTATTTTACAGTTAATTTTTTTTTATTGGGAACAAGTTATATTTGTTTGTTTAAAAGACAGCTTACAAGACAATGTCGCTCATATTGTCGTGTTTAGAAGTTGATAAAGGACACCTTACAAGACACGGTCGGGCATGCTGTCGTGCATACACTTTAATACAGGACAGCTTACAAGACACTGCCGCTCATACTGTCGTGTGTAGTTGTTGATAGAGGATACCTTACAAGAAAATGTCTGTCGTGTTGTCGTGCTTTGACAAAAGACAACGTCGGTTATGTCGTCGTTTATTAACTTTTTAAAAAAACAGTGCACTAGACAATGTCGAGTATTTTGTCGTCCACGACATATATGGCCACTTATTTCTGAATAACTCCGAAATAGTTGCAAATATAAAAAAAATTATTCGTATTACTTAAAGAAAATTTTATTCCTAATCGTTCTTAAGTTATGATAAAATGTATTAGCAGAACAGCCTGCCTCATTTCGGGCGAAATATTAGTCAAGCTCAAAAAAAACTGTGCCCGATAAAAATAATTAAAACGGATTTATTGAAATGTTTGTTTGGCCACGTGAATTGGTTTTCAAGATTTTGTTGTTTTGTTGTATATTTTCAGTTAAGGGCTCGAAAATATTTAGTTTTTTGCAGGCAAGTGTAACAAATGAATAAAGAGTTTTTTTGGCGGCACCACATAATTGACTTGTGGCAGCCAAATTATTTTTATAGACAACAGAAAAAGGTAGTTGACAATCTAAGAAATTTATTATAGGTATTATATATTAATATTTATTGTTAAACTGGAAACTTTTCTCTATAAAACGGTACCAAAATGATTTGTTTACTTCTTTTATATTGTTGTTACGGACCCCTAGTGCCTGTTTTTCGACAACGAGCGCAAAACTTACTCGTTTGACATTCGTTAAAAATATTTGGGGTATTCACAAGGTGTGCTATCATGTTGTATTGTCATAATGTTCTAACATTTTACAATGGTTTAAAAATATTGTTGTTGCTTTGTAAACAAAAAGTGTCTTAAATTAATAAAACTTTGCTTGCTATGTTTATTGTGCTGTCGTAATTAATCAGAAGAGACCTGCGCCGAGCAACTGAGCCGAGCGGCAGGCAATGATTTTGTAGCCGTCGCCGTTGATGGTATAGTTTTATCCGACTAACATCCGAATTTAACCTGCGGCTAGCATTTTTTGCAACAAAACACTTGCGGCGTCAAATTGGATCGGCCTAGGACTCTGATGTTTGGTAAAAAAACAAAATAAAATATTTGTGGTTTGCGTCTGAAAAATGGAAAAATAGTCAGGAAAGATCTAAATTAATTTATTAATTCATGGATAAGAATTAAAAAACATTTTGATTTTAGGTAAATATTTATTTTTTTTATATTTGTTTTAAATCAGCTGACTTAAATTCAAAATAGCACACTAAATTATGAGGGGTTGTTCACAACAGTCGTATTTTTTCATGTTATTATTTTAAGACATATGATTTTATGACACCTTGTGAATCCCCCAATTGTTTTTATTTTAATTAAAATTAAAACAAATTTTGTTTTGTTTTGAATGTAAGGTAAACGAGTTAGTTTTGCGCTCGTTATCAAAAAACTGGCAGTTAAAGAAAAATTTATGCACTAAATAAAATATGTATTTTTACTAATTGAATAATAAAGAAAAAATTGAGCTTAAAAAAAATTTTACCTTTTTTGTGTGATTTAGCCTTTAAAAAATATGGATTAAGCTTATGTTTTTTTCCAGCCTTGGCAAAACTGATAGCAACAAACATTAATTTTCAATACAATGGTAATAAATATGATTTTCCAAATTTAAAACTAAAACCTGCTTCTCCATAGTATTTTTATATTTTCAAAACGTATTACATGATTACATTCTTTCAAATTTATCCTTTCCTTTGCTATTTATACTTCATGATTAGCTATGATTGTCACAACGTAATATTTGCCATATCAATGTATAGCTTTTTACTATTGATCCATGTGCTAATGTTGTTGTGTGTCTTCGATAAAACATTCATACATACGCACATTTCTTCACATTTACAAACAAATAAACAAGAAAAACATAATTTTAGTTAAAAAAAATTTACACACAAAAATAACTCTCGCGAACAATTCTTTTTAGCTCGAATCGCGAGTTGAATTTTTTTTTTTTTTTGACTTTTAAAGTTTGAATTCTTTTCGCGAGTTTTTTTTCGACTCACAACAATAAAACTCGCGAGCAGAAAAGAATAATTCTTTCTAACGTGGAAAATAAAACTCTCTCGAGTTGAATTCGCTCGCGAGCGAGTTTAATTCGAGCACTCTCCGTACTCTGGTTTATATGAAGTTTTGTGAAAATATACCCTATAGAATTTTTTTGTATTTTCTCCACTGCTTCTGGCATATGTTTTGAAGAAAAATTTAAATTTGTGTGAACGTTCATGAACGAACTAAGAAGTTAATAGCATTTTATTTAAAGATAAAATTTATGTTTTGTGCCGCATACGTCACTTTTTAAAATTTATTTTTAAAAAGTAGCTTTGTGTGCTGCATAAGTATACTTACTGCTGTGTATTAAGTTGTCGACATTTTATTTTGCTTTTACTACTTTTTTTCTTACGGCCATGATGCAAAGCAAGCGTGAATTTTATTTTCGCCAAACAGTGGCGTGTAGAGCAAAACAATGTTTAATATTTTTTTAAATAGTTGATTTGGAGCAAAATGAATGCTTAATATTTCAGAAACCATAAAAAATTTCGTGGAACCGGTTTTTGATTTAGAAAGAGGGTAATCAAAATATATATACCTAACTCAATTTTTTTTTAAATGGTCAGTAGGTCAAACCAATAATGAGCTGACGATATTAAAAAATTGTTTCAAAGCATGTGTAAATTTTCTAAGCCATAAAACCATAAACATCCGAACCATCGACTTTTTGAAGTTGTACAAATTCTACTTTTCTAATGTTTAATTACTATTATTACTGCATTATATTTATAGTTTTCCCCCTTTTGAGCATCTTTTAACAATTAACCACAAGATTCACATCTTAAAAATGCAAAAAATAAAAAACAGATGCAGAAAACAATGAAGAAATATAAATGAATAAAACTAAGTATTTTTAATACTTTCACACACCATAAAATATTATGGGGAACATCAGGGGGACAAGTAACATTCTATGTTAGTAACTAAATGAAATGATAATAAAATGTCAGCAAATTTTTACAACTTTTCATTGTTGGTACTTTAACAAACCACCAGTGTTTTTAATACAATCAACCAACCACATGCAAGACTGAAGGCAGTAAGATTTTTGTGGCAGCAAGAGCTGCGACAACAATAAGAGTAATAATAGTTACAACAACAATCAAAAAACAATGAACTAATGAATTTGTGGTGTGTAGCAAATAACCGCAGAGGTCAGTCAGTAAAAATACAACAAAAAAAAAAAAACAAAATGCAACCCATATTATGCAGATGCCAAACAATTCCGTTGATGACGAGAATATTGATGATGAGCATGGAGAAAACGTCAGTGGTGTTGACGACAAAGGACAACGATGTTAAGAATAAATGGAAATTTCATAATAGCAGTAAAAATTCACACTAAGAAACTAAAAAAAAATAACAGTGGACCGGAATAAAGGAGAAGGAAAAAGTTTTAACGTCAAAAAGTAATTTTGGATGTTAAGAAACAAAATTGGAGCTACGAACGTAGTCCCTAATAAACCAAGCAGGGCTGCCAGGTACTTTTTTCATTGTCCCCAAAAAATTAAAAAATATCCCCAAATTCCCAAATCCCCCAAAAAAAACCTTAAAAAGTTATTTTATTTTTTTTTTTGTTTTTTTCTAACCAAATTTAAAAATTTTTTAAAAAAATAGTTACAAAAATGTTAATAAGAAGTCCCCAAAAAAAATTTTAGTCAAAAAAAATCATTTTATTTTGTTTGTAGCGACTGGTTTCGGCATGTTTTTTTAAATCCTTTTTATGCGATTCCAGTGAGGAATTCCAAGCAGAACAATATGCTGTTATTGAAGACGAATGAGCTAATTTAAAAGAATTTGTAGCTTGTTCAGTCGGTTTAAGCCATCCTTATAATCAACATTAAAAATACATATATCCGGCATTTATTTAGTACTTCGATGGATCATAACTACTAGCCAATAGCCTAGCATTTTATCCCTAATCTTTATTATATTGTCTTTCATGTATACTTATTTTTGGGGAAGACATACATCAAAAATTTTATGTTTTAGATTCTAGTTTTAAACTCTTTTTTTTAACACTCAAGAAAAATTACATAAGTTTATAAAGTACCTTTTACACACTTAACAAAAGTGGCAATCTTATTTAGGACCCCCTTTACACTTTATAAGAGTAAGATAAAAGTTTTGCTACTTTTTTTCATATTTTATATACGAAACAAAGAAAAATAAGCGTAAATAATAAAAAAGTGTTAAATCCCCAAAAAATCCGCGAAATTTTTTTTAAATCCCCAATCCCTAAATGACTTTCTTTGTCATTTTTGCTCACATGAAATCCCCAACTTTGGGGATAAATCCCCAAGTCTGAAAAACCTGAAACTAAGGACTAAGTTCATGTCATTTAAATTAGGCAATAGGTTCATGTTTAATTAAAACCCCATTTTTTAAAATTAAGCAAATTCACAAAAATAAGAAATAACCCTAGAAACAGAAATTAACTTAAACCACAAGTCCTTACATTGAATGAAAACTCATATATAAAATGTTGATTTTTAGCGAAGCGGGAGAAGAGGAGAAAATCATGTGTCGCACGGTCGAAGGCCGGCTACGCAGAAAAGCTTTAGTTCGCAATTCTGGATTTAAAGTTTCGGGCATATGATCCCAAACTTTGGAAATTTACATAAATCAATGTCTGCAATGTTAAAACCATTTTGAATAATGAATATGCAAGTGCACGGCTTAAAAAAACCGAACTGGCAACGTGCTTTACTTTGATTTTCTTGCGAAAACAATAAAGCAATTTTATTTTTTTTTCTTAACCTACTTACAACTACAATTAATGTTGATAGAATTCCTACTAATTGTAGTGGGGAATGTAAGAAAAGATAAACACACTGTTAATTGTTGGGTTTTTGTTTAAGCTTCGATATCGTTGCAAATTAGACTTTTTTGATTCCTTGCAATTTTAATTCACTCTGCAGTTTTGTTTGCTTATATCCTTGGCTTTTTCAAAATTTTTTGGGAGAATGTTTCCTGATGATCTGGCCTAAGCAACCAGTGAAATGCGAACAGAAACTAGCTTATCCTCCAACAATTAATTTCAGTGTATTTATCAAGAATAAAAATTGGGAATTAAGCACGACAAACAAAATCTTATTGATTAAATATTAATTGGGTTGTTTTTCATCTACAAAATTTGGAGAATTACTTCATTATGAAACAATCTTCCATTACAAAATTTAAAGTTATTTCATAAAAAATCAACAAACTCTATAACATTCGTTGTTATTGTTATTCTCTGTAAAAATAATTGGTTGATTAGTTAATTTCGGCACTTAGTTAAATGTGGGCTGAGTTCGTAGCGCCTAAAATTGCTACCTACAAAACTACATTCCGATTTTCGTATTTGAATAGCAACGTTCTCTTGGCTTAGGAATCTCGGGAGGCATAAATTCATGAATTACCTTAAACTTTTTTGGAGCTAAAAATTTGCTGAACGCTAAAAGGTCGCAGATGACGACTGTGCGTGTATTAACCCTGGAATGATACCACTTTTACTAATACGTTGTAGGTATGGTTTAAGCTTAAAACTCAATATATCGTTGGAATGTTGTACCTAAGGCATAATTTGTCCTAAAAAAAATCAAAGGCAAAGGCAGGAAGACGCTACGTGTCATACAAAAATATTTGATGTGACTTGAGCTGGTCATCAACACTAGGCAATTTGACTCTACCAGACTTTTTATAATTTTTGCAGACCAAAGCCATCCATTTCCTCAATTCAATTATAAAAAATTGAAATTCTTAGATCCGTGCACTATTTGCCATTGAACATTTCAACAATATTCTATTTGATACATAATGGCAGACAGTAGCCTATTAAATAAAAAAAAATTACACAGTATTGTTTCCTTTTATTTCAATATCGACGTAACGATATTGGAGATCTTTTTACTTGTTAATTCGAAGGAATCTGCAGCTAAAACGCATCGGTTTATTAAATAAGTGAGAAAGCTTAAGTTTGTTAAATTTACGAAATGGTTACAGAGCCTTATTTTTGGAAACTTAGTGCCGGTTCACACACGTCAAGTTTGACCCGTCAAGTCTTGAGATTTTAGGAGGAAAAGAGAATGACATTTATTTTTCCCTCTCTCCTAAAAACTCAAAACTCGACGTGTGTGAATGGCACTTATACTTACATTAGTTGGAAACATGAAATTAAAAATCTTTAAGCGGCTAAAAATTAAAAATTTTAAGAACTAAAACCGTGAACGAAAAAGCAGGAAACTAGTCACTTTCGATTTCGCGTAAACAACCAAAACTGTAAATTATTTAAACTAGCATCCGACTTTAGCTAGCAACTCAGTACTAATACATTTTGGCACCAAATCATATTAAAAAATCCCGCGGTTCCTACATATCGCTCTAACTATACTACAGCTCCACTTTACTGATAAAAGGAAATTAAATGAAAAAAATCGTTAGCATTTTGTGAAAAACAGCAGGATATAGAAGGCTACAAACAATGGTAAACCAAGGATCAACAAGAAAACAAACAAAAATCCAAAAATATGCAGATAAAATGGCCGCTGACAACTGCATATGAAAAGCACCACAGGTGGGTTGAATGAGAATAAAATAAAAAAAAACTCGGCATTAAGAATTCAAAAAAACGAACAAACAAACAAGAAACAAATGAATGGAAATACAATTGCCAAAGCGCCAAGACCAGACACACACAAATTCAAAACAAGCAACCAGCAACATACAGCAGACGACCGTCCTTAAAAACTCAACAGCAAAAGCAACAACAACCATAACAGAAACAACAAAAAAGACTAAGCCAAAAATTAAATAAGTTGAGATGGGATGGGATGGCAGGGTGCTGTAAGTAAATGAAGGAATGGATAAGATATGTACCTTCCTGCCTGCCTACCACATCTACTACAGCATGCAACACAGACTGCAGACAAAGTGTCAACAGTAAAAGCAAAAAAATACTCGTATCTATGCAGGCAACAATATACAACCAGCATCTATAAGAATCCAATTGTATTTAAATACTTAGTTGGGGGAGCTGAGACAATACGAATGGGGAGATAACAACGTCAATGGGGGTTTCTTCCATTGTTTCTGTTTACTTTGTTTTAATGCATCTGTTGCGGACAGGGATTTCAACAACAACCAGCCAGCCAGCCAACCGACCATTCAACCAACAATCATAATAAATCGATTATTAATAATGAGTGTTTTAATACAGTATAATGACTACTGTATATGTATTGTATTGAAATGATTTTGTTGCTATTTGTGGTTTTCCATCTCATTTTATTGCATGTGCCGGAAAGCGATCCCCCTAATTGTTATCTTTCCTCTAAGGAGCACAGCAATTAGTGTAGTTAATATTTGCAATTACATATTTTACCATAATGTAGAATGTTCAGTGAAATGAAATTGTGTGCATTTCAAGTAAAACGAAGGAAGAAAATATAAAAAGATTTCATGCTAAGAAAATGTAGAACTTGGAGTTCTGCTTTGAAAACTCACTTGTTTGTCTTTACTCGAAGCGCACAATATCTATTTAAATATGAAACACTCAAAGAGATAAGGAGAGAGTAAGCTATATACAAAAATAAGAGTAAATGAATTGAATACAAAGTCTGGTTCCTATGGCTCATGTCTTATTGACATGATAGCTACTTTATAGGCTAGAGAGACGAGGGAAAAGAAAAGAAATTTTATTCCAATTTACAATCGCAAAAAGAGTTTAAGAAACTAAATTAAAATTTTTGAAATCCCCGATTTCACATTGAATCGTAAACAACTCGATTTTATGAGATTCGAGCATGTTCTACAAATCGAAATGAAGTGGAATTGAAATCAAAATCGAACGAGATATTGATCTCAATTATTTACAAAATGGCTGTAGTTTATCCGGGTTTCAACAATGGTGCTTGAAGAGATAATTAGTGCTCAAAGTATGAAGTATGCACTTAAAAAGGAATATTTTCATGAACATTCTTTACAGGCTCGTTTTCAAAATTTGTGCGATTTTAATCCACTTCATTTCGATTTACAGAACATGTCCGTTTATATTTTAAAATTAATTTAAAAAAGTAAAATGTCAAATATAGATTTGATAAAACAAATTCAAAAACATATTTCGATAAAATAACGAGATACGATTTTTTTTTACTTACCCGACCAGCTCTCATATCACAGTTAAAATCAATTCTTGACGACAATTGTGAATTTTTATCTTCGGGACAAACATCACCCAATAAATAACGTAATTGGGCATTTGTGCGATTAACTGCCACTAAAGAAGCCAAGGGATAGCCAAGACTCTGAAAAACAAACGAAGAAAAAAGAGAATGAAATTAAAATTTTTGGAAATAGCCGTAGAACACAATTGCACCGTATTAACGTAGTAGCGTACAACGTATACAGGTTATCACAATAGTTTGCGGCGGAATTGTTTTTCTGTTCTTAAAAATAAATATTTGAAAAGATAATAAAAGGATAAAAAATTTGGAACTTTTTAGTTTAATTTTCAAACAAATTTACGGCGTAACGTCCAACGTGCGCTCAACCTTATATGGAATCTGTGTTTAATGGACTTATGTGTTGTAAAATATGTGCCTTAAACCCACTATGCCGGGTTTCGGGTTAACCATATGTTTTGCATCATTTTCAAACATCAATGATAAAAACCAAATATACTTCATTTTAATTACCTAAAAAATTAACTCATGTAGGGGAATGTAGGAAAAGATAAACTCACTGTTTATTGTTGGTGTTTTGTCTAAGCTTTGATATCGTTTGCAAATTAAGCTTTGGACGTTTGCAATTCTCATTCGTTTAATGTTTTATTTGTATATAACAAGGTTTCCATTATTTTTTTTGTGAGAAAAAATATTAATGTTTTTTATACTTCGATAAAAAAGCAAGCTGAAAAATTCACAATGTTTAAACAAATGTAAAAGCTAAAGCCAATTTATAAGATTAGAAAATATTTTAAATTTTTTTATTCCTTTATTATCTTCGCCTATGTATATATGTACGCATGTATTATTTAAAAAAAAAATATGGAAAACACAAACACAACGTCCCATCTTCGTTAACTTCGGGATTTATTAAAAGTTTCAGGCCCGTTTTCACGACTTAACGATAGCTAAATGTAGGAAGTTATCGAACAGATAATGAGTTTTTAACTATCACAAGTTCTCTTTAACCTTAAAGTGAAGAATAAGCTAAATAGAGGAACGTTCTACCTTTAACTTTTGTCGTAAGGTTTAGATTTGAGATTGCCATATTATATTTACATATTTTTTATATATGGCAACTCTAATTATACGTATATTATGTAAATGTAAAAAAAGTACGTAGTTGCCAGTTCGTATTTTTATTTTGGCAAAAATAATCGGTATTTTCTTTAGTATTGCCACTTTTTTAAAAATGTTAAGTTTATTTTATACAGAAGTTGTGAAAACGAAAAATAGTTGAAGGTAACATTATTCCTCACTAGTGCTAAAGGTAGCGTTAACTATATCGAACTTTAAAGGTAAGTCGTGAAAACGGGCCTCAGTCTATCAAACAAAACACTTCCGAACATGTCGAATGCCGATGTTCTTTGTTGTGTACAACTTTTCGTTTTTTGCTTTTGCCTGGACTACGGCTGTTTTCATTTAATGAATCAGAAGTAAAAGCTACGGTTTATTTTTGGCCAATTAAAAATCAAAAAGTGGAAGAAAAAGCAATTTTTTTATTTTGACTGTAGTTTTTTAAACCCTGGCTTTGACATGTTCTGCGCAAAACAAGTGGTTTTGCAATAGTGGAAACATGGTATAAGCCAGGGCTGGAAAGTCCCCGGGGTTTAAGCAAAAAACCAACCCGGATATTTTCGTGGGTTGGTTTTGTGGTTTTGCGTGTAATGATATATTAATTGGTCTAAACAATGTTGTCAACACAGCCCTTTTCGGTATATATCTAGCAAGAAAATCTGTAATTTCTTTTTATGACATCATCATCAAATGCATGGATGGTTAAAAGAAAAGCTAGTACTTAAATAAGTCCTAACATATATGCCTGGACTGCCAAGTGATGTACAGCAGTGTAATCCAAATCTTCATTTTCTGTGCACAATTGTGCTACATAAACAATAATAAAAACTCACACCGACGCTTGTTCTCTTTTATTTCAGTTTGATTTCAGTCGTTAATTGAGTGTTAACGAGTGCACATGTGCGGATGCTTACTTTTTTTCAGCTTTGACTTAATTTCAAAATAAACCAGCAAACAAAATATGTGGTATGACGGAAGACAGAAATTTTTGTTTTGTCATTAAAAAACATATTTTGCTAATAAGAAATTGTTACAAAATCTTAAATTTGGAAAATTTAATTTATAATCCCTAAATACACTTAATTTGTTAAGTTTTAATTGTAAATTAAACTCGACCAATTAAATATGTGTGAAACAAATTGCCTGATTCTGTAAAAACTGAGGCATATTTTGTATATACAGGGGTGTTCTGGAAATCGAAAACGCAGATCGCAAGAATTTGGAAGTTGTTTTTAATACACTTTTAATCTAATATTTATAGTTTTTGTTTTAAAATTTTGTTTAATAGAAAAATATTTGTATAATATTTGTCATAAAATTCTTTTATTACGGAAATCTTATTAAAAAGCGACGTTTAAAATTCTTGCGTTTTGCGTTTTCGATTTCCAGAACACCCCTAATAATTTTATTAACTTTTTTAAAACTTCATTTCCATTTTGCTTTTAAAACTAAAATTTATTACATTTGCAATGCTTAGTTTTGTGTTTGCTGGGCAATATTATATTATCCAATACAGACGCATTTCATTTATTGAGAGTTTTGGTTAACTATGATGTACAGTGAAACTTTTTTGAGCCTTTATGCCCAAATAAGATCGGAACATATAAATGAATTTGACAATGACATTCATAGAATTTTAAATAACTTTCAGTTGTATAAAGAAGCTTTGAATTTCCAATAAATGTTACTCAAAGTTGTAAAAGCTCTAAATGCTGTACAAAGTGACTCCGCTGCAATTGCAACAGCCATTGATGTAACTTGTTGAACTGCTGTCAAAACGGAATTTTGTTGAAAAGCGTTCTTACTCCAACTCATTATTTGGCGAATATGATGCAACCCAAATATGTATATATACACTAATTAGTCAAGAAAACGTAGATAGCAGAAGAATGGATAAGTCAAAAGCACCTCTGATTTCTTGCACCTTTTTTGTCATTTAAAATTTAAGTTGCAGAATATTTTTCACAATAACGGTATTCAGTTCAGATTTTATTTGATTGAAAAAATGGAAAAATGCATTTTGTTACAGCAAACACAAGTAAAAGTATTTACACTAAAAGCTGCAATTTAAACAACCTTAAACCAAGTGTAAACAATCAGGTTTAAAAGTTGAAACATTGCAGGTTTAAAAAGCTTTTTTTTCTATTTACCATTATTTTCATATATATCATCTATTTCCATCTACGAAGTAATAATAAGATGACAGGCTGCTTTACTTTTTTTGACATGACAAATATGTACAACATTACACTTTTAAATTATAATAAAAGGCCGCTTACTTCAACATAAGTGCACTTTTCCGTTTTCCTTTTTTGCAATCAAAAAAAATCTGAACTGAGCAACAATGGTCAAAAACTTGAAATTTTTACCAGCAAACTTTTACGATTTTTTCACTTCAGTGATAAATTGCCCTGCTAGTTCATTATCAATAGAAACGTTTTTTCATCTTTTTGTTTAATATGGAATAACCATAGAAATCGTCTTGGATTGGAAAAAGCATTAGCTCTTGTAAAAATGTATCGACATTTGAAATCTGTGCCCATGTTCTGTAACTCTCGCTTCGAGAAACTTTTCGATTGGAACGTGTGAAATGAAACAAAAATGCCATATATTGAAACAGACCGCTGTTTTTCGCACTAAAGTGTGTCTGTAACTTTTTTGGCGAGTACCAGCTGTCGCTTTAGGAAATTACTCGCCAATTTACAGAAAAAGTGTGTCTGTTACATTTTGGTGAGAAAAGTTCCCGCTTTGAACTGTCAAATAAACTCACGAATAAAAATAAGGCGAGAAACAAATTTAACACTAAAAAAAATTAAAATGCAAAAGAAATAATAATAAAAATATTTTGTTCTTGGCACATTTTTTCATTGTTTAATTATTTTGCTTTTAGCATTTTTATAAAATATACGAATGTTTTCAAAGCTCGTTTGCAAACAACAAGCATTAAAGCCGCACTTTACATTATTTAATACGTTGTATTTTCGGTTGTATTTTCGCCGCCGTCGTTTAAAAATTTTCAATTTTAGTAAATTTTGGTCGCCGTCAACGATATGTGTTGCTGGCGTTCACAACGTCTGCAATGTCACATCGGCTTCGAGTGCAATGTAATGACATTTATAACGTAACGACGTAATCTCTTTTGATAGTTTTCGACATGAGTTACAGACACACTTTTTTCTCACTTTGCGAGAAACGATGGAATATTTTGCTTCATATCTTTTCGATGCGAGAAGTTCTCAATAAAGTTACAGAACATGGGTGCTGAGCTACTTTTTATGTATAGGATTTTAGCTTCAATTTCGGCCTTTTCCAAATCAAGTTCAGGTTTTTAAAAAACAAACTCCGAATTTTCAAAATCAAATTTAGAATTTTACAAATCATATTCCGCATTTTTAAAACCAAATTCATTTTAAAAAGCCTGACTTGGTTTTTAAAATGAATTAGATTTAGAAAAAGGCCGAATTTGAAGTTAAATACCTTTAAGAGGTATACTATCTATGTTTCAATTAATAAATAGAGAAAAGCCCACTAACATCAAACCAACACACGGACAAATGGGCATATAAACACATTGTATGCATTTTATAATTATTTTCTTTTATTTTTCTGTAAATAAAATGTTAAAATTATACCATCTTTGCTTAAATATAAAGAAAACAAAAAGCCACTTAGGTTTTTTTAAACAAAATATCCATTAAAACCCGGGTAGGTTTTTTTGGGTTACCCAGTGCGCAGCCAACCCTGGTATAAGCCATGAAAACGCTTTTTATTCTTTTCTATTCTTTCTAACTAGCTTGGATTTTGTATTAAGTATTAAGGAGATTTCATTTGAAATTTTTAAAAAGTAGATGATGCCAAAATATTTATAATACAGGTTAGCGCAGAATGAGCTATATGGTTTGAATTCTTTAAAACTTTTTTAATTAAATAAATAAAAAAAATTTCAGCAACTTGTGAAAAAGACTATGCAATCGTAAAAAAATAACCACACTCGAAATTTTGCGAAAAGTTATCGAAAATATGTTAAAAAAAAGTACGTATGTGCGAAGCAGAAATGGATATCACTTACAGGATATAATTTTTCAAAGCTTACGAAATTATAGTTTTTGAAAATTTTTTTCTCAAACTGTTATTATTTTTGGTTATTTTCGAAAAATTAACATAAAACGATATTGATATGATTCATAGCAGGTCACATTTGATTGAAATGAACAGTACGCGTCGAATAGTGGCTAACTGGATTCAATCGAATTAAAAATGGCTGGGTTTTAGTGGTTTAAATGTTAGATGTTGTCATTTGGAAAGATGTTTTTTACCACAATTAAGAACAAGAATTATAGTTTTCTAATTTCGTTCTAAAGTCCATTTATTTACAAAAAGTACCCACATGTTTGTTGACTGATTAAAAATTGAAGTTTGTTTCAAAGAAAGTCTGTCAAGAGAGTAGTAGATTATTAAAAGTTTTTTAAATTTAAATGTCAAGCCATATATAGAATTTTGCAGGAGTTTTAAATAATTAACCAGAAATTGCGCGTTAACTTACAAAGTTTTGTACGAGATTGATAATGTTTGCAAATGGACACTGAAGTCAAAACTTTTTTTTTCTTGCCTCATTCTTACACTGTTTAAAAATGCAAAATAAAAAAAAAAGTTGCCGAAAAATATAAAATCAACAAAAAAATGTTTTATAACGAAAATGGGAGAGAAAAAAACTTCCATGGCTGTTATTAATATTTTTATTTGGTTCATAACCACTTAAGACAAAAATGAGCCGAAATCGGATCGAAGCTAAAAACCCCAGAATACAAAGACGGAACTGCATTTTGCTCTGGATGGTGCCTGAATGAGAAGTATACATCGAAAAAAAACGTACAGTTTATTTTGTTCATAACCACTTAAGACAAAAATGGGCCGAAATCGGATCAAAACTAAAAATCTCCGAATACAAAGACGGAACTGCATTTCACTCTGGATGGTGCCTGAATGAGAAGTATACATCGAAAAACATAAACGTACCGTTATCTCGCAAATGTGACGTGTTACACTTTAACGATAATAAATTTTTTAATATTAACATTTTTAAACAAAAATTTCATCGCAGACCTGTGTAATCGTAATCGTAATAAAAAAATTATAAACCATTAAAACCATATGGCCACCCTTTAAAATATTATGTTTATTGAATATCCCAATAAGCACTCAAAAATAAAATTTCAAGTGCTTAAAATTTAACTGGAAATAAAATTGAGTTTGAACGTATTTTTAAATGCTATTCAAGTTTTAAAATATTGCACTAATTTTCACTTGATTTCCCATTTTACTGGAGAAAGCTTTTGAAATAAAGTGTAAGAAACTTGAAATTCGAACTTGAATACCAATTGCCTTGCACTTGATTTCCAGCAAAATTGCTTATTGGGATATTTGAAAAATACTTTTTTTTTCAATAAGTTTTATTATCTTTGAAGAAGACATACATGACCAGTTTATTGATTGTAGGATAAATGAGATTAACATTAATTCGAAAACTGTTTACTGAAGAGTTTTATAAAATGAGGATATCAAGCGTGTTTAACTATATTTTACACGTGGAAAGCGAAAAAAATAATATTGTATATTTTGCGAAATGATTTTGTAACGAAGTATGGTGAAATATACGGCATGTATCAAATATTTTTTTTTTTTTTTTTTAAATTTAAAGAAAGTGATAAATATTGTGGTCCAACCAAAACGCACGATGTTAATTGTAAATAAAACAAAAAGTTTTCAGAGAATTATCTTTATATTTTTTGATTTTTTAAAAGGATCTATGACAATTATTTGTGAAACAAAATATCGGCCAAATGCTCGCCACGACTTCGGTGGCATATTTCTATTCGATGATTCATATTTTCAATGACTATGAGACATAATTGAGGTTGAACGTCGTAAATGTGCCGATTTATCTCATCCTTTAGCTCTTGAATCGTTTTTGGCTTATTGACGTATACTTTTTCTTTTAAATATCCCCAATGATCGTGGCGGACAATTAACATCGCCACGACGTGAGATAACACGGCCATTAAATTCCTCGCGCAAAAGAGCCATTGTTTCGTTGGCTGTGTGGCAAGTGCACCATCTTTTCCATCCATTGGAATCACATATCGTCCAGGTGCATATCCTCAATTTCTGGCTAGAAGAAGATCGTTATTATCTCGCGAAAGCGAACAGCATTCACGGTAACTACTTGGTCGATCTAATGTTAAAAGAAGTACGGACCTATGACGCCTCCACAAAATAAAAAATTGTGCAAAAATAGAAGGAGTTGACCCAAACAAATAATAATAAACAAAATTTTGAAAAATTCCGTCAAGAGATTCATGTACCTCCCATGTATCCTTTTTTTAAATAAAATTAATTCGGCAACACTTTTTATGTTGAATTGTTGAAAATTACCAAATCTATCTAAATATAATGTTAAAATGGATGTACTTAATTTTTTTATAAATTCTAGCAAGGATTTTTTTATTTTAAAATATGATACAAACAATTTAAATATTTCATAAATAAAATAGTTCATACAAAAATATAAAAAACAAGTACAATTTGGTGTTCCGGAAAAAGCACCAAAAAATGACACTTAAACGTAAAATGTGGTAAATTTTTTCTTTACATCAATAGTAAGGACAACGAAGCATATATTCTTAAAAAAAAAACTGAAAAAACGGTGACCATTTTCATTTTCAAAAACAACATGCATTTTTTACGGCTATATAATAATATAGATAAAACGGTAGAGAGTATCTTGAAGTTAATTTCTTTAGACTTGGGGATTTATCCCCAAAGTTGGGGATTTCATTCGAGCAAAAAGGACAAAGAAAGTCATTTGGGAATTGGGGATTTTTTTGTGGATTTAAAAAAAAATTCGGGAATTGTACACTCTTTTAATATATTTTCCCTTCTTTAATTATTTACGCATATTTGTCTTTGTTTCGTATATAAAATATGAAAAAAAATAGGAAAACTTTTATCTTACTCTTATCAACAACTTATACGGTGTAAATAAAAGGTCCTAATTAAGATTACCATTTTTGTTAACTGTGTAAACGGTAAAAGGTATAAAAAGGATTTGAAAAAACATGCCGAGCCCTGTCCCTACAAGCAAAATAAAATATTTGTTTTTACTAAAAATTTTTATTTGAGGATTTTGGGGGATTTCTTATTAACATTTTTCTTACTATTTTTTACCATTTTTTAAAAAAAATTTAAAATTTGGTCAGAAAAAAAAAACAAAAACATATATTAACTTTTTAAGGTTTTGTTTCTTAATTTGGGGATTTTTGGGGATATTTTTTAATTTTTTGGGGACAAGGAAAGAAAGTACCTGGCAGCCCTGCACAGTACAAAGAAAATAGTATAATTTTATCGTACAGAAAAATATTTATAGCTTTTAATCTGAAGTACTAAATTATAAAAAATAATAAATGAGTTTTGGGCCTCTAAAAAAGATCATAAATCTCTTAGTTAGAACTAAAATGTGGTTAGTTTCTCTTCCTAATGGCGGACACTTCGTCTATTAAACGGCAGAGATAATTGAAAAACTCAGTTTTTTATTTGGCCATCAAATATTTTTTTTTTAGTTACGGCAACACTTTTTTAAGATTCATCCAGAGCATTACTAATACATTCTTTAAATAAAGTGTGGGCTCATATTAAAGACGAATGTCTTTTTTGCCAAATACTAACTTAAAAATTGTGGTACTTCTTTCAAATAAATTTTTAATAATTTCCTAGTACATGAATTTTTATTTTTCTTGTAAACTTTTATTAAAAATTACGACAAGTTTAGCGACCTCTAGCAGCGGCGAAACGCATTTAACATAAAAAAAAGGTTCTTCCTACATGTAAATAATTTATATACGAATACAGTACAGTAATTTGTGTAAACTTGGAACAACATTGTTTCACCTTATTTTTGTATATGGAACAGAGTACTGTGCGCCAGCCCATAAGCCGCAACAAACAGTCACTCTTCGTGGATGCATCGGCTTTTCAACAATCACTCGTGGATTCTCATTTTCACAAATGCTGCAATTCTGCTTGTTAAAGAATCCACTGAGGTGAAGGTGTGCCACGAAATGCATTTTTATTTGAACGCCCATTTTTGTTGAAGGCTTCAACAATCTTAAAGCGATGCTTAATTGTGTACCTTTCCATCCCGAATTTGTCAAATTTGTCAAACACTGAAAAAAAGAAATGTCAAATGAAGTTGGGCAAAAAAACTCGACGTTTATGTGTGACTCACAATTTACATGGTGCATTATGGTTTGACCACCCTTTATTTTATTTTATTTTAATAAATTTGCTATTGAAAGCACTTTTCTTTAAGTAGCTGTTCTCTACTAAATTGCGTTTTATTATAAGAACTATTGTTTACACAGAAAAAATTATTTTTCCAATTCAAACAAAAAATTTGTAGAATCAAAACATTTTTTGTCTGAAATCGGTCCTACAAACAAATTTGCATATTCAAACAATTTATTTGCATTTCGTTTATTGAAAAAAAACACTGATTTTTTCAAACAAATAATTTAACTGAATCAAACAAATAGTTTACTGAAAATCATAGGTATAACAAAAACAAAAAAGTTTTTTTTTGCACAAGCAATGACGCACTCGCACACAAGCAAGCACTGTAGAAGGTAAAGGCAAAGCAGAGCAGAGCGGCCGGCGCCTGGCTTTGAGACACATTTTTTTGTTGGAATAATTTATACACACAATGCTTTTTTTTTTTCTTCTTCACTCACTGTTGCTGTATGCTTTCCTTGGCAGCAGACCGACTCGACATGTTTATCATCATCATTTTATTGTCGTATTTGATGTATTTAACCAAACAGTTTTAAAAAATTGAATACGGGATTTTGTTTCTTATAATCAGTGTTGGGCAAAATACATGGTTTGCGGTATTTAAAATACAAAATACAAAATACTTGCTGGTCATGTATTTAAAATACAAAATACAAAATACTTTCAGGTTATGTATTTAAAATACAAAATACAAAATACTTACACATCCTGTATGTATTTAAAATACAAAATACAAAATACTTACACATCCTGTATGTATTTAAAATACAAAATACAAAAAAAAATCCATTTATTGTACGTATTTCAAATACAAAATACAAAATACTTCCACGTCATGTACATTAAGGTTATAACTTTTTTTGAGTGCAAAATACCACTCCAGCGCCATGTGGGGAATTTTGTTCTGATAATAAAAAACTGTTTTTTAAGCTGATTCGGTGAAAAAAGTTTCCGCACCGTAAGCGATTCCTAAAACTCCATATTATGTGTAAATTTTATTTTTGGAAATTGAAACCCTTTTGATTTTGCATTAGACTTATGAAAAATGGTTTAATGTTGAAGATTATATATGAATTTAAACAAAAACGAACTTATTTAAGACAAGAGCCACTGATTTAATGATGAAAATAAAAAATAAAAACAAAACTTCAACGCTTTCGGTGCGGAAACTTTTTTCACGAAAGATGAAAAGTGACACCATATTTTTTTATATTTTGGTAGATTAAAATGCAATCAACCATCAATAAACTGACAGAATATATTTTGTAAACTATGTTTTTAAAATACAAAATACTCCCATTTTTTTATGTATTTAAAATACAAAATACAAACTATAGTTTATAGTTTAGTTTTATAGTATACTTATATTTATTGTATGTATTTAAAATACAAAATACAAAATACTTGCTGGATATGTATTTAAAATACAAAATACAAAATACTTGCACGTCATGTATTTAAAATACAAATACAAAATACGTATTTGTATTTTAAATACGTATTTCAAATACATGTATTTCAAATACTGCCCAGCCCTGCTTATAATGTTGTTTCTGCTATTGTTTTTCTTATAGTTGCACTTTTTTAAAGCGTCCAAAAATAGACTGTGTGTGTTTTTTGTTGTTGTTTTTATATTTCACATAAAGAAGTGTTGCTTACGATCAAATAAAAAAATACAAAAAGACGACAACATTAAAGAGCGTTAAATATTTCATACAAAATTATGAAAACTTGACACCAATAACGCGTTTATTATATTTTTGAAGAGTTGTCCACATTTTTGTTGGTTAAATAAAAATCAAACAAAAATATTGATTGAATCAGTAAAAAAATTTATAGAAATTAAAAAAATTTTCAAACAAGCGTTTGTTTGAAAATAATTCGGCAATAATTTTTTCTGTGTAGTTGGAAAAAATATAATTCATAATTAAATATTAGTTACAAATTGGGCAATGAAAACTCAGTATTGTTTTTTATCTCAGTTTCCTTTTTATGATTGTGTTCTTTCCTCTTTTATTAAAGAAAAAAAAAAACGTGAATAATATTTATTAAAATGAATAAAGAGAAATGAAAATTCTTAAGCACCATATACATAAATAAATATTCAACAACCAAATTCTGCAGGAAAATAAATTGTATATTCGAATTAACTTTTTTGCCATTAAAAAGAAATACAACAAAAATATCTTTAATTTTTCATACTCATTGCAATTGAAGCAATAAATCCGACAATATATTAAATGTTCCAGAGAAACCATAAATAAATTTAATTTCATAACGAGATGATAAATGAAGTAGAACTTTTATCCGTAGAAAAATATTTTTTTTTTTTTTTTTTAAAAAGGACACAAACGAATGAAAAAAGAAAACTTCTTATATGATTTTCGTATATTTTTACTTTTTTATGTGGCACTTTAGACTTCTTTCATTTCTTGTTTTATGTATTGTTTCGTTTTAATGGGAGATTAAGAAAGACGAGCAAAAGACGTAAAAAACAGAATCCTACCAGAAAAAACTGCATTAAAAAAGTATTTTGTTGTTAAAGAAACAAAAACAAATGTATATTTTATATATATTTTTGGCAATCTATCTTATTTGTTGTTGTTGTTGTTGATATTGTTGCTAGAATCTGCAATTTATCTGTATTTGGATATGTGTTTTTGAAAATTTCTCATAATTTTTTTTTATAGGACACAACAACACAAAATAAAAAGTCTTAAAGAAATGAAACATATAAATTGATAAAGATTTATATGAACAAACTGGGCACAAACATACACACAAAGTCTTACATATTCTAGGAATGGCTTTTAAGAGAAGAAACAAAAATTGAATAAATACAATCTCGGAAAACATAAAAATTACAAATGAATATACAGCAGACACATGTGCTTTAAGCTGTGTTTGCTCTTTTGTATGTGCATGTGTGAAAAGCATTAAAATAGATTCATATACAATCATCTTAAACCGTAACAGTTCGAAGGATACGAATGCATGCTTTATGGCACAGTGGGAAAAATTTTCTTTTTTACTGCAAAAAACACATTGTTAAAAAAGGTATTTTTTTCAAACATTTTATTTTGAAAAAAATTTAGAAACATGCGCAAAAATAGAAAAAATAAATACAGTAGAATCTCACAAATTAGAACCACTTTGTGCACCGGCCAGTTCGAATTTCGGAAATGTTCAAATTTCTGGACATTTTTTACAGAAAATGATAAAATTTTAATGAAATAGTGATAGATAATGAATAGTTGTGTAAGCTTTTTTAAACTCAAAATAGTTTTTATTAAATAACATTAAATTAATTGAACATATTAAATTCATAGAAAAACTTTTTTAATTATTAGGTACTTAATTGGTCTTTAACATTAAATCAGTGTTTGTTTTTTTTTTATTTCTTTAAACTAAACGATTTCCACTCACGCCTTCATTAAGTCTTTTCAATATTTTAACCTTAGTATCTACAGATAAGGTATTTATTTACGTTTGCTTGTAATTTTTTTTATATTTCCCCTTTTTGACTTTCAGTTATCAACTGACCCAAATTTGTACAAGCATATCAAATTTCATACGCAAATGACCGAATTGTACACACCACCAATAACTCGGTGATTCCCCGTTTTATTGTTATTTTCATGAGCGAAAAAAAATTATTTGTAGTGAAAAACCAAAAAAAAATTCCAAAAATTAGAACCCCTGTTCTTATTTTAGAGCGTTTAATTTGGTTTTTCGCCTATTAAGTTCAAAATCATAAAAAAAAAAATTTACCTAGTAAAAATAAAAAAAAAAACACTTCCAGAAATTAGAACCACAGATTCTAATTTCAGAGCGTCCAATACATTGAAATGACCGGTTCTAATTTCTGGACGGTTCGACTTTGTGACGGTTCGAATTTATGAGATTCTACTGTATTTAAAATTACCATTTACGAACAAAGGAACAGTTATTAAAAAAATTTTTGAAAATTCTTTATTATTGGGCACATTCATACATAAGGCGCAACCGTTGAGTGTTTTTCTTACAAAACACACAACGGTTGCTCAACAGTTACGTCTTATGCATGTGCCCATAATTACAAAAAAAAAAATTTAATTTGGGAATTTTTCGTTTTTTTTTTATAAATTACACAAGGGAACAAGGTTTCTGTTGATTAAGAACTGAATATTGTTTTTAAGGTTATTTGGGACGCTGAATTCAAATCTAGACTCATTTTCTATCAGCTCGAATTTACGAGATATACCGTTATTTCAAAAATTAAGACACTTCCACTTCATATATTGCAATTACATGAAAACGGTGCACCATATTCACTTAAAAGAATAACAAAATTCGCCAACAATATTATCTTTAAGCCGTGCTTACATTGTTTTAAGATTTGCCCAGTAGTTTCAGAGATTTTTTTATTTAAAAATTCATAAAAACTTAAATCTTGGCAAAAATCACAGTTTTGGTATAAAAACAGTTAAGCTTATTGTACACGGAATGTAAAAAGCCACATTCGTGTGTGGTTCTGACGTAATTTTGTCGTCACCACACATCACGAACTTGCTATTGTGGCTTTGTAGTGACGTCAAAATTACGTCAGAACCACATGCGCATGAGTCTTTTTTCATTCCGTGTACTGTAGGCTTTAGCTTAACATATTTCGAATGAAATGAGCTTTATTTCATTCAGTCGGTGAACAACTTTTAATTTTATTCACAATTTACTAAGACAATTAAATTGATAGAAACGCGATTTCCATACAAAAATAACTTTTTTAATGTGTGTGTGTGATTCGCTTAAAAATGAGGTACCTTCACTTTATTGTGAATAAAAGAGAAACGCGTTCAGCGATTTTTACAATCTATACATAATTTTGTTTTAGGTTATGTGACTTTACACGTGAAAGTAATAAAACTTTGACTTTTTAGTGTTTTGGATTTTTCATGATTTTTAAAAATAAAAAAGATCGAGTGGTTGCGATCGAAACATGTCATGGTAACCTGCCGGCCGCGGTTCGAATCCCGGCCACGGTCAAGAATGAAAGATTACACTACGTGACAAAATTTCAACAAAGTCGTGACCAAATGAATCTGACAGCTAATCTTTATTTTAAATTTTCCGCTGAATCCGAATATGAAGTCAGAATTGTCAAAAGTACAGTTTTTAAGATATTCCAAAATAACCGTTATTTGTGTTTTTAAAAAAGATGATGTGACTGAAATGCAAATATCTTCAAAAATTTTAAACGGATTATGTATTTTTATGGATTGCTTGTGAAGATTGGCCAAGAAATGACAGAGTTACAGGGGACAAAAGTTCAAGCTTCATTGAAAATTTTTTAATTTTGTTCAATTTTGCTCTTTTCAAGTTATTTTTTTTAAACCAATGATTTAAATTTAAATGTTTTATTGTATGCGACATAAGATTATTTTAATATGAACATTTTGCTCCCAACAAGACATAGATTGGTACAAAAATGACAAAGCTACAGAAGATTTAGTAAATTAACCCACATAGAAATTCAATAGTTTCAAGCAATTTTTAATATTTATTGTTACTAAAAATTTAGCTTTGTATATTTATTTGTTGTGGGTTAATTCAATTAATCTATTGTAACTTTGTCATTTTTGCACCGATCTGGATCCTATTGGGCACAAAATGTTCGTATTGAAATAGGCTAAAAATTTATTTTTTGGATATTTGCATATCAGTCACATCATCTTTTTTAAAAACACAAGTAACGGTTATTTTGGAATATATAATTTTGATTTCATATTCGGATTCAGCGGAAAATTTAACACAAAGATTAGGTGTCAAATTCATTTGGTCAAAAAATTGTCACGTAGTGTTATCAATAACAATTTTAATTAATTTTCATGTTGTAAAATTCCTTTCTTCATAAAAATAATTTAATTAAAATTAAATTTAATGAACTTAAGCCTAATTAAAAATATTAAAAATTTGGATTAAAAACCATAAATAATTCAACAAAATAACCACAATACTAAATAAAAAATTGTAATTTTTTTTAGCTAAACAGCAAAAAAAGAAGAATTCTGAAAATCGCTTCATGAAGAGTGAAGTTATAATTTTTTTAACTTTTAATTTTTGGAAAAAAGTTAAAAATTCGATTAGTACCTGTAACTTAAAAATGCGAGCTGATAGAGAAAATCGGAGATTAAATTTGAAATCAGCGACCTCAAATTAGTAAAAAATTGCATGAAACTTCTAATCAACACACAAAAAACTCATTTTTGTTCCGCTGTGTTATTTTATTATTTCAACCTTTTTTATGTGCTTCTTAGAGTAAAATTTCCATTTAGAAAGGTTTTTCGTAATAGTTATGCTAAGGCTAGCCCTTGGTTTACATTCATATACACATTTTACATCATTGCTAACCAAAGGATAGCTTAAGTTAAATATGTAAGAAAAAGATAGAAGATATTCTGCACAGAAAGAAAAACACTCGGCATAAATCAAGTTTTTTATGATTACTTTAAGTACGAGTCGTACTCAAATATTCAAGTGCGAATAACACTAAAACGTACTCAAAACAATCCTTAATGGGATTACTTTCGAAAATCAATGCCGGAATTTCTTGAAATAAGTATAAAATTCTTAAATCAAGTAAAAACAGATTAAACTTTTCGTTGTGCTTAACCCTCCGGCTTACTCAAGGTTTGATTTTCTATACACATTGAAAGGCCACACTCATGTGCACCACGAAGGGTTAAAAAGTAAATGTGAACTCTTGCCTCTCATTTAGTTTATAGTTTTGGTTAAATATTCTAAAGTAAGAACCATATCGGGCATGATGTTGGTGTCTTATCGTTCTGTAAGGTGTAATACGAGTATGTAAATCAATCATAATAATTTGTTCTTTCTAATTCGGAATAAAGTCAACTTTATAACACATGATTCAATCGCATTTTGAGATTGGTTCAATCTTAGTTTTACTTAAATCAATCTCATTTTCGGATTTATTTCAAGTACGAAATCGGGTTTGAATATGGATAATTTAAGTATTTTGCGATTGAAAATCCGTACTTGAATCAATCTTTCTGTACTTTATTCAAGAAAACCCCGTACTCACCGTACTATTAATACCGCTTCGGATTGATTTGAGTACGAATGATTTTTCTTTTGAGTGTGGTAGTGTTAAGAATTATTTAGAAGTATATCCAGCCCTTTTTGCGAAATGATCGTAAGCGCTAAAATACGAATTTAAAAGGAAAAGACTTTTTCTAACTTTTTTTAAATCTATCCGAAAAATCAATAAAATGTCTGCACGATTTTATATCTCTGTTCAATATATGTAGAACTCGACTAGTACATTCCGTTGAAGATGAAAATCAGGCTAAAATTAAGTATTCTGGATTGTTTTAATTTTTGTAATACTTGACGTGCCCTACTCTGGGCCTCCAGATATATATTTATATCCTAAATCGTAAGCTCAAATACTAGTCCTCAATTAGCATCTTGAATTTTATTTCAATGGGACTAACCGTTAAAAAAATCCAGAACTTTTTAAATTTTTGTTCCAAAATCTCCCACTGTGTATCGCTCACGATCAATTCGTATAACAGAAAAAAGCTTATATATTTGATGCTGTTAACAATTTTGACATTTCGCTAATTAGAAAACATGAAAAGGTCCATAAAATTTTAATTTTAATCAGACAACTACACTGTGCTAGTTGCAAAATTAGACAAGCCGGGCACATGACGTTTCAGCATAATTCGGGTACGCTGAATCCAATGGTGTCTGCCGTTTTTTTAGATTAGCTCTTGTTTTTGAGATATACCGTTATTTCGAAAATGGAGGAGGTTGCACATCATATATTCGCGTAACTCAAACACGGTTCAGTTTATTGAAATTACCAACCGTTAATACTAACCACTAACAAAGTGGGGTTAGTCACACATTTGACCCATCTAGGAGCATCCTACGTGCTGAACCGGCTAAATCTAAGAATTTTAACCATACACTTATGACGGTTTTAAAAAATGCTTAAATTTGGCCCCAGCAGCGCCTAGGATGCTCCTTGATGGGTTAAATGTATGACCAACCCCACTTTATTTTTCATCTCAATCATTTATTTTCAACATACCTACCCGCTACTCCATTCCTTAAGAGGGCTCCCATACAAAATTTTAAATGCATACTAGAAATATATTGAAGCAAAATTCCCATAAATGCCCAGGAGTTGCCCCTAGTGGTATAAAATTTATGACCGACCTCATTTAGTTTTTTGTCTTTAACATTTTTTCGAGACATACTTTACACTTCTTAGGGGGCTCCCATACAAATATTGCGTTTTATGAAATTCTTAAATTAATTTAAAATTGTCGACTTTTGTGAATAAAATCAAAAGTTGTAAACGGATTTTAATCATTTTATGACACAGTAGGAGATATAATGATCTCTTTCGCAAGAAAAGCTTTCTTCAAAACAGCTACATATTTCATTTAAAATTTCTTAAAGAACAATCATGATTTTTAGTTGAACTGTCGATTTTTAAACATTTGTTCTTCAAGTTGTACAAATAAAAATCTTGACGAAAGTGTACAAAAACATAATAAACAAATGTACTTAGGGATCCAATACAAAGACAGAAAGAGAACGAAAAAAAGAAGAAAAGGAAGAACAATGTAAATAAAATTGAAAAATGACAACTAATTACAGCAAACTTCGCACCACCAATACCACTGCTTAAAGATTGATGTTTGACTGTTGGCTGGCTGGCACCGCAGTGGTGCAGAGGGTAGAACGGGTAGAAGAATTCTGATGATGAGAATGTGGTTATTCTCGAAACGTAAATTCAACCCAAGTTCGAGCCTCAGCTCAGCCAAAAATAAAAATTATCAAATAATTTTAATTAATTTCATGTTGTAAAATTCCTTCCTTCAGTGGAAATAATTTAATGAAAATAAAATTTGATGAGTTCGAGCCTAACTAAATATTAAAATTTAAAAAAACAAAAAAAAACAAGAACTTATTTTGCTTTCAAGAACTTCTTCGAACAAACGACCTATAATTCCAAAAAAAAAACTCTTTAACAAGTCACTTTAAAAAAGCTTTACTATAATTATCTTTTTTCGCAATAAACAAAAATAGTTCTGCAATTACAGAAGAAAACAAACAAGCACTTTATTGCAATAGTAATTTTAAGAAAACCCGAGCTTTTGCAACAACAAAAAACCTTTTTTCAAAAAACGCCTCTATCTGTGTTCTGATTAAATGTTTCTTGTTGGTAAAACAAGAAGCTTTTTTGGTGAAAGAATACTTTTGAAGAATCAAAACTTTTTTTCTTTTTTTTTTTTTTTGTAAGAAATAAATTTTGATGAAAAATTTATTTCTGTAAAAGGCAATTATCACCAGAAGAAAAGGCGTTGTAACAAAGCTTTTTTGTCTCAAGAGTGTTTTTGTTTAAATAAACCCTATCTTGCTAAAAAAAAAAAAGCTTTTCGTCACTCTTGTCTTAGAACTTTTGCTTTCAAGAACTTTTTCGAACAAAAAAAAGCTCTTTAACAATTCACTTTAAAAAAGCTTTACTATAATTATCTTTTTTCGCAATAAAAGACATTAAAAGGCATTTATCACCAGAAGAAAAGGCGTTGTAACAAAGCTTTTTTGTCTAAAGTATTTTTGTTTGAAAAAAACCCTATCTTGCTAAAAAAAAAAAAGCTTTTTCAGAACACTTTTAAGAAAACAAACAAGCATTTTATTGCAATAGTACTTTTATGAAAACCCGAGCTTTTGCAACAACAAAAAACCTTTTTTTCAAAAAACGCCTCTATCTGTGTTCCGATTAAATGTTTCTTGTTAGTAAAACAAGAAGCTTTTTTGGTGAAAACCAAAACTTTTTTTTTTCTTTTTTTGGAAGAAATAAATTTTGATGAAAAATTATTTTCTGTAAAATGCTTTTATCACCAGAAGAAAAGGCGTTGTAACAAAGCTTTTTTTGTCTTAAGTGTTTTTGTTTAAAAATAATCCCTATCTTGCTAAAAAAAAAAAAAAGCTTTTTGTCACTCTCGTCTTAGAACTTTTCGCAAAAAAGCGTTTGCAAACTTTAAATTTGAAAATATCCAACTACTTCTACTTGACGATTGACCTCTCATATAATCATAAAATAGTTTGTTGTTTGCATTGTCTTTTTTTTTAATACTTTTCTTTAGGTTTAAAAAACCATTGCAATATCAGCATAAATTGAATCTGGTGTCCAACACAAAAAAAAAGCCAACAACAACAGTCCATAGTGATTTGTATATGTTTGGGCAAACATCATGATCTTCTTTTTCTCTGCTTCGTTTGAGGTTTTTAACTTTTTATCGATAAAGTTGTTGGCCATATTTTTTTTTTATTTTTCTTTCTTTAATTTGCTGATGAACCTTTCTACTAAAGAGTTTCTTCCTCTTTGCTTTCAAGGATTAAACAATTTTAACTCGTGGTCATGGCTGGCAAAGACACTTGTTATCATCGTTTTCTTCTTTATCATCATTGAGTTGTTTGTACTAACATGGTCAATATGAAGAAATACCGACACACTCTTACCTCTAGACAGAAGAAATTTTGTATATAATGTGGGCAAAAGGATGTGTTCATCTCCGACCACAGTAAATACAACAACCGCACATGAACATTGATTGAATGAACCAACCAACAGTTTGGAATGTTGCAGCACGTTTCTAACATTAAATACTCGTTTGTATAAAATTTCTTACAATCTTTCACACATACACAAGCACATGCATTCACATAGATACTCGAATATGCTTCTTGCATGAATTTAAACTAGCTAAAGGACGATTTTAAGATTCGAATACTTTTAGTTTAAGTATTTTTTTTCTCTCTTGTAATTGTATGAGTAAATGTGTTTGTTGGTTAGTCGATCGATTTCATTTGATTTGGTTTGATGGTTGTTGACTATAAATTGTTGTTTCTTTTACGGCTTTTACGTCCTGCTTGTCTTGCAACATCACTGGTGTTACTTTTAGGGTCTGTTTCTTTATGTGATTGTGTGTGTCAGTTAAGTTCAATACTTGTGTTTATTGGTGGTTAAAAGATGGTTTAGAATTGTTTTTTTTAAGTTTCTTACTTGATTTTTTGTTTAAGCAAATGCTAGCAGTAGAAGATTTATATGAAACTTCAACTGTCATTTTTGTATTGAAAACCTTTTAATTATTGTTCGGGAAAATTCATTTTCCAACCCGAACGTGTGCATTTGCTCTTTGGGGAATTTTGCGGATGTTTAAGTTAAAGATTGCAACATTTATTAACAAGAAAAGTTGGAAGATACAATTTAATAAAAGCAAAAGTATTCCAAATTTTTCCATTTTAGACAGCGTCGCACTGAGTTTTATGGAAAATAAATTTTATTTGCTAAGTTCAGCTATTTTTAGGGTTTTTTCCCGGGATTTCCCGTCCCGGGAATTCTTGGGAATTTCAATTATTTTATTTCCCGTTTCCCCGGGAAATAAAAATTCTTCATAATTTCAGAAAATAGCTATTTATACTTTGAAATATAGTTTTCTATTCTCTAAAAATTAGCATCTGTGGATGGGTTGTGGATTAAATCAATTACAAGAAGTGAGTACATGTATTTAAATCAATGTCTCCTGATGCAATAAATCTACTAAAAGCAGAATGGGCAGTGCAACAGTTGATAATTATTACATTTAGTGAAGTGAAGAGTTAATAAAGTACATTAATTCAAAATAAGATGCAGGCAGTAAAGTTTCATTGTCCATTAACAAGTCTTAAAAATAGGAGATACCTAAACATATCGCTTCTTTATTGCAACAAAGTCATATCTACAAAAACAAACGATCTTGGCAAAATGCGATTAAAGTTTTCAAAATGTACCGATTTAAAGATATATTTTGCTATAACTTCGGTTCAGTTTGAGACATAATACGAGAAGGTATGAAGGAAAACTTTGCTAAAGTTACTTCAAATTTTGAGATATGACTATGATGCAATGAAGGAGCGATATGTTTATTAGGTGATAAACACAAATTTTCAATTTCAATTTGTGTTGGTTTATATACCCGTGAAGTGCGGGGAAACCGAAATAAAATAACATTTTGGAAACTCGTGTAAGATACTACAACATACAACTTTAAAAGACATTGTCCTAAAGATTACAAATGGACCTATTGAAATGAAAAGGTATGTAAGAAGCAGTCCGGTTGATGCTATTTTTGCATCAACCTTGACATACATTTGACTGATATGGACGTTTATTAAAAAGAAAAAATTGCTTCTGATTGTGAATCCGAAGCATGCTACAACGGTGCACTTTTAACTATTTGTCCAACCTCGGTAAAAAATTAACGAAATTTTTCGAAAACATGATAATTAGTAAATAAAATCAGGAATATACTTTTTGAGGACTTAGTAAGCGCTTTGAGTGTGTCAGAAAGTTATTTCCTAAGCCGCTAAAAAAATTTTATATATTTCTTTAAAATAGAAACTGGGAATTATTTCCTTTCGTAGGTACCCTGTCGGACATTCAGTTAACTTTAAATTAACTGAAAGCTAACTATTTCTCAACTAGTGGTGGTTGACACTTGCATTTATTTTATATGGAATTAACTAACTATTTTAACATTGCGATGTCCTAGGAAGTAGTCGATTGTCCGACTCTGCATTACTTTCAATTAACTTTAAGTTAACTTTTTGTAGCTAGCTATAAACTCAATACTTTAAGTTAGCTTTAAGTTAAGTTAGTTTAAGTTAAGGCCGATTAAGGCCGATCTATGAATGTTATTCATTGGATGAATACTTTCAAAAAAATAAAAAAATTTTATTTTTTTATTTAATTTTTTTTTTTTAATCAAAGTTGTTCTTATTCAACTTTTTTTTTTAACCAGAGTCGCTGGCGGGAATCGATCTCGCAACCTCGGCGCTGATAGACTAGCTCACTACCAGCTAGCCTACTGGGGCAGTGTAGTTTTTGAATAAAAAAACTATGTTTTTTGCCATTACTCAATTAAGAGCGTAAATATGAGAGTAAATTGTCATAACATAACAACAATAACAACGTTGATTTTTTTTGCTAACGACTTGGCTCTCTCTACTTAAAATATACTACACAGTGTTTGTATACACTTTGGTTAATGTAAATTTTGCATTGCGTAGTAGTTGCCTTTAAGTTAGTCTATCCAAGCTAACTTAAAATTGGTTATTTTTGTAGTTAGCTACTCATTTGACGGCAGGGTAACTTTATATTATATTCAACATTTTTTTTTTTTTTTTTTTCGAATTTATTCTATGAGTTAAATTTCAGTTATGTATTTTATAAAGCTTTTTTGTAATAGTCTTATTTCTTATTGAAGGAATAAGACTATTACAAAAAAGCTTTATAAAATACATAACTGAAATTTAACTCATAGAATTTCTTTAAAATATTTTATCTATTTTATTAATTAACTTTTTGATCTCATATCTTGAATTATGAATTAAATTGTTATGTTTATGATATCCTTTTATCTTGTATCCAGAGCATAATAATACTGAATAAAAGCGTAATAATAGGGAATAAACGCGTGAGGTGATAATAATTCAAGTTCCTATTTCAATCTTCAATTAATTTTTTAGTATTGAACCATTTCTTTTACTTTCTTTGTAAAAAAGTTCCCTTACGTTTTTTTATAAAAGTTTTTTTCATTAAATAATAACAAAATTTACTTTGTATCATTTATATGGAGCGGGATTCGGGATCCCGGGAAATTAAAAAAAATGTCCCGCTTTCCCGGGAATCGAAAAAGTCCGGGAAAAAAAACTCTAGTTATTTTTAATCACAACGTTGATTACCGTAATAAACAAAACTGAATTCTTCGAAGATCAAGCTAAAAAGATTTTAGGCTAGTTTAAAATATTCTTTTAAGAACTATGAGGCCTAAGTAAATAATAACATCAGTAAATAAACATATCGTACACTTAATCGCAAACAGCCACAACTCAATATTCAAAAATATTGAGGAGATTTCAACTAAAACAATTTGTAATGTTAATCAAAAAATTAATAATATTTTTACCCGTAAATAAATTAATAGTATGAATTATATATTTATTGATATTAACAACATTTTCTGCAGTAATGTTGTGTATATAAGTAAACGTTTAATTCAATTGATTAAATTTTTCATTAAAACTGATGTTATTTTTGATTAATGGTTTTTTTGAATACAATTTTAAGAGAAATTTCTATGTGCAGTGACGCAAACGAAATATCGTTGCTCGCTTTAGATTTGATTATGAAAATAAAAATGATTTTGATAAGTTTTGAGTTGTGACTGTTTATGATTTAGTGTATAATATGTATGTATAATTCTACAAATCTGAAGATGACTTGACATCCGTTATTGCTTTATGATTATCTTAATTTTAAATTGTCGAACCAGACAGTCGAGAGCAAATAAATATGGAGTGATATTCGTTAGGTAAATCGATATTTTCAAGTTATTGGCATGTAAAGGGTTGTGCCATCATAATGCACTATGTTAATTGGGGGTCACACATTAATGTGAAGTTTTTTGCCCAACTTGATTTAATATTTCTTTGTTTCAGTGTTTGACAAGTTCAAGATTGTTGAAGCCTTAAACAAAAATGCATAATCGACCAAAAATGTCCACAATCGGGAAAGAGATTGTTAAAAAGACGATGCACCCACAAAGAGTGACTGTTTCTTGCGGCGTCTTCAGGCCGGTATCGCGAGATGATAACGGACTGCTTGTGGCCAGAAATGGAAGATATGGACCTCGACGATATGTGGTTCTAACACGATGGTGCCATACAGCCATAGAAACAATAGTTCTTTTGCGCGAGACATTCGATGGTCGTGTTATCTCACGTCGTGACGATGTTAATTGGCCGTCACGATCATGTGATTTGATTTCATAGGTCCCGCCATAACAATAAAAAATACTAAGATAATTTTCGGAAAACTTAAAATCGTGCAACACTTATACAGGGTGGCCCAAAATAACCAAAGGATTTTAAATTCCTTCTACCATTAATAATTAACAAGTCATTTTCGCAAAATTAATACCTTTTCAACAAATTTTAAAGCTCTTAGAATACGCATAAATAAGTTGCTATGATATATTCTTATCCTCTTAGAAAGCGTGCTGGTATAAGCGTATAAAAAAGCGCTTCAAAAGCTTGAAACTTGCCCTTTAAAATGTATAGTTTAGACTTCTTTTTATTTGCAATTGGCGCATTTTTTTTTAATTAATTCATGTTTTCGCCAAAACAAATGGTAAATGATAGTAAAACAATAAGCAAAGGGAGTTTGTTAAAGTTTACAAAGACAACATAAAAATTTGGATGAGTTGATTGTGGTTGTTTTTGCAATTTTTGTATAAAAATGTTAACACCTTCAATAACACTGTTAATGCTGTAAATTTTTTCTTTAGAATACACCTATACAAAATGTGAGAAATAAGAATACAAAAGTTTTTCAGTAGTGTAGAAAGTAAACATTAATGACAGCTTGTCAAATTATCAATAGTCAATAAATTTGGCTTTAACATAAGATTGTTTTCATACTACAACATTTTTTGACATGTAAAGATACCTTAAGCACAAGGTAAGCGAAACTTTATCATGTCTCCTTTACCTGCCTGCTGTGTTTAAAAGTTCCATTTTGTACTGGTTGAAGTGCAAAGGGATAAGAGTAAAAATGAAATATTGAAAGTATAAAATGTACTTTTTTTTAATTCACATTAGTGGTATACATGCTGAGATAATTCCTCTGAACAAAAAACTCTTGTCTGATCGAAACGTATACCCATTTAGCACAACAACATTTCTAAACAAAATTCTTTATACAAATTTTATAAAAATACTTTAAGGCCTAATTCTAGTCGGACACGTTTCTAAGATTGTAAGCTTCTGTCGGTCGATCGTCAAAGCTTTTTTCCGATATGCTTATCAATTTTAAATGGCGCTTTTAAGATCGTTCTTTATTTAACTCTCTCCAGTTTCTATCAATTTCCTGATAATAAACATACACATGTTAATGTACATCAAACTTCTAAAGTAGCTTTTAACCATTTTGAAGGTTACCAAAAATGATTAATAGTTACCCTAATATATTTAGACGACGATATGTAAATACGTATACATATATGTATATGCATAAAGGTTTGAACAACTGTGTATTTAATGTATTTGAATTGTTCGTAAGTGGTTTGTGCCTAATGCAGATTTTAGCTGGTCTCTAAAGTATATTTTATATTTATGTTTGTGTGCCCTTACACATTTCCGTTGCCATTGTACCTAAACAAATGGTAGTTAAAATTTAACTCATACATATCCACAAATGCATTAATATAAATACAGGAACAAGAACAAATGCATTTAACCACTAAAAACACTTATATTCAACATAAAATTCTTGAAAACCTAAATGTGCATAAAATCCAAAGTAACGTATATAACGAAAGTGTAAGAATGTTTATATGAATAAAGACCAAGGTTGGCAACCAATACCGATACCATTGCCGATAAAATGGAATATCAGTACCAAAGCCGATACCGAAATTATTTTTTTGAGTAAAATACCGGTATACGCATACCGTTTCCCATCTCTCAGTCTCTCAGATGCATCAGAAATCATTTGAAAATTAAAGTATTTCTGCGCCATTTTCTTCAAGTTTGGGTGTAACATGCCATTGCGGCAGTAAACAAGCGGATCTGCGTCTCTAGAAATATTAGGAGATCTAGGGATCTTTTAATTCTTCTTTAATGAAAATAAGAAGGCAAATTTTAAAACGTACAAGTACAGGGTGGAGCAAAATGAACTTTAAGGTTCGAATTCTTTAAAACATTGTTAATTATTATTTTTTCTTTGTTGTTTTTCCACACTTTTTTTGAAAAAGACTTGGAGAATTAATTTTGAATAACTACACAGAAAAAAATTTTTGCGCCAGTAAAAGAATTAATCAAAAATAAAACCAGTTTTAATTAAATATTTAATCAGGTGAATTAAACTTTTAATCAAGTGTATTGAATGTTTAATTGACAATATTTCAATTAAACGTTTAATTCACTTGATTAAAAGTTTAATTCACCTGATTAAATATTTAATTAAAACTGATTTTATTTTTGATTAATTCTTTTATTGGCGCAAAAATGTTTTCTGTGTATACAATCGAACAAAAATAATTACACCCAAAATTTTGCGAAAAGTTATGGAAAATATGTTAAAAGCAGCACGTACATATGTGCGAAGCAGAAAATATACATCACTCCCCAATAATATACTGTATGTATGTATTTGAAAAAAAGTGATAATAGTCGCATAAATAAACAAGTTATAAGCCATTTAAACCATTTATCTCTTTCTGCGCCATACATAAAATATCAAGCAATGAAAAAACATTTCGCTACTAAGCACTGTGGCAGCTTTAACCTAAAACCCTGTAACTCAATAGGCCAAGTCCTAAGCCTGTTGTCTTAAGAAAGAAAATGCTTACCTGGTCTAATCATTGTTTGAAAATTAAAAAAAAAAAACAATAACAACTTATCATGTTTGGGGTTATACATATTTTCCTTACAATGCGTAAAGCTACGGTCAGACTTATCAAATATTTGATGAAAAAAACGGGACCAACAACCAAACTAAAAAATCATTTCGCTTAATATCAATATTTCTTTTGATTAAAATACCACATCTTACAAAAAACAGTTTTTTGCTATGTTTAGTAGTATAATTAGTTTATTTTGTAATATTAAGACCATTTTAAATCTCACTAACTATTAACAAAAGTAGGGGTTACGCTTATTTGATCAAATATTTAATAAGTGTGACCGTTGCTTAAGACTTGTGTGATAGTGTACAGTTCTCTTTAATCATGCTTTTTTTATTTTATGTGCTTTCCACACATTAAACAGTTTTAAATTTGTAAAAGGTAATCCCTATAATAATAATTAAAAAAATTGGCCTAACTTGGTTGTGGAAATTCTAGCACTTACTTGTCAGCCTTTATACGTGAACAACTCTGTGGTAAAGCCCTTCAATATCTACAAACTAGTCTAAAAACAATTATATATATGTACCATTAATTTTATATGAAAGATCGTCAGTCAAATATCGCCGATATCGGTATATTGCCAGACCTTAAATATCGCTGATATATCGGTATTCGTTACATCTAAGGTCGATGTTTTGTTTTAATCGATTAATCGCGCAATTTAATATTATGCGGTTAATTCAATAATTTTAATTTTGCCTGGTTTAGAAGTTTAAAAATAGGACCAAAATTATATTTTTTAACATGAAAGTTTTATTAAAAAAGTAACAACAACAATTTAACAAAAGGTACTTCATGTAATAAAATAGAACAACTTTTTAAATAAAATATTGCATCAAAATTAAAGCTAATCTTCTAGAATAATCTTTCAAAGAGAGTTAAAGTTTAAATGTTTATGTTTCAAACGATTTCTTTCTTTTGTTTTAATGAAACTTGATTTAAAAAAGATTCTTTCACTTATTGGTGACGTTGCACAGTGGCGCCCGTAGAGCAAACGAGGTTGCAAAAATCAAAATTTTCATGAGCGCCGACGAAGTTTTGAATAAACCCATGTTATAGGAAACTTTTCAACGATTTCGAATATGCCACTCTTAATAATATCACATTTTTAGTTTAGAAGATATAACCGTTCAAAGTTGACCGACTTTCGGTTTTCAAAAAAACACACAATTTTTAGTCAATTTGTTGCGGTTTCAGGTGTAATATCACGAAAAATAGGTAACGAATCGCCTTATTTTTTGTTTGTATTGATTGATGTATTTATTAAATGTATAATCATAAAAAAAAATTAACTGTTTGCTTTGTGTTTCTCCTGGTAAATCACTATTTAAAAACTATCCGTTTTTTCACTATTTTTCAACTTTGACGGAAAATAAAAAAAAATCTATATTTTTCTATATTTGCCATATTTGCAAAACCTGTTCATTGATTATTTCTTTACATAATTCAAAAATTGTATCTGCCCGTACGTGCCCGTTTGGCTTCTAGAGGTAAAAAAGGTTAAAAAGACATGGTTGCAGAAATTGTATGGCGTCCATCCCTTATATGTTTTGACTGACAGTAGTTTGATCTAATAGTTTGAAAAAAACTACTCATTGAAATTAGCAGGTACGTACCTCACTTAAACAATACTTTGGCGTACAAATGGTCAAGAACAATATTGACTTATGGTCCCTACAGGTAGGCACAAATCTTATTTGGACACGTGCATAATATCAAAATTGCATTATTCAGCCTAAATCCATATGTATGCAAGGAACAGGTAAATTTTTAGGCATGGTAGCATAAAGCTACGGTCACACTTATTAAATATTTGATCAAATAAGCGTAACCCCTACTTTTGTTAATAGTTAGTGAGATTTAAAATGGTCTTAATATTACAAAATAAACTAATTATACTACTAGACATAGCAAAAAACAGTTTTTTGTAAGATGTGGTATTTTAATCAAAATAAATATTGATATTAAGCGAAATGATTTTTTAGTTTGGTTGTTGGTCCCGTTTTTTCGTCAAATATTTGATAAGTCCGTAGCTTTAGCCTATATATTGCAAAATAAGCATAATGCCTGGATTAGTATACGACTGAAAGTTGGCGCAACAATTACTGAAACCATTAAACAATTTAAGTACTGAAAACATGGCGTTGAACAATTTCAAATTATTTGAACTGTTTAGAAAGTCAACCACACCAAATTTTTCACGGAAGCTGCTTTAGAAGAACTTGATAGCTTATACGGAAATATTGAGAGAAGCGAAATTATAAAAAATAATTTTTATCTGATATATGCAAATATTAAGGCAAAATGGATGGATCATCCGGACAAAGCGTTTATAAGCAAAGGATATCTTCCGATGACGCTACAATATCGGACGGAAATATGTTTATGGCATCTGTTGTTCCTTTGCGGCTAAAATCTGATGTTTCCCTACACTGGAAAAATCCACGTCCGTCATCAGTGCATTATTGCCGACCAATAATGTTTCAGTTTGCAAAAGAATCGGCAGAACTCATAAGGACCACGGTGAAGAACATTGAAGAACAAATAAGCAACATTAAGCCTACAAAGCTGCAAATTGGAGAAGGAAAATATATTGAATGCAATTACGAGTTCCATCTGACCATGGTTGACGGAAAAGTCGTAAACGAACTGACAGGAACAACCTCAACAATGTCATGCCCGATTTGCAAAAAGAGTCAGAAGAACTTTGGTAATTTAAACGATTCTACAAATGAGGAGAATTACGAATATGGAATGTCACCATTGCACGCAAGGATAAGGTGTATGGAATTCTTGCTAAAACTGGCGTATACCCTACCACAAGAGGAGGAAAACTTCGATGAAAATACATCAATAAAGGATAAGGAAAAGAGCAGAAAGAAGCAAATACGGGATGCTTTTTTTAAACAAGTATACTGTCCCAAGCACGGATACGGTAACTCAAACGATGGAAACACTTTTAGCAGATTTTTTGAAAATGATGAGGCAGTAACTAGAATCACTGGAATTGACAATCAAATCGTGAAAAGATTGGGAACGATCTTGGATGTTTTAAACTGCGAAGAAAATGTCAATTCTACAAAATATGGTGAATATGCGTCGAAAACTGCATCTCTTTTAGCAAAAATGTATCCACAGAAGAAGTTGACCCCGACCGTCCATAAAATATTGGCGCATGGCAAAGATATAATTGAGTACCAGTCTTTGCCAATTGGAAAGCTTTCTGAAGAAGCACAGGAGTCTCTTAACAAATTTTATAAAAAATATAGATTGCAGAACACATTCAAAGCATCAAGGATAAGGCAAAATGAGGACCTCTTCAACATGTTGGCAGCATCTTCCGATCCACTTATTTCTTCCCTGCGGCATGTGAAGTCACGAATAGAGTTTTTTTAATTTGTTGGGTAATAATTTAAAACATAAAACCCTAAAGAAAAAAATAAAAACAATCTAAAAATGTAAAAATAATTTTTTTTAGTTACCATAAAATTGATTTTTCTACTAATTTTAACTTTGATAACCCATAAGTAGGCCCCTACAAAGCGTAGCACCCTTTCCAAACGCTCATTTCATAGGCTGAACAGTTATCTTATTCGGTTCAAAAGATATGATTTTTGCAACGAAAAAACTCAAATGGCGCCACTGTGCGTTGGCGAGGTTGAATGTTAAGCGTTATAAAGCATATCCAATTTCTCTTTTCTTTTTATTTTCTTTTGTAAAAATTGGTAGTCGTCCATTAAACCACTCTCTTTTTGATTTTTCAACAATTTTAATAGTCTTGTTAAGGTCTGGTAGAAGGTTGTTTTCATTCCTCTCAAAAAATCATTTTCTTCGTCTTAATCATTGTGGTAAAAGTCTCGGCTTGTTTTTTTCTTAATAAAAGAAGAAAACTAATATGTATTGTAAAAAAACAAATTTTCGATTAATCGACATAAATTATTCGTTAATCGAACATAAGCAATTTTAAATTACTCAAATAGTTAATCGTCTAAAATATTTCGATTAATCGAATAATGGTTGATCGTTTGAATACCCTAGTTACATCCCTATAAAAAAGCAATCGGTCAACTTTAATACTTGTATTGTTATTATGATGATTGTACCATGTAACCAGTGATGCCAGAAGTAGGGGAAAATCCCTATATGTAGGTATTGTTGATACTAAAATAGAAGCGTAGGGAAAATCGGACAGATTTTTTATAATCTCCAATATGTAGGGATTTTTCGTCATATCGCATTGTAAATTAAATATATTTATCCGTTTTAGCTTTTTATGAATTTTGGCATCGATTTGTTAGTGCATATTTTTGCATATTATACCGTTTACAGCATTTTTTTGCATAATTTAGTTAAAAGATCCTTTTTGCTGCATTTTTTAACATTTTTAGATGCCTACAAGAGATTTCGCAGCAAATAATTTTTTTTTTTTTTGAAAATCTGTTACTTCAAATTCGAAATCTACAATAAATGATTACTCTGAAATTGTAAAACAAAGCAGGTTGGCATTAGGGATAAATGTTATGCAATGTGTAGACCAATCTTTTGGTATACCGATCGACTCAAAATCACTTTTTAAAGTGATCTAACGATGTCCCGCCGTCCATCTGTCTTGTTGTCTGTCCATGTTAGCCTTGTGCGCAAAGTACAAGTTTCAATTTTGTAGATAATTTGTTTAAATATGGATACAAATTATACTTTTTGTGTCCGCAAGTTATCTTATTATAATGGTATTTAAATTAAATTCGCCAAAAACTTATTTTACTGTAAATTAAATTATTTTCGAATCGGTTCACATTTGCCCAAAGCTCCCATCCTTTTTACTGCATATTTAATGCGCATAAAACGCTTTTTTTTTAGAGCATATTTCTGGTTTCCCTGCTAATGACAATAGTTCTTTCTTATAATGTATGCGGAATAAAATATGGACTGACACATAAGCAGTAATAAAAAATTTATATCAGGTATTTAAAAATCAAAGTTAATATGCAATTGTTAAAATACACAACTCAAACTTATTTTACAAAAAGATATCTAGCCACATCGATGGGCTTTTTTCATATTTTGAGGCACCCTACGGATAGCCTCTTGAATCACCTTTGTGTGCATTTTCTGTAACATCCATTTAATGAAAGTGATAAAACAGTCTAGGTTTCTTGGTTCCTATCCCTCTTTATAGAAATTTCCTTTCAAATTCGCCTAAAAAGTTTGAATTGGCTTCCATTCATGCGCGTCCATTGCAAAGAAGCTCCCATCATCCATGATACGATTCAGGCTGGCCTGCAGCAAAAAAATGTTGTAACAAAGCCCGTATTAGATGTTTGATGATAACTGACTCTTTTCTGAGACTGCTGGAACATTTTCTTTGCATATTTGACTACTCTGTTATGTGCTACGTACTTCTAATTTTTAACATATCATTTATACCAACGCATGGTAAGATTTGAAGTATATCCGGCAATTTCTACCTTCGTTTTCTATTAAACGGTTTTTTTACTTTCGAAAGCTTTTACTGTCTTATAAACAAAAGATTTTTTATTTCAGAAAAGTGACGAAAAAATTCAAATTTTCTTTAATGAGGATTATTTTCACAAAATTTACAAATCAATTTACGACCTTCTAATTTGTTTTATGATATTTTTTCTACTTATTATCAACTCATTGAACTGATCTCTAGCCAAATAGTTATAGGGAAAGTGCCATTACTTTTTCCATATTTCGTTTTTATATTACATTTTGTTTTATTTTTGCACTGATGGTTAAAAATCACTCCATATTTCATTCCGCATACGTTACTACTGGGATATTATTCCATGTTGAAAGATTTAATTGAATTTAATTAAAAGTACATACAGTGGTTCAATCGGATAATCGGGCAAGTGTTTACAAGACCAAAATGTGCTCGTAACTTTTAAAACAAATTTTTATCAATTAATTGTTTTTAACTTTTTATACATTTTATATTCTCATCTTCTCAAGCAATAAAAAAACAATGCATTTTTGCAATATTAACAGTAAAATCCGAATGAAGAGCAAAAATAAATCAATTTTTTGTGTCAAACGCATAAGCGGACAGATCAAAGAATCAATGATAAAAACTGTTTTTGTTTTGTACCTTTTTATTGTCAAAGCTTTAATATACATATTCGAAAAAAATTAATTTTTTATAACTAATGTTTTTTCTTCTATTTTAATGACAATAATGCGTGGGGATTTTTGTAGGGGAAATGTTTTCAACGTGTAAGGAAAAATCGGATTTTTTTTAGCATGTGTAGGTATTTTTTCGAAAAATCCACTGGCAACACTGCATGTAACTTAATATTAGGGTTTTCCCGTACTTTTTTGATTCCCGGGAAACCGGGAAATAAAAATCATATTCCCGGGACTCTCGCCACAAATAATTTATCAATTAATTTATTTACTTCGCCCATTAAAGTAATATTTACTAATAGTTTCTATAAGTAATATATGAAAAAAAAAATGGAAAAATTTAAGATTAAAGTTAAGCTACGGTCACACTTATTAAATATTTGATCAAATAAGCGTAACCTCTTTTGTTAATAGTAAGTGAGATTTTAAGATGTGGTATTTTAATCAAAATAAATATTGATATTAAGCGATATGATTTTTAAGTTTGGTTGTTGGTCCCGTTTTTTTCGTCAAATATTTGATAAGTCTGACCGTAGCTTTATTTTAAGACAATTCAGCAGTAAAAAATTTACAAAATTCAGAGTTCACTCTGTAAATAGGATCAAAAGTTGCATAATTACACCGAAAGTATTGTAGTTATAGGGAAATATAATTTCTGGCATGACGAACAGGAACTGAAAACTCAACATTAGAAGCAAAAAATTCTGAAATAATTGCACGGATTAACAAATTTATCATGGTGGAGAAATTCAATTTACCGTATTTAATAACATATTTATTTACAGTTTTATTCCCCTAATCAGCAGTGGTGAATGAAGGTATACTCTGTTCGTTATTCAATGTGAATCTTTTTTAATATTATTCTAAGACGCCATAAAGTATATATCGCACTTGATCAACAAGAGAGTTATAACTCGAAATTTTTGATATCTACCCGCTCTAAATATATTGTGCCATTTTGTTTACTTTCTGGTAATGAAGCGGTTGGCTTTAAAATTTGCTATTTGTTAATTTTCTTCAAAAAAATAATTTGTTTGATCAAAAAACACAATTTGTTCGGTATTATATTCAAAATTGTGGAATAAAATTTAAATATAAATTAATTTAATTACGTATTGTATTACAAAAGTGCGGTTTTAGTCGCGAAGAACAACTTGTGATTAGAATTAAAAGGAATCGCTTGTAAAAGTTGAATTCTGTTCGAAAAAATGGTGAAAATTGTGCAAAAAATTGTGATATACATATGTATAACTTAAATTAAATACGCATTGTATTATAAAAGTGCTTTTTAGTAGTTGCAAAGAGCAAATTATGTTTAAAATTACAAATTAAATTAAACAATAATATTTTGGTGTGGTGAAAATCCATATTTTTGACTTAATGTGTGTTTTTGTTGTATTGTTGTACAACAACTTCTTAGTACTGCCACCTTTCAGTAATTTCACAATGGGTTCATTCAATTGTAATACCGATATATAACGATATGAAAGTTTCTATACCGGTATACCGAAACCGATACGGTATCCAACCTTGATTTAGAAGAAACCTTTTATGTTTCACACAAGCAAACACAAATTTTACACGTGAAAATGTATTTCTCTGGGTTTGGGGTCTTTTAGCTTAAAGTTTAATACCGAAAATGTTTACGAAAAATATTTCGGCTTAATTTAGGCCTTTAAAATTTTTTTTAAATTCTTTAGATTCATTTGCAAATGATGTGCTTTAATAGAAAAAACTTTCGAAAATGTGAAAACGATTAATTCGCCAAATATTTCGTGTATCCTTTGGCCAAAAAAATTGTTAACCATTGTGACTGGCGTTCTCAATGTCACATCGGCTTGGAGTGCAATGTTATGACATTTATAACGTAACGACATAAAATCTTTTGTTAGTTTTCGACATGAGCAATAAATGCGAGCACATACCTTAAAGATTGTTCAAATTGATTTGTGCAATATAATTTTTTATTTTAAAGACTCAAAAAAAAAAAGATATTGCATTACTTTGCATTTACGGTCGGCTAAAGCAACCTTAATTCTTACAATCAAGAATGCAAGCAATAGAGCACTAAATTCAAAACGCTACAAACCTGTATTTTTAGGGAAATTAAGCACAAAGTACAAGGAAAACTCAAATAAATATTTAACTTATCCGTTGAAAATTGTGTATTTTTTACAGGGACTTATTTTGGAAATTTTTTCTTTTATGGGGAGATTTTTTGGGAAAAATTGTTTTATGTTTAGGAAGAGCGAAAAAAAGTAACTGTAGGCCCGAATTGTGCAAACGCAGTCTCATGAATACCACCTTGCGCAGAAGACCGCATGAACATGAACAAAGGTAAATGATTGGGGGAATACTTAGTTTAATTTGTTTTCTGAGCCGGTAGAGCATTCGTATGAGTGGACAGCTTTGTCCACTGGCACAATATGTTTTCAGTAAACTTTCTTCTAATAATATGGTTCTATTCTGCAGTCAAAACCAAAAAAAATGCTTTGTCTTTAACTTTTTCATTTTCCATTGGACAAAAATAAACTGTTGCTTTTACTTCTGATTTAATCAATCTAAACAGTCGAAGTCAAAGTAAATGCAAAAAACGAAAAGTTGTACACAACAAAGAACTTTGGCAGACGACATCTTCGGAAGTTTTTGGTTTGACTGACTGAAACTTTTAATAAATTCCGAAGTTTACGCAGATGGGATGTTGTGTGTGTGTGTTTTTTTGTTTTCTTTTTGATTTTTTTGCAGTTTGAACTGGAAGAAAGAAAGAAACTATTGTTTTATTTATGTATGTTTGTATGTATGTACATATTTTGGATATCAAGTAGTTCTTAATGACGCAACTATGGTTTCTTCCATATTGTACTCAAAAATACTTCCCCGTACAAGAAAAAAAAATGCTATTTTAACAAAAAAACAAAACAAACACAAAAATGGCGGCTTCTTAAAAAAATTTAAAAATTTTAAGAAAAAAAATAATAACATGGAAAAATAAATAATATTTAATTAATTGATAAAATAAATTAAGTTAATTATAAATAATTGGGGGATTCACAAGGTGTCATAAAATCATATGCCTTAAAATAATAACATGAACAAATACGACTGTTGTGAACAACCCCTCATAAATTAGTGTGGTATTTTGAATTTAAGTCAGCTGATTTAAAACAAATATAAAAAAAATAAATAATTACCTAAACTCAAAATGTTTTTTTATTCTAATCCGTGAATAAATAAATTAAATTAGATCTTTCCTGACTATTTTTCATTTTTCAGACGCAAACCACAAATATTTTATTTTGTTTGATAACCAATCATCAGAGTCCTAGGCCGATCCAATTTGACGCCGCAAGTGTTTTGTTGCAAAAAATGCTAGCCGCAGGTTAAATTCGGATGTTAGCCGGATAAAACTATACCATCAACGGCGACGGCTACAAAATCATAGCCGCTCGGCGCAGGTCTCTTCTGATTAATTACGACAGCACAATAAACATAGCAAGCAAAGTTTAATTAATTTAAGACACTTTTTGTTTACAAAGCAACAACAATATTTTTAAACCATTGTAAAAGTTAGAACATTATGACAATACAACATGATAGCACACCTTGTGAATACCCCAAATATATTTTTGTTTGTATTACACAATAAAACTTTCAGTCAACTGTTTTGCTTATGAAAAAAAAAAATTTGGTACTGTCAAAAATTTGCAATGTCTATTAGTCTATTAGTTTAAAAATTCTAAATCTTGACATACAAGTTTTTGTTCTGTGTGCATAAATATCAAATTTATGAATGACTGCAAAATACTTTCATGATTCAATAAAAAATACTTATGTATGTTTTTTTCTGTTTCTGAAATATTCGAATAAGTTCGTAATTTTTGTATGTCTGTGTATGTAAATGTTAAAATATCTGCGTGTATGTCAGTAAGGGCACAACAACTTTTCACCACAATTGCACTTTCAAGTTCCCTGTTTTTATTTTTATGAATCGTCACTTGAGTATCTGCCACCCAGACCCAATCGCAGCATATTGAAATCATGAACATATCTGTGGTAAATGTAGAATGACGTTGTCAACTGATAATTGAGATATTTAAATGTTGATTTTACCTTAAATAGTAAAAAGAAATGTGGCATGCCTTCATTCAAAAGATGAAATCAGGTTTTGAGTCACAATAGTTCAAGTCAATTTCGGTTTGTAATTTAATACAAACACAAATCTATTAGTGAAACTAAAATGATTAGAAAACTCAAAAGGAATTCTAATAATTCTTAGAATTCTTCTATTTTTTTTTTTTCTTTCAGTTTAAAAATATGTCAAAAAAATATATAAAGTAAAGAGTGTTTGTTTGGGTTACATTTACATAAAATTTTCCCAGAATAAAATCGATGTTAGTGAAGAGAAAAAATAAATTGCATAAAATTCCACAGACACATATTTGACTTATTTTAGGAATATTTACGAATATGTACAACTTCTAAAGTTCAAACTACGTCTTGTTGTGGGTACAATGGCAGAGCATTATTCGCACGTTGCCACCAAAACGAATTGTAAGAAAAAATTTATGAATATTTTTTTGTTTTTAATAAAGTCAAGAAAACGTTAAATGCATTTAGTGATGGCTCACAAATACGTTTTATATTTTTCTTCTGTTTATGTATTAGTTATATGCTAGATGAGTTTAAGTTTAAGGTAAAGAACAAGAAAATTGACGACACAAAGTGATTAATGACACTGTGCTCGAAGTTGACACTTTTTGTCCTACGCGCTGCGCTGTACCGGCTAAATTTAAGAATTTTAACCATACACTTATGGCGTTTTTAGAAAAATTTTTTTTTAAAAAATTTTTAAATTTGGCCCCTGCAGCGCCTAGGATGCTCCTAGATGGGTCAAATGTATGACTAACCCCACTTTATTTTTCATCTCAATCATTTATTTTCAACATACCTACCCGCTATCTCCATTCCTTAAGGGGGCTCCCATACAAAATGTTCAATGCAGTCTAGAGATATATTGAAGAAAAAGTCCCATAAATGCCCAGGTGTTGCCCCTTTTGGGATAAAATGTATGACCGACCTCATTTAGTTTTTTGTCTTTAACATTTTCTCGAGACATACTTTACCCTTATCTCCACTTCTTAGGGGGGCTCCCATACAAATATTGCGTTTTATGAAATTCTTAAATTAATTAAAAATTGTCGACTTTGATGAATAAAATCAAAAGTTGTAAACGGATTTTAATCATGTATGGCTTGTTTTGTTTGCAGCTTTGTTTTTTATATGTCTGCAATAAAATTTTTTTATGAATTTTTAAAAACAAAAATTTCGAAATTTTGATAATAAAATAATTTTTTTCCCCAAAAAAAAATTATGTTTCTAAAACGACTGCTCATATTAAATAAAAGTTTTTATTGCGGAATTTCGGTTTTTTTAGTAATTTCAATAAACTAAACCGTTTTTGAGTTACGCGAACATATGTTGTGCAACCTCCTCCATTTTTGAAATAACGGTATATCTCGAAAACAAGAGCTAACCTAAAAAACGGTGGGCACCATTGGATTCAGCGTACCCGAATTATGCTGAAACGCCATGTGCCCGGCTTGTCAAATTTTGCAACTAGCAGAGTGTAATTATTAATATTCTATAAAAATAAAATATTAATAAAGAAAGTCAACATAGTTAAATTTACGAGAATAGCTGCGTTCGTTTACCCCAAAATTTGTACTGGATTTTACTGAAATGCGTTCGCGTACACATAAATTTGTAAAATTTTCATATTACTCACCTACTGGATTTTACTGGGATTTTACTGGAAAAGCAAACGAACGCAAATAATGTTTCAATAAACTTTTTAATAGATAATTTATATTTTTTTATTATTATTATTTTGTATAAAATTAAAAATATTTGATAATTTTTTGTAGTTTCAAGACGACCAAAATTTAAGATTTTCTTCGTTTAAATAGTCAGTTTCTATTTTATTTTAAACTTTTCGACCTGAGCAAATGCAATCGAATCTTAATGCAGTTTAGAGTCCAAACACAATGTAACGATAATTTATTGCGGTGCGATTTTTCATACGATTTTGAAGTAAAAAACCGCAGTGCGGAACGGCATAAAATTAGAATCTATTTTATTTTCATTGCGGACTTTCATTCTCTCTCAACAAGGCGAATTTAATTCGCCTTGTCTCTCAATTTTTGATACTAGTTCTCTTTCTGATGTTGCCATAGTTTTTGTATAATTGGCTATGTTCACAACATTATTGAAAACAAACAACATGATAAAAATGTATGCACAAATAAATTAATAAATATTTAAACAAAAAATGACAACTATTTCCGTCGCCGTCTTCCGTTGTATTATGTTTATTTTTCTCTCCCGCAACGAGAAATCGCACCGCACCGCAAACATTGTGTTTAGACTCTTAATTAGCTTATTTATGTAAACGTTTATCAAAGCAGAATTAAGTTTTCAACATTTAAAAATATCCTTACAGTTTAGGCAATTGGTCACTATTTTATGGGATTTTAATTTGGCGAAAATATTAAATCTGTAAACCGACTATAAAAAATAAAACCCACATAATAAAAATAAAAAATTGAGATAAGGCCGCTAGATTGACTAAAAAATAGAGTATTTGTTATTATTTATTAAACGCGCTGTCAAAATCGGATTTTCCAATTACATAGCGTTGACGTCGCGCTATTTAGGAATGCTTCATACAAATTGTATGTAATTTTTGACAACTAGAAAACGCGTGCCGCTTTTGTTTAGATACGGCTGTTTCTAACGTGATCCATTTATTTATTATCAAATGACTGACAATTTTACAAATAAAACGCTGCTTTGAAAATAAAAACCGGCAAAACTTATAAATTAAGCCATATAAAAACTATGTGCTATAAACAAAGGTGTAAAAAAAAACAAACAAAGCAGTTATAGAATAGAATTTTGTGAAAAATATTTTATAAAACTATTTATTAAACTTTATTAGTGTTGTTGCTTTAAAAAAAAAAAAAATTATAAAAAAATATTAAGTGTTTGCGTGTAAAGAAAAATTTTGTTTAATATTTTAACAAAATGCCTCTGTCGACAACCACAACACAACACAACACAGTGACAGATTTTGACATTTTTAATCTCATAATTTTTCTTAGCAGGGCGGAAATGTCTATGAAAACTATTATGTTATGGCTCGCTAACATTGTCGGTCGACTTGCCGTGTCAAAAATTTTAAGTGGGGGCAAATCAGCTGTTTGTCGTTAAAAATGTAAGCAAGCGACAGCGGTAAACATCGTGGGCCAGGCTGAATAAATTGAAATGGTTATTCCCTTAGGTCAGTTTGTTTTCTCAAAGCTTTTGTTTGCGATAAGGAGATTTGACGGCAGTACGTAGCACTTTGGAACAAAAGACAAGTTAAACGATTTATTTAGAATACAAACAACTAATTTTTTATGATTACACAGGTATTTTTATATACTTTTTTATTTTTTTCCTCACAAAAAAATTCACGGAAGTTAAATAATTTTATGCTCTTCCGGGAATAAGAAAGTCCAGGAAATTAAGAAACCCTACTTAAAACTAACGGCCACAGATAAAAAAAAAAAACAGAAGAAAAATTTTTGGTCTTTATAATTTTTAAACAAAAATCTGTGGTCTTTATAATTTTTATAATTTTTAATCAAAAATCGATTTTATTGATATTTTTATGTGTACATTGATGTTGGAAACTACTTGGAAAAAAAGAAAAGATTAACATCATTCAGTTCTATCATAGATGGGGGTAGTGCACTATTTTTGCAGTTTCAACTCACAGTTAGTGATACTGCAAAATTATTGCAATCACTTTGTTGATGTTGAGTGATGAATTTAAAATTTGCAGACTCACTAAACATGAGTGATAGGGGTGCAGGGTAGGTATTTCCTCGCAAAGAATTCTTTTTTTTTTATCTTTCCCTCTTCGTTTCGCGAAAAGAAGAGATTTGTTGTTTTTGTTTCGTTCTATAAACGAAGGCGAGAAACTGCTGTGTTTTCTTTCGTTGATATTTGTGCTGAAATAAAAAACCATTCGTTTGGCTGAAAAAGAAGGAAACGAAATGGAGAGAAGAAGCAAACAAAATTGTTTCTTCTTTCTAAATCGAAGGAAAAAAATAGAGGGAAATAAAAGAAGGAAAAAACTTTGTTCATTGAAATTTGTTTTAATGAATGTCTATGTAATAAATTGATTTCGTTTTGGTAAATTATTAGGGAATTTTTCAAAAACGAACCAAGTCTTTGCTTTTAATTTTACTTCATAACAATATAATTTCAATAAAAAACAGAAAAAGAATTCTTTATTTTTTCCTTCCTTCCATTCGATATTTCGATTTCATTTTTCTTTTCTAATTTTATTCTCCTTCAGTTTGTTTCCTTCTATATCATTCCTCTTCGTTCTGCTAAACGAAGAGAAGCATTTGTGTTTGCTTCGGCAAACACAAAAGAAGGAAACAACAACAATATTTTCTTCTTTCTCGCGATAATGATAATCGAAAAGTTTTGTACAAAAAAACCTTCGCGAGAAAGAAAGAAAAAAGAAATTCATTTACCTACTCTGTAGGGGTGTTAAAAAAATTTTGCACTCAAATAAAATAGTTTAATTAAAAAAAAACGAATCATCAGTTTATTGCCACTTTTTTTCTTCACTCATTTGAGTGCAACTAAAAATGTTGCACTAAATTTAAAATCAAAAACTTGTTTTTTCAAGATTTAAGTCAATAATTACACCGTTATTGAAAAATTTTCATTTTGTTTAATGTTCTTTGCTTATGCATACCCTCAAAAAAATAAAAAACCATGCACAAACAAAGCTACATTTTTAAAAATTTAGTGAGACAAAATTTGTATGCAGCTTTTTTGATTGCAAGTCCAAATTTTGCACTATTTGAATTGAGTGCAGATTTTTGCATTCAATTCAATGAAAAAATTTGCAATATCACTAAATTTGTTTAAAAAAAAAAATAACAATCATCATTTAAGCTGGTAAAAAAGAGTGCAAACTATTTTTTTTGCAGTTTTATTAAAGCTACGGTCACACTTATTAAATATTTGATCAAATAAGCGTAACCCCTACTTTAGTTAATAGTTAGTGAGATTTTAAATGGTCTTAATATTACAAAATAAACTACTTATACTACTAGACATAGCAAAAAACAGTTTTTTGTAAGATGTGGTATTTTAATCAAAATAAATATTGATTTAAGCGAAATGATTTTTTAGTTTGGTTGTTGGTCCCGTTTTTTTCGTCAAATATTTGATAAGTCTGACCGTAGCTTAAGTAATAGTGCACTGCTGATTTAAATCAATATTTAGTGCACTACCTCCAGCTTTGATTTCCATATACATATCAGTTTCTTTAGTAATTTTGTTCAAAAACATAAAACTCCGTTTCTTTCAAACACAAACAGCGCTAATGTAAGGCGTGTAAAACCTTGTGTGTGTTGGATTTATTAAGTAGGATGTTAGCTACTCCAGCATACTGATATTTTAAAGTACTCAAAACACATACCATACAAAGATAATGGTGCAACATTAATTTCTTTAAAAATTTCGTACGAATGAGTTATTGAAACTAGCGCGCTCCGCATTTGTTATTGATATTATTTTGAAATTTTAAAATAGTCTTAAGTTCATCCAATTTAATTTTCATAAAATTATTTGAGTGAAAGGAGGAATTTTACAACATGAAATGAATTAACTGCCTGTTCTTATATTTACGAACGAAGACTTCGATCGCTTAACTTACACAGAAAAAAATAAAAATTGATTTTAATTAAAAAATTTGTGATATTAATTAAAAAATTAATTTAATTTGCACCAGTTAACAAATTAATAGTATCAATTAAACCAGTTAATAGTATTAATTAAACGTTTAATTCACTTGATTAAACGTTTAATTCACTTGATTAAATTTTTAATTAAAACATTATATTTTTGATTAATGCTTTAATTGTTGAAAAATTTTGGAGGATTTTTTCTGTGTAAATTTAAAACAAAAACAAATTAAAAAACATTGTTTTTGTTTTACATGTAAGTTAAGCGATCGAAGTCTTCGTTCGTAAATAGATGAACAGGCAGTAAATTTATTTTTTATTTTTTTTTTATAATTTTTATTCATGACTGAACTCAGAATTGAACCCGGGTCCAAATTACATGTTTTGAGAATTACCACAATTTAAAATTAAAGAAATATTTGTTTTTTTTTATTGAAGAGTCGTTATGAATATTAAAACCAACTATGTTTTAACAAATAACAACGGTTTTCATTAAATCACTTAAAATTGCCATTTGGGCAAATGCGAGACTTGTTTCATGAAGCCCCTTTTTAACTTTTAACAAAAATGTATATAGAAAAAATTAAAAGTTAAAGTTTGTGTCTAAAAAGTGAAATTTTTTGCACAGAATTTGTGGTTTGACCGTTCACCTAGGTTTAGTTAATCTTAAAACAGACTTGTACCGGCATTACCAAGTTTGTATACAAAATTTTGACGGAACAACTAAGTTTTGCTTAAAATTTCGGCCTTTAATGAAATTATAAAATAATACAATACATTATAAAATAATACAAAAAAATACAAGTTTCATACAACGTTAAACTAAGTTTAAACTTAATCTACATCTCAAAACGCCGGCCTGAGTAATTAAAAAATAAAAAACCAAATTGTGCAAACAGATAAACTTGAATAAAGGCAGAATTAGTCTTCATTTTCTGTTACTTTTTCTGTAGTAACTTTTCAGCTGTTTATTATAAAGTTATTAGTTTTGCATCGTCCATTGTTTTTTTTTTCAATTGAATTTCAGAAACCCGTCAATTCTCATTTAAAAAAAGGCACACTTGACGGGTTTCTGATTGAAACGGAAGAGAACAGTAAAACTAATAAATTTCAGAGGCTTTAAATAACAAAAATAAATTAGCTGATTCGTAACAGAACAGACAATAAAAACTAATTCTATACTAAGTCAAACATTTTTGATATAAAAAAAAGTTTTGTTATCTGTTATATTTTCAAGAGGAAAATCATTTAAGTTGTCTAGACTACTTAAATGGGTTTCTGCCAAACTTTTTAGTTTCACCCTCGCATATTATACTTTAACAACTTTTACTACTGGCATTCATTTACACACACATATATGAATTGTTTTATCTTGTTTACTAAAAGTTTCGTTTTCTGTTTCTTAAATATCTTTCAACAGCAAAAAAATATATAAAAGTAAAAAAAAAAAAATAAATTGCCTAAAATTTTGTTAAGTTTTTGGGGAAATGTCTTGCAAAGAATGTGTGGCGTTAACACACACACACAAGATATAAGCACCAACTTTAAGACGGACAGCGGAGGATTCTGAAACACGAAATAAAGATGGGAAAAACGCAGGACAGTGTAGATAAACTTAATTTTTGTTTCCTATCATTTTTATTTACTTTGGTCAAGATAGCAAAGTATTTTTGTTGATTTAAAAAAGAAAATAAAACTTTTTTCAACAATATTGGTCTTGTCTTTTGATTTTGTTAGTTTAGGAATAAAGTTTTTGGTTATTTATGAAGCTGACAGTTTTTTTTTTGATTTGATTTCTTTTCTTTTAAGGGGCATTAGGTTAAGTTTAAGTATTTTTTTGTGTTGAAGGTTTTTCTGCAAAATTGTTTGAATTTGTAAGTTATTTGTTTCTTTTTTTTTTTTTTTTTTTTTTATCCAAATACTGGCAATGGTTAAAAAGTACGTATAAGTATTATTAATATTTTTTAGTGAGAACAAGTTAGAGTGCTATATTCGGCTGTGCCGAATCTTTGATACCCTCCACCGACAGTTCGAATGTTTAAGGAGTAATATCTGTATGATGTCTTTTTATTATTATTATCTTAAACTGTGACGATTTGTTATTAATTATGGTTTTAGGAGACTAAACTGTTTTTCGGGAGTAGGGCATATATGGGGCCTAGGGTAAATTATGTACCGATCTTCACGAAATTTTACAGTGTCATTTCTATTCGAATAAAACGGACTTGTGCAAAATCTTATGTCATTCCGTGCATTTTTGCATCATTTATGTTAGTTTTTGTAACAAAATTATCAAGTTTTTGAAGCTGGTGGTTCCACATTTTGATTCATAGCTCTGGTCCTACTGAACCGATTTTGCTGAAATTCAATCCCAAACTGCTTAGGATAACTACAAGCAATTTGACACCTAGTTTGTTTATTTCTTTTGAGTTTTTCGAAAGTGAGCGTGTTTTCAACAGACGGACATGGCTAAATCGACTTAGAATTACTCAAGCAGCCAGAATATATATACTTTATGGGGTCTGAGATGAATAATAAAAAAGTTTCACACGGAATGACAAACTTAGTATACCCTCTTCACAACTAATTGTGGTGGAGGGTATAAAAATACGCCTGGATGTCCAATAGGGTGGGTGAACAAAACACCTTAAGCCAAAGACGGATGCCCTTAACGTTTCTAAAAATGTAAAAATCAAATTTGTGCCATGCCGCCGTTTTTTTTTTTTTTTTTTTTTTTGTAAAATACGCTGCCGATCGAAAAATCGTACATATTGTTGTTAATGGTTTGAATACGGCTAAATTTTTCTCCTCGATTATTTTTGAATCTGCCACATAAAATAGAATTTGCATTTAATTTTTTTTTTTTTATACTTTCCTCTTAATGGGAACATTTTTGCAAACGGACATAAAGACCTTTGTAAACTTATGTAACTGTAGCTTTTAAAGTATTTCAATTTATTCGCAAGGATTTGATAAAATGTAATTATGATAAAAGTTTAAAAGCCGTCGCTTTTGCGGTAAAGCTTCGTACAGACGGTGGTCAGATCTTACAATGTTGTCATTAAAATTGACTAAAAATATCTTGCAACTGTGTGAACATTGTATGCTATTTTCATTTGGCAGATGTGTAAAATTAATGCATCTGGCAATAGCACCATTGTCAGAAAAATGACAACAAAGTGGTTTTTCTCGAAACCGATAAAAAAAAGAGTAATTTTTGAAATAGTTTTGAAAATTAAAATCTAAAAACTTAATCGTTTTCGATTGCTTATGGGTATTTCCACAGAAAAGTCTACTTTTTGTCACGTTACGACACCAAGCAATTAGTCTTGTATTTTCGAACCATGTTGTTCAAATTGTTCCTCTCTTTCACTAAATGTAAAACTAGTTGCGCGTTACACCGAAATGCAAAAAAGTAAATAATATTTTCATTATTCTTTGAGAAACAATTAAAAATGGTTGGTGTCGTAACGTGACAAAAAGTAGGCTTTTCTGTAAAAATGCCCATATTAAGTAAAGTTTTCTTAATTTTTAGAATAATGATGGATACTGCCAGTGTGAGCAGATATTAAAATAATAATAAGCTAAATCGTGTTTAAAATAGAGCTAATGAAGATATTTTAGAGCCAAATTTTTTATAGTTTTTTAGTAATAACTTTTAATTATTTCGATATTTTTTATAGATTAAATAGTGTTTATGTAAGTATATATTGTAAAAATAAATATATTTTTGGTAGCGGTGCAGCAAATATAGGTTTTGCGAATAAGAGTACGAATAAACAAATTCAATTTTGGCGAATGCGTACACTTGCAATATGTTCCAAAGGCAAAAGTAAAGAAATTTGTTATTTATGTTTATTTATAATACAAATACATATGTACTGTATATACGTATGTACATAAATACAAAATGCTGAAAAATCGTCATAACTCAAAATATACATCTCGAAATAAACGTGTTTCAAGTTTTTGATTGGCTACAAAATATAAAGAAAACAAAGCGAACAATTCTGCATCCCTCCAATATTAAATTTTTTTAGTAATGACAACGTTGCAGCAAATGAGCGATATATGCATACATATTTTAAAAATATATAAGTATGTTAAAAAATAAAAAAGAAACATCTGTAAAATTAAACTTTATTGCGTAAATACATTAAAATTTAAGGGATACAAGGTTAAAGAATAAAAAAATTACAAAATTAAATTAAAAAAAATAGGTTCTACAAAAGTTATTATAGAAAAATTGCCATAGAAATTCGGTTCCTTATTCGGTTGATAAAGCCTCTACTACTTTAAGTTTAATAAATAAGCCAAGTTGTATCTTATAAACATAAGTTTTGATGCTTTATCATTCTTAAAAGTAGTGTGTGAAGAATAGAAAATGAAACTAGCTTAAATTAGCTTTTTGAAGCTTGGTTACATGTACGTATTTGCATATTTTTTTGTTACAATTTAATACAATTCTTAAAAATTTTTGAGATGTTGATATTATGCGCTGACATTCTATTAATGTTTAATTACTTTCTACTTACAATTTATTCTGATAAAATGTTTTATTTATTTTGAAATATAAATTAATTACACAAAATTCAAATTGAAGAAAAAGCTAAATGCATTTTTGAAAAAAGATGGAAAAAAAGCTTAAAGCTAAATTAAATATTTCAAGCTAAACGTGAAAAAATAAAGCTTAATTTAGCTCGAAAAAAGCTAATATGCTCACACTGGATACTGGATATGCAAAGTAGTTGCATTCGTACCGAAAGAAAAAGCACAAAAATTTCCATTGATATCAGGTTCTACTATATAATGGTATCAGAGATATTTATCAATGTGGTGATCTGAGCGAAAACTAGTCGCCGTGTTGTACGTTGTAAAATGGAAAATTTTTTGTATGTAAGCTTAAAGTTAGGGATGTAAGGAATCTCGATATATCGGTATCGGCGATATTTTACGAGCGATACGACTATACTTTTTCATATAATTTTTTCGAACAAACAAGTTAATTTGCAACGCTTATTATAGATCATAAAATCAAACAGAATAAAAAATTGTTTATTTAGTATTCTAATTAGGGATGTAACGATACGACTTTTTGCCTATACAATACCGATACTCAAACTGAAATATCGGCGATACCGATTCGAATATTGAATTTTAATTCAAGGAAAAATTAACAAAAATTAAGTTAAGAAATTTCTTTAATATTAAAATTTACATCGTAAGAGATTATTAATATTTTAAATAAATTTTAATAAGATTTTATAAACATCGAGTTGAATTTGAATTCATGGTAAAAATATCAAAATTTAATTTGTTTTTTAAATAAAAAAACAATGTAAGAAATTGTTAATATTTAAAATTAATATTCATAAGATTTCTGTTTAAAAACAAAGTATTTCCAACTTTTTCGGGGATAGACAATTTCGCAACTCCGCTTGAAGCAGACCTGCAGTGGAAAATGGTCTCTCAGGTGCGACAAAACTCATTTAAAAACGTACATATTTTTGCGCCATGTTCTTAAATTTGCGATAAAACATTTAATTGCGGCAGTAAATAAGCGGATCTGCGTCCCTAGAAAACTTAGAAGATCTAAGGTATATATACACACAGAAAAAAATATCAATGTTAAATTAACATGGCGCAATGTTGATTAAAAATCATAGTAAATTTCTGCAAAAGTATGGACTTTATTTAAAATTATCATTGTTTCATATTAATTTTAAACGAAAAGTGTTAAAATAACATTTTTCAATATTGAATCCATAAAATCCTGTTATAATTGTTTGTATAGAAACACTAACAACACTATAAAAAGAAAAACATAAATCTTTTTTATTTTTATGTTTGAAATTATTAATAAAAAGAAAAAAATTCCCGTATTCTTTTGTTAAAATTACTTAGTTAAATAGTACATCAAATTTTCAAAGTAGAATGATGACAAACATCATATCGGGCCACTCTGCTGGTGTCTTTAAATTTGTGAGTGCTTCTGTAAACAAAGGGGAAAACAAAATGGTGAAACATGTGTCACAGGAAAATAAATTATTATATTCTCTCTCTTTCCGGTTCCGCGGGTAAGTTTTTGGAATTATTCTTAAATAAATGCGTATGATGTCTCTTAAGCTTCTTCTCACTGTTATTTCAAACTCAATCCAATTCGGTTCTACATGAAATTTACTTGAAATAACTTTCAGTCAACGTGATTCGGAGAGTTTTTTCAATATGAATGCCATTTTGCTCTAACTTTACGGGAATTATAGTTATTTTAAAAGAAAATAATGTTGTTCGCAAGTTATTGTAAAATCATGTTAAATGAACATGAAATCACTATGAAGCAAAATCACTACCGTAAAATGAGTTTTTTCTGTGTGTAGACTTTTTCTTTAGCTTAACCACAGTGTAGGATGGACAGAGGATGATCCTTCTCCAAATTTTCTTTAAAGATTTTAACAAACGCTTCAAAGGTCAGTACTTGTAGACTTATCAGAACTTTTACTAGGTTTAGGGGTGACCGTGTCTTTAACACTTTTGGAATGCAGAGTCAGTCATGTTTAGTAGCTCAATAAGACGTTTTTCGATCTATCGCCTTTTTGATATTTTCTAGCTTTTAATCGAACGTCAAGAACTGTAGATAAACAATAGATTTCATCATTCTATAAACCCTAAAATCTTTCCTTAAGAGCAAATGCTACCTAAGTCGCCAATTGGGATTTTGAACTATTCTGCATCTCAGTTAATTCATTTATTGTATTATCTAATAATGTTCGAAGGCTATTACCCGGCGAAATAGAGTCAGAAAATGTAGCAGTGACCTATTTTTAAAGAAAAAATTTTATATTTATTGTTATTTTTTAAGTTAAACAATGATGTAAAATATGAAATAATTAAGCAATTTTGCAAAATTAGAACATATTATTAGAGATATTACAACATATTTTGTTTATTTATTTGTTCTTTATTACTTATAAGTAGTGGTTTAAATTAAAAAAGTTAATTCTCGAAATTTTCATTTAAACAGCAAAGAAAGATGCACAGTCAAACTTCTATAAATGAGTCTGCATGGGACCAAAAAAAAACACTTCATTATATAAAACTTCAATATAAAGAAATAATATTTTTTTCACTTTTAATAGGTGTTTTAGTTTAAATTACACTGTTCGACGTGCGGTGGTTATTCATTTGAGCATTGCCCATCAATAACCTAATTAAGGCAGGTACTAGAGGTCTGCATGTGTGCGATTAAACGACACATGAATTCACATATCAAACTAGCAAGTAGTGTGTTGTGTGTGATTTTAGAATCATACCCCAGTGGTTTACGGGACTAGTTCCGCGTATGTATATTCACTAGCTCTAAAAGAACTACCACTAGTGCAATCACAATCTACTCTACATGCTTTTAACTGTGGAATTTAACATGGCAATGTCCTACGAAGATGGCAATTGACCCCTCTCTGCATAACCTCTACCTACCATGAGGGGTAGCTACTTATATCTACAAAAGGTGATAGCAAAAAGCAAGCGATTTTGTTGTTGTTTCAGTAACGGGATCCATTTCGGATACACATTTTTTGTCTTGTCGTTGGAAAAAAAAAATTGTTTTCTGCATTACTTGGAGCTATAGAATTAGCTAGCGAAACGTGGGTACCTATTTTAACATGTCAACACTAGATATTGGTGACCAGGGAAAGATATAGGTATGATTTGAATGCCACATCAGTAGTCACTAGTAAAAATTGAGTAAAAGTGCTAACTATTTCTCCTGTCATTAGTGACGATTGCTTCTTTTTATAATATTATTATTGTTATTGTTTTTGCATATAAAAAATACATTTATTACAACCATTTCATTTTATTACTTTTTTTGTTAAAATTTTAACTTTGCTCTTGACTTACCAAAATAAGAAAGTCAAGCAACACACGAATGATTAGTGTGATTTTCAACTTCGCTCAGGTTTTTTTATTGTCATATGTATAAATTTGAGTTCATCAAACAATAAACAATAATGGAGAAACACACACAATTAGTGTAAGTGTATGTGGCTAACTTTTTAATGAACGGTGTTGTGTTGATCTCTCATTTTAAAATGATTGAGCGTGAATGACTCGCTCTCATTTCTTTTACACATTTGATAAGCATATCAAATACACACGCAGCATTCATTTGGCTACCAAATCATTTGTGCAGACCTCTAGCAGGTACAAAGCGTCTTGCGCCCAGTGCTTCTACATTTTTAAAATAACTGCATTGTTTTTTAAATATTTGATAAAGTTCTGCAATAATTTTCAGTTTGATCACTAACAGAACAACCTAAATCAGCACGTTAGGTGTTTTCTATCACTCAAAAACTGTCATGCTCATACAAAATGTATGAAGTTAATCCAAATAGCGCGGCTTCAACACTTTGCAATTGGAAAATCCGACAGCGCGTTAAGTTTTTTTTTTTTTTAGGTAAAGGTTTAAAAATTTGCACACATATGTAATGTGATATAGTGAATAGCAATCAATAAAAAAGTCAATTTCGCATTTTTTGATGATACGTTGTTTAGCATTTGAGTAGACGATATATATATACATATATACTTTGTAGGGTCTAAGATCAAAAATGTAGAAATTACAAAAAAAAAATGACAAACTTATAATATATACCCTTTTAAAGGGTGTTTTTATAGAGTGACACAAGTTTAAATCATAATAAAACAAGGAATTATATTTTTAATATTAAATGAAACGGGCTTTATTGGAAAGAAATTTTTATGAAATTAATGTTTAAATATGATTTCTGCCATATGGCCGCCACGGCTGGCGCGTAGAAGGCGCAATCTGGAACACCGATTTTTAACAAATTTTCGAAGACATATAGGCCAATGACTCCTCCCGCCCATAAAGCGCACCAAACAGTAATTTTCTGTGGATATAATGGTGTTTCGACAAAAGCTTGTGGTTTCTCCTCACGCCAAATGCGACAATTCTGCTTATTTACGCACCCATTTAACCAGAAATGGGCTTAATCGGAAAATTTTAAATGGAAATTCAAAATCAATATCAATTTGTGCTTCAGCTCATTCACCGAATTATTTTGATTAAAAATGTCAACAATTTGCACCCACTGCTCTGGTGTAAGCCGATTCATAATAAATTCAACAAAAAATTTTAGTGTTTCTATCAAGAATAAAATTGGGAACTAAGCACGACAAAGAAAATCTTGTAAATTAAAAATTTTGTATTCCCAAACAAATACTTTGGTAATAAACTGGCAAGTGCACGGCTAAAAAAACTAAGTTGTTTTTGTTCTCATTTTGTTATTTCTTAACCTACTTACAACTACAATTAATGTTGGAAGAATTCCAACCAATTGTAATGGGGAATGTAAGAAAAGATAAACTAACTGTTTATTGTTGTTGTTTTTGTTTAAACTTTGATATTGTTACAAGTAAAACTGTTGCTTGCAATTCTTATTCGCTTAACAGTTTTAATTGTTTAATATCTTTAGTTTTTCTAAAATCTTTGGATGAAGTTTCCTGACGTTCTGGCCTAATGCGCATATGAATAGCTTATCCCTTCAACAATAAATTTCAGTATTTTTATCAAGAATAAAATTGGGAATTAAGCACGACAAGCAAAATCTTGTAAATTAAAAATTTTGTATTCCTAAAAAAATACTTTGATAATTTCAAAGCAAACTAAACAAAAAGCAATTATCAGCTGTTAACTGTGTGCCCAAATAAAGCAGTGATGCCAACTCAAAGTTGCGACACTCTAAAAAACACCCCTTTACCTTCCGTGAAGGGTATAATAAACATTCAAGAATAGAATTTACTTTGAAGCAGATTTTTCATTAGAATAAAATATAATCCGTTTAGAGCTTGCAGCGCTATAACGAACTTCTAATTTATATGTTGCTCTATTAAAAAAATAAACAACACCAAATGAATCACTTCTTATATTTGAAAATTTTATTCTCCAAAAACCAGTAGAGTTTTTTGTAGTTTTTTTATTTTCAAATTATTTTCTAGTTTTGCTTTTACATTTTGCATTAATTAGTTACTTGTTTTTTTTTTCTATTTTGGCAATTAAATAAATTTTAATTAGGGAAAAACTAAAATAAAAACTAAAATTAAAAAATATATATCAGCGAAAAGTATGCAGTGAATTACACACTTTCGAGATTGCAACTACAATAATGGTCCTTAAGGTCTGCAAAAAAAATTAAGAAACATTAAATAAAATAAAAAAAAAGTTTCTATATAAATGAGTTCCATAGAGCGAAAGAAATCTTGTATTTTATTGTTTTGAAATGCAACAAAAAAATACAATATTAAAATAAACTTTTTTGTAACAAAAAACCAAAAAACAAGAGTTTAAAAGCAAAATTAAAAAAAAACGCACGGTTAAGCAACGGACACAGAAAATGAACAGTAGTGCAAGTTATTTACACGAAATAAAAAATAAAATGGCGCACATGTTTTTTTTATAATTTGAGTTTTTCAAATTGTTAACATTTTTTTTACATTAGTATTTTAAAAAAATCCTGGCGGTGGATCTAAAGAATTACTCGATCAAGATCCTTAAGAACCATTGCATAGAGCGAAAAAAACACGTAACAAAATGTTCAACCAGTGGTAATAAAACGATAACGAAGTGTTGTGAATATTTCGAAAACATCTGTTTTCAGATTTTTAACAAAACGTTGCCAAATTTAAACCAAAAACTTTTGTCGCAGCTTGACAAATAAAAAATACAAGTTTTTATAAATGAATATTTAATTAGTGAAAAGGCTTAATCTGTATGCCAAACTTAAGGTTTCTAGACCCACACCGCAATAGTGGGTATTATGCATTTGTGCTATTGTGTGTAATGCCCTAAAAAACTCGTCCTTAACCCACCTTAAGGTATACCGATCGACTCAAGATCACTTTCTGAGTAGAACTAGCGATGTCCGTCCGGCTAACTGACAGGCAGGCTGGCTGTCCACGTAATCTTACGCGCAAAGTACATGTCGTAATTTTGAAGATAATTTGATAAAACTTGGGACATTGGTTCTTATTGGCGCAAGGGCCAAGCCTATTGAAAATGGGACAAATTGTAGGACCATGAGGAAAGATAGGGGCAATTTCAGGTTCTCATAAACTATCAAACCGATTTTAATGAAATTTATAAACAAAGATAAATCCATATTTAAATGGGCACATAAGCTTTGCAGTTTTTCAAAAATAGGACCACAAGGGGAAGTAAGGGGTAATTTCTGCATCTCACAAGCTTTCAAACCGATTTTAATGAAGTTTATAAACATAGATAAATCCATATTTATATATGGATACATAAGCATGATGTGTTTTTAAATACTGTAGTGTAGGGTACCATATGGTCTGGCTTGACCGACTTTACCTTCTTGCTTGTTTTTTAATTGAAATTAAATAAAACTTTTTGAAATATTCTAGTTTAAGTTTTCTATATATGTATGCTTTGTATTAGTACTTTCGATGAAAAGTACAACCGGGGAAGTGCCCAGTGTATATTCTAAGATACAACCACTATTTATTTTTTTTTTTTATTTAATTTCCTAAGCTTATCCCGCGAAGCTCTTCGCTTGTCTGCAGGAAAGAAACCAGTGTCTCTGGCGGGAATCGAACCCGCAACCCCGGCGCTGATAGACTAGCTCACTACCAGCTAGCCTACCGGGGCACACTAAATAACTTTTAAAAAAAAAATTTCGACAAAATTGATACGCAGTTGACTTTTTTACCATTTTACGCATCATATATTTTTTCTATCAAAATAGGCGTCCTTGGGCATTTAAGGGTTAAAAGTTTTCCCTGCTCACAATCATGTATTTTATGTTTTTTTTTTTTTTTTTTTTTTTTAATAAAATGCTGTTTCAACAATACAAAACGAAACTATTTTTGCATCGAATTGAAAACAAAGGCGATATTAAAGTCCTTTTCTGAATATTTTAATTAAGTCCAAAAGCAAAATGAACATCAGTAAAATGCAAAAACCTCAACAGACTACATGGAAAATAACGTTAGTATTACACTCACAATATTCTGTACGTAAAATTAACTGAAATTGTAATATAAAATAAATGAAAGTTCAATTAAAAACCGGTCTACCTATTTTTCATTTATTTTTAACAAAAAGTTCATTTAATTTTTACTGTCAAAAATTCAACACCATATTCAGTAAAAACGATTGAATATTCAGTTATTTTATTATATTTTCGTTTACTCCACAAAAGAGCCGAATTTCTAAAAAATACCAGACAGACACCTGTCCGCTTGTTTTTCTTATAAGCGAGAGAGGGAGAATATTTTTATTTACTTACCCAGTTACACACGTTTGTTTTACTTTTGTTGTACTGACCACGTTATAAGACACCAGCAGCATGACCGATATGGCTTCGCAATTATTTTACTTTTAAAATTTGATGTATTTAACTAAATTATTTTAACAAATAGAAAATGGGAATTGCTTACACAAAACAAGCAATTCATTTTTTTATAGATAAGTAAAAATTAATTTTTGGTAGTAAAATTATATAAAATAACTGAATATTTAATTGTTTTTACTGAATATGGTGTTGAATTTTTGACAGTAAAATTTTATAAAATAACTGCATATTTATTTGTTTTTACGGAATATGTAGTTAATTTTTTGACAATTAATTTATATAAGATAACTGAATATTGATTTGTTTTTACGGAATTCGCGGCTGAATTTTTGACAGTAAAAATTAAATGAACTTTTCGTTGCTTTAAATTACATTTTTATTTACTTTAACATAAAGAAGAATTTAACTCAATCAACGGACAAAATTAACTGCAACTGAAAATCCGTATTAATATGCACTTAGTTTTTTGAATAACTGTTAGAATCAGTTAAAAATAAATTTGCTTGGAATTTTAAATGTTTATTTATTTAAAAATGACTGAACGGAATATTTCTTAAATAAACTACAGTCCGTTACTGTAATAATATTGTGAGTGTAGTCATATTATCTTAACCTCACGCCCTCCACATATGGGTATACTCAGTTGACAATTTTAGTACATTAGTGTCAAGAACATTACGTTTTGCTTATGAACATTAACCTTTATTGTTTAACTCTGAGCACTTTTAAAATCTTACTTAACGTGATTCAGACTGGTTGCACCTAAGTATATTCCCTTAAAAAAAGTGCAACGCCAAGAAGTAGGTGCTCTTCAAGACGCTCAGTAAAAACCCCCTAGGTCAGACTATCACTTAAGAGGTTAAACAATCAGTTAATAGATTTTTTAATTTTTAGTGTGTCAGAAGCTGTTTTTGGGGAAGTTAAAAAACATTGACCCACACATCTCTATTTGTATAAATACAATGTAAATGAATATACATACATATTAACCAATTTTTAAAAATTTTAATATTTAAATTTTTTTTTCTATCAAACCCACTGTTCTTAATGTTGTCAAAGGAAACGGAAATATCATACGCACATACACAAATAGTTATACACCAGAGACAAACTTTTAGCAACATCTACTTTAACTTAAGTGTTACACAGCTATTAGACTATGTCCACATACTCCTGTATTTTTTTTTTTTTTTATTACTATACAATACGGCCAAAAGAAAAATTAAAAAATAAAAAACTTTTGTTTGACAGTTTTCTTACGTTTTACTTTTTATGGCACTATTGTTTTTGCAAAGTTGCAAAAATACAAAATTCTATACTCTCCCTAAAAAAAACAATTTATGGTTATAAATTAATACACACAATTATTTTGAAATCAAAACAAGTGGCCAAGTAAAGGAAAAGAAGCAGTAATTTATTAAAAAATAAACCGGATATATTGATAAATAAATAACAAAAATATCCAGCAATAGAACATTCAAGTGTCTATTTGTAAAAGAAAAAATTTTAACATTTAAATTTATTACCGTAGTTCCAATATTTTCATAATAAATATGTACTTGCAATGAATCACATAAAGTAATACTTTTTACTGTATTTATAAGAATGTATAGCAAAAGTTTAAAAAAAAAATAATTATGGCCTTAACTAGATCCTATGAATTACAGGAGGATTTGTATGAACCCAAGGTGGTATCACACAAATGTACAATAGGCTGCCAAGAAAAAAATAGTCCCTTGAAAATTTGAGCTCAATCTGACACCAACCCGATACGGTATAAATGAAATCACTCATATAAACATATGAATACATCCATGGTTTTTCGTTTATTTTTTTTTAATTTTGTAGATATAAGAGATACAAAAAAAATTTGTGAGCAAAAGTTGTTCGTCTGAGTTTGATCTATTACTTTTACTGACAATAAATAAATAGTAACGAAGTGATTGACAATCAGAGTCAAAAATCAGGTATTTTGCAAATTTTGGGGGGGTCAGGGGCACCATATTCCCTCATCCGGTTGAGCTCAAATTTTCAAGGGAAACTTTTTTTAGCAATTCGAACCAATCTGGGGCTTAGCGTGAAACAAATTTCTTCAAAAAAATTTTCCCATGTAGTTAATTGGCACCCTAATGTACAACCCTAAAGTGTGCCCTTAATTGTGAAAGTGGTCTAAGTCATATAGTTTTTGTTACGAGATATTTAATGTTTTTCGTTTAAATAAATTAAAATATATTAAAATAATTAATTAATTTAATATATATTAAAATATATAAATTTTGAATTTCATTAATCTCAATAAAAGAAAACTTCCAAAAAAAACCAATTTGTCAAAAAATACGAAAAAGGATGTTTTGTTCTGCGGCTGTCAGTGATAATTTATCTCGATTTACATCGAGCTATCTAAGAGATACCAATAAACGAGTTGTTATAGATGGAGTTTAAGATTCATTTAGGGGTGCCGCAAGGCTCGGTTCTTTCTCCTACTCTATTTCTTATTTTTCTAAACGAGCTCCTATGTCAAACCTTCAACCCTAACTACTTTTTTGCAAACTTTGTCATTCATATGTATTTGATTATAGACCAAGCGTAACAAACGTTGGTCCTGTGAGGCAAAACAAGAATAATACGCTTGGTTGAGACCTTGTCATAATCTCCGAAAGGGGTCGTGCGTATAGAGTCGATTTTAATGACCGGAAACCTAATGCTGCATGCTAACGCATAAACGCACGACGGATGAAGGTGCCTCATATGTATGTATGGGTTGTATAACAATTGAGGTATCAGAATCTCTTCATGTTCATGTGATATCCGATTGATCAAACATATATTCAAGGTATCAGAAGAAGCATTCAAGTGTCTCGGTTTTTTTAAACGGTGGAAGAGATACTTCACTCCATCTGATCTCCTTATTATTTATACCACCAACATCCGACCGCGAAGTGAATACAGCTCTAATGTGTGGGCTGGTGCTTCCAAGTCTATTTTGGAGCTTCTCGACCGCGAGAGGGAGAAGGTTCTCATTGGTGAGAACCTCACTTGAGCATCGTCGCAACGTGGGCTGTATTTCCCTGTTTAATCGTTACTACAATGGAATGTGTTCTGATGAAATTAGGAATCTGGTTCCCGAAACTCGTACTTTTGTGCGTAATACGCGGTTTTCGTCAATAAATCAATCTTTTGTGGTCGATTTTGCATATTTTAACATTTTTACACAAAATTCCAACGAAAATTTTAAAATCAATTAATAAATTATTTTTGAGCTTTGCTTTAAATACAAGATTTTCATGATTTCGACAATTTTTTAACCGATGCAGCCCCTTACATGGTTAGGGCTTCCAATAGGTTTAAAATATTTTATCCAAAACGGTTACAAGTTATTTACTTGGTACATGGGTTATACCGCGTTGCAGAGGAAATTAGAAGCCAATTCGATAATATTGCAATTTTAATGAAATGTATCCCTTGATTCCCCTTCCCCAGCAGCCAGTAGTAACAAGATGGGGGCCAGCCTAGATGCTTCAGAATTTTATTCAAAAATCATTGAGTAATTTAATAATATCAGAAGAGATTGTTGATATCGATGATTATGCAATTAAAAACGTAAAAGAAATATTAAATTTAAATAAAATCAGTAGTCAACCAAAAATTGTTTTTTCAAACTACGGATATATTGGTGAAACAATAACTAATAAGGAGTGATTTAGTTACATTTAATACTCAAGACAAATAAATTGATATTGCAGAAAGTAAAATTTTCAATGTGAAAGGAAGGATAGCGCGACAAATTAAAAAAAAATCTAAAATGTTTTTCCAAAAAAAATTAAGGATTTAAAAAAATAAAATAAATTTTAAATATTTTAAATCTGATCTGGAATCAAAGTGGGATCTGAAATAAATTTGGCATTCTTCAAGTACAAGACAAAGTTTTACTTTTAAAAAAACAGTACCTATTAATTTAAACAAACAAAAATTTAACTTCCAGGCCCACAATGTCGACAAGAACATTTTTTTCGAATATTTATATTGAAAACAATAATAAAAAATTATACGAAAAAAATGTTCTTGTCGACATCGTGGGCCAGGCAGTAAATAAGTTATTTAAGTTTTTTAAGGATATTTGAATAATAACACAAGGGAACAAATTTAAGCTTTTTTTGTGCGGCCTGGAATTATACATATATTGGAATAAATTGACAAAAGTGGACCATATTCGGTTAACAAAAAAATCCGAAACTCGGCAACAGTATTATCTTTAATCCGTGCTTACATTGTTTTTAAATTTGCCCTGTAGTAACAGAGATATCGTTAAATTTTACATCATCATCTTTTTTAAAAACACAAATAATGGTTATTTTGGAATATCTCAAAAACTGTTCTACTTTTGACAATTCTGATTTCATATTCGGATTCAGCGGAAAATTTTACACAAAGATTAGGTGTCAAATTCATTTGGTCAAAAAATTGTCACGTAGTGTTATAAGTGAAAAGCAATCCATTATTTTTATTTAAGACTTTTATCGTTGTAATTTTAAAAAGCACCATATCAACATTCTTGACATCAAGGCGAATTCAATCGTGAACGTGAATTCGCCTTGAAATCTAAATTGGTTTGATAATGACGATTGACGATTTTTTTTACCAAACGTAATGGTTTTATGACGATTTTCTGGCATCAATAAAACACTTACAAGAAATATTTACTATTATATTGGGAACAGTTCAAAACGTAAAAATCAATTTTTCGAAATACAAAAATTATCGGAAATTAAACAAATAAAATCCTTCCCCCATCACAAACCAGGTGGCTTTCATTAAAAGCATTAGTAATTCGAATTCTACAATTATATGAATGCCATCGATACTGCAAAAAATATACCCTAGAGCCCCGATTTGCGTCGGCCCTTTTTGGTCCGCTTTTTAAAAATTGGTTTGATTTCGATTTGCTTCGCTACATACGATTGCATTTTTTCGCTGAAGTCATAATCACTAATTCCTATTCCCATTTAATTCTGTTAGGTAAGTTATTCTAAGTATAGCTGCGTGTTAGGAAGTAAAAAGTTAGTTCTTAATAAGAAATTGCGTAGAAAAATGAGTGCAAAGAGAAGAAAATGTATTAGTTTGGAACTAAAATTGGACGTAATAAAACGTTTCAAGTCGTGTAAAAAGACTGTTGATATAGACAGAACCTTAAACAGTTAAAACAATTTGCAATAGTGAATAGAGCTTTAAATTAATCAGTTAAATATAGCTCGAGTTAATAGCAAATGAGATTTGTTTTTGTTATTTAATATTTTTGTAAATATGGATAAATGAAATAAATAAATTTTTGTTATGTTTTAATGAAAATTTATTTTTTTATGTATTTCTTTTCAAATGATAAATATATTTCAGCCCACTTGTTGAAATAAATAGAATAAAACCTAACCATCTGGTATGTTCTGTAAATCGAAATGAAGTGGACTTTAAGCCGAACAAATTTTGAAAACGAACCTGTAAAGAAAGTTCATAAAAATATTCCTTTTTATATACTTCATACTTTAAGTACCAATTGTATTTACAATAACAGCTCTTAAAATCAGGAAAAACTACTGTAATTTTGTGAATAATTGAAATTAAAATTTCGTTCGGTTTCAATTCCACTTCATTTCGATTTGTAGAACATGCCCGCATATCACTTTTTTTATCATAAATAGAATTTCTTGCTACAAATTTATATTTTTAAACCACTCAATGTAATAAACTGACTCTAATTTGTAAAATTTAAATATTTGACGATTTGTTGACGATTTTGTTAAATGTTCGTAACGATTTTGACGAATTTTGTTAAACCTTTTGACGATTTTTGAAGAAAAAAGCCTAACAACCCTGGTTGTCAGTGTCCCACACAATTTTTCTAATAGTGGGTGATTTTTTAAGCGTAGTTTTTTTAAAATCTAATTAAACACTCAAATTTGCATCATGTGTACACAGAAAAAATTAAAATCTAACTTCAATTAACGTATTTGTTAGAAATTTGTACTATTAATTAAATTCTTTACTGATTTTCCGCCTGCAAACAAATTGATCATATCAATTAACGCATTTGTAAGTTTGAGCTTTTCTGGCTGTTCAGTTTCAATCAATAGGTTTAATTGAAATTTGACCACCAGTAAAAGAGGCCATATAAAACGTTAACACAAATCAAAATATTATTTTCAATTAACATAGTTAATTGAAACAATTAAAAAATTGTTTGAGAATTTAAAATGCTTTGAAGTTTGTATGTATGTTTTCATATTTGCAAATGAACCCACAAGCATTATATTTTTTATTTTCAGTTAAGGCAAATTAATTGGATCAATTAAAAAAATTGTTTAAAACAGCATTATAGAATTAATTGAAAAAATGTTGGTGAAAAATTTTTCTGTGTATATTCAAAATTTTTATTAGAATCGATAAATTGGTCTTTGCCATTTACTTTTTAAAAATAACATCATGTAAATGTTGCCCGAGGCTTCAGTTCAAATGGTCCATTCGTAAGGTCCAATTTTGCACCACTTTTTCGAGCATTTCGGCCTGTATTCCATGAATAACACGTGTTATGTTATACTCTAAGGCTTCAACAGTGTTTGGCTCGTCCAAATAGACCAACGACTTCACATAATCCCACAAGAAATAGTCAAGAGGCGTCAAATCACATGATCTTGGCGACCAACTCACAGGGCCATTTTGAGAGATAAACTGCTCACCAAATACATCCTTCAATATGTCCATTGTTTCCCGAGCTGTGTGGCATGTGGCACCGTCTTGTTGAAACCACATATCAACCGAGTCCAACTCAGCCAATTGGGACAAAAGAAAGTCGCGTATCATGGCACGTGGTTGAATAACACATGCCCAATACCTGAGAACGGCGAGGAACCGACATATCACTATCCTCATTAACACTGGTCGCTACGACTGCAATATTCTCTTCGGTACGCACTCTACGAACGCGAGTCGGTGGTTTAATGTCCACCAAAGTAAATTTGGTGATAATAGCACGAATTGTTGATTCACTAGGTCGATTACGACAACCATAAAAAGTTCGTGACAAACGATGGACATTTCTCACAGAGCACGAATTTTGATAAAAAGTTTCAACGATTTGCAGTCGTTGCTCGTTTGTGAGTTTCTTCATGATGAAATGGCAGAGTATACTGAACACTTTTCACTTTCGCAGATGTAGTTTGGACACAATTACCAAACAGTGCTGCCAGCCCGAAAAACTTAATTCATAAAAAATCACCCTTTACTTCCATAGCGCTTCATGACTAGTTTTGATGTGTTTTATGTTGCCCTTTATGTTTAATTGAGCACATAATAGCTTTATGGTCTTCTTCCTTTATTGGTCTAGTGGTCGTGTATAGTGGAAATAATCCAATATTTCCATAAGTTTTTGGCCTTTTTCTTTAAAGCCTAGTACGCTATATATATTTGTGAAAAATGTTGAGCAACATTAATTATTTAACACGAAAATTTTGACATGTATCAATGTTACATATCATGCGAGTTTGTACAATTTGACGTTTTTATTCCTGCAAAGTATGCGACATTGTTTTGCGAATGTAAACAAACCCCACATGTATTTTACTAAAAATAATTTTTTTTAATAAAAAAAAGAAAATAAATATGGATAAAAAAATTGTTACCGGTTGTGTTTTTTAATTTTTTTTTATTTCAAGTTTTTTTCATATGCGTTTTGACAGCGTTTCACGTGAAATGTTGAACAGAGTACCAGAACAGAAATTGTGGAATTCAGAATCATCTAAAGCATTTTTATAAAACATCTTGAAAGGAATCTCATCCATTGGATTTTAACCCCAGAGACAACTTCACCAGTGGTATTTTTTCTCTACTTATTGTTTTTAAATATCATTCTGCAGTGACATTCATTGTAAAAAAAAACGTACATATTTCTTTATATGCACTGCTCAATCAGTTCATAACAATGCTCAGAGCTGTATAAGTAACTTTTCTTTTTTATTTTCATTTCTAACTATCAATCCAAAAATGACGATCATTTGGTAGAAAGGAATAACCAGATACCAAAAACTTGTGGTTTATCGTTTCAATATAACTTTTTGACGAATGTGCAATTCTCATCCTTGTTAGAGCTACTTTAATGTTGCGATTTTGGGCTGAGCATGCATCACTGTAAGCTCTTATGTGTTTTGGAGCGATTACATCCTTCATATGCATTAAAATGCATGGTGCTTCTTCCTCTTGAGGCTATGGTTTCATCCCTCACATACATCATCATGGAAATTATGGAAATCAATGTTGTATACGTAAAAATTACGCTTATAGTAAGCCAACGAAACAGAAAGTTTTAATAACTAATAACCTAAATTTTCAAAAAAATTCGACTCAGGGCTAAAAAATCAGAGCAAGTTAAACTCTCTTTTTGGTTTAAAATGTGTTTAAACCAACAAATCTATAAATCACTAAACAAATAAACCATCTTTAAACGCATAAAATTGGGCGTTTAAACTACCAATACAGACCATATGAATTTGATAAGATTTATCGTAGTGCTGCCACATGTTAATTTTTTAACAACATATAATACATGTGACACTGATTTATAGTAGTTGAGTTTAAACTACATATAAATTCAAGTTTAGTTCAACTAAACCAGCGCTTAAACCATCAGTGATTTATTAGGCATTAGACCATTTTCATAATTCATTTTGACGATATCAGGAAAATCACTTTGAACTTATTTAGTTTAAAGAACTGTAGTGTAAAGAAACTGATAAACTCATTTTCTTTTTATTTTGACTTAGAACACTTTCATAATTAAGGGTACAAGTGTAAAGGGAAATAAAAACAAATTTATATTCTTCTTAAGCAACTCAGTAAAATACTAAATTTATGATTGTTCAAAACAAAGTTTTTGTTTCAAACTTAAAAGGGACAAAATAAAATTAATTGTAATGAAAAACAATAAAAAATAATTCTGGCAAAACAGTTCGTTTAAGATTTTCCTAAACGAACTATGTAAACAATCATTAAAGGGAAAGAGATAAAATAAACTAAAATCAGTAACCCAGAAAAAAGTTTGCTTACACAGTAATGTGTTTATGTAATGGGCAACACTTTAAAAGCACAAGGTGCCCAGCTAAGTTTTCTGTAATAATTGTAACAGGTCGCAGTTGTATACCTGTTTACAAAATAATGTTTAGTAGGTATCTACCTTTGTAGGAATAAGTACGTTCGTAAAGTACGTAAATAAATCATATCTCTCCTTTATTGCAACATAGTCATATCTTAAAAAAAATTTACTTGGCAATGGGATTAAAGTTTTCAAAATGTAAATTTATATACTGATTTAATCAAATATATTTTGCTAAAACTTCGGTTAGGTTTGATGTATAACAAGAAGGTAAGAAGTTTCAAGTTTTTGGGATATGACAACGTTGCAATAACGGAGCGATATGTATCAAACCATATTGAATGTAATGAAATTTTTGCTAAAGCATTTCGCGAAACAGATCTCACATTCCGTACGGAATCAAATGTTTTTATTTTGTTTTTTAAATGCATTTGACAGGATTTTTATTAATTTTAGACGGTTGCTTAAGTTAGCTCCTGTCTTTTATAGTTAACATTTCGATTAAAAACTTTTCAATAAATTTTTTTTCTTAACATTTTGAACTTTTTCTTTTACGTCTTCTATGACGGTTAAACTTTCTTGTAAAGAACACAAAACAGAACGTTACAATAAACTGTTAAAATTCCTGGGTTATCTATTACCATATGCGTTTTTTAGTTTCTGTTGGCATTTTTATATAAATCACGTTCAAAAACAAAACATCCAAAATTGTTTAGTAACCGTTTTTTTTAGAAAAATCTAACCGGATGAAATTTGTTTTAGCTTTTGCATATAAAAGAAAAGGACCGATATATTTTTGTTTTGTTATTGCAACAGAGGCAATTCTTTTGTTTTGTTTAAAACGGCTGCCAACCTGCGTTATATTCAAAGCATATATTTTCGGAAAAAAAAACTTTTTTTGCATATTTTTCATACAGAAAGCATTAAAAACTTTCCCTGGTAATTACTTTATAAAGATTTTTTATTATAACTCTCATACAAGGCCGGCTTTCACAAGCATCTTTAAAATATTGGTGTCCAGGATAAACTTAGCTACGAAATTGTGAACGATAGGTCTTGTCACACATTTTTTTACCAAAATACCGAAAACTTTTTTAATCTGAAGTAAATGTTTGTACTAAGAACTTTTGTGGGAGTGTGTCAGGAATTTAATTGAGCTTATACATGGAGTATTTATTCTTGGTAATCCCCGTTAGTCCTCATCTCATAAGTGTTGATATCAGTATGACCCCCGAACCTAACTTTTATTACATTAGTTACATAATTGACTATAGATATATATGCATATATATCTATAGTCACCGACAACCATATTATGGTTAACTTAGTAATCCATTAAGAAGCCGCAACCATATTATGGTTGCCTCAAAGCATTTTATGGTTAAATATGACAATAATTTGTTTTTAAATTAACAATAGTATTTTCCTCTTTTTCAAGAGCAACATACTTTGGCTGAAAACCAACCATGCTATTATAAGTGTTAAACCTATTTTAGTTATTATTAACCATAATATGTTCGGAGGCAACCATAATATGGTTGTCGCTTCTTGATCGAGGACTATTTTTACCATAATATGGTTGTCGTTGACAATAGTATGGTTAAATTAAACATAATATGGTTAAAAATTTTCTTTAAACATAGTATTGTTGGAGGTGACCATATTTAAACATGTTTTTTCTCTGGGTGTGGGTTAAAACACGTTAAACCATCACGAAAAAAATGGAATTTTCGACATCATCACATCCGATTTTAATGAAATTCAACACAGATGTTGTATGTTATTGGACTTTAACTAAACATAAATTTTCAGACCCCAGATTCTTTCGGCTTCCGAAATATGACGTCATAAAAGATGTTAAAAATTATAAAAAATCACAGAAGTCTCCTTACAAAAGGAGATAGAACTTTTGAACTATGCAATATAATTTAGTTTTAAAAGTGGAAGTGCACCCTTTAAAATGATATGCATTCTTTTTTTTTTTAAGAAGAGGTCAAAGGTAATTTTTTGGGGTCTTGAGTTCAAAGGGGCATATCTGGCAAAGTATATTTTTTAAAATTCTTAAAAAATTATATGTCTAGTATTAGACCCACTTCTACATTTGCAGAAAATTTGAAGGTGTAGACTCGATTGGTGTCAGAGTTATAGATTATCTTGCATAGTTCAAAAGTTCTATACCCTTTTGTAAGGAGACTTTTGTGATTTTTTTAACATTTTTCACATCTTTTATGACGACATATTTCGGAAGCCGAAAGAATCTGGGGTCTGAAAATGTTTGTTTTGTTAAAGTCCAATAACATACAACATTTGTGTTGAATTTCATTGAAATCGGAGGTGATGATGCCGAACGACATGATGGTTTGACATGGATTCACCGTAAAATGTTTAGTTCTATAACTTCATTTATTTATTGGATAAAAATAAAGAACCTTTTAATTTACCATTTAATTAATTTGTCATCATTTGGAAGAATTTGTGTGCAAAAACTAATATTGGCCTTGTACGATAAGACGTATAAAATAAGCAGCTAAAAGCTAGAAGAATTTTTCTTTAATGATTAGATTTTGTACTAAGTTAAAATATTCTTGAATTCTATTTTCCTTGTAAAATACATAAAACTCTTAACAGGCAAAACGCACTTAAAACAATTAGTTGGTCCTGTTTAACAAAAAAAAAAAAAAAATCAACCAAAAAATCTACCTTAAGGTCTTAGAGCAAATAAATCTAGAAAGAAAAAATCTATTACAGTACAAATTTAAAATCTAAACCAATAAAAACACATCCAAGAGTACACAGATTTCCATACATAAACGCACACATACATGCCTTCCAAAGATAAACGGCTTAAGGTTTTAGGTTTTGTTTAGGAAAAAAACACAGTTTTAAAAACGTATAAAAAGCACCTCATGCTCTATTTTGCCTTTTTTATGTCCGTATACATACATACCTGTTCTTCTTCCGGCTTACCAGTCTTACTATCAATTTTACCCATGCACACGGCTGTGCCACCTGGACAACCTAAACCATATTTAGGCACTAATGGGCGGCAGACATTTAGGAAAAACTAGAAATGATGGAAAACAACATGAATAAAAAAGAAATAAAAATGTATTTGTGTTTGAAATTTAAAATTTTAGGCATAATTAAAAAAGACTGAATGAGTCTATTCTGTCTCAGACAATAACAATGAGTTTTGAACAATTTTAACCAATGAAAAGTTTTTAAAAGGAATAAAGACAGAGGTTTAAAAATGTAATACAGTAAGGCAAAATGTTCTTTAAAGAAGATTGTTGGATGGAAGTAATTTTGTAGAAGATTTAAAAGAATAACGAAAAATAGTTGGACTAAAAGCTGTTCTTTCAAAAAACTTTTTTTTAACATTAACCAACAAAGCTTTTTATCGAAGCTATTTTATTGTATACATGTTAGGTGTGATCCCGTACACAACGCGGCTCACAATCAAACTGAAAAATGTTCCCGTACTTAAAGTTTGGTAAAGTGAGTGAGCTTTAAAAAGAAAAATATTTTTCTTCTTCTTCTTCTTTTTCTTCTTCTTTTTCTTGCACGAAATAGCCCGCACTTCTTCTCAATCAGCTGTGTCAAAAAATAAACAATAACAAGCAAGTATTACCAAAAGAATTAAAATAAAAAATTTTAATAAAAAAAACAATAGAAAACTTTGAAAAATGTTAGTACATGCCTAAATTTTACTTTCATACTTGCTTATGTGCCGTTTTTGTATTTATTTGAACATATTTTATACTAACGTTTTTTTTTTTTTTGGTAGAAATTTGTTTTTTATCGTTCCCGTAGTTTTGCACGTTTTTGTTTATAAGTGAGAGAAATTTTTGTTTAATGTCCGAACTTCACCCAAAAAGTACGAGATTACACCTATTGTTTCATTAAAAGCTTTAATTATGTCCCATTAAAAGGGTTGTTAAAAGATTTTTGTATATTTATTGTTATTGCCTAATTTTATGCTTTTATCTTAAAATTAAAGTTTACTCTTATGCAAAAAAAGTTAAAGTTCACATTAGTTAACCAACACATAAAAACCAATTTACTTTTGCTGGGCTTAATGTATTAAAATTAATCAAATTTACTCAAAAGCTATTTGACCATGTTCTGACCATCGCACGATTTGAAATCACAAAACGCAAGATTTTATGGGTTCTGAAACTCGTGCGTTTTGCTTGCCATCTGCCAAATATTCTAGTTCACTTAAGGCCTTATGACAGACACTACATGTGTAATGCATTGTTCAAGTTTTGGTGAACAGTGCAAATATAACGTAATAGAAAAATTTACCAAGTACAAAGGGTTCAGTTGTATTAAGATAAATAGCAAACTGTCAAAAATTTTAAAAGTTATCGGCAAAAAATTAAGATATGTCAAAAAAAAAAAATTTTAAATTGTTTAATTTAAAATTCACATTTAAAGCTTGAAATATTAAAAGTGTTGCTAAATCAGCGGTTTAGGGGCAAATTCAGCGATATACCGCTTTTTTTTTTTTTGTTTTTATGTTTCTCATAAACAAAAAGTTGACAACATTTAATAAAATAAACAAAATCATAACAATAGAAAAACTGAAAAAAAAATTTTGTTTACATTTTTAAAGTTTGCTCTTTCTAACATTTACCGTTTCTTTCTATAAATTCTATATCAATCAAATGAATATAAAATGTAGTGGCATAAGTGCTTTAAGCATACCTTTTTTGAAGTCGCCAAACTTCTTGCGATTGCGACTTACAAATCTTAAGCGTTTTGCGAACATGTGTGAGTGTTATTTACGGCATTTGTTTTGAAAGCTTTACTTAAGGTAATCGTTTTGAAATCTCCGTTTTATGTGTAACCTAAAGCAGTGCCGTCCAAACGATATGCACAATGTGCGAGCTTTTACAAAACAGCTTTGTGCTTTCACACCGACGACAGCACAATAGACAATCAGGTCCTCTTAACAACAATGCTTGCTGCTTACCTTGCAAAGAAACAACGGTCAGTCGATGAAATGAAAATGCAACTATCAAAGTATGTGTGTTTGGACGGCACTGACCCAAAGTAGAAAAGCTTTACTTTATTATTTTGTAAATACTTTGTAAGGCTTATTTTCGTATTGAAATCTGTTCAAGAGGTATAGTTCTAAAATTTCTATTGAAAGTTTTATTTAAAGTAAAAAGGCTTTAATTTGTGAAACTATAAAGATTTACTACGACTGTGGAAAGTTTTTTGTAAAACTTTTTGTATGCTTTGTATTTCTGTGGCAATAAGGAAAAAGTGCTTAGTACTATGTTCACACTTGAGTTTTTAAACGCGTTTAAGCAAAATGTTGATTGACATTACTTTTGAGATGATTAAGATGACAGATGATTTAGAAAAAAACACAACAAACAAATTTATATTTCTTTAAAGTATTAAAAATGGATAAAAATACTTTTATAATGTTATGAGAAGATGATTTTAATTTTTTTAATGATGAAATTGTGAAAAATTATGGATTATTTAAGGAAAAAAATAAAGCATTAAGCAGAAATCGTGGCCGGTTGTACACGTTCATGTTGGCCGATTCTACATTATACTTAGTTTGAGGTGTGTTCAGTGGATTCTATGTGATTAATAAAATGATTTAGTTGTAATCATGTCAATTTGAAGTTATTAACAAAATCTCTTCAATGTATAGGTAATCATCCCGATTTTGATGTGATTAGACCTTAATCACGTTCGAGTTGCTTAAACGCGTTTAAAAACCCAAGTGTGAACATAGTATAAGTATTTATTCCAAATCTTACTGCACATTAAAAAATCATTTTGTTATAACTTCCTGAAAAATCGTACAAAATAATCAATAGAAGCACTTTTTTCTTTTAGCCACAGATTATATAAGACATAAAGTTATTTTCCTTAATCTTTACAACACGTTTTAACTATAACAAATAAATAAAAAAAAATTGTTAACCATTTTTCGAATGTGGTTGGTTGATATAATAAAAAAAAATTTTGTTAAAAAAAACTTTTGGTAGAAAATTAAAATGATGCCTTCAAAAGTCAAAATGTTTTTACGGAAAGCGTTTTTTATTTGGGAAGACTTATTTCTTAAAGTGTTGTTTTAATTATTAGCTGCAAAAGCAGACTCAAAACATTTCGCTCATTTGCTGCAAGACCGGCATAACTCAAAAAATGAAATTTTGGAGTTAAAGATGCAGAATTGTTAGCTTTGCTTTTCTTTATATTAGCGGTATTCAGTGTTTGGTGCGTTTTAGGTTGCAACGGTTTGGTTGTGTAATAATTTTATCATTGACAGTGAGCGGTATTTTTTTTTTGTGTCGCGATTCTAAATTATTGTTTACAAATTTCAGCTGTTCGAGTATCAGTGATGTAAGCGCAATATACGTAGCAAAAAAGGCTATACAGTTTAAGTGTTGCGTAAAAGCAATGATGTGACAATTGCAATTCTGTATATTTTGTTGTTGGATTGCAAACAAAAGCTACAATATTATGCATTTGCACTTTCGCAAGACTATTCGCATCAAACACTGAACTCCGCTATTGTGTATTAAATTCATCTTTATAGCTTTTATACTTTTCCAGTTTAAGAAAATGTGTCTTCTTTTTTTCTAAGTAGTTAGAGCAAATCAAAAACTTTAAATGCGTTTATCTCGAAATGGATTTTTTTGAGTTATGCCGGTCTCTCAGAAAATGAGCGATTTGATCTAAAGGCTTTTTAGGAATTTTATTATTTATTTTAATTTTTATTTTAATGTTTTGTTTTCAAGCTTTACCCCCGTATTTATAAACGATTATTTAATTTTACATACGTTTATTAAGGAGAATTTTCATACAAAATTTTTTTTTGTAAACCTTTATTAAATTTAAAATTTTTTTACTGATTTATTTACAATTTTAAAAACCTGTCTTTTTCTTAAAATTTTTTTATCTTGTTAAACGAATTTTACATCAAATGCATACATACATATATTACGTACACATTGTCAATTTCTTTAAGTGTACATTTTGCCAACTTACCTTAGTAGATTTGCTCACTTGTTGTTCAGTAATTGAAGTTGAATCTATTTCAGCCTCATAGTTATCGGTTGAGTTTATCAGTGGTGTTAAATCGATTACTTCCATGTCGGCCACATCTTCAGAGTGTTCTACATAAACTTTGGCTTTGCATTCGATTTGTTCTTGGCATGCCAAGGTAGTTTGATAGTGTATTAAGAGTTGACAATGAGAATTTTCAATTATTTTTGGGCCCTCGCTGTTTTTATTGTTCGTTTTACCGCCACTACTACCGTTGTTGGCACAGACAAATTCAATTTTTGTCGACCATTTTGTGTTTTCTTTGTCACTGCAAATGACACCATTTTCATACAACAAATACGGCGTACCAGTTTGATTGATGCGCAAATTTGTATTAAAGGTACCCAGGCCGTTCGATTGATTATTAAATAGACAAGCCCCTAAAAGAGAAGAAGATAGCAAAAAGTTTAATAAAAAAAGATATCACAAAAAACACTATATCATTAAATTTTACTATTCTGTGTTATCAGTAAAAACTGATATAAATTTATCTTGTAAACTTATTTCTCTTGTCCTTTTTCAAAAATTTCAAGTTCATTGAAGGTTAAAATATATTCCACATAATAGCCATCAATTTGAAGAATTTATTTCAACAGCAAAACTTTCATAACAAAAATAGTCGTAAAAGGAAGAACTTTTTTTAGTGCTAACGCTGCAACTTAAATGCAGTCAAGTAGAAAAAATAACTCTATCCTTTTAAAAGCGTTTAAAACATATAAAACATGGCCAACAAACTTCAATACACTTAAATTTATCAAAACCCCATAATCTAAAACAAATTTACAGTGGAAGAAATTGGGAAAGGATAAATCGATTAAATAGCCCCATCAATAAAAAATGTCAGCAAGAGACGGGCCAAACAAAATCCTACTTTGAATTAAATATTGTTTCTACAAAAACTGTATGAATGTTGTTTTTAAAAGCATTAAAATTAAATTTGATAAACTTTAGCCAGAATAAAAATATTTAAATGTGGATTAAATACAATATTAATTATAAATTTTCTAAATTATATTAGAAAACTCACCAATATATTATAAATTTTCACAAAATTCTTTTTAAGCCTTTCTCAGTAAGCATTTATATGGAACTATGTATTTGTAATTCTTTAAGCTTTTCCGAACTTCAGATATTAATACCATTTTTATAACAATAAAGCGTGTTTTTTATAGAGTCGCAACTTTAAGTTGGCATCACGGCGATTTTTGAGCACGCATTTAACAGCTGGTAGTTGCTTTTTGTTTAGTTTGCTTTAAAATTTCATTATGAAGCGACTTACAAAAGAGCAACGCGTTCAAATTGTTGAAATTTTTAATCAAAATAATTGTTATTGATTTTGAATTTTCATTCAAAATTTTATTTTCCGATGAATTAGCAGAATTGTCGCATTTGAATCCACAAACTTTTGTCGAAACAAAAATTACTGTTTGGTGCACTTTATGGGCTGGCGAAGTAATTGGCTCATATGTCTTCAAAAACGATGATGGTCAGAATGTTGCTGTCAATGGTGAACGTTATTGGAACATGATTCGAAATTTTTTCGTACCTAAATTACTTGCCACACATATCTTGCTGATATGTGGTTCCAACAGGACGGAGCCACATGCCACACAGCGGGCGCTACAATGATTTACTAAAAGAAACTTTTAGTGAAAAAATAATTTCCCAATCAATTGGCCACCAAGATCGTGTGATTTAACTCCATTGGATTATTTTATTTGGGGTTATGTTAAGTCACTTGTCTACGTCAAAAAACCACAAGCAGTTGAACACCTGGAAATCAACATTATTCGAAGAGTTATCGACGAAATACGGCCCCAAATGCTGCGAAAAGCAGTTGAAAAGTGGTGTTCCAGATTGCGCCTTTTACGCGCCAGCCTCGGCGGCCTCATGGCAGAAATCATATTTAAACAATAATTTCATAAAATTAATAAAGCCCGTTTCATTGATATTAAAAATATATATCCTTGTAATTAGTATTGTGGTTATTTTGTTGAACTATTTATGGTTGTTAATCCAAAATTTTAATATTTTTAAATAGGCTTAAGTTCATCCAATTTAATTTTCATTAAATTATTTTTATGAAAAAAGGAATTTTACAACATGAAAATTAATAAAAATTGTTATTGATAATCTTTCATTCTTGACCGTGGCCGGGGCTCGCACCCTGGCCGGCAGGTTACCATGACATGTTTCGATCGCATCTACTCGATCTCCTCAGATGGATTTGCCGTCAACAAAATAGCCACAATACTAATTATTGTTACAGCTAAGGCACGAGCTCTATGTGTACATTTGTCCTTTAAGTTGTGCTGAAAAAGGTAGGTCAACAAGAAAAAGAAAGACAATGTAAAATCAATTAAAAATGGATAATCATTCAAAAAAGCAAACTTCGATCTACCAAAGGTTAAAATACAATTTGGTTTAAGGATTGATGTTTGACTATTGACGTCTCAGCAGTCGTCGATGGCTGCGAGTGTAAGACGGCAAATCCATCTGAGGAGATCGAGTTGTTGCGATCGAGATATTTCCTTGTTTTATTATGATTTAAACTTGTGCCACTCTATAAAAACCGAAGTCGGTTCCTTGTGTGTATAATTAAAGCTTCATAATCATGTATACACTTTTTTCCAAAATTTGTTATATGGAGTACGAAAGAAGCTAATCAACTTTGTTAAGGTCTTTCTTTAAGTTTCTCTAGAATTTTTGTCTAAATATATTACAAATATATTAACTAAATCTAAAAAGTTTAACCTTAAAAAGTTTTATTACAATCCATACAAAAAGCTTTTAGAAATGTTGAAAATTTTCTAAAATCTTTTGTAAAAAGTTTTTTCATAATCGTAAAAATTTATTTCAAAATATGGCTAAAGCTTTTTTCCTCGTCCCGTTTATTTAGACTTTACTTTCAAATGAAAGCATTTACTAAAAGGCATAATTCAAAGAAAGTTTACTTTTTTAGCCAGATTACAAAGTGGCTAAAAATAAATGATTTTTATTGCTTAACAGATGAGTGATTTTATTAGAGTCACCACCATATACTGACACAAACGTACACACTCGAACTATAAAATGCTACAAAATTATACGAGTTGTACATTCACACAGTTATAGTATATTCCATAATATCGTTACAAATCATAGTAAATGGCCTAAAATGTAATAGTGACTGACCATTTTGTTCAATAGTGTTGTTGTTGAGTCAACAACAAACAACGGACTGCGAGTAAAACAATGGCAGGCTGACTGGTTAGTTAGTTGGTTGGTTAGAGAGAATAGGAGAAGATGAATGAAAGGATTGTCCATATAAAATATAACACGAATCGAACATCTGTGTACTTTTGTAAGCGCACACAATCACACTTAAACGCACACAACTACAAACCATATACATATTGTTCATTATTTAAAGGACCTCATGCTAGATAATGATGATACTGAAATGGATTTTGGTTGGATATATTGTCTTTTGTTTAAAAGCATGTTTAAATATTTGGAGAATTTATTTAATTTTCAGCTACATCAATTTATAATTGCATTTGTATTGATTTAAAATTAAAAAGCACTTAAAAATTATAAAGCCGGAAGTTAATTTCGAAATTGTTTATGGACTAGAATTTAATTTTCAACGTAGCTTTATAATTTTTTGCGGAGAAACTATAAGGAAGTTAGAGTTTAAGGGGCAGGGATAGAGAAATACTGAAAATTAGGGTAAGCTAAAATTTATTAAAACACGTTTTTTGAAAGATGCTCACCTTAGAGTAGGCGAGTTTTCACGCGAGTGCTATCATTATATTTTTAAAGAAAGTTAGATTCTTAACTAAAAATTTTTGAATTTACATTTTTTCTAGATTATTTTTTTCTTAATATTTACAGAAGTTTCTACAGCTTGACAGCTTTAGGCCAAAAAGGTGAAAAAAGATAGAAAGAGATGCAGTTTTTCGAGTAAGTTTGTTTTACACTTTTTTCTTCTAGTCTATGGCTACAATTGCGCCCAAGACAGGAAAACAAAATTCCAATTGATTTCCGAGGTATAGCTGTGAGAAAAATTTCATGTTCTTCGGAAAAGTCAAGTCTTAGCTTCAATATACTTGACGCAATAAAATCCGAAGAGCGACTAAAATAGCAAAACCCGAACGGGGTGTGGAAAGTTTCGATAAATTCATTGGATAATTCTACACACGAAGGAGTTTGCATTGTATGTGTTGCACTGTATAACTGCAAGTGCAGAATATTTTCTGTCTTCCGAGTGAGTCTTTTGTAGTGACGTTTACTTATTTATGTTTTTTTTTTTTATACTGTCTTTACACATATAGACATTTTTTGAAATTGTTTTACCATTAATTTCTTTTTATTTACTTTACTTATCAAGTTATAAAAAATTTTTTTATTTCTTTAAGCCGTATATTTTGAAAATAAGACGAATAAAAAATAGCTCACCTTGCTGCAGCTAAACTTTTACAAAAATCAAAAATTTTTCGGTAGGATATAGCGGTACGATTGTTGTTATAGCTTTCAAATATTTAGGATTTTTTTTTAATTAAGCATTTTTTACTTGTATCCTTTTTGTTTGTACTACAGTAGTTTTGACTTAACTGCCTTTTATTTACGTGCACTTTTGACTTAACTGCACAAAATTGATAATTTTTGGCATTATTCTTTATAATCCCATACAAATTCCTTTTTTAAGTGCACTTTCTATACCTGCACATTTAAGATAAATGCACAAAATTTTTGGCATTTTAAAATTGTTTTCATACAGAAAATTCAAGTTAGCTGCACTTTGACTTAACTGCCCAAAACACATATTTTCTGTAATTATTCTTCAAAATCCTTGTTTACGTTCCTTTTGTATGTATACCTGCACCTTTTTCATATTTTTGGGCAGCTTTTAAATATTTTCATATAAAACATCAAAGTTAGCTGCACACATAAAAAAATATTGTGTCCACTTTTTCACATAAATATCCAATGTAAGCGGTCGCAAAATCGCAAAAAAGTCAAACTGGCATCATTATAATTCGTTTATTTTGTTAGCATTTACCTACATTTATGCATTTGGTTTGTGGTAACAGCAACTTTACCACGATTTTATGAAAGGAAAAGCAAATCTTAGTCCTGGAACAGAATAAAGGAGTTTTTGAAGCTGACGAATTCACTGTAGCGCAACAAAGTTCAAAACTTTGATTTTTGCGCTTCAACTTCAACGACTACTACAACTACGTATTCTGTTGACACTACTTTGAAACTGCCGTTTTTAAAATTTGACAGCTTGCAGCACTATTCTTAACGTTGTACTACAGCGACTATTCTATTCTGCACTTTTAAGCAGGTAACCACAATTGCGTACCTGCACATTAAGGCAGCTAAATAAATTTAAGATAGCTGCATTTTTGATTTACCTGCACAAAAAATCGTGCAAAGGAGATTGTGCAGCTAAGTCAAAATTACTGTACATTGATTGAAATTGCGATAAGAAACCGAAAATGACAGAGCCAGACACCTAATAGACGGACGAACATCTTTAGATCGTCTTTAAATTTTACAACAAAAGCTATGTCTTATTGATTTTATTTTCTGAGATCTGCTTTTGCATGCCCTATCGTGCTTACAACGAAATTCGCTATAATCTTTTTCATTTAATGGGGACCCAGAATATAAATGTTTTTTTTTTTTGTAGAGTTCTTGAAGATTAATTTAAAATAATAGATGTGGTATAAGCAAAGGATTAAAAAATTTAATTTTAACTCAATTAGGAAATTTTATATTGTTGATAAGTGATCCCTGTAAGTGATTCTAAAAATGTGATATGGAGGAAGCATTTAAAAAAACGGCAGGCTGAGCGACTTCTTCTAAGCTCTAGTGTTTAAAATATATTCTGAACAATAAAAACGATTAAGTTCTTATTGCACAGAAAAAATTTTCCAACAATTTTCACCAATTAAAGCATTAATCAAAAATAAAATCAGTTTTAATTAAAAATTTAATCAAGTGAGTTAAACGTTTAATCAAGACAATTAAACGTTTAATTTATACTATTAAACGTTTAATTAATACTAATAATTTGTTTACTGGCGCAAATTTAATTAATTTTTTAATTAATATTACAAATTTTTTTTAATTTAAATCAATTTTAATTTTTTTGTGTGATTTGGCACGTATTCATAATGTAATGGCCTTTGATTGCAAACTTCGTTGAATCTACTTTGCCATATCAATCTTCACAAAAATAATTTTTGCACTACCCAGGAATGAAAAAAGTTCAGAAAATGAGAAATCCTAATATCCCCCGCAATACTTTTGCATCTACTAAAAAAAACCCGATAAAACATCTAAAATAATATTTCGCTAAAAATATAATTGGACTTCGTTTAACGTTATATACAATTCTATCACAAAACAAAAAAAAATGTTCACTTAAAGAGTACAAAAGAATATAAAAGAAATGAGCGAAATAACAGTTAGGAACTGAAAACACAAACAGCCATTGCAACCATTACCGCTAGCAACATCATCAACAACAAAAACACAAACAACTTCTGCTAACTATTTGCTTAACAAATGAAACGTTGTTCGACGTGTTTGCGACGTTATTATTGTTTACATAATTCGTACAGCAACAAGGAAACGTAAAGGATAAGAATAAAAAAACAGCGAAAATTGCAACAATAATAACGACAACGACCAGAGAAAAAATGGCATAACAATAGTTAGTATTTAGTAGCAATTCGAAATATGGCTGATATTGCTTTACAATTCCAACACTTGCAACAACAATCACATATATTGTGCAAAAACAGTTAAACGGCCATACCCACACTCATACAATTTTACAAAAGACAATACACTGACTGGCAGGCAATGGCTCAAAGGAAATGCGATTGTATTTCCGTTTCCGTAGTAGCAGCCAAATGCAACAAACTTTTTGAATTGTGAGTTACACGTTAAAACTAAACATTCAAGAAAAAAATCGTGAAATTTTTAAAAACAAACGCAGCGCAACTCAACGTGAACTTTCTACACTTCAATAGCTGCGAAGAAAATTTGCTATAAATTAAAAAGATTAATTTTTTGTGTGCTTTTTAAAAACATGAGCAAACTTTTATGAATTATTAAAATTTGCATAGATGCTGTACAACTATGAAAAAACGTCGGTAAAAAATTATGTATAAAATGTTAAACACGAATATGTATTTGTATATCTATTCGAATATATGTATGATATTCATAGGCATTTTTTAAAGGATTTGCTTTTGAGAAATATAGATTTCATTTCGATTTTCTTTGAAAATTGCATATAGTTCGCCGTTCGTTTTTTGCCAGATCCGAACTTAACTATAGGAAATTGGCGATGATATCTAACAAATTTTTTTAAAGAATATGAAAGTTTAAGAAAGAAAATATCCTTTCGATCTTAACGATAGAGAGTTGGCTAGCTACTTTTCTCTACAGAAGACATCTAACCGATTTTTTTAGACAATAAGACAAAAAGTATAAGAGAAAAAGATCCTTCGATGTATTAATTTATTGTCTCTATTATCTGTGAGTTGAAATTTAGCATTTTGCATTACATTATTTAAATGGACTTTAAACGGGATCTTTGGTCAAATATTGACTGATTATCACAAAATTTCATGTCGTTATTTCTAGCCATTAATATAAACATGTTGGTGATATGTGCAAAATCAAATTAAATTATTTGCTTGATTCTACCAATTGGTACCAATTTGGTGATTGAAATTAGTTCTTAATCTAATTTGAATTTTGTTGATCGGTTTAGAATTCCACCATGGCAAACTAACGATGGCATATCATTGAAAAATTTGAGGTACGTTTGCTTATTTGTAGTTAAATACTAAATTACTTTACTTTACTCTAAAAAAAGCCGTTTCATTTATCCGACACCACCAACTGCATTTTAGTAGTTTGGCTTTAATGTGACAAAGAATTATTTAAAAAAAAAAACCAAAAGATCCTTTAATCCCCTCCAGTCCTTTTCAGTACTAATTTTCAGGTACATCCATAAGTACAGGGTGGCCCAAAATAAGAAATACCAATGTAGAACACGTATAAAAAAAGATTATGACTAAATTCTTGGATACTTAAATTAAATGCGTACAGCTCACAACATCGCGTTAAAACTATCGAGCTTTTCTATTTTTGTCAACGTTCAATTGTTATGACCAGGAAACCATAAATATGCAATTGCATGTTTTTCCTTGTGCGACCAATGAAGGCACAAACAATATATTTATCCGTTTTAGAGCCTTTTATGAATTTTGTCATCGATTTGTTAGTACATATTTTTGCATATTTTACCATTTGCAGCATTTTTGTGCAAAATTTAGTAAAACGAGCATTTTTACAGCACATTTTTTAGTTTATAGCGCATTTTTTGCCTTTTTTAGGCATATTTTTATACATGTTAATTTTTTTAGATGCTTATAGGAGCTTTCGCAGAAAGTAAAATTTTTTTTCTGTTTCTCCAATTTCGCCATCTACATTTAATTTTTGCTCTCAAATTTTAAGACAAAGCAGGTTGTCATTAATGATAAATGTTATGCGATGTGAAATGTAGACCAATTTTTATGTATACCGATTGACTCAAAATCACTTTTTAATGATGAAACAGAACTGGGACTGAACGATGTTTTTCATACAGTTTGACATAAAATTATGCCAGAGAATGCGGTCGAGAAATAAAATCAATTTTATTTTGAGGACGTTTTTTCTAATGCTCTCACATAAAGACGCTTATTCTCTTAACAATGCTACCATACTTTCATTCAATTTCATACAATTTGTAAACAAAGAAAAATAAGAACAAAAGAAAAAGAAAGAAATGAGAGAGATTTTGAAGTTACTGCCGACGTTTTAATTATGGGCTTTAGAATTTGTGCCTGAAGTTGAAGACTCAATTCTGTTTCATCATTTAAGGTGATCTAACGATGTCCAACCGTCTGTCTGGCTAGATGTCTGCCCATGTTAACCCTGTGCGCAAAGTACAAGTTCCAATTTTGTAGATAATTTGATAAAATATGGACGAAGTCTATGTAAATGGTGAGAGTCGGTCTATAATTTCACATATTCCCCATAAAAACTTCTTTCCAAATAAGACTCTTTGTGTCAGTAAGCCATCTAATTATGATGGTATATAAATTTAATTCGACCCAAAATTATTTTACTGTAAATTCAATTATTTTAGAATCGTTTCACATTTGCCTAAAGCTCCCATCCTTAAAAAGCTTTCACTTGACATTTGTTAACAATTGAGCGACCGTACCTAAAATCCCTTAGAGACAAAAACGTATGGATGTTAATACCTAGATAATATTCGGCTCAAACATCTCTTATATGAATTTTTACCTAATGTGGTCTTAAGCGATAAAATTTTTAGGTTTTTTTCAAATATTGTTGTATAATTGTTGAATATTTTGTCTTCAAATTATCAATTTTTGATTTTTTAGGGCATATTTTTATAATTTTTCAGGGCATATTTTCCAGTTTTTTCTGCATATTTAATTCGCATAAAACGTGTTTTTTAGAGCATATTCCTGGTTTCCCTGGTTATGCGGCACCAAAATATATGATCAAGATTTAATTGCAAGATCAGCTCCCGCAGCCTTCAGGATATGGAATTTAGTCAGCCGTTTTACGGAATGGGTTTTCGAGATCGGGCTTGCCACTGAATTAGGCGGTTTCAGAAAAACATTGCTGAGAATTTTAAAGTTGGATGTTAAGATGCATCCCTTCCAAATTCGAATTGTGCAAGCACTGCTACCGCACCTCCAACAACGACATTGGTAGGTATTTTTTAGGCTACCCTGTAATTATGTATATGTAAGTTTGGTTTTAATTTGTATTAGCTTCCAGTTAGCTTTAAAAATGTAGAAAAATACATAAAATAAACATTAATGGTTTAAAAGAAATAAAGTATTTTTTCGATTTTCTCGATTGGGTTTTCAATTTTATTTTCTTTGCACTTTGTATTTTATTGCTGTTTATGTACCTTTTTTCCTGTATGTATTCGTATAAAAATTTGATGTTTTATGGAGAGTTTGTTGATTTCTTTTTTTAATTTAAATATTGCCTGCCCTTAACGGAGGTGGTGTGGTGGGTGTGTACTAGAGTATCCAGCTATTCGGCTTTGGGTTTTGTTCGAGTAAAGAATTAAGCGATTTTTTAATTTTAAAATTGCTCGATTAATCCAATAAAGGTTTAAAATTGTTCGAATCACTCGAAGAATTCAAATAATTTTATCCAATGGGAAAAACCAAACATCTCTATTTGAACTCATACTTTTATTTTATTAATAAACAGAAAGAGAGGTGAGAGATGCCAGCCAGTTATGAAAAACATTTAAGACCAATTAATTATTTCTTAAAATAGAGCGAAATTGAAATCCATGCACACAGAAAAAATTATTTTTCCAATTCAAACAAAAAATTTGTAGAATCAAAACATTTTTTGTCTGAAATCGGTCCTACAAACAAATTTGCATATTCAAACAATTTATTTGCATTTCGTTTATTGAAAAAAAACACTGATTTTTTCAAACAAATAATTTAACTGAATCAAACAAATAGTTTACTGAAAATCATAGGTATAACAAAAACAAAAAAGTTTTTTTTTGCACAAGCAATGACGCACTCGCACACAAGCAAGCACTGTAGAAGGTAAAGGCAAAGCAGAGCAGAGCGGCCGGCGCCTGGCTTTGAGACACATTTTTTTGTTGGAATAATTTATACACACAATGCTTTTTTTTCTTCTTCACTCACTGTTGCTGTATGCTTTCCTTGGCAGCAGACCGACTCGACATGTTTATCGTCATTTTATTGTCGTATTTGATGTATTTAACCAAACAGTTTTAAAAAATTGAATACGGGATTTTGTTTCTTATAATGTTGTTTCTGCTATTGTTTTTCTTATAGTTGCACTTTTTTAAAGCGTCCAAAAATAGACTGTGTGTGTTTTTTGTTGTTGTTTTTATATTTCACATAAAGAAGTGTTGCTTACGATCAAATAAAAAAATACAAAAAGACGACAACATTAAAGAGCGTTAAATATTTCATACAAAATTATGAAAACTTGACACCAACAACGCGTTTATTATATTTTTGAAGAGTTGTCCACATTTTTGTTGGTTAAATAAAAATCAAACAAAAATATTGATTGAATCAGTAAAAAAATTTATAGAAATTAAAAAAATTTTCAAACAAGCGTTTGTTTGAAAATAATTCGGCAATAATTTTTTCTGTGCAGATTCTCTGCTAAGTTGTTTTTAAAAATCACCGCTTTTTTCCTGATTTTAACAAAAGTCCTGGTAAGGATAAGAATTCAATGTATACTATATAAAAGGATTTTTTTTATAAACTTTTAAAACATGATCTTTTTTTAAATTCGTTTGATTCCAATTACACTCGTATGTATTCGGTTTCAAGAACATGGCTGATAACTTATATATATTTTTTGTAATTCCCTTGGCATTTCCTTTATTTTAAAACTCTACTCTATAGGTTTGGTTAGTTTATTTTTGAACGTATTACTATTTCACGACAAAAATCAGACACTTCGTTTTTAAACGAGGACACTAATTATGTCAACACCCAGCCGATTAGAAGATACGAGGTAATAAAAAATTGACATTCGGATAATAACAGGTAACCCATAATCTGACAGTACATGGCTGACACATTTATAACTACCGATGATTTTTTTTTACGAATTTGACGTTTACAGTCAGCGTTTAAAAAAACTACAGTCAAAGTAGAAAAACTGTCATTCATTCCATTCTTCATTTGTCATTGGCCAAAAAATTGTCGCTTTTATTTTTGATTAATTAAATGTAAACAGTCGTTGTCAAAGCAACTTAAAAAGCGAAAAGTTGTACACAAATTTTCGTTTTTTGTTCGACAGTTTCTGGTTTCGACAGCAGTTTTTAAACCCTGTTTATAATGATTAGCATTATTTGTAATCTTAAAATGGACTAAAATATGTTTAAAAGTATGACTAATGAAAATAAATTCAACAGGTAACATGTATTTTAGTTTTAAGGTTAGAAATCTAAACACAATATTTTTACATTAAAAAAGTAGAATTTTCCAAAAAATTAATTTTAATCGATTAATTGAGTGGATACTCTAGTGTGTACCTTCCAGAAAAGAAATAAATGCAATATTGAGTGTATATTTTACCACCATACACATACATGTTTATGTAATTAAATGATTGAGATATTTTATTTAAATTGTTGTGTTCATAAGGGTTGTTCATATTTATGTGATGTAAATCTTGTACCAAGACAAAAAAAAAATTTGTTATAGAACTCGATTTTACAGACTTTACATTTTTGCAGTCTACCCTACCGCATATTAATATCTAAAAGGCCAAGCTACATTCCTATTACTTTTATGGTGTTTTCTGTTCTACAAAAAAATGTGACATTTTATTTTAAAAAAATGCAATTTGGTGTCTGTTTCTTTAAAATTTTGCTCCCGAAAAGGGTGGCTTGTTTTATTCTAAAAAACTCATCCTTTTCGGGGGCAAAATTTTTAAGAAACAGACACTTAATTGCATTTTTTTAAATAAAATGTCACATTTTTTTGTAGAAAAGAAAACGCCATTAGACTATCTAAAACAGTCCTAGTAGGGGTTTTTGCTATTCCAGGGAAAGCGGGAAATAAAAATCATTTTATTTACTTAATTCTTTTTTTTAATATTTATTCAAACTCTATTTATAGATACAACAATATAATGAATTGCCTCAGCGACACTTGGACATTATTGAGGCAAGCTGGCAAAATATTAACAGTCTTTAACTTTTAACAATTAAATTTAATAAATTAAAAAAGAAAGAATAAACTAAAAAAAATGAATTACTTTTATTTTGGTACATAACTTTAAGCTTTTTCGAGATATTCGCGAAAACCCATTTTTTTTTTTAAAATATTGAGAACTTATTTTTTGTGTTTCCCAAATTTTACACTGTTGCACAGAGATATTTTTTTCACCCTTTAGCCCATATCTGAACTGTGTTTATCGGATAAAAACTCACGCCTTTAAATTTGAAAAAATAGATATTTGCTTTGTTTTTAAAAATACAACATATTAAGTCCCTCCATATCTGAAAGATAATTTTGTTACAAACGTATTTGACACAAAATTGTTATCAAAGCAAAAAAAAAAGTTGAAATATAACACTGTGCTAGCTGACAAAACTGACAAGTGGGACACCCTAATTCGAGTACGCTGAATCCAGTGGTGCTAACCGTTTTGTTAGGTTAGCTCTTGTTTTCAAGATATACATACCGTTATTTCGAAAATGATGGAGGTTGCACAACATATATTCGCGTAACTCAAAAACGGTTTAGTTTATTTTATTTTTTTGTAATGGAAATAAATTTATTAAATCAACTAGAAAACTTACAATTGTTCTAAAAATTTTTCTTTTACACAAGCTCTATATGTAAAAAATTAAGATTATAATTATTGTTATTATTGACTACTGAATCCCTGAAGAAGTTGGAAAGAATACCAAAGAAACGTCGGATTTTATTGAGAATGAAATAAATAATCTTTTATTTACATTAAATTAATGACCTTGAAAGCCTGCATATAGAAAACTATATAAACTATTTAGAGTAATCAAAAATAGGTCGATCAACACTTATAATTATATGTTAACATTTGTCTTCAAGTTGTACAAATAAAATGTGAAAAGTGGACAAAAAACATAATAAACAAATGTACTCAGGTATTCAAGACAAAGTCTTGGCAGAAAGAGTACGAAAAAACCGAAGAAGAAACATGTAAGTAAAATTGAAAAAGGCAATTAATTACAGCAAATTTCAAACCATTGGTTAAAGATTGATGTTTGTATGTTCGCTGGCATGCAGCGCAGTGGTGCAGAGGGTAGAACGCAAAGAATTCTGATGATGAGAATGTGGTTATTCTCGAAAGGTAAATTCAACCCGAGTTCGAGCCTCAGCTCAGCCAAGAATGAAAATTATCAATAAATTTCAATTAATTTCATGTTGTAAAAATTCTTTCTTTCTTAAAATAATAAGTTTTTTCGAGCTCGAGGCCAATTATTTGTAAAAAATATGTATATTATTTATTAAATTATTTGGTCCAATATTTCGATATCCTTCGGATATCATTATCAAAGAATGAGTTACAAATATATTTGCAAGAGACGTATTACTATCTCCACATTTAATATATTGAGTGCAATATTAAAAAAACTTGTTATTTTAATAATTTAAAAAAAGGTCGAAAAAATAAAATTTAATTTAATTCTTTCTTTCAGTAAAAAAATTTAATGAAAAATTAATTTTGAAGAACTCAAGCCTAACTAAATATGGAAATTTCAAATTAATTTATTTACAAAATTTCGAAATTTTTGTTTTTTAAACGTCATTAAAAATTTGGAAAATGCAGCTATGCTTCGGAGTCGCCCTTAGGGGGATAAAATGTATGGCCTACACTCACAATATTCTGTTCGTAAAATTAACTGAAATTGTAATATAAGATAAATGAAATTTCAGTTAAAAACCGGTCTACTTATTTTTCATTTATTTTAAACGAAAAGTTCATTTAATTTTTACTGGCAAAAATTTAACTCCATGTTCCTTAGAAACAAATGAATTTTCAGTTATTTTATATAAATTAACTATCAAAAAATTAACTACATACATATTCCGTAAAAAACAAAGGAATATTCAGTTATTTCATATAAAATAACTTAAAAAAAAAATAACTGCCTGTTTAACGATTTCGAACGTTAACGTTCGCATAGAAATTTACATTCAAAACAAAAACAAATTAAATAATAATCTAAAAAATACCAGACAGACACCTGTCCGCTGGTTTTTCTAATGAGAGAGAGAATATTATTATTTACTTACTCCGTTACACACGTTTGTTTTACTTTTGTTGTACTGACCACATCGTTTACAGAAGAACTCTTATGGACAATTTTCAGGATTGATATTAAAACACATTTAAATTTTAAAATCGTTTTAAATACAAAATTCTCTTCACTAAATACTTAAATCAAACTTAATTCACCGATGTGGTACACTTAATTTCAACTTAAGTTTCTATTGTAATATTGTAGCAAGGTGGCCTCAATATCACGACAATACAACAACAAGAGGCAAAGCAAAAACAATCAGCTGTTTTTTGAGACCACCTTGTAAATAATTATACATACTTTTTTATGACATTTTTTTGTATTTAGTAGTGCTACCATACTTTTATCTTATTTATATAAGACTTTTAAAATAAAACTCAAAAAATTAATTTGTATTTAAATACAATTTAAGTTTTTATGAAAATTAACTTAATTTAGATTTAATTACTATCCTGAAAATTGGGCATTAATTACAAGACCAGCAGCATGACCGATATGGCTTCGCAGTTATTTTACTTTAAAAATTTGATGTATTTAACTAAATTATTTTAACAAATAGAAACTGGGAATTGTTTTATACAAAACAAGCAAATCGTTTTTTATAGATAAGTAAAAATTTATTTTTGGTACTTAAAGTATATAAAATATGTAACTGAATGTTCATTTGTTTTTACGAAATATTTAGTTAATTTTTTGATATTTATTTTATATAAAATAACTGAATATTCCTTTATTTTTTACGGAGTATGTAGTTAATTATTTGACAGTTAATTTATTTAATATAACGGAATATTCCTTTTTTTACGGAATTCGCGGTTTAATTTTTGACAGTAAAAATTAAATGAACTTTTCGTTACTTTAAATTACATTTTCATTAAATTTTACTGAAAATCCGTATTAATATGCACTTAGTTTTTTGAATAACTGTTAGAATCAGTTAAATATAAATTTGCTTGGATTTTTAAATATTTATTTATTTAAAAATGACTGAACGGAATACTTCTTAAATAAACTACAGTCCGTTACTGTAATAATATTGTGGGTGGTACCTCCATTAGGTTTTTGTCCTAACATTTTTTCAAAAACATACTTGCCCCTTATTACCATCCATTAGGGATGCTTCCATACAAATATGGCGGTTTAATGAAAATATTAAACTAGGACCCGCAGCGCTTAGGATGCCTCTGGACGGGAACCAACAGGCTACAGTACAATTTACTTCAGGGTGGCTACTCTCTATTGCGATGCGAAAGAATATGCAAATCTAGTGATTGGCACTCTTTAATGCGTTTTCGCGTTTGTCTTACGCATCTATTAATTTTTTCTTTTCGCAAATCATCACTACATATTTGTTTTATTTATACATATTTTCCAATTTCAAATATTTTTACATATTTTAGCATTTCATTACTGTCAATCTGCGCCATCTTTCATTTTTGTTGCCAGTTTTGCTTCCATTTTCAAAGCGTTTTGCGAAAGTGATAGAGAGTACCAAGTGGGCATTTAGCTTTCGCATCGAAATTGTTTTCGCATCGCAATAGAGAGTAGAACCCCTGTTTAAAATATCCAATATGAACTCGATTCTGTCCGTAATTTGGCGCGGATATTGCCTATTGGCCATCTAAAGTTGACCCAAACATTTTATTACATTACAATAGAAAATTTTATTAATCTAACGGTATATTATAGACATAAAAAACAACAAAAACTATTGCTAGCTTATGTTAATTCTTGCTGAGAGAGCAGAGTTGCCAACTCATGACGATTTAGTATCGAAATTTGTTATAGCGTTTGAAAGTTTTATAGTGGTTTTCAGAAGGCTGCTTAGTGTGACACATTAGGTAAATTTTGGATCCATTATTACAAAATTGCGTGGTATTATTTCTGGCCATATAAAGCTAAATTAGACCAAATTATACCACAACATCTTTATTTGCAACGGTTTTAAGCGTATTTAAATAATTTCCGAGAGTGTTCTTTATTGGGGGAATATGGTAAATTATTGACAAATAGAATCTGGGAATTTATTTCTCATGTTGAGTAACATTTATTATATAAACTTTCATATTATTCGAATGTGTATTCTAAGTCAAATTACAATCCCCAAAAGCTTTTATACTTTAATAGGCTTATTATATTTTCCTGGAATATTTTCTGTGCACTATCAGAATTTTTCGTTTGTCTGTTGACCTATTTTCACGACATTTTTCACTGTGATTTGAAGCCGTATGAAACTACGAAAGTTCAAATTCAGTTACAAAAACATTATTCGTTGAGGATTTAGGCGTACTAAATTTTTTCCCAGAGTATGCTTTATATGTGGCCTATGGTGAATTATGGACCGATGTTCACGAAATTTAACAGTGTGATTTCTAGTCATATGAAACAGTGGCGTACTAAATTTTGTTACAGAAGCATTATTTCTGACGGTTTTAGGCGTACTAAACTGTTTTCCGAGAGTAGGATTTATATGGGGCCTATGGATCTTTACGAAATTCAACAATATGATTTTTATTCACATGGAACGATTTTGTGCAAAATCTTATAACGAGCCGTGCAATAATTTATGTTAGTTTTTGTAACAGAATTATCAATTTTTTATGGTGGTGGTTCTACATTTGGACTTATAACTCACATTCTACTGAACCAAATTTTGCTGGATTTCAATCCCAAACTGCTTAAAATAACTAGAAGCAATTTAACACCAACATCGTTCCTTTCTTTTGAGTTTTCGAATGTGAGCGTGTTTTCAACTGACGGACAGACAGACGGACATGGCTTATTCGACTTAGAATTATTCAAGGAGCCAGATCTGAGATGAAAAATAAAAAAGTTTCACACGGAATGACAAACATAGTATACCCCCATTCATCGTCAGTGGTGATGGAGGTTATAAAAAGTGTTTAAAGTCAAATAAGGACCAGTATCATATATATTTAGCATCAATGTAAGAGTCCGAAGGTAGAAAGTGTTATGTACACGCGTTAATTCGTCGACGTGTGTCGTGCGTTTAAAAACTTTAGCGCATGAAAAATTGCAAGTTACACAACGCGCGTTACAAAAGCCATTCCTGTCAGCTGTTTTTTATTTGTTTACTTATTTGTACATTGAAAACGGATTCGAAAATATATCAAGATTTTTTTTTATTTTCTTGAATTTGTTCTATTTATACCTACACGCAAGTATAAAATACAGTCCACCCCCCTTTGTTCTTGGTCACCCTACCAATCTCCTAATTTAACTTCTCAAGTTTCACTATTTATCTCCTACATCCCCTTTACATCAAGATTACCTTTTCTAAGTCAAAGGGAAATTACTCTCATCCATCTACAAATATACATCTATACACATATTTAACCACACTAATTAACCTCTTTAATAAGTTTTCTTTCATGATTCACAAATTTGTTAAATTTTTCATTTTTATTGTCAGCTGATTACTTGTCAAAAATACACAACGCGTTAAAAAGTTCAAAGTTAACCAACTTTCTGGCTTAAACGCGTCAAAATATTTTGCATGTAACTTGTTCTATGAAAAAACACTAGTTTATCTTTTTTTTGACAGAAGTCTACAGAGCGCGCGCGCCCTAACGCGAGTTATGTACTTCTACCTTGAGGTGGAGTTGAAGTAAGAGAGTTAGGAGTCGCACTAAAAAAAAATTTCAGGGTTGAAGTCGGAGTAAGAACAATTTTTTGACGACTCCACAGCCCTGATAAAAATATGTATTTAAATCATCGATAAAAATTAACTTTTTCATAGTTATTACAAAAAAAAAAAAAAACAAATTTTTGGTAAACAAAAATGGCTAATGGCAAATTTTTTTATTCATAACTAAACAGGATGTAAAGTGGGTAAATTAAACCACTAAATGGCAAACTTTGCAACACTGTAAGAAAAGATTATGAAAGTAGTCCATTGAATAAACTGAATGTGTAGCTTTTATTTTACATATGCAAACCTTTTTGTTTACAATGTTGAATCCGACTAAACAAACATCGATGCCAATGGGTTTGATTGCTCACTTTTTTACATAAAATTGTTTGCTATTATGTTAAAAATTCTTCACTGCTTACATTTTTGCAATATAAACAAGTTATTTACGTGGTTTTGTATTGAAAACATGTGTATTCTTATAGATACAAAATTTTGTAAAGAAATTATTAAAATAAATTAAATGCGGGAAAGAAGATTTCTCTTAAATTTAAGTTGTTATGTAACTAAATCGCTCACATTTATGAGAACAGTCTTGTTCGTAAATTTAATGTTAAAAAGTTATCTTAAAGGTTTTTAAACTCTTATTAAATAAGAAAGACATCGGATTATTATAATTTGCCGTTTATGGAGATAAGATGACTGAAAAAATGCATAGGTCGAGTGCCCCGGTTGGCTAGCAGATAGTGAGCTATCATAGACTTATCAGCGCCGGTTGCGGGTTCAATTCCCGCGGGTTCAATTCGTTCCTGCAGACAAGCGTAGAGCTTCGCGGGATGAGCTTAGGGAATTAAAAAAAAAATAAGAAAAATTAAAAAAAACGTCTGCGTAGAATGCATAACGAAATATGTACACTCAAACCTCGGTTATTGCAATTGCTCTGTTCCGCCAGAAATCACACAAAACGATACTCTACCTTTTTAATAAATATATATATGGGGCAATCCAAGTCAAATCGGAGAAAAGTATTTGGAGAAAAAGGTTTGGAGAAAAGTATTTTTTGATTTCCTTTATTTTTTACTGTGTTGATGTTCCTTCTCAACAGCACATTTCAACATATTTTCAGATTTTTTTGGCTTATGGTTACAGAGATATAAAATATTAAAGAAAAATTCGTTATAAAAAAACTTTGTTCAAATAAATACGCAGAACTTTTTCAATATTAGCCCAAATATAATGAATTTTTTTTCTATTCATTCTTTTTATATCCTCCACCACAATAAGTTGTGAAGAGGGTATACTAAGTTTGTCATTCCGTGTGAAACTTTTTTATTATTCATCTCAGACCCCATAAAGTATATATATTCTGGATCCTTGAGTAACTCTAAGTCGATTTAGCCATGTCCGTCTGTTGAAAACACGCTTACTTTCGAAAAACTCAAAAGAAATTAAAAAACTTTGTGTCAAATTGCTTGTAGTTATCCTAAGCAGTTTCTGAATGAAATCCAGCAAAATCGGTTTAGTAGGATCAGAGCTATGAATCAATATGTGGAACCACCACCTTAAAAAATTGATCATTTTGTTACAAAAACTAACATAAATGGTGGAACAATGCACGGAATGATATAAGTTTTATCAAAAATTCGTTGTATTCGACTGGAAATCACGCTGTACCCTAGACCCCATATAACCACTACTCGCGGAAAACAGTATAATACGCCTAACACCGTAATAAATATTACTATCACAACAAAAGTTGGCACGTAACAGTTTTATAGGACTAGATAACAAGGTGATAACCTTGTAAAATTTCGTGAACATCGGTCCATAATTTACCCTAGGACCCACATAAACCCTACTCCCAGAAAACAGTTTGGTACGCCTAAAACAATAATTAATAATGCTAGCAGAATAAAATTTAATACTTCACAGCTTTATATGACTAGAAATCACAATAATAAATTTCGTGATGATCGGTCCATAATTTACTATAGGCCCCATATAAAGCCCACTCTGGTTATTTAATTAAATACGCCGACAACCATAGCAGATATAGATATTACGGTAAAAAATTTGCCAGCTTAGCTGCATATGGGCAGAAAAATTGTCATGCAATTTTGTGATATATGGTCCATAATTTACCTTAGATCCCACATTTATCAGCTTTCTGAAATTCACTGTAAACGCTAAAACTAATTACACCACTGTATTGAAATTTATTGTTTCGAATCATGATATTTTACTCCAAATTGTCGGTCAATAATTTAATATAGGTCCAATTTTAATGCTGATGTGTGTTTTTTTAAAGATAAATTAATACTAAATAGATATCAGTCCTGAAATATTCGAACTTACGGTGGAGGGTATCAAAGATTCGGCACAGCCGAATATAGCACTCTAACTTGTTGTATCTACTATTCGATAAAAAGTAGAAAAAAATTTTGAAGAGTGGGCTTGGATGCGATTTTCACTGTTTGTACTCTTTGATTTTCTTGAATTTTTTTTAAAATAAACTATGTATTTTTTCATAAATTTCAAGACTCATTCGGCTGTGGGATTCAAATAACAACTACATATTATATTTTTGATTTTTTGAAATTTGTTAAAAAAAATTTTCGTTATAAACCACGAAAAATTTCTAGGATTTCGCAGGATATGTATATTTTTAATACTTATTCATTTATTTTGTTATTTGCATTGGCTAAACAACGTATGCGAAATGAAATATGGACTGATTTTCAACCATCAGTGCAAAAATAAAACAAAATGTAATAAAAAACTAAATACGGAAAAAGTAACGGCACTTTCCCTATAACTATTTGGCTAGAGATCAGTTCAATAAATTGATAAAGAGTAAAAAAAATATCATAAAACGAATTAGAAGGTCGTAAGTTGATTTGTAAATTTTGTGAAAATAATCCTCATTAAAGAAAATTTGAATTTTTTTGTCACTTTTCTGAAATCCAAATTGAAAAATCTTTTGCTTATAAGACAGTAAAAGCTTTCGAAAGTAAAAAACCGTTTAATAGAAAACGACGATCCGGTAAAAATTCTTGATACAATGCAACCAAACCAGAGCTATGTTGAAGTTAGATATTTCCGGATATACTTCAAAATCTTACCATGCGTTTGCAAATAAATGAAGAGTTAAAAATTAGAAGTACGTAGCACATATCAGAGTAGTCGAATATGCAAGAAAAACCGTTCTAGCAGTCTCAGAAAAAGAGTCAATTATCATCAAACATTTAATACGGGCTTTGTAACAAGATGTTTTTGCTGCAGACTGGCCATAAATCGTATCATGGATGATGGGAGCTTCTTCACAATGCGCGCTCATAAATGGACACCAATTCAAACTTTTTAGGCGAATTTGAAAAGAAATTTATATAAATAGGGATAGGAACCAAGAAACCTAGACTGTTTTATCAGTCAAATTGAATGGATGTTATAGAAAATGCACACAAAGATGATTCAAAAGGCTATCCGTAGGGTTCCTCAAAATATGAAAAAGCCCATCGATGTGGCTAGATATCTTTTTGTAAAATAAGTTTAAGTTGTGTATTTTAACAATTGCAAATTAACTTTGATTTTTTAATACATACCTGATATAAATTTTTTATAACTGCTAATGTGTCAGTCCATATTTTATTCCGCATACGTTATGTCTAAATATTCAGAAAATAACTAAGAATTATTTCAATACGGGTTGCAGTCTTGAGACACTTGTGAAAAACTCTTCGGAATTCGTCAATATACATATTTTGCAATCATCTTGATAGTCTTTTAACACATGATTTTATAGCAAAAAACAATCTACTTTTATATAAAAAATATTTATTATTAATCCAATATTTCTTTATTTCAATGGATTTTTGGTTTTTTTTTTAATTTTAAACAAACTTTTTAAAACAAAATTTTATGAAACAACAAAATTGTCAATTATGAAAAAAAATTAAAATTATACACAGGAAACAAAATTGTTCTATTCCATTTTTATAAACCTATTCACCCCTATCGTGAATAAAAATTTCTTGGGAGTTTTTTCTCTTTTTTCATTTTTTCTGTGTAAATTCAATTGCAAAAATGGGAAAAGGGAAAAAACTCCCAAGGAATTTTTATTCACGATAGGGGTGATTGTGTTTCCTATCTTACCCCAAATTTCAATAAGTTCAGTTAAATTTAACTATCGAAACATATTGTTAACTGGAAGTTAAAGTAATACAGTACTTTTCGCTTATAGTCCACTACTATAGTTGCACAACTTTTGTGGACTATAAGCGAATTTGGACTATAACCGATTTTTTTTTTATAAGCCATTTTATGGATAATAAGTGAAACCTAGTATAATCCACATTTTGGACTTTATAAATATTATTTTCTTCAATAAATCCACTCTTTTTAAACCAAAGAAAAGTTTATTTAAAACATAACCAAATATTGATTTATTTTAAATAAATAGTTAAAACAAAAATCTTTTTAATTAATTAATTCAAATGCTTAAAAAGATTTCAATAAAAACAAATGCGTATGAGATTCATTTTAATTCTTTGGATGACGAAATCAAACACAACATAAATATCAATTTCATAGGATCTTTACATGGGGTCTCCACTTGCCAGTTTTTTGTTTATACCAAACGTCAAAGTCTATATAAAAAAACTCTTTTATTTTTATTAGCGTTTTTTTATGAACTTGGACGTTTATTTAACAAAAAATTGTCAGACGAAGACACCATGTCATGAAATATAAATTGCGAAATTTAGCATTTATAATACAGCAGACGCTCAGAAATTCGAACTCTCAGAATCAACTTGATGTTGTTAGAGTTTAAAACTCAGTTTTTTGGTATTTGTATTACACATACTAAATAAAGTCAAATGAACTGAATTGTTATTTTTTATATTTCGTTAAGTTTTTTATAGTTTTTATGTTAAATAAACTAAAATTAAAAAAAAGTATAGTTTTGTATATCTTTATGGTAAAATTTATCTAAATTTTTGTAAAAAAAAAACCGTCCAGAAATTCGAATAACTCGGAAACTCGAATCGCCCTAAAAACAAAGTGGATCGAATTTCCGAGCGTGTGCTGTAATTGCCAGAAAGGTAAATTAAAACATGTTGCCAGTTGATTAAAAATATATAAAAAACCGAGTGGACTATAAGCGAACATTTTTGCATGAAGAATTATATACGCATGCTAAGAAAATGTGGCTTTTAAACGAAAATGGACTACAAGCGAAATGGACCTTAGAACAAATAATTTGTATGAAATTCGAAAAAATCTGCATGTGAATATGACAGTTTTGACTTATATCCGTTTTTGGCCTTTAAGCGGAATGGACTATAAGCGAAAAGTACTGTAGTTAGTTTTAACTGGGGGTTATTTTTATAAATAAAATGTCTGTAGTTTTGATTAATAATAAATATTTTTTATATAAAAGTGATCTTGAGCTTGAAAATTTATTGTGAAAAAGAAAAAAAAGTTCAAGAGGGTCTGCTTTTAAAATTTTTAAGTCAGAAAATAAAGTCCAGTATACTTTACATTTGAGTAGGATAGTTGCAAGACTCGTTGGCTTCAAAAATTAAAAAATTGAGATAACAATTATTTTGACAGATCTTTTAGCACTTTATAAGATTGTATAGAACCGTGGTCCTTTTCTATGTTTTTATGTGACTTTAAATTGCAGTTTGTAACAAAACTGGTTCGTTCTACTCACCAGACATTTCCAAGACTATCTCTTTGCATTTTCCATAACAAAACTCGCTGGTTCACTATTGTTTGAAGTGCGCCAAGATATCGTTGATATATTGGAGTCAAATAAGGGAATTTAAAAATGCAAATTTGTAAACAAGTTCACTTTGACATATTTGTTTTTTATAAATCGTATATTAAAAAATATTTTCGTAGCGATGTTCATATGAATGACAGGAAATCTGCTGTAGCTTCTGTGGTGAAAGCGCTAAGTGAAATTCATTTTAAATTCCAAACTTCAAGGTGAGTTATAGAAAAAAAAACTCTGAAATATACATGACATTGTTCCAGATATAATTCCAATCAATGTGGGGGTTAACCCGAAAAATGATTTAAGAATACTTTTATCTACTCACATTGAGGAAAATTGGAGCGAAAATAAAGGCTAACAATTTTATATTTTCTTGGAACGGAACTGAAATACCTTCATTTTTTGAATTGGACTTGGTGTTCTTTACCTTCCATGATGGTATTGGTACTGCTCAATCCCTTCTGACAAACAGCACCAAGTTCAACAACAAAAGGTCTGATATTTCCCAAAAATTATACAAGACTTTAAACAATTTTTTGTACCTTACTTGAGATTGACTAAACAAATAAAATAAACCCAAAATGGCAGTGTCTTCACTTATCTATATTAAAAACCACACACCTCACTTCACAATTTACAAAAAAGATCTCCTGGTGTTCTTTGCCTCTACAAATTCAGTGGTAAACAACACTAAGTACGCTTGATGCCCTTTACATCTAAGTAAGTTGGGCTTGGTGTTGTTTTCAAATTTTCTATCTCGAAAACTACATTAGATAGGACTTCACACATCGATAAAGAAAAAAATATGATTCCAACAATAAATTAATATAACTTTAAAAATATACTAAGGTTCCATGATTAATTTTCCTGTGGTTTGTTTCTAAGCGGGGTACTGAAGTTGAGGTGGTCATGGATAAGTCTGCTGCGATGTTGCTTAAGGGAAGGTTATCGTTGAGAAGACCACCGTTGATTATGATTAGGGCAACCAAAAAAAAGCAAATGCTTATTTTTTGGTTTACAAGATAGAAAGATTTTGATTGAACACAAATTCCGATCATAAAAAAACAAAGAAAATGAGCTATATTTGTTAGGGCTTTTTTTTGCTTATTTTGGCAATATCGGCTTTTTTTTAGTTATTTTTGCGATATCGGCTTTTGTTTACTTATTTTGTCTTTTTAAGATAATTTTTCAATTTTTTTCATACGAAAAAAAAACTTATTTAATAATATTTTGCAAAAATCGTGATTATTATTTATTTTTATGTGCAACTTTTTTTATAAATACTAAAAAATCAGCCATTTCTGTGCTGTAACAACTCTGGTTAAAAAAATCATTCAACGTTATGGTAATATTTTGTTCTTCCCTTGAACAATATCATCCCAAAAACCGGTATTATCTCTGTATGTTATTATAGCTACACTAAAGAGTGGAGAGGGTATTATGCATTTGTGCTGATGTGAGAAACACCTTAAAATATTGGTCCTAAAGTATACCGATCAAATCAAATCACTTTCTGAGTCGATCTAAAGATGTCCGTTCGGCTGGCTGGCTGTCCATCTGACCTCGTGTGCAAAGTACAGGTCGCAATTTTAAAGATGATTAATGAAATTTGGTACGTGGGTTCTAATTGGCACAATGGCGAATCGGTCCATAATTTAATATAGCCCCCATACAAGCTGCTATCCGGAAGAGGGTCTTTGTGCCCACTATCAAACCAATTTAAATGCAATTTAAGACATATGTACATATATAGATCCATATTTATATGGACACGTAAGGTATGCATTTTTTTAAAAAAATAGGACCACGAGGGGAGATAGGGTCAATTTCTGCCCATCAGTAACTATAGTAATTTAAAACATAGATAGATCCCTATTCATATAGCCAAATACTTTCGAAACTTGTTTTTAAATACTGTTGTGTTGGGTATCATACGGTCGTGCTTGACCGACTTTACTTTCTTACTTGATTTTTATGCAACTCTGTCTTAGCGGTACTGTAACGTACTTTTTATAGTGTTGTGTATAATTTTTATGTGTTTTTGTTTTTAGTATTAAGCCATTTTTATCAACTTATTTTATTATTTGCTTGTTTAAGTTCTTTTCTCTCGAAAATTCCATAGCTGTTTTCTTACGATCAAATTCCTCAGTCTGTATCGTCTTTTACCATTATATTTACTTTGTAACGTCTTATTTCATTTTAAATATAGTTTTTGTATAAAGTAACGTCTGTTAGCTCCCCTTCTCTCTGTTTTTGGTATAGTAACGTCTTATTTTTGCTTTTTTAATATAGTTTTAGCTATTAAGAATTTCTCTGTATATCAAATATTGTTAATTTCTGCAAATTTTGGGGTTTTACACGAAGTTGTAACAAAATTCGAAACGAAAAATCTTTCATTGGTTTTCTAAGTGAACATATATTTTGGGAGGCAAGCGAAATTATGAGTCCAATCGCATAAAATATACTTCAGAGCAAATACTCAATTTTAAATATGCTCCCTTAACATCTGTAGACTTAGGAAGAACTTTTTCTATGTACAAGAACTTGCTGACTCCAAACAGACATAGTTTTCTTTTCGAAAATTTATTGCATCAACTTATAATTTACTATAACAACATATTAAACGAATTAAGTGGAAAATTAACAATTTTAAATTGCTTTTTTTTAAATTTTAACAGCTTATTTTCATGTTTTTAAACGCTTTTTTTAAGAGCTTAAAACTGTTTTTTTAGTGCTTTTTTTTGGTTGCCCTAATTATGATTAATGGGGTGACCATTTGAAATGCGACTGAGGCCAAATTGGGGTCACGATCAGTGAGCTAATGAATTTCTTGTCACATCTAGATCGTATCGGTAGTAAGATTGTTGGTTGTTTGCGGCGTATTTTGAGTAGAGATTGGGGCCTCGGTAGGCCCCCGTGCAATCCGTGTCATACTTTGTTTTGGTTTGGGGTGGTGTGGTGTGGTTAGGTCTGCTGCGGGTCGTCATAGGATACTGCCGTCTCATGTGTTGAATCTTTTGGCTAGTGTTCCGGTGTGTCGTACGGTATGTACCGTGACATTGTAGGTCCTGACTGGGGCTCCTCCCATTGATCTGGAAATTTGGCCATAATGCACTATGTTTATTGTGAGTCACACCTTAAAGTCAAGTTTTTTGCCAAACTTAATTTAACATTTCTATGTTTCAGTGCTTGAAAAATTTAACCATGGTATCTATCAAGTAAAATAATGGAAAAATTTTGGCTAATTTTCGATTTTAAAAACTCCTTATAAATAAGAAATCTGCGCGCACAAGGAATAACAGCTAAAGTCGAGTTTGAAAATGTTTGACTTACTACTTTTTACTTCTTCCTATTTTACTGTTTTAAAACGCTACACCGAAGGTAAAAGGGTATTTATAACTTTGTCATTCCGTTTGTATTTTTTCCATTTTGATCCTTGAACCTATATAATTGGTAAATTTGGTACACATAGTTGGGATATCAATACACAAGTTCTCTCAAAATGGACAGGATAAGTAAAGTGGGCGTGGCACCTTCCTTACAAGGACATAATAGAATTCCGCATATCTGGAGAATGGAAAGAGCCAAAACTTTTAAATTATGTACAATCATACAGGGTTTAAAATGCTATCGCCATATTAGTAAAGGCAGCCAAATTTTTCCTTTTTCCTAATTAAAAAAAAATTAAAATTAAAAAGCCAAGTTCCACTCCTAAAAAAGCCCACACTTTTAAAAAGCAGCAGCAAAATAAACACACAAAATAATGGGCACTGGCTTTTTCAAACTTTTGCTTTTTAAACAATAGCAAAAATTTCTTATTTGATGGAACTCAAAAAGCAACGGCAATCACTTTTATGTTGTAGGAAAAAATATGTAGGAAAAAGAATGAAACAAACAGCTTCTGTCTGAAAGCCGCCAAAAAACCAATGTAGGCTAGCAGCCACAAAAACAGGAGAAAAAGCAGCGAAAAAAGCAAACTAATGTGCTAATGGCACATGAATGCGAAGAGACACTCGACGACGACAATAAATTTTTTTCATGCAAAAAAAACACAGCAAGAATTTGTTTTTGTTTTCTATACAATTAAATAATTTTTTTTTCTCCGCTAAAGCGGGGAGGTTCCCCCCATTAGCGACAGGTACCGCGACCAGTTTAGGTCTATTGTACCCACTCCCCTTTAGTTGGCCAAAAGACCCTCTGCCTCCCAAAGGAACCCAACCAGGTCTTTTGCCGGTATTGCACCGATTTGGGACGCACCCACTGTGCCATGCCCCAAATGCCTCCTTCTGGCCCATGCCTGCGCCGGGCAATCACACAGAATGTGCTTCGTCGATTCGTCTTCGTCCAGACACAGTCTGCATTCCTGGTCCTCTGCCAGGCCCATCCGATACAGGCATCGTTTTTGTGCAAATATGTATTTACACAGAAAAAATTCTCCAAAATTTTTCACCAATTAAAGCATTAATCAAAGATAAAATCAGTTTTAATTAAAAATGTAATCAAGTGAATTAAACGTTTAATCAAGTGAAGTAAACGCTTAATTAATACTATTAACTGGTTTAATTGATACTATTAATTTGTTTACTGGTGCAAATTTAATTAATTTTTTAATTAATATCACAAATTTTTTAATTGAAATCAATTTTTATTTTTTTCTGTGTATATACGTACGTATGAATGTATCACAAATGCTGATCTTTTCCTATTAGCACATAAATCGAGTGCTTTTAGCACTTATAAGTGCGCCTTTTTTTTTCTGTGTTTTTACCAGCCAGGGAAAATTTTGATTTTTAGATTTTTTAGTTTTGTCTTTTTTAACTAGAGTAAGATGAATAATTAAACTTACCATCATTTTCCATACATGGATTACCGGCAGATGAACAGACAGAGAATACATAATTCTGATTATCCTGTTTCAATTTAAATGGTTTATTCATTAATGAACTCATATTAATGCTTTTTTTTTAATTCCAGATTTGTTGTAAGCATAAAAAAAACGAAAAAAAGAAACATGTTGGTAGGAATAAATCAAATTAATGATGAATCAATTTTTAATTACAGACATTCAAGAATGAAAATGATTGTACTTACATTTCGTTGTCATGTGTAATAGCAGTACAAGGTGGTAAATCGTTGCAGGCCAATGGAGTAAAAAAGGAAAATTCATACGAGCAACCCAGAAGACCGATTAATTCTGGATGGGCATTCTATAAAAGAAAAAATCAAAATTTAAAACTAACTAGTAAAGGAAAACACCAGTACATATTTAAATGAAAAAATTAAAGTTATTTAAATATATTCTTATAGCAATATAATTTGTCTTACGCCTAAACAAATAATATGAAGGAAACAACACTTGATTTTTATTTTATAACATCCTACTAATATTATAAATGTGAAAGTTTGTATGTTTGGATGTTTGTTGCTCACATAAACCAAACCCGTTTATGGGTTTGGATGAACTTTTGTTACAAAAAGTCTACAAAAGTTTTTATGGTCCAAATTTAAATATAGGGTATCTTTAACGAGGCAAATCGACGAACATTGGCATTTCGGTACTTTTTCTCTTCTTGTTAAATCTGGTATGCAGATTGCATATGGTCAGAATTAAAATATATGTATGGTACTTTTTATGCTATGTTCACATTTGGGTTCTTAAACGCGTTTAAGCAGCTCGAACGTGATTAAGCCTTAATCACTTCAAAATCGAGATGATTACCCATGCATCACTTCAAATTGACATGACTACAACTAAATCACTTTATTTATCACATATAATCCACTGAAAATACCTCAAATACAGAATCGGCCAACATGAACGTGTACAACCGACGACGATTTCTGCTTAATGTTTTTATTTTATCTTTAAATAATTCATAAATTTTCACAATTTCATCATTAAAATGATAAAAATAATCTTCTGATAACTTTACAAAAGCATTTTTATCCATTTTTAATACTTTAAATAAATATAAATTTGTTTGCTGTGGTTTTTTTTAATCATCTGTCATCTTAATCATCTCAATTGTAATGTGAATGGCTTTGATTAACTTAATCAACATTTTGCTTAAACGCATTTAAAACCCCAAGTGTGAACATAGAATTAGGGGTTAAACGGGATACTATTTGTACTTTTTCTATTTTCGATAAATTTAATATACCGAGCCCTAACCGCGAAAGTTTTTTTAATTTAATTTATATTAAAGTTTTTATGAAATTTGTCGCTTACGATAAAATTGTTCTTGCTATAAAATCTTAACAGTACCTTATGTGACCATGACATTTTAGATGATGCAATTGTTGCCAATCAATTAATTTATTAAAAAAACGAAAATTGAAAATGATGTCGCTTATGTTATTTTCGCGGTTATGGCTCGATACATACAGATTTAAGCCTACATTACCATAGAGTATATTTTCAGGGGGCCTAAAATGAGGAATAGCTGGTACTCTTGATGCTGTTTTACCCCTGTTACTTTTTCTCTTTTCGAAAAATTTGGAATAGAAATACAAAGCATGGTCCAGATTTAAATATATGGTACATTTTATGATGTAAAAACAGAATAAAGTGGTACTTTTGGTACTTTTTATCATTTAGATAAATTTTGTATTCAGAGTGGATATGGTCAAGTTACCTTGCTTTTCATATGGACAGTTAAATGCCGGTTTCTCAAGACTATCGAGTGCTCAAAACTTTTATGTATGTGTTGGTGAAAAGTAATAATTACTATAATTTGCTAAGAGAAATATTTTAACATAACATAACATAATAATTTTAACAATTTTTTATTGAACTGTTTGTTTAGAATTGAAATTTTTGCTTTTTAATTTAGGCTTAAATTTTTCAAATGTAATTTTCATTAAATTATTTGTAGTGAAGGAAGATACATATTTTACAACATAAAATAAATTAAAATTGTTTGATAATTTTTATTCTTGACTGTACACAGGATGAAATCGGGTCGAATTAACAAGTTTAAATAATAACCGACCATCCGAATGATTTGTAGTTCTACCATTTGCGCCACTTCGGCACCTGCCAGTCCATAGTCAAACACCAATCTTTAACCAATGGTATTGGTGAAATAGGAGTTAGGTTAAATTACGGAATTAATTACGAGTTAAGACTCTGCTGGAAGTGAGGTTTTTACCAATTTCCAGAAATGTTGGGACCCATTTTTGCACATTTGATTCATTTAATTTCTAACCAAAACGTTTCAAAGTATAAAGCAGGTAAGTATAGCTGCCGTTGGTTTTTATGTAATTCGCAACGTAATTTATATTTTTCTCGCCATATTTTTGATTTGCCAGTTGGTTGTATATTCGAAGATATATCGTGCGATACAGAAGAAACCGTAGCAGCCGCTACTCTATCAGAAATGGCATGCGGTCGCATTGTTTTGCTGATGTTTCTTTCCTTTTGGCAAGGAAGGTAAGTTTAAGGTATCATAAGTCTGGATTCACAACACTAATGGGATTTGTGGTACAATTGTACCAAATTTGGTACAATCGAAACTTAATTGGTACACTGGTACAATTCATCTATCTTTGGTACAATTAAAATACCCACGTAGTTTTATCATTTCTTTTAGGTGGGTTAACTCACTTTTCTTTTCAGTAATAAAACTTTATTAACATATCTCCAGCTCTGACCAGAACTAGCAAAAATTGCATTAGAGTTAATTTGTGTTTATGATGTTATACTAAGTATATCCCTGTAGGAAGCCTGGAATAAAGTGTATCCAAATCGCCACTTTTGTTTTTGTTACACTGTCTACAATTTTGTCTGCTTTTGACAAGAAAAGTGAAATTTGTTATTCCTTTTTATTTTGTATTGCCTCACCTCGATAGTGGAGATGGTATTACATATGCATCTGTGCTGGTGGGTGTAACACTAAAAAATATTGGTCCTAGACCCACCTTTTAGTATACCCATCGTCTCAATATCACTGTCTGAGTCGATTTAACAATGTCCCTCAGTCCGGGTAGTTGCAGTATGGTTGGTTTTTTGTCCATGTAACCTTCTGCGCAAATTGCAGGGGCCTAATTTTGGCATTCGTGATCGAGTACTTTCTCGATTCGAAAGCAATTTAAAATCTAATTATTTCAGTCAATACTGAACGAATCGAAATTATTTTTTAAGTGTGGTAAAGCATTAATTTGAGTTTCACAATACTGAAAAAAAAATTATTTTGATTCGTTGAGTATCGACTGAAATAAAATTGCTTTCGAATCGAGAAAGTACTCGATCACGACTGCCAGAATTAGGCTCAGGTTGCAATTTTGAAGGTAATTTGATGAAATTTTGTACATTGCTTTCAATTCAGTAGTACTAAACCTACTAAAAATCGTGAAAAGCGGTTCGTAATTTCACATAGCCGTCATACAAACTTCTTTCCAGAATAGTGTTTGTGTTAATAGGCTCTTATTATGTTGGTACTTAGATTAAATTTGGGCAAAACTTATTTTATTGCAATCTAAATTGTCTTACCAAATTTTATTGGAATCGGTCCATATTTTTTAAACTTCTCACGGAAAGAGTAAATGCTGGTATTAACATAAAAATTGGCTACAATAACTTTTTAGATAGCTACCATATCATAAATGGTAGGTCCAATATTAAACATAGGTCAAATATAATATATATATCGTTACTTTAATATAGAAAAGCCCTAACTAACATTTTCCTTACTTTACAGGAGAAGGAAAAGACTTAATAAAAATTGTAGTATCGTAGTTGCGATTTGTTTTTAAACGCAGTTTTTTATTAAATTGTTTAGAGAGTTTAATAAAAAACTGCGTTTAAAAAAAATCGCGACTACAAGACTATAATTTTTTTAAATTTTTTTTCCTTCTCTTGTAAAGTAAGAAACATGTTAGTTAGGGCTTTTCTATATTAAAGTATCGATATATATATCCTAAAATCACTTAAGGGCAAGAAAATCTCATATAGGTGAAGATATCTGAATAATAGTCAAACAAAGAAATTTCACATTAACCTTTACCTCCTAACATAATTTTGTTCTGGCTGGTCCATTATTGCCAATGTGTTCCAAAAAGAGTCTTTATATTCTGTAGCGTGGGGTATCAAATGGTCGGGCTTGACCGACTATAGTTTTTTACTTGTTTTGTTTATAATTTTATTGAATAAAAAGTGTTATGAATTACTATGTTTGCTTCTTTATTTTATAGCAAAGGTTTGGTACAATTTATGTCCATTTGGTACAATTTAGCCATTGAGACGGTACAATTTAAGAATTGTCAGATCCCAACAGTGATTCACAATATGAAAGTTTTTTTTCAGAGAGGCTGAGTTTATTGGTGAGAGGAGAAAAGAACATGCTATTATTCGCTCTCTTCTCATCAAAAAACTAAGAATTTCTGAGATAAAACTTTTATAGTGTGCAGCGTTGCCGTTTTGGTTACTTTTAACCAAAATTGGTTACTTTTTTTTCCAATGTGTACTTGTGTACTTTTTTTCCATTTTGGTTACTTTTTTTCAACACAAAAATAACCAATTTTTTGTTTTGGAAGAGGATTTACCCGCTCCGCTTTTTTGACTCTTAAAAATTGTGTGTGGTATTTGTGCAACCAATACCAATACTTTTTTCATCTACTTAAAAAAGCTTAAACTTTAACAAACTGTCAACTTAACCATATGTACATATATACTTTGAAGTGTAGATGGCCATTATCTGCTACTTTTAATTCTTCATAGGTCTAACTGAAACACTTTTCTAGACAAACGATAAGGTCAAAGTTTACGGAACTTTAAATAGGATTTTATTTCCACCGGGCAAAAAGCATCTACATATATGTGGCATTTTGACAAAACATCTTAAGTCGAGATAAGATAGCAAAAAAGTTTTTTAAAAAAACTCTGCGAAAACATAATTTTTGTTAAATATTAAAATAAACCAAAATTAAAGAAAAATTTCGCTTATAATACAAAATTTTAAAAACGTAAACAAAAATGTTTTTTGAATGAAAATTCGTATGATTAACGACATTTTTTTCAACTTTTAAAATTTGACTGAAGATGTTTTGTCAAAATGCAACAGATATATATAAAAGATTTACCGCATAATTTAGTTAAATTTTGAACTTTGATACCTTAATAACACAGCAAGACCTAAAAAATTTTACTTGCAAGAGCTCTTTATATAAAAAGGTTGAAGTGTTAACTTTGTAAAGGAAGTGCACGTCAACTAAAAATTTCGAAAAATTATATAGCCTTTTATTCTTTCCAGACCATCGGTAATACAACATTAAAACTTATAAAAATTAGTCCAGCGGTTTTTGAGCCTACTAGATACAAACAAACACAATTCCTTCTTTAGACATATTTTTCAACTGAAGTGCGGATAAAATAGTATGTACATTTGATAATAAAAATTTTGGTTACTTTTTTTTGCTTTTGGTTACTTTATTTTAACATTTTGGTTACAAATTTTTTTTGGTTGTGGCAACGCTGATAGTGTGAATCCAGACCAGTGTTGCCGTTAGGATACGAAAGATACTTATTAAGACTAGTCTTCGTAACCGACTCAATATTAATACAATAGCAGCCAAGGCGCATTGACTAGAAGGTGAGGTCAACTCTACAACAACACTGCTTCTGTGGTCGGATTGTCAAAAATATTGCTAGTAAAAAAGGTTAGTTAACATAAAAAATTAGTGCATACACACTTTGACAAGTCGAAAAAAACACCATATGTTGAAGTGACCCCACCTTATAGTGAATTCGCCTTGATAACAGCTTCAATAATGGTGAAAGAAAACATTAACATACGATCCACCTAAATCGATGATTACTAGTAGTGCGAAGTTGTTCTGAGGAAATATGAACATCTTTTTTATTTTCAGGAAATTTATATGAACGTTGATATAATCGCCTTAGTGTAAACGCCTTAACTCGTATATTAATTTTTAAAAAAATGAATTTGTTTTGCTAACATCCAAAGATAATTACATATAATTAATTTTAAAGTTTGCTTACTATATTTTTTAAAAATTAAATATGTATTTCCTTTCAATAATTTCTCAAGCTCAAGGATAGCTTCTTCAGGGATTTTTTGGTTTTTTTATATTTCAAACAAATTTTTATAAACAAAATTTTATGAAACAACAAAATTGTCAATTATGAAAATTAATAAAAATTATACACAGGATACAAAAATTATTCTATTACATTTTTATAAACTTATTTAATTTCCTATCTGATTCTTATAAATTAAAGCTTCGTTCACAATCAGAGAAACAATTTCGTTTTCTCTTCTATCTTTTTTCTTCCCAAAGTATTTCATATATTTTCCTTTCATTTTTAGAACAAAAATGTAACTAAAATTTTTTTAAAAATATAACTAAAGTAGAGTCAACTAGAACTTCAGCAACAATTTGTATGAAATTGTTTCTGACGTTTAAAATAATTTTATTTAGATTTGAATGAAAATTTCAACAAATAGTTGTCAAAAATAATAATAAATGCATAATATTGTTGTGGCTAAAATTTGCAAACAATTTCTTAATACAAAATGTGCCGAATTTTATATAACGTACATCATTGCAGATTTTCTAACATTGGATTGAAAAATGTTAGAGTAATAATAACAACTGTGATCAAAAAAGGACAAATTTTCTGTGATAATTTTTATATTTACATCATCTATTTTTATATTTTAAGTTTTGTGTTGTGCTGTCCACCTTTACAAAATACTGTGATATAATTTATAAATAATGTAAACTGACGAAAAAGATTATTATTTTAATAAAAACTCAATCCCTGAAGAAATTGGAAAGAATACCAACGAAACGTCGGATTTTATTGAGAATGACATAAATAATCTTTTATTTACATTAAATTAATAACCTTGAAAGCCCGCATATAGGAAACTATACAAACTATTTAGAGTAATCAAAAAAATATTAAAGTTGTTTTTTATTTGACCTTTCCAATTTAATAATAAAAATAAAATAGTTGAGCTCGAGGCCTGGGTTGTTCTTTAAAATTCTTCTTTATTTTTTCCAATATTTCGCTACTCTTCGAGTAGCATCCTCAGGGAGTATAATGGATTTAAAATAAACAAACAAAATTCTAAAAAATTGTTTCTCCTTTCCTTATCGTTGTTTTTAACTCGTCAGTAGTAGTTATGATGAAACAAAGAAATTTCACATTAACCTTTACCTCCTAACATAATTTTGTTCTGGCTGGTCCATTATTGCCAATGTGTTCCAAAAAGAGTCTTTATATTCTGTAGCGTGGGGTATCAAATGGTCGGGCTTGACCGACTATAGTTTTTTACTTGTTTTGTTTATAATTTTATTGAATAAAAAGTGTTATGAATTACTATGTTTGCTTCTTTATTTTATAGCAAAGGTTTGGTACAATTTATGTCAATTTGGTACAATTTAGCCATTGAGACGGTACAATTTAAGAATTGTCAGATCCCAACAGTGATTCACAATATGAAAGTTTTTTTTCAGAAAGGCTGAGCGTATTGGTGAGAGGAGAAAAGAACATGCTATTATTCGCTCTCTTCTCATCAAAAAACTAAGAACTTCTGAGACAATGTTGAAAAATTCAGTACTTTGGTACTTTTTTCAGTACTTTTTCATATTGAAAATACCGCAGTACCCCCGCGTTGTTTTCAGTACTTTATTATACTTTGAGATTTTTAACTGTGATGTGATCATTTCGATAGCAGGCTTAGGTTATCTATCATGTGTTTGTTGCAAAATATATGTTCTTTTTAAAAAAATTATTAACGACGCACAGTGGCGCCATTTGAGTTTTTTCGTTGCAAAAATCATATCTTTTGAACCGAATAAGATAATTGAACAGTTTAAACAGCATATGATAGATAACTGTTCAGCCTATGAAATGAGCATTTGGAAAGGGTGCTACGCTCTGTAGGGGCCTACTTATGGGTTATCAAAGTTAAAATTAGTAGAAAAATCAATTTTATGGTAACAAAAAAAATTATTTTTACATTTTTAGATTGTTTTTATTTTTTTCTTTAGGGTTTTATGTTTTAAATTATTACCCAACAAATTAAAAAAAAATAATTTTTTTTTTTTAAATTTATTTTTTCAATTTTCTGTAAAATATTCATCACAATTCATAAGAAAATATCTAAAAGACTAACCATTTCTAAACTATTATTATTTTCTAACTCTATTCGTGACTTCACATGCCGCCAAAGTATTGTTTAAGTGAGGTACGTACCTGCTAATTTCAATGAGTAGTTTTTTTCAAACTATTAGATCAAACTACTGTCAGTCAAAACATATAAGGGATGGACGCCATACAATTTCTGCAACCATGTCTTTTTAACCTTTTTTACCTCTAGAAGCCAAACGGGCACGTACGGGCAGATAAAATTTTTGAATTATGTAAAGAAATAATCAAAGAACAGGTTTTGCAAATATGGCAAATATAGAAAAATATAGATTTTTTTTATTTTCCGTCAAAGTTGAAAAATAGTGAAAAAACGGAGAGTTTTTAAATAGTGATTTACCAGGAGAAACACAAAGCAAACAGTTAATTTTTTTTTATCATTATACATTTAATAAATACATCAATCAATACAAACAAAAAATAAGGCGATTCGTTACATATTTTTCGTGATATTACACCTGAAATCGCAACAAATTGACTTAAAATTGTGTGTTTTTTTTTAAAACCGAAAGTCGGTCAACTTTGAACGGCTATATCTTCTAAACTAAAAATGTGATATTATTAAGAGTGGCATTTTTGAAATCGTTGAAAAGTTTCCTATAACATGGGTTTATTCAAAACTTCGTCCGCGCTCATGAAAATTTTGATTTTTGCAACCTCGTTTGCTCTACCACTTTGCCACTGTACGACGTTAATATTGAAATGCAAAGCGTGGAAGCCAGTATTCATATTTTGCTTTCCAGAATGGAATATTTGTTCTTACAACTGGCAAGAAAATTTATAAAAATGAAAAGGATAATATGTTAGTGGAAAATTGAAATGAACACCATATTTATAGAAACATGCTATCCTAAGGAAATGGTTTATAAAGTCAAAGAAACGTCGAAATCGTTTTATTCGACAATTTTCGAAACACTAAGAACTAAATTTTGTTTTTAACACAAAACCTTAAAAGTGATAATCAGCTTCACTCCAGAAAATATTGTTTCCGAAAAAACCATTAGCATAATACTTTTTTCTGTTGTTATTAATGTTATTTACAAACGATAAAGAAAACTATGCATATATAATAATATCAATTCTTAATTTCGTGTTCTAGCGGATCTTTTAGAAATAAAGCATTTTAGAACTGAATACATTTAAATTTCTTGGAAAAATATAGCCAAAATTAAGAACGAAACTAATGTTTGCTGACATTTCACATATTGCTTTTGGTATTTTATCGATATCTCATTTCTGAGCATCAATTAAACGCACATTTTCAAATGCAAAATGATGTAAAAAACAAAGAAAGAAATCGTTTACACGTAGAAACTGTTTCAAGTTTGATAAAAACTAAAAATCTATTAAAATCAACTGGTAGTTGCTGTTGTAGTTATAATATTTCTTATGATCTCTTAAAGTAAATTTGCTTTATCTTTAAACACTGAATTAAAATCTTGATTTTTAAACACTTATGTTTAAAAATTTTTTCAGAATTAAGTTCTAAGTATGTAAAATATGTAAAAGTCTGAATAAAACACAAATAAAATTTTTAATTTATTAACTTATTCATAAATATATGAACTATTTTAAATATTTTTTTTTAGAAAATACTAAAAAACGTACATTAAGCGGCTCATACACTTGCAGTATAACTGTTCAATTTTAAAGCCAATGGATTTGTGATAGTCGAAGGTGACACAATATATTGGCAGGAATCGAAATCAGAAAAGAAGTGCACCATACTGTGAAATGTGTTTGCATCAACGTACTATGTTGTTTTGCTTTAAAGGTTATGTTTTTTTTTATAAGAGTTGCGCCATATTTTAATTGAAACCATTGTGCCACTTATTGAATAATATAGGGCCATATAGAAGTAATATGGCGAATAACATATACAATAATATTTAAATGGATGGGGCGCTTGACGCTTATGTATAACAAAAAAATTATTTACATGTGTAACTCCAATATTATTTACATGTGTGTCTCAAATATAAATACTAAATTTGCTATTAAATACTTAGATAAATATATTCCAATAAAAAAAATTTTTTGTTCCTTTTATTTTTATAAATTATTGTTTTTTTTAACAAAAAGTACCATTTGGTGGAAAAAATACTCTTTTAGTTGAAGTTCAGTACCATTTCAAAATTTCAATTTTGCAACACTGTTCTGAGATAAAACTTTCATAGTGTGCAGCGTTGCCGTTTTGGTTACTTTTAACCAAAATTGGTTACTTTTTTTTCCAATGTGTACTTGTGTACTTTTTTTCCATTTTGGTTACTTTTTTTCAACACAAAAATAACCAATTTTATGTTTTGGAAGAGGATTTACCCGCTCCGCTTTTTTGACTCTTAAAAATTGTGTGTGGTATTTGTGCAACCAATACCAATACTTTTTTCATCTACTTAAAAAAGCTTAAACTTTAACAAACTGTCAACTTAACCATATGTACATATATACTTTGAAGTGTAGATGGCCATTATCTGCTACTTTTAATTCTTCATAGGTCTAACTGAAACACTTTTCTAGACAAACGATAAGGTCAAAGTTTACGGAACTTTAAATAGGATTCTATTTCCACCGGGCAAAAAGCATCTACATATATGTGGCATTTTGACAAAACATCTTAAGTCGAGATAAGATAGCAAAAAAGTTTTTTAAAAAAACTCTGCGAAAACATAATTTTTGTTAAATATTAAAATAAACCAAAATTAAAGAAAAATTTCGCTTATAATACAAAATTTTAAAAACTTAAACAAAAATGTTTTTTGAATGAAAATTCGTATGATTAACGACATTTTTTTCAACTTTTAAAATTTGACTGAAGATGTTTTGTCAAAATGCAACAGATATATATAAAAGATTTACCGCATAATTTAGTTAAATTTTGAACTTTGATACCTTAATAACACAGCAAGACCTAAAAAATTTTACTTGCAAGAGCTCTTTATATAAAAAGGTTGAAGTGTTAACTTTGTAAAGGAAGTGCACGTCAACTAAAAATTTCGAAAAATTATATAGCCTTTTATTCTTTCCAGACCATCGGTAATACAACATTAAAACTTATAAAAATTAGTCCAGCGGTTTTTGAGCCTACTAGATACAAACAAACACAATTCCTTCTTTAGACATATTTTTCAACTGAAGTGCGGATAAAATAGTATGTACATTTGATAATAAAAATTTTGGTTACTTTTTTTTGCTTTTGGTTACTTTATTTTAACATTTTGGTTACAAATTTTTTTTGGTTGTGGCAACGCTGATAGTGTGAATCCAGACCAGTGTTGCCGTTAGGATACGAAAGATACTTATTAAGACTAGTCTTCGTAACCGACTCAATATTAATACAATAGCAGCCAAGGCGCATTGACTAGAAGGTGAGGTCAACTCTACAACAACACTGCTTCTGTGGTCGGATTGTCAAAAATATTGCTAGTAAAAAAGGTTAGTTAACATAAAAAATTAGTGCATACACACTTTGACAAGTCGAAAAAAACACCATATGTTGAAGTGACCCCACCTTATAGTGAATTCGCCTTGATAACAGCTTCAATAATGGTGAAAGAAAACATTAACATACGATCCACCTAAATCGATGATTACTAGTAGTGCGAAGTTGTTCTGAGGAAATATGAACATCTTTTTTATTTTCAGGAAATTTATATGAACGTTGATATAATCGCCTTAGTGTAAACGCCTTAACTCGTATATTAATTTTTAAAAAAATGAATTTGTTTTGCTAACATCCAAAGATAATTACATATAATTAATTTTAAAGTTTGCTTACTATATTTTTTAAAAATTAAATATGTATTTCCTTTCAATAATTTCTCAAGCTCAAGGATAGCTTCTTCAGGGATTTTTTGGTTTTTTTATATTTCAAACAAATTTTTATAAACAAAATTTTATGAAACAACAAAATTGTCAATTATGAAAATTAATAAAAATTATACACAGGATACAAAAATTATTCTATTACATTTTTATAAACTTATTTAATTTCCTATCTGATTCTTATAAATTAAAGCTTCGTTCACAATCAGAGAAACAATTTCGTTTTCTCTTCTATCTTTTTTCTTCCCAAAGTATTTCATATATTTTCCTTTCATTTTTAGAACAAAAATGTAACTAAAATTTTTTTAAAAATATAACTAAAGTAGAGTCAACTAGAACTTCAGCAACAATTTGTATGAAATTGTTTCTGACGTTTAAAATAATTTTATTTAGATTTGAATGAAAATTTCAACAAATAGTTGTCAAAAATAATAATAAATGCATAATATTGTTGTGGCTAAAATTTGCAAACAATTTCTTAATACAAAATGTGCCGAATTTTATATAACGTACATCATTGCAGATTTTCTAACATTGGATTGAAAAATGTTAGAGTAATAATAACAACTGTGATCAAAAAAGGACAAATTTTCTGTGATAATTTTTATATTTACATCATCTATTTTTATATTTTAAGTTTTGTGTTGTGCTGTCCACCTTTACAAAATACTGTGATATAATTTATAAATAATGTAAACTGACGAAAAAGATTATTATTTTAATAAAAACTCAATCCCTGAAGAAATTGGAAAGAATACCAACGAAACGTCGGATTTTATTGAGAATGAAATAAATAATCTTTTATTTACATTAAATTAATGACCTTGAAAGCCCGCATATAGGAAACTATACAAACTATTTAGAGTAATCAAAAAAAGGTCGATCAACACTTATAATTATAAAAATGTTAGTGCTGGTTCACACTTTTTAAGTTTAAGCCGTCAAGTCTTGAGCTTTAAGGGGATAAGGGAAAAGAGGATGCCATTTATTTTACTCTCTCTCCTAAAAACTCAAGACTTGACCACTAAAAGCCTAATGAGTCCTTTCTCTGATGTTACTGAGACATCGCGCTAAAGAAATTTTTCTGATTTGTTATTTCTGTAATGCCATGACATAATTTCAATATTTGTCCCTGACTACAATTAGGCCAAGTGATGTTAAGGCTGACATAACGATGATGAAAAGTGTCATGGGGTCAAAAACGAAGACACTTGTCATAGTACTGATGTCAAAATAAATTAGCGTTATGACGCCTTTTCTACCAGTGTACTAGCTTGAACGAGTTTTTCTTTTTTCACTATGATTGCATGCAACAAGAGAAAAAAATAATGTATATCTGACAATTTCCACCTAAAACCAAGACAAAACAAGTAAGAATGTATAGTCGGTCAAGCCTGATCGTATGATACCCTACAACACATTATTTACAGACATTTGCAATCATGAACATGCCAAAACTAAATTATGTTATGAGATTAAGACTTTTTTGTACTAAATATTAGATTTATCTAATTTTTCTGTCTTATCTTTCATTTTACTGAATAATCTATCCAATGTATTATATGTTTTATGAGCCATCCTATAATTATTCATATCATAAATATTAGAATTTTGCAATCGTTCTGAAAACATTGGTAAATAAGTTAAAGACTTATAAATTGTAGGTTCAGTTACTGTATTCACACTACCTTCCATATGTCCTTTGTACTGTCCAATCAATTAACAAATCAATTCCCTTGGGAAATTATTATCCCCTAAAATATTTTTGATTCTCATCTTAGTATTCCTATGAAAAACTATATCAGTAACATTTAGAACCTTATCAATAAAATTTTTGGCAGTATTTATAATAACCCTTCTCGGATGTTTCAAATAATAATTAATGATTCTTCCTGAAGAAATTGGCTTTTGGTACCAATCTACTTATAGTTATTCTCTTTTCTTATCACTAATGCGTCTAAATATGGAAGTTTATGATTGCATTCCCTTTCAATTGTAAATTTAATATTCTGGTTTAACATATTTTCTATTTCACATTCTGAAATAATACAAAATAAATCATCTACATATTTTGTAATAATTTTTGGTATTAAAAAAATATTTCCTTGTTTTATTATGATTACAACTTGTGTCACACTATAAAAACACCCTTTATGTACAAGTTTTCTTAATAGTAAGAGATTAAAAAAAAACTCTTAGCAAGTTTAAAATTTGGTCAATAAAACACCAAGAAAATCAATTTCAATGTAACGTAAGTTAATTCCGTCTCTTTTTACAAAAGTTATTTTATTATCTTACCTTTACATCTTTATCACAAAAAAAATTAATAGTTGATGAATAATTCGCCGTTGCATTGCAAGGTGTCGGCGAGATATGACGCATTATTAAATTTCCACTTTCTAATACTGGAGTAGATTGGGATGTGCCATAATTAATAAATCTAAAATTACAAAATTATAAGTAAATTATTTTAGTTACTTAAAAAAGCCACTTACTTATTTTTATAATTAGTTTCGTTTAGTTTCAAAAAGCACACACTACTATCGGCCGGACACATGGCATTTTCGCCATACAACACTGGCTTGCAAATGTTTATTACAAAAGCATTACCTTGACGGTCAATGGTCCTAAGTATACATTCAAATATATAAAATTTAATTAAATGTTAAACATATTATAATGTTTTATAGTTCACCTGTAATTACTATCACTAAGTGGCATAAGGTCGAATGTGTGACCCGTACTGCTGTCGCGTACGCTACATGCATTGCCTATAACACTGTCCGGTTCTGGCAAACAGGCCAAAGGCGTTTCATAGGTTATGTAAAAGGAACATGCATCAGGAGCCTACAATTAAAACATTGAAATTGTCTAATTAGGATAATAAAAACAAAATAATATTAAAAGGAAACAGAACAACATGCGAAGGAAAGATTCGTCAAATGGGTCTAAAACTAGATAGAAAATTCTAAAACATCTATTTTTAATATAACTTCCCAGGAAAAACTTTTTGATTTTTAGTAATAGGTGGTAGTTATTTCATACGTTACCTGGTAAGTAGTTGTCATTACAATTGTCATTATTTTGAAAACTTTAATAAGTACTTACTAGTAATGACCACAACAACTATAGAAGTAATACTATTATTTTCACTACTGAATATTTGCTTACTAATAATCAGCTCAATAACTACTTATTACTTGTGTTGTTTACTTATTAGGTCTATTAACTAGTGATTTTTTGGCTTCTGGTAAGTATATTGTAAGTACTTACAATTCAACTTACTAGTAGTTAAATAATAACTAGATATTTTTTGACTTCTAGTAAGTGTATTGTAAGTACTGAATTCTGTGGACACCTCGAACAAAAATAAGTAGTGATTCAGCCGAAAAATAAGTAGTGTTTATTTTCTCCAACATTATTTGCTAACTTACTTGTTTTTGTTGGGTTAGTTTGTGCATTGTTCATATGCTTTAGTACCATACTGTAGTGCTTAGTAAAAAGGAAGTAAAAAAAGGTTACTGCCTTATTTTTAATTTTGATGCCAATAATTTCCTTTTATAATTTTATTTATTTATTTATATTTATTATTTTATCATAAATAAAATTATTATTAAAATGTTATTTTAACCTAAAAATACATAGCAAAATACGAATACACAAAATTTAAATTTCAGTTTTCTATGATTTTTAATTTTACACTGCCTTTTTCCTAAGTACGGCGCCATAGATGGGTGTAGGGCACTTATTTTGCAGTTCCCTCCCACTCATAGTAAGTGATAGTGCAAAATTGTTGCAATAATTTTGTTGATGTTGCTAATATTTAAATCACCACTTAGATTTAAAAAATAGCATCCTCACTAAACATTAGTGATAGTAATGTTTAAAAATTTTGCAATTCAATAAAATTATCCTGAGCCTAATTCTGGCAGTCGAGATCAAATACTTTTTCGATTCGAAAGCAATTTTGTTTCAGTATCGACTGAAAGAATTAGAAACAAAATTTCTTTCGAATCGAAAAACATTCGATCACGACTGCCAGAATTCAGCTTCATTCAGCTTATTAAATATTTTTTTTTTTTCTTAAATAATTTGAGTGCAACTGCAAACTACAAACTTTAAACAAAAAATTGTTTTTTTTCCATAATTAAACCAACAAATTATTCAGCTAATTGCAAAATTTTATTTTGTTTAATTCGTAACAAAAATCAAAAACCAAGTAGAAACATAATTAATTTTTTTTAGATTTAATGGGAGAATGTTACAATGCAGTTTTGTTGATTATAAGTTCAAATGTTGCAATAAATGCGTCGAGTGCAGATTTTTGCAATAAATATGCATTTAGTTAGTTATAGTAAACAAAATTAGCAATGCCACAAAACTTTTTCAAAGCTGGTGAAAAATAGTACAAGTTAATTTTTTTTACAATTTTATTTTGTGCATTGCTGAATTCAATTAGCAATTAGTGCACCGGCTACCCCCATCAATGCTAAAAGTACATTGTTTATTTTTACAATAATAAGTTATAATTAGGAATGCGATTTTCATGCAAATATATGTTTTTAGTCGATAGTTTAAGAACGATGTCGACCAATTATCTTTCCGAATCATTTAAATTTGCGTTAAAATGGCATCGATTTGTTTTTGCATATTTTGGTGAAAATTCATATTTTTGCATATTTAGGTTTTAAATGCATATTTTGACATTTTTTTTAATTTCCATATTACAAAAAAAAAATTAAATACACAATACAAGATTTGCAAGATTTCGACAAAAGATCCTTCTTTTTCAATGGGCTTAAAATATTTTATCCAAAACTGTTACAAATTACTTGATTGGCACATAAGTTATACCGCGTTGCAGAGTAAATTAGAAGCTATTTCGATAATATCAAAATTTTTAATGAAATGCATCCCTTGATTTCCCTTCCACCGCAGCCAGTAGTAACAAGATGGTTAGATGCTTCAGAATTCTATTCAAAAAAAAATTTTAAGTAATTTAAGAATGTCAGAAGAGCTTGTTGATACCGATAATTGTGCAATAAAAAAAGTAAAATAAATATTAAATTTAAATAACATCAGAAGTCAATAGGCATATGTATTTTCCAATTACGGATATATGTATTGGTGAAACAATTAATAATTAGGTTGGATTTATTTGAATTAATACTCAAATCAAATTAATTGATACTGCAGAAATTTAAATCCACAATGTGAAAGGAAAAATAGCCCGACAAATTCAAAAAAATCCAAAACGTTTTGCAAGAAAAATTAATGATTTCAAAAAAATAAAATAAATTTAAAATATAAATTTTCATATTATTCGAATAATGATAGTTTAAATAATCATTGTACTACAACTAATTATTTCCAATAAAGTTGGAAATTTTTTATCAAAAATTTGGTAAAAAATATAATTCTACAGAATATCATTTGGATATTTTTTTTATTATATCCGATCTTGTAAGAATTTCAAGAATCTGGAAGAATCTTATATTGATTGTGCTTACTTTTGGAAATCCTACCGTTATTTGTTGTTTGCCCTGTGTTTCATTTGGAAACCTAAGTGGAAGTCTAAGTGGAAAAAATTATAATCAAATTTTGGCAAAAATTTCCATATGAGGAATTCAAATATTAACAAAATCGATGGCGAAAATTCAATTACATTTCGGATGAATTTAGAAATTATTATTGAAGAATACCTACCAGATAAATTGAATACTAACCAAGATACCAACATTTCAAACTCAAAACTAAATAATTTTTTTTTTACCGGACAATGACATAAAGAAATACCTAATATTACATTAAATTTCGGATATCTTCTCCGAGAATCAAATATTTTTTCCCTTTTATAATAAAACTTAATTTTTTTTTTTTTAACAAAAAAATTCTAATTTTGTTTTTTCCTATTTATTTATTATTTTTATATGTTAAATAATTTTTTTTTTTAATGTTTGCCGGCATTTTTAAAAAGTTTGTTAAAAAAATAATAATTTTATTTGCTGGTCACACTACGCACATTTATTTGCCCATTTTTGTTTGTTCAAACAGATATTAAATAGCTTCAAATAAAAAATGGGAAAACATGTTTGCCCTGTGTTCACATATAAAAATATTTGTGTAAAAATAAATATTTGAACAAATTGTCAAAAATAAAAATTAAATAAATAAAATTAATTTTTATTAAAACTAAAAATCAACATTTTGATGCAAAATATTGAAACTTTTATGGTTTTATGGTTCAGAAGAGCGAGAACAGTAGTTTTAAAAGTAAAGGAGGATTAAGATAACAAATAAAGGGATAAAGGCAATTTGGTGAAGTGATTTCCAGTCTTATATTCGTTACGGTTTTAGACGCAAGCAATTAAGTGTTTTTAGACAATGGATCTATTGTAAATTACAAACCGATCTTCCCAAAATTTAGTTATGTATATGATTTCTAGGCATATAAATTGAGTTTGTGCAAAATTTAACGATAAAAGGTGCATTTCGCCAACAATTAACGTTTAGTTTTTTCTTGAACGAACGTGCCACTAATTTTTTTTTTTTTCGTCAGCATCCTTTTCTTAATCGATATAACAATGTCCTTCCGTCCGGCTAGCTGTCCATGTTAACCTTATTCGCAAAGTACATGTCGCAATTTTTTATATAATCGGGTGTGTTCCAGAATCCGATTTCACTCGAAAGTGGATTACTTCAGCATTTTTTGTGTTCTGCAATTCACCTCCACATGTTTTTATTCGTTTTCAATTAGAGTAGTAAGGGGTTAGTAAAAGTAAAACGAATCGACTTTTATTCCTATATGTGAGAACATTTTTAGCAAAAACATAATTTTGGTTTTTAGTTTGAAATGTTCTTTATTCAATTTAATGAAAACAGTATGTATTTCACACAAATATCGCGAGTTTCTGCAAATTTCCACTGATTTAGCAATTTTTACAGAATTTTTGACATTTCTTATAGTTTTAGGGACTTTTAATCAATTTTGTGGCTTGTTTGAAATATTAAAAATGATCGCTATTTTTTTGCAATTTTCGCGTATCTTTGTTGCTCTTTTCGGCAATCGTCGCCATTATTAACCCATTTAAGCCCAAACAAAAACTACCGGACAAAAAATAAAATATTGTTTATTTTATTATTTAATTCATTACATATAAACAAAAAACAAAAAAAAAATTTTTTTTTTTTTTTTTTTTTTTTTTTAATTAAAGAGGTGTACCCAAATTGGCACTACGGTCACTAAGATGTTATAGAAATTTCTGAAATTTTAGTTTATCAATAAGGTAAACATATATTGAATAATGTCAAAAACTTTGTCATAAGCCGGAAATAATGAAGTGTTCCCAAATTGGCACAGCGGGCGTAAATGGGTTAAGATAGCCCTATATATAAACCGTAGTCACCTATTTGCGCTGGCGATTATAACGCTAAACATACCTTCTGGGGGTCACGACTTAAAACACCAAAAGGTCGCGTATTGCTTAACACATTCTCTAAAATTTTAAATGTGGTCCCGAGCGGACAACCAACATATTGGCCTACTGATCAGCAAACAAATTCCAGAAAGGCTAAGAAAGTTACTGCAGACTCAGAAAACGGCTTCTCTAGAAAAATATCTTAAGGAACTTGATGCAACTCCACAATCTGACTACTCATTATGGCGTGCAGCTAGAAATCTAAAAAGGCCAGTTATATCTAAGCCACCATTACTGCAAATTTACAAATTGCAAATTTGCACAATGACCATCGTGATTACCCTTAATGTAAATAAATATTTACACCGCTGATATTCCTACAATTTCAAATTGCACAACAACAATTTTTGCAGATGATACCTCGATTCTAAGCTCCGATTTATATTCTGTTAATATAATAAACAACTTGAAATCAGCATTGGTTGAACTAAAACAATATTTTAACAAATGGAAAATTCTATCTAGGTGTTATACTAGATACAAAACTAAATTTCAATCATCACATTCTATACATTGTGGACAAAATAAACAGGGTCACACAAATTATATACCCTTTAATAAACAGAAATCGGATCTCTCAATTGAGAACAAAAAAAATTTAATTAAATCTATTTTTCACCCAATATTGTTTTACTGTACTCCAGTATGATATACGTCAGCAAATTGCCACAGAAAAAAGTTCCAAGTGGCCCAAAAGAAGATTCTAAAGATTATTTTTAAACTTCCGTTTCCTATTCAACGCGACGACTTCAGACACTCGATGGTTTTCCTAGCGTCAATGTTAAATTAAACTATTTAACTGAAAACTTCATCAGAACGTTTATGAAATATTTGTTAGATGTTAAACTTCATATGTATATAACTTTTAAATTTTGACATTCTAATCTAATATTTATCTTAACTCAATTTTTTTTTTATTAACTTGATTTTTTTATTTTCATACATTTTTAATTGTAATTTGTTGTTTAGAGTATAAGTAATATTAACTATAGGGTTAATATAATAATGACTGTTATTGAAAATATATCGGTTTTGTTAATATGAAAATAAAAAAAATAAAAAAAATTTAGTTAAGATAAATATTAGATTATAATAAGCTTTTGAGGACTGTAATTTGACTTAGATTACACATTCGAATAATATGAAAATTAATATAATAAATGTTACTCACCATGATAAATAAATTCCCAGATTCTATTTGTTAAATTTAAAAAATTTTTGATCTGATCTGGAATTTATCCATGCAGAAGACAACAATCGCAATTTTTCGGGGAGTTCATATCGATAAAAAAGTTTGCGACCTCGAAGTTGGATTAAGATATAATTTTACATAGATCGTATCATTGGAAGTAACACAACCGACTATTTTCCTTTGTTTAAAAAGGTTTAAATTTTTTAATGCAGGGAATTTTAAAAATTACATGAACCGAAGCCATAAGACATTTATGGTGACATTGCATGTTGGAAATGCTTAATTTTTTTATCACGCTCACTATCTTTAGCTTAATAAATATTTTAAGAAATCACACAAAAAACACGTCACACGGTCACCTCTAATTCTACATTCATACAATTTTACTGTATAAAGCTTTGCCGTATAAATAATTTTTGTATAAGATAAAGCTCTTTTGTTTAACGAGAGCTTTTCGCAAAAATGCACAGTAGCAGTGAAAAACTGGGATAAAGAATTGGTTTTTTTTTAATTTTGGGTATTTTTCTGTATATTACTTTAATACCATTTTTTTTATGGCAACAAAAATAATATTTAAAATAAAACTTTTTGTTCAGCAAGTATTTCACTATGTCATGACATACCCGATAGAATTTATTTTTTTTCACCCCTGCTTTTGGCATATATTTTGAAGTAAAGTGGAAATTTTTGTGAACGTTTATGAACCAACTTAAAATTTAATAGTATTTTAGTTTAAGTACAAATTATTGTTTTGTGCCGCATACGCGACTTTTCTAAATTTTATTTTAAAAGGTAGCCTTTTGTGCTTCATACGTATACTTACTGCGGTGTATTGAGTTGTTGAATTTTTATTTGCTTTTGCTTTACCCTAAATCTACACTAAAGATAAATATCTCAGCAAGTTGGCAATAACGTCGGCAGAATAACAGAGCAATATTTCTTATTGCTCAGCTTATGTTAAAGGTATGGGAAAACGTATTTATGTTAACTCATAATTTTAAAGAAGTCAAGGAAGTGTAAAAATGACGCCATCTTGCAAAAATTATATTTATTAATACAAATTCTATCCTATTCGACTTATTTTTTAAATGTATATTATTTAATTTGTTTAAGCTTGAGATATTTTTATATAAATATATTAATTTTTATTAAATTTATTTTTTTTTTTTTTTTTGTTAAGATAAAATTTATATTTTTATATAAAAAAGAACTCAAGCTTGAACAAATTAATATAAATTTAAATAAAAAAGATCGAATAAGAAAAAAATTTTATGAATAAAATAATTTTTGTTATTTAATTTAGTGTTTATTAAATTCTTCAATTTAATTCTTTTACTACAATTATAATTTGCTACCATTTCACAAATTTAATTTTTTTTCTCACGCAATTTGCTTCTATTTTTTTTTTTTTTTCTTTTTTGCTTCTTTTTTCAATTGACAACCAAATTTGACGTTTTATGATAGCAATAATTGTCAACGAAAATGGACTAACAATTATTGCAATATGAATTGCCTGCAATAAATATGTACAAAAAATTGCTGTCTACATTAAAGATAACATAATTTTGACATTTACTGCAACATATATGTCGCAATAATTATCTCTGGTATAGACGGGCAGTTAACTACTTTTTTTTACGGCAATGAAGCAAAGCAAGTGCGAAATTTATTTTCTACGTTTGTGTATGAGGAATTTTCTGCATTTGGCGTGCAGAGCAAAACAGTACTTAATAAACTTTAAAATAGTTGATATAGAGCCAAATTAATGCTTAATATATCTTAGAGGTCATAAAAAATATCGTGAAACCGTGAATATACTCCATACCTAACTCAATTTTTTTAAAAATAGTCGGTAGGTCGAACCATTAATGAGCTGACGGTATTTTTGTAATTTTGTATTAAATTAATACGTAAGAGTATTCAATGGGGATTTTCGGTTACACAAATTTACAATTTAGGGATAAACTTTTAAAATTATCTGGGAACCCTGCACAGAATTATTAAAAAACAAGTTTTTCCGTTGATCGCACTTCAAAACTTATTAGAAATCGCTAAACTTTGTACTTTTTAGAGCTGCAAAACTATCGATAGTCGGCCCAATCGATAGTTTCGATAGTTAGCTTAAAAACTATCGATAGTATCGAAAAGTTTCTATGTGCCACTTCTGTGGACACGGTAGTCAGTCGATGAAGGTGGTAAAAATGGAAAAATTTTAAAACTTCATTTACAGAAAACGTTTTTCAGGTATAAAAACCAGCGTATTCACTTTTAATTTCAGTGTCATCTATAGTTTATAATTAATATAAACTTTATATAGATATAGAGACGGGTAATTGGCATCAGGGTTGTCAGTTATTTTCAAAATATTCAACTTAAGTCTAGAAATTTAAAGTTATTTCGTAACCCTTGCGTTAAAAATTCATTTATATAAAATTTTTTGAATTTTTATAAAAAATTTTCAAGGAAATAGAATAAGGTCTTTTACAAAATAACACCATTAATTTTTTTTAAGACTTTTCGTTAAGAAAAAAATGACAGAGGAAAAAATTGCCACATTTAGCGAGAAAACACCACTTATAAGAACCCTGGCTGCTATTATTTTTATTTTTTTTAATAAAAATTATTTAAGCTGAATAAACAAGGTAACACTTTTTAAATTAATGTGTTTTATATGAGGTAGGTACGATTAACATTAATTTAATATATAAATTAGAGCACAATTCTGTGGAAATAAGGAAAAATGCTTAAGTCTATTTTTTAAGTTTTAACGGTGATTTTTTAATATTTACTCCTATTCTAATGCTATGTTCATACCACAAAGTATACAGAGATGTCACGAGACGGAAGATTTTGCGTTTTTTTTTTTTTTGTCTCTTTTTAAGAAAGCTGCCCTTTTTCATATCTCTTTGCATCATCTTTTATGCCGCAATACAATGTACACAAATTTATTTAGTTGAGATTTATTGCAAAGCTTTTGTAAAAATTAACTTTTAAGTTTACCACAACACAAGTAAATAATATTTAAAGGTACGGTCACATATGGCAAACAATTGTCAAATTTTGTTTGCCTGTATTTTTAAAAAATTTGTTTAACAAAATAAAAATTTTATTTTCTGGTCACACTGCGCACATTTATTTGCCCATTTTTGTTTGTTCAAACAAATATTAAATAGCTTCAAATAAAAAATGGGAAAACATGTTTGCCCTGTGTTCACATATAAAAATATTTGCCTAAAAATAAATATTTGAACAAATTGTCAAAAATAAAAAATTAAATCAATAAAATTACTTTTTATTAAAACTAAAAATTAACATTTTGATGCAAAATATTGAAACTTTTATGGTTTTATGGTACAGAAGAGCGAGAACAGCAGTTTTAAAAGTAAAGAGGATTAAGATAACAAATAAAGGGATAAGGGCAATTTGGCGAAGTAATTTCAATCTCTTATACAACTAAATTTAACTAAATTATGAAACTAAAGCATTATTCGACACGGTTTTAGACGCAAGCAATAAAGTATTTTTAGACAGTGGATCTATTGTAAATTATAGACAGATCTTCACGAAATTAAGTTATATGATTTCTAGGCATATAAATTGAGTTAGTACAAAATTTAACGATAAAAGGTGCATTCCGCCATATAAATTGAGTTAGTACAAAATTTAACGATAAAAGGTGCATTCCGCCACAAATTATGTTGGTTTTTGTAACAGAAATATCGATTTTTTTCGGGAGGTTGTTTCACATTTCGGTCCATAACTCTTCTCTACTGAACCAAAAGTTCTGAATTTCAATCCAAACTGCTTGGAAGAACTTGAACGAACTTGCCACTAAAATTTTAATTTTTCGTCAGCATCCTTTTCTTAATCGATGTAACAATGTCTTTCCGTCCGGCCAGCTGTCCATGTTAACCTTATTCGCAAAGCACATGTCGCAATTTTAGAGCTAATCGGGTGTATTCTAGATTCCGAATTTACTCACAAGTGGATTACTTCAGCATTTTTTGTGTTCTGCAATTCACCTCCACATGTTTTTACTCGTTTTCAATTAGAGTATTAAGGGGTTAGTGAAACGAATCGACTTTTATTCTTATATGTGAGAACATTTTTAGCAAAGACATAATTTTGGTTTTTAATTTAAAATGTTCTTTATTCAATTTAATGTAAACAATATGTATTTTCACACAAACATTGCGAATTTTTTAGCCATCTCAATAAATTTTTGGGTTTGTTTCCAAGTTTGCAATTTTTCGTGAATTTTAGCCTAAAAACTTATTTCTGGAAAAGAGTCCTTGTGCCCATAGACAATCTATTATCACCTTACCAAATGTTATTGTAATCGATCCCTATTTTACCAAAGATCTTATACAACTACCACTTCTGTTAATATCTTTTAATGTCCTAATAATCTTAAAAATGTTGGTTTTGGCAATAATTTATATAATAGGTTGTATGTCAAGGCGAATTCATTTTCAGGTGGCGTTGAAAACACAGCTGTGCTACTTTTTTTTCTTAATTAGAGAGAGAAATGTCAAAAGTTCCTTGTGATTTTGACATATGGATCAACGAAAGCAACAAAAAAATACATTGTTGTGTTTTTGGTGTTGTTACTTGTTGTAGTATCGACACCACCGTTTACATGAATTCGCCTTGTTGTATGTCGTGTCAAAATTTTGTCTTGGTAGGCCAAGAATTGATTCTAGGTTACTTGCTACAATCACTTCAAGACGAAAAATCTTATAAAGAATCCGATGTCGGTAAATTTTTCGGCACAAATAAGTTTTATATAAATCTAAAATTCATTATATAATTTTATTTTGGCGGGTCTATGATTGTCCACTGACCCCAAACTGGTACACTCTCGAAAATTGATCTATTCATATAGATACGCCATGCTTGCAATGCATAATTCGCAACATAGGCTCTTATGTTATACCCATTTTAAATAAATTACCTATTTACTTTTATTTTTTTACATATGTAAATAAGTTTTTTCGTCATTAAAAAATTATTTAATTTTGTTAATTTTTTCAATTTTATTCAATAATTTTTATTTTAAAGCTTTTTATTTGCCGCTGTTTGATCTTACAAAATTTTTGTAAGAACAAATATTTATTTGCCTAAAAACGAGGAAAATATTTGACGTTAAATGGTCACATTAGGAGCATTTTTGTTTGCTAGCAAATAATTTTGTTTGCCCAAAATCAGCTGTTTTTCTGTTTGCCCCTCAAAAATATTTTGTGGTCAGATTAGGGCAAACAAATATTTGATATTTTTTGTCAAATGTTTGCCATATGTGACCGTACCTTAAGTAAATAAATAACATTATAAAACAAAAAAATATTAATAAATACATTTTTTTTGTACAAAACACGTTTGTTGAACTGATTTGTGTTTTGTTATTTTTGTTTTGATCACGCTATTTGTGTTGAATGTTGCGGTCTGTTTTTACACCTTGCCACTTCACTACCAAAAAAGCTTTCTGTCTCTTTCTTCGAAAGCTGCCCTCGCAACTGACTTGGGCCTTTTTCACACGTCACTTTTTTCATCTCTGTATACTTTGTGGTTCATACGACGATATAAACTACTCGTTTCGATCTCTGAAACTAGTTTGCCAAACATGCTGTTTATACGATTCATTCTTGTTTCATTTTGACATTTTTTTTATGCTGTTAGTGTGATTTTTTTTTAAATAGATAAAACAGTAAATTAAACTTAAAAATATATTATTTAATACTTTTATTAATATTATTATGTTATAATTATCACTTTACTTTATTAAACATCAATTTTTGTTTTGTTTTTTTTTTGTTTTGATTTTTTTGAGAGCTAGTTCAGATAAACTAACGATAAATGTTATCAAAATTGGAGATGATAGTACATTTTTCCTGTTTCGCAGCCTGTTTCAAAATGAAACGACCTGTTTCGCTCTCAACATTTTGTATGGGGAAACAAGTCGTTTCAGTCATGTTTGGGGTGCGAAACTGGTATAAGAGAGCGAAACACGAATATTGCTGTCCGTGTGAACATGGTATAATATAATCATCCCTTTTAGGGATGGGCAAATTGAAAAATTATATCGATATATAACGAATCGATATTTTTTAAGAGTATCGATATTTATTATTTAAAAAATATCGATATATCGAACGTTTTTTGCTGAAACTATTACCAAATTAAAAATTTAATATACCTTTGTACATACATACATATTTATATTACGAAAATTTTAAATGGAAGTAAATAAGTCATGGAAGTACCAACTTATCTTAAAATTTGAATTGCACCCGAAAAGTACCAACTTTAACTAGAAATGTTTTTGATGGTTTTAGTTAAACCAGTTATCATCAGATATGGACATCACGAGCACTCTCTGTTTTATGTGCTCTTCTGTCAATCTGCTTCTTGTATCCGGAACTGCTTCTTGTAAATGCCAATCAGTTTATGCCATGTTTCCACGACGATTGGAATCACCTGCTTCGCTCTCTGAATCATGTTAATGAATCATGGTGTTTACACGACGTATTTACTTGCTTCGAATTGGCAGTTGTCTTTAGTAAACAAATCAGTGTTGTTAACTTTGCATTTTCAAAACGCACCAAAATGAAGAAAAACAACGCAGCAAGTTTAGAATTTCTTTTTTATTTAAAATATTTATTTTGAAAAAGTTTATTATTGCATTTTTACAATTAAATACCGCTTAGAAAATTTAATAGTTCGAAAAAGTTAACCCCTTGGAATATTTCGGTTTACTTTTTCACGATTCTACTGTAGATAAACTTGCGATAAAAATTGGAGAAGAGAGTAATTGTTCGTGCTTCGCAAGTAGATTCGATATGAATCTACTTGCTTCGCTCTCAAAATTTTGTATGGCGAAGCAGTTGCTTTGTTCATGATTGGCATGCGAAGCATGAATAGAGAGCGAATCACGTACCGTGGAAACATGGCATTAGATCTTCATATTAGTTTAAAAAACATATGATGCATGCAGTGATGCCAATTCTTAAAAAACCATATTGTTTGAAAAATGGCTAAAATTTAGAGTTTTCAATGAAGACTGACTTTAGAAAATATCGAATTCGATAGTCGTATTTCAATATCGATATATCGGTATTTTTAAATATCGGTGATATATATCGATTATTTTTTATTTAAATATCGATATTTTGATACATCGATATTTTTTGCCCATTCCTAATCCCTTATCTGCGGAAATATTTTTCTACAGCTTTTGTTCCTAAACATTCCTAATGTCACAGATCGGAAGTAAACTTGAGTTTTAATTTCAAATATTATTGCACATTGAAAAAAGATACGCAAAGAGTAATTTTCCTATAACTTCCTGAAAAGTCGTACAAAATAATTGAAACTTTAACCGTGTGTACTTATGATTGTGAAGATCTTAGGGCTACCATTGTTTCTAGTTGTTATTGCATTTGTACTTTTGAATACAAAGGTCTTTAAAGAACTCAAATTTAGGTTAAGTCAACTTAAATACTTTTTCCTTTTTCCCAAAGAACTAAAAAAGTTTGTGCACTGCTTAAAACTTGCATCGAATGAGTTGTTAAAAATGTTTCATTAACTACATCTAATCAACTTTGCAGTTACTTTTAAAATTTTCCGATAGTATCGATAGTGATAAAAACTATCGATAGTCCACCAAAAATAAATCTATCGATAGTACTATCGATTGTTTTGCAGCTCTAGTACTTGGTGGTTAATTCTGATCAAGGTATATTTATAACAGGTAGTCTCGGAAAGCCAGCTGTTTATTTTTTATTTGCTTGTTTTGTGGTACGAACTGTCAAATGTTGTATAGTAAACATGTAAACAAGTTTTTTGTCTCTATATTTTGTCTTTTTTGTCTCTTATCAACCCCTTTGCCTTTTGACAGTTCGTACCACATAACAACAATAAAAAGCCCTGTTGTTTGTTTTATTGTACAATTGTTGTAATCTTGCGGCTACCTGCTATAAATATACCTTGATTCTGATGAATCAGCATTTTAATTAACCAGTTTGTAAGAAAAAAAAAAACAAATACAGCATTCAAATAAAAATACATAAAAACAAGTTTTTTATTTAATAATTTTAATATTCAAATTCATAAAAAGACAAAACGTTTACCAAGTGATATTAAAAAGGCGCGCAAGTTTCCTCATAACCTCCAGAAAGAAAACCCGCTAGATTTACTAGAAAATCTCAAAATTGCCATCAGTAACTTTAATGTCATTTTAAATACGCACCAAATTGTTAAAAACAAATATGAACAAATTATGTGCTAAATAATAAAACACTCCAAAAAAAATCAATTCATATAAATAAACCCTTATTATTTTTTTATTAAAACATTAACAAATAAGTCACAATCTGATGAAAATCGAAAATTAAATTAAATTAAGAATACATATTTGTTTATCAGTTAAAATTAAAAAATAAATCTGGTTTTAGAATAAGAAATCTTAAATGAACGTTGTGTTAATCTTAACTTGTGAAAATGTAAACAAAAATTAAATTTCCAAATTAGACCCAAAAAAAACTCAAATTATTTTAACGTCTAAATAAGTACGATAACACCAAATTTACTCATCTCTGCAACTCTTAAACAATTTCTAGAACGTTAAAAAATAAAAATTTTCTTAACTTAAAAATGGAAAATATTTTACCAAATATTTATTTACTTTCTGAAATATTTGAATATTTAAATTTAAAGGATCTACTAGTGGTTGCAAAAGTTTGTACAAGATTTCAAACTGCAATCACAAAATTTTTTCAATGGAAATATAAAGAAATTGAAGCGTTTAAGACTCACCACCACTATATAATAAACAATAAAATGACAAAGCAATATTATTTTAATTATACTTTTATCAGACCAAAGAGTGAAAATCGAATGCTTTTAAGTCATGAAGACTTTTTGGATTTTCTGCATTTGAACTCCAACAATATTGAAACATTAGTATTGCATTTAAATGCAGACTATGAAGACTTTAGCTATAAAAGCTACTACCAGGACAAGAAGTATTTAAAAAATTATCAATTCAAGAAACTTAAAAAACTTGTTCTTGATAGAACCGAATTAACAGCAACTGAACTATATTTTATTATTGAAAGTTGTCCAAACTTAAAAGAAATTAAATTAAGCGGCTTTTTAAATGAAAACGAAAATGTTAAAGAAACTGCTTGGATTGACGATATACCAATGATAACTTTGGACAATAGAAAACTTATCAAATGCTTCGATTTTGCCGACATTGTTTTAATAGATGGATATTATCCGTACCGTGAAGATGAATATCTTTATTTAGAACACATTGAAGAACTATTGAACACACAAACTACAAACGCTGTAAAACTTATGATTGAGAACAATACAAATAATCAAAACCTAAAAACCAAATTAAATCAATCAACATTTTGTGAATCATTTGCATATGGGCAATTTGTGAAACAAAATTATTTTAACAAATTTTACGAAAAAAATATAAATAATTTTTTAAATTTAAAACAATTAACAATTGTTGCAGACCTTTTCGTTAATACTTTTAAAGATTTATTTGTTGCACTAAATACCAACTGCAAAAATCTAGAATATTTGAAACTAGAGTACTGTACAGTAAAAGAGTTTGTGCCACTTTGTACATTAAAAGAACTACATTTTAACAAGTGTTGTGGTCTCTCATGGAATGATTTAAAACTTATTTTAAGCCAGCCAATGCAGTTAAAAACTTTCACTTCTACATGTATAAAATACGACGGTCAATATGAATACTTTGATATTTCGGAGCAACTGCAACATCTCGCTTTCCGTCATTGTGTTCTGGCAAATAACAGTATGTCACTGAACTTTAAAAATTTAACTTCATTACATTGGTCAAGTCCGGTTTTAACAAGACAAAAGTGGATAAGTGCTATAAACGTTCCAGCGCTACAGATTTTGGAAGTAAGGTCAAGCCATTTAATAGTGGAGAACTTATGTGATTTTAAAAGTTTAAAAAAACTTGTTTTAAATGTATCGGAAGTTTTGAATGCTCAAGAATTTTTTCTGATTTTGCAACATCCATCTTTGATTTATTTGGCATTTAATGACGACCCACAACAAAAATTTTTATATTATAAAAATTTTTTAGCGACACTTCAGGAAAAAAGTGAAGTTATAGGAACCAATTTACAATTAATAGATGTTTGTTTTAACGACAACTGCAATTTTTTTGATTTTTGGTGTAAATTATTCGCCAGTAAATTAAATTTGACATTAAGAATAAAGTATAATTGTCCACAAGCTGACGATTTTAATGAAGATAGTTGCTATAAAATTTTATCAAATATTGTTAGCTATAAAAATCAACTCAGTCGATTAAAGAGTGTTAATGTTTGTGGTTACAATATAGGTAAGTTGATGATTTGTATTATCTTTTTATTTAACGATCTTTATATTCATGTCCATAAAGAGGTGCTTTGCATATTATGAACCAAAAATTAAAAAAAATTTTATAGTATCATTCGTGGTTATAAAAAACCTATTAGTACAGTGTAGAACTACACGCATTTATTTTAACAAATAAATTATCCTTGGTTCGAACTTTACTTTTCGAATAGATATTTATATTTTAACTTAAGGTCCTCTTTTATATAAAGCTTGTATAAAAAAATTAAATTTTATACAAATAGTTATGTAATCAAAATTTATATAAATAGTTGTGTAATAATTAAATCTTGTAAGAAAAATAACTAAATGTAGATCTTAAGACATTGTTCCAACGTTGTTCTTAATAAAATTTAACGAAATTCTTACAATTTCTATATAGTATTGATTATTTTGGTTACGAATTATAAGAACTAAAAAACATTAATGAGATAGCATACCATTTATAAGTTTAATAACTGCCGAATTTAGCAATTTTAATTACTACTTTTCTCATTCTAATCCCGCAGAGCTCTGCGCTTGTCTGCAGGAGAGCAGAGCCTCTGGCGCGAATCGAACTTGCAACACTCGCACTTATACACAAGCTCACTACCAACTAGCCTACCGTAAAATAAGTAACAAAGTTTAAGACAACAACATTTTCATAACGAGTTTATCGCTAGGACCTAATAAGAAGCTTATGTGAATTTATGAAATTTTATGTCAATTTATGAAATTGAATGTCATTTTATGAAATTTTAGCATCATTTAAAAGCAAAATATTTGTGATTTACTTCTTTTTTTAAAAATTTCATTAATACTGTGACAGATACTATCATTCTTAGTAAATAAATGTTACAATAAATTAATCTAAGGAGTAAACACTAATATTTATCTATTTTTGTTATCGTTATAGGTTTAAACAAGCTCAAGGATGATTTTAATGGAGCTTTTGAAGAAGCAAAATTGGTATCGCAAGACAATCAATTTTACAAGAAAACGCAATATGTATTGCTGGAAAATAATATGAATTAAAGATACATACCAAATATGTATACATTATTAACTTAGTGTAGATGTTAAAAAACAAAACGAAAATATATCGCTTGTTTGTAAGTTAAAAATACCAAAGTTTCACTTAACATCACTAATGGATAGTAAATCATTGTTATGAAGATATTATAAATATTTCTTATAAATATTTTTGATTAGGCTTACTTACGTTCATTAAATTTAATTTTCATAAAATTATTTTTATGAATAAAGGAATTTTACAACATGAAAATTAATTAAAATTGTTATTGATAATCTTTCATTATTGACAAAAGTACGGAAAAAACAGAAGTAAGGAAAAACATGTAAAATCAATTAAAATTGATAATCATTCAAAAAAGCAAACTGCGATCTACCAAAGGTTAAAATACAATTTGGTTTAATGATTGATGTTTGACTATTGACGTCAGCAGTCGTCGATGGCTGCGAGTGTAAGACGGCAAATCCATCTGAGGTGATCGAGTGGTTGCGATCGAAACATGTCATGGTAACCTGCCCGCCAGGGTTCAAGCCCCAGCCACGGGCAAGAATGAACGATTATCAATAACAATTTTAATTAATTTTCATGTTGTAAAATTCCTTTCTTCATAAAAATAATTTAATGATAATAAAAATATGAAAAATTTGGATTAAAAACCATAAATAGTTTAACAAAATAACCACAATACTAATTATTTCTTATAAAGATATTGTAAACTTAACTCTTGAGAACAGAACAAAATTTTCTTTTCTATAATGTTCGGTATAAATTTAAAACTTTAAAGTCGTTTTATGTAAAACTAATATTTTTAAATTATGAGCGATGTATCGTTACCATCAGTTGTAAAGGTGCTAAGTCCACATTTTTTGATTTAATGCAATAAAGTTAACAAAAATACATAGTTTGCAGAAAAAAGGTATTTTATAGGTTTCATTTGTTGTTTTGCAATGGTATGTAAAAGTCCAATAATTATACATTATAATGTTAAAGACTAGTTTAAACTATCACACAAGTTTTATGTATTCGATAATAGTTTGTGAGATAGAAATCTAATGAGTTTTGTTGCGATTGTCAAAAATTCGAATGTAACATTAAAGTTTGTACTGACACTATCACATTTGAACATGCTTTTGTTAAAATTCAACACTAATGCAATGAAATGTATTATTTATCAAAGTTTTTCTTGGGATTCAAAAAATTAATTGACAAGGTTTCGTTTAAATGTGCTTAATTCCCATTTCATACTATTGATAGACTGAAATTTATTGTTGAAGGGATAGGCTATTCCTATGCGCATTTCACTGGTTGCTTAGGCCAGATTGTTAGGAAACTTCATACAAAAATGTTGGAAAAACTAAAAATATTATACAATAAAACTGTTAAGCGAATAAGAATTATAAGCCCCAGTTTTAATTGTAACAATATCAAAACTTAAACAAAAACAACAACAATTAAAAGTGAGTTTATCTTTTCTTTTTTTAATTGTTTAATTGTAACAATATCAAAACTTAACCAAAAACAACAACAATTAAAAGTGAGTTTATCTTTTCTTACAGTCCCGACTACAATTGGTTGATTTTTTGTCAACTCTAAATGTAGTTGTACGTGGGTAAAGAAAAAATAAAAACAAATTACTTTATTTTATTTTGCCAGTTCAGTTTTATTTACACTGCCACATGCATATTAGTAATTAAAGTTTTTCTTGGGATTCAAAAAATTAATTAACAAGGTTTCGTTTAAATGTGCTAAATTCCCATTTTATACTATTGATAAACTGAAATTTATTGTTGAAGGGATAAGCTATTCCTATGCGCATTTCATTGGTTGCTTAGGCCAGATCGTCAAGAAACTTCATACAAAAATTATTATTGTTTTAAAAAATTTCAAAAAACGATAAGGTCGTATGGGGTCGATACTATCACACTTTTATATATTACTTGAGGTTTTGACATGTATTAAAACAAAGTATAATAGTGTTAACTAGCCTTCAAGAAAAAGTAAAATATGAAATTTAAAAAAAAAACAAGTTAGAGTGCTATATTTGGCTGTGCCGAATCTTTGATACCCTCCACCGACAGTTCGAATATTTCAGGAATGATATCTATATGATGTCTATTTATTATTAATTTATCTTTATAAAACAGACATCAGCATTAAAATTGGTTGCGGTTTAGGCCTTTATTAAATTATTGACCACCAATTTTGATTAAAATATTTTAATTCGTAACAGTTTAAGCCGAACTTAAATGATTTTCAGGAGGGGGATTTATATTGGAGCCATGGTAAGTTATGGCCCAATAATCCCAAAATTCTGCAGAGTGATTTCTGGTGTTAAAAACAGGGACCGTAACAGTTATTCCTTTTTTCATAAAAGTCTGATGAAAACAGTTATTTTTTGATTTTTATTTTTTTGAACAAAAATAACTGTTATTTTTTGATTTTTATTTTTTTTAACAAAAATAACAGTTATTTTTTGATTTTTATTTTTTTGAACAAAAATAACGGTTATTTTTTGATTTTTATTTTTTCGAGCAAAAATAAAAGTTATTCCTTAAAGAAATGTTCGTGTTATAATAATTTTGTTGACTTTAAATGTTTATTTTATTGTGTAATTATCATTGGGATTTCATATGTACATTAAAAGTAATATTTAGTCAACAAAATTATTATTACACGTACATTTCTTTAAAGAATAACTTTTATTTTTGCTCGAAAAAATAAAAATCAAAAAATAACTGTTATTTTTGATTGAAAAAATAAAAATCAAAAAATAACTGTTATTTTTGTTCAAAAAAATAAAAATCAAAAATTAACTGTTATTTTTGTTCAAAAAAACCTGTTAATTTTGATCGAAACAATAAAAATCAAAATTATAAAAATCAATATATTTTATCAGAGACAAGTTTATAAGGATCAATATGGTATACTTGAATCAGTTTTTCGACATTTTCTTCTTGATGTTTTTTTTTTGTTTTAAAATTCCAATATAACTGTTATTTTCGGTCCCTGATTAAAAAACATAAATTTGAATAAATTACACTACAGCGGTGGCCATATGAAACTAAGTTGGAAGAAATTTTACCACAAGAAATATATCTGGTATGATTTTAGGCTTATTTAATTAATTTACCAGAGTGGGCTTTATATGGGGCCAATCGTAAATTATATACCCATCATCACGAAATTTTTAGTGCTGTTTCAAGTCCTATAAACTGTGAAGTATTTAATTTTATTCTGAAAGCATTATTTATTACGGTTTTATGAGTACCAAACTGTTTTTCGGTAGTAGGGTTTATATGGGGCGCCTATAGTAAATGATGGACCGATCTTCAGAAAATTTAACAGTATCATTTCTAGTCCCATAAAACTGTTACGTGCCAACTTTTGTTATGATAGCATTATTAATTATGGTTTTAAGCGCACTTAACTGTTTTCCGGGAGTAGTGTTTATATGAAATTTCGCAGTGTAATTTCTAGTCCTAAAAAAACTGTGACGGATTGGATAACTTAGTGTACCCTCTTCACAACTTATTGCGGTGGAGGGTATAAAAAATATTAAAACTTGTTGGTTGTAATTTTTTAAATAAGTTAAATAAGACTTAGCAAAATAAAAACAAAACTGCAAGTTTATTCTCCCTCTTGTTAAATTAATTCAATTGAAAATAGCTTTTTTACGACTCAAGGTAACAATATTATAAATTATTAAATGGAATAAATGTACATATCTCCTCTTTTTACCAATAAGCAATTTCCGGCATTCGTTAGCAATTTTTGCAAATATCAAAAATTCCACCGCATCGCCGTGTGGGGCACCCAACAATATAAGAAATATGTTGTCACTTTTCCTCTATCGTGAAAAAAGTTTCCGCGCCGAAAGCGTTGAAGTGTTGTTTTTATACATTTGTTTTTTTTTATTTCAACAGTTACTTTTGTCTTAAACAAGTTATTTTTTGTTTTAATTCTTATATAATCTAAAATAGCAAACCATTTTTCATAAGTCTAGTGCAAGAGTTTGATCAAAAAGCTATAATTTAAGCTGACAAAGTACCTTTCTTTAACTTTTAAATTTTTTTCTTATGTGACTTTTAGTTTAAAATCATCTCCAACTATTTTGATAAGATAGTTAAACAAACGTTAAGTAAATATTAAATAAACTTCACGAAAGGTAATGAATGCTTCTTAATGCACTGGGTAAGACAACCGTCTTAAATTAAAAATCACCAGCGCAGAAATATATGCGCCCAGCGTGCACTTAAGGTGATGCAGGATATACATACATGTGTCCATTATGTAAAACCACACGCACATTAAACTTATATCTTACAATTTCTAGTCTTTTTCGCTCATTTTAACAATAAAAATACATATCGTCAGCTCAGATTTGGTTTGGTGCATATAATGGATAAATTACCAGGATATGCGCCAAACCAATTCTGAGCTGACGATATGTAAACCTATATATGTTTGTACAAAAAAAATCATAATTTTAAAGATATAACAATTGTAAGACACTTTAGAAATCACTTTCGGTGCCGAAACTTTTTTCACCGAATGAACCTAAAAAACAGTTTTTTATTATCAGAACAACATTTCCCACATGTTAAAAAAAGTAATGACCCTAATGTACATATTAGGGTATTCATTCGGTTAACCCATTAATTACTACCCGATTAACTGATCGGTTAATTTAAAATTGGCTTTATTCGATTAACTGATCGGTTAATTTAAAATTGGCTTTATTCGATTAACGATTAAACCGGTTAATTTCAGTCGATTAACCGATGTAACAAAATTTTGAATCTGTTGTAGTATTAAACCATATTTTTTTGTGTTTTTAATTATGGGTGAGTTCCAAAACGTCAGTTGCAAAGCAACTCGCTTTTTTTTATGCATTCTGCAATGCAACCATGAAGAATTTTACAATGTTATCTGTACCAAAATTTATCAAAAAAGTTACCAAAGTACACCAAAAATTTGTGATTAGAAATATTTTTACATACAATATATTTTCTTCTAGAAATACGGTACAAAAACAGAAATTAAGGAATTCTTAAATAAACTTTTTTGCAGAATGTTCGGTGCTGATCTTTGTCAGGATGAGTTAGATGATGACCTGACAACAGAAGAAACTCTCGATAGTAACACAACGACAGAATTAACCGAAACAATTAGAAGTGGTAAGCATTAAAAAAAAATAAACAGGACTCTAATGGCATAATGGAAGATTAATATGATTAAAGGAAAATGACTGAAAAATTATATAATCTGTATAATGGGTTGCTTTCGATTTCTCCAACATCTTCGATCAGTGAAAGAATTTTTTCCAAGTCCAGTTTTATCAAAACTTAATAAAAGAATCACTTAAATCCTAAACATTTAAACCAATTTATTTTTCTAAAACACTATTTTATAAGATCTCCTTAAACTATAATAATAAAATAATTAATAATGTTATCTCACAGTTTTTTTTTTTTTAATTAATACATAATATGTATTAATTAAAAAATATGTATTACATACATATTTATTAATTATTTTTTTGTTTGCTCGTTTTAGTTCAAGAATTGTTATGTTATTGCTTTTTTATTAATAAACTCCAAATACATATTAAATAATTTTAAATTTTTATTTATTGAAATTACTTAATTTAGAAAAAAAACCTTATTAACCGGTTAACCGATCAATAACAAAATTAACCGATTAAACCAAAACCTCGATTAATTAATCGAGCGATTAACCGATTAAAGCAAAAGCCCGAATAAATAACTACCCTAGTACATATGTACAAAAACAATTATTAATTATATTTATGTATGTATATCCCCCCAATAAAGTTTTGAATTTAATACTTACATAAGATGTTACTCGCGATTGACTTTTATCCAATGTATAGTCACAACCCAAGAATACATGGAGTTGATAGATTTCATCTTTTTTACTAGAACTTGAACATTTTTCACCATTCGAAAAACTAAAATACATTTTACCATTATGATAGTTTAATTGATGCTGAGTGCCTAACATAATAAAAAGAAAATATTCATATTTTAATAAACGTTTCTACGTGTAATTTAAAAATTTTTAATATACTTAACCTAATACATATTCTTTTTGATCCGATCTCTTAAGACATGCAGCCACATCAGAACGATCATGACATATACGTGTTATATTTCCGCATATATTAAATTCGAAAGTGTCACCCAAATCACTGCGTGTGAGATGGGCAAAGTCTGAATGTAAGGCACTAAAGTCAAATTTATAGCCATAGACAGGTTCCGTAATGAAGCATTCATTTGTAGATAAAATCTGTAAATAGCAATAATATATTTAAATGTTAATAGCAATTTCAAAAATAAATTTAACATAGAATCTGTGAATATAAACTTAATTGTGAATGTGAAAACGAATTACGCTAAGTTTATCTGCTTCCTATAGACCCCCTTCTTTCCGTCAGTTTTAATTAGGGTTTTTCCCGGGAATTCCCGTTTTCCCGGGATTTTTCTTGCGGGATCCCGGGAAATAAAAAATTCCTCATAACTTCAGAAAATAGCTATTTATACTTTGAAATTTAGTTTTCTATTCTCTAAAAATTCGCATCTGTGGATGGGTTGTGGATTAGATTAATTACAAGAAGTGAGTACATGTATTTAAATCTATGTCTCCTGATGCAATAAATCTACTAAAAGCAGAATGGGCAGTGCAACAGTTGATAATTATTACATCTAGTGAAGAGTTAATAAAGTACATTAATTCAAAATAAGATGCAGGCAGTAAAGTTTCATTGACCATGAACAAGTCTTAAAAATAGGAGATACCTAAACATATCGCTCCTTTATTGCAACATAGTCATATCTACAAAAACAAACGATCTTGGCAAAATGCGATCAAAGTTTTCAAAATGTACCGATTTAAAGAAAATATGTATATCTTATAACTTCGGTTCAGTTTGGGATATAATACGAGAAGGTATGAAGAAATACTTTGCTAAAGTTACTTAAAATTTTGAGATATGACTATGATGCAATGAAGGAGCGATATGTTTATTAGGTGATAAACACATATTTTCAATTTGTGTTGGTTTATATACCCGTGAAATTCGGGGAAACCGAAATAAAATAACATTTTGGAAACTCGTGTAAGATACTTCAACATACAACTTAAAAAACACATTGTCCTAAAGATTACAAATGGACCTATTAAAATTGTAAGAAGCAGTCCGCGTGATGCCTTTTTGCATCAAACTTGACATACATTTGACTGATATAGACGTTGTTTATAAAAAAGAAAAAATTGCTTCTGATTGTGAATCCGAAGCTACAACGGTGCACTTTTAACTATTTGTCCAACCTCGGTAAAAAATTAAAGAAATTTTTCGGAAACATGATAATTAATAAATAAAATCAGGAATATACTTTTTGACGACTTACAAAGCGCTTGGAGTGTATCAGAAAGTTATTTCCTAAGCCATTAAAAAATGTTATGTATTTCTTTAAAGTATTTTATCTATTTTATTAATTAACTTTTTGATTTCATATCTTGAGTACCTCAATTTTTATTTTGTTTTTACTATTGTTTTATGAATTATCCAGAGCATAATAATACTGAATAAAAGCATAATATTAGGGAATAAAGGCGTGAGGTAATAATAATTCAAGTTCCTATTTCAATCTTTAATTAATTTTTTAGTATTGAACCATTTCATTTACTTTATTTGTAAACAAGTTCCCTTACCTTTTTATAAAGTTTTTTTTTCATTAATTAATACCAAAATTTACTTTGTATTATTTATATGGAGCGGGATCCCGGGAAATTTAAAAAAATTTCCCGCTTTCCTGGGAATCGAAAAAGTCCGGGAAAAAAACTCTAGTTTTAATGAAAAATTTTGATTTTTTATAATAAAAACTAGCTGTTAAAGCCCGGAGTTGCCCGGGGTAAAACCATCATGGACTTAAATATATAGTCATAAAGTCATTACCTAAAGGTACGTTCAGACTGATGAAATATTTGGTAGCAAACATCAAATATTTTATTAACGTATTCTGAACACAAAATATTTTTAAGTGTCAAATTAAATAACAGCTGATTTTGAGCAAATAAAAGTATTTGCCGGCAATCAAATATTTGTCCAATGTGAACACAAAAAATCAAATATTTTAGTAATTTTTGAGCAAACATTTATTTGATATTACAAAAAAATTGTAAGAGCAAACAAGAGAATAGAATAGAAGCAATTTTTCCTGTAAGTTTTCGGATTCTTTACAGTTTTAAAGATTCTTAATAATTTAAAAGATTTGTTATTCGTGCTTAATTCCCAGTTTTTTTTCTTGATAAAAACACTGAAATTTATTATTGATGGGATAAGCTATTCCTATGCGCATTTCACTGGTTGCTTAGGCCAGATCATCAGGAAACTTCATCCATAAACATTTTGGAAAAACTTAAGATATTTAACCAAATAAAACTGTTAAGCGTATAAGAATCATAAGCAACAGCTCTACTTGTAACAATATCAAAGTTTAAACAAAAACATCAACAATAAACAGTGAGTTTATCTCTTCTTACATTCCCCACTACAATTGATTGGAATTCTTCCAACATTAATTGTAGTTGTAAGTAGGTTAAGAAAAAACAAAATGCAAAAAAAAACTTGCAAAAGCATGTTGCCAGGTAGTTTTTTTAGGCCGTGCACTTGCCAGTTTATTATCAAAAGTAATTTCTTGGGAATACAAAATTTTAATTTAAAAGATTTGTTATTCGTGCTTAATTCCCAGTTTTTATTCTTGATAAAAACACTGAAATTTATTATTGATGGGATAAGCTATTCCTATGCGCATTTCACTGGTTGCTTAGGCCAGATCATCAGGAAACTTCATCCATAAACATTTTGGAAAAACTAAAGATATTTAACCAAATAAAACTGTTAAGCGTATAAGAATCATAAGCAACAGCTCTACTTGTAACAATATCAAAGTTTAAACAAAAACATCAACAATAAACAGTGAGTTTATCTCTTCTTACATTCCCCACTACAATTGATTGGAATTCTTCCAACATTAATTGTAGTTGTAAGTAGGTTAAGAAAAAACAAAATGCAAAAAACAACTTGCAAAAGCATGTTGCCAGGTAGTTTTTTTAGGCCGTGCACTTGCCAGTTTATTATCAAAAGTAATTTCTTGGGAATACAAAATTTTAATTTAAAAGATTTGTTATTCGTGCTTAATTCCCAGTTTTTATTCTTGATAAAAACACTGAAATTTATTATTGATGGGATAAGCTATTCCTATGCGCATTTCTCTGGTTGCTTAGGCCAGATCATCAGGAAACTTCATCCATAAACATTTTGGAAAAACTAAAGATATTTAACCAAATAAAACTGTTAAGCGTATAAGAATCATAAGCAACAGCTCTACTTGTAACAATATCAAAGTTTAAACAAAAACATCAACAATAAACAGTGAGTTTATCTCTTCTTACATTCCCCACTACAATTGATTGGAATTCTTCCAACATTAATTGTAGTTGTAAGTAGGTTAAGAAAAAACAAAATGCAAAAAACAACTTGCAAAAGCATGTTGCCAGGTAGTTTTTTTAGGCCGTGCACTTGCCAGTTTATTATCAAAAGTAATTTCTTGGGAATACAAAATTTTAATTTAAAAGATTTGTTATTCGTGCTTAATTCCCAGTTTTTATTCTTGATAAAAACACTGAAATTTATTATTGATGGGATAAGCTATTCCTATGCGCATTTCACTGGTTGCTTAGGCCAGATCATCAGGAAACTTCATCCATAAACATTTTGGAAAAACTAAAGATATTTAACCAAATAAAACTGTTAAGCGTATAAGAATCATAAGCAACAGCTCTACTTGTAACAATATCAAAGTTTAAACAAAAACATCAACAATAAACAGTGAGTTTATCTCTTCTTACATTCCCCACTACAATTGATTGGAATTCTTCCAACATTAATTGTAGTTGTAAGTAGGTTAAGAAAAAACAAAATGCAAAAAACAACTTGCAAAAGCATGTTGCCAGGTAGTTTTTTTAGGCCGTGCACTTGCCAGTTTATTATCAAAAGTAATTTCTTGGGAATACAAAATTTTAATTTAAAAGATTTGTTATTCGTGCTTAATTCCCAGTTTTTATTCTTGATAAAAACACTGAAATTTATTATTGATGGGATAAGCTATTCCTATGCGCATTTCACTGGTTGCTTAGGCCAGATCATCAGGAAACTTCATCCATAAACATTTTGGAAAAACTAAAGATATTTAACCAAATAAAACTGTTAAGCGTATAAGAATCATAAGCAACAGCTCTACTTGTAACAATATCAAAGTTTAAACAAAAACATCAACAATAAACAGTGAGTTTATCTCTTCTTACATTCCCCACTACAATTGATTGGAATTCTTCCAACATTAATTGTAGTTGTAAGTAGGTTAAGAAAAAACAAAATGCAAAAAACAACTTGCAAAAGCATGTTGCCAGGTAGTTTTTTTAGGCCGCGCACTTGCCAGTTTATTATCAAAAGTAATTTCTTGGGAATACAAAATTTTAATTTAAAAGATTTGTTATTCGTGCTTAATTCCCAGTTTTTATTCTTGATAAAAACACTGAAATTTATTATTGATGGGATAAGCTATTCCTATGCGCATTTCACTGGTTGCTTAGGCCAGATCATCAGGAAACTTCATCCATAAACATTTTGGAAAAACTAAAGATATTTAACCAAATAAAACTGTTAAGCGTATAAGAATCATAAGCAACAGCTCTACTTGTAACAATATCAAAGTTTAAACAAAAACATCAACAATAAACAGTGAGTTTATCTCTTCTTACATTCCCCACTACAATTGATTGGAATTCTTCCAACATTAATTGTAGTTGTAGTTGTTAACCTACTTACAACTACAATTAATGTTGGAAGAATTCCAATCAATTGTAGTGGGGAATGTAAGAAGAGATAAACTCACTGTTTATTGTTGATGTTTTTGTTTAAACTTTGATATTGTTACAAGTAGAGCTGTTGCTTATGATTCTTATACGCTTAACAGTTTTATTTGGTTAAATATCTTTAGTTTTTCCAAAATGTTTATGGATGAAGTTTCCTGATGATCTGGCCTAAGCAACCAGTGAAATGCGCATAGGAATAGCTTATCCCATCAATAATAAATTTCAGTGTTTTTATCAAGAATAAAAACTGGGAATTAAGCACGAATAACAAATCTTTTAAATTAAAATTTTGTATTCCCAAGAAATAACTTTTGATAATAAACTGGCAAGTGCACGGCCTAAAAAAACTACCTGGCAACATGCTTTTGCAAGTTGTTTTTTGCATTTTGTTTTTTCTTAACCTACTTACAACTACAATTAATGTTGGAAGAATTCCAATCAATTGTAGTGGGGAATGTAAGAAGAGATAAACTCACTGTTTATTGTTGATGTTTTTGTTTAAACTTTGATATTGTTACAAGTAGAGCTGTTGCTTATGATTCTTATACGCTTAACAGTTTTATTTGGTTAAATATCTTTAGTTTTTCCAAAATGTTTATGGATGAAGTTTCCTGATGATCTGGCCTAAGCAACCAGTGAAATGCGCATAGGAATAGCTTATCCCATCAATAATAAATTTCAGTGTTTTTATCAAGAATAAAAACTGGGAATTAAGCACGAATAACAAATCTTTTAAATTAAAATTTTGTATTCCCAAGAAATTACTTTTGATAATAAACTGGCAAGTGCACGCCCTAAAAAAACTACCTGGCAACATGCTTTTGCAAGTTGTTTTTTGCATTTTGTTTTTTCTTAACCTACTTACAACTACAATTAATGTTGGAAGAATTCCAATCAATTGTAGTGGGGAATGTAAGAAGAGATAAACTCACTGTTTATTGTTGATGTTTTTGTTTAAACTTTGATATTGTTACAAGTAGAGCTGTTGCTTATGATTCTTATACGCTTAAAAGTTTTATTTGGTTAAATATCTTTAGTTTTTCCAAAATGGTTATGGATGAAGTTTCCTGATGATCTGGCCTAAGCAACCAGTGAAATGCGCATAGGAATAGCTTATCCCATCAATAATAAATTTCAGTGTTTTTATCAAGAATAAAAACTGGGAATTAAGCACGAATAACAAATCTTTTAAATTAAAATTTTGTATTCCCAAGAAATTACTTTTGATAATAAACTGGCAAGTGCACGGCCTAAAAAAACTACCTGGCAACATGCTTTTGCAAGTTGTTTTTTGCATTTTGTTTTTTCTTAACCTACTTACAACTACAATTAATGTTGGAAGAATTCCAATCAATTGTAGTGGGGAATGTAAGAAGAGATAAACTCACTGTTTATTGTTGATGTTTTTGTTTAAACTTTGATATTGTTACAAGTAGAGCTGTTGCTTATGATTCTTATACGCTTAAAAGTTTTATTTGGTTAAATATCTTTAGTTTTTCCAAAATGGTTATGGATGAAGTTTCCTGATGATCTGGCCTAAGCAACCAGTGAAATGCGCATAGGAATAGCTTATCCCATCAATAATAAATTTCAGTGTTTTTATCAAGAATAAAAACTGGGAATTAAGCACGAATAACAAATCTTTTAAATTAAAATTTTGTATTCCCAAGAAATTACTTTTGATAATAAACTGGCAAGTGCACGGCCTAAAAAAACTACCTGGCAACATGCTTTTGCAAGTTGTTTTTTGCATTTTGTTTTTTCTTAACCTACTTACAACTACAATTAATGTTGGAAGAATTCCAATCAATTGTAGTGGGGAATGTAAGAAGAGATAAACTCACTGTTTATTGTTGATGTTTTTGTTTAAACTTTGATATTGTTACAAGTAGAGCTGTTGCTTATGATTCTTATACGCTTAACAGTTTTATTTGGTTAAATATCTTTAGTTTTTCCAAAATGTTTATGGATGAAGTTTCCTGATGATCTGGCCTAAGCAACCAGTGAAATGCGCATAGGAATAGCTTATCCCATCAATAATAAATTTCAGTGTTTTTATCAAGAATAAAAACTGGGAATTAAGCACGAATAACAAATCTTTTAAATTAAAATTTTGTATTCCCAAGAAATTACTTTTGATAATAAACTGGCAAGTGCACGGCCTAAAAAAACTACCTGGCAACATGCTTTTGCAAGTTGTTTTTTGCATTTTGTTTTTTCTTAACCTACTTACAACTACAATTAATGTTGGAAGAATTCCAATCAATTGTAGTGGGGAATGTAAGAAGAGATAAACTCACTGTTTATTGTTGATGTTTTTGTTTAAACTTTGATATTGTTACAAGTAGAGCTGTTGCTTATGATTCTTATACGCTTAACAGTTTTATTTGGTTAAATATCTTTAGTTTTTCCAAAATGTTTATGGATGAAGTTTCCTGATGATCTGGCCTAAGCAACCAGTGAAATGCGCATAGGAATAGCTTATCCCATCAATAATAAATTTCAGTGTTTTTATCAAGAATAAAAACTGGGAATTAAGCACGAATAACAAATCTTTTAAATTAAAATTTTGTATTCCCAAGAAATTACTTTTGATAATAAACTGGCAAGTGCACGCCCTAAAAAAACTACCTGGCAACATGCTTTTGCAAGTTGTTTTTTGCATTTTGTTTTTTCTTAACCTACTTACAACTACAATTAATGTTGGAAGAATTCCAATCAATTGTAGTGGGGAATGTAAGAAGAGATAAACTCACTGTTTATTGTTGATGTTTTTGTTTAAACTTTGATATTGTTACAAGTAGAGCTGTTGCTTATGATTCTTATACGCTTAAAAGTTTTATTTGGTTAAATATCTTTAGTTTTTCCAAAATGGTTATGGATGAAGTTTCCTGATGATCTGGCCTAAGCAACCAGTGAAATGCGCATAGGAATAGCTTATCCCATCAATAATAAATTTCAGTGTTTTTATCAAGAATAAAAACTGGGAATTAAGCACGAATAACAAATCTTTTAAATTAAAATTTTGTATTCCCAAGAAATTACTTTTGATAATAAACTGGCAAGTGCACGGCCTAAAAAAACTACCTGGCAACATGCTTTTGCAAGTTGTTTTTTGCATTTTGTTTTTTCTTAACCTACTTACAACTACAATTAATGTTGGAAGAATTCCAATCAATTGTAGTGGGGAATGTAAGAAGAGATAAACTCACTGTTTATTGTTGATGTTTTTGTTTAAACTTTGATATTGTTACAAGTAGAGCTGTTGCTTATGATTCTTATACGCTTAAAAGTTTTATTTGGTTAAATATCTTTAGTTTTTCCAAAATGGTTATGGATGAAGTTTCCTGATGATCTGGCCTAAGCAACCAGTGAAATGCGCATAGGAATAGCTTATCCCATCAATAATAAATTTCAGTGTTTTTATCAAGAATAAAAACTGGGAATTAAGCACGAATAACAAATCTTTTAAATTAAAATTTTGTATTCCCAAGAAATTACTTTTGATAATAAACTGGCAAGTGCACGGCCTAAAAAAACTACCTGGCAACATGCTTTTGCAAGTTGTTTTTTGCATTTTGTTTTTTCTTAACCTACTTACAACTACAATTAATGTTGGAAGAATTCCAATCAATTGTAGTGGGGAATGTAAGAAGAGATAAACTCACTGTTTATTGTTGATGTTTTTGTTTAAACTTTGATATTGTTACAAGTAGAGCTGTTGCTTATGATTCTTATACGCTTAACAGTTTTATTTGGTTAAATATCTTTAGTTTTTCCAAAATGTTTATGGATGAAGTTTCCTGATGATCTGGCCTAAGCAACCAGTGAAATGCGCATAGGAATAGCTTATCCCATCAATAATAAATTTCAGTGTTTTTATCAAGAATAAAAACTGGGAATTAAGCACGAATAACAAATCTTTTAAATTAAAATTTTGTATTCCCAAGAAATTACTTTTGATAATAAACTGGCAAGTGCACGGCCTAAAAAAACTACCTGGCAACATGCTTTTGCAAGTTGTTTTTTGCATTTTGTTTTTTCTTAACCTACTTACAACTACAATTAATGTTGGAAGAATTCCAATCAATTGTAGTGGGGAATGTAAGAAGAGATAAACTCACTGTTTATTGTTGATGTTTTTGTTTAAACTTTGATATTGTTACAAGTAGAGCTGTTGCTTATGATTCTTATACGCTTAACAGTTTTATTTGGTTAAATATCTTTAGTTTTTCCAAAATGTTTATGGATGAAGTTTCCTGATGATCTGGCCTAAGCAACCAGTGAAATGCGCATAGGAATAGCTTATCCCATCAATAATAAATTTCAGTGTTTTTATCAAGAATAAAAACTGGGAATTAAGCACGAATAACAAATCTTTTAAATTAAAATTTTGTATTCCCTAGAAATTACTTTTGATAATAAACTGGCAAGTGCACGGCCTAAAAAAAACTACCTGGCAACATGCTTTTGCAAGTTGTTTTTTGCATTTTGTTTTTTCTTAACCTACTTACAACTACAATTAATGTTGGAAGAATTCCAATCAATTGTAGTGAGGAATGTAAGAAGAGATAAACTCACTGTTTATTGTTGATGTTTTTGTTTAAACTTTGATATTGTTACAAGTAGAGCTGTTGCTTATGATTCTTATACGCTTAACAGTTTTATTTGGTTAAATATCTTTAGTTTTTCCAAAATGTTTATGGATGAAGTTTCCTGATGATCTGGCCTAAGCAACCAGTGAAATACGCATAGGAATAGCTTATCCCATCAATAATAAATTTCAGTGTTTTTATCAAGAATAAAAACTGGGAATTAAGCACGAATAACAAATCTTTTAAATTAAAATTTTGTATTCCCAAGAAATAACTTTTGATAATAAACTGGCAAGTGCACGGCCTAAAAAAACTACCTGGCAACATGCTTTTGCAAGTTGTTTTTTGCATTTTGTTTTTTCTTAACCTACTTACAACTACAATTAATGTTGGAAGAATTCCAATCAATTGTAGTGGGGAATGTAAGAAGATATAAACTCACTGTTTATTGTTGATGTTTTTGTTTAAACTTTGATATTGTTACAAGTAGAGCTGTTGCTTATGATTCTTATACGCTTAACAGTTTTATTTGGTTAAATATCTTTAGTTTTTCCAAAATGTTTATGGATGAAGTTTCCTGATGATCTGGCCTAAGCAACCAGTGAAATGCGCATAGGAATAGCTTATCCCATCAATAATAAATTTCAGTGTTTTTATCAAGAATAAAAACTGGGAATTAAGCACGAATAACAAATCTTTTAAATTAAAATTTTGTATTCCCAAGAAATTACTTTTGATAATAAACTGGCAAGTGCACGGCCTAAAAAAACTACCTGGCAACATGCTTTTGCAAGTTGTTTTTTGCATTTTGTTTTTTCTTAACCTACTTACAACTACAATTAATGTTGGAAGAATTCCAATCAATTGTAGTGGGGAATGTAAGAAGAGATAAACTCACTGTTTATTGTTGATGTTTTTGTTTAAACTTTGATATTGTTACAAGTAGAGCTGTTGCTTATGATTCTTATACGCTTAACAGTTTTATTTGGTTAAATATCTTTAGTTTTTCCAAAATGTTTATGGATGAAGTTTCCTGATGATCTGGCCTAAGCAACCAGTGAAATGCGCATAGGAATAGCTTATCCCATCAATAATAAATTTCAGTGTTTTTATCAAGAATAAAAACTGGGAATTAAGCACGAATAACAAATCTTTTAAATTAAAATTTTGTATTCCCAAGAAATTACTTTTGATAATAAACTGGCAAGTGCACGGCCTAAAAAAACTACCTGGCAACATGCTTTTGCAAGTTGTTTTTTGCATTTTGTTTTTTCTTAACCTACTTACAACTACAATTAATGTTGGAAGAATTCCAATCAATTGTAGTGGGGAATGTAAGAAGAGATAAACTCACTGTTTATTGTTGATGTTTTTGTTTAAACTTTGATATTGTTACAAGTAGAGCTGTTGCTTATGATTCTTATACGCTTAACAGTTTTATTTGGTTAAATATCTTTAGTTTTTCCAAAATGTTTATGGATGAAGTTTCCTGATGATCTGGCCTAAGCAACCAGTGAAATGCGCATAGGAATAGCTTATCCCATCAATAATAAATTTCAGTGTTTTTATCAAGAATAAAAACTGGGAATTAAGCACGAATAACAAATCTTTTAAATTAAAATTTTGTATTCCCAAGAAATTACTTTTGATAATAAACTGGCAAGTGCACGGCCTAAAAAAACTACCTGGCAACATGCTTTTGCAAGTTGTTTTTTGCATTTTGTTTTTTCTTAACCTACTTACAACTACAATTAATGTTGGAAGAATTTCAATCAATTGTAGTGGGGAATGTAAGAAGAGATAAACTCACTGTTTATTGTTGATGTTTTTGTTTAAACTTTGATATTGTTACAAGTAGAGCTGTTGCTTATGATTCTTATACGCTTAACAGTTTTATTTGGTTAAATATCTTTAGTTTTTCCAAAATGTTTATGGATGAAGTTTCCTGATGATCTGGCCTAAGCAACCAGTGAAATGCGCATAGGAATAGCTTATCCCATCAATAATAAATTTCAGTGTTTTTATCAAGAATAAAAACTGGGAATTAAGCACGAATAACAAATCTTTTAAATTAAAATTTTGTATTCCCAAGAAATTACTTTTGATAAGATTCTTAATAATTATAAGACTTTTCTACCATGCCGCTATGGCAAGTGGCACCGTCCTGTTGATACCACATATCGTCCACATCCATATCTTCCAATTCGGGCCATACAAAGTTCGTTATCATCTCACGATAGCGAACACCATTCAGAGTAAATGCCTGACCGTCCTCATTTTGGAAAAAATACGGCTCGATGATGCCGCCAGCCCATAAACCGCACCAAACAGTCACTCTTTGTAGATGCATTGGTTTCTCGACAATCACTCTTGGATTATCATTCGCCCAAATGCGGCAATTCTGCTTATTGACGAATCCACTGAGGTGAAAATGTGCATCATCACTGAAGATGATTTTCTTCGAAAATTGATGATCCACTGTTCTTGCCACCATTCTGACCATTGACGACGCACAGTGGCGCCATTTGAGTTTTTTCGTTGCAAAAATCATATCTTTTGAATAAGAAAATTGAACAGTTTAAACGCATATGATAGATAACTGTTCAGCCTATGAAATGAGCGTTTGGAACGGGTGCTACGCTTTGTAGGGGCCTACTTATGGGTTATCAAAGTTAAAATTCGTAGAAAAATCAATTTTATGGTAACTAAAAAAAATTATTTTTACATTTTTAGATTGTTTTTATTTTTTTTTCTTTAGAGTTTTATGTTTTAAATTATTACCCAACAAATTAAAAAAAAAATAATTTTTTTTTTAAATTTATTTTTGAAATTTTCTGTAAAATATTCATCACAATTCGGAAGAGAAGGTATATCTTAAAGACTAACCATTTCTAAACTATAACTATTTTCTAACTCTATTCGTGACTTCACATGCCGCAGGGAAGAAATAAGTGGATCGGAAGATGCTGCCAACATGTTGAAGAGGTCCTCATTTTGCCTTATCCTTGATGCTTTGAATGTGTTCTGCAATCTATATATTTTATAAAATTTGTTAAGAGACTCCTGTGCTTCTTCAGAAAGCTCTCCAATTGCCAAAGACTGGTACTCAATTATATCTTTGCCATGCGCCAATATTTTATGGACGGTCGGGGTCAACTTCTTCTGTGGATACATTTCTGCTAAAAGAGATGCAGTTTTCGACGCATATTCTGTCAAGGATAAGGGGCGATACCCAAGAAAGGAAGCAAAGTGGCTAAGGCAGCGAACACGGGGAAGAAGGCTGGTAATCCTCCGTCCGATTCCTCTAGTGGCTCTCGTAAGGGGGTCATTAGGGGAAAAGGCGCGGGCAGGAACGGTCCTTCGAAACCAGTCGTACCGAAGTCACCGAGCGCAGTGAAGAGGGCTGGTACATCTCCGGCTGAAGCTCCTAATGGCTCTAATAAGGAGACCATTAAGAGGGTCAGATCTGGGGATGATCAGCCTTCTTCATCGAATAAAAGAATGAAGAAGTCGACGAGCCTGGAGGGTCATCTGCAGGTGGCTGTCATAGATCGGAATGATCCGGATGGGAGGATCAGTGCCGAGCTATGGCAGTTAGTAGAGGCTAGGCTTATCGACGAGCTGGCAATTTTCAAAGGCAAAGAGGAGGACGTATCGGTTTAGGTAACGTCAGGTTTCGGTATCCGAAGCATGACAGGACCAAGGAGGCTGTTAGTGGTGCAAATAAACCTGCACCATTGTGAAGCAGCCTCAGCCGAACTTGTAACCTTCCTCTCTAGCACTCGGACGGACGTTGCCCTTATCCAAGAACCTTGGATAAATAAAAATAAGGTTTGCGGTTTAAGGGTTGCGGGATACACTCTATTTGTCCCGTCCACAGAGGACAAGGTAAGAACGTGTATACTAGCGAGGAATGAATTGAATATTCTCATATCTCATTCTTTCAGGTGCGGTGACTTGACCGTAATAAATGGAGAGGCCAAAGGGAAGCGCACGCTTCCACTGGCCTCGGTGTATATGCCATACGAGGGGTTGGACCCACCGGGCACGGAGGTGCGGCAACTGACGGCATATGCAAGGAGGAGAGGTGCCAATGCTCATCACAGCCAATGGGGGAGTGCCGATATTAATAAAAGAGGTGAGTTAATGTTTGATTTTATAACTACTAACAATCTTATTATCTGTAACATGGGTAACATGCCGACGTTCAGAAATAAAGATAGGCAGGCAGTGATAGATCTGACATTAGTAAACCGTGACGAGCAAATTGTTGTTGACTGGAGGGTGGCAACGGACTGTACTTTTTCAGACCATAGTCGTATTACCTTCACACTGAATTTTGACCCACCTAGGGCTGCTCCGTTCAGGAACCCGAGGGGGACAAAATGGGACTTCTTCAAGGAAGGGGTCCGAACTGGGTTGGCGCAACAGGCCTTGGGCGACTTGCTGCCGACGGATCTGGAGGGGGTGGTGAACAGGTTCACTCATCTTCTAAGGGAAAGCTATGAGCAGTCCTGCCCGGTTACGTTTCCGGGTAGGCGAAAACAGCCTAAATGGTGGACCAGGGAACTTCATGTTCAAAGGTCCACGGTGAGGAGACTGTTTAATAGGGCCAAGCTTACTAGAGCACCAGATGATTGGAACAATCACAGGGTGCAGTTCAACAGGTACAAGGCGGATCTGAAAAGAGCAAAGCGACTATCATGGATGCAATTTTGTGCGTCCATCGATAATGTCAACGAGTTGTCAAGATTCCGACGGATGTTATCTAAGGATCCTAAGGCCCTGGGTTACATCCAAAGGAATGACGGCTCATGGAATGAGTCTAGCTCTGAGACCCTAACCTTGCTGATGGAGACGCACTTTCCCGGGTGCAGGGTAACCGGTGGTATGGAAGACGGTCAGTGGGACGTCATGTCCTTGACATCGGATCATACTTCCGCTTGCGTCGATGAAATGGTCACAGGGGAGATGCTGGCGTGGGCGGTCAATACTTTCGACCCATATAAAACACCGGGTCCGGATGGCATTTTTCCGGCCATGCTTTGCAACATCCCGGACGATGCATCATTTCTGCTGGTGGATATATTCAGGAAATGCCTCAGTAGGAGGTATCTGCCTAGAGGGTGGAGAGAGGTCAGGGTGATTTTCATACCCAAGGCTGGTAAACTCGAAACCGGGGGATTTTAGACCTATTAGTCTGTCTTCATTCCTGTTGAAGACTCTCGAAAGACTAGTACATCTCTATCTCAGGAGTAATATTGAGACCCGCCTTATAAGCAACGCTCAACACGCCTACCTGAAGGGTAAATCTGTTGAGAGTGCGTTACATGAGGTGGTTGGTTGTATTGAGCACGGTCTGAGGAATAAGGAATATACTCTCGCCGCGTTTTTGGATATAGAAGGTGCCTTTAATAAGGCGATTAGGGATTCATTGATGGAGCTGGGAGTTAAGGACTTTCTGGTGGAGTGGATAGTCTGCATGCTTAGCAGCAGGATTATAAACTCGAGCCTTGGGGATCAGGTGATAAGGAGGGTTACCAGGGGAACACCACAGGGGGGTTCTATCGCCTCTTCTGTGGTTGCTTGCGGTCAACGGGATCCTCAGGTCATTTGATTCCATGGGCAGGAAAGTTGTTGCCTATGCGGATGACATAGTTCTGCTGGTCAGGGGAAAATTTCTGTCCACGATCGGGGAAATTATGCAGGTGATGTTGGGCGAACTCTCGGCATGGGCAAAGGACAGGGGGTTGTGTGTTAACCCTGTGAAGACTGAGCTGGTTCTATTTACCAGAAGGTACAAGATAGAGGGATTTAGGGGGCCAGTGTTAGATGGTATCGAGTTGCCTCTATCGAACGGTGCAAAATACTTGGGTAACTTTCTCGACTGCAAACTGTCTTGGAAGAGAAATACTCAGGAGAGGATGAAAAGGGGACTCAATGCCTACTACACATGCAGGAACTCCATTGGTAAGAACTGGGGTCTGAGGCCGGATATGGTAAATTGGATTTACACATCGGTGGTTAGACCTATACTTACCTATGGATGCACTGTTTGGTGGGGCGCGTTGAGTGTGGATAGCTATAGGAAGATGCTTAGCAAGGTTCAAAGGAGTGCATCTCTGGGCATCACGGGCGCAAGATGCAGCACTCCACAGGCAGCGCTGGACATCCTGCTATATCTATCCCCTATCGAGCATTATGTGAGGAGCGTGGCTGCTAGGAACCTACTTAGACTTTACGAGTCTTCCTTGGTTAGACCTAGGCGGGATGATCACACGAGAATCTTGTACGAAGTGGGTCTGCTTGATCGGGGTACTATTCTTGAGAGAATTTCGTATCATAGGACTACGACCCTGGACTTCGGTGTTACACCACCGGTGGAATTCCCGGATAGGAACTATACGGTGAGATCGTGCCTGGTCGCGCGGTGTAGGAATGCTCTTAGGGAACTCATGGCGGCATTCAACGTGAGGCTGTGTTGGGTACTAGGACACTGCATGGTTGATGGGAATGAGGTGGCGGACGAACTCGCGAGAGGGGGTTCGAGTCTCGACTTAGTAGTAAGGGACGGGGGGGTAAAGCCCCCCCTATGTTACTACTATGGGGTGATACGGGAGAAATTCCGTGATGACGTTAACCGATCCTGGGGGGACAGAATGGATTGCAGGGTGTCTAGGGCACTATGGCCCAGATTGGACGCGGGGGCAACCAGGGTTCTACTGGGATTGGATAGGGTTAGTCTTGGAACACTTATAGGGTTCTTGACGGGTCACTGTCCTGTTAGGGCTTTTACGAGCAAATGGGATAACACCATACCAGACTTCTGCAGGTTGTGCGAGGATGCAGAGGAGTTAGAGACGATCGAGCACGTACTGTGCCATTGTCCTACGATGCAGGGTCTCAGGCAGAAGTGGCTAGGAGATAGGTTTCACGACGAACTGGGGTGCATAGCTGGATGTAATCCGGCCGATCTACTGGGGTTTGTCAGGGAAATAACGCGGCTGTTTCTGTTGAGGGGACTGTAAGGGGGGTATTGGTCCTACTTTCTAATTTTTTCCGTCTATTGTATACTTCCTTTTCTCTACTTTTCACTTCTTCTTATTCTATCTTATATTTCTTTGAAGGGATTCACAATGGACTGTATTGGTCTCCGAGTGGAGGTGTGCCCGTGGGCGCACAACCCTTCTTAACCTAACCTAACCTACCTATTTTTCGTGATATTACACCTGAAATCGCAACAAATTTACTAAAAACTGTGTGTTTTTTTGAAAACCGAAAGTCGGTCAACTTTGAACGGCTATATCTTCTAAACTAAAAATGTGATATTATTAAGAGTGGCAGATTTGAAATCGTTGAAAAGTTTCCTATAACATGGGTTTATTCAAAACTTCGTCGGCGCTCATGAAAATTTTGATTTTTGCAACCTCGTTTGCTCTACGGGCGCTACTGTGCGACGTTTGGAATGGTCAAGAGGCTTAAGTTTTTGAGTCAATTGCACCTTGTAAGCGTGTAAATGCAAGTCTTTATGCATAATGTTCATCAACGACGAGCGTGAGAGGTGCAATTGTTGGGCACGACGACGAGTTGAGGTGGACGGCTCTTCAAAAACACTATCGCGATATTTTCTGCTGTATTCACCGGTGTTTTCACATCTCCTACAGACCCGGTTTGCTCAAATTTTTGCACGATTTTTCCGATTGTACGCACATTTGGACGATTAAGCCGAAAAAATCACGACCGAAAAAATCACAAAGTGCACGATATGCATTTTGATTTGAACGCCCATTTTAATAATAAGCCTGAATAACTTTAACGCGTTGCTCAATTGTGTATCTTTTCATGGTTCAAATTGAAATAGTCTGAAATTGAGAAATCGTCTTCTCAGAATTGGTTTGGCGCATATTCCAAAAAGTCGGAGTGGAGAAAAACGACAAAGAAGATTTACATGAAGATTTCTTAAAATGTAACTGATAGAATTTTTTTATATTTTTACCACTGCTTCCGGCATATGTTTTGAAGAAAAATGTAAATTTTTGCGCATTTTCATGAATAAAGTTAGAGTTTAATAGTATTTTTTGAAAATGAAAAATTTTGTTTTGTGCCGCATACGCCACTTTTCTAAAAAAAAATTAAAAAGATGGCTATTTGTGCTGCTTACGTATACTTATTGCTGTGTATTGAGTAACTTGTTGTTGAGATGCATGTTTCTATATTTACAATCTAATAAAAAGTCAAAATTAATGAAATTTTTTTTTATTTGGTTTTATTTTACAAAAACAGAAAAAACAGTAGTTCTACTGTTATGAAAAGGTACATAAAAAGCCACAAAGTAGACAACTTAAATAATGCAAAAGTAAAATAGAATCAAGAAAAAACACTTAAAATTTAAAACTAAATATTTAGTAAATTTTAATTAAAGTTTTATCAACATGTGGAAGAAATATAAGCAAGTCTTTTATGTCTCAATTTTTATTGCTGGAAATAAATGATGGTTTCGACATTTTCAAAACATACGTCAACAAATTCTCAGGAGTTTTCAAACAATTTTTTGATGCAGACTTAACCAAAATTGCATTTTTATTTTTTTCTCTCTCGTAGAAGTTTTATAATATATACATAAATCATTATTTTACTGTATAGAAGTACTTTAATTTTAGGAAAAGGGACTTTTCAAACGTTCATTTTTTTTGCTTCCAACGAGTATGTGCGAAAATTTTCCGGAAGCATTTCCATAACTTTTAACTTTGTTTTATTATTTGGCATTGTTTTAAACAAATTTAGTAAATGAAGAGGACTATGAATTTCAATATTCTTTAAGTACCGGTCAATAACACCATGGACACAGTCCACTTCTTGAATTAAAGAATGTCCTGGTTCTAAAGACTTTTGTATAACGGCATCAATTATTTTGTTTAATGAACATTGTGATTGCGGTTGAGTTAATTCGATTTTTATTTTGAGGTACGCAAGAATCGCTCCATAATGTCAAAGTTTTAATAAGTGAATAATCTTTTATTGATTCACTTAAAATTTTAATTAAAGCACTAGCAAAATTGTTACCACTATGAGCTTCCCTGGAACAGAAAAACTGCCCCGCCCACTCAGTAATATGTGTGGGTACTCTACTCAAATTAAAGGTAATTTGCTCATGGTTGCAAATATGTATTTTGTTTTTGTATTCGCATATTATTTTCCTCTTTAGGGTAATTTAAGCATCTTAAGGTGCAGAAAAGCTTTAGTTAGCGAAGCCGGTATTTGTTATACCATATAAGAGAAAATTCTTGCGCCCGGCCGAAGGCTAATAGTTACAAAAAAATTTAAAAAAAAGTCGAACATAAAACATTAAAAAATACAAAATAAAACCATAGTATAATAAGTACCAGGTATGTTCATTAGGGAGAGTTTTCATTATTTACCCATGTAATGTCAAAATAATTTATTTAATTTTTGACGCTTGTTTTAATTTTTTCCATATTTTCTTTTGTTTGACGTTATATGGGTTTTGAAATTGAGAACAAAATTTCTAATAACTATACCTTGTACTTATTCTACCATGAATAAAACAAAATATTTAAAATCATAAGCAAATTACCTTTAATTTGAGTACCTACACATAGATATGAGTGGGATGGGGGCATTTGACAAACTGACAGAAATTGTTTTTGTTTATCATACAAAATTTACAGTTTTTAAAAGACAAAGAAACGCGTTATATCTCTCGCGTTAATTTGATTTTAGAAGTGTATAGATAACAAAAACAATTTTCGTAAATTTTGTTTTGTTTTTGTTTTCATGTATATGTTCACTTATTTGACGCGTAATTCAGAATAGCCACGATTATTTAATGTGTTTTATTTGACACTACAAATTTGCCAACTGTTAACTGAGTGCACTCTGAGTGCAATCATGACTGACGATGGTAGTAAACACAACATAGCTAATAAGAATTTTTGTGAATTTTTTATTTTTTATTACAAGTTTAACTATCCCTGATGATGATATGCAAGGAATATCGAAATATTGGAGTTATTTAAATTAATAAAATAAAAAACATTTATTAAAAAACATATGACCTCGAGCTTGAGTATTTATTTCTTTTGAGATTCCATTAAGAAAAGGTCGAATAAAAAAACCATATTTTATACTATTTAATGTCTAAAATATATTGTAATTGTGTTTTTTAAATAAAAATTTATTAAAGGTATTCACGTCAAATTTTTATTACCCTTGCAACTGTGCACAATTGCACTTATTTGACGTGAGCGACCCATTTTGTTTCAACTCATGATTTGTGTCTCCGTAGTATATTACTATGACTGTTGAGTCGTTAACATTTCTCTCTTAACTGCAAAATGAGCAATGTTAAAAAATATGGTTTGCGTTTTTGCTAGTTAAATTCGAATTTTTCTTCACAAACATTACTTTTTAAGTTTTTTTTTAATTTGGCAATGCCATCAAAAGTTGCAACATTTTTATGCTTTTACTCTGATAAACTTTCACTTACTTAGACCCTAACAATTTTGCATCGTTTGTGCGAAATAATTGTCTACGTGCTTGTTGTTGTTTTGGACTTTTGCTTTTGGAAAGGGTGCAACTAGGGTTTTTTCCCGCTTTCCCGAGATTTTTTTTGCGGGATCCCGGGAAATAAAAAATCGCTCATAGTTTCAGAAAACTGCTATTTTTACTCTGAAATTTAGTTTTCTCTAAAAATTAGCATCTGAGGATGGGTTGTCGATTCAGTTGTCAGTACATACGTAACTCAATGTCTCCAGCTGCAATACATATATATTAAAGCAGAATGGGCAGTGCAACAGTTGATAATAAATAAATTTAGTGAAGTGAAGAGTTGATAAAGAACATAAATTCAAAAAAAGATGCAGGCAGTAAATTCTCATTGTCCATGGACAAGTCTTAAAAATAGTATATACCTAAATATATCGCTCCTTTATTGCAACATAGTCTACACAATCTACACAAAAAAAAATCGAGCTTGGTAATATACCCAAGAAGTGCGGGGAAACCGAAATAAAAACAATAAGGAAACTCGAGTAAGATACTACAGCATACAATTTGAATAACATAGAAAAGGTTAGTAAGAAGTAATTCGGATGATGCTATTTTTGGCATCAACCTTGACATCAGAAGCATGAAACAGTGGTGCACATTTAATTATTTGTCCAACCACCTTAAAAAGAAAACTAAATTTTTCGAAAACATGGTAATCAGTAAATAAAATCAGAAATATACTCTTTGACGACTGACTAAACGCTTTGAGTGTTAAGCCGTAAAAAATGTTTATATATTTATTAAAATATTTTAAGAATTAACTTTTTGATCTCATATCTTAAGTACCTAAATTTTTGTTTGTTTTTATTATTGTTTTAAGAATTAAATTGTTAAAAAATACGGAATTTGCATATAAAAGCGTAAGGTAATAATAATTCAAGTTCCGCTTTCAATCTTCAATTAATTTTGTAGTATTTATGTAACGGCCGCCAGAGTCTTACCACTTCAGAGTTCTACTACCTTCTAATACCAGCCGTGCTCAGGGAAAATGGGGGGTGTTCTTTTCTCTTTATAGGCAGACCAAACCAGTTACAAAATAAATTATATTAAGGTAGTATATAACTATTTAGATTGGCGTCGAATTTAACCAAAAGCAAGGGGGAAAAAAAAAAACTAATCAACTTATGAAATAGATAACCTAGAGTAGACAGATGTTATGAGTCCACCCTATCTTTACCCACCCTTACCATACTATCTATTTATATTTTTAATGATAGCCCATATACTTTGTAAACAAGTTCCCTACCGTTTGTTTATAAAAGTATTTTTCATTAATTAAAAACAAATTTACTTTATATTATTTGTATGGAGCGGGATCCCGGGAAATTTAAAAAAAAAATTCCGCTTTCCCAGGAATCGAAAAAGTGCGGGGAAAAAACTCTAGGTGCAACAGAAAAAGCCAACCATTACTTTTTAATTGTAAATGTAACTTTTTTAATGCTTTTTTTTAAATTTCAAGACCACAAATATTAAAACATTTTCAATAATAACATTAGTAAACATTTATTTTATATCAAATCTCATATTATTCAGGTATGTGATGGAAAACGATTTTGAAAACAATACGATTTGAAAACGATAATATCGTTTTCAGTATCTTTAAAAATTGATTACTAATACATTTTCCTCTGTCTTCCTGTATATATTCTTTTAAATTCTTTATTATATAAGTAAATTGAACTGTATTTTGAACAAAAAATTAAGACTTTACTGTACAAATGGATTTTAAAATCGGTCGAAATTCATCACACCTGCTAAAACGATCATTTTGAAAACAATCGTTTTTCATCAAACACCAGTACCTCAATTCTGCAACTTTTTTATTTTAGCTACCGATATCGTTAAGTAACGAGAAATCTCGGTCACCTTAACGAATTTGTTATTCTCTATTTTAAGTTAACAAATGTATTCGATAAGAAAAAAAACCGACAAATATCGGTAAAAATGTAAGAACGTCAAAGTTAAAATTTTTAAAATTAATAAAAGATATAAAATAAATTTGCTTGTAAAAAATTTATTTTACCAAAACATGAATGAAAAAGTGTAAATATTGATTATATTTCTAAACAAATATGTTGGTTTAAAATCTTTTTATACATAGGGAAAAAGTTCGAGGATATTATGTGTTTGTGCAAATGTGTGTAACACATTTAAATATAGATTCTGAACCCACCTTTTAGTATAACGATTGACTCAAAATCAATTTCAGAATCCATCTAACGAGGTCCGTCCTTCTATCAGGCTGGCTGGTTGTCTGTCCAAGATAACTTTGTGCGCAAATTACAGGTCGAATTTCGGAAATAATTTTATAAAATTTGGCACATATGATTTTATTGCCACAAGGTCGAAGCCTTATAAAAAGCGGAGAAGCGTTTATTTATTTTTCATAGCCCACATGCAAACTTTTTTCCGGAATAGGGTTTTTTGCCCATTAACCATCTTGTTTTATAGACATTTTGGTTTAATTAGGTCCAAAAATATTTTGTTGCAACCTACATAAATCAGCAATATTAGAATCCGTCCATATTTGACCACAGCTCCCATACGAATACACTTAAAATAAGTTACCTTAATAATAGCTTCTATGTTATCTCATAGTAGTTATATTACGTAGTATATATTTAGATAATATTTGGCACAAAAATCTCTTATGTGAATCTTAACCTCACAAAATACTCTTTTTGCGGACACATGATCGCCCAAATACTGTTATGTATTATGTTATGTAATAATAATAATATTATCGTTATTGTTTAACAAGAACTTTTTTGTATCGTTAGCTACCGACATTGTTTGCCGATAAAAATTGTTAAAATTTTATTACAGAATAGTTCTTAACGACAATTATCGTTAGCTAACGAATTTTGACTACTTAACGACAATTTTCTGTCGTTAAAAAGTTACAGAATTTCAGTACTGATTATCTAATATTATATTTGTTTGTTTTACACTTGAACTTTCTCATTTGCACTGTTTCACTAATAAAATAGCTTTTAAACAATTTCCAAACGCTTTTTACATAACTAACGCTTGTTTTCGTAATACAGAGTTGGAGTCTCGAAAGGGATTTTTATTGTTCGTAATAAAGAGTTGCAGTTACGAAAGGGACTTTTTGTTTTCGAAAAGGTATAAACAATTTACGTTCATTCGAAACAAATAGTACGAAAATCGTAATACACAGTACAAATTGTTCGAATTAGTAAATTATTTCTCTCTTATCAAAAAAACCGGTAACCCACCCATTTTAAAGCAACAAGTATGTAGTTACGTGCTTTTGGTTTAAATAGTTCTTTTATTTGTAGTTACGTACTTTTGATTTTCGTTTATAAAATGTCTAATTTTTATTATCTGAGAGTAAAAATTGGAGAGGAAAAAAACCATTTCGCACTTTTTGTTAGTAACGTGGTTTTGCATTTCAGCTGACGATATATTCTGGCTCCTGGCTAAGTCGAACCGTATGAATAGTAGATGTAATTAACTTTTATTGGTTTTTAAGTAAAAAATATATTTTTTGTCCTTATTGTTATTTAAATCAAAAAGAAAATACAAAAAATTAATTCAAGTAAAAATTCTAATAATTCAACACACCAATTTTTCACCCCTATTATGAAAGTCGACGTCGACACAAGACGACGGAACCTGAACAGTAATGGTATTTTCTGAGACGTTATTGACAATAATCGATAACTATTGACAGTCAATTGATATTTTCTAAGGCGCTTTTATGTCGACGTCGAGTAGAATTGTCCCTCTTTTAGTCGACAGGAAATTTTGCGACGACTCAAATGAAAGTTAAAGACAATTTAAATGAAATGTAAACAAATTTATTAAATACGTTTAAAATTAAATATGCAAATTTAAAAGAAGTTATGGGCACAAATTTTATTAGTAAATTTAACGCGAAAATTGCGAAAATTCGGAAAAGTTTGCTAAAATAGCGAAAACTCGCCAAAATTTTTAATATAAGAAGATTGACTCAAAGAGCCAAAATTGCGAAAATTCGGAAAAGTTTGCAAAAATAGCGAAAATTCGCTAACATTTTCAATATATAAAAAAAGCCATAAAATTGATTAAAAGTCCCTAAAACTATAAGGAATGGTGAAAATTCGGTAAAAATTGCAAAATTAGCGGATATTTGCAAAAATTTGCTAACAGCGACATGATAGCAAAGTCTAACTAATATTTATTAAAAATCGTTAAAGCTGTTAAGAATCAGAAAACTTATAGGAAAAAATTGCTTCTATCGCGAACATAGCTTAAATTCGCGAAAATTTTTAATATTTCCAACAAGCCATAAAATTGATTAAAAGTCCCTTAAACTATAAGGAATGGCAAATATTCGGTGAAAATTGCTAAATTAACGGAAATTCGCAAAATTTGCTAACAGCGGCTTGATAGAAGTTTTATATTTATTAATAAACGTTAAAGCTTTAAAGAATCTGAAAACTTACAGTAAAAATATCTTTTATCGAAAACATGGCAAAAATTCGCGAAAAAATTGAAAACAAACTCAAGTGGGTGAAGATAAATACGCCGAGTTAAATATGTTTTATGACGTAAAACGTTACGTTATTAAAAACATAGCTGAGCTACGCGTAGCTGATTAAAAACATAGCTCAGCTACGTTTTTATTAATTTTTTTTTTAATTTTGACCGGTGTATCCGGGAGACATTTTTTTAAATTGTGACCGAACCAAAAAAGATTACGGAATGGGAGGGTATTCAAATTATAGGTAATTAGCTCTACATTCGTAATCTTGAAAGAAAATTTATGAAATATAAATTTTTCTATTTTTAAAAAATTATTTTAATTTCCGCTAGTGTATCTGGGAGGGATTTTTTTAAATTCCGACCGAACCAAAAAAGATTACGGAACGGGAGGGTATTCAAATTATAGGTAATTAGCTCTACATTCGTAATCTTGAAAGAAAATTTATGAAATATAAATTTTTCTATTTTTAAAAAATTATTTTAATTTCCGCTAGTGTATCTGGGAGGGATTTTTTTAAATTCCGACCGAACCAAAAAAGATTTCGGAACGGGAGGGTATTCATTTTATAGGTAATTAGCTCTACATTCGTAATCTTGAAAGAAAATTTATGAAATATAAATTTTTCTATTTTTAAAAAATTATTTAAATTTCTGCTAGTGTATCTGGGAGGGATTTTTTTATATTCCGACCGAACCAAAAAAGATTACGGAACGGGAGGGTATTCATTTTATAGTTAATTAGCTCTACATTCGTAATCTTGAAAGAAAATTTATGAAATATAAATTTTTCTATTTTTAAAAAATTATTTTAATTTCCGCTAGTGTATCTGGGAGGGATTTTTTTAAATTCCGACCGAACCAAAAAAGATTACGAAACGGGAGTGTATTCATTTTATAGGTAATTAGTTCTACATTCGTAATCTTGAAAGAAAATTTATGAAATATAAATTTTTCTATTTTTAAAAAATTATTTAAATTTCTGCTAGTGTATCTGGGAGGGATTTTTTTATATTCCGACCGAACCAAAAAAGATTACGGAACGGGAGGGTATTCATTTTATAGGTAATTAGCTCTACATTCGTAATCTTGAAAGAAAATTTATGAGATATAAATTTTTCTATTTTTAAAAAATTATTTTAATTTCCGCTAGTGTATCTGGGAGGGATTTTTTTAAATTCCGACCGAACCAAAAAAGATTACGGAACGGGAGGGTTTTCAAATTATAGGTAATTAGCTCTACATTCGTAATCTTGAAAGAAAATTTATGAAATATAAATTTTTCTATTTTTAAAAAATTATTTTAATTTCCGCTAGTGTATCTGGGAGGGATTTTTTTAAATTCCGACCGAACCAAAAAAGATTACGGAACGGGAGGGTATTCATTTTATAGGTAATTAGCTCTACATTCGTAATCTTGAAAGAAAATTTATGAAATATAAATTTTTCTATTTTTAAAAAATTATTTAAATTTCTGCTAGTGTATCTGGGAGGGATTTTTTTATATTCCGACCGAACCAAAAAAGATTACGGAACGGGAGGGTATTCATTTTATAGGTAATTAGCTCTACATTCGTTATCTAGAAAGAAAATTTATGAAATATAAATTTTTCTATTTTTAAAAAATTATTTAAATTTCTGCTAGTGTATCTGGGAGGTATTTTTTTATATTCCGACCGAACCAAAAAAGATTACGGAAAGGAAATGCCCATATGCAAATGAATGTATGCGCATATCGCACTGAGTATGATTTTAGGCGCTTTACATACATTATTTTTTTTTACAAAAATGGCACACAATAGAAGGCGTAAACGTAAAAGCGTATCTATGTCGTACGTCGACTTAGATCTAATTCCACGACCGTCATAGAAAAATTCAAATATAAAATTAATTTTTTTTGTGTTTTCAAATTGAATATGGGCATTTCCGTCAAAAGGTCCACCGTGACCGAAAACTTAAAAGTTATTAAAAGCTGATTATTTTACGGTATTGTTATAGAGAAATATTTAGATCTTACAAATTTTATAAATTTACCCGTAAATTTGTTCACTTAGATGAACAGTCAGACTGCAAAGTTGTGCAAACGTAATTTCTTATTTGTGAGAATGTTTTATTGCATGTTTTCTTTAATATTATCTTCCTTAAAAGAGATGATATTTGATGAAAATTATTCCAAAAAATTTTTCTTACATGGTCCGTAATCTGAGGAATAGTTCGAAGAGAAATATGTAATTCGGATTAACGGTAAATTTTTATTTTTTTTAAATCATTATTCAGTTAAATTATTATGGAAAAAATGTCACGTTCGAAATGTCACGTATCGAACCAGATTTTGGCTTAAACAAAAAAAAATATAGAAGATTTTGGAATCAAACCAAAGACATTTAAATGTTACATTGCTACGTAAAATTCTGAAAGTGGTTTGACTAAAAAATTGTGCCAGGTTTCGCTGAATCACCCCTTTTTATACATGGCCACAAAAACTACTTCTATTTTTTTCACGTTCGAACCGCTACTTCTTATGCCATTATCTTTGACCTAGAACCGCGCTCCCCATAAACTTAAGCATATATAATAGTGCTTTCTTAGTGCTATAATTTAGGTAATGTTATTGCATTTTTGATGCGTACGACTGTCACGTTCAACACTTTGGAATTACCCATATATGCATATATATATATAACTTTTAAACTTGTGAAGAGCACATAATAAAAGTTTAAAAATATAATTAGTATGTCGCACAGTGATGGTATTTTTAAAAAAACCGGCAAAAAGTCTTTTTTATTTTATCGCCAATTTTTTAATTTTAAATACTCATTAAAGTAAACACTTGAGAATCTCAGAAGCCAAAAATTCAGATCTCTACGTCAACATTTTCCCTATAAATAGGGTTATTCAATATGCACCTTTTTTATCTGACTGAAAAGTATGATTTTGCAATAAATTTTGAAAAGTTAATCGCTTATAACTTTTTATTTTCAAGAGAGAATTTTATGAAATAAATGGTTTTCGTTAAAATTGTTTCATATCTTTAATTTCAATGACACATAGGTACATATGTTTTTACCAATTTTAAAATCGCTTTTATATTGTTTTTAAAAATGTTTTAAATTTTACATAAATTTATTACCTTAGGGAATTCCTAATATTTAAAAAAAAAAAAAAATTAGTAGCATTTTAAAGTACGTACTCTCTCCTTCATTTACATACCCATTTCGTTTTGCTTTTTTTTTGCTCGTTTGGAGCTTGATCAATTATTCTGACTCAAGTCTCATGTTTATACTCCAGCATATACTATACTATACTGTATATTAAAAATGCATTCTTGTAAACAAAGTACAGGTCGCAATTTTCAACGGAATTATTTATGTTTTATTAATTTATTTACAATTTATGTAATATAAGCCTTTAAAGGCCCTAAAAATTCAATTACACAGTACAATTTATGAAATTTGTCTATACTGTAATTTTTTTTTAGCAATAACGAACCTTGTTGACAAAAATCAATTAAACGCTAGTAAATGTCAAGCAAAAACAGGATATAACAATTAAATTAAGCCAGAAGAATTAATTACACTTGATTCGGTCCACATTGGACCATACCCCTCAATATAACTCACACTTCCGAAAGGCACTGTAATTTTATACGGATACAGCTCACAAAGGGGTATTTTCAACTCTAGCCGGACATTTGGCAAAAAATTAAATTCGTTTTGGGCCACTGTCAGGAATGTTGTTTAAATAGCATGCGTTTTTATTGACTTTTTACGGTTTTAAGAGGTTTACAATATATTTTTTGGGACTAAACGAATAAAGATTTTACATTGATTTTTTTCTGTGAAATACTATATTAACAGTTACGTAAGGTAATTTTTAGAAAAATTTTAATTTTAATTTTTACTATAAAAAAATTCGTTCAAAATTGGAAAAAAAACATTTTTTGTTCACTTTTTTGTTAAAATAAAAATAAAAGATTTTTGAAAGTGAAGGTAATCGCCAAGGGTAATCGCCATCCTAAAAATGTTATACATCACAATAAAATTGAAAATTTGTATTTTTAGACTGAAAAAAAGATTCGCGATTTTTTTATTTAAATTATTAAATTTAAATATTTCTAATAATAAACTTTTCTAAGAAAATTCAACATTTTATTTAAATTCTTTTAATTATTCGACAAAAAGATGGACTCAGAAAGGCTTTTATGTTATACAATACAAAAATACTTAATTTTTTTATATAAATTTCATATAGGTACATAAAAATTCCAAAAAAAAATTCTCACACTGATTACTGGCTGATTATTCTTAAGAAAATAACCATGAATTTTATAGAAATCATAACTACATTCTGCCGCACCCTAACATATAAACTAAGATTAATGAAGGGCATAATAAACCATACAAATGGCTTGGCAAAAATGTCAAAATTTTACGCTTGTACAAATATTTTGTGTTGTTAATTGGGTGCTTGCTGTTTGGACAAACATTTAAAGCAATGTTTGCAGAAATTTTAAAAATTTTGGAACAAATCTAGTTTACCGACGCAGCTCCAAATAAATAAAAAAAAGTACGTAGGGTGATAGAAAATTGAAAAATAAGAAGAAAAAATTAAATAAATTGGCGCAAGCGCTTGGTTTTCGAGTTATGGACGTTTTTAGTTTTCATAGAAATATGTAATTTTTCCACTACATTTCTAAAGTTATATGGCCAATATTGGTATCATTTTGCAGGTTTTGACTAGATCTTTCTGGATATATAGAATTTATTTAAAAATGTTTAACCCTTAAGCTCACATTACAGTTTTTGTGTACTAAGTGTATAATTTATTTAAATAAAAGTGTAATACAAATTTTATAAAATAACAAACACCAATGTCGCAAACAAAAACTTTATGCTAAGCCGGCCTACGGGCGGGCGCAAAGTATTTCTTCTCTATTATAGCCTGGTACTCTGTTCAACATTTCTCGTGAAAGACTGTCAAAACGCATATTAAAAAAATAATGATGATAGAGTTGTACTCTGTTCATTTTGTGAAAAAGTTCCGAAATGTTTCTGGCAACATTTTTTTACAACTGCGAAATAATGTAAGCTGCACTTATTTCACGTGGAATTTTAAGCAAAAAAATATGAGCTTGTTATTTAATAAGAAATAAAAAATAATTGTTTTACAACCGGTAACAGCTTTTATCCACATTTACTTTCTTTTTTTATTAAAACAAATAAATTTTAGTAAAATACATGTGGGGTTTGTTTACATACGCAAAATAATTAATTTACATACGCAGGAATTAAAACGTCAAATTGTACAAACTCGCAAGATACATGTCAAAATGTTCGTGTGAAATAATAAATGTTGCTCATCATTTTTCACAAATTTGAACAGAGTACTAGGCTTATGGTATAACAAACACTGGTTTCGCTAACTTAAGCGTCTTTGCATAGCCGGCCTTCGGCCGGGAGCACGGATTTTCTCCTGTATGGTATAACAAACACCGGCTTCACTAACTAAAGCTTCTCTGCATAGCCGGCTTTCGGCCGGGCGCAAGGATTTTCCCCTCTATGGTATAAAAAACACCGGCTTCGCTAACTAAAACTTTTCTGCACCTAAAAAATACTTAAATTAACCTAAAGAGGAAAATAATATGCGAATACAAAAACAAAATTAATATTTGCAATCGTGAGCAAATTACATTTAATGTGAGTACCCACACAATTCTCAAAGTGGGCGGGGTAGTTTTAACTAAAGCTTCTCGGCATAGCCGGCCTTGGGCCGTGCGCAAGGATTTTCTCCTCTATGGTATAACAAACACCGGCTTCGCTAACTAAAACTTTTCTGCACCTAAAAAATACCTAAATTAACCTAAAGAGGAAAATAATATGCGAATACAAAAACAAAATTAATATTTGCAATCGTGGGCAAATTACCTTTAATTTGAGTAATTCACAAAGTGGGCGGGGCAGTTTTTTAGTTCCAGGAGGCCCCACGGGCCCCAGCCCCCTTAAATTTTAATTTTGGTTTTTTTCTTTTTTTATTCTGAATCGGGTCATATTTTTTTTTTATTTTTTACGTAGCCCTTTAAGCTGCACTTCAGCCAAATCCCAGATTTCCATGAAAACTAAAAACGTCCATAACTCGAAAACTAAGCGTTAGCGCCAATATTTTTATTAAATTTTTTTGTTCTTATTTTTCAATTTTCTATCCCCCTAGGTACTTTTTTTTTTGTTTGGAGCTGCGTCGGTAAACTAGATTTAAGCCAAAATTTTTAATATTTGTCAGACATGTTGAATATTTGTCAAACTTTTTGTAGCGTCTAATGGCAAATGTATTTAATTCAATTAATTTAATTTGGATAGATTTTAGCGGCCTGTTTTAACACATTGCCACTTCACTACCAAAAAATGCTTTCTCTCTTTCTTCGAAAGCTGCCCTCGCAAATGATTTGGGCATTTTTGTCACGTCAATGAAATTTGTTTGTGGTAGAAAATTTTAATATTTGTGCTGTGTGAAATTGTAACATTTTTGACAACGTAAAATTTTGACATAAAGAAAAAAAAAATAATTGTAGTTTTGTGAAAATTAATAAATTAATCAAGTTTTTACCAATAATCATTTAAATTCTGTTGGAAATGAGATCGTCCCAACTATTTGATGAACTCGTTCTTTTATATCAACAATTTTTACAAAAGTCTGGGCAAAAAAGCTTATACATATGTATGTATGTAAATACTTACATGTTGTATAATTCTTTTTAATTTTTTTGCCGCTGGTCCTGCTTCCATATTATTTGTTATTTTGTTTAAACAAATTTGATGAAAAAAAATAATTTTGTGGTTGTCAAAAATTTCTACACTAATGTCAAAATTTATACTAGCCCCCAGGGCTAGTGAAATTTTATTCACCTCAATAGTGTCAAAATTTTACTTCCATGAGTACTTTTCTACCGTTTCACACACACCCTTTGTATACAAACTTTGACAAGTCGGCCACCGAAAAAAACACCATATCGTCAGCTCAGAATTGTTTTGGCGCATATCATGGTTAATTTACCATTATATGCGCCAAACCAATTCAGAGCTGACGATGTCTTAACTTGACCCCACCTTCTAGTGAATTCGCCTTGGTACGGTTCATCAGATGGTATTACAATCAGGGTTTAAAAAACTGCAACCGAAATCAAAAACTGTAGAACAAAAAACGAAAATTCGTGTACAACTTTTCGCTTTTTGAGTTGTTTTAGCAGCGACTGTTTACATATAATGAATCAGAAGTAAAAGCAACAGTTTTTTTTTTTCCTAATGATAAATGAAGAAGTGGAAGAAAATTGCAGTTTTTCTAATTTGACTGCAGTTTTTTAAACACTGACTACATCGGCTGACAGCCGATTATAAAATTTGTCGGCACATTTCTCTGCATCTGGCGTAGTAAAGCCACCTGTTTAATTCATCATCATTCATGATTGATGTCAAGAACATATGATGAAGCAAAACAACAACAAACCATGATAACATAAATAAACGAAAAAATATTTCACCAATTATATGGCGATTGTTAAAAAACCACTCTTCTATGCACTTATTCTAGCCTAACCACTTTTTCCATCAGCAGCAAAATAATAAACACAGACATGGTCTCTAAACTAATTAAATGTCAACTAACTTTATGTTTACAACATAATACTGTTGTGTTTTTTTAAAAAGCAAAAGATTCTTACCAAAGGATTTTCATTTCCAACAATGTCAGCATACATGACCTTGAATTGAATGCATCCTATTAAAAGAAAGCCCCATATAGGCGACATGGTTTTAAATTTGATGACTTCAGAAAATAAAAACAAACTCAAGAAAATTGAATGTATGTATGTATTTAGTCAGATGTTTTCCTCCTGTTAGTGTTGTTGTTGCGATTATTTATATTTTTAAAAGGTGGTTGATTTGTTTTGTTCTTTACTGCATTCAATTTGTTAAATTTAGCACTTTTTAACCTTCTTTTTTAATTCCATTAGTTTAACAAAGAACATTTTTATTTTTACTAATCACTTGTTATCAATAAATAACTGCTTTTTTACTTTCTTCTTCTTAATCTATTAACACTTTTATTAGTTGGAAACATTTACCTTTATCACAAACCGACGCTACCCACCGGTATTAAAAAAAACACGACAATGTTGGATGATACCGTTTTTCTTTATATTTTCCAACGCTCGAATGATTAATAAATTGATGAACAATATTTATTATAGATATTTTATATTGTTTTTAACGCAATTTTCTTTAGTACCAGCAACAATCTAATAAGAACTCGCAAAATACAATCCGCGCAATTGGAAAATCACGACAAAACTATTGCAGCTGCAGCCATTGCTGCCATGTAGAATTGGTATAAAATCGTCAAATTTTGAGAAAGAAATCGTCAAAATGTTTTACCTATATCGTTACAAAAATCGTAATTGTAAAATAAATAAAAACGCACCAACTTTTTTATTTAAAATGTTTATTGAGTTAATTTGGTAAAATAAGTATAATTTTTGTATTGAAAATACAAATAACAATTAAACAGTATTTTACAGTTTAGGGTTTTTAGAAAAAAAAGAAAATCCTAACAAGAAATAAACAAACTATACAAATTTGTTTGTATTCATTTGTACTAGATATTTTTATACCCTCCACCACAATTAGTTGTGAAGAGGGTATACTAAGTTTGTCATTCCGTGTGAAACTTTTTTATTATTCATCTCAGACCCCATAAAGTATATATATTCTGGCTGCTTGAGTAATTCTAAGTCGATTTAGCCATGTCCGTCTGTCTGTCCGTCTGTTGAAAACACGCTCACTTTCGAAAAACTCAAAGGAAATAAACAAACTAGGTGTCAAATTGCTTGTAGTTATCCTAAGCAGTTTGGGATTGAATTTCAGCAAAATCGGTTCAGTGGGACCAGAGCTATGAATCAAAATGTGGAACCACCACCTTCAAAAACTTGATAATTTTGTTACAAAAACTAACATAAATGATGCAAAAATGCACGGAATGACATAAGATTTTGCACAAGTCCGTTTTATTCGACTAGAAATGACACTGTAAAATTTCGCGAAGGTCGGTCCATAATTTACCCTAAGCCCCATATAAACACTACTCCCGGAAAACAGTTTAGTACGCCTAAAACCGTAAAAAATAATGCAATCATAACAAATTTTGGCTCGTCACAATTTTATAGGACTATAAATGATACTGTGAAATTTCGTGAAGATCGGTACATAATTTATCCTAGGCCCCATATATGCCCTACTCCCGGAAAACAGTTTAGTCTCCTAAAACCATAATTAATAACAAATCGTCACAGTTTAAGATAATAATAATAATAATAAAAAGACATCATACAGATATTACTCCTTAAACATTCGAACTGTCGGTGGAGGGTATCAAAGATTCGGCACAGCCGAATATAGCACTCTAACTTGTTTTTTTTAATTTTATAAATTCTATACCATATTTTTCTTTTAAATGTTAATATGTTCATATGTAGATTTTTATGTATTTTCGGAAGAGAAGGACTAAATAAAAAAAAATTTTCAACAAGATCGGTCAAAAAGTTTCTGAGTTAGAGGTGGGTAAAATTTGACATTTTGGCCAAACAGGTGTTTTTTCTCATCAATGTAACTTATTACCTTTTGGTGTTAGCAAAATTTGTCCCAAGTAGTTTAGATAGCTATTTCAATCTTTTTGAAATTTTTTTTTTAATTTAAACTTCTTTTTTATTTATTTATTTTATTTTTTTTTTTTTTTGCTCAAAGAAAGCTTATATCTTTTCCTGAAGGTAGTTTCGGTCGCTTTTTGGTGTGTTTTCAAAATTTATATATGACAACGTATATATATGTTTTTGGTCAAATACTTACATTTTCTATCAACAAAATACATGTCGATTTTTGTTTGTGTATAACTGAGGTCATTTTTTAAGTACATTCTGATTGTTTGTAAAGGCTAGCTTACACTATCACACAAGTCTTACGTATTCCATAATACTTTGTAAGATAAAAATCTAATGAGTTTTGTTGCGACTTACAAAGGGGTGAACAGTACCAAAAACGAGGATTAATTCAAAAATAAAGTTAGTTTATCGTATAAGTATTTGAAACCATATAAAAGAAGATAAAATTCAACACGAATAACTGTAAAAATTGTGGATCTATGTTGTTTACTTTTTTTGTTATACGCTGCCAAAGTTAAATAATAATATTTTATAATTTGGAAATATTTGTTAATAAGTGAACAAAGATATTTTAATTGCGATTTGAGAGATTTGTTTCTTAGAAAACACTATTTTTATTTATTTTTTTTTTATTTTATTTATTTATTTCTTCATTTTCAATAACCTAGCCCTTTGGCCTTAGTCGGTTACAAACTTCTACTAAAAAAAAACAATCTACTCACAAAAAACCAATGCTTATAAGAAAAATATTATATACATATCTGTGGCATTTTGACAAAACATCTTAAGTCGAGATAAGATAGCAAAAAAGTTTTTAAAAAAAGCTCGGTGAAGCAATCATTTTTTATTAAATAATAAAATAAATCGAAATTAAAGAAAAATTCCGTTTATAATACAAAATTTTAAAAACGTTAACAAAAATGTATTTTGAATGAAAATTCGTATGATTAACCAAATTTTTTTCAACTTTTTAAATTCGACTTAAGATGTTTTGTCAAAATGCCACAGATATTAAAAATATAATAACCATATATAAATTAAATTAATAACTATAAATTCATATGTTAAAAAAAAAAAAAAATATATACATTTTTTTTTTATAAATTGATAGTTAAAATACCAAATAAAACAAAATGTTAACTAGAAACTCTAATTAGAAGTAATCAAGTAAAACTGTATATAAAGGGTGTTTTTTTAAGCCCGAAAGAACTTGAAATTGTAAAAAATAACACAAAAAATTAAATTGTAATCAAAATTTTTTTTTATTCGAAAGATCAATACGTGACATTAACATTTGAAAATGATTTCGGGCATATGGGCACCGCGGCTGTTCTTGACGAAGCGCATTCTGGACGTCCAATTTTGGGCCACTTTTTCGAGCACTGCTGGCCGTATGTCACGAATAACACGAACAATGCTGGCCTCCAAGGCGTCAATTGTTGCTGGTTTATCAGCATAAACCAGTGACTTCACGTAGCCCCACAGAAAATAATCGAGAGGTGTCAAATCGCACGACCTTGGAGGCCAATTGACAGGTCCATTTCTCGAAATCAACTTATCGCCAAATTTTGATTTCAATAAGTCGATGGTTGCGTTCGCCGTATGGCACGTAGCGCCATCCTGTTGAAACCACATCTCCTCCGGATCAATGTCATCCATATTTTCAAACAAAAAATCATTGATCATGGTGCGGTAACGAGCTCCATTGACCGTAACGCGAGCTCCGGCCTCATTTTTGAAGAAATAAGGTCCGATGATGCCACCAGCGTGAAAACCGCACCAAACGGTGCATTTTTCTGGATGTAATGGAGTCTGTAGGGTCTCTTGTGGATTGGTCTCGCTCCATATGCGGCAATTTTGCTTATTAACAAACCCGTTAAGCCAAAAATGCGCCTCATCGCTGAACACAATTTTGCGATTTAAATTTGGATTAAATTTTTAAATTTTTCAAAGTAAATTTGGATAATTTCGTAGCGTTGTTCAAGCGTGAGTCTATTCATGATGATTTGTCAGAGTATACTGAAACGATAAAAAAAAATATTTCATCAAAATTTAATTTTTTTATGTTACTTTTTACAATTTAAAGTTCTTTCTAGCTTAAAAAAACACCATGTATTATTAAAGCCTATTAGCCTGGATATTTTGTATAAGTTTTTTCCTATATGTGAGCTCAGAACATCAAAAAGCTCTTTAATGTGTTTGGCAATTTATTGTACACACGAGCTATTCTTACTTGGTACGACCGTTCCATAATTGGCGTTATTTTTGGAAACATTATCTGCTTATTCCTGGTAGATTTACTGAACCTTAACAATTTAACTAAGAATATTGGTGACTGCATTTTAAGAACCTTGTGCAAAAACAATAAGCCTCTTATGTTTACCAAATCGCAAAATGTACATCCCAAAAATTTAATTACATACAAGGTTATATGTTGATGAAATCCAACACAGTATAAAAATCTTACTATTCTATTAAATGTCAATCGAAATTTTTTCAGTATATAACCACATGTTCCAGAAAAAATTTTTAAACAATATAAAAACTGGGGCATAAGAAGTGCATGTACAATTTTCTCCTTAATATGTAAAGGAAGAAATAGATTTAAGTTATACAATTTTCGCAACAAAAAATTTACTTTAGAAACTAAAGAATTTATATGTATGACTTTCAAAACGTAACTTGTTATCAAGTATTACACCTAGACATTTAATTTTTTCTACAAATCCAATTGTATCATTATTTAATGATACAGAAAAAATGTTCCAGAACTTTTAGCACCAAAAAACATAGCCTTTGTTTTATTAACATTAATACAAAGCTTATTTGAAGACAACCAACTACCCAATATTCTCATAGTATAATCAATCATGTTTTGTAATACATCAGATAATTGAACGCCACCTTTGATCAATATCTGCACATCATCAGCAAATGCAAATGCAATAACCATATTATTCTCAATAATACTAAACAAATCATCAATGAACATAATAAAAAACAGAGGTCCAAGCACAGAACCTTGGGGAACCCCACCATGTCCTGGAAGCAATTGAGAAACGGTTTACAAGCACTACTTGAAATACCAAAATGTATGTTTAATTTTTCAACTAAGTAATCGTGATCTACCTTATCAAAAGCTTTTGTCAAATCCAAGGAGATTAATACAGAATTTCCATTATCTGCAATTTTTTGTCTAATGCTTTCTGTAAGACCAACAAGCAATGTGGCCATACTACAATTTCGTCTAAAACCATACTGGGATTCATGAAGCAATTTATTTATTAGGCATTAATATTTTTAAGAACTTCAGTTTAAAACCATCATATCCAAATGCATTAGATTTAATCATGCTAAAAGCAACCATCAGTTCATAAAAATCTACATTAGGAAAAGAAATTTGTTAAAACTGGGTCCTCAACACTACTCCTAGTTTGATTCAAAGAAAAAATATTGTTTAAGCTCTCTGGGTCAATATTCTCCATGGTCTGCTCACTACCTATTCAGTTTTTCTTTAAAATTGACCACATCTCCTTAGAAGATTCGTTGTTAAATAAGTTACCATGTGCTATTCTTTTCATTTTTCTAACAACAGTTTTGGCTCGATTTCTGCACCGGCAATAATTCTTCCATTTTGTCGGACTTCTATCATGTAGATAAGTCTCATAAGCAAAATCCCGAAGTGATAAATAGTATTGAATTTCCGGAGCTTTGAACCAGCTGTCATTAACCTTGTTGGCTTTTCTGTTTTTTAAAGGTACAACAGAATGCAAAAATCGTAAATTGTTATTAAATATATCTAACTGCTCATCTACACTTTCCTCGTTATACATATAACTAAAATCACATTCTAATAATGCAGCTTCCATCACATTCTTATCAACAGCTTTATAATCATAAAATTGATAATATTGTTGAGTGACAGGTTGAATGATTTCAAGAGACATAAAAATTATGGAGTGATGCGATATGCCAGGACTTTGAAATTGATTTGAACACCTTATCAAATCCGGCAAAGACACCAAAAGATAATCTAATAAAGAAGTTGTGTTTTTTGCAACACAGTAATGCATAGGCATGGAGTTATGCCTAAGTGAGAGATTTAACCTACTACAAAGGTTCCTCATATTTAAGGACTTATTGCAATCGAAAAGATTATTATTAAAATCTCCCATAATTACTATATTTGAATACTTTACAAGTAAATCAGAAACATCATTTTCAAGGGTGGCAATATGTCCATGAGGCAGATAAACAGTGCCCACCAAAACTTTGATACCATTAATTACCAATTCCGCAAACCAAGATTCAGCTACTCCAAAATGTTTGCTTTTGCAAACTACTCGATGTTCTATATTATTAGCAATAAACAAAGACACACCGCCTCCTCTACCACTAGGCCTATCATTTCTATGACATACGTATCCTGGAATGTTAATAACATTAGTAGATATATATGGATTTAACCATGTCTCACTAATTCCAATAACATCTAGCAAACAACCCTCAAAAATGCACCTGATTTCTTCCAACTTCGAAGAATTCCTATTTAAATTAAAGCTTTGGCAATTAAAGTGACCTATATTAAGATTTTGTTTTTAATTACGTAATTGGGATTTATCGTTTATAACATTACCAATACATATTTGGATTTATATTCATTTTAAAACAATTTTCTTAAAATTTTAAGATTCCCAAAATGAAAATAATGACTTACACAATAAAATAAAATAGTGAAACAATAAATGAGATCTTTTCCTGACTACATTAAACACATTTTATGAGCTACTGTTCTATACAAAACTGAGTTAAGCCAAAATTACAGCACAAAAACTACTCATAAAACATCCATTAAATATATGTACATTTAAAAGATTTGCTAAATTGGCAAAAATCAACCTTGTATATAACAAAAAAATAAATAAAATAAAAAAAAAAAATTAGCAAAAAACTACTCATTTATTATTAATAAATTTTTGTAAAGAAAAATGTTGAGGAAGTATTTTTAATTTTTTTTTTTTTTTAATTGGTCAAAAAATGAGTATTTTTTTTGAGGAAATGTTGATTTTCAAAATGTTTGTGAGAATACTCGGGCAAAACTTTTTATATATTTTAAAAATATGGTATTTCAACTTGCATAATAAAAAAAATCTTGCCCGTTTTTGCCCCTTTTGAAAATATTTGAGATTTTGTGAAACACATTAACTTGTTTTTCTGTTTTGTTTCGTTTAAATGATTACACTACGTCACAAAATTTCAACCAAGTCGTGGCCAAATAAATCTGACAGCTAATGACAGCTATTTGTAAAATTTTCCCCTGAATCCAAATCAGAATTGTCAAAAGTAGAATAGTTTTTGAGATATTCCAAAATAACCGTTATTTGTGTTTTTAAAAAAGATGATGTGACTGAAATGAATATATCTTCAAAAATTTTAAGTGGATTATGTATTTCTTTCTTTTTAGTGAAAGGTTATAAAATTTCTAAAATAACCATGGATTGCTAGTGAAGATTGGTCAAGAAATGACAGAATTACAGGGAACAAAAGTTCAAGCTTCATTGAAAATTTTATGATTTTGTTTAATTTTGATCTTTTCAAGTTATTATTTTAAGCCAATGATTTAAAAATGTCAATGTTTTATTGCATGCGACATTAGATTATTTTAATATGAACATTTTGCGCCTAACAATACATTGATTGGTACAAAAATGAAAAAGCTACAAAAGATTTAGTAAATTATGTTAAAAAACTACATAATTTAAATTTACCACAAACAGCACTTGATTTGCTTATACTGCTAAATATTTCCGATGTTGATGATGATAACATGAAGATTATGATTTTTATGAAGGTAAAGATAATTATGAAGATGATTTTTAATTCCATATTTTTGCAATGAATGTGCCTTGCTTCAAAAGAAAATATATTGTTCGAAAAAATTACATTGATTTTTTTTTAAGTTTTTAGTTTATTTAATAAAACAAAATTAAAATTCCACTAAAATTTTACAACAAAAGTTTTTTTTATTAATCAATATACACAGAATCCAGAAAAAAAAATTTGTCAAAAATTACAGGCTTCCCTGAATTAATCCTCGTTTTGCATATGTTTCACCCCACTGTGCGACTGTTAAAAAATATAATTTAACTTTACAGTTTCTGTTCACATATTATCCCACATGAACATGCTTATGTTAAAATGCAACCCTGATCAAATGAAAATTATTATTGTTTTAAAAAGAAATCAAAAAAGATGAAGCCTTAAAGACTTATGTATTCTCATGACACCAGAGGATTGTATTACCGTGTAAACTAGCCTTTAGCAAAATTTTTATCTTACTCTTATTAACAACTAATACTGTGTAAAGGTTCCTAATTAAGATTATCATTTTTGTAAAGGTACCTTATAAACTTATGTAAGTGCTGGTTCACACACGTCAAGTTTGACTGGTCAAGTCTTGATCTTGTAGGAGAGAAGGGAAAAGAGAATGCCATTTCAGGCAAATATGTCTTCTCCAAAAATAAGTAAATATGAAAGACAATACATATAATAAAGTTTGGGAAAAGTAATGCTTGGCTATTGGTAAGTGCTTATGATGCGTCGAAGTATTTAATAAATGACGGATATATGTATTTTTATTGTTGATTTTAAGGATGGCTAAAACCGATTGAACAAGCTCTAAATTTTTATAAATTGGATCATACGGCTTCAAAAACAGCATATTAATCTACTTGTAATTCCTCACTGGAATCGCATAAAAAGGATTTAAAAAATATGCTGAATAAGTCGGCAAACACTGACTTTCAGAAAGAGTGTGAACCCAGTCACATGCAAGTAGTGTATACGTATTATCGAGGAAACAGTCGATTGTTATACCCACACCACAATAGTGGAGAGGGTATTATGCATTTGTGCTGATGTGTGTAACGCCTAAAATAGTGGTCCTAGACCCACCTTAAAGTATACCGATCTACTCAGAATCGCTTTCTGAGTCGAACCGGCTGGCTGGCAGGCTGGCTGGCTGTCCATGTAACCTTGTGCGCAAAGTACAGTTTGCAACTTTGGAGATAACTTGATAAAATTTGGGTCATAGGTTCTTATTGGCACAAGGACCAAGCCTATTGAAATGGGCCAAATCGTAGGACCACGAGGGAAGATAGGGGGAAATTTCTTCCTCTCAGAAACTATCAAACCGATTTTAATGAAATTTAAAACATGGATAGATCCATATCTATATGGACACATAAACTATACAGTTTTCAAAAAATAGGACCACAAGGGGTGATAAGGTCAATTTTTGTCTCTCAAACCGATTTTAATGAAATTTAAAACATAGATAGATCCATATCTAGATGGACACAAAAGCTATACAGTTTTAAAAAATATAGGACCACAAGGGGAGAAAGGGGCAATTTTTGCCTCTCAAACTGATTTTAATGAAATTTAAAACATAGGTAGATCCATATCTATATGGACACATAAGCTATACAGTTTTTCAAAAATAGGACCACAAGGGGATGTAGGGGGCAATTTCTGCCTCTCACAAACTTTCAAACCGATTTTAATGAAGTTTTTAAACATAGAGAAATCCATATTTATATGGACACATAAGCATGATGTGATTTTAAGTACTGTGGTGCTGGGTATCATATGGTCGGGCTTGACCGACTATACTTTCTTACTTGTTTTTATATGTTTTTGTATATATTTGTAATTATTTTCGAATAAAAAGTACATTTTGTTTTCATAGTTGGTACAATATTATACAAGCTATTTTCCAGCCCTGGTATGACTGTTATGTTAATCAAATCGAATTGATACGTTAAGAAACAAATTATAATGCTAGGCTGTTTTCCTAAACGTGTGTTCACAATGTATCAATACCGTGTTGTTGCATTGTGTACTTACATTTTTACCAAAAATGTATTGTGTATGAATATGGTTTGCATCTACATTATTTTAACTGCTTTATTTGCTTTTCTCTTCGCAGTGATGGTTGCATTTAAGAACATGTTGCTATGTGTTACTACAATGCACAGACGTTTAGGAAAACAGTCCTATATTCGGCTGTGCCCAAACTTTGATGCCATCTTTCATTATTAACCTTTGTAAATAATTAGTTGCGGTTTAGACCTACATATGTTATATATGCTTTCATTTTTGATTATATAAAACTTAATTTGAACAAATTTGAGTCAAATATCATGATCATCAAAGTTTAAGCCGTACTAAAATGATTTTCAGAAGGGGAATTTATATTGGACCAATGGTAATGGTATTAAGAGTAGTGCAAAAAAAATTTTTTTTTTAATTAAGAAGTTATACCCTTTTGAAATCAAAATTCTGAAAAAGTCGATTTTTTGCAATTTTTATATAAAAAAGTATCTTTTTAGTTTATAGAAAAAAATTGATTAGCAACTGTATATTGTGTATACTTTTTTTAAAGGCTTTTTCATATATAATATTGCTATGCAAAAAATTGTAATCACTTCGGACACAAGGCTCTTCCGATATAGATCTATTTTTTTTTACAAATTTCCACTTTAATACACATTTTCTCTAATCGAATGGCAAGAATCAAAAACTTTGAGCAGAGTTTGTATGACCCAATGTGCTTATAATAATTGTGCAATAGGTATCCTGAGATCCGTGCTTGGTAGCCATTATATTTCAAAAAAAAAAAAAAATATATTTTTAGGGATATTCGGCTTTTTTTGGGAGTTGTGGGATTCATCCTGTAAGTTTAAAAAAAATTTAACTGGTTTGTATTAACCACTACAAAATTGTAAAATTATAGCTAAGTTCTAAGTTGCATAAGTTTGAGCCGCTGGTGTATATAAAAAAGGATGTTTGTTGCAGTATATCTAAAAGTGCAATACAGTATAACCCGGTTAATTACCCCACGCTTAAATGCCCTTTACGCTTATTTACCTTGAGTTTTAAATCCCCTTTTTTTCTTCCAATTTTCAAACAAAAGTCCACGTTAAATTACAAAACGCTTAATTACCCAATTCGGGTAATTGCCTTAAAAATTAAACTCCCGAAACAAAATGTCACCTAGATTTTATTTGTTTAATTGCATCAGTACTATTTGACAACAACTCAGCAATTAATACACAACAAGCAAGTAATACATGTAAATAATTTGAAAATATGCTCTCAAATTTTTTTAAAAAAATTTGCCCAAAAAACAAAATATGGCTTATTTGAAACCAATATATTCCAAACTTTAATATTTGCATTAAAAAAAACTTTATTTTGCGCTTACCAAAATAAAGTTATGTTATATATATACCAAACATATGAGATATATTGTCTTAAAGGGATTGCAGAAAAAGCCGCTAAATTTTAAATTATATTAACATTTAAAAGAATAAAATAGCTTGAATATTTAAGAGATTGATATTTGAATGGAAGCTGTATTTTTAAATCTGAGCCAAATTCAATCTTAATACGACCATGATTAAATGGTTTATGGACATAAAGAAAGAAGTTTGCAGTGGGCTATGTGATATTATAGACCGATTCTCACAATTTAAATAGGTTTAATTCTTATGACAATTAAAGCGTATTTACCGAATTTTACTAAATTATCTAAAAGTTGCAACTTATTCTTTGCGTACACGCCTTACATTGACAGACAACCAGCCAGATAGGCGGACGGACATGAAAAAATTTCTTTAGAAGGTGTTTCTGAGTCGATCGGTACACTTTAAGATGCCTCTAGATTTTTATGTATCAGCACAAATTTATATATTTGCTCTAGAACGGATAAATATATTGTTTCTGCCTTAATTGGTCGCACAAGAAAAACATGCAATTGCATATTTACGTTTTCCCTGATCATAAGTTTATATGTATGAGTACGCTTTTCTTAGTAGGATATGACAAGACATCTCAAAATGCATTACAGATGAAATTTAAGAAAGAAAATCCTTTTTTTTATTGCTATCTCTTTAGATTAAGCTGATACATGTAAAAACTTCTATGTCTTAACTTTTTCATACATAAAAGTTAAGGTATACGTTTAATTACCTCAATGAGGTAGTTAAACGTATTCTTATAATTACCTCAACGAGGTAGTTAAGCGTTTTCGTTTAAATGCTTACCCCGCATAATTACCGAAAAACATTTTTGGCGAGGTATGTATGTTAAAATTTAAATATTTACAGTTAAGCAAGATTTTGTTGTTTGATATTCCTTGACTATACCATGCATATTATATCTTAAAATTACAAAAAAAAAAACAGACTCTTTTAATTACTAAGTTCTTTTATATAACAATTGATGAGATACATGAATACATATTATGCTTATAAGTACATTGCGTTTCTTTAATTTTTAGAAAGAGTGGCTTACATTTTTATTATTTTCAACCTTTAAACACTTTTAGTTAAAAAAACACTCGAAAGTTTGCTATCATATGCTGTTAATAACCGTTCAGAATTTTCAGCACTTATGTTGAAAAAAAAGAACCAAATACATACAAAAATGCATTTATTTTAAAATAGTTTTATTTATTTGACTTTCTTCTGCCATCGTGATGTTTAGATGATTTTGATTTACCTGATGATGAGGAATGTTTTTTAGATGAAGTTGAGATTATGGACGAACTCAATGTCGTTACTTTACTGCTGCTAGTAGACGTACGCTCCTCGCGATGTGTTTTTGACGAAGAAGACTTTCCTGTCACAGCAGTATTTGTCACCTGCATTTGTTCCATTTTATGATAAGGTGAAGACGAATTGGATGAAGACGATGATCTAGAAGATGTAGCTGATGATTTTGATTTTATAGAAGCAACTGAGGAGGTGGTTATTAACGGCATGGGTTCGTCCGGTAAAACTACAATTCCTGATGTAGAATTACTTGTTTGTTTTGTTGTAACTGTTGTCGTCGACTTACTGCTGCAACTATCACACTGCCAATTGTGGCCTTGTTCTTCAGATGCTTCTTCATTGGTTATTGTTGGTTTGTGACATTCTTGATGATAGAGATCACCACATTTAGAACATTCAATTAGACGATTCGTGGCCGTAAACCTTATTTCACCGCATACACAACAATTAAGGTCGACAAATTCCTTAAGGTTTGTTTCGTCTTCGGCGGTTGTTGATAATAAAACTCCTCCAGCACCTGCACCGCTTACTGCATCATCAGAGTCGGCAATGGTGTCTGGAGAGTCTGATATAGTCTTAGCCGGTGAATGTGTTAGATTTATAACTTCTTCCGCTTCTACTGGCTGTGGGGGTGGAGTAGCAGCTCTACCTGGGAAACTTGATTCATCCTCCAATTGCTTTTTACTCAAACCATTTGTAATAGTATTTTCGGTGCCGTATCGTTTTTTTATTTCTTCATCCAAGAGCAAACGTAACTCAGTGGCTGAATTCGCATGAGAAGAATGTAGAAGTATTACGGCTTTTTTAAGTAAAATTTCAATTTCGTTGGTGGTTGACATGTTTTAATATTTTTAAATTTATTAAACCCTAATTTTCTAGTTTTCACAAAATGAAAAAATTAGCAAACATTTAAGCTTTTATTTAAGTTGCCAGACTGTTGCTTAAGTTTGAATTGACGTTTTTACCAGTGCTGCCATAACTGATTGATGAGAAAACTTCAAAAAAAATATGCTAAAATCTACTATATCGTAAAAAGAACAAAATATGCCAAAGCGGCTCATGCACTTGCAATAAATTTATTTAATTTTTTGTACACACGTCAAGTTCAACATGAATTTTTAGGAGAGACTTGATGAGTCAAACTTGACGTGTGTGAACCGGCATTAAGATGAAATATATATACCTACCAAGGTATATTTACACAAGGTAAACTCGTTGGCCCATATGTTTGTCAGCTGTTTACCCCTAGTTGGAACCACAACGTCAAATTGCGTGTATATGAGCCAAAATTTGTACATGTGTGCGTTAAATTGTTTTTGTTTTATATGAAGACAATTTTGACAAAATGGTTCCTTTTATAGAGCAGCATGTCTACACTCCCAAATGAGTCTACCTTGTGTAAATATACCTTGATACCTCCTAATCCGAAACGAATTGTACACTCGCCAGTGTTGCCGTTAGCATACGAAAGATATATTTTTCGTATCTTTTGACTACTTCAGGTATCATGTATAATCCTAACATTTTTCGTATCTTTTAAATCTGTGCGCAAAATGTACAGAAACAAAACGTTCGAGAATTATTAGCCAACTTAAACTTATTAAGACTGATCATCTTAACCGGCTCAATACTAACATAAAAGCAGCCAAGGCGCATTGACTAGAAGGTGAGGTCAACTCTTCAACAATTTTTTTTATTTACTTTTTTTAACACACACATGTTCAAGGCGAATTCAACTACAGGTGGTGTCGCAACTACAACAATCCAAGAACAACAGAAACAACATAGGGCTTTTTACATTGCATTGTTAGTGCCATTAGCTCGAAATGTCAACCATTTTTAGCAAAACACTAACAAATCAAAACAAATAAGCTCGAACTGTCAAAATCAGATGCCGTTTCGACACCACCTGTAGTTGAATTCGCCTTGCACATGTTCCAATTAGAAGGTCTGTTTGAAACGCCTGCTGATTTTATGCAGGGTTGTGTTTTTACGTGGAATTGTTTTTGTAGCAATTGTCTTTGACATTTCTACCATTTTTTACACAAATAATTGCTTTTGTCCTTGACATCTTTATCATTTTTTACACAAACAAAATGCGTGTGTTTTTTTCTATTGTTGGATTGTTGTAGTTGCGCGCGACCTACTAATTGGGCCATGAACACACAATGCGTGAGTGTTGTCAAAGTTTTTATTGTGTCATACACCTTTTGCTTTACGCTTTTCTGTCCAAGTAAGAAACGTCACGCCAAGCGAAGAAGTTGTATCTGACACGGCCTCAAAGGTTTTTTTTTTTTAAATAAAGTTGCGCCATATTTAAATTGAAACCATTGTGGCACTTATTATAATATAGGGCAAGGTATATTTACACAAGGTAAACTCGTTGGCCCATATGTTTGTCAGCTGTTTGCCCCTAGATGGAACCCAAACGTCAAACTTCGTGTATATGAGCCAAAATTTGTACATGTGTGCGTTAAATTGTTTTTGTTTTATATGAAGACAATTTTGACAACTCGGTTCCTTTTATAGAGCAACATGTCTACACTCCCAAATGAGTCTACCTTGTTAATATACCTTGATATAGGGCAATATAGAAATAATATGGCGAATAACAGACACAATAATATTGCAAATGGATATGGATTTTTAATATTTTTTTCTTTATTCGTATTTCTTTAATATTAATTTGTTTACATTTTAACTTATTTTATTTTAAAGAGGTTTGCAAAATATATTCCTTTTCTACTTTGACATTTTGTGTTGTAATATTTATAATATTCTTTTTTTAGTAACTTAAGCTTCGTACAGACGGTGGTCAGATCTTACAATGTTGTCATTAAAACTGCTTTAATAAGTCTTGCAACTGTATGAACATTGTAAGCTCATTTTCATTTGGCAGATGTGTAAAATTAATGCATCTGACAATGGCATCGTTATCAGAGAAATGACAACATTGTAAGATTTGACCACCGTCTGTACGAAGCTCAAAGGGCATAATAAACCTCACAAATGGATTGGCGAACATGTCAAAATTTTACGTTTGACAAATATTTTGTGTTGTTAATTGGGGTGTTTGCTGTTTGGACAAACATTTGAAGCAATGTTTGCAGAAATATTAAAATTTTTAATATTTGGCAGACATGTTGGATATTTGTCTAACTTTTTGTGACGTCTAATGATAAATTTATAAAGAGATAAGCTCTTTTATGTGTTGAAATTCTGCGTGTTCGCATCTTCTGATGAAGTTTTCTGTTAATAGTTAATAGTTTAAAGGTAGGAAAACCAGCGAGTGTGTGAAGTCGTCGCGTTGAATAGTGCCACGGAAGCTTAAAAATAATCTGTAGAATCTTGTTTTGGGCAACTTGAAGCTTTTTACCGTGGCAATTTGCTAACGTATACCACACTGGAGTGCAGTAAAATATTATTGGGCGAAAACTAGATTTAATTAAAAAATTTTTGTTCTCAATTGAGAGATCCGATTTTATGTTTATTAAAGGGTATATAATTTGTGTGACCCTGTTTATTTCGTCCACAATGTATGGAATTTAATGATTGAAATTTATTTTTGTATCCCCAGATACATTTTTTCCCAGTTTATGTAGTGGTTCTTAAACTGCAATGGGCCTTGAGGCGTGAAGCAAGACTTGCGCTTCTCGTAAAATATATGGCTTTTGTTTTTTCTAAAGTTATTAGAATTTTCCATTTGTTAAAATATTGTTTAAGTTCAACCAATGCTGATTTCAAGTTGTTTATTATATTAACAGAATATGAATCAGAACTTAGGATAGAGGTATCATCTGCAAAAATTGTTGCTGTGCAAATATTTTACAATATTGGTGATAAACAGGAACCCTGTAGACATCCAACATTTACATGTACTTCACGTGATTTTGTTTTTCCAATGTAGACATGAAAACTGTTATCACTTAGAAAACTTAATATAATTTTTATTATTTCCTCTGGAAAGTTAAGAGTTTTTAATTTGTAAATAAGGTCATTATGCCAAGCAGAGTCAAAGGCTGATTTGATGTCGAAAAGAACCATTCCCGTTGAATTAATTCATTTTATATAGTTTTTTAATTTTGAGCAACGGTTGAGTTGTATTGTGTTCTCTTCTAAATCCAAATTGGTTTGTAGAAAAAAATTCATGTAAATAAACAAAGTTTAGTATTTTTCCTAAATAATCTTTTCCAATATTTTATTGATGGTAAGAGACCTTATACAAGCCTTCGATTTGCCAATTAGGTCCATAGTGACAGTTTGGATTCCACCACCCGTACGCTCGGTGGAAACTATCCTGGCGGTATTGGGCAACCAAAACAGAAGGTTTTTACCGATCAATGGAGGCTTGTGACCTCACTGGTGTGTGGGGGAGCGCTGATATTAACAAAGGGGGTAAGTTAATGTTTGATTTTAAAACTACTAAAAATCGTATTATCTGTAATATGGGCAACACGCCGACGTTCAGAAATAAGGATAGGAAAGCAGTGATAGATCTGACATTTGTGAACCGTGACGAGCAACTTGTTGTTGATTGGAGGTTGGCAACGTACTGTACTTTTTCAGACCATAGTCGTATTACCTTTACACTGAATTTTGAGCTACCTAGGGTTGCTCCGCTTAGGAACCCGAGGGGGATAAAATGGGATTTCTTTAAGGAAAAGGACCAAATGGTTTGGCGCAACAGGCCTTGAGCGACTTGCTGCCGACTAAACTGGAAGGTGTTGTGAACAGGTTCACTCATCTGTTAAGGGAAAGCTATGAGTCCTGCCCGGTCACATTTCCGGGTAGGCGTAAACAGCCCAAATGGTGGACCAGGAAACTTCTTGTCCAAAGGTCTACAGTTAGGAGACTGTTTAACAGGGCCAAGTTTATGAGAGCACCCGGATATTGGAACAATCACAGGGTGCAGTTCAACAAGTATAAGGCGGATCTAAAAAGGGCAAAACGACTATCATGGAGGCAATTTTGTGTATCCATCGATAATGTCAACGAGTTGTCAAGATTCCGACGGATTTTATTCAAGGACCCTAAGGCCCTGGATTACGTCCAAAGTAATGATAGCGCATGAACTAAGTCTAGCTCTGAGACCCTAACCTTAGTTATGGAGACGCACTTTCCCGGGTGTATGGAAACCGGAGGTATGGACGATGGTCAGTAGGACGTGATGTCTATGACATTGAATTATACTTACGCTTGCGTCGAGGAAATGGTCCCAAGGGAGAAGCTAGCGTGGGCGGTAAATACTTTCGACCAATATTAGTCACCGGGTCCGGACGGTATTTTTCCGGCCATGTTTGCAACATCCCGGACGATGCATCATTTCTGCTAGTGAATATATTCAGGAACTCCCTAAGTAGGCGGTATCTACCTAGGGGGTGGAGAGGTTAGGGATTTTAGACCTGTTAGTCTGTCTTCCTTCTTGTTGAAGACTCTTGAGAGACTAAAGGTTTCTATCTTAGGAGTAATATTGAGGCCCGCCTTATTAGCAACGCTCAACATGCCTACCTTAAGGGTAAATCTCTTGAGTGCGCTACATGAGGTGGTAGGTTGTATTGAGCACGGTCTGATGCATAAGGATTATACTCTCGCCGCGTTTCTGGAGTCTTTAATAACATTAGGATTGAGGCCATTAGAGATTCGTTGATGGAGTTTGGAGTTAGGGACTTTCTGGTAGAGTGGATAGTCTGCATGCTTAGCAGAGAACTGCAAAAATCACTATTTTTCTTGATTTACTCATACGCTTAAATTTACATCCACTCTATGCCTGCAAAACAAAATTCAACGTTGGTAATTTGGACATCTTTTCGTACACATTTGATTTGTGCGTGTGTAAGTTTTTTTTATTGTTTGCATTCATTGATGCGCACGAAATAACACAATTGCAGTCATTGCCCACTCGATGAGACAACGACGAATGTAAATTGGTATGAGTACGAGTCGCTTTGTTGGCATAAGTTCAAATAAATTAGTTGTTGTGTCCAATTTGTTTTTAGTTTTTTAAAAGTGTAACAAGCAACATTAACAACAATACATTGTACATACAGAACTACTGTACTTTTTAAGAAATGATAAAAAATAAAAACAGTCTTCTGTTTCTTTGGAAATTGTTTGTACGTATGTAAGCTGGTGCAGGAATTGAAGCCACGAGACCATTATATGCGTCGTTCTTTCGCCGATTGGGCTCTAGAGCAGTTGGCAACTGACCCGTTGTTTTATCGCAAAATTGTGTTCAGCGATGAGGCGCATTTTTGGCTTAACGGGTTTGTTAATAAGCAAAATTGCCGCATATGGAGCGAGACCAATCCACAAGAGACCCTACAGACTCCATTACATCCAGAAAAATGCACCGTTTGGTGCGGTTTTCACGCTGGTGGCATCATCGGACCTTATTTCTTCAAAAATGAGGCCGGAGCTCGCGTTACGGTCAATGGAGATCGTTACCGCACCATGATCAATGATTTTTTGTTTGAAAATATGGATGACATTGATCCGGATGTGGTTTCAACAGGATGGCGCTACGTGCCATACGGCGAACGCAACCATCGGCTTATTGAAATCAAAATTTGGCGATAAGTTGATTTCGAGAAATGGACCTGTCAATTGGCCTCCAAGGTCGTGCGATTTGACACCTCTCGATTATTTCCTGTGGGGCTACGTGAAGTCACTGGTTTGTGCTGATAAACCAGCAACAATTGACGCCTTGGAGGCCAGCATTATTCGTGTTATTCGTGACATACGGCCAGCAGTGCTCGAAATAGTGGCCCAAAATTGGACGTCCAGAATGCGCTTCGTCAAGAACAGCCGCGGTGCCCATATGCCCGAAATCATTTTCAAATGTTAATGTCACGTATTGATCTTTCGAATAAAAAAAAAATTTTGATTACAATTTAATTTTTTGTGTTATTTTTTACAATTTCAAGTTCTATCGGGCTTAAAAAAACACCCTTACGTTTAGTTTCATTTAATTTTTTTTTTTCTTTCGAATCCAGCATATGAAAATACTTTAATACGTACTACATACATAGCAACTGCTGAATAGGCATGAGAGCAATGATTTTTGTGTATTTTTCTTTGTATGTGTTTTTTACCAAAGCAATAATTGACGAACGAAGCTAAACATGGTAGGAATGGCAAAGCTAATACGCTGTGCATGACTTGAATGAAATTTAAAACAACACCAATGTATGTGGTTGAGAAAGTTTGACTACATGAACACAAATGAGTGTATTTGATGTTGTTCATTGAATGCGAATTTTTTTCAATCACACAAAGCCGTTCTCTGATGCTTGGCAGTAGGATTATAAGCTCGAGCCTGGGGGATCATGTGATAAGGTGGAGGGTTACCAGAGGGACACCACAAGGGGCGTTCTATCGCCTCTTCTGTGATGGCTTGCGGTCAACGGGATTCTCAGGTCATTTGATTCCATGGGCAGGAAAGTTGTTGCCTATGCGGATGGCATAGTTCTGCTGGTCAGGGGAAAATTTCTGTCCACGATCGGGAAATTATTCAGGTGATGCTGGGCGAACTCTCGGCATGGGCAAGGGATAGGGGGCTGTGTGAAGACCCCGTGAAGACTGAACTGGTGCTTTATTAAATCTATAGGGACCACGAAAATATTGTTTGCGTCATCGTCTTCTTTAACATTTATGGAACTTAATTTGAATAACAAATTGCAACCGTGTTTTTGAAGCCAGTTTGTTGCCTTTGATTTAGTGTGTGATGTGTTAAATAGTCAAAATATGTACATATTTACGGCAAATTTCACCAAGTTCTGTTATGTATAATTATCTAACACTATAACCAGTGTTGCCAGTGAAATTTCGAGAAAGAAACATTTTGGTTACCAAAAAGATACACTTTTTCCCAAAAAGATACATTTTGAAAAAAATTTGAAAATCCATTTTTAACGTTTAACATTTATAAACATAACATTTATATTACATATTTAATGACTATTGTAAAGAAAACAAGTAAGAAAGTATAGTCGGTCAAGCCTGACCATATGCTACCCTACACCACAGTATTTAAGAACACATCATGCTTATGTGTCAATATAAATATGGATTTATCTATGTTTATAAACTTCATTAAAATCGGTTTGAAAGTTTGTGAGAGGCAGAAATTGCCCCCTACCTTCCCTTGTGGTCCTATTTTTGAAAAACTGTATAGCTTATGTGTCCATATAGATATGGATTTATCTGTTTTAAATTTCATTAAAATCGGTTTGAGAAGCAAAATTTGCCCCTATCTCCCCTTGTGGTCCTATTTTTTAAAAATGCATACCTTTTGTGTCCATATAGATATGGTTTTATCTATGTTTTAAATTTCATTAAAATCGGTTTAATAGTTTCTGAGAGGAAGAAATTTCCCCCTACCCTCGTGGTCCTACGATTCAGCCCATTTTCAATAGGCTTGGTCCTTGTGCCTATGTCCCAAATTTTATCAAATTATCTCCATAATTGCGACCTGTACTTTGCGCATAAGGTTACATGGACAGCCAGCCGGACGGACATCGTTAGTTCGACACAGAAAGTGATTCTGAGTAGATCGGTATTCTTTAAGCTCTATGACCAATATTTTAAAGCGTTACACACACCAGCACAAATGCATAATACCCTCGCCACTATTGTGGTGTGGGTATAATGATATCATATAAATTAATTTTTATATTTATTTAAGTCATAAATATTAGGTATGTAACTTTTAAAAATACAGTAAGCGAACTTTAAAATTAATATAATGTTTAGATGTTATCAAAACAAATTAATTTTTGTAAAAATTAATATAGGAGTTAAGGCGTTTATACCAAGGCGATTATATCAAAAAGTTCGTATAAAGTTCCAGAAAATAAAAAAAGTTCATCAGAACAACTTCGCACTACTAGATCCTTAATGTTTTCTTTCACCATTAATTAAGCTGAGTCGGTTAGTCTTAATAAGTTTTATTTGGCTATAAATTCTCTTATACTTTATTTCTGTACATTTTGCGTAACGATTCAAAAGATACGAAAAATGTCTGGATTATACATGGTACCTGGGGGGTTATTATGTGGGATTTTTTTTACCCTTTTTCGTAAATTATAAATTACCCTTTTACAATTGCAACTATATAATACGAAAGCAAATGTCAGTTCATTTAAATTTTTCGTAAATTATTCGAAAGGTGCTGTGCTTGCGAAAACAATAAAACATTTAAAAATGTAAGTAATTAAATAAAACTTTTTTACAAAAAGTGTAAAATATAATTTAAAACATACGATTTCCTCTATATTCAGAACTGTGAGTGACTTGAAATCACAATTTATACTGTGTTTGTTGTCACAACTCCTTGTTTTTAGTCTGAAAATTTTTATACATGGTAATTTTTTTAAATTTGGGTTGTGTTTAGGGAAAGCTTAAACAAAGCAATCTTTACAAAACCAAGACAGAATATGGTGATGGTTGATTTTATAATTGCACATGCATATTGAGCAAAGGGGCACCTCAATGTTGCAAATGCTAAAAGCAAGTCGAAGGATTTGTGGCATAGACTATCAAAGGATTAAGATGCGGTTGGTCCACCGTATCGTGAATTGAAAAAAGTGAGTTTTCATTTAATCGATTTTGTATTAACTATTTTTACAAATGTGCTATGTTACTAGGTATGAGAAGATTAAGCCGAAAGTTTTTCACGAAACTAAAAATAGTATTTTTATAATTAAATTTGATAATTAAAAATCTTTCTAACGTACTATTATCAAGGCTCACAATGTCGGATGTATCTCGTATTATTTTCCGTTGAACTCTTTCTGCAATTGCATCACTTTCTTTATCGCTATCTTCCAACCACAATGGAACAGAATTTATGTTCTTAGACCGTTATATTTTTATAAATAATTACACTACGTGACAAAATTCCAACAAAGTCGTGACCAAATGAATCTGACAGCTAATCTTTATGTAAAATTTTCCGCTGAATCCGAATATGAAGTCAGCAATCCATGGTTATTTTAGAAATTTTATAACCTTTCATTAGAAAGAAAGAATTACATAATCCGTTTAAAATTTTTGAAGATATTTGCATTTCAGTCACAGCATCTTTTTTAAAAACACAAATAACGGTTATTTTGGAATATCTCAAAAACTGTTCTACTTTTGACAATAAAGATTAGGTGTAAAATTCATTTGGTCAAAAAATTGTCACGTAGTGTTATTTGTTATTTTATTTTGTTTTGAAGTTTTCACTTATATTTACATTTTGCGGAAAATTTAACGTTTTTTTATTAACGCTTGTTTTTCAAAAAATTTCTGTCAATATTGACAGGTACTGTCAAATTTATCGGCTAAAATTTGGCAGCACTTTGTTTTTCCCTTTTTTTAACAAATACAAATCTGTAGGGCTTTCGAACGGATTAGAAAATACCATTTCATTTTCGATACGGAAATTTCTTTCGAAAGTATTTTCGTTTCGAATCGAATTACATAATAACCCCCCTGAAGTCATCAAAAGATACGAAAAATGTATCTTTGGTATCCTAATGGCAACACTGACTATAACTGTCAGTTAACAGCAATACAGAGTTCATTATAACTGAACTTAATTTATATGAAAAAGAGCAATAAAACAAAAATATCTCTTTATTATTATACTATTAGATCATATATACAGGCCTGTTCTGAAAGTCACTTTAACTCAAATAACGTGATTTTAAATTACATGTGTTTTGAAAATCACACTTGTGATATTTTGTTGTTCCGTTTTGTGTGTTTCGGTGTGATTTTCTATTGCCGAAAGCACACTGAGAAACAAAAAACGGTATGACTTTCAGAACACTACAAAATCACACGTGTAATTTTAAAAGTACGTGATTTTAAATCACGTGATTTTCAGAACAGACCCTTATGGACCTTGAACAAATCAATACTCACAATTGTAAATTTACATTTTAATAAAATATCCAACAGTCTTTTAGGAGATTTATTGTAGAAAAACATTCCGATTTTAAGTGAATTTAATTGGATAATTTGCTTCTACAGAAAGCGTGAACATTTTCGCAATGATATAGAATTTGTATTAAATTTTTAATTTTTTTTTAAAAATTCTGACAAAAAAAACTCTAGAGATTTAAGCCATTTGGTTAAATAACCAAATGGAATTAAACCTGTTCTAAATGGAATGCTGGTTTATATTAATCGCTTTTTATGCTTAAAATTGAAAGCATTGACATTAATATATTAACTTTTTAATTAATTTATTAATTTGTGCTTTATTATTATTGGATTAATCAGTACCAATTAAAAAAAAAGTTCAGAATTGAATATAAAAATTGAAATTAATAAATGGTTCATGTAATATACATATCGCACCTAATGAACAAGAGGGTATTAACTCAAAATTTAAAAATTTTCAGTAGAAGCAAAATTATTTTTAATTTTACATTAAAGACATATGAAAAATAATTTTTAATCCAACCGTTTCATTAGCAGAAAGTTAAAAATAAAGCACGATATATTTACAGCGGGTAGATATGAATATTACGCGTCGATTTTTTTCCAAAATGGAAGAAATAAAAATTTTGGGTTAATACCATTTGTTGATCAAGTGCGATATGTAAATTTCAAATTGTATGCAATTTAGAGATTAGCAAATAATAAAACAATAAGAAAAAAAAAACATATACCATAAAATATTTATAAATAGAACAAATAATAATTACTGAAGTTTTTTTATATGTATATCCGTCAGTTACTTTATCCCAAGTTCAAAAGCAATTCTAAGGAGTTTGTTGAATTCTACGTGATTTCTTCACTGTCACCGCTGGCGTACGAGGACTATCTGCGCCATCTTCGCCACTGCCAACTTTACGCACTTTTACTCTAGTAACGGGTGTGGAGCTTGAATTTGTTGCAGAGTTTTTTCCCGAGGGAGTGCTACTAGATGCGTTTTGAATTTCCTGAGACGGCTGTAAAGGTTTTCTTTTACGTTTAACATTTACTATAACATTTGCGTCCATACTAACATCGAGTTCAAAGTTAAATTCATAAGTTTTATTTGGCCTTTTATTGGGGGTTACGCGGTCATTTATTATAGTTTTGCCCGAGCGTGAAGAAGACATTGTTACGGCCGGTGACATTCGAACATTTGCTTTGGCATTAAGAGGCGTATGACGTGATTTTGAGGCAGAAGAAGTCAACGAAGCTGTTTTGAGTGGGGTTTTTTGTTTTAATGGTGAATTTCTCGTGCGTGTAGGTGATTTTACGGTTGACGTTTTTATTCGTATAGGTGATTTTGTAGCATTAATTTTACTACGTTTTGAGGGTGACGGTGACGATTCTGAAGTTGTCGATTCATTTTTAGTTCTTTTAAGTGAAGTATTGGCCAAAACTCTTTGTTTTGGTGTCAGTTTTGCTAAAATTTTTAGAGGTTTTTTGGATTCTTTTTTTATTGGCTTTTTATGATTGAGAAAAACAACATCATCGTCATCATCATCGCTGGCATTTATAATTTCATCTTCAGAATCTTTTTCAGATTCAGCTTTTAAAGCGAAAACATCTTTTTTGATTTTTTGCTTTGTGGCTACTTTGGCGGCCTTGCTGGTCGAGGGAGAATTTGTATTGTTATTAAAGCTTGTGCCTGCTCTTCCTTTAAAATCTAAATCACCAGTTAAAGGCACTTTAAGTGTCTTAAGAGCTGCGCTAAAAATTTTACGGCAACTTTCATAGCCTGGTGTTTCATTGTATTCCATTTGTGAGACATATTTAAAGAACTCAGTTAATGCTATAGGGACTCCTTTTGGAAAAAGTTTTTTAAGGTTTCCTGAAACATCAGTCATAAAATTTTCTTTAGCTTTTTGTACCTTTACAGGGACTGTCAGTAGTTTATCTGTAACCCATGGTAATTCAGCACCCAGCCATTCAATTAAATTATAACCCAAAATTTCTAAATCTGCCCTCATGGTGGGTACTCCAAGATGAGCATCACGCGAGGTATACTCTATGGTACCATTATGCATTTTCTTAGGATCGGGTTTAAAATCTTTAGTTGTATAGTGTGAAGCTAAGCCGAAATCAACAAGAAATGCTTGATTTTGTTGTTGTTTGCCGTAACCCAATAATATATTGGCGGCCTTTAGATCGGCATGTACGTAACCGCAACCATGTATGAATTCATAAACATCTAACATTTGCAGGGCCAAACGGTAACAAGTATCTTCTGGTAATTTACGACCATTGGCTAAAAAATGTTTAGCCACATCACTGCCATAGCGTGGCATGACGATAAAACGATGTTTGATGCCATTAATATCTGCCGAGCCATTTCCTATCATATAGGGCATTCCCAAGCTTTTAATACCATGTTCCTTTTGAAACTTGCGTATATCATCCAACCTGGCATTACGCATGTAAAAATGCATTTCCACAAAAAGAGGTCCATTATCGTGAGGTTCCTAAAAATAAAAACAAACAAAAAATTTTAATAAATGCAGTGCAATGCAACAATGAATAAACTTACGCATTTAACAACATAGTCGAATTTGCTATCGCCCTTTTTGGCAGCCGAATATATTTCTCCAAAACCACCAGTTCCTATCGAGGGTCCTATTTTCCATTCTGTTTTCATGAGATCCCTTAAAATTGTTCCCTCCTTAATTCTTTCTGGCATATTATACAGTTTAGTTTTTTTAGCTCCCGATGCAATTTTTTTGGCGCCTCCAGCTGCCGCACCATTTTTTTTTGCAACTTTTGGCATTTTATTTTTTTACGATTATTAGATTTTTAGGGTAATGCAAAATGTTTAAATAAGGCGCTTAAATCATAAAAACGATATATAATTTCCGTCTACGATTTGTGTGTGCATTTACTTTTTAGGTGGAAAAGTATTACAGCTTGCCGTTTTTTGTTTTCAAACTTGTTTTGACATTTTATTATGTTGTAGAATCACAATGTTGTATTTTTTGTTTTCGTTAAGTTTGCACTATGTATGAAAATTTGGTACTACTGGTTCAATGTAAAGCTGCCCAATGTTTTTCATGATAATCTTAAAAATTCCGTGATACCACCCAGTTTAAAAAGAAAGATAGGTTTTCAATCAAGTTATGAGATATCTCTAACAAGGTGGTCTTACATAGCGTCTTTACCTGACAATTTTTTGTCATACCAAACGTCAAACTTCATATTAAAAAAACGCTGACAAATATTTTCGAGTTTTTTTTATATAGACTTTGACGTTTGGTATGACAAAAAATTGTCAGTTGAAGACGCTATGTTATGCTTCGTACAGACGGTGGTCAGATCTTACAATGCTGTCATTAAAATTTACTAAAAATGTCTTGCAACGGTATTTTCATTTGGCAGATGTGTTAAATTAATTCATCTGACAATGGCACCATTGTCAGAAAAAGGACAATATTGTAAGATCTGACCATCGTCTGTACGAAGCTTTACTGGCAAGAATGTAACTGTACTGGCAAGACATTAAGAAAATATATATAAGTTGCCAAAAACACTGCTAACTGTCTTCGTGACATAGGTGTACAGACAGTAGTTAAGACAGTTCACTTTAAAATATATGTCAAACGTGAATGTTGCAGTGCAAGTTCAGCTGAACGTGTTTTATATGCACTAAACAAACCTAGAAACAGATTAAAATAACTATATTGTGTTAACAAACATAATATAACAACTAAAACATACAAAATTAAAGCAAAATATATATATTTTTACATTTTGATTTTTATCCTTTTGCTAACAAAACTTTAGATTATTGTTAGCAAATGTCAGCTTCATGCAACGTTCTCCGAACAGTTTTTGGGTGTACATCTTTGCCAAAATCTGGTTTTATCTCTGCGGCAACCTGAGAAGTTGTTATTTTTGGATCACCTCTTACTTTTCGTACGATTTAATCACGTTATCTCTCAGTTAATTTGCGAGGACGACCACAGCGACGTCTCTCTATAATTAACCAGCGGCATCCAGAACAGCTTCTTTTATCATAACCACGTATCTGTTGCTTATTTTTAATTTCTAAAATGGCTGCCAGTCTTGGATTAAAAAATAGCCTTGCACGGCCTTTTCTTTGTGGTTTTACAGCTTCATCTTTTTTTGCTGATGTAAAGGGTGTTTTTTTAAGCTAGAAAGAACTTTAAATTGTAAAAAGTAACACAAAAAAATTAAATTTTGATGAAATATTTTTTTTTATCGTTTCAGTATACTCTGACAAATCATCATGAATAGACTCACGCTTGAACAACGCTACGAAATTATCCAAATTTACTTTGAAAAATTTAAAAATTTAATCCAAATTTAAATCGCAAAATTGTGTTCAGCGATGAGGCGCATTTTTGGCTTAACGGGTTTGTTAATAAGCAAAATTGCCGCATATGGAGCGAGACCAATCCACAAGAGACCCTACAGACTCCATTACATCCAGAAAAATGCACCGTTTGGTGCGGTTTTCACGCTGGTGGCATCATCGGACCTTATTTCTTCAAAAATGAGGCCGGAGCTCGCGTTACGGTCAATGGAGATCGTTACCGCACCATGATCAATGATTTTTTGTTTGAAAATATGGATGACATTGATCCGGAGGAGATGTGGTTTCAACAGGATGGCGCTACGTGCCATACGGCGAACGCAACCATCGACTTATTGAAATCAAAATTTGGCGATAAGTTGATTTCGAGAAATGGACCTGTCAATTGGCCTCCAAGGTCGTGCGATTTGACACCTCTCGATTATTTCCTGTGGTACTACGTGAAGTCACTGGTTTATGCTGATAAACCAGCAACAATTGACGCCTTGGAGGCCAGCATTGTTCGTGTTATTCGTGACATACGGCCAGAAGTGCTCGAAAAAGTGGCCCAAAATTGGACGTCCAGAATGCGCTTCGTCAAGCCGCGGTGCCCATATGCCCGAAATCATTTTCAAATGTTAATGTCACGTATTGATCTTTCGAATAAAAAAAAAATTTTGATTACAATTTAATTTTTTGTGTTATTTTTTCCGATTTCAAGTTCTTTCGGGCTTAAAAAAACACCCTTTATTTAAAATGAAATCACTATCATATACCTTTTCGATAGGTTCTTCGCTTTAGGAATCACCCGAACATATGTCATCATAACTGAGAAAGCCTGTCAAATAATTACAATAACTACTAAACAAAGTTAAACTTTATTTCTTATATAAACCTTTTGATGTTGACGAACTTTCCTGTGACTGTTTGTTTCTAATTTCTTCTTGTTCCTGGCGTTTTTTGTATATCTTTCTTGTTCGTAAAATTTACATCAATACCTTATTACCAGGCAAGTTTTTTATGACGTATGTCATTTTTGTAATTTCTTCAATTATTTCGTTAAAAAGCCATTTTTGTCCAGCTTGGCAAAAAATATCTTTTTTTGCAACCTAGATGAAACTTTTAAAAAAATCTTAGCGAAAATGAGGCAGAATCTATTCGAAATGCTAAATGAATGTTGCAAACATCGGACGTAAAAAGTGATTAAGGTCCAACTATAATATGCATAAGCATATATAAAAAACAAAAATAAAATCAAGAAATATTTTATTCCGTACGGAAAGTGCGAGCTATTTCGCAACTTGCTTAAGCAAATCTCAGTTTCATAAAATTAACCAAAAAGTTTTCTTAAGTTCAATATGGTTCGAGACATATGAATCACATGTATTCGCACAATTGCTTAAGCCAACTTAAGCATATTATAGTTGGGCTTAAAGTGTACATAACAGAGCACTTTCAATGCATCTGCTCAAGTCTCTTGAAATTAAAAACAAAAGGGCTTTCTATAAATGAAAGCTTAGACTTAATTGACAGTGCTAAGGAAAATATTAAAGATGTCAGTAAACAAGATTTTGTTGAAAAGTTTAAAAAAAAGTTTTAGATCGTAATACTGGATTACAAGATTAATTAAATAAGAAATAGTATACATATATGAGAAGTCCACTTGCAAACACAGCTAAGTTTAAAAAAATAAAAATTCTGTAAAATCCGCCATTTTATTTGTTTTTAAAATGCTTTCCTAAGCCATTATCAATCTCGTTAAAAACTCCGTTAATTATTCAATACTCCTGCAAAACTCTATATATGGCTTGGCATTTCTATTTTAAAAAACTGTTTTAATCGATGTTCTCAGAATATTGTTATTTTAACTTAGCGGTGTTTGCAAGTGGACTACCTATATTTTAATTAGAGTGAGACGGGTGAATTCATTGACAATCTTTCTCCATCTGAGCTATCGAAAATCGATTTTGTGGTATGAAAATCGATTTTTTGCAATCGAATTTACGTTTGCGATTTTAGACTGATAATTTTTAATTTTAATCTTAATTAAATCGATAAATTATGGGCATGCACAATAAAACTTGAAATTTTTTGTGCGTATATACGCAGTTTTCCAAGTTTAAAGTTGTAGTTTTACGTTTTACCTATTAGTACCCTCGGTATACTTTCAACTTTAATATAGGGGCTTTTGTTCTTCAGAAATTCAAGTCATCAATGGACAGTGACAGTCCAAACATATCGTACCGAACCAAACACTGAAAGTCAGCTTTGTGAAAACCAATATACTGAATAGAAACACAAATGGTGAATTTAACCATGACATTCCTGTGGAAATACGCTAATATTCAAACAGACCAGTGTGTGAGCGATATTTAAAGCAAGCTATAAGCAGAGTGAAAAACAAAAAGTTGGTAATTTACGAAATTACAAAGAAATAAATCATTCCGACATCAATGATATGCAAACGTTTGTTGTCTAAAACTAGCTTATAGTAAATTAGCTAAGAAACAGTCTCCACCGAACAGGAACTATTTTTATATTCCTTTGAAATACTATCCATACATTTAGGCTTGTGACAGAAATCAATTTCGAATCCATTTACCATTCCCTACCTTTTACTACATCATGTACTGGTATTCATAAGCACTAGTATTTTTGTATAAAAACTCTAACCCCGTTTGCGCTAGTACCTCTTTTTCTAGAAATTGAACTAGTGGCATTTTGGCAATAATCTCTTAATCTCCTGCAGGGTATATACATGTGTATTTGTATAGTATTTATCGTAATATGTTTACATGGTACTAAATATATTAAAAGACAAACTTAATTATAAAAAAAGAGTTATTTTTGGGATTTTAGAATTTTGGTTATAACTCAGCCATTTTTTAACCGATTTGACAGATTTATATACCGGCGAGTAAAAGAAGAAATTTCCCATTTACTTGGGATATAAACTCGGGAAGATCTATAATTCCCGAAAATGGTTATTTAAAAAAAAATTAGTCTGTGTTCATACGGCTTATGTTTTAATGCCATGATTGCTACTTTATAAGCGAGAGGGACGAGGAGAAAAGAAACGAGTACATAGATGCGTGTACTGTCAGTACGCTTTGCTTTTTCATTCGTTGTTTAATTTTGTTTTTGTTTTCAATATCAAAAACGCACTCATGCATAGTCACGACTATACAATTCATGTTCAAAGAAGAAAAAGGAAGAGTCATGTCAATAAGACATGAGCCGTATGAACTCAGACTAATATATAAGACGTATCCATAGGTCGTATGACAGCCCTAAAATTCATTTCATAAAATTTTTGATATATTCTGTACGGGAGGTACCACATCCACTTTTCCAATCCTGCATACATTTTGTGGGATGCTGTTTGATTTTGAAATTATGAAATTATTATGAATTCCGGTCCCTGGCTTAAAATCCAATATTTTTGTTGATATGGCAGCATTCAACTGAACGAATGACTACCAGTAGTTCCAAGTTTAGTAATTATTGGCGGCCATTACTTTTTTGTACTTTATTTGCATTTTCCGCGTCTCTCTATCGTCATTCGTAAAAAGAAATTCGTATCGTTCGGTAGCGTGAAGTGAAAAGAATTATTTTTTGTTTCGGAAAGATAAATCACAAAAAGTTAAGAATATTTAATTGAATATTCATTCCAAGTATAATTAATTAAACGATAGCATTTCTAAAATACAATATAATGGTAAATTTTATATATTAAAACATACAGTGAACAAGAAGCAAAAGGAAATGTCATTGTGAATGAGGCCAATTGCTTGGTCGAAATTATGGGAGCGTGCGTGCGTGTAAAAAAAAAGAAATATGTGGAGATAATGTGTATGATATAAAAATGAAGGCTACAATACACTAGAAAATTAAAAAAGCATTTCAGAAAAGCTAAACCAATAAAAGTTCTAGTTCAAATGTTAAAAATACATGTTAACGTGTTTATAACCTCACTTTAAACAAAAAACTAGACATGGTGCCACAATGATACTTTTTCTTTCGCTCCGTTTGCTGTTTTTATAGTGAGTGGTAATAAAATTATTTGTTTTCTTTTAAGGCTGGTGGTAAAGCTGGTAAAGATTCAGGAAAAGCAAAAGCCAAAGCAGTTTCACGCTCCGCCAGAGCTGGTTTACAGGCAAGTAAAAATATAAAGCAAACAAGCTAAACACGACACAACAGACCGCTCTTTTCAAGCAAAGAAACTTTCCCGCCTTTTTATGTAAAATTTTTTTGCTTACAGGGTGACTGTTTTAATTCATGCTATTTTTAGCTCATTAAAAAATTTTATAGTAGAAAGGGTAGCTAATGTTAACTTTTTTCATTTAGTTTCCTGTGGGTCGTATTCATCGTCATTTAAAAAGTCGTACTACTTCCCATGGTCGTGTTGGTGCTACTGCTGCCGTTTATTCTGCTGCTATATTGGAATATCTGACTGCTGAAGTAAGTTGATTTTTTTTAATATTTTTATTTATGACATAAGTATTTCATAATATTATCAAAATAATTTTTGGGAATATGTACAAAATTTGTAGTTAAGATTTTGTTTGTCGTGTATTTCATAATATTCACAAAAATCCGGTAGTAAACATCTTTACGCGCGAAATGTGCTCTATCGAATTTGCTTTCTCTTTCACACTCGTTGGAAAAGTTTTATGTTTTTATTTTCTCAACATAATGAACATGCAGTGTTTTTATTTGTCGTCATCGTTGTTGTTTCTCATATTTTCTATTACATGTTATTGTATGTGCTGTACCAAATGCTGTTTTATGTTGATTCGTATGTTTAGGGCCTACTAACTATTTACTTTCATGAAGTTTGTTTTGTAGCGTCATTTGCCCGCCATTTTTTATTGACGTTTTCATCTTTTATTTTATTTTATTTGAAATAAGGGTTGCCGTGTGTTTTAATTTTTACAAGTATGTTTATGATTTAGTTATTTTATTAAAGATTATTTGAATTTGAAAATATAAATAAGTACCTATCATAACTTTATAAAAAATATTTTTGTTTTAGAAAAGACAAGCTAGGTATGTTAACACCTATTAAAAATTTGACGTCCTAGACTAGACACTATTTTTATAAGAACTTTCTTTTGCACAATGTTTGTCTAGATTAAACATTATTTAACAATTTTAAATTCGCCAATTTAATTTTTTGCGTGCCAGACGGGCATGTTCTGACAACCGCAAAACGCTTAACATTTGCGGTTCTGACTTGAAATCCCAAAATAGGTGTTTATGTAAATCGCAATTGCAAGAAGTTTGGCGACCTTAAATTGGAAAAGCATGCTTAAGGGAACTAGAATATTTAAAAAAACTATGGCAAATCGAAAGCAACACGCACGAGTTTCAAAAGAGATTCTTATCTACTCAGGACATTGCATGTTAAATTGTTAGTTTCTAGGTCCAATATTAATTAAAAAAGGACCAGTTGTAGAACCAAAAAACTAACGAAAGAAATTAAATTTCCCGTATTTCGCATTTTGGTACTTTTTTCTACTCGTTGAAGTATCAACAATTTAAATATTGTAGTGGGAGCACATAATTTAGTACGTATTGTCAATAAATGAAGAAAAATGTTTTGTAAAAAAGTACCAAAAATAGTTACGATGCACCCCTTTAACGTTAGAATTTCGAAAATGTACCAAATTCATATGCTTATTTTTTTTGATAAGTTTCGAATGTGATATGAACTTTATTTCTATGTTTACTGGTTAAAAGATAGATGGGGTGACAAAAAAGTAACAAAATAGAGGTTTTACCCGTTCATTCCCTAAAAAGGCAGAATTTTTTAAAAAAATACCAGACACCTATCCGCTTATTTTTCTAAAGAACAACGATAAGTATTACATTTTTTGTATCTTTTAGTTTTGTAGATAAAAGATTACCGAATTTAACCATTTTTACCCCCTAAACGTTAGAATTTCCAAAAATCCCGCCTTGGTGGATCGACTTAGGAGAGACCCAGCCAGCTCCGTTTAAAATTTCAAGTTTTTAGCTTCAGGCATTTTGTCTGTACGATGTATGAATCAGTCAGTCGGTAACGTTACAATTTTATATATCGTCACTTAAAATGCAAAAGGGCGTAACAACAAAAAATTTTTTTTTTGTGATTTCATGGGCTTTTATGGTATTCTGAAACTAGTATATTTTGCTTCAGATTTGCCAATTTTCTTAAAAATATTCCAGTTTTCTTGAGCATACTTTTGCGATTTGAAGTCGCCAAATTTCTTACGTTTTTGCGATTTAAAAATCACTTAAGCAATTTTAGGTCAGAAAGCAAATGTTAAGCATTTTGCGATTGTCAGAACATTCCCGAATAACATTTTATTTTATAGACCAGGCGGCTACTGCGTATTTCGATTCGAAAGAAATAATTTACTAGTTCGAACAATTTGCACCGTGTATTACGTTTTTTGTTAAGAAAATATTAAGATATTTATGGGAAAATGCATGGTGATAATAATAAAAAAAACATATGGAAAAATCGTACGTTCGCGACCGGTACGTAAGCCAATTAAACAAAAACCAATATAGATATTTTATTGTGTAAATACTGGATATAGACCTACATTATTACACTTTTAAAATAAATTAATCACTTTTGAATACTCCGTTCCATTTTTAAGATTTTTACATTTTACTGCTGTCAACCAAAGTTAACTTCTATTTTGCGTACGTTCGTGACCACATGTTTATAACTATCATTATGAAAACTTAAACTTGATGAAATCCATCTTTTGCACTAAACATAGAAATACCCAAATGCTATCGAATCGCAAAAAAATGCTAGGAAAAGTTTGGTTTTCATTTCCATTTTGACGTGTCGTGACATTTGTACCACAAAATGTTAAAAAATTAAATGAAGGCAAATTTGTAAAAAGGGTTTTTATATATACAAAGTAATGAAGTAGGACTAAACATATTCAGAAAATTACAGCAATCGACGCTAAGGATTTGCAGATATAAGCAAAAATATGCGCTGGCTTGACGTTAAAAAAACGGAAGATGAATTTGACTTGCATTACAAAACTGAACTGCGAATTGGGCAAGACGTTTTGTATAAAACCTTTTTTAGTAAGCTTTGGACTTATATAACGGGTTATCCATTTTGCGGTTTCAAAAGTATACGTAAATAAAACACATATAAAATATTTTTTCTTTTTTATTATAAAGTTTGAACGTTGACATTATGTGTGAAACACTATATTATTTAAATGACCACCACGCGAAGTGTTGCAAGCATTGATTCTTTTGAGGTAATTTTGGACCACTTTTTGACACATATTGGGCGGTATCTCGAATGTTGGTTCTTAAGTGCTCAAGAGTTAAAGGTTTATCTGCATAAACACGGTCTTTCGCGTAGCCCCACAAAAAAAGTCTAATACTGTCAAATCGCATGATCTTGGTGGCCAGTTGATGTCGCCACGACGAGAAATTACACGGCCAGGAAATGTCTCTTGCAATAAAGCCCTATTCGCTCGAGTTGTGTGGCAAGTCGCACCGTCTTGTTGAAACCACTTATTCTCCAAATCGTATTCTTCAATAGCAGGCAAAAAAAAGTCGGTTATCATACGACCATAAGTTCCTAATTCCTGAAAACGACGAGGAGTCGACACATTCGGGTCTTCGGCAACACTTTCACTTACAGCAGCGATATTTTCAGCGGAACGAGCGAAACGATGATGCACTGGCCTTACAATATCTGTAACCGCTCCAGTCTCTTCACATTTCTTCACAATTTTGCCAATTGCTTTCGTAGTTGGACGATTATGTAAACCATAATCTCCTCTTAAAGCACGATATGTGGCTGTGCCAGAATCACCATTTTTTTAGTATGCTTGCAACACTTCGCGTGGTTGTCATTTAAATGATATAGTGTTTCACACATAATAGCTGCGTTCGTTTACCCCAAAATTTGTACAAATTTGTACTGGATTTTACTGAAATGCGTTCGCGTACACATAAATTTGTAAGATTTTCATATTACTCACCTACTGGATTATACTGGGATTTTACTGGAAAAGTAAACGAACGCACATAATGTCAACGTTCAAACTTTATAATAAAAAAGAAATATCATGAAAAAAAATATTTTATATGTGTTTTATTTACGTTTACTTTTGAAACCGCAAAATGGATTTCAAATGCTTAAATATATATCAGTGAAGTAGATGTGGACCAAAAAATTATCAAATACTCCACAAAAATAATAGTCACACAATAAAAAAAAATTGAAATTATTTTCTATCGGCATTAAAAAAAGTTTGCTTTTAAATTAAATTACTTCTGGCGTTACGTTACAAAATGTAGATTTTTAGCTGGAACTCCCATATGCTAAAAATTAAAAAACCCTCGTTTTGAGTTAGGAATTATTTTTTTATACATACATATGTTATTTTATTATTATCACTATGGATGAGATTTTCATGCACAAAAAAATCTAAAATATGCACTAAAAACTCGAAAATATGCATTAAAAAATGAAAAATATGCACTAAAAACACGAATATTTCCAATAAAAAAGCGTTTGTTTTTTTATTTTTATTTAAAACAAAAAAAATAAAAATTCTATTGTTTTTTTTATTCCATTGTTATTCTTAGGTATAATATTTTTTAAAACTTTATTTAAATAACTACATAATTAAAATTTTTGTTTGCATAATCAAATAAATTCTTTTTATATCATCAAAAGTAAACCTTTGTCTGTTAAAAAGCTTTTGTACATGGAAAATTATCTCTCAAAGTCAACCGAAGTTAAAGCATACTTGAAGGATGCCAATTCATTTGGAGAATATTAATTTTCTAATTCAGAACCCACCTTTGATTCTGGATCAAAAATAGTTAAAATTTGTTTTATTGTTTGAAATCCCAATTTTTTTTGCAAAACGTTTTGGATTTTTTTTTAAATTTATGTAACCCATTTGCCTAGCAAGTAACATTTAACAGTTTGGATAAATTATTCAGCCTTAAGCATGTAAGGTGCTGCATCGTTTAAAAGTTTAAGGATCTTTTGTCGAAATCTTGTATTTTTAAGGGCCATTATTACAACTTACAAATAGTTACTTTTAGGATGCTATCTGACAGATAAATAGTTTTTGGTTATAACAAGTTAACATTAACCTAAAAAGTGACTGATAAGCTAACATCAGGTTTGTTCTCATGGTTACTTTACAAGTGAACTTTAAGAACTTGAAGATGCCATATTTTCTGCTGAAGATATGGTAACTTCAATGATAGTCTTAAATTACTCAACTTTTTCAAAAAACACAGGCCCCTATTATGGTTTACAACTCAACTCAGTTGAGTTGTAATTAAGACAACTGGTTGTGATCAGTTGTAATTTTTGTTATGTTTTTGTTCACCGCAAAATAGCAAAGTTGTAAACCATAATACAAAAATTAAGAAATTACAACTCAACTGAGTTGAGTTGTAAACCGTAATAGGGGCCACAATTTAACACAAAAAACAAAACAATTTACCATTAAAACCAAAAATAAAGCACAAAAATTTACTTTTGTTTTTAATTAATAAATAAAACAAAACTAAGTCGTTGCCACTACGTATTTTAAACAACCAAAAGTATGTAGTTGGTATATACTGCAATGTTGCCACAGTATATAAATTACATTTTTTATTTTATCGGACAGTTGTAATAATGGAAAAAACTTATTGGTCACTTTATCGTTCAAGTTAGCTATTGTTCACGTTAACTATCAGCAACTTTATCATTAGGTTGTAATAATGGCCCTAAAAAATTTATTTATTGATCTATAGAATTTTTATTTTGGACAAATTTTTTTCATACCATTTTGAAATTTTTTGAAGAATTTTTTTTATAATATGGAAATTTAAAAAATATGTCACTCAAAAATATGCATTTAAAACCAAAATATGCAAAAAATATACATTTTCACCAAAATATGCAAAAACAATCGATGCCATTTTAACGCAAATTTAATGATTCGGAAAGATAATTGGTCGACATCGATCTTAGACCATCGACAAAAAACATGCATTGAAATCGTATTCCTAATTATCAGCATGAATTTTCCCAAAATATTTTCAGATTTCCTTAACAAAAAACTTAATGCTCAATTTTCAATTGATTGTAATGGTGAGATTATGAAGAAAGAGTGCAAACCCAAATTTTTTGCATGTAAAATAATTTATATTATATAAAATTTTCCAATTTCCAGCCCAATTTCCTCAAGTAAAACAGCTAAGATATGCTATGAAACCATTCTATTATAAAAACATGATGGTTATCAACATTTTATTTTTCCATCCTGGCTGACCATTCTGAGGAAATGCCCATATGCCACTCGCTTCCCAAAAAGCGATCAGAAAAAGACAAGCTTTCGTTTAACAGTTGACAATTATTACATTTAGTGAATTGAAGAGTTAATAAAGTACATTAATTCAAAATAAGATGCAGGCAGTAAAGTTTAATTGTTCATGAACAAGTCTTAAAAATAGGAGATACCTAAACATATCGCTCCTTTATTGCAACATAGTCATATCTACAAAAACAAACGATCTTGGCAAAATGCGATTAAAGTTTTCAAAATGTACCGATTTAAAGATATATTTTGCTATAACTTCGGTTCAGTTTGAGAAATAATACGAGAAGGTATGAAGGAAAACTTTGCTAAAGTTACTTAAAATTTTGTTTATTAGGTGATAAACACAAATTTTCAATTTCAATTTGTGTTGGTTTATATACCCATGAAGTGCGGGGAAAGACATTGTCCTAAAGATTACAAATAGACCTTTTGAAATGAAAAGGCTTGTAAGAAGCAGTCTGGTTGATGCTATTTTTTCATCAACCTTGACATACATTTGACTGATATAGACGTTGTTTATGAAAAAGAAAAAATTGCTTCTTATTGTGAATCAGAAGCATTCTACAACGGTGCACTTTTAACTATTTGTCCAACCTCGGTAAAAAATGAACGAAATTTTTCGGAAACATGATAATTAGTAAATAAAATCAGGAATATACTTTTTGCCGACTTACTAAGCGCTTTGAGTGTGTCAGAAAGTTATTTCCTTAGCCGTTAAAAAATGTTCTATATTTCTTTAAAATATTTTATCTATTTTATCAATTAACTTTTTGATCTCATATCTTGAGTACTTTAATTTTTATTTGGTTTTTATTATTGTTTTATGAATTAAATTGTTATGTTTATGTTATCTTTTAATCTTGTATCCAGAGCATAATAATACTAAAAAAAAGCATAATAATAGGGAATAATGGCGTGAGGTGATAATAATTCAAGTTCCTATTTCAATCTTCAATTAATTTTTTAGTATTGAACCATTTCTTTTTCTTTCTTTGTAAAAAAGATCCCTTACTTTTTTTATAAAAGTTTTTTTCATTAATTAATAACAAAATTTACTTTGTATCATTTATATGCAGCGGGATCCCGGGAAATTTAAAAAAATTTCCCGCTTTCCCGGGAATCGAAAAAGTCCGGGAAAAAAAAAAATCTAGTAATAAGTTACATGGATGAGAAAGAACACCTGTTTGGCAAAAATGTCAAACTTTGACCCCCTCTAACTCAGAAACTTTTTGAACGATCTTGAAAATTTGTGTCTTAAATTAATCTTAAAATAGGACTAGCCTTGGTGAAAATTTCATTCAAAACTGAAGATATTGATTTCAAAATTGGGTCACTTGGCATGAAATTACCCATATGTATTAGTGCTCAAAATTAAATATTTTATAATTAAAGGTATTTACGTGAATTTTTTTACCCTTGCAACTGTGCTGAAAAATAGCATAGTTGCTCTTATTTAACGTTACCAACCTTTTGTTCGCACTTTCAATTTTCAGCTTTTTCGAAACAATTTTTTAAACAACGCATCTTCTATTTAAGAATGCCAATAAAAAATAAAACAGAAAGTAAAGAAAATATAAGTTTGCTGTAAGATCGCGATGCTATGACAATCCTTAAAATAATTAGGAGCCAAGTATTTCGTCTTTCCAAGAATTTGAGGACGTAAGGAACGCTATTTCATGTTTAAGCTATGCTGTCGAATTATAGCTGACAGTTTATTGAAATAAATAATGAATTTAAATTAAAAAAAATTATTTTTCATTTATTATGTTGAAATCCACACTTGAAAAACATTTGAAAATAACGTTTGAAAGCAAGTGGAAAATAAATGCATTTCTCAATTTGAAAATAATTTCCCCTTTTTTGTTGAGGATTTCTAAAGGCGAATTCACTTTTTTTTTGCTCAAATTGATAAAACATTGTATGTCAAGTGTTTATATTCAAATCATCAATTTGAATTCAAATCTTAAAATCAAACAATTGAATAAGGAGTTGTGCTTGATATCAAATGAAAAATGTCATTTCATATCAAAGGTTTGACTTCGTGTTTGTTTGTTAAGCGTTTGTGCTAAATAATTAACTATGTGGTTGTTGTTATGATTTTGAACTTTTGCTTTTTCGCAAGAGTGCATCTTTTGACCTGAATACCTTTATTATATGTCAATAAGCAAACTGCATCGTTAAACTTGATACAATTTTAACTTTGACTGCAAAGTATTATGATGTTTTGGAACTCAGCTTTTGTGTACATATATATTTTTGCTAACATTTCAAGAATTTCATTTTAATTTTTGTCCAGATATTTGAAAGCAAATTAATTTTAACTTGTTTTATGTGATAAAAGATTTTTTCATATGTGAAATATTACCATTATTGGAAAACATTTTTCTTTAACTACCTATTATATATCGAGAATTTTTTGTTTCCATTAATTCTTTTACTTATCTTTCCAGGTACTTGAATTAGCTGGTAATGCTTCCAAAGATTTAAAAGTCAAACGTATCACACCCCGTCATTTACAACTAGCCATCCGTGGTGACGAAGAATTGGATAGTCTTATTAAGGCCACTATTGCTGGTGGTGGTGTCATTCCACACATTCACAAATCTCTTATTGGCAAGAAAGAAGAAAACGTACAAGACCCGCAAAGAAAAAATACTGTCATTCTTTCGCAAGGGTATTAATTTTAATATATAATATACATTTTTCTTTAATTTCTAATAATAATTATAAAAATCATAAACGTAAATTAATAAATTTTATAAAATATTGTATTTTTCATTATATTTTTAAAAACGACTACACAATTTATAACCGTTTATAATTAATAATAATTTTCGTAAAATTTTCTTGTTCGTTTTACAACTTACAATCCGTTTATCTTTTTTCACTTTCATTTATTAAATGATTTACAAAAATTGTTTTGTTTTCACTGTAATGATGGAAGGAGTTTTTTTTTGATTATTTTTTACTTTTATTTAATATTAAATTTAAATAAAACTGTTCTGCAAAGAATGCAATTTAAAAAAAATTAACTCGAGTATATACATATTTAATATTAATAAAATTGAAAACAAATTAAAAAATAAATACAAAATTGACAAAATTTAGATAAAAACCTTAAAGAGAATTTTGTTTTTATTGGTCTTTATGGGTAACACGTTGCAGAGATTTATTATAAAGGGTGTTTATTATAGAGTGGCACAAGTTTAAATCATAATAAAACAAGGAAATATATTTTTAATATCAATGAAACGGGCTTTATTGGAAAGAAAATTTTATAAAATTAATGTTTAAATGTGATTTCTGCCATGTGGCCGCCACGGCTGGGGCGTAGAAGGCGCTATCTGGAACATCCTGACCATCATCGTTTTTAAAGACATGGGCCAATGACACCGCCAGCCCATAAAGCGCATCAAACCGTAATTTTCTGTGGATGTAATGTGGCTGATTTCATAAATGCAGTATTGCAAAGCATCACAAATGCGTTGAAAAGGGATTACAAATAAAAACAATGCACGAATTTTGCAACCGTTGTGCAGTGAATACAGTTACCATGCAATAACGAACTCAAAGCATTGTCTACAGAAAAGTTGTGGAGTTTATGAAGCTATTCTTTTTATACCCTCCACCACCACAATTAGTTGTGAAGAGGGTATACTAAGTTTGTCATTCCGTGTGAAACTTTTTTATTATTCATCTCAGACCCCATAAAGTATATCGTCGGTCTCATGTAGAAAGGCCCTAACTGGATTTTTTCGAAATTATGTTTTTTAGTGATTCCAATACATTTCCCACAAATACACCTCGCCACAAGAATTTAATGCAAAAGCATCAAAAATATCAGTTTTACAAGCAATTGAAGAAGCCATTTTACATTATGGGGGGTGTGCTGGAAATCGCAAACGCAAAACGCCAGTATTTGGAGGCTGTTTTTAATACACTTTTAATCTATTTTTTAAAATGTTTGTTATAAAATTAAGTTTAATAGAGAAATGTTTGCATAATATTTGTCATAAAATTATTTTATTACAGAAACCCTACTAAAAAACGACTTAAAATTCTTGCGTTTTGCGTTTTCCGGCACACCCCTGTATGATACATACAGTTTCTATTATGTTATTGCCTTCTCCTGTAAAGTTGCAATTATCAGGCCTGTTCTGAAAATCATTTTAATTCAAATCGCGTGATTTCAAATCACATGTGGCTTTTATAATCAAACGTGTGATGTTTTGGTGTTCCGTTTTTGTGTGTTTTGGTTAAATTTTCAATTGCTGAAAGCACACAGAGAAACACAAAAACGGTGTGATGTTCAGAACACCACCAAATGTCACATGTGATTTCTACTAGCACGTGATTTGAAATCACGTGATTTTCAGAACAGGCCCGTATGTGAGTTAGGGCCTTTCTACATGAGACCAACGATATATATTCTGGCTCTGAGTAATTATGGCCCCTATTACGGTTCACAACTAGGGTTTCTATTCCCGGGAAACGAAACAAAAAAATCTTATTCCCGGGATTTTTTGAGTAAAACAATGATTTCATTAAATGAGCTCAAGACAAAAGTTTTTACTTTTTTAAAAGAATATACACATGTCGTTAGCTAAAATGCAAAAAGGCGTAACTAACAAAAAATTGAAAATCGTGTTTTTGATTGATTATTATGAATGCCATTGAACTAACTACATGTCTTCACAAATTTTAACACTTCTGCGATCAAAAATTGTATTAACAAAAAACAAAAGGGCGTAACTACAAGAGTGTTTATTTTATAAATGAAAAATTACGTAATTACCCAACTTTTTTGTTCAACAAAATATAGTGAAATGGTTAGCTTTGAAAATTGTTTAAAGAATTCCATGTACGACTTATCAATGCATGTTTTCTGACATGTTAAAAGTTTTTATTAAATAAAGTTTTTTGCTTCTCCTGGAAAATTATATTTTTGTTAGTTACGCCTTTTTGCATTTTAGCTAACGATATACAACAGTCTAAAAAAATTAGCTTTATTAATTCCACTGAAAACCAAATAAATTGTTACATTCATATGTACATGCGTGTTATACATATATGTATGTATGTATGTATGTATGTATGTATGTATATATTTATTTTTATTTGTTTTTTTTTTTTGGAGATCACGAATTATAAAAACTTATTAATATTTAAGGCCGTTACACACTATCCCACAAAGTGTTAAGTATTTTTGAAAAATGCTTCCCTGATCTAATTATTCTTTGAACATTTTCAAAAAACAATCAGGCGTGTTCTGGAAATCGAAAACGCAAAACTCAAGAATATGGAAGTTGTTTTAAATACACTTTTAATGTAATATTTAAATTTTTTTTTATAAAATACTGTTTAATAGAGAAATATTTGTATAATATTTGTCATAAAATTCTTTTTTTACAGAAATCTTATTAAAAAACGACGTTTAGAATTCTTGCGTTTTGCGTTTTCGATTTTCAGAACACCCCTGAATAACAACTTATGGCCTTTAGTAGTACTTATTAATAGCAACTTGGTAAAATTAAATTTCTTTTAAGAAAACAATTTTTAGTATTAAAGCATTTAAAAGCTCATCAGAGATTCTATTTATAATCCTTGTTGATATGTACATATATTGCCTGCTACCGAAAACGTGCTCTCGCTCTCTACAGACGTTGGTTTTATAGTAAGAAGCGCATCATACAAAGATTATAAATTTGTTAGCCTGTTACGACAAATTATTTTTTTAAGATTTTTCAGGCTTTTGTATTATCTATACATTTATTTTTTTAGAATTTTTAGATGGTTCTGGTGTTAATGATGGTGTATCGTGTACATTTTCATTTTCTACTTCAAGAAGCTTTTTAGACATTTCATCAGCAATTAAAAAGACCGTTGATTTATTGGCGTAGAAAAAATAGTTCGATTTGTAGGTAGTTTTTAGTAATTTAAGTAAAGAATATATTTTTATTGATCGTTTTTGATTTTAACGATGCTAACAAATTAAAATTTCGAAAAATTTAATTTAAAATTCCCGGAATTAATTTTAAAAAAAATGTCCCGGGATTTCTTTCCCGCGTAGAAACTCTATTCACAACTCAACTCAGTTAAGTTGTAATTTCTTAATTTTTGTATTATGGTTTATAACTTTGCTATATTACAACTGATCACAGAAAGTTGTCTTAATTACAACTCAACTGAGTTGAGTTGTGGACCGTAATAGGGGCCTATAAGTCAATTTAGCCAGCCATGTCTGTCTGTTGAAAACACGCTCACTTTCTAAAAACTCAAAAGAAATGAACAAACTTATTTGCAAATTGCTTGAAGTTATCCTAAGCAGTTTGGGATTGAAATCCAGCAAAATCGGTTCAGTAGGATCAGAGCTATGAATCAATATGTGAAACCACCACCTAAAAAATTGATAATTTTGTTACAAAAACTAACAGAAATGGTGGAACAATGCACGGAATGATATAAGATTTTTGCAAAAATTCGTTATATTCGATTGGAAATCACGCTGTAAAATTTCGTGAAGATCGGTCCATAATTTACCCTAGGCCTCATATAAACCCTTCTACCGGAAAACAGTTTAGTACGCCTAAAATCATAATTAATAATGCTATCATAAAAAATTTTGGCACGACACAGTTTTTTATGACTAAAAATCACACATAGGCCCCATATAAAGCCCACTCTGGTAAGTTAATTACACTATGCTAGTTGAAAAAACAGACAAGCCGGGCACATGGCGTGTTAACATAATTCGGGTACGCTGAATCCAGTGGTGCCCGCCGTTTTTTTTTTAATTTTTTTGACAAATATTTCTCTATTAAACAGAATTTCACACCAAAAATTAAAAAAATTTTATTAAAAGTGCATTAAAAAAATTTTCCAAATTCTTGCGTTTTGCATTTTCAATTTCCAAAACACTCCTGTATATCGAGCCCTAATAGCGAAAATTATGTAACCAACAACATTTTAGATTTTTGTTTGTTGATGAAAATCGATAATTTTTGATCATTTGCATCATCTATATATATATCGAGCCCTTATAGCAAAAATGACAAAAATAAAATTTTACAGGAGAAGGTTTTTTTTAAATATTTTTGCTTCAAGTCTAAGGTTTCGTTTGAAATTGTTTTGCTCTTATTTTGTAACGGTACTTCCCAGAGATATGAGATTTTAAGAGATGATGCAATTGATCAAAAATTATCGATGTTCATCAAGATACACAAATCTAAAATGTTGTTTATTACATAATTTTCGCTATTAGGGCTCGATATGTTCCCATCGATCCTATAAGGAGCATCGGTCCTCAAGGTAAATTAATTAAATACGTCTTAAACCGTAGCAGATATAGATATCACGGTAAAATTTCTTCCAACTTAGCTTCATATAGCAAGAAATTATGTCATGCAATTTTGTGATATCACTATGCAACAAGCAAAAATTCCTTGAATAACCACTATATTTTTTTGATCCGCTATAGTCACCTAACTGCAAAAACCAACATCATTTCAAATTCTATGGTAAGGTTTTTTTTTAAATTTTTTTTCTAAAAATTGAGATTGTTGAAAAGGCTGCTCAATACATCTTGTCGTAACTTTGGAACGACGTGCCCAATTTTGTTATGCAACCCGTCAAAACATTTTGAATTACGCCAGATTTAAGTTTCTCTAATATCATTTTCTAATTTAGCCATTATTTTTAGAGTTATTGAGGCTAAAGTGGCAAAAAAATATACATACATATGTATATTTTTTTTTATAAAATTTTTGAATTCAAAAAATTCATAAAATATTTAAATCGACAAATACTTACAAGTTTTAGTACTTACCCTGCAGGAAATGTCACTAGTGAATCTGTACTGATTCACTATTGACACAGTCACCAGTGATATAGACATTTAACATGTGCGTGTCATTGGAAATCTACTACTGACGTTGGTACTACTACGTTGATACTACGACTATCTAGTTCCTTTAGGAACATATGTAGACATTGGAACCAGAGAATCACTAGTACATTTTAGTAAATATAGTCTACACTTTTGGTACGAATACGAAATCATAACAATCTTTTTTTTAATATTTCTTTTACTTTTATATGAATTCTACTTCTCAGTTGCTACTGATAAAATTTTTTTTTGCATTTAAGCCAAATATAGTGGCAAATGTAGTGTAGTGTAGACACTTCGTTGACAATGTCACTAAAATAGTCGACAAGACTGGTGACTTGGAGACACTTGCACCCAGGTTTCCTTGAGGGTAAGCTCAAAGCTGCATGTATAAGAAGCAAAATAAGTTTTATTTCAGAAAAAAAAAATTTATCGTATTTTTATATCAAAAAGTAATTGTAGACAAGTCAAGTATTAATTTAAAATATAAAAATAAAAAATGAGCAAAAAACTTAGAAAAATGTCGTTTAAAAATGAGCCGGATATACATTAGCGTGGCCGTTAGTTGTATGGAGAACTTTTTTTTTGATTTCTTATACTCTCCCCCTCCAAATCGGTTCAGTTTTATGTAAAAAAAAATACAAAAAAATTTCGTAACGATAAGTTGTGTTTTAGGGAGGGCGTCCGCCACTCAAAGTTTGCCATCAAGCCATTTATTCAAATGTAATTTGTTTGCGTATGACTATCTTCTAAAAACAACATTTTACAAGAATATGATATATGGCAATATTTTAGCTCTTCTAGTCAACAACATAAGCCTCCAAGAAAGTTTTTTGCTAAGACTAATATCTTAGAAAATAATTAAGAAAATAACAACAAAATACTAAACATTTTATATACGTTTTATATATATAAAAAGGCGATTTAATGTCAAGTGACACAATTTTGAAATCGATGTCTTCCGATTTGGATGAAATTTACACCAAGGTTAGTCCTATTAGATAGTAGTTTACACACAAATTTTTAACAAGATCGGTCAAAATGTTTCAGAGGTAGATGGGGTCAAAGTTTTCCATACAGGTGTTCTTTCTCATCCATGTAATTTATTACCTATTGGTGTTAGCAAAATTTGTCCCAAGTAGCTTAGATAGCTATTTAATCAATCTTTTTTAAAAATATTTTTTTGTTTTTTTTAAAAAATTTTAAAATTTTTTTTTTTAAATTTAAAACTTTTTTTTTTATTTTTTTTAGCCAAGTGTTAAATTAAAAAAAAAAAAATTTTAAAAATATTTTAAAAAAACAAAAAAAATTTTTTTAAAAAGTTTGATCAAAAAGCTATCTAAGCTACTTGGGACAAATTTTGCTTACACCAATAGGTAATAAGTTACATGGATGAGAAAGAACACCTGTATGGCCAAAATGTCAAACTTTGACCCCCTCAACTCAGAAACTTTTTGACCGATCTTGTTGAAAATTTGTGTCTAAGCTACTATCTAACAGAACTAAAATTGGTGTAAATTTCATTTAAATCGAAAGACATCTATTTCAAAATTGGGTCACTTGACATTAAATCCCCCTTTTATATATATAAAACGTATATAAAATGTTTGGTATTTTGTTTTTATTTTCTTAATTATTTTCTAAAATATTGATTTTAGCAACTTTCTTAGAGGCTTATGTTGTTGACTAGAAGAGCTAAAATATTGCCATATATCATATTCTTGTAAAATGTTGTTTTTAGAAGATAGTCATACGCAAACAAATTACATTTGAATAAATGGCTTGATGGCAAACTTTGAGGGACGGACGCCCCCCCTAAAACACAACTTATCGCTACGAAATTTTTTTGTATTTTTTTTTTACATAAAACTGAACCGATTTAGGGGGAGAGAATATAAGAAATCAAAATAAAAAAAATAACGGCCACCCTAATATACATACATATGTATTTTGTTATGTGTGCAGCAAATTAATGACCAAAAATAAACGGCGCAATTTCTCAATTGCGTACCAATTAAATACGTAGATTATTTTCAAATAAAGGTAGAAAACATTGACCAACACTGGACACCCAGTTCAATATGTGAAAATTGCAGAGTTTTTTTAAAAAATCAATCTTCATCGATCTCTCAGTAAGTACTTCTAAGCAAAGTTTTAAATATGTGTATACTGTTACTTTTTCCTACTTATAGAACACACAAGAAAACTATACAACCTATGCTGTGGAGAGAAACATCGATTGGAAAATAAGAGCCATAAGCACCTTAGGCCTACATATTGTAAGGTACCCTGCGTTGACTAAAAAGGACAATGTAATTTTATCACCACAACATAAAGCTCGGCTTAGTTAAAAATTTTGTGAAAGCACTAGACAAGGACTAGACATTTATTTAAAAACAATATTTCTAAACCTTTCGTGTGCAAAAATTTTCGAAGAGGTTTTCAATGGCCCTCAAAAACGAAAATTGCTTCTAAGTTCTAACTTTGAAGAGTTATTATCAGCAGATGAGAAAGCTGCGTGGAATTCATTTCGACAAATTGTTTCTAACTTTCAAGTTGTGCTGAAAAAGGTCAACAAGAAAAAGAAAGACAAAAAAATGAAAAAACAAAAAATGTACTTTGGACTTCAAGAAAAATTCTTGACAAAAGTACGAAAAAACAGAAGTAAGGAAGAACATGTAAAATCAATTAAAATGGATAATTATTCAAAAAAGCAAACTTCGAGCTACCAAAGGTTAAAATACAATTTGGTTTAAGGATTGATGTTTGACTATTGACGTCAGCAGTCGTCGATGGCTGCGAGTGTAAAACGGCAAATCCATCTGAGGAGATCGAGTGGTTGCGATCGAAACATGTCATGGTAACCTGCCGGCACGGGTTCGAGCCCCGGCCACGGTCAAAAATGAAAGATTATCAATAACAATTTTAATTAATTTTCATGTTGTAAAATTCCTTTCTTCATAAAAATAATTTAATGAAAATTAAATTTAATGAACTTAAGCCTAATTAAAAATATAAAAACTTGGATTAAAAACTTTCTAGGAAATATCAGGAGTCCAAATTACAAAGCAATCGTCCGTGATTTGCTTGAAAACTATTCGAAATTGGTAAATATTAAATGAATTTTCTTATTCATATGTATTTGTTTATTTTTCCTAATTTCTTATTTAAGGTGTAAATATGTCACTAAAAATACATTTCATGCACTCGCATTTGGACTTTTTCCGGAAAACCTTGGTGCCGTAAGCGACGAACATGGTGAACAATTTCATCAACAACTTAAGACCATGGAGCAACGTTATTAGGGACTATGGAATGAAAATATGATGGGAGATTTTTTTTGTTTCTTACAAGAGAATCAAACACAGAAAATCATAGGCGACAAAACAAAAGTCGAAATTATTTTTATAGTAAGCTACGTTCACAATCACAAAAACATTTTCATTTGGTGTTCATAATAGAGCAACATTTTCTTTTGCTACCACACAAATTTTGCATTAAGAAACCGTGTTTGCAAATTTTAGCCACAACAATATTATGCATTTATTATTATTTTTTACAACATTATTTTAAAATTTTTATTCAAAACTAAATAAAAATATTTTAAACGTCAGAAACAATTTCATACAAAATGTTGCTGAATTTGTAGTTGACTCAACTTTAGTTACATTTTCAAAAAAACTTAAGTTACATTTTTGTTGGAAAAATGAAAGGAAAATGTCTGTGGTTTTCACGAACAATCGCGTAAGTTATAAAATCAAACTTTTCAGGAGAGCAAAAACAATTATTTTTTTCAATTGCGGCTTCTGTAGATGCTTTTTTAAACTTTTTTCTTTACTATCCTCTTAACAGTGACTTTCTACGTATTATACATAGTTTTCATAAAAAAATCCTCACAGGATCACAATCTGTAAAAGGATTAAAAATGCATATGTTTGATTGACTCATTAAGTGTGTGCAATATAACATCATATCTCCACATAAGTTCTTTTTTGTGAAAATAAATGTTATCATTTTAATCACACATGACGACTTACGTTGTTATTTTTAGCACACAAGTTGGCGACATATTCAGAGTTTTTGATACTTATAGCACAACGTATGGACTTAAAATTACAAACAACCGCTCATCTGCTGTTGTTGCAACTAAAGACGTCAACAATAAACGCACATGTACATATAAGTTGTTATTAATAGAAAAATTTTCAAAAAAAACTTTCATATTTTTTGCACGAATAACAACATAACATCACATATGCTTTTTATTTGAAAACATATTCAGCAATTTTACAATTTTTGGCGATGTATGTCGACATAAATCGTTATAATAGCAAAATATTTTATTAAACAGTTTACTTAAGTTGTTTTTAGCAGAAAAAAATTAATAATACTACATTATATTCTAAAAAGCTTAATACCTCTAAAAACCTAATGCAAAATGTAGCACTTTGACATCATTATCTCAATTTCGGTAAAAACCGACTTACGCGATTATTCGTGAAAACCACAGATATATGAAATACTTTGGGAAGAAAAAAGATAGAAGAAAAAACGAAATTGTTACTCTGATTGTGAATAAAGCTTTATGCTTTGTAAATCTTGTTGCTTAAAAAATTAAGACTTTATAGCTTTGTTTGCACTTCCACTTCATCGGGAATAAAAGAGGAATTTATCCATGGATTTTTATGAAATAAAAATTTTTTTTTTTCTAATATATGCAGCTTTATGAAAAAATAATAAAAATAAAGGATTAAAAAAAATACTGTGCATTAAACAGGGTAAAACCGTTAAAAAAATTACAAAAGTTTAAGCTCTACACAAATTTGCGATACAAATGTCAAAGTAGGTTCTTCACTTTATCGGGAATAAAACAGGAATGTATTCATGGATTTTGTTGAAATAATATTTATTTTACTTCTTAACATGCATCTTTAAGTTTTATTACTAAAACTGGTAAGTATTTGTTGATTTCAATTTTTTATAAATTTTTTTAATTCAAAAATTTTTTTTTGCCACTTCGGCCTCAATAACTCCAAAAATAATGGCTAAATTAAAAAAATGATATTAGTGAAACTTAAATCTGTCATAATTTAAAATGCTTTGACGGATTGCATAACAAAATCGGGTACGTCGTTCCAAAGTTACGATAAGATGAAAGGAGCAGCCTGTTTAAAAAATTTTTAGAAAGCATTTAAAAAAAAAAATCCCTACCATGGTTAGGTTAAGGTGACTATAGCGGATAAAAAAAAATATAGTGGTTATTCAAGGAAAAAAAAAACTTCCCATTTGTTGCATAGTGTATACGGTGCATAATTTACCTTAGATCCCATATTTAGCAGTCTTCTGAAATTCACTGTAAACGCTAAAGCTAATTTTACCACTGTATTGAAATTTATGTTTTTCAATACCAGAAATCACTCTGCGGAATTTTGGGATGATTGGTTCATAACTTTCCATGGCTCCAATATAAATCCCCCTACGGAAAATCATTTAAGTTTGGCTTAAACTGTTAGGAATCATGATATTTTACTCAAGATTTTCGGCCAATACCTTAATATAGGTCTAAACCGCAAACAATTTTAATGCTGACGTCTGTTTTTATTAAAATAAATTAATAATAAATAGACATCCTGAAATAGTCGAACTGTCGGTGGGGGGTATCAAAGATTCGGCATAGCCGAATATAGCACTCCAACTTGTTAGTGTTGAATTGCAATACTGCGTTTATGTAGTCAGCCAGTGTTTCGATAAAAGCTTGTGGATTCTCCTCACTCCAAATGCGATAATTCTGCTTATTTACGTACTCATTCAATTGGCTTCATTGGAAAATAAAATTTTGAATGACAATTCAAAATCAATATTAATTTGTGTTTAAGCCCATTCGCGAATTGTTTTGATTAAAACTTTCAACAATTTGCACGCGAAATGAAATTTATTTTCACTTCTGATCTCGAGCTCGAAATAAAAGCATTTTTATTTATAAATGGAAAGGTCGAATAAAAACAACTTTAATCTATATATATAAAATTGTAACGTTACTGACTGACTTACTAACTGATTCATCATCATTTCGACTAGAGATTGGTCACTCCCCAAATCGATCTACTAAGACGAGATTTTTGGAAATTCGAATGTTTAGGGGTAAAAAAGGTAAAAACGGGAAAATAAGGTAACCCTATACAAATATCCAAAACTAAGAGATAAAAAAAAATGTAATACTTATCGTTGTTCTTTAGAAAAATTAGCGGACTGGTTTCTGGTACTTTTTTGAAATTCGGCCCTATTAGGGAGTAAACTAGTAAAACCTGAATTTTGGTACTTTTTTGACACCCCATCTATCTTTTGAACCAATAAACAATTAAACAAAGCTTATTCCATATTCGAAATCTATCAAAAAAATATTCGAACATTTTAGGGGTGAAAATCGTAACAATTTTTTGACTTTTTTTACAAAACATTTTTCTCCATTCATTGATATATTCGTACTTAATTATGGGCTCCCACTACAATACTAAAATTGTTTATATTTTAATGGGGGAAAAAATGGTACCAAAAAGAGGATATACTGGAAATTTGATATTTTACTTTAGCTTTTTGGTTTTGCAACTGGTATTTTTTAATTATCATTAATGTTGGACCTTAAAACATAAGATTCAACATGCAATGTCCTGAGTGGATAAGAATCTATGACGGAACTTTTTGGTATTTTTTGTTCTTTAACAGGTACTTTTTGAATTTCCGTTAGTATTGGACCTAGAAACATAAAATTAAACATGCAAGGTCTTGAGTGAATGACAATCTGGTAGAGGGATCTTTTTGGTACTTTTTCGTTTTTAACTGATATAAAAATAAAAAAAGCAAATATGGTACTTTTACGAAATTCGGCCGTCTTAGGTAGTAAATTTTATAACATTTTTGTCCACCATCTAGCTTTTAAATCAATACGCATAGAATTTTTTTTTTTTTTTTTAATTTCCTAAGCTAATCCCGCGAAGCTCTATGCTTGTCTGCAGGAAAGAAACCAGAGTCTCTGGCGGGAATCGAACCCGCAACCTCGGCGCTGATAGACTAGCTCGCTACCAGCTAGCCTACCGAGGCACTCCAATTATATAACATTTGTAACTTATCTAAAAAATACAAATTGCATATATGGTACTTTTTCGAAATTCGAAAGTTTAAGAGGTGAAAATTGTACCTATGTTTGTTACTTTTTTCAAAAGAGTTTTTTTCCATCTACATATTTATATTTCATCGCAGAGCCATATGAAGCTAAAATCATTTAACCCGCTACTTCGTTAGCGTCTCCTTTTCCTTCGTGGACATATTTTTATGCCAATGTTTATTTTTCTAGGTTTTAACTTGCTTAAATTCTAGCATTTAACCCACTACTTTGTAATCCGGCCTTTTCTTTCATGAACATATTTATTTGCCAAAGTATATGTATCTAGGTTTTAGTAAAAAAATTCCAACATTTTTCATCTTATAGGTTGATATTTACACAGGACTTTGCATCTATAACACTGTGCAACAAAATTCAAGGCATCGCCGCCAGCCTCAACACTTGCAACGCAAAATGAAAGTAGACTACTAGTAGAGCAAATCTGCCAAAGTGTTTTGAAAAGTTAGCTCGGGTTCCCGTATGGGCCCCTAAAGTTTTTGAATTTTTTGAAAAGGCGTTTGGTATAAGTCAGTAAAAATATACTAAATGTACTTCTGAGCTAAAAAATAATTACAGAAGTCTTCAGTAGAATCGTATGGCTCATTTTAAGGGGTAATTTTTGTCCTTTTTTTAACATTCCCACAAAAGTATACTAAAACGGCCCTTAGGAGGGTTAAAATGTTCCACGAATATTTTCTGCATCAAATTTTACTAGGGGTCTTCTAAGACCAAAACAAAGTGCACTGTGTGTAAAACGGATTTTCGAAATTTCGGACATTGCAATTTTTGACTTTCTTGAAAAGGCGTTTGGTACAAGTCAAAAAAGTGTACCAAATGTACTTCTGACCTAAAAGACTATTTCAGATGTCTTCAGTAGAATTGTATGGCGATTCTTTTCTTAGAATATATTAACCCTCTAACACTCATTTTAAGGGGTAATTTTTGTCCTTTTTTAACCTCTACACTAAGACGGAACTTTAGGGGGTTAAAATGTTTGACGAATATTTTCTGCATTAAATTTCACCAGGGGTCTGTCTTTTAAGACCAAAATTTCGTGCAATGTATGTAAAACGGATTTTCGAAATTCCGGGCCTTGAAATTTTGAAATTTTTCGAAAAACCGTTTTACATACATTGCACGAACTTTTGGTAATTAGGATAACGATAATTGTTATCAAATTTGGGGATGATAGTACATTTTTTCTGTTTCGCAGCATGTTTCAATATGAAACGTCCTGTTTCGCTCTCAAAATTTTGTATGGCAAAACATGTTGTTTCGATCATGTTTGGGGCGCGAAACGGGAATGGGAGAGCGAAACACGAATATTGCTGTCTGTGTGAACATGGTGTAAGACAACCAAACAAAAGTAGAGAACCGCAATAGGGACATTAGTTTATTTACATAAGTATATTTTCTATCAGCTATCATTTTAAATAAAGTGGCCCATACTTTGCTAAAACAGAAGCCGCACAAAAAAGTCCTGCCTTGCCCTGCCTTGAAAAAATAAGAATGCCGTTGTCCGTCCACTAAACCTAAAATTTAACGTTAAACTTGAACTATTTATTAAAAAATAGAACATTTAAAAAAACCTACATAATAGTATGCAGTAAAATTTAAATAATTAGAGAAAATACTAGTTTTTAAAAATTTTATTATAATTCTGTTTCATTAAAATAAAAAATATTACAAAACATTTGGCATTAAAACATTACATTCGAACATTGTGTACACAGTATATGATAGTATATAAAAAAAGTAACACACCACTTTAATTAATTTTTAAAAGTTTTGGCTTTTAGAAAACAACAAAGAGATGTGTTTCATAAATTACGACTGAACAACTTCCGTTGCGATGACGAAATTAACCCAACAAATGAGGCACAGTTTTTTGTATATCATCGCAGCGTTCATTAAGGTCAGACTGTGATAAGGAGAAACAAAAAACAAATTTAACATAAATAAAACAAAAAAAAAAAAAAAAATGAAAAGAAAAAACTTACAGCATCTAATCCTAGACAAGCACCCCATTCAATCAAAGTAATACGATGGTCATTATTCGAGTCACACGATTCCAAGAAAGGAGCAATACAGTGTTCCAAACTAACCAAAGGCGCACGAATCGGGAAAAGTTCGTGACGAGAAACGGAACGATCGGTGTCACCATCCAAATCACACCATTTCCAAACGGCAGCATTAGCCCAACGACGGGTCATGTTAGTTTCAGCTTCCAATTCCATTTGCATGTAATGCTCGGTAAGTTCATCACGTTCTGCCAAATCACGCATAACGTTAAAAAGCCAATCACGCATACGACGAGGGAAGTCTTTCATTTCTTCTTCGCTACATTCCATTTGGGCATGACACTCGCCGTAGTAGTCAATATGCAAATGGCTATTATCGGGATTAAGACATCCAGGAGCTTTAGTGTCGCACAAGCAACGTTGTTGATAAACAGAACAATCGGAAGACCAAGTGTCATTTTTGTTAGTACAAACACGACGACGTACATCAGCCTCTTCGGGACATTCAGGAATGCAGACACATTTAGCCTCAACACCTTCTAGTTGACAAACACGACCAGCTCCACAGTGCATTTTTTCGCAGGGATCAACTAGAATTAGGGACAGTGGATTAAATTTAGGGAGCGTTGTTAGCTTGATTTGATTAAATGGAAAATTAACTAAAATTTTTTATGCTTAATATGTTTTTTTGATAAGGGTTAATATGTATGTGCACATATAGATATTAATTGAAAAAAAAAAAAATCCAAGATACTTATAATTTTTATAGTTTTTGCTTAAAAAAAATTAAGCTAAAAAAAAATAAATCAAAATTTTTTGACCTTAAATTTACTTACTTTCAATAACAGGATTTAACAATTGATTAGTTTCGGCCACGATTTTTGAAGCAATTTCATTTTCACGTTCAATATCCTTGTTCTGGCATATAGGAAATTTTAAACGTAAGTGAATTATTGAATATGGCAAACGTTTGAAATACTTACAAGATTCTTTTCTTCCAATTGTCTTAAAAGTTCTTCGTCACTTTCATCCAAATCGAACATATCTAAGTCATCCAAATCACCGACGTCCTCTTCGTCAGCTTTAATATAAGCAATAGCCAACAAGCCAACGAGCAGCAGCAGAGCCAACTTCATGGTTCTAAAATTCAAATAGTTTTAAATTAAATAATTTTAAATCAGTTTAATTTAGTTGAGAAGTTTTTAGTTTTAAAATAGTTGTGTGCATGTTGTGATAAGAGATGAGAGAGATTTTACTTTTTTGTCTCTCATTCTTATTTTTCTGATATTTTCTAAACAATTATACTAATTTGTAATGTTAGCTTTAAATGAGTGAACTGTTTTAAAACTGATAACATAAGGAAACTTTTAATCGGAATATTGAAAATTTTTTTTTAAAACACCAAAGTTTTATTTTTACTCATTAGGTAAAACAAAATTAGTTTAGAAATAAAAAAAAAAAACGAGAAAACACCTGCTCTTTTCCCTTTTCCGCAGGGACCGTATCGTTAAAAGTTTTTATTTATAAAAAAAATTAAATTTTGCTTAGAAAATAATATTTACTTTTTGAATTTTATTTTTTGCTTACAAAATCGAATTTATTTACTGCGCTAAAATTAATATAAACCGACTAAAGCGCGAATTTATCCCCAGTATCCGCAAAAACTCTTACATTAAATTAATTTGTTTATCAGCCCAATTATGTATACAATTTACCCGGGAGTTTTTCCTTTTTCCCATTTTTACAATTGAATTTACATAGAAAAAATGGAAAAAGCAGAAAACTCCAGGAGTATTTTTATTCATAATTGGGCTGTATTAATTTCAAAATTTCTTTTTTCTAAAGCTTCGTACAGATGGTCAGATCTTACAATGTTGTCACTAAAATCGACTAAAAATGTCGTGCAACTGTGTGAACATTGTACGCTATTTTCATTTGGCAGATGTGTTAAAATTTATGCATCTGACAATGGCACCATTGTCAGAAAAATTACAACATTCTAAGATCTGACCATCGAAACTTAAGCAAAAAAAAAAAAAAATTCAAAAAATTAATTTTACTTCTTAGGATTAAATTAAAATCAAGAAATAACGTTTATTTTCTAAGCTAAAAAAATAAAGCTCAAATATAATATTTATTTCCTAAGGAATAAATAAAACTAATAATCGGTAAAGTTCCGTTTTTTAATAAAACTTAAACAAATAAAAATCAATGCATCTAAAGGTCGCCCATGTAGCAGGGATTAGCTTGTTGTATAACTTATGCACGCTTATCATTTAGTTTGATATGTTTTGTTTAAATTTGGAATTTTTGCTGTCCGATGCAAATGCGTGCAAAAATTCCACATTTGCACAACAAAACAACAAAATGTACGTATTTGCAATTTGCTCTTTTTTACTCCGTTTGCACTAAAGAACCATGAGCAAAATTAGTATTGCATATTTGCTCTGTTGCAAACAAAATTTTAATATAAAATAGATAATTTAATTTAAATAACTTAAGAAGAAAAAAATTATTTTAATATGTTTGCTTTCAATTGAAAACAAATGCAGATTTTTTACAGTGTTGCCAGAAGTTTTTTGTGTTGCCAGAATAAATTTTTGGAAAAAAACACATTTGCACAAAAAATTAATCATAATTTGCACTGCAAATTTACAAATGACCATCGTGATTGCCCTTAATATAAAGATTTTTGAGAAGAACATTTCATGCAAACATGGAAATACAAGTTTAATCTTCTGAAATAAATATGTATAACAAATTCTAAACACCATTCAAATATTCTGAAATAAACGGCTGAGTTCCAAAACGCCATAATACTTCGTAGTCAGAGTCAAAAATATATCATCAAGTTGATCCATTGTGGTTCTTATCCACTTAGGAGAAAAACTACGCGTTTACCAAATGCCCAAATGCACACGCAGGTAGCAATTTGAATGTATAATCCGGCAGAATCATACTTTCGCTCCTTTAAGAATAGCCAGCAGCATATGTTGAATAGCAAGAGCACCTGAGAATGATACGTCTTCATAATTCGAACTTGCAAAAGTGAAAGCACCAATACAGAAACTCCCTACCCTAGATTTTGGGTTGATACCACAGCCACCACCCCAGCGGAAAACTTTGCATACCACATCACATCTCTTCAATGAACTTTGTCAGAGTTTGTGTTCAATGAATTCTAGCTTACGAAGTTTATGACGGCAGTGTATGAAATTTACAAACATGAATTTCGTTCATCTTGTGCTAATATGTGCGTTCGTTTACTTTTCCAGTAAAATCCCAGTAAAATCCAGTAGGTGAGTAATATGAAAATTTTACAAATTTATGTGTACGCGAACGCATTTCAGTAAAATCCAGTACAAATTTTGGGGTAAACGAACGCAAGCTAATATATCGTCGGTTGACAAGTAAAACTCACTAAGTGTAGTCAGACCAGTTTAGAGATATTGAGGTTTTAATGTTAAATTTTGTATAAAAAATCTATTATACATAAGATCGATGCGATTTTGCAGAGTAAATTAAAAAATAGTTTCTTTATTATAATTGCTTTTAAATTTTCGGTCTAACTACAAACGTTTTCAAGACAATACAAAATAAAACCCTTAATGATCAAATCTGCATTTAGTGAGTTTTACTTGTCAACCGACGATATTATGTATGTATGTATGTATATATGCAGGTTTTTGTTTTGCCCCGTTATTTTTCATTTGCTACTAAAGTAGTTTATCTAAAAATATATCGCTCTAAATAAATATTTTTAAATTTTATTACGAAAGTCTGGTTTGAATGTCTTGAAAATAGTTACAAAATCAATAATTCTGAAAGAACGCAAAAATTTAAAAAGGCTACCTGATTACAATGTGTGCAAGACGCCTTCCAATTGCTCACGAAGTAATCTAGATTGTGTATAGACTGTCTACTGCCTGCTTATAATGAATGTGAAGCAGTACTGTGTTTATAAATATTTATTGAATGAACACTTCACAATCCCACTTACTTTGTGTGCTCCCAACTCTTCATTTTTAGTAAATTGTAACGACATTTAAAAAAAGCGCAAAAAGGGCTTCAAAATATTAAAAAAAAAATATATATATTATTCAATATGGGATCATTTTACATTCAATTGAATTAAGATACAGCTGTAGCTTTAAAATTCTTTTATAATTGGTCATTGATTTATAAAATTTGCAAAACTTGGCCAATCCACGTCTTCATTCCATAAATTACTATTACTGGTGATTTCTTTTTTGAGAAATATTTTGCATTAATGTTACATGTTCTATATGTTTGTGGTCGTTTGTACAAAAATACAACTGTGGTAAACATTTTCAAGTTCTTTTGTGAATATATTGATGAAAAACATGTTGCATTTTTTACCCTTACTTTTACTTAAGGTGTTCATACCGCCCCTGTTTTACAACTTTGGTACTTACTACCTACCGTGTTTGTACAACCAATGTTTTTTACTTTGTTTTTCATAATTAATACCGCTCATAATTTTGTGAAAAGATTGTTTTAAAACAAAATATAAAAATATTAACATAATAAAATAAAACAAGTTAGAGTGCTATATTCGGCTGTGCCGAATCTTTGATACCCTCCACCGACAGTTCGAATGTTTAAGGAGTAATATCTGTATGATGTCTTTTTATTATTATTATCTTAAACTGTGACGATTTGTTATTAATTATGGTTTTAGGAGACTAAACTGTTTTCCGGGAGTAGGGCATATATGGGGCCTAGGGTAAATTATGTACCGATCTTCACGAAATTTCACAGTATCATTTATAGTCCTATAAAATTGTGACGAGCCAAAATTTGTTATGATTGCATTATTTTTTACGGTTTTAGGCGTACTAAACTGTTTTCCGGGAGTAGTGTTTATATGGGGCTTAATGTAAATTATGGACCGACCTTCGCGAAATTTTACAGTGTCATTTCTAGTCGAATAAAACGGACTTGTGCGAAATCTTATGTCATTCCGTGCATTTTTGCATCATTTATGTTAGTTTTTGTAACAAAATTATCAAGTTTTTGAAGGTGGTGGTTCCACATTTTGATTCATAGCTCTGGTCCTACTGAACCGATTTTGCTGAAATTCAATAGGATAACTACAAGCAATTTGACACCTAGTTTGTTTATTTCTTTTGAGTTTTTCGAAAGTGAGCGTGTTTTCAACAGACGGACAGACGGACATGGCTAAATCGACTTAGAATTACTCAAGCAGCCAGAATATATATACTTTATGGGGTCTGAGATGAATAATAAAAAAGTTTCACACGGAATGACAAACTTAGTATACCCTCTTCACAACTAATTGTGGTGGAGGGTATAAAAAAGTCTATGTAAATTACACTGTGCTAGTTGAAAAAATAGACAAGACGGGCACATAGCGCTGTAACATATTTCGGGTACGCTGAATCCAATGGTGCTAGCCGTTTTTTTTAGGTTAAATATGCCACTGCAGTGCCAAGGATGCCCCTAGATGGGTCAAATGTATGTCCAACCCCACTTTATTTTTCATCTAAATCATTTATTTGTAACATACCTACCCGCTATCTCCATTCATTAAGGGGAATCCCATACAAAATGTTCAATACAGACTAGCAATATATTGAAGAATAAGTCCCATAAATGCCTAGGAGTCGCCCCTGGTGGGATAAAATGTATGACCGACCTCAATTAGTTTTGTGTCCTTAACATTTTCTCGAGACATGAAATTCTTAAATTAATTAAAATTTTTCGACTTTTGTGAATAAAATCAAGTTGGTAATAGATTTTAATCATTTATGGCTTGTTTTGTTTGCAATATATTTTATACGTCTGAAAAAAATCAAAAACCTGGCTGCATTTTCCAATTTTTTATATATTTTTAAAACACAAAAATTGGGAATTTAGCACGTCATACAGAAATCTTATTAACAATAAATTTTGTATTTTTTGTTTTTCAAAAAAAAAAAAAAAAATTATGTTTCTAAAACGACTGCGCATATTTGAAAAAAGTTTTACCTTTCTTAAAGGAAATTTTATTGCGGAATTTTTTTCAATAAGCTAAATTAATTTTGAGTTACGCGAACATATGTTGTGCAACCTCCTCCATTTTCGAAATAACGGTATATATCGAAAACCAGAGCTAACCTAAAAAAACTAGCTAGCACTACTGGATTCAGCGTACCCGAATTAGGTTAAAAAGTGCAAATTTCTATCACAGTGTTATTATCCTTTTAATTTTCCCAAGCCATTAGTGATGTCAATATATGTTTCCAAACACATATATAGAAACCGCTCAGCAAGCTTTAAAAATCGCGCATGAAGCACATTAATTATAAAAGTGTAATATGTAGTTGGAAATAAAAGCAGCTAATTTTGTTCCATTGAAGTTGTACAACGTGTAACACTTCGAGTGATTATAGGTAACATTAGAAAGTGTCACATGTATGTACTGTAACATATTTTTCTCAGAAAAGATATCTCCATACGGGATATTGTGACTCTTTGTATATTTTGTCAGAACTAATACTTAAGCATAACTCGTATTTCGTAGCTTGAACAACAACTATTAACTTGTTTGATACTATATATGTATTAAATGTCTTCAACGATATTTTATTTTTGAATATATACAGCGTTTTGTACGGATATATCCATATATTTATAGCAAAACTAGAAAGTAAAGTAAATGGTTTGTTACCAATTGCATTTCGTTTAGGGCTTGAACATTTTTTTCGCGTACTTAAAAAAGGACTAAATCTAGCTCGTAAAGATTCGAACGAGAAAACCAGTCCATTGACCCTGGATTGGCTCACTTACAACTAGGTATTCACCCCTCGACTACTGCTTTTCGTCCCACTAAGAACAAACAACCATCATTATCAGACATTTTTCACCATCTCCTAAAATGTATTTCGCACAGAATTTATCTCAAGCACAAACACCATCTCTCATGAGAGCATATCTTTGGGGCCTAAACCAATAGCCAGTCCGGTACCGAAGCACGAAGGGCTACTGACTCTTGTGGTACCAGATAGGACCTCTGGTCAGCCACGACTTCAAGAGATCATGAGATCTCAAGAAACCATCTAATTTTGAATTATGTACTGCCGAATTCCAGGTATTGGCTGCACCTGATTTACCCAGAAGGAAAATAATCCTGCAGTTTCAAGGGATAACATTGTTCTACACGGTTGCATTTTAAAATGCATTCAAACGAGCGAGTTGCTTTGCAACAAGAGTTTTAAAACTCAGCCAACTACATACATACATATGTATGTGTATATGAAGAATTATAATTAGTTTTTTTAATTCGGTAGATTCAAAAGTTCCTGAAGTATGAACTTTAATTAAAAAGTTTTGTATAAAATTTGTTTTATTGCTTGGTGAATTCATTTATTTAAATATTTCAAATGGCTTATTTCGTTGTGCATAATTTTGTAAACAAATATGTACATCTGTTAAACATCAGTTTTTATAATTAATATGTATTTACATTTGATAGTTTTTTTTTACATAAAAAGTGTATATATTACATATGCAATTTTTATTTCCACTATACATACATACATACATATTTAGCTCCATGAAGAGTAAAAATACATTTTATACAAAATACATAGAAAAATAATTGCAAATCTTGCAATTAAGATTTAATTCTACTTTTATCTCCCCAAACATTAAAAACATTTGAAAAAGAGCATTAATATTTTTCAATTGAGCGGGTGAGAAAAAAAAGAACTAAATAGAAAAAAATATAAACAAAAATTCTTGGAAATATTAAACATTATTTAGAAATGAGACCATTTTATATGGACACACAATTTTTAATAAAAGTGTGTTGGTTGTTTATCAAAAAAAAAAAATATACTTCCCATTTTTTAAGATAAAAAATTAAGCATAAAATATTTTTTCAATTTAATTCAATAGAATTTTATGCATTTATTATTGGAAAGTAAGCGCATAAAACATGTTAAAAAATGCTTTAAAAATTAATAAAATAAGCATTTATTATTTAAAAAAAAAAATTGTCAAAACAAATCCAACTAGTCTTAATTTTGTATTTTTCTTGTACAAAATATTTTTTATTGCATTAAAAATCCACAAAATCGAATCAAAAGCGTTTCTGTTGAGAAATTTTCTTATTACAAAAGTGATGCAGAAATTCATCCTCATTTCAAGAAATTTGCATGCATTCTCTATTTCTTGAACCTATTGTAGTTTGTATATTGTATTGCACATCGGAATTGCTGCTTAAAGCATAAAAATAATAGTTAGGGAAATCACGATGGGTAGTGCAAACGATGCAAATGCGTGCAAAAATACACACATTTGCACAACACAACAATAAAATGTACGTATTTTTATTTCGTTTGCACTAAAAAAGCCATTAGCAAAATTAGTAGTGCATATTTGTTCAGTTGCAAACAAATGTAAACATAACATTTGACATATTAAGCGCCATATTGGTTTAAAGAAAACTTATAAATTCAACATTTTCGTGGATTTAAACATAAAATAGAGAATTAAATTTAAATAATTTAAAAAGAAAAAAAAATAATTTTAACCTGCTTGTGTATAGGGAATGGTAAATCGATTTCGATTCCAATCGAAAATCGATTTTGTGGTAAAAAAAATCGATTATTGGGCTTTTAAAATCGATTTTTTTATTTATATCAAAATTTTGGCAATTTTTAATTGTAATCTTAATTAAATCGATAAATTGTGGGCATGCACAATAAAACTTATTTTTTTTTGTGCGTACATACGTCTGTAGGTATGCTTATGCAGTTTTCCAAGTTTAAAGTTGTAGTTTTACGTATTTATCTATTAGTACCCTTGGTATACTTCCAACTTTATTATAAGGTCTCTTGTTCTTCAAAAATTAAAGTCATCAATGGACAGTGAACAAAACAGTACTAAACATATCGTATCGAACCAAACACTGAAAGTCAGCCATGGCCTTCCTGTGGAAATACGCTAATATGCAAACAGACCAGTGTGTGAGCGATATTTAAATCTTGTTATAAACAGAGTGAAAAAACAAAAAGTGTGTAAATTATCCTAGGAAATACGAAATTACAGGAAAGTATCTCTGCATCTTTCTGACATCAATGATATGCAAACGTTTGTTTTCTAAAACTAACTTAATAGTAAGTTAGCAAAAAAACAGTCGCCACCGAGCAGGAACTATTGTCATAATCCTTTGAAATACTAAACATACATTCAGGTTTGTCACATATATCAATTCCCATCAAAAGTGATTTCGTTTTATGTGAAGCAAGATACAAATTCACTTCCACTTTCGATCGGAATTAATTTATGTGACAGGCCTGATTGACTACACAAGAATACAATTTGAATATATATGTGCAATGTACATGCACTTGTTCTTCTAAAGGACATCTCAAAATTTACACATTTTCACTTTTTACAGGAAAATTATAAAAAGTAGTCATATTTACCCACTGTAAAAATCTCAGTTCAATTTCTCTAGTAGTTTGCCAAAAAAAATGCTGGTGTATCCCCCTTTGTGATATAATGTATAAGATTGCAAATGAATCTTAAACGATTTTGAAATCGATTTTAAGATCGATTTTGGGGTTCGATTAATCGATTTCAAAAACCGTAATAAAAAAAGTCGATCGAAAAATCGAAAATCGATTTTGGAATCCATTTACCATTCCCTACTTGTGTATAATTGTAAACAAATGCAGATTTTTAAACAGTGCTGCTAGAAGCTTTTTGTGTTGCCAGAATAAATTTTTAGAAAAATAACACATTTGCACCAAAAATAAAAGTGGTATGCTCACGATCAATCATATTATGCACTGCAAATTTACAAATAGCAAATTTGCACAGAGACCATCGTGATAACCCTTAGTATTTTTCAATTTTAACAAATTCAATTATTGTCCCCAATATTTTATAATAATTTTTAAATTTTTTGATAAAAACAAAAGCGATTTGAATACGACCAAATTTTTTTTATTAGCGAATATGTATTTATTAAGATAATTCAAGTTTTCATGTGTTCTTAAACATTATATGACAAAAAATGTGATTCGGATTAATAACATATTTATATAGTATTTAAACGTTCGAAAAAAACCATGCATTTACATGAAATTTCACACCCTTCTTATAAGTCATTCACAATATCGACCCCTAACCGCGAAAATATCGTAAGCGCCAAAAATAAAATTTTACAGGAGAGAGCTTTTTTATTTTATTTCATATAAATTTTGTATGAAATTTGTCGCTTACAATAAAATTGTTCTTGCTATAAAATCGTAACGGTACCTTATGTGACCATGAAATTTTAGGAGATGATGCAAGTGTTGCCAATAAAGTATTTTATTAAAAAAAAACGAAAATTGAAAATCATGTCGCTTACGTTATTTTCGCGGTTAGGGCTCGATATTTAAAAAAACGCACTCAAAACATTTTTTAATAAAAATCATATTTAACGGAAACAAAAATAAATATAGTTTGTGGGTAATAACACAAAAATTATTACAAAAAATGTTAACAAAAAAATTTACACAAACAAATTTTTAAGGAAAAACATGAACATTAGGGCCGTGACTCATTTTTTACAAAAGATGTACCTATCACCACATGATAGCCAATACTAAATTAGTGATAAAAATCGTGTTGGCTGGTCATTTCGGCAGAAAAACCTTCCGCACTAAATGCAATTTCTAAAAATGTACACATCTTTTTTTTACTACATCAGCGGAGTTCTGAAAGAGCGAATGTAAAAAATCGTCCTCTGTTAAATCTAACAACAAGATTCAAAGAGTTTCCGTTAGATTTCTTAAAAGAGATAATATATACATTAATGTGTCCCAAAAAAAATTTTCGGGCTCAAGCATAATTTAAAAGCTTATAGGGTAAATAAAGTATTTTTGAGATTTTTTTCAGAAGAGGATTCGAGGTCGCTCCAGTCGAATTTTTGCAAACATCGGATCTGCCGGCCTTTTTTAAGTTTTCTTTATAACTTTGTCAAAAACCACGATTTTCTTTAGTTTTTAGGAACTAATTTTAAAGAAAAATGTCCAAGCTTTATTTTAATGTACAAAGACTACAAGTTTTTGTAATGCAGTTGCTCATTTATGCACCCTACATTAAAATTTTTCGTAATTTTTCCATAAATTTTGTTAATAACGCTTTATTACTTTTAAAATTTGTATGAAAATGAAACAAACCAACAATGCGAATTGAAAGATCAATTTATTCTTAATAATTTAGAAACAAATATTTTTGAATTTGCTCTTACCGTTCCTGAGTTATACCGATTTTCAGCTTTGTACCAAGTTTATGACATTTTTACTCATACCCAGCAAACAAATAAAAATCAAACGTTTTGATTTTATTTTGTTTACAAATCATTAATAACGGTTCTTTCGATGTAGTTCTACAGTGAAAGCTTCAGAAGCTATTAATTGAGCCTGCTGAATAGTGGAAATTATATATTCTTTAATCTAATGCACTTTTCAAAATCGCTGCAATCTTGCAAAAACCATTTAAAATTCGATGCCCTGCTAGAATTTAGTTCATTTATTTTCGGAATAAATATCAAAAACTGGTACCTCTGTCAATGCCCTCGATACACTCCTCTCAATGGTCATATTTTATTCAAGCGATTGGATAACTACAAAATTATTAATGAAGGAGTTGAGCGCGCAACGTTAAAAACTTTTCTACTTTACCCCAAAATTGGCTACCTTAGCGTTTTTGGATGAACATATCGACACCAAAACTTTGAGTTGAATGGCAAAAAATCTACATACGAAAAGTAGAGAGAACGAAGTAGTAAATTTTAACAGAAGACAACATTAAAAATAAAGAAATTCAAGGATTAATTTCGAAAACCAGTCTTATTTGTTTTTGAAGCTTGCAATATTTCAAATGATTTTTTAAAACAGATCCAGAAAATTGGGAAGCCAACAAGTCATTTCAGGATGCAAGCAACTAAGTTCAACATTTACAAGTAGAAAATGATGTGGCAGAACGAGGTGTGGCTTTGACTACCACTTACTTCAATGTCACAACTTTAACACAAACTGATTTTCAGAATTTATTGCAGGGCTTATACTAAGAAGAACCCTAATAAATGATTTGAGTAATAATATCATAAACTGGGTACGAAGCTTCAAACCGGCATAACTCAGGAACGGTTAAAGCAAATTCGAAAATAGTTGTTTCTAAGTTATTTAGAAGAAATGGTTTTTTCTTTTTATAAAAATTTTAAAAATAAAAAAGCGTTATTTACAAAATTTATGAAAAAATTACGAAAAATTTTAATGTAGGGTTCCTAAATGAGCAAATGCATTGCAAAAACTTATAGTCTTTGTACACCAAAATAAAGCTTGGACATTTTTCGTTTAAATTATTTCCTAAAAATTAAAGAAAATCGTGGGTTTTGACAAAGTTATGTAAAAAACTCCATAAAGGGGCAGAAAACCTGTTTTTTGGCAAAAATTCGACTTGAGCGACCTTTAAACCTCTTCCGAAAAATCTCAAAAATACTTTACCCTATAAAGCTCTTCAATAATGAAACTCCAAAAATTTTTTTTTGCGGCACACTAATGTACATATTTATTGAAGTAATATTTGTTTTTTTTTATTTTTTTAATAATTTTAAATAAAATTTTGATTTTATGAAGTATTTAAAAAAAGCTTAATTTTAGAATGTATTCATTATAAGAGGTCAACTCTTATCTTTTTATAGTAATTTATATTTTCATGGACATGGCACACATACATATTTTATGATTATTTTTTTTAATATATGGTGGGAATGAGTATGTACACAAAATTAAAGAAGGAAAGAAGGAATGTATGTATTGTAAAATTAAAAAAAAAAGAAAATTATTAAAACAAGCGGTTTGTGTATGCATGAGCCATATGGTTGTCATATGAGTATAATAATTAAAAAAAAAAAACATATTGGCTTATCAGCCTACAGGGAGACTTGCAATAAGCCCTACCAAATAAAACTATTTTATACGTTGTAAGTTTTTATTAGTAGGTAATGGAAAGATAAATGGGAATGTTTTAACCTTCATTTTAAGCAACTTTTCAATGAATGGAATAGTAGATTACACTGTGCGACAAAAAAAAGCTGCTAGTATGTGATACTGTTTTTCTGTTAGGTACTGTCCAAACACCTTCAAAATTTTGAGTTACGGAGTAATAACCCATATGCTCTTATCAGCCTGTAACTTAGTTGAATACCAACCGATTTCAAAGTTGACAGATTTAGATAGCAGAAAGAGACTTGGACCTTTTGGACATCAGAATAAATAGATATATATGTGTATTATTTCACCAAATATATTTATTTTTGAGTTTTTCAAAACTTTTCTACTTTTCTTACACATTATTTTTGTACACGACCTTACTGTTTATGATTTTATTTAAAAAATGTTGTTAAATCATTAAGAAATTCACTAAGTTATTTTTTTTTTTACAAAAAAATATTACATACTTTTAACGATATCAATCAAAAATGTTTGCTTCACCTTTTTCTTTTCAATTAAACATTATTAGTAGGTTATTTATTAATCGGGGTTTTGCTTTAATCGGTTAATCGCTCGATTAATTAACCGAGATTTTGGTTTAATCGGTTAACTTAGTTATTGATCGGTTAACCGATTAATAAAATTTTTGTTATAAATTAAGTAATTTCAATAAATATGTAATACATATTTTTAATTAATACATATTATGTACATATTTATTAAACAATAGACTGTGTGATCGTTAGTTCCGAACTCCTTAGTTCCTGTTTTTGTACGGTATTTTCATACTGTATTGCTAAAAGGAAATATTTTGTACAAAAAATAAAACAAGAAAAAATTTGTTATAATACTACAAAAAATGAAAAATTTTGTTAGATCGGTTAATCGACTGAAATTAAACGGTTTAATCGTTAATCGAAAATAGCCAATTTTAAATTAACCGATCAGTTAATCGGGTAGTAAATAATCGGTTAACTGAATGAATATCCTGCTGTATAAATATTTTTTATATTATTCATCCGAGATATAAATTGCAAGATTTTGAATTTTTGCCTCGCATATCGTAGCTGGGGTAATTAATGTCTTAAATTGTTACCCTAAAGCCGATCTTATCTGGTTTTTACGGACACTATGGTAAACCAGCGTTTAAAAAACTGCAGTCAAAGTAGAAAAACTTCCATTTCTTCCACTTCTTCATTTATCGTTGGTCAAAAAAAAAAAAATGTTGCTTTAACTTCTGATTCATTAAATGTAAACAGTCGCTTTCAAACCAACTCAAAAAGCGAAAAGTTGTACACAAATTTTCGGTTTTGTTCGACAGTTTTTGGTTTCGACTGCAGTTTTTTAAACCCTGTGGTAGACAATAGTTTTTCATAATAACAATTGTTGCCCTAAATGTCATCTAAATATTCATTTCACTACTATTAATTAATCTAAATGTTTCAGCTTTATAGCCAAGGAAGTGTTATTTTTACTCAACTTTTCAAAAAATTTATATAATTTACCTTACCGTTTTATAAGCGTTAGTAAAAGTGTTGCCAATTAAGAATTTGGAAGTTACACATTATTGTGTCCCAAATAAAACATTTGAAGCAAAATTACACACACAAAACGAAAAAAATCACGTTGAGAAAAAAATTCGCCCTACATCATCTTTTGGTAATTACTTGGTTGCAATTTAATGGTTGTTTGCAAAAAAAAGCCAAGATTACCTATTTCCGAAGTAGTACTGTATTGACCACTCGATAGTCTTAAAATAAATTGCACAAATATTTGTGCGGAAATTTAAAAGGTTATTTTTGAAAGTATATTTTAATTGTAATAAAATCATCACTTCTGTTCGGTTATAACTATATATATAACGCCACAGGTTGGAAGTAAATTTTAGCTTTTATTCTAAATCTTATTTCACATTGAAGAAATTAAGCAAAAAGTAATTTTGCTAAACCTTCATTAAAAATCATACAAATTAATTGAAACCTTGTCCGTGAGTACTTTTAAGCATGGAGATTACAAGGTAAGCGATAGGTATTTTAAATACAAAAACCATTTTGGGAATGTATTTGTATTTAAAATACGTATTTCAAATTGTACATGTATTTAAAATACTGACCAACCCTGCCTTATACTACTTAAAAGTGAACACATTGAGACCTCCCTGACAAATGGAATGACAAACTTAGTATACCCTCTTCACAACTAATTGTGGTGGAGGGTATAAAAAGAAATAACAAATTAAAATAACACAATCGGTAACAGTTTTTTATCCATATTTACTTTTTATACCCTCCACCACAATTAGTTGTGAAGAGGGTATACTAAGTTTGTCATTCCGTGTGAAACTTTTTTATTATTCATCTCAGACCCCATAAAGTATATATATTCTGGCTGCTTGAGTAATTCTAAGTCGATTTAGCCATGTCCGTCTGTCTGTCCGTCTGTTGAAAACACGCTCACTTTCGAAAAACTCAAAAGAAATAAACAAACTTGGTGTCAAATTGCTTGTAGTTATCCTAAGCAGTTTGGGATTGAATTTCAGCAAAATCGGTTCAGTAGGACCAGAGCTATGAATCAAAATGTGGAACCACAACCTTCAAAAACTTGATAATTTTGTTACAAAAACTAACATAAATGATGGAAAAATGCACGGAATGACATAAGATTTTGCACAAGTCCGTTTTATTCGACTAGAAATGACACTGTAAAATTTCGTAAAGATCGGTACATAATTTACCCTATGCCCCATATATGCCCTACTCCCGGAAAACAGTTTAGTCTCCTAAAACCACAATTAATAACAAATCGTCACAGTTTAAGATAATAATAATAAAAAGACATCATACAGATATTACTCCTTAAACATTCGAACTGTCGGTGGAGGGTATCAAAGATTCGGCACAGTCGAATATAGCACTCTAACTTTTTTTTATTAAATTTTTTATTAAAAAAAAAATAATTTTAATAAAATACATGTGGCGTTTGTTTACATACAAGAAACAATGTAGCATACTTTGAAGGAATAAAAACGTCAAATTGTACAAACTCGTAAGATTGGTAACATTGATAAATGCCAAAATTTTCGTGTGGAATAATCAATGTTGCTCAACATTTTTCACAAATTTGAACAGAGTACTAGGCTTTATTCATCACAAGTCACTAATAATTGTTTTGCTGGTGAACTAGTCTATTAGTGCTAGGGTTGCGGTGTTCGATTCCAGCCATAGACTCTGGCTGTTTTCTTCAACCGGCTGAAGGTCTAAGGGACTATTGCTCGGTTAAATTAAGTTAGAATATAATTGTATAGATATTGTAATTGTGTTTGTAACTCTTAATAAGTAAAATAAAAATCAAATTTTTGCTAATCTATCTGGCGGCATAGTGTAAGTGCTCCAGATGAACTTTTTATCCTTTCGGCAGTTTAATTTATTATCTTTGTAGAAAGCGGAGAAACAACCCAACGTTCCTTAATTAAAAAAAAATTCACTTATTTAAAACAGCTTCGCAATACTATTCTTTAAGTAATATATGTGCCTGTGTGCATTAAAACTTCCTTCAAATTAATATTTTTTGTCTAACGGCGTAGCCATCAATTTAATATTTTTGTAATTTTATAATACTTCGTTTCCAAAACGGCCTTTTAAATTTGCCAATTGAAATTTTATTAAGGAATCCCTTTAAATTCAAAAGACACATTTTATATTGCCAAAATATTCTTTAAGATTGCAACTCAGGTAAGTATGTATTTTTATTGTATAAAAATATTTCAATTCATACTGCAATTCGTAATAAGGGTGGTTTAAACAGTTTTTTATTGCATATCTTGAAAAGGGCAGCTGGCAAATACTGTACAGTAAATCTTTAAATGTTTGGTGGTTAATTTAAGAAAATTAAAAGGAATTACGTTTTTTTATTTAGAAATTGTTTATCTATTTAAAAAAATATATTTTAACATCTGTCTTAAGGTATCTTAAATATCATAAAAAATGTATACGTACATTATTTATTGTTTATATTGTTCAATCTGTTAAAAACCAGCGGTGCCCGGGTTTCCCAATATAAAATGTAAATGCACAAAGAAAGAAAGATAAAAAAATCTTGTAATGACTTTACTATTTTTATAGCTATTTTGTTATTCCGTGTGAAACTATTTATTTTAATATTCATCTCAGGCCCCATAAGGTATATATATTCTGGGTTCTTGAGTAATTCCAAGTCGATTTAGCCATGTCCGACTGTCTGTTGAAATCAAGCTCACTTTAGAACGACTCAAACGAAAAGAACAATATGGGTGTAAAATTATTTTTAGTTCTCCTAAGCACTCCTAATGTTACGTTCACACTTGGGTTTTTAAACGCGTTTAAGCAAAATGTTGATTTAGCTAATCAAAACCGTTCACATTACATTTGAGATGATAAAGATGACAGTTGATTAAGAAAAAAAATAAACAACAAACAAATTTATTTTTTTAAAGTATTTAAAATGGGTAACAATACTTTAATATAGTTATTAGAAGATTGTTTTAAACATATTCATGATGAAATTGTGAATATTTATAAATGAGTTGAGTTGTAAACCGTAATAGGGGCCTATGACTCGATCTTTCTAAGTGGTGTAATTTCGAGTCTTATGGAACTAGATGAGACCAAATTTCACCATTAATCGTTACGAGTTTAGCAAAACTGACGCGATTTCTGAGACTGATTTTTATATGGGGCATTATTGTGGCATGATTGCTAGACATATAAAACGAATTTGATGAAATTAAATGACAATCGGTGTATTCCGCCACTAATTTGTTATTTTTTTTTTAACATTTTTTGGTTGTTCCACATTTGGGTGCATAACTGATTTTACTGGATTTCAATCTCAAACTTCTCAGGAAAACTAGAAACAATTTGTTCTTTTCTGTTTAGTCGTTCGAAATTTAGATTAAGAATTACTCAAGGGCCCAGAACAACGTATGCTGAATAAAATATGGACCGACACATTAGCAGTAATAAAAATTTTTAATAATGTATTAAAAAATCAAAGTTAATATACATATCGCACTTTATCATAAAGAGGGTATTGACTCAAAATTCTTATTTTTCACTTTTTAGAATAAATCGACACGTAATATTTATTTCTACCCGCTGTAAAAAAAAATCTTGAAAATTCTATTTCATTTTCCCTTAATAATAAATTAAAAATTGTTTTGCATCTACAGAAAATGTTACACAAAAAAATAGCATAGCCACGTAAATCCGTTTAATTTGAACGATAAAACAGTCTAGCTTTCTTGGTTCCTATCCTTTTCCATAGATATTTCTTTTCAAATCCGGCTTAATCAATTGGTGTCTATACGTGATATTCAATTTTAAAGCAGCTCCCATCATACATGATGCAATTCATGATGTAATTATCTTTAAAACTATAGTTATTTGCCAACGCACGATAAGATTTTGCAGTACATCCCGCAATGAATGACTTACTTAACTGCTGTAAAACAAGGCATACAATCCTACAATTTTTTAAGAAGAGAAGAGAATAGTTTTTTTTTTTGTTTTTTAAAGCTTATTTTTTAATGCTTCACACATTTATTTTTATAATCATTTACACTTTAGCTAAATTAAACAAAAATTAAATTGTAAATTAAACAAAAATTAAATTGTCGTAGTAATGTTGTATTCGTTGTATGTATAATCGTATAATTATAAATACAATATTGTATTTATGTTAATACCAAAGTAAATAAGGATTTTTATGTGTTTTAAAAAAATTTTTATTCATACCAGGCCTGGAAATGTTCGTTTTGTTTGGTGAATTTGTAAACTTTTTTTAGAATGTGATAATAACACCACAATTTTAGTTCTTCTCAATTTATCATTTATGTTTATTTCATTTCAAATTATTTCTTAAACGAATTTAATTCAAACTGTTTATTAATTAATATTTATTACCATTTCACATAAAATCAATCAATACCTGGTTTAATTTCGTGATTTCAAATAATGTGAATGTCAACTTTTATTAAAGAAGAAGAAAACAAAAATCTTATTATTAAAGCGATAAGCCATAAAAAAAGTTTAGCTCTCTTATTAAAAAAAAAAAAAAATTTCGAGTTATAAAAGACTTTTTAAACAAGTTTTTCTAGAAAATTCCAGTTTTCCAATGCTTAATTTTTTCATTTATTTTAATAACGTGTTCACTTTTCAAAGCGTAAGCATATTTCGGATCTCTAATGCAGGACTTCCACACGAGTAATTCCAAACAAAAATCATGTAATATTTCATAGGAAGTGAAATCACTACATATTCATTTCTCCCTTATATTACTGCTTCCGAGGTAGCATAATTTTTTGCTAGGATGTTATTCTTGTATCATTCTATAATAAAATTCCACTAGGAAAACACTTCCTTTTTAGCCACTTCTAAACGCCATTTTGTTTGCTGCATTCCGAAGATCCTCATAAAACACACACACATATTTAAATGTTAAAACATTATATCCGCTATGATTTGGAAAATTTTAGTGTTTAAAATCAGTATAAATTTTAGATTTTTCTTATTATATGTAAATACATAATGGTTTCGGTTCAAGAAATTTTTTAAAACTGGACAACAATCATAGTATTTTAATTATTTTATTGAGATACAAGACGGATTTAATTCTCTAATTTGTACGTTATGCAAGTTTTATTTTACCAGGTTTTAATGTACACTATGACCGGGCAAATAAAGCTTGTAGTACTTCTGTAAACACGTTTTCTCTATAACACGTAACGAGTAAAACGTATTGTAGGAAAGACTACTTCACTTTGAAACATATAATTAAGAACACTGTATCCAACAACCCTGTTCAGCTATTGTATTATCTAAGTTTTTTTTTTTCATAAAAAACATTGCAATTTAATATCCCTTTCATTTTCCGTAATTCGAATAAAGAGAAAAAATTTGTTTTTCTTAGCACGCGACAAAATTTCATGTAATTTGTTTAACTTGCAAATATTTGACTTAAATAAACAAAACAAAAAAAAAAAAAAAACAAAAAAAAAAAAAAAAAAAATTAGAGAAGTTTACTGCCAATTTTACGAAGAACGCTTTCTATCGCACAAATAAATTTTGAAAAAAAATTGTTTTAAGAATATGTTTGAAATTAAGTTGTGCAAAAGAAAGATTTCTTTCGCATTTAGTGAAATAGGCATTTATTCTATTAAAAATTAATAAATATTCAAGGTTATGTTTTAAATTTCCACAAATAATAAGGGATTAACTTAAGATTTTTTTATTGATATTTTAACTGCTAATTTCACTAATTTCATTTTTACTCTCTTTCTATAATTATAACTTGATGAAATTGGGCGAGAATTTATAAAAAATTTATGGTATTTTTATCTAAGTTTTAAAAAATTCAAGTAATTTTATGTGCTTTATTAGATGGTTATATACTAGGTTGCACTCTATTCGGATTATAACAATTTTATGAAGAGGTAAAGTTCAAAAATATAATAATTATACATATGTACATATTTAAGTTTGCATGAGTGTTATGTATGCATGCTTTTAGTTCGTTCAAATGACCCACTGTACATTGATTTTAATTAATATTTTCCAATTAGATTGCATCTATATTATAAATACAATAAAGGAAGACAAGAAGGCGCGCGCAAAAAATTTAAGAGTCAAACACACAAATGTATGAATGTTAGCACACACGTATACGTTTGATGTTGCTTAAATTACAATTGATGGGATAGTTGGCCTTGTAGAATTAAAAATATTAAAAACTTGAATTCAACTTACATTTTAAAAATAAAATGCACAATTTATTTTATTGCTAAAATACTGTAACATTAAAAATAAAACTTTTAGTTTAAACGAATGTTTCTTTTACTTAACCTTTAAAGGGCTCTGGAGACTTTCAAATAAACCCGTCAATCAGTGCATATGTGTTAGTGTCGTTTATTTGAGGCTTTTTTGGAGACGTACAAATAAACCCGTCAATCAACATTTGTAATTTTGATTTCATAGGGTTCGTTTCAAATAAGTATTTATATTTTTTTTTCTTCCGTACATGACAACATACACAAAGCAAATAAAATGTTTTGGCAATCACAACCAGGGTTGTCAGATTAATTTTGACCTTTTTCGTCAAATTCAATGTCAAAAATCGCCAAAATCGCCAAAGCCTTTGTTTTTCAGTTTTTGATAATAAAATACATTTTTTTAGAATTATTAAAAATATTTTTGATAAATTCTAAAAAATAAATTTGCTCAGTATCGCGAAAATACGCCAAAAATTTAAAAAAGTTGCCATAATATAGGTTTTGTTTAATATTTATTCAGAACACAGTAAAAATAGTTAGTGAATACAAAAGAGGTACAAAGTTTACTATAAAATAGTTTATAGTTGTCTACTTAAATTAATAAAAAAAGAATTTTTGCAGTTAGTATTAAACAAATATTGGATATACATTTGTATGTAAGTTGCAGTTATCTAAAACACTTCACTGGCAAGACTTCCTATTTTTGGAATACATTGTGAGAGAATTACATTTAGTCAATGAAGGTAAAAAAGAAGTGCAACATGTTCTATTTACATTCATATAATTTTAACCTCGTAATAACGCGTCTAGAAGAATGCATTCTACTTGGAAGGCTAGTTTTTGTGGAGTATATAATTTCAACACCGGCAATACTTGTTGTAATTACATATATAGTACAGCCAAAGCAAGTTCCTTTAAATGGTACGCACCTGCCGTATTCTTATAGCTTGTGCTAAACCTTTATAAATTAGATGTAATATCATCATTAAAACCCTCTTTACAATTAACAAACGCTAATTTTTTCACGTGTGTTTCGTAAACATCAAAAGGTACGTTAGGATTCACAAAAATCTTTAACAACAACGTTTTTTTTATCTATGATAATAAATTGCCATAATGGAAAAATTCTCATAGACTTTAAATATATTCATGGTTTAAGGAATTATATTTAATGATTCTTTCAAGAGCACTTTTAAAAACGAAAAACAATTTTCTCGAAGATTTTTATTATCTTTAATTTTTATTTATTGTTATATTTTATTTTATTATTTATGAACATACATACTTTCAAATACTGACCATACATATGAATGCCTTAAATTTCATTCATAAAAATACTACAATAAAAGTTATATTTTTCCTTCTTATTGAATATAACGAATTTAAAAAAAATCCATAGCTCATCAAAAATAGCCAACAAAATCGCCAACTATTTTCTTAAATCGCCAAAAAGTCGCCATGTCGCCAAATCAAAAATTAGGTCGCCAAACAAGTTTGAAAATCGCCACGTTTGGCGAGAAATCGCCACATCTGACAGCCCTGATCACAACTGGAGACTATCAAATAACACTACGTGACAAAATTTCAACAAAGTCGTGACCAAATGAATCTGACACCTAATCTTTATGTAAATCCTGAATTCGAATATGAACTCAGAATTGTCAAAAGTAGAACAGTTTTTCAGATATTCCAAAATAACCGTTATTTGTGTTTTTAAAAAAGATGATGTGACTGAAATGCAAATATCTTAAAAAATTTTAAACGAATTATGTATTTCTTTCTTTTAAGTAAAAGGTTATAAAATTTCTAAAATAACCATGGATTGCTTGTGAAGATTGGTCAAGAAATGACAGAGTTACAGGGGACAAAAATTCAAGCTTCATTGAAAATTTTATGATTTTGTTCAATTTTGCTCTTTTAAAGTTATTTTTTTTAAACCAATCATTTAAAAATCCTAATGTTTTATTGCATGCGACGTTAGATTATTTTAATATTTTAAAATTTGCGCCCAACAAGACTTAGATTGGTACAAAAATGACAAAGCTACAGAAGATTTAGTAAATTAACCCACATAGAAATTCAAAACTTTCAAGCAACTTTTAATATTTATTGTTACTAAAAATTTAGCTTTGTATATTTATTTGTTGTGGGTTAATTCAATTAATCTTCTGTAACTTTGTAATTTTTGCACCGATCTGGATCCTATTGGGCACAAAATGTTCGTATTGAAATAGGCTAAAATTTTATTTTTTGGATATTTGCATATCAGTCACATCATCTTTTTTAAAAAACACAAATAACGGTTATTTTGAAACTGTTCTACTTTTGACAATTCTGACTTCATATTCGGATTCAGCGGAAAATTTTACATAAGGATTACGTTTCAAATGCATTTGGTCAAAAAATTGTTACGTAGTGTAATCAGCCATCAAATAAAAAAATAAAAACTTTTTGATTTTCATCAAGCATTGCCGATAACGCGTATGTGTACCCGAAAAAGAACGACTGCACGCACACAACTATGTGATTGATGTATTTATTGATAGTCTCCCGGGCGTTTAATAAATTTTTATTACAGGGCAGTGTTGCCGGAAACTAAATTTAATTTTCCACAGGAAAATTGTTCAATTGTTAATTAATAAAAGGTAACCCTTTTTATTTACGAATATATACAGGGTGGCGCAGAACGAGCTTTATGGTTTAAGTTGTTTATAACTTTTTATACCCACACTAGCGTAGTGGAGGGGGTCCCTGCCGTCAAATGAGTAGCTAACTACAAAAAAACCAACTTTAAGTTAGCTTGTTTAGACTAACTTAAAGCCAACTACTACGCAATGCAAAATTTACATTAACCAAAGTGTATACAAACACTGTGTAGTATATTTAAGTAGAGAGAGCCAAGTCGATTGGCAAACAAACGGCTCCAAGACCCACAAAAGATTTAATTTATTTAGGGCCCTTATTACAATATACGGAGTAGAAATTGGTAATCGGTAACTAAGCAAAATTTTTCGATTTCGACAGGTGATTTAAATCGAGGTGGAAACATAGCATTACTCATAGTTTTGCATTATAACAACTTTTTTATTGTCATTATTTTTAAAAATTTTAAGCCTTAACTTAAACTAACTTAACTTAAAGCTAACTTAAAGTAGTAAGTTTATAGCTAGCTACAAAAAGTTAACTTAAAGTTAACGGATAGGTAACTAACTTTAAAGTTAATTGAAAGTAATGCAGAGTCGGACTACTTCCTAGAACATCGCAATGTTAAAATAGTTAGTTAATTCCATATAAAAGTAGTGCAATTGTCAACCACCACTACTTGAGAAATAGTTAGCTTTAAGTTAATTTAAAGTTAACTGAATGTCCGACAGGGGTATTACGCGGTTATGCTGATGTATGTGGCAACTACAAATATTGGTCCCAGATATCGGTTGTTTTTTAAGCTGTTTAAGAACTTTCGATATTCATAAATATAGGTTTGGCAAGTCATCATGGTTAACGCTAGAACAATGCTTGCAAATTTTTGAAATTTACTTAAAAAATCTGTTCACGAAGTTCATAGAGCACTTCGTCCATTTTACGAAGCTCATATCTGGTTATATGGCTACGTCAATTAGCGAAATTACCGTATTTGGAGCGAAGGCAATCCTCCAGTCGTTAACGAATCACCATTACATCCATTAAAATTTACTGTTTAATGCGGTTTATACGCTTTTCGAAAAGAGCAAGAAGCTGCCGTTACGGCAAATTGCGAGCGCTATTAAGCCATACTGAATGAGATTTTCTTTACAAAATTTAATCAGCTAAACATCAACATTTGGTTCCAACAAGACGGCGGAACTTGCCATACAGCGCGCTTAACAATCGATTTATTGCAAAATCAATTTGGTGACTACTTTATTTCCAAAAGTGGTACTTTCCACTAGCCTCCTCGTTCGTACGATTTAACGATTCTGGATTACTTAAAATCGGACAATGTTAAGTCATTGGTTTATATCGACATACCAGCAGCTCGTGAAGAATTGGAAGCCAATATTCAAGTCACCATGGACGCCATACGGCCAGATTTATTGGAAAAAGTAGTCAAAAATTGGAATTCGATCAGTCCAATCAGGACCAATATTTTTATCTTGTATTATTTTAATTTTGAATTCTCATGAAGCTAAAACAAACACACTTTATAACGATGTCCGTCTGGCTGGCTGGCTGTCCAAGTTAACATTGTGTGCAAAGTACAGGGCCCTGTTTCTCAAAACTACAAGTTACAACTCTAAAAGTATAATATAATTGAAACATCAGCAAAAGTTATAAAATTGTTACTTTTTTAATGTATTTTGCTTGTAGATTTCTAACTTGTAGTTTTGAGAAACAGGGCCCTGGTCGCAATTTTAAAGATAATTTGATGAAATTATGAAAACAAAGGTTCTAATTGTCACAAGGACCAAGCCTATTGAAAATGGCAAGAATCGGTCAAGAATTTCACATAGGGACCACACAAAATTCTTTCCGCTATAGAGTCTTTGTAACCATAAACCATCTTATTATGTTCGTATTAAAAAAAAGTTTGGCCCAAAAATATTTTATTTCAATTTAAATCATCTTAACATACATATTTAATCGGAATGGGTCAATATTCAACCATAGCTACCATATAAGCACCACTCGCGAAAAAAGTTGGTATTGCTATAAAATTTGGCGACGAAAACCTTTAATTTATCGTTACAAGTGTCTGACCGATTAATCGGCTTCGGATCCGGTACCGGTCAAAAATTGCTAATCGGCCAATAATCGGTGTTCGACATTATTTTGGCCGAATTTCGCCGAAGGCCGAACTTTTTAATACCATTATATGCATATGTTACAAAACCACGCATAACTAATAAACTACAAACTTTTTTCCTAATTCGGCTGAGTAAAATTATATTTTTTCTAAAACAGGTAAACAAGTTAGTAATATAGGAAAGAAAAAGAGGGAAACAAATTAAAGCTTCTTTATGCGAAAAGCACGACTATATTCCACACATTGGAGTAAAAGAAAATAATGAAAATATTCCCCAAAAGGAATTACGTATTTATGTAAATGAGTCCTTAACTCCACAAATAATTAATATATTTGAGTATTGAAAAACAAGTCCATTTACCAATTTGAAGGCAGCAGCAATAAAATATCTGTGAGCACCACTAACTAGCGTTGCCAGCGAGCAACTGTTTAGTGCCTACGGCCAGCGTTATTCCAATCGGGTAAGTTACCATAATGATATCAATGCAGTAAAATTAATGCTCTGTCATTGAAGCATACTTTTGTATTAATTTGCTGAGCTACCTAAATAAGAGTTTAGGCGTTTTTTTTAAACATGAAAATTCTATTGCCAATACATATTCAATAAAACAAACCGATCTAGCAATCTGTCCAATAAATTTTTCTAGCCAGGTGGTGTTGAATTAGATTTGTTTATACGAAAACTGTATGGAAATTAGAAGTTTTGACATAAAAAACGCTTGCCGCTCTTATTAAGGTAGCTCAGCAGCCGTATTCTGTAATTCGATTAGCTAAAGCTAAATCTCGATCGCTAAAATGCCTTAGAGAATACAAAATTTAAAAAGTTTGGCGATGACATTAAAAGCTTAAATTACGACGAATTAAATTTTTATAGCATTGCCAAGTTTAGCAATTCACGTTACAGTATTGCATCCGTAGCCAAAAATCGCTAAATCAACTTTATAGATTTTTAGCGATAGAGATTTAGCTTGAGCGAATTACAGAATACGGCCACAGGTATGAATTTTAAGTACTAAATATCGCACTTGATCATAAAGAGGATATAAACTCAAAATTTAATAAGTAAGGCATTTCCTCAGAATGGTCAACCAGGATGGAAAAATAAAATGTTGATAATCATCCTCTTTTATTGTTTATTATTATAAAAAAATCTGTTTTTATAATAGAATGGTTTTATAAGCATATCTCAGCTGCTTTACTTGAGGAAATTGGGCTAAAAACGGGAAAATTTTATATTTTCTTTTTAAGCTACTTCTTTTTTTTATTATTTACTTATTGAATCTTCATATATTAAATATGAACTAACAATAATTAATCAAATCTTATCCTTATTCTTTATTTTATGTCCTGCCAGTGCCAACCAAAATTTTTCTTTATCACGGGTTCTGTTCACATATTCAGTTGTATCCCGGTTTATCAAAGAAACAAGATTGCGCATTGCGCAGGTCCGTTATTTTTTTGTGTGACGAAGAAATAGACTTTGTGTATGTGCATTTGTGTGTGTCTTACATTTTTTACAACAAATACTCATACTTAGTCTATGATGACGTAGATGCGCAGTAGAACATTTTTTTTTTGCACGGCTGAGTGCACAATCTTGTTTTTTTGATTCATGGGTTGAACGTATACTCAGTTTAACGAATTCGCGATTTAACGTACGGTCATATTTTTTCCATTGAGTACCTTATATTACAAACAAACATCAAATTGTTGTACTCTAAAAAAAGAATTTTTACAACAAAATTTGAAAAAACAAAATAGAATGAAAGTTTTTTGTTTTTGCATACTTTTTTTACCATATTTTAAGAGCAGTTTTACTAAAACAGCAAGCTAAGAGAAGTATTTTCTTTCAAAGGCGTCAAAATAAACTTCTGCGAGTAATCACAGCTGGCCCTTGGTATGTTTAAAACTCAAATATTCACAAAGATCTCAATGTTCCATTAGTTAAAACTATGATAACGAAATATGCAGTGATATACTTAAAAAGGCTCGAATTGCATCCGAACCCACTAGCTCGAAATATTTTAACCCGTGATGAAGAAAATTTTTTGTCTGGCACTGCCAGGACATAAATAAAGTATTAGGATAAGATTTGATTAATTATTGTTAGTTCATATCTATCTATCTATCTATATATATAAAAGAGACGTGTTTGTTTGTAATCGCTAAACTCAAAAACTACTGCACCGACTTTGACCAAAATTTGTGTGTTTGATGTATGAGGCATGAGGAGTGTTTCTGTGGAGTTTCGTATTTATCCGATAGATGGCACCACGTTTTTATATTTTTGTCATTTTCGTCGTAATCGCTAAACATAATGTTTTAAAATTTAGATGCATGGTATGTCACTAAATCTTTATCAATATACATTTATCAATTCAGCGGTAATTCACTAAAATACGCTAAAATCACCAAAATGAAAAAAAAAATTTATATGGCTTAATAGCAAGTTTTATTCCAAACATTTATGTTAATTTTAGTTTACAAAAGTCTATTTCCACTTCCATTAATATTTTTCAAATACGCGGTTAGGGTATTTAATAATTTTAAACAAACATGAAGAATCTAATAGCATTTGCTGGTAAGTAAAACATTTATTATTTTATTTATTGTCTTGAAAATCAATTAAACACGTTCATATTTTATAAAATTTTAAATCTTTACTAAGCGCCAGCAAAGCGGACCGGGTCCAGCTAGTTTAATATATGAAGATTCAATAAATAATGAGAAAAAAACTAAGGCCTTAAATTTAAAACTGAGACAACATTTATTAGAAAAAGCAAACATTCGGTATTTGTTCTCAAGTCTTCTTTTAAAGCTGATTGCGTTGAAAATAAAACTGGCTTATTCTTTACAACTTTTATTTTATTTATCCAAGCACTACTTTAAAATTAAAAAAGTTAAATAAAAATTGTTACAATGATTTCGTTAACAAATAATGAAATAACGAACGAGTTCAATTAACTGTTATGAAAAAGATATTTTAGATTTAAAAATAAAAAACTTCAATAAGTTTATGATCAAGTTTAATGACATTATGAACAATATACATACATACATAAGTTTAAACAAGAGTTCTTAAATTGAAATTTGTTATTCCTTAATGGAGCAAACGCTATGAGTACGAAGCTTATATGGGCATTTTGACGTGTCGTGATATTTGTACCACAAAATGTAAAAAAATTCAATGAAGAAGTCAAATTTGTAAAAAGGTGTTTTATATACATACATATATAAAGTAATGAAGTAGCACTATTTGAAAAAAAAAAAATAAAAAATTACAGCAATCGACGCTAAGGATTTGCAGATATAAGCGTGGCGTTAAAAAAACGGAAGTGGATTTTGACTTGCATTACAAAACTGAATAAGACTTCGAATTGAGCAAGACGTTTTGTATAAAATATGTTTTAGTAAACTTTGGACTTATGTACAAATTTAAAAATCTACGCTCGTTTTAAGGTACATTTGGGCAATTTTAGCGAAAGGTCTACTTTTTTCAATGTAACGCCAGAATGCAAATAAGGTTGTATTTTACGACCATGTTGTTCAACCGTTATGCCTTTTGTGACTTAATGTAGAGCTAGTTGCGCTTTACACAGAAAAATAAAAAAGTAAACTATACATATAAAATTTTTTGAGAAACAATTTAAATTACTTCTGGCGTTACGTTACAAAAAGTAGACTTTTCGCTTGAACTGCCTATATACAGAAATTAAATAGAAATTCAGTCTGGGTTGGTGTGACAGTAAAAATATGAAAAAAAAAAAATTTCGAAAGTTTGGTTTATTTTGTAAATTGTTTAAAAGAGTGTATGGTTTGACGAATTCCCTTTATAGTTCCGGTCTATTTTTCACCAATTGCTTGTTTAAACAAATTATCTTTTTAATCATGAATCAAATGATTAGAAGGACAGAAAAGAATTTAAAAAATACACAAATGTCCCTTAAAAAAAAATCAGGCAAATACAAATTTTTTTAGACTTCAAAATTTCATTGATTCACTTTATACATACTTAAAATTTAATTTCAATTACTTACATTTAGGCTAAAAATAATTTTTGTTATTTGGTTTGTAGTTAAATAAATAAACAGATGTGGATGGTATCCTAGACTTAAAGATGATTAAAAGAAATAATATACAGACTGCACAAAAAACAGGCACACTCACATTGGAGCGTTTGAAAATAAGAAAGAACGAACGATCGACTGAATTAAACGATCAGACAAACTGTATGAAACTAATCTGGAAATGGTTACTTGTCGAGAGCAAAAGCCAGTGTAAAAAACATATAAACAATGATTGAAAGGAAAGAAATAATAAATGATGTTTGTATTCACTGTACACTGGTATTCCAGTTGATTTAAAGAGAAAAATTCAAACTAAAAGAGAAATTATTATAGCATGTGCTAAATAACAATGCGAAATCACTTATGATGGCAGACTTTGTTTTACATAGTATGGATGCATGAATAATTTAAGTTGAAGATAATATTTTAGCTGACCTTAGAACTAACTAACATAAACAACACAAAATGTACTCTACACAATTATTATCGAATAAAACAAAAATGATTTAGGGAAATTTTTTAATCAATTGTATATTATTTGGAAACCACACAGTATTGATTTCATACATTAAAGAAATTCTATTTTCCCTTCTCTGTCTCCCCCTCATCACCAGTGATGCCAACTTTTCGAGAGCAAAAAGCACTTTAAAATTTAAAAAAGCACTATTTCGAGCAACAAAAAAAAGCGTAAAAAAAGCACTATGCCATTTGTACAATTTTATTAAACACAACAAGTTGCATTCGGCTGTGCCGAATATTATATATCTCCAAAATTTTTAAAAAGGCGACGGTGTTGATGGGGACCATTTTCATTTAAGATTAAATAAATATTTTTACATTTGTATATACTTAAACATTTTTAAATGTATTATTATTATCTACAATAAAAATAATATCATCCAAATCATTTGGATCATCATCAGCTGAGTTTTAATTGGCCATAAAAAAGTTCTAAGTAAGTGCGAGCTCGATTTTCGTAACTCGAAAAAATCTGGCCTGTTGCAATTACCGAACATTTGCAATGACCGACCATTGTTTATTAAACTTAATGACAGCCTATATTTTAATAAAAAACCTTATATTTGATCGTTTAAATAAATCTAAATAAAAATCGTGCAAAGTTTAATAAAACAATTGGCGTATGATATTATCCAATTATTTTAACCTATGTACGCTTCTGAATAAAGATAGCACATAAGGTGTCAAGCCTCTTTGCAATAGCACTAGAGGTAGAAGTGCAAAACGGGGAAAACTAAAGCGCATGAAAAATGGAGGGTAACACAACGTTCGTTATAAAAGCGGGTCTGTTCGGAAATGCATCACTGCGCTGCATCAGTGATTTCAAATGCTATATATCAGTGAAGTAGATGTGGACCAAAAAATTGTCAAATACTCCACAAAAATAATAGTTACACAATAAAAAAAATTTAATTATTTTTTATCGGCATTAAAAAAAAGTTTGCTTTTCTGATGCATTTCCGACCAGGCCCAGCATTTTCTGTCAGCTGTTTTTAATATATTTAACACTTTGCTTATACCAAGCTATGGCTCTTTTTTTGTTTTTAAAGTCTTTGCGTTACGGTTTCCAACTGCATATTTTTTAACAATTCCTAATATTTTCCAAGCCATTTTCTATTTTTGAAACAGTGTCTACATCTTTAAAAAAATGTTTACCGAAATACATAGTTTTTATTACGATACTAAATATGTTGTCAACGCTTACCTGGTAAATAAAGTTTTTGGTAAAACGAATGCTACTTTCTTTTAGCACTTTTTTTATTATTTGAAATCTTAAAATCTTTACAGGTCTTCTCAAAATTGTACCCCAAATAGCGAATCTCATCTCAATCATCCTCTATACAATCGTAGTTTTAAAAAATGGTACAAAAAAAATTAAAATTGTAAAAAGCACTAATGAAAAATTAAAAAAGCACCAAGTTAGTGCTTTTTCTTAGTTTGGCACTAAGGATACAATTTTGGCGTTTTGAGGCATCAAAACGCACCATAAATAGTGCCAAAAACACTTAGTTGGCATCACTGCTCATCACTTTTGTTAATTAAAAACTTGCTCAAGAAAAGTTGCTGTATGTAAATTAATGGGTCGATTACGGCTAGAAACATAACTGAAGAAACATAACTGTGTTGCCAGTTGCCAAATTTATATTACGTATCCCTTATTGTAAACATATTGGCAACCACAAGCTTGTTCATAGTTGCTGCTAATATTTTTAAAAGTAAAGTAGGTGGAAAAACTACTAAGTATATTTTTTATAAAATGTTTGTGTGTTTTAAGTTTATGTATATATGTATATATTTCTTTAATTAACAAGATTTTGTTGGTCGTGCTTAATTTCCAATTTTTTATTAATATCAAAATCAACAATAAATTTCAGTGTTTTTATTAAGAATAAAAATTGCACGACAAACAAAATTTTGTATTCCCAAAAACTACTTTGATAATAAACTGGCAAGTGCACGGCCTAAAAAACTGAACAAGCAACATGCTTTATTTTTTTAATTTTCTTGCGAAAATAATAAAGCAATAGTGGGGAATGTAAGAAAAGATAAACTCACTGGTTTTTGTTTTTGTTTAAGCTTTCATATTGTTACAAGTAGAACTGGTGCTTATAATTCTTATTCGCTTAACGGTTTTATTTGTATAATATCTTTAGTTTTTCTAAAATCTTTGGATGAAGTTTTCTGATGATCTGGCCTTAGCAACCAGTGAAATGCGCATATGAATAGCTTATCCCATCAACAATAAATTTCAGTGTTTTTATCAAGAATAAAAATTGGGAATTAAGCACGACAAACATAATCGTGTTAATTAAAAATTTTGTATTCCCAAAAATTATTTTGATTATGGCTGATTTCATAAACGCAGTATTGCAAAGCATCACTAAAAACAAATGCGTTGAAAAGGCATTACAAATAAAAACAATGCACGAATTTCGCAACCGTTCTGCAGTGAATACAGTTACCATGCTATTTATAATGAACTCAAAGCATTGTCTACAGAAAAGTTGTGGAGTTTATGAAGCTATTCATTCTAGTGTTGCATTGCAATACTGCTTTTATGAAGTCAGCCTATATTTCTTTAATGTTAGATTTAAAAACGATAAAAAAACAAACTCGAAAACAGTTTGAACTTTAAATCCATGAAATGGAAAATAATAGTCAAATTGCTCCAGCCAGCACTGAAACTGCATGGAAGCGTATCGCAGAAAAATTCAACAGTTTTGGCAACGAGTGTGGGTACATTTAAAGGAAAAATTTAAGAGAGAAATGTCGCACAATAAACAAAATGTACAGAAGCAAATTACATGTACGTTTGTGACCAAATATTATAAACCTTCTGCAATAAACAGCAATTTTGGCAGACATGCACAATTACATGTGACTTGAAAAGTTGACAAGTCAGATGTTAAAAACATGTCGTCTACATGCACCTTAAGCCGCTGGACCGATTTTTAAAAAATTTTTACAGTATATTAGATACCAATAGTCTGAAAAGAACAATAGGCTGTACAATTTTTAGTGGAAGTGGCACCTCCTATTAGTGAAACTACAATAACAATAGTGATAGAAAAAATATCGATATTATTATTTACAATACTGCTATGAAAACATGTAATAGCAGCTTTAATCACAGTTTTTTGCCGCAAGTTTACTCGCCTTTGATTCGCGCTGAATAACAGTGATGTATACAAACAAAAAATAGCTGGTGGTATTGAAAGCTCAACTGTGCTTCTTTTTAGTGCTAATTAGCGGCCCTTATGTCAAAATTTGTATGTTTAGATAGGGACTGAAATGTCTAATGTTTTTGTAATGTTGTAAAAAATGGAAATGCAAATGCAATTGCGAGCATAAGGCAATACAATAAACGACCATTAGAGGAAAAGTCCTCTAGACCGATTCTTTTCAAATAAATCTTTACGTTGGTATTTTATTTGAACCTACAAACATGCTTAATATAATCAAGTTGTTAATCGGGCTTTATTTCGTTGTTTTATTCAGTTATTGAAATTAATTTTGATTGTTATAAAAATATAATACTTTAAAAAAAGAAAAAAATATTTATTAACTGACACCAGCATAATTTTTCAAAAACTTTCATCTAAAATAACTTGCGTACATACATACGTCCTAATTATACAAATTTTAAAGTATGTACTTTAAATAGAGTGAAAGAAAAAACAACGAACTGTATGTAGCCTGATAAAAAATTAGTTAAAGTTTTCCTACTCAAGTACAAACTTTCAGTCGATAGTAATATCGATAGTCAAATCTGAACTATCGATAAATATCGATAGAAGAAAATATCGATAGTTTCCCAGAACTATCGAATAAACAAAAAACACTTATTTTCTTAAATTTTAAAAACTTTATGAGCTAGAGCTTTCAACCTTTTTATATAAACAGCTCTTACAAGTAAAACTTTTAAAGTCTTGCTTTGCGTTATGGTATCAAAGGGCAAAATTTAACTAAATTATGCGGTAGATCTTTTATATAAAGATGGTTTTTGGCCGATGGAAATAAAATCGGAAGGGCCTTTGAACTTATCGCTTATTTAAAAGTGTGTCAGTTAGACCTATGAACAGTGTTGCCAGAAGATTTTTTGAAAAATACCTACGCATACTAAAAAAATCCGATTTTTTCCTACACGTTGAAAAAATTTTCCCTACAAAAATCCCTACGCGTTTTAGTCATTAAAATCTAAGAAAAAACAACATTTACAAACAACTTATTTTATTCGCATATATGTATAGTAAATACATGTATACATTTATAGTAATAACAAAAATAAGTAATAAAACTAAAATAAATTGTATGTACTTTTGATTCAAGTGGTTTTTTAAAAATAAATATTTATAGTCCTTTTGAACTAAACCTTTAAATGATAATTTAAATTTAGTTCAGCTACAACAGCAACTGGTTATTTTATAAATAATATATGTATGTATTTCTTTGGACTGAATTTTCTAGTGACTATTAGTGCATTCGAAATTAATGCAGCCTCTTCCTCTGTTTTGCAGAAATAATCTTATAATACAAATAGAACTTACAAGTTGTGTGCCTCAATTTGTTTCGCTTTTTGGTGATCTCTCTACATCGGCATTTGCATTGGGCAAAGTAAACAAAATTCGTAACAGTTTCAATAAATTTGGAAAAACAACCTTGCCATTACATTTTTATATTTCAACTACCAGCTAGCCTACCGGGGCACTCAATTTGGAAATCATAGCATTCTCAACAAAAAGGGGCATTTTTTTCAAATTGAGAAATGCATATCTTCTTCAGTTCTCTAATTCTTGGAAAGAAAAAATACTTGGCTCTTTTTTGTTTTGAGGAATCAAAAATTGAAATAGGTTTAAAAATTGTGTTTGATATCAAATGATAAATTCATGTCATATCAAAGGTTTGACTTCGTGTTTGTTGGGTTATGTTAAATTTTTAAGACAATAGTTCAAAATATACTCATCTTTTTTTTTGTCCAAAAACCTTTTCTGGACTTAAGAATTCCATTTCTTTAAATATTTATTTCTTTTAATCATTATTAAAAATAAATTTTTAGCATTCTGGGGGTAACGTAACGTTTGTTAAATCGGTTTTTAAAACAGTTTTAGTTTAGCATTTTTTGGTATTTCTTGTTATTATTCTATTCGAACTGGTTCTTCTTAAAATATTATTTAAACAAATACAAAAATGCAGTGTAAAATTAAAAATAATGTCGTGTCTGTAAAAAACACTATCTCGAATTAAATAAAAGTGAAAAAGGACATTTGTGAGTAAAATTCGAGTCTGAAAAATGATTTGCCATCTGTGTTAAATAAAATTAAGTGCGGTGGATTTGCTGATAGTTAATTAAGATACACTTCAAGTGGTGCATTGACGTCCAAATTAACAAAGGAGGCACCAAGTTCCTTTGAAAACCAAACGAGTTTACTATAAAAAACCCTAAATAGTTCAACAAAATAACCACAATACTAATTATAAAATTTAATTTTCAAAGAACTTTGTAAAAATTATAAATAAACTATATGTATGTATATATCATCATATGTATATAAAATGTATATTATACATACATAAATATATGTACTACAATAAATTTTAAACATTTTTGTAAAATAGGAAAAAATATAAAATAAAATATAAATATGGGCATTTCCCCAGAATGGTCTACCAGGATGAAAAAATAAAATGGTGATAATCATCGTCTTTTATTGTTTATTATTATTATTTTTTTTTGTTTCATAGCATATCTCAGCTGTTTTACTTGAGGAAATTGGGCTGGAAACTGGAAAATTTTATATTTCCTTATATTTTCTACTTTTAAAGAAATTTTTATATACTTATTTTACATGCAAAAAATATGTTATGTTTACACTCTTTCTATTACGTTTTTTTGTTAAGGAAAATTGAAGATATTTATGGAAAATGCATGGTGATAATAATAAAAAAAACATATGGAAAAATCATACGTTCGCGACGCGTACGTTTGCGACCGGTACATAAGCCAATTAAACAAAAACCAAGAGAGATATTTATTTTGTAAATACTGAATGGAGACCTACTTAATACACTTTTAAAATAAATTAATCACTTTTGAATATTCCGTTGCATTACGCAGATTTTTACATTTCACTACTGTTAGCCAAAGTTGACTTCTATTTTGAGAACTTTCGTGACCACATGTATAACTATCATTATGAACACTTAAACTCGATGAAATCCATCTTGTGCACTAAAAAAAAAATTCTAGGAAATGTTTTGTTTTCTATATTTTATGTATATTAAAAGCGTACGAACGTACGTTCGTGACCCCAGGAAATGCCCATATGTAAAAACATATTTTTTCAATTATTAGTCTTTTTTAATTTATAGGGGTTACAGTAGTAAATTATGAGGGGTCGGACAGGTGGTATAATTTTGCGAGGGAAAATTAAAAAAAAAAAAAAAAAAGTTCATTGAGACAATGTTCTGTGTACGTTGAGTTAATAAATTTGTAAAACAAAATTGTTCGTTGAATTAATGTAAAGGTTCACTAAGTTAGCGAAATAGATTATTGAATTAAACAATAAATTTCAATTTACCAATAGTATGAAATGGGAATGTAGCACATTTAAGCGAAACGTTGTTAATTAAATTTTTGAATCGCAAGAAAAACTTTGATAAACAAATTTTAATAAAATTATAATTATAAATTTATGATCATTTTTCATTATATCAACGAACAGTTCATTAAATTATTAAAATAAAATCTTTTAAAGAACGGTCATTTATTGTTACAACGAACAAATTAATTGGACGAAAATTAATGATTTTTCGTTGGCTTAACGTACATTTTCGTTGTCTCCACGTACCTTTTTGGTTCAGTGTACATCAAATTTTTAAAGTAAAATAATTGTGAAAACCATATCGGTCATGCTGCTGGTGTCTTATAATTGTGAGTTCTTCTGTAAATAAAGGGGGGTCAGTACAACAAAAGTAAAACAAACATGTGTAATGGGGTAAGTAAATAATAATATAAGTATATTCTCTCTTTCATTAGAAAAACAAGCGGACTGGTGTCTGGTATTTTTTAGAAATCCGACTCCTTTGTGGAGTAAACGAGTAAAACCAGTATTATATAAAATTACTGAATTAAATAAAATAACTTAATATTCCTTTGTTTTTGCGGAATATGTAGTTAATTTTTTGATAGTTAATTTGTATAAAATAACTGAAAATTCATTTGTTTTTACGGAATATGGGGTTGAATTTTTTCCACTCAAAATTAACGGAACTTTTCGTTAAAAATAAATGAAAAATAAGTAAACCGTTTTAAACTGAATTTTCATTTATTTTATATTACAATTTCAGTTAATTTTCCGTACAGAACATTGTGAGTGTATCAGAAAATGGCCATCTACACTTCGAAGTATAAATATACGTAATATGGTTCAGTTGATAGGCTGTTAAAGTTTATGGTATAAACACAACTGGAACGAACGACGAATAGTACGACGAATTCTTCGGAGACACAATAACTGCGTGGATTAATGTGACTTAACAATTTTTTTATTTTTTAAAAGTAAATACCTTGGACGCTAGATTATATAAACTCGACAAGAAATGAATGAGCGAATCATCATATTTTTCACGTTGGTGTTAAGAAAATGATGGGAGAAATGATAGAAAATCAAAATATTAAATTTTTTTTTTTTTTTTGTTATTTTCCGACAGTTTGTTTTTTTCACCCATTTTGGTGTTTGTTGCTATCATGCCGCTGTTAGCAAATTTTTGCGAGTTTCCGCTTATTTAGCAATTTTTACCGAATTTTTGCCATTGTTTGAAATATTAAACATTTTTGCGACTTTTCGGCATTATTGCAATTTTTTTTTTTTTTTTTTTTTTGTTATTTTTCGATTTCAAATAAATTTTAGTGTTTGTTTAAAGTTTGCAATTTTTCGCGAATTTTTGTGATTCTTTACAACTTTTCAACCTGTGATTCTTTACAACTTTCATGCTGTGCTGTCCCTTTCCCAATTTATTCGTCGTTCGTCTGCGTAAAAAATAGAAATAAACCTTTCGCAGAGTTTGTTACGCACTTTCATGTACACCAATGTGTTCTATTTCTGGTGACGAATATTCGTCCCAGTTGTGTTTCTAGCATTAAGCTTCTAAAAGAATTTTTATGTGGATGAAAAAAGTATTGGTTTAAGATGCGCAAATACCACACAAAATTTTTAAGGGTGAAACAAGCAGAGCGGCTAGTTTTTGTTTCAAAACCTAAAAAAGGTTCTTTCTGTGTAACAAAAAAAGAAAAAGTACACATTAAGATTCATAGAAGAGTTATTTGTGCTGAATATTATCTAGGTACACTAAATATATATATAATATGAGGGATTAAAGGAAAGGTCGCTAAATTTTAAATTATATCAACATTTAAAGGGATAAAATAGCTTGAATATATTACGGATTGTTATCTGAATGGAAGCTGTATGTTTAAATCTGAACCGATTCAACCTTATTTAATTTGCAAACTTAATCTTAACGCGAACATGATGAAATGGTTTATGGACATAAAGAAAGAAGTTTGCATGGGGATAATATAGACCGATTATCACAATTTATTTTCCGCACAAGGTTTACATGGACAGACTATCAGCCAGATGGACGGACGGACACGAAAAGATCACTTAAAAAAGTGTTAATGATTCGATTGGTTTACTAAATGATGCGTCTAGCTAGATTTCTATGTATCAGCCTATTTCTTAATTTTTGCATATAAAAAGTTAACAGTTTGGAAAAACATTTATCTTCAAGGAAAACTTGCTTTGGCTTACAATTGCAGAGAATAAATTAAATGAAGATGGCGAAATAAAAGCAACAGAAAATAAATCTTTTAACCAGAATTTTAAGCAATATTTTATATTTGATGAACATGTTTTAACATATGCTTCAAAAACGTGATATATGTGTGCAATAAAAATGCAGCAATAGCTAAATATGCAAATTATTCACAAATAAATCGATACCAAAATTTATAAAAAGCTCTAAAATGGATAAATATATTGTTTCTGCCTTCATTGGTCGCACAAGAAAAACCATGCAATTGCATAATTACGGTTTCCATGATCATAAGTGTGTATGTGCATATGAGTACGATTTTGTTAGTAGGATATGAAAGGACATCTCAAAACGTATTACAGATACAATTTAAGACAGCAAATCCCATAGTTTTTATTGCAATCTCTTTAGATTTAGCTGATAAATGTAAAAATTCCTATGTCTTAACTTTTTTTCATACGTTTAATTACCTCACTGAGGTATTAAAACGTATTCTTATAATTATCTCAACGATGTAGTTAAGCGTATTCGTTGAAGTGCTTACCCCGCATAATTACCCAAAAATATTGGCATTTTTGGCGAGGTGGAACACTGTAATATTTTAGTTATCATGCAATAAGCATGGCCTTGAAACTTACACAGATTTACCTGTATATCTTGTATTTTTAAATTTACGTTTTCAAACGTTTATCTACTTTTATTGTAAGTAATGTTTTTGTTAAATGTATGAATTTGTTATTTTTTTGTTATCAGTGAAATATGAAAGAAAATATTTATTTTGTCAAAATTACAAAAATTATTTCAAGGAATATTTTAAAATGCAACTTTTGACAAAAAACGTAACTTTTTGAAAGAGCACCGTAATAAACCTAAGTCTAGACAAGCAATTTGTTTGGCAATTATTGCACTAGCAACTATCGAATGCTATTGCCAACACTAGATATTAACGTGTGGACTGCACAAATATGTATTTGAACACATGTTTAGCAACAAATGTTATAATACATTGCTGAGCAATTATCTTTTAACACAAGCTGTCAAAATCAATTATCAGTTACAAAAAAGTAAAATTTTAAACTTAAAACGTATAAAATTTAAATACAAAATTTAAAAATTATTAATAAAAAAATAATTAAAAATAAATTGGTTGCTAAAGAAAATGTAAGTATTTATTTACATACATTACTCCACTCTGAAAAAATATTAAACATAGAACATTTCTGTGACGTCATTCTGCCAAAGTTATTGCTAATGTTAACAAATACAAACTGCGCGTATAGACGTAGGGTAACTTTTTTGATTCTTCCCCTGGCGACAATGGTGTTTATATTTATTTGAGTACATTGACATAATATCTGTGTAAGCTTGTACCAAGGCAAATTCATACAGATGACCGCATCATGAGATAGAGTTATGCTAGCTATCCTTTTTTTAAATATTGGGGGTATTCACTTCACAAGTTGCACCCTTGCGAAAAAGCAAAAGTGCAAACATATAACAACAACCACACAGACAATTAGTTGTGCGGAAATAATTGTCTTTGTGGTTGTTGTTATATTTTTGCACTTTGGCTTTTTTGCAAGGGTGCAACTTGTGACGTGAATACCCTTATTATGTATTTTGTACAAAGTTAGAGTGAATGTCAAAATTATAGTTGAAACTATAAGACAGGGATTTTTTTTTATAACTATACACAATTGCTTTAGAAGGTAAATCCTTTTCCTGTATTGCAAATTTATAGTGGCTCCACTTATCCCTTACACATTTTTCATTCCTTGTGTATATATTTAATGTTCACTTTTTTTTGGTTTTATTAAATTTAAATAAGTTTTTTTAGTTTTTTTATTTAAGAATTTTTATTTTTATTTTAATTTTAAATTTGAGTTATTTTTTTTTACACAATGTAAACAAAGCTTGACATTCAGTATACACATAAAAAAAATAAACAATAAACAGATGACGCGAAAATGTCACCTGTATAAATTCGCCTTGGCTTGTACCCAGCGGTAATTAGAATGAGTAAATAGGCCTAATAGAACCCCGTTTTAATACTTATTTATTTTTTACACATGTTGTCATTGCGAAAAAGCCCTACCACATTGCCTTTAGTATCAACTACGATCCCTTCCCAAAGAAGGGAGTAAGGAAGGAGACTAAAAATAAAAAGTAAATAAATTGAACAACTTCCTTTCTTCCGTCTCAAAAAAGGGAGTAGCGAATGTGTACTAATTATTTTAGGTCTTTTAAAAAGAAGTTTATACATTCTAGAAGGAACACTTCCGAAGGCAGGATATAATGCGAAGTGAATCTTTTAGTTAGGAGCATAGAGGCCTGCCACTTGCGGTCCTTTCAATATTTACCGCTGGGTAGCTTTATAGATTTGTAAGAGTTTACTTACACATACATATATAATCAGCCTTATTTCGGTTCTCGATGTCGAAAACGACTCAGTAGTAGATTAAAGTAAATTAAATTAAAGTTCTTTAATCAACTACAAAATTCGACTTACTGTGTTACCGACAACGAGAACCGTAATAAGGCTGAATATGTATGTACAGAAAAAATAAAAAAGAGAAGTAAAAATTCAAATAATTTTACATTCAAATTATATTTGAATATTCAACTCATTTGACCTGGGTTGACTGAATCAGTGTTCGAAAATAAACAGTACATTATTAAGCGTTCGGCTCACACACCCAAGAACGGTATCTTTTTTTTAGTGATTAGCCGAACACAACCATTAATACCATTCGTAACTATTTTTAAGAAAGAGCCGGACATTATATAGTGTTCTGTTCTTCGTTAAAAAGCAGAACAATTGTAGTGATACTGTAGACAAACATTATATATTAATGTTTTATAATGTTCATTTTTTTACATTGATAAAGAAATGAACAAACAAAAAATTTTATCAACGACCGCACCACAAACAGCTTGTGTGTGTATTGTGTATATGTTTTACCTGTGTAAAATTATTTTGCTTTTTGTTTTTTTCGTATGTATATTTTGTTTTTGTAAAAAATGTTTGGTTTTTTTTTACCAGCCAAAAGCGACGAACATTAATGAACCGCTCCGAACACAATGAAGTTTGTGGTTTTAAAAAAACCGAACGGAATTTAATGTTCTCATCTTTTTTTTAATGATTTTCTACACAAACTCTATTAGCGTTTATGTTTTCCACAAATCTACCGAACCGAACACTAAGGAGCGATATTAAGTGTTAATTTTCGAACACTGAACTGAATTTGGTTATTATCTCATTTGATTCGACACATTGTAGTTAAAAAAACTAATGAGTGTGTTGAAATTGCAAAATTAGTGTGTTGAAATTCGCTATAATTCAGGAACGGTAAGAGCAAACTTAGAAATGGTTTCCTCAGAAGTAAAGAAAAATCTGAAAAATACATTACCCTATAAGCTTTTAAACTAATGTACATACATGTATGTACTATAAAAATTTAAGAAAATAAATATAATTGTTTAAGCTAAACTAAATTTTATGTTCATTTTAAATAATTTTAGTAAGTTTTAATTGGCCTGAACTAACGTTTTTACTTATGTATACTTTTCAAAACACCGTGTAGTAAAATTTATATGAAAAGCACTCATTTTTTGAGTGTTTGTAAATACAGCACATTACAGTTAAGAACTAAAAAATGCAAAATTTCCATAATCGAAATAAAAAACGAAATCTGCACAAAAATGGGAATTTAAAACATAAATTACGTCTGTGTTAATTTAAATTTTGTTTTTAATGTTAAGTCCTGCAAAAATGGGAATTTAAAACATAAATTACGTCTGTGTTAATTTAAATTTTGTTTTTAATGTTAAGTCCTGCTTAATTTTTTTTTTTTTTTTTTTTTTTTTTTTTTGTTAAAAACTTTTTTAATATGGGGAATTAATGTAAATCTAATCTATAACATGCATAAGGTCATTTATAAGATATAATTTAATTTAAATCAAAAATGTTGTAGAAATTAGAAAAATAGAAAAAAAATTATTTTTTTCTGTGGGTTACCTTTTTTTTGCGGTCACATTTTAGTCTAACTTTTTAGAAATGTTAGTTTGACGTAACTGACAAAAAAAATCTATACGTTGAATTAACGTTAAACTTATCTTTAAGTTGCATCAGGAAATTCGTAGGTAGGCCTTCCAGACATGTAGATTTTTTGTGTTTAAAAAAATGTTTTAAAAAAAATTATTTTAGGAAGTTTTTATTTGTTAAGAAATCACTTTTAATTTTTTAGTGAAGAATTTGGCAAATTTAAATCTGGAAATCATATTTGTAGGCTACATTTAAATTTTTATACAAAAATAAGAACAATTGGAAAAAAGTTAAAAAACCTTTTTCTAAAAAGTTTGGGTTTTGAGGGTTACGTTATTTTAGCGGTTAGGGCTCGATATGTAATAATAAATTCGTATAACTAAAAAAATAGTTTAAACATTTTTGTATATTAATTATGTTAAAGAAATAAGAGTAATTATACTTAACTGTTTTTTCATTTTTTTTTTATTTACACAAAATACATAAGATTTATAATTTAATTTATTAATATTATTATTGTTTACAATAAAATTTGTGTATTTTTCCTTTTTCTTTAAGGTTACAAATACATACATACATATGTTAGAAAAAGGAATAAAATTAAAGAGAGCTAAGTTTTAACCTTGGTGTGATTAATAAAATATAACCTTTTTTTATTATATATACTTTTATATGTTTATATGCATATGGTAACTTTATATTATTTAAAAATATTTAGTTATGTTTGCTGTGAAAAGTTATTATGTTATTATAAACATATTATTGTTACCCAAATGATAATACATATTGTAATTTTTAAGTGGCAAACATAGAAAACTTACATACATAAGAAGTTCTTAACAATTCATATAGGTTTTTATTATAGATTTGCTTCATTTTGGTTTAATTTGTATAAAAATCTTAGTTATTTTTTACAAAGTCAACATTTTTTTTTTTGATTTTTAATTAAAAAAAAAAAAAAAAAAAAAAAAAAAATTCTAATTAAAAAATATTTTATAGAAATGCTTTCGAAGTCTGCTGAAATTTAAGGATTAAAAGAAATCACAAAATAAATAAAAGATTTGCGGGATTTACGGCTTGCTATTGTAGACCTTGTGCATCTTGTAAATCTTGATTTAAAACACGACAACAACAAAATGCTTACATTTTAGATTTAAGTATTGTAGATGGCGTAAACAAAGTAAATTTAAAATGTATGCATTTTGTTGTAGTTATGGTTTAAATCAAAATTTACAAGACATACTATACGTACAAGGTCTACAAAGGCAAATCGTGAATGCCGCTCTTGTCTTTTTTCAATATTTTTAGAAATTTATGATTGGAAATGTTGAAGGAAAATTTATATAATACATTTTCGAAAAAAAAAACAACCAATTATTGTAAATATGATACTTTAGTTAAGTAATAGTTATCATTTAAGTTTACTAATAATTGACTAATGACTGTTAATTTGAGCCTTAGCATTTTTTAATAACAGTTTGCTATTTAAATAGAAAAGCTATAACTTCTTTTTAAACTCATGTCATGAGAATTATAACCTTTCATTTGAAAAAAATATCAAATTGTTAGGTTAGAGAAGTAGCATCTTCTATGACTTTGTAAAAAATAATTTAATTGTTTATTTAAAATATGTAATATGAAATCGTAAAAATAATATAAAAATTTAACAATCTAAAAGCTGGTTTTTATTTCTTACAAATATAGTTATTTTATTCTTTGATAAACGTAGTAGATATATATGTTAATTATATAAAAAAAATTGTTTGTTGTTGTCAAAAGTTTAATTTAATGTACTAATGGCCTGTTTGTTCATTGGTTTCGAACGATATCTTCGTTCGATTAACTTACATGTGGAACAAAAAAAATATTTTATAATTTGTGTTTGTTTTAAATGTAAGTTTAGCGAACGAAGTTTTCGTTCGGAAATAGATGAACAGCCAGTAAAGTTAAAAAGTATATGTATTTGGTAGCTTTTTATATTATAATATCCCAATAAAAACTTAAGAGTGGAAGTTCGCGATGAAAAAAATCTATTATAAACTACAAAACAATACATAAAACGCTTAGAAATTGTATATAGATGAACTCAGGTAGCAATTCATTTGATCACAAGAGACACATAAATAATGGGGCTTATTATGAACTATATTCGATTTTCGACAGCAGTCGAATGATGAGCTGATTCAACGAAATTTGGTATTGTGCCGCATATTCGATAAAATTTCAAAAATTTTAAAAATAAAATTAAAGGTTAACATGACTACGCCGGAATTATTTTTGGTTTCAAACAATTAAGCTTCTGCGTGGTTTCATCCCACTATTCTACCAGCTGAACTTTAATGTAAATCCTTTTTCTTAAAAAGAATTTTGTTCCATAAGGAAAATGAGCCTTTCCAATAGCTGTTTACGATCTTAGACTTGCATAAAATTAACAAAAATAATTAAGAATGGTATCCGAAAACAAAAAAATTACAAATATTTACATTTTTACAAGTTTTTTAAATTTATTTGCAGCGTCGAAAGCAAAATAGTTTTCGCAAAAAACAATGAAATTTTCGACATTTGTGTCAACTCAGTACAAAATTTACATTCGATGTTCGATAGCCAGCGAAGTTTTCATAATAGGGGCCATTGTCATTCGATATAGATCGAAATTTTAATACAAATTAAATGGGAATTCGATTTTTTTTAATTTAACAACTTTTCAATTAAACTCAAAATTTTGTAATTGTATTTTTAATACATATTTTCAATTACATTTTACAAGTTAAAAAAATATGCTGAAATTGGGACAATTTTAGATTTGAGAAGATAAGATAAATCTTAATGTCAAGATTGGTTATAATTCTTAATTTCTTATACTAAATTAACTTAAAAGTTGAATTACAAATTCAATAAGTTAAAAAAAAGTAATCAAAAAAAAAAAAAAAAATTGTATGTATTCAAAATACAAATGGTTATAATTAAATAAATCTAAATAGATAATCACCACGATTCGGTAACGAAAGTGATTAAAATATGATGTAATGATTTTAATATTATTTAATAAAACTTTTGTCTTTCAATTATTATAATATTGTTTATATAAAAATATTTAAAAATTAGTGTCTGACGGAAACCTTTTAAAATGCTTACGCTCCTATGGAGCACAATCGTCTTAATTTTAAAAAAGGTTTTCTTCTAGCACGTCTATGTTCACACGCTTTGACTTTTGCTGCTTAAGTTCCTTTCAATTCCTTTTCACAGTTGTCAAAATATTTATACCCAGACATCTGTTTCAATCCTCTCAACATAAAAAAATTTCTTAACTAAGGTCGGGCTTTTAATATGTGGATTAAGTTTAAACTTAGTTTAACGTAGTCTGAAACTCGGATTTTAACGTCGAAATGTGATTTTTTTATATTTCATAAGAGACCATTATTTTAAGCAAAACTGTGCTGTTTCGTCAAAATTTTGTATATAAACTTGGTAATGGCGGCCTAAATAGGTTTTCAGATTAACTAAACCTAGTTCAACCGAGATCTCAAAACCCCAGCCTAACAGTCGTTTTCGCTTTTCATAATGTTTTTTTCATAAAACAACTGAAAATTATATTTATTTTTAGCATATCAAGTTTTCCTCGCTTTTCTTTTAACTTAATACCAGTAAAAGAAAACTTGCTGCAAATCGAATATTTTTAGTTGTTTTATTACGAAAAAGTAAAAGTTCAAAAGTTTTTAGTGGGGTATTATTTCGAAGTATTATACTATGTAGTTAAACTAATTCAGAGATGTTATAAATAACATAAAGCTGCTTATTTGTTTTAAAATTTGAATTATTAATTTGTATTCTAACATAAATTTTATTTATTTTTGCAAAACCTCTTTCTATTGAACTTATTTTTGTTTGTTATTAATATATGTATATAATTTATTTTATATTATAAATGTTTAAATTCTATTACTTTTTTGAGCTTGTAGCACACATACCTAAATTAAGAAGAGAATATAATAAAATTTAAATTATTTAGATATTTATCATGTTTACGATAAAGAAAACTTTATAAAAATAATATAAGTATATTATTATAATAAAAAATACATATAAAAAAATAATTATTTCCATCGTTAGATATAAACTTATATCTACAAAAATGTTAAGAAAACGGAAACTAATACTTTGATATTAAAATAATTTAAACCACTATCCTTTATTATACTTAAGTTTTTTTATAATTAATTTAAGATTCTATCAACCTGCTTGAATTGACGACTTAATAGCTTAAAAATTTAGTAAAAATGTATAAAATACATAAATAAATTGAGCTTTTTCTTATTGAAGTCTAAACGAATTTATAATATGTTGGATATGTTTTTAAAAAGTATTAAAGTACTATTGATACAATTAATTGTAAGAGACTTAAAACCTTTCTGAAATCCCAAAAAGTTTAGCGTAATCATGCACTCAAATATTTTAAACTTCAAATTGTCAAAATGGACATTTGTAGATGATTTGTATTTGTAAATTTAATTAAGGGAGTATGTATACTAATTTCAATGTCCTTTTCTATTTTAAGACGATTGGAGAATTTTTTTAATATATTACTTTAACGAAAATATCATGAAACATTTTTTGAAAGTTTTAATCTAACTACAACTTTTTTTAAAAGGGGTTGCTAATCAAACAGTTCCAAAACTGATGAATTTAAAAATTCAGGTTAAAATTGGAATTTTTTGGTACAAGAGTACCTGAATAAATGCTAAAACTAAGTTTTTAATAACAAAAGAGAAAACATGTCCATACCTTTATTCAGCTAGTTGCTAATTGCCATTCATATTTTAGCGGCGATATTTTCCGCTTGAAGAAGTTCCACTGCCATTGCTCATGGGTTTTGTTGATGGTCCTGCACCATTGTTATTTATTGGCGGTTTTCCATTAGGTGGACCTGCATTATAGCCGCCATAGCCAGGAACAGGTGGCATGTTATCTTAATTAGTAAGAATTTTATTTAATTTAATAAAAAAATATGTAAATTTGTGAAGTTTTTAACGTCAAGACTTTTATGTTTGCAAAAATCAGAAGCGTAAGTTTTTACAATTCTAAATTTAATTAAAAAAAAAAAAAAAAACGAAAATTATTAAAGAATTTAACAATATTTAAGATAAGAAACAATTTAAAATTTTTGAATTAACAAAATATAAAAGTTTTTAGGAATAAGATTAAGAGGGAATTAAGCACGAATAACAAAATTTTTTAAATTTAAAACATATTTAAGTATGTATAGTTTGTTTTCCTACATAAACATAGGAAGAAATTTAAAACGATGTTAGGAGTGAGTCAGAAAACACTTATACACTATTTCAGCTAAAACCTATCCTTGATCCAAACAAATGATTAATTTTTTTTTATCGCGGTAGCTTTTAAAAATATGTCAAATATTACCTTTTTTAAATTATCATTTTCAACTGTTAATTAGGTGAAAGAAAACGCAAAAAATAATTAAAGCTTTTCAAAAAAATCCAATATGGACTTTCAAAAAATAGCAAAAGATCTGAAGGTTCATTTTCACACCGTTCTTAAAGCCATTAAACAGTATAAGGAAGACTTGAACATTAAAAGAAAACCTGGATCAGGAAGAATAAAGGTCTAACATATAAAAGAAGTCGAACAACTCTTTCGAAGAACAGCAATCACTTCTATCAGAAAGCCGCTCGTAAAGTTAAATGCTCTGATCCTTTTGTGCACAGAGTCAAAGCTAGTGCTGGGTTGAAGTTGTATAAAGTTCAAAAAGTTCCAGATCGCAATGCAGTAAAGAATTTCGAACAAAAGGAGCGAACAAATTAAGGTAAAATTTTATAACAAATACACCAGTTGTGTGTTGGATTATGAAATTCACGTAAGATTTCCGGGTCAAGATTTGTATGTGGCTGATGGACGAGGTAATATTTAAGAGCAATACCGGTCAAAAAAACAGACAAAATTTCCCAAGAAGTTTCAATCATTTGTGCTATCAGGCACAATAAACACAGAAATATATATGCCTCGTCGACTAGCATGTAATTTTATTTCAATTTAAGTCTTGAAGTGTGTAAAAAAACTCAACTATATTTTTGGAATTCCTCTTAAGCTGCAAATATGAAATATAAAAAGTTTTTTGTCTCTCCTGTATAATGCTGAAAAGGAGTTAGCAGGTTTGCATATTAAGCCGCAGATATTTTACGGAGTGTCTACAAAAACGGCTTTTGCTTTTCATAAAACAGCACATACTGCTTTCATATTTCTGGCCCGATTAGGCATCATGCCAATATGGAAAAAGGCGCTTGAGTGGTATTCAAACAATAATGTCAATTTTGTACCTCGGGAAGCAAATCTACCCAACTGTCCAGAAAATCGGCCTGTTAAAAGTTATTGGGCTCTTGTAAAAAAAAAGAATTGAAGAACACAAGAAAGGTTTATGTGTAAGCGTAATTAGACCACTTTGTCCAAAAAGACAACGGAAGCAACAACAGGTTTCCGGAAAAAGTGGATAAATTTATAAATACCAAGTAATAAACCAATATTTTAATTTGAATTTGTACAATATTTGAAAATTTTTATATTGAACGCTTAAGTTTTATTTAACTACGTACAAGTACAAGTTTTTTCTGACTCACTCTTTAGTATTTCGATTGTATATAAGTGATTCTTATTGCAAGCAAAAAAATTTGACTATTTTTTAGTAAAATTATATTACTCACTATATGTATTATTTGGATTTGGAGGTGCACTGTACGGATTCATTCGATTTGAATTCATATTATTTTGATGTTTGGTAGGACCACCACTATAACTTTGTTGGTAGCCTGTTCCAAAATTTGGAGGTTGTACCTGAGGCTGAACTGGCGGTTGTTGGTGATGTGGTGGTGGCGGTCCAGCAACTGGTGGTGGAACACCAGGTGGTACTACCGGTGGCTGTTGCCAGTTAGGTGGTGGTTGAGTACCTGGAGGAGGCATTTGATTTGGTGGAGGTATAGGTCCGGGTGGACCGGGTGGACCAGGTGGTCCTGCAGGTTGCGGGTAACCCCATTGATGGTTATTCCATGCTGGTGGTGGTGGTTGCTGTGGACCTGGTGGTTGTGGCGGTGCATTCCAGGTGTTTGGAGCTGGTGGATAATTCCAATTCGACATTTGTTGGTGCTGTGGTGGTTGTGGAGGCATGGGTGGTTGTTGATAACCGCCGTAATTATGTGGGGGCATAGTGGGTGGACCCCATTGATTGTAATTTGGTGGTGGACCCTCGCGATAAGGTTGCATTGCTTGATGAGGTGGCTGTTGAGGCGGCATATTATTTCTAAGATTACCTTTCAGAGGCATTTTATTATCCTTCTGTCCCATATTACTGTCGCCGTCACCATTATGCTGTAAAGCGTTTTTCCTTTGCAATTCTTTGCTATAAATTGATTTTTTTACATCCACCACAACATATTTAATCGAATGATTTTTTTGTACTAAAAAAAAAAAACATTTAGCATATAATATATATTATATTCCGTATATTTGTTAAATTTTAAATTTTAGTTATTAAATTGTTATATTCTCTCGAAATGGGTTGACATTTAAAAACAATTTTTCATAATTGCGATTATACTTTAACATTTTTCTGTTAATTGCTATTATCGATTGATAATTCGATTGGCACTAAATTAAATAAAGACTAAAAAGGGGACATGTATGTTTTTTTTTTTAAATTCTTGCCGTTTATGATTACCATTAGATTTTAAAAAGATAAATATTTGCCCATAAATCTCCTAAGTAGATTTTATTTTGGAATTAATTTTTTTTAAGATTATATGTAAAATTTTTTATATTTATTATAAAATTAGCATAATTTTGGATAGGATTTAGGAGACAGCGCAGAAAATATAATACAATTTTTAAGCTGCGTATAATATATAATAATAATAATACAATATAACATTTTTCAATTTCAATTTCAATTTATTGCAGTTAATATAAAAGCCTCATTAGGCCAATAAACTATATTACAAAGAAATATACCTGAATTAATACTGAAAATATTTAAATTTAGAATTTAACTTAAATCCCTAGGTCCCAAACCAAAATAAAAATCAATATACATATATGTACACACCCTGAAGGAAACCTGGATGCATATAAATACAATGCACATATATATACAAAGGTAGAATTAAGTAGAAAATATAAAAATTCTTACTTATTTAATTTAACCATTTATCAATTTTGAAGTTTTATAGTCAAATATTATTGTTTTTTTTTTCGAAATCACCAAATGTGTTAAAAATGTACTAACTTACACATCCATTCACACATACATACATACATAATACAGAAAACATTACAGATGAAATAGACACACATTTTACATAAACACTACTTAATACTTTTCTTTACCAGGAAGTACAAGGTTGGTAACTTTAGGCTCCCTAGGCTAAATGACACGGAGCTGACGATCTCGAACACTGCCAAATATTTGGACGTAATTCTCGATAGCAAACTATTCTGGGAACTCAACGTTCGTTCGAGGGTTGATAGGGCCCCTGTGGCCCTATACACCTGCAAGAGATCTGTGGGCAGAAACTGGGGCCTTGGCCCGAGGGGCGTTGAATGGATCTTTGAGGCGATGGTAAAACCGATCCTCTTCTATGGGGTCATAGTGTGGTGGCCTGCCATGGGAAGGGGGCGGTACTGTAGGATGCTTGAAAAAGTATATAGGGTGGTTGCGCTGATGATCTCGGGATCACTCCGCTCGACACCGACGAAGGCGCTGTTTACTATGCTGAACTGGCTGCCGGTTGACATCATGGCCGAACAACAGGACCTGACTTCCGCAATTAGGGGGCGGTGGGCCTATGGTCTTCGCGGAACTATGGTCATGCCAGGGTCGCGCTTCGCGCATCATATGACCTGGCGGGGCTGGACTATTGTACTCCGGAACCCTTTTTCGGTGCTTTGTTCACAGTTCATCATGGCGATGATGATCTGCTCGATAACACGCGATCTCTTTAACCGGCCCTACGGGCCTATACCAATGGTTCCAAGATGGGCAATAGAGTAGGTGGAGGTTTCTTCATTGAGGAATTGGGCATTAGGGTCTCTTTTAGGCTGCCAGATGGCAATAGTGTGCTGCAGGCGGAAATCTCTGCCATAAGGCGGGCGGCAAGCTGGCTAGGTAGGTAGGTAGGTAGAAAGGCCGGTGTGAAGTCTCCTTCACACCCTCACCCAGAGACCAATATGGTCCATTGTGATGCCTTATTCAGGGATAGCCCTAGAGAGAAAGTTAGTGAAATAAACAGAGAAAGCATAAGATAACTAAGAAAGAAAGAAAGAAAGAAGGTTCCTGACCAAGCCCGAGCGAAATCCTACTCAACCAAATGCGCCCTACGTGCGTCCAACACCCAGCCTATTCTCGCGCAGCCAGGCCATCCCCATTACGAATCCTATCAGATTCTCGAGTCCGCAACCCGAGACATCCCCTAATTCGCCCAGGAATCTACTGCCCAGCCACCTCTGCCTGCTGCCCTGCAACCTGGGACAGTGGCACAGAATGTGCTCCACCGTCTCCAACTCCTCAGGGTCCTCACACAACCTGCACATATCCGACAATCCGGATCCCATCCTCACCGCCATCCTGCCTATCATACAGTGGCCCGTGATCATTCCCATCATGGTTCTAACGCAGACCCTACTCCTGCCCATCAGCAAAACCGAATCGGACCTATTGAGCACCGGCCACAGCGTCCGCGATACCCGACAGTCCGTTCGATTCCCCCAGGCCCGGTTGGTCGCGCCCACAATCCATTCCCTGATTCTTCCAAAATAGAATGCCATTGGAGGCCTAACCGCCTCTAAACAGTTAGGATCCTCCATCTCCGAGCCCTGCCTCGCCAACCCATCAGCAACCTCATTGCCGACTATTTCGCAGTGACCCGGCACCCAGCACAGCCTTAGCAAATACTCCCCTAAGACTGCCCCAAGAGCCTTCCTACAATCATCAACCAGCTTGGATTTCACATAACAGCCCCTTACGGCCATAAGAGCCGCCTGGCTGTCCACATATATAGTGACCTCCGAGCCCCTATCAATGTTGTCCCTTATCAGTTCCACGGCCCTCATGACCCCCAGAACCTCCGCCTGAAAAACACTGCAGTCGTCAGGAAGCCTATATGACCTTCTGATGTTCAGATCCTCAATGTAGACCCCCGCACACGTGCCCCTCATCTTCGAGCCATCAGTGAAAATAGCAAATCCACTAAATAATCTGCCCCTACCTGACCAGCTCTCCCTAGAAGGAACTATTACCTCCGGCAGCCGCCCAAAATCCACCCTAGTGCCCAAATAATCTGTGGATCCGGGAGGTCCCAGGCAATAGCCACACGCCTCAATCTCACTCAGGATCCGTGAGTGACCCTGAGTGACATTCCCCATCAGTCCTGATTCCCTCAGTCTAAGAATACTCCTGGCCGCCATTCCCATCACATACTGCTCAATAGGCAGAAGATGTAGAATGACGTCCAGGGCCGCCTGAGGGGTACTCCTCATGGCACCCGTCATGCCCATTGAAGCACACCTCTGAGCCTTAGAAAGAAGGTTCCTACGACTAGCCAATCTCAATAACTCCCACCAAACACAGCATCCATACGTAAGAATGGGTCTAACCACCGAGGTGTACAGCCATCCCACCACTGACGGCCGGAGTCCCCAACTCCTACCTATCGATGATCTGCAAGCATAGTAGGCATTGAGACCCCTCTTAAGTCTCTCCTGAGTATTCCTTCCCCATGACAGCTTGCTGTCCAGAAAAACTCCCAGATACTTAGCACTATCAGATAGTCTAAGCTCCACTCCTCCTAGTACCGGTAGCCTAAAATCCTCCACCTTGTACCTCCTAGTGAAAAGAACCAACTCCGTCTTCCCCGGATTAACTCCCAGTCCCTTATCACTCGCCCATGCCGACAGTTCGCCCAGCGCCCCTTGCATGATGTCGCTAATTGTCGGCAGAAACTTGCCCGACACCAATATCACCACATCATCCGCGTAGGCTACGACCTTCTGACCCATTCTGTCAAAACGTCTCAGAACGACATTGACGGCCAAGAGCCACAATAAGGGTGAGAGAACTCCCCCCTGTGGGGTCCCCCTAGTCACCGATCTCCTCAAACGTTCGTCTCCCCAGTCCGAGTGAATAACCCTGCTGCTTAGCATCCTAGTTATCCATTCGACCAAGAACAACGGAACCCTCTGATCAAACAGTGCCTGCCTAATAGCCTCTATCCTCAAATTGTTAAAGGCGCCCTCTATATCCAGGAATGCCGCCAAGGTGTATTCCTTGGTTCGCAAACCCCGCTCAACATAACCCACCACATCATGCAACGCACTCTCAACAGATCTACCCTTAAGATAGGCGTGTTGAGCGCCGCTGATGATGTCGGCGTCAATCTTCATCCTCAGATGTAGATCAATCAGTCTTTCCAGCGTCTTCAAAAGAAAAGACGATAAGCTGATTGGTCTAAAATCCTTGGGTTTAGAGTGACCGGTTCTACCCGCCTTGGGAATAAAAACTACCCTGACCTCCCTCCACCCTCTAGGAATGTACCCGTTCAGCACACATACCCTAAACAGTTCCACCAACACCAGGAGTGATGATCTCCCGATATTCTGTAACATCGCCGGAAAGATACCATCTGGTCCCGCCGATTTGTAGGACCCAAAGGTATTCACCGCCCAAGTTACCTTATCCAAGGTGATCATATCTCCCACCGTCTCCCTGGCAAGCTGGCTAAGGTACTATCGTATATCGAGAGATATATATATATATTTACGGAAAGCAAGGCTGCCATTGCAGCTCTGGCTGGTGTCTTCACGACATCTATGTTAACAGTGGAATACCGGATGTCTCTAAATGAGATTCCAGTGTAACGCTGACATGGGCACAGTGGATGCCTGGGTAACCAAACTGCGGAGGGTCTGGCCAAACAGGGCTGTTTCTTGGACGACATGTTCGACGACGGCCTGATTGGCATTTCAATGGCCCGCTGCAAGACTCTCATCAGACGAGAGTCGTACAGAAAGGCTCAGGGGAGATGGCAGGAGGAGCATACCTGCTTGATGGCCAGGACTCTATGGCCTGGATATGACGCAGCGAGAACGCGCATGCTACTTGGTATTGGTAGGGACCAGATGAGGACAGTGATATCGGTCATTACAGGTCACTGGGTGATGGGGACTCATGCTAGGATAATGTGTCTTGATTACAATGAATACTGTAGAAGTTGTCATGATGAGAAGGAAGAGGAGACGGTGCTTCACTTTCTCTGACAATGCCCCAGTCTGGGGGACACTAGGTTTAGGCATTTTGGGAGATCGGAATTGCCATGTCTGGACGGGTTGGTTAGAGCCTTCAGTGACCACTGGGGAATAGTCTGGTTGACACTGACTGACTCTTATCACTGGCTAAGGGTATCACAAAGGGACCGCTATGAGGACCCAAGTGAGCGTCGTCGTAAAGGCTGCCCATTGAACCTAACCTACTTAATTCTTTCATAAAAATAATTAATAATTAAAACGGAAGCCTCAGTAAACCTCTGAACTTCAGACCACCAGACTTCGACGGAAATAATATGCGGTGAGTTTTTTTTATTACATATAGGAAAACCAATAAAACATAAATAAATAGAAACCACTTAATTTTATATTACTTTAAAAATTTCTGTTTAAAAAAATGCAATAACAGAATAGAAAAATGTTAAGTGAATATCAGGGTAGGTATTTCCTCGCAAAGAATTCTTTTTTTTTTATCTTTCCCTCTTCGTTTCGCGATATTTGTGATATTTGTGCTGAAATAAAAAACCATTCGTTTGGCTGAAAAAGAAGGAAACGAAATGGAGAGAAGAAGCAAACAAAATTGTTTCTTCTTTCTAAATCGAAGGAAAAAAATAGAGGGAAATAAAAGAAGGAAAAAACTTTGTTCATTGAAATTTGTTTTAATGAATGTCTATGTAATAAATTGATTTCGTTTTGGTAAATTATTAGGGAATTTTTCAAAAACGAACCAAGTCTTTGCTTTTAATTTTACTTCATAACAATATAATTTCAATAAAAAACAGAAAAAGAATTCTTTATTTTTTCCTTCCTTCCATTCGATATTTCGATTTCATTTTTCTTTTCTAATTTTATTCTCCTTCAGTTTGTTTCCTTCTATATCATTCCTCTTCGTTCTGCTAAACGAAGAGAAGCATTTGTGTTTGCTTCGGCAAACACAAAAGAAGGAAACAACAACAATATTTTCTTCTTTCTCGCGATAATGATAATCGAAAAGTTTTGTACAAAAAAACCTTCGCGAGAAAGAAAGAAAAAAGAAATTCATTTACCTACTCTGGTGAATATACATAAGTAAAATATTTTAATGTGCTGTTTTCAGAACACAAGTGGTTGAACGTGTAGTAAAATTTATATGAATAAAACTCAAAAAAACTGAGTACTTTTCATATAAATTTTACTACACGTTCAATCACTTGTGTTGTGAAAACAGCACATAAAACTTGAATAGCATTTAAAAATACGTTTGAACTCAAGTTTATTTCTAGTTAAATTTTTATTTTGAGTGCTTATTGGCAAAATTAATAAATAAATAAAAATTTTTATTTTTTGGAATTTTGATCCAATCCAAAAACCGTCAAAGGCTAGTTTGTATTAATACATGTCAAAAAATCAAGTAATATGTAAAAGTGTGAATGCAATGTGTCATGAAAATGACAAGTATTACGAAAAACAATTTGACATCCCATACGACTTCATCATTTTTTGAAATTTTTTAAAACAATAATACTTTTTATTTGATCAGGGTTGCATTTTAACAAAAGCATATTCATGTATGATAGTGTGAACAGAAACTGTTATGTTATATTAGATTTTTTGACAGTCGCAAACAAACTCATTAGATTGCTATCTTACAAAGTATTATGGAATACGTAAGACTTGTGTGATAGTGTAAACAAGCCTTAACATAGATTCCAACTTTCTTTTAAGACGATTATGTTAAGATAATTAATTTTTAACAAATCATATTATTCGAATGTGTATACTAAGCAGTGTTGCCAGAAATAGGGGGAAATCCCTACATGTAGGTATTTTTGATATTAAAATAGAAGCGTAGGGAAAATCGGACAGATTTTCTAAAATCACCAAAATGTAGGGATTTTTCGTCATATCGCATTTTTTAAAAAAATAAATACAGAAAAAACGTTTTGTTAGTGATATTTTCTTGTCCAAAACGGTTAAAAATTTTTCTTTTCACTAAAATCGCTTAAAAATATATTTCCAGAGTTGTTTTTGATTTAAAAAGTGGGCGACACTAATATGTATGTGTATGTTTTTTCTAAGATATCACTTAATTGAAGTTTTAAAAGTACATACATATCGCGCCTATTCAACAACACTGTATTAACTCAAAAATTTTAGTTTTTCACTTTTTGGAAAAAGTCGACAGGTATTATTCATATCTATTGTGGTAAAATTCAATCAAATTAATATAATAATTTACCGTAGGTCCATAAAAAGCATTCTGAAAAATGTATAAAACGCTAAACACAATTTTACTTTTGTATTGAAATTTGTTCTAATTTACTTTATGTAATACCCGAAAACATTCTGCAGAATTTTGTAATGATTGGTTCATATGCAATATGGACAATGGAATCATGAAATTTACTCAAATTAGTTCAAATTAAACTTTTTATAATAAGAAATAAAAGCATACATACAGATTGTCGCTCAATAATTTAACATAGGTCTAAACCTCAACTAATTTGAATACTGACATTCGTTTTTATAAAAATTAATCAATAATATTTAGATCCCATACGGAGTCCACTTCTGAAATATTCTAACTGTTGGTTGAATATATCACTCTTACTTTTTTAAGTTTTAAGTTTTTAAGTTTTGTTTGGTTTTTGAGCATCGATTATAAATTAATATACAATAATAGGTACTTACATATAGCCTTATCAACAGCATCATAATCATCATACTCAATAAATGCAAAGCCGCGACGTTTACCAGTGGTTTTATCCGTAAGTATTTTAACCGATACAACTTTTCCAAATTTAGAAAAGTATTCCTCAAGGCACGGTTCATCATGATTGTCTTTAAGACCGCCAACAAACAATTTTTTAACTGACGCACTTTTATTTTCTTGTGCTTCACGTTCTGGACGGGGTAAAGCACGTTTGGCTTCGACGGCTCTAAAAATAGGTTTTATTTAGAAAATTGTATTTATGTATGTACTCTACAAAATGAATGACCAAAACTAACACAAATACCTTTTTTACTAACTTAATGCTCATTTACATTATACGATTTTTGTAGTTGCGATTATTGTCCTTTGTTCTTTAAAATCGGTCCGTTCGATTTTTGTCGTTAGAACTAGCGAACAAAACGAATCAAAGAGAACACACGCCTATAAGGTAAGAATCGTAACGACAAAAATCGTATAATGTAAATGGGAACATTCTTGCAACAATTTTATATTGAATACTGTTTCGATTTTGCAATAAAATTTGACGGTTTTTTTTTATAATGCTTATTGAATGGGGGTATTCACGTCACAAGTTGCACCCTTGCGAAAAAGCAAAAGTGCAAAAATATAACAACAACCACACAGACAAATCGTTGTGCGTAAATAATTGTCTTTGTGGTTGTTATTTTTTTGCACTTTTGCTTTTTTGCAAGGGTGCAACTTGTGACGTGAATACTCTTAATATTTTTGTATATTCATTTATTTTAATAATTATTTATTAGAAGTTCTATTTAAATATATTAATTACTTTTTTTGAAATGTTAATTATTTATTGAAAAAAAAAAAAAATATATATATATATAATTAATACACATGGGTTTTGCGAAACTTCGGGACTTTTTAAGGAAAAAACGTAGTGAGAAAAAAATTTTGCTAGCAATGGTGGCAAATATTTCATTAGTACATAGTTTCACTCTAACATATTTCGCAATGGAGACAAAAAACTGTTTTCTTTTTATTAAAAGCTTTTATTTAACTTACAATGTATGTATGTTTGTTCGGGTGAAATCTTGCAACTCAATTTTGAAGCAGTTATCTTCAACCGATTGAGCTGAAATTTTGTATACACGTTCAGTTTGGATTACAATGCATGGTAAACTGTGTGACGTCATTTTAAATCTAATTTGGCGGCCACGCACAACGTGGCGGACTAGCTATTTTTAATGCACTTCTACAATATGGGTACCAAATGAAAGGGCTTGCTAAGAATAACTCGAAAAATAAAGTGGTCACTCTAAATCCAATATGACGGGCACACACAACATGACGGACTAGTTACATTTAATGCACTTCTACAATATGATTATCAAATTAAGGGGCTTGCTAAGAATTTTTGAGAAATATAGTGGTTACTCTAAATCCAATATGGCGGCACAGAAGAGATGGCGGACTAGTTTTTTTAATGCACTTTTGCAATATGAGTATCAAATGAAAGGGCTTGCTAAGAATAACTCAAAAGTTACATGGCAGAATAAGTAAAAGGTATAGTCATTAGAAACATTACATGGGTAAATAATGACCACTCTCCTGATGAGCTTACCTGGTACTGGACAAACTTAAAATTAAAAAATTAGTAGGCGAACAGATTTTGAAAATAAAAATAGAGGACATAAAGAAAAAAGGACAAAATTTATTTGACTCCAACGTTTTTTACATATTTTACAGGCAAATTTACATTCACATATATATACATATATAAAGTAAATTTAAAAAATAACATATACAATCTGGGAAATATTGAAGGAATAAGACTATTAAAGTATAAAAGCTTTTGAAATTGTAATATATTATATTAAAATTTACTTCCATATATATAAAAACGTTTGTGCCATGTATGTATGTGCTCCTTACACTCAAGAACCGCTGGTCCGAATGACATCAAACTTGGACAATAAATTATTTTAATCGGGAGAAAGGTTTCTTTTAAGTTTAATCCCGATAGGGGGCGCCGTTGTGATATTTCCATTTTTTATTTATAGTACGATTTAACTGAAACTCACAAAATATATTTATTAAACAAAAATAAGTTTCCGGATAAAATTTTGACCCGGTAGATAGCGCTGGGGTCAAGTTATTAACAAAATTCTACAGTATTAAATTTTTTATTTAGAAATTTTCGAGCAACGCCAGGACCAAAGGGCTAGTTTACTTATAAATAAGTAAAATTAGTTAAAAAAAATAACGAAACTTAAAAATTAATTGCACTAACTTATTTAAAATTTCATACTGCAAATGTATGCGAGTTCAGTAGGAGTATGAACAGAACAAACATGGCACCACATTTTCTATACCATTTGACAGAAAAAAACACCGGTGAATGCCGTTACATAAAATTAATTTTAATTTATAAAAATAAAAACAAATATACATCATGCTTTTAAAAATAAAGATGACAAAGATGACGGATTATGAAAAAGAGGACACAAATTCTATAGATGACAGCCAGAGATATAGAATCTATATATTATAGATGATTGTCCTATAAAAGAGTACGTATTGTCAAGTTATGTACGAGATAAATTTTAAGAGTTAAGTACACAGAGAAAACATCTTAAGTGGAGATAAGATAGCAAAAAAATTTTTAAGAAAAACTCTAAAAAATAATTTTTATTAAATAACAAAATAAACCAAAATTAAAGAAAAATTTCGTATGATTAACAACAATTTTTTTAACTTTTTAACTTTGACTTAAGATTTTTTGTCCAAATGCAACAGATATATACTATTTTGAGCTATAGATATTTTATGAATGTATTTATTTTTACATTTTCTACAAATTTTAGAGGTGCTTTTGAGCGTCAGGTTTATAAAAATATATAAATTAGATTGGCAAAAGTGCAGTTTACGGAAGGAACGTACGAAAAAAAAAATAAAAAACATTTTGAACCCTCTCTGGAATTAAAAAAAAAAAAAAAATTTAAATATAAGGGGGCTGAACCTGTGGGCCCAAGGATCCAAAAAACCGCCCACCCACTTAATAAACTGTTTGGGTACTCAAATTAAAGGTAATTATACAAGAAACACGAGAATAATAAAAGTTATGGCGTAAGAAATTTTTGGGGCCCTCTGGGTCAAAGCAAAAGTGCCACCATCCACTCATATATATGTGTAGATACTCAAATTAAATGTAATTTGCTTACGATTGTGAATATTTTGTATTTTTTAATGTTTAAGGCTGGATTTTTTTTAAATTTTTTTGTAACTAAAAGCCCATTTGCGATGTGCTTCGTTAACTAAATCTTCTCAACATAGCCGGCCTTTGGCCGGGCGCAAGGATTTTCTGCTCTGTGGTATAACAAAAACGCCTTTCGGCCGTGAGCAAGGATTTTATTCTCTATGGTAAAACAAACACCGGCTTCGCTAACCAAAGCTTTTCTGCACCTAAAAGATACTTAAATTAACCTAGAGAGGAAAAAAAAATACATATTTGCAATCGTGAGCAAACTACCTTTAATTTAAGTACCCACACATATCACTAAGTGTGCGGGGCAGTTTTTTGGTTCCAGGGGGCCCCACGGGTTTCAGCCCCCTTAAATTTTAATTTAGGTTTTTCCATTTTTTATTCTGAATCGGGTGCATATTTTTTTTTTTTTATTGCGTAAACTGCTCTTCAGACAAAGTTTCCATTGGTTTTTTCTTATTTGCCTTAAAAAATTATAGAAACTTTGTTCTACGAGATGATGGGTCAATTGATTGTCACTGTTCTTGTAGGGTACATATGTATGTATATTTAACATTTGTTTTGCTTGACTTAACTTACTTGCCATCAATAATGTGCGGACGGTTTTCTTGGGCTTTATCTACCATTAATGATTTGGTGTAAGTTATAAAACCGAAACCTCTAGATTTCTTGGTGTTTTGATCTTTCATTACCACCACATCTACCACTTTGCCCCATTGGCTGTAGAAATTTCTAAGACTATCTTCTGTTGTATATGGGGCTAAACCGCCTATAAAGAGTTTTCTCAAATGCTCTAATTCGGAAATATCCTGTAATGTTATAAAACAATCAATAATATATTAAATAAGTAACCACGCCTTTTATGAAAAGGAATACTTTTCGAATTTTTTATACTTACATCATCTTTGGGAAATTCAATAATTTCCACAGAATTATCACTGTTATTTCCATCATTAATTTCCGACATATTTTTGATACTCAGGGTTTTTTATTTATTAAAACGTTAATTAAGAACAATTTCTATTTCTATCAGGCGAGAATTCTGTATCGATTTTCCCCAAAAACAATACATATGTAGATTTTTTATTAAATGGTGGCTGAATAAGGCTGCCAGATCGTTCCTTTTTATCAACAATTGGAACACAATTAGCGTTGCCGTTCTGGTTATTTTTAACTAGGAAATGGTAAGTCGATTTTGATTCCAATCGAAAATCGATTTTTTGCAATCGAATTTACGTACTGGGCTTTTAATATCGATTTTTTTTTTATTTTGATCAAAGTTTTGGCAATTCATAATTTTAAACTAAATTAAATATATAAATTATGGAATGCACAATAAACTTGAAATTTTTTTTTGTACGTACATACAGGTTTAAAGTAAAAAAACAGTTGTAGGTTTACGTATTCACCTAATAGCACCCTTGGTATACTTCTACATTTAATCTTGTTCTTCAGAAATTAAAGTTAAAACAGTCCTTAACGTATCGTACCGAACTAAACCCTGAAAGTGAGCTGTGGGAAAATCAACATAATATTATAGAAACACAACAGGTGGCTTACACCATGGCATACCTGTGGAAATACGTTAATATTTAAACAGAACAGTGTGTGAGCGATATTTAAATCTAGTTATTAGCAGAGTGGAAAACTGAAAGTAATTTATCCAGGCAAGAACGAAATTGCAAGGGAATATTTCTGCATCTTTCAGACATCAATGGCATGCAAACGTTTGTTTTCTAAAGCTTGCTTAATAGTAACTTGCAAAGAAACAGTCGCCACCAAACAAAAACTATTGTCATAATCCTTTGAAATACAATCTATTAATTGACTAATTTGCAATATTTTAAAGTGTTTTTAATTTGTTATAAAAAATATTGCTAAGATTTAGAATTTTTGTTATAATTTTTGGTCAAGAACACAATTTTAATATGTGAAATGTACATACATATCGCATATTCACTTTTTGCGGGAAAATTATAAACAGTAGTCATATCTACCCACAGTTAAATTCTTAATCTAATTTCTCTAGTATTTTTCAAAAAAAAAATTAATTCTGGTGTATCCCCCTGTGATACAAAGTATAAGTTTGCAAATTTATCTTAAACGATTTTGAGGTGCGATAAATCGATTTCAAAAATCGAAATAAAAAAAGTCGATCGAAAAATTTAAAATAGATTTTTGAATCCATTTACCATTCAAAACTTGTTGCTATTTCTCAATGTGTACTTTAGTACTTTTTTCCATTTTGGTTACTTTTTTTCAACTTAAAAATAACCATTTTTTGTTTAGATGAGGAGTTAAGCTTCGTACAGATCTTACAATGTTGTCATTTTTCTGACAATGGTGCCATGGTCAGTTGCATTAATTTAACATATCTGCCAAATAAAAATAGCGGACAATGTTCACACAGTTGCAAGACATTTTTAGTCAATTTTAATTATAACATTGTTAGATCTGACCATCGTTTGTACGAAGCTTTAGACGATCCAGTTTTAAACTTCTAGTTTTAATACACTCAAACTTGAAACGGATTTGCTTTCAAATTCTCTTTTAATTGAGTGTTTTAAATTACGTTCAAGAAAACAGCAAATAAAAATTTTAATGAGCATCTTTTTCGATTGTCCTTATAAGTTTTTTTTCTTGAAGACATCTTGAAAATAAATTGCTTTAAAACTGTGTGTAGTCTACATCACAGCTTTCAATTTTTGTAAAGTTAGACACACAATATGTGTACAAAACTTAAAAACAACACTTGATCGTGTGGGCGCATGGTTAGTAGGTACTCCCATTACCCGCTCCGCTTTCTTGGACATACTTATATAATTGTGTATGGTATTGAAGCATTCAACCAAGGTCTATCCAATAGGTCTGCGCAAGAAGTCAGATGCTTATTTGTTTTATTCCTCAACGATGTCAAAAGTTGTTTACATTTTGCTTATACATGTATACAAGGTCTATCCAATAGGTCTGCTTACCTCTACAACAATAAAAAAAACAACAGGCATTTTGTTTGTGTGAAATTCCTCGCCATTGTCAAAATCTTACTTCTACATAAGCGAAACAAAAGAAAAAAATTTTTGTGTGCATGTATGTGTTGTATTGGTGTAGAGGCATGAATCAAAAAAAACAAGATTGCGCACTCAGCAGTACAAAAAAAATTTTTACTGCGCAACTACGTCATCATAGACTAAATATGAGTGTTTGTTGTAAAAAGTGTAAAGCGGTTCATACACTTGCAATAAAATTGTTCAATTTTACGTATTGTACAATTATATCGCCAATGTGTATGTGATATTCGAAGGTGGAACAATAAATTCGCAACAATCAAAAGAATTTTGATTTTTATTGCGCAACGAAAAGAAAGTGAAATGTGTTGGCAATATTGTACAATGCTGTTTATGTTATTCCCATAGGTTATGTTCACCTTTTTATTGAATGAATAAAACCATTGTACGTCTTATTGCATAATATAGGACAAAATGGAAATAATATGGCGAATATCATATACAATAATATTGCAAGTGTATGCGCCGCTTAAGGCACACACAAATGTACATACACAAAGTATATTTCTTCGTCACACACAAAAATAAGGGACCTGCGCAATGCGCAATCTTGTTTCTTTGATTCATGGTGTTCAGGTAAACAGACCTACATATTGGATAGGCCTTGCATATTTCATTTATACTATTTATTCATTCACGTTTCACCTTCCGCTCTTGTTAAGTTACGGCTGTTAAACATTCCAATATAAAAATTTAATGTTTTATTCAGGCTTTGGAGACTAAAAAAATGGTCACTTTTTAGAAAAGATCAGCAAATCGGCAGTTTGCCAATTTCGGAACAAAAAATCGTCAAAATTGCTATTTCCACGTTAATTGCCGATCTATGTAGATGTATTGATGAGGTTTTATTTGATTATTGATTTTAGTAGGGGACATGATTCCCGGCGCAGGGCATTTTTAACCACATTAAAAACTTTATTTTGCTAATAGTTTTCAGTATGTTTACTTAAAAATGTAATGATATTTTGTGCTAACATATATGTACATGTCGATAGCACAGTTTACAATTCAAGTGCATCTGGCAACTATAGTTTAATCAGCTGTGTTTATTTATTACGCGGATAGTGTCGCTCTGAATTAGTAAGATTGGTAATTGCGAATAGTTTTAATAAATAGTTTTAAAGTTAATAAACTAATTAAAAATATAAGATTAATAAAATAGAACCGGTAAGTTTTATTTATCAGTATTAAAACTTGTTCTATAGTGCAGTTGAGTTAATAATATTCTACGTACAAATTCATTTGTTTATATAAACTGTATATACCAGGGTTGGAAATTTGTATTTTTTAATTATATTTTTTGTTTTGTATTTTTATACCCTCCACCACAATGAGTTGTGAAAAGGGTATACTAAGTTTGTCATTCCGTGTGAAACTTTTTTATTATTCACCTCAGACCCCATAAAGTATATATATTCTGGCTCCTTGAGTAATTCTAAGTCGATTTAGCCATGTTCGTCTGTCTGTCCGTCTGTTAAAAACACGCTCACTTTGGAAAAACTTAAAAGAAATAAAAAACGGGTTTCAAATTGCTTGTAGTTATCCTAAGCAGTTTGGGATTGAAATTAAGCCAAATCGGTTTAGTAGGATCAGAGATATGAATCAAAATGTGGAGCCACCACTTTTAAAAATTGATAATTTTGTTACAAAAACTAACATAAATGATTGAACAATGCACGAAATGATATGAAGTTTTGCCAAAGTTCTTTTTATGCGACTGGAAATCATACTGTGAAATTTCATGAAGATCGCTCCATAATTTACCCTAGGCCCCATATAAACCCTACTCCCGGAAAACGGTTAAGTACGCCTAAAACCGTAATTAATAACGCTATCGTAATAAAATTTGGCACGTCACAGTTTTTAGCAGGGCTGTGGAGTCGTCCGACAAAAGTACTAACTCCGACTCCAAACACTGAAATTTTTTAAGTGCGACTCCGACTCCTCCTATAATCTTGATGTTTAATGTATATGAGACTCAGTGATGTTAATTTTTATTTGTTCATTACCGTACGGCCTTCTAAAAATTACCGTTTTTGAGAAGAAATTAGCGTATGCAAACATTAATGTGCTGTTTCCGAATGACAGGCGATTGATTATGTAGTAAAAATTATATGAAAAGCGCTCAGTCCATCGCCTGTCATTTGGTAATAGCACATACGAGCAATATTCATAAACCATTTATTAAAATTTTAAATGTGTTTTAAGAAAAAATTTGATTAGAAATTTTTGTTTAAAAACATTTTAAGCAAATTTATTGTATTTTTATGAATATGGCAGTAAAATATTTTGAACAAAATAGATACATACATACATATACATATGGATATTCACTCAACTTAAAAATTTTTTTTTTTAATACGCTTAGCGTGCATATGTATATGATAAACATTAAAAAAAATAATGTTTTCTTTAATTCATTTAATTATATACTTAAAGAAAGTTATGTACTATAATAAATTTTGAATTGTTACAGTCACAAGAAAACTTAATCCTTCCGAACTTAACCAAGGCAAAGTTGTGTCAAGTACAGATTTTTTTAAACCAAGTACAGAATGCTTGATTTAAATACAGATTATTCAAGTGCCAAACACTTAACTCTAGCCCCATTTAATCCTTGATCCGTACTTAAAATAATCCGAAAACTATAGTAAAATTTATTAGCTCACGGCTATTTGATATGTACATATGTAAGTATGTTTAAATATTGTTGAATTTTAAACAAACAAAAAGTTTAATATAAAATTAATAATAACTATACAAACATAATTTCAGTTTTCTTAATTGGACTAATCGCTGTTACGAAAACATTTGCAATTACGTTCTTAATTTTTTGTTCTAAAATTGATCTATTTTTCAATTTAAAATCACCTTTCAAACGTTAAAATTATTAAACATTCATACATATGCAAGCACGTATATGTATACTAAAAATCCAAATTTCTTTAAATTACCGTTTTTTAAATAAAATTACCTTGTTACCTTTACCCGAAAATTACTGTACGGAAAGAGGGTATACTAAGTTTGTCATTCCATGTTTTTTTTATTATTTTTTTTTTTTTTTATTTTAGTTAACGTGTCTTACAATATTTATAAGAACGCTACTCCAAGTGGAGCTTCTAGCAACATTCCATGTGAAACTTTTTTATTATTCATCTAATAAACCTGGTTTCTTGAGTAATTCTAATGCCCGTAATTTCTACAAATAGATATCTAGCTGTGTATAGATATCTATGGTGTAACGAATTTTTCTTAATTTCAACACGTATGTTTTACCTACTGGTAAAACTGTAGTGTATTTTACACCATCGATTCTTGACAGTTAATTCAAAAAATTAATAAAAATACACATGTTGCCATATTTTAAAAGAAAACTTAAAGGAAAAAACACGTAGGCAAAATAAACGTTGAAATTACTAAAATAGTTTTACCGGATAGGTAAAGATAACTTTTAGGTACGAACACGACCAGATATCTGTTTGTAGAAATTACGGGCATAAGTCGATTTAGCCATGTCCGCCTGTCCACCTGTTCAAAATACGCTCACTTTCGAAAAACTTAAAACAAAAGTTCAATCTTGGTGTCAAATTAATTGTAGTTATAATAAGCAGTTTGGGAGTGACATCCAGCAAAATCCGATCAGTAGGATCTTAGTTATCAATCAAAATGTAGAAACACCAAACTTAAAAATTAACAATTTTGTTACAAAAAATTAAGTAAAAGGGCCATAATGTACTTCTAAAACCGTAATAAATATTGCTATCATATTTAAATGTGATTTCGTAAAGATTGGTCCATATTTTACCATAGGCCCTATATAAAGCCTACTCCATGAAAACAGTTTAGTACGCATAAAAACGTTATAAATATCGCTATTATAATAAAATTTGGTACGTCACAGTTTTATAAGACACTGCAAAATTTCGTGAAGATCGGTCCATACTTTGCTATATAATGCTCACTCTAGGAAATTATTTAAAACCACCTTAAACCGTAGCAACTATAGATATTGTAAAATTTGGTTCAATTTTGGTTCATATGGCTAGAAATAATACCATGCAATTTTCTGATTATCGGTCCATATTTACCTTAGATCCCATATTAAGCAGCTTCCTGAAAAGCACTTTAAGCGCTAAAACAAATTTCACTACTGTATTGAAATTTGTTCCATTTAGATATTTAATAACGGAAATCACTATACAGGCTTTCGTGATGATCCGTCCATAATTTATTTTTTTAAAAAAACCTCTTATTTCTGAAAAAAAACCTTTTTTTACAAAAGTGCCAACCTTTTTAAAAGAAAAAGCAAAACCATGTTGTAAGGCTTTTTATATTACTGTTAAATAATTAAATGAAAAAAAGTACATAGAATTCATTTTATTTAAAAATATATAAAAATTTTGCTCTTTCTATTAATTATGTTACTAAAATTAAAGCTCAAGCTATTCATTATTAACTTCTTCAATATCACTCAAATAGACTAGATTTGCCACTTTTTTGCATCTAAAAAGACTTGCAAAAAAAAAGGGAAAACTTTATAAATGACATGGCTGCCATGGCATAATATAAATGGCCCTCCTGAAAATCAATTTAGTTCGGCATAAACTGTTACGAATCATGATATATTATTCAAGTTAGTTCAAATTGCTAAGAAAAAAGCATAAAACGTCTGACGTCCGTTCTATAAAGATTATTTAATAATTTATAGCTTTCATATATTCTAACTTTCGGTAGAGGATGTCAAAGATTCGGAACATCCGAATATAGCACTCTAACTTTTTTAATGCATTAGCTTTTAAATGGTTAAATATAGCATAAAAATGATTCTTAAAAATTTTAAATCGATATTTGATATATTGCATCGTCAATTTCGAATAATTTTTATTTTGGAAAATTTTTCTTAAATTGTTTATGCCGAAAAACTTTGGAGTCGGAGTCGCGAGTTTTTGTGGGTACTACGACTCCGGCACAAAAACCTCAACTCCGACTCCGACTCCACAGCCCTGGTTTTTAGGACTAGAAATTACACTAAAAAATTTCGTGATGATCGGTCCATAATTTACCCTAGGCCCCATATAAACCCTACTCCCAGAAAACAGTTTAGTACGCCTAAAACCGTAATAAATAATGCTTTCATAATAGAATTTGTCGGTCAATAATTTAATATAGGTATAAGCCGCAACTAATTTTAATGCTGATGTCTGTTTTAATAAAGATAAATTTATAATAAATATACATCATACAGATATCACTCCTGAAATATTCGAATTGTCGGTGGAGGGTATCAAAGATTCGGCACAGTCAGATATAACACTCTAACTTGTTTTATTTTTTATTCAAAACTGTATTTATAAAAATTAAAACGAAAACACAGACCAGATTTTATAGCCACTTTGTCAATATCGAAAAAATTGCCTTTCGTACATTTAAATTCATCTGTCCTTTAAACATGTAAGCATCGTTGTCAACTCGATGCGTTTCACACCATTTTGGGTGCGTTTTTAAATTTTGTGTGCGAAAAATTTATTTGTTGGTGCGAACGCTAACGTTTCGAAATTGTTAAACAGGTAGTAAAAAAATTGTATTACACAGTACAACACATGATTTCGGCACTCAATTCTGATAATTGGTTATGAAAGTAGACCCAAAAAGAAGAACTTCTGCATCATTAGTTTGGTCATGGTACATCAAATAATAATTTTAAAATTAATTTGAAGTTAGTAAGTATTGTATAGGGGAATTTGTCACGTTTTAGGCTCTTTTGTTTGTCATAACTCGAGAACCACTAGTCCGAATAAGCTGAAACAAATTGAAAAAAAATTACATTTCCTTTAATCTGTTCATACAACGTTTCGCTACATAAGCAACAGTTTCGCAGTTATAAATAAATGTATGAAGAAAAAAAATATTTTTTGCCCAAAAAATTTAAATTTTTTTTTTTTAATTCATAAAAAATCCAAAACGGTAAAAAAGTGTCAAGTCCTATTACTTTCACGTAAAGTCGCATAACCAATGAACAAAATGAGATATAAATCATGTAAATCGATAAACGCGTTTCGCTTTTATTCACAGTTAAGTAAAGGTATGAATTTCAAAAATTTGCTAGAGATATCCACAAAATTCTTTGGAAAAAACATTCATGACTTTTTTTATGATTCTCAGAATTAAAAAAAGTAATAAACAAAAGGTTATTTGATTTTTATGATTGCGGTATCAAAGTAATAAGCGTTAATAAATGTGAGTGGACAATTTAAAGGAACAAAGGAAAGTGCACTTTTTTAATTATTTGGGTTTTTCCGTTAGTTACCTGCATGATTTCTTTACAGAAATTGCACCCACATTTATGAGTGCTCATGTTTTGGAACGTTTCGAAAACATATTTCATAAGTACCTGCCAATAAAATATTGAAATATTTGTAGTATTTATAGGTGCTACTTGATCGATTTTTGTCATTTAACAAGAGTCGACGAACGCAAGAGTATAAGTGAATTTTTCTCCGGTTTTTTAAAGTGAATAACAACAAAATATGGAAAATAACAAGTGCCCACAATTGGATAATTTTTGTTACGTTTGTGGTCATATCGCCCCAAAAAGAGGCCAACTGAATCGAAAAAAATTTATTACTGAGGAATTCAAAACAGCGTATTGTCATTTTATGCAAATTTTACGCCGAACACAGTGTGCAAAAATTGTTATAATACCCTTATAATGTGGATACATGGAAAAGGTGGACAGTTTTCTTTTATGAAGCCAGTAATTTGGTTGGAAGACCTAACTGGACATGATGAATCCAGGTGCTACGTATGCATAAATTCTCGTCATGGATTAAACAGAAAACAAAAGTTTACGTTGCTGCTTTTACTGCCACACTTCCAGTTAAACGTGCTGCTGGTACCGATACACCTAAACCTCCGAGTCTGGATACTGTGTCCCTGCAAGCCGAAAGCGTTTTCACCAATCCGACCAATTTGAATGATGCTGATTGGACACCCGATATTGAAAATAATGGACCACAACCGCTAACACAAATCGAAATGGATTACATTGTGGCTAAGATGGGACTATCACAACAAAACTCCGAAATGTTGACATCATGTTTGAAAAGCAGAAAACTGACACAGCAAAATGTCAGCGCAACATCATACCGACAACGCCAAGCTGATTTACAGAAATTTTATTCCGTTGACGAAGCAAATACGTTCACCTACTCCCATGATATCCCAGGTTTAGTGAAAAAAATTGGAATGGATTATATCGCTGGCGACTGGCGTTTATTCATCGATGGTTCAGTTTCAAGTTTGAAAGCTGTGCTATTGCACAAAACGAACAAAAAACCGCCCATTCCATTGGGATTCAGCACAACTATGAAGGAAACGTATGAAACATTGGGCGAAATTTGGGGAGAAAATAAACTACAATGTACACAAATGGAAGATTTGTTGCGATCTAAAGGTTGTCAACATAATATAAGGCAGTGTATTAAAGGGCGGTTTTCCAAATACTTCTGCTTCCTTTGTAATTGGGATTTACGATACACAGGAAATCAATATCGATGTAAAGATTGGAAAGCAAGAACTTCTGAGCTCAAAAACAATTAAAATTACGGAATCAACCTTTGATAAAGGATCTAGATGAAATTTTGTTGCCATCGCTCCACATGAAATTCGTCGAAGTGGTAGTCAAAGATATTGATGACGCCTATGACTGTTTGAAATCCATCTTTCCAAAACTCAGTGAAGCTAAAATTAGAAAAGGTACGTATCGTTGTCAGTATTTTAATATTGTCATATCTAAATTTGTTCACTTCGATATATTCGCATTACCAATAATTTTTTCGTAAATGTTTTTTTTTTTTTTTATTTTCAAACAGGTGTTCTCAATGGACCGGATATACGAAAATTAATGAAAAGCGAATCTTTCACAAATATGCTTTCGAACCATTATAACCACCTATGTGCATGGGACGCATTGAAACAAGTCATCGAAGGCGTTTTAGGAAAGAACCGTGTACATCGAGATGACATACAGACACGAGTGGACAACTTGCTGTATTATTTTGAAAAAATCAATGCATTCATGACGTTAAAATTACATTTCTTGCATTTCCACCTTGAAACCTTTTTGGCACAATTACCTCAGGAATCGGACAAACAAGGAGAGAGGTTCCACCAGGTGACCATGCCAATGGAAAAGCGATTTAAAGGCAAAAAATTGGATGCATTGCTTGCGGAGGTTTGTTGGTGGAGTTCTAAAATTATGCAGTTTGAAATTTGTGGACACACTGAACAAAACATGCCCTTGAATATTACGTCTATCTCGGATGATGATGATGCAGACTCAGAACATGAATATGAACAACCTACGAAGAAAATAAGGTCATCAGAACCACAAGCGTCAACTTCAACGAGGATGGATAGTGACAATAATTGAAAATGTTCTAAATTTTGTTTCCATGCATAGATAAGATATAAAAATCGCATATTTCCTGTGTAAGAAAAGCTGTAATATGAATCGGAATGTATATTTTCATGCAAAATAAAGAATCAATAAAAAAGTCATCAATGTTTTTTACAAAGGATTTTTTATGAATTAAAAATTTAAAATTTTTTGGGCAAAAAATATTTTTTTTCTTCATACATTTATTTATAACTGCGAAACTGTTGCTTATGTAGCGAAACGTTGTATGAACAGATTAAAGGAATTGTAATTTTTAATTTTTTCAAATTTGTTTCCTAAAAACGTGACAAATTCCCCTATACAATACTAACTAACTTCAAATTAATTTTTAAATTATTATTTGATGTACCATGACCAAACTAATTTTTGGGTCTACTTTCATAACCAATTATCAGAATTGAGTCCCGAATCAATCACCTGAAAAATGTTGTACTGTGTTATCTACAGTATTTTTCAATGAAGATGAGAAAATTCCAGATGAAAGTAAGAAACTTCCAAATGAATATGAGTTAAAGACCTGCAGTGTTACAACAACTAGTAAGTTTGTTTTTGTCATTGGTTTGAGTACGAATTGGTGCGAAAGATTCGTTTTTGTTACAAGTTGTTGCTGTTACTTTCTGAAATTGTTTGAGTTTGTATTGTTATAATAATAATATTTGTGAATAATTAATAATCTGTGAAGAATAACAGTATGCCTAAAAATGGGTTTTCTGGTTACTTTTTGTAACTTGGGCTGATAATAGTTTTTACTTTTGTTACTTTAAAAGATTAAAATTGTGTGAATGCGTAAGAGGTTTTAACATGCCAAATAAAAAGAAACAAATATCATAGAGCAAAAACAATTGTTTTGCAGAAATGTATGTACGTTATTCATTATTAGATAAATTGAAAGCAATGTCGTGGTCAGTTTAAAAAGTGTTAGTATGTTAGGAAAAAATGAGAGTGTAATGCAAATTTGAAAGGCAAAACTTGATCGTGTGGCACCCAAGTTAGTGCCGGTTCACACATGCAGGGTTGTTAAAAGTTAAAAGTTTTAACAAAATTCGTCAAAATCGTCACGAACATTTAACAATATCGTCAAATATTTAAATGTTTCAAATCAGAGGCTATTTAACTGCCCGTCTATACCAGAGATAATTATTGCGACATATATTGCAGTAAATGTCAAAATTATGTTATCTTTAATGTAGACAGCAATTATTTGTACCGGCAATTCATGTTGCAATAATTGTTAGTCCATTTTCGTTGACAATTATTGCTATCATAAAACGTCAAATTTGGTTGTCAATTGAAAAAAAGAAGCAAAACAGATAAAAAAGTAGAAGCAAATTGCGTAATAGCCAATTTACACTACAACGAAATCTAGTACTTACGAGATTTCGAGCCAAATCTAGTGGTTTTTGACTAGATTTCCCATACAAAACAAAATCTACTTTGTGACTAGATTTCGACGAAATCTACTCAAAATCTAGTAGTACTTAGTTTTGCAACTATGGTTTTTTCCATATAGCACTAAAAAATACTTCCCTGCATAACAAAAATATGACATTTTAATTAAAAACAAAACAAAAACTGTTGAAAAAAATAAAAAAAAAAATTGAGAATTTGTAAAAAAAAGACAAATAATTGGTAAAAAAGTGATATTGATTATAAACTAAAGATAATGCAAATTTTTTAATGTCTATTTCTTTTTGTGTTTGTATGTGTTACACAAAAATATTTTAGTCATTGATTTGTTGTAAAAACAAAATCTCGCTAATGTCAAAACGGTATAATGTGAACGCACTAGATTTTGAGGAAGATTTCAAATGAAATCTACTAAATTTCGTTGTAATGTAAATGGCCTATAAGAAAAAAATTGAATTTGTGAAATGGTAGCAAATTATAATTGCAGTAAAAGAATAAAATTAAAGTTAATAAACACTAAAATTAAATTACAAAAATTATTTTTATTAATATAATTTTTTTCTTAATCGACCTTTATTATTTAAACTTATATGAATTTTTTAAAGTTTTTTATAAAACAATATTAATTTTCCTTTAACAAAAAAAAAAAAATTAATAAAATTAACATTTTTTATATAAAAAAAGACCTCAAGCTTAAATAAATTAATACATATTTAAATAACAAAGTCGAAAATAGAAAGAATTTATATTATTAAAAATAATTTTTGCAAGACAGCGCCAGTTTTTACACTGCACCTTCTTTCTTGATTTTTTTCAAATTATGAGTTAACATAAATACGTTTTCCCATGCCTTTAACATAAGCTGAGCAATAAGAAATATCGCTCTGTTATTCTGCCGACGTCATTGCCAACTTGCTGAGATATCTATCTTTAGTGTAGACCTAGGGTAAGTTTGTCTTTAAAAATTAAATTTTTTATTGTCAAAAAAACCGTTTAACAGTTTTTATTCAAACAAAACAATTAAAAATTAATTTCGAATTACAAGCAAAATTAAACTTGCTTAAGTTTTTGAAAAATATATAAAATGAAACTACTTTATAATCATTTATCATTAGTAAAAATACATATGTATGTAAATGAAAGCATTATAATAATTTTACAACTTCTTTGAGTTGATTTTTTCCAAAAGATATTAATATCAAAACCTTTTCGTCAAAATTTTTAAGTCTTTACTCTTTTATTTTGACTGGAATCTCTTTTAAGATAAAAAATTAGGAAAACTTAGCAAAAAAATAAAGTAGTATTTCCTTTTAAAATAATAGACGTAGTTATTAATTTAAAATTATTTGTAACAGAATTTCCTAAATCAAATCTTTTTTTATTTGAATGCATTATTCAACATAGAATGCCACACAATTATTAATAAATTCATTGTGAGCTTCAACATTAATTGCGAATTTAGAAATTTTTTCTTTTACGTAAACACCAAGGTAAACTTCTTCCCTAGTTAAACAATTTTAAGAGTCAACAAAATTAATTTTATCAAACTTTCAAATTCTTTCTTTCAAAAAAATTGTTAAGACAGTTTTAAAAAGTTTTGAATTTGAACACCTTCACGGTTAAAAGTCTTATTTATATTATTAATACGCTAAAAATGTATTTTAAAAAACAAAAACACAACTCAATTATATCATTTAAATTTTCTAATATACCTTTTGCAGTATCGATGGCGTCGTAGTTCGAAAAATTGAATATTACGTTTCGTTCTGTTCCCAATATAATTGAAAATATTTCTTTTTAACAAGAATAAAAACTGGAAATTAAGCACGGCAAACAAAATCTTGTTAATTGAAAATTTTGTATTCCCAAAAATGACTTTGATAATATTTCTTGTAAGTCATTTTTAACATAAAGGAAGTTTTAAGCACGCATATTGATGCCAAAAAATCGTCATAACACTATAGCTTTTATTCAAAAAAGCGTAATTTTACTGTATTTTTAAAAAAATCGTCAAAATGACGAAAAATCGTCACATCTAACAACCCTGCACACATGTCAAGTTTAACTCGTCAAGTCTTGAGCTTTACGGAGAGAAGGGAAAAGAGAATGCCATTTCCTTTCCCCTCTCTCCTAAAAACTCTAGACCAACCAACCAACCAACCAACCAGCCAGTGATGAACACTTAGTGCTTTTGGCACTATTTATGGTGCTTTTTGATGCCTCAAAACGCCAAAATTTTTTCCTTAGTGCCAAACTAAGAAAAAGCACTAACTTGGTGCTTTATCAATTTTTCGTTAGTGCCTTTAGTGCTTTTTACAATGTTTGTTTTTTTCTTCCATTTTTTAAAACTACGATTATATAGAGGATGATTTAGATGAGCTTTGCTATTTGGGGCACAATTTTGAGAAGGCCTGTAAAGAGTTAAAGATTTCAAATGATAAAAAAAGTGATAAAAGAAAGTGGCATTCGTTTTACCAAAAATTTTATTTACGAGGTTAGAGCTAGGCTTCCTAGCCATTTGGAAATTTTACGAAACGTTGCACTATTTAGCGTTGACAACATATTTAGTAATTGTTATAAAAACGATGCATTTCGGTAAACATTTTTTTGAAGTTGTAGACACTGTTTCAAAAATGGAAAATGGCTTGGAAAATATTAGGAATTGTTAAAAAACATGCAGTCTGAAACCGAACAAAAAAAAAAAACCCAAACACTTTTTAAACAAAAAAAAAAAAAACCGTAGCTTGGTATAAGCAAAGTGTTAAATAAATAAAAAACAGCTGGCAGAAAATGCTTTAATAACGAACGTTGTGTAACCTGGCATTTTTCATGCGCTTTAGTTTTCCCCGTGTTGTGCACTTCTACTTCTAGTGCTATTGCACTAGAGTATCAGAATGCAAACATACATGTTTTTTCTATATTACACCTTATGTGTGTTCTTTATTCAGAAGCTTACATAGGTTAAAATAATTGGATAATATCATACGCCAATTGTTTTATGAAACTGTGCACAATTTTAATTTAGATTTATTTAGACGATATATAGGCCATTATTAAGTTTTATAAACAATGGTCGGTCATTGCAAATTTTCGGTAATTGCAGCAGGCCAGTTTTTTTCGAGTTACGAAAATCGAGCTCGCATTGTATTACTTCAAAACTGTTTTATGGCTAATTCAAACTCAACTGATGATGATCCAAATGATTTGGATGATATTATTTTTATTGAAGATACAATTTAGGGATTAGATTTTCATGCACTAAAAACTCCAAAATATCCATTAAAAAAATAAAAAATATGCACTAAAAACTATTTAAAACAAAAAAAAAAAAAAAAAACTAAAAAATTCTATTGTTGTTTTTATACAATTGTTATTAATACACTCATAAAATATTACAGCAACTGATTGTGGGTGTTTAAATTCGTTTTCCGTACTGTTAAAATATAGTTTTATATATAAAAATATAGTTTTTTTTACGAATAATTATGTTTCTAAATGTTTGTTATTCAAAAAGAAACTACCAAAAAATAATGTTTTTTCGTATTTCTATGTAGTTTGATTTTTGTCCGTTAAAATATATTTTTTTAAAGTAAAAACTATTCAATTTTAAAGAATATGCTGTTTAATAAATAAAAAATTTAAAAATAAATTTAAAATCATTTTTTAAATGAAATGTAAATGTTCCGTGTTTAAATGAATTTTAAGTTGTTTAGAATGAATTTTCGTTTAAATTTAACGACGTAATATTTTGAGTGTAGGTATAATATTTTTTAAAAATTAATTTTAATAACTACATAATTTAAATTTTTATTTGCAAAATTAAATAAATACTTTTTTATATCATCAAAAGTAAACCTTTGTCTGCTTTGTACATGGAAAATGATCTCTCAAAGTCAACCGAAGTTGAAGCATACTTGAAGGATGGCAATTCATTTAGAGAATTTTAATTTTCTAATTCAGATCCCACATTTGATTCTAGATCAAAAATAGTTTAAATTGGTTTTATTATATGAAATCCCTTATTTTTTTGCAAAACGTTTTGGATTTTTTTTTTAATTTGTTGGGCTTCCACATTGTTTCACGTATGAAATCAATATTATCGAATTGGCTTCTAATTTCCTCTGCAACTCGATGTAACCCATGTGCCTAGCAAGGAACTTGTAACCGTTTTGGATAAATTATGTTAGCTCAAAAAAAAATTATTTATTGATTTAAAATTTTTTTATTGTTTTATACAATTTTGAAATTTTTTGAAGAACTGTTTTTATAATATGGAAATTTAAAAAATATGTCACTAAAAAATGTTAAAATATGCATTTAAAACCAAAATATGCAAAAATATGCATTTTCACCAAAATATGCAACAATATGCAAAAACAAATCGATGCCATTTTAACGCAAATTTAATGATTCGGAAAGATAACTGGTCGACATCGATCTTAGACTATCGACAAAAAACAAGCATTTCCATGGAAATCGCATCCCTAATAATAATACATAATACATTTAAAAATGTTTATATACAAATATTTATTATTTAATCTTAAATAAAAATGGTCCCCATCAACGCCGTCGCCTCTTTTTAAAATTTTGGAGGTATATAATATAATTAAATTGTAAAAATGGCTTAAGCTTCGTACAGACGGTGGTCAGATCTTACAATGTTGTCATTAAAATTGACTAATAATGTCTTGCAACTGTGTGAACATTGTACGCTATTTTCATTTGGCAGATGTGTTAAATTTATGCATCAGTTAATGGCACCATTGTCAGAAAAATGACAACATTATAAGATCAGACCATCGTCTGTACAAAGCTTTAGTGCTTTTTTACGCTTTTTTTTGTTCGAAATAGTGCTTTTTTTAAATTTTAAAGTGCTTTTTGCTCTCAAAAAGTTGTCATCACTGCAAGCAACTTGTGTTCACATAGTTCATACTCAAAGACTGTTAAGACAACAGAATGGATGTTTTTTTGCCAAAAAAAAAATAATTTGAGACCAAAATAAAATAAAAAATGATAATTCAGAATAATTACTAAAACATATATTTTTTATTTAAACAATTTGGCTCGGAAATGAATTACAATTAAAAAAGTCCTACTTTCAGAATCCGAAAATGGGTCAAAATCGAAGTGGTGCTCTAATATGGACTAAAAGGGTTGATAGCTTAGGTATTCTAGATTTCAGAACTATATAGCTTATATTCAGAATTTGTATAGAATTTTTTAACAGAGCATATCTGAAAGTGCATTTATGAGATTTCTAATTAAAAAAAAGTCCTACTTTCCGAACCCGAAAATGGGTCAAAAACGAAATGGTGCTCTAATAGGGTTGATAGCTTAGGTATTCTAGGTTTCTGAACTATATACCTTAGTAGTTTTCCTGTTTAACGAACCTTCGATTCTGCGAACATCGCATTTAACGAACACACAAGTTTGCTCCATTGAGTACCTTATATAGCGAACAAAAAATTTTTGTTTGGGCTCAATTTAGCGAACAAATAAAATTCATAATTTAAGTTTAAAAAAGCATAATGTGAAGTAATTTCTAACTAAAAACAAAGTGAGTAGGAAAAGTACCGCTTTTTTATGTTTTGTTTATGTAACATTTTTGTTTGATTATACTGCAATGATCAGTTACGCATATTCTTTCGATCATGAAAAATATTTTGAGCAACAAATAAAACACATACATATTTGCTATCAAAAGCTTCGAAATTTTTTTTAAAGGTTTAACAAAATAAGGTTAATTTGTCAACTTTATTGCTTTTACAACGTGACAGACAGAAGGAAGACAGACGAAGTTTGTTGGTAAGAGGGCGAAGCTGTATGCGTGACACACTTTACTTTTTTTCTCTAGCCTACAAACTTCGTCTGTCTGCCTTCTATATGTCACGTTGTAAAAGGGGACTTTTAAGACTTTTATTTTAGATTTTATGCTACCTTTTTAATTTTTTTTAATATATTATGCAGATCTCAAAACATATTTCAAAATAAACGACAGATAATACAGTTCTAGTTATTTATTTATTCATAACATGGGTACTACACATAAGTATGGCATATAACGAACTTTTCAGTTTAACGAACAGGCCTGACAAAGTACTGGCTCGTTAAACCGGAAAACTACTGTATTCAGAATTTGTATAGTTTTTTGGAACAGAGCATAGCTAAAAGTGCATTTATGAGATTTCTAATAAAAAAAGTCCTACTTTCAGAACCCGAAAATGGGTGGAAAATGGTGCTCTAATATGGACTAATAGGGTTGATAGCTTAGGTATTCTAGATTTCAGAACTATATAGTTTATATTCAGAATTTGTATAAATTTTTTGTAACATAGCATAGCTGAAAGTGCATTTATGAGATTTCTACTAAAAAAAGTCCTACTTTCAGAACCCGAAAATGGGTCAAAATCGAAATGGTGCTCTAATATGGGCTAATAGGGTTGATAGCTTAGGTATTCTAGAATATTCTAGGAAATAAAGAAATGGTTTACTTTATTGAGTTAGTAATTTTGGTAAGAATCTTATTTTTTCCATGATTTTTCTCTATGGAACAAATCACTGTGCAACGCTCAAACCTTGCGATAAGTATCCTTCTAGTATTTTTTTTATTTAAGAAAGCAAAAAATTCTTTTGTTTGTTTTATTAAAGAATCTCTCCATACATGAATAAAACGCTCTTAAATCTTTAATTTATATTTTTCTTAATCTTAAAAAATGCCTTGAATATAAAAAATTCCTTCAACCATAAGAGATTGAAGCAAATTAACCAACCACTCACTCTTCGGTTGTACTTTTATCCTTGAGTAACTCAACAAACAATATTTTGTTTTTAAAAAATTTTGATTATGTTTTTTTATTGTTGTTGAAATCCCAGTTAACTAATCTTACATAGAAATAGAGTTATTATATGTATGTATGAAGGTTTTTTTATAGCTATTTTTAATTTAAACCATTAAAACTAAAAATTACAAATGGAATATGTTTGTTAACACGAGTTAATAAGTTTGGTAAAATTACAGTTGTTACCATTGTTGCCTTCGCCGCCACATAAATTGTTGCTATTTGTGGAGCCATTGCCGATATCTTGTTTATGAAAACGGTTAAGATTGATATAGTTGTTACTAGGATTGGCCATGTTATTTGTATTGTTTATAATGGATTCGCCCATTCTTCTGCTAGATATATTGAGTTGAGAGTGGCGTAGTTGCGCCTGTTGTAGAGCAGGTGATGTTGTAGATGTTGCTGTCGCTTTTGGTCCAATATGTATAGTATTCATATTAGTCGGTATCGTTGTGTTCAAATGTTGCGTGTGTTGCTGTTGTTGAGGATACAAATTTTGTTGCAGAGCAGTTGGTGTATAATTTGCAGTGTGTCCTATTATAGAATTCATAAAACCATTGGCCACTACAAAATTTCTAAAAAAACAAAAGAATTTATTACAAAAATAAGCAATAAAACAATTGGAAAATCATTAAATAATTAGCTCTAGATTTAATACTGATAAGAGGACATGAATGTACATTTTTTCAGTAGTATCTGTCTATTAATAGTTTAATGGGAAATGTGTGCCGGTAAATGTCGTAAAATTTCAAACTCGTGTTAATTTAATTACGTCCGTTAATCATAATTTTTCTTTAGTTTTGTTACCGTTTTGTTAAGTTTTTTGTTTTACTTCCGTTTGTTTTCTGCTTTATAGTGTTTTAATTTTTATTTGAAAAAAGGTGTAATAAAAGTAGAAGGCAGGTTAAAAATGAAATAAAAGAGCATAGTTATTAAATTGTTAAGTTGTATTTAACATTCTTGACAACTCTAGGCCAAAATTATCCATAATTAGTATATATTTTGCACCGTATTAAAATACATGTTTATTGAAAATTTTACACTCCTGCAATTAAAAATAACGTTCTTATCAACAAAATTCAAAAAGGACTTAATGCATACTCATTTCGATAAATAATAAATAAAACAAAACTTCTTTCACCATCATAAGATTAAAATCTTTTTTCCGTCTAAAATAAAGCTAATTTTGTTTTTTTAATGATGACTTATTAATTTGCAATGCAAGCTGATTAGATTTGCAATGATCTGACCAGCGCACAGTAACGCGATATGAGTTTTTTTCGTTGCAAAAATCATAACTTTTGAACCAAATGAGATAATCAACAAATTTTAAAGGCATATGATAGATAACACTGGTTTACAGCCAAAAAATACCAAGAACGCCACATGCCACATACCCTTGTGGAGCCCAACCATCAGTTTTGGAATTTGGGAATTTACGTTTGGGAATTTACATTGAAACGACAATAAAAAAATAAAATTTGTTTTTGTTTTCAATACAAGTTCCCGATGCACAATAATAGACCTGCCTGTTTTTTAAAATTAAAATGTAAATCCGGGAACTTGTATTGAAAACAAAAACAAATTTTATTTTTTTATTGTCGTTTCAATGTAAATTCCCAAACGTACCACAAAATTTTGGAAAAACCTTAATTGCTTAAAAATCCGATGCACAATAATAGACTTGCCTGTTTTTTAAAATTAAAATGTAAATCCGGGAACTTGTATTGAAAACAAAAACCAATTTTATTTTTTTATTGCCGTTTCAATGTAAATTCCCAAACGTAAATTCCCAAATTCCAAAACTGATGGACGCCGAATATAGTGTGTGAGCAATGAAGATGAAAATATTGTCGTTCCGCAAAATCCTTAATAAAAACTTTATTTTTCATCCGATAAAATATTGGTAATTAAATAAACTATTAGGTAAAAAAATAAAACATTCCGGATCTTTACTATAACGTAGAAAAAAAAACGAAATAAAAATGAAAATTTTTGAAACAAACGTAAAAAATAGGCAAATTTTGAATTTTGAGGTGCCATAACTCAGCCATTTCTTATCAGATAGAAATTTGCAGCATATAGGCGGAAAAGGCATATAATTACCTTTCCAACGATATGCCATTCATCTCGATCGGACTTGGTTGGTTGGGCTCCACAAGGGTTTGAGTGGGACCATACACCGAAAAACACAAAAGTACCGTTATCTAAAAAACGGTACTTAGAAAAAAAAATTACAGCGATTTTCGTGTTCAGGAGGTCCCAATTAACTTATCTAGGCATGTGGCGTTCTTGGTATTTTTCCAAATTAAAAATTTGTAAAGCAGTGTAATTGATAAATGAAATGAGTGTCTGAAAAATTTTTTTTTAATTTTTTTGTAAAATATTGGTCACAATCCGTAAAAGAATGTATATTGTCAGCTCATTATAGGTTTGACCTACCGAACATTTTTGATATATATTTTCCCTTCCCTTTAAACCGGTTTCACCAACTTTTTTATGGTTTCTGAGATAATAAGCATTAATTTTGCTCCATATCAACTATTTTAATGTTTATTAGGTATTGTTTTTCTCTATATGCCACTGTTTGGCGAATGCAGAAAATTCCTCATACAAAAATAAATTTAACTCCTGGATTGCTTCATTGCCATAAAAAAAATAGTGGTAAAAGCAAAATAAAATATTAACAAATCAAAACACAGCAGTAAATATACGAACGCATCACAAAAAGCTATTTTTTTAAAATAAATTCAGAAAAGTGGCGTATGCGGTACAAAACAATAATTTTCACTTTCAATAAAATGCTTTCAAACTTCTATGTTCGTTAATGAACGTTAAAAAAATGTTCCTTTTTATATGCCAGAAGCAGTAGTGAAAACACTAAAAAAAATCCTATCGGTTATATTTTCAGAAAAATTCATGTCATACATATGCGCCGAACCAATAATGAGCTGACGATATCTAAATGACTAATCATTTCTAAACTATAATAATTTTATAACTCTTTTCGTTGCTTTACGTGCCGCAGTGATGAAATAAGTGGATCGAAAGATGCTGCTAACATGTTGAAGTGATCCTCATTTTTTCACCCTTGATGACTTGAAAGTGTTCAGCAATCTATATTTGTTATAAAATTTGTTTAGGGACTGCTGTGCTTCATCAGAAAGCTATCCAATTGCCAATAATATTCTATTATGTCATTGCCATGCGACAATATTTTATGAACTTTTAACATTTTTCTGTAGATATACTTCTGCTAAAGGAGATAGAGTTATCGAAGCATATTCTCCATATTTTTCAGAATCAACTTTTCTTTGCAGTTTAAAACATTCAAGATCGTTCCCAATCTCTTAGCGATTTTATTATTTATTCCTGTGATTCGAGTTACAGCCTCATCATATTCCAACTTATTTGAAAAACGCATTCTGTATTCGATTCGTCCCTTGTCTTTGTTTGATGTATTTTTATCAAAGTGTTCCCCCTCTTGTGGAAGCGCATACGCTAAATTAAATAAGAATTCCATACACCTTATTCTTGCATGCAATGGTGAGATTCCATATTTATATTTCTCTTCGTTTGTAGAATCGTTTAAATTGCCGAAGTTCGTTTGCGTCATTTAGCAAATTGGTATTTGTCAGTTCGTTAACGACTTTTCCTTCAACCATGGTCAGAATTTAACAAAGGATCTCAGGTGAGCATTTCAAAATTTTTTCAAAATTTTAACTCTAGCAAAAAATGGTGCAGGGACGGGCAGATGGAAACTTTTGCATTAGGTAAAGGAATAATCAAAGAACTTATTTTGAAAATACGACAAATATAGAAACTTATAGTTTCTTTTTTATTTTCCATCAAAGTTGAGGAATATTGAAAAAATGGATAGTTGGCAAATATCGATTTACCTGGACAAACACAAAGCAAACAGTACAATTAATATTCTTTCCCTAATAAATAGATCTATCAATGGCATTACAAAAGAATGACGATCCGTTACCTAATTTTCGACACACTGTATTTGAAAGCGGACCAAAGTACCTAAAAATGGTTTGTTTTTTTTAACCAAAAATCTGATTGTAATAAAAGTAGCATATTTGAAATCGTTGGACAATTTCTTGTAAAATAGGTGTATTCAATATTTTTTTAAAAACACATGAAATTTTTGATTTTTGCAACCTCACTTGTTCTACAGTTGCCACTGAGCAGCGGTAAACTTTGGGTATCAATTTACATAAAAAGAGTTTTATTTTGTGACGGAAAAAATTAAACTCCTCAAATGAGTTTTATTTTATTAATGTGCTGTTTTCACAACACAAGTGACTGAACGTGTAGTAAAATTTATATGGAAAACACTCAAACAACTGAGTGCTTTTCATATAAATTTTACTACACGTACAGTCCCTTGTGTTGTAAAAACAGCACATAAGAGTTTAATTCGAAATTTTTATTTTAAGTTGAAAAATAACTGTTTTAGATGGATTTTTTGTTTTTAATTTATTAAATAACTTTAATAAAATAACTTTTTTAAAACTGTTACGGTCCCTGCTTTTTTGAAATCATCATCATATGATTAGATAATAGTTAGAGCTAAACTACAATACAAATCCTTAATTGGAAACAAGAAATAGTCCCTCAAAGATATCACACTGACAGAAAGCGATAAGAACTCTAGTGGCTGCTTAGTCAATTTAGATATTTAGAAAGATTGTCTACATATACATACTTGTTAACCATTTCTTACTTTTCGAGTTTGATCAATGAATTAAATTTCAATTTATATAGCTTTCTTGCAATAGTCCTATTTCACATACTTTTTGGTTAAACGAAAAAGTTATTAGATGAAAACTTTTGATCGTAAGCTCCATAACTGTTGCACAATGTTCAGAAATCACATTTTTTTTGCTTAATGTCACGTATTCAATAAAGATCTAAAATCTTGCACAAATACTTTTTTAACTTTAAATTTTGAATTAACAAATAGAAACTGGGAATTATCTCCTTTCGTAGGTACTTTATATTATATTCATTGCTATCCAAAGGATAGCTAAGGTAAAATGTAACAAGAAAATACAATATAATAGTCTGGTAGTGTATAAAAGTCATTCCTAAAAATTTAAGGAATAGAACTATTACAAAAAAGCTTTATAAAATACATAACTGAAATGTAACTCATAGAATAAATTCGAAAAATAAAAAATTTTGAAATGCGCATAGGAATAGCTTATCCCATCAACAATAAATTTCAAGTGTTTTTATCAATAATAAAAACTGGGAATTAAGCACGAATAACAAAATCTTTTGAAATTAAAATTTTGTATTCCCAAAAATTGAAATTACTTTTTGATAATTTTGAATTAACTTTAAATTTAAATTTTAAAATAATTAGAAAAAAATTATTCTCTAAAATTCATGCTTATGATCATTTTGAAAAAAGGGTCAATGTATATCAGTGTTGCCAGAAGAAGAAGGGGAAAATCCCTACATGTAGGTATTTTTGATAGTTAAATAAAAGCGTAGGGAAAATCGGTCATATTTTTCGTAAACTCCAAAATGTAGGGATTTTTCGTCATATCGTATTATTTGTAAAAGAAATGCTGAAAATTACGTTTTTTTAATGATAATTTATTGTCTCCGGTGGAGAGGTTGTTCACAACCCTTAATTGTGAAACTTTCAAATGAATCATTATGAATCGCTTATAAATCTTGCAACAAAGAAAGTCTTAAAATGTGTAACCACAAAAAATATATTTACAGAGTTATTTGTGGTTTAAAAAGTTGGCGACACTAATATGTATATAGGTGTGATCCCGTACTTTTTGGGTAAAGTTCGGTAAAATGAGAGTATGCAAAAATTTCTCTCACTAATAGACAAAAATGTACAAAAGTACGGGAACAATAAAAACCAAATTTCTGATCCAAAAGAAAACGTTAATATGAAATATGTTTAAACAAATACATAAATGACACATTAACGTGCATAAAATTAAAATTCAAGCATAAACTTACATATTTTAACGTTTTCTATTATTTATTTTATAAATATTTCTTATATTAATTAGTATTGTGGTTATTTCATACATTAATTATGTTGGTTAACTTACTGGCAGTTTTTTATTTATTTTTGACACAGCTGATTGTTTAAAAATTTTATAAATTTGCCAAAAAAAAAGTACGGGCGTCTTCGTGCAAGAAGAAGAATATTTTTCTCTTAAAATCTCCACCTTACCAACCTTTGAGAACGGGAACAGTTTTCGGTAAGATTGGGGGGATCCCGAGGGTTCCCAACGTTGAGTACAGGTTCACACCTAATGTTGAAATACTTAATTGAATTTAATAAAAAATACATACACATGTATTAATTTTTTTTTAGTTTTGTACTTATTTTATGTCAAAGCTTTAATATACATATTCGAATAAAATTTATTATTTATAACTAAGGTTTTTTCTTCTATTTTAATGATAATAAGCGTAGGGATTTTTATAGAGGAAATTTTTTCGGCGTGTAGGTAAAAATCGGATATGTAGGTATTTTTTTCGAAAATTCTACTGGCAACACTGATGTATATACATAAGCGTTGCCGTTTTTTTTCGATTTCTTATATTTCCCCCCAAATCGGTTCAGTTTTATGTAAAAAAATACAAAAAAATTATAAAAAAAACATTTAACAAAAATATGATATATGTATGTCAATATTTTAGCCCTTCTAGTCAACAACATTAGCCTCGAAGAAAGTTTTTTGCTAAAATTAATATTTTAGAAAATAATGAAGAAAATAACAAACAAAATATCAAACATTTATTATAAGTTTTATATATATAAAAGGGGGATTTAATGTCAAGTGACCCAATTTTGAAATCGATGTCTTCCGATTTGGATGAAAAGGTTAGTCCTATTGGATAGTAGTTCAGACACTAATTTCCAACAATATCGGTCAAAAAGTTTCTGAGTTAAACGATGTCAAAGTTTGCCATACAGGTATTCTTTTTCATCCATGTTACTTTTTACCTATGGGTGTTAGCAAAATTTGTCCCAAGAAACTTAGATAGCTATTTGATCAATTTATTTTAAAAAATGTTTTTGTTTTTTTTAAATTTTAAAAATTTTTTTTTTTAAATTTAAAACTTGGATAGTAAAAAAATAAAAAACAGTTTTAAATTTAAAAAAAAAAAATTTTACAATTTCTACATACATGCTATTTACTAATAGACTTCATGACTCAGATAAATTAAAAATAAAAACTTACCTATACTGTTGATCAATTTGAGCTTTTTCAATACGCTTATCCTTTGCTCTACGATTTTGAAACCATATTTTTATTTGGGTTTCCGATAGTCCCAATGATTCGGCTAGTTCGAAACGTTTGCTACGTGATATATACTCATTACGATGAAATTCGACTTCTAAACGTAAGGTCTGCTCATTACTAAAGGTGGTACGTTGACGACGTTGTCTACCCTCCTTGCGACGGCGACGAGCCACTAAAAAACATATTTTTAAACAAATACTTGCATTAAAATAGAAAACAAAAACTGTAACAGTTAATAATCAAAAACATGCAATTAAAAAAACATTTATAATCATGAAAAAAAAAATTCTCTTATCCAGTTTTTATCTATAATTTTTAATGCCTCTTAAACACGCATTAAATTTTTCCCCTAATGAAGATGTTAGAATGAAATTAATCTTTCATTTTTTACACAACCATTTAGTATTAAAAAAGTTTTGAGTTCTAAAATAAAACACTTGAGCTTTTGTTGTATAAACATCCTTATAATACAGGATTATCCATTAAGTGGTATCAAAATTGCCGGTCTGGCAAGGCTGCCAGCTGTTAAATATCTGTCATCTGAAGTGTCATTTATTTAGTGAAAGGTTTGCCAATTACAACTATGGATCGTGTTTATGTTCGCAAATAATGGGTTATAAAGAAATTCAAAGAGACTGGAAGAGTTACAGATGTGGTCAGGCTTGTGTGTCATCGCAATGTGCGCACTGCCGAAAATATCGCTTCTGTTAGTGAAAGTGTAGCGGCTCAATGGCTTTCTCAGCAAATTGGGCCTATTTTACGGCTTATTTTTGACCAGCAATTGAAGATTATGAACTGAACGATATATGGTTTCAACAAGATTTTGGCGTAATTTCAAGTCAAAGCCAATGTCAAAGTCAATTGCCCACCAAGATCATGTGATTTGACGCCGTTCGACTTTTTTTTAGTGGGCCTGTGTCAAAGACTCCTTTATTGCAACATAGTCATATCTCAAAAAAATCAAACTGTGCAAAATGCGATTAAAGTTTTCAAAATGTACCTTTATATACAGATTTAATAAAATTTATTTTGCAATAACTTCAGTTCAGTTTGATATATAAAGCTGATTCTTGTTTTACATATAAAGAAGGTATAAAGGAACACTTTTGCTTAACTAATTTAAACGTTTTAATTGAGATAGGACTATGTTGAAAACCGATTTGAAAAAAACAATCGCAAATTATCGCCGAGACACCGCCCGAAATGTGCAAAGAAGTGTTTAAAAACTACATCAAAAAGATCGACTACTGCAACTAATCAAAAGGCGGTCATTGAAATGACAATGTCCAATAATTATAATGAAATAAAAGTTTTATCCAAATCATAGCCTTAAGTGTGTTTTATTTAACTTTACGTTTGAAACAACCAGAAATGGATAACCCTATAGGACAAGTCTTTGTTAAACAATCCCTCAAACGCACTGTCGCAAAATGTTGCGTGTGAATAAAAAATGGTTAACAATTAATTAAAGACCACAACGAACAAACATTATAAACTTATGAATTACATATTTGTTGATATCTGCATTATAACAATTCATATTTATACATTCCGTTTAACACTTGTTCACCAAATACATACTCATAACTGTAATGGGAAAAAACATCCTCCCACCCTTCAGTCACAAAACAAAAAACATTCAAAATCTTTAACTGATCCGGGAATTTTCACACAATACGAACATCTGTGTGTGCTTGCCATAGTGTTCTATTGTTCGTTTAACGTTTTACATGCTTGTCTAGGCAATTTGAAAATATTTAAAAGAACTAACAAGCGAAGGATGGAAGGATGTTTAATACTGTTAATAATTTTTTTGTTGCTTCATGGTCAAAATATTGATAAAATTTTTTCATGCGAAAAATATAAATTAAAAAGTTATAACAAAGATTTTCATTTGATTTTTTTTTAATCTGGCATTTTTGTATATAGTCCGCCTTAAAACGGTTTAATTAGTTTGTTTTAAATTTATGGCAAATTTGACTTGTTTTATACAATGTCTAAATAATGATCTTAAAATTTTAAATGCAATAAGGCAAACTTTGTAGTTTTCTATTGTTTCATAGTGGTTGTATTTGCTATAATTTTATGTATAATGCATTACAGCTTTTACCCGTGACTTCGTTCACTTGAAAATTAGAGCAAGATTAAAACAAAAGGGTTTATAAAAAATTTACAGAAATTTCATGTAGTTTTCTACGTCGATACTTATTTTATGTTGAAATATTTCTATAAACAATATTATAGGACCTATTATTTTTCGCCCACACATACATACATATACGTTTTGATATTCGATATTCTTGAGCAACCGACATTCAAAGTTTGGTATTTATCGTAAGAAAAAATAAATGTGTAAAACATGCTTTGTCAGATCAAAGACAACCAGTTTTTACCCGACTGCCAATTTCTTTATTACATTTACATCGTTAGATTCGTCTTAAAAACCAAATCAATCAAACCTATAGAAGAGTTTTAAAATAAAGGAAATTAAATAGGGATTACAAAAATATATACATATATAAAATAAAACATGTTTACAAATTTCGATTAACTTTTTCGTTTGCTAGAAATGAAATTTATTTCTTTAGTTGTATGGAACGTTCTTCCGTTTTTCTTTATCAGCTCTAGTTTTTGCAATAAAGCGTTATGTTAAACATTTGGGCACTTTCACCGTATATAGTAGCATAACTTGAGAAGGGTTCTCCCTATTCAGTAAAAAAACAAATCCGAAATTTGACAACAAAATAATGTTTAGCCTGTGTAAACATTCCCTGCGGGAAATTTGTATCAATTGTTTCAAAGACTGTTTCTGGGACTTGTAAAAATAGAACAAGTTAAAAAAAAGAACTCATGACCAGTGAAAGGAGAACCAATCATATATGTAAATGGTATATGAAGAACAAAAAGGTAGACAAAGTAATGAATTACAGTACAGTCTTCACAGTTCTAGGACTTCTTTTATTGAAATAATACTACATTGTAGTAACTAACACTAAACACGTTCATTGATAATAGATGTGTGACTTGTCAAATGGTGTCTGTTAGGTGTCAATTGACCCCCTCCATTGACAACCCGATGTAAAAGTTATAGGTCCCATTTATATAAAGTGTTAGAACTAGAACCGGTCTCTACCACAAAAGACCTATCACGGGAGTGCTTTAAGCTACGGTCACACTTATTAAATATTTGATCAAATAAGCGTAACCCCTACTTTTGTTAATAGTTAGTGAGATTTAAAATGGTCTTAATATTACAAAATAAACTAATTATACTACTAGACATAGCAAAAAACAGTTTTTTGTAAGATGTGGTATTTTAATCAAAATAAATATTGATATTAAGCGAAATGATTTTTTAGTTTGGTTGTTGGTTCCGTTTTTTTCGTCAAATATTTGATAAGTCTGACCGTAGCTTTAGTGTCAGCTCACTTCCCTCTAGGTCTATTTCTTAATTTGCCCATTAGATTTAGATATATCATTAAAGTTTAACAAAAAAAAAAAAAAAAATAAATTCAAATTGTATAAAAAATTTCGAGTTTTTTGTTTTTAGGATGCATAAAAAATAAAATGCAGCAACAAATTCATTTTTAATTAAATCGTGGTAGCTTAAAGATTAATCCATAGAAATTTAGAGCTTTTTTTTTATTGAAATTGGAGCACAACTTTTGAATTACTCGAGTAATTCGAACAATTTAAACCATTATTCAATTAATCGAGCAATTTTAAAATTCAAAAATCGATTAATTTCTAACTCAAACAAAAATAAAAGTCGAACAATTGAATACTGTATTGTTTAAATAAAAGTTTTATATTAAAAAAACACATTGATCCCAAAATCCTGGGATCCCGAAAAATTTCCAAAACCCCGAATCCCGGGGTTTTTAAAAACCAATACAGATCGGCAGCTCTAGCACATAACAGAGCTGTAAATGAATCTTTCTTTTTTGATTTTAAATCGTTACGAATTAGCTAAATTTTAAATTAATTCTTTTCACAGGAAAAAAAAAATTGAAGGAAATTTGAATCAATTCAAACGAATTAGGCAGAAATGAATTTCTATTCTTTTCCAATTCAAATGAATTTGTAGAATAAGTTGAAATTCGTTTTCAATTCAAATGAATCTGTAAAATGAATTGAAATTCGTTTCTTATTGAAATGAATTTGTTAAAGTGAATTGCAATTCATTTAACAGATCTTTCCAATTGTAGTAAAAGTACTAAGAATTTCAAATAAACGAACACAGCTTTGACAGCAAAACATGTTGTTAAGATTCGAAGTTGCTAAAGTCTTTAAAATTCGATTGAAAAATTTAAAAAAAAGAAATTTTCCACCATATACAAATATGAGATAATTTAAACAAAAAATTATTGGTAAACACACTCTTAATAATATCGAAATAAGAGCAAAATCAATTTCAAACGAAAATCTAGACTTGAAGCAAAGATATTTAAAAACAAGTTAGAGTGCTATATTCGGCTGTGCCGAATCTTTGATACCCTCCACCGACAGTTCGAATGTTTAAGGAGTAATATCTGTATGATGTCTTTTTATTATTATTATCTTAAACTGTGGCGATTTGTTATTAATTATGGTTTTAGGAGACTAAACTGTTTTCCGGGAGTAGGGCATATATGGGGCCTAGGGTAAATTATGTACCGATCTTCACGAAATTTCACAGTATCATTTATAGTCCTATAAAATTGTGACGAGCCAAAATTTGTTATGATTGCATTATTTTTTACGGTTTTAGGCGTACTAAACTGTTTTCCGGGAGTAGTGTTTATATGGGGCCAAGGGTAAATTATGGACCGACCTTCGCGAAATTTTACAGTGTAATTTCTAGTCGAATAAAACGGACTTGTGCAAAATCTTATGTCATTCCGTGCATTTATGCATCATTTATGTTAGTTTTTGTAACAAAATTATCAAGTTTTTGAAGGTGGTGGTTCCACATTTTGATTCATAGCTCTGGTCCTACTGAACCGATTTTGCTGAAATTCAATCCCAAACTGCTTAGGATAACTACAAGCAATTTGACACCTAGTTTGTTTATTTCTTTTGAGTTTTTCGAAAGTGAGCGTGTTTTCAACAGACGGACAGACGGACAGACGGACAGAAGGACAGACGGACAGACGGACAGACAGACGGACATGGCTAAATCGACTTAGAATTACTCAAGCAGCCAGAATATATATACTTTATGGGGTCTGAGATGAATAATAAAAAAGTTTCACACGGAATGACAAACTTAGTATACCCTCTTCACAACTAATTGTGGTGGAGGGTATAAAAACTTCTCCTGTAAAATTTTATTTGTGTTGGTTACATCATTTTTGCTATAAGGGCTCGATATTTTCACACTATTTGATAAAAATAAAAATTTAAGTTTCTTTTAGCAAATAAAAAAATTTTTTCCATTTTGATAGGATTTTCGCCTATACCTTATAATTTAATTCCTATTCCGCAGCTACCTGACAATTCCATTCCATTCCAATACAAAATCAATTCAATTCAAATGAGTTGGAAATGAGTTGCTAATTCTTTTTTCTAGTTCAGTTACAATTATTGAAAATCAATTCAATTCAACTGAATTGGAAATGAATTGCAATTCACTTTGACATAGAAACGAATTGCAATTCATTCATATGCAATTCATTTGACAAATTCAACAAATTCATTTGAATTGGAAATGAATTGCAATTCTTTTTAACCAAATTCATTGGAATTGACTCAAATTTCATTCAATTCCTTTTTTTGTGTGAAAAGAATTGATTCAAAATTTGCTTCAGTGCATGAGTGACTCACGAATTAATTCAAAAATGAATGATTCATTTACAGCTCAGGTACTTAGCAATTTATGGAATTTTAGTAAAAATCTAAATCATATGTTTAAGATAACTTTCCGCCGAATAGGAAAATGTAAGAATTCTCAGCAATTTGTCAACAACACTAACAATTAAACGTTAGTTTTAACTTAAAGAACATCAAGAGGCGTATAACTTTGTATTGAAATTTTTTTTTTAATAATTCTTTTTAAATTTACAAAACAAATTAAAATTTATAAATCAAAAATTACCTTTAAGTATGAACATTTTTCTTAAGAAACGTTTGGTAAGTTGTATAATCGTTCATGAATACGGGGGTGAATATTAGGGTATTCAAACGATCAACCGTTGTTTGATTACTCGAATAATTTTGGGAGAATTAACTGTTCGAAGAACTTAAAATTGCTTATTTTCGATTAACGAATAATTCGAATAATTTATATCGACTAATCGACAAACTTTAGACTTTGTTTTTGCGCATTATTAGTTTTTTCTCTTTTATGTAAAAAAAAAACAAGCCGAGACTTTTACCACAATGACTTACCACCTTATTCATAAAAAATATTTCTGTTTTATTAAAGGTTAATTAAACAAATTTTCATATAAAATTCGTCTTATAAACCTGTTATAAGCATGGAATATTGTTTATGAATAAAGCCTTTAAATGTGGAAGATGATTAAGTTTTGAGACGAATGAAAACAACCTTTTACAAGACCTTAACAAGACTATTAAATTTGTTAAAAAATCAAAAAGAGATTCAAGTGGTTTAATAGAAGGCTACCAATTTTTAGAAAAGACAAGAAAAAGAAAAACATTGAAATTGGATATGCTTTACTTTCAATCTCGCCTACGTCAACAATAATTGAAAGAATCTTTTCTTAATCAAGTTTCATTGTTGTTACTTTTAATAAAATTTTTATGTTAAAAAATATAATTTTTGGTCTTATTTTTTAAACTTCTAAACAAGACAAAATTAAAATTATTCGATTACCCGAAGAAGAAGAAGAGACACTGCAGCACTTATCCAATTAGATGAGCGATAAACACCTAGATAAGTGAACAGAACCCGTGATGAAGAAAATTTTTGTCTGGCACTGGCAGGACATAAAATAACGTATTAGGTTAAGATTTGATTAATTATTGTTAGTTCATATTTAATATATGAAGATTCAATAAATAAATAATGAAAAAAAAAAAAAAAAAAAAAAAAAATTCGATTACCCGAATAATATTAAATTGTTCGATTACTATTCGATTAAATTTTTACCTCGAATAATTATTCACGCGATTAATCGAAAAATACAAAACATCGATTAATTGAATACCCTAGTAGATATTTAGCTTTATTTGCTATGCTGAACCTACTTAGGACAACTACACCGGGAAAAAATTTAAGAAAACGTTTAAAGTTTCCTCACAGAAATCTAAAACTTATATTTTTAAACTAGTATAAGTTATGCTAGCCTGTCAGATCCCGTTCAAAGTTTGCAGTTTGCGTTGTTGGAACTTATTTCATCTTATTTACAAAGAAAAAAAAATCGATTATCATAAATAGTGTTCTAAAAGAAAAAATTTTAATTGTTGGCTCATAGGCAGTGTTGCCAATTTAGCCATTTAGTGGCTAGATTCAGCCATTTTTCACCTTGTTTAGCCATTAAAAAATGAGTTTAGCCATTAGCCATTTTTTAGCCATTTTTCAACTTGTTTAGCCATAAAATTTTTTTTGTCTTTTTTCTTTTAAAAGAATTATTTTCATTTTATTATAAAAATTTAATTTTAAAAGCAAAATAAACATTTTTAACAATTAAAACGCCTTTTATTTAAATCACAACTTTTACCAACTTTTACAAATGTTGCAAATCGCTATAAACTATGATGATGAAACAACTTTCAAAATAAAGAAACAGTATCCAATATTAAATTTATAAAATGGATCAACACAAACATCGGTGTTTCTTTCTGGTTGCAAGTATTTCAATAGAGAGATGCAGACGGCAACAAATTTTTTTTAGAAATTTCAGAATTGCCTATAAAGTTGCTCTCACTTCCATGGTCTAATGCCGAAGTAGAGAGGGTATTTAGCCAAGTACACATCGCTAAAAGTTATTTGAGAAATAGGTTACTTTTAGCAACCGTTAATTCGATTTTATCAGTTAGGTAAATATTTTTAACATAACAATAAAATATAAACTATGCGTTTGTGCTGATGTTTATAACACCTTAAAATATTGGTCCTAAGCCCATCTTTAAGTATACGGATTTCTGAGCCGAATAAATGTTTGTCCGGCTGGATGGCTGTCCATGTAAACCTTGTGCGCAAAGTACAAGTCGCCATTTTGGAGATTATTTGATAAAATTTGGTACAAAGGTTGTAACGTGGTGTAGGGTATCATATAGTCGGGGTACTTTCTTACGTGTTTTTATTGTAGATCTGGACTCAAAAGGTTGGGTAAATGTTGTCGTGAATATGATTAACCTTCAAATTATTTAAAACGAGTGATTCCTTTGAGATGAACAATAAAGACATCGAATTTATCGATGATTTAATTTTTTAAATATCTATCAAAATATTATTTACGTTTATTCTTATTCAACAAAGTGATCTTAACTTACAATTTCATCGTAAACAACTTTAAATGAATTATTTCTGTTTTGTTATTGAATTTTAATGTGTTTTTATTTAAAAAAGCTTTTAGCCATTTTTTTCTGTAAATTTAGCCATTTTTGGTCACCAAGTTTTGGCAACACTGCTCATAAGGTGCCTTGAAACCGGTAAATATTGTGTGATCGAGATTTGTCCATTTAACTAGTTAAGTTAATACCGAATATAAATTCCACAGAAGACAAAAATGAGAACATTCAGCAGAAATGACCAAAAGCTCATAAGAAGAAAGACGTAATATCGCAAAAACAATTGTTCTTAGCTAGAAAATTCCACAGAAGACAAAAATGAGAACATTCAGCAGAAATTACCAAAAGCTCATAAGAAGAAAGACGTAATATCGCAAAAACAATTGTTCTTAGCTAGAAGGAATATTTTTGATGCCTGTAACATCGCTGCTTCGGTCTGGAAGACCATTTAAATGATTATTATTTATGCATTGCTGCCCATTCAAAGGCTACACATCAGCCGCATTAAGATACTGGATCTAATCTGTCATGTTTGGGAATCCCATCAGGCTGATAGTCAATACTTCCGATAGTGAAGTGCTGGACATTAGCAGAAAAAATAAACATCTGTCTCCTTTTTATCAAATACGTTACAGCTGTGACAGTTTTAATTTAACGCGATAATCTCTGTCTACTCGCATGAACTCCAATGGCCCAAAACCGGTTAACACTAATATCAGTCTTGTTGTAGTCCAACAATGTTGACCAACGTTTCTCCTAGCAATCCTACGTGTGCTTAGTCTGCAAAATATGAAGATAATATCTGGATAGGTCCCTTTTGGTGGCGCTGAAAGATGTCGAGATCTAATACGATCTAAGTGCCACCAGTCGCTTGACTGTTTCCGATCTTTCCACGTGTATGTTAGTCATGTAGTAAGCTGTTCGCTTCACTTACTGCCAATATTTTTTCTTAAAATATCCTGGCTTTGTAGGTACTTTTGAAAATATTTTCGGGCAACACTGTCCTTAATTTAAATTTTATTTAAATCATTATGCAGTTATATATGTATAAACAAAAAACTCATTAACCCTCAGTTGTCTTCACTTCAGATTTTGTAAACTGGTTTGCATGTTTGCTTCTCAACCAAAGCAATTTGTAATTTAATATTTATTAAGTTTTTTTTTGGCTAATGTAATATTCGTTTGCACATATTTACATAAATAACAAATCCTTAAAGTTTAAGTTTTTTAGGTTTCCTTTTCAGATCAATTACAATGTTAATTTTTTTCTAATGACTTTTGGTTATATTTAAATCCTTTTCGATTACAAATCTTCGTGGGCTAACAGGTTTTACCACAAGTTTTTACTGCTGTGTTAAGTGAAAGAACCACAAACACCACAGAAATGTTTCATACTTGATTGAATCTTTTTTTTTAATTTTTTCTTGAGTTCTTCCGATACAGTTTTTTTGAACACACTTTCTTGTTTTGAAATTTAATATCTTAACAAAAAAATTCAGATTATTTTTTTTTGCATGCCGGAACTATTTTTTTTAGTGGGATTTTCAATTCTATTTTGTTAAATGTTTAACACCTGTGTCTTTTGTGAGAAATTTAAAAAAATTTTTTTTGATAAAAAATATATTCTTTATGCTTTTATTGTATTTTTTTTAAGAAATGTATCCTGTTTTAACTAAAACTGGTTCGAAAAGAATAATTTTACAAACTGGCAAAACTGTTTGTTCACACTATATCCGTTATTCTAGTGATATACCAAATAAAATTGAGGTAAGTTTTATATTAAAGTTATATGCAACAATGTTTTGTTAGTGATATACAGTTTATTTATTTAGATAAAAAGCGCTTCGCTAGGTTGGTCGTGTTTATACGTAAAAATAAACTTTGAATAATTTTTTAAAAAAGTTATTATGCGATAGGCGAATTCAAACAGGTGGCCGCATCAGAGAGAGAAAGAGAGAGAGAGCGTTAAGCTGACTGTCCCTTTTTTTGTATAAAGTTATATGTATGTAGCATGATATTTCAACAGCAGGTAGATATGTATTTAACTTGTCGGTTTCTTCCAAAAAGTGATCAAGTGCGATGTGTATTTTAGATAAATTATAAAAAAGTTGAAGTTAACAAAAAGATTTTTGTACGAAAAATTTTTTGTCCATTAAATTTTATCCCTTATTCATCTAACTGAATTTTTCTTGCTTTTTTGCGGCGAGTATCATATCTTCTTTATATATAAAATGAAATGCTGTCCGTTGCTAAGCGCATAACTTAAGGTAATAATTTTAAACTTTAGGTAACGCTTTGCCTTTTTCTTCAAATTCAGAAAATTGTTAATTTCTCATATCCTCAAGAAATGAAGCTAGACAACCATACATTTGGCTAACAAATGACAAATGAACCTAATATCCCTAAAGTTTTTAATTTACACCATTAAAACCATAGATGGGGGTAGTGCACTCTTTTTGCAGTTTCAACTAACACTTATGGCGATTTCTATTCTGAGAAAAAAATGCTACAGTATATGCATGTAACACTTTTTCATGTTACCTATAATCACTCGAAGTGTTACATGTTGTACAACTTCAATCGAACAGAATTAGCTGCCTTTATTTACAACTATTACACTTTTATTATAAATGTAGTTCATTAGCGATTTTTAAAACTATTCGACTATTTGCTGCACACTTACTTTACGGTTTGGAAACAGACATTGACATCACTTATTGCTTGAACAAATTTAAAACGATAATAAATACATAGAATTTTCCACCAAAATAAAAAAACGATTTAATTCAAAATGGAGTATGCCGTCGAAGAATATTTAGATGTAGAATTCTTTTGACAAAACTTTTAAAATATTATGACAAACAAAATAAAATATTGGTTGTACAAACAAAGTAGTAAGTACCAAAGTTGTAAAACAGGGCAGTATGAACCCTTAAGTAAAAGTAAGGGTAAAACATGTAACATGTTTTGCATGTTTTTCATCAACATTTTCACAAAAGAACTTGAAAATTTTTCCCACAGTTGTATTTTTTGTACAAACGAACACAAAATGTAGAACATGTAACATTAATGCAACATTTTTCTCAGAAAAGAAATCGCCATTAGTGATAGTGCAAAAATATTGCAATCATTTTGTTTATTTTGAGTGATGAATTGAAAATTTGCAGCCTTAAGCTTCGTACAGACGATGGTCAGATCTTACAATATTGGTAAGCAGCGTTGCTTTAATTGCATTAAAATTGGCTAAAATGTCTTACAACTGTGTGAACATTGTAAGCTCATTTGTATTTGCAGAAGTGCAAAATTAATGTATCTGACAATCGCACCATTGTCAGAAAAATATTGCTGTTGGCAACGCCTGCTTACAATATTGTAAAATCTGACCATCGTCTGTACGAAGCTTTACTAAACATGAGTGATAGTGCTGTTTAAAAATTTTGCACTAAAAAAATAGTTTGATTTAAAAAAAGCAATCATCATTTGAGTGCAACCTAAATTGTTGCACTAAATTTAAAATCAAAAACTTTTTTTTCATGATTAAAGCCAATAATTATACCGTTATTAACAAAATTTAATTTTGTTTAATGTTCTTTGCTTATGCATATTCTCAAAAGAAATCAAAAACCATGCACATACAAAGTTACATTTTTTAAATTTTAGTGAGACAATATTTGCATGCAGATTTTTTTGATTGCATGTCCAAATTTTGCACTATTTGAATTAAGTGCAGATTTTTGCATTCAATCTGCGTTCAGTGATAGTGAAAAAATTTGCACTATCTCTAAATTTTTTTAAGTGGTATGTAGTTAAAAAATATCAGTCATCACTAAAGCTGATAAAAAAGATTGCAAACTAATTTTTTTGCAGTTTTATTTAGTGATAGTGCACTGCTGATTTAAATCAATATTTAGTGCACTACCCCCAACTATGATTAAAACGATGTACTTACTAGGCTAGGTGTAGATCCACCACTGGATGCGGCCACCTGTATAAAATTCGCTTAGAATCAAATAAAGTTTTCTCATAATTTTTTGAGTTCCACTTTTGTCGGAAGGCGTTTTTTATTAAGGTTTCTGCTTAGTTCATAAAAAATGTGGAAAATATACACTTGAGGTGTTTTCTTTTCGGACAATAATGTTCCACACAGAAAAAAATTGTTCACCAATTCAAGCATTTATCAAAAATAAAATCTGTTTTAATTAAAAATTTAATCAAGTGAATTAAACGTTTAATTAATAATATTAATTTGCACCAGTAAAGAAATTAATAATATCAATTAAACGTTTAAATAATTTGATTAAATTTTTACCATTCGCGCGAGTTTTTGTTCTACTCTAAAAATGTATACAAAAATGTGAGAAGTTTTCTTTTTCCTTTCTAAATATGTTGCAAAAATAAATGGCAAAATTTGTTCCATATCTTAAGCTTCGTACAGACGATGGTCAGATCTTAAAATATTGTAAGCAGGCGTTGCCAACAGCAATATTTTTCTGACAATGGTGCGATTGTCAGATGCATTAATTTTGCACTTCTGCAAATACAAATGAGCTTACAATGTTCACACAGTTGTAAGATATTTTAGCCAATTTTAATGCAATTTAAGCAACGCTGCTTACCAATATTGTAAGATCTGACCATCGTCTGTACGAAGCTTTACCCCCAGTTATAATTGTGAGTGAGATAATACCCTTTTTTGCATCTGCGTTGAGTACTTTTTTATGCAATCATGTTTTTTTTAAACTTTTTTCTTGTGTTGTATATTGTGATTTTTGGTTATATTTTAATGAATATAAAAACGTTTTGTTTTTCGAAATTTTTAACAGTAGCTGACTAATTATTTAAAATCAGTGCTGTTAACGCTAATTGAAATTCAAAGAAAATTTTATCTTAAAAACCGCTAGAACCGTGGTTAATATCGCTTATTAGTATAAACTTTGCATTCAGTATTTGACACGCTAAATACACATTAGTGTTGAGTGTAAAACGTAGATATTATTTTGTTTCATTGTAATGTATAAACATTTATCACCTTTTTAAGGTGCGTGTAACCTGATAAATATATTACACAATTATAGTGCATTATTATTTTTTAGAAAAGAAAACACCATAAATGTATTAATAATAAATAAATACAGTATTTATCGCTTGTGTGCACCCTGGTTTTATGGATTTAAGGCTTAATGCGTTGCAATGGATGCAATTACAGCTTATTATTTAAAATAGCTGAAACTGTTTTGCATATACTTAAGCATTTGTTTATATGCATGTCCTGTATAAAGGCATCACAATATAAAACAGTTTGAATCAAATGCTTTTAAAATATTCTCGTTTCAAACTTGAGTCGATTACAAAAAAAAAAGAAAAAAAACTTAATATAAATAAGGCCATCAAAACTAAATCTTCATTAAACTTCAAATGTGTACATGCACATAAATTAGTTTTTATTCATTAATGTTGATGAAATGAAGTGAGTTTTTAAGCACTACATTAATGGCAGTTTTATAGAAGCATTTCTTGTTTAAAAGCACTAAAAGACGTGCAAAAATTGAAATGCAATAAGCAATAAATATGATATGAAATACTGCAAAGAAACAATTTATGTACTATGAGCTTTAAAAGTAAATCAACATCAGTAACAACTTTGTATTTTTCTTACAATAAGCATGTAAGTATTAAAAATTTTAAAATCGAAAACCTATTTCATACCCATTACACTGTGACTGAGGGCTTTTAAGATTATTCTTGTGGTGACAGTTTAACCGTAGTAAAAAAGGAATATTAAGTTATGGTCGATGTTGACTCACTTTTGAAGCTGTGTAAATATGCGAAAATAGCAATATTGCCAAGCTTATGTCTAAATAGTAGCATAAATCTAAAGGGTACTTTACACTACCGCACAAGTCTTACGTATTTTGAAAAAAAAAACAACCCAGTTATGATAATTTGTTATTGTTTTTTGAAAAAATTTAAACAATAATTAGATCGACGAAGCATCTTTAGACTTGTATTTTAGTGTGAAACGGCCTTAAACAAAACAGGTATTTAATTTTACAAAACATTGCTGCTGTAACTTAGTATGAATATCATGATTTGTTTTTAATTTCTCTTTTTGTCCTCTTAAGCTTCCACCCGAACCCACTACATGTTGTATGTCTGGTTGTCCTAATTGTGTATGGATCCAATATGCTCACACGCTTGCCAAATTATTGGACGGTAATTGTGATCAAGCACGTCAAATTGTTCTTAATAAAATTCAAGACCCGAATTTAAAAATGTTTTTAGTCATCGAATTAAAAAATATACAATATAATTTAGAACAGAATAAAACAAATAACACAGCGGAAACTGAAAAAGATACGTCAAAATAGTTGCATATATAATATACATTTTATACACATAATTTAAGTCGAAAAAAGTACAATTGAGGGTGTGTGTGTGAAACGGTAGCAAAGTTCTATGGTGAATTAAATAAAGAATTTCAACGCCCCCAGGCAAGGCTAATTTTTTACAGGTAATCTCGGTACAACAACAAGTATAACTGGTACAAAAATCACAAGCAGTTTGTTTTGTAAAATCAACGTCAAAAACTGAAACAAAACAAAACAGAAATAAAGATAATAAACAAAATTTTGACATCCAAGACCACCTGTAATGAATTCGTTTTGCCCCTAGGGCTAGTAAAATTTTATTCACCTCAACAGTGTCAAAATTTTACTTCCATGAGTACTTTGCTACCGTTTCACACACACTCTGATTAAAAAAATTTACTGTTATTAATGTAGTTATTTATATTGATATAAATTAAAAATGTGTAAAATAAATTTAAATATAATATTAAAAATAAAAGGACTAAAGACTAAAATAAGTATTATTTTATTTTTCTTTTTTAAAAATTATAGATATGTTTTCCGTAAAAAGAGATTTTCACGCAGAATTTCCGGTATTTCTCATTAATACGATTTCCGTATGACGTGCTAAATTCCCAATTTTACATATTTGATAAATACACTGAAATTTATTGTTGAGGGAAAGCTAGCTTCTATGCGCATTTCACTGGTTGCTTAGGCCAGCTCATCAGGAAACCTTTTCCTAAGATTTTAGAAAAGCTAAAAATATTATACGAATAAAACCCTAAAGCGAATAAGAATTTTAAGCACTCAAGGTCTTACTCGTAAGTAACAATATCAAAGCTCAAACAAAACACCAACAATAAACAGTGAGTTTATCTTTTCTTACATCCCTCTACAATTGGTTGGGTTCTTTCCGACTCGAATTGTAGTTATAAGTGGGTAAAAAGAAAAAACAAAATTAAAAAACAAATTGTTCCATTCTATTGTCTTCGTAAGAAAACAACAAAAAACCCAATTTGCCAATTCAGTTCTCTGCACGGGCACATGCGAGTATATTATCAAAGTTATTTACGGGAATACAAAATTTATCATTAATACGATTTCCGTATGACGTGCTAAATTCCCAATTTTACATATTTGATAAATACACTGAAATTTATTGTTGAGGGAAAGCTAGCTTCTATGCGCATTTCACTGGTTGCTTAGGCCAGCTCATCAGGAAACCTTTTCCTAAGATTTTAGAAAAGCTAAAAATATTATACGAATAAAACCCTAAAGCGAATAAGAATTTTAAACACTCAAGGTCTTACTCGTAAGTAACAATATCAAAGCTCAAACAAAACACCAACAATAAACAGTGAGTTTATCTTTTCTTACATCCCTCTACAATTGGTTGGGTTCTTTCCGACTCGAATTGTAGTTATAAGTGATAAAAAGAAAAAACAAAATTAAAAAACAAATTGTTCCATTCTATTGTCTTCGTAAGAAAACAACAAAAAACCCAATTTGCCAATTCAGTTCTCTGCACGGGCACATGCGAGTATATTATCAAAGTTATTTACGGGAATACAAAATTTATCATTAATACGATTTCCGTATGACGTGCTAAATTCCCAATTTTACATATTTGATAAATACACTGAAATTTATTGTTGAGGGAAAGCTAGCTTCTATGCGCATTTCACTGGTTGCTTAGGCCAGCTCATCAGGAAACCTTTTCCTAAGATTTTAGAAAAGCTAAAAATATTATACGAATAAAACCCTAAAGCGAATAAGAATTTTAAACACTCAAGGTCTTACTCGTAAGTAACAATATCAAAGCTCAAACAAAACACCAACAATAAACAGTGAGTTTATCTTTTCTTACATCCCTCTACAATTGGTTGGGTTCTTTCCGACTCGAATTGTAGTTATAAGTGGGTAAAAAGAAAAAACAAAATTAAAAAACAAATTGTTCCATTCTATTGTCTTCGTAAGAAAACAACAAAAAACCCAATTTGCCAATTCAGTTCTCTGCACGGGCACATGCGAGTATATTATCAAAGTTATTTACGGGAATACAAAATTTATCATTAATACGATTTCCGTATGACGTGCTAAATTCCCAATTTTACATATTTGATAAATACACTGAAATTTATTGTTGAGGGAAAGCTAGCTTCTATGCGCATTTCACTGGTTGCTTAGGCCAGCTCATCAGGAAACCTTTTCCTAAGATTTTAGAAAAGCTAAAAATATTATACGAATAAAACCCTAAAGCGAATAAGAATTTTAAACACTCAAGGTCTTACTCGTAAGTAACAATATCAAAGCTCAAACAAAACACCAACAATAAACAGTGAGTTTATCTTTTCTTACATCCCTCTACAATTGGTTGGGTTCTCTCCGACTCGAATTGTAGTTATAAGTGGGTAAAAAGAAAAAACAAAATTAAAAAACAAATTGTTCCATTCTATTGTCTTCGTAAGAAAACAACAAAAAACCCAATTTGCCAATTCAGTTCTCTGCACGGGCACATGCGAGTATATTATCAAAGTTATTTACGGGAATACAAAATTTATCATTAATACGATTTCCGTATGACGTGCTAAATTCCCAATTTTACATATTTGATAAATACACTGAAATTTATTGTTGAGGGAAAGCTAGCTTCTATGCGCATTTCACTGGTTGCTTAGGCCAGCTCATCAGGAAACCTTTTCCTAAGATTTTAGAAAAGCTAAAAATATTATACGAATAAAACCCTAAAGCGAATAAGAATTTTAAACACTCAAGGTCTTACTCGTAAGTAACAATATCAAAGCTCAAACAAAACACCAACAATAAACAGTGAGTTTATCTTTTCTTACATCCCTCTACAATTGGTTGGGTTCTTTCCGACTCGAATTGTAGTTATAAGTGATAAAAAGAAAAAACAAAATTAAAAAACAAATTGTTCCATTCTATTGTCTTCGTAAGAAAACAACAAAAAACCCAATTTGCCAATTCAGTTCTCTGCACGGGCACATGCGAGTATATTATCAAAGTTATTTACGGGAATACAAAATTTATCATTAATACGATTTCCGTATGACGTGCTAAATTCCCAATTTTACATATTTGATAAATACACTGAAATTTATTGTTGAGGGAAAGCTAGCTTCTATGCGCATTTCACTGGTTGCTTAGGCCAGCTCATCAGGAAACCTTTTCCTAAGATTTTAGAAAAGCTAAAAATATTATACGAATAAAACCCTAAAGCGAATAAGAATTTTAAGCACTCAAGGTCTTACTCGTAAGTAACAATATCAAAGCTCAAACAAAACACCAACAATAAACAGTGAGTTTATCTTTTCTTACATCCCTCTACAATTGGTTGGGTTCTTTCCGACTCGAATTGTAGTTATAAGTGGGTAAAAAGAAAAAACAAAATTAAAAAACAAATTGTTCCATTCTATTGTCTTCGTAAGAAAACAACAAAAAACCCAATTTGCCAATTCAGTTCTCTGCACGGGCACATGCGAGTATATTATCAAAGTTATTTACGGGAATACAAAATTTATCATTAATACGATTTCCGTATGACGTGCTAAATTCCCAATTTTACATATTTGATAAATACACTGAAATTTATTGTTGAGGGAAAGCTAGCTTCTATGCGCATTTCACTGGTTGCTTAGGCCAGCTCATCAGGAAACCTTTTCCTAAGATTTTAGAAAAGCTAAAAATATTATACGAATAAAACCCTAAAGCGAATAAGAATTTTAAACACTCAAGGTCTTACTCGTAAGTAACAATATCAAAGCTCAAACAAAACACCAACAATAAACAGTGAGTTTATCTTTTCTTACATCCCTCTACAATTGGTTGGGTTCTTTCCGACTCGAATTGTAGTTATAAGTGATAAAAAGAAAAAACAAAATTAAAAAACAAATTGTTCCATTCTATTGTCTTCGTAAGAAAACAACAAAAAACCCAATTTGCCAATTCAGTTCTCTGCACGGGCACATGCGAGTATATTATCAAAGTTATTTACGGGAATACAAAATTTATCATTAATACGATTTCCGTATGACGTGCTAAATTCCCAATTTTACATATTTGATAAATACACTGAAATTTATTGTTGAGGGAAAGCTAGCTTCTATGCGCATTTCACTGGTTGCTTAGGCCAGCTCATCAGGAAACCTTTTCCTAAGATTTTAGAAAAGCTAAAAATATTATACGAATAAAACCCTAAAGCGAATAAGAATTTTAAGCACTCAAGGTCTTACTCGTAAGTAACAATATCAAAGCTCAAACAAAACACCAACAATAAACAGTGAGTTTATCTTTTCTTACATCCCTCTACAATTGGTTGGGTTCTTTCCGACTCGAATTGTAGTTATAAGTGGGTAAAAAGAAAAAACAAAATTAAAAAACAAATTGTTCCATTCTATTGTCTTCGTAAGAAAACAACAAAAAACCCAATTTGCCAATTCAGTTCTCTGCACGGGCACATGCGAGTATATTATCAAAGTTATTTACGGGAATACAAAATTTATCATTAATACGATTTCCGTATGACGTGCTAAATTCCCAATTTTACATATTTGATAAATACACTGAAATTTATTGTTGAGGGAAAGCTAGCTTCTATGCGCATTTCACTGGTTGCTTAGGCCAGCTCATCAGGAAACCTTTTCCTAAGATTTTAGAAAAGCTAAAAATATTATACGAATAAAACCCTAAAGCGAATAAGAATTTTAAACACTCAAGGTCTTACTCGTAAGTAACAATATCAAAGCTCAAACAAAACACCAACAATAAACAGTGAGTTTATCTTTTCTTACATCCCTCTACAATTGGTTGGGTTCTCTCCGACTCGAATTGTAGTTATAAGTGGGTAAAAAGAAAAAACAAAATTAAAAAACAAATTGTTCCATTCTATTGTCTTCGTAAGAAAACAACAAAAAACCCAATTTGCCAATTCAGTTCTCTGCACGGGCACATGCGAGTATATTATCAAAGTTATTTACGGGAATACAAAATTTATCATTAATACGATTTCCGTATGACGTGCTAAATTCCCAATTTTACATATTTGATAAATACACTGAAATTTATTGTTGAGGGAAAGCTAGCTTCTATGCGCATTTCACTGGTTGCTTAGGCCAGCTCATCAGGAAACCTTTTCCTAAGATTTTAGAAAAGCTAAAAATATTATACGAATAAAACCCTAAAGCGAATAAGAATTTTAAACACTCAAGGTCTTACTCGTAAGTAACAATATCAAAGCTCAAACAAAACACCAACAATAAACAGTGAGTTTATCTTTTCTTACATCCCTCTACAATTGGTTGGGTTCTCTCCGACTCGAATTGTAGTTATAAGTGGGTAAAAAGAAAAAACAAAATTAAAAAACAAATTGTTCCATTCTATTGTCTTCGTAAGAAAACAACAAAAAACCCAATTTGCCAATTCAGTTCTCTGCACGGGCACATGCGAGTATATTATCAAAGTTATTTACGGGAATACAAAATTTATCATTAATACGATTTCCGTATGACGTGCTAAATTCCCAATTTTACATATTTGATAAATACACTGAAATTTATTGTTGAAGGAAAGCTAGCTTCTATGCGCATTTCACTGGTTGCTTAGGCCAGCTCATCAGGAAACCTTTTCCTAAGATTTTAGAAAAGCTAAAAATATTATACGAATAAAACCCTAAAGCGAATAAGAATTTTAAACACTCAAGGTCTTACTCGTAAGTAACAATATCAAAGCTCAAACAAAACACCAACAATAAACAGTGAGTTTATCTTTTCTTACATCCCTCTACAATTGGTTGGGTTCTTTCCGACTCGAATTGTAGTTATAAGTGATAAAAAGAAAAAACAAAATTAAAAAACAAATTGTTCCATTCTATTGTCTTCGTAAGAAAACAACAAAAAACCCAATTTGCCAATTCAGTTCTCTGCACGGGCACATGCGAGTATATTATCAAAGTTATTTACGGGAATACAAAATTTATCATTAATACGATTTCCGTATGACGTGCTAAATTCCCAATTTTACATATTTGATAAATACACTGAAATTTATTGTTGAGGGAAAGCTAGCTTCTATGCGCATTTCACTGGTTGCTTAGGCCAGCTCATCAGGAAACCTTTTCCTAAGATTTTAGAAAAGCTAAAAATATTATACGAATAAAACCCTAAAGCGAATAAGAATTTTAAACACTCAAGGTCTTACTCGTAAGTAACAATATCAAAGCTCAAACAAAACACCAACAATAAACAGTGAGTTTATCTTTTCTTACATCCCTCTACAATTGGTTGGGTTCTTTCCGACTCGAATTGTAGTTATAAGTGGGTAAAAAGAAAAAACAAAATTAAAAAACAAATTGTTCCATTCTATTGTCTTCGTAAGAAAACAACAAAAAACCCAATATGCCAATTCAGTTCTCTGCACGGGCACATGCGAGTATATTATCAAAGTTATTTACGGGAATACAAAATTTATCATTAATACGATTTCCGTATGACGTGCTAAATTCCCAATTTTACATATTTGATAAATACACTGAAATTTATTGTTGAGGGAAAGCTAGCTTCTATGCGCATTTCACTGGTTGCTTAGGCCAGCTCATCAGGAAACCTTTTCCTAAGATTTTAGAAAAGCTAAAAATATTATACGAATAAAACCCTAAAGCGAATAAGAATTTTAAACACTCAAGGTCTTACTCGTAAGTAACAATATCAAAGCTCAAACAAAACACCAACTAACTACAATTCGAGTCGGAAAGAACCCAACCAATTGTAGAGGGATGTAAGAAAAGATAAACTCACTGTTTATTGTTGGTGTTTTGTTTGAGCTTTGATATTGTTACTTACGAGTAAGACCTTGAGTGTTTAAAATTCTTATTCGCTTTAGGGTTTTATTCGTATAATATTTTTAGCTTTTCTAAAATCTTAGGAAAAGGTTTCCTGATGAGCTGGCCTAAGCAACCAGTGAAATGCGCATAGAAGCTAGCTTTCCCTCAACAATAAATTTCAGTGTATTTATCAAATATGTAAAATTGGGAATTTAGCACGTCATACGGAAATCGTATTAATGATAAATTTTGTATTCCCGTAAATAACTTTGATAATATACTCGCATGTGCCCGTGCAGAGAACTGAATTGGCAAATTGGGTTTTTTGTTGTTTTCTTACGAAGACAATAGAATGGAACAATTTGTTTTTTAATTTTGTTTTTTCTTTTTACCCACTTATAACTACAATTCGAGTCGGAAAGAACCCAACCAATTGTAGAGGGATGTAAGAAAAGATAAACTCACTGTTTATTGTTGGTGTTTTGTTTGAGCTTTGATATTGTTACTTACGAGTAAGACCTTGAGTGTTTAAAATTCTTATTCGCTTTAGGGTTTTATTCGTATAATATTTTTAGCTTTTCTAAAATCTTAGGAAAAGGTTTCCTGATGAGCTGGCCTAAGCAACCAGTGAAATGCGCATAGAAGCTAGCTTTCCCTCAACAATAAATTTCAGTGTATTTATCAAATATGTAAAATTGGGAATTTAGCACGTCATACGGAAATCGTATTAATGATAAATTTTGTATTCCCGTAAATAACTTTGATAATATACTCGCATGTGCCCGTGCAGAGAACTGAATTGGCAAATTGGGTTTTTTGTTGTTTTCTTACGAAGACAATAGAATGGAACAATTTGTTTTTTAATTTTGTTTTTTCTTTTTACCCACTTATAACTACAATTCGAGTCGGAAAGAACCCAACCAATTGTAGAGGGATGTAAGAAAAGATAAACTCACTGTTTATTGTTGGTGTTTTGTTTGAGCTTTGATATTGTTACTTACGAGTAAGACCTTGAGTGTTTAAAATTCTTATTCGCTTTAGGGTTTTATTCGTATAATATTTTTAGCTTTTCTAAAATCTTAGGAAAAGGTTTCCTGATGAGCTGGCCTAAGCAACCAGTGAAATGCGCATAGAAGCTAGCTTTCCCTCAACAATAAATTTCAGTGTATTTATCAAATATGTAAAATTGGGAATTTAGCACGTCATACGGAAATCGTATTAATGATAAATTTTGTATTCCCGTAAATAACTTTGATAATATACTCGCATGTGCCCGTGCAGAGAACTGAATTGGCAAATTGGGTTTTTTGTTGTTTTCTTACGAAGACAATAGAATGGAACAATTTGTTTTTTAATTTTGTTTTTTCTTTTTACCCACTTATAACTACAATTCGAGTCGGAAAGAACCCAACCAATTGTAGAGGGATGTAAGAAAAGATAAACTCACTGTTTATTGTTGGTGTTTTGTTTGAGCTTTGATATTGTTACTTACGAGTAAGACCTTGAGTGTTTAAAATTCTTATTCGCTTTAGGGTTTTATTCGTATAATATTTTTAGCTTTTCTAAAATCTTAGGAAAAGGTTTCCTGATGAGCTGGCCTAAGCAACCAGTGAAATGCGCATAGAAGCTAGCTTTCCCTCAACAATAAATTTCAGTGTATTTATCAAATATGTAAAATTGGGAATTTAGCACGTCATACGGAAATCGTATTAATGATAAATTTTGTATTCCCGTAAATAACTTTGATAATATACTCGCATGTGCCCGTGCAGAGAACTGAATTGGCAAATTGGGTTTTTTGTTGTTTTCTTACGAAGACAATAGAATGGAACAATTTGTTTTTTAATTTTGTTTTTTCTTTTTACCCACTTATAACTACAATTCGAGTCGGAAAGAACCCAACCAATTGTAGAGGGATGTAAGAAAAGATAAACTCACTGTTTATTGTTGGTGTTTTGTTTGAGCTTTGATATTGTTACTTACGAGTAAGACCTTGAGTGTTTAAAATTCTTATTCGCTTTAGGGTTTTATTCGTATAATATTTTTAGCTTTTCTAAAATCTTAGGAAAAGGTTTCCTGATGAGCTGGCCTAAGCAACCAGTGAAATGCGCATAGAAGCTAGCTTTCCCTCAACAATAAATTTCAGTGTATTTATCAAATATGTAAAATTGGGAATTTAGCACGTCATACGGAAATCGTATTAATGATAAATTTTGTATTCCCGTAAATAACTTTGATAATATACTCGCATGTGCCCGTGCAGAGAACTGAATTGGCAAATTGGGTTTTTTGTTGTTTTCTTACGAAGACAATAGAATGGAACAATTTGTTTTTTAATTTTGTTTTTTCTTTTTACCCACTTATAACTACAATTCGAGTCGGAAAGAACCCAACCAATTGTAGAGGGATGTAAGAAAAGATAAACTCACTGTTTATTGTTGGTGTTTTGTTTGAGCTTTGATATTGTTACTTACGAGTAAGACCTTGAGTGTTTAAAATTCTTATTCGCTTTAGGGTTTTATTCGTATAATATTTTTAGCTTTTCTAAAATCTTAGGAAAAGGTTTCCTGATGAGCTGGCCTAAGCAACCAGTGAAATGCGCATAGAAGCTAGCTTTCCCTCAACAATAAATTTCAGTGTATTTATCAAATATGTAAAATTGGGAATTTAGCACGTCATACGGAAATCGTATTAATGATAAATTTTGTATTCCCGTAAATAACTTTGATAATATACTCGCATGTGCCCGTGCAGAGAACTGAATTGGCAAATTGGGTTTTTTGTTGTTTTCTTACGAAGACAATAGAATGGAACAATTTGTTTTTTAATTTTGTTTTTTCTTTTTACCCACTTATAACTACAATTCGAGTCGGAAAGAACCCAACCAATTGTAGAGGGATGTAAGAAAAGATAAACTCACTGTTTATTGTTGGTGTTTTGTTTGAGCTTTGATATTGTTACTTACGAGTAAGACCTTGAGTGTTTAAAATTCTTATTCGCTTTAGGGTTTTATTCGTATAATATTTTTAGCTTTTCTAAAATCTTAGGAAAAGGTTTCCTGATGAGCTGGCCTAAGCAACCAGTGAAATGCGCATAGAAGCTAGCTTTCCCTCAACAATAAATTTCAGTGTATTTATCAAATATGTAAAATTGGGAATTTAGCACGTCATACGGAAATCGTATTAATGATAAATTTTGTATTCCCGTAAATAACTTTGATAATATACTCGCATGTGCCCGTGCAGAGAACTGAATTGGCAAATTGGGTTTTTTGTTGTTTTCTTACGAAGACAATAGAATGGAACAATTTGTTTTTTAATTTTGTTTTTTCTTTTTACCCACTTATAACTACAATTCGAGTCGGAAAGAACCCAACCAATTGTAGAGGGATGTAAGAAAAGATAAACTCACTGTTTATTGTTGGTGTTTTGTTTGAGCTTTGATATTGTTACTTACGAGTAAGACCTTGAGTGTTTAAAATTCTTATTCGCTTTAGGGTTTTATTCGTATAATATTTTTAGCTTTTCTAAAATCTTAGGAAAAGGTTTCCTGATGAGCTGGCCTAAGCAACCAGTGAAATGCGCATAGAAGCTAGCTTTCCCTCAACAATAAATTTCAGTGTATTTATCAAATATGTAAAATTGGGAATTTAGCACGTCATACGGAAATCGTATTAATGATAAATTTTGTATTCCCGTAAATAACTTTGATGGTATTTCTTTTCTGTTAAAAATTATCTTAAAAATCTTTTTTTAATTTTTTTATAAATTTATCAGATTTATGTCCGTAATTTCTACAAATAGATATCTATGTAGCTGTGTATATGGTTTTTTTTTCATAATTTTAAAACGTCTTTCTTGCCAGGGTTTAAAAAACTGCAGTCGAAACCAAAAACTGTCGAACAAAAACGAAAATTTGTGTACAACTTTTCGCTTTTTGAGTTGGATTGACAGCAACAGTTTACATTTAATGAATTCGAAGTAAAAGCAACAGTTTCTTTTTTGCCAATGACACTTAAAGAAGTGGCATAAATGGCAGTTTTTCTACTTAGACTGCAGTTTTTTTAACGCTGTTTCTTGCTTTCGGATTAAAGTGTAGTGTATTTTACACCATAGATTCTCGATAGTTACCCCACGTCTCCATGCGCTTTCGATTTGAACATGACATGACCATAACGCCGGCAGACCAACGGTATTAATTTGTTCACGTTCTTGTATGTGGCGAATACGTGTTGATGTTCATGTTCCGATTGACCACAATTTTTGTTGTTGTGGCGTTTGGTTGTATACAGAAAATACATTGTATGGCCAACATCATGGCGCACATGGATGCTAAGACGAATGTTTAGGCAACGATGGCAGCACATGGACGAAACATGAACATGAACAGTCTACACGAGTAGAATTCATGTGCGACATGCTGTTCTTACCAAGTTGATGGATGGTGGAGACGGGTAGTTAATTCACGTAGGCAAAATTAACGTTGATATTACCAAAAAAGTGTTACCAGATTGGTAAAGATAACTGTTAGGTACGAACAGATATTACAATAAATGACATTTGTGCAATGACAAGACCGATGCGATTGAGATGTGAGTACAAATTTAAGTCTTTATTTAGTGGAAAGTTTTTTGCAAGAGCTTGCTGAAAAAATTTTAAATATGCTTTCTGTACCAAAAAGTAACGGTTGTGTTGAACAAATCTTTATCATGATGAATACAACTAAGGGGTTTGCACACGGTCAAAATGCTTGACATCACGGCGAATTCACTTGTGTACGGGTCAGGGATGATAAATGAGAAAACCAATATTGTACCAACGAACTTTTAAAATCGTACTTTTCGACCCCAATAGTACTAAATCATTTTTTATAATTTTTTTATAAAAGAACAAGTCTTTTGTTTCGGTTAGACTTTACACAGTTGGCACATATAGTCTATTTCGTTCCTTTGTTTTTATAATATTTTGGTATGAAAATTTTCTTTCCACATTTTCCGAAGAGTCTAAAATGGAAAATATTCCTTTAGTTATTCTACTAAGCTCTGAAAATATTACATTAACTGATTGAACTCATTTTTCATTGTGGTCACTTTCGACCAAAAAACATAAATATTTTCGATTTTTAAGTTTTGCAAAGCATCTATATCCGCCAAAGCTCGAAACTCATTATTAGTAGGATCACAATTTGCACTTTAATTAAGAAATATTTTTAATAAAAGCTGAACTATACAGGTTTTTACTGAAATCAAATTTTCTGGAGTAAATTTTGCTAGCCAGTTTAAAATTTCGTCGTCAAAGTTAACATTATTTCTTACCGCTTCGCAAAATGTTATGTACATATTATTATACTATCAATGTTATTTTTGGATATATAAATACATATCTGCGATATATAAATATCGTTAAGTGGCAGATGATTTTCTTCAAATCTTTGCTTTGATAGTTTGAATTTATCTAAAAACTCCTTTTTCCAAAAATTGCGCCCCATTTGACGAAACAAAAATTTAAGCGTTCTAAAATATATGCATACGAGCATCTTGGGATGGAATTTCCAAATGTATTGTATTTACAATTTTCAATATGTACTGCAGAAAGAGGAAAGACATTTTATAAAGTTGGAGTAGATGATGGCCTTCATTCAGAGTAAAATAATGAAGACGTAATCTTGTTGACGAATATTTCAAAATATTAAGAGTTTCCGTTCCTAAATAATTTTGAAATGAGAGGAAGTCGTCTCTTCTACTAGAACTTTTGCAGAAGCGGCTTCCTATATCTTTAAAAAACTTGTCAATATCATCAGAAAATTCAATCTTTTATGCTGCCGCTAATACTTGATTGCATTTGCGTCCCAATAACAAGTGAAAAAAATCTATTTACAATAGCGGAGTTCAGTGTTTGGTGCAAATGCTCTTGCAAAAGAGCAATTGCAAAATATCATGGCTGTTTTGGTAAATCCAACAACAAAATACATAGAACTTCTGTTAGATTTCATAAAAATTTACGAAATTGAGCATTTAAATGCAAATAACAATAGATTTGAAAAATTTGGAAATAGTACCAAATGAGCCACGGGGGTACTAGCGTACTTTTTAGCTTTGAATTGTACCAAATGAGCCAGGGGGTTCTAGCGTACTATTTAGCTTTGAATTGTACCAAAAAAAGTACAATTGTACCAACTTTATCAACCGTGGTACGGGTGCTTGACGTAATATTCGCCGTAATATCTAAATTTTTTGATTTTCCTGCTGCTGGATCGTCGGTGTCACACATACAAACACATTTTCACAAATACTTAGCGCTAGATGAGAAATTTTGACCTTGTACAGAGACCCCTTAAAACCAAAATTCGCAACATAATGCAGTATGAGTTATTAGAAGTTCTTCTTATAATAAATACGCACTTTAAAAATAATTCAGAGTGCTGTGACACATTTATTCTATCTTCTCAAACAAAAAAACAAAATTTCATTGGCTGATGAATCAGAAGATTTTGAATCTGAAGTTTTTGAAATGATAAACATTGACGCATAATTATTTCTCTTGTGCGTCTTTTGCGTTATTTACTCTTTTGTATGTAGATATATATGTATGTTAAACTCAAAGTACAAATAAAATTAGTTTTAATAATATTATACAAATGGATTAAATTAAATAAATAAATGTATGCATATTTTTCCGTTGTAATAATATTATTTTATTTTTAAGGCTTTGTGGGGATTTTTGGGGATAAGAAAATAGCTGTTTTAGGAATTTTGTTGAACAAAAAATTGAAAATTGAGGATATGGAATGAAATAAAAATGGCAACCCTGCTGAGAACAACACTTAATAATTAGAGTACATCATTCAAAAATTGATTGCTTACAACCATTAAATGTATGGAAGAACTTGAAAAATTTGTCGAATATAAGTTTTTTTTTTGAAATCTTTCGAAAACGATCATTTCCTCGGCGCGATGCATAGAACATAATTTCTGTAAAGTTAAAAGTCATAATCTTGAAGATAGAGAAATTGGAATAACTGATTTACATTTTTTAACAAAAATAATAAAATTACACATTTAATTCAATTTGCAAATTGCCGTTTGCGCCAAAAACACGTAAGCGATAATTTTGGCTACAGTTGCTTGTAAAAATGTTTCTACAGCCTTCAGAGAATCGCAAAGCCATGTTGTGTAAAAAAATGTTGCTCTAAAACTTATATTTAAAAAGTTATTAAGTTTTTTTCGTTTTCTGTAAAAGGATTATTTTCTTTTATATTCATCTTTATAAGTAAATAAGATTGTAACATAACTGACTGACTCATCATCGCACAGCATAAACGCCTGAAGCTAAAAACTTTAAACTTGCACCGAAGGTTGATCACTCCCAAAATCGATCCACTAAGACGTGATTTTTGGAAATTCGAATGTAAGGGGGTAAAAGGGTAAATTCGTTAACCTTATATCTTCAAAACTAAAGAAGATACAAAAATAATATAAGACTTATCGTTGTTCTTTAGAAAAATAAGCGAATAGGTGTCTGGTACTTTTTTGAATTTCGGCCTTTTTAGGGAGTAATTAGCTAAAACGTGTATTACCTTTTAAACCAATAAACATGAAAATAATATTATATCACATTCGTACCTAATATAAAAAATACAAATATGTGACGCGCAAAATAGAAAGGGAACCGGTTTTTTTCAGGAGAGCCATTTTAAAGATTTAAATACGTGTATCTTTGGTGTACTTCAATTTCATAAAACTTGCATATCTCTGGGAGGGAACATGGGCATGGGATAGGTCTCATTCGATGCTCAGATGTTGTCCACATAAAAAAAAAAGTGAAAATTGGTTTTTTTTTACCCTTAGGTCCCTTTCTCTATGCGCTGTCACATATAAGCTTAGTACTTTTTCGAAATTCGAAGGTTAAGGGTTGAAAATCGTATCTAAGTTTGTTACTTTTTTTCAAATAATTTTTATTTATTTATCTATATAATTAAAAATTGAAACGTTACTGACTGATTCATCATCGCACATCCTAAACGGCTGAAGATAAAATTTTGACCCGAGGTGGCCTTCTCGCCAAATTGATCGCATAGGATGGGATTTTTGGAAATTCGCACGTTTAGGTTGTAAATAAGGGTAAAAACGGGTAAATTTGCTAACCTCATATCTCCTAAAATGTAATACTTATCTTTGTTCTTTAGAAAAGTAACCGGACGTGTGTCTGGTACTTTTTTGAAATTCGGCCTTTTAAGGGAGTATGCGGATAAAAACTGTACTTTGGTTTTTTTTGTCACCCCATATATCTTTTAAACCAATAAACAAAGAAATAAAAGTTTTATCACTTTCGAAACTTATCTAATGGCCAATTTCACCAATTCTATTTAAATATCAATTTATATTTAAATATAGTTTTTCATATAATGTGGTACTTTTTGAATTTTCTATAATTATATGAACCTATAAGATGAAAAATGTTGGAACTTTTTTGTTAAATCCTAGAAAACTAAACTTTGGCATATAAACATGTATACGAAAGAAAGGGAGACGCTAACTAAGAAGCGGGTTAAAAAAAATTAAATTTTATGTAGCGCTTCTTTTTAGGGGGCAAGGCGCTTTTTGATTATACATAATTCACAACCCTGTCTAAGACCCTATAAGGTATATATATTTCGTGTAAATTTCGAGCCCTAACCGCGAAAATAACGCAAGCGACATCATTTTCAATATTCTTTTTTTTTAATAAATGACTTTATTGGCACCACTTGCATCATTTCCTAAAATGTCCTGGTCACATAAGGTACCGTTACGATTTTACAGCAAGAACAATTTTATCGTAAGTTGCAAATTTCGTACAAAATTTATCTGAAATTAAATAAAAAAAACTCTCTTCTGTAAAATTTGATTTTTGGCGCTTACGTTATTTTCGCGGTTAGGGCTCGATATGAGCAGCGGAGTTGGTTAAACGATGTACGGCTATCACTGCGTTGGCTTTTCTGTTCGTGTCTATGTTGAAATGGGTTTTCCGAGGCCCCAGATATCCCGATTTGGTGAAATATATATTAAAGCGCGTATAGTCCGGTATACTCTGACAATCACAAGTGACTGAGTAAAATACCAGGACAGCCTACACATACTTCATTATTTTTTAACATTCACCTGAAATAAACATAGCCATATACTATGTAGTAACGATACTTGCAGGCTTTCAAGAAGTGTAGGGTATTACGTGGTCTGGCTTGTTTTCTAAAAAAAACATACAATCTCCGATATTTTTTTAATAAAGCAAAATGATTACAAAATCTGAACATTATCTGTTTAAAAAGTTATCACGCGGAATCTGTTACAAACTTTTTCTTGAATAAGACAAAACAATTCTTGGGGATGGTTTTTCCTTTCCGATTCTAATGATACTTTTTTTCTGTCATAGTTTAAGCGTGATTAAGCTATCCACAAGGTTGGCAACCGATAACGACACCAATAAAGTTTAAATGCCGTTTAAATTGAATACCGGTATTGATACCGATACCGAAATTATTATTTGCGGTATATCAATATTGATACCGATAGACTTTTTAAAGTTCCCATGATTTTTTTTATATAAAATATTTCACAAATGCGATTAACTGAAAAAAAAACTTACGAAATGCTGTTAAACCTGCCGAAAATGGAGTTTCGCTAGGAAACCCAAATGGTAATCCAACAAATGAAGAAGTTAGTACATTATTTAAATCCGGTTTGTTGTAATCCTGAGATGTATATGATGAATTGAAAGCCGAACAATTATTATCCACTCTATAAGGGAAATGTAAAAGAATTTTAAACACTTTTTAAACATTAAACCACTTTTAACACACACACCTTTCATCACTTATTGAAATGTCAGGTGATGACGTACTACCGCCGTCACTTTGATAATTTGTATCACAAATCGGAGAAGCCGATTGCGGCAAATGTGGAAATATAGTGCCATCATTCGGTCTTAAATTCGATATTGTGGTTGTGGGAGTAACATTTTCATTGATACTACAATTGATGTTGTTGTTGTTATTACTATTATTATTACTGTTATTTTCAAGATGACCGTAAATTCGAGCGAAAAATTGACGCGGCGACGATGGCCGTATTTGAGTTTTAACGGCAGCATTTGTAGAACTATTCACAAAATTTCCACTATTCAATGAAGTTTGAGAATTTAAAGGCAACATTTTAGTTAAAATATTAATTAATTTTTTTATTTCCGTTTTTCCGACTGGACACACGTCCGTTTAGCTGTAGCTTTCGACTTTAAATGATTTGTAGGAGTAGTTTTAAACTAAAGGGCTTATAATAATAGTGTGATTAACGAGTAGTAAATTGTTTTTGATAGGGATAATTATGCAAAAATTTCCTTCTGTGTTAATAAAAAAACCTCTTTAACTTCCGTTTAACTGAAAACCACACGCACGTTAACTCTCTTTCGTAATTTAAAATTTACAATTATGACCAAAAGCTGAGACACCCTTCTTCAATAATGTCTGATGCAACAATGCGTTAATTATCCTTATTATCCTTGTTATTAGAGTGGTCAACCAATGTTTTTTTGGCACAACAACAACTACAACTATCACAAATGGGGAACATTTTTCAATGTATTTGTGCTGTTCTTCTTTCATAAATTTCTCTTTTATTTTTTTAAAAGATTCCTTAGTGCTTTTAGTCTACAAAAGAATTTAACAAAAAAACTTTTTGGAGTAGACCAACTAACGCAAAATACGAGTATGTATCAAATTTCATGCCTTATAAAAATATTCTTCATAATAAAAATTTAAATATAATGAAAAAAAAAGAACAAGAGTCGTTAGGAACTCATAGTTGGTGGTGGTTGATTTATGTAAAGTGTTGGTATGTTGTCACCTGTTAATTTCCAAGTGAGAGCTAGCTGTTCGTAAAGGATATTATTTTTGTGTGTTTTCCTATTGGCCAGCGACACGCTTTAGGAGTAAACAACCCCTAACGCGTGGCACAAATCTAAAATACACTTACAGAACTAAAATCAAAAGTATTTAAAGATACAAATACTGTATTTAAAAACATTTTTATATTGGAGTTATAAGAAGAGAAATATATATTGTAGATATTTTTCTGTAAAACATACTCATATCTCAAAAAAATCAAACTTGGCAAAATGTGAGTAAAGGTTTCAAAATATATCCTTATAGTATTCAGATTTAATAAAATATATTTTGCTATAACTTCGGCTTAGTTTGAGATAATACTGACTTTTTTTACCTATAATAAAGCTATGAAGGAACACTTTTGCTTAAGAAACTTAAAATTTTTGATTGTTTGAGATATGACTATGTTGGATTTAGGCTCGTCACACGGCCTGAAAGGCCTGTTTTCTCCAGTTTTTAGGGTCTTGTCCAGTTTCCAGCTAAATTACAATTTGTCCAGTTAAAAAGCAATTTTAAAAACTAATGTTTTTATTAATTATATACTGAATACAAAGAAAAAATTTACAATTAGCCGAATGATATATAAGTTAATAAGATTCGTTTTTTAAATGAAATAAAAACAAGCGTACGTTTTGGGAAAGTACTTTAAGCATTTTAAAAGAAAGAAATATAATATACTTACACCTTTTAACTGCTGAAATATTATTATATTATATCTCTTAAAAAAGCATTTAAAAACATGAAAATAAGCTGTTAAATTTAAAAAAATAGCAATTAAATTTATTGTTTATATTCTACTTTATTCGTTAAATACGTTGTAACCAGCGCTGCCAGAAGTAAGATTTTACCTTATTTTTTAAGATTTTTTAACCGAAAAAAGATTTTAAGATTTTTTCCCCAAAAACAAGATTTTTTGTTTTGTCTAGACGAAGGTTAGGTTTAATTAAAAAAACCTTCTTTGTTCCCATTTAAAAATTTGTAAACTAAATAATGCAACCTTGCGGTTTACTGGACAAAAAAAAAAAAAACTTAAAAAGCAACCTCCGTTTGGCCTTCAAGGGTGATTAATCAGGTGTAAGCTTTGCGCGCTTATTCCTTTGCAAAACAGAAAATATTGCAAAAATTAAATAATAGCAAAGACATTTAATGGAAAAGTTATGTACAATTTGAATTTTTTGTTGTTTTTTTTAGTTTATTTTTTGTATTAAATAAAATATGAATTTTTTTTATTATATATAATAAAAAGACTATTTTTTTCCAAAAATAAGATTTTTTCTTCAAAAATAAGATTTTTTTTTGGTGAAATTAAGATTTTTTGCTGAAAATTTCTGGCAGCCCTGGTTGTAACAGTAAATTATAAGTTGATGCAATACATTTTCGAAAAGAAAACTATGTCTATTTGGAGTCAGCAAGTTCTTGTACATAGAAAAAGTCTATAGATCTTAAGGGAGCATATTTAAAATTGAGTATTCGCTCTGAAGTATATTTTATACGATTGGACTCACAATTCCGCTTGCCTCCCAAAATATCCCCAATATCTTTTAGTACCGGAAATCTTTAATTTTTTAATAAAACAGATTTAAATTTTTTGTTTACTTTGTTTCCCCTGGAACACCGGACATTTTTCTTACGGTGTCCATAACTATCTTCACTTGGAAAACCAATGAAAGATTTTTTGTTTCCAATTTTGTAACAACTTCGAGAAAAAACCCAAAATTTGCAGAAATGGACAATATTTGGTTCCGCAAATCACTTTCATTCCAATATACCTATACAGAGAAATTCTTAATAGCTAAAACTATGTATATTAAAAAAGCAAAAAAAAAAAAACGTTACTACACCAATAACAGAGAGAAGGGGAACTAACAGACGTTACTATATACAAAAACTATTATATTTAAAAAGAAATAAGGCGTTACAAACTATGACGGTAAAAAAACATTACAGAAAGAGTTTGATTGTATAAAGTGACTGTGTAACTTAGGAATTCGGTATTTAGAATACAGCTATGGAATTTACGAAAGAAAAGAACTTAAACAAGCAAATAATAAAATACGTTGATAAAAAAAGCTTTATACTTAAAACTTAAACACATACAAAATGTATACAACAATATAAAAAGTACGTTACAGTACCGCTACGAAAAAGTAACATAAAAATCAAGTAAAAAATAACAAAAAGTCGGTCAAGCCCGATCATATGATGCCTAACACCACAGTATTTAAAAACAAATATTCGAGAGTGTATGGCTATATGAATAGGGATCTATCAATGTTTAAAATTTCATTAAAATCGGTTTAATAGTTTCTGATAGACCGAAATTGTCCCTATCTCCCCTAGTGGTCCTATTTTTTAAAAAATGCATTATCTTATGTGTCCATATAAATATGGATCTACCTACATAATATTTTAAATTTCATTAAAATTGGTTAGATAGTGGGCACAAAGACCCTATTCCGTAGAGCAGCTTGTATGGGGGTTGTATGAATTTATGGACTGATTCGCCCTTGTGCCAATTTGAAGCTATTTTCAAATTGCGACCTGTACTTTGCGCACAAGGTTACATGGATAGCCAGCCAGCCAGTCGGACGGACATCATTAGATCGACTCAGAAAGTGATTCCATAACGTTGAACGATTTTTTTAACCACAGTTGTTACAGCACAAAAATGGTTGATTTGTTTTAGTATTTATAAAAATGTGCAACTTCATCAAAAAAAAAAAAAAAAAAAAAAAAAAAAAAAAAAAAAAAATATTATGATTTTTGCAAAAATTTATTAAATAAGTTTTTTTTTCGTATGAAAAAAGAAAATTATCTTAAAATGGCGAAAAAGCCGATATTGCAAAAATAACTAAAAAAACCGATATTGCCAAAATAAGCAAAAAAAGCCCTAACAAACAAAGCTAATTTTCTTAAACATTCTATCTTGTTAAACAAAAAATAAGCATTTGCTTTTTTTTGGTTGGCCTACTTATGACCTTTTGGATTTTAGGTGACGATATGTAATTTGACGTTAGACTGTGTCTTAGTTTTTACGGTTTCTTGTTTTAAATAGTCCAGTTATTTTTCAAAATCCAGGTGAATTTTTTACGCCGTCCAGTTAATTTAAAGTTTGGTTTCTGGCAACCCTAGATGCAATAAAGGAGCTATATGTATGTACGGGTGGCGCATAAGTAACGTTATGATTTATTAAACGAATAACTTTTTTCTTTCTGATTTGATTAGACGTTGGCATTTTTTCAATTTTAGATTATAGCGTGGAAATAAATTCACATTATGTTTTGAAGATAATATCTTTTAAATGGTGCCCATGGATTGTTTCGACCTGAAGTGCTCTTTACAATGCATTTCCCATAACTTTTCTTAGAATTTTAGGTCCCAGCGTTTCTTCTTAAATATTCGCCTTTATCTGTTGGATGGTTCTTGGCAAACAAATTTACCTTTAGGTGACCTCAAAGATAAAAATCGTGAGCCAGCTAAAATCAGAAAACACGATATATAGAAGAGTCATAGTTAGACGACCTGTGTGGGCTGTGGCTCTATTTTTCTGTAACGACAATTCTGAACTTAAAGTCCTTGCCCGTTATTGAATGTCATTCATATTAACCGCAACTTGTTCATCGTTTTCGAAAAAAAAAATATATTCAACTTAATTTCAAATTTTCTATTGTAGATTCTTTGACATATTTTTCTATATAGAAAATTATCACTTGTTCTTTAACATATTTAATATATTTTTTTATAAACAGGAAAGAATATTATATAATTTGTGAAATATTTATCTATGGCCTATACTTAACTTGTAACATAAACTCTGTGTGTTAACCCGTAGTTATTTACTGAAACTTTGTTTAAAATATAAGTTATACAAACTAGTCGTGCAATCGTGTTCTAAAAAAAGGCATTTAGTTTATATAGAGAGTACATCCTCGTATATCGAACTTTATGAGAGAGGTGTCTTCCCATTATGCAAATAGTTATTACAGGTTGTGTATCATACACATAATTTCTATAAAGTGTTCTTTTATTTTTACAGTGTACTTATTACCCACGAGTTTTTGTATTTTATTAAAGCTACGGTCACACTTATTAAATATTTGATCAAATAAGCGTAACCCTTACTTTTGTTAATAGTTACACAGAAAAAAATATCTCAAGAAAATTTTTAACAACACAGTTTGTTAAAAATAAAATTTTGGGTCAACAAACTTTTTGTTTGATTCAAAGAAAAGATTTATCAAATTTACACTTTGCAAAATAGCACTCAACAAAACATATTTAACAATGAAATAATTAAATATTTCTTCATATTTAATAAAAACAATATTTGAATCAAAGTAAAGACAGTATTTTAACAACTCTTGTTCATTTTTAAATAGCTCATAATTCTCATTTGTTTTACAGTTTTATTTGAATAATATATTTAGTTTTGCCAAAGTCTTTGGAAAAGGTTTCCTGATGATCTGGCCTAAGCAACCAGTGAAATGCGCATAGGAACATACTTATCCCCGCGTTATAAATTTTAGCGTTTTTATAAAAATATAAAAATTAAAAATTTATAACATCATCATTAATAAATAAAAAAAATAAAGATTCGATTAACATTTTGTTTGATTTATTCAACATTTTCAACAATTTATTTTAACAAATCAAGTAAACATTTTGTTGAAAAAAATTATTTTGGGCAACAACTTTTTTTATTGACTCAATAAACTTGGTTGTTGACTAAAAATTCAACAGTTATACCTACAAACTTTTTTATCAATACCGCAAAACTCGTCATCGCAGAAAATTCAAAAATTTTTGTAATCAAATATGCGATTTTCGTATTCAAATATGAAAACTATTTTTTTCTGTGTAGTGAGATTTAAAATGGTCTTAATATTACAAAATAAATTAATTATAATACTAGACATAGCAAAAAACAGTTTTTTGTAAGATGTGGTATTTTAATCAAAATAAATATTGATATTAAGCGAAATGATTTTTTAGTTTGGTTGTTGGTTCCGTTTTTTTCGTCAAATATTTGATAAGTCTGACCGTAGCTTCAGTTATTGTCTTATTAAGGGTTGTTACAATTAATTGAATTAATTTGCACCACTTTTTAAAGCTGCTTCACGTTTTCATAGCTCCGCCTTGTTTAAAAAAATATAAATATATTGTGATTGTAAAGACAAGGAAATAATTTTTTTCACAAATTTCTATACAATGTGATTTGATGATTGTTACTTGTAGGAACATAATATGTAAATAACCTTCATGCAAAGAAATTCCATATATCGATATGGTCACCTACAACAAAATAAATAAAATAATTTGATTATTACTTTCAATAGTTATTGCTATTGTTAATTAAAACCCCATTCAACTATAAGTGGTTATAAAATTATAGTATATTATTACCCATAACGTGTTTTGAGGCAATCATAATGTGGTTGTGTTTTCTTGATGGAGGACTTAACCATAGTATAGTTGCCGGTGAAGGTTAACTTTGCCAAGACAAAATGAATGCGCATTGGTACAAACCTGACATTACCACTTACTATAAATGGCACCATGATCCAGGATATAGAATCTTTCTGCTATCTTGAAAGCATAGTTTGAAGTAATGGTGGTTGGCTTATGACTTAAAGCGAAGTAAAATTTTCTTAAATACAGCTAAAAAAAAGTTCATTTTAATTCTATAGTTACTTGAATAAAGTTTTCGTTGTTTATAGACAATTTTACCAATTCTATTTAAACACTAATTCATCAGTCCTGTCACAGAAATCAATTCCGATCAAAAATGGAAGTGATTTCGTATCTTGCTTCACATAAAACGAAATCACTTTCGATCGGAAGGGATTTCTGTGACATCCTTAAAATATATGTAGTTTTTCATAATTTTGTTTTATTTGACATGAAAAACGAATTTTAAACATAAATTGATATTTAAATAAATTGGTGAAATCGGCGATTAAAATTATACAAAATTCGAAGAAAAGCCTGAATTTTTTACCTAAACACGTGTAGCATTAAGCTTCGTACAGACGATTGTCAGATCTTACAATACTGGTAAGCAGCGTTGCTTAAATTGCATTAAAATTGGCTAAAATGTCTTACAACTGTGTGAACATTGTAAGCTCATTTGTATTTGCAGAAGTGCAAAATTAATGCATCTGACAATATTGTATGATCTGACCATCGTCTGTACGAAGCTTTAGTAAGTTTAAGAAAACTTTATGTATGCAGACTAATATTAAATAAATGCAGCTTGGTTTCAGAAATATCTTTCTTCTTTTTTATAAAAACAAGCTACTTTTGTATTTCTTGTTTTAAAAAATGTTTGATCATATTCCAAAAACCTGAATTTTTTTAACAGGAGAAATCAGAAAAAAATCATGAAATTATTTTTGGATTTTCTTGTTTTAAGAACGGATTTTCTTTTTTTAAGAAACGAAATTGAATACTTTAGAAAAAAAACTTCTTTCCGTGTATGTCCAAATGTAAAATGTAGAATGTAAAAAAGAAGAAAATTAGAAAAAATTAAAAATCATTGAAATTTTAGTTTAAAAATATACACGTATATATTTTAAAGGAAAGTTAAAATAATAAATCTAAATAATTAGTATTGGAGGGATAGGTTGATAACAAATTTAGTTTTTTGCACTTTTTAAATTTTATGTAGTAAAATATTTTACAAAATTCTGCCACCACGTCTTTCACAAATCCGGCGGCAATCAACCTGTTGTTTTGCATTTTGTTGACCAATATATCGGTTTGTGCCTTATTAACGGATCTAGCCCTTAATATTCGATTTATAGGAGGAACTACTAACATACACGTTCTATTCCCTAGCAAAAATAAAGTGAGAAAATCTAAGGGAAATGTGAACAAATTACGAGGGAAAAAACTTTTCACGATAAGGGGAATTTATCCCCGTGAACATTTTTTCACGTTATTATTCTCCTTTGAATTACATTTTTTTCATGGGAGCTGTTCATGATCGCAAATATGTGAAAAGGGGAAAAATTACGAGGGAAAAAATTAACCACGATAGGGGTGAATAAAAAAATTAATACCTTTCCATTTTGCTAAGAAAAATAAGCGGATACATGTCTGGTCCTTTTTTGAAATTCGGCCCTTTTAGGGAGTAAACGGATAAAACCAATTAATATAGAAATAGAGGCTATATCACATTCGAAAATTATCTAAAAAATACGAATAGAAGTTTGGTAGTTTTTCGAAATTCGAACGTTTAAGGGGTAAAAATCGTAACTATTCTTGGTATTTTTTTTTACAAAACATTTTTCTTCATTCATTCATATATACGTATTAAATTATGGGCTCCCACTACAATATTGAAATTTTTGATACTTCAGTGGGGATAAAAAACTACCAAAAAGGGAAAATACAACTTTTGCTAATATTGGACCGAAAAACATAAAATTCAACATGCAATGTCCTGAGTATATAAGGCTCTATGAGGGAACTTTTTGGTACTTTTTTGATCTTTAACTGGTACTTTTTGAATTTCCATTAGTATTATACCTAGAAACATGAAATTTAACATGCAATGTCCTAAGTTAATGAGCATTTGGAAGAGGGATCTTTTTAGTGCTTTTTCGTTCTTTAACGGGTACTTTTTTAATTTCCGTTAATAGAAACATGAAATTTAACATTCAAGGTTAAAGAGTTTTGGTTTTTTTTTCTTTTTCTTTGGCTGGTACATTTGAAATTTCCGTTAGTATTGGGCTTAGAAACATAAAATTATGCAGGGCTTAGAAACATAAAATTATGGAACTTTTTTTAATAGGTACCTAGAAACATTAACTTTGGCATATAAACATTTCCATGAAAGAAAGGGAGACGCTAACGCAGTACCGCGATAAATGCTAGTCTGTATATAAAGGTACATTTTGAAAACTTTAATCACATTTTGCCAAGTTTGATTTTTTTTTGAGATATGACTATGTTGCAATAAAGAAGCGATATGTACATATAATTTTATTTATTCAAAAGAGTCAAAATTGTGATATATGGAAAAAGGTTTTTTTTTTATTGGATTGCGTTAACCTGTCCTCAGGTGATATCAAAAAAGGACAAAATTTTTGGGTGATTTTAAAATTTCCAATTTAAAAAAATTTTCTTTAACAAAATCGAAAACATTGAGATTTTCACACCAGGGACTTTGAAACACCTTAGAGAAGGAAAAAAAAACAAATTTATAAATATCCCCCGGGTCGCAAGCTCAAACAAAGACGCCAATCATAATAATCATAAGTAATTATTATAGTCCGATTAAAAGTTCGGTTTTGAAGTTTCGTAAAAGGTTATGTTCGGTAACATTTTTGCCGAACATCAAACTTCTAGCGAATTTTGTAAAAAAAATTAATTTTGTACATGTCGTGGTTGGTTATTGGTTTGCCGCATGGCACATTTTTGCCTAAATTGGAAATGAAGCAATTTTCTATTGATTATTTTTATTCTTTTGGAAACAGCCAAAAATGTAGAAAATCGTACAAATAAATCAAAAAGAACGTATATAAAAAGTTTATGTTTATGGAAAGAACATGATTCAGCACCATTATCTAAATTTTAATGCTGATTTTTTTTGTTTTATACCGTATTTACTGCCTGTTTTTAGAACGCTATTAGTAAAGCTGAATCCGTTAAACTTTTCTAAGAAATGGGTTTTTTAGTAATATCACAATCAGGGTTACCGTTGGACCGACTAAAGTCGCAATTTGACCCTTTTTAGCGGCTTGCGACTTTTTGTGAAACTTTTTTTTATCACTGACTTTTTTTATTTGTACCATTTTTTGTAAAGTTTCTCACAAAAAACATTTAATTTGCAGTAAATTTTAAATTTTCTTATTATTTTTATCAAAAAAAAATAAAATCGTCATAACATCGTCTTCAAAATTTAAAAGCAATTTACATATAATTGTTCCTTTGGCAACAATTTGATTATTTTTTTGCAACCTTGTCATGTAAACAATGTATTTAAGAAATTTTTCTCAAAGTTTCAAAGAATAGTTTTAGAAAAAAAGCTTTTTAAAATAAAAAATTGTGGTGTTTGCAGTGCTCATTTTACAATATTATTTTTAGCCGCCGAGTCAATGAATGCAGGTCCTTCCAGGAAACGAAGTATTTGGTGATACCATTCGAAAGACTGGGAACTGACGTATAAATGGCTTAACCAAGACAAGGGGTCAAAGCGGACTTTTGCAGTGTTTGTAAACAGCCTTTAGTGAACTAAACAAACATAATCAGCTACATGGAAAAACACATTAATAATATAAAAAAGGCTTCTGAAATTGAAAAAATTTTACTGACTTTTGTTTCAATTGTTTTTTGTTTTGCTATGCTTTTTATTAATTAAAAACGTTAAAAAAATATGTGCGACTTTTATTTTCTCAAACGACTTTTCTCTTCGACTTTATTTTAATAAAACGACCTTTTGTGCGACTTTTTAAAAATTTCCAACGGTAACCCTGATCACAATAAATATACAAATACTTTTTAATACCATGGTTTTGTTAATTTTAGTTTTATTATACTTACAAATAAATTAATGTTCACATTGGCTTTGACCCGGTAAATAGCGCTGGGGTCAAGTTATTCTCCAGTATTTCATTGTTATTTGGAAAATCCCGAGCAGCGCCGGCACCAAGCAGCTAGTATTTTATATAATATATAATAAACAAGTCTGAGGTATTTGTTAAAGAGCACAATATTCCATTCAAGGTATATTTACACAAGGTAGACTCGTCAGCGAACATACATAAACTCCAATTGTCAAATACGTGTGTATAAGCCAAAATTTGTACATGTGTGCGTTAAATTGTTTTTTTTTTTATATGAAGACAATTTTGACAAGTCGGGTTTTTTTATAGAGCAGCATGTCTATACTCCCAAACGAGTCTACCTTGTGTTAATTTACCTTGATTCCATTCATGGTACAATTAACCCTATAATGCCAAATTTTTTGTTTGGATTCAAAACATCATATCAAAGTAAAAAAGTAGTTTTTTACAGGTTAAGGTATATAGACCGCCTTAAGGCAGTGTCCGGCATTTTTGTTATAATTTGAACAAGTTAATAGCAATAGCTTATCCCATCAACAATAAATTTCAAGTGTTTTTATCAATAATAAAAACTGGGAATTAAGCACGAATAACAAAATCTTTTGAAATCAAGTTAAATAATTTTAACAATTTCATTATATTGGTTGAAATTTATTTTGGCTGAGTTCCTAAACATCATAATACATTGTGGTCAAAGTAAAAAACGTATCGTCACCATATAAAGTCGCTTTTTGGCATGAGAATTTAGCTGAAGGCAATAACTGCACAGATTCAGCATAAGGAATATTTTATGTTTCACTCTGTTCAAGCTGAGTAATATTACACACATTTATGGCATTTAACAAAATCTTAGGAGAATTGACTACACGACTTTTTTCCCCAGAAGGGCAAAGAAAATCGAAATTAATTTCACTTTTTCGCCACTAGTTTCGTATAATATGGTGTTCAGATATAAATTGTTTATTAAGTTAATATTCGGTTTATTGAAAAAATTATCTTTCTGTTCACACTTACACAATTTAGCTAACTCTATTAACAATTAACTTAAGCAAAATGTAAACAGCTTTTGACATCCTTAAAAAATAAACAAAATGAAACATTTGGCTTTTGCGCAGACCTAACATGGGGTCTTCACCTGACAGTTTTTGTCATGCTAAACGTCAAAGTCTATATAAAAAACACTCTAACAATTTTGTCAGCGTTTTTTTGTATAAGGTTTGACGTTTATTTTGACAAAAAATTCTCACGTTAAGACCCAGTGTAATGGATGGAGCTTTGTTTTGTTGACATTTCAGTTGCCAAGTGTCAACACACTTTGTTAAGTGTGCTGTGTTTTGCTCACTAAAGGCGACCGTACACGACATGTTTTTGTCATCTGACATGTCAAATTTTCCACTGCAAAACACATACATGTCGTGTGTTACCTTTTTAACTTTGCTTTTAAAAGTCAGACGCAAAGTCATCTGACAAAATTTCAATTAGAGCGTGCTCTATTTTCTTCTAACAAACCATCTGACATCAGAAAGCTATGCCGGCAAGAAACCGGCAGCGGCGTCCACTATTGACGGAATCATTAGCCGGCTGAAGTTAATTTTTTACAATACCGAGATATGTTTGATCATCTTACCATTAAATAGAATTTATGTGAATAAATATATAAAAACCGTTTTATTATAAAATCCTAAATTGGTATCTTTGAATTAAAAGAAATAAATGTTAAGATGGCTGAACTATTTTACGGCGCAAATAAAACTTTTCATGGCGGCAGCAAGTTATTTTGAAACCGAGCACTACTTTGATTTCTGCAATAACAATGCGAAAAAAACAGAGACAATGTCAGAAGCAAATTACATGTACGTTTGTGACCGAATATTATAAAGCTTATGTAAAACAGCGATTTTGGCAGACATGCACAATTACATGTGACTTGAAAATTTGACATGTCAGATGACAAAAACATGTCGTCTATATGCGCCTTAAACACACTTGTGACAGTGTTGCTTTTAAATTTTACTCAATATTATAACAAGTTCGTATTAATTGATTAATTGAATAATTAAATTGATATTTTATATGGATAATTAAGCTTAATACATAAAAACATTTATTGCGCAAAACTCAATTAAGGTACATGTCTGTTTTGTATTTAAGAGCTTTTTTAAGGTACCAGTCCATTCTAATTTTTAATATTTTTGAAATAAATTATACATTTGAATATAACGTTTATAAAATTTTATTCATATATGGAACTTACATTTAAATTTACAGTTTTATTAAATCTTCGAAACGCCCTGTTTTATATTTAAAATATTTTTCTCTTTATTTTTTTAAGTCTACTCTCTTTCTAATCAGCTGCCACATTTAAAGAATAAACATGAAAAAAACAATTTAGTAACGTCTTAACACGGCTTTAGTAGCTGCGGTACTTTGAATACGAAATGGTTAAATGACGCTTTGGTTAAATGTTTTTGGAAATAAAAGAAATCGAAAAAATATACAAAAAAATTTTACCATTGTGTAATTTAAAATAACAAAACCTAAAAGAAATATACACGTGTGATAAATGTAAAAAATATAACCAAAAATAAAGTAAAATTAATAAAAAAAAAAAAAAAAAAATAAAATCGATTAAAAAAAAGTAAAAGCAATAATAAAAAGTGCTGTGCATTGCGGGTAAAATATTTTATTTAATCAAAAATATTTTCAAGAAAAGAAATTAAAATACAAAAAATGTCAAATGTTCGAAGAAAATTACGTGTTTGGCCAAATGATTTCGTTTCGCTACGTATCAGACAAGAAGAAGAACAATACAACAATAAAGAAAGTGATAAAAACAATAAAAACGCCACAAACAGTGGCGTCAGCAGCAGCACCACCAACACCACCACTATAAGTGGGCCAAGTACTCTTGATTTTGGTGAAATTAAAACACGCAAAGCAATGGCCGCTAATAGTAAGATACAATTTGTATCAACAAAATCGTTAGATTTAGCCGGTCCTCATGATGATGATAGCTACGTTCTTCTTGTTCATAGGACTGATGATGACAACAACGATGATGATGTCTCAGGGTGAGTTTATTTGTTTATAAACTATATATACATATATAGTAAAATACTATTTATAAAAAAATTATTGTTAAAAATAAAAGTTTGTGAAAATAAAAACTGGTTATTTGTTGTTTTTTTTTTGTTATAAATAAATTTAGATAAATATTGTGGTTAAATTCTCTGCGAAGCAATAACAATAATAAACCACGATGTTGCCAATTAAGCGGTTTTTAAAATTTTTTTTATTAACAGGTAGCTAGTTCATTTTATTTAACTTTAAAAACTCTTTCAAAATGCGTGAATATGTATTTTTTTTACCAGACTTTAACTTTCATGTAAAACCAAACACCGATTTAATGCAAATACTTTAATAAATTTTTATTTTATTTGAAGAAATCTTGATGTATGCTAAAAAATGTTAATATCGCGCAGTTTATTTCTATTAAATGCACAATGTTTGATAAATATATTCTGAACAACCATGGGGAACGAGTTGTTATTTTTTAGTAAATTTTCTTTATGACCTTAAGTTTTAAGTTGGTGCCATAACGAGGTCTTTTGCAAATATTAAAGTATTTGGCGAATATTATAAAACTAATCTAAATACATACATACATAAATAAACTAGTGCAAAGTTGTTTCTGATATTTTTAAAAGTTAAATAAAAGACAGAAAATTCTTTTCATATACATAAAGTTGACTTAGTTAAAATTAAATTAGAGCCCCGTTTTTGGGTTAGAGATTAGCGATTAAATTAACTTTAACTCCGTATTTACCTTTTTGTTGTTTTTTTTTTAATATTTTTTGCTAGTTTAAGTGCCGGTTCACACACGTCAAGTTTGACTTGTCAAATCATGAGCTTTTAGGAGAGAAGGAAAAAGATAATGCCATTTATTTTCCCCTCTCTCATAAAAACTCAAGACTTGACGCGTCAAACTTGACGTGCGTGAACCGGCACTAAGCGGCCAATGGAGGTGGTTTAAACCATAGTATAATAAGTACCAGGTATGTTCATTAGGGAGAGTTGTCATTATTTTTCCATGTAATCAAATTAATTTATTTGATTTTTGACGTTTGTTTTAATTTTTTTTCCTTATTTTCTTTTGCTTGACGTTATACTTATACATACTTTGACTTATTTTACCATGGTTTAATTCATGGCGAATTCATACAGGTGACCGCATCATGAGAAAGCGTTATGCTAGCTATCCTTTTTTTTTAAACACTATGTATTTTGTTTTTGTAAAAAGTTAGAGTGAATGTCAAAATTATTTGTTGAAAATATAAAATAGGGAATATACACAATTGATTTAGAAGGTTAATCTTTTTCCTGTATTGCAAATTTATTGTGGCTCCACGTATTCCTAAGGCCTGTAAAAATCCTTGTGTTTATATTTTATGATCACCTTTTTTGTTTTATAGCATTTAAATTTCCAGTACATATTTAGATTTTTATTGAATTTTTATTTTTAACAAATTTTTCACAAAATGTAAATAACGCTTGGCATTCAGTACACACAAAGAAATCAACAATAAGCAGATGACTCGAAAATTTCACCTTTATGAAGTCGCCTTGGTTTAAATCTAAACTTACAGCCTGTTCAACGATTTCGAACGTTAACGTTCGCATAGAAAATTACATTTAAAACAAAAACAAATTTTCGAATTTTGTTTTTGTTTTAAATGTAATTTTCTATGCGAACGTTAACGTTCGAAATCGTTGAACAGGCTGTTAAACTGTCAACATGCACATGTTTAACGTTCGCATAGAAAATTACATTTAAAACAAAAACAAATTTTCGAATTTTGTTTTTGTTTTAAATGTAATTTTCTATGCGAACGTTAACGTTCGAAATCGTTGAACAGGCTGTTAAACTGTCAACATGCACATGTTTATCATAAACAGCTTTTGCAAAAATATAAACAAAAAATAATTTTTAAAAAATTATATATTGCCATATACTTTTATATAATTTTTCCTTTCTATATTTTTACTTTAAAGACAAAAAATTTCTAACTTGTAAACAATATTAAATTCGCGCATTTTCGTCTTCTTTGAAAACATCCATATTGCTTTGATAAAAAGTTGACATTTGCAAAAAATGTCGCCATTTATTTGTGCTCAGTATGGTTACACTACATGGTTTAAGCCACCACCCAAAAATATCAAATTCAATTGATACTAGATTTACTTAATTCTCAGACTAGCTAATTATAGAATTTAATTAACTTAAATCTCAAACCAAAAAGTGTCTCTTAATTAACAATAATAATTTATATTATTCCGAATTAATCTTAGACCCTAAAAATATATATATATATATATTCTGGATCCTTATAAGTAGCGGAGTTGATTTAACTATGTCCGTCTATCGGTTTGTCTGTCCGTGTCTATGTTAAAATGGGTTTTCTAAACCAGGTTGTTATACATATGGGGGATTTCATGTCAAGTGACCCAATTTTGAAATCGATGTCTTCCGATTTGGATGAAATTTGCACCAAGGTTAGTCCTATTGGATAGTAGTTTAGACACAAATTTTCAACAAGATCGGTCTAAAAGTTTCTGATTTAGTGGGGGTCAAAATTTGACATTTTGACCATACAGGTGTTCTTTCTTATCCATGTAACTTATTACCTATTGGTGTTAGCAAAATTTGTCCCAAGTAGCTTCGATAGCTATTTGATCCATATTTTGAAAAAAATTTTTTTTGTTTTTTTAAAAAATTTTTTTTATTTTTTTTTTTTAAATTTAAAACTTTTTTTTATTTTTTTTTTTAGCGGGTATGTTTTTTTTTTTTTTTTTTTTGTTCAAAAGAAAGCTTATGTCTTTTCCTTTAAGGTAGTTTTGGTCCCTTTTTGGGATGCGAGCGGCTTATGTATAAAAAAAAATAATTTCTAACCCTAGACAAGGGTTTTTCAATTTTTAGCATATGCAGTGTTCTTTCTCATCCATTTAACTTATTACCTATTAGTGTTAGCAGAATTTGTCCCAAGTAGCTTCGATAGCTATTTGATCAATATTCTGAAAATTTTTTTTTTTGTTTTTTTAAAACTTTTTTTTTAAATTAAAAATTTTTTTTTTAAATGTAAAATTTTTTTTTTTATATTTTTTTTTATCCGGAATGTTTTTTTTTTTTTTTTTTTTTGTTCAAAAGAAAGCTTATGTCTTACCTTTTAAGGTAGTTTTGGTCGCTTTTTGGGATGCGAGTGGCTTATGTATAAAAAAAATTATTTCTAACTCTAGACGAGGGTTTTTAAATTTTTAGCATATGCACTATTTTGAATTTTTTCCTATTTGTGTTTAAGTGTTTCTAAAGCCTTAAAAATAAAACGTTTGCAAAGAAACTAGACAAATTAAGCTTTCCGACGGTATGTTACAAACCCAATTATTATTTAATACCTTCGATACTATAATGCCCACAATATGTTAATCCCAGGAATAAAATCACTTTTTTTCTGTAGAAATGTTGACAAATTAAATTCTTTTTATTAATTTGTAATAATAATTAAATTAATATATAATTATAATAATAATAATTTCTAATAATAATAATAAAAAGATAAAGATAAATAATTTAATAAAATTTATGTAGGAAAAATTAAAAAAAGAATTATTTGTCAACATTTCTACAGAAAAAAGTGATTTTATTCCTGGGATTACCATATTGTGGGCATTATAGTATCGAAGGTATAAAATAGTAATTGGGTTTGTAACATACCGTCGGAAAGGTTAATTTGTCTAGTTTCTTTGCAAACGTTTTATTTTTAAGGCTTTAGAAACACTTAAACACAAATAGGAAAAAATTCAAAATAGTGCATATGCTAAAAATTTAAAAACCCTCGTCTAGAGTTAGAAATAATTTTTTTTATACATAAGCCACTCGCATCCCAAAAAGCGACCAAAACTACCTTAAAAGGTAAGACATAAGCTTTCTTTTGAACAAAAAAAAAAAAAAAAAAAAACATTCCGGATAAAAAAAAATATAAAAAAAAAAATTTTACATTTAAAAAAAAAATTTTTAATTTAAAAAAAAAGTTTTAAAAAAACAAAAAAAAAAATTTTCAGAATATTGATCAAATAGCTATCGAAGCTACTTGGGACAAATTCTGCTAACACTAATAGGTAATAAGTTAAATGGATGAGAAAGAACACTGCATATGCTAAAAATTGAAAAACCCTTGTCTAGGGTTAGAAATTATTTTTTTTTATACATAAGCCGCTCGCATCCCAAAAAGGGACCAAAACTACCTTAAAGGAAAAGACATAAGCTTTCTTTTGAACAAAAAAAAAAAAAAAAAAAACATACCCGCTAAAAAAAAAAATAAAAAAAAGTTTTAAATTTAAAAAAAAAAAATAAAAAAAATTTTTTAAAAAAACAAAAAAAATTTTTTTCAAAAGATGGATCAAATAGCTATCGAAGCTACTTGGGACAAATTTTGCTAACACCAATAGGTAATAAGTTACATGGATAAGAAAGAACACCTGTATGGTCAAAATGTCAAATTTTGACCCCCACTAAATCAGAAACTTTTAGACCGATCTTGTTGAAAATTTGTGTCTAAACTACTATCCAATAGGACTAACCTTGGTGCAAATTTCATCCAAATCGGAAGACATCGATTTCAAAATTGGGTCACTTGACATGAAATCCCCCATATGTATATTTATATCGCTTATAGTCCGCAATAGCTTGCTATTGAAATTAAGCCAGATCGGTCACATAAAATAAACTGAGAAGAAAACTTGGTAGTGAAAATAACAAAATCGGTTTATAAATGACTTAGTTATGCCAAAAAAACTTTCTTTTTCTTCCTGACATTTGGGTATTGTTGTGATATCGGTTAACATAAGCCCCTGCCATATTGTCTTATCTAATGGTGGATCTCAACCACATGGTGAGTTAATATATCGTCGGTTAAATATGCAAACCTGCTTAATTCACTTTTTAAGTAAATTGAGATTTTGATGCCGTGTGGTAGAGAAAGATACGCCTCGTCGACCAGCATGTAGTTTTGCTTCAGTCTGAGTCTGGAAGTGTGTAAAACCAACTATCTTTTTGGTTTTTTCTCAAGCAGCAAACAGGAGAAACAAAAAGTTTTTGCAGCAAGTTTGCATATAAAGCCAACGATATGCACTTACCATATGCCCCTGTGGGTGTTAGGGTTAATTTTCACACAAAGGTAGCAGTTTTAGTGTATAATCCGGAAGAATATAAACCCACCCCTTGTTTAGGAGCCGGAGCTATCCAACCTTCACTGCTATAGTTAATCCAAGCAGCTTCAGTTGAATAGCAACAAGGGTGTAAAATCAGTCCTCTATGTGGAAAAGTTTCTTCCCGTAATTTGGGTTTAAGCCACAGCCACTACGTGCTCAATGAAAGTATCCCTTCAAGAAAGAACAAGGCTTCCGCTTGACAATCTTCTTGGAACAATAAGTACCAGGGGCTAATGACTCTCGTAGGCCCAGTGACAATATGCCACTCTGGTGAATACCCCGGACTCAAGAAATCCGAAAACTTCAAGGGCCCTGTCATTTCCGATGTTTGTCGCATCCTAGGTATGCATACACCTTACACATTCATAGATTTTCAATGTCCGTGGAGAGCATATCGACAACAGAAAACTGTCATGCACCTCTTGCGTGGTACCATATTATTATTCTTAAAAAGCACCATGGTTATGAAATGGAAAAGATAAATCGTTCGATACATCTCGACGACTTCTCTATGATACGCATACTGTAGCCAGTTAGCCATTTATGATCAATGTGTCCCCTTTCGGGTCCCAGGACTGACCTAGTCCTGATTTGCCCGGGAGGATGTAACACTAAAAGGTGAAATATCCTTAAGATGATCCCTACACCCCCTAAAAATTGGGGTATTATTTAATTTCTGTTTGGGGTGTTTTTCATGTCGTTGGGGGTTTATTAAATTTTTAAAATTGGACAATTTTTGTATGCAAAAAGCAAAAAAAAAAAAATGTTGAATTAAAGTAACTTTTTTAATTTACTTTAATAAAAACGCGCCAATTAACACGAAAAACGCGATTTGCATATAATAAATGCGCTAAATCAAGCGCAAAATTTGGCTTAATTGGCATCGCTGGTTCACTTATAAAATTATTACAGTAACTGATTGTGGGTTATTAAATTCGTTTTCCGTACTGTTAAAATTTAATAAAAATGTAGTTATTTTACGAATAATTTTATGTTTTAACATTTGTGTTTGTCATTAAAAAAACAAACTACCAAAAAATAATGTTTTTCCGTATTTATTTTGTTATGTAGTTTGATTTTTGTCGGTTAAAATATATTTTTTAAAAGTAAAAACTATTTAATTTCAAGGAATATGCAGTTTGAAAAATAAAAAATTTAAAAATGAATGTAAAAATCATTTGTTTTAAATGAAATGTAAATGATCCGTTTTTCAAATGAATTTTAATTTGTTTTAAATGAATTTTCGTTTGAATTTAACTACATAATATTTTGAGTGTTCCTTTTCGTATGAAGAGAGTAATAAATAAATTTTTTTTTAATAAAATGAGAGTTTCGTATCTAGTTATTTATCTATGCGCTTAGATTTTAAAGAATTATTCGTTATTTTTATTTCTTGAAAAAATTCGTTATAAAGGCGATACAATTTTAAAGGGGGTTCTTTTTGTTATTCTATTTTATTTGTCAAACAAAATTAATATCAATTTATATTTCTTTGAAGTTCGACAAAAAGGTCTTAAGTCAAAAAATGCATTACGAGTTTTTGATTGGGTTTAACGAAATGTTTTGTTCTCTTTTGTTTGGTACGAATAACAAAAGTCTAGCACAGCTGCTTCCAATCGTAATCATTTGATTTTTTGGAAGTACATATATCAATTAAATAAAGCAATTAAATAATTTTCAGTTTAATATTACGAAAAACTACAATTTCTGACTTATGACCTTTTAGCTAAACTTCAAAGCTTTAATTATTGTGTTTTCTCTGCCAAGTTTATAATTCTTTTTATTTTTCTGAAAAGCCGGTTTTTTGTTGTTGCGTTTTTGGTTAACTTGGAGACGCAAAGAAATTTAAAACTGGTATTATTTTTTAACAAAAATTTACTTCAATTACATCAGGCTAAAATGCATACATTTTTGTTTGGGATTTTTTATGTTAAATACTTTGATTAAATTTTCTACAATGGAATGTTTTGCGTTGTCATCATTATTTTTTTTTTTCTTTTAAAAATTTTTTTGTTATTTAAACTAGACACAAAGAAGGCAAGATAAAAATTTTTTGTTGGTGAATTTAAAGTTATTAAAGGCATTTATGCATAAATTTAGAAATTTTATTGTCTTAAATTTTGAAAACTTTATTTACTTTACTCGTAATATTGTTAACTTGTGATTAAATTCTGTGTTGGGTTAATGACTTTTGTAAAATGTTAATAGGTACAACAATATTATTAAAAATACCAGTTTGGTTCTGTTAAATTCTAATAAAATTTGTAAGATGTTTCTTTTAACCTGTTTACAGCGGTGTTGATCTGATCAGCATAATTTGTATAATTATTATTGAACTGTTTTTGTAAGAAAATAAAAGTTATTTATTTTTTTTATGCTATTTGTAACTTAGTTATACATATTAAAAAAAAATTACGATATTTAGATTAAGTTAAAGAATGTAATAAATCCGCCACTGCTCACTCACCAGATTCGACAGTATTTTATTATGGCTGTTCAAAAAGTTTTTGTGGTTTTTTATGTCCAAAATAGAACTTTAGATTAATAAAATTTTTAATTATAACGTTATAAAAAGTATTGGCAAAATTTCCTATAAAAATATAATAGAATAATAACCTGTAAAAAGGAAATTTCCTTCAATAAATCGGACGGAACATTTGTAACATTTTTGTGCTAAAGGATGTTCAGCCAGGGTGACCGTCAAAATCAAAATTTAGATTTATTAAGGTCTCACCCGCCAATTTGGTGGGTATTGATAAAAAAACAACTCCAAAAAAATGTTAAGGACGATCGGCGAAGGCTAAGCCGTTCCTCCTGCTCCCCAAAGTTTGAGAAAAATTATATTTTTACATGAAATTTTTACTTAATCTCTTATTAAACAAAATAAACGGAAAAATATCGAATAAGCCACTAAAAAAATCAAATTTTTAATTTATTAAAGAAACGCATTTGCTATGAATCACGTATCTTTAATTTTTTTAAAAAACATTTTTTTATTATTTATTGAAAAAAAACCCCCCGACCAGCCGGGCACTTGGCTTTTTTTTAATCTAATAATTCGGGTACACTGAATGCAGTGGTGCTAACCGCTTTTTTTAGGTTAGCTCTGGTTTTCGAGATACACCGTTATTTCGAAAATGGAGTAGGTTGCACAAATTTTATTCGTGTAAGTCAAAAACGGCTTAAAAAAAACGAAATTCCGCAATAATATAACTTTTAAGATTTTAAATTAAAGGTTTTTCTAATATGCGCAGTCGTTGTAGAAAAATAATTTTTTTGGCAAAAAAAAAAAAAAATTGCAAAATTTCAAAATTTTTGTTCTTTAAAAAATCATAAAATATTAGAAAATGCAGCTATGCTTATAATTTTTTTTTTAGACAAATAATAAACGAACTTGCAAACAAAAAAATCCATAAGTGATTAAAATCTGTTTATTCGCAAAAGACGAACAATTTCTATTAAATTTAAGATTTTCATAAAACGCAATATTTGTATGGGAGCTTCCCTAAAAAGTGATGATAAAGGGCAAGTATGTGTAAGAAAAATGTTAAAAAAAAAATTTTTAATTTTGTATGGGTCGGTCATACATTTGACCCATCTAGGGGCGCTACAAGGGCCAAATATAAGAATTTCTTAAAACCGCCATATTTATATGGGAGCCCCCTAAAGGCCATGCCAGATACAACTTTTGCTTCGCGTTGCGTTAGAGATTCGCTTTGACATCCATGATGAAATATTCATACTTATACGAAACATGTCACATAAAGTACTTTTAACGCAGAGCGAAGCGAAAAGTTAGGCATTCTCATCTTTTTGCGCGCTTTGACAGTCTGCTGGTGTAATTTTTTTTATTTATCTATTTTAAACAAGCCATACGTGTGTGTTGTCAAAGTGTTTATTGTGACATACACCTTTTGCGTTACGTTTTTCTGTTTAAAACATCACGCAAAGCGATGAAGTTTTATCTGACATGGCCTTTAACGCAAAAGGTATATGTCACAATAAACACTTTGACAACACACACGAATTGCATGTTAAAAAAAATAAATAAAAAAAATTATACTAGCAAACTGTCAAAGCGCGCAAAAAGATGAGAGTTGCCTAACTTTTCGCTTCGCTCTGCGTTAAAAGTTCTTTATGTGATATGTTTCGTATAAGTATGAATATTTCATCATGGATGCCAAAGCGAATCTCGAACGCAACGCGAAGCAATAGTTTTATCTGACATTGGGTTAAGGGGAAGAGATATATGGCAAGTATGTTTTAAGAAAAAAAAACTAATGACAGTTATGGAGCTTTTTCTGCAATATATTCCTGTCTGTATTGATAATTTTGTAGGTTAGATAGTCATACCTCAAAAAAATTCAAACTTGGCTAAATGCGGTTAAAGTTTTCAAAATGCACCGTTTTATACAGATTTAATAAAATATATTTTGGCTATAACTTCGGTTCAGTTTGAGATATAATACTTAAGTAACTTATAATTTTTGATTTTTTGAGATACGACTATGTTGCAATAAAGGAGCGATATGCGTTTGACTAATTTTTTTTTGTAAGCAAACGCACACAAACATAGATATTGAAGCTGTATTGACGTATATAGGAAAAAATAGTTGTAAAAAAAATTCGCATCAGTGCTGCTGTTTGCTTTTTATTTTAGTTAGGTTTTGTTAAATATGAGATTTAGATAAAACTTTTTAAGACAAACTTCAGTAATAACAGCTTCTTTGTAAGCGGTTTTTATGTAAAATTAATCAGCCTGATTACGGTTGGCGGTGACGTATACGCCTGAGTCGTTTTTTGTAATAGATTAAAGTAACACACAACCTTTGTTCTTTAATCTACTAGAAAAAACGACTCTGGCGTATACGCCAACGACAACCGTAATCAGGCTGAATATTTTGCAAGTTATGAGGCATAAAAGTCGGCTGTGAGGGACGTCTTAGCCTTTGTCGATTGTCCTAATATTTTTTTGGCGTCGTTTTGTATCAATACCCACCAAGTTGGGTGGTAAGAGTATGGAAAAATAGAAAACATATATGCTCCATACAGTTAAGGACCACCCTAGTGTTCACATTATCGATACACTGGGGCTGATTTTAATTGTCACAAAAAGATATATGTACTACGTGCGTTGTGATGTGAAAGGATTCGTTACTTTCGTTAAATTAAATACTAAACGCAAGAGTAAACTTTTTTTCGTATTTTATACGAAACTTTTGGTAATTTGTAGTACAACAAAAGTAGCTACGAAAAACTCTTTCGTAAAATGTAGCATAGATTTTTTTGAGTGAACATATTCACATTTAAATGTGTTTCTTTAAGTGTATTTTATAATACATATTCGTTTTTTTATAAAAACTTTTCAGCACGCAAATAAATTTTATATTTCTTTAAATAAAAATTTCTATTAGCACGTTTAATATTTATTATTCTGTTCTAAAATAAACTCAAATTCTTAGTATGCAAGAACATTTTCTTCCTGGAAAAAATTAATACTTTTTTCCGATAAATTACACAAATAATATGGCCACCAAATTATCAAAGAACAAAAAGCAAATAAAAAAACCTTAAGACAATAATCTGACCAATACTTTAAGTTGAGACATCTTTAAGATTTGAAAATAAAGTTAAAATAAATAAATACACAAAAATATTACAATGCTTAAAATAATATTCTCAAAAAAAATTTACATTTTGTTTTATATTTCTAAAATAATTAAAATAAATTTTGCACAATTCTTGTTTTATCTTATTGGAAAAATAAAAAAAAACACCAACGCACAAAATAAAATAGGAAGAGAGATAGAAAAACAAACAATAATTTCTTATCAACAACAATTTCTTACATAGCAAAACAAAAAAAAAGTGGTGAAACACCTTAAATATTTTTAAATTTCTTATCAGTATTTTTTTTAACTGTTTTACTTTATTTATTAAACTCGGGATAGTGAAAATGCAATAGTAAACTAAGAAAATTGTTTAAATGACAACCAGATTTTAATTAAACAATTACATGAATATTTTGCTAATTGCTTTGAAGATTGGTATGGAAAAAATTTAAATTTTTTTAAGATAGTAAAAAGAAATATGAACTCCGACGAGTGCAACGTTGTTAATCACAAGATTCAGAGTCAGTTCTTATATACCTATATGTACATTATTAGTATGGGCATAAATAAATTAAAAGCTTATAGGGTAAAGTATTTTTGAGAGTTTTCAGATTTTTTGGAAGATGTTCAATTAGGCTTAAGTTCATCAAATTTAATTTTTAATTTTCATTAAATTATTTTTATGAAGAAAGGAATTTTACAACATGAAAATTAATTAAAATTGTTATTGATAATCTTTCATTCTTGACCGCGGCCGGGGCTCGAACCCTGGCCGGCAGGTTACCATGACATGTTTTGATCGTAACCACTCGATCTCCTCAGATGAATTTGCCGTCTTACACTCGCAGCCATCGACGACTGCTGACATCAATAGTCAAACATCAATTCTTAAAACAAATTGTATTTTAAACTTTGGTTAAAAATTAAATTTGATGAACTTAAGCCAAATTAGAAGTATTATGAAGAAAACTTAAATAAAGGCCGGCAGACCCGATTTTTGGCAAACATTCGATTTGAGCGACCTCTAAACCTATTCCGAAAAATCTGAAAAAAATCTCAAAAATACTTTACCCTATAAGCTCTTAAATTATGCTTGAGCACCCACGAAAAACCAAAAAAAAATTTTTTTGGGACACACTTATGTACACATTTAATTTTAAACTTACATCTGGGAAAAGTATTTTCGAAATTTCCGAAAAGTTTTACACGGGAAATTTCGTGTATTAACAACAAAGGTAAGCGTTTTAAAACTAAAGCAAAGCCTAGCGACTTCTTTTAAACTGAGATGTCTGAAGCATATTCAAAACAATACAAACAATTTAGTTTTTATCAGGGGCCGTAAATAAAGTTATTTATAACTTATTTTTATTTACTAACACATGAAATAATTTTATATACTGGCTTCGTCCTTATTAAAAATTTAAACTGAAATGGTGATCTTTCTAAAATGTGATCTCAACTCCACAGTTCAGAGTTATTTTTCAACGAAAAAATAAAACCACATGCGAATTTGGCTTTTCACGTACCGTGTACTCTAGGCTTTACTTCTACCGAAACAGATTCAGAAGATGATGTTCACTTTCAACTATTGATTAAATGACCAGAGCATTTTTTTATTTGATAATGAAGGTTGCGTCGTCACGAATATCAAGACCGTAATAACATATCGACTTATAAAGAAACCCTGGAACAAATTACCCGATCAAAAAAAATTTACTGAAGCTCATTGAAAATATTTAAAAAGATATTACACGAACAGTGCTTTAAAAAAGAGAAAAGTTAAATAAAATAAAGAAATATTAAGGACTTTTAACATCCTTTGTAATTCAAGGTGAAATGTTTAATACAAATTTTGCTTAAAAAAATAGGCTGGGAATGAATATAGTCCGGGAAACGTAAAACCCTATGTTTAATCTTAATATTTTTTAAGATAAATAATTTTTTGGGCACTTAAAAAGTTGTTTTTGGCTTAAAATTCACTTTGCAAGTACATAGTTATGTATTACATATTTTCTATGTACAAAAGATGCTAAATTTTCTGTATTTATTTTTACTTCAGCAATACAGTTATTTTTAACATATTAAGCTACATTAAGGGTTTACACAAGAATGATAAAAACAAGAATACGCATTGCGCATGTTTACAAAATTTAACTGTTTACTATGACGTCACACCAGCGCATTATACACATGTTTGTTTGCTTGTGTTTTTATATTTTAGCTGTACTTATACGCTAATGTGACGTAGATGCGCAGAAACATTTTACATATTTTAAAAAGCTAAATGCGCTATCTTGTTTTCTTTGTGTCATGTGGTTCACAAGTATTAAGTTAGTATTAGGTAAATATTAAAAAATTCAGTTTTAGTATTATTATTAGTATGTACTAGTGCTTGCCTAATTCGGCCATACATTTTTATGTAAATATGAAGAAAACATAGTACATCTAAGTGCATACATACATACATACATTTATATGAATTGACATGTTTCGCGCATGTATTTTTTTTTATTCTTAGTGGATCGATTTAGGGAGAAACCAACCGCCGGTTCATATGTTATCTTCCACGTGAGTTAATTTAATTTCGTAAGTTCAATAAAAAAATATCAGAAAATATCAATTGAAAAATAAAAAAGTATCAAAAAGTCTCCTCTTATAGATTCTCATCTACTCAGGACATTGCATATTTAATTTTATATTTGTGTGTCAAATATTAACGCAAATTGATCAAAGTACGAGATTTGAAACGAAATAGTACCAACATTTTTCATCTTGTAGGTTCTCATTCACTCAGGACCCTGCACCTATAATATTATGTTTCTAAAGGCATGTTCAGACCTATCAAATATTTGGCGAAAAAAATCCAAAAAAGCGTGGTCAAATTGATCAAGCTTTAGCTTTATTTTTAAAATTTCTATTGATCATAAAAATAATTTAATGAAAATTAAATTTAATGAACTTAAGCCTAATTAAAATTATTAAAAATTTGGATTAAAGACCATAAATAGTTCAACAAAATAACCACAATACTAATTATTGTTAAAGCTAAGGCACGAGCTCTATGTATTCATTTGTCCTTCAAGTTGTGCTGAAAAAGGTCAACAAGAAAAAGAAAGACAAAAAATGAAAAAACAAAAAATGTACTTTGGACTTCAAGAAAAATTCTTGACAAAAGTACGGAAAAAACAGAAGTAAGGAAGAACATGTAAAATCAATAAAAATGGATAATCGTTCAAAAAAGCAAACTTCGATCTACCAACGGTTAAAATACAATTTGGTTTAAGGATTGATATTTGACTATTGACGTCAGCAGTCGTCGATGGCTGCGAGTGTAAAACGGCAAAATCCATCTGAGGAGATCGAGTGGTTGCGATCGAAACAAGTCATGGTAACCTGCCGGCCCGGGTTCGAGCCCCGGCCACGGTCAAGAATGAAAGATTATCAATAACAATTTTAATTAATTTTCATGTTGTAAAATTCCTTTCTTCATAAAAATAATTTAATGAAAATTAAATTTGATGAACTTAAGCCTAATTAAAATTATTAAAAATTTGGATTAAAGACCATAAATAGTTCAACAAAATAACCACAATACTAATTGATCTACTAAACTTTATTTGTAAGAAGATAATTCAATATAATACAATTTAGAAACTCAATGGCTTAACGTCCTAGTTGAAACCCAAAGACTTGTTTAGTTAAAAGCATTCTCTGTCGAAATTCTAGACGCTTAAATTTGTAATATTTATATATGACAAGTTTTTCAGCTTTTTGCTTAAAAAATACGTTTTCTTTTAAATTTTTAAAACATTAAAAAAAAAGCTTTATTGGCACAAAAGTGTATGTTTGGAATTTAGCAATAAATTTCTTAACAAACATTTTATTGTTTTGCCTTTAACCATTGGATCCTTAAGGGCCATTTCCGATAACGAAAATGCTTTTGCAAAGTTTTGCCTATTTACTAATTCACGTAGAGAAAAAATATGGTTGGGCATGATAACGGCAACTACACTATGTTTAATTTTTATTAAATATCACCAATATTATAGTTACTGTAAACATATCAATGCTTATCGCAATTATAAATTTGAGTATTGTTAACTGAAAAATAATTATTTTTCTAACAACTAAATAATGATAACTTTGAAAACATATTATATTACTTACAACTTTTCATAATATTAAATAGCCATAACATGATAACTTTCTGTACGTGTAGTCATAGTATGCTTAAGAAGCAAACAAAATATCTTTACTCTAATAATATTTTGTTATCGCCATTTGTAAAATAATTTTGAATCAGTTGTGTCGTTTATTTTAAATATGCCTATGGAATTATGAGCGAGTAGTTAAGCAATTAAAAATAAATACTTATTAAAAAAAGAAGTGTAAAAAGTGAAAAAAAAAAAATTGTAAAGTGCCAAAAAATAAAAATTGATGCAAAATATTTCCATTTATTTTTTTATTTTTGTGACAGCACCACTGTATCATAATATGATTACTTCTAAATTTATTATGATTAACATGATACTAATATGATTACTTCTTATCTTAATATGATTAACATGATTAGAATATAATTAAGGGAAAAATATTATGATGTTATATTACGAATATATTTGGTCATAATATGATTGAATTATAATCGTTATATGGTGACTACAATCATAATTATTATCATCATATGTTGCTCTTAGAATTTGTTTAACACAACCATGCTTTTTCTTTGCGTGTACATATTTATTGATTCTATTGATTTGTGTGATAATATATGGGTAATTCCATGTCAAATCGACTAAGAGTGGGAGCTGACCCCTTTCGATTTTAATGAAATTTGGTGAGAAGGTTCCTTTAATTCTTAAAGGAACATATTTGAACGCAAAAAAGTTATGTCATATTCAAAATGTCATAATTTCGCCGAATTATCCGAATGTGTTGAGCTTATTTCTTCAATACGAAGATGCCTTTTTTGTCACTTTAAAGAGAATAATTTATACAATTATACAATTTATTAAAAATAAAAAAGTTAAAAAAAAAATATTTTTTATATATGTACATATCTGTAAAAATGTACTTTTGAATTGTATTTGTTTTAATATGTGTTAATTTTTTGTGCATACAAAAACTTGCCCTGATAATACCTATTAAGAAATAACATAAAACACTTTTAGTTATTAAATAATGTTGATCTGTCGATTTTGTTTTGTTTTACACTTGTCAAGTCTAAACTGCTTTCAATAAATTTAAGGGGGGATATTTTCTAAAATATAAAGCCATTCGATTTATCCATTTTACGCAGCTATTTGCTATATTTTAAACAGTTAATAATTACAGCACTTGACTTTTTGAATTACATATGTTGTAACCCTTTTTTTAGGAGTCGCATTTATTTCTAATGCTATTTTAGCTGTTTTGAATAGAAACAGAACACAGAAAGATCTCCAATCCGTGATCACCGATTGGTCTTCATCAACTCAAGTCCAAACACCATGTCCCGTAGGCAAATGGCTTACGTGTTACCAGATTGAACTTTGTTCGTCTACTGTCTGCCAATATCATGCTACACACAATTAGGGTTTTCCCCGTCAGTGCAAATTCAACGGGAAGGCTTAAACTCAAAACCATCCTAGAGGGCAGGGGGATTTATTGTTGCATATGTACATTAGCGTGGCCGTTAGTTGTATGGAGAACTCTTTTTTTTTGATTTCTTATACTCTCCCCCTCCAAATCTGTTCAGTTTTATGTAAAAAAAATACAAAAAAATTTCGTAGCGGTAAGTTGTGTTTTACGGAGGGCGTCCGCCCCTCAAAGTTTGCCATCAAGCCATTTATTCAAATGTAATTTGTTTGCGTATGACTATCTTCTAAAAACAAAATTTTACAAGAATATGATATATGGCAATATTTTAGCTCTTCTAGTCAGCAACATAAGCCTCCAAGAAAGTTTTTTGCTAAGACTAATATCTTAGAAAATAATTAAGAAAATAACAACAAAATACCAAACATTTTATATACGTTTTATATATATAAAAAGGCGATTTAATGTCAAGTGACGCAATTTTGAAATCGATGTCTTCCGATTTGGATGAAATTTACACCAAGGTTAGTCATATTAGATAGTAGTTTACACACAAATTTTCAACAAGATCATCAAAATGTTTCAGAGATAGAGGGGGTCAAAGTTTGCCATACAGGTGTTCTTTCTCATCCATGTAATTTATTACCTATTGGTGTTAGCAAAATTTGTCCCAAGTAGCTTAGATAGCTATTTAATCAATCTTTTTTAAAAATATTTTTTTGTTTTTTTTTTAAATTTTTTAATTTTTTTTTTTAAATTTAAAACTTTTTTTTTTATTTTTTTTAACCAAGTGTTAAATTTAAAAAAAAAAAATTTTTTAAGTTTTTTAAAAAAACAAAAACAATTTTTTTAAAAAGTTTGATCAAAAAGCTATCTAAGCTACTTGGGACAAATTTTGCTTACACCAATAGGTAATAAGTTACATGGATGAGAAAGAACACCTGTATGGCCAAAATGTCAAACTTTGACCCCGTCTAACTCAGAAACTTTTTGACCGATCTTGTTGAAAATTTGTGTCTAAGCTACTATCTAACAGTACTAAAATTGGTGTAAATTTCATTTAAATCGAAAGCCATCTATTTCAAAATTGGGTCACTTGGCATTAAATCCCCCTTTTATATATATAAAACGTATATAAAATGTTTGGTATTTTGTTTTTATTTTCTTAATTATTTTCTAAAATATTGATTTTAGCAAAAAACTTTCTTAGAGGCTTATGTTGTTGACTAGAAGAGCCAAAATATTGCCATATATCATATTCTTGTAAAATGTTTTTTTTAGAAGATAGTCATATGCAAACAAATTACATTTGAATAAATGGCTTGATGGCAAACTTTGAGGGACGGACGCCCCCCTAAAACACAACTTATCGCTACGAAATTTTTTTGTATAGGTACTTTTTTTACATAAAACTGAACATATTTAGGGGGGGAGAATATAAGAAATCAAAATAAAAACAATAACGGCCACCCTAATGTACATATATGCTTTCAAAATTATCATGGGTATATCGTCGTTCGTAAATTATTGTGTTCTATAAGAGTTTATTTTACATATATTACACTACGTAACAATTTTTTGACCAAATGCATTTGAAACGTAATCCTTATGTAAAATTTTCCGCTGAATCCGAATATGAAGTCAGAATTGTCAAAAGTAGAACAGTTTTTGAGATATTCCAAAATAACCGTTATTTGTGTTTATAAAAAAGATGATGTGACTGATATGCAAATATCCAAAAAATAAAATTTTAGCCTATTTCAATACGAACATTTTGTGCCCAATAGGATCCAGATCGGTGCATAAATGACAAAGTTACAGAAGATTAATTGAATTCACCCTTAACAAATAAATATACAAAGGTAAATTTTTAGTAACAATAAATATTAAAAGTTGCTTGAAAGTTTTGAATTTCTATGTGGGTTAATTTACTAAATCTTCTGTAGCTTTGTCATTTTTGTACCAATCTATGTCTTGTTGGGCGCAAAATGTTCATATTAAAATAATCTAACGTCGCATGCAATAAAACATTAGGATTTTTAAATTATTGGTTTAAAAAAAATAACTTTAAAATAGCAAAATCGAACAAAATCTTAAAATTTTCAATGAACCTTGAACTTTTGTCCCCTGTAACTCTGTCATTTCTTGACCAATCTTCACAAGCAATCCATGGTTATTTTAGAAATATTATAACCTTTTACTAAAAAGAAAGAAATACATAATTCGTTTAAAATTTTTTAAGATATTTGCATTTCAGTCACATCATCTTTTTTAAGAACACAAATAACGGTTATTTTTGAATATCTGAAAAACTGTTCTACTTTTGACAATTCTGAGTTCATATTCGGATTCAGCGGAAAATTTTACATAAAGATTAGCTGTCAGATTTGGTCACGACTTTGTTGAAATTTTGTCACGTAGTGTTATAGAACACAATAATTTACGAACGACGATATGATATTGCCTTATTTTTTTAGCAACGATTTCGTAACTTAATAAATTAAGAAGTACGGAAAATTATTTAAGCACAGCTTAGAAGTTATTTTGCACCAAACTGTTCATCTACATAAATGGGTGCATTTGATGTTCAAGAATTATTCTTGGTTTTTGTGTGTCCCATATTTTTATTGAGGTTTCCATTGATGTGAAAATGAGCCTCATTATCGCTCATTATTCGATATGATCTTTGTTTCTGACTAATCAAATGCTAACTTTCAAAAAAAAAAAAAAAAAAAAAAAAATTAACTACCTTGGATCATAACCTTCATTATGCACCACCCGGTATATATTTATTTTTTAATCTGCTGACCACAACTGTTGCAGCAAAAGTATATCAGGCACAATTTTATAATCTACTGTACTTGAAAAATAATCTGGCAACTTAGGTCAGAGAATTCGCATACAAATAAAATAAAAATAATCAAAGATAAATAACAACCGTACCTAAACAAGAGCGGAAGGCGGAACGTTTTCTTCCGCTTAGCTTTTACGCTGATATGCCATACCTAAACAAGAGTGTAAACGTTGTGTAACAAACAGTAGTGTTAACTTTCTTGTTTAATAAAACCTACATAATAGAAATAAAAAGATGATAAAAACCTGTATACTGACAAAAAAAACAGCTCAATTGCCATTATTTATTAACAATAGCGGACAACTTCACTTTTAAACGCGCTGTCAAAATCGGATTATCCAATTGCAAAGCGTTGACGCCGCGCTATTTAGGGATGCTTCATACAAATTGTATGGGCATGAGAATTTTTGACAGCTAGAAAACGCCTTCCGCTCTTATTAAGGTACGGCCAGGGTTGATAGATGTGACGATTTTCCCTCATTTTGACGATTTTTTTAAAAAATACAGTAAAATGCCGATTGACGATCTTTTTACTAAAAGTAATTGTGTTATGACTTACAAGAAATTTAGGTCCTATTAGCGACGTTTCGATTTGCGTCGCTTTTTAAAAATTGGTTAAAACGCAAAGCGGTTTTTATGATTCCGATTTGCGTTGCTACATACGATAGGATTTTTTCGCTGAAGTCATAATTACATGTAAAGAATTCTTCTTTTTCTAATAAGGCAAATTCCTATTAAATTGTGTTAGGTAAGTTAATCTAAGAATAGTTACGTGTAAGGAAGGAAGTAAGATGTTAGTTCTTAATAAGAAGTTGTGTAGACAAATTAGTGCAGAGAAAAGAAAATGCATTAGTTTGAAACAAAAATAGTTTCTTATGTATCTCTTTTCAAATGATAAATATATATTTACTTATTTTTATAATATATAATCCCACTTGCTGAAATAAATAGAATAAAACGTAACTATATCTCTTTTTTTTATCATAAATAGAACTTCTTGCTAAAAATTTATAATTTTAAGCCAATCAATAAAAAATCAGTGCAATAAATTGCCTCTAATTTGTAAAATTTAAATATTTGACGATTTTTTGACGATTTTGTTAAATGTTCTTGACGATTTTGACGAATTTGGTAAAACTTTTGACGATTTTTTAAGAAAAAAGCCTAACAACCCTGGGTACGGCTGTAAAGAAAACTATTTACTACTCTCTATCTCTTTATTACATTAAAAAGAGATAATGTTGTTCAGTGTTGCCACCAACGAAATGGTAAATTACACATGGATCATGCCTAAAATACACATGAAAATACAAATTACACATGCTATCTTTTATTTGCAACCTCACGAGTTTTGTTTTGAATTTCAAAATATGTATAAACTTTACATTAAGTTAAAAAAGAAATAACGATTGTGTTTTTTTTTTTTCAAAAAACTAACTAATCATCGTTTTTTATTTTATATAAAAATAACGGTTCAAAACAAAAAATTTATACTATTGTTTGCAGTAATTTATAACTAAAAAATAAACAAAGTAAAATACATCACATTTACATTAAGATATTTTTTTTTTTTTTGATTTTTCCAGATATTTAAAGCTTCCATTTTTTGTTTATAATGATTGGAATAGGGTCAAAGTTTGGTCCACCATTTGTATGTATTCCTTTTTTAATCTGTCGTACAATTGTTTAAATTGCTCATTATTCTTTCCGCAGCAGCATTTGAAAAGACTTAAACAAAAATAACTATTTGAAATAATCTGTCTCCCAATGAATTTTTTATTTCAAAAACCTTTTTCCAATAATATTCTGGCTCCAAATTACTCTAAAGCTAAAATTTTTCAAAATGTAAGAGTGCATGTTGTCGCGAAAATATTTTTTAAACTTCTTCAGTGTGCCGAGCATTACTTTTAATAAAACAAGATCTAATATTACGAAGTAGATTTTCAAAATATGTTGGAAGGTTCAGACAGGCCTTCGACGCTACCAAATGTATTAGGTAGCAGGAGCATTTAATCAAAGCAATATCTGGCTTTTCGTCTTTTAACAACTTAACATCTGATTTATACTGGCCAAACTTAACATTAGGTGTATATGGTGCAAATCCAACTAGATTTTCAAAAGTAATCCCTTTTTCTTTAATTGTGCTTTTGCTAAGCTCACACATTTCTTTTGCAGTTAATGATCCACTTTTTTGGTTTAAAAAAAAGAATAATGTACCCGGGATGTTCCATCGTTATAGGTAATAAATTGTGACAAAAGCTATTTAAATTCCAAATGGTTAGTAGTTAATAATCCAACCATTTTTGGGTTAGGTCTCTTAACGCTTCTATTCTTTTAATTACATTTTTAATTTTCGCCAAGAATATTAAACCTTTTTACATCTTGTGACCAAATACTAACAAAACAAAAATCAGTGCTACGCGTTAAAATTTTAAATTGCACATGAATTACACATCAATTACACATGGGCTACACATGAAAAAAAAATTGCACATGATATGTGTAATTACACATGAGGTGGCAACACTGCTGTTGTTATAGTTGACAGGTTTCTGAGCAACAACTTAAAATTTTATTCTATTTTTTTTTGGAAAAATTTATTCATATAAACAGAAACAAAATTAATTCACTAATTAAATTTACTTGTTTCTCTCTCTTTACTAATTACTTAGATAAAATGCAATTTCAATGGCATATCAAGTATTTTTTTTAATAAACTATTAACTTGCATATGTATTAATTGGCATTTATAAAATGTACTTTTCCAAACTAAAAGATTTTTAAAAATAAAATTAGAAAAAAAAGCAAACTGAATATGTTTCAACACAGTGTGTTGAAACATAGGAAAATTAAGAGTTAATTCAGAAAAGCCCATTGTTATCGATATTTATAACTTTTTGGAATAAATTGTACATAATTAATTAAAAAAATTTTTTTGAAAAAAAGTTAATCACAAATATTTTTTATTTGAAAAAGAAAACAAACATGATATGCAAAAAAAAAAGTTAAAGTTCACATAAGGTAACCAACACATTAAGCCTATACACTTTTTCTGGGCTTAATGTGTTGGTTAACTAATGGGAGCTTTAATTTTTTTTGCATAAGGATCAGTGACTTAGAATTTTATTTACTTTCACTCAATACCAAACATGACTGTGTAAAGTTAAGCTTTTGAATTATTCCTCACTTTTAGTCAATTTCAACCCTCTGGTTTTTTCTCTCTCTGTTTTGCAAATTTTTTTTATTAAGTTTTTTAATAGTTCTGAGCCCCTCACGTTTGCATAGTCAACCTTATCGTGGTTGGCGAAGTTAAAATACGCCTGCGATTGTTTGGTAATAGATTAAAGAGAAGGTGAACTTATTTCCTTTAATCTATTACCAAACAGTCGCAGAAATTCGCCAGCCACGATAAGTGTTATTGTCACGTCTAACTAAACTATTTCTAACGGAAAATGTTCATACCTATTATGGCAACTTAACCAAATTATTGTCGCTTGCACCCATATTATGGTTAAGTCGGTCCTACATAAGGAACCCTTAATCATATTATAGTTGACGACGGTCATGTTATGGTTATTAATAACATTATTTTCTTACTACACATAATTGTATTGCTACTTGTTCAACCATAATATGATAAAAATAGCTAAATGTTATGTTCATATTGGTTGTGTGTAATCATAATATAATTGCGATAGACATGAAATGGCATTAATTAAAAGACCATAATATTTTTTAATTTTCTGCAAAAAAAAAGTTTTCTTGTAGCTGTTATATTTTAAAAACTGGCTTAAGGCCCAACCAGAATGTGAATAACGTGACTTAAGCAACTGAGCAAATACATGTAAATCGTATATGTAGAACCATTTTGATCTTAAGGAAACTTTATGTTAAGTTTTATAAAACTGTCATTTGCTTAAGCAAGGTGCGAAACTAATCGCTCATTCCGTACGGAATCAATGTTTTTTTATTTTCATTTTGTTATTTTAAAAGCATTTGAGAGGCTTTTTGTTTTCTTTTTGACAGTAGCTTAAGTTTATTTATGCACATTCTGGTTGGGCCTTTAGGATTTGTATCTCTCTTTTTCCGTTCTTGTCAATCTTCTATGGTGTAGGGTATACAAAATTTATTAAAACCAATCTGAACTTATATTCCTTCTCACGTTTTCCATACAATGGAATTTATGAGTAGTAAAATGCTAATGACAACGGAGAATTAAAGAAAATTCTTTGAGAGTATAAAATTCTCTTTGTCATTATCGCTATTAAATTTTTTCTTGCCTGGAAAATCAAAATGCTCAATAAATTCTAAATTATCTTTTAGTTGTCGGTCTTAACTCAGAATATGCAGTTCACAATAAAAATAAATATTTAACATTTATTTGCATTAACGTTGATGTGCTCGAATGGTTTTTTAAATATCGCATATTCGTTTCAAAAAAAAAAAAAAAACAACTATTGCAAAATAAATAATTAAATAAATTTATTAAACAAAGTACATGCCCCACACAAACAGTGTTTTTTTTTTGTCGATATAAAAGCAAACAATTTGAATAAAGTTTATTTTACTGCCCAAATTATTGTAGCCAAATAAATATGTATATATTCTTATTGAAATTTATGAAAAAAAAAAATTAAAAATGTATCTACATCTACAAAATGTTTTCCATAAATGTGCGGCATATTAGGGTCTTTGTTTTCTGGTTATACTTTAAAAAATAAAAATTCATTTAAATTAACTAAGTGATTACACAATATTTGTGGAAAATGTTACAAAAATTTTAATAAAAATTTAATATTTACTACATCATAAAAAAAAATATTATTTAAAATTAATATATACATACTTGTAAATTAAACCTAATATATTTGTAATTATATTTAAAACATGACAGCAATTGATTAGCGTTTTTTTTTTGTACTCGTATTAACCCATTAAATTGTAAATGCATATTTTCCTACATTAAAAAAAATTTCGCAAATTTTATTTACCCAGGTTCCGAATTACGACGACCGAATCGATCGCAATTAGAATACAATTAAAATGGAAATTTTTTTATCGATATCGAACGCCGTAATTTGGCAACAGGTATCTGGGCACGGGTTTTAATTTTATAGTGCTAATAAACTTTAAAAACAAAATTAAATTGTTAACCTAATGCTTGCCTAACTATGATTGAAAGTTGAAATTTACAAAAGTCAATAACAGTCTAGACCTGGAACCCATACAGTTTTCGGAAGGTTAAAAATCTAAGTTATGTGATTTTAGTGTTAGCACATATTTACACTCAGAAAAATACATAGTTAAAGTGTGGTTTAAAAACCATATTATTTTACCCGTATTGGCCGCAAACAAACTATGTATTGTTGTTTTTAACACTACGAATGTCACGATTAATACAATTTTAATTTTATTGAACCCTAAAATGTTTTCCTCCTTTGGAACTTTAAAAATAGTTGAATTTGACAATATAAAAAAATTTGGTGTCAACCATAATTTTTAAAGTAGTATGTTTGAAAGTATACAAATTTTGGTTGCTTTGTGCTCTGTATTAGTTGAAAGCTTTTTCAACCACTTGCTTGGCTTACTTAAAATCCTTACATTCTTTTTCTTTAAATTGTTAAGTATAAAACAGCAAAACCAAAGGACTGATGATGAAGGTCTTCGCGGACTGGAAAGTGAATTATATGTAGTTCACTTCATTGTTAATTAAGGGATAATTTATAAACGTAGAACATTGCATGCAACAGTAATAAAAAAAAGCGAAATTGAAGTTACAGCTTGACATGACTGAAATTAGTAACCATAAATAATATGATTGATATTGACTATATTATTTTTAATATTAACCAAATAGTGGTTTATTTGGCCATAATATGGTTAAATTTGACCATATCATGGGTAACACAGTGCAACACGAAAAAAAGAACCATATACGGACAACTCTACGTGATAAAAGACAAAAAAAAAATACCCTTGTCTCCCATTTTTGCCTAAAGTCATGCACTTTTTTTATGGGCCCCCAAAGATTTGGCGCCTCGGTATCATTTTTGCAAAAAAGTGATCATTTTCTCAGGCTCATATCTTGCAAACCGTTCGAACTTTTGTTTTACCCTCTGAGACAAAAATCGTGAACATAAAAATTAAAAAAACTTCATCTTCAAGATTAAAATCGCAAAAAACTTAAAAAAATTCGATTTTTTTTACCTTTTTTCCTGTTAAGGTTCATAGTTTGCAAACCGTTAAAAATTCAAGGAAACTACAAAAATGTACCTAAGATCTCATTAACAATTTTCTAGAGCATATGAACTTTCTAGAAATGATTCTTAACGAAGTTTAGGTAGCGCATAGGTAGCCGCAAAAGTGAAAAATTTGCCGAAATTTTTTCAATTTCATATGTTTTTTTCTTTATCTATAAACATATACGGACACCAATACGTGTTAAAAAAAAAAGACCCGTGTCTCCCAGTTTTGCCCAAAATCATGCACTTTTTTATGGGCCCCCAAAGATGACTTAAAAAATTACACACAGTGTAATTAAACAAAAAAAAAATTTTTTTTCCACTTGTGCCTCAATAACTAAAAAAATAATAGCTGAATCAAAAGATTATATTTAAAAGGCTTAAATCAAGTGTAATTTAGAATTTTTTGACGGATTGCACAACAACAAAGTCAGGTACGTCGTTTCAAAGTTACAACAAGATGTATGGAGCAGCCTCTTCAAAAATCTCAAATTTTAGAAAAAAATTTTTTAAAAAAAACCTTACCATAGAATTTTAAATAATGACGATTTTTGCAGTTAGGTGACTATAGCGGATCAAAAAAATATGGTGGTTATTTAAGAAAATTTTTTTTTCTCATTTGTTGCATAGTAAATGGACGAGTATTTTTGTAAGATTCTGTTTGTGTTGAATATGTGGGACTTTAACCTTTAATTTGTATCTTAAAAATCGAAAAATAGAAAAAAAAAGGTTATGTACGGTTAAAAACACATTTAATATTTTTGTTGAGCTTTTGTATAAATGTTACATGTTAAGACAAGTAAAACAGGCGTTTTAAGGTATTTTTTTCATTAGTTTTGATTGTATTAACACATGAAATTTATTTATAGCTTTTAAGCTTAGGTTTTTTTTAGAAATTGACAACCTTCGGTCCGTAGACTTTTAAGCCTCAATATATACAAGGCCCAAAGGTTGCATTTTTTTAAAACATATTCAGCTACAGTTGAGTTACGATAAAATTTCATTAGCAGCAAATGTAAGATACTTAACAAAAATGTTTTATTTGGTGATTATAGCTATAAATAAGTTTTTGGTACACAATAAATTGATAGTTATTATTAACAATGAAATAAATTATTTCTGCTAAATTTTGCCAAATTGTATAGCCTGTATCTTTATATTCACTTTGTCCTGACGTACCATCACAACCCCATTTACAGTACAGAGAAGTAATCTTTGAAGATTTTTAATTTCTACAGACTATATCATTACAATCCGGACTGTTGTGTGATCAAGTAGATCTTGTAAAGATTTTACTTTAGCATTCGTGTTGGTATTTCTATTGATGCTGGGGTTGATGGCAATTTTGTTTGCATGCTGAATTTTATATATAGTAAAATTATAGGAAATTTTCTTTCCAAAAATAGATTTTGAGCGTTTGCTAAATTGCAATTCATTAAATTAGTAATTTCAGACTCTTACATAGTTTTAGAACTTTCTATTTTTTTTTTTGGCTTTTGAAAAAGGCCTCAAGAGTTCAATCGTTTTTGCTTCATATAGATATTTCGCCAATTGGCCGCAGTCCTTGGGTATACGCATTATGCAGATTATAATCAATTATATTTTTAAAAGAAAGTATTTTTACGTTTTGTTGTTGATTTCGACGTTGTCTGATAAGAGCTGCATGATCTTTCTTGTTTTTGTAAAGAGTTTAAGGAGTTACTGTTGCTAGCAAAGTAACATAACATTTTTTAATTAAACAATCTTCATTTCCTTCAAGAAACACTTTAACTTTAATGTGTGCTTCTGAAAACTGGTAGTTTTTTTTGGTAAAAACTTAGTTACACTTAAAAGATTCTTACCACTTGGAATGTAGGCAAGGATAACAATTCACTTTAATTATTTTCTTGTTTAATGAGAAACGTAAAACTGCCAAGATAAAAAAGCTTATTAAATTTAAAATTTTGTTTTTTAAATTCTGAGTTGCTCAACAGTTTTGCATGCAATTTGTTTAAAGCTAGCTAGTTTTGATGTATCTTTTAGATAGTAAGTTAAACTTTAATTTTATGTTTAAACTAGATCGGCGTAAACGGCGCCAACAGTTAAAACCCTAGTCAAAGTTGCGTAGGGAAGCCAAAAAACATTATTTATTTTAAATGAATAAATATCAAATCTGCTAACAATACAGTACTTTTCGCTTATAGTCCATTCCGCTTAAAGGCCAAAAACGGATATAAGCCAAAACTGTCATATTCACATGCAGATTTTTTCGAATTTCATACAAATTATTTGTTCTAAGGTCCATTTCGCTTGTAGTCCATTTTCGTTTAAAAGCCACATTTTCTTAGCATGCGTATATAATTCTTCATGCAAAAATGTTCGCTTATAGTCCACTCTGTTTTTTATATATTTTTAATCAACTGGCAACATGTTTTAATTTACCTTTCTGGCAATTACAGCACACGCTCGGAAATTCGATCCACTTTGTTTTTAGGGCGATTCGAGTTTCCGAATTATTCGAATTTCTGGACGGTTTTTTTTTACAAAAATTTAGATAAATTTGACCATAAAGATATACAAAACTATACTTTTTTTTAATTTTAGTTTATTTAACATAAAAACTATAAAAAACTTAACGAAATATAAAAAATAACAATTCAGTTCATTTGACTTTATTTAGTATGTGTAATACAAACACCAAAAAAACTGAGTTTTAAACTCTAACAACATCAAGTTGATTCTAAGAGTTCGAATTTCTGAGCGTCTACTGTGTTATAAATGCCAAATTTCGCAATTTATATTTCATTACATGGTGTCTTCGTCTGACAATTTTTTGTTAAATAAACGTCCAACTTCATAAAAAAAATGCTAATAAAAATAAAAGAGTTTTTTTATATAGACTTTGACGTTTGGTATAACAAAAAACTGTCAGGTGGAGACCCCATGTAAAGATCCTATGAAATTGATATTTATGTTTGATTTCGTCATCCAAAGAATTAAAATGAATCTCATACGCATTTGTTTTTATTGAAATCTTTTAAAGCATTTGAATTAATTAATTAAAAAGATTTTTGTTTTAACTATTTATTTTAAATAAATCAATATTTGGTTATGTTTTAAATAAACTTTTCTTTGGTTTAAAAAGAGTGGATTTATTGAAGAAAATAATATTTATATAGTCCGAAATGTGGATTATACTAGGTTTCACTTATTATCCATAAAATGGCTTATAAAAAAAAATCGGTTATAGTCCAAATTCGCTTATAGTCCACAAAAGTTGTGCAACTATAGTAGTGGACTATAAGCGAAAAGTACTGTATATACAAAACTCATAACAAAAATGGAATCTGGACAAGATACCCTTTCCAACAAAGTATGACAATCCGAAGAAAAATAATTATAGATATAAAAAATACGTCCTTCAATATGGTGTAATTTTATCTCGCCAAATCTTTTAAGTCGAAAGAAATGTGTTCTGTCGCCATTTTCGAATACTTCTGTTGACAAAATAACTATAATATCTGCAAAAAATTATTGCTCGACATCTTAGCTTAACGATAGAATTTGTTTTTTGGTTAAGTTCAAACATTTGCAAAAATCAATTATGAGATTATATATCCACTGTGCACTGGTTCGTTGTCGAATAATTTGCGTCTTATACTATTATTTCTATTTCAGGGCCCAAATCGTCGCACACGTGATCGAATGAGAACTTTCGTATCGAATCAAACTTCGTGACGTATCAAAAACGGGATTGCGGCATTCGAAAGCTTTCGTATCGAAATTTGTTTAAAAAATGTAATAGATTTTTATGCTTGTATACTATTGGCATAAGGCATTCGCCGCATATAAATCAACAATGTTGAAAGTGCCCTATAAATTAGGTGTCTTCGATTTATTAATGTGGCTTTTTTTTATAACGGCGGCGCTTGCCAAAAAGAGCAACAAAGCAACGCAAAAATTGCAAAAATTCGGAAAACATTTTACAAATTCAGAAAATTTGCAAAAATAGCGAAAATTCGCGAAAGTCCCTAAAATTACAAGGAATGGCAAAAATTCGATTAAATATTTTAAATTAGCGGAAATTTGCAAACAGCGGCATGAAAGCAAAGTCTAGTACATATTTAATTAAAATTGTTAAAGCTGTACAGAATCAGAAAACTAACAAAAAAAATCGCTTCTATCTATGACTATAATTTGCGAAAAATTGCAAAACTGAATGTTATTATTTTATTTCTTATTGCTGAAAAAAGTTAAATACTTAAATTTTTAGCTATTTGTTAAAGAAATCTAATATTTATTCCGAAAAAGTATGTAAATTGTTTGTAAAAAAACAATTAAATGTTTTTACGAAAGCTCTTAACCTATCGAATGACATTTCGAGTAAAGTCATTCGATCGACTACTCGTTATCGAATGACATAATCTCAAAAAGTAAAATTTCGATCAAAGTCACTCGATCACGACTGCTACGATTTGGGCCCAGTTCTGCATTTGCGTTTGAGGTAGCACTAGTGTTGCCAATGGTAGGGAAAATCCCCACATGTACATAAATCTTATCTTCACTAAAATAGAGTAAAGACTCTTAATTTTATGTTATTGTATAAATCTATTTTTTTTTGTAAATTTCATTATCAGTTCTTTGAATAATTTTTAAAAAAAACTTCGGAAATTTAAAAATTTTTTTAATCAAAATTTGTTGTTGCAATTAACTTATTTGTGCATAATTCGTATTGATTAATGTAGAGCAAAACTTTTTGGCGTGTTGGAAATTATTGTATTTGAAAAAAAAAATTCTGCTAACACTGGGTAACGCCTTACTTTTGGTAACGCCTTACTCGTGACAGCTAAGAATGATCGAAATAAAGATTCTGCTATCCCAAAACTTCTAAAATCTTAAAATCTTCTGCGCATATCGGATAAATGACGTCACGGGAACTGCATTTCTGTTGGCTAATAATTTCAATCTGCCAAATATAAGATAAATGTTTTTTTAATGCGAGATTGCCAGCTCTTATAATGTGTATACATTGCTTAAAAAAATATTCGTGAATCTTTGGGAATTTTAGCCCAGTCTAAGTCCTTTGCCACGGACAAACTACGTCATCCAATGGAAAATGATGCGCATATATTCTATTATTCTAAGTTAAGCCAACAACTTTAGCTAGTCTGGGACTTAAATTTGCATATTCTGGTATGTCTAATTTGGTACCACGTCAATATTTAGCTTATGGGACCCAAAGACTTAAACTGTTTTTTGTATGGTCTCTTCACGGATCAAGTTAGTAAGAGCCAAATCGAGGAGAGGGAGATAGTTATAGTTATGTTAGTTGTTATTTATAAATGCATATATAAATAACGGATGATTTTGGGGTGGTAGTGATATACCAAAGCATTGCACTTATTAGCAGAGGAGATTAGTTCACTGAGACTCCTTAGCATAATCTTTGCAGTCATGATTAAGAATTACGAACTTTAAGAATATTTTTTACTCATGGCGATATTGGTAGGCATATATTTTTTTTTTATCTGAGATTAATGGCTAAAAAATCAGTAATCTTTCGTTCCAGTACCTTTCAAATCAGCAGTCGTTATCGATTTGGTGTCATAGAGCCCAATCTTTATATATCTCCAAAGTATAATTTAGAAAGTGTTAAATCAAGATTGTTTAAGCCAGATACATTTTAATACTCTCAGCACTTTAATTCTCAAATGAGTTGGACCTTGTATTTGTAAAGCGCAATACTTTTGCAAAATATGAGAGGCACATATTCTGCAATCGACCGCAAACTCTGCCTATATTTTTGTTAATAAATTGTACAAATTAAAACAATGGGTTAATACCTATGCATTCATTTGTGAACTTCATAAAAAACTGTAAGTCCCCTTTATATTTTTGTTTGTATCTAAATACATTTTTTTTTTCATTTCAAATCTTGTCTTCGAATTCAGTTCATTTTTTACGTTTCATATTAACGAGCTGAGATCAAATCTACAAAAAGAAAAGGTTACAAATATGTGCAAATAAGTGTGAATTCTAAAACATTCGTTAAACAATTTTACCGGTCGTGCTGCTTTTATTTTTTTTTTCTTTTTTCACTTCTATTCTTATGCGGTCATTAACATTTTCATGTATTTTTTTTTTTAAGTTATTATTTAGTTTTATTATTGTTTTTTTCTGTTTGATATTTAATAACAATCATAAGCATTGTTGTTACTTATTTGCTGTTGGTATTTTTTTCCTCGCTGTGCAACATGTGATTGTGCAGTGGACATTGTACCTAAAAACCATGTTTGTGTTGTCCGCAACATTTTCGTTTTAATATAACATTTTATCAGAAGTTCCCAGTGATTTTTGCTACACGCACCTTTTGAGAAACTTTTTTTTATCATATTATTTCGTTTCAAAAGGTATCAACATTTTTTTTTGTCAAAAAAAACGTTACCACTATTTTTAGTTAATATTTTCTAAATTTTAAGGAATACATTTTTTATATTTCTTTTGCAAACCCCCAAAAATCTGTTACTGGCCCCCATTTGGGAACCGTTGTTTGATATGATGAAAACATACCCTACATTAAGGGTTAAGAAGTGCAAGCGATAAAATTAAAATTTTAAAATGTAGAGTGAGAATTTTTAATACGCTGAGCAATTTAACGATTAAAAAAGCAGCTGCAATTTAAAAAGGCTAAAATAGGCAGAAATGATTCGGATTGTTATTTCAATATAAATGACATTTTGCTCTAACTTTACTGCAATGTTAAATAAACAAGAATTATAGTTATTTTAAAAGAAAAAAATGTTGTTGGCAAGTTATTGTAAAATCATGATAAATTAACATAAATAAAGTAACTAGCTGTCGTAAACATATTCAAAGGTTTTTTTTTGTGAAGAATTGTGAAAAATCCTATATTTTTTTAATTAATGTATATATGCGAACTTTCCGATTCCAACAGTATGAATGCCAGGCAAAGTTCTTGCATTGGCACATGGCCACCAAATTACTTTCAACGATGTAGTTTAAACTATCATCGGCCGAAAGTGACAGAGTAGCTAGTACCTGAAGTTTTCGAGGCACCGCTGTTGAGATGCCGCTTTTTAAGTCGAGTTTAAACAATACAAAGTTAAAAGCCTACTTTGTTAATCTAAATCGTTTTTCAAACTTACAAGGATTCACGTACATACTTATAAGTAATTAATTTACTCAATATATGTACCTTAATTAAATTTCTTTGTTTATATCGCTATCGAATGCCGCAATCCTCATTTCGATACGATAAATTTGTAGTTGGAAAACTTTTATTAGATATGGGAGTAGTCAGCTGATTGAATTTATCTGTACGGCAAATATGTATAAGGAAAATAAATAATTGGCAGATGAGTGCTGGTTAGCTTTGCGACAGAATAGAAGCAAATGAGACATTGAGAAAACCAAATTTCTTTAATGGCAGTTTTTCGTTGGGAAAAAAGATAATCGCGTAATGAGAAAACGGCATTAGTGTTTATAATAGGGTACTCTAATAGTCGAATTGTGCTACTCCTTATTATTTACATATTTCTCTCATATGTAAATAGTTTTGTTGTTGTACGGTTGTATTTGTGGACATGTAAATATACAACAACAAAAAGTATATTTAAAGTTTAAATTTTAAACATTCTCTGTGTACGTGCTTTTCAGTGTGAGTCCATAAAAAGCAAACATCCATTCATACATACCTACATCCACCTCTTATAATGTTTATTTTCTGTTTAAAATTATTTTCATTCACATTTTGTTCTACATACGAGTACGATTTGCATAAGTCCAACCATTCGTTTGGTGAAATTTACGAGTATTTTGTGTTAATAATTTTAAATTTTTTTTTTGTGCAATATTTGTGTGCATATAATGCGTTTAGTGTTTTTTTTTTTTTTAAATAAATATTTAACTAAATGTAGATAATATATATGTAGAGTATATTAGAATGTTTCTTCTAGACACCTTCTAATATATGAATCCATCTTTCAAAAGTAGTGAAATATTAAAATAAAACAAAAAAATTAATGAAATAAATAAATATATTTTAATAAAACCGTTTTGAAACAAATAAAAAAAAAACTTTAAAAATTTAATGAGTTAAAACTACTACAACTGGGATAAGATCGGAATGCGGCGTAAAAAGTAAGTTCTTTTTTTTTTTAAATAAATTTTATTTTATTTAATGTATTTATTTATTAAACATTAAAAAGGTATTGTTTTAAAGTACTGTTTTGTAGCAATTGTGACGGATTTTATGGGTATTTTAATATTAATAGGCAATACTGAACCGTACGATCTACATTCGTTATAGACGTGAATTGCGACGACGTGAAGTAGCGTTTATACAAATAAGAAACTTACGTATCGACGGTGTTCGTAACATTTAAAGCACCCAGAAAAGGTGTAGTCTTTTTCGCACACGATCTAAAATCTTCCGACTAGATTTCACTGAACCCACCCATACATATATGAAAGTTATCAGACCTGTTCTATAAATCACGTGATTTCATTTCAAATGCTCTTAAAATCGCAGAGGTGATTTTGTGGTGTTCTGAAAATCACAACGTTCTTGTGTTTTTCGGTGTGCTTTCGGTAATTGAAAAACATTCTTTATTTTTCGAATTTATTCTATGAGTTACATTTCAGTTATGTATTTTTATAAAGCTTTTTTGTAAAAGTTCTATTCCTTAAATTTTTAGGAATGACTTTTATACACTACCAGACTATTATATTGTATTTTCTTGTTACATTTTACCTTAGCTATCCTTTGGATAGCAATGAAGTATATTGTATGAACAGAAAAATTTACAATTATTTGACACCAGCAGAATGTAATGCATTTTCTGGCCCGCTACGGCCTTCGTCAGCATTCTTTGTGTCACACTGGATAGTGATAGCTAAGGTAAAATGTAACAAGAAAATACAATATAATAGTCTGGTAGTGTATAAAAGTCATTCCTAAAAATTTAAGGAATAGAACTATTACAAAAAAGCTTTATAAAAATACATAACTGAAATGTAACTCATAGAATAAATTCGAAAAATAAAAAATGTTGAATATAATATAAAGTAACCTACGAAAGGAGATAATTCCCAGTTTGTAATTGAAAAACACAAAAATGGAACATCACAATATCACACATGTGATTTTTAAAGTGTTTTTTTGTGATGAGTAGAGTCGAAATTAATTAAAATACCTTAAACTTTTTAACTCGATTTGATATCGAATAACGTGACGAAAAATTCGAAAAATAATTAATTTACCACCTTACAGAGGCAAAAACGCAACGCCTTTCTTAGTGTTTACGCCAAATTGGCATGAGCAGTAATGTTAACTTATCTTGTTAACTCTTTCAGGTTTGGTGGTTTGTTATCTAACCACCTTTTCAAGAGCTTAAAAATTTTATTTTTTAAGATCATCGATTATAAATTCATGCGAAATTTTGGAACATAAATTCTAAAATTTAACATTAATTTATTTTTTTAAATGTGTAAGCTTTTTTTAAGACGGGATTTCCCCAAGTTAAAAAAAAACAGCCACAGGTTGTTTGCTTTGTTAAAAAAAATTATATCTAGTGCGTACTGCATAGTAATACACCACCTGTAGAGTTCCTCTATGCATCCGAACAAAAAAAACATGTTTTTTCAGATTTTCACCAAAAATAAATTTTTAAGCCAACCGTCATGGTGGTTAGAAAACTAACCACCTTATTTATCAAAATTATCAACATTTTTATAATAAAAAAACTTTAAATAATGCAAAATTGCGCCTATTTTAGTTATTAAGTTGCATATATAAAAGTGTGGCTCAAAGAGTTAAAGTATATGAATCAGTGATGAAAAAAGAGTACTTTTTTCAACAATTCGGTTCTTTTTTCAAACATATTTTTTTGGAAAATAAATTTAAAAGTAAAAAAATTAAATGCATAATTTTTTTTTTTTTTAATTAAAATATACCAACAAGCATATCGTTAGCTAAAATGCAAAAAGGCGTAACTAACAAAAAAATTCAAAATCGTGTTTTTGATTGGTTATTATGAATGCCATTGAACTACATGTCTTGGCAAAGTTTTACACATCTGCGATCAAAAATGACGCTTTTATTAACAAAAAACAAAACGACGTAACTACAAGGGTATTTATTTTATAAATGCAAAATTACGTAGTAACCCATTTCCTTTTTAACAAAATATAATGAAATGGTTTTCTTTCAAAATTGTTTGAAGAATTCCATGGACGGCTTATCAATGCATGTTTTCTGACATGCTTGTAGTTTTCATTTCATAAAGTTTTTTGCTTCTCCTGTAAAATTATATTTTTGTTAGTTACGCCTTTTTGGATTTTAGCTAACGATATGTATATACTTTTGATAAGAATATATTTTGTCTAGGCAATGTTGTCAAGATTAGGAGTCGGAGTTGGAATTTCAGCGGTTGGAGTCGGAGTTAGTACTTTTTGTTGACGACTCCACAGCCCTGGTTGTCAATGTTAAAAGAAATATCAACGCTAAATTTCTAAAAAAAGAAGCATGACAAGAAAAGAGTACCAAAACGAACGTGGGTGTAACGTGGTATTTTTTAAAGGAAAAAGTACTGAAAATAGTACCATAGTACTGAATTTTCCATTACTGATATGAATTGTCATTACTGTTAAACAAAAACATAAAGCATAACGAGAGCGACTTTGACAGTTTGAACCAATTTGTTTTGGTTTAACAATGTTTTGTTTACAAACGTTTGACATTTCGAGCCGAAAACACTAACAATGCAATGCAAAAAACCTCTGTTGTTTCTGTTGTTTTTTTTATTGTTGTAAACGGTGTTCAAAGTTTTTTTTTCATAAAATATAAAAACTAGAAAATTTTTCAAGTGTTAAATGAAAATAAAAGAAATTAAGTGATAAAAACAGTGACTCATTACATATGTATATGGGATTTTCTTATTTAAAAAATTTATTTTTTGCAAGTAAAGATTTTTCCTATATAACTGGTGACTAGAGTTTTTGTTTTCCCGAACTTTTTCAATCCCCGGAAAAGCGGGATTGATTTTTCAAATTTCCGGGAATTCCCGCTTAACTTATATAAAACGGTGCAAAATATAATTTATTTCAACAAAAAACAAATAACAATTCCTGAGATCTATTAAATAAGTTTTACAATGAGGGTATTCACGTCACAAGTTGCACCCTTGCGAAAAAGCAAAAGTGCAAAAATATAACAACAACCACACAGACAATTAGTTGTGCGTAAATAACTGAAATAACATGAAATGAATTCAAATTTATTAATAATTTTTCATTCTCGACTGCCGCGGAAAGGTTACCCCTACATGTTTTAATTGCAACCACTCAATCTCTTCAAAAGGTTTTGCCGTTTAACACTCACAGCCATTGACGATTGCTGGCAGTCGATAGTCAAACATCCATCTTTAAACCAAATTGTATTTAACCTTTGGTAGATCGAAATTTAAATAAATGATTATCTTTTTTAATTGATTTACATGTTCTTCTCTCTTCTGTTTTTTCGTACTTTTAGTCAAGAACTCTTCCTGAAGTCCAAAGTCTTTAAAAAAAATTTAAAATTGTGTTAACTTTTTTAAAACTCTTCTCTCAGAGCAAACATCGCCCCACTAATCGGATTTCAATTTACATCTATTTCTTGACATAACTTATTTCCAATTCTTTGGCAAAAAGGTATTAATCCAAAAAAGCACATTTTGAGTTCTTGATTAAGCTTAACTCATTTTTTGCTCTCTTTCGTTCGGTGTCAATAACTTGAGTCTATCACAACTGCTGTCAATCGTAATCATTTGCTCTTTAGGAAATAAGTCAATTAAATACAACAATTAAAAATTTTAAAATTAACATTACAAAAAACTATAGTTTCTGACTTAAGACCTTTTTGTCTCACAACAAAGTATTATATCAGCAGTAAAGTTGCCATAATTAAATAAAAAATCTAGGAAATTCTTGCACAAATCATCCTTTATAAAAACACTACTGGAGACTCTTGGAAATGAAAACTATCAGCCATTTCACAGAGTACAATTCCGTTCGGAATTGAAGAAAACATATTTGATTATTAATAGAAAGTGTATTTTGATAGGTTTTTAGCCTTTCAGATACAGAAAACTCCCATTCCGTTCATGAAAACATTTTCTCATTTTCTGAAGCACCAAAATACGGAATGAATTCCGTTTCCGAACGGAATTGTATTCTGTGACATGGCTGTATATACATTTATTTTATTTTCTTAAAGGACTTGAAGTAACAGCTGTTTTCTTTTTTTTTTTCTTAATAAAATTAATTGAATTATGTATCATGAATTTCAATACAAATTTATATTTATTTATTATAACGGTTAGAGAATTTTTTATGACAACTCAATTTCATTATTTTGTTATCAAAAATCAATGTTATAATTATTGACTTTAGTATTTAACACAAAATGACACCACATATAACAAAATATTAAGGTGTTACGGTTTACGGTATAATTAAGTAACTAATGTGCGATGAAATTATTGAAAAACTTGTTTTTGATGTAAAACTAACTACTCTGAGGATAAGTTTACGAAATTATTTTGCATTACTTGTATTTTCATTACCAAATGTATACAGAGTATTAAAAATATGAGAATTTACTTTACGAACTTTCAAAATATTTTTAAAGTTTACGTTGATCTGTGAAAATATTATTGCCTTAATACTCACAAACTCACGTATAAAGCTTTTATAAAAAAGGGTGTCAATAAAATTATCAGGTCATTCATTTAAGCTTCATATCAAACGAAAATATTATATTATTATTCGGTTATTAGAACGTGCATTACAGCAAGTGGTATTTCGAAAGTTTTTTTTAGATACCCAGAGATTGTAATCACTAGTACTTAAGTGCTTATGTTAATCAAAAAACAATTTTAATATAATTGTATAAAGATAAAATAAATGCAGAGCTTTATATGATTTTGAAGTAAGAAAATAACTTGCAGCTTAGACTGAATTTTTAATTGTGACTTTTTCGCTTAGAGAAACCGGCAAGATTTTGCTGGCGAAGACTGTAAATTTATAATCATGCCGGTTTCTTTAAACAAAAAAGTCATAATAAAATAAGAAATTGAAAACTTTAAAAACATGGTTGATAGAAACCAAAATATTTATTTATTGTCCGTGAAGACTTCGTTCGCTTAACTAACATGTAAAACAAAATCAATATTTCATAATTTGTTTTTGTTTTAAATTTAAGTTAAGCGAACGAAGTCTTCGTTCGAAATCAACGAATGTGTGCAAGCTGCAAAGCTTTGACGCAAAGTAGTATAAAGGCTCACAAGTTAGTACTAGGGTATTCATTTAATACGCCTTTTGCTTTAATCGGTTAATCGCTCGATTAATTAATCGAGGTTTTGGTTTGATCGGTTTATAATCGGTTAATTTTGTTATTGATCGGTTAACCGGTTAATAAGGTTGTTTTCTAAATTAAGTAATTTCAATAAATAAAAATTAAATTTTTTTTATTATTTTGAGTTTAATAGTAAAAAAAAATTATAACAATTCTTGAACTAAAACTAGCAAACAAAAAAATAATTAATAACTATGTAATACATATTTTTTAATTAAAACATATTATGTATTACTTAAAAAATAAACCGTGAGATCATTAATAATTTCAATAGTTTAAGGAGATCTTATAAAATAATATTTTAGAAAAATAAATTGGTTTTAATGTTAAGGATTTGAGCGATTTTTTTCTTTAGTTTTGATAAACTTGACTTGGAAAAAATTCTTTCACTTATCGAAGATGGTGGAGGAATAGAAAGCAACCCATAATACAGATTATCAAATTTGTTAATCATTTTCCTTTAATCATTTTAATCTTCCATTATTCTATTAGGGCCCTGTTATAATTTTTTTAAATGCTTAACACTTCTAATTGTTTCGGTTAATTCTATTTTTGTGTTACTATCGAGAGTTTCTTCTGTTGTCAGGTGATCAAAAATTCCAAATTTTGTTACATCGATTAATCGGTTAACCGACTGAAATTAACCGGTTTAATCCTTAATCGAAAAAAGCCAATTTTAAATTAACCGATCAGTTAATCGGGTAGTAATTAATCGGTGAACCGAATGAATATCCTAGTTAGTACTATGAGTATCACAACCAATTTAGACCATGTTTCTTATTTATCACTTTTTTATTGATACATATTATTAAAAACTTTAAACTTTTCAATGTGTGGAAAGCACATACAAATAAAAAAAATTTAAAAAATAGTAACCGTTATTTTAAATCCACCGAGCTAATCTCAAAAAAAAAAAAATAAAACGTTAATAAAGCGGCCTTCACCTAAGTACTAATTGTTGCTTTACGAAAAGAAATAACAAAGTTATAGTGTTTTTGCCCAAATTACTCATTGTGAATAGTTCTGAAATGTTCGCTCATTTCTAAATCTTGTAGGTTTTTGCAAGTTTAAAGCTTATTCTGCTTTTTCCATTTATTTTGACTCAACAAGAATTGAGAGATACTTTAGATCTCGTAATGTTAATTTTTTTTTAGTAATTATTTTTAACTAATTGTATACCTCTGCCATTTTTCAATTATTATTCTTTTCAGTAATTATTTTTAATTAATTTTATACTTTTGCTATTGTTCAAAATAAATAAATCTTACGCTGTTATTTTGCATTGTAAAACATTGTTAACCTGAATTCAAATACAATATTCGTATCGGTATCGCCAATATTTTCTTTTGAATATCGGTATCGGTATCATATCGGCAAAAAGGCGTATCGTTACATCCCAAGTATATACATATAATTTCTAATTCTCGTAGAATATGCAATCAAATTATCTAATTAAGTTATCATAAATGACAAAATACTATTTATTAAAAATGTTTCTTTGATTTTATTTCAAACTTGTGTAAAAATTAAGGTGAAATCCAAGTTTGTCATGTTTAATTCAATGTCGCTTGTACGTTAATTAACCAAAACAATTTTAGTTTTAAGAAAAAAAAAAAAAAAAAAAAAAATTCAACCGTGTTTTGTCTTATGGCCTGGCCTGTTCGTCGATTTCGAGCGAAGACTTCGTTCGCTTAACTTACATGTAAACAAAAACAATATTTTATAATTTGGTTTTGTTTCACTTCGTCCAATTTCATCATCGGTAGGAGTACCCTGCTATGGGTTATCAAAATATATTGGGAATTTATTAAAAAACATTATACTCGACAAATTTAACATAAAAAACTCGTTAGAACTAAAGACAAAACTGGATATACATACTTACATTGGACGAAGATGAGATTCTTGTATCATTGGACGTGGTATCGTTATTTACAACCATACCTATACACCTAGCGATAAATAATATCATGACAAAATGGAATGTGCTACAAAATCACACTAAAATACCAAGGACACAATTTCGAAAAATACTTAAATTCTGCTTAAATGATAATAATTATTTTATGCATGATGGCAAATTATACCAACAGACATACGGAATGCCAATGGACAACCCCTTATCACCGACTGTAGCCGACATTATTAAACCACCTAATGGAACAATGTATCGAAGAACTACAAATGAACAATATACGAATAAGACTGATCACAAAGTATGTTGATGATATGTTTGCCATAATAAAATATAAAGACGAAGACATAATATTGAAAAAATTTAACTCATATCATAGCAAACTGAAATTTACTCTAGAGAGGGATAAGGACAATGCAATACCATATCTGGATATGAAGATATTCCGACGAAATGGCAAAATAATAACAGATTGGTATATGAAACCAATTGCTTCTGGACACTTGATGAATTTCCACTCAACACAACCCATGAAACAGAGGATAAATACAGCAATAATCTAATTGACAAAGTTATAAAAATAAGCAACGTAAAATTTAAATTCAAGAATATGACAAAAATAATGAAAAACAATTTTCCAAAGAGGTTGATCAATTCATTACTGACTTAAGTTAAAAATAATATTTCATCAGGGGAAAAAAACAAAAATGACCCATCTGGCAACGCCAAATACTATAGTCTACCGCTTATTCCAAGACTAACTGAGAACAACAAACCGAGAGAGATAATTAAGGACCAACAAATAATATTCGCGCATAAATCAAACAATACAATACATATTTTATTTACACAAACAAAAACAAAGATTTATCAAATTGAATGTGACGGCGGTGATAATGAGGAGTGCGGAAACATCTACATTGGTACAACAAAGAGAAATTTAGGCGTGAGAATAGACGAACATAAAGCTGATATAAAAAGAGGAAAACAATCAACTGCACTTGCACAACACTGCATTGAAAACGGACACAAGCCAAACTTTGAAAAAGTGAGAATTTTAGATAAAGAGAAAAGGGAAAATAAAAGATACACGTTGGAGAGCTTAAGAATAAAACAAAAGTCGACAAGTGCAATAAACACAAAAGAAGACAAAGACAATACAAATGCAAACTACACTGATAGAAAAGGCGTCATAACGCTGATGTATTTTGACATCAGTACTATGACAAGTGTCTTCGTTTTTGACCCCATGACACTTGTCATCATTGTGATGTCAACCTTAACATCACTTGGCCAAAGTGGCATCAGGGTCAAAATGAAATTATGTCATCAATGTGATGACACATCGGCATCACAGAAATGACGAACATATCCTCAGTGCGATGACGCAGTAACATCGGAGAAAGGACAGATTACACAGAAAAAATTATTTTTCCAATTCAAACAAAAAATTTGTAGAATCAAACAATTTTTTGTCTGAAATCGGTCCTACAAACAAATTTGCATATTCAAACAATTTATTTGCATTTTGTTTACTGAAAAAAAACACTAATTTTTTCAAACAAATAATTTAACTGAATCAAACAAAAAGTTTACTGAAATTCAAAATCAAAAAAAAAAAAAAAAGTTTTTGCACAAGCAATGACGCGCACACAAGTAAGCACTGTATGAGAAGGTGACGGCAAAGCAGAGCCGCCGACTGGCTTTGAAACACATTTTTTTGTTGGAATAATTTTTGAACGAAGTCTTATTTATACACACAACACAATGTTTTTCTTTATCACTCTCTGTTGCTGTATCCTTTCCTTTGCTAAAGAAGAAATGTAACCAAAAACGGCAGCAGACCGACTCGATATGTTTTTCGTCATCATTCTATTTTTGTATTTGATGTATTTAACCAAACAGTTTTAAAAAATTGAATACGGGATTTTGTTTCTTATAATGTCGTGTCTGCTATTGTTTTTCTTATAGTTGCACTTTTTTAAAGCGTCCAAAAATAGACTGTGTGTGTTTTTTGTTGTTGTTCTTATATTTCACATAAAGAAGTGTTGCTTACGATCAAATAAAAAAATGCAAAAAGACGACAACATTAAAGAGCGTTAAATATTTCATACAAAATTATGAAAACTTGACACCAATAACGCGTTTATTTTATTTTTGAAGAGTTGTCCACATTTTTGTTGGTTAAATAAAAATCAAACAAAAATATTGATTGAATCAGTAAAAATATTTATAGAAATTAAAAAAATTTTCAAACAAGCGGTTGTTTGAAAATAATTCGGCAATAATTTTTTCTGTGTAGCATCAATTTAATGACAGTTTGTCATTAAGTCAAAGTCATTGGAATTGACTTAAGTCAAAGTGAGAGAATATTATTATTTATTTACCCGTTGCATATGTTTGTTTCACGTTTGTTGAATTACGACCTTTGTTTACAGCAGAACTCTCAATAATAAGACACCAGCACCATGCCTCATGTGGGTTTCGTAATCATTTAACTTTAAACATTTCATGTATTTAACTAAATAATTTAAAAAAAATTTATTATAGGAATTTTTGCTTCTTATAATACATTGTAATCATGAAAATAATGTTAATTATATACAAAATGTGGCATCGAATTGATGTCACTATAGTCATAAAATAGATGACACGTAAAAAATTACAAAATTAAACGAAGACGTTAGTCATTGGATTGATGTTACTTTTTGCATCATTGATGCCATTTGTAGTAACATTGATGTCACAATTCTGATGTTAGGGCATCATCAATATGAAGATGCATCTTTCTATCAGTGTACACCATTGCAATACTTTAGTAATAATAACAACTGTGATCAAAAAAGGACAAATTTTCTGTGATAATTTTTATATTTACATACATTTATTTTAATATTTTAAGTTTTGTGTTGTGCTGTCCACCTTTACAAAATACTGTGATATAATTTATAAATGATGTAAACTCATGGTGGAATAAGCAGGTGGCATCGTTACGGCAACAAGAGCAAAAAATCGTCATCTGGCGTAGTGCTGCCACCTGTTTATTTCACCATGATGTAAACTGACGAAAAAGATTATTGTAAGTTAATTTGTCAAAAATTAAGATTATAATTACTGTTATTATTGACTACTTTTTACATTGTATTTTTACAATATTGCCAGATTTTAATAAAAACTCAATCCCTGAAGAAGTTAGAAAGAATACCAACGAAACGTCGGATTTTATTGAGAATGAAATAAATAATCTTTTATTTACATTAAATTAATGACCTTGAAAGCCTGCATATAGGAAACTATATAAACTATTTAAAACGGTTTAGTTTGAACAGAACTTGGCAAAGTTGGCCATAAGTCCAACAAAAATTGTCTAATCTAAGGAGTTTTACCTCTAAAGTCTTTAAATTCAACATACTTTTTATAATATATATTTTTGTTGGCAACCTTTTTATAAAAAAATAATACCCTTGTAAATGTATATTTACCATTCCATATACATACTTCCGACTCATTCGTTTCTTTATTATCCATTTATGACAGATCGATGGTTAATTTAGTCTGTCTTTAAAAAAAAACAACAAACAAAAACTTCAACATTCAATGTCTTTGTAATCTTATCTAAAAATAAAAAAAAAAGTTTAACAACGACTTGTATGTTGGGTCGGTCCCCGTTCTTTATTTATCTAGACTTTTAGTAGAATCGCTACTCGTATGATTTCTAACGGCTGTATCAATAATATATTTAACACTTTATTTAGATTTATAACTTTATTAACAATATATTAGAATGGTAGTTTTTTTTATTTAATTGCTATTTAATAACTATTGATTTGTTAATTGACATAAACAGGTGAATGAGCTAAAATATGATGAGTTTTTTGTAATAATTACTTATTTTATTAAATTGCTAAATTTTAGAAATATGTTGCATCAGAAATGTCAAAAAATTGTATGATGAAATCAATTTGGAAAGTTTAAATGGGATAATCCACGCATAAGTCTACCATCAATGAAAAAATTAATATCTGTTTTTGGTAGTAGCAACATTATGTGACTTTAAAGTTTTTATAGTGGCAACAATTTTTTGATATTTTTTTAAAAAATTTGAATTTTTTTTTTTTTAAAACCTTTTCTTTAGCTTCACTTCGGAAAATCAAATCTTGTAACGTTAATTTAACCGCCTTATACTCAATGCAAATGGATGAAACTTTGCAGGCATACATATTCCCGATGACAATACACGAATACATGGGCGTAGCCAGGATAAAATCTAGGGGGGGCAAAATTTTTTTTTTAGTAAAATGCTTTTTTGACAGCCTTTTACTCAAAGCAAATGGATGAAACTTTGCAGGCATACATATTCCCGATAACAATACACGAATTCATGGGCGTAGCCAGGATAAAATCAAGGGGGGGGCCACAATTTTTTTAAATGCTTTTTATTAGCTTCACTTTGGAAAATCAAATCTTGTAACGTTAGTTTAACTGCCTTTTACTCAATGCAGATGGATGAAACTTTGCACGCATACATATTCCCGATGACAATACATGAATCCATGGGCGTAGCCAGGATAAAATCTAGGGGAGGGGGGTTAAAACCTTTTCTTTAGCTTCACTTCGGAAAATCAAATCTTGTAACGTTAATTTAACCGCCTTTTACTAAATGCAGATGGATGAAACTTTCCAGACATACATATTCCCGATGACAATACATGAATACATGGGCGTAGCCAGGATAAAATCTTGCATCCATTTGCGTTAAGTAAAAGGCGGCTAAAAAAAGCATTTTACAAAAAAAATTCTGCCCCCCGTAGATTTCATCCTGGCTAAAAAAAAATTTTCTAATGAATTCCTTACTTACTGCAGTTTTTACCCCTAAATATTAAAAATATTTTCATTTAAATTTAAAACTATTTTCGTAAATGTAAATGTAAATTGTAATGTATTAATTAAAGCTATTCGTTACTAAAAAGTAAAAAATAAAAAATAAAAAAAAAAATTTTAAGAAACGCTTTTCTTTACCTTAATATATTGATCAGTTGTGAACACAGAATAAATATGAATACCAAAAAAATCGACTAAAAGTCAAAAAATAACAACATTTCAAACAACATAAACTTTTAAATCAAAATGGAAAACAACTCACACATCCCTTAAAGAAAAGCGTGGGGCGCGTTGTTATGAAACAAAATGCTCAATTATTGAAAATTGGTAGCTTTAAACATGATTGGTTGTATTTCTTTCGGTCTGAAATATTAAAATGTACTCACGGCAGTCATGTTTTTTTTTTAAGTTTAGGTTGGTATGGGCGCCCCACGCTTTTCTTTGAGGGATGTGTGAGTTGTTTTCCATTTTGATTTAAAAGTTTATGTTGTTTGAAATGTTGTTATTTTTTGACTTTTAGTCGATTTTTTTGGTATTCATATTTATTCTGTGTTCACAACTGAGCAATATATTAAGGTAAAGAAAAGCGTTTCTTAAAATTTTTTTTTTATTTTTTTTTAAAATTAGAACCAAAAAAAAAAAATTAAGTTTTTGAAACATTTATATTTCTTATTTCTAAAAAGGGTTTGTTTTGAATTATTTAAGTTTCAATGTTGGTTTCTAACTTATTATTAGTGATTTAGTTTAGGTAGTGTTTTTATTAAAAAATAGCATTTTAACGAGTTCATAAATTACAATTTTGTATCTTTCAAATAATTTTAGAGTTCCTGTTTTATGCGCTGTGATTTTAGTTCTAACGTTTCATGTAAAAATACTAAATTTATACTACACAAAGTGAGTGTAGTGTCGGTCACGTTTTGGGCTGTAGTGTCAGTCACAATTTATTTTACTAATAAATATTTTTTTAAGTAACTTACCGCTTTTATTTCAGCATTTTATAATAGTTTGTTTCTTGAACTTTCGATAAAAACACAAATTTAAGTTATTACGAAAGTGCAGAGGAAGATTATTGAAGTTTAAAAACACTCTCAAAAACGACTTCCTTTTGCATGTAGTATCAGTCACGTTTGTATTTTACTGAATAAATGATATTTCAAAATATCAGTGGTTGCCATTTTTCTCTCTATCGGATAATTGTTGAAACTGCTACATAGCCATGTTTAAATTGTTACTAAAAAATTTCACTAATCGTAATATAAGACAAAACAAAACGCAAATTGTGTCAAATGTAGAGTCAGTCACATATGGAATTGCCGAAATGCTAATGCTTGATTTGGGACACAAATTTAGTAGTTTTTTTTTTTAACGGATTTTGCTAAAATGACTTAATTATTTTGTTTTTTTCTTTATAATAATATATTTATAAAGCTGTTCTTAAAAGTCATAAAAATTTATATAAAATTTTTATCAAAAAAGTCTGAATAAGTTCGCCATGGTACGAACTGGGTTGGGTTATAATCCTGTATGGCAAATATTACTCATACAGACAATAAAAAACGAGATTTGTGCGACAGTTCAGAAAATCTAATTTTGGTTTTGAAGACTCAAACTTAGGGCCTTATTTTGTAAAATACGACGCAACCGCGTCATGAAATTTACCATTAAGGTTTAGGTTTGTACAAGATTACTAATTACATGGAATTGGCAACGACCATCTTTTTATAGTAAAACATTAGAGAAAAAAATCGCAAAAGATTAAAATTTATTATACAATTACATACAAATTATACAATTACAAAAAAAAATATTAAAAAAATATACACACTAACGCAGTTTAAATAAAATTTCGTTATTAGGAAAAAGGGGAGTTTTTTCTGCATGCCTAAAATATTTTATTGATATAAATTTAATTTAATTTTTTTAACGTCTGTTTTTTTTTTTTTAACAGAGTTGAAATTCGCACTAAACAAACACCCTCCAAACCAATTAATTACCGCAATGCGACGGTTGAAGAAGATTTGGTCTCAGCTCATCCAGACGATTTGCTGGCTTCACGATTTGAAGAGTATGGCACAACTCCACCGAGAACACGTTTGAAGAATAAATCAAGAGACTGGGAGAGAAAACAAAGAGCTCAAGCTGTAGCATCTGTAGGAGCTAAGTTAATAAGAAAAAAAATTAATATTTTCAAAACAATAGATTCAATTTTGAATACCTTTCAGATGTACTGAATCACCAGCAGTGCCAAAAAAAGGCATGACACGTATGGCACGTTGTCGCGTGTTGCGTCGCAATACCATGGACTGTGCTCTACTCAATGAAATGTTTGTCAATGAGGATAGTAGTGTCAGTGCCAAGCGTACAGATAAACGACAACAAGCTTTGTTGCGTGAGTCTGAACGTGAGTTGAAAAACTCTTTAGCTACAGTTGCAACAAATGTCGTTTTGGGTAGCTATAACGCTCGGGTTAATAGTTTCAATGAGAGTGTCTACAGTTCGGAAGCACAAGATAAGTGCACTCCCCTAAATACAGAAGTGCAGCTAAGATATCAACAACCCAAGGTGGTTGAATCGTGCAATCGTTATATGAGTGTTTCATCACGCCCGATTGGATGTCGTTCCTCAGCACCTCCTTTGTCTTTTGCAAATCAACTGCAAATGGGTTTTCAGGCAACACCGGGTTTTAAAATACGCAAAGAGTTCCATGAAACTTTTGCAAATCTCATTAAATTGGGTAGTGTTGACAGACAGGATAACAAGGTAAATTATAGTAGAAAAATTAAATTTGTTTTATTAATTATTGAAAATTGTTTTGTATAGCTCTCTCATGAAGAGCACACCTGGCAGACAGAAGTTAAAGATTTAATTTGGTTAGAACTGCAAGCCTGGCAGGCTGATCGTACTCCCGAGCAGCAGGATAAATATTTATTTGCAGCACGCAAAGATGTTTCAGATCTCTTGACACAAATAATAAACTATACATTTCAACCGCGCTATAAGCGTCAAGAAAGCGAGCTCAGCATGGACAGTGGTTTGGGTTCAGACAGCAATGCCAGTTGTGAGTATAACGCAAAGCTCTTCTTTACAGAATTAAAAAAAAAGAATTTTTAATTTTAGCACCCCAGCCTCAAAAAAACTGCTCCAGCTGTTTATCTCTTTATTGTAAAGACTGCGTTGATCAACAAGAAACCGCCATGAAGGAGGTAGAAGAGTTATTGACGCGCCTAGAGGCCGCCGAGGCTTTATATCCCTCTTCACAGGCCATGGGAGCTTTTCATCCCATCTATAAGAGTGAATCGTTTGTGGGTCGCATAAAGACCATGTGTCTGTGGTACAACATTACAAAACAGGCTAAATTAAAATTAACCATATTGGGTAAAATTTTGGCCCGACTTCAAGGCGAACGTTTTTCATGGCCTGTACAAACATCCTATACAGCGGAGACAAGTAGTAGTAATTCTACAGCATCCGGCTTGGAATACGATGATTCTGGCATAAATTCTTTAGATTCAACCAGATCTTTAACTACTGCTCACAGAAAACTTTCGGGGCAAGCGGGCCATAAAGTACAATTTATGCTAAATGATGTGGCACATATACCCGGAGATACTACTAGTAGTAATGAGTAAGGAAAATCTAAAACAACTAACGCAAATAATCCCCTAATAAAAGCTTTTTTATTCTAGTTCATCTTCCACAGAAATTAGCCAAATATCAGAGGGCTTAACTTGTAACCAAACTTCGGTGCCATTGCGCAAAACATCCATGCATGACATAAATATATTTAGCGTTGAACCTTTGCGCAATGGCAGCGGCACCAATCCTGAACAGTCCAGTGCTTTATACCGTAAATTTATAGAAAATGTTCTCAAGTCCCGTGGTCTAGCTAAGTCGTTGGCCTTCTTACACAAACTGCACAATGTGGTAATGTGCAAGGCACAGATATCATTGGAAAAACCCGGCACTGAAGATTATGATTTTGAGACTGAAAAAATTGAAGAGGATTTTCCTCGCTTAGAACCCGATATAAGCCGTGAACAGATCGAGGAGCTTAGGCGTTATGGCTACTGGAGTGAGGAATACAAATCTATTAACTTGCCAACTTACATTCCAACATTTGTATTTCTAAGCGGTGTTCCTTTACAATTTATGCATGAATTTTTGCGCATGCGTTTAGAAACCCGACCACCAAAGCCCAATCCCCTTAGTCTAGAACAACTTATGAAGGAATTACGAGAAGGTCTTACCTTGGCCTTGACCCATCGCGAAAGATACCAAAGACACATAACAACAGCTTTGGTAGAAAATGAAATAGAACTAGAACGTTATATGAGCATCTTAAATCAGTATGATGCTACAGTTCGCAAAGTATTCGAATTGTACTTGGACTACATAGATCAATTAGTGCTAGTGGCTTGTCAGGAATCGAATCAAAAATCTGCTTTAGAAAAGGAGTGGATGTTTACCAAACTAATTTCACCCATGATTTCGGGCATGCATACTCTGGCAGCCAAAAAATTTTGTACAATTATACGCAATCTGCTTAAGGGTATATCGGAACGTTTAGTCAGCCGATCTCAGGAATTGGATATACAAATAGATGGCACAGCCCAGAATGCAGAGCCTGAATTAAAGTGGCAAGTTTTAACAATTTGTCGGGAAACGCAATCGCTGTTCACCGTTGAAAGGGAATGTTCTGTGAAAGTATTATTTTTTGCTAAAACGTTTTGTCGTGATGTAGAATCCGCTGATTTTCATCGTGAACATTTCGAACATGACGTGGATGCCGGTCATCCAGACGAGTTTGTGTGTAAGGAGATTAAAGAATCTTTTAAACTTTTACAAAAAGATGTTTTAGATGTGAGAAATAAATTAATCAAAATTATCGAAAGAGTGCAGGAAAGATGTTCGCCTGTATATGTGATGGATTTGGATGTATGTTTGCTTAAAATTTTTATTTATACATATTTCAGAATAACATGTTTTTTTTATATATTCATTTCTACAAAAATAGGAGCAAGATCGTCAGGCTGTATTGTCACGAACTCGTGAAATTTTACATCAAGGCTATAAATTTGGTTTTGAATACCACAAGGATGTTATTCGGCTTTTCGAGCATCGTATTATGGCGAATAAAAATCAAGACTGCGAAACTGATCTGGCACTAGGAATAATAACTTTTGCCAAAATGTGGATGCAATTTGTGACAGAACGCTGTGAACGCGGTCGCGGCATGCGTCCCCGTTGGGCTTCTCAAGGTTTAGAATTTTTGATTTTAGCCTGTGATCCCCAAATTACACAATATTTAGATGAGACACAATTTGAAAATCTCAAGAAGAAAATGGACTGTTGTATTTCACATGTCATAGGCATAACTTCGGAACCGGAGAAAATAATTCGCAAAAAGGCTTCGCCAAGAACTAGGAAGACCTCTTCTCCAGCAACTAGTCGTTCACGAACACCCACACGATCACCCATGTCAGCGGGCATAATAGTCAATCAAATGAACCAACAATCGCCTCAATACAATAAGTTTTTACATCCTCAGTTTAGTCATAAAGAGGAACTTTTCCAACGCACAGAATCCTTAGATTCCACCGACTCCTCGATTGGTGTTAGTGTTAGTAATACCCCGGCCGAAGACTTACGTTTAATTGTGCCGCCTCTTAATGCTAAAACTTCGCCTTCACCTTCCCCCGAGTCTGCTCAAATCGGTGGCAATGGCAATACGGATGCATCATTGGCCTTAAGGCAAATACGCATACGTGACGCTGTCAATCGCCTCGACTTGGACCTGGACGAACGTCTAAGAGAACGCAATCTTATTGGTCATATTAAAGCTTTGAATACCTGTGATAAAGTACAAATACGTGCTCGTAGTGTAAATTTCCGTTGGCATCGCGGCATCAAAATTGGTCAGGGACGTTTTGGCAAAGTTTATACTGCTGTTAACAATAACACAGGTGAATTGATGGCTATGAAAGAAATCGCCATTCATCCGGGCGAGACTAGAGTATTGAAAAACGTTGCTGAAGAATTAAAAATATTAGAGGGTATTAAACATGAGAACTTGGTTCGTTATTACGGCATCGAAGTTCATCGTGAGGAATTGTTGATTTTTATGGAACTTTGCTCTGAGGGTACACTGGAGTCTTTGGTAGAGCTTACAGGCGGTTTGCCTGAAGGTCTTACAAGACGTTTTACCGCCCAGTTATTGTCAGGTGTGGCCGAACTACACAAGCATGGCATAGTCCATAGAGATATAAAGACAGCGAATATATTTTTGGTGGCCGGGGGTAATAGTCTGAAATTGGGTGATTTCGGTTCAGCAGTTAAAATTCAAGCTCACACAACAGTGCCGGGCGAATTGCAGGGTTATGTGGGTACTCAAGGTTAGTATCAAGTATTTCATTTAATTCTCTGCCTTAAAGTTCTTTTAGAAATATCTTTAACTAACATTTTAATAAAAATTCTGTGAAAAATCTAAAAAAACACTTTTTTAAAAGATTCAACACAGAAAAAATTCTCCAAAATGTTTCACCAATTAAAGCATTAATCAAAAATAAAATCAGTTTTAATTAAAAAATCAATTAAATTGATTAAAAATTTAATCAAATGAAAAAAAAACGTTTAATCAAGTGAATTAAACGTTTAATTGATACTATTATTTTATTTACTGGTGCAAATTTAATTAATATTAATAATTTTTTAATTGAAATCAATTTTTATTTTTTTCTGTGAAGAACTTTAACAAAATATATCTTGTTCTCTTTTTATGTTCTAATCAGCTTATATGGCTCCTGAAGTCTTTACGAAAACTAATAGCGATGGTCATGGCAGGGCAGCTGATGTTTGGTCCGTTGGTTGTGTTGTTGTTGAAATGGCCTCAGGAAAGGTAATTATTTGAAAAAAATCTAAATGTGTTTTTTTTAAACTAATTTTATCCATTAAATAACAGCGTCCTTGGGCTCAATTCGATTCAAATTTCCAAATTATGTTTAAAGTTGGCATGGGTGAAAAACCAGAAGTACCAGAATCATTATCCCAAGAGGGGCATGAGTTTATAGATCATTGCTTGCAACACGACCCTAGAGATCGGTTGACAGCTTTGGAATTATTAGAACAACATTTTTGTAAAGTAAGTTTTTTATTTTGTTATATTAACTATCAATATTGAATTAATTTTTGTTTTCAATATTTTTTAGTATGGTCGTGATGAAGATTTCAATACCGAGCAATTGGCTGAACAAGGTCGTCGTTCGTTTAGACGTAATATTAAAACAAAATAAGGAAACCCCTTGTACAACTTACAGAAATAAAGCATTTCAGTTATTTTGTTTAATATTTACCTCGCATAATACAAATTTTTGAAGAAAAAAAGATATAACGCATTATGCTTTAAATTATTTTATTTGTGTTATTATTATTTTTTTCTTTTTGTTTTGTTTTTTAGTAATTTATATACATATAATATACTTAAATTACATATGTATATGTATTTTGTAAAACGAGATTTAATGTTTCCCGATTATTACAACAAAGTATAATTTCTAAAATTTTTATTTTCCAACGAGTCTTTAAAATGTCAGTTATTCGAAATTCATACTGTTTTCTTTTTGCAAGAACTGTGCCTACTTATCTAATTTAGATGTCTGTATTTATGTATTGTATTTTAATATTTAAGCATATAAAACATGTTATGGTGTTTTTTTTTTTATAAATAGCTATAGGCTTTTTAATTTTAAACTAGTGTCTTCTCTAGTTAAAAACATCCAAAGTTCGTAAAGATCAAAATTATATGAAATCATTTGGAAGCAACTTTTTTTATGAAAATTAAAAAGGAAATTTTTGTTTTCCGTTTTTCTTAACTTTAGGTTTTTAATTATATTAAATGACTAAATAATTCGGTAAAACAAAATTTATGTTGTATAATTTATAAATGTCTGTATTTTTAGTTATTTAAATCCTTATAACAATTTGGTTTAAAAGAAGTCGCCGTACTTTATTAAGAAATAAAGTACGAAGCAATAAAGACAATAAAGAAAAATTACCCTTAATTAAAATTTTTTATATTTAATTGAATAAAATTTACGTTTTTTCTTTTAAAGTATATTTAAGTGATAATTTCCAAAGATACTGAGAATATCAATAAAAGCTTCGTTCGCAATGATAGCAACAATTTCGTTTTTCTTCTTTTTTTACTGTTTCTTAAAATATTTAATTTTTCGAATAAAAAAGTGACTAAATTTTTTTGTTAAATTAAGCTTTGTTTACAATGGCAGCCATATTTTCACTTGGTATTCACAATTAAACAACAATTTTTTCACTCCCTCACACATATATAATTAAGAAATCGCTTGCAAATTTTTCCCACAAAAATATTTCGCATATTTTTCAATTGCAAACTAAATGTTATTTTTCAGTCCCCGCTGTTTCAACTCTGTTTTGATGTAAAAACATGAATAAAAAAAAAAAAATACAAAAATACGTTCTCTTTAATCTAAATTCGCCAACCACGATATCTAAGGGTGATTGTAATTATTTTTCAAATTTTGTTCTGTTTTTATTCCTAAAACATTGTCAACTCTGATGCGGATTTTTGTCGCGAACGTCACGCTTTTTTAATTTTTTTCATATCTACTAAAATACTCATTGCATTGAACTGAAGTGCATTATGCTATGAAAGTGTTTTCTTAAAAAAATACGAAATTTAAAGAATTGACAGACAATTAAGTGAAGGGTTTTTACGTCTGTTTTAGTATGTATATAATCGTTAGTACGTGTAAAAATGTCTTGAACGTCATGCTAATTTTTGGAGAAGCAAGCACCTAAATTAAAAAAAATTTAAGTTTTAAATCAGTGCTAAGTTTAAATTAATTTCTTTTCAGTGATTTATTTAAGATAACGGCTAAAAATTTTCATTATTTTATTTCCCGTTTTCCCGGGATTTTTCTTGCGGGATCCCGGGAAATAAAAAATTCCTCATAATTTCAAAAAATAGATATTTATACTTTGAAATTTAGTTTTCTATTCTCTAAAAATTAGAATGTGGATGGGTTGTGGATTAGATCAATTCCAAGAAGTGAGTACATGTATTTAAATCAATGTCTTCTGATGCAATAAATCTACTTAAAGCAAAATGGGCAGTGCAACAGTTGATAATTATTACATTTAGTGAAGTGAAGAGTTAATAAAGTACATTAATTCAAAATAAGATGCAGGCAGTAAAGTTTCATTGCCCATGAACAAGTCTTAAAAATAGGAGATACCTAAACATATCGCTCCTTTATTGCAACATAGTCATATCTACAAAAACAAACGATATTGGCAAAATGCGATTAAAGTTTTAAAAATGTACCGATTTAAAGATATATTTTGCTATAACTTCGGTTCAGTTTGAGATATAATACGAGAAGGTATGAAGGAAAAATTTGCTAAAGTTACTTAAAATTTTGAGATATGACTATGATGCAATGAAGGAGCGATATGTTTATTAGGTGATAAACACAAATTTTCAGTTTCAATTTGTGTTGGTTTATATACTCGTGAAGTGCGGGGAAACCGAAATAAAATAACATTTTGGAAACTCGTGTAAGATACTACAACATACAACTTGAAAAACACATTGTCCTAAAGATTACAAATGGACCTATTGAAATGAAAAGGTTTGAAAGAAGCAGTCCGGTTGATGCTATTTTTGCATCAACCTTGACATACATTTGAATGATATAAACGTTGTTTATAAAAAAGAAAAAATTGCTTCTGATTGTGAATCCGAAACTACAACGGTGCACTTTTAACTATTTGTCCAACCTCGGTAAAAAATGAACGAAATTTTTCGGAAACATGATAATTAGTAAATAAAGTCAGGAGTATACTTTTTGCCGACTTACTAAGCGCTTTGAGTGTGTCAGAAAGTTATTTCCTAAGCCGTTAAAATATGTGATATATTTCTTTAAAATATTTTATCTATGTTATTAATTAAGTTTTTGATCTCATATCTTGAGTACCTCAATTTTTATTTTGTTTTTATTATTGTTTTATGAATTTATTTGTTATGTTTATGTTATCTTTTTATCTTGTATCCAGAGCATAATAATACTGAATAAAAGCATAATAATAGGAAATAAAGGCGTGAGATAATAATAACTCAAGTTCCTATTTCAATCTTCAATTAAATTCCCAATAAAAACTTCGCCTACAAAATAATGTGTTGAGTAATCAGAAAAACATAAGAGCACTACTTACAATTGTACTGAAAGAACCAATGAATTTTACAAGGGATGTCCCAAAATGAACGCATTCAGAAGCAAGTCATTATATTTTTACTTTAATGCATTCAGAAAAAAGTAGTTATAGAAGCTATAATAGATGTAGTTATAGAAGAAAGCTGCTAAATAATGAGTTAAAGAAGCTATTCATTTTCAAAAAGTAAGCAAATTTTTTATCTGGGTTTTTAGTATTGAACCATTTATTTTAGTTTCTTTGTAAACAAGTTCCCTTGCGTTTTTTTATAAAAGTTTTTTTCGTTTATTAATAACAAAATTTACTTTGTATTATTTATATGGAGCGGGATCCCGGGATCCCGGGAAATTTAAAAAAATTTCCCGCTTTCCCGGGAAACGAAAAAGTCTGGGAAAAAAAACTCCAAACCCAACCCAAATAAGTATTTATGTTTATAATTTTGTACTTGAATATTTACATATCATGCAAATAATTAAGAATAAAATAACTTCTACAAAAAATCAAATAACTCCCACAGCAAATGGTTTAACTTAAAAAAAAAAAAAATAAAAAGAAATAAATAATACCCATGTAAAATTTTTTTTGGCACTAATATCATTTAGATATTATTTTATTATGAAATAACTCCCAGGCAACAAATTAAATAACTTCCAAAAATATTACATAAAACCGAGAGGGTTGGGGGCTATTTCATAATGAAATTACTCCTACCATTGTATAAAAATATTTTGGCGAAATTAAATTTTTTTCTGGTATTTATTATTGTAAATAACGTGGAAAAACTTTTTTAAAATTTAAACGAACATTTTATTAATCATAGGGTTTAAATCTTAATATTCAAAATTTTTATTATATCACTTTTTGGACAAAATCCACACGTAATATTCATATCTAACCGCTGTAAACATATCGTGCTTTTTAATATATTTTCTGGTAATGAAACGGTTGACTTAAAAATTATTTTTTATATGCTTTTGTACAAAATTAAAGAGTGTTGAAATATTGAGTAAATACAGCAGCGTTTAAAAAACTGCACTCAAAGTACAAAAACTGGCATTTCTCCCACTTCTTCATTTGTCATTGGCAAAAAAAAAAAAAAACTGTGGCTTTTACATCTAGTTCATTAAATGTAAACAATCGCTGTCAAACCAATTCTAAAAGCCAAACGATTTACACAGTTTTTCTTTTTTTTTGTTTGACAGTTTTTGGTTTCGACTGCAGTTTTTAAACCCTTAAATCAAGTATTGTTCAACAAGTGCGATATACTCGTATAATATAAAATTTGAAAGAATATAGACCGGAAATAAAAAGAAAATGTATTAAAAATACATTTTTTGAGTTACTGAAAAAGATTTTAGCGATTTCAAATCGTTTTGTTTTTAAAACCGTTTACATCATAAACCTGTATGTTTTAGAGCCACTTTTTGGGTTAGAGATTAGCGATTAAATTAACTTTAATCTCCGTATTTACTTTTTGAGTTGTATTTTTTTTAACTTTATTTTGGTAGTTTAAGCGGCCAATGGTGGTGGTTTAAACCTTAATTTAAACTGTCAACATACACATGTTTGGTTTTGTTAAACTGATGCAAAAATATGAAACAAAAAATAATTTTTAAAAACTGATATATTGCTAAGCACTTTTATATAATTTTTGCTTTCTATATTATTTGTTTAATATATTTTTTCTTGAAACACAAAGAATTTTTACCTTGTAAACAAAATTAAATTCGCGCATTTTCTTCTTCTTTTTTGAAAACATCATAAAAAGTTGACATTTGCAAAAAAAATGTTGCCATTTATTTGTGCTCAGTATGGTAACACTACATGGTTTAAGCCACCACTCAAAAATATCAATTTCAATTGATAGGAGATTAACTTAATTCTTAGATTAGATAATTATAGAATTAAATTAACTTTAATCTCAAACCCAAAAAGTGGCTCTTAAAAATTATAATTTATATGTGATATTGTTCCGCACAAAATTTGAAAATATTTTTTCTTCTTAAAATGTCTGTGCTTGTGAAAAAGTTGTTTCCTTCATTTGGGCACATTCAAAAGACTTTGTTGTTATTAAATAAAAGCGTGAAATAATAAAAATTATTTAATTTAGCTAAACTAATAAATAAGTCTCTCAGCTGTTGAAGTTGAGCACAACATAGGTGCGTTCGAGAACTCGAAAGTTTTAACAATTTTTACTGAACTTTACTGCATTTTACTTAATTGCGGTAGCGTTAACGCACACAAAATAAAGTAAACAAGAACTCAGATTGAGAGCGTAAAGTGACAGTTCTTGACTAAGTATTTACAAATTTTTACTGCATAAAGTTGAAATAAAAATGTAAAAAAAACAACACGTATATGACTATTAAATAATTAAACTTGTGTGCGAAGCATTTATATGGCTAAATACTAACTATTCAAACTTTTTTTTTTTGGTGTTTTAGTACTTTTAGTTACTTAGTACTGCTCTGGTTTTTTAGGTAATAACAAAAAAAGTATTCATGAACACTTCAAAAATTTAACCAGGGGCCAGATTCTGGCATTCGTGATCGAGTACTTTCTCGATTCGAAAGCAATTTAATATCTAATTATTTCAGTCAATACTGAACGAATTGGAAATATTTTTTCGTTATTGTAAAGCATTCATTTGAGTTTCACAATACTGAAAAAATAATTTTGATTCGTTCAGTATTGACTGAAATAAAATTGCTTTCGAATCGAGAAAGTACTCGATCACGAATGCGAGAATTAGGCCCCAGGTTACAAATTAGCAAAAAAAAAAAAAAAAAAAACAATCTTTAAATATTTGTATTATAAAAAGAGTTTAATAGAGTTCCGATAAGAAAACGAGTTAAGTTGTCAAAAGTGTTAGAACATTTCAGCACTACGAGTTTTTACAACAACAGCTTTTTTTGGAAGTAATTTTTCAGTTTAATCAGTAATTTCTCTTTTACTGCATTTTACTGTAAAAGTACTCAAACGCACCTCATGTTGACTTTACTTGTGGTTACACGATTCAGTTTTGCTCTAAGTTTCAATACACTTACACTATTTCACTCAGTGTTTAAAAAACTGTCAAAATCAAAAAATTGCTTTTTCAAAAATAAACTGCTGCTTAAATTCTGATTTATTCAATGCAGGGGTACCGTTAGAAATTTTATAAAAACAAGTCGCAGAAAAAAGTCGTTTGAGAAATAAAAAGTCTCATATCTTTTCTTAACGTTTTTTCATTCATAAAAAGCATAGCAAAAAACAATTGGAACAAAACAGTCGGTTGGATTTTTAAATTTTCAGAAGCCTTTTTATATTATTAATGCGTTTTTCCATTTCGCTGTAGATAATTGTTTAGTTAACTAAAAGCTGTGTACAAACACTGCAAAAGACCGCTTTGACTCCATTTCTCGGTTAAGCCATTTATACTTCAGTTCCCAGTCTTTCGAATGGTATCACCAAATATTAGATTTCTTGGAAGGACCTGCAGCGATGTTAACGTTATCTTAATTCGTTGACTCGGCGGCTAAATATAATTTTGAAAAATGAGCAATGCAAACGCCACAATTTTTTATTTTAAAAAGCTTTTTTGCTAAAACTATTCTTTGAAACTTTGCGAAAAATTTTTTAAATACAAAAAAAGAGTAATAAAATTGTTGCCAAAGGAAAAATAATCTGTAAGGGTAATCACGATGGTCATTGTGCAAATTTGCAAAAAATCTGCATTTGTTTTCAATTATACGCAAGCATATTTAAATAAATGTTTTCTTTTTATCTATTTTATATTAAAATCCACGAAAATGTTCAATTTATATGTTTTCTTAAAACCAATATGGGGCTTAATATGTCAAACGTTATTGTTAAATTTGTTTGCAACAGAGCAAATATGCACTCCTAATTTTGCTCATGCTAATTTTTTAGTGCAAACGAAGTAAAAAAGAGCAAATTGCAAATACGTACATTTTGTTGTTGTGTTGTGCAAATGTGTGTATATTTGCATCGTTTGCACACTTTGCACTACCCATCGTGATATTCCTTTGTGAATTGAATGCAAAACACGGAAAGTTGTTCATAACAAAGAACTTCCGCAGACGACATGTTCGGAAGTTTTTGGTTTGACTGACCAGGGTTGTCAGATTGATATTGATATTTTTCGCCAAATTCAATGTCAAAAGTCGCCAACATCGCCAGCCTTTATTTTTTTAGTTTTTGACAATTAAATACAAATTTTTTAATAATTAAAAATACTTTTTATAAATCATAAAAAATTAATTTGTTCCGAATCGCTAAAAAAAGCCACAAATTAAAGAAAGTTGCCATGATAAATATTTTGGTTAATTTTTATTTAGAGCAAAATAAAAATTATAAGTGAACACACAAAAGGTACAATGTTTACTATAAAATTGTTTATATTATTACTCTACTGACAGCAACAAAAAAAGAATTTGTGCGATTAGTATTACACCAATATTTGGTATACATTTGTATGTAGTTGCAGTTCTATTACACAGTACAACATTTTTCAGATGATTGATTCGGGACTCAATTCTGATAATTGGTTATGAAAGTAGATCCAAAAAGAAGAACTTCTGCATCATTAGTTTGGTCATGGTACATCAAATAATAATTAAAAAATTAATTTGAAGTTAGTAAGTATTGTATAGGGGAATTTGTCACGTTTTAGGCTCTTTTGTTTGTCAGAACCACTAGTCCGAATAAGCTGAAACAAATTGAAAAAAATTAAGAATTACAATTCCTTTAATCTGTTCATATAACGTTTCGCTACATAAGCAACAGTTTTGCAGTTATAAATAAATGTATGAAGAAAAAAATTAAATTTTTTATTCTTAATTCATAAAAAATCCAAAACGGTAAAAAAGTGTCAAGTCCTATTACTTTCACGTAAAGTCGCATAACCTATAAACAAAATGAGACATAAATCATGTAAATCGATAAACGCGTTTCGCTTTTATTCACAGTTGTATTAATGGGCGGTTTTCCAAAATACTTCTGCTTCCTTTGTAATTTGTAGTGGTTCTCGAGTTACGACAAGCAAAAGAGCCTAAAACGTGACAAATTCCCCTTTACAATACTTACTAACTTCAAATTAATTTTTAAATTATTATTTGATGTACCATGACCAAACTATAGTGACAAACTATAATGATGCAGAAGTTCTTCTTTTTGGGTCTACTTTCATAACCAATTATCAGAATTGAGTCCCGAAATCATGTGTTGTAGTGTGTTATATATCTAAAACGATTCCCCGGCAAAACTCCCTTTTTGTCTTTTTTGGAATACATTTTGAGGGAATTACATTTATTCAACGAAGGTACCAAAGAAGTTCAACATGTAAAAAATATTTACATTCATATAAATTATTACTCGTAATAACGCGTCTAGAAGTTCGAATTTCATTCTACTTCGAAGGCGATTTTAGTCGAGGTCATTATTTCAACACAGGCATTAGGAGTTGTAATTACTAGCATGTAAGGAACATCCAAAGCAAGCTCCTTAAAATGGTACGTACCTGCCGTATCCTTGCAGCTATACAATTTTGACCTTCACTTATTTTAAATCATATAAAAATAATCATAAAAATACTCTTTCCAATTAACAAACGGTAATTTTTTCCATTGTGTTTCATAAACATCCAAAGGTACGTTATGATTCATAAAAATCTTTAAAATATCTTTAAAAACAACGAATTTTATCTGTGATAATAAATTGTTACATTTTATAATGGAAACATTTTCATAAACTTTAAATATATTCATGTGTTAAGGAATTCTACTTCTTAATTTTTTCAAGAGCACTTTTAAATATGAAAAACAATTTTCTCGAAGGTTTTCATTTTCTTCATCAGCCATTTCCACATAATTTTGTTTCAAATACTGCCATACATACATATGATTGCCTCAAATTTCATACGTTAAAATACTAGAATACCAATAGGTAATAAGTTACATGCATGAGAAAGAACACCTGTTTGCCCAAAATGTCAAAATTTGACGCCTCTAACTCAGAAACTTTTTGACTGATGTTGTTGAAAATTTGTGTATGAACTACTATCCAATAGGACTAACCTTGGTGCAAAATTGGTTCACTTGACATAAAATCTCCCATATACATATGTGTTAAAGTTTGGCTTTATTCTTACCGAAAAATTCTTAGATGAAAAAGTTGTACTCTTTTCTTTTACGGAAATAGAAAATGTAAGGAAAATAATAATATGTTGCTAGGAAATATTTAAAAAACAGGCTTTAACCAATAAATATGTATGTAGTATTAGCGTGGCCGTTAGTTGTATGGAGAACTTTTTTTTTTTTTTTTCTTATACTCTCCCCCTCCAAATCGGTTCAGTTTTATGTAAAAAAAAATACAAAAAAATTTCGTAGCTATAAGTTGTGTTTTATGGAGGGCGTCCGCCACTCAAAGTTTGCCATCAAGCCATTTATTCAAATGTAATTTGTTTGCGTATGACTATCTTCTAAAAACAACATTTTACAAGAATATGATATATGGCAATATTTTAGCTCTTCTAGTCAACAACATAAGCCTCCCAGAAAGTTTTTTGCTAAGACTAATATCTTAGAAAATAATTAAGAAAATAACAACAAAATACCAAACATTTTATATACGTTTTATATATATAAAAAGGCGATTTAATGTCAAGTGACACAATTTTGAAATCGATGTCTTTCGATTTGGATGAAATTTACACCAAGGTTAGTCCTATTAGATAGTAGTTTACACACAAATTTTCAACAAGATCGGTCAAAATGTTTCAGAGGTAGAGAGGGTCAAAGTTTGCCATACAGGTGTTCTTTCTCATCCATGTAATTTATTACCTATTGGTGTTAGCAAAATTTGTCCCAAGTAGCTTAGATAGCTATTTAATCAATCTTTTTTAAAAATATTTTTTTGTTTTTTTTAAAAAAATTTTTAATTTTTTTTTTAAATTTAAAACTTTTTTTTTATTTTTTTTAGCCAAGTGTTAAATTTAAAAAAAAAAATTTAAAAAATTTTTTAAAAACACAAAAAAAATTTTTTTAACAAGTTTGATCAAAAAGCTATCTAAGCTGCTTGGGACAAACTTTGCTTACACCAATAGGTAATAAGTTACATGGATGAGAAAGAACACCTGTATGGCCAAAATGTCAAACTTTGACCCCCTCTAACTCAGAAACTTTTTGACCGATCTTATTGAAAATTTATGTCTAAGCTACTATCTAACAGTACTAAAATTGGTGTAAATTTCATTTAAATCGAAAGACATCTATTTCAAAATTGGGTCACTTGACATTAAATCCCCCTTTTATATATATAAAATGTTTGGTATTTTGTTTTTATTTTCCTAATTATTTTTTAAAATATTGATTTTAGCAAAAAACTTTCTTAGAGGCTTATGTTGTTGACTAGAAGAGCTAAAATATTGCCATATATCATATTCTTGTAAAATGTTGTTTTTAGAAGATAGTCATACGCAAACAAATTACATTTGAATAAATGGCTTGATGGCAAACTTTGAAATCAAAATAAAAAAAATAACGGCCACCCTAATGTAGTATACCTGCAGCGTTACCATATATTTTTTAAAAACAACTTTTTATCTCAGAAAAAAACTTGTTTTCTCAAAAAAAATTTTAAAGTGCCAAATTCTTAAAACAAAACACCAAAATGTTTTAGCAATTCATTTTATTAAAGCTTTAAAAAAATTAAATAAAAAATTATTAATAAGCTTACAGGAATCTACTTATTAAAAAAAGATAACATATAATAACAATACTTAAAATAAAATTCATATTAGGGGATCTTTTAAAAATATTTCATATGTATTAACACATACATGTTATATTTGTACGTTGTCTTATTGAAATTGAAAGCCATTTCTTTTGATTGTTTAAAGTTTCTACAATCGCTGTAATTTTTTTAAAAAAATCTTTTGTTCGTAGAATATCATATACAGTTAGTATTTCTAATTTGTTTCTAATTTTTGTTTAAATTAATTTTTGAAAAATGTCCTCTATATTTGCTGTAGATATTGGTAACGACAAAATCGAATAAACTAATTTTTTTAAATATGGAAAAACTTCATACTCATCACAACTTCTTACTTACTTACTTCCTCCCAAAAACTGTTGCAGTAATAAAGGAGTGAAAAAATATAAAATCTTTTAATTGTATAAAAACACCACTTAATATTTTTATCCAATATACTTCAAATTTAAAGTTACGTATTTATAAAAAACTTTATATATTTATAAAAAACTTGAAAAAAAAACTTCAAATATAATAAAAACTTTTTCGCATCTAAAAAAACTTGCAAAAAAGGGAAATCTTGACAAATGGTAGCGCTGTATACGTGTTACAAAATGGAGGATAAGTGGTGGTTCACTCATGTCAAGTTTTACTCGTCAAGACTTGAGCTTTTAGGAGATAAGGAAAAAGAGAATGCCATTTCTTTTCCCCCTTTTTCTAAAAACTCAGAATTTACGAGTCAAACTTGACGTGTGTGAACCAGCACTAACCAGAGATGCCAACTATTTAATGGCAAAAAGTGCCCACCTATTAGTCAAAAAGAGCTTAAAAGTGCTAAATTGAAAAATTTGAAATTGTTCTGCTTTAACTGCACATATTATTAATAATGTTTTGCAAATATTTACATTACAAAATGTAACATTTCAATAAATATAATTAAAAATATGAAAAGTCATTTTCAAAAAGTGTTAATTTTTTATATAAAATTTTAACTTTTTATATGTTTCAATTGAATTTATTTTTACAAACACGCTTGCTTCGCAAAGGTTATTTTCATTGCTAAAAATGGTGTATGTACTGCCGTATATAAAGCAAGATTTACGTGTGCAATTTGCGTTTCTGTCGGAACATCTGGCGAAAATAATCTATCTGGTTGGGAAAGTACAACATCGTTAAATGGCGCCATACATTTCTAATGTTTTTGAGTCTCCGAATGGCGTACTTAATGAACATGTTTAGCTTTTATTATTGAATTGTAATATTTGCATAAAGCTTTCGACGGGTCTTTTGTTGGTTTAATTCATTTTCCATACTCAGGATTTGATTTCCAAACCTTTCTATACTTTTTGCCGTAGCAAGTGTACGCATTTATAATTGAACCAAAGACGAAACAAGAGGGTAAAAACAGGAGTATATACTGATAGATGAAAAAAGTGTCAAACGTTCCTTTATCACGTCTGAAAAGAGCCTGTATTAGCTCTTTAAAAAAAAAGAGCTAACGGGAAAAAAAAGTGCCAGGAGTAGTTAAAAAGAGCTAAATCTAGACCCTTAGTAGCTAAGTTGGCATCACTGGCACTAACAGACAATGAACCAAAGATATTTCTTGTATTTCCTATTATACTTTTTCAAACATGTGTCTTAGCTAAGTTAAAATACTTTTAACCTTTACATCTGGCAATACTACTACAATAACTAAACATAAAGAATTAGAAATGGCAATTCTGTTTAGTTTACTTCTGATATTAAATTAAGCCGGTTGTTTTCTACATTTGTTAAGTAAAAGGTTTAATAAAAGTTTTAACAAATACGCTATTGTTTATATTTTTACATCAAAATAATCCCAAGTAATTATATTTTGTAAATTAAATAAAAGTTGAAGTGAATTGGTTATGAAAAGTTAAATAAAATAGCATTGAAATTTGTGCAAATAAAATATGCAAAAAAAAAAAAAATATGAAGCGGAGCCCTAGGGCTCCACAAGTTGTTGCTGTTAGTTTTATAAGTAAAATAAATATGTATGAATGTAAAAAGGGCAATTATTAAGCAATTATATTTTGTTTGTAAATAAAAAAGTTATTAAATTAGTGTAAAAAGTTAATAAAAATAAATTATGTTCATATATTTACATACATAAGTATGTATATGTATGTATGTATGTGCAAAAGGATAAATAGCAAAGAAAAGATTAAGCGGAGCCCTATCGCTCCACTGGTGGTTAGCTGTGTGGTGTTTAATTGTTTGTTCAAAGGTAAAATGCTTGTATTTTAGTGTTAAAAGAAAACAAAGTGTGAAAGAAATAAAACGGAAACAAGAATAAGGGCATTTAACTACAAAATAGTCTGATCAAGGTGAGTATGTATTTTATACAGTATCTTCCACAAGTTAATAATTTCCTTATTTTTTATAAATATTATATTTTGAAAACATTGATAGAATATGGGAAGGAATTTTTCTTTCTTTTTTATAAATTACTTGCTAAAGACACTTTTACACTTTATCAGATGTAAAATCCATATGTAATTACACTTTGTGTAATTTACACATGCCTGTCAAAATTAACAAATACCTACAGAAGTTTTATAATCTTTGTTTTCACACGTTCGTTTTTGGCTTTATCTGACATTGCCTCATATCGCTCATAACAGCAAATTATATTTTTATTCACTTTTAATTGTATTTCAGTTAAAAAGAAATTATTTTAATTTTTTAAAATACATTCTAAAGGCTCATTTAGCCGGGAGTAACAGTAACGTTGCAAATCAGCTGCTTCATTTTGTTGCATGTAAAGCAATTAGAAAGATTATAGTTAGCAGTACACAGAAAAAATTATTGCCGAATTATTTTCAAACAACCGCTTGTTTGAAAATTTTTTTAATTTCTATAAATATTTTTACTGATTCAATCAATATTTTTGTTTGATTTTTATTTAACCAACAAAAATGTGGACAACTCTTCAAAAATAAAATAAACGCGTTATTGGTGTCAAGTTTTCATAATTTTGTATGAAATATTTAACGCTCTTTAATGTTGTCGTCTTTTTGCATTTTTTTATTTGATCGTAAGCAACACTTCTTTATGTGAAATATAAGAACAACAACAAAAAACACACACAGTCTATTTTTGGACGCTTTAAAAAAGTGCAACTATAAGAAAAACAATAGCAGACACGACATTATAAGAAACAAAATCCCGTATTCAATTTTTTAAAACTGTTTGGTTAAATACATCAAATACAAAAATAGAATGATGACGAAAAACATATCGAGTCGGTCTGCTGCCGTTTTTGGTTACATTTCTTCTTTAGCAAAGGAAAGGATACAGCAACAGAGAGTGATAAAGAAAAACATTGTGTTGTGTGTATAAATAAGACTTCGTTCAAAAATTATTCCAACAAAAAAATGTGTTTCAAAGCCAGTCGGCGGCTCTGCTTTGCCGTCACCTTCTCATACAGTGCTTACTTGTGTGCGCGTCATTGCTTGTGCAAAAACTTTTTTTTTTTTTTTGATTTTGAATTTCAGTAAACTTTTTGTTTGATTCAGTTAAATTATTTGTTTGAAAAAATTAGTGTTTTTTTTCAGTAAACAAAATGCAAATAAATTGTTTGAATATGCAAATTTGTTTGTAGGACCGATTTCAGACAAAAAATTGTTTGATTCTACAAATTTTTTGTTTGAATTGGAAAAATAATTTTTTCTGTGTAAGATGTTACGTCTCAATCTGTAAGAAATATATTAGTCTTACTTTTTTACGGTAAGGTTAAGTTACTGTTACTCCCGACTAACTGAGCCTTAAGAGTATGGGGATGGCATCTATGACAGCAAGAGGAATGCACCGCTATATAAAACAACAGTAATTTCAACTAAGTGGATTTCTTTAATACAAACAAAAAATTTTCTCAAAAAAAGGAAAAACTGGCATCCTAATGGCCTAGCGGTATGAAATATATTTTACAACTTATTCTCATACTTACCAAATGTACGTGAAAAATTTCATACAAATCGGTGTTTCGTTCTGTTTGAATTTATTTGGACATTGCTCACAGAAAAATATTTAAATTCCAACTAAGAAATAGGAGGGTGAGGGAAGGAGGGTGAAAATTCGGAATTATATCTATTTTTTGATGCCACATAAAAAAATTTTCTGGATTGAGACATTCACACAGAAAAAAATCAAGTTAAAAACGTAGAAAACAAGGTCGATTTAAAATTTTTCGGTGGTGATTTTGCTTTATACGTTTTTTATGTTAATTCAATCTGATTTTACAATAACTGCGAACAACATTTTTTTCTTTTAAAATAACTTTAACTCATGTTAATTTAACATTGCAGTAAAGTTAAAGCAAAATGAATGAAAGTTATTTCAAAAGTTGAAACAACGTAAATTTCATGTAGAATCAAATTGGTTTGAGTGTGTTATATAACAGTGTGAATGAAGAAGCTTCAGAGACAACATATGCATTTATTTAAGAATAATTCAAAACACTTACCCTGTAACAGATGTTTCACTTATTTTCTATTCTCCTTTGATAACAGAAGCATCAGCAGAATCGCCCAATATGGTTTTCGTCATCATTCTACTTTGAAAACTTGATGTACTATTTAACCAAATAATTTTAATTAAAAGAATACGGGAATTGTCTTCTTTTTATAACATATTTTAAAAATGAAAATAAAAAATGTACATACTTAAGTATGTATGCATGTTAATTTAACAAGATAAACTTTTGATTTTAATATAAAACAGGTTTTTATGAATTCAATATTGAATCCATGTTTATTTATATTTTAATATATTTTTTTTTTTATTTTAACAGTGAATAATATTAAATAAACGTGATTTAAGGTTATTTTATTTAATATTAATATGAAATAATGATAAATTTAAATAAAGTGCATAATTTTGCAGAAAATTACTATGATTCTCAATCAACATTTTTCCATGTTAATTTATATTGGTATTTTTTTCTGTGTGTTCTAATGACCAGTGCAGGCTAGTGCATATTTTTGCAGGTTTTGCTTTAAATGCATGTTATTGCATATTTTGGCATAAATGCATATTTTTCGTTTTATTTAGTAAAATAAAAAAAAATTATTTTTTTTTTTTGGTCAATATTGTACAGTTAGAAAAAGGCTTCTTGACTGATGCAGCGCCATACATGGTTATGTCTGGACATTTTTAGCATCGTATGGCTTAAGAAATTAAAAATAAATTTGATAATATACATATGTAGAAAAATGCTTTTAAAGTCACCTTTGCGTGTTTCTGTATTTAATGGAACATATCCTTACTTAAACCTTGCACCACAACCAACTCTTCCTGTTAGGTGGCAGCAGAGCATTATGCCCAGAATTTTAAAGAATTTAAGAATTTAAATAAAAGAAATAAAATCCAAAATTGATGCCTTTTCACAAAAGAATACTGTTTTTAAAAATTGTTACAATTTTTTATTTGCCTTTCTATATTCCACACAGGAGTTGACCATTTTTAAATATGCACCTACCTTTCGTTGATGTCGAGCGGGCATTTTCAATGTATCAAAATAAAAAAAATTATTTATTTATATAAATAAATCTTAAGACTGAATTGAATGCATTATGGTTAAATTAATAAATTTTAAATAAATAATTTTTAGTTTATTTTTGCATATACCTAGTCGGTTTTTAGTTCATGAACTTCCATGACCTGCTAATTCTCTAGTGGCATGAAATATATGTATGTACTTTCGATATGAAATATTCCTTACAACCTATATTCATACTTACCAAATATATGTACATACAAAAAAAATTTCATAAAAATCGTTTGAGCCGTTGCGGAGGAGTTCAAACAAAAAGGACAAACAAATTTTAGAAGGGACGCTCTACTGACCTAGCGATATGAGATGTTCTGAACTTCTTAAAATTTTCGGAAAAACCATTTCAACAGACGGATGGACAGACAGTCAACCGGATTTAAAATTCTCTTCTCAATATTGTGGAAGTAACAAATGGAGTGACAAAGCTATATATACCCTTTTTTACCTGTGGTGAAATTTTAAATTCACACAAACATCATGTTGTTATTTTATTAAACTGATTGTGTAGTTTATTTTGCCCTTAACACAACTCCAATAATATTCTTTGAATATCTTTATCCATTTTGTTCAGCAGAAAGTGGAAAGTTTCTGTTGTAAATCTAATCTGACAAATACGCTCAGAAAAGTTTACTTTTTTCGCGATTCTACTGCACTAAGAAATTTTATTTTGTGAATTAAATGAAAATTTTTGGTTATTTGTAATTAAAAGTTAAATGAGGTAGAGTAAGTTTGGGTAAAGTGGAATATGCGGCTAATGTAGAACCCCTATTGTAATCAGATAAACAGTCGATCAAAAATCTCATCAAAATCTACCTACTGAAATTTTTAGCTTAAACTTTATCAAAAAGCGCCAAAAATAGTACAATACCTAAACTTTACTTCCTCCTCATCTGTTAACAAACAGTTACTAAATTATCAAACACATTGTGCTTTATGAGTAAATGCCACTCTTTAATTGTGTTCTTTTTTCTAGAAAACTAGAATTTGTATAAAATTTGGCATTCAATTTTATATATTTATAAAATTTGCACATTTTTATTTGTAATGCTGCGACAAAAGTTGTTAGCTCGAAAACAGGTAATTTTCAATTTGACAACAATGGTATTTTTAACATATTTGGTTTCAATTTGACAACGTTTTGTTTAAAATTCGACAACAGATGTTGTCAAATATTGACAATACTTCATTATCGTTTTATTACCACTACTTGACAATTTTGTAACTTTTTTTTACTTTGTGTAAAGGTACTCTGACCTTCCTTATTTATTTATTTATTAAAATGAACGTAATAAAAAACCTTTATAGGCCGGGAATTTCCGCTCAATACAAATCGATGCAAAATATGATTTAATTAAATTTATTTGAACAAATAACATTTCCTAAAATGAATTAAATAAGTTTATAAATGCTTTGAACTTTTTTATTTCTGTGGCCAAAAAGGAAAAAGTGCTTAATGGCACACAGACAACGCTTGTTTGAATATTTTTTTGATTTCTACAAATTTTTTTACTGATTCAATTAATATTTTTGTTTGATTTTTATTTAACCAACAAAAATGTTTACAACTATTCCAAAATATAATAAACGCGTTATTGGTTTCAAGTTTTTATAATTTTGTATGAAATATTTAACGCTTTTTAATGTTGTCGCTTTTTTGCATTTTTTTATTTGATCGTAAGCAACACTTCTTTGTGTAAAATATTTGAACAACAACAAAAAACACATAATGTCTATTTTTGGACGCTTTAAAAAAGTACAACAATAAGAAAGATGATAAAATAGCGTTACGAGGTTTGTAGTAAAAAAAACCAAAACAATAGCAGGTAAAAAAAACGTTTCACTCTTTTTAAACAACAGAAAGAACAAGAACATTATAAGACCCAAAATAAATTTTTGGTTGGTTTCAAAGAATGAAAAACAAAATCCCGTATTCAATTTTTTAAAACTGTTTAGTTTAAATACATCAAATACCAAAATAGAATGATGACGAAAAACATATCGAGTCGGTCTGCTGCCGTTTTTGGTTTCATTTCTTCTTCTTTAGCCAAGGAAAGGATACAGGCAACAGTGAGTTATGAAGAAAAAAATCGTTCAAAAATTATTTTCCAACAAAAAAATGTGTCTCAAAGCCATCCGCCGCTCTGATCTGCCTTCATCTCAGCGCTGCCAGAAGTAAGATTTTACCTTATTTTTTAAGATTTTTTAACCGAAAAAAGATTTTAAGATTTTTTTCCCCAAAAACAAGATTTTTTGTTTTGTCTAGACGAAGGTTAGGTTCAATTAAAAAAACCTTCTTTGTTCCCATTTGAACATTTTTAAACTTAATAATGCAACCTTGCGGCCCACTGGACAAAAAAATACTTAAGGCTTAACCATAATGTGCTTAAGTTGGCTGAGGCAAATATACGAATACATGTTAATCATATTAGGCTAGCCATATTGAACTTAAGGAAACTTTTTGTTAAATTTTATGAAACTGTCATTTGCTTAAGCAAGGTGCGAAACTGATCGCACATTCCGTACCTACGTTTGTAGATTTTATTTTTGTTTTTTTCAATACATTTGAGAGACTTTTTGTTAATAGGTGAAGCAACGTTATGCATATTATGGTTGGGCCATTAAAAAGCAACCTCTGTTTGGCGTTCAAGGGTGATTAATCAGGTGTAAGTTTTGCGCGCTTTTTATTTTGCAAAAACAGAAAATATTGCAAGTCAGATTAAGGTTCGCAAAAATTAAATAATAGCAAAGACATTTAATGGAAAAATGTTTAATCCGAAAAGGTAATTTTAAGTGCATCGAAATACCTTTGAAAAAGGAGCTTATCAGGGGTGTCATGGAAATCGAAAACGTAAAACGAAAGAATTTGGCAGTTCTTTTTATTAAACTTTTAATCTAATTTTTACAATTTTTGTTAAAAAATTCTATTTAATAGAGCATAATTTGTATAATAATTCTCATACATTTTTTTTATTACAGAAATCTTATTGAAAAACGACTCTTAAAATTCTTTCGTTTTACGTTTTCGAGATCCATGACACCCCTGCATATATCTACTAGATATTAGATATATAGATATAGATATTATCTAGATTTATATAACTAAACGTTTAAAAATGTTAGGATATTAGAGGTATTATTAAAAAAATCCCGCTAAATTGAATATTTAGCGGTTTCTAGCGGTTTTAAAGTCCGATTTGGCGGGAAATCTTCAAAAAAAGTTGGCAGCTGTGGAAATACATATTGATATGTTTTAAAGTTAATTTTAATAAAAAAAACTACTTTTTTCCAAAATAAGATTTTTTTTCCAAAATAAGATTTTTTTTTTGGTGAAATTAAGATTTTTTGCTGAAAATTTCTGGCAGCCCTGCTTCATCTTCTCCTTCAGTGATTGCTTGCTTGGGTGCGCGTCATTGCTTGTGCAAAAACTTTTTGTTTGATTCAGCAAAATTATTTGTTTGAAATTTATATGAATTTCAGTAAACTTTTTGTTTGATTCAGTTTAATTATTTGTTTAAAAAATCAGTGTTTTTTTTCAATAAACAAAATGCAAATAAATTGTTTGAATATGCAAATTTGTTTATAGGACCGATTTCAGACAGAAAATGTTTTGATTCTACAAATTTTTTGTTTGAATTGAAAAAATAATTTTTTCTGTGCACCTTAAAATCTTTATGTTTAAAAGTACACATGGGCAAAATTTCAATTATTTTATGTTTGCGGAAGTTATAACAAAATGACATTATAGTTTTCTTTATTCCATGTGCAATAACATTTGGAATTAAAAAATTTCGATCTGTGACATAAGGTATGTTTAGGAATAATATTAAATTCGGAGTAAATTTCCAAAAGCCACCTTTAAAGTTTTAAATTGTTCTCCTATAAAACTAAACAAATAGACTTAAGCGCTTATTGCCACAAAATAAATTCAAAGCCAACAACATTTATATAAAACCAAAAAAGTTGATTTATTTAAACAAATTATTACAAAATATTTCTGTTAAAATAGGATTTTAGTTCAGAATTAGCATTTACAGAATCGTTTGAAAGCCTTTTTCTTATTTTTATCAAGAAGATTTCAATGATAATACACGTTTTCCTTCAACGGATGTTTGTCTTTATAGCCAAAGGAACATTAATAATCTCTAGACACTTTTAGTTTTCTTAGCACTTCCTTCAAAACTTGTAATTCTTTTTGCGTTTGGCAAAAATGTTTTTAGTCAGAAACTGTAGTTTTTCGTTTTGTTAAATTGAAAACTATTTATTTGGTGTATTTCATAAAAATTTTTTCCTAAGAGCAGATGATAACGATTAGAAGCAGTGATTTAAACCAAACAAAAGAGAAAACAAAATTGAATTAAAGCTAATCAAAAACTCAAAATGCGTTTTTTTAACTTAAGACCTTTTTGTATAACGGCTAAGATCTCTTTCATGATACAACTTATTTACAACTATACATATCAGCAGTAAAGTTGTCATAATTAAATGAAAAAAATCCCGGGAATTCCTGCACAAATTTCCCGGAATTTTTTTTCCGAAAAATGTGCGGGATCCCGGGATTTTTGTTCCAGAAAATCCCGTATGAACAACACTATTGTTAACAGATAAATAATAATTTAATATATTAACAAAATTTTTGATTTTTTCCCGAATATGGGTATGAATTTTAAATTTTTTTAGCTTTATAATGAAACTTACTACTGAAATATGATCAATAACATAACTAGTATCCTTTTCACAATATGGGATAATAGAATTCCATAGTCGAGCAACCCTTAAGTGACAAGATCTTTCATGATTAACAAATTAAAAGCAGGTATTCTTAGTGAGTCGTATATGACTGCCCTATAGAAAAAGCAACTTAACATTTATATTTTTTCGCATTCAGTTGTTCGGGGTTCAACATATATTAAGTATTTATTTCAACTTAACTTTTTGCAGGTGAAGTACCAAGAATACAAAAAACTAACGTTTGTGTCAAATAAAAAGAACGTTATGTTAAACAACGTAAAAAATAACGTCTATTTTTATCAAAATTAAAAACGCAAACATTAAACTATAAAGTAAAAGTTAAAAGCTAAAAAAGGTCACAAGCTGAGTTAAGTGCTTGGTGCAAATGATCTGTGAAATAAAAAAAAATTGTAGCATTTTTGTTAAATTCAACAACAAAATATACAGAGTTTCCGTAAGATTTAAGAAAAGAGCTACACGGTATTTCGCATTTGTTCTTTTGCAAGACCATTTGCACCCAATTCTAAACGCCGTATGAAGGTTTTGCAAAGTATAAATATAAAAAATTAAGTACTTTAACTTTACATCTACTTAGCAAGGCTTTAAACCAATACAAAAATAATAATGTGGCAACAATTTTCAGAATAAAAGCTATTAAACAATTAAAAATTATAAAGTGTCTATGCTTAAATTACCCATTTGACATTTACTGGTTATCGACCGTGTGGCCTAATGGATAAGGCGTCGGACTTCGGATCCGAAGATTGCAGGTTCGAGTCCTGTCACGGTCGCGGTCTTTGAAATCTTTTTACATTTTTTTTATTCTGTTTTAAAATAATGAATTACTTAATTTTCAAAATAAGATTTTTGTTGTTTTAATAGTTAAATTCAATTCCTAATCTTTCTATTACTTTTTTTATTCTGTTTTAAAGTAATTAATTACATGGATTTTCAAAATAAAATTATTGTTTTTATAATAGTTAAATTTAATTCTAATTTTTTTATTAAAAATTCTCAAAGAGTGTGAAAATATTAGAAGTGTTGCTTGTTTTAACTTAATAAAGGGTTCTAAGACCCCCGATTTTTAACTGACCGTGTGGCCTAATGGATAAGGCGTCGGACTTCGGATCCGAAGATTGCAGGTTCGAGTCCTGTCTCGGTCGTAGCCTATTTTAAGTTAAAGTTATACATTTGTATAAATTACACAATTAACAAAGAAGTTTAAATAAATACTCTCGAGATAATTAATTAATTTGCTCACAACTATATAATAAAAAGGTATAATACATATATAAAAATAAATGCAAATACATATATGCATATATTTATGGCTCTTCAGATCAGAGGTCGAAGATCTTAGTTATATTATTTGTAGATCATAGTTATGAAATTATTTGTAGGTATACCACCATTTATTTTTCTACAAATAATGTTTTTTTTTTTTATTTCCAAGTCGATTATGAGATAAACAGTTTTATTATTTCTAAAAACTTCGCCACTTATTAGTTTTTTATTATCTATTAAAATAAATTTTCACTCAAAAGGGTTTTATTTATATTGACGTAACATCATTTTAGCTTTGAAGGGCAAAAATCATGTTTTTTTATAAAAAATGAGTAAAGCTGTTTTAAAATTTATTTATTTTTACTTATGAATTATTTGAACACGTGGTTATTTTTCGAAAAATTATATGGCTGTTCAAATTACAACGTCGATTATGAGTTTTATTACAGTTTTTTTAATTTTAAAAATTTCGCTGATTTTTTTTTGAATTATTTTTTTTTTATGTTCTGAAAAAAATGTATTTTATTTTTTATTGCCGTAACATTATTTTAGCTTTAAAGGTCAGAAATCATGATTTAAAAAAAAAGTTGGATAAAAATTATGCATATATGAAAATTTTCCCTTTTATCAATAAAACTATTTTTTCCAAACTTTTAAAATAAAACTTGTGTGGTTGCAATTAAAACATGTAAGGGCAACCTGATCGTGATAATCTGGGTTCGATTCCTAGCTTAGTCAAGAATGTAAAATTATCAATAAATTTTAATTCATTCCATGTTGTAAAATTCCTTTCTTCATACAAATAATTTAGTGAGAATTAAATTAAATGAATTAAATTTACTTAAGCGTACACTTGTAAAATGTTTGACCAAATAAGCGCAGCCACTACTTTTGTAAATAGTAAGTGTTTAACATGGTTTTAATATCACAAAATAAAATTAACTATACTGCTAGACATAGCAAAAATTATGTCTTAGTTTGCCTGTTGGTCACGATTTTCCGCCAAGTGTGACCGTAGCTTTAGTAATTTAGTGCTGTTTGGGAGAAAATACTTCGCAGATGCTACAGCCACCTACACTGAAAGCCAAATGCTTCATATATTTAATGAATCGTTTGAATCTTACAATGCTGTCATTTTTCTGGCAATGGTGCCATTGTCAGACGCATTAATTTAACACATCTGCCAAATGAAAATAGCGTACAATGTTCACACAGTTGCAAGACATTTTTAGTCAATTTTAATGACAACATTGTAAGATCTGACCACCTTCTGTACGAAACTTTAGCAAAAAAAAAAAAAAAAATCGACGTTGTTGTTATGGACAATTTACAATCATATTTACTCTCTTAATTGAGTAATGGCAAAAAAGATACAGCCCAATTATGAATAAAAATTCCCCGGGAGTTTTCTACCTTCTCCCATTTTTCCTATGTAAACTCAAAAACTCCCGGGGAATTTGTATTCATAATTGCGCTGATAGTATTTTTATTCAAAAACTACACTACCCCGTTAGGTTAGCTGGTAGTGAGCTAGTCTATCAGCGCCGAGGTTGCGGTGCGGGGTCGATTCCCGCTAGAGACTCTGGGTCCTGCAGAAAAGCGTAAAGCTTCGCGGGATTAGTTATAAAGAAAATTATTAAAAAAAAAATAAAATAAAAATAAATAAAAAAACAAAAAAATTTTACTTTTTTGAAAGAATGTATTCATCCAATGAATAATATTCATAGATCTAATGTAATATTTCATTCATACATTTTAATGAAACAGGTTTCATTGATATATGAAGCGCTGCATAGGTTCCTTTTTAATGCAATTTTTCATGGGATTAATGCCAAAATTCATTGGTATTGTGAAGAAAATGATTTCAGTGTATGCCGGGGGTTTTCATATCTTTTTTTTTATTTATTTTTTTTTAGGTTTTTTCCTTTATTTTCATAACTTTATTTTGCTTAACTTTGTTTTTTACTATTTAGTTTCCCACGTTTAATTATTGTATAATAAGCGTTAAGAAAAAATCTCTACGAGTTTCTTTAAATGTCTCATGCTTTCAGTTATATTTTCCAATTTATTGCCGATTTATTGCATTTCCAATTTGTCTAATGGAATTGTAATTTTCTTGGTAATTAATTGACACATTCCGTAAACAAAAATAATAAAGATGAATATTATTCATTCGTGTAATTTTTTACAATTTTTTACAATTTTGTACTTTTTTTTTTTTTAAAGTGTATTAGCAAAGTATTCGCGAAACATTCGCTTTAATTTGGAAAATAGGAATTTGCAGGTTTTAAAATAAGCGAATATTCGGCGTTACGAATGTTCGCAACATAAAAATAATTTCTAATTGTCTGCCTACAAAATGCATCAATTGGTTTCTATTGTTTCTTAAAAAGTTCCATATAATTGGCAACATTAAATATTGAGTTAATACGGTATTGTTGAACATTTACGATATATGAATTATGTGATTAGGAAAATTTTATTTTTAATTTTTTACTTTAATATCGAAAAATTAATTACGAAATCATAAAAAAAGTTTAAACAAAAATTTTTTATGCGTACTAACTACTTTTAAGGAATGTGCATTCTATATTTCGTTATTAAATCTTCACCTGAAATTCATTCTTCCAGATCCGTTTCGAACAAATTTAGAGACCAAAGTCTGTTTCAAAATTTATTTTTAAGCAATGCTAATTTCGAAAACATTTGTTTAGCTGAAGCCACTTACTTTGATGTAAAGAAAATACAAATCCAACGTAATTATTTAAATTCGAGGAAATATTTTCGTTAAATTTATGTTTCTAAAAATCTGAAAACATTAATACTCGTATCTTTTTTATTCTTGATACAAATTCAAAAATACTTAGTCAAAAAGTAGCATGAGTTGATTTAAAATGTTATATAAATGTACTTTTAAAAAGAGGCATGAAAATGCCAAGGCCCACTTTAAGGACACGCTGTGCATATAAAAGCTGCTGGCGACATGAACGTTTTTACTATGTTCTTACAAAAGCTGTTAAAGCAAAATTGGCAAAAAAAATGTAAGTTCTATTTCTAAAAAGCTTCAAAAAGTGGCACGAAATAGTTAAAAATGATACAAAAGGGCGTCGAAAAAGGGTCAAATTGATAATTTAGTATCACAACGGTAACGCTGCATACAGCAGGAGCCGATTTTTTAAACCCTGCGTGAATGTCTTGACTTCTCTACGGCTTCTTTGCCAAAGAAATGAGAGCAAAACTTCAGAGCTTTATAAACCGTTGACTACGAAATATCCTCGAAATATGGTGGACCAGAATAATATCGAATGAATTATATAATTCCGAATATTTATTGAAAACATGAACAATTCCGGCAAAAAAAAAAACAAAATGAGAGCATCCAAACAATTGAAGCACAACCGCGAATAACGTTGTAAAAGCCGCAAAAACTGTTTTTGCAGATAACCGTTAACCTTACTCTCTTACAAAGTTTAAACATCAAATAACTTACAATTCGGCACCTTAACGTCTTCAAAAAAAAAAAAAAAATGAACATTTGAAAAGGTTTTCAACAGGCAAAAACATCAAAGTAACCAATCTGAAACAGAGATTTCATTTGTTCACAAGAAATCAATATACTTAGTACTATTTTTTTACTAATATCGTTATAAAAGTAAAAATTTAAGGATTATGCCGCAAAAAAAAGTTTAAGCTTTTATCTACTTACCATTTTTCATTTAAAATCTTTTAACAATTAAAATGCCGATAATATTAATTTAATGGTGTTTCAACTTATTTAGTTGAAACTATACAACATACAATAAGAGAACACTTGATTCGATTTAACTGAAATTTAACAATTTTACATGTGACAACTCTAAGTTAACAACATAAATATGCTTTTGTTTTTAATCTAAAGATAGATTTTATTTTAACAGCAAAGAAAAACAAATAAACTAACAATACTTTAGAAGTTATTTTTTAGTAAAGACTTTTCTTAGAATTTTTTTTCATTTTTAAACAATTGTATAAATAATATTCGTTAAAAGTAGTAATTTAAACTACAAACAACAATGAACACAGTTTTAAAGTTTATAAATAAATAAATAATTCTTAAGCAAACAGATTAAAACACAGAAACATTTTTAATAATTTTCGTTTTTAACAATTTCTAATACAATATAGGTATAGTTTTTTCTCTACAATTTGACAATAACATTTCTTCTTTTAAATTTAGTTTTCATCAATATGTGTATAATTCTGTTTTTTGTTTTAATATAATTTGTATAATTTTTATTATATATAACATTATTTTATTTTTGTAAATATAGTAGTTTTTTAAATTTTTTTGTAAATATGTATTTTTAATTATTAATGATATGTGTAATATGTGTTAATTTCAATTTAAATTTATTTGTTTAAAGTTAATGATTTTTCTAATCCAAATATTGTTCTTATGGCAACGCTTGTTTTATTTTATATCAGCATTGCAATATTGCCGTTTTAAAATATTTACTATGGTGAATGTGTGTGGATGTGTATAACATATTTAGAACAGTTAATGGTGCTTGTCTAATGGTGATTCTAAGCTTTTGTATGTTAATTGGTTATGAAACCAAACATGACCGTGTGGCCTAATGGATAAGGCGTCGGACTTCGGATCCGAAGATTGCAGGTTCGAGTCCTGTCACGGTCGAAGTTTCCTTTTTAAATTAAATTATTTTCTTTCTTTCATGCTCAAATATTTAACAATGTTTCAAAGATTTTTTTAAATAAAACTTGTTTATAAATAAAAAAATTCGAATTTTAATCAATGTTTAAAATAAATATGACTAATGTTATGCGGTATTCATGTTAAAATTAAATTGCAATTACGTGTTATAATACTGGGGGCAAATTACGGCATATACCATACACATTTAATGGGATTTGCCGCCTACCATTAATCGGTAACTGATAATCGCGAATAAAAATTAAACTTTTGATATTAACAAAAAAAAAAATCACAATTCTAAAGTTATCTAAAATAAACATTTCCGTCGATTATAAATATGTTGACATAATTTTGTCAAATTAAATTATTTTTAAAGCTCTTTGAAATCGGCTTTTATATTGATTCTAATGTAGTGCATTAATACAAATGTCCATATTGGAATCTTAAGACCAAAGTTAGGGATTTTTTTAACTATAAACAAAAGGGTCATATCTACAAAATAAATTTATATGATAAACTCTAAAAGACCTAACAAACCGTTCCATTTATATCCAACGTTGTCAAAACAACTGGTAGGTTTTGCTGTCAAACAATTTATTTATTTATTAAAGAAAAAGAAATTATTAACAGGTTAAGGCAATTTATCAATGTAGATAGTTTTTTGTTTCTTTTGTAAAATTTTCAAAATGTTAGATACGGCCGTTTCCATTTAAGGTAACGATATTTTTTTAATGTTTTTTGTTTTTGCATATGGTAACCTTTCTTCAAAACTTGTTTGATGATCGCTCATGTACAGTTCTGCTTATTTATGCAGCGTTTAAAAAACTGCAGTCAAAAAAAACTGCAATTTCTTACACTTTTTCATTTGTCATTGGCAAAAAAAAACTTGCTTTTACTTCTGATTCATTAAATGTAAACAGTCGCTGTCGAACCAACTGAAAAAGCGAAAAGTTGTATACAAATTTTCGCTTTTTCTTCAACAGTTTTTGGTTAGGACTGTTGTTTTTTAAACCTTGGATTTATGTTAACTATTTACAAGGATTTTTTACGTAGATGGAAACATATTTTCAATAACTTTAACTATGTAATTCCATTTTTTTTAACCAATAAATTTTTGTAAAAAACTGCTTGTACGATCTTTAAAAATAAAATGTACTTTTTAGACAATGGTACTTTTTTATAAATTTAAAATAAGTTCTTTGCTTAAGATCTTAAATGAATATCAAGCCCACTTTCAAACGTTTGATAAATAGTTTAATTTTAAATCATTTTTAATTTTATATCAAAGCATGAGCTACCAAGGCTCATGAATTTATTGACCTCAGAAATTGTTTATTTTTTGCACGTTCACTAACGAATGTGAGATAGATGGATAACCTGCTTTATTCCTAAAAAATAGCTGGAAACAAAACTTACTCCATAGGGTTACTATGAACTAGTTGAAGAAAAAATATGTTACTCTTAATATATTTTAAGTTTTATTACATCGCGACGCATCGCCCAATTTTTAATGTGTTTGAAAAAAGCAAATCTAAGGAATACCTTATAAATTGCTTTTTAAACAGAGAAAGTTTACCTTTCAAAAGACGATCAAGATCCTGTCTAAACGATCAAGATTCTGTCTAAAAACTATTAAATGTTAAATTACATTGAATTAGTCTCGATGCATTAAGGTTTTATAAATTTGTACCAGAAAAAGAACAAATGTACCATGACTTCCATCCCTGATAAAACTAGTTTAATTAACGACCAGCTCCATAGCATAACATAAAAGTTTTTTGGCTTTTATAAAATGTTTATACATTTTCACTCAATAAATCTACAGAACTTCTAAAAGAAAATACCGCCTAATGACGATAAACGCGCAGTAACATATTTAAAGGTTTCCGAAAGCAAGAAAAGTACACGAGCGCTGATATCTGATATATGCGCTGGCTATTATTACTAAGAAGCAGCGGAAAAGCGAAAACCATTGAAGTGAATATTTAATTGAAGTAAATAAAAGCGATTTAAAAACTTTACACTATCACTTATAAATAAGCACATGGTTAGTAAATAATTGAAATAATATTTAAAAAAAAAAAAAAAATTCACGAACAAAGTTCAAAGTTCTGTTAATCCCTTACGTGAAAGCAGGTTCTACTGCAATGATTTTAAAATGTGTTTACGATTATATCCGAAATTTTACCGAAAACATAAAATGAAATGAATTTTACCGAAAAAATGAAATGATTGATTGAATTACATATTTTTAATTTTTTACTAGTCTTCAAACTGTTGTGCGAATTTGCCATGTAAAAATCATCCCTGTTGTAAGCAGGTTTGGGGAGATCTATTCCCTATTAAACTGCTTACCAGCAAGATTAAATTTTTACTGGGTAGGATTTGCTTGTTATTTTAGTAAGTTATTCATAAGTTTAATCTTATATAGAACCCATAAAGTCCATTTCCGACTATCAGCTTAACTAATACAAGTGTATTAAAAGATGTTACAAAAAAACATAATAGGGTCCCAAATTGGCCACCTCATGTTTATGCAAAATCGCTAAAGCTTTGCACTTAACTCTGATTGGTCTTATTTATAATATGTAAAATCAAGATCGGTCAAAAAAAGTAAAACTTTTAAAGTCGAATATCTCCTTAAGAGTAAATTTTATTCTTTCCATAATAGGAGGCAGATATTGACCAGCTGATTACACATATATAACGATATTTTAAATTTGCTGATTTCATTTTTCTTTTTTAATTCATCATTGTGTGGCAGTCAACATTGGTATCGCTGTAAAATTCCCTACAAATAACAACTATAAGCTATACAATTTTTTTTAAAGATAGATAAATAACTAACCACAAAACAATATCGCCGCGATATTAATATGCGATAATTTTAGATATTTATCTTGGTTTAAAAAGTAGAAAATTAGCAATTCTACTCAGTAGATTTCCAACTATTATGCTGAAAGTATTTAAATTTCATTTCATGAAAGTGCTCAAATAAGAAATGATGAAAGTATTTAAATTTCATTTCATGAAAGTCTTTAAATTAGAAATGCTTTAAAGCATATTCCACTGAATGACAGAAAATTTTTTTTTTATAAGATTCAAGATAAAAAATGATAAAAAGTTACTTAAGTCAAATAAAATTCTTTAAAAGTTAGGCAATATTTATGTACATACTTATGACTACTAATAAGAATTTTGACTATAGTTTTTTACTTCGAAATTAATAACACACGTGTGATATTGATAAAAAAAAATTTATTCTTTAAACAACAATTGATAATTTAACATGTTTTTATTATTTCTCAAATACTTATTTTTTTTATCTCTTTTCTTTTGCAGGTAAGCGAAATTTCAAATAAAAATCATAAAAAAGGTATTTTATATCAAGTTATTACAAATTTGTCTGTATCAGTGTTGCTAACTCTTGATAACCAAAAATAAAAAAGGTATTTTATATCAAGTTATTACAAATTTGTTTGTATCAGTGTTGCTAACTCTTGATAATCAAAAATTTAAAATTTCTAGCAAAAAAAGCTAAATGATGGCTTAAAATGATTTAACAAGAATTAATTACAAAAATGCGAAATAATAAAACTAGTTTTTTTCTACAATAAAGTTGTAGAAGGGAGATAAATTCCAATTTTTAATGAAAATATTTGAAATATTTAATTCCTAAAATTGTAAATTTCGTTGTGGTATAGAAATTTAAAAACTTTAAGCTTTAAATCTTTAAATGCAGCTATTAAGCTACATAACTAAAAAATGTTTTGGCAACACTGCTTTACCACAACAGCCAAAAGCCAAAAATTAGTAAAGAAATATGAGTTTACATAAGAATAGAGTTTGTTTCCGAAATTTCCTTTCCCGGGAATATTTGGGATTTTCAATTATTAAGAATTTCCACTTTTCCGAGAATTAGTTGCGGTATTCCCTGGATATTATGAACAAATTTTTTTTAAAACTTTAATAAATCTATGTGGGAGTCGTGTCTTTAGTTGTTATATCCAACTAAATGCTCAACTTTACGAAATTTTATTTCTTGTCTTAGGAAACTCTAGTGGGCTAAATTTTACAACAATATTTTTAAGTTTTGAGGTAAAAGGTGTAATGTTTTCCGAGATTTCGTTATATATGGGGCGTATGATAAATTAATACTCGATCTTCACAAAATCTAGTGGTGTTATTTCGAGTCTTATGAAAGTAGATTATGCAAATTCGGTTCTTCTATTTACTGCCCGAAGTCATTTATAAATTTTTGATATTCGAATAAAATGTGTCACTACATTCATTTTGTCCCTCAACTTCCATGATTTACTAAAACTACCCTACATCTTTTGAAATCAATAGAAATTTTTTCAAATTTTTTCAAATTGAGACAAAATTAAGTTATTAAATTTAGAAAAGGTCTTTACACCTTAAATTTTCTATTTTTTTTTTTAATTTATTTTGAGTCTCTATTAAAATTTTTTAGAGTACGATAATACACAGACTTAAAACATAAAAAAATCCCCGAATAAAACTTCAACAAAACTGAGGATATCTGCAAATTACAATATTCGACATAAGTTACATATCCATATTGGCACAGATATTTATAAAGATTACCACGGTAGATTGAAGGTAGTAAATACTATTTTGGAATTAAATTCTATATTTAAATGTCGAACATAATGTATAAACCAATTTTCCCAAATTGATATTTAAAAAAAAAAAAAAAAATTACAGCAGCCTCTTTTAAATAAATTGTCCTCTGGGGCCTAATTCTGGCAGTCGTGATGAAAACTTTTTCGATTCGAAAACAATTTTATTTCTATTTCCTTCAGTCAATACTGAACGAATCGAAACTTTTTTCAGTGTTGTGAAAACTCAAATAAATTTTTTACAACACTGAAAAAATTATTTCGATTCGTTAAAGAATTTAAAATGAAATTGCTTTCGAATCGTGAAAGTATTCGATTACGACTGCCAAAATTAGCCCCCTGGATTTTATTTTTAATTAAAAAACGACATCCTCAATAGTAGAGATCCTTAACTTAAATATTCACAAGTACGACACTATTTGTTTAAAAACCCAATAAAAAATTGAGCTTCAAACAAATCTGGTTTGTAAGGGAGAAATGTAAAGGTTTCGCGTACCACCTCGCTTACGGAAGGCATGGATTTTATATGGTGAGTTCCAAGTTTGAAGCAATAAATTTTTGAAAGTAGTTTTTGCTTAATTCTACGCATATAAAAACTGGTGAGTGTATCTGTCAGCTTTACACACTGAAGGTTTTGTTACAGTTATTTTTTAGTATTCTCCCTTACGTGGCATTTTAAATATTATTTTTTTTTTTATAAAACTTGACTGCATCTGTGCGCTTAATTTTTTTAATGTACGTTTAGTGCTTCGCAAAATGATAACATTTTTTATTGGGAATCTATTACAAAAATGGTTATTTTGGTTGACGTATTTGTTGCAAAAAACTGTTTTTTAATTACGACAGCGTTTATGTACAAATGTTCGTTGGAATTGATATTGACGAATATAACTCTGAAGCTATTAAACCTTTATGATTTTTATTGTAAATAGAAGATTAAGAAAGATTTGCAATCTTTGTATTTTAATGAAAAAATCCTGGGAAAAAAACTCTAAAAAGGCATTACATTTGCGTTCTACTCAATTTTTGATTTCATTTACGTCTTAAAATTTTATTTTTTTCCCTTAAGTTGCTTCAATCACTTTTATACGCTGATATGCTGGAATAAGTTTTTTTTTAATTACATCATCAATAACACTTTTTAATTAAAGAAAACTATTTTTTTTAGCCAATTTGTAAAATTAATTTACAACATTTTTTAAGATTAAATAATAAAACATTTTCCTAAAATTATATTTCGATTCTATTTGAAAACAGTTTTTTGAAAAACAATTAAATAAAAAATGTGCGAAAGTCGATGTAGACCAACCAATACTGCAATAAATTAAAAATGTGACAATGAATGAAAACGAAGAGGTTTTAGGAAATATTATTCTATGTAGTTCAAAACACTGACGAGTATTTGTATATGTATGTATGCATATTCGTACGATAATGACTAAGTACAAATTTTTGGCAATGGCAATGATTACATTTTTATCAATAGGTTTTTGGAAACATTTTTTTCTTTTTATAATTTCGCTAATTATTTCGTTTCATTATTATCATTTTATATTAATAACTCTATAAATAATTTTGACATACCAAATGGTTGGTTGTCTTTTCAAAAATTTATCTCTGAGTGGGACTTTTCTTTTACAAAGCAAATTTTTGAAATAGAAATAAAAACTAAATGTGTTAAAATTGTTTCAAATCCACAAAATAATATGTAATTTGAAAATGTATTATAGGAACTATATATTTATTTTATACACACATATATGTTTAAAAATTCGATAAAAATAAAAATACAGTTAAAGAAATAAGTGTGGTGTTGCTGGTTATGTGTTGAATATTGATTATTTTTTATTATTGCACGAAAGTTAGTTGCGAAAAAGTATACAGAAATATTGAAAAAAGTCATTACAAATTTTTATTATTGTATCGAGCCCTATTTGATATTACATCGTAAGCGACAAAAAGCAAATTTCACGGGAGAAGGGTTTTTATTATTTTTTTCTTAAGCAGATCAATACTAAACTTGGTTTTCGATGGACTTTTTCTCCGCAACGGTACAAATTCACAGCCGTATTCATAATGAAAATTTGGCATGAAGTTAGCACAAAGTTTATTCATAATACACTTACCAAACTCTGGCTTACAATTTGCTAAACTCTTGTTACCGAGCTGCCAAACGTTTGCCAACTTTTGAAAAACAGCCATTTAATGTGAACAATTTTGTTTGTTTATTTTACTGTTTTTCTTAATTTACTATACTTTTGTTAATTTATTTTAATATTTAAAACTTTTTAAAATTTGTATATGTGGCCGAAAAAACATAAAAAAAAGAAAACAAATTTCAACACCAATGATAATTAATGCAAAGCGTGTTGCATTTTTTATTAATATAATGTGGCATCATTAAAATTCCGAGGTGATTTAAGCAGATGGAGAAAAGTTTGTTATGAATAAACTCTGTACGTAGTGTACAAACCAGTGTTCGAAAATAAACAGAATTAATAACGTTCGTAACTATTTTCAAGAAAGAGCCGAACATTATATAGTGTTATGTTTATTGATAAAGAAATGAACAAACAATAAATTTAAGCAACGACCGCAGCACGAACAGCTTGTGTGTGTATTGTGTATATGTTTTGTTTGTGTAAAATTATTTTGCTTGCTTTTTGTTTATTTTTTCGTGTGCGTATTTTGTTTTTGTAAAAAATGTTTTGTTTTTTTTTACCAGCCAAAAGGGACTAATATTAATGAACTGAACCGAACACAATGAAGTTTGTGGTTAAAAAAAAAACCGAACGAAAATTAATGTTCTTATGTTTGTTGAGTTGGATAAGTACAGTATTATTTTTGTGTTCGAAAGATGAGAAACAGGGAACGTTATTTAATGATTTTCTACACAAACATTATTAGCGTTTGTGTTTTCCACAAATCTACCGAACCGAACACTATGGAGCGATATTTAGTGTTTTTTTTCGAATACTGGTACAAACTGTCGCTAACTTTTTGTTAGAAATACGGCTATGAATTTGTTCGTCATTGTAACGAGTACTTATTTAAAACCAATTTGAAAAAAAACTTAATGTCTATAAATTGTCGCTTACGAAATAATCGCAAATAGGGTTTGGTATATAAGAATATTATTTTTCTTTATTAAAATCTTTGATACTTTTCATGCCTGTAAATTTTTACTTGCCCAAAGAGACCATTAACTTTTGTATTAGTTTATTTTTTTTTCAAAAATTTTTTATTAGTTTAACATTCATTTTTTCGATTGTTGGTCAAATCAAATATTCTTTTCGTTTAAAAATTCAAACATATCTTTCACGATTTAAGATGCTTATTATTGTGAAGTTTATAGTGCATTATCTTTAAACCCAGCTAAAATTTATGGTCCCTTTACTGATTTTAATTTTGTAGAAATATGTATATAGCTAGCAAAAAATTATAACTGGACCACTCTAGAGTCTATTTTAACCTTTCGCCGAAGGTTACACGTATACATTTTGAGAACGATATACTTTCTGGCTTGGAAAATAAAGGTGCTCAAGTGGGTTTGGTTTGGATTATAACTAGCGAGAGTCCTACCTAGTAACTTAGGAAGCAAAAGTCCATAATAGACACTGGACTGATAAGAAACCTTTGGTGATTGCATTGCGAAAGCGGCTTATACTAAAATCGCAGGGATGGAGATCTGAAAAATGAAATTTTAAGAGATCACTTGTGCCAGTAATTTAGGAGTTCCGTCTGCAGGCGTATGTTGTCAGAATCTGCTTTTACAGTAACATATTATTAAAAACTTTCAGCTTTTAATCAGTTAATATGTACATAGTTCTAACAATAATGTACTAAAATGTTTCCCTTGTAACATTGTTTTCACCCAATGTAAAGAGGGCTGTAATGAAGAGGTGGCATTGCACTGTCCTTTAATCCGTGAAATGGCCATCTACACAGCCGCGGAGCACATTAGGTATGGTGAGATATCTGGCAAGGATATTCACATTATTACCGAAGTAATAGTGGAGATTGTGTTCATCACATCGAAAATTGTCCGAGAATGCCGGATGGAGGAGATAGCGAGACAGTCAAAGGTTACCCTTAAGTGGGTACCTGGGCATAGGGGCATACATGGAAACAGTATGGCTAATTCGCTGCCACATGCAGGAACCACCTTGAGTCGTAGCGGATCGACCCATGATATAGGTGTTTCGTTCCCAAGGAGGATGCAAGTTATTGCAACCAAATTTCATCTCATTGCCAATAAGAGGTGGTTTGATGAATCCAGAAAATCTGGCCCATCGTGGATAAAAAGAGGACACAGCGTGCATTAGGGCTGTCCATACATCACCTAAGAAACCTAAATGCGGTTATTGGGAAACACGCCCAAAGGCTAGGGTTCCCTTACAATAACCTTTGTAGGATTTACGGAGACGAGCATTCGGAGACCTGAGACTCGAGCTGTTTGGTCAAAGAGTAATCAGGGACAAAATCTTTCTCTCTGACATTGATTTGAACAGGATCCATTTCTTCATTGAATCAACTGGATGGCTGGGTCAGAATACCAACAGCCAAGTAACATAGGAACATGGGGAGACGATGTTACATGGTAAAACAACGGGAACCTATAACTGGACCAACGTGTGCTGTGCTTAATTGCGGCTGCCAGTGGAACCTAACCTATCTTAAGTTCTTACAACAGTTTTTTGGATCATGAATGATTAAATTAAAGATATTTATTTTTTGTTTGTAGAAGTATAATGCGTTGTGGCCTTTAATCAACTCAACAATTTTGTATACTTTTTCCAAATTTAACTAAATCATTTAATGTTTAGGTGATTTAAGAACAGCTGCTAAATAAATATCCAAACAGAAGAAATTATTTTATTGTGATATTATATACTTCTATCAATTAAGCCCCTTTCACACTATTCTACAAGATTTAGATTTTTGCTCTTATGTAATGGTTTTTGGTCTAATTGTCAACAAATAAATAGAATTTTTTTATTGCATTGTGCGTCTAATTAGCAATAGACTGGAAACAGTTTCTTCCTATATTTCCTGTATTTTGTATTATATAGGTGTGTTCTAGGTATCGACTCGTATTGGAAATCAAAATGTCTTAATCTTCAAATTTCAAAATTTTGAGTTTCCAAATCCGCAAGTGTTTGTTTATTTGAAGTTTTTGTTCGAAAAAGAAAAAAAATTCTTAACGTTAAAAAATATAAAAACAGCTTTTTATCAGCTGTTGAAAAATATTATTTAAGGAAAAAACCTTTTATTGTTGCCAGATTATTACATTACGATTTTACAACTAAATACAACCACCGTACTATTATAATTTTGTCTGCCTTAATATAGAAAATATTTTGAAATAATGTAAATTCCCTTTAAAAAATTAGTTGTTCTTTTTTAATAGAATCTCATTGCATTTAGCTTTAATGCAAAACAGATTGACATGCAACGCTTTAATATGTAAGGCAACATCGAGTTTCCGAACATAAACAAAATTGTTAGAAAAAACAATGCTTCACTCCATGTTTAATTTTTTAATAAAACTAACAAACCTATAAATAGTTAAATTTTTATAATTAAACGTGTGCTTTAATTCTCATTGTGCCTTATAATATAAAGATAATTCCGATTAATTGTGTTTTGTTTTTTATGTTTTTTACACAAGTGGTGTTTAATAGGAACATTGTGAAATTTTTGGATAAGTTAAAAAAATTTTTCGTACATACATACTTATAAATAAAATAAATATTTCTTTGATTAAATTAATTAAACAACATTTCAAACTAAAGGGTGATTTTTTATGAATTAAGTTTTTCGGGCTGGCAGCACTGGTTGGTAATTGTGTCCAAACTACATCTGTGAAAGTGAAAAGTGATCAGTTTACTCTGCCATTTCATCATGGAGAAACTCACAAACGAGCAACGACTGCAAATCGTTGAAATTTATTATCAAAATTCAGCTCGATGGAAATCAACTGTTTTATGATGAGGCTCATTTCTGGCTAAATGGATACGCAAACAAGCAAAACTGCCGCATGCAGTACAAGAGTTACCGATGCATCCCGAAAAAAACGACAGTTTGGTGTGGTTTATGGGCTGGTTGCATCATCGGTCCATTTTTCTTCAAAGACGACCGTGGAAGAAACGTTACCGTCAACGGCGAACGATATCGAGCCATGAAACGCGACTGTTTTTTGACCCAATTGGCTGAGTTGGACTTGGTTGATATGTGGTTTCAACAAGACGGTGCCACGTGCCACACAGCTCGTGCAACAATGCACATATTTAAGGATGAATTCGGTGAGCAGTTTATCTCTCAAAATGGGCCTGCGAGTTGGCCGCCAAGATCATGTGATTTGACGCCTCTTGACTATTTCTTGTGGGGTTATGTGAAGTCGTTGGTCTATGTGGACAAGCCGAACACGATTGAATCCTTAGAGTATAACATAACACGTGTTATTCATGCAATACAGGCCGAAATGCTCGAAAAGTGGTGCAAAATTGGACCTCACGAATGGATCATTTGAACCGGAGCCGCGGGCAACATTTACATGAAGCTATTTTTAAAAAGTAAATGGCAAAGAACAATTTATCGATTCCAATAAAAATTTTTAATATATGATGCAAATTTGAGTGTTTTATTAGATTTTTAAAAAAAACTACGCTTAAAAATTCACTTATTAAAAACCGAAATTTAGTTTTTGTTAAAAATGTTATCGCATACAAAAATAAAAGTCGATTCGTTTTACTTTCACCAACCCCTTACTACACTAATGAAAAACGAATAAAAACATGTGGATGTGAATTGTAGAACACCACAAATGTTGAAGTAATCAACTTTCGACTTAATTCGAATTCTAGAACACAACCGATAAACTGCTGAAACTTTAAAGTTAACGCCAATCAAATAACTAAAAGTCTCCATAAAAGCTAAGAAAAATCCGAAAGTATATTAAAAACTTTGTAAATTAGTACAGAATTTGTCATATGAAAAATCGTCAAAATTAGGGCATCAATCGTCAAGAAGCTCTTTTTGGACTCAAAAATCGTCAAAATTATGACAAATTGTCAAACCTGGCATCCGCGAATACGACTGTTACATTTTATATTTTGACATAAATAAATAAATCTTACATTTTCAATTAATTTGAGTTTTTGACATGTCTTAATACTATTAATAATATCTTAATAGCAAAAACTCAACTCAATTAAGTTAATACTCTGTATTATAGTGTTTAAGGGCCTTGAGTGCACCACATTTCATTTAAGAACTTTTTATGGCGAAATTTTATAAACACCGCTATTGAATAGTTAATTTTTTTAATTATACAAACGATGTTATGGAAATTTTATTTCAGAACTGTTCTGAAAAATGTTGATAAAATATTAAATGGAATAGTTTTTTAGAAATACTTTTCTATATAGCAAATCGATTAAAATACCTGTTTGGATGTTTTAGATTATGCAATAAAAATTGAATTTGAACAACTTTTTTAATTTTTTACTAGTCTTGGTTACATTATTTAAACTATTTATATGTATATTTTTTAATTAACATTTCTCTATTATATTTCTTTAGTGTATATTTTTAATTTCAATTTGTTTCTGTAATATTTCATATTTTACTTTTCTAAAATACATTAATATACATATATACTCTTTTAATTTATTTGCAATAATAACATACAATATTTGTTTTTTTTTTAATTAATTTAACTAAATGTTGTATAATTGTTCTAAAATTCTTAAGGTACATTTTATGATATGTATTGTTTTGTTGTTTTATAGTTTGTGTGTTATTTCCCAATTTTTTTTTTAAATTTGCTTGGTTTCAATTTTTAATCAACTTATTTTTTTTAATTATGCAATAAGTCTCTCATTATATCAAGAGAATCTTGTAGGGATTTGGCGTAACGTGAAGCACTTGTATCTTCACATGCATAAAATGCTGAAACACAGAAGACAATTTCATCAGGATGGGGATTGTAAGAACAACCATAACCCTTCGGAGTTACCGGTCCGTAGCCCATAAAACTATCGGTACTACAAGCCACCTAAGGGGATGTTTTTTTTTTATTTTGGATATTTTTTGTTACAAATTTATTTTACAGAGACTTGCAAGGTGCTAACGTTAACAATTTTTCTCACAGTGCTGGGTATTGGAGATTTGGCTACATTTAAGTGATACCTTTTAATAAAGTGCTTTTAATGTGAATATACAAGATATTAAGTGCGTTAGAAATTCAAATTTTGTGAATATAAATTTAGTAATTGTAACTTCCCAGCAAAAACTCTTCTGACCAAGTAATTTACATTGTAATAAGACATTTTGTTAAGCGCTACTTACCTTTCAAGTGTAAAAACTCTTTAGTTTTGGAGCCGTTTTTTTTTTTAAATATTTACGTTAAAAAACCGTTGGCTGAGCTAAAGGCTCAGTTAGCCGGGAGTAACAGTAACGTTGCATATCAGCTGCTTCATTTTGTTGTGTGTAAAGCAATTATGTAGAACGATTATAGAAAGCAGTAAGATGTAGTAGCGTCTCAATCTGTAAGAAATAGATTGGTCTTACTTTTTTACTGTTACTCCCGGCTAACTGAGCCTTAAGAAAACACACAACGTCTTAAGTTAAACATTTTATGATTTAATCATTACTTTATTTCCGTATTACCGTAGGAACACAATTGCATAGTATGAACGTAGAAGCGTACGTCGTAGATACGTCGTCAAATTAAAACGTTTAATGTTTTACATAAAAAAAGCGTAAGCAGTAAAATCATATCTACGTCGTATGTCAACTTAGATCTAATTCAATTTCATACGCCGGTAGCGACCGTATTAAAATTAAATATTTGAAAACAAAATAAAAGTACGAAACAATAAACTACATTTTTAATGAATTTGGATTTTTCTAAGATTTTTTTCAAAAGAAAACGAAATATGTTTACGACGGAATTGTGAGTAAATAGAAATTTACGGCATTACTTCTTTACGTTCATTACGTTCTTACTACGTGCCACCTATTTGTGTTCCAAGCATTATTTTTTCAATAAATATTAAAATATGTTTTTTTATAAAATAATAAATATTAGTATTGGTAAAAAAAATTCACTGTCCCAGTGAGATTTGAACTTGAATATTCCCTTATTTGTTGATGTTTATTTAAGTTTCGCGCTCTAGTCAATTAAGCTTCGTGCATATACGAAATACTGTGAAAATTACGAAAAAGTACTTTATAAATTGACGTACTGTTATGCTGCTAGTATCAATTAAAGCTATGTTTACATTATGTGTATTTGTCATGTGGATTGTTCGATTTTCACTTTTTAAATTTGTTCATATCGTCTGAACCCCTTCAAACAATATCATGTGTTATTTCTCTGTGTACAGTACACATGACATTTTTGATTTATAACGAGTTCTATTTTCAAGTGACAATGCATCTTACATCAGCTGTTTCTTTTTTAAAAAAATTTTTGTGGCGGCAAAAATTAATTGGAATTTTAATACATATAAAGGGTGATTTTTTATGACTTAAGTTTTTCGGGCTGACAGCACTGGTTTGTAATTGTGTCCAAACTACATCTGTGGAAGTGAAAAGTGTTCAGTATACTCTGCCATTTCATCATGGAGAAACTCACAAACGAGCAACGACTGCAAATCGTTGAAATTTATTATCAAAATTTAGCTCGTTGGAAATCCACTGTTTTATCGAAAAATTGTGTTCAGCGATGAGGCTCATTTCTGGCTAAAAGGATACGTAAAAAAGCAAAACTGCCGCATCTGGGGTGAAGAACAGCCAAATACCGTACAAGAGTTACCGATGCATCCCGAAAAAACAACAGTTTGGTGTGGTTTATGGGCTGGTGGCATCAGCGGTCCATTTTTCTTCAAAGACGACCGTGGAAGAACCGTTACCGTCAACGGCAAACGATATCGAGCCATGATACGCGACATTTTTTGCCCCAATTGGCTGAGTTGGACTTGGTTGATATTTGGTTTCAACAAGATGGTGCCACATGCCCCACAGCTCGTGAAACAATGAACATATTGAAGGATGAATTTGGTGATCAGTTTATCTCTCGAAATGGCCCTGTGAATTGTCCGCCAAGATCATGTCATTTGACGCCTCTCGACTATTTCTTGTGGGGTTATGTGAAGTCGTTGGTCTATGTGGACAAGCCAAACACGATTGAAGCCTTAGAGTTTAACATAAATCGTGTTATTCATGGAATACAGGCCGAAATGCTCGAAAAAGTGGTACAAAATTAAAGCCGCGGCAACATTTACATAAAGGTTTTTTAAAAAAACTATGCTTAAAAAATCACCCATTATATTATAATAGTAAATAAATAATAAAACAGATAAGAAATACACAAATAAATTATTGGAAATGTTTTTTTTTATTTTTATTTTTGATAGGTTATTCCAAACCAACATATAAACATGTAAATTATAAACCTTATGTAAAACTCAAATTTTGACATACACATGAAATCACATGTGGGTAGAAAAGTGACATTCCACATGACAAATACACATAATGTGAACATAGCTTAAGTATGGAAGACAACACGTTTAAAAGGTTATTGCTTAGAACGTGTGTGAAGATAAATATGAAAAGTTAAATTCGTTTTTTAAAAATATCGCATGCGATAAAAAATATTTAAAAAAAATATCGCATGCGTATTATAAAGAAAATACTACTATTTACACGAAATTTTACAGTTTTTATGAAAAATCAAGAATTTTTATTTAATATTTAAAACTAATTAGATATTAAATTACTCTTTTTATAATAAAATTTATAAGTTTTGAAAAAATACGACTTAGAGTGAAATTCTCATGAAAGTGCTGTGTGAGGGATATGGCCACTGTGTCCAAACCCATCGATCTCAGGGAATCAAACCAAATGGAAAATAAAGACTATGGACAGGGCTACAATAATCAATTATTACTTTATCGAAATTGTATTTGTGAAAAAAGTTATTCATTTTTGAAAATTTGACTTAGAGTGAAATTCTCTTGAAAGTGCTGTGTGAGGGATATGGCCACTGTGTCCAAACCCTTCGATCTCAGGGAATCAAACCGAATGGAAAATGAAGACAATGGACAGGGCTACAATAATCAATAATTACTATATTCAAATTGTATTTGTGAAAAAACTTTCAAGAGAATTTCACTCTAAGTCAAATTTTCAAAAATGAATAACTTTTTCACAAATACAATTTCGATAAAGTAATAATTGATTATTGTAGCCCTGTCCATTGTCTTCATTTTCCATTCGGTTTGATTCCCTGAGATCGAAGGGTTTGGACACAGTGGCCATATCCCTCACACAGCACTTTCAAGAGAATTTCACTCTAAGTCAAATTTTCAAAAATGAATAACTTTTTTCACAAATACAATTTGAATATAGTAATTATTGATTATTGTAGCCCTGTCCATTGTCTTCATTTTCCATTCGGTTTGATTCCCTGAGATCGAAGGGTTTGGACACAGTGGCCATATCCCCCACACAGCACTTTCAAGAGAATTTCACTCTAAGTCAAATTTTCAAAAATGAATAACTTTTTTCACAAATACAATTTGAATATAGTAATTATTGATTATTGTAGCCCTGTCCATTGTCTTCATTTTCCATTCGGTTTGATTCCCTGAGATCGATGGGTTTGGACACAGTGGCCATATCCCTCACACAGCACTTTCATGAGAATTTCACTCTAAGTCGTATTTTTTCAAAACTTATAAATTTTATTATAAAAATAGTAATTTAATATCTAATTAGTTTTAAATATTGAATAAAAATTATTGATTTTTCATAAAAACTGTAAAATTTCGCGTAAATAGTAGTATTTTCTTTATAATACGCATGCGATATTTTTTTTAAATATTTTTTATCGCATGCGATATTTTTAAAAAACGAATTTAACTTTTCATATTTATCTTCACACACGTTTGCTTAGTTTGGTGTTTTACAATTGTAAGTAAAGTTTTTGCTGGGTAGTCTCGTAATTACAATATTAAGATGAAAATAAAATTATTAAAAAAAGGTTTATCTAGCATATATAATTTCGCAAATTTTGTGATTAGTTTTACTGTTGTTGTAAAGGCCTTGTTGCGATTAAGTAAACGTATACCTTGCGGTTCAACTGTTTCGTTTTACTAACCAAGCTTATGTATAAATTGTTAAGGCCCAACTATAATATGCATAAGCTGGCTTAAGCTACTGTCAAAAAATAACAAAAAGTCTCTCAAAAACGTTTAAAAAATCAAAAATAAAATAAAAAATATTTTATTCCGTACGGAAAGTGCGATCCGTTTCGTACTTTACTTAAGCAAATGCCAGTTTCATAAAATCAACAAAAAAGTTTTCTTAAGTTCAATATGTTTCGACACATATGACTCACACGTATTCGCACAATTGCTTAGGCCAACTTAAGCATATTATAGTTGGGCCTTTACTTTTACGTAAACGTGAAGTTGCGTTGAGCATAAGTCTGATAAATCAATTTTTTTCTCCATTTTTACGTAGCAGCTGTTACTGGATTTTATGTTTGTTTGTGTTTATGGATAAAGCGAAAATTTAATGGACGCAAAACAGATGTTTTTTATATTTTTATACAAAACGCATAAATAACAAAAACTAAATTTTTAATAAATTTCAACACGTTTACGTAATTTATGTAACTACTAAACATTAACATCTTTTATGGCCAATTTTGCCAATTTACATAAACATCAATTTATTTTTAAAATTCATTTTTCATGTCAAATAAAAATAAAATTATGTATATAAAATCTATATTTGATTATGAATTGATATTTAAAGCGAATGGGTGAAATTGACCATTAGAGTTGATATAATATAATACCAATAATTAGTATTGTGGTTATTTTGTTGAACTATTTATGGTTTTTAATCCAAATTTTTAATAATTTTAATTAGGCTTAAGTTCATTAAATTTAATTTTCATTAAATTATTTTCATGAAGAAAGGAATTTTACAACATGAAAATTAATTAAAATTGTTATTGATAGTCTTTCATTCTTGACCGTGGCTGGGGCTCGAACCCTGGCGGGCAGGTTACCATGACATGTTTCGATCGCAACCACTCGATCTACTCAGATGGATTTGCCGTCTTACACTCGGAGTCATCGACGACTGCTGACGTCAATAGCCAAACATCAATCCTTAAACCAAATTGTATTTTAACCTTTGGTAGATCGAAATTTGCTTTTTTGAATGATTATCCATTTTAATTGATTTTACATGTTTTTCCTTACTTCTGTTTTCCGTACTTTTGTCAAGAATTCTTCTTGAAGTCCGAAGTACATTTTTTGTTTTTTCATTTCATTCCTTTCTTCATAAAAATAATTTAATGAAAATTAAATTTGATGAACTTAAGCCTAATATAATACCATCAAAGTAATTTTTTTTTTTATACCATTAACAAAGGAATGAAAAACTTTGTTCATCTCTCTACAAATACTCCAATTTTATATTTCTTGGCGTTCATTGGTCAAATCTGGCACTGTTCAGTGCGTTTGTGTAGTGTATAACGGTGTTTCTGCTATTTACGCCGTGAACTGGGTAAAAATCAAAATGAGTTTGACATTAGCCAAAGTTTGTAAAACTGTACAGTGAACTTCTGTAGTCTGTGTTGAACACGTTTCATGAAATCAAATACTACGAAAAACAGATTGGATCTAAAATTGTCTTCAAAAAGCTAAAACAAGTAGATGTTGCTTGGAAGTCTTGATCCAACTAACGAAATGGGCTTATCATTATAATTGAGCCGTATTGCGTAGCAAACATGCTAATGCGAATCCTCAAAATTTGTATACGATATTTACAGTTTTGATATTTTTTTTAACATATAATAATAAAAGAAAAACTTTTTGTTCACTAGCTTAGCTGTGCCATATTTCTTTTCATGCATTTGTGTGCTTTTTAGTGCATTTGTGCAATTATTCTAAAAAATCAAATTTAAACAATATACCTGACTGGTTGATAAAAGGAAACACTGTGATATTTGATACGATTCGTCCGTAAATAATTCATGCAAATCACCAGTAACTTCTCTACTAGCCTCTCGAAGCCCCAAAAGGGGAATATCAATACCATTGCCCAATATATTTTGAACCATTACTTCAGTTTGACGGGCTACCGCACAACGGAATAATTCACGTAAATGGTCTTTCTGAAAAAAGAAAATGTAATTAAAAGAAACTATTTTCAAAATTTATTTATATACAGTTATTTCCGCTTAATTGAGTTTCTAAAAATGCACGACTTTTGACGCAATTAAACGGGAACTCAATTAAGCAGTACTCGGTTAATTGAGTCGCCGACGCAATTAAAACGAAAATCGCTTAATTGAGCAAGATGTGCAATAAAGCGAAACACCCATGTGTAGATAGAAAATTTAACTCATTTCTTTATTTGTTTTATATAACATTTATTTATAAAACTGAAACATGAAACATGACTTTCTTGATTTTTGTGGAGCAAAAACACATTAAGTAGAGGGAAACAATTAACCGAAACATTTGCTTTTGTTTTTCGCAATGTGGTCTTATTTTGCGAAATAATTAAGCGGGTGACGCAATTAAACGGAACTCAACTAAACGGGTATTTTTACATAGACTGTTATACTGAATGATTTCGTTCCATGGTTTTTAGTGCAATAAAACGGGAAACTCAATTAAGCGGGGCTCAATTAACCGAAAACTACTGTACTTTCAAACTTACACTGTATATGCTAAATTTAACTTTTCGTGGATCCTCTTCCTCTTCACGATCACTTTCCAAAGCTACATTAGGTCCTTCATCCTGACACATAGCTTTGGCCCATTCCAAAGCTTCGGTACTGGCGCTGCGTATGCAATCGACACGACCCAAGAGAAAACGCCTAGTTGAAGCACTCTCATAGGTGGCCACCAAATGACCGTATAACCTGGATATTTAGGAAATACATACATAAGTACATAAAAGTTTCAGTTGCCTGTGAAAACTTACTTAAAATGGGCCAATTGCAGTGATAATTGTATATAAGCATCTGGACTAACTTGGCAAGCTTTAATAAAGTTTTTACCGTAGCCCTTATAGCGATAAACATAAAAATCCAAATTATCAATGGCTCTGTGAATTAAAGAAAATATACACGACTTTTTTTTTAAATATTTTTCCATAAATTTAAACGAGCTTACCTATCGACAGTTTGACTTGCCTGACCAAAACGTCTTTGTATTTCTGGAACTATTTCCCATTCTAAGCGTTCAGGCGGTGGTAAATGATGCTGTGGCACGCCACTGTCATCAGTGGGACTATCCAAGATTTTCTTATATATCTTTTCTAACAGCTGTACTACCGCTATACCTTCTGAGGTTGAATGTTCATAGCACAGGCCCCAGGTACCATCAGTACAAATGATTATCTGCATAGTTTTATCAAACCAACGATTGCCAGAATTGTATTCAGTACCACCCCCGTGTATCATCTCATGAGCCATATTTGTTTCGTCTCTCTGACCAGCATAGTGCACCGATGGAGTTGCTCCCGTAAAACCACGAGCATTAAATGTCAATGGCAATGGTTCATCCAAACATAATACGATTAAAGCCGTCTCTATCAATTCGATGTTACGATGATTTTGCTCCTCCAATTGCAAAGTGGCACGATCCTCAGCCCATTTGTTGCGTGGTTCGGCCGTAAGCAGACCTACAGGTGGCGGTTTGGAGGGCAAACAAGGTGCATCACTAAGCACATAGAGAATTTGCGAAGCAATCTCACTCTCCGACAGCTTACCACGGTCGTGTGCCTTGAGAACAATACAATACATTTGATTGCGACACACAACAATAACATGTTCATCATCGGTTTTGTGTTTTGGCAAATACTGAGAGTCCCTTTGCAAACCGGGTCTTCGACAAGAACCCAACAAACGATAATACTGTGCCATACATAAAGGTTGATTCTTTTCACGTGATGTTGCACGTTCTTGTGGTAAATTTCCACTATCAAGCATTTCCTTATGAATCAAAATGCCATCTAAAATACGTGCCGCAAATCGTGCAACATCGTGGACAGTGGTGAAGCGTCGTGGCGGTAAAACCATACCAGGATTTGAATTAATCGGCAATGGTATACGAATGTCCATGTACATGTCGTTTAGCCAGTAATAGTAAGCCTTGAAATGGGAAGGAAACAGTTTTAGATTTGATCAAATTGTAATAAAATAAATTATTTAGGGAAAGAATTGTATTTGGCCTAATTTGGAATAGTATAGTAATTCTTTTGTTAAGAATTTTTTATATCGGTCCTTTATTGCAACACAGTCATATCACAAAAAATCGAACTTGGCAAAATGCGATTAAAGTTTTCAAAATGTACCTTTGTATACAGATTTAATAAAATATATTTTGCTATAACTTCGGTTCAGTTTGAGATACATATATTACTGATTTTCTTTTGACATATAAAAAAGGTATAAAGGAACACTTTTGCTTAAGGAACTTAACATTTTTGATTTTTTGAGATATGACTATGTTGCAATAAAGGAGCGATATGTTTTTTTTCTTCTTATCAATATTTCCTAATGTTAACGCATTTTTTTTAAGATTTGATAAGTTTTTGTAAATATATTTTTGTACATAAAAAAGGGCAAACCTTTTTAAATGTGTATTTGAAAAACAGAAAAGTGCCATTAATATAATAGTTTTTTATGAAATATTTAAATTTTTCATAGATACATTAGTTAAATGATGTCTTTTACATTAACAACATAAAGTTTTTTAGAAAAAACTACAACTTAAAACTAATGAGAGTTTTATATTCGGCTAGCCCGAATCTTTAATACCCTACACCAAGAGGTCGAATATGATGATTTGTTTCAAAAAAATTATTAGACGCATTTAAGTGATATTCAGAAGGGGATGTTGAATTGAACCTATCAAAAATTATAGATCATTGATCACAAAATGCGGCAGAGTAATTTCTTCTAAAGGGCGGACCAACCAAAACGCCCGATGTTAATTGTAAATACATCTTTAAAATACATATCCCCAAAGAAAGAAGTCCAAAGGTCATCGTGACGGCCAATTAAAATTGCCACGACGTAAGATAACACGGCCATTGAATTTCCCGCGCAAAAGAGCCATTGTTTCGTTGTGGCTTATGGTAAATTATGAAGTGAGTTATTTCTAATCTTATGAAACTATAAGATATAAAATTTTACTGCAATAGCGTTATTGTTATAGGTGTACTAAAGTATTTTCCGGGAGTGGGCTTTACAAAATTTTGTAGTATGATTTCCAGTCGTATTAAACGAGTTTGGAACATTCTATGAGAATCTTTGCATTCTTTTACCAATTTATGTTAGCTTTTGCAACAAAAACATAAATTTTTTGCGGAGGTTGTTCCCTATTTGGGTTTAGAACTCTGTTTTGTTGTACTGGATTTCAATTCCAAATTGCTTAGGAGAATTAGAAAGAAGTTGACATTAATACTGTTCTTTTCTAATGTATCGTTCGAAAGTTAGCGGACATGTAATAAATTTCGACCTCAAATTAATACAAAATTTTAAAAATGGTAAGAAACGGGATAACCTTTTTCCTGGATTTAGAAAAAAAATTTCGCCATAAAGTTCCCTAAATTATTTATAAAGAGGAATGTAGATGCAGCCAACACTTTAACCTTGGGATGGGTTAAAAATTTCTTAACAACCCTTCAGACCTTTTAATTGAATTTGATTTAAAATCAAATTTAAAAATTTGTTTTCAGCGCCAACTTTATGTCTAGACTTATTGATAAAGTTAGATCTTAAAGCGCCCTACAATTCGTTGACATTTCGCTGTTAGAAATAAAAAAGAAACAGCGTTTAATATTTTATAAAAATGTTAAAAAAATATTTTGAACAAAAGATATCAAATATATGTTTACGATAAAAATCTTAACAATAAATTGAGTGTGATAAATTACAAAATATTATCACTTTTTTTTATCAAGTACAAGTTTTTTGGAAGTTTTTATCACATTTATCATTAATTTTTTATTTTTTTTTTGGAAAAAATTGGAAGAAATGATTTTTATAATTAAAGTAACAAAAATTCTATAAATAATGAATTTTATCAAAAAATCAAAGCAGTTAAATATTTTCATCTTTTGCAAACGGATAAGGAATACAAAACTTAAGATGAAAGGTAAATATTTTGAAATATAAAAAAAATAAATTTACAATAACTAAAATATCCTTTTCTTAAAGTCGGACTTTTACTTGTTACTTTGAATGTTGTGGCTATTGCTCAAGCCAAATATGAATTGGCATGTGCAAAATCAGAACTTAGCTTACGGTGGCCGAGCTATGAAAGCAACTCGGATTATTACGTATGTCCTCGTTTATTTGGTAAACAAATGACAGTCACCTGCAATCCCGGAGAAGTGTTTACCTTTGTTTTTCAGTCATGTACTGCTCCTAATAAATATATACCAGCCCCAGCTTTAGAAGTTCTGCCAACAGCCTCTCCATTATTGCACAAACCCAATAAAGATGGTTATCTTACGCCCATGGAAATTCCTAATCAACCACCAGTTTTAAATCCGTTAAATCATATTCCTTTTGTCAATATTCCAATGTCACAAGCTCCCGTTAAACCAGTGGAAATTCCTGCCACTCCAGTTGAAGAAACCAAACCAGTTGAAAAGGAAGGACCTGTTGTCGCAGATGTGGAGGTTCCAGTAAAACCCCTGGCTCCATTGCCCCCAACTCCAGCTCCAACACCGCCAGTTGTTGAAAAACAACCTAACAAGAAACCCGGCCCCATTTCCGGCAAAAAACCAGCTGCCAAGAAGAAGTCTTCTTCATCAACCCCTGCTTCAACAACCGTAGATGTTGCAAAAGGCAAGAAGCCAAGCTCAGGCAAAAAATCAGCTCCTAAGAAAAATGGCAAGCAAAATCCCAAAGTTGATAAGAATCCTAAAAAATTAGCTAAAAAGCCCAATACTTTAGACAATAAACCTCCTAAAGCTTAAGTAATTCATGAAAAAAATATACATATGTACTTATTAAAATTCATACGTACTTATGTTTTACATAAAATTTAATTTTTTGTGTTCTTTAATCAAAAATAAATACAAGCGGAGATATCTTTTAAAACAACTAATTGCACGTTCATACACTTACAACAATTATTACTAAGAAGAAATTGATAAATTATTTAAATATATACTAAATGGTTGCTACCACTTCGCCTTCAAAATAATGGGCTGAGTAACCAGAAAAAACAAAAAGACCACTTACAACTTTACTGATAGAACCAATGAATTTTACAAAGGATGTCCCAAAGGAAAAATAAAACGGATTTAAAAGTAAGTCATTATTTTTTACAAACATACATCTGAAAAATAAGTAGTTATAGAAGAAAGCTGCGTAGTAATGAGTGAAAGAAGCAATTCATTTTGAAAAAGTAAGCCAAGTTTTTACTGGGTTCCCAGTTAGTAGCTTTCTTCTTTAACTACATCTACAACAATTTCTAAAACTACTTTTTGCTGGATGTATGTAGTTAAGAGAAATAATGACTTAATTTTTAATGCGTTGATTTTGGGACATCCCTTGTAAAACTCATCGTTTTTTTCAGTAGAATTGTAAGTAGTGCTTTTAGTTTTTTCTGATTACTGAATACATTATTTTGAAGGCGAAGTTTTTACTGGAAAGAAATGATTCTCCTTTTATAAATTCATTCCATTGGGCCTTCATAAGCCAGATCAATATTTAAGCACACAATTTTTGTTCTCTTTGCAACACGTGGTGCGATTTTCATCTGCCATCAAATGTATTCGGCTATAAATAAACAATTTTAAGATAAGCTTAAAATAAAATGTAGATTACATAGTGCAACAAAATTCGGGTCATCGCCGCCAGCCTCAACACTTGCAACGCGAAATGAAAGAAGAACACTAGTAGAGCAAATCTGCCAAAGGGTTTTGAAAAGTTAGCTCGGGTTCCTTTAGTGTGGAAGTTAAAAAAAACATATAAGAATGCTATATTCGGCTGTTCCGAATCTTATATACCCTTCACCATTGTGCGAGCAAAATATAGAGCATTATAAACATACATATATACAATACATTAAACTTCATTACGTTCTCCAGATATACGGAAAAAAATAATAAAAATACAACAACACCAAGGGATTTTTGGAACAAATTAGAGGTAGTTGGGTTTTTTTGCTCATATCTCAGCCATTTTTGGACCTATCTGGCTGAATTTCAATAGCAAGAAATGGTGGACTATATGTGACATAAATGTAAAACAACCTAGCCGCTATCATGTCTGGAGTCTCCGGAAAACACATATCAAACGTAAGACGGACAGACGGACGGACGGACAGATGGACGGACGGACATAGTTAAATCAACTTCTCTCCTCATAAGAACCCAAAATATATATGCTTTATAGGTTCAAAGATCAATATTGTAGAAATTACAAACGGAATTACCAACCTTTTCCACCTGTGGTGAAGGGTATAAAAACCCTTTAAAATTAGTGTTAGAGGGTTAATATATTCTAAGAAAAAAATCGCCATACGATTCTACTGAAGACATCTGAAATTATTTTTTAGCTCAGAAGTACATTTAGTATATCTTGTTTGACTTATACCAAACGCCTTTTCAAAAAATTCAAAAACTTTAGGGGCCCATATTTCGGGAACCCGAGCTTACTTTCAAAACCCTTTGGCAGATTTGCTCTACCAATATTCTAGTTTCATTTCGCGTTACAAGTATTGAAAATATAACTAGAAATTATGAAACAATATTTTGTAGGGATCGGTCTATATTCACTAGGGTATTCAATTAATCGGTGTTTTGTATAAATCGATTAATCACGCGAATAATTATTCGATGTACAAATTTAATTGAAAAATAATTGAACAATTTTATATTATTCGGTTAACGGAATAATTTTAATTTTATCCAGCTTTAAAGTTATATAAAGCTTTAAAATTTTACCTAACATTCTATTTTTTAAAGGGAAACTTTTTAAATAAAAAATAGCATCAACATTTAAGCTAATCTTCTAAAACAATCTCTCAAAAAGAGGATACAGTTTAAATGCTTATAATTCAAACGATTTCTTTCTTTTGTTTTGATAGAACTTGATTCAGAAAAGATTCTTTCATTTATTGTTGACGTTGGAGATACATATTGAAAATAAAGCGTTATAAATCATACAATATCTCTGTTTTTTTTCTTGTCTTCTCTAAAAATTGGTAGTCTGTTATTATACCACTTGAATTTCTTTTTGACTTGTTAACAATTTTAATATTTTTAATAGTCTTGTTAAGGTCTGGTAGAAGTTTATTTTTATTCGTCTCGAAAAAATCATCTTCTTCATCTAAATCAATGTGGTAAAAGTCTGTACTAAACTTTTATAAAAATAAATTTGTCCCAAACTCTTTGGTTTCAGTCTGGACTATTTTTAAAAAAATCGTTACTCGAAGGACGTATTCGTGAGTTAAGAAACAATAGAAGGGTATTAAAACGTACCGGATTGTTTTTTTACATAAAAGAAAAAACTAAATTTTCGATTAATCGACATAAATTATTCGAACTATTCGTTAATCGAAAATAAGCAAAATTAATCGAACAACGTTTAAATACCCTAATATTCACCTACAGGTCCATACAACGCCCGCTTCTGCAAAATATTACAGTCCATTATTATGCCCTCCACCACAACTACCCTGCGGGAAATTTGTGTCAATTGTTCCAACAGACTGGTACTGGGATTTGTGAAAATAGAACAAGTAAAAAAAAAAAAAAAACAACGCATGGCAAGTGAAAGAAGAACCAATCATTTAACTGTTATATGAAGAACAAAAAGGTAGAAAAAGTAGTGCATTACAGTACAGTCTTCACCGGTCGTGTGATACATTTTTTGAGACTTTCTAAAATTTGGTTCTTAAATTTAGTTCTAGGAAATGTTTTAGTAAAATAATACTACATTGAATTGAAATACTACTACATTGTAGTAAGTAACACCAAATACGTTCATTGAGAATAGATGTGTGACTGGTAAAATTGTGCCAATTGACCAAATATTCAAATATTTTTACGTTTTTAACCCTTTAATTATAGCACTAAGAGCGCACTATTATCTATGCTAAAGTTTATGGGCGGCGCGATTCCAGGTCAAAGATAATGGCAAAAGAAGTAGCGGTTTGAACGTGAAAAAAATAGAAGTAGTTTTTGTGGCCATGTATAAAAAGGCGCAATTCAGCGAAACCTGGCACAATATTTTAGTCGAACTACTTTCAGAATTTTACGAAGCAATGTAACATTAAAATGTCTTTGGTTTGATTTCAAAATCTTTTGTATTTTTTTTTATTTAAGCCAAAATCTGGCTCGATACGTGACATTTCGAACGTGTAATTTTTTCCATAATAATTTAACGGAATAATGATTAAAAAGAAATATAAATTTACCGGTAATCCGAATAACATATTTCTCTTCGAACTCTTCCTTAGATTACAGACCATGTTAGAAATTTTTTTTGGAATCATTTTCATCAAATATCACCTTTTAAGGAAGATAATATTAAAGAAAATATACAATAAAACATTCCCACAAATAAGAAATTACGTTTGCACAACTTTGAAGTCTGATTGTTTATCTAAGTAAGTGAACAAATTTATGAGTAAATTTATAAAATGAGTTAAATCTAAATATTTCCCTATAACAATGTCGAGAAATAATCAGCTTTTAATAACTTTGAAATTTTCGGTCACGGTGGACCTTTTGACGGAAATGCCCATATGTATGGTATATCTATTGATCTATTGACTATTAAAATAGGTTAATTATGGCTAAGAAATTCACAAAATTGTGCAATAATAAGCAAAAATACAACAACATTTTCATAAAAACTAAATTTTTAGAGCAGCAGTATGATCTATGGATAACTTTTTTTATATCGAAAGATCGGGCAGTTTTATTAGAATAGATATCCCGAGGAAGTCAGAAGAATCGATCCATAAAAAGAACTATTATGCTCCAAAGAATTTTTAAAATTTTTATCAGACCTTTACATGACCTAGTATTTACAATGAATCAGTGGTTGAATTGATGCGACGGAATTCACCTTTCAAAATACTCACTTTTCTCTTTTGTGCTGCCTAAATTCTTCTAAAATTAAAGATCTTTGATATGCTTTAATAAAAGCCTTAAAAGAGTTCATAATAGTGTCTTTAAAGAGTTTGTATCAGTTATTTTATAGTAAATTCTGCATTACTTTGTAGCTTAAATGTTAAGAATGCTTTCTGCTGGCTTCATATAAAAATCTTCTGTTAAATTTGATTATTATGAACTTTTTAATTTCAGTTATTTCCTAATTAAATTTTAGAATTAACAATAATATTAATTAACAATAAGTTTTTTAAATTCAAATACGAGATATTTACAAAAATTATTCTTCCCGCTAAAATATTGAAGAGTTCTTGTATTTAATTATTAGGGATGCGATTTCCATGCAAATGCATGTTTTTTGTCGATAGTCTAAGAACGATGTCGACCAATTATCTTTCCGAATCATTAAATTTGCGTTAAAATGGCATCGATTTGTTCTTGCATATTTAGATTTTAAATGCATATTTTTGCATATTTAGATTTTAAATGCACATTTTTGCATATTTTGACATTTTTAAGGGCTTATTTTAATTTTCATATTATAAAAAAAGTTCTTAAAAAAAATTTTAAATGCACAAAAAAAAACTTTCCAAAAAATTTTTTAAATAATAAACTAATTCTTTCGGAGCTTTGCTTTAAATACAAGATTTTCAAGATTTCGACAAAAGATGCTTCTATTTTAAACCGATGCAGAACCTTACATAGTTAAGGCTTCCAATGGGCTTAAAAATATTTATCCAAAACTGTTACAAGCTACTTACTTGGCACATGGGTTATACTGCGTTGCAAATAATTTAGAAGCCAATTCGATAATATTGCAATTTTTATTGAAATGTATCCCTTTATTCCCCTGCCACCGCAACCAGCAGAAGCAAAATGGCGGCCTGGCTAGATGCTTCAGAAATCTATTCAAAAAACTTCGAGTAATTTAAGAATGTTAGAAGAGCTTGGTGATGTCGATGAGTGTGCAATTAAAAAGAAGTCAATTAGCAATTGCATTTTCCAATTACGGATATATTGGTGAATCAATAACTAATTAGGAGGGATTTAGTTCACTTAATACGCAAGTCGAATTAATTGATATTGCAAAAAGTAAAATTAACAATGTGGAAGGAAGAAAAGCCCGACAAATTTAAAAAAAGAACCCCTTTTGCAAAAAAAAAACAATTTAAGAATTAAAAAAAAAACAAAACATTTCAAATATTTTTGATCTGATCTGGAATCAAAGTGGGATTTAAAAATAATTTTTTTCAAAATGCATTGGCATTCTTCAAGTAAAAGACACTTTTACTTTTAATAAAACAGTACTTATTTATTTAAACAAACAAAAATTAATTGTTAATAACACTACGTGACAATTTTTTTACCAAATGAATTTGACACCTAATCTTTGTGTAAAATTTTCCGCTAAATCCGAATATGAAGTCAGAATTGTCAAAAGTAGAACAGTTTTTAAGATATTCCAAAATAACCGTTATTTGTGTTTTTAAAAAAGATGATGTGACTGATATGCAAATATCCAAAAAATAAAATTTTTGCCTATTTCAATACGAACATTTTGTGCCCAATAGGATCCGATCGGTGCAAAAATTACAAAGTTACAGAAGATTAATTGAATTAACCTACAAAAAATAAATATACAAAGCTTAATTATTAGTTACAATAAATTTTTAAAATTGCTTGAAACTATTGAATTTCTATGTGGGTTAATTTACTAAATCTTCTGTAGCTTTCTCATTTTTGTACCAATCTATGTCTTGTTGGGCGCAAAATGTTCATATTAAAATAGTCTAATGTCGCATGTAATAAAACATTAGGATTTTTAAATCATTGGTTAAAAAAAAATAACTTCAAAATAGCAAAATTGAACAAAACCATAAAATTTTCAATGAAGCTTGTACTTTTGTCCCCTGTAACTCTGTTATTTCTTGACCAATCGTCACAAGCATGGTTAGTTTAGAAATTAAAACCTTTCACATAGAAATACATAATCCGTTTAAAATTTTTGAAGATATTTGCATTTCAGTCACATCATATTTTTTAAAAACACAAATAACGGTTATTTTAGAATATCTCAAAAACTGTTCTACTTTAGACAATTCTGACTTCATATTCGGATTCAGCGTAAAGATATGCTGACAGATTTATTTGGTCACGACTTTGTTGAAATTTTGTCATTTAGTGTAATTAATAACAATATACTGCATTTTTATAGTTTTTTGTTTTTAGTAAAATTAATAAACGATTGTTTATGGAAAACTTTCAAGTTTTGAGGGCATATTTTTTATTTTTTTAGTGCATATTTTGGATTTTTAGCGCATATTTTATGCGCATATTTTCGATTTTTTAGTGCATGAAAATCTCATCCCTATTAATTATTATAATAAAGGGTTTCTTTTCCTAAAAATCTCGAAAATATTATGTGAAAGAGGTAATTTTAGAATGGTTTAAAAAATTTATTTTTTAACCAATCTTATTTATTTGTATAAATTAATATAATGCGAATATTATCCAAATGCTTAAAATGAACGATCCTGATAAAAAATTGACTTAAAATCTTCCAAATTTTTTCCCACAAAGGCAATAAAATCATTCCTTAGCTGGTTTATGGAAGTAAAATAATTCAAAAATTTCTTTATGTTCACGGTTTTTTTTAAAGTTTTTGTGTATTGAATCTTGAAATTGATATTTAAACTTTATGTGTTGTTTAAACGCTTTATTTCTCTAATATATAAAATTTATTTCAAATTCGTTTTAAAGTTGAAATTTTGGTCTAAAATTTTTCTACTTTTTCCGTTGTAAACCCTTTTCCCAAAGCGTAACATTTAGCAACTGATAGTTAACTTGCTTGTTACGCATTTACTGCTTACTTTAGGAAACAGTTTTAACGTCTGCACTTTTATTATTAACGGATTTTTTGTATTGCGATCTCTGTACTTTTCTGAACCTTCACTACACGGGAAGAGGGTTATATGGGTTTGTTATTCTATTTGTTATTTCTACAATATTAATCTTAGAGACCCCTTTAAGTATATATGTACATATATTCAGGATCCTTATGAATATATGCTTGTCCGAATGGTTGTTAAAATATATAGATAAAAAGCGAACTAGGATTTTATATATCGTCGTTCGTAAATTATTGTGTTGTATAATATCCCAGCAAAAACTTTACTTACCAAGTAAGTTAGCGAATAATGTTGGAGAAAATAAACACTACTTATTTTTCGGCTGAATAACTACTTATTTTTGTTCGAGGTGTCCACAGAATTCAGTACTTACAATACACTTACTAGAAGTCAAAAAATATCTAGTTATTATTTAACTACTAGTAGGTTAAATTGTAAGTACTTACAATATACTTACCAGAAGCCAAAAAATCACTAGTTAATAGACCTAATAAGTAGTTATTGAGTGCGTTACCAGTAAGTAAATATTCAGTACTGAAAACAACACAACTAATAAGTAGTTATTGAGCTGATTATTAGTAAGCAAATATTCAGTAGTGAAAATACTAGAAGTAATAAGTAGTTGTTGTGGTCATTACTAGTAAGTACTTATTAAAGTTTTCAAAATAAATGACAATTGTAATGACAACTACTTACCAGGTAACGTATGAAATAACTACCACCTATTACTAAAAATCAAAAAGTTTTTCCTGGGATATGTAAAATAAACCCTTATAGAACACAATAATTTACAAACGACGATATATCTATTACAAATAGTTTCAAGAAATTGAGAAATTAAAGCAAAAAAACTAAATTTCATATCATCGATTTTTATATTAAAACAAGTTAGAGTGCTATATTCGGCTGTGCCGAATCTTTGATACCCTCCACCAACAGTTCCAATATTTCAGGAGCGATATCTATATGATGTCTATTTATTATTAATTTATCTTTATAAAAACAGACATCGGCATTAAAATTGGTTGCGGCTTAGACCCATATACAAGTATTGACCGACAATCTTGATCTTGCGTAAATTATGGACCGATCTTCACGAAATTTCACAGTATCATTTATAGTCCTATAAAACTGTGACGAGCCAAAATTTGTTATGATAGTTGTTAATTATGCTTTTAGGCGTACTAAACTGTTTTCCGGGAGTAGGGTTTATATGGGGCCCAGGGTAAAATATGGACCGATCTTCATGAAATTTCACAGTGTCATATCTAGTCTTAAGAAACTGTGACATGCCATTATTAATTACGGTTTTGGGCGTACTAAACTGTTTTCCAGGAGTAGGATTTATATGGGGCCCAGGGTAAATTATGGACCGATCTTCACGAAATTTCACAGTTTCATTTCTAGTCCTATGTAACTGTGACGAACCAATTTCTATTATGATCGCATTAATAATTATGGTTTTAGGCCTACTAAACTGTTTTTCGGTAGTAAGGTTTCTATGGGGCCTAGGGTAAATTATGGACCGATCTTCACGAAATTTTACAGTGTCTTTTTTAATCCTATAAAACTGTGAAGTACCAAAGTTTGTTATGAGAGCGTTAGTTTTTTTGCGATTTTAGGCGTATTAAACTGTTTTCCGGGAGTTGGTCTTATATGGGGCATAGGGTAAATTAAATTGAAAAAGGTCAAGGACAATGAACATGTTTGGAAAATATCCGTTTTGAAAAACCCAAATATTTTTTTAGAAAAAAAAAAAATTTTTAAAACTCGAAAAACATGTTTTTATTAGTCTATAGTGAAGGGGTATATAAGAATTTGCAAAATCGAATATAAACTTGAAGAATAAAGCAAAAATGTTGTATGAATGTATTTGTTAATTAATGTTTGCTTCTTAAATGTTGTCAGTATCAAATAAAAAAATATGTCAATTATATTAAATTCTTTTAATCTTGTCCTGATTAGAAAATACAAAACACAAATTCGACAAAATTAACTGTCGAATAAGAAAATCAGTAACATTTAAAATGATAAAAAATATAAAAATTTACACTTCCTTATACATACATACATACATACATATATCTAGTATAGAAGTACAAATTACTGAAAGACTTTTTTAGGGAATTTTTTAACTAATCGCCAAAAAAGTATAATAATCACAAACTAAAGAAATTAAATAAATACACAGTAGTATGTGGAAACAAGACAGTGCTAACTAAGTCGTCTTAAGTAAACAACGTTAATTGGGGTCCAATAATATCCAGTATTAATATGAAATCTGGTAAAAAAAAAATAATAAATAAATTACTATTAACCCTTGAAAAAGGATACAATTTTTTGGAATTGTTTTACTTAAAAAAATTTCAATTGTTATTTCAGTATTCGTTTGTGCCTTAATATTAGCATTGGCTAAAAACGGCTTTGCTATAAATGTTTGCAATCAAGAATTATCTTATAATTCGACTTTGGTAACCCCATGTCTTGGAAATGGTGTTGGAGTTTTGTGGCCAAATTACGAAGATTTTTCAACATACTACAAATGTGTAGATTTTGGGAAGCCTGAGCTTCAAAGTTGTCCATCAAATTTGAAATTCACATATTATTTTCAAAAGTGCACTGATTGCAAAGACTTCATTTCAGCTCCGGATTGTGAATTTTTAAGTCTAACTACAGATGTCACCTGTATAAGTAAAGCCACCCCAGCTCCCACTACTACTTCGTCTCCAACTAAAGCTCCAACTACTGCATCTCCAACTAAAGGTCCTACTACTCCATCACCTACTAAACCTCCTATTACTGCTCCAACTAAAGCACCAACTACACCACTCCCTATTACTACTCCACCCTCTGGTATTCCAACTCCACCCTCCGGTGGGGGTATACCCACACCACCTGTAATTGCAACCCCTGTACCTGGTATTCCAACACCACCAAATGAAAATGTGACACCGCCCAGTATTGATGGTACTCCACCAACAATAAATAATTAAATCGCATCATTTTATTTTGACTTTTGGGTTAAAAACAAATTAAATATTAATTGTATTCTCCATAAAAAAGCATTTAAACTGCCTTGAAGAAAATATATTAAAAATTAAGAAAAACACTGCTTTAATTTTACTTAAACTCAGCTTCAACGAACGTTTTGTGTTAGGGCCAAAAACTATGTGTGCTAAAACTATAAGCTCAAATATACTTGTAACTATGGAATCGAAAGTTGACTCGAATCGACCTACGTTGGACTATAGACTCGATTAAAGTTGAAAATAATGATAGGTAGGACTATATACAGGAAAAATTACAAAAAATAAAAAAATTAAAATTAACCCCAAATTTTGGGCTATTTTTCATAATGCAATATGACCCCACCTTTTAATGAAAAATTACCCCAAAAAATTGCCATAAAAATAAAATGATATATGACCCTAAATTAGGGGTAATTCTTCATTATAAAGTAATATTTCAAAATTTTTAATGCATTTTTAACCCAAAAAATTCAAATGCTCGAAACTTAACATCAAAAATTTAAAATCCAGAATTTCGAAATCCCGAGCTTAAAATCCAGCATTTCGAAACCCTGAATTAAATATCCCGTATAGTTATATAGTTTTTGGCACGATAGATGGCATGATTGGAACTTCGGCCGGGCTTAATTTGACATTTCTTTGTTTCAGAACAAAATCAACCATGGAGAGCTACCTAATCGAGCAGCGCGTTAAAATTGTTGAAGCCTTTTATGAAAATGGGCGTTTAAATCAAAATGCATTTCGTGCACTTCCTGATTTTTTTTAGTCAGCATAATCGACCAAATGTGTCCTCAATCGGGAGATTTGTGCGAAAATTTCAGCAAACCGTGTCTGTAGGAAATGTGAAAACACCTGTGCATGCTGGTTCGCTCTGGCTGGCGGCGTCATCGGGCTGTACTTCATCGAAAATGAGGTCGGCCAAGCAGTAACCATTCATCGTGTTAACTATCGCAAGATGATAACGGTCTTCTTGTGGCCAGAATGGTGCCACTTGCCACACAGCCAACAAAATAATTGCTCTTTTGTCCAAAAAATTAATGGCCGTGTTATTTCACGTCGTGACAATGTCAATTGGCCTTTACGATCATGTGATTTAACACCGTTGGACTTCTTTCTTTGGAGATATTTAAAAGAAAAAGTGTACGACGTCAATAAGCCAAGAACAATTTCAGATTTAAAGGATGAGATAATTCGGCACATTAACAACATTGAACCTCAATTATGTCTCAGAGTCATTGAAAATATGGATCACCAGTTAGAGGTATACCACCGAAGCCATGGCGAGCATTTGGCCGATAGTTTGTTTTACACATAATTATCATAGTAGATCCTTCTATAATGCGCAAAATTTTTTATATTTAAAACAAGCTATAAAATTTATTAAAAGTGCCTAAAACTATAAGGAATGGAAAAAATTCGGTAAAAATTACTAAAAAAGCGGAAATTCCCAAAATGTGCTAACAGCGGCATAATAGCAGAGTCTACAATATATTTAGGCTATTCACAAGGTATGCTGTAAAGTCTATCGACATAATGCCCTAAATAATATTTTACAATTGTTTAAAAAAAATATTGTTGTGATTGAAACAAAATAAAAATGTTAATGCTGTGTTCATTATTTCGTCGTAACTGTACATTAGAAATCTAAATTATAAGCGCTTGCCCACAGCAGTCATATATATTTCTTGTAATTATTTTAATACATATGACTTTACAACTTTACGACTACCTTGTGAATAGCCCAATTATAAATCGTTAAAGCTTTAAAAAAATTAAAAAACTTACAGGAACAAATCGCTTCTACCGCAAACATGGCTAAAATTCGCGAAAAATTGCCAAATTTTAAACAAACTCTAAAACTAATTTGAGATCGCCAAATCGATTAAAAAAAACAAATTGTCGGAAAATAGCATAAAAAGCGTAAAAAATTAGCTATATGTAATTTCGTAGAACAAGCTTTTTGTCAGGTGTTAAAAACATGGCATTCCACTAGTGTTCGCTTTTGCACTCGACAATTGAAAATCACACAGAAAAATACAAAAACGGTGTAATTTGAAAAACACCACAAAGTCACGCGTATGATATTAAAAGCACATGTGATTTTCAGAACAGGCCTGATTGATTCGACTCTATTTGAAACTATGTATGTATTTGTTCAACTGTAGCTGACTGAGACCATAAGGCTAAAGTTTATTAGACTTTAATAAGTGTAAACAACAAATATTAAATTGTGGCAGTGTTTCTTTGTTGATCGGTGTAATCAGTATTCTTTCACTGATCAGAATAACATGAAATACAGACCTTATGCAGACGAAACAATTAATGTGTTTTTTTTTATAATTTCGAGATATGTATCTAAATACTAAATTTTAAATATTTCAAACGTTCAAAAGCTTTTTTATAAATTAATAATTTCCCTCAACAATAAATTTCAGTGTATTTATCAAATATGAAAAATTGGGAATTTAGCACGTCATACAGAAATCGTATTAATGATAAATTTTGTATTCCCGTAAATAACTTTGATAATATACTCGCATGTGCCCGTGCAGAAAACTGAATTGGCAAATTGTTTTTTGTTGTTTTCTTACGAAGGCAATGAAACAATTTGTTTTTTAATTTTGTTTTTTCTTTTTACCCACTTACAACTACAATTCGAGTCGGAAAGAACCCAACCAATTGTAGGGGGATGTAAGAAAAGATAAACTCACTGTTTATTGTTGGTGTTTTGTTTAAGCTGTGATATTGTTACTTACGAGTAAGACTTTGAGTGTTTAAAATTCTTATTCGCTTTGGGGTTTTATTCGTATAATATTTTTAGCTTTTCTAAAATCTTAGGAAAAGGTTTCCTGATGAGCTGGCCTAAGCAACCAGTGAAATGCGCATAGAAGCTAGCTTTCCCTCAACAATAAATTTCAGTGTATTTATCAAATATGAAAAATTGGGAATTTAGCACGTCATACAGAAATCGTATTAATGATAAATTTTGTATTCCCGTAAATAACTTTGATAATATACTCGCATGTGCCCGTGCAGAAAACTGAATTGGCAAATTGTTTTTTGTTGTTTTCTTACGAAGACAATGAAACAATTTGTTTTTTAATTTTGTTTTTTCTTTTTACCCACTTACAACTACAATTCGAGTCGGAAAGAACCCAACCAATTGTAGGGGGATGTAAGAAAAGATAAACTCACTGTTTATTGTTGGTGTTTTGTTTAAGCTGTGATATTGTTACTTACGAGTAAGACTTTGAGTGTTTAAAATTCTTATTCGCTTTGGGGTTTTATTCGTATAATATTTTTAGCTTTTCTAAAATCTTAGGAAAAGGTTTCCTGATGAGCTGGCCTAAGCAACCAGTGAAATGCGCATAGAAGCTAGCTTTCCCTCAACAATAAATTTCAGTGTATTTATCAAATATGAAAAATTGGGAATTTAGCACGTCATACAGAAATCGTATTAATGATAAATTTTGTATTCCCGTAAATAACTTTGATAATATACTCGCATGTGCCCGTGCAGAAAACTGAATTGGCAAATTGTTTTTTGTTGTTTTCTTACGAAGACAATGAAACAATTTGTTTTTTAATTTTGTTTTTTCTTTTTACCCTCTTACAACTACAATTCGAGTCGGAAAGAACCCAACCAATTGTAGGGGGATGTAAGAAAAGATAAACTCACTGTTTATTGTTGGTGTTTTGTTTAAGCTGTGATATTGTTACTTACGAGTAAGACTTTGAGTGTTTAAAATTCTTATTCGCTTTGGGGTTTTATTCGTATAATATTTTTAGCTTTTCTAAAATCTTAGGAAAAGGTTTCCTGATGAGCTGGCCTAAGCAACCAGTGAAATGCGCATAGAAGCTAGCTTTCCCTCAACAATAAATTTCAGTGTATTTATCAAATATGAAAAAATTGGGAATTTAGCACGTCATACATAAATCGTATTAATGATAAATTTTGTATCCCCGTAAATAACTTTGATAATAATTTTAAATTGGCAATTTTCTCATAACCTAATGTTAAATGTTAGCTTCAACAAAACTATTTTAATTGTAACGTAATAATTTTTTAATGAAATTAAATTAAATTAAACAATAATTAAATATATTTCATTTCTTTTATTCTAAAATGTTGAATTAATTCAAGTTGATTTATTTAAAAAATACCAAGTACCTATTTCACCAATTCTTTTTAAATATTAATTTATGTTTAAAATTCCTTTTTCATGTCAAACAACAATAAAATTATATAAAAAACTTTATATAAATATGCATTGATATTTAAATAGAATTTGTGAAAAAGGCCCTAAGAGAAATAAAAAAAAAAAATAGAAGTTGAACATCGACCGAAATTCCTCAATAAACAACAATAGCTCACAATTAATCCATTCAATTGTATAGTGGTCAGATTATCGTTTAGAAAAACGTTTTAACGGCCCTTAATTAAGATTTTTAATGATGACTTACCCAATTTTCCTCTGTTTCGCGTCGATCTACTAAATATTGATTTAGTCTTGGACCCAAACCATTTGGTGCTGTAAATTCTTTAATAATGGCCTTAGTACGCTCCAATTGGGCTGGCGTTGTTATGGGTTCCAATGCACGTATATAGTCGGCCATTGTTTGTTCCAACGGTGGGACAGGTACCTTTGGGAGTGTCTGAAAATTGTATTGACCAAATATATTTTACTACAATTTATTACATGACAAACCAAAAAAAAAGAAAAATAAGAAATAGTATTGCAATTAAATCTTCAAAATTATTTCTTATTTTAAATATAATATTTACAGAATCTACCTTAAGTAGGCATTACAGTAAGCCGTAAAATCTTAAAACAGAAAAAATAGACTTTATTCTCTCTAGGTGAGCATAAATATTTACGCGGCCGGAAGAACGGCGGGGTGAAAGATCGACTTGCGAAGCTTTGTTAGCATTTGAATTTTAGAAAAGGGCCTTAAAAGAGGTTTTGGTGGCCTTAATTTTTAAAATATGGGGGATTTCATGTCAAGTGACCCAATTTTTAAATCGATGTCTTCCGATTTGGATGATTTTCACCAAGGTTAGTCCTATTGGATAGTAGCTGAGACACAAATTTTCAACAAGATCGGTCAAAAAGTTTCAGAGTCAGATGGGGTCAAAGTTTGACATTTTGGCCATAAATGTGTTCCTTCTCATCCATGTAACTTATTACCTATTGCTATTGGAAAAATGTCTCCCAAGTAGCTTCGATAGTTATTTGATCAATCTTTTGACAAACATTTTTTTTGTTTTTTTTTTTAAATATTTTTTTTAAATTATAAAAAAATATCAAAATTTGGATTAAAAAACCATGAACAGTTCAACAAAATTACCACAATACTATTTTTAAAACTTTTTTTTATTTTTTTTTATCCGGAATGTGTTTTTTTTTTTTTGCTCAAAAGAAAGCTTATGTCTTTTCCTTTAAGGTAGTTTTGGTCGCTTTTTGGGATGCGAGTGGCTTATGTATAAAAAAAATTATTTCTAACTCTAGACGAGGGTTTTTCAATTTTGAATTTTTTCCTAAAAAACCAGAACTAACATAAAGGAAATGACATAAGCTTTCTTTTGAGCAAAAAAAAAAAACACATTCCGGATATAAAAAATAAAAAAAAGTTTTTAAAATAGTATTGTGTTTTTTTGTTGAACTGTTCATGGTTTTTTAATCCAAATACCGCTAAAAAAAGTTTTAAATAAAAAAAAAAAATTTTAAAAGATTTTTTAAAAAAACAAAAATATTTTTTTTCATGGTTTCAAAATAAATAACTATGCCCTATGTATACGCTCGATTCTTCGTTGCATTTAATTGGATACCATATGTCCGAATCGGTTACAAAACGATTTTACACAGAATGACTTTATAGTGACGGCTAAGTTTAGATTTTTTACTCGCTTATAAGTAAAGTCTAGAAGCTGATAACTTAATGGGAAGTCTCTAGGTTTCTAAATGCCGATGCCAAGACAATCGTCAAGCCGAATGTATTCAAAAGTATGTAGCAAAATCAGATTGAAGCATTGTAACATTATTAGATGACAGGCGGACAATTTTCTCTCGCAAATATAAATGTAACGTGTTTTCTTTTTAGCTTGTTTAATTGAATTCACCAATTTTTTTAACCAAGTTTACACTTGACTTGACCCCCCTTTGGGGGTTTTCATACTTACATATCTTTTATTAATACTTTCGTATCGAATTAAACTTGGAAGAACTAGAGTTTTCACATTATATATATTTTGCACGACTTTGGGAAAAGCGCCATTATAGATACCGTATTTGCCGCCTGCGGTTTTCATTGTGCTTAAACTCTTACTAAATGTTGTAAAAAGATTTTTGCCAGCTTGTGTGTTAACTGATGGTAATCAGTTAATTGTGCTTAGATTATTTTTGGTGCAGTTGTTGTTGGATTAGTGTTTTTATACACCACACCACATATTAAATTGGATAAAATATATATACTTAATTTTTAGTATGCCGATCGACTCAGAATCACTTTCTGAACGAACCGACCAATATCCGTCCTTCCGGCTGGCTTGCTGTCCATGCAAGCCTTGTGCCCAAAGTACAGATCGCAATTTCAAAGATTATTTTATGCAATTTGGTAAATATGTTCTTATTTGCACAAAACAAAGCCTTTGGAGATATTATGTATTAGTCAATAATACCATATAGCTCTTATAAAAACTTCTTTTCGGAAAAGTATTTGTGTCTATAAACTATCTTATTATATTTTAGTTAGTTTGGCCCAAAAATATTCTTTGCTACTTTATTTTTTTTTACAAAACTAGAATTTGTCCATAATTGACCATAGCTCGCAAAAATAGCATTTTATGCTCTAACTTTCTAATACATATTTATATTGATAGTAAATTTGGTGATGAAAACTTCTATAAAAGGTCAAAATTGTGTGTAAGTGTGTCCAGAATTTTCCCAACGTCCCATATAAACTCCCTCTCTAAAATTACTTTAAGACAAAAAAAAGTGTATATATATAATGTATAATATTCGGCACAAGAAACTTTAATAATTTTGTTTAATTGGGTCCAAGACTACCCAAGTGTGCACTTTTAAAAATTTGTCTGTAAAACTGTGGGTCGGGCTTGACCCACTATATTTTCTAACTTGCTTGTACCCGCTTTTGTACTTTGTTCTAAATCATTAATGAGCGATATTGGCTGTGTAATATTTGACTCGTATAATCTTATGATGGGGGAACACGTGCGGGCTCTTAATTGGTTTGGTGCTTAAATAGTCTTTATGTATATGTTATATCTTGATGTTTATATGTTTAATTCTGGATTACTCTTCCCGTGATCTTTTACAATAAAGTTTTGTGAAAAAAAACTCTTGTAATACTTTTGTTTAATTTTATAGTTAATAAATTTAATTTAATTATAACTAATTAAATATTAGTTATAACAAATGTTTTCAAAAACTATATATTTTTTATATAAGTGTTTGATCGCTACTAATTTATTTATTATTTTGTCACAATTTTTTTAATACGAATAAAAACAACACGTCTGCCAACTCTGAAGGTTTTTAACTTTTGGGCATAGTTAAAGTTTATTTAACATAATTTACCTAAAATTTCTGATATCAAATATTTTACCTAAGCATGGGTAGTTTTCTTCAACTATAAAATAGTACCAAAACTATACTTTTACTAAGAGAGCGGCAAATGTTTGATTTCGCATTTTATTATACCCACACCACGATAGTAGTAATGTAGTATTATTTCATTTTACTAAAACATTTCCTAGAACTATTTAAGAACCAAATTTTAGAAAGTCTCAAAAAATGTATCACACGACCGGTGAAGACTGAACTGTAATGCACTACTTTTTCTACATTTTTGTTCTTCATATAACAGTTAAATGATTGGTTCTTCTTTCACTTGTCATGAGTTGTTTTTTTTGTACTTGTTCTATTTTCACAAATCCCAGGGCCAGTCTGTTGGAATACTTGACACAAATTTCCCGCAGGGTTGTAACTGACATTAAAATTGGCGACAATAACTTTTATGATAGATACTATGTAATGACAAAGTATTGTGCTGGTAGGTCCAAAATTAACCATAGTTCCCACATAAACCCCCATCCTAAAATCATAAATAGATGAATAATATTCGGCATAACGAACTTTTACATGAATCTTAACCTCATATCATAATTTTGTTCATACAGAAAAAATATCTCAAGAAAATTTTTAACAACACAGTTTGTTAGAAATAAAATTTTAGGTCAATAAACTTTTTATTTGGTTCATTGAAAAAAATTTATCAAAATTGCGCTTCGCAAATAGCATTTATAAAACATATTTAAAATGAAATAAGTAAGTCATATTCAATAGAAAAAATTTTTGAATCAAAGTAAAGACGGTATTTTTACAACTCTTGTCCATTTTTAAATAGCTTTGATATCGTTGCAAGTAAAACTTGAGTGTTTGTAATTCTCATTCTCTTCACGGTTTTATTTGTATAATATATTTAGTTTTTCCAAAGTCTTTGGAAAAAGGTTTCCTGCTTATCTGGCGTAAGCAACCAGTGAAATACGCATAGGAACTAGCTTATCCCCCATCAATACATTTTAGTAATTTGTCAAAGAATAAAAATTGGGCATTTATAACATCATAATCAATGAATAAATAAATAAAGATTCCATAAACATATTATATGATTTATTCAAAATTTCCAACAATTTATTTAAGCAAATCACGTAAACATTTTGTTGAAAAAAATTATTTGGGCAACAACTTTTTTATTGACCCAATAAACTTGTTGACTAAGAATTTAATAACTATACCTATAAACTTTTTTATCAGTGCCGATAAAATCGTCATCGCAGTTAATTATGGGATCATGATTACCCGTGGGTTCCAAATAGGGCAAAAATTGGTTTTTATTTACTGTGGTGTGTTTTTATTACATATGGGCGGCCTAAAACGATTCTTACTTGTTATTAATTAAATTTAAGCAAAAGAATATTTCTAGTGCAAAAATTTAAATATTTATTGATACTGGGTTTGGTACCAAAGCCTGAATATGGTCCCACAAAAATTAATTAATCAATACTTCTGAGATCAGTAGTGGATATTCAATGACAGTAATGTTTAATGTGCATATAACAAAGCGTTGCCTGCAGCTGGTCAGTAGCACTGGTGACAAAGTCAACATTCCCAACATTAATAAATATTTGTTTCAATATGAATTTTATAGAAATTGTAAGTATCCGCATTGTCTTACGCAAAAAATTAATATTATTTTTCGCTTTAGCATTCGCAAAACACACTTTTGCAACACAATTTTATTTGATTTACCGTTTATGCATTCGTACCACCCTTAATTTTTACCCCTTCGTACAAAAAAAAACTTTCTATTTTAGAATTCCCTAGAGGCTACAAAAGTTAGTTTCGTTTTGTTTGAAATGAGTTTCGTGATGTCTGCAATCATATCCACCAGATACTCTTACACAATGTTTAAGCAAAGAAGGTGGTGCTTTTAAAGAACATTTAATATTCTAGTATTTTTAGTATTTTGGTGTTTTACGGGTATATATAACAATAATTTCTTTTCGAACAGAGCTTGTCATAAATTAATTCTTTTAGCTTTAAGCTAAATGTTCCTCAGAAATTCGTAACAGACTGTGGCAATATTTGATAGAAAACTTTTTAATTTCTAAACGAAAATACACAGAAAAAATTTAAAATCGATTTCAAATATAAAATTTAAAAATTGATATTAATTAAATAATTAGTTAAATTTGCCCCAGTAAACAAATTAATAGTATCAACTAAATATTTGTTTATATTTAATTAATTTTTTTATTGATATAAGTAAACGCTTAATTTACTTGATTAAATTTTTAATTGAAGCTGATTTTATTTTTGATTAATGGTTTAATTGTAAAAAAATCCCCAGCATGTTTTCTGTGTATAAATTTTCTCTATAGCAAAAAGCTTTGCAAGTTAAAGTATTCAATTCTGAAGTAAAAATGTTTCCTTGTAAAAATTTTTGTAAGCAGAAACACTTTTAAATAGAAAGCCTAACCTTTTCGCGAGATTCCACTTAACAAAAATATGATTTTTGCAAAAGTAATTAAAAAAAGAAAGTTCACATTAATTAATCAGCAAATGAAAAAATAAATTAAGTTTTTATTACTTTATTAGAAAAATGCTAACACTTAAAAAAACTTTTTAAAAATCACAAAAAATGGATTTTTTCACTTTAGTGGCAATAACAGGAACAGTATTAAAGTCTATTTGTTAGTTTGTAGACTTTAAAGGCGGTTTTTGAAAATTGACTTCCTTTGTAATTTAATCATCTCTCTGTTCTGCAGGGAGTCTGGGTGGTTCCAGGCTGCAGTGACCTCTGGGGAGTAGTCTGGTGGATACTGGCTGACTCTTGTCACTGGCTAGGGGTATCACAAACGGACCAAAGTGAGTCGTCGTCGTGACGGCTGCCCATTGAACCTAACCTAACCTTACCTAAGTTATTTTTAAGTTTTTATTCCTAAAAATTCCTAATGTCACAGAACGGACTATAAACTTGATTTTGCCCATTTGTGCTCTTGAACGTTAAGCTCTCAAAGGTGCCATTAACTTACCCAATAAAAAATTGTGCTTCAAGTGAAGCAGGTTTGTAAGGGAGAAAAGTAAGAGTTTCGCTTATCATCTCGCTTACGGAAGACATGCATTTTAAATGGTGGGTTCCCACTTTGAAGCAATATATTTTTGACACAAAAAGCGCTTTATTCGACGCATAAAAAAACTGGTGAATGTAGCGTTCAGTTTTACACACTGAATGTTTTTTTTACAGTTATTTTTGATGTTCTCTTTACAAACCTGCTTCGTAGTAAGGGAATGCCATGGCACTTGCAATTTTATTTATTTTTATTAAGAGTTAAGAGTTCGTTCACTTACTTAACTGCATCTCTGTATGTCTTATTGCGTAGCAGATAATTGTGCGCTTATTTTTTTTAAATGTATTATTAGTGCTTCGCAAAATGATAAAATTTTTTATTGGGTAAAGCTTATGAATCATGCTGTTTAGACGACTCATCCATCCACTTGCTTCGATTTGACACTTGACTTTAATAAACAAACCAGTGTTGTCAACTTTGAATTTTGGATCGCACCAAAATAGAGAAAAAACGCGCCATTTAAATAAACCCCACCAAGTTTAGACTTTCTTTTTTATTAAAAATGTTTATTGAATTAATTTTGCATAAAGTATATTTTTTTTATTAAAAATACAGTTGAATCGCGGAAAAATTAACAAGCGTAAAAGTTAATGTCGCGGTTAAGCTAACCAAATTTTAGCGACCATGTGCCGCTCTTAAAAGTTAAAGGCCTAACCATAATGTGCTTAAGTCGGCTTCAGCAACTGTGCGAATACATGTAAATCATATAAGTAAATATAAATAGATTCAATATGAATCTACTTGATTCGCTCTCAAAATTTTGTATGGCGATGCAAGTTGCTTCGTTCATGATTAGGGTGTGAAGCTTGAATAAAGAGCACGTACCGTGGAAGCATAGCATTAGCTTAAGTCAACTTAAGCACTTTTTCCTTTTTGCCACAGAGTTTTTTGTGGAAAATTGTAGAGATAATATTCTAACGAGATTTTCACAAAATGTTGGCGTTATTGCAAAAATAACACAAGGGAAAAAATTGAACTTTTTTGTGTTGATTAGAAGAATGATGCAATTATTTACTAATTTGAGGTCGCTGATTTTAAATCTAATCTCTGTTTTTCTCCATCAGCTTGCATTTTTATGTTACAGGTTCTTATCGTATTTTTGTCTTTTTCCAAAAATTAAAAGTTAAAAAAATCATAACAGCCATTTTTTGTAAATGTAATTGTTAGCTTTAATAAACTATCAAATTTTTGAAAATTACCAAAAATGTCTGATTTTTAAAGAACAACCATTTTTTTTAAATTGTTTTTTTTTTCAAAAATTCAACTATATCTCAGAAACTACTAAGCAAAAAGATAATCTTGTTGCCGAATTTTGATTTTTTTTTGTAACTGATACTATATTCAGCTATAACAAGTTGTTCCAATATATGTAGCGGAAGTGCCTTAATTTTGGACATAACAGTATATGTATCTCGAAAAGTCGAGCTTATATCAAAAAGTAAGTGCTGATTTGGATTCAAAGTCAACAAACACCTTGTTCCCCTTGTGTAATCGAATATCATTAACCTTTGTATACGATTTCCGCATATACAGGGGTGTCATAGAATCCAAGTCGGTTTTGCTCATTGTCGGTTTTGCAAACCAATACTGGTTTGATTTGGTGTCATGAAAACAAGTCGGATTTGTTATTTTCGAATACAAATAAAACCGATCAGCTGCTTAATGTTTTGGCTTATGTGTTTACAGATTTAAATGCAATTTTATGATTTATGGGCTAAAATATTGTTAAAGCCTGTGTTTTTAATTAAAGGAAAATTTTAGAAAAGAAAATAGGAAGTGTTAATACCTACAGTAAACATATGTATGAAATAAATGCCATCGTTGTATTACTTGCATTGCATTTGTTTTTTACATTTGTGTAATTTTATTGTTTTGTAAAAATATGTATGTATGTAGGTATAAAGTGAATTTATTAAAAATATAAACAAATTTGTTAATTAACGTTGTAAATAAATAGAATGACCAGTGCTGTTGTTGCATATTTGCTGTATGCAGAGAAGTAAGAAGAAGACTTTTAAGAATTTGCAGCAGCCCTCTGCCGGAGACTGCCGGAAACATGCAAAAAATACTATTTTAGACCCCTTTCAAACTCGGAAAGTTAGTGGCGCAAGTAACTTGCCGACAACAACAAAGTCTGTACAAAATTTTTTTTTCTTAACCCCGACCTTTCCGCTAACGTCTACAAACCAAGAGTTGCGCGAGAGGCTTGCGCAAGTAACTTGTTGAGTGTGAAAGGGATCTTACCAATTTATCAATTTTATTTACTTCTATCTGTTGAAAAAAATTTAGCTGTTGAAAAAAACAAAATAAAAATTAAGCTTTTAAAAACTATATTTATTTCCAATAAAAAATCAAGAGCTGTAAGCTGCTTGGTTTATTTTCAAAAAAAAAAAACAAAAAAAACCGATAACATTGGCTTCTGTGACACCAAAAACCGACACTAATTTTAGTTCGAACAAAAAACCGACAACATTGGATTTAATTTTTTTTTGGTCGGTTTCAAATCCAATAGCGATAAGATTGTTTTCTATGACACCCCTGATAGACTCAGAAATCAAAAACTCTAGCTTTCTTCCTCTATTTTAAGAAAGAAAATGAAAATGACATCGAGTTTTCTCACTCCGATTGTGAATTTTTTATTATGACTTAATAACCCCCCGTTGTTCTCCGGAGTTTTGGGGCTTAAATTGGCAGATCCCGAAAAGATCACTGCTGACTAGTTCCATGGGAATGATTAGTCCGTAATAGCAGGTAATGGATTTTTGCTTAGAAAACATTTTAGAACTGAACCAGAATTTGCAAAACAAAAAGAATAATTGGTAAACGTTTGTCTATCGTTGTTCTATTCATGGACAAATCACAACCCAAACTGAACACAAATGATGTTTGATAGAGTTGCCAGTTTATCTGAAAGTTTAAATAAAAAAAAATTGAAAATTAAATAAAATATAACAAAATTTCGCATATTGAGGTATATGGGTTCCTTCCTTACTAATTTAATAAAACAGCTGATTGTTTTACAATTTACCTAATCTAGTCGAATAAAAGCTTGGGGTTTTTTGTGCAAGAATAAAAAGAAGAATATTTTATTCTCAAATACGCTCTCATTTGGAAAATTTTCGAGTACGGGAACTCTTTTCGGTAACATTCGAGTACGTTAACGAATCTTTTTTAGGAAATCGTGGCCAGCAATCTTATTTATAACAAAAACTTTACTTTCTCGCTACTAAAAATTGTTTTAACTTAACCTTTAAGAACTGCAAATTTACATGATATTTTTTGTTTAAATCTTTTAAATCTCATGAAATAAATATCGCTTGATAATATCGTAACTCCTTACTTTCAAAAATGTATTCTTTTAAACTCCATTAAATCGAAGAAAACGTAAAACTTTTACGTGCCGTTGTTCTCTATTCCTTCTTCGTGTTCATGCTGTGAATATTAAATGGAAAATTACCTTTTTTTATTTTTTTGTAATATCAAAGGAAATATAAAAAGTTTTGTTTTATTTGGGGGTTGCGAAATAAAATAGTTGTCTGCACGTTGTACTTGAAATTAAATAAAAACAAAGCAAACGGTTTTATTATGTAACTTTAACACCTACAAATGTCGATAAAAATACAAAGTTGAATTTATTGCACCCTAAAAAAAGAAATTCCAATATATTTTAGTTTTTTTTGTAATATTAAAGATTTTAATGAGATTTTTAAAATGATTGTTTGATATTTTGATAAAAAGTCTGGGATGTTTGTTTTAAATTCAGAGAGCTCTTGACCGATCTTGTTGAAAATTCGTGTCTAAACTACTATTCAACCTGCAAATTTCAAATCGGAATCTGGGTTGTAAAACTTGGACTCGGGAATATCTATGGTTCCGAAAAGGGGAATTTTTCAAAACAAATACATTATGTTGTTCATAACTCTTCTATTTCTGAAAAATATTTTCCAACTTATTCGGGAAATATGTATTTCCCATCTCTTGATATATAAAACGTAAACCCGGCCATACTGGTGCCCAAAATATAAATATTTTAAGAAAAATTTTATGTTTTTAGCTCTTTTTTTTGAAGTGATGCTCATTTCCGAGCTATTAATAAATCAATTTGGGTGATATTAATTTGCAAAATTTTCGAAGGCATTACCGATATTGGCGTTGGCTCCTTAATCTTTATTTCAACCGACAGACAACGGACATTGTAATGTGAACTTCTGTTCTCATAAGAATGCAGAATATATATGATTTATAGTGTCTAAGATCAAAGTTGTAGAAGCTTCAAACGTAATGACAAACTTATATATATATTTGTTTATATATTTAAACTTTGGGTGAATTGTAAATTAAGGGAAGATATAGCAAAAATTCTAAAGGAGTTTACATATTGCTAATTCTAAAATATTCATCGACACGTTTGACGATAAATCGCCATGACTGGCAACACAGACTAAAGGGAAATATTTTAAGTTGAGCCATGGCCCAATAAGTAGGTCTGCGCTAAACGCCTTCTGATTTTGTGCAGACTTGTGTTTCTTACGTGCAATTGTTTTTGACATTTCTACCATTTTTTACACAAACAAATGCTTTTGCTCTTAAAACTTTTATCATTTTTTACACAAACAAAACACCTGTTGTTTTTTCTATTGTTGGATGGTTGTAGTTGCGACCAGACCTACTAATTGGGCCAAGAGTTGTGCCTGTGTTTGCGTCATAACGATTGACTTTAATTATGTTCAGTTCAAATACACCACAGTATTTGAAGACAAATTTTCAAGAGTGTACCCTATTTAGGCCTAATGGGTGATCATGGATCAGCCGAAACGAAACTATGTTGTGAGTTTAAGATTCATATAAGATTTCTTTGTGACGAATATTATCTAAATATCTTTGGTAACCCATTTTAATAGATTGTTTGTAATTCGACATTTATAAATTTATATTAAGGTAATTTTTTATAAAAATATTAAATTTAATAATTTAATAAAAAACTTAACATTTTTTTGGAAACTTTTAGTCAGATACAATGGTGCCCCAAAATAAATAGCAGCTGTGTTAGTATTAGTGGGACAGTATTAAGGAACAGTGACATGAAAAAGTAGGCGGAATATTTTTATTAGAACTTAGTCACAAGATATGATTTTGATTGCAAAAAATTTAAAAACTGCCTCTTAATAATATTGTTTATTGACATTGTTTGTAATAAAATATTTTTTTTTTAATTCCATCATTTTATTACGCACTATATTTGAAAAAATATCAACACAACCAAACCAGCTTGCAGAATTAACTGTCTAATGAACGACTTAATTAAAGAGCATAAAACTCCTGAGGTGTGGCTTCCAAACAATTGTATGTCTCTACGGGTTAAATATCTCATCCTTCTTCAATATTAAACTTTTAATCAGTTAGAAAGCTGAACAACATCAATTAAGAAATTTTTTAGTACTATAAAAAATAAGTTAAAAACTAGAGTTAAGATTGATCGTCGTCGTTAAAAAAAAAAGAATACTTTAATTTAAGATATCTGGCTCATTTCATAATATTTAAAACTGTAGACCTAAAGCAAATTTATTCTGTTATATCTATATTTTTCCACTAAAAAAACTAATAAGACCATTTTTGTATGCAAAAATGGTAAGAAAATGGTTATAAAAAGAGTTTCTTTTACTTTACTTAAACGCTAAGACGAAAAAAGCACGATTGGTAAAATACGCTTAATCTAATGCGAAACGCGCTTGGTCGAAAAAGCTTAAAAAATTATTTAATATGTACTGTATATTTGTAGACGTTATATTTTGGTCACAATCAAAAACCGCTTAAATCGAAATAGTTTTTGAGAAAAGGCTCTTTAAACTAATGCTTGCATTTCGGAAAAAACTAATCGCATTAGAAAAAGTAATCCCGAATCAAAAATACTGCTAAATGATGCTAATTAAAAAAAAAATATAACGAAAGTTGTATTTATTTTAGAAATACATATTTAATAAAAACAAATATAAACTCAATTGTTTCTTAAGTCGACTTCGGCGGTTATCGCTTGTGACCACAGATATAATCATTATGCCTAAAACTTGCTTTTATGTACATACATAAATTTCGTGTGTCTTTGAAAGAAAGTTTGGTGTGGAAATATTAAAAAGTTTATTTTCCAATTACATTTTTGTTGTTGTTGTATGTTATATATTATTAATTAAGTTTACATTCATGTTTATTTTTGCTCCGTATATGCCAAACAAAAAGATTTCTACGTACTCAAATTGACAATTTTAGTTTTCTTATTTAACTTGTCAATTTTCTAAGAGTGTTTGTGACTTGATCTTTATTATTTTTCAAGAAAAATGTCCGCAAATTATATTCTGTTTACTCTTTTTATTACTATTTTTGTAAATAAACACATTGTTTTTATTTTTCTGCTTTTTGCGGATTCTAACTTTTCTTGCAATTGACATTTAAACAGGAAGTTTGTGTTACACGCACACACACGAACTAATATCATAACCCAGCAAGCACAAAATCAACATTATTTGATGTTATTAAAGGTTATTCTAAAATAAGTTGCTAGTCTGTTTACATGTTTGAATTTTATATTAGAAGTTGGTTCAATTCTTTTGACGAACTTTCTCAAAAGCTTTGAGCACAACTTTTAATAAAAGCAAAAAAGTCGTATACAAAAGTAAATCTTGAGTTCTTTCATCTTAATAACGCTGCTAATTCTAAAGCATTTCTCAAACCTAAAGAATAGTTTTAATAGAAACATTTCTGTGGCTTGGTGCTAAAAGGGCAAATGTCAAAATATTCACTTTTGATAAAATAGAAATTAAAGTTTTTTTATAGAAGAGTTCTTAGAGAAATTGGCTAGCAAAACCCTTATGAAGCTGTTCTAGGCTAAATCCGTCACTGGCTGTTAAAAGAGACTAAGAAAAGACACCTAATGCAACGATTAACTCAACAGAGCAAAATATTTACATTGGTCCTTTTAGCACCAAGCCTTTTTCTATACAATCAATTGCCTGTTACCTGGAAACAGCACATAAGAATTCAATTTTCAATTTTGTTGTACTTTTTAACTACAGTGTTGGTCATAATTCACTGAACATTGTATTTTTGATATAATTTTTTTACAAAATCTTAAGCGTGACGCATAGTCTTGCGGCAAATTTCATGAACCATTTGTATATCCTACGGAAACAGCAATAATATTTTTCTAACTATTCTCCACAGCGAAGTTTTGAATATTTGAAACTTATTGAAACGTTTACGAGTCGATGTTTCAAGGTTCTTATTTACGCTCTCCCGAACTCGTTCGATATTATCTTGGCTTCGTGTTTTAAGCGGTCTTTTACTTCGAGATAAGTCACTAACAGATACCGATGACTGAAAAAGAGCGAGTATGTATTGCGTACTTGATTTCATGATGGTACATTTGTGGTGTTAAAAAATTCCGAAATTTTGAATTTTGACTAGCAAAGTAAAACTCAACAATTGTTTTTTCGTTGCTCAATCTAAGACATGGCTAATGAATCTCCTAAACTTTGTTTCTACTACTAAAAAAAATGTGTGCACTTAATTTTAAAATTTAGAAAAATGTTTTCCTTTTTGTTACTCCTTAATTATTCTTTTGTTCTTTTCAAATGTTTGACAATAAATTTAATTTCAAACAGTTTTAATTGAAGATTAAAACTCTTCTTAAATGTTAAACGTTAAAAAACTGTGAAAATATAATTTTTTTAAACTAAATAATTTAACTTCGAATTGTGATCATTATTCTGAAGATATCGAGCCCTTACCGCAAAAATAGCTTAAGCGACATCATTTTCAATTTTCGTTTTTTAATAAATGAATTTATTGCTAAAAATTCTCCAAAAATGTCATGGTCTTATAAGATACCGTTAGGATTTTATAGCAAAACAATTTTAGCTTAAGCGCCAAGCTTCATACAAAATTTTTCTGAAATAAAATAAAAAAAACTCTCCTGTAAAATTTGATATTTGGCGCTTACGTTATTGTCGCGGTATACCTGTGCCCATGTTCTGTAACTCTCCTGTCGAGAAACTTTTCGATTGAAATGTGTGAAAAGAAACAAAAATGCCATATATTGAAACAAACAGCTGTTTTTCTCACTAAACTGTGTCTGTAACTTTTCTGGCGAGTACTAGCTGTCACATAAGGAAATTACTTGCCAATTTACAGAAACATTTTTTTGAACTGTTAAATGAACTCACGAAAAAATGGGGCGAGAAACAATTTTACCATTAAAAAACGGGTAAAAATGCAAAATGCAAGGAATAATAATAATATTTTGGCACATTTTTTCATTGTTTAATTATTTTGCTTTTAACATTTTATAAAATATAGGCCCCTATTATGGTTTACAACTCAACTCAGTTGAGTTGTTATTAAGACAACTGGTTGTGATCAGTTGTTTTTGTTCACCGCAAAATAGCAAAGTTGTAAACCATAACAAAAATTAAGAAATTACAACTCAACTGAGTTGAGTTGTAAACCGTAATAGGGGCCATACAAATTTTTTCAAAGCTCGTATACAAACAACAACATTAAAATCGCATTCTACATTATTTGGTATAGCCGACGGTTGTTTTTTCGCCGCCGTCGTTGAAAATGTTTAAATATTAGTAAATTTTGATCGCTGTTAAAGATATGTGTGACTGGCGCTCTCAACGTCTGCAATTTCACAGCGGCTTCGAGTGTAATATTACGACATTTATAACGTAACGACATTATCATCTTTGATAGTTTTCGGCATGAGTTACAGACACACTTTTTTCTCACTTTTCAAGAAACGATGGAATATTTTGTTTCCTATCATTTCGATGCGAGAAGTTCTCACTATAGCTACAGAACATGGGCACTGTACATCAATTTGTTGTGGAACTCCTCACTTCATACTAAGGAAAAAAGTTAATTTTAAACCTTTATCTTTTTAAGATGAAAAATTAAAAGGAATTTTTTTTTTTAATTTTAGTTTGTTAACAGGGTTAGCAGCAGCAACAGCTTTCACATTCAGTAGCAGCAAATAAAAGAAGAACTAAGAGATAGAAAATAGATTGTCAACAATAAAAATGTTATTGTGTTTGTTGTAAACGTACCGGAATCTGATGCCATATAACGTACCGGAATCTGATGCCATATAATACACACCATTTGTGTGTATAAAATGTTATAATTTCCGAGAATGTAAAAACAAATAGTAAAACAGAAAGGAGGAAGATGATAAAAGAGAAGGAAATGAATTGTACATTAACAAGTACATATACATATATGTATAGACATTTACAGTAACATTATTTGCATTACTAATTATAACAAACAATATTAAAGTTTGTCCTTTGTAAACAGCTACTGTTTATTTATTTTCTTCTTCGTATTCTTCCTATCCTTTGCTTGCTTGTTTTCTGATTGCTGGTTTTGTTTGAAAGAAAAAAGTTTGTTTTTTCGTACAATAATGTTTGTGAAAGTCCTGTAAGAACATTTAATTTGTTTCAAGAAAGACAAAAAAAAAAAAAAATGCTTCACATTTCCTGATGTTAAGGTAGATGAGATGTAATTCTTAAAGGTTGGGGACTTTTTTCAAAGTTTTAAATATACAGAGTTTTCTTTTCAATGTAATAAATTAAATGATTGTCTTATTAGTTTAATTTTCCCGGTAAGTATTCAACTGTCATACGGTTGTCGGATCTGGCAGCTCTGGGGAGTTACTCTCTATTGCGATGCGAATTCAATTTCGATGGGAAAGCTGGATGCCAGCTTGGTACTCTCGGTGATTTTCGCAAAATTGCTTGAAAATTAAGCAATACCGGCAATAAAAATTAAAGATGGCGCAGATTGGCAGTAATAAAATGTCAAAACATGTAAAAAATCTGAAATTAGAATATTTAAATAAAATTAATAAATAGCGAAAAGAAAAAATTAAATGATGCAAAAGTCAAATGCGAAAACGCATTAAAGAGTACCAATCACTTGATTTTCTACAATTTTTTTTTGGCATCGCAATAGAGAGTAGCTTTCCTGTTATCATTTGTGTTCAGTTTGGCTTGACATTATATCAAGAATAGATAAAAGAATCTAAAAAGTAAGTTACAAAAAGCGTTGCTCAACTTTAAAATGTCACTGTGCGATGCATCGCTTACCCCAGCATTTAAACTATTGATCGTTTTCACTTCACAAATATTTGAAATGACAATTGTAATATACAAAGAAATCGTGCAATGGGCAGCAACCCAACAAAACGAAGGTTTGATTTTAAGTTGGAACGGATTTGAAATCAAAACGCTTTTGAGACGACAACCATTTGAAAGTGATTTGAAAAACATAACATTCTCAACAAAAAGCGGACATAATTTTCAAATTGAAGAACTCATTTAAATTCAACTTGCTTTCAAACGTTATTCTCAAATGTTTTTCTTAAGCGGATTATAATACAATGTGGAACATAAATGAAAAATAATTTTTTTTTTTTTAATTCATATTTCTTTTAATATTTTTTTAAATAAAATCACTATTTACTAAAAAAAAACTGTCAGCTTAACATAGAGCACCATCGTTGCTGCTAAAAAATGAGACAGCGTTCTCTCCGTCCTCTAATTTATGAATATTTTACGAAAATTTTTGTTAAAAGTCTTGGCTAACAAACTTCTTAGACCAAGCAGTTGAAGAACCATTGTTTGGTCAATTGGAATAAAATGTGCATTTAGCGATGAGTCTATATGGTTCTGAAATGGTGCAATGCCCTGTTTTTAACAGTTGACAAAAAATTTGTTCTTCTAAATATAAAAATAACTGTGGTAATATCCATATTTTTAACTTTTTATTTAAATGCTTAAAAATTTTCTTTAGTTTGTTTTTCATAAAATATGTAAACAAGAAAATACCTTCGCCAGACAGATTGCCGAAGTTTTTAAGATTTTTTAATTTGACGAATTTTTTAGAATAATTTTCTAACGCTGACCACCAACCATTAACAATGTAATGCTTTCTTATGTTTTTTTTTACTATAAAATAATAGAAGATATAACTATTTTTATTTAAAATTTTTACTGTCCTGATTACTCGCGATTTTTTCCCAACTTCGTCCGGTAGCCCTATAAATAACCAGAAGTCATTTTTAACACTGTCGATTTATACAGGGTGTAAAGTGCAATGAATGCCTTTTGCCATAAGTAAGTGCGAGTTTTTTAGAACAAAACAAGCCAAACTATTAGAGAGCGAAGCATTTTTAAGAATCGAACACCAAATTGCTTTTTTCAAAATAAAATGTTACATTTTTTTTTTGTAAGAAACAGTTAGCAAAAATGTCGGAATTTAACTGGGAAAATCCACTGTATCGCTGGGTTTTTTGTTAAGGTCAATGTAAAAATAAACAATTTAAGCACTTACGTCAGGAAATCCAAATTCGTCTACTGATTCTGCAGTGGAAAGCCATTTTTTTGGTATAGATAAAATAGAGTCTTTCCATCCTGAAAAGAAAAAATGATAACATCAAAGTAAAGTGAAACAAGAAAATTCAAGAAGCAGAAAATTAAAGTGAAATTACGTTAAAAATTAAATAATTTAATATAAAAGAATTAAATTATATAATTTTATATTTTGTTTAGATGTGGACATTTTCACTATATTTCTTTTTAGGAAAAAACCTTGGTAACTTGATATACTCATTTTTGCTGTTGTTCTACAGTTTAATTTACTTTTTTTGTGTATGTGTTCTACATTTGTTATTTGTAACTTTTTCCTAAAAATACATAAATACATTTTGTTTTACCCGAGTGACAGACAGATTAATTGTTATTTTTTCTGTTCTTCGATATCGTACGTGGTTGTATGTGGGTCGTCTTGTGGTCGGAATTGTGGTGACACCAAAATAAGTATTGGTTAATTTAAAATACATACATGTTTTTTTTTAACATTTTTAGTATTTTCATGTTAGTGTTATTACATTTGGGGGAGAATTAACCTTTCCTTAAAGGAATTAATTCATTTATTTTTAAGACTTGTATTTAAAATAACCAAAGCAAATGACTTGTTATTACCACGCTTTAGGAGGATATACAGGAAGATCGTTGGCTTAATAGCTTTATTTATTAAAATCAATTTTACTTAATCCCCATTAGGAATGTCAAACAGGATTTCCTGGAAGATTAAAATTAAAATTTATATCTTACAGATAAATTTAACTAGTTTTAGTGCCCTTAGATAGTTTTGTAAAATTTTAAGAGAAATTTAATCAAAAGGTAATAAAAATATTCTGAAATTTTCCCAAAGTTTTTCAGATTTCAAAAACAGACAGAGCACCATTTTTATACCCACACCAACATAGTGGGGTGTTTAATGCGTTTGTGCTAATGTGTGTAACACCTTAAAATATTAGTCCAATACCCAACTGTAAGTAAACCGATCGAGTGGGAATCACTTTTCTAATCGTTCTAAGGATGAACGTGCGTTCGGCTGTTAGGGAGGTGGGCAGTCTATCCATGTTAACCTTATGAGCAAAATACAGGTCGCAATTTTAAATATAATTTAATGAAATTTAGTGCATTAGTTTTATTTGTCATAAGGACGAAGCCATAATTTGACACAGCCCCCTTACATGTTTCTTTCCGGAATAGAGTCTTTGTGACCATAAAGCATCTTGTTATGTACGTATTTAGATTGAATTTGGTCCAAACTTATTTTATTGCAAGCCAAATCATAATGCCAAATATCATAAAATCATAATACCCACAAAAATACCACAACCACAAATAACTTTAAGAGCCAAAACTTTTTTATAAATGTTGGTATTGATAAAAAATTTGGCGACGATAACTTCATGACAAAACTTTTTGCTGGTAGGTCCAGCATTGACCATAGGTCCAATATAAACCCCCTCTCTAAAATCGCACACACAACTCTTATATGAATTTTAACCGCTTAAGTCCCAATTCATACGTTACAAGTCTTATTAATGAACTTATCACATTATCTTCTTTGAATCAGCTTCGGCGTTCACGCAATGCTTATCTTACATATGTGACCTCTTTGTACTTTATGAAACGTTTATGACGAGTACATGAAGCTGAGTACTGAGATAAGTTTCTCTTATCTGGCAGAACTTCTTCTAAGAGTGTTTTTATGAGTGTTTAAACCAGTGATGCTCATTCAAGCAAACAATTATTTAGAAGCTTAACCCCTTTGTTTTAATGCTCATTTATTTAGTTGCACATGTTCGGAAGCTACGTTTATCTTGTTTCAAATACAGTGTGTAAGATAAGTATGTAATAAAATTAAAAAAATATTTTAATGCCTTTTTTTAAATGGTAAAATTGGAAAATTTCCAATACTTATTGTTTTTTAAAAATTTTTAAAAGTTAATTTAAAAAATAAAAATTTTAATTTCCCATTTCACACTATGCTTCAACCAGGGCCAAGTACTTTTTTCCTTGTCCCCAAAAAATTAAAAAATAAATCCAAAAAACTCCCCAAATTAAAAACAAAACTTTAAAACGGAAATATTTTTTTTTTTGTTTTTTCTGTCCAAATTTAATTTTTTTTTTTTTAAATAATAAGAAATCCCCAAAATAAAAATGTTTAGTAAAAAAAACATTTTATTTTGCTTGTAGCGCCTAGTTTCGGCATGTTTTTTTTAAAATATTTTTATACGATTTCAGTGAGGATTTACACGCAGAACAATATGCTGTTTTTGAAGACGAATGAGCCAATTTATACGAATTTGGAGCTTGTTCAATTGGTTTTAGCCATCCCTAAAATCAACAATAAAAATACATATATCCGTCATTTATTTAATATTTTGATACATCATAAATAATTACCAATAGCCCAGCATTCTTTTTCCCAATCTTTATTATATTGTCTTTCATAGTTACTTATTTTTGGAAAAGACATATTTGCTTTAAAATTGTCCTTAAAAAGACATACCAACTGAAAATAGATTTCTGTATATCGAGAGAATAGCTTGGTGATCAATACGCAACATCAGTCAAAAAAAGAGTGCGATTCAATATGTGGGCGTGGCACAAATTATAATCCCGTATATTTGAAGAACAGTAACTGTAAAATTGTCCAAATTCGGTACAATTAGAAAAGTTATCAATATACAGACAGCAACTGTAAGAAATGTGCGGGATTGGAGCCAGGGCTGCCAGGTACTTTTTTCCTTGTCCAAAAAATTAAAAAAATCCCCAAATTACAAAAAAATAACCTTACAAAAGTTAATATTTTTTATCGATTTTTTTTCTGACCAAATTTAAATTTTTTTTAAGAAATAGAAAGAAAAATTTTAATAAGAAATCCCCAAGAATCCCCACATAAAAATTTTTAGTAAAAAATTCATTTTATTTTGTTTGTAGCGACTGCATTTGGCATGTTTTTTAAATCCTTTTTATGCGATTCCAGTGAGGAATTACAAACAGAACAATATGCTTTTTTTGAAGACGAATGAGTCACTTTATAAGAATTTGGAGCTCGTTTAATCAACAATAAAAATATATATTTCCCAAACTTTATTATATTGTCTTTCATATTTACTTATTTTTAGAAAAGACAAATTTGCTTGAAAATTGTCTTTAAAAAATCAAAAATTTTATGGGGTTTCTACGGTTTTAGATTCTTTTTAAATTTTTTCTTTTTTAAAACACTCACTCAAGAATAAAAACATTAGTTTATAAGGTACATTTTACACACTCAACAAAAATGGTAATCTTAATCAGGGCCCTTTACACCGTATTAGTTGTTGCTAAGAGTAAGATAAAAGTTTTGCAAAATAGGCGTAAAAAGAAAGGGAAATATATTAAAAATGTGTTAAATCACCAAAAAATCCTCGAATGTTTTTTTAAATCCCCCAAAACATCCCAAATGCTTTTTTTTTCTTTTTTGCTCGCATGAAATCCCCAACTTTGGGGATAAATCCCCAAGTCTGGCAGCCCTGGCTTTAAGTCAAAAAATTTTTCTCTCACCAAATCCAATGATTTTTGGTGTGATTGTCAAAAAAAATCAAACTGAAAATTTTTTTCATTACACTTTGCGTCTACACTTAATATTAAAAAAATTTTTTGTATAGTATAAACAATTGTTCGGTATAAAAAAACACTTTTATTTTTGTTTTAGGAGCTCTTAAATTTTTGGCGTGATTTTAACAGGTTGTGTGCCCCGGTAGGCTAGCTGTTAGTGAGCTAGCCTATCAGCGCCGGGGTTGCGGGTTCGATTCCCGCCAGAAACACTGGTTTCTTTCCTGCAGACAAGCTAAGAGCTTCGCGGGACTAGCTTAGGAAATTAAATAAAATAAAAAAAATATTAAAGTATTTATAGAAGTGCGAAGCCAGCAACATAAAATGTACAGCTAGTTTTTCTATTTTCTTCAATGGTAAAAAATTTTAACGATCGCTATTTCCTCATACTTTTTTTTATTTACAACAAATATGTGTGATTTAAAAAAACACACTTTAAATTTTATATTTATTTTTATCATATCTATACTATTTATTAGAAAAAATAATAGTTAAAATATGTAAATAAAAGCTAGTTTTCCATTCCTGATTTTCTTCTTGTGCTTTTGAAAAACACATCTCTAATAACATTAAAAATCTAATTGTTTAGAAAAATTTCAAAAAATCGTATGAGTCGTATGTCCATCGAATTACTTTACGTATTTTTTGACATTTCATAACGAGTTTTCTTGCACACTATTTAACATTTTGAATATATTTGAGTTTTTGATGTGTCGTAACATTCAGTTGTACATATAGTGTTTTATAGCGTTAAAAGGCCTTAAGTAGTTAATATTGTCTAGTTTACTGTCGCTGCTTGTTAAATTCGAATTTACCTTCAAGCACATTTAAATATAAAAACTAAGAAATTAATTAATTAAATGTGTTATATATATTTTATAATAAAATATATCATTCTTTTAAATATATGCTTAACTTGATATATTAATATGTAATAAAGGTAATTTCTTTGATAACCAATATAAAAAAGAAAGTGTTTAATATAATTAAGACAACATAAATCCTAACATGTGTGGAAAATACCAAATCCCAACCTGCTTAGATGACACATTCCTCCCATTTTCTCATTAGTTACTTTAAAGCAATCAACAGTGTTGTTGAAAAAAATCAATAAAACAAATCTAGAGCGAGAGAGATTAGGGGAAAAATTATGTTTAACAGGACTAAAATCCGTCCCGTCTAGTTATCTTTTTGTATCACAGAAAAAAGAGAAGGAAGAAAGTACAGTCTTAATTAAGTTCTTTACTTTGATGAGTAAAAATGGAATAACTTTTGTGAGTTAATCCTATCTGAGACCTTATCGATATTAATAATCTTTTTGAGGTTTATTCGAAATATTCGGGAGAAGGCCTTAAAAGGACTTATCGTCTGTTCTACCCTTTCGTTGTAAGTTTTTGCCATTGGCCATTATAAAAGTTTTGTCGGAGAGCAATAGTTTGGAATATGGACCGGTAAAACCAATTATTTTTGAGTTCAATTAGAGTAAAAAACTATTGTATGATGAGTTGGTACTTATGGCCAATTTTCAGGATTGATATTAAAACATATTTATGTTTAAAATCATTTTAAATACAAAATTCTCTTCTTCACTAAATACTTAAATCAAACTTAATTCACCGATGTGGTACACTTTTTTTCAACTTAAGTTTCTATTGTAATATTTTACCAAGTTGGTTTCAATATCATGACAATACAACAACAAGAGGCAAAGCAATAACAATCAGCTGTTTTTTGAGACCACCTTGTAAATAATTATACTTTTTTATGATATTTTTTTGTATTTAGTAGTGTTACCATACTTTTATCTTATTTAAATAAGACTTTTCAAATAAAACTCAAAAAATCAATCTGTATTTAAATACGATTTAAGTTTTTAAAAAAATTAACTTAATTTAGATTTAATTACTATCCTGAAAATTGGGCATTAGTCTTTTTAGGTAAATTTATGGACCAATTCTCAGCATTTTCAATAAACTTTGATCAATAAAAGCAAATGTACCACAATTCATTTGATTATTTTCAAATTGGTGACCACCTATTTTGTACACAAGGTTCTATTTTTATACAAAAACACTGGCAGCCAGACCTGTCAGGCGGACGAACATCGAATTCGAAAGTATTATTATGAAAAACTCATAAAAATCCGTACCCTACTTTTGCAAATATTTAGAAACAATTATATATATATATTTTTTAATAAAGGTTATAATTATTCTTTAATCTATCTTTGTAGAAAATTTTAAAAATGTAAAAAATTTTAAATAACTTCTTTGTTGGTCCCCTTTTTTAAAAATATACATTTAAATGTTGATTGGCTTAATTCATATGGAAATCCTTGTTGATAATCTTTTCAAAGTTACAAATCTAAATTTTTTCTCATTTAAATAAAATTCATAGCTTTTGAATTATAACTTCTATTTTATATATGTATATTTATTTTGTTTGTTGCTATTTTGGGGGTAGTTTTTATTTTCGGTTTCCCCTGGGAACTGCCAAAGCAACATTTATGTCACGTGTTGTAATGCTTTAATTTATTCCACTTCCTACGGCATCATTTTGTGGGAGATGGCGCAGAGTTGGATGTGTGTTTTGTATCCCTTTTTTTTTGCTGTTGCTGTTGGTAGACCTGTATCCAGTTTACAAAGTAAAATATTTATTTAAAACTTAGCGGGGTACTATTCAATTATGGTCGTATATATATATATATATATATATATATATATACCCAACAAACACGGAGGTTTGATTTCAAATTAAAAATGATTTGTTATCGAACGTTTGCTCCAACGACAAACGTTGGATAATGATTTGAAAATCATAGCATTCTGAACAAAAAGGGGAAATTATTTTCAAATTGAAAAATGCCTTAATTTTAACTTGCTTTCAAACGCAATTCTAAAATGTTTTTCAAATGTGGATTATAATACAATGTTGAACTTAAATAAAAATATTTTATCTGGGAATTTATTTCTCATGGTGAGTAACATTTATTATAATATTATATAAAAATTCTGATTGTGCATAGAAAATATTCCTAGAAAATATTGAAGGAATAAGACTTTTAAAGTATAAAAGCTTTTGAGGATTGTAATTTGACTTAGAATACACATTCGAATAATATGAAAATTTATATAAAAATATTTAATTTTTTTAATTTAAATTCATTATTTATTCAAATTAGATGTGAGATAAACATTTGGCACCATAGCTAAAAAATTAAATAATATTCTTTCCGTCCTCTTATTCTTGGAAAGACGAAATTCTTGGCTTCCTTTTTTTGGGGATTGTAGCACCGCGATTATACAACAAACTTATAATTTCTTCATTTTCCCGTTTTATTTTTTTTAATTCGTATTGTTAATCATTGTAATTACATGCTCACAAATAATTTTTATTTTTACAAGAAATAAATCGTTCACTTTTTAAACACATTTAACCACGAAGTAAAAATTTTACTTTAATCGCCATTTTTAATGCTTACATTTATTTGTCGCTTTAGTTTTGCTAAGTTCAGTTTTGATTTGAATTTCACATTTGATTCTAATTTGACAGCAAATTCATAAAGCATTTGATGACAAACGTTTATTTTCAAATCACTATCAATTTGAATTTAACAGGAATGTCACATAAATCAATTCCGATCGAAAGTGATTTCGTTTTGTGTGAAGCAAGATACGAAACCACTTCCACTTAAGATCGGAATTGATTTCTGTGACAGGCCTGTAAATGTTAAAATCAAACAGTTGAAAAACGTTTGAGAATTGTGTTTGATGTCTAATGATAAAGTCATTTCATATCAAAGGTTTGACTTCGTGTTTGTTGGGTATGAACACTCAGGCATATAAATTCATACCTATAAAGTCATACTCTCAGATGTTTAACAATCTTTATTTATTTTGCTGTAGTATTCAGGATATTTTTTCCTTTTTTCACCTGCAGTGGCATGGATATATATGTATTCATCTTTAGGACCTAAGTTCATAAAATTGTTTTCAACAAATAAAAAATATAAAAATGAAGGAGAGGAAAAAATACTAGCAGTCTCGTAAGAACTTATGTGCTGTTGTCATATTAGTCAAAAAAAAAAAAAAAATAAAACAGTTTAGTCTTTTGTTGGTGTGGGTTATATTATATTGCATATTGGTTATTTCATGGAAAGTCTTATTAAAATCTAATTTAAATACAATTTTTATGACATTTATCCTTTACATTTTTTCTTGTCAAATGTTACATTACATTTCGATGAAAATCGAATAAAATTTTTTATCCATACGATGACTAACCCTACGTTTCCACATGCAAGTAATTACTTGCAAGTAGTGTATACGTATTATCAACGAAAAATCGAAGAAACAGCCTATTGGCTAAAAGTACTAAAATTGTGTGAATGTTAGTGAAAAAGTGTGAGTGTATTGAGTTTTTCGAACTTGCACTTGCATGTGGAAACGGGGGGTAAATGCCTGTTCAACAATTTCGCTTAGAAAAATTATATGAAAAACACTCTGTTTTAAAACTATTTTTATTATAAAATTCTATGCAAACGTTTACGTTCGAATATGTTACAGGCAGTAAGAGCGCTTTTGTTGGTAGGTTTTAGTATGTTTCGAATGCAAAGGGTGTCCCAGTATGAAGGCACTTTTTCATTTAAATAAAACCACGTATTTTTTTCACAATTATAACGCGTTGTTTTTTCGTAAAGCGCTCCATTTTTAATAATAGAAATAAACATATCTGAAGCTGCCAAATTTCAGAGTTGCCACTTCGCAATTTTTTTTAACTAAATTAAAAAGTGCACTCATACTGAGAGGCTCTTAAGAACCTTCGACACAAAACAATTGTTATCATTATTTAAAAAATAAACTTCAAAGTAAAACTAAAAAATCATTTATTCGTATTATCGAACAGCAGCAATTAATCTTTTATTCGTACTATAGAATAGTCAGTGCAAACAACTTAGTACGAACTTCTTACCATTGGAAATTTGTGAAAACGAAAGTACGTACTATCGGAAGTCCAATGTATTTATTGTTCTTAAAAAAATTTCTGTATTATATAAATATTTATTATTATACCCTCTACCATTACTAGTGGGGAATGAGGGTATACTAAGTTTGTCATTCCATGTGAAACATTTTTATTATACATCTAAGACCCCATAAAGTATATGTATATATTCTGAAAGAAATGAACAAACTTGGTGTCAAATTGCTTGTAGTTATCTTAAGCAGTTTGAGAATGAAATCAGCAAAATCGGTTCAATAGGATCAGAGCTATGAATCAAAATGTGGAACCACCACCCTAAAAAATTGATAATTTTGTTTCAAAAACTAACATAAATGGTGGAATAATGCACGGAATGATATAAGATTTTCTACAAATTCATTTTATTCGATTGATATCACACTGTTATACTCCCGGAAAACAGTTTACTACGCCTAAAACCTTAATAAATAATGCTTTTAGAATAAAATTGAATACTTCACAGTGACTAGAAATCACACTAATAAATTGTGTGATGATCGCTCCATAATTTAATATAGGCCCCATATAAAGCCCTATCTGGTAAATTAAATAAATACGCCTAAAACCGTAGCAGATATTGATATTACAGTAAAATTTCTTCCAACTTAGCTTCATATGCTTCTCAATTTCACTGTAAACGCTAAAACTAATTTCACCACTGTATTGAAATTTATGTTTTTAATACCAGTAATCACTCTGCAGAATTTTAGGATGATTGGTCCATAACTTACCATGGATCCAATATAAATTTCCCTCCTGAAAATCATTTAAGTTCGGCTTAAACTGTTACGAGTCATGATATTTTATTCAAGCTAGTTAAAATTGCTAAAATAAAACTTTCTGATTGTCGGTCAATAATTAAATATAGGTCTAAACCGCAACCAATTTTAATGCTGATGTCTGTTTTTATAAAGATAAATTAATAATAAATAGATATCACTCCTGAAATATTCGAACTCTAGTTGGAGGGTAGCAAAGATTCGGCACAGCCGAACATAGCACACTAACTTGTTTCTTTTAATGTTATTAAATTATAATGATGTTTAACATTTTCTCAGATTTCATTTAAGAAAAATAATCATTACAAAATACTTACGTTGTTTTGTCCGGAAGCAATTACACTTATTTGATTAAGTTGAAAAATGGATCTTTTACATTTTGTAAGTTTATGATATTAAATTTCTGAAAAATTAAAAATAATTTTTTCAATTTAATCTATTTTCTTCGTTTACCCAATTACGGTTTGCAAACGTTCAATCTTCTTTTGTTTAGTTTTCTGTATCCATGTCATAAGTCCTTTTTGAAATAACCATAATCTACGTTTTCGTTGAATTTTTTTATTTCTTTAGGTAAAGGACTTTTAGACAAAGAAAGGTAAAATAAAAGTTGTATTTTATATTTAGAAACAAGAAACTATTCCTTAATGCTTTAAATGTTCCTTTTTCATTTAATAAAACTTGTTAACAAAAAGGTTTCTTTGGTATGAATTACGAACTTCTTCTTTAAATTGTTAACTTTTTTTTTAAAGAGAACATCTATAAAAAGTTCATGCATTAAAGAAAAATAGGTACAGTAAATATGCAATTGCAAGTTTTTCCTAGTGCGATCCGTGAAGGCAGACTCAAAAGTTTTAGCCGTCTTAGAGCTTTTTGTGAATCAATTGTTAGTGCATATTTTAACCTTTGCAGCATTTTCTTTTGCATATTTTAGTTGAAAGAGCAGTTTTAAGCAAAATTTGAATTTTAGTTTGTGGTGCATATTTCACCTTTTTGATATGTTCTTTTCTCACAAGTGCGGAACAAAAAAAAAATGGATAAAATTTGTTACCAGATGGCTATTCCATTTATACACCCAGAGAAAAAACATGTCTAAATATGGTCACCTCCAACAAAACTATTTTTAAAGCAAACTTTAAACATATTATGTTTAATTTAATCATATTATTGTCACCGACAACCATATTATGTTTTAAATAGTCCTCCATCAAGATGCTACAACCATATTATGGTTGCCTCCGAACCCTTTTGATAAAAAAAAACTAAAAAATAATCTGGTGTGACCTACGTTTCTGCAATAGTTCTAGTTTGCTTGAAAATTGTCATTCAGAGGGTTTCGGGGTCGCTGATTACGAATCTGGTATTAGATTTTTAAAATCCAAAACGCCAGGTTAGTTTTTTTAAAAATGGATCAGATTTGTTTTAAAATCGTTACTTAAAGGTTTTTGCGGGCGTTTTTTTATGAATTTAAAGTCGAATTTAAAAAAAATTAAAAAAAACTGATTCAATTCCGCGGATTTGTTTTTAAAAAATTTATCAGGGTAGCTTTTGAAAATTTAAGATGGATGATTATAATTAGGGATGCGATTTTCATGCAAATGCATGTGTTTGGAGGATAGTATAAAAACGATGTCGACCAGTTATCTTTCCGAATCATTAAATTTGCGTTAAAATGGCATCGATTTGTTTTTGCATATTTTGGTAAAAATGCATATTTTTGCATATTTAGGTTTTAAATGCATATTTTGAGTGCTTTTTTTAATTTCCATATTATAAAAAAAAGTTCTTAAAAGATTTTTTTAAAAACACAAAAAAACCTTTCAAAAGAATATATAAATAGATAAATTTTTTTAGGGCTTTGGACTAAATACAAGATTTTTAAAATTTCGACAAAAGATCCTTCTATACAGCACCTTACAAGGTTAAGGCTTCCAATGGGTTTTTTAAATTTTATCCAAAACTGTTACAAGTTACTTGCTTGACATATGGGTTACGCCGCGTTGCACAGGAAATTAGAAGCCAATTTGGGAAATCCGACAAATTAAAAAAAAAAATTCAAAACACTTGCAAAAAAAATTAAGGATTTCAAAACATAAGATAAGTTTTAAATATTTTTGATCTGATTTGGAATCAAAGTGGGATCTTAAAACGGAATTTTTTTTTATTTTTGTTTTTAGTAAAATCAAAAAAACTATTTTTTCTCGAATTTTTTTATGTGTTTAATGCATAATTTTTATTCTTTTAGTGCATATTTTGGATATTTAAAGCGCATGTTTTCGATTATATTACTGCTTTAAAATCTTATCCCTAATTATAATAGAAAAAAATCCGATATTTTTAATGAAACGAAGAGCAGAAAATTTCAAAATTTGTTTTGTTTTACATGTTAGTTAAGCGAACGAGTCTTGCGCTCGTGTTCTACAAACAGGCAGTTAGATTAATAATTAAGAGAAAAAGAATGTGAGAATTTGAGGCAAACCAAGTTACTGATTATAAGGTATTCAACTACACACAGAAAAAAATCAAGTTAAAAACGTAGAAAACAAGGTTGATTTAAAATTTTTCGGTGGTGATTTTGCTTCATACGTTTTTCATGTTAACTCAACCTGATTTTACAATTACTTGCAAACAACATTTTTTTCTTTTAAAATAACTATAATTCATGTTAATTTAACATTGCAGTAAAGTAAGAGCAAAATGTAATTTATATTGAAATAACCATCCGAATCACGTTGAATGAAAGTTATTTCAAGTTGAAACAACGTGAATTTCATGTAGAATCAAATTGGTTTGAGTGTGATATAACAGTGAGAAGAAGCTTCAGATACAACATATGCATTTATTTAAGAATAATTCAAAACACTTACCCGTGTAACACATGTTTCACTTATTTTGTATTCCCCTTTGTTAACAGAAGCATCAGCAGAATGGCCCGATATGGTTTTCGTCATTATTCTACTTTGAAAACTTGATGTACTATTAAACCAAATAATTTTAATTAAAAGAATACGGGAATTGTCTTCTTTTTAAAACATATTTTAAAAATGAAAAAAGGAAAATGTACATACTTAAGTATGTATGCATGTTAATTTAACAAGATACACTTTTGATTTTAATATAAAACAGGTTTTTATGGATTCAATATTGAATCCATATTTTTTTATATATTAATATTTTTTTTTTTTTTTTTATTTTAACATTGAATACTATTAAATAAACGTGATTTAAGGTTATTTTATTTAAAATTAATAAGAAATAATGATAAATAAAGGGCATACTTTTGCAGAAATTTACCATGATTCTCAATCAACATTTTTCCATGTTAATTTTACATTGGTATTTTTTTCTGTGTGTACTAAAAAAACCAATAAAATTTTGTTTCTTTAGAAAATTTATTTTTTTTTATATTTAAAATATATTATTGTAGTATTAATTAATAGCTGTGGTTGTAGCTAAATTTTAATAAAACATTGTTGAAGTCAATCATATTTGAAATTTCAAGGGAGGAAAACATTTTATTTTTTAATAGAAACAAATTTCGACAAAAGATCCTTCTATACAGCACCTTACAAGGTTAAGGCTTCCAATGGGTTTTTTAAATTTTATCCAAAACTGTTACAAGTTACTTGCTTGACATATGGGTTACGCCGCGTTGCACAGGAAATTAGAAGCCAATTTGGGAAATCCGACAAATTAAAAAAAAAAATTCAAAACACTTGCAAAAAAAATTAAGGATTTCAAAACATAAGATAAGTTTTAAATATTTTTGATCTGATTTGGAATCAAAGTGGGATCTTAAAACGGAATTTTTTTTTATTTTTGTTTTTAGTAAAATCAAAAAAACTATTTTTTATCGAATTTTTTTATGTGTTTAATGCATAATTTTTATTCTTTTAGTGCATATTTTGGATATTTAAAGCGCATGTTTTCGATTATATTACTGCTTTAAAATCTTATCCCTAATTATAATAGAAAAAAATCCGATATTTTTAATGAAACGAAGAGCAGAAAATTTCAAAATTTGTTTTGTTTTACATGTTAGTTAAGCGAACGAGTCTTGCGCTCGTGTTCTACAAACAGGCAGTTAGATTAATAATTAAGAGAAAAAGAATGTGAGAATTTGAGGCAAACCAAGTTACTGATTATAAGGTATTCAACTACACACAGAAAAAAATCAAGTTAAAAACGTAGAAAACAAGGTTGATTTAAAATTTTTCGGTGGTGATTTTGCTTCATACGTTTTTCATGTTAACTCAACCTGATTTTACAATTACTTGCAAACAACATTTTTTTCTTTTAAAATAACTATAATTCATGTTAATTTAACATTGCAGTAAAGTAAGAGCAAAATGTAATTTATATTGAAATAACCATCCGAATCACGTTGAATGAAAGTTATTTCAAGTTGAAACAACGTGAATTTCATGTAGAATCAAATTGGTTTGAGTGTGATATAACAGTGAGAAGAAGCTTCAGATACAACATATGCATTTATTTAAGAATAATTCAAAACACTTACCCCTGTAACACATGTTTCACTTATTTTGTATTCCCCTTTGTTAACAGAAGCATCAGCAGAATGGCCCGATATGGTTTTCGTCATTATTCTACTTTGAAAACTTGATGTACTTTTAAACCAAATAATTTTAATTAAAAGAATACGGGAATTGTCTTCTTTTTAAAACATATTTTAAAAATGAAAAAAGGAAAATGTACATACTTAAGTATGTATGCATGTTAATTTAACAAGATACACTTTTGATTTTAATATAAAACAGGTTTTTATGGATTCAATATTGAATCCATATTTTTTTATATATTAATATTTTTTTTTTTTTTTTTATTTTAACATTGAATACTATTAAATAAACGTGATTTAAGGTTATTTTATTTAAAATTAATAAGAAATAATGATAAATAAAGGGCATACTTTTGCAGAAATTTACCATGATTCTCAATCAACATTTTTCCATGTTAATTTTACATTGGTATTTTTTTCTGTGTGTACTAAAAAAACCAATAAAATTTTGTTTCTTTAGAAAATTTATTTTTTTTTATATTTAAAATATATTATTGTAGTATTAATTAATAGCTGTGGTTGTAGCTAAATTTTAATAAAACATTGTTGAAGTCAATCATATTTGAAATTTCAAGGGAGGAAAACATTTTATTTTTTAATAGAAACAAATTTCGACAAAAGATCCTTCTATACAGCACCTTACAAGGTTAAGGCTTCCAATGGGTTTTTTAAATTTTATCCAAAACTGTTACAAGTTACTTGCTTGACATATGGGTTACGCCGCGTTGCACAGGAAATTAGAAGCCAATTTGGGAAATCCGACAAATTAAAAAAAAAAATTCAAAACACTTGCAAAAAAAATTAAGGATTTCAAAACATAAGATAAGTTTTAAATATTTTTGATCTGATTTGGAATCAAAGTGGGATCTTAAAACGGAATTTTTTTTTATTTTTGTTTTTAGTAAAATCAAAAAAACTATTTTTTATCGAATTTTTTTATGTGTTTAATGCATAATTTTTATTCTTTTAGTGCATATTTTGGATATTTAAAGCGCATGTTTTCGATTATATTACTGCTTTAAAATCTTATCCCTAATTATAATAGAAAAAAATCCGATATTTTTAATGAAACGAAGAGCAGAAAATTTCAAAATTTGTTTTGTTTTACATGTTAGTTAAGCGAACGAGTCTTGCGCTCGTGTTCTACAAACAGGCAGTTAGATTAATAATTAAGAGAAAAAGAATGTGAGAATTTGAGGCAAACCAAGTTACTGATTATAAGGTATTCAACTACACACAGAAAAAAATCAAGTTAAAAACGTAGAAAACAAGGTTGATTTAAAATTTTTCGGTGGTGATTTTGCTTCATACGTTTTTCATGTTAACTCAACCTGATTTTACAATTACTTGCAAACAACATTTTTTTCTTTTAAAATAACTATAATTCATATATAGTTCAGTTTGTGCTTTGTTGTGAAACGGACGTGTATTTTCAACCCCGCATACGATTTTAATTTATTATTAATTAAATTTGATTTTGGAATATAAATACTAAGCGAATGGACGCTAGAAAATATATGATATTTTTTATTTAAATTATTTAACATAAAAGTGAACAATTAAAACGAAAATTAAATAAAGATAAATAAAGCAAAAATATATACATATGTACGTATGAATGTTCATACATGTGTATGTATACATATTCTGTGCACAAACATTTTAGTTTAAATTTCTTATTTTTGGCGTTGTTGTAAAATACAATAAATAATAAAAACATTAAAAGCACAGTAAAACGGTGAAAAACAAAAACAATTTCTTGCATGAGTAAAAACAATGTAACAACAATAAAATTAAATGATAGAAATGCTTATGTGACAGTGCATGCCAACGAAAATAATGTTGAAATAAATAAAACAAGACAAAACAATATTAACTACCTAACGGCTAAGCCAATCTTTCGTACTCGTTCCCTCTCACCCTCTTTATTTACACAAACGGTGGATAGTGACTCATTAAAAAAACTAAAACTAGACCTTGAAACAAGTGTTGCCAGGCCAACAAGTATTGCCGCGTCGTCAAAAATAAATTTAGTGGGAAATGATACCATGAACCAAAACTCAAATGCAATGGAAAACCCCCCTGTAAAAAGTTGCCAAAAGCCTCAAGTCCAAGTTGGTATGGACAGGTATATAACAGTCCTCAAGCGGGGTCGCAGCCCTACCTCTTCAGCTGTTGCTTCGGCATCAAAAGTGCCATCTATTGACAAAATAAATTCCCAAAATCGCTTTGCAATTCTGGAGGATGAATCGTCTGAAGCACCAAACGTCATAAGATCGTCCAAGCCTCCCCCGATATATCTTAGGGAGCATAACTCAAATGATCTAATAAAGAGTTTAATTTCGTTGATTGGTGAAAATTCGTTTTATGTAGCCGCAATAAAGCGAGGAAGCATAAATGAAACGAAAATCCAAGTGAATCATGAAAATGATTTTCGCAAAATTATTAACAAATTTGAGGCACTTAAAAAAAGTTTTTATACATACCAACTCAAGAGCAGTAAAGGTCTCCAGGTGGTGATCAAGGGAATTGATTCATGCGTAGACCCAGAGGAAATTAAAACTTTCTTAGAAGAAAAAGGCTTCAAGATTAAACACGTGGTAAATATTAGAAATAGAGACAAAAATCCACAACCACTATTTCGAGTAGAATTAGAGCCCGGCGACATTAAGTTAAAAAAAAACGAAACGCATCCCATTTATAGTTTAAAATATATTCTACACAGAAAAATCTTAATTGAGGAGCCGCACAAAAAAAATGGACCTGTTCAGTGCTTAAACTGCCAAGAATTTGGCCATACAAAGGCATACTGCTACTTACCCCCTGTTTGCGTAGTATGTGGTGAGTTACACGGTACAGTTTCTTGCGATAAGTCTAAAACCGACCCCAACGTAAAAAAATGTAGCAACTGTGGCGGTAATCACACTGCCAATTATAGAGGATGCCCTGTATATAATATCGTCAAGCAGACGGTTGGACCGAAAACAAATGCCCCTCAAATGCAGGTTGCAAATCAAGTTATCACAAATGCAATTCAAGCCCCCCAGTCTAGTAATAACAGAACCTCTTATGCTAACGTCCTAAAATCAAAACATGAGCCAATGCAAGGTGCCTCGCCAAGTAATGATGAAACTCCAGTTTCTAATTTAAGTCGTTTAGAAAAAACAATGGAAACATTAGTGCAAACAGTTAATAATTTTACGAACACAATGGGTAATATGATGCAGGAAATTCTAAGAATGCAATCGATGTTATTGCAAGCTGTACTTAACAAGCCATGAACTGTTTAAAAATCTGTTTTTGGAACGCAAACGGCATCCGCCAACATAAAAATGAATTAGAATACTTTCTAAAAAATAAACAAATTGATGTCATGTTGGTTTCTGAAACTCACTTGACCTCAAGAAATACGTTTAAAATCAATGGTTATATACTATATGATACTAAGGACCCTCGAGATAGAGCTTGTGGAGGCTCTGCCATTTTGATAAAAGCCCGAATCAAACACTACTTAATGTTTGATCATTGTGAAGATTATCTGCAAGCAACGACTATTTGTGTTGAAGAGCTTAATCGAAACTTAGTAATTTCTTCTTTATACTCTCCACCTAGATTTGCCATATCAGAAAGCCAATATTATAAATATTTTAAATCATTAGGACCCTGTTTCCTCGCCGCTGGCGATTATAACGCTAAACATACCTTCTGGGGGTCACGACTTATAACACCAAAAGGTCGTGTTTTGTTTAACACAATCTCTAAAATGGGTTTAAACGTGGTCGCGAGCGGACAACCAACATATTGGCCTACTGATCAGCAAAAAATTCCAGATGTTATCGACTTTGGCGTGGTTAAAAACATCCCCACAGAAACGATTCATGTTGAAGCTTCCTTAGAATTATCATCCGACCACACACCTACAATTGTTACTATATCGAACCCAAATAGAATTGTACATCCGTCATGTTACTTAGCGACGTCAGCCACACAAATAAATTGGTTAAAATATAAAAAATTTCTCAGTGCCCATTGCCTAGAAAATATTCCGCTTAGTACACCGGAGGATGTGGATCTCTCTATTGTTAACTTTGACAGTTATCTTAAACTAGCTGTTCAACATTCCAGCGTTACCCCCAAAAAAATTAAAAATAATAAAATATATTCTTCAGATGTCGAGCGGCTCTTGACTGAAAAAAGGAGAGTTCGAAGAGAGTGGCAACTGTACAGATCCCCGCAACTTAAGAATTTATTAAAAGAGTGCACAAAAAGGCTAAGAAAGTTACTGCAGACTCAGAAAACGGCTTCTCTAGAAAAATATCTTAAGGAACTTGATGCAACTCCACAATCTGACTACTCATTATGGCGTGCAGCTAGAAATCTAAAAAGGCCAGTTATATCTAAGCCACCATTGAGAAACTTGAATGGTAGTTGGGCAAGAAACGATATTGAAAAAGGAAATCTGTTTGTTAGTCACTTGAAAAACGTATTTACACCAAATATATCTCACAATATTGCGGTCGAGTTACCACCTGTTGCTGCTAGAGCAGCTATTCCCCTCAGATTTGAGATAAGAGAAATCGAACAGGCTATTTGTGACTTAAACACTAAGAAGGCACCTGGTATTGATAAAATCAGTAATAAAATGCTTTTAGAGCTACCTCGCACAGCAAAGAAAATTATTCTTTTTATTTTTAATGCTATTTTACGCCTTGAATACTATCCTCAAAAATGGAAGGTTTCCTTAGTTACCATGATACCAAAGCCAGGTAAAGATCATACAAAAGTTGAGTCATATAGGCCTATTAGCTTATTATCAAATATGTCAAAGCTATTTGAGAAATTATTAGTTTCAAAATTAACACCGATTTTAAGTGAAAATAGATGTATTCCAAACCATCAGTTCGGATTTCGAAGAAAACACAGCACAATCGAACAGACTCATCGAATAGTAAATGTCATAAGAAAAGCATTTGAAGAAAAAAAATACTGCTCAGCACTCTTCATCGATGTTTCGCAAGCTTTTGATAAAGTCTGGCATGAAGGCTTATTACATAAATTGAAGCAAAATTTACCAGCAAACACACACAAGCTGCTAGAAAGCTACTTAGTCGGTCGTCAATTTATTATTAAAGAAGGAAATTTCTTAAGTTCACCTCAGCCCATTGGCGCTGGAGTCCCACAAGGCAGCATCCTGGGCCCTCTATTATATTTAATTTATACTTCGGACATGCCAACAAGCAACTACACCCAAACTTCAACATTTGCAGACGATACAGCATTTCTAAGCGTCCACGAAAACCGTTATGAAGCATCTCGTTACTTACAGCATCATATATTTCAACTAGAAATATGGTTAAGACAATGGAGGATAATGGTCAATGAGCAAAAATGCGTGCATATAACATTCACCTTGCGCCGGGAATCTTGCCCCCATATTACAATCAACAATCAAATAATTCCTCAACATTCGCATGTAAAATATCTCGGTATACATCTGGATCGGCGATTAACGTGGAAATGCCATATAGAGGCAAAATTAACTCAAATGAAACTAAAAGCCATTCAAATTCATTGGCTTATTGGTAGAAACTCTGTCCTTAGTCTCGACTGCAAACTTCTTCTTTACAACTCCATCTTAAAGCCAATCTGGTGCTATGGTATTCAGTTATGGGGCACTGCCTCGGCCTCTAATATAGAAAAAATTCAAAGACGCCAAAATAAAATTCTTCGAATAATCACAGCTGCCCCTTGGTATGTAAAAAACTCAAATATTCACAAGGATCTCAATGTTCCATTAGTCAAAACTATGATTACGAAATATGCAGTAAAATACTTAAAAAGGCTCGAATTGCATCCAAACCCACTAGCACGAAATATTTTAAATGGCAGCGGCCACACTCGCTTAAGAAGAAGACACTGCAGCACTTATCCAATTAGATGAGCGACAAACACCTCGATAAGTGAACAGAACCCGTGATGAAGAAAATTTTTGTCTGGCACTGGCAGGACATAAAATAAAGTATTAGGTTAAGATTTGATTAATTATTGTTAGTTCATATTTAAATGTATGAAGATTCAATAAATAATATTGAGAAAAAAAAAAAAATGTTAATTTAACATTGCAGTAAAGTAAGAGCAAAATGTAATTTATATTGAAATAACCATCCGAATCACGTTGAATGAAAGTTATTTCAAGTTGAAACAACGTGAATTTCATGTAGAATCAAATTGGTTTGAGTGTGATATAACAGTGAGAAGAAGCTTCAGATACAACATATGCATTTATTTAAGAATAATTCAAAACACTTACCCGTGTAACACATGTTTCACTTATTTTGTATTCCCCTTTGTTAACAGAAGCATCAGCAGAATGGCCCGATATGGTTTTCGTCATTATTCTACTTTGAAAACTTGATGTACTATTAAACCAAATAATTTTAATTAAAAGAATACGGGAATTGTCTTCTTTTTAAAACATATTTTAAAAATGAAAAAAGGAAAATGTACATACTTAAGTATGTATGCATGTTAATTTAACAAGATACACTTTTGATTTTAATATAAAACAGGTTTTTATGGATTCAATATTGAATCCATATTTTTTTATATATTAATATTTTTTTTTTTTTTTTTATTTTAACATTGAATACTATTAAATAAACGTGATTTAAGGTTATTTTATTTAAAATTAATAAGAAATAATGATAAATAAAGGGCATACTTTTGCAGAAATTTACCATGATTCTCAATCAACATTTTTCCATGTTAATTTTACATTGGTATTTTTTTCTGTGTGTACTAAAAAAACCAATAAAATTTTGTTTCTTTAGAAAATTTATTTTTTTTTATATTTAAAATATATTATTGTAGTATTAATTAATAGCTGTGGTTGTAGCTAAATTTTAATAAAACATTGTTGAAGTCAATCATATTTGAAATTTCAAGGGAGGAAAACATTTTATTTTTTAATAGAAACAAAATGGTAATTCAAAAGAGAATAATAACGTGAAAAAATGTTCAAGGGAAACAATTCCGCTTATCGTAAATAGTTTTTTTCCTCGCTTTTTGCTCACTTTTTCCTTTGATTCTCTCACTTTATTTTTGCTGGGTAACAGCATATGTATGTAAAAAGTTCTTCTTATAATTCGGATATTAAGGACAAACTGATATTTTGCTCAACAAAAAGCAAAACAACAGGTAGATTGCATATTTTACTACATAAAATTTAAAAAGTTCAAAAAGCTAAAGTTGTAATCAAACTTTCCTCCAATACTAAATATTTTGCTTTATTTTTTTACTTTTCTTTAAAATATATGTATACGTATATTTTTGAACACAAATTTCATTGGTTTTTAATATTTTTTCTTGTTTTTTTAACATTCACTTGAACTGATAGCGTGAAAAATTATTCACGCGTTTTTCTCTTCTCTTAAAATATAAAACCCTAAATTTTAACACAGCTAGAAACAGTTAAAACAAACTCCAAAGAAACCGATAAATTTATGTAAAACCAGGGTTTAAAAAACTGCAGTCGAAACCAAAAACTGTCGAACAAAAAACGAATATTTGTGTACAACGTTTCGCTTTTTGAGTTGGAATGGCATCGACTGCTTACATTTAATGAATCGGAAGTAAAAGCAATAGTTTTTTTTGGCCAATCGCAAATGAAGAATGCAGTTTTTCTACTTTGACTGCTGTTTTTGAAACGCTGTATAAAACATTAGTTGTAGTCCTAAAAAAAATGTAGACACAACAGTTATAAAAAAAATTAATTTCATCTAAGCTGAACAATAATAAAAATAATGATATTAAAAATAATGAAATTAATAAAAGTGGTTTTCCTATTGTACATAATCATAATGGAAAGCAAAAGCACAGGATGGAAAAGAACAATTATTTACATTTGATTGTTAAAATAAACAGACGGATCTCTTCGAAGTTGTATCAACAGCAATAGATGGTGTTTTGATAAAGAATACAAACAACAACGACAACAATAATATGTATTATGAATGTCAAATTTAATACAATTTATTATACTTTTTCCATTATCTCTGATATTGTGGCACTGTCTGTGTGTTATAGCCAAACTGGTTGAATCTTTTACCACTTAAACTTTTTATGCTTTACACACTTGACTCAAATGCACTAAAACTCATACACACAACGAAAAGAGCCACGTGGCGGCAATTTGAACGTTCGTTTTTTTTTCGTTGCCCTTATTTAGGGTTATGCCTTTAGGGCTTGAGGTAAAAGAAAGACATCAAAGGCACACAAAAAAAAGTAAAAAGAGAAATAACAGGGAACTGGTAAATTGCTACTGGTATCGTTGGCTTTATTGTCCTTATCCTTATTTTACATTGTTTTGATAGTAAATTAATGTTGAAACCACCAACAACAACGCCAACGACTTCACCAGCAGCAACTCTAACAAGGTTGGTTACAATCATTAGCAATGTGCGTAACATTTTCAAAAGAATAGACACACGACTTTGCCATCCACCGCTCCTTCAGCTGACTATGTTTAAAAAGTCTACTTAATAAATATTAAAATAATTATATAACAAAGGAAACTACAACCAACCATCTTGATTTTTTTTCTTTTTCAAAACAAGCAACCAGAAGAAAGAAAACAACAAATTTTACAAATCATAATCCAAATTCCTTTTACATTTATTCCTGTTAGGGAAAATAACAATACTAAATCGAAGGAACAAAAGGGAAAAATTAAACTAATTGTAATTAAGCAGTTGAGGAATTGTGGCAAAGTAATTTCCCTGAAGAATGTAATTTAATTAAAATTGTTAAAGGCGCTGCGACTGGATTAAATACATGACTTATTGTAAGATATTGGGTTAAAAAGCGTTATCAGGTATAATAAATTGGGACACTAATAAGTCACCGGTATCTTTTTAATGAAACTATTAGGGTTTTTCATGGGAAGAGAACCCGTTGTAGTTCTAAAGATCCAAGGTAGTTCAATAGGTTTGCCAAACCAGTTAGTTAGAAGAAATTTTCCAGAGAAATAAAAGAAATGTGTCGATATTTTTTTAAGAAACGACGGGTTAATTTTTTTAAGAACGGTACTTTGGATCTAAATATGTGCTATATATCTACATGGATTTATTATTCCCGTCGTTTCAAATTGGAACAAAGGGCCATAATTTGTGCGTCACGGTTTGTAAAATAAATTAAAAAGTCGTAAAAAATTATTGAATAAAACCTCTGTAAGTAATTAAATCCTTATACCGTGTTCAGATATGCACCTTTATTGAGTTTTACGCAATAAATGCCATTATTGAGCTCAATATTCCATATAAAATTGCAATAAAGTTATTGCTCAATTAATACGAAATTGTTATAATATTGAGTAAAAATTCAAATGCAACACTGTCACAAGTATGTTCAGTGAGCCCAAGGCGAATTTAAATTCGCCTTGAATGACTGCACAAAACATTTTTGTTACTGTTTTAACATTTGGCAGCTAAAATGTCAGAAAAAGAAAACAAAAAAAGCAAAAAATGTCGCGTCCAGTTGAAGGTAAGTTTAAATATTAAATTTTTTATTTAAAATTAAAATCAAATAAAAACCAATTTCTTTTTATTATCCACAGATGTAAAAATAAAGAAAAGAAGAATGGGGTGGAATGAAGCCAGTGAAGCCGCCCTATTGGATATGTGGCCCACCAAAATGGATGGTCTTCGTGGGCAACGAAAAAACGGCCACATCTATGCTGAAATGGCAGATGAGCTGAAACAGCAAGGCCATTCTTGTAGCCCAAGAGACATTCAAGTAAAATTACAAAATTTTACACAGCAACTGCGTAGTATTTCTTTTATAAATTAGCAAAATGTTTTTAAAATCAGAGTTTTTTCCCATTTTTGTAAATTTAAAAACACAATTCTCGTGACCAAAATATAAACAATATTATTTTTTATTAGCTGTCAAACGTTAATTGAGTTAGCTAAATTGTGTATATGTGAACAGAAAGATAATTGTGTCAATAAACAGAATATTGACTCAATAAAATATGTATATCTGAACACGGTATTAGTGTTCAGAGAGAATTGATTCAACAACTTCAGGCAAAAATTTACAAGCCCATAATTTAGTCGTCGGCAGTAACTTCAAATTCACTCTTATATTATTGTTTCCATTTTTTATATTATTTTGTGTTGAATTTTCTGTTTACAAAATAAACAAAATTTAATGAAAGTATAATACAAGGTAAAGGAGCAGGTCATGGAGAGCATGATCAATCGCCACTTGGTAAATCATCTGGAGTCCAATTCACTTTTGTGTGATATACAGTATGGAGACCTGTTAGCGTTTCTTTCGGAACGTTGGAGTCGTTCTATCCACCAATTTGGAGAAAGCAAAGTGGTTGCTCTAGGTATTTCCAAAGCGTTTGATCGTGTGTGGCACGGTGCACACGTTTCTAAGCTTATTGCGTTTGGTGTCGGTAGTGATTTCTCTCGATTAATATCGAGCTTTCTCAAGGACCGCTCTATACGTGTTGTTATAGATGGGTCTCATCGTTCTTTCTCCTACACTTTTTCTTATTTTTCTTAACGACCTCCTGGGTCTAACTTCCAATCCTATCTATTCTTTCGCAGATGACAGCAGCAGTTGTCATTAATTTTTCTATGATCGTAGACCTCTATGAGGCTAAAGCTGTGAGACAGAATATAAATGGCACACTCAATCTTGACCTTACGACAATTTCCGAGTGGTGTCTTGCGAATAGTGTCGATTTTAATGCTCGTAAGACCCAATGTTGCATGTTGACCCACAGACGTCTTGTGGAGTCAGCATCTTCTGCATCTATGGGAGGTATAGCTATTGAGGAATCAGACACTCTTTATGCTCTGGGCATGAAAATTCAATGTGATGTTCGTTGGAACCAACATGTCTTTCAAGTGTCGAAAGAAGTATTCAAGTATCTTGGTTTTTTTAAACGGTGCAAGAGCTACTTCACTCCGCCTGATCACGTCACTAGTTATATCGTCTACATCCGACCGAAAATGGAATACAACATTCATATCTGGGCAGGTGCTTCAAGTTCTGTCTTGAAGCTTCTGGATCGGGTGCAAAGGAGTGCGTTGAAGCTTATCAATGACAGTAGGGTATCCAGCTCTATTGACTCTTTGGAGCATCGTCGGAATGTGGGTTGTGCGGCATTGTTCTATCGATATTACCACGGAAGGTGTTCATCTGAGATGGGAGAATTCATCCCTGAGACGCGCGTAGTAGTCGCCTTTCCAGCAGGTCACATTCGTTTGTTTTCGACTGTCCAATGTATCGTACAACGCATTGCAAAGAAAATTCGTTTCTTGGTCAAACTAGCCGTATGTGGAATAGGCTCCCGGTAGAAGTCTTCCCAGTCGGCTACAATTTGGCAAAATTAAAATTTAATGCTCACAAATACTACTCCCTATTTCCTTCTCCCCATAACCTATTTTCCTAATACACTCAAAAGAAAAATCAATCCATCTATACTCAAATCAATCCAAGCGGTATTAATAGTACGGTGAGTACGGATTTTCTTGAATCAAGTACAGAAAGATTGATTCAAGTACGGATTTTCAATCGCAAAATACTTAAATTATTCATATTCAATCCCGTTTCGTACTTGAAATAATCCGAAAATGAGATTGAGTTAAGTAAAACTAAGATTGAATAAATCTTCAAATGCGCTTGAATTCGCTTAAATGCGAATCCGAGAGCGCCAGTTACACATATCGTTGACGGCGATCCAAATTTACTAAAATTGAAATATTTTGACGATGGCGGCGAAAATACAGCCGTCAGCTATACCAAATAATGTTAAGTGCGACTTTAATGTTTGTTGATTACAATTTGGTTTTGAAAACATTCGTATATTTTTCAAAAATGTTAAAAGCACAATAATTAAAGAATGAAAAAAAAACTTATCTCTTCCGTTTTGTTATTTGTTGCATTATGCATTTTGAATACTTTTTTGGTGTTGTCACCCCATGTTTACTCGTGAGTTAACTCAACAGTTCAAAGCGGGAACTTTCTCACAAAAAATTTTACAGACATACTTTTTCTGTAAATTGGCGAGAAATATCCTTACGTAACAGCTATTTTTCGCCAAAAATTTTACAGACGCACACAAGTGAGAACATCAGTTGCTTGTTTCAATTTATGGTATTTTTGTTTCATTTCTCACGTTTCAATCGAAAAGTTTCACTACGCGGCAGTTACAGAACATGGGCACTGGTATGGGTTTCGCAACATTCCTCTGGCAACACTGCATTAAATATTTTAAATACGGAGTCAGTACCTCTCGGGTACGCCAAAAGCAGCATTTTCATTTCGCTAGATTGAGCACATGCAGGATTGCTAGTAAATTTTGGGCCAGCGGAGGTCGTCACAATCGCTGAACTATAGCCGAAATAATATATATCGCATGATATCGATGTTAAAAGGTCTATTGCTATCGGAGGACATGAGAGTAGACAGTAGTACATTTTTTAGCTGCTTTTAACTCTAGGAAAAAGAGATAGATGTATATCTATTCATTAAATGTTTGGCATGGTATAATATTCTCTGCAAGCATTATCGGAATTATAATTTAGGATATATTTAACTTAATGGATTTTTCTTGTTTTATGTTCAAATTTAAACGCAAACTTGGTTTAAATTTAAACGTGATACTTTTGTATAGATACATATTAATACTAATTTAATTCTAACTTACGTCCTGCCAAAGTTAAATTTATAAATAATGTACATGTATATGTTTTCATTTCTTTAAGGCATAAATTAATCTAATAAATATAATATTCAACACAGACATGGCAGAATATATAATAATGATTCTTCATCATCCCCATCATCTTGCTAGGAGACACAGACAGCATCAACTTAAACCATTTTCGTAACATTAACCTGGCTTCCAGAGCCTGTCTAGTCTGACAAAAAGTAAATAAAAAATAAATGAAGCCAACAAAAATTCAAATATGAGCAAGGAATATGTATGGATTATATAAAAGTTACAAATTAAAGTTGACATTGACGTGTTTCTTTTACGAGAATACATCTTTATAAACAATGTTGTATTTTGTATTTGTGAGCGTATACATGTTTTATGCATACCTTTTTAAATGAAATAAATTTTTTTTCTTTTTGATTCATGAATATTTGATGTTTTTTTTTTACTTAATGCTAAAACACACAATAATGTTCCCCAATTTCCTTTTAGCATTTTTTGGGACATAGAATTTATGCAGGTTGGTAATTGAACGTCAAACTAAATCAAAATCATTGTGATCGATCAATCAATACATTAGCTGTCTTCTGTCAATGTATCCCTCATTACAATGTAACTGTTTATGTGTGTGTGGTGGTTCGACAACTTCTGTGGTGTCATAATGTTTGAAATCACCCTTAAAGAAAATTAGTTCAAACTAATTCAACTTCTTTAATACGACATGTTCATGTTTTTTTTTGTCCGATAATGTATGATTGTTATTGATAACAGTGGTGATAATTTGAAAATTGGATACAAGAAAACGGTCATTAAATTGAAATCGCATGAAGGAGCAGGGTCTTTAATGTTTTAGCTATTTTGTTGTGTTACAAAACTCAACTGGATTAGGCAATAAATAATCCTGATCCACTTTGCTTGATAATTCTACACCACAATATTTCTTTAAATTATTAAAAACGATTTTTTCTAAATTTTAAACCAATTTTTTCAACATTCAGCATTTCTGCGAGATTCGTTGTCGTGCTCGAATTCGTTATCGTTTGAAATTATTTTCGCTTTCATTTAAATTTAAGACAACAAAAATTTAAACACAAAAATTTCAACACTTTCGACTACGTCATGTACGCTTTTAAAAATGGACAGTGTCTATGTAGTATAATTTCAGGTATTTTTTCAAGTAAGCTCTTGTTTTCGAGATAAACCGTTATTTCGAAAATGGACGAGGCTGCACAACATATATTCGCCTACATAAAAAACGATTTAGTTAATTTTATAAACTAAAAAAGCTTTCGCAGTACAATTAACTTAAGGTGATGCTAAAATTTTGTTTTTAATCTGTGTAGACGTTTTACAAAAATTATATTTTTTTGGCAAAAAAAAAAAAAAAAAAAAAACAATTTATTAGCAATTTTCAAATTTTTTTATTTTTTAAAAAGGCATACAAAATTTCAAAATGCAGCTATGCAGGTAATTTTTTCTACACTTTTAGAATACAAAGCTCCGAACAAACAGGCCCTAAATTTATTAATTAATAAATCTGTCCACAACTTTGGTATATAAGTTTGTCATTCCGTATGTAATTTTTACAATAATAATCTTAACACGTTGTGACGTTTTTTTTGGCGCACGTTGGTTTAACTAACTAATATTGTCACAGTATTGTGGATTACGTAAAAAAACTAAAATAAATTTAATATAGTTAAATTTAATTTTCATTAAATTATTTTTTTGAAGAAAGGAATTTCACAACATGAAAATTAATTAAAATTTCTATTGATAATCTTTCATTCTTGACCGTGGCCGGGATTCGAACCACGGACGGCAGGTTACCATGACATGTTTCGATCGCAACCACTCGATCTCCTCAGATGGAGCAAACTTCGATCTACCAAAGTTTAAAATACAATTTGGTTTCAGGATTGTTGTTTGACTATTGACATCAGCAGTCGTCGATGGCTGCGTGTGTTAAACGGCAAATCCATCTGAGGAGATCGAGTGATTGCGATCGAAACATGTCATGGTAACCTGCCGGCCGCGGTTCGAGCCCCGGCCACGGTCAAGAATGAAAGATTATCAATAACAATTTTAATTAATTTTCATGTTGTGAAATTCCTTTCTTCATAAAAATAATTTAATGAAAATTAAATTTAATGAACTTAAGCCTAATTAAAAATATTAAAAATTTGGATTAAAAACCATAAATAGTTCAACAAAATAACTACAACACTAATTTAAGCAAAATTTCCTTTAAAAAGAAAATTGAAGCAAAATTACCTATAAAAAGTAAGTTTAAGCAAAATTCCTATAAAAAGTAAATTTAAGCAACATTTCCTATAAAAAGTAAATTTTAGTAAAAATTTCCTATAAAAAGTAAATTTAAGCAACATTTCCTGTAAAAAGTAAATTTGTGTAAAATTTCCTATAAAAAGTAAATTTTAGTAAAAATTTCTTATAAAAAGTTAATTTAAGTAAAAATTTCCTATACAAAGTAAATTATAGTAAAATACCCTATAAAAAGTAAATTTTAACAAAATATCATATAAAAAGTAAATTTTAACAAAATTTCCTATATAAAGAAAATTTAAGCAAAATTTCCTATAAAAAGTAAATTTAAGCAAAATTTCCTACAAAAAGTAAATTTAAGCAAAATTTCCTATAAAAAGATAATTTTAACAAAATTTCTTATAAAAAGCAAATTTTAACAAAATTTTTTATATAAAAGTATATCTTAGTAAAATTTCTTATACAAAGTAAATTTTAACCAAATATCCTATATGGGTCATTCTACGTTAAGAGGTTATCTGATATTAGGAATGGCGGCGTGATAAAAATATTTAAAATAATAACTTTTTTCAATATAATAGTATTTAATCAGGTTGTTTGAATGCATGTTTAATAATGGCCAGTCAAGTAATCTACTTTTACCGGTATTTTAAGAGACCAGGGGAGATACTCTACACAGGGTAAATACATGAAGGCCAGGACAGGATACCTTACTTTACAGGGAAAATATAAATTGAAAACAAACCTTATTTTCGTAAGAATCAACTTTATGTATTCAATAGTTGGTGATAGTTTAAAACAAAAAAAATTAGACTAAAATTTCCATACAGTCTTCTTTTATGTAACATGGAAAACCTAAATATTTAGTATCTGCTTACATAAACGTAGTCGAAAAAAAGTAAATTATGGCCCCTATTACGGTTCACAACTCAACTCAGTTGAGTTGTCATTTCTTAATTTTTGTATTATGGTTTACAACTTTGCTGTGTTGCGGTGAACAAAAACATAACAAAAATTACAACTGATCACAACCAGTTGTCTTAATTACAACTCAACTGAGTTGAGTTGTGAACCGTAATAGGGACCTATTTAATTGCATATATTTAGAAATATATGGTAACAAAAACATATAGAGCATCTATGCTCCAATAAAAACTTTAAACTTAAATAAGAACTTTTACTTAAAACAACAAACATTTAAAAATATAACGATTGATGATAGTAAAAAGTTGGTTAGCACGATTTTTTATAATTTTTTATATTAAATAAGGCATACATACATTTTAAAAGCGTTAAAACACTTATAACGTATAAAGTGGATATGTGTTGGCTTAACGTAAAATAATATACATGAAATACTAAGAAAGAAGTAAAATCTCACTTCCTTATCTACCCTGGACGTAAAATCTCTACCCTGGCATCAGATGAAGCAGGGGAAATACGGCAGGGGAGAGATTTTTTCATTAAAAAACTAGCACAATCAGAAAAATATGTATCGTAACGAAAAAACTAACTAACAAAATTTCCTATAAAAAGTAAATTTAAGCAAAATTTCCTACAAAAAGTAAATTAAGGCAAAATTTCCTATAAAAAGATAATTTTAACAAAATTTCTTATAAAAAGTAAATTTTAACAAAATTTTCTATATAAAAAGCAAATTTTAACAAAATTTTTTATATATAAGTATAAAGTATAAATTTCTTATACAAAGTAAATTTTAACCAAATTTCCTATATAAAAAATAAATTTTAGCAAAATTTCCTAAAAAAGTTAATTTTAGCATAGTTTCCATAAATAGTGAATTTTCGCAATATTTCCTCTAAATAGTAAATTTTAGCAAAATTTCCTATTAAAAGTAAATTTAAGCAATATTTTCTATAAATTGGTAGATTTTATCAAAATTTGCTATAATTAGTTTTCAAGTTGATTTTTTTATTTGTTTAGCAAACAGATGTTCGGCGCTCATTTTCGACTTAGATCGGAGCACAAGTGACCGATAAAACTCGCTGAATTTGTAACATTTAGATTGCTTAACATTGCGCTGAAGGGCGTTCACATTATCGGAACATGAAATGCAACGAAAATTGGTACAATGCGCTGATAGTGTGATCTTAGCTTTAGAATCTATTACATTGATAAGATTAACAAGGTCTGCAAGGGTAGTTAACTATAAATAATGAAAACCGCTAGTGTTATGAAAAAAGGTCAAATTTGTGTTGAAGGCGTGTTACTTTTTCGTACATTTTTTTTGGATTTTTTTCTTGAATTGATCTTTTCCAGCTTTTCTAAATTTAAATTCCTTCAAAATTAAATTAAAATCATTAGAAAATTAAATGATTTATAAATTAACTGTGTGATAAAAACATTCCGACTTCTTAAATACACATGTTTATTAATGTAATAAAATTTATCGCTATTTATAAAACAAATCTTACATTTAAAATTAAGCCACAAAAATCACGCTTTAATGGCAATAAAGAGAATCCTCACATCGTGTGGAAAGAAGGGATCTTAATTATTGCCATCTCCAATTGACAGTAAAATTTGTTAGCTGCATACAAAGTAAATGACAGAAACCTGCTGCCGTCTGTCAAGCAAACGATAAAAATATTATCCAAGCAAAAAATATTGTTTTACACTAAATGCCTTTATGCCAAAGGAAAACAAAACAAAAAAAAAGTTTCAAAATATCGACGAACCCCCTCATTAACAGGATGAAATGAAAAAAATCACAATCAAACATAAAAGAATGCCAAGCACAGTCAGGCAGGCACAGTTGTATTTGCAGGAAAGGCGTTTAAAGCACGAAAACAAATCAACCAAAGCAAATTAAGAAGAAACATTTAAATAGCAAAACAAATCCGGCTGGCATTTTTTTGTTATAAAACGTATAAATTTAAGTTCATTCCCATACAAGAATTTATCATTAACAAGAATTTACAACATGATTTAACAAAAAAGGATACGAACCAGTACCAGCAACAAAAAACAACCAGTCGGCAGCAGCATCACAAAAACCATTATTAGAAAAACTAACACACACACAGCCATACACACCCACTCTTTCTCACCACAGGCATATTTTCTTAAACTTCCTTTTCCGAGTTGTTGTATTTAACTGTTGTGTATTGTTGATGCTTTACAACACCCATATGCGGGATAAATATTTTCATCCCCTTTGTAAGCCTTAAGACTTTTTCTACAACAAAACCACAGAAACATGAAATTCTACCAACAAGAAACGACAACATGAATAAAAATAAAAAGCACCCACAACTGGTACCAACTGTTGGGGTCACAACATTGTTCTTAACCTTCATCTCTTTTGTTTCATTTTTATTTCTTTTGCTTTTATGTCTTTATAACATTTTTTTGGGGGAATTTTATTTTTTTTTCTCTTCTATTCATTTTATTTTGAGGAAATCCTTTATTCATTTTGAGATTTGCGTAAGCAGGTCTATGGCATGAACAGCTTTTGTTAAAAAAAATCTTTTACAACATTTTTACAGCCCAACAAAACAATGATTATTGTTTGCACGTTACAATACCAAGTGCGAATACAAGAATTTTTTGTTTTATTTCCTTCATAATTTAAAAAATCTATTTATATTTATTATTTGCATCCTTTTCTTGAATAGGATTAAAAGAAATGGTGCGATATGCTCATTTATTAGACTTAACCCCTTTTTAAAAGGAAACCATTTGTTACATTATTGTACTATATTTGTTGGTGTATTCTGCAATTAGGTTATTCGATAATCTTTAAGGTAAGGGGTTAAGCGCTTTAATCAGTGTTGCCAACTTTTTACTATCAAAAATAGCTTAATTTATAGCTAAAAATGATTGAATGCTGCACAATGGGCGATTTTGGAAAATAAGGAAATAATTCTGGATTTTTTTTAACGGTTAGTCCAAATAATATGAACTTTCAGGTGTCATTTTAGGATTTGTATTTGAGTTTTTAATTTGGGGTCAATAGACATAAAATAACGGCCGACAGAAGTTACCAAAATAGGCCACCCAGGGTATTACAAAATATTAAAAATGATCTAGAATTTTAAAATTTTTCGCAGTTTATTGAATAATGGCTTCAATGAATTTTACAATTGTAAAAACTTATTTTAGTTTTAAAAATTAAGATAAAATTCCTTACAACTTGATGCATAATCTTATAAATAAACACGGGAAAAATTTTTTTGTCGATGATTCGTTAAAAAGGTTGTTGTGCTCTAAGTTGTTCTCCCAAAATGTTTTTGATTTCATTTTGCACTTGCAAACATACATGTATATAAAGTTTATATTATAAACGTATTATGACAGGGTTACCGTTAGACATTTTGAAAAATAAAGTCGCGCAAAAACGTCGTTTAAGAAAATAAAAGTCGGTAACTTTTTTAATGACTTTTAACGAAGATCTGTGTTCCTATTTTTTACTATGATAAAATTTCACGAAAATCTTAAAAATTAAATACAGGGATATGCACAATAAATTTTTTTCAAAATTTTTGGAATTAAAGGGTTTGAAAAGCGTTTAAATTTATCTTGCAAACATAATTTGCCGTTCTTTAAAATGTGTACGTTTTTATTGTATAACGCACATGTTCTTTCGAAAGTAAATTTCAAGTGGTCGAGTTTCGGCCACCGGGCGATGCTAGTATAATATAATCGGAACGAATTTGAATCTTATGGTGGCAAATACAAGGACCGAGTTAGGTTAAAAGTAAAAATTTTTATTTTGGAAGTTGGGACTTTTTATATACATTTTAAACAATCTTAAGTCAGTATTTTATTTGGCTGCGGTTTAGATTTATGTATCATTTTTTGCCAACCATCAGAAAGTCTGGGGAATGGACTGTGACAAGTAAAGGTTGAAAGTTCTTCATTGCCACTCACGTGGGAGTGTCCAAGGATGATTCCTTTGCTTCACAGTAAAAGCACCTCACCTCACACCAGGTATTCCCCGGGCAATGGCTTAGAACACCCGTTCAGAGGCTAGCTATAGTGAGAAGGCGGCTAAGTAACCTGAATGGTTGAAATACGTCTCAGGTCAGTAGGAAGAACTTCTGAAACTTAGTTTCTGTAAAGTATCCTGATGGCTCGTTAAGGGCGTCTCAGGAAGTAGAAGGAACGCGGATAATCTCTGCCTTTGAAAAACTTTACAGACTGCCTGCCTGGAGGTTGCTGGCAGCCCCAGCTCCAGGATCGGATGCGGAAGCCTAATAAGCTACCGCATCTTAAATAACACTTATTTATGAAACCTCAACTATATTGGGGCCCTATGCTCCTTATAGGATCGTCGGGAACATATATATATCAGGAAGTCTCATGTTTTATTTCTATTTTAAAACTTAATTTGAACTAATTCGTAACAGTTTCAGACGTACTGAAATTATTTTCAAGAGGAAAATTTATATTATATCCATGTTAAATTATGTATCAATCATCATAATATTGTGTAAACTAATATTCGAAGTTAAAGTGAGGGAAACATTTTATTGCTAAATAGAAACAAAATTTTGTTAATCATGAAAAAAGTTATGTTAAAAACAACAATAGTTTGCTTGTTGCCATCCGAGGACCATATAATTTTTTTAACCGTACACTAACCATGTCTGTTCTCTGCGTGTAGTTTGATTTCAACTAATTAAAACCGAATTAGACTGATCATCACGACCTTTGACAATGTAATTTCTAGTCTTATAAAGCTATGACACATAAATTTTCATTACAATAGTATTATTCGTTACGGTTTTATGCGTAAAAAACTGTTTAAATAGGGCCTTCGATAAATTATAGACCGATCTTTACGAAAGTTAGTAGTATGATTTCTAGTTGTAAAAAATGGAAAACCTTATCCGTATAAATCTGCCAACATTTCTTTTAGTTTTCGTAACAAAATTATACATTTTTTTGGGTGTCTGTTGCACATTTGAATATATGTATTTCTCCTGTCCTACTACAGGACGACAAACATAGCTATATCGACTTAGAATTACTCAAGCACCCAGAATAAATGAATTTAATAGGGTCTGAGAATAATACAAAAAAAGTTTCACATAGAATGACAAAATTAGTATACGCAACTAGTTATGGAGGGTGTAAAAAGCAAATCTAGGAATTAAAAAAAAACTTTAGATACTAAAATTTATATTTGTTTATTAACAGATTTAGTTTGAAAGATATAGTGACATTTAATACTTGCACAATTAACACCATTTTTTTATTATTCGCCTAATATTTCACGAATGACCCTCCAAACTCTTAAATATTTTCTGGATTATAAATCTACACAAAAAGCTTTTCCATTAGAAAAGAGTCGCATTGGTTAGTATATCAGGATATCTAACTTGTATCGCAAGGATGTTCAAAATTATGTATTTTTAGGTTAGTCCTTAAAACTTTGCAAAATCCAATTGTTTTGCCCCATTTTGCAATTAAACCCATTTAAAAAGTCCTGAAATACTTGGAAAACCCCTTTACTTTTTATATAATATTCTATACATATTAGGGTATTCATTTAATCGGGATTTTGCTTTAATCGGTTAATCGCTCGATTAATTTACCGAGGTTTTGGTTCAATCGGTTTATAAACGGTTAATTTTGTTATTGATCGGTTAACCGATTTATAAAGTTTTGTTATAAATTAAGTAATTTCAATTAATAAAAAATGCAAAAATTATTTGAATTTGGATTATTTGGAATTGATTAGTAAAAAAAACTTTAACAAAACAAACAAAACAATTCTTAAACTTAAATGAGCAAAAAAGTAATTCATAAATATGTAATTCATATGAGGAGGTCCATAACAAAACGCAATAATTACATTTTTCAAGTTTTTTGATTGTTTTGATTGAATCCTATTCTACACATTGAAATCTATATTACCTTTATTATTCCAAAGGTATTAGGTATTCCAAAACTCAATAACTACACTGCAATTCAATATCAAATATAATGGTTCAGAGCAAAATGCAATAATTATATATCTTTGCAATAAACCGCTACAAGAAATTTTAAAACAGTCAACTTTATAAATAAATTATGTTCTGGTGGTAACTCTTAGATAAATGTAAAACGTAAGGAATTTTTGTTTAGTTAATACCTTTCGCTTTTGTTAAGTTAATGGAGGGGGTCCATAACAAAACGCAATAATTACGTGAATAAATATTATTATTCGGACCAAAACGCAATAATTCCAAATTTGCTATCTTAATAACTTTAAAACATATATAAGACAAAACAAATAATTAAAAACACAAAAAATATGTGATAATACTACCAGAAACTTAAAATTTTGTTACTTCGGTTAATCGGTTAATCGACTGAAATTAACCGGTTTAATCGTTAATCGAAAAAAGCCAATTTTAAATTAACCGATCAGTTAATCGGGTAGTAATTAATCGGTTAACCGATTAACGGTTAACCGAATGAATACCCTAATACATATGTTTTAAATATTTCCAAAAATAACAAGGTTCAGGATGATTACGGGGCTCCTGCCAGATCATTGGTGTCCCAAATTTAATAGTGGATGATTTCCCGAGTTAAGCCCTTATGACACTACATTTTTTATTCATTGAATTGATAGAAAGAAACAGTAAATGTTAGAAAGAGAAAATTATAAAAGATGTAAACAAAATTTTTTTTTCAGTTTTTCGTTTGTTATGATTTTGTTTATTTTATGAAATGTTGTCAACTTTTTGTTTATGAAAAACATAAAAACCAAACAAACAAAAACCGGTAACTCGCTGAATTTGCCCCTTAACCGCTGATTGAGCAACCCTTTTAATATTTCAAGCTTGAAATGTCAATTTTAAGTTGAACAATTTTTAAATTTTTTGACATAACTTCATATTTTTATCGATAATTTTTTAAAAATTTCTGACAGTTTGCTATTTATCTTAATACAGCTGAACTCTTTGCACTTGGTAAATTTTTCTATTACATTATATTTGCACTGTTCACCATAACTTGAACAATGCATTAAAAATGTAGTGTCATAAGGCCTTTACCATAGCCGTTAAGACACTGCGCAATTTTGTGAAGCAGTATTTAGCACCTATTGTTTGTGTTGATAAGATATATTAATTTTAAAATATTTGAAATATGCAGCTTTCCCGAAGTCTACAGGTTCAGGATACTATGCATTGACACAATACTGTCTGGATTATTTGTACGAATTCTTTTCTTTGTATCCATTTTGTTATTGAATTTGACATAAACACCAAATTTTGTTGAATCGGGTTAAAAAGGAACATTCAATTTTTTTTTTTTTAATTAATGAACAATATCTCAACAAGAGGTGGAAGAGAAAAACAAATGTTATATTCGTAATCAACGGACAAAAATACATAAGGATTAATATCCTTGCAATAACAGTGAGATATGCCGATATATGCAAAAATGTGACCCTACTCAACTGAAAGAGATTTTTGTCTAGATTAATAATCCATTTAATGGCCATTTTCTCATTAGGCGATTATCTTTTTTCCCAACGAAAAACAGCACGTTAAAGGAAATTGGTTTTCTTAATGCCTCATTTGCTACTATTCTGTCGCAAAGCTAACCGGCACTCATCAGATAAATTCAATCAGCTTTTCAACTTTTACATGTATTTTGAGAGGTATTGCCAAGTGAAATCAATGTTTTTGTCGGTATATTGAGAAAACCGAAATCGTTAACGGACAGCTTATTTTTTTTAACAAATTTATGTCGACATTAAGTAACAGGCAGTTTGTCGATACATTGAGAAAACGGCCATAAGTATTTTAAGGTTTGAATGACCATTTGCGAAAAACTGACCGAATGAAACAGAAAATGGTGTAAATTATGCAATTGTAAATATGCACTTTATCTTTAAAACTAGAGGACATTATCGTCATCAGCAGATGAAAATACTTAAGGATCAGCAATTTTTATTTAATCATCATTAAAAAAAAAACTCCAGTTTGTTGTGCAGTGTTATTAATAACTAGCTGGCCGCCCCGGCTTCGCTCGGTAGCTGACTACTAATGATTGATGGAGCCGTTTTCTGATTTTAGGTCAATCGAAAAAAAGTAGGCGTAAAAGTGGGCGGGGAAAATTTTTCTTTTCGTAAAAACCTAAGTTGGACCATGGCGATCATTAGAAAGAAAAAATCGTCCAAATCGGTCCAGCCGTTTTCTGATTTTAGGTAAATCGAAAAAAGTGGGCGTAAAATTGGGCGGGGTACTGTTCGCTCCGTACAGTTGGCCCATGGCGATCATTTTATTATATAGATTTAAAATTTCTAAAATGATTAAATATTAAAGAAATTTGAAATGGTTAAGTTTCCTTGAAGAAGCCTCACAAAGACGTGACGAAATATCGGATAAAACAAAATATTATTTTTGAAATGGCTAAATTGGCATCACCTTAGTTTAATTGTAGCAAAATTTTGAAGGCCTGAATCTTGCAGACTCGAAGGGACAGTAAAAAAAAGCTCTCAGGAATTGTGTATACGATTTCGTTTGCATATAATACGTATTTAGGCTTAGAACTCGTATTTTTTTTTTAATTCCTAGTTTCGTTTTTCGTTAAGTGTTAATGTATTCGCTCAAAAGAGAGAACAATTTTACCAATATGGAGTTCCTCGGAAGTATTAAAATTAAATTTTTTCTAAATAAAAATTTGTTATTTTCCGAAATTTAAGCTACCATACATTAGACAGCAAATTGCGAATATTACAGAATGGGAGTTAAACCATTTATTATTTTTTGTATTGATTGCAGGGCCGAAAAAGTTTCCATTTGGCCTACAAGCTTCCAATAAAATATTTGGGGACGATCAGATACTGCTAAGGTCTGCCCAAAGTTCATTGAAACATTTGGGGTGTATAATTTTTTTGTAGATTACGGAAGGCGTTCTAACGTAAGTAGCATTTAAATGCATTTAGTGCTTATTAAGGCCGAGTTCTTAAAAAGTGGGTTAAGTTTAAACTAAGTTTAACGTAGTCTGAAGCTCTGATTTTTCCGGGGAAATGTGATTTTCCTTTATTATTTCATTAAAGATTAACTATTTAAACAGAACTAAGCTGTTCCGTCCAAATTTTTTTTTGCATATTGTTGCATATTTTGGTGAAAATTCATATTTTTGCATTTTTTTGGTTTCAAATGCATATTTTACCATTTTTGAGTGATATATTTTTTTTAATTTACATATTATAAAAAAAGTTCTTCAAAATATATCTATGTAAACAAAAAAAATATCTTCCAAAAAAAACAAGTAAGAAAGTATAGTCGGTCAAGACCGACCGTATGATACCCTACACCACAGTGTTTAAAAGCACATCATGCTTATGTGTCCATATTTATATGGATTTATCTATGTTTATAAACTTTTTTTAAGCCGGTTTGAAAGTTTGTGAGAAGCAGAAACTGCCCCCTAACTCCCTTTGTGGTCCTATTTTTGAAAAACCACACATCTTGTGTGTCCATATAAATATGTTTCTATATATGATTTAAATTTCATTAAAATCGGTTTGATAGTTTCTGAGAGGCAGAAATTTCCCCCTCGTGGTCCTACGATTCGATTTTTAATAGGCTTGGTCCTTATGCTAGTAAGAACCTATGTCCCAAATTTTATCAAATTATCTTCAAAATTGCGACCTGTACTTTGCGCACAAGGTTACATGGATAGCCAGCCGGACTGACATCGCTAGTTCGACTCAGAAAGTGATTCTGATTCGGTATACTTTAAGGTGGGTCTAGGACCAATATTTTAAGGCGTTACACACATCAGCACAAATGCAACATGCATACATAATTGTGGTGTGGGTATAAAAATTAAAATCAATAAAAAAAAATTTTTGGAGCTCTGCTTGAAATACAAGATTTTCAAGATTTCGACAAAAGATCCTTCTATTTTTAACCAATCCAGAACCTTAATTGGCTTAAGCTGCCAATTGGCTTAAAATATTTTATCCAAAACTGTTACATATTACTTGCTTGGAACATGAGTTACACCGAGGTGCAGAGGAAATAAGAATCTAATTCGATAATATTGATTAATTGGTTTCATACGGGAAAAAAATATTTTAAAGGCTCCTTCACGAGTTGCAATTTTTAATGAAATGTATCTTTTGGTACTGCTACCACCGCAGCCAGTATTAACAAGATGGGGAACCTGGCTAAATGCTGTAGAATACTATTCAAACAACTTTGAGCAATTTTAGAATGTTATTAAAGAACTTGTTGCTGCCGATGCTTATGCAATTAAAAAAGTAAAAGAAATACCAAATTTAAATAACATCAAAAGTCAATTAGCATTTGTATTTTCCAACTTCGGATATATTGGTGAAACAATAACTAAATTGGAAGGATTTAGTTCACTTAATAGTCAACTCAAATTAATTGATATGGCAGAAAGTAAAATTAACATGTGGAAAGAAAAATAGCCCAACAAATTAAAAAAATCCAAAACGTTTTGCAAAAAAAAAAAAAATATAGGTTATTAAAAAAATTAAACAAATTTCAACCATTTTAGATCTGGAGACAAAGGTGGGATATGAATTAGAAAATATATGTATATTCTATAAATGAATTGTCATCCTTCAAGTATGCTCCTATAACTTCGGTTGACATTGAGAGATTATTTTCTATGTACAAAAGTTTTTTGCGTCCGAGCAGGTTTACTTTTAATAACATAAAAAAGTATTTATTTGTTTATGCAAACAAACGTTTGAATTAGTAATTTAAATTAAGTTTTAAAAAATAGTGCACCTTTTACATAAATTTAAAAAAAAGATTTTTTTGAAAATGTTTAAGTTGTAAGTGCGGTGGGGTGTCACAAAGCCATAGGACATAAAGCCATAATGGCTTTATGTCTCAATCCAAACGGACATAAAGCCATAATTTTGATATGGCCTTAAGTCTCATATCAATTTTAGTGAAATGGGACATAAAGCCATTATGGTTTTATGTCCCATTTGATGTTTTGCGTTACAAATGCTTTATTTCACTAAATATGCCTATTTATCTATGAAATTAATGATTTAAAAAAAATCCAAAATTTCTAGGCTCCAGGAATTACAGCTGCAAACATTTTGTGAAAGAAAAGATCCTTAGTTATCATTGGAAAACATTTTTTTATTCTTGTGACGAACGCAGGAAAACTTTATTCAGCGAAGCCACCTGCCGCGTCCTACTGGAGGAAAAAACCCCTAAGCGCGGCCGCAGGCCGCCACTTAAATAAACTTTAGTATGCGAAGCCAGATTTCAATACTTAACTTTAGTGTCTCCGGAACTGAAATGAGAGATAAAGGCGTTTTCTAATATTGCTAATGTGAGCTAAGGCCATGATGGCTTTATCTCCCATTAAAAATATGGCTTTATGTCTCATTTTCGGAAAAAAATTTATGGCGTTAATTCCCATTATAATGAGACTTAATGGCATATGCCCTTATGTCTCAATGGAATGGGACTTAACGCCATATGGCTTTATGTCCTATGGCTTTGTGACACCCCACCTGTAAGTGCATATTTTATATTTTTTAATGCATATTTTGAAGTTTTAAGTGCATATTTTATGCGCATATTTTCGATTTTTTTGTGCATTAAAATCTCATCCCTACCTATGAGAAATCATTGCAGTGTAAAATCGTGCGATTTTTGGCCCAATTCACTTTAGCTTTGCAATAAATATCTTGACATGTACCCAATAATGCGTAAATCCGTATCGTTTATTTCGTTTAATATGGTCCAACAGTCCAAAATAAATTGATTACAATCGCAATGTAGAGCTTATTTAACTTTGGGGAGTTATGTCAATAAATTTTGAGGAGCGCCTACCGCTGCCCGTAACTCCAATTTTTTTCTGGGTTTATAATAAAACATTTGAATATATTGCGGCTGACAAAAGCATATGTTGGAGTCGCTTTAAGTGCGGGTATTTTAAAGAATACTTGTTGGCCGTCGAAAATGGAACGTTTTTTAGATTGTCCAATGAGGCCCCAATGAAAAATGGAGCTTCCAACGAAGCAGGTTTGTAAGGGAGCAACGCAAGAGTTTTGCTCACCATATCGCTTACGGAAGGCATGAATTTTATATGGTGAGTTCCTACTTTGAAGCAATACATTTTTGACACAAAAAGCGCTTTATTCAATGCATATAAAGAGTGGTGAGTGTTGCTTTTGGATTTACACACTGAATGTGTTTTTACAGCTATTTTTTAGTAATCTCCCTTACAAACCTGCTTCGTAGTAAAGGAATGCCGTGGCACTTGAAATTTTATTTTTTTTATAAAACTATTATAATAACTTTGGATAAGAACGTAATGAAAGGCACTCCCTGGTCGTTCTGAACACCCTATATATGACTTTTCAAGTTCTACAAAAATCTTCTTCTTTATTCATTTTGGACCTAAATTCTGAATGTCAGCGTTGAAGCTGTCATTGTTTAGAAGATAATTTTGAGATGTCTACATAGATCCAACAATTTCATTGTTTGTGGTCACTCAACTGTATCCATAGTTTTTTTTAAGAGGATTTTGAGTATTACTAAACTTATTATATAAGGATAGACTAATGTTCACAAATTTTTTTTTTTTTTTTTGTTTTTTTTTTTTTAAATTTCCTAAGCTAATCTCGCGAAGCTCTATGCTTGTCTGCAGGAAAGAAACCAGAGTCTGGCGGGAATCGAACCCGCAACCTCGGCGCTGATAGACTAGCTCGCTACCTACCGCTAGCCTGCAAAGTGTGCGGATGTAAAAATTTTCAAGACAGTATTAGCTGTTACATGTCAAAAGCTTTTGCAGACAAAATAATTGCTTTGTAAACTAAATTCCGATTTGTTTTTTTCACTTACATATTTTAAGGCAACCTGTTGTTGGAAGCCCAAGTAATTGTCATAAGGAAGCAATGTTTGGTTTCGATATTTTGTAGCACAAAACCCAAATGTTTTGTGTTCTAAATCAATAGATGTTGAGTCTTTGATTGTCACGAGACACTGTTTAATAGATAGGCATGTACAGAGGTTGTGAGCCAGACACTATGACTACTGTCGTCTGTCACTGTCCTGCACTGGAGGGAAGGCGATTGTCCGAATCGGGGTCTGCTTTATTTTATGGATTGTATGAAATATCTGGCGATGAACTGGAGTGCATTTTAAACTTCGTTAGAAGTTTGGGTTGAATCTGCGGTTGGGGTTCTGTTTAGTAGAACTCCATGGTATCATTTAAGCTGAAATCCCTGTTACGAAATTAAAGTAAAATATATTTTACATTTATTTTTAAATTGATGTTTTTTAAATAAACTCCTTCCAACAAAAGACTAATTTACTGAAGACCCCTCCTTAATTTTCCTTCAATTACAAAAAAACAACTTTAATTAACATTAAATATACATTCAGCATCCACTTCGCAAAATCGAAAAAGTTATACCAAAATGTGGTGGTTGGTTTTTCATTTCTTGCTTAATGGACTACAAGGAATATGTGCATGCAATGTGTGTGTAAACGGTTACCTTGAAATATAAGAACATAAACATTATTGCCAACACATACTCATTCAGTTGCCGAAATAAATAGAAAAAGAATGACCGGAAGGCATATAAAGTAAAATGAAACCATTAGACCATCAATCCATCCATGCATCCATAATTATACTCGTTCGCAGTAGTTGCGAGAGAAGATGGGTACGTGCGTGTCTTAAAAATAATGATTGCATGTTTGTTATTTCCATTAGCAACTTGATTGTAAATTTAAACAAAAACACTCACATTTATGACTACGTAAATGAAAAAAGGGGAGAAATTATATTTTACAAATACATTTATATTTTTGGGGATGCTTTTTTCTGTTGTTTTTTTTTTTTTTTTGGCAGTAGAACTTTGTTGGAAATCGTAGAAAGTTTTTAAAGTATGAAATGTTAAACACGTAGTCTTTCCGAACTTCATGCTATTGTGTAAAAGCAAATGTACTCACTAAATAAGATCTGAATAAAAAAATTGGCTATGAAAAGACCTGATTTTATTGAATAATTGGCTTTAATGTTTTGTTAAAATGCTTTAAGAAACACGTTCCTGTTCAAGGAAGTTTTTATCAAAATTTTCCATATGCGAAAAACAAATTTCCTGCAAAGGGAAATTTTTATTTATATTTCCGGTATATTGTATAGAGAAATTTGTCCCCAATATTTCCTATATGAGCAAAATTTTCATCATACGTTCATAGAAAAATGCATCTTCAATCGATGATTGCCTGACATCAGAATTGTGACATCAATGTTATTACAAATAGCATCAATGAAGCAAAAAGTGACAGCACTCCAATGACGAACGTGCTTAAACAAGTTTTTTCATATTTTGTGCATCATCTATGCTATAACTACAGTGACATCAATTCGATACCACATTTTGTGAAATCTTAACAGTATTTTCATGTTTTAAAAGTAAAATTAAAAGCGAAAATTCCCAAATTCAATTTGTTTAAATTATTTAGTTAAATATATCAAATTTGAGTCTTATAATTCAGAGTAAACAATCCCAATAAAATATGGTGCTTACAACGAAGCAGGTTTGTAAGGGGGAAACGTAAAAGTTTCGCTTACCGTATCGCTTACGGAAGACATGAATTCCCACTTAGAAGCAATACATTTTTGACTCAGAAAGCGCTTTATTCGGTGCAGTAAAAAATTGGTGAATGCAACGATCGCTTTACACACCAAATTTTTTGTTACCTTTATTCTTTAATATTCTCCATTACAAACCTGCTTCGTAGTAAGGGAATTTCGTAACCCTTCAAATGTTATATTTTTTTTAATTTGTTAAGACTTCGTTCACTTACCTTAATCTCTGTATTTCTTATTGTATAGCGCATAAATGAGCGATTACTCTTTTAAATTTATTATTAGTGAGAAAATCTTTTATTGGGACAGTTTGTCATTAAATTGAGCCAAATGACTTCTTTCTACTAATAAACAATTTTTATTAATCTGACTCCGATTCGTCATTTCTGTGATGCCAATGTGTCATCTCATTGATTACATAATTTCACCTGATGACAATTTGGCCAAGTGCTGTTAAGGCTGACATCACAATGATGAAAAGTGTCATGGGGTCTTAAACGAAATCACTTGTCATAGTACTGATGTCAAAATGCATTAATGTTATGACGCCTTTTCTATCAGTGTAGTTTACTGCGCAAATTAAATCTTATCGAGATTACCTGTATAGTAGTATTATAGTAAAAATATCAATATCGATATTATTATTATTCAAAATACATCTATGAAGACATGAACAAATGCAATTGCCATTACGAGCATAGCACAAAATAATGAACGACCATTCGAGGATAAGTCCGCTAGATTGATTACCTTTTTGGGTTGAGAATCAAAACCAATTTAGAAAATTATTTAAAGTTGCAATAGAATATCTTATAGTCCCTGCTACTTCGGTTCCTTCAGAAAGGTACTTATCAATTTTTAAAAAACGGTCATCTAAAATAACGTGCGTATATACATACGTCTCATACGTTCAATAAAGTGATAAAAACAACGAACTGTAGCCTGATAAAAAACTAGTTAAAGTTTTCCTGCACAAGAACATACATTCAGTCGGTATTAATATCGATATATCGATAATGAAATCTGAACTATCGATAATAGAAAATATCGAGAGTATCCCAGCACTACTGTATAGAGATATTTTAGTTTATATAGTGAAATTATGTATTTTAAAATTGTTATAAAAATTGGATTCTACAAAAAATTTGGTTTTTTGAAACTTTTTGAAATATTTCTTTCAATGGAAAACATTAGCAAATCAAAATTTCCTGCGCAGAAGAAATTAAAAATTGTCTCTAATCAGCAAATTTATACCAAAGTCATAGAATCAAGCAACCAATTTGTTGATTTTGCACCTATTACTAGATTACTATTTATAGATTACTAAAAATTGTAAAAATTTTAAATTGTGAATGCTTTCTTTTCAATAAATGATTTTATTAATTTTACTTGAAAAACTGATCAAGAAACTTTGCCGTTTCAAACAATGTGTTAATTGATTTAATTAAATAAAGCTCAATTCCCAACTACAATTCTACAAGTTCATTTTTTTTTAAACGAAAAAAATCAATTAACAGTTTTTGTTATTTAATTAATTTTTTTTTAGTCAAAATTTATTTCAAAACAACTAAAATGTTTATTAACAGCCTGTTTTTAGAAAATGAAAATATTTGTTCGTTCGTTAAATAAACGAACAAAATCTGATTTTGGTTTTCATAGAATTAAAAAAACATTTCTGGTGAGTGACAAAAAATAATTGGCGCCCAGAATTTGATGTCGGATAAAAAGTCACCAAGGGCAAAAATTAAGCCATTGTCAAGCCATGCAAAACGATATGCAATATGATGAGATCGGACTTTAAATGGCAGCGCTATATATTAAAAAACAAAAACGGCTCTATTTGGGGGCGTGACAAGAAAAATAATGTCCTGTTTTAATAACTTCATTAACATATCTTACCGGTACAACTTTTTTTTCGGCCCACCTTAATGCACATACAGTGTAAGATCACACCGTTCTTCCGAAAGTCCCAAAAACCTATGGCTATAACGCAAATAGCTTTTACATATCTATATGTTGATGTGTAGCAAAAGATCTTCTTTATATATTTCTTTTATTTACTACTATTTTTGTAAACATTTTCATTCAACATTTTGATTTTTTACTAATTTACTAATACTTTTTATAGAATATTTTATTTTTGAAATTTAATTTTTGAAATAATTTTTGTAAACAAAAGCCAGGGTTAACCACGACCAGAAAATCTTTATATGAAAAAAGAATGGAAATGTACGAAAATTAATGCATTGGCAATAATGTTGATTCACGAAAGAAAAAAGCTCTATTTATGTCAACCATGAATAGATGAAAGCTTTCAAAGGTTTTTTAAAAACCAAATTTTAAACATTGTCGTATCAATACGAAAACCGTGAGTGAGAAGACTTTTGTTTTACAAAAACAGGCTGTAAATCAAAATTATATTTTTCACTTCCTTTCAACAAAAAAATAATTGATTCTTATGTCAACCGAATACAGGTGAAATAAGCCCTTTTTGAGTGTCTTTTGTTTTTGCTATTTTTAACATTTTTTAAAATTTATCTTTAAAATTAAAATTTGTTTTCCCAATTAACACAAGTTTATTTTCCCTAAAAATACAAGAAAAGTAAATAAAAACTTAGTACCCCTTCTTTTCTCAAACTTTACGACACGGCATAATGCCTGTGGCTTTGTACATCTGTTTTTGCCATTTTCACGCCCTCACAAAAAGCATTTCTGACTCAAATTTAAAACTTTAACGCACTTTTGGCAATGGCATTAAAACAGCATCATTTGCAAAACATGATGATGAGAAAAGAAAATTTATCATGTTTTGAAATTTAGGGGAGGATTTCTAATAATTTTAAAACTTGTTTGTTTTTGATGTTTCGTGTTTACAAAGGGGGCTTTAACTTGGGCTTTTTTTACTAGACGAATTTTCACTTGTTGTTGATTTTTCATTTTTACCACTCCTTATGTTTGTTTTTGTCTGTTTGTTTATAATTTATTTATGGTATACAATTTTATGTTACTTTAAGCTTTTCTGTTTTTTTTTCTTTTCTGGGAATTATTAGGGGAATAAAGAAAAATGTGTTGAAGATTTGCCTTATCAAGCAATGATTGCTCAGAATTAACACATGTGATAGACTTGGAACTTCGATGAGTAGCTAAATAGAAAAGCAGTTAGCAGTAGGAGGATTTTTTAATGGTTGATTGAATGTTTAAAAAAAAAAAAAAAAAAAACGGAAGGTGAAGCAAAATAAATTTGTTTTGGATAATCAAAATATTTGTATTAAAAAATTTTCTTAATGTTGTATAAATATTTTTACATCTTGTAAAAATAAAATAACAAGCAATAATTAGAAAACTGTTTGATGATGCGGAATAGTTATAACAACATTGATGACTTTTGATATTTTGAAAGGAAGCTTTAGTTAACGAACAATTTTAATAGAGAAAAGTTTTTATCAATACTTTCTCTATTAAAAACATTTAAAATTAATATTCTTTATAAGAAGTATTTTATCAAAATTTTCTCTATCAAAAGAATTTTCTCCAAAGGACAATATATTATAATTTTCATTGACATTTCTGGCATATAAAACTTGTAAAATTTTTGTACACAGAAAAAAATATCTCAACAAAATTTTTAACAACATAGTTTGTTAAAAATAAAATTTTAGGTCCACAATCTTTTTATTTGGTTTAAAAAAAAAAAATTAACAAAACTGGCCTTTGCAAAATATCATTCAATAAAACATATTTAATAATAAAATAATTAAATATTTCTTCATATTTAATAAAAAAAATATTTAAATCAAAGTAAAGACAATATTTTTACAACGCTTGTCCATTTTTAATAGCTTTGATATCGTTGCAAGTAAGACTTCAGTTTTTGTAATTCTCATTCGCTTTAGAGTTTTATTTGTTTAATACCTTTAGTTTTTCTAAAGGTTTCCTGATGATCTGGCCTAAGCAACCGGTGATATGCGCATAGTAACTAGCTTATCCCCCAACAATAAATTTTAGTGTATTTGTTATAGAATAATAATTAGGATTTTAGAAAATTAAATTTAATGAATAAATAAATAAAGATTCGATAAACATTTTGTTTGATTTATTAAAAATTTCTAACAATACATATTTATTTTAGCAAATCACGTAAACATTTTGTCGAAAAAAATTATTTTGGGCAACAACTTATTTTATTGTCTCAATTAAATTAGTTGCTGACTAAAAATTCAATAAGTATACCTACAAACTTTTTCGTCATCGCAGAAAATTAAAATTTTTTTTAATCAAATATACAATTTTCGTATTCAAATAGGAAAATCATTTTTATCTGTGTATGCAAAAATTTTCATTTTTCCGTTTTTCATCAAATGTTTTTTTATATGAACATTTTTACATCGTAATTTTCATGAAAATTTCTTTTGTAGAGACATTTTTCTTCAAATGTTTTTTATATGAAAATTCTTACATCGGAATTTCTTGTAAAGCAAATTTTTATTAAGTCTTCTTGTAAGGGAAATCAACATCAAATTTCATTGTATAGACAAATGTTTATAAAAATTACCTTAACGGGAAATCTTTTATCTTCTATATGTATATTTAAAAATAGCGTTTGTTTGTTCTCTATACATAAAAAAACTTAAAAATTGATTTAAATCATTAAAATCATCGAATCAAGCAAACAAGTTGGCGATTTTGCATCTATTTCCAAAATGATTATATTAATTACTAAAAGCTGTAAAAATGGAAAGTTTTTAATATTTTTCAATAAATAATATTTTTAATTTTGATTAAAAATGTGATCAAAAAACTGTCTGATTCCCACACAGAAAACGCATTAATCAAAAATAAAATTAATTTTAATTAAAAATTTAATCAAGGGAATTAAACTATTAATCAAGTGTTTTAAACGTTTAATTATGTGAATTAAACGTTTAATTGATATTATTAATTTTTTTATTGGTGCAAATTAATATTGTCAATTAAACGTTTAATACACTTGATTAAACGTGTAATTCATTTGATTAAACGTTTAATTCACTTGATTATATGTTTAATTAAGACTGATTTTATTTTTGATTAATGCGTTTACTGGTGCAAAATTTTTTTCTGTGCAACAATGTGTTAAAAAATTGATTCAACTAAAAAAATTAATTAATCAAAAATCTATATTTTATTTAATTACCTCAGGCAATTTAAAAAAATTAAAATATAATTAATAAAGCTATTGAATTGAGCAAACTGGTGATCAAATTATTTACTAGATCCAATTAAACATTTTATTGAATAAATTATTTTAATTTAATAAATGTGATAATGAATTATTTATTTATTTTTGTTGAAAGAAAATTGAAAATATAATTTTGATTAAAATATTAATTAGATAACAAAAAATTTTAATTGATTTTTTCGTTTAAAATAAAATAATTTAAGCTTGTACAATTGTTGTTGGGAATTGCGAAAACCTGAGCTATTATATTAAACCAAAAACCACATTTTTTGACACGTCAAAGTTTTTTGATCATTCTTGTAATTTAAATTAAAATTATCATTTATTGAAAAAAAAATATTCACAATTTTAAATTTTTAGTAACACGAATACAAAATGGTTCACCAATTAAACCATTAGTTGAAAAATTAAATCAGTTTAATTCACTTGATTTTATTTTTGATTAATGCTTTAATTAGTTAATTTAGTTTACATTTTTTTCTGTGAATCTATAAAATCATTTTGGTAATACATGCAAAATCAACAAATTGTTTGCTTGATTCTATAAATTTGGTATGAACTTGGTGATTAGAGACAATTTTAATTTTTTCTGTGTTGGGGCGAAATGTGGGCTAATTTTCTAGAAATCACACTAAAAGACGGATATTCAATTCAAAATTTTCCATAGTTCCCACTTAAAGCCAAATCCCGAAAAGCATTAATATACCTAAAACAGAAATCAATCGTATTTTATTTCAGAAAATTTTCTAAAATATTATATTTTTAACGAATCTTTTAAGCATATTGTAAATTTGATCATGTTATTGTCACCGGTAACTATATTGTAATTTAATCAGTCCTCCATCAAAAAGCCACAACCATATTTTGATTGCCTCTTATAATGTTATTAGTAAATATGACAATAATTTTTTTGTTTTTTTTTGTTTGTTGTTGGGTTTTAAATTAAAAATATTTTATAATTATTTGTAATTATTTAAGCTTGAGGTCTTTTTATTTATAAAATATTGTTATTGTTTTTTGTTATTCGTGTAAAAATTTGTAAATTTAATTTCCTGACGATGCTAACCAAAGCGAAATATTGAATTAAATAAATAGATTATTTTATAAATAAAAAGTCCTCAAGCTTAAATAATTAAATACAAAAATAATTATAAAAATAAAGGTCAGATAAAAATTAATAACATTTAAAAAAATGTTCTTCTTTTCCAAGAGCAACATGTTGTGGTTGAAAAATAACCATGTTATTAGAAGTGCTAAATATGGTTTTGTTATTAATAACTTTAACATGATCGGAGGCAACCACAATATGGACTAATTTAACCATAACGTGGTTGATAGTGACAATAACATGTTTAAATTAACCATAATATATTTTAAAAAAAGTTTTGTTGGTTATACCACATTCAAAAATGTTTTTTCTTTGGATGCAGTGAAGAGGATTAAGAAGTTCATATTAAATCACTGAAAGTGGTCCTTCGATTACAGATTATTAATCCACCTTTTTCTCAAATGAAAACCTTTTATAGCAAATCCGCAAGTGGCAGTGCAAAAAACTGAACTGAAAACAATGAAATAAAGTAAATTGTTTTAAATTTTGTTTTTACTTTTTGTTTCCCCTTACAACTGATTTTAGAGTTTACAAAAAATCCTCCAATTGTAGTCGGGATTGTAAGAAAAGATAAACTCACTGTTTGTTGTTAGTGTTTTCTTTAAGCTTTTAAATTATTACGGGTAAGACTTTTGAGTGTTTATAATTCCTATTCGCTTAACCGTTTTATTTGTATAATATCTTAACCTTTTCTAAAATCTCTGGATTAAGTTTCCTGATGATCTGGCCTTAGCAACCAGTGAAATGCGCATAGGAATAGCTTATCTCACCAACAATAAATTTCAGTTTATCAATAGTAAGAATTGGGAATTTAGCACATTAAAACTGAATCTTATTAATGAACATTTTTCGACTCCCAAGAAAACCTTTGATAGAAACACATTTAAATTTAATTTTTTTTTTTTTTGGTTAACAATTATATTTTTCAATAGTATATTTGTTTATTTTTTTCTTCTGCTTTTTTTTGAATTTTACATATTTTTTTAAGTTCTTTTTCAATTTCATTTAATTTTTAATATTTTTTTTGTTTTAACATTTGTTTGCGATTATGTTTAAATGTTTTAAATTTTTGTTAATTTATTTATTTTTTTTTTTTTGTATTTATAACATTTAATATAATGTATAATAATAATTATAATTGATTACGAACATATTATTTTTTGTTTTTAATTTTTAATATAAACAATTTAATTAATTTTTTTCCACTTAGTTTTCTTAACTTAACACATACTTACTGGTTCATTAATGGAATTGTAATAAACAAAAAAAAAAAAAAAAAAATGTTTAAGAAAATTTCAAAGAACATCAACAGAAAATATTTTAGCTTTAATTTGTTAAAAAACTTTTCATAGTTCAGCAAAAAGAATTTGCTTTCTATAATTTTTTTCTTTTTTTTAATTGAAGTTGAAATATTAAGCGCTTTCTTTAAGATTTTCTTTGTAGATTTTTTTATAGTTTAACTCAATTGAATTCAAAAAGGTTTTTTTCTTGTTTGTGGATTATATAGATTTTAGTATAAATATTTTGTTAGATTTTTAATGGTTAAAGAGTAGGAAGTTTTAAAAAAGAATATTAAACACAATATTAACTAACTTTTGGTTTTTTTTATGATACTCTTATTACATAATATTTTTGCTCAACTTTTGAGTTAGTTATAAACTTTTAATGCTTTTTTTTACTTTAAAATTAATTTAAATATATTTATAACTAAACCATAAACTTCAGCTATTTTCTAAATTTCATATTCAACTAATGTTTTTTTCTTTAATATTTATTATACTTGCATTTAAATTTTTTTATTATCGTTTTATACTATGATTTAAATGTCTACATACGTTTTTAAATCTCTTAATATTTTTGTTATACTTAAATTAATGTTTTCATGTATATATGTATGTTTAATGTAAATTTATGAAATTCATTTTCATCTGTCTGTTCTTACAAACACACGTTCATGAACTTAACACTTTTGCGAAGCTGTTTTGGTTTTTTTTTTTGTTATGTTTTGCGATTTATTTTTTAAAACCTTGTGACGTACTTTAACATCGAACTAATAACATTTACAAATATGTATTTTAAGGTGAACTTATGGGGAGTTCCATAGTTAGAATAAGGAAAAATCTCTTTTGTTATTACAAAAGTAAAAGTAATCGAAAATTTTTTACTTGAAATCAGTTATAAGCAGATTTCCCAGAATTTCGATCCCGTACTTAGGCAACAAATTTAAATTACTACATACTTACTAACACTATAAAATTCTCTCTGCTCTCCGTTTCTTTTTAAAACATCAAAAATAATTTCACACTTGTTTTAGCTTTGTTGTTTCTTGAAAGAAAATTTACTTAGATTAATCTTCTAGCACTTTACTCATACAATTATTAATATCGTAGTATGTGTGTTGCATATAGGCTTGTCTGAATAAAATTTGCAAAATCTGGATCTGTCTCCTAACTTAAGAGAGGAATCACAGTCAGAAATAAGAATATAACTCATCAGCTTCTGTTATAACGTTTTGACTCCGATGACAAATTAAATACTTCATCTAGCTTTACAACTAATGCAAGGTTCGAAGCCAGAAGTGTGGAAAAGATCCTAAAAGAATATCCTAAGAATATCTAGAGTATACGACTGAAAGGGATTCGTTGTAATCTAATGTACAAAATGTGGTCCTAATCAAGAAGAACTGAAAGATCCAAAGACTAGAAGTGTGTGTCGACAGTATAGAAACGTTTAATCGACAATGTACATATATCGTAAAAGACATTTTCGGGTGTTCTTCTTCGGCGTTCATTGGCAGTTAGGTGGTTTGAAAAAAAAGTTGAGTCAGTCACCCCCTAGGATTAAAGATTAGTGAAAAATAGTTCCAGGAAATTTTTTATTTTTTGCTACGTCTCTGTATACCGCCCTTTTAGTTTTTTGTATACTTCTTCGCCGTTTAAAGTCCGATCATAACATATTGCATATCGTTATTCATGGCTTCTTTGTGGCTTCATTTTGGCCCTTGATGTCTTTTTAATCCGATATCAAATTCTTTTGCACGTGACAAAAAATACCTTCTAAAACTTTGTATTTCTAGCTTTTAATAGGTACACTTTTCTTTACTTATATATACATGTGTCATAGATGGGGGTAGTGCATTCATTTTGCAGTTTCAACTCACACTTAGTGATAGTGCAAAAATATTGCAATCATTTTGTTGATGTTGAGTGATGAATTGAAAATTTGCAGCCTCACTAAACATGAGTGATAGTGATGTTAAAAAATTTTGCACTCAAAAAAAAGTAGTTTGATTTAAAATAAAGCAATCATCAGCTTATTGCAACTTTTTTTTTCTTCACTCATTTGAGTGCAACTTAAATTGGTGCACTAATTTTTAAATTAAAAACTTGTTTTTTCATGACTAAAGCCAATAATTATACCGTTATTGACAAAATATCATTTTGTTTAATGTTTTTACTTATGTATATCCTCAAAAGAAATCAACAAAACAATGCACATACAAAGTTACATTTTTTAAATTTTAGTGAGACAATATTTGTATGCAGCTTTTTTGATTGCATGTCCGAATTTTGCACTATTTGATTTGAGTGCAGATTTTTGCATTCAAATCTGCGTTTAGTGATAGTGAAAAAATTTGCAATATCACTCAAAATTTTTTAGTGGTAGTTAAAAAATAACAATCATCACTAAAGCTGGTAAAAAAGAGTGCAAACTACTTTCTTTGCAGTTTTATTTAGTGATAGTTCAATGCTGATTTAAATCAATATTTAGTGCACTACCCCCAACTATGACATGTGTATACTACATTGAGTTTCATCTGTCTCCTAGCAGTAGTTTAATATCTTACTAGCATATACCCGCTACTTCGTTAGCGTCTCCTTTTTCTTCGTGGACATATTTTTATGCCAAAGTTTATTTTTCTTGGTTTAAACTTGTTTAAATTCAAGCATTTAACCCGCTACTTTAGTAGAACCAAAAAGCTAAAGAAAAACATAAAATTTCCCGTATTTCCTTTTTTGTAAAAAAAGTACCAACATTAAGTACGAATTTCAACCCTTAAATGTTCGAACTTCAAAAAAGTACCAAATTCGTATACGTATTTTTTCGATAAGTTTCGAATGTGGTATTAACCTTGTTTCTATGTTTATTGGTTCAAAAGATAGATGGGGTGGCAAAAAAGTACTAAAATTCAGATTTTACCCGTTTACTCCCTAACAGGGCCGAATTTAAAAAAAGTATCAGACACCTGTCCGCTTATTTTTCTAAAGAACAACGGTAAGTTATACATTAATTTTGCATCTCTTTTAGTTTTGGAGATATAAGGTTACCGAATTTTCCCGTTTTTGCTTTTTTTTTTGCCAACTAAACATTCGAGTTTCGGGAATGACAAATCGCTAGTCCAAATTTCAAGTTTCTAGGGTCAGAGGTTTGGGCTGGAAGATGATGAATGAGTCAGTCAGTCAGTCACTCACGCAACTCTTTTATATAAATATATAGATAGATTAGGTTCACTTGTATATTTCTGCGTGTTTTTGGGGCAAAACATACCTATAACTTTAAGATTTCAAGAAATATAACCATCTTTATGGCCATCTTAACGACTCAAAAATTTACTGTTTCCGTTTAGGGTTTGAAAAATAGCCAAGGGAAAATCTATATTACAATAGGCCTGTATGAACATTGATTTGATCTGTTAAATTTAAAATTAATGATAAAAGCTTAGAAAAGGAGTAGAATAGAAAGAGAGAAAAAGTGTAGGATAGAGAGAGAGATAGACACCTAACTTTGCTGTCAAAAAAAACCTTAATCTACGATTGTGTTAGTAAGAAATGTATTCCCAGCTTTCATACGTTGTTAGTAAAACGATTGTGATGATGATCTAATAAGTAACAATAACTAAAACCACTTCTTTTGACGCGCTCGTGTTTTTATCTCTGTATGAATCATATTAGAATTATACGCTTGACCATTTTACGAGCTGTTGGATAATCCCTACATTAGATTCATGATTTGTGACATGCTTTATGAAAGACTCGTTAGGTAATCTCTACACACATCTTGAACGATTCCCGCTTTAAATATCAAAATCGTGTTGTACAAGAATCTCGCAAAGTCATCAGCTCGTGTAACTGTTTCTCCTGTGTGAGGAATCTTTTACAATTAAAAAAAGCGCTTGTCGACAATCAGAAACGCTCTTCAGAAGATTTCTAGGAGATTCTCCCACGATTAAAAATGCTAGCTGCGTTTACTTTATTGTTGAAACTTCAAACGTATAAACTTTTTTTGAGAGAATTTTTTTCGTTTGTTCTAAGTTTCCTTTTTTTTATTGTAACAAGTTTTGCATTTCAAAGGATTTTCATTGAATTCAATTGACATTCGTGTTTTGTAGATAAAAATATATGTAAGTAAATGGAAACTAGGGACTTCTCAATATGGAACTCCCCGCATACTAATATTTTATCTTCTATGATTCTTCTTTACTGAGGCCTTTTCTCAAATAAGCTTAATGTTTCTGTTGCAATATTTATATATGTATGTATATTATTTTTTGTTGTATTTAATGTTTAATGTGAATTTTTGGTTTTGTTTATGGTCATTTATTTCGTAATGTTTTTTTTTTTTTTTTTTTGTTTAAGTTTTGTCTTCTTTTTATTATTTCTATGACTTAAAATCCAGAGTTTCGTATCTTCGTTTGTTTAGTGATTCGCTCAATATTTTTGCAATACACTAATACTCGTAAATCCTTGAAATTAAATTTTATTTAATAGTGTTTTGTTTTTGTATCAAGAGTTATTTTTATTTATTATAGTTAATATTTTTGTATTACGAGTTATTGTAATTTATTTATAGTTTATATTCATATTAATTCTACCACAAATATTACACATTGCCGGCTCTTCGTTATTTTTAATTATAATTTTTGTATATTATTTAAGATTATTAATACTAAATAATTAATTTAATATGACAACTTAAAGAAAACAGTACTTTATTAATTTATTTTACATATTTTTGATGTACGAGTAAGTTGTGATTTTTTCTTTTTTTTTTTTTTTCTTTAAATAATTTTCTTAATTAAACTTATTTATTTTCTTAACTTTCAAATATTTTACATTTTGTTTTTATGAAATTATTTTTGTTATTATTTTTTATTTAATTTATACTTTTTTAATTTTGAATTATTTACGATTAATTTCACTAAGTTCAGTTATAATGAACTATTACTATAAATCTCAAATATTTAACTTATTGTTAACTTATAGTTATAGTTCAAGTTAAGTATAACTGAACTTGGTCTAATTGAACGTTGATGTAACAAAAAATTATTTTTAAATGCTTTTATGACTTTTATTTTTATTGGACTATTTTTGTTTTGGTTATTTCTTTCTTAATTTGATTAATGTATGATTATTTCTTTTCAAAATGTTTTTATTTCTTTTAAAATAATATTCTTGTTCTATTGATTTTTGTTTATAAAATTTTTTTGATTTTAATTATTTATTTGAGAATTTATTTTGGAAACCGTTTTATTTTGTTTATAAAAAAAAAATAAAAGTAGAGTATGAATTTGAAGTATCTTTTAAAATCTTTGGTATCAATTTTGAGAAGACGTTAATGAATTTAAAAAAAAAATAAATAAATTCTTTGTGTTTGTTTTTTTCTAGAAAGTTTATCGTAAAAACCAGTCGAAAAAAACAGTTTTTTGCCTAGTAATACATATGGGGGATTTCATGTCAAGTGACCCAATTTTGATATCGATGTCTTTCGCACCAAGGTTAGTCCTATTGGAAATTTGCTTTGGAGAGTAGTTTAGACACATATTTTCAACAAGATCGGTCAACAAGTTTCTGAGGCTGAGGGCGTCAAAGTTAAACATTTTGGCCAAACAGGTGTTCTTTCTCATCCATGTAACTTATTACCTATTGGTGTTAGCATTATTTATCCCAAGTAGCTTAGATCAATCAATCTTTTGAAATTTTTTTTTGGTTTTTTTAAATTAAAATCTTTTTTTATTATTTTTTTAGCGGGAATGTTTTGCTCAAAAGAAATTTATTTCATCCAAATCAGAAGACATCGAATTTGAAATTGCCTCACTTGTCATGAAATTCCCCATATTATTATTTATTTTTCTGTTATACATGTTTCGCTTTAGAAGACACCATTAGAATGGCCCGAAATGGTTTTCGTCATCATTCTACTTTGAAAATATGATGTATTTAACTAAATTATTTTAGGAAATAGAAATCGGGAACTTTTCCTATTTTTAAAACATAAAAATTATGTTTTTCTTCTTGTAGTGTTTAGTTGGTGTTGTTGTATCTACAACAAACAAGTAAATCGTTGTTCTAATCTACTTTCGTAGTGATGCTGTTGTTCCTACAACAAACAAGTTAATTGTCTTTTACCTGCTGTTATAGGTAAAACACAGCTTTATACGCGTCTAAATTTCATCAGCTTTCTCATTGCTGTACCCGTAACACCTAGATACAAACCGGTCAAAAATCTTAATAGTTAGGAATTTAGCTGCAGTGTTACATATAAAGACTTCGGAAACCGCACATGACTGTGTCCCAAATTACACATGTGAAGCAAAATTACACACAAACAAAACGAAAAAAGGTAGCTTTGATGGAATGAATTTGCAATACAACAGTTATGTTTACAAAAAAAGCAAAGCTAACCGATCACTGAATTAACAAGTAAGATAGTGATATATTTGTCTGTTTCAAATCTTTATAAAGAGTACCATCTAACGTAAAGCAACGTCTTAGACCACTGACTCACTAAAGGACTAGTGGAATAGTGCAAAAGGGGCTTTAATTCTTATTTCTACAAAGCAAGCAATTAAACTTTCTGCTGCTGTACACACACAAGCGTAAATAGCATAGAATTTGTGTGGCCAACCGTGGTTTACACGTAAAACGGGCGAGTTTTCAAGTTTTGCTATAAAATGCTCCGATACGTGGTACTGTTGCTGCAACTGTTGGATCAATTCTCCAAATTAGTTGTTTCAAATTAAAATTATATAGTTAAAAATTTAACGAATGTGAACTACTTCCATGATTTTGTTATGAAATTATGCTGATTATTTATTTCATTTAATAAAAGTTTGTCTAATTCAAAATATTGCTTGTTCTTTACTTTTGAGGGTTATTTATTATAATATTTTACTTAGTTTTTGTTTCATGGATTTTTTTTTATTTATTTTATATGTTTTTATTTTAATAATTTATGATTCAATTTTTAAGTAATCAATTAGTTTTAACTATGTACAATTTAATTTATAAGAATTTTTTTTTAATATAATGTTGACTTTTTATTAGTTTTTAATGGATGAGTTTTTTGTTTTTATTTTTAATAATTGTTTTTTGCTGATTTACTTTCTTTATTTAATTGAAACTTTTTGATGGGAGATTTTTTCTTGTTGTTGTTTTATGTGATTAATTATTTATATATGTATAATTTAGTTTTTTTATATTTTTCTTTATATATATATATTTCTCTTTTTTTGCTTTTAAAATATATAATATTTGGTTTTCAGTAATATTGTTTGGTGAATTTTGTTAAAAGAATAAATGACGGAGTTAATTCTTAATTTGAGAGAAACTTAATTAGTAAAATTATTTTAGGGAAATTGAATTTGTTAGTTTAGTTTTAATAGGGGGTTTTTTTTTAGTATTTTACTTAAGCTGAAAAAATTATACAAAAACTATTTAAAATTTTCATAGAAATTTTTCGTTTTCGATTTTTTTGCTTTGTTTCATAAAAAATGGCCGTATTTTCTGATATGTTTATGGTATACAATGATCGTTTTTATTTAAGATTAAATAGCTAAAGATAAGTTTGTTATTAAATATTGTAAAATAAGAAACTTAAAAAAAAACAAGTGGGAAGATTTTATTCGGATGTACCGAATATAGGATACCCACTGCCAACAGTTCTAATAAAACAGAGAAACTTTTTCTAGACGCTTATTGAAAAAATGTTTTTATGAAATTTTAACGCATTTATGGATTTGTATCATTTCTGAGTGACGACCGTATGTGCGCATGCATTAAATCGGACAAGGGCTTTGCAATCCCCTTAGGGTAGTAATGAAAAACATGAGCATATTTAATATTTCTAACTAGGTTGTATTCAGATTTACCAAGATAACCCTTTTATGGCACTCAGGAGATCTGTCACCGCCAAAATGCGACCTTTAGTATTTCACTGGGTGTAAAAGCATTTAACTTTTCTTTGCTTTCCATTTCAATAATCTACAGAGTAAAGTGCAACCATTTAATGGTTAAATTCGTCCTCCATAAAGAAGCTACAACCATATTTCCTGGTTGCCTCCGATCATGTTATAGTTATTAATAACAAAAACATGTTTAATACTTAAAATAGCATGATTGATTTCTATCCATAACATGCTGCTCTTGAAAAATTGGAAAATAATATTGTTAACTTAAAGCCAAACAATTATTTAATTTCAAGATGTAAGGAGGCAACCGTAATATGGTTGTGGTTTCTTGATGGAGGTCTTATATGTATGAATAGTATTTAAAGATGTACACACTCCGCCAAATCCTGGAAAAGACCCATGAAAAGCAAAGCGATACGTATCACATCTTAAAAGACTATAAAGTCCCCTTCGACACGCCGATTAGAAAAAAATTGTTTAAAACCACGTCTGCGTATGAGAATGACTCTGAGTAACACTAGATCATCAGTAAAAATAGGAAGCGAACTCTCCAAACTATTCATTACTACAAGAGGTCTTCGTATATATATCCTCCTTGCGAAAAACGGACGACATTGACATCGTCGGAAAGATAGAGCGAGATGTAACTGTAGCTTTTTCCAGAATCAAGTAGGAGTCGGCGAAAATGGGTCTGATGATGAACGAGGACAAGACCAAACTTATGAAAAGACCCATGAAAAGCAAAGCGATACGTATCACATCTTAAAAGACTATAAAGTCCCCTTCGACACGCCGATTAGAGAAAAATTGTTTAAAACCACGTCTGCGTATGAGATCCCAACAAGACTTGTACGCCTTTGTAGAATGACTCTGAGTAACACTAGATCATCAGTAAAAATAGGAAGCGAACTCTCCAAACTATTCATTACTACAAGAGGTCTTCGTATTCTTCAATTTACAATATATCTTCCTTGCGAAAAACGGACGACATTGACATCGTCGGCAAGATAGAGCGAGATGTAACTGTAGCTTTTTCCAGAATCAAGTAGGAGTCGGCGGAAATGGGTCTGATGATGAACGAGGACAAGACCAAACTTATGCTTGCAACTGCTAAGCAAACGTCGTGACGGTGGAAGGGTGACATGTTAAAGCCAGCAGTTGCAATGTCGGGGTAATGGAAGAGTGTATTTAACGTTGCTATGCCATCAACAGAAACAATGAAATAAGGCGAACTATCGTGCTGGCAAATAGATGCTACTTTGGGCTAAGCGGACAGTTTTAGAACAGAGTTCTCTCTCGACAAACCAATATAACAATATACTAAACGCTTATTCTACCTTTATACTTCTCAGGCGCTGAAACATGGGTACTTGCGAAAGCATATGAAGCGTTGTAAGGTTTTTTTGAGGGCTAAAATTCTTCGCAAAATCTACAGCCCGATCTGTGTTAACGAGGCGTATAAGAGCCTAACGAATCATGAGATATATAACGCATGAATGTAGTTAAGCACATAAAACTACAGCGATTGCCCTGACTGGGCCATGTCGGTCGAATGAATGTAAACACTCCAGCCAAAAAGTCGTTGGATGACAACTACCACGGTAATCGCAGACCGCAGAGAAGACCGAGATTCCGGTGGAAGGACCAATTGGACCAGCAACAGGTTGCAGAGCCAACTTAAGTAATAAAGTAGATAAGTACAGAGACTACGTAAAATAATCCAGGTTAGTAACCGAAACGAATTTTGGTATCGGTGTTAAACTATTTCTTATTTCGGTATCGGTATTTTAGTTAGATCGGTATCGGTATATCGGTACAGAAACTTTTATACCGGTAAAAGTACATAGCTTTTTCAATTTAGTTACCTAAACCAAACAAGAATAATAAAACAAACATAGAAAGGTGCATAAATGATGTTTATGGCGAACTCTTTGCATGTTGACAACTACCGAAGGGACTTTTCTTTAAAGTATTATAAAAATTTTATTATCTTTGCAAGGTTTATATCGAACAAGTCTAATCGATAATTAAACAGCTCTTTTTTAAAATACAACTCTGTTCAAAAATACAGTACCCAACAAAACATATGGAACATTTGATCAAGAGCCGAAAACAAGTCAACAATTAAAACAAAACAAAGTTATAATAAAAATTTCAAAAGAAATTAAAATGAATAAAAAGGCAGTGTTTTGCTTTTAAACGCTGTTTGAAAAACTAAAAAAAGAAAAAAAAACCGTTGAAAATATCGAGTATCAGATTTGATTGCACTATAAATTGGAAGTTATCCCGTGTTACCGCTATCATGCCAAAATACGAAAGGAAACGGCCATCTAAAAATTATTTTGACCTAGATTTATTTTCCAAAGTTCTCTATTGGGACCTCAATCCTGCTTCTAGCGGGCGAATACTGCTAGATCGTCAAAGTAATTTAGAAGGATCAAACATAATATGTACATTTGTTTATATGCATCTATTTATATCATTACTTAACGCAATGACATAATCTATATACCTCTCATCTTTTTGGTAGTGGGCATAAGAAGTATTTAAAACTGTGAAGTTATGGAAACAAATACATTTAAGTCCAATTTTTTTAGTGCTTAATATGTATGTATGTATATAACCAAATGAAATTTCACATATATAAGGTACATTTTAATAATTACTAGTTATAATTGAATTGGTTATTTTTTTGTTCTAATTTTTATGCTTTTGAAAATTTGTTTGAAAATTTGTTAATTGACAAACAGATTTTCTTTATTTTAATTCAAAGCATAAAAATCAACTAAATGTTTAATTGATTGGTAGGTTATTACAAAAAAGTTCTTTATATATTTATATTATATACAGTTATAACAATAAAATAAGTATGTGTATATTTTACAATATATTTGTTTTTTGTTTTTAAACAAAAAAAAAAAAAAAAAACTGCCAAAAATTGTTGTAATTACAGTGCACATTGTTAATAACTATGTATAATTCAATAATATAAAATACATTAATTATTTAATTAAAGTTAAGTTAAATATGAATGTATATAAAGTAGATTATGTTAAAGTTAAATATATATGTATATAATATAATATAGTATTTATATGTATAATATACTATAGTACCTTAATAGCAATAGTTTTAATATCACTTTTGGTAATTTTTACTAGGCGAGTCATATGACTCTGATATGTATCGTTACCTTGGTTGTGTCTTATGTTAAAGTTTTGAAAATAAAATACATTGACTGTTTTCTAAAAAAATTACTTGGTTAAAATAAAAAAGTATGTATTAGGTTTTCTTGAAGTTTGTAGGATAAATGGCACTAAAATATCAAAAGCTTTTTTTAAAAAAAATAATCTCTATTTTTCATAATTTTAAAATAAAAAGCTTTTAAATAAACAAACGCATAAAAACTTGAAAACATTTGGATACATAGGTATTTTAAGTTATTTAATCAAAAGCTTTAAAAGTTGAAATATTGTTGCAGAGGTTATTTAATTTCATTTAAGCTTTTTCCGAAATTTTGTGAAAGCAAAATTTCTTTTAACATAGACAACTCTAGTCTAGAATGAAAGAATTTAGATACTCATATACCTAAACCCTCTTACTGAGCTTTTCAAACTTTATTTCAGCATACTCCGAATAGTTTTAAAAGGAAACGGGTCATTAGAGTGAAAAGGGATGGAAAGAAACAGATAAAGTTCGTGATTATTTATTCACAACCCTAGAGGAAAGGGAACTAACACCAATCTAGTCACGCGACAGTTCTAAAGTGGTAGGGACCGCGTCTAGTTCCAACACTCTATATAATGAGGACTTGTCATTTTAACATGGAGATGTCATAGGAGGGTGTTAATTGGCACCTTTTTGATACTTTGTAACAGGTCACTATAATAGCCTTAATGGAAACATTCAATTTCGGTTAATATAATGCCTCTCGCAGATATTGTCCCGAGTGAACAGGTCACTAACCCAACTAAGTGTATTAGCAAAAAATATGTCAATTTACCACCTCCTTAGCAAACACTTCGTTAACATGAAGGAGCCCCTTCCATAAAGTAATAAAACCAGATATAATCGGCCCCTACACTTTAAACTCAGTATAACCAGTTGTCTTGTCTTGTTTTAACTTATCAAAATTCGCTAATTTTTATTTTAATATTGAGTTCACTGGTCTCGTGATAAGTGCTTTAAGAACTAGTAACACAAATTTCCCTCTGAGGTACAAGTTCTACGTCATCTTTTTCGGAGGATAATGACCTTAAGTCCCTGTATTTTAAAAAATTGGTGTCATCCTTTTCATAATCAGTTATCTCTTGTTTTAAAGACATACGCGGTTGCCTATGAAAACCACAGATATGTCTTTATTGAGCCTACTGAGCTTTAGCTTTAAAAAAAATTACTAAACACTAATTTTCTTTTCGTAAGTTTTATTCAATTCGCCATACTCAATTCGCCTGGACCGTATAACCAAAATCCATAAAAAAAATGTAAACAATGTGTGTGGGAATATATATTTTTCTGTAAAAAATGTAAACGTTGAATATAAATAAATTTTTTTTTATCAAGCCGATAGCATTAGTTTCTAGTGCTTTAAGATTTATTGTAATTTTAATTATAATAAATATCTAAATAAATAAATAAAATAATTTTTTCTTAATGTCATCTTTTTTTCGTTTCGTTGATCTTGTTAAGATCTTAGCACAATATCTGCGGATGCAGTTGCTTCTTTTAGCTTTCCTTTTAGTTGCTAATAAATAGGGATGCGATTTCCATGCAAATGCATGTTTTTTGTCGATAGTCTAAGATCAATGTAGACCATTTATCTTTCCGAATCATTTAATTTGCGTTAAAATGGCATCGATTTGTTTTGGCATATTTTGGTTTTAAATGCATATTTTTGCATATTTTAACATTTTTGAGTGTTAAACGTGACAGTCGTACGTATCAAAAATGCAATCACATTTTAAACAACAAATATTTTAACGTTCTTTTAAAACTTAAATTATAGCATTAAGAAAGCACTGTTATCTATGCCAAAGTTTATGGAGGGCGCGATTTTAGGTCAAAGATAATGGCAAAAGAAGCAGCGGTTCGAACGTGAAAAGATAGAAGTATTTTTTGCGGCCATGTATAAAAAGGCGTAATTCAGCTAAACCTGACACAATTTTTTAGTCAAACTACTTTTAGAATTTTACGTAGCAATGTAACATTAAAATGTCTTTGGTTTGATTCCAAAATCTTCCGTATTTTTTTTTAAGCCAAAATCTGTGTCGATACGTGACATTTCGAACGTGAAATTTTTTCCATAATAGTTAAACTGAATAATGATTAAAACAAAATAACAATTGACCGTTAATCCGAATAACATATTTCTTCTCTTCGAACTCTTCCTTAGATTACAGACCATGTAAGAAAATTTTTTTGGTATAATTATTATCAAATATCACCTCTCTTAAGGAAGATAATATTAAAGAAATCATACAATAAAACATTCTCACAAGTAAGAAATTACGTTTGCACAACTTTGCAGTCTGATTGTTTGTTTAAGTGAACGAATTTATGGGGGAATTTATAAAATTAGTAAAATCTAAATATTTCTCTATAACAAAATCATAAAAGAATATGCTTTTAACAGCTCTTAAATTTTTGGTCACGGTGGACCTTTTGAAAGAAATGCCCATATATTTTTTGAATTTCCATATTATAAAAGTTCTACAAAAAATTCCCAAATACACAAAAAAAATAATCTCTCAAAAAAAATTTTTAAATCAATAAATAAATTTTTTTGAAGCTCTGCTTTAAAAACAAGATTTTCAAAATTAGGTTAAGGCTTAACGGGCTTAAAAAATTTTATCAAAAACTGTTCACATGTGGCTTGCTTGGCACATGGGTTACAGAGGAAATTAGAAGCCAATTGATAATATTGATTAATTGGATTCATATAAAAAGTATCCCCTGGTACCTTTACCACCGCAGCCGGTATTAACAAGATGGGAAACCTGGCTAGAAGCTGAAGAATACTATTCAAAAAACTTTGAAAAATATAAGAATTTTATTGAAGAACTTGTTGCTGCCGATGCTTATGCAATTAAAAAAGTAAAAGAAATATAAAATTTAAATAACTTCAATCAGCATTTGTATTCTCCAACTACTGATATTTTGGTGTAACAATAACTAAATTTGAGGGATTTAGTTTACTTGAGTCGACTCAAGTCAAATTGATTGATATTGCAGATAGTAAAATTACCAAATTAAAAAGAAATCCAAATGTTTTGAAAAAATTAACGATTTCAAAAAATAAAACAAATTTTAACTATTTTTGATCTGGACTTAAATGTGGGATCTGAATTAGAAAACTAATATTCATCAAATGAATTGGCATCCTTCAATTATGCTCCTATAACTTTGGTTGACGTTGAGAGATCATTTTCCATGTACAAAAGTTTTCTGTGTCCAAACAGACAAAGGTTTACTATTGAAAATATAAAAAAGTATTTATTTGTTTATGCAAAAAAAAAAAAAAAAAAAATTAAATTAAGTTTAAAAAAACTATTGTACCTATGAATAACAATAGACTGGCTTTTTTATTTTATTTTTTTTAAATAAATTTAAAAAAACGCCTTTTTATTAAAAATGTTCAAGTTTTTAATGAATATTTTTTATTATCTTTAATGCAAGTTTTGGAGTTTTTAGTGTATAAATATCTCATCCATACTAATAAAAATATATTGATGTATATTAGAGTGTTTTCCCGAGATTTCCCGTCCCGTGAATTAGCGGGATATTTAATTGTTTTCAAATCCCGCTTTCCCGGGAATTATATTTGAAACGCATAAATCACGAGATCCAAGGAATATGAGTTTTATTTCCTGTTTTTCCGAGAATTGAAGAATTGCAGGGGCCTGATTCTGGCAGTCGCAGATCGAGTACTTTCTCGATTCGAAAGCAATTTAATATCTAATTATTTCAGTCAATACTGAACGAATCAGAATTATTTTTTCACTGTTGTAAAGCATTAACTTGAGTTTCACAATACTCAAAAAATAATGTCGATTCCTTCAGTATCGACTGAAAGAATTAGAAATAAAATTTCTTTCGAGTCGAGAAAGTATTCGATCACGACTGCCAGAATTAGGCCCCAGGATAGAGCCCTAATTTACATTACAAATTAATTGACACTTGCGCAAGTTGTAAAGCGGCTCAAACACTTGCAATTTAATTGTTTAATTTTTTGTATTGTACAATAATTATATCGAAAATGTGTATTTAAAATATATTTTGGCAAGAATCAAAATCCTTTCGATTTTTATTGCACAACGAAAAGATGTTTTGGGAACAAAGTACGGGTTGTTTTTCTTTAAAGGTTATGTTTTTTCTTTAATAAGCGTTGGGCCATATTTTAATTGAAATCATTGTGCCACTTATTGAATAATAGGGCAATATAGAAATAATATGGCGAATGACGTAAACAATAATTTTGTAAATGGAGGCTTTTCGAACTTTGTTTATTATAGTTTAAAGCCTTTTAAACATTTCTTTCGTTAACAACCCTAGAGGGAAGCGAACTGACACCAAAGTAGTCGCGTGATAGGTCTTTGGTGGTAGAGACCGGTTCTAGTTCTAACGCTTTATATTAATAAGACCTATCACTTTTACATGGGGTTGTCATTGAAGGGGGTCAGTTAACACCATTTGACCAGTCACAGATCTTTTCTCAATGAACGTGCTTAGTGTCAATTACTAAAATGTAGTATTATTTCAATACAATGTATTATTATTTCAATAAAACAAGTCCTTTGATTAAATTCAAAAAAAAAATTTAAGAAAGTACCAAAAAATGTGCCACAGCACCGGTGAAGACTGTACTGTAATTCATTACTTTTTCTACCTTTTTGTTCTTCATAAACCAGTTACATGATTGGTTCTCCTTTCACTGGTCATGAGTCTTTTCTTTTTGTACTTGTTCTATTTTCACAAATCCCAGAACCAGTCTGTTGGACTAATTGACACAAATTTCCCGCAGGGAAGTTGATTTTTTTAAGCTTCTTGGCAAACAAATTGAGTATAGTTACATGAACTGAAAAACTTGCTAACCTTTTCTAAATTTCTTAAGATTTGTTCAAATAAATTGTTTTCATTTTCTTTTCACATCAATTTTGAATTTTGACCTAGAGTTTCAAATAAAATTAAAGCATTAACTTATTTTAAAAAAAAAAACTTCTATTTATTTCACCAAGTAACTTTTCTTTAAAATATCCAACTTTAATATAATTTAAACAAAAAAATTTTAATTCTAAATTGTTTTTTTTTTTTTTTTTAAATTATACAATCGCCTTATCAAATCTTTAGATTTGAAAATTTTTATATCTATTTAAAACTCCAACACCTGTATGTTGTAAGTTGTCTTTGTGCTTTAATTGATATGTTTACGATATTAGTGTTGGAGTTTTTTTTAAGAAGATTCGATTGTTTTCTTTTTTTATTTTGCTTAATTATTAAAACTTACAAACTATAACTGATATGTTAATGATATATTTTGGTCTTAATTACTAAAATTCTTTGGTTATTTAGCTTGTCTTCATATTTACTTATGATTTCTTCATAAATTTGAGATTCTGTTACTGATTCCATTTTAAAAATATACACAATTTGTTAATTTAAGTTTAATTTTTACAAAAAAGAAATTTTTTTTTTTGGTGAAAATGAGTAATGAAACAATAAAGTTTTATGTAGACTTTATAAAATGTTTATTATTATGGCAAAATTGTTATTCACGGGGTTTTTCTTTTAAGTATTTGGCTAGAATATTATTAAAATCTTTCAAACCTTTACCCTAATTTTTTATTTCTTTGTTTTCTAAAAAGCTTTAGATTCAATTAACATTTTTAGAATTGCTTAAACATAGCTTTCTCTTGTATTCCTAAAATTGTTTCTTAAAATGTTGTTAAAGTTTTTTTCCTGTTAAAGTTAAGCAAAAGAAGAAAGTTTAAAATTAAAGTCTTTACATGATCACACAAGTCGTATGTATTTTGAGGAAAGCACAACCCTGTCATGTTTTTTTTTAAATTTTCAAACAATTATTAGATCAGGGAAGCATTTTCATTACAAAACGTACTACTTGTTTTACCGTTTAAACCTCCCTTAATGTAAATGGTAACGTTAAGCTTTTTCTTTTTTTATGTTGTTCTTGTAAAAGTTTTCAAACCTTATAAAAAACGTCATTATTACGACTTTTTCAAATTCTTTAAATAGTTTTTATTGCAAACTTTAAATAGAAGATTTTCTTGTTGGACTGTTATACACCGTCCAGACTATCCATTGCTATGTGTGCACAATAATAAAGCGTTGGCTGAATTATCGACTTATAAGCTTGTTCATGTTCTTGGATGTCGGTAAAACGTATTGCAGCCCATATAAAAGGCACTAAAGAAAATCCACATGGCGCTTTTTTATATGTCAATAGTACAGTGATTTTAGACATCGTTGTGCGAACAAATGTTTGAACAAGAACAAAACATTAACAACTGCAGCTTTCACTTTTCAAATTCATGTGTTCACAAGAAATTGCTTGTAGCTTGAAAAAAGCAATGTCTAGTCTGGACGGTATGATAGTACTGGTTCACACTATTCAAGTTTTAGCCGTCAAGTCTTGAGTTTTTAGGAGAGAGAGAGGAAAAGAAATGGCATTCTTTTTTTCCTTCTTTCCTAAAAGCTCAAGACTTGACGTATAAAACATTAATAGTGTGAACCAGCGCTTGCAAAAAAAAGATAAAAACTTTAATTCTGATAAAACGAACCAGAAACTTAATAATTACAATTTTTATATTCTTTAGGTCATGACGAAACAAACAGGTGACATTACTACGACAAATGACAATTTTTTGTCTAGTCTTCTGTTTATGCTTAAAATAAAGTCCACGTTTTGTGTGTATTTTAATAAAGTTGTTTTATCATTTTAATTAATATTAATGAAGATATTTGACCATAATGAAATAATAATTGAACAAAAATTAATTTATTTCATCATGTTAAGACCCACAATTTGATGATTCTTCAAAATGTGTAATTTTTAAGGCATTCAGAGACAAATTTCCATTTTTGTTGTACTGTTGTATATGTTGCCCTAGTGCTGCCACCTGTATTGTTTCACCATGTTTCAGACCATTTTTTAAAAGCTTCTGGGGATATAAAAAAGCTTCCGTTGCCCTTCTCTTTATCACAACTTATTAGCAGTCGAGAGTTTATTTTAAACATATTAAAGCTCTTTAAAAGCAGCAAATTGTTTAAACTTTTTTTAGTTGCCTACCCTTCGTACTAAAGTTCTAAGATCTTAAATGAATCCAAAATAATACTTAGTTTCAATTCAATTTTAATTATGAAAAAGATTAAAATCAATTACTTTGTTTTTTTTTTAAGATACTTGTATGAGTATTAGTTCTCTCTTGAATATTTAATTCGTACTTATATACCTAAGATAATGCGTGCCACATAAGCTTTCCATCCATATACATTGATAATATATAATTCATCTATCATTTGGGCTTTTAATCTTGTAAAATTTATCGTTTTCAGTTTCCTAATCGGTTTTGTGAATGATTATGATGTGATATTTAGTTGTCCTATATAAGTTTTATACTTAATTCTATCAATAAATTTGTTTCATATTTTTAGGTAAAAATATTCTAAAAAAAACAAACAAAATTTCGTGTATAATACAGATTTTCTTTTATAAAAAGTGTGTCTAAAAGTGAGTTTTTCTTGGAAAAAAACTTCATAAAATATTTTGACTTTTTGTTTTCTTAACTACACATCCGAAAAAGGTTTTATTTATATATATATGTATATATATATATATTTTAATATTTATATAATTTACTTTAAAGATAACTAGGGTTATAGTGTATAAGAACCACTTTAATTATATTTAATTTTAAAATAACTACAAAAACTCATTGTAAGTAACTTAAAATAAAGTTAACAGTAACTGAAAAATTAAACAATTAATTAGAAAACTTCATAAACTAATTTAACGAAATTTATAGACTAAACGATCAAAAATGTAAAAACAAACATAAATTAACACTAATTTTGTATAAGACAACAGTTTAAAATCCTTGTCTAAATGGATTTGCTGGACCAGCAGGACCGGTTGTAGCGGATCTTGAGGCATCCGATTGTTGTTGCTGTTGAAAGGGATTCGCCATACGCTGCTGAGGAAGATGTCTGGTTTCTGAAGGTTGTTGTTTTTGTTGATACATGCCACCACCTTGCTCCTGGTAGCCGGGTTGATATTGCTGTTGAGTTTCGTATTGGGCATCCTGCTGATAACCCGGCTGGGCTTGATAATCATAAGAGCCGGAAGTTTGCTCATCAAGATTTGTTTCTTGTTGATCTTGTTGATATTGCTGGCCATATTCGAGATGATTTTTGAACTCACCATCTATCGGCTTTTGATCATGCATGACGTAGGTTTGATACTCCTTATTGGGAGGATCTTGCATAAGAATGTTGGCCTCATTTTCAAATGGCTTAAAGTCGTAGATATTACGCAATTTCCTTAGTAGCGGTACATACAAAAGGTTTGAAAAGGCTATAAGGAAATTGAGAGCAGTAAAGCCAATGGCTTCCACTACTCCACCCGCTATAATCGGTCCCACTGCATAGGCTATTGAATAGGAGATGTCAGCGATGGCATATATACTGCCGTACACGGATACGTAACGCACATCCACCAAGTATCCGAGGGTTGGCAACAAGGCAGTATCTATCAAGGCAATGCCAAAACATATAATGCATATAGGAATCATTAACATTTGGTAGGAGGTTGAGAATGGTATAATGAAACAGGAGAGACCTTCTAAGGCTAAACCCACGGCTGCCATTAGCCACTGATGATGGGGATACTTTTTAGCCATTTTAACTGTTATCACAACCCCTAAGACGTGCGGGAAGAAAGCCGGCAGCCATACCATACCAATTTTCCAATTGTCCGTGGTCAGGTTGTCTTCCATCCACAGGGATATAGTAGGTTCTAGAAAAGCTAAAGCAACATTTGACATAGTTAAAGCACCGGCACACACTGCTATGTAGGGATCCATAAGCAAACGCCAAATGGGTATAGTCTCTTGTTTGACTTCTCTGCTTTGTCGCAGCTGTTCCTTAAACGGCTTCATAACCAACAGCAGCATTAGACCGTCAATCAGGCACACCAAGGCCAAAATCAAGAAGGGCACCTCTTTGCCAGCAAATTGATACAGAGCTCCTCCAAAAGGTGGAGCCACTAGACAACCAAAACTGATAAAGGCCAAGGCAATGCCCAAAGCTTGTGAACGTTCATTTTCCTCCGTAAAACGATCGGCAATCATGGCCAGACCCGATGTATCAGCAAAAGCTGAGCCAGCCCCTTGCAAAGATCGGGCAAAAAATAATACACTGTAGCTTCTACCGCAGGCAAATACTGCAGTGGAAAAGAACATAATTGTTAAACCTACCATCATTGGTATATCGTAGCCGATCTTGTCGATCAAACCACCCGAAAACGGGTTCACCATTAATTGTACAATGGCTTTGGAGGCAAACAATATACCTGTAGCCGAATCTTGGCCGTGATGATCATGGTGTACAGGAATTATCTTGCCCGTAACATTGTCTCTAAGCAAGGGCGCCATCGTAGAATCGGGTAACTCGAAACCTCCAAGTTCTCTCAGATAATCGGGTATAATTGGCACTATCACCATATACAACATGTTGTCCAGTAGCAGGGCTATCGAAACTATAACCAAAACTAAACGCCTCTGGTTGACCGGCTCTTGAATTTTCTCCCATACTATATCCTTCACCTCGCGAAACTCCAAATTGATAACTGGTATGGTAAACGACATGATTGTGTGATTTTCTCGTTAGTGTGGTTCCCTTGCGAATTTAAAATATTTGGTAAAATTTGAAAATTTTTAAGTTTTTCGTTACTAATTTTAACTTAACGGCTAAATCGTGAATTTGTTTGTAAGTTGGGGGTTTTCTTTTTCTTTTTATATTTAGCTTCGTTTCTTTTGTACTTTGTTGTTTGTTCAATAAACGGTTTTAGTTTTATTTTTCTTTGCCCCTGTGCTGCCGAGTAAAGTCCTAATGAAAAACACTATCCCCTGTTTGAGTTTTCTATGTTGTCCTCTAGATGATCCATGTTGCTTTTCCGATATTTCCTAAGCTGTTCTTTCGTTTTACTTTTGTTTAAGTTTCAGGCACATTTTTTTGCGTGTTTTGGTGTGGATTTTACAGTAGATTTTCTTCGTTTGCTCTTGGCGGGAGTATTACTGATTTAATTTAGTGGGGGCCACAACCTTTAACGACACAGAAACAAGATTTCATTATTATTTTTCATAATTAAAATATTTTTTTTTGTTTTAGTTGTAAATTTATTTTTTTTTTTTGATATGCTAATAATTCTTTTTTAATTAATTGTTTTAAAGAAATTTTTTAATGTTTTTTTAAATATATATTTTTTTTCTTTATTTTAATTATGTTTATGATTGAAATGTTGTTTCTGTGCAGCGAAAGGTGTAGTAGCTTTTTTATTTTCTTTTTTTTTTAATTTTATACTTTTATAATTGAAAATTTTTTTTGAATAAATTTTTTGGAATTGTAAGTTTTTGCTAAAGATGTTTTTAATTGGTTTATTTAGCTTTTAACAAATGTTTTATGATTTTTGTTTTTCGTTGCTTAAAAATTTTATAAAAATTTATATTTATTTGTTATTAACTTTAAATATTTTTTTCTACATTCCACTGTTTAACATACATTTCAATCATAAAACAAATTATATTTACATGTTTTACAAAACTTGTGACTAAATTATTTAAATTACTATAGTTATTATTATTTATAAATATTTTTTGATTGGAAATAAAAAATGAACTTAAGTTAAAAGGTTTAATAAATTTAACAGTTTTTTCAAGAAGTTTGATAAATTCATCCATATTATGTAAGTCGTTGCCGACGTCAATATTAAGTCGTTGGCACAGCAAAAAGAGGACTACATCACATCGACTTAAATTTGATATTTTTTAAGAATGTTGTGTAGATTTCGGCTGGTTATCAAAAATCGTACATATCTCTTAAATTTTTTTTTTTGTCTGACGTTCAGTATGTTTTATTTTATTTTTACTAAAATAAATTAAAAAGTGTGTTTTTGCAAAATTTAATTTATTTTTTTAACCCATACTAATGACCAGGGAAACCATAAATATGCAATTGTATGTTTTTTCTTGTGCGACTTATAAAGGCTGAAACAATTGGGGTATTCACAAGGTGTGCTATCATGTTGTATTGTCATAATGTTCTAACATTTTACAATGTTTTAAAAAAATTGTTGTTGTTTTGTAAACAAAAAGTGTCTTAAATAAATTTTTTTTTTTTAAATTCCCTATGCAAATCCCCGCGAAGCTCTACGCTTGTCTGCAGGAATGAAGCCAGAGTCTCAGGCGGGAATCGAACCCGCAACCCCGGGGCTTATAGACTAGCTCACTACTAGCTAGCCTACCGGGGAACTTTGCTTGCTATGTTTATTGTGCTGTCGTAATTAACCCGAAGAGACCTGTGCTAAACGAGCCGCATTAGTTTTTGTAGCCGTCGCTGTTAATGATATAGTTTTAACCGGCTAACATCCAAATTTAACCTGCGGCTAGCAATTATTGAAACAAATCACTTGCGGCGTCAAATTAGATCGGCTTTGGACTCTGCTGTTTGAAAACAAACAAAATAAAATTTATTTCTAATTTGCGTCTGAAAAATGGAAAATAGTCAGGTAAGATCTAATTTAATTTATTAATTTTTGGATTAGAATTAAAAAATATTTTTATTTTTGGTAAATAAATATTTTTTATATTTGTTTCAAATCAGCTGATTTAAATTAAAAATAGCACACTGAATTATGAGGGGTTGTTCACAACAGTCGTATTTTTTCATGTTATTATTTAAAGACATATGACTTTATGACACCTTGTGAATCCCCCAAATATATTTATCCGTTTTAGAGCTCTTTATGAATTTTGGCATCGATTTGTTAGTGCATATTTTTGCATATTTTACCGTTTGCAGTATTTATTTTTTTTCATTATTTAGTTAAAAGAGCCTTTTTAGATGCCAACAAGAGCTTTCGCAGCAAAACAAAAAAATTTTTTTTGAGAAATTTTGACTTTTCTGTTTAAATATCTATCTGTATACCCAACGTGTTGCTTTAATTTCGCCATCTACATTTGATTTTTTTTTTGTAAGACAAAGCAGGTTGCCATTAAACATAAATGTTGTTTTAAACTTTAAATTTTATAAATGAATAAGCAAACATTAAGGAAAAAGCAATGACATACGCTTCTGGCGATGTGTGTTATACATAGAAATCTGATCCAATCTTCTAGTATACCGATCGATCTAAAATCATTTTTTAAAGTTATCTAACGATAACCATCCGTACGTCTGGCTGGTTGCCTGACCATGTTAATTTTGTGCGTAAAGTGCAAGTTGCAATTTTGTGGATAATTTGCTCAAATTTGATAAATACATTTTAATGTACTAAGGACGAATTCTATCTAAATGTTAAGCATCGGTCTATAATTTTACTTATTCCTTAAAAACACTTATTTCCAAATTAGACTCTTTGTGTCCGTAAACCATCGATTTATTTTAGTACATATTTAGATTGAATTTGCCCCAAAAATATTTTATTGCAAATAAAATTATTTTCGAGGCAGTTCAGATTTGCCCAAAGCTTCCCTATATAAATAGCTTTAACTTCCTTTTAAGTGCCAACATTAACAAACAGTTTAGCGAACGTCCCTGCAATCCCTAAAAATACAAAAAATTTGATATGGATGTAAATATCTAGATAATATTCGGCGCAAATAAATCTTTTATGAATTTTAACCTCAACATAACTTTGTTTTTGTAAGCCGATGACTGCCCATCGTTTTCAAATCAAATTGGGTGAAATCTCGTGGATTCGTCTGAAAATACTATGGTGTTTGGGCTTTACCGATTATATTAAATTGTGGAATATTTTATTTTTAAATTAGTAATTATTGAATTTTCAGGGCATTTTTAATGCGCATAAAACGTGTTTTTTAGAGCATATTTCTGGTTTCCCTGCTAATCAGTCATAAGAGCACTGCTACACGTTAATTATATTTTGTGATATTCTCATCGCGATTCATTTGATTTCTTTCTTTATTTGTTTTGCTTTTAACTTATTACTAACGTTACGTTACGTTAGTTACGTACCACAAATTATTATTACGAAGTATGCTACACGTTCAATATTTTTCACGTGATCTGAGATGAGATCGGCCATTTTTGACGAATTGTATGATATTTCTGGGGTGAACTTAATGGCATTTTGAACTTCGTCAGGAGTTCAGTTTGGTTCTGGGGTGGAGGTTCTATTTCGTGGTATCGCAATGAATCAGTAATCGATTATTGTCAAAGTTGACTAAAATGTATGCGTAATGAGCTATGGAATTTCAACCATCAGTGCAAAAATAAAACAAAATATATAATCAACAAAAAATATTAGAAAAGAGAAGGGTACTATCCCTATAACCAATAACACTGTGCTCGAAATTGACACTTTTTTTAGACAAGTCGGGCACATGGCGCTTTAGCATAGTTCGGGTACGCTGAATCCAATGGTGCCCACCGTTTTTTTAAATTAGCTCTTGTTTTCGAGATATACCGTTATTTCGAAAATGGAGAAGGTTGCACAATACATGTTCGCGTAACTCAAAAACGGTTTAGTTTATCGAAATTACTAAAAAAAACCCAAATTCCGTAATAAAATTTCCTTTAAGAAAAGTAAAACTTTTTAATATGCGCAGTCGTTTTAGAAACATATTTTTTTTTTTTAAGTTGCTTACAGATTTTAGTCAGTAATGGCTTGTTTTGTTTGCAGCTTCGCTTTTTATGTGTTTGCAAAAAGTTAGAAGCCTATCTGCATTTTCGAATTTTTTATGAATTTTTAAAAAACAAAAATTTCGAAATTTTGATAAAAAAAAATTTATTACGTAATTTCGGTTTTTTTTTAGTAATTTCAATTTCAGTTTCAAAGCAGTTCGAATTATTAAACTTTAATAAATCTTTAGAAAAATTATTTATTGCAAATTTAGGCACATTTATATATTGTTTTATTTAGGTTGACTTGGCTATAATACTTTCCACATTTTCGAAAGAATGTAAAAGGAAAATAATTTTTTAAAAAGGCACCACCAAAATTCACACGTTTAAAATCTGAATTTATTTGCCAAATAGTTTTCAAATTTCCTTCACTTCACTTCCTTACATTAGATTGGCTATCGGATGTACCTGCGTCAGCCTCAATTACGTATAATAAGTATTATAAGAATAATTTTTTGATTCAAATCATTTTCATTCGGATTGAATATAAAAATCAGCTTTTTCATTGAATTGAATATTTTTCAAATAAAATTTTAAAAATGTAACAAGAATTCATTCCAGTGTTGCAGAAAATTAATAAGATATTTTAAAACAAACAAGAAGCTATCGTCTTTAAGGTGTTTATCAAAAAATCGGCATTCTTGAGCAGGAATAGGCCCTTTGATAATTTAGAGGCAAAAAATCGGCAAAATGCCGGCAAATGTGGCAGGCCTGGTTCCAACTGACTCAGAAAACCACTCAGTTCTCATCAAACTTCGAATACGGGCTTTTCCACACAGTTTTTTTTTTGCTGCTGGCTCACCATGAAGTGCATCATGGACGATGGATGCTATTTTGCAATGGAAGGTCATCAATAGACACCAATTCAAATTTTTTAGCTGAATTTAAAGAAATATCCATAAAAAGATTTAAATACCTGATTAAAATTTTTATTACTGCTTTTTATGTGTGAGTCCATATTTTATGCCACATTTATAATAGGGGTGATTAACTCAACGAAAACGTCGACTTTAATTTATTTATGGGAGAACTAAATCAAGAAAACAAAATCGAACATCATGAAGCATTCTTGGCGTTTTTTTTTTTTTTTTAATAAAATTGCCACTTCTAATCGCTGCGTTTTTAAAATATGTTGTTTAATAAAACGAACCATAATCCATCAAAAACACGATTTCGAATTTTTGTGTTTTGACTGTTTGCATTTAAGACTACGATATTTACTTTTCAAAAACACATCAAATTATTCCTTGTACAAACGAAGGCATTTCGTTTTTTTTTTCTTTCTTACTTTATTTTCTATACAAAGTCTGTGAAAATTTGGTACTTTGATGTTGAATCCAGATATTCGTAGATGGTTTAGGAGTGAGTTAAGTAGATAATAATAAAATAAAAGTTGAGAATTTTCGCAGCTGTTTAAAAGGTATTAAAATATGAACTGGAAAAAATTAAAACTTACAGCAAAACAGCTAAAAGAAACTCATTCGCTTTCACTTCAAACCCAATTTCCAATGAACAGGGCTAGTTCTTTAAGCTTATTTGCTTCAAAAACAAATTTTCCTATATTTCGAAAGATTTTCGGAAAAATAGTTTCTTTGCGTATACTAATTCGTTTCTGTTTTTTGCTTGCAAACACACATGCATTTAAAGGCATTCAGAATACTTAAATGCTGAACAACAAAAGCTTCATTGTATGGACACGAATGAAAGTTTCAAAAGAGAATTGAAGTAAGTTTCTGCAGCAAATTTTAATTATATGGACGAGGACTAACAGTAATGTGCACAAGGTACTAAAGCTACTGTCAAAAAATAACGAAAAGTCTGTCAAATGCATAAGCAAATTAAAAACGAGTTTAAGTGGCCATAACGTACTTGTGATTCATGTACACATTGTTGCATATTGGTGCAATATTTTTTTTTTTTTTTTAAAGAACTTAAAATGATTTATTTCATGTTTGATTGTGTATGTTATGTTTTATTTAATTTGCAAGCAACGCTTTTAAAAGACACAAGTTGATAATTGTTGTACTCATAAAAAATGGAGACAAAATTATAATATCTAAAATTCTTCTTTTCTTTATTCTTTATTCTTCTTTCTCTTTATTCAGTAAAATTTTTTTTTTTACAACACACACACAGCTGATTCGGTACGGAATGTGCATTCAGTTTGGCATTTTGCTTAAAAAAATTACATTTGACGAAAAGTTTCATTAAGTTCATTACAGTCGGCCACATATGTTTTATATGTATTCGCACAGTTGCTTAAGTTGACTTAAGGCAATTCTTTCACACGAAAATCTGATGGCATTCTATCCGACAGAAATTTTTTTTGCATAAGCATAAGTCACACCAAAAATATACAAAATAATATTACTCAGCTCATTTACAAGAAAATGCAACTCTGATCGCATATAATCTATCATTTTATGAAAATTTTCATAAATATTTGCATGTCAGGCAAGATTTGTCAAAAAATCTGTAACTAAATTTCATTTTTATTTGACGCTGTCATACTTTATATGAGCACACAAATTGTTCGACTGAATAGGATAGGGAACCACGGCCTTTAAGCGATCTTATGTGTATTATAGTTGGGCCTTAAAGGTTTTTGTATGTATAAATTTCTTTTATTGTCTGGTAGAAAGAAAAAAAGTGATTTTCCTTGTACTTTTAAATTGTGTTGCTATACTGAAGTCGTTGCTTGTAGTCAGTAGGCCTACTTTAAAGGTAAAACCGCGAAAACATACAAATCGTCTGCTAATTATTGGTTTGACCTATCGACCATTTAAAAAAACCGATTTTTTTTTTATTTTTTTATTTATTGCTTTGAATTGCTCCATACACAAGACTTAGAGTCTTATTTTGCAGTATGGAACTGAGAATGTGTAAAATTATAAATCATTAATTAATAAACAGCTTAATAACTAATTACAATTTTATATATAAAGCAAAACTAATTAAAATCAAACAAAATTTAAATAATTTAATCATATTTACTTTAATCTCAAATAATTATGTTTCAAATTGTTATGCTGAAAACAGTTTAAAAATATTTTCCTTAAATTTTCGTGCGCTACTTAAAAGTTGAAGGCTATGGGGAACAGAATTCCAGAGAGATACAGAGAATATGTAGAAATGCCACTCCGGAATTAAACTTTTGTATCCAAACGATCTAATTCTTTTTCCCCTGCTTGTATTTGAAATACAAAGTTTGCCGTACAGATGCTCAGGTTTGTGGGTATATATTATCTTATGTAAAAAAACTAAGACTTTGGGGTTGTGGTATAGATATTTTGAATATCTGTTTTCTGAATCCAAAACCTGTTTCACGAAATTTTTTGTTGTTTCCAAAATTGTAAGCACTAATTTTGCTTCATATCAACTATTTTAAGGTTTATAATGCATTTTTTTGCTCTTTACGCCAGCAAAGTTGCTGTTAGAAAAAAAGTAGTTAAGGCGAAAGCAAAAGATGACAACAACTCACTACGTAGCAGTAAGTTAACGTACAAATGCTGCACAAAAAGCAAATCAATTTAGAAAAGTGGCATATGCGGCACAAACATTTATTTTCACTTTTAATAAAATACTAATAACTTCTTATTTCATTCAGGAAGTATCAAAAAAATTTTAATTTCTCTTCAAAACATATAGCAGGGATGAAAATACAAACAAATCTTATCGGGTATATTTTCAGAAAACTTTATGTAAACCTTCATTGTCGTGTTACTCCACTACGACTTTTTTGGCATATCCGCCAAACCGTTAGTAAGCTGACGAAATGTACATAATTAGGGTATTCAAAAGGTGTGCTATCATGTTGTATGGTCATAATGTTCTTACATTTTACAATGTTTTAAAAATATTGTTGTTGCTTTGTAAACAAAAAGTGTCTTAAATAAATAAAACTTTGCTTGCTATGTTTATTGTGCTGTCGTAATAAATCCGAAGAGACCTGCGCTTAGCGGCTGGGCCAAGCCGCATTAGTTTTTGTAAGCCTTCGCCATTGATGGTATAATTCGAATTTAACCTGCGGCTAGCAATTTTTGCAACAAAACACTTGCGGCGTCAAATTACATCGGCTTAGGACTCTGATGTTTGATAAACAAACAAAATAAAATTTATTTCTGATTTGCGTCTGAAAAATGGAAAATAGTTAGGTAAGATCTAATTTAATTTATTAATTCATTGGTTAGAATCAAAAAATATTTTGACGTTAGGTAAATATAATTTTTTTCTATGTATTTGTTTTAAATCAGCTGATTTAAATTCAAAATAGCACACTAAATTATGAGGGGTTGTTCACAACAGTCGTATTTTTTCATGTTATTATTTTAAGACATATGACTTTATGACACCTTGTGAATCCCCCAAATATGTATATTAAGATTTATTTTAACTGTAAATGACAACTGTTTGAAATTAGTGGTAATTTAATAACTTAAAAACCATATTGTATGAATTTTTATTAAGGTATTTGATATGAGTATTCATATGATTAGTTTGCTATTTCTTTAATTTTTTTTAGCTGAATAGCATCGAAAAACTTTCCCTTTAACAATTTAAAATTTATTTACGTCAATGTTCGCATAGAAAATTATATTTAAAACAAAATTGTAAAATTTGTTTTTGCTAACGTTTACGTTCGAAATCGTTAAGCAGGCAGTTAACTTTTGAATTGAGGGTTTAATTTTAATTAAAATTTTTTAAAACACAGTGTATTATTAATAATATTATTTTCTTATTTAAATTTGTTTAAAGTAATCGGTGCTGAAGATCAGCGTAAACATATTTGTCCTTATCTTACTACGCTTTAAGCACACAGTGTACATAATGCGTATACTAAAGCATTCGTTTGTGTAGACAAATACTTAAGATACATAATTGCCAGGACCACACAATTATCCTCAACTGCAAAGTAGCTTATTTTGCTTAGCAGCAGAGTCATGGGACAACTGCCAGCAGACCAAACATCATCCTAGGCTACAAACAAACATCAACGCGCAATATGTTTCTACTTTAGGGTCCCCGATAGGTCTGATTTCCCTGCCAGTAAACAGCAATTGTTTGCATTTGCAAATTTCAACCTATAGATAAGCTGAAGGTATACAGCCTAATTATAAATAAAAATTCCCCGGAAGTTTTCTCCCATCTACCACTTTTCCTATGTAAATTCAATTGTTAAAATGGGACAAGGGAAAAAACTACCGGAAAAATTTGTATTCATTATTGGGCTGATAAGCTGCACTTATTCTCCCCTAAAATTAAACTAAAACGGCAACAAATAATGTTTTACAATTTATCAGAGATGCCATAAAAAGCCCACTCCTGAAAAAATATAGGTCTCGTTCAAGGGTCTCAACGATTTTGCACAGCCGAATGTAGAATTCTTACATGTTTTTTTTTTTTGTTAATTTTAACAAAATGCTTCATTTAGTTTACCATTTTTTCTCGAATTGTTGAAAAATATTTAAAGATTTAAACATTTTGCATTCATTATTCTATTTCTAAAGATCTTTTTTGAGCACGTTTTTCTACTTGACTTTTGTGAATATGTACATGTGTATGTGTGATTAAGTGTGAGTAAAAGTTTGCGTGTGTATTTTTCAATTTTCAGATAGAACTCTACAGACCAGGTCATAGCAAATCAACCCGGAGTATATAAAAGTAAAAAATAACAATAATTATAAAAAAAATAACAAGTACTAAAGTTTGTTTATATGTATACTAAAAAATAAACTGACTGACATGTATTCAACCTCAAGTTCTAAATCAAGCCAAAAAGAAACCAACTCGTACACACATTTAGCCGTCTCTATCCATTTAGACTCTAAAGGAAGAAAATATAAATTTATACAAAATAATAATTGACTCAAGTATTGTTGCATGTCGTTCGTTGTTGCTGCCTTCTTGGGGTCGAGTGGCAGTAACACATTCACATTCATAACAAAATATTTTACTACCCCCGAAACACAAGTACAAAAGGACGTTCGCTTTTTTTTTTCGTAATTCTAGGCTTTTTTTTAGTATTACCACGTTTGTATGAATATACCGTTCATAGACTTTGAAGTAGCACTCAACGAACATGGTCATGAAAATTTAATGACACAATATTGTTGTATATAATTTAAGAGTACACAAATACAAATACACATTCAAAACAAACCAAATACGTCAAAAAAGTAAAACAAAATTTAAGCTTAACAAGAAGTGTTTCCTAAACGGTTTTATTTTGGTGGCAATGGGGGTGGGAGAGATTATACGTTCACTGCTTCTGTGTTTTTTTTAAACTATCCGCAAGAATTTTACTCGTATAGAGTTTTATATTTTTAAAACTGAGTGTTTTAATGGAAATTTTCTATGCGGACCAGTGTTGCCGTTAGGATACGAAAGATACATTTTTCGTATCTTTTGACTACTATGTATAATCCTGACATTTTTCGTATCTTTTGAATCTGTACGCAAAATGTTCAGAAACAAAACATTCGAGAATTTTTTACCAACTAAAATTTATTAAGACTGGTCATTGTAACCGACTCAATACTAAATACCAAGCTTTATACAATAGCAGCCAAGGCGCATTGACTAGAAGGTGACGTCAACTTTACAACAACACTGCTTCTGTGTACGGATTGTCAAAAATATTGCTAGTTAAAAAAGGTTAGTTTACATAAAAAATTAGTTTGCATACACACTTTGGCAAGTCGACCACCGAAAAAAACACCATATGTTGACTTGACCCCACCTTCTAGTGAATTTGCCTTGATAGCAGCTTTAATAATGGTGAAAGAAAACATTAAGGGGTTGCAACATACGATCCACCTAAATCGATGATTACAATTTTTACATAAATGAATTTGTTTTGATAACATCCAAAGATAATTGCATGTAATTAATTTTAAAGTTTGCTTACTGTATTTTTTTAAAAATTACATATGTACCTAATATTTATGGCTTAAATAAATATAAAAATGAATTTATACGAAATCATTTTCTTTACAATATTCATTTAAATATGAAATAAAAATGTTATGTTAATAAATGTTAAACGTTAAAAATGAATTTTCAAATTTTTTTCAAAACGTATCTTTTTGGGAAAAAGTGTATCTTTTTGGAAACTAGAATGTATCTTTCTCGAAATTTCACTGGCAACACTGATGCGGACATTAACGTTTGAAATTGGTGAACAGCTGTTAAATTTTTACAGGATTGTATTAAAATAAATTTTTTATTTAACTCAGAAACCTAAAAACACCCGTTCCTTTAGGCTCCAAAGTAGGGTCTTAATAGTTATAAAAAAATTTTAAATGATACAAATATTTTGAGCTGAACGTAAACATTTTATTATCAAAGTTATCTTCTGTAATACAAAAATTTTTATTCATTATTCATTCACATGATTTTATTGTGTGCTAAATTCCCAAATTTAATTCTTAATAAATGCACAAATTTTTTTTTTATTGGTGGGGGGATAAGCTACTTCCTATGCTCTTTTCACTGTTTGCTTAGGCCAGATCATCACGAAACCTTTTCCCAAAGACTTTGGAAAAGCTAAAGATATTATACAAATACAACTGTAAAGCGAATGAGAATTACAAAGTCTTAGGTCTTCTTTGCAATGATATCAAAGCTTAGATAAAATACTAGCAATGAACAGTGAGCTTATCTTTTTTTACTTTTCCTTCTACAATTAGTTAACTTTTATCCGACTCGAATTGTAGATGTAAGTAGTTAATCTAGTATATGGGGGATTTCATGTCAAGTGACCCAATTTTTAAATCGATGACTTTCGATTTGGATGAAATTTACACCAAGGTTAGCCTTATTGGGTTTTTTTGCTCAAAAGAAATCTTATATTTTTTCCTTTAACTTAAAAACTTTTAGACCGATCTTGTTGAAAATTTGTGTCTTAACTACTTTCCAATAGGATTAACCTTGTTGCAAATTTCATCCAAATCGGAAGACATCGATTAAAAAATTGGGTCACTTGACATGAAATCCCCCATATACTAGATTTACCACTAACATCTACAATTCGAGTCGAAGTCAGAAGACATCGATTTAAAAATTGGGTCACTTAACATATAAGTATATTAAACTGTTTATTCTACTTCATATGAATAGTTGTTGAGGTTGGACATCTTTTAAATGTAAACTTAATCATAGAAAATTTAAACCAAATAAGTCAAGAGAAAAATATTTTTCGAGCCAAAATCTTCTTTTGAACTTCAATAATTTTATTTTCTTAAAGCTTCCTGAACTAAATTCTCATATCGACACCTTAATTAAGGCAAAAATAGCTTAAGCGACATCATTTTAAAATTTCGTTTTTTTAAATAAAAACTTTATGTGCAACCTTTGCATCATCTCCTAAAATGTAATAGTCATATAAAGTATCGTTACGATTTTATAGCAAAAAATTTGTGAAAAATGTTGAGCAACATTAATTATTTCACACGAAAATTTTGACATGTAGCAATGTTACCCCTCATGCTAGTTTGTAAAATTTGACGTTTTTATTCCTGCAAAGTATGCAACATTGTTTTGCGTATGTAAACAAACCCCACATGTATTTTACTAAAAATAATTTTTTTTTAATAAAAAATTTAAAAAAAAAAAAGAAAGTAAATATGAATAAAAAACTGTTACCGGTTGTGTTATTTTCATTTTTAAGTTCTTAATTAATAATCATTTCAAACTTTTTTGCTTTTGCTTAAAATTACACGTGAAATAAGTGCAGCTTACATTATTTCGCAGTTGTAAAAAAAAATGCCAGAAACATTTCGGAACTTTTTCCCAAATTGAACAGAGTACAACTCTATCAACATTATTTCATAGATATTCCGCACAAGTTTTCTTCATATGCGTTTTGACAGCATTTCACGTGAAATGTTGAACAGAGTACCAGGCTTTAAACGAAAAAGTTCATACAACATTTTAATGAAATAAAATAGCAAAACCTTCTTCTGTAAAATGTTGTGCATGTCGCTGCAGCTTTTTTGCCGTAATGAATCGATATAATGGTTATATAGCTTAAAATTTTGGGATCTTTAAAATTATGCTCGAAAATCAAAACCAAACAAATTTGAATTGAATACCTCAAAATGTTCAAAACTTTAAAGACAAAGCCTATTTCATGTAGTCCTTTATGACATTCCAAGAGATCTATATTGTATATCCAACAAACACGAATTCAAACCTTTGATATATTTGTATAGTCGCGGAACTACGCCTTGACAATCCTCACAATAAAAAGAGCCAAGTATTTAGTATTTCCCAGAATTTGAGGGCAGCAAGAACGCGATTTAATTTCTCAGCAGCAGCTATGACGCCGAATATCTAGCTAACAGAGTTTATTTAAATAAATAATGAATTTAAATTAAAAAAAAATAAATATTTTTCATTAATGTTCCACATTGCAAAACATGAGAGAATATCGTTTAAAAGCCAGTGGATTTCTATAGTTTAGAGGTTGTTGAGATGACTAAATATAATTCGCTAAAGAAATTTAAAAAAAAGATATTTTTAAGATGATGGAACTGTTGAAAAAACTATCAGGAAACTTTGCCGTTTTAAACAATGTGTTAATTGATTTAATTAAATATAGCTTAGATTTTAACAATTCCCAACAACAATTCTACAAGCTTAAATTATATTATTTTAAACGAAAAAATCAATTAAGATTTTTTGTTATTTAATTAATCTATATAATAAAAATGAAATGTTGTCTGTTGCTGATCGCATAACTTGAGAACGGCTTGACCGATTTGGACGATGTTTTCTTTAAAATGATCGCCATGGTCCAACGTAAAGAAAATTTTGCCCCGCCTACTTTTACGCCCACTTTTTCCGAATTACCTAAAATCAGAAAACGGCTCTATCGATTTGACAAATTTTTCTTTGAAATGGTCGTATTAATCCATTTAAAGTTTCATCGAAAGAAAAATTTACCACGCCTACTTTTACGTTCACTTTTTCTATTAAGCGCATAACTTGAGAACGGCTTGACAGTTTTGGACGATTTAAATTTATCGCCATGGTCCAACTAAGGTTTGTACGAAAAGAAAATTTTGCCCCGCCTACTTTTACGCCAAATTTTTTCGATTAACCTAAAATCAGAAAATGGTTCCATCGATTTTACTAATTTTTTTTTCAAATGTTCGTGTTAATCCATTTTAAGTTTTCATCAAAAGAAAAATTTACCACGCCTCCTTTTACGCCCACTTTTTCTATTTATTTGACCGATTTTTTCTTTAAACTGGTCGCAATGGTCCAACTTAGGTTTTTAAGGAAAGAAAATATTTCTCCGCCCACTTTTTTCGATTTACCTAAAATCAGAAAACGGCTCCATCGATCATTAGTAATCAGCTACCGAGCGAAGCCGGGACGGCTAGCTAGTATTTTAATAAAAAAATTTATTTCAAAACACCTGTGTACAAAGTTTTATTTTGGCTTGTAAGTTTATTATTAGTTTAATTTATATGTAAATTTATATGAGAAATTTTATTTATTTAAATAATAATTAAATTATTTATATTGGCAGTAATTAATATTATTAATCAAAGAAATTTGGAAATAGAAATACTAAAGAGTATTGGCTAAAATTATATTTTTAATTTTCTTTCAACAAAAAAATAATTGATGCAATTATCTTCACATCAAATAATTTAAAATATTTTTTAAACAATTTTTTAATTGTTAAAAAAAATAATGGTTACTTTTTCTGTGAGTACTGCACTTTAGCAAAATATGTTTTGATTAATAATAACAATAAAATGTTTACTACTTATAAAAGTATGATTGTTATTTAACCACATCGTGTTGCTCTTGGAAATGAGAAAAAATGTTATTGTTAATTTAAGAACATACAAATCTCAGTGGTAAACAAATAATTGTTACTATTAACCATAACATGTATAGAAGCAACCATTAAATGGTTGTGGCTATTTGATGAAAAACTATTTTAACCATAATTTGGTTTCTAGTGACATTGATATGGTTAAAAGAACCATAATATGTTAAAAATTTTTTTTGGTAACAATAGTTAAGTAAAATTTTCAAAAAGGCTTGATTTTTCCCATATTCTCTAGCTCGAACTAGTTTAAGCGATAGTGGGCACCCCCGGCAAAGGGGAAGATAAACCGGTGGAACGTATCTGAAAAGAAGAGCGCTGAGCACCTACATATGTGAACACAACACGTGATAGGGAAAATTTTCGTCCTGCGCTGGCAGTACACAAAATCAAGTATGATAATAAGATTTGATTATTTGTAAGTTCATATTTGATATATCTATGGTATTTTGAAAAAACATCTTAAGTCGAGATAAGATAGCAAAAAAATCATTTTTATTAAAAAATAAAATAAACCAAAATTTAAGAAAAATTTTGTTTACAATACAAAATTTTAAAAACGTAAATAAAAATGCAATATAATTAATTAAGCTTGAGGTTTTTCTTTTTTATATAAAAAATTAGATATAAATTTATTTTATTCCAATATTTCGATACAGCAATGCGTATCATCGTCAGGGAAATAAATAAAATTATTTAAAATATTATAATTTAAATTATTTCCCTGACGATGATACACATTGCTGTATCGAAATATTGGAATAAAATAAATTTATATCTAATTTTTTATATAAAAAAGAAAAACCTCAAGCTTAATAAATTATATTGCTATTAAAATAAAGGTTGAATAAAATAAAATTTATGTAAATAAAAATGTATTTTGAATGAAAATTCGTATGATTAACAACATTTCTTTCAACTTTTTAAATTTAACTTAAGATTTTTTGTCAAAATGCCACAGATATGAGTGTTCAATAAATAAATATTGAAAAACAAATAACTTTGTTAGAGGTGTGTTTTCTTGACAGCAGTTGTGACCTTCAAATGAAGCCTTATCCCTAAAGAAAATGTTTGGAACTCCCTGCTTTTACTGTTTTATTACATTTTTATTTTCTAAAGTTTGCCTTTTATTGTATGGCGTGCAATTCAAGTGTATTCCCTTAGAAATTTTTTAATTTGTATAGAAATTATTTTATATTTATTCATACACATTTTTACCCGAACCCACAATAAACAGTAATTATAATTGTATTTGTAGTTATATTAAACATCAACTTGATTGTAAATGTGTGTGTGTGTGTGTGTTGCACTCATTTCCGTAATGACGTATTCATAACAACGTATTGAATAAACTTATTTTTTAAAGAGGATTTCCTAACAACTTTTCTTATTTATGAGTTTTTAATATTGCAGGATACTGACAATTTCGACTTTTTCCATTGTTTGTTCGAAGTGTTTGAATTCAATTCACATGTTATTTGTATTGTGTTCACGTGTTGTCAGTTCAATACAACTGAAATAATTTGATTTGGTTTTTTTTTCGTTGGCGGTCAATTATATTTGCTTTGGAAAATGTAATTATAATAATGGTTTCAAATTGTCAAATTGAAGAAAGTTTTGTTGTTTGTGTTAACCTAACTAATTCAGGTATTAAGTAAACATTTTTGAGGTTTAGTATCAAATAGAAGGAAGTAGCCATCCTCACGCGTAAAGAATACACACACATTTTTCTATATGGTTTCCTCCGACAAAACTATTTTTAATGAACAAGTTTGAATTTTAATAAACCTATATTATTGTCACGGGTAACCAAAATATGGTTCAATAAGTGCTACGTTATGATCCCTCCGAACATATTATGGGTACTAATAATATTAATATGCTTTCCACTTATATTAGTATGATTGTTTTTAACCATAACATGTTGCTCTTAGAAAGGACAACAATTTTATAGAAAATTTAAAACCATATAATTGTTAGTGTTAAATATGTTATTGTTATTAATAACAAACATGTAAACATGGGATTGCTATAATTAACAATAACAAATTCTTTAGTTTATTGTTATTATTAACAACAACATGTTCGGAGGCAACCATAATATGATGGCGGCATCTTGATAGTTGACTTATTTCATCATAATATAGTTACCAGTGACAATAATATGATTAAAGTAACCATAATATGTTAAACCATTTTCTTTAAAACTAATTTTGTTGGAGGTGACTTTTGATTGATATGATTTTTTTGAGGCTGATGTATTTAGCAGTTGTGGTTTCAATCGAAATCGCGAGCTTAGGGTTGATTTAAGCCTGTAACCGAATGTCGCTGCGTGGAGGTTAGATAACTGCAGCTCCTAACCTCCACTATAGGACTTTTCTACAGTTTTTTAAATGTAATTATTATGATTTTTTTAATATTCCTTTTTTTATAAAAACTTAAATTTAACTTTTCTAAAATCTTTGGATGAAGTTTCCTGATGATCTGGCCTAAGCAACCAGTGAAATGCGCATAGGAATAGCTTATCCCACCAACAATAAATTTCAGTTTATCCATAGTAAGAATTGGGAATTTAGCACACTAAAACTAAATCTTATTAATGAAAGTTTTTGACTCCTAAGAAAACCTTTGATGGCAAATACGCAAGTGGCAGTGCAAAAAAACTGAACTGACAACAATGACATAAAGTAATTTGTTTTTATTTTGGATATTTTCTTTTTGTTCCCCTTACAACTACAATTAGAGTTGACAAAAAATCAACCAATTGTAGTCGGGATTGTAAGAAAATATAAACTGACTGTTTGTTGTTGGCGTTTTGTTTAAACTTTGATATTATTACGGATAATACTTTTGAGTGTTTATAATTCCTATTCGCTTAACAGTTTTATTTGAATAATATCTTTAGCTTTCCTAAAATCGTTGGATGAAGTTTCCTGATGATCTGGCTTGTCCCACCAACAATAAATTTCAGTTTATCAATAGTAAGAATTGGGAATTTAGCACAGGAAAACAAGAAAACCTTTGATAAAACTATTCTTTTTTTTTCTTTCTCTTTTCATTTTAAATTCTACATGGCAACACAACCTTGGCACTAACACACAGGTAAGGTGAGTCAAAATATTTTTGAATTTTAATAATTCTCTAGACTTAAAAGCTTTATGTTATAAACATACATTTATTTTATATTTCCATCAGCTTGTTTTTTTTTTGTATAAATCTTGCTTGAAAAACACCTGCTCGATCTTATTTTTCATTTGAACTCAGCAGGAGCCTCAGAAAATAAATGGAAATGAAATAAAATTTTATCTCGTTCGTTAAGCTTATGTCAGAAACATAAACGAGAACAAAGAACAAGAAAAAAGTAAAAAGAAAAATGAAATAATAGAATTCCTAAGTTTAAAAAGTTTTCTTTATATTTAAAAAAAAAAAGAAAAAGAAAAATTCCAGACTAAAGCGAAAACATTCTAATTAAAAAGTAAACCAGATAATATAATATGTATAGCTAAATTAGAAATGCCTTAAAGGTAGGCAACATAAAACTAAAGAATTTATTTTCTTCACTTAAATCGCATTTCATCAACAAAGTAAATAAATTCTTTTTATTGTTATTTAATACACTTTTGGGGTGAATTTTCCAAAAAAAAAAACTTGTGTTTCAATTCCCATGGTAATTTCTCTTTTTCAGTAAAACAATTTTACAAGGCCTGTTTGCTTTAAGTTTATTGTGGGAGTAGTTTTGAAAGTTGTTTTTTTTTATTCACAATTTTACATTAATTTCTTCTCATTTGTTAAAGTTCTTGTTTACCAGTATGTATGTGTATGTACGTATTCTTTCTAAACTAATGTTTAACAATTGCTAGTGATGGTATGTAATAGTATTGCATAATTCTAGGAGTTCATTAGTTTTTCTATAGCTTGTGCATACTCTAAGGAATATAAGCAAACATAAGAACTTTTTTCATAAAATATTTAACTTTAGTTGAAAAGTTTGTATATTTTTTCAACATTATTTTATAGTCATTAGCATATAAAAGCAAAAAACTTTTTCTATGGTTCAAAAAAATAATGTTTAAAGTGTTTTTAATGATGACGTAAGAAGCAGAAAAAACAATAAAAAAAATCAATAATATCATACTGATTTTTACTCTTGTTAAAGCTAAATAATGGACTGGTATAAGTCCAAGGAATGGACAGATTTCTCTAATTAAGGGGTTTCAAACCCAAATTAGAGAAACTTTAAAGCAATATTTTATTACTTATTCAAAATTTATATCATCCTTTAATAGAGTTTTATACCTTTACCTTTCACATCTTCAGTTTGTATTCATTTATATTTTTCATCATTCAACATCTGTTGGTTTCATCAAAAATTCACAAGATAAATTATCCCTTCCAATTCTTTTATTATTATTTCTTTTATTTTTGTCTGTTTTTTTTTCTTTTTGGTAAACTCACATTAATAATTTATTTAGCTAAATAAACATTACGAGTACGTTTGAAACGTGTATTCAGTTTTTTTTCTTTAATGGAATGAGTTCAGCAAAAGTTTATAATGAGACGATGAATGACTTGACATAAGGGATGTTAAAATTTGAGAGGTAACAAAACTTTAATATGTGCAAAATAAATTTAAGTGCAGAATAAATTTAAGTACAGAATAAATTTAAGTACAAAATAAAATTTTCGAAGTTCTTAAAAACATAAAATACGTTTTACCATGTTTTTAGATGTTAGCGATACAGCCGAAAATTTTTCAACACATGTTGTGGGTAATCCTAAACCTTTTCTATGTAATCTATATAAATAAAATTTTAACGTTTCTGACTGACTGATGCTTAATCGCACTGCCTTAAAGCCTGAAGTTAAAAAAGTTGTAATTTGGACCGCAGGTTTGCCTTTTGCCAAATCGATCCTCTAAGACGGAATTTTTGAAAATTCAAATATTTGCGGGGTAAAAAGAGTAAATTTGCTAAGCTCATATCACCTTAACTAAAAGGGATACAAAAAAATTTAATACTTAACGTTGTTCATAAAATAAATAAGCGGCCAGGTGTCTGGTACTTTTTTGAAATTTAGCGCTTTTGGAGAGTAAACGGGCTTAACCTGTATTTTGGAACTTCTTTTTCACCCCATCTGTCTTTTAAACCAATAAACAAAGAAATAAAAATTATCGCAAATTCGTAACTTATCTAAAAAATACAAAAATGAAATTGGTACTTTTTCGAAATACGGCGAAAACCGTACCTATTTTTGTTTTTTTTTTCAAAATCTATTTATGTATCATCGCACAATAGAAATACCTTGGTCCCGGTACTATCGCAATTGTGGGAAAAAACTCCCCGCTTTGTCGGAAAAAAATCATCGTACAGCCTAAACTCCTAAGGCTAAAATTTAAATTTGGACCGAAAGTTGATCTGTCGCTTACTTGAGGGTTACACGATCTAGTTTTGCCTATCAAGTTTTAATACACTCACACTTTTTTCTACCAATACACTCATACTTTTAAAAATTGAAACAAACTATAAAATTCTCTTTCCAGTGAGTGTTTCAATTAACACTCAAAAAAAAAATTTGATTTGAAGGTAAGTGAGCAATTTTTTCGTTTGCCTTTATAAATTGTTTTCTTGATGAAATCCTGAAAGTAAATTGCTCAAAAATTGCGTGGAGACTTCGTCACAGCTTTCAATTTTTGGACATTTTGACAGACAGTATGTGTAAAATACTATTAAGAAAAATTTGAGCGTGTTACTGCAGTGTTAATAGATCCATGAAGATGGAATTTTTTGAAATTCGAATGTTAAAGAGGTAAAAAGCGTAAAAACGGATAAGTTCGCTAACCTCATATCTCCAAAACTAAGAGAGATAAAAAAAAAATACTTATTGCTGTTCATTAAAAAAAAAACAAGCGGACAGGTATCTGGTCCTTTTTTGAAATTCAACACTTTTAGGGAGTAAATGGGTAAAACCTGTATTTTCGAACTTTTTTGTAACCCCATCCATCTATCTTTTAAGCTAATAACTGTAGAAATAAAAGTTATATTCCATTCGTAACTTATTTTAAAAAATACAAATATTTATTTGGTACCTTTTTTTAATTCGAACGTCTAATAGGTGAAAATCGTACCTATTTTTGTTACTTTTTTCCAAAAAAAAAAAAAAAAAAAATTCTTCATAATATGTAACGTTACTTCAAAATTGTAACGTTACTGACTAATTCATTATAGCATAGCCTGAACACCTGAAGCTAAAAAGTTGTAATTTGGACCGCAGGTTAGACTCTCGCCAAATCGATCCGCTAAGATGGGATTTTGGAAATCCGAATGTTAAGGGTATAAAAAAGGGTAAACACGAGTAAATAAGAAAAAATTTTATTAAAAAGTGGAAAGATGTCTGGTTCTTTTTTGAAATTCGTACCTTTTGGGGTGAAAACTGGTAAAACCTGTAATTTGGAATCTTTTGCCAACCCATCTATCTTTCAAACCAATAAGAATAGATATAAAAGTTATATCACATTAGTTACTTATCTGAAAAATACAAATATAAATTTGGTACTTTTCGAAATTTGAACGTACTAATTTTACAAAACAAATTTTAATACTTAAAAGGGAGGAAAAAGTATAAAAGGGGGAAAACGGGATATTCAATTGGTTTTTTTTTAATTACTTTTCCTTTCTACATGTAGTGCTTTTTGAATTTGCTATAATCCTGAGTAAATGAGAACCTATAAGATGACAAAATTAGGTACTTTTTTGTTAAAACCTAGAAACATCAACTTTGGCATAGAAATATGCATGTCCACGAAAGAAAAGGTGATACTAACGAAGTGGGGAGTTCAATGCTAGTGATTTATATAGAAATATTTTCAAAATTTTCAAATTTACTTAGAGATTTTCTACATATTACAGACAACAACAAAATGGGCCAGCTGTTTTTTAATTAAAGTGTTTATTGTGTGTATTTAATTTAAGTGTGAAGTTTATGTTGCTAAATAATGCAAACAAATATGAATCCATACCTATTGAACATTAAATTGTTTTGAAAGAAGGGCTTAAACGAGTGTTCGAAAATAAACGGAACATTATTTAGCGTTCGGCTCACACACATCCAGGAACGAAATCTGTTTTTTTTTAGTAATTGTGTAGAAGAACACAACCCTTAATATCGTTCGTTACTATTTTTAAGAAAAAACCGTACATTATATATTGTTCTGTTCTTTAATAAAAAACAGAATAATTGTAGTGATACTATAGACAAACATTATATTTTAATTATCTATAATGTTTCTTTTTTTTTGCATTGATAAAGAATTGATCAAACATAGAATTTTAGCAACGACCGCTAAATTGTGTATATGTTTTGTTTGTGTAAAATTATTTTGCAAGCTTTTTGTATTTTTTCGTGTGTGAATTTTCTTTTTGTAAAAAATGTGGGTTTTTTTACCAACCAAAAGGCTGGGGGTTTGGGGTTTTTTAAAGAAAAAGAACGGAATTAAGGCCCTAATTTTGTAAAACGCAACGCACGCCAAAGTATTATATTAAAAGCAAAAACAAATTCATAAATATTTTGTAATTTTGTTGTTGCTTTGTACAAAAATTTATGTACCGTTTTTAAAATTTTCAACGCCACAGCGATATTTAGTGTTTATTTTCGAAAACTGGTTTAAAGGTATTTCTCAAGTGCTGGACAAATTGATGTAGCGGAGATCATAACTGGGTTACTTGCTTAGATTTGAAAATTGTGAATTTCTTTTTAGGACGATATATGCAAACCTTAAGTGTTCTAGATTCCTCTAAAACATGTTTTTCGTAATCGATTTAAATAATAGTCTTTTTATCATTTTATCATTAACAGAGAACATTTTTGATAACAATTTTTTATGTTCTCGTTAGTTTTTCAGTTTTCTTAGAAAAATTATCTTATTGCAGCATTTTCTGTAGACATAGTTACAAATGCCCAAAGAAAAGTCCACCTTTAGTCTTTGTTTTTAGACAGTTTTTCTACCTTAAGGCTTAACAACACTACTATACATAATTAAAAATTCAACATCTTTATTATTTCTCAAATAAATTATCATATTTTGCCTCCACCATAATGTGCCAAAGGTTTTCGAATACAATACATAAACAAATGCAATAGATATATATTACACCAAACAGATATTGTCGTCATCAAAACACAACAACATCGAAACAACAACAGAAACCGTTATAACAACTAACATTATGACCATGTTGCAGCATTTAAGGCGTTTGTAGAAAGAAAAATAAGATTGTATTACATTGTAGCCCAATAAGTTTATAGCGGTTTTATGTCAAAACAAAAGAGGCAAACAAGCATTTTCCAAGAGGGGGAAAAACTCAGAGGTAATAAAGTAAAAGTCATTCACATGCAAAAGAAATGAAAAAGGGACTTTTATAATAAATTATGCTACAAGGAATGAAAAACAAAGGCACAAGAAAAAAAAAATGAATAAAGTGGTTGATATCAGGATGTTTTATAGGATAAGAATCAAACAACAACAGCAATGTTGCCCGTAATAATGTGTTACAAACAACACGATTGTATTTTTTTAAGGTTGTTACATTTTTAGTTACACAGCAAATGTTAACATTTACCATGGCATATCTTTTAGGGATGGCAAATTAGATCTTTAAGGTTTTAGTATCAACAAAGTTCATTATTAAGTTTCTTGCTTAAAAAAAAGCAATAACTGTAGTCGTATGTATATCTTTACAAGAGGAAACCGGATTATGACTGTAACAAATATTAACTGGTCTTTAGAGAATATATATACTTTAACTAACAAACACCTACAAGTATACGACACAGGCCCATAAACCATTTTAAGAACTCCATTTAACCAGCATGTGTTTCTTATAAAAAACTCGTAAAATAAAGCAAATTTATGAGAAAAAAAAACATATAAAAGAAATAAGGACATTTTCTTAATATACAAATCACTATATATATATAAGAGTGTTTATACGCCTACTTAATGGTTTTATAGTCAAGAATAAATGGAAACTTTAATTAAAAATATTTACATTTTTATTTTTGCACATCACGCATTATTTATAATCGAGTTTTAATGTAAATCTATTATAAAAATTATACAAAGCATTTAAGTTAAATCAGCCTTAATGTATGCTTCTTTTTCTTTGATACATTAATCCCCTGAAAGTGTGCTAGAACTGAAATTTTGTCGAAAAATTTGGAACATTATTTTCAAAAAATTTTCTTTAATAAAGTAATATTTCTTGTTTTGTAAATAAGATAAAATTATACATAAATTATTTAAATTATTTTAGAGGACTGTATAATTAAAAATGATTTATTTAACAATTTGTCATGTAAGCAAACGAATGGTAATTTGTAACTAACAAATTTTACTTTTTTTAACATTTCATTAATCGAATAAGTTATTTGTTGAGAATAAAAATACGTTTATTTTGAAATTAAGTGATTGACAATGAAGTGATTATATTAATGAAATTATCATTAGCTAGTGAAATAAAATACCTGCTTCTGCGTGTTCTTCTTTTAAAATTGCGGCAAATAATATATTTATACAAAAATCAGGAATTATTCATACATAAAAATTTGTATAAAAACTTAGTTAAATAGAAAAAATGTTCCAGAAATGCTACTTTAAAACACTCACTTAGTTCTTCTGAGTATGACGAGTTCTGATCAACTTGTACACAGAAAGAAAAACCATTGCGATAAATTAACTTTTTTATACTTACTTTAAGTACGAGTCGCACTTAAAAGTTCAAGTAAGAATAACACTAAAACGTACTTAAAAGAATCTTAAATGGGAATACTTTCGAAAATCAATCCCGGAATTTTTTTTAAATAAGCACAAAATTCTTAAACAAATTAAAAAAATATTAAACTTTTCGTTAGTAGCAGGGTTGTCAGATGTGGCGAATTCTCGCCAAACGTGGCGATTTTCAAACTTGTTTGGCGACCTAATTTTTGATTTGGAGACATGGCGACTTTTTGGCGATTTAAAAAAATAGTTGGCGATTTTGTTGGCTATTTTTGATGAGCTATGGATTTGTTTTAATATACATATGTTATATTCAATAAGAAGAGAAAATATTACTTTTATTCTAGTATTTTTATGTATGAAATTTGAGGCAATTATATGTATGGTTAGTATTTGAAAGTATTTATGTTCAAATGGCTGATGAAGATAATTAAAATCTTCGAGAAAATTGTTTTTTATTTTTAACAGTGCTCTTGAAAGAATCAATAAATAGAATTCTTTAAAACATGAATATATTTAAAGTCTATAAACATTTTTTCCATTATATGTATGTGGTAATTTATTATCATAGATAAAAACGTTGTTGTTAAAGATTTTTATGAATACTAACGTACCTTTTAATGTTTAAAAACACACTAGAAAAAATTAACGTTTGTCAATTGTAAAGAGGGTTTTAATGATAATATTTTATCTAATATATATAGGTTTAGCACAAAGTTTTATAGCTACTGGGATACGGCAGGTACGTGCCATTTAAAGGAACTTGCTTTGGCTGTACTTTATATGCTGGTAATTACAACAAGTATTGCCTGTGTTGAAATTATGGACTCCACAAAACTCGCCCTCGAAGTAGAATGAATTGCGAACTTCTAGACGCGTTATTACGAGGTTTAAATTATATGTGAATAGTACATGGTGCACTTCTTTTGTACTTTCATTGAATAAATGTTATTCTCTCACAATGTATTCCAAAAAAGAAGACAAATAGGGAGTCCTGACAGTGAAGCGTTTTAGATAACTGCAATTTATATACAATTGTATATCCAATATTTGTTTAATACTAAATGCAAAAATTCTTTTGTTGTTGCTTTAAGAAGACTACTATAAACTATTTTATAGTAAACATTGTACCTCTTTTTTGTTCACTAATTATTTTCACTGTGTTCTAAATAAATATTAAACAAAACATATATTATGGCGACTTTATTAAACTTTTGGCGTATTTTCGCGATAATGAGCAAATTTATATTTTAGAATTTAAAAAAAATATTTTTGATAATTCTAAAAATATGTACATATTTTATTGTCAAAAACTGAAAAACAAAGGCTTTGGCGATTTTTGACAGTGAATTTGTCGAAAAAAAAAAAATTGAGACCTCTTGCTTCTCATTTCGTTTATATTTTCAGTTATATAGGAACATTAAGTTTTTAAAGTAGAAACCATATCGGGAATGATGCTGGTGTTTTAAATTTGAAATTCTGTAAGGCGTTAAACGGGTAAGTAAATCAATCATAATGAAATTATCAATAAAAGATTCAAGCATTATAAAGTGGATTCAATCCCGAATTCGTACTTGAAATAAACCAAAAGTGAAATTAGAAGGAGAATTTTATTATGATTTATTTACTTACCTGTTTTACACCTTACAGAATTTCAATTATAAAACACTAGATCCATTCCCGATATGGTTTTTAGTTTATGTATTAAAAAATATAAACTAAATGAGAAGCAAGGGTTCTCAATTTAACTTTTAAAACATGAAAATAACGTGTTTTAGTTTTGTTCTGTTGTTTTTGTTGTTTTTTAACTACTTGTGTGGTGTTGTTGTTGTGTCTACAACAAACTTTGATAATTTAAATGAGATAAAAATGCTCAATTTGTAATTTTACTCCCAGAGTGGTACTACCAACGAAAAGTTTAATCTTTTTTGACTTGGTTTTGGAATTTTGTACTTATTTTAAGAAACACTGGCATTGATTTTCGAAAGTTATCCCATTTAGGATTGTTTAAAGTACGTTTTAGTGTTTTTCTTACTTGAATTTTTAAGTACGACTTGTACCTTAAGAAAGTATAAAAAACTTAATTTACCGCGAGTATTTTTCTTTCTGTGTATAAATAAATTCTGTTTGCTGGGTAGTTTGCTCACCAACACAACTTCATTTTAAGCTTTGGCTGACTATGTTTTAGTTCCACTACATCAGCTGGTGCTTCATATCAAGAATTTATTTACTTCCTTTGCAACCATAACGCTTTTTTTAGAACGAATCTCGTTAACACTTAAAGGCCCTTATAGTTTAAAAACAATGCAACGCCAAAAATTACATTGGATATCACTCGATGAATATATTCACTACAACGGAATAACTTAACTTACGCCATATCCATTGGTGCTAGTCATTTTTCAAAGTTAGCGATAGTTTTCGCGATATCGGCGATTAAACTTTTCAATACTTAAGTACCATTAAACGATATTTTTTAACTTTTCGATTTATTGTTTAATTTAAATCTATTCAACTCTGTTAAATATCATTTTTTTTGGCGGAAAAATTTTTTTTTAAGAAATCTTAAAATGTTTTTTTTATACTTCGGTTACAACTACTGATGAGAAACAATAATCTATGGACTATTTAGTGTATTTTCGTTGCTACTAGCCCAGTTTTGTAAACACTGTCAGTCAATAGTTAAGTTGTACCAAATCCTTTTTTTCTGTTTTTCCATTCCTCCAGTTTCTTGAGCTATTCACCGTTTTTTGTATGTTTTGTGCCTTTTTTTAATTTTCTAATCTTTCTTTTTTATCCTAAATCACATTTAGCATAAAATTAAATTTAGCCATAAATCCTGCTGTCTTATTTTCAACATTTTGTAATCAATATAAATCATAGTATACCTCGGGGGATTCAACTATAATAAAAAAAGAAAACCCTTAAAATATTTTAAAGCCTTAAAAAAACCCTCGCACTAACACTGACACCTTCACACACATGGAGACAATCTCCAAGGATTAAATTTCGATTTTATGTCTAGGAAGAAGGTCTTGAGCAATCTTGAATCTAATGCAAATAATTACGTGCTGATTTAGAACATTGATATGTTTTTGAATTTTGTGTATTTTTTAAAAAACGAAGTTTTATATTACAAGGATATGTCATGTGACATACACATCCTGTTTCATTCACATGAATTGTTTTGTTAACCAAATGCAATTTTTTTTACAGTTTTGCAAGAAAATTTCTTAAGCTGCGATAACAACAACATCGATTTTTCTGTTTCTTATGGAAAAAATGTGTTGGCGTTTGTTGTTAATGAATTTGTTGCTTTAGTTTTCAGTTTTTAACGGGTGCAGGGTTTATAAATCCAAGTTCTTTGGCTTAAATACTTACGCAAATACAATTAACCTACTTTTGTTTTACGTATTTACACTATTTTGCTGTATTTTCTGTTTTTTATTTATATTGTGGTGTTTAAGCGTCTTGTTTTGTGGTCACTTGCACTTGAAATCAATGAGTTTTCCCTTTCTGTTATACCGAAATTCGACTAAAGACATTTTAACGACATTAAACATGACGCCACAGTAAATGCCAATTACCTTAAATTACAGTGTTACGTTTTTTTTTCTTGAACTAAAGGGGTCGGTCGCTACACCGTGAGCAAACATTATGTCAAATCGAGAAAGAGGATAGGAAAATAAAAGAGTAATTACTTAAACTCTTAAAATCAAATTTCACGGAAACGTACAATTCATATTAGACTAAAATTTAAGATGATGCAATTTTAAAGAAAACTAAATTTTTGTTATGTATTCGTAACAAAAAATTTATTTATTTATTTCCCAGCCGTAACTTTTACGAGAAAAGAGACTTAATATAAGGCCTTATTTAGCAGACACAATCCCTCCTCACCGCATTCCATACTTATTTATTTTTTACACAGATTGTCAATGGGCGCAAGCCCTTCCACACTCCCTTTTATAACAACTTCGAACCCTTGCAAAAGAAGGGAGTAAGAAAGGTTACTAAAAATAAAAAATAAATAAAAATGAACAACTTCCCTTCTCCCCTCTTAAAGAAGGCAGTAGCGAATGTGTACTGAATATTTTGCAAAGTGTTTCAAAAAGAAATTTATACCTTTAGGAGGTATACTTCTGAAGGCAGGATATCATACAAAGCGAATTTTTTAGAATGGAGTATAAAGGGCTTAAAAAAGGCCTGCCACTTGTGGTCCTTCCAATATTTACGCTGGGTTAATAAGAGTTAGAAATACAATTACAAATTATATTCTAACTCGAGCAACAGTAACTTAGACCTTCAGCACGTTGTAGTGAAACAGACCAGAGTCCCTGGCGGGAATCGAACCCGCAACCAGCGCACTGATAGACTAGCTCAGTACCAACTAGCCTACCGGGGCACCCCATAACAAAAAAAGTACGTTTTGTTAAAAAAAAAGAAAAAAGTACGTTTTGTTTAAAAAAAATTTAATAAAATATTTCTACAGATTCTTGTAATTCTTCCATGTTTTATTTTTTCTTAATTTCTTAAACTTTGTTTTTGTTTTAATGAGAATTTTCACTTTTCGATGCGTTTTCAAGAATAGCTACTATTATTTAACAGTTAATGTTAACGAAAATAAAATGAATGAATTAAGAGTATTAAGAAATGTTATGTTATTAAAACAACTACACGAACAAATGGCAAAAACAATGAAAAAAAGCACGTTTTGAAAAAAAAAAAAAAAATAAAAAAGTGCAATTTTTTTAGAACAAATTTTCTTGTTTAAAAAAAAAAATATATATATTTTAACTAGATTTTGCCATTAAATTATTAACGCAGTCAGCTTGACTAAACGAATGGCCCAGAAGTTCTTATTTTTAAGGCTACTTTTACGTACAATTCTCAAAATTTAGTTTTTGTATTTTGGTGTAAAGCGCAATTTAGTGAAAGAGAGGAAGAACTTTCACAACATGGGTCCAAAATCACGATTAATTGCTTGGTGGCATAATGTGACACTTCTGTGGAAGTGCCCAGTTCTGAAATTAAGTCCACTCGATAAATTTTGTGTTAGTCAAGTTCCCCTTAGCATACTTTTGCAATTTGGAGACGCCAAAATTCTTGCGATTTATCTAAGTCTATCCGTATACGTAAAGGTGGTTCTAGGACCAATAGTTTAAGGTGTTACAATCATCAGCACAAACGCCTAGTACCATCTCCACTATTATTGGTTATAAAAAATATGATAATATCAAAACTTTTTACTTGCGTAGTCAACCATTTTTTTTTTAGGTGTAGGTTTGCCAAATTATTTTACAATGGTCACATTTTGCTATCTCGGTAACCCGTTACAGATTTGAGTTACATTATCGTACGGTCTGCATCAATTTGTGACAAAATAGAGCATGAGATGAGTTCTTAAACTATCTACGTGCACCTTTAGTGATTTTTCACAAATTTCAAAAAACGTTTAATAAGCTAAATATGACTTTTTAAGCTGATGCCTTTTTGCTGTGTGATTGGCCTCTTATGATCCATTTCTTCAAAAGGAAAATTATTTTCCTTAGAAAAATAAAGCGACAGCATATTATTTTATATTGCAAGAAGCGAGTTTTGAAACTATGCAGCGCAAGTAGCAAGTTTTCTTTCTTGAAAATTATTTTAGTGGGACCTACTTATAAAATTTATATTCTTAAATCTTCAGTTTCCTCAAAGTTGTAATTTTCTTCATCGTTCTTGTTTTCTTCTTCCGTAGCATCAGCCCACCTGTTGCTGTGAAGACAGATAAAATCTCTGCTTTCCAGTCCTCAACAGAAACTTTCTCAATTGACTGTTCCGAATTCTGAAAATATGTCGGATACTATTTTGGATTAATTATAATATCGGCTTTTCTAATTTACTGTTTGATACTCCCAGAAACCGAAAACAAAATACGAACAGCAACACAAGAGAAAAATTTGCAATACTCTAGAACCCCGTCTTGCGTCGGTCCAATTTGCGTCGTTTTGATTTGCATCGCTTTTTAAAAATTGGTTAAATCCGCTTTGCGTCGTTTTGGTTCCGATTTGCGACGGATTACGACATAAATAGAATTTCTTGCTAAAAATTTATATTTTTAAGCCAATTAAAAAAAAAAAAATTTGTGCATTTACGTACATATATAGAAGAATGTTGTCCGATTTGCGACGTTTCGGCTTGCGTCGCATTTCCCCGGTCCCTATTAACGACGCAAATCTGGGCTCTAGTGTTTAGGCATATTATGGCTGTTCCATTCAAGAAAGCAGTTTTGTTTCTCACTAGATAATGCAAAGAAAAAGTGGTGGAACTCATTCCAATTTTTAATGTAAATTTACAGAGGTCAAGAAGATACTTTTGTTTCTTTTTCACTTCAGATACTAAATCAGTTATCTGTCAAAAGTCAATGCTATCATCATTTTTTAAAAAAATGCAGTAACGAGTTTTAGAACTTAGCGCCTCATATGAAATTGGATCAAAATTATAGAAATATCGTCATAATCATGGAACTCGTGGATTTATTTTGTTAATTTTTTACCCATTACATTTGCAAATAATACCAAGTATTTTTTTAAAAATCTTCTCGATCGACTGATGTGGAGGTAATCGTTACTTCCCCAAGTGTCACATTAAAAATGTAATTGCTTGTACAAAATCTAAATGAGCTGATCTAGAAGAATTTGGAAATACGTATATAATTTTGTAAGCTATATTTTCCGAATCTGGTCAGTTTGATCATGAGTGAAAGATCGTGTAGTACAGTTTAATATACGAATTTGCGAAATTAACTTGTTATTTTTTTTTAAAGGTTTGGACAGCCCAAATTCCACATAACCATTCAGGCATTTTTGCAGCTAAATTTAGCATTAAAAATTTTGATTTTGCTCCAAAATTTTCATTTAGCATTTTATTTAAAATTTTTCTAAAAAGCTTTTAGTTTTTTATTTCTAAAATTTGGAGAAATAGTTTTGTTGATTAACTGAATTTTTTTTTTTTTTTTTTGATAAATTATTATAAATTTTGACTGCACTCAAAAAGAAATTTGTTATTTTTGAAAGGGAAAGCTCAATAAAAACAAATATTGATCAAGGTATATTTATACCTTGATATTGATCATGTGTTTAATATCGACAGCTCAATTCCAAAACATGATAAGTCGACGTAGCATGTTTTTAATTTTTTAAATTATTAAATTGAGTATTTTTAACCTAAAATTCTGTAAAATGTTGGTGTTGATCGGCTTATCCAATCTAAAGTTATGCACAAAAAAGTAACTTAGCCTACAACTGAATGTTGCCGTCGTAAAATTTATGAGCTTCACCTGCAAAACTCACCTTTTCGACTTAATACATTTTGCAATTGAGCTGTCGATATTAAAGATGGCAAAAGATGACTGGTTATGAAAAAGATGACGTAATGAGGACACAAATTTTATAGATGACTGTAAGAATTAGAGGATTGTCCTTCGAAAAAGATGACTAAATAGAAAACTCTAGCTTTACTTATGGATTGTGTTTATTTTAATTAAAAAAGTTGACAACAGAAGAAAATTTCGATAAAAACACAAACAATCTTTTAAAAAAATTAAACAAAAAAATTAGAAGTGTTACAAATAAAAAAATAATTAAACAGAACTTTAATGGCACAATCGGAGATTAAATTTTTTAGAAAACTCCAGGAAAAGGACTAGAAATTAGATATTCTGTATTTTGGGTTACTTTCGATTTCTTTAACATCTACGATAAGTGAAAGAATTTTTTCCAAGTTAATGTTTATCAAAACTTAAAACAAGAATCGCTTAAATCCTAAACATTTAAACCAAACTATTTTTTTAAAAGATTATTTTATAAGATTTCCTTCAACTACTTTAATAACTAATAAAATGATCTTACAGTTTATTTTTTAATTAAAACATAATATCTGTGGCATTTTGACAAAACATCTTAAGTCGAGATAAGATATTAAAATTTAAAAAAAAAAGTCGGTGAAAAAAATCATTTTTATTAAGAATAAAATAAACCAAAATTAAAGAAAAATCTCGTTTATAATACAAAATTTTAAAAACTTAAATAAAAATGGATTTTGAATTAAAATTCGTATGATTAGCAAAATTTTTTCAACTTTTTAATTTTGACTTAAGATGTTTTGTCAAAATGCCACAGATATTATATTTTAATTAAAGAATATTTAGCCTTATTCCAGTTGTCGTTGCCGTCTTCGACAGTGTCGTTTTTTGTAATAGATTAAAGTGACACACAGTCTGTGTTCTTAAATCTTCTACAAAAAACGACACTGTCGAAGACGACAACGACAACCGGAATAAGGCTGATTAATGAATTATTTGTTTGTTTGCTCTTTTAAGTTCAAGAATTGTTATGTTGTTATGTGTTGTTTTTTTTTACTTATAAACTCCAAATAATAAATAATTTTTGCATTTTTATTTATTGAAATAACTTTATTTAAAAAAATAACTTTTTTAATCGGTTAACCGATCAATAACAAAATTAATCGATTATTTACTGATGAAACCAAAGCCTATGTTAATTAATCTAGCGATTAACGAATTAAAGCAAAAGCCCGATTAAATGAATACTTTAGTCAACACTGAACAAATCGAAATAATTTTTCTGTGTTGTAAAGTGTTTTTGAGTTTTCAGTTAGTGATCGAATACATTCTAAACTTCTAAACACCATACAAAAAATTATTGCAACAATTATAATGCTAAGGCTGTCACCTCTTTGCGATACGTTAAGGCAGGAACAAGCAGGCTTCCGCGAAGGTAGATCATGCATAGATCACGTGTCGACATTACGAATTATAATCGAGCAAGCAAATGAGCACAGCTCGCCCACTTATATGCTCTTCGTGGACTTTGAGAGGGCATTCGACACAATCTTGAGGACGAGCATTTGGAGAGCACTGCATCGCAGAGGTGTACCGGAATCTATTATAGACGTTATAAAACTTTTGTACTACAACTCCCAAAATCAGCTGCTATACAAGGGTCAAACGTCTGAAACATTTACTATCGATGCGGGAGTACGCCAGGGTTGTGTTTTGTCACCAATTATTTTCCTGCTTGTCCTAGATGATGTCATGTCAATAACAAATATTGAAGCACCCGACGGCATTCAGTGGACGCCCTTCTCAAAACTTAACGATCTTGACTATGCTGATGATTTATGTCTCTTAGCACATAGGTTCGAACATATAGAGAACAAACTAAAGGCTCTCCATAACAACGCTCTCAAAGTTGGTTTGAGAATAAACTGACGGAAAACCAAACTAATGAGAATTAACACCACCAATACCACCTCTTTAACTATCGATAATAACAACATAGAGGATGTACAATCTTTTTGTTACCTTGGCTGCACAATCACAACGAACAGTGGTGCAAACGAAGACGTTTCTGCGCGCATCAACAAGGCCCGTCATGCCATGCATTGTTTAAAAAAAGTATGGGTATCATCTGACATATCAATACAACTGAAGACCAAAGTATTTAATACATGTGTGAAACCTATACTCCTGTACGGATGTGAAACTTGGGGCCTATCCAAAAGCGACGTACGACGACTGCAAGTTTTCACCAACCGCTGCTTACGAAGGAATATCTAACGCTGAGTTGCTTCGAAGTACGAACCAACAGCCAATCCAGCAAGACATCCTGAAAAGGAAATTTGGATGGATTGGTCATACACTGAGATCCGAAAACGAGGTAGCAAAGGAAGCGCTTCAGTACAACCCCCAGGGTTCTCGGCGTCGTGGACGTCCAAAAACCACTTGGCGCATCGCAACCGTACGTGAGCTGACAACTGCAGGGTTTTCATGGAACGAGGCATTAAGAACAGCCCACAAAAGAGTCCGTTGGAAGTCATTAATTGAGACCGTTTGCTCCTTAGCTGAAGAATAGCGGAACAAGGTTATAGTAAAAGTTTTTAAAGTTGAAACAAAAGTTTGGTTATTAATACAAAACACCTGGAAAAGTGAGCGTGTAACCAGCCCATACAAAGGCAATTTAAATGTCTAAAACAATTTTGAAAATGAGTTTTTGTTTTAAATGTAAGTTAAACTAACGAGTTTTGCGCTCGTGTTCTAAAAACAGGCAATGAATTTTTTGTATTTATTTCAATAAAAATTTCGAAAAACTTAAATCCCTTTTATTGAAAAACTGGAAAAGTCATCTAACAAAGTAGTTAAGTTATTCACTTTAACCGAGTTAACCGAGAAAAGTAAAAAATTGTTATTTGTAAATTAATAAAAATGTTGAACCTGACTCACTTTTCGCTTTTGAATTGCTATTAATAAGGATGTTCATAGCATGGCACAATTATAAGCTTTATTTTGAAATTGCAGTGAAAAATTTTATTAGTGAATACCAACGTTCTCTAAGATTTTAAAAACAGAATGGAGTTTCATTTTATTTCCCTAAAACGCTTTTAGAAAGAAAATAATGCAATTCTTAAAAGATCAGTATTTGAAAAAAAAAATACACTGAAATTTATAAATTGTGTTCTAAACTTTATTTCATTTCTCCAGGTGTGAAATGCAAACATTTAATGCCGTTGATTTACGTTGTTAATTTTTGTCATTATATTTAGTTTAGTTAATGAAAGAAAAATGTTTAAGTGCAATAAACAAATACGTATGAGGATTAAATAAAAATAGCTTAGCCCATGTTAAGGTTAATTGCTTTCAAACATGTGTTAAACCACGAAACCCTAGAAAAAGTATGCAAAATGAAAGTGCAAACAAAACGTTACAACAATGTGCTGAAAATAAATTGAGCCAACTAATAACCTACAGACATAATACACCTTTTAACAAAGTGGAAATATGTATCAAAAAAAAAAAACAGAGGCCAGGAAAAGGAAATAACAGAAAAACAATTATATTTTAAGTCCAACATATTTTGTGGTCTGAAGAAAACTAAAACATTTGCTCAATTACTCATACAACCCAACATTTTCGAACCCCCACCCCCTGCTCTTTAACCATCAACTGCGACTAATAAACATAAATGTTTGCAACAATTATTAGCCTGTACAAATATGTACAAAAGTATTATAACACCATAGCATCGTTATCAACGTCATCCTTATTATTGCCACTTTCAGTGGCAGTATGCGCCTTCGTCTGTCTCATTATGCTTGGGTAGTGCATAGCCAACTCAAAACAACACAACAATAACGAGCAACACTCATGTAACAAGCTTAACAAATTGCTTTCCAACTCATTTGTCAATGTGGCACTCACTAGTTAAGAGACCTTTAACCTTCTGCCTCATAAATTTCAAAGCATTCCTTGCCGGCTGCCTTCATGTCTATTAACTAGTGTTCAACTGAGTAACTGAAATCCGATAAATTCAAAAAAAAAAAAAACAAGATACATTTGGATTAAAAAAAGAAAAAAAAAATTCAAAACAAAGATTCAAATGTTTAATAGTTGTGCTGTTCTTGTAATACCCATGAAATTCCTTCGTTACCGGGATTACAAATGGCCACCCCTTTTTGGTAGTTTTTCTTGGTACTCTTTTCTTTGGGTCCATTATCTGTAGAGTATGAGAGAAAAGGTTTGTGTTGTTGTTGTTGTTGCTGCTTGTGTAAATATAAAATATGTTCAGGGTTATTTCGTTTCAAGAGGGTGGATGCTTGTTTATCTCAAGTGGGGTTTTTTGTTGTTGTAAATAAATACATCCACTTGTTTCATCCAAAGCAAAATAAAAGTGTCGAGTTTTTAAGTATTTTTTTTTGTTAATAAAAAATTTCGTTTGTCATGCAATCTATTTAAAATTTACACAAATTTTTTTATGTTTTTTTTTCACGGTGATTATTGCAATGCTTTATTGATTGTTGGAAAAAAAATAAAGTCTTAAGTCGAATTTTGTTTTTGCAATAATTGTAGCATTTGAAGAATAATTTAATTAAAGTTTTTGTTTCATATAGAAAAAATAGTTTATATATTGACTAATAACCCAGTAAAAACTTCGTCTACAAAATAATGTGTGTTAAATTGTAAAGAATAATACAATTCAATAATTTACTTGTTTTAAATTGTATGTATATATCTTTGCTCGTATGTCAAAACTAGAAAATTTTTGGACACAAATGGAAATCCTGGTAAATATAAAGCTCGTGTGAATGCAAGAGGGTTTTCCCAACAAAAAGGTTTTGACTATGAAGAAACGTATTCTCCTGTTGCAAGAATTGGTACATTAAGAGTGTTGTTAGCTGTAGCAAATAAAAAGAATTATCATATTCATCAGATGGATGTTAAGACAGCTTTCTTGAACGGAAATTTACGAGAAGTTATTTTTATGAAAAAGTATTACAAAAATTTTCTAGTTTTGACATACGAGCAAAGGTATCTACATACAATTTAAAACAAGTAAATTATTTAATTGTATTATCCTTTACAATTTAACAATGTGTTGAGTAATCAGAAAAACATAAAAGCATTACTTACAATTTTACTGAAAGAACCAATGAAGTAAGTCGTAAGTCGTTTTGTTACCTAAATACATCTTGAAGAAAATAGTTATATGTAGATGTTGTTCTAGAAGTAATTATAGAAGAGAGCTACTAAATAATGAGTAAAAGAAGCTATACATTTTGAAAAAGTAAGCAAATATGGAGAAGGTTTAAAACCCCTGTACTTCAAAATATTTTCAAATGAGCAGGAAAAAATTTTGTTAAAAATATACAAATAGCAAAATCTTCTTATTACCAGAGAAAATTCTCGTCTGCTGTTGATAGTAAATCTAAATGGAAGAAAATTCGAAGCATAGGTATAGGCCAGAAATGCACCACAGTTTGCAATGAGGGTATTGATGTGGACACCCTAAATATTAAATTTGTTAATATAGATATTCAACTTCCCTCCGGAAACGTGTATAATAATCTCTGTTACGTACCAGTAGAAAATTTTTAGAAAGTATGTTGGCTGTTAAATCAAATGCCACTGATATGGACAATATAAATCCCATCTTTCTGAAAGCAATTATTCCCAAAATTCTACCTTTTTTGACACATTTATTCAATACGGCTCTTGCAAAATCAGTATTTCCTCAAGGTTGGAAACTTTCTAAAATTATTTCCATTCCCAAATCCAACAACGATTTTCGACCGATCGCTATCCTTCCTTTTCTATCAAACGTAATGGAAAAATTAATGTCCAAGAAAATAAATGATTACTTGGACATCAATAACCTTTTATCGGAAAAACAATCTGGCTTTAGTAAAGGAAAAAGTTGTATAACAGCATTGGCAGATGTAGTTGAATCTCTCCGGATGAAACTTGATCGTAATAATGTATCATTTTTAATTTTATTGGATCACAGTAAAGCTTTTGACACTGTCGATCACGGTATTCTTGCGAAAAAACTTAAAAACCTATCCAACTTTTCTAGTTCTGCTTGCAACCTTTTATTATCATATCTCGATAACAGATCCCAAATTGTACACTATAATAGTAAATTTTCGAATCCTCTCACAGTCGTCAGAGGTGTTCCACAGGGATCAGTTCTTGGACCTCTTCTGTTTTGTTTGTACATTAATGATTTACCAGACGTACTGAAAAGTATCGAGGTACATATGCACAGAAAAAATTCTCCAAAATTTTTCACCAATTAAAGCATTAATCAAAAATATAATATAATAATTGTAGTCGGGATTGTAAGAAAAGATAAACTCACTTTTTATTGTTGTTGTTTTTGTTTAAGCTTTGATATGGTTACAAGTAAAACTGGGGCTTATAATTCTTATTCGCTTAACAGTTTTATTTGTATAGTATCTTTAGTTTTTCTAAAATCTTTGGATGAAGTTTCCTGACGATCTGGCCTAAGCAACCAGTGAAATGCGCATAGAAATAGCTTATCCCTTCGACAATAAATTTCAGTTTATCAATAGTATGATATGGGAATTTAGCACATATAAACGAAACATTGTTAATTAATTTTTTGAATCCCAAGAAAAACTTTGATAATCAGTTTTAATTAAAAATTTATTCAAGTCAATTAAACGTTTAATTAATACTATTAACTGGTTTAATTGATACTATTTATTTGTTTACTGGTGCAAATTTAATTAATTTTTTAATTAATATCACAAATTTTTTAATTGAAATCAATTTTTATTTTTTTCTGTGTGTATCCCTACAAGAAGAGAATCAGCGAGTTGTCACTTTTTTCACGTTGGTGTTAAGAAAATGATAGAATGAAATGACAGAAAATTTCATTTCGGTCATTTCATTCTATCATTTTCTTAACACCAACGTGAAAAAAGTGACAACTCGCTGATTCTCTTCTTGTAGGGATGCTGATGATTAGGGTTTTTTCAATTATTTTATTTCCCGTTGTAGCTATTTTCTGAAATTATGGGGAGTTTTTTATTTCCCGGGATCCCGCAAGAAAAATCCCGGGAAATAAAAAACTCCCCATAATTTCAGAAAATAGCTATTTATACTATGAAATTTAGTTTTCTATTCTCTAAATATTAGCATCTGTGGATGGGTTGTGGATTAGATCAATTACAAGAAGTGAGTACATGTATTTAAATCAATCTCTCCTGATGCAAAAAATCTACTAAAAGCAGAATGGGCAGTGCAACAGTTTATAATTATTACATTTAGTGAAGTGAAGAGTTAATAAAGTACATTAATTCAAAATAAGATGCAGGCAGTAAAGTTTCATTGTCCATGAACAATCTTAAATATAGGAGATATCTAAACATATCGCCGCTCCTTTATTGCAACATAGTCATATCTACAAAAACAAACGATCTTGGCAAAATGCGATTAAAGTTTTAAAAATGTACCGATTTAAAGATATATTTTGTTATAACTTCGGTTCAGTTTGAGATATAATACGAGAAGGTATGAAGGAAAACTTTGCTAAAGTTACTTAAAATGTTGAGATATGACTATGATGCAATGAAGGAGCGATATGTTTATTAGGGGATAAACACAAATTTTCAATTTCAATTTGTGTTGGTTTATATACCCGTGAAGTACGGGGAAACCGAAATAAAATAACATTTTGGAAACTCGTGTAAGATACTACAACATACAACTTGAAAAACACATTGTCCTAAAGATAACAAATAGACCTATTGAAATGAAAAGGTTTGTAAGAAGCAGTCCGGTTGATGCTTTTTTGCATCAACCTTGACATACATTTGACTGATATAGACGTTGTTTATAAAAAAGAAAGAATTGCTTCTGATTGTGAATCCGAAGCATGCTACAACGGTGCACTTTTAACTATTTGTCCAACCTCGGTAAAAAATGAACGAAATTTTTAGGAAACATGATAATTAGTAAATAAAATCAGGAATATACTTTTTGACGACTTACTAAGTGCTTTAAGTGTGTCAAAAAGTTATTTCCTAAGCCTTTAAAAAAATGTTATATATTTCTTTAAAATATTTTATCTATTTTATTAATTAACTTTTTGATTTCATATCTTGAGTATCTTAATTTTTATTTTGTTTTTATTATTGTTTTATGAATTAAATTGTTATGTTTATGTTATCTTTTTATCCTGTATCCAGAGCATAATAATGCTGAATAAAATCATAATAATAGGGAATAAAGGCGTGAGTTCCCTTACGTTTTTTTATAAAAGTTTTTTTCATTAATTAATAACAAAATTTACTTGGTATTATTTATATGGAGCGGGATCCCGGGATCCCGGGAAATTTAAAAAAGTTTCCCGCTTTCCCGGGAATCGAAAAAGTCCGGCAAAAAAAAACTCTACTGATGATGTTCAGCTATATAGTAGTAGTATAGTTTAGCTGATGTGTAATCGTGTTTTTGCCATATAAATGATGATTTAAATAGAATTTATAATTGGGCCATGGAAAATGGATTATTCCTTAAGTCCCTTAAGTCGAAATGTATTTTTCTGTCTAAATCTTCGAAAAATTCTAGAGATCTTCACGACAATATTGAAATAAAAATTAATACAATGCTATAGCCCTAGTTAGCACATCAAAAAATCTCGGCGTTACCTTTAACAGTCAACTAACTTGGTCAAATCATATAAACTCGGTCGTTGGAAAAGTATACGGAATGCTGAGAAATTTATGGGCTGTAAAATGTTCAACACCTTTTAAAATACGAATGCTGTTAGCCAAAATGTATTTGATTCTTGTTGAAAATTGTGACAGTGTAGACTGTCAAAAATTAAATGTGACCTATAATAATATTACAGGATATGTATTCAACAAAAATAGCCGTGAAAGTATATCAAAGTTTTCATATCAAATTTATGGAATTAATTTTAAAATTTTTTTGCAATTTAGATGCCTTTTATTTTTGCATTAAATTATTACATTCAAAGAACCTAGCTATCTATATAATAAATTGCAACTTGCCAGATCAAATCGTGGAAACAAATTAATTCAGCACAGATTTGTCAGCCTTATGTCGGAACGACAGTTCTTTGTTTTTACAATCCGTCTTTGGAACGCCATTCCAACCCACTTCCAACTCTTAAGCAACGCAAACACGTTTAAAAAGGAGCTATTAGTAATACTTGGTTAATACCTTAATTTTTTAATAATCTTTACTTTTTACTTTTTTGTATTGTTTATAAATGTTTTATCTATGCACTTTGATATTTTACATTTTTATTTTTTGAAATTATATTGATAATATCACTAGCGCTGTAATTTATAAGATTTTACCTTGTTGCGCTAGATCATTTAATAAATAAATAAAGTTTTTACTGGGAAGTGCTTGGAAAATATATTTTAGAACCGGTTTACATTATTTTTAATAGTTTTTGTCCTTAGGGAATTCAAAAAAAAAAAAAAAATCACCCAATTATCTTTAACACTAGACGTGTATTTTGAGCATAAGATCTACAATGACAGTAATCAGCCCTACGACAGAGCGGTCAACTGTTGCCAAATCGATTGAGAAATACGGTCTAGGCCAAATATTTCTATTAATAAAAAAAATTTAGGCCCCTATTACAGTTTACAACTCAACTAAGTTAAGTTGTAATTAAGACAACTGGTTGTGATCAGTTGTAATTTTTGTTCTCAACAATATAGCAAAGTTGTAAACCATAATACAAAAATTAAGAAATTACAAATCCACTTAGTTGAGTTGTGAACCGTAATAGGGGCCTTAATTTTTTTTTTAACTTTTATGCCTGTATTCATAAAAATTTTTTAATTGTAAGAAAGGTTTAAGAACAAATTTACTAAGAAAATTGTCCTTAATAAACCTTTGTTAAATTTAATAATCGTTTATGAATACGGGGTTAAAGTTTTTATATTGGTATTTGTGCTGTCATATATTGCAAAAATAGTTTTCTAAAAAAATAAGTTGGAAATTTTATTAATAAATATCGACGTAAAAAAGGCCAATCTACTGTATAAAATAATGTTTCTAAGATTTACCTAGATCATTCGGCAAACAAGTAGTGTTTATGACTATAAAATTGGTCTGGTTCTGCGAGAGATTTAGTGGTCTACCTATTTCATTAGCACCATTATAATCTAAACGTTCAAATGTATAAGAACAATGATAAAAAAGACCAACATAGTGCAGCTTGACGCTTTTAACATAACATTGGTGACAATTCGAAAATATTTTGAGGTTGAGTATATGAACTGTCATTGATTTTTGGAGCCATTGACTAGGATGTGTTACCATCAGTGTTTTTCGGAAAAATACCCACAAATGCTAATAAAAATCCGGTTTTTCCTAAATATTGAAAAAATGTCCCCTAGAATAATCCCTACGTATTATTATTTTTAAAATAGAAGAAAAACATTAGTTATAAAAAATAAATTTTATCCGAATATGTATATTAAAGCTTTGACATAAAATAAGTACAAAACTAAAAAAATAATACATGGGTATGTACCGATTAATTACTACCCGGTTAACTGACCGGTTAATTTAAAATTGAATATTTTCGATTAACGATTTAACCGGTTAATTTCAGTCGATTAATCGATTAACCGATGTAACAAAATTTTGAAAATAAGTAGTATTTTAACATAGTTTTTTATGTTTTTAACTATTTGTTTCGTCTCATAAACAAAAGGTATGTGTTTAGAAAATATTTTTTCATACAATATATTTTCTTTTAGCAATAAATTCTTAAAATACAGTACAAAATCAGAAACTAAGGAATTCGGAAATACATTTTTTGCAGACTATTCTGTGCTGAGCCTTGCCAGGACGAGTCAGATGATGGCCTAACAACAGAAGAAACTCTCGCTATGAACACAAACAATCTTTTAACAGAATCTACCGAAACAATTAGAAGTGTTAACAATATTAAAAAATGACAATTAGAAGTGTTAACAATATTAAAAAATGGAAAGCGGACTGTAATGGCAAAATGGAAGATTATATATGTTTAGAGAAATTCTGGAAAATGACTGAGAAATAAGATATTCTGTACTATTGGTTGCTTTCGATTTCTCCAACATCTTCGATAAGTAGAAAAATTTTTTTTTGCTCGTTTTAATCCAAGAATTGTTTTGTTGGTTATGTTATTGTTTGTTTTTTTGCTAATAAACTCCAAATAATAAATCAGTTTTGCATTTTTATTTATTGAAATTACTTAAAGTATAACAAAACCTAATTAATCGGTTAACCGATCAATAACAAAATTAACCGACTATATCAAAACCTCGGTTAATTAATCGAGTGGTTAACCGATTAAACCAAAAGCCCGGTTAAATGAATACCCTAGTATGTACTTTTAATTAAATCTAATTAAATCTTTCACGATAAGGTGTGATCCCGTACTCAACGTTTGGAGCCCGCGGGATCCCAATCTTACCGAAAGCTGTTCCTGTGCTCAAAGTTTGGTAAGGTGGAGCTTTTAAGAGAAAAATATTCTTCTTCTTGCATGAAGAAGCCCGTACTTTTTTTTGGGCAAATTTAAAAAATTGTTAAACAGTCAGCTGTGCCAAAAATAAATAAAAAACTACAAACAAGTTAGCCAAAATAATAAATATATGAAATATTTATAAAATAAACAATAGAAAATGTTGAAATATGTAAGTAAATGCTTAAATTTTAATTTTATGCACGTTAATGTAACATTTATGTTCTTATTTAAACATATTTCATATTAAAGTTTTCTTTTGGATCAGAAATTTGGTTTTTATTGCTCGCGTACTTTTGTACATTTTTGTGTATTAGTGAGAGAAATTTTGGTTTGCTCTCATTTTACCGAACTTTACCCAAAAAGTACGGGATCACAACTATATACATATTAGTGTCGCCAACTTTTTAAACCACAAATAACTCTGAAAATATATTTTGAGGCTATTTTAGGGGAAAACAATTTTTTCAACCGTTTTGGACAATAAAATATCATTAAAAAACGTTTTTATCAACATTTATTTTATACATAATACGATATGACGAAAAATCCCTACATTTTGGAGATTATGAAAAATCTGATTTTCCCTACACTTCTATTTAAGTACCAAGAATACCTACACGTAGGGATTTTCCCCTACTTCTGGCAACACTGGTTACCATTACCTTAGGAACGAAAGACTTTTCGATTAGGCCCGTTACAGAATTGAATAAAGTTAAAATTTGCGGAAAATTCTACACAGAAAAACTTAAAAATTGTTTCTAATCATTAAATTCACAGAATCAAGCAAACAAATTGTTGATTTTGCACCTATTACCAAAATGATTACATAGATTACTAAAAACGGTAAAAATTTAATATTGTGAATAGTTTTTTTTTTCAATAAATGGATGTGTCCGAAGCTTAAAGACATAACTCCACTTTTTGAAAATTTTTCAATTTTGTAATATTACTATCTAATTAGTTGTAAACAATTTAAAAATTATTTTGTTCTATTATTATTTTAATATTTTCCATTAAAAAATATAAGAAATCGGTATAGGTTTGAATGTTTTTTGATTTTTTTCAGAAGCTACTGGGCAGATAATAGCTGTAATATAAATTACTACACTTCGCGTGTTCAGAAACTTCCTTTTTGTAGCATCTTCGAATTTGAAAATCTTTTAGACATCACTAATTTTCTATACTTTTTATTTTTTGGAGTTAGGCCTTGTAGCTTTTGACACACGCAAATGATATTTTTAATTTTAGTTAAAAAAATGATCAAAAATCTTTGCCGTTTCAAACAATGTGTTAATTTTATTTAATTAAATATAGCTCAGATTTTGGCAATTTCCAAAAACAATTCTACAAGTTTAAATAATGATAATGAGGAGTGTGAAAAAATCTACATTGGTACAACAAAGAGAAATTAAGGCGTGAGAATAGACGAACATAAAGCTGATATAAAAAGAGGAAAATAATCAACTGCACTTGCACAACACTGCATTGAAAACGGACACAAGCCAAACTTTGAAAAAGTGAGAATTTTAGATAAAGAGAAAAGGGAAAATAAACGATACACGTTGGAGAGCTTAAGAATACAACAAAAGTCGACAATAAACACAAAAGAAGACAAAGACAATACAAATGCAAACTATAGTTTAGTGTATACACCATTGCAATACTTTAGTAATAATAACAACTGTGATCAAAAAAGGACAAATTTTCTGTGATAATTTTTATATTTACATACATTTATTTAAATATTTTAAGTTTTGTGTTGTGTGTGTCCACCTTTACAAAATACTGTGATATAATTTATAAATGATGTAAACTGACGAAAAAGATTATTGTAAATTAATTTGTCAAACATTAACAGCCGTATTCATAAAAACTTATTGATGATTAATTGACCGTTTTTAAGCAAAAATTGCTAAAGTTGTATTCATAAACGAAAAATTGTCTATTGAACCTTTAATAAACCATTCATAAAGTAAGAAAATTTATTGTTGGATTTGCCCTTCTTTAAACCAAAAATAAAATGACATTTTAAAAGGTGTTTGCATTTTATGATATTATTTTTGTGAAATATGTAGAAAAATAATGACAAAAATGTTTTATTTATTACAAAGGACATGTTAAATACATTTTACAATTTTTTTTTTTTTATTTTAGACAGCCAATTTAAAGTTATATTGATAATTATTTAAAAAAAATGTATATGATTTAAATGAATATGTTCAGGGGCAAATGCAGATGTTCTCTTTAATTATTTATTAAATTATTGCAACTAGTTGTTTTGTTTTTGTTTAAAACAACAAATTATTGTACAAAAATATAAAAAAAAAATAAAAGAAACATATCATAATAATAGTGATGTTAATAAAAAGTAAACAAACTTTTTATTCGATTACTTTCTTATCGTATAATTAAAAAAGATTCAAACAAAAGTTTTTATGATACCTTTCGGCAATATTTTGTTCAGAAACTAAAATAATATGTAGTTTTATTTGACAAGAACAATTTTTAAGGTCTACAATTAAAAAAAAAAATTATAAAAAAAATTTAAATATAGAATATCATGTAAACCGAATAGAAGTTTCGTGCATCACTAACAATAAAATGGCAGCCAAATATAAAGAAAGTTGCCATACTTAAACAGAAAATCGCTGCAAACAGTTAATAGTAAAAAAGCTGTTATGGTACGTTTATGAATACAAATTTTTATAAGAGGTTTATAAGACAAAAAGCGTTTAATAGTTATTACATACTATAAGCTTAAAATATGAACTTTTTATGAATATGGCTGTAAGATTATAATTACTGTTATTATTGACTACTTTTTACTTTGTATTTTAACAATGTTGCCAGATTTTAATAAAAACTCTATCCCTGAAGAAGTTGGAAAGAATACCAACGAAACGTCGGATTTTATTGAGAATGAAATAAATAATCTTTTATTTACATTAAATTAATGACCTTGAAAGCCTGCATATAGGAAACTATATAAACTATTTAGTTTAAATTATTTTATTTTACACTTAAAATCTCAATTAAGATTTTTGTTATTTAATTAATATATGAATTCAAAACTTATTTCAAAACAGCTTATATTTTTATTTTATCAAAATTATATCTTTAATTTTCTATCAACAAAAAAAAAATAATGGATTAATTATCACATGATAAAAATTGCAATACTTTTCACAGAATTTTTTTAATTGATAAAAAACTACTGATCATTTTGTCTGTGTACACCAGTTTTGAAACACATATACCACTTTTCATTCTCTTTTCCTCGCTCTCCTAAAAACTCAAGACTTGACTTGACTGATTAGCCAAATTTCGTCAAATTATCAAATCAAATTAAATTGCGACCTGTACGTTGCGCACAAGGCTTACATGGACAACCGGACGGACGGACGGACATCGTAAGATTGACTCAGAAAGTGATTCTGAGTCGATCTGGTAATTGTAGAACCAGAATTTTTAGGCGTGACAAACATCAGCACAAACGCATAACACCCCCTCCACCATAGTGGTGTGGCTAATAAGATACATCGCTATTAAATTATAGCCAATTTGGCATCTTTGTATGTACTTATGTCATTAAGAATTTTTTCTTAAAAATGTGATTAAAAAAAACACATACATACATATTGTTCAATATTTTTCATCCCTTTTTGGATTACAAATTTGCCTTTGTGCCTGCCACAATGTTTATACTAATACAAACAAAAATTACTCTCTAAAGTAATTAATTTTTATGGAAACTTTATTTTAATTAGACTATAACAAAAAAAAACTACAAAAATACCTTCTCAATTAGGAAAACACTTTTTCCGTTTCTTTAATTAAAGCAAACTCAACCATAAATTTTTCTAACAACCAATAAAAACCAAGAAAAAAGTTCATCCAACTTTTTTCAAAACAAAAATAAAATTGGAAATTAGTTTGACAATGAAATATGATATTATTATATCGGCTTGTAGTTAAAAGGATACAAAATAAATTTAACAGGAGTTTATTAATGACAGGAATTTGTGTCAATTAAATTGTCACATTGACTGTCATATAAATGTGAAACATTTTGACAGTTTAAGTACATACATGGTTTTTTTTTTTATATTTTTAACAATTATTTTTTTCTAATTGCTTGCTTTGAATAAATTTATAAAAAAATAGTAATTTATTTTTTTAAAAATGACAATTTTCAAGACAGCTTTTAATTTAATTTAAAAAAAAAAACACATACGTGCCTGCATTTATTTAAACTATTTATAAGTTTAAAATTAGTTAATTTTTTTTGGCTAAAAGTGAACAAATTTGGACAACATTTTTAATTTTTTAAAATATTTATTAATTATGTATGTGAGTCCTTTCATTTTTATTCGTTTTTGGCAAATTTAAAAATATTTATTAATAAGATTTAGTTTTAACGTGCTAAATTCCCAATTCTTACTACATATTGATAAACTGAAATTAATTATTGGTGGGATAAGCTATTCCTATGTGCATTTCACCTGGTTGCTTAGGGCAGATCATCAGGAAACTTCATTCAAAGATTTTAGAAAATCTAAAGATATTTTTCAAATAAAACTGTTAAGCGAATAGGAATTATAAACACTCAAAAGTCTAACCCGTAATAATATCAAAGCTTAAACAAAACACCAACAACAAACAGTGAGTTTATCTTTTCTTAAAATCCCGATGATTTAAGTTACTCAGTAGAAATATCCTAATATCAAAATGGAGAATGAAAGTATCAAAATTTTAAAAAATTTGTAAAAATTAGCCACTGAGTGCCAGTTTTTGACTTCGTATTTAAATGTTGTTTATCTTAATGTTCTTTTAAAATAAGAAATTTTATTTTCCACAGTTTTTTTAATGGCACTTAAAGAGCCTTTGTTGCATTGCCAAATGTATTTAGCTTTATAAATTTATTTTTAATTTATTTAAACAAATTAAACAATAGAGACAACAAAGCTCCCATTATGCTATCATCAGCATGTCCATTTGAGCATTTTTGGATCTAAATTTAGCATTTTTTTTCTTAATTTAGCTGTAAAATTTCCGATTTGCCCTCTTTTTTGTTAAAAAAAAAAAATTTAACACTTCCTAAAAAATTTGCTAAGTTTTCTGTATTTAAATTTCTGAAATTTCCAGATTTTTTCTTGGGGAAAAAAGTTTTACCTCTGATTATTTAAATTATAATGCAATCGATGCACCAAAAAAACTAGTTCCCCTAATAATGTGTGTATGAATTACTGATGGTTCGGATATATTTTTAATATTCGCAATACGAATATTTGCGCCAATGTTCGCCGATTACGAATATTCGTAACATCACTAGTATCTATGCAATGTTTGCATTTAATAAACATTTCCTAACAGTTTTCAAATTTTTTTTATTATAATAAAGTCAATATCTGTGGCAACAAGGAAAATGTGCTTAAGTTTATATTTTTAAGTATTGTAAGAGAGCAATTTTAAAGTTTAAATGTGATTTTTAAAAATTTATTCCTATTCTAATAATATCATCACTTCTCTTCGGTTATTTATAGTTTTTTAAGTTTTTATTCCTCTATATTTTTAATAAGACAAATCGGAAGTCAATTTTAGTTCTTATTTCAAGTTTTATTGCACATTGAAAAAAGATAAGCAAAAAGCCTTGTTAATTAATTTTTTGACTTCCAAGAAAAACTTTGAAAAATCTTTTTGCCAAAACTACGTTAAAAATAATTGAAACTTTGCCCATGTGTACTTTTGAACGAGAAAACCTTAAAGGTGCCGTTAACACAAATTAAGAAAGTAAAATGGATTGGAATAGAAATCTAACGAGATTTTTAGCTCAATTATTTTAAACACAGAAAAAAATAAAAATTGATTTCAATTAAAAATTTGTGATATTAATTAAAACACAATTTGGTTTAAGGATTGATGTTTGACTATTGACTTCAGTAGTCGTCGATGGCTGCGGGTGTAAAACGGCAAATCTATCTGAGGAGATCGAGTGGTTGCGATCGAAACATGTCATGGTAACCTGCCGGCCAGGGTTCGAGCCCCGGCCACGGTCAAGAATGAAAGATTATCAATAACAATTTTAATTAATTTTCATGTTGTAAAATTCCTTTCTTCATTAATATAATTTAATGAAAATTAAATTTGATGAACTTAAGCCTAATTAAAAATATTAAAAATTTGGATTAAAAACCATAAATAGTTCAACAAAATAACCACAATACTAATTAATTAAAAACTTAATTTAATTTGCACCAGTTAACAAATTAATAGTATCAATTAAAGATTTAATTCACTTGATTAAACGATTAATACCCTCGATTAAACGTTTAATTCACTTGATTAAATTTGTAATGAAAACTGATTTTATTTGCTTAATGCCTTAATTTGGGAAACATTTTGGAGAATTTTTCTGTGTACTGGAGTTTAGGGGTAATTTCAATCGAATTCCAAAACATAGACGTATATAAAATTTCAGTATTTGTTTGAATTTTAACTGGCGTATTCCTTAACTTAGATTTCAAAAAAATTTTAAATGTAAATTTCCACTTAACTTTTCCAAAAAAAAAAAAAAAAAATGATATCAAACTAAATTTAGTTTTTTTTATGAATACAGCAGTAAATATGTTTTTGTTGAAACTGATTTTTGTTCTACACACTATACAGAAAAACACTCATGATACTCGGATCAATAAAATTTTACCATTAAAAAAAATCTAAATTCGATACAAATGCGATGCACTATGGCAACAATAAATAAAATCTCTATTTCAACTCATCCACTTCTGATGGTATTTTAATAAAAACTGAGTTTTAACAATTTTGGTGATAAATGTAATTTATTTTTTTTTATTTCTCTTCGATAATATTGTAGAAGATTAAAAATTAAAATTTTTTTAATCAAATTAAATATTAAAATAAAGAAAAATTAGTGCGAGATTCTATAAATACTTAAAGACGAGGTGTTAATTTTTTCAAAACTGGATTTCCTGAAATCACTTAAAAAATTTTTTGAAATAAAAAAATTTTTTTTTAAATTGTTCCAATTGTGCATTATTGTCTTAAATTAATTAAGAAACATATTTTTATTAAATTATGTAAAGAATTAGAAAAAGTAAAAAAAAACAATTAAAAATATTTTCGCAAAAGTTTTTGAAAATGTGGGTTTTTTAAATTTCTATTTGACAGAATATATTTTCTTTCGTGACTAAAACGAAGTTAGTATGTAAACAAAACTTAATTGTTGAAGAAAAATACTTAAAACATCTCATTATTATTAATCAGTTCTAACTGAAAATAAAATTTTAATTGGTCAATTACTAAAACAATTATTATTATTTTTGTTTAATAGAAAAACAAAGTTAGTATAAATAACAAAACCTAAAAAAAGAAAATATGATTACATAAGTTTTCCCTAAAAGAGAGAACAAGGATTCAAAATGGAATTCTATTTAATAATACAACTTAACAAGAGCTCTTAGTAAAAGTAGAGAGGAGACCGAATGTTTCAATACCACAACATTCCATAGGTACTCAGCTGATTGATGGTTTTGAAAACAAATAAAAACAGCTGAATAAGAAATTGAAATTTGCTGAATAGGTACTAAAAGCAAGGAAAGAGGAAAATGGATTTTTTTTTGTGTTGAAATTCCATTTTGTTCGATTTTGTTGTTGTTTGTTTCATTTCATATCCAAATGTCCAAAGTAAATCAAATGTTATTTTATATACATACATACACACATATGTAGGTAAGTATTTATTAAATATAAGTACATATATATGTATATAATAAAGACTTACATACATATATTTCTTTTCTTTTTTTAGAAGTATATAGTTTTTTTTTTGAGTAAACTTTTTGTGTTGTGTAAAAGTATACACACACATTTTTTTAAGTTGTTATAAGGAACCATTTTGGTTTGCTTTCTTGTCTTTTCTTTTCTTCTAATGATTTTTCGCCAGAGTTTTTTATTTCAAAATATTATATAATTAGTTAGAAGTCCCTTACATACCTGTATCGTTTGTCGATATATTACTTAAACGATTTGATATAAAACCGCGAAGATTTGATACAACTCGTTGTGGTGAATTTGGACCACTGCCGATAGAAAAGCTTCTAAATTTCGAAAACAAAGCCGCCGTTTCACCCGTGCCACTGCCTGTGGCAGCGTTAGAATTTGACTCGTTGGACGCCACTGTCAAAACTTTAAAAATTTAAGTTAAAATTTAAGATTTTATTTAAATATTAATTTTTTTGTGGCACTTTTTTTTTAGCAATTTACACTATAATTTAATTTAAATTGATTTAAATAGATTTGCTAAATATATTTTTTTTTCGATTTTTATTTTTTTTTTTTCAAATGGTTCCACTGCAGTTTTCGGTAGATTTTTTTATCTTGGTTAAATTAGGTTTTCGTTTGAATTTTCGTTTTGGTTTTTATTAAAAAATTTTAATAACTTTTTTTTAATTAAATAACTGTTTACTTAGACACACTTTCCCTTCACACTTTAAATTTATTTCTTTATACATTAAAATTCGATTCTTTTTTTTAAATTAAATTAAATTTATTTTATTTTGTTTCATTTGTGAAAAAAATTTGTGTGTGAAGCTCTGAAATTCTTTTGTATCTTTTATCAGTTTTTTTTTTCTATTTTTATTCTTGAAATGTATTGAATTTTTTATACTCTAGACGACGATCAACCGTTTGTATTGTTTGTCGTCCAGGCCAGAGCAAAGGTAACTTCTGTCTGGTGTCTTTAACACGTTGAAAATATCACATGCCTGTGTATACACGGTGTTTTTTGGCTGGAATTTCAGTACCAGTCGGTAACAGTTTAACCACCCAAATTGCCGCCCATCCACTCGTTATATATTTAACGGTTTATTCTATTTCCTTTGGAATACACATAGTACATGAAAAATTTCTCGTGCATGCTTAGTGCTTAAGCACTGAGCTAAAGCTGTTAAAATGTATGGGTATGTGAGAGTGTGTTGGCTCTTTTGTTGGGGGGTTTTTGCTGTATACAAGTGTGTGTTTGTTTATCCTCTCTCAGGATACAGTTATTTCTACGCTTGCGTATATTTTCGTTTTTCGACAAACGCATACAATTCTTCTCTCACAGGTGCTTGTTTGTTTGTGTGAGTGTATTAATGTTGTATTAACTTGTTCTTATTACTTCGAAAACAAACAAAAAACACAATATTAACAATTTTGTTTTTGTTTGTTCCTGTCTTGTTGTTTTTGTTAATTTTCTTTATTATAAAAAAATAACACTCTTTATCTTCTAACAACTTTAATTTTTGGTTATTCTTTTGTATTTGCTTCTGTGTGTGTGTGCGTATAAGTTCATGTGTTTGTATCTTTTACACCAATTGGCTTTAAATGTTTTTATTTCTTCCTTTTTTATGCGCGTCTTTTCTCTATAAGTTTTTTCTTATGTTCATTATGTTCGCTTAGTTGAGAAGCTTAAAAAAAAGAATTGTTGGTTTTTTGTGTGCGATTTCTTACTATTTTTTTTTATACATGTACGTGTGTTTTTTTTTTTTTAATTTTCTACTTTGATCTGTTTGCTTAAAAGGATTTATTTATTAGTTGTTATTGAGCATAATTGTAATTGACAAAAGCGCTTTGTTAATGACAGGACAATTAAAAGAAAAAAAAGGGTAAATTAGTTTGATAAATACATAGATATTCTATTTTTATTAAGTTTTTGCAAAAAGCAAACTTTGTATTTGTATAAATTCCTTGAGATTTTTTGCAAAATGTTTGGAAAATTTTAAAAATTTGTTTATGGTTCCTTGAAAGCGAAGCATTTCAATTTTGCAGTGAGCACTGAGTTACTTCAAGCTATTTTTTGATCGTTTGCGGCAGTTGTGACGTCACTAATTATTAGTGGTGTAATGATGAAGTTCCATAAGTGAGGTTATAAGTTTCAAAATTAGTGTGAATATATATTGGGGAACAGTTGTTATTGGTCCTTGACCGAAGCCAACACCTTTGGTAACAAAATACCATATTGATTAGTTATACTCAATATTATTAATTAAGATTTTATTGTTATTTTATGCCAGGGATATAATTCCACAACTCCACACAATAAAAGAACTAATCAATACATTTTCTCCATTGTTTTTTTCACATCGAAAATTCGAGAAATGTATGAAAAATATAGCAAAAGGCAATAAAAAAACATAAATTGATCAAAACCATCAAAGTGGATTATAAGATGACCGTCCAAAGACCCCAAATTTTATTTTTATATTACATATGTAGCGGAATATGTTGCTACTGGAATTCAGCATCATTGGTTTACTAATGGCTGAGATATGAACAAAACACCACGACTCTAATTTTTACTCATACATTTCTCTCTTATACGAATAAACCTATACAGCCTTATTTATAAAAAATAAAACATGTTAATAAAGGGTTTATTAAACGGATTTTGTATGAAAATCCATTTTATTAACCCTTTATTAACCGGTTTTATTTTTTATAAATTAGGCCGTAAGTATTTAAAGTTAATTTATAGTCTTAGTAGGATAATACTGGCAGTGCTAATTAATGAAATCGGAGTTTCAGACACATAACTGCTTTTTGTTTTCCAAAATAAAAGTTTTGGCACAATTGCGCCCATACCATATGAGCTAAGAAGACCAAATTTAGCTTTTCTTAGATATAAAGAGTATTAAATATTCAAGACAAACCGGATCGGTCAAATATTTCACCTAGGGCCGATTCAAAGTTGGTTGTTCTGGAATAAGGATTTCCACACATCAAAATCTTCTTTTTGCAAAAAGAATTTTTTAGTGATGAAAATGGTTTCTCAGGTCCTCGAAAAAAATACATAGTTAATTATATTTGGTCCATCCAAAAATTTACCATTATTTTTCAGTTGCTGAAGAAAATCGTCAATTAGAGTCCACAAACCTCAAAATATAATTCTACAATGTTCTACAACTTTGTTTTGAACGGTTATTTCTTTATCTTTTTTTAAACTTACCGACCTCAAAAAATACCAACAAAAAGGCAAATTTTAATATTTTTCTAACAAACGCATGATTAGTGCCATCTTGCGGTGGCTTTTGAATCAACTGATGAAGCATTAAACAATATAATTTGACAGCCTTTCCAAAAAGGTATTATTATTGAAAATTTGATAAAAAAAATCTTCAAACTAGAGTCCAAAGTATGTATGTATATAATACCTAACGGCCATATTCTTTAAAACTTATGAACCGTTTTTAAGCAAAATTTTAAAAAGTTGTATACCATATTTTTTCAACATTTGACAATAGCAACTTATTCTTTTGTCAATACGTAACTACAAAAAATTACATTGTTTTTGGCGTTGTTTGGTTGCTTTATGATTATAGTGTTACTGCACTTGGGTGTTGGCAATATTGTTTCAATTTCTCACTCTTTTGAGGAAAGAGCCATATAGCTTTATTGCTTATGGCTTTACAACACTGCAACGTTGTGCCATTACATAATTCCAGATATTCAACAGCTCCCTTTATCGCATGTAATTCTACTTGGAGAACACTTCAGTAATCCGAAAGCGTCTGCGATACATTAAGGTTATGGACCTTAGAGTATAATCCGAAAGCCACTATTTTCAGTGATTTGGAATCATCTGTGTAAATTTTGATTACCTTTCCTTCTGCTCGGAATGCCAGGTAACCATAGCAGTTACTCTTACTTTTGTTTTTTTCTTGTAATTTATTTATTAAAGTACTAAAGTAGCCAGCAGTGAAATCAAGCAACGCCGCTCATAAAATATAAACTAAAATATAAACTATGAATACATACAAAATTTTGTTTATTTTAACATGCACAGAAAAAAATAATTCTCATATTTGAAAACGAAAATCGCATATTTGATAACAAAAACATTTTTGAATTTTCTGTTTGTAGGTATAGTTATTGAATTTTTAGTCAACAAAATTTTAAAAAGTTGTATTCACGAACGATTAATAGGCTATTAAGCCATTAAGAAAAATTCAAAATTGTATTGCTGTATTTGACCTTCTTTGAACGAAAAATAAAACAAGTAAGAAAGTATAGTTGATTAAGCCCGACTATATGATACCCTACACCACAATATTTACAAACAATTTTTGCGAGGGTACCCTTTTTGGGACCCATGGGCAATCATGGACCCGCCTTATTATCGGCAATTATTATGTAAATACCAACATTTAAAAGGAAGTTATGGCATTAAAAGCTATTTTTAGGAGTAGTATGTGTATCGGAGCTATGTTCAAATATGAACCGATTCCAATAAAATTTTTCTACAAAAATATGTGACATTTTATTTAAAAAATGCAATTTGGTGTCTGTTTCTTAAAAATTTTGCTCCCGAAAAGGATGAGTTTTTTAAAATAAAACAAGCCACCCTTTTCGGGAGCAAAATTTTTAAGAAACAGACACCAAATTGCATGTATTAAAAATAAAATGTCACATTTTTTGTAGAAAAGAAAACACCATAAAATAAGTGTAAACCTTGTATAGGAGGTGCCACTTCCACTAAAAATTGTGAAAAATGTTATAGCCTATTGTTCTTTCCAGAAATCGGTCCAGCGGCTTATGAGCCTACAAGATACAAACAAACACAATTTCTTCGTAAGACATATTTTTAACCTGAAGTGCGAATAAAATAGTACTTTTGATACAAGCTATGTTTTTCGCTTTTGGTTACTTTATTTTTACATTTTGGTTACACAACTTTTTTGGTCGTGGCAACGCTGATCACACACATGTTTATTATTATTGCTGTTTTTTTTTTACAATATTTGAAGCAGTGTTCGAAAATTTTGCTCCTTAGTGTTCGGTTCGGTAGATTTGTGGAAAACACAAACGCTTATAGTGTTTGTGTAGAAAAAATAATTCCTGTTAGTCATCTTTCGAACACAAAAATAATACTGTTTTTATCAAACTCAACAAAAGATGAGAACATTTAATTCCGTTCGGGGTTTTTTTAAATTCTCAAACTTCATTGTGTTCGTTTCAGTTCATTAATGTTCGTCTCTTTTGGCTGGTAAAAAAAAACTAAAAATTTTTTTACAAAAACAAAATACACATACGAAAAAAAAAATAAAAGGCCAGCAAAAAAATTTTACACAAACAAAACATTTACACAATACACACAAGCTGTTCGTGGTGAGGTCGTTCGGCTCTTTCTTGAAAACTGTTACGAACGGCATTTAGGGTTGTGTTCGGCTACACAATCACAAAAAAAAAATAGATATCGTTCTTGGGTGTGTGTGAGCCGAACGCTTAATAATGTACTGTTTATTTTCGAGCACTGATTTGAAGTAACCCAGCGGGAAAACTCAGAAGACCTTCTTACTTCAGGCCTTTTTAAAGGCCTGCTTAAAAGATTTTTTGATTCAATTACTATTCTTATCTAACTGCTAAAGAAGGCCTCATAGAAGGCCTCGGCTCTTTCGTATAAAAGATAAGATGCACCTTCCACACTCGCTTCTATGAGAAGGGAGTAGAGAAGGAGTATCATTTTTTGTATTGTTTTTTTGCACAAGCAAAAGCAATTTTTTCGGTCCCGTTATCTTTCTTATGTACCTGCTGAAGAAGCGAGAGCGGAAGGCCTTCTCCGCAATGACAACGTGTGTAAAAAAGATATGAGTATGGAATGGAGCAAGAAGGCCTTGTACATCCAAAAGAAGGGGTACAGAGGCCTTCTAGAAGGCCTCCGTACTCCTTCTTTTTCCCGCTGGTAAGTTTCGTTAACATTCGTGTGTGTGTGTGAAAATCACGAAATGTGCTCTGTAAAAGTTTTAACTTTCAAATACAGAAAGTTTTTTTCTGCGACTGTTTTGTGACGTTTTGTGATCTTGCTTTGACCGAAACTGTTGTTAATTTTAGAAGCACAAGCAGAAGTCAAATCAAAAGAAATGGAAGTTATTGCAGTTTTTTAAACACCTGGTTCCATGCAGTACAAGCAATAAAATGGCACCAAAACGTTAAGCGAGTTTAGTTTCATAAAAAATCTATCTGATGTAAACATACACACTTTGTTTAGCTGTGTATGTTTACATCTGCTTCTATTTAACAATTTTTTTTTTTAACATACAACAAAACATTTACAAAGATACATTTAGTTTGTTCACTGAAGAAAGAAAACTATCAAATCAATGGGGAACTTACATTCGGACAAGTTACAATAATGTGCGAAATGTATTGTATTTGCAAACTTGTAAATTGTAAAAGAGGGGTGGCTGCAGACACAACGTGCAGTAATTTTTTAAGATTTTTATGGGTGTCCAATTTTCTTTTTTCTTGCAAAAAAAGACAATCCAAACTGCATTTAAAAAATGCCATAAAAGACAACAACTTAAATAAGAGAGTCTTTTTTTTATTTGTCTTGCCATTGTGGGTGTTTCTTTTTTTTACATATTTTCAATCTACGGGACAATTTGTAGCAACTTAAAATGTTTAACATAATTTGACATTAGGACAAAAAAGACAGATATATCCTTTAAGTAAACCATGTTCTTAATGTCCACCTGTATGTTAAATAACTTTTGTTGTAAATATTACCCAGTAAACAATATGAGTCGAATTTGTATCGAAAGTAAATTACTTATCTTTGACTCTAATCGATCGATTATATATAATTTGTAAATTAAATTGATATAAATATCGAAATATTGTAAATTTTTCGAACCAATCTTTTTTAAAGAAATGTAAAAAAAATATTCGGGAAGTTTTCGATTCTTGCGGACGACACTTGGTTGCTTTTTTTCACCAATAGGCGAATGCAAAATAAGCACAAGAAAAACGAAATCTAAACGCATAAACGCCACTGTAATCCCATAAACTCTAAGAAACAAAACGATCGTGAATGTCGAAACTTTCTGATATTTGGTAAGCGTGATTTCGTCCAGCAGTTGTAGGAATTACGATAAAAACCACCGCCTATACAGAGCCAAACAGGCCTGTGCGACATTAAAACGCTGGTGCTTTACAAACATCTCAGTGGAATTTTCAACTGCAACTTTGAAAGTGTTTTAATTTATGAGAATCGTGAAATTTATCCTCTCGCGAAAATAGCATAACTTAAGCCTTCGTGAATGTGGCCGCTAACTATTAGCTGAGATCTGGTACATGGCAAGACAAGCTTTAGTCGCCGATTAAGTCCGTAACCACCAATATACTTGGCTAAGACACACATTACAAACAATTTAAGAAGAGGATGCAAGTAAAGCGCAGGAGTCAAACCCAAAACACTTTAGATGGCGGCCAAAAACACTTTAGGCGACATCTAAATAAAAATGCTAGCGGGAAAACTTTCCACGAATAAAAGATGATAGCGTTGAGAAGGCCTCAATGGAAGTCGTTTGTTGAGGCCTAGAGTATTCATTTAATCGGGCTTTTGCTTTAATCGGTTAATCACTCAATTAATTAACCGAGGTTTTGGTTTAATAGGTTTATAATCGGAAAATTTTGTTATTGATCGGTTAACCGATTAATAAAGTTTTGGTATAAATTAAGTAATTTTAATAAATAAAAATGCAAAAATTATTTATTTTTTGGAATTTAAATGTTAAAATGTTTAGAATTCAAGCGATTCGTCTCTTTAGTTTCGATAAAACTTGACTTGACTTCTTTTACTTTTCGAAGATGTTGCAGATCTCGAAAGCAATCCATAAAACAGATTATATAATTTCTCAGTTCTTTTCCTGTATTTCTCTAAACATAAAAAACCCTCCATTATGACATTAGAGTCCAGTCTTAATTTTTAAAATTTTAAACACTTTTAATTGCTTTGGTTAATTCTGTTAAACGATTGTTTGTGTTACAATCGACAGTTTCTTTTTTTGTCATCTCATCATCTGACTCATCCTGGCAAATGCTCAGCACCGAACATTCTGCAAAAAATTTATTTCCGAATTTCTTAATTTCTGATTTTGTACTGTATTTATCGAATTGCTAGAAGGAAAAAATATTTTTCTAAACACATTCCTTTTGTATATGAGACAAAACAAATAATTGAAAACACAAAAAATATGTTATAATGCTACAATAAATTTAAAATTTTGTTACTTCGGTTAATCGCCTGAAATTAACCGGCTTAATCGTTAATCGAAAAAGCCAATCTTAAATTAACCAATCAGTTAATTGGGTAGTAATTAATCGGTTAACCGTTAATCGGTTTACCGAATGAATACCCTATTGAGGCCCTATGCTGTCTTTATTTTCTTAAAAATATTATTTTTTTTTATTAACAATTTTGATTTTTAGTCGAACTGTTAATTTTTAATTTTTTATGTTCTTTAATTAGGCTTGAGTTCTTCAAATTTTATTTTCATTAAATTATTTTCACTGAGGGAAGGAATTTTACAACTTGGAATTTTTATTAAAATTTATTGATATTTTTTCCTTGGCTGAGCTGGGATTTGAACCCGGGTTGATTTTAACATGTTTCAAGAATCACCACATTCTATCTTCAGAAAATCTTTGGGTTCTAGCCACTGCACCACTGCGGTGCCCGCAAAAAAATTAAATATTTAAAAGTTTATTTAATTTTCTAGTAAAAGTCTTAATTTCATACAAAATTTAAAGCAATACATTTTATTTTGAAAAATAAAACTATTAATGAAAATGACAATTATATACAGTACTTTTCGCTTATAGTCCACTACTATAGTTGCACAACTTTTGTGGACTATAAACGAATTTGGACTATAACCGATATTTTTTATAAGCCATTTTATAAAACAATAATAAAACCACTCTTTTTAAACAAAAGAAAAGCTTATTTAAAATATTTGGTTATATATATATATATATATATATATATTTAATCTATATATAAATCGGCTAAGGCAAAACAGTTAAGAACACTTTCCTCCTCTGTTTGTCCCGAATTGAACAAAATATACACCATTTGAAAGGTATTTACTCACAGAAGTGCACAATATATATTTTATTCAAATCTGTTCAATAATTTCAGAGTTATAAGTGTTTTAATTTGGTACCAACACATATGCAGAACACGTAAATAAAAAATTTGTTTTTTTCAATTATCAAATAATAAAAAATAGGGTGGTCGATTATTCGACATTTTTCAGAAACCGGTTTTCGAATATTTCGACTATATAAATCTTATGTATAAATCGGCACTGGCAAAACAATTAAGAACGCTTTCTTCCTTTGTTTGTCAACCGAACCTATATGGGGAGAAAAAAGTATCAAAAAAGGGAAATACGGGAAATAAAATTTCTTTTTTTTTACTTTTCCGTGCTGCATGTGATAATTTTTAAATTTTCTATAATGTTGAAATTAGAAGCATAATATTCCTGAGTGAATGAAAACCTATAAGATAAAAAATTATGGCACTTTTTGTTTTTAATCTGTAACTTTTTGAATTTTCGTTAATATTCGGCCTATAAAGATAAAATTATACATTAAACTGGGTGAACAAGAACATGTAAGGGGAGCTTTTTGGTACTTTTTTGTTCAACATCTGGTACTTTAATTAATTTTCGTTAATATTAGACATAGAAACATAAAATAAAAGATGCAATGTCCTGAGTGGATGACAATCCATAAAGGAGACTTTTTTTGATACTTTTTTGTTTTTCAATTGATATTTTTTATATTGAACTTACAAAATTAAATTAACTCACGTAGATGATAAAATATGAATCGAAGGTTGGTCCCTCGCCAAATCGATCCACTAAGCCGGAAAAAATAATTGCTCAAAACATGTAGATTCATACATGCTTAGATGTTCTATGTTTTCTTCATATGTATGTACATAAAAATTTATGGTCGAATTTTGACCATAAGGCGAACACTAGTTTAAATAAATAGTTAAAACCAAAACCTTTTGGTTTTTTATGAAATAAAAATCGCGAAATTTGACATTTATAAAAGTTTCCAGAAAGATTAATAAAAACATGTTGCCAGTTGGTTAAAATAATATAAAAAACAGAGTGGACTGTAAGCGAACATTTTTGCATAAAGAACTATATACGCATTCTAAGAAAATGTGGCTTTTAAACCAAAATGTACTACAAGCGAAATGGACGTTAGAACAAATAATTTATATGAAATTCGAAAAAAATCTGCAAGTGAATATGACAGTGTTGGCTTAAATCCGTTTTTTGTCCTTAAAGCAGAATGGACTATAAGCGAAAAGTACTGTACCCACAATTTCAGAAAATAAGTTTTTTGGTTATATGTCGAAAATTAAATTAGTTTCGTTGTGGTTCATCGAACTTTTTATGGTTTTAATCCAAATTTTTAAATCAGGCTCAGTTTTATCAAATTTTATTTTCATTAAAAAATTTTAATAAAGGAAAGAATTTAACGCTATTAAATTCATTAAAAATAATTGATAATTTTTTCTTGACTGGACGGGGAATTGAACTCAGGTCGAACTGACATGTTTTAATAATACCCACATTCGCATCATCAGAGTTCGTTGCAGTTTTAATCATTTCGCCACTGCGCCGGCTGTAAGTCTAAAGTCAAACATTGATTGAAATTTTGCTGTAATTAATTATCTATTTTGAATTTTTACATGTTTCTTCCTTTCTTTCCTTTCTTCTGTTTTTTGAACTTGACAAAGTCTTGCCAAAACTTTTATTGACTCGAAACGTCATTTTATAATTAATATTTTTAAAAGCTCTGATATTATAAAGAATTAAGACCAATTCACTATTTAGAACTCGATTAAAAAAAAAGATATTATAATATAATGACTAGGGCAACCAAAAAAAAGCAAATGCTTATTTTTTGGTTTACAAGATAGAAAGATTTTGATTGAACACAAATTCCGATCATAAAAAAACAAAGAAAATGAGCTATATTTGTTAGGGCTTTATTTTGCTTATTTTGGCAATATCGGCTTTTTTAGTTATTTTTGCGATATCGGCTTTTTTTTACTTATTTTGTCATTTCAAGATAATTTTTCATTTTTTTCATATTTAATAATATTTTGCAAAAATCTAGATTATTATTTATTTTTATGTATGTTATTATAGCTACACTAAAGAGCGGCAAGGGTTTTATGCATTTGTACTGATGTGAGAAATACCTTAAAATATTGGTCCTAAAGTATACCGATCAACTCAAATCAAATCAAATCACTCTCTGAGTCGATCTAATGATGTCCGTTCGGCTGGCTGGCTGTCCATGTAACCTCGTGTGCAAGGCACAGGTCGCAATTTTAAAGATAATTTAATGAAAATTGGCACAAGGGCGAATCGGTCCATAATTTAATATATCCCCCATACAAGCTGATATTCGGAAGAGGGTCTTTGTGCCCACTATCAAACCAATTTAAATGCAATGTAAGACATATGTAGATAGATCCATATTTATATGGACACGTAAGGTATGCATTTTTTAAAAAAATAGGACCACGAACTATTTAACCGATTTTAATGAAATTAAAAACATAGATAGATCCCTATTCATATAGCCAAACACTCTCGAAACTTGTTTTTAAATACTGTTGTGTTGGGTATCATACGGTCGGGCTTGACCGACTATACTTTCTTACTTGATTTTTATGCAACTCTGTCTTAGCGGTACTGTAACGTACCTTTTATAGTGTTGTGTATAATTTTTATGTGTTTATGTTTTTAGTATTAAGCCTTTTTAGCAACTTATTTTATTATTTGCTTGTTTAAGTTCTTTTCTCTCGAAAATTCCATAGCTGTATTCTTACGATCAAACTCCTCAGTCTGTAACGTCTTTTACCATCATACTTTGTAACGTCTTATTTCTTTTTAAATATAGTTTTTGTATAAAGTAACGTCTGTTAGCTCCCCTTCTCTCTGTTTTTGATATAGTAACGTCTTATTTTTTGCTTTTTTAATATAGTTTTAGCTATTAAGAATTTCTCTGCATATCAGATATTGTTAATTTCTCCAAATTTTGGGGTTTTACACGAAGTTGTAACAAAATTGGAAACAAAAAATCTTTCATTGGTTTTCTAAATGAACATAGTTATGGACCGTAAGAAAAATATCTTGTATTCCAGGGGATATAGGAGACAAATTTAATGAAGGATTTTCGGTATTAAAAGATATTGGGGATATTTTGGGAGGCAAGCGGAATTATGAGTCCAATCGTATAAAATATACTTCAGAGCAAATACTCAATTTTAAATATGTTCCCATAACATCTGTAGACGTAGAAAGAACTTTTTCTATGTACAAGAACTTGCTGACTCCAAACAGACATGGTTTTCTTTTCGAAAATTTATTGCATCAAGTTATAATTTACTATAACAACATATTAAACGAATTAAGTGGAAAATAACCAATTTTAAATTGTTTTTTTTTAAATTTTAACAGCTTATTTTCATGTTTTAAAATGCTTGCATACTGGGTATCACTTTCATCTACTGACCTTTTTAATTAAAATTAAGTTTTCACTCATATTTTAATCAAAACAATCTTGGCATATCCAGGTAAAAGTATTATTTTATTTTATATGATTTAAAGCGCACTTTAAATTATACATATATACCCTAAAGATGTAATATATTAAACGAATTCATTTGTCTTGAATAGAGTTTTTCTTTCCGGGAGAGCTGGATTAATTTTTTGATTTCCCGGGAATTCCCGATTAATAAGAAACGGTGCAAAATATAATTAAATTTCATATTTTTTGAAAAGAAAAAAAAAGAAAAACAAATAACAGTTTATGCCAACTGCATTGACATAAAACCAAAATAGTTAAATTATTAAAAAAAGAAACTGGGCATTATTTCCTATCGTAGGTTACTTTATATTATATTCAACATTTTTTATTTTTCGAATTTATTCTATGAGTTACATTTCAGTTATGTATTTTATTTTATAAAGCTTTTTTGTAATAGTTCTATAAAAGTCATTCCTTAAAATTTAAGGAATAGAACTATTACAAAAAAGCTTTATAAAATAAAATACATAACTGAAATGAATAAATTCGAAAAGTAAAAAATGTTAAATTATTTAAACAAAATATTTCTTTGAAAAAGGGATTATAGTACAGAATAAGAATCTGCAGAATCGTTATATTTCTAATTCGAATCAAGAAGAGTCCTGTCAATCAGAAAACGTGTTCAATTTCTAGGGATGCTTGCTTTTTTTAGTCATTCAAAAATTTGTTATTCCTTTTTTTTAATTAAAATTATTTTCTTTGAATTGAATACAAATCTTCTTTAATAATTTCTGCATTCAAAATTTTCTCAAACGTTTACTTTCAATTTTGTTATATCTCTTACAGAAATAGTATTTACTGAATTTTCAGACTCTAATTCAAAAAGTCTTTTATGCAGCTAGCTGCTCTGCATATAAAATGATTGAATTTTTTAGAGCAGGGGAAACAACTTGTTTTCGTGAAATTATGTACATTTTCCCTTCTTCAACTAGTTCGAAATTTCAGAGTATCAAACATTGCCTTACTTATGGGGTTTGAATTTGCATCTATTCCTCGTAGTAAAGTTGCCATAATTAAACAAATAATTCCTGAAATTTCCCCATAAATTTTCAAGGATTTTTTCTTAAAAATGTGTGGAATTCCGTGATTTTTGTACCGGGAAATCCCGTATGAAAAACACTTGTCTTGACCATTCATTCTACTTAATCGCCTACACACATGCCCAGATACACACATACACAACAACAAACACCCACTTAACACAAGTATGAACTGAATATAATTTGCTATTTCTTTTGTCATTTGTCACATAAAGGACATTTATGTCATTTATCTAGATTAGGTTGAGTGTATGTATGCATGTGTGAGTAAATACATACTTTTTGTAGCAGTGGTTCCCAATCATATTAGCGAGTTTACGAAAATTATCGGTTTTTCAAATGAACCCCATGTAAATCCCAACAAATAGTAATGCTAACGAACCGCTTTTGGTCTAGACTAAGCACTTTTTAAGTTCATTCCGCAAAGTTTGTTATTTCAATTTAGCCAGATCGGCCCAAAAATGGCTAAGAAATTATTAAAAAACCACGACTGCCCCTAATTTACCCAAATAACTCTTGTTGTTGTTTTATTTTCTTATTTGTTTGTATATCTGAAGAACGGCAAGAACCAAAGTTTCCAAATTAGGTACAAGCAACTTGGTTAAGGCTAGATTACACTATCTCACAAGTCTAACGTCTTCCATAATACTTTGTGAGATAGAAATCTAATGAGTTTTGTTGCGACTGTCAAAAAATCTAATTAAACATGACAGTTTGTACTCACACAAAGTATAAACACTCACACATGAAATAAAATGCAACCCTGATCCAATGAAAAGTATTATTGTTTAGAAATTTTTCAAAAAACGATGAAGTCGTATGGGATGTCAAACTTTTTTCATAATACTTGTCATTTTCGTGACACATTGCATTCACACTATCACACTTTGTCATATTACTTGCGTTTTTGACATGTATTAAAACAAAGTATAATAGTGTGATCTAGCCTTTATCAACACAAAATGTGGGCGGGATTGGAGAAGAGAACGTGAAAAATAGATTTATTTATATCTTAAGATCGGTACAAGAAGAATTGTCCAAATTTGGTACAAAAGTTGGATTGTCAACCTACAAAATCCGTCAAAAAGTGGGTGCTATTGGATAAGTATGGGGGGCACCTCAAATACAAAATAGATTAGTAACAGTAAAAGTTACAAAACTTAGTACAAATAGCTTTAAAACCAATGCAAGACCTTTGAAAAAAGTGAGCAAAACGCACAGGGTTATTTAATACAATTTATTTATATAACTTTCTGTTACTATCGTACCATAGTGAAGGGTATATAAGATTCGGCATAACCAAGTATACACGATTACTTATTCACAGTACAAATTGCCTTTTAACGATATAATCGTTATTATTCAAGCAACAAAATACCTGACGAGAATTATGCTTAAAAAATTTGTATGGAATGAAGATGAGGATGTCCAAAAACTGCAAATTTTTTTTTAACAATTACTAGAGTTGTCAACCGATTAAGAATATGTAATTCGATTAATCAATCAAACAAAACCAAACTATTGTTCGAATAATTTTAAAATGGCGATTTTCGAATAACGAATAAATCGATTAATTAATGTCGACTAATTGAACAATTTATTTATTTAAAAATAAATTAAGTAAAAGCTTAAAAATTTGATTTATTCTTATATGTTTTTTATTATTTTATTATTAAAATATCGGCCAAATGCTTGCCACGGCTTCGGTGGCATACCTCTTTCCGATGGTCATATTTTCGATGACTGAGAAAAAATTAAGGCTTAATATCGTGAATGTTCAGAATTATCTCATCCTTTAGCTCTTGAATTGTTCTTGGCTTATTGACGTACACTTTTTCTTTCAACGCGGCCATTAAATTTCGCCATTTGGCCGTTGGCTATGTGGCAAGTGGCACCATTCTGCTGGAACCACATATCTTCCATGTCCATATCCCCAATTTCTAGCTACAAGAAGTCCGGATATGTTCTTAAATGCATCACTGCGCTGCATCAGTTTTTTCAATTGCTTATATATCATACATATATCAGTGAAGTAGATTTGGATCAACAAATTGTCAAATAATTTACAAAAATATTAGTCATACAATAAAAAAAAAATTTATAATTATTGTTTTATCGGAACGTGCCCTCCGTTATTATCTCGCGATAGCGAACGGCATTCAAGGTAAATGCTTGGCCGACTTCAATTTCGAAAAGTTGCGACCCGAAGACGCCGCTTAACCCCCAACAAACAGTCACTAGTGGATTCTCCTTTGCCCAAATGCGGTAATTCTGCATGTTAACGAATATACTGAGGTGAAAGTTCGTGTCACGAAGTGTAAATAATCTCAATGTTTAGTAAGCAAAAACCGTGTTAAGTAGTTAGTATTTAAAAAATGTATTTTATGTTTTCCAAAGACATAAAAAATTGCCGAGCTTGATCCAGTGGAAAAATACATAAAGAGAGACAGCGGTTGTTCTATAGAAGAAACTGTATACAGAAGCTTGAAGATGGAAGGTCTGCAAAGGCTTTAGGATGTGTTTAAGTAATGCAACTATATGGAGTTGAGATGACAAGTTTTACGCATTAAAAAAGAAGAAGTCAAAGCGGATTCGAGAAAAAATACAGAAGAAAATGAATTATTTTCCATAGTTGTAGATGAATGGACAGATGTATCTATTTAGAAAATAATATTTTTTCATTCATTTATTTATTCTTTATTTGGTATTCAATGTAATTTCTTAACAATTTTCATAAAGAGTTTAGGATTTCTAATTTCCTTTTTTACTTAAATATAAATAACAAATTATTATAATGCTTTTGGTTTCAGCTAATATAAGATAAAAGTTAAAAATTTTCAAAAAAACCTTTATGAACATTTAAAATTAAAATAAAAGTTTAAAGGTGAAATTAAGTTGAGCCTAGCTCATTGATATGAACAAATTCCGAATTGAGACATCAAGTATTAAAGTTTAATGTAAGCCTTTGGATTTTGTTATTTACTAGTTCAACGTTTGCTAGAGTGTGAAGTCGTCGAATGGAGTGATGCCAAGGCAAATTGTGTATCATCTTTAATAGTTTGTTTTGCGTTATCTGCAGTTTCTTTGTATGACACTGAGCTGATGTGGACCAAACTGGAGCGAATAATTTTTTAGATTCAATTCGTTCGATCGAACGATCAAAAACAATTATTAGAATTATTCGAACAAAGTTTAAGGTCGAATAATTGACAACTCTAACAATTACCAATTACCAAGAGTTTTAATGCTATAAAAAGCTAATATTGATGTACCTTAGGTTAGGTTAGGTTAAGAAGGGTTGTGCGCCCATGGGCACACCTCCACTCGGAGACCAATACAGTCCATTGTGAATCCCTTCAAAGAAATATAAGATAGAATAAGAAGAAGTGAAAAGTAGAGATGATGTACCTTAATTGAATTGAATGTAAAATGATCTGATACTCTAAAATATTTTTAAGAAAAAAAATTTTTTTTTATCCAAGAAACCTTTAATAGAAATATTCACAAATAGTTTTCTTTCAGTGCAAACAGTGGATTGTATATCTATGTACATGCGTATGCATGAATATTTGCATGTATGCATGTAAGTGTTTGCGGAATACGTTTGAATGCAAATATCCATATGAGCTTTTAAGTGTTTTTGTTTTGTCATTTAAGGTTAAAGTAAAATTTATTTGTTATTTTTAATCAAATATTATGCAAAGTCTTTTATAAATTTGGTTCAAATTAATTTAAATAAATCTTTTTAAATTTGTTTTCTATTAATTTTTACACAAAATACTTTCAGTTGACATTTTCAAAGATTTTTTTGAAAAATAATAATAAAAAAAAAAAAAATTAAAAAATCTTTAATACCTTTCACCGAGAGTTTGAATACTTCAGGAGTGGACTTTATATAAGATGTATAAATTAAAAGCCAGTCTTTATAAAACCTTAACTGAGCTACCTAAATAAGAGCGGCAAGCGTCTGTTTTATGTCAAAACTTTTTATTTTCACACAGTTTATACAAAACATACCATTAGATCGCGAATTTTACACCACCTGGCTAGAAAATCTTATTTGATAGATAGGTTGGTAGTCTTATTTTATTGATAATGTAATGGCAAAAGAATTTTCATGTTTAAAAAAACGCTTGCCGCTCTTGTTTAGGTAGCTCAGTAACTCGCAGTGTAATTATTCGTTGTCTAATTAAAATAAAATATCATGATTCGATTCAGTTTTACGCGTATTCAATAGTTTTTAATCGCAAAATTTCTAGTATTAAAATATTTTTTCGGAGTCTGCCCATTAAAAAGGTCCCATAAAATGACCTATAGTTAGTTATTTAAAAATGCCAAACAATACTTTTTTCAATAAAACAATTCCTTTACTATACTCATTTTATATAACTGTTAAAGACTACCCAATATTAATATTAAGAACATGAAAAATAAGTAAAAGAAAATATTTGATAATTAATAAATTAAAGGAAATTTCAAGGAAGTAAATTAAAGTAAAGTTAAATTTTAAAAGAAGAAATAAATAGGAAAGTAGTATTAAGGGAATTAAGGTATGATTAAATGTAACTTAAGGGTATTCAGGTATGATTACATGTAACTCCCCTACCCTTTGTTTACACATTACTCCTGAAATGTGAATATCAATCAATAAATTATTCTTTACTATACAAAATTATTTTTACATTATTGCTTTAATTTCTAAACGACATTATTATTATTATTATTTTTTTATGACAATATATTTTTTAAATTTATTACTTTTAGGGTATTTAAAAACATTTATGTGTACATATGTATAACAACATAATTTCGTTATAATTAAATTTTACTAATTTTACTTTAATTTTGTGCCTTTACTGTCATCTCTACCAGTGACTTTTCCTTTAAACTTTATATAAGGCAATTCATTTTGATATTTATAAATTCTCTTTACAATTTGTCGATCACGTTTACAACCTTTTTCATCTATGAAATTAGTTTTATTTTTTCCCTTAACTTCTCTTAATATATATTTTGGTTTCTGTTTTAGATTCTGAAAACCAAGATTTTTCACCAATTCTCTTTCGTTATGCTCATGACCAGGGGTGCCAGATGATTTTGATAAGAAATCGGTATATTTTCGAAAAAAAATCGGCATTATCGGCACTTTAGTTTAAAAAAATCGGCAAAAAATCGGAGAATTAGAAATACCTTTTTTTAATACAATAAATCATATTTTTATTAACAAAAAAGCATACACTAATGCTTATAACATATAAAATCATACAAAATTAAAATGTAGTTTATTAAAAAAAATATAATATGTTATAACATATTATGTATATGGGTGTTTCTCTGGTTATGCACGCGACATTTGTACGCGTTTTATTGTGTTTGAATATTAAAAAAATAGGAGTGGATTGAAATTTTAGAATGAGCACTGGGTACCCAAATGCTATGCAATCAAAGTTGACTTACTCACGTGACAAAAATAGAAGTGCCTTTTAGGACCGTAAGAAAAAGTGCGAAAGAAAGTGAATTGTAGAAGTTTTTTATTTTGGAAAAAATGTTTTTATAAAGGTTAGTAATGGGCCTTTATAATCATGTTTTGCTCAAAAGCAACTATGCATGGGTTGGCGAAGAAAAAAATAAATTGTAAATTACGCACGTGACATTACGCACGTGACACTTTTTACATATATGTTTTTTTATTATTATCACCATGCAGATTCCCATAAATATCTTCAAATTTGCTTAACAAGCAACTTAATACTCAATTTGCAATTGATTGTAATGGAGAGATTATGAAGAAAGAGTGTAAACATAACCTATTGTTTGCATGTAAAATAAGTATATAAAAATGTCTTAAGAAGTAGAAAATATAAAATTTTCCAGTTTCCATCGCGATTTCCTCAAGTAAAACAGCTGAGATATGCTATGAAACCATTCTTTTATAACAACATAGATTTTTTTATAATAATAAACAATAAAAGACGATGATTATCAACATTTAATTTTTTCATCCTGGTAGACCATTCTGGAGAAATGCCCATATGTATATGTATTGTACTTTAGGGTATATTGTTTTTAAAGTTAAACAATTTTTTTTAACTTTTTTTTATTATAGATACATATTTGAGTTTGACAGTTTTATTAAGTCCTTTTTCATATCAGCAATTTGAATTAATTAATTTAAAGCAGTCTTTAGAAAAAAAAACCACGTTGGCGTTTTGCTTTTTTTCGGTTTATTTATTTTCATTTGACACTTTTCAAATAAAGATGCGTGTAATGGGATAGACACAAAATTTAAATACATACTGCATATACTATTGAATGAATCTCACCCTTTTTTCTTTAAGTAGAAGCGCTGAATTAATAACAGTTGTCTCTTTTTAATTAAACAAGTATTTCAGTGTTGCTCAAAATCAATTAATTAGTCTAAAATAAAGAAAATGCTACCTTGTTTAAGTGTTTATTGAAAAAATCGGCACTTTTCGAGCCAAAATCGGCAAATCGACACTTAGGTAATTTAGAGGCAAAAAATCAGCAAAATGCCGATAAATCGGCAAATATGGCAGGCCTGCTCATGACATTCCTTCCTACTCTCGTTAATTTTGTCAATTTTCTTATTATGAACAGTGTCATGTAAAGTCCGCCAAACAGATTTGTCAACCCTATTATGTTACAGATTATTTGGTCTATATCCCGTTGTGCTATGTATACTATCTGTACCGACTTATATACCAAAATTTTGTTATCAACATTCATGTTCCTATTTTCTAGTTTAAAAAGTCTCACATGTTCATTTAAAGTTAAATGGAATCGCTCAATATCCGAATTTCCTGTGTGAGTATTAGGGGATGTAAAATAAAAATCAATATTCTCTGAATTTAGAAAATCTCTAATATATGCAGTGTTAAACTCAAAATCAGCCAAAAGGCATCCATGTAAATTCATAATGTCCTCCATATTTGGCATAGGAAACTTGTCCTTAATCGTAACATCGTTCAATTTCTGTAATCTATTACTACTCTCCACCTTTGTTGACCAGAATTATCAATCTTTTTAGGGACAACCCAAATAGGGGCATTACATAGACTGTTAGATTGTGTTATTATACCCGATCGTAGCATTTCATTAACCTGTTTGTAAACTTCGTCCTTATGTACCTCCGGAAAACGATATGTCCTTGAATAGACAGGTATATCATTTATAGTTCGAGTTTTGTGCCTATACTTACAAACCGATGACAAAGTGTCCCCTTCAATATAAAAAAATATGTTTAAATTGCTCTATTATCTCCATTAGTAATTCAATTTCTTCCTCATTTGAATCTCCAATTTTGCTTTCAAAATATCCATTCTTGGCTCATTAAAATTAATTTCTATTATCTCATCTACATTTTCGTCTACAACTCATTGGTTCTTCCGCAGAATTACAAAATATCAAAGGAGTTTTTGAATCCCTAGTCACCAAAAAATTATCCTTAAAATCAATCCTAGCTTCCAATGGTTTTAATAAATTGCAACCTAAGATACAATCAAATTCACCAAAAATTTCCGTCTCTAACATTTCAATCCTTGCGTTTGGACGATTAAATTCTTTAAATAGTGGTATAGTTATCTTCGAAACAGTTATAGGCTTTGAGCAAATTGTGTTTAATGTTAAAGGATGTTCAAGTTCACTTCTAAAGGAACTATGAAACAGACCTCTTCTAACTAATGTTGTTCCTGATCCTGTATCAATCAGTTATTTTAATTTTATTGGGGTAGTTTTCGTCTTCACTATTATGAAGGGAAGAGCTCTTCGGCCGATAACTGAAAATTTGAAGTTTCAATATTATCCACCTCCATTTGAATTGGAGCACTTATATTGGTTCTTTGAGATTTGGTAAAATTGCTTTTATTACTAAAATGTCCTGAGTTTTGTTGTTCATTTTGACAAATATTTAAATTACCATTATGTTCACTAGAAAAATTTCGAGTTCCGTGTTGTTCACGATCCATGGAATTGTTATTAAAATTTCGAAAATTTATCGGTCTATTAAAATTTGAACTGTAATTGTCTACACGTTTTTAAAAATTTTGAGAATTGTTACGAGAATACTGATCAGAATAAGAATTATTTGTATTATTAAAGGATTGGTGAAAAAAATTTTTTACTTTGAATATATTTATTATTATTAGAAAATTGTGATGAAAAAGACTGTAAGGGTTAATATTTTTCATAGAAATATTCTGTTTCAACCAAAATTTCTTTTGCCTTTAATAAAGACTGTGGATTTCTTGAATTAAGAACTAATTTTGGTTCTCAAGGTAGTTTACTAATAAATATTTTCAATACCATTAATTCATTATTTCTACAACTAAACCACTGATTATCCCCGTCGATACTAGTTTTTAAATTCCATTTTGCTAAAAGTTTAATTACATATTCATAAAAATCACTTATAGTAGTTTTTAATTCTGCTATTTTTATTTTATTTATGATACTCTCTATACTTTCAGATATATTAAAATTTATTCTTAAAATTACTTTTACCTCGTTCCAATTTGTAGGAGTGTTGTTGTTTATCAGTGTGATGTTAGCCTTTGCAACAATTTTGTTTCTCACTCGCAGGTCAAGTAATGGTATCAAAGCTGCCTCAACATGTTTACGTAATTCATCAGCATGTGTAATAAACATTTGCAGCTCTTCTGGTTTCCCCTCAAAATTTGGAACACCGTCTAAAAATTGAAACGCATTTAATGCCATGGTAGTATTTGTTGTTTTTGTATTTTTAGGGAGATGAAGACTGCACAAATATTTTTGTTGGTTTGTTTTTGTTATCTGCACTCAATCACTCACTTCTCGGCTTTGTTTAATCAATTAGAGACAGTTTTAAACTTTGATTACTGATATGGTTGTTGTTACTTTGTTCATACTTAAATGCATGATCTTTACAAAATTTTATTTTTAATATTTGAAATTGTTTTAAAATGCCCTTGAAAGTATGTTTTTTGTTTCATTGGTACCATGTAAAATTTTGTTGTTACAATTTTATATTGTTTTTACTGCTGTTATGTATATATGTATTTTTTTTATTTTACTATAGTTGTAATTGTTTTAGTAACTTTTTTTTTTTTGTTTATTGTTTTCGTAGATTTAGTTTATTTTATGGATTGTTATTTTTGTTTCAATATATATTTAGTTTAATATTTATTGATATTTATTTAGCACTTTTTTTATTTTTACAATTTTATTTTAAATTTTGTTATTGTTTTTCTTTAAAACAAATGATTTAAAATTTGTTTCATAATTTTTGGTAGCTCAGTCATATGTACCTATTTTGTTTTGGTTTCCTAAGAAACGTTTTTAGCTCTTAATGTTTTTACTTTGCTACTGATTATTTTAATTTAAGCTCTAGGTCTTTTTATAAAAAAAATTTTTAAATTATTTATTTTTTCGATATTTCGCTAACCGATGGTTTTGTAGCACAAAACACATTTTCTCACTTATAAAAACGATTTTAAGTTTTTATTTGTAAAAAAAAAGTCTTTTCACTCATAAAAACGATTTAAAGTTTTTTATTTTAAATTTTCTCTAATAATTTTTATTAGAGTTTGGTTCGAAAAACACGACTGCGCCAGTTAGTTATTTAAAAATGCCAAACAATACTTTTTTCAATAAAACAATTTCTTTATTTATTATTCAATGACCTTACATTTTAATCACTAATGGCGATTTCTATTCTGAGAAAAAAATGCTACAGTATATGCATGTAACACTTTTTCATGTTACCTATAATCACTCGAAGTGTTACATGTTGTACAACTTCAATCGAACAGAATTAGCTGCCTTTATTAACAACTATTACACTTTTATTATTAATGTAGTTAATTAGCGATTTTTAAAACTATTCGACTATTTGCTGCACACTTACTTTACGGTTTGGAAACAGACATTGACATCACTTATTGCTTGAACAAATTTAAAACGATAATAAATACATAGAATTTTCCTCCAAAATAAAAAAACGATTTAATTCAAAATGGAGTAAGCCGTCGAAGAATATTTAGATGTAGAATTCTTTTGACAAAACTTTTAAAATATTATGACAAACAAAATAAAATATTGGTTGTACAAACAAAGTAGTAAGTATCAAAGTTGTAAAACAGGGCAGTATGAACCCTTAAGTAAAAGTAAGGGTAAAACATGTAACATGTTTTGCATGTTTTTCATCAACATTTTCACAAAAGAACTTGAAAATTTTTCCCACAGTTGTATTTTTTGTACAAACGAACACAAAATGTAGAACATGTAACATTAATGCAACATTTTTCTCAGAAAAGAAATCGCCATAAGTAAAAAGTAACCTTAAATCTACATTGATTTACATATCTATACTCATTTTATATAACTGTTAAAGACTACCCAATATTAATATTAAGAAAATGAAAAATAAGTAAAAGAAAATATTTGATAATTAATAAATTAAAGGAAAATTCAAGAAAGTAAATTAAAGTTAAGTTAAATTATAAAAGAAGAAATAAATAGGAAAGTAGTATTAAGGGTATTAAGGTATGATTACATGTAACTTAAGGGTATTCAGGTATGATAACATGTAACTCTTTGGTAAATTATGGACACAAAATTACATGTTGCTATTTCTAGCCATATAATAATATATCATAGTCTTATGAAACTATGACAGACCAAATTCTACTACAATAGCTTTGTTTTTTACAGTTTAGGGCGTAGCTAGCATTTTCGACTGTGGAGGACTCTTCCGCGGCGGGATCAGGCGTTTTAATTAATCGATCGCGATATCGGAATCTGATCGCGCAGGTTCAGTACAACGGGATACCTGTGTCCTGACGGCGACTCTCCCGTATGAGTCGTCGACGATGCGGCTAAAGGAATAGTGTACTACTTTTTTATTTCTACTTCAAATGAACCTTGAATAGATGGCCAAAAATAGTCGTGTAAGACTATTTAAGTCATACATTAAAATCGAAGGCTTAATATAAAAAAGGCGTAACTCAATTTTTTAAAAAAAGATTTTTCTGTTTATTTTTGTAGACAAATACCAAATGCACTTTGTTATAAAATTTCGGGGGGCTGTGGAAAAAATTTGTTGAATCTTTTTATTATCTAAAATTAAAAAATATATCTAAGATTGTTTGGATTTAGATAAGCTCTTTTCTTCGCTTTTAAACTAACAAGAAATCGAGTTACGCCTTTTTATATTAAGCCATCGAAATACTCTTGAAATAATCGCCAAAAATGCCTTTAATTGATCCTAAAATGTGAGGTACCAAATTAAAAGTATTTTTCTTGTGTTTTATAATTTATTGTATGTAAGCATGTCCTTGAAAAAACATGGAAGATGACATGCATTGGTACAATTCGTATATTTCTTCTCATAAAGCGCCAAAATTACTGTTAGAATGAATTGTCATGTCGTATTTTTAATTTTGTAACGAACGAGTTTTGCAACTCACCTTAACTGAAAAAACAAATCAATCCATCCGTATTTAAATCAAGCCAAAGCGGTGTCAATAGTACGTTAAGTACGGATTTCCTTAAGTCAAGTACAGAACGCTCGATTCAAGTACGAATTATTCAAGTGCGAAATAAGTAACTTATCCATATTTAATCCCGAATTCGTACTATATATGTATATATGTATATAATGCCTTTTTAAAAATGCATAAAAAAACAATTTTAACTACAAGGGAGTTTTCTTCCCATACTTTTTCACTTTTCGAGAAAGCTGGGGAATATTTCGGCATCTCTTTAATAAGTAATGTATGATAAAAAAGAATCACAGGTACACTCAAAATATTATGTGAGTAAAATCAACGTAAAATCAAATATAAAACAAATGAAATTAAAATCAGTTTATTTTTAACTGTTAAAAAATAATAAAAATAAATAAAATTTTGAATGTTTTTAATTTAAAGCTCCAGCATACAAATATTGCGTTTTATGAAATTCTTAAATTAATTAAAATTTTCCGACTTTTGTGAATAAAATCAAAAGTTGGTAACACATTTTAATCATTTATGGCTTGTTTTGTTTGCAGCTTCGTTATATGTCTGCAAAAAGCTGCATTTTCCAATTTTTTATGAATTTTTAAAAAACAAAAATTTCGAAATTTTGATAAAAAAAAAAAAATATGTTTCTAAAACGACTGCTCATATTAAAATATACTTTTCTTAAAGTAAATTTTATTGCGGAATTCCGGTTTTTTTTAGTAATTTCAAAAAACTAAACCGTTTTTGAGTTACGCGAACATATGTTGTGCAACCTCCTCAATTTTCGAAATAACGGTATATCTCGAAAGCAAGAGCTAACCTAAAAAAAACAGTGGGCACCATTGGATTCAGCGTACCCGAATTATGCTAAAACGCCATGTGCCCGGCTTATCTAAAAAAAAACTGTCAATTTCAAGCACAGTGTTAGTAACTCAATATTTCGCTAACCTTTGGTTAGCATCTTTAGGAAAAAGGTCAATTAAAACTGAATTTAAAAATAAATAAAGTTAATATCAGTAAAAATTACTGATATTAACTTTTGTTTTGAAATTTTAACTAAAAAAAACAAACTGCAATAATAAACATAAAATTGCCTTTTGTAGTTTATTTTTTAAATAACATGCCTAAAAAGTTTTTTTCGTACTAATATGACAATATATTTGGGGGATTCACAAGGTGTCATAAAGTCATATGTCTTAAAATAATAACATGAAAAATACGACTGTTGTGAACAACCCCTCATTATATAGTGTGCTATTTTGAATTTAAATCAGCTGATTTAAAACAAATATGAAAATATAAATATTTACCTAAAATAAAAATGTTTTTTAATTCTAATCCATGAATTAATAAATAAAATTAGATATTTCCTGACTATTTTCCATTTTTCAGACGCAAAACACAAATAAATTTTTTTTTGTTTGTTTACCAAACATCAGAGTCCTAAGCCGATCTAATTTAACGCCGCAAGTGTTTTGTTGCAAAAAATGCTAGCCGCAGGTTAAATTCGGATGTTAGCCGGATAAAACTATACCATCAAAAACGACGGCTACAAAATCATAGCCGCTCGGCTCAGTTGCTCGGCGCAGGATATCTTCTGATTAATTACGTCAGCACAATAAACATAGCAAGCAAAGTTTTATTACTTTAAGACACTTTTTGTTAACAAAGCAACAACAATATTTTTAAACCATTGTAAAATGTTAGAACAATATGACAATACAACAGATAGCACACCTTGTGAATACCCCAATTGTTTTAATTTTAGCTTACGGGAAAACTTTTAAAATAAACAACAAAAAGTAAATGCCAAGCTTTTTTGAGTGTATAACGCCATAATATTTGCATATAAATTTCATAAATTTCATTACCATTTAACCACAGTTTAGGTCAACTTTTAACTACCAGCAGCTGAGTTGATTTTATTTGAATACAATTTTGTGTACCGACATTTCCTATCATTTTTTCCACCTTTCATATACAGAAACAATACACATACATACACGCGATTAACTGTGTTGTGCAGGATTAGTTAAATAAAAATCAAGTTTGTGTTTTTTGCTTTTTGAATTTTCTTGTATACTTTATGAAGACACAAATACAAATACTTAAAAAGAAAAATAATCGAGTGGGGTTTTTTTTAAGATATATTTAATAAATGTTTTTATACCCTTCACCATATTTATATAAGTTTGTCATTCCGTTTGGAATTTCTACAATATTGAGTTTAGACCCTATAAAGTATAAATATTCTGGTTCCTTATGAGTAGCGACGTTGTTTAATGGATGTCCATCTTTCCGTGTATCTGTTGAAATCGGTTTTCCAAAGACCCCTGATACGATGGAGACTAGGTTGCTATACATTTTTATCATATATAGTTCAAAAAATTTTTCTATTGACATTCAGCTAGATCAGTCCACAAATGGTGGAGATATGAACAATAAACCATGACTGGATCTTATTTATTCCACAAAGCCCTTTGCTGTTGTTTTTTTACTTTTTATATGGAGAACCGCAGAAAAAGCTACCAAATTAGGTACCAGCATCTTGGTAATCTATAAACAACCTCTAAAAAGTGGGTGGGAAGAGGGCGTGACACTTCCCATACAAAGATATTGTAGATTTCTGTAAATTTGGAGAATGGCAAGAGCCAAAGTTTCTAAATTAGGTACAAGCATCTTGGTTATAAATAGACAACATCCGGAAAAATGTGGGCAGCATTGGAAAAGTGGGAGTGGCTGCTCTCATAAAAATAAAAAATAGATTTCCGTTTATATTTTAGAGAACCGTAGCAGTAAAAGTTTCCAAATAGGAAAAAATAGCTTCGATTTCAATGCATGATAACTGGCAAAAAGTGAGAGTGACTGGAGAAGTGGGTATGGCACAAAATGCATTTTCTCTTTATCTGGAGAACGGTGGAAGAAAAATTGGTACACATAGCTGGGTTGTCAATACAAAAATAGGGTGTTGCTCCAAAAAAAGTGGACGAGCTTGGAAAAAAAGATTTTTTGTATATCTGGATATTAGTCGCGGGGTAGCAAAGAGCACATGAGCTTACCATGTATATATATGATACATGGTGAAAGGTATAAAATATTCCGCATATCCGAAAATAGCACCCTCACTTTTTTATTTTGTTTCGCTTTTATTAAAAATATGTGTACTTACTGAGAGTTATCGATTGTTTTTAAGGCTTAAATAAAACAAAAACATAATGTTCTTGCTTTCTCTTGTGGAATGCAAATGAAATAAATAATTTATTTTTAGTTTTTTTCCGGTCATAAACCAAAATATTCATGATGAAAACAAAAATGAAATAGACTGTAAAATACTCAAAGTCTGCTGAAATATGAAACAAACAAAATAATTTCTAAGTGTTCATTATTAAAGCGAAGCAAATTTCATTTGAAGGACATTAGACACATTAATAACAAATGAAAGTTATTTTATTTTTTAGAATTACTTTCGTTTTGTTGTGCATAAATAATGAAGGGAAATGACATTAGAAAACCCATAATTATTGTTCTGAAGCTTTAATGACTGTTAAATTGAACTGTGTTATAAGTGAAAGTGGTCAAGGTTGATTTTTTTAATTTTAATTTATTTTTTTTTTTCCCAAATACGGTTGATTTTTAAAAAGAAATATAAATAATTTAAGCTTCTCATTTATTAAGCGATGGTTTTCAGAGTTATTCAAGATAAATAATATTGCTTATCAAAGATACAATAGTTAAATTTGTTGCTACAATTGATCAAAATGTGAGAATGTGTTTTGCGGATATTAAAGAAACAATCAATTTTTGACCAACAAAAAAGTTGATGTTTTAAAGTATTTTTTTTTACATTTTTTCTCATTCCTTATCCATTTATAAACCGATTTCGCTGATTTGAAACAGTAAAATTCTCAGAAGCATTACCGATCGATGGATACATACATCACTCATTCATATATTTAGTTACTTCGCAAATTTGATTTCAACCGACAGATGGTCTTCATTTGAATATTTCTTCTCATAAGGATGCACTTATAAACGAAAAATAGTCTATTAAACCTTTAATAAACCATTCATAAAGTAAGAAAATTTATTGTTGGATTTACCCTTCTTTAAACCAAAAATAAAATTACATTTTGATAAATATTTGCATTTTATGATATTATTTTTCTGAAATAGGTTTAAAAATATGGAAAAAACGTTTCATTTATTAAAATGGAGATTTTTAATACATTTATTTAATGTTTTTTTTTTATTTAAGACAACCTATTTTAAGTTATATTGTTAAATATTTTAAAAATTTGTTATGTGATTTAAATGAATACGTTCAGAGACAAATGCAGATATTCTCTTTAATTATTTTTAAAATTATTGCAATTAGTTTTTTTTTAATGTTTTAAAGAACGAATTGTTGTTCAAATATATTAAAAAATAAAAAAATAAGCAATCAAAATAATAGTGATGCTAATAAAAAGTAAACAAACTTTCCTTTCAAATACTTTTGTTTAAAGCAAAACAGGGCTGTATTAACGTCTCCAGCTCTGGGTTAATCTATTGTGACTTATTTCCTATTTATTAATATTCGCCGCGTTTTAGAAAATTTAATTCGTCGCTTTTTTGTATGCAGTTCAGTTCCTCTTGAACAATCAAACCAACCAGGCATCCTTCGGCTCCCCCAGCAACATCATCAAAAACTTTTTTCCAACATTGTGCAAACCAAAACCAAATAAGTATACTTAAATAAATGTAAGTAACCTGAATTAAAGTGAATCGCCTTGGTTTTTAATTTAAAGATCCCCAGAGAACAGGAATCCCCTCCTGCCCACAATCTCCAACCCAATCAGGAATCCCTCCTGCCCATCTTCTTACAACCCCTCCACTCTTTTGCCCTTTTTCCAAGTCGGTCCTTCTTAGATGTAATGGTGTACGGTGCCATGAGCCCCAAAACCCGTTCGTTACTTTCTCAATTTTTACCCTTTTTTTAATTAAATTATCATCTCTTTTTTAATTGTGTCTAATACCTATAAGCCACAAATTAAACAACTTTCTAAACGTATATTTTAAAAAAAGGTTCAAACAAACATTTTTATAATACTTTTCGGTAAAATTTTGTTCAGAAACTAAAATAAAATTTATTTTTATATTATAAGAATAATTTTCAAGATCTTAAATTATAAAAAAAATATATTAATTATTGATTATCATGTGAACCGAATAGAAGTTTCATGCATTACTAGCAATAAAATGGCAACAAAACGTAAAAAAAGTTGCCATACTTAAACATAAAAACGCTGCAAACAGTTAATAGTTAAAAAGCTGTTATTGTACGTTTATAAATACACATTTTTATAAGAGGTTTATAAGACTTAAAGCGTTTTATAGTTATTTCATACTTAAAACTTAAAATAAGCATTTTTTATGAATATGGCCGATATACTTTAAAGGGTCTAAATCAATAAAACAAAAGTTACAAATAGAATAAAAAACTTTTATACGCGAAACCGAAAATATGCTTTAAAAAAATGTTTTATGCGCATTAAATATGCAGTAAAAACTTGAAAATATGCCCTGAAAATTGTCAAAAACATGTCCCAAAAAATTCAAAAATTGCTAATGTGAAAACAAAATTTTTAACAATTTAATTAAAACAATCCTAAAATTAAAGGGTGGTTAAATTTCAAGGGTCGATGTTGATTTTGAATAAAACACAAATTATTTAGAGTGTGAAGATAAATTCGCCACACGCTGTTAAACCAATTGCTAAAACTCACAAATTTTCTTTTTGTAAACAAAAACCAATATAATTATTAAAATTAAAAAGAAAAACATTTCTACAATAAAAAACAAACTGAAATATTTATTAAAAAAATGATTTTTTTCATTCAAAAAGTATTTTCATAGAAGTTCACATTATGAAAGGGTAAAATATAGAAAGTTCCCATGGATATTTCGAGAAGACTTGAACCAGAATAGCGGAGGACTGGAAGTAGCCTAGGGCTAGTAGATTCCAGGACTATAAGTTCTACGTTCCGATATCGGATATATATAATTGAGAAATATTTGGTTTTTCATTGACTTAAGCCTGGTACTCTGTTCAATATTTCACGTGAAATGCTGTCAAAACGCATATGAAAAAAACTTGTGCGGAATATCTATGAAATAATGTTGATAGAGTTGTACTCTGTTCATTTTGTGAAAAAGTTCCGAAATGATTCTGGCAACATTTTTTACAACTGCGAAATAATGTAAGCTGCACTTATTTCACGTAGAATTTTAAGCAAAAGCAAAAAAGAATGAACTGATTATTAAATAAGAAATAAAAAATTAAAATAACACAACCGGTAAAAGTTTTTTTTTATCCATATTTACTTTCCTTTTTATTAAAAAAATTATTTTTATTAAAATACATGTGGGGTTTGTTTACATGCGCAAAACAATGTCGCATACTTTGCAGGAATAAAACGTCAAATTCTACCAACTCGCATGATAGGTAACATTGATACATGTCAAAATTTTCGTGTGAAATAATTAATGTTGCTTAACATTTTTCACAAATTTGAACAGAGTAATAGGCTTTAGTATGAAAAATAGGGTAATTTTCAAGTCCAAAAAATAGGTATTTCGGGTACATGAATCGGGGAAGCGGGAGACTGGAAGTGGCCAGGACTATAAATAATATTAATTACTGAAGTTTATTATTTAATAGTTTCATAATTTGTTACAAGTCCCATACACAGAAAAAAATTACAACATTTCAATTGTGATATTGAATATAAATATAAAAAAATATAAAAAAAATTTAGTTAATTAAATTTGTTAAAACTGAGCAAAAAAACGGTTTGCTCAAATTTTTCCACGATTTTTTCGATTGTACGCACATTTGGACGATTAAATTGACCGAAAAAATCACAAAGTACACGATATGCATTTTGATTTGAACGCCCATTTTCATAATAAGTCTGAATAACTTAAACCCGTTGCTGGATTCTGTATCTTCCCATCGTTCAAATTGAGTAAGTCTGAAATTGAGAAATGTCAAAGGAAATGCAGGAAAAAAATTTAACCACCCTTTATAATCGGCAAAGCCTAAACTCTATAGACGAATTTTCGAGATTTCACCCTATTGGACAACAATGGGCAGTCATCGTCTCACAAAAACAAAGTTATGTTAAGAGGTTTAAATTCAAAAGAGTTATTTGGGCCGAATATTATCCAGATATTATCACCCATATGAGATGTTTTGTCTTAAAGGGATTTTAGGGACGGTAGCGACCGTTTTAATGTTAACATTAAAAAGGAAGTTAAAGCTATTTTTAGATGGAAAGTTTGGGCAAATGTGAACGAATTCAAAAAGAATTTAATTTGCAGTAAAATATTTTTGTGGCAAATTTAATCTAAATACCAACATAATTAGATGGTTTACGGACACAAATCTGGAAAGAAGTTTTTATGGGAAATATGTAAAATTATAGACCAATTCTTACAATTTGCATAGAATTGGTCTTTAGTATTTATCAAATTATCTACTAGATTGCAATTTGTACTTTGCGCACAAGGTTAACATTGACAGACAACCAGCCAGACGGACGGATGAATATCGTTAGATCACTTAAAGAAGTGATTCCGAGTCGATCCGAGTATATTAAAAGATTGGTCCAGATTTCTATGTATTTTTCCTTAATTTTTTCTTATATGAATATAAAATTTTAAAGTTTAAAATAACATTTTGCAGTTTCAACTCACACTTATGGTGTTTTCTTTTCTACAAAAAATGTGACATTTTATTTTAAAAAAATGCAATTTGGTGTCTGTTTCTTAAAAATTTTGCTTACGAAAAGGGTGGCTTGTTTTATTCTAAAACACTCATCCTTTTCAGGATCAACATTTTTGGGAAACAGACACCAAATTGCATTTTTTTAAAATAAAATGTCACATTTTTTGTAGAAAAGAAAACACCATTAGTGATAGTGCAAAAATATTGCAATCATTTTGTTGATGTTGAGTGATGAATTGAAAATTTGCAGCCTCACTAAACATGAGTGATAGGGATGTTAAAAAATTTTGCACTCAAAATAAAATAGTTTGATTTAAAAAGAACCAATCATCAGTTTATTGCAGCTTTTTTTTTCTTCACTCATTTGAGTGCAACTAAAATTGTTGCACTAAATTTAAAATTAAAAACTGGTTTTTTCATGATTAAAGCCAATAATTATACCGTTATTGACAAAATTTATTTATTTATTTATTTAGATATTTTTTATAATTAAAATTACAATAAATCTTAAAGCTAAAGCACTAGCGACTAAGGCTATTGGCTTGCGACAAAATTTAATTTTGTTTAATGTTCTTTGCTTATGCATATCCTCCAAAAAAATCAAAAGCCATGCACATACAAAGTTACATTTTTTAAATTTTAGTTAATTAATATTTGCAAGTCCAAATTTTGCACTATTTGAATTGAGTGCAGATTTAGTAATAGTGAAGAAATTTTCAATATCACAAAAATTTTTTTTAGCGGTAGTTAAAAAATAACAATCATCACTAAAGCTGATAAAAAAGAGTGCAAACTAATTTCCTTGCAGTTTTATTTAGTGAAAGTGCACTGCTGATTTCAATCAAAAATTAGTGCACTACCCCCAACTATGTAAATTAACATTTATGTATATTTAATGACAACCTGCTTTGTCTTTCAATTTTAGAGTAAAAGTTAAATGTAGATGGCGATATGGAAGCAACACGTTGGGTATACAGATAGATATTAAAAACAGAAATACCAAAGTTTCGCCAAAAAAAAAAAAAGTTTATTTTTTATTTGCTGCTTAAGCTAGGCATCTAAAAAAATTTTTTATGTATTAAAATATGCCTCAAAAGAGCAAAATATGCGCTAAAAAATGCTGCAAAATGAAACTCTTGACTAAATTAGGCAAAAAAAAGCTGCAAACGGTAAAATATGCAAAAATATGCACAAACAAATCGATGCCAAAATTTTTAAAAATATTTAAAACGATTAAATATATTGTTCCTTAGAGCGACTCAAGTTGTATGGAAACAAAATCATTAGTCGATTTAATTAAACACGTGTCTCAGCTTTTTTGGAAATTCGTGCTAGGTCGCGTTTTGACAAAAATGCAATGGGGTGGTAACCCTTCGTTTTTAAATAGGGCAATATGGGTATCAAATTTTTTCTTTTGCTAAGTCCATCATCTTTGTATGTAAATAATTTAGATTTTTGCAAATTATCTTTCTATGTTTATGGTTTCCCTGCTTATATAGGGCATGTTCGTAAATGCATCACTGCGCTGCATCAGAAAAGCAAACTTTTTTTAATGCCGATAAAAAAAATTATTAATATAATCTGTTTTATTGTGTATTATTTTTGTGTAGTATTTGACAATTTTTTGATCCACATCTACTTCACTGATATTTATATAAACATTTGAAATCACTAATGCAGCGCAGTGATGCATTTACGAACATGCCCATATATACCGCTGTGTTTTGGAAGTAATCTGCCATTAACCTGTGTTATAAAACTTAGAAGGACAATAATTAAAATATGCATGAGTTGTTTTGTTAAAAATTAATTTATGTTCAGGGCAAAACTTATTGCAATTCAATAGACTTGTACGAATACTTTTGTTACAAAGTGCTTAAGTTTCCATATCTTAAGTCGTGACGGAATAATTTTACTAAATTCACAAATTCTCTGCTGCCAAAATAAAACTTTAAATAAGCAAAAAACAAGGAATACTTCGACATCGAAATAACATTAAAACACGCAAACAAATTGAAGTTACCTTAAACAAATTTAATAAGTTGCAAGGGGTAGACTAAAAAGTCTTTGGTATAGAGTAAATGCGTGTTTGAATGTAATTCAAACCTGAATTCAAAATTAATAAAAGATTAATACTAGAAGTCCTGCTGACTTCATTAACTTCATCCGGATATTGGGTTGTTTTAATAGTTTGTACAGCTGAAAATTACTTTTTAAAAAATATTTCTAGTTAAGCCTAGTACTCTGTTTAAATTTGTGAAAAATGTTGAGCAACATTAATTATTTCACACGGAAATTTTGACATTTATCAATGTTACCTATTATGCGAGTTTGTACAATTTGACGTTTTTATTCCCGCAAAGTATGCGACATTGTTTTGCGTATGTAAACAAACCCCACATGTATTTTACTAAAAAAAATTTTTGTAATAAAATATTTAATAAAAAAAAATAAATGTAAGTAAATATGGATAAAAAACTTTTACCGGTTGTGTTATTTTAAGTTTTAATTTCTTATTTAATAATCAGTTCTTTCTTTTTTGCTTTTGCTTAAAATTCTACGTGAAATAAGTGCAGCTTACATTATTTCGCAGTTGTAAAAAAAGTTGCCAGAAACATTTAATATGTGTGTTCAATATGTGTGTTGTTCGACCTTTTGTTGTAATTTTAATGTAAATAATTAGTGGAGCTCAAGGTCAGTTTTTTTATTTTTTTATTTATTTAAAAAATGTTTCCAATATTTCGAGATCCACTGGATCTCATCTTCAGGGTACTACAATTATAGTTAACAAAAATATAAAAAATAAAAACATAATTTTAACATTAAATGAATACATATTGTCCCACTGTGTCATAACAACATATAAACAGAAATAAGCACACAAAAATGAAAAACTTACAAGAGGAACAATAATAAAAAACACGTCTCACACGGTTTTACATTTAAAACTGCACTAATTCTTTATTCTATTTTTGTTTATTATATGTCTATATTGTTTTGCTGAGCTCGTCTCTAAATCGCTCTTAAAGTTCATTCGGTACTCTTTGCTTGTGTTTATTATATTTAACATTTCTAGTGTATACCCAGCGGGAAAATGAGGAATTGATTACATAAATAATTAATAAAATAATGCATTATTTTCGAAAGAATAATAATGCATTCATTGGAATCGAGAAGGTAATTTCATCAGACACAAAAATTATGCATTGATTACCACGTATATTCCCACATTTGCAGAACAAGTAATGTATTGTTTCTGTTAGTAACAATTATTCGTGCTTTTGCTTAACGTACATATTTCCTTAATAAAAATCCGTTATTTTTTTCTGCCTTTATGTCGCCTACTTATAATTTTTATTTTAGTCGCAGTTTGTGTTTGAAAGCGTACGGTCAAAGTTATTTAAAGTAAAAAGGTAAGTACTTTATGTTTTATCTTTTAATAATTTTTAAAATTTTTATTATTAAATGTATTTATAATTACAGATAAATGTGATGAATGCTTAAATTTTATGAAAAAGCTTGATTATAAATTGGATACTTTACTATCAGAAGATTTAAAATTTATTCATCCTTATTATGAATGTATGAATAATATAATTTATTCTAAAGAATGAATTATTTAATTCATTCGCAGGATACATTAAAATAATTTATTACAATCCTAGGACATGGTCTGTGTTAAGAATAATGAATTCTGGAATCAAATATTATTCAATATATGTATTACTTTCTCGATTCCTATTAATTCCATTTTCCCGCTGGGTAGCGTCTATGGTATTTTTCCTCTCTTTGTAATATCTCCACATTATCAAAGTTTGGTGTGTGCCCTTTTTCTGCACAATGGGCTAGAAGTGCGGTTTTTTGTGTAGAAGTTTTATTTATATTTTTCAGGTCAGATTTATGTCCTGCTAATCTTGTCTTAAGTTTGTTTTTTGTTGTACCAACATATATCTTTTTACATACATTGGTTTCGTCACCATTACAATTTATTTTGTAAATCAAATTAGATTTTTCCATTTTGTCCAGTTTACTTTTGGTGTTTGAAAAAAGTTGTCGTAAAGTGTTTTCCGATCTAGGTGCTATTTTATAGTTTTCCTTATCATAAATGTCAGATTTTTCAATCCTCTCGGATATTCTTGGCACATATGTCATTGATTTATACCATTTTCGGAACTTTTTCCCAAATTGAACAGAGTACAACTCTATCAACATTATTTCAAAGATATTCCGCACAAGTTTTCTTCATAGGCTTTTTGACAGCATTTCACATGAAATGTTGAAGAGAGTACCAGGCTTTATATGTTAAATTACCTTTTGGATTGCTCTCGGTTTTTTTTTATATAAAAAACTTTTTCAAAAGTATAAGTAAATAAACACGCATGGCATACAAATGTGTGTGTGGGTGTTCACATACCCAGCGGGAAAACTCAGAAGACCTTCTTACTTCAGGCCTTTTTTAAGGCCTGTTTAAAAGATTTTTTGATTCAATTACTATTCTTATCTAACTGCTAAAGAAGGCCTCATAGAAGGCCTCGGCTCTTTCGTATAAAAGATAAGATATACCTTCCACACTCGCTTCTATGAGAAGGGAGTACCTGCTGAAGAAGCGAGAGCGGAAGGCCTTCTCCGCAATGACAACGTGTGTAAAAAAGATATGAGTATGGGATGGAGCAAGAAGGCCTTGTACATCCAAAAGAAGGGGTACAGAGGCCTTCTAGAAGGCCTTCCTACTCCTTCTTTTTCCCGCTGGGTACATTTTCTTAAAAATTCTGTATAGTTGCATGTTCTTCAACGTGTTGGAATGTAGTTTTGGAAAATACAGTAAAAAGTTTTCTCTTAAAAGAAACAAAGTTAACGTTTTCGCATTAACCTTTATTGGTACTTTTCATCAAAGGTTTTGATAAAAAACTGTACGCACCCTTGATAGTTTTCGGAAGTTTTAGTTTAACCTCATTTCTGTATATAATAAAAATGTACATTAGTATGTACATAATTGCTTTTTAAATATTTTAACATTTCTCTGTCACATTAGTTAAATAAATTGTATTTATCTTAAAATAAGATTAGAGGGTAGTTTGGTTTAGCATTTTCATTTCATGGCACTTTTTTTTTCTTAAAAAAAGTTTTTCCTTACGAAGGATTATTGTGTTAAACTTGACTTTTTAATGGCATTTTGAAACGTCCGCATGTTTAACAGATATTATGCGTAAAACAAGAGAAAGTTTAAATATATCACACAAAAAAGTTTAACCTCACACTTGAGTGACAGAATATTTGGGTTAGTTTTTTTTTGGGAAAAAAACTAAAAAAAAAAAAAAACAAGGAAGCCTTTAGTATAATTTTTATCATTCTTAGAATAAGATAATTTCGAGCAAGGGCAAATTGTTAATAAATCTTCAGACAGAGGAGAGAGGGTTCTGCAAAGAAGCGAAGTACTCTTCTGTTAAAAATACCTTGTTCCAGGCGAATTACTATTTTGTAAAGCCAGTCAAAATTGAGTGTTAACGCCACTTTTAAAATACCCATGATTTTTAGGGGTGGGATTTTAACATGGAGATCAGAGATTTAGTCCTCTTTGTGTTTGTAGTTTTTCAGATGAGGACTACTTACTCTTATTTACAAGCTTAAGCGGCCAATGTTGGTGGCTGAAACTGTTTTTTATTTGCAGATAACACTACGCCCCAAAAAAAAATGAACCTCAAAAATTAGATATTTTCTAAGCTAAATTGGGGGCAGCGTTACCGTTGGTGCCACTAAAGTGGCAATTTGCCACTTTTTCGACTGCTTGGATACTATTTGGCCACTTTTACAAAATGCACCCTAATGCGGTACTTTTTACGATTCTTGCCACTTTTTTGATACTTTTTACGCTAGGAAAATATACTTTTTTTCTTTCTGTTTTATTATAACCCCTAGCTTTAATATATGTAAAACTGTTTTAATATATGTATATGTAAGCAAGTTCATATGAAATTTGTTTCTTGTCATGCGTGGTTAGCTGAAAATCGGTTTAATAAACTTTATATTAAACTGTTTTATTTATAATGAATAAGGGGATAAAGATATCTCACATATCGATGGTTTTCTTCCGCAACCTCGTAACTCAAAAACAACTACTTTTCGGAAGAGACAAAATACTTTTTTTTACCTAATATTTGAAAGTTTTTGCTATATACCTATATATATTCTTTTATAAATCAAGAATTAGGAAAAATTCCTATAAATATTTAAAAGAATATATAGCAAAAAGTTTAAAGTTTTGGTAAAAAAAGTATTTTGTCTCTCCTCAGAAGTCATGAAGCAGAAACCAAACTGTTGTGTACCGAAAACTTCTCTAAAATTTGTGTAATTGACATTAAAAGTAAAATCTAAGTTTTTACCAAAAATTGTGTAATGAATTGATAATAAGAATTGATATAAAAAACAAAAAGCTTAATATATTGAAGTATTTATACCCAATATTTATAGTGTCTAATGAAGATAGTTTATATCTATATTTCGAATTAGTTTCAGAGTTTAAAGATAATTTAACTGACCCAGATGCATTTATACATGAATTTAAATTTCTAGAGAGTAAAGTAAATGACACGAATTATGAACACATATTTAAAATTTCGAATGCTGAAGATTTTTGGCGTAAAATAGGAACATTAAAAAATAGATTTGATGAATATACCTATATATATATTCAAACTTGTACAAATTGATCTCTCATATTTTTACATTGTCACATAGTAGTGCTTCTGCTGAGCGTGTTTTTACTAAAGCAACAAATATGCTAAAGACATTTTACGAAATTATGGAAGTCGTTTAAAGAACAATTAATTGTAAAATTTTTATAAAACTGACCATTAATAAATATGTAGCACAGGCCGACATTGAAAAAGTTTGTTTAACCATTTTAACTGATTCTTATGTTTTTGGAATGATAAAGACGAATATGAACACAGTTTTCTCCCATTTATCAGATACACCAATTATTATAATTTCGGAAGATGTTTTGTACCACAAATAATAACAAAATCCAGTTTTATAGTTTTGTTCTATAAACCTGATTACAAAAATTTTAAGCAATAATAGAAGAAATTGGAAAAAACTTAATATGCTATAGTAAAGAAATTAAAACACTAGCACTTAAATTTAGTAGCATATATGCATGCCGTGCATTTATTTGTATTAAAGTGAGGAACTGATTATATATAAAGTATTTGAAAAAGTGATATTTTCGTTTTTTTTGTTATAGGATTTCTTGTTTTTATCCGATTATTGCTTAGCTGCCAGGCCCACGGTGTCGACAAGAACATTTCTTTCGCATATTTATATTGAAAACAATAATAAAAACTAAAATTTGTTTTTGTTTTCAAAACAAATATGCGAAAGAAATTTTATTGTCGACATCGTGGGCCTGGGACTACAACTTTTGTAATTAGGTTGACTGTAGAATAAAATTATAAAACTATGGATTTTGTTATTAATTTTGGTACAAAACATCATCCGATGTTTTGTACAATAATTTTCGTGTCTGATAAATGTGACGTGATAGGAGAAAACTGTGCTCATATTCGGCCATAGCATAAAACATAAGAATCTGGTGGAATGGGCAAATAAATTTCTAAAAAGTTTTTAAATGTCTACCTGTGCAATATAGTGTCTTAAATTATTCAAAGAAAATGTATTCAGAAGGAATAGTACAAGAAATATATTACTAAATGTATATATAAAACACATTTCATAAATATCTTATATTTGCTGCAACAATTTCTTAATCCAAAAAACATGTTTGGCAGAAAACAAGTTTAACATTTTTGAATTACCAAAACATTAAAGTTTTGCCTTTAGTAAATTTTTCAAGCTTAAGGTCGTAGCGGGCAAGAGAATGCATTACATACTGCTGGTGTCTAATAATTGTAAATTTTTTTGTACATACAATATACTTCATTGCTATCCAAAGGATAGCTAAGGTAAAATGTAACAAGAAAATACAATACAATAGTCTGGTAGTGTATAAAAGTCATTCCTAAAAATGTAAGGAATAGAACTATTACAAAAAAGCTTTATAAAATACATAACTGAAATTTAGCTCATAGAATAAATTCGAAAAATAAAAAAATGTTGCATATAATTATTTACAAAATGTTTATTTTAGTTTTTATACCATTAAAAATTATTATAAATAGAAAAAAAAACGTAAAAAATACATAATGTGGTGTACTTATTTTAATTTCAAAAGATGTGCCCCTTTTTTGAAAAAATCCACTTTTTGGTGCCACTTTTTTTGTAGATATCCCCTTTTTTTGGTACTTTTTGAAAATATCCGACGGTAACACTGATTGGGGCTGCTGATCACGAATATGGCATTCATTTATTTTTCACAAGAAAAAGAAAAATCGTGTTTTTCTGCAGTTGTTTTAGGTATTTCGAAAAATCTCAAAAACTCAGTAAATCTTTATCCGATCGACACAGTTTGGACATGTTCTGAGAGAGAAGACAGATATCTATGCAAAATGTTAAATCTTGTACAATTCAGTTGAACAGTTCTCGAGATTTTTCGAAATACCTAGAACAACTGCAGAAAAACACGATTTTTGCGGATAACTCGAAAACGCTTCTTGCAAAAAATTATCTTAGAAAACATCTCATTTTTGAGGTTATGGCAAAAAGTTAAAAATGTGTGAACCAGTGTAACCGTTAACATGACTCTCTTACACTGTTTAAACATCAAAGCATCCAAAATTTTGCCACTGATGATGTGAAGACTTTCCTAAGTCATAATAATATCTAAGAGCAGGGCTGCCAGATAAATTTGTGAGGAAATCGTAACTTTCCTGAGAAAAATAAAAAAATCGTCTTTCACGTTTCGAAAAATCGTCAAAACAATCGGGCAACTTAACCCTTTATAGCCTGATTTATTTTTTTGAGCAGAAAAAAATTTATGTTTTAAAAGTCGCGTTTCTGAACAACTTTTGTTCTACGACTTTGTGCATAGGTTTTATTTACCTGAGTTAGGTAAGAAAAACCTGGTTGGTTCTTTGCGGAACCACTAGGCACCCGGAGTTCAAAAATTTTGAAGGTGTATATTAAAGCACAGAATTTTTTTTTAACCAAAATCAACATATTTTACTTAGGTAATGCAAAAAAGTAACAGAAAATTAAAGAATTATTAATATTAAAATATCAGCAATTGCATTTAGTTTTGGTGAAACTCAGCAAACCAGTTTTTTAAGTCAAAAAATACAAATGTATTCCACATTTTTGGCGTCTAACTTTTGTTTGGGATGTACATTTTGGATTTTTGCATCGCGGTTTCCCTTCCTTGACATATTCTGTTAAATGTCCAACGTTATCTAGGCGAATGTCATGCGGCTGCATCGAAGCAGACATTGGGTGATGATGTTTTGCAACAATATCAACTTCGAGATTACTTCGTCGACCTTTTCCCACTTTCATTTCAGTACCAAATTTTGTCAAGCAATGTACAACTCACACACAAATTCACTACAGCATTGTTCTGAACATCTGCAACTTCCATCGCTTCGTAATGTTAATGGCCTATTTGCTCGTCATCTTCAAAATTTTCATTTCGGAAAGCCGCATCAAAATCGAAATCTGGGTCATAATCACTATCGTCAGAAGAAAAATCACCATTATCTTCACTGTGCGACCACGCAACCGAATTGAAAACTCCCATAGCTCTTCTTCCGTTCTAAAATCACGAATGCTATGCGACATTTCTAATCAACAAACTGAAAAAACCGTTACAAAAATTGGAAAATTTCGAACTCCCGGTGCCTGACGGTTCCGCAAGGGACCAACCATACATTTTTAAAAATCCACTAATATAAAATAAAAATTATTATTTCAAGCACTCACCTAAGCTTCAAGGCATTATAACGGTCACGGAAATATCTTTTTAATCTTCAGTTTTTACGTTTTTGACACAAAATAATTTTTTCGAAAGTTCGCAATTTCGCAAAAGCTGTTTTTTCGAGGTTGTGACACCTTACTGAACATACAGGATTCAAATAAAGCCGGACTAAAATGGCGACCGGCGCAAAAGGTGGCGCTTGTATCAAGAAATATTTTTAAAGTGGCAGGTGCAAGTTTAAGCAAAAATCGTTGAACAAAGCTCTGATTTTTTTGGTTGGTTCCTAGCGGAACCAGTAGGCTATTAAATTTTTTTTTTTTTTAAATTTTTGTTCGATTTTAATAAAAAAAAAAAACATTCAAACAAAAACATAATACTAATACTAAGAGATACTGGGAGTCCCATGAAGAGCGTCTTTGGTCGTCCATGCACGAATTTTTTAATCGTGAAGATTCGTCACACGGAAAAAACTGTAACACGACTGAGATTCTTCCATCGCACAGCGAAAGACGCTTCTTCAATCGTTGTGGGAGTCGTTTAAGACGTGGGTAAAAATTATCTATCGAGCCTTTCATGTCAAGAAACGTATGAGACTCATAAAGATATTATCTAACAACTCGTGAAATGTTCGGAGAATAATTGTTGAAAATATGATTTATACAGAGAGTCGTAAAAGGTTCATTCGACGATGATTTGACGAAAGATAAACAAAGTGTAACTGCCTGTTTTTAGAACGCGAGTGCAAAAGTGACTCGATTAATAAAAATTTCAAAATTTGTTTTTGTTTTAAATATTATTTAAACGAGTCACTTTTGCACTCGCGTTCTAAAAACAGGCTGTTACATTGTTTAAAAAACGAACGTGTCAGAGAATTTAATGTTTTATTCAGACTTTGGAGACTAATAAAAATCGTCACTTTTTAGAAAAAAATCAGCAAATCGGCACTTTGCTAATTTCGGAACAAAAAATTGTCAAATGTGGCAGCCCTGTTATAGAGGGCAAACATTTACAACGTGATTTAAAAAAATTTTATGGTTGGTGCAATATCAACCTGATGGCCTTTAATTTAAAAAAGTGCTAACATATGCGATTTTCTCGATATTGGAGTGATAATGGTCGTTTTTCCTTAGGTGGAAATCAGCTAGAATTAGTAAATTAAACTTTAACAAACATCCCAATAAAAAAATGTATCATTTTGCGAAGCACTTATGGTACATTTGAAAAAATAAGCGCACAATTATGCGCTACGCAATAAGACATACAGAAATGCAGTAAAGTAAGTGAAAGAACTCTCAACAACTTTTATAAAAAAAAATAACATTTCAAGTGCCACGGCATTCCCTTACTACGAAGCAGGTTTGTATGGGAGAAAACCAAAAAATAACTGTATCAAAACATTTAGTGTGTAAAGCTGATCGTTACATCCAACAATTTTTATATGCGCTGAATAGTGCGCTCTATGTGTCAAAAATGTATTGCTTCAAAGCGGGAACTCGCCGTATAAAATTCATGTCTTCCGTAAGCGCAATGGTAAGCGAAACTTTTATGTTTCTCTCTTACAAACCTGCTTCGTTGGAAGCTCCATTTTTTATTGGGATATTATCATGATGGTAAATAAAGCTCGTGGTGTGCTTGCTTTTATCAAACGGTGGACTAAAGAATTTGCTGATCCTATAATAACCAAGTAATTCCTATACTGGAATATGGTTCTATTATTTGAGATCCCTACACTGATTATCACAAGAAACGCATTGAATCTGTTCAAAAGCAATTTTGTTTGTTTTGTCTCCGAACTACAACATGGAATGCAATCGAGAATCTTCTTCCATACTCTGTTAGACTCTCTATAATTATTTTACCGACTTTAGAAAGTAGACGCATCATGCTTAACGTTGCGTTTTTTTCTTTTTAGTAAATTAATTAAATGGTTCAATTTGCTCAGAGTTTCTGCTGAAGACAATAAACCTTTTACACCTTTTAGATCTACTCGAAACTTCGCACCACTTCGTCTACAGCGTGTTTAAGCTAATAAAGCAAACGCTGACCCCTTAAGGAGATTATGCAAAACTTTTAATGATTTCTAATTGATTATCCTATAAATGTTAATATTATAAAACGTAATATAATTTTGCTCTTCAATGAAAACCATTAGCTAAGTTTCTTAACCCTAGAAAGATAAGGTACGTCTGCGAGACGTACGCTTTTTTAATTTCGTGCTCTTACTTTCACATTTGTTAACATACAACTTTCTCACGTTCAATTATCTCAGTTGTTAGCAGCACCTAGTTGGTGGTGGCAGTTTTTATGTTGTAAGTTATATATCTTTTAAGAAATAAACACAAATAAACACAACATATGAGAGACGTATCGTTATCTTTAGTGTTACTTATGTAGCGAAGATAACTTTGTCTTTTGGTTGAATTTTCAGGTTTTGTTTCAAAAATGTGTTGTAAACGCGGCTTGGACGACGCAGAAACTGGCGCTCTTTTGCAAAGCGTGTTGGAGGACTCGGTTTCACTGGAAAATGTGAGCGAATCGCAAGATGAATTATTGGAGGATAGTCTTCAAAGTGATGAAGAAAATGAGCTTTTGACATCCTTGAGCCTAACGAGAACATACCACCGATTCAGGAAAATCCTCAAGAACCTGAACATTTTACTACTTCTTCCGATATCTGCGTTATTACGATATCTCGACCCACTTTAAGAAGTAAAAGTAAGTGGGCTACATCGAAGGGTCAAAGTGATGGCCAAATTTCTTCAATGAATATAGTTCGTACGGCAAGAGAACCAACTTGGGAATGCAAATCAATGTACGACCCAATTTCATGCTTCGATATTTTTTACTACCGAAATAATTTCGGAAATTGATCAATTTTGATCAGTGCCAAAATTTCCATAAATTGTTCAATTTTAAGGCTAGAAATTCCTATTTTGTCGAAAACTTTCACCGACAACATTGAACAAATTTGACCAGATGCAGTAACCTATGATTAAGGTTGTAGTGGAGAACAGCGTGAATCAAAAAAGAGATAATACGGTGGCTTCTGTCCGAAATCAGAAATTTAACTTTTGTCCAAAATGGTATGTGTCAAATACGGTAAACCTGTATGTGGCGACCATAAAACTTAAATTTGTATATCTTGCACATAATGTTATTCAAATTATTTTTTTTTTGTTTATATAAGTTAATACAGATAACATTATCTACACAAAGTACAAAGAAAATATTTATTTAAGTTTTTAGAACCAAACTGAAGTTCTTTATAAAAACTCTTTAATTTTTGATAATGCTAATTGAATTTTATTTTTAATTTTATTATAACTTTCTGTTTAAAAATGATATTTTTTTAAAAGAAATAGAATAAATTAATGTTTTCAACAATAAAATTGATCAATATTATTTTCGGTGATATCCTTTAAAGGATAGAAACAAGCATACGTCTTTCAGACGTGTCGTTATCTTTTCACTACAAAAAAATAACGTTATCTTTCTAGGGTTAATAAAATGTAGATTATTTTATTGGTCTGTATTACAGAGATCAGCAATGAGTAGTGAAAAAGTGAGTAGAGCTAAATCATGACTCATAAATTCTTGCACTTATACGCACTCATACTTATTCCAATGTTATTCAAACTCATATTTACTCAGAAGTTTTATTTTACTCATCGTACTCATACTTAGCAACATTTGTAGTGGTTGATTTAGAATCTACTCAACTAAATGTGTATAGGCGAAGCAAAATGCGAGGCTGCCAGATCTGTCCCCGAAATAGCAAAGTGACGATTTGGCAATTACAGTTTACTAAAGTTACATGTATGAAGTGGACGATTTTTCGGCAAATTTATCTGGCAGTGTTGATTATGAAGTTGTGTGTTTGATTTGTTGTGTTAAAACGGTAAATGGATGAGCTAAATGAGTTGAATCATTGTGAGTATTGTAAGTATTTTCTTGAAATTATAAATCAAACTGACGTCATTTATGAGTATGCGTATAATGTCGACGCGACAGTGGCGCCATTTGAGTTTTTTCGTTGCAAAAATCATATCTTTTGAACCGAATAAGATAATTGAACAGTTTAAACAACATATGATAGATAACTGTTCAGCCTTTGAAATGAGCGTTTGGAAAGGGTGCTACGCTCTGTAGGGGCCTAATTATGGGTTATCAAAGTTAAAATTAGTAGAAAAATCAATTTTATGGTAACTAAAAAAAATTATTTTTACATTTTTAGATTGTTTTTATTTTTTTTCTTTAGGGTTTTATGTTTTAAATTACATATTACCCAACAAATTAAAAAAAAATTATTTTTTTTAAATTTATTTTTTCAATTTTCTGTAAAATATTCACCACAGTTCGTAAGAGAAGGTATATCTAAGATACTAACCATTTCTAAACTATAATTATTTTCTAACTCTATTCTTGACTTTGTGGGCGTAGGAATGCTTTCCTTAATCCTTTTTAGTCGCAGTGGGCTTGCATCAGCAACAGATTTGGTTATCTGCGACCTAACTCTTTCACTATCCTTTGTAAATTTAAAAGACAGCGCGTCCGATAATTGCTTCGTGGTCAAGTCATTGGTGGCATAGGCAAGTTTCCTCTTCCTTGTGAAAATTGAACACTCCTCAGTACTTTTTTTGGCCTTCCTTTTGCTCTTCTGGTTGATGTGGTGAGTTTATCTACTGCCAATATATTCTGGATGGTGTCTTTATTAAGCCAGTCCTCGTATTTGGAGTTGAAGTTCTGAATGGTTCGATTAGATTTCACCCATTTTGCCTTAATATTTGCATATATCAGATAAAAATTATTTTTTATAATTTCGCTTCTCTCAATATTTCCGTATAAGCTATCAAGTTCTTCTAAAGCAGCTTCCGTGAAAAAATTTGGTGTGGTTGACTTTCTAAACAGTTCAAATAATTTAAAATTGTTCAACGCCATGTTTTCAGTACTTAAATTGTTTAATGGTTTCAGTAATTGTTGCGTCAACTTTCAGTCGTAGACTAATCCAGGCATTATGCTTATTTTGCAATATATAGGCTTATGCTACCATGCCTAAAAACTTACCTGTTCCCTGCATACATATGGATTTAGGCTGAATAATGCATTTTGATATTATGGACGTGTCCAAATAAGATTTGTGCCTACCTGTAGGGACCATAAGTGAATATTGTTCTTGACCATTTGCAATATATAGGCTTATGCTACCATGCCTAAAAACTTACCTGTTCCCTGCATACATATGGATTTAGGCTGAATAATACATTTTGATATTATGCACGTGTCCAAATAAGAATTGTGCCTACCTGTAGGGACCATAAGTCAATATTGTTCTTGACTATTTGTACGCCAAAGTATTGTTTAAGTGAGGTACGTACCAGCTAATTTCAATCAGTAGTTTTTTTCAAACTATTAGATCAAACTACTGTCAGTCAAAACATATAAGGGATGGACGCCATACAATTCCTGCAACCATGTCTTTTTAACCTTTTTTACCTCTAGAAGACAAACGGGCACGTACGGGCAGATAAAATTTTTGAATTATGTAAAGAAATAATCAATGAACACGTTTTGCAAATATGGCAAATATAGAAAAATATAGATTTTTTTTATTTTCCGTCAAAGTTGAAAAATAGTGAAAAAACGGATAGTTTTTAAATAGTGATTTACCAGGAGAAACACAAAGCAAACAGTTAATTTTTTTTTTATCATTCTACATTTAATAAATACATCAATCAATACAAACAAAAAATAAGGCGATTCGTTACCTATTTTTCGTGATATTACACCTGAAATCGTAACAAATTTACTAAAAATTGTGTGTTTTTTGAAAACCGAAAGTCGGTCAACTTTGAACGGCTATATCTTCTAAACTAAAAATTTGATATTATTAAGAGTGGCAGATTTGAAATCGTTGAAAAGTTTCCTATATTATGGGTTTATTCAAAACTTCGTCGGCGCTCATGAAAATTTTGATTTTTGCAACCTCGTTGGCTCTACGGGCGCTACTGTGCGACGTCGCACTCATATTAATTTCTCTTGTGAGTATGAGTGAATCAGAGTAGTTTAGTTTAAATGATGTCTACCCACTTATACTTACAATTGCATGAGTCAGTATGAGTAGCGAAAAAACGATTCATTGCTGATCTCTGGTCTGTAAGGATTTTTGTCCATACACCGTGGTTAAATAAATAAAAAATACAAAAAAAAATTCGACACTTTCTTCAATAATTCAAATAATTGGATGGTTTTATTATAATCTGCACAATGCGGAGTCAATGGTATCTTCAAAGTCTCCCTTCTTTGCAATTTTCACTATTATGCCACCTTTCCTTTCGCTGAGGTTAATATAGGCCTGGTATATTTCGGCGGGTATTCTATTTATACCGACGGCTTTTTTATTTAGTAGTGGCTTAATAGCAGTGGAGACTTTCCTCATTCTTGGCTTTGTTGACCGTACTCTTGTTGTTGCCCGATAGGTGGTGGGATCAAAAGTTTCAGGAGATTAAAAAAGTTATGTCTCTAACAGGAAAGTGTTGAGAAGATTACACTGCTATACAGTCATTTTGCGGCAGGCATACTTGAAGTCGATTTTGTATAAGACGAGTGTGCTGATAACGGGAAAAATACCAGAATTGTCAAATTGACTCCAGTTTTTGAGATAAACGCTTCTAACATTTTCCATAAAATGCTTCAATAAATGAGCCAAAAGATTTCTCTGTTTTCTCTGAGAGTCATTTTTGCTTGAAGTTGCGGTCGTGTTCTGTTTCATCATTTAGGAATGAATGCAAATATGAAAAATGTATGACAATATTTGAAATAAGAAATAAACGTAAGTGAAAACAAATCAATGAACCACAATGTTTATAGGGTATTTCAATTATTTCTTAGTTCCGTTTATCTCAATAACCAGAGTGAATCAAAAATAAATAAGCATGCAGCGTGAAGGTCTAATATGAGTATTAACAAAAACCATTAACAAAATCCCTGCCGCAGATTTTTTTATTTTTTTTGTATAGCAGTGTTATCCTATTTGGCCCTTATACTTATGCTTAAGAGGTATATTTCGGTTGACCTGTTTTTTTGGTGATCTTTAAAACATTTCGTTTTTCTTTTCTGACGTAGCGTTGCACAATCTTCTGAAAGGATCGATATTCTAGCTCAAATTAAGTTTTGATTTTAGGCCTTTTTTTATAAACTATCTGTTTTTATTTCTGTATTATAGCTTAGTAAAAATTGCGCATTTTTATTCTTTACTTTAAAATATAGAAGAAACCTTTAAAAAAGTAAATTTATTAGAATAAACCCTTCATTTTAAGGGGGTAAAACTGCTTTAAAAAGTTATTTGTACGTGTTATAAGAAAACTGGCCAGAATTACACATAAAAAATAATATTTATATGTATTAACTTTTGTTAAAAAAAGAAAAGAAAACTGAATAAAACTAAATAAAAACTTTCTACTAAACAAATCAATAATTTGTGGGCTTGTTAAGACAACAAAGCGTTACCAGAATTGTAAACATTTTCAACTATTTATTCCAGCATAAATACAATGTAAAGACCAGAGGCCACCAATACCCCCAACACGCCTTCTAAAGCCACCTGACATCAACACAACACGGAAATAATGATTGCCACAGGGATGAATATGAGTACGACGTACAACAAATGTATATTTTAGTATTGGATTATACTACACCTTGTAATAAAGGGTGTTTTAAAATTAACGCAAGACTTAAATGTACCGCTATTTATACAGTGAAGTGTTGACAAAACTAAAGCAAATAGTTTACAGCTGACAGTTTAAAGTTAGTTTTCTGCTGACTGAATTATGACCGGATTATTGAACATCAACAGGTAGATGTTGATTAAAAGTAACTGCTTGGTTAGGATTTTAAGCAAAACAATACTGTTTTCAAAATGACGCTGCTCAAGTGGTTATTTTTACCTGTTCTTTATATCGCGTCGTAATTATACAGTTTTTTCTGATGCAATTTCGAAGGAATTGATGTGGCTAATATGTTGTTTCAGCGTGAAACAATTCAATTTTTGAATGGGACATATTAGTGATCAGAATTGACTTTCAAGATTTTGTAAATGAATAGCGTCAGATTTTAAATGGGCCTTTGAACTTTAAGATCTTGAGTAACCAGCTTTCAATCACAGGAGAAAATTTCACGTTGTATCACCGTAATTCTGCCACATTTTTTCAAAATGGTCATTAAAGGCTGTTTTCCACTGTCGCACAAGTCTTACGTATTTTGACGAAGTCTGACGTATTCCAAACGAATTATTGTTTGAAAATTTTCAAAAAACAATAACAACTTATCACGACACGGTTATATTTTTTTCAAAACACGTAAGACGTGTGTAATAGTGTTAAGCAGCTATTAATATTTATAACAAAGCAGTGCGTATCTGCAAGCATAACCTTAAAGTCGATTTGCCTATAATATATACCATAAATATCCTTATCCTAAGTACTTTTTAAATCAATAAAAAAAAAAAACAGTCTCAGGACTAAATGCTGTTTCTTCTGTTTAATTTAAAACTTCGCCTAATTTTGAAACACCCTTTAAAAACTATTTGAACAGAAAGAAAAACCTAAAAAACGAATTGGAAATTTTTCCTTTTCAAATTTATTGTTGCTTTTGTTTTCTCTTCTATAAATTTTCTACAATGTTATCGGCTTTTATTTTTCAAGCTTCAGGTAAAAATAACAAAAACATCATAGTGGTTGTTCGTTCGGCTTGTTTCTTGTAACAATATTCTTTGTTGTTTTTTTTTTTTTTTTTTTTTTTTTGGCCGCGTTAGTTGTTGTTCCGGATTTTCTTTCTTCTTCTTTTTTAATTGCCACAAGGCTCATATTAAAAAAAACAATGCTTTATTTTTAATTTTGTGTAAGTGGGTGGCAGTGGTAGTGGCGGTGAGTGGCAAGTTGCTAGGTTAAGTTGCACGAATGACTGATTGTATGTGAACACGCGTATTGTAGAGCTTTTTGTTGTTGTTGGTTTGTTTTCTGTTAAAGTTCAATTAAATGTCAGTCTGTCTGTCTGTCTGTCTGTCAGTCTGTCGGTTTGTTTGGCTGCCAATCTGAGAAATATTCTATTTATGGTTTGCTATTTTTCATTTGTAAATTATGGAGATCAATATATTTAAGATTAGTTTACTTTTTTTATTATTGTAAGTTTACATAAATTGTTTTTATTCCAAGAATTTAAGTTCCATTTCAGCAATTTCTTAATGCAAAATTTTGCAAAAGGTAGCAAAATTGTTGAAATATTTACTTATAGACAAATAATTGTGTTTGAAGTGCGTTACTACGGGATTAAGGGATTTTTTATACCATCGAATTAAAATAAAAATTTTAATTATAATTTCTTACTTTTAGCGTAAAACAAGGTAAAAATCCGTACACAGAAAAAATTCAAAATTATCTCTAATCACCAGATTCATAGAATCAAGCAAACAATTTGTTGATTTTGCACCTTTTCCCATAATGATTATATTGGTTACTAAAAATTGTAAACATTTAATATTGCGAAAATTTTTATTTCAGTAAATTATATTTTTAATTTTAATTAAATGATCAAACAACTTTGCCTTTTCAAACAATGTTTTTATTGATTTAATTAACTATAGCTCAGGTATTGACAATTCCCAACAACAATTCTACAAGTTTTAATTATTTTATTTTAAACGAAAACAACAATTCCACAAGTTTTAACTATTTTATTTTTATATTTTATTTTAAACGAAAAAATCAATTAAGATTTTTTGTTATTCAATTAATATTTTAATCAAAAATTTATTTCAAAACAACTAAAATGTTAATTAAATAATATATATATTTTTAATTTTTTTTCAACAAAAAAAAAAAACAATTGATTCAATTATCTCATTAATTAAATCAAAATACTTTTTAAACAATTTTTTTAATTGATAAAAAAAAAAACTACTCATTAATTTTTTCTGTGCATTTCTGGTACCTTTTGTAAACGCGTTTTTTTCAAATATTTTTGCGATGTTAAATTAAATTTTTTGTTTGTATTACTACCGCAGCAAAAGTACATTTTGAAATTCGGCCTAAAATTTTTGTACTTTTGGGGCTTTTTTTAAAACGTTTATTTTTTTAATATAATTTTGCGCAGAATTAAAACCTTTGTTCCTAAGAAAAAAGGCAGCAAAAAAATCAAGTACATTTGATAGCAAAAACTTTTGGTATTTTTTTTTTAATCGAGTTTTTGCTTAAAAATAATTTTGCGCAAACTTAAATCCTATTTTCTTTAGCATAAATGAAGTAAACAAATAAAGTACATTTGGAGGCAAGATAGGCTAAAAATTGTTACTTTTGGTAAATTTTTTTAAACACGTTTTTTCAAAATAGTTTTGCGCATATTTGAATCCTATTTTCTTTGATAAAAAAGCAGCAACAAATAAAGTACATTTCAGCACAAAACTGGTTAAAAATTTGGTGATGCCTTTTTTTTAGTAATGCTTTCTCGGAATTTTTTTGCGGGATCCCGGGAAAAAAACTGCTCACAGTTTCAGAAAACAGCTATTTTTACTTTGAAATTTAGTTTTCTTTTCTCTAAAATTCAGCATCTGTGGATGGGTTGTCGATTAGATCAATTACAAGAAGCGAGTACAAACGTTAATGAATATCTCCAGCTGCAATAAATCTATTAAAAGCAGAATGGGCAGTGCAACAGTTGATCATTAATAAATTAAGTGAAGTCAAGAGTTGACAACGAACAAAAATAATTTAAAAAAAATTCCCGCTCTCGCGGGAATCGAAAAACTCCGGGAAAAAAAAACTCTAGTTAAAAGGGAACTTTATTATCGGGTGTAATAAAATACTTATTCCAGTTTTCACAACTTACAGATAGCCGTATAAAAAGTTAATTAATGAGTAGTTTAACCTAAAGTGAGCGATAAGTCAAAGGAAGGTTTATTCTAATTGGTAGGTAAAAGTAAAGTTTTAATTATGTAACACTTTTTATACTGCCAATTAAATCCTATCTTTAGCTATCGGTAAGTTGTGAAAATGTGGTTTAATATTTTAAACTTATTAAATAGAATTGTTTATAAATTTTAAGGGAAAAAAGTATTGGTGTTTTCTTTTCTACAAAAAAAATACCACATTTTAAAAGGTGCATCTATAAAATGTCTTGCCTTACATGTAATAATGCAATTTTTTATTTGACGAGAACAAAACACAAAATTGGATCGCCCTGTTTTTAACAGCTGACAAAAAGTTTGTTCTTCAATATATAAAAAAATATGTACATAAATCAAAAAGGATGTTCTTCAAAATATAAAAAAAATACACATAAACCCAAATTTGTTAATATATTAATAAATAAATAAATGAACAAAATGAATGACCAAATTCCAATTTCTTTAGTTTGTTTTTCATAAAATATGTAAACAAGAAAATACCTTTGCCAGATTGCGAATTTATTAACACCAAGTTTTTACGATTTCTTGATTTGACGTTTTTTTTTCAAAAACAATTTTTTAACACCGAATCCATTTAAATTTTATGTCACTGACAACCTACCATTAATAATGTTATGCTTTCTTTTGTTTTTACTTTAAAATAATAGACAAAATTACTATTAAAACTTAAAAATTTTACTGTCCTGATTAGAGGCGATTTTTTTTCCAACTTCGTCTGGTAACCCTATATATAAACAGAAGCCATCTTTTTACAGGGCATTATCAACACTCTCGATTTATAAGGGGCGTAAAGTGCAATGCCTTATGCCATTTAAGGGTGCATTTTTTTAGAATAAAACACGCTGCCCTCTTAGAGAGCAAAGCATTTTTAAGAAACGAACACCAAATTGCATTTTTTTAAATAAAATGTGACATTTTTTGTAGAAAAGAAAACACCATATGTAAACAATTTCTATTCAGTGATGCCAACTTAGCCCCTTTCGGGCTAGATTTAGAGCTTTTTTTAAGTACATACGTGTAACGCGATACATTTTTTAGTACCAATCTAAAATACTGCCCTTTTTGTGTGCAAAACGTACAACCACAATAAGGAATGCTATGCGTTACTGTTCATCGCACAGTTAAAATAGTGTAGTGATTGTAGAAGCATTTACAAAAATACACTCCAGAAAGTACTTATTTTTCTGTCTAGGCTTGCAAGCTTCAATTTTTGATGTTCAATGTTTGAGTTTCTAGGAGAGAAAGGAAAGAAGAAATGGGGTTGTTACTGAGATGTCTGTACTTGTAAGCACGCTTTATATTTTTTACTATTGGTATCTGCACAAAGATGGCTGCATGAAAATATTTTTAGCTTTTAAAGAATAACTGAAAAAACTGTTAACATATTGGCAACAAAAGCAAAAGTGTAGCTTGTTAACATAAACTTTCAAAACCTTCACAATACAGCGAGCTAACTTGTGTGTTGTATGTGGCTTGCGCATACAAAGAATTGTTTTTTCAAAGGATTGTTGCAGTAAAATTATTAAAGAAATACACATTAGAAATATATTTCCTACACAACTCGCACTGGTTCCTCTAAAGAGAGTCAACCCAAAACTTTTAAGTTTTTACTTTTTGCAAGAAATCGATATACAGTGATCATATTCTACGCATTGCAAAAATCTTCGATCAATTCCTCTAGTATTTTACCACAAAAAAAAGGATTCACCTTTGTAGTGTAATAGTACATATAAAAAGGAAACATTTTTTTTTCTCTCCTGAAAACTTATAAATTTTGAGTTAACCCCCTTAAGAGAAACCAGTGCGATATATCCCAAAACTCACATTTAAAAAAATAATGTGTCTATTTTGTATTCCAACTCACATTGTTCTGTGTATTTTTCAAGTCCTTTTTAATTTTTGAGAATACTTTTAATACCTGCTTTTTACTTTAGTAAGCATTTGTTTTTTGTCTCTACACGTTCACACAGTATTTGTTTCCGACAGCGACACTAAAGTACAGATTTTGAAAAATTATCAATGATTTGAGTGTGTGTTCAAATGGAATTGTGCAGACCTCTAGTAAATAAAAAAAATACTACGAGGCATACCGCACAAACATACTTATATTAGGCTGGTTTCTTTTATAGAGAAACAAAATTTAACAACTTTTTAAATAATATTCAATAGTTACTAGTCCATGTTCATTACTAATCTTTGAAGCTTTCGCGCTGTTCTTAATAAAATAATAAAAAAAAATATTTTTCGATTTGCGTGCAGGTTTAATTTTTATCCTGCACATTTTATTTTATAAAAATTATATTCATAATTTAACACTTCGAGGCATTTTTATAATTGGAAATAAATATTTTAAAATTAAATTGCCAAGTTTTTTCTAACATCAACAACTACAATGAAGTTTTCTATTTTTTGTTTTGTTTAATTAAAATAACTTTTCAGCCGTTGGGTTTCATTGCCCGAAACATTACTTTGATGTTGTTTTTGACTGGTTGTTACGACGTCAGCATTGTTGTTTATTAAGCAAGTCACCTGTGATTTATTCCAGCAAAATGTCTGTCTAACTGTCTATGCCTGTTGTATATGTATATTTTATTAGAGGGAATCATGAAAGTGGGTTATTATTAATCCTAGTACAATAATAGATGGCGTACATTTTACATATGGTTTGTGTCTTTAATAACTTATATGACACTTCGGGAGGGAGTCATTAAATAAATTAAATAAAATTGCACAAGAAAAAATGAAACACGAACAAATATTCACACCATTCGTTCAGTATTCGTTGCAATCTGTATGCGTAGATTGCAAACAACCAGTTTTGGTCATAAATTTCTAAAAACTTAAATGATATTTTGCTTAATAGAATAGGATAAAAAAAAAACTAGCTTATGGCTTAATTTCTTCTTCAAGGGCTAAACAAGATTTAAAAAGGCTTAAACTCAATCGGCAACACTGCCTACGACAACCTAAAAAGAATCAAATCGTCTGTTAAGCCCGGTTAACCAGCCAAATCAATGCTACAACTACATACACTAAAACCGAGTCAGACGGTCTAAGGAATTTGATTCAATTGAAGCGAGCATTGGAAAAAAACGCCCGGAATAAGCGACCAGACATGAAGCCGTAATATTTTGTAATAGCCCAATTCAAAATCTTGTGCAAATGGTCTTGCATCGTAGCATTTGCAAAATGGTATAGTAAATACTGTAGTATACTTTTGATTGGCTTGGTTCACAGAGTGTTAGCTGTCGATTTACAATCAAGTGTTGCAAAAGTCGAGAAAATATAAACTATTGGTTTTAGGCGTTGCATATTTGCAAAAGAGTAGCAAGTGCATTGCTGTATATTTTTTGGTGTAGAGCATTGATGTCAAAAATAAAATGTAGTTGTATTTGTGAGTAAAAAAAAGTTACAATTACCCAACTAGCCATTTCTTAAGCGAGATATAACTTAACTGGAAATCGAAAATTTCGTTAAAAGCTTTTTTATAGATAAAAATATTATATACAACTCGCTCAAAAAAATACAAAATAAAGAGGAAAAATATTAAATATATAGTGATTTTTTCTTTAGAGCGTAATAACTCTTTTGTTAAATTTATAGACAAAAAGCTATTGGAAATTAAGGGATTTTTTCTTTGTCGAAAAAACTGCAGCATAAAAAAAATAATTCATTTATTCATACGAAATTTTAAGCAAACACGTATTCAATATATTTATGTTGTGGCCAGTGCTTTTGAAAAAGTTACCAAATGTAAAAAAATATAACCAAATTTAAAATGCCTTTTATTTATTGAGAAACTCATATATCTAAAATATTAAAAAACTTTTTTCTCTTGTTTGTAAATTTTATTTCAAATTTATTATTCTTATTATTAATAACTGTTTCAAAATTGTTCTATTTGCTACATTTTGTGAATCAATGTAAAATATTATGGCGAATATAAACAAATTTGCGTTTCGTAATGCACACTCAACGGGGAAAAGTATAAGTCTGACAGTCAAAGGTTTTTTTTTAATTTAAAATATTGGCAAATAATTATCGAATAAACATTAAATAAATGTACATACCGACAAGTTATAAACATTAAAATTTCTTAAACTTACAGCCATTTCTGACAGAAAATGCCATAAATTTTAAAATTATATAGTATAAATCAATGTATTTTTGAAAAATCTATAAAATATTTTTCACACATAATTTTTCTTTTCTTGCACGTATGGTTTTTTGGGTAGTAAAAAAAACAAAAGACAAAACATCCGCTATACATGTGCTTTCGTCGCTGGCAAATCGACGACTGAATGAAAGAGAGTAAGAATGTGTGTGATTTTTGAGCTAGCACAATTGTGCAAGAAATTGAATAAATTTGACATCAATGGTGTAGAGCAGTGTTGCAAAATTGAAATTTTGAAATGGTACTGAACTTCAACTAAAAGAGTATTTTTCCTACCAAATGGTACTTTTTTGATTTTTATGAAAATATGTAAAAGGACCCAAAAATATTTTATGGGAATTCATTTATCTAAGTATTTAATAGCAAATTTAGTATTTATCAGGCCTGTTCTGAAAATCACTTTAGCTCAAATCACGTGATATCAAATCCCATGTGCCTTTTAAATCACAAGTGTAATGTTTTGGTGTTCCGTTTTTGTGTGTTTTGGTGTGATCTGCAATTGCCGAAAGCACACCAAGAAACACAAAAACGGTATGACTTTTAGAATCCCACAAAATCACACTTGTGATTTTAAAAGCACGTGATTTGAAATCTCGTGATTTTCAGAACAGGCCTGTATATTTTAGGTACACATGTAAATAATATTTCTATGGTTTCAATGGTTTCAATTCAAATATGGCGCAACTCTTATAAAAAAAACATAACCTTTAAAGCAAAACAACATAGTTTGTTGATGCAAACACATTTCACAGTATATTGCACTTCTTTTCTAATTTCGATTCTTGTCAATATATTGTGTCACCTTTGAATTTCACAAACCCATTTAAAACATTAAAATTTAAAAAAAAAGATCTTAATTCAGTGTTATAAGATAAAGCAAATTTACTTTAAGATATCATAAGATATATTATAACTACAACAGCAACTAACTACCAGTTGATTTTAATAAAACTTTAGTTTTTATCAAACTTGCAACAGTTTCTACGTGTTAACGATTTCTTCCTTTGCTTTTTCATCATTTTGCATTTGAAATTGTGTGTTCAATTGATGCTCAGAAATGTGGTGTCGATAAAATACCAAAAGCAATATGTGAAATGTCAGCAAACATTAGTTTCGTTCATAATTTTGGCTATATTTTTCCAAGAAATTTAAATATATTCAGTTCTGCAATGCTTAATTGCTGAAAGATCCGCTAGAACACGGAATTGAGAACTTATTTATTATTATAGTCTTCTTTATCGTTTGTAAATAACATTAATAGCATCAGTATTATGCCAATGGTTTTTTCGGAAACAATATTTTCTGGAGTGAAGCTGATTATTACTTTTAAGGTTTTATGTTCAAAACAAAGTTTAGTTCTTAATGTTTCGCAAATTGTCGAATAAAACGATTTCGAAGTTTCTTTTACTTTATAAACCAATTGCTTAACATTGCATGTTTCTATAAATATGGTTTTCATTTAAATTGTCCACTACCATATTATCCTATGCATCCCTTTTTATAAATTTTCTTGCCAGCTGTAAGAACAAATATCCCATTCTGGAAAGCAAAGTATGAATTCTGGCGTGCACGCTTTGCACTTTAATATTAACGTCGTTAATTATAGTTAAAATACAACATACATTTTGCAACAAACACATGATAGATAAAGCCTGCTATCGAAGTGATCACATTACAGTTAAAAAGCTCAAAGGATAAAAAAGTACTGAAAACAACGCGGGGGTACTGCGGTATTTTTAATACGAAAAAGTACTGAAAATAGTACCAAAGTACTGAATTTTTCAACACTGGTGTAGAGTAGAAATATACTTTACCATTTTGCAAATGCTCCCAAAAGTATGCTACAGTATTTACTATACCATTTTGCAAATGCTACGATGCAAGACCATTTGCACAAGATTGTGAATTGGGCTAATATTTTATTATGTTGCCAGTGAAAAACTATTTAGAATATAGTAGTTGCGGTTTTGCCTGCGAAACGCTCTCACTTGAATAAAATATAAAATATTTCATCAAATATTACTTTGTATTTAAGACTTTTGTTTACCAAAAGTCAACTTGAACACTCTAATGTTGCATATTTCTTTTTATTATTCCTGTGGTCTATATGTATGTACGTATGGATACGTATAATAAAATACATAACAAACCGTGTAGTACTGGATTTTTTTTATACTTTAACTTTTAAACTTTCCATTGCGGTTTTATCCGTTTAACGATTAACTTGTGCATATATTGTTTTGTGAAGGTTTGTAGTTTTAATTAAAGTCCAAATGAAGTTAGAGGAGATAATATGCGTAAAAAAAGCAATGTTGATGTTTTTCGCGGTATGATATTAAAATGTAGGTTGTATTAGAAATCTAAAGGAGGACACCAACAACATATGTGCAAGTTATAGAGAAGCCATCAAATAAACTTTGATACAATTTTTAAATATTATGTGTTTTAAAAATAATTCCATGTTTTATGTTTTTTGTATTATATATGTTAAATGTAAAATTTTTGGTTTTAAAGTTTGTTTTTTAATGTAATAATATATTAAAAAAAATACAATCCCCAGAAGAAGTCGACAAAAAATCGACGAAACGTCGGGAAAAAATGTATTAAAATTGTGTTTTTAATTACATAAAAGATTATAGGCCGTATTAGCTTAACAAGGAATTATAAACAGCTACAGGAATTAGTTTACAAAAACTACTTAATTTTTAAAAAAGTTTCAAAAGTACTATATTTAGTATTGTGGTTATTTTTGTTGAACTGTTTATGGTTTCTAATCCAAATTTTGATATTTTCAATTAGGCTAAAGTTCATAAAATTTAATTTTCGTTAAATTATTTTTATGAAGTAAGGAATTTTTACAATATGAAATTAACTGCCTGTTTAACGATTTCGAACGTTTACGTTCGCATAGAAAATAACATTTAAAACCAAAACAAATTTTCGAAAAGAAAGAAAGACAAAAAAATGAAAAACAGAAAAATGTACTTTGGACTTCGAGAAGAATTCTTGACAAAAAGTACGAAAAAAAAACTGAAATAAGGAAGAGCATACAATCAATTAAAATAGAAAATCTTTCAAAGCAAATTTTGATCTACCAAAGGTTAAATACAATTTGGTCTAAAGATTGATCTTTGACTATTAACTGCCAGCAGTGTTAAACGGCAAACTCCTCAGAAGAGATTGAGTGGATGCAATCGAAACATGTAGGGGTAACCTGTCCGTGAAAGCCTGGGTTCAAGCCCCGTGGCGGTCAAGAATGAAAAATTATCAATTAATTTTAATTAATTTCATGTTGCAAAAATTCCTTTCTTCATAAAAATAATTTTATGAATATTAAATTTGATGAACTTTAGGCTAATTGAAAATATCAAAGATAAAACAATCTGTACATATAAATAAAAAAAAGAGATAATTTGTCCGTTTTGAGAAGCCAGTATCATAAATTAGTTAGAATCTATATTGCCGCAACATCGATCACTATTAATTACAAATCTTACCCCAAGAAAACAGAAAAACTTTAAAGAAAGAACAAAAAAAAAAATACAAACATAACTTGCAAACTTAAACAGAAAATACCAATTTAACGTCGAACTTATATAAAAGTGACACTTTTTTTAGACAAGCTGGACACTTGTCGTTTTAACCTAATTCGGTTACGCTGAATCCAGTGGTGCTTGCCGTTTTTTTTTACGTTAGTTTTTTTCGAGATATACTGTTATTTCGAAAATGAAGAGGTTGCAAAACATATATTCGCGTAACTCAAAAACGGTTTAGTTTATTAAAATAACTAAAAAACCGAAATTCCGCAATTTAAGAAAGTACAAACTTTTTTCTAATATGCGCAGTCGTTTTAGAAACATATTTTTTTTTTTTTTTTTTTTTTTTTTGGAAAAAAAATAATTTTTTTATCAAAATTTTTCATAAAAAATTGGAAAATGCAGATAGGCTTCCAAACGTATAAAAAACGAAAATTGCAAAAAAAAAAAAAAATTATTAAAATCTGTTCCCAACTTTCGATTTTATTCACAAAAGTCGAAAAATTTTAATTAATTTAAGAGTTTCATAAAACACAATATTTCTATAAGAGCCAGCCACCTTAAGAAGTGGTGATAAAGGGCAAGTATGTATCGTGAAAATGTTAAGGATAAAAAACTAATTGAGGTCGGTCATATATTTTATACCAATAGGGGCGACTCCTGGGCATTTATGGGACTTTTTCTTTAATATATTTCAAGTCTGCATTGAACATTTTGTATGGGAGCCCCCTTGAGGAATGGAGATAGCGGATAGGTATGTTAGAAATGAATGATCGAGATGAAAAATAAAGTTGGGTTTATTATACATTTGACCCATCTAGGGGCATCCTAGGCACTGCAGCTGCCAAATTTAGGAATCATTTAAGAATCAAGATCAATTTTTCGTAAAAGGTTTTTGTCGCAACGAATAAGCAAGTGAACAAAATTTTTTACGAACTTTGATTTGGGTCGTAAATATACTAAATCTGTCCATTGAAACCCAATGCATATGTACTGTTGCAGTGAAGCGAGAAGATTTGATAAAAAAAATATTTTTTCCCGTTAGAGGCAACACAGAAAAAGCTAAAATCACTTGCTATATACAAAGATCGTTTTTGAGTTTTTAGATGATGAAGATCGCATAAGTTTAGTTTTGGAATTTCCTCAGAGACGTATGAGTAATATTTAAATATTCAAATATTACTCATGCTACAGAGTAACAAAGGCACCTGTTTACAAAAAAAAGAAAAAAACATTCGAAAAACAAAATGTAAAACAAACTAATTCTTTTATAGTATGTGTAACTGTTATAAATTAATTTAACTATTCTCTCCCTTTTAATTGTTTTTCAATTAAATACTTCATTATAGTTTCAATTATGCAAACATTGTACATAAACTTTCTCCAAATGCTTAACAGTACAAAACTATATAGGCAAAGCACTTAATATCAGTTAAAGCTGTCTATAAAAAGTGCACCCGCAAACAAAATAAAATCTCCATTAAGATAATTTCTCTTTCTAATCATTTATAGAACACATCTGTCAAATGAGAATGTAGTTTGTATAACAATTTTCACTTGTTTACTTTTACGTCCACCATTTTGTTTGTCATCAAATTAAGTCATTGCTTAATTATGCTGAATAAACAATTAAAATCATCAACAAATCAAATCATTAAGATCTTCGTTCTTGTCGCCCTCAGTTTTATGGCATTTCTCCCACTTTCTGTTAAGTATAATACTGTCTAATAGTGATTTAATATGATATTTCAAAGCAGTGACAGTGTTGTACTTAAATGTACAACTATTTTTTTAGTTTGCTCGAAATTAAATTTTCATTTACAGAAAACTTTAATTATGTTTTTCTTTTATAATTAATGATTCTCCTGGGAGGAATTTATGTATATGTATGTATTAAAATAATAGATATCTTTTCAGCTGTATGTATGTATGTATGAATGTGTGCAGTGTAAAGAGAAATACAAATAACATTATTTACTTTATTCTTAACTATTAAACATTTACATAATTAATAAAAATGTGTTATAACGATATAACAACATTTTAATTCCCCCGATACTCATGGGGCTAATATGTGAATATTAAATGGATAAAATATTATTGAAAAAATTAACCCAATAGAGAGAAAAGGGGTACATTTAGACTTTTGTATATATTTAAAATCAATTCATTTGTAGAAAACATGTAGAAATTTTAAACGTATAAAAAATTCATCGTATTTGCCCATTTAAAAACAAGTAAAATATCAAAGTTTCTCCTGGGTTTCAAAAATTAATTAACAAGGTTTCGCTTAAATGTGATAAACTCCCATTTTCATTTATTGTTGATGGGATAAGCTGTTCCTATGCGCATTTCACTGATTGCTTAGGCCAGATCTTCAGGAAACTTCATCCAAAGACTTTAGAAAAACTAAAGATATTATAGAAAAAAAACTGTAAAGCAAATAAGAATTATAGACCCCAGTTTTACTTGTAACAATATCAAAGCTTAAACAAAAACAACAACAATAAACAGTGAGCTTATTTTTTCTTACAGTCCCGACTACAATTGATTGATTTAAATGTTTAATGTTTAAATGTTGTTGTAAGTGGGTTACGAAAAAACAAAACTAAAAACAAATTACTTTATTTTATTTTGCCAGTTCAGTTCTATTTACACTGCCACATACATACATATTAGTTCTCAAAGTTTCTCCTGGGATTAAAAAAATTAAATAATTAGGTTTTGCTTAAATGTGCTTAATTCCCATATCATACTGTTGATAAACTGAAATTTTTTGTTGATAGGATAAGCTATTCCTATGCGCATTTCACAAGTTGCTTAGGCCAGATCGTCAGGAAACTTCAACAATAAACAGTGAGTTTATCAGTCCCGAGTAAAATAGTAAAGTCGGTCAAGCTCGATCATATGATACCCTACACCACAGTTTTTAAAACCAAACTAACGAGAATGCACCCTTTATGTCGCCAATTTTTATACACTCACAATATTCTGTACGTAAAATTAACTGAAATTGTAACATAAAATAAATGAAAGTTCAATTAAAAACCGGTCTACCTATTTTTCATTTTTTTTTTAACAAAAAGTTCATTTAATTTTTACTGTCAAAAATTCAACACCATATTCCGTAAAATCAAATAAATATTCAGTTATTTTGTAAAATTTTACTGTCAAAAAATTGACCCCATATTCAGTAAAAACAATAAAATATTCAGTTATTTTATTAAATTTTCGTTTACTCCACAAAAGAGCCGAATTTCTAAAAAATACCAGACAGACACCTGTCCGCTTGTTTTTCTTATAAGCGAGAGAGGGAGAATCTTTTTATTTACTTACCCAGTTACACACGTTTGTTTTACTTTTGTTGTACTGACCACGTTGTTTACAGAAGAACTCTCAATTATAAGACACCAGCAGCATGACCGATATGGCTTCGCAATTATTTTACTTTTAAAATTTGATGTATTTAATTAAATTATTTTAACAAATAGAAAATGGGAATTGCTTACACAAAACAAGCAATTCATTTTTTATAGATAAGTAAAAATTAATTTTTGGTAGTAAAATTATATAAAATAACTAAATATTTAATTGTTTTTACTGAATATGCTGTTGAATTTTTGACAGTAAAATTTTATAAAATAACTGCATATTTATTTGTTTTTACGAAATATGTAGTTAATTTTTTGACAATTAATTTATATAAGATAACTGAATATTGATTTGTTTTTACGGAATTCGCGGTTGAATTTTTGACAGTAAAAATTAAATGAACTTTTCGTTGCTTTAAATTACATTTTTATTTACTTTAACATATAATTTATATAGAATTTATATAATTTATATAGAATTTAACCCAATCAACGGGCAATATTAACTGCAACTGAAAACCCGTATTAATATGCACTTAGTTTTTTGAATAACTGTAAGAATCAGTTAAAAATAAATTTGCTTGGAATTTTAAATGTTTATTTATTTAAAAATGACTGAACGGAATATTTCTTAAATAAACTACAGTCCGTTACTGTAATAATATTGTGAGTGTAACAATACAAACAGAAGCAAGTTATGGCATAAAAACCTATTTTCGGTAGTTCAAATAAACCGGTGGTCAAATATAAGCTGATTCTAATAAAATTTGGTAGGATAATTTAGATTAACTTAGATTTGCTTAGGTAAGCTCTTGTTTTCGAGATACATATATCGTTTTTCGAAAATAGAGGAGGTTGCACAACATATATTTTTGCGTAACTCAAAAACGGTTCGAGAATTTTAACCACACAAATATGGCGGTTTAATGAAATTCTTAAATTTGGCCCATGCAGCGCCTACGATGCGCCTAGACGGGTCAAATGTATGATCAACCCAACTCTATTTTTTATCCTCATCATATGTTTCTCACATACCTACCCGCTATCTCTATTTCTTTAGGAGGCCTCAAATACCAAATTTTCAATACAGACTTGAAATATATTGAAGATAAAGTACCATAACTGCCCAGAAGCCGCCCTAGAGGGATCAAATTTATGACCGACCCCAATAAGTTTTTTGTTCCCAAAATTTTCTCAAAACATACTTGCCCTCTATCTCCACCCCTTAAGGGGGCTTCCATACAAATATTGCGGTTTAATGAAATTCTTAAATTTGGCCCCTGCAGTGCCTATGATAACCCCAGATGGGTCAAATGTATGACCAACTCGACTTCATTTTTCATTCTCATCATTTGTTTCTAACATACCTACTCGCTATCTCTATTTCTAAAGGGGGCTCCAATACAAAATTGTCCATACAAGCTAGAATTATATTTAAGAAACATGACATAACTGCCTTAGAGTCGCTCCTAGTGGGATTAAATGTATGACTGACCTCAATAAGTTGTTTGTCCAAAACATTTTCTCAAAACATACTTGCCCCAACTCTTAGGGGGGCTCCCATAGAAATACGGCGTTTTATGAAATTCTTAATTTTAATAAAAATTTTCATCTTTTGTAAATAAAATCAAAAGTTGTAAACAGATTTTAATCATTTAAGGCTAATTTACACTATATTATACTTTGTATTAATACATGTCAAAAACTCAAGTAATATGAAATAGTCTGATAGTATGAATGCAATGTGTTATCCAGGGTTGGGCAGTATTTGAAATACATGTATTTGAAATACGTATGTATTTAAAATACAAATACGTATTTTGTATTTGTATTTTAAATACATGACGTGCAAGTATTTTGTATTTTAAATACATACAATAAATAGAAGTAGTTTATATTTTGTATTTTAAATACATAAAAAATGGGAGTATTTTGTATTTTAAAAACATAGCTTACAAAATATATTTTGTCAGTTTATTGATGGTTGTTTGCATTTTGATCTACTAAAACCGAGAATCGCTAAAAAAACGTAACTATTTAAATTCTTAGAGTTGGCATTACCGCAATTCAGTTGTCAATTCTAAAGCATAAAGGCAAAGAATCCAAAATCTAGCAATATATACTCTAGAGGAAAATTACAAAAAACTTAAAATGACACCTGGAAATATTAGAAGTAGAAGACGATGATTTTGTTGTTTTCGTAGATAGGGATGATGGTGAATCTAGGACATCAAATTTGGAGTCAGAATTTGTCGTTACTTCAGTGACAGGAGCAAAGACATTATCACTCTTGACAGCTATCCAAATATAAAAATATAATTCATAGAATTTAATGCAATTTAATGCAATTTTGCGCTCATCAGGACCTGTAGAAACAGCGTTTAAAAAGCTGCAGTTGAGATAGTAAAAGTCATAAGATTATGCTGTAACTTCGACATCTTCATATGTCATTGGACAAAAATAAACTGTTGGCTTTACTTCTGATTCATTAAATGAACACAGTCGCAGTGAAGGCAAAAGCAAAACACGAAATGTTGTACACGACAAAGAACATCGGCAGTCGACATGTTCGGAAGTGTTTGGTTTGACAGACCAAAACTTTTAAAAAATCCCGTAGTTATCGAAGATGGGACGTTGTGTTTGTGTTTTAATTTTCCATATTTTTTTTTAATAATACATGCGTTCATAAAAACATAAATATGTACATAAGTACATATTTATTATTTTTAAGCTTAACAAATCTTTTTAATTTTTTTAAATTAAATAAAACTGTAAATAATGTCATCGCTTTCATATATATACAATGAACACAACGTCCCATCTTCGTTAACTTCGGGATTTATTAAAAGTTTCAATCTGTCAAACCAAACACTTTCTAACATGACGATTGCCGATGTTCTTTGTTGTGTACAACATTTCGTTTTTGCTTTTGCCTTCACTGCGACTGTTTTCATTTAATGAATCAGAAGTAAAAGCAACGGTTTATTTTTGTTCAATGAAAAATCAAAAAGTGGAAGAAAAAGCAATTTTTTCATTTTGACTGTAGTTTTTTAAACCCTGTGTAGAAAGATTATTTTCTTCAGCAGGTTTTATTTATTCTCCAACAAGAAACGGTTTGTCTGATGCTTCATTCAAAAATCTGATATTTGTTAAAGGAAACAATTGTTTTGTTAATAAGTTTTATCTAATGTATTTTTTGGTTTCAATAAAAATGGTGTATTTCGTATTTTTAATACATACATGTACATGGCGTGGAAGTATTTCGTATTTTGTATTTTAAATACGTACAATAAATGGAAGTATTTTGTATTTCAAATACATACAGATGTGTAAGCATTTTGTATTTTAAATACATAACCTGAAAGTATTTTCTATTTTTAATAAATAACCAGCAACTATTTTCTGTGTTATCAAACTGACAAGTATTACGAAAAAAAATTGACATCCCATACGACCTCATCGTTTTTTGATATTTTTTTAAAACAATAAAACTTTTCATTTGTTCATGTATAATCATGTTCATGCTCATATTCATGTTCATGTTCATGTTCATGTTCATGTTCATTTTCATGCTCATGTTCATGTTCATGTGAGATAGTGTAAACACAAACCGTAATATTAAGTTAGAACTCTTTAGATTGCAATCTAACAAAATATTAAGGAATACGTAAGACTTGTGTGGTAGTACAAACTAGTCTTTACCTGTTGATTTGTTTGGAACTTTGTTTTCTATACGGGTAGCTGCTTTTTCCAATTTTTTATATATATAAATATAAAACAAATTTTGAGATTTTGCTAAAAAATTATTTATTTTTGCCAAAAAAAAATTTTGTTTATTAAATGACTGCGCATAGTAGTTTTTTTTTTTTGTTTATTTGTTAAACTAAACCTTTTTTAGTCACGCGAATATATGTTGTGCAACCTCCTCCAGTTTCAAAATAGCGGTAAAAAGAGCTAACCTAAAAACACGATTAGCACCACTGGGCTTAGCGTACCCGAATGGGGTTAAAACGCCAGCGCCCCGCTTGTCTGTTTTTTACCTAGTACAGTGTAAGTAGTTGGCTCAAAAACTTTTGCATCTATCTTAACCTCAAACCATAATTTTTGCCATGGATCCCAAATATGGTACACTCTAGAGAATTTGTCTCTAAACTCTGTGGTCTAGTGTAACAAATGGTCTGGCCAGACCGACTATACTTCCTTACTTGTTGTAAAATTTCAAAATATTTATATGTAATAAGATTTGAAAAAAAATATGCTTGCAAATTATTTTTTTTTATTGTAGAACCTTCATAAATATTTTACCACATTTCAGGTAAAATAAATTGCTCTCACAGAAAGAACAAATTACACATCACTCATCCGCCACATGCATACATTTTTATAAATACGAGCAGCGATAATTAATTTCAAAAACTATTTTTCTTACTTTATTACTTTTTATTTTAATTTTGCAAATTCTAAACAAATATTTCAATAAAACTTCTAAAAAAAAGTTATATAAGTATGTGTATATGAACCGGTTAAATAAAAGAGGCATGTACATATATACATATGTATGTATGTGTATATGTTGGTGAGCTTGTTAAATTATATTGTGTGAAGCGCAAAAACTGAATTAGAATTTATAAGGTCATAATTTATTTTAAATGTATAAACACACACATACTCATTGCATTTACTTAAGTTTAATTATATGTATAAACAAAAATACCATCAAATAAATAATAGTACAAAATCATGTATATATATATAAAGGGTTTTTCAAAATTAACGTAAGAATTAAATTAAATAGGAAACAAATTTTTTGAGTCTTGAGATCGGTTATATTTTTTTAAATTATAAAGTAAATAAAGGCGCTAAAGTTATTAAATAACTGGCTTTCACAGCACATACCCACTCTTACGAAAATATTTATTTCTTGATTATTTCCTTTAATTTTCTTTTCCTTTAATACACCACAAGTTGCGTTGGCAATTTCAGAAAAAGAAGTCTAATTATGTTAAATCACAGGGTCTAGTCGGGCATTTCCGATTACTGAAATACGAAAGATCAATATAAAATTTGTCAAGAAAAGCCACTGTTTACGTCGCGATATCGAGCACCAAATTATTTTCCACTCCAAAATCCGCACCAACACAGTCGTGCATCCCGTAAAAACTTCACCCAAGCCCTAATGCAGCCATCAAAGTGAAACTTTAAAAATCTAAAGAAATTAACAACAAAAAATTTATAAAAACTTGGTATATCGTACACAGAAAAAATTATTGCTGAATTATTTTCAAACAAACGCTTGTTTGAAATTTTTTTTTTATTATCTACAAATTTTTTTACTGATTCAATTAATATTTTTGTTTGATTTTTATTTTAACCAACAGAAATGTTGACAACTATTCAAAAATATAATATACGCGTTATTGGTTTCAAGTTTTCATAATTTTGTATGAAATATTTAACGCTCTTTAATGTTGTCGTTCATTTTTTTATTTGATCATAAGCAACACTTCTTTATGTGAAATATAAGAACAACAACAAAAAGCACATACACTCTATTTTTGGACGCTTTAAAAAAGGACAACAATAAGAAAGATGATAAAATAGCTTGGCGAGGTTTGAAGTAAAAAAAAAATAAAAACAATAATAGTGTGCGCGTCATTGCTTGTGCAAAAAGTTTTTTGTTTGATTCAGCAAAATTATTTGTTAGAAATTTATACGAATTTCAGTAAGCTTTTTGTTTGATTCAGTAAAATATTTGTTTGAAAAAATCAGTTTTTTTTTTTCAATAAACGAAATGCAAATAAATTGTTTGAATATGCGAATTTGTTTGTAGGACCGATTTCAGACAAAAAATGTTTTGATTCTACAAATTTTTTGTTTGAATTGGAAAAATAATTTTTTCTGTGTATATTAATTCGAAATAATTTTACTCGAAAAATTGCCATCCACTAGCTGATGCTCAATAATCAAATAAAAGAATTGTTTACTTTTAAATTGTATTTTTAGGGGTTGCCAACACTTTTTAGCACAAATGATGGTAAATTAAAATCTCGTGTAAGTTTCGGGACACCATTTACTTTCCTGATTTAACAACATTAAATCAATGCCTGTCGGCTAGAAAGAGACATAAACTCTCAGTGCCGAAAACCATACTCTTACACTCTCTAAGTTCTTAGAGCATGAACGAAAGAAAAACTGTAAAATATTACAAAAAAAAAAAAAAAATAAAAACAATTTCTACTTGTTCCAAAAAATACACAAACACACGTATGTACATATGTATGTATGTCTACGTTTGTATATAAAAAGCAAAAACTCAATAATTATACGCTTCAATACCTTTTAAGAAGAAACACTTGTGAGTACCTATAGAAAAAAACAAATTCCAATACTTACAAATCCACTCAGCCATCCATACAAACATGAACATTTTTCGCTGCTACCCTTCACCCACAAATTTACTCATACACTCTCACTTGGAAAAATATAAAACTCAAATAATTTTCACATTGTAAAAGTATTAAAAGTGGTGGAATTTTTTACTTGTTTCTTTTTTGTTCCATTTTATTGTATTTTTTTTTTTTCTCTGAATATGTAAAAAGACTATCTATCATCAATGGGTATAAATGGATTTATCAAATAACATTAAACTGCGACAAACAAATAAAACAAAGACTTATAGCAAAAACAATAAAAACAAATGTTTAGTGACGACGACAACGACAACAATGATAATGGCGATGACGACAAAAGCACAAAATTTTAAAATAAAACCAAAAGAAAAGAAAAAATATATACAAAATAAAAGCAAAATGGCTGCCAAAATTACACATTTTTGTATCTTTGTATGGAAGTGTGAAATTAGGTTCACTGATACACTTGAAAAAATGTGTAAGGTCATCTATGTATACAGTACATATTTTATTCGTAAAGAATGAAAAAAATGTAAAAATTTTTTTCCTTATAATATTTTAATGAATTGAAAGAAATTACCGCTACTAGTTTCTGAATAACTCCGAAATAGTTGAAAATATAAAAAATTTTATTTTACTGACTAAAAGAAATTTTATTCCTCATCATTTGTTTGTGTTTTGATCAAAATCGGACAAATCGTTCTCAAGTTTTTATGAAATGTATCAGCACAACTCCCTTATTTCGTGCGAAATTAAACACAGCGGAACAAAATTTAACTTTTTGTGTGTGTCAAATTTAATCTCCGTTTTTCTCTATCAGCTCGCATTTTTAACTTACAGGTACTTATCGAATTTTTGACTCTTTCCAAAAATTAAAAGTAAAAACAAACATAACTTCACTCTTCATGAAACGATTTTCGGAATTCTTCTTTTTTTTAAAGATGTAATTGTTAGCTTTGAAAAACAAACAAATTTTTGCAAATCACAAACGAATCCAAAAAATTACAATTTTTTATTTTAAAAATCATCAAAAATCCTTAACATAAAAAAGCAAAGTCTTATTCCTTTCAAGTAAAGTCACTTAACCTATGAACAAAATGAGACATTGTAGATCATAAAAATTCGATGAACGCGTTTTGCTTTTATACACAATTAGGTGAAGGTACCTCATTTTTAAGTAAAGCAAAAACGTCCATAAACGTCCACACACTAAAAAAGTTATTTTTTTATGAAAATCGCGATTATTATCAATTTTATTGTCTCAGTAAATTGTGAATAAAATCAAAAGTTGTGCACCCATTACAATGAAGTAAAAATATAGGCCCCTATAACGGTTCACAACTCAAATAAGTTGATTTTTTGTATCATGGTTTACAACTTTGCTATATTGTGGTGAACAAAAACACAAAAAAATAATTACAACTCAAATGAGTTGAGTTGTGAACAATAAAACGGGCCATATTTCATGTTAATGATATTCAAACAACTTTCCTTCATGGTTCAGTTGTCTAGGGGGCTTGTTAAGGTTAGAAACTGTGAGTCCGCTGTTTCGAATCCTGGTTTTTCAAAAACAAAATTTTTTTTTAATTTTTATGTTCTAAAATGATTTTAAAAAAAATATTTAGCAGTTTTCGCTTTTTTAATTTTATTTATAATGAAGTTTTTAGTATTGTAAATATGTATGTATGTATATGTAAAAATTATTTTGTTTTTGTCTAGTTGCTCTGTATTCTGCTCGCAAAATGGTGAAGGGTATATAAGATTCGGGACAGCCTAATATAGCACTCTTACTTGATTTTTTTTTTTTTTTAATTTTAGGCTTGCTGGTAGTGAGCTAGACTATCAGTGCGGGGGTTGCGGTTTCGATTCCCGCCAGAGACTCTGGTCTCCTGCAGATAAGCGTAGAGCTTCTAACATACGGAAACAAAAATTATGTCTGTGGCTTACTCTTATTAAAAAAAAAAAATAAGACTAAAATATTTATTAACAAGGTTTCGTTTAAATTCCCTTTTCACTCATTTGACAAACTGAAATTCATTGTTGATGGGATAAGCTATTCCTATACGCATTTCACTGGTTGCTTATGCCAGATCGTCAGGAAACTTCGTCCAAAGATTTTAGAAAAACTAAAAATATTATACAAATAAAACGGTTAAGCGAATAAGAATTCTAAGCCCCAGTTTTACTTGTAACAATATAAAAGCTTAAACAAAAACAACAACAATAAACAGTGAGTTTATCTTTTCCAACAGTCCCGACTACAATTGTTATATTCATATTTTTTAGAAATGAAATTAGCAATGCCAACATGTCTTTTGTTTCGAATCGCTTGCTTAGGTTTTCTTTAATTTCAGATCTAAGATATACTTTAATTTGTGTATTTCTATAAATAATCACTTACAAAGAATATTTTTTTAAAGTCATGACAAACGATTTCCATTCAATAACAACTTTAAATGCACTAAAATATGTATGTTTTTAATGTCTCGTATGTAAAAAATTGTTTTTAAATAACTTTTTTTTCAAATTTTCAAGGAAATGTTCTAAGTATTTATGTTGATAGAGAGAGAGAGAGCTTCTTAATAATACATATCATAGTTGGGGGTAGTGCACAAAATATTGATTTTAATCAGCAGTGCACTATCATTAAATAAAACTTCAAAAATATTTGTTTTTTACCAGCTTTACCTAGCATTTACACGTGAAAGTAGTTTCTTGAAAGTCGCAATACAATCAAATTTTTTCACCAACACTCACATAATTTTTGCACTTTCAGCCAATCGGCTGTGTCTCAAATTTTTCGTTGATAATACGTATACTCTACTTTCAAGAAAGTACTTTCACGTGTTAACCCCGGGTTAGTGATAATTGTTATTTTTTTTACCTACCACTAAAAACATTTAGTGATATTGCAAATTTTTTCAGTATCACTAAACGCAGATTGAATGCAAAAATCTGCACTCAATATAAATAGTGCAAAATTTGAACTTGCAATCAAAAAAGCTGCATACAAATATTGTCACACTAAAATTTAAAAAAAAAATTTTATGTTCATGGTTTTTGATTTTTTTTTTTTTTTGAGGATATGCAAGTACATTAAACAAAATAAAATTTTGTCAATAACGGTATAATTATTGCCTTTAATCATGAAAAAACAAGTCTTTGATTTTAAATTTAGTGCAACATTTTTTGTTACAAAAGAGTGAAGAAAAAACAAAGTTGCAATAAACTGATAAGTGCTTTTTTTAAATCAATCTATTTTTTTTTTGTTTGCAAAATTTTTTAACATCGCTATCACTCATGTTTAGAGAGGCTACAAATTTTTAATTTATCACTCAACATCAACAAAATGATTGCAATATTGTTGCAATGAGTGCACTTCCCCATCTGTGATACATAGAGAAGTAAAATTTGTTTATAACTATTTATAGAAAATTCAAATAAAATTTGTTTTTTCTGTTCGAAGATTGTTTTCATAATTTTCATTAATACCTAATAATTTTTCACAGTGTAGATATTTGCTGAGTTCTTAAGGTACTTGTATATTTCGATATACATAGATTACACTACTCTACACACCTTTGCAAACACGCAAAATAAAACTATTTATCCTTTAACTACGACAAAAAACAACAAGTATCGGTCATAGTATTTTTCGATTAATTAAATATTTTTAGACAAATGACGATAAATATTTTTGTTGTTATTTTGAATGGGAAATAAAAAATAAATTCATATTTTTCTAATAATTATGAGAGACATACGAGGTTGTATCTTCTAGTATTTGCTTAATGTTTCTACCGGCGATTATATCGAACATCAAGCCTAAAATCACGTTCTCGTTTAAACTTTGATAATAAAGTTTTTAAAGCTTAACTAAATTATCTAGGTGCTGTTGCTATTTCGAAATAGTAGTAGAGGTTAGATAACTCCGGCTGCTAAACAAGGGTCGATTGATTAATTTTTGTCGGATTATACAATTAAAATAGCGAAATGTATGTGGCTCACGTAAATTATTTCCACATTATACTTTCAATTGTTTTAACGAGCAGATTACATGTGGTATGAGTAATTTTCTCCCGAAAGTATGCAACAAGAAATTCAAATGCTGTTGATCTGTGTTACACTACACAAATATATGTATATACATATCGCTCCTTTATTGCAACGTAGTCATAACTAAAAAAAAAATTAAACTAAACAAAATGCAATTAATGTACCTTTTTATACAGATTCAATAAAATATAATTTGCTAACTATTACTTCGGTTCAGTTTGAGATTTAATACTGATTTTTTTAACATATAAAGGCGGTATGAAAAAAAGCTTTAGTTACTTCAAATTTTTGATTTCTGGAGATATGACTATGTTGCAATAAAGGAGCGATATGTAAACGTTTCTCGAAAAACAATAAAAATACCAAATATAAACACATACTGACAAATACCTTCTTATGTGCAAAGACATTCATAAAAATAAAAGTGGATTTAATAAGACTAACAAAATGAAAACTTTAATTTAAAAAAATAATAATTTTATCGCAATACAAATAAGTATTATTTTTTCTTGCTTTAAAAAAAAAATTCATATATGTATATACACACACGTACGTTAATATACAACACTACGTGTACAATAAAAAGTACAGATAAGTACGCTAAACATACTGTAAATGTACGTTAAAAGATGTTATGTACGTTATCGTAGTGTTTGTGTGCGTCAGCTCACTCTCGCTGTGTACCGTATATGTTTGTGTACACATTCACATACACTAAAAAAAATTTTATAGTTTGTGTGTTAGAAAAATACTTTACGAAAATGTACAGTTTTTTTTCGAACCCTGATTTTGAGTTCAAGTGAATCTATGGACTTTAAGATTATTGTAAGTGAAACACTTCTTTCAGTGGCTTTTTAAAAAAATGCTACTTAAAACTATAAAATATTTATACAGTTTAAAGCATTTGTTTTTATAAATTTCTTACACATGAAAACATACATGTATGCGTGCTAAAGGTATCTTTTTATGTTTTAAATTTCCTAAAAAGCGGCCTAATTAAATGTTGGCAGGCAACGAGCCACAATCAAGTGGCTGGTTGTTATTCTTTTACCCTATACTGCCAAAGCTGGAGAGGGTATAATGCATTTGAGGTGATGTTTGTGACGCATAAAAATATCAATCCTGCACTCAACATTCAGTAAAACAATCGACTCATAACCATGACCTTTACTGAATAATGGGTGTTACCGACTCAAAAGCATATTCGTCTGTCCATCCGTCTGGTCCACGTTAAGTTTGTTTATAAAGTAAATGTCGTAATTTTAAAGATAACACAGGCCAACAAATTGTAACAAAATTTTTTTTTTGGTGCCCCGGTAGGCTAGCTGGTGTGAGCTAGTCTTTCAGTTCGGGGTTGCGGGTTCGGTTCTCGCCAGAGCCTCTGGTCTCCTGCAGACAAGCGTAGAGCTTTGCGGAATTAGCATAAGAAAACCCAGTGTATACTTTTTTAAGGGTTTAAGTTGCGCTGATTCCGAATCTGTACTCCGAATTTCTCCATAATATCAGGTTTTCGAAATACCTCAGCTCAGTTAAAAAACTCCGTTTTTCGCCATGTTCGAGGCGTTATAACTGTCAAGTCCAAGTTAGTTCTGAAGAAAAACCCAATAAAATAAAACTTAAAAAAAAATTTATTCACTTATTAAATCATAACGTTCATTAAGCGCCACCCTATCATAGAAAATCATTAGTTCTATATGCATTCTTATTCCAAAAATTACCTAGGACAATATCGTTTTAAGTATTTAGATTATCTATTCGGCACACATAAATCTTATATAAATCCAAGCTTTTTACAAAACGTTGTGCTCTTAGGTCCATAGTTAACTATAGGTTCCAAATAGAGACCAGTTAGTGGAATAGGGTATCATGTGATTATGCGCCCGACTATAGATTCATGCCTATTTTTAGTTCTGTTAGAACATTAAAATTGTAAACATGAATATAAAAAAAAACACACTACAAAATTCTGAAATTGAAAAAAACAACAACAACAAAATGTTACTAGTGTTAAACTGAAACTTGCAACTTTTGACATTTCGATGACCTTACTTAAACTATATTTATGTGCATGCGTCTATTAATTCCCATACATACACATAAACACTTTTTTCATGTTAACGGATTTGTATGTACATACATAAAAGTAAATGTGTGAAAGTATGTGTGAGTTAAATTTTTTTCCATAAAAATATTTAAAATTATTCTGTTTGTCAAGAACAAAAAAAAATCTACATACAAGAACACTTTAAGTGTAAAGAATTTCTAAATTGTTCTTACTGCTTTTACTCGCTGCCATTTTGTCAGCAACTTAACCTAGTTCCAAGTGTTTCAAAACCGACCATTTCATTTTCATTTTCTTTGTTTCCTTAATAGCTGAATAAATTGTGTTGTAATGTTATGTGTCTATTGTGTTGTGGTATGTGTTGCAACCATTTGCTTTTTATACTTTTACAATTGAAAGCAGCAAAAATCCTTTATCGATAAAGAATTTCTCATAAATATGGCTGCGTAGGAGTGGCTTTTACTACTACTTTAACAATTTTGTAACCCACACACATTTCGCTCAATAAAAAATAATGATTTTTTTTTTTTTTTCTAAAAAGGGAGGAGTTAAGAATTTTTTCTCAAATTTCGCTCTCATTTATTTTCTCTCAGTATTTCGATTTTCTCAGTTTTTAAAGTTTTTTAAATGGTTTGTTATTGAGGGGGGTCAAAGTTATTCCATTTGGAAACGTTGTTCATTTTACATCCACTGGAATTTGTATTTATTTTAATGGAATTCCTATTTATCAGCTGTTTTATACGACAGGTTTGGTAGGGGAAATCGTTGGGGAATTGTTCCCCTTTTTAAGGTGAATATTAAATATTCCAAGGTGAAAGCTTTTTTAAGGGAAGAGATATTTTTGTTCAATTTACTAATGTATCTTATTAATTTTATTAATTAAAATTGGTATACTTTTAACCTCGACTGGAAGAGTTATTAATTGTTTAGTGCTATTTATTTTAATGTAAACTCGTGAATACCCAGTAGAAGCTTTGCATATAAAATACTATGTTCAGTAATCAAACAGAACAATTCTGAAAGAACCAATAAATTTTACAAAATATGTCCTACAAGGTACTATGTAGCAAAGTAAGTCATTAGTTTATACCTACTTGCATCCGAAAAGTTATTAAATTGTAATTTTTTTTTATTTAAATTGAAATTAATGTTACACATTATAAAAAAAGCTAAAATAAAAAGTACCTATATCAAATTATTCAAATATCCACGCCTGTTTCTTTTTTATTGTTAATTAACACTTAAATTAAAAACATAAACATGTGCTATTCGAATCCACATAAGGAGCATTATAATTAGGATTTAATATTCTCTACACGTTGGCATGTAGGTGTATGTGGTATACAAAGTAATTCAGTTTTATTAAGGCTTTTGCAAAGCATTCAAAAATCCTTCCTAGATAAGGGTTGGGGCAGAATCGAAATATTTACAAAAAAATCTGGCATTCTAAACAACTTCTCTTATCAATATAATAGACCGAAAGAAAATATCGTACTAAATTTAACTTTTTTCCACTTACTTTTATTACAAGTCGTTCTTAAAAATTTAAGTACGAATATCACCAAAAAGTACTTAAAACAATCCAAAATGGGATTACTTTCGAAAACTTTTGCATTCTATATGCGTACTAAAGTTTGTTTAAGAAACAACTATAACAACACTACAAAAGTTGTTAAAAAACGATTTGCTTGTTATGGGTAGTAACAACAACAACACTACGAGAAGAAAAACATTCACTATTTTCATGTTTAAAAAGTAAAATAGAAGCAAATATTCCCAAATTCCATTGGTTAAAATTATTTAGTTAAATACATAAAATTGTCAAAGTTGCATGATTAGGAAAGCCATATCGGGCATATTGCTGCTGTCTTATAATTCTCTCAAAGGGGGTGGAGGAGAGGGAGAGAATACAACAAATAAGCAACCAACATATCGACACCTAAAATGCAAAATAACGTATCATCAAAAAATTCTAAATTGATTTTGTAATGATAACACTATTTTTTTTTTTTTTTTAATTTAATAGATATTGTTACGAAAGTTAAATTATCTAAGAATTATTTTTAGTCATAGTTATAAGTTATCTTGTAAGTTATAGTTTTATGTCATATTAGTTACTTAAAATTGTCATGTATACTTTTCAACATAACTGTTATTTTAAAATAAGTCCTATATGAACTTCCCAGTCATTTCTAGAAATGGTTTTAGAACAAAATAAATAGTAATTACGGGAAGGTTCAGGAAAAATCTAGAAATAATTATGAAATATAAAAAGGAGTGACTCATGTATAATTAGTTTGGTTTGTTTTGAGAAACGGTTCTGTTCGTAACTAATAATTGTGAACAAAATAATTAATAAAGTTTGTGTTTTTATTCGGATTTGCAATTAAAAGAACTCAAACGCGTTTATTAAAGGTAAAACGTAACAATATTTTTATAAATATTTACAAAGATAAGTACTAAAATTTATTTAGGTTATATGCATCTATATTTGGCTTTAACTATAATAGTTGTGAGCCAGATTTGCATTTTAAAGCTGATTTTAATTAAATTAATTATAAGCAAATTTACTTTGGTTCTACCAAATTTTAAATTGATTATATAAAAAAGAATATATTGTACATTAAAATTAATAATAGTGGGGAATGTAAGATGAGATAAACCCACTGTTTATTGTTGATGTGTTTTGTTTAAACTTTGATATTGTTACAAGTAGAACTGTTGCTATAAGTCTTATACGCTTAACAGTTTTATTTGGTTTAATATCTTTAGTTTTTCTAAAATCTTTATGGATGAAGTTTCCTGATGATCTGGCCTAAGCAACCAGTGAAATGCGCATAGGAATGAAAAGCTTATCCCATCAACAATAAATTTCAAGTGTTTTTATCAATAATAAAAACTGGGAATTAAGCACGAATAACAAAATCTTTTGAAATTAATATTTTGTATTCCCAAAAATTGAAATTACTTTTTGATAATTAATAATAGATTTTAAAGGAATTTAATTAAATTCATTTACGATAAGTTTTCTGTACTTTAAACAAATTTTCAAATAGTTGTATAAACTATTGTAATTATTATCATTGCCATTAAGTATATTTACTACTTCGTTCATATCCAAAAATGTTTAACTAAAATATTTAACCCGGAATTCATTAAAAACAGGACAAACTCCTAAGAAGTGAAACGTTTTTCGGATTCATCCAGATTACAAAGGGTACATAAGCCAACAGAATTACGTCTAAATGCTCTACTATTTAAATCAAGAAGACCTCCACGTACTCTGATTATTAGACTTGTAGCACGCGACGAAAATTCTGAAGTAAAAATAGGATTTGTGCTATAAGTTAATTGCGGATTCAAATCATGAAATTGTGAGCCTCTTGCATTAGATATAAAATCTTCTCTTTCCATTGTTTTTAAAAGTTCAAGTATTGGTTTCCAGTATTCACACAGGGGTTTAGTAGCATTTTCAGGAACATATTGAATTTTTTCACATACATATATTTACCCACTCCTCAGCCCAAAAGGTTTTCATTGTAATAATTTTTTCAGCTAATATTCGTGGTAATCTATGTTCAGGCAGTTGTAGAGCTCTGTTAATGTAAGAAAAATGTAGCCTTAAGGTATCAATATACAGTGACTTTAGACCAGTTTTTAAATAAAGCATGTAGTTTGGCGTATTATGAAATAACGAAATAATTTTTCTACTTCATCATATTTTTTAAAACCCCAAATTTTTGGGCACCGTAAAACATTAAAGATCGGGAAGCAGCGACGAAAATTTTAAGTTTATTGTTGTTCGATATCTTAAGATGACTTACATATTTTGACCATGTTGATGCAATCGCCATTTTCGCAGTTGTTAATTTGTTTCCTAAGTGCTTTGTAAAAGATAAGTTAAAATTGATATCCATTCCCAGATATCTGTAGTTATTGACAATTTTTATATTACGTTCTCTAAAATTCCACTTAATATTATTGGATATTCTTACACCACTACGAAGATAGTTGTTTCTTTGATTTTTCCAAATTTTCAAGCAGTAAGAATGAAGAGCATCAATCATGGCTTGCAGTTCACTTGGGGAATCGGCCAAAATGACAATGTCATCTGCGTAAAGAAGAATTTTAACAGCAATGTCTGCAACTTTTACTCCGCCAGGAAGGAAATCAGCTAGGTCATTAGGATACAATGCAAACAAAATTGGGCTAAGTATGCATCCTTGTTTAACGCCAGCATTAACATTTAAAGGTTCAAAAAACGAATTTCCATACAGAACTTGACTAGACTAGAGTTTTTTTTCCGGACTTTTTCGAAAAAATTTCCCGCTTTCCCGGGATCCCGCTCCATATAAATAATACAAAGTAAATTTTGTTATTAATTAATAAAAAAAACTTTTATAAAAAAACGTAAGGGAACTCACGCCTTTATTCCCTATTATTATGCTTTTATTCAGTATTATTATGCTCTGGATACAAGATAAAAAGATAACATAAACATAACAATTTAATTCATAAAACAATAATAAAAACAAAATAAAAATTGAGGTACTCAAGATATGAGATCAAAAAGTTAATTAATAAAATAGATAAAATATTTTAAAGAAATACAAAAATAACGGCTTAGGAAATAACTTTCTGACAGACTCAAAGCGCTTAGTAAGACGTCAAAAAGTATATTCTTGATTTTATTTACTAAAACCATGTTTCCGAAAAATTTCGTTCATTTTTTACCGAGGTTGGACAAATAGTTAAAAGTGCACCGTTGTAGCATGCTTCGGATTCACAATCAGAAGAAATTTTTTCTTTTTTATAAACAACGTCTGTATCAGTCAAATGTATGTCAAGGTTGATGCAAAAATAGCATCAACCGGACTGCTTCTTACAAACCTTTTGATTTAAATAGGTCCATTTGAAATCTTTAGGACAATGTGTTTTTCAAGTTGTATGTTGTAGTATCTTACACGAGTTTCCACAATGTTATTTTATTTCGGTTTCCCCGCACTTCACGGGTATATAAACCAACACAAATTGAAATTGAAATTGGGAATTTGTGTTTATCACCTAATAAACATATCGCTCCTTCATTGCATCATAGTCATATCTCAAAATTTGAAGTAACCTTAGCAAAGTTTTCCTTCATACCTTCTCGTATTATATCTCAAACTGAACCGAAGTTATAGCAAAATATATCTTTAAATCGGTACATTTTGAAAACTTTAATCGCATTTTGCCAAGATCGTTTGTTTTTGTAGATATGACTATGTTGCAATAAAGGAGCGATATGTTTAGGTATCTCCTATTTTAAAGACTTGTTCATGGACAATGAAACTTTACTGGGTGCATCTTTTTTTGAATTAATGTACTTTATTAACTCTCCACTTCACTAAATGTGGTAAGTATCAACTATTGCACTGCCCATTCTGCTTTTAGTAGATTTATTGCATCAGAAGAGAATGATTCAAATACATGTACTCACTTCTTGTAATTGATCTAATCCACAACCCATCCACAGATGGTAATTTTTGGATGATAGAAAACTAAATTTCAAAGTATAAATAGCTATTATGAGGCATTTTTTATTTCCCGGGATCCCGCAAGAAAAATCCCGGGAAAACGGGAAATAAAATAATTTAAATTCCCGGGAAATCCCGGGAAAAAACCCTAAACTAGACGTGTTTTCGTATGAAAGCTGTAGAACACGAACAATTGTTGATGATAATCCCATACTTGATAATTTATAAAAAAGCATATTTCTGGGAACCAAATCGAAAGCACAGGAAAAGTCCACAAAAAATGCGTATGTGTTTTTACTATTTATTTTGCTTAAGTGTACAATATTTGTCCGATTGAAGACGTTATCAACTGTACGTTAATTTTTTCTGAATCCAGCTTGATATTCGTTTAATATGGAATATTTTTCGATCCAATTTGTTATGTGATTTAAAATTGTGTTGTTAAAGATTTTGCACAGGGTATCAATAAGTGATAAGCCACGGTTATTTTAAACGCAATTGGGATCACCTTTTTTTAAAAGTGGTATTAATATGGCGGTTTTAAAGCTTGTTTTGTTCCAAACTCCTAAATTGAACTAATTTTATTATTTATGTGAAAATTATACAAACAAAAATAAATATATATTTTCTTTAGCTGAACAAACGTCAGTGCGTGCAATACAAAAGTAAAACAAAACAAGTAAGGAACTATAGTCGGCTAAGCTCGATCCTATGGTATCTTCCCAACACCACAGTATTTAAAAACAGATCTTCAAGAATGTACCCGTTTTGCAGAACAAAATTATTTTATGGGGTTAACATTAATTTAATACCCAGCCAAAACTTGGTAATGACTTGCAATTGCTAAACAAATTACTTTTCAATGACAACTTCATACTATCTGCATTACATAGAAGTTGTTTTGTAAAGGCTAACATATAATCTGTAACATGAGTACTGGCTTATGAGTTGATTAACAAAATTTATAATTTAAAGGTTTTAGTTATTCAAATCTAATACAAATTGATTTTAAATATTTGTTCTTCCAATTTTTGTTTGTTTGTTATAAATGAGAAACAATTTTCCACAGAAAAGTCTACTTTTTGTCACGTTACGACACCAACCATTTTTAATTGCTTCTCAAAAGAATAATGGAAATATTATTTACTTTTTTAGCTTCACATTAAGTGAAAGAGAGGAAAAATTTTAACAATAAATATTGAAATTGAAAATTAGCAGTTCAACTAAAATCATATACATAATATGTTATAATATCTCTAATAATAATATGTTATTGGCAAAACTGTTTAATTACATATTTCATATTTTAAATGTTTGTTTAATTAAACACAAACATTCGTTCATTGATGATACGTTTTTTGTTTCAGAAAATTACAAATCAAAACAACGTAACACACATAACTTGAAAACTAACAATAACTATAGTTTTTTTTTTCTTCAGAAATAGATCGGTTTTCGTATTTTAAGCTTATATTAAAAAATTGCTTTTATATTTCAAATATTTTCTATTTTACAAAGTTGTTTGCTTCTCCTGTAAACTTTTAAAAAGTGTTGCTACGTTATTTTGCATTTTAGATGACGATATGTGTAAACAGGTAGGAAAATAATTATATTCTCCCCTCTCTGAATCAATGGGGTTGGTTAATGCTTGGATTAAAATCAAAATCTTACTTTCGCATTATTACAAGTACGAATTTAAAATTCTTTAATCAAGCACAGTTAAAGATTAATCAGCTATAGAGTTGCAATATAACTTCAAACTGTGATATTAATTTTTAAGCTGTGGTTTTAATTTATTTTTTGTGTTAAATGTTCTTTGTTTTTTGTAAAATTTATTTATATTAAATTTAATGTGAAAATTACTGTAAAATTTACGTAACCCTGATGAAGTCAAAAAATAATTGACGAAACGTTGGAAAACATCTAAAGAAAAATTGTTTATTTACATTAAATAATATAGGCCTAATTAGCTGACTTGAAACAATTCAAACATAAAATAAAGATTAATTGTTATCTCACCTTTACTGTAGTCAATCCCCTTTTCGGATTATTTTAAGAACGGGGCACTTGAATAATCCGTACTTGAATCAAGCATTCTGTACTTGATTTAAATACGGACGGATTGTTTTTTCCTTAAAAAAAATTACCCAATCGTTTCAAAAAATCGGACGTTAAATAAGAGAACTGTAATTTCCAATCGCTTATAAGCTTAAAGCTCATATAAACGGTGTTTTTTTTTTTTGGAGTGATACAACTTTGAGTTGGCATCACTGCTTTATTTGACCACCCATTTAACAGCTGATAGTTGCTTTTTGTTTAGTTTGCTTTGACATTTCATTATGAATCGACTTACACCAGAGCAACGTGTGTAAATTGTTAAAATTTTTAATCAAAATAATTCGGCGAATGGACTAAAGCACAAATTGATATTGATTTTGAATTTCCATTCAAAATTTTATTTTCCGAAGAAGCCCCCCATTTCTGGTTGAATGGGTACGTAAATAAGCAGAATTGTTGCATTTGGAGTGAATCAACAAGCTTTTGTCGAAACACCATTACATCCACAGAAAATTACTGTTTGGTGCGCTTTATGGGCTGGCGGAGTCATTGGCCCATATTTCTTCAAAAACGATGATGGTCACAATGCGAAAAGTTGTTGAAATTGGTGTTCCAGATTGCGCTTTCTACGCGCCAACCGTGGCGGCCCGTTAGCCAAAATCATATTTAAACATTAATGTCATAAAATTTTCTATCCAAAAAAGACCGTTTCATTGATATCAAAAATATATTACAATGTTTTATTATGATTTAAACTTGTATCACTCTATAAAAAAAACCCTTTATAACTTATTAAAATAAGTTGGTACTTTAAGACGCCATAATGCGGAGTTGGAGGGATCATCGACCAAACTACAACTTTTTTTTTGTAAGCAAGATTCTGCTCCAGTTTTAATCATTTAACAGAATCCTTTTTTGCTCGGTTCATACGTAAGTCCCTTAAAAAACAATGTATATTCTTTGTATAAAAAAAGTTCTTACCGAGGAACAACTTTGTAGTGCTTAGGTTGAAAAGGATAACGTAAATTTTAAAGAAAAATGATATCCTTTTTCTCTAAAATTCAGATTATAAAGAAAAAATTAAAAGATATACTTATTAAATAATAACGCCAATAACAGCTTACAGTTCAAACCTTTCTTACCGCATTAAAGTGGCTCTGCGAAATGTGATACCAGGAAATATGATCCTAAAGAAATAAATGCAGAATGGCCCCAAAACTTTATCTTAAGCAATTTATCACATGCAATTAAAGTTTTTTGGTTTTTTTTTGTGTTTTCTTTCATTGTGGTGTTTTTACAATTAAAGTGAAGTTAATAGTGATCCTAAATAAAATCGCAATGTTTACTTTGGCACTTTTTTTAATTTGATTGAGGACTTATTTAACAATAATATGATGGTCGGTGACAATAATATGGTTTAATTAAACATTTGCCCTTGAAGTTTTCCAATATCTCTTTGCAGTTGGGATTTAGATGGAAAACCCCTCGTACGACACTTGTAAAACTCAACGCGCCGAACTAAGTTCCCAAAATAAAAATGACCTAAGTCCTCAAAATTGAATATAAAAAAAAGCAACAACGATTTTTGGGAGATTAATTCATCAGCCATGGCACAGAGAACAATTCCGTTCCAAATCGAAGAAAACATATTTGATTATTGATAGAAAGTGTATTTTGATAGTTTTTTGGCCTTTCAGATACAGAAAACTCCCATTCCTTTCATGAAAACAGAGGTGGTTTCATTCCGAAAAAATTTTCGACTTTTTTGAAGTACCAAAATAAGGAATGAATTCCATTTTCGAACGGAATTGTACTCAGTGACATGGCTGCATACTTGAAAAATTTGAATGTTAATTCATAATGAACCATGTCCCCAGTTTCTGGGCATAAATTAAAACCTTAAAATTATTTCTGGTGCTCCCACAATAGTTTATGCAGACCTTTAGGAAGTTTGTTAATATTTTATGAAATAATTTTGTAAAGTGGCGATACTCAAATTTAGGATATGAAATTAAACCCAGTTAATATTTGAAAGGTACTTATATCTTCCTAATTTTTGATTTGTTTTACAATTTCTTTTTCCTAATCTATAGCTACAACTGTGCTTTATTCAGGAAAATAAGATTCCAATTGGTTTCTGAGTTAAAGCCGTCAGAAAATCAAGTTTAAGCCAAAATATACATGACGCCATCAAATCTGCACAAGATCTTAACAAAAAAACCCAAATGGAATTTTGTTGGTTGCGATAAGTACACGCAAAGAAAAAACATGGTTGTGGTAAACATATTCTAAGAGCAACATATTATGATAAGAATTATGATTGTAGTCACCATATTAAGATTATTATTGAAACATATTATGACTCAATATACTCGTAATATGTCATCATAATATTTTTCCCTTAATCATATTATTATTCTGTTAATCATACTAAGTTAAGAAGTAATCAAATTATTGTCATGTTAATCATAATAAGCTAAGAAATTAATCATATTATTGTCATGTTAATCATAATAAGCTAAGAAGTAATCATATTATCATCATGTTAATCATAATAAATTTAGAAGCAATCATATTATGATACATCACCTTTTATAGCTGTCATAAAAATACAAAATAAATTTAAATATTTTTGAATCGATTTTTTATTTTGTGGCTTTTTACAATTTTTCTTAATGTTAATCAAATAGCGGAGTTCAATATAAGGCTTGCAAAAGAGCAAATAAAAAATCTGTGGTTTTCATAGGCAACCGCGTGTGTCCATTTTTTTGATGTTAAGATGTTGATGCCATATTGCCTAATTTTGAACGCTCTTTATATTTTTTTGAAAAAAGATGGATCAATTCCGTTTTGTAACGTAATGATAAAGTTTAAAATGTGCAATACCTAGCCCATAGTTTGATCTAGAATGGGTTTTCGACTTTCCTGAACAATTTGTTTTAAGACATACGCGGTTGCCCATGAAAACCACAGAAATATCGTAGCACTTTTATAAAATATAACGAAATCTCTGTGTGTTTTGTTGTTGGATTTTACAAAAAACTATGATATTTTGCATTTGCACTATTACATCACTAAAACTTGAATGAACTCCGTTAATATTTTAATTTTTTAATTTCTTTAAACTTATTTTTTTTATGGAATTTTATCTTTTAATTGTTTAACCGCTCACAAATAAAAAAACGACCAACTTCTTCAAAATTATTTTACAAATGGCGCTAACATAATATGATTAGAGTAAAAATAGTTTGATTGCATCTTTAACATAATATGATAAATGTATAGAAAGTTATCATGTTATGGCTATTAAATATCATGATATGGTTGTGAGAAATATAATATGTTTAAAAAGTTATCATAATTAAGTTGTTAGAAAAATAATTATTTTTCGGTCAACAATACTCAAATTCATAATTGCGATAAACATTGATATGTTTACAGTAACTATAATATTGTTGATATTAAATAAAAATAACAATTATTTGTGTATGACAACAATATATTGTTACATTAAACATAGTGTTGTTGCCGTAACCATGCCCAACCATATTTTTTCTCTGCGTGTACTTTGGTAAATTCTACACAAAAAGGAGTTTGCATTCGATGACTTTAAAAATTGTTACTTTTGCACTGTGTTACTATTCGAGAATTTTTTCTCGATTTAACAAATTTTAAAATTATTATTATTTCCTTTCAATAATTTCTCAAGCTCAAGGTCCGTTTTATATAAAGAATATTTATTAAAAATTTATCCAATATTTCGCTATCTCAATCGATAGCTTCTTCAGGGATTTTTTTGTTTTTTTTATATTTCAAACAAATTTTTTAATTTTAAATATTTCTACTCGCCATTAATATCTTTCAAGTTTTGTATCACATGAAAAATGTATTGAATTTGCCAAAACGCTAAATTTAACATGGGTTGAAGAATTTTCCGGTCTTTTTTTTAAAAAAAATCCATCTGTATTCGTAAATTTTTAAAATATTCCTAAACACTTAAGAAAAAACATTTTACAAACAAGATAATAAAGATTGACAGGACTTTTTAAAATTCGAGAGGTATAAATAGAAAATGTAAATGAAACAGAAAAGTAATTTGAAAAATGTAATAGAAATATATTCTACTTTATATTACATCTTTTTTGTCATGTTAAAATTGAAATGGGTTTAAATATTCATTTTTTGTTATTTATTTTAAGTATACCTCTGACGTCATTTGTTAAGAAAAAAAAAAATGAATCGAGAGCAAAAACCTGAATACAAAAAAAAAAAACAGTGAAATAAAACAGGAAAAATCAAAAATAAAGAAAAAAAATTAAAAACAAAATGAGAATTGGGGTGAAAATTTATTATTAGGAATCATTGTTTAACCTTGAAAATTACTAAAATATTTGGATATAAGGAATATTTATGTGCGCTACATAAACAAAATATTTGTTTTATTTTGCAAAAATTCTGTCTTAAAAAATTTAAGATTTTACCTTTATAGTTGTACACTATCCAGTAAAGAAATTTCATGTTTTTTTAAAGAGTTTTAGAGAAAAGCGCATAATTGTGTGCTCCAACAAAAGGGCTTTTGTGGTGCAGTAAACGAATTTATACAAAAAGCTTCTGTTATAGCGTTGGAAATAAAGAAGACTTTAAAGTGAAAAAATTTTCACATATCGACCCCGTTTTGCGAAATGTTTGTAAGCAACATTTAAAAAAAAAAAAACTTTTCTAATTCACAAACTGTAAAATTTGTTATATTTGATCGCAAGCCATGTTAACAATTTTTTAGTTTTACCAATTGATGGCAACCAAATAGACTTTATTCTTATAAACAAACATATCCAGGAGCAGACGTACCATCTGGCCATAACCTTCTTATGGCTAACATGTGTATTAAACTCAATTCAAAATCAAAGAGAAAACAACATCGTAAACTTAACACCAGGAAACTTGATAGAGAAGATGTGGAAAATATATGGTGTTCAATGTAAAATACCATTAACACAATTGCTCAAAATACTCTCGGAAAGTGCACAAAGCCAAGGACTAAAAATTGGATGACAACAGAAATGCTGCTAAGAATAAACACCTAAATGATCAATGCCAAGAAATTGAGAGGTTAAGAAGTCTACACGACGATTTCAGTCTACACAAGAAATTGAAAGAAACATCTGGAGTATACCGCAAAACAAATACATCAGTTCTCTACAACAAAGTGTTTAAGATTGAAGAGAAGAAAGCGATTTGGGAAGAATATATTTAACAATTATTTAACGATGACAGAAGTTCATGTTACGACATCACAACAAATGTCAGGAACTTGCGTTACAGACAGTGAAGTAGAAGGTGCAATAAGATCCTTCAAAGATACACGCAGAGAAAAAATATGGTTGGCCATGGTTACGGCAACAACACTATGTTTAATGTAACAATATATTGTTGTCGTACACAAATAATTGTTATTTTTATTTAATATCAACAATATTATAGTTACTGTAAACATATCAATGTTTATCGCAATTATGAATTTGAGTATTGTTGACCGAAAAATAATTATTTTTCTAACAACTTAATTATGATAACTTTCTAAACATATAATATTTCTCACAACCATATCATGATATTTAATAGCCATAACATGATAACTTTCTATACATTTATCATATTATGTTAAAGATGCAATCAAACTATTTTTACTCTAATCATATTATGTTAGCGCCATTTGTAAAATAATTTTGAAGAAGTTGGTCGTTTTTTTATTTGTGAGCGGTTAAACAATTAAAAGATAAAATTCCATAAAAAAAATAAGTTTAAAGAAATTAAAAAATTAAAATATTAACGGAGTTCATTCAAGTTTTAGTGATGTAATAGTGCAAATGCAAAATATCATAGTTTTTTGTAAAATCCAACAACAAACCACACAGAGATTTCGTTATATTTTATAAAAGTGCTACGATATTTCTGTGGTTTTCATGGGCAACCGCGTATGTCTTAAAACAAATTGTTCAGGAAAGCCGAAAACCCATTCTAGATCAAACTATGGGCTAGGTATTGCACATTTTAAACTTTATCATTACGTTACAAAACGGAATTGATCCATCTTTTTTCAAAAAAATATAAAGAGCGTTCAAAATTAGGCAATATGGCATCAACATCTTAACATCAAAAAAATGGACACACGCGGCTGCCCATGAAAACCACAGATTTTTCATTTGCTCTTTTGCAAGCCTTATATTGAATAAAAAATCGATTCAAAAATATTTAAATTTATTTTGTATTTTTATGACAGCTATGAAAGGTGCTGTATCATAATATGATTGCTTCTAAATTTATTATGATTAACATGATGATAATATCGACCCCTTTGCGCGAAATTATCGTATGTTACAAAAACCAAATTTTACAGGACAGCCATTTTTCTACTTTAGTCTGCTATGGCTTGCAATATAAAAATGAAAATATACATTCAATTTTTGGAGCAACGAAGTGGAATTCGCCTACAATATTTTGTCAGGTGACGTCTCCTTGAATGTAGAACAAGATTGCATCAAAAACTCAATTTCAAAAAAATTGGCATATACGATAATTTCGCGCAAAGGGGTCGATATGATTACTTCTTAGCTTATTATGATTAACATGACAATAATATGATTAATTTCTTAGCTTATTATGATTAACATGACAATAATTTGATTACTTCTTAACTTAGTATGATTAACTGAATAATAATATGATTAAGGGAAAAATATTATGATGACATATTACGAGTATATTGAGTCATAATATGTTTCAATAATAATCTTAAAATGGTGACTACAATCATAATTCTTATCATAATATGTTGCTCTTAGAATATGTTTACCACAACCATGTTTTTTCTTTGCGTGTAGGAAGCCCACCGGCCCAGACGAAGTCCCTTCCGATATACTTAAACTTATAAAGGAAAACAACATTCAACTTTTTACAAAACTTTTTAACCTTTTAACTTTTTTTTATGACACGGGCCAATATCCACAAGATTGGCTTAAATCCTCTTAAATACACCAAGAGGTGTAATAAATACCGAGTTTAATAAGTCACGCACTTAAAATATTTCTTAAGATAATTCATAACAGGATTTATGAAAAATGCGAATGTGCTATGGGAAAAACTCAATTCGAAATCAAAGAAGGGCACACGCGAAGCACCTTTTTTGTGTTCAGGTTTTAGTACAGAAATGTCGAAATGTTAACAAGGACGTATTTTTATGTTTCATTGACTACGAGAAAGCTTTTGATACCGTAAAGCATGATAAACTGATATAAAAACTCAAATTATAAATGATAAGGAAATCAGATGTATTAGAAGCTTATACTGGCATCAAACTGCACAAATGGCTATCAATGGAGGTGTGACAGATGAGATAACTATATCTAGAGGTGTCAGACAAGGTTGTTTTCTATCTCCCCTATTACACTATGCGACAGTCAAAATCGGGATGGGATGAAACCAACGGCAAATGTTATATCGGTTAAAAAAGAAGTTAAACGTGTCCCGGCGTTTCGCTGGGTCACGTCTAGGAATCGAGATATATCGATTTGAAGTTAGTTACTATCATATAAGGGAAATTGTTACCTTTGGTGGTCTTTTTTTTGACATAACTCGGGAACCACTAGTCCGAATAAGCTAAAACAAATTGAAAAAAATTAAGAATTACAATTCCTTTAATCTGTTCATACAACGTTTCGCTACATATATAAATAAATGTATGAAGAAAAAAACTATTTTTGCCTAAAAAAATTGAATTTTTTTATTTTTAATTCATAAAAAATCCAAAACGATAAAAAAAAGTGTCAAGTCCTATTACTTTCACGTAAAGTCACATAACCTTTAAACAAAATGAGACATAGATCATGAAAATCGATGGACGCGTTTCGCTTTTATTCACAATTAAGTGAAGGTATCTCATTTTGACAAGAATATTGATTTTATGTTTCAATGAATTTGGATAATATTTATTATATATTATTTATTATAATTATTAACACGTAAAATTAAAAATTATTACAGGTAATTATTAGGTTATTACATAGATACATAGGTTAAAAAAATCGATTAACGCAAAACATATTTTCGTTTGTTTGCGCCCTTTACTTTCTTGCGTGGTGGTTCGCCCACTTGTTCAGAGTCTGTATCGGATGAGGATCTATCTTCATCTGGAAAAATCAATTGTTTTTAATCAGTCAGTTAACTTCATTTTTGTGACTTACCCCCGGAGGAAACTCCCATTGTATATTCTTCTTCTTCATCTTCATTGTCGGGATCGTACGTCTTTTGCGACCACCAACAAATTTCAGCCACCAGCGAATCGAGCCTTTTGCCTTTATGTCGCGTTTCCATTGGCATGGCCACTTGATGGAAGCGCTCGCCATGTTCATCCGACTCTGAGGCTAGCTGCTTGCTGAAGTATTCGAGATGGTGATGCAAAAAGTGAATTTTGAGGGACATATTCACTCCAATTTTCTGAAAGTAGTGCAACATCTTGGTCACAAGAGCGGGGTAATTGTGTGCTCGCGTACTTCCCAAAAAAAATCGTATGACTTTCTTTACTGCCCTCCACGCAAAGTAATCATTACCGTCTAAAGCACCTTTAAATTCCTTTGATTTCATGAGCTTTCGTATATCCGGCCCATTCAGAACACCTTCCTTCAATTTTGCTTCGCTGATTCGTGGGAAAATATTTTCCAAACAATCAAGAATTTTCGGTTGCTTCACAATGGCCTTGATGAAATTTTTTACAATTCCCAGTTTGATATGGAGAGGGGGCATGAGAACGTTCTCCATTGGCACCAGTGGATCATTTACGCAGTTGTGTCCTTTCTCCGTTGGATCTCGAGCAAGCCAGTCATGCGTTTCGTATTGGTTTCCTTTAAATCGGGTATCCCAAAGACACAAGAAACACATGTTTTTCGTATAGCCTCCTTGGAGACCTCTTAGCATCGCCACGACTTTCAGATCACAACTGATCCACCACATGTGATCAGCGTAGCAAACTTTATCCAAAATTATTTTCATGTTTTGCTCATGTCTGTGCTGTAGCCAATGGGAATGCTTGGGTTTTTATTATATTTATGTAGCAAAACGACTTTCAGACTTGATTTCGAAGAATCGATGAACATTCGCCAATCAGCTGCGACATAATTAATGGCCATCGCCTCCATCAGTCCCTTTATATCGTGGCAGTAAACAAATGTGAACCCTTTGTTGAGTGTGTAGTGTGTTGAGTGTGTAGTACCGTTGGAATCGATATCCGGTGACTTTGAGATTAGGCTCCAAATTGTTGCCTTCTTTCAAAAGCTGGGCAAGTTTTTCTGCCTCACGTTGAGAAAGGTTTAATTCTGCAACAATCTTGTCCATTCATGCTTGTGATATTGGAATTATTTCGTTCGATGTGCCGGCTTCTGGTGTTGGTTTATAGGTGAAATCCGATTGATCCATTGTTTCAATAGAAAAAGAAGTTTCTCTATCAGGACTTGGAAGCGGTGGAATTGGTATTTCATCCGAATGCGGTAGAGGTATTTGTGCACTTTTATAAGATATGTAAACTCTTCGTTTAAGGCCTTTACGATTTACTCCACATATTTTGTTTGCGCAAGCGAAACAGTTGTCGGAATTGTGCTCTCCTGGATCAGTCCAAATCGTTGGTACACCAAAACGAAGTGAACTGCGTTTCCCTTGGATCCACATGTTAAGACCATTCTAGCACGTTTTACAAATTTTGTCTGGGACCCACGAAATGCCGCGAATTATTTCGCAATCAAAATAAAGTTTAAAAGCGCGCTCCACTTGCTCAGTGAGTTATGCAGCATTTGTTGAAAAAGCTCTTTTGCCACAAACGTAACAAAATAAATTGATATTTTCTGGACAATTTGCACTAATTTCGGTTTTATACTTTTATTACTTTTTCCTCACTTTAAAAAAACCGTACTTTACGCGTTCGGAGACACTTGTTGAATGATAAAAAATCGATCAGTGAAGACCTATAAATACTACGTAAGTTTCAATATTTTACTGAGAGGTACTTATGAATTCGCGCATCTTTTAAGGGTGGTTATATACCTGATTCGTGTGCCTTTTAAATTTTTCGAAACGTTCTAAAACATGACCACTCACAAATGTAGGTGCAATTTGTGTAAAAAAATCATGCAGGTAGCCAACGGAAAAAACCCAAAAAGTTAAAAAAGTGCACTTTCATTTTAATTGTCCACGCACATTTATGACTTTTTTTAGTTTGTTAATGCTATCATAAAAATCAAATAACCTCTTGTTTATTAATTTTTTTTTAATTCTGACAATCATAAAAAAAAGTCATCAATGTTTTGTCCAAGGAATTTTGAGCATAGCTCGAGCAAATTTTTAAAATGCATACCTTCACTTAATTGTGAATAAAAGCGAAACGCATTCATCAATTTTCATGATCTATGTCTCATTTTGTTTAAAGGTTATGTGACTTTACGTGAAAGTAATACTTTTTTTTACCGTTTTGGATTTTTTATGAATTAAAAAAAAATACAATTTTTTAGGCAAAAAATAGTTTTTTTTCTTCATACATTTATTTATAACTGCGAAACTGTTGCTTAGGTAGCGAAACGTTGTAAGAACAGATTAAAGGAATTGTAATTCCTTTTTTTAAATTTGTTTTAGCTAAATCGGACTAGTGGTTCTCGAGTTATGTCAAAAAAAGACCACCAAAGGGGACAATTTCCCCTATATGATAGTTACCAACTTCAAATCGATATATGTATCTTGATTCCTAGACGTGACCCAGCGAAACGCCGGGACACGTATAACTTCTTTTTTACCGATATAACTTTCCCCGGTAGCTTGAACCCTTCCCGATCACTGACCCCTACCATTTGTCTCACAGTGTTTTTGGTAAGAAATATGAGTGATCCCAGATATTTATTGTTTTTGCTCTAACGCTTCTAGTTTCCCAGAAAATCGAGTTTAAAGCTTTTCATACAAAATTAGTCCAACAATTGATTTTTGGTAAAAAATATGAGTGATCCCAGATTTTCATTGTTTTTGCTCTAGCTCTTCTAGTTTCCCAGAAAATCGAGTTTAAAGATTTTCATACAAAATTAGTCCAAAAATTGGTAAGAAATATGGTACGATTCACTGAATATTCCTTTGTTTTTACGGAATTCGCGGTTGAATTTTTGACAGCAAAAATTAAATGAACCTTTTGTTATTTTAAAATACAATTTCATTTAATTTTACAAAAAGAAAAATTTAACTTAATCAACGGACAATGTTAACTGAAACTGAAAATCCGTATGAATAGGCACTTAGTTTTTTGAATGAATGTTAGAATCAGTTAAAAATAAATTAGCTCGGAATTTTAAATGTTTATTTATTTAAAACTGACAACGGAATACTTCTTAAATAAACTACAATCCGTTACTCTATAGGCATTAATCAAATGTCCCCGTGTGTGCGCGGACACTTCACATACTGGTAGCAATTTGAGTATATGTTCCAACAAAATAATATCCTCTCCGCTTGTTTAGGAGTCGAAGCTATATAAGCGGCATCTTTCGAACAGCAACATCACCCAGGGAGCCTCCACAGACCAAAACTTAAACTAGCCTACAACTCTTTAATTGCCACCTCAAACTTTATTCCAATCTAACTAACCGTTTAGAAAATCTATTATTATTTCCATTTTTTTTTTTTTTTTTTTTCAAAATCTCCCACTGTGCATTATGTATAGTAATATTTTGTATTCAGCTATCTCGGGGGAAATTTTACTAAAGCGAAATTATGCAAATATTTACAAGAAATAAGTTGAAAAGAACACTGAGTGTATAATTAGGGAATGATGATTATTTATGAACTTTTCTATTTCCATAATTATATTTGAATTATTACCTTATAGTTCTCAATGTTTTAGAGAAGAATTGCTTTATAATTGTTTCTAATTCTTATATCCTGGTAAATATGAATATTAATTTGCAAACACTGATACATTTATATAAACGGTTAAAATAAAATTAAAGTGAAAAATGTTATTAATGTTTAACAAATTTTTAAATTCATGTGTATGTTTGTACATATCGCGCCAGTTCCTCTAAAGGGGGTTAACTCGAAATCTTTAAATTTCCTTGCAAGAAAACGTTTTTTTTTTTTTTCTTTAATTATCTTTTTATTGCTATTGCAAAATATGTTAGAGCTTGAAAAATTACCCTTTATGCAATATTATTTCAATATAAATTTTAAATGAAACACAAATTAGCAGTTTTAATTTATATCTGTGGTCTTTTGACAAAACATCTTAAGTCAAATTTAAAAAGTTGAAAAAAATGCTGTTAATTAAACGAATTTTCCTTCAAAATACATTTTTCTTTACGTTTTTAAAATTTTGTTTTATAAACGAAATTTGTCTTTAATTTCGGTTTATTTTATTATTCGATAAAACTGATTTTTTCACCGATTTTTTTTAAAAACTTCTCGACTTAAGATGTTTTGTCAAAATGTCACAGGTATGTAACTTATTTTATTAAAACAAGTGTAATAATGATACATATTTAAATTTTGTTTTCAACGGTGCTACGGTATTCACCTTTGGGGCAATGCCTCGGTCTCTTATATCGAAAAAATTCGAAGGCGCCAAAATAAACTTCTTCGAATAATCAAAGCCGCTCCCTAGTATCTCCAACATCCATAAGGATCTCAATGTAAATTATGTAAAAATTATGTTGACATATTATGCACTAAAATATTTAAAAAGGCTTGAACAACAACCAAATCCACTAGCTCGAAATATTTTAAATCATGGCGGCCACACTCGCTTAAGAAGAAGAGACACTGCAGCACTTTTTTGTCTGGCACTGGCAGGACATAAAACAACGAATTAGGATACGATCTGATTATTTATGGTTAGTTCACATTCAATATAGTCAATAAATTAATATTAGGAAAAAAAAACGTTTGCCCGTTAGTCAAATTCGGACTCTGAATCTTCTTGGATACTAGATTTTAACAATTAATCTTGTACAGCTTAAGAAAGACGATCAATGTGTTTATATGATGTCTTCGAGGATATCAATGATACAACGGGGTCTGAAGAACAGAGTAACGCATTTAATAGATCTCTAATGGTAAATTCTCGAGACATTTTTCTAGTGTAAAACTCCCTTTAATTTATGTAGTATTTATTTCTTGACTTGCTTTCTCTAAAAACATTCCAATGGGAAAATATCCAGATTTTATTATTTCATCACAATGAATAAAATGCATTAAAAATTGACATTGTATTTCAGTTTAATTTGCATAATATCTTTTGCTTTTCTAAAATTTTTGGATAAAGGATTCCTGATGATCTGCCCTAAGCAACCAGTGAAATGCGCATAGGAACTAGCTTATCCTCCAACAATAAATTCTAAAGAATGAAATTTATCAAGAATGAAAATTGGGAATTTAGCACAACAAGCAAAATCTGAATAACAAGTTGTTTCGGATCAAATTACAACAAAATCGTATAGAAGTTCAAACAAATAAATAATAATAAAAACATGTTAAATCAATTAAAATGGATAATCATTCAAAAAAGCAAACTTCGATCTACCAAAGGTTAAAATACAATTTGGTTTAAGGATTGATGTTTGACTATTGACATCAGCAGTCGTCGATGGGTGCGAGTGTAAAACGGCAAATCCATCTGAGGAGATCGAGTGGTTGCGATCGAAACATGTTCGAGCCCCGGCCACGGTCAAAAATGAAAGATTATCAATAACAATTTTAATTAATTTTCATGTTGTAAAATTCCTTTCTTCATAAAAATAATTTAATGAAAATTAAATTTGATGAACTTAAGCCTAATTAAAAATATTAAAAATTTGGATTAAAAACCATAAATAGTTCAACAAAATAACCACAATACTAATTAAAAATAAGAAAATTTGAAACAGATACGTAGTTCGAAAAACTGATGTATAAGTCACATACGCAAGTCTCTCCAAAAATTGCCGGGGTACTCGTGTATACTGTTTTTGTACGTAAATCTATAAAGACTTAGAAAAGTTTTCAAAACAAGACTTTTTCTGTATTAACGCTTCTAAGCCTAAACCGAAATAGCAAATATATAAGGCAAAAAAAAAAAAACAATAGTTACTTAGTCCGAAAACGTCCAGCATTGCCGATTCAACGCTAACAAATTTGATATGAAAATCAATACAAAATTACAACCCGATTTTTCTCAGTGTTTAAAAGAACATACATACATATTTTTAGAACCAGGTAACTTAAGTCCTACACGTAACCACTAGTTTCATTAAAAAAATATTTGCTTTTGCAAAACATTTTGCTAGATCAGACATAATTTAGCAGTTTCTAAATTATATTATACAATCAGTTATCTTCATACAAATCAAGTTAAAAAAATCAATAGAAATTGTTAAAAAGAAGACGCTATAGTTTGATAAATTTACTGGTCACCCTTTTTTTGATTTTTCCTCAAATATTTTTTATGTCTGAACATACCTTTAGTAATAACTAAATTTTTTTTAAATACATACACTAATTTGTTCACTTTAATGCTTGGTTGTTTTTTTTTTATTTTTCCGCCTCTAGATTGGCCTTACTTCCCAGTGTGAACCGGTGCGATATGTATGTAAATAAAATTAAAATTATTTTCTACGAGCCTCATAAATTTTGTTTGAACTTGAAAAAATAGAAATAAATATTTTTTTAATGAAACCGTTTCATAAGATTAATGTTTCAACTGTTTTTTTGTATATATAGTATATTTTGCCCTAATATTTGTTGTTTTTTTATATCACCATAAATTAAAAAAATTTCTAGCATTATTGGAATGCTAAAACAGTCTTTAATGCATTCTATTACATGACAAACCATACAACCACAAACTTGTATGTCGAATATGTGTGTTAATATTTCTTGTACTTTTCAAACATTTTTAACTTATCAGACATTCATGGCAACACCCTCACCACTTGAACATAAATTTTTTATGACATTTATATATTTTTTTCGGAAATTTACAAAATATAAAAAATTAAATGGATTGTAATAAAATCTACGAATATTTGGTGTAACCAATTTGCCCGTTTGTCGCATATGTTTTGCATTACATATTATATGATGTTGCTGTTACATACATACATTTATTTATTAAAAATTTAAAATTAAAAAAAAACATAATAAGTATAAATTCTTGCAAAATATATATTGTATATGTACATTAGGGCGGTCGTTAACTGTATGGAGCATATTTGTTTTCTATTTTTCTACATACCAACCCCCAATTCGGTGGATTTTGACCAAAAAAAAAAAAAACGACGCCAATCGGAGAATGCTAAGCCGTCCCTCACGCCCGCCAAAGTTTAAGGCCCGTTTTCACGACTTACCTTTAAAGTTCGATATAGTTAACGCTACATTTAGCACTAGTGAGGAATAAAGTTACCTTCAACTATCGTTTCGTTTTCACAACTTCTGTATAAAATAAACTTAGCATTTTTAAAAAAGTGGCAATACTAAAGAAAATACCGATTATTTTTGCCAAAATAGAAATACGAACTGGCAACTACGTACTTTTTTTACATTTACTAAATATACGTATAATTGGAGTTGCCATATATAAAAAATATGTGAATATAATATGGCAATCTCAAATCTAAACCTTACGACAAAAGTTAAAGGTAGAACGTTCCTCTATTTAGCTTATTCTTCACTTTAAGGTTAAAGAGAACTTGTGATAATTAAAAACTCATTATCTGTTCGATAACTTCCTACATTTAGCTATCGTTAAGTCGTGAAAACCGGTCTAAGAAAAATCTTTAAGTCCGACTTGAATGCTTCAAAACTTGGAAAATATTAATTTTACATAAAATCGTTTACATATTTTGTGCTTGTGTGCGTTTAAAAATAGTCAAACGCATATCATTTGTTTCTAACATACCTACCCGCTAATTCTATTCTTTTAGGGGGCTCCCATGTCAATACAGACTAGAAGTATATTGAAGAAAAAGCCTCATAACTGCCAAGGAATCGCGCCTAAGGGGATAAAATGTATCACGGACCTCAATGAGCTTTTTGTCCTCAACATTTTCTCAGTACATACTTAACCTTTATCCCCACCCCTTAGGAAGGCTCCCAAACAAATATTACGTTTTATGAAATTCTTAAATTTAATTAAAATTGTTCATCTTAATCAAAAATTGTAATAAAATTTTGCAATAAAATGGCATCGGTTTGTTTTTGCATATTGTTGCATATTCTGGTGAAAATGCATATTTTGGCATATTTAGGTTTTTAATGCATATTTTTGCATTTTTTGTTATTTTTGAGGGATTTGCTTTCTAATTTTCATATTATAAAAAAGTTCTTAGAAAAACTTTTAAATACACAAAAAAAAAACTTTCCAAAAAAATGTTTTAATAATAAATAAATTCCTTTTCAATGAAATGTATCCCTTGATTCCTCTTTCACCACAGCCAGTAATAGCAAAATAGGGGCCTGGCTACATGCTTAAGAATTCTATTCAAAAAACTTCGAGAAATTAAAGAATGTTAAAACGAGTTTGTTGATGCCGATCAGAGAACGGCTTTGTGAGATTGCAAAAAAATCGCATTTAATGAATACCAACAAATTACACTCGCTTACAGTCATACAATCAAACTTGCGCAACTGCACACATTCGCTGATGGTTTGCAGTCATTCAAATAATGCACATCGTGCTTTGTTATTTATACCATCGTTTAGCTTCGTTTTTTAATTAAGATGTTTGTGTGTTCGGTGCGACAATGATTGTTTTAATAAAGAAAAAAAAATACAAACAAAAAAGCCAGAAATCAAACAATCATTACTCATGTAGGCATTCAGCAGTTGCTATGTAGTACAAGAAAAAAAAAATTTTAATGAAACGCAAACGCACTAGGTAGCGACTCGTACTCATACCAATTTAGTTCGTCGTTGCCTCATCGAGTGGACAATGACTACGTGAATGCAAAGCCATAAGAATGTTTGCCTTTTGACTCAGAGGAGTTTGTATTATTGCGTGCGCCAACAATAAATGCAAACAAACACTTTCAATAAAAAACTCACACATGCACAAATCAAATGTGTACAAAACGATGTCAAAATGACCAAAGTTAATCTTTGTTTTGCAGGCATAGAGTTAATGTAAATTTAAGCGTATGAATAAATCAACAAAAATAGTTGATTTTGCAGTTCTCTGATGCCGATGATTGTGCAATTAAAAAAGAAATATTAAATTTAAATAACATCAGAAGTCAATTAGCATTTTTATTTTCCTATTACGGATATATTTGTGAAACAACAACTAATAAGGAGGGATTTAGTTCACTTAATACTCAAGTCGAATTAATTGATATTGCAAAACGTAAAGTTAACAATATAGAAGGAAGAATAGCCCGACAAATTAAAAAAAAAATCAAAACGTTTTGCAAAAAAAATTACAGATTTCAAAAAATAAAATAAATTTCAAATATTTTTTATCTGATCTGGAATCAAAGTGGGATCTGAAAATAAGTTTTTTCAAAATGCATTGGCATTCTTCAAGTACAAGACAAAGTTTTACTTTTAACAAAACAGTACTGATTTATTTAAACAAATAAAAATTTTAATTAGTTATTTAAGTTTTTTAAAGATATTTGAATAGCAATTTTTTTTTTGTTCTTAGTAAAATAAAGAAAACGATTTTTTATGGAAATTTTTCAAGTTTTTGGTGCATATTTTTTATTCTTTTATTGCATTTTTTCGATTTTTTTGCATATTTTATGCACATATTTTTGATTTTTATTGCATGAAAATCTCTTCCCTATTAATCATTAAAATTTTTTTGTTTGCAACTTCGTTTTTTGTATGTCTAGAAAAAATTATAAGCATTGCTGCATTTTTTAATTTTATATGATTTTTTAAAGAACAAAACTTTTGAAATTTTGCTAAAAAATTATTTTTTTTTTTTTGCCAAAAAAAAATTATGTTTCTAAAACGACTGCGCATATTATGCGGATTTTTGGTTTTTTTTTTAGTTTTAATAAACTAAACCGTTTTTGAGTTACGCGAGTATATGTTGTGCAACGTCTTCAATTTTCGAAATAACGGTACATCTCGAAAACAAGAGCTAACCTTAAAAACGGTTAGCACCACTGGATTCAGCATACTCGAATTAGGTTAAAACGCCAGGTGCAAGTGAATTGAATAGAAGTTAAGGTAAACTCTACAACAACACTGCTTCTGTGGTCGGGTTGTCAAAAATATGTTTGTTTACATAAAAAATATACAAACTTTGAAAAGTCGACCACCGAAAAAAAACACCATATGTTGACTTGACCCTTCCCAGTAAATTCGCCTTGGCCAGGGGCCCGGCTGGTCGGTTTTTTTAAATATAAAAAATAATGTTTTTCAACAAAATTAAAGATACGTGATTCATAGAAAATGCGTTTCTTTAATAAATTAAAAATTCGATATTATTTTTGTTTATTTTGTTTAATAAGAGATTAAGGAAAGACTTGTTAACAACTTTTCTACAAAATTATTATTATTTTTTAAATTATGAAACATAAAAGTAAGATTTCATGTAAAAATATAATCTCTCTTAAACTTTGGTGGGCGTGAGGGACAGCTTAGCCTTCACCGATCATCCTTAAACTTTTTTTGGCATTGTTTTTTATCAATACCCACCAAATTGGCAGGTGAGACCGACCTAAAGAAATTCAACTTTTGATTTTAACGGTCACCCTAATGTACATACATATGTACATATACTAGCTGATCCGACAAACGTTGTTCTGCCATACAAATTATTTCAAATCATTATAATGGTTACTCAATAAATAATATCGAATGTATTTTAAATGTTTGGGGACTGTATCTATGACAGCAAGAGGAATGTACCGCTGAAGAAGATGACCGCCGAAAAAAAAAAACAAAAAACACCAACCATTTATTTTTTAATTCAATGTATTTCGTTAACGCAACAGACATATGTATGTATTGTTTGATCTCTTGAATGTGATATAAAAAGTAAAAATGTAATGTATTTTTTTTTCGAAAATAAGAAAATTTAATAAATAAAATCAATATTAATTTCGAAAAGTAATTGAGTGTACGATATTTTTTGTAAGTCCGTCTTAAGCCAACACAAATAAGCTCGATGGTTTTTTAAGTGGAATTCCTAATAATTATAGTTAAAACCACTTTCATATTATAAAAGGACATACCTCCATTTACTTTACTAGAAGGAACTTGCAAACGTAAATTTAAAATTTACAAAATTTTTCTCCAAATTACTTAAAAAAAAAAAAATAAATAAATAAATGAACCCTTTACCAGCAAGTTAGCCACATTGACAGTATCCAGCTGTAAGACACGAAATTCTGTCTGCCTTAAATGAAATGTTTTGAACTATTTTTACAGGGTTATTATTCCCAAATTTAAGAAAATATATGTATATTTTATATTACACTGTTTGTAATTTTTTAAGTCATGGAAAAATAACCATACACGGACAATTAATAACCATAAAGGAAAATAACCATATACGGACAATAAATAACCATAAAGGACCAAAAAAAAAAAGACCCGTGTCTCCCAGTTTTGCCCAAAGTAATGCACTTTTTTTATGGGCCCTTAAAGATTTGGGGCCTCAGTGTCATTTTTGCAAAAAAGTGATCATTTTCTCAGGCTCATATCTTGCAAACCGTTCGGAATTTTGTGTTACTCTCTGAAGCAAAGTTGTAGCTCTTGTCAAAAAGAACCAAAATTCTGAACATATAAAATCAAAAAAACTTCATCTTCAAAATCAAAAATCGCAAAAAAAAACTTTAAAAAACTCGATTTTCTTTTGCCTTTTTTCGCCGGTTCAGGTCCATAGGTTGCAAACCGTTCAAAATTTAAGGAAACAAAATTCAACTACAAAATTGTACCTAAGATCTCAATAAACAATTTTCTAGAACATGCAAACTTCCTAGGAACGGATCTTAACGCCGTTTAGGTAGCGCTTATATAGCCGCAAAAGTGAAATATTTCCCAAAAATGTTCACTTGTGCGGCTACATAAGCGCTACCTAAACGGTGTTAAAAATCATTTCTAGGAAGTTCATATGCTCTAGAAAGTTGTTTATTGAGACCTTATTTTTATTTATTATTATTTTTAATTTATTTTTAATTTTATAATAATAAAATTATTTTTTATTTAAATAATAAAAATTATTTTTTAACACATTTTTAAAAGTTTTTGTTGTAAACAAGAACATTAAACATGTGTTTGAATAATTTTAGCTAGTAAAAATTTTACTAGCAGAATTTTAAAAACAAATTTTTTTGTCATCAACATCAAAATATCAGAATATCTGATATTTTGAGATTGCACTGTTCACCTGTATTTATGCTTAGATGTACAAATGTTTTTATATGTATTTATCTATCTATCTATCTATCTATCTATCTATCTATCTATCTATCTATCTATCTATCTATCTATCTATCTATCTATCTATCTATCTATCTATCTATCGACAAACCTATCTATTTATCTATCTTCCTATACACATATGTATGTATTTATCTATCGACATATCTTCCTTTCTATCTGTCTATCTACATATCTTTCTATATCAACTATATTTTAATGTCAAGTACACCACACTGTTGCATAACAAACCTCTTCATACTACTTCTACTTCTACTTTTTAGTTCGATTTGCTATTAAAGCATGTTTTATAAACTATAATTCATTTATTAAGTTTTGGTAACATCTTCCGAGACAAGCAACAAAACTTGTAGCACATTATTCAAAATGCGTTCTCCACGCATCTTCTCGCCCTACTCAATCTGCAGTTAAATACATTTTCGTCGTCACTAAGACGTTTGCCAGATTTTGGCTTAAAAGGTTTCATGATGCGACGATTTAATGGGAATGCATCATCTGCAACAAACACGTAGGGAGTTTCGTTGTCTGCCTCTACTGGAAAAGATAATCTGTTTTGCAGGATGGCAGCTCCAAGTGAACATTTTCCAAAAACCTTCGCATCGCCTTTGCTGCCGAACGCACCAATATCTACATATGTGAATTGATAATCACCGTCGGCAACAGCCATTATAACGGTGCTAAAAAATCCCTTATGCTACGGTCACACTTGTCAAATATTTGACTAACAAAACGGGACCAACTAGCAAACTAAATAATCATTACCTTTAATTCCAATATTTATTTTGATTGTAATACCACATCTTTAAAAGAACAGTTTTTTGATATGTCTAGTAGTATAATAAATTTATTTTGTGATATAAAGACCATATTAAATCTCACTTACTATTAACAAAAGTAGAAGTTACGCTTATTTGGTCAAATATTTAATAAATGTGACCGTAGCTTTAGAATAAAAATGAATCAGTATTAAAAACTTATTGGTTGTTCGAATACAAAAAGTACCTTATAGTTATAAAATAAACTACCAGATCTTGGGGGGCATTTGACTGACACATGTTTCCCGTCTACTGATCCAACACAGTTTGGAAAATTCCACTTTTTATATTTTTCCGAAATGCGCGCTAATTCTTCCTTTGTCATTGGGGGAATTTGATCTTTTAGTGCTATACATATGGCAGTACAAACTTCGGCAATTAATAACCCAAACTTCTGTTTGCTAATTCTATAGCAACTAGCAATATGGCGCTGCAGTGTTCCACATGCAAAGTGTCTGAGAAATTACAATAAATGAATATAACAGTAATAATAATTTTGCAACTACATGTGTATGTACTTACTCCAACAATATAGCCAACTTGTGCTTAGGAGAAATACCATCATTAGGATTTGTGTTTCTCTTCGGTTTAAGTAAATGTTCCACTTTGCTCAATATATTTAAAAAGGCTGATATGTCCATGTGAAAGTTTTCTTTAAAAGTTTTATTTTCTTTATCCATAACATCGAACTAAAGAAATACAGCCATATTCATAAAAAGTTCTTATTTTAAGCTTATAGTACGTAATAACTATTAAACGCTTATAAGCCTCTTATAAAAATTTGTATTCATAAACGTACAATAACAGCTTTTTTACTATTAGCTGTATGCAGCGATATTCTGCTTAAGTATGGCAACTTTCTTTATATTTGGCTGCCATTTTATTGTTAGTGATGCACGAAACTTCTATTCGGTTCACATGATATTCTATATTTAAATTTTTTTTATAATTTTTTTTTAATTGTAGACCTTCAAAGTTATTCTTATCAAATAAAACTACATCGCATTTTAGTTTCTGAACAAAATGTTTCCGAAAGGTATCATAAAAACTTTTGTTTGAACCTTTTTTTAATATACGATAAGAAAGTATTCGAACAAAAAGTTTGTTTACTTTTTATTAACAACACTATTATTATGATTTGCTTATTTTATTTTTTGTTTAATATTTTTGAACAATAATTTGTTGTTTTAAACAAAAAAAACAACTAGTTGCAATAATTTAATAAATAATTAAAGAGAATATCTGCATTTTCCCCTGAACATATTCATTTAAATCATATAAATTTTTTTTCAAATAATTATCAATATAACTTTAAATTGGTTGTCTAAAATAAAAAAAAAATTAGTAAAATGTATTTAACATGTCCATATTAATAAATAAAACATTTTTGTCATTATTTTTTAACATACATATTTCAGAAAAATAATATCATAAAATGCAAATACTTATCAAAATGTCATTTTATTTTTGGTTTAAAGAAGGGCAAACCCAACAATAAATTTTCTTACTTTATGAATGGTTTATTAAATGTTCAATAGACTATTTTTCGTTTATGAATACAACTTTAGCAATTTTTGCTTAAAAACGGTCAATTAATCATCAATAAGTTTTTATGAATACGGCTGTTAAGTATAATAATAATTTACATATGCATACTTTAAATGCGTCAATAATTTACCAAATTATACTTACATCTGAAGCAAACCTTCCTTTATCATTTCTTTCCTGAAGTATCCATTTCTTTATGAAATTTTTGTTATATTTGTATATCAATTAAATTTTTTTTCTCACTTAAATAAAAACATATGACTTTTGTTTACATAATGGAAACAATGTTGCATACTTAAAGGCAATAAAAACGACAATTTTATTAAAAATCATGGCGTTGTCAACATTTGTTATTTGTCAAAATTTTTAAACGAAAAATCAATGTTGCTCAACATATTTCGCAAATTTGAACAGAGTACTAGGCTTTAAATGTCAATGCTCTTTTATCACTGTCTCTTTGCAAGTTTTTCGATTACGTGAACACATTTTAGTAATAACCAATATAAAAATAAGCAATAAGTTTTTATTTAAGCAAACCGTTTATTAAAAAAAATAGAGAAAGTCTCAAAAAATATTAAAAAACAATTGAGCTGTTTTGTGTTATGTGCTGTTTTCACAACATAAGTGAAAGAAAAATGCTTAATATATTTAATGAATCATTTTCATAAAAAAAATTTCACTGGTTAAATGAAAATTTTCATTGTGCAAATGGAATTTCGTAGTTATAATGAAGTATTTTCGTTAAAATCGATTCATTGGATTTCGTAATAACGTTAAACATTTTCATTGGATATATGAAAACTAAAGTCTGTCCAAGTTAAACAAAAAATTTTAATTGGGAACATAAAAAAACAATATACAAACATAACTATATTCATAAATTAATACAAAATTATAGTGTCCTTAAAAAAATGTTTAGTTGTTAATTAAAAAATTTGAGATTTGATTATTTAACACATCTAATGTTATATGCCATTAAATTTATGAAATCAAAAATTTTTTTTATAAAAGCAACATATTTCAATAATTGAAAAAAAAAATTATTTTTAACATTCAAATAACTCTATAGTCTCAATAATTAAAAGTATAAAAATATTTCGAAAAAGCATGCCTTCATAAATTTAAATTTTCATTATGACAATGAAAAATGTCATTATATATGAAATATTATATGAAATTATAAATTATATGAAATATAATATGAAACAAAAACTTTCAATCCATAAATATGTATGTTTTTAGTTTTCTTTAATATGTACATACCTAAATACATATAGTATGTAGTAAGTAATGAACAAATAAATGTTCTCCCTTAAAAAAACACACCTTTATTTTAAACTGTTGTCAACCAATTGATGTATACGAAAAAGCTTGTTCTCTCTCTATGTGGTCTTTTTTATTATGCGTTAGCAAAAAAAAATCAACGATGTTATTGTTGTTATGTTATGACAATTTAATCTCATACTTACGTTCTTAAATAATTAAGTACTGGGGCTAGCTGGTAGTGAGCCAGTCTATCAGCGCCGAGGTTGCGGGATCGATTCCCGCCAGCGACTCTGGTTAAAAAAAAAGTTGAATAAGAACAACTTTGATTATTTAAAAAAAAAAATCGAAATTTAAAAAAACAAGTTAGAGTGCTATATTCGGCTGTGCCGAATCTTTGATACCCTCTACCGACAGTTCGAATGTTTAAGGAGTAATATCTGTATGATGTCTTTTTATTATTATTATCTTAAACTGTGACGATTTGTTATTAATTATGGTTTTAGGAGACTAAACTGTTTTCCGGGAGTAGGGCATATATGGGGCCTAGGGTAAATTATGTACCGATCTTCACGAAATTTCACAGTATCATTTATAGTCCTATAAAATTGTGACGAGCCAAAATTTGTTATGATTGCATTATTTTTTACGGTTTTAGGCGTACTAAACTGTTTTCCGGGAGTAGTGTTTATATGGGGCTTAGGGTAAATTTTGTACCGACCTTCGCGAAATTTTACAGTGTCATTTCTAGTCGAATAAAACGGACTTGTACAAAATCTTATGTCATTCCGTGCATTTTTGCATCATTTATGTTAGTTTTTGTAACAAAATTATCAAGTTTTTGAAGATTTTGCTGAAATTCAATCCCAAACTGCTTAGGATAACTACAAGCAATTTGACACCTAGTTTGTTTATTTCTTTTGAGTTTTTCGAAAGTGAGCGTGTTTTCAACAGACGGACAGACGGACAGACGGACAGACAGACGGACATGGCTAAATCGACTTAGAATTACTCAAGCAGCCAGAATATATATACTTTATGGGGTCTGAGATGAATAATAAAAAAGTTTCACACGGAATGACAAACTTAGTATACCCGCTTCACAACTAATTGTGGTGGAGGGTATAAAAATGTCTATCAGCGCCGAGGTTGAGGGATCGATTCCCGCCAGCGACTCTGGTTAAAAAAAAAAAAGTTGAAGAAGAACGAACAACTTTGATTAAAAAAAAATCAAAAAAAAAATTTTTTTACTTTTTTGAAAGTATTCATCCAATGAATAACATTCATAGATCTTATGTAATGTTTCATTAAATACATTTTAATGAAACAGGTTTCATTGATCCAACGAAGCGCTGCATAGGTTCCTTTTTAATGCAATTTTTCATGGGGTTAATGTCAAAATTCATTGGTATTCTGAAGAAAATTCTTTCAGTGTACATGTTCGTATAATTGTTTTTTGTATTTATTAATATAATAAAAGTACCAATTCATTTATGATTTATGATTTATGTTTTTTCCCATTGGATAAAATATTTGAATTATTCGAGTAATTCGAACAATTTAAAATCCTTACTCGATTAATCGAGCAAACTTAAAATTCAAAATCGATTAATTTCTTACTCGAACAAAACCAAAAGTCAAATAATCAGATACTCTACCCACTGTGCGCTGTAGTATATTTTTAGAAGATCACTTAATACTCCACTATTAAAAATCGTATTCGAAATATAAAAACTATTATAAAAATTTAATTGTATCCGGTATTTTGTTTAAATTGCATGCAATATTTAAGTCATATTTGTATATTTGTTACTCAAAATAATTAATACTTCCACAAATTAAACGGCAATTTGAAACATTAAAATTGCAATTATTTTTAAATAAATCTAAACAAAAGTATGACAAAAAATTTTAAATTGACCTTAATCTGTCAATAGAAAAACTGGAAAATAAAAATCATAAAAGGCGCCTTTTAAAACAAAATCAATGCAAAAGTAAAATACTTGAACTTGAAATAGTCAATTATATTGCAAATTTGTTGATTTAGTTTTTTTTTTTTTTTTGTTGATACCGTGCTATTTTAGCAGTGCAACATCTTCAAAACATTGCTATTACATTGACATTATTACAGTACAGATACATACATACATATTCATACAATCATAATTGTAATCGAACATCAACTCAAACACAAAAAAACATTTTGTTAGAATGTTTGTATAGTATATACTACTATAGATATGTGTGCATATTAAATTGTCTGCAGTATATAAATGCTACAAAATTATGATGATTTCAATTATAAACGCTTCAATATCACTTAAGTGTTGCACCGCAAAACTCATTGAATGCAATGCCAAGAATTATCTGTTGTACGATTAGTTAATATATTATGTATATTAGATATGCTCGTGCATACATACATTCACATACACATTTACATTGTACATGCAGTGCATTGCTTTGCAACCATTCATTAATTATTGATTCTTTCAGTGACTGGATGGGCATTACATTAACTTATAATTATTTTGATTTGAAACAAGAACAATAAATGCTTCATCATTGCCATCATCTTAATTAATTTTATAGATTTAGAATGGTGACACATTTTGTTTCGATTTATTAAAATTTTTTGGAAAGCTTTACAAATTTAAGTAACAAAAATAGTAGATTTACTGCCTGTCCCTCGATTTCGAAAGGAAATTTCGTTCGCTTAACTTACATATAAAATCAAAACAAATTTGTATACACTGTTTTTATTTTAAATGTTAGCTAAGCGCTTGAAATTTTCAAATAATATCGAGGGATGGGCAGTTAAATAATCAATTATGAAAGTTACAAAGTGTTCTATTGTGTACACAAAAAAAAAATCTCCAAAATGTTTCACCAGTTAAAGCATTAACTAAAATAAAATCAGTTTTAATTAAAAATTTAATCAAGTAAATTAAACGTTTAATTAAATGAATTAAACTTTTAATTGATAATATTAATTTGTTTACTGGTGCAAATTTAATTAATTTTTTAATTAATATCACAAACTTTTTAAATGAAATCAATTTTTGTCTGTGTAGTATTACAGAAATGACGAAACAACTTTGTTAACTATTGGGGAATTGAGAACGTACGGTACGTTCGTAAATGCATCATTAGCGCATTGGTAAAGTTAAATGTTCGAAAACGATCAGAATGCCGCCAGACATTACGTAAATTCAATGTTTGACCGAAATCTAAACAAATTCCTAAGAATGAAGTCAGATATTTGCAAGAATTGTCTGATTCAGACAACGTTTTCAAGAGTGTTTAAATTCATGTTTTTTTACTCCAATGTGAGAAATTGCGTCGTGCACTTCCTATATAGAATTTTTTTATTGTTATACTATGTTCACACTTGGAGTTTTAAGCGCGTTTAAGCACCTCGAACGTGATTAAGGTGTAATCACATCAAAATCGAGATGATTACCCATACATTGAAGTGATTTATTAATCACTTTAAATTGATATGATTACAACTAAATCACTTTATTAATCACATAGAATCCTTTGAGCATACCGCAAACTGAGTATTATGTAGAATCGGCCAACATGAACGTACCCCTCACGTGTACAACCAACCACGATTTCTTCTTAACGTTTTTATTTTTTCCTTAAATAATTCATAAATAAACACAATTTTAACATTAATATGTTTAAAATAATCTTCTGATAACTTTATAAAAGTATTTTTATCCATTCTTAATACTTTATAGATATAAAAATTTGTTTGTTGTGTTTTTTTCTAAATCAACTGTCATCTTAATCATCTCATATGTAATGTGAACGGCTTTGATAAGTTAAATCAATATTTTGCTTAAACGCGTTTAAAAACCCAAGTGTGAACATAGTATTAGCTTATTAACCTGTTTTAGAAACAATATAATTTTCCACTTTTGAATTTGGAAAAAGGTTTTTAGTTGATTATTATTAGATACATGGTTTTGTAATTTTGCATACAATGGTAGTAAAAAAATTCAGCCTACAGAAAAATTCGGCCAAATTAATTCCGAACACCGACTATTGACCGATTAGCAATTTTTGGCCAATACAAAGCCGATAGTCGGTCAGCCGTTTATTTGACGTACAGATAAATTCAATCCGCTGACTCCTAACATTTACATCTATTTTGAGAGGTATTGCCAACTGAAAATAACCACCCTTGCCGTGGTTAGCAAAAACGACAACAAATACTATTAAGCTGGAGGTCCACACCACGCGTTACACGCATTATCGCTGTCTATGCAGCTGTCAAAAAAGTAGAATCTGTGTAGTTATATGTAACAAGTTACATGCACAAAATCGTAAAATGCATTGAGGCGTTGAATGCGAAAAGTAGGTTTACTTTCTACTTTTGTCAGCGTCATAAGCAGCATTCGAACAAATCAGCTGGTTTACACAAATAAAATATAATTTTTACTTGTGGTGATGCCGCATAAAAAGCGTGGCATGTAACTTGAAACATAAATCGCATTGAAGGTAAAAAAAATCATACAATGCGTAGAGGCGAAAACGCGTGGTGTGGAACTCCAGCTTTAGAAAAAAGGTTATCGTGGTTGGCGTTATTGTTGCAAAAACTGTCGTTTAGTTTTTTAATCACGCGTATATTTTCAAACTTTCGTCTCAGATTTCTGCAGATTTCTCTGTAGTTATTAAAAAATGGGACAAACAATTTTTGTCTTATACTATTTTTGGATCATAAAATTTGTGTATGTATAATTTTTGTGTAGCTTCGCCAGAACATTATTTTTAATAAAAGTAAAAAGTTTTTGGTATCTTTTAAAATGTATTACTAATAAATTTTCTCTTTTTTCCTGTCTATACTCTTTTAAATTTATTGTTGAATATCCCAGTAAAAACTTCGCCTACAAAATAATGTGTTGAGTAATCAGAAAAACATAAAGAACTACTTACAATTCTACTGAAAGGACTAATGAATTTTACAAGGGATCATTTTTTTTTAATTTTTTTTAAAGTGGGGAATGTAAGATGAGATAAACCCACTGTTTATTGTTGATGTGTTTTGTTTAAACTTTGATATTATTACAAGTAGAACTGTTGCTATAAGTCTTATACGCTTAACAGTTTTATTTGGTTTAATATCTTTAGTTTTTCTAAAATCTTTATGGATGAAGTTTCCTGATGATCTGGCCTAAGCAACCAGTGAAATGCGCATAGGAATAGCTTATCCCATCAACAATAAATTTCAAGTGTTTTTATTAATAATAAAAACTGGGAATTAAGCACGAATAACAAAATCTTTTGAAATTTTTTTAAAAAATTTTTTTTTAACCTGACTAAAAAGAAAAATAAAAAAAAAGTTTTAAATATAAAAAAAAAATTTAAAAAATTTGTTAAAAAAACAAAAAAAAAATTTAAAAAGATCAATCAAATAGCTATCTAAGCTACTTGGGACAAATTTTGCTAACACCAATAGGCAATAAGTTACATGGATGAGAAAAAACGCCTGTATGGCCAAAATGTCAAACTTTGACCCCCTTTCACTCAGAAACGTTTTGACCGATCTTGTTGAAAAGTTGTGTCTGAACTACTATCCAATAGAACTAACCTTGGTGCAAATTTCATCGGAAGACATCGATTTCAAAAATGGGGTCACTTGACATTAAATCCCCCTTTTATATACAGTAATTTTGACTTAGTTGCACAATCTCCTTTGCACGATTTTTTGTGCAGGTAAATCAAAAATGCAGCTATCTTAAATGTAAAGTAAAGTGTTTGTAAGAGGAGTAACAATGTTTTTATTAATCAATTGATAATAACAGTGACGTTCAAACAACCTGTAGTCATTTGTTATGCATTTTTATTAGGAATGGGTAGCCAAATTGGTAAAAATAAAGTGGGGAACAGAATAGTCGCTGTAGTACAACGTTAAAAGTTAAAAACGGCAGTTTCAAAGTAGTGTAAACAGAATACGTAGTTGAAGTAGTCTTTGAAGTTGAAGCGCAAAATTCGAAATTTGGAACTTTGTTGCGCTACAGAGCATTCGCCATCTTCAAATACTACTACAACTACGTTATTCTGTTCCAGGCCTAGGATTTGCTATTTATTTCATATAATCGTTGTAAAGTTGCCGTAACCACAAAACATATGCATAAATGTAGGTACATGCAAACAAAATAAATGAATTATAATGATGCCAATTTGACTTGTTTGCGATTTTTGTTTTTATAAACAGCTGAAATTGGATATTTATGTGAAAAAGTGGCCACCACATTTTTTTCATGTGTGCAGCTAACTTTGATGTTTTATATGAAAATATTTTAACGCTGCCCAAAAATATGAAAAATGTGCAGGTATACAAAATGCACATAAAGAAGGATTTTGAATAATAATTACAGAAAATATGTATTTTGGGCAGTTAAGTCAAAGTGCAGCTAAATTGAATTTTTTGTATGAAAATAATTTTAAAATGCCAAAAATGTTCGGCACTTATCTTAAATGTGCAGGTAAAGAAAGTGCACTTAAAAAAGGAGTTTGTATGGGATTATAAAGAATAATGCCAAAAATTATCAATTTTGTGCAGTTAAGTCAAAAGTGCGCGTTAATAAAAGGCAGTTAAGTCAAAACTACTGTATATAAAACGTTTTCAAAATTTCCGGTATTTTGTTTGTTATTTTCTTTATTATTTTCTAAAATTGTTTTGTTTTGTTTAAACTTTGATATTATTACAAGTAGAACTGTTGCTATAAGTCTTATACGCTTAACAGTTTTATTTGGTTTAATATCTCTAGTTTTTCTAAAATCTTTATGGATGAAGTTTCCTGATGATCTGGCCTAAGCAACCAGTGAAATGCGCATAGGAATAGCTTATCACATCAACAATAAATTTCAAGTGTTTTTATCAATAATAAAAACTGGGAATTAAGCACGAATAACAAAATCTTTTGAAATTAAAATTTTGTATTCTCAAAAATTGAAATTACTTTTTGATAATTTTCTAAAATATTTATTTAAGCAAAACACTTTTTATGAGGCTAATGTTGTTGACTAGAAGGGCTAAAATATTGCCATATATCATATTCTTGTATAAATGTTTTTTTAAAGAGATAAATGTTTTTTTTCAAAGAGATATGCAAACTAATTGCATTTGAATAAATGGGCTTTAAGGCAAACTTTGAATGGCGGACGCCACCCCTAAAATACAAGATATCGCTATGATTTTTTCGTATTTTTTTACATAAAACTGAACCGATCTGGGGGGGGGAGAATAAAAAAAAATAAACAAAAAAAAATTACAATTACCGGCCACCCTAGTTCAGTAACTTTAGTGAGAACTTCTCGCATCGAAAAGACGTGAAACAAAATATTCCATTCCATTGCATTGTTTCTCGAAAAGTGTGTCTGTAACTGATGTCGGAAACTATCAAACGGGATTACATACGTCGTTACGTTATAAATGTCAAAACACTGCACTCGACGCCGATGTGACATTGCAGACTTTGAAAATGCCAGTAAAACATATCGTTGACGGCGACCAAAATTTACTAATATTGAAAATTTAACGACGGCGGCGAAAATATAGCCATCGGCTATACCAAATAATGTAATGTTTGTTTTAATGTTTGTTGTTTGCAAGCGAGCTTTGAAAACATTCGTATATTTTTTAAAATTTTTAGACGCAAAACAATAAAATTATTATTATTCTTTGCATTTTTAAAATTTAAAATTGTTAAAATTTTTTCTCGCCCCGTTTTTATTTGTAAGTCTATTTGACAGGTCAAAGCGGGAAATTTTTCACAGAAATTTTACAGATACACTTTTTATGTAAATTGGCGAGTAATTTCCTTAAGTGACAGTATTTAAGTAAGAAAAACAGGTTTTTGTTTTAATTTATGGCATTTTTGTTTCATTTCTCTCATTAAAATCGACGCGAGAGTTACAGAACATGGGCACTGGTCTGGGTAAAATTAAATTTGTATTCCGGAAACACTGATACACTCAGAACATTATTAGATGCAACTAAAAAACAATGCAATTCCACCATTAAATGCTGCGAATAAAAATAAATTATTTTTTCTATCAATTAAAACATTTATTTACACAAATTGATTAAACACAAAAATCTTATTTGGTATATGGTTCAATCCACTTCCATTCATTCCATTCAACGCATTCTTGTACAGTTTCCATGAAAGCGTAATTCGTCTCACATCGAATGGAATCAGCCTTCTCTTGACCCTCGCGGCAGATCCAGTAATGAGTGGGATCGGAAATATCACGGAACTTACGGTTGTGATCATTGACAACTGCACAGTTGGGTTCAGCATAAATATCTTGGGGTTCATAGTGAGGCTGGATATAAGCAGCTGAGGCGAGGGCCACCGCAGCCAAAAGGACAACAAAGCAAACTAAAAGTTCCACAAAATTTTTAAGTTAATTTAATTTCTTTGTTTGCTTAAATATATTTCTTACCTTTCTGCATTTGAATGAAATAATTACCAAAAAAAACTTTTAAGTAATAATGTAAAATAACAAATTGAGCTTGATTTTATAGTAGTGCAAATTAGCCCTGCTAAAATTTATCTTATTAAATTTTTGCAAAACATCTTAAAACAATTAAGTAAGTACAAGCAAAATTTTGATAAGTTTGCAAACTCAACACATATTCACACACTTTTTCAATAATTTTAATAACTCCATTCATTAACTGAGACACATTGGTCTGCAATCACACCTGTTTCAATAAAAAACGTTTGCAAAAATACACATTTTTTATTTATCAAGATAAAATGACAACTTAATTAAACGCTTAAATGTTCCTTGAATATAAGGGCCTATATTTTTTATTCATGGTTAGAAAAAAGGTGTGTTCAAATTTTTCTCAAGAATTCTGCTATAAAAACTGGCCATTGTTTTTTTTTTAGCACAGGCAGTTCCTGACTTCTATCTATCAACACTGAAATCAACAAACATGAAATATCGTGAGTTTGGAATCTTAACTTTAAAATATTGCAATTTTTAGTTTTTGTTCTATTTAGTTATCTGCTTGGCATTCTTGGCCTCTCTGGCTGTTACTAGTGTCTTGGCTATTGCTGGCCAATCTGCTTGCCGAGATCCCTCTGAAGTTGGTCAAACCTATCAACATCATTATGATCCTTCAAAATATTGGTATTGCGAAACTTTAAATGAAGTTGCTGTGGAATTAGACTGTCCTAAGGGTCAGGCTTATATGCATTTGTTAAAGGCTTGCATTCCTTGGCCAAACTATGTCTGGAAGAAACTTGAATATCCTCCAACTCTTGCTTAATTAATAAATGAGGGAAAATTGAGAGTTTTAGAAAATGTCAAGGTTAAGTATGAAGATATTTTGGAAATAAACTGAAAATTTAAATGTGGTTGAAAAAGATCGAGAAAAATTATTTTTATTCAAAGAGTTCGAAAAAAGTTTCTAAAATAAACAAATTTGTGAGGCATATTTGTAGTTTACAGGACAAAATATTTTAGTTTATTTAAAAAAATACGGGCAATTCCTGGAAATCTAGTGAAATTGAAATCGATGGAGATTTTAAGTTTAGTTTTTTTGTTGCTTATATTTGGTTCGGCTTGAGGTCATTTATTATAAGTTAAAAAACAGTTTTGATTTAAATTTATATTTTTGTTTTGTACCCAATATTTCGAGGCAACTCCGTTGCTCATCTTCTAGGGATCTAATAAAAAAGTATATTCACAAATTAATTGTTTATAAATAAAAAGAATAAACATCAAACATTAAATAACAAATAACAATAAAAACATACTTATTTCCAGCGTTTAAAAAACTGCAGTCAAAGTAGAAAAACTGTAATTTCCTCCACTTCTTCATTTGTCATTGGCCAAAAAAACTTTTGCTTTTACTTCTAATTCATTAAATGTCAAACCAAATCAAAAGGCAATAAATTGTAGAAAAATTTTTGATTTTTGTTCGACAGTTTTTAGTTTCGACTGCAGTTTTTTAAACCCTGCTGGGGCCAGATTCTGGCATTCGTGATCGAGTACTTTCTCGATTCGAAAGCAATTTAATATCTAATTATTTCAGTCAATACTGAACGAATTTGAAATATTTTTTCGTTATTGTAAAGCATTCATTTGAGTTTCGCAATACTGAAAAAATAATTTTGATTCGTTCAGTATTGACTGATATAAAATTGCTTTCGAATCGAGAAAGTACTCGATCACGAATGCGAGAATTAGGCCCCAGGGGCCTGATTTCAATAAAAAAAAAACTAACTAAAAAGTTTTATTGTGACTGTTCGGATTGTCTGACACTTATATCTTTACTTATTTATGTTGTGTTTCAAAATCTGAGCTACGTTCTCAGTGTCTCTTTGGTAGTTTAATTTCTTCTCTTCTGGTTAGTTTGTAATGTGCAGCAGTGATGGAATTAATGGCACAATCGGGACATTTTTGGCATTATTTAATGTTGCTAGGCCCTACGACAGTTTCGCTCTTTTTTTGGCCCTTTATAGATTAACATATATTTTTGGTTATTTTGCATTTCAGGGGACTTTACAATCTTAATTGTATTGTACACACGAAGAAGAAATTGAATATTATAATAAACACATTAGAAAGTATAGTCGTTCAAGCCCGACCATATGATATCCTATACCACAGTATATGTATAAGAACATTTTTTGTTAGTGTACCCTATTTGGGACCCATGGGTAATCATGGAACCGCCTGAACAAAATTATGTTATGATTCATGTAAAAGTTCTTTTTGCCAAATATTGTTTAAATATCTTCATCTAAATCCGATTTTAGGAATGCGGTTTATATGAGGCCTATGGTTAACGTTGGACCTACCAGGACAACATTTTGTCGTGCATAGCTATCATTATGGCATTAAATGGTGATTTTGATTGCAATAAATTAAGTTTGGACTTTGGACACTTAATTGAAAACATCTTTTGTAAGTTGTTGTTGTTTTTATTTTGTTTTGTTTTTCTTAACCTACTTACAACTACAATTAATGTTGAGAGAATTTTGACTAATTGTAGTGGGGAATGTAAGATGAGATAAACCCACTGTTTATTGTTGATGTGTTTTGTTTAAACTTTGATATTGTTACAAGTAGAACTGTTGCTATAAGTCTTATACGCTTAACAGTTTTATTTGATTTAATATCTTTAGTTTTTCTAAAATCTTTATGGATGAAGTTTCCTGATGATCTGGCCTAAGCAACCAGTGAAATGCGCATAGGAATAGCTTATCCCATCAACAATAAATTTCAAGTGTTTTTATCAATAATAAAAACTGGGAATTAAGCACGAATCTTTTGAAATTAAAATTTTGTATTCCCAAAAATTGAAATTACGTTTGGACCAAACTTAATCTAAAAACCAAAAAAATAAGATGGCTTACGGGCACAAAGACCCTATTCCGAAAAAAGCTTTTACCCATGTACCAAATTTCATAAAATTATCTCCAAAACTGCGACCTGTACTTTGCGCACAATTGACTAAACTTATTTATTGTTGGGTGTCAATCGGTCCGGCACAAACGTTTTTAAATATATAGACTAGCTAAAAAGCCTGCCTCTGCTAGGCACACAAATCTTTCATATTATAAATAGTAACTCAATGATTATAAAATTAAAGAAAACAAAATAATTTTTTAATGATTTAATGTAATTAGTTAATTATACAAAAAATACGATTAAACAGAAAAAAAAGCTTTAATTCATAACTTTGTATGTTGGTACCCGTCTCCTTACTCATATATCTCTGAGATTTTACTTCAAGTTGCATTTTATTCCTGGAGCAGCCGACATTAAAAGAAAAGAGTCTTATTATTGTAGGCGCTTTAGTAAGTACTTTGTATGCGGGTACACGTCTCCTTCCTTGTAAACGACCATAATTTTGCAGGAAGCTGCACTTAATTGTCAGAAGCACCCACCGTAGAGAGTCTCACTATTGTAGCTGTGCAGATAGAGAAAAATTAATAATTACTTTGTGTAGTGAGTTCCATAAAATAGTCACGCCCTCCGCATACAGACCGAAATTAAACAAAAAGCAACTGTTTGTGTTCTTCGACCTAACTTTTTACTACTGCTGTTGAAGAATACGCAGCTTTTTCAAGGCAAAATGATTTAATTTTTTTCGATTACTGTTTACTTTGATTTTACACAGCAAACCAAAAAACAATGAAAAGACAGCTGAGGCAAAAGCAAGAGTTTACTTTTTCAACAAAAAACTGTTGCTTCAAAGCAACAGCATAATAATTTAAACTTTCTGCTTTGCTGTAAGTTTTTTAAACATTCAGCCAAGTTACAGAGTAAAATTCCGTCTGGAAACGGAATTAATTCCGTATTTTGGTCCTTCAGAAAATGACGAAACAATTTTTCGGAATGAAACCATTTTTCCTTTCAAGAACGGAATGGGAGTTTTCTGCCACTTTCTATCAATTAACAAATATGTTTTCTTCGATTCCGAACAGAATTGTACTTTGTGACATGGCTGATTGATTAAAATTATAACTGCAAGAATGCAGTTTAAAACAATTTTCCGTTATAAAAATTTTTAAATGAAAAAAATGATTTAGTTTTACGTGGGAAATCTTCGTAGGGACCTAAAAATATAATTTCATTTTAAAAACAAAAACACTCATTTATTTTTATCTACCAAAATTCAATACCATTAAACATCTTAAACACACTTATTAAGTTAAATTGCTTCGCGGTATATTATTAAACAATATTTAACAATATTTCTTTAAATTTTTATTTTTTGATTTTGTTATTTCAACCTAAAAAATTTCATTTTTAATATTGTAAGTGGCATATTGTTGTAACAGTTTCAAGAAAAGAGTTTATTTTGTTGAAATATTTTCACTTATTTATGACTTTTTGGTATCAATATGATTATTTTTTTCTTTCATATCATAAATAAAAATGCTGAGTAATTTATGCTGAAGGTGGACATGAGATGCAGATAAAGAAATAAATGATATGACAGGTACCAAAAATCTACTGAAACATATTAAGTAACCATCATTTTTTTCTAGTTTAATGAGTTCAAGTACATAAATTTTTTTTACAATAAAAAGTTGTAGATACGTTTAACAGTACTCGCAATCTAATTTTACATTGAATGTTGAATCTTATTTATTACATAAATTTTATTTCACGTTCAAAGATGTGTTTGGGTGTTATTGCGTCACATTGTAGAAAAAAAAATTAAAAGGCACTCTTAAAACGTTATGTAGTATCTTTAATATCTCTTTCTTATAAATTAGGGTAAAGAGTGGGATAAAAATATCTGGAGTCAAAGAAATTTTTAATTAATTTGTCATCTTTCAAGTGTTGCTCAAGAAAATTTGACCTTTTTAAATAGTTATAAAGATATATGCCTCCACTACTAGTGGCTAATGAGGCTATACTCAATTTGTCATTCCATGTGCAACTTTTTAATATATATAAATATATATACTGGGTCCTTGAATTATTCAAAAGCCCGTTTTCACGACTTAACGATAGCTAAATGTAGGAAGTTATCGAACAGATAATGTGTTTTTAATTATCACAAGTTCCCTTTAATCTAAAAGTGAAAGATAAGCTAAAGAGAGGAACGTTCTACCTTTTACTTTTGTCGTTTGGTTTAGATTTGAGATTCCCATATTATTTTCACATATTTCTTATATATGGCAACTCCAATTATACGTATATTTTGTAATACCCTTTGTACACTTGCATACATTTCGGAGGAACGCATGGATGCTGTTGAAAATGTGAAATACGCGGTCACACTTGAAACATCTAACTGCCCGTCTATACCAGAGATAATTATTGCGACATATATTGCAGTAAATGTCAAAATTATGTTATCTTTAATGTAGACAGCGATTTGTTGTACGTATTTATTGCTGGCAATTCATATTGCAATAATTGTTAGTCCATTTTCGTTGACAATTATTGCTCTCATAAAACGTCAAATTTGGTTGTTAATTGAATAAAAGAAGCAAAAAAGAAAAAAATAGAAACAAATTGCGTGAGAAAAAAAATTAAATTTGTGAAATGGTAGCAAATTATAATTGTAGTGAAAGAATTAAATTAAAGAATTTAAAAACACTAAAATAAAATTACAAAAATTATTTTTATTAATATAATTTTGTTCTTATTCGATCTTTATTATTTAAATTTATATTAATTTGTTTAAGCTTGAGTTCTTTTTTATATAAAAATATAAATTTTATCAAAGTTATTTACGGGAATACAAAATTTATCATTAATGTATGACGTGCTAAATTCCCAATTTTTCATATTTGATAAATACACTGAAATTTATTGTTGAAATTTTATCTTAACAAGAAAAAGAAAGACAAAAAAATAAAAAAACAAAAAATGTACTTTGGACTTCAAGCAAAATTCTTGACAAAAGTACGAAAAAACAGAAGTAAGGAAGAACATGTAAAATCAATTAAAATGGATAATCATTCAAAAAAGCAAACTTCGATCTACCAAAGGTTGAAATACAATTTGGTTTAAGGATTGATGTTTGACTATTGACGTCAGCAGTCGTCGATGGCTGCGAGTGTAAAACGGCAAATCCATCTGAGGAGATCGAGTGGTTGCGATCGAAACATGTCATTTTAACCTGCCGGCCTGGGTTCGAGCCCCGGCCACGGTCAAGAATGAAAGATTATCAATAACAATTTTAATTGATTTTCATGTTGTAAAATTCCTTTCTTCATAAAAATAATTTAATGAAAATTAAATTTAATGAACTTAAGCCTAATTAAAATTATTAAAAATTTGGATTAAAAAAATTAACAATAAAAATAAATTTAATAAAAATTAATATATTTATATTAAAAAAGCTCTCAAGCTTAAACAAATTAATATACATTTAAAAAAACAAGTCGAATAGGATAGAATTTATATTAATAAATATAAATTTTGCAAGATGGCGTCATTTTTACACTGCACCTTCTTCCTTGATTTCTTTAAAATTATGAGTTAACATAAATACGTTTTCCCATACCTTTAACATAAACTGAGCAATATGAAGTTCTGCCGACGTTATTGCCAACTTGCTGAGATATTTATCTTTAGTGTAGATCTAGGGTTACATCTACTATCAATAAAAAATGTCACCATTACTGAAAAAAAAAATTATTTTTTTAAATACTTTTTTTCTACAAAAGTGCCAACACTTTAAAAGATAACAAAATTCATTTTCTTTAATAATTTTAGCAAAATTAAGCAAAATAAGGCTTGTAAAAAAGGAAAAACTTGAGATATGGTGACGCTGCTTTCAAAGCAACTTCCATTTTGTCAGTGATGCCACAATAATAATAGAAAAGAATTGAAAAATGTAGAAGGGAACAAAATGAGATAGTAATACCCTTTGTACACTTGCATATATTTCGCAGGAACGCATGGAAGATGTTGAAAATCTGAAATTCACGTTTACACTTGGAACATCTACTATCAATTAAAAATGTCACCATTTCTGTAAAAAAAAAACTTTTCTTTTTTTAATTACTTTTTTTCTACAAAAGTGACAAAATTTTAAAAGATAACACCAAAATGTATTTATAATTTATTTTGCTTAATAACTTGAACAAAATTAAGCAAAATAGGGCTTGCAAAAAATAAAAAACTTGAGAAATGGTAACGCTGCTTTCAAAGCAACTTCCATTTTGTCAGTGATGCCACAATAATAATAGAATTTATTGGCACTTTTCTAGTGATGACACTAAAATAATCGGAAGATGTATATAGGAATGCAATGATATAGAAACATTTTGTAAAGATGTTGAAAAGTTTTGATTTTTAGCTCTCTGTATTTCTTATGGGAACATTTTAACATCTTCCCAAATTAATGTTAGATGCTAAATGTTGACAAGTGTGAAAAGGCTATAAATGTTAAAAAGTACGTAGTTGCCAGTTCGTATTTTTATTTTGGCAAAAATAATCGTTATTTTCTTTAGTATTGCCACATTTTCAAAAATTTTTATACAGAAGTTGTGAAAACGAAAAATAGTTGAAGGTAACTCTATTCCTCACTAGTGCTTAAGGTACCGTTTACTATTTCGAACTTTATAGGTAAGTCGTGAAAACAGGCCTAAGTCGATTTAGCCATGCCCGTCTGTCTGTTCTTTCACTAGAATAGTAAGTAGTATTTTTACATTGTCTGATTACTCAACACATTATTTTGTGGGCAAAGTTTTAACTGGGTCCATACATCTCTAGGCCAAAGCTAATAAGCACTTTAAAAACAAATACACTAATGTATAATTTTTTTTATTTTTGCAACAAATGAAGTTAAGAACGTAACGTATGCGGAATAAAATATGGACTGACGTATTAGCAGTAATACAAAATTTTAATCAGGTATTAAAAAACTAGCTGGAACGGGCTTATTTGCACATTTGACTACTCTCGTACGTTCTACGTATTTCTAATCTAAGATTTTGCCGTATATCTGGCAATTTCTACCTTCAACAGAGTTTGAGTTTGGTTGCATTGTATCAAATATTTAAACCGTATCGTCGTTTTCTAATAAACGGTTTTTTACTTTCGAAAACTTTTATTCAGGCCTGTCACAGAAATCAATTCAATTCGAAAGTGATTCCGTTTTATGTGAAGCAAAATACGAAATCACTTCCACTTGATTGATTTCTGTGATACCCTGATTGTCTTAAAAACCAAAGATTTTGCGATTTGAATTTCAGAAAAGTGAAGAAGAATTCATACTTTCTTTTATGAGAGTTATTTTCACAAAATTTACAAATCAACTTACGACGTTCTAATTCGTTTTATGTTATTTTTTCTACTTATTATCAATTTATTGAACTGATCTCCAGCCAAATAATTCTAGGGATAATACCGTAAGTTTTTCCATATTTAGTTTTTTTATTATGTTTTTCATTCTGCATACGTTAGCAATGTTGTGTTCTTAAATTTATTTCTTTTGTTATAAATTTATAAATTTTTCTTTAATTTTATAAATTAATGTGTCTTTTTTTAATCTATTTCTAGGCAAGTCATCCCCATCCATCAATTGATTGAAACATTAATGCTACAAAATTATCAATACTCTCGGTAATGTGATTATTTTTTTTTTCTTTTTTTTTTTTGAACTTTTTATGTGTAGACAGTACTATTTTAATATTAGACACTAATTGTAAGTATGTAGCTGCGAGTATCGTTATAAACGTGTTCTTCTTTTACACAAGAATTATCAATTTATCTTTAGAGAACCAATTTTGTGTTAAAAAAAATTCATTATTCATGATGCTAAAAAAGCTTCAATTTTCATAAATTGTATCGAATAAGATTTACTTGATATTAACTTAAAAGTCTTGTTTAAACTCGAAGAATAATGGAGTATTGATTTTAAAGCGCACAATTATGCGCTACGCAATAAGACATACAGAAATGCAGTAAAGTAAAGGCAGAATTAGTCTTTACTTTCTGTTCTGTTACGCTATCACTTACAATTACTTAACAAGTTTTTGATATTAACAGATTGGACCGTAACAGAACGGAAAAACTAATCAATTTCACAGGTTTTTTAATAACAAAAACAAATCAGCTGCTTCGTAACAGAACCGAAAGTAAAGACTAATTCTGCCTTAAGTGAAAGAACTCTCAACAACTTTTATAAAAAAAAATAACATTTCAAGTGCCACGGCATTCCCTTACTACGAAGCAGGTTTGTAAAGAAGAATACCAAAAAATAACTGTATCAAAACATTCAGTGTGTAAAGCTGGTCATTATATCCAACAATTTTTATATGCGCTGAATAAAGCGCTTTATGTGTCAAAAATGTATTGCTTCAAAGTGGGAACTCGCCATATAAAATTCATGTCTTCCGTAAGCGAAACTTTTATGTTTCTCCCTTAAAAGCCTGCTTCGTTGGAAGCTCCATTTATTATTGGGTAATAATATAAAATTTAGCATAATAATAAATTGTATTTATTTTAAACTCATAGCTAATGGATATTTAATAACTTAAACATTTATTCTAACTAACATCGTTGAATAGCACAATACGAATAATAGCACTGTGCTAGTTGAAAAAACAGACAAGCCGGGTACCTGGCGTTTTAAGATAATTCGGGTACGCTGAATCCAATGGTGTTAACCGTTTTTTAGGTTAGCTCTCGTTTTCGAGATATACCGTTATTTCGAAAATGGAGGAGGCTGCACAACATATATTCGCGTAACTCAAAAACGGTTCAGTTTATTAAAATAACTAAAAAAAACCGAAACTCCGCAATAAAAGTTAGAATTTTATTAAAACGTCATATTTGTATGGTTGAAATTCTTAACTTTCGCCCCTGTAGTGGCTAGGATGCCCCAAGATTGGTCAAATGTATGACCAACCACACTTTATTTTTCATCTCAATCATTTATTTCTAACATACCTACCTGCTATCTCGATTCATTAAGCGGGCCCCCATACAAAATTTTAAAAATAGACTAGAAATATATTGAAGAAAAAGCCCGATAACTGCCAAGGAGTCGCCCCTAGGCGAATAAAATGTATGACCGACCACAATTATTTTTTTGTCCCTAATATTTTCTCAAAACATACTTGCCCTTTATCTCCACCCCTTAAGGGGGCTCCCATACAAATATTGCGGTTTATTTAAATTCTTAAATTTGGCCCCTGTAGTGCCTAGGATGCTCCTAGATGGGTCAAATGTATGACCAATCCCACTTTATTTTTGATCTTAATCATTTATTTCTAACATACCTACACGCTATCTCCATTCTTTAAGGGGGCTCCCATACAAAATGTTCAAGAAAGACTAGAAATATAATGAAGAAAAAGTCCCATATATTCCCAGGAGCTGCCCCTAGTGGGATATAATGTATCACCGACCTCAATAAGATTTTGTCCTTAACATTTTCTCGAGACATACTTGCCCTTTATCTCCCACACAAATATTGCGTACCCGGATTATGTTAAAACGCCATGTGTCCGGCTTGTCCCAAAAAAAAAGGCAAATTCAAGCACAGTGTAGTTCAGTGTTGCCAAAACTTGGTGACCAAAAATGGCTAAATTTACGGAAAAAAATGGCTAAAAAATGGCTAAAAATGGGCTAAAAAATGGCTAAAAGCTTTTTTAAATACAACACATTAAAATTTAATAACAAAAAAGAAATAATTCATTTAAAGTTGTTTACGATGAAATTGTAAGTTAAGATCAACTTGATAAATAAGAATAAACGTAAATTAATATTTTGATAGATATTTAAAAAATTAAATCATCGATAAATTCGTTAGTGTTCATCTGTTCATCTCATAGGAATTAAATAATTTAAACGTAAATCATAATCACGACAATATTTACCATACCTTTTGAGTCCAGATCTACAATAAAATACAATTAAGAAAGTATAGTCGGTCAACCCCAACTATAAGTAGGTTATCATATTCAATTTAGAACCTTTGTACCAAATTTTATCAAATAATCTCCAAAATTGCGACCTTTACTTTTTGCACAAGGTTTAGATGGACAGCCAGCCAGCCAGCCGGACAAACATCGTTAATTCGACTAAGAAAGTGATTCTGAGTCAATCGGTATACGAAAAGTTGGGCTTAGGACCAATATTCTAAGGTGTTGCAAACATCAACACAAGCGCATAGTACCATCTCTACTATTGTGGTGTTGCTATAAATAAATAAATAAAATGTAACCTATTTCTCAAATTATTTTTAACAATATTTACTTGGCTAAATACCCTCTCTACTTAAGCATTAGACCATGGAAATGAGAGCAACTTTATAGTCAATTCTGAAATTTCTTAAAAATTGTTGTTGCCGCCTGTATCTCTTTATTGAAATCCTTGCAACCAGAAAGAAACACCGACGTTTGTGTTGATCCATTTTATAAATTTAATATTGGAATAGTTTTCCTTTTTTTTGAAAGATTTTTCATAATCATAGTTTATAGCGATTTTCAACATTGTAAAAGTTGTGATTTAATTAAAAGGCGTTTTAATTGTTAAAAATGTTTATTTTACTTTTATAAATTTTTATAATAAAATAAAAATTATTCTTTTAAAAGAAAAACGGCAAAAAATAATTTTATAGCTAAACAAGTTGAAAAATGGCTAAAAAAAATGGCTAAACTCATTTTTTAATGGCCACTAAATGGCTAAATTGGCAACACTGGTGTAGTTAATTAAATTAATGTTGGTTAATGAAAACTCTAGTGGCAGTAATTTTAACTAGGGCTCGAAGCGATATTTAAGGGGTACAGAAACAAAGGTGGAAATTAACATTTTTTATCATAAACTAACCTTATAACGCCATATGGTTGCATATTGTGAATTCTTATGATATGTGAATTTGGTAGTACATAGTAGTAATCCAAGGGAGAATTGCTACTATTGTTATACTCTCATACTAAAATTCAAATTTTGTTTCCGAATTTTTCAAAAAAAAAACTTTTTACATTTAAAAATTTCAATTTTCAAAGTCGGATATTTTGTAAACTACACACAGAAAATAAAAACAAATTGGTTGGAAAACGGTTGCAGTAATATAATTATATTATTGCAACTTTGAAAAATGTGTAACTCTAACTGGTTTTTAATACTAATAAATATTAAAACGTAATTTTAATTGAAATATGATTCTTTCAATTCTTTTATCAGTTTTGATAATTAATTTTATTTAATACTGAAAATTAGTACGCATAGTGTGAATTATTATCAAATTAAATGCAGTGCAATTCTGAATATTGGTCATTACAATCAATAATTTGCTTTTGTCAATAAATTTTGACATGATTGCTTATATAAATTTATTGCAGCTAATTATTGATTGGTAGTATGGCTTTAATTCGTGTACAACAAATGAAAATAGTATAAGTATTTGGTATTCAAGAACAAAAAAAGCTATATGTCCCAATTGTTTATTGTGAGAACTAAATTAACTATAAACTGAATTTTCTGTCAAAAGTAATAAAACAAATTTGTGAGACAGAAGAACATTTAATAAAATAAGTTTTAGTTTTATATTAAACAAGTAAGAAAGTATAGTCGGTCAAGCCCGACCATATGATACCCAGCACCACAGTATTTAAAAACACATCATGCTCATGTGTCCATATAAATATGGATTAAGCTATGCTTATAAACTTCATTAAAATCGGTTTGAAAGTTTGTGAGAGGCAGAAATTGCCCTCTACCTCCCCTTGTGGTCCTATTTTTGAAAAACTGTATAGCTTATGTGTCCATATAGATATGGTTCTATCTATGTTTTAAATTTTTTTTTTTTCAGAAATATTATTTATTTATTTATTTATTCATCATTCGCACAACACTCGGAGGACTTTGAGTCTTTATAATATTAAAAAGATAAATTAATAACCGAAACTTTAAATAGTTCTCAAAAGAGAGATTCAGAAAACTTTTTACATAACCAGACACAGCCTAAGTCTATAAACAAATCTTACAATACGGTGGACAATATGCTTTATTTTCCTTCTGCTGCTTAAGTTACAACCTGAGTAAACTTCAATACAATAATTCACTTGAGACATAAGCAAAGCATGTGCAATTGACTTTCTAACACTCAAAGGTAGAAACAGATTTAGATGATATAATCTCCGCAAAGTGAAACAGACTCTAGAACAAATAAATTCATTAAATTCGGTTTGATAGTTTCTGAGAGGAAGAAATTTCCCATTATGTTCCCTCGTGGTCCTACGATTGGGCCCATTTTCAGTTGGTCCTTGTGCCAATAAGAATCTATGTATCAAATTTTATAAAATTATCTCCAAAATTGCGACCTGTACTTTGCGCACAAGGTTACATGGACAGCCAGCCAGCCGGAAGGACATCGTTAGTTCGACTCAGAAAGTGATTCTGAGTCGATCGGTATACTTTAAGGTGTTAACTTCATCAGCACGAATGCATAATACCCTTTCCAGTATTGTTGTGTGGGTATAAAAACAATTTGGTTCAGATCAGCACCACACATGTGGGCTTATTCTTCAGTACGCTCTATAGACTCCAATGGATCACTAGTCAGGTCAAAGCCTATATTCAACCTTCTAAGCTTATCTATTAAATCCATTTTTGACTCGGTGGCTGTAGATGCTATCGAGGGCTCAGTCATCTTAGTACTCACCTCCTCTACCGGTGATTTTACCACTATATTCAGCTTCGGGGTCACTAGGAATTTGGGCAAGAATAGGCTATGGATCTCTAAAAGGCGCTGTATTTCAAGCTCGTCATGTTCGCCACTTATGAATTTAGCCCACAGCTTTCCCAGTTTCTCAACACTGCCCGCTTCCTCTAATTGGAACTCTTTTAGGTGCGATAACAATTGTTTCCGTTTAAGGGATTAGGTCCACGATGTTTTCAAAACATTGTCTGTGTTGGTCGGGTAAATAATGTATGTATGTATGTGTTTTATAAAATTAAATAATCACCCTTATCGTGTTTGGCGAGTTTTAAATATGCCTACGACTGTTTGGTAATAGATTTAAGGAAATAAGTTCACGTTCTCTTCAATCTATTACCAAACAATCGCAGGCGTTTTTTAAATTCGCCAAACACGATAGTGGTATAAACGATACATTTTTTTTTTTAATTTCCTAAGCTAATCCCGCGAAGCTCTTCGCTTGTCTGAAGGAAAGAAACCAGAGTCTCCGGCGCTGATAGACTAGCTCACTACCAGCTAGCCTACCGGGGCACTCATAACATATTTTAATAAATATACTTACAAAAAATGGAGGTTATTTGAATTATTTTGATTTTCTATCTAACAAATAGGGAAAATGGTTAATGCAACCGGTTGAAAAAATATATTGATTTAGTCAATCAAATCTCTTGCTATGAACAACAATTTTGTGTTAATTCAGTTGCTTCTTTCATATATTCGGGTATAAGGATATTTTTGTTATCTAATAACCATACTAATAACAACCAACATACATATGTATGTGGTTATAACTGACAGTGACCTAAAATTAAAATGTTGCTAACAAAAATATTATGCTAAGCAACGAAATTTTCAGTAATTGTAACCGAATTGTGTACATGCAATTGACGAAATTCAATTGGCGACTAATTCGGTGGTGATCACGAATCTGTTTTCTCTGTGTGTAAGAGATAAAATATGCATGTCGCTTTCTTCTAGAACAGTTTACTGATAAAAAAAAAATTTGAAATCGGGCTAAAACTAAGAATTATGGATCGTTTTTAATTTTTGTAACACACGAGGTGCCCTAATTTGGGAAACTAGGCGGCCCTCCTGGTATATCTATAAATCCCGAATTCTAACCTTAAACTCTACTACAAGTCCTTAATTGGCAGCGAAAATCGGACTTACCGTCTACAATATACAGAATTATTCTTATATTTTATGTATATAGGCAGGGGGTGGTGCCAAAAATAGCCAACTTTTTTAAAATGCTCACTTTACCAACAGGAGTCTCTTAACCGAGTTTGCCGGAAATTCAGCTTTTGGACACATTGTGCATAGCGTCGATATTGAGGTATAAGCTATCAGATCAGCATTAAAGCATACATTTGTAATAAAGTTTGAAAGCAATATTCGATTGATCTGTGATATATCAGTTATATCAGAGATCAATAGACTATTGAATGGAGTTTAAAACTTTATTGAAGCGAACTTTGTGTGTTTATATACATGTGTGTATGTGTTTTTAGACATTTGTTTTCCTAGTGTCGTGCTGAAACTAAAATATTATTTGGGAGCGTGCCAATTATCAATTTATTTTTCTGTGTTATCACTAATTGTTAGAAGATGTTAAAAAGCGAAAAGTAAAAAAAAAAATGGTGATAAGAATTATTGGCCTAATAGGCATGACTATAAAATCGACGGAAATTTGTCATAACATATCATTATCAAACGGCATTTGAAAGTTATTTTATAAAAATAAAAAATGCAGAAAGGTAAATAAGCAAAATTTCTGTATAAACTTCTAAAACTAACTAACTGACAAAATAAAAATATTATTTTCAGTTTTCTTGGTTGTTCTTTTGGCTGTAGTGGCCTTCGCCTCAGCTGCTTATATCCAGCCTCACTATGAACCCCAAGATATCTATGCAGAACCTAACTGTGCAATTGTCAATGATCATAACCGTAAGTTCCGTGATATTTCCGATCCCACTCATTACTGGATCTGCCCCGAGGGCCAACTGAAGGCTGATTCCATTCGATGTGCCACGAATTACGCTTTCATGGAAACTGTGCAAGAATGCGTTGAATGGAATGAATGGAAATGGATTGAACCCTACACCAAATAATTGTATTTGTCAATACGTTAAATAAATTATTGAATTTTCAACCTGAGATATTGTGTTTTTAGTTATCTGATAATGAATTAAGTTGGGAAATGTAACCAAAATATAATTAATGTTTGTACTTTGACACATAAAAACTTAGACACACTTACTTGCTTCGCATTCCAAAAAAAAGGTTAATTAACAATTAAAGTTCCCTGAAAAATTGTTCTGTTGGATATTGTTAATACATATGTATCTATAATATGATGAGAAATTAAGCTGGTAGTAATTTTTGAACTTCTTTTAATATCCCGATAATAATTTTTTTCATTCGAATGAAAAGGAAATATTTTGTATGAAATGCACTAATTAGATTTAGTTATTATTATTGGTGTCATCATCTATGGTTAGCCAAATGAAATACAATTGAGTCATTTATTTCAAAAATGGCTAAGGTACGAATTTTTGGAAATACTGTCACCTTCCATGGCGGTGAAAAACAGGTGGCTTTGTAAAATTTATTTCGAAAAGGGCTGATCTACATAATTATTTAAAATATTTAATCACCCTTATTCCATTTAACGTCGTCGTCATCGTCATCAATTGAATATCAAAATCAATTTTTATCGACATCGTCATCAATTCTATACAAAACTTGTATGCCATAACAGCAATGTAACGATGTCGATTGTTTATCGTTTTTTTAAGAACATCTCTAATAAGTTTTTATTAAAAATGTGCAATTTGATGTTCGTTTCTTATTAATGTTGTGCTCTCAAAGAGGGTAGCTTGATTTATTCTAAAAAAATCACCCTTACTAATGCCATAAGGTATTGATTACACTTTTCGCCCCGTATAAATCGACAGTGTTGATAGTGCCCTGTAAAAAAAGAGAACGGTACGACAATTGCCGAAAAGAGCAACAAAAAGTTACTCGAAAATTGCAAACATTCGGAAAATTTGCAAAAATAGCGAAAATACGCGAAATTCCTTTTTATTTGAAACAAGCCATAAAATTGCCTTATAGTCCCCAAAAACATAAGAATGGCAAAAATTCCATAAAAATGGCAAAATTAGTGGAAATTCGCAAAAATTTGATAAAAGCGGCATGAAAGAAAAATTTAATTTGTATTAAAAATCGTTAAAACTGTAAAGAATCAGAAAACTTACAGGAAAAATTGCTTCTATCGCGAACATAGCTAAAATTCGGGAATTTGCGGTAATTTAGCGATTTTCATGGAATTTTTGCTATTCCTTAAAGTTTTAGGGAGTTTTAATCAATTTTTTGGCTTGTTTGAAATATTTAAAATTTTCGCAAATTTTCGCTGTTTTTGCAAATTTTAACAATTTTCCTGAAGCTTTGTTGCTATTTTTCCATTTTTTTAATTCAACATTATTATTATTGAAAAATTAAAAAGAAATAAAACTGTTTCGACACCAAGAAGACTGACGACAAAATCAGAGTCAATTCATATCGATGCCAACGTTAACGTTGCGTACGGCATACCAAAAATACATCGACGCTTATCGATAAAACTTGATATTGACAATGGGCATACCGATTTGCAACAATCGACACAAAACGATATCGTTTCGTATTGATAACGCTAAATGGAATAAGGGTGAATATGTGTGTTTTAGTTAGCAAAAAAAAATTGTATTCAAAATTTAACAGTGAGAACGTAATTTCGAATTTTTGTGATCAAGTTGTTTTTAAAATTTTTTTTTTTTTTAATTTTGCCATTATTAACAACATCAGAATAGTGAACAACACCGTTTAAATAATAACACAATTTCACAATGTCTATCTTCAGTTTGAAAATGTGTGAATGCATGTGTAAATTTGTATGAGGATTTTCTGCAGAAAAAAGAATATTTCTAATTTATATGTTTATATTAATAAAATATTTTCGTTTTTGTTCTATGAATGTATGTGATTTTTAATTTGTAATCTAAATAAACATATAATAAGAAATATAAATATATAATCAAAAGTTTTCGTTTAAAATGCTGTTTACTTTTATTTAAATGTTGGAGGAATCTTCAAAAGGGTTATTCTTATCCTAAAATTCAAAATATATATTTCAACTTTATAGATTATTTGAATATTTGTGTGTTTCAATAAATTACATGCACTAAAGATACCATTTTGCTACTAAAACCACGAAAATTCGAAAATAATTTTTGAAAAGAGCTCATCTCCGGAAATTGTAATGACCATTTTCAGTTTTAAATATTACTTAAAATTTTTTTTACTATTATAAGCCAAACAGAGGCTTACAATTTAAGGAAAAACTCTGCTTCAAAAAGTCAAATGGTTTAAGGGATATTCAGTTTTATGTGTCTCCTGAAAACTTTGTATTTTTGTACCTGTGCCCTTTTCGAAATAAAGAATTCAATTTCACATTTGCTAAAATTAAAAAATAATAATATTAAAATTACATATCCTTGTAATTGAAACTTGATACGAAATTGTGTATTGCTCAATTACAAATGCTTAGTCCTCGTCCATATTATATGAAACTTTTGCTGCAAAAACTTTCTTCAATTCTCTTCTGAAACTGCGTTCGTGTTCATAGAATGAAACATTTGTTTTGCAGCTTTGAAATATTTTGTATGCCCTCTCCCTTTCGGCCTCTACTGAATGTCAAGCTTTGTTTACATTTTGTAAAAAAAAAAGATTACAATTTAAAATTCAATAAAAATCTAAATACTTAAAAAAACTTAAATTTTATAAAACAAAAAAAGTAAACATAAATTATAAACACAATGGATAAAAATTGCGTAAAGCGGCTCATACACTCGCAATAAAATTGTTCAATTTTACGTATTGTACAATTATATCGCCAATGTGTATGTGATATTCGTAGGTGGCACAATATATTGGCAACAATCAAAAGACTTTTGATTTTTATTGCACAACGAAAAGAAATTGAAATGTGTTGGCAACATTGTACAATGCTGTTTATATTATTCCTATAGGTTATGTTCACCTTTTTATTGAATGAATGAAGCCATTGTGCGACTAATTGCATAATATAGGACAAAATTGAAATAATATGGCGAATATCATATACAATAATATTGCAAGTGTATGGGCCGCTTAAGAAATAAGTGGAGGCACAATAAATTTGCAATACAGGTAAAAGATTTACCTTCTGAAGCAATTGTGACGAAAAAATTCCCTTTTCTCATATTTTCAATAAATAATTTTGACATTCACTCTAACTTTTTACAAAAACAAAATACATAGTTTTTTTAAAAAAAAAAGAGATAGCTAGCACAACTCAATCTCATGATGCGGTCACCTGTATGAATTCGCCTTGGTTGCCCCTAACTTATCAATGCCCCTAACTTATAAATGCACAGTATTGAAATCCTTTCACTGAAAGGAATCTATGTGCCATTTTACGGAAGAAACTTTTTTCTTATGATTTACAAAAGTTTCGTAACATAAAAAGTTTAATGTAGTATTTGAACTTCAACGAAACTAACGAATTGGTTCGTAATAGGGTATTCATTCGGTTAACCGTTAATCGGTTAACCGATTAATTTCTACCCGATTAACTGATCGGTTAATTTAAAATTGTATATTTTCGATTAACGATTAAACCGGTTAATTTCAGTCGATGAACCGATGTTACATAATTTTTAATTTTTAAACTCACTGTTATATTGTTACAAGTAGAACTGTTGCTTATGATTCTTATACGCTTAACAGTTTTATTTGGTTTAATATCTTTAGTTTTTCTAAAATCTTTATGGATGAACTTTCCTGATGATCTGGCCTATGCAACCAGTGAAATGCGCTTAGGAATAGCTTATCCCATCAACAATTAATTTCAAGTGTTTTTATCAGGAATAAAAACTGGGAATTAAGCACGAATAACAAAATCTTTTAAATTAAAATTTTAAATTTTTTGTAATATTATAAGAAATTTTTTGTGTTTTAGTTAATTGTTTCGTCTCATATACATGTTTAGAAAATATTTTTTTATACAATATCAGCCCAATTATGAATAAAAATTCCCCGGGAATTTTTTTCCCTTCTCCCATTTTTCTTATGTTAATTCAATTGTAAAAATAAGAAAAGATAAAAAACTCCTTCTAGCAAAACATTCTTAACAGAATTACCCAAAACAATTAGAAGTGTTAAAAATGTTTAAAAATTAAATCGGGACTCTAATGGCATAATGGAAGATTTTATATTTTAAGAGAAATCCAGGAAAAGGACTGAGAAATTAGATATTCTTTATTATGGCTACTTCTGATTCCTCCAGCACCCACGATAAGAGAAAAAAAAATTTCCAAGTCAAGTGTTGTCAAAACTAAAGAAAATTATCGCTTTAAACCTAAACATTTAAACAAATTTTTTTTTTCAAAATTTATTTAATCAGATCTCTTTAAACTATTGAATAACTAATAAATAATAATAATCTAATTTTTTAATTTAGTTATAAAATTGTGTTTAATAGGGAAATATTTGTCAATAAAATTATTTAACTACAGAAATCTTATTAAAAAAGACGTTTAAAATTCTTGCGTTTTCGATTTCCACCCCTGATGACGTATTACTTTAGAAATACATATCAAATATTTATGAATTGAAGCACAGCTGCGAATAACGTTGTAAAAGCCACTTTTTGCAAAAACTGTTTTTTTTTGCAGATTACCGTTAACATTACTCTCTTACACTGTTTAAATCTTAAATCACCCAAAATTTTGCACCTTAACGCCTTCAAAATGACATACAAAGAGTCAACTAGTGGAAGAACGTTGTAAGTTACTTACAAAATAATACAAAGTAAATGGTTTTGAAACGTGAAATTACATTTTAAATGACAACGCGATTGTGGATATGAAACGTTTTCCCACGTTTTTCCACTAAAAATTAATTAAAAAAAATTAAATTTGAAATTTCGTGATATTTTGCATAAACGTTTTTATTATCATTATTTTTAATAATCTTAAAAAAAACTATAAAAAATTAATAATCTTGCCTGTTAAAAATGTTATTTTGCTCTCCTGAAAAATAATTATTTTGTAACTTAAAACGTTATTCGCGGCTGTGCTTCAATTACTTTTTTTGTTTGCTCGTTTTAGATCAAAAATTGTTATTTTTGTTTTTTTAATAATAAACTCCAAAAACTAAATAATTTATGGATTTTTAATTATTGAAATTACCTTATTTAAAAAACTTTATTAATCGGTTAACCGATCAAAAACCAAATTAACCGATTATTAACCGATTAAACCAAAACCTCGGTTATTTAATCGAGCGATTAACCGATTAAAACAAAAGCACAATTAAATGAATACCCTAGTTCGTAATTAAGAGAAGATTTCTGTAAATCTTTTACTAAAAAAACAATTTTTTCTTGAAATTACATGTGATTCCAAATTTCTTGCTTAGTAAATACTTAACTAAAATTAGGAAATTAGGTAAATGTAGCTTTGGGATTCTATAGTCTTCTATTTCATTACATGTTCATCTCAGCTTATTTTTTTTAATCGTTTATCGCGTGCTAAACTTCCAGTCTTTTACTAATGGTATAATTTCTGATTCTATCCCTTCAGAATTTTCTGCTCCTCTACGTAGATATTTCATTGCTACAGCCTCTACTCAACTTTTTTTTTGATGAAGGATGGGTTCAGGATTTACAGCCGTATTTATAATTACGACAAGTGTTGTAGAAACTTAAAAATAGTTGGGTAAGAGCGCAGTTAACATTATATTTTAAAAGTATTTTCCCAATTTTAGCCCATTCCACAGTAACAAACTCTTTTTCTAAATTAATAAAGCACGTAAATGTTTTTTCGTTGTTAATTAATTAGCTTCTTCAGAAAGCTGACGCATGAAAAATATCAGGTCTTGAGTACATCCATTTCAGATTTTAGACGTTCTATCAAAATTCCTTAATATAGTTTTCTTGGTACGCTTAGTGATTTTCAAATTTTTAATTATCTTCTTTCTTAAAAACTTCGGGAGTTTTTGACTTGGTTCCAGGTCATAATTATGACTTTAAAAAACATATTTTTAACTGAATCGCCCACGTATTTTAAAAATTCTCTCCATCTTGCCATGATTTGATGATATATACACTATTGAGCAGTCTTTCTCACGTCTTAGCTTGTTAATGTTTTTCACCAAAACTTCTTTTGTCTTTACTTTAATTTAACACTTTCGTCCCACCAATCGGAATATTTTACATAGTTTCTCCCACATTTTGATTCTCTGCAAGTTTCCCGGGCAGCTGTTAGTATCCCACTTTTAAATGTTTTCCAAGTATCTTCTTGTTTTAGGTTGGGTTGTGCTTCCTGTTGTTTTAGACTCGTATATAGAAAACATTAATTTTTTTCAGTGTTGGTATGTTAATTAAGATACTTTTTTGAAATTAAAATAAAAAAAAAATAATAAAATAAATAAAAAAAAAAATTTTTGATTAAATACATATATTCGGCAAAAATTTCCTCAATAAATAAAAATTTTTTTTTATTTGATTCTGAAGTTTGAGGTCCCTTTTTGAAATGATAGAAAAATTGTGTTAATTAAATTTGGAATCAAGGCGAATTAACACCAGGTGAAATTATCTTGCTACGTAAGAAACAGCTGATAACTAACGATGTGTCAAAATGGTATACTGTCCTGCTGGTTGTGGGGAATCTTAACTTTATTTTATAATATTCGCTAAAAATTTTGAAAATCTTAAAATTCTTTTCTTATTGAAAAGATTCTTCCTTTTTCTTCTTTGAACATGAATTGGCGTTCAAATTATTCGTGCCATTACGTCATGTTTTTTATTTTGTAAAGTCGTGCGTTTGCATGTGTGCTTTTTTGATATTGAAAACAATAACAAAATTAAACAACGAATGAAAAAGCAAAACGTAAAGACAGTACAGGCATTTGTGTACTCGTTTCTTTTCCCCTCGCCCCGTATGAACACAGACACACAATTTAAAATTAAAAACAAAATGAAATATTTGTTTGAATTGTTAACTACAGTGTTATATTATTTTTGACACAACGTTAAAATTTTTTACAGTGTTTTAAACGTTACCAAAATAAGACCACCTTGCATGAATTCGCCTTGTTTGGAATTAAATGAGTTAGTAAAAAATTTTCTGGAGGATCAAGAGAACTGTTTTTATTTGTTTTTGTAAACACCAAAATTTTAATACGAAATGTATAAGCCAGCCAAATCCAGCCTTCAGTTCAGCTAGGACAGGGAGTTTTAACCACCCCTTTTATCAACACTTCTACCTAGAGTTGGGCCAATTATACTTTTTTAATTGTATATTCCTAACAATTTTACGGGAATATTTTCAAGTTTTTGCTGCATATTTAGTGCGCATAAAACGCTTTTTAAGAGCATATTTCGGTTTCCTTGGTCGTCAGCATGATATTTTACAAGAAATAAGAACTCAGTCCTGGTAATTGTTAAGAATTTATTTCAAATTTGACTTAATGTAAAAGAAATAAACTCTAATGGTGACGGTGAGTGTTAAACGGCAAACCCCTCTGAAGAGATTGTGTGGTTACAATTGAATCATGTAAAGGTAAACTGTCTGTGAAAGCCTGGGTTCGAGCCCCACGGCAGTCAAGAATAAAAATTTATTAATAATTTTTAATTTATTTCTTGTTTTTAAATTCGTCTCTTCATAAAAATAATTTAATGAAAATTAAATTCAATGAACTTTAGCCTGATTAAAAAATTAAAAATTTTGATTAAAACCCATAAAACAGTTCAACAAAATGACCATTATACTAATTATTGAACTAAACTTTAAAAAATGATTTTCTTATTAAATTTAAAATGATTGATAATTTTCTAATTGATTGATATTTTATTAAGACAAATAAATATTTATAAACATACATAAATAACTTATTAATAAATGAAAAATTTATATACTAAAATGTTTGTCATTATTTTTCAACGACAATTTAACTAATTATCAATATATTTTATTTGTTTATCAAGAACATTATTTTTATAATAAATACTATAACTTGATGTTTTGTACAACTTTCCAATTACACTCATTAGAGAAAAAACATATATTTGTGATATCTTTCGGCATGTGACCAATAAAGGTGTGTTTTAAATTCCTTGGAAAAAAATCTGCTATAAAAAGTTAACTTGTCAATTGTTTTGGCACAAAACGTTCTTGACTACTTTCAAAACTAGAAAATATGAAATATTGTAAGTTTTCAAATCGTTTTAATTTTTTCTTTTTGAAGTTGTAATATTTTTTTATGTTTAATACACGTACATACAACATTTTTTTAGTAATTTGCCTGGCATTCTTGGCATCTATGGCGGTTACCAGTGTTTTGGCTGTTGCCGGTCAATCAGCTTGTCGTGATCCCTCCGAGGTTGGTCAAACGTATCCTCATCATTGGGATCCCTCTAAGTACTGGTATTGTGAAAAATTAAATGAGGTAGCTTTAGAAGTGGACTGCCCTAAGGGTGAGGCTTATATGCATTTGTTGAAGGCTTGCATTCCATGGCCAAACTATGTCTGGAAGAAACTCGAATATCCTCCAACTGTTGCTTAATGTGATAATGAAATTTGATTTAAATACATTAAAAAATACACAATAAATTTAAGCAAATTATTTTTGGTCTTAAATGTTATTTTTATTTCGTGTGATTTAATAGTTTATTTCAATAAATTGTTAAATATTTTATTAAAATAGAAACTGGGAATTTTTTCCTTTCGTAGGTTACTTTATATTATATTCAACATTTTTTTATTTTTCGAATTTATTCTATGAGCTAACTTTCATTTATGTATTTTTTTTTTTTTTTTGTGAACTACCAGACTATTATATTGTAATTTCTGACGAAGGCCGTAGTGGGTCAGAAGATGCTGGTGTCTAATAATTGTAAAAAAAAAAAAAAAAAAAAATACATAACTGAAATTTAGTTCATAGTCAAAAAATTTTTTTGGGAAAATGTAGTCTCATTGAGACTTGTTTCGAAACTGTTAAAGACAGTGATTTTGATGTAAATTATAATAGACGCACAGTGGGAAAATTTGGAAAAAAAAATAAATAATTCTGGATTTTCTTAACGGTTAGTCCGATTCGAATAAAATTTGAGGTGGAAATTAAAGTTTTGTTTTCGAGTTTAAGTTTGGGTTTGTGGCTTATACACTTATCAGCAGAGGCGTCACAGGTTCCCAAGTAGGACACCGCGGGTATAAAAAAATTAAAAACGATGCAGAATTCTTAATTTAAGTTTTTTGTTTTTTTTAATATTTTTTCGTGAACTACCAGCAAGTCAATTTATTTCCATCCGACTTACCGTTTGCAAAATCCAGAATTATTTCCCTTTTTCCAAAATTTAGCTCTGTGAGTCGTTCTTACGCTCTAAATTATGAGCTACGCAATAAGACATACAGAAATGCAGTAAAGTAAGTGAACGAACTCTTAACAAGTTTTATATAAAATAACTGTAAAAAAAAGCTAATAGCTACGTTCACCAGTTTTTATATGCGTTGTATAAAGCGATTTGTGGGAACCCACCATATAAAATTTATGCCTTCCGTAAGCGAGATGGTAAGCGAAACTCTTACATTTCTCCCTTACTAACCTTGGAATAATTCGAAGCCGGATAATATCGAACGCTAATTTTGCATATTAAAAGAACTGCTTGTTTAAAAGAAAACACAGAGTTTTTTCCACTCGATTGTGATTAGCGAAAAAAGATTTGTTAGCCGCTCGTCGCTATACTCGTAACGTACCATTCGGCATTGTAATGTTAGGTCGTTGGAGAACTTAGAAGACTAACGTCACATTGCTACTCTCGTCAAAAGAAAACCTATTGTATCGTGATAGCTGATTGAACTGTGCAACGAAGTCTACGGTGTAGTAATTTACTGGGCCGAATATCCGGAAAAGTTCTACTGCTTCGTTACAAAAATCCTAAGATTAGACTATATTTTGCAAAAATCATTTAAGTTTCTGCGAGAAAACAGATAAAAAAGGCAAAATATCAAATACTAAAATTGTTTGGAAATTGAATATTGTGTTGTTGTCCAATATTCCTTATTTGAAATTAAAGATTAATTTTCGTATTTTGTCCAAAAAACGTGGAATGAAATCCTTTTGAAATAACAGAAAGAGAAAATGAGAAAAAAACACGCACTACAGAAATCACATCCTTTTTTCTACTCCTCTTTCTTCTCTATCGAAATTGTCTACAAATAAAAAACATGCCTAAAAGACGTGTCTACAAAATCATCGTATAAATGCCACCTTAAAGAAAGAATAAATACCCTGCAAATAATATTGGACCACCTGATCCATTTTGTTAAAATGGACTACTCCATGGACTGGTCCTATGTAATGCAAGCATGGACCATGTCATTGTTAAAAAGTTTTTGTAGTGAGACGACATGTCTTCGTTTTTAACGACATGTTTTAAACGAAGTTAAAACTAACCCTCTTGTGTATACCATAAAGTAGTTTTAAGACTACTCCTTTGTAGTCCAAAGCTGGGTTATATGGTCCTGCCCTAGGGCTTCGTAATGTTAAATAGGCCATGATTTTTACATACGTTTGGGTTACTTTTGGACTAGTCCTAGTCCCTTGTGGGCTACACTTTACTCGCGTGTTTGGACTGGTCCTATTACTTGCAGGGTATATGCTCAAAAAAACAATGTAGATTTCAATTTCGAACAGCATTTATTTTCTTTATTAAAGCCTTTTTATTATACATGGAATTATTTTATAAAAGTTATTATTATACTAAAAGTTATACATAAAGTTATTTTAAAATCGATTTATATCTCCAAAGCTTCAGGATCTCCATACCACTACATTAGACAGTTATATTCTTCCGGTTCTTAAATATTCCTTTGTTGATTGCTAGCCTTCTTTATTTTCTAAATTTTAGACTTTTATATTTTCTGAATTTTAACCTTCTTTTTGTTCCAAATTTTCTTGATAAGTAACTCCAGTACAAACGCTACCACACTTAAACTTATACCACATCCATATAAAAAAAACGACATATACTTGACATTAAATGCAAAAACTTTACGCGTATCATAGTATTCCGATTTCTCTTGATCTTTTAAGTATCGCAAGTACCCGAATCTTTTAGCACGACCAAATATATGTGCTTCCCAATACGCATGAAGACCAGTTTCTCTTACAGCAAAAATAAATTTTTTGAAATACGGCTCAAAAGGTGAATCCAAACGCATTTGGAATTGTAGAGGAAAATTTCCCACACAAATATCCGAAAGCCAAAAAAGTTTATTAGATAAGAACCAGTGCTGATCTTTCACAACATTCCAACGATCTTTGCTGATAGTATAAATATAAGATGTGTTCATATTTAAACGATGCTGCTGAAATTCTTCAAAAGCCGTAAAAATTATTTTTTCAACAGCAGATTGTCCGAAACGAGAATCTTCAAAAAATATATCACGATCTTGTTTGGTAGTCATAATAGGTTGTTTCAGTTTAAGGATTTGTTCAACGGTCGTTTTCGGATTTATTTTTACCGAAACTGTATGTCGAGATGTTAGAAAAGAGGAAAACATTTGGGCAAAACAAAAACCACCAAAAACAATGATTACGTAACAGAAATGCGTACGTATATATTGCTTGAAACAAACCCTTCGTATATCACAAAATTTGATATCAGGCATTGGAATACTAATAAGCACACAAATCGTATAAAAGGCCGCAGTACCGGGTAAAAAATTACTATTAAACTTTATGTCTTGCAGAAAATACGGGTGGTAGCGTACAACCAGCTGACACACAATTTCAGTTATCACTATGAATAATATAATAAAGGACCAAACTTGCCAGTGGTCAGGCAATACTTGGGGTACTTCAAATAGTTTCATATCGTCAACGGGTACCATCATGCAACGGCTGGATGTTATGTAGGGGTAACTATAATCTATAGAATTAGGTTCCAAAGTCGTATATAATTGGGGGCTTACTTCTATTGTACCATTTATCAACATTTCCTGGATATAGGTTATATTCAAATAATTAGAATTATTGACAAACAAAGGATAAATATCCATAGTAACATTCATTGCCTTTATCAGAGTTTCAAAAAATATACCACCAATACCATCCAACTGTATACGTTTGGTAGTGTCATCATAATACCAAAATGTATTGGGCACATCAAGCTGTACAGGAACTTTTATTTCATAGCCCTGTAAATCCCACTTAACACTGGGATAAAAATATTCTTCAACACTCTTTTCAGTAACATTTATTACCTTAACCACTGGATATGGTTTCATGGTATACAAATAGCTCCTTTTAGTAACCACTAACACTCGCCGGAATTGTTTCTGGAATAAATATTCAAATAAAATTTGTAATTCCTTTTCCTTGTACTCTCTCTTTACAAATATCATAATGCAATTATTCTTTTCCCCACGGGTAATTTCACTGGCCTTGGCCAACACTGGATCATTTATGTGAGCAGCCATTATAATAATTAAGGGATTTACGGAAAATCCTCCCATCTTTTGAAGTGTATTGTCGGATGCTTCCAAATCTGCCAGTACAAAAGGTTTATTTTTAAAATAAGTTTGTCCATCACTAAATATTTTGTCTATCTGATTGTTTATTAGACGTTTTCCAATGGTATTCTGATTAAAAGTTATATATATAGAGTCAAACTTCCACGATAAACCAATTTCAGTGAAGTTTAGGCCTCTCAAGACTTGCTGCTGTTGTTGTTGTAGTAACAGTAGAAGCGGCACGATGACTTTATCCGCCAACATTTTGGTTGTTTCTGATTATCAAAACCATTTTACACTTGAAATCTACAGTTAGAATGTGATAAACAATTGTTTTTCATATTTGCACTTTTTAAATGGTCTCAAAGGAAACAGTGTAAACAAATGTCAATTAAATGCAAAATAAATAAATTGCAGCCTTTTTAACCCATAAAGTAAAGTGTTTGATTAATAAACCCTGTAAATTCCTCTGGTAAAAATTGTTGCTGTGTCTTTGAACATTTTAATAAATTTATTTTTTCAAATTTTTCTGGTAAAATTATTAAATTTTAATAAATTTATATTTTTTTTTTTTTTTTTTTTTTTTGTTTTTTCCAAATATTTCTTTACTCTACATTTTTGAAATGCAAAATGGTAATAAACAAAAACCATTTTTTAAAAAAAAAAATTAGTACAAACTACAAATGTATACCAAAAAAATTATTAAAAAATGCATGTTTTGGACTTATTCGTTTTGTTTCATGTCAACATGGCCAACAGCAACAGACAAGCACAAAAGTTTCTTCATTTAGAAATTGATGGTTGATTTGAGTTCTTCGACCTTAGCGAACATGGATTCTAGATGGGACAAAAAAAAGCCCAGAAAATGTATCAGCCTTGTTTAAACCAGGACCCAAGAGACGGGGAACTGGTTTGATCATGAATTCAGAAGCTAAGAAAGCATCATAAGATAGGCCAATTTCTTAACCAACTTCTTGTTCAATTTCTTCAAAGATTCAGCATTTAGAGCGTTTAAAATTTTAAAATTGTACTAAACATGTAATTGGAGTATTTCAGTACTTTTGCAATGAAAATGGAACTGAAAAATTTACAATTGTACTGACCTTATCATCCCTGATGTGTATGTATTCATTTGTTTTTGACAAGCACACGATTTTTTACACAAACAAAATGCCTGTTGCTTTTTCCCTGCAGATAACGAGACTAGTCCATACATGCATGTAAAGAATAGTCCATAAAGGAGTAGAAGTACTCCAAAACTACTCCAAATATATGGGTAAAAGGTGGTCCATTTAACATTACGATGTCCTAGGAGGGAACCATATAACCCACTGAAGTAGTCCCTAAAGTACTCCATGGAGTACTAAAGTGGGTTAGTTTTAAAAGTACTACATGTCACTACAGTATGGAGTACACTAAAGCGGTAGTTTAAGCATTTTTATTATTTACTAATTGCTTTTATGGCGTCTATTATTGCTATTATTAAATATATTTACTTGGTATTATTAATTTGTTTACCTTTTTTTCACAAATTTCACAAACTTTCACTTTGAAATAAACAATTAATAATGGAAACCATCAGGGCTACCAATGTGTAATACTGTAAACTATAAAAAAGTATACATCATGCAGTTGTTGGCAGCACTGCATGTTAATATCTTATAACATGGTCCATATTACAGTAGATTGGACCATGTTCTAAGTAGTCCATTTAAGCCACAATGGACCACGTAGTCCAATATTATCTGTAGGGTTGTATTGCAGTTTTGTTGTAGAGTTGCATGTACCTCTGAACTTTGGAAATATATTTTTATATTTTTTGTCAATTTATTTTGACGTTTACACAAAATTTATCATATGATAGTATTACAGTGCTATTTAGCCTTAAATAATACTTTAGTACTTAACACTTTAGAACTCTTTGTAAATTCGCTAATTGCATTTTACTATACATTTTAATTCTGTGCGATTACATAAATTCATATTTTATTGACATTTTTATTTTTGTATTACACGGAAAGAATTATTTACTTAATTTTTCATGATTCTCGTCCCAGCCAAAAATGTTTTGATTTTACCTTATTTTGTAAAATTTTCTTAAATAAAAAAACATTTTGCTAAAACCAAGCCACACATATATTTAAAAGAAGTAATTTTTGGCTTGGACGAGAATCATGCAATATTTTCTTGGTTCAAGCCATATTTAGTAAATAATTCTCTCCGTGTACTTTTTTAAAGAAAATATTTTCTCTCTTGACTTAAAACCCGACAATCGGTATAAATTTAATTAATTTTTATTTGAAGCAAAGCCGCAATAACGTTTTAAATTACAAAATAATAATTTTTCAAGAGAGCAAAAAAACGTTTTTAACAGGCAGGATTATATGTTTTAAATTTTTTTTTTATAATTTTAAAAATAATGATAATAAAAACTTTTATGCTAAAGGCCTTAAAAACATTATTCGACACTGCAAAACCATTTCGGTTTCATCATTTTGTCATTTTGTAACTTACAGCGTTCTTCCACTGACTGACACTTTATAAGCCATTTTGAAGGCGTTAAGGTGCCTAATTTTGGGTGATTTGATGCTTAAGCTGCGTAAGAGAGTAAGGTTAACGGTTATCTGCAAAAAAGTGGCTTTTACAACGTTATTCGCGGCTGTGCTTTATTTATTAAAAGGATTAACACACGTCACAGTTCTCTTTGTAACAATAACAATGTTTAAATAAATACACTATTATCCCACAAACATTTGAATGTAAAATTAAAAAGAATTTAAAAGATGTTTTTATTGTCGCTATAAAACAATATTCTTTTTATAAACAAACAATTTAAGAACTACTGGTTTAATTAAAAATATTAACTTTGAAACTGGATCATATAAGTATTTCAAGAATTATATTTTTTCAGGACTCTCAGACTTATAAATATACACCTATTCAAGTTTGATTAACTACAGAGTGTTTTTTATAGAGTGATTCAAGTTTAAATCATAATAAAACATAGTAATATATTTTTGATATCAATGAAATGATCTTTATTGGATCGAAAATTTGATGACATTAATGTTTGAATATGATTTCGGCCATGTGGACGCCACGGCTGGCGCGTAGAAAGCGCAATCTAGAACACCAATTTCAACAACTTTTCGCACTCTGACCATCATCGTTTTTGAAGACATATGGGCCAATGACTCCGCCAGCCCATAAAGCGCACCAAACAGTTATTTTCTGTGGATGTAATGCTGTTTCGACAAAAGCTTGTGGATTCTCCTCAATCAAAATGCGACAATTCTGCTTATTTACGTACCCATTCAACCAGAAATGGGCTTCATCGGAAAATAAAATTCCGAATGGAAATTCAAAATCAATATCAATTTGTGCTTCATCCCATTTGTCGAATTATTTTGATTAAAAATTTCAACAATTTGCACACGTTGCTCTGGTGTAAGTGGATTTATAATGAAATGTCAGAGCAAACTAAACAAAAACCAACTATCAGCTGTTAAATGGGTGGTCAAATAAAGCAGTGATGCCAACTCAAAGTTGTAGCGCTCCAAAAAACACCCTTTATATAATAATCATAGTCAGGGTTGGGTCGCATTTCTATGACTTGAATTTGAAATACGTATATGAAATACAAATACGTAAACATATTCCATTTTAAATACCTGTAGGTCAAGTTGTTTGTATTTTATATTTCAAATGCTGATGGTCTCAAAATCCATTTTTACAAAATACATTTACTCTTAATAAATAAATCATAGTTGTTTTAAACATTAAGTTTTTTGGCCAATACGGACTTCAATACTTTCACAAAAAATTCTCTTATTGGAATGATTTACTATGTAGCCTTTTTTAACCTTTATGTGCTCGGGATTGTAAACTAACGTTGGCGGGCGGAAGTCTACATTTGTAGCAAATATGTATTTGTATGGAAACCCATGTTCACATATCAAAAAAACATTAGGAGGAGAGTGTTATACTTTAATGCATATTTATAAAATATAATAAGGTCAAATATTCAAGCACACGCATGCATATACAAACGTACACAAGAAAACAAAAGTTAAAAAAAAATACTAAATTACATGTCCGACATGCCCCATTCAAAAAAATTCGAGTTGACTAAAAGAACGATGTGAATTTCCATAAATTTTATATGGTGTCTCCGTTTGTAGATTACCGGCCAGAAGAAGGTCATTTTGAAAAGTAGGGTCTGGGGGTTGCTGTAAAATATTTTTTTTAACGTGTCAGTGGCCAAAACTGCTTAAAATTGATTTTTTGGAAGCTACTGAAAATTTCGGACCCTGTTGTTGTAGAATTTTTTTTTTTTTTTTTAATTCAACTTTTTCTGCAAAAATGCTACAAATGTAGACTACCGAGCACATAAAGGTTAATTTTAACTTTTTATGGAATATTCTTTGAAGGCCTCAATCGGAAGAAGTTATAATAAACTGACTTGGACACAAGTCATTATTTGCATGTCCCATAATATTAAACTTTATTCATGATTTTCAGATTTTAAAACATAAATGTAAATTAAATGAATTATTTGAATAGTTGAGTAAGAAAACAATATTGTATTTACTATGAACAACATTTTCTCGGATATAGAAATGTTATATTTTGAGGAATTAATACTAGAATTGAAACCAATTGCTACATCTTTAGATTGCATTGAGGGCAACAATTGTTATTATGAAAAACTTTTGACAACCTAAACGTCAGTGACAACCATAAAAGATCGGCTTCAGAGAAACAATTTTAGGCATTTAGTTTATGTGGATATCAGAAAGCATAACGACAGATGATATCTCTACCCATTATTCGAAATCATGCAAATAACGCCTTTGAGAAATACTATATGAAACAGGAAATAATATCTGGAAGCAAAAATTATAAACAGAGACATTATTCAAACTAATACATGAAATATGGCATCAGAGATTTTTTATTCACTGTGTTTATTCAATTTAATGCCAGTTTGTGCTAATCAATACAGGTATTAAGCCGGATTCATAATTCTCCTTTATTTGTCAGCCATACTCACTGTAATCTTAAAAAGAAGAAGAAATCGATGTTCAACGGTAATATAAAATTTAACGCAACTGACTGATTCGTCATCGCGCAGCTTAAGCGCCTGAAGGTAAAAACTTGAAATTTGGACCGGAGCTTGGTCTCTCCCCAAATCGATCCACTAATATTGGTAACCTTATATCTCCAAAACTGAAAAAAATTTAATAATTTGCTTTGTTCTTTAGAAAAATAAGCGGAGAGTAAACTTGTAAAACTCTTAAACATTTTTGTCACGCCATCTATCTTTAAAACCAATTAACATAGAAATACAAATTCTACCAAATTCGCAACTTATTTAAAAAATACAACACGTTTAAGGGGTGAAAATTGTACTATTTTTGATACTTTTTTACAAATCATATTTCTCCAGTCGTTGACATATATATGTATACCTACACACAGAAAAAAAACCATTGTTAAATTAACATGGAGAAATATTGATTGAGAATCATAGTAAATTTATGCAAAAGTGTGCCCTTTATTTAAATTTATCATTATTTCATATTAAAAGAAATATTAAAATAACCTTAAATTACGTTTATTTAATATTATTTACTGTTAAAATAACATTGTTCAATATTGAATATATAAAAACATGTTTTATATTAAAATCAAAAGTTTATCTTGTTAAATTAACATGCATACATACTTTAGTATGTATGTAGGTACATATGAATGTTTGTGTGTATGTATGTACACACAAATAAAAATATTAATGTTAAATTAACATGGCGCAATGTGGATTAAAAATCATAGTAAATTTCTGCAAAAGTATGGACTCTATTTAAAATTACCATTGTTTCATGTTAGTTTAAAAGGAATAATGATAAAATAACATTGTTTTACTTGTTTTGTATAGAAAAAAAACAACACCATAAAAGAAAAACATAAATTTTTTTATTTTCATGTTTAAAATATGTTATAAAAAGAAGAGAATTCCCGTATTCTTTTAGTTAAAAATATTTAGTTAAATAGTACATCAAGTTTTAAAAGTATAATAATGACGAAAACCATATCGGGCCATTCTGCTGATGCTTCTGTTAACAAAGGGGAATACAAAATAATTGAAACATGTGTAACAGGGGTAAGTGTTTTGAATTATTCTTAAATTATTCTTGATTCTACATGAAATTCACGATGTTTCAACTTCAAATAACTTTCATTCACCGTGATTCGGATTGTTATTTCAATATAAATGACATTTGGCTCTTACTTTACTGCAATGTTAAATTAACATGAGTTATAGTTATTATAAAAGAAAAAAAATTGGTCGCAAATTATTGTAAAATCATGTTAAATTAACATGAAGTAACTATGAAGTAAAATCACTACCGAAAACGGTAAAATCAACATTGTTTTCGATGATGTTACATGGATTGTTTTCTGTGTGTACGCTCCCACTACAATATTGAAATTTTTAATACTTCAATGGGGGAGAAAAAAGTATCAAAAATGATAAATAAATATTTCTTTCTATTACTTTTGTGTTCTACGGGTGGTACTTTTTGAATTTTCTATAATATTGAACTTAGGAACACAAAATTACATATATGTATGTTTAAGGTCCTAAGTGAATACCAACCTATAATAAGATGAAAAATATTGGAACTTTTTTGTTTTAACCTACACGTAAAGAATTATTTACTAGATATGGCTTGAACCAAGACAATTTTGCATGATTCTCGTCCAAGCGAAAAATTACTTATTACTTTAAATATATGTATGTGTGGCTTGGTTTAAGCAAAATGTTTCTTTATTTAAGAAAATTTTATTAAATACGAACAAAATGAGTTAAAATCAAGAAATTATTTTTAGATTTTCTTGCTTTAAGAAACGAAATTGATTACTGTAAAAAATAAACTTCTTTCCGTGTATAAGCATAAGCTTTGGCATAAAAATACGTCTACGATCGAAATCGATGAACAGGCTGTATATTTCTTTAACCCTGGGATTCTCGGTAACTTTTTACCACCAAGTTCTCCCAATTTAATAAAAAGTAAATAAATATAATTTAAAAGATTTTGTTATTTGTGCTTAAATCCCAGTTTTTATTCCTGATAAATACACTTGAAATTTATTGTTGATGGGATAAGCTATTCCTATGCGCATTTCACTGGTTGCTTAGGCCAGATCACCAGGAAACTTCATCCATAAAGATTTTAGAAAAACTAAAGATATTAAACCAAATAAAACTGTTAAACGTATAAAAATCATAAGCAACAGTTCTACTTGTAACAATATCAAAGTTTAAGCAAAAACATCAACAATAAACAGTGGGTTTATCTCTCCTTACATTCCCCACTACAATTAATTGGAATTCTTCCAACATCAATTGTAGTTGTAAGTAGGTTAAGAAAAAACAAATTGCAAAAGCTGTTGCCAGGTAAGTTTTTTAGGCCGTGCACTTGCCAGTTTATTATCAAAAGTAATTTTTGGGAATACAAAATTTTTTAAATTAACGGGGTAACGTTAATTTAAAATTAACGTAACGTAACGGGGTAACGTTAATTTAAAATTTTGTTATTCGTTACCCCGTTCACGAATAACGAGTGGGGAATGTAAAGGAGCATATAGACGACATGTTTTTGTCATCTGAAATGTCAAATTTTCAAGTCACATGTAATTGTGCATGTCTGTCAAAATCGCTGTTTTACATAAGCTTTATAATATTCGGTCACAAACGTACATGTAATTTGCTTCTGACATTGTCTCTGTTTTTTTTCGCATTGTTATTGCAGAAACCAAAGTAGTGCTCGGTTTCAAAATAACTTGCTGCCGCCATGAAAAGTTTTATTTGCGCCGTAAAATAGTTCAGCCATCTTAACATTTTTTTCTTTTAATTCAAAGATACCAATTTAGGATTTTATAATAAAACGGTTTTTATATATATATATTCACATAAATTCTATTCAACGGTAAGAGATCAAACATATCTCGGTATTGTAAAAAATTAACTTCAGCCGGCTAATGATTCCGTCAATAGTGGACGCCGCTGCCGGTTTCTTGCCGGCATAGCTTTCTGATGTCAGATGGTTTGTCAGAAGAAAATAGAGCACGCTCTAATTGAAATTTTGTCAGATGACTTTGCCTCTGACTTTTACAGAAGCAAAGTTAAAAAGGTAACACACGACATGTATGTGTTTTGCAGTGGAAAATTTGACATGTCAGATGACAAAAACATGTCGTGTACGGGCGCCTTAAGGAGAGATAAACTCACTGTTTATTGTTGATGTTTTTGTTTAAACTTTGATATTGTTACAAGTAGAACTGTTGCTTATGATTCTTATACGCTTAACAGTTTTATTTAGTTTTATATCTTTAGTTTTTCTAAAATCTTTATGGATGAAGTTCCTGATGATCTGGCCTAAGCAACCAGTGAAATGCGCATAGGAATGAGAAGCTTATCCCATCAACAATAAATTTCAAGTGTTTTTATCAAGAATAAAAACTGGGAATTAAGCACGAATAACAAAATTTTTTAAATTAAAAATTTTGTATTCCCAAAAATTACTTTTGTAAATAAATATATTTTTTTTAACGTATGCTTCTTATCATATAATTTTATTATTTCATTATTTTATTTTACATGCAAGAAATCGAAAACGTAGTCCTTAATTTTGAGCATTACTTTTAGCATCTACCACAGCTGAAACGAGTTTTGGGCTTGGTTTTTGTAGTTAAATTATACTTAGCTCATTACGGGCCATAGTATTCTGATTTGATTCAAACTTTATTCATTCGATTCAGAACATATCATTTATAGAATTCACGCAACTGTTTTTTTTTTTTTTTTTTTTTTTTTTTTTTTTTTTTTTTGATTATTTGTGAAATTCGAAGAATATTGCAAGCAAAACACAAATTTAGTCTGGTCAGACCAAGATGGTAATCCTAGGGTTAATTATTTATTTATACACGCAATAAAAAAATATATTTTTATACTGTTTTTTGTCATTTAACTTTGACGTTTACACAACATAGCATAAAATAATACTGTAGTACTTTGCACTTTAGAACACGTTGTGATTTGACTAAATATTAATGTTTTTCAAATACACGACATAAATGTAGTTTTAATTGAACAAAATATACGACTCAAGTGTATGTATTTTGTATTTCAAAAACATCAGTTTATATATTTTGCCGAATTCTGGTTGAAATAAAGGTTTTCGATTATTTAACCACCAAATATAGGACATTATTAAATGTGAACGCCGAAGCTTAAAGCGCATTACCTTCTACGACTCTAAAGCTACGGTCACACTTATTAAATATTTGATCAAATAAGCGTAACCCCTACTTTTGTTAATAGTTAGTGAGATTTAAAATGGTCTTAATATTATAAAATAAACTAATTATACCAATAGACATAGCAAAAAACAGTTTTTTGTAAGATGTGGTATTTTAATCAAAATAAATATTGATATTAAACGAAATGATTTTTTAGTTTGGTTGTTGGTCCCGTTTTTTTCGTCAAATATTTGATAAGTCTGACCGTAGCTTTAGTCGATTTAAGCACGACCCACCGTTTGGGTGGCGTTTTGAAAATGATAAGAATTGGTGCAAGAATTTATCTAGTCCCCATACAAACGTCCATCCGGAATATAGCGCCTAGCGTCCATAAATGTTGTAAAAATGCAGCTATAATTAAGTAAAAAAAAAGTTGTTTATATAAGCAGTAGCTCATAGCACATAGCATAGATGAACCACTCCCTGTAATCAATTTTACAACCATAAATCTCTTGCAAATATTAACAAGAGTTAATACTTGGCTCAAATTATGTTTAAAATAGTTCCTAAAATATCGCAAATTTTGGTGGTAGGTCCACAATTGATCATATGTAAATTTTTCGAGGTTTTTATAGTTACATAACTCTAATGTAACATTGCAGTCTCATAAAAGCGATCTACCTAATAAGAGTTTTTATTCCTTAAAAAATTCGGGAAAACCCGGGTTTTTTATTTATTTACTGCAAAATTACTGTCCAGAAAAATATGTAAACTCAAATCCGATAAGTAAGGCAATGTTTGATGGTCTGAAATTTCGAATTTTTGAAAGAAGAGGAGTAAAAATGCACACAAATTGAAAGTTTTTATAAGAGCCAGATTTGCTTTTGAAAAACGAAAATAGTTGTTCCCGCTTGCTTCAAAAAACTAACCGCCTTATTTTTTTAATCGTTTTACCTCAATTAAAAAATATTTTTACACAAAATTTTAAAAACTTCCAAAAATAATTAATGACAAATTTGTCAACGCAAAGTTAAGGGGTTTACAAAATATCCCCCTGAATGATTTTATACCCAGAGCAGCTCGTTATTTTTGTAAGAGATGATGAAAAAAGTTAAAAATTATAGAGACAAACATCAGTAGAAAGGGGACATGTTTTCTCATTAATAGGACTCTTCTTGATAAAAATTAGAAATATGCTGTCAAACTCTTCTTGATTTTACCATGTGAACCGAATAGAAGTTTCATGCATCAATAAAATGGCAGCAAAATATAAAGAAAGTTGCCATACTTAAACACAAAATCGCTACAAACAGTTAATAGTAAAAAAGCTGTTAATGTTCGTTTTTATAAGAGGTTTATAAGACAAAAAGCGTTTAATAGTTATTACTAGGGCAACCAAAAAAAAGCAAATGCTTATTTTTTATTTACAAGATAGAAAGATTTTGATTGAACACAAATTCCGATCATAAAAAAACAAAGAAAATGAGCTATATTTGTTGGGGCTTTTTTTTGCTTATTTTGGCAATATCGGCTTTTTTTAGTTATTTTTGCGATATCGGCTTTTTTTTACTTATTTTGCCATTTTAAGATAATTTTTCATTTTTTTCATACAAAAAAAACTTGTTTAATAAATTTTTGCAAAATTCATTGTAAAATTCATTAGTTTTTCAGTAGAATTGTATGTAGTGCTTTTATGTGTTTCTGATTACTTAACATATTATTTTGTAGGCGAAGATTTTACTGGGTCTTTAACCCGTTTATTTATGAACCGATTTTTTTAATTTTAACTACAAGGTATTCTACTAAGTCTATTTCAGGTAAAAAAGAAAAAGATTATAGGAATAGGTAAATTCAAGATTTATATCTCAATTATTAAATAATAATTATTAAATACCCATGAACTTTAACTATGTTTTTGTTTGATTATTTTTTAATAAAAGTCGAAACAAATTTGTTTAAAATTGATTTTAAATTGCACGATTTTTAAAACAAAAAAGACGATCTTTTTTATTTTTTTCTCAGGAAATTGACGATTTTGACACAAATTTATCTGGCAGCACTGATTAAAACCAAAACAAGAAAAAGCTAAAAAAAATTTAAACTAACAAAATATAACAATTGTTTTTTGTTTATTTCCATCATATAAATTATGCATTTATCATTTATATTCCTTCTATTTTTTTATTTATTTAAAAAAAATAGTATATAAACATATTTAAATTCAAAATATCTACATTTTGTTTTTCTCGCCACCAATTTCAAATGTGACTTATTTTGACAGTTCTTGAAAGAAACTTTTCGCAAAATATTGTTATAGAAACACTTTTTCTCGCATCCTTCCAATAATTGCTGGAAAATTATTTAAATGACAGATAATTCTCGCAAAAAAAAGATACAGAAACACTTGTGTGAGAAAAATCATTTTTTGTTTCATTTTTTTTTTGATTGCAACTTTTTTTATAAATATGTACTAAAATACTCAACCCTTTTTGTGCTGTAACAACTCTGGCTAAAAAATCGTTCAACGTTATGGTAATATTTTGTGCTTCCCTTGAACAATATCTCTATAAAGCTACACTAAAGAGTGGAGAGGGTATTATGCATTTGTGCTGATGTGAGAAACACCTTAAAATATTGGTCCTAAAGTATACCGATCAACTCAGAATCACTTTCAGAGTCGATCTAACGATGTCCGTCCGGCTGGCTGGCTGTCCATGTAACGTCGTGCGCAAAGTACAGGTCGCAATTTCAAAGATAATTTAATGAAATTTGGTACGTGGGTTCTAAGTGGCACAAGGGCGAATCGGTCCATAATTTAAAATAGCCCCCACAGAAGCTGCTATCCGGAAGAGGGTATTTGTGTCAACTATCAAACCAATTTTAATGGACACGTAAGGTATGTATTTTTTAAAAATAGGACCACGAGGGGAGATAGGGTCCATTTCTGACCATCAGTAACTATTCAACCGATTTTAAAGAAAGTTAAAACAAAGATAGATCCCTATTCATATAGCCATACACTCTCGAAACTTGTTTTTAAATACTGTGGTGTTGGGTATCATACGGTCGGGCTTGACCGACTATACTTTCTTGCCTGATTTTTATGCAACTCTTTCTTAGCGGTACTGTAACGTATTTTTTATAGTGTTGTGTATAATTTTTATGTGTTTATGTTTTTAGTATTAAGCCTTTTTATCAACTTATTTTATTATTTGCTTGTTTAAGTTCTTTTCTCTCGAAAATTCCATAGCTGTATTCTTACGATGAAATTCCTCATTCTGTAACGTCTTTAAGCATCATACTTTATAACGTCTTATTTTTTTTTAATTATAGATTTTGTATAAAGCAACGTCTGTTAGTTCCCCTTCTCCCTGTTTTTGGTATAGTAACGTCTTATTTTTTGCTTTTTTAATATAGTTTTAGCTATTAAGAATTTCTCTGTATATCAAATATGGTTAATTTCTGCATATTTTGGGGTTTAACACAAAGTTGTAACAAAACTGGAAACAAAAAATCTTTCATTGGTTTTCTAAGTGAACATAGTTATGGATCGTAAGAAAAATGTCCAGTGTTCCAGAGGATATAGCAGACAAAGTTAATACAAAATTTACATCAGTTTCATTAAAAAATTAAGGATTTTCGGTATTAAAAGATATTGGGGATATTTTGGCAGGCAAGCGGAATTATGAGTCCAATAGAAAGAACTTTTTCTATGTACAAGACAGCGTTTTCTTTTCGAAAATTTATCGCATCAACTTATAATTTACTGTACCAAAGTATTAAACGAATTAAGTGGAAAATAAGCAAGTTTAATTTGCTTTTTTTTAAATTTTAACAGCTTATTTTCATGTTTTTAAACGCTTTTTTTAAGAGCTTAAAACTAATTTTTTAGTGCTTTTTTTTTGGTTGGCCTAGTTATTACATACTATAAGCTTAAAATAAGAACTTTTTATGAATATGGCTGTTAAATTTTAAATTTCTAAAACATTTTATGATTGTGTTTGTTTGTTGGGTTGCCTTACTAACATACACGTGTTGTATGTCTAAAATTATACCTGCGTAAAGTTTTATATAAGTACATATGTGTGTACATACATATATTAACATGATTTAAATTTGATTTGGTTTGACATTAAAATTTGTAATTTGTTTCAATTAAAAAATATAATATCAGTGCAAATAAAAAGGTAATAATTTAAAAAGCTCAAACAGCAGGAATAAAAATGGAAGTGTGTAAACTAAAATGTTAAAATCTAGAATTTTTTCAAAATAATAACTACATATTATGTACATACTAAATATCTGCAACAATTTTTTTCAATGACGTGTTATTATTGAAAAATATTGTTGTTAATTTAACAACAAAAAAGCAAAAAATCGGAGCACAACTGATCAATAATAACTATTTCAAGAGGGATATTGACTCCAAATATAGTACAATCTTTAAATCAAACGGAAATGGTTTTTAATTTTGCTTTCGTAAAACGTTTGAGTTCAAAATTAAGAACTTGACCGCACTACAGCTAGAGGTGCATCGAAATCGAGCTAAAAGTTTAAAAATTGCATATGTATAGCCTTTTCCTTAACAAACGTCTGCATTACTTAACTAAAGGTGTATCAAATTTGACCAATTTTTCTCCTGCCGTTCTCCTGATATAAATAAATGTATTTTGTGCCACGTCCACTTCTCGAATTCAGCCCCCTTTTGGCCAGATGTCCTGCAATGACATCGAAAACTTTTACTTCTAAGATTCTCCAGAAATGCAGAAATATACATTTTATTTGTATGGGAGGTGCCATTCCCACTTCTCCAATTCCGCCCATTTTAGAGTTTGTGCATTGATAACCCAGCTATTTGTACAAAATATGGACTGTTTTCCTCTTACCGTTCTTAAGGTACAAATAAATTTATTTCTGTCACGCCCACTTATACAATCCTGTTCACATTTTGTCGAATGTTGTGTTTTGATAACCAAGATGCTTGTATCTAATTCGGAAACTTTGTCTTTTGCCATTCTTAAGACATTCAGAAATCTACAATGTCTTTGTGTGGGAGGTGCCATGCCAAACCCATATAAATATACACACAGACAGACGCACAGAAGGCCATCGTTGAATCAACTTCATAAGGACCCAAAATAAACATACTTCTAAGGGTCTAACATGAACATTGTAGAAATTACAGACGATATGACAAACTTATACAAACCACAGGTGAAAAAGGTTATTAAAACAAATGTCGATTTGTACTATCAGACAAAAATTCCAAATTATTTTAAATAAAATTATAATCACTCACGCAGGTTTTTTAACACACTCACTTCCCAACTCGTAATTAATATTTTAAGCAAACACTATCACTAGTGGTTACAAAAAGCATGCCGCGCCTTCACTTCTACTTAAAATGTACGAAAGGCTTATTGTAATAAATTGAGTATTTAGTTGTGCTTTTAAAGAATTTGAAGGGCTCTAGAAGTATATATACATATCGTTACTTTAATATAGAAAAACCCTAACTAACATTCTCCTTACTTTACAGAAGAAGGAAAAGACTTAATAAAAATTGTAGTATCGTAGTTACGATTTTTTTTAAACGCAGTTTTTTATTAAATTGTTTAGAGAGTTTAATAAAAAACTGCATTTGAAAAAAAATCGCGACTACAAGACTATAATTTTTATTAAGTTTTTTCCTTCTCCTGTAAAGTAAGGAACATGTTAGTTAGGGCTTTTCTATATTAAAGTAACGATATGCAAATATATATACATGGGCAAAATTCTTAAAAATAAAACATTAATACGAAATAATTTTTATGATTATCATATTGGTATGGTTCTATTATGTATGGAATAAAAAATTGTCCAAATGGCCGCCGCGACCTTGGCGGCACACCTCCATCCGATGGTCCAAATTGTCGATGGCGCTGAGGCATAATTGAGGTTCTATGCCGTTAATGTGCCGAATTATCTCATCCTTTAGCTCTTGAATTGTTGCTGGCTTATCGATTTTATTAATTTATTTAATTTTTCTCAAATTAAGATTTTTTATTTTTAGAAATAAAAATTCTTGTTAATTCTTAAAGTTTGTATAACTTACATAATTTTTTAAAGTTTCTAAACAGTCAGTTTTTAAAATAATGAGGTTTTGTATCAGCTTGTTGTCTATTGGATATGCATACTTTTGTACCCATTGTCTGGCATACACAAAAATTAGCGGTTGTTCATTTTGGGAATATTGATGAAAAAAAATTATTTGAAAACAAAAAACCCGTATTTTTATAAAGTTTAATATATTAAAGAACAAAAAAGTTCATGTATTTAGTACCAAAAGGTAAAACTAATGGAACTTAACCCTAGGATTACCGTCTTGGTCTAGCCAGACTAAATTTGTGTTTTGCAATTTTTCGAATATAACAAAAAAAAAAACAGGGGCGTCTATAAATGAGGTGTGCTGAATCGAATGAAACTAATTTGGATTTGATTGGACCAAGATTAGTGGGGTGAAATTCTATTTTTATGTAAAAGTCTATGAAATTACCCTCTGGGACGGACCAAATTTTTTTTTGCAGTATTTTTCATATAGAACAATATATGTATTAAAAAAACAGAAAGGTTATGAGCTAAGTATAATTTAACTACAAAAACCAAGCGGAAAACTCGTTTCACTCAGTTGCGAAAAAGCAATGTGCAAAATAAGGGACTACATATTCGATGACTTGCATGTAAAATAAAATAATAAAATAATATAATAAATTCGTATACAGGGGTGTCCTTTAAATCGAAAAGGCAAACATTTTAAACGTCGTTTTTTAATAAGATTTCTGTGATAAAAGAATTTTATGACAAATATTTTACAAATATTTCTCTATTAAACAGAATTTAATAACAAACATTATAAAAATTTGATTAAAAGTGTATTAAAAACAACTTCCAAATTCTTGTGTTTTCGATTTCCAGAACACCCCTGCTTATCGAAAATAATAATTTAATAAAAAATATATCTATTTACTTTTTATTTAATTGGGGTTTTTTTTTAGCTGTTCTAATTGGGGTCAGGCCTGACCAAGAGGAGACCTAAGTGGTAAAAAGTTACCTAAGAAGCTTTTGGTGTGAAAATTCCACATTCCATGTTTTTGATAATTATTAAATAAAGTGTATTTACATTACTGCTTTACAATGTCTTTTCAAAGGTGTACATTATTTTAATAACAATTCCATTAGGAATATATTTAGGGAAATCCATATAATCCAAATATTTTCAAATGCCTTCGATACAACAACGGTATCAAATATAATACTAAATAGAGAACCCTTAAAACTTCAAATGATGTATGATCTTCTTGCCCAAAATGTATATATCTCTAACTTTAGAATTTAATTACTTCCAAAGAAACTTCTTTATTTATATGAACTTTTTTACGTTCTTATTTATTAGAAAACAAATGGACTTAAAGTATATTTTTAGAAAGAATTTTATGGAAAATATAACTAAAAACACAATTTAAGCCTACAATATAATATTGTATAAATACCGCAATTATGTATTTCAATTTAAATAGTTTCCATAATAAGAAGTATTTCCTTTTAAAAAATTAATAATTTTTACTTCTTTGCCTTTGTTATTAAAAATTTTAAGATTTTCCTCTTCAAAATAAGATTTTTTTTTGGCCATATGAAGATTTTCCATCCAAATCTTCCGGCAACGCTGCTCTTCACTCAAATGATGTTATGAAACAGCTTTCAATACAGTTTGCTGAGAAATGCTGTTAAAACAGTAACAAATTACTAACATCAGCTGTCTACACCTAACATTAACATTATTTTAGTGTTAATATAAGTAAATTTATGTCTATATATCTGTTCACCAGTGTTGCCAAATTAGCCATTTAGTGGCTAGATTTAGTTATTTTTCACCTTGTTAAGCCATTGAAAAACGATTTTATCCATTAGCCATTTTTCAACTTGCTTAATCATAAAATTTTTTTTTGCCGTTTTTCTTTTAAAATAATAATTTGTATTTCCTCGACCGGAACAGTTTTATTTTTACAGCTGGGCACGTTTGTCTTCTGAGCGTGAAAGTTAAGTGAGCACATTTAGCCGGGTAACCCTTTATTTTCCATTTTTCTAGCCAGGCCTCTGGTTCATTGATGTGGGACTGTAAATGCTGCGATGCAACTTTTGGGTCCTGATTAACACTTATAAATGCTGTGTCGTCTGCAAACGTAGAAGTATGTGTGCTCGGGCTTGTTGGCATATCAGCTGTATATATTATATACAGTAACGGCCCTAATATGCTTCCTTGAGGGACACCCGCAGATATTTTCTTGGTGGGGGAGTATTTTGATCTTACCATGAATGTTCTGCCAGTTAAATAGCTCTCAAGGAGTTTGTGAGTGTTTTGTGGAAGCATTCGTGTTATTTTAATGAGCAGCCCACCATGCCAAACTTTGTCGAATGCTTGGGAAATTTCTATAAACAGTGCTGAGCAATATTCCTTTCTTTCAAACACTAATCTTATTTGGGTAACAATTCTATGCACTTGTTCGATTGTACCATGCCTTGCTTGGAATCCGAACTGATGATCTGGATTGATGGCGTGTTTATTAAGATAGGGAGTTATACGTAAAAGGAATATTTTTTCGAATAGCATTGATAATATTGATAGTAGACTAATTGGTCTGTATGACGTAATTTGACTAGCGTCTTTTCCTGACAGAAGTCATAACAATTGTAGAGGTCTTCCAAGAGGATGGGTAATAGCCAACTCGTAACATCGCATTAAAGATGAGCAGCAAGATTCTTGAAGCAGACGTAGGTAAGTTTCTTAACATTGAGCCTGTGATGCGGACAAGTCCGGGAGAAATTTTTTTTTATTGGATCGTTAACTGTATCCGGAATAATTGGACGACAGGAACAAGTATGAGCATCATGGCGCGAACACTTTCTCCAAGTGGCTTGCAAAGGCGTTTATTTTTAAAAGCTTTTATTTAACTTACAATGTATGTATGTTTGTTCGGGTAGAATCTTGCAACTTAATTTTGAAGCAGTTATCTTCAACCGATTGAGTTGAAATTTTGTATACACGTTTAGTTTGGATGACAATGCATGCCAAACTGTGTGACGTCATTCTAAATCTAATATGGCGGCCACGCACAACGTGGCGGACTAGTTATTTTTAATGCACTTCTACAATATGGGTATCAAATGAAAGGGCTTGCTTAGAATAACTCGAAAAATAAAGTGGCCACTCTAAATCCACTATAGCGGGCACACACAACATGGCGGACTAGTTATTTTTAATCCACTTCTACAATATGGGTATCAAATGAAAGGGCTTGCTAAGAATTTTTCAAAAAATAAAGTGGTCACTCTTAATAACAACATGGCGGACTAGTTATTTTTAATTCACTAATACAATATGGGTATCAAATGAAAGGGCTTGCTAAGAACAACTCGAAAAATAAAGTGGCCACTCTAAATCCACTATGGCTGAACAAACAAGATGCCGGACTAGTTATTTTTAATGCACCTTTACAATATGGGTTGTAAACGAAAGGGCTTGCTAAGAATAACTCGAAATATAAAGTGGTCACTCTAAATTAAATATGTGGGACACACACAACATGGCGGACTAGTTATTTTTAATGCACTTCTACAATCTGGGTATTAAATAAAAGGGATTGCTTAGAATTTCTCTAAAAATAAAATGGTCACTTTAAATCCCATATTGCGGGCACACACAACATGGCGGAGTAGTTATTTTTAATACACTTCTACAATATGGGTACTAAATGAAAGGGCTTGCTTAGAACAATTCGAAAAATAAAGTGGACACTCTCAAGGCGAATTGACTAGAAGGTGGGGTCAAGTAAACATATGGTGTTTTTTTTTTTCGGTGGTCGACTTGTCAAAGTTTGTATACAAACTAGTTTTTTATGTAAACAAACCTGTTTTTTTTTACTTGCAATATTTTTGACAACCCGACCCCAGGAGCATTGTAGTTGTAGAGTTGACCTCACCTTCTAGTCAATTCGCCTTGGGACACTCTAAGTCCGATATGGCGGGCACACACAATATAGCGGACTAGTTATTTTTAATGAACTTCTACAAAAGGGGTATTAAATGAAAGGGCTTGCTAAGAATTTCCCGAAAAATATAGTGGTCACTCTAAATTCAATACGACGGCACAAACAAGAAGGCGGACTAGTTATTCTTAATGCACTTTTACAATATGCGTATCAGCTTGTCGCGAGAAATACTAGTGAACAAAAATAAGTAAATTAATAAGTTGTTTTAACTATTAAAATTTTCAAACTAAGTAAATACAAGTTCTTAAATCTCGCGCCAAGCTTTTATATAATATAAATTGTGTAATGACGTTATAAGTTGATAGTAAAAGTTTTAAAGCAAAATATTATTTTTTTTTTTTTTTTTGTTTTTAGCGCATTTAAATAAAAGCTTGTTTTTAAAAAGGTTTTTTTATTTTTAATTTATTTCATTTGTGTTTTTGGCCCAGGTACGGTTTTCCTTAAATAATAAAACTCTGCTTAAAAAACAATTAATGTAATTTCTAAAGCGATCTTTTGTGTAATTTTGGTTGTATATATTTGCTATAATTTTATGAATGTCACATTTTATGAAAGTCAAATTCATTAAATTATAGCAAATACAACCAAAATTACACAATAGAATACTTTGTGAATTGCCTAATTGAAGATTTTAGTTTCGAACAACATTTAGTTTCTTTTTTAAAGCCTTTTTATTATAGAAATATGTTATGCTTAGAAATTTTACATAAGGTTATTTTCAAATCTGTTTATATCTCCAAAGCAGTGTTGCCGTTAGGATACGAAAGATACATTTTTCGTATCTTTTGACTACTTCAAGTATCATGTATAATCCTGACATTTTTCGTATCTTTTGAATCTGTACGCAAAATGTACAGAAACAAAACATTCGAGAATTTTGAGCAAACAAGCAGCCAAGGCGCATTGACTAAAATGTGAGGTCAACTCTACAACAACACTGCTTCTGTGGTCGGATTGTCAAAAATATTGCTGGTAAAAAAAGGTTAGTTTACATAAAAAACTAGTTTGCATACACACTTTGACAAGTCGACCACCGAAAAAAACACCATATGTTGACTTGACCCCAACTTCTAGTGAATTCGCCTTGATAGCAGCTTCAATAATGGTGAAGGAAAACATTAAGGGGTTGCAACATACGATCCACCTAAATCGATAATGACTAGTAGTGCGAAGTTATTCTGAGGAAATATGAAAATCTTTTTTATTTTCAGGAAATTTATATGAACTTTTCAATATAATCGCCTTAGTACAAACGCCTTAGCTCGTATATTAATTTTTACAAAAATGAATTTTTTTTTGATAACATCCAAAGATAATTACATATAATAAATTTTATAGTTTGCTTATTGTATTTTTGAAAAATTACATATGTACATAATATTTATGACTTAAATAAATATAAAAATTAATTTATACGAAATCATTTTCTTTACAATATTAATTTAAATATGAAATAAAAATGTTACGTTAATAAATGTTAAACGTTATAAATGGATTTTCAAATTTTTTTCAAAACGTATCTTTTTGGGAAAAAGTGTATCTTGTTGAAAACTAAAATGTATCTTTCTCGAAATTTCACTGGCAACACTGCTCCAAAGGTTAAGGAACTCCATACCACTGCATTGTACTTTTATATTCTTAAATTGTTTAAACATGCCTTTGTTGAACTTTAGCCTTCTTTATTGTCTGTATTTTAGCCTTCTTTATTATTTGAATTTTAGCCTTCTTTATTTTCTGAATTTTCTTGCTAAGTATCTCCAGTACAAAAGCCACAACACTAATAGTTATTCCACATCCATACAGGAAAAGCGACAAAGATAGGACGGTCAACTCATATGCCTTACGCGTATCAAAGTGTTCCAAATTCTCATGATCTTTAAAGTATCGCAAGTGCTTAAATTTTTTAGCACGACTAAATATATGCGCTTCCCAGTAAGCATAAAGACCAGTTTCTCTAACAGCAAAAAGAAACTTGTGAAAATAGGGTTCAAAAGGTGAATCCATGCGCATTTGGAATTGTAGAGGAAAATGTCCCAAACAAATATCCGAAAGCCAAAAAAGTTTATCAGATAAGTACAGCTGCTGAACTTTCACAATATTCCAACGAGCTTCACTGATAGGATAAATATGAGACGTGTTCATATTTAAACGATTCTTCTGAAATTCTTCAAAAGCCGTAAAAACTATTCTTTGAACAGCAGATTGTCCGAAACGGGGATCTTCAAGAAATATATTGAAAGCTTGTTTAGAAGCCATAATAGATTCTTTCCTGTTAAGGATTTTATCAACGGTAGTATTTGGCTTAACTCTTACCGAAACCGTAAGATGAGATGTTAGATCAGAGAAATACATTTGAGAAAAACAAAAACCACCAAAAATAATAATTATGTAACAGAAATACGTACGTATATATTGCTTGAAAGAAACCCTTCGTATTTCACAAAATTTTATATCAGGCATTGGGATACTAATAAGTACACAAATCATATAAAAGGCCGCAGTACCGGGTAAAAAATTACTATTAAACTTTATGTTATGCAGAAAATACGGGTGGTAGCGTATAACCAGCTGACACACAATTTCAGTTATCACTATGAATAATATAATAAAGCACCAAACTTGCCAGTGGTCAGGCAATACTTGGGATACTTCAAATAGTTTCATATCGTCAACGGGTACCATCATGCAACGGCTGGATGTTATGTAGGGGTAACTATAATCTATAGAATTAGGTTCCAAAGTCGTATATAATTGGGGGCTTATTTCTATTGTACCATTTATCAACATTTCCTGGATATAGGTTATATTCAAATAATTAGAATTATTGACAAACAAGGGATAAATATCCATGGTAACATTCATTGCCTTCATCAGAGTTTCAAAAAATATACCACCAATACCATCCAACTGTATACGTTTGGTAGTGTCATCATAATACCAAAATATATTGGGCACATCAAGCTGTACAGGAACTTTTATTTCATAGCCCTGTAAATCCCACTTAACACTGGGATAAAAATATTCTTCAACACTCTTTTCAGTAACATTTATTACCTTAACCACTGGATATGGTTTCATGGTATACAAATAGCTCCTTTTAGTAACCACTAACACTCGGCGGAATTGTTTCTGGAACAAATATTCAAATAAAATTTGTAATTCCTTTTCCTTGTACTCTCTCTTTACAAATATCATAATGCAATTATTCTTTTCCCCACGGGTAATTTCACTGGCCTTGGCCAACACTGGATCATTTATGTGAGCAGCCATTATAATAATTAAGGGATTTACGGAAAATCCTCCCATCTTTTGAAGTGTGTTGTCGGATGCTTCCAAATCTGCCAGTACAAAAGGTTTATTTTTAAAATAACTTTGTCCATCACTAAATATTTTGTCTATCTGATTGTTTATTAGACGTTTTCCAATGGTATTCTGATTAAAGATTATATATATAGAGTCAAACTTCCACGATAAACCAATTTCAGTGAAGTTTAGGCCTCTCAAGACTTGCTGCTGTTGTTGTTGCAGTAACAGTAGAAGCGGCACGATGACTTTATCCGCCAACATTTTGGGTGTTTCTGATTATCAAAACCATTTTACACTTGAATTCTACAGTTAGAATGTGATAAACCATTGTTTTTTTCATATTTGCACTTTTTAAATGGTCTCAAAGGAAACAGTGTAAACAAATGTCAATTAAATGCAGAATGAATAAGTTGTTGCCGTTTTAACCCATAAAGTGAAGTGCTTGATTTACAAGCCGTGTAAATTCCTCTGGTGAAAATTGTTGCTGTATCTTTGAAAATTTCAGTAAATTTATTTTTTTCAAACGTTTTTTTGCACAAATATTTTAATTTTGGCTTTCCAAATAGAGCAATATTGCAATATTTTCAATGTTGTAAACGTTCGAATAAGTGCTCTGAGACTTTTTTTATTTACTTAATTCGCTAATGAAACAAATATTTCTGACTGGCTAGTAAAAGGTTATTTTTGACGCTAATAGGATCAATAAAAATTGTTAAATTCGGAGCTCATTCTGCGAATAGGATCAAAATTTGCATAATTTGACCGAAAGTATTGAAGTTAAAGTGGAATATAAGTTCTGGAATAATGAGTTAAATAAGCAGCCTTGTTCCGAAAAATATTCCTCATTAACAAAAGTCGGATTTTTATTCGACCTTTTCTTAAGGGAAACTTAAAGAAATAAATACTCAAGCTCGAGGTCATAGGTTTTTTTAATAAATGTTTTTTTTTATTTTATTTATTTAAATAACTCCAATATTTCGATATTCCTTGAATATCATCATCAGGGGTAGTTAAATTTGTAATAAAAAAATCAAACAAAAATTCTTATTAGCTATGTAGTGTTTACTACCATGGTCATGATTGTACTCCCATGAACTCTCATGTACTAACATGACGATTATAGACGCTTGGAAAATGGTAAGAGTTGGTACACGAATTTATCTAGTCCCCATGCATATGTCCATCCGGAAAAGAGCAACTAGCGTCCATAAATGTTGTTAATATACATTGTAATTTAGCAAAAAATTTATTAATTAAAGCAGTAGCTCCCATAGATGAACCACTCATGTTAATAACTTTTACAACCATAATCAATATCTACGTAATACTTGACCGGCATTTTGTTTAATATTTTGGTTCCTGTTTTCGAGGCTTTTACTGTAAGTCTCTTCTATTCACGAGCAATCTTTATTACAATGTCATTTATGAATCGAAGTAAAATTTTAAGATCCACTTCTGAAAGCGACATGCAAGCCTGGTTTTGAAGGAAATTTCTAAGTGAATTCTAACGAATACAGAAATTAAAACACTTGCAAATAAAATTACAACATCTATTTATTTTATACACCTACACAAACAATGAAGTTTGATAAAAGTTATCGACCTTTTAAAATAGTCCAATGGTTGGACATTGGCAGGCAAAGTATTTAACTGTAGTAATTGCGTAGGGAATATTTAGACTTAAAAGTAGTAGAACATTTTTAAAATATTTTTTGGAATTTTTTTGTTTGCTGTGTTGCCTTTCTAACTTACACGTGTAGTATGTTTAGTAGTATGCCTGCTCAATGTTTGATTTAAATATGTACATATTTATGAGATGTATTGGCAACACAAGTGATTGGACGTGCAGTAAAATTTATATGAAAATCACTTAATTTTTCAAGTGTTTTTCCTATAAATTTTAGTATACGTTCAAACACTTGTGTTGTGAAAACAGCACATTATTTTTTTAATTGAGACAAATTAAAAATTTTAATACATATCTGTTCAAAATCAGCGTTGCCAGAGATTTTTAAAAAATTATATTTTAAAAGAAAAAATCATCAAAATTTTATTAATTCAAACATTGTTCTTATAACTTTATTCATCTTATATAAAAAAAATATTTCTTATTACGTAAACCACTTAAATTGAGTACGTACATACGTAACTGCCTAATTTATACAAAATTAAATAGATTACTTAAGCAAAAGTTCATGGCATTAAATAAGTTTCATTATACTCTTCACATTTAAACTTAGCATACGGCCGTTTTACTTTAAAGCTTTATAGCTTACAAACAAACGGCTGCTTACGGTCCATTAGTTTTGCATTTTGATAGTAAAGACTTGAACTTTTTTGTTTTTTTGTATATAAACATGGAAATCGTTCAATTTAAAGTCGATAATATTTAAACAAATCACAACTGTCTATGCACTGAAAGAATTTTCTTCGCGATTCCAATGAATTTTGACATTAATCCCATGAAAAATTGCTTTAAAAAGGAACCTATGCAGCGCTTCGTTGGATCAATGAAACCTGTTTCATTAAAATGTATTTAATGAAACATTACATTAGATCTAAGAATATTATTCATTGGATGAATACTTTCAATAAAGTAAAAAATTTTTTTTCTTATTTTATTTTTTTTTTATTAATTTTTGTTTTTTTATTTAATTTTTTTTATTTTATTTTTTTTTCTGTCTCTGGCGGGAATCGATCGCGCAACCTCGGTGCTGGTAGACTAGCTCACTACCAGCTAGCCTACCGGGGCAGTGTAGTTTTTGGATAAAAAAAACTATGTTGATTGAAAGTGGATTGAAAGTTTTTGTTTCATTACTATAATGACATTTTTATTGTCATAATGAAAATTTAAATTAATGAAGGCAATTATTGAAATATGTTGCTTTTATAAAAAAAATTTTTGATTTCATAAATTTAATGACATATAACATTAGATGTATGAAATAATTAAATCTTACGTTTTTTAATTAACAATTAAAAATATTTTTAAGGAAACTATAATTTTGTATTAATTTATGAATAAAGTTATGTTTGTATATTGTTTTTTTATGTTCCCAATTAAAATTTTTTGTTTAAATTGGACAAACTTAAGTTTTCATATATCCAATGAAAATTTTTAACGTAATTACGAAATCCAATGAAGCGATTTTAACGAAAAGACTTCATTATAGACAATGAAAATTTTCATTTAACCAATGAAAATTTTTTATGAAAATGATTCATTAAATATATGAAGCATTTTTCTTTCAGTGTGGTGTCGTATTATTGTTTTCGCCTTTTTATGATTTTTTTTTATACATTTCTTGAATTTTTGATGTAAAATGCAGCTTGAAAATGTGAAAAGAACATTTTCCAGTATTATAATCAGAGTACGGATAGTGCTCTAATTAAACTCGCTCGCGATCGAATTTTATTCGATCGAGGTTTATTTTCCACATTAGAAAGAATTATTCTGTTCTGCTCGCCAGTAATAAAAATAAAACTCGTGAGCGAGTTTTATATTTAAGAGTCGAAAAATAAGACTCGCGAATAGAATTCAAACTTTAAGAGTTCAAAATAAAACTCAACTCGCGAGTTGAGCTGAAAAGAGTTGTTCGCGAGTTTTATCTTTGTTTGTAATTTTTTTTAAGCCAAAAATATTACGTTGTGACAATCATAACTAATCATGAAGTAAAAATAGCAAAGACAAGGATTAATTTGAAAGAATAAGAATACTATAGAGAAGCAGTTTGCAGTTTTAAATTGGAAAATATATTTATTAGTATTGTATTAAAAATATTTGTTTGTTCTTATCAGTGTTGCCAGGGCTGGAAGAAGACATAAGCTAAATCCGTCTTTTTTAAAGACTTAAATAAATCACGCCAAAAATTGCAATTTTTGCAATTTTTTAATTAAAAACTTAATTTTTTCTTTATTATTTAATAAGTAAAAATACATATTTTATTCAGTGTATAAATTATAAATAAAAAACAGGCGGTAGGGCTCCGTAACAACATAATAAAAAAAGTTAACACATAATTTAAGTACCGTTTAATAGAAAAAAGTTTCCAGTTTAACAATAAATTTTTGAGATTGTCAACTACCTGTTGGTATTTTCAATTAAATTAATTTGGCTGCCATAAGTCAATTATGTGGTGGCTATTGCCGCAAAAAACTAAATATTTTCAAATCCTTAACTGAAATAATACAGACTACATATAAAATTTTAAATTTTAAATATTTGCTAAATAACAACAAAATCTGGAATATTAATTCGCATGGCCACACAAAAATTTAACAAATCAGTTTTAATTTTTTTTTATCGGGCTCAGTTTTTTTATGAGATTGACTAATATTTTGCCTGAAATGAGGCGTTTCTGCTTAAACATGTTATCATAACTTGAGAACAAATTGGAATAAAACTTCCTTTGTCATAAAATTTTTTATTTTTTTTTTATTTGCCACTATTTCGAAGTTGTTCAGAAATTAGTGACCGTATTTTTTTATCATTTATCAGAAAAAAGCAAAGTTTACAACGTATAAAATAAGGCGGTTGACAAATGTTGATTTTATTCGCTAATTAAGGAAGTGTTTATGAAAAAAATATGTTGCCAATCACAAACACTTCTATATAAGTCACTGAAGAACGCATACATTTTATTACGCAACACTGAACATTTTGCATGTATAGATAGGTACATCATTTTAAGCACCCTGCAAATAAAGCGACTAGTCCATACACGCATGTAAAATGTAGCCCATAAGGGATTAGGACTAGTTCAAAGATAACCCCAATGTATGGAAAAAACATGATCTATTTAACATTACGATGTCCTAGGGCAGGTCCATATAACCCGGCATTGCATTACAAAGGAGAAGTCTTAAAACTTCTTCATGGTATACTCCAGAGGATACGCTTTTAAATCGTTTAAAAACGAAAACATGTCGTTAAAATACGAAGACATATCGTTTCACTACAAACTATTTTTAACAATGGCATAGTCCATGCTTGAATTACATTGGACCAGTCCAGGGAGTAGTTCATTTGATCAAAATGGAACAGGTAGTTTAATATTATTTCCATTTCTATTGACGACATGCTGACACAAAAACCGATTTATAAAATGCATTTATTATTATTTATTTGATTAGTTTCATGGGCTTTCATTGGATTTTTTGGTAATAAAGTTTGAGAAACTTCTGACAATACCGCACCAAAGAGATCTAACAAAAATCATATATTCTAAGCGGGTCCAAAGGTCATATTCAATACAACACCAAAATATACATTTCGCTATGACAGAAAACAGATTTGACAAGAGAGCAACCAGCGAGAAACGCCAAGAATATGCTTTGAAATACGTAAAACCTTACACAACCATGACAGTGTTTAAACTAATTTTGCTATTGAGTTTTGGAAAAGCCGATAGAAAGTTTAACCGCAACTTATTTCCAGTTCCCAGACCTAACACTGGCTAACTTCCATTTGTTACGATCAATTTAAAATAATATAACGGAAAAGCGTGTTTGACTTGATTCGTATATGCCCTTATTCTTTTGTAATAAAATTCATCCTCAAAAAAGGTTGCAAAGAAGTTACTTTTGGAATAAAATTCATCATCATTGTCAAAAAAGGTTGCAAAGAAGTCACAGCTATCGATTTCCAAAATATTTACTGAGAATGAATGATATTCCTATCTAAATAAAATAATATTTTTGACCAAAAAAAAAAAAAAAAACACTAAAGTACCATCACTACTTTAAGCTCGTTAAGTTGAAGGTCCACAATACGCGTTCAATGCGTTTATGCATCTGTCAAAAAAAATTGAATCAGTATAAAGTTGTCTTGACAAATTAAGTGCCCGTTTACATTTTGCAGTTTTTGCCCAAGCGATTCTTACTTTATGGGTGAGAGGGGAGAGAAGAATAATTTTTCTCTGATAAGTTACACAGCACACGCGTAGAATGCATATACGCATCAAACATAGGCTTACTTTCTACTTTTGCATGCAGCGCATGCGTCTTGAAAAGGTGTGAACCTCTAGCTTAAGTATTTTACAGAGACTTTAAGCGCATGCGCAGCACCCCACAAAACAAAGCATTAACAACTACAACAACAAAAATGATTCATTGCAATAAATAAATAAACTGAATTATTGAATGAATTGAATAAAAATGATCGGCTAATTTTTACAGCTCGTGTAACAAAAAAAATTTCAAATGAATAAAGTTTGTATTGTTTACATTTCAAATACATACATATGCAACTGTAGTTGTAATCGTGATGCATTACATAAAATACAAATCGTAATAACATCGACAGCGTAAAGTAAACAACTATAACAATATCAGCAGCAGAAATAAATTGTAATAGATTTTTGCTGCTGTAAGCATCTTCATCAGCAAATAAAGAAAATGAGCAGAAACCCGAACACACAAATCAAAACAAAATTAAGAAAACGAAACTCAAAAGAAACTTGAAAAAAAAAAGTTTGCGATGTTTTCTTAATGTTGTTGTTTTTAACTTTTTTAAAATTAGTAACTGATGTGCTTCGTTTTTAATTTGATTTGCATTTGGTTTCGATAGAGTTTTTATTGTTGTTGTCTTTATGTGGAAAAATCGTTACATCTTGAGTATAAAAAGCAATGCAGAGGCTTAATGGAAATCATAGTTTACATTCAACTATCGGAATAAACACATTTAAACCATCAAACATTTTGTAATTAATACAAAAAAAAACTGAACTCATCTTTTTGTCCGAAGTAATTAAAATAAAAAGAATTGGGTTAGTGTTGAAATAATAATTGAAATATAAGAAGTAAAAAAAACTAAACAATTTGAAAAAAAAAAACTGTTATACAATGACTTAAAAAAAATAATATGTAAAAAAAATACTTAATTTATTTAATAACAAAAAAAAATTTACGTACATATACCTTAAATTAAAGTGAAAAAGTTTGTTTAATGGAAAAAAAAATAAAAAGAAGTGACATTCAAAATTGATTTTGAAAAATTTTACCGATAAATCAAAGAATTTGCTTAGTGCTGGTTCACACACGTCAAGTTTGACTCGTCAAGTCTTGAGTTTTTAGAAGAGAGGGGAAAAAATCCCATTTCTTTTCTCAAGACTTGAGGAGTCAAACTTGACGTGTATAAACCGGCACTTAGCAATCTTTTAAATAAGCTTTCAATGAATTCAGTTAAATTTGAAAAATTTTAAATAATGTGTGAATCGTTTTTAATAAAAACTTCTTTCAAATGCTATCTATAACTTCTAAAGCAGAAAATTTTTTTAACATTTTACCACAAATCTTCTGCTTCTATTTAAGATTTGGGATATTCAATTAAACTACTTATTAGTTCTTCAACATCAAAAGAAAAGTTAATCAAGAAAAAATTTTAAGCTGACTTTGAATCTGGGTATTCGTTAGAAAAGATTAATCTTAATATTGTTTAAGTTAATCCTCGTATTTAAATAAAATTGTCAAGAATTAAGGCGTGTAAATTTTACAATTAATGGATTAATGTCTAATGATCTGCAGAAGGGATAAGTAGCTGATATAATTTTAAAATGTTATTTAAAACATGGCCCTATGCTGCAATTTGGAACGACAAAAATAAATATAAATATATATTTAAAACTTAACGGAAAACTCCAAATTCTTTAAATTTTATTAAATTCAAGAATACTACGGCATCTGACTTGTCCTTTAAATTCAATTCTCTTCGTTTTTATCACGATTTTTCTGTGGATGATGTAAGCAAAAATTGCACAACGTTCGCTGATGAAGTCAAAAATTTTGAAACAAAACGAAAGGAAGCAGATCCCATACACATAGATTTTTCTGATTAAGAACATTTTGTTGCCTTAAAGGACCATCTGTGATAGTATAAATTTAATGTTATTCTTAACAAGAAAAATACCCCAGAAGTTTTCGCGATTATAATTATTGTTCAAAAATCTATAAGTTGAGCTTTAAGCTAGTTCTGGTATTTTAGGAAAAAATTCAATATAGTGCTGCATATGCTATAAGTTTAATAACCCTTGTCTTGAGTTAGAAATTATTTTTTTTTTATACATAATCCACTCGCATCCCAAAATGCGACCAAAACTACCTTAAAGGAAAAGACATAAGCTTTCTGTTGAGCAAAAAAAAAAAAAAATATTCCGGATAAAAAAAAAAAAAAAGATTTAAATTAAAAAAAAAAATGAGAAAGAACACACCTGTATGCCAAAATGTCAAACTCTGACCCTCTCTAACTCAGAAACTTTTCCAACGATCTTGTTAAAATTTGTGTGCACTATCCAATAGGACTAACATTCTTGCAAATTTCATCCAAATCGGAAGACATCGATTTAAAAATTGGGTTTACTTGACATGAAATCCCCCATATTTGTATTCGTATTGCAAATTCAACCAAATTTTTCAAAATTAAATTGAGTTCAAAATATGCTCAAAAATTATTTCCTTTCCCCAGTTTAAACACAAAAATTGGTTACAAAATTAAAAATGCAAATGTTGGACTAGAAAGAACTTTAAAGCTAAACGCTTGTGATATCGAAGATATAAAACTTAAAGAGCTTGATAAGAAAAAAAATTAAAAATTGGATAAATAGAATCGGTGCAATCTTTCAATAAATCTCTTGCAAGTACATGCAGAGAAAACTCATTTTTCTGTATAATCACGTCCAACAAAATTATTTTTCTCCTAACATGCTTAAGCAAATTATTACTTTAACCATATTATTGCCAATGGCAGCCATATTTTGGTTAAATTAGTTCTTTATCCAGAATCCGCAACCATATTATGTCTCCTAACATTCTAATTTCAATAATAACAATAGTATGTTAACCACTCATAATAGTATGTTTGCTTTTCAATCATAACATGTTCTGCCTGAAAGTTGTTTGTGTTCATTTAAAATCATACAATTAAAATATTCATAAATTTGCAATATAATTGTTCAATAATTGAAATTGCACATTAAAATTGCCTGTCTGTATTAGTAGGTGGCAAAATATATTGTAGAAAATCAAAAGTCTTTTCATTTATATTGCGCAAAAAAATGTTGACAACAATTTACAATACTTACATGCAGTGATGCCAGTAGAAATTTAAAAAAATCCCTACGTGTCTAAAAAAATCCCTTTTTTCCTTACAACCAAAAAAATGTTCCCTACACTTTTCCCTACATAAAAAATTTATTGTTTTTAGGGCAAACAAATATATATTTTGTTAACATTTTGTAAATATGTATTATAATTAAAACTTTATTAACATTTATAAATAAAGCATTTATTAACAACAAGAAAAAAAACCAAAAAAAAAAATCATATATTTAATTTTTTTTCTTTGAGGCAGAAACGCCACTATAACCAATCGCGGGCTTGATTTTTCATTTAGTCATATTTTGTGCTTTTTTAAGGACTTAATATTTTGCAAAAATGCTTATTTTAAATAATTTTTTTTTAATAGTGGAATCTAATATTTTTTAGCAAATTCGATACTAAATAAAGGGAAAGGCTCTGTGTAATTGTAAAAAAATATTTACTTCAGTTCCCCTGAAAAAAAGTATAAAAAATATTATTTAAAAATATATCCTTCCATATCCTTCAAAGTTTTCATTACAAAAGTTTTAAAAATTCGGAATTGTATATTCTATTTCTCTTAGTTTAGAAGGCGTTTCTTGTAATAAATTTTATTCATAAGATATTCGCTTTTAATATTCGCATACATTTTGGAATACTTACGAATGGGAATACTTAAAATATGTTCAAAATTTATAAACATACAAATAAATTTTTATTTATGTTTAATAATTATTAATTATAATTAGACAAACACATGGTTGAAGTATGATTAAAAAAACATACTATCGTCCCCTCAATGGCAACAAACAAACTATTGTTGTTTTAGCCATTACTTTTTTCACGATTAATAATATTTTGTTTTTATTTAACAAAACTTCAAATATGGTTAAATTTAACAATATAATGTTTTAAAAAATTTTGCACCACCATATACTTAAACACATTAAGAATAGTTTAACCATATTATTGTCACCGGCAACCAAATTATGATTAAATTCATCCAACCAAGAGCCATAACCATATTATGGTTGTCTGCAAACATATTGTGGATAACAATAATATGTTTAATATCATAATATTTGAAAACATTGTATGCTTAATTTAAAATTTAAAATAAAATGTTTAAAAGCAACGAAATTATGGTTGTTTAGTTTGCTTAAAATTCTTAAATATTTAATTTTGATTATTGATTAAGACACATATACATATTTACGTAGTAGTATAAACCAGTTAAACAGAGAGAATGCTAAGGAAGGTTTTCACAGGCTCGAAAATGAATTAAAGAAAATCGCTTATAAAAGTGGAATATAACACGTAACAGGAATAAAATGGTTAATATTGACCATATTATTGTAAATTTTAACCATAATATGATAAATTTTGACCAAAATATGACTAGTTTTGGCCATATTACGCTTTATTTTAGTGCAAATTATTGTCAATTTCAACCATATTATGGTCACATTTAACCATAATATGGTCATATTTAACCTTAATGTGGTCGCTTTTTACCATAATATGGTCACATTTAATCATAATATGGTGAAGATGTATGAGTGGTTAATACTTAAAGAGAGTTTAGAGTCTCCTTTGATTTAGGTTAATATTTGGTCGTTGATTTACCATGCACTCAATGCAGAGCTAAAAGAGATGCGTTGAATAACTATAATTGCCCCAAGCAGTTACTATAATCATAAATTAGAGAAATTCAATTGGATTGTTCACGAAAGGCGCATTATCAGGGGCCAAATTACGGCATTCGATATCGATCGAAATTAAAATACAATTTGAATGGGAATTTCGATGGATATCGAATGCCGTAATTTGGCCCCATGTTATATGATTATGTAGTTATATTAACAGCAACAAAATATATATTAAAAATTTTAATAAATGTATTTTGTTGATGTGAATATAACTAAATAACCATATAACCTGATAACTTGCTTTTCGTGAACAACCCAATTATTTAAATTAGATTATTTTATGTAGATAAACTCAAGATTGACGCAAAATATGTTTAGAGGGTATATTTCTAAGCTTTAATAGTTAAAAAATACAATTTCAGATTTTAATATTAAGATTCAATTTAGAAGAAGAAAAGAAGTGACTTAGTACTTACGTTTAATAATAAAAGAAATAATAAAAGAAATGGCATTCTCTTTTCCCTTCTCTCCTAAAAGCTCAAGACTTGACGAGTCAAACTTGACGTGTGTGAACTGGCACTTTGTATAAGTACGTTTTGAAAGTCAGCCTACATTACAATATACATCTTTGTAGCAACGGCTTAAACTTAACTGTTTAACAAGTACTTTTAAGTACAACTGTTCAAGTTAAATTAAAATATTATAGAAATGTAGATGTTATGTTTGTTATTTTTAGAAACGTAAAATTACATTTGAATTTTTTAATACAAGAAAATGTAATAATAATTTAAAGTTCGGTTTTATTACTATGGTCCAAAATACATATAGTAATAAATCAAATGGACTTTACAATAAAATTATAAAATTAAGAACTATGTTATTAATTGTGGTACGAAACCTCTTCCGGAATGACAATAATTGGTGAAAAGCACAAAAATTTTCATAAAAGTTAAGTTTTGATCCACTATACTCGGGCATTTTTACCCGATCTAAGCCAGCCAACCACTTTTAGATGCGTAACCTTGACTCTTAAGAGTAGTGCGTTGGGAATTTAACATTAAATTAGCTTAAATAAGGTTTTTGATGCTTGCTTAAACATACATATCGTTACCTTAATATAAAAAGGCCCCAACTCATCAAAAACACTTTTTACAGGAGAAGGAAAAAACTTAATAAAAGCTGAAATAATATAGCTACACATACATTGTCAAAAAACATCTTTATTAAAATTAAACGAGGAATTCAGATTGAAATACATATGTATGAGTATGTATGAGTCAGTGTTTTTTCTTTCGAAAAATTGTGTGTATGAGTTAGGGTTTTTTTTCTTTAGAAAAATTGTGTGTATGAGTTAGGGCTTTTTGTGTTCTGCTTATAACTTCATTATTTTTAATCTAATTTGCTTGAAATTTTAATAGAATGTGTATTAGCAACCATTCTACAAGAATCAATAAAAAAACGGATTTCCAAAAATAATGAGTTGGGGCCTTTTTATATTAAGGTAACGATATGTACATATGTATTTTTGTTTTATTGACGTTTGTTACAATTTATTTTCTTAAAAAGTTCGCAAATTCGAATCCGAATATTCGCCTTAATCCTATTTGCGACTACTTATGTATTTTTGTAAAATTTTCATAACAAATTTTATGCTTCTCCAACGGACTGCAGCCGTGTAGACATTAGGGTGGTCGTTTACTGTATGGAGCATATTTGTTTTCTATTTTTCCACGCTCTCACCCCCAATTCGGTGGGTATTGATAAAAACGACGCCAAAAAAATTTTTAGACAATCGGCCAAGGCACACAAACATTATAATTTTTGTTTACAATTAAGGCAAATTAATTGAAACAATTAAAAAAATTGTTTAAAACAGCATTATTAAATTAATTAATTGAAAACATTTTGGTGAAAATTTTTGCAAAAAAAAAAACATGTTTCTAAAAGGACTGCGCATTAAGAAAAACCTTTAATCTTTCCTAAAGGTTATTTTATTGCGCAACTTCGGTTTTTTTTTTAGTCTATTCAATTACTAAGCAGTTTTTGAGTTACGCGAATATATGTTGTGCAACCTCATCCACTTTAGAAATAACAAGTGCCAACCTAAAAAAACAGTTAGCACCACTGGATTCAGCGTATCCGAATTAGGTTAAAGCGCCAGAAGCACGGCTGGTCGGTTTTTTCAGCGAGCAAAGTTTTGTTATTAAAAATAAATAATAAAAACGTTTTTCAAAAAAATAAGGATACGTGATTCATAGAAAATGCGTTGCTTTAATAAAGTAAAAATTAAATTTTTTGGTGGGTTATTCGACATTTTTCAGTTTATTTTGTTTAATAAGAGATTAAGGAAAAACGACTTTTCTACAAAATTAATAATTTCTATGTTATAAAACATAAAAGTCAGATTTCATTTCATTGTAAAAATATAAGTTTTCTCAAACTTTGGTGGGCTTGAGGGACGGCTTAGCCTTCGCCAATCGCCCCAAATTTTTTTTTTTTTTTGCTTTGGTTCTTACCCACCAAATTAGCGGGTGAGACCTAAAGAAATCCAACTTTTGATTTTAACGGTAACTCTAGTAGACATTGGTTGTTTTATCTGCACTCACTTTCAAAGCCCCTACATAGTACTTTATATCAAGATAATGTGCTATAGACACCAACAAATGAGGAGTAATTTTTTTTCTTTTTCTTGTAATTTTTACAATTTTATACTTTGATTTTTGAGGATGGTTTAGAATCTAAACTTTACATGCTTTCAAAAAATTCTAACACATAAACCAGTTTTTAACTGACCAAACTATTTTTTGCTATGTCATTGCTTAACCCTACCTTAGGCATTAATTTTTTACTACGAATTCGGGTAGTACTTACATTTGTAAATATGTGTACTTTTATTTGTTTTTTTTGTAATTTTATATGAACATTTTAGGTATTTTTTTTTAATTATTCTCTATTGTCAGGAAAAACATGAAAAATTAGAAACTGAGCTCGAATCATAGCCCAAAAGGACCTTGAATGTAAAAAAAATAAAGATGAATAAATTAAATATTTGCAAATGTTAATACTGCCCCAGTTAGGGTTAAACAAAACTTTTAATGAAGGAACACATTTTTACCCCCGTATTCATAAACGATTATTAAATTTAACAAACGTTTATTAAGGATAATTTTCATAGTAAATTTGTTCTTTAAAACTTTTTTAAATATAAAAAAATTTTTATGAATACATTATTAATTTCTTAAAAACTTAAACCATACATACATATATCGAGCCATAGCCGCGAAAATAACGTAAGCGGCATGATTTTAAATTTTCGTTTTTTTTAATAAATTACTTTATTGGCAACACTTGCATAATCTCCTAAAATGTCATGGTCACATACGGTACCGTTACGATTTTATAGCAAGAACAATTTTATCGTAAGCGATAAATTTCATACAAAATTTATATGAAACAAAATAAAAAAGCTCTCTCCTGTAAAATTTGATTTTTGGCGATACCGTTATTTTCGCGGTTAGGGGTCGATATGTACATATGTAAAGCTTCGTACAGACGGTGGTCGGATCTTACAATGTTGTCATTAAAATTTACTAAAAATGGCACCATTGTCAGGAAAATGACAACATTGTAAAATCTGACCATCGTCTGTACGAAGCTTAGGTATGTAAGCACATTCTAATTTTTTACCGTTAGGACTTGTGTTTCCAAATTTAATTCCTATCTTAAATGTTTAAAAAATTTTTATTTAATTTTAAAAACTTAAATAAATTCACACCCCTTTCTCTATAAACATATAAGAAATATCGAAAACAAAGACTTACATCACCCGTAAATCAAATCATAAAATTCAACGAAAATCTTGCTAAGAAAAAAAATTTAACTGGGGATGCTAGAAATGGTGGTAATGATGATGAAGATGGTGCTCAACATCATTACAGTCAATATGATTAACTCATGCATGTTACATGAATTCAAATACAACTTGAAAAGATAAAAGCTGTAAAATAAATCTGCCAGACAAATAGTCAGTCAGTCTTGGTCTTATTACAAATCATAACAAGTGTATCTTTTCATCAATGTAACAACGTATGTACATACGTATCGACGTTTGAAACGTATCTATTTGCTGTGCAAATCATATTTAATCATATCATTTTGTATCATAACAAACATAGGTGATGGTTTATGTTCGACATAACATTGAAAAAAATTAAAAATGCTGAAATACTACACACTTATAACTCAAAACAAGTACGAATATCTATGAAAAAAAATATAATTAAATTCCGCAAAAATGATGAAAAAATACATGTGAAGATGTAACAAAAAAAAATAAAAGAAAAAAAAACAAATACAAAAAACAAATTGAGATAAAAATATAAACTTAAAAAATTGAATAACTCACTAGAAAATCCAATTTTACATAAGGAAACTTATAACCAACACACTTGCGCTCAGAAAAAAATTCAATTGTTTGTTGTCTTGATGCATAAACAGAAAAATATCATCTCATTCATAAAATATGAAGAGATTTTGTTCTTAGTTTACTTCGCATACTTTTCACTCGTTCTTACTTACATTGTACTAGTATAAAGTTTTCTTCAGAGCAATTTAGTAAATTTTATTTTCTGGGTTACATTTACTTAAGGGTGTTTTTAAGCTTCATGAGAACTCAAAATGATAATTCAAGACAAAAATATTGTTGGAATGAAATTATAATCTCTTAGATAATTTCATTGCTTTTAGTTTTAAATATGATTTCCGGCACATGTCGCCGCGGGTACTAGTTAAATGGTCCAATCGATTAGTATAATTTTTTACTACTTTTTCCAATAAATCTAGCCGTATGGTGGCTTGAATATTGGCTTTCAACACTTCAGAGTTGCTGATTTTTCAGCATAAACCAATGACTTAACAAAGCCCCATTAAAAGTAATCCAAAGGCGTTAAATTGTACGAATGAGGGGGCCAGTGAACAGGACCACTTCTGGAAATAAGGTTGTCGCATAATTGATTTTGCAATAAATCGACTGTAAAGCGCGCTGTCGTATCAGTCAGCATGGCTCTATACACTAAACAGTAAATTTGATTCATTAACGGCTAAAGGCTTGTCTTCGCTACATATACAGCGAAGTGCTCTTTGAACTTCGCGAACAGATTTATTTCTTTCAAAGTAAATTTTCACCAGTGCTACCACCATAATATTCAAAATTACACTTGAGATGAAGTAAAATTACCTGATTTTAATAAAATTACACCTGATATAAAATTGAAGTTTTACTTAATAAAAAGACATTTACAAAGAAGCAAAAACACAACAAATTCATTGAAAGAAGATCAATATTAGTCAAACATTTAAGATTCTTATTGTAATCTATATAATAAAAATGAAATGTTGTCTGTTGCTAATCGCATAACTTGAGAACGGAAATAAAACTTTGTACGGAAAGAAAATTTTACCCCGCTCACTTTTACCCCCGCTTTTATTAAACGGATTTTGTATGAAAATCCGTTTCATAAAGCCTTTATTAACCGGTTATATTTTTTATAAATTAGGCCGTTAAAAATAATTAATAAAACATAAAATAAAACTCCTAAAATAATAAGGTTAACTTCCACATTTGGTTGCATATATCTAGGGAAGGTTCAAACTGCTCATTGTCATTCCTTTATAATGGGTGTTTTTTTAGCACCATAGAGCTTACGAAAGGTTAGCTGTCAAACATACTGTCATACTGCTTTTATTTTTCGCTCAGCTAGCAAATTATCCAAATTTACTTCATGAAGGCGATGTGTTGATTTAGAGAAAATAAACTGTCAATTAGACTTTAAGGCCGTGCGATGTGACAGCTCATAATGGTTGTTCGTAGGGATGTGAAGTCACCGGTTAATGCTGATAAGCAAGCAACAATTGACGTCTTAGAGGTCAACATTTTTCATTTTATTCGTGACATGCAGCCAGCAATTCTCGAAAAAAAGAAACAAAATTGGACGTATGCAATGCGTTTCGACAAGGGCAGGCGCGGTGCCTATTTGTTTGAAATTAGTTTCAAATGGTATAGCCGTGTATCGATATCAATTAAAATTAATTTTTTTTGTGTTGTCTACATTTTAAGTTTCATGGTCTTAAAAAATACCCTTTATACCTTATTTAGTAAACAAAATGACTGCAGAGTTTTATACAACTGATCCTTTTGTAATTCGGTTTTGCAACTGTAAAAGCGTTAAATATTCTTCAAAATAAGCATTTAAAAGTTGCAAGATAAAAATAAAATTAATTATATGTTGAATATTGGAAACATATCTTCCCCCAGGCTAGTTTTTAGTTTGAATAACTGTTTTTAAAAAACTTCAGATTCTAAATTACTATGATAGGCATCGTTATCCAAATCTAAAGGTCCATCTTGCGACATTAATTACCAAACTTTAGAAAATATATATTTAGTGACTGAAGTCTTTTCTTAAAAGCACGCGTATACGAGTGAATTCGTCTGCATGACAAGCATTTGACAAATGTATCCCTTTAAAATCCTTAGTTTTGAATTTTGAAAATCTAGCTGCAAATTATTTTACTAGGGGCTTGTGAGTATATGTCTTGAGATAACACAAGTGCAGTTTGGCATTTTCTCTAATGGCTGACGAGATTTCAACCTGGTGTCACAGAAAATGTCACAAATGCCAAAAATCACTTCCTTAAGAAAAATAACACAGGGCAGCAAACCAAAATTTACCAGACTTCTGTCTATTGTTTTTGGTTAAATTCAGAGTGCTGATTACGTGGTCTCATTAGTTTTTTACAAGCAGCTTCAGTTTCAAAGACATGGGTGACATTTAATACTTTAATAATTAACACCTTTTTTGTATTATTCGGTTAATATTTCACGAACGACCATACAAATCTTAACATATTTTTTTTATTTTTTATCTACACAAAACTCTCTTTCACTTAAAGAGTAACATTGCTGAATATATCAGATATCTAACTTATATTGCAAGGATGCTCAAATTATGTTGTTTATGTTCATTCTAAAAACTTTGAACAAATCTAATTTTGATACAGATGCATCGTAAAGAAACACCTAAGCCTTGGGGTTGCACTCTTAGATGATAAAGTAACTTAAGCTTTTTGGATCTAAAAACATTCAGATCTAAGTCAAATCTGGTAACAAGGTAATCAGTAGCCCCTAAAAATTTTAGGCAAGCGGGGATATAAAAAATATCAATTAATGGTATGATTCTAACTTTGAACACAGGAAAGAGTTCAGCCTGCTAACGTATCTATCTAAGTTATGTCTTTATTCAACAGGGATACTTTCGCAGTAGAGATAATATAGTTCCGGTTCCTAAACGAGGGTTTAAGAACATGGTTAAGACAGCTCTGCGTTGGAATTGTTTTATGTGTGTTAAATATCTCCACACTAATTTACTATAATAATAATATCAAACCATTCGATGTTTCGTATTTAGATTTTATATATCGGGGAAAATATTAATAAAGAAAAATTAAATTTGTGCATATCTACATAACAACATTTTAATACCCATATTTAAAATGAAAAAAAAACAAAGAAATATCTAATTATTCTTGTAATCGGGAAGTTTTTAATCACTTAAACGTCAATTAAAAGTCCATAAAGTTTTATTTACATACATTTTTTTTAATTTTCCATCATTGTTTTCTTAAGATACGCAATATGTCATTCGCAATACAAAGTGTTCGTTTCATGGTTCGCACAAAATCTTACCAATATGACCTCGTTTAATGCTTAAACATAATCTTGAACACAAAAATCTTTTTTTCTGCTACTTCTTTAGCGTTTGAGTTTATTTGCGTCCGCTTAAAAACGTGCTATAGACGGAAAATCTACTTTGATTTTGAACGTACTTGTAACTGAAATTGATGATTTGTTAAGATTGGATGGTAAACGTAGCGTTAAAATACAATAAATAAAATAAAATGTTGTAAAGAGTTTTTCACACACAAAAAAAAAAAAAAAAAAAATACACTGTGAGAAAGTTTTGTATTAAAGAAAAATGGGTTAACTTTATAAAAGAGTTAAGCTAATGCCCTGAAATATGTAACAACACCAAAATGCACTCTCATTAAATATACATACATACATACGTATGTATAAAATTATTATTTATGTATACTCATAACACTATCACTTCCTCTCAGTGTAATATGTATTGGGTTTTATGTTTTCTTCTGCAATCAGGGTGACCAGATCTTTAAATTTTTAACAGCTAAATCAAAAGTCAAAAAATATTGATAAAATGATTTAAAGGTTTTTGTACAAAATTTACTCAGAGTATTAAGTTCTATTTAAGAATAAATAATTATAAATGACTCATTTTTAAAAAAGAGAATACTTATTGCGCTTGATTAACAAGAGGGTATAAACTCAAAATTTAAAAATTTTAAGTAGAATCAAAACAATTTTTAATTTAATATTAAAGACGTATGAAAAGAAATTTTTATAACAACAGTTTCATAACCAAAAAGTATACAAAAGAGGACGATATTTTTACCGCTCCTTTTAAGCAGAGCCATGATTCAAAAAAAAAAAAACAAACTTGGTAAAATGCGATTAAAGTTTTCGAAATGTAACTTTATATTACTGATTTAAAAAAATATATTTTGCTATAACTTCGGTTCAGTCAAATATTATACTGTTTTTTTTTTACATATAGAGTTCTTATTTTTTGAGATATGACTACGTTTCCATAACGTCGTGCGGGAGTTTATGTGCTCTATCCGCCATTTTACACATTTCGAGTTAATTATGCCACTTTAGGTTTTCGACCCCAAATTTTTTAAATATGTAATCCGTTTTCGGCTTTCTCAGAAACTAGATGAGAAAGCCGAAAACGGATTACATATTTGAAAAATATACTATTAGACCTCTTGCACAAGCAAAATTTAAGCGACTTTATTTTCCTTTTTTTCGATTTCAAAGTATGTAATAATTGTACTAGACAAAATAACAAAACAATTGTAATTTTTTAATTTGAAAGTTTGATATTTAGTTAGGCTTGAGTTCATCAAATTTAATTTTTATTAAACTATTTTTTCTAAAGCAAGGAATTTTACATCATGAAATTAATTAAAATTTATTAATAATTTTAATTAAAAAAAATGCGGTTATTCGTGCTTAAATCCCAGTTTTTATTCTTGATAAAAACACTTGAAATTTATTGTTGATGGGATAAGCTATTCCTATGCGCATTTCACTGGTTGCTTAGGCCAGATCATCAGGAAACTTCATCCATAAAGATTTTAGAAAAACTAAAGATATTAAACCAAATAAAACTGTTAAGCGTATAAGAATCATAAGCAACAGTTCTACTTGTAACAATATCAAAGTTTAAACAGAAACATCAACAATAAACAGTGAGTTTATCTCTCCTTACATACCCCACTACAATTGATTGGAATTCTTCCAATCAACTTGCAAAAGCATGTTGCCAGGTAAGTTTTTTTAGGCCGTGCACTTGCCAGTTTATTATCAAAAGTAATTTTTGGGACAACAAAATTTTAATTTAAAAGATTTTGTTATTCGTGCTTAATTCCCAGTTTTTATTCTTGATAAAAACACTCGTATATTTTTTAAAAAAATATACAAACCTAAATTTGTTTAATAAATAAATCAAAGAATAAAATGAATGACAAAATTCCAATTTCTTTTGTTTGTTTTTCATAAAATATGTAAACAAGAAAATACTTTTGCCAGATTGGCGATGTTTTTAAGATTTTTTGATTTGATGTTTTTTTTTTAAACAATTTTATAACACCGAATCAACTCTAATTTTATTTCACTGACAACCAACCATTTACAATGTAATGCTTTCTTATGTTTTTTACAATAAAATAATAGAAAAATAACTATTAAAATATAAAACTGTTACTGTTCGGATTAGAGGCGATTTTTTCCCAACTTTGTCTGGTGCCCTATATATAAACAGAAGTCACCTTTTTACAGGGCATTATCAACACTTTCGATTTATACAAGGCGCCTTATTGTCAACTCAGAATTGGGTTGGCGCATATCATGGTAATTTAACTATGACATGCGCCAAACCAATTCTGAGCTGACGTTATGTCATTAGTAAGGATTAGTTTTTTAGAATAAAACAAAAACGAACGAACACCAAATTGCATTTTCTTAAAAAAAATGTAAAATTTTTTTGTAGAAAAGAAAACACCATTAATGGATCAAATAACCTGTTGTTTACGATAGTGATAATAATATCGCTTACGATATAATCGCAAAAAGGGCTCAATATACATACATTTTAATTTTATATTACAAAGTGATATATAATTTTACCTTTTTATCGAATTAGTTAAATTGCAAATTGTTCTAGAATCCGAATAATTTAGATTATTTCTAAGATTCCGCATATATTTTAATCTTTTACCATACATTTAAACAGTTCTTTTAATAAGAAGTTGTTTTTAATTGCTACTTTTGTAGTCGAAATTTCCACAAAAATTTTTCAAAATTTATCGTTAAATCAATACAAAAACATTTCTCTCAATTTTTAACTTTGCTGCAAAAATTCAAAAATGGTCACACTACTAGCAATATCATCTCCCCATCTTATTTGCATAGTTACCTGCCATATTTTGTTGTTCATTATCTTTTTTATTTGTTTCTTTAAAACTGTAAAAAAATTTTGTAATTAATTTTTTATTTAAATATTTATTAAACCAAAATATATAAATTTAACAACATTATGGACTTCAAACTAACAACTTGCATTTTTACAAATTTCTTTTCTAATTTTAGTTCAGTGAAGAAGAAGAAATTGTGGGACTAATTTTGGCTGTAGTCTTAACTAATTTAAAAACATTATGAAATTATTCAACACTAAAGCTACGGTAAGTGTTTTGAATCTTAAAATTTTTCGGTATTTATTATGATTATGTCTTTTTTTGTTTTAATCGCAGCTGTTATGCGTTGCTTTGATTTCTTTAAGCGGTGAGGCCGCAAAGCGTGAGGCACCTATTATCAATAGCTATTCGCCTCCTTCTTCTGGTCCAAAGGGCGGCGGTTCCTACAGCTCACCTTCCAACTCTTATTTACCTCCTGCTTCTGGCCCTGCTTCTAATAGTTATGCTCCTAGCGCACCATCAGGTGGTCCCTATGCAAGTGCACCAGCTGCTCCTTCAAAATCGTATGGCCCCCCTCCTAGAAGCCCATCTTCTAGTTATGGACCTCCACCACCATCATCAGGTCCGGCTTCCAGCTATGGACCTCCTAGTCGTCCTAGCTCAAGCTATGGTCCACCGAAGAAGAATGGTTCTCGTCGGCCATCAAATGGCTATGGACCTCCACCTCCTAGTCGTCCTTCCTCAAGTTATGGTCCACCTAAATCCCCTTCATCTAGTTATGGTCCACCATCTCGTCCGTCTTCTAGCTATGGTCCTCCAAAATCGTCTGCACCGTCTTCTTCATATGGGGCTCCCGCAAAAACTCCATCTTCTAGCTATGGTGCACCTTCTAAGCCATCTTCTAGCTACGGTGCTCCTTCTAAAACACCATCTTCAAGTTATGGCGCACCACCTAAAACACCATCTTCAAGTTATGGTGCACCTTCTAAATCTCCCTCTCCAAGCTATGGTGCACCATCAAGCAGCTATGGGGCTCCTGCTCCTGCTGCTCCTTCAAGTAGCTATGGCGCTCCTTCTAAGACTCCTCCTTCTAGTTACGGTGCTCCGGCAGCTCCCTCCAGTAGCTATGGTGCTCCTGCTAAATCCCCCTCCCCTAGCTATGGTGCTCCTGCTAAAACTCCTTCGCCAAGTTACGGTGCTCCTTCAAGTAGCTATGGTGCTCCGGCGAAAACGCCATCTTCAAGTTATGGCGCTCCTGCTAAAATACCATCTCCTAGCTATGGAGCTCCATCTTCAAGTTACGGGGCACCAGCACAAACGCCTTCATCTAGCTATGGCGCTCCAGCTCCAGCGCCATCTACTAGCTATGGTGCTCCTTCCCAAGAATCATCTAATGGTTATCAGTTACCTTCAACGAGCTATGGAACTCCGGAAAAAACACCTTCAACAAGTTACGGAGCACCATCTCCTTCAGCTCCATCATCCAGCTATGGAGCTCCATCTGCTCAAGCTCCACCCACAAGCTATGGTGCACCAGCCCAAACACCTTCATCTAGCTATGGTGCCCCTTCTGCTCAAGCCCCTTCAAATAGTTATGGTGCTCCTGACGCACACGCACCGTCATCAAGTTATGGTGCTCCTGCTGCACAATCTCCTTCCTCCAGTTATGGAGCTCCTTCTGCTCCAGCACCTTCAAGTAGTTACGGTGCTCCAGCTCCATCATCAAGTTATGGTGCACCTGCTGCTCAAGCACCCTCATCTAGCTACAGTGTGCCTGCAGCTCAAGCTCCTTCATCTAGTTACGGTGCTCCTCCCGCACAAGCACCATCATCCAGCTATGGTGCTCCTTCAAGTAGTTACGGAGCTCCATCGTCTAGTTATGGCGCCCCTTCTTCACAAGCTCCATCTTTAAGTTACGGAGCTCCTGCTGCTGAAACGCCTTCATCTAGCTACGGTGCCCCTGCTGCACAACCTCCGTCATCCAGTTACGGAGCCCCTGTTGCTCAAGCTCCATCTTCAAGTTACGGTGCTCCTGCCGCCCAACCACCGTCATCTAGTTATGGTGCCCCAGCTCCATCATCGAGTTACGGGGCGCCAGCTCCATCACCGAGTTATGGAGCTCCAGCTCCATCATCGAGCTATGGGGCCCCTGCTCCATCATCAAGTTACGGAGCCCCATCTCCATCATCGAGCTACGGAGCCCCGGCCCCATCATCGAGTTACGGAGCTCCATCGTCAAGCTATGGTGCTCCTGCTGCCGAAACCCCAGCAACTAGTTACGGCTCTCCAGCCCAAGGCCCATCTTCGAGCTATGATGCTCCTGCATCTCAGGCTCCCTCACCTAGCTATGGTGCACCCACTGGTCCATCTTCTTCCTACGGCGCTCCCTCTTCGCAATCCGGTTCTGCTCCCGGCTACTCATCAGGTCCTTCATCAAGTTATGATGCCCCGGCTCAACATCCATCCTCCAGTTATAGTTCTCCTACAGGTGCATCGTCTTCTTATAATGCCCCATCTGCTCCTAGCACTTCATATGGAGCACCTTCGCAACAAGATGGCTACAGTTCTCCTTCAGCACCATCTTCATCATACAATGCCCCCTCAGCTCCTTCAACATCTTACGGTGCTCCTGCAACTGGTAATGGTGGCAATGATGCCAGTGAAGGTTATGCCTATTCTGCCCCCAGCTCAATACCTGACACCATACCCCAAGGATATTCCGCTGATGGTGGTTACAAATATTAAAATTTAGCAACATAAAATCAGGATTTCATTATCAATGCATTCACCTGATTTAACAACGTGCCTTAATTTCATGTTCATTTGTCATTTCTCTATTTAAACAAATTTCACTCACTTCAATGAATTTCAAGAATAAGATACATACAACAGGCTGAAATTGTTTCGAACTTGTCAAATTGGAATATATGAAACATTCTCTCGTGTCCACATTTATATAGAGCTTATTCCATTTTTAATTGAATGTAAATTATTGTAATTCCTCCATAACTGGATTTAATAATTATAATTAAGTATAACATAAATAACACTTTTTAAAGACGAAAATAAAAATGAAGTTATTAAGAAAATTAGTTGTTAGATTTTTTACTTACTTTACTTGCAAATATAATTTATCAATGGTGTGCACATCTTAAGGAATTACCGTCCTCGGGGGTTATATGCGTTAAAAACATACATATTGCTTACTTGGAAAAACACAAATGTACCGTTATCTGATAAATATGACGTGATAGTAGAAAATTAAGTTCATATTCGGCTTAAGCATGCAAAAAAAAACATAATTAGTTTCAGTGGTTAAAAAAAAAACGTTTTCACTGTCGACCTATGTTTTAATTTTATATTTAAATTTTTCTTTTTCTATGACAACGGCGTCCAAACCAGCGTAAGATATAGAATAAGATCTTTATGAGTCGCACATGCAAAAACATGGTTAGGGTATGGCAAAAAAAAAAAAACTAACAATTTTGTTTGTTTATTTTTAACCTTGAAAATTCAAAAATGGTTGGCTTGAAAAATTTTTCTTTAAAAAATGTTAGTTACAACAATAGGTTTTATAAAGTCCAGTTATAATAAACTACCAGTTATAACTGTCAAAAACATATTAATAACTGAAAGTTCAAGTAATAAATAGTAATTTTTAACTGAACTTGGTTTAATTGGCCGTAAAGCTAAGATCCCACTATCGGCGCAACTATCGGTAGTGTGAACGGTCAAAATTTTTTAATATGCGACAATCTGTGCCGAAATTGTGCTGACTGTGGACAATCAAAATTATCCTTGATGCGCCGATAATGTGAACACTCTTTTGCACAATGTGGAGCAATCAAATTGTTTAATATGTACCGATTTTTATCGGCCACTTGTGCGCCGATCACAGTCGCCAATCAGCGCCGATACAAGGGATGACAAAACGAAATTTTTAAATTGCACCAACTGGCTACTAAAATTTTACTTTTTTGAGCTTAATTGTATAAAAATTCAATTTGTTTTATCTATTATTTATGTATAAAACGTTAAATAGCACATTTGTACTGTTAAATGAAAGAAAACAATTCGCTTTAACCAAAACATTGCAGTTTTATCGATGTTGCCATCCCTGGTTTGTAAACATCTATTTACAAAACAACAATTACAAAAAAAAGGACAAGTGTAGTAAGTTTGAAAAAAATTAAATACATTTTTTATTTTATATTAATATATTATATATTTAATAAAAAGAATCACTTTCTGAGTCGATCTAACGCTGTTTGGCGAATCGGTCCATAATTTCATATAGCCTGCTTTCCGGAATAGGGTCTTTGTGCCCACTATTAAACCATTTTTAATGAAATTTAAAACATATGTAGATGGAACCATATTTATATGGACACATAAGGTATAATTTTTTTTAAAAATAGGACCACGAGGGGAGATAGGGGGAAATTTCTGCCTATCATAAACTATCAAACCGATTTTAATGAAATTTAAAACATAAATTGATCCCTATTCATATAGCCATACGCTCTCGAAAATTTGTTTTTAAATACTGTGGTGTTGGGTATCGTATGGTCAGGCTTGACCGGCTATAATTTCTTACTTGATTTTTATGTTACTTTGTCTTGGCGGTACTTTTTATATGGTTGTATATACTTTTTATATTGTTGTATATATTTTTTATGCGTTTAAGTTTTTAGTATAAAGGCCCAAATATATTGATCAAAATACTCATCAAGCATTGTGGTAGTATTAGTGAAAATGTGTTTGTATGTGTGACACCGACAACGCTTGATGAAAAATCAAAAAATTTAAATATGACGGCGAATATTGCTGGAAGCACACGTACACGTAGAATTCGCCGGCTGGACAAGCATTTGACAAGTGTATTTGGGCCTTAAAGCCTTTTTATCAACGTATTTTATTATTTGCTTGTTTAAGTTCTTATCTTTTCCATAGCTGTAGTCTAACTATCAAATTCCTCAGTCACGCAGTCACTTCATACAATAATACTCTTTCTGTAACGTCTTTTTACTCTTCTATAACGTCTTTTTACCATCGTAGTTTGTAACGTCTTATATCTTGTTAAATATAGTTTTTGTTTAAAGTAGCGTCTGTCAGTTACCCTTCTCTATGTTTTTGGTATTGAAACGTTTTTTTTTTCTTTTTTCATATAGTTTTAGCTATTAAAAATTTCTCTGTATATATTGGAATAAAAGTGACTTGCGGAACCAAATAATGGTAATTTCTGCAAATTTTGGGTTTTTACACATTGGTTTCCCAAGTGAATATAGTTATGGACACCGTGAGAAAAATGTCCGGTATTCCAAGGGATATAGGAGGCAAAGACAATAAAAAATGAAAATCAGTTTAATAAAAAATTAAGGATTGCCGGTACTAAAAGATATTGGGAGGCAAGCGGAATTGTGAGTCGTATAAAAAATACTTCAGAGGTATATACTCAATTTTAAATAAGCTCCCTCAACATCTGTAGACGTGGAAAGAACTTTTTCTATGTACAAGCACTTGCTGACTCCAAAAAGCTGTAACAACGTATTAAACGAATAAAGCGGAAAATAAACAATAAATTTAAATTTCTTTTTTTGAAACAAATCTAGTTTACCGACGCAGCTCCAAATAAAAAAAAAAGTACGTAGGGTCATAGAAACATGTAATTTTTCCACTACATTTCAAAAGGTATACGGCCAATATTGGTATCATTTTGAAGGTTTTGACTAGATCTTTATGTATATATAGAATTTATTTAAAAATGTTTAACTCTTAAGCTCACATTACAGTTTTTGTGTACTAAGGTTTTTTAAATAAAAATGTAATACAAATTTTATAAAAAAACAAACACCAATGTCGCAAACAAAAACTAAATTTCTCCTCTATGGTATAACTTAAACTTTTCTGCACCTAAAAAATTAACCTAAAGAGCAAATTACCCCCAATTTGAGTACCCACACATATCACTAAGTGGTTCCGGCGTGCCCACAGGCCTCAGCCCCCTTAAATTTTAATGTTGTTTTTGTTCTTTTTTTATTCTGAATCGGGTGGCATATTTAATTATTTTTTTTTTCGTAGCCCCGAAAACTTCTTATTTTTCAATTTTTTATCACCCCAGGTATTTATTTTATTTGGAGCTGCGTCGGTAAACTAGATTTAAGCTCTTTATTTAATTTTACACTCGGGATAAATCAAGTTTTTTATGATTACTTTAAGTACGATCCGTACTCAAAAATTCAAGTACGAAAAACTCTAAAACGTTCTCAAAACAATCCTAAATGGGACTACTTTCGAAAAACCATCCCGGAATTTCTGTGCCCACAAGGAATAACAGCTAAAGTCGAGTTAGGACAAAGTAGAGTTATTACTACTGTTGTATTCACTGTATTTAAATGCACTACCACACAAAATTGTATCATCGTAGCTCAAAAAATGAGTATTTTATACCTAAAAAACTAAACAGCTAAAGTCGAAATTTTGCTCGTATGATTTTGGAATAACAGCCTATTGCAATTTGCTTCAATATTTTTTTAAAAAAAGTTTCTTAAGTAGAATTAGGATTTTATTCCAAACAGTGCCGTGCGTGTATTCAGACGTAAAATGTCTGCTTAACTCGAGTTTAGTCATTATTCCGTATGTTAAATTGATAATTCTTCAAATTAGGAATAACAACCAAACTCGAGTTTAGTCATTATTGAGTTTTTTTCGAGTTTCCAGTAAAAGCCAAAGTCGAATTTGGTCGTTATTCCAAATGTGAAGAATAATTTGTTTAAGGCCTAACTCCACTTAAGTTGTTTTTCCGTAACAGGTTTTCAGTTGAAGCATTACTTAAGTAAAGTTAAGTTCATTTTCCAAATTTTGTGTGCAGTTCAATAAAATCTTAAATCGAATTTGGTTGTTAAGTGTAAGAGTTCATACAGAAAAGTATATCAGGATGCCTAACCGTGTAAAAAAAATGTTAGAGTTAGCAGTAAAAAAAAATTCAGAAGTGTCATCGAGCGTTCAAGGTAAGTTTTAAATAATATATTTCCTTATGATGAAACGTTAAAATTAATTTTTAAACTTAAACTTTATAGTGGAAACAACCTCGAATAATTATTTTCTTATTAAAAATGTTGAAAGGCAGTATCAAATTGATAGAGATATTCAAAGTAAGTTTAACTTTTTAAAGTATGGTACCTACGTAGAGTAGAGTCTGGATCATCTTAATAAAAAAGAGTTTTAAATTTTTTATAGACGACATGAGGAATAAGGAATTCAGTTTGAAGCAATGGCCTAATATTTCTCTAAGACATCAACCTGATCCCACAACAGTGTTTTTTTTGCAGACTTTTTATGAACCCGTAGTTCAAAATGAGACCAAATCCTCAATCAACGGATTTGATTTTGACTTAAATAATATATTAAAAGGTATAGTTATATGTTAACATCTGTCTTGTCTCCTATCGAAACTATGTGCAACAAATTATGAAAGCATCTTTTGCAGGTTCAAATTCTGGAAACAAAGAAGAGTTGTTTATATCTGAAATTTTTGAGTCAATTAACAATGATTCATCATTATCTGAAAATTGTGATGACTCCGTCAAAGATCCAGACTATTGTGGTACATCGAGTAATGATAACGCCGTAGTTAAAGAGTTTCAGCTTTCTTCACGTGACACTGAAGGAAGTGCGTTTGAATTAGACTTTGAAATGAGGTTACTGGGGCAACGAATGGAAAATGAGTTACAAGCTGAATCCGATAAAAATAAGAATATCATTCGCCAAAAATGTCGTAATAGTGGTAATAGTGGTTTATGTTCCTTAATTAATTCTAATCACAGCAACTGAAGTACAAATATACATATAACAATTTTATAATTCTTATAAATAAAAAAAATTAAAAAAAAAACTTGCTATATCTAACACTCAATTTTGGACGTCATAAAATTCATCATGTAAATTGAGTGTATCTAATAAGTTTTTATTCAGCAAAAGTAACAAAATGAAAGTGCATAATAGCTTAAGTCAATTCATTAAGTTTGGTATAACAGCTAAAGTCGAGATAAGACTTAGAAATTTTTAGAAACGAAAAAGGAAATGAAGCTTAACAATTTGTTTTGCTTATTTCTCTTAAGTTAGCTGCTTTTTCATTATGAATTGAATTGCAAATTAAAATATAATAAAATTGCCAACATCGAACTTTCAAATATTAGCTTAATCTTAATTCCCTGATTTCAGGCACCAATTTCAAACTTAAAAATGCTCTGCTGAAAACTTCTCAAAATAGAGTTTAGTTGTTATTCCTTGTGGCCACAGATTTCTTGAAATAAGTATAAAATTCTTCAATCAAGTAAAAAAAGATTAAACTTTTCATTGTGTTTAACCCTTCTGCTAACGCATGTTTTGATTTTCTATACACATTGAAAAAAGGTCTGGCCAGAGTCATGAGTACCACGAAGGGTTAAAAAGCAAATTTGAACTCTTGCTCTCATTCAGTTTATATTTCTGGTTAAATATGTACATAAGATTTCTAAAGTAAAAACCATAATGGGCATGATGTTGGTGTTTTATCCTTCTGTAAGGTGTAATACGGGTAAGTGAATCAATCATAATAACTTTTTCTTTCCATTTTCTTTTTTGGTTTTTTTCAAGCAAGAATTCAGAATAAGATCAACTTTATAATACTTGAATCAAGCGCATTTAAAGATTGATTCAATCAATCTCATTTTCGGATTATTTCAAGTACGAATTCGGATTAAAACAATTTTATAATTCTTGAATCTAGCGCATTTTGAGATTGATTCAATCTTCGTTTTACTTAAATCAATCTCATTTTCGGATTATTTCAAGAACGAAATCGGAATTGAATATGGATAATTTAAGTATTTTGCAATTGAAAATCCGTACTTGAATCAATCTTTCTGTACTTGATTCAAGAAAATCCGTACTCAACGTACTATTAATACCGAGTCGGATTGATTAGAGTACACATGGATTGATTTTTCTTTTGAGTGTAACAGCTTATTTATCATGTTTTAAACGTTTTTTTAAGAGCTTAAAACTGTTTTTTTATTGCTTTTTTTTTGTTGCCCTAGTAATAAATAAACATTATTTAAGAATATTATTTAAAAACAACGTCTAAATCCTATGTATCGTCAGGTCACTATTGGTAGGTCGTAGTGGAGAAAAACAACAATGAAGGTTTACATGAAAATATCTGAAAATATACCAGATGGAATTTTTTTGTATTTTCTCCACTGCTTCTGGCATATGTTTTGAAGAAAAATGTAAATTTTTGTGAACGAACTTAGAAGTAAACAAGTTAGAGTGCTATATTCGGCTGTGCCGAATCTTTGATACCCTCCACCGACAGTTCGAATGTTTAAGGAGTAATATCTGTATGATGTCTTTTTATACCCTCCACCACAATTAGTTGTGAAGAGGGTATACTAAGTTTGTCATTCCGTGTGAAACTTTTTTATTATTCATCTCAGACCCCATAAAGTATATATATTCTGGCTGCTTGAGTAATTCTAAGTCGATTTAGCCATGTCCGTCTGTCTGTCCGTCTGTCCGTCTGTCCGTCTGTCCGTCTGTCCGTCTGTCCGTCTGTTGAAAACACGCTCACTTTCGAAAAACTCAAAAGAAATAAACAAACTAGGTGTCAAATTGCTTGTAGTTATCCTAAGCAGTTTGGGATTGAATTTCAGCAAAATCGGTTCAGTAGGACCGGAGCTATGAATCAAAATGTGGAACCACCACCTTCAAAAACTTGATAATTTTGTTACAAAAACTAACATAAATGATGCAAAAATGCACGGAATGATATAAGATTTTGCACAAGTCCGTTTTATTCGACTAGAAATGACACTGTAAAATATCGCGAAGGTCGGTCCATAATTTACCCTAAGCCCCATATAAACACTACTCCCGGAAAACAGTTTAGTACGCCTAAAACCGTAAAAAATAATGCAATCATAACAAATTTTGGCTCGTCACAATTTTATAGGACTATAAATGATACTGTAAAATTTCGTGAAGATCGGTACATAATTTAACCTAGGCCCCATATATGCCCTACTCCCGGAAAACAGTTTAGTCTCCTAAAACCATAATTAATAACAAATCGTCACAGTTTAAGATAATAATAATAAAAAGACATCATACAGATATTACTCCTTAAACATTCGAACTGTCGGTGGAGGGTATCAAAGATTCGGCACAGCCGAATATAGCACTCTAACTTGTTATTATTATTATCTTAAACTGTGACGATTTGTTATTAATTATGGTTTTAGGAGACTAAACTGTTTTCCGGGATTAGGGCATATATGGGGCCTAGGGTAAATTATGTACCGATCTTCACGAAATTTCACAGTATCATTTATAGTCCTATAAAATTGTGACGAGCCAAAATTTGTTATGATTGCATTATTTTTTACGGTTTAAGGCGTAGTAAACTGTTTTCCGGGAGTAGTGTTTATATGGGGCCTAGGGTAAATTATGGACCGACCTTCGCGAAATTTTACAGTGTAATTATTTTTTTTTTCGTAGCCCCGAAAACTTCTTATTTTTCAATTTTCTATCACCCCAGGTATTTATTTTATTTGGAGCTGCGTCGGTAAACTAGATTTAAGCTCTTTATTTAATTTTACACTCGGGATAAATCAAGTTTTTTATGATTACTTTAAGTACGATCCGTACTCAAAAATTCAAGTACGAAAAACTCTAAAACGTTCTCAAAACAATCCTAAATGGGACTACTTTCGAAAAACCATCCCGGAATTTCTGTGCCCACAAGGAATAACAGCTAAAGTCGAGTTAGGACAAAGTAGAGTTATTACTACTGTTGTATTCACTGTATTTAAATGCACTACCACACAAAATTGTATCATCGTAGCTCAAAAAATGAGTATTTTATACCTAAAAAACTAAACAGCTAAAGTCGAAATTTTGCTCGTATGATTTTGGAATAACAGCCTATTGCAATTTGCTTCAATATTTTTTTAAAAAAAGTTTCTTAAGTAGAATTAGGATTTTATTCCAAACAGTGCCGTGCGTGTATTCAGACGTAAAATGTCTGCTTAACTCGAGTTTAGTCATTATTCCGTATGTTAAATTGATAATTCTTCAAATTAGGAATAACAACCAAACTCGAGTTTAGTCATTATTGAGTTTTTTTCGAGTTTCCAGTAAAAGCCAAAGTCGAATTTGGTCGTTATTCCAAATGTGAAGAATAATTTGTTTAAGGCCTAACTCCACTTAAGTTGTTTTTCCGTAACAGGTTTTCAGTTGAAGCATTACTTAAGTAAAGTTAAGTTCATTTTCCAAATTTTGTGTGCAGTTCAATAAAATCTTAAATCGAATTTGGTTGTTAAGTGTAAGAGTTCATACAGAAAAGTATATCAGGATGCCTAACCGTGTAAAAAAAATGTTAGAGTTAGCAGTAAAAAAAAATTCAGAAGTGTCATCGAGCGTTCAAGGTAAGTTTTAAATAATATATTTCCTTATGATGAAACGTTAAAATTAATTTTTAAACTTAAACTTTATAGTGGAAACAACCTCGAATAATTATTTTCTTATTAAAAATGTTGAAAGGCAGTATCAAATTGATAGAGATATTCAAAGTAAGTTTAACTTTTTAAAGTATGGTACCTACGTAGAGTAGAGTCTGGATCATCTTAATAAAAAAGAGTTTTAAATTTTTTATAGACGACATGAGGAATAAGGAATTCAGTTTGAAGCAATGGAATAATATTTCTCTAAGACATCAACCTGATCCCACAACAGTGTTTTTTTTGCAGACTTTTTATGAACCCGTAGTTCAAAATGAGACCAAATCCTCAATCAACGGATTTGATTTTGACTTAAATAATATATTAAAAGGTATAGTTATATGTTAACATCTGTCTTGTCTCCTATCGAAACTATGTGCAACAAATTATGAAAGCATCTTTTGCAGGTTCAAATTCTGGAAACAAAGAGATGTTGTTTATATCTGAAATTTTTGAGTCAATTAACAATGATTCATCATTATCTGAAAATTGTGATGACTCCGTCAAAGATCCAGACTATTGTGGTACATCGAGTAATGATAACGCCGTAGTTAAAGAGTTTCAGCTTTCTTCACGTGACACTGAAGGAAGTGCGTTTGAATTAGACTTTGAAATGAGGTTACTGGGGCAACGAATGGAAAATGAGTTACAAGCTGAATCCGGTAAAAATAAGAATATCATTCGCCAAAAATGTCGTAATAGTGGTAATAGTGGTTTATGTTCCTTAATTAATTCTAATCACAGCAACTGAAGTACAAATATACATATAACAATTTTATAATTCTTATAAATAAAAAAAATTAAAAAAAAAACTTGCTATATCTAACACTCAATTTTGGACGTCATAAAATTCATCATGTAAATTGAGTGTATCTAATAAGTTTTTATTCAGCAAAAGTAACAAAATGAAAGTGCATAATAGCTTAAGTCAATTCATTAAGTTTGGTATAACAGCTAAAGTCGAGATAAGACTTAGAAATTTTTAGAAACGAAAAAGGAAAAGAAGCTTAACAATTTGTTTTGCTTATTTCTCTTAAGTTAGCTGCTTTTTCATTATGAATTGAATTGCAAATTAAAATATAATAAAATTGCCAACATCGAACTTTCAAATATTAGCTTAATCTTAATTCCCTGATTTCAGGCACCAATTTCAAACTTAAAAATGCTCTGCTGAAAACTTCTCAAAATAGAGTTTAGTTGTTATTCCTTGTGGCCACAGATTTCTTGAAATAAGTATAAAATTCTTCAATCAAGTAAAAAAAGATTAAACTTTTCATTGTGTTTAACCCTTCTGCTAACGCATGTTTTGATTTTCTATACACATTGAAAAAAGGTCTGGCCAGAGTCATGAGTACCACGAAGGGTTAAAAAGCAAATTTGAACTCTTGCTCTCATTCAGTTTATATTTCTGGTTAAATATGTACATAAGATTTCTAAAGTAAAAACCATAATGGGCATGATGTTGGTGTTTTATCCTTCTGTAAGGTGTAATACGGGTAAGTGAATCAATCATAATAACTTTTTCTTTCCATTTTCTTTTTTGGTTTTTTTCAAGCAAGAATTCAGAATAAGATCAACTTTATAATACTTGAATCAAGCGCATTTAAAGATTGATTCAATCAATCTCATTTTCGGATTATTTCAAGTACGAATTCGGATTAAAACAATTTTATAATTCTTGAATCTAGCGCATTTTGAGATTGATTCAATCTTCGTTTTACTTAAATCAATCTCATTTTCGGATTATTTCAAGAACGAAATCGGAATTGAATATGGATAATTTAAGTATTTTGCAATTGAAAATCCGTACTTGAATCAATCTTACTGTACTTGATTCAAGAAAATCCGTACTCAACGTACTATTAATACCGAGTCGGATTGATTAGAGTACACATGGATTGATTTTTCTTTTGAGTGTAACAGCTTATTTATCATGTTTTAAACGTTTTTTTAAGAGCTTAAAACTGTTTTTTTATTGCTTTTTTTTTGTTGCCCTAGTAATAAATAAACATTATTTAAGAATATTATTTAAAAACAACGTCTAAATCCTATGTATCGTCAGGTCACTATTGGTAGGTCGTAGTGGAGAAAAACAACAATGAAGGTTTACATGAAAATATCTGAAAATATACCAGATGGAATTTTTTTGTATTTTCTCCACTGCTTCTGGCATATGTTTTGAAGAAAAATGTAAATTTTTGTGAACGAACTTAGAAGTAAACAAGTTAGAGTGCTATATTCGGCTGTGCCGAATCTTTGATACCCTCCACCGACAGTTCGAATGTTTAAGGAGTAATATCTGTATGATGTCTTTTTATTATTATTATCTTAAACTGTGACGATTTGTTATTAATTATGGTTTTAGGAGACTAAACTGTTTTCCGGGAGTAGGGCATATATGGGGCCTAGGGTAAATTATGTACCGATCTTCACGAAATTTCACAGTATCATTTATAGTCCTATAAAATTGTGACGAGCCAAAATTTGTTATGATTGCATTATTTTTTACGGTTTAAGGCGTAGTAAACTGTTTTCCGGGAGTAGTGTTTATATGGGGCCTAGGGTAAATTATGGACCGACCTTCGCGAAATTTTACAGTGTAATTTCTAGTCGAATAAAACGGACTTGTGCAAAATCTTATGTCATTCCGTGCATTTTTGCATCATTTATGTTAGTTTTTGTAACAAAATTATCAAGTTTTTGAAGGTGGTGGTTCCACATTTTGATTCATAGCTCTGGTCCTACTAAACCGATTGTGCTGAAATTCAATCCCAAACTGCTTAGGATAACTACAAGCAATTTGACACCTAGTGTGTTTATTTCTTTTGAGTTTTTCGAAAGTGAGCGTGTTTTCAACAGACAGACGGACATGTCTAAATCGACTAAGAATTACTCAAGCAGCCGGAATATATATACTTTATGGGGTCTGAGATGAATAATAAAAAAGTTTCACACGGAATGACAAACTTAGTATACCCTCTTCACAACTAATTGTAGTGGAGGGTATAAAAATAGTATATTATTGAAAGTGGAAATAATTGTTTTGTGCCGCATACGCCACTTTTTTTAATTTATTTCTGTTTATTAAGTTGTTGACATTTTATTTTGCTTTTACTACTTTTTTTCTTACGGCAATGAAGCGAAGCAAGAGTGATCTTTTGTTTGTACGTTTTTGTATGAAGAATTTTCAGCATTCGCCAAACAGTGGCGTGTAGGGAAAAACAATACTTAATAAACTTTAAAATAGTTTATATGGAGCAAAATTAATGAAACAGGTTTTGGATTCAGAAAGAGAGTATTCAAAATATATCTGTGGTTTTCATGGGCAACCGCGTATGTCCATTTTTTTCGATTTTGAAATGTTGATACCATATTGCTTAATTTAAAGCGCTCTTTACATGGTTCTAAAAATTTTTGAAAACAGATACCCCCTTTCCGATTTTTTTAAACTCAATTACAAAGTTTAAAAAATTCAATACCTAGCCCATAGTTTGATCTAGAATGGTTTTTCGGCTCTCCTAAAAAAATTTATTTTAAGACATACGCGGTTGCCCATGAAAACCACAGATATATGGTCAGTAGTTTTAATTTTTTATTAAACAAAAATAAAAATGTGCTGTAATAAAAACTAATTGCACTTTTATTTAAAAAACAGAGTTATCCATTTTTCTGTTTCAAAAGTAAAGTTTAATAAAACACACATAGTCATATGATTTCGGTTTAACTTTTATTTCATTATAATGCTTAGACCTTGCCATTACGTACGAAAAACAATGTCATTTAAATGACCGCCCAAGGGGAAAGGAAACTTACCACAAACAGTGACAGTTTTAAAGTTATAGGGACCGGTTCAAGTTCTAATACTTTATATGAAGGGAACTTGTCACTTTATTACTTTAATGGATACATTAAATGTTGGGTTAAAAAATGCCTGAAGGAGATATTGTCCCGAGTAAACATGATAGATCCCCTGCATAAAAAAATATAAGCAGATAAAATCAGCTAAAACCCGCACAAAATCTAGTTACATGACTAGTTCTTTGTGAATTACCGTGTAGACACGGTCAAATCCCTAATCTTTGTGGCCAATTGACGTCACCAAAACGTGAAATTACATGTTCTAGAAACCAAAATTGGTCGTGTTGTTGATACCACACATCGTCCACTTAATAATCTTTAATTACAGCCCAAAAAAAGTCGGTTATCATACGGTCATAGAGCTCTGAATTGACGGTAAATATTATTTTTCACTTTCACTTATAGAAGCGATATATTTGGCAGTGCGCACATTGCAAAGAAGTAAAGAAGGTTGGGAAACCACCATAGATGAGGGTAGTGCACTCATTTTGCAGTTTCAACTCACACTTAGTGATAGTGCAAAAATATTGCAATCATTTTGTTGATGTTGAGTGATGAATTGAAAATTTGCAGCCTCACTAAACATGAGTGATAGTGATGTTAAAAAAGTTTGCACTCAAAAAAATAGTTTGATTTAACAAAAGCAATCATCAGCTTATTCCAACTTTTTTTTCTTCACTCATTTGAGTGCAACTTAAAATTAATTTTAAAAGTAAAAACTTGTTTTTCATGATTAAAGCCAATAATTATACCGTTATTGACAAAATTGCATGTTGTTTGATGTTCTTTACGTAAGCATATCCTCAAAAGAAATTAAATACCATGCAAATACAAAGTTAAATTTTTTAAATTTTAGTGAGACAATATTTGTATGCAGCTTTTTTGATTGCAAGTCCAAATTTTGCACTATTTGAATTGAGTGCAGATTTTTGCATTCAATCTGCGTTTAGTGATACAGTAATTTTGACTTAGCTGCACAATCACCTTTGTACAATTTTTTGTGCAGGTAAATCAAAAATGCAGCTATCTTAAATGTATTTAGCTGCCTTAATGTGCAGGTACGCAATTGTGGTTACCTGCATAAAAGTGCAGCTAAAGTAAAGTGTTTGAAAGAGAAGTAACAACGTTTTTATTAATAAATTGATAAAAACAATGACGTTCAAACACCTTGCAGTCATTTGTTACGCATTTTTATAATGAACGAGCTAGCCAAATTGGTAACAATAAAGTGTGGAACAGAATAGTCGCTGTAGTACACCGTTAAGAATAGCGCTGCAAGCTCTCAAAAGTTAAAAACGGCAGTTGCAAAGTAGTGTCAACAGAAAACGTAGTTGTAGTAGTCGTTGCAGTTGAAGCGCAAAATTCGAAATTTTGAACTTTGTTGCGCTACAGAGCATTCGTCAGCTTCAAATACTACTACAACTATTTTATTCTGTTTTAGACCTAAGATTTGCTATTCCTTTCATATAATCGTGGTAAAGTTGCTTTGACCACAACCCATATGCATAAATGTAAATACATTTAAACAAAATAAACGAATTATAATGATAGCAACTTGACTTGCTTGCGATTTTTGATTTTATAAACTGCTAAAATTGGATATTTATGTAAAAAAGTGGCCACCATATTTTTTCATGTGTGCAGCTAACTTTGATGTTTTATATGAAAATATTTTAAAGCTGCCCAAAAATATGAAAAATGTGCAGGTATACAAAATGCACGTAAAGAAGGATTTTGAAGAATAATTACAGAAAATATGTAATTTGGGCAGTTAAGTCAAAGTGCAGCTAACTTGGATTTTTTGTATGAAAATAATTTTAAAATGCCAAAAGTTTTGGGCACTTATCTTAAATGTGCAGGAAAAGAAAGTGCACTTAAAAAAGGAATTTGTATGGGATTATAAAGAAAAATGCCAAAAATTATCAATTTTGTGCAGCTAAGTCAAAAGTGCACGTAAATAAAAGGCAGCTAAGTCAAAACTACTGTAGTGGAAAAATTTTCACTATCACTAAATTTTTCTAGTGGTAATTAAAAAAATAACAATCATCACTAAAGCTGGTAAAAATTTTTTTGCAGTTTTATTTAGTGATAGTGCACTGCTGATTTAAATCAATATTTGGTGCACTGCCCCTAACTATGGAAACCACTTAATGAATAACCCATTATTATGGAAGATTAAAACATTAAGAAACACGTAAAAGAATTTGAAATTATATTTAATTAATTTTACATTAAACTGTACTGGCAAAAAACCTCAATATTGCATACCATTTACACAGATTTTCTTACTAGCAGAAAACGGGCTCGTTTTCTTCTATGACAAGAGACTTCATTATAATATATGGGGGATTTCATGTCAAGTGACCCAATTTTGAAATCGATGTCTTCCGAGGTTAGTCCTATTGGATAGTAGTTTAGACACAAATTTGCGACAAGATCGGTCAAAAAGTTTCTGAGTTAGAAAGGGACATGAAATCCCCCATGTATATAACGAGTTTTGAACTATAAACCGGTTACAAGATCGACTCCATCTTCTTTAGATGAAATATGACCGATTGCTACAGTGTATTGTAGGGAATTGTTTTTGTTGGTTGATCACAAATTGCATGAGTATGTAAGAACACGTTTGGAAAAACAATACAATTTGAAAATGTCTGAAATCAAAAACCATAATATTATTATTACTTACCATAATATGGTTAATATTGACCATATGATTGATAATTTTTTATACTAAAGTATGACTAATTTAGAACACGTAGTGGGTTATTTAAACATAATATGGTCAAAAAGTCTCATAATATATTTAAAAATTACCATAATATGGTCACTTATATACATTGCATTGTAGTTATGTTGTTTATGGTTACATCTAACCAAAAAATATTTATTTTCCCTTAAATTTTTTTTTTTAATATGTATGCTTAAAATATTTTTCTTGTATTGCAGTTTATTTGTACATTTTACATCAATTTAATAAATGTAAATTTAATTAACAAAGTCAAAATGTTTACAATCAAATTTTTCAGCTTCCTCAATTTTTGATACACATTTCTAGAATGAAACAGTTTTGTCATGTCTAGAGATGGTTCAAACGTGTGGCAGCAAATCAAAACATTTTAAAACTAAGAACTTATTGTTAATAACACTATGCTCGAAATTGACACATTTTTTAGACAAGCCGGGCACATCGCGTTTAAGCATAATTTGGGTACGTTGAATCCAATGGTTCTCAACGTTTTTTTAGGTTAGTTCTTGTTTTCGAGATATACTGTTATTTCGAAAATGGAGGAGAGTGCACAACATATATGCGCGTAACTCAAAAACGGGTTAGTTTATTGAAATTACAAAAAAATCTAATTATTTTACAAACAAATAAAACAATTATATCTCTATAACAAGTTGAACTTATTTTATTATCAAGCTGAAATTGGGTCGTCCAAATAGGTTGTAGCATATAAGTATGTATGTATTAGTGATGTTACGTATATTTGTATTTGTATAACCGAATATTCGCCTCTTTCATGTCATTCGCCAAATTGAAGGAAATATTTTACAAATATAAACATTCCAAAAATAAAATACAAAATTGTTAAAAATTGTTATCTTTGCAACAGATAGAAGCAAATGAGACATTGAGAAAACCAAATTTCTTTAATGTGCAGTTTTTCGTTGGGAAAAAAGATAATCGCGTAATGAGAAAACGGCCATTAAATTCCTCAGAGAGATTTTTCCGATCTGCTTATAATACAATTATTAAAGGTAGGAAGCTAAACCGGTTAATATCATTCATTAAACACTGTGAAAAAAAGTTAATCAATATAAAGTTAAGAAAAATAAACTTGAACTACATACATAAGTAAAAACCCACCAAATAGGTAGCGACAGAACAGTGTTGCCAATCACTGTGTAATTACACACATTGTGTGTAATTTTTACTTGCATGTGTAGCCCATGTGTAATTATTTTCATGTGTAATCTGTATGTAATTTTTCGTTGAGTTAGAAAATTATTGAGCTAGTCTTTCTTTTCAAACATTGATTTTTGGCCATTTTTTTTTTAGTTTCGTAAAATTTAAAAAAAAATTGCTTATATTATTTTTTTGTTGAATATCGTACAGTTGGAAAAGGTAGATCATGCTTTAAAAGCTCGAACATTTACTGTTTTAATTCGCTTTTAGGAGAAGACTTTAACAAAAATAAAATTGTACTCTACTTGACTGACGCAGCACCGTATATGCTTAATTCTAGACATTTTCACAAGGTATTTTACCCGAAAATTTGATAATAAATATATTTATATTAATTGTTAGTTATAAAAGCATTTTTATTTATAAATAGAAAGGTCGAATAAAAACAACTTTAATTAATTGTAAGTGAATATTTTTACTTTTTGAAGCATTTTTTTATACCCACACCACAATACTGGAGAGGATATTATGCGTTTGTGTTGATGTTTGTAACACCTTAAAATATTGGTCCCAGACCCACCGTTAAATATACCGATCAAATGGATGTCCGTCCAGCTGGCTGGCTGGCAGACTGGCTGTCCATGTAAACCTTGTGCGCAAAGTAGAGTTCGCAATTTTTGAGATAGTTTGATGAAGTTTGGAACATGGGCGCTAAGTGGCACAAGGACCACACGTATTATCATAACAACATTTTGTTAAGGCGAGTACATTATTGACAATGGGTCCCAAATAGGGTACACTAGCAAAAATTGTACTGTGTGTAGAGTATCATGCGGTGGGGCTTTACCGACTACACTTTCTTATTTGTTTTCATTGCTTGGGGTCAAGCTACACGTTGGCGAAATGATAACTGAATGTTTTCAATAATCGAACGCTGTGTTGTTAAAAATGAAACAGCATTTTGTCGGAATGACAACACTATGGTGATAATATATCAAAAAAATTTTTTGTTAGAAGGATAACAAATGTTGTAAAAAGAACAACGAGGTGGTTACAAAATGTTTTATACCAGATTTTTCATTTGTCTAGCAATCTCACCACCAAATTTCGTGAATGTCAGTCCATAATTTACCGTTAACCTTATATAAAGGCCACTCTCGGAAATCACGTTAGTATTGGTAAAACCGTAATGAAAAATGCTTTTCTACTAAATTTCGTGAAGACCGAAGATCGGTCCAAAATTTACCACAGGCCCTATATAGTCTATTCTAGAAAATCAGCTAAATAATCCTTAAACGACAACAAATATGTATTTTTATCGTGGTGAAATTTGCTACAATAAAATAGCTAAAGACACGAGTCCCACATGGATTTACTCAATTAAATAAAATATTTATCTTCAAAACTTCCCGGAAATCCCGCAATTAATTAAAAAAAATTTCCGAAACGAGAAATACCGGGAAAAAAAACTCTAATAGAAATGTATATTAGTATATTTAGTGTTGATTGCTGCAACAATCCAAAATTTTTTAGTTTTAGGCACTTGTACCCCTTTGATTTAAACTTTAAATTTTAAAGCCCTTCAATCATAATCAGTGTTGCCAATTTAGCCATTTAGTGGCTAGATTTAGCCATTTTTCACCCTGTTTAGCCATTAAAAAATGACTTTAGCCATTAGCTATTTTTTAAGCCATTTTTCAAATTGTTTAGCCATAAAATTTTATTTGCCGTTTTACTTTTAAAAGAATAATTTTTATTTTATTTTAAAAATTTATAAAAGTAAAATAAACATTTTAAACAGTTAAAACGCCTTTAATTTAAATCACAACTTTTACAAATGCTGAAAATCACTATAAACGAGGATGAAACATCTTTCAAAGTAAAGTAACAGTATTCCAATATTAAATTTATAAAATGGATCAACACAAACATCGGTGTTTCTTTCTGGTTGCAAGTACTTCAATAAAGAGATACAGTCGGCAACAAATTTTTTTTTAGAAATTTCAGAATTGACTATAAAGTTGCTCTCACTTCCATGGTCTAATGCTGAAGTAGAGAGGGTATTTAGCCAAGTAAACATCTTAAAAGTGATTTTAGAAATAGGTTACATTTAGCAACCGTTAATTCGATTTTTTTAATTAGGTACATATTTTTACCGTAACAATAAACTATTTTTACCAACACCACAATAGTGGAGAGGGTACTATGCGTTTGTGCTGATGTTTGTAACATCTTGAAATATTGATACTTAGCCAACCTTTACGTATACCGATTGACTCAGAATCACTTTCTGAGTCGAATTAACGATGATTGTCCGGCTGGCTGGCTGTTCATGTACACCGTGTGCGCAAAGTAACGGTCGTAAATTTGCAGATAATTTAATAAAATTTGGTACATAGGTTATAATGTGCTGTAGGATATCATCTAGTCGGGGTTGACCGACTATACTTTTTTAATTCTTTTTATTGTAGATCTGGACTCAAAAGGTTGGGTTAATGTTGTCGTGATTATGATTTTCCCTCAAATTATTTAAAACTAATAGGCACGAGTGATTCCTATGAGATGAACAATAACGACATCGAATTTATCGATGATTTAATTATTAAAATATATATCAAAATATTAATTTACGCTTATTCTTATTTAAGAAATTGATCTTGACTTACAATTTCATCGTAAACAAACTTAATTGAATTATTTCTGTTTTGTTATTGAATTTTAATGTGTTTTTATTTAAAAAAGCTTTTAGCCACTTTTTAGCCCATTTTTAGCCATTTTTTAGCCATTTTTTTCCGTAAATTTATCCATTATTGGTCATCAAGTTTTAGCAACACTGATCATAATAAACATCTTCTATATAGAGGGGCCAACTAGTTTAGTTCACCCAAGCCCCATGGCCAAAATCTAAGCAGGGACCGGCATAAAAGACAGATAACAGTTATTTCTTGATTATTATTTTTTCGAGCAAAAATAACATTAACATCTAGATTCTCATTTTTTAAGCAAAAAAAAAAAAGTTTTTATTTTATTTTTACTTTTTCGCGGAAAAATAACAATTATATTTTGGTTTCGATTTTTTCGAGCAAAAATAAAAATTATTTTCTAAAGAAATGAACGCGTTATAATAATTTAGTTGACTTTTAATATTTATTTTAATGTGTTATCATCATGGAGATTTTTTATGCACATTGAAATAAAAATTTAAAGTCAACAAAATTATTCTAACACATATATTTCTTTAGAAAATAACGTTTATTTTTGCGCAAAAAATGGTAAATTACACATAGATCATGCCAAAATTACACATGAAAATACAAATTACACATGCTATCTTTTTTTTGCAATTTCACGAGTTTTGTTTTGAATTGCATAATATGTATAATATTATAGCTTTTCATTTAGTTAAAAAAAATAATGATTGTGTTTTTTTCCAAAAAATTAACCATTCATCGTTTTTTATTTCATAAAAATAACGGTTCAAAACAAAAAATTCATACTATTTTTTTATAGTAATTTATAACTTAAAAATAATCAATGTAAATTACATCACATTTACATTGATATACATTTTTTTTTTTTGATTTTTATTTTTAATCATTGGAATAGGTTCAAAGTTTGGTCCACTATTTCTATGTATTCCTTTTTAAATCTGTAGTGCAATTGCTTAAATTGCTCAATATTTTTTTCGCAGTAGCATTTGAAAAGATTTAAATAAAAATAAATAATTGAAATAATCTGTCTTAAAAGGGATTTTTTTATTTCAAAAAACTTTTTCCAGTACAAAATATTCTGGCTCCAAATTACTATGAAGTTAAAAATTTTCAAAATGTTAGAGTGCATGTTGTATTAGGTGGCACGACCATTTTATCAAGGCAATATCTGGCTTTTCGTTTTTTAACAACTTAACATCTGAATTATACTGTCCAAACATAACATTAGGTGTATCTGGTGCAAATCCAACTAGATTTTCAAAACGAATACCTTTTTCTATAATTGTGCATTTGAGAACCTCCAATATTTTTTTTGCAGTCAATGATCCGGGATGTTTCGTCGTTACAGGTAATAAATTGTGACAAAAGCTATCTAAATGCCAAATGGTTAGTAGTTAATGATCCAACCATTTTTAGTTCAGCTCTCTTAACGCTTACATTCTTTTAATTAAATTTTTAAGTTTTGCCAAGAATATTAACCCTTTTACATCTTGTGACAAAATAATAACAAAAATCAGTGCTACAAAGCGTTGACATTTTAAATTACACATTAATTACACATGGAGTCATTACACATGGGCTACACATGAAAAACAAAACTACACATGATATGTGTAATTACACATAAGGTGGCAACACTGATATTTGCTCAAAAAAATCAAAAAATTACTAATATTTATGCTCAAAAAGTAAAAATTAAAAAATAACTGTTATCATCTGACTTTTATGAAAAAAAATTACGGTCCCTGCATTTAAGACTATTTTATAAAAAAAAAGTGTTATATTTGCTCGAAAAAGAAACAACTTGTATTTTTGCGCAAAAAATAGGAAATCAAAAAATAAACTTTTATTCTTGCTCGAAACAATAAAAATCCAAAATTAAAAAAGCAATATATTTTATCAAAGACTTTCTCATAAGGATTAATATACTTAATTAAGTTTTCCAACATTTACTTAAAATAATAATTCCCCATTTTTATTCTTGATAAAAACATGTAAATTTATTGTTGGGGAATAAGCTAGTTTCTATGATAATTCCACTAGTTGCTGAGGCCAGATCATCCGGAAACATTCTCCTAAAACATTTTAGAAAAGCCAAGCATATTAGCAAATAAAACTGCAGAGTGAATGAGAATTGCAAACACTCAAAAAGTCGTATTTGCTACGAAAGCTTAAACAAAATACCAACAATTTTCAGTGACTCTTTCTTATCTTATATTCCCCACTACAATTGGTTGGAATTCTCCCTTTTTTTTGTTTAAAGTTTAAAAATAACTCTTATTTTCGGCCCCTGCTTAAATGTCATTATTAAGTGATAGACTAATACCCTTTGTACACTTGCATACATTTCGGAGGAACGCATGGAATATGTTGAAAATGTAAAATACGTGTTCACACTTAAAACATCTAATAAAAAATGTCACCGTTTATGAAAAAAAAAAACTTTTATTTTTTTAAATACTTCTTTTCTACAAAAGTGCCAACATTTTAAAAGATAACACCAAAATGTTTATCTAATTCATTTTGTTTAATAATTTTAGCAAAATAAGGCTTGCAAAAAAGGAAAAACTTGAGAAATGGTAACGCTGCAGCGCGCTGCTTTCAAAGCAACTTCCATTTTGTCAGTGATGCCACAATAATAACAGAATTTATTGCCACTTTTCTAGTGTTGACACTAAAAGAATCGAAAAATGTAAAAGGAACAAAATGAGATAGTAACATTCTGTAAAGATGTTGAAAAATTTTGATTTTTAGCTCTATGTATTTCTGATGTGAAAATTCCAACATCGCCGCAAATTGATGTTAAATGTTAAATAATGACAAGTGTGAAAGGCTATAAAGGTTCAGTTAGCTGGGAGTAACAGTAACTTTACCTCTCCGTAAAAAAGTAAGACTCGCGTAAGTAAGAGACGTAACATCTTACTTCTAACTATGATCATTCTAATTGCCTTACATACAACAAAATTAAACAGATGTTTTGCAACGTTACTGTTACTTCCGGCTAACTCATCCTTTAAGCTGGCCACACACTAGTGATTTGTGCGAGGCCGACATCTTGTTAACAGTTAATGTAATTCAAAATTTTCAATTTCTTCTGATTTGTTCGATGTTTTATTTTATAGTGTACAACAAATCATCAAATTATATTTATTGCGGAGTTGTTTAGCATACACAATTTATGTTTTTTTTTTTTTGAATTTTTTTCTTTCTTTTAATTATCAAAAGTATAATTTCATTAACCGCTTTACAATTCATGTTTTCTTCATGACGTTTTAGGTTATTGTGATTTTTTCTTCGTCTATGGAGAAATGGAACGCTAAAAATCACACGCACAAGCCACTTCTGTGTGGTCAGCTTTACCGAACATAAATTTTATTTGAAACATTGTTTTTATGACCATAAAAAATGGTATGAATAAAAAAATAAAACCGCGGCGGCAAATCTCCCCTTGTCTGACAACGTTGCCACCAACTAAAGTTTTGTTCAGCGTGCAGCAAATTAGAAAAAAAAAATTTTTTTAATGGGGACGATGTAAGAGATCCAAGATCCCCCGGTATTAAAACATCTAAGATTATAAGGAAATTCCTTCGCAGATAGCCGATCTGAAGACAATTTTTTAAAATTTAATGTTGGCTCTGTCGCCATTCAGCCGTTCGGCTTAGGAAAATACACAAGTTTTGACCAGAACACTGAAAAAATTTAAGTTTCCGCGACACTTGACTTTAATATAAATATTAAAAAAATTCTAAATTCAAGGAAATGGGCAGATTTAATAATTCTGAACATTGATTTACTCTAATCAAAAATGTTTTCGACTAACGTCGTTGATTTGCCTATTATTAATTGTCAAAAATAATCTTGTCATAAATATCACACATATTTTTGACATAAACAAAAGCATTTCTTTCAAATTTGTGATGTAACTCTTTTATACTGGAAATAGAAAAATTGTGTAATATTACACCATCAAATAATGGAAGTACAAACATCCTACAACAAATTTTGTGCAGATTCAAAAACACAGATAGAGTGGCAATCAGTTAGACAGATAACACTGTACAACTTTTAAAAACATAACAAGGTTCCAACTATTGAGCCTGGAAGGTCATTTAAGGAATGTTACAATTTCTCCGTTTTGTCACACGCTTTTGATGAATCGGCATAGATAACAATATGATCATTAAATTTTAGATACTTATATCATGGTTTGACAAAATTTATGTAAAATCCTAGGAGGCACATTTTTATTTTAATCTGTCTGATTGAAACTGTCTTTAAGAAGTGCAAATTAGAACCCTTCAAATAAGAAGAAATAGGTCAAGAAAACTTTTCCCCAAAAATCTATTAAATATAAGCCTCTGCATACACCAAAATTAAACTTTAATATGAACAAAATTTTACACTTTTGCGTAAAATTATACTTTTATGGCGTAGATAAATATTTTAGTTCAATAAATCAGCATAAGAATTTCCCAAACCGTGGAAGGAAACCTAAACACTCCCTAAAATAATCTCCCGACGTCAGCTTTCTCTTTACCAAAATCAACCGTTGGAATTATAGAGCACGTTGGAACCATATTATTTTACATAAAAAATTATTTTGTTGTACAGTGTAATCAGACAGAACAACAATCTGAGAGACAATCTGTTGTAAATATTACTGTTATATGTGTTTACTCATCGTTGTTAAACCAATAAAAAGTCACACAAGTATGAGTACGACTACTTTAAAACATCAACCAAATTAAGCAATAGATTTAAGCAGATACACACACACACTTACATAGTTAGTTAGTCTACCTATAATACAGCCAGTCTCTGGACAGACACAAGATGACAGTGACAACAATTTGGAATTCAACCAAATTATTTCTGTATTTTTGTGAGTAAGTTAAAATAACAATTGTATCTTCTGGTTTAGATTAAATTTTCTTCCATCACTTGTCTTTTGTAATATTAAACGGAAATATTCCCACAAATATATTTGACTTTAATTTGTTTCTGCTGCTTAAATTGTTATTTGTTTTGAAGTTACTGAGGTAGTAGGCTAATTTTAAATACATATGTTTTGGTACATTGTAACCCAAAGACAAATTAAGTTATAGACACAAGTAAAAGGAATATCAATACAAGCATTAAATAGTTATCAATATAAGTCTTCTTTTAATACGAGAGCACATCAGTAAGAAAGTAAAATTAAGACGTTTATTTATATTTTAAATAAGGTAAAATAAAAATCTATGGTTTTCCGTGAAACGTGGCAATGTTTAAACTCGGACAAGCTAACGAGATTAGCTGTACCTTTATCACCCAAGAGTTAACCGCCTTTGCTCGTTTCATAATTTAACATGGCCCTCATACAAAGTTCTTCCCTATCTTATTATGTTTGGATTAAGATTAAATTTGGTCCAAAAATATCTTATTGCGACGTAAATCGTCTTACCCAATTTTTTTAAATCCCGTCCATATTTGATTATAGCTTCCATACAAATACAACTCTAAAAAAAATAGCTTTAGTTACCATAATTTACATACAAATGTTGATATTGATATAAAATTTGCCAACGATAGCTTTTATAATTGCTGTTATGGCATGGCGATTTTTGTAGGTACAAAATTGAACATATGTCCCCTATAAACCCACACTCCAAAGTCCCTTTAAGTCCAACAAATCTCCTAAAGAGGTTTATATTTAATAAATATTCAACACAAAGAACTTTTACACTAATCTTAATGTCATATCATAATTTTGTTTTTCTGGGTCCATGATTGGCATGGGTGCCGAGATCGGGACAATCTCAAATATGTGTCTTTTTATACTGTATAAAAGGTGCCAACTAGTAGACTTGACCGACTATACTTTCTTGAGGATCGCCGATTTAACAGAGAGCTCACGGTTAAGATTGGTTAGATTCATGTAAAAGTTCTTTGTGCCGAATATTATTTGGACATCCTCTTCTAAAGGGTGGTTAAATTTCAAGGGCCGATGTTGATTTTGAATAAAACACAAACTATTTAGGAAATTATTGTAATTTTATTTTATTATGATATATTGGTATTACTCAATTATGTATGGAACAAAATATCGGCCAAATGGGCGCCGCACACTGGTTCATATTTTGAGAAGGCGGCCAAAATTATTTTTTTTTTTGTTCTCCGATTTTAAAATTTTTTTATTCATGTGAAAGTAAATACTAGTGAACCTCGGGAGCCAAAAAATTAAAACCCTATTTCAACTATTTCATTGAGAACAGGGTGGTCCGAAATGGACTTTCTCAATATTTGGTTATAGTTTTGAATTTCTGAGTCAATTTTTGAAGTTGAAATGCTCATAACTTTTTTGTTTTTTAAGATTTTTTGACAGAATAAGTTTTGTGTATTAGTTTATTTTATTAGCTATACGTGGTTTAAAGCATTAAACTCTGCGACCTCTAGAACTATTTAATTTTTTTTTTTTTTTTAATGTCAAAATTTCCCGGAAATTTCCTACTTTATAGAGCATAAGTCCTGAGCGTCAAAATGCGTCAAAAAAAACCTATACTCTCTTGTAGTCCAGAATCTAACCTACATTTCTATACCCCATTGTACGCACATCTGGATACGGCCTTGCGAACTACAGCAATTTCTGTGACCCAAGGTAAGATATTCGGTTCAAAAAATAAGTCCTGCAAGGAAAAATTACTGAAATTAAAGAAGGTGAATCTTAAAGAATTTTCGACAAATAAAGCAGTTCAGGCCACATAAATTATCTAGCACGTCAGGTTATCAATTAATTTGGAGAAGGTAAAGGTATTGCCATTGTTATGAACTTATTGTGGGTGAACGGATGCTGCAAAACGAATAGGCGAGATAAATAGACTAACACGTTAGATTTCTGAGTAAGTTAAAAGGTTAAACATTAGTAAATAGCCGCAACATAAACTTCATAGTTTAATTACCTGTAAATTGCAAATAAATTTAAAAAAATGGAAGAACAGGTAAATGGTCAAAAAACTAGCACGCAGTTATATTTTACGTAAAAATTACCTACATGTTACCTGTTAATTTATTGCCGGTATGTTATCCTTTTAAAAAGTGTGAAAACAGGGGTTTTTTATGTTTCAAAGAAATGCTAATAAATGATTAAATTTGTATTTAAAAAAGGGTTTTTATGTTTTAAAGAAGTAGTAACAAAAGATCATTTAAAAAAACTTCTATCAAGAGTATAAAAGTGCATGCATTCATAATTTTACCTTCATTATTGTTTAAACAATGGCTAAGTTCAGTTATAAAGTTCTCGCAGATATATATTTTCAACAGAAAGATGAAAAAGATTTTGTGTTACACATAATGAATAATCCATTCTTTCATAAGATTCATAAGATAAAAATTAAAAATTTTTCATTAACATTAAGAAAACGGTACCTTAAATGTTCTAGAAACAAGAAAACGTTTTACTTACGCAACGAAAAATGGCTAACAAATGATCTGATTTTTAAGAAGCTGTCAATAACCGCTAAGGAAACTGGAAAAGTGGGTCGGCCCGCAAAACAAATTGACAATTGCAGTGAAAGATCACGAAGACGCACACAGAAAAAATTATTGCCGAATTATTTTCAAACAACCGCTTGTTTGAAAATTTTTTTAATTTCTATAAATATTTTTACTGATTCAATCAATATTTTTGTTTGATTTTTATTTAACCAACAAAAATGTGGACAACTCTTCAAAAATAAAATAAACGCGTTATTGGTGTCAAGTTTTCATAATTTTGTATGAAATATTTAACGCTCTTTAATGTTGTCGTCTTTTTGCATTTTTTTATTTGATCGTAAGCAACACTTCTTTATGTGAAATATAAGAACAACAACAAAAAACACACACAGTCTATTTTTGGACGCTTTAAAAAAGTGCAACTATAAGAAAAACAATAGCAGACACGACATTATAAGAAACAAAGTCCCGTATTCAATTTTTTAAAACTGTTTGGTTAAATACATCAAATACAAAAATAGAATGATGACGAAAAACATATCGAGTCGGTCTGCTGCCGTTTTTGGTTACATTTCTTCTTTAGCAAAGGAAAGGATACAGCAACAGAGAGTGATAAAGAAAAACATTGTGTTGTGTGTATAAATAAGACTTCGTTCAAAAATTATTCCAACAAAAAAATGTGTTTCAAAGCCAGTCGGCGGCTCTGCTTTGCCGTCACCTTCTCATACAGTGCTTACTTGTGTGCGCGTCATTGCTTGTGCAAAAACTTTTTTTTTTTTTTGATTTTGAATTTCAGTAAACTTTTTGTTTGATTCAGTTAAATTATTTGTTTGAAAAAATTAGTGTTTTTTTTCAGAAAACAAAATGCAAATAAATTGTTTGAATATGCAAATTTGTTTGTAGGACCGATTTCAGACAAAAAATTGTTTGATTCTACAAATTTTTTGTTTGAATTGGAAAAATAATTTTTTCTGTGCAAGCTAGCAAATATCAATAAAGAAATTTCTCATGGTATGATAAAGGATTCATTTCTGCATCAAATTCAACCAACGCAAAATAAGAAAACAAAAATTGCAATAATTGAAAAAATAGTGGAAGCGAGCCCTAAACGCACAAAGAGGATTTTAAAAAGTATGCCTACATCAACTGAAGAAATGAAATTTACTCCAGAAGAAGCATTTGCACTATTTTTGGATTTAAAACGGACAAAAAATCAGTATACAGAACAGCGAAAGCGAACCAATAAAATAAAATAAAATACTCATACATCTCAAACCAAAAATAAAAGTTGAATTACCTTAAATGTTATCGATAGCCAAGAATGCTATTTGGGCATTTTTCAATTCGTCTTTCCCAAAAACGCCAACCTTTGGCCCCTGTGAATATTGGGACTAAAAAATTTACAGGGGCCAAATATTGGCATTTTCTGACAGGATCTCAGTTCGACAATAAAAAATAAGTATCAGTTGTAAAATTCAAGAGAAATAATGATAAATTATAAAAAAATCATATTTGAAATATTCAACTTTTACACCGAAACTCAACAAAAAAATGAAAATGCATTTTGAACTCCCCATAACTTTTGCTCCTATCAGTCGAATTTTACGTTTTATATTAAAGCCTAACATCGCACCTATCGAGCAAAAAAAATCGCATAAAAAAATACCGATCCAGTCAAAAGTTATGGAATTTTGACCGCCTTCTCGTAAAATTTCCCACTGTGCGCCGCGACCACGGCGGCACACCTCCATCCGATGGTCCTGAGGCATAATGGAGGTTCTATGCCGTTAATGTGCCGAATTATCTCATCCTTTAGCTCTTGAATTGTTGCTGGATTATCGACGTACACCTTTTCTTTCAAATAACCCCAAAGAAAAAAGTCCAACGGTGTCAAATCACATGATCTTGGCGGCCAATTGACATCGCCATTACGTGAGATAACACGGCCATTGAATTTGTTGCGCAAAAGAGCCATTGTTTCGTTAGCTGTGTGGCAAGTGGCACCGTCCTGCTGAAACCACATATCGTCCACATCCATATCTTCCAATTCGGGCCATAAAAAGTTCGTTATCATCTCACGATAGCGAACACCATTCACAGTAACTGCCTGACCGGCCTCATTTTGGAAAAAATACGGCCCGATGATGCCGCCAGCCCATAAACCGCACCAAACAGTCACTCTTTGTGGGTGCATTGGTTTTTCGACAATCACTCTTGGATTATTATTAGCCCAAATGCGGAAATTCTGCTTATCGACAAATCCACTGAGGTGAAAATGTGCCTCATCACTGATGATGATTTTCTTCGAAATTTATCATCCATTTTCATAATAAGTCTGGATAACTTTAACACGATGTTGGATTGTGTATCTCTCCATGGTTCAAATTGAGTAAGTCTGAAATAGAGAAATGTCAAATAAAATTCGAAAAAAAACTTGGCGTTTAGGTGTGGTTCACATTCAACATCGGCCACCCTTTACATGCCAATTTGTATGTCAATACTAACATTTATAAGAAAACTAGCACAGTGCACTTCGCCACCCTCATTACAATAAAATATGTAATTTTTTTCAATACAGATCTCGTGCATTGTTTATGAAGTTATTTGTGCAAAGTTTGAATACTCTTACTATTACCATTCACCAGTTGCACAGAAATCTATATGGTATTTGTATTGAAGTTGTCCAGCCTATGTCAACAATAAGGCAGCGGGTCTTTAACAGGTGTTGTTGATTTATAGCAAAGCTTTTTATTTAAAGTTAGTAAATTGTAGCTGTGGCCGTTCTCTAGATTAAGAGAAATCTAGTTTGATCCTCGCTCACTGCTCCAATCAGGGCTGTCAGACTTGGGGATTTATACCCAAAGTTGGGGATTTCATGCAAACAAAAAGGACAAAGAAATTCATTTGGGGATTGGGGATTTTATAAAAATAATCGATGATTTTTTTGGAGTTTTTTCACATTTTTTATATATTTTCCTTCTTTTATTATTTACGCTTGTATTTCTTTGTTTCGTATATAAAATATCAAAAAAGTAGCAAAACTTTTATCTTACTCTTAACCACAACTTATATGGTGTAAAGGGTCCTAATTAGGATTAATATTTTTGTTAAGTGTGTAAAAGGTACTTAATAAACTTATGTTATTATTCTTGAGTGAGTGTTTTAAAAAAGAAAAAATTTAAAAAGAATCTAAAACCGTTGAAAACCCATACAATTTTTAATTTTTTAAAGACAATTTTCAAGCAAATTTGTCTTTTCCAAAAATAAGTAAATATAATATAATAAAGTTTTGGGAAAAATGCATTTTTATTGTTGATTGAACGAGCTCTAAATTCTTATAAAGTGACTCATTCGTCATCAAAAAAAGCATACTGTTCTGTTTGTAATTCCTCAATTCCTGGAATCGCATAAAATGTTTTACTAAACATTTTTATGTGGGGATTTCTTATTAAAATTTTTCTTTCTATTTCTTAAAAAAAATTTAAATTTGGTCAGAAAAAAAATCGATAAAAAAAATATTAACTTTTTTAATTTTATTTTTTTGTAATTTGGGGATTTTTTTTAATTTTTTGGGGACAAGGAAAAAAGTACCTGGCAGCCCTGGTTTTAATCCCGCACATTTCTTACAGTTGCTGTCTGTATATTGATAACTTTTCTAATTGTACCGAATTTGGACAATTTTACACTTACTGTTCTTCAAATATACGGGATTATAATTTGTGCCACACCCACATATTGAATCGCGCTCTTTTTTTGACTGATATTGCGTATTGATCACCAAGCTATTCTCTCTATACAGAAATCTATTTTCGGTTGGTATGTAAGGTTCCACGCCCATTTATCCAACTCCCACCTTCTTTTTGACAGATGTTGTGTATCAATAAAGCTAAAGGTCCACACCATGCGTTCATGCGTAGATGCGTATGATACTTTTTGTGCATTTGATGCGTTTCTAAATGCAAGTTACATGCAATGCGTTTTATGCACCATATTGTTTTTTTTTATCAGCTGTTGTGAGAACATTTTTATTAAATAAAAACAATTTTGGCAAAAATGGAGAGTGTTATTGATATTTTAATAGAATTTCTTTAAAAGAATTCAAAGAGGAGAAAGCTTTTATTATACAAATATTCGTGATTTTCCACGGTATCAATAACTTTCCAGTTTATGGCATTTGTTAAAAAAAAAATTAACACAACAAAGATGACACTCAGAACATAAAAGTAATCGATAACTAAAATGGCAAATTTTGTTCGTGGTAAAATTGTGCTAAAAATTCATTTTAATGTTTTTTCTTCTTTAAAGTTTATGCAATCTTTATTACGAAAACATTTTCTTTTATTAAAAACCTTTTTTAATGCAAAAAAATAGTAAAAAGTAATCCACCACACAAACATATTTATCGATAACTTTGAAAATTAAATATGATTTGTCATCCATGGCCATCAATAACAGCTGACTTTTATTCACCACACATGCGACGGATACAAAAGTAGAAAGTAAACCTACTTTGATGCGTTCATACGTCTATGCATTCTATGCATTTTGGTGTGTAACTTGTCATATGCAATTACACTGATTCAACTTTTTTGTCAAATGCATAAAAAGGACAGACGCATAAACGCATGGTGTGGACCTTCAGCTTAACCCAGCTATGTATGTGGACCCTTTGGCTCTTGCCGTTCTCCAGATATAAAACTGTCTACAATCTCTTTATATGAAAGCTGCCACTCCAACTTTTCCAATCCCGCCCACTTTGTCGGATGCTATGTATTGATAACGAAGATGTTTTTACCTAATTTTGAATCCTTGGCTCTTACCGTTCTCTAGATACACATTAATCTATAGTGTCTTTTTTGTTGGAGGTGCCACGTTTACTTCTCCAATCCAGTCTATTTCTGAGAGCGGCTGTGTTTTGAAAACCCAGCTTTGTTTACCAAATTTGGACAATTTTTCTCCGACTGTTCTCCAGATATAAGGTCTGTCTGCGTACACATATTTTGCATCATTTTGTGAAAAATTTTGCAAAATATTACAAAATGTTGTCTGTGTACTCCTAATCTCTTGCAGCGAGAGAGCCAAAAAGAGAATTTTTTGACAGTTGGAAGTTAGAGAACTTACAAAATGTTACTGGAGAAATTTCCTCTTGCAAGATTTTGCAACTAGTTTGAACAGTTGTTTTTATTACGTGTGCCAAGATAGCGTCGAATTTGGGAATATAAAAACCGGGAAAACAAAATACCCAAATTATGGTCTTTTGCAGAATAAAAGTAAAAAAAAGTTAGCGTCGAATTTGGGAATTTAAAATGGGGAAGTAAAAATAACTAATATTTTTAATAAAAATGCAAAAAATAGTAAGCACAAATAAAAAAAATACACATTTAGGAACAAAATAAGCAATGCGTGCAAAAAATCGTTCGGTTAGTTCCCGAGATATTTGGGTGCATCCAAAATGGTCAGTACAAAGCTTTACTGATTTATCCCTTGGAACACAAGCTTTTGCACGGTATAAAGGCTGAGTTCCAAAACGTCGGTTGCAAAGCAACTATCTTTTTTAAATGCATGCTACAATGCAACCGTGTAGGTTATTACAATTCTATTTGTCCCAATGTGCACCAAAAAAGTATTTAATGAGAACATAATACAAAAGCTGTGCATTATTAAACTTGAATATACATTTTTGACTTGTGCTGCAAAGTATATTGATGTTTTGGAACTCAGCCAAACTGTATATATTCTGCAAAAAATCGAACCTAGAAATCTCGGGAACGGAACGAACGATTTTTTGCACGCATCGCTCATTTTGTTCCAAAAAAATTATTTTTTTTAACTATTTTTTGTATTTTTGTTAAAAATATTAAATATTTATACTTCCCCTTTTAAATTCCTAAATTCGACGCTAACTTTTTGATTTCATTCGGTAAATCCCATTACTTGGGTATTTTTGTTTCCCGGTTTTTAAATTCCCAAAAGTCGCTATTTTGCTAAATTTTGCTTTGTCATTTCAATTGCCTACACACTGATCAGCTGTTTTCTTGCAAGATTTCACTGGATTCTGTCTGCGTACTTTTTGAGATATTTTCAGCCGACAGAGTAAAATTGGTCTTACTCTCCCAAAAAAATTTACTGAGTATTTGCTACTGGAAAAGTACGCAGACAGACCTATAAATAAATTTTCAATCCCTTCCACATTTTGTCGGATGTTGGGGTATTGATAAACAAGATGCTTTTACCTATTTTCAAAACTTTGGCTCTTGCTGTTTTCGAGATAAAAAGAAATCAATAATGCCTTTGTATGGGAGGTACCACGCCCACTTATCCAATCACGTTTGTTCTCTAGAGATGCTGTGTATTGATAACCCAGCTATGTGTACCAAATTTTGATAATTTTTCTCTTACCGTTCTTAAGATATAAATAAATATATTTTGTGCTACGTCCACTTATCCAATCCCGCCAAAATTGACAGATTTTCTTTATTGATAACCAAGATGCTTGTATAAAATTTGGAAATTTTTATTGTTTTTGGGAGGTGCACATTCAATCTAAATACCAACATAATAAGATGGTTTATGGACACAAAGACCCTATTCCGGACCGAATCACCCCCTTGTGTTAATTTGAACCTATGTTTAAAATTTCACCAATTATATCCAAAATTGCCTGCAAGATCGAACCAGCGTTTAAAAAACTGCAATCGAAACCAAAAATTGTCGAACAAAAAATTAAAATTTGTGTACAATTTTTCATTTTTAGAGTTGGTTTTACCGCGACTGTTTACATTTAATGAATTTGAAGCAAAAGCAACAGTTTTTTTTTGGCCAATGACAAATGAAAAAGTGGAAGAAATTGCAGTTTATTTACTTTAAATGCAGTTTTTTAAACGCTGTTTCACACATCAGCATTAATTATTAAACCTCTGCACTATTGTGGTGTGGGTATAAAAACTTTCAGTTATTTTATTTTTTTTCTTCTGTTTTTGTCCAAAAAACAACCGATTCTAATGAACCCGGTTATAGAGGAACAGAAATCGCGTCGTCATAACTCAAAAAATTAAGTTTTGGAGTTTGTGATGTAGAATTGTTCGCTATGTTTTTCTTTATATTGTGCATAAAAATTCATCTTTTATACTTTTCCCGTTCGAAGTTTTTCTAATTATTTTTCAAAATCAAAATCTTTAAATACGTGGCGACGTTGCAGCAAATGAGAGGTATTTGAACTAAGCGTATCCTTGATCCAAACTAAGAAAAATTTGGCAGAGATATAAAGTTTAATATATTTAATGCATGCAAATAATTTCAAATTTGAAGCTATAAGCGTGGAGCCTATCCAACTTTTATGAAACACTGCACCCATTTGAGTTGCACTGAGCAAGTAATGATTTCCCTGCGATTTATGAATAAACCACAGCCACCGCATTGATCCTAATGGTCCTGATCTCACGGTCTTTAAACAAGGTCCCGGTTCTCTTATTAGCAGAATCGGGACAATTCGTTATCGCAAGGTTTCAGTATAATAGAGCCCACAAAAGATCCCAATTCTTACCATTTTCCTTTTTAGAGCTTGTGTGTTTATTATATTTTCTTCAAAATCCAAGTTTCAAAGTCTTGCTCAATTTGATAAGTTTTCTGAATAAATAAAACAAATTTGAATATTATTTTGATTTCATCAACAAAGAAACCATAGTAATATACATATATTATATTTTTTTATTAAATACATTTTTACCATTTTATTTTTATATATGTATAACAATTTTTCTATCATGTCTATTTGTTTTACACATTAATTTGAATAATTAAATTTTTGCAACTGAATTTAAAATATTTGTATTAAAAAAGCCCAAATTATTTTTATGTAAGAAACTAAAATTATTTGAACAATAACATTTATTTGTAATATAATAATAGGTGGTTAACATTTTTTTTTTTTTTTTAATTTTTTATGTTATTTTAAGATTAGGGAAGTGAAATTAAACTAATATTTAACAACAATATTGACCCAAGATCAACAAATACTAAACTTTGTTTTGGTAAAAGGCAAAACTATAATTGACTTAAGTGGGAGTTTTGTATATAAAGCAGCCCATACACGATTCAATTCAATTTTCAACTGAGTCGGTTGTTGTCCAAATCAAAGCGTGTATGGCTTTGTCAATTAGTTCGACGGTTGTCGAGTTGGTTGAAGAGAAATCAAAAGATTTTGATTTTTTCAAGTTGACTACTAAGTCTTTCAATTCGATTGTACTGTGTGTGCTCGAGTCTCTTGACCAGCTGTCAAAATTAATGTTTGTAGTTTTCTTTTGCAAAAAAAAAGTTCAGTATTTTAAAAATTGTCTTTTATTTTATTAAAATTTTAAATTAATTTAAAATCTTTCAATACAGTTGATGAAGTGTGTGGCCAAGCATCAATTCAATTGAAAGACTCAGTTGAAAATTGAATTGAAACGTGTATGGGGAGCATAAACTACATGTATGTACATATGTATGTGTACAGCTTTTTTTCTATGAAACTGTGAATGTTTGTAATATTTCCCGCTAAATAGAACTTGAAAATTATAATAATCTTATATAGTTTTAATTTTTTGTTTTAAATTTCTAATCTAAATTGAAATTACTTTTTGTGATGAAACTCAAATTTATTTAATGGCGATTTCTTTTCTAAGAAATATGTTGCATATACGTTACGTTCTATATTTGTGTGTTGGTTTGTACAAAAATAGAATTGTGAAAAATATTTCTAATTTCTTTTGGGAATATGTTTTATAAAAAAAATGTTTAAATATGTTTCATATTTTACCAAGGTTTTATTTTGTTTATCATGATAAATTCCACTCATAATTTCGAAAAAAGATTGCTTTAACAAGAAATATTAAAATTATTACATATTGAAATGTATGTTTATTACATTCGTTTTAATTGTTTGCACGTAATTTTTTTCCAAACTATAATATTGTGCAAACACTACTGAAATAGTTTTAAAAATCGAAAATGAAGTCCATTAATGATAAAATGTAATGGCCGTTTTCTCATTAGGCGATTATATTTTTTCTTAACGAAAAAGTGCACATTAAAGAGATTTAGTTTTCTCAATGTCTCATTTGCTTCTATTCTGTCGCAAAGCTAACTGGCAATCAACTTCCAATTATTTTTCTGCCGCTATTTGCCGTACAGATAAATTCAATCAGCCGATTTCTGTGTAATTATCCAAAATTGTGACACAAAAAAATTTTCTTGGACTGTTTTTGGACAAAAAAATATAAGTGTAATATTCGTGCAATATCGTATCAACATTATTTCATATATGTACAAATATTTTTTTTAATCTGCCATTTTCGAACTGTTTAGTGGAAACAATTTTCCACTGGCATGAGGCATAAATTGTCGCCTGGTACCATCGCGAATATATTTTTTTTGCAAAGCCAGGTATAGAACAAAATGTTATTTCAATCTCTGTCAACGGTAGTGCATTAAAGGGATGTGTGCATTTAAAATGATGTTCGGACAAATTCGGCGAACGAATTACTTCGCGCACAAGCTGTTTAACAGCTCCTGACAGTTTTCTTTGTGTATATTTTAAAGAAAGAGTGTAAATTATAAAGCCAAGAAAAATCCCCCGAATATAAACCAATATTTAGAATAAATTCATGGCTATTACACGCCACGCCCAATAATATACTGTATTTAAATAAAAAAACTTTATAATAATCGCATAAGTAAAAAAGTTATGAACAATTTAAACCATAAAGCTTATTCTCCGTCACCCTGTATTTATTCGTAAATTACTTATTAAAAAACAAAATTTGTTTTGTGTAATTTATAAAATTTTTGATAATTTTAAAGCTTTGTCTGTGTAAAATTGAATTTGGATTTCGCCAACATTGTCTGATTCTTAATTTTTACATTATTTTGAGGGATGTTTTTAACTGATAACAATATATTAAGTAATAGGCAGTTTGTCGATACAATGAGAAAATGGTCATAAGAGTTGTAAATAGTTGTTTGAAGGTTGTACAACTTGTTACACTTCGAGGTATTATAGGTAAAATTTAAAATATGTTACACGTACTTATATACATAATCTATTTTATTCTTGTTAGAATAGAAATCGTCATAAGTCTATTATAGTTAAGCCATAAAGAAATTTTAATTTAAGACCAGTATAAAATTTCATTAAAATAAAAGTTTTAAATAACTTAACTTATTTGAGTCTAACGAAATAAAATCAAATTTAGAGAAATAAGGAACCCTAGTCAGAACCACAATTAGCTAGAACTTAAAGTTTCATTTAAGTTTGGTAAAAAAAGGCTTATTTTAAGTACGTATTTTGTAAAGAAAAGGACAATAAGTTTCTTTATTCTAAAATAAAAAATTAACTGGCCTATATTAAATTTGTTTTATTAACTTTTTTTATTATACGGGCATATTCTATAAATTGAAATGAAGTGGATTTAAAATCGAACAAATTTTGAAAATAAGGCTGTAAAGAAAATTCATAAAAATATTCGTCTTTATATACTTCATACTTTGAGTTCATACTGTACAGGAACAACTCTCAAAAACAGGAAAAACTACAGTCATTTTGTAGATAATTAAAATCCAAATCTCGTTCGATTTCAATTCCACTTCATTTCGATTTCTAGAACATGCCCGATAGTTTAGAAATTAAATTAAAAATTCAACCCAATTATAAATAAAAACTCCCCGGGAGTTTTTTTTCCATTTTTACCACTGATTTAAGTAGATAAAATGGGAGTAGGGAAAAAACTCCCGGGTAACTTTAATTCCTAATTTAGCTCTTTATAGTAAAACAGGGCAGAGTATCTGGTGGGAATCGAACCCACAACCATCAATCCTATTTTAAGTTTAATGTTAAACATACATATATATATCCCAATTTAATTATATATTTACATAATATTTCAATAACTCAAGGAACAGTTTTTTATTTAAATAAATTAATATTTTAAATAATTTTTATCTTTTAATTATGTTATAATTTATTATATAAATAAATAAATCTTTAAATTTGAAGGATAAAAACATTAAGATTTTATTTGAATTTTTTGAATAAAAATATTTCAAAATTGTTTTAATATTTGTTATATGTATGAAGGTATGTATGTATATAAAAAGAGGATGTCAATCTTTTTTTCAGTTTTTTTACATTTAATTTTAAAAATTCATTACTTTTAAATAATTTATTCAATATCTTTATCTTACTCATTTATAATTATAAAGTTTAGTTAATTTATTTTCTTTTTAACGTACAACAATTTAAAAAATCAATTAACACGCAATAACTCACTTTAAAAAAATGAGCTTTAAAAAAACTAAAACATTGGAACGGAATTTTAAAGATTTAATTTTAATCGTAACAGTTTAAATTCATAATTTTTTGTATCTTTAAGATAACATTTGATATGTATGTGATTTTTTTAATTAGATACATATGCATATGGATTTTTATATATAATATTTTGTATCTTTACTTTAATATTTGTTAGTTTGTTTTTATCTGAGGCAGCTCTATAAGGAGTTGAACAATTAATTGGTTTATTAGACTGTTTTATTTATAATTAACATTCATTAGACGATTTAAAACTACAACAAGCTATAGATCAGCTTTGTTTCGTTTTATTAAATTTTAATCATTGTCAGACAGTTAGATAGCATAATTATTTTGTATTTAGTGTAAATATTCCGATTGGAGGTTTAATTTTTAATCTTTATATTGTTTTAAAAACTTGTTTGTATTAATTAGAATTGATTTGAAAGCATTTTTGATTAACATGTTCTACACCAATATTTTCAAAGTCTAGCAAATTGAATCAAGTTGTTACATTTGGGTCTTATATATGGATAGACTTAAGTATTATCTCAATAACACAGAAGATTTATATAAAAGAGTTATGCAATGGTACACTTGTTAATTAAGTACAATTTTTAATCTGTACCAATTTGAATATTTTTTTACTGGAGCTTTGCCGCTCTGAGAGCTGAAGGCGTTTTCTAGCTGTCAAAAAATAAAATTTGTATGTGGATTTTATTAAACAAAAAAGTAAACACTACTACTTTTCGTGACACAACGTTGACGCTCTTGTTAAGGTATGGCATATCTGCGTAAAACCTAAGCGGAAGAATGCGTTCTTCTTTCCGCTCTTGTTTGGGTATGGCTGTATTGAATCTCAATAACACAGAAGCTTTATATAAAAGAGTTAGTGATTTAAAATGATAAAAACAAAGATTGGCAAAGATGGTATGTGGCACACTTGGCACACTTGTTAATTAAGTACAATTTTTAATCTGTACCAATTTGAATATTTTTTTACTGGAGCTTTGCCGCTCTGAGAGCTGAAGGCGTTTTCTAGCTGTCAAAAAATAAAATTTGTATGTGGATTTTATTAAACAAAAAAGTAAACACTACTACTTTTCGTGTTAAGGTATGGCATATCTGCGTAAAACCTAAGCGGAAGAATACGTTCTGCTTTCCGCTCTTGTTTGGGTATGGCTGTATTGAATTTCAGCGATTAAGCTAAGCAGAAGAAAATATTCCGCTTTCCGCTCTTGTTTAGGTATGGTATTAAAAAAACTCTGCAGGATAAACCCGAATTCCTATCAAAAGCATGGCATGGCACATATTGTCCCATGGTAGGCCTGCCAGATTCAAATTTGCAAAATTCTTTTAATTCTCTAAAAAATATTTTGATTTTGAAAAGAATTCTTGACAATTAAAAACTTCTAAAAAAATCTTTTATAAAGATGACACTATTACACGGTGCTACAGTGAAAATATGCTTGGAAAGTGACCCAGTGTAGGTTATAGACCTTACCCAGCAAAAAATGTGCTCCAAAAGGAGCAAGTTTTATGTATGAATTCATACCTCAAATCGCTTCAAACCTGCTGATGGGATGCATGATTTTTGTATGGGGTGTTCCCGGTCTGGAGGACTATTTTCTGCTGACAATGAGCGCTTCTTTTAACATGCAAACAAAGCACTTCTAAAGTGCTTTTTTAAGGGCTTACTATATTAACATACATATTTATTAATGTTTGCTTTTACTTGCTTAAATGCGTTTTTCAATAATTTTCCTAAACCATAATATATTTTTATTTTTTTCGGTATGAAACCTTCTACGTTGTCAACACTTATGTAGCAGCTTTTATGTATTTTATTCTTAATTATTTACTGCTTTATAAGAGCTCTCTTTTTGAAGCGCTCAATTATGTGCTTTTTCTCTTAAGTGCTTAAAAAACCCAAATTTTTTTTACTGGGTTTCAGTTTCAGAAAGAAGAGAAATGTGCCTTTCTTAATATATATATCTGTGGTTTTCACGAAGTCGGTTTTTACCGAAATTGAGATAATGATGTCAAAGTGCTACATTTTGCATTAGGTTTTTATAAGTATTAAGCTTTTTAGAATATAATGTAGTATTATTAATTTTTTTCTGCTAAAAACAACTTAAGTTAACTTTTTAATAAAATATTTTGCTATTATAACGATTTATGTCGCCATACATCGCCAAAAATTGTAAAATTGCTGAATATGTTTCCAAATAAAAAGCATATGTGATGTTATGTTGTTATTCGTGCAAAAAATATGAAAGCATTTTTTGAAAATTTTTCTATTAATAACAACTTATATGTACATGTGCGTTTATTGTTGACTTCTCTAGTTGCAACAACAGCAGATGAGCGGTTGTTTGTAATTTTAAGTCCATACGTTGTGCTATAAGTATCAAAAACTCTGAATATGTCGCCAACTTGTGTGCTAAAAATAACAACGTAAGTCGTCATGTGTGATTAAAATGATAACATTTAATTTCACAAAAAAGAACTTATGTGGAGATATGATGTTATATTGCACACACTTAATGAGTCAATCAAACATATGCATTTTTAATCCTTTTACAGATTGTGATCCTGTGAGGATTTTTTTATGAAAACTTTGTATAATACGTAGAAAGTCACTGTTAAGAGGATAGTAAAGAAAAAAGTTTAAAAAAGCATCTACAGAAGCCGCAATTGAAAAAAATAATTGTTTTTGCTCTCCTGAAAAGTTTGGTTTTATAACTTACGCGATTATTCGTGAAAACCACAGATATACACCCTTTGGTATGTGTATGCAGTTTTTATGTGATATTCTTAATTATATCTGATTTTAATTTTATTTTTTTCTAGTTTTTTCAACTTTGGTGCCATTTTTTTAAATTAGTTTGATTAAAAACATACCCTCATGTATATACTTCATTAAAGCTAATTTAGTTTTAAGTTAAACCAGCTTTTATTAAATAAAGTCGAGTAAAAAATAAAAAAGTTATTAAGGTTTTTCAAAAGTGAAAAATTTAGATTTTTTAAATATTGATCAATAGACCGGGTCGACCTCCATACAAAAAAAAAATTGTACCAGTCAGCCGGAAGAATGAAAGATATGTCAATAAAGTTTCTTAAACAGAAAACATTTTTTTTGCCACGCCCCAAATACAGCCCTTTTGGTTTTTTATATGTAGCGTTGCCATTTAAAGTCCGATCTCATCAAATCGCATATCGTTGTTTATGGCTTGACAGTGGTTATATTTTTAATCCGACTTCAAATTCTGGGCGCCACTTATGCCATCTCGGATGTGTAAACAAAGTCCTTCTAAAACTTAGTGTGCAAATTATGTAAATGATGGCAAGATTCCGTTTTGTGTTGATGTCAGAAACTCATAGTGCATTGCATGCAGATCTTTATTTATTCCTTAAATAAGTTATATTTTTAGGATGTGATTTTTATAAATTTTACTTAAAAGTTAATAAAAACCACTTTTAAATGTATCTTTTATTTTAATTCAGTTAGTAACAAAATATTTTGTTAATATGACAATTTAGTAATAAAAATTTATATTTAATTGCTAACAAATATTTTATTCAATATTACAAACTCATTGTTAAAAATATTTGTTGAATTTTAACAATTTTCATTAACAATATAGTTTTTACATTTACAAATTCAGTTGTTGGTGCCTTTTTAATTAAAAAGTTAATTGTATTTACAAATATGGTATTCAATATGACAATTGATTTGTCGAAAATTTTTTTCTGTGTACTATTCATTCACGCGAAAATCTGTTGTCCATGCCACATTATCACGCAAAAAAGATGCAAAATCATACGACTTAGCTACTTAACAAGAAAATGCAACTCTGACAGCATAGGGAATAATTACCCTTATTAGTGTTGGTTATAGAGGGAAATACATACAAGTGTTGATATGGGTTTCTGCTTCAAGCCAGCATTTCAGTGTTTTCAAATTATTAGTGTTGAATATAGGAAACGTAGCTTTGATAGATTTTTAAACAACTGCACCAACAGAAAACAATGAATATTTATTTATTTACTTTTTAAGCAGCTTTTTTTAAGCAAAACTTTAAACAAATTCAAAAAATAATAACGCGTTTAATGGTTGGGCTTTAGAAAATCTTTGCAAAACATATTTTTTTCTTGGTTCTTGACGAGCAACGAGAATTCATTACAATAAAAAAAACACGGCCTACTGGCAAGCCTATACAGCTAGAGGTCCTTAAATACCGCAATGTGAAAGCCATGCTTAATATTTATTGAGAGGTAAAAACAATAAGTCGCAAAAATCCAGCGATTGACTTTTTTTTTATTTGTTTAGGTTACAGGGCTGCTGTAAAATGTGTTGAAACGGAGTTAGCAGGTTTGCATATTAAGCCGACGATATATTTTACAAAAATGTTTACTTTTTAAAAAATATGTTAATAAATTCTGACTTTCTAAAAATTAAAAATTTGCTAAAAGAAATTAGGTTTTTGACAAGGAAATATGCTAAAAAGCAGTTAGCATATTCTTTCAATAAAATATATGCAATTCCCCAACTTAATATGCTACATCTGGCAGAAAATATGCTAAAATGGTAACAGCTTTGAAAGCTCTAACAATTTGTGATTCTTTCTTTGCAAAGTAAGCAGCAATCATTGTTATCGCCGAGATCTGATTGGCTGTTGTTCACTCGTCGGTGTAAAAGCACAAAACTCTTTTGTAAAAGCACACACATTGTGCATATCGCTTGGACGGCACTGTCTTATATATACGAAAACGTAATTAAAAACTGTACCTTTAAATTTAAAATTTTAAAATGAATTCATATTTTACATAAATGAACATTTCTAGAAAACTTTTCTAAGAAAAGGTTTATTTATTTTCTTTGGTTGAAAAAATTCAAAAATAGTGGACATGAAAAAAGTTTTCTTATTATGTTCATTCATGTATACAATGTATGTTGAAATGTCAAAATAGCTTTCAAAACAATGTTAATCTATCGGTTAAATTTTTAAGATATCCTTTCTTGATTTAACATTTGTAGGACTTTTATATGTGTATATATTTATTTGCTTTAGTTACTATACTCTTCAAGAGTTTTTTATTTTATTTATGCTTAAATATTACAATATATTTCTAATTTTTTTTTAATTTATATATCTATAATCTATATGTTTATATTTATGTATACATAGTTTTCAATCATATATTTCACCTATTTAGGACACCCATTGCCAGGTCAATACCATGTGACGTAATAAATAGGTTACCATATGTTTTATTTTTTCTAATTCATATCTTCTTTATGTATAAATATACTTGATATATACATATATTTGACATAGTAGGTATTTATATAGTAGTTTAATTTTACTTTAAAATGATATGTTTCAGGTTATATTTTTTTATAATTTGTTTTTCATTAATTTTAATTAAATAAATCTATCAGTTTCTTTTCAACAATGATATGTACTGGTTTTCTTATGTTTCTGCATGTTATTTTTAATGGGGTTCGTTTAATTATATTAATTATTTTACTTGTATTACTAATCTTCGTTATTTTTGGAAGGATTTAAGTAATTTTAAATTAAAAAAAAAATCTTAAATAGATGAATGTGTGTTAAGTGAACTAAATAATAAATAATTGACAACGGCACACATGGTCATTTAACTAAAATTAAACTACAACTAAACTAAACGCTAGTTTTGATAGAGGCTTATAGGCGTCAGAACAAGTCGTTTACGACTATAAGCTGACTTTTTTTAATGGTTAGCATAGATCTTTTGTATTAATTCTCTGTCATCCCAACAAACACGAAAACTCAAACCTTTGATATAAAATGACTTTTTCATTTGTTTTTAAACACAATTCTCAAACCTTCTTCAACGGCTTAATTTAAACATTAAAATTGATATTGAGTTGAACATAAACATTTGACAAGCAATGTTCTATAAATTTGATAAAAATTTGTTATCAAATGTCATTCTCAAACTAACAAAAAAAAAAAACTGGGCAACACTTAAAAAAACTGTCACACTACTAAAGATATTTAACATTATTATGATATTCCGCTGACTGAATTTGAATTTATCAACATCGCACCTGAATGCCACTACTAAACAGTTTTAAATTTTCTGCATACCTTCTGTCAATATGACCCAATTTTACATTACAAAACTCTTTTTTCATTTTGATAATACAATCTCGACCTAATATTTGTAATATTATCCTTAACGGGAAAACAAATAATTATATAGTAGTTAACATCAAGTTTTCCATTCACATAAAATTATAAATTTTGTATACATTTGAAGTCTTGCTGCGTCAATGTGATCAAGCTTTATTTATTGTCTACAATAAAATGTTTTTCGTTTATTTCTTATTTTGATTTTTATTCATATCGTCGCTGTTTTTACTAACTGACCTAACTGAAATTTTTTTGACAATTGAGTTAAGTATTAAAAATTAAAATATTTGTCTTTTTCTTTATTTAACACATAACAAAAGATGTTATTCTATGTAACAAATAAAGCATAAATCCAATTTTATTCGTATTTTAGCTAGGAAATGACTACATTTAAGACAAAAGCATTAAAAGTGCTCTCCTGTAAAATTTGTTAAATGTTAGCTAGGTCGGTTAGTAAAAACAGCGACGATATGAGGACTTATTCGCAAAGCGGACACACCAAAAAAATATTTTGCCAAAATGACTTAATATTTGGTATAACTATACTTTTAGAAGATATGTATGTATGTGGGTGCCGAATAGTTTTTGTATTTTCGTCCATATTGGTATTTTTATAGCAATGCTGCCAACTTTTAATCAAATTTTCCATTTGTTTTTAAATACAACTCCTGTCATCATTTCGAAAGAGTAATAGCCTTTTCACACTTGTCAACATTTAACATCAACTTGCGAAGATGTTGGAATTTTCCCATAAGAAATACATAGGGCTAAAAATCAAAATTTTTCAACATATTTACAGAATGTTACTATCTCATTCTGGTCCCTTTTACATTTTTCGATTCTTTTAGTGTCATCACTAGAAAAGTGGCAATAAATTCTATTATTATTGTGGCATCACTGACAAAATTGAAGTTGCTTTGAAAGCAGCGTTACCATTTCTCAAGTTTTTCCTTTTTTGTAAGCCCTATTTTGCTTAAATTATTAAACAAAATAATAACAAATACATTTTGGTGTTATCTTTTAAAATGTTGGCACTTTTGTAGAAAAAAAGTATTTAAAAAAAATAAAAGTTTTTTTTTCAAAAATGTTTCAAGTGTGAACGCGAATTTCACATTTTCAACATCTTCCATGCGTTCCTGCGAAATGTATGCAAGTGTACAAAGGGTATTACAGAATGTTACTTTCTCATTTTGTTCCCTTTTACATTTTTCGATTCTTTTAGTGTCATTACTAGAAAAGTAGCAATAAATTCTATTATTATTGTGGCATCACTGACAAAATGGAAGTTGCTTTGAAAGCAGCGTTACCATTTCTCAAGTTTTTCCTTTTTTGCAAGCCTTATTTTGCTAAAATTATTAAACAAAATGAATGAGAAATACATTTTGGTGTTATCTTTAAAAATGTTGGCACTTTTGTAGAAAAAAAGTATTTAAAAAAAATAAAAGTTTTTTTTTCAGAAATGGTGACATTTTTTATGGATAGTAGATGTTAGATGTTTCAAGTGTGAACGCGAATTTCACATTTTCAACATCTTCCATGCGTTCCTGCGAAATGTATGCAAGTGTACAAAGGGTATTACAGAATGTTACTTTCTCATTTTGTTTCCTTTTACATTTTTCGATTCTTTTAGTGTCATTACTAGAAAAGTAGCAATAAATTCTATTATTATTGTGGCATCACTGACAAAATGGAAGTTGCTTTGAAAGCAGCGTTACCATTTCTCAAGTTTTTCCTTTTTTGCAAGCCTTATTTTGCTAAAATTATTAAACAAAATGAATGAGAAATACATTTTGGTGTTATCTTTAAAAATGTTGGCACTTTTGTAGAAAAAAAGTATTTAAAAAAAATAAAAGTTTTTTTTTCAGAAATGGTGACATTTTTTATTGATAGTAGATGTTAGATGTTTCAAGTGTGAACGCGAATTTCACATTTTCAACATCTTCCATGCGTTCCTGCGAAATGTATGCAAGTGAACAAAGGGTATTACAGAATGTTACTTTCTCATTTTGTTCCCTTTTACATTTTTCGATTCTTTTAGTGTCATTACTAGAAAAGTGGCAATAAATTCTGTTATTATTGTGGCATCACTGACAAAATGGAAGTTGCTTTGAAAGCAGCGTTACCATTTCTCAAGTTTTTGCTTTTTTGCAAGCCTTATTTTGCTTAATTTTGCTAAAATTATTAAACAAAATGAATGAGAAATACATTTTGGTGTTATCCTTTAAAATGTTGGCACTTTTGTAGAAAAAAAGTATTTAAAAAAAATAAAAGTTTTATATATATATTAACATTAGGGGCGTAACCTGATTTCGCTGCTGGCAACTCAAATTCAGTTGTGCTGCCATCGGTAATCGACCCATTAGATTTGATCCACTATAGTCACTCATCCGATCAAAGCCAATTAATCACTATTCGACGCTGTTCAAACAAGATATAATTTAGTTTAATAAAGCTAGACTTTGACTCTGGAAGGCGGTTAAAAGAAAAGTAGACAGCGAAGAACACAACTAGACCGATATCTGATAAATATAAAGTGATGGAAGTAAACTGAGTTCATATTCGACTTTAGTATTCCAAAAAAAAAACATAAGAATCAGTTGGAATGGTTAAAAAATTGTTTAAAAAGTTTTAAAATGTCGACCTGTGTAATAAGGTAATATTAAAGAATTAAAAGAAATATTAAGGGTTTTCATGACATCGCTTAAAAGTCTCGCAATCTGTGCAAACTGTGCACAGCAAATGAACTGTCTAAAATTGTAGGAGAATTCATTTACACAAACTTCTAAAATTTGCCCAACAATTTTGACTCGTAAACTTGCGCTGTTCAATTGTGCATTTATGCAAACAAATTTTGTTAATGCTTACCGCCGTTTTCAATGAAAAATTGAAGTGTTAATAACAATAAATTCTTGCAATAATTTAAGAAAATTAGTCTTTTGGCTTTCTTTATGCATGTTTGAAAACAGGTTTCACTTTTTATTCACAAATTTCAACTTGTTTTTATATTTTTTATAATTTTTTTTTTATATATTTTTTTATTGACGTTTCAGTTTGAAATGACATAAATTGTTTAAAACTACACGAGGATTAAAAAGGATCTTCATGAAGCGAGTCTCGCAAGTTTGCCCATTTGCACAAATGCTATATCATGAAAACCCTTAATAATTTACAAAACGAAAATTATTTTTCGTTTATGTTTCTTCCACATTGTATTACAATGCACATTTGAAAAATATTTAAAAAATGCGTTTGAAAGTAAGCTGGTGATAATGAATTTGAAAATTATTTCCCCTCTTAGTTGAAAATGCTTTGTTTTTTTAGATTATTTTTAAGCGTTTGACGTTTGAGGAAGGTTTGATTTAAAATCATTATCAATTTGAAATCAACCCCTTGTGTTTGTTGGGGTAATGATGCACTGCAAAATATGAAAGTAATAGTTGCAGTGTAAATCTGTTTAACGCAAATAAAGCAAAAAAAAAAACACTTTCTAAAAATCTATATTATGATAAACTAAATAAATAAATAAGTGTTTGAAATTAACAAGTTAAATTAAAAATAGTTTTCGTTTTAATTAACGTGGCTCTCTAAAATCTTATCACTTATATAATAACCATTAATTTATTTAAGTGTAAATAAGTTTTATTTATTTTAATTTTAATTTTTCTTTTTTTACTTGTGAATACACAAATGCATTATTTGATATGTATAGGGTTTCATTTATATCCCAAATTATTAAAGTTCTTAATGAATAAAGATTTGTTTGATTTTTCTATTTTTAAAATAAATAACATACATAACAATAGTTGCCAACATTAAAACATTTATAACAGAACTTTGATTGAAATTTCTCTAAGTGTAAATATAACAAATCTAAACAAAAAGTTATTTTCAGCAACTTAATTCTTAATATAATAAAAAAAATAAAAACTAATATAAAAAAAAACATTATAATTCGAATACCTGAGCATATATGCATGTATGTATATCTAACAATAACCTTTGATACATTTTAAGCCTTTTTTAACTAATAAAAATTGATATATTTTTAACAAATAGAAAACCAATTATATTTTATATTTAAAAGAACAAGCTTTTAAAAGATATGCAACACTGCTGTTTGTCTAATATTTAAGTAACACAATAAATCAATTGCTTTTTTTGGTAATTTTTTTTAGGGATACGAGTTTTTCAATATTTATATACAGATTTGTTTTCAGAATTCTGATTTAGAATTATTAGCTTTGTTTGGTTTTCCTAGAGAAATGTAGCTCATACTTTCTTGCTGAACTTTTTTTTTTTTTTTGTTTCTTATTTATTTACTAACAAATTTTTTTCGGGTAGCTATTTCTTTAAGTGTAGGATCTACAATGTTGCTTAATTGTTTCATAGTGAGCGTTTCTAATCGTTTATTTTGTTTCGTTAAAAATTCTGAATTTTTATAATTTCCTTTAAAAGATGTGATAGAATTTTGTGTTTAGGTTTTGTTTTAGTTTTTTAAACTTTTATTTTTTTAAAAGGCAGTATTGTCTTGCTCAGCTGTTGGCAACACCATTCCTCCTGCACTACCCGGATAACTGCTTCCATTGCTTCCTCCTCCGCCACCACCTTCCCCGTCACTATCTCTCCTATTTTGGCCAGTAGCGCTGCTTATCATTCTTTGTACTTGTTCTTGTGCCGTTTGTTGATTTAATCGTTTTGCTTCGTTAATGGGAAGATCATCGTCATCTGTTTCTAGTGCTGGATTTATGCGACCATTACGCTCGTCTTTGCCTGCCATTGTTGCGGCACCATATGATCGACCTAATGGTCCAGCCATTACAGAAAGCTAAAGAAAAAGAGAAAAAAATAGTGGATTAGAAGGTTAGTTGTTGGATAAAGTTTGTAACATTAAGAACTGAATTACAAATTATACTAAATTTAAACTGAACTAAAAATAAACTAAAAGTGAACTAGAGCCGATCTAGAATGGAACTTAAAACTGAACTAAAACTATTTTGTAGAACAGATCGAACTTGATCAACAAGAGGGTATTAACTGAAAGTTGTTATTTTTCACTTTTTTTAAAAAATAGACACGTAATATTCAAATCTACCCGTTGCAAAACTAACGTGCAAATTATACTAAATCAAAACTAAAAGAGTACTAAATTTCGTTTCAATACTCTTTTGGTGATCAAGTGCGATTAATTTCTTAATGATTTTTGTTTTCTTATTTTTAGCTAACTTGTTTGTTTACCTGTTCTCCCGACTCGGCTGGCTCACCAACTCGAACAACATCTTCTGGTATATTAACCACACAACGAAACACATCATAACTTGGCGGTAATTTACCGGATTCAAACATCATTCTATGAAAAACAAAGTAAGTTTAAATATGGTTTATTTTAAAGTTAAACAATAGTCATACTTCGTCCACCACGATACCAAAATCAATGTTATCAAACTTAAAAGCATGGCCATCGTACGGAAAGGAAATAATTGTGTTTGATTTTCTTCGTCGTAACCGGGAAAATGTATTAAGGCGGGTAAACCCAATATAGCCTCACCACCCGAAAGACGTATAAAAAAGGCTATAATATATGCAGCTAAACTACCATAAGTATTGCAATGTTTTTTGAAATGTACTACCATTAGGAGTTGGGGAAATAAAATAACATACACCAAATCTGAACACATGGACCTAGAAAAAAAGTATAATAATTACATACTTAAATAATAAAATCTCTTGGTGATTACTTACCACAAACCATAAATTGAGGGGATAGTTAATGCCATTATGGTTGATAAAATACCCACAACTATAATGCCACCTCTCATAACCCATATAATTTCCATTTCGGAAGCCTTTTGGCGAAAAATTAATTTGTAAACGTTTCTGGCAAACATTGATGCAGCCGACAGTACTGAGGAATCTGCAGAGGACATGACGGCTGCTGAGACAGCACCAAGACCAAAAAATGACACAAAATCTGGCGTTAAATATTGTAATACCATGGGTAAAATCATACTAGTTTCTTGCACAGTTAAAGGGTAAGGTCCAGTGTAATCAGTTTCATTCCAAGCTAGAAATGATTTTGAAATTTTTTAAAAGATAAACATACATTAATAAATTTGTATCTGTTGGAACATACGTGTCGCTTTGGCAATAGCGCCAATTAGTACCGGTGGGATGGCCATTAAAATACAACCTGCTGCTGCTACATAGGATAAAATTTGTGCACGACTTGCAGTCTTACTGGATAAAACACGTTGGAAATATACCTGAAGCCAAAAGGAAACAGTATTTTTTAATATTAATTTCTTTTAATCTAGTTAAATATAAGTAACTGGGTTTAAATTAAAATTAATCGATGTAAATTTGAATTAGATTCGAATTATAACTTATCTTAAATGTTTTTTAAACGTACCTGCCATGGTATACCACCAAATATCAATAACAGTCCATAGTCTATATAAAACCACCTCTGCTCCGGATCCACATGACCAATCCAATCAACATCCATTGATGACAAACTCTTAACATGATCGTTAGCCCACGCAAACGGTATACACATCCACAAACCGATAAAAATGCAAAATAGTTGTATGACATCCGTGTAAGCCACCGAATAGAGGCCACCAAATAGTGTATAAAAAATGGCAATGCAAGATGACAAAATTACTGAAGTACGATGATCCATATCGATAATAACCGAAAGTGTTGCACCCAAAGCAGCTAAAATTCCAGCTGCCCAAAATACTTCACCGCAAAGGGCAGGCAAAAACAAAAGGCCACCCATACGTTCACCAAACGAATCTTGCAAAGGATCCAACATGGTAATGTAGCCTTGTTTACGCATAGGATTGGCGAAGAATATACCGCCTAGAAAACAAAGATATACGGATTAAGTATTTGAGCAAATGTTGAAATGAACTTAAAAGATATCGTACCAAATACTAAACTCAATGCATAGCCAAAGGGAGCCTGGCACCAAACAAGGCCGGAAGTGTAAATAGCTTCAGCCGTACCATTTATATAACCACCACCTACCCAGGTTGCTGTAAAAAATGAAATGTGTGAGTGCTTTTATTTTAAGGTATGGATTTGTGGAACTACAGGCATTTCGAAATTTTCGAAATTCTTCCTTTAGTATTTATGTAACATTTTGGGATGATATTAGCAAGTACTTAATTCTGTTAGTTTAAGAGCTTTCTTAGAATTTTGCCTTTAAATGAAACAACCTTACAATTTCTACGCAAAAATTAAACTCTTCCTACGTTTAACTGCAATTAAACAAAAAATCAAATTGCAATTGAACTAGAACAGTTAACCAAAAAAAGATCGAAATTCTCAAAAAGCTTGACATTCATAACAAAGCTTGATTTTTCTTGACAATTCAAAATTCGGTTTACAAAACAGAAAAAAAAATATATACGGGTATGCTCTGTAAATCGAAATGAAGTGGATTTAAAACCAAGCAAATTTTGAAAACGAGATTGTAAAGAAAGTTCATAAAAATATTCCATTTTATAACGTTTGCGGAATAAAATATGGACTGAAACATTAGCGGTAATAACAAAATTATATCAGGTATTAAAAAATCAAAGTTAATATGCAAATATTAAAATACACAACTTAAGCTTATTTTTCAAAAAGATATCTAGCCACATCGATGGTATTTTTTCATATTTTGAGGCACCCTAGGATAGCCTCTTGAATCACCTTTGTGTGCATTTTCTATAACATCAATTTAATTTGAGTGATAAAACAGTCTAGATTTCTTGGTTCCTATCCCTATTTATAGAAATTTATTTTCAAATTCACCTAAAAATTTTGAATTGGTTTCCAATCATGAGCGTCCATTGTAAAGAAGCTCCCATCATCCATGGCACGATTCATGGCCAGCCAGCAGCAAAAAAATTTTGTAACGAAGCCCGTATTAGATGTTTGATGATAACTGACTCTTTTCTGAGACTGGTGGAACGGTTTTCTTCTAATTTTTAACTCTTCATTTATTTGCCAACACGTGGTAAGATTTTCAAGTATATCCGGCAATTTCTACCTTCAACATAGCTCGAGTTTGGTTGCATTGTATCAAAAATTTTTACCGGATCGTCGTTTTCTATTAAACGGTTTTTTACTTTCGAAAGCTTTTACTGTCTTATAAACAAAAGATTGTTTAATTTGGAGTATTATTTTCCCAAAATTTACAAATCAACTTACGACCTTCTAATTCGTTTTATGATATTTTTTCTACTTATTATCAATTAATTGAACTGATCTCTAGCCATATAGTTACAGAGATAGTGCCGTTACTTTTTCCATATTTTTTTTTATATTAGATTTTGCTTAATTTTTGCACTGATGGTTGAAAATCAGTCCATATTTCATTCCGCATACGTTATATTTCCTACTTTAAGTACCAATTATATTTACAACAACTCTTAACAACTCTTAAAAACACGAAAAACTAGAGTTATTTTGTAAATAATTGAAATTAAAACTTCGTTCGGTTTCAATTCCACTTCATTTCGATTTGTAGAACATGCTCGATAATTTATACCCTTCGTTTTTCATACAAGCTTGTTACTCAGTAATTTTACTGTAATAATCTTAGAATCTAAAAAATTTATATTTTCTGGATCCGAATTCATACATAGGTAACGGAGTTGATTTCGTGTGTATGTTAAAATGGGGTTTCTAAAGTCCCCAGATATGTATGCAATTGAAATTCAGCCAGATCGGCGGATATAAAAGTTTCCTTTCGTCTGCCGGGTGACTGTGTGACTATTTCAGTGTCCAGCATGCGGAAATCTCTGCTATAAGGCGGGCGGCTAATTGCCTGATAACAAGGCTGTCAATTTTTCCTAGCGGGTGTCTATACGACATCTAGGTTAACTGTAGAATGTCGGATGTCTTTGAATGAGAATAACGTGGGTCCCAGAGCATGAGAACTTCTCGGGCAACCAGATAGCAGCTTGCCAAACGGGGTGGTCGTCTGGTTGACACATTCATTAATAAATTCGTTGGCCTTCCAATGGCTCATTTTAAGCCAATTATAGAGCTTGAGTCTTAAAGAGTTTGCGAATCCACCTGCTCTATATTCAGGGCAATATCGCCTGGCTATGATGAACGGAGAACCAGCTCTCTACTTAGGTTCAATAGGGACCAGATTAGAACAGTGGTCTCAGTTGTGGCCTGTAGGGACTCTTGCGGGGAGAATGAGTCTGGAATTCAATAACTACTGCAGAAGTTGTCATGACGAAGGGGAAGAGGAAACTGTGTTTCATTTTCTATGTAAACGTCCTGGAAATCGGGACATTATTGAAAATTATCTGGGATAACCGGTGTTTGCCTGTTTGGAGGATCTATCTAGGATAGAACTAAGGCTGCTTCTTCTCTTCATTAGGAAGACATATTGGTTAAATTCTGCAGTAACGCCTATTGCTAGGTTTTAACTTTAGATGCGAAAACACTATAAAAGGCCCAAGTGCCAAAACCATGTTGTAATTTGACTTACGCCCTTTTGTTTTCGTATAAAACAAACTCTCAAAGCAGTGAGTTTCATATGTTTGAAAATAAGACAAAAACTGCATATTTTTCTCCAAATATTAATTTTTTAATATATATGTACAGAAATCCATACATTAATAAAATAAATCAAGAAAATAAAAATGAAATTATTATGTATTAAGGACACAATATATTTAAAGTATTATGGGAAACTTTACGAACAACGAAATGGAATGCCTTTGGGATCTCCAGCCTCACCAATCATAGCAGACATTGTAATGGTAGAACTTTTATACTTCACATTTGGAAAACTGAAGATACAACCCAGATTAATGCAAAATATGTGCACAGAAAAAATTATTGCCGAATTATTTTCAAACAACCGCTTGTTTGAAAATTTTTTTAATTTCTATAAATATTTTTACTGATTCAATCAATATTTTTGTTTGATTTTTATTTAACCAACAAAAATGTGGACAACTCTTCAAAAATAAAATAAACGCGTTATTGGTGTCAAGTTTTCATAATTTTGTATGAAATATTTAACGCTCTTTAATGTTGTCGTCTTTTTGCATTTTTTTATTTGATCGTAAGCAACACTTCTTTATGTGAAATATAAGAACAACAACAAAAAACACACACAGTCTATTTTTGGACGCTTTCAAAAAGTGCAACTATAAGAAAAACAACAGCAGACACGACATTATAAGAAACAAAATCCCGTATTCAATTTTTTAAAACTGTTTGGTTAAATACATCAAATACAAAAATAGAATGATGACGAAAAACATATCGAGTCGGTCTGCTGCCGTTTTTGGTTACATTTCTTCTTTAGCAAAGGAAAGGATACAGCAACAGAGAGTGATAAAGAAAAACATTGTGTTGTGTGTATAAATAAGACTTCGTTCAAAAATTATTCCAACAAAAAAATGTGTTTCAAAGCCAGTCGGCGGCTCTGCTTTGCCGTCACCTTCTCATACAGTGCTTACTTGTGTGCGCGTCATTGCTTGTGCAAAAACTTTTTTTTTTTTTGATTTTGAATTTCAGTAAACTTTTTGTTTGATTCAGTTAAATTATTTGTTTGAAAAAATTAGTGTTTTTTTTTCAGTAAACAAAATGCAAATAAATTGTTTGAATATGCAAATTTGTTTGTAGGACCGATTTCAGACAAAAAATTGTTTGATTCTACAAATTTTTTGTTTGAATTGGAAAAATAATTTTTTCTGTGTGGATGATCTGTTTGTCGTGATGAAAAAACAATTTACAGTAGAACTAGAAAAGAATGGCAAAAACCTTATTTGGACGAATTAATTAGAAGAACGGAGAGTCACTTAAACTAAGTTGGTATAAAAATCACACTTAATCTAAAAAGTTAATTAACTTAATTAACTTTTACAGAGACAAACTCTATTAAAAGTGGTACTATATGCGAAGAAATATTTAATGAAGATAATATTAGGAAATTACCAATATTTTGGAGAAAAATTAATAACCTAGAATAAACTAATTAAACATGTCAAATCAGCAAATGCATATTAACAAACAATGATAAACCTCAAAAAAATTACAAATTCAAATTCATAGCAGGATTATCTGTGAGAAAAAAGAACACGGACATTTATGGCAATAATATGTATGAACTCGCTTTGAAGACCAACAACTCAGTTGGAAGGTTTGATAAAACTAAAGACGAATTAAAAAAGGATGACAGATCAAACTTAATATCGACAGCTCTATTCTAAGACATGGCTAGTCGAAAAAGTGAGTTTTGCAGGAGAAGCTCTTGAAGTTTGCGGGCGATACAACATGAAGTATTATGCTAAGTTACAGAATTTAAGTTGAACCATACTCAATTCAAAAACGTTAAAAAATTTAGAACATGCTTAGTTACCTTGTTTTGAAATTTTGTGTATAAAAAAGCATATGTTGATACAACAAACACATAATTAAAGGTTACAATTTCTTCAAAATCAAACCTTAAAATTACGGAAAAACCATTAGAGCAAAAAACAGCACTTGCAGTCTACTCTGCAAAAAGTGGTTACAAGCCAGACTTCGAGAAGGTGAGAGGATTACAGGAAGAGAATTTATAAAAAAAAAATTTTATTAGAGATGCTACATAGTGTAAGGCCCTAATCATGAAAAACGCAACTCACCGCCAAAGAATTACAAAACAAAGTCATAAACAGCGTTATAGTTTTGGTTACTTTTTTTCCAATGTTTACTTGTGTACTTTTTTTCCATTTTGGTTTCTTTTTTTCAATACAAAATTAACCAATTTTTTGTTTTGGAACAAAAATTACCCGCTCCGATTATTTGACCCTTAAAGTGGTGTGTGGTATTTGCGCGTCTAAAACCAATACATTTTTCGTCTACTTAAAAATTACACTATGTGACAGTTTTTTGGCCAAATGTATTTGACACCTAATCTTTATGTAAAATTACAGAGTTACTGGGGACAAAAGTTCAAACTCCATTGAAAATTTTATGATTTACTGCAATTTTGCTCTTTTCAAATTTTTTTATACCAAACAATTAAAATTGTTACTTCTTATTGCATGGGGCATTTGTTTATTTCGAACATTTTGCCATCCTATATGGGAAACCCAGAAAAAAAAAACCCGGAAAACCCAATTCAACAAACAGACGGACAATCGGATTTGAACTTCCCTTCTCATAAGCATTCAGAATATATATACTTTATAGGGTCTAAGATCAATATTGTAGAAATTAAAAACGGAATGACAAATTTATATATACCCTTTTACCTTCCGTGAAAGGTATAAAAAAGCAGCGTTTAAAAAACTGCAGTGAAAGTAGAAAAACTGGCATTTCTTCCACTTCTTCTTTTGTCATTGGCCAAAAATAAACTGCTGCTTTTACTTCTAATTTATTAAATGTTTACAGTCGCTGTCAAACCAACTCAGGAGCGAAAAGTTGTACCCTAATTTTTGTTCTTTTTTTCGACAATTTTTGGTTTCGACTTTAGTTTTTTAAACCCTGAAAAAAGGACAATTAGTTGATTCCTTATGTTTATGTTATAAATTTGTGCGGAAAAAAGAGGGATTAAAAAATAAACTAGAATTTATGTATATAGTATTTAATTTATATGTTTTAATTGTTGCAAAATCAAAGAAAATTGGTTGTTTTTCTTTAGATTCCTTAAAATTCTTAACCGAAATATCGGAGAAAATAAAATGTTAGAATAAAATAAAAAAGTTGTTTTATTTTATAATCTTAAGATTTTCAGCCGTAATAAATAAACAATCACATATAACATCACAGGTCAACAAAAGCGGAACACCCTACAATACCAAAACATTAAATATCCCCAAAAAAATTTACCAAATAAAATTTTTAATTCCCAATTCTAAAATAAAGTTTCCCAATTTGGGAATAAATCATATAATCTGAAAACACTTGTTGCAATTGCTCGTTGGTTAAAAATTTAAGTTTTTTGATATAATAGTTAAAACACTTACCGGTCATTGTAAATATACCAACAAAAAGACCAATTGAACGGCCTGCCAGCATAACCTCTTCCTCAGAATCATTACCGGATTCCTTTTTGCGACCAGCCCAAATACCCACAAATAAGATAAGTAAATAAAATAGCACAATGCTGACGACACCAGCAATATTAATCATTTTGTACTTCTAACGTTAGTAGTTTTCCAAACAAATAAGCTCGATCACACACACACTCACAAATCTTTCTACACGGCTACACGTAAAAGTTTCGTTTGTTTCGTTTTTTTTTTAAACCTTAAAAGACGTTTCTTTTATTGAGTGCGTGCGTGTTGGGTGGGGAATGGGACTGTTGTTAAAATATCCGTCTATAAACGTGTTGGTGTTTTTTAACCTTCTATGTCAAAGTTTTCGTTTGCTGCGATACGTTTTTTTTTTGCCGGATGTGCAGTAGTAATGGTTAATTTAGTTGATATACTTTTTTGTTTACCTTCTTAAGTCGTCTTCTGTTTTTTTCTATATAAGAAACTATTTAAGTACATATGCTTGTAGTTTGTTTGGTTTAATTCAATAAATACATACGTATTATTGATTTAAAAACGTAGTTGATTTTTTTTAGGAATTCTTCTTAACTGTAGTGATATGTTTTTAGTTTTTTTTTCTTCTGTTTTAATACTTCGTGGTTAAAATTAATAATAAGTAGTAATTCGTTTTAAGTTTTTGTTTAGTTTTGTTGTTGTTGTTTATTACAAGGAAATTGTTTTATCAATTCCTTTTTCATATGTTTAATGCAGGTTGTTTAGTCGTTTTAATCAACAGAAAATAAGTATATCTGTAAGAAAAATAAAACGAAATAGAAATGGATTACATCAATCTAAATAAAATTCGAAAGTAATAAACTTATAAATCAATAATATTCGAATTTATTATACACAACGTTGATAATAAAGTAAATCCAATAAAAATGATTTGGCACTATTCTTATAAATATTATATAAAATCAAGGCGAATTCATATGCTAGCTATCCCTTTTTTTAAAAAAATACTATGTATTTTGTCTATATTTTTGTTGTTTGGCCAATGTAATTGTTCATTAAATTGGCAAAACATGGATTAAATGCATTTTTAATTACATATAAAACATAAGGCCGTATTAGATTTTTCCTGTATTGCAAATTTATTGTGGATCCACTTATTCCTTACGTCCTTTTAAATCCTTGTGTTTATATTTTATGTTCACTTTTTCCGTTTTATAAAATTTAAATAAGTTTTTTTTCAAGTATTAAGATTTTTAAATTTGAACTTATTTTTACACATAATGTAAACCAAGCTTGACATTCAGTTGCACGCAAAAAAAATAAACATAAACAGATTACTCGAAAATGTCACCTGTATGAATTCGCCTTGATAAAAATTTAAAATTTTTATCCTTTAATATACAATTTTGTAAGATCTATGAAAAATATGTAGATTAGGGTGACCGTTAAAATCAAAAGTTGGATTACTTAGGTCTCACCCGCCAATTTGGTGGGTATTGATAAAAAAACAACGCAACAAAAATTTTAGGACGATCGGCGAAGGCTAAGCCGTCCCTCACGCCCACCAAAATTTGAGAAAAATTATATTTTACATGAAATCTGACTTTTATGTTTCATAACTTATTAACTGCCTGTTTTTAGAAAACGTAAGCAAGTGAGTGAGTGAGAAATTATATTGAAAACAACAGTAAAAAACGAAAATTTGTTTTTGTTTTCAATATAATTTCTCACTCACTCACTTGTTTACGTTTTCTAAAAACAGGCCGTAAATATTAATTTTGTAGAATAGTTCTCAACAAGTTTTTCCTTAATCTCTTATTAAACAAAATAAACTGAAAAATATCGAATAGGCCACTATTAAAAATAAAATTTTTAATATATTAAAGAAACGCATTTTCTATGAATCACGTTTCTTTAATATTGTTAAAAACCATTTTTATTATTTATTAAAAAAAAAAAACAGGCCGGGTACCTGGTGTTTTAACCTAATTCGGGTACGCTAAATCACGTGGTATCCGTTTTTTTAGGTTAGCATTTGTTTTGGAAATATACCGTTATTTCGAAAATGGAGGAGGTTGCATAAACTAAACTAAAAAAACCGAAATTCCGCAATAAAATTACCTTAAAAAAAGCCCAAAGGTTTTTCTTATATGCGCAGTCATTTTAGAAATGGAAGATGCAGCTGTGCTTATAATTTTTTTTTAGGCATATAAAAAACGAAATTTGCAAACAAAAATAAAAGGCATAGGTGATTAAAATCTGTTCACAACTTTTAATTTTATTCACAAAAGACGAAAAATTTCCATTAAATTTAAGAATTTCATAAAATGCCTCCCTAAAAAGTGGGGATAAATGGCAAGTTTGTTTTTGAAAAATGTTAAAAACAAAAAACTAATGGAGGTCGGTCATATATTTTATCCTTCTTGGCAATTATGGGGCTTTTTCTTCAATATATTCCTAGTCTGTATTGAAAATTTTGTACGTGAGCCCCCTTAAGGAATAGATATAGCTGTTAGGTATGTTAATAACGGGGATAAAAAATAAAGTGGGATCGGTCATACATTTGACTCATCTAGGGGCATCCTAGACGCTGCAGGGGCCAAATTTTAGATTTTCATTAAACCGCCATATTTGTAAAGGAGCCCCCTAACGGTTTGAGATATATGGCAAGTATTTTTTAAGAAAACGTTAAGCACAAAAAATTAATGAAGGTCCGTCATACTTTTTTTTATCCCTAGGGGCGGTTCCTTTGCAGTTATGGGACTTTTTCTTTAATATAGTTCTAGTATTCTAACGGGTAGGTATGGTAGAAACAAGTGATATGCGTTTGATTTTTTTTTTGTAAGCAAACACACACAAACGCAAACATTGAAGTTGAATTGACGTGTGTAAAGAAAAATTCGCATTAATGCTACATAAACGATGTTTATGTAAAATAATTATTTTCCAAGTTATGAGGCATAAAAGTCGGACTTAATGATTTTTCTCAAATGTTAGCGTGCGTGAGGGACGATTTAGCCTTCGCCGACTGTCCTAAAACTTTGTTTGGTGTCGTTTTTTATCAATACCCACCGAATTGGGGGGTGAGAGCATGGAAAAATAGAAAATAAATATGCTTCATACTGTTAACGACCACCCTAAATGTAGATAACTTAACAAAATTTTGCTCAAACAAACTAAAGTTTTATTAGAAAAGTTTTTCTGTAAAGATCTATTATAATAACACTATGCAAGTTGCAAAATTAGACAAGCCAGGCACATGGCGTTTTAGCATAATTCGGGTACGCTGAATCCAATGGTGCCCACCGTTTTTTTACGTTAGCTCTTGTTTTCGAGATATACCCTTATTTCGAAAATGGAGGAGGTTGCACAACATATATTCAAAAACGGTTTAGTTAATTGAAATTACTAAAAAAGTCGTTTTTTCTTTTTTTGGTAATTTCTTGCTTCAAATTACGACATTAGTTTTATTCAATAACAGAAAATTATTGCTAATTTTCACTAAAGGACGGTTTCAGTACATTATCGTGGCATTTCTTTCAAAAAGGCGCTAAAAAAAATATTTTTATTGTTAATAACAATTTTTAACTTGTTTGAGACATACATGTTAAGTAATGATTAGCTAATGCTAATGATTGCTAATTAACATTCTTTTGTGAAATTCTCTAATTGATCAAACAATTAGAATTAGTTCAACTAATTCCCATTAGCTAATTAAAATTTTTATTCTAATGGAAAACTAATTGCAATTAGTTGCCATTAGCAAAAAAAATTGGTTAACCTTTACAATTAGAAATCTAATTGACTTCTGATAATGCAATTAGATATTCAATTATTCAATTCAATTGATTCTAATTCGAGCTAATTGAATATCTAATTGCATTATCAGAAGTCAATTAGATTTCTAATTGTAAAGGTTAACCAATTTTTCTTGCTAATGGCAACTAATTGCAATTAGTTTTCCATTAGAATAAAAATTTTAATTAGCTAATGGGAATTAGTTGAACTTATTCTAATTGTTTAATCAATTAGAAAATATAAACTAATTGCATCAATTGCTAATTCTAATTGGAATTTAACATGTATGGTTTGAGACTATATTTAAAATAAATCAAATGTCTTCAACGACATTTTAATTTTATATAAATTCGTGACACTTAAGTCCTCCTAAGTTCAGCATTTTAGTGCGTAAATATTAGTATATTTATTCTTTTTTTTTCACTTTTTATTAATTTGTATATTTTTATGATATTGATAAATATTTTTGATCATAACTTCATTAGATTTCTACTCACTAAAACCAATGTTTTGTTGTAGAAGTTCCAAATAAATGAAAATAATAATAATGGATGTTTAGCAACCGCATTTTTACAACTATACATCTCGATCTATAACTTAGCCGTACTTTCAATGTTTTTCCATTCCAACGTAACTTTTCACAATTCGATATTGCCAGAAAAACAAAAAATATAATCAGTCCGAACAAAAAGTAAAAAAGGGCTAAATAGAAGTTACAAAAACGGGTAAATTTGCGCGTTTTTTAGTTTAAGGCTAAAAAATGTTTTCGCATTTAAGGTACTTGAAAAAGGGGCTAAACCTAGCCCGAAAAAGGCTGTTCACATCAATGATGCCGTTTGGTGACATTTGTTACATTCTTCGTAACTTTTGAAGGTGCGACGAAACATATATAATTTTATTCAACATTTTTTTATTTTTCGAATTTATTCTATGAGTTAAATTTCAGTTATGTATTTTATAAAGCTTTTTTGTAATAGTCTTATTCCTTCAATTTTTCAGGAATGACTTTATACACTACCAGACTATTATATTGTATCTTCTTGTTACATTTTACCTACGCTATCCTTTGGATAGCAATGAAGTATATTGTATGCACAGAAAAATTTACAATTATTAGACACCAGCAGAATGTAATGCTGACGAAGGCCGTAGCGGGCCAGAAAATGCATTACATTCTGCTGGTGTCTAATAATTGTAAATTTTTCTGTGCATACAATATACTTCATTGCTATCCAAAGGATAGCGTAGGTAAAATGTAACAAGAAGATACAATATAATAGTCTGGTAGTGTATAAAGTCATTCCTGAAAAATTGAAGGAATAAGACTATTACAAAAAAGCTTTATAAAATACATAACTGAAATTTAACTCATAGAATAAATTCGAAAAATAAAAAAAATGTTGAATATAATATAAAGTAACCTACGAAAGGAAATAATTCCCAGTTTCTATTCATATATAATTTTGTTATATTTTACCAAATTTTTTTAACTTTTGGTACATGACACAGAACCAAGTAATATTTTTAAAAATGCACTTGATCCATTAATAAACACAAGAACTGCCCGTGTATGAAAACTGTTTTCAATTTTTTAACTCAATTACTTTTTACCTATAGAAAACAATTATCTAGGAATCTTAGCTCAAATGTTTCTTTTATACATATTTAAAACAAGTTCTAGATGAAATTTTTTATATTAAGAAAAAATTTTCAGTAATTTTATATTGAAGTTTTAAATTAAATTAGGCTGACATTTTTAAAATTATTAATATAGCAAATCATATCGATGCCCAATCTTTCAAGCAAAAAGAATTAACTGATTTGTATCGCGCGCTTTACATAAAGAATGGCATGAGCACGTACTTCTCAAACACTAAACATTGGGGCTGAGTACCGATTTAAATGATCATGGATATTGCAAAAAAAGTTTTCAATCTTATAAACACTGCGAATGAAGGAACGAACCATTGTTCAAAAAAATCCAATGCGTCTGTGGAGAGAATATTTAGCCAACTGAAAATTATATGAACTAAAAATCGTATTCACAAGTTTATTTATATTTAATGTCTGTTTTTAGAAAAAGAAAACAAAATTTCGTGTAAAGAATTATAATATAAAAAAAACAAAAAAATACTAAAATTTGTTTTTATTTTAAAATAAAATCCCACACGAAATTTTGATTCCATTTTCTTAAAACTGGCAGTAATTCTCGTTAATATAACTAAAATATGGAATACAAATATTTATTTTATATTAATTACATAAATGCACATACACATACTAGCTGCGTTCGTTTACCCCAAAATTTGTACAAATTTGTACTGGATTTTTCTGAAATGCGTTCGCGTACATATAAATTTGTAAGATTTTCATATTACTCACCTACTGGATTTTACTGGAAAAGTAAACGAACGCACATACTACATACTCGTAAAACTTTCACCGAGAGAGTGAAAAAGAGCATACAAATTTGTGAAACAAAAACTTTTTGAAAATTTCTGATAGCAAAATTTTTACCAGCATGTGCTCGAAATTTACACTTTTTTTAGACAAGCCGGACACATGGTTCATACATTTGACCCATCTAGGGGCATCCTAGGCGCTGCATTAGCCAAATTTAAAAATTTCAACCATACATATATGGCGGTTTAATAGAACTCTTAAATTTGGCCCCTGCAGTGCCTAGGATACCCCTAGATGGGTCAAATTTATATACAACCCCACTTTATTTTTCATCTAAATCAAGTATTTCTAACATACCAACCCTCCATCTCCATTGTTTAAGGGGGCTCCCATACAAAATGTTCAATACAGACTAGAAATATATTGAAAAAAGTCCCATAAATGCCCAGGAGTCGCCCCAAGTAAGATAAAATGTATGACCGACATCAGTTAGTATTTTGTCCTTAACATTTTCTCGATACATACTTGCCCCTTATCGCCACTTTTTAGGGGGGCTCCCAAGCAAATATTGCGTTTTATGAAATTCTTAAATTAATTAAAAATTTTCGACTGAATAACATCAAAAGGTGGTTACAGATTTTAATCGTGTTTTTTATGCCTGCAAAAAGTTAGAAGCCTAGCTGCATTTTCCAATTTTTTATGAATTTTTAAAAATCAAAAATTTCGAAATTTTGATAAAAAAATTATTTTTTTTCCAAAAAAAAAATATGTTTCTAAAACGACTGCTCATATTAAATATTTTCTTAAAGGAAATTTTATTGCGGAATTTCGGTTTTTTTTTAGTAATTTTAATAAACTAAACCGTTTTTGAGTTACGCGAATATATGTTGTGCAACCTCCTCCATTTTCGAAATAACGGTACATCTCGAAAACAAGAGCTAACATAAAAAAAAACGGTCGGCACCATTGGATTCAGCGAATTATGCTAAAACGCCATGTGCCTGGCTTGTCTAATTTTGCAACTAGCATAGTGTAATTATTCAACCACTTGTTTCATGTTTTGTTTACACAATAAAAATAATTTTCATAATTTTTAAATTAAAAGTTTTTCAAGAACATAAAATATTTATTTTTCCAAATTTGGAAACAATATTCTTGTACAAATAGTTTAAAACAATTGAATTCAGAAAGCAAAAATCTCGTATTTTACAGCTGAATACTGTCGATATGCGTAAATTACGCAGCGTAACTTGCTGGATTTTGTTGCTTTCATTTACTTTTTTGAGTAATTAGGAGAAAAATGTTGTACATTTTTAATTTACTCTCTCCTTGCAAGTTTCTGCTACTAAAGTAACGGCTCAGTAACGTTGCAAATCAGCTTTTTCATTTTGTTGTATGTAAAGCATTTAGAAAGATTATAGTTAGCAGCAAGATGTTACGTCTCAATCTGTAAGAAATAGATTGGTCTTACGTTTTTACGGTAAGGTTAAGTTACTGTTACTCCCGGCTAACTAAGCCTTAAATGTCAAGATTAAATGATAACAACGGACAAGAAGGTATTCAATCGTATATCAATTACAATCTGTGGTATTTCTATTATTGTTATTATCATTTTTGAAATTTCAAAGTCACACATAAATATAAACTTTAACATTTTGTTAACTGTTTTACCTTGCATCAGACAATGGCCATCAAATAATGTTGGTCCTTGTTGATATGGTTAAAAAAAAGCAAACAAATAAACCCTCGTAAAAAATGCAATTTATTTAAATATAAAAGGACCTCTTTTGTATGGGTGAAAAATATATACTGTATATGTATGTACATATTATAAGTACATAATATATTAAATGTCATGTCCTTAATATAACACAATTGAATTCGACCAATTTGTTAGTATGTATTACTGAAAGGTTACAGCTTACCACCGCCTACAGCATAAATAAACACATATAAGAAGCGTAAACAGAGAAACCGTAAATATGCAATTGCATATTTGTGCGCCCAATGAAGGCAGAATCAATACATGTATGTATCCATTTTAGAGCTTTTAATAATTTTGGCATCGATTTGAAAGTGCATATTTTTGCATATTACCTATCTTAGTCAAAAGAGCATTTTTGCATAATTTTTTTAAGTTTTTTAAGCATATTTTCATGCTTGTGGATTTTTTTTAAATTTTAAAAGTGCTTTCGCAGCAAAATAAAAAACTTTATTTAATGTGTGGTTTATAGAACACGAGCGCAAAACTCGTCCGTTCAACTTACATAACAATTTTTTTAATAACAAAATTTCCAAATTTGTTTTTGTTTTAAATGTAAATTGAACGGACGAGTTTTGCGCTCGTGTTCTATAAACGAACACATAAATTCTGGTCATTCGATTTTTTATTACCCACACAACTAAATAAATTTCAGCTTATCAATAGCAAAAATTGGGAATTTAGCACATTAATAAAACTAAGTCTTATTAAAAAATTCATGTTTTTCTTTTTAGAGTGTTGTTATTGTTTCTATACAAAACAAATAAAACAGGATTTTATGGATTCAATATTGAACACTGTTATTTTAACATTTTTCGTTTTAAATTAATATGAAACAATGATAATTTTAAATAATGTCCATACTTCGGCAGAAATTTAATATGATTTTTAATCAACATTGCGCAATGTTAATTTAACATTGATATTTTTTTCTGTGTGTATGCAATACATATCTAAAAAGCGCAAAATAAATATGTAAAAAATTTAATATTTACTGCTAAGGAAGATTTCTTTGTTTAATATTACATGGGTACCCTACAAGAACAATGACAGTCACATGATGCATCATCTGATGGGCATTGCTGATGATATGAAAAAACTGATGTAAAGATTCGTGTACGTGTGACATTTTTTCCCACTCATGCTTGTGAACTTTAATATATATATACGTGAATTTAATACAAACTTGCAAGTGTGTTAGTTTATAAGTTTTGTACGTGTTAGTTTACATCAGCAATTTCTTGTAGGGTAAATATCAGGCCTGGGTCAAATGCATTAAATATGCTAATGCATTGACAATTTGTTAAACTGGTTGTGTTTAATATAATAATGATTTAAAAAATTGCGTGCGTGATTTGAGAAATTTAATTCTCACGAACTTACTTTCGTAGTCTTCATAAAAAATCTATTTTTAGATAATACATCCTTTTATGGTGGTTGACCGCCTCCTCCTCCTTTACTTCCAAGATTTTGTTGGAACTTGCAGTTTGTTTTAAGTATTACCCAAATCAAATTTTGTAAGCCTCACTATTGTGATTGTGGAGATATAAATTGATCCGCGAAAAATGGCATTTGGCCCCACTGTGCGTCGTTTGAAATAGAATAAAATTTAAAGGCTCAGTAAGCTGAGACTAGCAGTAACTTAACCTTAACGTAAAAAAGTAAGACCAATCTATTTCTTACAGATTGAGACGTAACGTCTCACTACACGCAAAGAAAAAACATGGTTGTGGTAAACATATTCTAAGAGCAACATATTATGATAAGAATTATGATTGTAGTCACCATATTAAAATTATTATTAAAACATATTATGACTCAATATACTCGTAATATGTCATCATAATATTTTTCCCTTAATCATATTATTATTCTGTTAATCATACTAAGTTAAGAAGTAATCAAATTATTGTCATGTTAATCATAATAAGCTAAGAAATTAATCATATTATTGTCATGTTAATCATAATAAGCTAAGAAGTAATCATATTATCATCATGTTAATCATAATAAATTTAGAAGCAATCATATTATGATACAGCACCTTTCATTGCTGTCATAAAAATACAAAATAAATTTAAATATTTTTGAATCGATTTTTTATTTTGTGGCTTTTTACAATTTTTCTTAATGTTAATCAAATAGCGGAGTTCAATATAAGGCTTGCAAAAGAGCAAATGAAAAATCTGTGGTTTTCATGGGCAACCGCGTGTGTCCATTTTTTTGATTTTAAGATGTTTATGCCATATTGCCTAATTTTGAACGCTCTTTATATTTTTTTGAAAAAAGATGGATCAATTCCGTTTTGTAACGTAATGACAAAGTTTAAAATGTGCAATACCTAGCCCATAGTTTGATCTAGAATGGGTTTTCGGCTTTCCTGAACAATTTGTTTTAAGACATACGCGGTTGCCCATGAAAACCACAGAAATATCGTAGCACTTTTATAAAATATAACGAAATCTCTGTGTGTTTTGTTGTTGGATTTTACAAAAAACTATGATATTTTGCATTTGCACTATTACATCACTAATACTTGAATGAACACCGCTAATATTTTAATTTTTTAATTTCTTTAAACTTATTTTTTTTATGGAATTTTATCTTTTAATTGTTTAACCCAAGGTATATTTACACAAGGTAGACTCATTTGGGAGTGTAGACAATTTGCTCTATAAAAGGAACCATGTTGTCAAAATTGTCTTCATATAAAACAAAAACAATTTAACGCACACATGTACAAATTTTGGCTCATATACACGCAATTTGACGTTGTGGTTCCAACTATGGGTAAACAGCTGACAAACATATGGGCCAACGAGTTTACCTTGTGTAAATATACCTTGGTTTAACCGCTCACAAATAAAAAAAAACGACACAACTTCTTCAAAATTATTTTACAAATGGCGCTAACATAATATGATTAGAGTAAAAATAGTTTGATTGCATCTTTAACATAATATGATAAATGTATAGAAAGTTATCATGTTATGGCTATTAAATATCATGATATGGTAGTGAGAAATATAATATGTTTAGAAAGTTATCATAATTAAGTTGATAGAAAAATAATTATTTTTCGGTCAACAATACTCAAATTCATAATTGCGATAAACATTGATATGTTTACAGTAACTATAATATTGTTGATATTAAACAAAAATAACAATTATTTGTGTACGACAACAAAATATTGTTACATTAAACATAGTGTTGTTGCCGTAACCATGCCCAACCATATTTTTTCTCTGCGTGTACTAACTATAATCGTTCTAATTGCTTTACATATAACAAATAAAGCAGCTGATTTGCAACGCTACTGCTACTCCCGGCTAATTAAGCCTTAAGTCGACGTACGACGTAAAAACGCTTTTACGTTCACGCCAGATGATGCGTGTTGCTCGTATAAAATATATGTCTTACAGCCTGTTAATTTGACAACGTATCTACGCCGTACGCTTCTAAATTCATACGGTGCAACTGTGTTGCTGCGGTTATAAAAAAGAATTTATAAAGTTTGCAACAAACTTTTTATCAAGCTTCGTACAATGTTGTCATTAAAAATGTCTTGCAACTGTGTGAACATTGTAAGCTCATTTTCACTTGCAGATGTGTAAAATGAATGCATTTGACAATGGCACCATTGTCAGAAAAATGACAACATTGTAAGATCTGACCAGAATATAACTTAAGCATGTTTTCTCTTCAGAGGAGAAACTAAATCAAAAATTAAGAGAATATGTATAAACTATTTTAAAAGAAAAATTATATTTCTCTCTCAAGATATTTTGCACATTTCTTCAATAACTAACTTGAATGCAAAATAAAAAATTCATTCACAAAAGTAAGCAATTAAATACAAATGCGCACAATAAAAAGAAAACCAATTTACCCATACTAACATATGAAAACTGTTTCCAATAAAACTGGATTGCTTACCTCTTACTGAGCGGAGTTGAAAATGGAAAATGGAAAAACAAAATCAAGAGAGCACAAAATTTTCGAACAGCAAATACTTCATTTTTATATAGATAAAACACAGGAAAACACGTTTTAGCTTAAAATTATGCAACGTTTTTTAACTTGCTTTAACTGTTTTATATTTGAATCAAAATATATGTATATATACATATAATATTTATGTATTTTAAATGTATTAAATAAAAACACAGCACATTTGACAGGTAACTTATATGTATATAGTTTTTTTTAGTATTAATATGTTTTTTATTTGTAGTAATTAAATAGTAGTTAAAGAAATAGGAATTATTTTAAAGGCTTTTTAAATATTTCACTTGTAAAATATGCCTTGTTGCTGGGCTATTAAAAATTTAATTGCCACAACTATCACCCCAGCGTAAGGACGTCTTTTGAGACGGACTATTTCGTGTTTTATACTGTAAACCACACATGGGCTCTATTAATTTTCGAAAACCACTTCATAGGGAATAACATTTATTTAATACTGATGGCTTTATTTTATATTCACAAAAATTTTTTATAGTAATTATTTTTTACAATTTCTAAAACAAAAGGGTAACTTTTTTTAATACATACAACTATTTCTTATCTTTTGCCTTAAACTATACCACTTTTTTATGTTACACTCTTTTTATTCTTCTTTTTTTCTTTTTGAAAGAGGCAATTTTTATTTTTTTGTATGGGAAAGTTTAAGCTCTCTCATTCACACACTTCTTTAGTAGTTTAACGCGCGCGCCTTAGCATATACTTAATTTTATATCAAATTAACAGTGAAATAAGCCGTCATACTTCTGATATCAACCATAAAAATATAAATAATTTTGTTTATTCTTCAGTTTTTAAGGTGGGCTCAATTTTTTATAATTTCTTTTTATAGTTTGTTCATTCTTTATTTCTTATTACTCTCTGTTAAATTTAATTATTTATGTATTATTGGTTTTTTTTCTACAAGAAACAACAACAAAATGTTTGTACATATGTACATGTACATAAAAACATTTAAAATTTTTACGCGCTTAACCGTTTTAAATGTTCCTGTAGTTTCAATGGTAATTTGCTTACTGAATTGAACTTCATTGGTAGTCTGGAATCCGTTTCTTATGTATGTATAGGTATTTACTTTAATAAAAATGAAATAAGTATTTTCCATAAATAATGAATCTTAATTTGGAATTAAAAAAAATTCCATTGTGTGCTTTTTGCAGGGGAAGTTAGAAAAATTTTCCATAGTTTACGAAAGAACGAAAATAAATTTATTTTGTGGAAAAATTACCCCTTCGATTTTTTGCTTTGATACAATAAAATAAAGTTGTTTGGGGAAAATGTTGGTGAAAAGCTTTGAAATTTTTTTTTTTTTTTTTTTTTTTGGTTGAGCAACTTTTTTTCTGTAAAGAGTTTCTGTTAAAATTTCTATTTTTACGTTAAAACAAATTTGCTACAGAAGAACTTTACACAGTCAACTACTTTCTATTAATTACTATTTTTGTTTCCTTAATCAAATAAAAACTTTTAGCTCAACATAATTTTTAATTATGGATTTTTCGTAATTTTGATTTCTTGATTAACTGCGTTTTCAACAATTTCGAACGGAAACGTTCCTATAGAATTTTATATGGAAAATAATTTTAAAAGATAAATTGTTGAAAAGGCACTAAAGCTATTAACACATATTTAGAATTCTTTTCGATGAAAATTGGTCGATTTCAGAACGACGCGTAATGAATTCTAAGCAATTTTTAAATCCAGTTCTGAATTATAGTCTTGAATTTTTGTTTAAGATACTAATTAACCTTATTCGTAAAGCAAACAACCGAAACAAACTATTTTGCCGAAATTCTTTAAAATTTGTCATAACCTCTAGTATATATGAATGTGTGTGCCAAACATTTATTTAGCGTGATGTTTATTTGTCGAGCTATGGGGTTTTCTAGTCTTGTCGTTTTTTAGAAATAATTTGTTTTATAAAATATTGTTTTGATGTAGAAACAAATAAACAAAAAGATTTAGTTATGATCGTTTAATCTAAAAAAATTTACATCTGCAAAACCAAAACGTACTTCTTCGCCAATATAAACATTTTCGCCCCCTGGTATGTTAAAAACTTAAGTATTTAAAGGATCTTAATTATTAAAACGTATGATTACGAAATATGCAGTAAAATATTAAAAAGGCTTGAGTTGCACCCAAATCCATTATTTCGACTTATTTTAAATGGCGCCCACACTCGATTAAGGACAGAAGATACTTCAAGACTCCTCCGATTAGAAGAATGCTAAGCACCTGCATATGTGATCAGCACTGGCAGGACATAAAATGAGGTATAAGAATAAGATTTGGCTAATTAAAAAGTTTGTCATTCCGTGTGAAACTTTTTTATTATTCATCTCAGACCCCATAAAGTGTATATATTCTGGCTCCTTGAGTAATTCTAAGTCGATTTAGTCATGTCCGTCTGTTGAAAACACGCTCACTTTCGAAAAACTCAAAATAAATTTAAAAACTTGGTATCAATTGCCTGTAGTTATCCTAAGCAGTTTTGGATTGAAATCCAGCAAAATCGGTTCAGTAGGATCAGAGCTATGAATCACAATGTGGAACCACCACCTTAAAAAATTGATAATTTTGTTACCAAAACTAACCTAAATGGTGGAACAGTGCACGGAATGATATAAGACTTTGCGTTTTATTCGACTGGAAATTACGCTGTAAAATTTCATGAAGATCCGTCCATAATTTACCCTAGGCCCCATATAAGCACTACTCCCGGAAAACAGTACGCCTAAAACCGTAATTAATATTGCTATCATAATTTTGGCACGTCACTGTTTTATAGGACTAGAAATGGCACTGCGAAATTTCGTGAAGATCGGTCCATAATTTACTCTACCCCATATAATCCCTACTCCCGGAAAACAGTTAAGTAGACCTAAAACCGTAATAAATAATGCCATCATAATAGAAATTGGTACGTCACAGTTTTATAGGACTGTAAATTACACTGTGAAGATTGTTCCATAATTTACCGTAGGCCCCATATAAACCCTACTCCCGGAAAACAGTTTAGTACGCCTAAAACTGTAATTAATAATGCTGTCAGAATAAAATATAATACTTCACAGCTTTATATTACTAGAAATCGCACTAATAAATTTCGTGATGAGCGGTCCATAACACTGGTTCACAAATTTTTAACTTTTTGCCATAACCTAAAAAATGCTGAACACGAATATGGCATTCATTTATTTTTCCCAAGAAGCGTTTTTGAGATATACGCGAAAACCCAGTTTTTTGCAGTTCATAAGGATGTTTCCAAAAATCTTGAGAACTGATTTTTTTAATTACGCAAATTTTACACTGTTACAAATATATATATTTCCTCTTTCAGCAGATATCTATATTGTGTTAATCGGACAAAAATTCACTGAGCTACATGCCTTAAGATTGGAAAAAATTAATTTTTTCTTCGTTTTTTCAAAATTCAACATTTTCAGTTTTTCTGTTTAGGCAAAAAAAAATTTTTTCTAATTCTTAAACCCATATCTTTAAGACAATTTTGTCCAAACATATTTGTAACAAAATGGTTATAATCGGACAAAAAATAAGAAAGTTGCAACATAATTAGCAAAAACATCCAAATTTAAATTTTCATTAAAAAATTTTTGTTTCTTGGTTGTGCTGATTGGATTAGGATTAAGTGTAAAGAGACACTTTAAATGGTTTACATAATACTATTTTTGGTCAAAAATTTTATATTTTTCCTCTTCGATTTATACTTTTATGTTGCGATGACGTTTCACGAATTTGCATCCAGCCATCATGGTCTGATCCCACTGGCGCTGTTAATGCTTTTTCATTACTGCAGACCTCGTAATTACAGGAAACCCATTTAGACTTCAAAAAATACGGCTTTTTTTATTTATTTGATATACACCTATGGCATAAAAGTCTTCCATCATATTTGGAATAACTTGACTATTGTTATGGCTTCTGTTGTTTCCTAAAAACCCACTTACTACTTTCTGAAAACAATTCCATATATCTTAGAACGATTGCGATAGTAAAAAAAGCGTGTCTCTGTGTCCTTGTCTTTCTTTCGAACATGAAGCGAGTAGTTTCGAGTTCTCTTTTGACAAGTTAAAGTCACGATGTTAATCATTAAGTGCGCTTTGACTTATACTTTAATATTCGTATGACCTATAAAATTAAAACTCAGATTTAAATCTTCTTCTTCATTTATCTGATATTACTTTTAATGCTGGAGGTTTTCGCTTTGGGAATTGAGATCAATTGATTTTTATCCGGATAAATAACATAACCATTTTTCCGCAGTGCACTTTGGTCATGCAGATATAGCAATCAGTCATTTAATCAATTGGGTCCCTCCATTCAACTGGCTCCTAAATGACAAATACTCCTCCACGCCCTTACCAAATTAAGTTAATTTTACAAAACACGTAGAATAAAATACTTTTCCAGTCCATGGCTCATTGAGAAATCAGGCTAAGTACCGAAAATAAAATTTATAAGATTCCAAAAAGATTCTGGTCAACTTTCTTTGGGCACTTTTTAATAATACAGACAGACCACAAACAAATTAAATTTATCAAGTGAATATTTACCTATTTTAATATACAATGTAATTTAGAAATTTCAAAAGCTATTAAAACAACAAAAGCGGTACGGGACATTGGCTGACTTCATAAACTGGGTATTGCAATGCAACACTGAAAGGCATATAATTCATAGACAACTTTTCTAAACGCAATGCCTTTAGTTCATTATTGAATGGTAACCGTCTTCACTGCACAAACGGTTTCAAAATTTGTGCATTGTTTTTGTGATGCTTTGTCAACGCATTCGTTTTCAGTGATCTTTCCAAATTTGCATTTATGAAGTCATCCAGTATCTTGAAATAGACCAATAAGTGAAAGCATAATATCTAAAACCGCAATAAGGTACATAAAAAATAATAGTAGCATTGATAAAAAAAAATTGCTTATGAAAATTCAAATTTGGATGTTTTCACTGAATGTGTCGTTATTTCTTAATTTTTGGTCCGACGATAACAATTTAACGATAACTACGTTCGGAAAAAAATGTTATTTATGATACATGTTAAAAAATTTAAATTTTTTTTATTGCCTTACTTGAGCGAACTAAAAAGGTGAATTTTGAAAAATCATAGAAAATCACATTTTTTCATGTTTAAAGTGCTGTAGCTCAAGACATCTTTATCCGATCGAAACAGTATATATATGGGATGAAAGAGAAAGGACTTATCTATGCAAAATCTGCATTATTGTACAATTCGGTTGAATCGTTATCGAGATTTTTTGAAATACCTAAAACAACTGCGGAAAAACACGATGTTCGCGTATATCTCGAAAACGTTTCTTGAGATAAATGAATGCCATATTCGTGTTCAGCAGCCCCAATTTAGCTTAGAAAATATCTAGGCCCCATATAAAGCCCACACTGGTAAATTAATTAAATACGTCGACAACCGAAGCAGATATAGATATTACGGTAAAATTTCTTCGAATATGAAGATATGGACAGAAAAAATGTCATGCAATTTTGTGGTATACGGTCCATAATTTACCTTAGATCCCATATTTAGCAGCATTCTGAAATTCACTGTAAACGCTAAAACTAATTTCACCACTGTATTAAAATGAATGGTTACGAATCGTGATATTTTACTCAAGATTTTCGGTCAATAATTTAATAAGGCCTCAGCCGCAACCAATTTTAATTCTGATGTCTGTTTTTATAAAGATAAATTAATACTAAATAGATATCATATAGGTCCTATAGATAGGTCATATAGACATAGATCGGTGGAGGGTATCAAAGATTCGGCACAGCCGAAAAAGCACTCGAACTTGTTTTAATGCAGTTCCTTTTAAATGGTTAAATACACCAAGAAAATTATTCTGCTGAAATTTTAAATCGATATTTTAAATATTGCATCGCCAATTTCGAAGAATTTTTATTTTGGAAAATATTAGAAAATTTTCTTAAATTTTGTGTGCCGAAAAATTTGTGGGGTACTTCGACTTTAACGCCGATTCCGGTACAAAAACCTCAACTCCCCAACTCTGACTCGGCCACGGACTCCACAGCCCTGGGTTTATGGGTAAAATAAGATGCAGTCGTGGTTTTTAACTCATATCTCAGTATTTAATGGAGCGCTCTAGCTGAATATCAATAGCAAAATTTAAATATGAGCATATCTGACATAAATATATACCAACCAAGTCCCCATCATATCTGGGGTCTTCGAAAATCCATTTCAACAGACGAACGGAAAAACGGTTAACCGAATTTAAACTTCTCTTCCTATAAGGATGGTTAGGTTAGGTTAGGTTACACGGGCAGCCGTCACAACGACGACTCACTTGGGTCCTTATAGCGGTCCCTTTGTGATACCCATAGCCAGTGACAGGAGTCAGCCAGTACCCACCAGACTATTCCCCCGAGGTCACTGCAGCCTCGAACCACCCCGACTCCCTGCAGAACAGGGAGATCGATCTCAGTCCCACATTGGACAGATCGTCCAGACATGGCAATTCTGGTCTCCCAAAATGCCTAAACCTGATGCTCCCCAAACCGGGGCATTGGCAGAGAAAGTGAGACACCGTCTCCTCCTCCTCCTCATCATGACAACTCCTACAGTAGTCGTTATGCGCAAGACCCATCCTCCTGGCATGAGTCCCTATCGCCCAGTGACCCGTAATGACCGATATCACCGTTCTCATCCGGTCCCTACCGAGACCGAGAAGTACACGCGTTCTCAACGCGTCATAGCCAGGCCATAGAGTCCTGGCCATCAAGCAGGTAGGCTCCCTCTGCCATCTGCCCTGAGCCCTTCTGTACGACTCCCCTCTGATGAGAGTCCTGCAGCGGGCCATTGAGGTGCCAACCAGGCCGTCGATGAACGGGTCATCCAAGAGACAGCCTCGTTTGGCCAGACCGTCCGCAGTTTGGTTACCCAGGCATCCACTGTGCCCTGGTACCCATGTCAGCGTTACACTGGAATGTTTCGCGATCTCATTTAGAGACATCCGGCATTCCACTGTTAACATAGATGTCGTAAAGACACCAGCCAGAGCTGCAATGGCAGCCTTGCTGTCCGTAAATATACATATATCCCTCGATATACGATAGTACTTCAGCCAGTTTGCCGCCCGCTTTATGGCAGAGATTTCCGCCTGCAGCACACTGCTACCATCCGGCAGCCTGAAAGAGACCCTAATGTCCCACTCCTCGATGAAGAAACCTCCACCCACTCTATCGCCCATCCTGGAACCATCGGTGTAGACCCGCAGGATCGGTTCCAGAGATCGCGTATTATCGATCAGCTCATCATCATTACCATGATGAACTGTGAACAAAGCACCGAAAAAGGGTTCCGTAGTGCAATAGTCCAGCCCCGCCAGGTCATATGATGCACTAAGCAAGATCCTGGCATGACCATAGTTCCGCGAAGACCATAGGCCCACCGCCCCCAGTCTAATAGCGGAAGTCAGGGCCTGTTGTTCGGCCATGATGTCAACCGGCAGCCAGTTCAGTATAGTAAACAGCGCCTTCGTCGGTGTCGAGCGGAGTGATCCCGTGATCATCAGCGCCGCCACCCTATATACTTTCTCAAGCATCCTGCAGTACCGTCCCCTTCCCATCGCAGGCCACCACACTATGACCCCATAGAAGAGGATCGGTTTTACCACCGCCTCAAAGATCCATTCGACGCCCCTGGGGCCAAGGCCCCAACTTCTGCCCAAGGATCTCTTGCAGGTGTACAAGGCCACAATGGCCCTATCAACCCTCGTTCGAACGTTGAGTTCCCATGATAGTTTGCTATCGAGAATAACGCCCAAATATTTGGCATTGTTCGAGAGCGTCAGCTCCGTGCCATTTAGCCTAGGAAGTTTAAAGTTGCCAACCTTGTACTTCCTGGTCCTATAAGGATAGTTCTCACTAAAGTTACAGAACATGGGTGCTGGTTGCGTGCTATCGAATTCAGTTATCAGATTTTAATAAACCGATAAATTAATAGATTGTTTTCATATAACAACATTTTGCAAAATTTTTAAATCATGCAATACCCTCCAAAACTTTTAATTTTCAAAGCTGGCATCTGTGGTTGCGTGCTATCAAATTCATTTATTCGGTATTATTAGCCGGTAAATTTTAAGATCTTTTTTATAAAACAATATTTTTCATATAAAGCCTAATAAAACTTTTATTAATATTACAAAAGCGATCCCACATTCCCGAAAAATATTTCAAAAATCCCTAAAAATAAGTTTTTGGAAATATTTTCCCTTCCAAGTAGGGGTCTCAGGATTCCCATTACACAATTGGTTACGCCTTATATATCAAAAGATCGGAAATTTTTAGTAGAATTTTTTTTTTTTAAACTCGGGAAAATCGGTTCAGATACGAAAAAGTTATGACCAAAATAATATTTTTTTTTTTAAATGCCCACTTTCGGGAACCATAGCTCTTTCCCGAGTCCAAGATTTATAACCCAACTAACTGGCAAATTTCTTCTTAAACACGTCGGTATATAAATCTTTCAAATCGGTTTAAAATGGCTGAGTGATAATCAAAATAAAACAAATTAAAAAATTTTTTTTTTTATTTTTATGTTCAAAAACGATTTTAAAAAAATATTTATCAGTTTTCGCTTTTTAAATTTAAATTATAATGAAGTTTTTAGTATTGTAAATATGTATGTATGTATATGTAAAAATTATTTTGTTTTTGTCTAGTTGCTCTGTATTCTGCTCGCAAAATGGTGAAGGGTATATAAGATTCGGCACAGCCGAATATAGCACTCTTACTTGTTTTGTATTGTTTTTGGCGATGTGTGTAATACATAGAAATCTAGACAAATCTTTAAGTATACTGATCGACTCGGAATCACTTTTTTAATTGATCTTACCATGTTCATCCGTCCGTATTTTCTGGTTCTTCGTTCATGTTAACCTTGTGCGCAAAGTACAAGTTGCAGCCTGGTAGGTAATTTGATCAAATTTGGTAAATACATTTTAATTGTACTAAGGACGAAGTGAGAATCGATCTATAATTTCACATATTACCCATAAAAACTTTTTTCCAAATTAGACTCTTTGTGTCCGTAAACCATCTAAATATGTTGTTGTTTAGATAAAATATTTTACTGCAAATTAAATTCTTTTTGAATCAGTTCACATTTTCCCAAAGTTTTTGTTTAAACTTTGATATTGTTACAAGTTGAACTGTTTCTTATGATTTTTATATGCTTAACAGTTTTATTTGGTTTAATATCTTTAGTTTTTCTAAAATCTTTATGGATGAAGTTTCCTGATGATCTGGCCTAAGCAACCAGTGAATTGCGCATAGGAATAGCTTATCCCATCAACAATAAATTTCAAGTGTTTTTATCAAGAATAAAAACTGGGAATTAAGCACGAATAACAAATAAAATGTAAAAATTATACCATCTTTGTTTAAATAAATATAAAGAAAAAAACCCACTTGGGGTTTTTAAACAAAATGCCCATTAAAACCCGGGTGGGGTTTTCTGGGTTACCTAGTGGGCAGCCAACCCTGGTGTTTACAGCTCAGACCATGGTCTTACATGCAGTTGCTTCCAACAAACTTTTATTTTTTCAATAGAAATTATAATAAAAAAAAGTATTTTAATTTTGTATTTATTTCACATTTTACAGAGGTGGTTTAAACCATAGTATATAACGTTTACACATTTCTTTAAATTTATTAAGTTCACAATTAAAAAATTATTCAACATTTAAAAAAACTAATTTTGTTGTATAAAAAAATATACTTTATAAAAGTTAACCTCTAAATAATTGATTTATTTAAGGATTTTTTGACAAACTTCATTTTTTTCTTTTTGGGTTCTTTACTGCCATCCAATTTAGGAGAATCTAATGTTTCGTCTAAACGTTTAACGCCACTAAAATAAAAAACAATTATATATATATTTTTGTTCTAACAATTTACTAAAGAAATAATTTACCTTTTTACAGATATCAGTTTAGTTTTGCCTTCTTTACCTGATAAAGCTTTTGACCAATCATCCTCGCTTCCCTTAATTGCAAAATCTTGTAAACTTTCCATTTTTAAACGTTTCAGCTCATCTTTTTGCTTTTTCGTTATTTGTTTGGCGGTTTCTTCAAGTTCATCATTCAAAGACAGGGAAATAGGTTCGAAATCTTCGCCTCTCTTAAGTGTAGTTTCACTAACCATTGTGCTTTCGATGTGGCCTTCAATAATATTAGAGAAATATTTTGAAGATTTTTTGATTATATCATAAAATTTGGCCAAAATTTGATTTCCTGGCATATTTAATTCTGCCGCTATGACATCTACAGTTTTACCTTGCACACCAATTGCCAATAAAATAGCTTTTTGTAATGCATCAATCTGTAGATCGCTAATTTTGCCTTGGAAATAAATATAACCTATGTCGTTCGTAAGATCTAAAATCAAACGATATTCGATTTGATTGCGTGAATAAGATTCTAGGCGTTGAAAATCGTGTGGCAGGAAGTAGACATCCAATGTTTCTTTACTTATTTTTGCCATTTCTATTTTAACGCATTTGTTGTCTAGCAAGGAAAGCGCCAAACTTGTAGGAAACTCTCTAAATGCTTTACTTAACAATTTAATAATACGTCTTCTAAAATCATTGAAATAAAGACTAAGCCATTCTGCATTTACTTTTTGATTAAGTCCTGATTTATCTAATGTATTTAACATAATGCAGGAATGTTCACCAGTTAAATCATTGGCCTTTTGACTTAAATATACCGGAACAAAACCCAAGTTTTTCCAGAATTTTAATAATTCTTGCGTCAAACCATAAGATGTACCCAAATAGTCAATGGGTTCGGGCAACCTTTCGTTTAAGCGTTTCAATAGTGTAGGAATTTTACGTCTAGGGCGAATTTGTTCTTTTAATAATCCCAATTGATCTTCCTCGACCTCTTCAATGCCATTTTCTTCATCAATGACTTGTTCATTCAGGTCTGTACATTTGCCAGCATAATAGTCTCTTAAAAGTTTGATTGCTCTTTTGCCATAACCCATCTTGAAAAATAAAATAAACAAAGATAAACATTTTAACTTTTTTATATGAAATGATTACTTACTCTTTGATAGCTTGGATGCGTAGCAATGCGCACAATTCTTACACCAGCCAATTTGGGAAATTCTCTATCGCCATACTGTTCCGATACATTCCATGGAATTAAATCTCCACTTGCTTTCCTACCTCTACCCAAAGAATCAGTTATAGTTTGTGAAGATATTTCACCTTCTAATGCCACCTGTACTACTACCAAAATCTCCGGTAACTGGTCTTTTCTTTGTATGGGTCCCAACAAACAAAACAAGTGGTGAGCAGGAGCATCACTCATCATTTGCAAATCATTAGGACTATTCTTATAATGAGATGAAACATAAATTGATACTAAACGATGCAAAAATGATTCAGCTGCCTTGTGATATGAAAATAAAGCATCACGATCTACATAGTAAAGTTCGCAGGCATCAGGTGTGGGACATCCGGAGCTAATGTTTGGCACTGTATTAGTTGCATCTAAACACAAAAGATTTATCAACCAACTCTCAATATCATCTCCCTCTGTGTAACGTATAGATTCTTCCAGTTTAATCTAAATATAAAAAAGTTTTGTTAACAAATAATTTTTTTGATATATTTAAAAATCCTCTACCGGTGGTGGTGCATTATTTTCCTTTTGCAGTTGTGTTATCAATTTTAAACTCAGCGATCTTCCAGTGCCCTCATAACCGTTTATCGTCGAAGCCATAAAAATCAGATATGGACCCATCATTTTCTTAACCAATGGAAGCGGTATAGCGGCTGCTTCATCAATTAACAATAAATCAGCGGCATTTAACAGTTGTGTATCATTTGGAGCTATATATTGTATAGTTTGGCGATTTGAACGTGTTATATTGATGCGTATGATTGCTTTATTGTAATCCAGATTTGTAGAACGTATAATTGTATAATCTGTATGCTCTTGATATTCCAAAGCATCAAATCCTTTTAATACAAATTCAAACAACGTTATTAAGTTCTCAGGGTGTGGAGAAGTTACATAAACATTAACATAACCAAACGCAATGGCAGCTGCAATAGAAAGACCCATGGCTGCTGATTTACCACGACCACGAGCTGCTGTCAATGATGTGGGTGGTCTAACATAATGACGGAATTATTAATTGTAGTAGGTAGATATTGTTATTTTAATATAAAAACAATTATTTGTATACCCACTTTAATTGCTTCTCAGCTAGAGCTTCTATAAATTGTGCTACGGCTTTAGCTTGATCATATGTTTTACACAAATTTACTAGAGGACCAGCTGGAGGCGTGTCCTTTAAACTTTCCTTAAGTTCTATTAGATATTCATTATTTTCGGATTTATTGATTTCTGCAGGCTAAAAATAAAACACTCTGACCAAAAAGCTTTTATAAATTTTGAATATATCTACTTACATTTACTGGATCAACATTAATGGTCTTGGAACTTAAAGGCAAAACAGTTAAGTCATCATTAACTAAAAGACATCTCTTACAATCGGCCAACGAAAGTATAAGCCTTTCATTAAAACGACAAGTAACTGTTTGATGGGATTCTGTACGGAAACGCTTGTGAACATCCATGCTCATAGTAAATAATTGTTTAAGCGACGTCAAAGTTTTTAGTAACAATATAATAAGACCACCTCCTTCTACTGTTTCCACAGTACGGGCTAAAAGATTCGGTGTCAAGGCTTCAAAATCTTGCAAAACACAAACTCCATAAGTTCTTCCTAATATAGCATGTGTTTCGGAATAATAACGACCATGTATGGTGGTGGAGACTCGGAAAGTATCAAATAGATCAGCATCATTGATGTCAATTTTTCCGGCAGCTATTTTCTTGGAACGTTTTTTACCATGGCTAAGTTTTAAAAAATTTAATATTTTGTTGCATTAATATATTATAACTTACTTTGAAATAGCTTCATCTTTGTTTTTATAACACCACAAAACACTTGGCCGAGCCTTAACTGTGGATTTTGTTAGAATGTCATAAAGTATTGGCACTTGATCCCTGGCCTTGTCACCGATTATTATAAACATTGTACGATGCCCTAATTTTACACCATTTTCGATCATAACTCTAATACGGTTATCAATCTTCTTTTTAACCATTTTTAAATATATTTATTAACTTATTTTTTAATAAAATACCAGGAAAAATTAAAGAAAAACACTTGAAATATTGGAAATACAATAAAGAAATGCACGTGTGTTTTGATTTGTTTTGATTTCTTCCTCTTTATTTTTCTCGAGAAATGTTGCCGTATCAGTGATGCATTTTGAGTTTTTTTTTTTTTTTTGTTTTGGGCCAAATTGATGATTTGAAGGGGGGAAAATATCTTCGATAGGGCAATAAAAAATGTATATTCATATTTGATTATTATGTTTGTATATTAATAAAACCAAACATGTGTTTTGAGTTATTTAGAACAAAAAATTATTCACATTGTTTAAAGATATTTTTGTCCATTTGTGTTTTATTTTAATACCACATACTTTTTGTTTCACAAATACCATATCTCAAAAGCAACACTAAATGTTAATTTTTAATGCCAATTTGAATTCATGTATCCAGCTTTTTTAACATTAAGCAGTCTACATTATTTTTTTATATTTACTTAAAATAATTTTAATTTAAACAAGACAGATTCGAAAATAAAAGTTAGGAGTTCTTACTTTACTGGCCGTCTATACCAGATTTTAATATTGCGACATATATTGCAGTAAATGTCAAAATTATGTTATCTTTAATAGAATTATCAAAGTAATTTTTTTAGGAATACAAAATTTTTAATTTACAAGATTTTGTTTGTCGTGCTTAATAAGAATAAAAATTGGGATTATTCTTAATAAAATCGCTGAAATTTATTGTTGACGACAAACAAAATCTTGTAAATTATTAATACTTTTTATAAAAAAAGACCAAGCTTAAACAAATTAATATATGTACATGTAAATAGTAATTAAGTCGAATAAAAAATGATTTAAGTTATTTATAAAAAATAATTTTTGCAAGATGGCGTCAGTTTTGACACTGCACCTTCCTCCTTGATTTTTTTCAAATTATGAGTTAACATAAATTCGTTTTCAATGCATTTAACATAAGCTGAGCAATAAGAAATATTGCTATGTTATTCTGCCGACGTTATTGCCAAATTGCTGAGATATTTATCTTTGGTGTAGAACTAGGGTTAAAGAGCCAAGCAACTAAACAAGCGGTATGATAACAAAAACAACAGGGGCCAAATTACGGTACTCGATTGAAATTATAGTGAAATAATGTTCGAAACAGGGAGGAAATAACATTGAAAAATGTATTGAACGGTTTAGTGTATGTAGTTTAATTTTGACCTGAAAGGGCCAGAAAAGATTTCCACAGGACCATCAAACATTCAAAAGTGCCACAAATGACCTAATTGCGCCACATTTTCACTGTGCCGTATTGATAACAAAGATTCACATAACAGCTACATATCGCTCCTTTCTTGCAACATAGTCATATCTCAAAAAATCAAAAATTTTAGGTTACTTAAGCATAAGTGTTCTCACATAGCTTCTCTATACATGAAACAAAAATCATGTATATAAGTTTACATAAATCTGTATATAAGTTTACATTTTGAAAACTTTAATCGCATTTTGCCAAGTTTGATTTTTTTGAGATATGACTATGCTGAAATAAAGGAGCGATAGGTATAAATTTAGGTAGTTTCTCGTTAAAAAAAGCCTCTGCTTTAAAAATTTTGTCTTGAATTCGGAAACAATTACAAGATAATATACATACATACATATATCTTGTTTGGATTTAATAAATACGGGTTAAAAAAAATCTTAAAAACATTAATTCTCGTATATTATTTTAATTTATTCTTAATACAATTTTGTGCCATATGTAATTTACAAAATGGCCAAAAAGTATCATGAATTGATGTACCATGATATAGTACGGTACTTTAAAAAGGGTCATAAAAGTGGCAAAGGCCTCAAAATGGGATCGAATCTGTCACTTTAGGTGTTCAACGGCAACGCTGCTCACATGTGCTTTGTAGTTATTTGTTTATAGCTTGTTCTAGTAAATATAATTAATTAATTTTAATTTACTTAGGGCAGTGCAGCACGAACAATATTTATAATATATACATATTTACATACAAGTTAAAATGTCTTCTTGGAAAAAAGCTTCCAAGAGCAATCAGAAAGTTCACAAAGAAAGACATCAACCTGAATTACGGGCACATTTAGGGTTGTTGGAAAAGAAAAAAGACTATCGCAGAAGAGCCCGGGATGCTGAACGTAAAGCTAAAACTTTACAACTTTTACACAAAAGAGCACAGAATAAAAATCCTGATGAATTTCATCATCATATGATTCGTTCTAAATTACATGATGGAGAACATCATGACGAGGAAGAGAAAGGTGAACATAGTAAGGACCAACTCGCTTTAATGGAAACACAGGACCTTAAGTATGTATCCATGAAACGTTCTATGGAAGCAAAGAAAATAAAGCGTCTACAGTCCCAGTTGCATATGATAGACTTTGCTAACACCGTGCAAAATAAGCATTTGTTTTTCGATGACAAAAATATGGATGAAAGTGATGATGATGTGGTTAAGGGAAAAGAACTGAACGACATAGAATTAGCAGAACGTTTAGAAATTCATCCCAGTATGTTGGAAAGAAAAACTAACAGACCAAGATTGAAAGATTTGGAAAAATTAAATATTCCTCAATTGAGTCCTGAAGTAAGTAAAAACTATTTAATACATACATATTTAATAGTTTAACAAATAAAAAATCTTACAGGAAATAAAAAAGGCAAACTTGTTAAAACAACAGTCCTATCAAGAACTTACTAAGCGTATAGAACGTGAAAAGGAGTTGTCGGTCGTTCAACAAAAGTTGGAAATAAAACGTGCCCTACAGCAGCCTCGCCTATTAAAACCAAAAAAAAAGAAATGTGGGACCAAAGATTCAGCTGCTGTATACGAATTCAAATATGAACGCAAAAAGTAGTTTTTTATGTATTCCCATTTTGTTAAGAATTCCTAAATGAACTTTTTATATTTAAATTTAAAATAAGTAAAATAAATTTTTATTTAAAGTTATGATGAATTTTATTACAAATAATAAAAGGTTTTATTCAAGGCTGTTCTAGAAATCGAAAAAGTCGTTTTTTATTAAGATTTCTGTAATGAATGAATTTTAATATTTCTCTATTAAACAGAATTTTATAACAAAAACTATAAAAATTAGATTAAAAGTGCATTAAAAACAACTTCCAAATTCTAGCGTTTTCGATTCCCAGAACACCCCTGATTGACAATATTAAAACACATTTATTACAATATTTTTTACTTATAGATACATATAAGTACATATGTTTGTACATGCACTCATGTATATTTGTCTGTATTTTTTAAATTTCATTTTTAAAACTTACAATGCTTTACTTAGTAACCAAATTTTTTATTTAACTCTGTAAATCCATCACCAGTTTGATTTTCTGGTGGTATCCACTTGGCATATTTATCAGATGATTCATATTCTATATTATCATCCATATCAACTTCTTGACGTTTTCCCCGCTGACGTACGCGATGACGACGTTTTTTAATACTACTTTCAGTTTCTTTAATTCTGTTATCTTCAAAACCTGAACGTTGTGAAGTATCATTGGTTTTTTCTTCTACCTTTTCACATTTATCATTGACAACTGCATCATCCTGAATTAAGTCTTTTTTAGGATCTTGTTTTTCAAGCTCTTTATATTTTGTTTTTTCTTCCACTTCTTCTTCTTCCGAGTCTAGAAATTTTGCAGTTCTTGTATTTTTAATTGCAGATTTTCCACTTTCCACTTTTACAATTTTAAATTTGCTAAATTGATTGCGCTTACCAATCATAGGTAATTGTTTTTTTTTCGTGGTCTCTTCTTGTGCTAGAGGTGGTTTCTTGTCTGTTGTTCGTGTATTTAATGATAAATCAATAGGTTTTGCTATTTTAATAAGCCTTTGTACTTTTTGTTTTTCATTTTTTAAACGTTGTTCTTCAATCTTAAATAAAAATATTTAATAAATAAACATAAATCAAGGATATAATTACAAACCCTCAATTTTCGAATTTCTGTTTTGTCGATTTTAATTTCTTTTTCCTGTAAATTTTCCATAAATGCATCCAAATCTTCGCCTTCATTCGATTTTTGTGATTTAAAGCGTTTTTGATGTTCTTGGTAATCATTTATTTTGGATTGAATATGCTTAAATTGATCGTCAATATCGCATTCTTGTTTAAGCTACATAAGTAAAAAAAAAAACAATTTAACTTCGTACCTAAGTACATATATATATTAGAGTGGGTAAATTTTTTTCTCGACCAAGCGGTTGTCAAAATCGTAATCTACGACGAATTCTAAGAAGGTTCGCCCAAGAAACCATGGATCTAAAATAAAAATCGAGCTTCCAGTTTTTAACAACAAAATTCTCTTTTCGATTTTTATATTGTTTTGAAATATGCTAAAATTTTATTGAAAAAATTCCAATTGTTGATGTTGTGTACTGATAACCAAGATTTTCGTACCAAATTTGAAAAATTTAACTCTTGTCATTCTACAGATAAACATAAATATATAATGTCCTTGTAAAGGATGTGCCCCGCCCACTTAAAATGTCAAAAAATATATATCCTATAGCACCTCCCAGATTATCAATAATATACTGTAAAAGTTTCATAAAGATCGGTTCAGCGGTTACGAAGATTACCTCCTGCAAACAAACAAACAAACATTACTTCTTTGTAACTTAGTATTTATAAACGAAAAGAAAGAAAAAATACCCATGGTTTCTCTGGCAAACCTTCTTAGAATTCGTCGTAGATAGCGATTTTGACAACAGCTTGGTGAATTTTTTTTAATGCATACAAATTGACCCACTCTAATATAGGTATATATCATTAGAAAATGGCTATGGGAATAAGTTTTTTATTTATAATTTTATATGCTCATAATTTTCGACAATACATATATATAGGCTGGGGAGCCAAATTTATCGATTTATGTATTAACATAGGTATTTTGTTTATTTTTACTTTACATCATATTATTTTCGTTATATCTTTTCTAAAACATAGTTAATAATTGTACAATACATATTTATTGGCCATGAAGGCTTTATTTGTATTGATATTTAATAAATAAATAAATAAATAAATAAATGTATAAACTATTATATGAACATATCCACTCACATTTGTTTAATAAACTTAAAAAGGTTGCTTTTTTATTAATACTTACCAAATCTTCATAAGTTAAAGTAACTGTGGTGTTTGCATTTGCCTTTCTTTGTTTTTTCCTAGCTACGTCACCAGTTCGATCCCAAAATTCATCGTCGTCTGAATCTGATTCTTGTGATTTTTGTTTTCTTTTTAAAGGCTCTTGATTTGCTTGTCTTAAAACACCATGACGATCTAGAAGACGACATGCTTCCAAGGCACATTGCACAACGCAATCTTTCTTTTTACCCTTGTGAATAACTTCGGCCACAATAGATCGACCATTTGTATCATCTATAGGCAATTCGACTCGACAAACAAATGAACCTGCTGACATTTCGTCACATTTATAAACTAATTCTATTCCTTCTCTTTCAAAGTAACCACGTAAAGTTTTCTTGGGATCATCCAAAAATAGTTCCTCATTGTTTGTGCTTGCGTAAGGATTATGCGTTAAATCCGATTCTTCATCAGCGTCTTCACCCATGCCCCAACCACAACCTTCGTTGTTGACTCTTTCGGTATTTTCATCAGCCAAACGTTTCTTTTCTAAGGCAGCTTGTTCAAGATCTTGTTGTCGTTTTGCTTTGAGTTCAGTAATAGATAATTCAGATTCAGGCTCTTCATCTTCAGAAGGGCCCTGTAAAATAAATGATCTAGTACTAGCTCCTAAGCGTAATATATGTCCAACTCTTATTCGCATATAAACTTTTGGCGGTATTCTTTGTTTATTCAAAAAAGTGCCATGGGTGCTACCCAAATCATATATATACCACCCCTCAGGAGGCCCCTCCCCTTTAACATCACTTTCCGAGTTTTCGGTATCTTCCTCTGTAACACTTGAGTTTTTCAATACTTTACACTTTGGTCTATATTGCAAAATTGCATGATACCTAGATATAGTAGGATGTGCCATTTCTATATCATTTTCTTGTAATCTACCAAAACTCCAATATGCCTTTTTCTGTAATTGCTTTACTTCATCTATAATTTGGCCAGACTTTAGGACTTCGAAATGATAATTGTTTTCATCATTAGTTATATCTGACCATTGTGGAATTTTATAAGGATTTTGAGATTTTGCTGGCTCGGCACTTTCGCTATTATTTGCAGTATTCTCCTTAGATTTCTTTAAATCTTGCTCGGAATCTTCGACTTTTGGAGGGGCTGTAGGTAAGCATGGCTTTTTAAATTCTTCCATTGTGCAGTGGTATTTATTTAAACGATTTAAAACTGTTTAAATGGTATGAAAAACAAAAATAATTTGTATTCCAAACAGCTGTGTTTGTTTATATTTGTTTCACAAACCAAGGCGAATCTAGTTGAATTCGCTTGAAATAAACAATACGCAATGTGAACTGTATTATCGACATTATTTAAATTGGGTTTATGTCAAAATAACTTATTTTTAAGCTTCGCGAATAAAACACACTTTTTGGCAAAATTAATATAAGTGCATATAGTTTTGCGCTTAAAATGTAACACCGATTTAGCGTGCGCATATAAATGTGGCACGAATCGATAAATCTTAAAAAATCTGAATCGACATCAATATAGGTTTTTTCCTAAAAGACTTGCCGCAAAAAGTTAGCAGCAAACTTTTAAAATTTTCAAAATATGTTTATATAAAATTCATTCACTTAGAAACGATTCCGCGAGCACATATCTAGCTAGTTGCAATCGATAGAACATTTTAGTTTTTTGGTTATAAATTGGAAACGATTTCGCGTGCTCGTAGAGAATAAAAATCCAAGTCGATATCTATATAGATTATTTTTTAGGGACTTGTGGATAGAAGTTAACAAATCGTGACAAATATAGATTATTAAAATTAAAATTTTGTTTTAAATCTACAGTCGTTAGTTACGTGCTTAAATAAGGTCCTAACTACTAACTATAATTTTGTTTACTTATTACTTTTATTAAAATAGTTAGTTTATTTTATTTTAAAGTATTAAGTTTCTTAAAGCTGATTTGTGAAGTTTTCTATAAACAACATAAATTCAATTTTGATTGATTTTTTTTATTAACTTTTAAAGTAAAGATATATCATTAAATTGTAAATTCAAATTGGAAGAAAAAAAATATTGAAATACCATAAGCATAAATCCCAAGAGCCGAGCCACAATATCGCCAACTCCATCCAGCGAGGGAGAAGCGGAGTAGCACCACCACTCCTGGGGTGCAGGGGTATAGAAGTATTTTCTGACCTTATAAGTGAACTGAAAACCCGTACCGCGAGTGACGCACAAATCATTTCATTCCATTCCTTTTCTTTTTTTTATTTTATGAAAAAAAATTATATTTATTAAATAATTAAATCAGGAAAGAAATAATATCTAAAGAGTAAGGAAGAACTTACATTCGTGTCGTTCGCATCCCGCGTCTTTTTACGCGTGCGCGTCCAGTTAGGGGGAGCTCTCGCCGACTAGGAGTTGTAGTTGTGATGATGTTCAAGTTTTCCTGGAATTCTATATAGTTTCTCCTATAAAATACAACAACAACAAAAAATAAAGAAAAACTTCAAATAAATTAAAGAAAAAACAGAAAAAGAATTCTGTTTTTGCAAATAAAAAAAAGGAATCAGTAACGTTGCGGACGGACATGAAAACCCACCATTTCGTCTCTGTGCTCACATTCGTACCCAAAAAGAGACTAGAAATCTGGGAAGCTGTTCCGCCTTAAGTAAAATCGGCAGGTGAATTCTGATATGTATCCAGTCAGGAAGTAAATTTAAAAAGAAAACTCAACAATTTCGTTTAAAATCATTTTTTGAGAAAGGAATATGGAAAATTTAAATTAAAATTGTAGTAAAATTAAAAAATTTAATAATCTGAATTTAAATTAAAATACAATAATAAAATGTAATAATTTGAATTTAAATTAAATTAAAATTAAAAATTTAATAACCTGAATTTAAATTAAAATAAAATAATAAAATTTAATAATTTGAATTTAAATTAAAATAAAATAAAAAAATTTAATAATTTGAATTTAAATTAAAATTAAAAATTGTAAAGCTAAAAGTTTTTTTTTTTTTTAACTGTGAAACATTTTATTTTTGTGGCTCATTTCTGTAAGAGTTTTTTTTTTAATTAAATGAAGTTTATATAATTAGGAAAAAAAATTGTACAATAAATATGGATTTTATAAAGTTAAAATGAATTTATAGCATGTTGTAATTAAATATGGATGAATAATTTAAATATCGGCAGTAAGTAGGGAAAGTCGAAATTTGCAGGATACGTTTGGGACATCCTAATATACGGATGTCATGGCAGTCATCAGTCCCGAGTTGGAGGGCATCCGCTGGCGCAACACGAGCCAGCCAAATTGTTCGCTAGGTAATTTAGTAGGGAGACGAAAAAACCCTACTCGGTGCCCCTTTCTTTTTAATTTTCATAATAATGCTGATATGATTTTGTTTGTGGATGTGGGTATAGGGGTCCTGAGTGGTAGTAAGAACCACCCCATCCGGCGAGCTCCAAGCACAGAGCATACAGAGATGAAAAAAGTGACGTACGAAAAATGCCCGAATCATTTGTTAAGGCAGCTTTCGAAGAAAGAGAAATCAAGCGTTTTTTGGTAGCGAAGTGGCAATATGTAAAAACAGGCCATCGCAATTAAAACGAATTGCGTGATCAAAACAATAATGCAAAAAGGCCAGCTTTAGAAGAAAGACAAAAAAACACAAGATTTTCTGTGTCTTGACGCCTCTGTGCCCCTGGACCTTATCCTAAGCAAATTAGTGGAACCTTATATGGCCTATGTCCGTAAGGATATTCATTCTTCATTTTGTTGAAAAAATACAAACTTTTCAGCTTTATAATATAGTATAGATATAAATATATGTAATTACAAATGCTTAACGCTATGGAAGTTTCATTCGCAAGTATGTAAAAAAAAAAAACTATTTTGATATCGATTCAGATTTTTATGTTCTCTCGATTGACACTATCTATATGAAGACGCGGAAGCTTTTCCAAGTAATTAACAAAAAAATAAATTATACATACACATTTTTAAAATTTTGAAAAACTTTTAGAAAATAATCTATATTTCAAATTTGTATGCTCTATCGATTGCAATCAGCTAGCTATGTCCCCGCGCTATCGATCTCGATTGACACTATCTAGATATGTGCAAAAAGCGAAAAACTAAATTTATATATGTACATATTTTGAAAATTCCAAGTTTGCTTGGCTATTACTCTTTTCCGCAAGTCTGCCAAAAATAACCTATATTAATGTCGATTCAGATTTTTATGTTCGATTGGTACTTAATATATATGCACACGCTAAATCGTTTAATTTTATAAGCGCAAAACTTAATGCATATTATTAATACGCATTCAAAAAAAACAGCACTTTTTACCAACTCTGGGAAATTAAGAAAAAACAAAAGTTTGTTTTTTTGCCGTGCATATATTTTTAGGATAAAAATTATTAGTTGGCAATACTATCAATAGCAATTCGCGCTACTTAAAAAATATCTGCAATTTAAACATTTTTTTGTTTATTATTTTTATAAAAAATATATGTGTTTATTAAAAATTTTATGTATGCAAAATATCATTAAAAGTAAAAGGCAATCATGACTTTTTCCCAGTCTTTCGAAATTGGTAATAGTACTTTTATGAAATTGGAAAGTGAAGTCAATCATGCAATAAATGATGAAAAAAGTGAAAAAGATAAAGCTTTAGATATTATTTTGGAATCACCAACCTCATCAAATTCTACGAGGAAATCTTCTGCTTTATCCTTAACCAGGAACAGATCTCGTTTTTTGTCAAGTGCTACACAACATCTAAAAGCTAATGTTTCTACAAACAACAGAAAATTTAGGCGTAGTAAATCTGATTCAACATTGCCCAAAGTTCCTGTTCAAAGTAATCAAAGTACAGAACATAATTATTCGGAATTCTTTCGTAGTGATTTTTCATTTCAACATGACATGACCAAGGAAAGACCAAATGGCAGTGAGTTAAAAAACGACTCTGTATTAAGAGTATCCCAAATTGAATCAGCATTGAATGATGACAGTGGTAAAGGCGAAGTTGAAAAGGAGATTACAGATAAAGTGGAAGATTTGTTTGAGAACCAAGTCTTTTCGGAAGATCATAAAGATTTGTTAGAAACTAGTAGAAACGAGAACACGTGGGAGGATTCATTACCTATGTCAGCTATAGAAACATTTGATGAGAATGTAAATGAACCTCCTGAAATTCCACTCGAAGTTAGTAGTTTTCTTTGTCCGCCAAAAGGTAATAATATTTTGAAACAACTTATTCAAAAAGAATTAGACGTAAGTCATCGAATTTTCAAAGAATCTCAGAAATCTCACAATATATCAGAACAAAATGTCAGTTTAAGTTGTATGTCACCTGATCAACTAAAATTTTCCGAAGAATGTTCCCTAATGAATACACATATAAATAGAAAAAATAAAGTTTTAAAGACAGAAGTTAAAAATACCCTAGAAAAATATATGCAAAACGAAGACGAAATTTTCAAAGTGAAATCATCTGCAAATTCAAAAGATAATTTAGAAGCATTAAAAAGTATAAAATCATGGAATTTGCCTTCAAGTGTCTTGTTAGAATATGAACGAAAAGGTGTAAAGAAAATGTTTGACTGGCAAATACAGTGTCTAAGTAATCCAAAAGTAAGTAAAACAAGTTTTTTTAATTTCAGTATCAAATTATTTTAAAAAATAATCAAAAAATCTGTAAAGCACCTTTTTAAAATTAGTACTTTTTATATCCTCCATTACATATGGTGAATGAGAGTATACTAAGTTTATCTTTCCGTTTAGAACTTTTTTAATATTCGTTTAAGACCCCATTAACTAGGCATGTATACATCAGAGAACTGCACAAATCACTATTTTTCTTGATTTATTCATACGCTATAATTTACATTAACTCTATGCCTGCAAAACAAAGTTCAACGTTGGTAATTTTGTCATCGTTTTGTACACATTTGATTTGTGCATGTGTGAGTTTTTTATTGAAAGTGCTTTGTTTGCATTTATTGTTGCGCAAGCAGTAACACAATTGCACAAAGTCAAATGACAGACATTTTTATGCTTTTGCATTCAAGTAGTCATTGCCCACTCGATGAGACAAAGACGAATGTAAATTGGTATGAGTACGAGTCGCTTTGTTGGTGTGATTATGGGCTGGGTTATATGGTCCTGGTGAATAAAGAGACAAGTATTCTTAATAAACCCTGTCGGACATTCAGTTAACTTTAAATTAACTGAAAGCTATAAACTCAATACTTTAAGTTAGCTTTAAGTTAAGTTAATTTAAGTTAAATCCGATTAAGGCCGATCTATGAATGTTATTCATTGGATGAATACTTTCAAAAAAATAAAAAAATTTTATTTTTTTATTTTATTTTCTTTCTTTTATTTTATTTTATTAATCAAAGTTGTTTTTATTCAACTTTTTTTTTAACCAGAGTCGCTGGCGGGAATCGATCCCGCAACCTCGGCTCTGATAGACTTGCTCACTACCAGCTAGCCTACTGGGGCAGTGTAGTTTTTGAATAAAAAAACTATGTTTTTTGCCATTACTCAATTAAGAGCGTAAATATGAGATTAAATTGTCATAACATAACAACAATAACAACGTTGATTTTTTTTGCTAACGACTTGGCTCTCACTACTTAAAATATACAACACAGTGTTTGTATACACTTTGGTTAATGTAAATTTTGCATTGCGTAGTAGTTGGCTTTAAGTTAGTCTATACAAGCTAACTTAAAGTTGGGTTTTTTTGTAGTTAGCTACTTATTTGACGGCAGGGAAGATTAAAAAATACGTAAGCATCCGCCGCATGTGCACCCGTCGCTTGATAATCGACGACTTATTGTGTACTCTCGTGGACTAAATGAAAGAGCGTAAGAATGCGTGGGAAGAAGGTGTGTGCATTAATTTACACAATTGTGTATGACGCTGACATCACTGTACCAAAGCAATAATTGACGAACGAAGCTAAACATGGTATGAATGGCAAAGCCAACACGCTGTGCATGACTTGAATGAATTTTAAAACAACACCAATGTGTGTGGCTGAGAAAGTTTAATTGCATGAACACAAATGAGTGTATTTGATGTTTTTCATTGAATGCGAATTTTTTGCAATCGCACAAAGCCGTTTTCTGGTATACATACATATTCTGGGTACTTAACTAATTCTAAGATCGGGTTTTAGCTGTTGATTAGGCTTAAACTTAGTTTAACGTAGTCTGATAGTCGGATTTTTCCAGCGAAATGTTAATTTTTCTTATTATTTCATTAAAGACCAACATTTAAAGCAAAACTAAGCTCTTCTGTCCAAATTTAATATACAAATTAGGTAATGGCGGCACAAATCTGTTTTCAGATAACCAAAACCTAGTTTAACTGAGATCTAAAAAACCAGCCTTAGTCGATTTAGCCATATCCGGGTGATAAAATATTCACTTTTCAAAGACTCAACATGAAAGAACAATTTAAGTGTCAAATTGCTTCTAGTTTTAAGCAGTTTGCGACTGAAATACAGCTCAATCTATTCAGTAGGTAAATAGTAATGAACTCATATGTAGAACAACCTTCCTAAAATTTTTATTACAAAAACTGACATACATTAATAACAGAGTGCACCGAATCTCAATAAATAGTTCACAAATTCGGTTAATGTGACTTGCAATCCTACTACTTAATCTTGTGATGATCGGTCTATAATTTACCATAGGCCTATATAAATCCCACTTACCGAAAATGCTTTAGTACGCCTAATGCGGTAATTAATAATGCTACAGTAGTAAAATTTGGTCTGTCATAGTTTTAGTAGATTACAAATAATTTTGCTAAATTTCGTTAAGAACGGTCCATAATTTTGCCAAATAAATAAAATAAATTCTTTTATACATATGAGTATTTTTTTAAACTTACGGTAACTGACTTATTAATAACCACATCTAGTTGATTAAGTGACTTCCTTGTCGCCGACTCATTATTTTAACTTAGGCATGTCATAGGCAGTAGTCAATTGGCTACCTTTGCATGAATTTTTAATTGACTACTAACTACTTACTTTTCAACCAATTTGTAGTTAATTAATTCAAGAGAACATTGGCCAAGGCGCTTTATCATAATTTTCTTTTCCGTTATCTGTTAAAATACGATATAAGTAATTAGCATATTTTTATGATTTACAAGATACATACTTACCAATAGTGCTTTGTATTATAACTTAATGATTGATTGTAAATAAATATATTTGTATCACTTTAATTTTTACGTTTTCACTTTTAAGCTTCGTTCACAATCCCCGAAACATTTTCACTTGGTGTTCATAATAGAGCAACAATTTTTTTTCGCAACCACACACATTATGCATTAAGAAACTGTTTGCAAATGTTACCCACTACAATATTACGTATTTATTGTTATTTGTTGGAACATTTTGTTAAAATTTTCATTAAAAACTATATAAAATTATTTTAAACGTCAGAAACAATTTCATACAAATTTTTAAAAAAAACTTTAGTTACATTTATTTTTGTTTATAAAATGAAAGGAAAATATATGAAACACTTTGGGAAGAAATAAGATAGAAGAAAAAACGAAATTGTTGCTCTGATTGTGAACAAAGCTTTAATCAAAAATGTATTAACAAAGTAACCTCAGTATTACAACAATGAAACAATAAAAAAAAACAACAGGCATTTTGTTGCTTGAATTGAGACGGCAAATGTCAAAATGCCTTAAAAATAAACAAAAAAAAAAGACACCAACCGTCACACACGAAGAAAATCACTGCAAACAGCTGCGCTTGTGAGGTCACTTTATTAGTACATTTTGGCTTTAATGTTTAATATTTTATTTATTAGTACACAGAAAAAATTAAAAATTTTCTCTAATCACCAAATTTGTACTAAATTCATAGAATCAAGCAACCCATTTGTTGATTTTGCACCTATTACCAAAATGATTATATTGATTACTAAAAATTTTAAAAATTTAACATTTTGAATATTTTTTTTTTCAATAAATGATATTTTTAATTTTAATTAAAAAAATGATCAAAAAACTTTGCCGTTATAAACAATGTGTTGATTGATTTTGAAAATTTCCAACAACAATTTCACAAGTTTAAATTATTTTATTTTAAAAGAAATAATTTTTTGCTATTTAATTATTATTTTAATTCAAAATTTATTTCAAAACAACTAAAATGGTTATTAAATCAAAATTATTATTTTAATTTTCTTTCAACAAAAAAAAATAATTGTTTCAATTTTCACATTAATTAAATTCAAATACTTTTTAAATAATTTTTTTAATTGATAAAAAACTACTTATAATTTTTTCTGTGTATATGTATTTATATTATTTTTATATGTATTTTTGTTTTTTATTTATTTATATTATAAGTTCACGACATGAGTCTGTTGTTTTCTTATTTTTTTATACAAATTTTGTTTTAAAATTAATTCCATGCCATGAACACAATTGAGTCAAACGTCGTAAGAACGTAGGACGTAATGCCGTGAATTTTTAAAAAACACCCTTTACTTACCCACAATCCGGTCGTAAACGAATTTTGTTTTCTTTTGAAAATAATATAAAATTCTTTATATAAATTATTGTATGTTTTTCTATCCTTTTACATATTTTGTTATCAAATAGGTATTCAATTTTAAAACACAAAAATAATTTCATTTTATATTTATGGATTTTTAATTTTTCTTTTTCTTTAACAATACGGTCGTAACCGGCGCACAGTGGGAAATTTTACGAGAAGGCGGTCAAAATTCCATAACTTTTGACTGGATCGGTATTTTTTTATGCGATTTTTTGTGTTCGATAGGTGCGATAGGCTTTCATTTGCGCTATAAAACGTAAAATTCGACTGATAGGAGCAAAAGTTATGGGGAGTTCAAAATGCATTTTCATTTTTTTGTTGAGTTTCGTTGTAAAAGTTGAATATTTCAAATATGATTCTTTTATAATTTATCATTATTTCTCTTGTATTTTACAACTGATACTTATTTTTTATTGTCGAACTTAGATCCTGTCAGAAAATGCCAATATTTGGCCCCTGTAAATTTTTTAGTCGCAATATTCACAGGGGCCAAAGGTTGGCTTTTTTGGGATGAGACGAGTTGTTATAAGGATAAAACTGAAAAGGAATATTTTGAAAAATTCCCAAATAGCATTCTTGGCTATCGATAACATTTTAGGTAATTCAACTTTTATTTTTGGTTAGAGATGTATGTGTATTTTATTTTTATACATTAATACAAATATATACTTAAATCAAAAACAAATTATAATCTATAAACAATTTTAAATTAAACAATATTAGTAAAAATTTCTTCTAAATAGCTTTGGGTTTCATTTTCCAGAAGTTGTTTAGCTTCTTCCTCTAATTCGATCGAGGTTGATTTCCATTTTTGTCGAATACTGGACATATATGGATCTGATGTGCACAACAAAATAGTAATAAGATCTTAATTAGTACAACATCTGGACATTTTTCTTGTGTTATGCTCTGTAGTCTTTGTTTCTTTTTTCTTGCGCTTCTTCAGATAGATCTCCAATTGGTAGCATATTGTGTTGAACTATTTGTTCCCCATGGTATAAAATTTTATGAACTTGGCATATGTCTCCAAGAGTATTTTTTGTTATAAAGAAATGCTGTTTCATTTGCATACTGGCCAAATTTTTTTGCATTTATCTTTCTGCTACATGATATAACTTGTAAAATGATCTGGAATCGTCTTATTAATTCAAAATGTACTCCTGTGATAGAAGCTGCAGTTTCTGGATCGGAAAAGAATCTCCTAGCAGTATTTCCATCATTTGAATTTCCTTCTCCTTGTTTTGGCTGATCAATTATAAGGCCTAGGTGAAGGCATTTTTCTTGAATTGGTTTTTTGTTTGCTTCCTTTTTTCCACATTTTCTTTGTTTTTTTCTCACTGTTTCGCCTAACGGGCCAAATTCCAAATCATAACCCAATTGAAGAATATGCTCCATAAAACGAATTCTGGTATGGAGAGGGGACATTCCAAATTCGTATGCTTCATTGAAACTATTGTCTTGTGATGGGGGTTGGCTTAATTGACTTGATGTCTTTTGGCATATGGTACAGCTTGACTAAGACTTTGTTTCGGTTAATGGTTGTGCAACATTTCCATCGATCATTGTAAGGAACATTTGAAAATTAATTTCAATGCATTGGTCATCAAATTTAAATATTGCCGGTTGAAGTTTTTTAATTTGATCTTTTATTTTTCGAACTTCTTCAGTTATGACATCTTTAGTTTCCTTTTTGTAAACAAACTTTATTGGTCTGCAATACTTTGTTGAAGAGGGAATTTCATTTTTCCATACATCCATTTCTATAACTCTACTGGTTGACGGCTCTAAGCCAATATAAGTTTTTCTTAAACGTAATGGAACTAAAGATACCATGAATAAGTTAGCATCAGATGAATTTTCTGAATTACATTGCTTGTATTGTTTCTGACCAGAGCTTCCATCACATCCCCATTTAGAAAATAAAGTGATGCTGCAATTTTTAAGTTTTTTTAAACAGTCAGCATCAAGTGTATTTAATAATCGTTCTGCAGTGTGTTCGAGAAGAGCCTGCAATTTTACTTCTGCTGAACTTGAAGTTACACTAATAGCCGTTTGTGAAGGTAAGCACTCTTTGACAGAAACTAAATCTCGATATGCTGGAAAGATTCCACAATTTTTTTCATTGGTTCGCTTTCGCAGTTCTGTATACTGATTTTTTGTCAGTTTTGAATCCAAAAATAGTGCAAATGCTTCTTCTCGAGTAAATTTCTTTTCTTCAGTTGGTGTAGGCATACTTTTTAAAATCCTCTTTGTGCGTTTAGGGCTCGCTTCCACTATTTTTTTCAATTATTGCAATTTTTGTTTTCTTATTTTGCGTTGATTGAATTTGATGCCGAAATGAATCCTTTATCATTATTTTCACGTAAAATATAACTGCGTTCTAGTTTTTTTACCATTTACCTGCTCTTCCATTTTTTTAAATTAAGTTGCAATTTTCAGGTAATTAAACTATGTAGTTTATGTTGCGGCTATTTACTAATGTTTAACCTTTTAACTTACTCAGAAATCTAACGTGTTAGTCTATTTATGTCGCCTATTCGTTGTGCAGCATCCGTTCACCCACAATAAGTTCATAACAATAGCAATACCTTTACCTTCTCCAAATTAATTGATAACCTGACGTGCTAAATAATTTATGTGGCCTGAACTGCTTTATTTGTCGAAAATTCTTTAAGATCCACCTTCTTTAATTTCAGTAATGTTTCCTTGCAGGACTTATTTTTTGAACCGAATATCTTACCTTGGGTCACAGAAATTGCTGTAGTTCGCAAGGACGTATCCAGATGTGTGTACAATGGGGTATAGAAATGTAGGTTAGATTCTGGACTACAAGAGAGTATAGATTTTTTTTTGACGCATTTTGACGCTCAGGACTTATGCTCTATAAAGTAGGAAATTTCCGGGAAATTTCGACATAAAAAAAAAATAAAAAAATTAAATAGTTCTAGAGGTCGCAGAGTTTAATGCTTTAAACCACGTATAGCTAATAAAATAAACTAATACACAAAACTTATTCTGTCAAAAAATCTTAAAAAACAAAAAAGTTATGAGTTATGCCTTTAAGGCGCTGAGACCAACAATTTGTTATGAATTAATTTGTAAATAAATTTGAAAAAAATAAAAAAAAAAAAAAAAAAAAAAAAAAAAAAAAAATTGACTCAGAAATTCAAAACTATAACCAAATATTGAGAAAGTCCATTTCGGACCACCCTGTTCTCAATGAAATAGTTGAAATAGGGTTGAAATTTTTTGGCTCCCGAGGTTCACTAGTATTTACTTTCACATGAATAAAAAAATTTTAAAATCGGAGAACATAAAAAAAAATAATTTTGGCCGCCTTCTCAAAATATGAACCAGTGTGCGGCGTATGAAATAGAATTAGATCTATGTCGACATACGTTTTTATTTGACAACGTATCTACGTCGTACGCTTCTACGTTCATACGGTGCAATTGTGTTCCTACGGTCAAAAGTACTTAAATTATTGATTATGAATCTCGCAGTTAATGTCAGTATCAATACCCTGAATGCGTACTGCATTATTTCGACATAGTGTTGCAGTTTTAACTCAGCTATCGAGATCGGAGTACACTTTGACATGTCGAAAAAAGAAAAATGTAAATTTTTGCGCACTTTCATGAATAAAGTTAGAATTTAATAGTATTTTTTTTTTTGAAAATGAAAAAATATTGATTTGTGCCGCTTACGTCACTTTTCAAAAAAAAAGTTTAAAAAGTGGCTTTTTTTTGCTGCATACGTATACTTATTGCTGGGTATTGAGTTGTTGAGATGAATGTTTCTATATTTACAATCTAATAAAAGTCAACATTAATGACATATTTTTTAATTGGTTTTATTTTAAAAAACAGAAAAAACAGTTCTACTGTTATGAAAAGGTACATAAAAAGCCACAAAGTAAACAACCAAGAAAAAACACTTAAAATTTAAAACTAAATATTGAGTTAATTTTTATAATAAATTTTATCAACATGTGGAAGAAATATATGTCTCTATTTTTATCGCTGGAAATAAATGATGGTTTCGACATTTTCAAAACATTCGTCAACAAATTCTCAGCAGTTTTCAAACAATTTTTTGATGCAGTCTTAACCAAAATTGCATTTTTATATTTTTCCTCTCTCGTAGAAGTTTTATAACATATACAGTGATGTGCAAAAAAATAGAGCCACATGATCTCCAATAATTTTTACCCTTTATAAATCCCTCATACAAACAAGTACGCGTAAGAGAGTTGGTGAATTTTTTTTAACCATCTCTCACAAGTATAATCCCGTTATGTTTCAAATAATTTTAGCGTCATTATTCTTTATTTTATTATAAGTGTAAAGTTGATTGTGAAAACAGGTGTGCAAAAAAATAGAGCCAGTTTGGAAAAATTAAAAATTTTTAACCTCTTTTTAATTAGAAGTGTATGAAAAGGTAAGTTTAGTGTTTTTTAAATACAATTCGATAAAAATCTCACAGAATTTTTAAATAATAGTATTCACAATGGGCAGAGGTAAACATTGTACCTTTGAGCGCCGGGAGACAATAAAAAAAAATCCATAACGATGGAAAAACTTATAGAGAAATTGCCAAAATAATTGGATGCTCTAAGAAAATGGTGGAAAACGCCGTCAAATATGAAAATAAGGCAGAAAATAGAGGAAGGCCGTCAAAAATTACACCTCAGGAGGAGCGAAAAATTTTGCGCCATATTAACAAAGACCCTTTTGTCACCTCTTCCACCCTTAAAAAGGAATATAACCTAGATGTTGCTACCTCAACCATAAGAAGGCTTCTTATTAGAAATAATTTGAAGGCTAGAAGTAGTAGAAAGGTCCCATATCTAACTAAAAAACATCTAAAGAAAAGATTAGAATTTGCTCAAAATTATGTGGATTGGCCTGTAAGCAAGTGGCGAAATATTTTGTGGCCTGACGATACTAAAGTCAATTTGTTTAATTCTGATAGAAGCAGCCTTTCTGTACGAAGACCCCCCAACACCGAATTCCGTCCACAATACACCACAAAAACCATTAAACATGGAGGCGGAAACATAATGGTATGGGGCTGCTTCTCATATTATGGTACAGGGCCTCTATTTCGTATTGAGGGCAGAATGGATGCATCTTATTATAAAAATATTCTTAATGACATTATGATGCCTTATGCCGAATGGGAAATGCCGCTTCGATGGGTGTTTCAACAAGACAACGACCCTAAACACACATCGAAGCAGGTAAAAAACTGGTTTAAAAGCAATAATGTCCAGGTTTTAAGCTGGCCGGCACAGTCGCCAGACTTAAATCCTATTGAGAATTTATGGCAAATTGTAAAAATGGGTCTCCGAGGAAAAAATCCATCCAATAAAGATGAACTTTGGACATTTATTAAAGATGAGTGGAAGAATATTCCTGTAGAAAGATGCCAAAAACTTGTCGACTCAATGCCAAAGCGTTGCTCAGACGTTATAAAAAATAAGGGTCATTCCACGAAGTACTAAGGTGAAAAACAATAATTAGTGAGAAAAGGACCAGTTAATAAATAAAAAAAACTTTATTTCAGGTAACTAAATTTTGTGGCTCTATTTTTATGCACAGGCAGGACCTGATGTCTTATAAGAATTTAATGAATAAATATTAATTTAAATTTTTAATTTCCTTATTCGCATTATTTCTGTATTATTTAGTTTACGACTGAATCGAAATAAAAGAAAATGAATTAATTATCAAGTTTTTGTACATTAATTTTTGCTTGAAAAATGTTAGATTAAGGTGGCTCTATTATTTTGCACACCACTGTACATAAATCATTATTTTTACTGTATGGTACATACATACTTTAATTTTAGCAAAAGGGACTTTTCGAAAGTTCATTTTATTTGCTTCCAACGAGTATGTGCGAAAATTTTCCGGCAGCATTTCCATAACTTTTAATTTTGTTTTATTATTTGGCATTGTTTTAAGAAAATTTAGCAAATGAAGAGGACTATGAATTTCAATATTCTTTAAGTACCGGTCAATAACACCATGGACACAGTCCACTTCTTGAATTAAAGAATGTCCTGTTTCTGAAGACTTTTGTATAACAGCATCAATTATTTTGTTTAATGAACATTTTGATTGCGGTTGAGTTAATTCGATTTTTATTTTGAGGTACGAAAGAATCGCTCCATAATGTCAAAGTTTTAATTAGTGGATAATATTTTATTAATTCATTTAAAATTTTAATTAAAGTACTAGCAATATTGTTACCACTCCGACCACTATGAGTTTCCCTCCACAAGGCACAATAAGTAAAACTTGGAATAATAATAATAATAATGGTTGCTGTAAGATTATACATATTTAATTTTCGGCTGAAGTGCAGTTTACGGGGTGGGGTGTACGAAAAAAATAAAAAAATATGCCACCCGATTCAGAATAAAAAAAGGAAAAAACCAAAATTAAAATTTAAGGGGGCTAAGGCCCGTGGGGCCCCCTGGAACAAAAAAACTGCCCCGCCCACTTAGTGATATGTGTGGGTACTCAAATTAAAGGTAATTTGCTCACGATTTCAAATATGTATTTTGTTTTTTTATTATATTATTTTCCTCTCTAGGTTAATTTAAGCATCTGTTAGGTGCAGAAAAGCTTTAGTTAGCGAAGCCGGTATTTGTTATACCATAGATCATAAAAACCTTGCGCCCGTCCGAAGGCCGTCTATGCAGAGAAGCTTTAGTTAGCGAAGCCGGTTTTTGTTGTACCATAAAGGAGAAAATCCTTCCACCCGGCCGAAGGCTAATAGTTACAATAAAATTAAAAAAAAAACATTAAAAAATTCAAAATATTTAAAATCATGAGCAAGTTACCTTTAATTTGAGTACCTACACATAGATAAGAGTGGGATGGGGGCATTTTTTTTTGACCCAGGCCCTCCCGCCCTAAATTTTATTATTTTCGTTTTTCTTGTACAATTACCTTTAATTTGAGTACCCACATATTCCACCAAGTGTATCCAGAGGGCCCACAGGCCTCAGCCCCCTTAAATTTTTATTTTGGTTTTTTTTTTGTTTTTATTTCTAGATGGGGCTCAAATTTTTTTTATTTTTTTTCGTTCGCCCCGTTAACTGCACTTTTGCCTAATTTTCGTTTGTAGTAAAATGTTGAAGCATTTCCCTTAGGTAGGCTAAAAACACTTTGCAAATCATAGCAAACCGTTCCACTTGGTTGGGTCCATTATTTTATAAAACTATTTTTCACAACTTTATTTTCTTTTTGTCAACAGTAAAATTTTTTTTGAACGTTTTTGTATGAAGAATTTGCTGCAATCGCCAAACAGTGGCTTGTAGAGCAAAACAAAACTTAAAAAATTTTGAAACAGTTGATATGCAGCAAAATGAATGCTTTATATGTCAGAAACCACAAAAAATTTCGCTAAACAGATTTTGGATTCAAAAATGGGGTGTTCAAAATATATATACCCCATACCTAACTCAATTTTTTTAAAAATGGTCGGTAAGTCTAACCAATTCTGAGCTGACGATGTATTAATGTCTTAAGGTAGCAGCATACCTCCGACCTATCGATATTTTAGCTATGGTTGAATAATTTTGTGTGCATTATATTACAAATGCATTATTTACAAACAAAAACATACTTTGGTCGAAATCATTTCATACAATTTTTGAACATAATTAATTATTAAACAATTTTAAATTTATTTGAATAACATTTTTACATTTTGTTTACTTATTTTATAAATTGTTTTCTTTTTTAAAAACGTTTGTTATTTAAAGCGTGTTTTTTAGAGTGTCACAACTTTGAGTTGGCGTCACTGCTTTATTTCAGCTCCCATTTAACAGCTTGTAGTTGCTTTTTGTTAAGTTTGCTTTGAAATTCCGTGGGGCCCCCTGGAACAAAAAAACTGCCCCGCCCACTTAGTGATATGTGTGGGTACTCAAATTAAAGGTAATTTGCTCACGATTTCAAATATGTATTTTGTTTTTTTATTATATTATTTTCCTCTCTAGGTTAATTTAAGCATCTGTTAGGTGCAGAAAAGCTTTAGTTAGCGAAGCCGGTATTTGTTATACCATAGATCATAAAAACCTTGCGCCCGTCCGAAGGCCGTCTATGCAGAGAAGCTTTAGTTAGCGAAGCCGGTTTTTGTTGTACCATAAAGGAGAAAATCCTTCCACCCGGCCGAAGGCTAATAGTTACAATAAAATTAAAAAAAAAACATTAAAAAATTCAAAATATTTAAAATCATGAGCAAGTTACCTTTAATTTGAGTACCTACACATAGATAAGAGTGGGATGGGGGCATTTTTTTTTGACCCAGGCCCTCCCGCCCTAAATTTTATTATTTTCGTTTTTCTTGTACAATTACCTTTAATTTGAGTACCCACATATTCCACCAAGTGTATCCAGAGGGCCCACAGGCCTCAGCCCCCTTAAATTTTTATTTTGGTTTTTTTTTTGTTTTTATTTCTAGATGGGGCTCAAATTTTTTTTATTTTTTTTCGTTCGCCCCGTTAACTGCACTTTTGCCTAATTTTCGTTTGTAGTAAAATGTTGAAGCATTTCCCTTAGGTAGGCTAAAAACACTTTGCAAATCATAGCAAACCGTTCCACTTGGTTGGGTCCATTATTTTATAAAACTATTTTTCACAACTTTATTTTCTTTTTGTCAACAGTAAAATTTTTTTTGAACGTTTTTGTATGAAGAATTTGCTGCAATCGCCAAACAGTGGCTTGTAGAGCAAAACAAAACTTAAAAAATTTTGAAACAGTTGATATGCAGCAAAATGAATGCTTTATATGTCAGAAACCACAAAAAATTTCGCTAAACAGATTTTGGATTCAAAAATGGGGTGTTCAAAATATATATACCCCATACCTAACTCAATTTTTTTAAAAATGGTCGGTAAGTCTAACCAATTCTGAGCTGACGATGTATTAATGTCTTAAGGTAGCAGCATACCTCCGACCTATCGATATTTTAGCTATGGTTGAATAATTTTGTGTGCATTATATTACAAATGCATTATTTACAAACAAAAACATACTTTGGTCGAAATCATTTCATACAATTTTTGAACATAATTAATTATTAAACAATTTTAAATTTATTTGAATAACATTTTTACATTTTGTTTACTTATTTTATAAATTGTTTTCTTTTTTAAAAACGTTTGTTATTTAAAGCGTGTTTTTTAGAGTGTCACAACTTTGAGTTGGCGTCACTGCTTTATTTCAGCTCCCATTTAACAGCTTGTAGTTGCTTTTTGTTAAGTTTGCTTTGAAATTCTATTATGAATCGACTTACTACAGAGCAACGCGTGCAAATTGTTGAAATTTTTAATCAAAATAATTGTTCTATTCGTCAAACTCATCGTGCACTTTTTCCATTTTATGGCGTACATAATCGTCCTTCAAGCGGTTAATTCGAAGAACAATAGATCGTTTTCGCCACCAATTCGGCGAATGGGCTCAAGCTCAAATTGATATTGATTTTTTTGAATTTCACATAATGGCCCAATTAAAGATCGTGTGATTTAACCCCATTGGATTATTTTCTTTGGGGTTATGTTAAGTCACTTGTCTATGTCGATAAACCTCAAACAATTGAACACCTGAAAATTAACATTCGAAGAGTTATCGGCAAAATACGGCCGCAAATGCTGCGAAAAGTTGTTGAAAATTGGTGTTCCAGATTGCGCCTGCTACGCGCCATCCGTGGCGGCCACATGGCAAAAATCATATTTAAACATTATTTTCATAAAATTTTCTTTGCAATAAAGCTTGTTTAATTGATATTAAAAATATATTTCCTTAACTTGTGTTAATCTATAAAAAAAACACCCCTTATATAATCCCGAAAACCCGGGATTTCAAAAATCTTTACCGGTTGGCATCCCTAATACAGACACCATATTTTAGAGGTTTCCATAAGATTAAAAAAAAAAAAAATCGAAACATACAGCCGTACTTATAACTCAAATGTAGCATGAAGTAAACAAAACGTTTATTCATAATACACTTACCAAACTCTGGCTAACGATTTGCTTAACTCTTGTCTTTGCCAACTTGTTTAAAACAGCCGTTTAATGTCCAATAATTTGTTTTTTTTTTTTTAAATTTATTTTAATTTTAAAAACTTTGTAAAATTTTTATATGAGAAATTAAGCACAACGAAACAAAATCAACGTTATTTTCGGGAATACAAAAAATTTTCTATTCATCTATTATGATGTGCTAAATTCCCAATATTTATTGATAAATACACTGGAATTTATTATTGGGGGAAAATGTAGTTCCTATGCGCATTTCACTGGTTGCTTAGGCCAGAAAAAGCTAAAGAAACAAACAAACAAAACTGTAAAGCGAATGAGAATTACAAACAAAATCTTATTAATAAAAAAAAAATTATGTACTCCCAAAAATAACTTTGGTTATTGAAAATCTTTATTTAAAAATTGTGAAAATAAGGTTTGTTTTGTAAACAAAATCATGAAACAGGTATTAGAATAAGCCCAGCAAACACAGAAATACTCCATATGTATTGCCAAACGTATTGCCTGGATGAAAATATTATTGCGGCAATAATCGATTTCGTATTGCGGAAGATACTTCCTTCGGGAAGAAACGTGTCTCGATAGCATTACTCCTAAGCAATACGAAGGCGATGCTTCTAGATGATAAACTAGCAATATTGCCTTATAACCATTAATAAGAAAATAGAAAGATAGCGCCAAAATATCATTGGAATGATAAAAAGAACAGTTTGCATTTAAAAAAAAATTTACTTTTGTAGAAATAATATATTATATATAGAAAAATATATTTTATAATTAAATTAAGAAAACTGAAATAATTATGTAGTTTCCACCATATGTTCCAACCAATTCCTTTAAAATTCCATCCATTATGAGAGTTGAGTAATATCTTGATTAAGTTAAAAAGGAAAAAAAAATATATTTAACAGATTTATTTTATTTTTGGATATTGCTAAACTATTGCCTTAGGGGATATCTTCCATTTGTTTGCAGGGGACGTACAAATATGTTATAATTTTTTTTCTGCCTAGAAAAAAAAAATTTACTTTGATTATTTTCTTTTAGATGAAAATTTGGGGATATTGCTAAACTATTGCCTTAGCGGATATCTTCCATTTGTTTTCAGGGAGTCTTTAATTGCAGGACTTTTACTTACTTTACTTTATTTGGCTCTATAACCTAATGTTGGTCCTGACCTGCTTAATAAATGATCTCCACGCACTTCAGTCTTATGCGAGCTGTCTCCATTTTGTAATACCAATTGAAAATTTTATTATCACAAATTTTCAGCAAATTTATTATCTTTCAAATTTTGATGCTCTTTTTCACTCTCTTGTTGGAAGTTATTCGAGTACGTGAAGTGAACACTTACTAGTAATAATTATTGAAAATAAGCAATAATTTTCTATTATTAAATAAACCTAAAGTTACTTATTGTACAAATATTTAGGTCCTAATTATGTAAATCGCAACGCAACGCCAAAGAATTATATTGAAAGCAAAAACAAAGTCATATAGTTAATAATAATAGTTTGTGATTTTGTTGCTGCTTTCTACAGAAATTCATGTACCGTTTTAAAACTCTGTTTTTGCTTTCAATATAATTCTTTGGCGTTGCGTTGCGATTTACACAATTAGGGCCTCAATATTATTTGGAAGAAATTTGTAAACCGATCATCGCCTAAAGGCTATGTTAGTGAAATTTAATAAAAATAAACAAAGTGTTCTGGGATCGAATTCGATTAAAATTTTGAAAGCGATTTTGTTTATACTTTGACTACCAAATAGCTTTATTAGATTTAAACTACCACTCGATTTCGATTTCTAGAATATGCCTGCATATTTTATGAATATTTGATTAAAAGGGAGATTTTTTTCAGGTTCTTTTTAAACATTGTAATCTTGTTTATTCCGCTCCTACTTCGGCTGGAAAAACATTGGTTAGTGAAATTTTACTTCTAAAAACTGTGCTGGAACGCGGTAAAAAAGTATTGCTTATTTTGCCATTTATTTCCGTTGTAAGGGAAAAAATGTTTTACTTGCAAGATCTTTTAACTGCTGCTGGTTATCGTGTAGAAGGGTTTTTTGGCGGTTATACGCCACCTGGAGGATTTGATAGTATTAATGTGGCCATATGCACAATTGAAAAAGCAAATTCAATCGTTAACAAATTATTAGAACAGGGTAAACTAAACGAAATTGGCACAGTTGTAGTTGATGAAGTACATTTAATATCTGATCCAGGAAGGGGTTATATTTTGGAATTGCTATTGGCTAAAACGTTATACATGTCACGAAAATATGGTTTGCATATTCAAATTATAACTATGTCCGCTACATTGGCCAATGTGGAACTTTTAAAAAAGTGGTTAGATGCTGAATTATATATAACAGATTTTCGACCAGTTGCCTTGCAAGAAATGATTAAAATTGGCAATAAAATCTACGACAACAGTTTGAACATTTTACGATCTGTTACGGAGCCGTCGGTGAATGTCAAGGAACCATTTCCTGCTCTTCAAAATGACTCTGATCATGTTGCCCAGTTATGTATTGAAACTTTAGTAGATGGCTGTTCTGTAATAGTGTTTTGTCCTTCAAAAGATTGGTGTGAAAATTTGGCCTTACAGTTGGCAGGTTCTATACATTTTTTGGGAAAGCAGGGTGGCGAATGGGGAACAAGATTGAGAGCACAAATAAAACGACAAGCCATTGATGATGTCAAACAACAATTAAGAGATTTGCCAACTGGTAAAGTTTACTTTAAATTTTTATTTATTATGGTTAACGAATTTGTGATTTTCCTAGGTTTGGATACTGTTTTGGACAAGTGTATAACATATGGCTGCTCTTTTCATCATGCTGGCTTAACAACCGAAGAAAGAGATATTGTGGAGTCAAGTTTCAAATCAGGAGCGTTAAAAGTTATTGTAGCCACTAGTACTTTAAGTTCTGGTAAAAATAAATTATTTCAATGTAAAATAAATGTAACAAGCACAATTTTTATTTTAGGTGTTAATCTACCAGCTCGCCGTGTGTTAATAAGATCCCCTTTGTTTGGAGGTAAACAAATGAGTTCTGTAACTTATCGCCAAATGATTGGACGTGCTGGAAGAACTGGAAAGGTATGTTTAAAGCATTAATTTTATTTTCTTTGCTTAATAATATTTATAATTTTTAAGGATATATTAGGAGAATCAATTCTAATTTGTACGGAAAGTAATGCTCGTATTGGCAAAGAATTGATAACTGCTGATTTAAACCCCATAAGGTCCTGTCTTGACCTCGACAGCAGCGTAAGTTTTAAACATTCAATTTTTAAGCATTGCATTATTAGCAAAAATTAAAAATTTTTAGACACACCTTAAACGCGCTTTGTTAGAAGTAATATCTTCGGGTGTAGCTACGAGTAAGGAAGATTTAGATAGCTTTGTTAATTGTACACTCTTAAGTGTACAAAAACAAATACAAGATAAAGAACAAAGTAAAGATGAAACCTCCGATATTGAATATATTGAGGAAGTCTTGGATTTTTTAATTGAGTATGAATTTATACGTGTACAAACGCATGATGAAACACAAAAGCAACATTATGTAGCCACACGACTAGGCAATGCTTGTTTGGGTAAACGAAAAATCAATAAGACATTGTTTTTCAATAGCTAATACGTTTTTCTTTAGCTTCATCAATGCCTCCAACAGATGGTTTAATATTATTTGCAGAATTGCAAAAATCTCGACGTTGTTTTGTACTGGAATCAGAATTGCATGCCGTTTATTTGGTAACTCCCTATTCTGTATGTTATCAACTGCAGGACTTAGATTGGCTTTTATACCTCGACCTCTGGGAGAAGTTAACTCCTGCAATGAAAAAAGTTGCAGAGCTAGTGGGTGTAAAAGAATCATTTTTAGTAAGAGCCATGAGAGGTCAAATTAAATTAGATTACAAGTTAATGCAAATACATAAACGGTAAGTTTTATATATTTTTTTTTTAACAAACTGTTAAACCTACGTTATAAAATAAGTTTTTATACTGCATTAGCTTTGCAAGAATTGGTTAACGAGACACCTATAAATCTAGTGGCTACCAAATACAAATGTACCCGTGGAATGTTGCAAAGTTTGCAACAAATGGCCTCAACTTTTGCTGGAATTGTTACATCATTTTGCAATTCCTTGCAGTGGGATACTCTATCATTAATCGTATCACAGTTTAAGGAACGTTTATACTTTGGTATACATCGTGATTTAATTGACTTAATGCGTTTACCAGATCTAAATCATAAAAGAGCTAGAGTTCTCTTCGATGCTGGAGTTACATCGTTAGTTGAATTGGCAAGTGCTGATGCTCATAATATTGAAAAAATACTTTATAACGCTGTTAGTTTTGACTCAGCCAAAAGGCATGACAATGAGAATGACTTTGAAGCTGGTCAACGAAATGAAGCTAGAAACTTTTTTATAACTGGAAAATCAGGTCTCACAGTAGCTGAAGCTTCAAAAATGCTTGTACAAGAGGCAAGACAGTTTGTTCAATATGAAATAGGTGTGGGAAATATAAAATGGTCCCAAAGTGTGTGTGAAAATGATAGTTATGACAGCAAAAATGAGAATAAAATGCACATATCTTACAATAAAGATAATTTCCAGATTGTTAAATTAAAATATAAGTTAGATCTAACCATGGAACAGCCTAAAGATAAAAAGAATTTTAGTCATTCAAACAAATTAGATAACAATGAGAGATCAAAAGAATATCTAAAAGCAGAAACTAGGATTGGCCACAGTAGGAATGTAACCCCTAGCAATGAAACCCCGATTTCAAAACAGGATCAAACAGCCACTTCAAAACAAAATCTATATAATATTAGAGACTTAAATTTGAATGGCAAACAACATAACTCAATACAAAATGAAATTAAGGAAGATCAAATAAAGCAAAAAGAAAATCCAAATAATGAATCTCTTTATGTATCATTCGAAGACGATAGTATTAAAGCTAAAGCACTTAGGCCGAAAAATGTTAAATCCAGTTTAAAAATCAATCAAGAAGAAAATAACATAAAATTCGAAGATGATTCAAAGCTTCTTAGACTAAAAGAAAATGGAATATGTTGTAATAATGAAGTAATTGAAAACAACAGAAAAAATGCAAATAGTAAAAATCGAGGTGCTCCGGGAGAAAAACGCAAATCTTTGGAAAATGTTTACGAAAATTTAGATGTTACACCTCCCAAAACAACAAAATCAACAAGCCATGAAACAAATTATCCCGAGACAAATGTTAAAATAAACTTAACAAATAAAACTACTACTGCTACGGCAGCAAGCAAATTATCAAAACAAGAGTTAGGAATTACTCCACCGAATCTAATAACTTTCGTAAATAAAAATATTAATGCTGTTGATATTGAAGAGAAACCCAGTACAAGTAAAAAAGCCCAAAGATTGTTAAAAGCAAAGCAACTATCGGAAATGAAAAAACAAGAATGGGAAAAAAGGCAAGATCTAGAACAAAAACAAATAGATAATACAACTGAAAACAAAACAGTACCAACAACTTTAAATACCAAATCCATAACTCCTAACAATGTTGATAAACCCTTAGACAAGTCAGACAATTCTACCCCAAAAACAACGCGTCATGCTGAAAATGAAAATAATAAATCTCAACATTCAATAAAAAATTCACCAAACACTCCTATATCGATATATAACAAAGAAACACAGAAAACACCAAAATTACCCAGAAGAAGTCCACGTAACCATTTAATAAAAACAGAAGAACCACCTAAAATAACAAAAACTAAGAAATGTGTAAAAAGTCCTAAAAATGATATCTTTGAAAATGAAGAATCTTTTACTATAAACACAGGATTGAAAGAAATTCTAAAGGAAGCAGACAATTTTAAGAGACCAAGTATACCAGAATATAAAAATAACTCACCTGAAGATGAAATACCAAGTTCGCAACAACTTATTCAAGGTACGCCAGCTAACCAAACAAACTCTCCTCATTCTTCCCGATTTTTAAGATCTTTGCGTGCTACACAAAAGTTTCAAAGTCCAAAAACAAAACCTTCATCAGAGCTTGCCAAATTACAAAAACCAAAAGCTATAGAGCGTTCTTTAGAACCACCATCATCAACAAGCATAGAACTTCCCGATCTTTCAATGGAAAATTCTCTCATAAAAAATCCCATACAATTAAATGCTTCCCATATTCTTAGCTGTTCAAAGGTTGAAACAGATTCATCTTTGTTCAAATCTCTTGATATCATAGACATTTGTGGGGATCAACTACTATTTAAGGGAGCATTTAAAGAGTTTATGGCAAGCAAACGTTTGGGCTTTTGTTTAGGTATCCAACAGCAGAGTGGTAAACGCAAACCAATAATAGGAGCAAATCTCTTGTTAAATCAAGTTGCTGCTTCAGAAAAGGAAAACGAACCAATTAAGTCATATGAATTTCAAATAGATGATACAAATTATTTAGCAGGTATAAGTTTTTGTATATCGGAAAATGTTGTCTACTACATGAACATGCAACAGGTAGGATCTTGCAAAGGGCTAACGGGAGACATAAAGTATAAATATTTACGTATGCTGTTCAGATCGAAAGAGCATACTTTGCTTGTTTACGATGCCAAAGAACAAATTAAGATTTTGCGGAAAATTTTCAAGGACATTGGAGAACTTTCTGTGGCTTTGGAGGATCCTAAAGTAGCCAACTGGCTATTGCAGCCCGATAAAAATTATAACTTACATTGCTTGGTAAATGGGTTGTTTTAATATTGAAATTGTAGAACTTGTTTTGAAAGACCTTTATTTGTTTTTTACAGGCCCAACAATTTTCTCCGGAATGTTCATCTTTAGTTAATTTATGTGGCAGTGGTCGTGGTTATAATAGTTATGGTTTGGATTCGGATAGCGCTATTTTAGCAAAGGTTAGGTAATAAATTATCTACCATATTAATTGCTGTACCATTCTATATATGTATTCATAAATGACTTGCTGTTTTAGATCATCGATAGAAGCATGTGTCACAATACATATTTTAAAAGGACAAGTAGAAAATTTAGAACGTATCGGAACTGGTCAGTTGCAGAAGTTTTTTACAGGTAAACTTTTGTAATATCATACATTTTTACATAAGTTTATAGTTTCGATTTGTATTTAAATTTTATTTTTTAGAACTGGAAATGCCTTTACAGTTGTCTCTTTGTAATATGGAAGATATAGGTTTTCCTACAAATTCAGAAGCATTGCATAAATTGTTCCAGCAAATGGTTGATTGTATGAAAAAACTGGAAACTAAAATATATGAAATGCATGGTACAAAATTTAATTTAGGGTCGTCATCAGCCGTAGCCAGGGTAAGTAAAATAAAATATAATGCTTCACTGATACTACACAACGTAATAAAAGGTTTTAGGTTTACACCGCAAATCAAATGGTCGTATAAGTACTTCAAAACAGATTTTAGAAAAAATAGACTCGCCTATATCACAGATGATAATTACGTATCGCAAACTTAGTGTAACACTTACCAAAAACATACAACCATTATTAAAATTTGTTAAAAATGAACGGTTAGTTACCTAATTTTCTCCTAATGGAAAACAGTTTTAACATGTTTCTTTAATAGAATTCATGGTCAAAGCATAACTTTTACATCTACCGGTCGTATATCTATGAATGAACCCAACTTGCAAAATGTTGCAAAAGATTTTGAGGTCCAAATGGGTTCAGATAAAATAAAAATATCTTGTCGTGGAGCATTTTTTCCAGCAGATTCTAAACGATGTTTAATTTCTTCTGATTTTTGCCAATTAGAAATGCGTATATTGGCCCATTTATCCCAGGATTCTTCTCTTTTGCATGTTATGAAATCGGAAAAAGATATATTTATTGCGATAGCAGCACGTTGGAATAAAATTTCTGAAAATAGTGTAACAGAACAATTAAGAAATGGTACAAAACAAATTTGTTATGGTATTGTTTACGGCATGGGTATGCGTGCATTAGCAGAAAGTCTTAAATGTACTGAACAAGAAGCTAAACTTGTGTCTGAACAATTTCATGCTGCTTACCCGGGTATAAGGTATGTATGTTTTACAAGCATGTAAGGAAATTAAAAATGTATGTTGTTTTTTTTTTTTTTTATTTAGGTTATATACAGAGAAAGTCATAAGATTCGCTAGAAATAATGGTTACATTGAAACGATAACTGGTAGAAGGCGGTATTTGGAAAACATAAGTAGTGGAGAAGCGTTAATAAAAAGTAAGTATGTAATATAATTTATTATGACGAAACTTTCAGCTGTTAATTTTCAAAGGTGTATAATAAAATTCATATGTAGATCTTGATATCCTTTTGTACACGATAACTAAAAAGTTCTTCTAAGTTAAGATAAAGATTCGACGGATAGTTAATACATTTCACATTGTCTCCTTTCATATTTTTCGATTTTTAAGATCAAGCTGAACGTCAAGCCGTCAACACTACCATACAGGGATCAGCTGCCGATATATCAAAGAGCGCAATTTTACGAATGGAAAAAAATATTGTAAAATATCAAGACAAGTTAGGTATAGATCCTCATTCTGTTCGTTTAGTTTTACATTTACATGACGAACTTATATTTGAAGTGCCCGAGGAAAAAGCAAAGAAAATTGCTAAAGTGTTAAGTATAACTATGGAAAATTGCGTTAAACTTAATGTGCCTCTTAAAGTTAAATTAAAAATTGGCAGAAATTGGGCTGAACTTAAAGAGATTAAAATGTAATCGCATCATCTTAAATGTTCGCATGAAAAATTTCTATGAAAAATACTGAGTTTTAAAAATATTTTCTATATAAAATTCAATACGAACGTTTATGTACGAAATTGTTGAACAGGCATATATTCCATTTTTAAAGCCTGTTTTTAGAAAATTAATGTGCGGTTTTCACAACACAAGTGATTGAACGTGTAGTAAAAATGATATGAAAAGCAATCGATCTTTTGAGTGATTTTCATATAAATTTTACCAAACGTGCAATCACTTGTGTTGTGAAAACAGCACGTAAAACAAAATTTCGTGTGAGAAATAATTTCGAAAACAGCATTAAAATACGAAAATTTATTTTTGTTTTCAATATAATTTCTCACACAAAATTTTGTTTTCATTTTTTTGAAACAGGCAGTTGAACACTATTATTTAATTAAATTTAATACCCCATGTTAATAAATATTAAAATGTAATGGTTTTTTAATAAATTCGTCTTACTTCATATGTTACACTTAGACTTACAGGGTAACAAAAAAAAGTTATGACATTTTTTTTAAATTAAAGTTTTCAACTTAGTTTTCGCAAAAAACTTTACAAAGTCAATAACAACAAGGTGTAATTGGCGTTTGAATTTCGTTAATAAAATCGCTATTTTTGATCGTAGGGATCTAAAATTTTGCACGAACATGTATTTTGATAAAACCATAATCGATAAAAAAAACTCAATTTCGAAATTTTGTGTAGTTACGTCCGTTTGCATTTAATATGACGATATGTATGTATGTCCCCAAACTACGAAACGTTCTTAAAGCGGAATATGAGTGAATTTGTATTTCAGAAAATTTTTGAGAAATTTTTGAGTTTTGATACCGCGTTGCGAGAATCCTTTTTAGGAAAAAATGTGGATATAAAAACTAAAAATGTTACATTTTTTTTCCTGCAAAACTCGATTATTAAATACATACTAAAGAGGAATAGCACATATACTGGGGAATGGTAAATGGATTCCAAATCGATTTTCGATTTTTCGATCGATTTTTTTATTTTTTATTTTAAAGATTGATTTGCAAACTTATACCTTATATCACAAAGGGGGACACAACTGAATTTTTTTTTTGCAAAATACTAGAGAAATTTAACTTAGATTTTTACAGCAGGTAGATATGACCACTGTTTATCATTTTCCTGCAAAAAGTGAACATGTCGCTCCTTTATTGCAACATAGTCATATCTCAAAAAAAAAAAAATAAAAAAAATTAAACTTAGCAAAATGCGAAAAAAGTTTTCAAAATGTACCATTTTATACAGATTCAATAAAATATATTTAAGATAAAACAATGTGTGAAGAGGTTAATATATATTTTTTTTTCAAAAAAATCGGAGCTTCATATCTAGTCTATGATTGTGGCCTTGTAATGACGTCAAAATTAAGTTAAATCAAGCTGCTATGTGCATATGCAAATGTATATATGTACATACATTCATATCGTCATCTAAAATGCAAAAGGGCGTAACAAAAAAAAGATTTATTGCTTTTCCTATAAAAAATATATAAATAAATACATGTTTTAAAATATTCAACTTTATTATTTTTTAAGCTTTAAAAATAATGCTCTCTGAGAATTGGAGTTCGGCAATTATCATTAAAACAACTTATGAAGGAATTTAAAAGATTTTTCTTTAGAAAGTTCGAATGTTGCTTTTGTAAATGGCTTAAGAAATTTGAAATTACTCGCAAATACTACCTCATATGGGAATTTCTTTCTAAAGGTCCACCGTGACCGAAAATTTAAAAGTTATTAAAAACAACAACAACACTTCAGATATAAAGAAACTAATATTGTCTTTGTACCGGAGTGGCCAGGCTTAGGTCAGATCATCAGGAAACCTTTTTCCAAAGATTATAGAACTTACTTGCGACTTCAGATCGAGTCAGAAAAAAGTCAACCAATTGTAGCGGAATGTTAGAAGAATGTCTTGTTTATAATTCTTATTCGCTTTACAGTTTTATTTGTATAATATTTTAAGCTTTTCTAAAATCTTTGATAAAAGGTTGCCTAATGATCCGGCCTATGCACCCTGTGAAATGTGCATAGAAACTTTCCCTCAACAATAAATTTCACGTCATAGAGAAATCTTATTATTAATAAATTTTGTATTCCCAAAAATAACTGATAAAAAGGAACTAATTTGATAGATACAATTGTGGTTTTTTCATCACTGCAAAGTTAATTTTTTTGTTGTTGTACGGATTTAAATAAGGAAAAATGCAGGGCTGTCAGATATCTCGCCAAACGTGGCGATTTTGAAACGTGTTTGGCGGTGGGATGTTTGATTTAACTGGCGATTTACTTGGCTATGTTTACCATTTATATTATTTCAGCGATTTTTTTTAACAGTTTGTCATTTTTTGTTATCATTACGAATTTAAAAAAATCCGGCTAATTTTTTTTCACATGCTTTTTGCAAACCAAAGACATTTTAATGTTACATCGCTACGTTAAATATTGAAAGTTGTTTGACTAAAAAATTGTGCCAGGTTTCGCTGAATTACGCCTTTTTAATACATGGCCACAAAAACTACTTCTATTTTTTCACGTTCGAACCGCTACTTCTTTTGTCATTATCTTTGACCTAGAATCGCGCCCCCCATAAACTTAAGCATAGATAATAGTGCTTTCTTAGTGCTATAATTTAAGGGTTAAAAGAACTTAAAAATATTTGTTGTTTAAAATGTTATTGTATTTTTGATGCGTACGACTGTCACGTTCAACACTTTGAAATTACCCATACGTTTATTTAATGTGACGTATCTTTAAAATTGTACGAAATATAATATTGTGTTGAGAAAGTTACTTTGTTTACAGTTAACCTTTCATTTTAATTACCGATTCGACAACTCAAAAAAATGTCATAATTGTCACGGTCTTATATGATAAAAAAATAAACAAGTTCTAATTAAGTTGCTGTTCATAAAATGTTTAAAGATACATAATGCAAAAATAATGCATTATTATTTTTACACTACTCTAGTGATAATGCAATAATATTGAACTTTTGATGGTGTGTTTTAATAAAATTGCAAAAATAAAACATTATGTAATTGTCATAGAATTCAATTTATAAAAAAATGCACTTCTTTGAACAGAAAATAGGTTAGGTAAGGTTCCATTGGCAGCCGTGATCAAGCACAGCTCACGTGGGTCCATTAATTAGTTCCCTTTGTGTTACCATGTCACACCGTCTCCCATGGGTCCTATGTTGTCTGGCTGCTAGTGTTCCCACGCAGCCATCCGGTCGATTCAGTAAAGGAGTGAATCCTGTTTACATCAACAGCAGAGAGACAAGTTTTGTCCCCAAGGGCTCTTCGACCAAACATTTCGAGTCTTAGATCTCCGAAAGCCGGGCAATTACAGAGAAGATGTTCCGTTGACTCTTCCTCCTCCTCCTCGCCGCAACTTCTACCAAAGGCATTGTAAGGGAGCCCCAGCCTCTGGGCGTGCCTCCCAATGGGCCAGTGGCCAGTTATAACCGCAATCAGGTTTCTTAGATGATGTCTGGACAGCTGTAGTGCCCGCCGTGTCCTTTTTTCATCTATGACGGGCCAGATTTTCCTGGTTTCCCCACAGGTAGTTTCATCGTGCCACCTCCGACTGGCGATAATATGAAACTTGTGCGCTATAAGTTGCTTGCTCCTTGGGAGTGAAGCACCTACATTACATGTTGAACCGTCTCGATTCAAGGTGGTGCCTGCATGCGCCAACGAATCCGCCATGCAGCTCCCCAGTATGTCCCCGTGTGCGGGGAACCAATTAAGGGTGACCAGTGAATGTCTCGCTATCTCATCCAGAGACATCCGGCATTCTCGGACAATTCTCGATGTGATGAACACATTCTCCAGGGATCTTATGGCCGCCTTGCTATCGGTAATAATGTGAATATCCCTTCCAGATATTTCACCGTATCGGATGCGTCTCGCGGCTGTGTGGATGGCCATTATCTCGGCCTGGATGACACTGCAGTGGTCCGGCAGCCTCATAGGAATGCTCCAGTTTAGCTGCTCGGAGTATATGCCAGAACCGACACCATACAGTGTTTTAGACCCGTCCGTGAAGATTTGAATCGCATTCGCGGGAATTTGTAGGTCATCATAGTGGACCACGTTATCCAAAATGCTTACCGTGAAGCCAGGATCAAAGATCGGCTCGGGTGTGACATAATCAACATCCATGTGCCAATTAATTTCGTTCAGAATATTAGCATGTCCGATATTGAAATCCCTCCATGCTCCGGTGGCCCTTAGTCTTACCGCCGCGTTCGCAGCCAGCCTTTTAGCCAAAATGTCTGCTGGTAACCAGTTTAAAATCGTAAACAATGCCTTAGAGGGGGTTGTTCTAATGGCACCTGTTACCGCTATCGCCACCATTCTCATTGTACGTTCAAACCCAGTTTGATGACTCTTCACCTTGAGCGCCGGCCACCAAACAGCTGCCCCGTAGAATAGAATGGGTTTAATGACACATTCGTATAGCCAGTATACATTCCTCGGGTTAATTCCCCAGTTAAGACAAATGGCCCTCTTGCAGCAATACAATGCAGTTGCCGCCTTATTAGTCCTGGAAATAGTGTTCATCCTCCAGTTCAGTTTGCTGTCCAATATTAGCCCAAGATACTTGGCGCTGTCAGACATTTTCAGTGAGACCCCCTTTATCCTCGGGGTATCAAATTTGGGAATTTTGTATCTCCTTGTGAAAAGTACCAGTTCCGTTTTGGCAGGATTTACATCCAGTCCACATCCCTGGCACCATTTTGTTAGGACGTCCAATGCGGACTCCATTAGTTCAGACAATAGTCTGGGATCTTTACCCAGAGCCACAACTGCAACGTCATCCGCATATGCAACCGTTCTGCAGCACGTCCTTTCCATGGCCCTGAGTAGGGTATTCATATTCAGATTCCAAAGTAATGGTGAGAGTACACCACCTTGCGGGGTGCCCCTAGTCGCACCCTTGGAGATGTTCGAGGCGCCTAAGTTGGATTCGATACGCCTGTAGTGCAAGATGCTGCTGACAAATTGAATAATCGCCGGGTCGATTTCCAAATGTCTCATTGCGTTAATAACCGATTCAGGTCTAACGTTGTTGAAAGCGCCCTCAATATCCAGGAATGCAACTAAAGCAAATTCCTTGTAGTGCAGGGATCTCTCTATGTGGCCCACCAATGAGTGAAGCGCAGTTTCAGAAACAGAAAATAATATAGTGCATTAAAATGGTACAATAAACTTGCATTACAATTGATTGGGTTTAATGTAAAAAAGTTGACAATGCATTAGCATTTATCCCAGGTCTGTTTACTTTCAAGTTAATTCGGATTCTAGAAAACACCTGAATATTTACTTTTTTCAGCTGTTTGTACTTTTGACAGTTCTGTCGCAAGTTTAACCGCTGACATTGGGCGTTTAAACTGGCAAAAAAAATAAATAATCGACTACTAAAACACTACTTTCAAAGATTAATTTAGTCGCTGATCTTTATGTCAAAAACTGGCTCTTATAAACCTTCAAAATATTACATAGTTACTTTTATTTCAAACTTAAACATGATGAGCCGATGTTACATATTTTTAATAATATTAATAAAAATTATAATAAAGTGTTGCAATTAGAATAAAATGTTGGACCGATTTCGTTAATTTTTCATGGCTAACTTACTTTATATAAGATAGAAAACATTTTAAACGTTAAGGACTATTATTTCAACTGGACCTTAGTTAAAGATGGGATTTTATCTGACGTACAAAAAGTTTTTCATTATTAAAACTTTTGTCTAAAGTTAGCGATAAGTTGAAGGCAAGTTCATCCTACCTGGTATGTTAAAGTTGTAGTAATGAAAAACTTTTTATAGGTTTGATGAAATCCTACTTATCCTAACTTACGACAAGTTGTAATAATGACCCTTAAACATATATTTTATTCTTTAAACAAAATGGAAGTATGTATACGAAAATTAATCTACAATTTTTAAACAATTTAAAAGCATGTGTTTTTGAGTAAGTATTGAAGTTCATAATAATTTACAATCCTTCCTTTTGAGCCCATTCAGTCCATGAACCTGGATAGGGTTTAGCACTAAAAATTGAAAAAAAAAGTTACAAAACTTGCATTTTAACATTTTGTTAAATTACTTTTTAAAGCCATGAGCTACAGCTAAATCTGTAGCTTTTTGTGCTCTGCCACCTTTTAGACAACTGAAGATTAATGGTGCATCTACGGATGGTTTAGGGCGATTAAATTGCGTTTGGAAATCATGATCAGACAATTCAAAGGCCTGATCTAATTCAGGGACTATTGGAAGAAAGTTTATATTAACCACATTGTGAAAATTATTAAAAATATTATCTACTTGGTATATTGATACTGCCGGGTATGGCACCAGATGAAGCAACTTCATTTTTATTTCTTACGTCAATTAGGTAAACTTCGGGATGATTAGGCACATCTTTAACTTCTTCGTATGTTGCCATTTTATATTATTTTTAATTTATTTTTAACTTGTGTTATAATCTGGATATTCTGTGCCAAAGTATATAAAAATATGAAATTAACTTATTCCCAAAGTATTTATTACCTTGGTATTTATATGAACACAAGGTTGCCAGCGTTGCCAAATGTGCAGATTTATCTGTTTTTTTTTGCAGATTTTTGAAGTACAAAACAGTCTTGCAGATTTTTACTTTTAAACCCGTTTTTTTAAAAGAACTGCACTTTTTTCAAATTTATTTGAATAATACATACAAACAGGCATTAAATCTTCTAATATATAACAAGTAAGAGTGCTATATTCGGCTATGACGAATCTTATATACTCTTCACCATAGTGCGATAAAAACAGAGTTATATAAATACCGTTCTTGAGATATAAATAAATCCCACTTCTACAATCAATTTTGTCGGATGTTGTGTATTGATAACCAAGATTCTTACATGTATCTAATTTAGAAACTTTGGCTCTAGCAGCTCTAATGATATATAGAAATTTGTGATGTCTTAGTACGGGAGGTGCTACGCCCACTTTAGAGAAGTTGTGTATTGATAACCCAGCTATGTGTACCGAATATGGAAAATTTTTCTCTTACCGTTCTTTAGATATAAAAAATCTATTTTTTGCGACGCCAAATTCTTCAATTCCGCCCATATTTCGTCGTATTGATAACCAATATGCTTGTATCGAATTAGAAAACTTTGATCTTGCCGTTCGTGAGATATTCAAAAATCTTTGTATGAGAAGTTCCACGCCCACTTCTGCAATCCCGCCCACATTTTGTCGGTTGTTGTGTATTGATAACCAAGATGCTTGTACCTAATCTGGAAACTTTGGCTCTTGCCGTTCTCCATATATACAGAAATATAAAATGTCTCTGTACGGGAGGTGTCACGCCCACTTCTCCAAACCCGCCCATATTTTAGAGGTGTGTATTAATAACCCACCTATGTGTACCAAAAAAAGTCTTACCATTCTTGAGATATAAAAAAAAACTATTTTGTGAAACGCACACTTCTCCAATCCCGCCCACATTTTGTGAAATGCTATGTATTGATAACCGAGATGTCTGTATCTTAATTAGAAACTTTAGCTCCTTGCGTTCTCCAGATATACAGAAATTTATAATGCCTTTGTATGGGATGTGCCGCACCCACTTCTCTAATCCCGCCCATTTTTGTATATCTGGAGAACGACAAGGGCCAACGTTTCCAAATAAGGAGCAATCATCTTGTTTATCAATACGCAACATCCGACAAAATGTGTGGGGGATTGGGGAAGTGGGAGTGGCACGTCCCATACAAAATAGATTTATGTATATCTGAAGCAGTAAAAGTTTGCAAATTAGTTTAAATTGCTTCGATGTCAAAGTACACACCAGACAAAAAGTGGGCGGGATTAGAGAAGTGAGAGTTGCGCGAAATAGATTTCTTTAAATCTATAGAACGGTACGAGAAAATTTGTCTGAATTTAGTAAACATAGCTATGTTGTCAATACACACAATCCGTCAAAAAAAATGGAAGGTATTGGACAAGTGGGCGTGGCGTCGCGGCTTTCGTACAAAAACAATGTGGTTTTCGTATATCTAAAGAATGGCAATAGGTAAACTTTCCAAATTTGGTACAAATATCTTCGTTATCAATGCACAACTTGTGTGCGGAGGTGATAAGTAGCCGTGGCACAAAATACAATTCTGTATATCTGTCAAAAAGTTGGTGGGAGTGGAAAGTGTTCATGTTATTATAGATCTCTGTATATCTAGAGAACGTTAACAGCTAAAGTTTCCAAATTAATTAAACATAGCTTGCTTATCAATACGCAACATCTGTTAAAAAGTGGGTTGAATATTTGAATTGGGCGTGTTACATCATACAAAGGCAATATAAATTTCTATATCTCTTAAAAACGGTTACATTAAAAATTGCCCAATTTGGTACAAATAACTTAGTTATCAAACGAGATTTATGGTCAAAACATTTTACTAATTTTTCTTTCAATAAGAGTAGCGAAGCTCACTTGGTTAAGCTAGTTATTTATATAATTATATAATAAAAAATATTTATTCTAATGCCATAATATTATAACTTGTACTTCCAAAACCAGTGTCAACATCCAAGGTTGTTAAACTTTTTTTTCTCTTTTTATTAATGTAAAACTAGTTGTTCTTCACACCAAAATACAAAAAAGTAAATAATACATAATTTTTTTTAGAAACAATTAAAAATGCAGTTTTTCCCCATAAAAACAGTTCATTTTGAAAACTGTTTTTGTAAAAAAATATGGCAACACTGATCGCAACTCAAAACTCTCTTTTAAGGTGGTGTTGAAAACACAGCTGAGTTATATTACCCGTTTTACCGAAGCTAAAAGGACGTTAAAAACCAAGGGATTTAGTGGCAACGCCGGAAATAAAAATGAGGGGACCTTATGATTTTAGGAATTTGGTGGCAACGAAAGTTAGCAACAATTAAAAGAAATTTTCTAAAAATAAAGTTTAGCAACGATTTAACATAATTTTTGGTAATGTAGATTTATAAGAAAAATTAAAAACATCGACCGTGCAAAAATCCTCAGAGGCGTTCCAGAGAAAAGTAGGTTCATCCAAAATGGTCAGGAAAAATGTGAAATTCGTTATTTCATGGAAACTAGGAAGTGTCGGGGCATAAACTCAACGGAATATGGAATACCACCCAAAGATTTTAAAACATTAACCTCAGAGCCGTTCCAGAGAAAAGTGGGTTCAGTCTAAATGGTCAGGAAAAATATAGGATTCGTTATTTCAGGTAAACTAGGAAGTGTCGTGGCATAAACTCAACGGAATATGTAAAAATACTACCCATAGATTTAAAAACATCAACCTCAGAGCCGTTCCAAAGAAAAGTGGGTTTATCCAAAATGGTAAGGCAAAATATGGGATTCGTTATTTCAGGGAAACTAGGAAATGTCAGGGAATAAACTCAACGGAATATAAAAGAAGACCACCCATAGATTAAAAAACCGTTAGTTACGTTTAAGGTGACGATATTTAAGTTTGTCATTCCGTTAGTAATTTCTAGAAAATTGATGTTAGACTATAAAAAGTACGTACATATATTCTGGGTCCTTGTAAGTAGCAAAGTTGATTTAACGATGTCCGTTGAAATGGGTTTTCTGAAGACCCCAGATATGATGGGGACTCGGTTGTTATATAAAGGCCTGTTCTGAAAATCACTTTAACTCAAATCACGTATCTGGCGACCGGCAGAAGCCAATTTTTCCAAATTAGTTATAATCGTATTGGTTATCAATACAACATCCAAAAAAAGTTTTTTTTTTCATTTAGTAATATTTTTCCATACAAAAATATTAAAAATTAAAGTAACAAATAAGAAAGTATAGTCGGTCAAGCCCGACCATATGATACCCTACACCACGGTATTTAAAAACAAATTTTCGAGAGTGCAACCTATTTGGGACCCATGGAGAATCATGAACCCGCCTGAACAAAAAAGTTCTTTGTGTCAAATATTCAGCCCAATTATGAATACAAATTCCCCGGGAGTTTTTTCCCTTCTCCCATTTTTACAATTGAATTTACATAGGAAAAATGGGAGAAGGGAGAAAACTCCCGTGGAATTTTTATTCATAATTGGGCTGATAATCTCTCCTCGTGGCCCTATTTTTTTAAAAAAAGCATAGCTTATGTTTTTAATTTCATTAAAATCGGTTTGATAGTTTCTGAGAGGCAGAAATTGCCCCCTGCCTCCCCTCGTGTTCCTGTGATTCGGCCCATTTCCAATAGGCTTCGTCCTTGTGCCAAATTTTATCAAATTATCTTTAAAATTGCGACCTATACTTTGCGCACAAGGTTACATGGACAGCCAGCCTGCCAGTCAGCCGGACGGACATCGTTTGATCGACTTAGAAAATGATTCTGAGTCTATCGGCACAAATGCAGCACATCTGCACAAATGCATAATACCCTCCCCACTATTGTGGTGTGGGTATGAAAAGTGCGCAATTTGTCGAAATAAATGGCATTTAGATATGAAAGCATAATTAGAGCAGTAATATCCAGTGGAGATTTCCATCTTTGTTTCAACTGGTAAGTTTAGACCGTAGTTCAAAGCTGTATAAAGGCTTTTTTGGTATTGCCAAATTAGCGCATAACAAGCACTCTACAAATGCAACTGTATGACATTATTAGATTAGTTTATGAAAAAATGGAGATTGCAGCCTTTCTTTCGATACTCCTTTTTTATTATCTAGGGTTCAATTTCACAAGCCAAATTCTATAAAAAGTTTTTGATTTTATCAAATTTGATCTTCTAAAGAGACTCACTGTACCAATTTTGTGCATGTTGCAAAACTTACACAAATACACCTGTATTTAACGCGAAAATTTCAATGTGCTTTAAATTTATAGAAAACAGAAGATATTTTAAAATAACGTTGGATATACATACACACATATAAGGTTTATTTATACAAGAAACTTTTTCAATATCAAACATACATTTTTTACTTACTTTTTTTACGTTTTTTATTAATATATTTTAATTTTTACAAAAATATATTATATATACTTTTGACAAAAAACTTTATTATTGTTCACTCTTAATAAATTTAAATTTTACTAAAATTATAAAAAAAAGTTTTAAGGCATTTGATCAGATTTTTTGAAACTAAATTTTATACAGCTATTACAAAAAGAAAATTGATATGAGAGGTAACGTTGTAAAGAGGAAAAAAATATTAAAAATTGCACAAAATGTTTGTTTTGCTTAAATACGATGATATTATTATAAAGATAATAAATAAACTATTGCATTTAAAGTTCTTCTAAATAAACATTATTTCTCAATACATAAATACATATAAAATGTTTTAATATATTTTAATTAAACTGTTAATATGATTATTTACTACATAAATTTATATTATTTAGGATTTTTGTGTATCTTCATTTGTAAAGTTATAAATAGTATGCAAAATTAAAAAAAAAAAAAAAAATAAATACGTTTTTACAGACTCGTACATACATGATAAGACAGTTACAAAATAATTGCATTTAATAGTGTTTATTTTTTATGTGCTTAGTTTCGTTTTTGAAACTCTTTTTGTATGACAGCTTTTGTGTTGCGGGCATTTTTTATTTTGTTTTATTAATTAGTGAGCGATTTTGCCAATTTCTTAAGCACGGCCTGTTTTTTATTTATGTACAAAATTACATAAACGATTTCTCAAAATAAAACATATTAAACATTATAACAACAAATAAAGGCATTGATTTAGCAAAAAATAAGTGTTTATAACTTTCTAATTTTTTATAAACTCAAGACAGAAATAAATATATTCAATTAAATAAACAAAGTGTTGTGAAAACATATTTTGATTTAGAACTAGACACCAGATGATTGTTTGCAATGTTCACTTGTTTGTTTTTTATAGTTCGTACATTAGCAGCGTTTCGATGGTGGCACTAGGTGTTCAGGCAAAATATTGGGCAATTCATTACCTTCCAATTTAACATTGATTAGATGTGAAGCTAAAGCAAATTCATCTGAATCCAAAAAACCATCGCCATCCACATCCGAAAGTTTCCAAATTTTACTTAGTACTGAGTTGGGTAATTTTGATTTTATTAGCTCTTGTTTAGCAGCTGTAAGTTTATAAATAGTAAGTATAAAACCAATACTGCATGTTTTATAAGAAAGTAAAGCTTACCCTGTCCAGAAATTTTGCCATCTACAGGAGAAAGTTTATTAAATATAACATCTGTGCGTTCTTTATCTCTGCTGCAAATCCAATCGTGTTCTCCGAAACCTGCATCGATACCTTCACCTTTCATGTAACCGAAAGGTGAAACATTATCATCAATTACACCTTCGAAAGCACCACCTACAAATAATGTAAAGAAATATAATAAAAGTTAATTAAAGAATTTATAAATTAACTTGTATGTAAACTTAAATGTATTTATTGTTTTGCTGTTATTACAATTAAAATTAAAATAAATCTTAAAAATTATAGCACTAGCAAGCGACTTGGGCTATCAGCTTATGAAAAATGATATTTTTTAGTTGGATTTCAAAATTATTAACATGTTTAAGCAATTCCAAGGCGAATTCATTACAGGTGATCTTAAAAGCTCTGCTGATAACTTTTTTGGCTTTGTAATTGTTGGATGTCAAAATTTGGTTTGTTATCATTATTTCTGTTTTGTTTATTTTTTATTTTTTTTTGTACTTGTTATAGTAACGAGATTACCTGCGATTCAACAATTTAAGAAACTACATATTTTTCAGAAGTAATTGTTAATTTAGAAGATGTAGTAAAATAAGAGAAGAGTTGTTGCAAGAAGATTGTAGGATTACCAGTTAACAAGTGTTGGTGGGTGAGTTTTGTGTGTTTTAAACGAAGTCTTGTAAAACATTTATTATAATGACAATTCGCATGGAACACAAACTGCAGTCAAAGAAGAAAAACTGTTGCTTTTACTTCTGATTCATTAAATGTAAACAGTCGATGTCAAACCAACTCAAAAAGCGAAAAGTTGTGCACAAATTTTCGTTTCTTGTTCGACAGTTTTTGGTTTCGACTGCAGTTTTTTAAACCCTGCTTAAAACTTATACAGAGCACTAGCAAACGACTTAAGCTATCTGCTTATGAGTTATGATATTTTTTTAGTAAGATTTCAAAATTTTAACATGTTTTAGCAGTTCCAAGGCGAATTCATTACAGCTGATCTTAAAAGCCCTGCTGATTACTTTTTTTAGCTTTGGAATTGTTGGATGGTTTGTTTCTATTTTTGACATTGTACAATGATTTTACAAATACAAATTGCTTGTGGTTTTTGTACTTGTACTGAGATTACCTGTAATGAATCGCCTAGAGCAATTTATAAATTACGAAATTACATATTTTTCAGAAGTAATTGTTGTTTTTGTTTTAAATATAAATTTCTATGCGAACGTTGACGTTCGCAATCGTTAAAAAGGCAGTTAAATTTAATCTTCATATTGTCATCTAAAACGCAAAAGGCCCTATTTAAGAAATTGAAAATTTGAAAGGATAAGAAAAAAACATTTAATACGATAAATTGCATTTAACTGATTATAATAATTTTTTCTTGAAAACCTACCAGATGTTTTGACAATTAACAATATTGCATATTATACAAACTGTTAGTTAGATAGGGCCGTTTGTTTTTTGTCAATAAAATCGCTAATGCTGGTCGAAAGATTTAAAAAGTCGATTTTTATGTTTTTGTTATCTAGGGCCTTTTTTTCTATATTGATATTATAAAGCAGAAAAATTTTTATTTTTCTATGTTTGTAAGAATCTCCGAAACTGCCGGTCCGATTTAAAAAATTCTTCCAACAAAATGAAGAATGGAAGCTCCTAACGGACATGTGCTGAACCTCCTATATAGGCTGACTTCCTAAACGTATATTAACAATGTATCAATACAGTATTTAAACCGAGTTGATACATTGTGTAGTAACTTTTTTAATACGTTGCATATTAATACTTTGCAACACTGAAATCGTTTAGGAACATTTATATGCATTGTATCATTCATAATAAAGCGAACAATGGGGGAAGAACATATTTTATTGGAAAATGTCTTAAGGCCCAACCATTATGTGCTTAAGTTGGCTTTAGCAAATGTACGAATACATGTAAATCATATGAGGCAAACCATATTGAACTTAAGGAAACTTTTTGTTAAATTTTATGAAACTGTCATTTGCTTAAGCAAAGTGCGAAACAAATCGCACATTCCGTACGGAATCAAATGTTTTTTGATTTAATTTTGGTTTTTTTAAATACATTTAAGAGACTTTTTGTTAATTTTTGACAGTAGGTTAAGCAAGGCTATGCATATTATGGTTGGGCCTTTAGATTTGTGCGAACAGGGAAACTCCAGCCTCAAAATTGCTGTAAACATTATAAAAAGAAAACATAAAAATTATGCGTAACTGAATAGAGAAATATTATAAACTGTAACAAAAAAATGCTTACTTATCTTCCTGCGTCGTCATCGTATTTTGTCTTGCATTCGCTTTGCATCTACTTTTATTTGGATGCCTTTGTTGCTTTTCCTTGCGTATTAACTACAACAGTGTTGCAAAAGGGAACAAAATACATTGTAAAAATTTTCATGGTTGCATTTACGAACACGCTGCAATGTATTACTACAAAGCAACATGCGTTTAGGAAGTCAGCCATACTCAGAAAGTAATAATTATCTTTTTAGAAAAGAAATATTAAATCAATAGTTTCCGTAGTAGTAAACAAAGCCATTTTAACGTGATAACGCTGTTCACTCTCCATTCCGTTTCGAGTCTATCTGTCCGCGCTCGACCGTCCCTGACCGAATGCGAAAGTAATTTTTGCGTTTGCTACGCTTTATCGGCTAAAAAGCTGAACCGATTTTGTTGAAAATTGGAAATATAGGCCTTTAATCTTTTTAAAACTAGGACCAAGAGGGTGACAAAGGGAAAATTACAGCCTCTCCGAAAATATCTTACCGATTTTGATAAAATTTAAAACATATTTAGATCGATCTAAATATGCACACAGACTTTTAATTTTTTTTTCAAACCTTGGAGCAATAGGAAAAAGAAAAGCAATTTCTGCCTCTTCGACTCTATAGTTAGTTAAAAATTAACTCTGGGCGGACAACACCGCGGGCACATCTAGTCCAATTATTAAAACAAACAAACTAATTCCCCAAATATTCTACAAAGGTAAATATTTAAATTAAATACATAGATATGTAAAGTACCCAGCAAAAACTTTACTTACCTGGTAAGTTAGCAAGTAATGTTGGAGAAAAATAAACACTACTTATTTTTCGGCTGAATAACTACTTATTTTTGTTCGAGGTGACCACTGAATTTAGTACTTAAGCTTCGTACAGACGATGGTAAGATCTTACAATATTGGTAAGCAGCGTTGCTTAAATTGCATTAAAATTGGTTTAAATGTTTTACAACTGTTTGAACATTGTAAGCTCATTTGTATTTGCAGAAGTGCAAAATTAATGCATCTGACAATCGCACCATTGTCAGAAAATTATTGCTGTTGGCAACGACTGCTTACAACATTGTAAGATCTGACCATCGTCTGTACGAAGCTTTACAATACACTTACTAGAAGCCAACAAATATATAGTTATTATTTAACTACGACTAAGTTAAATTTTAAGTACTTACAATATACTTACTAGAAGCCAAAATATCACTAGTTATTATTTAGCGGCCAGTAAATTACATTGTAACTAGTTATTATTCGACTATAAGGGAGTTAAAAATATGTAATTACTCCTAACTTACGGGAGGCGAAAAAATCACTACTTCCGCAAATACCGGAAAATAAGTAGTAAACCTAATAAATATTCAAATCAAAATTAAATGCTATTTTAATTTTTTTTTTATTAAATAACTTTTATTGAAAAAAAAAAAAACAAAAAACTATTTCGGAGTATATACATATGCACAAGTGTAACTTAAGTAAACTTTAAATTCATATTGCATTTTTAAATTTTCAATGCCACAACTATGAAGCACTTAAAATTTTAAAATTCAAAATTAATCTTTGCAGAAATCAACAACAAAATGACAAAATATTTTGAACTTTGTTTTTGCTTTCAATGTAATTGTTTGAAGTTGCATTGTGTTTCAAACAATTAGCGCCTTACTTAACTTCCCAGTTGGCCATGTCGTGCACGAATCATCAATGATACGTGCACGACAATGTTAATTCCTGCACGACACGTAAGGGACAACTAATGCAAATCGTCGACGACATTTTCAAACAAGTGTCGCGTAAATCGTGCACGACACAAAGAGAGACAATGTCGCTCAGCCTGTCGTTGATGACTACATGCACGACATTGTCGTCCATATAGTCGTTGATGACCACATGAACGACATTGTCGTTCATATTGTCTTTGATGACTATATAGACGACAAAGGATTCTACTTTATCGTCAACGACTGCGTATAAGACAATGTCGAAGAAGTTATAGGAGTTACAGCTTACACGACAATGTCGCCTATAAACCTAAATGAAAAAATATACAATAGCACATACATATTTTTAGAATAAGACCTAAGTCTTTGAGTTCTCAGACTTGACTGACTGATTTTCTTCACTTTGCTTTGGTTGTTTTTTATTATTATCGTTATTTTACAGTTAATTTTTTTTTTTTATTGGGAACAAATTATATTTGTTTGTTTAAAAGACAGCTTACAAGACAATGTCGCTCATATTGTCGTGCTTAGAAGTTGATAAAGGACACCTTACAAGACACTGTCGGTCATGCTGTCGTACATACACTTTAATACAGGACAGCTTACAAGACACTGTCGCTCATACTGTCGTGTATGGTTGTTGATAGAGGATACCTTACAAGAAAATGTCTCTCATGTTGTCGTGGATAAGCTTTGACAAAAGACAACTTGAAAGACAATGTCTGTCATGTCATCGTTTATTAACTTCTTTAAAAGACAGTGCACTCGACAATGTCGAGTATTTTGTCGTCCACGACATTTTCCTCAAAATTGTCTTGCAGAAATCCTAAGTGGTAGAGGACATGTCGTGCATAAATCGTTGACGACAATGTCGTCGACGGCAGTTTGGCCAACAGGGTTACTTATGAAATAGAAATGAAAAAATATTTTACATATTGTCAATTTCAATAAACAACAAAAACAATTACAGAGTTATTTATAAAGTCATGAATTAATGTAACTTAAGACCTAATTATGTAAAACACAATGCAACGTCAAACAATTACATTGAAAGCAAAAACAAAATCAAAAATATTTTGTAATTTTGTTGTTGATTTCTGAAAAAATTCATATTGCATTTTTAAATTTCTAATGCCACAAAATATGAAGCATTTAAAATTCAAAATTAATCTTTGCAGAAATAACAACAAAATGACAAAATCTTTTGAACTTTGTTTTTGATTTGAATGTAATTGTTTGAAGTTGCATTGTGTTTTACATAATTAGGTCTTAAGTTACATTAATTCATGACTTTACGCACAACTAATTGCCTGTGTGGTTGTTGTTATATTTTTTCACTTTTGCTTTTTCGCAAGGGTGCAACTTGTGACGTGAATACCCCCAATATGAATTCATATGAATTGTTTTTAATAATAAGCACATAATCAAATTTATCAAAATCAAAATAAATATTTTTTAAATTCAAAATCTTCTTTTTATCTGCCTAATGATATTTTGATATTTTCATATTTTCTTATAAGTGGTTATCTGGCGATATTGCTAGTTTATATCTAGCAGAATCGCTTTCGTATTGCTTAGGAGTATTGCCATCGAGACAAGTTTCTTTCCGAAGGAAGTTCCTTCCGCAAAACTGAATCGATTATTGCTGCAATTATATTTTTTATTCAGGTAATACGTTTAACAATATATATGGTGTATTTCTGTAGTTGCTGGGCTTAAAGTCATAAAAACTTTGCTCATATACATACATACATACTTACAAATAATTTATTTGAAATCTTTCTATTTTGTCTACTTAAATTTAAACGGTTTTATTTTATTGCAACCTTTCAATTAGTAACAATTATTTAATGGAGGTTTTTAGTTTTTTATACTTGGCATTTGACAGTGTTGTACTCTACGCCATACTACTTTAATATTTCAATTTTATTTTTTCAATTCTACTTAAGTGTGCGCGCATTTTCATCTGTTTGCAAGTTGGGTAAGTGAGTGAGTGCATCCATCCAGTTAAGATTCATATACTATTTGTTAAGTTTGTGTTTTGTGTTTTTATAAAAAAAAAACAAACAAACATACATACCCAACAAACACGAAGTCAAACCTTTGCTATGAAATGACTTTATCATTTGACATCAAACACAATTCTCAAACGTTTTTCCATTGTTTGTTTTAACATTTAAATTCTAATTGATAATGATTTAAAAATAAACATTTGACATTAAAAGTTTTATCAATTTGATGTCAAATTGGTATCAAATCGTCAGGTGAAATTACAATGATATGCGCCAAACCAATGAGCCGACGAAATGTTAAAATCAAATCAAAACTAAACTTGGCAATACTAAAGCGAAAAATAAATGTAAACATTAATATAGTGTAATATATAATAGTTTAATTTTTATTTTTATTAGTTTGTTGTATGATCGCGGTGCTACAATCGTCAAAAGAAAAGAGAGCCAAGTATTTCGTCTTTCCAAGAATTAGAAGACGGAAAGAACATTATTTCATATTTTAGCTATGGTGCCGAATGTTTATCTCACAGTTTATTTAAATAAACAATGAATTTTAATTAAAAAAATAATATATTTTTATTTATGTTCCACATTGTATTGTAATCCACATTTGAAAAACATTTGAGAATAACGTTTGAAAGCAAGTTGAAAATAATGGCATTTTTCAATTTGAAAATAATTTCCCCTTTTTGTTGAGAATGCTATGATTATCAAACGTTTGATTTCAAATAATTTTCAATTAGAAATCAAACCCCCGTGTTTGTTGGGTAAATATAGTACATACATACATATGTTTACATGTACATATATATATGCAACTATGCCATGCAATTATGAATTTAGTAGATTTTCTTTTTATTTGTACTTATATCCATATATATGTACAAAAATATTTTACTTTAGTAAATTATACATTCTACAGAATATGTACAATTTTATGATTGGCGGCAATTGGAGTTTAGTCTCTCAATTTTATACATTCGTATTTTAAGTTTATGGATTACAATTGATTTGCTTTGTTTAATAGATGACTTTAAGTTTGTGCGTTCAAAGAAAAAAAAACGTTTCACTTTGAAAATATTTAAAAATACATATTAATTAGACAAGAAAAGAATCATCATTTTACGGAAACTTCAAAAGGTTCGGTTAAATTTGTTCAAAATATTTGTTATGAATTGAGTTAAGTTTTAAGTATTTTTTTTCGCGTTCGACATCGAAAAGAACAACGTCTTATTCTAAAAGTTCCTACTTTATACTACTTCTAGAAATTTTTGTTAGAATCGCTTTACTTACGAAAATTGACTTGTTTTCTTTTAGTTTTGGTATTTTATAAACTACTAGCTGTTTGGTCCCGGCGCTGCTCGGGATTTTCTTAACATGGCGTTTACATTTGCCAGTACTGCCAAGACAGTAGCAATTCATTCAAACTTTTTCACTAATACATAAACACTTTTACAGCTATTTTGTTTTGCATTGTTTTGCCAACTAACCCTACCCAGCGGGAAAACTCAGAAGACCTTCTTACTTCAGGCCTTTTTAAAGGCCTGCTTAAAAGATTTTTTGATTCAATTACTATTCTTATCTAACTGCTAAAGAAGGCCTCATAGAAGGCCTCGGCTCTTTCGTATAAAAGATAAGATACACCTTCCACACTCGCTTCTATGAGAAGGGAGAGCGGAAGGCCTTCTCCGCAATGACAACGTGTGTAAAAAAGATATGAGTATGGAATGGAGCAAGAAGGCCTTGTACCTCCAAAAGAAGGGGTACAGAGGCCTTCTAGAAGGCCTTCCTACTCCTTCTTTTTCCCGCTGGGTACGTTTCCACATGCAAGTAATTACTTGCAAGTAGTGTATACGTATTATCAACGAAAAATCGAGGAAACAGCCGATTGGCTGAAAGTACAAAAATTGTGTGAATGTTAGTGAAAAAGTGTAAGTGTATTGATTATTTTGAACTTGTACTTGCATGTGGAAACGGGGGGTAATATGTATATGCTTACTGTCTTGCCAGTACTGACAAATGTAAACGCTGTGTAAGTTTATTATTTAACTCATTTCGAGTCATTTTCAGTGGCGCCATCTGTCTGAAATTGGTGATATCAACTTATAAACCTTCGCCGGCTCATGCTCAACAACTTTGCTAAAGATCATAGCATCGTCAAATGCAGAGTTTACGATTTAATTCATACTGAGTAATTTTCAATGGCGCCACCTATTTTGTTATTCTTCTTACTTGGTCAGAGACCATTCCGAATTGGTACGAATCATCGAAATCGGTCCAGCCGTTCTTTAGTTATAAACGTAGTAACTAACGCCACTTTCTTTTACTTCTTACACTTTCTTTTTTGTATAAGTATTGAACATCGAAATCCATCCATTTTTTTGCTATTCGCAAGAGAATTTAATTAACTTTCATTTATGTTATTATAATGGAGGGCGCTTAATATAAAAACAAGATTCTGCTTGTCTTTTTTTAAATATTGCAATTCAATTGTACATATATATGGGCATTACCAGAGAATGTCAACCACCACTCAAATAAAAAAACTTTGAAACGTTTTTAAAATATGATATATGAAAAAATTCAAACTTTACTATGCAGAGCTACTTATAGCTAATTACAATTTTCAAAGAGCAAAAACTAAAAGTTTAAACTGACTATCAGGGGTGTTCTGGAACCGAAAACGCAAGAATCTGGAAGTTGTTTTTAATACACTTTTAATCTAATTTTTATAATTTGTGGTATAAAATTCTGTTTAATAGAGAAATATTTGTATAGTATTTGTAACAAAATTCTTTTATTATAGAAATATTATTAAAAAACGACGTTTAGTATTCTTGCGTTTCACGTTTTCGATTTCCAGAACATCCTTGTAGTATATCTTTGATTCTATTTAAAAATTCCAATCAACTATTTTTTTCTGGCTATTAAATTCAGGTATTAACAACATTGCAATTATACTTTTAAATGAGTGGTACAACTACAATGGTCAAGATCCATAAGGAAAGACCAAATATCTGTGGTTTTCACGAATAATCGCGTAAGTTATATAACCAAACTTTTCAGGAGAGCAAAAACAATTATTTTTTTCAATTGCGGCTTCTGTAGATGCTTTTTAAAACTTTTTTCTTTACTATCCTCTTAACAGTGACTTTCTACGTATTATACATAGTTTTCATGAAAAAATCCTCACAGGATCACAATCTGTAAAAGGATTAAAAATGCATATGTTTGATTGACTCATTAAGTGTGTGCAATATAACATCATATCTCCACATAAGTTCTTTTTTGTGAAAATAAATGTTATCATTTTAATCACACATGACGACTTACGTTGTTATTTTTAGCACACAAGTTGGCGACATATTCAGAGTTTTTGATACTTATAGCACAACGTATGGACTTAAAATTACAAACAACCGCTCATCTGCTGTTGTTGCAACTAAAGAAGTCAACAATAAACGCACATGTACATATAAGTTGTTATTAATAGAAAAATTTTCAAAAAATACTTTCATATTTTTGGCACGAATAACAACATAACATCACATATGCTTTTTATTTGGAAACATATTCAGCAATTTTACAATTTTTGGCGATGTATGTCGACATAAATCGTTATAATAGCAAAATATTTTATTAAACAGTTAACTTAAGTTGTTTTTAGCAGAAAAAAATTAATAATACTACATTATATTCTAAAAAGCTTAATACTTATAAAAACCTAATGCAAAATGTAGCACTTTGACATCATTATCTCAATTTCGGTAAAAACCGACTTACGCGATTATTCGTGAAAACCACAGATATATAGTTCGATTAGAGGTATATTTTTTGGTCTGTTTTGGATTCTATGGCCGAATATACCTTCATTCTTGTTTGTTTTAAATTTTTGTAAACGTATATTTCATATCTTTTAAATACTATAAGAGAAAAATCTGTAACGTATGGTATGTCACGATATTAAATTTTGCTCATTATAAAACCATACAAAAACAACATTTTTTCTAAAGAAATTTAGAAAAAGCACCTCCCACAATTTTCGTATATTTTTACATTCACCTCAAAATCTTTTCCGTTATATATCACGTACGGCATGCACCTATTTTGCCCGAGATTTTGGACAACAAGGTTCCGAATGTGATGTTTTTTTTTCATATAGAACCCTCTAAATAAAACATAATGATAAATATATTTGAAGGTTACTACTATTTTTGCAAAATCTCTACATACTCTGAAGGCGTACAAATATCACGTATGAAGAATATGGAAATGCCCATATGTATGCCTAAAGAAAAACACTGCAAGTTTCAGTGGCAGATTTCTTTTTAATTAAAAAGTGCGGAAAAAAGTAGGATTTTAATTTTTTAATTATTTATGTGTTACAAATAAAAATTACATTTTAACATAATTTACGGAGAACTAACAACGACCCAACAAACACGAAGGCAAACCTTTGATATGAAATGACTTTATCATCTATATACATACATTAAAATTAATGTATGTATGTTTATTTGTTTGTTTGTTTGTACCTTATCGCCGCCTAAACCGCTGAACCGATTTTTATGAAAATTTTACATTATATTACTGATGGTCTGGAAGAACCTATAGGCTATATATTTTTTTTAAATTTTAGGTGGGCGTGGCATAAAGGCAATATACATTTTTGCATATCTGGAGAACGAAAAGAGCTAAAGTTTCCAGTTTTGGTACAAGCATCATGATTATTTGGGCGGGATTGGATAAGTTGGCATGGCACAAAAAATATTTTTTTATATCCAAAGAACGGTAAGAGAAAAATTGGTACACATAACTTGTAATCAATACACAACCTCTCTGGAATGGTGGGCGTGGCATCTCCCATACAAAGACATTATAGATTTATGCATATCTGGAGAACGACAAGAGCCAAAGTTTCCAAATTAGGTACAAGCATCTTGGTTATCGATAAACAACATCCGAAAAAATGTGCGAGGGATTTTAGAATTGGGCGTGGCACCTACCATACAAACCTATTGATATCTGTGTGTTTGGAGAACGGCAAGAGCCAAAGTTTCCAAACAAGGTACAAGCATATTGGTTAACAATACACAACATCCGACAAAGTCTGGGCGAGGTTGGAGATGTGGGCGTGGCATAAAATATTTTTTTTTTTATATATCTAAAGAACGGCAAGAAAAAAATTGTCGAAATTTGGTACAAATAGCTGGGTTTTTAATACGAAACATCTGTCAAAAAGAAGTTGGGAGGACCATTCAAAGGCAAAAGAGATTTCAGTATACATATCTTGAGAACGTAACAGCTAAAGTTTCCAAAGTTGGTACAAATTGCTTGGTAATCAAAAAGTAAAGGCAATTATAAAAGTGGGCGTTGCACAAAATATAATCCCGTATATCTGAAGAATAGTGACTGTAAATTTGGTACAATTAAAATAATGGTTATGAAACTAGATTTCTGTATATCAAGAGAACGGCCACAGCTACAATTTACAAATTTCGAATATGTAATAAGCTTCGTTATAAATTAAGTATTAAGTAATTATTCGATTAACCGAATAGTATTAAATTGTTCGATTATTATTCGATTAAATTTTTACCTCGAATAAATTTTCGCGCGATTAATTGAATACCCTACTATTTACATGGTTATGTACTATTTCAAAAAGTTTTTAGGATTTTTCTTAAGTGTGGAATTTTTGGCAACACAATATTAAGGGTATTCATTTCAGTTTTTTTATTGGTTGGAAAAATGGAAAAGTGGAAAAATGTAATTTTTGTTACAACAAACACAAGGAAAAACTTTTCCACCGAAAGTTGCAATTTAAACAAGCTTTAACCAAGTGTAAAAAAATCAGATTGGAAAATTACAACTTTACACTTTTAAAGAGTTGGCAATTCATAAACGTCAAAGTGAGTGTGGTTGGCACTCTATTAAAAATGTTGTTATTTTTCACAAAAAGTACTAAAATTTACATCTCTTTTTAACATAATCAACTACGATTCATAAAAACTCCCTTTTAATTAAATCAAATTTTATTTTTTTTTAAAACGTCGTTTTTCAAAACAAAATTAAAAATGAATTCTATAAAAAAAAATATTAAAAATCAACGTAAAAATGATGTGACAATTAAATACTCAATTAATTCACTTTCAACAGCGTTTATTTGGCATCATGAAAAATATCAATTATTTCCAAGAATTATATTACAGATTTTTTTTACAGTTAAAACTTTTGTACGTTTTACTTTTAACTAAAAAAAATACCGTTCACGTCAATAAGAGTGTAATTTTCCTTTTTTCCATTTTTCCAACCAAAAAAAATTTGAAATGAATACCCTTATTAAAATTTTGTTCGTTTCGATCAGAGCGTGTTTTTTTTAATGGAACTCAAATTTGTATTTTTTTTTTAAGTTTTTATACAATATACAACCTTTCTTTTTAAAAAAGACTCGATTTAAGATGTAAAGTTTGTTCGCTTTTTTGTATGTACGACTTGGTTAAAATATTTACTAAGAAGAAATCACTTTGCTTTAGTATGTAGTCTAAGTAAGAAATATAAGATTTTTGAATAAGTGCTCTTGTTTACTATTTTTCGTAAAGGAACCATTTTTAAAATCTGAGAATAAAGTTATGATTCATGTTCTGGAAAACGCAGCGGTTTGGAAAATGTCCGAGCGATTTCCTTGCATTTTGCTATTTTTCGAAGTTAAGTTATATTAGCTTTAAAAAGAAACAACCAAAAATAGTTGTTCACAAGTCAACAATTGGGACGGATAACTGACAAACTCACAATATTTTTTAAATTGCACATTATTAATTAATATCATGAAAAAATGTTCAAAGTTTTCTTCAAATAAAAAGAAATAATATTAAACTTTTATTGTGCTTCATTCAATTTTCTCTCTAAAGTGCAGTTTCAATACAATAGACCAAGTCGTTAAAGTATACTATATCGATTTAAAAACGCCAAACTTCAAGATTTTTCGTATGTCAAAAATGGGTGTGTATTTTTTTAAATATTAGTGAATAAATTTTTAAGTGTATAATTGCACATTAAAAAAGAATACAAGTGTCATTTTTGATATTATAGGTGCAAGTATAGAAAAATGAATGTTTCTTACTTTTTACATTGCTGAAAGTTATCGCGACAATAAGTCTTTACTTGGTTAAACAAATCAATAAAACGCTCTCTTACATTTAACTGTACAGGCTCAACAATCTCTACAGAATGGGAGGAATGAGAGGTGGAAATAGTATCTTCTAAAATAGTGTAAATGAAGAAAACAACAATAAGAAAAAGTTTCACTTATCAGATACATACATATATTAAAGTTTTAATTAAAATGAAATTAAAGTATGTATTTTGAAATAGTTTTAAAGTACTTAAGTCGTGGTTAATAAAAAAAATTAGAACATGTGAAGAAATAGAAAAAAAAGAAACAGAAAAAAAAACAAAATTATGTATTATAATAACCACACACCTTTAAAATGATTTAGCAATTTAACGCTAAACATGTGATATAAATTAAAGTAAATGAAAAAGAAAATAAATATTAAAACGTACACACATACAAGTTTATATTGTGGTTTAGAAAAAAAGAAGAGAAACATATTAAAGTAAATATGATTTAGTCTAAAGTTTTGAAAAAAAAAAAAAAACTAAAACTCAAGATTAAATTGTTGATTAGATAAGCGTAGTAACTAATACTCATAAATCAACTTCGGCCATGTTCTCCAAATCTCGAAATCTGGTGAAATTAAAGTCGATGGAGATTTTTAATTTAATATTTTAAAATCAAGGTAGTTTTTCTGGGAAAGATACGTGGTCTTGAAAGTATAAGTTATGTATATAAAGGGGAATATTTTTATGAACTTTGAAAACAGGATCATTTTTAAAATTTGTTCGATTTCGATTTCACTCAAATTCGATTTTCAAAACATCGCAGAATAATTTTTAAATATAACATAATTTTGTTTTAACACTTGGCAAAAATTAACACGAAATTTTAAAATATTAATGTATGTAATTTAAAAATTGTAGCTTAAAATAATGATTTAATTTAAAAAACCAAACATTTGTTGATGAAAACAAATACATACTAATATACATAATACACAAACTTCTTAAACAAATTACAAAATTCACTATTTAAAAGGTCAGAAGACTGTTACACATTAAAGAGATGTCGCAGCCAAGTTCACTAAACTTGAAGTTGACGAAAAAAAATCTACAACATTTGCAAATAAAAACACACCTATATTATCCAATTAGGGTTTCTATTTGGGAAAAATATTTTAAAAATTGATGGAAATTTTTAGATGGGAAATTTGGGGTATTTCCAACCACAAATTTAAACCTTAATTTAAGTTTTTGTAACATAAAATAGCACTAACTGCTAAGTTTTATTACTGTAGTAATTTTTAAAACGATTTGCTTTCTAAAGTTTTTTATGATGTAGTAAATGGCAAGCGGAGGTTAGACTTTTTCTGGGGCCTAATTCTGGCAGTCGTGATCGAGTAATTTCTCGATTCGAAAGCAATTTAATATCTAATTATTGCAGTTAATACTGAACGAATTGGAATTATGTTCTCAGTGTTGTAAAGAATTAATTTAAGTTTCATAATACATACTGAAAAAATAATTTTGATTCGTTCAGTATCGACTGAGATAAAATTGCTTTCGAATCGAGAAATTACTCGATCACGACTGCCAGAATTAGGCCCCTGAACTCTTGTTTGAAATATATTCCAAACCATACAAACGATTCAGCTTTTGCTGATTAAGGAAGTTTAATTGATGTCATTGATTGCCAATATGCAATATGATGATCGATGACATCATCCAAATTTTGTCCCTACCAAACCCAAGTAGCACGCGGGTTTTCCCCACGGCATAGCCAGGCCACAGAGGTATTCTTGCCCTGCCATTTCCCTAAGCCTTCTGGTACGATTTACGTTTGATGCCAATCCTACAGCGAGTCATGGAAATGCCAATTAGGCCGTAAACGAACATGTCTTCCAAGAGACAGCCTTGTTTAGCCAGACCGTCTGCACTTTGGATTCCCAAGCACCCACTGTGCAATGGCACCCATGCCAGCGTTGCCCTAAAATGTTTCACAATCTCATTTAGACACTAGTCAGAGCTACAATGGCACCTTTGATGTCCGTTTATATGTATATATTTCACGATAAGTTATAATACCTCAGCCAATTAGCCGCACGCTTTATGGCAAGAATTTCCGCCTGCAAGACACTGCTATAATCCGGCAGCCTAAAAGGGACATAGATCCTGAACGCTACCACTTCTCATTTTACTTTGTAAAAAATAAATGGTTTTATAAATAAATTATTGATATTTAATATCTATCGTTTAACGAAATTTATACAATATTACGTGGAAACCATACTGTTACAACCTTAACCTATTAAAAGCGCTAAATAAAAAAAAACGTTTTACAGTAGTTCCCGCTTAAGTGCGCAATCAACGCATTTATAAAAACCTCGCTTAAAAAACTCAATATTCATTTAAAAGTACTTTTTTAGTTATAAGGGAAAATAAAATTTATTATATCTAGTTCTAATACGAAATTATTAAAACTAAAACTAATTCAATAAACATTCTTACATAAATTCATATGCACATACATATTTATTAAAACCATAATTATGTTATGTATGTATGTATGTAATATTTATTTTATTCGACCTTTATTATTTTCAAGTACATATTAATAAATTGTCGAGCTTAAGGTCTTTTTTTAAAACTTTATTCAAACCAATATTTCGGCAAATGTTAACGCCGTGTTAATATTATTAAAACCATTTATTATGTCTTCCTTCCATGGTTTCAATTTCATTTGTCATGATTTTCGAAATTCAAGAGAAATTTACTTTTTTTACTTCAACTGCCATTTTAAATATTTGTGTTGCCATACACATAAGTACAAAAAAAAACTTTTAATAACTTTATAAATGCTTTGCCGGATGTTTAAAAAACACAAGTTTTTTGGATACGCATTTAAGCGATTTATTGTCTTCAAATTTATGTAGTTTTGGACAAAAACAATAAATCATTAAAACGGAGAACGAATTTAAGCGAGGTCATTTAAGCGGGATTTTGTTCATGTAATTATGTGAAAAATTTGCTTTCCAGCACATTTTGCTCATTTAAGAGGGGAAATCATTTAAGCGAGGTGCATTTAAGCGGGAACTACTGTATTTACAAGTTAATCAATTTTCTTAGCTTTTAATTAAAAAAGTGAGTGTACATGTGTCATGTGCCCAGCTAAGTGAGAAAAACTAACAAAAAAAACTAATAAAATAATACAAAAATGTTAAAAGAAAACAAAAAAAAAAAAACACATTAAATTAAGAATTTTCAATATCATTGCCATTGTAACTACACTGGTAAAATCTGTATTTTTTTGTTTTTGAAATTTCGTCACCGAACTTTTTAGTGAGAGGTAAAACAAAAACAAAAAAAAATTAAATAAAATAAAAGAAAAATAAATAAGGCATTTAGACATTCATTTTTATGTATCACAAGGAAAAAATATTTGTTTTCAAAGTTCATTCACTTTTATTATAGTTTTACATTTTGAAAATGCGGGTTTCAAATTATTAATCATAATTTAAGTTGACAAAACAGTTTCTTGTACTACATACATATATTGATTTATAAGCATTATATTTTAAAAATAGAAACTAATCACAAGATATTTTTTAAATAAATATAAATGGAGGATTCAAACGGTAGATATAAAGTCATACGTTCGAGAACGCTTAATCCAGTGGTGCTTACCGTTTTTTAGGTTGGCTCTTGTTTTCGAGAAACATACCGTTATTTCGAAAATGGAGGATTTGGAATTTATTCCCTGAGATTAAAAAAGGCGACTTTATTAAAGAAATTGAAATGCCGAGTACACCTTGTTGTTATTGATATTGTAAAGTTTTTTGCTTCTCCTGTAAACTTATAAAAAGAGTTTTTACGTTATTTTGTATTTGTTGCTTAAAAACTAATAGCAATAACATATTCAATAGGAGAGCATAAAATCAAACAGAATAATAAATTGTTTCTTTTAATTCTTGAGGTGGAGATCGCGTCTTTTGCGTATGTTTCTTTCCTGACCTTTTTCAAGACGCATGCGAAAGTAGAAAGAATCCTACGTCATGCATTCGTTACTTATATGCATTCTACGCGTTTGCTGTGTAACTTGTCAATACAATTTTACAGTACTTCTTTTTGGACAGATGCATAAACGCACTGAACGTTTGGTGTGGACCTGCAGCTTTAGTCGTCTTGGCCAGTGTTACCGTCGGATATTTTCAAAAAGTACCAAAAAAAGGGGATATCTACAAAAAAAGTGGCACCAAAAAGTGGAGTTTTTAAAAAAAAAGGGTTACATCTTTTAAAATTAAAATAAGTACACCACATTATGTATTTTTTACGTTTTTTTCTATTTATTATAATTTTAAATTGTTTAAAACTAAAACAAATATTTTGTAAATATGAGGGAGTTTACACGGTGTCTTTTCAGACATGTCTAACAAACACGTCTGTTTTGTTTGTAGGCGATCGGGGTAGAGAAGAAAGAGGGGTTGCCAAACAGACACGAAATGAGCTCTCATGTTTGTTTATATGAATTTTCATGTTTTCAATTTGTATGTATATGTAAATTACACTATTAGACATGTTTGGAAAGACATCGTGAAAAGACAAAAGGTTTTTGGTAGCATGTTCAAAAGAAAATGTCAAAAACAGACATGTCTGGAAAGACACCGTGTAAATGTCCCCTATTTCTCTCGAGAATTAATTTTTATAAAATATTTACTTTAATGTTTTGGAAATTAAAAAACGTTAAACTTGTTTTCTGCCAAACATGTTTTTTTTTGGATTATGACATTGTTGCAGCAAATAGAAGATATTTATGTAATGTGTTTTATATATACATTTAGTCACGTCACAATTATCAGATACACCAGTTATTGTAATTTCGGATGATGTCTTGTACCACAATTAATAACAAAATACATAGTTTTATAATTTTATTCTACAGTCAACCTAATTACAAAAGTTGTAGGCCCAGGCACACGATGTGGACAATAAAATTTCTTTCGTATATTTGTTTTGAAAATAAAAACAAATTTTAGTTTTTATTATTGTTTTCAATATAAATATGCGAAAGAAATTTTCTTGTCGACACCGTGCGCCTGGCAGCCAAGCTATAATCGGATGAAAACAAGAAATCCACTTTAATACAAATAAATGCACGGCATGCATACATGCTACTAAATTTAAGTGCTAGTGTTTTAATTTCTTTACTATAGCATATTTAGTTTTTATCCAATTACGTCTATTATTGCTTCAAATTTTTGTAATCAGGTTTATAGAACAAAACTATAAACCTGGATTTTGTTATTAATTGTGGTACAAAACATCTTCCGAAATTACAATAATTGGTGTATCTGATAAATGTGACGTGTTGGGAGAAAACTGTGTTCATATTCGTCTTTAGCATTCCAAAAACATAAGAATCAGTTGGAATGGTTAAACAATCTTTTTCAATGTCGTCCTGTGCTACATATTTATTAATCGTCAGTTTCATACAAATTTTACAATTAATTGTTCTTACAACGACTTCCATACATTCGTAAAATGTCTTTAGCCTATTTGTTACTTTATTTTTGATTAAAGCTAACTTAGTAAAAACACGCTCAGCAGAAGCACTACTATGTGTCAATGTAAAAATATGAGAGACCTATTTGTACAAGTTTGAATATATATATATAGGTATATTCATCAAATCTATTTTTCAAAGTTCCTATTTCACGCCAAAAATCTTCAGCATTCAAAATTTTAAATATGTGTTCATAATTCGTGTCATTTACATTACTTTCTAGAAGTTTAAATTAATGTATAAATGCATCTGGGTCAGTTATAATTTCTTTAAACTCTGAAACTAATTCGAAATAGTTTATATCTTCATTAGAAACTATAAATATTGGGTCTAAATACTTCAATATATTGAGCTTTTTGTTTTTTATATCAATTCTTATTATCAATTCATTACACAGTTTTTGGTAAAAACTTAGATTTTACTTTTAATGTCAATTACACAAATTTTAGACAAGTTTTCGGTACAAAACAGTTCGGTAAAAAAAAAGTATTTTTTTTTGTCTCTCCTGAAAAGTAGTTGCTTTTGAGTTACGAGGTTGCGGATATGTGAGATATCTTTATCCCCTTGTTCATGACAAATAAAATAGGTTAAAAGAAAGTTTATTAAACCGATTTTCAGCTAACGACGCATGACAAGAAAAAAATTTCACATAAACTTGCTTACATATACATATATTAAAACCGTTTTACATATATTAAAGCTAGGGGTTATAATAAAACAGAAATAAATAAACAAAAATAAAAAAAATTTTAAGAAACGCTTTTCTTTACCTTAATATATTGATCAGTTGTGAACACAGAATAAACATGAATACCAAAAAAATCGACTAAAAGTCAAAAAATAACAACATTTCAAACAACATAAGCTTTTAAATCAAAATGGAAAACAACTCACACATCCCTTAAAGAAAAGCGTGGGGCGCCCATACCAACCTAAACTTAAAAAAAAACATGACTGCCGTGAGTACATTTTAATATTTCAGACCGAAAGAAATACAACCAATCATGTTTAAAGCTACCAATTTTCAATAATTGAGCATTTTGTTTCATAACAACGCGCCCCACGCTTTTCTTTAAGGGATGTGTGAGTTGTTTTCCATTTTGATTTAAAAGCTTATGTTGTTTGAAATGTTGTTATTTTTTGACTTTTAGTCGATTTTTTTGGTATTCATGTTTATTCTGTGTTCACAACTGATCAATATATTAAGGTAAAGAAAAGCGTTTCTTAAAATTTTTTTTATTTTTGTTTATTTTTTACTTTTTAGTAACGAATAGCTTTAATTAATACATTACAATTTACATTTACATTTACGAAAATAGTTATAAATTTAAATGAAAATATTTTTAATATTTAGGGGTAAAAACTGCAGTAAGTAAGGAATTCATTAAAAATTTTTTTTAGCCAGGATGAAATCTACGTGGGGCAGAATTCTTTTTGTTAAATGCTTTTTTTAGCCGCCTTTTACTTAACGCAAATGGATGCAAGATTTTATGCTGCGAAGTGAATGTAAAGAAAAGCATTTCACAAAAAAAAAATTCTGCCCCCCCCCTAGATTTAATCCTAGCTACGCTCATGTATTTGTGTATTGTCATCGGAAATATGTATGCCTGCAAAGTTTCATCCATTTGCATTGAGTAAAAGACAGTCAAAAAAGCATTTTATAAAAAAAAAAATTTTTGCCCCCCCTAGATTTTTTCCTGGCTACGCCCATGTATTCGTGTATTACCATCGGGAGTATGAATGCCTGCAAAGTTTTATGCATTTGAATTGAGTAGAAGGCAGTCAAAAAAGCATTTTACCAAAAAAAAAATGTTGCCCCCCCTAGATTTTATCCTGGCTACGCCTATGTATTCATGTATTGTCATCGGGAATATGTATGTCTGGAAAGTTTCATCCATCTGCATTGAGTAAAAGGCGGTTAAGCTAACGTTACAAGATTTGATTTTCCGAAGTGAAGCTAAAGAAAAGGTTTTAACCCCCCTCCCCTAGATTTTATCCTGGCTACGCCCATGGATTCATGTATTGTCATCGGGAATATGTATGCGTGGAAAGTTTCATCCATCTGCATTGAGTAAAAGGCAGTTAAATTAACGTTACAAGATTTGATTTTCCAAAGTGAAGCTAATAAAAAGCATTTAAAAAAATTGTGGCCCCCCCCTTGATTTTATCCTGGCTACGCCCATGAATTCGTGTATTGTTATCGGGAATATGTATGCCTGCAAAGTTTCATCCATTTGCTTTGAGTAAAAGGCTGTCAAAAAAGCATTTTACCAAAAAAAAAATTTTGCCCCCCCCTAGATTTTATCCTGGCTACGCCCATGTATTCGTGTATTGTCATCGGGAATATGTATGCCTGCAAAGTTTCATTTATTTGCATTGAGTATAAGGCGGTTAAATTAACGTTACAAGATTTGATTTTCCGAAGTGAAGCTAAAGAAAAGGTTTTAAAAAAGTATATTTTCCTAGCGTAAAAAGTATCAAAAAAGTGGCAAGAATCGCAAAAAGTACCACATTTGGGTGCATTTTGTAAAAGTGGCCAAATAGTATCTAATGGTGTTTTCTTTTCTACAAAAAATGTGACATTTTATTTAAAAAAAATGCAATTTGGTGTCTATTTCCTAAAAATTTTGCTAACGAAAAGGATGAGTTTTTTAGAATAAAACAAGCCACCCTTTTCGGGAACAAAATTTTTAAGACACAGGCACCAAATTGCATTTTTTTCAAATAAAATGTCACATTTTTTTGTAGAAAAGAAAACACCATAAGCAGTCGAAAAAGTGGCAAATTGCCACTTTAGTGGCACTAACGGCAACGCTGGTCTTGGCTTGCACCATTGTAGTAAAATGTTCTCTCATTGAAAAATCTTGTATGTATTTGTAAGTTTTAAGATTTTTCTGCTTAATTTTAATAATTTTTGTGAGAATAAAAATCTAGTTTTGTGTTACTTCGAAGATACCACAAACTCCATTATCAAAGCCACTGCTACAGACGCTTATCTGCTAGCTATCAGTCTTCGAACATTATTAGAAAATACGGAAAAAAACTTATATGGAGAATATTTCAGAGTCCCAAAAATTCAATAAATAAAAAATTTTAACACAACGCTCGAAAATTTTAAAGACAATAGATATAATAACGTCTTATTGAGCTACCTAACATGACTCTTCATTCCAAAAGTGTTGAAAACGCGGTCATCCCTACCCTTTTTTAAAGTTCTGAGAACTGACCTTTATAGTGTTTGTGAAAGTCCTATAAGATAATTTCTAAAATTTCCTCGGTCCATTCTACGCTGTAATTCAGCTAAAGAACAAGTCTAAAGATACCTTAGATCTTCTAATTTTCTTGAGACGCATTTCCGCGCTTAGTTGCACAATGAAATGTTATACCCAAAATTGTCGCATCTAAAAGACTCTTCCACTGCAGGTCTGCTTCAAACGGACTTGAGAAATCGTCTATCTATGCAAAAGTTGAGAGTGGTTTGTTTAATAAATTTTAATTTTAAATATTAATTATCTCTTGCTCGGCTTTTTTTTTTTAAAAAGAATTAAATTTTTTAGCATGAATTTAATTTCAATTTTTTTTTAATTTTTTTAATCTAATAATTATCCATTTTACATATTGATAAACTCTTACATTGTAATTTTGTGTAATAAAAAAATTACACTATGTACTTGAGTTTTGTTAATTTTATCTTGAATTTAATTAAGTTCTATCGAATGTATTTTTTGGTTTGAATAAAAATGGTGTATTTCGTATTTTAAATACATACATGTTCATGACGTAAAAGTATTTTGTATGTGAAATACGTACAATAACCTGAAAGTATTTTGTATTTTAAATACATGACCAGCAAGTATTTTGTATTTTGGATTTTAAATACCGCAAACCATGTATTTTGCCCAACACTGCATGTGTACTATGTTATACTGTTATCGAAACCATGTAGTTAAAACCCCTTAAAAATTAAATGGATGCTTGAAGAATATCAACATTTCTGCAACAAAAACATAACCGAAAAAGAACAATAAATTGTATGTGTACCCTGTATGTTATTGGATTTCTTAACAAGGAATCATAACAAGAAAGGATTACTAAAACTGAAGTGAGGGTACTGCGGTATTTATGAAAAGAAAAAGTACTGAAAATAGTACCCATGGTAGTGAATTTTCCATCACTGATCTATGATATCTCAATTCGGAGCAAGTAGCCATTTAATTTTTTGATGATACTTTGAAAAAAAAAAAATGTAACGCAGTTTTATTTTCCAGCTGAGGTATGACTCAGTCTGTCCAGGGTCAATTCGAAGGTCTGCTTCCTTTGAAATGAAACACAGGATGTTTTCGTGTATGTTCGTTTACAATAATTTGACAAAGCTTTATTTACGAAACCTTAATCTTCGTAAAATACTTAAATCTACGACGGCTATCTTAGGGTTCTGCGCAGCTGTAAGCGGGTGCTGAGACGCGAACGGATGCTGAGACGCGAAGCTGTTGGTGAGCTTGACTGTAGAGGTTGCGGGCGGGCGGATGTGGTGCTGGGCTGCGGCAGGACGGTGACGATCTGGTAAAGAGACTGGTGAGCGGTTCTAGGTGTTAGTGTGCCGATAGGTTCGGCTGATTAACTACGGTTACGAATACCAACGGAATTCGGGAGCGCTGGTGTTCGGGCAGAATACGATAAATACGGGTTCGGATCAAGTCGGCTACCAACGAAATTCGGGGGCGCTGGCGGTCGGCTCAATACGACTAACTACGGTTACGAATACCAACGAAATGCGGGAGCGCTGGTGTTCGGGCAAAATACGATAGCTACGGGTTCGGATCAAGTCGGCTACCAACGAAATTCGGGAGCGCTGGCGGTCGGCTCAATACGACTAACTACTGTGTCGAATACCAACGAAATGCGGGAGCGCTGGTGTTCGGGCAGAATACGATAAATACGGGTTCGGATCAAGTCGGCTACCAACGAAATTCGGGGGCGCTGGCGGTCGGCTCAATACGACTAACTACGGTTACGAATACCAACGAAATGCGGAGGCGCTGGTGTTCGGGCAAAATACGATAAATACGTGTTCGGATCAAGTCGGCTACCAACGAAATTCGGAGGCGCTGGCGGTCGGCTCAATACGACTGACTACGTTTACGAATACCAACGAAATGCGGGAGCGCTGGTGTTCGGGCAAAATACGATAAATACGGGTTCGGATCAAGTCGGCTACCAACGAAATTCGAAGGCGCTGGCGGTCGGCTCAATACGACTAACTACGGTTACGAATACCAACGAAATGCGGAGGCGCTGGTGTTCGGGCCAAATACGATAACTACGTGTTCGGATCAGGTCGGCTACCAACGAAATTCGGAGACGCTGGCGGTCGGCTCAATACGACTAACTACGGTTACGAATACCAACGAAATGCGGAGGCGCTGGTGTTCGGGCAAAATACGATAAATACGGGTTCGGATCAAGTCGGCTACCAACGAAATTCGGAGGCGCTGGCGGTCGGCTCAATACGACTAACTACGTTTACGAATACCAACGAAATGCGGGAGCACTGGTGTTCGGGCAAAATACGATAAATACGGGTTCGGATCAAGTCGGCTACCAACGAAATTCGGGGCGCTGGCGGTCGGCTCAATACGACTAACTACTGTTTCGAATACCAACGAAATGCGGGAGCGCTGGTGTTCGGGCAAAATACGATAACTACGTGTTCGGATCAAGTCGGCTACCAACGAAATTCGGAGGCGCTGGCGGTCGGCTCAATACGACTAACTACGTTTACGAATACCAACGAAATGCGGGAGCGCTGGTGTTCGGGCAAGATACGATAAATACGGGTTCGGATCGAGTCGGCTACCAACGAAATTCGGGGGCGCTGGCGGTCGGCTCAATACGACTAACTACGGTTACGAATACCAACGAAATGCGGAGGCGCTGGTGTTCGGGCAAAATACGATAACTACGTGTTCGGATCAAGTCGGCTACAAACGAAATTCGGAGGCGCTGGCGGTCGGCTCAATACGACTAACTACGTTTACGAATACCAACGAAATGCGGGAGCGCTGGTGTTCGGGCAAGATACAATAAATACGGGTTCGGATCAAGTCGGCTACCAACGAAATTCGGGGGCGCTGGCGGTCGGCTCAATACGACTAACTACGGTTACGAATACCAACGAAATGCGGAGGCGCTGGTGTTCGGGCAAAATACGATAACTACGTGTTCGGATCAAGTCGGCTACCAACGAAATTCGGGGGCGCTGGCGGTCGGCTCAATACGACTAACTACGGTTACGAATACCAACGAAATGCGGAGGCGCTGGTGTTCGGGCAAAATACGATAACTACGTGTTCGGATCAAGTCGGCTACCAACGAAATTCGGAGGCGCTGGCGGTCGGCTCAATACGACTAACTACGTTTACGAATACCAACGAAATGCGGGAGCGCTGGTGTTCGGGCAAAATACGATAAATACGGGTTCGGATCAAGTCGGCTACCAACGAAATTCGGGGGCGCTGGCGGTCGGCTCAATACGACTAACTACGGTTGATTACGGAAAGCTACTAAGAGTAAACACTGGGGTTAGCATCAGTTTCTACTCTGTTTGTTCTGAGGCAAACCTTGTCTATTTATTCAAAAATAAAATAAACTAAATGAGAATTATACGGTAAAAATGTAATGTAGGTAAATAGTAAGGGTATTCATAATAGTAAGTAAAATAATAAGGATATTCAAGGTGTTGGGTTACTTATACTTCATGATGTTAGTATTAAATGTATATGTGGAGTTAGCTTGTAACGTCACGTTACAGTCCCTTCCTACTTTAAAAAAAAAAAGAAAAAAAAAATTTGTTGGTGCATTAGCTAGCCGGCGGAGAGTTTCAAGCCTTGTTCCTCTTTCAGGGTATAATCTTTTCTATCCCCTGGCACCTTAGTCGAGCTTGTCCGTTTTTCACCCTTACTTCTACTTTGGGCCTTCCCTTTGGATATATTATCCAACGCTTTCGTGCATGATGATTCTGGATAGTGATTCCCCTAAAGGGGTCTTCGGACTTCTCTAGTTCGCTAATATCAATAGACATCAAGTTAAGGACTTCTTTTGCTAAGTCACCCTCATCCTGTAGGAACTTCCTCCTGTGGCCGGTGGATGGAGTAGGGTTGTCACTCTCCTCCGACGGTTGTGAGGTGGCCCTTCCTCGGCCCTCAACTGGCGGGTCATGAGTAACGGGTGCTAAGGCCAGGGACATATGTCCTAACGTGTGTAGGGGTTCGATCCTACAGCTGTGTCCTATGTTTCGTGTTAACGCTTTCTTCCTCCCCGACTGGGTAACCGGGTGCTTCTTCACCGGTCTTACTTTGGGACATGCCTCAAAAGTGTGCGGCGCTTCTGGCACATGTCGTGACCTGGTTGTTTGCCGGGGAGACGTTTTTTTTATTTCTGCTGGCGAAACGTTCATAGAGTGCATGGCAGGTACCTGGTTAATTGTAGACTGACGAGAAGCCTGCAATTCCACACCATCAATTACAAGAGAAGCTTTGCGTCGAAGCAGGAAATCCATGCCAAGGATAATCGGTTCGGCCAAGCTATCGAGAGCAGATGCTAGCAGCTGAGTAGTCCCTCCGTTGGTATCAACGCGCAGGGGATATACCTTTAGACTAGTTCTACAGGAACCGTCGGCCAACTGTATGCTGCGCTGGTGGTCGCGTGGTCGGATGTTCGCGTCTTCGAGTAGTTGGCGCACTCTACCTCCGATATACGTTAGCGTCGATCCCGTGTCGACTAGGACTCGTATGGTGGTGCCGCAAATGGTGACTGTCAGGTAATACCGACCGTCGCCAGATGGTTCGCTGCGGCAGGCGCAGTCTCGAGTTAGAGTGCCTTCCCGGCCACACCAGGAGCAGAAACGTAGCCCCGGGTTTGAGCAATCCCGTCTCATATGACCTGGCTGCTTGCAGCGCCAACAATGGGTGCTGCGGCGGTATGTAGCGGTGTCGACGTAGTGAGTTGGTTGAGGTCTCCCCTGCCTGGCTTCTTCTTTTCTGAGCAGCTCGTACTCGTCTGTCAGCTCCATTAGTTCATCTAGTGTGCGAAAGTCAGTGCGGCGGACGTATAATTTGTACTCGCAGCGTAAGCCGTCATAGATGCGATCAGTGTGTTCGAGTTTTCGCAGCTCGGGATGCTGTCGTATGAGGGATTGAAGGCACATTACGTAATCTTTTGCTCTCTCTCTGCCGCCCTGCTTACGGTGGTAGATCGTTTCCTCTAAGTGGGCTAAGTGTCGTCTCGGCAGAAAGAATCGTATGGCTTCTTCCTTGAAGCTGTCCCAGCTGCTGATGTGTTCCCGCTTGACCCGATACCACTGTAAGGCTCTACTCTTCAGTATCTCCAGCAGGGAGAATAGCAGGCGACTACGGTCGAAGCCATAGCATTCGAAGCAGGAAATCCATGCCTAGGATAATCGGTTCAGCCAAGCTGTCCAGGGCGGACGCCAGAAGACGGGTGGTACCGCCGCTAGTCCCTACGACCAGTGGATAAACATTGAGGCTGGTTCTGCACGATCCGTCAGCCAACTGGATGCTGCGCTGGTGGTCGCGTGGTCGGATGTTCGCGGCTTCAAGTAGTTGGCGCACTTTGCCCCCGATATACGTTAGCGTCGATCCCGTGTCGACTAGGGCTCGTATGGTGGTGCCGCAAATGGTGAATGTCAGGTTATATCGACCGTCGCCGGATGGTTCGCTGCAGCAGGCGCAGTCTCGAGTTAGAGTGCCTTCCCGGCCACACCAGGAGCAAAAACGTAGCCCCGGGTTTGAGCAATCCCGTCTCTTATGACCTGGCTGCTTGCAGCGCCAACAATGGGTGCTGCGGCGGTATGTAGCGGTGTCGACGTAGTGAGTTGGTTGAGGTCTCCCCCGCCTGGCTTCTTCTTTTCTGAGCAGCTCGTACTCGTCTGTCAGCTCCATTAGTTCATCTAGTGTGCGAAAGTCAGTGCGGCGGACGTATAATTTGTACTCGCAGCGTAAGCCGTCATAGATGCGATCAGTGTGGTCGAGTTTGCGCAGCTCGGGATGCCGTCGTATGAGGGATTGAAGGCACATTACGTAATCTTTTGCTCTCTCCCGGCTGCCCTGCTTACGGTGGTAGATCGTTTCCTCTAAGTGGGCTAGGTGTCGTCTCGGCAGAAAGAATCGTATGGCTTCTTCCTTGAAGCTGTCCCAGCTGCTCATGTGTGCCCGCTTGACCCGATACCACTGTAAGGCTCTACTCTTCAGTATCTCCAGTAGGGAGAATAGCAGGCGACAACGGTCGAAGCCATAGCATTCTGCTAGCTCTTCTAGCCGTTCGATGAACTCCATCAAATTCTCGCCCCCGTCATATGTGAGGTCCCATCGCCGAATGGTAGCCATGACTTCCGAATCGCTTGGAGCATTCGGTGGAGGCTTCTCCGTACGAGGTACTGCAATGCTGACCGAGCCGAGTAGCGGCCTTCTCTCTTCTTCTAAGACTTCCTCCTCTACTGCTCGTAAGAGGTTCTCCGATGAGGCTCGTTGTCGTTTCAGGCTTATCAGCTCGCTCAGTTTTCGACGCAACTGGTCGACGGTGACGCCCTCGGTAACAGAGATGCCATGCTGACGGCAAACTTCCATCAGTTTGTCTTTCCGAAGTAGATAGATCCATCCGAGGGAGTCCGTTCGTAGATTGGTTGGTGGAGATGAGGTTTCGTTGCTTTGGTTTTGGCCCGATCCAGTTCCGTTGGTGGTTTGCTGAGATGTTTTACCACTGGTTGCGGTTTTGGAATCGGGTCCCTGCTCGGGCGCCATTGTAACGCAGTTTTATTTTCCAGCTGAGGTATGACTTAGTCTGTCCAGGGTCAATTCGAAGGTCTGCTTCCTTTGAAATGAAACACAGGATGTTTTCGTGTATGTTCGTTTACAATAATTTGACAAAGCTTTATTTACGAAACCTTAATCTACGTAAAATACTTAAATCTACGACGGCTTTCTTAGGGTTCTGCGCAGCTGTAAGCGGGTGCTGAGACGCGAACGGATGCTGAGACGCGAAGCTGTTGGTGAGCTTGACTGTAGAGGTTGCGGGCGGGCGGATGTGGTGCTGGGCTGCGGCAGGACGGTGACGATCTGGTAAAGAGACTGGTGAGCGGTTCTAGGTGTTAGTGTGCCGATAGGTTCGGCTGATTAACTACGGTTACGAATACCAACGGAATTCGGGAGCGCTGGTGTTCGGGCAGAATACGATAAATACGGGTTCGGATCAAGTCGGCTACCAACGAAATTCGGGGGCGCTGGCGGTCGGCTCAATACGACTAACTACGGTTACGAATACCAACGAAATGCGGGAGCGCTGGTGTTCGGGCAAAATACGATAGCTACGGGTTCGGATCAAGTCGGCTACCAACGAAATTCGGGAGCGCTGGCGGTCGGCTCAATACGACTAACTACTGTGTCGAATACCAACGAAATGCGGGAGCGCTGGTGTTCGGGCAGAATACGATAAATACGGGTTCGGATCAAGTCGGCTACCAACGAAATTCGGGGGCGCTGGCGGTCGGCTCAATACGACTAACTACGGTTACGAATACCAACGAAATGCGGGAGCGCTGGTGTTCGGGCAAAATACGATAAATACGGGTTCGGATCAAGTCGGCTACCAACGAAATTCGGGAGCGCTGGCGGTCGGCTCAATACGACTAACTACTGTGTCGAATACCAACGAAATGCGGGAGCGCTGGTGTTCGGGCAGAATACGATAAATACGGGTTCGGATCAAGTCGGCTACCAACGAAATTCGGGGGCGCTGGCGGTCGGCTCAATACGACTAACTACGGTTACGAATACCAACGAAATGCGGGAGCGCTGGTGTTCGGGCAGAATACGATAAATACGGGTTCGGATCAAGTCGGCTACCAACGAAATTCGGGAGCGCTGGCGGTCGGCTCAATACGACTAACTACTGTGTCGAATACCAACGAAATGCGGGAGCGCTGGTGTTCGGGCAGAATACGATAAATACGGGTTCGGATCAAGTCGGCTACCAACGAAATTCGGGGGCGCTGGCGGTCGGCTCAATACGACTAACTACGGTTACGAATACCAACGAAATGCGGAGGCGCTGGTGTTCGGGCAAAATACGATAAATACGTGTTCGGATCAAGTCGGCTACCAACGAAATTCGGAGGCGCTGGCGGTCGGCTCAATACGACTGACTACGTTTACGAATACCAACGAAATGCGGGAGCGCTGGTGTTCGGGCAAAATACGATAAATACGGGTTCGGATCAAGTCGGCTACCAACGAAATTCGGAGGCGCTGGCGGTCGGCTCAATACGACTAACTACGGTTACGAATACCAACGAAATGCGGAGGCGCTGGTGTTCGGGCCAAATACGATAACTACGTGTTCGGATCAGGTCGGCTACCAACGAAATTCGGAGGCGCTGGCGGTCGGCTCAATACGACTAACTACGGTTACGAATACCAACGAAATGCGGAGGCGCTGGTGTTCGGGCAAAATACGATAAATACGGGTTCGGATCAAGTCGGCTACCAACGAAATTCGGAGGCGCTGGCGGTCGGCTCAATACGACTAACTACGTTTACGAATACCAACGAAATGCGGGAGCGCTGGTGTTCGGGCAAAATACGATAAATACGGGTTCGGATCAAGTCGGCTACCAACGAAATTCGGGGGCGCTGGCGGTCGGCTCAATACGACTAACTACGGTTAATTACGGAAAGCTACTAAGAGTAAACACTGGGGTTAGCATCAGTTTCTACTCTCCCTGTTTCGAACAAAACCTTGTCTATTTATTCAAAAATAAAATAAACTAAATGAGAATTATACGGTAAAAAGGTAATGTAGGTAAATAGTAAGGGTATTCATAGTAGTAAGTAAAATAATAAGGATATTCAAGATGTTGGGTTACTTATACTTCATGATGTAAGTATTAAATGTGTATGTGGAGTTAGCTTGTAACGTCACGTTACAAAAATGTGAAAACAAGCATGTTAGAAAATTATGGGACGAAGAATAAAACCATGAAGTTAATTCTGATAACAGGGATCTAAAAGCAATACTTAATGTCCAAGAAGTGGATAATTTTCTGGACAAAGATATTGATTATTTTGCTTATTTTGTTACTCTAATTTTTTTAAGAGATTTGAAATCGCAGATTGATCTAAATTTTTAATTTTATTAGGCACCAAAAATTTAATGTTACATTTTTTTCTAAAAAATATTAAAACCCATGAAAACCTTTTTATAAATTATGCAATTCGTCACCTTAACTTAAAATCAATATAAATAATGCAGCAATCTAAGAAAACCTCAAATATACATATTAGAATAAAAAGATTATCAAGCTTTCAAAAGCCTCAGGGAAGATCAAAAATTAAGCACGTTGGTAGCATTTTTATTGTACAATCCTTAAAAATATTTGCTAAAGGTCCAAAAAAACTATACAAACGGCTTGACAAGCAAGTCAAAATTTTATTTATGTACAAGCTTTTGAGTTGTTAAATAGGGTGTTTGATTGTTTGACAAACGTTAGAAACAGATTGAAGAAGGAGAAGATGCAGGATAAAATTGGCGAGGATAAAAGATTTTAATAGAATTTATTGATTAATAATAATGTCTGTGTCGTTTATTTGCAAACGGAAAGTCTGTGTTTGCCAACCGGTTTTTGTAGTTTATTTCGCCCCTAAAGTACTAAAATATCTTTGTGCTAGCAAAAACACTTTGAAAGTTAACTGTAATGGATATATCACAATTAATTTTTAAAGTGTGAAAATAGAACTCACTATCAGTTTAGATTTTTCTAACTGAATAACTTGAATTTGTGCTATTAAAAAAAAAAAAAAAAACACATAAGTAGTATTTAATCATGAATACAACATTTAAGTTTATGTAAATACTGATAACATTGGCAACAGTATAAACAAACAAATAATTTGTTCGTAAACATATCGACTTGATAGTTGTAATCGAAAAATTTTCAAGGAAAACATTACTCCGCAACCAAAATTTTACAATCAATTGAAATGGAATTGAAAATATGTAGAAACCAGATCGAAAAAGAAGTATATGTGTATGTATAAAATAATTTGCTTGGGTGTGTCATTAACTAATAGAGAATGAATCATGTCGAATTTTGCAAAATTAATGAACTCATTATAAGTACAAAGTGCTAATTATATTTAGCACAAAAACCAAATTGTTATACCTACTTCTAAGTTAAAAAGAAATGAGCTTTTAAGAAAAAGTGCTATTTCTTATACAAACATATAAGTATATAAACATAACTTACCTAAATATACTTATGTATGGAGATTTTTTAATTTATTTTTTCATAAAATATATTTCATAATTGTAAAAGGTTTAAAGAACGAATTTTTTATGAAATAAATATTAAGTAAACTTTTTACTAAAACTTGCATAAAACTTAAATATTTTTTTGAACAATTTTTGATTTTTAGTTGAACTGTTAATTTTTAATTTTTGATATTCTTTAATTAGGCTCGAGTTCATCAAATTTAATTTTCATTAAATTATTTTCACTGAGGTAAGGAATTTTACAACTTGGAATTTTGATTAAAATTTTTTTTATTGATAATTTTTCTTGGCTGAACTGGGATTTGAACCCGGGTTGATCTTTACATGTTTCAAGAAACACCACTTTCTATCGTCAGAAGATCTTCGTGTTCTACCCAATGCACCACTGCGGTGCCCGTTAGCCAACAGTCAAACATCAATCTTTAACCAGTATAACTGGTGGTTCGAAATTTGCTGTTATTATCACCTAAATTTCAAATTACATGTTGCCTCCTTTTTCCTCTGTTTTTTCGTATTCTTTCTGTCAAGGCTTTGTCTTGAAAACCTGAATACATTTGTTTATTATGTTTTTTTGTCCACTTTCGTCGACATTTTTATTTGTACAAATTAAAGTACAAATGTAAACATTAGAGCTTGTGCCATAGCTATTTCTAAGAACAATTTTTGATTTTTAGTTGAACTGTTAATTTTTAATTTTTGATATTCTTTAATTAAGAACAATTTTTGATTTTTAGTTGAACTGTTAATTTTTAATTTTTGATATTCTTTAATTAGGCTCGAGTTCATCAAATTTAATTTTCATTAAATTATTTTCACTGAGGGAAGGAATTTTACAACTTGGAATTTAGAACACGAAGATCTTCTGACGATAGAAAGTGGTGTTTCTTGAAACATGTAAAGATCAACCCGGGTTAAAATCCCAGTTCAGCCAAGAAAAATTATCAATAAATTTTAATCAAAATTCCAAGTTGTAAAATTCCTTCCCTCAGTGAAAATAATTTAATGAAAATTAAATTTGATGAACTCGAGCCTAATTAAAGAATATCAAAAATTTTTTTGAACTTTTTTTTATACCCTGCACCACAGCACACTGGTCAATTCCGGCCAAAAATGATTTTTTGTTTTTAAATTTTAACAAAATTTTGATGACACATTATAGCTAACACTTTAAAACATACAACTCATTTCTTAATTTGGCTTTTGCATAACTATTTTACTGGTAATACTGAAGCAAAGTAGATAATTTTTTTCTTACAAATTTAAGATTTTCAAAGTTGATTTTTGTACTTTGAAATAAAAGTAAGCTATGATTTTTCCTTTAAAGTAAATAATGACGTTATGTTTAAACCTTATTAGTAATTAATCATTCCATGTGATAATTGTGATTTTGTGCGCTTTATTTTTTGGGATAAGTGAAGTGATTGTGAGTTACTTTAAAAATAAATAAAACCTAAAGTAAGCCATATTTATATATCTAGTACTGTTAAGTATCAAAAGTAAGTACTATACATTTCAGCTGCCACCACCTGCCACCCTAGTAACCAGATCATTTTTAGTGACTTCATATATTTTTATAAGATTAGCGTGACTGACTGGGTGATCATCGCCCAGCCCAAACAACTTAAGCCAGACACTTGAAATTTTATAAGAAGACTCCCCTCCCAAATGTGTTAATAAAAAATGGAGACTTTTGGAAATTCAATTTATAAGGGGTTAGAAATGGATTAAAACGGGTAAAATCAGTAACATTATATCTCGAGATCTAACAGAGGTAGACTTAAAATTTAAAAAATACCATTATAGAATCGAAAATTAAATTTTCATGTCTTTGGGTCTTTTTTGAAATTTGCCCATTTTGGGTACAAAAAGGGGCAAAATAAAAGTTTAGTACTTTTTTGGTAAAAAAATTGTCTTAAGTAATAAAGATAAAAATAAAATTTAAATTGTGTTCTTTTTTCTTTAACAGCACTCATACAAATTTTGGTACCTTTTAGAAATTCGAATATATAAATATCGTTGGTACTTTTTTCTATTAAGCTATTTTTATTTTTATACTGAATATATGCCCAATATTTGAATGCCAAATTTAAGCTATTTACTGAAAGAACAGATATTTGTTATATATAGTTATGCAGTCGCGAGTACAGGGGAAGAAAAATGAATTGGTACTCATCCCAACACACCTCAACCCCCACAAACTTTAAACGGAAAAATATATACCATTTCTATGGTCTTTCCAAAATAAATTTTGCAAAATGATATGTTTCATAATTATGTGTTGATCGACCTTTTTTGATTACTCTAAATAGTTTATATAGTTTCCTATATGCAGGCTTTCAAGGTCATTAATTTAATGTAAATAAAAGATTATTTATTTCATTCTCAATAAAATCCGACGTTTCAGTTGAAGGTTCCTAAGCAATCACCCCTCACCCATCCCACAGGAGCTCTCTGAGTTGTTTATGTATATAATCACATAAGTTTAATTATTACATTATAACCATATATGATCATATCTACTTTCATTTGCTTAGGTAGGCAAAAAGATGGGGACAGGAGATGAGCATATATAGATATTCCACAAACTATTTATATAATCGCTACAAATTATCATATTTTATTACACCTCCAAAGCTCTTTTTTAATTTTGTTCGATACTTTTAGGTCGTCAATGATTACCTGGCCAACGCCTGTACGCACGTGTTTTTACCTAGGGATCAAACATGCTATTCTTATTTTGAATACAAAATTTCAGCCATTTAGGTAAAGAAATAAAGAAGTTATGGATTTTTGGCCGGAATTGACCAGTGTGCACAGGTGGAAAGGGTATATGTATAAAAGTTTGTTCAAAAATATTGATCAAAGACCCTATACTCATAAGAACTCATGATATATTTACTTTATATTCTGATTTAACAATGTCCGTCTGTGTGTTGAAATAATCGGTCCATGACTGAGATATAAGCAATCCTTTGTTGTTGTTTTTTTTTTTTTTTTTTTGATAAATGATTTGAAAAAAGATTATGTACAAGAACTTATTATTAAAGTAATTTTTGGGAATTAAACTGAATATACACAAAATATATAACTATGTATGCGTTTCTTAAACCACAGCTTTTAACAAGGCGAATTCATACAATGTGGTCTTATTTTGAAAACGGATACAACACTGTAAACTACTTTAACGTTGTGTCAAAATAATACAACACTGTAGTAAACAAATTAGATGTGCACTAACATACAAACATGAAAATATCAATGTCAACAAAAGTAACAGCATATCATTTTGACACAAGGTTAGTTTTCAGCTGTTGCTTACGTAGCAAGCCAAGACCACCTTGTATGAATTCGCCTTGGCTTTTAGTTTGCGTATTGACGATGGACACAATTAAAAAAATAAATATGTACATTACCATTGAAAAAAAATTTTAACTATCGAAGTTAATTTGTATTACTTTTTATTGAAAACTATTACATATCTACACCTGAAATACAGGACAACGTATCATAAAAAATTCGAAATTGGCTTTTTGATTGATTTTTGTTCCTTTTTTTTAAACTACATGTTCACATAAAATTTTAGACCCCTGCGATCAAACATATTAAAGAAATTCAAACGCCAAGTACCCCTTGTTGTTATTGATTGTGTAAAGTTTTTTGCTTCTCTTGTAAACTTATAAACAGTTTTGTTACGTTCTTTTGTATTTTAAGTGACGATAGTATGTTTATTGAAAACACACCTTTAAGAAAAAAGTTTCTTATATCCCTATATATGTTTAAGGAAATAACTTTCATACAAACAATAATTGCTTTAAAGAAAAAACCGCATATAAGAAACAATTGTGCTGCATTTCTAAAGTTTCTTAAATCCGAAATCTACTGTATCTGGAAAGCGGCACGAGCCAAAGTTTCCAAAAAAGGTACAAGCATTTTATAATTATAAGTGTTGATCGACCTTTTTTGATTACTCTAATAGTTTTCTATATGCAGGCTTTTAAGGTCATTTTAGTTATTAATAGACAATATCCGATAAAATGTGGACGCGGCACAAAATAGATTTATTTATATCACTTTTTCCAACAGTTTAATATTAAAAGAACAGTAAACGAAAAATTGTCTCATTAAAAATATGGGTGGAATGGGAGAATCGGGCGTTGCACGTCTTGTACGGAGACATTTTAGATTTCTGTATATATGGAGAACGGCAAGAGCCAAAGTTTCCAAATAACGTACAAGCGTCTTGGTTATCAATACTCAACTTCCGACAAAATGTGGGCAGGATTAAAGAAGTGGCGTGGAACAAAATAGATTTATTTATATCTAAAGAACGGTATTTATTTTCTTTCTGTTCCTACTGTTCGGCATAGCACTCTTACTTGTTTTATTTATTAACAATGGGAGACTTTTTAATTGAACAAATAAATAATTTATTTTTAATTACAAATACATACATATTATTGGTCTAATGACCGATGTACTTATTTGTTCATGTTTGTTTCTATACAGTTTTTTTTTTCAATTGAACAAATAAACGTCAGTTAAAGTTTTTATTTTCGAACTATGAATAATTTCAAATGGGTTAACCCCATAACAGTTGTTAAAATTTCCATAGATGTGAAAAATATAAAACTTTTTTAAGCATTTACCATACAAGTATAACGTTAAACAATTTAAACATTTTCTATTCAATATGACCAAGATTTACCTAAGTTTATTGTATAAGAATTAAATTTTGATTGAAATTTAAAATAATTATAAATAATTCGTTTGTACACAGAAAATAATTTCTAAGAATTTCCTGCAAATGAGACATGGTTTCTTAAGTTTCCTTACAGGTGCAGGTGCTTTTTGTGTTTAAAAAATATAAAATATTTATCTAAGCCACTGGTAGTGGCTTATAGTAAAATTAGAAACTAGCCCTTTAATATATGTATTAAGGTTAAACAGACGAATTTTTCGAAACATATTATTGCAAAACATTTTAACACATTTTATCCCACTTTAAGGGCAGAAATGTACCTGATTTTACACAAGTCTTTTGAAGTCATCACACACCTTAAATGTATAGTAAGGGTCATTTTCTATGCCTATTTATCATAAGAATGTGCAACAACTGGGGAATGGATACAACGATGAAAACGTCTGGCATTGTAGCCGATAATGTTAATTGGATTCGATATGGCATAATAGCAAACTAATTAGTTAACTGTTACAATTCCAAGATTTATTAATTTTCCAATTAGGGTTGATAGCACAACTAACTATAGCAGCTAGGGTTTTTTCCCGGGAATTCCCGGGAATTTCAATTATTTTATTTCCCGTTTTCCCGGGATTTTTCTTGCGGGATCCCGGGAAATAAAAAATTCCTCATAATTTCAGAAAATAGCTATTTATACTTTGAAATTTAGTTTTCTATTCTCTAAAAATTAGCATCTGTGGATGGGTTGTGGATTAGATCAATTACAAGAAGTGAGTACATGTATTTAAATCAATGTCTCCTGATGCAATAAATCTACTAAAAGCAAAATGGGTAGTGCAACAGTTGATAATTATTACATTTAGTGAAGTGAAGAGTTAATAAAGTACATTAACCCTAGAGTACGAACCATATTTTACGTACGTTGTAACTAATGATCGTCGATTCGACGATGTATTTTTTAACTGCCTATAACTTTGGCTTAAAAGCAAATATACTTTTTCAATTAATGTTTTTAATCATCATGGCACCTTATAAGTTTATATAAAAAAAAAATTTTTGTTTTAATTCATATAGATAAACGAAATATTTAATTTTAGAACTTTTTTATTTTATGTTGCACATATTTTTGGGATCATAAAGAATTACCTATAAAATATTGTTAGGAAAACTGAAAAACTAAAAAAGAGTGAAAACTTAAAAAATACATTTTTAGCTTTAAAACAAATAAAATTTTTTTTTTTTAAATAACAATTTGAGCCAGAGTCACAAAGTTCAACTTTGTGTTCTCCGCATATGGGTTTTTCGCATATATCACATTTTGATTTTGACATTCGTCATTTTTCCTTATGGGCATGATCTACACATACTTCATTTGTGTTCTTTTTTTATTTTCTCCTTAGCTGGTCATTGTTGCCACTGTTGTTTAAAGTAACACATTTGCAACATTTGCTCACAAAGTTGAAAAATAAAAGTCACGTTAATACTAACCATCGACGATTCGACGAGTACAAAACCAATAAAAGCAATGTTCCAGCAACGCAGTTTAAAAAACACAATTACACACAGCAAAAGGAAATCACCTACTAACAGCATACAAAATTTGAGAGTGTTAGGCACACCCATTTAAAAGTAAATTAATTAAAAGGAAGCGATGCTCGTCGAAACGTCGATCATTAGTACTCTAGGGTTAATTCAAAATAAGATACAGGCAGTAAAGTTTCATTGTCCATGAACAAGTCTTAAAAATAGGAGATACCTAAACATATCGCTCCTTTATTGCAACATAGTCATATCTACAAAAACAAACGATCTTGGCAAAATGCGATTAAAGTTTTCAAAATGTACCGATTTAAAGATATATTTTGCTATAACTTCGGTTCAGTTGGAGATATAATACGAGAAGGCATGAAAACTTTGCTAAAGTTACTTAAAATTTTGAGATACGACTATGATGCAATGAAGGAGCGATATGTTTATTAGGTGATAAACAAAAATTTTCAATTTCAATTTGTGTAGGTTTATATACCCCTGAAGTGCGGGGAAACCGAAAAAAATAACATTTTGGAAACTCGTGTAAGATACTACAACATACAACTTGAAAAACACATTGTCCTTATGTTAATAATGCAGATCAGTGCCATCGCTAAACAGCTGTTGTTGTGGTATTATCGTAGTTATCCCTGTTTTTGCTACTTTGTTTTACAGGACAGTACGGCCAATATTTTAATGTGTTTATTTAAATGTTAAAATAAGTAGCCATCTTTTTTAGTTCCTAAAGACAAAAATTGTGTTCGTATTTATATGTTGGTATCAATCAGTTTTTTGTCGCCTAAGAGTGTAGATGTCCAACAAATGTAAGAATTGTCTCAGATTAATTATAAGTATTTTTGTGAAATTAGCTACATATTTATATTTCTAGAGAATAAATTACTCAATATTTAACGAATTTGTGACGGAGTTTTTTAATTCTTTGGAGGACGACAACTTTTTTCTATTTGGGCGAAATTATTTGTTGAAAATAAGTGGCGATTTCACCATTTTTTGGGACTCTGTGGTGTTGTTTTTGTTGTTCGAGAATTATATGTGACTAGTTTGTTTATGTACACGTCAAACTAATTGTTTTACAACGTATGGAAGTTCAATCACCAAGAAAAAGTGAGCGGTCCAATAAAGGTGTACCACCAAAACGATTTGTCGACATGGAAGAGGTATCAGGAAAAAATTCTATACCTGCAGGGTCTGCAGCCACAAGTAACACTGTAGTGTCATCGCCCGGCCAGCCTGGTGGAAATAGATCAGATTCGCGGACATCCCAGGCTGACTTCTCACGCGTTGTTGCTGATATGCAGAAAGAAATGATGAGACAAATTGGTGCAGTAAATAAAAATTTACAGAATTTGATCATAGCACAAAAAGAACAGACGGCCGCCAGCATTGCATCACTACACCAGGAAATTCAACTTGTATCGCAAAATGCAGCACTCAGTACGCAGACGCTTGTTTCAAATGGTATCGGAGCTGTCAGACCAAACAATCGAGCCTCAACATCTAGTGGCACTCTTCCACTATCAACGGAAAATACCGGTGAGTCCTTTACTAATTATTCTTCCCACAGCCAAGTTTCAGCATCCGTAAGAGCCAAGAAAATATATCCCCTCCCAAAATTCAGCGGTCTACCAGAGGAATGGCCAACATTCAAAGAGGAATACGAACAAACTACCACTGAGTTTGAATACAGCCCTTTGCAAAACATAATACGTATCCGTGAAGCTCTACATGGCCCCGCAAAGGAATCGGTCGAGTCTTTGTTATCAAGTTCAAAGAACGCTGACATTATCATGCAGATTTTGAGTGAAACCTATGGTCGTCCCGAACAACTAATAAAGAGCCAAATGAACAAAGTCGATGCCCTTATGTGTGTTCCCGAAGGAAACCTTGATTTATTGGTGCAATTTGCTACTAAGGTTACAAACATAGTGCGGTTTTTGCAGACAGCCAATGGGAACCATCACTTAAGTAATCCGATGTTGCTTGGTGAATTGGTCTCTAAATTGCCTCCTACCAAGCAAATGCAGTGGGCTGAGAAATGTATTACATTTGCGGAACCAGCCAACTTATTGCAGTTTTCTGAGTGGCTCGACGGTGTTAGAAAGGTCGCCTATATTCTTTCCGATGGTTTGCCGGCGTCAACAGCTATAAAAAAGGCAAGTAAAAATAGATATGCGTTAACAACAAGCTCAGTGAAAAAATGTGAGGTCTGTCCCGAAAACTGTAATGTACTTACTGATTGTCAAGTTTTCAAAAACACTCCTGTTGAAGAACGCTGGAAAAGGTCCGCGAATTACGTATTTGTTTTTCTTGTTTAAAGGGACGTCATCAAATTGGCAAATGTTTCAAAAAGCAACGATGTGGAATAAACAATTGTGATAAATATCACAATCCACTATTACATGCAACATACGATCAACAAAATAAACAAACCGATAGAGTTGCCATCGTCGCCGAAAATGGAAATCCCAGGGAAGTCGTAAATTTACATGCCGGTACTCAAAATAGTGAAATCTTGTTTCAAATAATCCCAGTAAAGCTATATGGGCCTAAACAGTGTGTATCTATTTACGCATTTATAGACGACGGCGCTGACGCCACAATGCTTGAATGGGATATCGGAAAACAAATTGGTTTAGAAGGCAAACGGGAGAGTTTGAAACTGCAATGGCTAAATGGGCACAGTAGTAGCCAACAAACTGAAACGGTTGCCTTGACAATAAGTGGCTCGCAAGATGAAAGTAAAAAATATAGTATTTCAAAAATTTATTTAGTAAAGAACCTAGAGTTGCCAACGCAGTCCTTTATGTTGCATGGCATAAATTCTAAAAGCCATCTGGATGATTTGCCTCTTGTTGATTATTATAGAATCAAGCCGAAAATGATCATAAGTTTGAAGCATTCCTTTTTAACAGTACCAGTGGATATACCCAGATGCCCTGATGAAAATGGCCCAATAGCGGTGAGGACAAGACTTGGATGGGTAGTTTATGGCCCAACTGGTAAGGTAAATGAACCAGTCGTCAAAAGTGTGTTTATAGCAAGAAAACAAGAAGCCAATGCTCATATGGAGCAGATGATGAAACAATATTTTGAAATGGAGTCGTGCTTAGTAAAACTTGAGGCAAAACCTGTCGTACCAAAAAACGAAGAAAAAGCACTTAACATTTTGAAAACAACAACAAGATACTGTAATGGGCGATACGAATGTGGCCTTTTATGGAAAAATGAGATAAGGTCATTTCCGGATAGCTACAGTCAAGCTTGCAGACGTCTTCAGCTGGTGGAAAAGAAATTTAAAACAAATCCAGAATTTGAAAGGGAGTACAGAACAAAAATGAATCACATTTTTAATAAAGGGTATGCCAGACGAGTTACGCCTGAAGAAAGGAAGGTTTGCTCATCCAAAACGTTTTATTTACCCCATTTTGCAGTATTTAACCCCAACAAAGAAAGTTTAAGATTAGTGTTTGATGCTGCTGCAAAGGTACAAGGAGTTGCCTTAAATGATCGTTTGATGCCCGGACCTGATTTAAATCAGCCCTTAATCAGTGTTTTATTTAAATTTCGTGAACAAAAAATAGCAGTCTGTGGCGATATAAAGGAAATGTTCTTACAGGTGGGCATTCGTCAGGAAGATCAGGATTTTCAACGTTTTGTGTACCGCGACAATACTAGCGGTGAAATTCAACAGTATGTGATGACAAGGGCTATTTTTGGAGCCACTTGTTCACCCACAATAGCTCAATACGTTAAAAATTTAAACGCAAGAAAGTTTGAAAATGAAAAGCCAAGAGCTGCTGAAGCTATTATTAAACGTCATTATGTTGACGATTACGTCGACTGTTTTAGTACTGTTGATGAAGCTATTAGCGTGGTTCAAGATGTTGTTGAAATTCATCATGCAGCGGGATTTACTATGCACAAAATTGTTTCTAATTCGAGCAAAATAAATGAGCACTTTAGCAACCCTGACGCAAGTACAATAAACATCGCAGCTGATAACACTGAAAAAATATTGGGAATGCAATGGTGTCCAGTGAAAGATAAATTTATATTTAACCTCGAATTTAAACGTGTCCCTGCTGATATTTTGGAAAATAAACGGCCTCCAACAAAACGTGAAGTGCTTAGCCTAATAATGTCCTTTTTTTATCCATTTGGATTTTTGTGTGATTTCACAATCTATGGGAAAATCTTTATGCAGTCGCTTTGGAAGCATGGTCTGGAGTGGGATGAGGAAATTTCGGAAGCTTTACGCGATCGCTGGAATTCTTGGATTAGTGGGTTGATAAAGGTAAGGGACTATTCAATTCCAAGGTGTTATTTTTCTAATTTTTCTAATCGAGGTATCACGTTACACATATTTTGCGATGCGAGTGAGATGGCAATGGCAGCGGTAGCCTATTGGAGGCTCGATACTGGCAGTGATAGAATTGTGTCCTTTGTAGCTGGTAAAAGTAATTGTGCTCCAAACAAGTTTTTAACAATACCAAGGCTCGAGTTACAAGCGGCAGTAATGGCAGTTCGGCTAAAAGACGGCATTGTAAAACACCATAAGATGCAGCCGGGAAAAATATGGTTTTGGACAGACTCTAGTACGGTTGTTAAATGGCTGCAATCTGATCACCGTCGGTACAAACAGTTCGTTGCAAATAGGGTTGCAGAAATTTTAGAATCGTCACTAGAAAAACAATGGCGATGGGTCCCAGGCGATATGAATCCAGCTGACGAAGGCACTCGCCCACGCACAAAGTACAACCCCAACGGCCGTTGGAAAAATGGTCCTGATTTCTTGCGTAGACCTCCCGAATTGTGGCCCTGCGCTCGTGAACCAATGGAAAGCGATTGTGATGAAGAATTACGACAAGGACGTTATGTGCTTTCAACACGAGCCAATGTTGTTTCAATTTTTGATGCCGGACGCTTCTCTAATTATCAAAGGCTTAAAAGATGTATAGCATGGGTGTTTAGATACGTAAGGAATATAAAAGCAAATTGTAAACAAACACCCAAGGTAAAGGGAGATCTGTCGATCGAAGAAGAACAATATGCAGAACGATTCATAATAAGGTCAGTACAGAGAACGGCATTTATAGATGAGTATAACTGTATTTCAGAAAAAAAGCCCGTATACCCCACCAGTTTTATAAAATCCCTTAACCCGTATATTGATGAGTCTGAAAATCTTCGTTGTGGTGGTAGAATTGATAATGCACCCTTTGTTTCACTCGGAACTAAACGGCCATACATTTTACCAAAAAATGATCGAGTGACACACCTGATAGTGAAGTGGTATCACGAGCAACAAAAACACATTAATGACCAGACAGTGATTTGTGAAATACGCCTAAAATTTTGGATCCCATCTATTCGCGTCGTATTGAAAAGTGTCAAAGCGGCCTGTTGTGAATGCAAATTGAGAAAATGTAAGCCGTCGCAGCCAATAATGGGTCCCCTACCTGTCGACCGCTTGAGTGCTTACGTCCGTCCATTCTCATACACTGGCCTGGACTACTTCGGCCCTGTCTTGGTAGCTGTACGCCGCAGTCATGAAAAACGTTGGGTGGCTTTGTTCACGTGTTTAACCACGCGTGCCGTGCACTTGGAGTTGTCCACAGATTTGTCAAGTGATTCGTGTTTGCTGTGTATTAGAAATTTCATAAATCGTCGTGGTGTCCCGATTAAAATTAGAAGCGACAACGGGACAAATTTTATTGGCATCAACAAAGAGCTCGGTAACGAACGTGATTTTATCGATTTTACAAAAATAGATACTGGTCTGAGGCCTCTTGGAATCAAGTGGACATATAACACCCCATCCGATCCAAGCGCTGGTGGTTCCTGGGAACGTCTTGTTCAGTCAATTAAGAGAGCTTTATATGTGGCATTAAAGGAAAAAGTACCGCGCCCAGAAACGCTGTACAGCCTGCTGGTAGAGTGCGAAAATATAGTGAATTCCAGGCCTCTTACCCATCTACCGGTTACTCCTGATGAGCCTGAACCTCTGTCGCCCAATCATTTTTTATTAGGCTGCCCCAATTCGACGCAGACACCAGCTCCATATAATCCTAGATTTTGTTCGCTTAGAAAACAATGGAGAATTTTGCAAAATTTAAAGAATTGTTTGTGGAAACGATGGATGCTGGAATATTTGCCCGAGTTAACTCGGAGGACGAAATGGTGTCTCCCCTCAAAACCTTTGTCTACAGGAGCCCTAGTTTTAATATGTGAAACTGACCAGCCAAGATCAAAATGGAAACGTGGACGTGTCGTTAAGCTGTTTGTAGGTAAGGACGGAGTAGCCCGATCGGCAGAAATTAATACATCGACAAGTATATTGCGCCGTCCTGTGTCAAAGCTTGCGGTGTTAGATGTTCAGGACATTGGTGAAGTGGACTCCTCCGGGTCCAATCACGGGGGTGGGGATGTTAATAATGCAGATCAGTGCCATCGCTAAACAGCTGTTGTTGTGGTATTATCGTAGTTATCCCTGTTTTTGCTACTTTGTTTTACAGGACAGTACGGCCAATATTTTAATGTGTTTATTTAAATGTTAAAATAAGTAGCCATCTTTTTTAGTTCCTAAAGACAAAAATTGTGTTCGTATTTATATGTTGGTATCAATCAGTTTTTTGTCGCCTAAGAGTGTAGATGTCCAACAAATGTAAGAATTGTCTCAGATTAATTATAAGTATTTTTGTGAAATTAGCTACATATTTATATTTCTAGAGAATAAATTACTCAATATTTAACGAATTTGTGACGGAGTTTTTTAATTCTTTGGAGGACGACACCTTAAGATTACAAATGGATCTATTGAAATGAAAAGGTTTGTAAGAAGCAGTCCGGTTGATGCTATTTTTGCACCAACCTTGACATACATTTGACTGATATAGACGTTGTTTATAAAAAAGCATGCTACAACGGTGCACTTTTAACTATTCCAACCTCGGTCAAAAATGAACGAAATTTTTCGGAAACATGATAAAGTAAATCAAATCAGGAATATACTTTTTGACGACTTACTAAGCGCTTTGATTGTGTCAGAAAGTTATTTCCTAAACCGTTAAAAAATGATATATATTTCTTTAAAATATTTTATCTATTTTATTAATTAACTTTTTGATCCCATATCTTGAGTACCTTAATTTTATTTTGTTTTTATTATTGTTTTATGAATTAAATTGTTGTTTATGTTATCTTTTTATCTTGTATCCAGAGCACAATAATACTGAATAAAAGCATAATAATCTTCAATCTTCTATTAATTTTTTAGTATTGAACCATTTCTTTTACTTTCTTTGTAAACACCCAGTTGGCCATGGCGTGCACGAATCATTGATGATGACAATGTTAATTCCTGCACGACACGTAAGGGACAACTAATGCAAATCGTCGACGACATTTTCAAACAAGTGTCGCGTAAATCGTGCACGACACAAAGAGAGACAATGTCGCTCAGCCTTTCGTTGATGACTACATGCACGACATTGTCGTCCATATAGTCGTTGATGACCACATGAACGACATTGTCGTTCATATTGTCTTTGATGACTATATAGACGACAAAGGATTCTACTTTATCGTCAACGACTGCGTATAAGACAATGTCGAAGAAGTTATAGGAGTTACAGCTTATACGACAATGTCGCCTATAAACCTAAACGAAAAAATAAAAATATACAATAGCACATACATATTTTTAGAATAAGACCTAAGTCTTTGAGTTCTCAGACTTGACTGACTGATTTTCTTCACTTTACTTTGGTTGTTTTTTATTATTATCGTTATTTTACAGTTAATTTTTTTTTATTGGGAACAAATTATATTTGTTTGTTTAAAAGACAGCTTACAAGACAATGTCGCTCATATTGTCGTGCTTAGAAGTTGATAAAGGACACCTTACAAGACACTGTCGGTCATGTTGTCGTGCATACACTTTAATACAGGACAGCTTACAAGACACTGTCGCTCATACTGTCGTGTTTAGTTGTTGATAGAGGATACCATACAAGAAAATGTCTCTCATGTTGTCGTGGATAAGCTTTGACAAAAGACAACTTGAAAGACAATGTCTGTCATGTCATCGTTTATTAACTTCTTTAAAAGACAGTGCACTTGACAATGTCGAGTATTTTGTCGTCCACGACATTTTCCTCAAAATTGTCTTCCAGAAATTTTAATTGATAGAGGACATGTCGTGCATAAATCGTTGACGACAATGTCGTCGACGGCAGTTTGGCCAACAGGGCAAGTTCCCTTACGTTATTTTATAAAAGTTTTTTTCATTAATTAATAACAAAATTTACTTTGTATTATTTATATGGAGCGGGATCCCGGGAATCGAAAAAGTCTGGGAAAAAAAAACTCTAATAGCAGCCCATACACATTTCAATTTAAATGTCAATTGAATTGATTCTTGGCCACAGACTTCATAAACTGAATTGAAAATTGTTCATTCAACTCGTCAGCTTATTATTGGTGAAATTACCATGATATGCGCCAAACCAATAATGAGCTGACGAACTGTCAAATTTTATTTTTTTTTTTTTTAAATTAAAAAGTTAAAAATTAAAACCTCTATCGCAATGGCTGAAAAAAGAGAAGTAATTGGATTAATGGTTATTGCAGAATGCATTAATGATGAGAAAATTAAAAGCGGCTAGGAATTTGGTCAAAAGAATGGTTGAAGAACAAAAAAAAAAGTTCAAATGAAAATTTAATAAAAGAACTGTAAACAACAGAGCCGGTCATTTTTATATTCTTTTATTTTAAATTCAATAAAATTTAAGACAATTTTAAAAATACTTAAATTTTTCTTTGCAAAAGAAAACTGCAAACATAAATTTTGACAGCTGATCAAGAGACTCAAATACACACACCACAATCGAATTGAAAGACTTACTAGCCAATTCAAAACAATTAAAATCTTTTTATTTTTCTTCAACCAACTCGACAACTGCCAAACTAATCGATTTACAGAGCCATACACGCTTGTATTTGGACAACAACCGACTCAGTTGCCAATTGGATTGAAACGTGTATGAGTTGCTTATGAGCCTGTCGGAAATGCATCACCGCGCTACATCTGATGTGCAGAGCGTACAAGCATCACTGCAAATCGCAGCTGTTCGAAAATACATATCAAAAGCAGATTATTCGCAAACAACAAATATGATGATGCATATTTTTTAAAACTTTGCAACAAACAAGCATTAGCATCAGCTAATTTACGTGAACATCGCAAACTAATCACATATGAAGCGCAGTGATGCATTTTCGATCAGAACCTATTACGTCTTGTTGACGAATTGTTTTCTTTCTCTCTCACACTTATTTTATAATATACTTTCTTGTTCTAATTTTACAACGTTAACCAGCGAACAATAACAACAAACACATAATATGTATTGTGGATTCTAGAGTTGAAGTGTGAGTCAACTTATTTTTTATTTATAAATAGTAAATGAATTTAGTAAAAATGTATTTTGAGACCATAAATATTTGAAATACAAAATACTTAAGCGACAGTTATTTAAAATACAAAAACAAAATACGTGTATGTATTTTAAATACAAATATTTAAAATAAAAACTGCCCAATCCTGTATATCCTAAAAAATAATTTGTGGTTATTTCAATATTTTCGATACAATTAAATTTCATAGAAATAAGAAATATCAATTGTTACATTTCGAGTATCAAATTCAAGAAAAATATATTTTATTTTGTCATTCCGTTTGTAATTTATACAATATTGATCTTAGACTTTATATATTCAAAAAGGATGAGGGACTTGGTAGTTATATATTTATTACACATATAGTCCGGAATTGTTTGGTATTAAAATTCAGCCTGAGAGGTCCACAAACGGCTAAGATATGATCAAATAACCACGTATGCCTCTTATTATACCCAAAAAGTCTTTGTTGTTGTTTTTTATTTAATTTTTATGTATATCTGGAGAACGGCAGAAGCCAAAGTTTCCAAATTAGGTGCAATCATCTTGGTTACCAAAACACAACTTCCGACAAAATGTGGGCGGGATCGGACAAGTGGGCGTGGCACAAAGTTGATTTAATTATATCTAAAGAACGGTATTTACTTGTTTTTAAATATTCTCTTCCATTACATACTTCGATTTCAGCTGAATAACAATGACAAGCCATAAATTGTAAATAATCACAATGCAACTGTCGATATTTGTTTGCGGTTTGAAAATTACATTTAAGTGTTTATTCCATATAAATAATATAAAATATTTAAGGTCAAGTTTAACACAATAGTTTTTAAGAATTTTTTTAGTTTTTAGAATCAAATTATTTATGAATGAATGCCCTTATTTTTTTTTTAATAATAAATCTTTTTAAACAAGTTCTAAGACTACTTTAAAAGTTTTAAGAAAAACATCTTTATGTTTAGTAGATTTGTTCGACAAGAAGCAATTATTGCACTTGAATACATCAATTATAATAAAATGAAATTGCTCTTCTTGAAAACGAATAGCTTTTACTTTAACTAAAAGATCATATATTTTTAAATTTAAATAACAATAAAAAACACAAAACTTCTATTTGCAAATTAGTTCGTGCGAATATCATAAGCGTTTTCTTCCTGTGTTAAATTAATTGTAGATGTTTGTGAAACTAAACGGAATGAATTTGAGATCTAAACAATCTATTCAAATCTACATGATAATACAAAAAAATATATGTACATGGCATTTCCACACACTAACATACAACAATATCTTGAACTAAAAAGTACACGGCAACGCCTTTGCTTGGCCAGACAGTAGGTTCGGTGAAATTTGTCTACTTTTATGATGAAAAATTCTCTAAAACGGACTTGTATTATCATTAGAAATTCACTTGTACTTAGGCACAAGTTTCGCGCCAATTTTTATTAAACTCAACAACAGAGAATACATATATGTAAGTTAGTATGAACATGAATATATTCATACAGAAGTACTAGCGAAAAGCACATACTTGCTGAATCAAATCGTTCGAATATGTTTGTTTAATATTTATCAAATCGTATCTTCATACACACGCACATTATACATACATAAAGTAAAACAAAGTGTACACTAAAACGAAAAATAAATAGAAATAAAACAGTCTTGCAAAGGTAAAACAAAAATAAATAAGTGCAGATACACATATTTAGATTAGTAATTTATGCGATGACAGTTTTAATTTTTTTTTTTTTTTGTTTGCAATTTAAGACAGACTTTATTAGAACAAATAGAAGACATATCTGGAAAGCAGCTGTACTAAAGTGGCAGCAACCCAATTTATTATTTAATAAAAAAAAAGCGAAGTAAAGCAGTTTGAAATACTTGCAGTTTTGCTATTAGATAATTTCTTTTTCATTGAGATGTTGTATCAATTGGTTATTATATTTTTAGATTAATTACATAGTGTGGACTGTAAAAATACACTTTTAAAATTATGTAGCATATGCCGAACCCTTGTAGAATAGTAGTTGATAGTATATTCTGTAATTTTCATTTCGATTACACACTCAAAACCTGATTTAAAAAAGTATGTAACTTTCCTGAAGGAAAAAAACCTGGTTGCAAGTGTCTCCAAGTCACCAGTTTTGTCGACTATTTCGGCGACTTTTTGGCGATATTCTCAACGAAGTGTCTACAATTTTATATGTATTTTTAATACAAAAAAAAATTTGTTATGAATTCGTATTTGTATTTTTTTTTTATCAGCCTATGAGTTTTAAAATAAGAAAACTTTGCATCGTTAAACTTGATGATACATTTTTGATTTATACTGCAAATTATATTGATGTTTTGGACTCAGGCACAATTACATGTTTAAAAATATTCAATTTTCAACCAAAAGTGTAGACTAGATTTACTAAAACGTACTAGTGATTTTCTGGTTCCAATGTCTACATAAGGTCCCAAAAGAACTACCTAGGCAATAGAAATTTTGCTGAAATTTTTTCATATTGTGTGTGCCAAAAATTTTCTTGTATGATATTTATTGGCCAAGTTATGTGGTGCTAAAGTATTGCCGTTTTTGAAAAATTGTTTTTTTAAATTATCTCATTTTTAACTAGAAATAAATGAAACAAAAAATTAAGATAAGTGATTCTTAAAGCAAATCGTTTGATTAAAAAAAAAAAAAATTCTTCTGCAAAACCGGAAATGACCAATTTAAATTACAAATTTTTTAACTTGGATACCTGTTTTATATACAGTGAGCGTCAAAAGAATTTGTACAGTGGACCCACAAATAAAAAAACGGAGGAATAGCAGAAAATTTCGACGGAAGTAACTAGAAAGCTAGTGGAATCGATGACCAAGAGACTGCAAGCTGTAAAAAAATCAAATAGCAATCAAACTGAATATTAAATTTTATTTAAACGATTTTGAAAAAAAATACGATTTGAAAACGATAATGTCGTTTTCATTATCTTTAAAATTTGATTTCCAATAAATTTCCTCTGTTTTCTTGTATATATTCTTTCAAATTCTTTATTATATATGTTAATTGAACTGTATTTTGAACAAAAAATTAAGACTTTACGTCAGAAATGGATTTAAAACTCGGTCGAAATTCATCACACCTGCTAAAAACGATCATTTTGAAAACGATCGTTTTTCATCACATACCTGAATGTTACAATATCTTTTAACGCTAAAAATATAAAGATTTTTTTTTTGTGGTAGTATATTTTTTGTTGTTGTTTGAATTTTGTTATTCTCTTTTAATAAAATGGAAAAGAAGAAAATATTACAATAAAAACCAAAAATGTTTAATTTAATTATAAAATATACGGTTTTAAATATAATAGTTCAAGGTGTACATTTTCTTTTACCGATCACTGTATGTATGTTTGTAGTTTATATTTGACAAATAAAAAAAAAGACATCCCTCTTTCATTAGAAGACTTGAACATTCCAGTCGAAAAGAAAGCAATTACTTTTGTTTTTGATAAGCCTTATCTAACATAATATAAAGACTTGCACCAAATTTTAAAATAGCCTGTAGGAAAACTATGGATATACCGCCATATACACCCAAAGAAAAAACATGTTGAAATATGATCACCTTCAACAAAACTAACTATGTATTTTTAAAGAAAATTTTAAACATATGTTGAATTTAAACACATTATTGTCACCAACTACCATATTATGTTAAATTAGTCCTCCATCAAGAATTATGTTCAAGTTTTGAATGTCTAAAACTTAAAAAAATTGTATATGTTGGACACGCTAAATTTTATAAATTTAAGTAACGATATATTTCGTCCTTAAAAGATATTTGTTTGTTTTTAATAAACATTTTAAAACGCTAAGAAAGGCGTCAAAGAATAAAAATATTTACAAATAATTCCTATCATTTTTGCAAAAGAGCGCTTCTTTAAACTCGCAGTTACGTAATTTTATAATTTTATGTACATTCTACACATATGTATTTATTTTTACTATTATAACTATATTTTTTTATTTTAATATAAGTATGTAGGTTTCATATACGAGTACTAAAGCTGATAAGGTACATTGATAAGCAAAAGTGGAATAAAATAAAGTAGTACTGTTTTAGAATGATAAAGTCCTCAGTTACTGTTGAACAAGCGATGCTCAAAAGTTTAAATAAAATAGAAAAAAGTAAAAACAACATAATATGTATATGTACAAACAATTTAATTTGTTAAAATTAATCAATGTAAATTCACTCATAATTGGAGCATACAGTTTTTTTTAATTATAACAATTATTTTTTCACCTTGTATTTTTTGTTATTTATTTGAATTTAATAACATTTTTTTTTTGTATTATGGGATTAATTAAAAGATACAACAATTTTTTAACAAACAGAATTAAGTTTATGGTCAAATCTATTATTTAAATTATCAGACAACTGCAATTCTATAAAATAGTAGAAATCAATTTTACGTCAAATCAATTGTTTCTCTTGCGTATTTCTATAGCAAATTATTTCGGAGTGACATCATAACTTGAGTAATAAAATCGACTGTTACTGACTGCCAGGTTTTTTTCTCGTTAATTTTTCAACTGCTATTTTAATCGTGTTAAAATTTTTCTAATAATTAAAATTTTTTAAATTCTTAGAGTATATTTATAGTGTTTATAAGGTTTTCAATCGACAAAAATAAGTTTGAAAAATTTTTTATCACACTAGGAGATCGTTTCCTGGCATGGGGTGAAATTAACGGAAAACACGCCTATTGGGGTTCTCGTCTAATAAGCCCTAGAGGAAGAAATCTTTTTTAAAGTTCTTAAAAATTGCAAAAATAACCTTGATTTCGTATCCCCTTGACATCCAACTTAGTGGCCGACGGATTCTTAAAAAATCAGATCTTATAGACTTTGTTATAATTAGAAACATAAATCGGAGCTCAGTATATACAGAAATATTATTTGACTTTTTCGGACCTTTCTCTAATTACTATTGCCTATTTCGGGAAAATGAGCAAACCAAACTCAGTGTTTTTTAAAACTAACTGGCTAACAATAATAAGTAATGTGGTTAATTTCCAAATTTTGCTATTTTAATGCGGCCAAAGTTCATAAAATTTAATTTTCATTAAATAATTTTTATGAAGAAAGAAATTTTACAACATGAAATTAATTAAAATTTCTTTTTGCTAGCATATAGAAAATACATCAGCAGTCACATCCACACAAATCCTGAAATTCTGAAGGAACAGCTTAGTTTTGCTTAAAATGTTGGTCTTTAATAAAATAAAAAAAATCTTATTTTGCTGAAAAAATCCGAGTTTCAGACTACGTTAAACTAAGTTTAAACTTAATACACATTCCAAAACCCCAGCCTTAGAGTATAAATTATAGGATAATGACATATTTGTTTATAATTTATACATTGAGAAACTTTTTCTTGAAGAGGTATTTTTTAAAATAATCCATTTTTTTCATTAATATACCGATTCCGAAATGAAATGTAAAAAAAAAAATTTGTTTCGGTTGCCAACCTTATGCGCCCCATACACGGTTCAATTCAGTTGTCAACTGAGTCTTTCAACTCAGTTGACAACTTCATCAACTGAATTGAAAGATTTTAAATTTATTTTAAAATTTTATGAAATAAAAGACAATTTTTAAAATACTTAACTACAAAAATTAATTTTGACAGCTAATCAAGAGACTCGAGCACACACAGTACAATCGAATTGAAAGACTTAGTAGTCAACTTGAAAAAATCAAAATCTTTTGATTTTTCTTCAACCAACTCGACAACCGTCAAACTAATCAATTGACAAAGCCATACACGCTTTGATTTGGAGAACAACCGACTCAGTTGACAATTGAATTGAATCGTGTATGGTCTGCTTTAGACGTGATATCGAGTCATATCCCGCAGATTTTTTAGTAAATATTTGTTTATTTACTGATAACCTTTTGACATCTTGCGAATCAGTATTTATCTCTGCATTAATGGTAATCAATATTTATAACACAAAAATTAAACCATACTTTGAATTTGGGTCTACAATTATGTAACCTGTTGTTTGGAATCTATTTCAAAGATGCTGGATGCAATGAAATGGCTTAATATTTAACAAAGGTTGGAGTTAAATACTCAAAATTTTATTCATAAAATGAAACAGCAGATGCACCATGATATCTTTGTGAACAAATTAAATATGTAGGGTGGCAAATATCTGTAACGGTTTGAATATCGGTATTAAACTATTTGTTATTTCGGTATCGATAACAATATCGGTTTTCAATTTTTAATGGTATTAGTAACGGTATCAGTTGCCATTCTTGGACATTATTTAAGGAAAATATTTTTATTTGCATTCTTAAAACTCTTAGTTAATATAAAAATTTAAAACCCATTTAGTATAGGACTTTAGTTTACTTTTTAGCTGTGACAACCACTGTTACTGAGTTACTATATAGATATTACTGTTTGCTCTTTGTTTGTTAACTTTAGCAATTGACCCAGTTAAAAGAAATGAAATGATCTCAAAAACCTATAAAAAATGTTAAACAAACAGTCAAGAAAATAATTGCAAATACGAAAAGAATAAAAGAAAAGAGAAGAACGAAAAACAAGTGCTAGAATAATAAAGTGATTTTAAGCAAATAGCAAATTAAAAACAAAAAAGAATGTTTTAAAATCAGTTGGGCCAATCCAAAAGTAAATGGTAAAAACGTTTTAACTTTGTTCATGCTAAACTTGTTCGATTTAAAATAATTTTTTTAAAAAAGGAGGGAGAAAAAGAGGGAACTATCACTTTTTGGAAAGAGATCGATCGCAAAAAATAAGTTAAAATAAAACAAGTTACAAAAAGTAAGTTGGAGTATATAGAGAACACTGTATAACGAAAAGAGTACATTAATAGGAAATAATTGGGGGTAAAATTGATTTTGCATGAAAATGTTCTACTTAAAATCTGTGGTCAATTGCATAACTATGTACCTTATCGAAAGTTGAGGGAGTCTCTTATGATTACATACAAAGAAAAACACGGCAGTCCACGACCAATATTATCGTAAGCTTATGCGAAGTTTATATTTATGGAAAGTCCTTTATTTTAATTAAAGGTAGAATTTCACATTTTGTTAACAAAAGCAATAACGTCTACCAAAATTTTTTGGTTTTTTAATTACTTACTAACTCCTCTCTTCTCCTAATGACTTCAGATGCCATCAAAAAATGTTCACTGATCTACACAATTATATTCTTAGTTCTTGCACTATTGTTTATAAAATTGTAGAATCGCAATGAAAGAAAATTCAATGAACTTATTTATTGATTACAAGCAATATAAATAAATTCTTTAAAAATCTAATCTTTTTAAGCAATAAAAAATTGCTTTGATTATTTATTTAAGTAATTCACAAAAATATTTTCGTGACAAATTTGTAATCATCGACGTCATTTTTCTCTTTTGAAGGTGATCGATAAGATATTAAATGAATAATGTATTTTGTTTCATATGTTTTTTCAAAAGAATTAGTTATACACCAAATATGTATGTACTAAAGATTATAAGTATTAACGACAAAACTTCTTCATTAAAGTAAAATACTGAATCATCACTCCTTTTACAAATATGTATATAAAATTAATAGAAACAATTTACACATGAAAGCCTTTCATTGCAAAAAAAAAACACAAGCGTAACATTTTAAAAAAGTTACAAACCATGACTTAGTTTAAAACACTTTATCTAGTGTTTCTATTTATTAACAATTATTCGACAAATGAAAGCTTAAGCATTAAAAACATCGTTAATGTTTTCTTTTATTTCTTTCGGTATTTTGTTCATCAAACATCTAATGTGAAAACATTTTGTGGTGTATTGTTTTATATGGGCATTTCCATGTCGTCGTACGTAACATTTGTATGTCTTCAGAGAGGTAGAGAAAATAGTAGTAACTGGAAAATAATTTTTTCATTATGTTTAATTTAAGGCCGGGATTCACTATGCTACACAATCGTACGATTCATTACACGAAATGTCTGCAAAATCTGCTGTCAATGGCACACTATCTCTCAAAAAAAAAAAATGCAAACTCATATGAATCAATTTCTTTGAGATTCTGATCCCATAGAATCTATCATTTTCTCAAAATTCTTAAAAAAAACCGAGTATTTTAAAACAAATTTTCATGAGTGTACCCTATTTGGGAACCATAGCAAATTATGGGCCTTCCAGAACAAAATAATGCCATTAGGTTAAAAATCATAAAAAAATATTAAATAGATATCTTAATATATGTAAATATATGTGATTTGTTTGCCTCCAACTGATTTAAGGAAGGGGGTTTATAAGGGACCTATGGTTAATTTTGGACCTAGCAGCAGAACGTTTGTTATGCCATAAATACCTATCGTAAAAATTATTGTTGCCAATTTTTATGTCAACCCTTGGGATGTAAATCAGGACTGGTTTTTGCTAATTTGGGATTTCAAAAAATGTAATCCCGGGATATCGGGGTTTTTGAAAATTTAAAGCTAAATACCGTTAAAAGATGTTTATTGAAAACAAACGTCCTTAAAGTGGTTTACAAACAAAAGTTTTTTTTTTCATTTAATATAACAAAGTGAGATAAAATTAACATTTTAACAACATGTTAATTTTATACACAAACAAATCGTCGGCTTAGGGCTAAAAAATCAGAGCAAGTTAAACTCTCTTTTTGGTTTAAAATTTGTTTAAACCAACAAATCTATAAATCATTAAACATATAAACCATCTTTAAATGCATAAAATTGGGCGTTTAAACTGCCAGCACAAATCATATGAATTTACTTAACTAACAGCTTTTAGTTAACCGCTGTTTTCGGGAATAGTATTTGTATGGTAGTTATAGTCAAATATGAGCCGATTCCATAAAATTTGTTTAGATAATTTAGATTGCAATAAAACAAGTTTGGAACAAATTTAATCTAAATAGCAACATAATAAGAAGATACATACATACACCTAGTTGCATTTGTAGTACTTACAAAATCGTACGTGACAACCTTTAAAAGATTATATAATTTTTATTAAGCGAATTAAAAAAAATTAGGATCAGTATTTGTTTGCTATTTTGAGTGTTTTCTACCATATTTAAAAAAAAATTTCAATGGTTTTTATTTTTTGAGTGGGAATGCCCATATAAGAATATGAAAATGCCCATATGAAAATATTCACCCTATTTAAAACCAAGGTGTAATTTGTTATGTTAGAAAAGAGATTTCAATAAATCGGTTTATAAATATGTTGTGAGAAATTACAATATTGGGTGGTATTATTGATTCCGCTCGGAAAGGAAAATTCGACGGAAATAAATATCGATCGATATGCAAATTTCATTTATTCATTCCTGCGGTATAAACTTTCCGCAATAAATTTTTAACATCCCTGTTTTAATAATTTCTAAGTTGATATTAGCTCTGTTTCTTTACTTTTTGGGTAAAGTTCGTGCAAATGAGAGCAAGCATAAATTTGTCTCATAAAGAGACAAAATTACACAAAAGTACGGGAACAGAAAAAACACAATTTAAAGCACAAAATAAAAACTCAGTGTTTTGACAGTCTTTAAAACACAAAAAAAATTTGCGCCACTTTTGAAAAATTTTATGGTGGCTGTAGAAATAAACAACTTTTAATAAAAATAAAACAAAACAAACACTTTTAGAAGACCTATAATTTTGTATCCCTAATATTTTAGTACAAAACTATCTATTTAAGTACATTATTTGAATCATGAACTTTTAATCTTTGCTTTTTTTGTTTTGTTTATGTTTTACAGCTATTTGACAATTTACACAATTTGCACGAAGAAAAAGTCTGGACTGTTTCGTGTAAGAAGAAGAAGAATTTTATTTTCTCAAACCCGCTCTCATTTGCACAAATTTAAAGTACGGGAACGCGTTTCGTGCAAATTGGGATCCCGAGGGATTCGATTGGCGAAAAAATCTATATTGCGGTTTCAATAATATGGCAATACGGCAATGGTAGAGATGATACCGCAACAACGGAAGGATACCGCACAAACTGAATGAATAATTACAAATTTGGCTTCCGCACAAAAATTGCTTTCCGCACTTGCGGAACGGAATCAATAATACCACCCATTGTGTTTGCAATTAGGGATAATATTCTAAAAAAAAATTCCTGGAATTTTTGGAATTTCCTTCCGAAGTTTTTGGGTTAAAACATAAGGTGGCAAATTCAACCTACCAATTTAACAATGTCAAAAAAAAAATTAAAAATCTTTTTCGACCTGTCAAAACGCATCTTACTGCAATTGGAGGAGCTTAACTATGGTGCCTCTTATGAACTAAATTCGATTTTCGACAGCAGTTCGAACGAATTTTCATTTGGTATTATGGCGCACATTCTATAATAATTTACAATTGTGATATAGTTTATTCACAGTAGTACATTGTCTACCAGCTGTCACTTAAAATAAAAAATTTTTGTTTACAAATTTAAAAAATAAAATAAAAGTTACTGCATGGCTCACGATGTCGACAACAGCATTTCTTTCGTATATTTATATTGAAAACAAAAACAAAACTTAGTTTTTTATTATTGTTTTTAGTATTAATATACGAAAGAAATTTTCCTGTCGACATTGTGGGCCTGACAGTTAAAGTTAAACGTGACTACGACGGAATTATGGTTGTTTCCAAACAATTTTGCTTCTGTGGGGTTTTATCACACTTTTTTACATGCTGAACTTTTTGTAAAAAAAGAATTTTGTACCATAAGGAAAACGAGCATTTCCAACAGCTGTTTACGACGCCCATAGGGGTACTTTTTGTTTTAGCTTATATTGCTTCTTTAAAGTTATTGAGTGCTCCTATATTGATGAAACTTGACAGAAATATGCGTTCTGGTCCTAGGCAGTTAAAACTAAAAAATAAATAAAATCGGACCAAGGAGGGAAAAGTCCCCCCCCCAGAAGAAATAATCCAAAATCTGAAAAATAAAATTTTTTTTAAAGTTTTCCCATACATACTTTTGTTTAGCAAATGCAACTTTTAACGTCGGCGAAAGTTAAAAAACCTAAAATTGGACCCAGGAGATCATAAATTTACACCTTTCGTCCCCGCGGGCGGTTACATAAAATAATATTTAAAAAAAATGTAAATATTAAAATAAATAGATTACTAACGACTTAATACCATTAGAATGGCATGTTTAAATTTTTATGGGCAGGGGGAGGAATCCCTCCAAACCCACCCCCTGGAACGACCCTGTCAACAATTTTTTTTTTAATTTTTTGCTAATTTTCACAAAATATTCATTTTTAAGCTTTTATGTGACTTTTATGTATTTCATAGAATTTAATTTATCTGCAAATAATTAATTTATTCGTTATTATAATTTATTTATAATAGTAACAATAAATTGTAATTAACACTAGCTGTTTGGTCCCGGCGCTGCTCGGGATTTTCTAAATAAAAATAAATAATTACATACTGGAGAATTTGGTTGATAACTCAAATCGATGGAGCCGTTTTCTGATTTTAGGTTAATCGAAAAAAGTAGGCGTAAAAGCGGGCGGGAAAGAATTAGAAAGAAAAAAAAATCGCCAAAATCGGTCCAGCCGTTCTCAAGTTATGCGCTTAGCAACGAAAAAAATGAAATGTTGATCATTTTTATTTATATAGATAATAACAACTAATTTATTTAAAACAACTTCTCTTTTGCACTAAGATGATGATGAGTGCCATGGTTCTTCTTCATCTGTTACTTCAAAGTCCTCTTCTGAATCTGAATTCTCTTTACAGCAAAGCACAGGTGGAAGCATAAAAAAAATTGTTTCTTTCGTAAAGGGTAACGACTTTTTTTGAAGTTTATGCTTATAACACTGGTTCACAAATTTTTAACTTTAAAATGAGAAGTTTTCTAAGATAAATTGGGGCTGCTGATCATGAATATGGCATTCATTTGTTTTTCCTAAGAAGAGTTTTCGAGATATACGCGAAAATTCAGTTGAACAATTCTCGAGATTTTTCGAAATACTTAAAACAACTGCAGAAAAACACAATTTTCTCGTATATCTTAGAAAACATCTCATTTTTGAGGTTAATTTTTTTTTGTGGCATAGTGGAAAAGTCTATTTATAACTTTCTAGCAAAATTCTGCCTGTTAAGCCGAAAATTTTTATTTCGTGCCTCAGACGCTTCTTCTGATAATAGCCCGATAGACAACAATGCTTTGCTCATTACAGTTGAGCCATGCATTAAAATCTTGTGCATTGTACGTGTCATAGTATGCCAGGGATATAGAGTAACGTAAAGTTTTGCAGTGTCTAAGCAATAATTGGAAAACTCGTAAAAATGGATTTTGCAACCACTTGTAATTACTTCAATAATAACTTTGATTTGGTAGATAAATCAAATACAATTCGTTATTTCTGCAGCTTATTAAGGATTGGAAAAAAAATCTTCTGCTGGCGTTACCATCGTTGCTCTTTCCACATCCAGACTTCGGTACATCCACTATTAGCCCTGATTCAATTTGCATGGATAGTTTTTTTCATCTCTTTTAACAAAAGTTTTGTCCTTATCCGATCTTAATTACCATTTTCTCACTATGAGTTTATACGACAGGTGTGATATTCTCTCAAATAGACGAATTCGGTGGTTAAAAACCGTTACTTACTGTTTTGCACATTCCTTTTTTTACACAGGTAATATTTTTTTTAGATGTAATAATTTAAATAAGAAAACAACCAAAACATTTTATGACTGAAGAAAGGGTTTCTATCATCCCAGTAAAAACTTCGCTTACTTTTTCAAAATTAATAGCTTCTTTCACTCATTATTTAACGCTTTTTTTTAATTTAAAAGTAGAGATTTCAAGTTTTATCGAGATGTACAACAGTTTTAAAAATGCAACTTAATTCACTTTCAAAATCGTTTTTTTAATTTCCATCGAATTTTTCTAAAAATTTTTATAAAAAAATCAATGTAAAATCTTTCTTCGTTTACCCACAAAAAAATATATTGTAAACCTCTCAAAACCGTAAAAAGCCAATGAGCACGCATGCAATTTACTCAACTTTCCTGACTTTAGCAGTGTCCCAAAAACACAAATCTCAAACAAGACTTAAAAATTCACTATACGATGCAGAATTTTGTTATCTGTCGAGCTGCGTACTTTAATTTTTACATTTCTTAAATTTTATTTTTTGCCTAATGTCCGCCTAGATTGGTTTTTTAAGTTTATTTGCACCGTCGAAAGCAAATTTGTTTTCGTTGAAAAGTCGATGCAAAACGAAATTTTCGACAAAATTTACATTCGATAGTCGATGTTCGATAGCCAGCGAAAATCGTTTGTCGAATGTAACTCATAATAGGACTTATATATTTACTTGTAAAAACAAAGTCTAGTTTTTAAAACATAGTCTCGTTTTATTATCAATATAAGAATAAAGAAAGGAAAACATATAGGGTTTCTAATTTTCCGGACTTTTTTATTCCCGGGAAACGAAACAAAAAAAATCTTATCCCCGGGAATCCCGGGATTCTTTAAATAAAACAATGATTTCATTAAATGAGTTCCAGAAAAAAGTTTTTACTATTTTAAAAGAATATACATACACATATACAACAGTCTAAAAAAATTAACTTTATTTATTCCACAGAAAACCAAAACAAAACCAAATAAATTGTTACATTCATATGTACATGCATATATTGTATATATTTATTTTTTTGGGAGATACGAATTATTAAAACTTATTAATATTTAGTAGTTATTCGGGCCTGTTCTGAAAATCACGTGATTTCAAATCACGTGTTTTTGAAATCACGAGCGTTATTTTGTGGTGTTCTGAAAGTCATACCGTTTTTGTGTTTCTCCCTGTGCTTTCGGCAATTGACGATCACACCAAAACACACAAAAAGGGGACACTAAAATATCACACGTGTGATTTTAGAAGGCACATGTGATTTGAAATCACGTGATTTGAGTAAAAGTGATTTGCAGCACAGGCCTGATTATTAATAGCAACTTTGTAGAATTTTCTTTTAACAAAACAATTTTTTGTATTATTAAAGCATTTACAAGCTCATCAGAGATTCTATTTCTAATCCTTGTTGATATGTATATTGCCTGCTACCGAAAACGTGCACTCGCACGTAAGCAGCGCATAATACAAAGATTATAAATTTATTCGCCTGTTACCCGTGACTTCATAGACGTCAAATTCTTTTTTTTAAGATATTTTCAGGCTTTTGTATTTTTTTTACATTTAAATTTTTAGAATTTAATGTAGCCTTTTCAAGGTGTTCTTTAAAGATAGTAGATGGTTCATCTTGTGTTGGTGATGGTGTATCATGTACATTTTCATTTTCTACTTCAAGAAGCTTTTTAGACATTTCATCATCAATCAAAGAGACCGTTGATTTATTGGCGTAAGAAAAATAGTTAAATTTGTAGGTAGTTTTTAGTAAAGAATATATTTTTATTGCTCGATTTGATTTTAACGATGCTAACAAATTAAAATTTCAAAAAATTTAATTTGAAATTCCCGAAAATTCCCGGGATTAATTTAAAAAAATGTACCGGGATTAATTTAAAAAATTGTACCGGGAATTTTTTCCGCGTAGAATCTCTAAAAACATATCATTATGAAAAAATCGCGGACATAATGTTTGACCTATTTTTCGACTGAATCTAAAGTATTTAACATTAAGCTTCGTACAGACGGTGGTCAGATCTTACAATGTTGTCATTAAAATTGACTAAAAATGTCTTGCAACTGTGTGAACATTGTACGCTATTTTCATTTGGCAGAAGTGTTAAATTAATGCATCTGACAATGGCACCATTGTCAGAAAAATTACCACATTGTAAGATCTGACCATCGTCTGTACGAAGCTTTAGGAAACATGACCTATAAATCTTCTGATTTCAAGTAAATACTGCAAAATATCAGTATTTTTATACCACGATTTGAAGACGATGCCAAGCATATTAAAACAAAAGGCAAGCTGAGCGCGACTTCTGCTTAACTCTTATGTCTGAAATATATTCAAAACAATACATGCAATTCATTTAGTACTGGTTACTTAAGGGCCAAATAACAACAACATAAAGATTTCACAAATCTGCACTTAGTTTTTTTTTATCAGCTCGACATTTCAAGATATATCGGAATAACATGAAAACGGTTCACCATATTCAGTAAAAAAAATCAAAATTCGTCAACAATATTATATTTAATTTTTAAATTGCCCAGAAGTTGCAGAGATAACGTTAAAGTTTTGAAAGAAAAAAGAACAATTTAAACAAAAATGTTTGTTTTTAGTTTAAAAACATTTAGTTTAACATATTTCGAATCAAATGAGCTTTATTTTATTGCAATCGGTGCCCAACTTTTAATTTTATTCACAACTAGCTTACTGCGCTTTGCTACCCCCATCGAAATAAAATTCGGAAAATTTTTTTAAAACAGATCTCGTGCATTGATGGGTACTTTTATTTTCACATTGTTGATACTTTTACTATTATAGTACTCCAAATATTTAGAAATCTTTATTGTCATTGTATGGGAGGTGCCATGCCCACTTAAAAATAAAAAAAATTAATAGTAATAATAAAAGTAATAATAAAAAATTAAATTACTGTGAAAATATCAGGAAAATAGGTTGAGTTGTTTTGGAGTCTATAGGGAACAAACAAAGATAAGCATTTTCATTTATATATAACTTATTGCTCCCCCTGCACCTACGCTCTTAATTTTTAATTTGAAAGGTGGGGCCTACAAAGCTTGAAGACTTTTGCCACCCATTTTTATTTTAAAATATAAAATTTACCATAATAGTGGAAGTAAAAACGTTTGAAGACTTTAGCTATAACAGTTCTTCAGTTACGCGATATTTAATACATGCATCCTATAGGAGGTATTTCTCCCCCTGCGCCTACCACCTTAATTTTTAATTTCAAAGGAGTAGTTTACTATAAGAGTGACTCCTACCAAGTTTGAAAATTCTCACTATAACAGTTCTTAAGATATGCGATATTTAACATTGGCATCCTATGGGGGTACCACTTCCCTACTGCAATCCTACTGCAAAAAGTTAAGGAAAATTGGTGCAGCGGCTCTTAAGATATGCGATACTAAATCTTTGGATCCTATGGGGAATATCACTTCCCTTGCCCCTATCGAAAAAATAAGTAGCCTATTTTATTTTCCTGGCTCACGTGATGTTACTGTAATTTCAGGAAAATCGGTTTGATAGTTTAGGAGACTATAAGCCAACATACAAACAGACAAAAAAAATTAATTTTTATATGTAAGAAGATTTACTGAGAATGATGAATTGATAAAAATCGGGATTTCCACAAAAAAAAAATTGTTTATTGTGTTTTGTTCATAGGTTATGTGACTTTACGTGAAAGTAATAAGACTTTAACTTTTTTCCTTTTTTTTAATTTTTTGGTGATTTTTAAAAATTTTATTGTTTTTCAAAGCTAACAATTACATCTTAAAAAATGTTCGCCTAATGAATAGTACAATTATGATTTTTTTGAACTTTTAATTTTTAGAAAAAAGTCAAAAATACGATTCGTAACAGTAATTAAGATTAGATTTGAAATCATCGACCTCAAAATAGTAAAAAATTGCATCAAACTTCCTATCAACTCAAAAAAAGTTCAATTTTTTCCCGAGTGTTTCAATGTTTACCGTTTGTGCAACGGTTTTTGTGGTTTTAATATCAGTCTTTAATAAAAGTCTCGTTAACGAAATAGTCCGGGAAATTAAAAACCCTATTTGATATGAATATTTTATATATTCGCTACTAAAATTGTTTAGTAAAGTTAACAAAATATAAGCGAAACATATTTATTTTTAAAACCTGTATACTTTTTATATTATTAAGCATTAAGAACTAACTTCCTTTACCAACAATATTGCATTAATGAGAATAAATCTGGCATGAACTGGAAATTTTTTTTTTAATCGACTTGACTTTCCATATTTTAGAAAACCAAAAGTTTTTATAATTGCAAGCTTAATGCCGGACATACTACTAATAGTGAAGGGTACAAAAACGTGTAAATTTTTTTAATACCACTTTGCGAAAAAGTCATAAGAAATGGAAAATATTAAAAACAATGAATTGTATTCTCTATGAATATTTTATCAATTTGACCTTACACTTTTGTTGCTAAAAGGTAATAATGCACTTGTTCTATTTAATTTTTCTAATTAACGGTAAAGTTATACTACACTATTTCCAATGTTATTGCTCTTAACTACATTTTAAACATAACACCAGTGAAATAATCCACAATTTTTAAAACCAAAGTATGTATATCAGCCTGTTCAACGATTTCGAACGTTAATGTTCGCATAGAAAATTACATTTAAAACAAAAACAAAATTCGACAATTTGTTTTTGTTTTAAATGTAATTTTCTATGCGAACGTTAACGTTCGAAATCGTTGATCAGGCAGTTTAACTTACTAGCTTTTACCTGTGACTTCGTTCACTTAAAAAGAGAGCAAGATCAACAGAAAAGGGTATATCCTTTAACAAATTTACAAAAAAAGAATAAGTACCAATTATTTCCGTTTTTATATCATATACCCTATATTTTAATTTAGACCATATGCTTTCTATATACAAAATTTCTTGAAAAGTGAAAACGTACCAACAGTGAAGGTTAGGTTAGGTTCGGTTAAATGTGCAGCCGACACGAGGACGGCTCACTTATGTGCCCTTAACGGTCCCTTTATTATACCCTGAGCCAGTGACAAGAGTCGACCAGTATTCACCAGACTATTCCCCAGAGGTCACTGCAGCCTCAAACCACCCCGACTCCCTGCAGAACAGAGAGATCGATTTCAGTCCCACATTGGACATATCGTCTAGACATGGCAATTCCGGTCTCCCAAAATGCTTTAAACAAACATCCCCGAGACCGGCTTTTTATACCGTTTAAGCCCCATAAAAAGTACGAATTTTATCCCTTAAAAATTACCCTTTCTTTTAACCTGGATTATAGCAATCTGTATACCAAATTTTTCAAAAAGAGAAACTTCTTCTTACCTCAAAAAAGTACCTTGAATCTGGGCCATATGCAATCCGTTTACCAAATTTTATCCAAATCCATTATTAAACGTAAAAGAAAATGTTCAAAATAATTATATTAAAACATTTATTGAAAATATTTAAAAAGTTTTTCACCGAAACGTTGGTATTCAAAGTTGAACAAGTTTAAAATAAAAAATGTTTTAATGAAAGTGAAACCGATTTGTGTATATATTGATACCCTATCTATATGTAAACTAATATTCAGCCTTATTACGGTTGTCAATGCCTGTAATACATCAAAGTAACACATAACCTGTATTCTTTTATCTACTACAAAAAACTACTTTATCGTTAACGACAACCGTAATATAGCTCATTATTTAAGTATGCGCTAGTATCATAGACTTGATGTTGAACGTATATTTGCAATATATTCTATCAGCCTTATTTATAAAAAATAAAACATGTTAATAAAGGGTTTATTAAACGGATTTTGTATGAAAAAGCCTTATTTATAAAAAATAAAACATGTTAATAAAGGGTTTATTAAACGGATTTTGTATGAAAATCCATTTTATTAACCCTTTATTAACCGGTTTTATTTTTTATAAATTAGGCCGTATGTATATACGTGACAATAGAAGATCATTTCAATTTTTTGGTTACACATTTACAACTTTCTTAGTTACAAGATTTATAAGGGCTTCATAATTATTAATTTGAAAAACATTCGCCCCATTTTCAATAGGCTTGGTCCTCGTGTTAATTAGAAACTATGTACCTAATTTAATCAAATTATCTCCAAAATTTGCGACCTGTACATTGCACACAAGGTTAACATGGACAGCCAGCCAGCCGGACGGACGGACATCGTTAAGTCGACTCAGAAAGTGAATCGATCGGTATAATTAAAGGTGGGTCTTGGAGAAATATATTACAAATATCAGCACAAACGTATAATACTATCTAGACTATTGTAGCTTGGATATAATAAATAAAAATAATAGAAAACCAAAGTCTAAAAAAATAATTTCTATTGTATCGTTTTAATATATTTATTAGCAGAGTGAAAAAACAGAAAGTAATTTATCCTAACAAATACGAAATTGCAAGGGAATATCTCTGCATCCTTCCGACATCAATGACATGCAATCGTTTGTTTTCTAAAGCTAACTTAATAATAATTTAGCAAATAAACAGTCGTCACCAAACAATAACTATTGTCATAATCCTTCAAAATACTATTCATACATTAAGTAATTTGCAATATTTTGAAATGCATTTAATTTATTATAAAAAATATTGCTAAAGTTTAAAATTTTTTTTTGTAATTTTAATCAAGAACACAACTTTAATGTCAAATGTACATAAATAATGCTCTAGTTTTTCTAAAAAGAATCAACTCAAAATTGATACATTTTCACTGTAAAAATTTTATTTAATTTTCTGAAGTATTTTAAACGATTTTAAAATCGACTTTGAGGTGCAATCAAAAATCGAAATAACAAAATTCGATCGAAAACGTTTTTTTTATGCATTTCACGTCCCTTTGAACAAATGGTTATAATTGTATAATTTAAATTAACTTATATATAAATACGGGAACAGCTTTTTTGTGGTTGATTTTTAAGTATCTTATCGACCACCGATTTGAATGAAACATATCGACCCCTTTGCGCGAAATTATCGTATGTTACAAAAACCAAATTTTACAGGACAGCCATTTTTCTACTTTTCTCTGCATTCGCTTGCAATATAAAAAGGAAATATACAATCAAATGTTAAAGCAACGAAGTGGAATTGGCCTACAATATTTTTTCAGGTGACGTCTCTTTGAATGTAGAAAAAGATTGCATCAAAAACTCAATTTCAAAAAAATTGGCATATACGATAATTTCGCGCAAAGGGGTCGATATATCGTTTTAAGGGTATTTTTATGAAGATATGCACAAGATAAATTTTTAAATAAAGTCGCGCTAAAAAGTCGTTTAAGAAAACAAAAGTCGGAAACTTATTTTAATGACTTTTAACAAAGATCTATGTTTTTATTTTTTACTTTGATAACATTTCATGAAAATCTTATAAATTAAATACGGGGATATGCACAATATATATATTTTTTTCTAAATTTTTAGAATTAAAGTGTTTGAAAAGCGTATAAATTTATCTTGCAGACACTCGTACAAAGGTGGGTGCATAGTGCATTTTGCCATTAGCGCTCAATTTTTATTTTATAGATTGTTAGCTATTTTCGTTCGGCGTCGTATAACTGTGCCGAGTTACAGTTTTTGCGGTTTCCACATTAACTACATATATGCAATCGTTTTTAACCTCAATGTTTTAATGTGTTGTCTAAATTAACTCAATGTGACTGGTGGAGAACCATATATAACTCAGACGTTTTACTGGTGGAGTACCAAGGAAATAACTCAGAAGTTTACTGGTGGAGACCAAAATACTCTCGCCTTCCTATACAAAGGTTAAGGTCGAACGAGGTTTTGTGGTTGAAGCTCCAAAAATTGTGTGATACCCTGGCATTATAACTTAAATAGTTCGCCAAAAACTTCGTTTTAAGCAAAATCAAAAAAAAAAAAAAGGAATGCTCACGATCAAACACAATTTGCACTGCAAACTTACAAATTGCAAATTTGCACAATGACCATCGTGATTACCCTTATTTATTAAAATATTTTATGAATTAACTTTTTGATCTCATATCTTGATACCTCATTGTTATTGTTTTTATGAATTAAATTCTTATGTTTATGTTATCTTTTTATCTTGTATCTAGAGCATAATAATAAGGAATTTACATATTAAAGCGCAAGGTAATAATTATAGTTCCGCTTTCAATTTTCAATTAATTTTTGTAGTATTTTAGCATTTATTTTACTTACTTTGTAAACAAGTTCCCTAACGTTTGTTTATAAACGTTTTTTTCATTAATTAAAAACATATTTACTTTGTATTATTTGTATGGAGCGGGATCCCGGGAAATTTAACAAAAATTTACCGCTTTCCCGGGAATCGAAAAAATCCGGGAAAAAAACTCTATGTATAACGCACAGGTTCTCTCGAAAGTAAATGTCAAGTGGTCGAATTTCGGCCACGGGGCGATCCTAGTATATCTAACTCTACTACATTATCTGTGGCTTGGTGCTAAAAGGGCCAATGTCAAAATACATATATACTTTTTAGAAAATCTAAATTAGATTTTTTTATAGAAGAGTTCTTAGTGATCGACAAAAACTTGAATTTTTAAAATCATATGGACTATATTTGTAAAAAGATCGGCAAAAAAAATATGATTCTTAAAAAGGTTGCAAAAACAAATATCGATATTAACAGCAATTAATATATAAAACACAATGATTAAACTTAATTTCGAATTCGGGTCAACAATTATATACTCATGCTGCACAAAACATCAAATTGAACGACTGCAAAAATTTCAAAATAAATCAATGCGTGTCATATTAAAATGTCACCGGTACACATCAATTAATTCAAATCAATAAAAAAAAAAACAAAGATTTTAATATTGAAGAGTTTGATGCCTCTGATCAACAACTGTAATGCAACGATCGCTGTTCTACAAAGGTTTACTGCTGTACAACTTTTTGACAACAATCATAAAAATTAGTAACTATGTATATCTATAGCTACAATTATAACCAATGGTATGCTTAAGTAAAAAGTACGAGAATTATTGAAGAAATAGGACTATTGCAAAGCTTTATAAATTGAAATTTGATTCATGGAACACATTTATAACAATCAACAATCATTTTTAAAAGTAAATAAAAAAAAGTTTGTAATCCAACAAGTGAAACAATAATATACATAATTATGTAACATATTATACATATAAAAAGTGCTTCTGCAACAAAATTGCTAAAGAAGTGTATAAGTGTATATTAACATAATCTACAAATAAGCCTTTTATTATAACTTACCTTTAACCATAGGTTCTGATACCAATGTCATCTCCTCTTGAGGTATCATTTCCATTAATCTGGCAATATCCTTGGCCAACATATTGTCGACAATATCCAAGAGGTGTGGCTTTAATGAATGGAACTTTGTAAAGTCTTGATGTTGTAGAACTTCTTGCATTTTCTTAATATCGGGGAAGTCTCCAGGAGAAATTGAATGTTCGCGTTGAATGCGATCGTAAACTTGTCCCAAATTCTTAATTAAATCTTTCTTTTTACTATCTTTACCGAACATCGCAGGCATATCCTTTCGTAATTCTGAAATTATGAAAGCGTGTACCTTAGCTAGGCGAGCACGTTTGATAAGATCGTTGAGCTTGCGGAGTGCGGCATTACGTGGCAGTGATTGCAAATCACGGAAGAGATCCTGCTCTTCATCTTCAAACAAACGACGATTGGCATCAAAACGCAAAGGTTGATCCCAGAAGGAACCAATATAAACACGTGCTACTTCAGGAGTTTGCAAGACCTTACCCAAAGACCACATAAGAGCACCATATACACGCATTAATTGTTGATGGTCAATCATATCAGCCTTATTTAAAATAATGCGAATTTTGTCATCATGCCCCTTTAGGGCCTCAATGGATCGGCGGAATTCATCAGAAATATCCAACTTGTGGGCATCGAATAAGAGAATAATACGATCAACGCGTTCTGCAAACCATTCTAAAACTCCTGTAAAGTCATAGCCACGATCAATGCGCTGCTTTTCTCCGGACAAAATACCTGGTGTGTCTACAATCGATATGGCTTGAAGTACGGGAGAGTTAACCGTGGAACATTGAAAACGATTAAGGAAAGCGTTGCCATATTTACTTAACGGACGGAACTGTTTCTTAGGATCAACTACCAAGGCATTACCGGGAATAACACCTTCCTTATCGTCATGCATAACAGCAATAAAACGATCAGTAGTTGGCTCGGGACCAATACGAATACCAGGAAAATCACGCTCCAAAAGATAACGAATGAAAGTTGTTTTACCAGTAGAGTACTGACCGACAAGCAGAATCATTGGTTTTGCATCGAAATCGGGATCTTCCAATTTGGGCGAATGAAAATCATGGAATTGATAGTGTTCTTCTAAAGGCAACAATTTGCTTTTGTAAATTTTCTTCAACTCTCCTATAACATTTTCAACCACCTCTTGATGATTCTTTTCACGCTTCAAAAAACTAAACATTTTGCAGCAACCTGTTTATTTCTAGTTTTGTATAATATCCAACTACTTATCACTCTTTGGTTCTATATTCCACCGCCCCACAAATACAGATATTAAAAAGAAATGTTGACGAAGTATTAATAGTTCTTTTAAATGATTCACACAGGCGAACTATAAAAATTTATTTTTGGAAAAATTTCGTCACTATTTATGCTTTTATTTTTTAACACAAACACATACAATACGTTTTAATATTAACAAAAAATTTGTGCTTTAATTTATATGTGCTATATATTTTATTATGCGAAGTTATTGTTAAATTTTTTAAAGAAATTAAAATTACCAATTTTTTTTAATTTTCTAATTAGAACACTAAAAAACAATAAGAAAATATATCCGTCCGCAACTGTCCACGTACGGTATTTACTGATGCAACTCTGATAAAATCGTAAATGAAGTAAATGGAAAAAAATCACAACAGGGCTGCCAGATTCCGGGTTATAATCCCAAATAAAGGAATACCCAAGGTATATATATAGCAGGTAGTCTCGGAAAGCCAGCTGTTTATTTTTATTTGCTTGTTTTTTGGTACGAACTGCCAAATGTTGTATAGAAAACTAGTAAACAAGTTTTATGTCTTTATCTTTTGTCTTTTTTGTCTCATATCAACCCCTTTGCTGTTTGACAGTTCGTACCACATAACAACAATAAAAAGCCCTGTTGTTTGTTTTATTGTACAATTGTTGTAATCTCGCGTTTACCTGCTATAAAAATACCTTGGGAATATCTTGGGATTGTCATGGGAGATATTAATCAAAAACAAAAAAAGGATTTTTTTAGGAAATTTTTTTAAAATATCCTTTTGATATTTGAAAAAGTCAAATTACATACTTTTAAACTAATGTCTATAAAACAAAAGATGAGTCAACTGATATTTCACCCTTTAAATGGATGTTTTTATCACAGAGCTTTGTGGTTTTTATACTGGATTTGCTTATATACATTAGGGTGGGTCGATTTATCATTCGATATTGTGCTATCGATTTTTCGATGTCTTTCGGCATGAGGAAAAAAAGTTCCACAAAGAAATATCAAAAAAATAATTTTCAAGGCGCCCAAATTCAAATTCGTTGTCTTTTTCTCAACTTTTCTTTTTTAAAATCGGCTGATTTAATTTACCTTTCCAAGGTGAAATTTTACGCTAAGAACGATGGCCATAGCAGTTTTTCAAAAAAAGTTTTGGACGAGTTTTTGTCAAAAAACCTTGTTTTCTAATAATTTTTAAGTTTTTTTTTAAATTGTGGTATCGACACAACATCTAATTTTGACAGTTCAAACCTATTTGTGTTAATTTATTAGTGTTTTGCTACGAATGGTTGACAGCCGTAACACTAACAATGCAATGCTGAACCCCCTGTGTTGTTTCTGTGGTTTTTGGATGGTTGTAGTCAAGGCGAATTTATAACAGGTAAGTGCAACTCTACAACTACAAAAAGCCCCATGTATTTTGTTTTTGTAATTTTCTGACTTGTTGTCATATTTCAGTATAGAAACAAAATAATATTTTGACGTTTCACCATTTTTTTTATTCGCCGTGGATACAGCTGATGAACGGCTGACGCAAGGCGAATTTACACAAGGTAAGTTTAACTCTACAACTACAAAAAGCCCCATGTATTTTGTTTATGAAATTTTCCCACTTGTTGTCAAATTTCAGTATAGAAACAAAACAATATTTTGACGTTTCACCGTTTTTTTAATTCGCCGTGGATACAGCTGATGAACGGCTGACGAGATGAGTTTACCTTGTGTAAATTCGCCTTGGGCTGACGAGTTGAGCTTACCTGGAGTTAATTCGCATTGGTTGTAGTTCAGACACTACCTGATGTTGAATTCGCCTTGGCTCAGGCTGAACTTAAAAGGCTTTCAATTGCAATGAATTTATAAAGACAGAAATTCACTATATTTTGCTTAACTGTTCTGCTTTAAGAAAACGTAAACAAGTGAGTGAGTAAGAAATTATATTGAAAACAACAATAAAAAACGAAAATTTGCTTTTGTTTTCAATATGTCTCACTCACTCCTTTGTTTACGTTTTCTAAAAACAGGCAGAAAGTATGTAAATGTATCTTATCCGCACTGATACATATTGTTCAAAAAGATTTGTTTGGGTTTTTTCTTATTAAAAGGCATATTTTGGGGAATTTTTTTTTAACTTGGTGAAGGAGGGAAAAATGTATATGACAGCCCTGCTTCACAATGAAATGACAACTTACGGCCACGGCTGCCAGATTTGACGATTTATCGTCATTTTGACGATTTTAGGTTCAAAAATGGCTCTTTGACGATTAGACGACTCATACCCTAAATTTGACGATTTTTAAAATGACAAACTTAAAACCAAGGTCTATCCAATAGGTCTGCTTAAGAAGCCAGATGTTTATTTGGTTTTTTCCTCAACGATATCAAAAGTTGTTTACATTTTCCTTATACGTGTATATTTTTGTTTACCTTTTTGGTTTTTTGCCACACATACATGCACACAAAACACATTTTTCCTTTTGTTTTGCCTATGTAGTAGTAAGATTTTGACAATGGCGAGGAATTTTACACAAACAAAATGCCTGTTGTTTTTTGTATTGTTGTAACAGTAAGCAGACCTATTGGATAGGCCTTGCTTAAAACTGTACAGGTTAATTCAACTACAGGCGGTGTCGGAACTACAACAATCCAAAAGAAACAGAAACAACATAGGGTTTTTCGCATTATAGCTCGAAATGTCAACAATTCTTAGCAAAACACTATTAATTAAACTTGTTTGTTTAGCATTTATATGGCTAAATACAAACTTCTAGAACTTTGTTTTTGTTATGTTAATTTTAAGAGTTATAAAAGTGTGAAGTATATGGGTACTGTAATTGTTTTTAAAGTAATCCATAGCAAAAAATTATTCATTTTGTTTTAAATAAATTAACCGAGAAAAAAAAAACTACAACATAAAAAAAACAAATATAAAAGATTACATAAAATAATTTCTTTGTATTTACCTTAAATGTTCGTGTTACAAAAAATGTTTAATTGATAACCGATTTAACTAGTCATAACTGTAAACATTTTTCACACTACTTTTATTTGCCATAAGCTGTTCCATATATTTTACGAATTTTTATAAATTTTCCATTCGCGTACTTTTTTTTAGCAACATGTTTTTCTGAGAGTAATTTTTTAGTTTACTCAGTAACTACCCTTCAAGAAGACTACCGGTCTTTTTACTAGTTATTTGACCGGTAGTGTTGACCGATATATTGGGTAAAGTTTCTATTAGTTTTTTAAGAACAAAATGAAAAAACTAACCGAAACTCCTGTGTACATGTGATTATGCCTCTCTCTTTAACTAATTAATTCCTCTCGTCTACGGAATATATATCTGTACTGCTTACTCTACTGCTTTTTTTTAGTCAATGATAACCTAAATAATGGTTAATGCTAACTAGTTAGCCATAACGTAAATATTGGTTAGCACTAACTAGTTATTCATAACGTAAAAATTGGTTATAACTAACCTTTATAAAAAAATATTTTTTTTTTTAATTTTCATTTTAAACAAAATTTTTTTTATTGAAAAAATTATAATCCAATTAATAGTCAGGAAATTAGGCTTCAGAAAAGTAAGTACCACGTATCGTTATTTCTGTGGCTGCTTTATGGTGTTCCACTTCGTACATGGGTCTGGAAATGAAGGTAAATGAACGTGTGACCAAGAAATCAAATAAATACATACTTGAAAAGTTATCGAGATTTTTAATAGCACTATTTGTTCCTTTATTACCACTGGCAAATCTTAAACGATTATCCTGGTCAAATCCACCACCCGCATGGCCGCTACCAGTTAAACGACCTCTCGTTTCAAAACTACCGCTTTGTACATGACCTCTGTTGTTTCCAGACAATCCACCACCACGTCCTCTGAAGCCTCCATCAGTACACCTTCCTTTACCTTCTGATTTCAGCTTTTTTTATAGAAATTTTTTATCTCACAAATTAAGTTACAAATTATATACATAATATATTTAATTGATTTAAGAAGTTCACAAATTTTTTCAAAATAAAATGCAAAATGAATGCTTGACAGCTAATCCAGCCAATGTATGTTCTAATGTCAAGCACACCAGTGTATTTGGGCCTTAAGAATAATTCATGTTTACACGGATGGTATCAAGGCCCCTCTATCAGGTCTGCTTACTTGTACAAAAACAAAAAACGGCATGTATTTTATTTGTGTAAAATTTCTTTTTAGCTGTCAAAAACTTACTACCACATATATAAAGCAAAAGGAAAAAAACGTGTATGTGTGGCATACCATACACAAAAAACCAATTTGTTTGGGAAAAAACAATAAACGTAAACAAACATATACATGCTCATGTAAGCAAAATGTTGACAACTTCTGACAGCTAAAAAGAAACAAAACAATGATCATCAGGCTTCTTGCGCAGACCTGTTCAATGGGCCTTGGATGGTATAAGTAAAATCAAAAATAATAACAAAAAAACAGATGGTTGCAGTTTTAAATTTTTACAAAAATAACATGAAAATTTCCTTGATTTTAGTTGTTTTTGTAATTGTATAAAAATGCTACCACCTTCAATATACTCCATTAAAATACACCTCTGGTGTGATGAGAATACATAAGTTTCTAAAATGGTTTAGAAAAAAAGCATTTACCGACCGCTTATCAGATTTTGTATTCGAATTCTCTCTTACTCAATACATTTTGCTTTTACATGATAAGATTTTTCTCATTCTACATAATTTTTTGCAATGTCGTAATACATTGTATTACCGTGTAAACTGGCCTTTAGCGGTATTATTTTCTTCTACGGTGGTCAAACAGGTAAATTCTCTACAATGTGTGTTCACACCATTGCTACCAACTTTTTTGAATACTTCCCGTCATATTGCTATTCAAAACCCGCTAGAAACTGCAAAATAGTTTACTTAAGCTTCGTACAGACGGAGGTCAGATCTAACAATATTGTCAGTAAAATTTGTTTAAAATGTTTTACAATTAACAGTTTATTATAACTGCAAAATTTTTCGTTGGCAGTATATTGCCAGACATAACATTATTGTAAGACTTAAAAACCGTCTGCACGAAGCTTTAGAGTAAAATATTTTAAAAATACTGCTTAAATCTTCATATTTTGCAAATGCTTTTACAAATTCAGATATAGGATGATTTTTCAAAGGAGTGCGATCAAGACCGTAGACCACGATTAAAAATCGTGATAGAAGAGAATGATATTAAAACGAAGGAAGTAAATGTTTTTAAAGCGGAAACGAATTCAATTTCGACAAAAAAAATTGTCCTTCTCACATAAGAGCTTCAATTGAAAAAAATATTTCAAATTTCTTATTTTGTGAAACAATTTTAAATTTTTAAATAACTAGAACAAAAATTGTAATTGTGTTAGAGCGCAAAAGGCGGCCTTGAATTTGCCTATAGTCTATAGAACTGGTAATAGCGACTTTTTTGAAACAAGAAATCCATATACATATTATAAAAAAAAAAAAACGTAAATTGAAAATGATGTCGCTTACGTTATTAGCGCTCGATATGTATGTACTATAACACTGTGTGTAATTTTTTAAGTCATGGAAAAATAACCATATACGGACAATAAAAAACCATAAAGGACAAAAAAAAAGACCCGTGTCTCCCAGTTTTGCCCAAAGTCATGCACTTTTGTATGGGTCCTTAAAGATTTGGGGCCTCGGTGTCATTTTTGCAAAAAAGTGATAATTTTCTCAGGCTCATATCTTGCAAGCTGTTCGGAATGTTGATTGACCCTCTGAGACAAAGTTGTAGCTCTCGCCAAAAAGAACAAAAATTGTAAACATTTAAGATCAAAATCACAAAAAAACTTTAAAAAAATCGATTTTTTTTACATTTTTTCCCTGTTCAGGTCCATAGGTAGCAAACCTTTAAAAACTCAAGGAAACAATCAACTACAAAAATGAACCTAAGGTCTCAACATACAATCCACGCGATCACGCACCGACCGCAACATCACAGGCAAAGCAGTAAGCACAGAACACGCATCAAAGGATGCAGCCCACAATATAAAAGCAACACGACGCTCACATCGAGGCATTACACAGCGCGAAGTCAACGAGAGCTCAGCGGTGAAAGTTATAGAGAAAGTGCTACAGCATAATTCGCACACAACATTGGCAACTGACAATTTCAATATGCAGTGTAAAAAATTGATTCGTTTTTCTACGTTTGTGGTCATCAAATCAGGAAAAAAAAGTTCTACAAGATTTTAAAAGGAAAATAATCTTTTAACTGGTGAATTCAATAGAGCATATAAGTTGTTTTTCGACGAAGTAGACTTGACAGGCGAAAATTGCACAGCTAATACAGTGTGTCGCCAATGTTATAACAATCTCATGGCATGGTTGAGTGGAGGCAAAAATAATATGAAGTATTGTGAGCCAGTAAACTGGATTAATCGCCCAGGTGATCATGATGCAACCAGTTGCTATGCATGCGTAAATTACACATGTCGTCTAAATCGACATGCTGAGAAGAACAAAATTTATAAAGCAACTGTAACAGCCACACTACCAGTGCTTGCACCTGAAAATTTTGTATCACCAAGGCCGCCAACTCCAGATCGTATGACAGAATTTACAGGAAATGACTACAGCAAGTGGAGTAATTTGTAAAGATCCATTTTTGAATTGATACCGATTACGAGCCCCAACAGGGAAGAGATAGACCACAACTAATAACACAAATGGAAATGGATTTCATTGTGGCCATATTGGGACTATCGCGGCGACTTGCCATATTTTTGACAGCGTTTTTAAAGCAAAGAAAACTCATACATGCTAATGTGAACTCTACGGCGTACCGCAAACGGCAAGCTGAATTTCAGAGCCTCTACACTCTTAATGATGACAATTCGTTCGCTTACTGCAACGATATAAAAGCTTTGGTGGTAAAAATGGGAATGAACTACATAGCTAGTGAGTGGGGATTATTTGTTGATGTTCTGTTTTAAGCTTGCATGTGTCGAACCGAAAACCTTCCATTCCGTTTGCTGTGATTTGAAGGTCATCGACATTTTGAAAGGGATCATCGATAAGGGTGGCTTTCCAAAATTCTTTTGTTTTCTTTGTAATTGGGATTCGCGCTCCCCTTTAAATCAATTCCAATGTAATTCGTGGAGACCAAGAGGAAGTGTGGAGGAACAAATAAAACAACATAGGCTGAAGAATGCACCTTTAGTTGACAATACTCAAGACATCTTGCTGCCACCGCTCCACATAAAAGTGGGAATTGTTAAAAAATTCATCGATGTGGCCTTTGTAAATTGTCCAAACGCATTCGACTATTTGAAAAGCGTTTTCCCAAAGCGTAGCGATGACAAAATTAAAAAAGGTATTGTAGTAAATTTAAAAAGAATTTTTGTTCACCCCAGTGTACTATTTACACTATGTTAATATTTTATTTTCTGTCTTTATTTTTTGTCTTCATTTAACAGGCGTACTTAATGGCCCTGACATTAGAAAGCTATTCAAGAGCAACTTTGATTCATCGCTTGATGAAAATCATTCAATGGCATGGATTTACCTTCAGCGTGTATGCAACAGATCGAGACGCGGAACCGGAAGCAAAAGAATGGGTGAAATAAATGCTGTATTATTTTGAAAAAATCGGAACATCGATGAGGATGAGGAGAACGGTTTCACCAAACCACAATGCCCACGGAAAAACGCTACAAAGGCAAAAAACTCGACGCATTGCTTGCAGAGGTAATATCAATTTTATTGATGCATTGCTTTGCATTCCTTTTTTGATTTCTTTTCTAATTCATTTCAGATATGTTGGTGGAGTCACAAGATCACCCTGTATGATGTTAATGAAGTATTTGAAGAAGAAAAAGCTGATGATGAAGGACAGTCTGGAAGCAACATGCCTGTGGACACCATAAGTTCTGAATCACAGTCAGATTCGGACGACGATTTGGATCCACAACTTAAGAGAATTCGATTTGCAAGTCCAGGGCCATCAACATTATAAGCATAATACGAATATTTTTTTTAATATTTTTGTAATAGATAGCATAGTATCTCAATGTTGAAGTAAAGAAAAAACAAATGAAATTAAAAAAATGTCGGAAAATTTTTCACTTTTGCGGCTACCTGAGCGGTGCTAAGAATCATTTCTAGGAAGTTCATATGCTCTAGAAAGTTGTTTATTGAGATCTTAGGTACATTTTTGTGGTTGATTGTTTCCTTGAATTTTGAACGGTTTGCTACCTATGGACCTGAACAGGGAAAAAAGGTAAAAAATAGAATTTTTTCAAGTTTTTTGCGATTTTGATCTTGAAGAAGAAGTTTTTTTGATTTTACATGTTCTTTTTTGCAAGAGCTACAAATTTGTCTCAGAGGGTAAATCAACATTCCGAACGGCTTGCAAGATATGAGCCTGGGAAATGATTTGGGCCTTATTCACACGTCACTTTTTACAGTTCTGTGGTATTCTGTGACTTAAATGTAACTTAATTCACCAAGCTGGTACATTTAAGTTCGACTTAAAGGTGCTATCCATAGAGCACACAGAGGCCCTTTTTGAATTTTAGGTTTTGATTACGCAATTTGTGTTGATAGTAGCGGCCTGTTTTTACACATTGCCACCTAACTACCAAAAAATGTTTTCTTTCTCTTTCTTCGAAAGCTGTCTTCGCAAATGATTCATGCATTTTTCATACGTCACTTTTTTCATCTCTGTATGCTTCACAGAATACTAACAGACCTGTAAAAAGTGACGTGTAAAAAAGGCCCAAAATAGTTGCGAGGGCAGCTTTCGAAGAAAGAGAAAGAAAACATTTTTTGGTAGTTAGGTGGCAATGTGTAAAAACAGGCAGCAACAATCAACACAAATGGCGTAATCAAAACACAAACCACGTTAAACAAATGCATTAAGGCCATGTCAGATAAAACTTTTGCTTCGCGTTGCGTTAAAGGTAGAAGTACATAACACGCGTCTATTCGTCTGCGTGTGTCGTGCGTTTAAAACACAAAGCATACAGAGATGAAAAAAGTGACGTATGAAAAATGCCTAAATCATTTGCGAGGGCAGCTTTCGAAGAAAGAGAAAGAACACGTTTTTTGGTAGTTAAGTGGCAATGTGTAAAAACAGGCCGCTACTATCAAAACGAATTGCGTAATCAAAACAAAAAATGCAAAAAGGGCAGCTTTCGAAGAAAAAGACAGAAAAAACACAATATTTTGTGCATGAAAAATTGCAAGTTACACAGCGCGCGTTACAAAAGCCATTCCTGTCAGCTGTTTTTTATTTGTTTACTTATTTGTGCATTGAAAACGTATTCGAAAGTATATCAAGATTTTATTATATCATTGAATTTATTCTTTTTATATAAATATAGTATGTTTTTTAAGCTCTTCAATAAGTTTTTCTTTCATGATTCACAAATTTGTTAAATTTCTTTTTATTGTCAGCTGATTACTTGTCAAAAATACACAACGCGTTAAAAAGTTCAAAGTTAACCAACTTTCTGGCGCAAACGCGTCAAAATATTTTGCATGTAGCTGGTTCTATGAAAATACACTAGTTTAACTTTTTTTGAGAGAAGTCTACAGAGCGCGCGCGCACTAACGCGTGTTATGTACTTCTACCTTAAGAGCACAAAGTACTTAAGAGATTCGCTTTGACATCTAAGATAAAATATTCATACTTATACGAAACATGTCACATTAAGAACTTTTAACGCAAAGCGAAGCGAAAAGTTAGGCAATTCTCATCTTTTTGCGCGCTTTGACAATCTGCTAGTATAATTTTTTGTATTTATTTTCTTTTTGACACACAATGTGTGAGTGTTGTCAAAGTTTTTATTGTGAGTGCCTCGGTAGGCTAGCTGGTAGCAAGCTAGTCTATCAGCGCCGAGGTTGCGGGTTCGATTCCCGCCAGAGACTCTGGTTTCTTTCCTGCAGACAAGAATAGAGCTTCGCGGGATTAGCTTAGGAAATTAAAAAAAAAAAAACCTTTTGCGTTAAGCTGGGATCACACGATTGCCGCAATGCACCAATTTTTACACTTTTTAATACCCCAATCGTGTGACTGCACAACCAAATGGCTCATGTAGCAATCGAGGACAATATTGTGCTTACTTTTACCAATCAAATGCAACCCTGGTGCGGCAATCGTGTGACTGTTTGCTATGCAACCGCGCGTCAATAAAAATTACAAAAATACACCAATATTCAAGGCGAATTCATTTTTATTCGCCTTGCCAATATTTATTGTGTTCTTGTGCGGCAATCAAACAACACAATACGCGCCAATATTTGTCTTTTTTTAATAAACTTCCTTTATTTTGTTTCTTTTAGTAGGTAATGAAAATAAATATGTATGTATTTATTTATTATGCATTTATATTTTTTTTTAATTATTGCTATCAACAAAATATGTATGTATGTTCACAAGCATATTTAGCTGTTCAGTGTGAATATTTTTATTAAAGATATTTCTATGCAAATCTTATTTTTGAAATTTCTTAAAAAGTTTAAATAAAACTATTCAAGTAAAATTTGTTTAAGTATATGATACAAATAAAATTTTTTTTTAATAAACAAACCAACAAGAACTTTTAAACAAATAAAAAAGCTACCGCAACAGCTGTTTTCGCAGTTAACACAAGTAAGAACAACCGTGTGACTGTGCTGCGGCAATTGTTGTGACCATTTCGCTTTGTACCAACTAGCGGCAATTAAATTTGCTTAAAACAGGGCAATCGTCTGATTCCAAAATATTTGATTGGATCAATTTCATTATTGTGCGTCAATAAAGCACAATAAAAATTGTGTCATATTGGTGCATTTGCGGCAATCGTGTGATCCCAGCTTTACGCTTTTCTGTCAAAGTTAGATGTGTTACGCAAAAGCTTCATACAGACGATGGTCAGATCTTACAATATTGCAAGCAGGAGTTGCCAACAGCAATATTTTTCTGACAATGGTGCGATTGTCAGATGTATTAATTTTTCACTTCTGCAAATACAAATGAGCTTACAATGTTCACACAGTTGTAAGACATTTTAGCCAAATTAAATGCAATTTAAGCAACGCTGCTTACCAATATTGTAAGATCTGACCATCGTCTGTACGAAGCTAAAGCGATGCAGTTTTATCTGACATGGCCTTTAGAATCTAATGATTAGATCAACAAACGTTGTGTTTTAAGAAATGCATTAATTTGCTGGGTAAATTTTGGGATGAATGCATTAATTTGCTGGGTAAATTTTGGGATGAATTTTTTTTTATGTTGTGTTGAGGAAGTTTGAAACTTTAGTCGCTCGTTTTCCTATAGTTAGCGATACGACATCGATTCGATTAAAGTTTTTTTTAGAGTTAGACGATTATGAATCGATTATTTATTTTTTATATTTAAAGTTAAACCCCCGTATTCATACACGATTATTAAATTAAAAAAACTTTTATTAATGAAAATTTTCATAGAAAATTTATTTTGTGAACCTGTTTTTAATTTAAAATATTTTTATGAATACAGACGAAAAAAACCTGTTTCGACATGAGGTTTTATATGGAAGTCATACTCAATAAGTGATCGATTTTCGCTTAATTAAGTTACAGCTTTTTTTTATATCCACCACCGAAAATGGGGGTTAATTGATCATGTCATTTTGCCTTTAGCACATCAAAGTTATCGCCACAGGACCTTAGAAATTATACATTATCTATATGTTGGAAATTCTTAGAAGATTTAGCGATAACCGTCCATCAAATTAGGACAAAGAGACACAAATATTGTCGATAAACATAATTTGGCGGTATATTAAATCAATTCATTAGTCAAATCCCGATAATTCGTACCCCGATAATTCGTAATAAACTGTCGGTTCCTTGAAAAAATCTCGTTAATTCGTAAAATTTCCATACATTTTGGTCCCCTCGCTAATTCGTAATTTTTTTTTCAAATAAAATCTTTACCTCTTATAAATCGTAATTGTTTCCTAACTACCACTTATAATTCGTAATAAAAACAAGTAAGAAAGTATAGTCGGTCAAGCCCGACCATATGATACCCTACACCACAGTATTTAAAAACACATCATGCTTATGTGTCCATATAAATATGGATTTATCTATGTTTATAAACTTCATTAAAATCGGTTTGAAAGTTTGTGAGAGGCAGAAATTGTCCCCTACCTCCCCTTGTGGTCCTATTTTTGAAAAACTGTATAGCTTATGTGTCCATATAGATATGGATCTATCTATGTTTTAAATTTCACTAAAATCGGTTTGAGATGCATAAATTGCCCCTAAATCCCCTTGTGGTCCTATTTTTGAAAAGATGCATACCTTTTGTGTCCATATGGATATGGTTCTATCTAAGTTTTAAATTTCATTAAAATCGGTTTTATAGTTTCTAAGAGGAAGAAATTTCCCCCTATCTTCTATCGTGGTCCTACGATTAGGCCCATTTTCAATAGGCTTGGTCCTTGTGCCAATAAGAACCTATGTCCCAAATTTTATCAAATTATCTCCAAAATTGCGACCTGTACTTGGCGCACAAGGTTACATGGACAGCCAGCCAGCCGGACGGACATCGTAAGTTCGACTCAGAAAGTGATTCTGAGGCGATCGGTATACTTTAAGGTGGGTCTAGGACCAATATTTTAAGGCGTTACACACATCAGCACAAATGCATAATACCCTCTCCACTATTGTGGTGTGGGTATAACAACAGAAACATGGAAAGAATGATTTGTTGTTTACCGTTATTTTTTGCGTGGGGTTTTGCTCTTGCTTGTGTGTGTTTATTTTATTAAGATCAGTTTGTTACATGAATAATAAAAAAAACTGTCAAAGCGCACGCATAAAACTCGGTCGGTGTTACAAAAACAGCAAATTTTTGCAGCCATTGACAATGGAGAAAAAAAAAAATAAACGTTGCTAAGTGCCAGTTCACACACGTCAAGTTTGACTCGTCAAGTCTTGAACTTTTTTGAGAGAAAGGAAAAGAGAATGCCATAACTGTTCCCCTCTCTCCTAAAAACTCAAGACTTGACTAGTCAAACTTGATGTGTGTGAACCGGTACTAAGCGATTTGAAATTGCTCTCAACTCTTACTTCAATCCTTCAAAAATAGAATTTATTATGCAAAAATCTTCAGGCAGTAAGCTAAGGCGCGAAAAACTAACTGAATAACCAGAGCTTGAAAAGTCTTTAGTTTTTAGAATTTGCTATTTTATTTTATGTATATTTGTTTTATTTATTTTGAACAATTGTTTTTATGTTTTTTTTTAATCGTTTTAGTAAATAATTCGTATTTATTTTATTTTAGCCCCGTTAAATCGAAAACCCCTATAATTCGTAAGAAATGACCTGTCCCTTGCGATTACGAATTATCGGGATTTGACTGTTATATTAATCTACAGCAATAATAGTTTTAGTACGATTTCAGCTTTAAGAATGGCGATAGGAAGGCAAAATTTAGGGGCAAATACTTTTTGTAAGAAAAAATTATTAGATATTTTTTGCAAATCCATTTTTTAAGTTTAAGATTTACTAACATAACATTCTTATTTCATACTAGCTGGCCGTCCCGGCTTCGCTCGGTAGCTGATTACTAATGATCGATGGAGCCGTTTTCCGATTTTAGGTAAATTGAAAAAAGTGGGCGGGGAAATATTTTCTTTCCTTAAAAACCTAAGTTGGACCATGGCGAACATTTTAAAGAAAAAATCGTCCAAATCGGTCAAATAAATAGAAAAACTGGGCGTAAAAGTAGGCGTGGTAAATTTTTCTTTCGATGAAAACTTAAAATGGATTAACACGAACATTTGAAAAAAAAAATTAGTCAAATCGATGGAGCCGTTTTCTGATTTTAGGTAAATCGAAAAAAGTGGGCGGGGCAAAATTTTCTTTTCGTACAAGCCTAAGTTGGACCATGGCGATAATTTTAAAGGAAAAATCGTCCAAAACTGTCAAGCCGTTCCCAAGTTATGCGCTTAATAGAAAAAGTGGGCGTAAAAGTAGGCGTGGTAAATTTTTCCTTCGATGAAAACTTTAAATGAATTAATACGACCATTTGAAAGAAAAATTTGTCAAATCGATGGAGCCGTTTTCTGATTATAGGTAATTCGAAAAAAGTGGGCGTGAAAGCGGGCGGTGCAAAATTTTCTTTATGTAAAATAGAATGCCATAACTGTTCCCCTCTCTCCTAAAAACTCAAGACTTGACTAGTCAAACTTGATGTGTGTGAACCGGTACTAAGCGATTTGAAATTGCTCTCAACTCTTACTTCAATCTTTCAAAAATAGAATTCATTATGCAAAAATCTTCAGGCAGTAAGCTTAGGCGCGAAAAACTAACTGAATAACCAGAGCTTGAAAAGTCTTTAGTTTTTAGAATTTGCTATTTTATTTTATGTATATTTGTTTTATTTATTTTGAACAATTGTTTTTATGTTTTTTTCAATCGTTTTAGTAAATAACACTACGTGACAAAATTTCAACAAAGTCGTGACCAAATGAATCTGACAGCTAATATTTATGTAAAATTTTCCGCTGAATCCGAATATGAACTCAGAATTGTCAAAAGTAGAACAGTTTTTCAGATATTCCAAAATAACCGTTATTTGTGTTTTTAAAAAAGATGATGTGACTGAAATGCAAATATCTTAAAAAATTTTAAACGAATTATGTATTTCTTTCTTTTTAGTAAAAGGTTATAAAATTTCTAAAATAACCATGGATTGCTTGTGAAGATTGGTCAAGAAATGACAGAGTTACAGGGGACAAAAGTTCAAGCTTCATTGAAAATTTTATGATTTTGTTCAATTTTGCTCTCTTAAAGTTATTTTTTTTAAACCAATCTTTTAAAAATCCGAATGTTTTATTGCATGCGACGTTAGATTATTTTAATATGAACATTTTGCGCCCAACAAGACATAGGTTGGTACAAAAATGACAGCGCTACAGAAGATTTAGTAAATTAACCCACATAGAAATTCAAAACTTTCAAGCAACTTTTAATATTTATTGTTACTAAAAATTTAGCTTTGTATATTTATTTGTTGTGGGTGAATTCAATTAATCTTCTGTAACTTTGTCATTTTTGCTCCGATCTGGATCCTATTGGGCACAAAATGTTCGTATTGAAATAGGCTAAAATTTTATTTTTTGGATATTTGCATATCAGTCACATCATCTTTTTTAAAAACACAAATAACGGTTATTTTGGAATATCTCAAAAACTGTTCTACTTTTGACAATTCTGACTTCATATTCGGATTCAGCGGAAAATTTTACATAAGGATTGCGTTTCAAACGCATTTGGTCAAAAAATTGTTACGTAGTGTAATTCGTATTTATTTTATTTTAACCCCGTTAAATCGAAAACCCCTATAATTCGTAAGAAATGACTTGTCCCTTGCGATTACGAATTATCGGGATTTGACTGTTATATTAATCTACAGCAATAATAGTTTTAGTACGATTTCAGCTTTAAGAATGGCGATAGGAAGGCAAAATTCGGGGGCAAATACTTTTTGTAAGAAAAAATTATTAGATATTTTTTGCCACCAAAAAAAATTCCATAATTAATTTGTTTCGTGTTAAAAATGGCGCGAATTAATACAATACAGACATCCGCAGATATAAAGGTTTTGCCTTACAACAGCCACAAGGAACAAAGTAAAAGGACGAAATTATTCTTAAATTTATTTAAGGAAATCGCTTAAAAATTTCGCCAAAGTTTGGTTGATTATTTTACCTAAAATCCTTCAATAACAGAATTTTCGTTACTGCAGTTAATGGAATTTAAATTTGCTTAAAAAGTTTTTAAACTTTTTTTTAAAAAGATAGAAGCACACAAATGACTCAATTCAAAAGAAAGCAATTGTTTACCAAAAATAAAAATAATGTCTAAATCAACTCAAACATCCATCATATCCTCTCAAGATACCAGGGCTCACAATAAAAAGCAAACTTATGAGTTCGTCCATTGATGCGAACCCTAGTCCAGAATCCCTTCGAAGCAGCCACTTATGACTCCATAAAGACCGATTCTTTTTGAATTTATTTTTTTGTTTCTTTTTTTTTTTATTTCAGATATTACTGCAATAATGCTTTACAATTATTTTATTAGCAGTTGTTACATCCATTTTACTTTTAAGAACTTTATAATTTCAGCAGCTTTATAATTAAAACAATTTATACACGTTAAAAAGTCAGCTTTTGCTTACATTTATAGGTTACATGTCATAAGGAAAAACATAAGCAGGTGTGATAGCAAAAATTATGAATCGTATGTAAAATGGAAATTTTGACATACATGGGTAAGAAAAGTGACAGTACATATGTATGTAAAATACATCCCGTTTGATAGCACCTTAAGTTTCCATTGTAAAAGGTTAACAAGGTGGCATCAATTTCACACAAATACAAGAACAGGCAAAGCAATTACAGACAGCTGTTGTCTGAGACCACCTTGTAAATAAATATAGGCCCCTATTACGGCCCTATGCTCCTTATAGGAACTAAAGGAACCAATATATATATATATATATATATATATTACGGTTTACAACTCAACTCAGTTGAGTTGTAATTTAGACAACTGGTTGTGATCAGTTGTAATTTTTGTTATGTTTTTGTTTACCGCAATATAGCAAAGTTGTAAACCATAATAAAAGAATTAAGAAATTACAACTCAACTGAGTTGAGTTGTAAACCGTAATAGGGGCCATACTTTTTTATATTTTTTTGTAGTAGTGCTACCATACCAGTGAAATTTCGAGAAAGATACATTTTGAAAAAAATTTGAAAATCAATTTTTTAAGTTTAAGATTTACTAACATAACATTCTTATTTCATACTAGTTGGCCGTCCCGGCTTCGCTCGGTAGCTGATTACTAATGATCGATGGAGTGGGCGTAAAAGTAGGCGTGGTAAATTTTTCTTTCGATGAAAACTTAAAATGGATTAACACGAACATTTGAAAAAAAATCGAAAAAAGTGGGCGGGGCAAAATTTTCTTTTCGTACAAGCCTAAGTTGGACCATGGCGATAATTTTAAAGGACAAATCGTCCAAAACTGTCAAGCCGTTCTCAAGTTATGCGCTTAATAGACAAAGTGGGCGTAAAAGTAGGCGTGGTAAATTTTTCTTTCGATGAAAACTTTAAATGGATTAATACGACCATTTGAAAGAAAAATTTGTCAAATCGATGGAGCCGTTTTCTGATATACAGGCCTGTTCTGCAAATCACTTTTACTGAAATCACGTGATTTCAAATCACATGTGCCTACTAAAATCAAACGTGTGATATTTTACTGTCCCATTTTTGTGTGTGTTTCGTGTGATTGTCAAAAACCGTAAGCACACCCAGAAACACAAAAACGGTATGACTTTCAGAACACCACAAAATCACGCTCGTGATTTCCAAAACACGTGATTTGAAATCACGTGATTTTCAGAACAGGCCCGTATAGGTTATTCGAAAAAAGTGGGCATGAAAGTGGGCGGGGCAAAATTTTCTTTATGTATAAACCTAAGTTGGACCATGGCGATCATTTTAAAGAAAAATCGTCCAAATCGGTCAAGCCGTTCTCAAGTTATGCGAAAAATAACTCTCACCTCCCTCAAACCTCCAGGAATTTATGCGTTTAGCACGCAGACCCTGAACAGTTCAACCAGCAATAAAAGTAATGATCCCGAGATATTCTGTAATACTGCCGAAAGATTTGTACAACCCGAAAGTATTAACCGCCCATGTTTACGCTTTACAACAACTCTCAAAATTTGCCCAGAGAAGGGGTTACCACACTCTATCTGTTTCCCCGACCCAATATCCACACACCCCAGAAAGTGAGTCTTCATAAGCAATCAGAGAAATTCTGAGCTAGATTCCCACGTTGGGTCTCGGAATAAATCCCGGGACTGCAGAATCCACTGACTGGCTAAATTGTATCAACGAGTCCCTTTTCGCTCTCCTAATGTCTCCTACATACTGTGAGCGTCAAAATAAGGTAAACAGCTTGTTTTCCAGTATAAAAAGTGTTATGTTAGTTATAAAAGTTTAATTTCTACTTTACCAAATTTGATTAGACTTCATGCTTGCTGTCATCTGTGAAAAATACGTTGTTTCAAAATTTGACGAAAACAAGTTGGACAAAAAAAAAAAAAAAACCTGAAAACATACAGTATCTGTAGTAAAGCGTGATAGGGTTGGCTTTTGTAATACGTCCTAAAACAGCTGGATCAGCCCAATAGTCGCTCGACATCAACTGAACTAAACATCTGGGAACATTTGGACAGACAAATTAAAAAAAAACACCTAGCAAGCACTCTCTGAAGAAAATTCTGTAGGAAGAGTGGCCAAAAATATCTACTGAGCTAACTTTAAAATGGGTGGAATAGATGCCAAAGAGACTACTTTGTATTTTAGAACTGTACACTTTTTTTACGCGTTAAAAAGGGAGTAAATTTGTTTTTTATAGCACTGTTTTTGTTGTTTTTAAAGTATTTAAAATTTTTAATTTTATATTGTGATAACATTCTCCAAAGTTTTGTAAATGATAATAAACTTCTAAAAATGTAAATTCTTTTTTGCTAAAATAACACTTTTTATATTGTAAAACAGGCTGTTTAATTAATTTTGACGCTCACTGTACCTATTATAACTTATCCGTATGTTACTCAAATCCTCGTCCCAACGAGTATGCTTCGCCTTATTGCACATCCTTCGATTTAAAATCCAATTCATTTTGATTTACAGAGCATGCTCGAATATTTCGAAAATGTTTGTCAAAATTGAAATGAAAATATTATTAACGTTATTAAAAATGTAAAATCAAAATTAATAGAAATGAAATGGTTTAGATCTATCCGTGTGACAAACCTTTTTAATTTTTAAATATTTTATAAATGTTCTTGAAGTATTAAGTAATTATTTTTATGTAGTTTTGTTTATATAATAATATAATAATTTATTTGTTTTACTAATAAATATAACTGTGGTATTTTAATTTTAATTACAATTATTATTGTTTTGAGTTCATTTTTATTTTTAAATTTCAAAAAATAAAAGGACAAAATTTTTTTTTTTTAATTTTCATTATACAATTTTTTTTATTTTAAATAGTTATTAATATACGAGTATGTATATAGAGGCTTCATAGTTTGGGATAATCCTTGCCGAAACTCTGTTTAATATCTTTCCTTGGTTTTGTAATATTTTATTTCAACTTTTTTTTTTATTTTATAAATATTATTGTGTTTGTTTTACTTGTTTAAATAGGTAGGTAAGTAAGTATGTATGTATATATAAGTTATAAATTTTTTAATTAGTAGATGGTGTATAATATAATTAATATTCCAACATGAGACAGCATTTGTTAATTTTATTTTTTAAGATAAATCGGTTTTCTTTCATTTATTTAATTATTGTGAATTGTTGTTATTGTTTCAAATAATGGTTTATTATAATTTATATATTAAACCAATTATTTGAATTTTTTTGTTTTATTTTTCCAGCTTTCATTTTCAGTTTCGCTAACTATATATTGAATTCATACCATTGTTTTAACGTTTTATTCAAAAACTCATTTAAGAGTTCTTTTTTGTTTTTGTTATTTTTTATTTGTTATAATCAATAATAAATATAGTTTAATAAATATACATGTATATAATTTAGTAATTTTTTTATTATTCTTGTTTATGTTTTAATTTATTTTAAGCCTTAATAATTATAATAATATATATTGTATAATTTAAATATAATAATAAATAACAAAATTAAACAACACACATTTATAATAAATACAGGAAGGAGTATAGAATTTGTTAATTCCTTTAAGATTCTTTGTAATAATTTTTATAAAACTATCTATAATTTACTTTTTAAACAAGCAGTTCTAAAATAATTATCTATGTTGTATCTATCTAATATTTCAATTTTGATTTTGAAATAATAAGGATATATGTATAAAAACGATACGTAAATAAAAAAGTAATAAATAAATCAAAGAATTGATGACATGTTTATGGCAATTAAAGGCAAAACCATTTGCTAAAAACAAAAAAAAAAATAAATAAAATAAAAAGATTTAAAATATTTAATCAAATAAGCACAAAATAGAAACAATAAATGAAACAATAAATTAATATTTGTATACATAAAGAAATATTTTTAATTGATTATTTTACTTAAATAATTTATGTAGAATTAGCTGTTTGCACCCGGCGGGGCCCGAGGTTATTAAAGAAAAAAAATATTTATGATTTTGTGCCACTCTTACTTTTTAGTAAATTTTTTTTAATAAACTTTTTACGTCACTTAAAGAATTTTAAGCATTTGGATCACTAACTTAAACTTTTTCGCTTCAAAACCATGCTAAACAAATGCAATTTTAAGTTTACATTCAAAAAATCAATTTATGAAAAAAATTTTATTTTTGAAAAGATAACAAAACTAAGATTTGAATCCTTTTTCGCTCTAGTTTTCGAAATAATGCAATATATTTTCGTTGGAAAATAGAATCGATTACAAATGAATGTCAGTTTATGATTTAATATGACACTAATATACATACATATTTTAAGAAGATTATCAATGTCTTGTGGAAAGTTAATTATCGCTAATCTTGATAAAAAAAATTATTTTTTTTTTAAATACCCTTTATTCATGCAAAAAATGTACTAATTTTTATTTTAATTTGATTTTATGCGAAAATTATCGAATTCTTTTTTAAACTTATCGTTAATAAAAAATCGATTTATGTATTTATATGAAAAATTTATTTTATAATCGATTGAGTTTTGAGAATATAAGTTGTTAAAAATCACACATTTTCGTATGAGTAATAAATTTTATGAAGAGAATATCTTGTCGTCAAATCTTTATTGGCTGTTTTATTATATAAACAAATTTTTTTTCAGTTAAATAAAAGTTGTGACATTTTTCCATTCGTTTTGCATTAGTATCCTTATGAACTAAATGCGGCTTTATTTGGTTAATTTAAAATTAAGGAATATTGATTTTTGATATAAAAAGGGGAGGAATACAAATATTTATCAATTACGCTTAAGGACTTTCAAATTTGATTTTGGCATACAGATATACAATTTTGCGGACTGAACTAAAATCTCTATTTAATCATATTTATAATGACGATTATTTTTAAGCCTATTTTACACAAAAATTATTTTCAAACAAGTTAAAATTTTGATTCTTAAATGCTCACATCTATCTATTTATGTTTATATTTCGCATTTGGGAAAAATCGGAACGATGTTCTTACAAATTATCATAACTTTTGATCAAGTTATATTTTTGCCTTTATTGTTGGTTTTATCTGTATGTCAATTTTGTAGTCATTTTGGTGTAAAAATTTCATGTGAATATAAAGTTGAAATTTCGTGACATCTACATATACATATTTCTTCAAATTGTTACTGTCTTTCAGATTATCTTATAAAAAAAAAATTGGCAAATTATTAACATATTAAAATATATATATATATACATATATGGTATACCAAATGAAAAAAAAAAACAAAAGATTAAAAAACAACACTTCAAAATTTATAATTTTAAACATCGTATAATAAGTACTTATTATTAAACTACTAATCCCAAGAAAGCTTTCTTAAGTTATTGTAATAATAACCAATATTTTTCTCAAAATGATTATTGTCAAAAAGATCTCAATAGCACATTAAATCCTGAGGGTCTAGTGAATAAAAAAATGAGATAATAAATAATAAAATAAAATTAGCCCCTAGTCAATTTGCCACCGACTTTCTGTGACGTTATCCTCAGAGAATATTTAAATAAATCAATTTCCTGTTGGCATATTTTCAAATTTCTTAAATTACGAGCACACATACGCGTTTTGTTCTTTCTACTTAATAAAAAAGTGTCATGCAAAAACAACAAAGAATTAAAGGGCTTCAATTTAATTTGTTATTATATAACTAATAGATGTAGCGTATAACTGCTTGTTTAAAGAGTAAAATAGAAATAACGAGTTGAAAAACACAGATAATAATAAACATCAAAAAGATTTTCTTTTATTTTTCTTCCACTTATACATAAGAGATCAAGGACATTTAATTTGTAGTTATATAATATTATCATAAAATCTTTTAAGTTGTTTAAAAAGTTTGAAGAAAAGTGAAAAATTTTAATAATAAAAAAGATTTAATTCGTTAAGTTTTATTATAACACAGGGTTACATTGTCTCTTATTATCCCAAGATTTCCACAAAAGAGGAAGATTTTTCTATTAAATTTATAGATTTTGTTTGTGAGATTTATTTAAAAAGAAAGAATTGAAAAACAGTTTTTTGTGGAAAAAAGTTATCTTTATAAAGTTTGCAAAGTGGAAAAATAGGTCATGAAAAAGCTTCACAGCATTCCAACATGTCAAGTTCAAATTTTGTTTTTTGGAATTTCATGAATATTTAACGGTTGTTGTCTAGAAAAACTATTTGTTGGCCATTCTTACAACTATAATTTTTTGCCGATAGATATTTTTTAAATTTCTACGAATTTTAAAGCAAATTTTATTCTACCATAGCACAGTGTAATCCAAAAATATATTTAAAATTTTATATATATGTAAGTATATAGACCATTTTTATTTAAATACACATTCATCTAAATGTGTGTTTATGCGCTTTACTTCTTAAATATATATATACTCTTAATAAACATGAATCTCATTATTATCAAGGATTTTTACTATTGTAATTAGCATCAATGTGAAAGATTTGTCAATATGACAACTTATAACGCAGTAAATCTTCTTATAACTGTAGACATAACTCCTGTTAATTATAATAAATATTAATAAAAAGCGGGAGAGAGTATTATAAAAAACAAAAATAAAAAGGAAATAAAATAATAAAAATAGTGACTAAATATAAGTCAATCAATTATATTTTTGTTTTAATATACATACATAAATATTATGGCATATAAAATTGTCTTAAAAAAAATTTAAATAACAAAAAAGCTTTAAACCGCTTTAATATATTTGTAATTGAAGCATCATCTTTGTCATTTTAATAGTTCGTAACTTTTTTTTTAATTTTTTGACTAATTTTTGTTAAAATTTAATTTGGATTTTTATCTTTTTTTGAATTGAATCAGTTTTAATTTATGTTTGTTTTGTAGATAAGTTGTAATTAACATTTAAATCGTAAAATTTAATTTTAATTAATAATTAAATTTTAATTAATACATTAGTTATTGTTTGCCAATTTTTATTTTGTTTTGTTTCATAGACACCAAAAAAAAAAAAACTTACATTCATACGTTTTATAAACTCACTTTTTTAATTTTTCTTATAAACGGGTTAACTTTTTGCTAAGAAAATCTCGTTTCCATTAATTTTATCGAACGAACTATGCGTGTTAATGTAAATCATTTAATCATCAGCCTCCTTGTTTTCTTTTGTTGTTGCAGCTAAAATGGTTTTATTCGTTTTTGTAAAGACGTCAAATTTAATTGCCATTAGGTAAGGGAACCACTATTTGCACATACGATTGTGGGAAATAGCCAGTGCGACCGTTGATTGAGCCCTCAAACCAATTGTCGTCAACGCGATTCAGCAGAGTAATAATTTCATTTTCTTTAAAGCCCAACTCGCCGGGGTTTTGCGGCTCGAAATCGTACAAAGCCTGGCAATAGGGCTGCATCTGCTGGCGTGACGGTGTTGTGGCCATCGATTTAGCAGGCGAACGCATGGGCGATGGCAGCGGAGACGCACCAGTCACCCTGTGATGAGCTGGTGTGCCCGAGCTCTCCGTGTCATTGCCCATACCATCTAAGTTCAAATCGAGTACCGATTTGGGCACAAACTCCGGCTTAGGACGCGACTCGGCTTCTTCACGCTTTTCTGATAACGTCTCCTGAAGGCCGCGCAGAACATCTGCGCATTGCGAGTGGAATTCGTAGAGAGCCTCGGCGAAAGTGCAAAGTTGCGAAACTTGCTCGGTATCATTCTCGAGCAAGTTGAACATGCCTATTTGGGCAAGATGCAATGATTCTTCGAACTTTTCCTCGGCCCCACGTATTTCATCATCTTTTGCCTTCTGGCGACGTTTGCAATCAAAGTCGAGTCGACGTCCCTGCAACTTCTTGCGATGGTGCATCACCTCCTTGAGGTCTTTTGTCTGAAGATGATGCAGTGGTTCCAAAAAGTTTTGCTTAATATTGTCATCCAGTGAGTACTTAACATCAGCCATTTGGCGCAGCGCTTCGCCAAACTCAACTAGCGCTTGCGCAAAAACACTATTGTCTTCACCCAACTTTTTGCCATAAGTCAACATACAATCAGCCAAAAGACCTTCAGGCTGAGGATACGTATTCGATTTCGCTTGGCCAGACAATTTCGAAATACCCTTGACGGCAGCCATTTTGGCTCTGGCCGTGGGATTTGGTTGCAAAAACTCCTTTGTTTTTACCTGCAACTCCTCCACCAACTCAACGGTTACATCTGTCTTACGTTCCATCTCCATGAAATCGACATCCAGCCGGGTGCCCTCGGCACCACCCATTTTTTCCGTTACATACTGATTTGCCTTGTTAATTTGTTTTTTTAATCCAGCAAAAGCCATTTTTCTTCTTTACTCTTTACAACTCTGATGTTTCTGAAATTTTTGGTAAATGCCAAACTGGACTTTGTGAACTTTCTCTAATATAAAGACACTTAAACAAACACTCACACGAAATTTTACAATATAAAAATCAATCACCTCCTCCTGTTATTTCCGTAGAAAATTGACTTGTTATTCTTGAGGAAAATAATATGCCTTAGCTTTTCTTATTGTGCAATTTACGACTGTTTATTTTAAAGTATTTTATCTAAATTTTTTTGTTTTTTCTAATTTTACACAATTTTTCCTGTTCCTGAACACTTTTCGTTTAATCGTGTATGGCAAATCGATATTTTTTTGCTACTAATGCCTCTTCTTACTACAAATTTTCTACAATAATTTTTTTATTCTACATTTTCTGCACAATCGCAAATATTGAGTTGCCAGATCGCGGCTTTTATGTACATATCGCTCATTTGCTGCAACATCGTTTTAACTAAAAAATAAGCTTAAATATAACTTACTAAAAAAACAAGTACCTAGGGTAATAGAAAATTGAAAAATAAGAATAAAATATTAAGTAAAAAGGTGGCGCAAACGCATAGTTTTCGAGTTATGGACCTCATAAGTTTTCATATCGACGTATATGGCAAATATTGGTATCATTTTAAAGCTTTTGAATAGATATTTTATTAAATACAAAATTTATTTGAAAATTCTCAACCTATGATGAGTTTGCGAAAATAGAAGAGTTGTTAGAAAGGCGCCTCATCCATTTACAATATTATTGTATATGTTGTCCAACATATTATTTCAATATTGCCTTATATTTTTTAATAAATGCCACAATGGTTCAATAAAAATATGGCGCAACATTTTTTTTGGGGAGTTTTTATTTAATAAATTTTTATGCTCTCCACTTTTATTGAATATAGTACAGAAGTATTTACCTAGTGCACTTCGTAACATTTTGATGTAAAATTTTGTAAATACTATAATGTGAGTTAAAGAGTTAAACATTTGATATAGGAGCATTTCCACAGAAGTGTCACGTTACGTCACCAAGCAGTTTATGTTGTATTCTAGACCCATGTTGTTCAAATTTTTCTTCTCTTTCACTTAATTGCGCCTTACACCAAAATAAAACAAAATTAAATGTTATATAAATTATTCTTTGAGAAACAATTTAAAAAGCTTGGCAGCGTAACGTGACAAAAAGTAGACTTTCCTGCGGAAATACCCATAAGTTTTGTATATTCAGAAAGATTCATTCAAAAGTTTAAAAAGGATACCGCATACGTAAGAAATTTATATATAAAACTTTAGAGGTCCATAACTCGAAAACTAGGTGTTTGTGCCACTTGTTTTACTTGGTATTTTCTTCTTAATTTTTAATATTCTATTACCCTATGTATTTTTTTTTATTATTTGGAGCTGCGTAAACTAGATTTGTTCCCAAAAATATTAGTTTTACAGAAAACAGCTTTAAGCAACTTAAACAATTGTGTGAATACATATAAAACATATGTGGCCAACTATAATGTATGTTATGAAACTTATCGCCAAATGTCATTTGCTCAAGCAAAGTGCCAAGCTGAACGCACATTCTGTACGAAGTCAGCTGCTTGTGTATTGTTAAAAAAATGAAACAAATTTTAATGGCTTAGCAAAAAGAAAGGAATAAGTTTTAATTTTTATTTTAATCGAAAATAAATTTTAGATTTTTTAATTTTGTATCCATTTTTTCTTAATAAGTATTTAGCGAAAGTTTCAGTTTATCTTTTTAGGCTTAAGTACTCGCAAAAACCTAAATATTGCTCAAATATGCAAAAATGGACTCCTGAGTATCTTTTTTAACAGTAGCTTAAGCTACCTTATGTACATTATGGTTGGGCCTTTAAATTTAAGCTCAACATGATACAAAATGAAAAATTGTATTCTTCTCTCAAGAGTTTAGCAATATCTTCATAAGAAATATTAATAATACCTTCATACTGTAGGCGAATTTTCGCAATACTACAACAGTCCAAAAACAACAGAAACCACAGAGGATTTTTGCATTGCATTGCTACGGCATTATGAAAAAATTAATGGGAACTTGTAGTGTTCGCTTATACCGGTTTTCCATGCCAATTTTTTGTTGAACGAACACTTCAAGTACACTTTAATTTTTTTGCTAAAGGCCGTTAGTATTTACATTGGTGGAACTGTCAAGATCAGATGGCTTTTTATCCCCACCTGGAGTGAATTTGCCTTTCCAATAAAAAAATGAAGCTTCAAACGTTGCAGGCTTTCAAGGGAGTAATATAAAAGTTTCGCTTATAATCTCGCTTACGGAAGCCATGAAATTTATATGGTAAGCTTCCACTTTGAAGCAATACATTTTTGATACATAGAGCGCTTTATTCAACGCATATATAAACTGGTTAGTGTAGCTATTGGCCTTGAGCCTACAGTACACGGAATGTAAAAAGTCACATGCAATGCGTGAAAGCGTGGTGCTCCGCAAAATAATTTTTTTTATTGGATTGCTTCATACTATGCCATAGTGATATTAAGTCAAAAATTTGTGATTTTTGACTTATGGTGTTGCTGCAGCAAATGAGAGATATGTGTAATAATAAATGTCAAGTTGAAGGCTACTTTGTGTGGGGGTGTTTTTTCGCTTGTTTTATTTGTTTTTTTTATGTATGTATATTCTGACGTGTATAGTAAAGGGAGGAGGTAAAGTTATGGAATATGTATTTATAAATTAATTAAAAAGACAAATCAGTTTATAGAACAATTTTAAAATACTAAACGACTCTGTTGGACTTTATAAGTCAAATGATGCATAATAAAAACTGATTGCGTAAAAATTAATGTGGCATCACTTAGCGCTTTTGAGAAAAATCAATAGGTATCAGTAAATGTAATATTTTAGAATATGTTTTTGATTGTTATTTTCTATGAAGTAAAATGGCATTTAAAAGTAGTTCTTTCAAAATTGCAATGTGAATTTCTTAAGCAAAAATACACACATTGAAATTGTTTTTATCAACTGTAATTACAAAATATTTAAATTTAACGTGTTGTTTTATTAATGAACTTGGCAACTCTTTGCTTATTTTGGCTTTATTTTGTTCTTTTAAAATATGTTGCCAGATGCTAGTATTTATTTTAATTCCTTAATTTAAGTTAAAATAGCCCGGCTGCAGATACTCGGTCCCATAATTTACCATACATAGGTCCCATATAAAGCAGGCTTCTGAAAAGCACTTTAAAATGTATAAAACGCTAAACCAAATTTTACTACTGTACTTAAATGAGGTCTTATTAGGGGTTTCACCTCCTGATTATCATTTTAGTGCGGACTGATGAGTTTAACCTGGCGTTTACATTTGCCAGTACTGGCATGACAGTAGCAATACATGCAAACTTTTTTACTTATACATGCACACTTTTTCAACTGTCTTGTCTACTGTCTAGCAAATTTTGCAGACAGTAAAATTGGACAGTGATTTGACATTTTCTAACAATTATCTGAAGTTTTTTTAGCAAAAGGAAAAAAAACGTAAAAAATATGTAAATATATTTTTTATGTTTTAGTTAGGTGTTAGGTTTTTTTGCAATATATAGTAATTTTAGGCTGTTTTTAAGTTTGTTAAGTTCATATAAAACACGTTGAGCTGAACTTTCACTGCTACATTCACGTTTAACATATATTTCAAAGTGAACTGTCTTAACTACTGTCTGGACGCCTACGTCACGAAGACAGTTAGCAGTGTTTTTGGCAACTAATATGTATTTTCTTACTGTCCTGCCAGTACTGTCAAATGTAAACGCTATGTAATTGTTTGGAAAAGTAATTTGTTTTTTCAATATGCCAGCTAAAAATATGTACGTCCTATGAGTTTTGGCTTTATTTTGAATGTGCTAATGTTGCAGAAAATCGCATCTCTTAACTTAAAGAAAAACCAGCCTCCTTCTTTTTTATGTGTATGAATAGTTCGAGTAAGTCATAGTCCATAATTCCGTGAAGAAATGCTGTCAATTTTTTAAAAGAAGCCAACAAGATCTTGATGTATTTAAGAATACTATGGCTTAGATTTCGTTGGATTTTAAGAAAGAAACTTCAACTGACATTGAAGAATTCAAATCTGACATTTTTATGTATAAAGGGATGATAAAACATATTGATTCCTCGACTAATTAAAAAATTTTTGCAACAGAAACTGAGAGCAACTTTCTCAATCGTAAACTGTAATGAATTTTTTTGCGACTGTCAAAAAATCTAATTTAAAATTAAAGTCGTGTTCTCACTATTTTAGTTAAATGCAAACCTGATTAAATGAAAAGTATTATTATTTTGAAAAATGTAAAAAAACGATGAAATTGTATGGGATGTCAACTTTTTTTCGTTATACTTGTCATTTTCATAACACATTGCATTCACACTATCACACTTTTACATATTACTTGAGTTTTTGACATGTGTTAATACAAAGTATAATAGTGTAAACTAGCCTTTTGTTGTTTTGTCAATTTTTACATATTTTTATTTATATTTTAAATAAAGGGCTTAATTGAAAAAATAAAAATTAAAAATGGTTAAAAATATTAAAGTATAAAAGCTTTTGAGGAATGTATTTGACATAGAATACACATTCGAATAATATGAAAAATTTATATAATAAATGTAACTCACCATGAGAAATAAATTCCCAGATTCTATTTGATAAAAAAAAGAATATTTAAATAAATAAAAATATTAAGTGGGCGATGTCGATGTTTTTGGTTTTGATGCCGATGTATCGACCATCAAAACATCATGTTTTCTAAGCATCGATGTATCGCTTGCATCCCTACTTGAAATTTATCACACTTTCTCAAAACTGTCGTTGTGAAATCTATAAATTTTCATCTCATACCTGTGTATTCATTTAAAAGAAATAGTACTTAGTTTTATTTTAGTTTTATTAAATATCTTGAATAAAAATTTTCACACTTAATAGCGATGCTATGAACATGCATTTGTTTTTTGGGGCTCAAGCATAATTTAAAAGCTTATAGGGTAAACTATTTTTGAGATTTTTTTTCAGATTTTTCGGAAGAGGTCGCTCAATTCGAATTTTTGCCAAAAATCGGGTCTGCCGGTCTTTTTTTTTTAAGTTTTCTTCATAACTTTGTCAAAAACCACGATTTTCTTCACTTTTAAGGAAATAATTTAAAAGAAAAATGTCCAAGCTTTATTTTGGTGCACAAAGACTATAAGTTTTTGCAATGCATTTGCTCATTTATGCACCGTACATTAAAATTGTTCGTAATTTTTCCATAAATTGTGTAAATAACGCTTTATAACTTTTAAAATTTTAATGAAAATGAAAGAAACCAACAATGCAGTTTGAAAGACCAATTTATTCTTAATAATCTAGAAACAAATATTTTTGAATTTGCTCTTACCGTTCCTGAATTATACCGGTTTTCAAAATTTTACCCAGTTTATGATATTATTCCTCATACCCAACAAACAATTAAAAATCAAACTTTTGCGTTTGTAGCTCTACGCCCTGCAATAAATTCAGAAAATCCGTTTCATAAGTTGTGACATTGATGTAAGCGCTATCCATTAACAAAACGTGAAGATTTAAGCAGTTTAATTAAAGGCCAGCTTGAAGACATGCAACCGAGAGAAGACTATAAATATTTGCTTCATCTGAGTCTTTTTTTTGGCGGTAGATCTAAGCCCTATCCAACAGTAAAAGCTTTAAGGGGTGGGGGAAGAAAATTATATATTCTTTGAAAATATGCATTTTTCGAAACCAGCTGCAATCTTACAGGGACAATTAAGAATTAATGCCTTGATAGAACTAAGTTCATTTATTTAAAGAAAAATATCAAAAATTGGTACTTGTGTCAATGCTTACGATACACTGTTCTCAATGATCTTAGTCTATAAAAGCGGTTGGATAACTACAAAATTATTAATGTAGCAGTTGCACGTGCTACGTGAAAAACTTTTCTAGGTTATCAGTGGTACTATATCCCAAAATTTGCTACCTTAGCCTTTTTTTGATGTACATATTGACACCAAAACATTGAATTGTATAGCAAAAAATCTACATACGCCAAGTAGCGAGAACGATGTAACTAGTAAATTTTAAAAGAAGACAGACTTAACAATAAAGAAAGGATTAATTTCTAAAACCAAACTTGATTTTTTTTTGAAGTATGCAATATTTTAATTGATTTTTTAAAAACAGATCCAGAAAATTGGGAAGCCAACAAGTCATTTCAAGATGCAAAGAACAAAGCTCAAAATTTACAAGTATTAAATGATGTGGCAGAACGAGGTATGGCTTTGGCTAATACTTACTTCAATGCAAAACTTCTGAAACTGATTTTCAGAATTTTTTGTAGGGCATATACTATGTCGTATGAATCCCAATACATGATTTTTAAACAAAGCAAAACAAAACGTTTGATTTTAGTTAGTTTGTTGGGTATGAGTAATAGTATCATAAACTGGGTACAAGGCTGAAAACCGGCATAACTCGGGAACGGTAAGAGCAAATTCAAAAATATTTGTTTCTAAATTATTAAGAATAAATTAATGTTTCAAACTGCGTTGTTGGTTTGTTTCATTATAATTTACAAAATTAATGAAAAAATTACGAAATATTTTAAAGTAGGGTGCATAAATGAGCAAATGCATTGCAAAAACTTATAGTATTTGTACACAAACATAAAGCTTGGACATTTTTCTTTTAAATTATTTCCTTAAAAGTGAAAAAACCTTGTTTTTTGACAAAGCTATGAAGAAAACTTAAAAAATGCCGGCATAGCCGATTTTTGCAAAAAATTCGGCTTGAGCGACCTCAAAACATCTTCCGAAAAATCTCAAAAATACTTTACCCTAATTCCAAAAAAAATTATTTTTGGGACACACTAATGCACATATTTTGTTAATGATAATAATTAATTGAAAATATTTTTATAAAATTATAATGCATAATAAATAAATATGTACATATTTATCGTTGTTAAGAAATGTTAGTCTTTACCTTCTGTTCTGTTACGAATCAGCTGATTTTTTTTATACCCTCCACCACAATAAGTTGTGAATAGGGTATACTAAGTTTGTCATTCCGTATGAAACTTTTTTATTTTTTATCTCAGACCCCATAAAGTATATATATTCTGGCTCCTTGAGTAATTCTAAGTCGATTTAGCCATGTCCGTCCGTCTGTCCGTCTGTTGAAAACACGCTCACTTTCGAAAAACTCAAAAGAAATAATAAAACTGGGTGTCAAATTGCTTGTAGTTATCCTAAGCAGTTTGGGATTGAATTGGATTGATTGGATCAGAGCTATGAATCAAAATGTGGAACCACCACTTTAAAAAATTGATAATTTTGTTACAAAAACTAACATAAATGGTTGAAAATGCACGAAATGATATGAAATTTAGCAAATGTTCGGTTTATTTGACTGGAAATCACACTGTAAAATTTCATGAAGATCGTTTCATAATTTACTCTAGGCCCCATATAAACCCTACTCCCGGAAAACAGTTTAGTACGCCTAAAACCGTAATAAATAATGCTATCGTAATATCAACTGTCGGTCAATTATTTAATATAGGGTAAGCCACAACCAATTTTAAAGCTGATGTCTGTTTTTATAAAGATAAATTAATAATAAATAGACATCATATAGATATCACTCCTGAAATATTCAAATTGTCGGTGGAGGGTATCAAAGATTCGGCACAGCCGAATATAACACTCTAACTTGTTTTCTTTTAAGTTCTAATATTGTTGATCTTATCGATCCAAATTATAATGTGGAAAGTTTACCTACTTTTTCTGACCACTTTCCTCTGATTTAAAATTTATTTGAGTTTGATTTTTTTTTGAATCATCCAAAATCATATTTATCTTTTAAAAATACTAATTGGGATTTTTTTAAAAATGATTTGACTTTAAAGATATTACAAAATTTTCATGCCTTTGCAAGAAATTTGATAAAAAATGAAATTGATTTTTATATTAATTCATTTTCTTCGGATTTTATTGAATGTGTTGATAATCATTCTGAAAAAATCGAATTAAATACAAAAAAGTTTAAGACTTCTGATTTTGTTAGGAAATTATTCAGAATAAAATAACTTTGGCAGAAAGAGTTAAGAAAAATTTATGAAAGAACATTAGACCGGCATAATTCTCAATATAGACTAATTTCTAAGCAGATTCAACTTTTAAATACTATTATTAAGGAGAGAGTTAGCAAGGAACATATTCAAAATTTTTCTGAAAGATTGGAAAATATCAAACTTGTTCCACTTGCACATAAACAGATTTTTAATACGTTAGGGTTTAAACGTGAACTTCTCTTGTAGACTTAACTGTTAATGGGTTAATTATTGATGATAATATTAAGTTGGATACAGTGAGAAATCATTTTTCGGAAGTATATAGAGAAAATTTATTGGATAGGGATACTTCTGTTATTGGTGATTTTTTACCCTAATTGGACCAGAATGTTTTATTCTATTTTGATAATAGTTTTTTGGCTCTTAATTTTCAAAATTGTGATAGGTTCACCAATTTAGATAATTGGACCAGAATGTTTGCCATTCTTGTGAACTTAATAATAAAAAATCGGCTGGGATGGATAATATTTCAAACTGTATTATTAGAAAGTTTCCTATTAAAGCTTTTGAGTTTTTAGTTATAATCTATAACAACTGTTTAAATATGCTTAATTTCCTGATTGTTGGAAAATTTCGAAAATAGTTCCCATCAAGAAGAAGGACAATTGTAATGACATTAATAATCTACGACCTATTTCTATGCTTTCAAATTTAGGCAAATTATCTGCGAAAGTTATTAGAATGAAGATGGATTTTGGTTTAGATGAAAATTATTAATCAAATTTGCAATTCGGTTTTAAAAAAATGCCATTCTACTTTGGATGCTCTTTCAAAGTTCCAAAATGATTTTTTTTTGATACTTGAGTCAACGATGCTTTACAGTGGCGATTTCCCTTGACGTAGAAAAAGCCTTTGATAGAGCATATCATAAAGGAATTATTTTCAAAATGATAATTATATGTTTTGATCTCCACGTAATAAAACTTTTCAGAAGTTTTTTCGATAACAGAAACTTCTGTATACAAAGGAATGATTTTCTTTCTGATTTTTATCAAAAATCTTGTGGAGTTCCCCAAGGCTCGATTTTGGCACCGCATTTTTACAATATCTGCATTTACGATTTCCGTCACCATTTTTTGAATTCAATTGGCATACTGTGTGCAGATGATTCACTTCTCTATGCCCATCATGAATCTCCTTTAGAATAGTGTCTAGACATTTGTATAAAGTTAAAAATTTTGATGATTTTTGGGGCATAAAAATAAATGCTTCTAAAAGTGAAGCAATTTGTTTAAGAAATGCATTTGGAATGTGCAAACTATGTTGTCCCTGAAAGTAAAAGACTTAAATTATTTTTAGATGGTATTGAAATACCTGTTAGAGATAAATTTAAATATTTTGGTATATATTTCAATAAATTATGTAAATTTAATGAGCATGCCACATTTGTACTAAATAAAGTTTATAAAGTTAAAGGGTGTTTTGGTAGGATTTTATCCCATAAATCATTACCATTTAAAGCGCAATTATCAATTTATAAGACTTGCTTAAGGACTGTGTTGTTATATGCATTTCCAATTTGGTTTTTTATTTCTCCTATGATAATGAATAAATTTGAAATTTTTGAAAGAAAGGTATTACGATCTTGTATTGGCAAGAACTTTGTTTCTAGATTTAAGAGATTTTCAAATAATGTAATTTATAAGGACTTAAAGGTAGTTCCTTTGAGCTTTTATGTGATTGACATTATTAATAATTATATTAATAGATTACAGCTTCATGAGAACATTTTTGCTAGAGAAATAATTGACTCTCAAAGTGGTTACAGCTGGACTTACACACCACATTGGTCCCCTTTTGGGGCATAAAAATAAATGCTTCTAAAAGTGAAGCAATTTGTTTAAGAAATGCATTTGGAATGTGCAAACTATGTTGTCCCTGAAAGTAAAAGACTTAAATTATTTTTAGATGGTATTGAAATACCTGTTAGAGATAAATTTAAATATTTTGGTATATATTTCAATAAATTATGTAAATTTAATGAGCATGCCACATTTGTACTAAATAAAGTTTATAAAGTTAAAGGGTGTTTTGGTAGGATTTTATCCCATAAATCATTACCATTTAAAGCGCAATTATCAATTTATAAGACTTGCTTAAGGACTGTGTTGTTATATGCATTTCCAATTTGGTTTTTTATTTCTCCTATGATAATGAATAAATTTGAAATTTTTGAAAGAAAGGTATTACGATCTTGTATTGGCAAGAACTTTGTTTCTAGATTTAAGAGATTTTCAAATAATGTAATTTATAAGGACTTAAAGGTAGTTCCTTTGAGCTTTTATGTGATTGACATTATTAATAATTATATTAATAGATTACAGCTTCATGAGAACATTTTTGCTAGAGAAATAATTGACTCTCAAAGTGGTTACAGCTGGACTTACACACCACATTGGTCCCCTTTTGGGTTACAAAATGAAACTATTTTTTATAGTGTGTCTAATTTTTTACCGGATTTTTTAAATCAATCCTTTCCCGGCTCTTATAGAGGTTAATTATATATTTTATTTTCTTTTATTATTTAAGTTTTTATTTTCTAGTTTTTAAGTATTTATATATTTTATAAGATTTGAACTATCACGTCACTGTTCGCCCCGGGAGCAAGGGCATTTGCAGCTAACTTATTATAAAACAAGTTAGAGTGCTATATTTGGCTGTGCCGAATCTTTGATACCCTCCACCGACAGTTCGAATGTTTAAGGAGTAATATCTGTATGATGTCTTTTTATTATTATTATCTTAAACTGTGACGATTTGTTATTAATTATGGTTTTAGGAGACTAAACTGTAGGGCATATATGGGGCCTAGGGTAAATTATGTACCGATCTTCACGAAATTTCACAGTATCATTTATAGTCCTATACAATTGTGACGAGCCAAAATTTGTTATGATTGCATTATTTTTTACGGTTTTAGGCGTACTAAACTGTTTTCCGGGAGTAGTGTTTATATGGGGCTTAGGGTAAATTATGGACCGACCTTCGCGAAATTTTACAGTGTCATTTCTAGTCGAATAAAACGGACTTGTGCAAAATCTTATGTCATTCCGTGCATTTTTGCATAATTTATGTTAGTTTTTGTAACAAAATTATCAAGTTTTTGAAGGTGGTGGTTCCACATTTTGATTCATAGCTCTGGTCCTACTGAACCGATTTTGCTGAAATTCAATCCCAAACTGCTTAGGATAACTACAAGCAATTTGACTAGTTTGTTTATTTCTTTTGAGTTTTTCGAAAGTGAGCGTGTTTTAAACAGACGGACAGACGGACAGACAGACGGACATGGCAAAATCGACTTAGAATTACTCAAGCAGCCAGAATATATATACTTTATGGGGTCTGAGATGAATAATAAAAAAGTTTCACACGGAATGACAAACTAAGTATACCCTCTTCACAACTAATTGTGGTGGAGGGTATAAAAAATCAATAATATTCAAGTTTGGCACTGTTTATTTACATATTTATATTTTTAAGACATTACATTACAACCTTAAATGTTTCTTTGTTAATTTTTTTTATAATTGCACACTTATATTTTGAAGCATTGTTATTAAGTGCCTCCTTATTATTCCTGGATATGAAAATGCATTTACATTTCGATGGATTTATGCACAAAGCATTCATGCACGCCCAGTGATGAACTCTATTAAGATCGTTGTTAATAAAATTAATAAAGGGTCCGCCAAATAACTTCTTTTTTTTTTGAAAATGCTATAAAAAAAACTACTGCAAATTTTCTCAAATTTCTTTTTTTATTTGAAAGTACAATCCTTCCGGTTAATAACGGTCCAATTTTTAAGCACATTATCGATTGTGTGCAGCTGTATTTCACCAATGGCTTCACGAATATTGTCCTTTAAAGCGTCAATTGTCTCAGGCTTGTCGGCGTAACACTTATCTTTGACGGCACCCCACAAATAATAGTCCAACTGTGTCAAATCGCAGCTCCGAGGTGGCCAAACGATATCAGCTCTGCGGCTGATAATGCGATCTTTAAAAACAGGGCGCAAAACATCAAGTGTAGCTTCGGCTGTGTGGCATGTAGCGCCGTCCTGTTGAAACCAAATGTTGCCAATATCCTCCTCTTCAATTTTTGTTAAAAAAAAATCGTTCAACATGGCCCGATAATGATCGCCATTTACAGTAACGGCCACTCCTTGCTCATTTTCGAAGAAAAATGGCCCAATTATGCCTCTGGACCAAAATCCGCACCAAACAGTGACTCGTTTTGGGTGCAGCGGCTTTTCAATGTATGCGTGCGGGTTTCCTGTGCCCCAAATGCGATAATTTTGCTTGTTTACATACCCGCCAAGATCAAAATGAGCTTCATCTGAAAAGATGATTTTTTTGGCAAAACCGGCATCTTCTGTACGTCGATCGCAGGCCCACTTAGCGAAGCGAAAACGCATTGGATGGTCAGTTGGCTTCAACTCCTGAACCAATTGGACTTTGTATGGCGTCATACCAAGGTCTTTATGCAAAATTCGTCTCAATGATGTCTCCGAAATGTTCAATTGTTGAGAACGACGGTGAATTGATGTTGATGGCGCTTCACGCACACTTTCTGCCACAGCAGCAATATTCTCCGGTGTACGCACTGTTTTTGGCTTTTCACGCTTTGGTTTATCGATGAGGATGCCAGTTTCTTTCACTTTTTTCACAAGATAACGAACATACGGAGCTGACGGTGCTCCTCTTCTTCCAAAATCCGTACGCAATTTTCGCACACATTCTGCAACATTACCATGTTTTTCAAAGTAATTTCGCAATATTTCCCAGCGTTGTTCAAGCGTATACACAACCATATTCGTTCAGCGGAAGGATAAAACTAATTATCTGTCAAATCAGATATGAGCTAAGTGTTACCATTCACGAAATAAGCACTAGTTGAAAAAAAAAACGTTAGATGGCGGACCCGTTACAAGAACTTACACTGTCTATTTTGGTACTTAAGTACAAATGTACATCATCAGCATACATTTGGATTTCACAATGACTTAATACCTCTGGCAGATCATTTATATACAACGAAAACAGCAGGGGACCCAAAACAGAACCTTGCGGAACCCCTCTATAAACTTCAAGGCAATTAGACATTAAGCCATTCAGGAAAACGGTTTGCTTTCGATTTAGGAGATACGAAAAAATCAGCGTACTAGCTGTAGGGGAAAAATTGAAGAGCTTTTGAAGTTTTGATAATTACATCTGATGTTCAACAGTGTCAAAAGCTTTACTATGATCTAATAGTACAAAAAAAGAGACCATGTCCTTGTCCAGTTTAGACCTAAGTTCTTCCACCACGTCGATTAGAACAGTAATACAGCTCCTTCCCTGTTTGTTTACTCAGATATTCACAAATTTGACTTTTCATGATATTTTCCAAAGCTTTTGACAGGAATGAAAGTATTGCAATAGGTCTGAAATCATTGTTATTCTTGGAAATTGGGATAATTTTTGTTTTTTTCCACGTATCAGGAAAAACTGTCTTAGTTCATATAGAATTAATAAATATGTCAAAAACGGCAGGATTTTATGAACAACAAGCTTAAAAAATTTAGGATTTATGCCATCTAGACCCTCAGTATTTGATTTAATGCCAAATACACTTTTTTGAACTTCCGCTTGATCAACATATCTGAAGCAAAAACTGTTACATGAAAACTTCCCTACAAGAAATGAATGAGCGAATAGTCACATTTTTTACGTTGATGTTAAGAAAATGATAGAAGAAATTACCGAAATCAAGTTTTCTGTTCATTTCTTGTAGGGTTGGTTTCATTACGGGCTCTGTTGTTGTCAAATAGTACTGAGACAATTTAACGAATGAAATTTAGGTGGCATTTTGTTTTGGTACTTTAATTTTTAAGGCAATTATCCGAATCGGGTAATTAAGCTTATGGCAATTAAACACTGATTTTTGTTTAAAAAATTAAAGAAAAAAAAAACGGGGATTTAAAATTCAAAGTCATTAAATGTGAAAGGCATTTAAGCGTAGAGTAATTAAGTGGGTTATGATATATTAAACTGATAATTAGCTTATTACGTTTTAACGAGAGATTTTGAGGATTTATTCATCAATTTTTTTAAGTTTCAGAGTGTGTTGGCATAAAACGACATCATTTCACATGGCCATCTTAGTCATCTAAACCAATAACGCGTAAATTTAACAACTAAATGTAAACAACTTTAAGAGATTTATTAAAAGTAAGATAAAATTTTATTAATAAAATTAAAAACAAAACAACATTATAAAAATTGCATTCTAGAGCAAATACATACATATATGCACATGTTCATGTGTGTTATTTATCAATGCGTAATCTCTAGTAGTCAGTTTAAAAAACAAGATAAGATCAAAGAAAAACAAGCCGTATAAAATATCTTTGCCAACTATATAATATTAAGATTTGGTATATAGAAAATCAGTTGTTCGACGAAAATTAAACGAAATATTACAATAATTAAAAAGTTTTTAGGTATAATTTGCAACATGAAGTTAATTTTAACTTTCCTTTTTCTATGTGCTGTGGGCTTCGCACAGGTAAAGTTTAGAAAGTGATTTATTGTTTCCTATATAAAATTGTTTTACATTTCAGAGTCAATTGAATGTGGGCTTAAATTTAGGTCCTAAAGCTGCTTTTGCCGGCTTATCACCGGGACAATTTTTTCAAACCATTGTTCTACAATATGAAGCTGAAAAACTTTTAATAAATCCCGATTTACCAGAAGACTTAAGGCAACGTGTTTTAGATTCAATGGCTAATGCTGAACAAGGTTTCAATAATTGTTCGACTTTAGTTACACTTCCTTGGATGCAAATACGCTGTTCAGTTCTACAGTTGCAACGATCTAAAAATGAATTAAAAGCTATAGAAAATGAGGCAACAGCCAGAGCTCAGGCAACCACAGGTGCAGGACCTGTTGAAGGGAGTTCTGCGACCTCAGCAATGTAATTTATTAAAATATTTGTTTCATACTGTCCCTTATAAATGATATACGAAATATTTTGAACACGCCAAATTTTTAAAATTTGTTAATATTTAAAAGAAATATAGTAAAATATACTAGAAACTTAAAATCTTGTGTTGTGAATTTTTTTAAAAATTTTAATATTCCAAAAGTTGTGTTCATTTTGCGTTAAAGACAAACCTCTGTATTCATAAAAGATTGTTAAGGAACTTTTTTATACAAAATTTGCTTTGTAAGCCTTAACAAAGTTAAAAATATTTTTATGAATACAGGCAAAAGGTTGTTTTAGTAAAAATTATTTAAAATGATATTTTTATTTCATTTTATGTATTTTTTACACTTTTTGTATTTTTTCTTTTTGGAATATATTAAAATATTCGTGAAACATTCGCTTGGGTTTGGCGAATACGAATGTCGTAAAATAGACGGCATTTTAAAAACGAATATTCGTAACATCACTAGTGTGTAGTACATACAAAAATTATGTTGTTGCATTTTTCAATCCTTTAGTGCCGGTTCACACACGTTAAGCTTAACTCGTCAAGTCTTGAGCTCTAAGGAGAGAAGGGCGAAGAAATGGCATTCTCTTTTCCCCTCTCTCCTAAAAACTCAAGACTTGTCGAGTCAAACTCGACGTGTGTTAACAGGCACTTATTGTGCTCTTATTAAGTGCGTTCGAGAGACCAAATGTTTTTACTGTTTTTTTTACTGAACTTTATTGCATTTTAGTAAATTGCGTTAGCGTACACAAAATGAAGAAAATTAGAACACTTATTGAGTTCTCTACGCACTCAGTTCTTGACTGAGTATTTACAAATTTTTACTGCAGAAATTTTTGCAATAAAATTTAGTAAAACGAAAAAAACATAATTCAAAAAATAGTTTTTCTTAATAAATAAATGCAGTCTTGTCATATTCGCGATGCTGTACCGAAATTATATTTGAATTTTAAAATAATAATTAATATCATTTCATAACTATGTTAATAAAACCATTTTAAAATCTTTATTTAAAATCTATGGGTTTAATTGTATGAAAAACAGCACTTTACTTAACATGCCAACATGCGAAATAGTAATTAAAGCTATGTAGAAAATAGGGGAAGTGGCTTCAAAGGTAGCAGCAATAATATCACATATATTTCAACGTTCTAAAAAAATGTTAACTTAATATGAGAAAGATCTGGACTTTAAACAAATACATAAATACTTAAAACGAAAAATAAAATTAAATTAGTTCTATGTAGGAAAACAACATTAAAAAATACATATTTATTAAATAGAAAAAAACGCATTCACAAAATGTCACTAGTATAATTAACGGGGTTAGATGTTTTATATAAAAATACTAGTGCTTATGAGTACCAGTACATACTTGATGTTGTACAAGGGCACCACTTGTAGACTGATAGAATTTTTTTTAACAAAACTAAAATTCGAGTAAAAATTTGTATTTTGATACTGCTTATTAAATTTGATTTTAAATAATTTATTTATGCCGTTTTTATTAAAAAAATTTCAAAATAGTAACTTTTTCTATACACAATAACTAGTTATAAACTGGTTCTTGTCCAAGTGGACTAGAACACGCTCAATAAATCCCCATGTGATGCGCAAAAAGTACTGAAATTAGATTTACAAAATTTTTAAATGATGTTTAAAAACTGTCGTTAAAAAATTTTGTTTTGGTCATACCTGCTAATGGGCTAACAGTATCCTATGAAGATAAAAACTCATATACAAGTTATTACAAGTATATTTTTTGTAAAAATTAGCTCGTATTCAAAAATATTTAATTTTATTCCTACATTTCTTGTTCAAGTGGCCAGAGACACGTTAATAGTTATATGTTCCTTTCACTCTTCTAGGGAGCATAGGGCCATAACAAGGTGGTTCCAATAATCACGATCTTCGGCTCGATGCTTGACTTCGTTCCACTTCATGTGCAATCTCGATAGTTCTGTTGTCAGTTGCCGCTTCCACGTATGCGCTGGTCTCCCGGCTCGTCTGCTTCCCTGCGGGTTCCAATCTAGGCATTTCTTGGCAATATCATCGTCTGGTTTACGGAGGGTGTGACCTATACAACTCCATTTCCGCTTACTTTTTTCCGTTCTTTTAGGCTGCTGGTTTGCCTTTATCCAGAGTTGGTTGTTGGATATTGTTACAGGCCAGCAAATTCGTAAGATTTTGCGTAGGCATTTGTTGAGAAATAACTGAACGGTTTGTATGTCACGTGGTGCCATGTTCCAGGTCTCGCATCCATATAATAGAGTGGATTTTGTGTTGAATAATTTGATTTGGTTTGTTTCGAAATATTTATTAGAACATATCCAAACCGGGTTTAACTAGGCAAATGCAATCCGCGCCTTATTAACGCGACTGGATATATCTGCTGCTGAGCCACCAGTTATATCAATTGTGCTTTGCAGGCAGCAGAAGGACTTAACATCTTCTAGAACTTGATCGCATACGAAGAAATGGCTATTTGTGTTACTATTGATACGGAGCGATTTTGTCTTGGGTATATTTATCTTCACCCCAACCAATTTTTCGATGTCACTGATGGTGGAAATTTTTGACTGCATCTCTGAGAATGAGTGGCTTAGTAGACATGTCATCGGCATAGTCTAGGTCCTCTAACCGTCCTTGTAAGCCCCACATTTTACCTCTCTTTTGATGGTTTGTTGCCTTCTGCATCACAACATCGAGGACGCAGTTAAAAAGTAGAGGTGATAAGACACACCCTTGTCTAACTCCAGTTTTCAACGTGATCCTATTGCTCAGTTGTTTTTCATGCAACACACGACAAATGGTATTCTTGTACAGGGCTTTAATTAGCAGTGTTAGTTTTTCGGGAACACCTTTGCATAGCAGCGAGTTCCATATAGCGTTATGGTTCAGTGTGTCAAAGGCCTTCCCAAAATCTATAAAAATGAGGTATAATGGTGATCTCCATTCCACTGATTGCTCAACGATAATCCTAAGACTGTTTACTTGGTCAACACAAGATTTTCCACAGTGAAAGCCAGCTTGCTCATTTCTGAGTGATGGGGAAATTGTTGTAGAGAGTCTTTTGTTTATAATATAACCATGCTTAACAAGGTTATGCCTCTCCAATTCGACCTGTTGGGAAGATTTATAATTACTGCATCAGAAAGCTCGTCAGGTAAAGATTCATGGGCCCAATATGCCCTAATAATGGGTTCCAGAAGTCGTGAACTGGTTGCTCGGTCGGCTGTTCCGAAGAGATATTATCCAAACCAGGAGATTTGTTTGGTTTGAGAAATCTTATCAATTCGCTAATTTCACTTATCTCAGGGCAATCAGTAGAGATGTCGGCATTTGGTATATGTGAAGCACATCCGCAAATGGGTTGACATTGAGCAGTAGATGCTGATAGCATGCCTGAGTAAAAGCTCTCCCATAGTGTAAACTGTTGGGGTTTTGATGTTAAAAGTTCTCCCACATCGTTTTTTAAAGGCTTTCCGGTCGAAAATTCTATTTGTCAGCTTGTTAACAGACAAATACATGTCCCTCACACGATGGGTTTATCTCTCCGGGCACTGCGTTTTACCTCAGAATTAAGGCGGGTATATACTTGCTGTTGGCTGGACTAATTCAAGCGTGGACTAATAACAGCGCTCTATGTGATCTTTCTCTGCTGAATTAAGTCTCACGTAGCATCGCTTATCCATTCTTTCCTAGTAGTAGTTTTAAACCCCCGATGTTTTTCCGCTGCCTTAGTGAAAATTTCCCTGACATGCGGCCATGTTTGGGTTTCACTGTTACTTGAGTCGTATTCTTTCAATTCATAAGTTAAAGGGTTGGCGGTTTCTGGGTTTTTCAACTTTGCCACATTGAATCTTCTCTGTGATAAGCTTATGTTCGTCCTGATAGCGGTGATTTTTATTCGCACAGTGGCAACATTAAGTGGTGATCGCTAGCAATATCAGCACCTTGTTTATTCCGCACATCCAATAATGAACCGCGCCATTTTCTGCTGATAGTTATGTGTCCTATTAGGTTTTCCGTGCGACTATCAGGGGATACCCAGGTGATTTTGTGTACTCTTGAATGAGGGAATAACGTACCGCCAATGACAAGATTATTGGTACTGCAGGTGTCCAGAAAAATTTTTCTATTCTCCGTTAGTCGTCCTAGGCCATGCCTGCCCATTGTGCTCTCCACATTGACATTTTCGGGGCCTACCTGAGCGTTAAAATCACCCATCATAATGACAATGTCTCCCTTACGTACTGTTGCAAGGACGCTATCGAGAAGATTATAAAAAGATTCCTTTGTGGAGTTTTTAGAGGTTTTAGTGGGGGCGTTTGGACAAACGTCTTTCGGAGTGAGGTTTCCAATCTATTAGGGCACGTTTACCTGTTTTGATAAAACGAAACCGATGCCACTTGATCGAGGCAACTCGTTCGTTGGTTTTCCGGAGAAAAGAACCGTAAGGCCTTCTACTAATGTAAATTCTCCTGATTCGCATAGGCCAAGTAATGAGAGCTTGTAGGCGGTGAATTCCTTGCATAACTGTGCAAGCTTTGAGGTTTCCAAAAGTGTACGTACATTCCATGTTCCTATTCTTGTCCTAGATTTCATGCCAAATTCCGTCAACGTTTTATCGGGCTTATTCGTTTTCATTTTTGTTTGGGTTTCATTAATAAGGTTTATATTTAAGACGTACCGCTTATTAGGCCATAGCGTCCGATACTGGTGCTGGGGCTGGCAACATCGCCACCAGGCATGCAAAAGTATGTAGGTATTTAGCCATACAAAATAATAGGGCTATCCCTCCTAAGGTCGGCCGTCAGAGCCTCGTTAGCGCGACAGGGGACACGGAGTCTTTTAGACAGTGGGTGTGGTTGACATTAAGAAAGGAGTGGCTATGTGGACAAATTTAAATATTTGCTTGCGCTTCACTTTCTCACTTGACCCCCTGGGTAAATTTTAAAAACTTTAACATTTTTTAACAAAATTTTGTCTTTTATTTATCATTAGAACGATAATTACGTACACAATTCGATTCTTTTACATTTTATTGCAAAACTATTTGTTTAATGGCAAAGTTTTTACAAAAACAGAAAAAAATTCATATTTTCTCCTTGTAAATGTACCTTTAAATTTGAGAGGCGACGCATTTCCGATATGTAATCAGCCTAATTTTTTGCGAAACATAGTTTTTTGATGAGAAGAACATTTCTAGGGGGAGGTTCGGTACAATTTCGCAAATATGAAAAATAAGGCGCACGCTAATATGCATGCATTCTATATGAATTTAAAATAAACAAGTATTTTGTTTTTCATATTTTAAGTACACAACTAAATTGTATTTTGTATTTGAAAATTGTTTTGTATTTTAAAGACACGAATTTAATATATTTTATATTTCAAATACATCAATGTATTTTGCCTAATAACACTGCCTTTAGTAAAGTGTCAGGTGTAGTAAAATGTTGGACTTGCTCTCTAGTTAGGTTCAATAGGGAGCAGATTCAAAATAAGAGTGAGATACCTAGGAAAACCAGTGTTTGTCTGTTTGGATGAACTATCTAAGATAGAACTAAGATTGCTGCTTCTCTTCGTAAGTAAGACAAACACCTATTGAGTTACTGATCTGTAGGATGGGCATTGGCGTTGGGTAACGACCCAACTGAGCTGTCTTCTTGGTGGCTTCCAAAGGTACCTAACCTAAGCAATTATATTAATTTGAAGTTAAAGAGTATTTAGGAAAGATTTGTTGAAAATCGAAACAGAATATTAAAGACCTTAAAACAAGCTATTTAAAAATTAAAACCCAACAGCTCATTTACAAAATGTTAAATGGGTAATACAGATCTTGAAATTCTTTTCTAGAAATTTAACATCTCAGTATTGCCTTGCAAATTTTAAAATTAATTGCGTACACATAAAAACAAATTTTAGTTTTTTATTATTGTTTTCAATGAAAATATGCGAAAGAAATGTTCTTGTCGACATTATGGTCAGTAAATTTTGTTATTGTCAAAGTAGTGTGCGCGAGGGAATAAATTTTGCATAAATTAAGATATTTTACACTTTTTAAGGTTTTTTTTCTTTTTGCAAATTTGCGGAAAAGTAAAGTATCCAGTAATTAGAAAAGTAAGATAAATTGAGAATTTGTATTTTTTTGCGTACTTATTAACTAACTAGCTGAGCGCCCCGGCTTCGCGTGGAAGCTATTCACTAATGAGATGTGAAAAGGGGACAATGTGTTAAAAATTTTAGTTCTTCGAGTTTCGCTTTAAATTTTTTCATACTTAGAAAAATGAGAAGTGAAAAGGAGACAGTGTGTTTAATTTCATAAATTCTATGCAAAACTTTTTATAAACAGATCAACGATTAATTGTAAGGATGCAAAATTAATAATAGTTCGGTATATATCCTCTTATTCAAATAAATATTTATAAAATTTTATTTTTTATCAGAAGTTCAATATTTTTATATTAAAAATTTAAAATAGAAGAAGAGTTCTTCGAGTTTGTATTACATACATGGACCGTTTCATTTTTATATATATAGATTAAGAGTTTTTCCCTAAAATATAATTTACACTGAACAAAGTTCTAAGATACAGACTGTTCTGTATAATTCAGAACGTTTGGCAACAAGGACCCAAAATTTCTGTATGTGTATTATGGATGAAAATTTCTTTTTGTTACATACGGAATGACGAACTTAATTTACACTCTTTAGCCGATTGTAGAGGTGAAGGGTGAAAAGATGCATTTTTCTACATGGCTGAATAATGACACGGAGTACAATTTCGTTCGGAAACGAAATTCATTCCGTATTTTGGTGCTTCAGAACATGACGAAAAATCTTTCGGAATGAAAGAGGCTTGTCAGATCGAAATCGGCAAAAAGCTTGACATTCAAAAGAAAAAGCTTGATTTTTCTTGACAATTAACAATTCGGTTAAATGAACAACCAAATTAATGTTGTTGTTCAGTTTGTTATTTTTACAGTACTGATGTTATACGTTCGTTGGTTTGTCTGTACGTGTGTATGTGGAAATGGGTTTTCTAAAGAAGAAATTTCTATCGCGCATAGTCCGAAATTGAAATCGGCCAGATGGGTACACAAATAGCTGAGATATCAGCCATAAATTATGAATGCCTCTTATTTCTACACATAAATCATGAAGAATTTTATTTTTCAACTTTCACATAAAATAAACTTGGTAGAATACTGGTAATGAAAATAACAAAATCGTTTTATACATGAACTAGTTGTAGACAAATAACAACCTTATTCTACCAGAAAGAAAGGTTTTGGTAAAGTAACGCTTATTTCTTATGAGATAGGAGAATTTAATTTTGCTCAGATATTTCGTATAGTATATCAAAATCCAAAATTGATATCTAAAGCAAAAATTTAAACATGAAATTAATGGATTACGTAAGAAATGGAAAACAAATACGACTCTGACAATCATTCCGCTATACACTCTTCTACCATTCTTTGGAATACAAATTCTCATAGTTCTTTCCGACAATTCATTTTAACTGCAGGCCATATATAAATAGCACGATTTATAAGGGTTAATTTTTCTAGACAATTTAATGGAAACTTTTTTAAAATTCTTAAGCTTGGCAAAATACATTTGTTCTTGATTCTTGACACATATTGAAAAAGCTTGACAATCAAGCCAAATCAAGCCCGCCTGGCAGCCCTAGAATGAAACCATTTTTGTTTTCATGAAAAAAATGGGAGTTTTATGTATCTGAAAGGCCAAAAAACTATCAAAATACACTTTCTATCAATAAACATATATCGTCGGCTTAATATGCCGAGTGGAAGAGAAAGATACGCTTCGTCGACCAGCGTGCAGTTTTTCTTCAGTTTGAGTCTTGAAGTGTGTAAAACCAACTATATTATCGGGTTTCCTCTCAAGCTTCAAATATGAAATATAAAAAGTTTTTTGTCTCTCCTGTAAAATGTGCTGAAAGGGAGTAAGCAGGCTTGCATATTAAGCCGACGATGTTTTCTTCGGTTCCGAACGGTTCGTAGTCTGTGAAATGGCTGAGTGTACTAATTTTACAAGCAAAAAGCTTCAAAAACTTTTCTGGCTTATCAGTTATATGCATAAAACTACAAATAGTAATTAAGCATTTTATATTTCAAAAGTAAATTCTGTTTAAAGTAAAATTTGTAAAATATTGAAGTAAATGTGCACTAAAAGAAGGTATTTAACAATAAATTTTTACAATTTTAATTAGACTAATAAAAAATTGTTTTCTAAGATAAAGTTGAATGTCGACTTTTAAAAATATCATTATAAATAAATTTCTGAAGCATTTTGACAGCAAAAAAGTTAAAAAAAAACTCAGTGAAAAAATTATTTTAATTAAATAATAAAATAAACCAAAATTAAATAAAAATTTTGTTTATAATACAAAATCTTAACAACGTAAGCAAACGTTTTTTGAATAAAAATTCGTATGATTAAGAACATTTCTTTAAACTTTTACAATTTGGCTTAAGATGTTTTGTCAAAATGCCACAGATTTGTATGTATGTACAATGTACTTACAATAAATTGTTAAGAGTTTTTATTTCTAAATGATAATCTTAACTTTTTTTATTTTGAATTATGATAAAGATTTTGAATAACGATAAAGCTGATATTAATGAAAAGATTGTTAACGTTGTTTCTTTGTTTTACTATAAATAAAGTTTAAACGAATTGAGTTTTTATTAATTCAAAAACCAACATTAATTAGAAATATCTTATCTTAATTAAATCTTAAATGTAAAATAAGACAACTTTTTTTTATTTATCAAAAAAAACCTACTTTCATTAGGAATGTCTTATCTTAAGAAAATTAAATCTTAAATGCAAAAGATAAACGCTATTAAAAATATATCTGAGCAATTTAAAAGAACCCAGTTTGATTACAACCTTTAAGCCATTAACAACAGATAGTGAAAAAAATAAATTAAATTTGAAATATGTTTAAATTTTTCACTATTTGTCTTATTTTAAATGCGGTAACCGTTATTTAATTTCTTTAAAAATAAAAATTAAAAACTATATTTATCAATTTTTAGTTGTTTGTGACCACTGTGTTTAATCAAGGCACGATTAACACTTCAAAAGATATAACAACAATCATTGATCCGGAAATACAAGAAGCATTCAAATTTTCAAATGTCGTTAGCTCAACAATAGAGGATTATATACGTGTGGCTTTACCCATACAGGCAAAACCAGAAGCGGAGAAAATTTTGGAAAGTGTCAATGAGGGTCTAAAAACTTGCGAGTCATTCGTGCAAATACCCCTTGATTTATGGCAGTATAAAGTTTGTAGCTCATCACTGTTACGTGATGGTATGGCTGCACTAGGATCATTACAGGCCAAATATAGGCCGGTCACATCGGGAGCAGCAAGAATGGGCTTATTTTGGTAGGCAACAATGTATTTTTTTTAATAAATAAGCACCATGTGTATATATATAGATTTTTAGGACTATTTTTTTCCAACGATAATCGTTTTAGTACGAAATTAATATCGTAGATGTTCGAAATGGTAGAGTATTCGGCAGTGGTTACTCGCTTATAATTTGACGAGTAGAAAGGCAAGCATGGTAGATCCCAGCAAACACTTCGCTTACCTTTTAAAAATGAATAGCTTCTTTCACTCATTATTTAGTAGTTTACTTCGCTACTATTTGCTTTGCACATCAGTAATTACATAACTACTTCTTATAACGTATTACATGTAAAGATTTTTTTAACGAAAATGGATTTTTGATAACTTTGCAAACATTTTTTTTGGACTTTTTTTATTATTTAAGGGAGTCCAAAAGTTGAGGTATCATTTTAATTTTAATAAAAAAGAGTTTTCAAAGTTTTTCTTGGGATTCAAAAATTTAATTAACAAGGTTTCCTTTAAATGTGCTACATTCCCATTTCATACTATTGATAAACTGAAATTTATTGTTGATGGGATAAGCTATTCCTATGCGCATTTCACTGGTTGCTTAGGCCAGATCGTCAGGAAACTTTATCCAAAGATTTTAGAAACATTTCAAAAGATTTTAATTTCAAAAGATTTTGTTATTCGTGCTTAATTCCCAGTTTTTATTATTGATAAAAACACTTGAAATTTATTGTTGATGGGATAAGCTATTCCTATGCGCATTTCACTGGTTGCTTAGGCCAGATCATCAGAAAACTTCATCCATAAAGATTTTAGAAAAACTAAAGATATTAAACCAAATAAAACTGTTAAGCGTATAAGACTTATAGCAACAGTTCTACTTGTAATAATATCAAAGTTTAAACAAAACACATCAACAATAAACAGTGGGTTTATCTCATCTTACATTCCCCACTACAATTAGTTGAAATTCTCTCAACATTAATTGTAGTTGTAAGTAGGTTAAGAAAAACAAAATAAAAACAACAACAACTTACAAAAGATGTTGTTAATTCAGTGTTTTTTTAGGCCGTGCACTTGTCTGTTTATTATCAAAAAGTATTCCCAAAAATTGAAATTACTTTTTGATGATTTAAGAAAAACTTAAGATATTTTACAAATAAAACAGTTAAGCGAATAAGAATTATAAGCCCCAGTTTTACTTGTAACAATATCAAGGTTAGTCTGGGATCACACTATGAAAGTTTTCTTTCAGAAATTCTGAGTTTATTGGTGAGAGGGGAAGAGAACATGCTTTTCTTCTCTCCTCTCTCCTCTCTCACCCATAAACTCAAACTTTCTGAAAGAAAAATTTCGTAGTGTGAACCCAGACTTAAACAAAATAAAACAACAATAAACAGTGAGTTTTTTTGTGATATTAAAAGTATTTTTATTTCAGTTTATTACAAATAGTTTTCGGTTAAAAATCGCATTGGCAGGCTCCCATTCTTTTACCAAAATTCTCAATCACGTTTTTAAATAAACTGTTATCATTGGTTGACATCTGCTCGATAATGTTATTTTTAAGCTTTTGAACGGTTGTGAGATTAAAGCTGTGTCTTTCCCACTTCAAAAAAACCCTACAAAAAATAGTCTAAAAGTGTCAAATGCACGATCTTGGTGGCCAATTCACTTTTCCTCTACGAAAAATAATGCGATTTTCAAACTTTTTTCTACGTTTAAATCATCAATTTTCCGCCATAAAAAGCTTCGGAAGCATGTAGGTATAAAAAAAGTAAAATTCGTTGGTTCTTTTAGTGAAATTGTAAGTAACTCAACACAATACATAATAGTGTAAAAGCTTTTAACTTTTTAAAGATTTTTACGCAATCTAAAATGTAAAATACTTTATATAACTCTGTAAGGCAGAGATTTGAATTCTCTTTCGTTAAGTCTAAGACTTATTTTCTCAATGTATCGGCAAACTGTCTGTTACTTAATGTAAACATCAATTTATTAGACCGATAAACTGTCCGTTAACGAGTTTGGGTTTCTCAATATACCGACAAAAAACATTGTTTTTAGTTGGCAACACCTCTTAAAATACTTGTAAAAGTTTGGAGTCAGCTGGTTGAATTTATCTGTACGGCATATAAAAGTAAAATAAATAATTGGCAAATGAGTGCTGTGTCCATGTTGCGTAACTCTCGCTTCGAAAAACTTCACGATTGAAATGTGTGAAATGAAACAAAAATGCCATATATTGAAAGAAACAGTTGTTTTTCTCACTACACTGTGTCTGTAAGCTGTCAGCTGTCACGTACGGAAATTACTCGCCAATTTACAGAAAAAGAGTGTCTTATCATTTTTGTGAGAAAAGTTCCCGCTTTGAACTGTCAAATAAACTCATGAAAAAAAAAATGGGGCGAGAAATCATTTTAACACTTAACATAATAGAAGCAAGTGAGACATTGAGAAAACCAAATTTCTTCAGTGTGCAGCTTTGTTGGGGAAAAAAATAATCGCGTAATAAGAAAACGTCCATTAAACGTTGAAATAATTCCTTGAACTAAAAAATTCACATAAAAAAAGAACGGACAGTTAGAAAAAACTTTACTATTATTGGTTCGTAATATATCGAAATCGCGTAAATGAAGTACCGGGTAAATTGAGGCTTACTTGTACAAAGGAACGGTTTTTTACATTTTGAAGATTTACTCAATAAATACGCAACCAAATGTGGAAGTAGAATTCTTAATTTTAAAGGTTTTTTTTTATTTGTTGGAAGTTTTTAAAGTTATTTTTGTTCAAAAAGTAACTGTTTAAATCTAAATAGTATGACTAATATTGATTTTATTTAAATAAATTTTTTGTCTAGTTTTAATAAAATAATAAATTAATTTGATATCAGGTGTAATATCATTCAAATTAGGTAATTTTGCTATGTATTTAAAGTGCAATTGTCATTTTTGCTGATAGTAACACTGAGTTAAAAAATTGTTATTGTCGTTCGGAAACTTTGTTAAATTTTAAAATTTTTGAGAGGAATTGACATTTACTATTTCGTTGCCCGAATTTTTCGTAAAAAGTAAAAACACACAGCTAAAGGGTGTTTAAATTGTAAGGGCCGATGTTGAATGTGAACCACACCTAAACGCCAAGTTTTTTTCCGAATTTTATTTGACATTTCTCTATTTCAGACTTACTCAATTTGCCTCTTGACCATTCCAAACGTCATGAATGGGCAGAATGGTGGCAAGAAATGGCAACAGTGGATGATCAATTTTCGAAGAAAATCATCTTCAGTGATGAGGCACATTTTCACCTCAGTGGATTCGTCAATAAACAGAATTGCCGCATTTGGGCGAATGAGAATCCAAGAGTGATTGTCGAAAAACCAATGCACCCACAAAGAGTGACTGTTTGGGGCGGTTTATGGGCTGGCGGCATTATCGGGCCGTATTTTTTCCAAAATGAGGCCGGTCAGGCAGTTACTGTGAATGGTGTTCGCTATCGTGAGATGATAACGAACTTTTTATGGCCCGAATTGGAAGATATGGATGTGGACGATATGTGGTTTCAGCAGGACGGTGCCACTTGCCACACAGCTAACGAAACAATGGCTCTTTTGCGCAACAAATTCAATGGCCGTGTTATCTCACGTAATGGCGATGTCAATTGGCCGCCAAGATCATGTGATTTGACACCGTTGGACTTTTTTCTTTGGGGTTATTTGAAAGAAAAGGTGTACGTCGATAAGCCAGCAACAATTCAAGAGCTAAAGGATGAGATAATTCGGCACATTAACGGCATAGAACCTCCATTATGCCTCAGGGTCATCGAAAATTTGGACCATCGGATGGAGGTGTGCCGCCGTGGTCGCGGCGCCCATTTGGCCGATATTTTGTTCCATACATAATTGAGTAATACCAATATATCATAATAAAATAAAATTACAATAATTTCCTAAATAGTTTGTGTTTTATTCAAAATCAACATCGGCCCTTGAAATTTAACCACCCTTTATTATCGTAATAATTTTGTAAAAAAAAAATTATTCAATAAATCTGATTTAAAAAACAATCCATAAAATGTTTATGCAAAATGACATGAATTCGAACACATATTTTTTTAAAATAATACCTCTAACCCCTAATAATTTATTTATGCAAATGAAATAACCAATAATAGTAAAAGGCAATTAGAATCGTTCAACTTTATGCTAAAAATCAACAAAAATACAAATCATTTAATAGAATTGTTTAATGCGATTTATGGTTAGAATTGATTGTAAAAGGCGCTTGCAACCAACTAAAAAACCAGCAGACGGACCCACCAAAGTACCGACCAACTTAACCAGCAAAAAATTTGTAACGATAATGACACAAAATTTATGCTAATCGCCAAAAATCGCAACATTTTTGAGGAGAAAAATAGAATCAAAAAAATTAAATAATCGAAATGTATGCATGGACGTGTATCTGTTTATACACACACACACACACATGTATGTTAATATATTCTAGAATATTTCTATTTGTGGTGTTTGATTTTTCAATAAACATGCGAATCATTCTCTAGAGTTGCTTGGAAGAAAGAAGGATAAGTTCGTAAAATGACATTGTATGTTTAGATTAGGGATGATAAACTATAAAAAATTGATATGCTACTTTTTTTTTTGTCAATATACATCGTTAGTAAAAAGCTAAAAGTATGTATCATAAAATACCAAATTCTAAGTTTACAGTGGATCTAACTAGATAATTGTTTTCTAAAACCTTAAATTTAGTTTTATGTTGTTAAATATTTGGCACTATGCGCCGACGATCTGGTGTAAAAGAAATAAATAATAACGTTGTTAAATGTGTAGTTAATGAGGATCTTTATGGTAGTTGGCATTTAGGTTTATAAAATATCTAACAAAATTTTTTATAAAAAAATTCCAGTAATCAAACATTCCGCTTATATTTTACATACGCTCAAAATATTATGTAGTTAAATTCAAGAGAAAATTAATTTTCAACAACTAAAAATTCATTTAAAAAAAGGATCCTTTACATTTTCTTTTAAAACAAATGATTTTTAAAATTATTTAAAAATTTTTTATTTATTAAACAGCATATTCCTTAAAATTGAATAGTTTTTACTTTTAAAAAATATATTTAAAGCTTTGTTCACAATCAGAGCAACAATTTCGTTTTTTCTTCTATCTTATTTCTTCCCAAAGTATTTCATATATTTTTCTATCATTTTAAAAACAAAAATGTAACTAAAGTTTTTTTTTTTAAAAATTGAGTCAACTAGAACTTCAGAAACAATTTGTATCAAGGCCAATTCATTTTTCAGGTGGCGTTGAAAACGCAGCTGTGCTACTTTTTTTTCTTAATTAGAGAGAGAAATGTCAAAAGTTCCTTGTGATTTTGACATATGGATCAACGCATGGTGAAATAAACAGGTGGCAGCACTACGCCAGATGACGATTTTTTGCTCTTGCATTGTTTGTCTAGGTTTATGTCAAAGTTTTGTTTAAATTTACAAAAAGTCCATGTTTTGTGCTACGATTATTGTATTTTATTAAAGTTTTTGATAATATTAAATTAAAATAAATAAGATATTGACCATAATTAAATTAAAATTGGCTAAAAATTTATTTATTTCATCACGTTCAGCGGCACGCTTTGATTTTTGTTTGAAGTATTTTTTGACGTAAACGGTGATGTAATTTCCATTTTTGTTGTAATGTTGTATTTGTTGCCGTAACGATGCCACCTGCTTATTCCACCATGGATCAACGAAAGCAACAAAAAAATACATTGTTGTGTATTTGGTGTTGTTATATGTTGTAGTATCGACACCACCGTTAACATGAATTCGCCTTGATTTGTATGAAATTGTTTCTGACGTTTAAAATAATTTTATTTAAGCTTCGTACAGACGATGATCAGATCTTACAATGTCGTCATTTTCCTGACAATGGTGCCATTGTCAAATGCATTAATTTAACACATCTGCCAAAATGAAAATAGCGTACAATGTTCACACAGTTGCAAGGCATTTTTAGTCAATTTTAATGACAACATTGTAAGATCTAACCACCGTCTGTACGAAGCTTTAGTCTTGAATGAAAATTTTAACATAATCGACAAAAATCAAACTACATATAACAAAATAAATACGAAAAAACATTATTTTTTGGTTGTTTGTTTTTTGAATAACAAACATAAATGTTAAAAAATAAAACCACTTAGGCTTGTTTAAAGCTTAGCACGGATTAAAGATAATACTGTTGCCTAGTTTCGGATTTTTTGTTAAATGAATATGGTGCACCGTAGTGAAAGTGCCTTAATTTTGGACATAACGGTATATCTCGAAAAGTACAGCTGATAGAGAAAAATGGAGATTGAATTTGAAATCAGTTCAAATTAGTTAAAATTTGCAATCAAATTCCAGGCCGCACAAAAAAAGCTTAAATTTGTTCCCTTGTGTTATCATTCAAAGCAAATTTCGATTTACCTAGGGTTAAATACAATTTGGTTTAAAGATTGATGTTTGACTATTGACTGCCAGCAGTGGTTGTGAGTGTTAAACGGCAAATCCCTCTGAAGAGATTGAGTGGTTGCAATCGAAACATGTAAGGGTAACCTGTCCGTAAAAGCCTGGGTTCGAGCCCAGCGGCAGTCAAGAATGAAAAATTATCAATAAATTTAACCCTCTACTGCATGGATTATGATCCAGCTGCAAATTAATTTTTTTTTTTTTAATTATTATTTTAAATGGCATAATTAAGATATGCAAACAAAATTTTTTCAGAAAAGCATGTCAGTTTTCTGAAAAAAAAAAAAAATTGCCATATATGGCTTCATATGCACTCCTGTCTGTATCACCCTAAAAATTTATTGCCATATATGGCGTTCGGTTCGTGCTTTGTTGTGATACAGACGTGTATTCTTAACTCCGCATACAATTTGAATTTTTAATTAATCACATTTGATTTTGTTATATAAACAGCGAATGGACGCTTGAAAATAAATGATATATTTTGTTATTTTAATTATTTAACATAAAAGTGAACAATTAATACGAAAAAAATATTAAATAAAGAAAAATAGTAAAAATATATACGTACTAATGTTCATACATGTGTATGTATACATACATATTCTGAGCAAAAACATTTTAGTTTAAAGTTCTTATTTTTTTGTTGTTGTAAAATACAATAAATAACAAAAATATTAAAAGCACAGCTAAACGGTGAAAAACAAAAACAATTTATTGCATGAATAAAAACAATGAAACAACAATAAAACTAAATGATAGAAATGTTTATGTGACAGTGCATGCTAACGAAGACAATGCTGTAATAAATAAAACAAAAGAAAACAATAGTAACTACCTAACGGCTAAACCAATTTTTAGAACACGATCCCTTTCGCCCTCTCTTTTTACAAAGACGGTTGATGGTGATACGTTAAAAAATATAAACCTCTCACTTGCAAGTGTTGCCACAACGGCAAACACAATCTTATTAACAAATGGTACCATGAACTCTAACACAGATGCAATGCAAACATCTCAAGTAAAAAGTGGTCAAAAGCCTCAAGTACAAGTTGGTATGGACAGGTACATAACAGTGCTTAAACGGGGTCGCAGCCCTACCTCTGCAGCAGTTGCTTCGGCTTCAAAAGTACCATCTTTTGATAAAATAAACTCTCAAAATCGTTTTGCAATTCTCGAGGATGAATCCTCGGAAGCACCAAACGTTATAAAATCTTCTAAGCCACCCCCGATATATCTAAGGGAGCAAAACTCAAGTGAGTTAATAAAGAGCGTGATCTCGGTAATAGGTGAAAATTCGTTTTACGTAGCTGCAATCAAGCGTGGAAATATAAATGAGACAAAAATACAGGTAAATCATGAGAATGATTTTCGTAAATTAACTAACAAATTCGAAGCCCTTAAAAAAAGCTTTTACACATACCAACTAAAGAGCAGCAAAGGTCTTCAGGTAGTGATCAAGGGCATAGACTCATGCGTGGACCCAGATGAAATTAAAACTTTTTTGGAAGAGAAGGGTTTTAAAATAAAAAACGTTACAAATATTAAAAACAGGGAAAAAAATCCCCAACCATTATTTCGGGTAGAATTAGAACCTGGCGATATTAAGCTTAAAAAAAATGAAACGCATCCTATTTATAATTTAAAATATATTCTCTACAGAAGAATAACTATAGAGGAGCCGCACAAAAGAAATGGTCCCGTTCAATGTCTTAATTGCCAAGAATTTGGCCATACTAAGGCATACTGCTATTTACCCCCTGTTTGCGTCGTATGTGGAGAATTACATTGTACAGTCCAGTGCGATAAGTCTAAAAATGACCCCAATGTAAAAAAATGTAGCAACTGTGGCGGAAATCACACTGCCAATTATAGAGGATGCCCTGTATATACTATCGTCAAGCAGTCGGCTGGACCGAAAACTAATCCCCCACAAATGCAGGTACCAAATCAAGTAAACACTAATGGCGTTCAGGCTCCGCAGCCTAGTAATAACAGAACCTCGTATGCTAACGTCCTTAAATCAAACCATGTGCCAATGCAAGGCACTTCGCCAAGTAATGATGAAACTCCAGTTTCTAATTTAAGTCGTCTTGAAAAAACCATGGAAACATTAGTGCAAACAGTTAATAATTTTACGAACACAATGGGTAATATGATGCAGGAAATTCTAAGAATGCAATCGATGTTATTGCAAGCTGTACTTAACAAGCCATGAACTGTATAAAAATTTGTTTTTGGAACGCAAACGGCATCCGCCAACATAAAAATGAATTAGAATACTTTCTAAAAAATAAACAAATTGATGTCATGATGGTTTCTGAAACTCATTTGACCTCAAGAAATACGTTTAAAATCAATGGTTATACACTATATGATACCAAGGACCCTCGAGATAGAGCTTGTGGAGGTTCAGCCATTTTAATTAAAACCCGAGTCAAACACTACCTAATGTTTGATCACCGCGAAGATTATCTCCAAGCAACGAACATTTGCGTTGAGGAATTAAATAGAAACCTAGTAATTTCATCGTTATACTCACCGCCTAGATTTTCAATATCAGAAAGCCAATACTGTAAATATTTTAAATCATTAGGACCCTGTTTCCTAGCTGCTGGCGATTATAACGCTAAACATACCTTCTGGGGGTCACGACTTATAACACCAAAGGGTCGTGTCTTATTTAACACAATTTCTAAAATGGATTTAAATGTGGTAGCGAGCGGACAACCAACATATTGGCGAAAAAGCTATTTGTGATTTAAACCCCAAGAAGGCTCCTGGTTTTGATAAGATCAGCAACAAAATGCTTCTGGAGCTACCCAGCATAGCAAAGAAAATTATTCTTTTAATTTTTAATGCTATTTTACGACTTGAATACTACCCTCAAAAATGGAAGGTCTCCTTAGTTACGATGATACCAAAGCCAGGAAAAGATCACACCAAAGTTGAGTCATATAGGCCTATCAGCTTATTATCTAATATATCAAAGCTGTTTGAGAAGCTCTTAGCGTCCAAATTAACCCCAATTTTAAATGACAATGGGTGTATACCTAACCATCAATTCGGTTTCAGACGAGAACATAGCACAATTGAACAAACCCATCGGATAGTAAACGCCATAAGAAAAGCCTTTGAAGAAAGAAAATATTGCTCCGCTCTCTTCATCGATGTCTCTCAAGCTTTTGATAAAGTCTGGCATGTAGGTTTGCTACATAAATTGAAGCTGAACCTACCGGTTAACACACACAAGCTGTTAGAAAGCTACTTGGTCGGTCGAAAATTTATTATTAAAGAAGGTGATTTTTTAAGTTCTCCTCAGACAATTGAAGCTGGAGTCCCTCAGGGAAGTATCCTGGGCCCACTTTTTTATCTTATATATACCTCGGACATGCCGACAAACAATTACACCCTAACCTCAACTTTTGCTGATGATACAGCTTTCCTAAGCGTACACGAGAACAGTCGTGAAGCATCTCGATACCTGCAGGATCATATATTTCAACTAGAACTGTGGTTAAAACAATGGAGAATAAAGGTCAATGAGCAAAAATGCGTACATATTACATTTACCTTGCGTCGGGAAACATGCCCCCCTATTAAAATCAATAATCAACTAGTGCCTCAACAATCGCATGTCAAATATCTCGGTATTCATCTAGATCGGCGTTTAACATGGAAAGGCCATATAGAAGCAAAATTAACCCAAATGAAACTAAAAGCAATTCAAATTAACTGGCTTATTGGAAGAAATTCTGTTCTTAGTCTCGATTGCAAACTACTACTTTATAACTCTATTTTAAAGCCAATCTGGTGCTACGGTATTCAACTATGGGGCACTGCCTCGGCCTCAAATATCGAAAAAATTCAAAGGCGCCAAAATAAACTTCTTCGAATAATCACAGCTGCCCCTTGGTATGTTAAAAACTCAAATATCCACAAGGATCTCAATGTGCCACTGGTAAGGACTATTATTACGAAGTATGCGGTAAAATATTTAAAAAGGCTAGAGTTGCACCCAAATCCACTAGCTCGAAATATTTTAAATGACAGCGGCCACACTCGCTTAAGAAGAAGAGACACTGCAGCACTTACCCATTAAGATGAGCGATAAACACATATGTAAATGTGACACAGAACCCGTGATGAAGAAAATTTTTGTCTTGCACTGGCAGGACATAAAATAAAGAATTAGGATAAGATTTGATTAATTATTGTTAGTTCATATTTAATATATGAAGATTCAATAAATAAATAATGAGAAAAAAAAAAAAAAAAAAAAAAAAATATATGGCGTTTCATGCAACAAAGATAATAAGTTCATGACGACATTTTGTGGGGATGGTTTTCTCATCCACTGCAAGAAATTCCTCTCTTGGGACTAGAAGTAGTTGATCTCTAATCTTGTTCAAAAAGGGCCTTATTTTGAAAAGCTTGTCATGTCCAGGCAAACCACGTTGGACAAATTCGTCATTATTCGCAAAATGGAGAAAGCGTTTTATCTCTTCCCATCTGTTACAGGTCATGGTTTTAAAAACGAAGGGCTGACCGAGTTCTGAATTCCAATAACGTCTAGCAGAAGGCAACTTCAATAAAGACATAAACAAACATATACCAAAGAATTGTTCCATTTCGGCTCGCGTAATATTGGCTGGCTTGTTGATATTGTCTTGTAAGGCTTTTCTGTTGGATTCTTCCACAATCATGTCAAGTAATTCATCGGGGGAAAGGAACTGAAAAAATTCAGCTGTTGTTTCCAATTCAGACATCTCCTCTGGCAACTCCTTGATTCCCAAAAAAGGTAAATCGTCTTCCTTGTATGCACCAAATTTAGATTTCATCCATCGTATCTTCTGACCATTTTTCGCTTTTGAAACTAAACTGACCAATGGTTCATCATCCCCAGAATCAAATTCGCTACTTACATCCGTTTCAGGTATCAGCAGTGAATCCTGCCAAGACTGATTTGCTACTGATTCATTGTCTAACTCAAGGAATCGAATAAAAACGTTTTGTTGTCATCGCTGATGCCATGGAAAGTGTTGCTATTATGAAAGAAATAAAACACATATACCGTAATGTAATCAGGAAATGCATGAGAAGCCAAATATGGCACGACAAAGTTGGACGAATTTTTCTGTGAATGCATGAGAAGCCATATTTGGCTGTTCTAAAAAATGCGTGATTTTACGAGTTCTACATGCACAATTGAAAAATATTTATATACACACTATTCACAAAGCTATATACTCTACAAAAAAAAATATATAAGCATACCAACTTACTTGTAATTAAAAAAATATATGTTTTATTTTGTATATTTTCACTGTACGAAGTGACCACGTGTACTTATAAACAAGACTGAGGTTTTCTATGCACCTATGTAAAGAACAGAGAAAAAAACATTCGTCTCATAATCACAAAGGCCTACTTGTGTTTTTCAAAAACTATTATTTCTCAAAACTGTTAATTTTTGCTGAGAATGTGCATTTAAAATTCAAAAGCCATATATGGCTGCATATGCAGTAGAGGGTTAAATTAATTTCATGTTGTAAAATTCCTTTCTTAAAAAAAATAATTTAATGAAAATTAAATTCGATGAACTTTAGCGTAATTCAAATATCAAAATAACCACAATACTGATAAAATAAAATTATTCGTAAAATAACTTTATTTTTATTCAATTTTAACAGTGCGGAAAACGAATTAATAATCCACAATTAGTTACTGTAAAAATTTTATAAGTTTGTACGTATGCACAAATTCAAAAGAAATAAAATGTTGTGGTTAGGCCATAATTAAACATAACTTCCTTAGCATGGCAAATTCTTTATCCAATTTGGTTAATGATTGATCATATATGTAAGTATATAAATAAAAAAAAACTCTCATTATTCTTTCATAAAAGGAACATTCTGGTACCGAAAATGTTTTTAATTGCAAAAGAAATATTGCATTTGCAATTGCACGTTTGCATATTAAGCAGACGATACATATGTCATTCGACATGTTGTTTGAAGCAGACGTTTCGGCTTCTTTTGCTTAATCTGTGTTTGTCTTCCGGTGCACTTTTTCTAACTTATTTTCCAGTATTTGATAAATGTTCCGCAGTCTGAGTTCATCGCCAAGAGTTTTCGCAAAGTTAGTAGCGTTGCAGGGATTTAGGGTCTCACATGTTCATACTTGACTAACTACGATATTATAAATTTTTCAATTTCTTCAAGATTTAAGTTGTTTTTTAAGATTTAAAATCGCGCTTACCACTTTTAAAATGTTTCATAATTCATTACATTGTATTAAAACAACCCAACCCCAAACCATTTTTCTACTTAATGCCCCACAGTGGAATGTTAAAACGCCAATTTAGTTTCTATATTAGTATTTCGACGCATTTTTTAAATTTAACTTGAAATAAAAAAAAAATCATTGTTGGTACATAGTTGACTTAAAAGGTTTGCGATAAAAGCATTTGTAAAATTTGAAATATAAAAAAAACATTATAGTTCAACAACAAGTCAATTGCAGGCAGCAACAGTAAAAGTCACTCGCATCAATAAAGTAAAAATGTTAATATTGAAAAAAAAAAACATAGAAAAAATGTCATCATCATACTTGACTCAAAACCAAAGGCATTTTTTATACAGTTCTTCCAATTTAAAGAAGCTCAAACCCCCGTATAACAGTAGCAGTAGGTCGAGCACAAAACCAGATTAGCTTTCACATAACGCCACCCTAATCGCAAAGTTGCGATTTCATACATTCACTCACTCTGGCTGATTGTTACTGAGTTACAATTTACCATGATACGAAAACTACATTAAATAGTTGATGGCATTTTAGTGGTTCAGCTGCCAACTACAGATTTTATTTAATTTTTTTTTCTTCGACTATGCTGAAAAAGTCACATAGAAAACGTACTAATACCAATAAACATTATCGACCAAAAACATGAAGAATAGAGAAACTCTTGAGTTCAAGGGTAATTTACCACCAAGCTGCAAATAAATTTAGTGATTTTTTTCATTTTTAACAAAAAATACCAGTTACGAGTTAGAAATTATATTGTAAAAAAATTTCATTTGTACATTTTACATCACTCATGAAGAAATCTTAAAATTTTTGGGCACCAAGAATTTCTAAAAAGTCACATAAGATAGATGAATGGAGAGTGTGAAGGCATATTTTTTTATACAGTAATTTTGACTTAGCTGCACAATCTCCTTTGCACGATTTTTTGTGCAGGTAAATCAAAAATGCAGCTATCTTAAATGTATTTAGCTGCCTTAATGTGCAGGTACGCAATTGTGGTTACCTGCATAAAAGTGCAGCTAAAGTAAAGTGTTTGAAAGAGGAGTAACAACGTTTTTATTAATAAATTGATAATAACAATTACGTTCAAACAACCTGTAGTCATTTCTTGTGCATTTTTAGACGGAACGAGATAGCCAAATTGGTAACAATAAAGTGTGTGACAGAAAAGTCGCTGTAGTACAAAGTTACTGCAAGCTGTCAAAAATTAAAAAAGGCAGTTTCAAAGTAGTGTCAACAGAATACGTAGTTGTAGTAGTCGTTGCCGTTGCCGTTGAAGCGCAAAAATCGAAATTTTGAAATTTGTTGCGCTAGAGAGCATTTGTCCGCTTCAAATACTACTACAACTACTTTATTCTGTTCCAGACCTAAGATTTGCTATTCCTTTGATATAATCATGGTAAAGTTGCTGTAACCACAACCCATATGCATAAATGTAGGTACATGCAAACAACTTGACTTGTTTGCGATTCTTGTCTTTATAAACATCTAAAATTGGATATTTATGTGAAAAAGTGGCCACCATATTTTTTCATGTGTGCAGCTAACTTTGATGTTTTATATGAAAATATTTTAAAGCTGCCCAAAAATATGAAAAATGTGCAGGTATACAAAATGCACGTAAAGAAAGATTTTGAAGAATAATTACAGAAAATATGTAATTTGGGCAGTTAAGTCAAAGTGCAGCTAACTTAAATTTTTTGTATGATAATAATTTTAAAATGCCAAAAATTTTGGGCACTTATCTTAAATGTGCAGGTAAAGAAAGTGCACTTAAAAAAGGAATTTGTATGGGATTATAAAGAATAATGCCAAAAATTATCAATTTTGTGCAGTTAAGTCAAAAGTGCACGTAAATAAAAGGCAGTTAAGTCAAAACTACTGTACTCATACTTTATACCAAAAAACTGTGATGTAATTATTTTCAATAAATTTCAATTGCATTAAATGTCAACTTGTTAAGTTAAAAACGTATTATTCACAATCTTGTGCATTTGAGATTTATACAATTGTAAATATTTTCTATAAATTGTGTGGTTTAGTTTACTTGTTTGTTGCCAAATTCTCGGCTGATTGATAAATAGAATTAGTTTTTACTTGCATTTTGGCTTAACAAAATACATACAGTAGTCAAGAAAATGTTTTTACATGGTAAACAATTTTTGTTTGGCCTTTCATCATTAAAAAAACAACATCTGTTTAATGTTTACTATTCCTTTTTTTATTAATTTATTTTTTGACAAATCAAATAATGGTAAGTAGAAAAAACAAAAAAAAAAAAAAAAATAAATAAATAAGATTAAGAAATAAGATCAAAAAGAAAAGAAACTCCACGTAGCAATATTTATTGCGGCAAACGTCAAATTTGATTGCTCCATTAAATTTGTGACGTATAGACTGCATATTGCCATGAGTGGCAATCTATTGCGCAACGATTGCTTTTCTGATTGCTTGAGCAATTATTGCTTAGCAATCTGCTATCAAATCAGTTGTAATTAATCTGACATTTTATTTCTCTGTTCGGTTGTTTACTTATTATTTATTTATTAAAATAGAAATTTTTTCCAAATGCAAATAAACAAAAAAGTAATACAAAACACAGCTACGACAATTACAATTAATTATTTTTATTAAGTTAATTTATTAATTGAAAAAAGAAAACTTAACAACCACTTGAAAACACAACATAAATCATTTGTTATAAATACAGCCACAAAACTTTGGACAACTACTCGCGGTGAAAATTGCAAATTTATAGCAAAACAATTTCAAGTGTTCTCCAGCAATATAATCAGCAATTACTGCTCCATTGTCCATTGTTTTGGCTTTTACTTAGCAATAAATATTGCTACGTGGAGACCCAGCGTAACATACTAAAGCTTCGTACAGACGACGGTGGTCAGATCTTACAATGTTGTCAATAAAATTGCCTTAAAATAGGTGCGTTTAAAAACTTTTACAGTAAAATGCAGTAAATGAGTAAACTAAAAAATTTGCTCTCACAAAAAGCTGTCGTACAAAAAAGTACGCGAATGCAAAATTTGTAAAAATTCGTAAAAAAAAGACAACAGCTGATGGCAAGTAATTTTTTTTTTTTTTTTTTTTTTTTTTTAATGCTTTATTTCAATTTCATTTAACAAAATTTAAAATTTTGCCTCAGCGCCCATTATGGCTTTATAGAGGCTAAAAAAAAGTAGGCAACAATAAATATATTACACTGTAGGTATAATTTAAATTAAAAATTTAACAATATATTACATATGAATATAAAAAAAGAAAGAAAAAAAAAAAAAATATATAAAATAAAAAATATGTACATTTTTACATTTTTAAGTTAATTTGTAAGAAGTATTTCGACGTTATTAAGCAAGTACTGTTTTATACTTCCTTTAAAAGTTGACAGTATAAAAATATTTTTAAGGTTGTCAGGTAATTGGTTATACTCGTTAGCACCAGCAAAAGTAACTCGTTGTTTAGTCAACTCGAGGCGACATCTCTCTACATTCAGATCCGTCGCACGTCTTGTTATTCTCTGACTGTGAATGAGATTTTGATGAAACTGTATATTGTGAGATCCATATCCTTTAATACATTTAAAAACATAAATTAAAATTTGTTGTTTATATAACCCTCGTATTGGAAGTATAGTTTTTGCAAAATTTTTAAACAAGTTAACTGTACTGTATCTTAACGGCAGATTAAACACGATCTTCAAAGCTTTATTCTGTGCTGATTGAAGCGATTTTATTACTGAGCTAGATTTAGAAGCATAGATCATTGGGAGATATGTTAAGTGTGAGTGAATTAAAGAATTGTAGAGTAAAATTTTCGTTTCAGAATTCAATTTGTTTCTAAATTTATACAAAATACCAATTCCAGATGATATTTTAGATTTTCCCATATAAGATTGTGACATAGATTAATTCCTAAATATGTATTTAACACTCTCTGACTCATTTATCAAACTATCACCAATGTGTACGCTCATAACTTCATCGTTCCTTGAAATATATGGCTTAAACTTTATAAATTTAGTTTTTCCTGAATTTAAAATCAGTTTGTTAATCCTCAGAAATTCGGACAAAATAGAGGCGTCATATTCGATCTGTGTTTGCAATACTTTTTCATGTTTATAATTGTATAATTGAAGTGTTGAAAAATGTTTACACTTTTGACTACTTAAGTCGTTTCCTTATCGGTACTCGATTAAATACTCTGTATAGCACGAACATTTTTGGAAAATACAAACAAATTATTTTAAGTAATCTTTCATATTTGATTGTTTTTTATTTTTTTGATTTTACTAATTTGTGGCGGGTTAATTTATGTAAAAGAACATGAATAATTGTTTTGCTATTGACTTCACACATTTAAAACTCTAAAAAATTCGCATAACAAAAAGAGTTTCAAAAGTTTAATTAATTAATATTTATTCACTTTTTATTTTGGGTTAATTTTTATTTCAACTTTTCTTTTATTTAACAATTTTTTCATAATTTGTAAGCTTTTTTACTTTTGTTTTGTTACCTTTTAAAAAAAGGTTTTTTGTTTTACTAAATTTTACTGCAAAAATTTGTGCAGAAGACGAGAACTGTCATTTTACGCTCTCGCAATTTAGTAAAATGCAGTAAAGTTTAGTAAAAACTTTTGTGTTCTCGAATGCATCTAATGTCTTTTGTGAACATTGAAAGCTCATGTTCATTTGGCAGATGTGTAAAATGAATGCATCTGTAAGATCTGACCAACGTCTGTACAAAGCTTAATACAACAAAGAAAAAATTAGGTGGATCTGAAATTATTACTCCTCTTGCTGTTTTTTGTTAATTTATATATGTATACAGCCAAATAATAAATAAATATTTTCCGGGAGTTTTCTCCCTTCTCCTATTTTTCCTATGGAAATTCAATTGTAAAATGGGAATTTGTATTCATAATAATGCTGATAGATAAATGGATTTAATAAAAAAATTAGTTAAACAACAAAAAAAAAAAAAAAAAAACTAGTCATTTTTATGTATAATGTCACAAATAAGTTATTTTCACCATTTCAAAATATTTTCTTGACATTCTGTATGTCTAAGAAAAGCTTTAACTTGGTGGCCACACGATCAAGTTTTGCCTTTCAATTCCATTCAATTTGCAATACACTTTCACTTTTTTAATTACACACTCACACTTTTTAAATTGACCACGAGATGGCTCTCAATTTCATCTTTCCATTTGTTTGGCAATTTTATTTGCAATTTAACAGCTGATTACATGTTTGTCTTTATAAATTGTTTTCTTGATGAAATCTTGAAATTAAATTGCTAACAAATTGAGTGCAGCCTTCGTCACAGCTTTCAGATTATGTAAATTTTGACAAGCAGTATATGTAAAAGACTATCAAGAACAACTTGATCATGTGGCCGCAGGGTAAGGTACAATTCGTTGACTGTTGCGTTGGTATGACAAATTATGCTATGTTCATACGACGATATAAACCACTCGTTTCGCTCTCTGAAACTAGTTTGCCAAACATGCTGTTCATATGATTCATTCTTGTTTCATTTTGACATTTTTTTTGTGTTGTTAGTGTGATTTTTTTTTAAAATAGATAAAAAAGTTAATAAAACTTAAAAATATATTTTTATTTATTTTATTTATTTATATTATTAAATACTTTTATTAATATTATTATGTTATAATTATCACTTTATTTTATTAAACATCAATTTTTATTTTGTTTTTTTCTTTGTTTTGAGAGATAGTTAAGATAAACTAACGATAAATGTTATCAAAATTAGAGATGATAGTACATTTTTCCTGTTTCGCTCTCAAAATTTTGTATGGGGAAACAAGTCGTTTCAATCATGTTTAGGGCGCAAAACAGGAATAAGAGAGCGAAACACGAATATTGCTGTCCGTGTAAACATGGTATTAGATACTAACCCAGGCAAAAATAACAATCGGCCCAACGTTGGCAAAGAATTTCCTAAGGTTTTCGAAACGATGGCAAGTCATTACATGTTCTACTTTTGCAGTGTTCTGCCAACACTAAAACGATAACGTCGTAACCGGGTTGCTCAACTGTTTTTTACAACGTTGGCAAAACACACTGAAAACCACAGTTTAAGTGCTTTCCCAATATATTTTTTTTGTTACGTATAACTTATTACCAATGCTTCAAAACCCAAAATCACAATGTTTTCCCAAAGAACCAATAATTAAGAACAAATATTTTAATTAATGGAAATAAATAAAAATTAATGAAGCTCGAGGCCAGTGTTTTTTTGTAAATTAAAATTCCTTTTTATTTGCTTCCAATATTTCGATGTGGAAACAACATATTTTTAAGTTTTTGTGTTTATAAAAATTCACTGAAAATAAATCCCTGATGATGATCTTCAAAGAAGATCGAAATATTGGAAGCAAATAAAAAAGAATTTTTATTTACAAAAAAACACTGGCCTCGAGCTTGATTAATTTTTATTTATTTAAATATCGAAAGGTCGAATAACAACAACTTTGATTAATTAATGGAAATTTTATAATTTAATGGAAAAACTATATTAAAAAGAAAGGTACAATTAAATCGTATTAAAGGTGTACCGTTAACGGGGAGAAAGTCAATAAAACACGTGTATTTAAGGAAACAAATCGCGAGGAACGCTCATATATGTCATTTAAAAATAAAACAAACCCTCAACATCACTTATCAAAAGAAAATAGTCCCCTACTGGACATCAATTATTTTGATCCCACAAAGCACGTTGTTATTAATAAAAATAACGGAAAACGTAAACAATTACTTCAAAGGTTAATTTTAAAGAGTTCACTCTCGTATATTTCACAAGAATATATATCTGCACTTCAACAAGACCTAATAATGATATCTAAAAACGTACCTTTTGAATTTCAAAGAAAATCATACCGAACCCTAACCGCGAAAATAACGTAAGCGACTTCATTTTCAATTTTCGTTTTTTTTTTAATAAATGACATTATTGGCAACACTAGCATCATCTCCTAAAATATCATGGTCACATAACACAGGGTCTCCACCTGAGAAAAGGTATAAGATTTTTATATCAGCAACCGTCAAATTCAATCGCATAGAGTATTATCTTACGTGGGGACTCTCAAATAGTGTTAGTATTAATCAAGGCGAATTAACTACAGGTGGTGTCGAAACGGCATCTGATTTTGACAGTACGAGCTTATTTGTTTTGATTTGTTAGTGTTTTGCTAAGAATGGTTGACATTTCGAGCTATAAACACTAACAATGCAATGCAATAAACCCTATGTTATTTCTGTTGTTTTTGGATTTTTGTAGTTCCGACACCACCTGTAGTTGAATTCGCCTTGGTATTATAAGATTTCTTATAACAACTTTCTTATAAAAGGAGCTGTCAAAAATACACATACATACATACATATAAAACAATAATAAGACGCATTCATTAAATTGCTTAATTTTTTGTGCAAATAGTGAAAATCTTGTGATAAGTGTTTAAAAAAATATATTTTTAACTAAAAAAGAAAAAACTAACGAAAAGAATAAAAATGTCACAGGTTTTCTGTACGAGAATCATTCGATTATGAAATCTTATAAGATACTGGTTCGCCTTGTTTAAGATTAAGATTTACATAAAGAAATGTTTCTACAAAAAAAAATATATAAGCATACCAACTTACTTGTAATTAAAAAAATATATGTTTTATTTTGTATATTTTCACTGTACGAAGTGACCACGTGTACTTATAAACAAGACTGAGGTTTTCTATGCACCTATGTAAAGAACAGAGAAAAAAACATTCGTCTCATAATCACAAAGGCCTACTTGTGTTTTTCAAAAACTATTATTTCTCAAAACTGTTAATTTTTGCTGAGAATGTGCATTTAAAATTCAAAAGCCATATATGGCTGCATATGCAGTAGAGGGTTAAATTAATTTCATGTTGTAAAATTCCTTTCTTAAAAAAAATAATTTAATGAAAATTAAATTCGATGAACTTTAGCGTAATTCAAATATCAAAATAACCACAATACTGATAAAATAAAATTATTCGTAAAATAACTTTATTTTTATTCAATTTTAACAGTGCGGAAAACGAATTAATAATCCACAATTAGTTACTGTAAAAATTTTATAAGTTTGTACGTATGCACAAATTCAAAAGAAATAAAATGTTGTGGTTAGGCCATAATTAAACATAACTTCCTTAGCATGGCAAATTCTTTATCCAATTTGGTTAATGATTGATCATATATGTAAGTATATAAATAAAAAAAAACTCTCATTATTCTTTCATAAAAGGAACATTCTGGTACCGAAAATGTTTTTAATTGCAAAAGAAATATTGCATTTGCAATTGCACGTTTGCATATTAAGCAGACGATACATATGTCATTCGACATGTTGTTTGAAGCAGACGTTTCGGCTTCTTTTGCTTAATCTGTGTTTGTCTTCCGGTGCACTTTTTCTAACTTATTTTCCAGTATTTGATAAATGTTCCGCAGTCTGAGTTCATCGCCAAGAGTTTTCGCAAAGTTAGTAGCGTTGCAGGGATTTAGGGTCTCACATGTTCATACTTGACTAACTACGATATTATAAATTTTTCAATTTCTTCAAGATTTAAGTTGTTTTTTAAGATTTAAAATCGCGCTTACCACTTTTAAAATGTTTCATAATTCATTACATTGTATTAAAACAACCCAACCCCAAACCATTTTTCTACTTAATGCCCCACAGTGGAATGTTAAAACGCCAATTTAGTTTCTATATTAGTATTTCGACGCATTTTTTAAATTTAACTTGAAATAAAAAAAAAATCATTGTTGGTACATAGTTGACTTAAAAGGTTTGCGATAAAAGCATTTGTAAAATTTGAAATATAAAAAAAACATTATAGTTCAACAACAAGTCAATTGCAGGCAGCAACAGTAAAAGTCACTCGCATCAATAAAGTAAAAATGTTAATATTGAAAAAAAAAAACATAGAAAAAATGTCATCATCATACTTGACTCAAAACCAAAGGCATTTTTTATACAGTTCTTCCAATTTAAAGAAGCTCAAACCCCCGTATAACAGTAGCAGTAGGTCGAGCACAAAACCAGATTAGCTTTCACATAACGCCACCCTAATCGCAAAGTTGCGATTTCATACATTCACTCACTCTGGCTGATTGTTACTGAGTTACAATTTACCATGATACGAAAACTACATTAAATAGTTGATGGCATTTTAGTGGTTCAGCTGCCAACTACAGATTTTATTTAATTTTTTTTTCTTCGACTATGCTGAAAAAGTCACATAGAAAACGTACTAATACCAATAAACATTATCGACCAAAAACATGAAGAATAGAGAAACTCTTGAGTTCAAGGGTAATTTACCACCAAGCTGCAAATAAATTTAGTGATTTTTTTCATTTTTAACAAAAAATACCAGTTACGAGTTAGAAATTATATTGTAAAAAAATTTCATTTGTACATTTTACATCACTCATGAAGAAATCTTAAAATTTTTGGGCACCAAGAATTTCTAAAAAGTCACATAAGATAGATGAATGGAGAGTGTGAAGGCATATTTTTTTATACAGTAATTTTGACTTAGCTGCACAATCTCCTTTGCACGATTTTTTGTGCAGGTAAATCAAAAATGCAGCTATCTTAAATGTATTTAGCTGCCTTAATGTGCAGGTACGCAATTGTGGTTACCTGCATAAAAGTGCAGCTAAAGTAAAGTGTTTGAAAGAGGAGTAACAACGTTTTTATTAATAAATTGATAATAACAATTACGTTCAAACAACCTGTAGTCATTTCTTGTGCATTTTTAGACGGAACGAGATAGCCAAATTGGTAACAATAAAGTGTGTGACAGAAAAGTCGCTGTAGTACAAAGTTACTGCAAGCTGTCAAAAATTAAAAAAGGCAGTTTCAAAGTAGTGTCAACAGAATACGTAGTTGTAGTAGTCGTTGCCGTTGCCGTTGAAGCGCAAAAATCGAAATTTTGAAATTTGTTGCGCTAGAGAGCATTTGTCCGCTTCAAATACTACTACAACTACTTTATTCTGTTCCAGACCTAAGATTTGCTATTCCTTTGATATAATCATGGTAAAGTTGCTGTAACCACAACCCATATGCATAAATGTAGGTACATGCAAACAACTTGACTTGTTTGCGATTCTTGTCTTTATAAACATCTAAAATTGGATATTTATGTGAAAAAGTGGCCACCATATTTTTTCATGTGTGCAGCTAACTTTGATGTTTTATATGAAAATATTTTAAAGCTGCCCAAAAATATGAAAAATGTGCAGGTATACAAAATGCACGTAAAGAAAGATTTTGAAGAATAATTACAGAAAATATGTAATTTGGGCAGTTAAGTCAAAGTGCAGCTAACTTAAATTTTTTGTATGATAATAATTTTAAAATGCCAAAAATTTTGGGCACTTATCTTAAATGTGCAGGTAAAGAAAGTGCACTTAAAAAAGGAATTTGTATGGGATTATAAAGAATAATGCCAAAAATTATCAATTTTGTGCAGTTAAGTCAAAAGTGCACGTAAATAAAAGGCAGTTAAGTCAAAACTACTGTACTCATACTTTATACCAAAAAACTGTGATGTAATTATTTTCAATAAATTTCAATTGCATTAAATGTCAACTTGTTAAGTTAAAAACGTATTATTCACAATCTTGTGCATTTGAGATTTATACAATTGTAAATATTTTCTATAAATTGTGTGGTTTAGTTTACTTGTTTGTTGCCAAATTCTCGGCTGATTGATAAATAGAATTAGTTTTTACTTGCATTTTGGCTTAACAAAATACATACAGTAGTCAAGAAAATGTTTTTACATGGTAAACAATTTTTGTTTGGCCTTTCATCATTAAAAAAACAACATCTGTTTAATGTTTACTATTCCTTTTTTTATTAATTTATTTTTTGACAAATCAAATAATGGTAAGTAGAAAAAACAAAAAAAAAAAAAAAAATAAATAAATAAGATTAAGAAATAAGATCAAAAAGAAAAGAAACTCCACGTAGCAATATTTATTGCGGCAAACGTCAAATTTGATTGCTCCATTAAATTTGTGACGTATAGACTGCATATTGCCATGAGTGGCAATCTATTGCGCAACGATTGCTTTTCTGATTGCTTGAGCAATTATTGCTTAGCAATCTGCTATCAAATCAGTTGTAATTAATCTGACATTTTATTTCTCTGTTCGGTTGTTTACTTATTATTTATTTATTAAAATAGAAATTTTTTCCAAATGCAAATAAACAAAAAAGTAATACAAAACACAGCTACGACAATTACAATTAATTATTTTTATTAAGTTAATTTATTAATTGAAAAAAGAAAACTTAACAACCACTTGAAAACACAACATAAATCATTTGTTATAAATACAGCCACAAAACTTTGGACAACTACTCGCGGTGAAAATTGCAAATTTATAGCAAAACAATTTCAAGTGTTCTCCAGCAATATAATCAGCAATTACTGCTCCATTGTCCATTGTTTTGGCTTTTACTTAGCAATAAATATTGCTACGTGGAGACCCAGCGTAACATACTAAAGCTTCGTACAGACGACGGTGGTCAGATCTTACAATGTTGTCAATAAAATTGCCTTAAAATAGGTGCGTTTAAAAACTTTTACAGTAAAATGCAGTAAATGAGTAAACTAAAAAATTTGCTCTCACAAAAAGCTGTCGTACAAAAAAGTACGCGAATGCAAAATTTGTAAAAATTCGTAAAAAAAAGACAACAGCTGATGGCAAGTAATTTTTTTTTTTTTTTTTTTTTTTTTTTAATGCTTTATTTCAATTTCATTTAACAAAATTTAAAATTTTGCCTCAGCGCCCATTATGGCTTTATAGAGGCTAAAAAAAAGTAGGCAACAATAAATATATTACACTGTAGGTATAATTTAAATTAAAAATTTAACAATATATTACATATGAATATAAAAAAAGAAAGAAAAAAAAAAAAATATATAAAATAAAAAATATGTACATTTTTACATTTTTAAGTTAATTTGTAAGAAGTATTTCGACGTTATTAAGCAAGTACTGTTTTATACTTCCTTTAAAAGTTGACAGTATAAAAATATTTTTAAGGTTGTCAGGTAATTGGTTATACTCGTTAGCACCAGCAAAAGTAACTCGTTGTTTAGTCAACTCGAGGCGACATCTCTCTACATTCAGATCCGTCGCACGTCTTGTTATTCTCTGACTGTGAATGAGATTTTGATGAAACTGTATATTGTGAGATCCATATCCTTTAATACATTTAAAAACATAAATTAAAATTTGTTGTTTATATAACCCTCGTATTGGAAGTATAGTTTTTGCAAAATTTTTAAACAAGTTAACTGTACTGTATCTTAACGGCAGATTAAACACGATCTTCAAAGCTTTATTCTGTGCTGATTGAAGCGATTTTATTACTGAGCTAGATTTAGAAGCATAGATCATTGGGAGATATGTTAAGTGTGAGTGAATTAAAGAATTGTAGAGTAAAATTTTCGTTTCAGAATTCAATTTGTTTCTAAATTTATACAAAATACCAATTCCAGATGATATTTTAGATTTTCCCATATAAGATTGTGACATAGATTAATTCCTAAATATGTATTTAACACTCTCTGACTCATTTATCAAACTATCACCAATGTGTACGCTCATAACTTCATCGTTCCTTGAAATATATGGCTTAAACTTTATAAATTTAGTTTTTCCTGAATTTAAAATCAGTTTGTTAATCCTCAGAAATTCGGACAAAATAGAGGCGTCATATTCGATCTGTGTTTGCAATACTTTTTCATGTTTATAATTGTATAATTGAAGTGTTGAAAAATGTTTACACTTTTGACTACTTAAGTCGTTTCCTTATCGGTACTCGATTAAATACTCTGTATAGCACGAACATTTTTGGAAAATACAAACAAATTATTTTAAGTAATCTTTCATATTTGATTGTTTTTTATTTTTTTGATTTTACTAATTTGTGGCGGGTTAATTTATGTAAAAGAACATGAATAATTGTTTTGCTATTGACTTCACACATTTAAAACTCTAAAAAATTCGCATAACAAAAAGAGTTTCAAAAGTTTAATTAATTAATATTTATTCACTTTTTATTTTGGGTTAATTTTTATTTCAACTTTTCTTTTATTTAACAATTTTTTCATAATTTGTAAGCTTTTTTACTTTTGTTTTGTTACCTTTTAAAAAAAGGTTTTTTGTTTTACTAAATTTTACTGCAAAAATTTGTGCAGAAGACGAGAACTGTCATTTTACGCTCTCGCAATTTAGTAAAATGCAGTAAAGTTTAGTAAAAACTTTTGTGTTCTCGAATGCATCTAATGTCTTTTGTGAACATTGAAAGCTCATGTTCATTTGGCAGATGTGTAAAATGAATGCATCTGTAAGATCTGACCAACGTCTGTACAAAGCTTAATACAACAAAGAAAAAATTAGGTGGATCTGAAATTATTACTCCTCTTGCTGTTTTTTGTTAATTTATATATGTATACAGCCAAATAATAAATAAATATTTTCCGGGAGTTTTCTCCCTTCTCCTATTTTTCCTATGGAAATTCAATTGTAAAATGGGAATTTGTATTCATAATAATGCTGATAGATAAATGGATTTAATAAAAAAATTAGTTAAACAACAAAAAAAAAAAAAAAAAAACTAGTCATTTTTATGTATAATGTCACAAATAAGTTATTTTCACCATTTCAAAATATTTTCTTGACATTCTGTATGTCTAAGAAAAGCTTTAACTTGGTGGCCACACGATCAAGTTTTGCCTTTCAATTCCATTCAATTTGCAATACACTTTCACTTTTTTAATTACACACTCACACTTTTTAAATTGACCACGAGATGGCTCTCAATTTCATCTTTCCATTTGTTTGGCAATTTTATTTGCAATTTAACAGCTGATTACATGTTTGTCTTTATAAATTGTTTTCTTGATGAAATCTTGAAATTAAATTGCTAACAAATTGAGTGCAGCCTTCGTCACAGCTTTCAGATTATGTAAATTTTGACAAGCAGTATATGTAAAAGACTATCAAGAACAACTTGATCATGTGGCCGCAGGGTAAGGTACAATTCGTTGACTGTTGCGTTGGTATGACAAATTATGCTATGTTCATACGACGATATAAACCACTCGTTTCGCTCTCTGAAACTAGTTTGCCAAACATGCTGTTCATATGATTCATTCTTGTTTCATTTTGACATTTTTTTTGTGTTGTTAGTGTGATTTTTTTTTAAAATAGATAAAAAAGTTAATAAAACTTAAAAATATATTTTTATTTATTTTATTTATTTATATTATTAAATACTTTTATTAATATTATTATGTTATAATTATCACTTTATTTTATTAAACATCAATTTTTATTTTGTTTTTTTCTTTGTTTTGAGAGATAGTTAAGATAAACTAACGATAAATGTTATCAAAATTAGAGATGATAGTACATTTTTCCTGTTTCGCTCTCAAAATTTTGTATGGGGAAACAAGTCGTTTCAATCATGTTTAGGGCGCAAAACAGGAATAAGAGAGCGAAACACGAATATTGCTGTCCGTGTAAACATGGTATTAGATACTAACCCAGGCAAAAATAACAATCGGCCCAACGTTGGCAAAGAATTTCCTAAGGTTTTCGAAACGATGGCAAGTCATTACATGTTCTACTTTTGCAGTGTTCTGCCAACACTAAAACGATAACGTCGTAACCGGGTTGCTCAACTGTTTTTTACAACGTTGGCAAAACACACTGAAAACCACAGTTTAAGTGCTTTCCCAATATATTTTTTTTGTTACGTATAACTTATTACCAATGCTTCAAAACCCAAAATCACAATGTTTTCCCAAAGAACCAATAATTAAGAACAAATATTTTAATTAATGGAAATAAATAAAAATTAATGAAGCTCGAGGCCAGTGTTTTTTTGTAAATTAAAATTCCTTTTTATTTGCTTCCAATATTTCGATGTGGAAACAACATATTTTTAAGTTTTTGTGTTTATAAAAATTCACTGAAAATAAATCCCTGATGATGATCTTCAAAGAAGATCGAAATATTGGAAGCAAATAAAAAAGAATTTTTATTTACAAAAAAACACTGGCCTCGAGCTTGATTAATTTTTATTTATTTAAATATCGAAAGGTCGAATAACAACAACTTTGATTAATTAATGGAAATTTTATAATTTAATGGAAAAACTATATTAAAAAGAAAGGTACAATTAAATCGTATTAAAGGTGTACCGTTAACGGGGAGAAAGTCAATAAAACACGTGTATTTAAGGAAACAAATCGCGAGGAACGCTCATATATGTCATTTAAAAATAAAACAAACCCTCAACATCACTTATCAAAAGAAAATAGTCCCCTACTGGACATCAATTATTTTGATCCCACAAAGCACGTTGTTATTAATAAAAATAACGGAAAACGTAAACAATTACTTCAAAGGTTAATTTTAAAGAGTTCACTCTCGTATATTTCACAAGAATATATATCTGCACTTCAACAAGACCTAATAATGATATCTAAAAACGTACCTTTTGAATTTCAAAGAAAATCATACCGAACCCTAACCGCGAAAATAACGTAAGCGACTTCATTTTCAATTTTCGTTTTTTTTTTAATAAATGACATTATTGGCAACACTAGCATCATCTCCTAAAATATCATGGTCACATAACACAGGGTCTCCACCTGAGAAAAGGTATAAGATTTTTATATCAGCAACCGTCAAATTCAATCGCATAGAGTATTATCTTACGTGGGGACTCTCAAATAGTGTTAGTATTAATCAAGGCGAATTAACTACAGGTGGTGTCGAAACGGCATCTGATTTTGACAGTACGAGCTTATTTGTTTTGATTTGTTAGTGTTTTGCTAAGAATGGTTGACATTTCGAGCTATAAACACTAACAATGCAATGCAATAAACCCTATGTTATTTCTGTTGTTTTTGGATTTTTGTAGTTCCGACACCACCTGTAGTTGAATTCGCCTTGGTATTATAAGATTTCTTATAACAACTTTCTTATAAAAGGAGCTGTCAAAAATACACATACATACATACATATAAAACAATAATAAGACGCATTCATTAAATTGCTTAATTTTTTGTGCAAATAGTGAAAATCTTGTGATAAGTGTTTAAAAAAATATATTTTTAACTAAAAAAGAAAAAACTAACGAAAAGAATAAAAATGTCACAGGTTTTCTGTACGAGAATCATTCGATTATGAAATCTTATAAGATACTGGTTCGCCTTGTTTAAGATTAAGATTTACATAAAGAAATGTTTTCTCTTATTCTGCCGAGGTTCTCTCACATATTAAATCAGATATTATCTTAGGTGAGGACCCAATGTAAGGTACCGTTACAATTTTAAAGGGAGAACAATTTTATCGTAAGCGACAAATTTCATACAAAATTTATATAAAACTAGCGGACCCGGCGAACTTCGCCTCGCCCCAATTATAATTTTTTCATTTGGAAAGCCATTAAGGAATAATTTCACACAAAATTTCATACAAAAATTTTATTTTCGATTTTTCCAACTTTCCGACTTTTCCGGAGGGATTTTCCTTCTCCTCGAAAATACGAAAAACTGACAAAAGATTTTACAGAAATCGGTTCAGCCGTTCTCATTTTATGAATTACTATACATTTTTACACCATTTTTATATATATAGATAAAATAGAAAAACTCTCTCCTGTAAAATTTGATTTTTGGCGCTTACGTTATTTTCGTGGTTAGGGCTCGATACGATTTAATGAAATTGGAAAATTGAGTAGCTTAATTCCGTTTCTTCTTGTTATATGCTGGGGCGATTTCTTTTAAAAGTGCATTGGATGCTGAAAAGTACTAATATTTTTAAATTTTATTTTCTTCTATTTGTATTTTGTCGTCTACTAAGTTAGCCATATATAAATCAAAATAAGTTATAAATTTGTTAAAATCCTTTGTTGAACTTATGCTTCTATATTTTGAAATTGTTTGGGATATTTTAAGTCAATCGTTAAATCTACTACAAACACAAATTCAAAGAAAATTGCTCATTGTCCATACTAAGAACTCTTCAAATAATATCATATATCCACTTGTTAAAAATAGAAAATATTCATTGGGAAAAATTTAAGAAACACTTGGATCGAAAACACTATTTGCTTTTGTTAACATTTATGCCTATAAATTTAGAACCGTTGCTGCTGATAATATATGTTTACTTAAGGCTTGTTTACACTATCACACAAGTCTTAAGTATTCCATAATACTTCGTGAGATAGAAATCGAATGAGTTTTGTTGCGACTTCCAAAAAATCTAATGTAACATGCTTTGGTTAAAATGCAACCCTGATCAAATGAAAAGTATTATTGTTTGAAAAAATTTCAAAAAACGATGAAATCGTATTGTCATTTTCACAAGACATTGCATTCACACTTTTACATATTACTTGAGTTTTTGACATGTACTAAAACAAATTAAAGTATACAAAGTATAAGAGTGTAAACTAGCCTTAAGTAATAGAAATGATATGATTATATCAGAAATTCCCAGTAGAAAACTTTCTTTATACAAATGTAATAATATTTACTTAAAAGGCAACATTTTATGAGTATCCACTGTCATCCAGGTATAAAGGATTATATGTTGTTAAAGATTTAGACCAGAAAGAGATTGAAATATGTTTTAACATGGTAGATGTTAAATGTATTCTTATCAAAAGTCATTATGAAACAGTTGCGATCATTCTTTTACATAAATGACTTAATATATATACATTTATTTATATTTAAATAAATTAAAATGAAAACAAATAAAAAATAAAACAATTTTTTTTATTAAAAAGCATTGGCAAATCATTTTTCAGATTGTAATCCGTAGCGTTGGCACAACGTTTGTTTTCTTCTATAAAATTACTTTGCCACTGCTTTAATTTTTGTACGGTTGTCAATTTCTGACTGGGAACTTTTATGGTGTAGATTGATAGAGGCAAAATGATGAGCACTTCTTCTGCACTATACACGTCTTAAAACGCATCAAGAATAAAAGACCCTTTCATCATGGATTCGCTTCGCTAGAGTTATCCATCGTTATAAGGTTTCACGGTTATATATTCCAGTCAGATCTGCTGCTGTATTTTATGCTTTTAAAATTCAGCCAGATCGGTCTAAAAAATGGCTGAAACATGACCCAAAAACCACGACTACCGTTTATTTTTACCCATAAAATCCCGGATTAGCTTTTGAGCCAAATAAAGTCCGCGGTGGCAAGTATAAGTCAGAGGTTAGTGACGGCATTTAGCCGTCGATTGAGAGCCGATCGGCTTGGTTTCCTGAGTGTCAGCAACTTTCGGTTTTAAGTGTTGCAAGTTGTGGTTTAAAGTGCTGCAAAGAGTAGCAAGTGCATTGCTGTTTATACCATACCATTTTGCAAATGTTACGATGCAAGACCATTTGCACAAGATTGTGAGTAGGGATATGGAATTTTATTGAATTCAAAAAATAATATTAGTCAGAATATAGCCAATGTGAGAAGGCTGAGCAAACTAAATGACCTGCTAACACCACAAGCAACTCAGAAAGTAGGTGATAACTGATAGCAACTTAGATTGATTTAAGTACGGATTAATCAAGTGCAAAATACTTAACTTACTCATATTTAAAACCGAATTCGTACTTGAAAAAATCCGAAATTGAAATAAATTAAAGTAAAACAAAGACTGAATCAATCTCAAAATGCGCTAAATTCTAAATTCTAATCTAAAACACTTATCCCAGAGACAGAAGAAGAATATAATTATGGTTGATTTACTTACCCGTTTTACACCTTGCATAATTTCAATTATAAAACACCAGATCATGCCCGACATGTTAACTACTTTTAAAATTTTATGTACATATTTACTTAAAAATATAAACTCAACGAAAAGTTCAATCTTTTTTCACTCGGCTTAAGAATTTTATACTAGTTAAAAGAAATTCCGAGTTTGATTTTCGAAAGTAATCCCTTTTAACATTGTTTTAAGTACGTTGTTTTAGTGTAATTCGTACTTTAATTTTTAAGTACGACTCGTACTTACAGTAAGTATAAAGACTTTATTTATCCTGAGTGTTTTTCTTTCTGTGTAGTCACTAAAGTTCAGCTGTATTATGCTGCCCGCCGGGGGTTTGTAGGGATCATCTTTAAAATATCCTCCGGGGAAATCAGGTGCATTCAGCACCTGGGATTCCGCAAAAAATCTAAAATTGACAGGTTTCAATGGATCTGTAGGATCTCATCAGATTGCAGCCTCCGGTGAGTTGGCACCGGACTGACCAGGTTGAGGCCTCCGAAAGTTACTTCTAGCGAGAAATCCTTTAATCTTTCAGGAAGATTGTCTTTGGGGGAGTTTCGCTTTCCTGTTAAAAATATACTTTCTCAGATCACGTGGTGGTTGTGGTTTACTATTCAAAGTCGCGGGAAGGGAGATCTTGAAAATCCTTATTAAGGGCTGTTATTTCAACACTTATGGTAAAGGAGAGAAGGATTATCCCTAAATGCTGTTGCTACTTAACATATGCTTCTAGCATATTTCCAAAAGCAGTGCTGGTTAGATAGCTCCAGCACCTGAACAAGGGGCGAGTGTATAATTTTGCCGGATTATGCTCTTAAATTGCTACTTGGGTGTGCTAGTGGCTCTCACTCTCAGAGAAGGATTATCCCTAAATGCTGTTGCTACTTAACATATGCTTCTAGCATTTTTCCAAAAGCAGTGCTGGTTAGATAGCTCCAGCACCTGAACGAGGGGCGAGTGTATAATTTAGCCAGAGTTTGCTCTTAAATTGCTACCTGGGTGTGCTAGTGGCTCTCACACTCGAGGGCGGTTGGTAAACACATTGTTTGTTACCCAGTGGTTAACATCCACCATGAGATTAGGCATATGCTCATAAAAAACTTTTCCACATCTGCATTATGCCGTCTAATCGACCTAGAGATGTTTTGGCAGCCAAACGCTAGGATCGGAGGCTTTGGCCTAATCAGTCAATCCTTCTAAACACAAAATGCTTACAGGAACATAAACCTTTGCTGTAAATTTCTGAGATATTAAATAAAAGGAATACATACTTACTTCCAATTATAACATGTTCTATATACATATATGTATGTGCGTACATATTTCAAACACTATGTATTTTTACAACAACTTCCTGTTACAAACATTACAATGTCTTAGAGCATTTAACTATGAAACTGTTACACATCCATAGTTATTGCTGTCTTTAGTAATATGATGTAAAGTCAAGTAAAGTAAAGGATATTAAAGACGTTGAAGTATGATTTTGCGTGTTTGTTCATGTTTTGTGCTAAAGACAAGATATTTTACGCACATGAAATTATAAATTTTACATACATACGTATACAGTTACGTTTATATATGGGTGTTTATGTATTGCATATGCAGACTTATGTAAGACATGTCAAGGATTTATTATCAAACTTCCATAGCAGGCTGTTGGCCCAAAGTAAAATAGGAAATGATGTTTTTGCATTCTCATTTCATGCAGGACAATAAATTTTCTACAACATTTACATGCTCGTAGTTAGCAAATTACTTATTCTCTAATTTTATTATTTTTAAACATTATACTTCATCTATCTTTACAAATTTTTACTAATTTTTTTTATATAAAGTTTATTTTTTAATATGGTTTAAATTAAAGTTTTTCTTGAGTAGTTTTAAATAAATGGTCATATGCATGTATGTTCAAGAAGATTTGATAAGCAATTCAATTAAATTTAAATAAAATACCTCAAGGTTGTTATTTTAGTTTCTCATTTGATTTTTATTTTAATATCTAAGACTATTTTTAAAGATATGTGTATTAGTGTGTTCCAAATTTCATGGGTGCTCAAGCATAATTTAAGAGCTTATAGGGTAAAGTTTTTTTGAGATTTTTTTCGGAAGATGTTTAGGGGTCGATCAAGTCGAATTTTTGCCAAAAATCGGGTCTGCCGGTCTTTTTTTAAGTTTTCTTCATAACTTTGTCAAAAACCACGAGTTTCTTCACTTTTGAGGAAATAATTAAAATAAAAAATGTCCAAGCTTTATTTTGGTGTACAAAGACTATAAGTTTTTGCAATGCATTTGCTCTTTTATGCACCCTACATTAATTTGGGACACACTAATGTGTTTTAATTGAAACAATTTGTTTCCAATTAATTTATTTTTTTTGACAATAAAAAATAATTAGTTTTATTTTAAAAACTTGTCTGTGAGATATATTATTGTTGTCAAGTGATTTAAAGTTTTATAGTTTTAAAATAACCATGTACATTAGACCTTAGCTCAAAAAAAAGTTTACCCGTACCCCCTTAATATAAAATATTTTTGCCATGGAGGCTTAAAAAAACATTTTCTTTTTTGTCGAACGTAGAGGTCGCCCTTTAACATTTTTCTTTATATCTTAGGCAGTCCGATCTTTATGCGTCCAAATTTAAGAATTCAAAAAAATTCCTTAATTTGAACCCTGCAAAGGATCTTGCCCCCACTTTATTTTTCATCTCCATCATTTATTTCTAACATACCTACCCGCTGTCGCTATTCCTTAAGGGGGCTCACATACAAAATTTTTAATACTGACTAGAAATATTTTGAAGAAAATGTCCCATAACTGCCATGGAGTCGCCCCTAGGGGGATAAAATGTATGATCGGCCTCCATTAGTCATTAATCTTCTCCCCTTAGGGGTGCTCACGTAAAAACATTGGGTTTTATGAAATTCTTAATATTAATTAACATTTTTTCGTCTTTTTTGAATAAAATCAAAAGTTGCAAACAGATTTTAATTATTTTTGGCTTGTTTTGTTTCGAACTTTTTCTATACGGGTGGAAAAATTAGAAGCAAAGCTGCATTTTTAAATTTTTTTATGATTTTTTATAAACAAAAATTTCGAAATTTTTTTTACTTAATTCAATACACTGAATCTTTTTTGAGTTACGCGAATATATTGTTGTGCTACCTCCTCCATTTTCGAAAAAACGGCATATATTTTTGTATAATTAAAAAATGTTTCTGCTGGAATTATCGAATTACTTCCTTAGTTCAACAGTTTCTTGCGAGCTTTAATTTTTAATCATTAGGGTGTACATTAGGGCAATATGAACAGAGATCTGGTAGATAAATACTAGAACGAGATACTCGAGGTCAATGGCCCTTAAGGACAAAACATTGGTCTTCTCGAGACAAAAACATTGATATATCATACTATAAGATCGTACGGTAAATTCTTAAGATAAAACGAAAAATGTAAAAAGGCGACACCCTACGTTCGGCCAAAAAATTTTTTTCGAATCCTCCTTACAAGGATTATTTATATGCACTATCATTTATATTTATATAATAAATATTACTCACCATGAGAATCAACGTACCCAGGTGATTCGCGGTCGTCCTTGTCTTCGGTGTCCCTGTAGATTCCTATCTAATGCCGTTCCAGCGATTTCAGTTTTTGGGCGTCTAAGAATGTGGCCGAAGTTTAGTTTGTTTTTTTCCACACAGTTTATTTTGTTATTTAGTTTGGCCAAAATATCCCTTAAATTTGCCTTAGACACCTGTTAATAAAAGTTTGGATTTTACTTATCATACTTTTTGTTAGGCCCCATGTTGTACAGCCACAAAGAAGTACAGACTAAATGCTGATGTTAAATATTCTTAATTTCGTCTTCTCAGGAATGCTTATTGATAGGCATATTATGAAAGACTATACGAGATTTTTTTATACGTTGGCAAAAGAATGCCGTAGAACAACCATCTTTTGTTGAAAGTATCCACATTTTCAATTGAAGTGTCACCCAATTTAAAAGGTCTTATATTTTGGGTTTCAATACGCATAAGTTTCGTCTTTTTTAGAGTAATTTCAAACCCAATTTTTTTTATATTGACATTTGAAAATCAAAAGTCAATATTATTTAGGTACGCCAACATATCCCACCGGATACCAGAAGGTGCTTCTCTGTTGGTATTTTCTATGTACGGCGGTCTTTTCCATTGTACCGAACTTCCTATTGTGATCCATAACAAAGTTGCCGAACGAGTGGCAACCATTATCTAATAATGCTGACCAAATAGTCTCCCGGTTAACCGTATTAAATGCAGGCTCAAAATCCAGAAATAACAAATACAAAAGCGAGTTGCATTCAACAGACTCATCTATAATTATTCGTAAGAGTAGTTTAAGTAGTCCGTAGTCGATCTTCCATGAATTCATTTATTTAAAGTAAAACATTTCGGTCTATTAAATATAATATTTTTCTTAAACTAACTGGGTTATCCTGTATTGTAAGTTAGTCTAATCTTGCACTCAGCGCTTTTTATTTATGCACATACACACAAGTAAACTTGTAACAAGTTTCTTCACGAGTTTCTTTTTAAACCTTCTAAAAAACTCATAATTGAAAAACTAAAGAAACCTCTTAAATTAATGTAATAATGAAGATTAAAAAACCCTAAAGCAGAAAAAATATAAACTGAATGCGGGAAAAGTTAAATCAAATTGCATGTTGTATTAAAGAAAAGAAAAAATGAAATGACTTCATTATAGTGAGTAAAAAGAAATAATAATATTCTTTGGATTTCCGTTTTTTTAATGAATATATTTTCACTTTATTTTAACAAAGTACATACGTATGTATTTTCGATTACAAACATACACGTATGATTAAAATTATGAGGATTTATGGAGGTGTAAGATTTACATACATAAGTAAATGAAGTACAGTGTTTTAAACAGAACACGAGTATGCATTTTTCTTTTGTAATATTTGCATTCCGAAAAAATGTTTCCCAATAACTTGTTTTTAAATTTTTTTTTCTTGTTTTATTTGCTTAACATCTAAGAACATAAAATTTACCCAAACATGAAAGTAATAACAAATTCCAGTCTTATTAATCAGTATAATCTATTATAAAGGTGACGGATGGTAGACGCTTAGGTACCCAGTGTGAACTTCTTTAAAAAAAAAGATTTAAAAAAATCATAAATAAATAGAAAAGCGAAAATGTTAATTAAAATAGGTTTTAATTGGAAATTAACAGCCTTGCCCACTATTTCGAACGTTATCGCTCGCTTTCATTTTCAACGACAAACAGCTGATTTAAGCCTTACTAAAAATTTTTAGCAGGACAAGGCGATCGATAATGCAAGCAACTGATAACGAAACAGTTTGCATAGAAATTTGCGGTCCATTAAAAAATATTATGCGACCACAAATGTCAAAATCAGTCACTTGTGTTGTGATTGTTGACAGAGGCATTTTCTTGGAATAATTAACGAAATGGTTTCTTTACACACCAACGTTAACTATTATCCAAGTTATTTTTGGGAATACAAAATTTATTATTAATAAAATTTCTGTATGACGTGCTAAATTCCCAATTTTTCATAATTGATAAATACACTGAAATTTATTGTTGAGGGAAAACGAGCTTCTATGCGCATTTCACTGGTTGCTAAGGCCAGATCGTCAGGAAACCTTTTCCAAAGATTTTAGAAAAGCTAAAAATATTATACAAATAAAACCTTAAAGCGAACTACTAACTATTTTTTAAGTTATAGTTTTTTAAACAACACAACACATAACTTATTTCTAGTGAAAGAAAGAGGAATAAAGCGCTTTATACCATGATCGGCGATGAAAAAAACAATAGCTATTTATTTCTTTATTTCTATTCGTTACATATTCAAAAGCTAAACATAAAAAAGTGATGTATTTTTTATCCATAACGAAGGTCAATTGCGTTAACGATATTTTCTGTCAGTCCGTCTGACTGGCTTGCCGACGCGAGAACATGCCACGTATAATTGTCCATGGGGAATACATGGTGTGCCCAAATCTAAGCCGCAAACAGACATCGTTTGGCCTTGCGACTTATTGATTGTCATTGCAAATGCCAATCTAATAGGAAATTAAACGCGTTTGAATTCAATTGGGACGTCTGTGGCAATCATCGGAGTTCGTGCCAGTAAAACATTTTCGTCTCGGAATTTACCATTCAAAATGGTAGCTTCGATAACGTTTTTCATCAATTGTTTAACGACCAATCGTGTACCATTGCATAGCCGAAGTAGAATAACCTTAGAAACAAATTTATCAAAAAAATGCATAAACTTTTCAAAAGAATCAATTGATTAATTAAGAAGGTATAGGAGGGTGTGCTTTTACCCTTTTTGCCTTATTTTACGCCGTAAATTTTAAGGCTTATAGCCTTTAGTTCCTTCAAGACTTGAAACTATCATCGGATAATTAATTAAGAAGACATGGGTAGAGGTAGGTTTTACCCCTTTTGCCATATTTTACGTCCTAATTGTTGGAATTTCCAAAAAATTTATATCTTACAGTGTCTGCATGCCAAATTTTAAGAAAACCGGTTGATTAGTTAAGCAAATATAGGGAGGGGAGCGTTTACCCATCTTGCCCTATTTTACGCTTGCTGTTGCAACTAATCACAAGAGACATGCTCTAAGCAGCTGAGCCGAGCCGCATTAGTTTTTGTAAACCGTCGCCGTTGATCGTATAATATAATCCGGCTAACATCCGAATTTAACCTGCGGCTAGCAATTTTTGCAACAAATCAATTGCGGCGTCAAATAAGATCGGGTTAGACTCTGCTGTTTGGTAAATAAATAAAATTAAATTTATTTGTTATTTGCGTCTGAAAAATGAAAAATAGTCTAATTTAATAATCTAATTAATTTTAAGAATTAAAAAATATTTTTATTTTTGGTAAATATTAATTTTTTATATTTGTTTTAAATCAGCTGATTTAAATTCAAAATAGCACACTGAATTATGAGGGGTTTTTTACAACAGTCGTATTTTTTCATGTTATTATTTTAAGACTTTATGACTTGTGAATCCCCCAATAGATAAAATATTTTTGATTTTATTCTTTATTTTTTGTGTATTTTGTGTTTACTTCTTTGTTTTGTTAACTGCTTTGTTTGTTGCACATAGTTGTATTTTACAGCTTAATTTCAAGGTTGGATATTGAAACGAATTTCGGTATCGGTGTAAAACTTCTTAATTTCGGTATCGGTAATGGTATTCAATTTTAACGATATCGGTATCGGTTGCCAACCTGGCTAATATACATGTTTTGCCGATTTCTATTTTCAAACAAGCGTTTAATTTGAGGAATAGTTGATGTGGCAATATTGTGATTTGTCAATGAATAAAGGGATTACGTTAGAAACGTAAGTCCTGATAACCGACAAGCCGATAGTTATTAGGCTGCTTAGGGCCATTATTACAACCTAATGATAAAGTGACTAATAAGTTTTTTCCATTATTACAACTGTCCGATAAAATAAAAAATGTAATTTATATACTGTGGCAACATTGCAGTATATACCGACTACTTTTGGTTGTTTAAAAAAAGTAGTGGCAACGACTTAGTTTTGTTTTATTTATTAATTAAAAACAAAAGTACAGTTTTGTGTTTTATTTTTGGTTTTAATGGTAAATTGTTTTGTTTTGTGTGTTAAATTGTGTTTTTTGAAAAAGTTGAGTAATTTACGACTATCATTGAAGTTACCATATCTTCAGCAGAAAATATGGCATCTTCAAGTTCTTAAAGTTCACTTGTAAAGTTACCATGAGGACAAACCTGATGTTAGCTTATCAGTCACTTTTTAGGTTAATGTTACCTTGTAATAATCAAAAACAAGAAATTATTTTTTCTTAAAACATAGCAGCCAATTTTGACAACATTTAATTTTTCAATATCTCATATTAGAAGATTATAACTGAAATGTTTCTATTAACTGCACCACTGTAACCACAACTTAATATTTTATTTTTTTTTTTCGTAATGCGTACGCATTTATGATTTTGCACTTAAAGTTGCACTGAATTTTTGAACGTACGATTATATTCATTTTCACCTTTCAAGGGAAAATAATGTAAAATATAATATTAAATTGTATATTATTGTAAACATACAGACTACATACATATAAAATACCAAAGTTGTTAACATAATGACTTTAATTTCGTTTAAGAAATCTTTGTATAATTTTTATACTCCATGAACTCAGGCACCTACAACCAGTGATGCCAGGAGTTATTTTTTCAAAAATCCCTACGTTTTTGAAAAAATCCCTTTTTTTTCCTTAGAATCACTATTTTCCACCTTAATTAGGGAAACTACACTGTTTTTTTAAAATGTTTCAACAAATAAAATAAAAAAGTTTGATTTTGAATTTGTATATTTTTTATTTCAGATACATAAATTTAGGCTCATTTAAAAAATATATAAAAAGAACTTAAGAAACGCTTCAACGTCTAGTTTAGACAATATTTTAATTTCAAGAGCAGTTATGTAAAATTCAACTCAATCAGATTTTTTTTTAAAGAATACTGGTTTTTGGAAACGTTTTGAACAACTTTTCAGATTCACTGTTGACATTAAAAATTTGGAACAAATCTAGTTTACCGACGCAGCTCAAAATAAAAAAGGACGTAGAGTGATAGAAAATTGAAAAATAAGAACAAATTAAAATTAAAAAAAAAAAATTGGCGCAAACGCTTAGTTTTTGAGTTATGGACGTTTTTAGGTTTCATAGAAATATGTAATTTTTCCACTACATTTCTAAAGGTATATGGCAAAATATTGGTATTATTTTGAAGGTTTTGACTAGATTTTTCTGTATATATAGAATTTATTAAAAAATGTTTAACTCTTAAGCTCATATTACAGTTTTTGTGTACTAATTTATTTAATTAAATTTACTTTATTTAAAGTGTAATACAAATTTTATATAATAACAAACACCAATGTCTCAAACAAAACTTAATGCGGACGCAAGGATTTTCTCCTCTATGGTATAACAAACACCGGCTTCGCTAACTTAAACTTTTCTGCACCTAAAAAATACTTAAATTAACCTAAAGAGGAAAATAATATGCGTATACAAAAAAAAATACATATTTGCAATCGTGAGCAAATTACCTTTAATTTGAGTATCCACACATATCACTAAGTGGGCGGGCAGTTTTTTGGTTCCAGGGGGCCCCACGGGCCTCAGCCCCTTAAATTTCAATTTTGGTGTTTTTCTTTTTTTATTCTGAATCAGGTGGCATATTTTTTTAGTTTTCTCGTATCCCTTTAAGCTGCACTTCAGCCAAATTACATATTTCTATGAAAATTAAAAATGTCCATAAGTCAAAAACTAAGCGCTTACCCCAATATTTTTATTAATTTTTTCTTCTTGTTTTTCAATTATCTATCCCCCTAGGTACTTTCTTTTTATTTGGAGCTGTGTCGGTAAACTAGATTTAAGCCAAAAAATAAATTAAGTGTTCAATTTTCATTGTTATTAAAGATGTCACATATTTACTTTCTTCATATCGAGCCCTAACCGCGAAAATAACGTAACCGACATCATTTTCAATTTTTGTTTTTGTTTAATAAATGACTTTATTGGCAACACTTGCATCATCTCCTAAAATGTCATGGTCACACAGGGATGCCAACTTAGCTATTTTGGGGCTTAATTTGGCTCTTTTCAATTACTTCTGACACGTAATTTTTCTCGACACCGGCTCTTTTCAAACGTGATATTGGTACGTTTGACACTTTTTGCATACATCTGTTAATACTCCCGTTTTAACCCTCTTGTTTTGGCTTTGGTTCATTTATATATGTGTACCATACTCTAATGCTGAGGTGGAATGAGCATTCAGTGCTATGAATTTTTTTAAGAATACAATTAGAAACCGTATGGCTTTGAATACTGTAAACAGTTTAATTCATATAAAATATGGCTTACGAAGCAGTAGCGCATTCTGTTCAAGCTACGATATGCCAGCAAGCGTGTTTGTAAAAATAAATTCAATTGAAACGTATAAAAAGTCAAAATATTACATTAAAACAAACATATGGCCAGAAGAAGAAGAAAATTTAACACTTTTTGAAAATGACTGTTCATATTTTTCATTTTATTAATTGAAATGCTACATATTGTAATGTTAATATTTGTGTACAATTTTAAGTAGTAATTTTATTAAACATTAATATGTACATTTATTTTTTTTAATATATGTAAACGAGTTTCAAGTACAAAAATGAATAATTAATGGATTTAAAACAGAACAATCTTTGATTTTAAAATTTAGCACTTTTTAGCTCTTTTTGACTGCTCGGTCGGCACGTATTGCCATTGAATAGTTGGCATCTCTGTGGTCACATAAGGTACCGTTACGATTTTATGGCAAGAACAATTTATATGAAATAAAACAAAAAACTCTCTCCTGTAAAATTTGATTTTTGGCGCTTACGTTATTTTCGCGGTTATGGTTAAAGTTTACAACTAGAAATTTTTAACTAAACAAAAAACCTTAAAATTCAATAGAAGTAAGAAATCTTTCCCTTTTTCCCTACAGGGAAAAATCTGCAAACTTGGCATCACTGCCTACAACAAACACATGGCAATGGGGTGCGTATACTCCATGCTACCAAATACATGCATGAATGCATCAACACTCATACGCTTCATAGTACAGTAGACGCTCGCAAATTAGAACCGCTTTGTTTTTGAGGCAATTCTAATTTCTGAATTATTCTAATTTCTGGATGTTTTTATTTCGAATATTAAATAAAAATTACTTAAATTTTTTTTGATAAAAACAAGAAAACAAAACGTAATTCACTCCAATACATTAAATGTATTTTTTAAAATTAAAAATACCGTGTCGTTTCTTATATTTGGAAAACTATCCATTGCTTCCACGGAATGCATTTTCATCTTTATAGGGATATTCCTCTCTAAATATTTTTTTAGCTTTCTCTTTAAACCACTCATACAGACGACTTACCATATTTGGGTATTCAGCGCTGTGCAAAGATTTATTGCTTGCTTCCTGATATGTGTTGAAAACAGCATTTAATATTGCTGTTCTATGTGATTTGATATAGCTGATTGAAGATGTCGTAACATTAATATTCCCTTCAAACCCTTTGTCAAGCTTTTCTAATATTTTGACCTTCGTTTCCGATGATAAAGTGTTTTTTTTACGTTTATTTGACATTTCGAATGATACACTTTCACTTTTTAATAGAGACTTCCAAAATATGTACACATGTTTCGAATTTCACAAATAAACTAGCCAAAAATATATACATATAAATGCGACAAAAAAACAACAAATAAGGAAACACATCTAAAATTTCGTAATTCCCCTTTTTAGTTTTACATGTTCAAACAGAATAAAAATAAATTGCGGATTTCTTGTGTTCAAATAACAAAAAAAAAAAAACGCTCTGAAATTAGAACTTAAAATTCGAATTTTAGAGCGTTTAATGTATTGCAAACACTGATTCTAATTTCTGGACGTTCGAATTACTGAAAGCTCTAATTTGTGAGCGTCTACTGTACTTGTAAGCAAAAAATAGTAAAAATTACATACTCAAGCATACATACATAAGTATGTAAATATGTATGTACATGGTAAAGAAAATATTAAATTATTATTTGTTTTAAATAAAATAAGTTTTGTTTGCATTTCATTTAAAACAAAATTCTTTTACTGTAGAAAATAATTGAACTTCTTTGAGGAAATATGAAATTTATGAGTAACATTCCAGCTCCCCCTACTGAATTGGTTTAGAATCCTTACAATATAATTGCAATCGTGTTAAGAAAATATAAAACAAAATTCCCTTAAATTTTGCCAACGAATTTCAATTAATATTTTGTTGTTTAACAATTGAAATTACAAAATAACAAAAATAATAACCAGCTAAAAAATTTGTTTTTTGTGTTTTTATTTAGAGCTACAAAGATGCAATAAGACATGAAAAAAACAACGAGCTCAAATATTTTCTTTTATTAAAATTTATTTTTATTATTTGGAAAAAAATTTTGTAGTGTTTAACACTTAGAACTAAAGTTTCGCGGGGAAAATGTTAAAAATATACCAAATCCAAACTTTTCTGATTTTTGCAAGTTTTTTCTTTAAATTTGTTTTATTAAAAAAATATTATTTTAAAACAATATTATTTTAATCGATTTTTCTCAACTGCAGTGCGCTTTTTAAGCTTAATATTCAAATCAAGCATAAATATATTCTCTAAACAAAGTGGCACAAAATATCAATTGTAATTTTTTTTTTTATTTTAGTCTTGTTTTCAGATTTTGAGAATGATTTCTATTAAGACTTTTTTTAACTTCTTGTTCATTTAAGCTTTAATTTTTCACATTTTTATGCAAAATCTAAAAAGATTTCCTAATTTTGTATGTGTTTGAGTATTTAAACTCGTTGTACCAGGCTCTGGTGTATTTTAATGTTGATTATGGTTGCCACTCAATGGCTTGTTTGCTCCTTCTACCGTTTGTTACAATTTCTTTTGTAAAATTCCTCTTCTTATTGCTGATGTTTTTGTTATTAAGTATAAATCAAGAAAAGTTTATACCGAACGGGTATTAAACAAAAAGGTGTGTTTATTCAAGCAGGGCTAATTTTTAATAGAGTTCAAGAAATGCACTATAAAAACAGCAACAATAAAAAAATTCAAACCATCAGCAACAATAGTTAAATCGTGGACGTAGCAGTAGCAACAGTAGTTGTACACAGCTCAGGTCCATTAAAATAGAAAAGAAGAGAACAAAAAATAAATTATAGCACAGTCAACTACAAGAGCAAAAGAACAAAAAAAAAAAAAAATAAGAAGAAAAAAATAAAATTAACTAACAAAGCAAAGAAGAACACTATAAGCAGCAGCAATAGCAACTGTAGTAGCATTAGCTGTAATAATAATAACAACAAAAGTCGATTGAAATAAAAAATGATGCAATCAACTGTATGGAAGAATAACAATAAACACACTCTTTCACTAACTCTTTCATTCACTCTTACTCACTCACACAATTCATTCTCAACAAACGACAGCAACAGTTACTACATAGACATCTTCAACAATATGTTGTTGAGAAAATTCAAGAACTTCGAAAACAACAGCGTTAATGATTTTTTTTTATTTTTTAATATTCTATAAAGTTTTAGTGTGTTGCCGGTTTTGCTAATTTTGCCGTCCGTTCATCCTTTGTGAATGTGTGAGTATACGAACGTGCCAGCGAGTAGACTTGTGTTGAGCAATGATTGAAAAAGGAAGTTGTTTGTGTATCTCTTGTTCATCACCATTAAAATCTATCATCATGATTTCATCACTATTATCATTATTTTCATCTTCATCTACCACATCAACCAAGAGCTGCTTTAGTCTTTTAAAACGTTAACAATATTTTTGGTTTTCTGTATTAAACTATTTTCTTTTCTAGCGACCAACCGAATACTTTGCAACAACTAATAAAAAAAACATATATCAATTCTTTGGCTATGAAAGATAAAACAATAGATTTTATACTTTATTCACACAGTATATATTTCATATATGTAATTTATTATCTCGTAGCCAACATCAACGAAATAATTTAATAGACTCTCAATGAATATAAAGAAGATGGTTATATTCGTCCATACTGAATTTAAAATACCCGTTACTATTTTTATATAAAAATATTAAAAAACGATCGAAAATAAAAAAAAAGCAAATAAAAAAATCAGTGCGAAATATTTTTTTTTGATAAATATCACAGGCCTGCAACATTTGGAAAATGGAGAGACCTTGGGAATAGAGTATATCGAGTCTTAACCGCAAAAAAAGCTTAAGCGACAAAAACAAAATTTTTCAGGTGAAGGTTTTTTAATTTTATTAAATAAAAATTTTGTATGAAGGTTGTCGCCAAGGCGAATTCATACAAGGTGGTCTTATTTTAAAAACGTTTACAGCACTGTAAAATATTTTAACGTTGTGTTAAAAATAATACAACACTGTAGTCAACAATTCAAACAAATTTTTCATTTCGTTTTTAATTTTAAATTGTATGTTTTGAAATTTAATAATTTAAAAAATTTTAAATTTCATAATCTTAAGCGAAAAGTATAGAATTTAGATAAGATTCCCAAGAACCACCAGAACGTTTTGACACATGCTTAGTTCTCAGCTGTTGCTTACGGTACCTTATGTGGCCATGATATTTTAAGAGACAATGCAAGTGTTGCCAATAAGCTCATTTATTAAAAAAAACGAAAATTGAAAAAATTATGTCGCTTAAGCTTTTTTTGCGGTGAGGGCTCGATAAAAATATACACAAAAAAAAAAAAAAAATAGCAAAAATACAATGAATAAAACCCGAATATTTCAAACTTTAGGTTAAAATATTTCAGAGAAGGACAAGACATTGCAAAGGTTAAACATTTATTTTAAAAGTAAGTGCGTGCACGAAATGATTTAAACGCCAATTTTCGTAAAAGGCTTCAACAATCTTAACGTGCTGCTTAATTGTGTACCTCTCCATGGTTGAATTTGCCGAAAATGACTGTAGTTTTTCCTGTTTTTAAGAGTTGTTTTTGCAAAGATAATTGGTACAAAAAGTATAAAGTATAAAAAAAGGAACATTTTTATAAAATGCCTTTACAAGCTGTATTTTAAAATCTGTTCGATCTTAAATCTACTTCATTTCGATTTAAAGAACATGCCCGAATATTTTTGTTAAATTAACAAAACGTCATTAAGCAAATTCAAATCATAGGATTGCAAATGTTAAGTTAACAATTTTCGTTTAATTAACTAAATTTTATATAAATTTATGTCATTTTAATATTTTAATTTTAATAAAAACTGCAGTTTTAAATGTAAAACCGTGTGAGACGTGTTTTTTATTATTGTTCCTCTTTACCCTGAAGATGAGATCCAGTGGATCTCGAAATATTGGAAACATTTTTTAAATAAATAAAAAAATAAAAAAACTGACCTTGAGCTCCACTAATTATTTACATTAAAATTACAACAAAAGGTCGAACAACACACATATTGAAAATTTATGTCATATTTTGCATTTTATAATTTCCATTTTCTGTGCAGTGTAAAACATCGGGTCTTGAATGAAATTTTGCTTTTATAAAATCATTACTAAATTTAGTTTTTATAAATCGATTTGTATAATTTAATATCCATCAATGCATGAAACTTACATTTGAAACATACCACCGAATATTATTTCAATAAAACAAACTGACCTCTTCTGGTCTTCCAAATTACTTTTTGTTCGTTTTTGTTTTCTACATTTATGTTGCTTTAAAAAACAATAATACTCCCGTTGTTATTGTTGTTGTCGAGGTCAATTTGATTAAAAAAATTGAATGAAAATAAAACAGAATTTTTTTTATTGTTGCAGAATGTTTTCTCAATCACTTGTTGTGTTGAGTTTAAATAAATAAATAATATTGAATTTTCTTTCGAAAATAAAACTTTAAAAATCAAAATCTACAGATTGATATGGATACAAAATAAATAAACAAATAAATAAAAATCGAAATTAATTAAAAAAAAAATACTTAAATGAAACAAAGAATATTTAAGTATTCTTAAAAAAAAGTGCAAGAATAATTTAAAGACTATTGGAAGATTCACAAGGTAGTCATAAAGTTGTAAAGTCTTAAAATAATTACAAAAAATATTTATGAATGCTGTTGGCAGCCGCTTATAATTTAGATTTCTTCTGTACAGTTATGAAGAATCAATGAACACAGCATTAAAATTTTTATTTTGTTTGAAACACAACAATATTTTTTTAAACAATTGTAAAATATTATTTAGGACATTATGACGATATGACTTGATAGCACACCTTGTGAATCCCTCATATATATCGATAGCTAAAATACAAATATATGGTTTTACAGGAGAAGCAAAAAACTTTATAAAATGAAAACTATAAACATGTCAGAAAAACATGCATTGAAAAGTCGTCCATGGAATTCTTAAAACAATTTTTAACGAAAACAATTTCATTATATTTTGTAAGAATAAAAATGTGTAATTACGTCGTTTTGCATTTTTCAAAGAATCACACTTGTAGTTACGTCCCTTTGGTTTTGCTAATAAAAGCGAAAGTTTTGATCGCAGAAGTGTAGAATTTTGTCAAGACGTGTAGTTTAATGGCATTTATAATAACACTGAGCTCGAAATTGACACTTTTTTTAGACAAGCCAGGCACATGGCGTTTTAGAATATTTCGGGTACGCTGAATCCAATGGTGCCCAACGTTTATTTAGGTTTTTTAGGAGGAGATTGCACAACATATATTCGCGTAACTTAAAAACGGTTAAGTTTTTTGAAATTACTAAAAAAAAATTCCGCAATAAAATTTCCTTTAAGAAAAGTAACATTTTTTTTTTAATATGATTATTCGTTTTAGATGCATAATTTTTGGAATTTCGAAATTTTTGTTTTTTAAAAATTAAAAAAAAAAAAAAAAATTGGAAAATGCAGCTAGGCTTCTAATTTGTTGCAGACATATAAAAAACGAGGCTGCAAACAAAACAATGATTAAAATCTGTTACCATCTTTTAATTTTATTCACAAATTTAATTAATTTAAGAATTTCATAAAACCCAATATTTGTATGGGGGCCCCCCTAAAAAGTGGCGATAAGGGGCAATTATGTCTCGAGAAAATGTTAAGGATAAAAAACGAATTGAGGTCGGTCATACATTTTATCTTAGTTGGGGCAACTCCTGGGCATTTATGGGCTTTTTGCTTCAATATATTTCTAGTCTGCATTGAACCTTGTAGGTATGTTAGAAATAAATGATTGAGATGAAAAATAAAGTGGGGTTGGTCATACATTTGAGCCATCTAGGGACATCCTAAGCGCTGCAGGGGCCAAACTTAAGAATTTTTTTAAACCACCATATATGTTTGATTGACATTCTTAAATTTGGCTGTATATAAACTAAACCGTTTTTGAGTTACGCGAATATATGTTGTGCAACCTCTTCCATTTTCGAAATAACGGTATATCTCGAAAATAAGAGCTAACCTAAAAAAACGGTGGACACCATTGGATTCAGCGTACCCAAATTATGCTAAAAGTAAATCAATCATAATAACTTGTTCTTTCTAATTTCTTTTTTCAAGCACGAATTCGGGATAAAATCAACTTTATAGTACTTGAATCAAGCGCATTTTGAGATTAATTTAATCTTAGGTTTACTTAAATCAATCTCATTTTCTGATTATTCCAAGTACGAAATCGGGATTGAATATGGATAATTTAAGTATTTTGCGATTGAAAATCCGTACTTGAATCAATCTTTTTGTACTTTATTCAAGAAAATCTGTACTCACCGTACTATTAGTACCGCTTCGGATTGTTTTGAGTACGAATGGATTGTTTTTTCTTTTGAGTGCAGTATTCAACAAGTAGGGATGCGATTTCCATGCAAATGCATGTTTTTTGTCGATGATCGATGTCGACCAATCATCTTTCCGAATCATTAAACTTGCGTTAAAATGGCATCGATTTGTTTTTTTTTTGGTGAAAATGCATATTTTTGCATATTTTGGTTTAAAAGGCATATTTTTGCATATTTAATCATTATTGATTGACATATTTTTTAAATTTCCATATTATAAAAAAAAATTCTTCAAAAAATTTCAAAATTGTATAAAAAAATAAAAACTTTTTTAATTAATAAATAATTTTTTTGGAGCACTGCACCGATAAGCATGGTTAAGGCTGCCAATTGGCCTAACATAATTTATTCGAAACTGTTTCATGTTACTTGCTAGGCACATGGGTTACATCGAGTTGCAGAGGAAATAAGAAGCAAATTCGATAATATTGATTTATCGATTTCATACGGGAACCAATGTGGAAGGAAGAATAGCCCAACAAATTAATAAATTCAAAACGGTTTGCAAAAAAATTGTATGGGATTTCAAACAATAAAACCAATTTCAACTATTTTTGAACTAGAATCAAATGTTGGATCTGAATTAGCAAATTAAAATTCAAGTATGCTTAAACTTCAGCTGACTTTGAGAGATCATTTTCCATTTATTAAAGCTTTTTAACCGACAAGGGTTTACTTTTGATGATGTAAAAAACTATTTATTTAATTTTGCAAATAAAAATTTAAATTATGTAGTTATTTAAATTAAGATTTAAAAAATATTATTCCTATGAATAACAATAGTAAAAAAACCACGATAGAATTTTGTAATTTTTTTTTTGTTTTAAATATATTTCAGTGCATATTTTTTATTTTTTAATGCATATTTTGGAGTTTTTAGTGCATGTGTATGAAAATCACATCCCTACTAATAAGTTTACTAAACGTTATATTAAAAATTTAAAATTCATAGATTACAAGAAGACTTCAAAAAGTAAAGGAGAATGCTTAAAAAAAAAATTCGATTTATTTTGGGGTATTTTTCGGGCTGGACCGACTATATTTTATTAGTTGTGTTTTCTATTAATGGAAAATAAATTAAATTTAATATTTTGCTTTTCTTTTTAAATTAAATTTAGGTCACTTACTTTTAAACTTATAAAAAAAAAGACAAACATATATTTAAAATTTCAATTCCACTATTCTTCCAATCGAATTTAGTTGTTCTTTTCCTTATGAATTGCTAACAACTAATTTGTTGTGGAGGTAAAATATTAAACTTTTGCATTAGAATTTTTACAAAATGTTTAGCTAAGTTTTGTTGTCGATTTATTTTTTTGAATGACAATAGTGGCACTAAGCCTTTCGTTTGATTTTTCCACACAAACCACAGGTTACAAATTGTCAATTAAAATTACGAATTAAAAACTGCTTAAACAGTAACAAAAGCGATTTGTTGGACAACAACGAAACTAATGTACACTTAATCAGACAAAACGTTGAACAAATAAATATAAAGACAATTAAAAATTAAAACAGGATAATGATATTGTAAAGGATTTGGTAGAAAATATTAAAAAATTTGAAAAAGCTAATTATGAAAAGTTATTATTTTATGTTTTAATCCTGCTACGGATGTCACATATTGATCTTTAAACTAGAATACATGTAACTACATCAAATGTATTAAAGATTTTAAAAATTTTACCGCAGTGTCAGTGAAAACGTGATAATGAAGCTCCAATTCATGTCTAGTCTTATTAATTAAAAAAAAAAACACTAAATGATTGAAAATATATACAGTTGAACACAGCTGCAATGAACACTGCAATATTTTATTTTGTTTGAGTTGTTGCAATAAATACTTGAAAATTTTATTATGTGAAACATTTAAAAACTGTATGACTAAAATTTGAAAAACTTAAATATTTTAATGAAAACTTTCTCAACACAAATAGGCCATTCAGAAAGTGTTCTATTGTGGCATGTTGTTGTATACAAGAATGATAGAAATAAAGATTACGACATCAGGCAGATATAAAAATTTTTTACTGCGCATGTAGGAACTGTGACGTCACACAACTTTCGTTCTCATTGGCTAATAATTTTTAGCTTTCAAACTGTAATGTTTATGTGTAAACATGACAGTGGGACACTTTATCATTTTTCTATTTAAATTATTTGAAAACTGAAAATTTTTTATTAGAAGTTACTTTTTTCTTTATAATTTTATTTTGGACTTACATAAATATATATTATCTCTATGTAAGCTATACATAGTTAAAAATATAGACATTTAATTAAAAGCACGCAACACGTTAGTTTTTCGCACAATTTCCCTCATTGTGTTTTTGCGGTTAATTTGTTGGCATTTGCCCACTGCACACTTTATGTTTGTTCTCTTTTCTGCTCTCTTCAATTTTAATTTATTTTTTATTTTTCTTTATTTCGCTACTTTTAACACACGTTTGAACACTTTTAAAAATTTTATTTATTGTAATAATATTTTTAATATAAAATATCAAGCAAAATTCTTAATTTTTTGACAATTGATATAATATTTTTTGTTTGAACTCTCTGAGTAAATTAGTTGCAGCGTTGCCAACTTACATGTAATAAATACAATTTTTGTAAGAAATTACGATTTTCACATACAAAAGAGACTTGGTAATCTTTACAAGGGAACTACTACGTCATCAAACGGTAAAACATGCGCAATGCGTAATCTTTATTTCTATCATTCTTGGTTGTATATGCTATAATTTTATGAATGTGAATTGCCAAAAAGTCAAGAGATTTACAAAATAACTCCCAAGGTTTTTGTGAAATAAATTAGATTTAGGTGTAACTAAGTTTTTATGATAAAAATCATGTTTTTTATGTATTTTTTTAAACGATAAGCCATACAACAGAACTTGTGAATTGAACAATTGATTGGGTGAAAAACCAAAAAATTATTAAAAAAAAAGGTTTTTGTAAAAAAATTAACAAGTGAAAATACTAAGAATTCGCGTAAATTAACTAGTATTTGTGAGAATAAAGTACATATTTGTGTCAAAAAATAAGAATTTGTGTAAAAAAACCAATATTTGGTTAAAAAAAAATCAATCTTATGGCCATTTTCTCAATGTATCGACAAACTGTCTGTTACCTAATGTCAACATAAATTTATTATAGCGATAAACTGTCCGTTAACGATTTTGAGTTTCTCAATATACCGACAAAAAACATTGGTTTGAGTTGGCAACACCACTCAAAATACATGTAAAAGATGGGAGTCAGCTGATTGAATTTATCTGTACGTCAAATAAAAGGAAAATAAATAATTGGCAGATGAGTGCCGGTTAGCATTGCGACAAAATAGAAGCAAATGAGACATTGAGAAAACCAAATTTCTTTAATGTGCAGTTTTTCGTTGGGAAAAAAGATAATCGCCTATTGAGAAAATGGCCATTAGATTTTGTATTAAGATAAGTTCTTGTAAAAATACTTTTATGTAAATAATGAGTTGTTCATTTTAGTTGTGTTTGACTGTACATCTAATCGTGTTGGCAGTACATTTTACAGACATATGCAACAAAATCCAATCAAAGTCATTGCGTGCAATTTATGCCGTTTTAAATTCAATATTAACAGAGATTTAAAGCATTTTGGTTTCTTTAATTTTTTCTTTATTTGACTATTTTTTTTGTTGATTCACCCAAAATACTGCAGCACGTAACACTAATCGAATTAAATGAGACACAATCAAAATGATTTAAAATGCTTTATTGTGTTTGCTATAAAAAGACTGTTGGGTCAAATAAAAAGACTACTAAGTTTGAAACGAGTGATAATTCTGCCAACAATTTGGCAGTTGAAGAGTTAGTGGAAGGTGGCTGGAAATTATATGAATGTAATTAAATTAAAAGAAAGACAAATTTTTAATGAATTCTAAAGTAAAAAAAATATTAAGTTTTAAAACTTAAAAAAAGAAAAAATTGTGAAAACAGGAGAGCAGCGAAAGCTGAGTGGCGGCATAATGGATGGGTTTCTTGATACGCCCAGATTTGAAGCCCAGATGGGCAACGGTTCGTTAATGGATAGAGTAAGTAGCAAAAAATAAATGAGACATTATTCTTCTTTAATTTCTTGTAAACGTTTTCAGATCACACCCGATATGGTCCATTTGGTGAATCCCTATTGGAGCCGTTTTCCTCCCATGGACAGTACGATGAATCGAATTCTAGGCATTTTTACTGTTGCCATTTTTATTGCATCCATTTGTGGCAATGGCATGGTTATCTATATATTTGGTGGCACAAAATCCTTAAGAACTCCAGCCAATTTATTGGTTTTAAACTTAGCCTTTTCCGACTTCTGTATGATGGCATCTCAGTGTCCAGCAATGATAATTAATTTTCACTATGAAACTTGGATTTTGGGTCCCTTATGGTGTGACATTTATGCTATATGTGGTTCAATGTTCGGTTGTGTATCTATTTGGTCCATGTGTATGATAGCACTGGACCGTTATAATGTCATTGTCAAAGGTGTTTCTGGTAGACCGATGACGGTAAAGTTGGCTATCATGAAAATTGTCTTTCTTTGGACGTTTGCAACATTTTGGACTTTAATGCCATTGCTTGGATGGAATAGGTAAGTTAGGAGCTGCTGGAATCGATTTAATTAAACAATTTGTTGAGCACAATTTCGTGTTAAAATTTGTTGTTGCGTAAAATACGTTTTTTTTTTGGGTTAAAAAGTTTGTATTTTGTCTGAAATCAGTTTTTAGTAAAAAACTTATGTGTAAAAAAAGTTTTGATAATCCTACGACAATCGCTATTCGTTCCCTATTGCATCTCAGTAGAGACTTCCCCCGTATTCATAAACGATTATTAAATTTAACAAACGTTTATTAAGGATAATTGTCAAAGTTAATTTATTCCTTAAACTTTTTTTAAATTTAAGAAATTTTTATGAATACAGGCATTAGTTTTTTGTGTAAAAAAATTAGTTTTTAGTAAAAAACTCATGTTTAAAAAAAGGTTTTAAAAATCCTACGACAATCGGTTCTACGAACCAGAAGGACTCGCAGCTCAACGACCAAGGATTGTCAGCACTGTTAAACCTGTATGAAATAACTAGTTTTGTGTGAAATAAACTGTTTTATTTTAAACTAGGGATTTTGTCTAAAACAAAATTCTATGTAAATATAAGATCTCGTAAAGGGTGGTCCAACCAAAATGCAAGATGTTAATTGTAAAAAAAGTTTTCAGAGAATTATCTTAATATTTTTTATTATTAGAGAAGGATCTATGACAATTATGTGTAAAACAAAATATCATAAATCTAGCCAATGGTCCATATTTTCAATGACTCTGAGACATAATTGAGGTTCAATGTCGTTAATTACCGAATTTTTTTTCATCCTTTAGTTCTTGAATTGTTCTTGGCTAATTAACGTGCACTTTTTCTTTAAAATATTCCCAAAGAAAGAAGTACAACTGTGTCAAATAACATAAGATAACCAGAGAATTTCTCGTGCAAAAGAGCCATTTTTTCGTTGGCAGTGTGGAAAGTGGCACCATCCTGTTGAAACCACATATCGTCCAGCTCCATATCCTCAATTTCGCGATAGCGAACACCATTCACGGTTACTGTTTGGCCGACCTCATTTTCAAAGAAGTACAGTGTAAATTCGATAATCCGGACTCCACTAATCCGGAATATTCGGTAATCCGGACAAAATTTTCCAGCTCATTGCGTATTCTATAATCCGGATTAATTGCAAATATATAGTCCGGATTGAATAACACTTGTTTTAATTTATTTTTTTATTCAAATCACAGCGTGCTTTAAAAAATACAGTCATTGCGTATTCTATAATCCGGATTGATTGCAACTCTATAATCCGGATTGAATAACACCCGTTTTTTATTAATTTTTTTTTATTCAAATCACAGCATGCTTTAAAAAATACAGTTAGAATAGTGTGATATGAGTATGTTTCCAGATGCGTTTTTTTTTTTTGCTATGAATTATTATAATTTTTAATAAATACATACACGCGGTAATCCGGATAATTCGCTAATCCGGATTGGGGTCTGCAATCAATTATCCGGATTATCGAATTTTTACTGTACCAAACAGTCAATCTTTGTGGATGAATCGACTCGAGGATTATCATTTGCCCAAATGTTTCAATTCTGCTTGTTAACGATTCAAAGGCTTCAACAATCTTAAGGCGCTGCTCAATTGTGCACGGTTCCATGGTTGAATTTGTCTAACACTGAAAATTAACTTGGGCAAAAAAAAGTTTACAATGTGTTTTGCGTAAAACAACGTGCTTTTATGTAAAACAAAGACTGTGCAAAAGACCCTGCTTTTGGTTTAAATCGCGATTTCTGTAAAACAATGTGAATTTATGTAAAATTGTATTTTGTATAAAACAACGAATAGTGCAAAGATATATTATTTTCATACAGTTTTTGGATAAATTTCCTGTTTCTTATAAATAAAATAAAGTTTCCTAAAAACTTAAAAATTTAATCTTTTTTCAGATATGTTCCGGAAGGCAATCTAACTGGCTGTAGTATTGATACCATGACCAGGGAATGGAATCCGCGTTCTTATTTAATCTGCTACTCCCTGCTTGTATATTATACGCCTTTGTTTTTGATATGTTACTCTTACTGGTTCATAATTGCTGCAGTGGCCGCCCATGAAAAGGCCATGCGTGAACAGGCTAAGAAAATGAATGTCAAATCTTTAAGATCTTCTGAAGATTGTGAGAAAAGTGCTGAAGCAAAATTGGCCAAAGTCGCTTTGATAACAATTTCAATGTGGTTTATGGCCTGGACACCTTATTTGGTTATATGCTATTTTGGTTTGTTCAAAATTGCCGGATTAACACCCACGAACACAATATGGGGCGCAACGTTCGCCAAAACAAGTGCTGTCTACAATCCAATTGTCTATGCCATAAGGTTGAGTACTTTTAATTAAAATAACAAAAAAAAAAAAAAACATTATAAAAATTATTTTTTTTTTCTTTAAAGCCATCCCAAATATCGTATTGTGTTGAAGGAAAAATGTCCCATGTGTGTTTTTGGCTCGACCGAGGAATCCAAACCGGACGATAGTAATACAACTTCCCAGGCTGAATCTTCGGCTTAACATTTTTTGTTTGTTTTCCGTTTAATTTAATAAGCTTCTTAAGGGAAAGTTAATGATAAATGAGCAATGCCAATTTAAATGGCCAAAAAGTACAAAAAAATCTAAAAAGCAATTATCTTATAAGAAGATACAAAAATGGTAAAAAAAAATTATAGACTTAGTCGAAGAAAACATAAATATGTGTATGCAATTAAACATTTGATTGGTTTTTATTAAATATCGGAAGTTACTAAAGTTTATTAATGGGTAGTAGTTCAATTTTTAAAATCACGTTCTTAAAAAAAATAAATAGCAAAAATGGAGTTTTTGGGTAAACAGGGTTTTGAAGGCAACCGAATCATCTGCATACATTTAAAGACGACGTACTATCACCTAAAATGCAAAAGGGCGTAACAAAACTTTTTATTTTTTTAAAGGAGAAGCCAAAAACAATACAAAATCAATAACAACAAGGTGCTCTTGGCGTTTGAAATGTATTAGTAATTCATTTTTGATCAATTAATAAAAAAATAAATCAAAAACTCTATTTTGAACTTTTTTGTTGCTACGCCCTTTTGCATTTTAGGTGATGATACACACACTCAAAAGAAGCGGTACAAAGCCGATGCATCCACAAATAGTGACTATTTGGTGGGGTTTATGGCGGCGTACGCGGTCCGAACTTTTTTGAAATTGAGGTCGGCCAAGCAGTAACTGTGAATGGTGTTCGCTATCGCGAGATGATAACGGAGGGCACTTTCCGATAAAAAAATAATTATAATTTTTTTAATTGTGTGACAATTATTTTTGTGGAGTATTTGACAATTTGTTGGTCCACATCTACTTCACTTATGTATATATTTATATAAACATTTGAAAAAACTGATGCAGCGCAGTGATTCATTTACGAACATACCCGGACTTCTTGTAGCCAGAAATTGAGAATATGGACATGGAAGATGTGTGGTTCCAACAGAATGGTGCCACTTGCCACACAGCCAACAAAGCAATGGCTGTTTTGCTCGAGAGATTCAATGGAGGTGTTAAAAGAAAAGAATACGTCAATAAGCCAAGAACAATTAAAGAGTTAAAGGATATTCAACTTTAATTATGTCTCAGTCATTGAAAATATGGACCATCGGATAGAGGTATGCCACCGAAGCCGTGGCAAGCAATTGGCTCATATTTTGTTTCACACATAATTGTCATAGATCCTTCTATCATAATGAAAAATATTGAGATGATTCTCCGAAAACTATTGGTTTTATTAACAATTAACATCGTGTGTTTTGGTTGGACCACCCTTTATTAAGCCACTAAAAACGTATAAGAATAAATCAAATTCTATGCTTTTATTTAACTTATTTTTTAATAAAAAAAATTGTCCGATTAATCGATAGTAGTTAATCGATTTATTCGTTATTCGAAAAACGCCATGTTCAAATTATTCGAACAAAAGTTTGGTTTTGTTTGATCGATTAATCGAATTATTCTTAATTGGTTGACAACTCTAATATAAACAATAACAACACTATAAAAAGAAAAACATAAAATTTTTTATTTTCATGTTTAAATTTATTTATAAAAAAAAGAAAAATTCCTGTATTCTTTTTGTTAAAAATATTTAGTTGAATAGTAATTCAAATTTTTAAATTATAATGATGACGAAAACCATATCAGCTTTTTTGATTGTAAGTGCTACTGTAAACAAAGGGGAAAACAAAATAAGTGAAACATGTGTTACAGACAGGGCTGCCAGATTTCACGATTTATCGTCGTTTTGACGATTTTTTGTTCCAGAATTAGCAAAGTGCCGATTTGCTGATTTTTTTCTTAAAAGTGACGATTTTTTTCAGTCTTCAAAGTCTGAATTAAACATTTAATTTTCTGACACGTTCGTTCTTAAATCTTGGAATCTTTAACAGCCGTAGCTTAACAAGAGCGGAAGGCGGAACGTTTTCTTTCGCTTTGCTTTTACGCTGATATTCCATACCTAAAAAGAGCGTCGATGTTGTGTCACGAGCAAGAATAATAAAGCCCACAAATTATAAATAAAATTAGAAATAAAAATGCGAGATTAATCAAAAAAATGCTAAATTTAAATTATTAATAAACAATAGCGGCAGACTCCACTATTAAACGAGCTGTCAAAATCGGTTTTTCCAATTGCAAAGCATTGAGACCGCTCTATTTAAAAGCTAGAAATCGCGTGCCGCTTTTGTTTAGGTACGGCTGTAACATGCACATCTTAAGAAAATCTTTAAATGATTATTTTCAGAGTACAAAAACAACAATGTTACACTTTGGTTATATTTCTTCAAACCATCACCAAATGAATCTTTTACGACTCTCTGTATAAATCATATTTTCACGACTTGTAAGATAATATCTACATGAGTCTCATCACAGGTAAAAATTTGTATGTTTCTGGAAGCACGAAAACTACATGAGCGCTGATATATGCGCTGGCTATTACACACTACTAAGAATCAGCAGAGAAGCGAATATCATTTAAGTGAATTTAATTTAATAACTTCGCATTATCCCTTATAAGTAAGCAGGTTGTAAGTGAATAATTTAAATCATTATTTTGAAGAAAAAATTCACGAACAATGTTTTATGTGCCTCTGTTATTTCTTTACATCGAAGCAGGTTGTATTGCAATGATTTTCAATGGGTCATTCCCGAAATATTACCAAACATAAAAATTAAATTTTTTTAAACGAAATCAGTTGTCAAATTGTTTTTTAGTGGAGAGGAAAAAAGTAGTGCTTCCAAGTGGGAATTTGTCATATTAAAATCATTCCTCTTGTAAGCTGGTTTGTGCTTCTCTCCCTTACAAAACTACTTACCAGTAAGCTCCATTTTTGCAGGGATACGATTCTTAACATGAAAGACTCGTAAAATAATTTTTACCCACGTCTTAAACGATTCCCACAACGATTTGGAGGAATCTCAGTCGTTTTACAGATTTTCCCTTGTGATGAATCTTCTACGAATAAAAAATGTGGTCACCGATGATCAAAGACGCTCTTTATGAGACTTCCAATATCTCTTACACGATTGAAAATGCAAGCTGGGTATGAAATAATTATGTTTTTGTTTGAATGTTTTTTTATAAAAATCAAACAAAAACTTATTTAAAGTTTTCGATTTTTTTTTGACGATATTTCGAAACGTGAAAGACGATTTTTTTATTTTTTCTCAGGAAATTGACGATTTCCTCACAAATTTATCTGGCAGTCCTGGTTACAGAAAATAAATAATTTTATTCTCTCTTTCTCTCTCTCTGTCTCTCTGGTTCCGCGGGTAAGGGTTAAAGGCTGGTTCACCCACAAGTTTCTGAAACATTTTTGGTTCGCACAAAATTTTTTTATATGTAGTTTGACGTTTCTCTCAGAGAGCGAGAGAAATTATTTTGTGCGAACGACTCTCAGTGTGAATTAAATTAATTTTAAATTTGGTCCGAACCATTTTAGAAAAGGTTGCCACACCATGTGAAATTTGTACAAGAGACATGCCATATTGTTTGGAATTTGTATTAAAAATGCAGTATGGTGAACTAAAAAATGTAAACAAAAAGCAAAAAGAAATAAACATATAAAGAAAAAGAGGTATTGGCGGCAAAAATAAAAAACTTGGAAAAACAATTTAAAATTGAAAAATATTATGTTAGGTAAGTTGTAATATTAAAGCAATTTAGTCTAAATTTTCTTTGTCCTTTAGATACAAATTTAAGATGGAGTTGTCAGAAGATGCTGTCTTAAATTTAATTTATGAAATAAAAAAGCCAGGAAGGGAATGTTTGTATGATTTGAGCAACAGCTCTTATAAGAACAATCATATCAAACAAAATAATATATCCATCGCAGAAAAAGATGTTTTTATTCTTACCAAATAATTCACCATTTGTGCTGTTTTTTTTTGTTATAAATATTAATTTTTTTTTTCTTTATTTTGACACAAATATAATTAGTTTTCTTAAATTTATGCACATATGTATTTACGTCATTTTCAATTATATATGGCAGCACTGTTTTTACGAACCAAGTTTCTGAAATGGGTGGGTGAACCAAGGTGTAGAAAACTCTCAGTAAACAATAAATTTCTCCGAACCAAAAATGTTTCAGAAACTTGTGGGTGAACCAGCCTTTAGAATGTTTCTTAAATTAACGCATATGTTGTCTCTGAAGCTTCTTCTCACTGTTATTTCCAACTCAAACCAAGTCGATTCTTCATGAAATTCAAGTTGTTTCAACTTAAAATAACTTTCATTCAACGTGATTCGCAGTGTTATTTCAATATGAATTTCACTTGCTCTAATTTTAAAATATTAAATTAACATGCATTTTACAGGGGTGTTCTGTAAATCGAAAACGCTAAACGTAACAATTTTTAACGTCATATTTCTCTAATAAAAGAATTTTATGACAAATATTATACAAATATATTTCTCTATTAAAGAGATTTTTTTACCAAAAATTATAAAAATTAGATTAAATGTGTATTAAAAACAATTTCCAAAATCTTGCGTTTTGCGTTTTCGATTCCCAGAACACCCCTGATAGTTATTTTAAAAGAAAATAATGTTGTTCGCATGTCATTATAAAATCATGTTTAATTAACATGAATTACTTTTGATGCAAGTCACTACCGAAAAATGTAAAAATAACCGTGTTTTCGTGTTCTGTGTGTAACGACCCAGAATATATATACTTGATAGGGTCTAAGATTAATACTGTCGGAATTTTACCTTCGGTGAAGGGTGTAAATATTAGCGTTTAAGAAATATGCAAATATTAAAAAAGTCCAAAAATGAGTTCAAAATGCATAACTTAAAGAGAGAAAATGCGACAATTCCAAAAAAATTAAAGAAATTTATATTGTTTAAAGATATACATACAATATTTTTTTTGTATACTTATGTATACATCCGCCTTTAGTATTTTAGAATAAAAAGAAGCTTAAAATAAAACTCTTGACTTGAATAACATTTTCAAATGATTTTTGTTATAATACCTTGCTAGTAACAGAGAAATCCTTTTTCAATAATACTAGTGGCACACCACTTAAATATAAGTGGTCTACCCATATGGTCTACCCCTTTAAAAATAACAGTTTTATTTTCCTTAAATGGTAATGCCCTCCATTGAGCAAAGGGAAGCCCGCTAATAGTTTTCACTCGACCATTGTATACATTCAAAATTCAGTCATTAATTCGGATCTTTAAAATTTTCTTTTCGAAATATGAAGAGCCTTTACTAATAAATTCTGCAGTATCAGAAACTACTGGTTCGTATGTTACGACATAAGCTACGATCAGTTCGAGATCTACCTATTTAAAACCCAGACAAGCTTGATGTATTAGCGAAGAAACGTGTTAAGCTTCCGCGATAGATCAGGGGGAAAAAATCTAAAAGCCTTACGTTTCGCGTTAAAGATAAAAACACAAAACTTTGGCCAAGATCTATAAGAGTTCTGCCAGTCTTAAACTTTCGGTAGGAATAAGGTATTGGCTTTACCTCATAGTGCACCCTTGAAAGGTACTCTCTCAAGATGCCTACACACAAGTCCCAACGAAGACCCCTAAAGGCGAATATAACGTAAGCGCCAAAAATTAAATTTTACAGGAGAGAGCTTTTTTGTTTTATTTCATATAAATTTTGTATGAAATTCGTCGCTTACAATAAAATTGTTCTTGCTATAAAATCGTAATACCGTGTTCAGATATACCTTTTTAATTGAGTCAATATTCGGTTTATTGACATAATTTTCTTTCTGTCAGCATATACATACATACACAATTTAGCTAACTCAATTTATATTACTACTACATACAACATTCAACGTAAACAAAAATGTACATGTATAAGCAAAATGTTAACAACTTTTGACATCTTTAAGGAATAAACATCTGGCTTTTGCGCAGACCTAATGGATACCCCTTTGTTTTGTTGTAATTTCATTTGCCAAATGTCAAAACACTTTGTTTAGTAAGTTGTGTTTTGCTCATTAAACACACTTGTGACAGGGTCGTTTTGTTTTGTTTATGTAATAATAATGTTGCAAGTAGAATTTAAAATCTTATTCGCTTTACAGTTTTATTTGTATAATATTTTTAGATTTTCTAAAAATTTTGGAAAAAGATTTCCGGATGATCTGGCCTAAGCAACCAGAAACTAGCTTTCCCTCAGCAATAAATTCTAGTGTATTTATCAAAAATAAAAATTGGGAATTCAGCACGTCATAGAGAAATCTAATTAATAATAAATTTTGTTTCCCGAAAATAACCTTGATGATTTCCTCAAATATTTTGTTTCTTAACCTCTGTGCATTATGGACCTTGAATATGTTTTGCCGATATTAACTTTTATACTTTAAAGTTTTTCATAATTCTAGCTCATTTAAATTTATAATTTACTTTTCCATTAATAAAAAAAAAATGCACAATACTACACCCGGAGAAAAAACATGTTTAAATATGGTCACCTCCAACAAAACTATTTTTAAAGAGAATTTTAGACATATTATGTTTAATTTAACCATTATATTGTCACTGACAACCATATAATGGTTAAATTAGTTCTCCGTCAAGAAGCCACAACCATACTATGGTTGCCTCCGAACATGTTATGGTTAAAATAACTAATATATGTTTAACACATATAATAGCATGGTTGGTTTTCAACCATAGCATGTTGCTCTTTAAAAAGAGGAAAATACTATTGTTAATTTTTAAACAAATTATTGTCATATTTAACAATAACATGTTTAGAGGCCAACCATAATATGGTTGTTGCTTCTTGATGGAGGACTAATTTAACCATTATATGGTTGTCAGTGACAATAATATGGTTAAATTAAACATAATATGTTTTAAATTTTCTTTAAAAATAGTTTTGTTGGAGGTGACCATATTTAAACATGCTTTTTCTCTGCGTGTATATATTTATGTAATGTTTAAATAAAATATCACCTAATTTGCTATTCACTGTATTAAGTAACTGCAGTTTTGTTTACTTTACCTTGTCATTTTAACAAAACCAAGAGTTTATCTTGTCTTATACGTGTCCTGTTTCAGGTTTATGTTTTTGTGCAAAACATATGTATGACAGAATCATTTTGAATACCCTTGAGGATAATGAAGAAAATGAATTTCAAATAAAAGATGGAAACCTAAAGCTATTTTAGTCCAATGTGTGTCATTTGCAGAGGTACTATAACCCCAAGATATGCACAAGTATGAGTATGAGTGTATCTGTAAGAGTTAAAAGAAGTTTCAAAAAGCATCTCAAAGTTTTAATGGAATGTTTTAGGTAAGTAGATAGATGTCTTTGTGTATAAAATATATTAAGATTAACCAGTAATGGGTGGTAAGCTGTATTGTAGTAATGTATATCCACAGTTATTGTTCGAAATGTTAGTTTAAAGCACTTCACCAGCATTAAACAAATACTTATGGCTAAAATAATGTTTGATTTAATGTGGATATTTTGTAAAAGAGTTGCAATTTATGAAATCTTTATGAAATTTTAAAACAATATTTATATTATATTCTACTATGCCATTGTTTCCACATTTATAAATGGTGTTTTTTTAAGTCCTAGAGAAATTAAGAAGGAGTAGGCTGCCAAACGAACTGTTATACCGCTCTCGCTTTTTGCTATGATCAGTATATCATTGTGAATAGATTCATCGAATCGCGCAACTTATCGGCGTAAAGTTGTGCTCAGGCATGAGGCTCATTTTTGGCTTATTGGGTTTGTTAATAAACAAAATTGCCGTATATAAACTGAGATCGATCTTTAACAAACTCTAAAGACTCCATTATATTAGATCTAGGATAATGCACGCGTTGTACACGCTGGTGTTAAATCGCACTTATTTTTTCGAAAATTAAGCCAGAGTTCGCGATACGGTCAATGGAGATCGTTGTCGCACCATGATCAATGGCTTTTTGTTTGAAAGGATGGAAGTCATTGATTCGGGCCGGATTTGGCTTCTATATGTCTACGGCAACCAACGACTAATTGAAATAAAAATTTGCCATCAAGTTGATCTTGAGACCTGTCAATTGGTTTCCAAAGTCGTGCGAATTGACACCTCACGATTATTTCCTGTTGGACTACGTAAAGGAAATTGATGAGCTTATAAGCCCGAAATCATTTTCAAATGTTAGTGTCATGTATTGGATTTCTTTATTAGCCGCATGATTTGTAATGTTAACCGATCAGCTGAACAATGCATAAAATTCAGATCATATGATTTGCAAACTTTATTTCAGAATGTATTGAAAATTAAAGAAAAAAAAAAAATAAGGAAATGTATGAAAAAGGAGTTGGTATTTTAAAATTGTTCACTTAAACCATGCAGGATGGCTCGTGTATATTGCGATTAATATGTGAATTAAATATCATGGCGGCACCAACATCTGTTGCAATATTATGACCCGTACTCTGGAAAGTGTCCGCTCAAAAAGAAATAAGTTTTTGTTATTGCATGCTTTTACCGAAAAGAATTTCGTATAAAGTTCCCAATAAAAAGAAAAGAGAGCTTGGTGCTGCTTCTAAAGATGGAAGTGCAAGTTCTATGGTAGATGGAAATGACCTCGAGAGTATTACAAATTTAACTGCGTCTGCTGCAGGCGATGGACGTCAAAAGGCTGCATATTCGGGTGGCTTGGTGTTAGACCCCATTCGTATGGATTTTATTTCTTTACATCCTAGTATAATACAAGAGTACAATATTTGTTCCATTACTGTACAACAACCCTACAACAGCGAGAATTTGCCTATACTATCAGAATCCAGCGTAGAACAGAGTATTCTGCCAAAACGACTACGTCGCTCAGTCGAGTCAAGACGTGAAGTTAAGAAATTAATGGCGGCTCCAGATTTATCACCTGAATTACAAATGCAGTATCACATATGTCAAATGGCTTTGAAGTAAACAGCCAATTATATGTTTGAAAAAAGAAAAAATTTGTTTGACTAAAAATTAGGGTTTCTAATTTCCCTACTTTTTCTATTCTCGGGAAACGAAATAAAAAAAATCTTATTCCCGGGAATCCCGGGATTTTAAGAATTCATTAAATGAGTTCAAGACACAGGTTTTTACTTTTTTAAAAGAATATATATATATATATATATATATATATATATATATATATATATATGTATATACAACAGTTTAAACAAAGTACCTTAATTAAAACTACAGAAAACCAAAACAAAACCAAATAAATTGTAACATTCATATTTACATACTTGTTTATATGTATACTGCCTGCTACCGAAGACGTAGTCTTGCTTTCTACAGACGTCAAATTCTTTTTTAAAATATTTTCAGGCTTTTGTATTTTCTTTACATTTATTTTTTAGCATTTGGTATAGCCTTTTCAAGGTGTTCTTAAAAGATAGCAGATGGTTCATCTGGTGTTAGTAATAGAGTATCGTGTACATTTCATCAGCAATTAAAGAGACCGTTGATTTGTTGACGTAGGAAAAATAGTCCGATTTGTAGGTCGTTTTAGTAAAGAATAAATTTTTAATGCTCGTTTTTTGATTTTAACGATGCTAACAAATAAAAATTTCAAAAAATTAAATTTTAAATTCCCGAAAATTCCCGAAAAAATTTCCCGGGATTAATTTTAAAAATGTGTCCCGAGATTCCCGGGAATTCTTTCCCGCGTAGAAACTCTACTAAAAATACGTTTTTGTGTTTTATTTTATAATATAAAGTTCTATCGGTTTAAAAAAAAATACCCTTTATATATGCAAGCCAAAACTTTAAGGGAAGTACCTGGGATGGAAGTCATGGTACAGTTACATATACTTTATTTTGGTACACTTTGAACTTTATTGGTGCCGTTAGACTACTGGGATTTACATTGTACATTTTACATTGTACATTTTGTTACTAATATTTGTACAAAACCAGAAAAACGATTTTCCATTCCTGTGGGTTGCTATTGCTTTCGAAAAATGTACACACACAACTGAATAAACTACATGTGTCCATGTTATCAATACACCTGTGGCCAAGTTTTATTTTAGTTTTTTTGTTTTGGTATTAATAAATAGAGAATAAAACCAAACAATCATTTAAAATTTTTCTATTAAAATGCTTTAAGTAAACAAAATCTTCGTTGCATATGCAACATTCTATCATTGATATTGTTAGATGAATATTTGCATTTTGTTTTACTTTGAATCATAATGTATTTAAGTATCACATTAATTTATTTTACTTTCTTGTAAAACAATTTTAATAATTCATGTGTTGGTTTCATGCATATTTATACCCACACCACAATAGTGGAGAGGATATCATGCATTTGTGCTGATGTGTGTAACGCCTTAACATATTGGTCCTAGACCCACCTTAAAGTCAACCGATCGACTCAGAATCACTTTCTGAGTCGAACTAACGATGTCCGTCCGGCTGGCTGGCTGTCCATGTAACTTTGTGCGCAAAGTCTATTGAAAATGGGCCGAATCGTAGGACCACGATAGAAGATAGGGAAAATTTCTTCCTCTCAGAAACTATCAAACCGATTTTAATGAAATTTAAAACTTAGATAGAACCATATCCATATGGACACAAAAGGTATGCATTTTTTAAAAAATAGGACCACAAGGAGAGATAGGGGCAGTTTATGCCTCTCAAACCGATTTTAATGAAATTTAAAACATAGATAGATCCATACCCAGTAAAAACTTCGCCTTCAAAATAATGTGTTGAGTAATCAGAAAAACAAAAGAGCACTACTTATGATTCTACTGAACGTACCAATGAATTTTACATGGGATGTCCCAAAATGAACGCATTCAAAAGTAAGTCATTATTTTTTTTTACCTAAATACATCCAGAAAAAAGTAGTTGTAGAAGTAGTTAAAGACGTAGTTATAAAGGAAAGCTACTAAATAATGAGTTAAAGAAGCTATTCATTTTGAAAAAGTAAGCGAAGTTTTTACTGGGTATCTATATGGACACATAAGCTATACAGTTTTTCAAAAATAGGACCACAAGGGGAGGTAGGGACAATTTCTGCCTCTCACAAACTTTCAAACCGATTTTAATGAAGTTTATAAACATAGATAAATCCATATTTATATGGACACATAAGCATGATGTGTTTTTAAGTACTGTGGTGCTGGGTATCATATGGTCGGGCTTGACCGACTATACTTTCTTACTTGTCTTATAATGAATTTTATTTGTTTTTAATTATTGCGATGTAAAATTTCGTATTACAATATATTATGATTTTAACAATAAAATGATATTATTATAGTACAAAACAAAACTGGAATATACATACATTAAAAAGAAATAACAATTTTAATTAATTTTCATGTTGTAAAATTCCTTTCTTCATAAAAATAATTTAGTGAAAATTAAATTTAATGAACTTGAGCCTAATTAAAATTATTAAAAATTTGGATTAAAGACCATAAATAGTTCAACAAAATAACCACAGTACTAATTATTGTTAAGGCTAAGGCACGGGCTCTATGTATTGATTTGTCCTTCAAGTTGTGCTGAAACAGGAAAAAGAAGGACAAAAAATGAAAAAACGAAAAATGTACTTTGGACTTCAAGAAAAATTCTTGACAAAAGTACGAAAAAACGGAAGTAAGGAGGAACATGAAAAATCAATTAAAATGGATAATCATTCAAAAAAGCAAACTTCGATCTACCAACGGTTAAAATACAATTTGGTTTAAGGATTGATGTTTGACTATTGACGTCAGCAGTCGTCGATGGCTGCGGGTGTGAAACGGCAAATCCATCTGAGGAGATCGAGTGGTTGCGATCGGAACATGTCATGGTATCCTGCCGGCCCGGGTTAGAGCCCCGGCCACGGTCAGGAATGAAGGATTATCAATAACAATTTTAATTAATTTTCATGTTGTAAAATTCCTTTCTTCATAAAAATAATTTAATGAAAATTAAATTTAATGAACTTGAGCCTAATTAAAATTATTAAAAATTTGGATTAAAGACCATTAATAGTTCAACAAAATAACCACAGTACTAATTATTAAAAAGAAAATTATTACAGAATATTATTGAGCAAGTAAAACGGGTTTGTGAAATAAATTCACCAGCATAAATTTCCAAAGAGAAAATAAAACTTAAGTTTATACAAATTCTATTTTTCTATAGAGATTTACTAGTACATTTTAATAGCTTTCGTCTACACTTCTACCATTGAGTGGATAAGTATATTATTTAATAAAAAAAATATAAAGTCAAATTCGGTTAAGCGAAAACGAAAAATATTCAGGATTTTGTTCCGTTTAAACAGATCAGTGAAAACATGTTTCGTATAAACGAATTTAGTACTTTCAAGATTGCTTGGCAAAGCTTAGATATTAAGAAATAACACAAATACATAGTTAGATATATTTTAAAAATAAGCTGAGTTTCTTAAAATGTGTTTTACATATTATTCGTTCGAGGTAATTTAATTTAATTAGGGCTTGAGAATTTTCTTCAAAAATAATTTTGCCCTTATGCGGTGTCTATTTGGTATAATTTGGCGTTAAAACAAGCCAAATATTGTTACGAAAGTAACTTTAGTTAAGAATTAGTTGTAATTATTGGTTAAGAATTGGTTATAATTATTAGTTATCTTGTATTTGTTAGTGATCTTGTATTTATTAGTTATCTTGTATCCATAAGTAATTTTATTAGTTTACATCGTTTTTGTTATAATTTAGTACACTTCAATCCCAATGTGCAGAAAGCCCTAGAAATGACCGCTAAAAAAAGCTTCAGTACAGGAGGTAAAATTATGTACACATAAGTGCTGCCATAAATCAAATTAAAGTGTGGTGAATAGTAAAGCCTCGAACCTTTGAAAAACATTTCGAATGTTCTAGACAACCAAATTGCAGTATAAATACTAGCGGCGACTAGCGTAATGAGATCATTCTAAGTTCAGACTTTGTCAATAATGAATCACAGAAAATTATAGTTGGTTGTGAATTAAAGCTATAAATTACGGTTGTTAAAAAGACTTAGTACTAAATAGAGTTGAGTAAATTGTAAACAGTGCTTAAAGTATTTGTGTTTTATTTATTTTATTAAAGTTGCAATAAAGAACTCGAAACGATTTATTATAAAGGAAATAAACCAAAACGTTATTGAAAGGCAGTAACGTAACAATATGTTGCACTTAAATGTTTTTTGGTATAAGCGGATATTTTTTTTAGCGAACAAAAGTGCTTTGAAATTCTATCAAACCAATACAAAAAATATTTCATTCGATCGATTTTTTTTCAATAATGGCCGATTGCACCATTTTATTTAAATATGAATTTATATTTAAAATTTGTTTTTGTTTGTGAGTACAAGTCGTACTCAAAAATTCAAGTAAGAATAACACTAAAAGGTACTCAAAACAATCTTAAATGGGATAACTTTCGAAAATCAATCCCGAAATTTCTTAAATAAGTACAAAATTCTGTAATCAAGTGATAAAAAGATTAAACTCTTCGTTTTGTTTAACCCTCCGGCTTACTCATATTTTGATTTTCTATACACATTGAAAAAAGGTCTGGCCAGACTCATGTGTACTACGAAGAGTTAAAAAGTTAATTTGAACTCTTGCTTCTCATTTAGTTTCTATTTTTGGTTAAATATGTACATAAGATTAAAGTAAAAACCATATCGGGCATGATGTTAGTGTTTTATCATTCTGTAAGGTGCAATACGGGTAAGTAAATCAATCATAATAACTTTTTCTTTCAAATATTTTTTTTATGTTTTTTTTTTCAAGCACGAATTCGGGATAAAATCAACTTTATAATACTTGAATCAACCTCATTTTGAGATTGATTTAATCTTAGTTTTACTTAAATCAATATCATTTTCGGATTATTTCAAGTACGAATTCGGTATAAAATATTGATAAGTTAAGTATTTTTCGATTGAAAATCCGGAATTGAATCAATCTTTCTGTACTTGATTTAAGAAAATCCGTACTCACCGTACTTTTAATACCGCTTCGGATTGATTTGAGTACGGATAAATTAATTTTTCTTTTGAGTGTATGTATATGAAAAACTATATTTAAATATGAATTGATGTATTAGAATAGAATAGAACTGGTGAAATTGGCCATTAAACAGTAATATTAAGCGAAGAAAAAAAAAAAAAAAAAAAAGAAATAAAAAAAAATAAAAAAAAAGAAAAAAAAACAAAAAGAGGAAAAAAAAGTAAGAAAATTAAAGATTTTTTTTTTTTAATTTTTCATATAAAAATGTTAATTTTTTTCAAACGCAAACATAAATTTAGACGCTTTGTTGACCGTGTCTCCAAAATAACCGACAAAAGTGGCGTCTTAGAGACATTTTATCGCAGGTTGCCCGCAGGTTTGCACACTTTTTCACTAACAGCATCGCATATTTCATTTTTGAAGTTCAGCTTGCAAAAGAGTTCATAAGTCCTTGTCCATTTTATGAAACATTTGCTGCATAAACGTTTTTAAGTTCTCATTTAAAACTGTACAACAAAACTTTTGTTTTGCATGTTTTAAAAAATCCGATTTCAGGTCAAGCCTAACCATATAACACCCTCCACCACAGTATTTTCAGACTTATTTTCGACACATTGGGAGACATTGGATATCATGGCCAAACAAAGTTATGGTATGCGGTTAAGATTCATATAATTGCTTGCATGAAAGCTATTTGAAATTATGGACAAATTCATTGTCAATAGATTTCGTTCTTGGGTGAATTGGAATTTTATTAACTTAACTCTAAGATTGCTACCTGTACTTTGTGCACAAGGTTTACATAAACAGACGACCAGTCGGCCGTTAGATCGATACCTATAACCAGGGTTACCGTTGAATATTTTCGAAAAGGGTCACTAAAAGGGGATTTTTAAAAAAAAGGTTCAAAGGGATCAATTTTTTATAAGCAGTATTTCCCATTTTAAAGAAAATAGAAAGACCAAGTTTTTTGTAAACAAACAAAAAATTTATTTTTCAGTTAGGAAGTGCTCAAAAAACTTGACTTTTTTATGAAATGCCCTTTCCTGTCTTTAACACCTGAAAAAAGTTGGCTCTTCATTATTATAGCTAATTTTTAATGCTTTTTAAGTTATTTTTCGACATTTTTTTTTTTTTTTTACCGATTAAGCGATTTCAAATAAATTTTGGAGTTTGTTTCCAACTTTGCAATTGTTAAAGCTTTTACGATTTTTATTAAATATTATTGGTGGGTCATAGGAAGAAGATAAGCGGATGCTTCTATGACATGGCTGGGAGGGCCAAAGGAGACAAACAGCTATCTCCCAAATTCTTCATGTGGTAGAGTTGTGTTAAGTAATTGTTTTGAGTTGTATTTTATATTTCATTTCTTTTTTCGTGTTCGAATACGTGCCTGGTGAGTAGGGTTGGAACATGCCGAGAAGAAAGCAACAGGAGCTAGTTGAAAACCTCGCCAGACCAAAAGGTTCGTTACAGAATGTTACCAAAAATTTGAAAACTTTTCCGAAAATTTGCCATTCCTTTTAGATTTAGGCACTTTTTTTTATTCAATTTTATGGCTTGTTTAAAATATAAACAATTTTCGCAAATTTTTGCAACCTTTTCCGAATTTTTCAATATTTGAGTAGCTTTGTTGCTCTTTGAGGCAGGCAATCGCCGCCGTTAAAAAAAACTCCAGTTATAAACCGAAGCCACCTCTTTTATAGTGCACTATCAACACTGTCGATTTAAACGGGGCGAAAAGTTCAATGCCTAATGCCATTAGTACGTTTACATGTTTTAGAATCAAACATTTTACCATTTTGGAGAGCAAAAAATTTTTAACCCTAAAATTATAACGATATTTTTTTATTCGTAAATAGTAACGCCACATAAATGTTACGTACTGAAGAATCTTCTCCTAAAAAGCCTTAATTAATGCTATTTTTATGTCCTATTTGTTTTTTACATGTTGTTTGTTTGTTATTAAAAATAACCTAAAATAATAATATAATTAATTTTATAGAGGAAGAAAAACATTAACACTTCAAAAACAATTTTTATTTGGTGCTCACTGCATATTGCCTATTTTTATGTAAAATTTTCGTGTAGTCTTTTATAGAACACACACTTAAAGCACTTTGAAGACAGAAAATTTTTTGTTTTGAATTTCGTGCCTGTTTAAAAGATATTGTTGCAAGCACTTTTGGAATTTGGTACCGTTAGGCCGCACTATGGGATTTCTGCTGCAAAAAAGGCATTTTTTGACTATTACTTTTAAAAAATCTAATGATGCTATTTTCTAGAGAAGAGTCTGGCAAACAAAAATCTGCATTTCTTTTAAGATAATGTATATATATTCTAAGAAAAGATCGGTTGAAATCAGATTAATGTTGTGGAAGGGAAATATATGGTAATTTACATTGAGGACAAAAATTCGTGGAAAAATGGCGGTCCGAGGGAGGTACCCCTAGGAGTCGACGGATTTTAAAAATGTTTTGTATTTTTCTTTTCTACTTAAATTTGAACAAGTGTGCAAAATTTCATCGTTGTAGGATCACTCCTTCTATTTTTTGCAGTTAAATGTATGAAGAAATACCACTGTGGGCCGCTACACGCTTGCGTAGCAACAATTTAAAAAATACACGTTAAACTACGTACGTTAGTACGCATTTTTTAAATAAAATGTCTCATTTTTTTTAAAAAACCCATAAGTTATTCAATACATAAAAAAAAATTTATAAAAAAAAAAACAAATGTATATGTATATGAGTTATGTGTGCTCTTAGGGAAATTGTGCATTAATTTGTACTTAACTACACCCAGAGAAAAAACATGTTTATATATGGCCACCGCCAACAACACTGTTTTTAAGAAAATCTTAAAAATATTTTAAATTTAATAAAAATTTACAAAAAAAATTTGTATGAAAATTTTCCTTAATAAACATTTGTTAAATTTAAGAATCGTTTATGAATACGGGGGATTATGTTTAACTTAACCGTATTACTTCCACCGACAACAACAATAAATAATATGGTTGTGGCTTCTTGATGGAGGACTAATTTAACTATAGTATGGTTTTAGCTGATAATAATATGGTTTTATTAAACATAATATGTTTTAAATTTTCTTTAAAAATAGTTTTGTTGGAGGTGACCAAATTTAAACATGTTTTTTCTCTGCGTGTATCGAAAATCTAATTAGAATTCGTAAAAATGCTTTGAAATTCGAAAACAATTGTTAAGCTGAAGAACTACTGTGAAGCAGTGTTGACAAAAACAAAATGTGAGTGCTATTTCCAAAGGGGGTGAAGCAAAAAATAGTAAAAAAATAATACAAAAGGATAAATCAAAAAAGGGTCATAAAGGGTAGCAAGATCGTCGAAAAAGGTTCAAACTGATACTTTAGTATCACAACGGTAACGCTGCCTTTAACACTGTTTGAATTTAACTTCCTGTAAATGATGAAAAATCTCTGTCTTAGTGTTTTTACATTTGCTGCGAAACATATGAGTTTCAGGCTGAAAGGCGAAAAACGAAACGTGTACTTCGTTTCATGTATAAGCACTTTTTGTGTGTTTGCTATTGAGGGCAAGAAGAAGAAGAAGAAGAAGGAGGGGTTGTCTGGAGGGTAAATACAGTCACAGATTTCCAATGTTTACTTTTAATTAAATAAAAAATACCATCGTATTGATATTTAATTCGTTCTCCTTCATTTTTTTTTGCTCTTTATTACTGTTTCCTTTTTATCTCCCATGAACATTTTGACTCAAATTTCTAATTGAATCTTGAGTTGTTTCACCAGCAGCATGATTTAAATAAAACATTAGGGGTACTTATTAAAGGTGTAAAGAAAAGTGAAGAAAGAATATGGAATGAACAGTTTGATTTTGATTTTTAGATTAGTTACACAATAGATTACAAAGAGACAGTTAAGAGGCAACTGAACTGAAAAATCATGAAGTATACAAGATTTGATTACAGTGATTATGTAATTACATTATTTATATCGATTATGGAATTCTAAGCAACTGTTTTGTTTAAGAAAATCGTTATCTCCAATTTTAGAAAACATTAGATAAATATAAGTATTCTCTTAATTTCTTAAAAATTTATACCAACACCTCAATAGAGGGGAGGGTATTAAGCGTTCATGCTGATTTTTGTAACACCTTGAAATATTGGTCCTAGAACCACATTTTGGGTTAACTGATCGACGCAGAATCTCTTTTTAAGTCGATCTAACGATGACCGTCCGTCCAGCCGGCTGTCTGTCTGCCTTTTGAGCAAAGTGCAAGTCTATTAAAATTGTAACAAGCTGTCCATTATTTCACATAACACCCCCCCCCCCCCCACTTATCATCTTATTATGTTGGTATTTAGATTAAAATTGGTCCAAACTTATTTGATTGCAGTTTAAATCATCTTACTAAATTTGATTGGAGTCGGTCCATATTTGACCATAGCTCCCATGCTAATATTGCTCCCGAAAATAGCTTTTAATGACATAACTTTATTATAAATGTTGGTTGTGACGATAGCTACTTTGTCGTGTCAAAATATTGCGTTGGTAGGTCCAGAATTGAACATAGCTCCTATATAAACCCCCTCCCTAAAACCACTTGATGGCTATCAAAATAAGATTAGGCATCTCAACCTCATATTAAGGTTTTGTTCTTCTAGCGGATTCAACTAGCGTACGCTCTCAAAAATTTGTCTCTAAATTCTGTGCTTTAGGGTATTATATGATCGGGGTTTACCGACTCAACTTTTTTGTTTGTTTTATATTCTATTTATAAATCTTTTAAAGAATGTATCTTTTTGAATTTGTGTATCTGCAAAAAACATGCACCTTCATTTATGTATGCATGTGTTTCGTTAAAAGGTTTTAAGCAAAAAACAAAAAAAAAAAAAAATATAATACGTATTTTTCAATTTAATTTTAACAAAAGTATCGTTATTATGTTTTTGTTTGTGTGGCTGTTGCTGTTTGTATTTTTCTGTTAAATATTCTTGTGTATTTTCAGATACATATACAAACATACATACATACATACATGCATACATACATATATCGGTAATATGATCCACAGAAATACTATTACAAAATTACATTAAAACAAACGGTCTGTTGAGCATTTGATGATTATTTTAAGTATTCAGCAAATTAAATTTAAAGACTCTAAAGGATATAGTAAAAATTTAAAAATACTTTGGGGTTATTAAATTTTGCAGGAATAAGATAATTTATTTCATTTTATAACGACTAAAATTTTTATCTGGTTTTTAACATGAGTGATTATCCTATTGCAAGGCTAGAATTAATGTCATTTCGTCTCCACTTGATGATAAAAATGCTAATTTTAAATACAATTAAAAAGAATGTAAGATGAGATAAACCCACTGTTTATTGTTGATGTGTTTTGTTTAAACTTTGATATTGTTACAAGTAGAACTGTTGCTATAAGTCTTATACGCTTAACAGTTTTATTTGGTTTAATATCTTTAGTTTTTCCAAAATCTTTATGGATGAAGTTTCCTGATGATCTGGCCTAAGCAACCAGTGAAATGCGCATAGGAATAGCTTATCCCATCAACAATAAATTTCAAGTGTTTTTATCAATAATAAAAACTGGGAATTAAGCACGAATAACAAAATCTTTTGAAATTAAAAAGATAATATTTAGAATTATACTTTTATGGCCAATTTTCAGGATTGATATTAAAACACATTTATGTTTAAAATCGTTTTAAATACAAAATTCTCTTCTTCACCCAACACTCAAATCAAACTTAATTCACCGATGTGGTACACTTAATTTCAACTTAAGTTTCTATTGTAATATTTTAGCAAGGTGGCCTCAATATCACGACAATACAACAACAAGAGGCAAAGCAATAACAATCAGCTGTTTTTTGAGACCACCTTGTAAATAATTATACCTTTTTATGATATTTTTTTGTATTGAGTAGTGCTACCATACTTTTATCTTATTTAAATAAGACTTTTAAAATAAAACTCAAAAAATCAATCTGTATTTAAATACGACTTAAGTTTTTATGAAAATTAACTTAATTTAGATTTAATTACTATTCTGAAAATTGGGCATTAGTGTTGACTTTTAGAAACATTAAAAAAAAAATTAACTATGAAATACACTTTTGCGTGCTGAATCAATCTAAAGTTAAAACGTCAAGATTTTCTTATTTAAATAAAACACTGTTATTGAAATATTAAATACGTATTTATTATGAAAAAAGTAAAAAATCTGACACATAAATAGCTTCTGTTATATAAATTAAAGTCCTAAATTAATATAACATAAAAGGTAAATACTAGGGTTAATTTAATCGGGCTTTTGCTTTAATCGGTTAATCGCTCGATTAATTAACCGAGGTTTTGGTTTAATCGGTTAATAATCCGTTTATTTTGTTATTGATCGGTTAACCGATTAATAAAGTTTTCTTATAAACTAAGTAATTTCAATCATAAAAATGCAAAATTTATTTATTATTGGAGTCTATAAGTAAAAAAAAAAAAACAATAACATAACGAACAAACCAATTCTTGAACTAAAACGAGCAAACAAAAAAGTAATTCATAAATATGAAAAACATATTTTTTAATTTATACATTATATTTTTATGTATTTATTAAAAAATAAACTGTGAGATTTTTTTTATTAATTATTTCAATGGTTTAATTTCTTATAAAATATTCTTTTGGAAAAATAATTTGGTTCAAATGTTGGAAAAAATTGTTTCACTTATCGAAGATGTTGGAGAAATCGAAAGCAACCCATAATACAGATTCAATAATGATAAAAACAAGATTACGCATTGCAAAATTCAATATGTTTAGAAAATTCAACTGTTTAATATGACGTCACTTTAGCATATTATACACATGTTTGTTTGCTTGTGTTTCTACATTTTAGCTGTACTTATACGCTGATGTGACGTAGAAACATTTCATTTTTTGTTTTCTTTGTATCATGATACAGATTGTCTAAATTTTTAGTCCCTTTCCAGGATTTCTCTCAACATTTAAAATCTTCCATTATGCCATTATTTCGATTAATTTTGTTAAAGATTGTTTCTGTTACAATCGAGAGTTTCCTCTATTGTCAGGTCATCGTCTGACTCATCCTGGCAAAGCTCAGCACCGAACATTCTGCAAAAAATATATTTCCTAACACCTAGTTTCTGTTTTTGTACAGTATTTTAAGAATGTATTGTTCGAAGGAAATATATTATAGGAAAAAATATTTTCCAAACATATACCTTTTTTATATGAGACGAAACAAATAATTAAAAACACAAAAAATATGTTTTAATAGAACAAAAATCTAAAATAATTCGTTACATCGGTTAATCGGTTAATCGAATGAAATTAACCGGTTTAATCGTTAATCGAAAATTGCCAATTTTTAAATAACCGATCAGTTAATCGGGTAGTAATTAATCGGTAAATCGATTAACGGTTAACCGAAAGAATACCCTAGTAAATACCTATTTGTTATCTCGCTTTACTTTATAACTTTTATCTGCTGTTCTGTAATTTATTTTCCAGTAGAAATCAGCTTACATTATATCTGTTTTCCATGTGCGCAATATCTTGGTAGAACCTCGCACCATATTCATCAGACACGATACTAAAGCCAAAAGTACACGGAATGTAAAAAGCCCGATGCTTATGTGGTTCTGTCGTAAAACTGACTTCATTACAAATCCACAATAGTCATTGCGAATGTGGTTTTTTCAATTTGTGTTCTCTAGGCTTAAGATTTTTTTGGGGAAAAATCTGAATTTGTAATGACATGGTTGCATCCAGTTTTGTGTATTTTGCAGCACTTTTATTTCTAAGAAATTGGGACATATATCTTCAGAAGTTACCCATGCTCTTCTCTTTTTATTAACAAACTTAGATTTGAAGATTTGGTCTACAAAGTGTTGTCCTATTTGCGGACCAATAAATATGCCGTCCATCAATTTGGCCTCACTTGGGCAAGGAAATTAACTTTTAATAACTCCTTATCTCTGCTCACGTCTTTTACTAAATTTTTTATTAAGCCTTATTTGATATGAAGTGGAAGCATAAATATTTCTTGCCTGTTAACTAAAGCCTCGTTTGTAACGTTTTTTGCTTTCCGGAGTCGCATGTGAGTTAAAGTGCCAATTTTGTTATAGAAATGCCACGCTTTTGCTCTGCTGTTCCGCTCACATAAAAAGGAGCAATACATTGGTAATCTTCCTTGCAATCCAGCTAGCATAGCCACTTCTTTCAAATCGGCGCAAACATTTCACAAATAGCGATCGTAGTGAATTCTAGTGAACAATAAATTCATGGTTTCGTATGTCTCTTTTAGACAAAGAGACTTCATGAAGAGGCCAATTCATTGGATTACCAGGCAGCTGTAGTTCTTGAAGAAAGTTTAGGGGCTAAATGCAATTAACTAAAAATAGAAATGTTTGTGCTATTTTAACAGATTTCTGTGTTGTTATCTGGCTCAACTTTAAGGGGTCCTTTATTTTGAAAGTATCAGATCGAAGACGTTTTCATAAAATTTGCAGGCCTTGTGCAAAGTTTAGTTTATTAAGTAAGCATCGTTTGTTGTTGTTGTTGACACTTGTCTGCCTTTATTAAGGCATTGGATTTTTATCGCAAAAACTGCTGACAGTATCGAAATGAAAGGAATTGTTTTGCTTATATTTCCTTTACGCAATATTTACTTATACTTAAAAAAATCTAGATTAGCTCTCTCTGCAAATGAACTGATGCTCTTTTTAAAAATCTTTTGCTAAAAAAGCTATCTTTTACCTCGATAATTGGGACACTAACTTACTTCTATGTATATATGTACATACTCTCCATAAAGAAGAATACTATTTTCCTGAGTGATTGAAATTTTAACTACATTGGTCTTTCACTAAGTTCCAGTGTTGCCAAAACTTGGTGGACAAAATCGCTAAATTTGCAGAAAAAATGGCTAGAAATCGGCTAAAAAATGGCTAAAAACTTAAAAAAAATACCCTTTGAAATTCAATTACAAAACAAAAAGAAATCATTAAAAATTTTTTACAATAAAATTTTAAATTGAGATCAATTTGAATAAACGTAAATTTTTATTTTACTACAAAAAAGGCAAAACAAATTTATGACTAAACGAGTTGAAAAATAACTAAAAATGGCTAATGGCTAAATTAATTTTTTAATGGCTAAACAAGGTGAAAAATGGCTAAGTCTAGCCATTAAATGGCTAAATTGGCAACACTGCTAAGTTGTCACTGTAATTATACTTTCGTCTACATATTGTAAAATTTGATTTTATGATTATTAATGCTGAGTAGGGCTTAAAAAACTATCGATATTCCATTCGGTAGTTTCAATAGCATAAAAACTATCGATGGTATCGAAATTTTTTTGTGTTACACAACTGTGGATGTTAGTGTTAAAAAGTGATAAAGTTTTAACTCTTTGTCCATAGCAACTGTTTTTGACGTATAAAAGGTCAGCATTTTAGTGTCATATTAAGTTTAAACTAAGAGCAAGACGGTTTGCTGACAGCAGGGTTGTAACATTTCGTTAACATTTGTCGCTTAATTATAAACCTGGAATCATGATGGTGATGGTGACGGTACAAAATTTAATGAAATTATCTAAAAAATATTTAAAATTACTAAAAGAATTTTAGTTATTCTTATAAAAAAAATGCTATTCTTATAAAAAATAAAAATAGTTCTGCCTATTAAAATTTAAAAAAATTCTTAAAACTTATAGCAAAAATAAATAATTAAAAATATTTTAAAATCTTTTTTACAGTTAACGTCTTTACAATGAATTAATATGCACTGATTTCAAAAACATAGATTTTGTCTTCCAATTTTACTGTGTTTTGATCTTCTTGTAATGAATTTCCAAACAGTAAGTTTTTCTTTTAAATTAACGATCTTTGCAAATATAACTTTGACTCACTTGGGGGTGTCACACGACCTATTTATGCTTAAAATGTTGTTTCAAGTTTCAATACACCTAAACATTTTCCCTATTATGTTCATACTTTAAAAATTTTATACAAATTTGCTTTTAAATTCTCTCTACAAATTTTAATAAGCAATTGTTTCGTTTTTTTTTGATTAATGTTCTGCCGTCATAGTCCTTGATGAAATCGTGAAAATAATTTGCTTTAAAATTGCGCGCAGCAAAATTTCAAAATGTTAATTTTGACAAGGAGAATTTGTAAAAATCTTGAAATCAAAACTTGAACATTTTCTCTCATGCATATTAACAAGAGTGTAAAGGAGAACTAAGTAAAACATACATAAATTAGAGGATCCAAATAAAAAGAAAATGAGAAGACCGTAGTACATTCATTACCGAAATTGACAACAGTGGAAGGAGCATTTCTTTTGAAAAAAATGTTATTAATTAAGATCAAAGAAGTTTTGATGAAGCAATGCTCAAATGGGTAACCGCCACACATGGAAGTGTGATCCTAACCAAAATACCAGATTTTTTTTTTACAAAAGTGGAATAAACATAATTTCTGTATAATGAGAGTCTTATATAACAAAAACAATTTACTGGTGCCCTGCAGATGTATGAAAGGCAAGTTCGACTGTAGTACAATCGCCCAATATAAACAAGAGATAAGATTTCAAAGAGATTGCATCATGCTCATCATGGCGTATACGTATCATTTTAACGAATTGATATTTACCATAGCTTAAGTAGCACATACATATTTGAAGAACAAGAGATGTTTTTCTAGAAGTACAACGATTAATTAGTCAGGGCTGCCAGACTTGGGGGTTTCATGCGAGCAAAAAGGACAAAGAAAGACATTTGGGGATTGGGGATTTAAAAACAAACTCGGGGGTTTTTGGGGAGTTTACACATTTTTAATATGTTTTTCCTTTTTTTTTATTATTATTTACGCTTATTTTTCTTTGTTTCAAATAAATATAAATTATGAAAAAAGTAGCAAAACTTTTATCTTACTCTTATCAACTACATACTAATAAAGCGCAATAATTAAGATTACCATTTTTGTTAAGCGTGTAAGAGGTACTTAATAAACTTGTGTTATTATTCTTGAGTGAGTGTTTAAAAAAGGGAGAATTTAAAAAAGAATCTAAAACTGTTGACAACACTTACAATTTTTGATTCTTAAAGACAATTTTCTAGCAAATATGTCTTCCCCAAAAATAAGTACACTGAAAGAATTTTCTTCACAATACCAATGCAATTTGACATTAATATTGAAAAATTACATTAAAAATGAACCTATGCAGCGCTTTGTTGGATCAATGAAATCTGTTTCATTAAAATGTATTAAATGAAACATTACATTAGATCTAAGATTATTATTTATTGGATGACTACTTTTAAAAAAGTAAAAAAATTTTTTTTTTATTTTATTTTTTTTATAATTTTTATTTGCAAAAGATTTTGTTATTCGTGCTTAATTCCCAGTTTTTATTATTGATAAAAACACTTGAAATTTATTGTTGATGGGATAAGCTTTTCATTCCTATGCGCAGTTCACTGGTTGCTTAGGCCAGATCATCAGGAAACTTCATCCATAAAGATTTTAGAAAAACTAAAGATATTAAACCAAATAAAACTGTTAAGCGTATAAGACTTATAGCAACAGTTCTACTTGTAATAATATCAAAGTTTAAACAAAACAGATCAACAATAAACAGTGGGTTTATCTCATCTTACATTCCGCACTACAATTAGTTGAAATTCTCTCAACATTAATTGTAGTTGTAAGTAGGTTAAGAAAAACAAAATAAAAACAACAACAACTTACAAAAGATGTTGTCAATTAAGTGTTTTTTTAGGCCGTGCACTTGCCTGTTTATTATCAAAAAGTAATTTCAATTTTTGGGAATTTTGTTGAGAGAATTTCAACTAATTGTAGTGGGGAATGTAAGATGAGATAAACCCACTGTTTATTGTTGATGTTTCTGTTTAAACTTTGATATTGTTACAAGTAGAACTGTTGCTTATGATTCTTATACGCTTAACAGTTTTATTTGGTTTAATATCTTTAGTTTTTCTAAAATCTTTATGGATGAAGTTTCCTGATGATCTGGCCTAAGCAACCAGTGAAATGCGCATAGGAATAGCTTATCCCATCAACAATAAATTTCAAGTGTTTTTATCAATAATAAAAAACTGGGAATTAAGCACGAATAACAAAATCTCTTGAAATTTTTATTTTATTTTTTTTTTTTAATTTTTTTTCTCCTTTTTTTATTTTTATTTTTTTAATAATTCCTTAACTAATCCCGCGAAGCTTTACGCTTGTCTGCATGAGCATGAACAAGAGTCTCTGGCAGGAATCGATCACGCAACCTCAGTGCTGATAGACTAGCTCACTACCAGCTAGCTTACCGGGGCAGTGTAGTTTTTGAATAAAAAAACTATGTTTTTTGCCACAACTCAATTAAGAGCGTAAATATGAGATTAAATTGCCCATAACAACAAAAACAACGTGGATTTTTTTGTGCTAACGTATAATAAAAAAAGACTTCATAAAGAGAGAACAAAGAAAACTAAAAACATACCCATTTATGGATTGAAAGTTTTAGTTTCATTACTATAAGGACATTATTTATTGTCATAATGAAAATTTAAATGTTAAAAATATTTTTTTTTTTTAATTATTGAAATATGTTGCTTTTATAAAAAAATTTTTGATTTCATAAATTTAATTGCATATTACATTAAATGCATGAAATAAATAAATCTTAAATTTTTTAGTTAACAATTAAACATATTTTTAAGGAAACTATAATTTTGTATTAATTTATGAATATAGTTGTATATTGTATATTGTTGTATATTGTATATTGTTTTTTTATGTTCCCAATTAAAATTTTTTGTTTAACTTGGACAAACTTAAGTTTTCATATATATTAAATTAAAATGTTTTTATGAAAACAATTCATTAAATATATGAAGCATTTTTCTTTCAGTGTAAATATGAAAAACAATATAATAAAGTTTGGGAAAAAGAATGCTGGGCCATAAGGAAGTAATTATGATGCATCGAAATATTAAATAAATGGCGAATATATGTATTTTTATTGTGGATTTTAAGGACGGCTAAAACCGATTGAACAAGCTCAAAATTCTTATAAATTGGCTTATCCCCTTCAAAAACAACATATTGTTCTGCTTGTAATTCCTCACTGGAATCGCATGAAAAGGATTTAAAAAAACATGCCGGAGCCAGTCGCTACAAGCAAAATAAAATAAATTTTTTAGTAAAAATTTTTATTTGGGGACTTATTATTACAATTTTTCTTTCTATTTAAAAAAAAAATTTTAAATTTAGTCAGAAAAAACCAAAAAAATTTTTTTTAAGGTTTAGTTTTTTAATTTGGGGATTTTTTTAAAATTTTTTTGGGGACAAGGAAAAAGAACCTGGCAGCCCTGTGATTGGTACTAATTGTTTTGGTGAAACCAGAAAATGTAAGAAAAGATAAACTCACTGTTTATTGTTGGTGTTTTGTGTAAGCTTTGATGTTGTTACTTACAAGTAAAACTTTGAGTGTTTAAAATTCTTATTCGCTTTAGGGTTTTATTAGTATAATATTTTTGGCTTTTCTAAAATCTTAGGAAAAGGTTTCCTGATGAGCTGGCCTGATCAACCAGTGAAATGCGCATAGAAGCTCGCTTTCCCTCAACAATAAATTTCAGTGTATTTATCATATATGAAAAATTGGGAATTTAGCACGTCATACAGAAATCGTATTAATGATAAATTTTGTATTCCCATAAATAACTTTGATCAGTAAAAACAAAGTTTTGTGCCATTTTATTAAATCGTCAAATGGCGGACCAGTCCTTCAATCGCTTTAACAAAACCTAATGAAAATATTCATATTTAAATTCAATTTGTAATTTCTTTGTTGACTAAACTTTTTCATTTTATTAAATAACTACTCAATATATTAGCACTACTTATTTTACATAAAAACGCAACTTCTGCTAAAATTCAAGCAAATCCTGACACTTGGAAGACAAACTCACAACTTTGTCAATCTAATCGTATTTGACTTCACACTTATGAAAATAATTACATTTCCGTTTACAATATTTTTATTTTACGGTACATTTTGTAGCAAAATTTGGTTTTTGCCACATGATTAAAAGAAATCAACATTTACACAAACTCTCTTACAGAATACCACAGGCAATGCAGTAGCAAAAAGAAGATGATGAAGAAGAGAAAAAAGAAAGCGTACAGAAGCTAAGGCAGCCAGGCAATTGAGTTAAGAATATTCAAACCATAATTTTTGCAAACAAATTTAACACTGTGTGCGGTACAGAGAGCAGAAATGTTAAAGAGTAAGAATATTAAGGAATAAATGGGGGCTTCTAATAGACAATTTCAAAATAATACAATTTGTTGCTTAAACCGATTTATTTGAAAATTTTTGTATGAGCATTACTAGATTATTTGGCCAATAATTTCCCACTTAAGAATTATTTTTGGGAAAAGCATTTTTTAAAGTGCAGTTCTAAAATAGTTTAATGAAGAACTCATTCTCTTAATTCTCAGTTTAAACTCTATTTACTTATATTACAAAAGGAATAATGCTATGCATATAGTCCTATTGGGATGTTATAATGAACTTTTAGCTACCCAGCAGATCATTAAAACAACCGAAATGGTTTTCGTTAATAAGTAACTGCACCATCCTTTGCATTACCAATCTTTAAAACAGTTGGATTTTCCTGTTAAACGTAGACCGATTAATTAAACAATTTATGCATTAATTTTGTTGGAATGTCATACTTTAGTATGTTGCAAATCGTTTTTTAACTACTTTAACTACTACGTGATGTTGTTGTAGTGTCTACAACAAACTTTGATACTTTAAATCAGATTTAAATTCTCCTCTTGTAATTTTACTCTCAGAGTGGCACTACCAACGAAAAGTTTAATCTTTTTTTACTTGGTTAAAGAATTTTATACATATTTTAAGAAATTCCGGCATTGATTTTCGAAAGTAGTCCTATTTAGGATTGCTTTATGAACCTTTTAGTGTTATTCTTACTTGAATTTTTGAGTACGATTCGTACTTAAAGTAAGTATAAAAAACGGAATTTTTCCCGAGTGTTTTTCTTTCTCTGCAGGTGTTATACATACATATGCTAGAATACACAACTTAAACTTTTTTTAGTTGAAAACTAGTCCATATTTCATTCCGCATACGTTAAGCTCAAAATTTTATCGGGCTTTGCTGAGTTCACTTAACTCCTTATGCTCTAATAGTTCTCTAGTGGTATTTTGTAAGCTTAAATATACTTATCTTATGTAGATTTACGCCCACAATGCTACATATCTTAGCATTATAAGCTTAAACGCACTGTCGCTTATAGCGTTTGTGTAGAAAATCATTAAAAAAATAACGTTTCCCTGCTTGTGATCTTTCCAACACACAAATAATGCTGTTCTTATCCAGCTCAACAAAAAGATGAGAACATTTAATTCCGTTCGGGTTTTTTAAAAAACCACAAACTTTATTGTGTTCCGTTCAGCTCATTAATGTTCGTTCGTTTCTGTGGTTCGTAACGCACTTTTGGCTGGTAAAAAACCAAAATTACGGAAAAAAACAAAAAGCCAGCCAAATAATTTTACACAAACAAAACATATACACAAAACAAACACGAGCTGTTTGTGCTGCGGTCGTTGATAAAATTTTTTGCTTGTTTATTTTTTTATCAATGTGAAAAAAATAAGCATTATAGAACATTAAAATATAATGTTTGTCTACAGTATCACTACAATTATTCTGTTTTTTAATGAAAAACAGAACACTATATAATGTTCGGCTCTTTCTTGATAATAGTTACGAACGGTATTAAGGGTTGTATTCGTCTACACAAACACTAAAAAAATATAAATAAATATCTTGCCTGGGTGTGTGAGCCGAACGCTAAATAATGTTCTGTTTATTTTCGAACACTGATTTAAGGTTAAAGATGTAACTGGTAGTAGCCATCATTTTGATCACATAAGTATTATCCTATATATTTGTCAAAATAATATGCAAGCTGTATTTCTATAAAAATAGCACTTAAATTAAGGAACAGATAAAGAACTACTGGGCTTATATTATACTCACAGTTTGGCAAAGAAAAGTAATATCGATGGAACACTATCACCACATCAAACAGTTCTTTGGTAAAAAATAATTTCTATATAGGCAAAAGTTACGGAAATACGCAAGATTTCCGCAAAAATATGCAAATGTAATTTTCTTGAAATACAAATGAAATGAACTTGTGCTACACAGCAGTAGCAACAAAATCATCCACACAGAGAAAGATGTTTTTATACTGTTTTTTTTTTGCTGTAAAAACATTTCTTGTAGTAAAAATGTTTGTAAGGATTTGGTTTTCTTTTTATACAACAAATACTGGTACAATGCAAAAATTTATACAAAATTGTACGTTAGTAGTTGTATCGTAAAGAAAATGTTGAAAAAAAATGTAAAATAAGAAATATCTAAAGCTCAAGAATAACGCAAGGATATTCTCATGCATATGCATGCATTCACATGCGCATACATTTGTATTCGCAATCAAATTCAAATGTTGAATACGGCGAATGTTGCCAATCAGTTAAAAACCAAGTGTACACAGCTTTGTGTGTGTAAATACATATGTAAAGTGTTTTGAAACTAAAATATAATATCAAGTCTGTTTTATTCATACTTTGACTTTGAACGATTTTATATTTAAATGATGAACATCATCAAAGTCGATGTCATCACTGTCACTGCCAATGCTGGCATTGTAATCTGCATCAGTATCAAAAACCAAACAAAGTTTCAATAACAATCAGTTGATTTGTACAGTACATTGTTGAAAGGATTGATACAGTGGGGGAAATTTTTTTTTTTTTTTTGTTTGGCGAATGAAAAAAATTTTTTTTTCTCATTATTTATTTATTGAATCTTCATATATTAAATATGAACTAATAATAATTAAACATATCTTAACCTAATACTTTATTTTATGTCCTGCCAGTGCCAGACAAAAATTTTCCTCATCACGGGTTCTGTTCACTTATCTAGGTGTTTATCGCTCATCTAATTGGATAAGTGCTGCAGTGTCTCTTCTTCTTAAGCGAGTGTGGCCGCTATCATTTAAAATATTTCGTGCTAGAGGGTTCGGATGCAATTCGAGCCTTTTTAAGTATTTTACTGCATATATCGTAATCATAGTTTTGACTAATGGAACATTGAGATCCTTGTGAATATTTGAGTTTTTTACATACTAAGGGGCAGCTGTGATTATTCGAGGAATTTTATTTTGGCGCCTTTGAATTTTTTCTATATTAGAGGCCGAGTGGGGAAAAATGGCTAAATATTTTTGTATGCAAATTTTTTAATAGAATCCTGAAAATAGAATTCAATTAGTTGAAATGAAGTCTCAGGTCAAGCCTAGGTAAATTTATAAGGTTATTGACTGATTTGGGGTTTCCAGCGAGGAGCGAAGTAAATATATTCTTCATAAACAATTTCAACTTAAAATATTATTTCGTCTGCTTAGAGTGTCAACCTGCTAACTCACTTTTAACAAATTTTACAGGAGAGACAAAAAACTTTTTATTTTTCCCATTTGCTGCTTGAGAGGAAAATCAAAAGTATTGTTGATTTGACACACTTCAGGACTCAAATTGAAGAAAAACTATATGCTGGTCGACGAGGCATATCTTTCTCTACCATACGGCATTAAAATCTCAATTTTCTTAAAAAGTGGACTTAGCACGTTTACACTCTAAGCCGACGATTTCATATAAAATTGGGTAAAAATCTTTGGATTTGAAAATCAGTTTTTTTTTAACCTAGACTTTATACAATTGGTTTCCTAGTTAAAAGGTTTTGGTGCAATTAAAGATTCACTTAGCCAAATAGAAAGAAAGCGTTTGGTTTAAAAACACATAGAGGTGAAATGATAGAGTCAACTACAGCAAATTTCGATCCACCATTATAAACACATTTCTTGTGGCTGAATACTATGGGTGCAATTTTTTTATTTTCTATTTCTACTGTTCCTCAATTAAGATGCCTGACACTTAAAGTCATAAATGTGGCGTTTGTGATGTTGCTGTGGGTAAATCTAAGGGCAGTATAATGTGCTCTAAATATAACTTATGGCTTCACCTTTCCTGTGCCAAAAGGTAGCGGAGATACACTTAACTTTATTTTTTGAATGTGCTGCTTGCCTTAGCAATCATTCTGATGATGATTCTTTGCTTAAGGATGAAGATAGAACTCTTAATTATAACTTCAATGAGCTTTTTTAAAACTTATCAAGTGGACTTCAAGGATTCTCTTACTCAAATACTTGCGGATGTCAGGAGTGAAGTTTCTTTATTTATTAGGAATATGAAATATGATATAATTGGATGCAGTTAGCAAATAAATAATATTGATGCTGAGACCACGACGAAAATTTCTGCCGTAGAAGTTAAGAATGGTCGTCTCCATCGCCGCCATAATCGTTCAAATATAATTCAATCAGGCTTGGATAATCTAATGCCGTCGGTTTCGTCTTTTTGTTCCTTTTACCAGTTTTCATCATGGCATTTTTCACGTTTGCTATATAAATAATGGGAAACCAGTAGCCCGTTTCTGTATATCTCACATCGTAAAACTCTTCGCATGAAACGTGTGAATTGCAACAAAAATAGTGTGAAATGAAACAAAAAATGGTTTTTCTCACACAAGTGTTTCTGTATCTTTTTTTTGCGAGAATAATCTGTCATTTAAATAATTTTCCAGCAATTATTGGAAGGATGCGAGAAAAAGTGTTTCTATAACAATATTTTGCGAAAAGTTTCTTTCAAGAACTGTCAAAATAAGTCACATTTGAAATTGGTGGCGAGAAAAACAAAATGTAGATATTTTGAATTTAAAATATGTTTATATACTATTTTTTTTAAATAAATAAAAAAATAGAAGGAATATAAATGATAAATGCATAATTTATATGATGAAAATAAACAAAAAACAATTGTTATATTTTGTTAGTTTAAATTTTTGTTAGCCATTTCTTGTTTTGGTTTTAATCAGTGCTGCCAGATAAATTTTTTGTCAAAATCGTCAATTTCCTGAGAAAAAAATAAAAAGATCGTCTTTTTTGTTTTAAAAATCGTGCAATTTAAAATCATTTTTAAACAAATTTGTTTCGACTTTTATTAAAAAATAATCAAACAAAAACATAGCTAAAGTTCATGGGTATTTAATAATTATTATTTAATAATTGAGATATAAATCTTTAATTTACCTATTCCTATAATCTTTTTCTTTTTTACCTGAAATAGACTTAGTAATCGGTTCATAAAAAAACGGGTTAAAGACCCAGTAAAATCTTCGCCTACAAAATAATATGTTAAGTAATCAGAAACACATAAAAGCACTATATACAATTCTACTGAAAAACTAATGAATTTTACAAGGGTTGTGTCAAAAAGAACAAATTCAAAAGTAAGTAATTTTTTTTTATCTTAATACATCCAGAAAAAAGTAGTTATCGAAGTTCTTATGGAAGAAAGCTACTTAATAACGAGTGAAAGAAGCTATCCATTTTGAAAAAGTTTTTACTGGGAGACAAACAAATTTCTTTCTTGCCGGAATAATGGTTTTGGCACAAAAGTGTACATATAAGATAAGAATATCAAACATCAATCATATTTTGTATATGTATATAAGAAGTATTAAATGTTCAAAATAAGCCAAGTCGGTCCATTTCTTTCCCTCGAAATTTTGCTTTTGCCGATACATTTTTTAGGGAAGAAACAAACAATTTCGAGGACAATTTTCACAATAGGGATAAATATAAAAATTTAAGCAGCCTTGTTTCTAAAGATATCTTTTTTTCTAATAAACAAACATATAAAAATATTTACAATTATCTTATTTCGAAGACTAAGGGGCTTATAGTGTAAAACGCAACGCCAACAATTTCATTAAAAGCAAAAATAAAATCAAAAATATTTTATAAATTTGTTGTTACTTTCTATAGACATTCATATTATTTTTTTTTTTTTTTCAATTTTCAACGCCACAAAATAGAAGTGTTTGAAATTTAAAAATTCAAGATGAATTTCTATAGAAAGTAACAAAAAAATTATAAAATATTTTTGATTTTGTTTTTGCTTTCGTCACTTTTTTAGAAAAAATCATCAAAACGTCACTTTGTTAATATCGGAACAAAAAATCGTCAAGATTACGATAACTCGTCAAATCTGGCAGCCCTGTTTTTATTATATTTATTTCTTTTGTTGACGTTTCGCTTTTATTTGACACTTAATTACTGGAAATATTCCAGTATAAACAGAATTTGTTGTGTCTGTTTTCGCATTCAAATACAGAAACACTTTCATCTCATAAATCGAGAAACGATGGAATTTTTTGTTTCACACTTCATGTAAGACATTTTACGATGCGAGAAATACAGAAACGAGCTACAGTTCTTATTAAATTGAATAATATCTCTTTGCGTGACGGAATTATGAGGGAGTACATTCTTAAAAACTAGATCTCTTAACGTTTCTGATGTTCTTGGAGGTGATATTGGCAGTCGGATTTATCTAAGCGATCACCTTTCACCCTTGGCTTCAAAGCTTTATGTTCTTTACCTTAAATTGAAGAGACTTAAAAGAATTTCCAAATTTAGAATACTGTATAGGGACAAGGTAAAGGCCGGGGTTACTTTGTTGGATGGGAAGGAATTAATTTATGATGTTAGTGAATGTGCAGCTTTTCTAAATGGCCCCAATAAATTTTTATCATTTTTCGAAGCACTAATGGTACATTAAAAAAAAAAAAAATAAGTCATATAGAGATGCAGTAAAGCAAGTGAACGAACTCTTAACAAGATTTATAAAAAATAATATTTAAAGTGCCGCGGCATTCCCGTATTACGAAGAAGGTTTATAAGGGAGAATACTAAAAAATAGCTGTAAAAAAATATTCAGATAGCTACACTCACAAGTTTTTATATGCGTTGAATTAAGCGCTTTTTGTGTCAATAATGTATTGCTTTAAAGTGGAAACGCAACATATAAAATACATGCCTTCCGTAAGCGAGATAGTAAAGGCCAGTTTACACGGTAATATAATGTATGTATTACGACTTTGTAGAATCAAAATATTATGAATTTCTCTCCGTGTTTAAAAGAAAAAAAAAAACAAAAATCTGTTGTAAGTATAATTCATGTTTACACGGATGGTATAACTAAAATCAAAAATAATAACAAAAAAGCAGATGGTTGCAGTTTTAAATTTTTACAAAAACAACATAAAAATTTCCTGAGTTGTTTTTGTAATTGTATAAAAATGCTACCACCTTCAATATACTCTGTTCAAATACACCTCTGGTGTGATGAGAATACATAAGTTTCTAAAATGGTTTAGAAAAAAATCATTTACCGACGGCTTGTTAGATTTTGTATTTGTATTCTCTCTTACCCAATACATTTTGCTTTTACATGATAAGATTTTTCTCATTCTACATAATTTTTTGCAATGTGGTAATACATTGTATTACCGTGTAAACTGGCCTTAAGCGAAACTCCAACATTTCTCCCTTACAAACCTGCTTCGTAGGAAGCTCAATTTTTTATTGGGGTAATGCTTCTCATTCTTTGTAGTAAAAATTTTTTTAAGGACGGGTTCTTAAATGTGTTTTAACGGATTGATATTTTGGCTCTGAAGTTCTGAAGAGATTTCACCAAAATATTGCGCATGCGGATGATGAATTTTGGTACAATTTTGCCAATACGTACCAGTTTCAAAAAATGGGTAAAATGGGACCACTGCCACGCCCACCTCCCATACAACTACAAAAATTATTATTTAATATTATTCGCGTTGGATAATCAAAAAGTAAAAAAGCGGCGAGTATGCAAATTTTCTTTTGGTTTCTTATTAATAAATTGAGAAATTTCAATGTTTGTGCTTAACCAGGCAATACAGCGACTTACAAAACCAGGATTTGTTCGGCTTACCGCTTAAATCTAGTATACACATTTTTTACAAAATTTTGTAATTGCTCATAATCAATATGAGAATTAGAACTACTGCTTATTTTTTCACAATTATGGTTTACGGAATGGTCAAGCCTGTCATTTTCGGGTGTTTTAAGCCATATATCAAAAATTTCGCGGTACGTGGCATTATCACTAATTATTTGTTTCGTTTTTTTAATCGGCAAATCTCAGCAGATAATTTTGTATGTGTAATAGGTACTTCAGACGTTCGTTAAAAACTAATTTGGTGTTGAAGCGTTATGAGAAAAGAATTCATCGATTATAAAATTTAGTTTTTTTTCTCAACTTAACGAAAATAGTAATTGTTTAAATAAAATGGCACTAAAAGAATTTTCCAGGTTCTAAAAATAAATTCTCTCAAAACAAAAAAAGAATCGTTAAAAAATTCCATTCCAATAAAAAGTTAAACGCTTTTAAACACAAGCAATTGCACGTACGTGTTTTTCTTGTTTTTAATTCACTCAAAAATATTCAAGTTAAAAGTACCGTTATATAGTTATTGTTGACAAATTAGGTAAAGTTTTTGCATTTTCTTAAAAATATTTACTCAAATTCAAACTAAAAAAAAAAAACGACTTTTGTCCTGCTAAATGATCAAAATCTAACACTGTGCAGTGTAATAATTTGAGGTCAACCATTAATAAATGCTGATTTTCGTTTCCTTTTATCAACAATTACTTTTGTATCAAACATGAGATTATAATTTTTAGGCATTTATCTAGAATCATAAGTTTTATTTTTAACAGTTCAAACTTCCAATTGTCACACTGTGCATTTAATAATAAAACTGTTATTTTTGTAGATTTCTTCGTTTAACAATTGACACTTGGTAAGTGTTTTGTTGGTAAAAATAATGTACTTTTGCACATGCACAATTTATGTTTTTCGGATTTAAGGAAAATTTGAAAAGGAAACAAAAAAAAAATCGAAAAGCACGCACAAATACAAATGCACAAGGAAAGAATAATAATAAAAAAGTGATGACATGAGATACACTTGTCTCTTGACTAATAAATTAACGAAATTTTAGATTTTGCACAACTGACAACAGAACATTGAGTGAAAGGCAAAACTCAAGGCCTAGACTAAAAAGGATGAAAAGTTGGATTGTTTGAAAAAATTTGCTCTGATTGCAAAATCATAAATTGCAATTTTAGATGTATTTTTTTCCAAGAAAATTTCAGATTTAGAAGAAATTAATTTGGATTGTTTTGATTTGATATTAATTTGTTGGTTTATGGTATTTATTAAACAATTTCATTACGACTTAACCCTTTTTCTATTTTTCTTTTGTATATTTCAAATCAACTGCTGCAATATGAAAAAGTTAATAAAAGTCCTGTAAGTTTTTTTTTGTATTAGGCAAGAAAATGTGTAGAAATTTTATTATTTGGAAAAAAAGAAAAGTTTTTAAAAAAAATTGTAAAACGAAAAAAAAAACATTTTGCTCTGGTTTCCTTTTTCATACCCACCAATTGTCAGAGTAATATTAAAATAGGCGTTGTAGGAGAAAAGTCATTAAAAGAATTTTTAATGTCAGTTAAATTAAAAAGTTTGTTTTTTTTTCTTCTGTTTATTTAATGAATTCTTAAGAAATTAAAAAAAAAACAATATAAATGAAAACGAAAAGTTTTGACGAGATAAAAGCAAATGAAAAAAAAAATTTTAATCTGAAAAAAATTAAGTTGAAATTAGAAACATGGTTTCCTAAATAGGGAATGTGCTATGAAGCCATATTGTCATAATATCCTTATATTTTACAATAGTTTAAAATTAATTGTTCAGTAGTGTGATGCTAATCAAACAAAATAAAAAAACAAAAAAATGTACTTTGGACTTCAAGTAGAATTCTTGACAAAAGTACGAAAAAACATGTAAAATCAATTAAAATGGATAATCATTCAAAAAAAGCAAATTTCAATCTACCAAAGTTTAAAAAAAAAGAAAAAAATTCAATTGATGTTTGACTATTGACGTCAGCAGTCGTCGATAGCTGCGAGTGTAAGACGGCAAATCCCTCTGAGGAGATCGAGTGGTTGCGATCGAAACATGTAAGGGTAACGTGCCGGCCTGGGTTCAAGCCCAGCTACAGTCAAAAATGAAAAATTATCAATAACAATTTTAATTAATTTTCATGTTGTAAAATTCCTTTCTTCATAAAATAATTTAATGAAAATTAAATTTAATGAACTTAAGCCTAATTAAAAATATTAAAAATTTGGATTAAAAATCGGAAACGCAAAACGTTTTTTATAAGATTTCTATTCTTATGACAAATATTATACAAATGTATGTATCTCCATTACACAGAATTTTATAACAAAAATTATACAAATTAGATTAAAAGTGTATCAAAAACAACTTCCAAATTCTTCTGTTTTAAGTTTTCGATTTCAAGCACAACCCCGTATGTGTTTCATACAACAAAAAAAGTACGCAAAGAATAACACGTTTTATGCTATGTTTATTCTTTTGCCATCATTACACAGTAGAAATGTCAATCATGAGGGTTGCTCGCAGCCAGTGTTGCCAGTGGATTTTTCGAAAAAATACCTACACATGTTGACAAAAATCCGATTTTTCCCTACACGTTGAAATAATTTCCCCTACAAAAATCCCTACGCATTATTGCCATTGAAATAGAAGAAAAAACATTAGTTTTAAAAAAAAAATTTTATGAATATAAAAGCTTTGACAAAAAATAAGTACAAAACTAAAAAAGAAATAATACGTATGTACTTTTGATTAAATTCAATTTAATCTTTCAACATTAAATGATATCTTAGAAAAAACATATACATACATACGTAGCGACAAACGACTCTGAAAATATATTTTAATGCTATTTTAGGGAAAATAAAATTTTTCAACCTTTTTGGACATAAAAATATCACTTAGAAAACGTTTTTTCGACATTTATTTCATAAATAAAGCGATATGACGAAAAATCCCTAAATTTTGGAGATTAAGAGCCTGGTACTCTGTTCAACATTTCACGTGAAATGCTGTCAAAATGCATATGAAAAAAACTTGTGCGGAATATCTACGAAATAATGTTGATGGAGTTGTACTCTGTTTATTTTGTGAAAAAGTTCCGAAATGTTTCTGGCAACATTTTTTTTACAACTGCGAAATAATGTAAGCTGCCTTTATTTCACGTGGAATTTTAAGCAAAAGCAAAAAATATGAGCTTAATATTAAAAAAGAAATAAAAAATTAAAATAACACAATCGGTAACAGTTTTTTATCCATATTTACTTTTTTTTTTATTAAATTTTTTATTAAAAAAAAAAATTTTAGTAAAATACATGTGGCGTTTGTTTACATACACGAAGCAATGTAGCATACTTTGAAGGAATAAAAACGTCAAATTGTACAAACTCGCAAAATTGGTAACATTGATAAATGCCAAAATTTTCGTGTGGAATAATCAATGTTGGTCAACATTTTTCACAACAGAGTACTAGGCTTTAGCGAAAAAATAAATATACGTTCCCTTATAGTTTTTTATGCTCTATCGGAATATGCTATGCCAGTTTTGATATTTTAAAAAATTGTTAAAAAGTTATATCCCTAATGTACAAACATTGTACGTACTTTGTACGGCTATGCTTTGAAATAGACTTTTTTATATTTTTAAATAAAGGGTTTTAATAAAAAAATAAAAATTAGAAATTGTAAAAATATTATTAAAAAATTTAAAAGATTTTGTTATTCGTGCTTAATTCCCAGTCTTTATTCTTGATTAAAACACTTGAAATTTATTGTTGATGGGATAAGCTTTTCATTCCTATGCGCAGTTCACTGGTTGCTTAGGCCAGATCATCAGGAAACTTCATCCATAAAGATTTTAGAAAAACTAAAGATATTAAACCAAATAAAACTGTTAAGCGTATAAGAATCATAAGCAACAGTTCTACTTGTAACAATATCAAAGTTTAAACAAAAACATCAACAATAAATAGTGAGTTTATCTCTTCTTACATTCCCCCATACAATTGCTCTTTTAAATTAAAATTTTGTATTCCCAAAAATTACTTTTGATAATTATTAAAAAATTTAAATAAATTAATATATTAAATGGACAATGTCAATGTTTTTTAGTTTTGACGCCGATACATCGATGTTGTTTATGTGAACTACTCGTCACTATTAACAGTGTAGTTTCTCTCCTTGCAAAAGCTTTTCTCCTTGCAAGAGAAACCACACTCTCCTACTATGGGAACAGTTCAGAACTACTGCTTCTTTCAGTTTCGATTAAGCATGATCAAGTCAGTTCACTAACTCCCCACCCCAAGGCAAGTGAAATTTTGCTTTTTCTTGAATAAAAATAAAGTGTTCAATAATACTTAAACCTATTCTGTGTATTTTATCTTCTCGCATAAAATAAATTTTAAAACTCCCCTGCAGACAGATGTCTTTTAAACATCGATGTATTGTTTGCATCCAGTAGGGATCGATGACCATGGAAGAAGCATGTATTTTCAAGGTTAATTCCGCAAAAACTTGATGACTGTCCTTGTGATGTGTTTATAGTCATTGCGAATGCAAGGCGCACCGTAAACTGAAAGCGTTTGAAGTCAAATGTCAATTTAAAAAAAAAAAGGAAGTAATTGTCCAAAACGATCTAGTCGTTTGTAATCGACGTATACCGTTTTCACATATTTTTGAAAGTTGGCGTAAATATTTGCGGTGTCAGTTATACTTTTACGGGCCATTACCCAAGGATTAGAAGTCATTTGTACCAAGTTTGAGCTGAATCTATAAAGAAATTAAATTTTTTTTATATTTTTATATAGAGCGAATTAGGGTGAATAGAATTTTTAGTAATATCGGTAAAAGTGGACAGCTTTTCCGTCTCTACAAACCTTTTTCGGACTATTATGAACATTAAAAAAAAATTTGCCAATTCGGTCCAGCCGTTCTCATTTGATGCGACAACCAACGAACATCAATTAATTTATATTTTTATAGAAAAAAATGTAAGTTTGTTTATGGGCAGTTTCAGCGAAAAGTCTACTTTTTGTAACGTAAAGCCAGAAGTAATTTTAATTGTTTCTCAAAAAATTTTATATGTATAGTTTACTTTTTTATATTTTGGTGTAAAGCGCAACTAGGTCTTCATTTAGTAACAAAAGGGATAACGGTTGAACAACATGGTCCTAAAATACAACCTTATTAACATTCTGGCGTTACATTAAAAAAAAGTAGACTTTTCGCTGGAAATGCCCTTATGTACCTTTAAACGAGCAAAGATTTTTAAATTTAATAGCTTGAGAAATAATTATATATAAGTCCAAAGCTTACAAAAAAAGGTTTTATACAAAACGTCTTGCTCAACTCGCAGTCTTATTCAGTTTTGTAATGCAAGTCAAAATCCACTTCGGGTTTTTTAACTTCACGCCAGCACATTTTTTTGCTTCATTCATTTCGTCATTTTCATTTTTCGTCATTCATTTGCATAAGAATATAAAACCCCTTTTTACAAATTGGACTTCTTCATTTAATTTTTTTTATTTTGTCGTACAAATATTACGTCTCGTCAAAAAGGAAATGCCCATATTAAAATAAACACAATTAATTTTATGCCACAAAAAAATTTTGTTTTGCTTTGGTATTTTTTTTCATACCAACAATGTCAAATTAATTTTGAAAATTCGAAGACAAAAACCTCTACAAGATAATGGAAGCGCTTTGACATGTTTTGCGAAAACAAGTTTTTTTTTTACTAATATTGAAAACACACTGTAAGCGATTAAGCACTAGGGTGACCGTTAAAAAAAAGTCTGATTTCTCTAGGTCTCACCCGCCAACTTGGTGGGTGTTAATAAAAAAACAACGCCAAAAAAATTTTAAGACGATCGGCTGTACTTTGAGAAAAGTGAGAGTACAGTTAACGGCCACCCTAATGAAGCACACTGAAAAAAATGCTTTGGTGTGGATTTTTGTTGTTGAATGTCTTGTCCATTGACCCCCTTTATCAAAACAGGTTTAAGCTATTGATGCCATTCAAATAAGAATTATTCAAATATTTGGACAACTTTTTTTCAATTTTATGTGTATGTTTATATATAGCGTATATTTTTTTTTATATATTTTAAGGCCCGATGTTAAATGTGAACCACACCTAAACGTCAAGTTTTTTTCTGCATTTCATTTAACATTTCTCAATTTCAGACTAACTCAATTTGAACCATGGAAAGATACACAATCGAGCAACGCGTTAAATAGGCGTTGAAAAAAATGCATATCGTGCACTTCGTGATTTTTTCGTTCAATTTAATCGTCCAAATGAGCGTACAATCGGAAAAATCGTGCAAAACTTTGAGCTGTGAAAACACCAGTGCATGCTCTTATATTGCTGCTATTTGCGATGGTGGTGTGGCTGAAGAGCCGTCCACCTCAACTCGTGCCCAAAAATTGCACCTCTCACGCTCGTCCTTGATGAACATTATGCATAAAGACTTGCATTTACACGCTAACAAGGTGCGATTGACTCAAGAACTAAGGCCTCTTGACCATTTCAAACGTCGTCAATGGTCAGAATGGTGGCAAGAAATGGCAACAGTGGATGATCAGTTTTCGAAGAAAATCATCTTCGGTGATGAGGCACATTTTCACCTCAGTGGATTCTTCAAAAAGTAGAATTGCCGCATTTGGGCGAATGAGAATCCAAGAGTGATTGCCGAAAAACCAATGCACCTACAAAGAATGACTGTTTGGTGCGATTTATGGGCTGGCGGCATCATTGGGCCGTATTTTTTCCAACATGAGGCCGGTCAGGCAGTTACTGTGAATGGTTTTCGCTATCGTGAGATGCGAATTGCCCGAATTGGAAAATATGGATGTGGACGATATGTGGTTTCAACAGGACGGTGCCACTTGCCACACAGCTAACGAAATAATATCATGTGATTTGACACCGTTGGACTTCTTTCTTTAGGGCTATTTAAAAGAAAAGTGAACGTCAATAAGCCAGCAACAATTCAAGAGCTAAAGGATGAGATTATTCGGCACATTAACGGCATAGAACCTCAGAGCCATCGAAAATTTGGACCCAGGGATGGAAGTGTGCCGCCGAGGTGGCGGCGGCCATTTGGCCGATATTTTGCTCCATACATAATTGAACCGATCCAATATAATCATAATAAAAAGAAATGACAATAATTTCATAAATAATTTGTGTTTTATTCAAAATCAAAATCGGCCCTTAAAACCACCCCTTATATATATATGGGGGATTTCATGTCAAGTGACCCAATTTTGAAATCGATGTCTTCCGATTTGGATGAAACTTGCACCAAGGTTAGTCCTATTGGATAGTAGTTTAGACACAAATTTTCAACAAGATCGGTCTAAAAGTTTCTGAGTTAGTGGGGGTCAAATTTTGACATCTTGGCCATACAGGTGTTCTTTCTTATCCATGTAACTTATTACCTATTGGTGTTAGCAAAATTTGTCCCAAGTAGCTTCGATAGCTATTTGATCCATCTTTTGAAAAAAATTTTTTTTGTTTTTTTAAAAAATTTTTTTTATTTTTTTTTTTAAATTTAAAACTTTTTTTTATTTTTTTTTTTAGCGGGTATGTTTTTTTTTTTTTTTTTTTTGTTTAAAAGAAAGCTTATGTCTTTTCCTTTAAGGTAGTTTTGGTCCCTTTTTGGGATGCGAGCGGCTTATGTATAAAAAAAAATAATTTCTAACTCTAGACAAGGGTTTTTCAATTTTTAGCATATGCAGTGTTCTTTCTCATCCATTTAACTTATTACCTATTAGTGTTAGCAGAATTTGTCCCAAGTAGCTTCGATAGCTATTTGATCAATATTCTGAAAATTTTTTTTTTTGTTTTTTTAAAACTTTTTTTTTTTAATTTTAAATTTTTTTTTTAAATGTAAAATTTTTTTTTTTATATTTTTTTTTATCCGGAATGTTTTTTTTTTTTTTTTTTTGTTTGTTTGTTTTTTTTGTCTTACCCTTTAAGGTAGTTTTGGTCCCTTTTTGGGATGCGAGCGGCTTATGTATAAAAAAAAATAATTTCTAACTCTAGACAAGGGTTTTTCAATTTTTAGCATATGCAGTGTTCTTTCTCATCCATTTAACTTATTACCTATTAGTGTTAGCAGAATTTGTCCCAAGTAGCTTCGATAGCTATTTGATCAATATTCTGAAAATTTTTTTTTTTGTTTTTTTAAAACTTTTTTTTTTTAATTTTAAATTTTTTTTTTAAATGTAAAATTTTTTTTTTTATATTTTTTTTTATCCGGAATGTTTTTTTTTTTTTTTTTTTTTGTTCAAAATAAAGCTTTTGTCTTACCCTTTAAGGTAGTTTTGGTCCCTTTTTGGGATGCGAGCGGCTTATGTATAAAAAAAAATTATTTCTAACTCTAGACGAGGGTTTTTAAATTTTTAGCATATGCACTATTTTGAATTTTTTCCTATTTGTGTTTAAGTGTTTCTAAAGCCTTAAAAATAAAACGTTTGCAAAGAAACTAGACAAATTAACCTTTCCGACGGTATGTTACAAACCCAATTACTATTTTATACCTTCGATACTATAATGCCCACAATATGGTAATCCCAGGAATAAAATCACTTTTTTCTGTAGAAATGTTGACAAATAATTCTTTTTTTAATTTTTCCTACATAAATTTTATTAAATTATTTATCTTTATCTTTTTATTATTATTATTAGAAATTATTATTATTATAATTATATATTAATTTAATTATTATTACAAATTAATAAAAAGAATTTAATTTGTCAACATTTCTACAGAAAAAAAGTGATTTTATTCCTGGGATTAACATATTGTGGGCATTATAGTATCGAAGGTATAAAATAATAATTGGGTTTGTAACACACCGTCGGAAAGGTTAATTTGTCTAGTTTCTTTGCAAACGTTTTATTTTTAAGGCTTTAGAAACACTTAAACACAAATAGGAAAAAATTCAAAATAGTGCATATGCTAAAAATTTAAAAACCCTCGTCTAGAGTTAGAAATAATTTTTTTTATACATAAGCCACTCGCATCCCAAAAAGGGACCAAAACTACCTTAAAGGGTAAGACAAAAGCTTTATTTTGAACAAAAAAAAAAAAAAAAAAAACATTCCGGATAAAAAAAAATATAAAAAAAAAAATTTTACATTTAAAAAAAAAATTTAAAATTAAAAAAAAAAAGTTTTAAAAAAACAAAAAAAAAAATTTTCAGAATATTGATCAAATAGCTATCGAAGCTACTTGGGACAAATTCTGCTAACACTAATAGGTAATAAGTTAAATGGATGAGAAAGAACACTGCATATGCTAAAAATTGAAAAACCCTTGTCTAGAGTTAGAAATTATTTTTTTTTATACATAAGCCGCTCGCATCCCAAAAAGGGACCAAAACTACCTTAAAGGAAAAGACACAAGCTTTCTTTTAAACAAAAAAAAAAAAAAAAAAAACATACCCATAGTTTTAAATTTAAAAAAAAAAATAAAAAAAATTTTTTAAAAAAACAAAAAAAATTTTTTTCAAAAGATGGATCAAATAGCTATCGAAGCTACTTGGGACAAATTTTGCTAACACCAATAGGTAATAAGTTACATGGATAAGAAAGAACACCTGTATGGCCAAAATGTCAAAATTTGACCCCCACTAACTCAGAAACTTTTAGACCGATCTTGTTGAAAATTTGTGTCTAAACTACTATCCAATAGGACTAACCTTGGTGCAAATTTCATCCAAATCGGAAGACATCGATTTCAAAATTGGGTCACTTGACATGAAATCCCCCATATATATTTTTGTATTAATGTTTGTGTTAAAATATATTTTAACACAAACATTAATACAAAAATTTCTGTTAACTTATCCAAAAGTATCAAGTTGTTTTTTAAAGCATAAAAAACAAAACACAATTTATCGGAATTATCTTTTTGTAATATTTTTGATACAAACAAGACACCAATTAATGAATTATACTGATTCCAAACAGTTTGCTTTTTCAATACGAGTCGAAACGTAAAACACTCTTAAATATGTCGTTTTTTATTTAATTTTTTCAAAGTTATTCGAATGAAATTTTTTGTTCATTATTCGTTTAAACATTCGAATAAAAGCTTAAAATTATTCGGCTGTTCGAACAAGAAAAAAATTATAATAATTTATTCCAACGACTATAACCTGAATAATTGAGACAACACTAGCTAAAACCCAAATAAATTCCATGTTTTATCTTTCTTAGTTGAGAATCTCTGACAACACTTTATTTGCAAAATTTTTATTTGTTGTTTTTTCTGCTTGTTTGCAAATACAAAGTAAATAAGGGTAAACAGTTGTTGGCCTTTCTATAAAACTTTGAAGTTTTTGCCCGTTATTTCGACAGTTTTGTTGTTCTAAGTACTAGTTGTTTGTTGTTTTATTTTTGTTCTCTTTAATGCATATTTGTTAAAATTTGTTATTGCTATTGTAAGAGTTTTTGGTATTTTTGTTGATTTTCCTAATGCCTTTTATTTGATTATTTTATATAAATTGTTTCAGTTGCTTCTTTGTTTTCTATCCTGCTTTCCTCTATCGATAACAAAATACAAACAAAAACAATACTTACATAGCAAAAAAAAACAAAAATAAAACAAAAATGAAACAGATGCGAAAAAAATCAGAATTTAAATAAAATCGACAGAGAAAAAGAATCTAATGAAATTTTGAAAGGTTCATATACAAAACTTTTACTTTTTATTTAAACCAATTTAATGAAACAAAAATAAAATTGTGCAGAATTAAGAGGAAAAAGTTTTAAGATTAAAACAAAAGTATTCAATACAAACTACAACAACAATGAATAAAAACGATAACAACAAACGAAAGTATTTGAAATACTGAGCACTTCCTAACAAAAATTTTTAAAAGGGGGGGGAAAAATATAAAAAATTTGTTTGGCAAATGAGCTTTTGATTCCGTGTAAAACGAGATATTTTATTAGACAGTAAGAAATTTATTGGTTAATTATTAGATTTTATTTTATAGTATTTAGCACAATTTAGAAGTTCCATATTCCTACGTTTTTAATTTTCAGGTGAAATAATATGCATACTAGAGAATCCAATAATTCGACTTTTGGTTTTGCTCGAGTAAGGAATTAATCGATTTTGTAATTATAATTTTAATTTTAAAATTGCTCGATAAATCGAAGAAAGGCAATTGATTGTTTAAATTACTCGAATAACTCGAAGAATTAAAATAATTTTATTTAATGGGAAAAAACAAAAATCTCTATTTGAACACATACTTTTATTTTATTAATAAACAGAAAAAGAGAGTTGCCAGTTATGAAAATAGTAAAGATACGAATTCAATGTATACCATATAAAAGAAATTTTTTTTATAAACTTGTAAAACAGGATCTATTTTTTAAATTCCTTTGATTCCAATTACACTCGTATGTTTTCGGTATCCAGAACATGGCCTATTTATATTTTTTTGTAATCCCTCTTAATATCCTTTTTTTCCTTTTTTTTAAATTCCTCTCTATGGGCTTGGTTAATTTATTTTTTAACGTATTACAATTTCACGACAAAAAAACAGACACTTCGTTTTCAAAAAAAAGAACACTTAGGATTTTAAGACGGATCTAATGTTATCTTAAATGTCAACATCTAGCCGATTAGATGATACGAGGTACAAAAAAAATCGACAGTCGGGTAATAACAGGAAACCCATAATCTGACAGTACATGGTTTGCACATTTATAACTGCTGATGAATTTTTTTTTTTACCAAATTTGACGTTTATAGTCAGCGTTAAAAAAACTTTCAAAGTAGAAAAACTGCCATTTCTACCACTTTTTTATTTGCCATTGGCCAAAAAAAAAACTTTTGCTTTTACTTCTGATCCATAAAATGTAAACAGTCGCTATCAAACCAACCTCAAAAAGGGAAAAATTGTACAGAAATTTTCGTTTTTTGTTTAACAGCTTTTGGTTTCGATAGCAGTTTTTTAAACCATGTTAATAGTGATTTACATAATTTGTCAAACATGCTCAAATCTTAAAATGGACTTAAATATGTTTAAAATTATGAGTAATGAAAATAAATGCAAAAGGTAACAAACCAAGGCGAATTTATTACAGGTGGTCTTAAAAGCCCTGCTGATATTAGCTAAAATCACTGTTGGATGTCAAAATTTTGTTTATTCTCTTTTAGTATCTTTGTTTCTGTCTTGTTTTATTTCTATTTTTGACATTGTACAATGATTTTACAAAAACAAATTGCTTGTGGTTGTTGTACGAGTTGTACTTGTTGTAGTACCGAGATTACCTGGGATGAATTCGCCTTGTAACAAACTGAAATTTAGTTTTAAGGTTAGAAATGTAAACAAAATATTTTTACATTAAAAAGTAGACATTTCTAAGAAATTAATTTTTATCGATTAATTGACATATATTCGAGTTATTCGTTATTCGAAATTGGCTATTTTAATTATTCGATCAAATAATGGCGGAAAAATTCCTCGATTAATCGAACAACGATTAATCGAGTGGATACTCGAATACATACATATATAAATAAGTATGTATGTATATTTGTCTTACATATAAGATTAATTCAATGCTTTCCAATTTTTTTTTTTTAACTTTTTTAAAATAACACAAAAATCCAAAAAAGAAATTTTTTTTTAATAAATTTTTGACGTATACTTAATAAATATTAAAAATGTTAATCATACTTAAGATCATCTAGGTGAAATTAAAAGAGTTGGAAAATAAACATTACATCCCTGTCGGACATTCAGTTAACTTTAAATTAACTGAAAGCTAACTATTTCTCAAGTAGTGGTGGTTGACACTTGCACAACTTTTATATGGAATTAACTAACTATTTTAACATTGCGATGTCCTAGGAAGTAGTCAATTGTCCGACTCTGCATTACTTTCAATTAACTTTAAAGTTAGCTACCTATCCCTTAACTTAAAGTTAAATTTTTGAAGCTAGCTATAAACTTACTACTTTAAGTTAGTTTAAGTTAAGGGCGATTGTTACAAACTTAATATTTTTAAAACTAATGACAATAAAAAAATTGTTATATTGCAAAACTATAAGTAAAGCTAGATTTACACGATTGAAATTTTCTTCAAAATTGCTCTTCAAAATGCTTCAAACTCGTATAAACAGCAAAATTTTTAAGAAATTTGCTCTTCAAAATGCTTCAAACTTGTGTAAACAGCAAAATTTTGTTTGCCAATCGACTTGGCTCTCTCTTCTTAAAACATACTACACAGTGTGTGTATACACTTTGGTTAATGTAAATTTTGCATTGCGTAGTAGTTGGCTTTAGTTAGTTATATACAAGCTAACTTAAAGTTGGTTTTTTTTTGTAGTTAGCTACTCATTTGACGGCAGGGATACTGTACTTTAGTGTTCTATACGGTAAAATAATAGAAACCACGAAGGCAATTAGTATTTGTGAAGTTAATACCTTAAACAGTACGCTGTCAAAAATGAATCATGGGGTATTCATTAGTCCGTATTAGACGAGAATGGAATAATGCGCGTTAAGATACTAAAAAAATCTTAAGTAGTTCTAACATATCTTCATGCTAAAAACTACAACATTCCGGCGGAATCAAGAATATTGCAAAATTAACCAGATTTATTAAATTAAACTGCAAGAGCTAAAAAATAAAATTGAAGAAATCTAAGAAATACCTGCAAGGATTTCAATTCTAGTCCAATCCTTTGTTTTTACGGAATATGTAGTAAATTTTTTGTTATTTAAATTATATAAAATAACTGAAAATTCATTTGTTTTTACAAAATATGGGGTTGAATTTTTGACAGTAAAAATGAAAAGAACTTTTTGTTAATAATAAATGAAAAATTAATAGACCGGTTTTTAACTGAATTTTCATATATTTTATGTTACAATTTCAGTTAATTTTACGCACAGAATATTGTAAGTGTGGGTCTAATACTAACAACGATTGTGATTGGTATACCAACTTTAAGGCATTCCATAATTAATGCTTGACGCAAAAATTCTTTCCGTGTATAAATAAACAAAAATCATCATATCAATTCAAATTAAAACCTACAAGTTTCTCAAAACAACACAGAATTAAATACAATAAATAAACAACCGTAAGTGTGGCATTAATATTCAATATAAAGTATTTGCTCTTTCACTCAACTGGCTAAAACTATTCCAAACAAGTAAGAGTGCTATATTCGGCTGTGCCGAATCTTATATACCCTTCACCATTGTGCGAGCAGATACCAGAGCAACTAGACAAAAACAAAATAATTTTTTCATATACATACATATGTATTTACAATACTAAAAGCTTCATTATAAATTAAATTTTAAAATCGAAAACTGGTAAATATTTTTTTAAAATCGTTTTTAGAACATAAAAGTAAAAAAAAAATTTCTCTTTGGAAAACCAAGATTCGAACCAGAGGACTCACAGTTTCTAAACTCAACCCCCTAGACGCCTGAACCATGAACGAACGTTGTTTGAACAACATTAAAATTAAATATGGCTCCTTTTACCGTTCACAACTCAACTCAGTTGTGTGAACTCAACTCAGTTGTGTCAACTCAACTCAGTTGTGTCAACTCAACTCAGCAAAGTTGTAAACCGAATCAACTTATTTGAGTTGTGAACCGTAATAGTGGCCTATATTCACCAAAATGGTCTGTACCATATATGTGTGTTTGTTTGTTTCTTTTAGTAAAGGCATTGTTGTCATACCGTAGATTTATCTTTTTTTGGCGAGTTTTTAAGTGGCAAAAATAATCAAAAATTCCCCGTTTCTATTTGTTAAAATTATTTCGTTAAATAGATGAAATAATAAAGAAGGGTGGTAACGAAAATCATATTGGGCATTATGCTAGTATATGTAAACAAATGCAGAGGGGGGAGGGGGGGGAAGAGACGGATATCGTTAAATCAACTTCGCTTTTCATAAGGACCCAGAATATATATACTTTATAGGGTGTAGTATCAATATTGTAGAAATTACAAACGGAATGACAAACTTATATATACCCTTTTACCTTCGGTGAAGGGTATAAAAAGAGTAATTTTTGGGAATTCAGTATTTCGGTTATAACTCAGCCATTTTTTAACCGATTTGACAGATTTATATACTGACGTGTTAAAGAAGAAATTTACCATTTACTTGGGTTATAAACCTTGGACTCGGGAAGATCTATTGTGTCCGAAAATGGGTATTTTCCAAAAAAAAAATTATATTTTGGTCATAACTTTTTTGTATCTGAACGGATTTTTCCGAAATTTTCAGAAAATATTTTCTACTAATATATAACGCGTAACCATAGGTCATATGACAGTCCAAAAAAGCAGGTTTTTATACAATTTTTGATATTGTTTGCACGGGAGGTACCACGCCCACTTGTTCAATCCCGCCCACATTTTGTGGAATGCTGTATATTGATAACCTTAATGTGTGTACCTAATTTGGAAACTTTGGCTCTTGCCGGTCTCCAGATATACACAAAAAAGTAATAAAAATACAACAACAAGGGATTTTTGGAAAAAATTAGAGGTAGTCGTGGTTTTTTGCTCATATCTCAGCCATTTTTGGACCGATGTGGCTGAATTTCAATAGCAAGAAATGGTGGACTATATGTGACATAAGTGTGAAACAACCTAGCCGCTATCATGTCTGGAGTCTCCGGAAAACACATATCAAACGTAAGACGGACAGACGGACAGACGGACGGACAGACGGACAGACGGACGGATATCGTTAAATCAACTTCGCTTTTCATAAGGACCCAGAATATATATACTTTATAGGGTGTAGTATCAATATTGTAGAAATTACAAACGGAATGACAAACTTATATATACCCTTTTACCTTCGGTGAAGGGTATAAAAATAAATGAGCACAAACAGTGTTGTCAAAAGTTAATTAAAAAAACTTGATGAAATCGTTTTTGTTGAAATCTTAAGATATTTAATATACTAAATTTTGGCATAAAAATATGTACAGTAGCCAAAAAAGTTAATTTCTAAAACTTTAAATGCTAATAAAATAACATTGGCAAAACGTAAGAGTATAGTAAAAGAAGCTTTTTTAGAAGCTACTTGTTTTGAAAAAGTAAGTGAAGTTTTTGCTGAGAATTTTAAATGCTCAAGACTTGACGACTAAAACCAAATACGTATTAATAAGCACAAAGTGGTTTTTAAATATAACTAATCAATACTGTCCTGGGTTGTTAAACTTGTTTTCACCTTTGTTGCTTAAATATGTAATCGCCAACATTTTACATTTTTTTATAAAAAAATCAACACAAACCCCCCAGATAGCACCGTTGTATAAAAAAAGTATACACATTTGTTTAACCTCCTTAAGATACTTTATTAAAAGTTAATTTTCAAACATGGGATTTATTTTATACATTTTACAAGTAAAATAAAAATTCTGTCCTAAAACTGAATACACTGAACAAAGATCTTTAGGATTTCGAAGGCACTTTTAAAATCTAAAGTTATAGATAAAATCGATTTTTAGAAGCTCATGCACACAGCGAAATATACCATCGTAGAATTAACATGGCGCAATGTTGATTGAAAGTCATAGTAAAATTCTGCAAAAGTATGGACTTTCTTAAAAATTAACATTGTTTTATATTAATGAAAAATGATTAAATAACATTCAGGTATGTGATGGAAAACGAGTTTGAAACTAAAACGATTTAAAAAGGAAAGGATTTTAAAGTCGGTTGGAATTCATCACACCTACTTAAAAAGATCGTGTTTCATCACATACTTGATTGTGACATGTTTTTTATATCCGACTTGTCAACTTTTCAAGTCACGTGTAATTGTGCATGCCTGTCAAAACTGCTGTTTTATATGTATAAGATTTATAGTTTTCTTGCTGTGTGGCAAGGGGCACCAGTCTTTTAAAACCACACAAAAAGCTTCGAATCATATCAAAAATAAGAAACTTTTTATTGATTTGCATAACCTGTCGATTCAAATAAAATTTAATTGAATCTAACCAAATCGTCTTGAGCATTTTCTGAAAATTTTAAAGATTTCCCTAGCATTTGTTTCTTAGTGCAACCAGTCAGACTAATATTAAATCAATGCAGCTTGGTTTCAGAAATATCTTTCTTATTTTCAATAAAAGCGAATTACTTTTGTATTTCTTGTTAAGAAATTTGTGATCATATACGAAAAATGTGAATTTTTTGATCATGAGAAAATGTTTTATTATTTAAGAAAATTTTACTACATAAAAAAAAAAAAATTAAAATCATGCAATAATTTTTGGACTTAAAAACTTTCTTGTTTTATGATTGTTATGATTGCTTTAGAAAATAAACTTCTTTCCGTGCATCTCCCTGTAGAGAAATTGCCACAAGTGTAAACCCTGATACTGACATAGTCGCAATACATAACAGGGCCCAAATCGTCACACACGTGATCGAATGAACTTTCGTATCGAATAAAACTTCGTGACGTATCAAAAACGGGATTGCGGCATTCGAAAGCTTTCGTATCGAAATTTGTTTAAAAAATGTAATAGATTTTTATGGTTGTATACTAATGGCATAAGGCATTGCACTTTTCGCCGCATATAAATCAACAATGTTGATAGTGCCCTATAAAATAGGTGACTTCGGTTTATTTTTGTGGCTTTTTTTATAACGGCGGCGCTTGCCAATAAGAGCAACAAAGCAACGCAAAAATTGCAAAAATTCGGAAAACATTTTACAAATTCAGAAAAATTGCAAAAATAGCGAAAATTCGCGAAAGTTTTTAACATGTCAAACAAGCCATTAAATTGATTTAAAGTCCCTAAAATTACAAGGAATGGCAAAAATTCGATTAAAAATTTTAAATTAGCGGTAATTTGCAAACAGCGGCATGAAAGCAAAGTCTAGCATTTATTAAAAATTGTTAAAGCTGTACAGAATCAGAAAACTTACAGATAAAATCGCTGCTATAGCGAACATGGCTACAATTCGCAAATAATCGCAAACTTGGAAACAAACCCTAAAATTTATTTGAAATCGGTTAAAAAAATCAAAATGTCAACAATTAACAAAAAAAAAAAATTTTTTTTGCAAAAATATCGAAAATTCGCGAAAATTTTTAATAATTCGAACAAGCCATAAAATTGATTAAAAGTCCATAAAAGTATAAGGAATGGAAAAAATTCTGTAAAAATTGCTAAATTAGGAAAGATTGCTAACAGCGGCACAATAGCAAAGTCTACTATTTATTAAAAATCGTTAAAGCTGTAAAGAATCAAAAAACTTTTAATACAAAAATCGCTTCTATCTATGAACTGAATGTTATTATTTTATTTCTTATTGCTGAAAAAAGTTTAATACTTAAATTTTTAGCTATTTGTTAAAGAAATCTAATATTTATTCCCAAAAAGTGTGTAAATTGTTTGTAAAAAAACAATTAAATGTTTTTACGAAAGCTCTTAACCTATCGAATGACATTTCGAGTAAAGTCATTCGATCGACTACTCGTTATCGAATGACATAATCTCAAAAAGTAAAATTTCGATCAAAGTCACTCGATCACGAATGCGACGATTGCTTAAGTCAACTTTAGCATATTATAGTTGGGCCTTACTGGTGTTTTCTTTTATACAAGAAAAATACCACAATTTTAAAAGGTGCATGTATAAAATGTCAAATGTTATTTGACGAGTACAAAACACAAGTTATGAAAAATTGAAATGCCCTGTTTTTAACAGCTGACAATAATTTTTTCTTCAAAACATAAAAATGGCTGCTATAACATCTTAAAATGTTTAAAAATTATCTTTATATGTATGTTTTTCATAAAATATGTAAACAAGAAAATACTTTTGCCAGATTGGCGATGTTTTTAAGATTTTTTGATTTGACGATTTTTTTTAGAACAATTTTATAACACCGAGTCCAATTAAATTTTATATCACTGACAACCAACCATTCACAATGTAATGCCTTCTTTTGTTTTTTACCAAAAATAAGTAGAAAAAATAAAGCTTCATTCACAATAAAAAAATTATTTACACTTGGTGTTCATAATAGAGCCACAATTTCTTTTGCAACCACACACATTTTGCATTAAGAAACCGTTTGCAAATTTTAGCCACAACAATATTATGCATTTATTTTTATTTTATGTTGTTGTAATATTGTTAAAATTTTCATTCAAAACTAAATAAAATTATTTTAAACGTCAGAAACAATTTCATACTAATTGTTGCCAAAGTTCTAGTTGACTCAAATTTTTAAAAAAACTGTAGTTACATTTTTGTTTATAACATGAAAGGAAAATATTTGAAATACTGTGGGAAGAAAAAAGATAGAAGAAAAAACGAAATTGTTGCTCTTATTGTGAACAAAGCTTTACTATTAAGATTTAACATTTTTACTGTCATGATTAGAGGCGATTTTTTCCCAACTCCGTCTGGTAGCCCTATAAATAAATAGAAGTCAACTGTTTTACAGGGCATTATCAACACTGTCGCTTTATACGGGCCATTAGTAATACCCTTTGTACACTTGCATACATTTCGGAGGAACGCATGGAAGATGTTGAAAATGTGAAATACGCGTTCACACTTGAAACATCTAACATCTACAATCAATAAGAAATGTCACCTTTTATGAAAAAAAAACTTTTATTTTTTTTAAATACTTTTTTTCTACAATAGTGCTAACATTTTAAAAGATAACGCCAAAATGTATTTCGACTTCATTTTGTTTAATAATTTTAGCAAAATAAGTCTTGCAAAAAAGGAAAAACATTAGAAATGTTACGCTGCTTTCAAAGCAACTTCCATTTTGTCAGTGATGCCACAATAATTACAGAACTTATTGCCACTTTTCTAGTGATGACACTAAAAGAGTCGAAAAATGTAAAAGGGAACAACATGAGATAGAAACATTCTGTAAAGATTTTTAAAAATAATTAGTATTGTGGTTTTTGTCGAACTATTTATGGATTAATCCAAATTTTATAATTTTTAATCAGGCTTAAGTTCACCAAATTTAATTTTTCATTAAATTATTTTTATGAAGAAAGGAATTCTACAACATGAAAATTAATTAAAATTGTTATTGACAATTTTTCTTTCTTGACTGACCTCAGATTCGAACCCAGGCGGCTGGCCTGAGACTCGAACCCAGGCGGCTGGTTACCCTGACATGTTCCGAGCACAACCACTTGATCTCCTCAGAGGGATTTGCCGTCTTACACCCGCTGCCATCGATGACTGCTGACGTCAATAGTCAAACATCAATCCTTAAACCAAATTGTATTTTAACCTTTGGTAGATCGAAATTTGCCTTTTTCGAAAGATTATCCATTTTTAATTGATTTTACATGTTCTTCCTTACTTTTTTCGTACTTTTTGTCAAGAATTCTTCTTGAAGTCCAAAGTACATTTTTGTTTTTCCATGTTTGTCCTTCTTTTTCTTGTTGACCTTTCTCAGCACAACATGAAGGACATACATATGTACTCACAGAGCTCGTGCCCTAGCTTAAGTATGTACGTATGTATTTCTGTGTAAAAAGCCGTCATTGGAAGTAAAATTCTTAATTTTTTTAAATTTTATTTATTTTTTTTTTTTTTTATTAATTTTTTTGTACCATTAAAATGCCAAAACTGTTTTGATCATCTATTTTCTGTTTATTGTTTATGCCGTTATTCACAAACAATGTCAACAATAACAATCAACAATCTATTACAGAAATACGTGTACATGAAGAAATGTGTTCTCTAATTGTAGACGCTATTTTATGTGTTTTCAACTATCTAATGCAAATTATAAATATTTTAGAAATCTAAATATAACTTATAAACGTATTTTAATCGCTCTTTTCTATAAAATTTTGCACTTTGAATATTTGAAATTTTTTGCTCGTACTACATTTAAACGTTTTATTGCTGAATTGTACGATATTTATAATAAAAACCAATAATTAAGACAAACAACAAACATCGTTGGCAAATAATTTATCGTCGCTGATTTTTTAATGAAAAATATTTTACTCTTAAAAATGAGACTGAATCGAAAATGTTGATAAAAAAAAAAAAATTGTTGCATACAAGGAAAAACACTTAAAACACATCCTGCTTTCATGCCTCATCAATTAATTGTTCGTAAATGGTTCATTAGTTTCACGCAATTTCATCTGTTTTCTTTTTTTCGCCCGTTGGATTTTTTTTACTGTCATTATTGAATTGTGGTGGTGGGAGGGTGGGGGTGGTTAATTTGGATTTTGTAATTTCGTTAGTGGAACAATATGATAACTACCCTATACAATTTGGGTTCTTTAAATATATGTAGGCAAACAAGTTTGTCTGGTTGCAAATCACGAGAAGTAGTAGTCTTTAGAGTATACTCAATCAATATCAATTCATCGCCGAGACTGCCGTATTAATGAAGCATTTTTAGACGGATTAAGGATGCTGTAGATGGGCTCAGATTATCTACTTTATCAGCGACTACTGTAAATATTTTCATCGATAACCGTACAGTCGTTATGACCTTCCTGAGAACAAGAACAGCCCTTGACTCCAGATCATCTCTAAACGAGATGGCTGTGCAAATTGATATCAGAGTCATATGGGTCTCGGGCTACAGGGATATTAAGGCGAATGAACATACTAGATTTTTTTCCCTAAACTAATCCCGCGAAGCTCTCACCACCAGCTCGCATAGTGGCACTTTTGGCACTACCTTACGGGTTCCAATGGATTTTGAAGGAGCCGCCGAGCTGAGATGCTGCACCTTCGACGGATTAAGGAGTTCTGTTTAATCGAATTCCATGGTATCACAATGGATCATTGGGCCCAAGTGTGTCAGATGACTGCCAATCTCTATCTAAACTTAACCAGTTTGTCTGTTGAAAGCGATTGTGTTAGCGAGAGTTGACCTAGAAATATAAAATTAGCTTAAAATAACTTAAAGACGATAGATTATTTTCATATTGGAAACGTGGCGCGTCGACTTATTGTACAACTGTGGCCACCCGGAAAGAGCTACCGCAAAGATATTTACTTTAATTATTGAGACAATATGGTTTTGAAACATGTTAAGAAGTTTATGCATTCGAAGTTTATTGGGTTCACAATTCTTCTTAGTTTTAATACAAAATACCTCTTCAATAGAATTAAAATAAGTGGCTACTCGAGAACCTCTACACAAGCTATATTACACTACAAATATTAAAATAAGGTTCATAATTTTGAATCGGTTTATTTGAACAAATGTTGATGGGCCAATTCGTCACGGCCGAATGTAGCCTGATTTTTTTTTTTTTTTTTTGGAAAACCCGTATAATTGTATTTCTTTTGTTGCGGTGTCTTTCGAGTGTTGGCAAAGAAATAAAATTAAATGTTTGTTTTTGACGAAAATAAAAATAAAAAACACTTTGAATAATTGAAAAAATTCTTATTTTTTCTTTTTTAAATTAATAAAGAATAAGAGGAAATTAAAATGTTGGGTGTTGAAATTGATAAGTAGCATTATGGAAAAGGGGCTTTTTCAATGAAAAGTTTTCAAATATTTTGACTTGAACAAATGCTCTGAGGACAGTATTTTATTGCAAGAATTATTATGACTGAGGTATATCAAGTTATATTAATAAATAAATATGTTATAGGGTTCCTAATTTCCTGGATTTCCCTCGTTTGTACGAACGTATGCAAATTTTCTCTTAATCCCCGAAGTGTAAAAAAGTATATTTACGCTGATATTAAAATTTAATTGTTAATTTCGGCAATAAAAAGTGCTTAATCAGAATGAACTGAGAGGTTTGTTTTGTTAACAGTCATTTAGACGCAAGAGTTCAAAGAAAAGGTCGCTCTTGTTTCTTTTTGCTCTTAAATTCTTGCCATCGTTGTCAAATCTTGATAGATGCTTTTTATGTTAAACATTTTTAATTAACGCCATAAAATTAATTGAGAAATATTTCTATCCCGAGATATTTTTCTCCAACAGGAACCCCTTACATTCATCTTTTTTTTACATCATTGTGCATATGCATAACTATCTTTGCTAACAAAAAATAAATTAAACTACAGTGTTAATGGACTTTCAGTTGAACATTTAATTATGACAGAAAATCTTTATCTCTTAAATTCCTTTTCATTTAACATACATATTACAATTTGACATATACTAGTTTTTGTTACTAGAAAAACTTTATTCAGACAGTAAACTCTTTTATGTTTTCTCACAATATTCATATAAATGTTAGAAGTGACGTGTATGGGAGTAAAATGTTGAATAAAACATTCAGTGAACTGAATATAAAGTGATGATTTCATTTTATTTTTTAAATTCTTCTATGAAAAAAAAAATAATAAAATGGAAAGCATTGTTATTTATAACAGAAAATCTAGAAAATTTAAAAAGGTTAAGGAAAGTAAAAGATATAAAATATTTTTTTAAATCTTTAATTACTTCTATGCAATACCGTGTTCAGATATACCTTTTTAATTGAGTCAATATTCGGTTTATTGACATAATTTTCTTTCTGTTCACATATACAAACACAATTTAGCTAACTCAATTTATATTACTACTACATACAACATTCAACGTAAACAAAAATGTACATGTATAAGCAAAATGTTAACAACTTTTGACATCTTTAAGGAATAAACATCTGGCTTTTGCGCAGACCTAATGGATACCCCTTTGTTTTGTTGTAATTTCATTTGCCAAATGTCAAAACAATTTGTTTAGTAAGTTGTGTTTTGCTCATTAAACACACTTGTGACAGGGTTGCATTTTAATTTTACTCAATATTTATAACAATTTATTAATAATTGACCAATACCTAAATTGCAATTTTATATGGAAAATTGAGCTCAATAATGTCATTTATTGCGTAAAACTCAATTAAGGTGCATATCTGAACACGGTATAACGTTTACAATGCATATCTTGTTTTTATGAAAACAAATAGTTTCGAATCAAATACTGTTTGTCTGTCTCGTATTTTTTTTTTTAAATTTCTCTTCGGTGTTTTAAAAATAATGCAAAAAATGTATTACTAACGGTGTGTTTCTTAAAACACATGTATTTAAAAATCACATAAAAACAAATATTGTGAACAATTAAAAGCTTAAATAAATTGTGGAATGTTCAAAATATGTAAGTTAGATTTAAAGCGCAACGGATACCAAATGGGGTCCATAGACCTCTTGGGGTTTGTGACAGATTTTCAGGGATCTACGAATGTAAATACAAAAAAGATCCTTTTAAAATAATAGTTTTTATTTCAATTTCAATTGCTAAGACGATGTATTTTTAGACATGTCTGTTTTATTTATCCACTGTTGAATATGGTACCAAAAACCTTTTGCAGTTTCCCGATGTCTTTCCAAACATGTCTGTTTTCATATATATAATATAATCCTGAAAACTCTTATTAACGAACAAGAAAGCTCATTTCGTGTCTCTTTGGCAACCAATCTTTCTTTTCTAACCTGGGACCTAATTTTGGCAGTAGTACTATCTCGGTTCGAAAGCAGTTTTATATCTAATTCTTTCAGTCGATACTGAGCGAATCGAAATTATTTTTTCGGTATTGTAAAACTCAAATGAATGCTTTACAACACTGAAAAAATAATTCCGATTCGTTCAGTACTGACTGAAATAGTTAGATATTAAATTGCTTTCGAATCGAGAAAGTACTCGATCACGACTGCCAGAATTAGGCCCCTGATCACCAACAGGCAAGATCCACGTGCTTGTCAGACATATTTTTTTTTAGTTCCCTAAGCTCTACGCTTGTCTGCAGGAAAGAAACCAGAGTCTCTGGAGGGAATCGAAACCGTAGCCCCGGCCCTTTACACTAGCTCACTACCAGGTAGCCTACCGGGGCACTCCACTTAAAAGACATCGTATTAATGCCTCCTAAGAAATATTTAATTTTTTTATTGTTAAAAGTCAAAAGACTTAGAAAACTTTAGCTGAATGAACATATAAGGCCCAACTATAATATGCATAAGCTAGCTTAAGCTACTGTCAAAAAGAAAAAAATAAGAGAGCTATATTAGGATATGTCGTATCTTATATACCCTTCACCATGGTGCAATATCAACAGTTTTATAAATAGATAAATTTTCTGCCACGCCCACTTTAATACCGCCTACGTTTTGTCGAATGTTGTATATTGCAATCAAAGAAGATTGTACCTAATTTGGAATCGTTTGCTCTTGACTATCTCCAGATATACAAAAAAAAACAGACAGACATTTTAAAATCAACTGTTATATACATGTTTGTATTAAAAAAACACAAATTATTTGCATACGTATACAATATATCTTGTAACTTTCGGTAGTGGGTATAAACAACCACAACATCATGGGATTTTATGAACAACATTAAAGGCAGTCAACGTTTTTCCTCATATCTCAGGCATTTCTCAACTAATCCTGATTTTCAACAGCAAAGTTTAACGGAGCTGATGCGATTGAAATATATAACAACTAATTTCCCATCCTATCTAGGGGCTTCGGAAAACCCATTTCAACAGACTATCTGGCTGTGATAGACACACAGATAGACATACGGACAACCTTAAATCAGCTTCGCTACTCAGGATCTAGAACCCAGAATTTATATACTTTTTAGGGTCTTATATCAATATTGTAGAAATTACAAACCTCTAGTCAAGGTTATGAAAATAAAACAAAATTTTAAAAACATCTGCTGGCCTACGGAATGTGCGATCAGTTTTGCACTTTGCTTAAGCAAACGACAGTTTCATAAAACTGAGCGATAAATATCCTTAAAGCTCAGAACAAACGGTGAAATACAACTGCTACGAAACCCTTTGAAATTATTTGGTTACAACCAGTTGCGGTCACTCAAAGGAGTCTATCTGCCTGTTTAACTAACACTTTTGCACTAGTGTTTATAAAACTCAGAAGTAACTAGAAGTTGCAGTTTCGTTGCGTTTATGTTTCACCGTCTGTTAATGGTGTAGAGTAGAAAATCCCGACAATTTAATCTTTCATTTTGTTTGTGATCTCCAAACGTAATCTCTTATTTGTATTCTCTTTCACGGGCTACGTAAAATATATTTTTACTCTTTGTGTAGATTACAAAATTTAAGGTCGTAAAAATTATTAAGAAAAAAAGTTAAAAAATTAAGGAAAAAATCTAAAATCACTAATAACACAAATTAATATAAATCTTTGTATAGCTTAAATTTTGCAAAAAAAAATCTCTATTAAATAAGAGAGCATCATATTTGAATAAATGCAAAGAGATAAATTGGCAATACATTTACATTCAGATTTGATCCAGAGTTGACACAATTGTACAGTTTTTGGTACTATTCGATCTTTAAAAGTTGAATGTTACAGTTGTGGGAAGATTTTCACTTGAATCAGCCTATCGGCCCAATCCCATGGTGACATTGCCATTAGGTGAAAAACAATGCTTTTATCAACCACCGCGGTGTGTAAACGCAATTAGCAATTCTTAGTTTATTATTTAGCCGAATTATATATTTTCTCCTTGTTTTGGAGCTGGAATTTTCTAGCCTCTGTTGCGGTTTTGAAGCATGCAGAATCTGTTAAGTGGCAACAGCACCTAGTGAGATCCGTCAGCAGGCCTAAAATTGACCTGACTTCCTAGTTATCAAATCTACATAAATCTAATAATAGAATAATCATTTTTTTTGGTAAGGGTTATAGTCCCAACAAGGATCTACACCTTAATAAATCTTTGAATTGATTTTATATGTATTAAAGTTGGACGAACATTTCTGCAGAAATTATAAAAGTAACAAAAACCTAGTTCTGTAAAATGTTGATCGGCTAATCAAAATTTGTGCACAAAAAAGTACTTTGCATACAACCGTAAATTGTAAAGATCGTAAATTGTAAGAGCTTCTCCTACAAAACTCACTTTTTCGACTTAGCATGTTTTAGAATTGGGCTTGTAGTTCGAAAACTACTTTGGACGTATTAGGAAATGAAGGGCGACATAGTAGTCAATCAATTTATGCTAAACTTTTTCATATTCGGAGACATCGACAATCGATTCTAGCGATTTTCGAAGTATTTAAAATGAAAAATTATTTGTACAAACCAGGGCTGTGGAGTGTTCAAGAAATAGTTCTAACTCCGGCTCCGAACCAATCCGGTGAAATTTTTTAAGTACGACTCCGACTCCGACTCCGACTCCAACTCCAACTCCAACTCCAACTCCGACTCCTTCTCTAACCTTAATGCTAAATGTATATGAGACTGGCCCTCATTTGACTTAAAACTCTTTTTTTTAATGCAGTACCTTTAAAATTGTTAAATATAGCAAAAAAATGACTTATAAAAATTCCAAGTCGATATCAGAGAATGACAAAAGTATCATTTTAAGTACTCTTTCAATATTAGTGAAAAAACATGTATGGACATGCATGAGTAAAGATCAAAACCATACACACACATACCAATACCTATAACAAGCTAAAGTTGAATATGTATAGGTATACGCTGCCAATGTGTATTTGCATATTCATTCTTCTTTTTGAATGTACATGCAGATATAAATAAAATTTCTGTTAGCTATCTGCAATACCCATATACGTATGTGTATTACCGTAAGTATAACGTAAATATACAGAGCGCGAGAGAGAGCAGAGATGGCAAATGCAATTTTACAAATTTAGAAACTAGGCAAAAGTTTTTGTGTGTTGTTATTCAGAAAAATATCAAGATTATTTTAAAGCATTTTAAGATTTGACTAAGCTGTTTTATAACTCGAGAACTACTCAACCTATTTACAAACCAATACATGCGTCGGAAAAGGGTACTTTTACCGAGGAAACTATCTAACAGATCTTTATGAAATTTAAAACATAGATAGATCCATATTTATATAGACACATAAGCTAGATCCATATTTATATGGATTATATTATATGGACCAGGGAAAAAATACTTATAAAAACGGCTATTTTTATTTTTGTAAATTAAATTTTAATTCAATCATGTTTTTAATAATGTGTAGTGAAGATAGTAATACATTCATTTATTATTCTTAAAACTAAACAACATTTATTGCATTTATTAATAAAAAATTAAAGTAATTAAAAAAAAAACAAAGTTATCAATATTCTTCTTATAACTAAAGTTAATTTATTTGTTAGAAAAAAATTTGTTAGAAAAAACTAAGCGCAAATATTTTTATTAACATTTAATCACAATAAATGGTTTTGGCTGGAAATAAATTTAAAACATATTAAATTTTCATACTTAATTTTTTAAACTGATTTAAAACTTTGACTTTAAAAATTTTTTTAAAACAATATGTATTAAAAATTTCCTCATTTTAGGTAAATCAATTAAAAAAATAATTTAATTCAGTGTGAACTGCTATAATGTTTTGCAAATTAAAGCAAGAATTGAATCAAAGAAAACTCAAATAAAATCTTCTACATGTATGCTTTTATGACAGTTTCGTAAAGCCAATAAGATTATTTTTTTTTTAATTTTATCATAATTTATTTTACACACTGTAGTTGTTAAAATATAAACGCAGTTACCATACACATGCACTTGTCGCTGTCACACCCGCAAAGCATAGATAAGTGGCACGAGAAGGCATACATGGATTTTTATGTATGCTTGTTAGTATGGATTTGTATGTTGTGCTAATAAGAAAGAGTGAAACAACCACTCAATACATTTATTTACATGTATAGCGTTTGCGACATGTTTTTTACATCTGACTTGTCAACCTTTTAGGTCACATGTTATTCTGCATGTGTGTCAAAATTGCTGTTTAACAAAATTTTTTTAATATTCGATCCAAAACGTACATGTAATTTGCTCCTCGTGGTCTTAGTTTTGAAAAAAAAAAAAAAAAAATACATAGCTACTGTGTATCTATATTTTTAATTTCATTAAAATTTTTAAGAAAGTTTTGGGGAGGCAGAAAATACCCCATATCTCCCTCCTAGTTCTATTTTTAAAAAAACTATATAGCTTATGTGTCCATATAAGTAGGCCCCTTTCTATGTTTTAAATTTAATTAAAATCTGTTGGATGGTTTTGCAGAGGCAGAAATTACCCCCGAGCTTCCCTCCTAGTCCTATTTTCTAAAAAATACAAAGCTTATGTGTCCATATAAATATGAATCTATCAATGTTTTAAATTTCAATAAAATCTGTTAGATAGCTTCGGAGAGCAGAAATTGCCCCTTTCCACCCCTCGTGGTCCTATTTTTTATAAAAATATAGAGCTTATGTGTAGTTTTACATAGGCAATGCTGATGACAAATTTATTTTATGTATCATAAAAAATATTTACATAGTCCCATACCTGCCAAGTGATCAAAGCAGAATTTTGCTAAAAAAAAATTTTTTCATTTTTACACAGAAGTGCCAAAAATACTGAAGGTATTTTTTTTAACATGGATATTTTAAATGTATGGCAGATAACCAAAACACATTCATGGTTATTGAATAATATCTGCATAACATTCATGTATTTTTGTTTACTGAATATGGTTGCGTGAAGATATTGCCGTGCATAAGTATAAGTAATAACCATACTTTTTGCGTTATAAATATGTGCATACACAATAACGAAAAGCGTGGGTAAATACCTCTGTATATTATTCTTATGGGTACTTGTTGTCATTCTCTGGTCGATATATTAATTCAAACACGTGCGCATTAAGCTTTAATATAGTTATTCACATACATCCATATTTTCTGACTTCAAAAGTTTTAAAGAAGACCCTCTTAAAATTTTTTTATATTGAAAAATATTAGAAAATCGCAATTTTTGTAGGTAATTCGACTCCGAATCTGGTACAAAAAGCTCAAACCGACTCCGCAGCTCTAGTACGAACTCAAAAAACCTATAAAATGGTGTTTTGGTACAATTAATTCTAAACAAGCAAACAATTTAAGAAGCTGGTTTGCATAATTTCAAAACTATTTTGCCATCCCTAATTTGAGCACAATTTTTAATTTCCTCTCTTCAAATTATTTTCTTTCGTCGCTTTCATTAATGCAATTCTCTGTTATTCAAAAATAAGAACTAACAATTTACATTGTTAAAACATCTCAATACAAAATGTTTATTTATTTGCGCAGTTGATTTCTTACATCTAATTAATTCAGATCTAAAAGCGTCCTCAATATTTTTGTGTTCAATCATTAAAATATAGAATAAAAATAGAATTGTCGTTGTTGGTGTATTATTTAATTTTCAAATTTAGATATTTAATTTAAAAAAACTAAATTAATATGAAATGCTGCAGCCGTTACACTATCGGTATTATCATTGGCTCCTGCTATCTGTCGGCCAGCATAATTGGTTCCATAGCAATGACGGTGTGGTTATTGGAAGAATACGATGAAGATTCTTGGGGTAAGTAGGATGAAGAATGATTTAAAGCTAAAAATTTGACCAGCGATTGTACGGAATAATTCTACTTGTAAGGCGATTTATTTATTTTTATTAAAACAGTTGTTGGAATTACAGAAATATTACTTCATTCCACAGATAAAATTTGAAAAAGTAAGAAAGTTTAGTCGGTTAAGCCCGACCAAATTATACCCTATACCACAGGGACCAATAGGCAAAAATGGACCCGCCAGAACAAAATATGGTTATGAGTTTAAGATTCATGTAAAAGTTCTTTGTGCCCAATATTATTCCGATATATTCATCGAATATTAATCGAAATTTGTTATTTTTTTGTCATTAAGAGATTTTACGGAGGGGTTTGTTTCGAAGGGCCTGTGTTTAATTCTGGATCTTCCAAAACCTTCTGAGATAGAATAGCTTTTATAAAAGTTATCGTCGTCAAACTTTATGTCAATACCAACTTTAATAAGCAAGTAATGGCATGTAAAGATATTTTCGGTCAAACATGCTCCGATAAGATGATTAAGATATTTACACCTAAAACAGGCTTGGTCCTTGTGACAGTTAGAACCTTTATACCAATCTTCTTAAAATTTCGTTAAAATTGAGACCTATGGCCTATGCCAGCCAGCCGGTAGGAGCCAGTCACCCCCTAGGATTACAGGTAAGTTGAAAAGGATTCCAAAAAAATGTTTTTAATTTTTTGCCACGCCTCTGGATACCGCCCTTTTAGTTTTTTGTATACTGCGTCGCCATTTACAGTCCGATCATAACATATTGCATATCGTTATTCAAGGCTCGTCTATGACTTTATTTTTGCCTTTAGCGACATTTTAATCCGACATCAAATTCTGGGCGCCATTTATGCCATCTCGGAACGTAACACCCTAATGTCCAATTTTTTTCACGTGGCAAGAAAGCCTTCTAAAAATTTGTACTTCTAGCTTTTAATGTACTCACTTTTATGCCACGCCCTAAAATAAGGCCTACTTTTCTTTACTTATATATTCTTACATATATATAGCGCCGCTGTTTAAAGTCCAATTTTATTGTATCGCATATCAGTACTAATGGCCTCACTATGGCTTAATTTTTGTGTCTGCTGACTTTTTAATCCAACATCGAATTCTGAGTGCCACTTATAACAACTCGGATCCTTTCCCTCTAATGTCCAATTTTTTGCACGTGGAAAGAAAGCCCTTCTAATACTTTGTATGTCACGCCACAAAAGTACGCCCAATTTTTTCTTTTGCACATAAATATTATATTAAACAAGGTAGATCAACATATAAAAACAACAAAATTGCATCAGTCAGAATGAGATTTTATATTAATAAAATATCTGTAATTATAAAGAAGACTTTTTACCACCCCCAACAATTAAGATCCGTATCGCATATTGTTGTTTATGGCTTGAATGTTGCTTAATTTTTGCTTCTTCTGCAAACTAAGTGACATTCAACGTTTAAGTTTATGCACCTTTCTGGTATCTGGTCTAGACACGGAAGCCGCTATGTTTTTAAGTATATACTTTGGATTCGACAATTAGGATGGTACGTTCCGAGATGGCATAAATGACGCCTAGAATTTGATGTCAGGTTAAAAAGTCACCAAAGGCAAAAATAAAGCTATAGAGGGGCCATGAATAAAATCCTTTTCAACTAATCTTTAATCCTAAGGGGTGACGGGCTCAACTTTTTTTTGTATGGGGACCGAACCACTCTAATAAACATCATAAGGTCAATTCAAAAAGTGTTTTTCAGTTGGTCTAAAACAGTGATGCTCATTCAAGCAAACAATTGTTTATAAGCCCCACCCAGGGCTGACAGATTTGACGATTTATCGTCATTTTGACGATTTTTTGTTCCGAAATTAGCAAAGTGCCGATTTGCTGATTTTTTTCTAAAAAGTGACGATTTTTTTAGTCTCCAAAGTCTGAATAAGACATTACATCTCTGACACGTTCGTTTTTTAATCTTGGAACGATTAACAGCTAAACCTTAACAAGAGCGGAAGGCGGAACGTTTTCTAAGCCCACATATTATAAATAAAAATAGAGATAAAAACGCTGGACTGACCAAAAAATAACTAAATTGCCATTATTAATTAACAATAGCGGCCAACTTCACTATTAACCGATCTGTCGAAATCGGGTGTTCCAATTGCAAAGCGTTGACGCCGCTCAATTTAGGTATGTTTCATACAAATTTTATTGGCATGACACATATTGAAAACTAGAAAACGCGTGCCGCTTTTGTTTAGGTACGTCTGTAATATGAAAGTCTTAAGAAAATCTTTAAAGTGGTTATTTTCAGAGTACAAGAACAACAATGCTTTTCTTTCGTAAAACCATTATCGAATGAACCTTTTATGACTCTTTGTATGAATCATATTTTCAACAATTATAGGGCAAACATTTCAGGAATTGTAAGATAAAATTTACATAAGTCTCATGCGACTCTTGACATGAAAGACTCGTTAGATAATCTTTACCCACGTCTTTATCGATTCCCACAACGATGGAAGAAGCGTCTTTCGCTGTGTTACAATTTTTCCGGTGTAAGGAATCTTCTACGGTAAAAAAATGCGGTCATCGACTATCAAAGACGCTCTTTATGAGACTCCCAGTAGTAATTATGTTTTTGTTTGAATGTTTTTTTTTTTTTTTTGTAAAAATCGAACAAAAATTGTGAAAAAAAACTTAATTTTAAGTTGTCCGATTTTTTTTGACGATTTTTCGAAACGTGAAAGACGATTTTTTTATTTTTTCTCAGGAAATTGACGATTTCCTCATAAATTTAACTGGCAGCCCTGGCCCACCCCTTTGTTTTTTACGCTCATCAATTTAGTTGTTCGTCAGACAGCAACGAATGCACATGTACGGACGCTTTGTTGATACTTGTTCAAATACAGTGTGTACTATAAAATCTATGGACTTAAAAAAGTATTTTATAATAAACAATGCCTTTGGTAATGCCCAATGTATTTTATTGGGAAAATGTTATTAAAAGGCATTTTGATTCTTTTCACAGCTATTTGACTGGGTATACTGCTGAGGAAAAAAAATACTTTTTATTTTTTAGATTTTTTTTGAAAAATTAAAGGCATGGCTATCAGGAGAAGAAAATAACGAAAAAAATCGGATTTTATTTAAAAAAAGCCTTGTAGGGGTGGTCGCTTTAAATATTGTCAGGCAGGGTAGACCGTTTATTGACGGAGTTTTTATTAAAAAATTGCTTAGCAAAATTTTTCAGATGCTCAACTACAATATTAATTTGATAGAATCTGTGCCCTTGTCCCGCAGTACTATTGCGCGACGTACTGCGCAATTAGGAACAGCTCTAGAGTTGGCGATTAAGGAAAAATTAAGAAATTGTGTATTTTTTTCCTTTTGCTTAGATGAAAGTACCGACATAAATGATCTCTGTCAGCTTGTTATTTGTGTTCGTTCCGTTGATAGTGAATACAAAGTTTTCGAAACAATATTTTCTCTAGAGACTTTTTACGGAAATGTCACAGGTAAGTTGTTGTTCGATGTTGAATGTGATAAGCTTCTATCGATTGTAGATCCTAAAAAATGTGTTGGGGTCTGCACAGATGGTGCAAATGTTATGTCAGGTAGGTATGAAGGGTTGATCGGGCAGTTGAGAAAACACGGTTTTGATGTTAATACTTTTCATTGTGTTATTCATCAGGCTGCTCTAGCATCAAAATTTATAAGCGATTGCCCCGCAATGAAGAGCAAATAATAAATAAGATAAGAGGAGGACATCACTCGCTTACACATAGGAAGTTTGTTAGTTTTTTAAAAACAAAAAATGCCTTACACAATGACTTAATAATGTTTACCGAGGTTCGTTGGTTAAGCAGAGGCGATTGCCTTAACATATTATTTGATTTAAGGGAAGAAGTTCTTCAATTTCTGGAAATAGAAAAAACTGATAAATGCTTATTAAAGTCTCTTACAGACTATCAGTTTATTTCAGATTTAGCATTTTTGTCAGACACCACTAAATTTCTTAATGATTTTAATTTAGAGTTACAAGGAAAAGATAAGAATTTAAACGATTTGTCCAAAATACTATTTAATTTCATTTATTGTTAACACAAATTCAGTTGGGCGATTACACGAACTTTTCGAAAACTTCTTTAATTTTTAACCAACAAAGGAACATTAATACATTAGATTATATTAATATATTTGAAACGCTGTTTTTGAACTTTGAAGATAGGTTTAAAGATTTCAATTACATTAACCCACTTCTTGAGCTTTTTGAAAACCCTTTAAGTGTCGACGTTACTAAGTATGAGTTTAAAATACAATCAGAACTTATTATCTTACGAAGCGAAGTAGAAGTTCTACCGTAAATTGATAGACTATTGTTTTGGAGAACTTTGGATGACTCAGCCTATCCCGAACTCAAAAAAAATTCTTTAAAGATTCTTTCATTTTTCCCGTCAACATTCCTTTGCGAAAAAATTTTTTCGGACTTAAACTTCATATGTTCAAAACAGCGTAATAAATTAAATTCAGTTCTTTTAAAAAATATTTTGCTTTTACGAAACTGTCATAAAAGCATAAATTTAGAAGAGTTAATTTGAGTTTCGAAAAGTTCGTGTTATCGCCCAACGGAATTTGTGATATTAATAAATATAACACGGTTTTGAAATTAAATAGTTTTTTGGACAAATCATATAAATTCTATTCTTTTCCTTGTAACTCTAAATTAAAATCATTTAGAAATTTAGTGGTGTCCGACAAAAATGCTAAATCTGAAATAAACTGGTAGTTTTTAAGAGACTTTAATAAGCATTTATCAGTTCTAATTAATCTTTGTGTAAGGCATTTTTTGTTTTTAAAAAACTAACAAACTTTATATGTGTAAGCGGGTGATGTCCTCTTCTTATCTTATTTATTATTTGCTCTGCTGTCTTCAGTGCGGGCTTATCGATTATGAATATTTATTCTAGAGCAGCCTGATGAATAACACAATAAAAGGTATTAACACCAAAACCAACACATCTTTTCGAATCTACAATCGACAGAAGTTTATCACAAACAACATCGAACAACATTTCCGTAAAAAGTCTCTAGAGAAAACATTGTTTCGAAAACTTTGTATTCACTATCAACGGAACGAACACAAATAACAAGCTGACTGAGATCACTTATGTCAGTACTTTCATCTAAGCAAAAGGAAAATAATTCGCATTCTCTTAATTTCTCCTTAATCACCAACTCTACAGATGACCCTAATCAAAAAAAGTTTATCACATTCAATTAATTCCACTGTACTATTATAAATTTTATTAAATTAAAATATAATAAAAAAAATATTATTAAAAATATTAATAAAAATTGTGCGTTTTGTTTTGCGTGTCACTGTTCTTTTATATTCTCTGGCAATACAAATGCAAAACATTTTTGAGCACCCCTGGTCTAAAAGGTCGGTATACGACCAGTACTTTAAGGTGTTGCACATATCAGCACAAAGGCGTAATACACTCTTCTCTATTGTGTGGGTATGCGAAAAACTTTATCGGCAAATTAATTATCGCTGTGTTGTTTAGTAAATTGTTGACTGAAAAACAAAATGATGTTTACACCTTTTTTTTTTTAATTAAAACTATTCATAATCGTACATACTAATAGAATACATTAAAATAATCACTTACATTTAGTAGTGACGTAATATTTGGCAGCAATATTTTGATTATCAGAGATTACACCGAAGATCGCAAAACAGTCGTTGGTGCAAAAAATTATATTTTTGTTTGCTTAACTGCAAAAATTTGTTTACATTAAAACAAACTAAAATTCTTGCAAAATATAAAGAATCTTAATGGCTTGAAAATTTTGCCATAATTATGATATTTATTACAATAAATATAAAATGTCTTGCAAATTAGAAGCAGTTTATAAAACCAAACGAAACATTTCAGCAACATTTGCAAAATGTACAAAAGTTTTCAAATTTGTATATTCACATCACAAAAGTGGAGAGGATATTATGTGTTTGTGATGTTGTGTATTAAACTTAAAAATATTGGTACTTGACTATTTTAGTATACCGATTAGAGTTGTCAACCGATTAAGAATAATTCGATGAATCGATCAAACAAAACCAAACTCTTGCTCGAATAATTTTAAAACGACGATTTTCGAATAACGAATAAATCGATTAATTAATGTCGATTAATCGAACAATTTTTTCTTTTATTAAACAATAAATTAAATAAAAGCTTAAGGCTCAGTTAGCCGGGAGTAACAGTAACGTTGCAAAACAGTTGCTTCATTTTGTTGTATGTAAAGCAATTAGAACGATTATTGTTAGCAGTAAAGCTTCTTGCAGACGGTTGTCAGATCTTACAATGTTGTAATTTTTCTGACAATGGTGCCATTGTCAGATGCATTAATTTTACACATCTGCCAAATGAAAATGAGCATACAATGTTCACACAGTTGCAAGGCATTTTAAGACAATTTTAATGTCCACCGTCTGTACGAAGCTTAAGATATTATGTCTCAATATGTTAGAAATATATTGGTCTTAATTTTTTACGGTAAGGTTTAGTTATTGTTACTCCCGGCTAACTGAGCCTTTAAGATTTGATTTATTCTCATAAGTTTTTAGTGATTTTATACAAAATGTGGGAAAGTTAAGTACTCATAGTATTTCAAAAATGTATTTTATGTTCGTATTAAACAAATCTTAACAAACAATTGAGTAGGTGAGTTGCAAAACTCGTTCGTTACAAAATATAAAATACGAGGTGACACTTGATTCTAACAGCTCGTTTGGCGCTTTATGAGAAGAAATATACTAACTGTATCTATGCATGTCCTCTTCCATGTTTTTAGCACGGATATGCATCGATTGAATCAGAATATTTCGTCTAATAAAGCGCCAAAAGAACTGTTAGAATCAATTGCCATCTCGTATTTTTATTTTGTTTAAAACGAGTTTTACAACTCACCTTCTCAATTGTATCAGCTGATTTATTTTTAAATCAAACGTTAAAAAATTTTCAAAAAAGGGGATTTTTCAATTTCGGGTGAAAAGTTTTGAAATAAACTAAAAGCTTAAATTGCAATATAATTTATTAAGCTTGAGGTTTTTTTGTTTTATATAAAAAATTAAATAACATTTATTTATTTTTTTTTGATACACAACATTTTTCTATGAATTTCATATCGTTGTATTACTTAAAGGCATCGTAAAACCCTTAATTCCTTAATAATCCGATATTACTTTGGATTTTCGAAAGGCGTTGGCCTTTTATACTATATAAGTATGTATATCTTTACCATTTGCGTAAGTGTCACAATGTTACCATGGAAAATGATGTAGTGGAAGATAATCGAACGACATCAAGAAATGCCGAACTTAGTCCAATGGAAAAATACTGTTATGTTTTTCCTTTAATAAACGCGTTTGAGTTCTTTAAATTGCATATCCGAATAAAACACACACTTATTTCACTTAACAAACTTCATTAATTATTTTGTTCACAATTGTTAGTTACGAACAGAACCGTTTCTCAAAACAAACTAAACTAATTATACATGAGTCACCCCTTTTTATATTTCATAATTATTTCTAGATTTTTCCTGAACCTTCCCGTAATTACTATTTATTATGTTATAAAACCATTTCTAGAAATGACTGGGAAGTTCATATAGGAATTATTTTAAAATAACAGTTGTTTTGAAAATTATACATGACAATTTTAAGTAACTAATATGACATAAAACTATAACTAACAAGATAACTTATAACTATGACTAAAAATAATTCTTAGATAATTAAACTTTCGTAACAATACATTAAGTGAGACAGCGGCTGTTTTATAGAAGAAATTGTATACAGAAGTTCGGCTGAAGATGGTAGGCCGGCCAACGCCTTTCGAAAATCCAAAGTAATATCGGATTATTAAGGAATTAAGGGTTTTACGATGCCTTTAAGTAATACAACGATATGAAATTAATAGAAAAATGTTGTGTATCAAAAAAAAGAAGAAGTCATAGCGGATGGAATGGAAGATTTACCATAGTAATTTTTTTGTAAAAATAATTTTTTTATTCGTTATTCTCATCGATTAATCTAATAAATTTTTAGATTTAATCGTTTAATCGAACGAACAAAAACAATTATTTGAATTATTCGAACAAAGTTGAAAGGCGAATAATGGACAACTCTAATACCGATCAACTCGGAATCACTTTCTGAGTCGACCTAATGATGTCCGTCCGTCCGGCTGGCTGGTTGTCAGCCTATGTAACCTTGTGCGCAAGGTATAGATCGCAATTTTAAAGATAAAGTGATGAAGTTTGGTCTAAACTGTCATAAGAACAAAGCCTATTGAAAATGGTGAGAATCGATTCAAAATTTCGCATGGCTCTTATACAAATACCACTTCTAAAAATAACTTAAAATGCCATAACTTCCTTATAAATTTTGGTATTGATATATTGGCGACGATCATTTTTATAATAGCTACTATGTCATGCCAAAATGTTGTACTGGTGTGTCCAGAATTGACCATAAGTCTTATAAAAACCGTCTCTCAAAAATCGCTTTAAGGCGAACAAAATTCATATAAATGTTGATATTTGATATTTAGATAATAGTATATTAATCTTAAATTCATAGCATAATTTTGTTTTGGTGGGTCCCTGATTGGCCATGGGTCTTAAATAGGGCAGACTCTAGAAAACTTTTCTTAATATACTGTTCTGTAGGATATCAAATGGTTGGGTTTAACCAACAATACTTTTTTTCTTGTTGTTATTAATTTTGTACATGAGCACAACCAAAACAAATACTTTTTAAGTGACATAGAATGCATACAAAACAAATGCCGAAATGTTTTGTGAATGATTCCATTTTAAATTTTGCGCATAAATGTTATGAGTTGCTTTTTCACTAAATTAGGATCAATAAAAACAAAAAAAACTTTACAAGACGCTTTTAATTCGAAGCAAAACATCACTATAAAAAGCACATCAATTCGCAAATATTGGCTAAAAATTTTTGCAGCAACCTTTTCAATTTCGCTTTCTTTGTTTTCTTTTATATACATATGTATTTGCCTACGTTTAAAATAATGTACTTTGTGCATTGTTTTTGTTTAGATTTACAAACTGCAAAGTATAAAACGAACTATTGTAAACAGTCCTGGGTGATTTTCCCTTCTTTTGCATTGCCATTCTTTTGATTGAATTGAATTGATAAACAAATTTTTAAGTTCAAAATTATTGCATTATCACTAACTTTAGTACTTTAGATCAGTGTTCGGAAATAAGCAGAACATTTATTTTTATTTTAAAGATTGTTAGATATTTTCGAAATATATAATTTTATTTATTCAATTTATTCAATTATTATTTATTAAATTATTTGTGCTTGTTCTCAAATGGGTTCATAACTATTTTCAGGAAAGTAACGAACATTATATAGTGTTTTGTTCTTTGTTATTAAGCAGAACAATTGTGGTGGTTCATACTTTGTATTTTATGCTCTAAAGTTTTTTTTTTTTTACATTGATAAATGATTGACCGCACAAAAGATTTAATCAACGACCACCGCACGAATAGCTTGGGTATGTATGGTGTACATGTTTTGTTTGTGAAAAATTATTTTGATGGCTTTAAGCTTTTTTTCGTATATGTACATGAGCACAACCAAAACAAAAACTTTTTAAGTGACAAAGAATGTAAACAAAACCAATGTCGAAATGTGTTTTGTGAATGATTCCATTTTAAATTTTGCGCATAAATGTTATAAATTGCTTTTTCACTAAATTAGGATTAATAAAAACAAAAAAACTTTGTTTTTGTAAAAATTTTTTGATTTTCTTCACCAGCTAAAAGGGCGCTAAGCATAAACGAACGAACATTTATGTGGTGAACCGAACACAACGAATTTTGTGGTTAAAAGAAACAGAACGCAATTAAATATTCTCATATTTTTGTTGAGTTGGATGTGTTCAAAGGCCACAAATAGAGAAACATTTTTTCGAACCGAACACTTAAGAACCGAACACTAAAGAGCAGTACACTATGTTTATTTTTGAGCACTGCTTTAAAGGCACTATTTTTTGCACTTCGTTATTTTCCATTCAAAGTACATAGTGCATTATTTTTTTGATACAACTAAAGTGTATACCATTATTGCACTACTTTTGCATGATTATTAAAATACATGATAAATAGAGCATTATTATTGCGTTATCATTAAAAATAGTGTGAACATCAACCATGCAATATTATTGCTTTATCAAAAAAACTTATTTTGCACAATAAACTTAAATAAAACGAGAAATTTTTCTGGTCATATATCCCATATAAGCAGAGACCGTAACAATTATGACGTTTATCATAAATACCAAAATATCGTCAGCTCATTATTGGTTTGGCGCATATGCCAAAAAGTCTGAGTGGAAAAAATGACAAAGAAGGTTTACATCAACTTTTCTCAAAATATACCCGATAGAATTTTTTTGTATTATTATGAATGAAGTAAGACGTTATTTATATTTTATTGAATGAAAAAGTAATGTTTTGTGCCGCATACGCCACTTTTGTAAATTTATTTTTAAAAATTTGCTTTTTGTCCTGCATACGTTAACTTTCTGCTGTGTACTTGTGAACTTGTTGAGATAAAAGTTTCTATATTTACAATGTAATTAAAATTTATTATTGATGAACTTGATTTTTTTAATTGGTTTTATTTTACATGTCGTAAAATTATTGATGAATCTGCATACGACCATTAAAAGAAAAATGGCTTTTGCATTTAGGTCAGCAATTATTACATGGTGGTTTCATTGTTCTTGCTGGATAAATTATTATGTAATACTTACTAAATTGTATCTGGAAGTGCTGGTGCTAGTGAATTATTATTTAAATTATTATTATTAAATTATTTAGCTTAATTTTTTCGACCTTCTTAATATTATAAATGGCACAAAGAATTAATTTTAAGACAGATACGGACAATGTAGCTAAAAATTACAGACATTTAATTTATAAGAATAAGATAGGAAATTAAATAAGTTTGCAAAAATGTAATAGAATAATTTTTGCTTCCTGTGTATAATTTTTATTAATTTTCATAATTGACAATTTTGTTTTTTCATTAAATTTTGTTTATAAAAATTTGTTGGAAATATAAAAAAACTAAAAAAATCCCTGAAGAAGCTATCCATTGAGATAGCGAAATATTGGATAAATTTTAAATAAATATTCTATATATAAAATGGACCTTGAGCTTGAGAAATTATTGAAAGGAAATATTATTAGTATTTTAAAAAACTTTTTTAACAAATTAGTTTTCTTGCTGTCATTTTATTTTGCTATCGCTTTAAATTCTTTTTTTCTTACGGCAATGAAGCAAAGCAAAACTGAAATTTTTCTAGTTCGTTTTTGTATGAAGTATTTTTTTGCAGTCGAGAAACAGTGGCGTTTAGAGCAAAACGATACTCTATCAACTTTTAAATAGACGATATGGAGCAAAATTAATGCCTAATATCTCAGAAGCCATTAAAAATTTCCCGACAGGTGTGGATTCAGAAAGGGGATATTCAAAGTATAAATTACACAAACTCAATTTTGTTTAAAAATGGTCGGTAGGTCAAACCAATAATGATATATAATAATGATATATGTATATATTTTTTTTGGTAGAAAAAAAAGTTAATTTTAATTTGTTTTTTAATTTACTTTCTAGTTTTTTTAGACATTTTGTTGCAACTTTACACGAATTTTTCTCAAGAAATAAAAAAAATTAAGTTATATAAAGAAAAAAAAATATACAAAAAATAGAAACTGTCACAATTTTTTTTTAAATGTTATAATTGTTAGGGTCTCTGCTTATTTTTGTTTAAGAATACATACATACATACATAAAGAAAATTTCAAGTTTTGTTTATATTCGTACTCTGACTTTAAGTACGATTTGCATGATTTTTAATATAAAACTAAACGCAAAAAATATAAAACAAATCTTGAAAGATTAACCCCCAGTACTCATAAACGATTATAAAATTAAACATATTTTTATGAATACAGGCTACACTACATACATACATTCTTCTGTGGTTTCCTTGAATAATAATTGTATGTTAATTATTGAAGTTTAAGTTAAGTCTTTTTCTAACGTTTACGTCTTGTTTTGTGAAATAAGGGCCTAAATTAACTAACCTTTAAAACCATACAACCTCTGGTTAAAAAAACAAGAAAGTTTAGAAACTAATATAATTAATTTAAATTATAACTCACATTTAGATCCTGCAAGTATTGTCATAGTTTTGGCAATATGTTCGTTAACAGGCCTCTTATCCGGCTTATTAATATTGGGTATTGTAAAGGTAGGTCCTTACGATTTAACTTAAAAATTTGACAAACTTGAATCTGCTTTTATTTTTTAATTGTTAGAGACGACATAATTTAATGCTGCCCTGGCTTATTATTTATACTTTTGTCTTCTTGTTCCTGTTCTTAATGTTTTTCTTTGGAACTGGAGGATTTGATGATTCAACGACTGGAATATTTATTCAATTATCTGTAGGCTTAGTGATAATTAGTAAGTTTATTAAAATTTATTTTTGAAATAACTTTTTTGTTTAATATTTATTTACATTTCTATCTATTCTTTTTGCAATTAGTTCTTCAAATTTTCATTTTCCGCTTTTATTGGATTTTGTATAGAGCCATACGTCGAGAAAATACTAGCAAATTTGTTCCAAATATTGCAAGTCCTCAAGTCAAATATCAGGCGCAACAACTTTAAATATTTACGGCCTTATTTATAAAAAATAAAACAGGTTAACAAAAGGTTTATTAAACAAATTTTCATTCAAAATTCGTTTCATATTTAATACAATAATAGATAATAATTTATTTGTTTAGTTGTATTTGGGTTGTTCTCGAAAGGCTGGTTATCAGGTTATATGGTTATTTAGTTAAATTCATAACAACAAAATACATTTATTTAAATTTTTTTTAAATATATTTTGTCGCTGTATATATTCATAACTAAATAATCATATAACCGGATAATCCACCTTTCGTAAACAAACCCAATTATGTTTTAGGAAAAATACTCATATGTACTTAGACAATAAGATATTCACTTTTGTTACAAACTGTATATTTCAATTAAAATTATGTGTTCTTGGTCATTTATTAAAGGCAATTTAAAATTTCTGGCAACCTCTCACGCATTCTCAGCTCACAAATCATTTCTCATTCTCTGTATACATAACAAAGATCGTTGGTGATAAAATGGTAATACATTTTACAAAATAAAGTACTTTAAAATCATAAAGTATTGAACAAGTTGTTTTAAGAAAAATATTTTAATGAATTTAAAATGTTAAGTATGCCGAAAATATTCTGTTCTAATTGAGCATCTTTAAGGTGGCTTTAATGTGTAAATAATTCGAAATTTAATTTATTATATTAGAATAAAATATGAAAACCAGCATAAAAAAATAAAAGAATCAGTTGGATTGGTTAAAAAAGACATTTTACCACCTACATGTGTAATCCTTATTTGAATAAAAAAATTCGTGGCTGGCAACTCTTGGAAAAATAATGCAAAATAACAAAAACATAGTTTTATATAATATTTAGGCAAAGAAAATTGTTTGTTTGTTTACATAAAAACCTAGTATGTATATAAACTTTGACAAGTCGACCACCGGAAAAAACCACTTCCGATGAGTGAGGGTATAATAAGTTTGTCATTCCATGTGAAACTTTTTTTATATAAAGTATTCTGGCTTCTTCAGTTAATTTAAGTCGATTTAGCCATGTCCGCCTGTCTGTTTAAAACACGCTTACTTTCGAATATCATCAAATTTAATTTATTTTTTAATTAATATAACAAGTTTTTTAATTGAAATCAATAATTATTTTATTTTATGCAATTATCTGTGAACTACTGTAATTAAGTTTGGTACGTTAAAGTTTTATGGGACTAAAAAAACATAGGCCGCATACACAGCCTACTCTTGAAAAACTCTTTAGAACTTTTAAAACCGTAACAAATAATGTGATTGTAATAATGTTTGGTTTGTCACAGTTTTATATGAAGATCTGTTCATAATTTACCATATACATCATTTAAAGCGCACTCTCGAAAAAACTTTAGTATAAAACTTAATTTGACCTAATTAAATGTTTTGCTTCAGTTTTAGTCGTATTTAAGTGATTTTCGCGAGGGTATTTTATACCTATCGTTAATTATTCCATCGACCCTTGCAAAAGTAGAGTACTTTCAAGTAATAAATAAAACTAACTACTTAATACCAAAATTCAAAACTATTTTTTTAACTCTTAGGTTTTCGAAAGGCCGCTTTATACGGTACATATCAAAGATTATGACCCGATTATCACAAAATTACATGACGTAATTTCAGGCCATATAAAACTAAATTGGACCAAATTTAACCGCAATATTAAAGTTTTAGGCGTATTTAAATGATTTTTCCGAGTTGTCTTTATGTATAGCAAATATTAAGCCGCTCTAAACGAAATAATGTGGTGTGATTTCCCAAAACTATGACAAAATAAAATGGACTGCAATGGCGCTATTCGTTTCGATTTTAGGCAGTACTTAAGTGTTTTCCGACAGTGGGCTTTATAGGGGATCTATGGTAAATTGTGGACCGATATTTTCGAAAGCTAGAAGTGTGATTTCTGATCATATTTAATTGCCATAGACCATTTTTAATACAATATTATTATTTGTTAAGGCTTAAGGCGTGCTAAAGTGTTATAAAGTGGGCTTTATATTGGACCTATGGTAAACTATAGAATAATCTTCACGAACTTTCGCAGTATGTTTTCTTGTCTAAAAAAACCATCACAGACCAAATTTTACTACAAAAGAGTAATTTGTAGCGTTTTTAAGCACACTTAATCACATTAATATATTTGTATATATAGTTATGTTCCGAAAATGGGCTTTAATTGAGCCTGTAAGTTATGGACCGAGCTTCACTTCTTGGTCATACTTATAAAACGAGTTTTTGCGAAATTTAATTACAATCAGTTAATTCTGCCAACACTTATGCTGGTTTTTGTACCAGAATTATTAATTTTTTAAGATCGTTGTTCCATAAAACTTTTTCTATTTAATAGATTTTTCTAAATTACAAACCGAAGCTTTTTAGGATTACATGAAACAATTTGAGCATGTTTTTAACAGACGAACAAAGCTAAATCGACTTAGAATTACTCAAGGACCCAGATATTACATACTTTATGGGGTCTTAGATAAAAGTTAAAAAAGTTTCACATGAAATGGCCAGGGTTTAAAAAACTGCAGTCGAAATCCAAAACTGTCGAACAAAAATTTGTGGAAAACTTTTCCATTTTTGAGTTTGTATGACAGCGACTGTTTACATTTAATGAATCAGAAGTTAAAGCAACAGAATTTACAATTAACGCTTTCTGAAATACAATTGACAAATTTCTGATTTTACAATTGACGCTATATATCAAAATCGTAGTACTAAATAAAAATTAAAAAAAAAAAAAAAAAATTAATTAAATTGGTGAAACCGCTAAATTATTTACTAGGCTATCAGAATTATGAATAAAAGCACGGCTGAAAACAATAAAAATTATTAAAAGTTAAAAAAGAATTGTGTTTCTTATTTCGCAAAAGAAATAAAGAAGAAAAGGAAAAAAGGTAAGTTAAAGCACAGCCTATTAAAAATTATAAAACCCTGCTACATCTTAAAATACAGTTTTGTGTTATTTATTTATTTATTTCGTCTTTCTCCTTTAAGTTTTTCGAACAAATTTTTTACAAATTTAGTTATGTATATAAATTAAAATTAATTAATTTTGTCTGTCCACTAATGCGTTATTAATTAATTAATTGGTCCTTGGTAAATTAATTAAATTTACCAGGCTAGCAGAAAGCAGAATTTAGTTGATATTTAGAAGAATGCAAAAATAAATAAAAATTGTGAAAACATATTGTTAAAATAAATAACTAAACAAAATTAACAGAATCTCGTGGAAGCTTTTTAAAAATTATGAGAACCTGGTGTAGAAGCAATTTTGAACGAATTTAACGCAAAAAAAAAAAAAAACGAACGGACGACGCGACCCGGAACACACCACACACACACACACCACACAAGCAAAAATCTATGTAAAAACTCATTAATCTACCAGGCTGTCAGAAAACGTAGCACGATTAAAATTTAAAATAATCGAAAAATGAAAAAAATGAATTGCCAGATCGTAAAAATTAATAACAAGTAGCTTTTATGATTTTCACAGCATATTTTTAGGAGCATTAAAAAAATGAAAATGAATAAACAGTCAGCTTTCTCTTTACTTATGAGCACCTGGCATTAAGACACAACTTCAAACCGAAAACTAATAATAATATCTACTTGGTAGGGTTGCCAGGTTTTGTTGCCCCAAAATCTAAACTCTTTTTATCTTTGTTTTATTATTTCATGTTATTTTATTGTTTTAATAAGAATTTGTTTTAAAATTATGAAATATAAAAATAATTTATATAAATGATAAATTTAACACTATTTTTTAATAATCTTATTATCAAGGGTTTTTCAAAAAGAACTTTGTTTTCTAAGCCCAAATAAAACAAAAAATTTAGATGAAGATGATTCAAATTTCTATTACGAAGAGAAAAGTTCGTCAATTAATAATAAAATATGATATCTGGCATATTTTGGACGAGCACGCTGAAAGATGTCGATTCTTTCATCAAAGTTTTTAATCACTTTTTGGCAAAATGGCGGGTCTATTTCGTTAATCATATCACGGATTTTGAGTTTTAAGGCTGCAATCGATTCGATTGGCTCCGTATAGACTCTGTCCTTGACATAGCCCCACAAAATATAATTAACAGCTGATGTTCGTGAAATTATGCTATCGAAAAATCTGGTTTACAATAAATATATCGTTTCATTGGCTGTGTGACATGTGGCACCGTCCTGCTGGTGTTGGCACATTTTGTATCGAGGCTGTCGACTCAAATTTAATGACCAAATTCTTAACAGCGGTTTCAGAAGGACGATTATGTTGTCCGAAAATATCACGAATTTTACGAAATGTAACTTTAACAGAACCAGAGTTGTCAGATTTTTTTTCACCTTCATCTCCAAATAGCATACTGAAAATCGACAAAGATTTATTTTCCTAAATTTTTGGTAAAAAAATCGCCAAATAAAAGTTTTATATAAAAAAAATTTCAGCAGTGTATTTTACCTTTATTAAAATTTTCCATATTCAGTCTTATTCTAGTAGTGTGTTTATATTGTAGTAGACAATCGTAAAACGCTTAACATTTGTGTTTGTTACTTGAAATCGCATAATACGTGTTCTATAAATCTCAATCGCAAGAAGTTTGGCAACGTAAAATTGCAATAGTATTCTGAAGAGAACTAGAATTTTTGTAAGAAACTATGGCGGATCGCAAGCAAAACGCACGAGTTTCGGAACACCTTAAGAAATCTGGCTTTTTGCGATCTTAAATCGTTTAATTGTCATAAGAAGGCTGATTATCTTAAAACCTAAAACTTATGATATCAGTTAATACAATTTTGCAAAAGATTAATTTAATCAAGTATGCAAAATGAGTAGACTTTTACGCAAAAAAATCAGTTTTTATAGGAGTGGTTTTCTATGTGAATATAAGTCAGAATATCGTTTTTATTTTTTGTTTTTATTTGAAGCAAGGGAGAAATCTCTGTAAAGGTGTATTCAAATTGGATATTCGGAATTGAACTGGAATATTTTAAGTCAACTCAGTCTTCTTAAAGAATAAATTTTAAAAATTACCTTCTAACCCAGATTTTTGTTTTTGTTTTAAATGTTAGCTAGACGAGTCACTTTTGCACCCGCGTTCTACAAACAGGCAGTAAGTAACTTTTTTCTAAAAATTTTCTGATTTTTTCGCTATTTATTCCACTATTTTTGCATAATATCCAGCATACATTATTATTTATTTATTTTAAGAATACCATTTTATATGAAATCGAAAACGATTCAGTTTTTAAAATTTATTTTGCAAAATAAGTTTTTTGGTAAAGATCCGATGATTGATAAGGAAAATGTGCGAAAATATGTATAAGAAAGCTGTATTCCAAATTTCTATGGAAACAATTTTTTAATGTTTTCAATATTATGAATTTGTTAAAAATTCCAAGAAACAACTTAGCCAGTACTCATAAATTTTTTCATATAAATATGAAAAAAAGATAAAATGCGTTTTAGAAATCGCCAAAATAATCGCTAACTTTTTTAAATTTCGCCAAAAACATCGCCATGTCGCCAAACACAAAATTGCGTCGCCAATTGGGTTTATAAATCGCCACATCTGACAGCCCTGAACAGAACCACCATTTTCACAGTTGATTTTAAATATTTAATGCGATTTTCGAGCAAAATTTAATTCATTGTAACAATTGTCAATGAATCTATTCGTATTCGTAATACGTAAAAAAACTAAATGTCAAAACTATCATGTTGTTTGTGTTGCCACAATTAAAAAAACAAAGTTCTTGTTGAAAAATCCGATATAACCAACTACTTAAAATTAAGAAGTAAATATCAAAAGTCTGGAGTTTTTGTACTTCCACTGCACTGCATAGAAACCTAAAAAAATAAAAAAAATATATTATTTATTGAACATTTAAAAATAAATTCGATAAAATATTGTTGCAAATAATATATAGATAAGTATATAGTTAATCATAACTAGGGTTTGAGCTTTTTTGGCCTTTAAAAAATGAGATATAAGCGATATAAATCAAAAAATATGCACTTGAATTTTTGTTAACACATTTATTAGTGACAAAAAAAAAAAAAAAATATACATAATAATTACAAGAAAAACAAAAATAACATAAGAAATGTCAAAATTCATTCTCATAAACGTAAGTATGTCACAATAACCCAAAAGTAAAAGGTAAAATGAAATAAAACACAAAAATATAAAGAAACGCTTAAAGTAAAACAATCATGTAACTTAAGTCACTTGTTAATTAGATATTTGAACATACATTTAAAATTTATTAAGAACATAGATTTTTTTAATATTTTCATACGTAAATTTTTTCTCTTTTGTTTTCCAAAAGAAAATAAAAGGGAAGTGATAGGTGCATGATTAAATGCTGATAGTTCCTTTGTGAGATATTCATGCCAGTTTGTTTTATTGTTTTAAGTCCTTAATTTTTTTTTAAATTTTTATCAAATTTAATACAAATTTGTTTACTATAGACTTTATAGGGCGGATCGTAATATTCGTGCTAAAAAAACTCGTGCTGATGGTGTGGCAATATATATTAGGGAAACAATTAAATCAAATCTTGTATGTCAATTTGGTAATGGTGAGGAAATTGAGTACTTGTTTGTAAATATATTTACCGAAGGGAAGAAGTTAATGGTTGGTTGTGTATATCGTTATAATAAATATGTAGATTACTCCACTTTCTTGGAAATTATTGATTAAATAACAACATCTTGTACTGATTTAATAATTGCAGGTGATTTCAACTCAGATTTATTTGAAACCACTGATCTGTCTGATTCAATGTTGCAGTTTGGTCTTTCATCTGTTAATTGTAGCTTACCTACTCATTTCGCAAGCACTACGTGTACTCTACTTGATCTCTTCTTTGTTAATGATGTTTCCAAAGTGCTTTTATATGATCAACTGTCGGCACCATGCTTTTCTAGACATGATTTAATTTTTATAACTTATGACCAGAGAAAACAAAAAAAAGCAATATTCAATACTTTTACAGCAAAAAGAAATTATAAAAAAGCAACAAAAAATTGATAAAACAGCAAAAAAAATGTTTTATTCTAATTCTTCCACATCATCAAAATTATTACAATATACTATCATGTGGGCTTTTATGTTTTCAAATTTAAATTTTCTACGTCGATCTGTTAAAAGCGTTTTGTATAAAGTGAAGCTTCTTTCTACATCAACGGAGGTTGACGGTGCATATTTAAATTTGAGAATTTCATTAGAGGACAAACTTTTAACATATTCATCTTTTGGAACCGTACCAGACTCTAAAATATATTTTGTTTCCAAAAACTGCTGATATCCGGGATTTCTTTTTAATATTTTCTCAAATTTCTTTTTATATTGTTGGTCCTCGATCTTGCATAGTCCGTCAAAAACTGCCGATAAAGCATTAGTGCTCTCTGAAATTAATAAACCCGCAGTTTGCAATTTTTTTATAGCAACCAAAATGTTTGCAAAATTGTATTTTAGAAATGCAAGTTGAGAACTTAGTTCGGAGTTTTCAAATATTTTTTTGGATTGCACAATTGAGTCGGCATTTTGACTATCAAGTTCTAAAACAACGGCTTTAACTTCTTCAAGATGTTCAGCGTAGTACATTGCCGCTTCTAACCAAGTACCCCAACGAGTTGGGCATGGAGACTGTGGAAGTGCAACATAAGGATTCATTTTTAGAAAGAGTTGTTTTCTTCGCGGTGCCTGTAAAAATTTTGTTTTTGTAACATATATTTTTAACATAAATACATATGTATGTTTATATTAAAAAAACGCAAGAACTTTCAAGTTCTTTTTAATACACTCTTATTCCATTTTATATAATTTTCTTATAGAATTCTGTTTAATAGAGAAATATTTGTCATAAAATTCTTTTACTACAAAAATCATATTAAAAAAACGACTTTTAAATTCTTGCGTTTTCGATTTCCAGTACACCTTTGATTAATAGTTATATTTACCTTTAAGAAAATATTTTTAACATTGGAAATCAATTTATTGACATTTTCAAAGTTTGTTCGAATGAATTCAGCTAATTGATGGATACCATGTGCAAAACATGTTAAATGAAGCATTTTCGGATACATTGCCTTTAGAGAAGATATTCCACTTAGCATATATGCATCTGCATCCGTTACTACAAGTAACACTTTGTTATATTTTATGCCTAAATACAGAATATTAATATCAAATCTAAACTCGATTTCTTTTCTACTTTACCATTTGGCCACAATATTTGTAACGAATCATTACAAAATGCTGCAATAGATGCGCCATTTGCCGTTTCCAGTACTTGCATGTTCAATAAATAAGATTTATTGTCTTTCAATTCTTCTAAGACTCCAAAAATAAAATTTGCAACATATCTCTGTTCGCTGTCCGTAGTTTCATCTACAGAAATCCATATATATTTGTCTTTGGCTGCTTGACGCATTTTTTCTATAGATTCCCTATACAATTCTGGTATGTATTTCTGGCGGATGCAAGTTTCAGACGGAGTCGACATTTGAGAATATTTCTCAATGAAATTTTTGAAACTGGGAGAACTAACTTTTTTTTATTGGTATATTGGATTCTAACAATGCTTTACAAAGATCCTTTTGAAATGTTGTGGCAGTTGGAGTCACTGGATATTCCGTAATTAGTTTCTGTGGATGGTTCTCTTGCTTAGAAAACGCCAATTGGTGTTTCCCACATCTTATATGTTGATCCACATTAGACTTTTTCGAACAATTTATTTTGCAGCAGCATATATTGCAAAAGAGCCAATTTTCTTCAATTTTAAAGACACCTTCATATGTTTTTACCATTTTTAATAATAAATTTCTATTACTTTTCTCTTTCGGCATTTTTTAAACTTTTTTATTTATTTCTATTTTTAACAGCCTACTATGATTTCAGTTGATTGTTTTTAAAATGAAAACAGAGTTGCAAAAAGGTAGTAACGAAGGCGAATTCACTTTTATAGAGGAATTCGCCTTGGTAGTAAAATACGAAGTTTTTAATACAAAAATGGGAAGTTTAAACAAAAAAATCCAAAAATTGTAAAAGAAGCAAAAAGCAGCAGGTTTTATAAAAAACACCTAAAAAAGCAAAAAAAGCATTTTAGTCTTCTCTGCTTATGACTTTCATTTAAAACATAATTTCGAAACTTTTTCTTATCGTGATTCTAAAAATATCAATTATCAATTTTTGGCAGAAATTTTTCATAAAATTAACTGGGATTCTATATTTTATATGCCGTCTGTTAATGACCAGCTGAGCTTTTTGGAAACTAATCTTCTTCATATATATGACCTTGTTGTCCCCATAAGGACAAAAATAACAAAGAAAACTGCTAGACCTTGGTTTAACGTGTCTATTTAACTTTTAATTGAAAAAAGAGATAGAGCATATTCGCGTTGGGAACGATTTAAGACTCATGAGCTCAAATTAGAAAGGCTAAATCCGAATATTATGCTTAATGATATTATTACACAATTACCAATTCCTGCTCTTGGACAGCACAACTATAATTACCAGAGCCGTCGTGATATTTTAAAATTTTGCTGTGTAAATGAACCTGAGGTTTTACAAAATTTTATTTCTATTAAGTCTAATGCTATTGGCAATGATAACATCAGCCCAAAATTTCTTAAAATCTTACTTCCTCAGCTGTTGCCATTCATCACTTACATATTTAACACCGTCCTCATGACAAGTGTCTTTCCAAGTAACTGAAAACATGCGAAATTAATACCAGTTTCAAAGTCTAACTTTGAGTTCAGGCCTATAGAAATTCTGCCATTTTTGTCCAAAGTTCTTGAGAAAATAGTACATAAACATATAAGTGATCATCTAGTTCAATGTAATCTAATCAGCAGTAGATAATCCGGATTTCGACACAAACACAGTTGCATCACAGCTTTAATTGACGTCACTGAAGATATACGTTGTTCTATTGATGGTGGGAATTTAACACTTTTAGTTCTGCTAGATCATTCGAAAGCTTTTGATACTGTTGATCATTCCCTACTTTGCTCAAAACTTTACCATCAATTCTCGTTCTGTGACACAGCGGTATCATTAATTAAGTCGTACCTTGAAAATCGTTCTCAATCAGTGTTCTTAAATGACTCTTATTCTACCCTTTATCTGTTACCCGGGGAGTACCACAAGGTTCGATTCTGGGTCTACTTTTATTTTCTTTGTATGTTAATGACTTACCTAATAATATATTTCGCAGTAATATTCATTTATACGCTGATGACGTGCAGCTAAACATAAACACACTATAAATGAAAATGTATGTAAGCTCAATTCTGATCTTGACAACATTTATTGCTGGGCATCACGAAATGGTCTATGCCTGAACCCACAAAAATCCAAATGTTTTATAATCCGCAAACAAAATATTAATGTTGACATTCGTATTAATAATGAAAAAATTGAAATCGTAACATCGGCAAAGAATTTGGGTATTACATTTAACAACACGCTCAGCTGGGTTAATCACGTTAATATAGTAGCAGGCAAAACGTACTCAATGCTTTGTACTCTGTGGGCAACACACTTTTGCACTCCAGTTAACATTTGAATGCTAATTGCTAAAATTTATTTAATGCCGGTTCTTCTTTATGGATGCGAAGTTTATGCCTTTAGTGATTCCACTAGTAAGCAGAAGCTAAATACTAGGGTATTCATTTAATCGGGGTTTCGTTTTAATCGGTTAATCGCTCGATTAATTTACCGAGGTTTTGGTTTAATCGGTTAATAATCGGTTAATTTTGTTATTGATCGGTTAACCGATTAATAAAGTTTTGTTATAAACTAAGTAATTTCAATTAATAAAAATGCAAAAATTATTTATTATTGGAGTCTTTAAGTAAAAAAAAAAAAACAATAACATAACGAACAAAACAATTCTTGAACTAAAACGAGCAAACAAAAAAGTAATTCATTAATATGAAAAACATGTTTTATAGTTAATACATAATATTTTCATGTATTTATTAAAAAATTAACTGAGATTTTTTTATTAATTATTTCAATAGTTTGAGATTTTATAAAATAATCCTTTGGAAAAATAATTTGGTTTAAATGTTTAGAATTTAAGCGATTCTTTTCTTTAGTTTTGATAAAACTTGATTTGGAAACAATTCTTTCACTTATCGAAGATGTTTGAGAAATCGGAAGCAACCCATAATACAGATTTAAGATTACGCATTGCACATGTTTACAAAATTCCACTGTTTAATATGACGTCACTTTAGCATATTACACACATGTTTGTTTGCTTGTGTTTCTTTATTTTAGCTGCACTTATACGCTGATGTGACGTAGATGCGCACAAACATTTCATTTTTAAAAGCTGAATGCGTTATCTTAGTTTCTTTGTATAATGATACAGATTATCTAATTTCTCAGTCCTTTTCCAGGATTTCTCTCAACATATAACATTTTCCATTATGCCATTATTTCGGCTAATTTTGTTAAAAATAGTTTGTGTTACAATCGAGAGTTTCTTCTATTGTAAGGTCATCATCTGACTCATCCTGGCAAAGCTCAGCACCGGACAAACTAAAAAAATGTATTTCCGAACCCATAGTTTCTGTTTTTGTACTGTATTTTAAGAATTTATTGCTCGAATATATATACCTTTTTTATATGAGACGAAACAAACAATTAAAAACACTAAAAAATATGTTATAACACTTCAAAAAACTACAAAAATTTGTAACATCGGTTAATCGACTGAAATTAACCGGTTTAATCGTTAATCGAAAATTGCCAATTTTAAATTAACCGATCAGTTAATCGGGTAATAATTAATCGGTTAACCGATTAACGGTTAACCGAATGAATACCCTACTAAATACTCTTTTTAACAACATTGCTAGATATGTTTTTGGCCTTCTCACCCTTGATGGAATTACAACCTTAAGTAAAAAACTTTACAACTTGACTTTTAATAATCTGGTCAACATCAGGACACTTACGCTTCTGCACAAAATCGTGTACACAAAAGTGCCGTCATATTTATATAATCGGATAACTTTTGCAAGATCGAATAGGGGGAATAGGGTTATACCTATTGCACACAGATGTAAGATAACGGAATGGCAATTTTATTATAACGCAATCCACCTATGGAACAGGCTTCCGAATAAGGTACAAACAAACAGCAACGTAATAACTTTTAAGACCGAAATAACAAAATTTTGAATAATAATATAACGTAACTTGACACTTTAAACTAAACATTGTTTTTACTTTAAGTATTTTTGATAATTTATAATTAGTTTGTATTATTGTGATATTAAATTTGATTTTAATTTAATTTCATTAAACTTTTTTTTAATTTTTTGATCCTTAAAATTTTAAAATTTTTATACTTCTTTTTATATTAAATTGTTTTAAGTTGTATTAACATAACTTCTTCTAGTTCCATACTATAATTATAAGATGTATGTCTTGTTGTCTGGAAATACAGATAAATAAAAATAAATAAAATAAATAAATAAAGTTACTCATCTTATTTATGGCAATATCAATTAACTTATTTTGATTTCTCAATGGATTAGATTTCTTATTTCACAATAGTACCCATAATTTCAAGACACAAACATTATCTGAGCTTTTACATTTGGTAAATTGTAAATGTTTTTATTGATACTGCATCATCATTGTTGAATGCTTCGACCACATCTTTGAATTGGTAGAAGATTTCAGCATAACACATAATTGCTTTGAGCCACGTTCCCCACCTGGTTGTTAACCCTGAAAGGTTACTCTTCATTTTGGTACACTAAGGTTACTCTTTTTCGAATCGACGATCTTTTTAAAAAAAATTTCTAGCAGAACCATTTTTAAAGTAAATAATCAGCAAAAACTTTTTTAATTAAGTATTTTATTAAAAAATAAACTAAAATAAAACATAAAAAATAAAAGTTCTTCATCTATTTTAAAATTAGATACGAATTTAAACATTTTTTTGTGTTTTCAAATGATCAGCTAACGTTGTTGAAAAAGAGCGTAATTTGAAAACATATAAAAAAGTTGTATTAAAATATGTAAATAAGCTTCGTCGATTCGACGAACAGTAACCATCCAGGGTTAAAGGCTATGGAGGAAGATATAAATTGGAATACTTTTCTTTATATGCGGCAACACGCGAAGGTGCTGTAAAAAACATTTTTTTCCATAAGAATTCAATGAATAAATATAATCAAAGTTGTCTCTTATCACTTTTGCAACATGCTTATGGCAAAAAAGCAATTAAAATATGTTTTTTTTTTTTTTTTCAAAATATGCAACATATGTATGCAATATGAGCAATATGAGCAAAATATGCAAAAATATGCACAAACAAATCGATGCCATTGTACTGCAAATTTCTTGATTCGCAAAGATATTTAGAATATGGAAATCTCAGACTGACGACAACAAATATGCATTTGCAAAGAAATCCGTGCCTTGATCATAACACATTAAGAATATTTTCAAAATAGAATAACGATTTGTTATGACATTTGTATATACGAGTACATACCGTTATATGATAAAAAAAAGCTCCAAATTAAATTATCTGCCTGTTTAACGATTTCGACCATCAACGTTCGCATACAAAATTCTAAAATTTGTTTTTGTTTTAAATTTAATTTTCTATGCGAACTTTAAAGTTTAAAATCGTTAAACATACAAATATTTTGATAATTATTTGACATGAAAAACGAATTTTAAACATAAATTGATATTTAAATAGAATGTCAACCGATTTGAACAAACGAATACACCAGTTTAAAGATATTTACCTACAGAAGTGCACAATATATATTTTATTAAAATCTGTTAATTATTTTCAGAGTTCTAAGCATTCAAACTTTCTACTTCCACATATGAGGAGGTCCATAACAAAACGCAACAATTCCATTTTTTAAGTTTAGTGTTTTTTTACTGAATTATATTGTACATACTTAAATCCTAATTGTCATTGTTTTAACAAATTTTTTTTACTTTGAAGCGGATCAAAACGCAACTATTTTACATACAAACATACATTGTACTGGCTTAAATTCATCTTTCTTTTGTTCATTTATCCAAAAATTTTCAAAGTGGAATTATTCCTTTCTTTGTTTGTCAACCGAACGTCAATGGGGAGAAAAAAGTATCAAAAAGGGGAAATACTTACTTTACTTTAGAAGCGTAATATTATAGAAGAAGAAAATTTTTGGTATTTTTTTATTTCATCTTATAAAGATAAAATTACACATGCATGGTCCTGGGTGATTACAAATATGTAAGGGGAAGCTTTTTGGTACTTTTTCGTTCTACATCTGGTTCATTTTCGTTAATATTAGACATAAGAACATAAAATTATAAACATTCAATGTCCTGAGTGGATGAGAATTTATAAGAGAAGACTTTTTGATACTTTTATGTTTTTCAATTGAGACTTTCTAATATTTTTTTATATTGAACTTACAAAACTAAATGAATTCACTTGAAAGATAACATATGAACCGGTGGTTGGTCCCTAGCAATGTCAATCCACTAAGACGGAGAAAATAAATCCTCGTAATATGTAAATTCATATATACTTTGATGTACCATGTTTTCTTTATATTTACATAAACATTTATGGACGAATTACGACCATTAGGCAAATACTAGTTTAAATGAAAATTATAATAGTTGGGTTAAAATATAATTTAAGTCGCCAAATTATTTTGGACACAGTCTTTTTACAGTTCAGGATTTTTAGAAAAAAAAAAATAATAAATAAGAGAGAATTTAGTATCTTTTATCTTCCCTTTGTAAATAGCTATGTGATACAAATAAAATGATAAAATCAATATATCTAATTTTTGTGGCGGTAAGTCAGTGTTGCCAGAAGTAGGGGAAAATCCCTACATGTAGGTATTTTTGATACTAATATAGAAGCGTAGGGAAAATCGGACAGATTTTTTATAATCTTCAAAATGTAGGGATTTTTCGTCATATCGCATTAATTTTGAAATAAATGCAGAAATACACTTTTTAAGTGATATTTTCTTGTCCAAAAAAATGTATTTTTCCTTAAATCGCTTAAAATTATATTTCCTGAGTTGTTTATGGTTTTAAAAGTTGGCGACAGTTATATGTGTGTATATGTTTTTTCTAAGATATCATTCAATGTTGAAAGATTTAATTGAATTTAATTAAGAGTACATACATATGGAGATTTCATGTCAAGTGACCCAACTTTTGAAATTGATGTCTTCCGATTTGGATGAAATTTTTACCAATCATTAATGCACTGTCCTATTGGATAGTAGCTTAGACACAAATTTTAAACAATATCGGTCAAAAAGATTCTGAGTTAGAGGTGCGCTCAAAACTACTTATAGGATAAAATGCTTGTTAGGTATGTTACATACCGTTTAGGTTTTTATTGTTTATTTTTTATTTTTATTGTTAAGGTTTTAGAAAAACTTACGTACAAATATGAAAAAATTCAAAATAGTGCATATCGTCGGTCACAGGTTGACAACTCTTAACTCGCAAAAAAATCGAATCGGGGTTTTGATGCCAAAAGACTGTGTCTGTCCCTCTGCATGTTAGTACGTTTCATTTATATTTTTACACCATCTTACAATAAATATCTCCTACTAATTTTGGTTTTTTTATTTACTTCCAACACGGTTTAGTAACGGAGTAATAACGTTTTTTTTTGTCTCCTGAAAAGTACAAAAAAACATGTTAAGAGTTGTCAACCTGTGACCGACGATATGCTAAAAATTTGTTTTATAATCGTCTACCTTCAAGGAAAAACCCTTTAAATTAAAAAAAAAAAAAAAAAAAATTCAAAAATATTTAAACAAAAAAATTCTTTCGAAAGATGCAAGAAGAAGCTATCTAATATGTTCGTGACAAATTTTGCTAACACCAATAGGTAATAAGTTACGTGGATGAGAAAGAACACATTTTTGACCAAAATGTCAAATTTTGCACTCTCTAACTCAGAAACTCTTGTCATGAAATATATGTATTATTTTTTTAGTTTTGTACTTAATTTTTGCCAAAGCTTTAATATACATATTCGAATAAAATTTATTTTTTATAACTTATGTTTTTTCTTCTATTTTAATGACGATAATGCGTAGGGATTATTGTAGGGGAAATTTTTCCAACGTGTAGGGAAAAATCGGATTTTTTTTTTAGCATGTGTAGGTATTTTTTCGAAAAATCCACTGGCAACACTGCGGTAAGTATAAAAAGCAAACAAACCTTTTATATAATTGAGAGTAATTTCGTCCTTTTTTACAGGATTATCTTCAACTTAAAAGAAGGATCGAAGTACTTTTCACGATTTTATAAGCGACTTTTTGGGAAAAGAAATTTTTGGTAATTTATATTGAAATTACTACGATTGATTTTAAGGGTTCTTTCTCTCAAATTTAAATGTCTTTAATACATTTTTAACGGCCAATTTCACCAAGTTCAGTTAAAACTAAATATTTCTTTAACTTCCAGTCAACAATATATTTTTGACAGCTATAACTGATAGTTAATTATAACTAAACTTAGAGAAATTGGTCGTAAGAGCCATAAAGTCATTTTTTATACACGGAAAGAATAATTAACTAAATATGGCCTGATTCAAGAAAATTTTGCTTGATTCTCGTCCAAGCCAAAAATTACGTGTTTTAATAAAAAATTGCTTAAGCGACATTATTTTCAATTTTAGTTTTTTTTTTTTTAAATGACTTTATTGGCAACACTTGCATTATATTCTAAAACTCCATGGTCACATCAGGTACCGTTACGATTTTATAGCAGAAACAAAATTATCGTAAGCGACCACCTTCATACAAAATTTATAGAAAACTAAATTAAAAAAACCTTCTCCTGTAAAATTTTGTTTTTGTCACTTAAGCTTTTTTTTTCCGGTAATTACTTGATATGTGTTGGTTGCCTGGTTTAAGCAAAATGTTTCTTTATTTAAGAAAATTTTACTAAATACGAACAAAATAAGTTAAAATCCAGAAATTATTTTTGGATATTCTTGTTCTAAGACACGAAATTGATTGCTTTAGAAAATAAACTTATTTTCGTGTATATTTGCAGTTTTGCCTACTTTTTAAGACCAAAAATAATTATTTTTGGTTCGAGCATAAAATCGCTACAGAAGTTAAATTAGAAAAACCCATAAAAATTTTTAACCCAAAACTGACTTAATGAATTATTTACAATAACATTTTAAGTAAGAGTTGGTTTTCTTTGTTTTAATGATTTTTTTGTTACAATAAAATGTACATCAGTAAATACTTTGTGTCACGAAATATTGAAATTATGAATAGAATTAAGTTTATTGTTAAATAAATTGTTTTTTTGACTTCCCCAATTTTGTGTTATTTTTAAGAACACCTCAAAATCACATTCCTGGTGAAATTTGACATTTGGTTGATTACTCCTTCAAAGGAGTCGTTTTTTATTTTTTAATTCATTAAGTGGCCAAAATTGAAATTTTTGCTGTGAAATATTCGTTTTTATATGGTTTTTTTTTTATCAGATAAAGATGGAAATGAAAAAAAAAGTTTTTTTAATTCAGATTTTTTTTTTTTTTGAAAATGTGTAATTTTTAAGTTATGGCGTCTTCTTTTATGAGTAAAATTCTGCCTTTTACATTTTTTATGTTCTTTTCTGAAAAACATGTGTTATTTTAAAAGTGTTAAGCGTTCTTTTCTGATGATGTTCCCTTTAAAATTAAAAAAAAATTTTAATATTTTAATTAGGCTTAAGTTCATTAAATTTAATTTTCATTAAATTATTCTTATGAAGAAAGGAACTCTACAACGTGAAAATTAATTAAAATTGTTATTGATAATCTTTCATTCTTTAACGTGGCCGGGGTTCGAAACGCGGCCGGCAGGTTACCATGACATGTTTCGATCGCAACCAGTCGATCTCCCAGATCGCCACGGTCAAGAATGAAAGATTATCAATTACAATTTTAATTAATTTTCATGTTGTAGAGTTCCTTTCTTCATTAAAATAATTTAATGAAAATTAAATTTAATGAACTTAAGCCTAATTAAAATATTAAAAATTTGGATTAAAAACCATAAATAGTTCAACAAAATAACCACAATACTAATTAAAAAAAAAAAATGCTACATGCTGAACACTCATTTTAATTAAAGGGGCATGAATGCAGGGCTGGCAGGTACTTTTTTTCCTTGTCCCCAAAAAAAAAAAAAAAATATCCCCAAATTCCCAAATCTCCAAAAAAACAAAACCTTTAAAAGAGTAATATTTTTTTTATTAAAAAAAATAGTTAGGAAAATGTTAATAAGAAATCCTCAAATAAAAATTTTTAATCAAAAAAATCATTATAATTTGTTTGTAGCGACTGGTTTCGGCACGTTTTTTTAAATCCTTTTTATGCGATTCTAGTGAGGAATAACAAGCAGAACAATATGCTGTTATTAAAAACGAATGAGCCAATTTAATAGAATTTGGAGCTTGTTCAATCGGTTTAAGCCATCCTTATAATTAACAATAAAAACAAATATATCCGTCATTTATTTAGTACTTCGATGGATCATAACTACTAGCCAATAGCCTAGCATTTTTTTCCCAATCTTTATTATAGGTATTGTCTTTCATATATACTTAGTTTTGGGGAATACATACATATTTGCTTCAAACTTGTCTTTAAAAAATCAAAAACTTAATGTGTTGCCAACGGTTTAAGATTCTAAATTACATAAGTTTATAAAGTACCTTTTAGAACCTTAACAAAAATGGTAATCCTAATTAGGAACCTTTACACTATATAAGAGTAAGATAAAAGTTTTGCTACTTTTTTCATATTTGATATACGAAACAAAGAAAAATAAGCGTAAATAATAAAAAAGTGTAAAATCCCCATAAGATCCCCGAAATTTTTTTTAAACCCCCAAAAAAATCCCCAATCCCCAAATTACTTTCTTTGTCCTTTTTGCTCACATGAAATTCCAAACTTTGGGGATAAATCCCCAAGGCTGACAGCCCTGCATGAATGCAGCACTAGATCAAGGCGAATTCAGTACAAGGTGGTGGCAAGATTCGAGCCGTAAACACTAACAATGCAATAGAAAAAACATCTGTTGTTTCTGTTGGATTTGGATTGTTTTAGTCTTTTCACCAGCTGTAATTGAATTTACCTTGCGCTAATTGTACTTTATTGTTTAATGCCGAAATTTGTGTTCTTTTGTAAACGTAAAATATAAAACACTTCTTAAAAATTAGGGGTGCATTTAAAAATGTTGCCAAGTCACATGTAACACTTTTTTGAGAAAAGAAAACGCCATTATTTTTCATCATCCACAAATATTTTTTTTTTTGATTCTAAAAATTACATACCGATTTTTCAAAATAGTAGTTATGTTGGGTGGTTTGATTTAAAATGGAAAATGATTTGAAATTAAACGACAAACGTTTGATAATTATTTGAAAATCAAGGGGAAATTATTTTCAAATTGAAAATTGCTTTTATTTTCAACTTGCTTTCAAACGTAATTCTCAAATGTTTTTCAAATGTCGATAATAAAAAAATGTGGATCATAAATAAAATATTTTTTTTTTTTAAGTTTAAGTTTATTATTTACCACCATAGCTTAACAATTAAATAACGTTCTTTCCGTCCTCTAATTCTTGCAAAGACGAAATATTTGGTTCCCTTTTATTATGAGGGTTGTAGCACCGCGATCTTACAACAAACTTAAAGTTTCTTCACTTTCCCGTTTTATTTTTTTTTTAATTACAATTTTTATTTTTCACAAGAAATAAATCGTTCACTTGTAAAACCACGAAGTAAAAACTTAACTTTAATGGCCAAACTTAGTTGTGATTTGAATTTTACATTTGATATCAATTTGACATCAAATTGATAAAATATTTATTTTCAAATCATTATCAATTTGAATTTAAATGTAAAAATCAATCATCAAAATTGAGAAACGTTTGAGAATTGTGTTTGATGTTAAATGATAAAGTCATTTCACATCAAAGGTTTGACTTCGTGTAGAGCATTTTTTTCTGTAAAAAAACATAAAAAACCATTATTAAGAAAGTTGTGAACAAAAAACTGAAAAAAATCTTTTGAAGAAGTAATCAAAAAAAATTCAAAATTTACCCGAAAGGCCCTTTTTTTTAGACCACCCGATTTGGCGTGGAAATAAGGAAAAATTATAAGTTCTAACAAATCAGCATTTATCACATTTTTGGTTAATCATTAATAAGAGCTTAACGACATTTTACTAAATAAAAATGGCCCATGGGTAAATTCTTTATGTAACAGTTAAATGAAACAAAGATTTACAAAATTAAACCACATGAGGCGCAAAAGAAAGATAACAAGAGAATCAAACTTACCCTATCAAGAATCAGAGTTACACAAAAAAAAAAAAAAAAAAAACGACAAATGGAGTAAATACAGCAACTAATAGAAGGACACACAATTAAATTGATATGTCACATAACGTTATGTAATGATATTTGTTTACTTAAACCACCAATACATCATCCACTATTAAGTTTTCCACCAACTAACTTTTCCAACAGCACAAAAGACAGCTTTCAACTACAAGTTTTGTGGATAGTAGCAAAACGTTGTTATCATCAGCTAAAACACAGTCATTTTGAAAAAAAAATCAGAAAAAAATCCTTTTGAAAAACACAAATTGAAAATGAAAACTGTTTGCAAACAGCCAAGTCAACTTAAATTCAGTTTTCCTCTCTCTTGCAACATCAAATGATATGAATAAGAAAAGGATTAAATGAATGAATGACTGAATGGCACAGTGAATAAATTGAAACCAAACCATATTTATTCACCCAAATTAATTTTCAAGTATTCATATTTTTCCAACTAAAAGTTAATCTGCGTGTCACTCTTTGATGGGTCAATTAAACTCAATTCAAACTGAAATCGAATTGGGTCTTTTTTCACCATTTATCCACGTCCTTTTTTTTTTTTTTTTTAAGATCAATCATAAATATTTAACACAAAACTGGTGAAATGAAATATGAATAAAAATATCTGTTTAAACACTTTTTATATTTAATAAAAATTTCTAGAAAGGAAGTTTTGCCACTAATGTCTAAAGTATTCTGTTCGTAAAATTAACTGAAAATCATAAAATAAGAAGTACCGGGTATGTTCATTAGGGAGAGTTTTCATTATTTACCCATGTTATGTCAAATTAATTTATTTGATTTGATTTGAAATAACACTACAAGAAGAAAAACATTTATTATTTTCATGTTTAAAAAGTAAAATTAAAAGCAAAATTCCCATTCAATTTGTTAAATTGCATAAAATGTTTAAAGTGTGAGATTTCTTCTGTAAACAAAGGGTGCAGTAAAACAAACATGTGTTACGGGGTAATTAAATAATAATTTCTCTTTCTCTCTCTCTCATTAGAAAAACAACAGGTGTCTGGTATTTTTTTAGAAATTCGGCACTTTTAGGAAGTAAACGAGTAGAACCTGTTTAATGTAAAATAACTGAAAATTAATTTGTTTTTGCGGAAATCACGGTTGAATTTTTGAGAGGAAAATTTAAATTAAATTTTTCGTTAAATTTCAATGAAAAATAAGTAGACCTGTAGTGAGATTCTACAACTTTTAACAATAACAACAGTTGTTATAATTGTCAACCTGTTTTGTTGTTTGCACTAACCCTACTTGCAAGTAGTGTATACGTATTATCAACGAAAAATCGACAAAACAGCCGATTGGCTGAAAGTACAAAAATAGTGTGATGAATGTTAGTGAAAAAGTGTGAGTGTATTGCGTTTTTCGAACTTTCACTTGCATGTGGAAACGGGGGGTAACGATTATGTGATTCTGTAAATTGTTGTTAACAACATAGATAAAAATTAACGTCAAGTGGCATCACTGTCAAAAAAAATGGCCAAATAACGAAAAACACAAAGAGGAATACAAAAAACGTCAAGTAGCATCACTGTCAAAAAAATGGCCAAATAACGAAAAACACAAAGAGGAATACAAAAAAAAAAAAAACAAATAAAATTATTAAAACTAAACAGAATTTTTTTTAGTTTTTTTTTTTTTAAGAAGATAAGCAAAACATTTTACTATTAAATTAAATGCAAATTATTTAATGGCCATTTTCAAGTTATATTATTTCTTTAAACTTAGTTTTTTTTATTTTTTCGACATTTAACAATAAATAAACAACACTAAAAAAGTTGTCGTTTACTTAACACAAACAGCTGACTTTACGATAACAAGTGTTGTTTAAAATGTTACAGAATAGCAAAATCGTCAATTTGCTTGTTAAATTTTTTAACAATGACAACTATTGTTAAAATTAATAACAGAATCGCACTACTGGCTTTAACTGAATTTTCATTTACTTCATATTAAAATTTCAGTTAATTTTACGTACAGAATATTGCTTTAAGAAGCGACTTTTTGAGGTCTCCTTACCGTGAATTTGGCTTTAAGCCACAGCCAACTCGTTATCCTCGATGAACTCTCAACCAATTGTTAGACTGAAACCGAGGTTCTACTGGATCCAGTGGTACCAGATATGATCTCTGGTCAGCCTCGATCTCTAGAAATCAGTAAATTTTGAATTCTGCCTAATGTATTGGCAGATGAATAGTTGTTAATTTTTAAAAATATATTTTAACCAACAAAAAATCTAACTACATTATTTCTTGGTAGTTTTTTTTTTGAATAACAAACATAAATGTTGGAAAATAAGATTATTCGCAAAATAACTATATTTTTATTCAATTTAAACAGTACGAAAAACGAATTTAATAACCCACAATCAGTTACTGTAATAATTTTATGAGTGTTGCATCGTATTTCGGCAATGCTCCAAACAGATTTATGCAAGATCAATGATCTGAAGTAATTCCAAATATGTTTACTCGCAAATATGGTTTATTATCCGGGGTATGCTGGAAATCGAAAACGTAAAACGCAAGAATTTGAAAGTTGTTTTTAATACACTTTTAATATAATTTTTATAATTTTTGTTATAAAATTCTGTTCAAAAGAGAAATATTTGTCACAAAATTCTTTTATTACAAAAATCTTATTAAAAAATGACTTTTAAAATTCTTGCGTTTTACGTTTTCGAATTCTAGCACACTTTTGTATGTTATTGGGACTGAAAAAGAATTACATCAATATTTAATTTTTTCACCTAAAATCTGTATAGCAACATAAAGCGCCCACTGTATTTAAAGTAGTTGCCTACTTTTTAACGGAGCTTAAAGCCTACATCCTTGCCTATAATTTATCCATACATTTATTGTGGATCAGATTATTAGTTTAGAAGATATGATTTTTTCACCGCGGTTGGCCTTCGGCGGTTAAACTACTTACTTACAGGAGAATGGTATTCTTGGCATGCAGCAAGCTATAAAATAGTCGGTCTGAAGCGATTTTTTAAAAATTTAATGCTTCGAAGACACATGATTCTCTAAAAATATTGATATGTATCCTTTGTTTAATTTCAAATAATAAAAAATTAGATTTTTTAATATATCTCTACATATGTGACAGCGCATAGAGAAAGGGACCTAAGGGTAAAAAAAATCAATTTTCACTTTTTTTTTGATATGGACAACATCTGAGCATCGAATGAGACCGATCCCATGCCCCAAAAGTGTTCCCTCCCAGAGATATGCGCGTTTTATGAAATTGAAGTACACCAAAGATACACGTATTTAAATCTTTAAAATGGCTCTCCTGAACAAAACCGGTTTTTACCCTTAGGTCCCTTTCTATTTTGCGCGTCACATTTTATATGCATGCTCTTTGGGCCGTGACTAGTGTTTCTGTGTAGTTTGAAGTTCGTTTGTGAAGATGGCGCAATATTTAGTTTTTTGTGTCTATGGGCCGTGAGTAGTGTTTCTGTGTAGTTTATCTTCTTATCTTATCAACCGGTTTTCTTAAAATTTGACATGCAGACACCGTAACATCTAATCATTAAATTTGTGATTTGATGGGAAATAGGGCAAAAGGGATAAAGGGGATAAAAGCTCCTCCTTCCTATATATTCTTAACTAATCAACCGGTTTTCTTAAAATTTGACATGCAGATACTGTAACATCAGAAAGGAAATCAGTAATAGGGCGTGAAATAGGATAAACGGGGTAAAATCTCCCCCTCCTTATATCTTCTTAAATAATCAACCAATTGAAATTTGGCAGGCAAATAGTGTAACATTTGGAAGGAATTATAGCCTATATTTTTTATTATTTAGGGAGTGAAATATGGCAAAAGTGGTAAAAGCTTCCCCTCCCAATATCTTTTTAACTTATCAACCCGTTTTTTTTTTTTTTAATTTGGCATGCAGACACTGTAACATCTGAAAGAAGTAAATTATATGGCAAAACAACGTTTGCCGGGCCAGCTAGTATATTATATATTTAAAATGCGATTGCAAAATAAAAACACGATCTTCGCATAACTTTTTACAATTTCGTTGTGTTGTTCGGGAAAAAGTCCAATTAAGACAATATGGGAGTGCAAGTTTTCAGTTCGAAAGTTTCCAGATCGAAATTCCGAATGATATTTAATGATGATTTTAGTCAACAGAATGTCCTTGTATGAAGAAAAGAAGCACAACACTTTTCTAATTTGCTACTTAACAAGAAAGTCAGCAAAACTCTTAATTAAGAGCGTAAAACACAAGAGCTCTACTTATTTAAAATATAGGTTTTCACAAAGTGGGGTTTTGTGGTATTATTTAAAAAAAAGAAAAAAAAATTCAATAAATAATAAAAGTTGTATTGAAAAAATGAAAAATTTTCTAATTTTTACTTTTTTTATGCTGTATGCACTAGTTTGTTATGGCAAATCCCAAAATCTATATCTGTCACTTTGACTTAAGTTCTATTGACCAGAAATACTTTTTTACATATTTAATCTCTAGATTATTTTATTTTACAGGTTGCAAATACTTTAATTTAAAATTTTTTATGTTTGTAAATTTATGAGTTTTGTGCCATAAATTTGTAATTCGTTTAAGGATAAAAGCCAGGGCAAGTTTTGTTTCAACTTTTCAGCTTAAAAAAGGAATTTTTGCATATTAATGTATTTATTAAGTGCTCTATGGTAATCTATTGTTTTCATGGTAAAACGATCTCAACTCCACAGTTAAAACCAGCGTTTAAAAAAATGCATTCAAAGTAGAGAAAGTGCAATTTCTTCTAGTTCTTCATTTGGCATTGGCCAAAAAAAAAGCTGTTGATTTTTCTTCTCATTCATTAAATGTCAAACCAACCCAAAAAGCGAAAAGTTGTACTCAAATTTTTGTTTTTTGTTCTTAAACCTTTCCTGGTCAAAAATAATTTGAGCCGAGCTAAAAATCTAAAAACTTATATTTAAGGCAATATAATGGTGCTGAAGCCAGGAAAATTTTTAGTTTTGATCTAGGCCATCTCCGCTCAAAAATAAAGAAAAAAATGCAATCTCTATATAATAGTTATCTGTTTGGTCCCGGCGCTGCTCGGAATTTTCTAAATAAAAATAAAAAACTTAAATACTAGAGAATTTTGTTAATTACTTGACCCCAGCGCAATTTACCGGGTCAAAATGTTATAACGAAACTTATTTTTGTTTAATAAATATATTTTGTAAATTTCAACCAAATCGTATAATAAATAAAAAAAAAATATCACGGCAACAGCGCCACCTATCGGGATTAAGCTTAAGAAAAACCATGGTCCGACTAAAATAATTGATTTTCCAAGTTTCGTGTTTGGAGTTTTAGGAGCACATACACGGCACAAACGTTTCTATATATATAGATTAACTTTAAATTTGTACATGTATATGGTACAATTTACCCAGTAAAAAAAATTTGGGTTTTTGAAGCACTTAAGAGAAGAAGCGCATAATCGAGCGCTTCAATAAGAGAGCTCTTATACAGCAGTAAATAATAAAGAATAAAATATACAAAATAGCTGCTATTTTAGTGCTGACAACGAAGAAGGTGTTAAAGCGAAAAAAAATATATATTATGGTTTACGAATATATTCGACAAAAACACGGAAAGGGTTAAGTTGTTGATCGACATCGTAGGACAGGCTATAAGATTTTGATTAACTATATGCAGTTATATTGCCAGGATATCACACTATTTTTGGTGCCTCATCCACAAGTCCTCGGTCGACCTGAACCTTCCTATAGGAAGGCGAAAGCTTCCAGAATCTACTCCAGAGTGTTTTGGTCTCTAAAACGGCTAGTAAAACGTCTGAGTTTTGAATGGTTCTCTACCAGACAAACACGCAAAAACTGTAAGGTTATAAACGAATGCATATCGTAAATGCTGAAAACCGCAAAAACCCTAAGCCGGTAGAGTTACACACCGCGTCCAGTCATTTTCCTCGTGAGCTGTTTTCTCAACCAGAAAAGTTTTACGAATGGCTACAGTTTATGAAATACATATTCACTCTGTTTTTGCATATTTTTTTCAGCACATTTGTCTGTTTTCTTGAAAAAAGTGACTCTGTTAACCATAAATATAAAATGCTTAAACTTTTAATGCTTTTTTGTCTTTGAATTTTAATTGAGCATTTCTTTGCTACAATGTAAGATTCACAAAAAGCTTTTTAAGTGTATTATGCTCAAATACAGTCATTATTTAAATGACACCTGTGGGTATATGCTGTGTTTTAAGATATTAAAATTTGAATTGCACTCTGGTCATAGATATTTCAATAAAAGGAATATATATATACAATATTGATCTTTTCCCTTAATACTAATATACTGAGAAACCTTTTTATATCAGGAGTAGGACTAGCAGACTTTTTTAAACTACAAAGTTTAAAGTAAGTATGCTTTATTTTTTAGATCCGAATGATTTATGCCCTTCACTAACATTTTGAAATCATCATCAATAGTTCCATAGCTCAGATGGATAATTATGCGCCCCGTGAATTGAACGAAGTACTCTATAAGTTTGGCGAACAGAACGCGAATTTTGCAGCCTGTTCGTCGATTTCGAACGTTAACGTTCGCATAGAAAATTATATTTAAAACAAAAACCAAATTTGAAAATTTTTGTTTGTAAGAAACCAATTTCCATGATTTTTAAATGTTGTTCTGGTTTGAGTCTATGCAGGTTGGTTTGCCATGGTAAGTCAAACACATTTTATAAGCATGACAGCTACTTTTACTTTCTATTCGTATAAAAAAACACCCTTTATGTTAAACTAGTCCCTCCAATATCTTTACCTTAAACCAGTAATTTATTGGCACGAACATGAGTCCAAACCAATTATTTTCTATCAATAGTTGTTTTATTTAGTAATAATACAACACACAACAGTTTATTTTAATCAATTCGTTTGTCTTTTAATTTTAATGGCGGAATAGTTTTGAAATATATTTTGTGTCCATACATGTGTGTATAAGCATTAGGGTGGCTCAGATAAGTCTGCTATTTCGATAATATACGAAACTATTTTTCTGATCAGAGCTGCCCTAACATACGAGTATTTATTTGCTTTTTTCACATAATTTCAAATTAATTAAAACTAGTTTAACCATCATCACACTTGCTGCTTCTTGCTGGAGTTGATCTTAGTTTTTGTGTGTGTGATGATGATGCATCACGCTGTCGTTACATTGCTACACTTCGTTTGGTATACATCACTTGTGTTTGTAATAAACACTTTAATAAACAAACATTAAAATGTTAATAAACAGTTTACTAAAAGTGACAACAGCAATAACGGAGAAAATCAACAGCAGCAACATCGCAAATTCTAGTAGATGATGGGGGTTTTGGTAGAAAAACTAGAAAACCAGAAAGAAATAAGTGTCAATATCGATATAACGATGGCCAACAACAAATGACAATGACAACTAAGCAACTTTTCACAGCATGCATTTAAAAGAGATGACGCACTTAAATCCAAATGCAATCTACAGGAATGTGTGTTAGTTTGAGTAAGTATGCGTTAGAAACACTTACACATATAAAACATAATAGTGGAGTTCAGAGTTTGATGTAAATGGGTTTGCGAAAGTGCAAAATATATTGTAACTGTTGTTCGCAATCAAAACAAAATACACAGAATTGCAATTTTCATTTCACATTATTACTTTTAAGCAATACTTAATTTGTATAGCTTTTTTTGTTACGTGCATTGCGTTTGCTTTCTTGTACTCAAACGGCTGACATTTTTTGTAAACAATTATTTAAAATTTCCAAATAAATCTACTTATGCTTCTATCTTTAGTGCAAAAACTGCTTTGTGGCATTTTAAAAAAATTTCACAAAATAGTTTAACTCCTTTTTGCAAATTTTCACGATTAATAATTCTGTACATCAGCTGTTACCGAATTTGCCTCTAGTATTGCCAATTTGCAGCTCCCGGTCAATGACAAAACCATAACAATAACAATAACAATAACAATAACAAGCAGTTGCAACCTAAAACGCACCAAACACTGAACACCGCTTATGTAAAAAGAACTTTGCAACATAAAGTAAATTATCCGTTAAAAGAAACAACACAGCGATGTTAAATTAAAAAGTTTAGAATTCTACACCGAAAAGCGAATACCACGTTACCCTACTTTGAAAATTAAAATTAATAAATTTGGTTGGATTTTTCTGTTATCAACAATGTAAATTACTCTAATAACTCAAAGCTAACACACGTCTTCGACTAAAGTACTTCAACAAGCTGTCAGATTTCTTTAGCACTATTCTGCGAAATTTTATTATTTCCAACAAAAATAAATGCAATTTTGTTGTAAACTACTCAATTGTTCTTTCAGGAGTTTGGGAGGGTAATTTAAAGCAAACCCTTCAGTGAAATTAATTACCAAATTGTTACCCATTTAAAAAAAAATGACGAAAAATTGACAAACATTTTTCACAAACTATTTGAAAAAACAAAATCTTTATTTAATTTGCATTATTACAAGTTTTACTTATAATTCAAAGTTCAAGATTCGCAGTGTAGTTCCTTGCGAAAGGATATAAAAAGTATTTGTTAAACTTTGAGTAATTAATGTGAAACAATAAAACATTTCGTTTTAAGTTGTGTGGTATGTGGTACGAGTATAAAGTAAAGTAACCAAAATAAATTGTTATATTTCTTTTTGAAAAAGTGGAAAAAGGAGCGAGTTTTATTTGTTATACTCAAAGACAATTTATTTTTTTAAATCTTTGAAAAATGAGATTCACATATGAATTTCTAAAATTTATATCCAAGTTACTGGAATATTTTCCAGAAATTACAAATGTACTCAATTTGTATTAAGATTTTTCTATGACGTGCTAAATTCCGAACTTTTATTTTTGATAAACGCACTGAAATTTATAAAAGCCCTAGTGTAGAAGCATTTTCATACAAAATGTTATTCTAGCACATAATAAATTTGAACCATACATGTTAAATTCCAATTAGAATTAGCAATTGATGCAATTAGTTTATATTTTCTAATTGATTAAACAATTAGAATAAGTTCAACTAATTCCCATTAGCTAATTAAAATTTTTATTCTAATGGAAAACTAATTGCAATTAGTTGCCATTAGCAAAAAAAATTGGTTAACCTTTACAATTAGAAATCTAATTGACTTCTGATAATGCAATTAGATATTCAATTAGCTCGAATTAGAATCAATTGAATTTAATAATTGAATATCTAATTGCATTATCAGAAGTCAATTAGATTTCTAATTGTAAAGTTTAACCAATTTTTTTTGCTAATGGCAACTAATTGCAATTAGTTTTCCATTAGAATAAAAATTTTAATTAGCTAATGGGAATTAGTTGAACTAATTCTAATTGTTTGATCAATTAGAGAATTTCACAAAAGAATGTTAATTAGCAATCATTAGCATTAGCTAATCATTACTTAACATGTATGATTTGAACTAACTAAGCTGGTCCTTCGGATAGCAATAGGGAACAAAGAGACCCGACAACAGGACGATTTTTATTTTGTTGGTTTAGGATAAACATTAGACCCTTAACCAGTGATGCTAATTGTAGGGAATTTTCCCTTTTTTTAGGGATTTTATCGGAAAATCTTAAGCGTAGGAAAAAACGGACAGATATTTTATTTTAGGGCAAATATAGGGATTTTTTAAAATATTATCTTATTTTCAATATATTATGTAATCTTTTATATTATGTAATATATTAAATTATCATATTATTTTTATTTAAAAATTAAAATTTTACAATAGCATTTAAGTGGAAATGTAGAATTTTTTAAAGGAACCCTTACGGCCTGAAGCAAAACCATGTACGTTTATATAAGTTGGGTGGCGAATATTCGGGTTCGTATTTATTAACTTTTCGCTTTTTTTTGGAATTTGCAATCACATTCGCTAAAATGTATGCGAATATTAACAGCGAATATCTAATGAATGCAATTTGTATATAGAAATTAATTATCTATCGAGAAAAAGCAATCACACCTTCTAAGCTACCCTGTAAATAATATTGGACTACCTGATCCATTTTGATAAAATGGACTACTTCCCTGGACTGGTCTAATGTAATGCAAGCATGGAGCATGTCATTGTTAAAAATAGTTTGTAGTGAAACGACATGTCTTCGTTTTTTAACGACATGTTTTTGTTTTTAAACGATTTCAAAACTAATCCGCTTGAGTATACCATGGAGTAGTTTTAAGACTAATCCTTTGTAATCCAAAGCTGGGTTAAATGGTCCTGCCCTAGGACATCGTAATGTTTAATAGACCATGTTTTTCCCATACATTGGGGTTACCTTTGGACTAGTCCTTGTCCCTTATGGGCTACCCTTTACACGCGTGTATGGACTAGTCACATTATTTGCAGGGTAAGAGAAATAAAAACATACAACTTCGAATTTTTAATAAAAACTTTTAAGGATATTTTTAAAAGGAAATTTTTTGTCATACAAATTTTTGTTCAGGGGAACTGAAGTAAATTTTTTTTTGAAATTCTACAGAGCCATTCCTTTAGCTTGGTACCGAATTTGCTTAAAAATATACGATACTTACAGGTATATTAAAAAAAAAATATTTAAAGTTAGTATTCTTGAAAAATTTTAAGCCTTTTAAAAAGGACAGAAGATCAGGAAATTACATTTAAAACAAAAACAATTTTTAAAATTTGTTTTTGCTTTAAATGTTATTTTCTATGCGAACGTTAACATGTGACATCGTGGGATTGGCTGTAAAAATCAAACACGCAGCTTGACTTAGTTTTGTTTCTAGATTAAATTATATATACTAAAGGAATATATATATATATATATATATACAGGCCTATCACAGAAATAAATTCCGATCAAAAGTGATTGCGTTTTATGTGTGGAATTGATTTCTGTGACATGCCTGATAGTGGCGTTTCTGCCAAAAAGAAAAAAATAAATTTGTCACACAGTAATTAGTATTTTCGTTTTTAATCCATATTTTAATATTTTTTTTTAATCAGGCTAAAGTTCATCAATTAATTTCAGTTTATCAATAGTATGAAATGGGAATTTAGCACATTTAAGCGACACCTTGTTAATTAATTTTTTGAATCCTAAGAAAAACTTTGATTCATCAAATTTAATTTTCATTAAATTATTTTTATGAAGAAAGGAATTTTACAACATGAAATAAATATAAATTTATTAAAAAAATTTCCATTCTTGACTGAACTCGGAATCGAACCCAGGTTTTTACGGACAGGTTGCTCTGACATGTTTCGATTGTAACCACGCAATCTCTTCAGTATAATAAATGCTTTAATTATAATATTTACAAAATGTTAACAAAACATGTATTTAATTGCCTGTTGCTTATAACAATAAATGTTCAACGTAGGAAAAAGGGAATGGAATTTTTTTTTTTGGTTGTAGGGGAAAAAATGAATTTTTGTCAGTGCCCCAAACCTAAATTTTAAACATCTTTTTCCCCCGATTTATATTCGAGCTGCACTTTAAGCCTTTGGTCAGCTGCGATCTTTAAACAATCTCAGGCAAGCTTGAAATATTCTCCTCTTCTTTATCTTCTTAACGGAAAACCTTAAAAAAAATTTTCAGATTAACATGAAAACATGCCATTCGCACTAACGCTACTGTGATTTAAACGTAAGGCTGACAAAATACGTCCTGTAATGCCGCTGTATGTGGAAACATTTTTAAGTACATGGTTGTCTAATAAATGTACCGGCCACTCGCTTCAGTGTAAAGCAGCTTCTGTTGAACAATAACAGCACGTACAGACATCGACCAACAGTCCTAACTGCACCCTAGGTTAAGGGCAAAATCAAACTTTAAACAGGGCCCTAATTCTGGCAGTCGTGATCGAGTACTTTCTCGATTCGAAAGCAATTTGATTTCTAATTCTTTCAGTCGATGCTGATCGAATCGAAATTATTTTTCCAGTATTGTGAAACTCAAATTAATGCTTTACAACACTAAAAAATGATTCCGATTCGTTCAGTATTGAATGAAATAATTAGATATTAAATTGCTTTCGAATCGAGAAAGTACTCGATCATGACTGCCAGAATCAGGCCCCAGGTATTGTTCGGTTTGATTCATATTACAGCCAGCAGGCCAACTCCAAAGGCCTCCTCACCCAGCGTCTATCTTACTTTCTGGGCACTACTAGTTCCCGAAATATAAGAAAGGACTGTAGCACAAAGACAGTGGAGAAAAAAGTGACGTGTGAAAAACACCCAAATCTGTTGTGAGGGCAGCTTTCGAAGGAAGGGTCAGAAAGCGTTTCTTTTTTTTTTGTGTAAAAACAGGCCGCAACATTTAAGAAAAATTTCGTGCTCACAACAAAAATAACAAAACACAAGCCACGTTTAACAAATGCATTAGTTCAACAAACTTTATGTTTTGTGGAAAAAATAGAAAGAGGAAGTTACTTACTAATTTTTGTTATTTACTTATTGAAAAATTATTTACTTTTTTTCCTTATCTAATCCCGCGAAGCTCTACGCTTGTCTGCAGGCGACCAGAGTTTCTTTCGGGAATCGAACCCGCAACCCCGGCACTGATAGACTATCTCACTAGCTTAAAAGTTAATTTTTACAACAGTCTGGCAAAAAAAAATTTAAAAGAAATTAAAAACGGGCAGATTTTAAATAAAAAGACAATAAAACACTCTACCTTTTCATCTCGTGTCGCCTCTGTATACTATTAATGTGACTGCGGTCAATCGCGATGCCAGTTTTAAGCTATAAAAGAAAAAGGAGACAGGTGCATTTCTTGCTACAATAAATATTCATCATACGCCACAATGTTCATATTTGGTTCTTCACGAAAGGCTGATTATCAGGTTATATGGTTATGGACTTAAATTTGTAACAACAAAATACATTTATTTAATTTTTTAAAAAAATCTTTTGTTGCTGGTTCTACAGATAACTACATAAGCATATAATCTGATTATCAGAATCTTTTTTGAATCTCAAGAGATTCGTAAGACAAGCTTTAAAAAACATTAATTTTCTTGTTTGTTACAGCGGATGTGTGTCTTATCTGGTTAAAATATTTATAAAGCCTAAAAAAGATAGGACATGTTGCAAAAAAAGTAAAGAGATGTTTTTCTGATTTAAGGTCAAAAAATTTTCAAGATTTTACAAGCTGCTTTTAAGGACCAATTGTAATTCTTGTTTGGCAGATCGGCTATTATAGACAATAACACAACCAACGGGGGAAAAACGCTACAAACACGTGATTCATTCGCAACAAACCCTTATTTTGAAGATTTAGCAGCTTATTTATTTCATCCTTTTTCACCACGGCCGAAATCCATACTCTCAACTGAGTAAATGAATAGATTTTATGGAATTTATAACAATCTTCCTAAACTCCATTTCTAGCTTTATTGGTAACTTTGAAATTGTAGTGCTAACGATTGCCCTTTTTATTGACACATGTTTTTGTTTATAATATTTTAACTTCTTCAATATTTTATTATGCAAGTTCGATAAAGGGATGTTGGCAGGTTTTAGTAAGAACATCATTTCAATCAGGTGCGGGTACAGGTTTACCGTTTTGGGAGGGAAACTTTTTAGATATTTATTAAAACAAAACAATGTTTATTTTTTTGCTATTAGCAGCTTATTTAAATATGGTATAAAATATAAAAAAATGAAAAACCAGCAATACTGTTTAGATTAAATTAAGTTAATATTAAATATAAGACAACAAAATAATTCATATTATATTTAAGAAACAATAAACATAAGTCTTTGGAAACGAGTATTTACCTATAAGTCAGGAAAACTGTCAAAAACATTATTTCTCCAAATTCTATCAATTGTGTGCCCATGTTCTTTCAATAAAAAATTTAGCTTCAAACGATGTAAGTTGGTAAGGGAGAGAGTTTCGCTTACCATCTCGCCACGGAAAGCATGAATTTTATATGGTGTTTTCCATTTTGAAGTGATACATTTTTGACACAAAAGCGCTTAATTCAACGCATAAAAAAACTGGTGAACGTTCAGCTTTACACACTGAATGTTTTGTTACAGTTATTTTTTAATATTCTCCCTTACAAACCTGCTTCGTAGTAAGCAAATGCCATGGCACTTGAAATGTTATTTTATATAATAGTTGTAAGAGAACTCTTACCTTCTTTACAGCATCTCTGTATGTCTAATAGCGTAGAGCATAATTGTGCGATTTTTTTTATAAACGTGCCAAAATTATAAAATTTTTTATTGGGCTGTAACTCCCGTGTCGAGAAACTTTTCGACTGAAATGTGAAAAATGAAACAAAAATGCCACAAATGGAAACAAACAACTATTTTTCTCACTTAACTGCGTCTGTAAATTTTTTGGTGGGTAATAGCTGTCACGTAAGGAAATTGCTCGCCAACTTACAGAAAAAGTAAGTCTGTAAAATTTTTGTGAAAAGTTCCCGCTTTGAACTGTCAAATAAACTCACGAATAAAAACTGGGTGACAAAAAATTTTAACACTAAAAAATATATTAAAAATGCAATAAAAAATAACACAGAACAGATAATTATTTTGTTTTTGGCTGATTTTTCGTTGCTTAATTATTTTGCTTTCAACATTTTTGAGAAATAAACGAGAAAGTTTTCAAAGCTTTTTTGTAAAATACAAACATTAAAGTCGCACTTTACATTATTTGGTATAGCCGACAGTAGTATTTTCGCCGCCATCGTTGAAAATTTTTCCATTTTAGTGAATTTTGGTCGACGTCAACGATATGTGCGATTGGCGTCCACAACGTTTGCAATTGAACCAGTGTTCGAAAATAAACACTAACAATTTCTCCTTAGTGTTCGGTTCGGTAGATTTGTGGAAAACACAAACGCTAATAGTGTTTGTGTAGTAAATCATTAAAAAAAATAACCTTTCCCTGTTTGTAATTTTTCGAACATAAAAATAATACTGTTCTTATCCAACTCAACTAAAAGATAAGAACATTTAATTCCGTTTTTGTTTTTTAAACCATAAACTTCATTGTGTTCGGTTCAGCTCATTAATATTCGTTCGTTTCTGTTGTGCGTAGCGCCTTTTTGGCTGGGGAAAAAAAACGAAAAATTTTTTACAAAAACAAAATACACATACGAAAAAAATTAAAAAAGCCAGCAAAAGAATTTTACACAATACACAAACAAGCTTTTCGTGCTGCGGTTCATTTCTTTATCAATATAAAAAAAGAAACATTATAGATCATTAAAATATTATGTTTGTCTACAGTACCACTGCAATTGTTCTGAAGAACGGAACACCATATAATGTTCGGCTCTTACTTGAAAACAGTTACGAACGGTATTAAGAGTTGTGTTCGTCTACACGACGTAATCTTTTTTGATAGTTTTCGTCAGCAGTTACAGACACCCTTTTTCTTACTTTTCGAGAAACGCTGTTTGTTTCACATCTTTTCGATGTGAGAAGTTCTCTACAGAACATGGGTACTGTTCTCAAAGATATACTTGTTTTCAGAAAGCGTAAGTAAGCATTGATATTGTTACAAGTAAGACTTTGAGTGTTTATAATTCTTATACGCTTTAAGGTTTTATTTGTTTAGTATTTTTAGCTTTTCTTAAATCTTTAGAAAAGGTTTCCTGATGATCTGGCCTAAGCAAACAGTGAAATGCGCATAAATGCTCGCTTTCCCTCAACAATAAATTTCAGTGTATTTATCAAATATGAAAAATTGGGAATTTAGCACGTCATACAGAAATCTTATTAATAATAAAGTAATTGTTATATTTGAATTTTTAAAGAAAAAAAGGAGGTACAATAAAAATATTGTTCGTTTTTAACTATTTTTAAACCAAGTCATTCACAGAAAGAAAAAACCCGTTCTAAATTAAAGTTTTTTCTACATACTTTTAGTACGAGTCGTACTTAAAAATTTGAGTACGAACTACACTTAAAAGTACTTAAAACAACCCAAAATGAAATAAATTTTGAAAACCAATAAGAGTGCATACGCCTGTGTTTGTAAAAGTTTGTTGTAGAAAAAACAACACGACAAAAGGAGAAAAAGAAAAACGATTTCCTTTTTTTTGTTTAGAAACACTACAAGATCATCGATTTCTATTTGTTAAAACTATTGAGTTAATAAATAAATCCAACTAGCAAAGTAAAATGATTACGAAAAACATATCGGACATGCTGATGGTGGCTTATAATTGAAAGTTTTTCTGTATGGAATTATTTTAAGTACGGGCCACTTAAATAATCCGTACTTGAATCATGTAGTCTGCGTTTGATTTAAGGAAATCCGTACAATTTGGATTGATTTTTCTTTTCAGTGCATGCTTTTAATAGTCTTGATTTTTGTATTGCAGAAATAATTGTTATTTATTCGATAGATTTCAAAACTTTCCTTTTATAAAGATGTAATAAATTTCAAGCGGTTTTTAAATCCATTTTTGAATTAAAGTCTATATTTATTATTCATAATATAGTACAAGTAACTCAGGAGTTCCATAACTAAACGCAACAATACCGCTTATAAAATTTGTTTTACGTCCATTTTTCTGTATATCAGGAGAACGCAAATAGCAAAAGTTTCCAAATTAGGTATAAGCATCTTCGTTATCAACAAACAACATCCAAAAAATGTGGGTGGGATCGGAGAAGTGGGAGGGGCACAAAATATATTTATTTACAGCTATAGAACGGTAAGAGAAAAAAAAATTGGGTTGTCAGTACACAACCTCTCTAAAAATATTGGCGGGATTGGATAAGTGGGCGTAGCACATCCCGTACAAAGACATTATAGATTTCTGTATATCTGGAAAACGGCAAACGCAAAAGTTTTTAAATTAGGTACACGCATCTTGGTTAAGCCCTTATGACACTAAATTTTTTATTCATTGAATTGATAGAAAGAAACATTAAATGTAAGAAAGAGCAAACTATATAAAATGTAAACAAAGTTTTGTTATTTTTTTATGGGTTTGTTTATTTAATGAAAAGTTGACAAACTTTTTGTTTATGATAAACATAAAAACAAAATGAACAAAAGGCGGTAAATCTCTGAATTTGCCCATAAACCGCTGATTCAGCAGCACTTTTAATATTTTAAGCTTGAAATGTCAATTTTAAGTTAAGCAATTTTACATTTTTTTTGACATTACTTTAGTAAAATTTTTGAGAGTTCGTCATTTATCTTAATACAGCTTAACGCTTTGCACTTGTTCACCAAAAGTGCTTTAGCAAAACAAAACATCCGACAAAATGAGGCCATGATTGGAGAAATGGTATAGAATGGTATTTACATAACTTTTTGTTCTGATCCCACCATGGTTAGGGGATACAAGTATCGCTATATCCGTATTAAGCACTCTTACTTTTTTTACTTAAATTCGTTTAAAGTTTCAATAAATTATTTATTTAATGGCCTAAGAATGCCAAAAAGGAATTACAGAAACTTTATGGAAAAAATCAATAATATGCAGGGGTGTGCTGGAAATCGCAATCGTAAAACACAAGAATTTTAAAATTCGATTATTAATACGATTTCCGTAATAAAAGAATTTTATGACCAATATTATACAAATATTTCTCTATTAAACATAAATTTATAACAAAAATTATAAAAATTTTATTAAAAGTGTATTAAAAACAACTTCCAAATTCTTGCGTTTTACGTTTTCGTTTTCCAGCACAACCCTGATAGTTTTATTTATACTTTCCCTTTCACCCTTGATACGCGCCTGTTTTCAATAGTATTTTCATGAAAATCTGTTACAAATTGTAAATTCATTCTTTTAATAACAGGTCATTAAACATTATAATTGTAAGTCAATTTTTAATTAAGTTTATAGAAGTTAAAACTTGTTAATTAACAAATAAATAAGTAATTTAAATATTCAAATACTTTGGAAATACACAAGAAAACAATTTTAAGTTTGAAAGAATAAAAAGAATATTTATAGAGAGTTTTTTTTAATGAATTTAGCAAGACTAAAGCGTACTTAAAACAATTTTTAATGGGACTACTTTCGAAAATCAATCCCGGAATTTCTTAAGAAGAGTACAAAATTCTTAAACCAAGTAAAAGAAAAGATTAAACTTTTCGTTGGTAGTGCCACTCTGAGAGTAAAATTACAAAGTGAGCATTTTAATCTCATTTAACTTATCAAAGTTTATTGCAGACACTACAACAACACCACACAAGTACTTAAACAACAATTTGCTTGTTGTGTGGGGAAACAATTAAATATCAAAACAAGACGAAAACACAGTATTTTTATGTTTAAAAAATAAAATTGAGAGCTTTTGCTTCTCATTTAGTTTATATTTTAAGTTATATAGGAACATTTAGTTTTTAAAGTAAAAACCCTATTGAGAATGATGCCGGTGTTTAATAATTGTAATTCTGTAAGGTGTAAAACGGGTACGTAAATCAAACATAATCAAATTCTCCTTCTTATTTTAATTTTGGGTTATTTTAAGTACAATTCGGGATTGAATATGGTTAAGTTAAATATTTCGCGATTGAAAATCCGTACTTGAATCAATCTTTCTGTACTTGATTTAAGAAAATCCGCACTCACCGTACTATTACCACCGCTTCGGATTGATTTGAGTACGGATGGATGGATTTTTCTTTTGAGTGTATTTGATTTCTTCAAAGATACACTTTACACACTTGGAGTAAAAAACTTCCTCGTCGCAGACCCCTAATACTACATTAACGGAGTTGAGAAATAAGTGCAAATGGTCTTGCAAAAAACCAAATGCAAAATATCGTACATCTTATGTAAAATATACCAACAAAATATACAGAGTTTAAATTGTCATTTGTATTAAACCTTTAAATTTTAAAGGAAAATTTGTCTACTTCGATTAATTGATAGTCGTGATATACGGAATTTTTTTTTTTCATTCATAATCGATGCAGACCCTTGTTTTTCAACCAGATGTACTTTATTTTTTTTTCATTCATAATCGATGCAGACCCTTGTTTTTCAACCAGATGTACTTTATTTTTTTTCTTCAAAGATACACTTTACACACTTGGAGTAAAAAACTTCCTCGTCGGAGACCCTAATACTACATTAGCGGAGTTGAGAATTAAGTGCAAATGGTCTTGCAAAAAACCAAATGCAAAATATCGTACATCTTATGTTAAATATACCAACAAAATATACAGAATTTGCGTTATATTAAAAAAATGTTCATACTTTTTCTCTTTAAATTGTCATTTGTATAAAAACTTTTAATTTTAAAGGAAAATTTGTCTACTGCGATTAATTGATAGTCGTGATATACGGATTTTTTTTTTTCATTCATAATCGATGCAAACCCTTGTGTTTTAACCAGATGCACTTTATTTATATTAAAGTTAAATTTTAAATACATGAAAGTAAAAATTCAAGAGAAATTTAATTTTAATAAAAATAAAATAAATGTTTATTTAAATATCGTAAAACATTTAATTAAGTTATTTTAATCAAAGCCTTTAACTTACATAAACACTGACAATCGGTTGAAAACGCAAATATTTTATTTGCATTTGTATGTGTTGAAATATGAATTTAATTGTAATTGTTAAAACAAAGCTAATGTTATTTTATGACAATTTATTGCAATAAATCTACATTACGCATACATACATAAATATCCTTGTCATGTTATTGTGATTTCGATAACTGCTAAATATTGTTGTTATTGTGTTTGTTATCGCTAGTGCTGTTTTCAAAATCGCTTTTGGCTTGACTACTTAATAATTGCAAACAGATATAAAAAATCATGATGGCTATACATTTATTTGTTACAAGCAAACATAGATACTAAACTTGTAGATAACTGAACTTGTAGGCTCTGTGATGAAGACTTAGAAAAATATATATATTTTATAACTAATTTGTTATTATCTGTACGAGGAGTGTTGTTGTAGTCACCCTGTAGAGCTAATGACGTTCCCTCAAAATATATGGAAAGTTAAAAAATTTTTGATTAGTACTTTTGCGTATTTAAACTTAGGACGATGATGTCAAGCTCTTATTTTTAAAGAGCTTTTGCATAATAGTATCAATTGAACACCATTTTTTTACAATACTTATATTTTCCGCAGTAAATTGTGTGACTTCAGCTACAGTAATCTACTGAGCATCCTTTGAAGCATATTTTTACCTTTATGGCTTTGTGAATCGCCAAAATTACCACATTTGAGGTTGAGAGAAAACATATGTATAATGGTTCCGTATGTCATACAACCTGCACAGAAAAAATTATTTTTCCAATTCAAACAAAAAATTTGTAGAATCAAAACATTTTTTGTCTGAAATCGGTCCTACGAACAAATTTGCATATTCAAACAATTTATTTGCATTTCGTTTATTGAAAAAAAACACTGATTTTTTCAACCAAATAATTTAACTGAATCAAACAAATAGTTTACTGAAAATCATATAAATTTCAAACAAATAATTTTGCTGAATCAAACAAAAAAGTTTTTGCACAAGCAATGACGCGCACACAAGCAAGCACTGTAGAAGTAGATGAAGGCAGAGCAGAGCGGCGCACAGTGTATTTTTTTTGGCAAAAAGTCTATTTTTTTACAGTTATTTTTTGGAAATCTAATAATGCAATTCTGTAAAGAACTGTTTCATTAGTAGAAAACCATGATTTGTTTTCGAAAAAAATAAAATTTTGTATAAAAAAGAGTGTGTTAAAGTTATCTAAATATTATGCAACGAAAACTGATGAAAATTTTACTACATTTCAGTTGTTTATACAATAAATATGGTTCAACTACCAATAGTTTTAGAGCATTTGTATTAAAATATAGTATTTTAGATTTAATAGGAAAGAAAAAATATTTAAATTATATATATAGTTTAAGAGATCTGAGCAAATCAAAATGACTCCAAAAAATTTAGCATTTGCAGTTTTCATTAAAAAAAAAAATAAGTTAGCTCGGTCTACCTCCGTGTTGGTAATACTACTAAATGAAAGTTTGGAATGTTTTCTTTCATTTTATGTAAAAAAATTCTGCGACTTTTTGCGATCGCTGAACAAACTTATAAATTTTGTGATAAAACTCACGTATTTTTTGTGAATATTTACAATAAACTGCAATGCATATTTACAATAAAAGGTTTTGTATACTTTTAGGCTTTTACTTTTACTTTTTAATAACTGATTGACAGCAATATCGAAAAAGTGCATAACAAAAAAAGAAAAACAAAACCATATGATTATTTGAAATAATAATATTTGCCAAAAAAAGTTTAAGAAAATTATTAAACGTAACTAATATTTAAAATGGGTTCATTTTGTGTTTCATATAGTGAATTGTGCAAGGAACTTATAAATTGCAATAATAATGTGGATTTATTAACTGATTTCATAAAAACAAAAAACATGGTGCTTACTATTAAAGAAATTCAAATTGTGAAAAAATCAGTTCAAAAGCGATTTCTTAGTCACTTTTTTAAACGTTGGGCCGAATCTCACAGAAACAAATCATATTTCTTTAAGAAAAATTACACTTGGCTAAAAAGTACGTTTCAAAACAAAATAATTAATGTGTACTTTGAATATAATTGAAAATTTTTAGATATATTTGAAGTATCGCTTGCTTGGGTGGGTAGAGGGAGTGGCCAATTTCGATGAAACTTTATATTTTTCTTAATTGAGCTAAATAAAGGCTCAGAGCAAAATTTCAAAAACTTTGGGCCAAAAAAAATTTTGGGTTCTATGGGCGGTGGGTGGAGGGCGTAGCCAATTTTGATGAAACTTTATATTTTTCTTAATTGAGCTAAATAAAGGCTCAGAGCAAAATTTCAAAAACTTTGGGCCCAAAAAAAATTTTGGGTTCTATTGGCGGTGGGTGGAGGGCGTGGCCAATTTTGATGAAACTTTATATTTTTCTTAATTGAGCTAAATAAAGGCTCAGAGCAAAATTTCAAAAACTTTGGGCCAAAAAAAAATTTTGGGTTCTATGGGCGGTGGGTGGAGGGCGTGGCCAATTTCGATGAAACTTTATATTTTTCTTAATTGAGCTAACCAAAGGCTCAGAGCAAAGTTTTAACATTCTACGAGCACTCCTTATATTTTTTGCCAAACATTGTATGGACAAATCCCTCTGTGCGGCGCCGGCTGGCTTTGAGACACATTTTTTTGTTGGAATAATTTTTGCACCAAGGCTTGTTTGTTCACACAATGTTTTTCTTCTTCACTCACTGTTCTGTATCCTTTCCTTGGCAGCAGACCGACTCGACATGTTTTTCGTCATCATTTTATTTCTTTTATTTGATGTAGGTATTTAACTAAACATTTTTAAAAAACTGAATACGGGATTTTGTTTTTCATTCTTTTTTACCAACTTTGAAACCAACAAAAAATTTATTTTGTTTCTTCTAATGTTGTTGTTGTTTAAAAAGAGTGAAACGTTTTTTACCTATTATTGTTTTTGTTGTTTTTTACTACAAACCTCGCCACGCTATTTTATCATCTTTCTTATAGTTGTACCTCTTCAAAGCGTCCAAAAATAGACTGTATGTGTTTTTTTTTTGTTGTTCTTATATTTCACATAAAGAAGTGTTGCTTACGGTCAAATAAAAAAATGCAAAAACACGACAACAATAAAGAGCGTTAAATATTTCATACAAAATTATGAAAACTAGAAGCCAATAACGCGTTTATTATATTTTTGAATAGTTGTCAACATTTCTGTTGGCTAAAATAAAAATCAAACAAAAATATAAATTGAATCAGTAAAAAAATTTGTAGAAATTAAAAAAAATTTCAAACAAGCGTTTGTTTGAAAATAATTCAGCAATAATTTTTTCTGTGTGGGAATCATTTCTCTAAGTTCATAAGACTTTTCCTGATCGTGTTTGTTTAATTGACCAGATTTTTCCCTATGGGGTTATTTAGAGATTAAAATTCTCTGCCAACAACTTTTCGCTGGAATATAATTTATGGTAAGTTACTAAGGTTGTTCATTTCAAATTTTTTTGGTTGGAGAAATGGAAAAAAGGAAAATTACACTCTTATTGATGTGAACCGAAAAATATATATGGGGGATTTCATGTCAAGTGACCCAATTTTGAAATCGATGTCTTCCGATTTGGATGAAATTTGCACCAAGGTTAGTCCTATTGGATAGTAGTTTAGACACAAATTTTCAACAAGATCGGTCTAAAAGTTTCTGAGTTAGTGGGGGTCAAAATTTGACATTTTGGCCATACAGGTGTTCTTTCTTATCCATGTAACTTATTACCTATTGGTGTTAGCAAAATTTGTCCCAAGTAGCTTCGATAGCTATTTGATCCATCTTTTGAAAAAAATTTTTTTTGTTTTTTTTAAAAATTTTTTTTATTTTTTTTTTTTAAATTTAAAACTTTTTTTTATTTTTTTTTTAGCGGGTATGTTTTTTTTTTTTTTTTTTTGTTCAAAAGAAAGCTTATGTCTTTTCCTTTAAGGTAGTTTTGGTCCCTTTTTGGGATGCGAGCGGCTTATGTATAAAAAAAAATAATTTCTAACTCTAGACAAGGGTTTTTCAATTTTTAGCATATGCAGTGTTCTTTCTCATCCATTTAACTTATTACCTATTAGTGTTAGCAGAATTTTTCCCAAGTAGCTTCGATAGCTATTTGATCAATATTCTGAAAAATTTTTTTTTTGTTTTTTTAAAACTTTTTTTTTTAAATTTTAAATTTTTTTTTAAATGTAAAATTTTTTTTATTATATTTTTTTTTATCCGGAATGTTTTTTTTTTTTTTTTTTTTTGTTCAAAAGAAAGCTTATGTCTTTTCCTTTAAGGTAGTTTTGGTCCCTTTTTGGGATGCGAGCGGCTTATGTATAAAAAAAAATAATTTCTAACTCTAGACAAGGGTTTTTCAATTTTTAGCATATGCAGTGTTCTTTCTCATCCATTTAACTTATTACCTATTAGTGTTAGCAGAATTTGTCCCAAGTAGCTTCGATAGCTATTTGATCAATATTCTGAAAAATTTTTTTTTTGTTTTTTTAAAACTTTTTTTTTTAAATTTTAAATTTTTTTTTAAATGTAAAATTTTTTTTTTTATATTTTTTTTTATCCGGAATGTTTTTTTTTTTTTTTTTTTTTGTTCAAAAGAAAGCTTATGTCTTTTCCTTTAAGGTAGTTTTGGTCGCTTTTTGGGATGCGAGTGGCTTATGTATAAAAAAAATTATTTCTAACTCTAGACGAGGGTTTTTAAATTTTTAGCATATGCACTATTTTGAATTTTTTCCTATTTGTGTTTAAGTGTTTCTAAAGCCTTAAAAATAAAACGTTTGCAAAGAAACTAGACAAATTAACCTTGCCGACGGTATGTTACAAACCCAATTACTATTTTATACCTTCCATACTATAATGCCCACAATATGTTAATCCCAGGAATAAAATCACTTTTTTCTGTAGAAATGTTGACAAATAATTCTTTTTTTAATTTTTCCTACATAAAAAAATATACAGTTTTGAGCGCACGTAATACTAAATGTGATTTTTGTTGTCAAAATATCAGGTGCCCCAGAGACAAGTGTTTAAATCAGGTGGAAATATTCCATGGCCATTCTCCGAAATACCAGTTAATTTATTATTTTATGACACTTGCCTTTAAAATGTGGGTGGAGAGATAGAAGTTACAAGGTAGTTTTTTTGATTTTATTCCCGACATACCGTCGGAAAGGTGAGTTTGTCTAGTTACATGGATAAGAAAGAACACTGCATATGCTTAAAATTGAAAAACCCTTGTCTAGAGTTAGAAATCATTTTTTTTTTATACATAAGCCGCTCGCATCCCAAAAAGCGACCAAAACTACCTGAAAGGAAAAGACATAAGCTTTCTTTTGAGCAAAAAAAAAAAAAAAAAAAACACATTCCGGATAAAAAAAATATAAAAAAAAATTTCCATTTAAAAAAAAAATTTTAAATTTAAAAAAAAAAAGTTTTAAAAAATTTAAAAAAAAACAAAAAATTTGTTTTCAAAATATTGATCAAATAGCTATCGAAGCTACTTGGGACAAATTTTGCTAAGACCAATAGGTAATAAGTTACATGAAAAACCCTTGTCTAGAGTTAGAAATCATTTTTTTTTATACATAAGCCGCTCGCATCCCAAAAAGCGACCAAAACTATCTGCAAGGAAAAGACATAAGCTTTCTTTTGAGCAAAAAAAAAAAAAAAAAAAAACATTCCGGAGAAAAAAAAATATAAAAAAAAAATTTTCATTTAAAAAAAAAAATTTTAAATTTAAAAAAAAAAGTTTTAAAAAATTTAAAAAAAAAACAAAAAATTTGTTTTCAAAATATTGATCAAATAGCTATCGAAGCTACTTGGGACAAATTTTGCTAACACCAATAGGTAATAAGTTACATGGATGAGAAAGAACACTGCATATGCTAAAAATTGAAAAACCCTTGTCTAGAGTTAGAAATCATTTTTTTTTATACATAAGCCGCTCGCATCCCAAAAAGGGACCAAAACTACCTTAAAGGAAAAGACATAAGCTTTCTTTTGAACAAAAAAAAAAAAAAAAAAACATTCCCGCTAAAAAAAAAAATAAAAAAAAGTTTTAAATTTAAAAAAAAAAATAAAAAAAATGTTTTAAAAAAACCAAAAAAATTTTTTTTCAAAAGATGGATCAAATAGCTATCGAAGCTACTTGGGACAAATTTTGCTAACACCAATAGGTAATAAGTTACATGGATAAGAAAGAACACCTGTATGGCCAAAATGTCAAATTTTGACCCCCACTAACTCATAAACTTTTAGACCGATCTTGTTGAAAATTTGTGTCTAAACTACTATCCAATAGGACTAACCTTGGTGCAAATTTCATCCAAATCGGAAGACATCGATTTCAAAATTGGGTCACTTGACATGAAATCCCCCATATGTAAGTTATAAATAAAAGAACTAAAAGGCGGACACAATGGAGAATATTTATCGTCTCCTTCCCAGTGATGATACAGCTGCGCCAATGTATTTATCATTTGATGCCGAAAGGATCATGCCCAAAGCATGTTACAAACTCTATTTGGTATGAACAATTCAATTAACAAAAGTTAATCGGGGGAAAATCATTTGAACAGCAAATTAAAGACTGCTGACTTTCCTCCGCCGCCTGCATATGGTGGAAGAAAACAGCATCAGTATCAACATTTTTATTTCAATAACAGAAGAGTAATTTCCACAGACGAACATGTTGACCAAGGGGACACTTCTATATCGGGTAAAGCATTTCCGTTGTTTTCTTCACACCCATATGCAGGCGGAGGAGGTAAGTAAGCAGTCTTTAGTGTGCCTCCAGATTAAGTTTAGTTTGTAACATGATTTGGACATGGCACTTTCGGCATCAAATGATAAATACATTGGCGCTGCTGTATAACCACTGGGGAGGTTTAGGTTTAGCTTTTAGTTTTTTATTTATTATTTATGTTCTTTTATAAAATTTTAAAACACAGACAGCAAATACTTGTAGTATTTTGCAAAATGTAAAAATGTATTGTATTTATACATATAATATACAAAAAATCTCCCATTGTCCTTTCGTTTTCATTTTGTTTGTCGCCCAATTAGTTCTAAGCACTTTTTTAGAACAAACTTATTTTACCAAAATGTCGATTGAAAATTTTTAATTTAACAAAATAAATACAAAACACATATTTTTTGACAGCTGACACCTATTTGACATTTTTACCATTTGTATACACAAACAAAACGCGTGTTGTTTTTTCTATTGTTGCATTGTTGTAGTTGTGCGCAGACCTACTAATTGGGCCATGGTTAAAAGTAAAAAGTACAAAAGTTTTAACTGTCAAAAAAAAGTGAATTAATTGATTATTTAATTGTCACATCATTTTTACGTTCTTTTTTAATAATTTTTTTGTATAGAATTTATTATTAATTTTGTTTTGAAAAACGACGTTTTAAAAAAATTTAAATTTGATTTAATTAAAATGGAGTTTTTAAGAATCATAGTTGATTATCTTAAAAAGAAATGTTAATTTTAGTACTTTTTGTGAAAAATAACAACATTTTTTATAGAGTGCCAACCACACTCAATTTCCAACTCTTTAAAAATTGTAAAGTTGTAATTTTCCAATCTGATTTTTTTACACTTGGTTAAAGCTTGTTGAAATGATGGTCTGCATAATTTTATTTGAGCACACATTCAAATAACGGAACATTTTTCGAACCCTTTACTCTAGTGTCGCTGTCACAAACAAATACTGTATGAACGTGTAGAAGCAAAAATAAATGATCTACTATAGTGGAAGTCATAGGAGAAGCGGGTATATAAAATACCCTCAAAAATTACCAAGGAAGTGAAAATAAAAAAAAAGTTTGCGAAATTTGCATATGATATATTTTTTATGATAATGTTTGAATTACATTGCAACAACAATTATTTGCAAAGACAATTTTTGTATGCGTAAGCCACACAAATTGTTTGTATGCGTCGGTAACGTATGACACAAAAGTAAACATGGCAAATTTTCGCATACTACACGATGTAATTTTCGAATACCAGGAGTATAGGTGACACTTTTTTTGTGTATTGAAAGGTTTTGAAAGGAACAAGTAATATTTGAAGTGCATTTCACTGAATTATTGTACCATCACAACGAACGGTAACGCATAACATTTGCCATTAAGATTTTTTACAAATGTTTGGTTTATACAGGGTGGCCCATAAGTCACTGAACGTCCGTTAATAATTCGATAAATTTTTTTTACAAAATCTAAAGCGAGTTACAAAGTCTTGCGATAAAATATAATATACCATTTATATCTTGTAAGGAAATAGTAATAATTTTTTTTTTCATAATCCGCAGTGCAGTTCTTTCATTTAAAGCGTAGTGGCACGTTTGCGAATCGATGTTTCATTAGGAGAGCGGATCTCGTTCGATGTTATTTTAGCTTCGTGCTTCTTCTCAGAGATAACAGTTCCCAATAACTGAAAACGAGCGACTAGATTTTGCCTGATGGTGCGTTTCTGGTGTTAAAAATTTTGAATGCCTAATATTTTTGTTTATTTCACGAGTTATATAAATAGTTTGTTCTGTTTCATTTTAATTTTTTAATATAAAATTCATTGTAGTCACAATCGATTGTTTCCCATCACTATTAAAATCCCGCAAGTTTAAGAATTAAATAATGCTTTCAAAAAGTGTAATTCTACTTTCAAAACAGCTGGGTATCATAAATGCGCTAAATTACGAGCTTAAATGAGAATCTTTGTGATTATGTTTGTTATTCTTTGTATCTTGTATCTTGCAGTTGTTATTGTTATTTAATGAGAGTGTTTTAATGTTTTAGTATGTAAACAACATTTCAACACTCCATATTGCCATCATAACTGAAGTGAAGTGACAAATGAAATATGTAACAAGCGTTCGTAAATAAATTAGGGCAATTCATAACTTGCAAATTAAAAAAAATTTAAAACAAATTCAAATGCTGTATTAATCTTGTGTAAAAGCTTTGTAAAGTTAGAACTTACAAAAAAAAAACTAAAAATATAAGCAGTAGAAAAAGAGTTCTGGGAGTAGTATTTGCATACTTCATGTAACTAAAATTTTTAATACTATTGTTGATTTAAAAAAAAACCGAGTTCATTTAGTTAAGTGTTATTAAAACAAAATTATAGATCACTTAAAAATTATGGATCCGTTAAATGGCTCCATGTTTCTTAACGGCATTTCAGGAATAACTATATCAGTTAAATAAAAAAAACTTAACCAATGTTTCTAAAGTGGCTTAAACATTAATGCCCAATTTTCAGGATAATATTTAAATCTATATTAAGTTAATTTTCATATAAACTTAAATCTTAAATACAGATTGATTTTTTGAGTTTTGTTTAAAATGTCTTATTTAATTAAGATAAAAGTATGGTAGCACTACTAAATACAAAAAATATCATAACAAATTGTATTTATTTACAAGGTGGCCTCAAAAAAACAGTTGTCTGCTATTGCTTTGCCTGTTGTTGTTGTATTGGTTTAATATTGACACCACCTTGCTAAGTTTTTCCAATGGAAAATTAAAATGAATTTAAATGTACCACATCGGTGAATTAAGTTACATTTAAGTGGTTAGTGAAGAAAAGAATTTTGTATATAAAACGATTTTAAACATAAATGTGTTTTAATATCAATCCCAAAAATTGGGCATAAGGCCGGATTTTTGAGATGTGGATTAAGTTTAAAATTAGTCTAGAACTCGGATTTTTCCGGCGAAATGTGATTTTTTTATTATTTCATTAAAGACCAACATTTAAAGCAAAACTAAGCAGTTCCGTTAAAATTGTGTATGCATACTTCGTAATGGCGACACAAATCTATTTTTTCTCTGAGTGTACCCATCAGAAATCGTTCACACTAAACTCTCATTATCTCTTTAGGATAACAAACAGGAGGCTCTTCTAAACCTTATAATTTTTTTTACTCTCATTGCTTTTGATTATAATCAATTTATATATAATTATGCACAAACTGCAGTTTTCATGTAAACTGATTTGTTACTTTATGTACATATAATATTAGAAGTGATTTACATATAAGACAATCTATGCTACAGGTATTGTACACACACACATAGAAATGTGCATAAGAATGGGTACTACAGGCAACCATAATATGACTGCATAATGGCAATTGATTAACATTTGAAGATTAATCAATAATGAATGCAAACAAACTTGAAAAATTAACTCAATACACTTTGGTGTATGCATTGAAAATTTGTACGCACAAGGCTTTGATAGTGCCATATGCATAATTATTTTGTTAAATAGTTAGTGTAATAAGTAAGCTCGAATATGTGTGTTGATTTAAAGTCATATCTTCTAAAGCCGTGGTAAATTACCGTTATTTTATGGTTATTGACTAACATTAACTTGATAAAAAAAACTTGTAATTTATGAAGAAAGAAATTAAAATTAGTTGCCATAATTGAAATTTGACTGCGTATTCTAGTATATACCCAATAAAAAATTATGCCTCAAACGAAGCAGGTTTTTAAAGGGCGAAATGTAAAAGTTTTGCTTAGGGAAGGCATTAATTTAATATGTTTGGCTATGAAACAATACATTTTTGACACAAAATGCGCTTTATTCTAACGATCAGAATAACACACACAATCTTATATTTTTACTGTTATTGTTTAATATTCTACATTACCTGCTTTTCGTAGTAAGGGAGTGCCGTGGCCCTTTAAGGGCTAATAAATCAGAACAATCTAAACTCTCTTTTTGGTTTAAAATGTGTTTAAACCAACAAACCTATAAATCAGTAAATATATAAGCCATCTTTAAACGCATAAAAGTGGGAGTTTAAACTACCAATACAGACCATATGAAATGGACAAGATTTATCGGAGCATTTCTACATACGACACAGATTTATAGTTGTTGAGTTTAAACTACATATAAATTTAAGTTTAGTTCAACTAAACCAGCGTTTAAACCTTCACTTATTATTAAGCCATAAGTTTTATTTATTATACCCTACGCCTAAGGTTAAGGGGTATACATAAGTTTATCATTCCGTTTGTAATTTCTATATTATTGATGTTAGACCAAGGCTGTGGGGTCGTCAAGAAATAGTTCTAACTCCGACTTCGGCTCCATCCACTGAAATTTTTTAAGTAAGACTCTGACTCCAACTTCAACTCCAACTCCAGCTCTAACTCCAACTCAAACTCCGACTGCATCTCCTTCTCTAATCTTGATGCAAAATGTATATGAGACTGGTCATTATTTGACTTTAAATTATTTTTTTTATTCAGAACCTTTGGATGGTAAAATATAGCAAGAAAATGATTCTGTAAAAATTTCCAATCGATATTTCAATTTTTACACGTGCCGCATTGAGCTTTAATATAGTTATTTACACATATGGGGGATTTCATGTCAAGTGACCCAATTTTTAAATCGATGTCTTCTGATAAAAAAATTATTTTTCAACATTTCTACAGAAAAAAGTGATTTTATTCCTGGGATTAACATATTGTGGGCATTACAGTATCGAAGGTATAAAGTGATAGTTAGGTTGTAACATGTAACGGAAAGGTTAATTTGTCTAGTTTCTCTGCATACGTTTTATTTTTAAGGTTTTAGAAACACTTAAACACAAATAGGACAAAATTCAAAATAGTGCATAGTGCATTGAAAAACCCTTGTCTAGAGTTAGAAATTATTTTTTTTTATACATAAGCCTCTCGCATCCCAAAAAGGGACCAAAACTACCTTAAAGAAAAAGATATGAACTATCTTTTGAGGAAAAATTAATTTTTAAATTTAAAAAAAAAAATTTTTAAATACAGTGTAAATTCGATAATCCGGACTCCACTAATCCGGAATATTCGGTAATCCGGACAGAATTTTGCAGCTCATTGCGTATTCTATAATCCGGATTGATTGCAACTATGTAGTCCGGATTGAATAACACCCGTTTTAATTTATATTTTTTATTCAAATCAAAGCATGCTTTGAAAAATACAGTCATTGCGTATTCTATAATCCGGATTGATTGCAACTCTATAATCCGGATTGAATAACACCCGTTTTTATTTATTTTTTTATTCAAATCACAGCATGCTTTGAAAAATGCAGTTAGATTAGTGTGATATGAGCATGTTTGCACATGCGTTTTTTTGCTATGAATTATTATAATTTTTAATAAATACATACATGCGGTAATCCGGATAATTCGCTACTCCGGATTGGGGTCTGCAATCAATTATCCGGATTATCGAATTTTTACTGTATTTAAAAAATTATAAAAAATATTTAAAAAAAAACAAAAAAAATTTTTTTCAAAAGATTGATCAAATAGCTATCGAAGCTACTTGGGACAAATTTGGCTAACACCAATAAGTAATAAGTAGGGCAACCAAAAAAAAAGCACTAAAAACTGTTTTAAGCTCTTAAAAAAAGCGTTTAAAAACATGAAAATAAGCTGTTAAAACTAAAAAAAAAGCAATTTAAACTTGTTTATTTTCCACTTAATTCGTTTAATACGTTGTTATAGTAAATTATAAGTTGATGCAATAAATTTTCGAAAAGAAAACTATGTCTGTTTGGAGTCAGCAAGTTATTGTACATAGAAAAAGTTCTTCCTACGTCTATATATGTTGAGGGAGCATATTTAAAATTGAGTATTTGCTCTTAAGTATATTTTATACGATTGGACTCATAATTCCGCTTGCCTCCCAAAATATCTCCAATATCTTTTTATACCGAAAATCCTTAATTTTTTAATGAAACTGATTTAAATTTTTTATTAACTTTGTCTTCTATATCCCCTGAAACACGGGACATTTTTCTTACGGTCCATAACTATGTTCACTTACCCTGCGGCCACACGATCAAGATGTTCTTGATAGTCTTTTACATATACTGCTTGTCAAAATTTACATAGCTTGAAAGCTGTGACGTAGGCTGCATTCAATTTGTAAGCAATTTACTTTCAAGATTTCATCAAGAAAACAATTTATAAAGACAAACATGTAATCAGCTGTTAAATTGAAAGTAAAATTGCCAAACAAATGGAGAGGTGAAATTGAAAGCACCTCATGGTCAATTTAAAAAGTGTGAGTGTGTTAGTAAAAAAGTAAGAGTGTATTGCAAATTTAATGGAATTGAAAGGCAAAACTTGATCGTGTGGCCACCAAGTTTTTTGTTTCCAATTTTGTTACAACTTAGTGTAAAACCCCAAAGTTTGCAGAAACTAACAATATTTGATATACAGAGAAATTCTTAATAGTTAAACTATATTAAAAAAACCAAAAAATAAGACGTTACTTTACCAAAAACAGAGAGAAGTGGAACTAACAGACGTTACTTTATACAAAAACTATATTTAAAAAGAAATAAGACGTCACAGACTGAGGAATTTGATCGTAAGAATACAGCTATGGAATTTTCGAGAGAAAAGAACTTAAACAAGCAAATAATAAAATAAGTTGATAAAAAGGCTTAATAGTAAAAACATAAACACATACAAATTATACACAACACTATAAAAAGTACGTTACAGTACCGCTAAGACAGAGTTGCATAAATATCAAGTAAGATATTTATTTAATTATTAAATTTTTTTTTTTTTTTTTTTATCTATGTCTTTAATTTCATTAAAATCGGTTAAATAGTTACTGATGGGCAGAAATTGACCCTATCTCCCCTCGTGGTCCTATTTTTTTAAAAAATGCATACCTTACGTGTCGATATAAATATGGATCTATATACATATGTCTTAAATTGCATTTAAATTGGTTTGATAGTAGGCACAAAGACCCTCTTCCGGATAGCAGCTTGTATGGGGGCTATATTAAATTATGGACCGATTCGCCATTGTGCCAATTAGAATCCACGTACCAAATTTCATTAAATTATCTTTAAAATTGAGACCTGTACTTTGCGCACGAGGTTACATGGACAGCCAGCCAGCCGGACGGACATCGTTAGATCGACTCAGAAAGTGATTCTGAGTTGATCGGTATACTTTAGGACTTATATTTTAAGGTGTTTCTCACATCAGCACAAATGCATAATACCCTCTCCACTCTTGTGGTGTGGCCCACACCGTGTGGGTATAATAATTGTGGGGATGATATTGTGCAAGGGAAGCACAAAATATTACCATAACTTTGAACGATTTTTTTAACCAGAGTTGTTACAGTACAGAAATGGTTGATTTTTTAGTATGTATTTATAAAAAAAAGTTGCACATAAAAAAAAAATAATAATAACTTTATTAAATAAGTTTTTTTCCGTATAAAAAATATGAAAAATTATCTTAAAATGGCAAAATAAGCAAAAAAAAGCCGATATCGCAAAAATAACTAAAAAAAGCCGATATTACCAAAATAAGCAAAAATAAGACCTAACAAATATAGCTCATTTTCTTTGTTTTTTTATGATCGGAATTTGTGTTCAATCAAAATCTTTCTATCTTGTAAACCAAAAAATAAGCATTTGCTTTTTTTTGGTTGCCCTAGTAATAAGTTACATGGATAAGAAAGAACACCTGTATGGCCAAAATATCAAACTTTGACCCCCTATAACTCAGAAACTTTCTGACCGATCTTGTTGTGTCTAAGCTACTATCCAATAGGACTAGCCTTGTTGCAAATTTCATCCAAATTGGAAGACATCGACTTAAAAATTGGTTCACTTGACATGAACTTCCCCATATGTTTAAAGTAGACTGGTCCTTATTTTCTGACTTCAAAATGTTTAACCAGACCCTTTTAATTTTTTCTTTATTTTAAAAAACATTAGAAAATTTTTTATGCCCAAACATTTTGGAGTCGGAGTCGCGAGTTTTAATAGGTACTTCGACTCCGGTACAAAAACCTTAACTCCGACTTCACAGCCCTGATTTTGGGTACTTATGAGAAGCAAAGCTGATTTAACAATATCCGTCTGTGCGTCTGTCGGTGTGTATGTGCAAATGGGTTTTCCGAAGACCCTAGAGGCGATGGGGACTAGGTTGTTATATATTTATGTTTTATATACATACTTCGTTTAAGGTTTGCTATTGAAATTCCGCACGATCGGTTCATAAATTACTTAAAACAGGCGTATCTAACATATACAATTTTTTTAGGTTGTGACAAAAAAATTGATAAAAACGAATATACAAAAAATCTTATGTATAGTTTTAGAATTTTAAAAAATTAAAGAAATATCCTACATTTGCTCTAGTTCTAAAAATATTCATAAGCTTTTTATGTACTCTTTTTTTTCTCAAGTTTTATGTGTCAAACTTAAAAAAATTTTATATGTTAGATATGCCTTTTCTAAAAGAAGGTTACGATATAAATGCATATATAAAAAATTCAATCGATATAAATTTTTGTCATGTAAAATCTTATCAAAACTTCGCTTTTCCTATAGAAAATCCATACATACTTAATTTCTTCTTCAGAATTTACTTTTAGAGGACAAATTTATTTGTGCCATACTTCCTTTCGATGCTTAAAAACTTAATTATAATTTTAAAGCGTTTCGTTTTTTAGGTTAAAAAAATACAACAAAAGAAAATAAATTCAATTCCAAATGTTTGCAGCATTAAAGTTTATTATTCATCAAAGTTTATTATTACACACAGATGTATTTCGTCTTAAGTTACTTAAGTACTTTTTAGTCACATGTGAGTATAAATTTCGACAAATAGATCCGCTTAAGTGGCAATCGATTTCAGAATAATGTTTAAGTACCAAATACTACAATAGAACCCTCATTCAAACACACACACAAGGGTTTAAAAGTTCAATTAGAAAAATCACAAAGGAAGGCATTATTGTGGGAGTCTATTTCATTAAATTGGGCACACTTCAATGTCACTTGAGTGTTAAAGGACAAATAAGCAGGTGCTTAGTATTGACAAATTTGCACTTTTTTTCTATAAATATTTTTAAATCATACGGGAGCAAATGCTTACATTTATAATGATGTAAATATGTATGTGTAGAAATAATGTTCAGTTTGTGCGTGTGCAAGTTTTTATCGAACCCAGCCAACATTTTATGAAAATAGGGACCATAAGTGAGTCTTTTTCGATTCTTCTGCGCGACTGAAATAATCATTATTAAGGTTATTTTAATAGAATATCATTTTGTCAGGAAAAAGGGTTAAAAAAAAAATAATAAATTTTGAGCGTTAATATCAAACGTTACACAACATTACAATAATAAGTTTTTCATTGTCCAACTGAGCGTAGCAACATTCAATACAATCATATTCCAAACTCCTTAATGATAAATTAGCGACCTTTGTACATTTTGTTTTTTTATTTTAATAAATTTTTGTGCTTAAGCGCGAATCGTATTCGTTTTTTTACTCATCTAAAGAACTCGAAGAAGACTCAAGATCAAAAAAATCCTCTTCCAAATGCCAGCTGGGAAGTTATGTGTAGGTAAAACATTGCGTTGCTGTTGTTTTTCATTCAAATTTTAATTTATTTTGTCTATTTTTTCTTTTCGAGTGGGATAAAAGCATTTTGTTACGTGAAAAAGGAAAGTGAAATGTATTAAAAATATAACAAAGTGTTAGTTAATACATCAACGCGTGTTGAGTACTTTACTTAATAAAGCATACTGAATATATTTACTACGAAATTACTTTAACAAAATAAAAATGGTGGAGTGCACAGAGATTCGAGCTGATACAGATGTTAGAGAGGAAATACAGTTACAGGTTCAACAGTTTAAAATATAATGAATTCTTGTTTGCAGTTGTTTCAAAATTAAATATTTTGTAATTATTTTCAAGCAAGTGTGCACAGAAAAAATTATTGCCGAATTATTTTCAAACAAACGCTTGTTTGAAAATTTTTTTAATTTCTATAAATTTTTTTACTGATTCAATCAATATTTTTGTTTGATTTTTATTTAACCAACAAAAATGTGGACAACTCTTCAAAAATATAATAAACGCGTTATTGGTGTCAAGTTTTCATAATTTTGTATGAAATATTTAACGCTCTTTAATGTTGTCGTCTTTTTGTATTTTTTTATTTGATCGTAAGCAACACTTCTTTATGTGAAATATAAAAACAACAACAAAAAACACACACAGTCTATTTTTGGACGCTTTAAAAAAGTGCAACTATAAGAAAAACAATAGCAGAAACAACATTATAAGAAACAAAATCCCGTATTCAATTTTTTAAAACTGTTTGGTTAAATACCTACATCAAATACGACAATAAAATGATGACGATAAACATGTCGAGTCGGTCTGCTGCCAAGGAAAGCATACAGCAACAGTGAGTGAAGAAGAAAAAAAAGCATTGTGTGTATAAATTATTCCAACAAAAAAATGTGTCTCAAAGCCAGGCGCCGGCAGTGCTTGCTTGTGTGCGCGTGCGTCATTGCTTGTGCAAAAAAAAACTTTTTTGTTTTTGTTATACCTATGATTTTCAGTAAACTATTTGTTTGATTCAGTTAAATTATTTGTTTGAAAAAATCAGTGTTTTTTTTTCAATAAACGAAATGCAAATAAATTGTTTGAATATGCAAATTTGTTTGTAGGACCGATTTCAGACAAAAAATGTTTTGATTCTACAAATTTTTTGTTTGAATTGGAAAAATAATTTTTTCTGTGTGCTTTTGCACTGCAGAAACAAATAAAAATTAGTTTCAATTTAAAAATTTGTGATATTAAATACAAAATTATTAAATTTGCAGCAGTAAACAAATTATTTGTATCGATCAAATATTTATACTTTAATTAATTACAATAAATTTTAATTAAAAAATAATATAATCAATTAAATATGTGAATGGGCAATATATTAAATAAACAAAGTCTGGTAGAGCTTTCTTCTACACTTGTAATTTTTTCTTTATTTCCTTTTCTATTCTATTTTTCTACTTTATATTGTAACCACTTTTAGAGAAAATCTCTTAATTAAAACTTTGTTAAAACTAGAAGCCGACTTAAGTATTAATTTTTTCAATTAAATATTTAATATTTGTATTATTATAATTTTGCATTTTTATTTTTTTTTGTTTTGTAGTTTTGAGTAGACACAACTTAACCTGCAGTTTTTTATTTTAAATTTTTTGTTATAAACAACATTTTCTGCAGTATTTTTTTAAATTTACTTGATTAAATTTTTCAATTAAAACTGAAATCTCGTGTTAAAGTATACAACATTTTTTTTATTTTATATTTTAACATGAGCGGCGTTGCCTGATTTCGCTGCTGGCAACTCAACTTCAGTGTAGTTGCCATCCGTATCAGACCCGTTAGTCTTCATGTGTTTTACGGTTCCTCTATGCCTTTGTTTGGTGATAAAGCGTCGCAATACTGTAAGGTGTTGCGCTTCTTTTTTTTAAGCCAGATCTTAAATACGATCCCCATGTGATAGTGTGATAGTGAAGCAAAGCAAAGAAATTCTTGTCTAGTGCAGAAAGAAGTCAAGTGACGGCGTTTGACTGGTTTCTGCTCATAACGGCAAAAGTTTTGGCGTCGCGCTTGCTTATTGTTTTGGCAGCCCTGCCAGCAATTCCTAGTTGCGTCTTAATTCTATGATGGACTCCACAGTCCATTTGTTGCGGTTTTAGGCGTACTAAACTGTTTTCCAAGAGCAGGCTTTATATGCGACCTTAAGTAAATTATGGACCGATCTTGACGAAATTTAACATTTTGATGTTTTGACGTTTTAAAACGTGACATATAAAATTTTATTATAATAAATTGTTACGGTTTTAGGCGTATTAAACTGTTTTCTAAGAGCAGGCTTTATAGGGGGCCTAAAGTAAATATTGTAATTCAACAGTGTGATTTTTAGTCATATACAACGAATTTGTGCAAAATCTTATATTAATCCGTGCATTAAACCTTCATTTATGTTAGTTTCTATAACAAAATTATCAGTTTCTTACGGTTGCGGTTCCACATTTGGTTTCATTACTGTTATCCTTCTAAACCGATTTTGCTGGTTTTCAATCTGACTAAAAGAAAAAGAAGAAAACTAAAAGAAATTTGGCACCAACATTGTTTTTTTTTTGCGAGTTTTTTGAAAGTGAGCGTGTTTTCAACAGACGTACATAGAGACGGACATGGCTCAATCGACTTAGAATTACTCAAGAAACCAGAATTTATATACTTTATGGGGTCTTAGATGAATAATAAAAAAGGTTCACACGGAATCACCACTAGTGGTGGAGGAGGGTATTAAAATAAAGGTTAAATTTGACTTAAAAAAGTGAAATTCGTTTTAAAAAATGCCTAAAGAGGTCCAAATGTCCCATTTGCTCAGATTATTCCAAGAATTTGTTGTTTCTGATTTTTTAACACTTGAATGCAAAGCTGAACAGATTGCGAGACTTTTAGAAGGTATCATGAAAACCCTTATTGTGTCGGTGCGTCCAAAATTAAAAATAGGTCCAATGTAAACCACGTTCCTTAAATCACTTAGAGACAGAGACTGCAAATTACGATTATTTTTCAAATTTAAACTAAAAAATCAAACTTAAAGAGAAGTGATACGTGCATAAGGACAACACCAAGATAAACCTTTTAATATGGACTCACTTTGGATGCATTAATTTTAATATTTTTAACTTTTATTAAGAAAATTAATTTTACCGATTATTTTCTATAAATTATTTTTTTAAGTTTTCTTGTTTTGCGAATAAATGTGCTCATACTTTCAAAGTTTACGGTTAGTGCTTCGCAAAACAAGGAAATGTTTTACTGGGTTTTAAAGGGTCCGTAAACAAACAAATTGAAGTGAGTAAATTAAGTAAAAATCCAACAGATTTGTTGAAAGTCTAGTGAAATTTTTAAGTAACATTATTGATTCAAAATTGTTATTGAAAATCGAAATTTCCTTTCTTTGACAATCGAAATTTTGTTAAAAAATTGACTTTTTTTACTCGAAAATCTAAATTTTTGTTCCCAAAATAAAATTTTTTTACCGAAAATCGCTAATTCAATGAAAGTTACAGTTTTTGCCACAAAAAGCATTCTGTGACAAAAATTAAATTTTTTTGAAATATTTTATCAATTTCGGAATATTTTTTTTTAGGAGAAGAATAAATTCATTTGGATTTCTGTAACATTGAAATGAAGCTTTATTCTACATACAGGTGTAAAGAAACTATGTATATGAACCTGTAAGTATATTATGATAATGTCTATCCGTGCGGTTGTTGTAAACAAATAGCGAAAATAAAGTTGATGCTGACGTACATTTCAATTTTGTTAATATGATAATGGCTTCAATTTCATTTCATTTCCATACAAATGATAGAACATACACGGCTACAAATATTTTACTCATTACCAGTGTTGCCAGGGGAAAAATAACAAAAGGTTTCGATTTTCTTAAAAAGAAGTTACGTTTCAAAAGATAAATTTTTAAACATACATACATTTTTTTAACAGCCAAAAGGAACGAATAGTAATGAGCCGAACCGAACACAATGAAGTTTGTGGATTAAATAAAACGAACGAAATTAAATGTTCTCATCTTTTGGTGAGTTTAATAAAAACAGTATTATTTTTGTGTTCGAAAGATGACTAACAGCGAAACGTTATTTTTGTTAATGATTTTCTACAGAAACACTTAGCGTTTGTGTTTCCACAAATCTACTGAACCGAACACTAAGTCGAGATATTTAGTGTTTATTTTCGAACACTGATAGTTTCAAATTGCTGGAAATTTTGGATTAAGAAGGCTCTTATTATAAAAGGTCTTAAAAATTTTCTTAGTCACCATTAGAGAAACCTTAAATAATAATTGTATGTTTTTTTTGTGGGACTACTGAAAGCAGAAACTGTATCGAGTCATTACCACAAAAAAAGCTTTAGCGACATCATTTTCAATTTTCGTTTTTTTTAATAAATGACTTAATTGGCACCATAAGGTACCGTTACGATTTTATAGCAAAAACTATTTTATCTTAAAGGCGACCGTACACGACATGTTTTTGTCATCTGACATGTCAAATTTTCCACTGCAAAACACATACATGTCGTGTGTTACCTTTTTAACTTTGCTTCTGTAAAAGTCAGACGCAAAGTCATCTGACAAAATTTCAATTAGAGCGTGCTCTATTTTCTTCTGACAAACCATCTGACATCAGAAAGCTATGCCGGCAAGAAACCGGCAGCGGCGTCCACTATTGACGGAATCATTAGCCGGCTGAAGTTAATTTTTTACAATACCGTGATATGTTTGATCATCTTCCCATTGAATAGAATTTATGTGAATATATATATAAAAACCGTTTTATTATAAAATCCTAAATTGGTATCTTTGAATAAAAAGAAAAAAAATGTTAAGATGGCTGAACTATTTTACGGCGCAAATAAAACTTTTCATGGCGGCAGCAAGCTATTTTGAAACCGAGCACTACTTTGGTTTCTGCAATAACAATGCGAAAAAAACAGAGACAATGTCAGAAGCAAATTACATGTACGTTTGTGACCGAATATTATAAAGCTTATGTAAAACAGCGATTTTGACAGACATGCACAATTACATGTGACTTGAAAATTTGACATGTCAGAGGACAAAAACATGTCGTCTATATGCGCCTTAAGCGACAACCTTCATACAAAATTCTTATGAAATAAAATAAAAAAAAACTTCTCCTGTAAAATTTAGTTTTTGTCGCTAAAGTTTTTTTTGCGGTAATGACTCGATTTATTTTTCCGTTTTAGAGCTTTTTCATCGATTTTTTAGTGTAGATTCTTGCAAAATTTGATTAAATTGTAGTTACCAGATGGCTTTTCTATTTATACCCAAATAACCATAGATGTGTAACACATAGAAATATTGTTTCTGTTGATACAATTGTGAAAACTTATTCACACACAATATTCAAACGCATTCTTATCCTCTTTCATTTAGTCATAAATCATCCAGCGACGAATGCACACGCGGCAAATGCTTAAACATATATTTTTTTATACTTTTTTCATAAATACTTATGCACCAAACACGGGCTTCATTTCATATTTGAAGAAATAATAGGATGATGCAATTCGAAATGCTTTTGGCAATATGCTTAGCAAAAAATAAACACCAATTGTAATTTTTATAATACAGTATTTTTCGTTTCATGAACGCAAAATATTCTGTTACGCTGTATTCACTTAGCAGCATAAATAATAAATGTACAAATGTGCCCTTATGTAAAATTTTTTTCTTATTACAAAAAGAGATTTAGGCATGCAATCATTATTCTCAACAAATTTTTTTAACATAGTTTAATAATAATATTAATATATTTTTGGTTTGTATATAAAACAATTCATTTAAAAACAAGTTAGAGTGCTAAATCATTGATACCCTCTAAATTAATTATTTTAATTAAAAAAAAACGCCGTCTGCATTAACATTGGTCGCGGTTTAGACCTACATTAAATTATTGACAATCAGAAAGTTTAATGATTTTTTTTTCGAAATTTGAACAAACTTGAGTAAAATATCAGATCGTTACAGTGTTAACCGATCTAAAATGATTTTCAGGAGAAGGATTTGTATTGGACCCATGGTAAATTATGAACCAATCATCCCAAAGTTCTGTAGAGTGATTTCTGGTGATAAAAACATTAGAAAATTAGAATAAATTTCAATACAGCAGTGAAATTAGTTTTCGAATTTACAGTAAATTTCAGAGGGCTACTAAGTTTGGGATCTAAGGTAAATTATGGACCATATATCACAAAATTGCATGACATTTTTTCTGGCCATATGAAGCTACACAGAAAAAAATATCTCAAGAAAATTTTAAACAACAAATTATTTTTTTGATTCAATGAAAAAATTTATCAAAATTACACTTTGTAAAATAGCATTCAATAAAACATATTTAATAATGAAATAATTAAATATTTCTTCACATTCATTAAAAGAAAAATTTGAATGCGAATGGGAACTAACTTCTTTCCTAACAATAAATATTAGTGTATTTATCAATGAATAAAAATTAGGAATTTAGCACATCATAATTAATAAATAAATAAATAAAGATTCGATAAACATTTTGTTTGATTTATTCAACATTTTCAACATTTTATTTTAACAAATCACGTACAAATTTTTTTATTAACTCAATTAACTTGGTTGTTGACTAAAAATTCAACAATTATACCTACAAACTTTTTTATCAATACCGCAAAAATAATCTTCGCAGAAAATTCAAAAATTTTTGTAATCAAATATGCGATTTTCGTATTCAAATATGAAAAATATTTTTTCTGTTTAAGTTGAAAAAATTTTACCGCAATATCTATTTCTGCTTCAGTTTTAGGCGCATTTAACTAATTTCCCAGAGTAGGCTTTATATGGTAAATTATGGACCGATCTTTCCGAAAGTTAACAGTTATAATTTCCAGTCGTATACAACAAATTTGCGCAAAATCTTATATTATTCCGTGCACTATTCCACCATTTATGTTAGTTTTTCTAACAAAATTATCATCGTTTAAGGGTGGTGTTTTCACATTTTGATTGACAGGGGTGATCCTAATGAACCGATTTTGCTGGATTCAATCCCAAAATGCTTACACAGAAAAAATTATCAGTAGTTTTTTTATCAATTAAAAAAATGGCTTAAAAAGTATTTCAATTTAATTAATGTGTTTTTTGTTTAAAGAAAATTAAAAATTGAAAAAATACTGCATTGTTCATACTCGTTGCGTTCCCTGATTTGAACTATTTACAAAATGCTAAATATTATCTAAGGAAATACAATGCAGCATCATATTTAAAACGCTTGAAATTCAGACAAACACGATTTCATTACCCACAATTTCGTCGTAAACGTGTAGAAAATACCAAATTTATGGCGTATAAAACAGAATTAGATTTAAGTTAACGTTTACTTCAGCTATTGTGTGCTTTTTTATAAAATATTATGCGTTTTCATTTGGCAACTTATCTTCGTCATACACTGTTACGTTCGTACGGTGCAATTGTGTTCCTTTGGTAATATGCAAAAATACAACCACAGTTTAAAGTTTGCGCACCTCCGTTTCCGACCCACCATTAAAACCCACCATTAAAGCTGAAAACATTTCGCCATTACCAAGTTTCTACACAAATTTTAGCGGAACAGCTTTAGTTTTGCTTAAAATGTTGGTCTTTAATGAAATAATTAAAAAAGGAATCACATTTCGCCGGGAAAATCCGAGTTCCAAACTACGTTATCTTATTTTTCCCTTAATCCACATCTCAAAAACCCGGTCTTAGTATACTGATCGACTCAGAATCACTTTCAGAGTTGATCTAACGATGTCCATCCGTCCGCCTGGCTGGTTTTCGGTCCATGCTAATTTTATGCGCAAAGTACAGGTAGAATGTTTGGAGATAATCTTAAATGAAATTTGTTTCACACGTTTTATTTGTCGTAAGAACGAAAGCCTATTAAAAATTAAGTGAAAGTCCATCAGGAATTTTACATAGTCCCCTTTCAAGCTTCTTTTTGTAATAGTACTTATAACCCTCTTATGGCCGTTTTCTCATTACATGATTATCTTTTTTCCCAACGAAAAACTGCACATTAAAGAAATTTGGTTTTCTCAATGTGCCATTTGCTTCTATTCTGTCGAAAAACTAGCCAGCACTCATCTACCAATTATTTATTTTCCTTTTATTTGACGTACAGATAAATTCAATCAGCTGACTCCCAACTTTTACATGTATTTTAAGAGGTGTTGCCAACTAAAAACAATGTTTTTTGTCGGTATATTGAGAAACCCAAAATTGCTAACAGACAGTTTATCGGTCTAATAAATTTTTGTTGACAGACAGTTTGTCGGCACATTGAGAAAATAGCCATTATTATGTTAGTATGTATTTAGATTAAATTCCTTACCAAATTTGTTAAGCTTCTAACACAAATAGCACTCCGAAAAAAAACTATCAATGACATAACCTCCTGTAATAACTCTCATGGCAAAATTTTGCATTGTTGGTCTTGAATTGACACTTATAAGCCCCGTCTTCCTAAAATCTAATTATATTCGGCACAAATAACTCTCGAATGAATCTTTACCTCATAATATAATTTTGTTATGATGTGTCCATTTGTGCCCATGGGTCCCAAATAAGGAACTCTCGGAAATTTGTCTGTAAATATTATTTTCCAATATTATTGTTATTTTAAGGGTACAGTTTTTATTGCACATTTAATGCGCATAAAACACTTTTTTATTATTAATAAAAAAAAAAAACAGATTGCGCACTCAACCGCACAAAAAAATTTATACTGCGTTTCTTCGTCATCATAGAATGCAAACTAGAGTTTGTTTTAAGCATTTAAGAGAGAGAGAGATCACAAACCCACTTTGTTTAAGCACAAATTCTATGTCTACGTCACACAATTAAAAAACAGTGACCAGCGCAATGCGTAATCTTGTTTTTTTAATTCATGTTTATAAAGCATATTTCCGTCTTCCCTGGCCATCATTAATTCAGCTTTTGTAGCAGTAATCAATTCATTACGGTGGTCACTCTTTAAAAGTTTCACTTCGTTAAATATTCTCTCCACACAAGCGTTACAAAATGGTAGTATAAAAATTAAACATGCTTATTAAAATTTTTGAGCAATGGTTCATTAATAAATCAATTACTTTTTCCAAAAAAAAAATACTTCGTTCTGTGCCATTTACCAAAAGTTACGAAGATTTGCCAATTATAATTATATTATATGTGCTACCTTAGCCCTTAAAAACTTACGAAAAATATAACAAATGTAACCAAACGGCATCACTGCTCATCACAAAGAATAAAAACCAAAAACAAGTCGTAAAAGGTTACATTAAAAACCCCCGATAAGAATTGAAATCAATTTAAAAGAAAAAATAAAAAAATTAAACAGGAAAACAGTATTAACAGAAGAGAAAATCATATGAACGTAAGCAAAGATATTTGTTTGCAACTCAAATCCCTTATGGATAATATGAAAATTAAATTTTATTTTCTAATGATATTTTCCTGTTATTGTGGCTTTTCTTTTCAAACAGCCACTAAAATAAAGAATGCTTAACATTGAATTTGTGAAAGAAAGTAGAAAAAGTTAACTGTCAAATAAATAACAAAAGAAATTTTAACAAAAATCATTGCATTTTACAAAAAGAAGTAATGCCAGGCAAAAGCTAAAATAAAAAGGATAGAAATAGAGAAGGAAAAAAATTTCAAACTTTTTTCAAACACGTAAATAGTTTGTAGAAGAAAAAAAAATTACTAAAACTTAAATTGGGTTCTAGTTTTTCGTCATGATGCAGCCAGGATTTTTGAAACTAATCTGACAAGTAAGGGAAGGTATTCCAATAATTGAAACGGCGATTCTAGTATTATAATACTTAATAATAATTCAATATTTTTTATTTTTCGAATTTATTCTATGAGCTTAATTTCAGTTATGTATTTTATAAAGCTTTTTTGTAATAGTCCTTTTCCTTCAATTTTCAGGAATGACTTTATACAAAATTTGTAATTTTTATTTTATTTTTGTGATTTTCAAAAATTTTAAAATCAACGACTTCAAATTAGTAAAAAATTGCATCAAACTTCCAATCAACACAAAAAATGGTTAATTTTGTTTCCTTGTGTTATTACACTTGGAACCTGAAATACCTAAAATAATTATTATAATATTATTAATAAGTAATAGAAACTGGGAATTATTTCCATTCGTAGGTTACTTTATATTATTTTGCAGCTCATGGCGTATTCTATAATCCGGATTGATTGCAACTATATATGTAGTCCGGATTGAATAACACCCTTTTTAATCTATTTTTTTTATTCAAATCAAAGCATGCTTTGAAAAATACAGTCATTGAGTATTCTATAATCCGGATTGATTGCAACTCTATAATCCGGATTGAATAACACCCGTTTTTATTTATTTTTTTATTCAAATCACAGCATGCTTTGAAAAATGCAGTTAGATTAGTGTGATATGAGCATGTTTGCACATGCGTTTTTTTGCTATGAATTATTATAATTTTTAATAAATACATACATGCCGTAATCCGGATAATTCGCTACTCCGGATTGGGGTATGCAATCAATTATCCGGATTATCGAATTTTTACTGTATGTAGCGGAAGTGCCATAATTTTGGACATAATGGTTTATCTATAAGTCGAGCCGAAAGAAAAAAACTAAGTGCAGATTTGGATTCAGCGTCCCAAATTATTGTAAAAACAACATTCAGTTCTTAATCAATAAAAACCTTGTTCATGCCCGTAATTTCTGCAAATAGATATCTAGCTGTGTATAGATATCTATCGTTTTCATAATTTTAAAACGTTTTTTTTACCTACGGGTTAAAATGAAATCTATTTTACACCATCGATTTTCGATAGTTTATTCAAGTAGGCGAAATTCACGTTGAAATTTCCAAAATAATGTTACCGGATACACGACTAGATATCTGTTTGTCGAAATTACGGGCATCACTTGTGTAATATAAAACTAGATTTTTGACGATTTTTTTTATTGTAATATTAGAACATTTTTGTAATTTAGATTTTTGGTTATCTTTCCTTAATTTAAAGAATCTACAAATTCAATTTTACAGTTGCTGCAAAAAAAAATTTATTTTATTTTTCTTCACGTCCGAATGTTTCTAAGGACTTAAACTTTTGTTTTAAAAAAATTTCAAATACAATTTTGTTTTAGTCATTCTTTAAATTTCGTAATTTCAAATGGTCTTCAGCTTTCACTATGACATGATGCAAAAACTCAGAGCTTTAAAAGTCAGGGCCGTAAGAGATATTGATCACATACTATTAATTCGAGGAACAACAAGTTTGAAATCAGTATTTTAATTAAACTTTTATAAATTTATATAAAAAACAATCTTGTTTCGCATTTGGGATGCTACAGTGGAGAGGGTATTATGCGTTAGTGCTAATGTTTGTAACTGCTTAAATATTGGTTTTAGACCATAGTCAGCCATAGCTTAAAATGTGGATGTATTGGTGAGCGAACTACCCAGCAAACATAATTGGGCTACTCACAAGGTAGTCATAAAGTTGTAAAGTCATATGTCTTAAAATAATTACAAAAAATATATATGACTGCTGTGGGCAAGCGCTTATAATTTAGATTTCTAATGTACAGTAACGACGAAATAATGAACACAGCATTAAAATTTTTATTTTGTTTCAAACACAACAATATTTTTTTTAAACAATTGTAAAATAGCTTGTGAAAACCCAAATATGTTTATAAAATAAAATTGTCTGTATATTCTTATGACAGTTTCTTAACAAAATTGCGTTGCTTTAAACAAAGGAATTTAAGGCAGAAAAATATTTACTCCCAGAGATAATGGCGTTTTCCCTTTTAATTCCCTTAACATTTAAAAGAATATTTTCTAAGTTGGGGATATGATAATTTAGCCGAATTTTTTCAGAACTCGTTGACATTTATTTTCTGTAAAGCCTTAAATACGCTTTTATTTAGTTCTATTTGTATAACAAACTCTTAATAAGTTATATCACAATAAAAAGGGTGTTCGAAAAGCTCAAGGATTGTTTTTATATTTTCAAAATCCTTAAACCTGTTTTGAACATTATCCGAAAGTGTTTTTAATATTCTTACTTATGAAAATTTTGTGTCATTTTTTTCTTTGCCATAACCATCCATCCGACTGAGTTTCCCTACCTTGAATATTTTTAATATTGCTATGAAAAGCATCATTATCAGGTATGTGATGGAAATAGTTTTAGGAAACGAAACGATTTAAAATCGTTTTCAGTATCTTAATAAATTGATTTTAAATACATTTTCTTTTAATTTTCCGTCTATTTTCTTTTAAATTTTTTATTATATATGATAGTTGAACTGTATTCTGAACAAAATATTAAGACAATACTTCAGAAATGAATTATTAAATCGATCAAAATTTTAAATTTATCGATTTTCATCACATACCGGTATGTCGTTAAATAACGTACTCCCTTTTTCCGTAAATATTTGATAACATAAAAAGCATTCCGTTTAACAAAACATGTTATTAGTCATGAAATTTGTTTCTTATATCATTATGAAATTCAAATGTTTGCTGGATAAGTACTTATTGCTAAAAGAAATTTTCGAGTTTTTTTTATATAGGCTTTGACGTTTGGTATGACAAAAAATTGTCAGTTGAAGACGCTATGTGAAGTCGAAACGGCATCTGATTTTGACAGTTCGAGCTATAAGAACTAACAAACAGGGTTGTCAGATGTGGCAATTTCTCGTCAAACGTGGCCATTTTCAAACTTGTTTGGCGACCTAATTTTTGAATTGGCGACATGGCGACTTTTTGGCGATTTAAACAAATAGTTATACTTTCAAATCCGTTAAATTCAATAAGAAGAAAAAATTTTACTCTTGTTCTAGTATTTTTATGTATGAAATTTCAGACATTCATAGGTATGGTCAGTATTTGAAAGTTTATTATTTGATGAAGATAATAAAAATCTTCGAAAAAATTGTTTTTCGTTTTTAACATTGTTCTTGAAAGAATCAATAAATATAATTCCTTAAAACATGAATATATTTAAAGTCTATGAAAATTTTTCTATTTTATGTATGTGGCAATTTATTATCATAGATAAAAAACGTTGTTGCTGAAGATTTTAATGAATCCTAACGTACATTTTGATATTTACGAAACACACTCGAAAAAATGAGCGTTTGTTAGTTGTAAAGAGGGTTTTAATGATGTAATTTCATCTAATTTATATAGGTTTAGCCCAAAATTTTATAGCTACATGCATACGGCAGGTACGTACAATTTAAAGGAACTTGCTTTGGCTGTACTTTATATGCTGGTAATTAGCACAAGTATTGCCTGTGTTGAAATTATGAACTCCACAAAAACTCGCCTTCGAAGTAGAATGCATTACGAACTTCTAGACGTGTTATTACAAGGTATAAATTATATGAATGTGCATCGTACATATTGCACTTCTTTTGCACCTTCATTTAATAAATGCAATTCTCTCACAATGTATTCCAAAAAAGAAGACCAATAGGGAGTCTTGCCAACAGTGTTGCCAATTTAGCCACTTAGTGGCTAGATTTAGCCATTTTTCACTCTGTTTAGCCATTAAAAAATGAGTTTAGCCATTTTTTTTAGCCATTTTCCAACTTGTTTAGCCATAAATTTTTTTTTCCGTTTTTATTTTAAAATAATAATTTTAATTAGTATTGTGGTTATTTTGTTGAACTTTTTATGGTTTTTAATCCAAATTTATAATATTTTTAATTAGACTTAAGTTCATTAAATTAAATTTTCATTAAATTATTTCTATGGAGAAAGGAATTTTACAACATGAAAATTAATTAAAATTGTTATTGATAATCTTTCATTTTTGACCGTGGCCGGGATAATAATAATAATAATTTTTATTTTGTTATAACAATTTATAAAAGTAAAATAAACATTTTTAACAATTAAAATGCCTTTAATTTAAATCAAAACTTTTACAAATGCTGAAAATCGCTAAAAAAAAGAGGATGAAACATCTTTCAAAGTAAATGAACAGTATTCCAATATTAAATTTATAAAATGGATCAACACAAACATCAGTGTTTCTTTCTGGTTGCAAGTATTTCAATAAAGAGATGCAGGAAGCAACAAAATTTTTTTAGAAATTTCAGAATTGACTATAAAGTTGCTCTCACTTCCATGGTCTAATGCTGAAGTAGAGAGGGTATTTAGCCAAGTAAACATCGTTAAAAGTAATTTAAGAAATAGGTTACATTTGGCAACCGTTTGTTCGATTTTATCAATTAGGTAAACATTTTAACCATAGCAATAAAATATTTATACCAACACCACAACAGTGGTAGCCTCATGCGTTTGTGCTGATGTTTGTAACACCTTTAAATATTGGTCCTAAGACGTATACCGATTGACTCAGAATTACTTTCTGAGTCGAATTAACGATGTTTGTCCGGCTGGCTGGCTGTCTATGTAAACCTTGTGCGCAAAGTACAGGTCGCAATTTTGGAGATTATTTGACAAAATTTGGTACATAGGTTCTAATGTGGTGTAGGGTATCGTACAGTCGGGGTTGACCGACAATACTTTTTAACTTGTTTTTAATTGTAGATCTGGACTCAAAAGGTTGGGTAAATGTTGTCGTGATTATGATTTTAACTTACAATTTCATCGTTAGCAACTTTAAATGAATTATTTCTGTGTTGTTATTGAATTTTAATATGTTTTTATTTAAAAAAACTTTTAGGCATTTTTAAGCCCATTTTTAGCCATTTTTTAGTAATTTTTTAGCCATTTTTCGTCACCAAGTTTTGGCAACACTGCTTGCCAGTGAAGCGTTAAAGATAACTGCAACTTATACACAAATGTATATCCAATATTTGTTTAATACAAACTGCAAAAATTCTTTTTTTGTTGCTTCAAGTAGACTACTATTAACTATTTTATAGTAAAGTAAACATTGTATCCCTTTTTCTGTTCACTAACTATCTTAACTGTGTTTTTTAAATTTTTGGCGTATTTTAGCGATACTGAACGAATTTTTTTTTAGCATTTATAAAAAATTTTTTTAATAATTCTAAAAATATGTATTTTATTGTCGAAAACTGAAAAACAAAGGCTTTGGCGATTTTTGACATTGAATTTGGCGAAAAAGGTCAAAATCAATCTGACAACCCTGCTAACAATGCAATGCAAAAAACCCTATATTGTTTCTGTTGTTTTTGGATTGTTGTTCCGACACCACCTGTCATTGAATTCGCGTTTGCATTGCAAGTTTATCCAGCAAACGCAAAGTCAAGTGTTTTAAATATGATGCTGCATTATATTTAATTTGGTAAAACTTCAAAATATTAAAAAAAAAAAAACATTTGATGAATAGAAATATAATAGATATTAGTGTTTTTCCAACTTTAATTTTTTGCTAACACGTTATTAAAAATAAATCAAAGAATTCATAAATACTTGTCCATATTGTGAAACATTTGCTGCAAAAACTTTCTTTAATTTCCCTTTGAAACTGCATTTGTGTTTATATTATTTTGTATGCCATCACCCTTTCTTAGCCTTCTTCTTCCTTTTAATAACAAACACACAAAAACTGCTTGAACATGAAACGAAGTACACTTTTCCATACGTCTTTCCCTTTTCACTAACAAACTCAAATGTTTCGCAGCAAATGTTTCATAATATGGACGGGGAATAAGAGGCATTGCAATGTAAGCCAAGATTACTTATTGCCAAAAGCAGTCACAACCATTCAATTTGAATTATTATATTATTTTTCTAAAAATGAAAGAAAGCCCGAGTGCTTGCTGGGTTAGTATTCCTGAAAAATTATATAAGCATTGACTACTATGTAATTGACGTATGAGAATAAAAATGAGTGTGAATAATGTGTGCGAATTAATTTATACAATGGTTCAATGGCCACATTTTAATATACCGATCAAATAAGAATCAGTTTTGTCCGTCCGGCTGGCTGGCTGTCCATGTTAATTTTGTGGACAAAGTTCAGGTCGCCTTTTTTGCACAAGGGCTTACCCCCCACATTTTAAAAAATATTTTTGATTTATAAACCTGAAATATTTTTTATGTAAGTCTTTTGGGAATCGGTCCATAATTTCACATAGCCTCCATTACTTAGATTCAATTTGCTCCAAACTTACTTTATTGCAATCTAAGCAATATGACCAAATTTTTTTTGGAGTTGGTCATTGACCACTGCTCCTATACAAATACTACTCCCAAAAATAGTTTTAAATGCCATAACTTGCTTGTAAATATTGGTATTGATATAAAAATTGGCGATAAAACTTTTAACGATAGCTACCATGGCATGACAAAATGTTGTGCTGGTAGGTCCAAAACTTACCATAGATCCTTTATTAACACCCTTCTAAAAATTACTTAATTATCTTAACCAATTTTTAGGGAATCGGTCTATATTTGTCCAAAGTTCCTATACAAATACCACTGCCGAAAATAGCTTTTAATGTCACAACATCTTTATAAATTTTGGTACTGATATAAAACTTTGTTGACGATAGCTTCCATAATATTTAGTAAATGGATTAATCAAAAATAAAATCAGTTTTAATTAAAAGTTTAATCAAGTGAATTAAACGTTTAATCAAGTAAATTAAACGTTTAATCAGGTGAATTAAACGTTTAATTGATAATATTAATTTGTTTGCTGTTGCAAATTAATCTTGTCAATTAAACGTTTAATACACTTGATTAAACGTTTAATTCACTTGATTAAACGTTTAATTCACTTGATTAAACTTTTAATTAAAACTGATTTTATTTTTGATTAATCCGTTTACTGGGGCAAAATTTTTTTCTGTGTAGTGTTGGAGGTGCAAAATTGTCTATAGGTTTCGCAAAACCCCCTCCCTAAATTTACTAAAAGCCAAAAGATGATAAATAAAAATATGTTGATGTCTAGATAATATTCGACACAAAGTACTCATTTTTGAACTTTACCCTTATACATTATTTTTGTTTTGGCAGGTTCATGATTGGCCTTGCCTCCCAAAAAAGGACTCTTTGAAAGTTTGTCTCTATGAACTGTGGTGTAGGGTATCAAATGTTCAAGCTTGACCAACTGTACTTTTTTTTCTTGTTGGATAATGTCCTTTTTGTACCTTTTCTACCAATAAATACTTTCAAGCTTAACGGACTATTCAATCTATCTAGAACACATTTACCAGTGCTGTTAACGCTACAATAATGCGAAACACCTTCATACTATCTACAAATACATTTTAAATATTAAACGCTTGAACCTGAGCCTTTAAATAAAGACTTAGCTCCTTTATATTCCTGAAATTTCATAGTTTAATTTTAGCTATGTTTTAAAACAGCAAAAACACGCATCTTTTATAAATTAGAAAAGTTTCTAAAAGAGTTACGGAAACAAAAATATAGTAAACTAAAGCAAAATCAGAGAAAAAAACTGACCAAACTGAAAATTTGTATGCACCAGGTTCAACCACAACTGCAATAGAAAAAAAACACAAGTCTTTTCAATAACCATAAAACAAAAAAAGTAAATTTTGAATGTATTATTAAATTACCTTCAAGTTAGTTTTAAAATTAAAATAAATTTACATAAGGAAAATAAAGTTGTGTGTGTTAAACGTGTACAAAATATCACAATAATTGCTACAGATTTAAGTTACATTTAAAACAATTTTATGTATTTTGGAGATTTTAAAAATATATCGTGCATAACAATGAACAATAAGACTTATCTGACAGTAAGTATTTCTACAAATTTACAGTCAAGTATCAATATGTGTATTAGGGGTATAACCAACTTTTGGCCCAAGGTCTACGCGATAGCGAATATTGTGTTATTTTGAAATATACAAAAGCGCTTTTATAAAATCCCTAAGGAAAAAAATTTAATAAAAAATTTTAAATATTTTATTAATAAATAAAAAAAAGTTAAACATTTCTTAATTATTGAAGGACATGCATTTTAAATTTAATGTGCGTGTTGTTTTGCTAAAGTTTTTGGCTAAATGTATAAGTACAAATAAAAATTAAAAAAAAAAAAATAATTTTCGAACTTTACCGCGTTTTGTGGGTGACCTTTTTTGAAAACCGCGAAAAATTAATATCATTTTTTTTTAAATAGTTTTCAATGGGCTATTCGAGTATGCTAGGGCCATTTTGATATTTGCAAAAAATGGGAATAAGTTATACCCCTAATGTGTATGTATGTCTGTGAACTAAGCCAATTAGTTTTAGAAAAATATAAAACTTTTTTTTTCAAAAACCATTTATCATTTTTTTGTTGTTGTATAAAACATGACTTTTTTCCCAGTAGTAAAAAGGAAAAAAAATACCTAAAAGGAAATCACATCATTTTACACTTCAATAACAATATTTTAGTTTTCCTTTGATGATTATAAATCTCTGAACTTCAAGGAAACTTATTCTTCTTTTTTTAGCAAAAAATAATAATATGCATTAGGGTGAATTATTTATTAATATGTATTTTTTAAATCATTATAATTATTAAAGAGGGTTTTTATATGGCTTAAGTCTTTGTGAGATTTTTAGAAAAGCTATCGTCGTTTTTTTGGTTAAATCGGGGTTGATAGAAAACACCCTAGTGAAATTAAACTTGCCAAAAATAACCTAGAGGCGACAGAAATATTTTGGATCCAATTTAAAGGGTTAAACTGATATATGATTTAAGCTAATTTTCATTTTTATGTCTTCAGTACATAATAAGCACCAAAAACTTTAGATATTAAATTTTGTTACAAGTAATTGATATTAGTTTTCTTATATAATAATTGGACTATTTTTTAACTTTCCTACTTACAGCTTATTTTCTAATACTTCACGCCCACTAGCGTTTTTTTTAATATATTTCCACGTTCATGCATCATTTCACAAGCTCACATTATGTGCGTTCGTTTACTTTTCCAGTAAAATCCCAGTAAAATCCAGTAGGTGAGTAATATAAAAATTTTACAAATTTATGTGTACGCGAACGCATTTCAGTTAAATCCAGTACAAATTTGTACAAATTTTGGGGTAAACGAACGCAGCTAGTATCATCGTATTCATTGTCTAATCGTCTAATTATACAATGTTGTATTTTTGTTGCTGGTAATTTTCATGCAAATGTGTTGTCTCAACATACAATTGATTTTTATGTGTTTTGGAAAATGTTGTATTCATACCAGGCCTGGAAATGTGCGATTAGTTTTATGAATTTGTAAAAATCTTTTTAGAATGTGATAATAACAACACAAATGTTATTCTTCTTAATGATTAATATATGATTAATTCATTTAAATTTTTTTTTAAACTATTTTAAATAATATTGCTTATAAATTAATATTTCAAACCGTCCAATTATTAATTTATTTATTGATATGCTCGTAAATATATCGTCGCACATAGGGGTTTTTTGCCAATCTAGCCGGACATTACTTTTTGTTTTAGCTTATATTGCTTCTTAAAAGTTATTGAGTGCCCCTAGATTTGAGGGCGGTTACATAAAATAATATTTAAAAAAAATGTAAATATTAAAAGAAATAGATTACTAACGCCTTAATACTATAAAAATTAAATTTTTGAACTTTAATGGGTAGGGGGAGATATCCCTCCAAACACCCCCCCCCCCGGAACGACCCTGTAAAATTTTTTTTTTTTTTGCTAATTTCCAAAACATATTAATTTTTAAGATTTTATGTGACTTTTATATATTTTATAGTATTTAATTTATCTGAAAATAATTAATATATTCGTAATAATAACTTATTTATAATAGTAACAGCAAATTTTATTTAAAATAATAACAACTAATTTATTTAAAATAACTTCTCTTTTGCACTAAGATGATGATGAGTGCCATGGTTCTTCTTCGTCTGCTTCTTCAAAATCCTCTTCTGAATCTGAATTCTCTTCAGAGCCAAGTACAGGTGGAAGCATAAAAGAAATTGCTTCTTTCGTAAAGGGTAGTGACTTTTTTTTTGGAGTTGGTCTTATACTAGTAATCAGTGGGTCAGAACTGAGCAAAAGTCTATTTATAACATCTTTGTTACACTGAACCCTCGAAAACTTTCTAGCAAAATTCTGCCTGTAAAGCCGAAAATGTTTATTTCGTGCCTCAGACGCTTCTTCTGATAATAGCCCGATAGGCAACAATGCCTCACTCATTACAGTTGCGCCATGTACTAAAATCTAAACTAAAAATTGTAATTTCTCTTCAACGAGTTTAGAACTACATTCTTGTATAATTTGGAATAACTCTAAATTCGTATACACTTTTTCCATTTTACTCTCGAAGCTTCAAAATGGTTCTGATAACAATTTTATGCAAAAACCACAATATATATTTAAAAAAACTAAGTACCTAGAGCCCAGATTTGATTTTTTATTATATATTATTTTTGTTGTTAATGATTTTAAAAGTTATGCAAAACAGGTACATTTATTTTGCTCTATTAAATAACGTCCTTTAGCGGCCGCACAGGTGGTTAAAACCCGTTACTTACTGTTTCGCACATCCCTTTTTTTACACAGGTAATATTAGGCTTAGATGTAATAATTTAAATAAAAACCATCTACGTACAACCAAAACATTTTATGACTGACGAAAGGGTTTCTATCATATGTACCTATGCAAGATGAGCAAAAACAGAAAAAAGGTAAAAAAATTTGTTTGCTCTATTAAATAACGTCCTTTAGCGGCCGCACAGGTGGTTAAAACCCGTTACTTACTGTTTCGCACATCCCTTTTTTTACACAGGTAATATTAGGCTTAGATGTAATAATTTAAATAAAAACCATCTACGTACAACCAAAACATTTTATGACTGACGAAAGGGTTTCTATCATATGTACCTATGCAAGATGAGCAAAAACAGAAAAAAGGTGAAATTTTCAAAAAATCATAAAAAAAATGGCGCAACAACGCGCAACGTTTTTTTTTTTGAATTTAAAAGTAGAGATTTCAAATTTTATGGTGATGTATAAAATTTTTAAGAACTCAGCGGAACTCACCTTCAAAAACCTTTTAAATTTTTTTTTTTTACAAAAAAGTGAACAAAAAAATCGTTTTTTTTAATTTCGTACTAATTTTTTTATCATAAAAAATTCAAATAAAATTTTTCTAAAAATTTTCATAATTAGCTGTTTATATAGTCTTTCACAGAAAAAAAAATTCAATGTAAAATCTTTATTCGTTTATCTACAAAAAAATATATTGTAAACCTCCCAAAACCGTAAAAAGTCAATGAACACGCATGCAATTTAATCAACTTTCCTGGTTTTAACAGTGTCCCAAAACCACAAATCTCAAGCAAAAGACTTGAAAATTCACTATACGATGCAGAACTTTGTTGTCTGTCGAGCTGCGTACTTAAATTTTTCCATTTCTTAAAAAAAATTTTTTGCTTAATGTCCGGCTAGATTGGCAAAAAACCCCTATGTGCGTCGTGTCGAAGGTATCTTGCCGTATATCACAATAATTTTTTTTTGGAAAATCGAATCTAAACGTTCAAGATTGATAACACAAGAATGTACGTGGAAAAGTCTTCCAATATTTATGTCAGATATTGTGTTTAAAGTTCTTTATCGATTTATGTTAAAATATTTAAAGTCATGGAAAAATTTTTTTAAGTTATAGCCATCGTCACGTCCAAAAAAATTTTTCAGTTTTGTCGTATACGCCACTTTTTGCGAAATATTTTTTAGTTTGTGGGACATACCTCAAAATTAGGTATTAAATAACTGCATTCATGTGTTTCACCAATATTAAAATTTTAATTGTACTAATTTTCGAAACGAAAATTTATGCTAGTGGAAAATATATTAACGTATAGTTATAATTTTTATATTAAGGGTTTTCATAATATCGCTTAAGGCGACCGTACACGACATGTTTTTGTCATCTGACATGTCAAATTTTCCACTGCAAAACACATACATGTCGTGTGTTACCTTTTTAACTTTGCTTCTGTAAAAGTCAGACGCAAAGTCATCTGACAAAATTTCAATTAGAGCGTGCTCTATTTTCTTCTGACAAACCATCTGACATCAGAAAGCTATGCCGGTAAGAAACCGGCAGCGGCGTCCACTATTGACGGAATCATTAGCCGGCTGAAGTTAATTTTTTACAATACCGAGATATGTTTGATCATCTTACCATTGAATAGAATTTATGTGAATATATATATAAAAACCGTTTTATTATAAAATCCTAAATTGGTATCTTTGAATTAAAAGAAAAAAATGTTAAGATGGCTGAACTATTTTACGGCGCAAATAAAACTTTTCATGGCGGCAGCAAGTTATTTTGAAACCGAGCACTTCTTTGGTTTCTGCAATAACAATGCGAAAAAAACAGAGACAATGTCAGAAGCAAATTACATGTACGTTTGTGACCGAATATTATAAAGCTTATGTAAAACAGCGATTTTGACAGACATGCACAATTACATGTGACTTGAAAATTTGACATGTCAGATGACAAAAACATGTCGTCTATATGCGCCTTTAAAAGCCTCGCAATCTGTGCATTTTTACACCCTCGCAAATGAACTGTCAAGAATTGTATGGGAATTCATTTACAAAAACTTCGTAAATTTGCCCAACAATTTTGACTAGTAAACTGGCGCTGTTCAATTTTGAATTTATACAAACAGATTTTTTAGTGTTTTTAACGTCGTTTTAATGAAAAATCCAAGTGTTTGAGCAAATTAGTCTTTAAGCTTTCTTTGCGCATTTTTGAAAACAAATTTCACATATTTATCACAAATTTCAACTTTTAATTTTATGTTTTTGGATTTTCTTTTTTACATTATTTTTGTACAGACGTTTCTTACAAACTGACATTAATTTTTTTTATATTACACAAAAATTAAAAAGATTCTTCATGAAACGAGTCTCGCAAGTTTGCCCATTTGCAAAAATTTGATTATCGAATTTTCTTATGTATTAATACTTTTTAGGTTTATTATCACTAAAGGGTGGTCCAACCGTAATGCACGATGCTAATTGTGAGTCACAACTTTACGGCAAATTGTTGCCCAACTTAATTTGACATTTCTTTGTATCAGTGTTAAGATTGTTGAAGCCTTTTACGAAAATGCACGTTCAAATCAATATGCATTTCGTTCACTGCTTTATTTCTTTAGTCAGCATAATCGACCAAATGTATCCACAATTGTAAGAATTGTGCGCAAATTTCAGCAAACCGCGTACTTTTTCGAAAATATTACCGTGAATGGTGTTCGCTATCGCGAGATGATAACGGACTTCTTGTGGCCAGCAATTTAGGATGTGGACCTGTACGACTTGTAGTTCCAACAGAATGGTGTCACACAGCCAACGAAACAATGGCTCTTTTGCGCGAGAAATTCAATGGCCGTGTTATCTCACGTCGTGGCGATGTTAATTGGCCATCACGATCATGTGATTTGCCACAGTTGGACTTCTGTCTTTGGGGATATTAAAAATAAAAAGTGTACGTCAATAAGCCAAGAACAATTCAAGAGCTAAAGGATTAGATAATTCGGCACATTAACGACATTGAACCTCAATTATGTCTCAAAGTCATTTAAAATAGGGACCATCGAATAGCGGTATGTCACTGATGCCGTGGCGAGCATTTGGTCGATATTTTGTCTCACACATAATTGTTTTAATTTGTATTATTCTACAATAATACAAAATATTATGATAATTTTTTATTTTGTTTACAATTAACACCATTAACCTTTAATTACTTAACAATAAAATTAATTTAAGCATTATAGCAATAATTCCATCAATATAAATAACCGTTAGGCCCCACATCCGACAAAACTCTTTATATATACAGTCAAAGCCCGGTTTAACGAATGATATAATGTTCAGACCTTTTGTTATACCGAGATATTCGTTATATCGATCAGTAATTTTTACCTTAAAATTTTATAAAAAAACGGTGGTCTACAATTTGAAAAACATTAAAAATTAATTGTATTTATAATTTAGTGTCGAAATAGAACTTTAATAAGATTTTGGTATTCCATACTTTTGGATATTACTGAAAGATTTACACCTTTCTTATACTCTTCTAAAATCTTAAATTTTTTTATCAAAAGTTATTCTTTTTCGATTTGACATCTCGTTTTCACAATGAACCAAACCAAACTACAAAAACTTTAACGAAAAAAGCAACGCATCACACGTGTTCTTTCAATACAAACATAAAAATGTAACGGTTCTGTTAAGATTTTTTTATTTTGCTTTGTCATTCGTTAAATCGGTACTATTTTTTTTCTGCCATTCGCTATACAAGGTAGTTAATGTAAAAATTGGGCCATTCGTTATATCGGATATTCGTTAAACTGCGTATTCGTTATACCGGGCTTTGACTGTATAACGAAAAATGTTAAAAAAGTTTTTCTTGAGATTCAAAAATGCTAAAATAATAGTAATGTTTATAAGATAGTCTATCTTTTGTTACAAGCCTAATATACATTGCTTACATACAACAAGATAACGCAAGATTTTTTAATTGTAAATTTTCATACGCTTTTTGTTGTATATCCACAATTATGTTACATACGATATTATAAAATTTTTCGCAAAAGTTGACAAACATAAGAGAAAGAGGCCTGAGGATTGCGCAGATCGATAGACCTGTTAAATTTACCACAGGAAATGGTCTTATCTAATTTTTTTTGATTTTGTGATATACGACAAGATAACTCCGGCACGACGATATGTCTGTATATTTAAGAACTTAGAAACAAATTGTTTAAACAAAGTTTTTTCATTAATTTCTCTTTCTCAGCAGAATTCTTAGTTCGTTAAACGATTTGGTTGTCTCTCTCTGTAGCGTTCTTCTCCATGTAGCAGCGTGGGCAATTTTAGAAGACGGCTTAATTTAAGTGTGCGCAATCAACCCATGCGTTTCGACCGTAATTTGTTCTGTTATATGCCATAGATGTTCGTTAGATCCAATACGAGACCTTTAGATTCCGAGGATGCGGCTAAAAATCTATTTATAAATGTTAAAATGTTTGCTCTAATTGCATTTGTGGCGTGCCAGGTTTCATAGCCATAGACTGACTTCACACAGGCATTAAATATATTGATTTTAGTTTTCAAAACAATGTTTCTGGCTTTCCAAATGCGATTTAATATCGCGAAAGATACACGAGCATTGCGTTATCTATTTCGGCCTCTACCATAACGCCATCATCACAGGGACCGTAACAGTTACTCCTTTTTTCATAAAAGTCAGATAAAAACAGTTATTTTTTGATTTTTATATTTTTGAACAAAAATAACTGTTATTTTTTGATAATTATTTTTTCGATCAAAAATCGAAGTTATTTTTTAAAGTAATGTACGTGTAATAATAATTTAGTAGAATTTAAATTAAAATAAACATATAAAGTGCAATAAATTATTATAACACGTACATTTCTACAAAAAATAACTTCTATTTTTGCTCGAAAAAATTAAAAAATAAAAAAAAAACTGTTATTTTTAATCGAAAAAATAAAAATCAAAAAATAACTGTTAATTTTGATTGAAACAATAAAAATCAAAATATTAAAAAACACTATATATTTGGGCTATTCACAAGGTAGTCATAAAGTTGTAAAGTCATATATCTGAAATTAATTACAAGAAATATATATGACTGCTGTGGGCAAGCGCTTATAATTTAGATTTCTAATGTAAAGTTAGGACGAAATAATGAACATAGCATTAAAATTTTTATTTGTTTTTTTAACACAACAATATTTTTTTTAACCAATTGTAAACTATTATTTAGGACATTATGGCTATATGACTTGATAGCACACCTTGTGAATAGCCCAATTATATCATAGAGAAGTTCATAAGGATCAATATGGCATACTTAAATCAGTTTATCGACATTTACTTCTATATGCTTTTTTTTGTTTTAAAATTCCAATATAACTGTTATTTTCGGTCCCTGGTCATACCTGGTTTAATTTCATAAAAAAAGTATATTGAAAAATTATTAAAAAATGAATTCATTTCACTTTTTATATTTTTTTTTATTTGGTGAAAAAGTTTTTGGATCTTCTTAAATACTTTACTCAAAGTAAATTGACAATGAACATTAAATTAACGTTTTAAAGATGAGATAAACCCACTGTTTATTGTTGATGTGTTTTGTTTAAACTTTGATATTATTACAAGTAGAACTGTTGCTATAAGTCTTATACGCTTAACAGTTTTATTTGGTTTAATATCTTTAGTTTTTCTAAAATCTTTATGGATGAAGTTTCCTGATGATCTGGCCTAAGCAACCAGTGAAATGCGCATAGGAATAGCTTATCCCATCAACAATAAATTTCTCAGTGTTTTTATCAATAATAAAAACTGGGAATTAAGCACGAATAACAAAATCTTTTGAAATTAAAATTTTGTATTCCCAAAAATTGAAATTACTTTTTGGTTTTAAACTTTTTTTATTTAGCAAAACGATAAAATAACGACACAACAAATGCATAAACAAAAATCGTATTTTCTTGATGATAAGCCAGCCCTAAGACAGAGCTTGTGAATTGGACTATAATAACTTCAGGCTTATGCTAGGAACACAACTCGGACGAACGACGAATTTCGCCCTACACGACGAATTTGTTAGAAATAAATCGTTGCGTAAATTCGTCGTATGAAACACAATAACGACGAATAACTAACAGCTTTACTAATTGATAAAGATATTTGCTGTTTGTGCAAAGAGAGAGAAATAGTGTGACCATATAAAAAAAAATTTACTTAAAAAACACAAACATTAACAAAAACACAATTTAAAACTATTCGTATAGTTAGCTACTTTGTACATTTATTTTAAATGCGATAAAATATTAAAAAACAATTATTAAAGTAAAAAAGTAACTTTATATACTAAAATACTTGAAAATTAAAAAGATTTTGTTATTCGTGCTTAATTCCCAGTTTTTATTCTTGATAAAAACACTTGAAATTTATTGTTGATGGGATAAGCTATTCCTATGCGCATTTCACTGGTTGCTTAGGCCAGATCATCAGGAAACTTCATCCATAAACATTTTGGAAAAACTTAAGATATTAAACCAAATAAAACTGTTAAGCGTATAAGAATCATAAGCAACAGCTCTACTTGTAACAATATCAAAGTTTAAACAAAAACATCAACAATAAACAGTGAGTTTATCTCTTCTTACATTCCCCACTACAATTAATTGGAATTCTTCCAACATTAATTGTAGTTGTAAGTAGGTTAAGAAAAATCAAAATGCAAAAAAACAACTTGCAAAAGCATGTTGCCAGGTAGTTTTTTTAGGCCGTGCACTTGCCAGTTTATTATCAAAAGTAATTTTTGGGAATACAAAATTTTAATTAAAAAGATTTTGTTATTCGTGCTTAACTCCCAGTTTTTATTCTTAAAAACTAAAATCAAACATGCTCACCTGGTACTGATTTGTTCGTCGTTTGCCGGCGTATGAAATATAAATAAATCTATTGCAAAGTCGCCGCGTATGACGAATTTCGGCCGACGCCATGATTGTGTGTATTTTCATATACACAAATATGTTTTATTTTTGGCGACGAATATTCGGTGCCAAAAATTCGTCGTTCGTCCCAGTTGTGTTCCTAGCATTATAACAAAAAAATCTACACTAAGTTGTGAACACAAAAAGAAAACACATTTTTCGATATGGTCACCTTCAACAAACCTATTTTTAACGACAATATGTAAATAATGTGGTGAAAGTAGCCATTACATATTTTAAATATTTTTGTTTAAAATAGATTTGTTGAAAGTGAGCACTTAGAAAATTGTGTTTTAACTGCGTCTAGATAAATAAGTTAACTCATGAGCTTATTTTAAAGGCTCTCGTGACAGGGAAGTTGTTTATGAACCTTTTTTTCATTCTCGTATTATTTATTTTTTTTTGTATTTTGTATTTTGTATTGTGGTTTTAGAGTGCCCTGGAGTAGTTTAAATTATTCATTAATAAACTTAAACTGAACATTTTTTCCCAAAATGCTTAAGAGTTTTTGTTCTCAGTCTAAATGACTTTCTCTGACAATAGGGCCGCCCTAATGCTAATATGTGGCGTAAATAACATTGAGGTGATATTCTAATTGAAAAGCTGTGCAAAGTGTTTTATTGGCGTAAAATATTCTAAGCACAATTAAAGAAAGTACTATTTGCATGACGTGAGGAAAATGATAATTAAAAAAAAGAAAATATGTATATTAATTCATGTTTTTATCACAACATACTTTTGACCCACATCCCTTTACGCTTTTGCTGGGCTCAATATATAGGTTAACTATTGTGAAATTTATCTTTTTTGCATAAGGGGGTTAATCATTAACAAAAACGTTTTTAAGATTAAACCCTATCGGAGACATTTAATATAGAAAATAAACAAAGAATTAAGGCTTTAGTTTTAAGAAACACATCGAAAATTTTTGTTTCATTTGCTATTATAAAAACTACTTTTTCGATATTGTTGTTAGCGCTTTAAAGGTGAAGATTTAAGGATGCTAAAAAAGGGATTTTTGGAAAGAAAAAGACAAATTTTTATTTGTACTTGCTTTATCTTTTGTGCATTTTTTAGTTTTAGTTTTTGCTTAGAAAATAAATATTATTTTTGAGTTTTATTTATTCTTCAGAACATAAATGTTATTTATTTATTTTTATTTATTCCTCTCAGAAATAAAAGCTATTTTTTATTTTTTTTGTTTTGCTTAGAAAAGGTAATTTTTAAATTAAATAATGTATAAAATTTATAATTTAATTTAACAAATAAGAACTCAACTTTACGAAGTGGGACAATTTAGTTGCTTAACAAATTCCGCATGAAAGAGATCCTCCGATTTTTAAAGGTTAAGAGATTAACTAGTTTTAAACTGTTTTCATACGCAGGTAAATTGATTTTTGGGTTCAAGTGCTGTTTTCGAAAACAGATTAAAACAAATTGCTTCTGTACGAATTACAGCTTTTTAGTATGTACCTCATATTGGGGTCTCAGACGACTGAGGCGTGTTCTAGAATAGGTCTCACTAATGAAATATATAATTGGGATTATAAAACTCTTTCCCCCTTTGATAGATCCAAGGACACTTTTGGCCTTGTTGATAGTTTGCGATAAATGCGCATTAAAACACAATTTATGATCAAGTAAAACACCCAGATCAAGGAATATCTCTACTAGTCCGGGTCGATTTGTATGGATGAAAAAAAATTAAAAATCGTATAGCAAAAACGTAATCTATATAAAATTCTAAGAGAATTCTCCAAAGAAACCATGGGTCTAAAATAAAATCCTTATCCGCGCCTCTCGACTTGAAAATTTATATGCCCGCTTTTGCCAAAAAAAAAAAAAAAAAAAAAAAATTTAAAAAATAGCTTTTTCCAAAAAGAAATCGAATTTTCTGAATAAAATTGTTTAGTAAAGTTGTTCTTTTGCACTAATTTTTTTCTACACTCAAAATTTTTTTACATTAAAAAATATTCACCCAAGTAAAAAAGTTTGTATATAATATAAATAAATATCTTTCTTCATCTTTTTGGTTCTACAACTGGTATTTTTTTGATTATCGTTAATGCAATGTCCTGAGTGGATACGAATCTATGGGGGAATTTTTTGGTACTTTTCTGTTCTTTAACTGGTTTTTCTTGAATTTTCGTAAGTATTGGACCTTTAAACATAAAATGCAAGATGCAATGTCCTGAGTGAATAAGAATCTATAAAAGGAACGTTTTTGGTACTTTTTTTGTTTATTAACTGGTACTTTTTGAATTTCTGGAATTTAAACAAGTTAAAACCTAGAAAAATAAACTTTGGCATACAGATATGTCCACGAAGAAAAAGGAGACGCTAACGAAGTAGCAGGTTAAATTCTAGTATTTGATTTTTTTTTAAGGAACATAGATAAAAAAATTTTCTTTCATAATTTAATAAAAAAGATTGAAAAATAAAAAAAAAAGTCGAGAGGCGCGGACTAGGATTTTATTTTAGACCCATGGTTTCTTCGGAGAATTTTCTTAGAATATTATGTTGATAACGTTTTTGCTATACGATTTTTTTAAAAAAAATCGACCCGCCCTAGAATCTCTACTCTTTCAAGTAGCTACAGACTACTGGACTTCTTCTGTAGAATAACATATGTTTAAATTTTTTCGAGTTCAGATCCATCCAATTTATTTTACACCATAAGTTTAAACTCCTTAGATCGTCTTGGAATAAGGAAGACATAGTTTAGTCTTTGTAGCTAAGGAAAAGTTTAACATCATCTGCATCCATAATTATTTTCGAATATTTTATACACGATGGTAAGCCATAGTGTTTTTATTCTTATGTCTACACGGATTTATAATCAATAGACTGAAAAGAATAAATAAAATAAAATATATAATCTATTGAAATTCAGCCAGGACGGTCAACAAATGACAGCAATCCACGGCTTTTTTACTTTTTTGGCCTTCTTACAACTTATGAAGTTTCTTATATCAGTTTGAATGAGCATTCTAAAATAGTGGTAGTGATAATAATTAAAATGGGTTTATTTCTATTTCTTCCTATACAAATAGTTTTGGCACAATAGCGCCCGTACGATATGAACTAAAAGGACCAAATTTGGCTCAGATGTTTTCTATACCGAGCCAAATCGGTTTAATTTTTCCGAATTCACTGTTACTTATTTGAAAACCAAAATATACTCACAAGAAACGTTAGGTATACATATATACATCCACTAATACATACACATGTATAAAAAAACACATATGTATGCATATTTGTGTTTGTTGCATTTATTTGACTCTATTCAACTTGCTCTACATTATTTCATATACTTCAACTATTAGCATACTTTTGGGAGTTTTAAATGGGAAAAAAGGGAGAAATAAAAATCAAGAAAATTGCCACTACAAATATCAACACAAGAAATTCTTTTTGAACACATCATTTATCATAAAAATTTTGCTAAATTTATAAAAAAAAAGAAAAAAAAATGTTCGGGTAAAAATGGAGAAGGGAGATTGCCATAAGGGCATTGAAAATATAACCACTATGCAAAGAATGAGGCCAATAGTAAATTATTAGTCAAAAATTTTCAAATATTTGTGTTCTTTTAGATTTTTTTTGTTGGAATGCTGTTTTCTTTGAGGTTATAATGCTTTTTACTTTTCCTATTCTTTGCTCTCTTTTTTTACTTGTGGATAGTTTGGAAAACCATTTGTGTAAAATTAATGGCATAAAGTAGTTTTTATTGCCAAAACCGAAGTTTAAGCTGACCATAAGTCAGTAAATAAAAGAAGGAAATAAAAGCAAATAAGAAATGAATTACAATAACAAAAACAAAATAAAATAAATAGGGTAAACAAATAGCATATTATTGGTGCAGTGAAGTGTATTTTTTTTTTTTTTATAAAATTCAGCACTTTATTATTTTAAAAATATCAAAAATTGTAAAGACGCCGGCAAAATAGCTTTATACTTAAATATAAGACTTATTAATATCAGTTTAATAACTTTAAGCTTAATGACTACGGGTAATCAAATATGAAAATAAGTCCAATCTTGTTATCACAGAAAATATTTTCAGAAGTTTTTTTTATCAATTAAATATGTACATGGTTTTGAAACTAGTATAATTTAATAAGTTTATGTGCTAAATGAATCAATTATTTTTTTTTTTCATTGAACAAAAATTATAAATATGTGCTCCATTCAATTAACATTTTTGTTTTAAAAACAACATGTAATTAAAATTTAATTGAAAAAATTAATCTTGAGTAATATTTTCGTTTTAAATAAAATAATTGAACGGCCAAATTCACCAAGTTCAGTTATAATTAAGTATCACTATGACTGCTACAAAAATAGTTTTAAATGGCAGTTAATTAAAGCCGAACTTCTTTTAATTGGGCGTAAACTTGAATATTTGGCTATCATTTCTACGGCGTTTTGACAAAGATCATACTTAAGTCACATTTAAAAAGTTAACAAAAATGTTTTTAATCATACGAATTTTGATTCAAAAATATTTTTGTTAACGTTTTTAAAATTTTTTATTATAAACCAAATATTTCTTTCATTTTGTTTTTTTTTTAATAATATTATAAACATGATTTTTTACCGAGTTTTTTTTTAACTTTTTTGCTATCTAGACTTTAAGATGTTTTGTCAAATGGCCATAGATTTAAATTTAAAAACTTTCAGTAGATTTTTATCAATTAAATTAACTGTGTTAATAATATTAGAATTAAATTAATGTTTTAAAACTTAAAAAAAATATTTTTAATTGAATTGATTTTCTTCGTTTAAAATAAAATTATTTAAACTTGGAAAGTTGGATCTTCTTTATATTGGGTATTGACTAAACTTAAGCTATATTGATTTTTAATTTAATAATTGATGATTTTTTTTTTGGTAATACATACTTGTAAAAATCCACGATTAAAGCTATTATATCTTAGAAACTGCCAATAAAGCTTCCAGATTATAAAAAGTATACACAGGAAAAAATAACAAGAATTAATTAAAATATTAGAGCAATTGTGATTTTAAGTTAAACTGTTAATTTTTAATTTTTGATATTATTAAGTTAGGCTTGCGTTCATCAAAATTAATTTTCATTAATTATTTTTACTGAAAGAAAGAATTTTACAACATGAAATTTATTAAAATTTATTGAAAATTTTTATTCTTGACTGAGCTGGGGATCGAATTTGGGTCGAATTTACATGTTAAAAGAATCATTACATTCTTTCATCAGAATTCTTTGACGTTCTAACCTCTGCGCCACACAGAGGGATTTGTCCATACAATGTTTGGCAAAAAATATAAGGAGTGCTCGTAGAATGTTAAAATTTTTCTCTGAGCCTTTGGTTAGCTCAATTAAGAAAAATATAAAGTTTCATCGAAATTGGCCACGCCCTCCACCCACCGCCCATAGAACCCAAAATTTTTTTTGGGCCCAAAGTTTTTGACATTTTTCTCTGAGCCTTTATTAAGCTCAATAAAGAAAAATATAAAGTTTCATCAAAATTGGCTACGCCCTCCACCCACCGCCCATAGAACCCAAAATTTTTTTTGGCCCAAAGTTTTTGAAATTTTGCTCTGAGCCTTTATTTAGCTCAATTAAGAAAAATATAAAGTTTCGTCGAAATTGGCCACGCCCTCTACCCACCCACTCTACACACTTACTACGATCAGCGCAATCGTCGAATTCCTTAGCTGGCCTTCCCATTTTTGTTGAACAACTATGTAGGTTGCTCATCAGCAAGCGAAACTTCAAATATATCTAAAAATTTTCAATTATATTCAAAGTACACATTAATTATTTTGTTTTGAAACGTACTTTTTAGCCAAGTGTAATTTTTCTTAAAGAAATATGATTTGTTTCTGTGAGATTCGGCCCAACGTTTAAAAAAGTGACTAAGAAATCGCTTTTGAACTGACTTTTTCACAATTTGAATTTCTTTAATAGTAAGCACCATGTTTTATGTTTTTATGAAATCAGTTAATAAATCCACATTATTATTGCAATTTATAAGTTCCTTGCACAATTCACTATATGAAACACAAAATGAACCCATTTTAAATATTAGTTACGTTTAATCATTTTCTTAAACTTTTTTTGGCAAATATTATTATTTCAAATAATCATATGGTTTTGTTTTTCTTTTTTTGTTATGAACTTTTTCGATATTGCTGTCAATCAGTTATTAAAAAGTAAAAGTAAAAGCCTAAAAGTATACAAAACCTTTTATTGTAAATATGCATTGCAGTTTATTGTAAATATTCACAAAAAATACGTGAGTTTTATCACAAAATTTATAAGTTTGTTCAGCGATCGCAAAAAGTCGCAGAATTTTTTTACATAAAATGAAAGAAAACATTCCAAACTTTCATTTAGTAGTATTACCAACACGGAGGTAGACCGAGCTAACTTATTTTTTTTCTAATGAAAACTGCAAATGCTAAATTTTTTGGAGTCATTTTGATTTGCTCAGATCTCTTAAACTTTATATATAATTTAAATATTTTTTCTTTCCTATTAAATTTAAAATACTATATTTTAATACAAATGCTCTAAAACTATTGGTAGTTGAACCATATTTATTTTATAAACAACTGAAATGTAGTAAAATTTTCATCAGTTTTCGTTGCATAATATTTAGATAACTTTAACACACTCTTTTTTATACAAAATTTTATTTTTTTCGAAAACAAATCATGGTTTTCTACTAATGAAACAGTTCTTTACAGAATTGCATCATTAGATTTCCAAAAAATAGCTGTAAAAAAATAGACTTTTTGCCAAAAAAATACCACTGTGCGCCACTGCGGTGCCTGCCAGCCAACAGTCAAACATCAATCTTTAACCAGTGGTACTGGTGGTTCGAAATTTGCTGTAATTATCATTTGCTGTAATTATTTACATGTTGCTTCCTTTCTTCTACTTTCGATCCCCAGCTCAGCCAAGAAAAAACATTATCAATAAATTTTAATAAAAGACAAAGTTTTTGTTTTCGAAAATTTATCGCATCAATTTATAATTTACTGTAACAACGTATTAAACGAATAAAGTGGAAAATAAACCATAAATTTAAATTGCTTTTTTTTTAATTTGAACAGCTTATTTTCATGTTTTTAAACGCTTATTTTCAGTGCTTTTAAAGGTTGTCGTAACTGTCACCATGAATATGCAATTGCATGTTTTTCCTTGTTTGACCAATAAATCCGAACCAATATATTTATCCGGTCTATGAATTTTTACATCGATTTGTTAGTGCAAATTTTTGCAAACTTTACAGTTTGCAGCATTTTTTTTGCATAGTTTAGTTAAAAGAGCCTTTTTGCAGCATATTAAAGTTTTTATCGCATTTTTTGCCTTTTTGGGGAATATTTTGATACAGGTTAAATTTTTTTAGATACCTACAAGATCTTTTGCAACAAATAATTTTACTTTTTTTGCGAAATTCTGGCTTTTCTATTTTAAATATCTATCTGTATACCCAACGTGTTACTTCAATTTCGCCATCTACATTTAACTCTTAAATTGTAACACAAAGCAGGTTCTCTTAAAGATAAATGTTATTTTAAACTTAAAATTTTTATATATGAACAAAAATTAAAAAGCAATTATGTATATACGTTTTTGACGATGTGTGTAATACACAGAAATCTGAACCAATCTTTTAGTATACCGATAGACTTAGAATCACATTTTAAAGCGGTCTTACGATGTCCATCCTTCCGTCTGGCTGGTTGTCAGTACATGTTAATTTTGTATACAAAGTACAAGTTGCAATCTTGTAGATAGTTTGATAAAATTTGGTAAATACATTTTAATTGTACTGAGAACGAAGTCTATGTAAATGGTGAGAATCGGTCTATAATTCCCCATGTTCCCCATAAAAACTTCTTTCCAAATTAGACTCTTTGTGCCCGTAAACCATCTAATTATGATGCTATTTAGATTAAATTCGCCCCAAAAATATTTACTGCAAATTTAATTCTTTACGAATCAGTTCAAATTTGCCCAAAGCTCACATCTATATAAAGTTTTAACTTCCGTTTAAATGTGGAAATGAATAAACAACTCAGCGACGTTCCCTAAAATCCCTTTGAGAAAAAGAATCTCATTCTTTTTTTTTTGTGGGCAGTCATTCATCTGTGAACACTATGGTGTTTGGGCTTTACCAATTATAATTTTAGGATTGTTTTTATAAAATGGAACTGTTATTTAAGTGTTGAATATTTTGTTATCAAATTTTTGTTATTTGAACTTTTTGGGCATATTTTTAAAAATTTCAAGGGCATATTTTTAAGCTTTTACAGAATATTTAATATATTTGAGAACAAATTTTTAGTTTCCCTGGTTATCACAGTTTTAGGCTATTTAAGTTTTTTCCATTACTGAGCTTTATAAGAGACCCAAGGTTAAATATGGACCGATCATCACAACATTATGTTTCAAAAAAAAAATGATTTCATCAGAAATTAATGTTTTTTTTTCGTTACCCATGTTCTTTTCTTGTTTTATCACTAATTTATTATTCACTTATTTATTTTTATTTGTTAAACTGTAAGCAATAGTATGAGTTTTATAGCATAAGAACGTATGTATGTACACAATCAATAATGACAACAGGGCGTTATCTATTTAACAATAGAGTGTTATTAATCTGACAACACTAGCATTTTTTACATCTTCGGTTTTAATTCCAAAACACTTCGTTAAAAATTTCATTGGTTGACAATTTTTAAAATCATTTTTCACTCTCTGTATTATTAAAATATTTTATATTTTTTCGAGCCCTTGCCTCATTGTATTTCAAAAGAAGCGAATTGAGGATTAAATATAGCCAATTTAATTTTCTATACCTTTTACCAGAGTACCGAAACGTTCACTCATTTTTCAGTCATGAGCGAGCGTGAAAAATTAAAAATTTTACTGCTTTTTCATCCTCATGAGGGTGAGGAAAAAAACTAATTTGAATTTCCTCATTCATGAAAAATGAGCAAACAAAAAAATTCATAAGTGAATTTGTCAGATATGAAAAATTTAAAAAAATTCACAATCAAATTCCTCATAATGAAAAAAACGCAACAATTAACAGCGGGAAAATGAAGCAGTAAAGAGGCCTTATAGAAGGCCTTTTTGCCGATATAAAGTTTTCTAGTTTATACAGTGTCTTATTGGAGACCAAAACCATGACTTCTTGCATCTACTTTAAAGGCCTTCTTAAAATAATAAAGAATTTTTATTTATTTATTTATTTATATGGTACACATTCCAACATAACTACTTATAAAACGATTTCGATAGGCCTTATCTTATCTTATAGAAAATTTAAATTTGTAAAATATTTTATAAAAACCCTTCTAAAAGAACTTTTAAAATAAGGCAGAGTGGAATAAGTAAAAGTTTATTAAAAATACAGATGTAAGTAAACCTTCTTTAAGGCCTAAAAAGTGAATGCCCTGGCAATTTTTCCCGCTGGACAACACGACAGCATGTGTGTGTATTTGTTTGTGTAAAATATATTTGGTAAAGGCAACCAGCCAAAGTGTCTGTTGGATTTTTTGTAGGAAACAATTATTGAAAAAAAATTAAAAGAACTGCACATATCGTCATCTTAAATGCAGAATAATGTAACATCACATTAATAAGTTTACATGCAAGGCATAAAACTTTGTAATATGTTAATTATTTGAAATTTAAAAGAATTTTAAATATTTCAGCTCAAAATGCGATAACCGATATATTTTTGAGGAAAAAATATTATATTTATGGTTATTTTTGAAGTTGTGTGTGTTACGTTAAATTAATTTGTAATTTTCAGATATAAGAAGACGTATCATCAAAAAATGTATATAAGTATTAAGTGAAACAAACATTTAAAATAATTAAATATTTTTTGTTAAATTACCGGAAAAATAGAATATATATATGATAACCACACGAATATTTATATTATTATAGATATGATATACCTATTATGTATAATTTTTTATTGATTTTAATTACTAATAAGTAGTGGTTTAAACTAAAAATTTTACTTCATTAAATTTAGCTATGAATTAATTTAAAAAGCTATCTTTTTCATTCTAATTTAAAAGTATTTTGATCTCCTTAAAATTAATTTTTTTTTACAACGAACAAATTTTGCAAATAAATATTTGACTCATTTTCATACATACCTATTTGTCTCCATATAACGGATTATTTCAAATGAACTCTGCATCGCATACTTACAAAGATCCACTTGGAAGAATGCAAACCTTACAAAAAAAACAGATTATTTTAAATAAACTAATAAAAAATATTTCTTTTGTATTATAAACTTTTTATATGATAAAGAAATTTTGTGGTCCCATACAGATTCATTATAGGGAAGTTCGATTGTATTTAAATTTATTAAAAAGGAAATACATACATATATTAACTCAAAAATCTAAGGACCTGCAGATGTTGCCATTTATTCTTAGAAATTCTTAGCGTTTGGGAGTGCACTGAGGTAGGCTGCAAAATATCAAAATTACTAACGGTTCGGTTCTTTTAATTTTAAAGCACTTTTTTATTTTTTCTTATGCAATACTGAAAATTATTATTATAAATCATTATCTGTTCACTAATTTCACTAACACCGTAGTGACAGTTATAAAACAGATTACCCAGTTTTGATGTTTAATAATATTAATGTGCTCTTATAAAAAGAATTAAAAACTCTGCTAATTTTTTTCTTGAGTGTGATTATACATTACGTTGTTAAAAAAATTATATATGTATTTAATGATACGTCATTTTTAATTTTGTAAATAACTTGGTTATTTTTTAAGATAGAAGTTTAAAATTTTATAAAAATATGTAACGTGAATCGTAATCAACAAAAAAAGTCAACTTCAAATGTTCCAATAATATCTCCATTGTTTTGCATTTATGCTAACGATATGTGTTTTGTTTGTAAAAAAAATTCCTTGATGCCTTTAAAAGGTCCCTGTTTCTTTCGTCAAAGAGACGTAGCTTAAGGCAGCAATTATTAAGAAAAAAAAAAAATAGCCACAAGAATTTGTTGGTATTTTGTGCTTGTAAAAATATTTTGGTTCCTGTACCAATCGCGACGGTAGTTTTTTTTTTCTTTGAAAATTAAAAAGGTCTTATTTTGCTACAATTTGTGTAAGTAACCAATATACATAAAAGCAAATGTGTCAATAGGTAGAATTTTTGCGAAAGAAGATGTGTTTTATTGACGTATTAATGAAACTTTATTGTTTCGCACTAAATTTATTGCTTACTTTTTTATGTTACAATTATATAACCGAGCCCAAAGAGTTAACCTTACCATTTTATGGTAATTTATTTAACGTAAATTTGACCTGTTATAATGACTTTATACATTTTTGCAGGCAAACACAGGTGCGCATTTGGTATTTTGTAAAAAGTTATGATATACCATTAGGTAGAATTAAAATGTATGCACAGATGTTTGAATGAATTATCCTGTTGCCTTTTCTTATTGTAAATTTTTCTAAGTATGTATTGTGGTTACCTTTTTATCATTGTGACAGGCAATAACTGTAAAACATTTTGCACTGGCAATGCAAAATATTTACATATATTCATATAGATAGTTTTTACTGAAAGCAGTTCTTAATAGGTGATTGACGTGGAGTGCGTGTCTAAGTTCAAAAGTTTAACAATGCCAAAAAAACAGTTCAACATAAAAAAATTTGTGTCGTATAATGCATCTTCAAACAAAAGCACTTGTTTAATAACATCATGCAAAAAGGAACTTTGTGGAAAGATAAAATCGATTATAAAAAGTCATTATAAACTTGTTCATCGGCAGGACATCAAAAGTGATAATGAAAGTGAAAGTGATGATGTCCCTGATTGCAAAAAAAATAAAAAAACAATAAAGTTAAACACTACAATTAACAAAACAGATTTTTTGATACTGTCACATTTGCTTTTATGTATATTGGTTACTTACACATAAATTGTAGCAAAACAAGACCTTTTTAATTTTTTTTTCAAATTTTTTACTTACTTAACCCGGCGCCGGGGGGGTGGATTTTAGCTACAAGGACATGGGGGTTGGGTCATAATGACCCACTTATTAAACTCGAGGTTTTTTGCTATATTTACGAAAAAATATATACAATTTAGATTGAATCTAACCTTATTAAGGAAATAAAACATGACTTTGTTAAAAAATAACATATTTACTTTTATTTTTAAACAAAAAACATTTCATATTAAAAAAGTCAACAAAGGAGGCTTCGTCTAGCTTAAATATAATAAATACTTATTATATATACACGGGAATGGGTCATATTTCCTTTTTTTAACTTTAAGCACGTGTTACCCGAAGTACAATCGCCATGCGACTGATTTGAAATTTATAACAGTCAGAGAGATTCAATATCACCAGCTACTGAGAAGAGCGTAGAGAAGAGAAGTACATTTTTAAAACCACAATCCATTCGAAAAGTGACGGGTAATTTTGACCCATCCCCCCCGGCGCCGGGTTAAGAAAAGTGTTTTCAAAGAAAAAAAAAAAAGCCCACCGAGGCGATTGGTACAGAAACCAAAATATTTTTACAAGCACAAAATACCAACAAATTCTTGTGGCTATTTTTTTTTTTTTTCTTAATAATTGCTGCCTTAAGCTACGTCTCTTTGACGAAAGAAACAGGGACCTTTTAAAGGCATCAAGGAATTTTTTTTACAAACAAAACACATATCGTTAGCATAAATGCAAAACAATGGAGATATTATTGGAACATTTGAAGTTGACTTTTTTTTGTTGATTACGATTCACGTTACATATTTTTATAAAATTTTAAACTTCTATCTTAAAAAATAACCAAGTTATTTACAAAATTAAAAATGACGTATCATTAAATACATATATAATTTTTTTAACAACGTAATGTATAATCACACTCAAGAAAAAAATTAGCAGAGTTTTTAATTCTTTTTATAAGAGCACATTAATATTATTAAACATCAAAACTGGGTAATCTGTTTTATAACTGTCACTACGGTGTTAGTGAAATTAGTGAACAGATAATGATTTATAATAATAATTTTCAGTATTGCATAAGAAAAAATAAAAAAGTGCTTTAAAATTAAAAGAACCGAACCGTTAGTAATTTTGATATTTTGCAGCCTACCTCAGTGCACTCCCAAACGCTAAGAATTTCTAAGAATAAATGGCAACATCTGCAGGTCCTTAGATTTTTGAGTTAATATATGTATGTATTTCCTTTTTAATAAATTTAAATACAATCGAACTTCCCTATAATGAATCTGTATGGGACCACAAAATTTCTTTATCATATAAAAAGTTTATAATACAAAAGAAATATTTTTTATTAGTTTATTTAAAATAATCTGTTTTTTTTGTAAGGTTTGCATTCTTCCAAGTGGATCTTTGTAAGTATGCGATGCAGAGTTCATTTGAAATAATCCGTTATATGGAGACAAATAGGTATGTATGAAAATGAGTCAAATATTTATTTGCAAAATTTGTTCGTTGTAAAAAAAAATTAATTTTAAGGAGATCAAAATACTTTTAAATTAGAATGAAAAAGATAGCTTTTTAAATTAATTCATAGCTAAATTTAATGAAGTAAAATTTTTAGTTTAAACCACTACTTATTAGTAATTAAAATCAATAAAAAATTATACATAATAGGTATATCATATCTATAATAATATAAATATTCGTGTGGTTATCATATATATATTCTATTTTTCCGGTAATTTAACAAAAAATATTTAATTATTTTAAATGTTTGTTTCACTTAATACTTATATACATTTTTTGATGATACGTCTTCTTATATCTGAAAATTACAAATTAATTTAACGTAACACACACAACTTCAAAAATAACCATAAATATAATATTTTTTCCTCAAAAATATATCGGTTATCGCATTTTGAGCTGAAATATTTAAAATTCTTTTAAATTTCAAATAATTAACATATTACAAAGTTTTATGCCTTGCATGTAAACTTATTAATGTGATGTTACATTATTCTGCATTTAAGATGACGATATGTGCAGTTCTTTTAATTTTTTTTCAATAATTGTTTCCTACAAAAAATCCAACAGACACTTTGGCTGGTTGCCTTTACCAAAAATATTTTACACAAACAAATACACACACAGGCATTTCGAGCTGTGGTCATGCAAACTGTCGAGCAACAACAACATTACTAGTGAGGATCGTTTCTAAAAATATTTTTTTCCTCATTCCTCATGACTGAAGAAAGGCAAAAATGTATTTTTCCTTTAAAACATAAATGAATTTGGCGAAATATTAACAATTCAATTATGACTGTGAAAAAAGTTACATATTTTACATTTTTCATTTATGAAAAAAATTCAAGAATGGTTGAATATGAGCGATCACATATGAATTTCTCTGAACTCTGCCTTTTACTACTTAAATCTAAATAACTTTCGATATCACTCATACGCTCCAGGAGCCAAATATTTAAAGACTTTTTTCCATTTAAAAACTAAATTAAATAGATTTGATTTGTTTAATTCTATTTCTATTGTATTGTATGTATTGTATTGTATTGCAATGTTTTAAATGCATATTACAGATAATCTTCTTTAGTTCTTTCAATTCATTTGCAAAATGAATGAATGAATGTCAATTAACAAAATCGCATTAAATAAATTTGAAATGGATTATCGTATTTAACCGGTAATGTTGATGAAAATTTATTAGAAACAATTTAATTGTTGATTTCAAATTATTTAATTGTACAAATGCTAACAAAGCAACAATAGTAAAATGTATTTAAAAATTTGCATAAATAAATAAATAAATTACGAATGTTTATGTAAATTAGATTTGTGTGTGTGTGTGTGAAAATACTTTTGTTGCTTACAATAATAAAAGGGAGAATGAATAAATTTTACCTATCGTTGACCTCATGAAAAAAAGCCCCAACTAGATTTTTTTATTTTTTTTTTTTAATTTATTTCACAGAAAAACACCTTCTCTCAAAAATTTAAAATCTTAATACAAGACAGAAATATTGTTGGAATGAATTTTTTTTTTACTTATAATCTGGTAGATAATTTAAAGGCATTTTTATTCCTGATTTCCAGCATATGTCCGCCGCGGCTACAAGTTACATGGTTCATTCGACCAGTCCAATTTAAGACAATTTTTTCCAATAAATCTGGCCGTAAGGCTTTTCAATGGTGGCTTGAATATTCGCGTCCACTGCAGGTTTGTCAGCATAAGTCAATGACTTAACATAGCCCCATAAAAAATAATACAGTCGCGTGAAATTTAATGAACGAGGGGGCCAGGGAACATTACCACTTCTGGGAATAAAATTGTCATAAAATTGATTTTGCAATAAATCAAATGGCAAGTTCCGCCGCCATCTTGTTGGAACCAAATCTCGTTGATGTTTAGCTGATTAATTTTTGGAAACAAAAATTCAGTCAGCATGGCTCGATAACGCTCGCCGTTCACTGTAACGGCAGCTTCTTGCTCAATTCAAAAGAGCGTGTAAGCCGCACCAAACAGTCAATTTTAATGGATGTAATGGTCATTTGTAAACGGCTTCAGGATTGCTTCGCTCCAAACACGGAAATTTTGCTCATGGACGAAGCCATTTTGCTAGAAATGAGCTTCGTAAAATGGGCGAAGTGCTCTATGAACTTCGCAAACACATTTATATTTATCAAAATATATTTCCACAAGTTGGAAGAGTTGTTCTAAACGTTAAACGATTCATAATGATTTGCCAAACATAACTAAAAAGAAATGTCAACAAGAATGTCAAACTGTTCTCAGCTGTCAAACCTTAGTTATCGATATCGAAAGTTCTCATGTAGCTAAAAAGAAACCCCATACAAGAATTTTAAATTTTTGATACAAACAGTTTCTATTTTGTTTTTAATTTGTTTGTACAGTTGCAATTATGTTAAGGCCTTTTAATATGAGACCAACGATATACAATGTATATAAAATATACTGCTTATGCTTTAACTAGTAATTTAATTTTAATTAAGATTTAGAGCTTAATTTAATTATTGAATGATCAATCGATTTGTAATCATTTGATAACATTTTGTGAATCTATTTATAAGAATTCATTTTAAATATTTTAAAAGCGGTCTAATCAAATTTTGTTAAGGCAAATTTGACTTACACTGAACGAAATGTCGGGAGCCTTTTGGCGCCCAGTACAGGTTGCAATTTTGGAAATACTTTGATAAAATTTAAAACACATCGTTCATTTGCTGCAACGTCGTCAAAACTCAAAAAATTCATTCCAAAATAAACGTGCTTAAAGCTTTTTATTTGCTTACACCACTAAGAAAAAATAACGACACATTCTGTTTAAAAGGGGAAAATATAATAGATATACAAATTAATTTTATACCAAATAAACAGAAAAACATAGCGAACAATTCTGCATCACAAACTCTTAAATTTAAATTTTAAAGGAAATGAGCGATATGTTCTCAATAAAAATGGTTTCTGGAATAAGGTCTGCGTTACTGTATTATATCAAAATTTTCTGCTGGTATGTATATACAGAATTGGCCAAAGGTCCCATTCAAAACCCCCTCTTTAAAATCTCTTAAAGACAAACAATCTCAGATAGAGACATCTAGATAATATTCCGCACAGAGAACACTTATATGACTCTTAACGTCATAACATAATCTGTCTGTAAATACAATGGTGTAGGGTATCACATGATTGCGTTTGGCGAACTATAATTTTTTTTAAAGATTTTTTCCAATATAAAAAAACATATCATAAAACTTGGCTAATTTTAAAAACTCCTAAATAACAAAATATTTTTACCAAAACTGAAGTTTATTTTTCAACCTTAAAACTTTGCCAGTTATTAAATACATTTTTGTAAGGCCTATAGTACACGGAATGTAAAAAGCCACATTCGTATGTGGTTCTGACGTAATTTTGTCGTCATCACACATCACGAACTTGCTATTGTGGCTTTGTAGTGACGTCAAAATTACGTCAGAACCACATGCGCATTAGGCTTTTTACATTCCGTGTACTATAGGCTTTATACATATTGTACACAAAAAAGGTTATTTGATTATTAACAAATGTTTCTTAATTTTGACATCTCATTTAAAATTACGAACTTAGAATTGAAAAAGTTAAATGTAAATCAAAAATATTTTTTATGCTAGAAGGACAATTGGGTCGTACCTCGTAAGAACGTGGGACGTAAAGCCATTATTTTCTAAAAAATACACTCCATTTACACACAATTCTATTGTAAATTTGTATTGCTTTCTTTTGAAAGTAAACAATATTAGAAAAATTCAAATTAAATACAAAATGCTGTTTTGTTTACCCTTCACCACAGATGAACAGGGTATATATAAATTTGCCATTCCGTTTGTAATTTCTACAATAAGACCCTATTAAGTAAATTTATATTCCTGGTTCTTATGAGAAGCGTAAATGAATTAACGGTTTCCGGCTGTCCTTCTGACCGTGTGTATGTTGTCATGAGTTTTTCAAGGACCCCATAAAAGAAGGGCACAAAATTCTTCCAGATCGGTCTATAAATGGCTAAGGTATGAGCGAAAAGCCTCGACTCCCTATAATTTAGCCATAAATCCCTTGTCGTTGTTGGTTTTTTTTCTGTTCATCTGGAATACAGCAAGAGCCGAAGTTTCAACATAAGGTACAGGTATCTTGGTAATCAATACACAACATCTCTAAAAAATGGTCGGTATTGGAGAAGTATGCGTGGCACAAACAGCAATTTTATAAATAAAGAACGGTTTTAAAAAATTGTCCAAATTCTGGTAAAAAAAGGCTGGGTTAATAATGCACAATTCCTTTAAAAAAATTGGGCGGAATTGCAGAGGTAGGAGTGGCACTTCTCGTACAAATAAAAAATTGATTTTTGTCTAACTGAATAATTGTAGCAGTAAAAGATTGTTAATATAATAAAATAGCTAGGTGTCAATGCAAGACACATGGGAAAAAAAGTGTGCAGGAATAAAGAAGTGGGCGTGGCTTAAAATACATTTATTTATATCTGCAGAACGGGTGGAGAAAAATGTTCTTAATTTGGTACACGTAGCTGGGTTGTCAATATACAACATCTGTCAAAAAGTGGGTGATATTAGATAAGTGGGCGTGGCACTTCCCATACACGCACATAAAGATCAGTAATAGGAAAAGTTACTTAAGTGGTGCAAATAGCTTCAATACCAAACAGGTTTTGCATGTATTTTTGTATTTGTATTTATTAATTTGATTTCCTAATACAACAAGGCACAATATCTTATAAATTACAGCATTAGAATCAGACAAGTTAAAGTATACGTTGATAAAAAATATTTTCTAAAAACTACATAGGTTATATTTAAATTTAAATAGAGTAAAATAAATAAAGTATATAAGTATATAAAAATAAAAATAAATAAAAAAACAAAGTTTACATTTATAACATAAAAAAAAAAAACAAAATTATCCCAAATATTTACGAAAAATATTCCCTCAATAATATTCTAAATCTTATAGCGTTGCTAGTGGTTTGCAAATCATTTGGAAGTTGATTCCAGAGACGTATGCTTAATATGAAGTATTGGCATTCAGAAGCATGGTCACGGTGATGAAGTGGGCGTTAATTATCTATATAACTTTCTGTACTTTTGACACCCATTGTGCAGGGTATATAAGGTTCGGCATTCAGCACTCTTTCTGTTTTTTATATATTGTTTTTAAATATTTAATTTGAAAATACAATCAAATCCCGATAATTCGTACCCCGATAAATCATTATTCCCGATAATTCGTAACAAACTGTCGGTCCTTTTTAAAAATCTCGTTAATTCGTAGAATTTCTATACATTTTGGTCCCCTCGGTATTCGTATTTTTTTTTCAAATAAAATCTTCTTTACCGCCTATAAATCGTAATTGTCTGCTTACTACCACTTATAAATCGTAATAAAAACAGCAGAAACATCGAAAGAATGATTTTTATTAATTACCGCTACTTTTTTTGTGTGTGTGTTTACTTTCTTAAGATCAGGGGGCAAACTACGGCATTCAATATCGAATGAAATTTCCTTTTAAATTGTATTGTTATTTCGATCCATATCGAATGCCGTAATTTGCCCCCAGGTTGTTACATGAATAATAAAGAAAAATGTCAAAGCGCACGCATAAAACTCTGTCGGTGTTACAAAAACAACAAATTTTTGCAGCCATTGACAATGGAGAGAAGAAAATAGACGTTGCTAAGCGATTTTAAACTGCTCCATCAACTCTTACTTCAATCCTTCAAAAAAAAGATTTTTATGTATTTATTTTATTTATTTTGTATTTTATTTTTAACAATTGTTTTTTATGTTTTTTTTTTATCGTTTTATTAAATAAATTGAAAAATTCCGTTAATTCGTATTTATTTTATTTAAACCCCGTTAAATCCCGAAAATTATCGGGAGACCACTGTACAAACATTATTTAATTTTATATTTTTTTAATTATTCTTTTTTATGAGAATACAGCCACAAAAAGCGTAAAAATTAGATCAATGTCGGCGTACGACGTAGATACGCTTTTACGTTTGCGCCAGCTATTGTGTGTTTTTGCATACAATATTAGATGTTTTGACAACGTATCTTTGCCATACGCTATTTTTTCTAAATTCAACATCCCAATTTTACATTTTTTTCTCCCCATTTTTTGGTTTTGTGACCATGTGTGTGTATAAAAAAAGAGCTGCTCTTTCTCTGCTCCCAAAATGGAATTTGGCAAAGATATTAAAAATATAATACCCATCCTAATTATTTGTTACTTTTATTTATACAATATATGTACATACATATGTATGTAAGTATTTTGTAATATACGTTATTCAATATAAAGACATGCATGCAGCATATGTGTTTGTTGCAAATATGTACATATTTCATTTAATAATTGAAAAAGCAACAAGGTTACAAATCATTTTTCGTGATTATGAATTCATGACACATTTTTTTTGTTCGCATGTTTGTTTTTTTGTTTTAAAAATATTAATAAATAAATGAAAAGAAAATATTTAAATTAAAATGCACACATACAAATGTACGTTCATTTATTTTTTTTTTTTTTTTGTACACATTGAACATCAATTGACAGATGGTTTCAACAAAAATTGGCTTTAGACACAAAAAATAATTTTCGTTTAACATGAATTCAATCACTCATTATTTAATTGAAAGAAGAATGTTACAGAATTCTTAAATAAAAACTACAATTATATGTATGTTTTTTTTTCGATAGTAAGGTTTTTCATGACATCGCTTAAACTTACTATTTGTGCAAATGGGCAAACTTGCGAGAATCATTTCATGTAGACCCTTTTTAACTTTTGTGTAATTTTAAACTATTAATGCGAGTTTGTAAGAAACGTCAATACAAACAAATTTAAAAAAAAACAAGTAAAAAAGTATAGTCGGTCAAGCCTGACCATATGATACCCTACACCACAGTATTTAAAAACACATCATGCTTATGTGTCCATATAGATATGGATTTATCTATGTTTTAAATTTCATTAAAATCGGTTTAAGAGGCATAAACTGCCCCTATCTCTCCTTGTGGTCCTATTTTTTAAAAAATGCATACCTTTTGTGTCCGTATGGATATGGTTCTATATAAGTTTTAAATTTCATTAAAATCGGTTTAATAGTTTCTGAGAGGAAGAAATTTCCCCCTATCTTTTATCGTGGTCCTACGATTTGGGCCATGGACACAAGGTTACATGGACAGCTAGCCAGCCAGCCAGCCAGACAGCCGGACGGTGATCGTTAGTTCGACTCAGAAAGTGATTTTAAGTCGATCGGTATACTTTAAGGTGGGTCTAGGACCAATATTTTAAGGCGTTACACACATCAGCACAAATGGATAATACCCTCTCCACTATTGTGGTGTGGGTATAAATATACTAATAAAAGTTAAAGTTTTGTAATTTAAATGAGAAAATTGTTATTAAAAATGCATAAAGAAAGCTAAAAGACTAATTTGCTCAAATTATTGCAAGAATTTATGGCTTCTGATTTGTTAACACTTTCGTTTAAAATGTAGGTAAGCATAAAATAACCAGTTTGCATAATGCACTATTTAACAGCGCAAGTTTACAAGTAAAAGTTGTTAGGCAAATATACGAAGTTTGCGCAAATGAAATCTCATAAAATTTTTGACAGTTCATTTACGAGGGCGTAAAAATGAAAATTTTGCACAGATTTTGTGACTTTTAAGCTATATCGTGAACACCCTTAATATGTTATCAGAGCTTATGTATATTAGGTCTGTTTAATTACAGAAAATTATTGCCCATTTTCTACAGTTCTTACTAGTATTCACATACTCGAAAAACTTGCAACGAGAGAGTGTAAAAAGAGCATAAACATTTGGTAAACAAAAATTTTTTTGAAAATATCTGATAGTAAGATTTTTACTAGCAAGAATTATTCAAACACCTGGGAGCGAATTCTGGCAGTCGTGATAGAATACTCTTTCGATTCGAGAGCAATTTAACTTCTAGTTCTTTCGGTCGATACTAAAAGCATTTATTTAATCTTCAAAACACTGAAGATATAATTTCGATTCGTTCAGTATCGACTGAAAGAATAAGAAATAAAATTGCTTTCGAATCGATAAAGTATTCGATCACGACTGCCAGAATTCGCCCTCAGTTTCATGTTTTTGTTTTTAAAACAATTTTTTTGAAATTGTGTAATAAAAATTTATTAACATTTTAAAAATTTTTCTTAAATTAAGGATCAAAAGCCATGAGCAAATAGTTTAAAACAATTGAATAAAGGAGAACAGAATCTCGTATCTTATAGCTGAATACTGTGCCTAACTTGCTAGTTCTCAGCAAAAACTTGGTAATGACTTGCAATTACTGAACAACTTACTTCATACCATCTGCATTACATAGAAGTAGTTTAGTATGGCTGACATATAATCTGATACATAAGTATTGGTTTATGTATTGATTAACAAAATTTATAATTGATTCAAAATAAAATGCATCTAAGGTTTTATTTATTCAAATCTAATACAAATTGATTTCAAATATTTCTTTAAAAAATTGTTTTTTTTTATCAAAGTTTTTCTTGGGATTCAAAAATTTAATTAACAAGGTTTCGTTTAAATGTGCTACATTCCCATTTCATACTATTGATAAACTGAAATTTATTGTTGAAGGGATAAGCTATTCCTATGCACATTTCGCTGGTTGCTTAGGCCAGATCGTCAGGAAACTTCATCCAAAGATTTTAGAAAAACTAAAGATATTACACATATAAAACTGTTAAGCGAATAAGAATTATAAGCCACAGTTTTACTTGTAACAATATCAAAGCTTAAACAAAAACAACAACAATAAACAGTGAGTTTATCTTTTCTTACATTCCCGGCTACAATTGGTTGATTTTTTGTCAACTCTAAATGTAGTTGTAAGTGGGAAAAGAAAAAAACAAAAATTAAAACAAATTAATTTATTTTATTTTGCCAGTTCAGTTTTATTTACACTGCCACATGCATATATAAAACTGTTAAGCGAATAAGAATTATAAGCCACAGTTTTACTTGTAAATGAAAAATAATTTGCAATAGATTTGAATATGAAAATTTCAATACTTAATTGATTTTGACATAAATGTAACTACACTACCCAATCAACCAAACGATATTATAACGATATCGTCTTGGTATTTCAATTCTTATCCAATATATGATATCGATTTTGTATCATAATCGATAGTATTTAAATCTTACCTTTTTTTGAAAATATCATATTTTTTTTTTTTTAAACTCCCTATTTGTAAGCGAGGGTGGTAAGTACTTGCCTCCAATGACATCGCCGTGTTAAAACAATGAGTTAAAATGCCACTGTAGAAGTAGTGAAGAGTAGTTATATTAGCTTTTTAACGCATGACTTTGCAATGTAAGTTTTTGCTGGGTAAAAAAAGAAAAAATTTCAAATTTGTCTAATATATTTAACAATTTTTTTAATTAACATGTTTGTAAATTGTCATTTAAACAATTTGTTGTACTTAAAAAATCAAAACATATGTATGTACACGCAAAGAAAAAACATGGTTGTGGTAAACATATTCTAAGAGCAACATATTATGATAAGATTCATGATTGTAGTTACCATATTACGATCATTATTGAATCATATTATGACAAATTATATTCGTAATATTACAGCATAATATGTTTCCCTTAATCAAATTATTATCCCGTTAATCATAAAATGTTAATAAGTAATCATATTATTGTCATGGTAATCATAGTAAGTTAGGAAGTAATCATACTATTGTCATGGTAACCATATAAAGTAAGGAAGTAATAATATTTATTATGTATAAAAGCCGACAATGTATTTAAAAACAAATTTTCGGGTTAAGACTTATTTGGGGGGGGGGGGGGTTTATGTGATATGATGGACCGATTGTCACCATTTTTAATGGGCTCCTTGGTTGCATCTTTGGAGACAATGGGATCAAATTGGGTGATGACCAATTGAAAATGATGACAATCGGTCCATAATTTTACTCTCTCTTCACTGTTGTGATGTGTGTATAAAAATCTCCTTATAATGTTATGAATTGAATTTACATTTATCTCGGTAACTGTTGTAAAATTGGTAAGATTTCAAATATATTTTGTTGTCTTACCCCAAAGATAAATATCTCAGCAATTTGGCAATAACTTCGACAGAATAACAGAGCAATATTTCTTATTGCTCAGCTTATGTTAAAGGCATAGGAAAACGTATTTATGTTAACTCATAACTTGAACAAAAAAAAATAAATCAAGAAAGAAAGTGCCGTGTAAAGAGTAACGCCATCTTGCAAACATTATTATGGTTAATATAAATTATTCTTATATAAATGTAAATTATTTTTTTAAGCTTGATGCCTTTTTTTATATTAATTTTATTAAACATGTTTTTTTTTTGTTAAAATAAAATTAATATTTTTATAAAAAAGACCTCAAATTAAAAAAATTAATATAAATTAAAATAATAGATCGAATAAAAAAAAAATTGTATTAACAAAAACAATTTCTTCAATTTTATTTTAGTGCTTATTTTCATAAAATTTAATTTTCATTAAATTATTTTCATTGAGGAAGGATTTAACAACTTGGAATTTGAAGCTGGGATTTGAACCCGGGTTGATTTTTACAGAATCACCACATTCTATCTTCAGAAAATCTTTGAGTTCTAACCACTTTTACTTCAATAATTATTTGCTTCCATTTCACAAACTTAATTTCATTCGCATACAATTTGCTTCTATTAATTTCTTTTTGCTTATTTATTAAAATTGATAAGCAAATTTTACGTTTTATGTTAGCAATAATTGTCAACGAAAACCGCAACATAAATTTCCGGCAAAAAATATGTGCAAAAAAGTGCTGTCTACATTAAAGATAACGTAATTTTAACACTTACTGCATTATATGTCGCAATACTTATCTCTGGTATAGACGGCCAGTTAAAAACAAACATTTACGGATATACACTTATTTATATAAATTAAATATGAAACTATTTTCAAACTTAGAAGCTTTTGGTGGCACTTTATTAAATATCTTCCGATCGGCTGGATGGACATATAAACAAATAAAAATTTGCTTTGGATTAACAGACTATATTATGAGCTGAAAGCCAAAGTTAACTCTGATCTCAATAAGTTTAGCAGGAAGGCAGACAATTAAAAATTACAAACCGAAATAAAATTAATGGGTTCCGCCTGCTAAATGCGGATAATTAACTTTAGCTTTAAGCTTATAATATAGTCTGTTACAACGACGATGGTTTTACTTTATTTATAGTTTATATGAATTAAGGTTTTATTTTGTATCAATCTCAGTTGGTTCTTTTTAGTGCATAACATACAAATTGTCCTTTTTCCTGTCTTGTTTTTGATTTCCTTGTTTTATTTACTAATTTATCAAATTAAAAAAAAAAAAAAAACAAAAAATATTTAAAGGTGTTTTTTATTAAGTTTTTATAAACTCAACTGTTTTTATTTTTTCACAAAATAACTTTTAAACAAATTACATATTTATTAAATAAATACAAATTACATATGTATAAAAAAGCTGTCCCTTTGTAAGCAAAGTAATACAAATTGGACAAAAAAAAAATCTACAAATTTATTTATAGATTAAATAAATTGTTATAAAAACGTTAAAATCATAAAAATAATATTCGCGCTAGAGCACTAAAAATAAAAATGATACACAACCAGCAACATCAGGATAACACAACCTGAAAAAGCAACTTTGTAACAAAAATCAGACCCATGCAGGAAATTAAAGGAAATTTTTTAATCATATTCATTAGTCCTCGTTCATATTATGAAACATTTGAGTTTGTTAATGAAAGGGAAAAGACGTATGGAAAAGTGTACTTTGTTTCGTGTACAAGCAGTTTTTGTTGGTTTGTTATTGAAAGCAAGGGAGAAGTCATACAAAATGCTTAATTGCTGCAAAACAAAAAATTTGTTTAATGGATACGAACGCAGTTTCAAAAGAGAATTGAGGAAAGTTTCTGCAGCAAATGTATGATAATATGGACGAGGACTTAATGTCACACATGGAGAATATTTAAAACTTTTTTAATGTAAAACGTTATATTTGCTATTTTTCGTAAATACCAGAATAATGATTATTATTTAATTAAATTTTCAATAAAATATGAAGACGCCATGTGTGGACCACATAAAAACATTGAGAATTATTTCCCAGCAGAGGAAAGAAGTGCAAATTATTATATACATATTTCATTTTTGTAGATTATACTACCGCTTTTGATAGCATATTCCTTAGCAAACTTTGGGAAATAGTGCGGCGTCAATGCTGTGCAATTTAAGAATTCGATTTTGACAGCGCGTTTCATAGTTAAGTTAACTGCTATTGTCAATCAGTAATGGCAATTTCGCTATTTTTAGCTCAGTCTAGCGGTTTTATCTCAATTTTTCATTTCTGTTATTTGGGTTTAATTGAACAAGAAAGTTAATACTACTGTTCGTGGTACAACGTTGACGCTCTGTTTAGGTAGGGCTGTTATTTGGAAAAATACGTTTCAAAAACTTCAAGGAAAACAATTAAAATTAAAAAAAAGAATCAGAGCCTTTTTCTAGTATCAATTCTACTCTCCTTTATTTTTAAAAACAATTTAGAAGAAAAACAAAAACTTTTCAAACTGAATATATTATTTATTTTACTTATACTGAATTAAATTAATTTTCCATTAAACAAAAACTTGTTATTTGTTTAATAAATCAACGGTTTTTTTTCTTACCAAAATAAATCTTTTGCCATGCGATTAAAAAGAATTAGTTTTTCCTCTTAAACTTAAATAAATATCCGGACAAATAGAAAATGAATGAATAAAGAAATGAATTTATAAGTGTTTTTAGCCAAACAAAAGTAATTACTGGAAAATGTTTTCAAATTAAAAAACTTTTAACTTTCAATTGCTTGGCGAAATTGTTGCAAGTGAATACGCCAATAAAGTTCATGAGTTGAAATGAAATAAAATAGTAATTAGAAAGGACAATTACAAATACACACATACACATGCCCATGCCCATGCCCATGAAAAATGTGAAACAATAAAATACGATGACGTGTTTAAACTTTTTTTCATTAAGTCAAAAGTTTTTGTTTATTAAGGAACTTTTTAAAAATCGACACCATTGAAAAAAGTCTTTAAGTAAGAGTTGCGCGTGTATTACCCCAGTAGGAAACAACAACGTCAAGTGAAAAAAAACATAAACCGGTTAAAAATTAAAGATTTCTATATTCTTAAACGAAAAAGAAGTTTAAAATTTTTAATTATTAATTAAACTTTATTTAGCGAGCAATGGCATCGTAATACTTCATCCCGTGAAACAGACCAAAGTCTCGGAACACTGATCCAAGTTAAAAATTAAGTTTGTCTCGCATCCTTTTAAATCTGTTAAAACACACAGTTAACGCTGAGGCTATTTAATAGTAAAATTCGAACTTGAAACAAATGGCTAACAAAATTTAACACCTTTCCACAATAATATCAGTATTATATTAATAAATGTTTAATTGAAGTTAATTCGTCAGCTCAGAATTGATTTGGCGCATATCATGGTTAAATTCTGAGCTGACAAATTGTCATATCGTATAGTACTTTATTAGCAACTTTTTAAGAGATGAAGACTCGATAAACGTTTAATTATATTTAATAATTTTGTTAGGATGTTTGTCACAGAATTTTATATTTGTGCAACCCTTAAAAACTCTTCCATCATCTTTAATTTCCTGTTCAAATACAATAAAACAAAAGAATTATATCAAATACACATTTTATAAAAAAGTTTAAAACAAAAAGTTTGTCATCCGCTTAACAGCTTAAAGTCCTGCCAAATACATAAAACACGTATACAACACACACACATATACCTGAAATTTCAAATTTGTTCACAGAAAAACACACACACTCAACCGTAACCAGTAGGGCCAACCCAAATATGATGTTTTATTTGACAAAAGTGACTTTTTCATGTCTCATTTTTACCAAATTATTTCTCATTTAACTAAAAATCTCGTTTAACTTATAAAAGTTTATTTGTTCCTTAAAACATTAATAATAGAACACTGACTAGAATGAAGACCCTCTTAAAATTCCGTATCTGTGAAGTTACAAATTAAACAGATTTCAATCATATTGATTTAGGTTTTTTCACAGATAAAATTGGGATTTTCTCTCCCTCTCTCTCTCTCTCTCTCTTTCAGTTCAAGTCAATCTTTTGTGACTAAAATATCAAATGCGGCAACACATTGTTGTTTGTTTGACCTCATGATCACAAAAAGAGTCGAAACATTTCGAGATTGGTCAATTTAACAAAAGGACCGCTTTTCAATTAGAGATTACTTTTGAAAATCAGTTTTACTAAAATCAATCTGGTAATAATGTCTCCACAAAATACGTTACAAAATTTGTAATTTTAAAGTTTAACTGAAATGCGTATTGAGAAGAAATTCTTAAGAAAAAAATTATTGAAATTTTCGAATTATCTTTTCTAAAGTTTTTGTGACACTTAATGGTGCAACTTTTCGGTTTATCAATGTCTAAAGAAATGTCGGTTCAAATACTATTTCAGCGGAATTTTAACATATAAAATGTGTATTCGGTTGTCAAGATAGAATCAATCAACTGTAATAGGACGTCTAATTTTAGTAAAAATCAGAAGTATATTAACGAATTATAGGCAAGGATATCTTGTTCAAATTATTGTATGATAGAATCGCTATGAAACAGAATTGTCTAGTCTTGTGATTTCAAGCAAATGCAAAATAAAAGCCAGAATTTTTTTCAAAAGAAATTTCTTCCATTTCAAGTATTTTAAAACAAAGTATAATTTAAAAAACAAATTTCTCCCATTTCAAGCATTTTAAAACAAAGGGTGTGTGTGAAACGGTAGCAAAGTACACATGGAAGTAAAATGTTGATACTATTGAGGTGAATAAAATTTCACTAACCCTGGGGGCTAGTATAAATTTTGACATTAGTGTAGAAATTTTTGGCAACCACAAAATAATTTTTTTCATCAAATTTGTTTAAACAAAATAAAAAATAATATGAAAGCAGGACCAGCGGCAAAAAAATTAAAGAGGATTATACAACATGTAAGTATTTACATATGTATAAGCTTTTTTGCCCACACTTCTTGTAAAAATTGTTAATATATCAAAACGAATTCATCAAATAGTTGGGACGATCTCATTTCCAACAGAATTGAAATGATAATTGGCAAAAACTTGATTAATTTATTCATTTTCACAAAACTACTAGTAATTTTTTTTCTTTATGTCAAAATTTTACGTTGCCAAAATGTTACAATTTCACACAGTACAAATATGAAAATTTTCTACCACAAACAAATTTCATTTCACCATAGCACTTTGCTACCGTTTCACACACACCCAAAGTATAATTTTAAAAACAAAAGACGAGCAGAACGGCCGTCTTTTTTAATCTGTCTTTTATATATGAAATTGCACAGCCGAAATATTGCATTTCTGACGCTATTCGTTAGGAACAAATGGCTGTGTTAAGACGTGTGTTCTGAGTGGTGAGAAATCATTCACTCGATATCGTAAATCTTGTATATCTATAGCAAAGAGGAAAAAGTGCTTAGCTCAACTTAGACAAAAATTAAGTTAAAGGCACCTTTGTAAACTCTATGCTTCAAAGTGCCCATGGACAAAGTTTCATTTATTTGTACAATTTTCAAGAAGTTATAGCAAAATTTTTTTATCATGTGAAATAGCGTTTAAAATAAAAACTTTAGGGCCCATTTTCACGACTTACCTATAAAGTTAGAAATAGTTAACGGTACCTTAAGCTCTAGTGAGGAATAAAGTTACCTTGAACTATTTTTCGTTTTCACAAATTCCGTACAAAATAAACTTAACATTTTTGAAAATGTGGCAATACTAAAGAAAAAACCGATTATTTTTGCCAAAATAAAAATACGAACTGGCAACTACGTATTTTTTTTACATTAACAAAATAAACGTATAATTTGAGTTGCCATATATAAAAAAATGTGAATATAATATGGCAATCTCAAATCTAAACCTTACAACAAAATTTAAAGGTAGAACTTCTAAGGTCCGTTTTCACGACTTAACGATAGCTAAATGTAGGAAGTTATCAAACAGATAATGAGTTTTAAATTATCACAAGTTCCCTTTAATCTAAAAGTGAAGGATAAGCTAAAGAGAAGAACGTTCTACCTTTAACTTTTGTCGTAAGGTTTAGATTTGAGATTGCCATATTATATTCACATATTTTTAATATATGGCAACTCCAATTATTCGTATATTTTGTAAATGTAAAAAAGTACGTGGTTGCCAGTTCGTATTTTTATTTTGGCAAAAATAATCGGTATTTTCTTTAGTATTGCCACATTTTCAAAAATGTTAAGTTTATTTTATACAGATGTTGTGAAATCGAAAAATACTTAAAGGTATCTTTATTCCTCACTAGTGCTAATGTTACAGTTAACTATTTCGGACTTTATAGGTAAGTCGTGAAAACGGTCCTAAGAGTATTAAGAATAAAAACCTAAAAAAAACTTTAACCGCAGAGAAGTGATCAATACACACGACGACATTTTTTGGCATGGTGGAGTCGAATATGAGTTCAGTTTTCTCCCATCACGTCACATTTGTATACTTCTCTTTCAGCCTTTTGCAGGCTTTTTTGAGAATTTATACTTTATCGTTTTGTTTGAAGGAATTTAAACTTAAAAGAAAATGTCAAAACACGTCCGTAAACGTAAACCGTTTCCATTATTAAAAATAGCATTTTATTTGAAAAATTTAAAGTTGTTCATTCAAAAGAATTTTTTTTTTTCTGAAGACTCGACTTGCGGTATTGACATCACTTACGATTGGAATTGCGTTCTATTGCATGGCTGTATATTCGGAGGCGTATGATTAATACGCCGTCCATAAATCAAGTATTCGACATAATTGCTTTCAACCACGTTCCAGGGTTGTCAGGATGATTTTAAACTTTATCGCCAAATTCAATCTCAAAAATCGCCAAAATCGCCAAAGCCTTTAGTTTTTAGTTTTTGACAATAAAATATATATTTTTTAATAATATTTTTTTATAAGTCCTCAAAAATAAATTTGTTCAGAATAGCTAAAATCCGCCAAAAATTAAAAAAAAGTCGCCATGATATATATTTTGTTTATTTTTTTATTTAGAACACGGTACAAATGATTAATTCACACAAAATGTTTACTTTACCTGGGGTTTACACATGAAAGTACTTTCTTGCAAGTAGAGTATATCTACGTATTATCAACGAAAAATCGAAGAAACAGCCGATTGGCTGAAAGTATAAGAATTATGTGTGTGTTAGTGAAAAAGTGTGGGTGTATTGCGACTTTCAAGATATTTACTTTCATGTGTAAATGCTAGGTTAAAATAGTAAAAAGTATTTTTGCATTTAGTATTAAACAAATATTGGTTATAAATTTATATGTAGCTGCAGTTCAATAGAATATCTTAAACGCTATACGTTTCACCATCGAGACTCCTTTTTTGTCTTTTTTTGGAATACATAGTTGGGGAACTAACTTTATTCAACGAAGGTGCAACACGTACTATTCCTGTCAAGAAGTTCGTATTGCATTCTACTTCGAAAGCGAGTTTAAGTGAAAACACTCTTTTAACACAGGCATCAGCATTTTGAATTACCAGCATTTATAGAACAGCCAAATAAGATGCAATATCGGCATTAAAATACTCTTTTCAATTAACAAACAGTAATTTTTTCTACGTGTTTCATAAACGTTCCAAGGTACGTTTGGATTCATAAAAATCTTTAATATATCTTTAACATCAAAGAATTTTGGTTGTGATAATTTGCCGCATTTTATAATGGAAAAAATTTCGTAAACTTTAAACATGTAGTTCATCTTTTAAGGAATTACATTTTTATTCCTTCAAGAGCATCTTTAAAAATATTAAAAACAATTTTTTCGAAGATTTTTAATATCTTGATCAGCCATTTAAACATAACATAATATAGTTTTGAATACTGACCACATATGTGAATGCCTCAAATTTCATACATGAAAATGCTAGAATAAAGAAAATAATATTATTTTCTCTTATTGAATTTATCGAATAACACAACAAATTCATGGCTTAGCAAAATAGCCAACAAAATCGCCAACCATTTTATAAATAGCCAAAAAAAATCGCCATGTCGCCAAATCTAAAAGTTTCAAAATCGCCACGTTTGGTGAGAAATCCCCACATCTGACAGCCCTGCCACGTTCCCTACGTGGTTGTTATAGGCTGTGCAGGAAAACATAAATCGGGATGCGGTAACACGCGAAGGCGATTTTTTCCTATAAGAAATCAATGAATCGACACTGTGCATAGCAAAATAAAACAATTAAAGCAAGTTTAGCTTCTCAAATTATGTAATATCAGCAATATATACATTCAAAGAAAAACATGCAAAAATATGCACCAACAAATCGATGTCACTTTACTGCAAATTTAAAGATTCGCAAAGATATTAAATATATAAGACTGACGACAACAAAAAAGCATTTGCAAAAAACCGGGCCTAGATTAAAAAAAAAAAACTTATAAGCAAAGCACCGATGTACAATGTTGCCAACACATTTCACAGTAAAATTCAAAAGTCTTTTGATTGTTGGCAAAATATTATGTCACCTTCCAATATAATTGTACAATACGAAAAATTTAACCGTTATTTTACAGGTGTATGAGCCGCTTAATAAACCTCTCAATCTAATAAAATTTTTGTTGAATATAAGATGTGGATAACATATTGCTCCTTTATTGCAACATACACTGAAAGAATTTTCTTCACAATACCAATGAATTTTGACATTAATCCCATGAAAAATTGCATTAAAAAGGAACCTATGCAAAGCTTCGTTGGATCAATAAAACCTGTTTCATTAAAATGTATTTAGCTCACTACCGGCAAGCTTACCGGGGCAGTGTAGTTTTTTGCTATTACTCAATTAAGAGCGTAAATATGAGATTAAATTGTCCATAACAACAATAACAACGTTGATTTTTTTTTGCTAACGCATAATAAAAAAAGACCACATAAAGAGAGAACAAGCTTTTTCGTATGCATCATTTGGTTGACAACAGTTTAAAATAACGGGGGTTTTTTTTTTTAAAGGAGGAAATTTGTTTGTTCATTACTTATTACACACTATATGTAGGTACCCAGTAAAAACTTCGCCTACAAAATAATGCGTTGAGTAATCAGAAAAACATAAGAGCACTACTTACAATTCTACTGAAAGAACCAATTTATTTTACAAGGGATGTCCCAAAATGAACGCATTCAAAAGCAAGTCATTATTTTTTTACTTTAATACATTCAGAAAAAAGTAGTTATTGAAGTTGTTATAGATGTAGTTATAGAAGAAAGCTACTAAATAATGAGTTAAAGAAGCTATTCATTTTGAAAAAGTAAGCGAAGTTTTTACTGGGTACATATTAAAGAAAACTAAAAACATACATATTTATGGATTTAAGTTTTTGTTTCATTACTATAATGACATTTTTCATTGTCATAATGAAAATTTAAATTTATGAAGGCATGCTTTTTCGAAATATTTTTATACTTTTAACTATTGAGACTATAGAGTTATTTTTGATTTCATAAATTTAATGGGTTATTACATTAGATGTATGAAATAATTAAATCTTACATTTTTTTAATCCAAATTTATAATATTTTTAATTAGGCTTAAGTTCATTAAATTTAATTTTCATTAAATTATTTTTATGAAGAAAGGAATTTTACAACATGAAAATTAATTAAAATTGTTATTGATAATCTTTCATTCTTGACCGTGGACGGGATTCGAACAGCGGCCGGCAGGTAACCATGACATGTTTCGATCGCAACCACTCGATCTCCTCAGATGGATTTGCCTTTTAAACTCGCAGCCATCGACGACTGCTGACGTCAATAGTCAAACATCAATCCTTAAACCAAATTGTATTTTAACCTTTGGTAGATCGAAGTTTGCTTTTTTTTTTAATGATTATCCATTTTAATTGATTTTACATGTTCTTCCTTACTTCTGTTTCTTCGTACTTTCGTCAATAATTTTTCTTGAAGTCCAAAGTACATTTTTTGTTTTTTTCATTTTTGACTTTCTTTTTCTTGTTGACCTTTTTCAGCACAACTTGAAGGACAAATGAACACATAGAGCTCGTGCCTTAGCTTTAACAATAATTAGTATTGTGGTTATTTTGTTGAACTATTTATGGTTTTTAATCCAAATTTTTAATATTTTTAATTAGGCTTAAGTTCATTAAATTTAATTTTCATTAAATTATTTTTGTCTGGCACTGGCAGGACATAAAATAACGTATTAGGTTAAGATTTGATTAATTATTGTTAGTTCATATTTAATATATGAAGATTCAATAAAAAATAATGAAAAAAAAAAAAAAAATTATTTTTATGAAGAAAGAAATTTTACAACATGAAAATTAATTAAAATTGTTATTGATAATCTAATACATTTTTAATTAAAAATTAAACATTTTTTTAAGGAAACTATAATTTTGTATTAATTTATGAATATAGTAATGTTTGTATATTGTTTTTTTATGTTCCCAGTTAAAATTTTTTGTTTACTTAAGTAACTTAAAATTTTTGATTTTTTGAGACATGACTATGTTTAATTGACATACATATCCTTACATAGATAAAATCATTTGTTATCTTTTGAGTTTTAAGTATCGCGTGGCTACGGACTGATTTAAACATTACTTTTTATTTTTTAATTGATAAAAATCATGATTCAAATGAAATTATTGACAATATCACTTAATATCTTCAATTAAAACCGTTTTTTTTTTGTTAAAAAAAGCCCTTATTTTGTGTGATAACTTGTTAATAATTTAGAAAACTAACCATTTATTTGTGTACCGCCTTTATATACACAGCCACCTAACATGACTTTGACTGCAAGAGGAAACACACTTTCACTAAAGCTCTTATTTTCATTAAATTTTTCTTCCGTTTCTTCCATTTTATGTTATTTTCTAATTTGTTGTTGTTGCTTTAGTTAGCTGTTACAGAGTTATTTTTGAAGTTTATTTGTTTGGTAACTGCAAAGAAAGAAAAAAGTTAAAAAAAGAAACAAAAGAAATCATGAGGAAAGGGTGAAGTTTTCATAATGTTTTATTGACTTAATTTATTTAAAATCAAGCTAAAGAATATTTTTTAACGTTAAGTCTAAAAAATACGACACTCAGCTAGAAAGTTCAAAAGGCCAACGCGCAATACTAGAGAGGGAAAAATAAATATAACACTTTTTCTATGGGTTTTCTTTTACTTCTTTTAATTTTTTCAAAAGTGTTTGATAGTATTAGTATTAATGTGTGTGCCAGCATAACACTTATAAACTTTGAATGTCCATTATGGTAGAACAAATCCCCTGTTGTAGAACCTTATGACTGACATCGACATTTGTTGTTAATGGTTGACACATTGACGCCACCCACACAAACACACTTACACACACAGAAATACAACACAAATAAAAGTCAATTGTTTCTTTTTGTTCCTTTTTTTTGGTTGCACGGAAAAGGATAATTTGTTCCTAAAGTTAAGAAGCAACTCACCAAAAACAGAAAAGAAAAAATCTCGTATTTATAAATGAATTTCAAAGTTTATTTTTTCTGATATTTTATGGATGATGGTGGTGCCCAGTTAAAATGTTAATTTCATTACCAAATAGAAAAGTTTGTACAATCAAATATTCTTTTCTAGATTTGTTTTATTTTGTTTAACTGTTTCTACTTATATTTGTATGTGCCAGGGAGTGGGCAAGTCGAAATTAATCAACTAAACAAAACTTTAAATTAAAGAAAGTCATTTGAGAGTTGTCGTGTAAGATAAAACTAAAACATAATTCTGTGGTTTTTATGGACAACCGCGTATGTCTTAAAATAATATTTTTCTGGAGAGCCAAAAACCCGTTCTAGATCAAATTATGGGCTAGATATTAAACATCCTAAACTTTTTCTTTAACAGTCATGTGAATATAGGTCATACTAATTGTTCATAAAAATTTCGGACAAATGTCCTTTAAATATTTGATCCTAGCGGAGAAAGAAAAAAAAAACAAAGTGGTACGAAGTCTAAAAGGGTGTGCAGATAAAACAACTTATGTCAACACATGTGATTCTCTATGATCAAAACTGTTGATAATGCAATCATCCAAGAAGATATAGGTTTTTATTGTCAAAAATTGTTCGCCGATATTTTGAAGATTTTGTTGAAAGATTCGCTGGGTATTAATATGTACCCACATAAAACAATTTAAATTTATTTAAATTATCTAAAAAATGCAATTAAAAAAATAAAACAGTTAAAGAGAATTCTGCAATTATTTTTTTTTTATTTAAATTACACAAATTAATAATTAATAAAAAAATATACATAAATTGTTTTAAAAATAAACATTATATACTAAAACACTGAAAGAATTATGTTTCATAAATGTTATGAATCAATTTCATTAAATTTTTTTCTTTAATCCAATGAAAAATTTCATTACGGCAATGAAATTTTACAAACATAATGAAGCAATTTCATTAACACTACGAAATTGTGTTTTGTAGTTTCGTTAAAATGTTTCATTAAATTAATGACAACTTAATTACGTTACTCCAAAAGTTTTTTAAGATTAAAATGAACTATTAATTAATGTATTCAAATATTTTTCCGTTAATGAAAACAAGTGTAACTTCAAATTTTCCATGAAAAATGTCACTAAATCAATGAAAACAAGATAAAGTTCTCTAACTTCAAAAAAATTATAACTAGAAAATATTTTCTTCCTATAACTGCTGTAAAAACGTATTTGTAATTCCATTTTAAGCGATAGACATGAAAATATATGAAAAAAATTGTAAATTTCAATGTTTTATAACATCAATGAAAAAATTCATAACGATAACGAAACACTGAATTTAGCTAAATGTTAGTAATAGGTTCAAAAACAAACAACGAGAAAGAAACAACAGGAGCAAACGATTCTCACATTCTTTTTTTTTATTGTTAATTTAAATACACAAAATTTACGTAGTAGTACAAGCCAGCTAAATGGAAAGAAGCAAGATGAAAGTCGTCCTGAGCTGGAAAATGAATTAAATACAATTTACTAAAAGGTAAGCTTATACACGTAGAACATAACATGATGTAACAGAAATATATAAACGAAATAAAATAATATGACTTGATGATTTGAAACAGGAATAGAAAAAATAAGATTCACAACAACTAAAAACGCACATTGAAAAAATAGCAAATAAATAAACATAAATATATAACTATAACAATCATTAAACTATTAAAAAACTGTCATAAAAATTACCAAATTGAATCAGTAATTAAATAAATTTATATCATTAAACAAATTAAAATTTTAAAATTTCTTTTGGTGATAAAGGGTCTTTTGCCCATCGTTTGATGAAATCTAAGATTCCTCGAGCTTTATTAACAGCCATCGTGATATGTTGAACAAAGTTAAATTTTCCATCCAACAAAACAACAAGATCAATAATAACGCTTACTGACTCCAGTTTTTCTCGTTATAATAATCTAATTTTTACTCTCATCCGATTTTGCGTATTTTATTGAAACTGAGAGTTGGTCACACTTGGAGCATGTATCCAAACTCGGGTTTTTTAACTTCAGCTTTTAAGTTTTAAATATGCGTCTATACGTGGCGAAAGAAGCAAAGCTTTTGTTTTTTTTCTCTATACCAATCATACATTTTTGACATTTTGATCCTCTAAACTTCTTTTTTGAACAGTTTTTTTTTGAATATTGCGCAAAAAAGATTCTGCCTCCCCATACACATCAAGAAAGCTTTTCCTACAAACATATACTTTAGCATCTTTGAAAAAATTATTATATTTGAATAAGTTTTTACGAAGATCTTTGTTAAGCTAAGATCCCACTATCGGCGCAATGTACCAGTTTTTGCCGTATTTCATGTGCCGATAGTGTGAATGGTCAAAATTTTTTAATATGCGACAATCTGTGCCGAAATTGTGCTGACTGTGGACAGTCAAAATTAACGTTGATGCGCCGATAATGTAAACACTCTTTTGCACAGTGTGGAGCAATCAAATTATTTAATATGTACCGATTTTTATCGGCCACTTGTGCGTCGATCACAGTCGCCAATCAGTGCCGATACAAGGGATGGCAAAACGAAATTTTTAAACTAAAATTTTACTTTTTTGAGCTTAATTGTACCAGAATTACATTTTTTTTCTCTATTATTTATGTGTTAAAAAGTTAAATAGTACATTTGTACTGTTAAAAAAAAAAACAATTCGCTTTAACCAAAACATTGCAGTTGTATCGATGCTGCCTTCCCTGGTTTGTAAACAACTGTTTACAAAACAACAATTACAAAAAAAAGAACAAGTGCATTAAGTGTGAAAAAAATTTAATATATTTTTTTTATTAAACATTAATATCCCAATAAAAAATGGAGATTCCAACGAAGCAGGTTTGTAAGGGAGAAACATAAAAGTTTCGCTTACCATTAGCGCATAATTGTGCGCTAATTTTTTTAAATGTACCATTAGTGCTTTGCAAAATGATAAAATTTTTTATTAGAATGGTTCAGTCGGGACAATATCTGTAACAGGCGTTCTTTGAACCGAACAATGTACACAAATATCCCGCAGGGAGAGGTCTGTATTGATATAAAATATGGCGACAATAACTTTTATATTAGCTTCTATGTCATGGCAGGTCCATTATTGTCAATAGGTCCCAAATAAACCCACTCCATATAATCCCTTTATTAAGAAAAATCTTATTTAGTTGTAGATATCTAGATAATATTTGGCCCAAAGAAGGGGTCCTTCATCAATCTTTACCTTATAACTTTGTTTTGGCGGGTCCCAAGGGTTGATGCAGCATTTTGTTCAGGGAGGAGAAGGGGGTTGCGCATAGTGGAAATTCATTTGGGACAGCCGTTAAACCTTAGTAATAATTTTAAAGTACTATCTCAGGGAGATAATTGCATGCAAACACGAGACTTAAGTAAAAAAGAAAAATACTTTCTTGTATTAAAAGTACTTAGCGCAGCTGCAAAAAGGGTATTATCTCATCCTCAAATATAACTGGGGTAAAATATGGAGCAAATTTTACAAATTATTTCTGTAACACATTAAGAAAGAAAAAATACAACTTGCATACAATTTTTAGAATGGAACCAAAACCTGCGCATACATGGTACTTATTTGTCAGAAATAAAAAAACTATTAGTATCTTTTGTCTTCAATTAGTACATAAAAGTAAAAAGAGTAATATTTTACTTATTTGTTATTTATTTTTACTTAAACAATTTTCGAAGAGGTTGGAGTTGAAAACAATGAAATTTTCTGAAAAATCGCAGGGTAGAATCGCAAAAAAAATAAAAATCTATTCTTAGTCTTAGTATTGTAATAGATTCTCTACAAAAGCTTTTTTAAGCTTAAATTTATTATCATAATAAAACTAAATAAATTTTCCATTAATACCATTAAACTGCAGCATTTTGAAGCCATTTTCTCTGATTACATTTCAAGCAATTTTGCTTGCCACTACAAAAAAGCATTTACAAAATCAATTTTGCTTAAAGAAAAATAAATCTACTGCAGTTAAAAAACATAAATATTTGTCAACTTACAACATTATTTTACTATTTTTCAAGTATTTTAGCAGTGTGGCACTTACTATTCTACACAATACATTGTTGTGCTATGTGTACCACATGCCACATTAACTAGTTTGTAACTAAAGCAAAGTGCTAAGATAACCTTTAGTTAAAAAAAAAACACAACTAATAAAAGATTATAAGTCTTTTGATACATTTTAAGGGAACTTGCACGTGCAGGTTTTTTCTGTACAAATATTTCGGAAAAAATAATGTGAGGGGAAAAAGTGGCTTTCTAGTGCTTTGTTGAAATTTCAAAACCATGTAATGGATGGAATGAAAATGAGTCAAATTAAATGTAATGCCGCAATGAGGACAATAGTCAATGCAACCGAAGAACAGAAGATAGAACCCAGTAAATAAAATTATTCATTACCTTTTAAAGATTTTGTTTGTCCTGAATAATTCCCAATTTTTATTCTTAATAAAAACACTGACATTTATTGTTGAGGGAAAGCTAGTTTCTATGCGCATTACACTGGTTGCTTAGGCTAGATCATCAGGAAACTTCATCCAATGATCTAAGAAAAACTAAAGGTATTAAACAAATAAAACTGTTAAGCGAATAAGAATTATAAGCAACAGTTTTACTTGTAACAATGTCAAAGCTTTAACAAAATCCAACATTAATTGTATTTAGTTGTATGTAGGTTAAGAAAAAACTAAATAAAAACAAAAACAACTTGCTTTATTGCTCTCGCAAAAACAAAGCATGCTGCCAGAGTTTAGTTTTTTTAAGTCGTGCACTTGCCAGTTTATTATGAAAGTAATTTTTGGGAATACAAAATTTTTAATTTACAAGATTTTGTTAGTCGTGCTAAATTCCCAATTTTTATTTCATTACCATCGAAATTGATAGAAAATGTTTGAAAAATAAGTATCAAAACAAATAATTTAAAAATAAAATGTTTGATGTTGGGAAGATTCTGATTAATACGCTTTAATTTTAACCCATTTTTCGACGCGTTCCTGTTGATCTATGTTAAAGATAATAACGAAATAAGATTCTTAGTAACTTTTTAATCCAAATTTTTAATAATTTTCAATTAGGCTCAAGTTCATTACATTTAATTTTTCATTAAATTATTTTTATGAAGAAAGGAATTTTACAACATGAAAATTAATTAAATTAATTAAACTAATAGAAAAAAAAAACATTTTAATTTAAAAATTCGGTCGGCGAATAAAAGGTTTAACAGAAATAAACTGTTACGACATAGAATTTTGTGGTGAATTTCGCCTCATTAATAAGAGTGCTTAAGTTTATGCCACTCCCAAAGTTTGGATCCAATAGTTCAAGATTGATAATTTTAATGTTGAAGACAAAAATGTTCACTTGTGGTAAGATAATGAATAAGGATATTGCTCGCTAAGCTAAGCTTTCCCAATGGGCAACGAGCATATCGAAATTATTTCAAACACCAGAAATGCACCTTGCCAAACCGCAATTTATCGTTTAATTGCACGGTTCCGACAACAAGGTGCAGTGCAGACTTGCCACGATCAGGAAAACCGAGAATAGTACAGAACCCAGTGTACGGGACAGTGTTGAAGAATATCCAGAAATTTTAACGCGATGACTGGGCTTCTCTAAAACATAACATCGACGCATTTTCTCACGTCATTTACACATGCATCCATATAACGTACTATTGGCACAACAACTTTATAATAATAAACAAAAAAAGTATTCAATTTATACACGCAGGCGTGACTTTTGCCTCAACCTTTAAATAATTCGTTATTAATAAAAAGATAGAAACAATTTTCGCTGCTCCTGGGAGTGGCAAAAGATAGAACCATTTTTCGCTGCTCTCGGAAATGGCAAAAGATAGCGTATGCTCTATTGTCATGTTTGAAAAACATGTTTTCATTTAACATCCCATCCAATTAAGGAACAGAATTGATAATAATTTTGGACTAATTTTTGACGAAGTATACATCAATTGTTTTACCGAGCCATACCTTTTTAATTACAGTCATACCGCGATATCTCGTACCTCGTTAATTTGAAAACCTAGCAAATTCGAAAAACAAAAGCGGCTCTTGGGAAAAAATTTTTAATTCGCAAAAATTCCATACATTTCAGTCACCTCGTTAAATCAAAATCTCTTTACTTCGAAAACTCCTCTAATTCGTAAAAAAAACAGTCGTTGCCTTCAATTACGAATTATCGGGACTCTACTGTAGTAATTTTCTTGTTGATGTAGCGGTGTTTGGAGAATCTCTAAACAAGGACCTCGTAGTATTTTTTCATTCGAGACCTACATTTGTTTGAAACGAAAAAATAGCAAAGTATTCCTTTAAAAACGGTTGAGGTTTAAGAGCAAAATCTAAGAAACATTTAAAAATTATGCTCGAAAACTAGAACCAACTTGAACAAACGAATCCTGGCTAAAAATTTAGCACGTATAGAATCAAAGCCGAAACAGTTTTAAGGCCTTAATTATATAAAACGCAACGCAACGGCAAAGAATTACATTAAAAGCAAAAACAAAGTCATAAATATTTTGTAATTTTGTTGTTGCTTTCTATAGATATTCATGTACGGTTTCAAAACTTTCAATGCCACAAGTTATGAGGCGTTTAAAATTTAAAAATTTCCGTAGAAAGCAACAACAAAATTACAAAATTTTTATGACCTCGTTTTTGCTTTCAATGGAATTCTTTGGCGTTGCGTTGTGTTGCGTTTTACATAATTAGGGCCTGAAAACTGCTTCGGCTTTGATTCGATGCGTGCTAAATTTTAAGCCAGGATTCGAGATAGAGTTTATTTTCTAAACCTTAATTAGAAAGAAAAATAACAAATATAGAGTCGGCAATTTAGAGATGTAATAATTTCAAATTACCTTACAAAATGTGCATCTATATAAAATTTGTTAACAGCCCATTGCATCTATAAGCATAACAGCATTAAGGTTACGTAAGGTTCCACTGGCAGCCGCAATTAAGCACAGCTCATGTGTAATTAGTAATTAGTTCCCGTTACTCCGTCTTCCTATGTTCCTACGTTGCCTGGCTGTAGGCATTCTTACACAGCCATTCTGTTGATTTTTTGAAGGGTGTTCAAAACAATGTCAGATTTTGTCCCTGAGGATTCTTTGATCAAACAGCTTGAGTCTTAAGTCTTCGAATACCGGGCAATGACAGAGAAGATGTTCCGTTGACTAGCTGAAATAAAATGCAATAACAAATTGTTTATTGGATAAATTATTTATTATTTTTTTTTACAATTTTCAGTGGAAACACTAGTGGAGTAGTAAAATAAATGAATGAATCAAAATAAATTTGGAATGAATGATTGCAACTGCAGATTGACTTGTTTGTTCTTTTTTGGATTTTTTTTTTGTTTTGGTTTTTTTATTTAACCAACAAAAATAAGAAAAAAACGAGCTGAATAAATTGCTAAAATACACAAGCTCAAACTAAAGTGAATAAGAAATGTAATCAAACTAAAAATTAGAGTAAAAAAGAAAAAAAATCTGCACACACAATTTCTGCTCTAACAAAAAAGAAAAATTATAAAACTATCCACAAGAAAAACTTTTGAAGAAAAATGCGTATTAACAAGAACGAAGGAAGGACGACATATAAAAGAATTTTATATACATACACACAGTTACATATTCTTTTTTTTTCATAGAAAAGCCAAAATTATACGGATACTGGGTACTGTTTATAACAGGGTTTAACTTAACTCGGTCTCGGTGGTTTGACTATTTTCGGTATTGGTTCATTTTGTTTGCTGCTCCTGTTTGTTGTTATTTCAAGCTTACGTGAAGCTTTATAAATAGAGGAAAAGGATAGAATAAACTTTATATTTATCGCTGTGGCTGACATATTGATAAATGAGCAAGAATGCAGTATCAAGCGGCAGCTTGAAGACAACATACACCATCATCACACGTCCGTCTCCATATACATACATTTTCCAAATATACACGATTGAAGGCAACAGCGGATAAATGTCGAAAACGTTACACAAGAACATTTTCGAAGGAATAATAAAAATTATAAAAATATAAACACATGATCGCCAAGTTTCAATAAATCACATACAAAAATAAGTCTTTGACATAAATTCAAAGAAAATTTAATAAAATTAATGAAGGAAGAAAAGGAAAATTGGTATTAAAAGGATTTAATACCAACTAACTTATTCCTACTTTCGTTACAAGAAATATCCATTACCCTTTATCCTTTCTATCCTTCTTCATTTTCTTTAATACTCGCTGGCATTTTAGTGCATAAGTAAGAAATATTAATGCATTGAAAAACAGTTATTAAATAAAATTTTTATTGTATAAATCCACATAAACCACTTTCATGTTTCTTTAGTGTTGTAAATGCAAAAAAAAAAATCATAAAAGAGGGGAAATGAATTTACAAGAGATAAAAAAATGGAATAAAAGAGAAACTAATGTCTACATGAGTGCTAAAAGTTTCGAGAAAATCCTTTCAAAAAAAAAAAGAAAGAACATTTATGAACTAATGGATTTAATTTTGATGTTGGTCTACAGCAAGAGATTTTATTTTGCTGCTGAAATTATTTTATTCGTTTCTATTTTCATTTAGTGTGTGAGTTTTTGTGTGTGTAACTTTATGTTAATGTTCGTTGAAAATTTTTACAATGACACGCGCCGCAAAAATATTTTTGTGCTAAGAATTTAAATAGAGAAAAATGACGTACTAAACAACAAAAATGTAGTTCAAACAAGTACAATATGATAGACGGGTTAGGCCGACTATATGATGCCCAAAACCACAAGTAAATTTATATTGAAAAATAAAATAATTTTTCCTAGTTGGCCTTATATGGGAGCTTTGGTTAAGTATATACTTAAAAAGACACAGTTTTGTACACAATTTACAAAACTGTGACTTTTATAAACAAAACTTTTACAAAACTATATCCCAATAACAACAATTCCAATTGGTTGGTATGGTCTAGCGTATTGGAGCTATAAACATATATCGAGTGAAATTAAAAATGATATTTAATTAAGGCCCTAATTGTGTAAAACGCAAGGCAACGACAAAAATTACATTGCAAGCACAAACAATGTCAAACAAATTTCATAATTTTGTTGTTGTTGTTTTTTTGTTTTGCTACATAAATTCATATTGCGCTTTAAAATTTTCAACGCTACAAGATATGCAGCGTTAAAATTTTAAAATTGAATACAAGTTTCTGTAGAAAGAAACAACAAAATTAAAATTTTGCTTTTAATGTAATTTTTAGCGTTGCGTTGCGTTTAACACAATTAGGGCATTCATAAAATTTTTTGTTTAAGTCGACTTAGAAGTTAAACATTAAGTTTTATAAGTAAAATATTCCGGGAAGATTTTTATTTGGGGCCCAGAGTTACCAGACTTGCTAGAAATCTTTTGGCCTACCTCCTAAACTATTTAAAATGTTGGCCTTATTTTTAATTTATTTTGTTCAGTTACGTTTCTTTTTATAAAATACAAGTTAGTTTTTTAGCGTCTTATCTGCATACAAAATTTTGGCATTTTTGATTTTTGATGATTACTAAAATTGCACACAGGTTCTTGTGCTGTTCGTTCCACGACATTTTCTTTCCTAGACGAATATCGATTTTTCGAAAACAGAATCGATACTAACTGAAGATTGGTATTAATCCGAATTTTTCATTAATTTTTTTAAATATGTTAACTATATCCATGTCTCGCTTCCATAACTCAGTGAATATTTGCATCTTTGTTCTTCTCGATATTTGCGGATATCGTCATGTTTTATTTAGGCGACCGAAAGCCGATCTTGCCTTTTTTAACCTATTGAACACATCCTCTTCTACACCTCCGTCAATCGCCTTTATGCTGCCAAAAAAGAGTGGACATGTCTAATAGCTGGTATTGAACATGGCTTTCATTGTCAATAGTGCGGATTATACGCATGGCGTGGGCATTTATTTCAAAGCCCACTGTATTGGCCACTTCCACCATGTCGTTTTCCTTGGCCTGATTATCTCTGAATATGTTTGACATGAGTCAAATATCATCGGCGAAATCCAAATCTTCTAGGTGGTTGTGAAAGTCCCAGAGAATACCCCTTCTTTTGGTGCATATTTTGGACATAACTTCGTCCAAGATAACAGCAAAGAGTACAGGGGACAACAGGCATCCTTGTTTAAATCCTGTGTTTGTGGTGAGTTGTGGTACCCTGATCATACCATTGTGACGAACTTATAGTGTGGTGTTAGTATACACGGATTTGGTGATGTTGATCATTTTGAATGGTACGTCTACTTAGTGCCCCCACATTGCATCTCGTTTCCTCAAACACTTAATATAGTGGTGTTTGCCATTCGACCAATTATTCTATGATCACACTGCGACTACTTTGGGATTGGTTTGAAGCAATTCTTCTTTGATTTAAGTATGACTTCAGTTATCTCTTCGGTGTGGCTCTCAATGTCGATATTACTAATATTTTCGAAATGTTCTTTCCATCAGCGAGTTGGCTCTTCCGGATTGGCGAGCAGTTGTTCGTTGGTGCCCTTTATTCTGTGGTTTAGATTTAGCTTCCAATTTAAGAGCCGACTGATTATATGATGCAGTTCCTTGATGTTGTGTGCTCCTGCGACCGTTTTAACTTCGCTGGCCATATTTTTCGAAAATTTCCCTTTGTCGTTCAGCCCGGAAAGACGAAATTTCATGTTCATTATTTTCTACAAATACTCGAAGTACTAATAAATACTTATAGCACCTTACGTACTTTTAATTGTTTCTTATGCTTCTGTTTATGTTGAACTTATAAGAAAGAGTGCTATAGCTACTCTGCACATTATCCTCTCTTAATCGTATTCATTTGCACATGTTTTTTGCTTATAATGATATTAGTTTTGAGTGTGCACATACATACAGTTTTACAATAAAAAAAATCGAAGTTTGTATTCTTTGTCTTATAAGTAAATATATATGGAAAACCGAAAAGAAAGAGAAAATACTTCAGTACTTCGTTTTTGGAAAGCTTTATGTCATTCTCTAACGTATACTTTGAGTGCAATGCTTATATATCTTTTTATTTCATTATTTATTTATTGAATCTTTATATATTAAATATGAACTAACAATAATTAATAAAATCTAATTCTAATACTTTATTTAATGTCCTGCCAGTGCCAGACAAAAATTTTCTTCATCACGGGTTATGTTCACATATATAGGTGTTTATCGCTCATCTAAATGAACAAGGGCTGCAGTGTATCTTCTCCTTAAGCGAGTGTGGCCGCTATCATTTAAAATATTTCGAGCTAGTGGGTTCGGATGCAATTCAACCCTTTTTAAGTATTTTACTGCATACACCCAGAGAAAAAACATGTTTAAATATGGTCACCTCCAACAAAACTATTTTTAAAAAAATTTGAAACATATTATGATGCATTTAACAATATTATTGTCACTGACAACCATATTATGGTTGAATTATTCCTCCATGAAGAAGCCACAACCATATTATGGTTGCCTTCGGACATGTTATGGTCAAAAATAACTAAAACATGTTTAACACTTATGTATAACAGCATGGTTCGTTTTCAACCATAGCATGTTGCTCTTGAAAAAGAGGATTTTAAAACAAATTATTGTCATATTTAACCATAATATGGTTGAGGCTTCTTGATTCCACCATAATGTGGTTGTAGATGACAATGATATGGTTATATATATGTTTAAAATTTTCTTTAAAAATAGTTTTGTTGGAGATGACCATATTTAAACATGTTTTTTCTCTGCGTGTATTTTGTAATCATAGTTTTAACTAATGGAACATTAAGATCCTTGGCAATATTTGAGTTTTTAACATACAAATGGGCAGTTGTGATTATTCGAAGAAGTTTATTTTGGCGCCTTTGAATTTTTTCGATATTAGAGGCCGAGCCAGTGCCACATAACTGAATACCATAGCGCCAGATTGACTTTAAGATAGAGTTGTAAGGTAGAAGATTGCAGTCGAGACTAAGAACAGAGTTTCTTTCAATAAGCGAATGTATAAGTTTCATTTGAGTTAATTTTGCCGCTATATGGCTTTTCCACGTAAAACGGCGATCTAAATGTATATCGAGATATTTTACATGCGAATTTTGAGGTATTATTTGATTATTGATTTCAAAAGAGGGGCATGATTCACGACGCAAGGTGAATGGTATAAGTACGCAGTTTTGCTCACTGATCTTTATCCTCCATTGTTTAAACCATATTTACATTTGAAATATATGGTCCTGCAAGTAACAAGATGCTTCATGGCGGTTTTCGTGCACGCTTAGAAAAGCTGTATCATCGGCAAATGTTGAAGTTTGGGTGTAGTTGTTTGTTGGCATATCCGAGGTATATATTAGGTATAAAAGTGGGACCATGATGCTTATATGTCAGTCAGCCAACATTCCATATGGATAGACAACCTGACATCGTTCGAGCGGTTTAGAAAGTAGTTTTTGTTGAAAAATATACTCAAAAGGCATAGACCAGCCTTTATAATTCTATGAATTAGAAAAATCAGCACAAACGCATAATTCTTCCTATGAATGAGAATGACCGATTTAGAATAAGCTTAAATTTATAAAAGCTTCGCAAATATTTCGAAATTTAATACTACAGTCGCTCTAAATCTGAGTGTATTCCTTCAAAGTAAAGTACGCTAAAAAACGAAATGTCATGATTTTTTATTATGGTATTAATTATCCGATTTCGTGATATTATGGCTTAAAATGTTGGTAATCAAATGGCAATATAAAAAATATTAATTTTGTTATTCGTTGTGGTAAAAACCTTTTCCGAAGAGACATTAATTGGTGAAAAACGTTAAAATTTTCATAAAATCTAAGATTTTATTCACTATAACTAAGACATTTTTTATCCCAATTAAGCACTGTTTGACGCATAATTTAGTAGCCATTTAAATAAGCTAATTTTTAATTAAAGCAGCACTCTGGGTGGCGAATGAAATATAAGTATAGAGTGAAAAACTCAAATGGAACATTATCTGATAAATGTGACGTGATGGGAGAAAACAAAGCTCGTAATCACCCTCAGCATGCCAAAAGAAAATAAAACCCAAGAACCAATTGCAATGGTTAAAAAAAACTTTTTCAATGTCTACCTGTAGTATAATTACTTTAACCTCCTTATTGTCACTTGTAACCGTGTTATGGATAAATAAGTCCTCCTGGAAAGAAAGCTATTGTTGCTTCCGACCATGTTATAGTTATTAATAGCATACAACTTTTACAAATCCTGAAAGGCATTTTTAATTACCATTGAGAACAATTTTGGTATGATGGTGATTTACGTTTAACGTTTTTTAATTTACTTAAAAATAGCTCCAAAATTCTTTAAACGCTAATCGGATTTAATCAAGAAAAAAGGCTGACAAGTAGTTGTCATGGAAGTCGCTTAAGAAACTTACTTGAAACTTGTCGAAGTTGTTTACACTGAACGATGATAAACTCGTTTAATTACCGTTAATGAGTCTGGGTGAGTTCCGAAACGTCAGTTGCGCAGCAACTACACAAAAGTTTTACATTTGTACCGTGTAGAAATTCACAATGTTATTTTTCCTAAAGTACGCTTAGAATGTTATCGATGCGTACTCAATAATTAAACTGTTTATAGTTAAACCTAATGATACATTTTTATCTTTGACTGCAAAGTATGTATTATAATGTTTTGGAAGTTAGCCTCTTATTTTTGATATTATCATATTTTTTTGCCAGTTGTTACAATATTCAATGGACCCTAAAACTGATAATGGGTTTTACCATTACCAGTTTTAGGGTACAACGTCCGATAACATTATAGCATTATCATACTTGTAAAAAAAAATTATAAAAAAATTTTCCATTATTTTTTCTTTTGCTAGTATATTCGCACAAGAAAATACATAAAACTATTTTCATACAGTTAATGCCAAATGCTTATTTCCCATTGTAATTTTTTTTATTTGAATATTATTGTTGGAAAGAAAGAATTTTATGAATTTCTTTTTAATAATGTACACATTAAGTATAATAAACCAAAAAAAGAAAAAAAAAAAATAAAAGAATGATATAAAAACAAAATAGCTACATTGAAAGCATGAACAAACCAAATAGCGAAGACACACACCCAACAAATGAAAACCAAACTACAAAAAAAATTGAAATCTACTTGAAATTTAAAAAATTTTTTTTAATTCACTGCACGTTTTGCATACAAATTCTAAGTACTGAGCCAGTAAGAGTTGTGAAAAAAGGACACATGCATATAAACACATTCACACACACACTCGCGCCAAATCGCGCTAAAAGATTATAAAAATACTAAAGGAAAACGCAAAACAAAAAAGATTTAAATATTTAAAAAGGACAAATTTTTCTCTTCCTCTTTCTTTGTAAATTGCATATATTTGAAATAAATTAAACTATAGAATTTATTACATTTAATTTTGTTTTTTGTGCACACAGTATTTTGTAGGAGAGTGGAAAGCAAAATAAAAAAAAGGTAGTTTCAGGACCCGAATGAAATTTTTTAATTACAATAAATGAATCAAGTCTATTGTAAATGCACATATTTTGAATTTATTTAATTAAAGATTTTGATAAAGATTTTCATCAGTTGCTATAATTGAAGTTATTATTTTCGTTCTGTTGTCGTATAAGTTTTTTCATTAAAACTACTTATACGCTTTGAAGAACAAAACATGTATGGCATAACTTATTAATGTTAATCTTATATAATATGTATGTAAAACTATAATAGTAAATTAGTGCTGCGTAATTGCTTCTAAATTAGCTGGTTAGTAAACAAAGGAAGATATTACTTTGAAGTTAGAGAAAAAGGCCAAAAACTGTAGTTTTTCGTAAAGTTAAATTGACAATTTTTAAATTAATTTATTTAATTGACTTATTTACTAAAGAGCAAATGTTTGCGATAAGATGCAGTTGTGCTAGACTTGAGTAATAGATACCAAACGATAAGTATGAACAGTTTGGTTAAACCTTAACAAAAACCCAATATACAGTTTTTGATTTAAGACCTTTTTGCCTAACGTAAAATATTTAATGATGGATTTTTTGTTATGTCTGTTAGTTATACCAACAGCACTTTAGTGGAAAGGGCATTATGCGTTTGTGCTGATGTTTGTAACACCTTAAAATATTGGTCGTAGACCCACCTTAAAGTCAACCGATCGACTATGAATCGCGTTGAGTTGATCTAACAATGTCCATCCGTCTGCCTGTCGATGTTAACTTTGTGCGCAAAGTACAGGTTGCAATTCTAAAGATAATTTGATAAAATTGCTAACATACATCTTAATTGTCATAAGGACCAATCCTGCAAATCGGTGCAAATCGGTTTATAATTTCACATAGACCCTACTCAAGCTTATTTTCGTAATAGTGAAATGGTGCCCATAAACTATTTAATTTTGTTGGTGCTTAGATTAAATTTGGTCCAAAATTATTTGACTGCAATCTAAATCATCGTACCAAATTTTATTGGAAATTTGAACATAGTCTTATCACTATTACTTCCGAAAATATTTTTTAGTGCCAAGACATGCATATAAATATTGGTATTGATTTATTGGCGACAATAATTTCCGTGTCCGTGTGTATGTTGAGATGGGTTTTCTAAGTAGCAATTTACATTATGGACATTTCTTGCCGGTCAGAAAAAGTTTGTTGGCGAGAGAGTCAAGAAGTAAAGAAGAAGTAAAGTGTGTACAGCGTCGCCCCCTTACCATTACAACTTTTTCTATCCGGAAATAAATGTCCATAGTGTAAATTGCGACTAAAGAAGATATTTATGTCGCGCATAGTCCGGAATTGCAATTCGGCCAGATCGGTACACAAAAATAGCTAAGATGTCTGCAAAAAATTATGAATGCCTCTTATTTCTACACATAAATCTTTACTTTTTAAAATCTGCTTATAATTTAAGAAGTTTATTTTTTAACTTTCACATAAAATAAACTTGGTAGAATAGTGGTAGTGAATGATTATCTATTTAAATGTTCTTCCTTACTTATGTTTTTTCTTTTTTTTTCCTACACTGAAAGGAATTTGTTCGCAATACCAATGAATTTTGACATTAATCCCATGAAAATTTGCATTAAAAAGGAACCTATGCAGCCCTGTTTCATAAAAATGTATTTAATGAAATATTACGTAAGTTCTATGAATATTGTTCATTGAATGAATAAAACATATTTATTATATACAATGATTTTATTTCATAGTATTACTGAAAATATTCATCAATTTTATGATAAATATACAATATTTTAATGAAACAATTTTATTGAAAATAATATTTTTATCACTATTTTAATGAAGACTTTCAATATATTAATAAATTAAAATTCATAATATTACTGAAAATATGCATTAATTTGATGATAAATGTACAAGATTTTAATGAAACAATTTCATTGAAAATAATATTTTTATCACTATTTTAATGAAGACTTTCAATAAATTAATAAATTAAAATTCATAATATTCCTGAAAATATTCATATATTTGTTGATAAATAACAAGATTTTAATGAAACAATTTCATTGAAAATAATATTTTTTATCACTATTTTAATAAAGACTTTCAATAAATTTAAATTGTTCGTCTTACGAAATAATTTCATTCTTTAAATGCTAAAATTTCTTTAGCTAAGTGAATTATTTTCATTCTCTCAATGCAATATTGAAATTTTTATGAAATAGATTCATTGTAAATGTTACTAAAAGCAATAAAAAAATGTTTTATGAAAATGATTCATTAAATATGTGAAGCATTTTTCTTTCAGTATTATGTCAAGAATTCTTCTCAAAGTCCAAAGTACATTTTTTGTTTTGCATCTTTTCGTCCTTCTTTTTCTTGTTGACCTTTTGCAGCACAACTTAAAGGGCAAATGTAAACATAGAGCTCGTGCCTTAGCTTTTCACAATAATTAGTATTATGGTAATTTTTGTTGAACTGTTTATGGTTTTTAATCCAAATTTTGATATTTTTAATTAGGCTAAAGTTCAACGAATTTAATTTTCATTAAATTATTTTTATGAAGAAAGGAATTTTACAACATGTTATTAATTCATGACAATTTAAACTGTTTTAAAATTCCGATTTAGCTTGGCAAATTACATTTGTTCTGTTTTCGTGACACATACGAAAAAAGCTTGACAATCAAGCTAAATCAAGCCCGTCTGGCAACCCTTTTTGGGACCTTAGTTTTCATGTAATCCGTTACCCATTTAACAACGTTGGTGTTAACCTTAATTTGGACACAAGTATTTTAAGGTTCAAGTGATGGTGCTACCGGACTAAAGAGTCACCCAACAGGACAAGGATCCGAAGCAGAAATCAGCTAAATTTTGGGAAATCGATCCATAACTAACCATGAAAATATAAAACCTACTCTGAGAAATCATTAAAAAACGCCTAAAATAAAAGCAAATATATACAAAGTTATTGTGGCAAAATTTGGCCCAATTTAGCATTATGTGGCCAGCAACAACACAATGAAACTTTTTGGTAATCGGTCCATCATTTACAATACGTGGCATATAAATGTTTAATCATGATCTGAATCGTTATTTCTGGTCTTCAATAACAACGAAATTATTAATTTTTGGTACGTTTTGTTACAAATGTTACAAAATCTTAGGTAAAAAAAAAAAAACTCAAGAAATGTAATTATATCGTTTTGTTATGGAACTCCTCAAATGTTTAAACAAACGAGCGGATTTGTGTTACAGTTATTAATATACACAAAAAATGTTGTATATTGTACATGTGTGAATTCAAATAAAAGGAATTTGCAAAAAAAAAAAAAAAAAATAAATGACAAATTAAATACTTTACATAAAATATTACAACCATAATTCATGACACCAGCTTCTACAGACACAAACAATAAAATCCGACTTTATAAGTAAATAAGAAAAACAAGTCAACGATGAAATCATTTTGAACAAGGAAATATTAAGAAATTGTGATCTTATTAGGGGGATATCTTAGAAATACTGATATGATGAGGTTTTCACTCTTACGGTTTCCTTAATGGCTTCATAACTAAGATACGGATTTGTCATTAATTAGATTCTTAAAAACGATTTCGTTTTTCAGCTTAAAATGAAATTAGATTCTAATGTGTGTAAATAGTAAATTTCTTTGCGTTCGCACATAACCATCTAACCCTACAGATAGAAAAAATTAAGGGGCTGGTGAGATTTCTGAGTGACTGTGTACAGACCTACTTTAGCAAACAAGTATTCATAGCAACTTATATATTTTGCAACCACGTAATAAGTCTAAATACTTTTGTAACACACTTATGGAAAACAGTTAGAGGCACTGAAGTAGATGGTGAAAAATTTTTTAATTTTGCAGATTTTACCTCAAACTTAAGTCCTAGATAAGAAGGATACTCCCTGAAAATATTCTTGCAAAATGTCACTTCTTTTATATATTTCTTGAAGCGTGCAAAAGTTTTTGAGCTCTAAAATATTTTGAACATCATCATTGCCGTCTTTGTTCTCCGCCATTCTTTCTGCTAACGAAGTGTGAGAATGAAAGTGCGGGTATTGTTTTTGGCATATTTTCATAAACAAAAATGTACAGAGGGGTTTGTTTGTATGGCAGTTAATATGTGTGAATACTTCGAGTTGACAGAACTGTCGATGTAAGAAAAGAATGTTAAATGATTCTTGAAAAGTATTCTTCAAGGACAATGTTCGTTAGAATACAAATCCATTGACACTAACGCATACACATACAAACACGTACACTTATTCAGGCTGTAAAAAAAGTGTAAAATATGTGCAAGAGGTATTTAGGATAAGGGTTTCTCGATTTGAAGCAATTTTTTCAAAGCTTGGTGCATATTTTGGTAGATTTCGTAATCATGGCTAATGATCGAATAACTTTTTTGATGGCTTTATTAAGCCAACAAATATGTACCACTAGTCATCTGATACTGCGGGTGTTATTTTATGAAATTATGAATTTCTTTTTAAATTTTTGTTTTAAAAAGTCCTACACAATTTTCAAGGTTATTTTCGGGAAAAAAAATTTGTTTATTTATTAACAAGATTTCATTGTGTGCTAAACTCCCAATTTTTATTCTTTGTAAATGCTCTGAAATTGATTGTTTCTTTTCTTTATCCACTTACAACTACAATTCGAGTCGGAAAAAATCCGACCAATTGTAGTCGGGAGTGTAAGAAGAGAAAAATAAACTCACTGTTTATTGTTGGTGTTATGTCTTAGTTTTGATATCGTTGCAAATAAGACTTGAGTGTTTGTATTTCTCATTCGCTTTACAGTTTTATTTGTATAATATCTTTAGCTTTTCCTGATGATCTGGCCTAAGCAATCTATGAAATGCGCATAGGAACTAGCTTATTCCCCAACAATTAATTTCATTTATCAAGAACAAAAATTGGGCATTATCTAAATATATATAAAATTAAAACGTTACTTGGGAATTCAAATATTTAAAGATAAAAAAGGCGTTAAGACGCGTAACTTTTCTAACCTCATATCTCCTAATAAAGCTAAAAAGTTCATTATAGTTCCTTAAAAAAACTGAAAGGTGGTGCCTGGCACTTTTAGGAAACTCGGCCCTTTTGGAAATTAAGCGGGTCGAACCTGCATTTTGGATCTTTTTTGCCAACCCATTTATCTTTTAAATCAATAAACAACATAGAAAAAAAATTTTTTTATATTCGTAACTTATCTAAGAAATACAGTTATATATTTGGTAATTTTTCGAAATTCAAACGTTTAAGTGGTGAAAATTTCACTTATTTGTGGTACTTTTTTTACAAAACATTTCTCTTCATTCATTCATTGAATATATGTACGTATTAAATTATGGGCTCCCACTTAAATATTGAAATTTTTGATACTTCAGTGGGAGAAAAAAATTATCAAAAAAAGTAACATACGGAAAATTAAATTTCCTTGTTTTACTCTTCCGTTCTACGTGTGGTACTTTTTGAGTTGTCTATAATATTAAACTGAGAAACATAACAGTGTAGGTGCAGGGTCTTGAGTGAATGAGAATCTATAAGATAAAAAATGTTGTTAATTTTTTGTTAAAGCCCAGAAACATAAACTTTGGCATATAAATACGTCCACGAAAGAAACGGGAATGAAAAATTTTATATATAGTTTTGTACAATAAGAAATAGAAGTAATTCAAGTTAAAAAAAGATTTCATTATGTAAAAATTTGATTTAGGTTTAAGTTATCACTACAACAACAAACCACTGAAGCGGAATTATTGATACAGCCATATCATATGACGCCTGATGAGCCATCGCCTCAAGCTATCAAACGACCAATACCTTAATGAAGGAAGCGGAAATTTCCAAAAGTAGTTCCTTATAGTTATCTCTTACGCTTTGCAAAAAGTAAGGTTGGAAACGATTGGTTAATGTCGAACCAAGTTATCATATTTAGCCAACGAATACCATTTCAGCAACATTTCTTGCCGCTCACTATCCTATTAAGTCGTACGATTTGTCAAAAAAATATATATAAAAAAGTATAATAGTCTAATTTAAATATTATATTGACTAACAAATATGATTCACAAGTCTGTCCGAATTGCATATGTTTTTGAAAATCATCATAAAATTATAGATACCAGCAATCACAGTAACATTATATTGTAAATGAGCTGAGTCATATGATTTTGCATCACTCTTGTGTGATAGTGCGAAAACTTTTTTATGTAGGAAGTCGGAAAGAATTCTCTCAGATTTTCGTATGAATAAATCGTACGACTGTGTAGAATAGTGAATTCTACCTCTAAGGTAAAACTACATCACAAATAGCTTAACCAGTTTTTTTTTTCATAGAACAAGTTGCATTAAACACATTTTGAAGCGTTTGCGATTGACAGTTCGTGAACTTTAAACTTTTTGCCGCGTTAATTATTTTGAGTGAAAGATGAAAAAGAAAGCCATACAAAAAGAAAGCCATGGCTACTTGACGGCTACTCAAAACACATCCATACATATTTTTTCTTTTTTGCACCTTATGTCTTTATTCAGAAGCGAACATATAAAAAAAAAAAAAAATGCGACAAATCAGTTATCATATTGAACACCATATTCGTCAATACAATTAATTTTTTAATTGAAACGGCACTAACAACCAAATTTGTAAATATAAAAAATACTTTTGTTAATTCAACTTTTTGATATTCAACAAATATTTTTAACAGCGAAGTTGTAATATAAAATAAAATATTTGTTAACTGATATTATAAGCAATGATTGGTCATTGAAACTTTTGGGTAATTGCAACAGTCCAGACTTTCACGAGTTGCGATAATGGAGCTCGCATAGCATATATATATGTACTGAATAGAGTTGAAATTTAATAAGATTTTTGAACCAGTTTTGAAAAAAATCAAAAAATGTTTCGTTCCTAAGGTAATAGTAATAAGCCCAAATCAATGGCTCCTGAAAAAATGGCAGTTCACTTACTCAACCTCAAAATATTTTTGACTTTTCTTTTCTGACTTGGTTCGCTTGAGCCCTGAGCCCTTCGTATATACTTTATGGGATCTAGGATAAATATTGTAGAAATTACAAATGGCCGAAGGTGAAAGGGTATAAAAATAATTCAATAAATACCAAATACTTATCCAAAGAACACTGATTTATCCCATGCCGAGTTTTTTATGTGGCACATCCTTAAACTTTTTTTTTCTTAATTGCAAGTTTTTTTTTACATATTTTCTGAGAAAATATAAGGAGAGCAAAATATTTTTAAAAGGTTATAAAGCAATGTACGCATAAAACATATTCATTTATTTTATGTGAAAAATCTTAAAGGAAAAACGCACCAAAAATCCCCATGATTTATGTGCACAGTGTTAAAACGTAAGAAGGTAATAAGACATACAGTCTTAAGTATTCGAAGAAAAAAAAGACGAAAATTAAAAAAAAAAAACAGGATAAACCTGATTAATTTGTAAAGCACTCACATACACCCATATTTAAGTACGAGTATATGTATAAGTTTTAAGACAAGTACAAGGATTAAAGTAATTCATAACAAAATATTAAGTGACAACAGCTAGAAGCTGCTGTTTTATACAAGAACTCATACAAATTTGTTTCTGAGTAATTACCCTGCAGATCTGACGACTGCAGATGCTGCCAGAATTCCTAAGACCAGTAACAGACCATACATTTATACGATTATTTGTTTATATGTATGAAGTTTCTAGGAGATGGTATATTAATTAGCTAGAAAAGGACAATTGGTTCTTTTAATCATCTTAGGAATCAAAAGTTTTTTAAGGCATTACAATAAAATAAAGTTGGTGGTTGGGAATTAACGTCCATTAATAACCTTAAACTACCGGGACAAGACACCCAGCGTCAGTTTATTATACTTTTAGCAAAATTTACTTTACAATTTTCCCTCTTAAACGTCACATGCATTTAAAATCAGTTCAATTTAGATCCTTGTTGTGCTGTTGTTTAACTCAGAGTTTATTATTTTCATTTTTGTTTTGCAATGTGTTGAAAACTACTGATGCATCTACTGCTTAAGAACTGTAACTCAACAAATATTTTATGCACATAATGCAATATGTGTTTTTTCTTATTTAAGTTATTTTTATGATAAGTGTTTAAATTGTGCACCACATATTTTATTTTACCCACATTTCTATAGGTAGAACGGGTAATCTGTGTTTGTGCTGATGTGTGTAACACATACAAATACTGAAACACTCTTTTGGTACACCAGCATCACTTTTTAAAAAAATCTAACGTTAAAGCTCTTTAATGCGGCTGGCTGGCTGGCTGGTTGTCTGCCCATGTAAACCTTAGGCGCGTAGTAAATGTCGAAATTTGTTCGATTGTACTAATTTCTACAACGGAGAGGTCCATAGGTCCCAAAAAGGATACACTGTAGAACATTTGCCTCTAAATATTGTAGAGTAGGGTATAACATTGACGATTATTTCTTACTGTTTTATTATCAATTCAACCAGTTTTCGTGCATCAATAAAAAGATAAAGAAGAAATATGTACGACAAGATTAAGATGGATTTGTTGCCTGCAGCCAGATTAAAAAGAAACTGAAGAACAAACAAAAATTGAATAAAATTATGAACAATGAATCCGATTTTACAAAGAAGATAATGATCAAAAGCTTAATAAAATTTCCTTCAAAAAATTCAGTTTGTTGTGCACAATTTGTGGTAAATTTTTTACACATACATGCATACACTAAATTTTCATACATAAATACAATAGTAAACAAGTTAAGAAAATAAAGTCGGTCAAAAGCGACCGTATAGCTCCCTACTCCACAGTACTAAGAGATAAGTTTTCGAGGGTTAACCCTAGGGTGACCGTTATTTTTTTTCCGTATTTTCACTTGGGAAACCCCTTAGATTGATTCCAAATTAGAAAAAAACGATATATAAAAAATTTTAGATCGTTTGCATTGGTATTGGGCGTGCCTTGAGCCCACAAAGTTTGCTAAAAGTGCTATTTCTTCACTATGGGTCGCTTTAATTGTTGATAACTTCAGTAATATTTATTTAAGAGAAAAACCTTATTCACAAACATTCTAGGGCTATATCTTATGAACAATGTTGCTCTGTATTAGTTTTCTTTAACAATAATATTTAATCCAGAAGAAACCAAATTAAAAAATAACACAGAAATTTTCACATATCTTCGCATTCTTTGCCTGGTGATTACACTACGTGGCAAATTTTCAACAAAGTCGGTACCAAATGAATCTGGCAACTAGTCTTTATGTAAAACTTTTCCCTGAATCCGAATATGAAGTCAGAATTGTGAAAAGTGGAACAGTTTTTGAGATATTCCAAAATAACCGTTATTTGTGTTTTTAAAAAAGATGATGTGACTGAAATGCAATATCTTTAAAAATTTTAAACGGACTATGTATTTCTTTCTTTTTATTGAGAGGTTATAAAATTTCTTAAATAACCATGAGTCGTTTGTGAAGATGAGTCATTAAATGGCAGAGTTATTGTGGACAAAAGTACATAGAGCCGCAATCCTATTTGGAAACCACAAATATGACAGAATTAAGTTATATATTCAAAGCTAGATGTGATTAATTGAGTTGAATGGTACAAGGATTCAGCAAAACAGACCCCGTATATGCTCCTTATGTAATCTAAACGAAACCGAAAACATTCTGCATTTTATAGCCAAATACCCTATATTAGGACAAATAAGATTCCAAAACTTAAAAAAAAAATATCGTAACAGAAAATGAGTTGATTAATATTCTTAATGGTAAAGACAATTTTAAAAATTTATCCCATAGTCGTATGTTAAATTTTGATTACTTAAAATGAATTCAAAATAAAGAACAATTAACTAACTAACTAACTAGTGGACAAAACTTCAAACTTCATTAAAATTTTATGATTTTGTTCAATTTTTCTCTTTTCAAGTTCTTGTTTTTTAAACCAAAAAATAAAATTTTTTTAAGTCTTATCACTTACGACATTAGCCTATTCAATTCGAACATTTGTGTCCAATAGGATCCAGATCGGTGCAAAAATTACAAGGTTACAGAAGATTAATTGAATTAACCCACTTTAATTAATTTAATTAATCTAATGTCGCATGCAATAAAACATTAGGATTTTTAAATCATTAGATTAAAAAGAAAAACTTGAAAAGAGCAAAATTGAACAGAATCATAAAATTTTCAATGAAGCTTGAAATTTTGTCCCCTGTAACTCTGTCATTTCTTGACCAAACTTCTCTAGCAACCCATTCTTAATTTAGTAATTTTATAACCTCTCAATAAAAAGAAAGAAAAACATAGTCCGTTTAAAATTTTTAAAGATATTTGCATTTCAGTCACATCATCTTTTTTAAAAACACAAATAACGGTTATTTTGGAATATCTCAAAAACTGTTCCACTTTTCACAATTCTGACTTCATATTCGGATTCAGGGAAAACATAAAGATTAGTTGCCAGATTTATTTGGTCACGACTTTGTTGAAAATTTGCCACGTAGTGTAATCACCAGGCAAAGAATGCGAAGATATGTGAAAATTTCTGTGTTATTTTTTAATTTGGTTTCTTCTGGATTAAATATTATTGTTAAAGAAAACTAATACAGAGCAACATTGTTCATAAGATATAGCCCTAGAATATTTGTGAATAAGGTTTTTCTCTTAAATAAATATTACTGAAGTTATGAACACTTAAAGCCACCCATAGTGAGAAAAATAGCATTTTTAGCAAACTTTGTGGGCTCAAGGCACGCCTAATAACTATGCAAACGATCTAAAATTTTATATATATTGTTTTTTTCTAATTTGGAATCAATCTAAGGGGTTTCCCAAGTGAAAAAACGAAAAAAAAAATTGTCCATATAACTTGCGGTCACACTAGTGAACCCTATTTCGAACCCATGGGACCGCCAGAACAGAATTATGTTATGAGCAAGGCGTCAAACTTCATGCAAATGCATGTTTTCCCTCGATGTCTTAGTCATTTATCCGAATTACAATTTTTGCTAAAAAATGGCATCGATTTGTTGGTTTGCATATTTTTATTGTGAATGCATTTTTTGTCACATAAAGTTTAAGAATGCATATCGTTACCTAAAACGCAAAAGACCCAACAAACAATTTGCAAACTTTACAGGAGAGATGCAAAAAACTATTTAACATTATAAATTGCCTTAATTGCTTATAATTAATTTTTCTGGTAAAACGTACCAGTTGTACTGACAATTGACAATGTTGCATATTATGCAAACTGTTGGTTAGGTCGTTTAGCGTTTATCATATAATCCTTTGTAGATATGGGTTTTTGTTTCTGGTTTATAAAATAGCTAGTTATACAATACAATACATCAGAATCAGAAATCATTGGCACTATGCGCCCACGATATGGCGTAAAAGCAACAAATAATAATGCATCAGAATTAATGAAAGTCGATTTTTAATTTTTGGGCAGTAAGGGGCTATTGCGTTTTAGGTAACGATATAATTTCACATTATATGTTAGTTTTTGCTGAAAAAAGAATAACTTTGTTGCATATTTTTTGTTTCATTCAAATCAATTTTGGTTTATCAAGAGCAAACAACTGTTGCAGTAAAAATAAAAAATTAGGCGGCATTTGTACGATGATTTTTAAGACATGTTTTTTTTATTTGACGGCGATTTCTGTAAAGCAGAAAGAGGGGTAGAATAAAAAAGACCTGATATCTGTTCTTTGTGCATATTTTTTCTAATTTTAAAGTTACTTTTACTAACACATATCCAATTTTTGAATAGTTAAAGTAATTTTTATGGGACGTACTAAAAATTAAAAACTATATTGGTACAGCGAATGAAAATTTTTCTAACAAGATACTTCGAGCAACAACAAAATTAAATCGATAAAAGGTTCTCTTAACAATGTGTTTTATTTTAGATTTTATCAAACATAAAAACATCTTGCAAAATCCTTAAATGTAGAAGTACATGACACGCGTTATTGCGCGCGCGTTCTATAGACTTCTGTCAAAAAAAGTTAAACTAGTGTATTTTCATAGATCAAGCTACATGCAAAATATTTTTAAGCGTTTGCGCCAGAAAGTTGGTTAACTTTGAACTTTTTAACGCGTTGTGTTTTGTCATTTCAAATTTTGCTATTATGTTTTATATTTATTCGTTTTTTTAATAAAAAAAAAAAAATACATATTAAGAGAAGTCATCTCTCAAAAGTCATCTTGTAAATTTAGGAAGATTTTGGTGACAACTTTGAAGCAAATTTTAAAAAACAACATGTTTTAATAATCATCGTATCATATCATCGCTTTATTTTAAAAAATTGGGGGCTCTATTAAAATTTTGAATTACTGTTCTTAAAATGCTTCAAGTAGCATTTCCGATGTGCGATATCACAGCTTGAAGTCTATCTGCTATGTAACTCCAAAGGTAGAAGTACACAACACGCGTTAATTCGTCGACGTGTGTCGTGCGTTTAAAAACTTTAGCGCATGAAAAATTGCAAGTTACACAACGCGCGTTACCAAGGCCGTTCCTGTCAGCTTAAAAACGGATTCGAAAGTATAGCAAGATTTTTTTTTATTTTATTAAATTTATTCTTTTTATATAAATATTGTATGTTTTTTAAGCTCTTCAATAAGTTTTACTTTCATGATTAACAATTTTGTTAAATTTTTCTTTTAATTGTCAGCTGATTACGTGTCAAAAATACACAACGCGTTAAAAATTTCAAAATGATCCAACTTTCTGGCGCAAACGCTTCAAAATATTTTGAATGTAGCTTGATCTATGAAAATACACTAGTTTATCAGAAGTCTACAGAACGCGCGCGCAATAATGCCTGTCATGTACTTCTAAGGCCCATTTTCACAACTTCCCGATAGCAAAACGTAGGATTTTATCGGCCGTATAAAAAGTGTTCAATTATTACAACTTTACTTTAATTTACCAGGTAGGATGAAGCTTAATTTACTTTATCGCTCACTTTAGGTTAAAGTAAAGTTTTAATAAAGGAACACGTTTTATAAGGCCGGTTAAAGTCTACTTTTAGCTGTCGGTAAGTTGTAAAAACGGGCCTAAGAATTTTGCAAGATGTTTTTATGTTTGAAAAAATTTAAAATAAGACACATTGTTAAGAGAAACTTTTATCGATTTAATTTTGTTGTTGTTCGAAGTATCTTGTTAGAAAAATTTAAATTCGCTGTACCAATATAGTTTTTAATTTTTAGTACGTCCCATAAAAATTACTTTAACTATTCAAAAATTGGATATGTGTTGGTAAAAGTAACTTTAATTGTAGTGAAATGTATGTCAAAATAAAATAAACAAATACTGTAAATAGAAAGAAAAACACTCGGGATAAATTAAGTTTATTTTACTTACTTTAAGTACGAGTCGCACTCAAAAATTCAAGTACGAATAACACTAAAACGTACTCAAAACAATCCTTAATGGGATAACTTCTTAAAATAAGTATGAAATTCATAAATCAATTAAAAAGAGATTGAACTTTTCGTTGGTAGTGCCACTCTGAGAGTAAAATTACAAAGTGATGGTTTTTAAACTTATTAGTCTCATCTCTTAGCAATGCATTCTTTTTTTCAAAGTTTGTTGTAGATTTACAACAACACCACACAAGTAGAAACAACAAAAACAACAGAACAAGAAAACATATATTATTTTCATGTTTTAAGCATGTTTTAATTTTCTAACCACATTGAAAAACGGTTTGGCCAGACTAATGTGTACCACGAAGGGTTTAAAAGTAAAATTAAACACTTTCTTCCCATTTAGTTTATATTTTTAGTTAAATATGTATATAAGATTTTTGAAGTAAAAACCATACCCGGCATGATGTAGGTGTTTTATCATTCTGTAAGGTGTAAAACGGGTAAGTAAATCAATCATAATAATTTCCTCTTTCTAATTTATTTTTTGGTTTTTTTCAAGCACGAGCTCGGGATAAACTCAACTTTATAGTACTTGAATCAAGCGCATTTTGAGATTGGATTAATCTTGGTTTTACTTAAATCAATCTAATTTTCGGTTTATTTCAAGTACAAATTCGGGATTGCATATGGATAACGTAAGTATTTCGCGATTGAAAATCCGTACATGAATCAATCTTTCTGTACTTGATTTAAGAAAGTCCGTACTACAAATATCGCTTCGGATTGATTTGAGTACGGATAGATTGATTTTGCCTTTGAGTGCAAGTACACTGTCAATTTTTCTTTAAACAAGAAATGCATATTTGATTAATTTTTAAATCATAATTTGAATTTTTTAAAAATTTTTATGCGCATGTTTTCCAATTATAAAGTTCCACTCCCTAAGTATGGGGGTAAGTTTCATGTACAATTTCTTTCTGCCTTTTTCCTTTTCTATTTATATCTCTAAATCTATGAGAAAGTTAAGGCAATAAGAGTTATTTTTGCGAGTAGTATTTGTATGAGACCTATGGTCAAATACACAACGACTGCAAAAATAATGGTAGGATTATTTTAGGTCCGGGTGACATTTAGAACCAGTATTCGAAAATAAACATTAAATATCGTTCCGTAGTAATTGGTTCGGTAGATTTTTGGTAAACACAAACGCTAATGGTATTTGTGTATTAAGTCTTTGAAAAAATAACGTTTCTCTGTTTGTCATCTTCGAGCATAAAAATAATACTGTTCTTATCCAACACAACAAAAAGTTGAGAAAATTCAATTTCGTTCGGTTTTTTTTTTAAAACCACAATCATTATCAAAGTAATTTTTGAGAATATAAAATTTTACAAGATTTTGTTGGTCGTGCCTAATTCCCAGTTCTTAAAACTTCATTGTGTTCCGTTCAGCTCATTAATCAACCAAAAATTTTTTACAAAAACAAAATGCATATATGAAAAAAAACAACTGATTGTGGGTTATTAAATTCGTTTTCCGTACTGTTAAAATTTAATTTAATAAAAATATAGTTATTTTACGAATAACTTTATTTTTTAGCATTTATGTTTTTCGGTAATTATTTTATTATGTGGTTTGATTTCTGGTCGGTTAAAATATTTTTTTTTAAAGTGAAAACTATTAAATTTTACGGAATATTCTGTTTAATAAATAAGAAATTTAAAAATTAATGTAAAATTCATTTATTTTGCATGAAATGTGAATCATCCGTTTTTTAAATGAATTTTAAGTTGTTGAAAATGAATTTTTGTTTGAATTTAACTACATAATATTTTGAGTGTACACAGAATAACATAATTTTCATATTTGAATACGAAAATCGCATATTTAATTAAACAAATTTTTGAATTTTCCGCGATGACGATTTTTGCGGTATTGGTAAAAAAGTTTGTAGGTATAGTTATTGAATTTTTAGTCAACAACCAAGTTTATTGAGTCAATAAAAAAAGTTGTTGTCCAACAAATGTTAACGTGATTTATTTAAATAAATTGTTGGAAATGCTGAATAAATCAAACAAAATATTTTTTGAATCTTTTTTTGTTTATTTATTAATTATGATGTGCTAAATTCCCAATTTATATTTTTTTTTAATCATCAGGAAACCTTTTTCCAAAGACTATAATATACAAATAAAACTGTAAAGCGAATGAGAATTGCACAGAATAACATAATTTTCAAATTTGAATACGAAAAACGCATATTTAATTAAACAAATTTTTGAATTTTCCGCGATGACGATTTTTGCGGTATTGGTAAAAAAGTTTGTAGGTATAGTTATTGAATTTTTAGTCAACAACCAAGTTTATTGAGTCAATAAAAAAAGTTGTTGTCCAACAAATGTTAACGTGATTTATTTAAATAAATTGTTGGAAATGCTGAATAAATCAAACAAAATATTTTTTGAATCTTTTTTTGTTTATTTATTAATTATGATGTGCTAAATTCCCAATTTATATTTTTTTTTAATCATCAGGAAACCTTTTTCCAAAGACTATAATATACAAATAAAACTGTAAAGCGAATGAGAATTGCAAACACTCAAGTCTTATTTGCACGATATCAAGGCTATTAAAAACTGGACAAGAGTGGTAAAAATATTCTCTTTACTTTGTTTCAAATATTTTTTTTTATTGAATATGAAGAAATGTTTAAAGTAATTTTCATAAATTTAAATTATGAACATTTTTTAAATTGAAAAAAAAAAATTACACTCAAAATTTTGGGAAGAGTTATGAGTTAAGAGCACGTATGCGAGAATCATCGCGATCATGTGCTCTGGCGTGCAAAGGGGAATTTTTCTATCCACAACCGTAAGTATTACCTTAAGATTTAGGGGAATTACCGAATTCGTCGTCTTAGTAGATGACTTTAACGTCAAAGAGTAGTTAGTAAGTTTTAAATAACATACGTCGGTATGAACTGGATAGTAATTGTAACATTCTTTAATGTTATTCTCTGCAACTACTAAGAGATTCATAGGTAACATGTTTCTAGGTCCTTTTTGAGAGATGGCCATTAGGCAGTAATGCCATTTAGAAGAATGAGACGAGTGTACATTTTGTGGATGTTATTGGGATTGGACCATAAAATTTTTTTTTGTGAAATTCTGCCATCTTTTTTGTTTCGCTTTTTAGGATTTGCTCGTTGTCCATATATTTAGAAGTATCTGTGTAATGTTATACAGGATTTAAGAAAATATATATCTGCTATGTTTTGTTTTTTAACAAAGATAAATGTTCTACTACTTTTAATCCTTTTCCATTTATTGATTATACATTTTATTTATTGTATTTTTGAACATTTCTTAGGTTCTTTTTCAAGGCACATTTATTGATGTGCCTTGGGTTTTTTCTGTTTTTGTGTTTTTAATTTAAAAAACAAATATCCTTAAGGCAAACAAAATATTTTAGATATTCATAAAGTTTGGTTTGTTTTAAATACGCCTAACAAATTATTATTTTTTTTTTTGATTGATTGTGTATTGAACTATTTACATAATTTTGTACTTAAATTGTTTTAGTTTTCTTATCTTATTCTTATTTTCTTGGGGTTTTTCTTTTAAATGCCAGAAGGTTAAATAAATACCAAGAAAATAAAGAAAGAACTACTAAATTGAAATGTAATATGAAATTAAGCGTGAATTTGTAAAAATTTAGATTGAAAAAATGTCAGGGATTTTAGAAATCTATTTTACACTTACAAAGAATAGAATATCTCACTACCTCTTTTAACCTAACTGGGAATCAAAGAATAGTAACTCTATTAACTCTATTCTAGAAAAACAGTTTAAAGATGGCATTGGGCCATTTAAGGTTTATGTACTAAATCTTATGAAATAATCTCTTAATCTGTTCTTTATAGAGACAATTACTTAGCATAGAAAGAGCGATTTATAAAATTTTACGAAGCCGATTGGTAGAGAGTCTAAAACTAGTGCTTATGTCTCTGCGTTACAAACATCAACATAAAAGCAGGCTATGCTCACCTCACACGTATGATTTTGTGGTGTTCTGAAAGTCATACCGTTTTTCTGTTTCTCGGTGTGCTTTTGGCAATTGAAAACAGAACACCAAAATATCAAGCATGTGATTTTAAAAGCCACATGTGTTTAAAATCACGTGATCTGAGTAAAAGTGATTTTATGAACAGGCCTGTATTAGTCTGTATACAGTGAAACATTTTTGAAGTCATCAAGTGCAAACTACTTTTGGTGTGGAAACTAAGAAAACCCCTTCAGGTTTTGCTTTACTAAAACTTATTTTTTCCGAAGAACATGTATTTTTCTCACATCTTCTTATGTGTATCTTGGAAACTAATTAAAATGTTGGTATCCTTTCTTCTGTACAATTGCAGTTATAGTTCAGTAACAACCCTGCGGGAAATTTGTGTCAATTGGTCCAACAGACTTGGCCTGGGATTTGTGAAAATAGAACAAGTACAAAAAGAAAGCACTCATGACCAGTGAAAGAAGAACTAATCCCTTAACTGGTTTATTAAGAACAAAAAAGTAGAAAAAGCAATGAATTTCAGTGCAGTCTTCACCGGTGCTGTGACACATTTTTTGGTACTTTCTAAAATTTGGTTCTTGAATTTAATTCTAGGACTTGTTTGATTGAAAAATACTACATTGTCTGAAAATAATACTACATTTAAGAAACTGACACTAAGTACGTTCGTGGAGAATAGACCTGAGACTGGTCAAATGGTGTCAATTGAACCCCTCCAATGACAACCCCATGTAAAAGTGGTAGGTCTTATTCATATAAAGTGTAAGAACTCGAACCGGTCTCTACCACCAAAGATCTATCACGGGACTTTTTCGGTCTCAGTTCGCTTCCCTCTAGGGAACTTCGCCTAAAAAATAATGTGTTTAGTAATCAGAAAAAAAAAATAAAAGCACTACTTACATTTCTACTGAAAGAGGTGTCCCAAAATTAAATTATTCGAAAGTAAGTCAATATTTTTTTAACCTACATATATAAATACAGAAGAAAACTAGTTATAGAAGTTTTTACTGGGTAGACTTCTCTTGTAGGATTTACAGGATTTTTGTAGGAATTATAAATCTTTTTATAAGGGATATTTTTTGTGAAGATTATTTTATTTTTATTTCTCACAATTTGATATCTATGGGTCAATAATTTTCAAAAAAAAAATTTAAAAAAAATTCAATTTTTTGACATTTTAGCAATTTTGAGAAACTAGATGCAGTTTTTCGGGTTAGTTTGTTTGACAGTTTTTTTCTCTATGTGCATAACTACAACTGTGCCAAGAATAGGAAAACAAAACTCCAGTTGGTTTTCGAGATATAGCCGTTTGAAAAATTGCTCGTACTTCAGAAAAATCAAGTTTTAGCCAAAAATTAAATAAATGAGGCCATAAAATCCTAAAAGCAGTTAAAACTAGCAAATTTCAAATGGTTTGATTGATTCGATAAGTGATTCGAGTAATAAGACACGAGAAGGAGTTTGCAATTTATGTGTTGCACTGTGTTATATACACTTTAAATTTTGCAGCATACCTACGGTGACCAAACGTACACTATCATAGTGGACAGTATATTATTTAAGACTCTTCTCCACTATTTTTTCTGTGTACACTAATTGAATATTTTTTTTTTAACACATGTCTTTTTTGTACATTATTTTTTCTTACAAGTGTTCACTTTTGTTTAATTCTTTCAATTAATTCTAAAATATTTACCAAACTAATTCTAAATAAGCTTCAATTGTTCATGTGTATATTTTTTCCTTTCCTGCATTTGACTTGATTATTTTGAATGGTTAGTTGTTTATTCAGTGCGTGTGTATATAAATCATAACTGTTTATTTTTTTTTTAATCGCAAAGCTGCAAAATCTTCCAAGAAAAATACATTTATTATTAATTCATAAATAATTCAATATTTTAAAGGAAATCAATTACATTTTTTATTCATTGTCGAAAAATTCACGCAGAACTCCATAAATTATAGTGTAATTTAAATATTACTTATCTTAATTAATTTTTTTTTTTTACAAATGAAATCTAGAAATGCCGACAAGATGAGAATTGCCTACAAAAAAAGAATCCAAGCTTTAAAAAAGATCGCGTCGGTCTCACAGACCAAATGTTACCACATGCGCTTATACAATCACGTGGAATGCATCCAAGTAAAGCTTCTAATAAATTCGGCAGCTGGCAGAAAACTCAGATTTCTGGAAAGATAAATATGTATAAAAAAGTGCCTCGTCGGTCTCACAGACCAACGCGGGAGTGAACGAAGGTTTATAAAATTTACTAGACCATTCCACAATTTTTAAATAAATTCTACCACTATTTTTCACGCTGTAAATCTATAAAAAGTGTTGGTAAAATTAGTGGTCGCCCTTGTTTTTTAATTTTTTTCTCAAATATTTGTTAAATTTGAACAAACAAAAGACGTGCACAGTAACAAGTTTTCGTACAAGTGCGTGCGTGTTGATGAGTGGTCTAGTGTATCTAATATAAGTTGATATTCTTATTTTTGTAGCAGGGTGTGAGTAAATAAAAAGTGAATGAGAGTAACATATCTGTTTTCCTATGTTTCGCACAAGCAGCTAATGATGGAATGCAATAAGTAACTTATTGTACGATGCCGTTTTTTCAATCCTTTTGGTTAGTAAAAACAACCAAAAAACAAAATACATATCGCTCATTTGCTGCAAGACCCGGCATAACTCAAAAAAAATTAATTTCGAGATAAACGCATTTAAAGTTTTTGATTTGCTCTAACTACTTAGAAAAAAAGAAGACACATTCTCTTCAAACTTGGAAAGTATAAAATATATAAAGATGAATTTAATACACAATATAAAGAAAAACAAAGCAAGCAATTCTGCATCTCTAACTCCAAAATTTCATTTTTTGAGTTATGCCGGGCTTGCAGCAAATGAGCCATATGTTTCTAGCCACTTACTAGGGTGTTCAGTCGATTAGTTCTTGTTCGATTAATCGAACAATTTTAGACGAATATTTTAAAATTGCTAATTTCGATTAAAGGATCAATCGAAGAATTTATACCGATTAATCGAATAATAAAAATATATAGAATTTCTGTTAAATGTATAGTTTTGGTAAAGTTTTAAGTCGAATAAGCCAACCAAATGTATGCGTTCGTTGGAATTAAAAAAAAAACAGTCATATTTAGTGAGTTATTTAGCTTATATTTTTGTTAAATTTTTCCAAAACAATTTAACAATTCTTTTCACAAAAGAAAAAACGACAAAGGCATGTTGACTCAAAAATTTATATTAATTTATTTGGTATGTTCTAGAAATCGAAATTAAGTGAAATTGAAATCAAACGATAATTTAAATTCACTTCATATTTACAAATAAACCGTAGTTTTTCGTAGTTTTAAGTGTTGTTCTTGCAAAAATAATAGATACTTAAAGAATGAAGTAGATTAAATGGAATATTTTTATGAAATAGCTCATGCGTTTCTCTCTTTAGAATGAGCTTGATTTAAAAAAAACTGTACGAAGGATAAATCTAATAATGCTTAATGTAACACTTACACAGTGACTATAACATAGTACTTGAAGAAGATGCTTCACCAACAAAATCAAAGGGGGCTACAAGTGGTCCAATGAATTAATATTTTAAGCAAGATACATCGATCGATTTTCTAAAGGAAGTTATTTACAGAACCATAGCAGAGGATGAATGTCCGCGAAAATTTTTCAAAAAATCCAAAGTTATATTGACAATTTGGAGCTACATTGACAAGTTTTATTTAAAAAATAATGTTTAATTACTCAAGTACTAATTTTTTCTAAAATTATCGAAAAAAAATCTAGTAATTTATAAAATTTCTGGATTTAAAATTATTCGATTAATCGATTAAATTTAAAATATTATTCTTTTAATCGAATAAGTTAAAAATGCTGAATATCGATTAATCGTTTAATCGAACAAAAATAACACTTGCTAAACTAATTTATTATTTGATTGATAATTTAGAGACAGATTCTTAGTAAATAAAATATATAGCATGATTATGTTTGTCGTGCTTAATACCCAATTTTCATTCTTGATAAATGCACTGAAATTTTTTGTTCGAGGATAAGCTAGTTCCTATGCGCATTTCACTGGCTTAGGCCAGATCATCAGAAAACCTTTATCCAAAAACTTTAGAAAAACTACAAAGACTAAATGTCTTAAACCGTAAAACAGACCAGATTCAACTTGCATACCGGGCACGCACTTATTTCATTTTTTTTTATAATTTAAATGTTTAAATGCAAATTGATAATTTTTAACATCATGTTTTGGCGTTTTCCTAAAAAAATTTCAAAATTGTAAGCCATATTTTCCGAAAAATTTAGCAATTTTTTAGTGTAATGGTTTGGCACAAATGTCTCTGTGAAAACAATTTTGGTTTGTTATTGGTTTTTATTGTAAAAAACCCAACATTTATTATTATTTCCTTCATTCATTTGTTATAACAAATAAAATTATTCCTAACAAGTTAATATTTGTATTGAGAAAAATTTTACAAATATCAATCTTCTGGAATCCTCAATCTCATTCACAGAAACACACACACAGTTCTCCATAATGAGAAAAATACCTTTTCCTTCCAAACGGAAATGAGCCATTGAAGTGTGAAGAATGGAATTGAAATAAATGACAAGAATAAAATAATGATTGGAAAATTATCATAAAATAAGGACAATTATGATTTATTGCTGCTGGGGTGACAAACAACCAATTTGAGTTATTTGAAATGTTAAAATTATATTACAATATAATTTTTTTTATATGATTATAGAGATAAAAAAAAGTAATCAAGAAAGAAATAAGAATATGATAATTCTATAAGATTCAATCAATGATTTCCTTAAGGCTAAGAAATTGCTTGTCCAAACGAGAAAAAATATCATAAATATAAAATTAAAATTAAAAAAAATTTTTTTTTTTTGTTCTTTTTATCTTTTTGAGTATGAAAATATTTTACTTGTGGTACATAATTAATTTGAAAGTTTCTGGTGTAAATGTTATTAAAATAATTTATCAAGAACTTAATTAAAAAATGTTATGTATAAAAGTATATTAGAATGGCTCTGAAAAATGTGATTACGGCCAACAAATGAGAGATTAGATTTGTTAAGGTAGAAATTTTTGCCATAATAATTTTCAAGCAATCCCTAGAAATATTTATGACATACAAAGAGAGGTCACTCATTAGGATTGTCACATTACTTTTGTGGAGGACTGATATTTGCAAAGAAGAGTGGCCTGAAAGAATGAGTTGAGCACAGAGGCTTGCGGTAACTATTTTTTAAGCTGAACTAAGCCTCTTAACGCAAATGAACCTGACTTTCGACATATTTCTATGAATAACATTGATATTTACCTTTTCAAAAACACTAAATATATCAATGCTAAAAAACTGCGCTTTGTGCAGAATGGGATTGAGAGATTTTTGAATAAGTTTAAGTTGCTTTTTGCCCCTAAAATAAAATCATTAGAAAAGAAACTCCTTTATTTTTTTAAGATTTTTAATGCGATATTATTGTGTGGCTTTGAAGGGAATACCTTCCTAAAGGCTAATAAATCAGTGCAGGTTAAACTCTCTTTTTGGTCTAAAATGTGTTGAAACCAGCAAATCTTCAATTTATTAAACATATAAGCCATCTTTATTTTGATATTTGATATTTGATATTTTATTATTGTTTCACCCATACAACAAGATATACAAAATCTTTTAGATTATAGTAGGGATAACAGGTAGTTATACAATAAATTGTTTATAACATGGTACTTATTATTTTATATAAAACAATTAACAAAAGGATTGAAAAAAAATTAATTAATAATAATACATGAATTACAATAACTCTTATGACTAATTTAAAAACATGCATAAAAAGAAAAATTTTAAAACACAAAAAAATGAAACAGTATTAATATTAAGAAAAAAGTTTTATGATTTCATTTTTGAAAATATTTGCATTGCTGATTATTTGAATTCTGTTTGGAAGTCTATTCCACAAACGGATAGCATTTATGAAAAAACCGCCACTCTGAGACCTGACACTTGTATCTAATACTTGTTAGCTTATACCCGCGGTTCGATCTTACAAATTGCAACCTGTTGTACAAGTATGATGGTGTTTTAAGATATATGATTTTGTGCAGTAGTATTAAAGTTTTGCTGTCAATTAGATTTGAGAAAGTCATGCCATATAATTGTTTCGAAAAAGGAAAATCGGGAGTTTAAACAACCAATAAAAATCATGTGAATTTGACGACATTTATCGTAGTGCTGCCACATTATTATTATTATTACTAATGTGTAGTTTATAGAACTTGAGCGCCTTACTCGTCCGTTCAACTTACATTTAAAACAAATTTCGAAATTTTGTTTTTGTTTGAAATGTAAGTTGAACGGACGAGTAAGGCGCTCGTGTTCTATAAACCACACATAAGTATAAATTTAAGTTCAGTTCAACTAAACCAATGTTTAAGCATTCACTGATTTATAAGGCATAAGAAAGATACGAAAGTTGTACGGGATGGCCTCGATAATTGTAGCAATATTTCCTTGCAGCCCACCGACAAATCGCTGGTTATGCTCTTAAACTGTCGGCCTTAACCGTAGAAATACAATTATGAACATTATTTGAATACTAAAGGGTGTGTTTTTTAAACTTCCGATAGGGATAACTGTAAAACTAACTGCCATACAAATGAAATTTGATTGTCTTTTTTTCAATATACTTTGGCGAGTCCCCATGCAAAGGCTTACACCTGAACAACTTTTAAAAATCGTGGAATTTCTTTTCCAGAATTCGCTAAACTTCGTTAAGTCAGTGACGAGGCTAATTTCTGGGTTATGTAAGCAGTCAATTTTGGAAAGAACACAATCCTCATGAGACTCCACCACATCAAAAAAGCAATGTTTGGTGCGATTTACATGCCGAAAGCGTCATCGGTTTTGTTTGTTTTTAAATGCGAAACCAGTGCCAACATGACCGTGAATGGCTAACGCTACAGAAATATTTTTCATGATTTTCATATTCCTCATGCCATTGCAAATCATTTGCAGGAGAAATATTCGGGGGTGTTCTAGAATCCGAATCCACTCAAAAGTGGACTTCTTCAGAATTTTTTTGTTCTGCATTTACATCCACATGTTTTTATTCGTTTTCAAATAGAGTAGTAAGGGGTTTGTGAAAGTTAAACGAATCCGACTTTTATTCTAATATTTGATAAAATTTTTAACAAAAAAACAATAAAAATTTGTTTTTAGTTTAAAATGTTCTTTATCCAAATTAATCAAATATATATATCATTACCTAAAACGGAAAAACCGCTAAATAGCCAAAAATTTTAAAGCTACTTTGTCATTGATTTTAATGTAATTAAAGCTCATTTTTTAACGCTTTTTATGTTATTTTCCCAAAATTTGTTTTTTTGAATCGATTTAGCTTTCTCAAATTAGTTTTTGGGTTCTTTTAAAATTTTGGAATTTTTAGCCATGTTCGCGATAAAAGCGATTTGTTCTAGTAATTTTTCTGATTCTCTACAGCTTTTAAGATTTATAATAAATTATAATCAAAATAATTTTTTGGGAATACAAAATTTTTCAAGATTTGGTTTGTCGAGTTCTTGATTAAAAATACTAAAATTTATTGTTGCTTAGAAGATTTTAGAAAAACTAAAGATATAAACCAAATAAAACTGTTAAGCGAATAAGAATTATATGCAAAAATTTTACTTATAACAATATCAAAGTTTTAACAAAAACAACAACCATAAACAGTGAGTTTATCTTTTCTGGAATTCTTCCAACATTAATTGTAGTTGTAAGTAGGTTAAGAAAAAACAAAATGCAAGCAAAAACCACTTGCTTTATTGCTCTCACAAAAATAAAGCATGTTGCCAGTTTAGTTTTTTTAGCCGTGCACTTTACAAGAATAAAATTGGAAATTAAGCACGACAAACAAAATCTTGGAAATTTATAATAAATATTAGAACGCTGTTAGCAAATTTTTGCGAATTTCCGCTAACTTAGCAATTTGAACTGATTTTTTGCGATTCCTTATAGTTTTGGGAAATATTAAAACTTTTCACAAGTTTTGGCTATTTTTGAAATTTTTTATTAGTTTTATTGGTTTTAATCCAAATTTTGATATTTTAATTAGGCTAAAGTTCATTAAATTAAATTTTTATTAAATTATTTTTATGAAGAAAGGAATTTTACAACATGAAATTAATTAAAATTTATTGATAATTTTTCATTCTTAACTGCTGCTGGGCTCGAACCCAGGCTTTTACGGACAGGTTACCCTTACATGTTTCAATTGCAACCACTCAATCTCTTCAGAGGGTTTTGCCGTTTAACACTCACAGCCATTGACGACTGCTGGCAGTCAATAGTCAAACATCAATCGTTAAGCCAAATTGTATTTAACCTTTGGTAGATTGAAATTCGCTTTGAATGATTATCAATTTTAATTAATTTACATGTTCTTCCTTACTTCTGTTTTTTTCGTACTTTTTGTCAAGAATTTTTCTTGAAGTCCAAAGTAAATTTTTCTTTTTTAATTTTTTTGTCTTTCTTGTTGACCTTTTTCAGCACAACTTGAAGGACAAATGTAAACATAGAGCTCGTGCCTTTGCTTTTAACAATTATTAGCATTGCGGTTATTTTGTTTAATTGTTTATGGGTTTTAATCCAAAATTTGGTATTTTAATTAGGCTAGAGTTCATTAAATTAAATTTTCATTAAATTATTTTTATGAAGAAAAGAATTTTACAACATGAAATTAATTAAAATGTCCGTAAAAGCCTGGATTCGAGCTCAGCGGCTGTCAAGAATGAAAAATTATCAATAAATTTTAATTAATTTTATGTTGTAAGATTCCTTTCTTCATAAAAATAATTAAATGAATATTAAATTTAATGATTTTTTTTTTTTTTTTGTTATTTTCCGACATTTTATTTTTTTAACCTTTTAAGAGATTTTAAATAAATTTTAGGGTATATTTAAAAGTTTGCCATTTTTCGCGAATTTTAGCCATGTTCGCTAAAGAAGCTATGTTTTCCTGTGATTCTTTACAGCTTCCACGATTTATACTAAATATTAGACTTCGCTAACATGCTGCGGTTGGAAAATTAGCGATCTTTAGTTCAACTAAAGTTTTTTTGAACAAAAACTTCGAATACACAAAAACATGTGGATTTGAGAACAACAATTAATGAATTATGCGGATTCAAAAAAATTGTTAATTTCGAGCCGATATCTAGAACATACCTGATAACAACAAGACATAACTTTGTTAAGCTTAACGTTTAGTGACCGAATTATCTCAAGATAGTAAGTTTATATGTTCTAGAAAGTTGTTTACTGAGATCTTTTGTAAAATTTTGAAGTGGATTGTTTCCTTGAATTTTTAACGGTTTGCAACCTATAGACCTGAACAGATGAAAATAGGCAAAAGAAAAGCGTATTTTTTTAAAGTTTTTTGCGATTTTGATCTTAAAGATGAAGTTTTTTTGATTTTATATGTTACAATTTTTGTTTTCTATAACAAGAGATACAACTTTGTCTCAGAGGGTTAATCAAAATTCCGAACGGTTTGCAAGATAAGAGCCTGAAAAAATGGTCACTTTTTTGCAAAAATTACACCGAGGCCCCAAATCTTTGGTGACCCATAAAAAAAAGTGCATGACTTTGTGCAAAACTGGGAGACACGGGTCTTATTTTTTGGACTTTTATCACGTAGTGGTGTCCGTATATGGTTATTTTTCCATGACTTAAATAAATTACACACAGTGTTCTTGGTAGTTAATCTGTCTGTACTCGTGCTCGGAGGCGTATGAATAAGTTATAAGTATTATAAATATAATTTTTTTGGCTTTCTCTGGTCCATACAGTAAAAGATTTTGTTTTGCAGCTATTCTATCTTCTTCTTCCTTTCAATAACAATCTCACAAAAACTGCTTGCACACGAAACAAAATACAATTTTCCTTACGTCTTTTCCTCAATTGTTTCGCAGCAAAAAACTCAAAATATGGACGGCAACTTAGAGGCCACCATTCGACGCACTATTGATAAAATAAGACCGGATATGCTCAAAAACTGTTCAAAAGGCGCAGTCGCGGAGGTCATATGCTTTTATTTTTAAACATTAAATGCCATGGAATTCGTCGGCTAATAAAGCCATTCATTTCATTGAATTTGTTGTGATTTAATTTTAAACAATTTCCTAATCTTTTAATATATAATAAAAGTATTTAAGCTCTACTTAAATCTCAAGTAATATGCCTAGACATTAATGACCTTAAAGATGAAAACAGAAGGATTTGCACATTTTTTCAAATAATTGTTGTTTATTTGTTTCCTATTTCTTATGATCCAGTCTAATGTATTTATTACACAGTGCAATTTTCTCATAAAACTTACTTCCATAAATCCTAAAATATTTCCTTTCAACTTTGATTTGCTTCTTAAACTCTTGTAGGAGTATTAGATTTTCAAATTTGTTATTCGTTTTTGTTTTTTTTTATTTTTATTATGATGAAAAGTAAAATATTAGAAAACTTTATTGCGTACCTACACACGTTATAAAAGAGCAAACATGCGTTTTATAAAATGGCAAACATCACCTGTCTCTTTATATATATGTATGAAGGTATGCATGTGTGTATGCATTTGTATAATTCAAAGGCAACAAAACTGTAGGAAATGCACAAAAAAAAACCGGATAAAGGAAAACTCTCGTATTCATGTGGCACATGATGCATTTTGTTAACAGATATGGATAAAAGTGCATTCATTTAAATGTTTTTGATGTTATTTATTTATAGATTTTTTTTTTATAAATTAATAATATTCTATTAGTTAGAACTCTATTTAAGTAAATGTAGTTGAGCTAAGAAAAAAAAACTGAGAAAGAACTACAGTTATGGCGAATCAGTAAATTGTTTTTTAAAACTTTAGATAAAATATAGAAACAGTTAAATAAACATTTGAACTTGTTTGTTTGGTTATATGACTAGTGCTAATTTTGTCCATCAAAGTGAAGCAGACAAGGTTTTGTTTAATTAATTAAATATTAATCTGTAAGTATAACTAAATATAAAGAACAAATTTATTACGCTTAAATATTTTTTTAAGATGATTTAAAGAAATAATTAAAACGCCGCGGCCGCTCAGCAAACTGCTTCATCAAATTAACCTATGTTTTGCTTAGCCATCAAACTTTATTTAAAAAATGTTGTTACTTGAATAATCACTATATTTTTTGATCCTTACTGCAAAAATCATCATTATTTGAAATTCTATGGAAAGGATTTTTTAAAAAATTTTTTTTCTAAGAATTTACATTTTTGAAAAGGCTGCTCTTTACATCTTATCGTAACTTTGGAACGACTCACCCGATAATGTTATGCAATCCATGCAAACAGTTTAAATTAAGTTTCTCTTATATCATTTTTTAATTTAGCCATTATTTTTGGAGTTATTGAGGCCGAAGTGGCAAAAAATAATTTTTTTTTTGTTTTTTTATAAAATTTTTGAATTAAAAAAATTCATAAAAAAGTTTTAGTACTTAAACTTTAGTAAAATAAATTTTATTTCATGAAAGTCCATGGTAAAATTTCTGTTTTATTCCCAATAAACTGAAAGTACCTAGTTTTGACCTTTTCTTGGCAAACAACTCTCATGATGGGAATGTGCTTATTCTCGAAACATTTGAATTTGACCCGAGTTTAATATCAAAAACTTTAATTAAAAACCAACAGTTCACTGAAAAATCACAATTGTTAATTTATTATTTATACGTACTTATTTACTTACTTATGTACTTACCCTGAAAGAAACATGGGTGCAAGTGTCTCCAAGTCACCAGTTTTTTCGACTTTTTTGTTGACTTTTTGGCGACATTGTCAACGAAGTGTCTACACTTTTATATTTGCCTTTAATACGAACAAAATTTTGTTATGAATAAGAACAATTTTGATTTTTAGTTGAACTGTTAATTTTTCATTTTTGATATTCTTTAATTTGGCTCGAGTTCATCAAATTTAAAAAAAGGAGGCAACATGTAATTTGAAATTTAAGTGATAATAACAGCAAATTTCGAACCACCAGTACTACTGGTTAAAGATTGGTGTTTGACTGTTGGCTAACGGGCACCGCAGTGGTGCAGTGGGTAGAACACAAAGATCTTCTGACGATAGAAAGTGGTGTTTCTTGAAACATGTAAAGATCAACCCGGGTTCAAATCCCAGCTCAGCCAAGAGAAATTATCAATAAATTTTAATAAAAATTCCAATTTGTTATGAATTCGTATTCCATTGTTTGTTTCTACTTTGACATCTACTTTGAAAAAGTACCAAAAGTGTAGACTATATTTTTTAAAATGTAAAAGTGATTCTCTGTTTCCAATGTCACCATATGGTCCCAAAATAACTTCCTTGTAGGGATGGGCAAATTAAAAAAATATGTCGACACCAACTTACCTTAAAATTTGAATTGCACCCCGAAAGTACCAACTTTAACTAGAAATGTTTTTGATTGTTTTAGTCAAACCAGTAATCATGAGATATGGACATCAGGAGCACTCTCTGTTTTATGTGCTCTCCTGTCAATCTGCTTCTTGTATCCGGCACGGCTTCTTATAATGCCAATCATTTTATAACTTCATATTAGTTTAAAAAACATATGATGCATGCATGCCGTGATGCCAATTCTTAAAATAAACATATTGTTCGAAAAACGACTAAAATTTTGAGTTTTTAATGAAGACTGACTTTAAAAAATATCGATAAATCGGTATTTTAAATATCGGTGATATATATCGATTATTTTTTTTTTAAATAAGGATTTTTGATATATCGATATTTTTTGCTCATTCCTACTTCCTAGTCAAAAGTACCAACGTCAGTAGTAGATTTCCAATGACACGCACATGTAAAATGACTATAGTAAACATTGGGTATGAGAAGTCACTAGTACTGGTGACTGTGTCAGTAGTGTATACGTACAGTATCATTTCCTTCAGGGTATTTATTCTTGGGTTGTATACGGAAGGCTGGTAATAAGGTTATATGGTTATTAAGTTATACCAAAAACAAAAAAATACATTTATTAAAAATTTTTTTAAATATATTTTCTTGCTGTTAATATAAATACAAAACCATATAACGTGATGATCCGCCTTTCGTGAACAAACCAACTTATTTATTAAAGCAAATTTTTTGAAAATTTTCATAAGAATAAAAAGGGGTTTATCATAATTTTAAACAAGATTGGAAATAATTTGAAATATATATATACATTTGATTATCAGGACCTTCTTCAAATACACGGCCGTATTAATAATTTCTTTTGGTTAAGAGGTTGATGTGCAAACAAATGGAAAATATGCAGAATAGAAATTAATGATGCAATGAAGGAGCACCACCATTGCAAAGTTATCACATATGCCCATCTTATGTAGAGAAATATTGTGCACTCAAAAAGCCTCTCTAAATAATCAGGTCTGCTTAGCACATTCAATTCAGGCCTACATTTATGAAAAGGGGTTTATGTCATCTTTATTTAAGATACAAACATAAGGACCTGTTCTAAAGTGTTATACTGAATTTCATCTTATAGGCAAATCTTATGTTTTTACGATGCTTTTTGTATATATACTTTTGTATGGAGGTCCAAAGCTGTTTTAATTTGTTGGCAAAGCTTTCCAAAAGGTCTCTACATTCACTCTGGCTCCTCTGGTAAAACCGCTGTCAACATCCGGAATGATTTCCATGAACTGAATTAAAACATCTTCTTGGAGATTATTCTTATGCGTTCCGCTTTATATATATGTGCGAAGCAAAAAAATAACTTTTTCCTATAATTAGTAACGTGTTTGACTTAAATTTTTCGTAAACTTCTTCGCTTTTCTTATTATCTTCTTAGATTTAATCTAAATAGGCTTTCAAGGTCATTTGTATTTAAATAAAAGATTATTTATTTATTAAGTTAAATAAGATGATTTATTTTCGTTTAAGTTAAATAAGATGATTTAAAAACGAATTTAAACTGACATTATTGAAATTCGACAACTATTTTTTTGTTGATGAAGCAAAATGGAATATGAAGTCGATAGAGTTAATCGACGAATGTTGTCAAATCACATGATTTGTCGATTTCAAACAGTTTGGACGACGAAGTCGATTTCCATCATATGCCTTATTGTTTGTTTATTTTTCTTAAATTATACACAACATTTTACATCAATTATCTACCACTACTTTCTAAATCTTGCTTTATAAACAAAAGCTTCCTGAAAGTTTCGGACTACTTTAAAATATAATAATAATGTTGTACTCATTACAAATTGAATCAATACTTATTTGGTTAAACTATTTTCAAGTTAAAAAAAAAAAATTATTCCAAAAACGATTGAACTCCTTTACAACTATGAACGTATGTTGCAATTTTCAACTATCTTAAGTTTAACAAGCAACCTACCGGGCACACACACACACACCTTCTACAAAGGTACCTGGATCTAATGCATAAATATTTTGACAAGCAAAAACTTTTATGTACGTCCAATATTTTTTTTCTGTATTCTCCACATATTCAATCCTGTCCATAGACATTTTCGTTTCACTTGAAGCTGTTAGTTGAACTTGCTGTTGCATTCGTGACATAAATGGAGAATGAAGTATGGCGTTTTGAAAACAAATATAAAAAGCAACCGGAGAGATTGAGTTTAAGGTAAACCATTCACCATGGAATGTTGAAGCTTGTTTTTTTTCAGAGGAGCTCTTTTTGTTTCTGCTATCTTGTTTAAGTTTTCTACCTTTTGGTTTGTTCGCTTTTCGTTAAAGTTTTGCATTGTTAAATACATACATACAGGGTGGCGCATAATGAATGTTATAATTTTATAAGTGAATAAAGTTTTTAATTATGCTATTTTTTGTTTGTTTTATTTTCAGAATTAACTTCGAAAAACTAAAGAAATTTATGAAAGACTTAGCCCAGAACAAAGATGCAAAGTTGTTGAATTTTATTTTAGAAATATGCATTTGATTATTCTTACACAAAAAATCATATTGAATAATGCGTGATGAGGCCCATTTTAATCTCAATGGTGACCTTAATAAAAATATTTTTATTTTTCATTATCTCGCTTCGGAGCATCTGGCTTCCTCAAAGAATTTCCATCGTACACGATTTGTTGCAGTTGTTTTCGCGTTTTCCCATGTTAGATTGCATTGTTGAAGCTCTTGGAGTATCGATCCAGTCTGTTGCTATTTTGCTTTGTATCAGTTTCGGTTGTTGTTCCAGCTAAGTAAATTATTGGTCTGCTGTAGCAGCAACTTGGATAATATGGCAGCCATCTTTCGTTGCCTAGAAACGATGCCCTAAGTGTATTAAGTGTAGTGGTAGGGAATCTGCTAATCTTTGACTCCTACTTTTTTCTCAGGGCGTAGAGGCTGCCTGACCTTTGCCATGATGTTATCCTCTTTAACAGAAAGAGAGGTGGTCAGGGAGGCTTCTTGGATAGATTATTTGTAGGGGTTTAAAGCCACTTAATTTTTAAAACTCGAAAACCATGGTAAGTATTCTTCGTCCTCTGCCAGGGATCGTTTTGTTAAAAGGTACTTTAGCCACTTACTGCTACGCCACCACCGCTCAATAAAAATATAGGGCACGCAAAATCCAAAACTATTTGCTGAACATCAAATGCACCTTCTAAAATGCACAGACTGGTGTGGAATAACATCAGAAAAGAGCATTTGACCAAATTTTTCGAACACTGTAATGCTGCGCAATAATTAAAAAATTTTTAAGGCCCGAGAAGAGAACAATCCAGAATTGTGGTTCTAACAAGATGGAGCCAAAGCTCACACAGCTCGTCTAACAATGACTCTTTTTTGTCGCTCCATAACGTTACTTTTTTTTTTATAATTTCCTTAGCTATTCCCGCGAAGCTCTATGCTTGTCTGCAGGAAAGAAACCAGAGTCTCTGGCGGGAATCGAACCCGCAACCTCGGCGCTGATAAACTAGCTCGCTACCAGCTAGCCTACCGAGGCACTTATACGCCACCCTGTACATGTTGTGTTCAGTAATGGTTTAATGGTCTACATGTTGCAACACATTCGAAAATAGTGTTTGAGGAGGTGTGTAATGTTAAATATGGAAGTGGGTTTTAAGAAAAGAAATGAAAATAAAGGATTTTCAATTGCACACCAACGTAGGTGGGGAGGGTGTTATACGTTTGTGCTAAAGTTTGCAACGCATAAAATTATTGGTACAAGATTCAACTTTTGATATTCCAAAAGACTCAGAATAATTTCCTGTAGTGATCTGAATATCCGTTCGTCAGTCCGTCCGTCCATTCATCAATTTGGCTAGCTTTCTGTGTGCCCATATCAAAGTAAAGGTCGTGGAAGGTAACGGGGTACAATTTAATACATAAGGTTTTTTTTGGCTTAAGGGCTAAGCCTTTGCAAACTGGCGAGAGTATTTCCACGATTTTACCTAGCAACCACACACGTGTCCGTTTACCTTCTTAATTTGTCTCATGTAATCAAACTTAATGGTAATCGGCTCGTATATAGGCATGGCTGTTTAAAAATCATCTTTTTGATGTCAAAAATTGTTTACAAATGTTAAATGGATACAATTTGGCAAACAAATTTTTTATAAAATATAGTCTTTATATAAAAATAAGTTGTCCTATGTTCGTGATTTTATAACTCGAGAACCACTCAACCGATTTTCAAATAAGTAAATGCGTTGGAAAGGTCTACTTTCACTGATGGTTTATAAAAAAACTCCCGATAGGTGGCGCTGTTGTCTTGATGTTACAATTTTTTTAATGATGGTAGATAGCGCTGGGGTCAAGTTATTAAACAAATTCTCCAGTATTTAATTTTTTATTTTTATTTAGACAATCCCGAGCAGCACCGGGACCAAACAGCTAGTTCATTATAAAAAAAATAAAAAAAATAAGACCTCTTCCAGAAAATTTGTTTAAAAGGAATAATTTTCTCATCATAGTGGTTTTTAGATGAAATTAAGCGCAAAGAGCTTTTATATAAAATCAAAACATCGAAACAAAAATGTTGTGTTCTTAGGTCTTGATTTGCCTGTAGGTCTCCAATACGGATTGTTAACCTTCGCTCTCATTGTATCTACCGAGTTAGATATTTTGATCTGCATTTGTTAACAACTTACACAGTTTTCATCAATTTTAAAATTACTTTCAGCTCAGTTATCAAAATTATGCGAATTTTTAGGAAATAAACATCAAAAAATTTTAAAACAAGATTGCGGATTTTTTTTTTGTCTTGTGTTTTTGTATATGCGGGCTTATCAATATTTACCGTGTTAGATAATCTTGATGAAAAACTTACTAACTGTCGTCTGGTTTTCGGATGGAGATTTTATTTGTGATACTCAAAGATTTCTACCCAAGGAGCTTAAGAATAATAATACGTCGAGAGTATTGAACTGTTATTTGTGTGTTGTTTTTGGTATACATATATGTTGTAAGCTGCAACGGCTGAAATTACAATAAATTAGAAAAACATCGCCAAAGGCCAACGTCTTGTTGCTCGCTTGGTTGAGCATTGAGACAACATTTTGTCCATTGTGTAAACTCCTCTACTAAGTATTCTTATACTATTAGATTTTTTTATAAAAAAAAGTTGTACATTCATAAAATGTCTTAAATCAATTGAATGGATAAAGGTATTATCTACCCAGGTAGATACCATGAGTTCACAATCAAAAGTGTCTTCATGAGAGCGAAAGTTAAATGCCATTAACTGGCGTAGGGTAGAGCATGCCCGACTTTGCTTTCTTACTTGTTTTCAGGTGCATTTTGGTATATGTAAACATATATGTATGTATACATATGTATATGTAAAATACTAAAAGGCGTTTTGTTGTTAAAAGTTTTTACAAATTGTCCTTTTGTGAAGGGATTTTCATTGTTATAAAAATGTTTAAAAATATAGAAAAAAACCTACATTTATTTGCCATTATAAAACAAAGCAAAGTTAACATTGTTGTTGTACTTTTATTTTAGCTTAAGATTATTGATAAAATGAATTGTGTTTTTTTTTGGAAACCACAGACGTTGATAAACTTCGGAAACACAGAAAACTTGTGAAATATGTGAATATAAATTTACCAAAGTTTGTAAAATTATGCTTTTTTGAAAGAAGAGATAGACACAGAATTACGTGGTTTATATTTTTTGAATTTATGCCCAAATTTCACGACTTTTAGGGGCATTACTACAACTTGGCGTTAGCTTAAAGTAGGATTTTATCCTACGTATTCAAAGTTTTTCACTATAACAGCTTTGCGTTAACCTAAAGTTAGCGTGATGTTAAAGGCAAGTTTATCCTACCGTGTAGGATAAAGTTAAGTTAAAGGAATAAATTAATATGTCCGTCATGATTACAACTTAAGTTTTACCTACCAGGTCGCTTTGCTTTTAACTAATCGGCCACATTACGTTAATTAAAGCTTAATACAGCGAACAGTAGTACACACACAATCAGACTCTTTGGCTGAAAACGAAACTGCAACTCTCACACTGATAGAAGAGCATACTGCCTTCTAGCCTAGCGGGGCACCCTGTTAGGATCTACTCACATTTAATGCCATATTCATAAAAAAGAACTTCAATTTCATGCTAGGAAAACAATTGGGACGCACGTCACAAGAACAGAGTTCGTTAGGCCGTACATTTTTTTAACATGCTCAATTTACCTATATTTCCATTGTTAATGCATTTTGTTTTATATACAAAATTACGTTAGATACTTAAAATTTGTTGAAATTTTAAAATATTTTTTTCTTCTTATAGGTTTGTTCAATAACAGTTGAACAAGTTGAAAGTTTTCTTATGAGCTTTGTCCCATTCGGTACGTGTCCGTTAACACAAAGTACTAAAGCTAGGCAACTTAAACACGCCGTTTAAATACATGATCGTTTCAAAATTCGGCTATCTTGTACTCGGCCAACTACAGTTAGTTGACGTGAATTCTTCTTTTGCATTAACAAGTTGCCAAAACTTGATGACCAAAAATAGCTAAATTTACGGAAAAAATGGCTAAAAATGGGCTTAAAAATGGCTAAAAGCTTTTTTAAATAAAAACATATTAAAATTCAATAACAAAACAGAAATAATTCATTTAAATTTGTTTACGATGAAATTGTAATTCAAGATCAATTTCTTAAATAAGAATAAGCGTAAATTAATATTTTGATATATATATTTTAAAAATTAAATCATCGATAAATTCGATGTCGTTATTGTTCATCTCATAGGAATCACTCGTGCCTATTAGTTTTAAATAATTTGAGGGAAAATCATAATCACGACAACAGTTACCCAACCTTTTGAGTCCAGATCTACAATAAAAAACAATTAAAAAAGTATAGTCGGTCAACCCCGGCTAGATGATACCCTACACCACATTATAACCTACGTACCAAATTTTATTAAATTATCAGCAAATTTACGACCGTAACTTTGCGCACAAGGTGTACATGAACAGCCAGCCAGCCGGACAATCATCGTTAATTCGACTCAGAAAGTGATTCTGAGTCAATCGGTATACGTAAAGGTTGGCTAAGTATCAATGTTTTAAAATGTTACAAACATCAGCACAAACGCATAGTACCCTCTCCACTATTGTGGTGTTGGTAAAAATAGTTTATTGTTACGGTAAAAATATGTACCTAATTAAAAAAATCGAATTAACGGTTGCTAAATGTAACCTATTTCTTAAGTTACTTTTAACGATGTTTACTTGGCAAAATACCTCTCTACTTCAGCATTAGACCATGGAAGTGAGAGCAACTTTAAAGTCAATTCTGAAATTTCTAAAAAAAAAATTTGTTGCCGACTGTATCTCTTTATTGAAATACTTGCAACCAGAAAGAAACACCGATGTTTGTGTTGATGCATTTTATAAATTTAATATTGGAATACTGTTACTTTACTTTGAAAGATGTTTCATCCTCGTTTATAGCGATTTTCAGCATTTGTAAAAGTGGTGTTTTAAATTAAAGGCGTTTTAACTGTTTAAAATGTTTATTTTACTTTTATAAATTTTTAAAATAAAATAAAATAAAAATTATTCTTTTAAAAGTAAAACGGCAAATAAAATTGTATGGCTAAACAATTTGAAAAATGGCTAGAAAAATGGCTAATGGCTAAAGTCATTTTTTAATGGCTAAACAGGTTGAAAAATGGCTAAATCTAGCCACTAAATGGCTTAATTGGCAACACTGATTACAGGTTACTTGAACATTGGTGCTGCAAAACCCCTTCCGGTTAATGTATTCATCCCCATGATTTAGTGGTTTTTGTATTGGTATGCAATCTTTTGCTACAATTGCGCAAGGAAAGTCATATTGCAGTATCCCATGTTCCTGAGCAAGTTTAATTTGTTCGCTTTTTGCAGGAAACTTAATCCACAGATTCACTTTTTTCACGAGCTTCTTCAAAACATGTTTTATTGTTTTGCAAACAGTTGTACGGTGTAAACCTTCTTTTTTCTCAACTCTCATTTGAAAACCAGGATCGCTAAGGAAACGGAGAAAAATTTCCATTCTTTAAATTTGCGACAGCGATGCTCCTCTGTTTTCATCAGTTTCCTTCAAAAAATGTTCCGCTAACCATTTTACGTTTTATTTTCGAAGTCTATATAAATTGAAATAATCGGCTGGATGAAAGTTTGTTATAATGCGGTATTCTTTCCTTTGGCGAACGTTCATAAATGCAGGCATACTTGTTTTTTATAAACACTTTTTTTTAATATAGAAGCAAAACACAAACTCAAGCATATAAATCATATGCTTACAAAAACTGCAGCATTAACTAGTCATTTAAAGCATTTACTAGTTATGATTCACACTTTTTTTAAGTCAACGCTGGAAAAACTAGTTTCATACTTAAAATAATAAAATTATGATTCGTTTCTGTTCGTCGGCTTTATATGGAACCTGTTGCGAATTCAGAATCGATCATCACAAAAACTTTTAAGTGTGGTTTACGAAACTTAATTAAACCAAATATCACCACAACATCACTATTTGTCTCAATTCTAGATTTTTTTTTAAGTATTTTCCATGAGTGGGCCATGAATGGGATCTATGGTGAAATATGGGCCGTTCATGGCAAAATTGCTTGGTGCTATTTCTAGCCATATAAAATTAAATTAAATAATTTTGAATTAAAACTTCAATTATACATGTTAATTTATTTAATGAAAAACTTTAACTGAATCTAATAAGGAATTTTACTACTAGTTTGCTTAATTCAATTACTTTATTAATTACTTTTTTTTATTTTTTATTTACCTGTAGTAATTAAATTTAATATAGATTATTTGTTTATTATTTCTTAAGTTGAATCAATTAACTCACAGTTTAAATTGGACAGTTTTTTAATCATATTTTAACAAAAATCATTGAAAAAATCATTAAATGAAAAAATCCACAATTTTCAAATTTTACAATTTGGTCATTAAAAACTATTTTAATTTTTTCTGTATCCAGAACATTTTTATCTACAGCCGGCTATAACGTAACAAAATTTCCTTTCTTGAAAAACGCAAAAGATCGGTGAACACAAATTTATCGAAATTCCAAAAATAGTTTTAAGATAATTATTATGGCGATTAAGAAATATTGCGATTTAATACTAACTCAAATTTGATATAAAATATGCAGACGAACATATGTATATAAGTACCTTCTGAAACGCCCCTCGTTCCTTTAAACCGATACCCATGTCTTCACATCCCAGCTAGCATTTGGCTGATTATTTTTGTAAAAATCACCCAAATGATTCATTTCAGATCAGTTTTGATGATTAAAAACTGATTTATCACTTAAGTGATTAAAAAAGGATTTATAAATGATTCATGTTTACATAATGATTTTTAAATATTTTGAATTATTGTTTTTGCCAAATGAAAAAAAAAACTTTCATGTCAGCCAAACAAATAAGAAGCTTGGCTAAAAAAGAAGCCCAGAAATTATTGACAATTTATGAACATTAATGTTAGTGCAAATTGTTTCTTCTCTTCTTTGTAAAAAGCCAAGTATTTTTGTTTGGTACAAAAGCCATAATGGTGCTGATTTTATCGGAGAAAAATTCAAAAATATGACAATTAAAAATGATATGAAATATAATTAAAAACTATATATGTACATAATTTACGATTAAAAAATGAGACAAAAACGATTCAATAATGATCAGAAAAACTAACATTAAAATGATCAAAAAGGAATCAGAAAATTGTATCACAAATGATTCTTTCAGGTGATTATGATTTATGATTGAAAAATGAGCTCATATACGGGTATTTTGATCGTGAAGCTGATTCCTAAATGATTAGATTATGATACTATATGAAATGACATCCCAGCTAGCATTTTGTATCATAATCTAATCATTTAGGAATCAGCTTCACGATCAAAATACCCGTATATGAGCTCATTTTTCAATCATAAATTATACTTTTGTTGTGAGAAAATGGTACCCTACAGATGAATCACCTGAAAAAATAATTTGTGATAAAATTTTCAGATTTTTTTTTGATCCTTTTAATGTTAGTTTTTATAATCATTATTGAATCGTTTTCGTTTCATTTTTCAATCGTAAATTACTATATACCAAGGTATATTTACACAAGGTAAACTCGTTGGCCCATATGTTTGTCAGCTGTTTACCCATAGTTGGAACCACAACGTCAAATTGCGTGTATATGAGCCAAAATTTGTACATGTGTGCGTTAAACAGTTTTTGTTTTATATGAAGACAATTTTGACAACATGGTTCCTTTTATAGAGCAAAATGTCTACACTCCCAAATGAGTCTACCTTGTGTAAATATACCTTGCTATATACATAGATTTTGATTATATTTCATATTATTTTTTAATTGTCATGTTTTTTAATTTTTCTCTGATAAAATCAGCACCATTATGGCTTTTGATTACTCAAACCAAGCTTTATTTTGAACCAAAAAAAGAAGAAAAGGAATAATTTGCACTAACATTTATGTTCTTAAATTGTCAATCATTTTTGGGCTTCTTTTTTAGCCAAGCTTTTTATTTGATTGGATGACACGAAAGTTTCTATTTTTATTTTTTTTTGATTTGGCAAAACATAAATTCAAAATATTTAAAAATCATTATTTTAACATATCAATGAATCATGAATCCTTATTCTATCGCTCAAGTGATAAATCAGTTTTTAATCAGCAAAACTGATCTGAAAAGACTCATTTATGTGATTATTACACAAAATAATCACCCAAATGCACCATTAAGAGACTTGAATGGTAGTTGGGCAAGAAATGATGTTGAAAAAGGAAATCTGTTTGTTAATCATTTAAAAAACGTATTTACCCCAAACATATCTCACGATATTGCGGCCGAGTTACCACCTGTTGTTGCTAGAGCAGCTGTTCCCCTAAGATTTGAGATAAGAGAAATCGAAAAAGCTATTTGTGATTTAAACCCCAAGAAGGCTCCTGGTTTTGATAAAATCAGCAACAAAATGCTTCTGGAGCTACCCAGCATAGCAAAGAAAATTATTCTTTTAATTTTTAATGCTATTTTACGACTTGAATACTACCCTAAAAAATGGAAGGTCTCATTAGTTACGATGATACCAAAGCCAGGAAAAGATCACTCCAAAGTTGAGTCATATAGGCCTATCAGCTTATTATCTAATATATCAAAGCTGTTTGAGAAGCTCTTAGCGTCCAAATTAACCCCAATTTTAAATGACAATGGGTGTATACCTAACCATCAATTCGGTTTCAGACGAGAACATAGCACAATTGAACAAACCCATCGGATAGTAAACGCCATAAGAAAAGCCTTTGAAGAAAGAAAATATTGCTCCGCCCTCTTCATCGATGTCTCTCAAGCTTTTGATAAAGTCTGGCATGTAGGCTTGTTACATAAATTAAAGCTGAACCTACCGGTTAACACACACAAGCTGTTAGAAAGCTACTTGGTCGGTCGAAAATTTATTATTAAAGAAGGTGATTTTTTAAGTTCTCCTCAGACAATTGAAGCTGGAGTCCCTCAGGGAAGTATCCTGGGCCCACTTTTTTATCTTATATATACATCGGACATGCCGACAAACAATTACACCCTAACCTCAACTTTTGCTGATGATACAGCTTTCCTAAGCGTACACGAGAACAGTCGTGAAGCATCTCGATACCTGCAGGATCATATATTTCAACTAGAACTGTGGTTAAAACAATGGAGAATAAAGGTCAATGAGCAAAAATGCGTACATATTACATTTACCTTGCGTCGGGAAACATGCCCCCCTATTAAAATCAATAATCAACTAGTGCCTCAGCAATCGCATGTCAAATATCTCGGTATTCATCTAGATCGGCGTTTAACATGGAAATGCCATATAGAAGCAAAATTAACCCAAATGAAACTAAAAGCAATTCAAATTAACTGGCTTATTGGAAGAAATTCTGTTCTTAGTCTCGATTGCAAACTACTACTTTACAACTCTATTTTAAAGCCAATCTGGTGCTACGGTATTCAACTATGGGGCACTGCCTCGGCCTCAAATATCGAAAAAATTCAAAGGCGCCAAAATAAACTTCTTCGAATAATCACAGCTGCCCCTTGGTATGTTAAAAACTCAAATATCCACAAGGATCTCAATGTGCCACTGGTAAGGACTATTATTACGAAGTATGCGGTAAAATATTTAAAAAGGCTAGAGTTGCACCCAAATCCACTAGCTCGAAATATTTTAAATGATAGCGGCCACACTCGCTTAAGGAGAAGAGACACTGCAGCACTTACCCATTAAGATGAGCGATAAACACATATATTAATGTGATACAGAACCCGTGATGAAGAAAATTTTTGTCTTGCACTGGCAGGACATAAAATAAAGAATTAGGATAAGATTTGATTAATTATTGTTAGTTCATATTTAATATATGAAGATTCAATAAATAAATAATGAGAGAAAAAAAAAAAAAAAAAAAAAAATGCTAGCTGGGTTATTTTACTCAAAATTTATATGTACTCGTTCTGCATTGTGTATATTGGTGAGGTTACAAATATAGATTTGTAATAATTTGTAATATTCGCAAACACGAATATGAATATTTGCCGAATGCAAATATCCAATCTGAACTTTAGCGCCACTCTATAATTAATTTTTAATTGAAAAAATCTCCCGCTTGCGTTGATTATAAGAAGTTGTTTAAAATAAACTGTCACTCTACTTAATGTATTTAACATTATTAAGACATTCCGATGACTAAATTTGAATTGATCAAATTTGCACATGAATGCCACCCACTACTGAGCATTTTAAAATTTTTATACTGACAAAAATCATTTTCCAGTATTATAATGTTTTGGAAAAAACTATATCCTATATTTTTTTTATTTAGGGCGTAAAATACGGCAAGAGGGGTTAACTCTTCCCCTTCATATATTTTCTTAACTAATCAACCGAATTTGCAAAAATTTGGCATGCATAATGTAAGATCTGAAAGAAAATAGGAAATAGGGCAAGAGGGGTAGAAGCTCCTCCTCGCTATATTTTTTTTTAACCAATCAACCGATTTTCTTGAAATTTGGCAGGCAAATAGTGTAAAATCTGGAAAGAACTATAGCCTATAATTTTTATTATTTGTGGCGTGAAATAGGGCAAGAGGTGTAAAGGCTTTTCCTCCTAATATCTTCTTAGCTAATCAACTGGTTTTCTTAAAATTTGGCATGCAAACACTTTTACATCTGAAAGGAAATAGGGCATAAAATAGGGTAAGATGTGTAAAAGCTCTCGCTTCCTTTATCTTCTTAACAAATCAACCGAGTTTCTTGAAATTTGGCATGCAGACACTTCAACATCTGAAAGAAATATGTTATATGGCAAAACAACGTTTTCCGGATCAGCTAGTAAACTGTACTATAAGGATTATTTTTTCTGAAGCTTACTTAACTGAATTACCCATCTAAAAAAAAAAATAAAAAAAATAAAAATTTTAGCAATTTTGAGGAACCAGGTGCAGTATTTTTGGGTTAGTTTGTTTAATACTTTTTTCCTTCTATAGCTGCGCTTGCACCTAAGACAGAAAGACGAAAATTGAAATTGGTTTCCGTGATAAAATAGTGAAAAATATTGCATCTTCTTCGGAAAAATCAATTTTCAGCCAAAATATGCATTAGACCATAAAATCCAAACAGCATCTGAGCTAGCAGACGCCAAATGGCGTTTTTTAGTTAAAATAGGTACTTCTGGAAGTTCCACACGAGAAGAACTTTGAATTCTGTGTGTTGTACTGTGTAAACATACACAGAAAAAAAAATAAAAATGGATTTCAATTAAAAAATTGGTGATATTAATTAAAAAATTATTTAAATTTGCACCAGTTAACAAATTAATAGTATTAATTAAACCAGTTAATAGTATTAATTTAACATTTAATTCACTTGATTAAAAGTTTAATTCACTTTATTTAATTTTTAATTAAAACTGATTATATTTTTGATTAATGCTTTAATTGGTGAAAAATTTTGGGGAATTTTTTCTGTGTAGCGAAAATTAAAGGTCTCATAATTTTTCGTTATATTTTCGGTTAACCAACCGCTGCGGACGCACTTCCAATTTTTGTAATGGGATTGATGTTTAATTTTCCTATTCCAGTTTCTAACGATAATTAGGAAATTACTTAAAACGATAGTATACCTAGGAATGCTTAACATCAACTTGCGAAATTTTCGTAAATTATATTTATTTGTGGTGGCACAATTCTGCTAATGTTTGTTTGTTTTTACTTTACTATAGCGGAGTTAGTTTAAGGCTTGCAAAAGCGCAAATGCAAGATATCGTAGCGCTTTTGTTAAATCTAACAACAAAATACACAAAGTTTCCGTTAGATTTCATTAAATTGCAACAATATTTTGCATTTGCCTTTTTATAACGATTTTATTTTGCATTAACTGCCTGTTCAACGATTCCGAACGTAAACGTTCGTATAGAATTTCATATGGAAAATATTTCTAAGAGTAACTGCCTATTTCACGATGTCACTCGAACGTTTACATTCGCACAAATAACATATAAAACAAAAACAATTTTTTGAATTTTGTTTTTTTTTATATGTTTTTTGTGCGAACGTAAACGTTCGAGTGACATCGTGAAATAGGCAGTAAGTGTTTTTCCTATAAGTTTTCTATGCGAACGTTTACGTTCGAAATCGTTGAACAGGCAGTAAGAACAAAAGTTTTTTTTTTTAATAAAAATTATTAAAGGTTAATATTTTTTGTCTCATTTTATGTATTTTTTTTTTGGAACGAATTCGCAAAATATTTGCTTGAATTTGGCGAATACGACTATGAATTTCATAATACAGCCGAATACTCGGAATTTCGAATACGAATCATAACATCTCTAGTGTGTATATTTCTCATCTAATATTCTAAACATATTGTAGACAAAAGATTGTTGGGGATTTGTTTGCAATATTTACAGATTCTAAAATGCAAAATATTACAAATTTAACAAAAAGAGAAAAAAATATAAACTAAAAGCAAATTGTATACACAAAAAAAAACTATAATCTTAGAAAAACAAAAAAAAGTACACATTTACAAACACACGTGCTGTTGGCTTTAAAGATAAGAAAATACAAATTGTGGCTGCTGCTGAGTAAAATCTGTTTAAAAATAAAAAGCAAAAATTCATCTTAAAAAGATAAAATAAAATAAAAAAATATTTTGGTTGTTTCTTAATAAAATAATAAATTTGTAATTTCCCTTTTTTCAAGTTCTTTATACCTGACCAAAAAATTGTGTTTCCAACACACACACATACGCACGTTAAATAGCAACTCATCCTCTTTTGTTACTGTCTTCATATTGATTATTCATTACAGAGATTTTGAAACAAACAGTGATGAAAGGACGAATAAACCAACAATCATCCCAACACATTCCAACAATCATCTCACACACAACCAGTCATTATTCCACATACAAATAACATATTAAAGTTTAGTCACGTTTCTTCACACATTTGCTACAAGTTTCAAAAAAAAAACTTTCATCTATATTTTCTTTATAAAAACGAAAGAAATAAAACAACTTTTTCTGTTTTTTTTTTTATCCCAAATCATCAACTCAATATTGTGTTCATGAGGTAGAGCAACAACAATCTTAATATCAATCAAAAAATTGAAGAAAAGAGGTGGTTTATAACATTCTACGGAAGTTCATTATAATTTTCACATATTTCGAAGAAAGCGAAGAAAAGTTTTTTAAATAACCTTAAGTCTTGGTTAAGTTGTTAATGGATTTTACCCTGTTTTGCTCCTGTACCAGGTGGAAGGAGTATTTTAAGCACAAAAGCAAATGTGCAGAAAAAAGGACAAACCTTAAAGTAGAAAACAACAAAAGCAATATGTTTAAAGGAATTTTCGAAGAAGATTCATAAGAAATATGTTTCTTTGAAAAACAAGTAGAGGATTTTATTAAGAATCATGATTAAAATAAGAGAAGTAAGATGAATGCCAACTTGTTGTAATAGTTGTGTAATAAATATCTTTATTGGCTTATAATCAGCTTTAACTACACAGAAAAAAATATCGCAAGAACATTTTTAACAACTCAGCTTGTTAAAATAAAATTTTAAGGTCAACAAACTTTTTATTTGATGCAATAAAAAATTATATCAAAATTACACATATTTAGTAATGAAATAATCAAATATTTCTTTATATTCAGTAACAAAAAATATTCAAATCAAAGTAAAAACAGTATTTTTACACCTCTTTTCAAGTTTTTAATAGCTTTGATATCGTTGCAAATAAGACTTGGGTGTTTGTAATTCTCAATCGCTTTACAGTTTTATTTGTATAATATCTTTAGTTTTTCCAAAGTTACGTTAATACGTTAATTTAAAAAATAAAATGAATTAAAAACATCCATCTATTTTAATTTTACGTGATTTCGATTTCCAGAGTATGGCCGGTAGTGTTTTGTTATATTTATAAAGTTTGTACAAACGACTATTTATTGCAACCGAAATAAAACTTTATATTTGTTAAGGCAACTTTTGTCAGCTATAATTTTGACATATCGGCAACAAAAAAAAAAAAAAAAAAAAATGATAAAAATAAAGGCAAACAAATGAAAATAAATTAATTCAATACGAAAAAAATATGATTAGTGCCGGACATTAATTTTTTCGATGTCCATGAAGAAGGAGTGAACGTGGCATCTGTGTGACAAAACATAAAATGTGATTCCATTCCTCTAACATCACCGTCTTGCCCTGTAGCAAAATTTTGTTTTTTTAAAGATGCTGTTACTTATTTATTAGAGACTATAAAGACTGAGCACGGGTTCATAATTCAATAGCTATATCTCCATTATTCAAATTTGATTCAATTCCATTTGTTGGACTAGTTGGACTACATACTAATATTAAACTTTTGGCGTCTTTTTACCTGAAAAATATACTCACCAACATAACTCTACGGTTGCCTAAATATTTATTAAAATTACGTCTACAATATACATATTTTCAGCAAGTGACAACTAAACTTAAGTTCCGTTGCCATAATCGACTTAATCATAACTATTCCAAAACTTTTTTGATCCTTATCACACAGACACATTTTCTTTATGGTTATTTCAAAAAAATCTGTTCAAAATAAAAAATTGTTAAACATCATATGGTTGCTTCAACTAAATACTAGTCACCGGCAACCAAATAATGTTCAAACAAGTCCTCCATCAAGAAGCCACAACTATATTCTGACTTGCTCTGAAAATGTTACGGTTAAGGATTAATTTAAAGCTATGTTCACACCTATTAAATATTTGACGTCCTACACTTAACTACTAGTTTTATTAAAAAATTATTTGCTTTTCAAAATGCTTGGCATGATTTAACATTATTTAACATTTTCTTTATTACATTATACAATTATCTTCTTACAAATAAAGTTAAGTAAATCAATATTAATTGTTAAGAATAAAGCTAGAGTTTGATAAATTTACTGGTCACTCTTTTTTTTGTAGATTTTTCGTCAAATATTTGTAAGGCCTGAATATACCTTAACCTTTAAGTCACCCTTGTGTGAAAAACCACACAAAAGAATCATTTTTACACGATTAACAAAAAAATTGCTGATGTAAAGTGAGTGCTTATATAAAATACACAAAGCTTTGTATGGTTTGTTGCTGATTACCAACAGGATAAATACATCATTAATGTAACGTAAATCATGACTTTGATAACAAACGTACTATGGCGCCACAGTAAAGTAGACAGACATTGCATATGTGTGAACAACCACACACGAGGGTAACTAACGTAAGTTTTTTTTTAAGGGTGATTTGAGGGTTAATGAACATATTTTGGCTTGCCTGTATTTAATTCGTCTCTCATTGTCTCTCCGATGGCTACCGACAAAAGTCGTTTCTGTTGTTACTTTAACCAGAAGCCCCGATACATAATAGGCTCACGACTGGTTACAATTTGAGCCTTTTTAGGCGATCATTTGAAGGCTGTGAATAAAATCAAAAGTTATCGTTGAAATACCGTGCTATTGGTTACTTTTTGCGCTTTCTAAGGGCAAAGTTTGGTTTGCTGATCAATACCCATTGTGCTGTTGTTGTACACAAGAAATGGGAAGTGTATTAGAAATTTTACCAGTGTGTGCATTTTACTTATGGGGGCTGTTGTAAATGTTGTAGCAGAAGTATATTCACTCTGTGTTAACCCCAGTGAATCTGTACTTTTTCACTATTGACACAGTCACCAGTACTAGTGACTTATTATACCCCAGACAATGTTATTTACTATAGACATTTAACATGTACGTGTCACTGGAAATCTACTTCTGACGTTGGTACTACTGACTAGGTAGTTCCTTTGGGAACATATGTAGGCATTGGAACCAGAAAATCACTAGTACATTTTAGTAAATGTAGTCTACACTTTTGGTACGAATACGAAATCATAACAATTTTATTTTTATATTTCTTTAACTTTTAAAGGAATTGTACTTCTCAGTTGTTATTGATAAAAAAAATTATCGTATTTAAGCCAAATATAGTGGCAAATGTAGTGTAGTGTGGACACTTCGTTGACAATGTCACCAAAATAGTCGAAAAAACTGGTGAATTGGAGACACTTGCACCCAGGTTTCCTTCAAGAAAGAGAACAGTGGGGTATGGTTTTCACTTTATTCCAAGAACATTTTATATAATAAGTCTAAATAAAGTCTAAATAAGCTCTTTTACTTTAAAAGATCAAATAGTAAAAAACACAATTTGTATTTACTTGTTCAATCCTTGTTAAAAAAGCATATTTTTGTTGCAAAGATAAACAATTATTAAAGCTTACAATGGTGTATAACAAATGAACCGAATAGAACGGAAAGAGAGGGTAAAACCTTACGCAGTTGTAAAAAATAGTTTTAAAATTGTATTGGTAAGAAATCTGTTTACTTTGTTGTTGAAGCTTCAAACGTACGTAGTTTTGTGAGATATATATACCCTAGGGTATTCATTCGGTTAACCGTTAATCGGTTAACCAATTAATTACTACCCGATTAACTGATCGGTTAATTTAAAATTTGGCAATTTTCGATTAACGATTAAACCGTTTAATTTCAGTCGATTAACCGATGTTAGAAAATTCTTAATTTTTGTAGTTTTTCCTTCTTCCAATACATTCCTAGGATACAGTACAAAAACAGAAACTAAGGAATTCAGAAATAATGTTCGGTGGTGAACTTTTCCAGGATGAGTCTGATGATGACCTGACAACAGAAGAAGCTCTCGATAGTAATACAAACAATCTTTAAACAGTATTAACCGAAACAATTAAAAGTGCTAAAAATGTTCAATGGAAGATTTTATATGTTTAAAGAAATCGAGGTAAAGGACTGAGAAATTAGATATTCTGTATTATGGGTTGCTTAAGGTTTTTCCAGCATCTACGTTGCTATGTGTGTTTTTTTTTACTAAAAAACTCCAAATTATATATAATTAATCCATTTTTATTTATTGAAACCATAGCATAACTTAACTTAACTTAACTTATTCATTGTTAGTCCGTAAACCGATCAATAACAAAAGTAACCGATTATTAACCGATTAAATTAAAGCCTTGGTCAATTTATCGAGCGATTAAAGCAAAAGCCCGCTTAAATGAATACCCGAATATACCCACACCAAAATAGTGGAGAGGGTATTATGCGTTTGTGCTTATGTGTGTGTTGCACTTATTAAAATTGGTCATAGAGTCTAGAACTAAGACCCTTTTAGTGTTCTGATCGACTCATTCAGAATCACTTTCTGAGTCGAGGTAACGATGTCCATCCATTCCGCTTGCTGGCTGGTCGTCTGTTCTTGTAACCTTTTGCACAAAGCACTGGTCGCAATTTTGAAGAGGCTTTAATGAAAGTTGGTGGGGAATGTAAGAAAAGATTATTGTTGGTATTTTGTTTAAGCTTTGATATCGTTGCAAACAAAACTTTTTGAGTGTTAACAATTCTCATTTATTCTGAAGCTTTATTTGCTAATATCTTTGGCTTTTCTAAAATTTTCTGGGAGAACCAACAATAAATTTCAGTGTTTTTATCAAGCATAAAAATTGGGAATTAAGCACGACAAACAAAAACTTATTAGTTAAAAAAAATTTTTTTTTGTATTCCCAAAAATTACTTTGATAATAAGTTGGTGCATACATAGGCTTAAAATATTATTAAAAGGACGAAGTCTTTTAAAAATGGTAAAATTGGCCGACAACTTCACATGGTCACCATACAAGTTTCTTTCCGAAAAACTCTTTGTGCCCATAAACCATCTTGTTAAGGTGGTATTTAGCACATATTGATTAAGGTGTAAGCACATATAGATTAAGGTGTCTACATAATATTCGGCACAAAGAACTTTTACATGAGTCTTAACATCATAACATAAATTTCTTTTAAGTAGACTATCGTAAAGTTATCTTTAAATACTTTGGTGCAGGGAACTACATGGTCCGGCTTGCGGCTATACTTTAGTACTTGTTTTTTATTTTGTCGTTGCCCTATCGACTATACCTTAAATGATCTTAAAATAAAATATTTTTGGTACTATATTAGGAATAAAAAATATAGATTTTTCTTTTCAAAATGGTAACATTCGAAAATAAAATAGAATTTGAATTTTAATTAACCTACTTCACCCTTACAGCCATTGCACTCAAGTCCTTTTTATATTTTGCCAACAATTTCTCATCAACATCTTCAGGTAATTGCTTGGTAACCTCTTTGTCTAACCAAGTGACCATATTTTTGTGCTTAAAGCGTTGTTCTACATTATGACAAGCTACCTGGTAATCCAATCGTTGCTTCACATCTTGATAAACTTTCATTATGGCTTCTCTATAGGCAGCTTCTAACTGCAAAGCAATATTTTCCTTTTTCGCTTCCATAAGCAAAATACTGCCTTCCGCCCTCCACTGTTCCAGTTCTTCATGATCAATCATATCTTGGAAAGCCTTGAGTTCTGCTTCATGTTGTTTTTTCCAATTCGTTTCAAACTTTTCAATCTCCTTGTCACAATAACGGGCAAATTTGGGACCCAACTTCTTAACAGCCACCACACACATTATGCCAAATGAAAGGCCTGTGTAGAATTCATGATCGCACACATAAATCTCTTTGGAAAGCAAATAGTTGAGTAGGCCCAATCCAAAAATATATGGTCCAGTTTTACCGGTTTTGGAGTAAAAAAATGTAAACCAATTTTCTGGTATGAAACCTAAGCGTACCTTTTCGGGATAAATGGGACGTTTAGTGCCGCGATCACAACAGTGTGTATAACCAGTGCCAATAGGTATGGCCTGCGGTAGTCCAACTTTGCGCAGATATTGTGTAGTCAATATAGAAACTGGTTTGAAGGGAGGCATTTTTTGGTTAAATGCCAAGATTTTTAAAAAATATATATGTAAGTATGAAAGTATATCGAAATAAACAAATAAGAGAAACAATTTTAAATTATTTTTGTTTTTAATTAAAAGTCAATAGAAAACAGATGTTTGTTGTGAAAAAAAAAGTTTCCTACAGCCCATGTAATTGAAAATTAAATAATTCGGTACTTTGTTTACGGAATATTTTGTTGGCGTTTGCCAGATTGATGAATGTTGTTTTCAGTAATAAATATTTGGCAATTTCTGTTTGTTGTTTAAGTGTGTAATTTCTCAGCAATTAAAATTCGCAAAACTAAAAACAATGCCTGTGAGAAGCGTAAATGGCGCATTTTGCCTTTAAGATAAAACACACTGATTGAATGAAATTATATTTTTGCGAATTTATTTTTTACCTTTTGACGTCATTTAAAAGAACAAAATATTTACTTGCTGAAGGCATTGTTGATATTTGACGTTGACGTCCTTAAGCAAAAGTGAAATAATTTAAATTAACAACAATACTGAAATAATTTACTTGCATGCGGTTTCCCCAACACAAGTGAATGAACGTGTAAAAAAATTTATATGAAAAGCACTTTAAAAAAAAAACTGAATGCTTTTGTAATAAATTTTACCACACGTTCAATCACTTGTATTTTAGAAACCGCACATTGGTTTATTGTTTTAAGCTCTCTAGTAAAAGTCTTTAATTTTTGTATTAAAGTTTTAAACAAATGTTAAATAATATTAAACTTTGTAAATGTAGAACTCTAGTAATGCTAATCGGACATGTTCTACAAATCGAAATGAAGTGGAATTGAAATCGAACGAGATTTTGATTTCAGTTATTGACAAAATTGCTGAAGTTTTTCCTGTTTGTAAGAGCTGTTCTTGTCAATATAATTGGTACTGAAAGTATGAAGTATATAAAAAGGAATATTTTTATGAACTTTCTTTACAGGCTCGTTTTCAAAATTTGTTCAGTTTTAAATCCAATTCATTTCGATTTACAGAACATACCCGAATGTTTTGACAATACAACAAACTAACAGGGTAGTGCAGTATTTTAAATACAAATACGTTTATATTTTGTATTTAAAGTACGTTTCCAAAATGTATTTTGTATTTTTAACAAGTGTCGTCGCTCAAGCATTTTGTATTTTAAACACTTTTGTTCCCAAAGGTCATATTCACAAAATACTTTTACTATTTAAAAATAAAAAAATTAGTTGTCTTACACATTAAGTTCTCTTTCAAAGAAAGTGTCACTATGTTTCAATGTGAAGTGTGCTTTTTTATACAATATTTTAAAAGCCCCAAAACAGCCGAAGTTATAGTAGACTATGTTGGACACAAGTTATAATGTCCATGTCTTACAAGATAAAACTATCTTTATGACACTTAACTTCAGCTTTTGAAACAAAATATGCAAACTAAGCCCGACCATATGATACCCTGCGCCACAGTATTTAAAAACACATCATGCTTATGTGTCCATTAGAATATCCACTCAATTAATCGTTGTTCGATTAATCGAAAAATTTTTCGGCCAATATTTGATCGAATAATTAAAATAGCCAATTTCGAATAACGAATAACTCGACCAATTTATGTCAATTAATCGATTAAGGTTATTATCTTTAAAATTTCTATTTTTTAATATGAAAATTTTTGTTTTTGGATCTGTAACTGTTTAAGATAATTTGAAACTAAATTACCAGCCAGGCCCACGATGTCACACGTTAACGTTCGCATAGAAAATCACATTTAAAACAAAAACAATTTCTAAGATTTGTTTTTGTTTTAAATGTAATTTTCTATGCGAACGTTAACGTATGACATCGTGGGCCTGGCTGTACATGTTTTTAACTTCTACATTAATTTTCATCACACAAACTTTTGAGCATATTTCAGACTCTCTTAGATGTGGGTGTGTGCGAGACAAATTATGTATATCATTATAAATGTCAAATTCCATACGTTAGAAATTTGGTACTAAAATAGTACATTTTGTATTAAAAAAATGTGTAAATGAAAGGAGATTACAAAAATGTATATAAGTTATCAGTGAGATTGAATATGGATAAGTTAAGTATTTTGCGATTGAAAATCCGTACTTAAATAAATCTTTCTTTATTGATTCAAGAACATTCGTATTCACCGTACTTTTTATACCACTTCGAATTGATTTGAGTACGACTGGATTGATTTTTCTTTTGAGTGTAAGAATAGCACGCTCTAGAGGATGGAACTGGAATATACTATGTAGGAATATATAGTAGTGTTGAAACTAATTGCTACATATTTAGATTACATTAAGGGAAACAATTATTTCTATTAAGCGAATTCTGAATGTCGAATTTTCTTCTTTTTTGCAAACGCACAAACGGTGCAAGTTCTTTTTTTTGTATGAATTAGAATCTACAGGGACTTGGTCTCCCTTTTAATGAATGCTGCCGCAGCTGCAGAGAACCTGGAACTGAGGAGACAGTATTTCACAATAATTATATATATTTAACGAATTCGGAACGCCAAATTTAAATCGCAGGTACAGAAAAACTATGGGAGGTATTAACAAAACTTTTTCGTATTTTTATTCCCTATTATATCCTCAATAAATCCCAACGTGATTTTCAAAAAATTCTGAAATTTGTTGAACAACATTTTTAAAAATTTAAAAAAGGGGTTTTGAAACTGCCTTTAAATTTTTTTTTTTGGTCATGCCTGCTAATAGATTAACAGTTTCCTACGAAGACAAAAACTCATATACAAGTAAACACGGGTGTATTTTAATTAAAAATTAGCTCTTATTCAAATATGTATTTGCCAAAATATATAAATTTATTCCTATATTTCTTGTTCAAGTGGCCAGAGACTCTTTAATGGCCTGAGGAAGTTTTTATAACTTTAAAATTTTTTAGCCAAATTTTATCTTTTATATATCTCATTAGAATGAAAATTTCTTACACACTTTGATTCTTGTACATTTTATTGCAAAAGTGATTATTTAATGGCAAAATTTTAACAAAAACTGAAATATTATTTTTTCCTCTTGTAAATGAACCTTCAAACTTAAGGGCAGATGAGCCACCCGATATGTGATCAGCCTAATTTTTTGCAAAGCATAGTTTTTTGATGGAAAGAGCATTTTGAGGGGGAGTAACGGTACAATTTCACAAATATGAAAAATAAGGCGACCTCTAATATACATAAAGTGTTTTTTTTGTAGTGATACAACTTTGAGTTGGCATCACTGCTTTATTTGACTACTCATTTAACAGCTGATAGTTGCTTTTTGTTTAATTTGCTTTGACATTTCATTATGGATCAACTAACACCAGAGCAACGGGTGCAAATTGTTGAAATTTTTAATCAAAATAATTCGGCGAATGGGCTGAAGCACAAATTGATATTGATTTTGAATTTCCATTCAAAATTTTATTTTCCGATGAAGCCCATTTTTGGTTGAATGGTTACATAAATAAGCAGAATTGTCGCATTTGGAGTGAGGATAGTCCACAAGCTTTTGTCGAAACCCCATTACAACCACAGAAAATTACTGTTTGGTGCGCTTTATGGGATGTCGGAGTCATTGGTTTATATGTCTTCAAAAACGATGATGGCCAGCATGCGAAAAGTTGTAAAATTGGTTTTCCAAATTGAGCCTTTTACGCGCCAGCCGTGGCGGCAGAAATCATATTAAAACATTAATGTCTTAAAATGTTCTATCCAATATAGACCGTTTCATTGATATCAAAAATATATTACTATGTTTTATTGAGATTTAAACTTGTATCACTCTATAAAAAAACACCCGTTATATATACATCTTAACATACATATATTTTACATGGATTTGTATATAGGAAGTATTGAATACTTGAAATTCACAGAATTGGGCCAATTCTTCACCCAGCTCCTAAATAAATGTACTCCCAAATTAAAGGTCTTGGTAGGATTTTTAACACAATGGTGAAGGGAGGATAAGATTCGACACAGCCGAATAGAACAATAACACTTTTACTTGTTTTATCTTCAAAGCTGCGGACAAGACTAAAACTTTGAGGCCTTAGTACCAGAACATTTTTTACACGAAAATTTAAATTGAAATAAAAACGAAAAAATAAAAAAAATAACTTAATATACCAAAACACTGGAACCCCAGTTCGCCGTCTCAGTTGTATTCCAAGCATTATTTTTAAATTGGACTTTTATTGTTAGAACCTCTTCTTACATAAAAGTAATCTAACTCTTATTCATTTATAACTTTTACAAAAGTTTTCCAAATTTAGATTTTATTAAAACATAATTAAGCTACATACATTGTATGTACAAAATTTAATTTCATACGAGAATTAGTAATATTGCGAAAGGTCACAAACAAAAAAAATTTGTCTCTAAATTCTGCACTTCTTGTAGATTTTTAACGGTTTTTCGCAATTTACTCTAAATTTTGTGGGTGTACAAGCCTCACATTAGCTTTAACAAATATCTCCGCCGTTCCGGAGCAAAATAAATAAAAAAAGTAATATAAAAAAATCGAGTTACGGCTTTTGTATACTAAGATCGCCCCGTAAATTTTGTGTGTTGTTGTACACTCACAATATTCTGTACGTAAAATTAACTGAAATTGTAATATAAAATAAATGAAAGTTCAATTAAAAACCGGTCTACCTATTTTTCATTTATTTTTAACAAAAAGTTCATTTAATTTTTACTGTCAAAAATTCAACACCATATTCCGTAAAATTAAATAAATATTCAGTTATTTTGTAAAATTTTACAATTAACAATTAAATATTCAGTTATTTTATTAAATTTTCGTTTACTCCACAAAAGAGCCGAATTTCTAAAAAATACCAGACAGACACCTGTCCGCTTGTTTTTCTTATAAGCGAGAGAGGGAGCATATTTTTATTTACTTACCCAGTTACATAGGTTTTTTTACTTTTGTTGTACTGACCACGTTGTTTACAGAAGAACTCTCAATTACAGGACACCAGCAGCATGACCGATATGGCTTCGCAATTATTTTACTTTTAAAATTTGATGTATTTAACTAAATTATTTTAACAAATAGAAAATGGGAATTGCTTACACAAAACAAGCAATTCATTTTTTATAGATAAGGAAAAATTAATTTTTGGTAGTAAAATTATATAAAATAACTGAATATTTAATTGTTTTTACTGAATATGGTGTTAAATTTTTGACAGTAAAATTTTATAAAATAACTGCATATTTATTTGTTTTTACGGAATATGTAGTTAATTTTTTGACAATTAATTTATATAAGATAACTGAATATTGATTTGTTTTTACGGAATTCGCGGTTGAATTTTTGACAGTAAAAATTAAATGAACTTTTCGTTGCTTTAAATTACATTTTTATTTACTTTAACATAAAGAAGAATTTAACTCAATCAACGGACAATATTAACTGCAACTGAAAATCCGTATTAATATGCACCTAGTTTTTTGAATAACTGTTAAACTGTTAAAAATAAATTTGCTTGGAATTTTAAATGTTTATTTATTTCAAAACGACTGAACGGAATATTTCTTAAATAAACTACAGTCCGTTACTGTAATAATATTGTGAGTGTAGTATTACTGCCACCGTGTGCACTAATTCTCCTTGTACCTGTCCATTTGTTAACGTTTGTTTCGATTAAAATATAATGCTCTCACTGAAATACGTTTTATTATAAATAAATTAGCTTAATTCCTGTTCGGCCACAAAAAGTTCCATTTTGTTGCAAGGAAGAGGGGCAAATAGGTCAAAGCTGATGGCCAACAATAAAAATTGTTCAAAATTTGCCTAAGATTCCCCATTCTTTTATGTTTAGACTAATCAAATTTCTGCCAAATTCAAATACTTTGGCATGTATAACGGAACAGCATTAAGAATTCATTCATTTATTTCTCTGCTTTCGATAATAATGTTTTTAGCAAGCACACATTTAATATTTAAACTAAACATAGTACAACGAAGCAAAATGCAAACAAATCTATTCTTAGTTCAAATAATCAAATATGACAACATTTGTTTGTACTGTATAAAAGCTTGGCCTGCGAGTGGGAAAGGGAGACAACTGCCAAAAAATTAAAAAAAAGAGAACGAAAAGATCTACATCATCCATCCATCAGGCGGTACCAACATAATTGAACGAATTGGTTTTTTATGTAAAAATGTGTGTCATTTAAAATGCCAAGTAATGGGATGACGATTGGCAAAAGTAGTTTTTGATATTCTGATGTTTCTCGTTTTTATATTTTAGACATTTGGGTATTTTAGTAAGCACAAACTTCTTTGCTGTAAACTGTCATATGATATACTTACATAGAAAAAAATGTGTTTTATATTCTAAGATTTTTTTTTTTTGGGTTTTAAAATTTGTCACACATTTATTCAATGATTTTTAGTTTTTCCTTTTTCTTTAGTTGTCATAAAAGTGATAAAAACCTTATGAAGTGAAAATATTTTTGTCATGATTTTGCATCAGCAATTGCTTAAAAAAAGATGATGGCAAAACTAAATTGTTTCTTTGTATTATTATTAATAATTTTGCTTTTATTTATAGCTACAATTTATTAATATATTTTTTTTTAAGTTCATTTATGTATATCTAAAAGAATAAATTTTATGATAAGTGGAAAAAGGCGATTTGTTTTTTTAAACCATAAAGCCAGTTTTACAATAAAATAAATATTTTTAGGGTGTGTTCACAATGAAAGCAACAGTTTTTTCACAATCATACTTTTAATTAAAAAAAAAAAAAATTTTTCATTTACGTTGTTTATGAATATAAAAAAAATTTTTTGGTACATTTTTGTTTTCCAAATGAAAAATCAGACCCAAGAAAAACCAAATTGTTGTTTCCATTGTGAATATAGCTTAAATTATATTTATTCCCCTTGACATCTTTTCATGCAAATTTCCTTGGTACAAAATCGATTGCGATTTCCATTGCAGCCTTTGTAAGCGAATTTCCGACAATGGCCCTTTTCGTAAAACCATCTGGTCTCGGTGTTGGTTTGATCTTTACTATTGCAAAACAAGCCCTCATTTTTGGCTGAATAACAATTCCATTGATCTAAAGGGAAGTAAATTTAATTAGAAAATAATGTTATTTGCATATCTTACATGTAAATATGATGTGATTGTATTGGACTTGCTTTAAAAATTTCGAGAAAAAGGCAGTTTAAGTTTCAAATGCACCAAGTTTAGTTATAATTAACTAATGCTATAACTATTAGCTAACAAATTTTTGTTGACATTTAAAGTGATGTCTAATTATTACTAAGCTTCATGAAATCCGCCGCTATTCAAATTTCACTTAATTTATTTTATTTGTAAACAGAATGAAATTTTGTTTTGATTAATTTTCTTGTTTTTTTTTTTTTTTTTTTTCATAAAAAAACTCAAGTGCAACCAAACACTTGCATAAACAAACCCCCTTTTAAAAAAAATTTCTTTCATAATGTGATTTCTTTGAAATGTAAAATAAAATGAACACTGTTTCGCTTACTTAATAAACGCAAAGCAACCACTAGCAACCGCATTTTAATTTCGTAAAACAAAACCTTAATGACACTTCATGTCAATTATCATTTTGATGCACTTTGCAGTCAAAGAATCTTGAAATTAGTGTGAAAATATGTGTTTGTGCGTCGTTGTCCGCGGCTTATCTTTCATCAGATGGAAAAAAAATAATTCACAAAAAGAATTAGAAAAAAGAAAAAATTCATAATTTTTTTAATGACCACTACTTAGGAGAGTGACTCTACAAAGGCGTCGAAAAAAGTCACATAAAAAGTTTTTATGAGGGCATAAGACATAAACGAGCTGAACTGAAAATTTAGAAAAAAATATTAAACATCTGTGTTTCTTAACTTTTTTATAGCTTTTGTTGCCAGCTATTATTTAACCAAGATTGTCCGATTTAGCTTCAAAATCACTGAAATTTTGTAAGAGCATAGACATTTTCCTTGTTTATAATCAGATATGGAAAGATTTTAATAAAATTGATGAAAACTTTATCTTCAGGGCTAATTCATTATCTAAAACATAAAAGTCCATAACTAACCAAAAATTATAAATATACTTTTTCATTGATTATTATGTATTGCATCAACAGAAAAGTTCAAAAAAGTCTTTCAACCAAAATTAGAGATTTTAGTAAAAAAAAAGCAAACGGCCGTATCTACAAAAGATTATATGATGAACGCCAAAAAACCTAACCAACAGTTCGCTAATGTGCAACACTGTCAATTGTCAAAAATAGTGGTAGTTTTTAGAAGAAGAATAGAAGACAAATGAGTTATAAACAGTTTAAGGCACTTTATTAAATTATCATTTTTAGTTGTTTTTTTATTCTCCTGTAAAGCTCTCAAAATGTTAGATAGGGCCTTTTGTATTTTAGGTAACGATGTTTTTCATAAATTAAGAGTTACGAATACAGTTATGAATTATATTCTAACTGAATTAACCAAGCAATAGTTAACTGAGTCTTTCCTCTGACAGAAATCAAGCCCGCAAGCCACGTACTAATAGATAAGTTCAGTTGGCCAATTAAGACTTTATTGTAACCAAATAACATTTAAAAATTCGTGGAAGGACATTAAATTTATAAAAGGAGGTCCGTTTAGGAAAAATCAGTTGGAAGCTTTGGTGTAGGGTATCTAATAGACGTGTTTTATCGACTTAACATTCTTGTTTAATTTCAAACTAATTTTGGCTTAGATTTCTAGCTTACTCAGCATTTGTTTTTAAGTTTTCCATGCTTTTACTTCCTCTTTTACTTTTCCAAGTTGACTACCACCCCTAATAAGAAGTAACTTGATTTCTTACCAAAAATCAAAATTGTATTATTTCAAAATAGATTTTCATTATGAAAACAACATTTTAAATATTGTCGATTGACATTATTTTATTAAAACAAGTCAGAAAGTATAGTCCGTTAAACCCGACGATATGGTACCCTTCAGCACAGAGCTTAAATATACATTTCGAAAGTTTACCCTACTTGGGACCCATGGGCAAAAATGGATCCCCCAGAACAAAATTATGCTATGAGTTTAAGATTCATGTAAAAGTTCTTTGTTCGAAATATTATTTAGATGATCCCAAAAACTCTATTCCGGCCGCGTAAAATTTCGACCAATGCTCATTGATTTCTCTAATTTATCTCTAAAATTGCAACCTCTACTTTGCGCACAAGGTTTACATGGAGAGCCAACCAGACAGCCGGCGAGCCAGTCGGACGGATGGACATCGTTAGATCGTATAAAAAATGGTTCTAAGTCGATTCATATTCGCAAAGGCGGTTCAAGGACAAATATGTTTAGGTGTTGCCAACAAAAGCTCAAACTAATAAACACATGCTGTGTTGTTGAAGAAATCTAAAGATAAAACTGCGTATGATTGTTATAATTTCATTATATATCACGTATACGTTTATGGGTTACACAAGAGAATTTATACTTTATTTATTTATTTATTTATTAAGAGCTACAAAAACAATTACAAAGTATAATCTAAATTAATTTTCCGAGCTATAGTAACTTAGACCCGCACCTCTCACAACCCTCGCACCTATAGACTAGCTCTCTACTAACTAGCCTACCGGAGCGCCCTGTATGCTTTAAAATTTTCAATATATATTTTTGCATATCATGACTAGTTGGGATTTGAAACTATAAAACACTTAGTGCCAATTTCTCCAGTTGTTGTTTTTCATGTCAAAACAAAAACAAAATTATAAAAGAATCTACATTTAAATATAAATGGTTATTTAAATACAGTTGGTCAAATTGACCCTCATAACTTAGATTTCCTTTTTTCAAATCGAATTCCCAGGCTTAGGTATAATATAAGCTTCCTGTATAAAAAATAAATAAGAAAGAAAAATACAGATGCAAACATTAAAAAAAAACAAAGTATAAAAACACATGCTCCATAACAAAGGGCAATAATTGTAAACAACAAGCAAATTTTGAAATAAACAAATGATTTTAATAAGCGAAAATTTTAAATAATCATATTTTATTTTGAACCAAACCATTATCTGGTAAGCGCACAGAGGGGGGAGCATAACCAAAAACGAGGATTAATTAAAAAATGAAGTTAGATTTTCGTATAAGTATTTGGTACCATATAAAAGTAGATAAAATTCAACACGAATAACTGTAAAATTTGTGGATCTATGTTGTATACTTTTTTTATACGTTGAATAATAATAATATTTTATAATTTGGAAATATTTGTTAAAAAGTGAAAATCAAGATATTTAAATTGCGATTTGTGAGAAATGTGATAACTTTAAAAAGTTTTAAATTTTATAATTTTAAGCGAAAATTATAGAATTTAGTAAAGATTCCCCAGAACTACCAAAACGATATACCATTTTGACACAAGGTTAGTTATCAGCTGTTGCTTACGTAGATAAGATAAGTTCACCTGGTGTAAATTCGCCTTGTATAAAATGAAATTATTTTTGTGTTTTCGAATAAAAAATTTGCTACCAAATAATAAGATAGAAAAAGACAATAGTTTGAATAAATTCGGAATTTTAAAATATTATAATCAAATGAAAACAATAAAAGTTTACGATGGAATTGTGGGTAAGTGAAGCGTACGACGTACGACTCAATTGTGTTCCTAGAATAAATTCAAATCTGATAAGTAATGCAATATTTTTTTATTACAAAAATAAGAGTGAAAATGTATCAATTTACACAGATTTATTTTATAAAAATGAAAAAAAAGTTGTTCCCATTTGCTAAAAAAAATTAATGATGTTCTGGATTAGGTTCTGCAAATGCAGAAAATACTATTTCTCTAAGAGATTTTGATAAAAATTTTAATTTCACCAAATTATGAATACAGAAATTAGTAAAGAAAACTCTCATTCGTTTCGAAGAAAATAATTTTCAAGTTTTTCTTGGGATTTAAAAAATGTGCTTAATTTCCATTTCATCCTATTGATAAGCTGAAATTTATTGTTGATGGTATAAGCTATTCCTATGCGCAGTTCACTTGTTGCTTAGACCAGATCGTCAGGAAACTTCAAGATTTTAGAAAAACTAAAGATATTATTCAAATAGTTTTCAATAAGTAAGATTTGGTTTTTCGTGCTAAATTCCTGATTTTCGTTCTTGATAAATACACTGAAATTTATTGTTGGACTCTAAGCTAGACTCTATGCGCATTTAACTGGTTGCTTAGTCCAGATCATCAGGAAACCTTTTTCAAAAAATTTTAGAAAAGCTAAAAATATTACATATGCAACAAAACTGTAGACTGAATTAGAACTAAAAACACTAAAATTTTGCGTTTGCAACGATATCTTTTGAAATTTTTTATTTTTCTTCTAGCATTTAATGCATTGGTAAACTTATTAGTTGGATCTTATGAATTGTTATTTGTTCAGTTAAATAAAATTACATGTTGTTTTGCACCGTTTTAAATTACGCATGATTTTCCGAGAATTACTGGGAAATAAAAAGTCTGTGAATGTAAAAAAAAACTTTACTACAGACCTTCTTGGTGTCAGTGGCCACTTATGAAGTTGTAGTTTTTGCAAGAGATATTTTTTCCCATTTATCCCAATACAAGATTTACTTCAGAGATCAGTTCCACAAATAAATACTAAGCGCCGTTTTACACTACTTCACAAGTCTTATATGTATTTTGACGAAAGTGCATCTGTGATCTAACTATTCTTTGAACATTTTCCTCAAAATACATAAGACTTATGTGATAGTGTAAAGTACCCTTAAGAAGTAAAAATGTCAGTTAACGAATTAGAACGTCGCAAGCCGGTTTTTATTTTTTATATTTTTCACATTTCGTCACATATTTGAAATGTAATTCAAAAAGTCTTTTATTTATAGGACAATAAAATCATTCTAAAGAGAAAAGCCGTTTAATAGAAACCACCGATCAAGTTAAAATATTTATTCCACTGCAACCAAACGCGAGTTCCGTTAGGGGCAGAAGTTGCGGGGATGGGAGCTACTTTGCATTGGAAAGTCATTAATAGACATCAAGTGACACTTCCTGTGCGATTTAAAAAAAAAATATATATATCGTTACTTTAATATAGAAAAGCCCTAAATAACGTTTTCCTTACTTTGCCGGAGAAGGAAAAAACTTAATAAAAATTATAGTCTTGTAATCGCGATTTTCTTTAAACGCAATTCTTTATTAAATTGCTTAGAGAATGTATTAAAAAACTGCGTTTAAAAAAATCGCGACTACAAGAATATAATTTTAATTAGGTTTTTTCCTTCTCCTGTAAAGTAAGGAAAACGTTAGTTAGGGCTTGTCTATATAAAAGTAATGATATATACAGGCCTGTTCTGAAAATCACATTTTATGAAAGTGATTTGAAATCACAAGAAAGGTGTTCTGGGCATATTATTATGGGATTTCAAAACGTTCAGCTACGTAAAGAACTTTTTAAAATCACTTTGTTATTTTTGCGACTATTGTAAGATGACCGTCATAATAAATTACTTAAATAAAATTTTTAATGTGTTGGTTATTAATTTTTTATGCAATAAGCTATTTTATGTACAAAAAATCATTTAAAATTAAGAAAATTCGACGACACTACAAAAATGATATTTGCTTTTGTGACTTCTGTTGTGATTTCAGGTTTGTTTTTTTTAGTTGAGTTAAAGATCGCTAATTTTCTAACATGAAAGCAAAGCCAATATTTATTAAAAATCGTAAAAGCTGGAAAGAATCGCTTCTATCGCGAACATGGCTAAAATTTGCAAAAAATTGCAAAACTTTAAACAAACCCTTCAACTAATTTGAGTTCGCTAAATTGGTAAAAAAAAACAAATTGTCAAAATATAACATAAAAAATGTTAAAAAATGAGTTATAATTTCAAACAACAAACTTATTGTGTTTTCTTGTGCTTTCGACTATTGAAAATCACACCGAAAAACACAAAAACTATGTGATTTACAGAACACCACAAAATCACACGTGTGATTTTAAAAGCACATGTGATTTGAAATCACGTGATTTTCACAACAGGCCTGATAGGAAGCAAGAAACCTAAACTGTTTTATCATTAAAATTACAAGGGAGCTTTAAAAAATAAACACAAAGCTGATCCAGAAGTCTATGCATGATCTGCCTCAAGATATGAAAAAATCCATCGTTGTGCTTATGATACTATTTTGGAAAAGTTGCGTATCTTAATCAAATGAGACATAATAAGTGCTTGAATTCCAGGTATTAATGTGACTTTTTTAATCAGCAATAAATATTATTAAAATTTCTTTGTAATTTATTTGTTTGTTAACATTTATCAAATCATAGGTTGACCATATTTCAAGAAAAAAAAAACTATTGATTGGGTGTGTTCTAGAATCTGAATCCACGCGAAAGTGGATAACTTAAGCATTTTTGGTGTTCTGCATTTCGATTTAGCGAACTCAAGTTAGTTTTTGGGTTTGTTTCAAATTTAGCAATTTTTCGCGATTTTCAGACATGTTCGCGATTTGTTCCTGTAAGTTGTCTGATTCTTTACAACGATATATAATAAATAATAGACTTTGCTATCTTGCCGCTGTTAGCAAATTTTTGCGAACTTCCGCTAATTTAGCAATTTTTAACGAATTTTTCCATTCCTAATAGTCAAAGGGGCTCAATTTTCAATTTTATGGGTTCTTTGAAATATGAAAAATTTTTCGAATTTTCGCTATTTTTGCAAACTTTTTTATGTTATTATCGGTTATTTTTTATTATTTTTTATTTATATTTATTGTTATTTTTTAACTGATTAAGCGATTTCAAATAAATTTTTGCGTTTGCTTCAATTGTTCAATTTTTGCGCTTTTTAGCCATGTTCGCGATATAAGCGATTTGTATCTGTAAGGGTTCTGATTTTTTACAGCTTTAACGATTTTTAAAAAATATAAGACATTGCTATTATGCCGCTGTTAGCAAATTTTTGCAAATTTCCGCTAATTTAGCAACTCTTACCTAATTTTTGCCATTTCTTATAGTTTTAAAGACTTTTAATCAATTTTATGGCTTGATAGAAATATTAAAAATTTCGCGAACTTTCGCCATTTTTGCAAATTTTAGCCAAGTTCGCAATAGAAGCGATTTTCCCCTGTGATTCTTTACAGCTTTCACGATTTAGCTGGGATTAGCTGTCCCTGTCCTGATTTATTCGTCGTTTGTCGCTGTAAGAAATATAAATAAACATATCGGAGTGTGCGTTACGCAGAACGAATTTCGGTCTACGCAATGATTGTGTGTATTTTCATACATACCAATGTGTTCTATTTCTGACGACGAATATTCGTTGCGAATAATTCGTCGTTCGTCCTTGTTGTGTTTCTAGCATTAAGGTTTTTATTACTGCCAATATGTCAGTCCATATGTAAAGGGTCCGCCAAATAACTTTTTTTTTTTTGAAAATGCTATAAAAAAGACTACTGAATATTTTCTCAAATTTCTTTTTTATTTGAAAGTACAATCCTTCCAGTTAATAATGGAAAATAATTTCATTCAAATGGCTGCCTCGGCTGGCCATGCAGTAGCCTACACGATCGGTCCAATTTGTAAGCACATTATCGATTGTGTGCAGCTGTATTTCACCAATAGCTTCACGAATATTGTCCTTTAAGGCGTCAGTTGTCTCTGGCTTGTCGACGTAGCACTTATCTTTGACGTCACCCCACAAATAACAGTCCAACGGTGTCAAATCGCAGCTCCGAGGTGGCCAAACGACATCAGCTCTGCGGCTGATAATGCGATTTTCAAAAACAGGGCGCAAAATACGAGTGTAGCTTCGACTGTGTGGCACGTAGCGCCGTCCTGTTGAAAGCAAATGTTGCCAATATCCTCTTCTTCAATTTATGTGAACAAAAATTCGTTCAACATGACCCGAAAACGATCGCCATTGACTGTAACGGCCACTCCTTGCTCATTTTCGAAGAAAAATGACCCAATTATGCCTCTGGACCAAAATCCGCATCAAACAGTGACTCGTTTTGCGTGCATTGGCTTTTCAATGCATGCGTTTCTGTGCCACAAATGCGACAATTTTGCTTGTTTACATACCCGCCAAGATCAAAATGAGCTTCATCTGAAAAGATGGTTTTTTTTTTGGCAAAATCGGCATCTTCTGTAAGACGATCGCAGGCCCACTTAGCGAAGCGAAACCGCATTGGATGGTCAGTTGGCTTCAACTTCTGAACCAATTAGACTTTGTATCGCGTCCTACCAAGGTCTTTATGCAAAATTCGCCTCAATGATGTCTCCGAAATGTTCAATTGTTGAGAACGGCGGTGAATTGATGTTGATGGCGCTTCACGCACACTTTCTGCCACAGCAGCAATATTGTCGGGTGTACGCACTGTTTTTGGCTTTTCACGCTTTGGTTTATCGATGAGGATGCCAGTTTCTTTCAATTTTTTCACAAGATAACGAACATACGGAGCGGACGGTACTTCTCTTCTTCCAAAATCCGTACACAATTTTCGCACACATTCTGCAACATTACCATGATTTTCAAAGTAATGTCGCAATATTTCCCAGCGTTGTTCAAGCGTATACACAACCATATTCGTACAGCGGAAGGATAAAACTAATTATCTGTCAAATCAAACATGAGCTAAGTGTTATCATTTACGAAATAAGCACTAGTTGAAAAAAAAAACGTTAGATGGCGGACCCGTTAGTTTCGCATACGTTATAGAAGTAATATTTACAACGTTAATTTATTCTTACTTTTTATATATACACTCAACTATAAGAACAATAACGACTGTTAAGTGCTTTTTCACTTAAAGCTAAATCGTAAACATGTTTTTTTACTTTTACGAAGAACACTCAGCAGCAATCCACCAACACACTTAATCACAAAAAAAAAAAAAAATATGTTCCTTATTTAAAATATCTGCAATTAAACACGCATTTTATCCTGAATTGCAAATAGTATGATTTTTTCTGCTTTTTTTTTCTCTTTTCACAACACAAGCCATTTGTTTTGCAACAATTATTTTTAGAATTCCAATACAATCCATCATACTCAAAACAATGGAAACAACATTTCCTCGTTTTGTTATTTTCTTGCAATTAAACAAAACAATAAAAGAAAAGAATAATTTTAATTTCTTTACACATTGTTCTCATTGTATACATTATTTCCATTATTTACATCATTTTCTTACTCAATTCTTTACACAGCACTGCGGAATTCATCGATGCCGTAGACGTAGAACCTTCAATAACGGGCACAAATAGCAACAATATAAAGTTGAAAATTAAACAAATTATTAATAATGTATTCATTATCTTGGCTTTTGTAAAATTTTCTGGCGAGGATGCGGAGATATTTCCCTTTACAAAGAGCGACACGAAAAGGAAGTGAAAAGTTGTAAATAAGCCGTTAATTAAATTATTTTAGAAGGCAAACGTTTGTGACCACATTAAAAAACAAAGATTTATTTGAATTATTTCACTCGGTTTATTTTTAAAATTATTTTAACTAATTTTTTTTTGTCGTTAATTTTAATGAGTTTTAAACTACCAGCAAATACAACTGAAAACAAATTTATTTAAAAAATCGTTTTGGTTATTTTTGTCGTCTGTTCTGTACGACCAAATATTCCGAAATGAAATATTAATTTTCAATAATAAGTTTCTTTCTTCTGGCATTTTTGCATGATTTGTTTTTAAGTTAATTGTGTGATGTGGAAAAAAAAAATTGTAAAAATAAATGAAAAATACATCATAATGTTGTTTAATTATTATAATAATTCGTAGGCTAAAGATTGCTATTGGGATCAAACCTTCGAAAGAATGAATTCTATTTGGAATTATTTCTGTAAAACAACGAAACTCATTTTAAAATAAAGTTCATTATTTTTGCTTAACACTTTGTTGAATTAAGCCCAAGAATAATACATTTTTTGAAATGCATAAGAGGTCCCAAAAGAAACGAAGTGCTCTATTTATACCCACACCCAAATAGAGGAGAGAATATTATGCGTTTTGCTAAAGTATATCACACGTAAGCATCTGGTGGTCTGTCTATTAAGCCTTTTGCAGATATTGTGATAAATTTCGTTTTATATGCTGCATTGTCAGAAGGATAACAACACCTTGTAAAAATAGAATAGTCTTTGTGCATATTAACTATCTTATTTAATCGGTTAAATTAGGTCCAAAAATATCTTATTGCATTCTATACAAATATCACTCTCACAAATAGCTTTAAGTGCCATAAGTTCCTAACGAAAAATTTTGCAACAATAACTTGTATAATATCTAAAGGGTGGTTAAATTTTAAGGGCCGATGTTGAATGTGAACCACACCCAAACGTCAAGTTTTTTTCTGCATTTTATTTGATATTTCTCAATTTCAGACTAACTCAATTTGAACCATGGAAAGATACACAATCGAGCAACGCGTTAAAGTTATTCAGGCTTATTATGAAAATGGGCGTTCAAACAAACCTGCAGAAGATGTGAAAACACAAGCGCATGCTGTCACAGCTCGTACTGCAGAAAATATTGCTGTTGTTCGCGAAAGTGTGGCTGAAGAGCCGTTCACCTCAACTCGTCGTCGTGCCCAACAATGGCACCTCTCACACCCGTCGTTGATGAACATTATTCATAAATACTTGGATTAACACGCTTACAAGGTGCAATTGTCTCAAGAACTGAAGGCTCTTGACCATTCCAAACGTCGTCAATGGTCAGAATGGTGGCAAGAAATAGCAACAGTGGATGATCAATTTTCGAAGGAAATCATCTTCTGTGTTGAGGCACATTTTCACCTCAGTGGATTCGCCAATAGAAGAATTACCGCATTTGGGCGAATGATAATCCAAGACTGATTGTCGAAAAACCAATGCACCCACAAAGAGTTACCATTTGGGCTAGCGGCATCATCGGGCCGTAGATTTTCCAAAATGAGGCCGGTCAGCCAGTTACTGTGAATGGTGTTCGCTATCGTATAAAGATAACGAACTTTTAATGGCCAGAATTGGAAGGAATGGATGTGGACGATATGGTTCTTCAACAGGACGGTGTCACTTGCAACACAGTTAAGGAAACAATGGCTCTTTCGCGCTACAAATTAAATGGCCGTGTTATCTCACGTGGTGGTGGAAGATCATCTGATTTGACACCACTGGACTTCTTTCTTTGAGCTAAGGATGAGAAAATTGGCACATTAACGGCATAGAACCTCAATTATGCCTCAGCGTCATCGAAAATTTAAACTATCGGATGGAGTGTGCCGCCGAGGTTGCGTCGGCCATTTGGCCAATATTTTGTTCCATACATAATTAAACCGTTCCAATCATAATAATAATCATAATAAAAAGAAATGTCAGTATTTTCCTAAATAATTTGTGTTTATTCAAAATCAACATCGGCCCTTAAAATTTACTTTTTAAATGTACATCCTTTACTATCGGGCCTGTTTTAAAGTCACACGTGCCATTTTGTGGTGTTCTGAAAATCACACCGTTTTTGTGTTTCTCGATGTGCTTTCGGCATTTGAAGATCACATTAAAACACACAAAAACGGATCACCAAAATATCACATGTGTGTAAAGTAATTTTAAGAACAGTCCTGTATTTTTTAGTGGTATGTCAAGAAATTACCCTCTCCAAAATCGTTTTGTGACGAACAAATCTCATAAAGATGTTGATATTAAAATAATATTCGGCAGAAAGAAGTCTTATGTAAATTAAATGTTTGAGCTTGACCGGCTATACTTTCTTACTAGTTTAGTTTCTATAAATGGAGAAAGACCGTTTTAAACAACGAAATAATATAATGATAATGACGGACCTTAAGTCCGTGTAGATACCTCAGTCTTTCTTTACTGTCCACTTTCAGCCTTTATTTTATGCGAAGATAAAAAAACGATTTCTTTTACTGACCCTACAAATAACTCTATCTCTGGTTTGAGTGGTCTTTCGTGCTCTTAGTTTTCTGGCTGTGGTTTCAATTAGGGCTGTAACGAATAACGATACCGATACCGTTATATCGGTGACGATTTTACATATTGAACGCTTGGTGTGGACCAGAGAACTGCAAAAATCACTATTTTTATTGATTTACTCATACGCTTAAATTAACATCAATTCTATGCCTGCAAAACAAAGTTTAATGTTGGCAATATTGACATGTGTGAGTTTAATGATAGAACGTGCTTTGTTTGCATTCATTGATGCGCACGCCATCTCACAATTGCTCAAAACGCAGGCATTCTAATGCTTTTGCTTTTAAATAGTCATTGTCCACTCGATGGGACAACGAAGAACTTAAACGAGCATGCGCATAGTATACAACTATTATGCCGACTTTTTAACAGGTACCTAACTCAAATTTCAGTAGTACCTAGTAAAATTTTGTATTAGTATGATTTTTTCAAATGTATTGGTGCTTAAAACTATTTTTACCACTAAACATAGTTGAATAAAATCGTATAGAATGTGGAAATACTTTGTTTTCTAAAATAAAATTTTTTAATTCACAAAATTTTAAATTTATATAATGTTGTCTACATTCATATACTTTTAAAAACAATGTTTGTTAAGTTTTTATTCAGTACCCTTATATCTTAAAATTTTATTTACTTTATATACTTGTTATATTAAGGTATAAGTACTGTACATATTTAAATAAATAAAGGACATATATATATATATATATATATATATATATATATATATATATATATATTTAAAAACTTCTTTAGAAACAAAAGCGGACATTTGTTTATTACTTTTTTGAAATTCGACACTTTTAGGGAGTAAACGCATAAACCCTTCTTTTTAACCAACTAACACAGAAATAAAGATTTTATCCATTCGAAACTTATCTCAAAAATACAAAATTAAATTGGGTACTTTTTCGAAATTCGAGCGTTTAAGGGGTGAAAACGATAACTATTTTTGGTACTTATTTTACAAAATATTCTAAGCATATACGTATAATTTATGGGCGCCCAGTATAATATTGAAATGTTTGATACTTCAATGCGGAGAAAAATAGTACCAAAAAGGGGAAATACGGGAAATGTGTCACTTTTTGAATTTTCTATAATGTTGATCTTAGAAGCTAAAAATTATTCGTGCAGGGGCCTGACTGAATATGAACCTAAAAGACGAAATATGTTGGAACTTTTTTAGTCAAAACCTAGAAACATAAACTTTGGCATATGTGCAGGGAGGCGCAGGGAGACGCTTACGAAGTAGGGGATTAAATGCTGCTAATAAATAAAAAGTTAAACTATTTTTTAACTTTGGTTTTTGTTTTTTAGCAATTAGACAATTTATCTAGTTTTACGTACGTTTTACGACGTAGACGCAAAAAGTAGGAAACCGCAACGCTTATCGTTCTTATTAAAGTTGGTGTGTTAAAGTGCCAATACTTATACCTAAGAAGTTTTTATGAAAACGATTTGGGCCATTTTCAGAAGCAAACTACTTCGACTACTTATCGAGTTTTACCATTCTCAGTTATTTTTCGTTATCTCTATCAGCGAAAGATAGTCGAACAAAAGGGTGGAAAAACCAGATATTCTTCAAACCAACAAAATTTTAATTTAATTACGAATATTTGGTTTTACTCTTTTTTCCTATAAACAAATAATCATGCACTATGTTTTGGTAACTGGGTCGTATGAGTGATGAATAGTTCTTGTTGTAATGATTAAGTATACATGTGTCACTATAACAGTGTTATCAAGCCATGTGTAATTACACATATTATGTGTAATTTTTCCTTGCATGTGTAGCCCATGTGTAATTTTACTTTAAGTTATTTTTTTTTCATTAATTTTGGACAGTCAAGATTTAAGAATATTGAGTTTTGTAATTTTTTTTTTTAGATTCCATTACAGTCAAATTGGTTTTTTACACCTTGACTATTTTTTTCCATTTGCTTCTTTTTTTGTTGTGTACACAAATTAATTGTCAAAAGTGCAATTCCATCAACAGTTTTACAATTTATTAATTTTTGACGTTCAAGGTTCTTATGATTTGTTCGTCGTGTGTGGAGAACTGTTACGCGAAAAAATCACACACACAAATCACTCCTGTGTGGGTAGTTAAGGTTAGTCTGAGTTTACACTATGAAAGTTTTCTTTCAGAATGTCTGAGTGTATTGATGAGAGGGGAGTGAATAACAGCATGTTTAACAAAAACTGTCAAATTTGATTTTTATTTCTTAACATTTGTGTTTTGTGTTTTTCAATAAAAAAAATTTAAACATTTAAGGGACTTTAGAATTTAATTTCCTAATGTTTTATGAAATTAAAATCAATTTGAACGGAAAATAACATATAATAATAACTATAAAGTACTCCACAATATTGTCTAGTCAAAAAACAATTTAGGTCAATAAGTTCGTATCAAGCAGAACTCACAGCCAGTTTTTTAAATTTATGTTTTTCTTAAGCTTGTACAAAAACATTTTTGAGCTGTATTTCACCGACGTTACGGCGTTTTGTTCGGAAATAAATACTGCGCTTGGATACTACGCCAATTGGTAAGCTTTGCTTTTTTTGTAAGCCTAAAAATTTTATTGAAAATAAGGAATATCAAAAAGGTTTAACAAAGCGACTTCATTCTATTTATCGAATTGCGTGTGTGATTTTGCTTCAAACTGTGTACAAAGCGTCACGTGTAATTTCCGAATTCCTCATTGGCGACAGTGCACTATGATAACATTTAATATGCCGTACGTCTGATTAATTTTTATTAATCTTTTCAATCAAACTTTGATAAAACTTGAAATAAAGGATGAATACAATTAAAAAAAAAACACACGAACAAATTCAATTAATTTATTTTAATATTTTGTGCAGACTATGGGCCAATTACACTGTCCTAGAAATTGACACTTTTTTTTAGACAAACTGGGCAATTGTCGTTTTAACCCTTGTTGATGTTTTTGTTTAAACTTTGATATTGTTACAAGAAGAACTGTTGCTTATGATTCTTATACGCTTAACAGTTTTATTTGGTTTAATATCTTTAGTTTTTCTAAAATTTTTATGAATGAAGTTTCCTGATGATCTGGCCTAAGCAACCAGTGAAATGCGCATAGGAATGAAAAGCTTATCCCATCAACAATAAATTTCAAGTGTTTTTATCAAGAATAAAAACTGGGAATTAAGCACGAATAACAAAATTTTTTAAACTAATTCGGGTACGCTGAATCCAGTGGTGCGAGATATACCGTTATTTCGAAAATGGAGGAGGTTGCACAACATATGTTTGCAAAACTCAAAAATGCTTTAGCTTATTGAAAAAACTAAAAAAAAACCGAAATTTCATTTAAAAAAGTTAAACGCTTTTCTAATATGCGCAGTCGTTTTAGAAACATAATTAAAAAAAAAAAAAAATCAATTTTTTATCAATATTTCGAAATTTTTGTTTTTTGCAAATTCATAAAAAATTGAAAAATGCTGCAGCTATGCTTCTAATTTTTTCAGACATATAAAAAACGAAGCTGCACACAAAACAAAACATAAGTTATTTAAATCTGTTAGCAACTTTTATTTAAAATAAATGATAAATGATTGTGATGAAAAATAAAGTGGGGTTGGTCATACATTTGACCCATCTAGGGGCAATCCAGGCACTGCAGAGGTCAATTTTAAGAATTTCATTAAACCGCCATATTTATAAGGTTAATATTTTTAAATTTGGGCGCGTAGGATGCTCCTAGATGGGTCAAATATATGACTAACCCCACTTTATTTTTCATCTCAATTATTTATTTCTAACATACCTACCCGCTTTCACCATTCCTTAAGGGTGCTCCCATACGAAATGTTCATTGCAGACTAAAAATATATTGAAAAAAAGGCCCCTTAATTGCCAAGGAATTGATCCTCAGGGGATTAAATGTATGACAGACCTCCATTAGTTTTTTGTTCTTTAAATTTTCTCAAACCATACTGGACCCTTATCTCCACTTCCTAGGCGGGCTCTCATACAAATATTGCGTTTTATGAAATTCTTAAATTACATATTTAAAAATTTTCGGATTTTGTGAATAAAATCAAAAAATTTGTTTTGTTTGCGCTTCGTTATTTATATGTCTGCAAAAAATTAGAAGCATATCTGCCTTTTCCAATATTTTATGAGTTTTTAATGAACAAAAATTTCGCAATTTTGAAAAAAAATTTATTTTTTTTTTTCAAAAAAAAAAAACGTTTCTTAAACAACTGCGCATGTTAGAAAAGAGTGTTACTTTTCGTAAAGGAAATTTTATTGCGGAATTTCGGTTTGTTTTTAGTTGTTTTCAATAAGCTAAAGCGTGTTTAATTACGCGAACATATGTGGTGCAACCTCCTCCATTTTCAAAATAACGTTATATCTCGCACCACTGGATTCAGCGTACCCGAATTAGGTTAAAACGCCTGGTGCCCAGCTTGTCTGTTTTTCCAACTAGCACAGTGTTATTAGTAGGTCTGCTCAAAACGCCTGCTGATTTTTTGCAGAGTAGTGTTTTTGCGTGCAATCTATCATTCTACCATTTTTCTATTGTTGCATTGTTGTAGTTGCGCGCAGTTCTACTAATTAGGCCATGGTCCAGTTAAACAAGAACTGAGTTGCCGAAAGGTAAAGTTTTTGATACAAATATTGTGTTTTTGAAATTGAATTGTGAGGGATCGTTGTTTTCATCCATTACAACATATGAAAATAATTTAAAATAAGTAGTTGGACACCAAAAAATAATATCCGTCGCTTTATAACTATGACCTTGTTAAAGTAACATATACTACCATACGGAAGCTTTGATTTTCTTGAAAAATTTTTCCTAAATTTATAAATCGCGTTGCAGAAAACTCTCAGTATAAAATTTTGTTTGGACAGATTTTTAGGTGATTCTACGTTAATAAATACAATTTTTAGAATTATTCTTATCATTACAAAATATTAATAACACAGAAACAATTAACACCGTAAAATAAAAAAAAATAAATTAACACCTGACAAATGCTTTATAAAACAACACGAAATAACAAAAGAAGAATAAACTAAAACGAAAGGAGAAGGAACAAATTTTAAATATAAAACAATTAATTTTAATTCAAAATCTTCTCCGCATTTGACTGTGAATTGTCAATTGTTTGCTAAATTTTAATTAATTTCTAAACGATGAAAAAATTATTAATATACGTTCCTGCAAACGTTTGGATGAAAATGCGTCAAGCAATTACTCCTTTTCCTTTAGCAGTTAGAGCTGCTAAATGTGCGTCAAAAAAAAAAAAAAAAAAAAGAAATCAACAACAAAAAAAGGTACATATTTATTTTTATCTCCAATGACCCTTCATTTTTATTTAAAAAAAAATCACAGAAGAGCAATTTATATTCCATTGTTTAAAATTAAATTGAAATTAAAATTAATTTTTCATTTATTTTAATATTTTTGCCGCTGTTTTTTTCGTGCGTGTGTAAATGAATAAATAAATAACTGAAAAGAAGAATGAACAAGTAAATGAATGAATGACGTAGTGGCGGAGTGAATGCCTAAACGAATGTTCATGACAATTTTTCAGTTGCCATTAATTTTAATTTAAGTGCATTGTTTGTAATTTAATTTTTGCTGTAAAATAATTGGATAATTAAACAAAATATTCACACATATTTTCATAAATAAAAAACGCCACAGAGTTCGGAAAGACAATTGGGGGTAAGATTTTATTGAAATGGGTTACAATTTGCATAATTAACAAAAATCCATAAAGCGAGCAAAAAAAAAAGCAGATGAGACAAATGAAGGACAAACTAAATTTTATTATTTTTTGTATTTTTGTTAAATAAATTCTTTTTTTTCACTATTTCAATTTGATGTAAGCAAAAACTAAAAAACAAAGTAACTAGGAAATTGTCTGCAACAAGGAAATTTAAAAGTCAAACGAAATAGAGGATTTTAATTGTTTATTTTTATGTTTTCGGATTGTCAAAAAAGTTTTGGGATTTGAAAAAGAATAATTGACACAACTCATTTTCAATTAAATCGCTTGGCAATAAAAATGAATGCAGAATATTGTTCCGTTTTTATTTTATAAAACGCGTTTCGGTTAATTCTCTTTATAATAAACCTTTGCGTATTTTTAATTGCAAATAAAAATAAATACATGCAGTTATTTGGTTTCACTAATGGCCCTCGATGATTCTCGATAGATCGCAAAGAAACTTATTATTATAACACTGTGTTAAAATTTGACACTTTTTTTTGAGACAAGCCAGGCACCTGGCGTTTTAACTTAACTCGAGATCCAATCGTGATAACCTTTTTTTTAGTTAGCTCTTGTTTTCGAGATATACCGATATTAAAAAAATGAAGGAGGTTGCACAACATATATTCGCGTCACTCAAAAATAGTTTAATTTATTGAAATTCCTAAAAAATCGCAATAAAGTTACCTTAAAGTAAAGTTTAACTTTTTCTAATATGTGCAGTCGTTTTAGAAACATTTTTTTTTGCATTATTTTGAAATTTTTGTTTGCTTAAAATTCATAAGAAATTGGAAAGTGCAGCTATGCTTCTAATTTTTTTCGGACAAATAAAAAACTAAGTTGCAACTGTTCGGAAAAATTTTGCTGTTGAACTGTGTAAAATCAAAGTCCTATGTTCCATCAAACTTCTTTTGTACTAAACTCTGTTGTTCTTAAAATACCTCGCCCCCTTCTAGTTAAGTATCAGTCGTTTTCTTGCAGTCGCTCTGTTAGTTTGTTACCCAACAGTCCTTGTAAATCTTAGCTTTTGTTAAATAAACTTTTTTTATACCAAAACCGTATTTTTATTAATAGTGGATCCATATTCATCTAGCGAAAAATTACGAACATTTTTTGGTCCTTCGAGCCGGCAGAAAAAACATACCAATATTGACGCCATCTTGTTAAAACATCGGATACCTCCAACTGAAGCTTGGGCCTTGTATGCAAGATGTCGTTGAGGGACAGTCTACTGGTGGTCTTGCATGAACCATTAACCACACGCAACTTGGTTGTGCTACCAGCCATTAATGATTAAAATCTGTAAACAACTTTTGATTTTATTCACAAAAGACGAAACATTTTATTTAAACTTAAGAATTTCATAAGACGCCATATTTCTGTGAGAGCCCCCCCTTAGTGGTGCAGATAATAGGCAAGTATGTTTGAGAGAATGTTAATAGAGGTCCGTCATACTTTTTATTCTTCAACATATTTCTAGTCTGTATTGAAAATTTGTATGGGAGCCCCCTTAAGGAATGGAGATAGCGGGTAGCTATGTTAGAAATAAATGATGAAGATAAAAAACAAAGTGGTGTTGGTCACACATTTGACCCATCTAGGGGCATCCCAGGCACTGCAGAGGTCAATTTTAAGAATTTCATTAAACCGCCATATTTGTATGGTTATTATTTTTAAATTTGGGTCCGGCAGCGCGTAGGATGCTCCTAGATGGATCAAATGTATGGCCAACCCCACTTTAATTTTAAACTTCTAAAAATTACAACAATACAAAAATGTAATATAAAATCAAATAAACAGCGTTCAAAAAACTGCAGTCAAGTAGAAAAACTGTCCTTTCTTCCATTTCTTCCTTTGTCATTGTCTAAAAAAAAAAACTTTTGCTTTTACTTGTGATTAATTAAATATAAGCAGTCGCTTTCAAACCAACTCAAAAATCGAAAAGTTGTACACAAATTTTCGTTTTTTGTTCGACAGTTTTTAGTTTCGACTGCAGTTTTTTTTTAGCCCTGGAAAAAAATACCTAAGCATTTTTCTTCTAATGCCTTTAACAAAATCCACATCAAAAAGCTTTTTTTGTCTTGAAAGCTCCAAAATCAACAAATAAAACTTTAAGAGCAAAATCAAGCCAACAAAGAGAAAATTTCCCATATTTCTCTCGAGTGAAATAGATTTGATTTACTATCCACATTGTCTTTTAATATTCTGTCGCTCTCTAAAGAATATTTTCAAATGCTGTTTTGTGTGTACGTGCTTTTAAATATTAGATTCAGTTATTGTGGATTACGATTTCCAATGAAAACATGTTAAGCGAATGACTTAAATATTTTTGCCTTTTTATCCTTTTTAACAAAAACGTTCTATTTTGCTTGAATTTCATTTTGTTTGTTTATTTTATCGAGGGCTTCGTTCTGTGTTTAGGTTTTTTATTCCATTTTTTGTTGGAGTAAAAAAAATTTGTACATGGAATTTTAACATGAAGAAATTTGCATTTGTTCTCAGTAGGCACGTGTATGTTGTTTGACATATGAACTAAGCGACCGAACGGATACATGAAGAGAAAAAGGTCCTTTCCTTTTGCTTTTTTTTTTTGTACGACTAAGGAAGTGATTATGGATTTTAAATTAATCTGTTAAAAGTAAAACAGGTATTTAAAAGCAAAAATAATATTTTGGAATTTACGAAATTCTTAATTGATTTATAAAAGACAACAAATTGTATCGGCATAATTATATTTAATTAAATTCAGGACTTAAACTGCATTTAATAACAATATGTCGTGAATGATTTTTAGAAATAAAGAAAAACTGTCCAAAATATTTAGATAATTAAAGTACTCAATAAATTAAGAGTTTTCCTGAAGTCAATCAAATCGGTCCATATAAAAATTTGTATTAAGCATTGCCATAAGGAAACTTACATTCAAAGAATACAGACAGATAACAAACAAATTTTTAATAAACAAATTTTATCACATGCTGATCTCCTGCTCAATTGGGTAAACTAAACGAACATTTTTATGCAGCCTGGGCCGTTTGTGAAGGCTTGCAGTACCGAACAATAATGAAATTTTATTGTTTGTCACATTGAGTCAATACTTTCGCCTTATAAATGTACTTATCCTATATTCAGGTTGTACCCTTCTCTTGTTATTGTACTGTCAATGGAAATTGTTGCCGTCAATCAGGCTCAAGTTTTTCGAATTAAAATTGGGCGAAAATTGCCATAAATTTGAAAAGTTAATGCACATTTGACGCTTAGATTTCTCCCACAGTTAAGAGGACTCTGTAACGATTACATTATGGCATGTTCCCACTATGATCTTAAGCAAATCTGAACCTTAAATTTAGGTAGAAGAAAACTTTTTGTCCATTTTCTAATTTCAAAACAAACTTTACACTCCTCAATTGGTTTTATGTTTACCTTACAAAAAGGTGAATTAGGATTCAGTCCTTAGAAGCTTAACTTATTTTCATGCTCGGAATCAACAGTGAAAAGTCTCAGTTGCCTAACCTTTTCAAAAATATCTGAGTTTAGCAAATTTATCATACTCCTTTAAGAGCTTCCTGCACGCATTGCCTTCAAATGTTTCCCCATAATAGTTTTTGGAGCTAGCTTTAATTTTCTGGGCCATTAAATTTCTTTTTTCGACTCAGAAGCGGAACTCAACTATTCCAAAATACTTGATTAACGAAGCCTTGTAAAATACGTAATTCAGGAATAGGGCTGTCAGACTTGGGGATTTATCCGTAAAGTTGGGGATTTCATGTGAGCAAAAAGGACAGAGAAAGTCATTTGGGGATTGGGGATTTTTTTGGTGATTTAAAAAAAAAATTTCGGGGATTTTTTGGGGATTTTACACTTTTTTATTATTTACGCTTATTTTTCTTTGTTTCGTATATATAATATGAAAAAAATAGCAAAACTTTTATCTTACTCTTATATAGTGTAAAGGGTCCTAATTAAGATTACCATTTTTGTTAAGTGTGTAAAAGGTACTTTATACACTTTTTATTTTTCTTGAGTGAGAGTTTTTAAAAAAAAAGAATTTAGAAAAAGAATCTAAAACCGTTGACAACACATAACATTTTTGAATTTTTTAAGGCAATTTTGAAGCAAATATGTATGTCTTCCCCAAAAATAAGTAAATACATATGAAAAACAATATAATAAAGATTGGAGAAAAAAAATGCTAGGCTATTGGTTAGTAGTTATGATGCATCGAAATACTAAATAAATGACGGATATATGTATGCATTTTTATTGTTGATTATAAGGATGGCTGAAACCGATTGAACAAGCTCCAAGTTTTTAATAACATCTTTAATAACAGCATATTGTTCTGCTTGTTATTCCGCACTGGAATTGCATAAACAAGATTTTAAAAAACATGCTAAAACCAGTCGCTACAAACAAAATAAAATGATTTTTTTGACTAAAAATTTTTATTTGGGGATTTTTGGGGATTTCTTAATAACATTTTTCTAACTATTTTTTAAAAAAAAATTTAAAATTTGGTCAGAAAAAAAAAAAAAAAAAATTAACTTTTTAAGGTTTTGTTTTTGGGGATTTGGGGTTTCTTGGGGATATTTTTTTAATTTTTTGGGTTCAAGGAAGAATGTACCTGGCAGCCCTTTTCAGGAATGATGCTTTTTTTCTAACAAACACGTGTTTTCACCTTAATCGAAGTTGACAGTGCTGTAAGAAAACTTAGAATTGTTTTTGCCTTTTTCCATGAAACAAAAGTAAGTACACACAGAAAAAACGCCGATGTAAAATTAACACGGCGAAATGTTGATTGAGAATCATTGTAAATTTCTGCAAAAGTTTATTTAAATTTATCATTATTTCATATTAATTTTAAATGAAAAATATTAAAATAACCTTAAATCACGTTTATTTAATATTATTCACTGTTAAAATAACATTGTTCAATATTGAATCCATAAAAACCTGTTTTATATTAAAATCAAAAGTTTATCTTGTTAAATTAACATGCATACATACTTAATTATGTACATTTTTTTGTTTTCATGTTTAAATGTGTTATTAAAAGAAGGCAATTCCCGTATTCTTTTAATTAAAATTATTATTATAAAATAGTACATCAAGTTTTCAAAGTAGAATGGTGACGAAATCCATATTGGGCCATTCTGCTGATGCTTCTGTTAATAAAGGGGAATACAAAATAAGTGAAACATGTGTTACAGGGGTAAGTGTTTTGAATTATTCTTAAATAAATGCATATGTTGTCTTTGAAGCTTCTTCTTACTGTTACATCACACTCAAACCAATTTGATTCTACATGAAATTCACGTTGTTTCAACTTGAAAGAACTTTCATTCATTGTTATTTCAATATAAATGACGTTTTGCTCTAACTTTACTGCAATGTTAAAATAACATGAATTATAGTTATTTTAAAGGAAAAAAATGTTGTCCGCAAGTTACTGTAAAATCAGGTTGAATTAACATGAAAAACGTATGAAGCAAAATCACCACCGAAAAATTTTTTAATCAACCATGTTTTCTACGTTTTTAACTTGATTCTTTTCTGTGTGTACATTCGCTTCTTGGATCGCTCCCATACTTATCATCTGCTCTGGATAATTAGTCATCACCTTCACTAAAAACAAATCTTAAACGGCTTAAAATCAAAAAACAATACAGACAGGGGTATGTTGATGTTTCAGTCTGCTGACCATTTACAATCAAAAGGTCCTTAATACCGGAAGGTTTTTAACAAGTTGAGAAATGTTCTGTCAACCTAAAATATCAATTGTCCATTTTGCTGAATGCATGCATATGTGTATGTTGCTTTCCTTAAGACACTTCGTGATAACAACTTTTGCTAACTTTAATTAAGTTGTCGATTTTATTTCAGCAGCATTGCTCTTGAGGTGAATGAAGTCCATTACTTGGGTCAGCTCCGACGTGCCATTCAATGAATTTACTATTTTAGTATTTATCTCCTGACGTACGTGACCTTTAACTCTACCTTTGTCGACTTTAAAATGGATATTAGATCTTGCTGTTATTCAAACAAAAAAATATTGTTCTTCAGTTCTTGATCATCTATATTTGTGTGGCAATCGCAGATCTTCATAATTCGAGATCTTGTCAGTGATGTCAGGCCTTTTAAAAACTTTTTTTCATAGTGCGTTTAAGTTAATCTACAAATAACTCAGGCACTTAGTGGGAACTCGTCATCAGATAAGAAGAATGTATCATTCACTTGCTTCTCGATACGACAAACCTGATTTTCAGTGCGAAGAAAAACATATTTTTTTCCAAGAAATATTTTTGGCAGAAGGATTACCGCAGATTTGATATATTATTTTTGTCATGTCTTAAAACAAGCTGATTGGATTTAAAGAATCACGGATTCTTATTGGGGGGGAGGGGGGGGGGAGTTATAAGGACTGAAACCTCGTACGCCGTTTTTGTTGCCATTTTAGGTAAACCTTAAACCCTAAAAAACAAAATTGCCAAAATAATAAATTTAAATCAATTTCGTTGTAAACATGGCCTTCAATAAATGTGATTTTTATTTGGACTTTAAAGTTCTTTTAAATCGAAATTAAGATAAAACGTTTTAATAACAACAACATTCATATAAAGTTTTAGGCATGAAAATAACATCATCATCAACATTCATCTAAATAAATATTTATTTATGTCGTAGACACTATATCAAACCCACATAGTGTACAAACACCCTACCTACTACCCCAACAAAAATCATGCCAAAAGGTTTATTTCTTCCAAATCCATAATAAAAAGATCACATTTTAATATTTAAAATCAAGTACAATCGTTGGCTCGTTTGTATTTTTTTTCTTTTTATATTTTTGGCCTCCATTCCCAGCATCATTATGGCCATTTTAACCCAAAAATGTGTTTAAAGATTTGTATATTTAGTTTTGGTTTTTTTTTTATATATAGTACATATATATTTTGTTTTTGTTGCCTTTAGTTGCTTTCACACAAAATTATAATCAAAATGTTAAAACATGAGGACTTTTGGTTTTCATTTAGTATTTTTTTGGTTTGTGTTTTTTTTTTTGTAGTTTAGGAATGCAAAGTTTTTGTTTGAGTAAAATTGCCAGAAATCAAGGGGTTTTGTATTAAGAAAACGAAATGGTTATCTGTTATGATGATAACCTCAGGATATATGAGTAAATATAAATTTACAAATATCTTAACTTATGCATAGACAAGTAGCTCACATATACATTTTTGGGCTTTTCTTGAAAAACTTCAAAATATTGTTAATATTTGAAGATACAGTCAGTGGAAATTTTTTTGAGGTATAGAATTTAGGAAGAATAAAAAAAAAGATGATCGGGGTTGTTAGCATACCGAAATTCGCAAAAATTAAATTGTTTTATACGCAGAAAGAAACAGTCGTTCTTAAAAATTTAAGTACGAATAACACCAAAAATCACTAAAAATATTACTTTAAAAAACGATTACATTCTATGTGCTAACATTCGCGTGTGTTTGTTAAAGTTTGTTGTGGAAACACCAATAACACTACAATATGGAAAACATACTAAAATTCCCGAATTCTATTTTTTTAAAGTATTTAGTTGCATACAACAAACTTTCAAAGCAGAATGATAACGAAAATCACATTGGGCATGCTGCTGGTGTCTTATAAGTGTGAGACCTTCTATAGCAAATATGAAACGAAGTTATGTGTATATGTAAACGAAGAAGTAAATAATAATATAATATTCTCTTTCTTTCTTTCTTGTTCTCTTAAGTAAATGCTTAATTAAACAGACAGTGCAATATTAGTGTGACCGCAAGTTATATGGACAATTTTTTTTTTCGTTTTTTCACTTGGGAAACCCCTTAGATTGATTCCAAATTAGAAAAAAACAATATATATAAAATTTTAGATCGTTTGCATAGTTATTAGGCGTGCCTTGAGCCCACAAAGTTTGCTAAAAATGCTATTTTTCTCACTATGGGTGGCTTTAAGTGTTTATAACTTCAGTAATATTTATTTTAGAGAAAAACCTTATTCACAAATATTCTAGGGCTATATCTTATGAACAATGTTGCTCTGTATTAGTTTTCTTTAACATTAATATTTAATCCAGAAAAAACCAAATTAAAAAATAACACCGAAATTTTCACATATCTTCGCATTCTTTGCCTGGTGATTACACTACGTGGCAAATTTTCAACAAAGTCGTGACCAAATGAATCTGGCAACTAATCTTTATGTAAAACTTTCCCCTGAATCCGAATATAAAGTCAGAATTGTCAAAAGTGGAACAGTTTTTGAGATATTCCAAAATAACCGTTATTTGTGTTTTTAAAAAAGATGATGTGACTGAAATGCAAATATCTTTAAAAATTTTAAACGGACTATGTTTTTCTTTCTTTTTATTGAGAGGTTATAAAAGTACTAAAATAAGAATGGGTTGCTAGAGAAGTTTGGTCAAGAAATGACACAGTTACAGGGGACAAAATTTCAAGCTTCATTGAAAATTTTATGATTCTGTTCAATTTTGCTCTTTTCAAGTTTTTCTTTTTAATCTAATGATTTAAAAATCTTAATGTTTTATTGCATGCGACATTAGATTAATTAAATTAATTAAAGTGGGTTAATTCAATTAATCTTCTGTAACCTTGTAATTTTTGCACCGATCTGGATCCTATTGGACACAAATGTTCGAATTGAATAGGCTAATGTCGTAAGTCATAAAACTTAAAAAAATTTTATTTTTTGGTTTAAAAAACAATAACTTGAAAAGAGCAAAATTGAACAAAATCATAAAATTTTAATGAAGTTTGAAGTTTTGTCCACTAGTTAGTTAGTTAGTTAATTGTTCTTTATTTTGAATTCATTTTAAGTAATCAAAATTGAACATACGACTATGACATGACGTCGTCTGTCGGAAAAGGTTGTTATATATTTTACAAATATTGTTTTATGTTACATAAAAATTTTCTGTTACGATAGTTTTTTTTAAAGTTTTGGAATCTTATTTGTTCTAATATAGGGCATTTGGCTATAAAATGCAGAATGTTTTCGGTTTCGTTTAGATTACATAAGGAGCATATACAAGGTCAGTTTTGCTGAATCCTTGTTCTATTCAACTCAATTAATCACATCTAGCTTTGAATATATAACTTAATTCTGTCATATTTGTGATTTCCAAATAAGATTGCGGCTCTATGTACTTTTGTCCACTTAAACTCTGCCATTTAATGACTCATCTTCACAAACGACTCATGGTTATTTAAGAAATTTTATAACCTCTCAATAAAAAGAAAGAAATACATAGTCCGTTAAAAATTTTTCAAGATATTGCATTTCAGTCACATCATATTTTTTAAAAACACAAATAACGGTTATTTTGGAATATCTCAAAAACTGTTCCACTTTTGACAATTCTGACTTCATATTCGGATTCAGCGGAAAGTTTTACATAAAGATTAGTTGCCAGATTCATTTGGTCACGACTTTGTTGAAAATTTTCCACGTAGTGTAATCACCAGGCAAAGAATGCGAAGATATGAGAAAATTTCGGTGTTATTTTTTAATTTGGTTTTTTCTGGATTAAATATTAATGTTAAAGAAAACTAATACAGAGCAACATTGTTCATAAGATATAGCCCTAGAATATTTGTGAATAAGGGTTTTCTCTAAAATAAATATTACTGAAGTTATGAACACTTAAAGCCACCCATTGTGAGAAAAATAGCATTTTTAGCAAACTTTGTGGGCTCAAGGCACGCCTAATAACTATGCAAACGATCTAAAATTTTATATATATTGTTTTTTTCTAATTTGGAATCAATCTAAGGGGTTTCCCAAGTGAAAATACGAAAAATAAAAATAACGGTCACCCTAGTGCAATATACATCAATGTAATCTCAAAATATCAAAACGTTTTCATGTTGATCGAATGAATGAAAAATTAATGTAAATGAATTTAATTTGCGTAAATGCAGTGCACAGTGTGTACCAAGCATTAGAATCAAAATTTCCCTTTCTTTATGAATCTGGGATAAAAACCAACTTAGAAATGCTGGAACAAAGCACAGTTTGAGATAGATTTTTTATCTTATTATACCCTTCACCACAGGTGGTGAAAAGGGTATATATAAGTTTGTCATTCCGTTTGTAATTTCTATAATATTGATGTAAGACCCTATAAAGTATATATTTTCTGGGTCCTTATGAGGAGCGAAGATGATTTATCGATGTCCGTCTGTCCGTTGAAATGGATTTTCCGAAGACCCCATATATGATGGAGACCAGGTTATTATACATTTATGTCACATATGATCCGGAATTGTTTGCTAATGGAATTCAGCAAGATCGGTCCACAAATGGCTGAGATATGAGTAAAAAACCCCGACTGCCTCAAATTTTTTCCTTCAAAGGTCCAATTATACGTGACATTACCATACCAACACTGTATTACCAACACGACACAAACATACCATACAAGCCAATTCAATTTTGGTTTCTACGGTCATACAGTGGCTATGGTAATACAGTTGGTAATGTGGTTTTTGTAGTTGTTTTTTTTTATAACCTTTACTACAAGTGGTGGATTTTATTTGTAATGTGTTTAATTTTACGCATACACATACACATTAATGCATGTATATGATATGCCGCTCAAATAAAGAAACAAACTCATAGACTCAATATATTTTAATCTAGCGCTTCTTCAGTAAAAGCATTCGTAGCCGAGTTGTTAAGTTATCTTCTGAGACTGATGATATTGCCAGTTCGAAGCCCAAAAAGGTTTTTTTTTCATATTTTTTATTTATTTTTTATATGTTCTAAAAAACGATTTTAAGATTATAAAACGAATTTCAAACATCAACTTTGGCAAAAGAGGAAACGGGCTTAGGTACATAAATAAATTTTTTGGCGAAATGAAAAGTTGGCGTGGCTTAATTAATATTTATTTATACCTATCTAAAGAACGTTATTTATGTATATAACTTTTTGTTCTTATCTCATCATGGTGAAGGGTATATAAGATTTGGCATAGCCGAATATAGCACTCTTACTTGTTTTTAATTCAATTCAATTCCGTTCAAGTACGGGCACATAAATAATCCGTTATTGAATCAAGCATTCTGTACTTGATTTAAGGAAATCCGTACTTATCGTAGACAGAAAAAAATAAGAAAAAATTTGTGATGCTAATTAAAAAATTAATTGAATTTTTACCAGTAAACCAATTAATAGTATCAATTAAACATTTAATTTACGTGATATTAAATATTTAATTAAAACTGATTTTGTCTTTGATTCGATTGGTGGAGAATTTTTTTCTGTGAACTATAACGTAACATTTTTTTTGTTATTGACTGTAATACTTTGTCAATACATTTTCAATATTTACCATTTATCTGTAATCATGTGTGGAAAATAGGCAAACACATACACAAATTACAATCACATTTATATTTCTACATTTATTTTACAGTCAATCATGTGCATGAAAAGAAAAAGGGATAGAAATCATAATAACGCATGATTATTGTGGTAAAGGGAGAGTAAAAGGATGAAAACACAACTCAAAAAACCAAAACCCTTTTTTTTTGTCTACTTTCTCATATTGTTATCGCTGCTGTTGTTGCAGCTGTTTTATTGTTGATGTTGTTGTTGTTGTTGCTGCCGTTAAAAGGGTTACCTGTTTTATCTTTAATATTTATGTTTGATTTGTATTTTTCTTGAGCATAATAAATTTTGTTTTTCACAAACTTTAAGGAGAGTTAAGTAAAATGTAAAAATTGTCTTTAAGTAACACAGGAAGTGTCGGTAAAACATCAAACCATGTCGAACAAATAAACAAAGTTATTTGAAAACACAACAACCTGACGCTTTCATTAGAAAAAAGGTGTTAAAATAATTTCTTTAAATATTAATGAAAATCTAAGTGCTATGAAGTTTAAGTGTCTTGCCGGATTGACAAAGTGAGCTTTGTATTAAATTTACTGTTTTATAAAAAAAATATACACTGAGCAAATTCTTTAGGGTTATGTTTGCGAAAAATTTGACAAAATATACATTGAGCAAAATCTTAAGGGTTATGTTAACGAAAAACTTTACAAGATCCTAAATGAAAAATAAACAACTATCAATTTCTTATAAAAAAAAAATAATGAATAAATTTCTGTTAAGGTAGACTTAAATGGTAGTGTATTGAGTTTATTAAAGCACAATTAATAAAAAATTTGTAAAATTTTCAAATATTTCGTTAAAAATGGCAATATCGTCTTACAATTTAAATTGCAGTGTAAAAGTTCGATTCCGGCCACAATTTTGGTGTTTAATAACAACGAACTGAACGTCTTACTTACGACTACTTGGTAAATTAAGTTAGAATTTGACTCTAATTGTACTTGGAACACACAGAAAAAGAACATGGTTGAACCACATTATGTTCCCCGCCTTGACCACAAGCAAAACAATTGTAATTTTAAACAATACTAGTGTCGCGATTAGTAACACCTTTTTTATATTTAGCCCTCCGATGAGTGACAGTTCTGAACTTCACGGCCGTGTGAAAAGGTCCCTACGGACCTTTTTTGTAAATCATGTTTTTTTCATATAAAAAATTTTTTTTGGATTTTTTTTTTTGTTTTTATTGTTTATAACTAAATTCTACATACAAAACTTTATTGCTTTCAAGGAAAGGCACAATATTCTAATTTTATACTACTAGCAATAAACCAGTTCTTAGAATTTTTTGTTCTTAGTATTTTGTTCTTAGTATTTTTTGTTCTTAGTATTTTTGTTCTTAGAATTTTTTCTTAGAACTTTTTGTTTTTATCATCATCCCTAATGTCTTTGAGTTTAGGTCTTTGTGTTCAGAACAAGTAAATTTTGTGCTGAAACAAGAAAAAAATTATAATGATAGTGAAATTCAGTACAAGGTCAATACGGACCTATTCACACGTCCGCGTACTATTCTCACTAAAACCTCAATAACTCCTAAAGTAATGATCCGATCGGCTTGATTTCGGCTTGATTCCAAAAGATGCGCAACAAAATGCTCTTTGCATACAGAGTAACTTTGGAGGGTTGTAGTGGCCGAAGTAGGAGTAATTTCAGTTTGAAAAGGCAAAAAGGTCCCTAGGGACCTTCTCACTCATCGGAGGGTTAACAATCAAATTTTTACCTCCCTTTGAAGCTTTAAATATGATTAAATTTTAGAATAAAATTCAGTACAACAATAATAAATTGTTTTAAAACATTGTACCCCGTATTCCAAAACAATTAATAAATTTAACAAATGCTTATTAAGTAAAATTTTAATAAAAAAGTTGTGTTGTAAACCTCTATTGAATTTAAAATATTTTTATGAATACGGCAGTATATGATAAATTTAATAAATAATGTGCCTTAAAGTTTTATAATCGTAGTAGTTTTGTATTCTATAATTGTTAAATGATTATCAATTTTTTGCTTTGTTTACTAAAAATTCTCATATTCTCAAAAAGTAATTTAAATTTTTGGGAATACAAAATTTTAATTTCAAAAGAAATGTAAGATGAGATAAACCCACTGTTTATTGTTGATGTGTTTTGTTTAAACTTTGATATTATTACAAGTAGAACTGTTGCTATAAGTCTTATACGCTTAACAGTTTTATTTGGTTTAATATCTTTAGTTTTTCTTAAATCTTTATGGATGAAGTTTCCTGATGATCTGGCCTAAGCAACCAGTGAAATGCGCATAGGAATAGCTTATCCCATCAACAATAAATTTCAAGTGTTTTTATCAGTAATAAAAACTGGGAATTAAGCACGAATAACAAAATCTTTTGAAATTCTCATATTCTTTTTCTTTAAATTTTTATTTTTAATTTTAAATTGAATACATGATCTTACCGAAGTAAACATGCAAGGAAAACAGAAATAATGCTGGATTATACACATTGAACAAGATCGAAGAAATGAGTAACTATAATAGAGTTGATATTGACTTTTTATGGTTCATTTAAACCGATTTGTACCGATATTATCATTGCTAAATCCAACTACAGTCTGTTTCTCGAAGAATATGGTTACCTCTAACCATGTTTTTATCTGCATGAACATAGGAGAATTTTATTTGAATAATTTTTTTAGTTATTTTTAGCTTGACAAAAATAACATTGATTAATTCATCACTCTGGCCAAAGAAACAACTACATCTTTTTTTACTAACATTTGCTTATTTTGTGACTTAAAAAGAATAGACATTTTGTAATAACAAGTTAATGAAATAAAAGCAATTTTCATTTAAAAATCGTAAAAAAAGAACTAATAAAAATCTAATGAAAAATTAATCAAATTCATTTTTTATTAACTAATTGCACTGTGCTAATTTAATTTGAGTGCGCTGATTCCAGTGGTGCCTACCGTTTTTTAAGGTTAGCTCTTGTTTTTGAGGTATACCGTTGTAAAAAATTTTTCAATTTATACTTTTTGCAAGAAATCGATATACAGTGGTCTTATCTACGCACTGTAAAATTCTTAGATCAATTTCTCTAGTATTTTGCCAAAACAAAACCCCCTTTGTACATAAGAGTACATATAAAAAGAAAACAGTTTTTTGTCTCTTCTGGAACCAGTGCGATATATTCGCGTATCTCAAAAACGGTTTATTTTATTGAATAAACAAAAAAAATCCGAAATTCCGCAATAAAATTATCTTTAAGTAAGGCTAAACTTTTTTTAATCTGCGCATTCGTTTTTTTTTTTTTTTTTGGGAAAAAAAAAGAATATTTTTTAGCAAAATTTTAAAATGTTGGTTTTTTTAACACGGCATAAAAAATGCAGCTATGCTGTTAATTTTTTCTCAACGTTTAAAAAACCAACAGTTCCAAACAAAACAAGCCGTAAGTAATTAAAACAATTTTTGATTTTATTCACAAAAGATAAAAAATCATTTGTCATTGGACAAAAATAAACTGTTGCCTTTACTTTTGATTCATTAATGAAAACAGTCACAGTGAAGGCAAAAGCAAAAAACCAAAAGTTGAACACAACAAAGAACATCAGCAGTCGACATGTTCGGAAGTGTTTGGTTTGATAGACTGAGGTCCGTTTTCACAACTTAACGATAGCTAAAGGTAGGTTTTAATCGGCCGTATAAAAAGTGTTCCATTATTACAACTTTACTTTAACCTACCAGGTAGGATGAACCCTAATTTACTTTATCTCTCACTTTAGGTTAAAGTAAAGTTTTAATAATGGAACACTTTTTATAAGGCCAGTTAAAGTCTACTTTTAGCTATCGATAAGTTGTGAAAACGGGCCTGAAACTTTTAAAAAATCCCGTAGTTAACGAAGATGGGACGTTGTGTTTGTGTTTTTGTTTTCCATATAATTTTTTTTTTAATACTAAATGTGAACATAAATACATACATATGTATTTATTTTAATGCTTAACAATCTTTTTAATTTTTTGAAATTAAATATAACTTTATACCTATAGCATTATTCGTTTTAATATACATATTATGTATGTTATTTCTTTGGTTTATTAGGTTTGTATTTTAAAAGTTCTCTGAATTTTGAAAAAGTTTATTTAATTTCACTAACGAAAGAATTTTTGGTATGTACAAAAATAACAACAGTTTCTTTTTTTCTTTCAACAAGTGATTGAAGACATAATAGGAAAATGCACTTTAAACTGCAAAATCAAAACAAAACAAAAACACAAACAAAGTCCCATCTTCGTTAACTTCGGGATTTATTAAATGTTTCAGTCTGTCAAATCAAACACTTCCAAGCATTTCGAGTGCCGATGTTCTTTCTTGTGTACAACTTTTCGTTTTTTGCTTTTGCCTGGACTACAACTGTTTTCATTTGATGAATCAGAAGTAAAAGCAACAGTTTAATTTCGTCCAATGAAAAATTAAAAAGTGGAAGAAAAAGCAATTTTTTTATTTTGACTGCAGTTTTTTAAACCCTGCAGAAAACGCCAGCGCAGATTAAAAAAAAGTTTAGTCTTACTTTAAGGTTATTCAGTTTAAAGTATGAACATTTTTTTTCGGTTTTTTCACTTAATTGCATAAAACTTTCTTAAAGCCTCATTAGCAGGGTTACCGTTGGAATTTTAAAAAAAGTCGCACAAAAAGTCGTTTTTAATACAAAAAGTCGAACAAAAAAGTCGTTTTCTTAAATTTAAGACTCAAACTTTGTTTAACATTTTAATAACTTTAATTTAATTACCACCCGGGTGACAATTTCTTAAATTTGCTGCAGTTAAAAGACATTTTTACTTAAAGAACAAATTGTTAAAAAAAATTTGTATGACGAAAACTTCTTTGAAAAAAACCGAAAAAAAGTTGTATGACGATAACTTGTTCTCATCGCTTATAGACATGCATTGGTAAACGATGTACATAAAAATCTTTGGTAAGGCGATGGTTAATCAAAACAACATAAAACAAAAAACAATTAAAACGATATAAATAGCTAAGAAATAACTCGTCAAAAATGTGTTTAAATACCCTTTTGTGTATTAATTTAAAATCTGATTGATTTTTCATAATGTGTTTGTATATACTTTAATATATGTATAAACTTCACGTTTTATGTTTTTTAACTTTTTTTGTATTTTCGCACAAGTTCATTACTTGGCATCCAACCTTCTATCTCAGTATCTAGAAAATTTGGAGTTGATAGCATGGGCTCACAAGTTTCTACTTTTAAACTGTTGGTTAAGTTGTTTTTCATTAATTCTAATTTTGAAAAAAAATTTCAGCACACGCACTGTTATCCGGTAGAGTTAATACATGCGCTACTTATTTGTCTAAATTAAGGTACAATGGTTAATTAAAAGCAATTTTTAAGCTTTTTATTGTATGCCAAAAATGGTAAGCATTTGTAATTTTAAAAATGTAATTGTATGATTTATCCTTGGATTCACTTGCTAACAACTTAAATTCGTTAATAAAAGCCTGTGTAATTAATAACATTTTTAAATAAAGATATGAGATCCATAGCGGTAAAAAAGTTGTTCTTAAAACGCTTTTAATAATAATGCTGATCATCCAAGATTGGCATGGAAATTCAATGAACACGATACAAAACAAGACATATACAATACATTCGAAAAGCAAAATTTTTCGAACGCAATTTCGATTCGAAAGTTAAACCGTACTGCGTAACTCGTTCGAAACGATGACAGAGTTGTATTTATAAACAAATGGGAAATTTGATTAAAAGTTGGTAGCACTGCTGTTAAAATACCAAAATGGACGAAAATATCCCACAACAAAACAAAAAATAAATACTATTCAATGTGTGAAAAATATTATAATTGTGTTTTTTAATAAAAATTGATTGTATTTCCTTGTGGTTTGAAGAGTCAACAGAAAAAAACCAACCATTACTTTATACTGCTTTTTGTTTGTAAATGAAATTTTTTTTTTAAATTTCAAGACCACAAATATTAAAAAATTTTCAATAATAACGTTAGTACACTCTTATTTCATATCAATTATAATATTATAAGGTTTAATTTGATTGTTTTACACTATTATTTATCTTGAACTTTGTCATTTGCACTTTGTCACTAACAAAATAGCTTTCGAACAATTTCCTAACGCTTTTTACATAACTGACGCTCGTTTTCGTAATACGGAGTTGGAGTTTCGAATTTTTATAGTTCGTAATAAAGAGTTGCCGTTACGAAAGGAATTTTTTGTTTTCGAAAAGGTATTAACAACGTCCGTTCATTCGAAATAAATAGTACGAAAATCGTAATACACAGTACAAATTGTTTGAACTCGTAAATTATTTCTTTCGAATATAAATATGCGGTAACCCCCCCGTTTAGTAGTTGAAATTGTCTGGATACAAAATAATCACCTGATCAATCGAATGAGGTTACATATCCCGGGGAATGTTTAAAACAAAATTTATATTTTTAAGGTAAAATATGTGAAATTATGCAGTGTAAGAAAAGTACTTCACTTACAAAAAAGGGGCTAAAAGTCGCAAAAAGTTGGAAAAAGTTGCAAAATTAGACGATTTTAAAAAGTCGCACAAAAAGTGTCAGAGCGTCAAAAAGGTTGCAAATTGCAACCAAAGGCCGCACAACGGTAACGCTGCTCACTATGGTTTTAACTTTCGGTTCCCGTTCTGCGGCGTTATTTTCTGTAGCACACATTTTATAATTACTTTTTCTGTTTTAAAAAGAAAAAGATTTCAATCGTTTAAAAAAAAAAATATCACTTGTTTACAAAAAAACTAAAAATTTGTATACCACAACCAGCTATTGAATTATATTTTCAACAGATTTGTCCATAAAAAAACAAAGAACATATCGAGTAATGAGCGATAAGACTCATTTTAATCTGAACGGTCGCCTCAATAAAAATATGGGACACCCAAAATCCAAGAATAATTGTTGCGTATCAAATGAACCCACTAAGATGCACAGTATGGTGTGGAATAACTTCAGAAAAGTTTTTTGGACCATATTTTTTCAAAAATGGCGAACAAGTTGCGGTTTATGTGAATGGCATTCATTACCGCGAGGTAGAGAACAATCCAAAATTGTGGTTCCAACAAGATGGAGCCACAGCGTACACAGCTCGACCAACTATGGCTCTTTTTTTGGCGATCATAATTTACTAATGCATCAACTAAAAATTTCAATTTTTTCACTTTTGGAAAATCGACACGTCGTTATATTCATGTCTACCCGCTGTAAAAATATCGTGCTATTTTGTCAACTTTTTGGTAATGAAACGGTTGGTTTAAAAATTCTTTTTCATATGCCTTTAAAGTAAAATTAAAAATTCTTAAATTTGAGTTTATACAGTATTGTTGAACAAGTGCGATATGTACCAACCATTTTTTTTTTTCGATATTCTATTTCAGTCTGCCAAACAACATGTTCAACAACATAGAAAACGATTTTTTCCTAAAGACTTTGTATTGAAATTATCAAAAAGAAAAACTTAAAATTTCAAACACAAGCAAGAGAAGAAATAAACTGCTTCTAGTCAATTGATTTTTCTTGTCTGATAGGACTTAAGACATTTTTTTATAGTTTCTTATATTTAGCTTTTTTTATTTAACGAAAAACTAGGAAATATTCATATGTATCTACACATACATATTAAACTATTGCTATCTTTGAGTGTTAATAAATGAACAAACTTTTACAGAGTCAAAGTCAAATTTTGCTATACGAATATACCAGTTCCTTTGTATTTTTGAATGCGTGTTTGTATTTATGTATTAGTGTCTCTTATATTGAAAGAGTATAAGAAATATAAAGAAATTTTTAAAGTTCAAATATGTTTTTTTTTTCTTTTTAATAAATATTTGTCCTTGGCCATTGTAATGAGCATTAAGAACAAAATGACATGTTTTTCATTTTACCATGTTAAAGAAGCTGTTTTATAATAAAATTTAAGTTTTTTGTTCTTAAATTTAAATTCCCTTAAAATAAATAAGAAGATTTGTTTTAAATTATCAATTTTTTCAGTAGTAATTCCTAGTTCTAGTATTTCAAAAAAAATTTCTTTTTCCCATAAAATTTTTTTGAAATATTTCATTTAACGTAAATATTTTTGTAATTTTTATTTTCTGTTTAAAAATCTGGCCTCCATAATTGTAATTTACAATTCCTTGGTATTTTGATTTGTTCTTTTTTAAAAGTTGACGTAATTTTTTTTTTTTTTAGATGAAATTTGTGTTTCCTAAAACTGTCTTACATATTTTAGGTTAAGCCAACAAAGTCTCTGTATATACATACATACCTACAACACACACATATACATGAAATTTTCGTTCTTTTATGAATACTGGTAACTCAATATGAGGTATATTTTTTAAGTAAGAGTTTTTTATTTACTAGCTTTTTTTTGGCATATAAAGTGATATTGTGTGATGAACAGAATAATAAAATTGTCTAGAAACACTGATGATTGTATGTACCTCCAGAAACAAATCTTTCCTTGTAGTTGGATGGTGCTTATTATCTAACACGGATTCAGTTAAAAACAAGTCAGAGTGCTATATTCGGCTGTGCCGAATCTTTGATACCCTCCACCGACAGTTCGAATATTTTAGGAGAGATATCTATATGATATCTATTTATTATTAGTTTTTCTTTATAAAAAACCGACGTCAGCACTAAAATTGGTTGCGGCGTAGACCTATATTAAATTATTGACCGTCAACCAGAAAGATTTCTTCCTTTAGTTTTTTTTTTTAGTTTTTTCTCGTCATATGAATCTAAGTTGGAAGAAATTTTACCGTAATATCTACTATATCTGCAACGGTTTTAGGCGTATTTAATTAGTTTACCGGAGTGGACTTTATATGGGGCCTATAGTAATTTGTGGACCGATCATCACGAAATTTATAAGTGCGATTTCTAGTCCTATAAAACTGTGAAGTATTAAATTTTATTCTGATAGCATTATTAATTACGGTTTAAGGCGTACTAAACTGTTTTCCGGGAGTAGGGTTTAGGGGGCCTAGGGTAAATCATGGACCGATCATCATGAAATTTATTAGTGTGATTTCTAGTCCTATAAAACTAAATAAAAATCAAATTTTGTAATGATAGAATTATCTATAACGGTTTTAGACTTACTAAACTGTTTTCCGGGAGTAGGGTTCATATGGGGTCTAGGGTAAATCATGGACGGATCTTCACGAAATTTTACAGCGTGATTTCCAGTCGAATAAAACGATTTTTTCAAAACTTCAAGCAATTTCACACCAAGTTTGTACATTTGTTTCGTGTTTTCAACAGACGGACATGGCTTAATCGACTTAAAATTACGCAAGGAGCCAGAATATATGTACTTTATGGGGTCTGAGATGAATAATAAAAGAGTTTCACACGGAATGACAAAATTCACAACTGATTGTGGCGGAGGGTATAAAAATAAGCAAAGGCCCAACTATGATATGCTTAAGTTGGCTTAAGCATTTGTGCTGATCCATGTGATTCATATGTGTCGACCCAAATTGAACTTTAGAGAAGTTTTTGTAAAATTTTATAAAACTGTAATTTGCTTAAGCAAAGTGCGAAACAGATCGCACTTTCCGTACGGAATCAAATATTTTTTGATTTTGTTTTTTAAGTGCATTTGAGAGGCTTTTCTTTATTTTTTAACAGTAGCTTAAGCAAGCTTATGCATATTATAGTTGGGCCTTAAGAGTGATAAATTCGGCTATGCCGAATTTAATATACCCTTTGCCGTGGTGCGATAAATGCGGAAAGTTATATAAATATTGTTTTAAAGTTAAAAATATATTAACTTTGTGCCACGCCCACTTGTCCAATCCGGCTCACATTAACAGTTTACAAAAAGATTTACAAATATCTATAATGTATTTGTATGGGAAGTACAACGCCCACTCGTCCAATCCGGCCCACATTTTGTCGGTTGTTGTGAATTGATAACCAAGATGATTGTACCTAATTTGTAAAATTTGGCTCCAGCCTTTCTCCAGATATAAATAACAATATAATTAAAAACCAACAACGAGTTATTTATGGGTAAACTTAGAGGCTGTCGTGGTTTTTTTTGCTCATATCTCTACCATTTGTGGACCGATCAGACTAGATTTCAAAAGCAAAATTCTTATTAGCATATCCGACATAATTAAATACTAACAAAGTCCCGATCATATCTGGGGTCTTCGGAAAACCCATTTCAACAGACCTACGGTCAAACGGATTTGAACTTCTCGTCTCATAAGAATCCGGAATATATGTAGTTTATAGGGTCTTAGATCAAAATTGCAGAAATTACAAACGGAATGACAAGCCTATATACACCTTTTTACCTCCGGTGAAGAGTATTAAAATATAAAGTTTAGTCAGGTAATTGGAGAGTGATCTATTTTTATTTATTTTCTTGGGAATTGCGCATTGGTATCTCGAGTGTACAAATATCTCATGGAATTGGACTCTCGGGAATCGACAGATTGCTTAAGTTTACGATTAGTATTTCACTTGATATCATGGAGTCAAAACCCTAAAAAAAAAAAAATTTTTAATTTAAGTAATTTCGAGTGAAAAAAATTTTAAAATGTCATCAACAAATAAAATTATCGAAATTGGAACGATGCCAAAGCATCCCAAAGAGACACTTTTTAGTGTGGATTTTGTGCTGGCGAATTCGTTGGTCCCTATTTCTTTGAGGACGACGTTAGCCAGCCCATCACTGTTAATGAAGAGCGCTCGATGATTACCAGGTATGGGCACCACTACATTGAAAGCTTTGCGTGTGTGCCATTGTATTGGTTTGTTTACGTTTGCTTTTGTTGGTTTTATGCTCTTTGCTCTTTGTTTTTTGTGTATGTATACACATCGTTTGCATTTGCCGATACATGATGATTACCAATATATGTAGCGGATGTCAGACTAAAATGTATTTACACTGGGAACGTGGCCACCAATTAGATCGGCTGTGATGGACAGTAAAATTACCAGGCAATAATATTTGATGGTCTTACTGGAAATATTAAAACTTTAGGTACCTAATACAAAAAAACATCTTAAAAATCACTACACTAAGAGAAAAATCACGTTCTAAATTAGGGAACAAAATTCTTGCACTAAAATTGCAGGAATTTTTAGAAAGAATTCTGGAAAATCAGAACATAAATGAAATGGTGTTTATAACCATACCAATGAGTGACGAATTATAACAGCTGGCCGATGGACAATATGATGTAATCAGCATGCCGTAGGAAATTGCATCCGAGTTTTTAGACAACGCATTGTTAAACAACTCTCTTCAAGAGTTTAAAATGGAGTCTGTTTTCAGGTATCTCAAGGGTAAGTAATCCTTCTTATTTATATGTGCAAATAAAACAAATTTTAAATTCATAGATTTATTTCACCACCTGTTACTTGACATTAAATTTACTTTTTTCAGACTCAAAAGTGACTTTTTAAAATTTGCAGTACATGAAGAAGGAAGTCATAAAAGAAGGGATTCCTCCTCTGAATGGAGTTCCAGAGATTCCAAGTAAATGCACTTCCAGTCTTATGAAATTAGTTCTTTACTCTTTTTCATTTCGGATTTTACTATCCATCCTCTATATTTATATCCAATTTACTTATGTTACACCTATTTTAATATAAGTATTTATGTTACATTATGATTGCATTACATTATCATTGCGGTTTCCTTTTTTTGAATACATATACATATGTTATAGCCTGTTCATCGATTTCGAACGTCATCGTTCGCATAGAAAATTACATTTAAAACAAAAACAAAATTCGAACATTGTACGAACGAAGTTAAGTTAAAAAATTAATTTTGGTTTTAGTTTTTTAGAGAGAGTATTCATAAAAAATATTTTAAATTAAATAGAGGATTACCAGAAAGATTTTCTATGAAAACTTTATTAAGTAAACGTACGTTGAATTTAATACTCGTTTTTGAATACGGGAAATAGATATTTAAATTTAGCTTTAAAGACATATCGCACTGGTTCCTCTAAAGGGGGTTAACTCAAAATTTATGATTTTCAGTAGAGACAAAAAACTGTTTTCTTTTTATGTGAACTCTTATATTACAAAGGGGGATACAATTGTATTTTTTTTTTTTTTTGCAAAATACTAGAGAAATTGATCTAAGAGTTTAACAATGCATATTTCTGACCCGTGTACATCGATTTCTTACAAAAAGTGATAATTAAAAAATTTCGAGTTGACTCTCTTTAGAGGAACCATTGCGACATGTAGAATTTACAAATTATAGGAAACTTATAAGGTTTCACCAAACCAAAGGAAGTAGAGAGGGAAGGGAAGGCTCTTAAAAAAACGTTACCATAAAATGTGAAAAACTTTCAGGTGTATAAGCATTTAAACCTGCTTTACCACGCTTAACCACGATGCAAAAAGTTAAACAAAATCAAGCATATTTTAACAACGACGTTATAAGTAAAGTTCATAAAAAAAATCTCTTTTTATACTTCAAACTTTGAGTATCATGCTCAAATTTCTTAATTTATAAAACTATGCAACGTACAGAGCAATAATAGGGTTATTCACACAAGGCTAATTATCTGATTATAGAGTTATGTAAGTATATCAAGAAAACAAAATATATTTAAAAAAATTACCATTTTGTAAGACATATCCAGCCCTAACTTAAGGTGACCATACTGTCACCTATAAAATTTGTGTCCTCTTTTTTCATAATCTGTCATCTTTATCATCTTTATTTTTAAAGCATGATAAATATTGTTCTTATTTTTATAAACTAAAATCAAAGTTATTTACGGGAATACAAAATTTATCATTAATACGATTTCTGTATGACGTGTATAGAAGCTAGCTTTCCCTCAACAATAAATTTCAGTGTATTTATCAAATATGAAAAATTGGGAATTTAGCACGTCATACAGAAATCGTATTAATAAATTTTATTTCACGGCAGTCACCGGTTTTTTTTTTTTTGCCAAATCGTATGGAAAATGTCGTGACATGCTTGTACTGTTCATACTCCTACTGAACACGCATACACTTGCAGTATGAAATTTTGAATAAGTTAGGCCGGGTTTATGAGATGTGGATTAAGTTTAAACTTAGTTTAATGTACTCGAAAATTCGGATTTTCCGGCGAAATGTGATTTTGTTTAATAATTGCGTTAAAGACCAACATTTTTAGCAAAACTAAACTGTTTCGTCAAAACTTCGTATACAAACTTGGTAATGGCGGCACAAATCTGTTTTCAGTTTAACTAAACCTAGTTTAACTGAGATCTCAAAAACCCAGCCTTAGTGCAATGAAGTTTTAAGTTTCGTTATTTTTTTTTAACTAATTTTTCTTATTTATAAATAAATGTAAATTTTTATATACATATGTTATTTATTTTTGATTAACTTTACATATGTATATAAATATGTTAATTTTTCTGTAAAATATGTCAAAAATCTTGAAGTCAAATAAATTGTTTACTTTTTTTCTTTATGTCCTCTATTTTTGTTCTCAAAATCTGGTCGCCTTACCTAACCGCGAAAATAACGTACGCGACATCCTTTTCAATTTTCGTCTTTTTAATAAATGACCTAATTGGCAACATAAGGTACCGTTACGATTTTATAGCAAGAACAATTTTATCGTTAGCGACAAATTTCATACATAATTTATATGAAGTAAAATAAAAAAAACTCTCTCCTGTAAAATTTGATTTTTGGCGCTAACGTTATTTTTGGGGTTAGGCTCGATATCATGTCGATTATAAAACGTTTTGGCGTCGAAGTCGATTTCCATTACATACACCTGTTACCGTGTTCTGAAATTCGCTTAAGCCAAATCACTATCGCTAAAAATCTATAAAGTTGATTTAGCGATTTCTGGCTACAAATGCAATACTGCAACGTGCATTGCTAAATTTGGCAATGCCATAACAATTTAATCCGCTGTAATTTAAGCATTTAATGTCATCGCTAAAATTCTAAATTTTGTATACTCTAAAGCATTTTAGCGATCAAGATTGAGCTTTAGCTAAGCGGATAAATAAAATCTAGCCAGCGTTGCCACTTTCTGAATTTTTATTACAAAAATTTACTATTACCGAATATTTGGATAATTTTTGAGCCCTAAAGCTTCGTTCATAATACAAAAAATTTACTATTACCGAATATTTGGATAATTTTTGAGCCCTACAGCTTCGTTCATAATGGCATTCTCAATTAAGAAAACGTTTGTTAATGTTGCCCACAACAATAAAACGTCTTTATTATTATTTTTTTAACATTTTGTTAAAATTTCCATTCAAAACTAAATATAATGGCGTTTACACCATTTATAATTTCATACAAACTGGTGCTGAAGTAGAAGAAGACTCAAATTTTTTAAAAATTTTAGTTACATTTTTGTTCGAAAAATGAAAGGAGAATATATGAAAATCTTTGGGAAGATAGAAGAAAAAACGAAATTTTTAATATTTTTATATAACTTTTGTGTAACGTCTACAAAATTTTATAGAATTTAAAAAAATCATGAAAATATTCTAAGATGGTAACATTGGATGCAAGCAACAAGCGATGACACAAACGCGTTATGTAAATGCTGAGGCGAGGCTGATTGGTTTTATTTCAGATATATGCAAGTGCACGTATGTGTGAGATTAAAAGAGAAAGAAAGAAAAAGTACTGTGTAGTTGTTTTGCCGGGGTCTGCTTTAGAGCTTCGAAAAGTGGCACCATCGATTCCCAAAGTAGGGCACCTCGGGCATTACAAAAAATAAAAAAAAAACAAGTTAGAGTGCTATATTCGGCTGTGCCGAATCTTTGATACCCTCCACCGACAGTTCGAATGTTTAAGGAGTAATATCTGTATGATGTCTTTTTATTATTATTATCTTAAACTGTGACGATTTGTTATTAATTATGGTTTTAGGAGACTAAACTGTTTTCCGGGAGTAGTGTTTATATGGGGCCTAGGGTAAATTATGTACCGATCTTCACGAAATTTTACAGTGTCATTTCTAGTCGAATAAAACGGACTTGTGCAAAATCTTATGTCATTCCGTGCATTTTTGCATCATTTATGTTAGTTTTTGTAACAAAATTATAATGTTTTTGAAGGTGGTGGTTCCACATTTTGATTCATAGCTCTGGTCCTACTGAACCGATTTTGCTGAAATTCAATCCCAAACTGCTTAGGATAACTACAAGCAATTTGACACCTAGTTTGTTTATTTCTTTTGAGTTTTTCGAAAGTGAGCGTGTTTTCAACAGACGGACAGACGGACAGACAGACGGACATGGCTAAATCGACTTAGAATTACTCAAGCAGCCAGAATATATACTTTATGGGGTCTGAGATGAATAATAAAAAAGTTTCACACGGAATGACAAACTTAGTATACCCTCTTCACAACTAATTGTGGTGGAGGGTATAAAAATTCTTGATATTGGCCCGTTTTTATAAACAGATGTTCTTATTTTTGCTATAACATTTTATTTTAAGATTTTTAAATCATATTTTCCTATGTGTTCTAAACTTTTAAATTTTTCAAGTAAATATGAAAGTTATAAAGAACCCAGACAACTAGGCGGAAGTCAAATTAGTATAACGTGTTTAAGATCAAAATATTTCGTTTCTAAATATAACACTCACTTACAACTTTCGAATGAAGTATCTATCTATGTGTATGCAAAGTTAAGGAAAGAAAATATGTTTTTTGTACTTGTGTTTACATATTTAATATTGGGGTTTTCCTTCAGAATTTCTCTGGAAATAAGCACATTAATTTTGGAAATAATATTTCAAAACTTGTGAAAACTACTTTGAAAACAACCAATTGATAAAGACACCCTTGAATTAAGAGATTGGATAGTACTAGAAATAAATAAATGCAAAAATAAATCTGAAGATTTATAAAAAAAATTCAAGGAACTAAAACCCTATTTACTATTTTGTTATATGTAAAAAAAGTACTGATTGAAAGTTTAAAAGAGCTCTTATGATTTTGTTTAAATGAAGCAACAAAAACAAAACAATTACATAAAAAAAAAATAACTTTTAAGTAAAAACTAAAGGAATTATTGTGAAGATTCGTTTAAGGACTTTAATGCTAATGCTAATAAATTAATGTGAAGCAAACTCTAGTATTTACAAAATGTTAAATTTCTATCGTTTTATGTTTCTTATTTAAATAAACGTCAGAAGTATTTTTAATATTTGGGAAGAAAACAAAATTACTTCTAAGCATTTGAAATTCATTTTAAGCTTCACACCCAGTATGTAGGTTAGGTTAGGTTACCGTGTTGGTCCCTAGCGTCACCGCGATGTACGATAACCCTCAATTAAAAAGGGTAGTTTGATGCGATGATACCCAGAGTATTCCACAGCCTCTTGACGAATCCACAGATTTCCCTTTGATATTGGAAGTAATAAATACCCAGACAGTTTGCTCTGGAGCGTAAGAGTGCTGGACATTAGCAGAGTATTTGCTCCACCGTCTCTTACTCCCCTGGTAACCCACATAAACTACAGTTGTTAGTAGTCAGTTGCCCCGCCCTTTTGGCGTACACTACCGTCCAAGAGTGACCCCTTATAAAACCTACTAGAAGCCTGCTGTTTCTCCTCGGTAGAAGAAGAAGTTTAGTCAACTTTGGATAACTCTGGATACCTTGCACGTTTTGGTGTTTTCCCAAACCGCCTCAGATTGTCTCCGTATAGTAGGGTCTGTATCTTCCTTAATATTATTCGTCTGCCACCTCGTTACCTTCTATGCCCTGGAGACCGCGAACCCAATAGATGTGTACTATTCTGTTGGAACCAAGAAGCTTAAAATATTCCGCAATACACAGTTGCTGACAGTAAACTGCAACTCCAACTCCCTCTTCCATTTTGGAACCATCAAATTAAAAACTGAAAGTCCTATGGTCAGATCGGAGTCTCGCCAAACAGCCGTCATCTTCTAAAGTAATATACGGTTTTCAATTAAAAATTAATCTCGAAATGATGTAGTCGCTGCTACAGTCAATAGCCCTTATAATAATGCCGTGACCGTAAGGTCTATACACAAGTTGTCCAGTCGCCCTTAAGCGGATCGAAGATTTCCTTTTACTCCATTCTGCTACCAGATGAATCGCTCATAGGATAACATCTAAAGCCTCAGTCGGTGTGCTACGCAAAGCTCCGGTGATTCTAAGCTCAGCGAGTCTCTGAGTGCCCACTAGCTTATTCCGGTATGATATCTTATCCAAGGCCATCCAGCACACTAGTATTCCGTAAAGTAAAATTAAATAAATACAATGTGTAAAAGCAGGGGTAGACCCCAAGTTTTGCCCAGCAATATTGTTGCGCTTTTGTTGCTTTTTTCACCCTTTCTTCCACATTTAGTTGCCAGTATTATTCCCAGGTACTTTGTGTGGTGTTTGTAATTCCGATATAATTTTTTCCAGACAATACTTTTTCTAAACAGTTCTCGAACTTTTATCAAAGAAGTGAAACTAGGCGCAAATAACGACATTCAATATCGATCAAAATTTCCATTTGAATTGTATTTTAATTTCGATTAATTTTAAATGTCGTAATTTGGCCCATAGTTCTCAATATTAAAAAGACTTAACCCTCTAATGCCTAAGAGTGTCTCAAGGCATGCTTTACAAAATTTCTACTAACGCCCAATATATAACTAATTTTTATTAATTTCCATTTTTTACAATTGCTTAAAGATCTAGAAAAATATTTGTAGAAGCTTCGAAAGCTCTTAAAGCATTGTAAACAATCTCGAACACAATGCTTTTGTTCACAGTGCAAACTTCATTCATGATGCTCAAATAATAAAATTGTTTTTTTTTTTTTAATTATCATAAACAAAACCAAATATTTTTAATTTGATTCATTACTTTTTATTTTCAATACAAACTAACAAACAGAATTCTCAAAATTTAAATGTGTTTTTATTACTAGGTACCCAAGGGTGCCTCAAGGTACTCCTAGATGTTTTCTCAACTGGAACGTAAACGACTCATCGTACGGGCTTACAAATATTTTTTTTGAATTCACAGGCCCAAAAATACCCTAAAAAATTGTTTTCATTATATGTTCCCATTTATTCTAAAACTTGGCATTAGAGGGTTAATTTCCTTGTAGCTTTTGAAATCTCACGTTTACCACAACAAATCACGGACGTTGCAAGTCTTCGAAGATGATATTGATGATGAAATCTCCAATTTCGAGCTGGATTTTTTACGAGTAACAACTAAAATTACCGTAAAACGAGCGCAATGTCTATTTGAGCGATATCATTTTTTTCAGTTATTTTCATCAATTTCACACGTTCAAATAAAATTTTTATTAAACTGGAGCTATAATTCATTTAGGTATGTACACAAAAATGGCAGCCAATTCGAATTATGACATTAATATTGCGCCAGAATCGACTGAACAAAACAGAATTATTTCAAGTGACAGTAAACTTTATTATTTCGTATTTTTCTTGAATGATGTCAGTGTGTTTATTTTGTTTAAAAGCAACGAGGCAACAGCAATAAATTATTTGTTTGCCTGGAACATAAAATTCGCCTAAGCCTATTGAATGCTTTTATTGGCTTTCGTCTGTTATTTCCGATTGCTGAAAAAGGACATATGCTGTTTGTACTTAATTTTAGCTGCTTTTGCTACATAATGAACCAAAAAGTAACAACATAATTTTCTAGTCAGGCTAAGACGAAATAAAAATGCTTTACATTGGAACCTTTATGACATTAACAGCCAATTTCACTTAGTTCAGTTAAAACTAACTATTTATTTAACTTGCAGTCATCAATATGTTTGTGACAGTTATAACAGATATTTTTTTATTATAACTGAAATATGGGAAACTGGCCGTAAATTATGTTTTCAAATAAAAAAATTACATTTTAAGAATTGTGAGTAACCTGAAGGGAACCTCCAAGTCGCCAGTTTTGCCGATTATTTTGGTGGCCATTTGGTGACACTGGTGACTTTGTCTATTCTTAAGAAAAAAGAAAGTTTTTTTAACAGCTCCAAAGTCAGTTAACAGTGAAAGTCCTGTTTTCCTTTTGAATGCATTGTCTGGTCTAAAGTTGGCCAGTAGTATTTATGACAAAGTCAAAAGTGAATCTGTACAGTTTTACTATTGACATTTCCTTCAGGGCATGTAGGTGTAAGTATTGAAATATATATTTGATTAATAGCAGTTTTCACTTCTGGAAGTAAAGTAACCTTGTTGACTTTGTTAATGTAGGGAAGGTACATTATCGCCACAACAAAATGCATTTAACTATAATTTAATTTACAAAAAGCTGGAAAAACCATGTGTGTTAAATTGACTAGATTAAAACAGAAGATTGTTATGTATTCAAACCAAAGAAAAGCAAAACAAAGAAACAGCTGATTAATTAGTTTACAAAACATACAAAAAATAGACTCACGTTTTTAATTATAAAATCGTAGTAAATATAACAGTGTTATAAACTTAACACAAAGTGTGAAAATCGCTAATCTAATGCTAAAGTTTATGCTCCAAACTCTGACTTTGTAAGCATTTTGCTAATGTCACAAACAATTTGATGAACAAATTATACCTTCTTTTAACTTTCTTTATACAGTTTATGTTTTGTTTACTTTGAGACATCCTTTTCCTTTAACATTTTTTCCTTTTCGCTACAAAGAAAACAAAATTGAAAGCTGAATATACTACAACAACAACAAAGGAAACTGTCATAATTCCCTAATAAATTTTCTATTGTTATCGCGTATGTATGTTTTTGTTTCCTTTCTTTAGCTTTACTGTCCTGTCTTTTTTATTTGGATTTTCTGCCTTTTTTGTTCAGTTTGTTTGCTTTTAGCGACAAAATTATTTTGTGCTGATCGCTTAGTTGAATGACTTTAATGTTCTTGTCTCGAATGTTAAATTCTTTTTTTTTTCTCTGCTGGTTTTAAAAGCGCTTAGATGATTTGCCTTATGGTAATTATTATAATAAATTTATGTAAAATGAAGTTGTTGTTTTGTCCACTTGTATTTTTTTTCGTTAGTAAAATACAACGTTATTTTATTTTGAATAAAGTAATAAAGGGTCCGCCAAGTCCAATACTCTACACCACTTTTGGAGTACAAATATGATTTTAGATGATTATGAGACATTAAGTACTAAGAAGATTATTTCGCTACAGTAATTTTTGTTTTACAAAATGCTGGTTAAATTCTATTTCGGAAAATAACACATCAATTTGGTTCATTTTAAATACCGGAAGATTCTATCGTTTAAGAAATTAGTATTTAAAGAATTTTATTTTCCTAAACAGACAGACGGACAGACATATGTACATTGATTTTTTCAGTTTAGTTGTTACATTACGATATAATCATCGATAAAGTATATGGGTAATCCCATATCAAATCGACCAAGAGTGGGCCCGACCCCTATCGATTTAAATGAAATTTGGTGAGGAGGTTCCTTTTGTACTATAAGGAACATAATATGTTCCTTATAGGAATGCATACATTTGACCCATCTTGAAACATCTACGCACTTACCATACAAATATGGAGTTTTATTAACTCTTTGATTTGGACCCTGCAGCGCGTAGGATGTTCCTGATGGGTCAAATCTATGACCAACCCCACCTTATTATTTATTGCGGAGTTTTGGTTTTTATTATTTATTTAATAAACTAAACCGTTTTTGAGTTACGGGAGTATATGCAGTGCAACCTCCTACATTTTCGAAATAACAGTATATCTTGAAAATAAAAGCTAACCTAAAAAAAAAACGTAAGCACCACTGGATTCAGCGTGCCCCAATTAGGGTAAAATGCCAGGTGCCCGGCTTTTCTTTTTTTTATAACTAGCACAGTGAACTTATTGCTCAAAATTACAATATTAAAATTCCATTTTAAGATTATTTTTTTAGAGGTTGCGAAAGAAAAAAAAATCATATCTTAAAAAAGAAAAAACCCCCTCCTTCAAAGTTTCAGGATTTTTAAAGAACAGTTTGAAGTATTATATAAAAAAACATTTAAATAAAAAAATGGGTTTTTGAAATTTAATATTTCCCAGATATTACATATTTAAAATTTTTTTTTTTTTCAATATATAGTTTGTAGCCCCTAGTATTCTTTTTAAAATGACATTAAAATCATCTTCGTATGTAAAGTAGTTTTCGAAATATTGAAGAAATAAGCTCAACACATTTGGCTAAATATGCGAAATTATGACATTTTGAATATGACATAACTTTTGAAAAAAATGTTTTAAACTTTTTTTCGTTCATATATGTTCCTTACAGGATAAAAGGAACCGTCTCACCAAATTTCATTAAAATCGAAAGGGGTCGGGTCCCACTGTTGGGACACTCAACAAAATTTTACAGTAACTAATTGTAGTTTATTAAAATTGTTGTCCGTAGAGTTAAAAATTAATGAAAAAATTATTATTTCTTTAAGAAATTATATTTTTAACTGTTTTTATATGTAGTTTAAAAAAACAAACTACAATAAAATAACGAATTTCAGTGCTGTAAATATTTGCAGTTGTTTTTTTTTTTAAATAAATATGAAACTGAAATACTGTAAATAAAAGTTATTTAAAATGAATTAATTTTTTTTTCTATTTTTTAAAGCAAGATAAGTTCACCTGGTGTAAATTCGTCTTGGTACGAAAGAAAAAAAAAACATAACACTTTCAAATTTTATATTCTGAATATTGCTATATAAAATACATATTTAAATTTTCTATTGTCAAAAATTTGCAATACTTAAAATTATAAAATAAGTATGGAAGAAATAAAATTTTAATAGATGTGCTAAAAAAATGCAGAATTTGCATTGTGACGTATTTGTAAGTATGTATATATTTACATATGTATATGTACGTATGTTGCCAATTTGATTTTTTAAAAAATAAAAATACTGCCGTTTTACAGTTGGATTCCTCTGCTGATTCCTCATTCTTAATAAGGTGACTTGGAAACAAAAAGATAATTTTTGCATTAGAAAATAGGTAAGTGGAGCATATTTAGCACCGTTAGAACCAGATTGATCTAGGAGACATTTCTATCAACAATGGCCAAGAAAAAGCATAATTCCTTCATGCCACACTGATGTACTCTTAATCTTTATTGCTTTCGTTTTTGAAAAAGTGCGAAATTAGGGACCGTTTTGTTAATGAAGATAATACGGTAAATATAAACATAATGTTGTGCATAAGTTTTTCTTTTTTAAGGTTTTCACACAGAATCTGGAGTAATAAAGCAAGTTTGCCATCAACATCTAATGTATCCTGTTATCAAGTTTGTAATTAAAAAATTCGTTCTTAATGTAAATCTATGACATGTAATTTGAAAAAAAAAATCAAAAAATAAAAATAAATTACATATGATTGTTTGTACATACAAAGAAAGAAAAAGATTTGGTGTTTTGAAAAATTTTTTATTTCAAATGATGGAGCAGTAGGTATTACTGCTTTGGTAAAAACAAATAAAAAATCAGTAGTTTGAAACGAATTTGATGGTAGAAATATGTCAGTTAAAAACTAATGATAAAATATTCGTTTTTACTGTTGTGTGGTTCGTTTTTGTGAGGTAAATCAAATTGAAAAATAGTTATTTTTACAGAACTTGCTGGTTACAAAATCCACATTTAAAAATAATTAAAAAAAATCATTTGTTTTAAATGAAATTGTAAATGATCCATTTTTTAATTGAATTTTCAGTTGTTTAAATGATTTTTCGTTTGAGTTTAACGACATAATTTTATGAGTGCATATATCTATATTAGACTGTCCCAGGAAATTTTTTTTCGAATTCAGATATGAGTACCCTCCGAATTTTTTCCTTTTGATCCGAATAACCGAAATATGAAATATTATTGTGATCGGATTACGCTTACCAGTGCCGACTTGAAGTCAAAGTTTAAGATAAAGGCCAGTGTGAAAGCCATAGAATAATCTTGGAATTTAAAACCTTCTTTTAATTTTACTTGTGTAATACACATTTATTTATTAAAAATATGCTAATATTCAGTGTTTTCTGAATCCTCTAACCACGCCCACTACAACCCCCCCCCCCCCATGCTGGTACTGTACTTTTGCCCTGCCACAAGTCCTAAGTTCCTGCCTAAGACCATCTGGACATGGTAAGTGATATAATGTAGACAAAAAAATATATATATATATTAATTTTAAAGTTTTAGATTTTATTATCTTTATTCATTAAATTTTCTTTTTAAAGTTTGTTTATTACAGTCCGGATACATCTGCCTGTGTTCTTGTACACAACGTAGTAAATATTGCTTTTGCTCCTCTTCAGCTGTAATTAAGCCATGAAAATCCTTCACTAACTTAACCGCACTTTCAGCAGTATCATTAACCGCTCTCAGTGCATTAACTTTCTCTTTACTTTCTCTTTAGCTCTCAGCTTAAAATATCAAAGCGAGATAAGGAGGCTTTGTTAGATGTCTGCCTTTTCATCGCAACAACATACGTCAAACCTTGGGTAAAATGTATTTTAGCTGTAAAAGCACCTTACCCAGATATGTGTTTTTTGAAGGCTTTGAAAGCTTATGAAAAAATTGACAAATGCCTTTCAAAAGCAACGTTGCAAAAGTTTTGCCAGCATTTATGGTACTTGACAGATGAAGTATGTATGTTGTCTCTATTTGACGATGATGTAGATCAAAAAACTAAAGCGAAAATGGTGGCTAACTTAAGGAATGAAATTCCGTTAGCAACAGGTAAACGCTACATCCCATCGAAAGAAGAACTTTGCGGCTCACTTTACGGTTAGTCTTGCATATACTAATAATAGATTTCATTTCTTTCAATAAATACTTCAATATACAATTGATAACAGTTTTCCCTTTTTATTTTTAGACAAAAATATAGATGACTTTATTTCATTTAAAAGCAAATCCTTATTTAATCGGCTTAAAATCGACGACAGTTTTCTAAGCGAATGTCCCACTACGTGGCAAACTAATGCATCATTTCAGCAAAGTAAAGAGAAAGTTAATGCACTGAGAGCGGTTAATGATACTGCTGAAAGAGCGGTTAAGTTAGTAAAGGATTTTCATGGCTTAATTACAGCTGAAGAGGAGCAAAAGCAATATTTACTACGTTGTGTACAAGAACACAGACAGATGTATCCGGACTGTAATAAACAAACTTTAAAAAGAAAATTTTATGAATAAAGATAATAAAATCTAAAACTTTAAAATTAATATATATATATATTTTTTTGTCTACATTATATTACTTACCATGTCCAGATGGTCTTAGGCAGGAACTTAGGACTTGTGGCAGGGCAAAAGTACAGTACCAGCATGGGGGGGGGGGGGGTTGTAGTGGGCGTGGTTAGAGGATTCAGAAAACACTGAATATTAGCATATTTTTAATAAATAAATGTGTATTACACAAGTAAAATTAAAAGAAGGTTTTAAATTCCAAGATTATTCTATGGCTTTCACACTGGCCTTTATCTTAAACTTTGACTTCAAGTCGGCACTGGTAAGCGTAATCCGATCACAATAATATTTCATATTTCGGTTATTCGGATCAAAAGGAAAAAATTTGGAGGGTACTCATATCTGAATTCGAAAAAAAAAAATTCCCCATACAAGCTTGGGACAGTCTAATCTATATATATTCTGGGCACTTGTGAAGTTCTAAGAGGATCTAGCCATGTCCGTCAGTCTGTTAAAAGCATGATGCAGGTGCCAGCAATAATTATTATATAATTATTAAGAAAGCTGAAATTTGGTGAAAATGATTTCTGGATAACAGATTTACTCCTTATTAAAAGTAGTTAAAATATTTCTTTTGTTTAATTTAGCCCAGTAAAAAAGTTTCCCCGGAATAACATGTTTGGCATTATAATGGTTATACATGATGATCTAAAGCAACTTTATTAAGCACAAATAAATAATAATGGTTTTAATAGAATGGCACAAGTTTAATCATAATAAAACAAGGAAATATACTTTTTATATCAATGAAACGACATTTATTGGAAAGAACATTTATGAAATTAATGTTTAATTATGATTTCTGCCATGTGACACCCACGGCTGGCGCGTAGAAGGCGCAATCTGGAACATCAATTTCCAATAACTTTTCGAAGCATTTGTGGCCGTATTTTGCCGATAACTCTTTGAATGTTAATTTCCAGGTGTTTAATTGTTTGTGGTTTATCGACGTAGACGAGGGTCTTAACACAATCCCAAAAAATAAACCAATGGAGTTAAATCACACGACCTTGGTTGCCATTTAATTGTACCATTACTTGAAATTATATTTTCATCAAAAGTTTCTTTGAGTAAATTAATTGCAGCGCCCGCTGTGTGGCATGTAGCTCCGTCCTGTTGGAATCACATGTCAGCAAGATTAATGCAACGTTATTAAGGCACTAAAAATCATGTTCCTATACCATTCACCATTGACAGTAACATTTTTACCATTATCGTTTTTGAAGACAAATGGACCAAAGATTCCGCCAGCCCATAAAGTGCACCAAACAGTAATTTCCTGTGGATGTAATGGTGTTTCGACAGAAGCTTGTGGATTCTCCTCATTCCAAATGCGACAATACTGCTTATTTTCGTAGCCATTCAACCAGAAATGGGCTTCATCGGAAAATAAAAATTTGAATGGAAATTCAAAATCAATATTAATTTGTGCTTCAGCCCAATCGCCGAAGTGGTGGCGCATACGATGGTCGTTTGGCTTTAATTCCTTAGCAAGTTGAATCTTGAAAGCTTTAATCCAAGATCCTTTTGCAAAATCCATAAAGTGGAAGGACACAACCCCAGTTGCTGAGAACGGTGACGAATTGTTTGATTAGGATCATCTTCAATGATTTCCTGCACAGCGGCTACAGCTTATGCAGAGCACTTTGTTCGGCGTCTCACAGGATGCACATTGTCAGTAACAGTAAATGTGGTCCGAAAACGATCTATTTCCGCTCTGAAGAACGATTATGTACGCCATAAAATGGAAGAAGTGCACGATAAGTTTGACGAATAGAACAATTATTTTGATTAAAAATTTCAACAATTTGCACACGGTGCTCTGGTGTAAGTCGATTCCTGTTGAAATTTCAAGCAAATTAAACAGAACGCAAGTATCAGCTGTTAAATTTGTGCTCAAATAAAGCAGTGATGCCAACTCAAAGTTGTGACACTCTAAAAAAAAACGCTTTACTTAGCCACATATTCACAAAAAACATTTCAGGTTTATAAAAGGTTTATGGAATAAATGGTCTATGAAAATTTGTTAAATTTTTTTTATGAAAATTAAATCTTTTTTTATTTTTTTTTTTTTTTTTTTTTAATTTCCTAAGCTAATCCCGCGAAGCTCTATGCTTGTCTGCAGGAAAGAAACCAGAGTCTCTGGCAGGAATCGAACCCGCAACCTCGGCGCTGATAGACTAGCTCGCTACCAGCTAGCCTAACTAGCCCCCATACAAACCATTTTTTCGAATGTGCTTCTATGAGTCCAACTTTAATTTATAAATCTTTTTACAATAGTCTTTTTCTCTCTATACTTCACATACATAGTTGCATAAATCGTTGTCGATTTCAAGTCCTTAACACATTAAGCCAACGCCTACATCGCTGCCACGTTAGTTTGGTATTTTCTAAGAATCAAAATTAATCGAGCTTGAGGCCAGTGTTTTTTTTTTTTTTTTTTTTTTTTTTTTTTTTTTTTTTTTTTTTTTTTTTGTATATAAATATTTCTTCTTATTTCCTTTTCTTTCAGGGACTTTTTTAGTGAATTTTCATAAGCACAAAAGCGCTAAAAAATTTGTTGTGTACGCATCGACATCTAAACTAACAATCAAACTAATGCTGATCTTCGAAGAAATTCGAAATATTGGAGGAAATAAAAGGGGAATATTTATTTACAAAAAGACACTGTCCTCGAGCTTGGTTAATTTTTATCAAAGTTATTTACGGGAATACAAAATGCTTTATTTATTAATTATGATGTGTTAAATTCCCAATTTCTATTTGATAAATACACTGAAATTTATTGTTGTTGAATAAGCTAATTCCTAGGCGCATTTCACTGGTTGCTTAGTCCGGATCGCCAGGAAACCTTTTTCCAAAGACTTTGGAAAAGCTAAAGATTTTATACAAATAAAACTGTGAAGCGAATGAGAATTGTAAACACTCAAGTTGCATTAGAACGATATCAATGTTAAGACAATTTACCAACAATTAAGAGTGATTTTATCTTTTCTTACATTCAATGGGTACTACAAGTTTTATTTATTTTCCAAGAATGTTTTACTGAATGTTTTGTTATGAAAATCTAGCAGAAAAAGAATGATACGTAACTTTCTGATAAAGGATAACAATGTAAAAAATTTGGCCGTCGCCAAACAAAATATAGTTAATTCTACTCAACGTCGACTTGAAAGTGCCGTTGAAAATTCCAGTGGCTGTCAATTGTAATCGATTATTGTCAACAGCGGCTAAAAAAACACAATTATTGTGCAATTGCCATCAACTCGTGTCGTGGTGTACTTTTCATACTTGGGGAAAATATCTTTTTTTCATTAATGTTTATTTCTTCGAGAGCTTATTGTTTAAAAATTTACGCACTCTAAAAAAATGGGTAAGAAACAGAAAAGAAAAGAAAGAAACAGAAAATCGTTTTCTCAAACCCGCTTTCGTATACAATAATGGTAATGCTTCTCCTAAACAATGGGATCTAGTGGAATCCCAATTTTTGGTAAGGGAAAATATCTAATGCCATTAAATAGATTCACTATTTTTGACAATTTTTCTTTTACTAGATATGCTGCGATATATATTTTTAAATTTCCTCAAAATTCAAACATTTTTAAAATAAATTAAAGTTTTCACAACTGGTTAATAATTTTTTTTCATTTCTCATAGTGCCCTTAATTCCCCAACTAGTTTTCGTCGCTGGGAAAAACCCTGTTATCTGGGAAAGCAAACAAAACAATTGAACGATATATTTTCCTTTTCAAATTTACTTTTCGTGAGTAAGATGTTGTAACATTTGTTTACTTTCGTTTCCTCTCTCTGTCTCTTTATTGTCATTAACTTTATCATCTAGTTAAAGCTTCTTCAGCAGCTTGAAAACCATTTACTTCTTTACGTCTTGTACTTATATTCTTAACTTTATTCTCACGTCCCTTGGGAAAAAGACTTTAAACAGTAAACACGTTTCAATTTAAGTGAAACTCAAGCAACAACCAACCAACATCATGCGTCTTCTGCTTCTGCTTCATTCTTTTCGCAATCATGTAAAAAGTTGATGTGGTGGTCTATTAATTTCATTGTCTTGGGTGGCAGGTTACTGGCCTATCTGGTAGTGTACACTTTAAGATTTGAAAGCATTGTCCTGAATTCCCACCATCTTTATGATCATCATCAGCAGCATCATTATCACATTGTCGTACGACTTACGTACGAGCAAGTGGTGTCCCCATTCATTTTGTTTGTTTTCGCATTGGCGACTTTAGAGATTTAAAATAAATGGAAAAGTATGGAATTTCTTAAACTTTAAAGGAAACCAAACATAAAAATATAAGAAAAAGTTAAAGTAAAAGTAAAAAGAAAGCAAGAAGGGAAGAATGAGTAAGCAAGAAAATGTTGACGTTATTTACTTTTAAGATTTTATGGAATTGTAAACAATTTGTTTTCAATTTCTGCTGCTGTTTTTTTTTTTTTTTTTTTTTGTTTAGAGTTTTTGGTTGCCAGAAACTTTTTTAATGATGTCGAATTAAATTTAATTTTAATTTTTTTTTTTTTTTTTTTAAGAAAACAACAAAATACCACAAAAAATATTGTAGACATGGTTTTAATAAAAAAAACCGGAAGTTTAAAAGTAGACTTTAAATGGAAATAGGATAAGTACATTCTCATATGAGTGTGGGTGGATATCTGTGCGTTTGTTGAAAAAGTTTTGTATTTTTTGGGATTTGTTATAAAGAGGTTACAAATGTATTAAAGTTGACTTAAACATGTCTAATTCAAAATGTGTATCATATGTGGCAAAAATAAAATTAATCTAATGGAATTTCAAATTGTCTGTCTCGGCGTTAAGGGGACCAAAAAGTGGCTACTTCCTAAAAATGTTTGCTAAAAACTTTAATCCATTCAAAACAAGTAATACAGTACAGTCGGTCAAGCCCGACCATGTAAAACCCTACAGCACAGAATATAAAATCAAATTTTCAAGAGTATATCGTATTTGAGACCCATGGGCAATCATGGTCCTGCCAGAACATAATTATGTTATAAAGTTAAGTTTCATAGTAATGTTCTTTGTTCTTAATATTATTTAGATTATCTATGTGATATTTGTTTGTCTTTAAGTGGTTTTAGGATAAGGATTTCTATGGGATTTATGGTTAATTTCTAGATCTACCAGCACAACATATTGTTATGCGAAAGTAGCGATATCGTAAAAGTTATTTTCGCCAAATTTTTATGTCAATGCTAACATTTATGACATTCAAATAAAGTAAACAATGGATTGAAAGAAATTGATTATTTAAATTTTAATGTTTGTGATTGAAAACAGAAATGCTTAATGAAGCAGTACAAAATATTTACCATAATAAAAGAGTACTTGAATTATATTAAAAAAAAACACTTTAAAACTTCGTAAAGGCTAATGAGCTGTTTTCACAACACAAGTGATTAAACGTGTAGTAAAGTTTATATGGAAAAGTCTTAAAAACACTAAGAGCTTTTTATATAAATTTGACTGCACGTTCAATCACTTGTGTTGTAAAAACAGCACATAAATCGCCTTTTTCAAGCTGAATGATTCGAATGTCTCTCATTTAACATTTCTGTCAGAACTTGTAAGCCAAAATCGTATTCTTGAGTTGAAGCCGAAATACGCTGTAGGACGGTTTGGAGGCTAAAAACTTTCCTGAACGCCAAACAGTGGCTGACAATTTTATTTCATTGGCCAATTTTTGTAAGTAAACACATTAAAACTAAGGTAGCGAAAAATTAGGTCAAAATATTGGTAATTGTGGTCCATGTTGTTAAACACAAGTTTTTTTTTAATCCAGAAAAAAGTGATTTTTAAAACTTAATCCGAAAGAAATTATCAGCTCGAAAACTATCAGCGATAATGACCTGCTAGCTCTTTTTGCTAGATTGGTAGTCTTGTTATCTTTAAAAAAGTAATATGTGCGACTATTGTGTTATTTATATTTGAGATTTTAAGACATATTTTCTAAACTACTATATTTTTCACAAATTTCAAATTTAGTAGAATAGAACTTTTGCAGCCCAAAATGGAACAAGATGGTAGACCACTGATGGAAAGGTGAAAGTGTTTTCTTTAACTCTGTATGTACTCTTGTACCCGTTTGGACCCGTCTGCTTAACACTTTTTTAATTTTAATGAAATTACTAAAAAAAAATTTCTAAACTACTATATTTTTGTCAAATTTCAACTTTAGTAGAATAGAACTTTTGCGGACCAAAAGAGACCAAGAAGGTAAAACCACTGATGGAAAGGTGAAAGTGTTTTCTTTAACTCTGTATGTACTCTTGTACCCGTTTGGACCCGTCTGTTTAACACTTTTTTTATTTTAATGAAATTACTCCAAAAAAATTTTTTTTTGTTTGAATTTTTTTACAATTTTTTTTTATTACCCAAAAAATGTTTGCAGAAGTAACAGAAATCATGTGCTATTGCCTTCAAAAAAAACTTTATAATATAGGGAATATTGATCGTAATCGAACAGAATACAGGTAGTACATATAAAAAATGTTTGTTACACAATCAGAAAAACATAGTTCAAACTTAAGCCTAGTACTCTGTTCAAATTTGTGAAAAATGTTGAGCAACATTGATTATTCCACACGAAAATTTTGGCATTTATCAATGTTACCAATCTTGCGAGATTGTACAATTTGACGTTTTTATTCCTTCAAAGTATGCTACATTGTTTCGTGTATGTAAACAAACGCCACATGTATTTTACTAAAATTATTTTTTTTTTAATAAAAAAAAGTAAATATGGGTAAAAAACTGTTACCGATTGTGTTATTTTAATTTTTTATTTCTTTTTTAATATTAAGTTCATATTTTTTGCTTTTGCTTAAAATTCCACGTGAAATAAAGGCAGCTTACATTATTTCGCAGTTCAAAAAATGTTGCCAGAAACACTTCGGAACTTTTTCACAAAATAAACAGAGTACAACTCCATCAACATTATTTCGTAGATATTCCGCACAAGTTTTTTTCATATGCATTTTGACAGCATTTCACGTGAAATGTTGAACAGAGTACCAGGCTTTATCCGTTACACTACGTTCACATTAGCGTATTTTATAGTAGAATTAAGATCTTAAGCACGCGTTTATGCTAAACAGGTATTTTGTGAATCCCAATTTTTAAATTTTTTTTGGTCTTTTTATTTTATCTGTTTTTATGACTCTAATAATATTCTAAAAGTCTATAACTATGCAATGCGTTGTTAAATTAGTGTCAGGTATTTTATAGCATATAAATAAAAGGATTTTAAGTTTTTTAATCCGTTCTACCTGTATTTGGTATGAAAAAAAGTATGAAAAGTTTTAAAAGCAAGTGGCACTCGGATGCAAACTCAGTTTTTCATAAAGACATGGAGAGCTTCAGCTATAAAGAATTGCCCGGAGAGTATTTTAGAAACAAAAACGAGGAATATGTTAAAAATTATATTCGAAAAAAAAGAAAATTTAAAGTCCTATAGCACTGAAATACAATTGGACTTAGAAAATAAATCGGATATGAAAATATTCAAGATACTTTCCTACATCAATTACGATCACAGAAACAATTGACAAAAGTGGATATCATTGAAAAAGTTGTTAAAGCTAGTCCATTGAGAACAAAACGGATTCTTAAAAGTATACCAACTCCGAGCGATGCAAAACAATGCACAAATGAGGAGGCATTAGCATTATTTCTGGATTTGAAATTAACAAAACAGCAATATATTCAGCTCAGATTGCGTGCGATTGAAAAAAGGTTCAAATCTGTATCCAGCATATCGTCACATAACAGCTGCTAAAATGGACTGTTTGCCATTAAAGGACACTATTACAATCACATCAATTTCGGCAGAGGTACAACTACAATCTCTACTTTTTTTTTAAATATTTATTTTATTGTTTTTTTTTCCAAATTACATACTTACATATTTTTTTTTTAAATTTCCTAAGTTAATTCCGCGAAGCTCTATGCTTGTCTGCAGGAAAGAAACCAGAGTCTCTGGCGGGAATCGAACCCGCAACCTCGGCGCTGATAGACTAGCTCGCTACCAGCTAGGCTGTGATCACACAGCCGAACGCTTGCTACAATCAATAAAAGGAAATGAGTTAAAGAAATATGGAAACACAAAGTTAATTCTTTTTTGTAAATGGGGATGTGATGGCTCTTCCGGACAAAAACAATACAAACAAGTACTATGTGAAAATATTTCGGATTCAGATATGTTCAAGGTATCATTTGTACCATTGCGATTAAAAAAGATTTTGTAAGATTCAGAGCCTTCGACTAGTACAACGCAAACAAAGGATGTTTGTAAAAATGAGACACCATCTTCTACGAAATATTGTAGGCCTATCAAATTTAAAATCAAAAAAGAAACTCATGATGCCATTAACAAAGAAGTTAGTGATTTCAAGGCCCAAATTGCAATACTACAGCCATTACAGTTAGATTTAGATGGGCAGCAAATTGAAGTTAGCTACCGATAAGTGCTAACAATGATAGATGGAAAAGTAGGCCAGGCTTTGACTAACACAAAGGCTGCATCTAGCTGCATCATATGCCATGCAGCATCATGCCAATTAAACCATATCCCGACAAAATCCGTAGATAATACTGATGCATATGAACTTGGATTATCGCCACTACATGCAAGAATACGACTTATGGAACACATACTAAAAATCAGCTATGATTTGGATTTCGGATCTTCAGGATCAATAAGAAACAACGAAACCAACAAGGAGATAAGAAGTTCAAAAAGGAAACATGTTCAAGATGAATATCGCAAATTTGGGCTGGTTATAGATCAGCCAAAACAAGGGTCATGCAATACAAATGATGCCAATACCGCAAGAAGATTCTTTTCAGATCCAGAAACAGCATCTGAAATAACAGGTGTTGATTTTAACCTCATTTTTTGATTTTAAATAATCTTAAAAGTACTTGCGTGCAATGAAGAAACTGACTCTAGAAAATTTGGAGATTTTGCTAAGGAAACTGCAAAAATATATACAACCAAGTACCCAAGGAGAAATATGTCTGCTACAGTTCACAAAATCCTTTAGCATGGAGAAGATGTAATTAAATATCAGTTGGTGCCACTTGAAGATTTATGAGAGGAAGCTCAGGAAAAAAGGAATAAGGATAATATTTTATAGAGAGCACACTAGAAAAATTTCACGAAATTCCATAAATGAAGATCTATTTAATAAATAACACAGTGCAATACGAAAAAACATAACCATATACGGACAACTCTACGTGATAAAAGGCAAAACAAAAGACCCGTGCACTTTAGGTACATTTTTGTAGTTGATTGTTTCCTTGAATTTTGAACGGTTTGCAAACTATCGACCTGAACAGGGGAAAAAAGGTAAAAAAAATCGAATTTTTTTAAGTTGTTTGCGATTTTGATCTTGAAGATGAAGTTTTTTTGATTTAATATGTTCACAATTTTTGTTCTTTATGGCAAGAGCTACAACTTTGTCACAGAGTTTGAACAGGGGGAAAAAGGTAAAAAAAATCGAATTTTTTTTAAGTTTTTTGCGATTTTGATCGTGACGATGTAGTTTTTTTGATTTAATATGTTTACAATTTTTGTTCTTTATGGCAAGAGCTACAACTTTGTCACAGAGTGTAAACAAAATTCCGAACGGTTTGCAAGATATGAGCCTAAGAAAATGATCACTTGTTTTCAAAAATGACTCCGAGGCACCAAATCCTTGGGGGCCCATAAAAAAAGTGCATGACTTTGGGCAAAACTGGGAGACACGGGTCTTTTTTTTATATTTTATCACGTAGAGTTGTCCGTATATGGTAATTTTTCCATTACACACAGTGTTTACACAAATTACACACAGGGTTATTGGCCGTTGCCGTTCAGATCCGTTCATCTCCAATATTCGAAATCAATAGAAAGTGAAACATCGGGATTTATATGAAGAAGTCAAAAAACTACTAAAGAACAGAAATAACACAGAACAGAATATGGAATACTTGCAATCAATCTTTCAATTAAATGAACAATAATTATAATTCATTAGATCTAAGAAAGACATTGTATTAGTAAAAAATAATAATATACAGAACCTTACATTGTTACAAAAGCTATTTAAATATATTGCTGCTTTTATTTTTAATTGGTTTTTTTATCCACATATGTATAAAATGTTTTAATAAATAAGAAATATTCAAAAAATAAATATGTACCTATATTTTTTTTGGTATCAAAATTTAAAAAAAAAAATTCAGCAAAGAATTCAGCGGATTTATTTTGCTAATATTAAGAAATTTTACAGCAACAAATAATAGATTCTTCTGTAGTAATAGCAAGATTAAAGATAAAATAAGTTTTTCAAGTGTAGACAAATTTTACAGCAAAAAATTCTTAATTTTTCAGTAATAATAGCAAAATTTCCAGTTGATTTTACTATTTTTTTTTTTAATGATAAAATTTTTTTTAGTGTAAACACTAAATTTTTTTGAGTCTCCCATTATTACAAAAAATGTTGATGATTATTATTTAAATTCAAATATGACATTTTTAAATAATTAAAAAAAAAAAAAAAAAAAAAAAAAAACATATTTCACCCTTAAGTTAAAAAATCTAAAGTTCCAGAAAAAATATCTCCTTCGGTTCAAAAGTTACAGAACTTTGGCCAATGAAAAACGATTTTCAGCCACTGTGCACCATAAACGAGCTATTTTTGCATTAAATTATGAGTACCGAATATTCATGCTCTAATGCTCTTTTTTTTTGATGGGAGAAGAAGAAGAGGATTATATCTATTATAAGAGCTAGTCAATCACAGTGGACCTCTACCGCGCACAATTGCTTCATTAAGTGAAAAAAATCCAGAAAAAGAATAAATTTGTGTTAAAATTTATTTATTATCGTAGTTTTAAATAGAAATAATAAATTATTGAAAGTGCAATAAATCGACAATTTCTTTATCTCAATCGCGATTATAAAAACTGCGGTTAAAGGCAAATTCTAACAAAAAGAATATATGTATGTGTATTTTGAGTTCTTCTGCAACGACCGGTCATCTGTTTGTTGCTATCTGGAGACAAAATTGAAATATATTTTTCTAAGATATTTTTTTTGCAACTTTATTTCTTGAAATCTAAAGCAACGGGAACAAGGTGTTTGAATTGATTAAGATTAAGAACGATAAGTTGTGCTAGAATTTGACACTTTTTTTCTGACATGCGGCACACCTGCCAGGTTAACCGGACTCAGGTACGCTGAGTCCAGTGGTGCTAACCGTTTTTTTTTAGGTTAGCTCTTTCTTTTGAGATATACCGTTATTTGGAAAATGGAGAAGGTTTCTCAAAATATATTTGCGTAACTCAAAAAAGTTTAGCTTATTGAATTTACTAAAATAAACCGAAATTTCGCAATTTTTTCGAAACATTATTATTATATATTTCTTTTTTTTAAGCAAATTTTTCGAGCACAAATAAGAGTTTATTTTTATGTGTGATCAATATAGAGATTTCTTCTGCACATTAAAATAATTATTTCAAGACAACTAAATTATTATTACACACGTACAATTCTTTAGAGAATAATTTTTTTTGCTCGAAAAAATTAAAAAAAATAGCTTTTTAGTATAATTTTTATTTTTTTATCTTTTTTTATCGACCTTATCTATAATTATGTTGTTTTTTCTTAGAATTATCTAAGTCAGGCTTTCAAGGTCACAGTAAATGAAAAATAAAAGACTATTTATTCATAACTTTACTCCTCCGACGTTTCGTTGAGATTTTTTCAACTTCCTCAGGGATTTAAATTTTATTGAATATATAATCTTAACAATATAATTTTAAATAAATTTGTTTTTAAACAATACAACAAGTACCACTTAAAACACAAAAATAAATAAAATAAATAATAAAATAAAATATATCACAGAAAATTGACTCGAAAAAATAAAAATCAAAATTTCTTTTAGCAATGTACTTTATAATGGACTAGTCCATAAGGATCACTATTAGCATTTATATCAGTTCGCCTACTTTATCTTTTATATGCTTTTATTGTCCTTAACTTTAAAAATAACTCTTATTTTCGGTCCCTTTAAATAAGTATTTTTTATGTTGATCAGTGTAAAAAGCCAATAATTAATCACTTTAGAAAAATAAATAAAGAAATATCACTTAAAAAAAATGTGACGACCACATGTAGCCACTATTTTTGTATAATACATAATTTTGACTTAGCTGCACAATCTTCTTTGCACGATTTTTTGTGCAGATAAATAAAAAATGCAACTATCTTAAATGTATTTAGCTGCCTTAATGTGCAGGTACTTAATTGTGGTTACCTGCATAAAAGTGCAGGTAAAGTTAAGTGTTTGAAAGAGGAGTAGCAACGTTTTTATTAATAAATTGATAATAACAATGCTGTTCAAACAACCTGTAGTCATTTGTTATGCATTTTTATAATGAACAAAATAGCCAAATTGGTAACAAAAGTACCACAATTTTTAAGTTAGTATTTTGTAAATACTATTTTTTTTGCACTGTGCTTAAAAATTAACGTTCTGAAGAAATTGACTTCAAGAAAATCTCTACCATTATTAGACATTATTATAAAGCCGTAAAAAATGCAGGTTGTTTTTGCAAAAAATATGAAAATCGTCCATATTTACTTTAAATTAAAAAAAAAACTGAGTGCACCATTTTTAAAAAGAATATATGCTCCGTTGCCCTTACTATTGATTTAATAAAAAAAATCTACCACATTTTGTGTTTAAGTTTCATTTTTGTGCTATTTCCGGAACACCAAATTATTCTTGTTTTTTATATTTTTGTATGAAATATTTTAATTATTAAAAAGATTTTTTTTTGACGTGCTAAATTCCCAATTTTTCATATTTGATAAATACATTGAAATTTATTGTTGAGGGAAAGCTAGCTTCTATGCGCATTTCACTGGTTGCCTTGGCCAGACCGTCAGGAAACCTTTTCAAAAGATTTTAGAAAAGCTTAAAATATTATACAGATAAAACCCTTAAGCGAATAAGAATTATAAACACACAAAGTCGTTATTTTAACACTATGAAAACTTAAACAAAACACCAATAATAAACAGTGAGTTTGTCTTTTCTTACATTCCCCTTTATTATGATGTAATAAATATCAAACATTTTTTCTTCATGTTTAATTTCCTTAAAAGGACATACATACATACATGTATTAGAAATGCATATCCTTTAGTTTGTTTGGCACTAAACTCTTTTATATTTGAGGGGCTTAAAGCACAAGGGGTTCAAGTGCCTTTTGTTAAATAATGAGAAAAAAGCGGCTAAAGTTAAATTGCAATAAAAAATGTAATATGCTATCTGGAATATTACTTTTTGATTAATAGTGGCCCTGAGATACATTTTAATCTTACAAGATTTCAAAATACCGGGTTTTGCATGTTTAAATACCCAAAAATTACCTTTGAAGTAAGGATAGTCGCACTTATACCCCTTGTGCTTTAACTTTTTGTAAATTTTCTAAACATAGGAACTTGTAACTTTAAAAATGTTAGTTATACCTAATAAGAAGCCTACATAGACAAAATTTTTTAATTAACTTTTTATTAAGAAAGGCTTTTATGTTTTTTTCGGACATTTTTAGTCGTCATAATCAGATTCCATTACATTATCAAGCTCATCCTCATCATCACCCTGACTTTCAATTCTTTCCGGAATTTCTTTCATTCTTTCGTGAGGAAGTGCTTTAAACCATTCATGGTAAATTGGTGGTATATAGCAAAGAAGATCCTGTAGGTTCTTAAATTTCTCAAACTTTATTGGTTTGACGCTGTTTTTCGGAGGTAGTTGTGGGAGGTACTGCACGGCTCGGCCAACATTTCGGGCTTTCATGTTTACGATGGTAAAGTTTTCTTGCTCATTCATAAGATCATCTTTGTATGAGAGGATCCAAGGGTCATCCTTCTCAAAGTGAAACCATTGCATTTTTCGGATGCCCGGTATACTATTTCTAAAAAGTCTTTGGATGGGCTCTAGAGTTTTACAGTCCTCATTTTGCATTGATATTACTGTAAATTTTTTACTTGAGTTTGTCACAAGCTTCTCCCAATGTTGAGGTACATAAATTTGACAGCTTTTTTTTTGTAATTTCTATAATTCCAAAATTTTGGTCACACTCCATGAATGAGTGGCCAGAGAGTAAAAATTTGTGATTTTCTTCTTGAATGTGTGTATTTCGAATAACATACAACCAAAACTTAACAACGTAGTGACTCTTATTTTGGCCACCACAGTTGTCGCTATATGCTGTAATGTGAGTCACATTCTGAGGCAAAGAGTTAATGAATTTCAACAGGCAAGAACTAATTTCTTGGCAGCCACGTGAAGCTTGGCTTTCATTCCACATATACATATTGGCATCTCCCGTTGATAAATTGTGGACACAAAAGTTGTATGTCGAAAGTTGACGGGAATAGTATACTTGAGTGCATGTCAGTACAGGAATTGGCAAAATTTTTTGCAAGTCGAAACAAATTGCGACGTGGGTGTTAGTACTATCATTTTTTACAAACTCTTTAACCCTGTCTTTGTCCAGTTTTGCTGCTTCAACTTTTTTCAAATGCAATTGTTTTGCTTCGTTGGCCGCCTTTTTAACAGCATCTGTTTCACCATGCTCAATTGTAATTTGCAACTTATCACAAGTAACACATGTGTCTGTTTGGGGTTTGTGAAAACTGATGTTAAAACATGTGTTAAAAATATATCTGTAGTAGCTTTTACGCACTGGTTCTGTTTCCATTTCTATGCAAAATTCCCTGTAAAGTGCATACATATTTGAAACATTAAGACTACTGGATAAATACTTCCTATTGGGGGCATAGTTTCTAGAATAATGACTTGAATACTTGGGAAATGATCTAATGTGTTCTTTTACTAATTGTACTGATGTATCAGGAATTTTATTTCCAGGGACCTTCTTTCCCCTTTTGTCTTTTTCAAGAATGTCTGTTCCTGATAATCTCTTTTTTTGAACAACATTATACACCCTCTTTGTTGACACATCTAGTGTTTTCAGAAAAAACGTTTTACAGACTCTAAATCCTACCAGTTCATAAGCCACACTTAAAGCTTTATACTTTGAACTTTGCGTTTTAACTTTAATTGGAGCAGAAACAGTGATTGCTGAGCCTAGAAAAGAAGATTGCAAGTTGTGATCTTGAAGGCCCCAATAGTCTATAAAAATTGTATTCCGTGTTTCCTCAGATATGTTTTCATTGCACTTGAATCTGCATGTATGGTTGTATGATTTAAGGCATTTGTTCTGGTGAAGTTTACTCTTTCTATCTAAATATTCCTTACCAGAGTTCCGCTTAACTTGACGTTTATTTCTTATCCAGGAATTTTCTCTTCTCACTTTCTTTCTTGCTGGTTGCCTAGAGGAATCCATCTCATCCAAACTACTTTCATGATCCGTTAAAGCTTCTTCAGCTTGTTCAAGTTGACCATTCACTTGAGTTGTCTCAGGAATTTCCCATGTTGGATCAACATCACTGTCATCTACAATAGTTTTTACAAGTGATAAGTCCAGTTTCAAAAATAAGTAATAAAAGGTTAAATATTTTTAAATTACCAGCATTAAAAAAACTTTCCGAGAATTCGTCAATATTTTTTTCAGATTCACTCATTTTTAATGATTTTACGTAACCAAAATAACAGACAATCAACAATTATTAATATAATCGATTGCATTATTTTATTTTACTTTTTCTTTTTTGGCAATTAAACCACAAAGTGCACTAAGGTATTTTGAAACAGGTGCTTTGATAACAAGTGATAAGATTACTCGTTTGATTAAAGATCAGCACTTATCTGAATTTACTCACTCAGTCCATGTGAAAAAATAATTTTAATATTTGCTTAGAGCACAAGGGGTTTAAGTGCTCATATACCCCTTGTGCTCCAAGCGAAACAGGTATTTTAATAACATGTGCTATATTTGGCTGCCATATCTCGCTAACGGATGAGAATCCCACATTCACCTCTTGTGCTCTGAAATTCTCTGAACTTCACCTACTAATGCCATATGTAAGCTCAATTTTAGAAAAAAGGCACTTAAACCCCTTGTGCTCTAAGCCCCTCATTTATAATTATATAATTTAAATGGAATATAGCGTAGTGATTTTATATTTTTGTGATCTTTTTAACAAAGGAATATTTTAAGATACAAAAGTCCTTGCTAGAATGTATAAAAAATTAAGTACATCAATTTTAACATTATATTTTGATAGATTTGGAAATTTTCAACAATTCAACATAAAAAGTATTGCCGAATTTAATTTTTTGAAAAAAATGATATATGGGAGGTACATGAATCCTTTGACAGATTTTTTTCAAAATTTGGCTTATTATTATCACATATACCTATATGCAAATTATTATTAGTCTGGGTCAACTCCTTCTATTTTTGCACAATTTTGTTCTACATCAAAGTATTGTGGGGCGTCCGCCCCTCAAAGTTGGCGCACACACTTGTAAGAGATATGTATGTACACATGTGTACACAGGCATTTATTTTATTATATGTATTTTTGTTTCATAAGTGTTATTGTGTTTGTAAATAGTTGTTATTATGTATTTGTAGAACACCTATTATTGGTTCATAAAAGCACTAGAAACAACTATAAAAAACAGCTAAAACAACAGCAAGAGTAAAAAACACTTAATATTATTACAAGACAAACAACAGAACAAAAGTAATAACTACCGAACTTAACAATAAAATCGACTACAAAACACACTTACGTAAAAACAAACACACACATAAATGTACATATCGTCACCTAAAATACAAAACAACGTATCAGCAAAAAATTCAAAATTGACTTTTTGATTGATTTTTGTTAGTTTTTTTCAAACTACAACAATTAAACAAAACACGCAAAGAAAAATAAATGAAAATGGCCCTAACACCACCGATCTGGCGACGAAATAGGACTATTGAGTACGGAACATGAAACGTCAGAAGTATTAATAGTAAGGAAGAAGAACTCGTCACACAGAAAAAAATTTTTGCGCCAGTAAATGAATTAATCAAAAATAAAATCAGTTTTAATTAAATATTTATCAGGTGAATTAAAATTTTAATCAAGTGGATTAAACGTTTAATTGAAATATTGTCAAGTAAACATTTAATACATTAAGTTTAATTCACCTGCTTAAATATTTAATTAAAACTGATGTTATTTTTGATTAATTATTTTACTGGCGCAAAAATTGTTTTCTGTGCAACGAAATTAAGAAAACTAATGTTAAATACCTTGCCATAAACGAGACAAAGAAAAAGGGACAAGGTTGTGAGATTATTAAAGATGGTTTCGTACTACTGTACTTAGGAGTAGCAATGAATGACAGAGTTAAGGTTGGGGTTGGATTTTTAATCCATAAGGAAATGGAAGAATTCATCTGCGAATGGAAATTCATAAATGAACGAATTATGTCTCTTAAATTTAAGGAGGGAAATAAGTTTCTAACCATGGTTGTGGCCTATGCACCAACGGAATATGAGAACGCGGAAGAAAAGGATAGATTCTTGAACACTCCATAACATAATTGGTGATACACAAACAGACATAATACAGCTGGGTGATCTTAACGAAAGAGTCGGCAACAATCCCGAAAAATTTGAAAACCTGATTAGCAGATCTGGAGAAATGAATTGAACAACAACGGTACCCGTCTGCTGCAACTTTGCATTGCTAACAACCTTGTTGCAGCTTATACAGTTTTACCACATAAAAATATCCACAGATATACAAGAGAAGAACCCTCGAGAAACGAAAGGTCTATAATAGACGATATTGTCGTAAGCAGGAACCAACTATCGAGATGCCGGGATGCAAGTGTAAAACGCGGACCAGAGAAAGGGAGCCATCATTACCTACTGGTACTACGTAAAATAGTTGAAAAGTCGTCAAATAAGAAAAGTCGAAGACGGAACATGAAAACAAAGATTAAGATAGCATAACTCAAATCCAGTGCAGTTCAGGAGCAGTACCATAAGACAGTGTCTGAAAAGAGTAGGGCAAGACCACATATCGCAACCGATAACGTAGATACCACGAATTTAAACACATTATACTTGATTCTGCGAAAGAAGTTTGCGGTGAAGCAAAATGTGGTGGAAGACATGTGAAAGCCACAAGATGGTGGAAATGAAAAGAAAATGATATGGAAGGACTATTAAAGCGATAAAACCACTGAGAAATACAACAACTACAAAGAACAACGTATAAAAGTTAAATAATCAGTTTGGTTGTCAAAGGCAGAAGAATGGGAAGAATTTGAACGTTTTTTGGAGGAAAATCATAGTGAAAACTAGAAAATGTTCTACAGAACCCTTAAAAACCTTAGGAGACCCAAAGATTTTCCAATCAGATTTATACGAAGTAAAGAAGAAGAACTCTTGAGAGATCATAATAAAATAATGGAGCGATGGCGTGAGTATTTTATACATTTATTGAATGGCGAAAGCAATTCAGTTACAGCCAGATAACTATATACTTCCGGAGGACGAAGAAGATCCTGGCCAAATCACAATGGAACATAATGGTATAGCTCCTGAACTTCTGAAATATATGGGTGATGATGGTCAGATTTTTCTACACAACGTGATCAATGCAGTATGGAGGCAGGCAACAATTCCTAGCGACTGGCAAGGAGCTATAATCAACAGCCCTATTTTTAAGAGGAGAGATAACAAGCTATGCCAAAATCACACCGGCATAGCACTTCTAACTGTAGCGGGAAAAATATACTCGAGAATACTCACTGAAAGACTGAAGAGCAAAATAGAACTTCAACTTGAAGAGCAACAATTTGGATTTAGACAAAATCGTGGAACCCAAGATTTAATATTCATGATGAGACAAATTTCGGAAAAAACCATTGAATTTAATAGGAAAACACATTGCTGCTTTATAGACCTGGAGAAAGCAGTCAAGACATTAAAATAGCAACAAATATGGGAGGTGCTTTAGAAACGGAATATTTACAACATATTGATCAGACGAATCGAAAGCTTTTACGAAACATGCCGAAATTATGTAAGAACCGGGAGCAGCACATCCGAAGAATTAATAACAACACAGGGTGTGCGACAAGGCGACATACTTAGTCCATATCTGTTTATAAGACTCATGAATGACGTAATTAAATCTTGCAGGGACTCATTTATTCCAGTGACGGTAGCAAATTGGAATATGCAACCAGTAAAAGTTTCCATGTTGGCATATGCAGATGACGTGACCATAGTTACAAGATCCGCGGAATCTCTACAACAAAACCTTAATATTTTTGTGATCGAAATTACAGGGAGAGGCCACCGTATGAATACATGAAAACAAAAACCATGATAATAAGTCGCGATAGGAATCATCATCAAATTTTCAAAGGAACCAAAGCATTAAATCAAGTTGAACACTTCCGCTACTTGGGAGTCACAATTAGCGAAGACGAAAATGCGGACAGTGATTTAAATCGCAGGATAGCTAAAACTGCTCATTTATACATTGCCTTAAACAAAAATTTCATCGGTAAGAGGGCAGTTTCAACGGGTACAAAACTTGCTGTATACACGCAGAGAAAAAATATGGTTGGGCATGGTTACGGTAACAACACTATGTTTAATGTAACAATATATTGTTGTCGTACACAAATAATTGTTATTTTTATCTAATATCAACAATATTATAGTTACTGTAAACATATCAATGTTTATCGCAATTATGAATTTGAGTATTGTGGACCGAAAAATAATTATTTTTCTAACAACTTAATTATGATAACTTTCTAAACATATTATATTTCTCACAACCATATCATGATATTTAATAGCCATAACATGATAACTTTCTATACATTTATCATATTATGTTAAAGATGCAATCAAACTATTTTTACTCCAATCATATTATGTTAGCGCCATTTGTAAAATAATTTTGAAGAAGTTGTGTCGTTTTTTTATTTGTGAGCGGTTAAACAATTCAAAGATAAAATTCCATAAAAAAAATAAGTTTAAAGAAATTAAAAAATTAAAATATTAGCGGAGTTCATTCAAGTATTAGTGATGTAATAGTGCAAATGCAAAATATCATAGTTTTTTGTAAAATCCAACAGCAAAACACACAGAGATTTCGTTATATTTTTTAAAAGTGCTACGATATTTCTGTGGTTTTCATGGGCAACCGCGTATGTCTTAAAACAAATTGTTCAGGAAAGCCGAAAACTCATTCTAGATCAAACTATGGGCTAGGTGTTGCACATTTTAAACTTTGTCATTACGTTACAAAACGGAATTGATCCATCTTTTTCAAAAAAATATAAAGAGCGTTCAAAATTAGGCAATATGGCATCAACATCTTAAAATCAAAAAAATGGACACACGCGGTTGCCTATGAAAACCACAGATTTTTCATTTGCTCTTTTGCAAGCCTTATATTGAACTCCGCTATTTGATTAACATTAAGAAAAATTGTAAAAAGCCACAAAATAAAAAATCGATTCAAAAATATTTAAATTTATTTTGTATTTTTATGACAGCCATAAAAGGTGCTGTATCATAATATGATTGCTTCTAAATTTATTATGATTAACATGATGATAATATGATTACTTCTAAGCTTATTATGATTAACATGACAATAATATGATTAATTTCTTAGCTTATTATGATTAACATGACAATAATTTGATTACTTCTTAACTTAGTATGATTAACAGAATAATAATATGATTAAGTGAAAAATGTTATGATGACATATTACGAGTATATTGAGTCATAATATGTTTCAATAATAATCTTAATATGGTGACTACAATCATAATTCTTATCATAATATGTTGCTCTTAGAATATGTTTACCACAACCATGTTTTTTCTTTGCGTGCAGAACCGCTGAACAACAAAATTGAACACAATAAGCCTAGGTGGTTCGGACATGTAGTTAGAATAACAGAGAACCGCCTGCCGAAACGAGTGCCACGTAAGACCAAGTGCTACGAGAAGCAGGGCAAGAAAGTATTCTAACAGTACAAATAATCGAGCCTAGAATTGCCAAAACAACGGCACAGGATAGATCGAAGTGAAGAAGTCTTTGCAAAAACCTCTACACTGCAGGTAGAAAAAGGTCTGGAATAAGTACGTAAGTAAGTACGTTTATTAAGCTACATGTGCACAAACAAATTTTTGATCCCTGCGATCAAAAATGGCGACTTTATTAAAGAATTTCAAACGCCAAGTACACCTTTTTTTATTGATATTGTTAAGTTTTTTGCTTCTCCTGTAAACTTATAAAAAGTGTTGTTACGTTATTTTGTATTTTAGGTGACGATATATACTTGTATGCATTTATATAATTATAATAAAACTAACTGGAATATCCCGACTAACGACAACAAAACAAAATCAAAATGGCAAAGAATCAAATAACATAAGGAGATTTAACATACACAAGTACACACACACATACATACAATGTATAATCAAAACCATAAAATACATACAACTTAAGTAAGAAGAATTGGCAAAACTAAAGAAACTCCCTTGTATGTTTCCTCAATTTGTAGTTTTTTAATAAAAAAAAAATTGAAAACGTCTAAAGTTTTTGAGTTAATATACAGATCCACATACATATTTGTAAAGCTGATAAAGAAATATTTAAAATTTTAAAGGAAAAGCTCGAATAACTTTACGAAGGAAGGCTGAGAAGCCAATGAAATAAAGGACTATTTAGGATTAAAAGTTTGCAAAAGAACTATTAAAAGAAAAACGGTTGAAGCCAGGTGCTTAAAAGCGCTAACGTAAAGGAAGAGGTGCAGTTGGCATGAGGCCTATCTGAATCACCTGATCCCAACTCCCTCATATTCAGCTTTAGCACGCCAAAAACCGATAACAATCAGTTGAAATCGTTAAAAGACTTTTTGAAAGTTTTCAAATGTCTACCTGTGTAATTCAATTGTAAAAAGTCCCAAAAAAAAATTTAAGGAGATCTTGTGTTGGTTTCAATAGAAATCTTTTTTATCCAAAATTATGCTGTCCAGTTCTCCCAAGTTTAAACGAAACAGAGACTTTTGGGGACATTTTTTTATTATTTGTTTGAAACTGAGAGATACATATCGATTAAAATTTGGGAACCTCGGTAGGGTAGCTGGTAGTGAGCTGGTCTATCAGCGCCGTGGATGCGGGTTCGATTCCTACCAGAGACTCTGGTTTCTTTCCTGCAGACAAGCGTAGAACTTCGCGGGGATTAAGCAAAAAAGAATTTTTCAAAATTACAAATTTGGTACGTTATTTATTATTGGAAATTTTTACTCGATCTTCTCTTTAATTTGATGACGAATTAATTTATCCAAGTACAGATTCTAAAAATATGCTAAAATTGACTTACAATTTTCTTTCGACATCGATAAATCGGAGTTTTGTATTATAAAACTTAGCATTAGGAATTTCAGAGAGTTTCAGAAAAATGTACCGTGTAGTCTTGGGCTTAATCGTTCGTTTAGGTGACCGGTCATTAACGTTCAATTCGAAACAGTGAACGAGTTCGTTCATTTCGTTCAGTCGGTCATTTCAGGTCACTTGTCTTTTGGGTCGGTTGATCGTTTGGATCAGTCGGTCTTTTGTATCAGTTGCTCTTTTGTGGTTTTCGTTCAGTCATTCACAATTGATTGAATACGGCAATGTGTTAAAAGAGTATAGCAATATTCATTTAAGAAATATGTATACAATAATAGAAAACAATAAACACAAAGCAAATTCGAAGAAACATTTCGCTTTGTGTTTTGCATTGTTTTTTGTGAATGACTGATTCAAAAGACCCAAGTGAACCATATTGAACTATGTATTATGAAAATGTGTAAAGCAATGTGACAATGAGTAAAAGAAACAAGTATATTATTCTGGCATAACAAACATATACACAAGAATAGTACTGTTGTTTCTTTTCAATCAGTTGTTCGGTAAGCAAGTGAATGACTGATTCAAACTTATTCAAAAGACCTGAAAAGACCCAAGACCCAAGACCCAGACCGTTCAACGTTCATTTGACTGATTCGTTCAATTGAACCGGGTCGTTCATGACCGACACAACTCTAGTACCGTGGCATTTTGTTCCCGATTGTTACCCCGACTATGACTTTTTCTTGTGGATTCCTCTCCAATTACAACCAATATCTTCAACAAAATAAAGAGTAGATCGGCCAAGGTCCACTGCATAGATCTCGGCTCTATTTCCATCTAAGATTTTTCAATAACACATTGTAGCAAATTATAATTTTATGAATGGTGCCATACTTTTGACATAATTTTTGTTGATTCTAAATAGAACAATTGTTGTTTGCAAAGCTCTTATGTGAAAGTTTGACCAGGCTTAAGCAACTATTGATACAAAAAACCAAACGATTACATATGGAATTGAAAACTGCGATTATCTATCAGTCAGGTGCCTAATTCTGGCAGTCGTGATCGAGTACTTTCTCGCTTCGAAAGCCATTTTATTTCAGTCGATACTGAACGAATCGAAATAATTTCGATTAGTTCAGTATTGACTGAAATAATAAGATATCAAATTGCTTTCGAATCGAGAAAGTACTCGATCACGACTGCCAGAACTAGGCCCCAGGATTATAACAGGTTATCCATTTTGCGGTTTCAAAAGTAAACGTAAATAAAACACATATAAAATATTTTTTTTCATGATATTTCTTTTTTAATTTAAAGTTCGAAAGTTGACATTATGTGTAAAACACTATGTCATTTAAATGACCACCACGCGAAGTGTTGCAAGCATACTACAAAAATGGTGATTCTGGCACAGCCACATATCGTGCTTTAAGAGGAGATTATGCTTTACATAATCGTCCAACTACGCAAGCAATTGGCAAAATTGTAAAGAAATTTGCAGAGACTGGAGCGGTTACAGATATTGTAAGGCCAGGGCATCATCGTTTCACTCGTTCCGCTGAAAATATCGCTGTTGTAAGTGAAAGTGTTGCCGAAGACCCGAATGTGTCGATTCCTCGTCGTTCTCAGGAGTTAGGACTGTATGGCCGCATGATAACCGATTTTTTTTGCCCGCTATTGAAGAATACGACTTGGAGAATAAGTTGTTTCAACAAGACGGTGCCACATGCCAAACAACTCGAGCGAATATGACTTTATTGCAAGAGAGATTTCCTGGCCGTGTAATTTCTCGTCGTTGCGACTTCAACTGGCCACCAAGATCATGCGATTTTTAAAGTTTATAAATCCCACATAAAGCACACTCTAGAAATATTGATGCACTCCGTGGTGGGTATTAAGGATTCGGCACACCCAATCATAGTATTTTTACTTGTGTTTTGTTGCTTTTTTAATTTTTTTTTTACATTTTTGTACTTTTCTTGTTAAACTTAAAGTTATTTTCTAATTTCTTGACACTTACAATTTTTTTTATACAGATTGAAGGCCCTTTAGTGTGTACATACGTACAAACATATGTTAAGATTTAAACAAATAATAAATGTATATAAATATGGCTTATGGTTATTGTATTAACTGTTGTTTAGTCCCTTAGTGTTGAAACGTGTATGCACGTGTTATTCTGTAAGTGACTGCGTAAGTGTTTGTTTTGTAACAGAGATTTTTTAACAATCGCACTTACTGTTTAAGTATGCAACAGCCCTGCTTTTCTTTGTATTTTTTACTGTTACTTTAATCTGGATAGAAAAAAAAAATTGTATATCCAGTAACAGATTTTTATTCAACCAATTGTATTGTTATGTTTAAGTGTACTCATTCAAACACATACATGCCCATACTTATACATATGTGTGTGTAAAAATGTGTACGAGCCAGGTCGAAAAAGAGAAGAATGCTGCCTTTTATAAGGCCTTTTAAGAATTATTTACTCAGGTGTTTTCAAAGCTTTTCTCCCAATGACAACCTTTAAAAATATTTAAGTTCATCAAATTCGGTCAAAAACTCGATGAGTTACATAAACATATATTCACAGACAAAATGAAAATTGATTTCAATAAAAAAAATTGTGATATTAATTATATTGGCACTAGTAAACAAAATAAAAGTTTTACTGCCAGTTCAAAGAGACGCCGTGCAATAAAGCCATAGGAAATAAAGCCATATGGCTTTATTTCCCAATGAATTGAGAAATAACTCCATATGGCTTTATTTCCATGTAAGGAGTGAAAAAGCCATACATGACCTTATTTCCCATTTAAATTTTTTCTTTTCATGTAATTGCAATTGATTTAAAAATTGTTTTGTTGGTTTTTCTCTGGGTGTTTATATAAAAAATATAAGGAAAACATTTTTGGACGCAAGGATTTTCTACTCTATGCTATAACAAACACCGGCTTCGCAAACTAAAGCCACTGTTATGGCGTTATTTCCACTTTGGTTACTAAACGATTATGGTGTTATTGCACTTGGGTGGTGGTAATAAAGCCATATGGCGTTATTTCTCAATGGCTTTATTGCACGGCGCCGTTCAAAGACACTTAGTTTTAAAAATATTTTCAATAAGCTAAACCGTTTTTGAGTTACGCGAATATATTGTATGCAACCTTCAACATTTTCGAAATAACGGTATATCTCGAAAACATGAGCAAAACTACACAGAAAAAAATAACAACAGTTATTTAGTAATAAATGAAAATTTTTAAAGTTTTTCAAATATATTCAACAGTTTTCTTAATTAACATGTTTGTAAATTGTCATATTAACAACTTGTTTCAGTTTAAAAATAAATACATACATACATTAAAATTTATGTTCTGTCATAAAACAACATTTTTTTTAAATATTTTGGGCTTAAATAACTAAGAGGCCAAAAGTTAGGCAGATTATTGAAAAACTGAATCAATCTTTGGGGTAAGTAAAGTTGTGGTTTCAATAATTAGGAGATTTTAACGGGTCTTTCATTTATTTTAGTTTTCAAATACAAGTCGATTATTGTGTCAAGATTCCCTTTTATGCAGATGTTAAAACATTATTGTGCATCCAGTTGTAAGTGTGAATAAGTATGCTAAAATAATTGCTTATGGTGTTTGTGATGTAGTTTTTAATATATATTTCAATAAAAATGAATTAAGTTATTAATTTAAATGCATTTCATTATTTCAAAAGGCAATAAGCTAGTTCTTAACAAAATATTTTATTAATATGACTAACTCGTAATTAAAATTTGTATATAATTGTTAACAATTATTTTATTCAATATTATAATTTCGTTGTTAAAAATATTTGTTGAATATCAACAATTTGAAATAACAAAAGTATGTTTTATATTTACAAATTCGGTTGTTGGTGCCTTTTCAATTAAAAAAATTAATTGTATTGACGAATTTGGTATTCAATATGACAATTGATTTGTCGTAATTTTTTTCTGTGGAACAAAACGGTTTGCACAATTGGATTCATTATTATTATTGAACCCAAATCATGTTAAAACGCCATGTGCCCGGCTTGTCTGTTTTTTCAACTAGCACAGTGATATTGTTTCCGCAATCAAGTCAAACACTGTGCAAATACCAGGTTAGGCGTCATTTTTTTTTTAGTTTTTTTGAAGAAATTTACAACTTGTCAAAATTTCCTTTTAACTGAAGCAAATTAAAGAAAGCTATTAAAGAAATAAAACCAAAATGGTCAACCGGGTGTGTACTGCTAAGGCGAAGGTTTAGGCACACATCTGCTCATTTTTTCTTCACTTTTTGTATCACCGTGTAGTTTTGCCTTCACCAAAATCACATGTGATCCCTTAAAAAGATAGCAGTAAATGTCTGCAAGAGTACTTACAATGTTTTTTTGTGTAGCCAAGACTTCAAGAGAAGTCTAGTTAAAATAAATATTGGCATGAGAATAAAAACGGACCCTTCTTTAATGTGCTGTTTTCACAATACAAATAATTGAAAGTGAAGTAAAATTTATATGAAAAACACTAAAAAAAACTGAATGCTTTTCATATAAATTTAACTACACGTATATGTATTGTGAAAATAGCACATAAGGGTCTTTAAACTGAGCCCTTAAAATGTATACCGCTGGAAAAAAATTCAACAATTGTTGGTTACACAAACGTGGTACATCTAACGTTTATGTTAGCGAATATGTGTGCTAAGAGTTTATTTAAAGGACACGTATCTGTATTCAAATCGCACGTAGTTTTTTTACGCTTAGTTTAATATTTTTTTGATGTATGATGTCCCACTATCATAGCTGCGAGTCAACATTGTTTTCTGCAACATTTTCGAACTATCATAGAAAAAGCTTATATACTTTTTTTGCATAATGAACTTTATATTTGTGATTTTTATTTTTCAATTTATAACAATAAACAGCCTTATTTATAAAAAATAAAACATGTTAATAAAGGGTTTATTAAACGGATTTTGTATGAAAATCCAATTTAATTAACCCTTTATTAATCGGTTTTATTTTTTATAAATTAGGCCGAAATAAACCAGGGACATAACAGTTATAACCAATATTTGAAAAAATCCTGAAATAATAATTTATCACGAATTTTTAAAACCTGATCTCTGAATAATTGCTACAAATAACCAATATTTTTTTGGTCTTTGATAACCGTTATAGTTTGTTTTGGTTTTTTATGGGCTTCCATAACCATTACAAAAGATTTTAATTTTTTTTGGTCTTCCGTAACCATTACAAAAGACTTTTATTTTTTTTGGTCTTCAATAACCATTATAAAAGATTTTAATTTTTTTTGGTCTTCCGTAACCATTACAAAAGATTTTTATTTTTTTCGGTCTTCCATATCGAATTTCACACAAGTTTTATGAAAATATTCGTTGGAGTTCAGCCAATGACACTCCTAATAAAATCTATGAAACAGGTTTCGTTACAGTCAATGTTTATGAAAAGCTTCATAGAATTAATGAAACTCTTTACAGAAACAATAAATCGTCAGGTAATGAAGCATTTTATAGAATCTATGAAACAGTTTCATAAAAGTCATTCCTAAAAAGAGCTTCATTAAATTATCATTTTTATTAACATTTGTATTACTAGCAATATTTGCATTTGAAATTACTTTCATTAGTTCGCTCAAGCCAACCGATAGTTGAGGATGTTAAGAAATTATTATTTCTTTTTGAAAAATGTTTTTTTTGGTCGCTCGAGCCAGGAATCGAATCCGGGTCCTATCGGTTTCAGAGTCCACATCTTAGCTACTACACCAGCAGCACTGACTACTCAATGGTATATAAATACAATTTTAGTGCGAAATTTCTTGTATTTAAAAAAAAAATCGGGAAAATATGCCTAAAACTGGGGCGATTTTATTTAAACTCAGCACCATGATTGTGTGGCATAATTGGTTTCTATTTACCAAATATGAGAAAGATATCAAAAAAATTTGCGGATCCTTACCAAAATCATTAAAAAAGTTCGTCCTTGTGCAAATATAAGTCAGTGTGCGAAATTTTATAAAAATATCTTAAGATTTGCGAACTGCAGCGTGGGTATAGAAGACAGAAAAAATAAAAATCTTTTATAATGGTTATAGAAGACCAATAAGAATAAAAATCTTTCATAATGGTTACCAAAGACCAGAAAAATTAATAATCTTTCATAACGGTTATCAAAGACCAAAAAAAATAATAATCTTTCATAATGTTTATGGCAGAACTATAACTTTCTGGGTTATTTATAATTATTATTACAGGACCTTTTTTTTTAGTTATTTTTTCCATAACCTATTGGATATTTAAAAAATAATAACAGTTATTTCGGGTCCCTGAAATAAACTTTAAAAACGGACTTGTCTTAGAATCTATATGAAATGAGGGTTTATACTTTAAAGTAATTTTAAGTATTTTTCTCTGAAGTGTTATTTATTGCTAAATTTATCTTTCTGTTAAAATTTGGTTAAAAGATTCATTTGTCGCCATTTGTGCAGAAAAGTCTTGACAACCCTAAAAGAAACCCCTAAAAAATTTAAAATCAAGCGTTAATTTTGAACACCTTTTTCTAGTCGAATATTTTGTTGTATTTTTTATAAAAGATCGTATCGAAATATTCAAGCTTAACCCACCCTGAACCTGAATACCTCACAGGCATTATATAGAACTGCAACAAGTTTAACACTTATTCTGTACTAGAAAAATAAAACGCCTATGGTATTTTTGGGTAATGTTTGCTCAATATATTTTGCATTGACTTTTCCTGTACTAAAAAAATAAGACGCATGTGTTTTTTGTAGCTCAATTTTGCACAATATAGAAAGTTCACCATACATTTTTTAATTTTAAGTATTTTTTACACTAAAAGCAAGTCTCGGAATGACTTAAACATAAATTTATTACAAGCTGTACATTTGTTTGAATTATTTCATATTATTTGTTGCTTTTACGCCATATCGTGGGCGCATAGTAAATTTATATGTACAATATAATTTTTTACAAATTGGCTTCCCAGCCTAATAAAATATAAAATATTAGTAGTAAAATAACAATTATAACCGGCCCAAAGTGGATAGCTTCATAAGATTCATTTAAAATTCATTCATTTAAAATTTTAGTAATTAAGACCAACGCCAACATCTGGAAAGATCAACTGGAAATATGGAAATAACATTATTGCAATATGCTTTCCCTTACAACTTCTAACTACCAAAACATATGCACCTGCGTTTCCCACAATATAAGGCAAGATATCTCCATTGAATGCCCAGATATTGCAAAAGTTAAGGATGCTGTGAATCACCTAAAAGCGAATAAGGCCCCTGGGGCCGACAACAAATCGCCCGAGATGCTTAAAGCCGACCACGATACTACAGGGAACATATCTAGAACTTCTAGCTTCCGGCTCCAAAAAGTATGTGTAGACCACATCAATAGTCTAGGAGTAATTAATTTCTTTATAACATCGTTGTAGTTCGTTATGCTACTGAAGCTTATAAAGGAATCCACTGGGTTCTAAACCAACAACTCAAGAGCCCCGAGTATGATAATGATATCTTCAGCATCCAGCATCTTAATACCAATCTCAAAAGCCAACCAAGCATTTGGTGCCATTCGGACAGAATGGAAATCTTCTGCCAAATCCAAGAACACTAAGATCAATATCTTTTACTCATGTGTCAAGTCTGTGCTCCTCAACGTATGAGAGACGTACACATACATATATTTTAATATAAATTTGAAATAATTTCATTATACTATAGGTTTTTTCTTTCTCATTCAGTTTTTTCAACCGATTTTCAAAATTTTTTGTTGGAAACGTATTCCAATTACCTTTCTTATTGCTGAATATACAAGTTATTGCCGCTAGATGGCACAAAATTTATTTTTATTGAAAAATGCTCCAAAACACCCTGTATTTGCAAATATTATGAGTTCATTTTTTCAGCAAAAATTCTGGCCAAAGGATTTAGTACAAAGTTGCCAAACATCATTTGAGCGACTTATGAAAACTAAAAGGTCAAAATTTGGATTTTCTTCAATAACCTAAAAATTACGGCCATTTTTTTTAAATAACGGAAAGTCGCAGAACAAAAGTTGCTGCTGAAGCCCAAAAGAACCATTTTTAGCAATAAAAAAGTTATTTTTCGTCAAAAATTGTCAATTTTTGCATATTGCTATCTATAACGTGCTAATAGTGATGGAACCGCTGAACCAAATTTCATAAATAATCAATTAAACGACTCAAAAAGACTTAAATTTCCAAGATCCGAAATTTCAATACTCTATTTGTATTAGTTTTGCAGCTAGAAACGTTTAAAATTGCTAGTGGACACACGGGTAGCCGGTTATGCATTCTACGGTTAAGGAAAAATATTTTTATGCCAAATAAATTTTTGAGGTTCCTAAGATATGTTCACATCTATTAAAAATTTGGTGTCCTTCACGTAACCCAAGGCGAATTGACTAGAGGGTGAGGTCAACTCTGCAACAACACTGTTGCCGTGGTCGGATTGTCAAAAATAGTGCTAGTAAAAAACAGGTTTGTTTACATAAAATCACTAGTTTGTATACAAACTTTGACAGTCGGCCACCGAAAAAAACACCATTTGTTGACTTGACCCTATCTTTCTAGTGAATTTGCCTTGCACGTAACCAATAGATTTATTTAAAAAATTATTATTAATTATTCATTATTATTAAAAATATTTAAAATTTTTTCAACAGTTCAAAACCAGTCGCCGTTATTGTTTTTGTTTCTGTTTTGTGTTCATACCCTCTACCACCACTAGCGGTGAATGAGGTTATACTAAGTTTGACATTCAGTGTGAAAGTTTTTTAATTCATCCCCATAAACTCTATATATTCGGGTTCCTTGAGTAATTCTAAGTAAATTTAGCCATGTCCGCCTGTCTGTCCGTCTGTTCACTTTAGAAAAACTTTAAGTAATCTTAAGCAGTTTCGGATTGAAATCACACAAAATCGGTTCTGTAGAAAAAAAATAATTAATCATAGGCCTCATGTTAAGCCCACTGATGGAACACATTTAGTACGCCTAAAACCGTAACAAATAATACTACGCAATTAAATTTGGTACGTTTAAAAATTTCGTGAAAATCGGTCTATAATTTACCATAGGCCGCATATTTGTAATTCCAAAGTGTTGAACGTGACAGTCGTACGCATCAAAAATGCAATAACATTTTAAACAGCAAATATTTTTACGTTCTTTTAACCCTTAAATTATATCACTAGGAAAGCATTATTATCTATGCTAAAGTTTATGGGGGTGCGATTCTAGGTCAAAGATAATGGCAAAAGAAGTAGCGGTTCGAACGAGAAAAAAATATAAGTAGTTTTTGTAGCCATGTATAAAAAGGGATAATTCAATGAAACCTGGCACAATTTTTTTGTCAAACTACTTTCAGAATTTTACGTAGCAATGTAACATTTAAATGTCTTTGGTTTGATTCCAAAATCTTCTGTATTTTTTTTTTGTTTAAGCCAAAATCTGGTTCGATACGTGACATATCGAACGTAACATTTTTTCCATAATAATTTAACTGAATAATGATTAAAAAAATAAAAATTTACCGTTAATCCGAATAACATATTTCTCTTCGAACTCTTCCTTATATTACAGACCATGTAAGAACATTTTTTTGGAGTAATTTTCATCAAATATCACCTCTCTTAAGGAAGATAATATTAAAAAAAAAAGTGCAATAAAACACTCTCACAAATAAGAAATTACGTTTGAACAACCTTGCAGTCTGATTGTTTATCTAAGTGAACAAATTTATGGGTAAATTTATAAAATTGGTAAAATCTAAATATTTCTCTATAACAATATCGTAAAATTATAAGCTTTTAATAACTTTTAAATTTTCGGCCACGGTGGACCTTTTGACGGAAATAACCATATAAAGCCTACTCTCGGAAAAAGTCCAGTACTTCTTAAACGTTAAAAAAATGACGCTAATGCAATAAAATTTGGTACGCCATAGTTGTATAATACTACATTTACACCTACGCAAAATCCAGTACTTACGAGATTTCGAGCCAAATCTAGTTGTTTTGACTAGATTTCCCATACAAAACAAAATCTACTTCGTAACTTGATTTCGACGAAATCTACTCAAAATCTAGTAGTACTTAATGATGCAACTTAATTTCTGCACAAGAAAAAATGACATTAAAAAAAAAACAAAACAAAAATTGTTAAAAAAAAGTTAAAAAGTTTTATAAAAATTGTAAAAAAAAAGAATAATAATATTGATAAAATAAATATCGTTGATTGTTAGTAAAAGGTAATGCAAAATGTTTAATGTATATTTGTTTTTGTGTATGTATGTGTAACGAAAAAACTTTTAGACAGTTGCTTTGTTATAAAAACAAAATCTCGCTAATGTCAAAAAAGTATAATGTAAACGCACTAGATTTCGAAGATTAAAAATCAAATCTACAAGATTTCGGCCTAATGTAAATGTAGTATAAGACATTTCGTGAAGACCGTCACATAATTTACCATAGGTCCCATATAAAGCCTACTCTCGAAGTACAGTTAAGTATGCCTAAGACCGTAACGAATAATGCTTTTTGTAGCAGAATTTGGTTTTTCGTAGTTTCATAAGGCTTTAAATCACGAAGAAAATATCGTGAATATCTTTCCATATTCCCCACGTAATTCTCAATCTAAAACCGTAGCAGATATATTTATTGCTGTAAAGTTTTGTTCAATTTAACTTCATATGGTCAGAAATAATACCATCCAATTTTGTAATAATTGGTCCAAAATTTACCTTAGGTATCTTATTTAGCAACCTTCTGAACCGCTATAACAAATTTCACTTCTATACCGAAATTTGTTCTAATTGAAGTTTCTTTTAATACCAGAAAACAATCTACAGAATTTTGTGATGATTTTTCCATAAGTGGCCCGGTAGGCTAGCTGGTAGTGAGCTAGTCAATTAGCGCCGGGGTTGTGGGTTCGATTCCCGCCAGAGACTCTGGTTCCTGCAGAAAAGCGTAAAGCTTCGCGGAATTAGCGTAGGGAATGAAAAATAAAAAACAAAAAATTAAAATAAAAAAATGGGTCCAATATAAATTATCCTCTCGAAAATAATTTTAGTTAGGCTTAACACGTTAACAGTCCAGAGCAAAGTCTGAGGAATGCCTCAAACGTCCGTTTTTTTTTAATAATCGGTGTATTTTGTGTAAACCCCGACTTCTTTCTCCATGTCCCAGCACATATTTTCTTTTTAAGGTCTGTCCTGTGAAGTCCAAGTCAAATAAACGATGTTCTCTCAACGTTTACAATTCTAGAGCTTTTGAAATTTGTATGGATGAACAGCCCATAAATAGGCTGCGGACTCCAGGCACTTTCCGTTCACAACCCATATTTTAGTACTGACGTCCGTTTTTATCAAAACTAATAATTTTTAGATCCCATATATGGAGCCAATCCAAATACGTTTAATTTTAATTAAATTGGAATAAGTAAAAAATTATTAAACTAATTTTTAAACGTATTTAATGAAATAAATTAACTACTGACTTTACACTTACATATTATTTTAAACAACTACAAATTTAATTGATGGTCAGAAATCAATTTAAACTTTTTAAACTTATATAATTTTATATTAAAAAAAAACTTTAAATAGTTTTTTTTGTGCCTTTATATTGTTTTATTGTAGTCATTATAAATGAAGTATTATATATGTAACATGTCACGTTTAACATGATTAATCTATGCAATTATAAGCGTGTGTTTGAGACAGTTAATTAAATTACATAAAATCAAACAACAAAGAGAAAAACAAAAACCAAAAATAATTAAACATTAAATATTGATGTCTAAAATTGCAACAACAAAAAAAAAATATTTTGTGCTTAACAAAAAGTAATAAATTTCAATTATACACATGCTCGTAATAATAAAAAAGTCAGGGCAATAAAGTGATTTTGTGTTTTATTTCCCAGAGGCATAAAATCTCAACTGTATTTTTAAGCCATCAACCAACCAACCAACAACTTGCCATTCATAAATTTATACATCCTGCATCATCAAAAATTTGTATACACAGACACTTTTGTGTGAGTATGATGACTTTATGTATGTTTGAAATTTTTTTTGGCTCAACAAGAAAGGGACCAAGAACGGAAAACAAGTTTACTTAAAAATACTTAAACGACTTTTAGCCACACGTTACAACACAAACTCTTCACAACAAACGTAAAAAAAACATTAACTGATTGGTGAGACTAACATTTAAAGGCTTAATAGTTTCTTGCCTTTTACATACATATTTACACAAGTATACGCAAAACCAGTTTTTTAATGACGAACTCCTTAGAACTGAGAACAGGAAGTTAACTTACCAACATAATGATTTTGAGGGGAGAACTAAAAGTATGAACATGTAGACTACTTAATAGACCACTAACAAAAGGGGCAACGGGTGAGTACCAGTAATAGTACAAGCTTAGCTCAGACCCTTTGAAAACTGCTGTTTAGTTTCCAGGTTTATAACTCTCAGGCACACATTAATAAAATAGTACTGACTTGCATTTTAATGCACAAATTAAAGACTAACGGCCATATTCATAAAAAGTTTTAAGTTTAAAGAATGTAATAACTATAAAACGCTTTATGTCTTATAAACCTCTTATAAAAATGCGTATTCATAAACGTACAAAAACAGCTTTTTAACTATTAACTGTTTGTAGCGATTTTATGTTTAATTTTGGCAACTTTTTTTACGTTTTGTTGCCATTTTATTGCTAGTGATTAGGGTTTTTTCCCGTTTTCCCGGGATTTTTCTTGCGGGATCCCGGGAAATAAAAGATTCCTCATAATTTCAGCAAATACCTATTTATACTTTGAAATTAAGTTTTCTATTCTCTAAAAATTAGCATCTGTGGATGGGTTGTTGATTAGATCAATTACAAGAAGTGAGTACCCTGCAGATAACGAGACTAATATTCGCTCACTTTGACTTAAGTCAATTCCAATGACTTTGACTGATTGACAAACTGTCATTAAATTGATGCTAATGTGTTCTTTCTGCGATGTTACTGCGTCATCGCACTGAGGACATGTTCGTCATTTCTGTGATGCCGATCTGTCATCCCATTGATGACATAATTTCATTTTGACCCAGATGACACTTTGGCCAAGTGATGTTAAGGTTGACATCACAATGATGACAAGTGTCATGGGGTCAAAAACGAAGACACTTGTCATAGTACTGATGTCAAAATACATCAGCGCTATGACGCCTTTTCTATCAGTGCATTAACAATAAATATAAAGTGCATGGCAAAAAAAAAAAACTGAACTAGCAACTTGTTTTATTTTTTGATTTTCATGCGAAAACAATAAGTCAGGACTGTAAGAAAAGATAAACTCACTGTTTATTGTTGTTGTTCTTGTTTAAGCTTTGATATTGTTACAAGTAAAACTGGTGTTTTTTGCTTAACAGTTTTTTTTGTATAAATCTTAAGTTTTTTTTTAAATCTTTGGATGAAGTTTCTTGATGATCTGGCCTAAGCAACCAGTGAAATGCGCATCAACAATAAATTTCAGTTTTTTTTTTATCAAAAATAAAAATTGGGAATTAAGCACGACAAAAAGTCTTGTTAATTAAATAAAAAAAAAAAATATTTTAAAACTTATAATAGCATATTTGTTGTTTTTGGAAAAGCGGAAAGAAAATAATTTGTTTATCCCTAATTTGATTATTACTAGGGATGAGCTTTTCATGTACTATAAAATATGCACTAAATATGCAATAAAATATGCAAATAAAAAAATAAAAAATATGCACTAAAAACTTGAACATTTTCAATAAGAAAGAAAGCATTTGCTTTTTTAATTTTATTTAAAACAAAAAAATAAAAAATTCTATTGTTGTTTTTATTACATTGTTATTTATAGGTATAATATTTTTTAAAACTTAATTCAAATAACTACATAATTTTAATTTTTTTTGCATAATCAAATAAATACTTTTTATAGCATCAAAAGTAAGCCTTTGCTTGTTTAAAAGCTTTTGTACATGCAAAATGATCTCTCAACGTCAACCGAAGTTGAAGAATACTTGAAAGATTCCAATTCATTTGGAGAATATTAATTTTCTAATTCAGATCCCACATTTGATTCTAGATCAAAAATAGTTGAAATTTGTTTGATTGTTTGATATCCCATATTTTTTTGCAAAACGTTTTGGATTTTTTTTAATTTGTCGGGCTATTCTTCCTTCCACATTGTTTCCCGTATGAAACAAATAAATAAATATTATCGATTTGGCTTCTAATTTTTTCTGCAACTCGATATAACCCATGTGCCAGGCAAGTAACATGTAACAGTTTTGGATAAATTGTTTTAGGACAATTGGCAGCCTTAACCATGTAAGGTGCTGCATCGGTTGAAAACTGAAGAATCTTTTGTCCAAATCTTGTATTTTAAGCAAAGCTCAAAAAAAATTATTAATTAATTTAAAAAAAAATTTGTTTTTAATATTTTTTTTGTATACAATTTGGAAATTTGTTTAAGAACTTTTTTTATAATATGGGAATTAAAAAAATATGTCACTCAAAAATTTTAGAATATGCAAAAATATGCATTTAAAACCAAAATGTGCAAAAATATGCATTTTCACCAAAATATGCAACGATATGCAAAAACAAATCGATGCCATTTTAGTGCTAATTTAATGATTCGGAAAGATAATCGCCATCAATCTTTTGGCATTTTCTCAATGTACCGACAAACTGTCTGTTACTTAATGTCAACATAAATTTATAAGACCGATAAACTGTCTGTTAACAATTTTGGGTTTCTCAATATACCGAAAAAAAACATTTTTTCAGTTGGCAACACCTCTCAAAATACATGTAAAAGTTGGGAGTCAGCTGATTGAATTTATCTGTACGTCAAAAAAAAAAAGGAAAATAAATAATTGCCAGATGAGTGCCGGTTAGCATTGCGACAAAATAGAAGCAAATGAAACATTGAGAAAACCGAATTTCTTTTATGTGCAGTTTTGCAGTTTGGGAAAAAAGATAATCATGTAATGCGAAAACGGCCATTAGACTATCAACAAAAACATGCATTTGCATGAAAATCGCATCCATAATTAGAACTAACAAAGTAGTGGCAAACAAAGTATTGTCGTATTTAACCAATATATATTTATAGTTGCCGTTGACAATAATATGGGTAAATAAACCAATATATGTTTAAAATTTTATGTTAAAAATTCTTTTGTTGCAGGTGACTACAATGAATCATGTTTTTTCTCTGCGTGGAGAAAATTTGTTATTGTTTTTTCAAATAAATATTGTTAATTCATTAGAAATTTATTTTTTGTTATTTTAAGTTACTGAAGATAAATTTTTTGGCCGCGAAATAAAGCCATCCAGCTTCTGGTGCACAACAAGTATTGGAAGCAAAGAAAAACAACCAGCTTTCTTTTAAAAGTTATTAAATTGCATATTTTTTAACACGTTTTAACACTAACTTAAACAATTTTTAACTCACATAAAATGAAACGGAAAAAGTTCTTTTAGAGACAAATAAATTTTCATAAATTTTGTGGACTTGTCAACTCAAGAGATTTGTTTGTTTTATGACTTTGCGTTTTGAATAAATGCCTGTATTTATTTTGTGCACACAACTCGCTGCACCATTGAACAAATACAGACTAACACACCTACTAACACAAACACTACACTTCAATTCAAACTCACATAAATATTTGTGTTTATCATACTCCGGCAAAAATATGAAATTGTAAGTAAATTTTCCCAACATGAAAAACATGCACGAATGTTGTTTAGAAACAAATTTTCACTGTCACTACCGAAACAGTTTCATTGCAAAAGAAGTTTGGAGGCAAGCAGCATATTTTTGCAATTCATAAACGACATACAAACAAATAACAGTCATAATTCACTAAGAAGATCCATTTGAGCATTTCAAATGTTCACTTTCAGGGAGGGAAAGCAACAAAAAATGGTTCCAAATTTAAAACCTACAAAACAAGTACCAATTAATTTTTTTTAATACTCAAATCGGATGTTTGTGCTTCAAAAAAAAAAAAAAAAAATAATAATAATAATAATCTCGTTTTAATGCTCAATAAATAAACTTTTGTTAATAAAGGAACAAACACTTTGTGAAAATTTTATTTAGAGCAGGAACTAATTCGTTTTGTTGAAATAAATTCGAAATTTATTATGAAAAATTTTATGCTTTATTAAGGCCACCATCATTAATTTCACAAAGTCAATTGTGATTGGTATGACTTATTTTATGACTTTTTCATCAACATTTACGGTTTATTTATTCATTCGTTTACTGAGACACCCACTGAGTTCGGGCTATAAAGTTCAATGTCAGACAATAAAAATTAATTAATTTTTTTTTAAATAAAAAAATATATCGATTTTTAAAGAACAGTTTATTTAAAGCGTCTTAAGAAGCTCTTTTTTATTAGTTTAAAAAGGTGTTTCTTCTAGATCCAACTCTGAATTATCATTATGATTATCTGTTTGTTATGTTACTTTTAATTTTGTTTAAATGCATATGTAAAGGGTGGTTAAATTTTTTAAGCCGATGTTGATTTTGAATAAAACACAAATTATTTAGGAAATTATTGTCATTTCTTTTTATTATGATAATATTGGTTTGGTTCAATTACCCAGTTGGCAAAATGGTCATAGACGCAAATGTCGTCAACGATGTCTTCAGGACATTTTTGAATTTGTCGCCTATATAACATTGATGACGACAGCTTAAGTAACAAAACGTGTATTTTGTGGTGTTTAAAATCGTATTTACGACTTTTTTGGGACCATTTTTTCAAATTTGTCTTGAATAATAATTTATTGAGGACAACGTAAGTGTCCATTGCCTGCATGGTCGCTTACGTTGTCCTCTACTAAAAAAAATTAAAAGCTGCAAATTTTTATTTAATTTAAAATTTCTTGATATTTTGCTTTTATTATCAATATTTTTGATAATAAAAAAAAAAAAAAAATATTAAAAAATAAAAATGTTTTTTGCTCTCCTAAAAATAATTATTTTGTAACTTACGTTATTCTTGGCTGTGCTTCAATTGTGAAATTGGACATACGTGAATTGATGGGCGAAGTAGCACAACAAAAATAATGTTCCTGCTGACTACATTGCCACATGTTAAATTCAGCACCCATTCCCTTAGTAATGAAAAGCCTATTGGAGGTCGGACTGTCTCCACACATCCCCAGAATCCCCTTTTTTCGAGCCCAGTCTCCCAAGTTCATCGGCCGTTTCATGTTGCAGTGACCAGGTACCTTGCATACACTCACAACATACAGCTCTTCCAAAATCATTTACTAGTTGGAATTCACAGCCCATCAAGGCCCTTAGAGCTGTCCACATATATAGTGACCGTCGAGCCCCAGCAATGTTACCTCTTACCAATTCTACGGCCCTTAAAACCCCACGAGCCTCTGCCAAATATATACTGCAGTCGTTCTCTGCAAGGTAGACCCTCTTTCCCCTTATCCAGAATCTGCAAATCTGAAGTATCGTCGATATATCGGTATTCGTTACATCCCTAACTGTGACTTACCCATCGGAGACTAAATTGTAGATTGTGCCCCCAATACCGGCACTGTTAAGGTAATGCCGCTAATCAGGCATTAACGACTATGAGAAAAAAAGTCGTTCATATAGTCGCCAATGACAACTTTAACCTCATTGTTTCCCATATAATCATTAACGACAATGTGCATGATAATGTCACTCACATTGCCGTACACGACCTATGTGCCCTTTGCTCGAAAAAGTCTTCGACGATTTGCATGGGCTGTCACCAACATGTCGTCAGGGATTTACTATGGGTCTTGTACGCGTCGTCGACGTTGTCTTGAAGACATGGCCAACTGGGTATGTATGGAACAAAATATCGGCCAACTAGCCGCCGCGACCTCGACGGCGCAAATCCATCCGATGGTCCAAATTTTCGATGGCGCTGACGCATAATTGAGGTTCTATGCCGTTAATGTGCTAAATTTTATTATTCTTTAGCTCTTGAATTGTTGCTGGCGCCGACGTACACCTTTTCTTGCAAATAACCCCAAAGAAAGAAGTCCAACGGTGTCAAATCACATGATCTTGGCGGCCACGTGACATCTCACGTGAACACGGCCATTAAATTTGTCGCGCAAAAGAGACATTGTTTCGTTAGCTGTGTGGCAAGTGGCACCGTCCTGCTGAAACCACATATCGTCCACATCCATATCTTCCAATTCGGGCCATACAAAGTTCGTTATCATCCCACGATAGCGAACACCATTCACAGTAATTGCCTGACCGGCCTCATTTTGGAAAAAATACGGCCCGATGATGCCGCCAGCCCATAGACCGCACAGTCACTTTTTAAGGGTGCATTGGTTTTCGACAATCACTCTTGGATTATCATTCGCCCAAATGCGGCAATTCTGCTTATTGACGAATCCACTGATGTAAAAATGTGTCTCATCACTGAAGATGATTTTCTTGGAAAATTTATCATCCATTTTCATAACACATGCGAAAAAAATTTAAAATTTCATCACTGAAGATGATTTTCTTCGAAAATTGATCATCCATTTTTATAACACATGCGAAAAAAAAACAAAAAGCTAAAAAAAACAATTTTACACAAACAAAACACAAACAAGCTTTTCGTGCTGCGATCGTTGCTAAAATTTTTTGTTTGTTCATTTCTTCATCAATGTAAAAAAAATTTAACATTATAGAACAATAAAATATAGTGGATGTCTACAGTACCACTACAATTGTTCTGTTTTTTAACGAAGAACAGAAAACTATATAATGTACGGCTCTTTCTCAAAAATAGTTGAAAAACGGTTCGTCTACACAATCACTTAAAAATAGATATCGTTCTTGGGTGTGTAAGCCGCACGCTTAATAGTGTTCTGCTTATTTTCGAACACTGATTGAAATTCAATTCCTCAAAATCTGCAAACATGAATTTGCCAAAAAAAAAAAAAAAAAAAAAAAATTATTTTTTCGACTATGATTAACTCGACTTTACAAGAAAATTTTATAAATATTGTTGTTAAACTGTTTTATGACTTTTAATACAAATTTTAATATTTTAATCAGGCTTAAGTTCATTGAATTTAATTTTCATTAAATTATTATGCCTTCCACCACAATAAGTTGTGAAGAAGTTGTTAAATTTTTTATTATTCATCTCAGACCCCATAAAGTATATATATTCTGGCTCTTTGAGTAATTCTAAGTCGATTTAGCAATGTCCGTCTGTCTGTCCGTCTGACCGTCTATTGAAAACACGCTCACTTTCGAAAAACTCAAAAGAAAGAAACAAATTGGGTGTCAAATTGCTTGTAGTTATCCTAAGCAGTTTGGGATTGAAATCCAGCAAAATAGGTTCAATAGGATCAGAGCTATGAATCAAAGTGTGGAACCACCACTTTAAAAAATTGATAATTTTGTTACAAAAACTAATATAAATGTGTGGAAAAATGCACGGAATGATAAAAAATTATGCAAAAGTTCGTTTTATTCAACTGCAAATCACACTGTAAATTTTCGTAAAGATCGGTCTATAATTTACCCTAGGCCTCATATAACCCCTACTCCCGGAAAACAGTTTGGTACTTCTAAAACAATAGTTAGTAACGCTATCATAACAAAATTTGGCACGTTACAGTTTTTTAGAAATTACCCTGCAAAATTTCATGAAGATCGGTCCATTATTTACCCTAGACCCCATATAAGCCCTACTCCCGGAAAACAGTTTAGTCCGCCTAAAACTAATTATTAAAGCTATCATAATACAATTTGGCACGCCACAGTTCTAAAGGACTAGAAATGACACTGTCAAATTTCGTGAAGATCGGTCCATAATTTACTATAGGCCCCATAAAAAGCCCAGTCTGGTAAATTAATTAAATACGCCTAAAACCGTAGCAGATATATTTATTGTGGTAAAATTTCTTCCAACTCAGTTTTATATGGCCATAAAAAAGTTATGCAATTTTTGATATACGGTCCATAATTTACCTTAGATCCTATATTTAGCAGCATGCTAAAATCCACTGTTAACGCTTAAACTAATTTCACCACTGTATTGAAATTTTTTTTTTTTAATACCAGAAATCACTCTGTGGAATTTTGGGATGATTGGTTCATAACTTCCATTGGCTCAAATATAAATCCCCCTCCTGAAAATCATTTAAGTTCGGCTTAAACTGTTACGAATCAAGATATTTTACTCAAGAGGTCTAAACCGCAACCAATTGTAATTCTGATGTCTGTTTTTATAAAGATAAATTAATATCACTTCTGAAATATTCGAACTGTGGATGGAGGGTATCAAAGATACGGCACAGCCGAATATAGCACTCTAACTTGTTTTTCTGAACAAATGAATTTTACAACGTGAAATAAATTAATATTTATTAATAATTTTTCATTCTTCACTGAGCTGGGAACCGAACCCAGGTTTCTTTTTTTATTAAAAAATTTGTTAAAAAATGTTGCTGAAAAATAAAATAACAAGTTTTAGAAATAATTGGATTTTTCAAAAAATTGTTTATTTTTAGGGATGACCCTCTTTATCAACATTTTGTTTAAAATTTATATTATTATAATTTCACTTATTTTTTTTCGTTCTTCTCACTATGCACCAAGCCTGGAGGGTAAATTAAATTCAAAAGCTCTGACTTTTATCATATACAACATTCAATCATAATAATACAAACTTTCGAATTTGTTACAATATGTACGTCTGGGTGAATATTTAGAATGATTTGCCGCTGCTTTTATGGAAATTATACTGTAACGGATAAAGGCAACTAAAAAGAAAAGCTCAACAGGAAACAAGTTCAAATCAATAAATTTTATGACATTGTTATCATTTTATGTTTAAGAAGCAGATTGCACGCTCATATTCCAGTTACGAGCAACAAATTCAAATAAAAATAAAAAACATTAAACATTTTATAAACGACAATACATAAATAAAATTTAAAGCATTAGAAAACATAAAAAAGGCCAACCACAATAAAAATAACATTCATACACAAATGTAACAAAAAAGAAATGAAATGAGAATTTTATCATCACTAGAAGAGGACATAAAAGGACATTAAAATCAATTTTTGTTTTGTTTCTTTAGCAGTGCGATTAATGAGGATGAAAAGATAACAAAAGAAAAAAAAAATACAATTGCTTGACATTTTTCTTTTTTACTTCTTAGCAGATTTATCTTCCTTTTGCTACTTTTTGTCTTCCTAGTTGTATTATGACGAAAATAATGAACGGAATTTAAGAAATTGTTGTCATTTTATTTTGTTTCATGTCAATGCCAGCATTAGTGTCAACTTTTTGTTTTGTTTTTTTTTTTTTAGTTTTCCATGATTACATTCTTTGACTAGCCTTTAAAAAAAAGAACGTTTAGCTAGAAGCAAAGAAATCTATAAATAAAATACTAAATATTACAAAAGGATCTAAAATAATAAAAATGAAAATTTCAATGAAAAAGCTTTTTTGAAATATAAATATTTTATGTCTTTTTACAATTTTCAAACGCAATAGTTGCTGTTCGTGTTTTTTACGTTTTAAATTTAAAGTTTAAAGTCCTTCTTGTTTAGTTTTAAAGAGATAGTAGAATAATAAAACGCTTTTTGTTTTAAACAATATAGTAAATTACAAATTTTAAGGGCCAAATAAACCACACAAATGGTAATACAAACCTATGAAAAGAGCATACAGTATAACCTCTATAATCAGAACAAATCAATATTCCGGACAGTTTAGAGACTGTTTAGAAATTTTTCTCTGTACTCCGGACTAGTTGAGAATTTTTTCTCTGTACTCCGGAATAGAGAAGAGGATACCAATATCTGTATCTTTAGCCCTTCCTTATTTCTGTCCTCTTCACAAAGATACTTGGGCACGTAGCGAACATAAATTCGCTTTCGATTTATATTTATTTTTGTATAGATATAGTTCAATCGGTAACTGACCTTGATAGGTTCATTTGCTACTGTTCAAAACAAAGTTTCAAAATAAAAGGCAAGTAAACTTTTTACAAGAGTTATTTTATGTTCCAAACAAAGAAAAGCTACAGGAAAGGAAATTTTATATTCAAAGAAATATATCGTTACTTTAATATAGAAAAGCCCTAACTAACGTTTTCCTTACTTTACAGGAGAAGAAAAAAACTTAATAAAAATTATAGTCTTGTAGTCGCGATTTTTTTTAATGCAGTTTTTTATTAAATTTTCTAAGCAATTTAATGAAAAATTGCGTTAAAGAAAAAATCGCGACTACAGGACTATAATTTTTATTAAGTTTTTTTCTTCTCCTGTACAGTAAGGAAAACGTTAGTTAGGGCTTTTCTTTATTAAAGTAACGATATATAACTAATCGACAAAGAGTGGGACCCGCCACTTTTCGCTTTGAATGAAATTTGGTGAGAAGGTTCCTTTTATTCTATAAAAAAAACATATATGGTGTAATAAATGTAATAAAGCACAAAAAAAAATGTTCCTGCTGACTACATTGCCACATGTTAAATTCACCACCCATTCCCTTAGTAATGAAAAGCCTATTGGAGGTCTGACTGTCTCCACACAGCCAGTATCCCCTATTTTCGAGTCCAGTCTCCCAAACTCATCGGCCATTTCATTAACGGTGCTGTTGCAGTGACCAGGTAACTAGCATACACTCACTTCATACTCTCCTAATAATTTCCTTAGAGCTCTTCTACAATCATTTACTAGTTCTGAATTCACAAGTTGGAATTTACAGTCCATCAAGGCCCTAAGAGCCGTCCACATCTATAGTGACCATCGAGCAATGTTAACTCTTACCGATTTTACGGCCTTCAAAATCCCTAGAGCTTCCGCCAAAAATATACTGCAGTCGTCAGGAAGCCTATTTGACCTTTTAGTATCCATATCCTGGATAAATCGTAAAATCTGAAGTATCGCCAATATATCAGTATCGGTATTTCCCTAATTGCCATTTACCTATCGTCGACTTAATTGTAGATAGTGCCCCAATACCTGACACCAATGGGTCTTGAAAGCGTCGTCGACGTTGTCTTGAAGACATGACCAACTATGTAATATTTACAGCCAGGCCCACCATGTCACACGTTAACGTTCGCATAGAAAATTACATTTAAAACAAATTTTAGAAATTGTTTTTGTTTTAAATGTAATTTTAAATTAAATTTTAGAAATTGTTTTTGTTTTAAATTTAATTTTCTATGCGAACGTTAACGTGTGACATCGTGGGCCTAGCTGTTAATTAAAAAATAAAAAATAAAATTTTTGCACCCTAAGAGATCTCCAGGCTCCCATTTGAAAACTGTAACTTTAACATTTTGTTTTTGTTTTTTACAGATTGTTGAAGAATATTCTACCAATTTAGTTTTAAAATAGTTGTATTTTGGCAACACTGCTTACATTAAGCGCTATTGTCACTTTTACTACAAAAATATTTCAATGCACTTATTTGCTGATCTATGGTTTTTTATTTTATGTTAAAATTTTCCAATACAAAAGTTTACTCTATATTTGACATCAAATTTAAAATTGCATATTACTCATCTTGTTTTCAAAAGCATTCGGAGAAAAAAAGTTTTCATGGGAACCATAACCAGGGTCAACATGAGTTTTGTTGCCTGGAGATTCTTTAACAATTTGGATACACATAGTACTTCCCCAAGCATACATTAGCGGACAATTAATACCCTCAATCATAAGTGCGTTCTGAGATGACGGCTAACTACCAGCAGAAATAAAGTCAATGCAAGACCTTTCTACGTCGTTAAGTGATGATTGAAGGCAAGAGCAGGCCGCTTTTCGTCCCTTAAGATCACCCATCGATCACGATAATAGCTTTAGAATTATTATAGAATAATTTGTTGAATGGCGATCAACACTTTATCTCGCACTTCTGGAGTTTGAGAAGGCTGTCGATACTCTAACGCACGAGGCAGAATGGGAGGTATTAAAATGTAAAGGCGTACCTGAGAAAATAATACATCTTTAACAAAGTCTATACTGCGATTAGTGTGAGAAGGGTTTTAGACGAAGCTGAATGCTATTGCCGATATCACTAAACATTGTCCTCGACAATATTATGACAAGGACAACGCACTTGAACGATGGGCGCTAGCGTTGGAAAAAGATAATGAGGACATGTACACCCAACTGTCAACCATTTGTACTTTTTGGCAGCCCTCTTGAGGACGTTAGCTCCTTTACATACTTGGGATGTGTCATTTTGACAACAGGCGGTTCCTCCCAAGATATCAAGAACAGATTAAGAAGCACGCTAAGCTCGGTATAGAACTTCACGCACTTTAGAATATACACAGAAAAAAAAACAATCAGAATAAATCAAGTTTTTTATGATTACTTTAAGTACGAGTCGTACTTAAAAATTCAAGTACGAATAACACTTAAACGTACTCAAAACAATCCTAAATGGGATTACTTTCGAAAATCCATCTCGGAATTTCTTGAAATAAGTATTAAATTTTTAAATCAAGTAAAAAAGATTTAACTTTATGTTGTGTTTAACCCTCCGGCCTACGCATATTTTAATTTTCTAAACACACTGACAAAAGGACTGGCGAGACTCATGTGCACTACTAAGGGTTAAAAAGTAAATTTGAACTCTTGATTCTCATTTAGTTTATATTTTTGGTTAAATATATCGGACATGATATTGGTGTTTTATCATTCTGTAAGGTGTAATACGGGCAAGTAAATCAATCATCTTAACTTTATCTTTCTAATTTCTAATTTCTTGATAAAATCAACTTTATAATACATACTTAAATCAATCGCATTTTGAGATTAATTCAATCTTAGTTTTACTTATATCAATCTCATTTTCGGATTATTTCAAGTACGAAAAGGAATTGAATATGGATAATTTAAGTATTTTGCGATTGAAAATCCGTACTTGAATCCATCTTCCTGTACTTGATTCAAGAAAATCCGTACTCACCATACTATTAATACCGCTTCGGATTGATTTCAGTACGGATGGATTGATTTTTCTTTTGAGTGTATAAATTCTTTTGAGCCGTACGCATTACCAACAAGTCGTTTAGCCAGTAGCTGTCCACATTATAAAGCCGGACAACATAACTAGAACTGCCTAACACTGATACCCCCAAGGCCGGAGACATGCTGGAAGACATTTACTTACATGGAGAAAGAAGCTCGAGAAAAAAATTGTACCGCCAGGACGAACTGGGCTAAAATAAAACGATCGACTAGTGATAGAATTGTTTGGAATGAATTTGTGTTCTATGAAGGAATTTCTGGAATAAATAGATGTATGTAGTAGTGCCTATAAATTACTGTTTTTTTTTTTTTAATAAAACTTAAAAATTCCTAGAGTATACTTCTTTTCGTATAATTTTGGGAACTTTTGAAAATAAAGTTTTATGTATCTCTCATTAAATAATTGCATAGTTTTAATTTCTTTAAATGTCTTCAATTATAGTTTAATAGTGTTAAAGATTTTGCTTATTTAACTTAACGACAACCAATTTGCCAGATTGCTTAACATCTCCCCTATAGAACCCTTCAAAATATTAAGGTTTGAGATTTTATCGTAAATCATCCGTAAATAGTTAATACACTTTTTTTATCACTATTATTTAATTTCTGGGTTTTGTCTCAATGCATTTATTAATTACACGGTGATGTAATATACACATAAAAAAATTCTGCTTTGCTGGATTTTACAGACATGAAATTTATTTCGACCACTTTGCTTTTGCAAAATAATATCACAGGAGAAAAAGGTAGTTCTTCTTTTTCCCCCTTTAAAGAGGCCTCTTGCCATCACCCATCTACCTTAAAAGTTTTTAGGAGGCCTTCTAAAATTGGTAAGAATCAAGCTTTATCTAAGTTTAATTGTTGTTGCTTAAAGTGTAAGGATCAGTGTTTTTCTAAGGCAACGACAGGTGTGCTATTATTCTAGGACCTGATACAGCAGAATCATCTTCGAAGCTCGGACAACGACCTATTAATGAAACTGTTTTAAGGCAAAATAACAATACTGAATGGAACGCTACTCCATAAACAGGGACAGTGAAACCTTATATGGTAAGACATAAAAAGAACTGCAAAGGAGAAAAAAAAGTTAACAGATTTAATCGATAGCAGTTGATGGTGAGTATTTTTTCTAAATAACGAAAATATTTTGTAAAATTTAAAGGCTTTTTCCAAAAAGACAGAGTGGAATGCGAATAAAATTATTAGGAATGCCTTTGCATATCTTCTCAAAATCCTGAAAGGTAAAGTATCTTTACAATATATTCAGCCTTTCTTAAATTTTAAGTACCTAATTTTGTAAACTGATATTGAAAACTTCTTTCTTAAATATACAATTTTAATGCCCCTCTACCATCCATTATATTTCCGCTTCCGTACATTACAGTGGGTATTGATTCTTCTATTGTTGTAGTGTCCAATTAAGATGTGCGCTGACAAAACGCCACTTTGCACGTTTTCAACTTTTTTTTGGTGAAACTCATACCTTCTAAGACAATATTTCTGTGCTCTTCTTTTAATAGTTAAAATATTTTTAACTTTTCTTGAAACGGCTTTGAATATTTTATAAATTTCTTTTAATAAGTGCGCGGAGTGAACATTTCTACTATTTACAATGCGACAAATAGTTAATTTTGTAATGGACAAATTTCATAAAATTGTTTGACTATTGACGTCAGCAGTCGTCGATGGCTGCGACTGTAAAACGGCAAATCCATCTGGGGAGATCGAGTGGTTGCGATCGAAAAATGTCATAGTTACCTGCCGGCCGCGGTTCGAATCCCGGCCACGGTCAAGAATGAAAGATTATCAATAACAATTTTGATTAGTTTTCATGTTGTAAAATTCCTTTCTTCATAAAAAAAATTCAATGAAAATTAAATTTAATGAACTTAAGCCTAATTAAAAAATATTAAAAATTTGGATTAAAAAACACTTCGAAAATTTTTAAATTAAAATCGGAATTGTATTTATTCCCGGTCACTTTTTTGCAAAAAACTAAGTAAGAAATTATAGTCGGTCAAGCGATACCATACAACACAGTATGAACAGACAACTTTCCGTGAGTATTCGCTATTTGGGAACCAGAACAAAATTATGTTATGCATGCTTTTTGTATGGAAGATGTGGTCAAATATAGAATATATAAATTCTAAACACAAACCTGCTTCGCAGTAAGGGATTGCCGTAGCACTTAAAATGTTATTTTTTCTTTTATAAACTTGTTAAGGTTTCCTTCACTTACTTTATTGCTTCTCTGTATGTCTTATTGCGTAGCGCATAATTGTGCGCTTATTTTTAAAAAAACTAGTGCTTCGCAAAATTATTAGAATTTTTATTGGGCTGGTAGACTAAAAGGGGTAGAACTAGGGTTTTTTCCCGGGATTTCCCGTCCCGGGAATTTCAATTATTTTATTTCCCGTTTTCCCGGGATTTTTCTTGCGGGATCCCGGGAAATAAAAAATTCCTCATAATTTTAGCAAAAAGCTATTTATACTTTGAAATTAAGTTTTCTATTCTTTAAAAATTAGCATCTGTGGATGGGTTGTGGATTAGATCAGTTACAAGAAGTGAGTACATGTACTTAAATCAATATCTCCTGATGCAAATTATCTACTAAAAGCAGAATGGGCAGTGCAACAGTGGATAATTATTACATTTAGTGAAGTGAAGTGTTAATAAAGTACATTAAATCAAAATAAGATGCAGGCAGTAAAGTTTCATTGTCCATGAACAAGTCTTAAAAATAGGAGATACCTAAACATATCGCTCCTTTATTGCAATATAGTCATATCTACAAAAACAAACGATCTTGGAAAAATGCGATTAAATTTTCAAAATGTACCGATTAAAAGATATATTTTGCTATAACTTCGGTTCAGTTTGAGAGATATAATACGAGAAGGCATGAAGGAAAACTTTGCTAAAGTTACTTAAAATTTTGAGATATGACTATGATGCAATGAAGGAGCGATATGTTTATTAGGTGATAAACACAAATTTTCAGTTTCAATTTGTGTTGGTTTATATACCCGTGAAGTGCGGGGAAACCGAAATAAAATAACTTTTTGGAAACTCGTGTAAGATACTACAACATACAACTTGAAAAACACATTGTCCTAAAGATTACAAATGGACCTATTGAAATGAAAAGGTTTGTAAGAAGCAGTCCGGTTGATGCTATTTTTGCATCAACCTTGACATACATTTGACTGATATAGACGTTGTTTATAAAAAAGAAAAAATTGCTTCTGATTGTGAATCCGAAGCATGTCACAACGGTGCACTTTTAACTATTTGTCCAACCTCGGTAAAAAATGAACGAAATTTTTCGGAAACATGATAATTAGTAAATAAAATCAGGAATATACTTTTTGACGACTTACAAAGCGCTTTGAGTGTGTCAGAAAGTTATTTCCTAAGCCATTAAAAAGTGTTATATATTTCTTTAAAGTATTTTATCTATTTTATTAATTAACTTTTTGATCTCATAACTTGAGTACTTTAATTTTTATTTTGTTTTTGTTATTGTTTTATGAATTAAATTGTTATGTTTATGTTATCTTTTTATCTTGTGTCTAGAGCATAATAATACTGAATAAATGCATAATAATAGAGAATAAAGGCGTGAGGTGATAAATTTTCAAGTTCCTATTTCAATCTTCAATTAATTTTTTAGTATCGAACCATTTCTTTTACTTATATAATAATTAAAAAATAATTAAAAAAAAAAAATATTTTTAACATTCAAATAACTCTATAGTCTCAATAGTTAAAAGTTTAAAAATATTTCGAAAAAGCATGCCTTCATAAATTTAAATTTTTATTATGACAATGAAAAATGTCATTATAGTAATGAAACAATAACTTTCAATACATAAATATGTATGTCTTTAGTTTTCTTTAATATGTACATACCTAAATACATATAGTATGTACTAAGTAATAAACAAATAAATGTTCTTTTTTAGAAAAAAACACACCCTTATTTTAAACTGTTGTCAACCAAATGATGTATACGAAAAAGCTTGTTCTCTCTTTATGTGGTCTTTTTTTATTATGCGTTAGCAAAAAAAATCAACGTTGTTATTATTGTTATGTTATGACAATTTAATCTCATATTTACGCTCTTAATTGAGCAATGGCAAAAAACATAGATTTTTTTATTAAAAAACTACACTGCTCCTGTAGGATAGCTGGTAGTGAGCTAGTCTATCAGCGCCGAGATTGCGGGATCGATTCCCGCCAGCGACTCTGGTTAAAAAAAAGTTGAATAAGAACAACTTTGATTAAAAAAAAAAAAAAAAATCAAAAAAATTAAAAAAAAACAAATAAAAAAAAGTCTATCAGCGCCGAGGTGCGGATCGATTCCCACCAGCGACTCTGGTAAAAAAAAAAAAAGTTGAATAAGAATAACTTTGATTAAAAAGAAAAAAAAATTTAAAAAAAAAAAAAATTTTTTACTTTTTTGAAAGTATTCATCCAATGCATAACATTCATAGATCTAATGTAATGTTTCATTAAATACATTTTAATAAAACAGGTTTCATTGATCCAACGAAGCGCTGCATAGGTTCCTTTTTAATGCAATTTTTCATGGGATTTATGTCAAATTCATTGGTATTCTGAACAAAATTCTTTCAGAGTGGGACTACTTTCGAAAAAATAAATAAATAAAAATTTGTTTTTAAAACAAAAACAACGCTACAAAATTAGGTAAATAAGGATTTGCTTGTTTTGTGTATAAACAACAAAAACCACATACATTATTTTCATGTTTAAAAAGTAAAATAAGAAACAAAAATTCCCGAATTATATTTGTTAAAATTATTTAGTTAAACACATACATAAAGTTTTCCAAGTAGAATGATTATGCAAACCATATCGGACATGCTGCTAGTGTCGGATTACACTGTTCTACAAATTTGGAAAAAAAAATTTGCTGCAGAAACGAAGCATGTTTTTTTAACTACTCTGCGTAAGCTGAATTCGAATCTGGCATACAAATTGAGCTATCACGTCTTGTTATATTTTTATCGTATGCTGAAATCTAATACGTAAAACCGAACCAACAAAATACAAACCACGTTCAAATAACGCCATTTACTTTTGAAGATTCATTGATTTTTAAATAACCTATTGATTTTTTATGTAAGAAACGAATAAAAACTTTTTTTTGTATCTCGAAAACCAGACGTGATATGGAGAAAATGCAATTACAGATTAGAATTCAGCCCACAAAATTACCCTAGGAGAGATATTTGGAATTTCTGCAGAAAGCAACAACAAAATTACAAAAAAATGTATGACTTTGTTTTTGCTTTCAATGTAATTCTTTGGCGTTGGGTTTCACATAATTAGGGCCTAAGTTGTCGAAAAATAAGTTATCTCGAGAGCTTTTCAAAGAAATTTAACCATATTAAAAAATTATAGCGCGTGAACGAAGCAAAATATTTTTCTTTTTAATTTTAGACACTTTTACCCTGTTATCCTATCCACGTCACATGAAAATCAGCCGCTGAAAAAGGAAGATGAAACAAAAACGATGAGGTGAAATGAACAAAGACCTAATGATTACTTTACTTATGGGATATGGAATATTTAAATAGACATGTTTGGCTGCGTCAATACATTTGCCTATGAAAGAATGTCTGTGTGTATATGCATAAGGGTAAACAAATTTTAAACAGTTCCTGGAAACCCATACACAGAACACCTTCATTTTGTAGCTTTAAAATTTTATTATTTTGAAAGTGTTTAGCTGTAGTAATTTTTGGAAAATATGGCTGCTCGTTTCCTGGAGTCTAATGATTTAATGTTAAATTTATGTTGTTGTAACATTTTTGCACTCCCAAATTAGAAATTTTAAATCCTTCATTATGGGAGCGTGTTATTATTTAAATGAGTGTGATTGTATGAAGGTGTGTGTTCGTTTAAGTATTGTTGTTAAAATCATGATTTATGTTTTTTTTAAGTCTTTTTGTTTATTGAGTAAACCAAATTTATTTATAGAAATAAATCAAAGATGAAAATCCCTTAAATATGTATATGTGGGCTAGATAAAGTGTTTGAATGTGTGGTTGTACTGTATTTGTCGATTGACTGACAGAAAATTAAAAATACAATATTTAAACGAAAGTTCCCATGTGATTTTAAATATTAATATTAATTTTTGTATGCAAAGAAAAGAGCAAATAACACTCACGACATTTATTTAATTTTGGATATTTTAATGTACATACTGCCTACATATACACTTGAGTACATACATATACGTATATAAATACACATTCATATATGAATGTTTTTACAGGCGTTAAAACGGTCGTATATATTATTAAAGTGAAACATATGTGCACAAATATTCCAAACGGAATTTAAATGGAATAATTTAGAGTCTTACATTTTGGATTTTTTTCAAATGGATATTTTTCGAAATTTCCTTATGATTAAAATTCATTTATTCTTTAGAAATCTGCTGGGAAATTTAAGTAACAAATGCTCTGCTAGTCATTTTTAAGCCTGACAAATAAGATGGGAGCCAAATACGGGTATTTTGTTCATATCTCAGCCTCTTACACAGAGAAAAATATCTCAAGAAAATGTTTAACAACGTCGTTTGTTAGAAATAAATTTTTAATTCAACAATGAAAATATTTATCAAAATTACACTTTGCGAAATAGCACTCAATAACAGCGTTTAAAAACTGCAGTCAAAGTAGAAAATCTGCCATTTCTTCCACATCTTCATTTGTCATTGGCAAAACAAAAAAAAAAAAAAAAAAAAAAAAAAAAAAAAAACAAACTGTTGCTTTTACTTCTGATTCATTAAATCCCAGCAAAAACTTTGCTTACAAAATAAGTAGAAAAATAATGAGAACTTGACGAACAGACTACTTATTTTTCTACTAGAAGAAGTACTTATTTTTGTTCGAGATGTCCCAAAAGTAATCCCTTATAATTTAGCCTATTATAATCTAAAAAATAATATGTTTTTTTTATACTTAAAATTTTTATAAAAATATATAAGTAGTTACACAAAGTCAATAAAGTAAAAAATTTTTTATTTTTTTTTAATTTTTTTTTTTTTTGTTTTTTTTTTAATTATTTTATTTTTATTTTTTCTTATTCTATTTTACTTTATTTTATTTTTTATTTTTTTTTTTCTGTCTCTGGCAGGATTTGATCCCGCAACCTCGGTGATGATAGACTAGCTCTCTACCAGCTAGTCTACCGGGGCAGCGTAGTTTTTGCATTAAAAAACTATGTTTTATGACTATAATGACATTTTTATTGTCATAATGAAAATACAAATTTTTCTGTATATTTAAGATATAATAAAGTTATTATTTATAATATAACTAATAATCCAAAAAGTGGCGAATAAAGCTACAAAGTAATGAATTCTTGAAGTCATTAAAAGTAGGATTGTAAGTAAAGTTTTTGCTGGGATGTAAGCAGTGGATGCCATTCCAGCTCAAAAAGTGAACAGTTGTACACAAATTTTCGTTGTTTGTTCGACAGTTTTTGGTTTCGACTGCATTTTTTTAAGCCCTGCTCAATAACACATATTTAACACTGATATAATTTAATATTTCTTCCTAATAAAAAAGTATTTAAAAAAAGTAAAGTCAGCTTTGACAGCTTTGAAACACGAAGACTGCAACGAGTTCATGTGCTAGACTTGCCTTTTAGAGGCTAGTCTGCTTTTTGTAAATATTTACATATGTATATAATCTCAACTAAATTTAATTGTATATAGCTATGTAGTCCTTTGGGGCTCCATAACTCCTGTTATTTATTACTTAAGTTACCACATTTGCTTATTGTCTTATAGTAGATAGATTGCAAATAAATAAATTAAAAAAAAAAAAGAAAAAAAAAAGAATTTATACTACTTTTACCGCTTTTTAATATTTTTGTTCATTAATTTTAAAATTTTGGGCAACAACTCTTTTTATTGACTCAATAAACTTGTTTGTTGACTGCAAATTCAATAACTCTACCTACAAACTTTTTATACCCTCCTCCACAATTAGTTGTTAAGAGGGTATACTAAGTTTGTCATTCCGTGCGAAACATTTTTATTATTCATCTCAGACCCCATAAAGTATATATATTCTGGCTCCTTGAGTAATTCTAAGATGATTTAGCCATGTCCGTCTGTCTGTCCATCTGTTGAAAACACGCTCACTTTCGAAAAACTCAAAAAAAAAATAAACAAATGAAATGTCAAAATGCTTCTAGTTATCCTAACCATTTTGGGATTGAAAGCCAGCAAAATCGGTTTAGTAGGATTAGAGCTTTGAATCAAAATGTGGAACCACCACCCTAAAAAGTTGATCATTTTGTTACAAAAACTAACATAAGTGGTGGAATAATGCACGGAATGATATAAGACTTTGCAAAAATTCGTTTTATTCGATTGGAAATCACACTTAAAAATATCGTGAAGATCGGTTCATAATTTACCCTAGACCCCATATAAACCCTATTCCCGGAAAACAGTTTATTACGCCTGAAACCGTAATTAATAATTCTATCAGAGAAAAATGTAATACTTCACAGTTTTATATGACTAGAAATCACACTAATAAATTTCGTGATGATCGGTCCATAATTTACTATAGGCCCCATATAAAGCCCACTCTGGTTAATTAATTAAATACCCCTAAAATTGTAGCAGATATATTTATTGCGGCAAAATTTCTTCCAACTTAGCTTCATATGGCCAGAAAAAATGTCATGCAATTTTGTGATAGACGGTCCATAATTTTCCTTAGATCACATATTTTGCAGTCTTTTGAAATTAATTGTAAACGCTAAAACTAATTTCACCACTGTATTGAAATTTATTGAAATTTATGTTTTTAATACCAGAAATCACTTTCCATGGCTTCAATGTAAATCCCCTTCCTGAAAATCATTTAACTGTTACGAATCACGATATTTTACTCAATTTAGTCGCTCAATAATTTAATAAAGGTCTAAGCCGCAACCAATTTTTATGCTGAAGTCTGTTTTTATAAAGATAAATTAATAATAAATAGACATCATATAGACATCACTCCTGAAATATTCAAACTGTCGGTGGAGGGTATCAAAGATTCGGCACAGCCCAATATATCACTCTAACTTGTTTTATTATATATAAAGAATTACTACAGTGAAGCATACATAATTTGATGGGCGCAACTCTTAGAAAAAAGTTCATGTTCCATCAACACTTTGGTAGTATAAGAGGGAGGAGACGGGTACCTCCCATACAAAAAAAATATAAATAAAATAATAAACATGATTTACTAAAACTTGTTACTCTGTAGTGTCCCTTAAAACTTTTTTTTATTTTCGTCGCTAGAATCAACAAACGAAATTTCTTTTCGACCACACTTTGCCTACTTAGCACACGGAAATGCTATTGATGATTGCAACCAATTCTTATTTGTTTCACTGAAAAATCGGTCTTCGTTTCTGTGAGCTTTGTACCAAAAACGAAACTGTTAAAGGTAATATTCAAAACTTGAGAGCTATCCTCCGAATAACCAGTGCATTTTTTTAGTTCTTCTTTTAAATAGGCAATTTTTTCATATATTGTTTTACAATTGCAATTTTTCAAAATTTTTTCTAAACTTGGGCGACTGAAAAAAAACGCTTCCCTTGTCCCTGAAAAATTTAAATAGATATATTCCATTGAAATATGCAAAGCAACATTTAAAATATATAATCTATAATATATAATAGGGTATATATTTAATCGGACTTTTGCTTTAATCGGTTAATCGCTCGATTAATTAACCGAGGTTTTGGTTTCATCGGTTAATAATCGGTTAATTTGGTTTTTGAGCGGTTAACCGATTAGTAAAGTTTTTTTAATAAATAAGGTAATTTCAATAATTAGAAATGCATAAATTATTTATTTTTTGGAGTTTATTGTTAAAAAAACAAAAATAACTATTCTTGACCTAAAGCGAGCAAACAAAAAAAAAAAAAAAAAATCATAAATATGTGATATGTATTTTTAAAGTAATACATCATCAGGAGTGTTCTGGAAATCGAAAACGCAAGAGTTTTAAACGTCGTTTTTTAATAGGATTTCTGTAGTTAAATAATTTTATTGACAAATATTTCCCTATTAAACAGAATTTTATAACTAAATTAAAAAATTATTTTATTATTATTTATTAGTTATTTCAATACTTTAAAGATATCTGATTAAATAAATTTTGAATAAAAAATTTTGTTTAAATGTCAGGATTAAAGCGATAATTTTCTTTAGTTTTGACAACACTTAACTTGGAAAATTTTTTTCTCTTATCGTGGGTGCTGGAGGAATCAGAAGCAGCCATAATAAAGAATATCTAATTTCTCAGTCCTTTTCCTGGATTTCTCTTAAGATATAAAATCTTCCATTATGCCATTAAAGTCCTGATTTAATTTTTAAAAATTTTTAACACTTCTAATTGTTTCGGGTAATACTGTTAAGAATGTTTTGCTAGAAGGAAATATATAGCCTAATTATGATTAAAAATTCCCCTGGAGTTTTTTACCTTTTCCAATTTCTATTCATAACTGGGCTGATATTGTATAAAAAAATATTTTCTAAACGTGTATATGAACGAATTAAAACACAAAGAATTTGTTATAATATTACAAAAAATTAAATATTATGTAACATCGGTTAATCGGTTAATCGACTGAAATTAACCGGTTTAATCGTTAATCGAAAATAGACATTTTTAAATTAACCGACACGCGTGACTCATGCGTAAGAAATCACAACATTTCCTTATCTCTAATAAGACCACATAAAACAATGACAACAAAAACACCAAAAACATTATAGCAGAATTCGCAAAGCCCTTTTTGTTGGTAAACTCAATGCATGTTGCTACTTATTCGTACATAACTTCTAAACCCTAATTTTTTCTAAAACCACGCTGATTTCTTCAACCTTTAAAATTAAACTAAAATCTCTGCTTAATTAAGCCTAATTAATAACTTTATGTCCACTAAAATTGAGAAAATTAATTTTTTTTTGCATTTCCCATATAAACTTAAAAAATAAAACCACTTCCACAAATAATTTTTTTTAAAAATTTAAGCTCTGTTCAAAATCAGAGCAACAATTTAGTTTTTTCTTTCATCTTATTTCTTTCCAAAGTATTCAATATATTTATACCCACACCACAATAGTGAAGAGGGTATTATGCATTTGTGCTGATGATACCGATCGGCTCAGAATCACTTTCTGAGTCTAACTAACGATGTCCGTCCGGCTGGCTGGCTGGCTGTCCATGTAACCTTGTGCGCAAAGTACATGTCGCAATTTTAGAGATAAAATTTGGTACATGGGTTCTTATGGGCCGAATCGTGGGACCACGAGGGAAGATAGGGGGAATTTCTTCCTCCAGAAACTATCAAACCGATTTTAATGAAATTTAAAACATAGATAGATCCATATCTACATGGACACATAAGCTATACAGTTTTTTAAAAATAGGACCACAAGGAGAGGTAGGGGGCGATTTCTGCCTCTCACAAGCTTTCAAACCTATTTAAATGAAGTGTATAAACTTAGATAAATCCATATTTATATGGCCACATAAGCGTGATGTGTTTTTTAATACTGTGGTGTAGGTCAAGCCCGACCATAGTTTCTTACTTGTTTCTTTTCATTTTATAAATAAAAATGTAACTAAAGTTTTTTTTTTAAATTCAGTCAACTAGAACTTCAGCAACAATTTGTATGAAATTTTTATTTAGTTTTGAATTAAAATTTTAACATAATGTTGTAAAATAAAAGCATAATATTGTTGTGGCTTAAATTTGCAAACGGTTTCTTAATGCAAAATTTGTGTGGTTGCTAAAGAAATAGTTGCTCTATTATGAACACCAAGTGGGAATGTTTTTTTGATTGTGAACGAAGCTTTAAGCTACACATTTGAATAAATACCATGGCTGGATGATTGCATGGTTACATTAGTTACTTTTTAAATTCACTTTCGGCAAATCGGATTTATTTATGAAAATTTTTTTATTTATTTTTGCCTATTTTGTAAATTTTTTGTTACAATGTTTAATTTTAACGCGTCACTACAAAAGCACAGTTACATATTTGACATTTATTTTCTTGCCGACTGATGCAGAATTTTGTGCACTTTAACCGAGTACTTTTAGTTGAATTAATCCGTGAAATCACTGCCTTTTGCCCCTGTGTGCATCGGTTTATATTTTCAACTTTTAGCTTCAGACGCTTAGGCTGTGCGATGATGAATCAGGCAGTTTACACCAATGTCACAGAGTACAATTCCGTTTATTGTTTAAAAGTGTATATTGAAAGTTTTTTGGCCTTTCAGAGACAGAAAACTCCCATTCCGTTTGTGAAAACAAAAATGATTTCATTACGAAAAACGTTTTCGTCTATTCTGAAGCACCAAAATACGAAATGAATTGTTGATAGTATATAGATTATATTTTATGCAATTACGCTTTTAAATGTCTGTGTTTATATGTACAAATATACTTTAGTACACACACATAACAAAACAAAAAAATGTCTATTATTTATGGAAAATCCTCAATTCTGTTGTGGGTTTGCTTCAACTTGTTTTCGAAAATATAATGACACATTCATTTATTGTATTGTCATTCAATTCAACATATTTCCAAATCATTATTCCAAATGTTTCATAAATTGTGGCAACATTTACACAAAACACAACAACGTTCGTATAATAACTATAATGTAATTTTATGACATGAATGCGTGGGTACATATCAATCAAATTTATCTTTTTTTTCGAATAATTATTTGTTTAGACAATAAAAAAGGTAACTAACTTGACAAGCCATCGCTATGTTTTTAGCCAATAACAAAAAATTTTATGTGCACACATGAATTTGGATACACACAGAGAAAAAATATGGTTAGGCATGGCTACGGCAAGTACACTATGTTTATTGTAACAATATATTATTTTCGTACACAAATAATTGTTATTTTTATTTAATATCAGCAATATTATAACTAGTTACTGTTGACTGAAAAATAATTATTTTTCTAACAACTCAATAATGATAACTTTCAAGATATACATATTATATTACTCACAACCATATCATGATATTTAATAGCCATAACATTATAACTTTCTATACATTTATCACAATATGTTTAAGATGCAATTAAAATATTTTGACTCTAATAATATTTAGTTAGCGCCATTTGTAAAATAATTTTCAATCAGTTAAGAAGTTATCATATTATTGTCATGTTAATCACAACAAATTTAGAAGTGATCATATTATGAAACAGTGGTGTAATTTTTATGATGTAATATTACGAATATGTTTGGTCATAATATGATTCAATAATAATTGTAATATGGTGACTACAATCATGAATCTTATCATAATATTTTGCTCTTAGAATATGTTTACGACAACCATGTTTCTTCTTTGCGTGTAGTAAGACTGCTTTTTATCGATGTTTTCTTCTTGTTCAAAGAACGTTGTTTAAACATCTGTTCAAAAAACGATATAAATAAACGCCATCTTGATTGTTATTTTTGGTGTTATATCGCTTGTCGTGTCAAACGTTTTCCCCACATCAAAGAATTCTGCCTTCTTCGCACATAACAATGGATCGTCAAGAGGGTGTGCAAAGAAAAATTAACATCATTTTCCTAAGACTCACAAGAAAAATAAAGTTTGAAAATTGTTATATTATATTTTTGCCAACTTTGATATGTACAAGGTGGCGCATAAGTAACGATATCATTTAATTGACAATTTTTTAAAATTTTTTTTTCATTGATTTATTTTCTGCATTTATGCCCTAGTTCGCATGTAAGTTCCACACTGAAAACCACTTTTACTGCCAAATATTCGCCATTTTTAATAATTATTCCTAGAAAGCACTGAGTTTATACAAAAGCGGTTACGTAAATAAGCAAAATTTTATAATAAAACAAGATTGATTGTTGAAAATACACGAACTTTGATGTACGGTGTGTCCCAAAAAAATTTTTTATTTATTTTCATGGGTGCTCAAGCATAATTTAAAAGTTTATAGGGTAAAGTATTTTTGAGATTTTTTTCAAATTTTTCGGAAAAGGTTTTAAGGTCACACAATTCGAATTTTTGCCAAAAATAATGTTTGCCGGTCTTTTTTTGAGTTTTCTTTATGACTGGCAAAAACGACGTTTTTCTTCCCTACTAGTATGACAAGAAAACATTGAACATTTAGTGAAGTTAGATACGATTATTATACCAGAATTGCACATTAAATTAGAACACTTAAAAATTATTGGTAAAAAATTTACCAAAGAAGATCCTGCTCAAAAATTAAAAAGGGCGTTTTCGTAGGTCCAAGGGTATTTCAATATCCATATTTTATATCTTCTCTTAAAGATATTGAAAAACAAGCATGATTTTGATGTCACAAAGAATTTTTTGGTAAGAAGAAATCACAAGATTTTCCTAAAAAAAAAAGAAAACTACTATAAAATGGGATGACGTATGGAACGTCTTTAAAATTGTATTCTTCACATATGAGATCAGTCAGAAACGAACATGGAGGTCGCTTTCAATAATGCATTTAAAAAGCGTTTTCAATATAGACAGCAGAACGAGTCGTACTTTAAGGTTTAAGTACGAATTAAACTTAAACGTGCTTTAAAAAATCCTTAATGGGATTAATTTCGAAAATCAATCCAGAAATTTCTTAAAATAAGTACAAAATTCTTAAGCCAAGTAAAAAACATTAAACTTTTCGTTGGTAGTGTCACTCCCAGAGTAAAATTACAAATCGAGCGTTTTAATCTCATTTAACTTCACAAAGTTTGTTGCGGACACTACAACAACACCACACAAGTAGTTAAAAAACGATTTGCTTGTTGTGTGCAGAAACAACAAAAACAATAGAACATGACGAAAACACATTATTTTCATGTTTAAAAAGTAAAATTGAGAACTCTTGCTTCTCAGTTAGTTTATATTTTCAGTTATATATGTATGTACATTAAGTTTTTAAAGTAAAAGCCATATCGGGAATGATGCTGGTGTTTTATAATTCAAATTCTGTAAGGTGTTAAACGAGCAAGTAAATCAATCGTAATAAAATTCTCCTTCTAATTTTAATTTTGGTTTATTTCAAGTACTTTATAATTCTAAATCAAGCGCATTTTGAGATTGACTCAATTTTAGTTTTATTTAAATCAATCTCATTTTCGGATTATTACAAGTACGAATTCGGGATTGAATATGGATAAGTTACGTATACGCTATTGAAAATTCGTACTTAACTCAATCTTTTTGTACTTGATTCAAAAAACTACGTACTCACCGTACTATTAATAGCGCCTCGGATTGATTTGAGTACAAATGGATTGATTTTTCTTTTGAGTGTATGCCCGCATTTTACTGTTGGAGCCTTATTTGTAATATTCCTAATCCCAGTACAAAAGGAATGATATTAACTCAAAAAATCCTTTCCCTTAAAACAGAAAAAAATGATTAAATGCATTGCAATTATTTCATGATTATCTTATTATATAAACGGCAGACAGTAATAGTCAGATTTCGCGACCTCAGATAAAATAAAAAGTTGTAAATTATTGCTGAGTTGTGTATTCAATAATAAAAATTAGAAATCTTTTATTATGAACAAGTTAGAGTGCTATATCCGGCTGAGCTTTGATCACTTCCACCAACGGGTAGAATATTTCAGAAGAAAGCTTTATATGGGACGTATGGTAAATTAAAATTTGACAATGTGATTTCTTGTCTTATAAAACTGTGACATACCAAATTTTATTACAATAGAGCAGTGTTAACCAAGCCCAGAACGCAAGTACACAAAGATATGTGCTTGTGTGCGGTCGCAAACAGAAGCTGCGGTCGCTGCCGAATTGTACACTGTGTAGCACTCTATATATATAAAATTGAATGTATATATCTTTGTTCCGTATAGGCGTCTAAACTACTAACCCGATCTTCATGAAATTTTCACAGTATATTATATATTATAGATCAACCAAGAAGGACAAGTAGGCTATATTAGGTGAAGATTGGACAAAGGGCCGTGGTACCTCCCATACAATTTTTTTTTTTATATAAATTTTTTTATCAATTATTTTTTTTTTGATTTCAATATTTTTTTTTTTTTTAGTGAAATTATTGGATCCCGTGCAACGCCGGGTACCCGGGCCAGCTAGTATAAAATATTTATTTAAAAAAAACATCAGTTCCCAAGAATTATTGAACATTGTTGCTCTGTGTGCTTTTGTGTTGATTACGAAAAAAAAAAAAACAAAAACAATACCAAACAAGCGTGCGTGGTGTTGCTTTCACAAATCTTGAGCAGAGATTGATGATAGACTGATGTTTTGCAACAAACAAATATATTGTGTCTGTGTGCAAAATACGATTATTGACTGCCTCGCAAGGCTATGGAGTGGCTATCACTGCAATAGAGTGTTCCGTGAGAAGTCCTTATATGGCGCCTATGGTAAATTATGGACCTATCTACACGAAAATTTATAGTGTGATTATTGTCCTTATAAAACTGTGACAGAACAAATTTTATCATTTATAGCATTATTTGTTACGGACCATGTTACGGACCATGGACCCAGAATATATATACTTTATGGGGTCTTAGATAACCAATTTTTCACACGGATTGACAAACTTAGTTTATCTCTTTTTTACTACTAGTGGTGGACGGTATAGAAACAACTGACAAGCAAATCACAAAATTGAATTAATAAACATATTCAAGATATTACTCAACATGCCATAGATATTCATAAAATGAAGCACAGCCGTGAATAACGTTGTAAAAGCCACTTTTTGCAAAATCTGTTTTTTTTTGCAAGTTATCGTTAATATTACTCTCTTACATTGTTAAAACATCATAGCATCCAAAATTATGCACCTTAACCTCTCCAAGATGCAATGTAAAGAGTCAGCCCGTGAAAGAACGTTGTAAGTTTCTAACAAAATGATACAAACTAAATGGTTTTGCGTAGGATAGCGTTTTAAAACCCGCCTGCGTAGTGGAAAAACGTTTTAAATGACATCGCGATTGTGGATATGAAATGTTTTTCCACTAAAAAAAGTTAAAAACTGTAAATTTGCATCCCAATAAAAAATTGGAGCTTTCAACGAAGCAGGTTTGTAAGTGAGAAACATAAACGTTTCGCTTACCATTGCGCTTACGGAAGACATGAATTTTGTATGGCGAGTTCGCACTTTGAAGCAATACATATTTGACACATAAAGCGCATTATTCAGCGCATATAAAAATTGTTGGATGTAACGATCTGCCTTACACACTGACGGTCTAATTTATAAAAATTTCTTGTTTCAGCTTTAATGCTTACAATAGTTATCAAACACTTTTTGTTTTATAAGCCATTAATAAAAAGTCAGATTTATAAACGCTTAATAGGAGTGGATTAACAATTAAACGTTTATATTACTTTTGTATTTTTATGTTGGCAACAACATGTTAATTTAATTGTAATTTTTGTAATAGTGATGCATACAACTGGGGATTAAACAATACGAGATCATACAACGAACGAATTTTAAGTGAATTTCTGTTTTGTTTTCAATTTAAAATGAATTTCTGTTTTTTAAAACGTAATATTTAAAATAATTTTATGTTTTTTTTTTTTGTTAATAAAATACATACTACATATTGAAACAGAAGCGAAATATGTAAATCATTTATTAGCAATATCAAATTTTTACTGCTCAAACTCTGTTGGTTCCACAAAATATTATACAGCTTTATGTTTAATGAATAATTTAACCAATTTTTATTATACATTTTTTATACGCAGATGATTTGAAAATAAAACCTCCTAAGTTTTAACAAAACATTTTTAGCCACATATAACTGCCAAAATATTTTAGGTTAAAATGTTTTTACCTGGAACAATATCATTTTCCTCAATAGCAATGTTGTGAAGTACTGCTAGGGCGATAATCAATGTTTTCCCTTTTGCCAGATAAACCGTCAACCCATCTAACAAGCAGCGAAATCGCTGCTTCCAAGCCCCAAAGCAACGTTTAACAGAGTTTCTAGTGCTTATCTGTGCAGCATTATATTTGTTCTCCTTTTCATTCTGTGGTTTGGATAGTGGGGAGAATAAATAAGTCTGCAGCTTATATCCTGAGTCTCCCAACAAAATACCTTTGAACTTTCCGCTTTCAAGTTTAATAGTTGACTCATTTAAAATACGGCAGTGAATCTACAAATTGTTTTTTTAACTTCAATTTAATTTGTTATAAGCGCTTTTTTATAACAATAATAGCGCCCTCTTTTTTTTTAACATTTAATCCCTTTTTTGATAGCTCGAATATATTAAGAGATATTGAGTTCTAGCATTGCCTGATATCTTTAATTTTACAGTTTTCTAAACATTGTTTTGCTTCTTTCGTCACTTTTTGTGCTATGAAGCAAATTTTTGATGCAAAATTTAAAATATTATTGTTTGTAATTGCTGTGCTGCATGTTCCATTCAAAGCATGTAGAACAAAACATTTTTGTTCCGTGCGGCAAACAAGTAACTAACAGACGATACACTATGTGGTTTCTACTTTGTGTTTGCTTTAACAAATACTTTACCTATTTGAAAGTCATTTTAAAATATAAGTGTAATGAATGGTTAAAAAAGGTTTGCAATATTTGAAATAAATCTTAATAGCTTTTTATATTTTATGCAAAAAGTTATAACGACTTTAAGTTTCAACAGAAAACATATCTAGCGACCCACATTATTTTAGCAAAAAAATCTATCGAGCAGTTTATATTTAAAATAAATTCAAACACTAGTTATCGTTTTTCTAGAGAAAAAAATTTTATGCGTATTAAACTTTTTTATTAAAATAAATAAAAAGACAAAAATGTTTAGTTTTTCGTGCAATTATTAAAATTTTATTTTAACAAACATTAAAATGTCAACTTATTAAACGCTTAAAGTATGGTAAAGGCTACAATAAATATTTCAAATTTATGATATGTTTATTAAACGTTTAATAGGCTATTAAACATTTATAAATACTCTTTTTTCGACTTTTGCTTATTAATGACTTATAAAACTGCAATGAAGCGTTTATAAATTAGACTGTGAATGTTTTAACAAATTTATTTTTTAGTATTCTTTTAGTAAGTGAAAGCCGTAGCACTTGAAATGTTATTTTTTTATAAAAATTGTTGAGAGTTCTTTCTTGCATTTCTGTATGTCTTATTGTGTAGCGCATAATTGTGCGATTATTTTTTTAAATGTACCATTACTGCTTCGCAAAATGATAAAATTTTTTATTGGGATGTTATTTTTAATTCAATTTTTTTAATATTTCGCATACAAGTTTTTATTATCATTAATTTTGATATTCTAAAAAAACCTTAAAAAGTAAGTCATCCTGCATTTTAAAGACGTTTTTTTTTGCTTTCCCGAAAAATTATAATATTGTCACTTACAACGTTATTCGCGGCTGTGCTTCAAATGTTTATGTATAAAATCCGCAAATGCAAATAATCCAAAAATTGGCAAATAATTTTAATTAACTTTAAATCTTCATGCAGTCATTAAAACATAAAGCAAGTTCAAAAAAAAACAATATTTCATATAATTTTGTTAATTACAATAAATGTGGTTAAAAAGTACGTGGTTTAATTAACAATATTGTATAAAACCAAAAAACAAAATAAGCCAAAAACAATATATTATTTATACATTGATAAATAGACAATAACATTTGTTTGTGGCAATTTAATTTTTTTTTTTTTTTAATAAAACTCATAAGAGTAATAATGAATATTTAATAATATTAAACTAATTAGTAACAAATGTGGAAATATAAAAATCTATAAATACTTTTACTTAAAAAACAACAATTTATTTATAGCTGCTTAACACTATCACACAAGTCTTATGTATTTTGAAAAAATTGTGTAAACATTGAATCAGTCCAGATTAACTAGTGACATTTCCTACAGTAAAGATATCGTTTCTGGGTGTGTATTTAACGATGTCCGTCCAGCTGGCAGGATGGCTAGCTGTCCATGTAACTTTGTGCGCAAAGTGCAGGTCGGAATTTTAAAGATAATTTTATGAAATTCGGTACATGCGTTCAATAAGTCATAAGTCATAAGGACCAAGCCTATTGAAAATGTTGAGAATAGGTTCGTAATTTCACATGCCCCCACACAAAATTCTTTAAAATTTTGGTCCAAACTTGTTATATAGCAATCAAAATCATCCTGCAACATTTTTTTGGAATCGGTCAATATTTGACCATCTCTCCCATACGAATACTACTCCCGCAAATAGCTTTTAATGCCAAAACTTGCTTAATATTTACATTAAAATTGGCGACAATGGCTTTTACGATCACTTCTATGTCATGACAAAATGTTGTGCTAGTAGGTCCAAAATTAACCATGGGTCAAATTTAAGCTCCCTTCCTGAAACACTTATGCCTAGTTTTCAGGATAATATTTAAATCTATATTAAGTTAATTGTCATATAAACTTAGATCGTACAGATTGGTTTTTTGAGTTTTGTTTAAAAAGTCTTATTAAATTAAGATAAAAGTATGGTTGCACTCCTAAATACAAAAAATATCATAAAAAAGTGTATTTGTTTACAAGGTGGCCTCCAAAAACAGTAGTTTGCTATTGCTTTGCCTGTTGTTGTTGCATTGGCTTCAAATTGAGACCACCTTGCTAAGTTTATCCAATGGAAACTTTAAATGAACTTAAATGTACCACATCGGTGAACTAAGTTACATTTAAGTGTTTAGTGAAGAAAAGAATTTTGTATTTAAAACGATTTTGAACATAAATGTGTTTTAATATCAATCCCAAAAATTGGGCATTAAAGACAAACAAATCTCATATAGATGAAGATATCCAAATAAAATTCGGCACAAATACCTTTTACATAAATCTTAAACTCAATTAGATAATTTTGTTGTCGCGGGTCCATGATTGCCCATGGGTACCAAAGAGGGTACACTTTTGTTCTTAAATGCTATGGTGTAGGGTAAAATATGATTGGGCTTGTCTGACTATACTTTCTTACTTGTTGCTAATGAAACGGTTTTTTTAAAAATTCTTTTTCGTATGCTTTTAATAAGGGATGTAACGATATGCCTTGTTGCCGTTAGGATACGGATACTCAAACTAAAATATCGCCGAAATCGATACCGATACGAACATTGAATATTGAATTCAAGTTTTAATTAACAAAACTCAAGCAGGGTAATTTTTTAATTATACAATATTAAAAAATAAAGAATAAAATTAAAATTTCTGATAAAATTAGCAAAATATGTAAATTTTTTTACAAAAATAACAGCGTAATTATTAATATTTTAATTGACATTAATAAGATTCTCAAATTTTACAGAGAAAGACTCAAGTCCGTTTGAACCAGACCTGCAGTGGGAAATAGTCTCTTAGATGCGACAGAACTAATTTGAAAACTAAGGAATTTCTGCCTATTTTTTAAGTTTGGGTATTACATGTCATTGTGGCCGTTAACAAGTGGATCTGCGTCTCTAGAAATATTAGAAGATCTAAGGTATCTCTCGACGTCTTCTTTTGCAGAATCACAGCAAAGTTGCAGAATCACAGCTCATCCTCCTCCGATTCTCTAATAAATTTTTCACAAACGCTCAAAGGCCAGTTGTTCTAGACTTATCAGAACTTGTACCAACAGTATTGGTGGCCGTGTTTTCAACACTTTCGGAATGCAGACACATGTTAAGCAGCTCAATAAGACGCTTTTTTTTTGATATTATTGAAGTCGATTGTCTTTAATATATTCGAGCATTTTATCAAGGGTTAAGAATTCTAGATAAACAATAACTTTTAGTTAACAAGGTTTTGTTTAAATGTGATAAATTCCCATTTCATACTATTGATAAACTGGAATTTATTCTTGATGGGATAAGTTATTCCTATGCGCATTTCACTGGTTGCTTAGGCCAGATCATCATGAAACTTCATCCAAAGATTTTAGAAATACTAAAGATATTATACAAATAAAACTGTTAAGCGAAAAAGAATAATAAACAGCAGTTTTACTTGCAGCAATATCAAACTAAAACAAAAACAGCAACAATAAAAAGTGAGTCTATGTTTTCTTACAGTATTTTCTCAACTTTAGTATCTAAAGCCTCAAGTCTTTTATTTAAGTCTAATGCTAAGCCAGCCGCTAAATTTTGGGACTATTCTAACTTTCCGTTAATTTACATGTTTTATGCAACAAATTTATTTTTTGTTTTGATTTTTTGCTCTGCTTTTTAATGTGTTATTTCTCTTAGTTGATAGGCAAATAATAAGCATAGAAAATTCAATTGTTAGTTCAAAAATACTCAAAAAAAAAAAAAAATATAAAAAGTATTGTCGTATCGACAGCAAAGTATCACCGATACCGATATATCAGAAAACCTGAAGTATCGCCGATATATCGGTTTCGGTATTCGTTACTTCCCTACTTAATTAAGAAGTGTGAATATTTTAAAATTTTAAATAGTACGCATACGATATCGAGCAAAATTGATCGAATTTCTTTTATTTTGTTTCAGGAGCCTCGATATCGAATGAAATGTATCCTAATTTGAGATGATAGCATTCGATATCGACATCTGTCAAGTTTTCGTTCGATACGTCATTGTCCATCGTATGCAGAAAATACGATAGCTTACTAGAATATTGTGTTACAAGTCCGATAAATTGCCTTTATTTACCAGACACTGGAAATTTAAGAAAAAAAAACATTTTTTTAGGGAAACTATTCACCCAGTAAGCAAAATAAGTCATATTCGTATCGAAAATGAATAAATTATTTGTCTAATCTTATAAATATCAAACGTGTTTTCTATGTGAGTTTGCAGCGAAAATAGTTTGAAATATTAATAAATTTTCTAATGATTTTTCATCAAAGCGTAATAACTAGGGATGCGATTTCCATGCAAATGCATGTTTCCGAATCATTAAATTTGTGTTAAAGTGGCATCGATTTGTTTTTGCATATTTTAGTATAAATGCATAGTTTTGCATATTTTGACATTTTTAAGTGATTTTTTTTTAATTTCCTTATTAAAAAAATTTTTTAAAAAATTTTAAAATACACAAAAGAAACCTTCAAACCAAATTTTTAAAATCAAGATTTTGTTTGTCGTGCTAAAGTCCCGATTTTTATTCTTGACAAAAACACTGAAATTTACTTTTGAAGGGATAAGATATTCCTATGCGCACTGGTTGCTTACTGAGTTGTCAGATGTGGCGATTTTTCGCCCCAATTTAAATTAAATTTAATTTTCGATTTAGCGACATGGCGATTTATAAAATAGTTGGCGAGTTTGTTGGCTATTTTTGATAAGCCATGAATTTGTTTTGAAATTCGTTAAATTCAATACGAAAAAGTAATATTATTTTTATTTATTATTTTATGTGTGAATTTTCAGGCTTCATAGTCAGTATTAGAAACTAAATGATCTAAAGTAGAAATGGTTGATTAAGACAAGGAAATCTTCGATATAGTTTAGTTTTTTATATTTAAAGATGCTTTAAAAAGAATTAAACAAAAGAACTCCTTAAAACCTGAATAAATTTTAAGCTAACGACCATTATTCAGTTATTAATTTTATTATCACAAACAAATTTCGATGTGTTAAAGATATTTCAAAGATTTTTATGAATCTTTAAGTGCCTTTGGATGTCTATAAAACACAAAAATTATTATTGTTTATTTAAAAGAGTAGTTTAATTACTATATTCCATCAATTTTAATCAGTTTTGGCCAAAATTTTATGTCTTTAATGATACGGCAGGTACGCACCATTTTAAAAAACTTTCTTTGGCTCTACTGTATATGCTGGTTGTTCCAACTAAGGGGTGACTTTTTAAGAGCTATAGGAAAGTTTTTAAAAAAAAAACACATAAAATTCAGAAAAATGCATGAAATCTTTATTTTAATCGATAGTACGGTCCATATAATTTAATGTTTGAAGGTTATTTCAAGCAAATGTTGACCGTGACTGCGCCTCAAATGGTCCATCCGCTTAGTCCAATTTTGGCATACTCTTTCCAACATTTCGGACGGTATCTCATGAATAAATGCTTCAATGTTGTCTTCCAATGCGTCAATTGAAGCGGGCATGTGTGTATAGACATGAACTTTAACATAGCCCCACAAAAAATAGTCTAGAGGCGTTAAATCGCACGATCTAGGCGGCCAATTGACCGGTCCTGAACGTGAAATAAAATGTTCACCGAACTCGCCTTTCAATAAGTTGTTAAGCGTGCTGTGTGGCATGTGGCACCGTCTTGTTGAAACCACATGTCATGCAAGTCAAGCTCTTGCATTTTGGGCAAAAAAAGTTGGATATCATCTCACGGTAGCGCTCACCATTCACAGTTACGTTACGATTCGCATCATCTTTGAAGAAGTACGGTCCAATGATGCCACCAGCCCATAAACCGCACCAAACTGTGACTTTTTCTGGATGCATTGGTAGCTCTTGCAATGCTTCTGGCTGATCTTCACTCCAAAATCGACAATTCTGCTAAATAACGTACCCAGTGAGCCAAAAATGAGCTTCGTCGCTGAACACAATTTTTCGATAAATTTTTTGATTATTTTTGATAATAAAATTCAATAATTTGCAAGCGTTGTTCGTTTGTTAGACGATTCATGGTTAAATTATAGACCAAACTGAAGATGTTTGACAGTGAAACAAAACACGAAACGTGCGTCAGCTGTTTAAACCAGTTTTGCCAAAAAGATAATAGCTAAAAAATCACCCGATAGTAATGCCTGTGTTGGCAAAGTGTAACGAACTCCACTAACACTCGACTTCGAAGTAGAATGTAATACGAACTTTTTTACGCGTTGTTACGACCTATAAATAAGTAAATAGTACCTGATGCATTTCTTTTGTACATTCGTTGAATAAATTTAATTCCATTTACAATGTATTCCAAAAAATTATGACGATGAAGTGTAAAGCGTTTTAGATATATAATAGAATTGCAACCACATTCATATGTTTTTCCCATATTTGTTTAATACTAACCACAATAATTGGTTTTTTGCTGCTTTTAGTAGACTTCTTTTAATTATTTTGTAGTGCAATATGCCTTTTTTACTTTGTTCTCAATAAAAATTTAACAAAATATATATAATGGCGATTTTTTTTTTAATTTTTGGTGGATTTTAGCGATTCGGAATAAATTTATTTTCAAGGATTTTTAAAAAAAAAATTGTAATAATTAAAAAAATATATATTTTATTGCCAAAAACTAAAAAATAAAGCCTTTGGCGATTTTTTACATTGAATTTGGCGACAAAGGCCGAAATCAATCTGACAACCCTGGTTGCTTAGGCCAGATCGGCAGGAAACTTCATCCAAAAATTTTAGAAAAACAAATAAAATTGTTAAGCGAATAAGAATTATAAGCAACAGTTTTACATGTTACAATATCAAAGCTTAAACAAAAACAACAACAATTACCAGTGAGTTTATCTTTTTTTGCGAAAACAATAAAGCAAGTAATTTTTGTTCTCATTTTGTTTTTTCTTAACCTACTTACAACTACAATTTATGTTGGAAGAATTCGAACCAATTGTAGTAGGGAATGTAAGAAAAGATAATCTCTCTGTTTATTGTTGTTGTTTTTGTTTAGGCTTTGATATTGTTACAAGTAAAGCTGTTGCTTATAATTCTTATTCGCTTAACAGTTTTATTTGTTTAATATCTTTAGTTTTCCTCAAACCTTTGGATGAAGTTTCCTGACGATCTGGCCTTAACAACCAGTGAAATGCGCATAGGAATAGCTTATCCTTTCAACAGTAAATTTCAGTGTTTTTATCAAGAATTAATATTGGAAATTAAGCACGACAAGCTAAATCTTGTAAATTAAAAATTTTGTCTTTCCAAAAAAATTACTTTGATAAATTTTAAAATCAATAAATACAAGATTTTCAAGATTTTCAGCTCCTAACATGGTTAAGGCTTATAATGGGCTTCCAATATTTTATCAAAAACTGTTGCAAGTTACTTACTTAGCACCGCGTTGCAGAGGAAATTAGATGCCAATTCGATAATATTGCAATTTTTAATAAAATGTATCACTGGATTCCCCTTCCACCGCAGCCAGTGGTAACAAGATAGTGGCCTGGCTAGATGCTTCAGAATTCTATTCAAAAACTTTGAGTAATTCAAGAATGTTAGAAGAACTTGTTGATACCGATGATTATGCAGTTAAAAAAGTAAAACAAATATTAAATTTAAATAAAATCAGAAGTCAATTAGCATTTGTATTTCCCAATTACGGATATATTGGTGAAACAATAACTTATAAGAAGGGATTTAGTTCACTTAATACTAAAATCAAATTATGTTATTGAAATTGCAGAAAGTAAAATTAACTATGTGGAAGGAAGAAAAGCCCGACAAATTCCAAAAAAAAAAAAACAAAACATTTTGCAAAAAAAATTAATGATTTCAAAAATTTTAATAAATTTCAAATATCTTTGTGATCTGGAATCAATTCAAATCAAATCTTTAAGTACATGGCAAAGTTTTACTTTTAATAAATTAGTACTTATTTATTCAAAGAAGCAAAAATTTTAATTAGTTATTTAAGTTTTTTAAAGATATTTGAATAATAATAGACTGAATTTTTTAAAAAACGATTTTTATGGAAATTTTTAAAGTTTTTAGTGCATATTTTTTATTTTTTTAGTGCAAATTTTGGATTTTTTAGTGCATGTTTTAGATTTTTAGTGCATATTTTAAGGGCATATTTTTGATTTTTTTAGTGCATGAAATTTCTCATCCCTAGTAATAATATATTCGATTAATTTAATAAAGAGGGTTTTGGTTATTTTTTAAATTGTTTTGAAGCATAAATATTTTAAAATATTATTCTTATTTGCTAAAATCCCCTGTGGCCGCTGTTAACCAGAAAACAAGATTTACTTTATAAGAACATCGATTCGTTTTACTGGTTGGTAATAGAATCTACTAAAAGCCTCTTATTTCAACTCTAAGGAATAAATATATTTACATCATGATATTTAAGTTACACTTATCAAAATTCCTGGTCATACTCCTACTACAACTGTGACGTGACCAGGAAAGTTAAATAAGAAACATACCAATGCACTTGCAATACATGCAGTTAGTGGGTGCATTAACTTGCTTGCATTTGTGTTGTTTAGAATGTCATAATAATGCACTTACAATTATTAAAAAAAGAATGCAGTAAGAAATTCTTTTATGAGAAACACTTTTATGAGAAAACCATGCACGTGTTTATGTTTTTGACAACAATAAATTTTGGATCCAGTTAAAATTGTTGCAGATAATTTAAAAAAAATTTATTAAGTACAAAAATACAGTTTATTTGGAGGAACATTTTAGGGCTATTTTTAAAAAACATTCAAATTAACATAAAATTGTGAAAAAAATAAATTAAACTTAACCAATAAGTTTTGTTTTTAAATTAAGGAATTAACTAAAAAATAAAAATTATATTTAAATAAAAAATTTAGTCTACAATACAAATTATCTTTATAACTTACTTACCGGGTAAGACTTTGCAAGAGTAAAAATCAAACCCGCAACCCTCACACCGATAATTCAACTCACTTCCGAACAGCCTGCCGGTACAGAGTACAATACAGTGCTGCAAAAAGTGACGTGTGAAAAGAGCCCAAATCAGTTGTTTAGGCAGCTTTCCAAGAAACAGACCGAAAGCGTTTTTTTGGTAGTCTACAATCAACACAAATTGCGTGATCAAGGCATTAGCTCAAAAATCGTTCAAAAAGCGTTTAAAAAACTGCAGTCAAAGTACAAAAACTGCAATTTCTTCCACTTCTTCATTTGTCATTGGCCAGAAAAATACTGCTGCTTTTACTTCTGATTCATTTAACCCATTACAAGTCACTGTACTCAAATGAGTACAGCTGGCATTTTACAAGTTTCCAAGCAAAAACAAAGAATTTTTAATCGTTGTATCGTTATTTATGTTTACAACAAAAATCCCAACAGCAGGTAATAAAGAATTTGTGTCTCTTTTATTTTTGGGAACAAAAGTATTAGTCTGATTTGTGTCACGAAAACAGTGCGAAGGTATGAACACTATTTTGATAATATGTACTGAAAATAATATTGAATTTTTTATTAATACTTTTAAATTATTATAATTAAAATCGTATCAGAATAACTCACAGACAAAAATAAATTACTTACATAAAAAGATAATAAACGTAGAGCAGTATAAAATGGACTGTACTCGTTTGAGTACACTGACAACATGCATAGGTAAAAAATAAGTTTTTTTTGTTAAATAATAACAATGAGTGGAGAACATTTTACGGCTCAAAAGGGATTGAAAAGCCTTCAAGAAGCATATCATGTGGAGAAGAGGTGTTAAGGAACATATAACGGTTTCAAGCCTATCAAAAGACAAACCTGGTACTATTAAAGTTTTCGTAAACCTTGAAATCATTGACAACGACGTCAGTGCCGATAGTGATAAAGAACCGTTGGCACCAAAGAAAACTCGGCAAGACTTCGCAAAGCAAATAAATCCTATTTGGCGCAAATACTTTCCATCGCAGAGCTTGACCCCTCAGCAGAACTCTGAACTTTGTAAAAGATGTAATAGTGTATGTGAAGAAATATTTAAAAAATCTTTGATCACAATGTCCTGACTTTATACCCTCCAATTCTTGAAGTCGAATCGAACTGGCTTTCTTCGAATCAAATGCTTAGCGGAATGGTGAACAAAATATTCCTTAAGATGGGTCAATCGTAAAACATTTTAACTACCATCCCGATAAGCAAGTTATTCGAGGAACGCCAGTTCGATTTGGCTTCAAAACTGGGTTGCGGGTATTGCTGCCAGTTAGTTAGTTTTGTACTCCGGAAATCGCGTGTGGAATCTACACAGAAAAAATTATTGCCGAATTATTTTCAAACAACCGCTTGTTTGAAAATTTTTTTAATTTCTATAAATATTTTTACTGATTCAATCAATATTTTTGTTTGATTTTTATTTAACCAACAAAAATGTGGACAACTCTTCAAAAATAAAATAAACGCGTTATTGGTGTCAAGTTTTCATAATTTTGTATGAAATATTTAACGCTCTTTAATGTTGTCGTCTTTTTGCATTTTTTATTTGATCGTAAGCAACACTTCTTTATGTGAAATATAAGAACAACAACAAAAAACACACACAGTCTATTTTTGGACGCTTTAAAAAAGTGCAACTATAAGAAAAACAATAGCAGACACGACATTATAAGAAACAAAATCCCGTATTCAATTTTTTAAAACTGTTTGGTTAAATACATCAAATACAAAAATAGAATGATGACGAAAAACATATCAAGTCGGTCTGCTGCCGTTTTTGGTTACATTTCTTCTTTAGCAAAGGAAAGGATACAGCAACAGAGAGTGATAAAGAAAAACATTGTGTTGTGTGTATAAATAAGACTTCGTTCAAAAATTATTCCAACAAAAAAATGTGTTTCAAAGCCAGTCGGCGGCTCTGCTTTGCCGTCACCTTCTCATACAGTGCTTACTTGTGTGCGCGTCATTGCTTGTGCAAAAACTTTTTTTTTTTTTTGATTTTGAATTTCAGTAAACTTTTTGTTTGATTCAGTTAAATTATTTGTTTGAAAAAATTAGTGTTTTTTTTCAGTAAACAAAATGCAAATAAATTGTTTGAATATGCAAATTTGTTTGTAGGACCGATTTCAGACAAAAAATTGTTTGATTCTACAAATTTTTTGTTTGAATTGGAAAAATAATTTTTTCTGTGTACTGATACATTTGGTTCACGTGTTGTTAAAAAATTATTGGAGTAGTTGAATTGCACGAAATTATCGTGTTTTTTACAACTTTTTACTAGATATTTAAGTTCATCTTATATGTTTAGAGTGACGTCTGGGTCAATGTTTGCAGGATCATCCCAAGATGGGGCTGGACTCTAGCCTACTAACCTACAAAACCATCTGAGGTGCATTTTTTGCCATTTAAGAGCCCGTTGGTAGTATAAGAAGTGCTTAAAAACGCTTTGCATCAAAAAACAATGTTCTGAAAATTTTCATACATATGAGGTCAGTGTACTCAGTTGAGACACCCCTAAATCTCAGTTAAAAAAAAATTTTTTTTAAAATTTTTTTCATTTTATATTTTTTTTTAAACTTATTTTAATCAATAAATAAAGTTAAACTTAAAAAATTATGGCCAGTTTTTGTTTGACCTCTAATGGGTTAATATAAACAGTCGCTGTAAAACCAACTCAAAAAGCGAAAAGTTGTTACCAAATTTTCGTTTTTTGTTTGACAGTTTTTGGTTTGGACTGCAGTTTTTTAATCCCTGCAAATAATTTTATTTAGAAATCTTGTTTTGTTTTAAATGTTGTGGTGTACTGTTAATTTTAACAACAGTTTTGCAAGTAAAGCTCAACTAAATAAATTTGTGTTCATTGTATTGCGGCATAAAAGATGGTGCAATTTGCAAAGAGAAATGCAAAATAGGAAAGCTTTTGAAGAAAGAGACACAAAACAGCAATCTTTTACGTCTCGTGACCCTCTGTTTAGTAATCTGTGTTGCCAACAAATTGCCATGCCATTTCTTTTCCCCTCTCTCCTAAAAACTCAAGACTCAACGAGTCAAACTTGGCGTGTGTGAACTGGCACTTATTCTTTCTGTCCATACTGAACGGTTCGGAATTATTTTTTAGTGTTTTCACAACACGGAAAAAATAATATCGATCGCCATAATTTGATTACGACTGCCATAATTTGCCCCCAGCTTCGCACTTTGCTTAAACAAATGAAAGATTCATAAAACTAAACGAAAAGTTTCCTAAAGTTCAATATGTTTTGACTATATGATTTACATGCATTCGCACAGATTCTTAAGCCAATTTAAGCATATTATAGTTGGGCCTTAATACTTATTTCTCTTGTTTCCTGTCTATATTCTTTAGATGCAAGTGTTGCCAATGAAGTAATTTATTAAAAATAAACAAATAATAATGTCTCTAAAGCCATTTTTGCGGTTTTAAACAAAAAAAAAACTTACCCTTGTTATAACCACAAGAATCAAATAATGACTACATGAACGAATTTTAGTACATTGACTATAGATACATACCTTCATATGTGTGTATGTATGTATATGTGTAATACATACTTCCGCCTCCGCTCTTCTATATATTTAATTCAAATCACTATAACCTCATTTCGCCAATTGCAATTTTTAAGCTATAATTTAGTTTATTTTAGTTCATGTTATCTGATTTTTTTCTTTCTACACTCATTAACACCAATACTTGTTCTTTTATTTTAAGGTTTAACTTGTTACCATTATGGAGAACTTTAAATAAATTTACCATTTTTTTAACCACTTAATTTATTTGCCGTCATACTTTATGTCCATTGTTAAATAATGTTATTTCTAAGTGAACATTTCCACCATCCGTACGTACGTGCAACATATTCGCATACAACATGTGTTCTTGGACAGAAACCATAACGAATTACACTGACTTATAGTAGTTATCGTTAAATTCATCTACACACAAACATACACATAAACACATTTTTGCAATAGTAATTATCCGTAATGCTACTTTACAAAAATCATTAATATTTCTACATTTTACCCCATTTCCAAGTTCTTTTTTTTTGAACGAATGAAGGGCCAAAAATATTAAAGCTACAATAGACTTGACCATTGTTACCAGTAAGGAGTGTGATAAGTTAAATTGGTAGGCTTTTATTGGATAAATAAAAAATCTAGACATTTATCTCTGGCTCTCTTTAACGTTTAAATAAAAAGATTTCCGCTTGACTTTAATTTTTCTTCTGAAAATTTGGAGGATTCTGGTATTTTGGAGGATAACAATTTGTTTACAGACGCTTGCGGGCTGGGGTACACAATGAAGCATGAAATGTAAAATCAATGAACAATGTTATATTCCCCTTTAAAGCGAGGTATGTATACACTATCGAACTTAAGCGACAGTTTAAAATTTCATCAGTCAACAGCCAAACACTAAGTAATTGAAGCAAGCGAAAATTTGAGCAAAACTGTCAGTCATGAGTCATTAGTTTTAAAGTAAAATTTGAAATAAAAAGTTAAACGTCAAATTGTAGCTAATGACTTGCAACAGTAAACGCAAGGTCTGAACGTCTAAAGGCCATTTTTTCAACATTCAAACACTTGTTTTTAGGATGCTCTCTGACAGATAAATGGTTTTTGATTATTACAAGTCAACATTAGATTAAAAAGCGACTAATAAGCTAACAGCAGGTTTATCTTCATGGTTACTTTACAAGTGAACTTTAAGAATTTGAAGCTGCCGTATTTTCTGCTGAAGATTTTTTAACTTCAATGACAGTTTTATGTCAAATTAAATGATTCAAACTTTTTGAAAAAAAAAAAAAACGCAATTTAACGCACAAAACAAAATAATTTACCACACTAAAAAGAAAAATCTATCCAAAGCGGTATTAATAGTACGGTAAGTATGGATTTTCTTGAATCAAGTTCAGAAATATTGATTCAAGTACGGATTTTCAATCGCGTAACAAAATGGTTTAATTTTAAGGGCCGATGTTGATTTTGAATTTAACATAAATTATTTAGGAAATTATTGTCTCTTCTTTGTTTTATGATAATATTGGTATGGCTCGATTATGTATGGAACAAAAATCGGACAAATGGCGGCGGCACACCTCCACCCGATGGTCCAAATTTTCGATGACGCTGAGGCATAATTGAGGTTCTATGCCGTTAATGTGCCGAATTATCTCATCCTTTAGCTCTTGAATTGTTGCTGGCTTATCGACGTACACCTTTTCTTGCAAATAACCCCAAAGAAAGAAGTCCAATGGTGTCAAATCACATGATCTTGGCGGCCAATTGACATCGCCACCACGTGAGACAACACGGCCATTGAATTTGTCGTGCAAAAGAGCCATTGTTTCTGTAACTGTGTGGCAAGTGGCACCATCCTGTTGAAACCATATCTATATCTTCCAATTCAAGCCAATAAAAGTTCGTTATCATCTCACGATAGCGAACACAATTCACAGTAACTGCCTGACCGGCCTCATTTTGGAAAAAATACGGCTCGATGATGCCGCCAGCCCATAAACCGCACCAAACAGTCACTATTTGTGGGTCCATTGGTTTTTCGATAATCACTCTTGGATAATAATTCGCCTAAATGCGGAGGTTCGGCTTACTGACGAATCCACTGAGGTGAAAATTTGCCTCAGCACTGCAGATGATTTTCTTCGAAAATTTGTCATCCACTGTTGCCATTTCTTGCCACCATTCTGACCATTGACGACGTTTGGAATGGTCAAGAGGCTTTAGTTCTTGAGTCAATTGCACCTTGTTAGCGTATAAATGCAAGTCTTTATGCATAATGTCATCAACGACACGACGACGAGTTGAGGTGGGCGCCTCTTCAGCCATACTATCGCGAACAGCAGCAATATTTTCGGCAGTACGAGCCGTGCGATCATGCACTGGTGTTTTCACGTCTCCTACAGACCCGGTTTGCTAAAATTTTTGCACGATTTTTCCGATTGTAAGCGACGATGTGCATTTTGATTTGCACGCCCTTTTTTATAATAAGCCTGAATAACTTTAACGCGTTGCTCGATTGTGTATTTTTCCATGGTTCAAATTGAGTTAGTCTGAAATTGAGAAATGTCAAATGAAATGCCGAAAAAAACTTGACGTTTAGGTGTGGTTCACATTCAGCATCGGCTCTTCAAATTTTACCACCCTTTACTAAACTTAACCATATTCAATCCCGAATTCGTACTTAACCCTAGATACACTTTCTTATTTTTAATACACTACACACTTTCTTCGTTGAATCGACGAAGTCCGTTTATGATGTGGCCCCAAGCCCACCCAATATAAGGAAACACGAAAATGTTTGTTTAGTTTATAAAATACTTAAGTTTTTAATCATTCTTAATAGTATATCAGTGAACTTCAAAAATTTCCCAGAAAAAACTTTTTGATTTTTAGTAATAAGTGGTAGTTATTTCATACGCTACCTGGTAAGTAGTTGTCATTACAATTCCCATTATTCTAAAAACTTAAATAAGTAATTACTTGTAATGACCTCAGGATCTAATTATTACTTCTATTATTTTCAGTACTGAATATTTGCTTCCTAATAATCAACTCAATAACTACTTATTAGTTGTGTTGTTTCCAGTACTGAATATTTACTTACTGGTAACGTACTCAATAGCGCTTATTAGGTCTTTTAACTAGCGCTATATTTTTTTTTTATTTAATAGTTAGCTTTTTTGGTATTATAAAAATAATATAATTAAATCTGTTACTGTCTGGCCCTTCGAATAAGTATTTTCATTATAAACGTAAGCGTAAAACCGGATAATTTTAAACAAAATTCTTAATTTCTTTTTTTGCCTATAGATCGCCAACAAAAATTCTGCAATACATTTATAGGAAGAATTTATATAAACATCTTTAAAAGGTATTATATAAAACTTCTTGTTTGTTAATACTTACTTTTTGGTTAATCCAGGTACGAATAAGACAATACAAATTTTTTTTGAAATTGACAATATGTAAAATATTATTTCATTTCTATTTTATAAGTAAGTTAAGTAAGGCGCTAATTGTTTGAAACACAATGCAACTTCAAACAATTACATTGAAAGCAAAAACAAAGTTCAACATATTTTGTCATTTTGTTGTTGATTTCTGCAAAGATTAATTTTGAACTTTAAAATTTTAAATGCTTCATATTTGTGGCATTGCAAATTTAAAAATGCTATATGAATTTAAAGTTTACTTAAGTTACACTTGTGCATATGTATATACTCTGAAATAGTTTTTTGTTTTTTTTTCAATAAAAGTTATTTAATAAAAAAAAATTTAAATAGCATTTAATTTTGATTTGAATATTTATTAGGTAAGTAAGTAGATGGTTTACTACTTATTTTCCGGTATTTGCGTAAGTAGTGATTTTTTCGCCTCCCCTAAGTTAGGAGTAACTACATATTTTTAACTCCCTTATAGTCAAATAATAACTAGTTACAATGTAATTTACTGGTCGCTAAATAATAACTAGTGATATTTTGGCTTCTAGTAAGTATATTGTAAGTACTTACAATTTAACTTAGTCGTAGTTAAATAATAACTAGATATTTTTTGACTTCTAGTAAGTGTATTGTAAGTACTGAATTCAGTGGACACCTCGAACAAAAATAAGTAGTTATTCTGCCGAAAAATAAGTAGTGTTTATTTTTCTCCAACATTACTTGCTAATTTACTAGGTAAGTAAAGTTTTTGCTGGGTTAATATTGAAAAAACAACAAAAGCAAGCCAAGGTTTTTTTCGTCAATACGACGAAGAAAGTGTATCTTTGGTTAAAAAAGGTGAAAAAATATACTAAAAGGCAATATTTCTCGCACTTCCATCGTCAGTGCTACGAACGCAATCAACGAAAAATCTTACTTACACACAACCTACAAGCACGTACTTTCACACACTACAGCAGATCAGCAATATCTACAGCTACATGAAATTTGGAAGAGTTTCAGTAAAAAACTGCGGAGTTAAATAAGTACTATTTAACGGTATTCGTCAATACGACGAAGAAAGTGTATCTAGGGTTAAAATAATCCGAAAATAAGATTGATTTAAGTAAATCTGAGATTGAATCAAACTCAAAATGCGCTTGATTGAGATTTATAAATTACTTGAAATAAACCAAAATTGAAATTAGAAGGAGAATTGAATATGATTGATTGACTTACCCGTTTAACACCTTACAGAATTTCAATTACAAAACACCAGCATTATTCCCGACATGGTTTTTACTTTAAAAACTTAGAGCAAGAGCTCTCAATTTTACTTTTTAAACATGAAAATAATGTGTTTTCGTCTTGTTCTGCTGTTTTAGTTGTTTCTACACACAACAAACAAATCGTTTTTCACTACTTGTGTGGTGTTGTTGTAGTGTCTGCAACAAACTTTGATAAGTTATATAAGATTAAAACGCTCACTTTTTAATTTTACTCTCAGGGTGGCACTTCCAACGAAAAGTTTAATCTTTTATTTACATGGTTTAAAAATTGTTTACTTATTTTAAGAAATTCCGGGATTGATTTTCGAAAGTCATCCCATTAAGGATTGTTTTAAATGCGTTTTAGTGTTATTCGTACGTGAATTTTTGAATACGACTCGTACATTATGTAAGTATAAAAAACTGAATTTATCCCGAGTGTTTTTCTTTCTGTGCATAAAAAACAAATGTAAAGCACAAAAGTTTGACTGTTTTCAATTAAAAAAATACTCAAAAGTAGCAGCATAAAGGGTTTGCATTTTAGCAATGTTGCCACATTACATAAATTACATTTTATCGGACAGTTTTGATAATGAAGAATCCTCAATGGCCACTTTATCGTTCACGTTAACTATTAGGTACTTTATTATCAGGTTGTTATTCGATAATGGCCGTGAGAGTTTCAAAAGAACACCAAAATAAAATACGAATATTGTTGCAGGACTATGTCCCATAGTGTGAAACATGACCAGTACATAAAATTAAATAGTGTTATAAACAAACAGTTTCTATATTCTGTATAAAGTATCTATTAAATTTAAAAATTTGTTAGATTTTCTAAGTGGTTTCCAAACCAAAAAGTATGTATAAACATAAATTTATTTTGTAATTATACACTTCCTAATTAATGTCAAAAGATTTTGTTATTCGTGCTTAATTCCCAGTTTTTATTACTGATAAAAACACTTGAAATTTATTGTTGATGGGATAAGCTATTCCTATGCGCATTTCACTGGTTGCTTAGGCCAGATCATCAGGAAACTTCATCCATAACGTTTTAGAAAAACTAAAGATATTAAACCAAATAAAACTGTTAAGCGTATAAGACTTATAGCAACAGTTCTACTTGTAATAATATCAAAGCTTAAACAAAACACATCAACAATAAACACCTAATTAATGTTATTTATTTAGGAATTTTAATAGAAATACATTTGTTGAATAAATTAAGTTTTTATGAAACTAATGTTTTTTTATTCAAAATCCCTTTGGAAGTCACTAAAAGTTACCCTAGGCTGGCGTGCCTCCAACAGTATTAATTGTGGAAAATTTGACTTAATTACTTCTTTAAATTAAAATAAATAGCAGAGCAACTGAAGCAAATCGATTATTTTACGAACTTAATTGTGAACATGCTCCAAAGTTTTTCAAGTGCTTTAGATCGTTTTTGAGATTTAAAAGTGGTAATTTGGAGATGAAAGACAAAAAAACTTAAAAATAAATTCGCCAAATCCTTAAAGCCACTTAAACAGCAGTTTCAAAACGTTTGAAAGCAGCAGGTTTTATCCAAGTGTCGGGAAAACCAGACGAGTTTAAGCCTCGAGATCCTTAACAACTAGTTTATATGCTTTAACGCTAAAATAGAAAATAATTTTTGTATGGAATCATAATTTGTGACAAAAAATGGATTCATTACCACAATCTGAAACGAAAAGAAATCAAATGTAAAGCCCGGCCAACAAAGACAAATATTAATGGCGTCAAGGTGATGCTCTGCATTCGGTAGAACCATAAGGGTCTCCTCTACTATGAGCTACTGAAATTCGACCAGACGAACATAACTGATGAATTCGTTTTAGGAGATTATTGGGCAAACAATTCTCGGAATAAGCGACAAGAAAAAAGCCGTAGTACTCTATTATGATAACTGCAACATGTTGCAAGACCAGTTTAAAACTATGTATTTGGAAAAAAGTGGTTTGTAAGTTTCGCCCATATTGTTATTAATTAATATTCTTTTTCCTGCTGCAATCTAAAAAAGCTATTTGTTATTTTCGTTTTTACTGTGAAGAGAATTAGTGACATCCCAAACTTTTACTTAAGCCCTTATGACACTACATTTTTAATGCATTGTTTAAGTTTTGGTGAACAGTACAAATATAATGTAATACAAAAATTTACCAAGTGCAAAGAGTTAAGGCCGATTCACCCATGCGTTCCGAACAATATTTTTGACCGGACAATAATTTTTTTACAGAGAGTGTTCTGCAGAACGATTCACCCATCTCGGAAAATTTGTTGGGACAAACAAAGCTACCATATAGTTTACAGATGTAAACGATTATACAAAGTGGCAGCACAGTTAGCAAACAATTAGTTTTTTTTATAAAAGTGTGTTAAAGAAAATGGACGAAAGAAGAAAATTAATTTTATTATTTTAGTTTCAGGGCAATATTTTCTTTAACATCCATCTTTTGTTTATTTTTTTTTTTAATTATTCAGTACAAAACGAAAAATGTAATATGTGGCAGCTCAATTCAACTCTTATGTACAAAATTGAAAAAAGTGGCATCTCAGTTCATTTTGTTCGGCACAAGAATTAAAATTAAACCAATTCAAGAAAAAACGTGCCGAACAAAATCTTTGCTCTCTCTCTCTCAAAAGTAAAACGTCAAACTCAATATAAAAAAAATTTTGTCCGGACAAAAATTTTGTTCGGAACGCATGGGTGAATCGAGCTTTAAGCTGTATTAAGATAAATGGCAAACCGTCAAAAATGTTACTAAAGTTATCGATAAAAAATGAAGTTATGTCAAAAAAAATGTAAAATTGTTTAACTTAAAATTGACATTTCAAGCTTGAAATATTAAAAGTGTTGCTAAATCAGCGGTTTATGGGCAAATTCAGCGATTTACCGCTTTTTGTTTTTAGGTTTCTCATAAACAAAAAGTTGGCAACATTTAATAAAATAAACAAAACAGGGATGGCTAAGTTGTTTCAATTGTACTTTTTTGTTGATACTTTTTAAACTAAGATTTATAATACCTTTTTGTGGTGTTTTTTATGAACATAAATAAAATTCAACTAAAAAAATCTTTTAGTACAATTAGGGTAAAAAAGTACAATTTTAAAAATTCCCAACGCCATCCCTGAAACAAAACCATAACAAGAGAAAAAAAACTAAAAAACTTTGTTTACATTTTTTATAGTTTGCTCTTTCTAACATTTACTGTTTCTTTCTATCAATTCTATATCAATTAATGAATAAAAAATGTAGTGTCATAAGGGATTTACTGATTTCACTTATCTTCTACCTTACTTTAACACTTAACACCACCTCCCACTCTTGCAACCACAACTTATAGCATGAATTGTATCCTGTTCCATTATTACTTAATGAAATAAATGCATACCATATTCAGCAGCGCATAATTTTCCACATAGTTGTATTCGTTTACACTCTTACACACATGTATGTACTATATTTAGGACAGCGACTAAATATGTAAGGTATTTTTTTAAGCTGCACAAAAATTTTCGATATCGATAACTATGGCTGGACAGCTAAGAATATCAAACTGTGTTGACATTTCGGTTCAGTGAGCTTTGGCATGCCATCATGGATCGTTTATCCAAATTGTGAAAATTAACTTTGAAAACAATAAATCTTTTCGCGAAGGTCATAGAGCACTTCGTACATTTTACGAAGCTAATTTTAGGTTAAGTGGCTACGTTAAGCTGTTAACAAATCAGCATTACATCTTTTAAAATGGACTGTTTTGTGCAATTTACAAGCACTTTCGAAATAAGCAAGGAGCTGCCGTCAGGGCTGTCAGATATGGCGATTTCTCGCCAATCGTTGTGATTTAGAAACGTGTTTGGTGGTGGGATTTTCCATTTGGTGACTGGCGAATTTTTTTTTTTTTGGCAATTTTTGATATAACTGGCGATTTACTTGGCTTTTTTTTACAATTTATATTATTTCAGTGACTTGTAATTTTTTGTTATCATTACCAATTAAAAAAAAAATCTGGCCACTTTTTTTCATATGATTTTTGTTTAACGATCTTTAAGACTTGTGTATGTAATTTAAGTTTTTTTTTTAACCGAATATATGATCTCCATTTTATATTATTTAAAAAAAGAAAAAATAACAGAAACTAAACAAAATTTACTTTCTGCGACTTTTTTGTATTTTTTCTTAGTTTCTGGCGATTCTAGACTGAAATATGTAATATTATACTAGCTTTTTTTGTGTGCAAAATTTAATTAAAAAAAAAATATTACGCAAACTGAACAAAATTGATGTTTGGCGATTTCTGACATCAGGTTAGGGGATGGAGCTCAAAAAAATCTGACAATTCTGGCTGCTGTTACGGTGAATGGCGAGCGCTATTGAGTCATGCTGATTGAATTTTTGTTTCTAGAAATTAAACAGTTAAATATCAGCGACATTTGGTTCCAACAAGACACGCTTAACAATCGATTTATTGCAAAATGGATTTTGTGACAAAATTATTTCCAGAAGTAGTCCTGTTCATGCGATCGTGCAATTTAGTTCCTTTGGAATACTTTTTATGCGGCTATGTTAAGTTGTTGGTTTATGCCGGCAAACTAACAACTCTTAAAGATTTAGAAGCCAATATTCAAGCCACGATTAGCGCCACACGGCCAGATTTATTGGAAAAAGTAGTCAAAAACTGAAGCGTATTTGCGGCGGAAAAAAGATTAATTCCAACAATTTTACTGTCTTGTATTATCATTATCATTATCATTATCATTATCATTATCATTATCATTATCATTATCATTATCATTATCATTATCATTATCATTATCATTATCATTATCATTATCATTATCATTATCATTATCATTATCATTATCATTATCATTATCATTATCATTATCATTATCATTATCATTATCATTATCATTATCATTATCATTATCATTATCATTATCATTATCATTATCATTATCATTATCATTATCATTATCATTATCATTATCATTATCATTATCATTATCATTATCATTATCATTATCATTATCATTATCATTATCATTATCATTATCATTATCATTATCATTATCATTATCATTATCATTATCATTATCATTATCATTATCATTATCATTATCATTATCATTATCATTATCATTATCATTATCATTATCATTATCATTATCATTATCATTATCATTATCATTATCATTATCATTATCATTATCATTATCATTATCATTATCATTATCATTATCATTATCATTATCATTATCATTATCATTATCATTATCATTATCATTATCATTATCATTATCATTATCATTATCATTATCATTATCATTATCATTATCATTATCATTATCATTATCATTATCATTATCATTATCATTATCATTATCATTATCATTATCATTATCATTATCATTATCATTATCATTATCATTATCATTATCATTATCATTATCATTATCATTATCATTATCATTATCATTATCATTATCATTATCATTATCATTATCATTATCATTATCATTATCATTATCATTATCATTATCATTATCATTATCATTATCATTATCATTATCATTATCATTATCATTATCATTATCATTATCATTATCATTATCATTATCATTATCATTATCATTATCATTATCATTATCATTATCATTATCATTATCATTATCATTATCATTATCATTATCATTATCATTATCATTATCATTATCATTATCATTATCATTATCATTATCATTATCATTATCATTATCATTATCATTATCATTATCATTATCATTATCATTATCATTATCATTATCATTATCATTATCATTATCATTATCATTATCATTATCATTATCATTATCATTATCATTATCATTATCATTATCATTATCATTATCATTATCATTATCATTATCATTATCATTATCATTATCATTATCATTATCATTATCATTATCATTATCATTATCATTATCATTATCATTATCATTATCATTATCATTATCATTATCATTATCATTATCATTATCATTATCATTATCATTATCATTATCATTATCATTATCATTATCATTATCATTATCATTATCATTATCATTATCATTATCATTATCATTATCATTATCATTATCATTATCATTATCATTATCATTATCATTATCATTATCATTATCATTATCATTATCATTATCATTATCATTATCATTATCATTATCATTATCATTATCATTATCATTATCATTATCATTATCATTATCATTATCATTATCATTATCATTATCATTATCATTATCATTATCATTATCATTATCATTATCATTATCATTATCATTATCATTATCATTATCATTATCATTATCATTATCATTATCATTATCATTATCATTATCATTATCATTATCATTATCATTATCATTATCATTATCATTATCATTATCATTATCATTATCATTATCATTATCATTATCATTATCATTATCATTATCATTATCATTATCATTATCATTATCATTATCATTATCATTATCATTATCATTATCATTATCATTATCATTATCATTATCATTATCATTATCATTATCATTATCATTATCATTATCATTATCATTATCATTATCATTATCATTATCATTATCATTATCATTATCATTATCATTATCATTATCATTATCATTATCATTATCATTATCATTATCATTATCATTATCATTATCATTATCATTATCATTATCATTATCATTATCATTATCATTATCATTATCATTATCATTATCATTATCATTATCATTATCATTATCATTATCATTATCATTATCATTATCATTATCATTATCATTATCATTATCATTATCATTATCATTATCATTATCATTATCATTATCATTATCATTATCATTATCATTATCATTATCATTATCATTATCATTATCATTATCATTATCATTATCATTATCATTATCATTATCATTATCATTATTATTATCATTATCATTATCGGCAAAGGCAAAATAATTAAGAACACTTTTCTCCTCTATATGTCAACGGATTTGAAAAATATATATATATGAAAAATATACACCATTTGAAAGATATTTACCTACAGAAGTGAACAATATATATTTTATTAAAATCTGTTTAATATTTTCAGAGTTATGAGCGTTCAAATTTGCACATATGCAGAACACATAAATACAAAATTTGTTTTTTTTTTCAATTATCAATTAATAAAAAATAGGGTTATCGATTATTCGACATTTTTTAGAAACCGGTTTTCGAATACTTCGCTTATATAAATAAATGCGGAAATTAAATTTCTTTCAAATATTATAAAAATTGGGTGGTCGCTTTTTCGACATTTTAAAGAAACCGGGTTTCGCATGTTTCGACTATATAAATCGGCACAGGCAAAAGAGTTAAGAACGCTTTCCCTCAATGGGGAGAAAAAAAAGTATTAAAATGGGGAAATACCGAAAATTAAATTTCTTTGTTTTACTTTTCCGTGCATCATGTAGTAATTTTAAAATTTTCTACAATATTTAATTTAACATAATATTATAGGTGCAGGTTACTGAGTAAATGAGAACCTATAAGTTGAAAAATTTTGGTACTTTTTGTTTTTCATCTGGTACTTTTTGAATTTATGTTAATATTCGACCTACAAAGATAAAAATAAGCATGCATGGTCCTGAATGAATAAGAATGTATAAGAGGGAGCTTTTTTGTACTTTTTCGTTCTTCATCTAGTACTTTGATTAATTTTCGTTAATTTTAGATAGAGACACATAAAATTAAACCTGCAATATCCTGAGTGGATGACAATCTATAAAGGAGACTTTTTGATACACTTTGTTTTGCAGTTGATATTTCTGATATTTTTTATAGTAAACTTACAAAATTAAATTAACTCACGCAAAAGATAAAATATGAACCGGAGGTTGTTGGTTCCTAGCCAAATCGATCCACTAAGACGGAAAAAATGCTCGAAACACATAAATTCATATCGTTACTTGGCAAAATGCGATTTTGCAAGGAGATTCAATAAAATATATTGCGGTTCAGTTTGAGATAAAACACTGGTTTTTGTTTTACATATAGAGAAGGTATGAAGAAGCAGTTTTGCTTAAGTAAGTTAAAATATTTGATTTTTTGAGTTATGACTATGTTGCAATAAAGTAGCGATATGAACTATGTTTTCTTCATATTTACATAAAAATTTATGGTCGAATTTTCACCACTAGGCGAACTCAAGTCTATATAAAAAGGCTATTTTTTTGGAGCCCGATTGAATTTGAAACTGTAAAAAGTAACACAAACAATTAAGAATGATTTCCAGCACATGATTTCTACACCACGGCTGTTCTTGACAAAGCGCATTCCAAACGTTAAAATTGAAGGCCACCTTTTCGGGTCACGAAGCTTGTAGTTCACACCAAACAGTGAGTTTTACTGGCTATAGTGGAGTCTGTAGGTTATGTGGTGGACACGTTGAGCCAAAAATAAGCAAAAATTTGGTTAGCCTTGTTCAAGCGTAAGTCTATGATTTTCCAGAGTATATTGATCATAAATGTCTAAAAGTGCGAGAAGTATGACATTTTATTTGATATAAGTATAACACTTTCGATCTTAAAAAACACCCTTTGCATATTTTGCACCAAAACAACATACATTAGCGTGTTAAATAAATTTGGTTTTAACAATCTGTAAACACAAAATGTGATGAAGCGCTTCTGCTGCAAAAATAGATTGTTTTATACTAAGTGTTTTGCTATACTTAATATTGTATAATCCCAAATCTGCAATGAACAAGTTTTAGTTAAAGTTACTTAATAATATTTTTAAATTACGTTACTTGATTTTTGAATACACAGCAAAAATGTAATAATAAAACAAAAAGGTTTAAACGACTGACTTTGACTGAGAAGAACAAGTACAACCTGTACAAAAATCACAAGCAATTTAATTTGTTTTTGTAAAATCATTGTATGATGTCAAAAACCGAAAAAGTGCAAGTTTACTTCAATGCCACATTTTGTGTATTATAAACATTATTTTTGTGTATAAAACGTAAATCACGAAGCAAAAATTCCCATTGTATATATTTTTTTTTTTTAACTAATCTGTTTAAAACATACAATTTTTAAAGTATTATGGTTACGAAAACCAAATTGGGCGCTGCTTGTGTCCATATAATTGTGAGTTCTTCTGCAAACAAAGGGTGGATAAAACCAAAGTGGAACAAACATTTGTGAATAATAAGTAAATAATAATATTCTCTCAATTTTACTTAAGTCAATCGCAATGACTCAATTTAATGACAAACTGTCTAGTGAGTCCTTTCTCCAATGTTACTGATTCATAGCACTGTGCTGTTGATTTGTCATCCCATTGATGACATAATTTAAATTTTTGACCGTGATGACAATTTGGCTCAGCGATGTTAAGGCTGACATAACAATGATGAAAAGTGTCATGGGTTCAAAAACGAAGACACTTTTCATAGCACTGATGTCAAAATAAATCAGCGTTATGACGCCTTTTCTATAAGAATACCCAGCGGTTTCTTGGCTTTTTGTAGCCTGAGATAGTGACACAGAATGTCCCTCTTTCCTCAGATTCCAGTAATACTGCTATTCTGCCATTCTTACAATGGCTCGTTATAGTTAACAACATAGCACTATCGCAGACCTTATTCCTAATCAGTACTTAATTAGAATCATTCTTCATGAGAACCGGACATAACGTCCGTGATACTCTACACTGATAGAAAAATGCATCTTCATATTGATGATGCCCTCACATTAGAATTGTGACATCAATGTTACTACAAATGGCATCAATGATGCAAAAAGTAACATCAATCGAATGACTAACGTCTTCGTACAATTTTGTAATTTTTTACGTGTCATCTATTTTATGACTATAGTGACATCAATTCGATGTCACATTTTGTATATTATTCACATTATTTTCATGATTACAATGAATTATAAGAAGCAAAAATTCCTATATTCTATTTTTTTAAATGATTTAGTTAAATACATCTAATTTTTAAAGTAGAATGATTACGAAAACTATATGGGGCATGGTGCTGTTATCTTATAATTGAGAGTTCTGCTGTAAACAAAGGTCGTAATTCAACAAACGTAAAACAAACATATGTAACGGGTAAGTAAATAATAATAATATGACTTTGACTTAATGACAAACTGTCATTAAATTGATGCTAATGTATCCTTTCTTCGATGTTACTGCGTCATCGCACGGAGGACATGTTCGTAATTTCTGTGATGTCGATTTGTCATCCCACTGATGACATAATTTCATTTTGACCCAGATGACACTTTGGCCAAGTGATGTAAAGGTTGACATCACAATGATAAAAAGTGTCATGGGGTCAAAAACGAAGATACTTGTCATAGTACTGATGTCAAAATACATCAGCGTTATGACGCCTTTTCTATCAGTGTAAGATTCATTCTGTTGTTTTAGGCCCGATTAGACCCGTTTATAACCCATTCCCTTATTTTACCTAAATTAAATCCCGGTAAAGGTCTTTGGTTTAATTATTGATGTTTGGCTATACACTGACAGCCATCGCAGTGGCGAAAAGAGTTATACTTCAAAAAATGCTAATGATAAAAATGTAGTTATTATTCTCGGAACATGAAAGTTCGACCCGAGTTCAACCCCACGTTTAGACAAGAATAAAAAAGAAATTATCAATAAATTTTAATTCATTACATTTTGCAAAATTCCTTCCTTCAATAGAATAACTTATAAAAAATTAAATTTACTGTCTGTCAAGGCGAATTAATGCAAGGTGGTCTTATTTTGAAAACGTTTTACAGCACTGTAACACATTTTAACGTCAAAAATTCAAGCAAATATTTCATGTTGTTCTCAATTTTAAATTGTGTGTTTTGAAATGTAATAACTTAAAAAAGTTTTAAATTTCATAATTTTAAGCGAAAATTATAGAATTTAGTAAAGATTCCCCAGAACCACTAGAACGGTATACCATTTTGACACAAGGTTAGTTATCAGCTGTTGCTTACGTAGCAAGATAAGTTCACCTGGTGTAAATTCGCCTTGCTGTCTGTTTTTAGAAAATGAAAACAATTGAGTGAGTTAAGGTACGGTCACATATGGCAAACAACTGTCAAATTTTGTTTGCCAGCATTTTTAAAAAATTTGTTTCAAAAAATAAAAATTTTATTTGCTGGTCACACTGCGCACATTTATTTGCCCATTTTTGTTTGTTCAAACAGATATTAAATACCTTCAAATAAAAAATGGGAAAACATGTTTGCCCTGTGTTCACATATAAAAATATTTGCCTAAAAATAAATATTTGAACAAATTGTCAAAAATAAAAAATTAAATCAATAAAATTACTTTTTATTTAAACTAAAAATTTACATTTTGATGCAAAATATTGAAACTTTTATGGTTTTATGGTACAGAAGAGCGAGAACAGCAGTTTTAAAAGTAAAGAGGATTAAGATAACAAATAAAGGGATACAGGCAATTTGGAGAAGTAATTTCAATCTCTTATACAACTTAATTATGAAACTAAAGCATTATTCGATACGGTTTTAGATGCAAGCAATAAAGTGTTTTTAGACAGTGGATCTATTGTAAATTATAGACCGATCTTCACGAAATTTAGTAATATGATTTCTAGGCATATAAATTGAGTTAGTGCAAAATTTAACGATAAAAGGTGCATTCCGCCACTCATTATGTTGGTTTTTGCAACAGAAATATCGATTTTTTCGGGAGGTTGTTTCACATTTCGGTCCATAACTCTTCTCTACTGAACCAAAAGTTCTGAATTTCAATCTAAGCTGCTTGGAAGAACTTGAACGAACTTGCCACTAAAATTTAAATTTTTCCTCAGCCTCCTTTTCTTAATCGATGTAACAATGTCTTTCCGCCCGGCCAGCTGTCCATGTTAACCTTATTCGCAAAGTACATGTCGCAATTTTTGAGATAATCGGGTGTGTTCTAGATTCCGAATTCACCCAAAAGTGGATTACTTCAGTATTTTTTGTGTTCTGCAATTAACCTCCACATGTTTTTACTCGTTTTCAATTAGAGTAGTAAGGAGTTAGTGAAACGAATCGACTTTTATTCTTATATGTGAGAACATTTTTTGCAAAAACATAATTTTGATTTTTAATTTAAAATGTTCTTTATTCAATTTAATGAAAACAATATGTATTTTCACATAAACATTGCGAATTTTTGCAAATTTCCACTGATTTAACAATTTTTACAGAATTTTTGCCATTTCTAATAGGGACTTTTAATTAATGTTATGGCTTGTTTTATATATTAAAATTTTTTGGGAATTTTCGCTATTTTTGTAAATTTTTTTTTTGTTTTTTTTTTTCGACATATTGTTTTTTAACCATTTAGCCATCTCAATAAATTTTTTGGTTTGTTTCCAAGTTTGCAATTTTTTGTGAATTTTCGCGATAGATGCAATTGTTTGCAGTTTTAACAATTTTTAATAAATATTAAACTTTGCTTTCATGCTGCCATTGGCAAATTTTTGCAAATATCCGCTGATTTAGCAATATTTATCGAATTTTTGCCATTCCTTATAGTTTTAGGGACTTTTAATCAATTTTATGGCTTGTTTGAAATATTAAAAATGATCGCTATTTTTGCAAATTTTTTGCAAATTTCGCGTATCTTTGTTGATCTTTTCGGCAATCGTCACCATTACTAAGATAGCCCCATATAAAAACCGTAGTCACCTATTTTACAGGGCACTATCAAAGAAAATATCATTAAATCTTTTTTTTTGAACAAGATTTTCGAATACACAAAAACATGCGGATTTCAGAACACCAATTTCTGAATTAGGCGGATTCAAAACATTTTTCGTTTTCATCGATACCTAGAACACACGTGATATTAATGAAATTTAGTGTTTACGTTTTTATTGTCATAAGAGGTGGAAAGAATCGATCAATAATTTCACATAGCCTAAAAACTTATTTCTAAAGAAGAGCCCTTATGCCCATAGACAATCTATTATCATCTTACCAAATGTTATTGTAATCGATCCATATTTTACCAAAGCTCTTATACAAATACCACTTCTGTTAATAAATTTTAATGTCATAATAATCTTAAAAATGTTGGTTTTGGCAATAATTTATATAATAGCTTGTATATCGGTCTAAATTTTGTCTTGGTAGGCCAAGAATTGGTTCTAGGTTACTTGCTACAATCACTTCAAGACGAAAAAATCTCATAAAAATTTCGATGTCGGTAAATTATTAGGCACAAATAAGTTTTATATAAATCTTAAATTCATTATATAATTTTATTTTGGCGGGTCCATGATTGTCCACTGACCCCAAACACTCTCGAAAATTGATCTATTTATATAGATACGCCATGGTTGCAATGCATAATTCGTAACATAGGCTCTTATGTTATACCCATTTTAAATAAATTACCTATTTACTTAAGAAAAATGTATTTTGTAACATCTTGAATCCTACTTACCGCTGCAACTCTTTGCTTAAAACAGAACACAGGAACATGTTTTTACATATGTAAATAAGTTTTTTCGTCATTAAAAAATTATTTAATTTTTTCAATTTTTTCAATTTTATTCAATAATTTGTATTTTAAAGCTTTTTATTTGCCGCTGTTTGGTCTTACAAAATTTTTGTAAGAACAAATATTTATTTGCCTAAAAACGAGGAAAATATTTGACGTTAAATGGTCACATTAGGAGCATTTTTGTTTGCAAGCAAATAATTTTGTTTGCCCAAAATCAGCTGTTTTTCTGTTTGCCCCTCAAAAATATTTTGTGGTCAGATTAGGGCAAACAAATATTTGATATTTTTTGTCAAATGTTTGCCATATGTGACCGTACCTTTAGAAATTATATTGAAAACAACAAAAAAAGCGATAGTTTGTTTTTGTTTTCAATATAATTTCTCACCCACTCACTTGTTCTCATTTTCTAAAAACAGGCAGTTAATGAATTTGAGCCGGATTTTAAAGAAAAAAAATCTTATTTAATAAAAGCCCCAAAAGCCAAAAAACAAATATTGTAAAAAGGAACATTCATTTTCAAAAAATTTTTAAAAACTTTCCGATTTCCGTATGCAACTAATTTAAAATTAAAGAAAATACTGCCTAAATAACTATATGACATTAATCAGATACTGTCGATTTATTAAAAAAATTTTAAATTTAATTTCTATTAATACTTTAATATGCTTTTTGCTTATTTGGCATAAACAGCAAAATTTTGGGCATCTCAATTGTAATCTGTTAAAAAAATGGGGAGAAACAAGAAGAGAAAACAAATCATAAGCCCGTATTTATTTACAACAAATATCAATAAAAATTACAAAATTATAATGCAGCATGAAAATATTATTTGCATTCATCATCCTTCAAGACATCAACATCAGGAGCATTCCTCTCCAACTTGATTTCTACACTCGAGTAATGTCTTTTTCGCCTTTTCAGTTCAACGTGTTTTTTTTTTTGCTTGATTTTTTCCTCAGCTTTTTTTGCATCACTTTTTACATAACCGATTCTTATTTTGTTAGTAAGCAGTAATGCATCTTCCGGTTCGTTTAATGTTGCTTTCGATGAAATCTTGTCATCGCATAAAAGTATTTTACCCATACTAGAACTTTCACTGCACTTGTCTAAAATGATTTTAAAACTTATCTGCGAGTATTTACACTTTTGAAAAACGAAAAAAAAACGAATTGTTTTTAAAAATCAAAACGAAATTTATTGTCTAATCTAAATAATGGAAAAAAATTGAAAAGGATTTGTTAGTTAAAATAAATAGTTGTATTGATAATTTTTCGTCTCTAAGATATTTTTAATCTTTTGTAAAATATTGTTTCAAAAGATTGTCTGTCCTTAATTTTTGTTCCAAGTGTACAGTGATGAAAGTTCAATTTTTACAAGTATACACGATTAAAAAATACAAGATTTTTATATAAATTACAAAAATCGTTTTAGCAAGTGAAGATAAAGCAAGAGAAAATTGTGAAGCAACCAACTTTTTGTTTTAATTTTCCTCATAAATGGAATGGTTTAAGAACATATGCTGGTGTATGTTTTAAAAGGAAGTGGTTTTTGTAAGCAGTAAAGTTTTTTATTACATTAAAAATTATGAATATGTTATCACATACTTCCGGCTAAAGCAATATTTTTTTCCATTTATCACAATTATTATACCCTTCACCACAGGTGGAAAAGGGTATATATAAGTTTGGCATTCCGTTTGTAATTTTTACAATATTGATCTTAGACTGTCCGTCTTACGTTTAATATGTGTTTTTCGAAGACTCCTACTCACTAAGTGTGAGTTGAAACTGCAAAATGAGTGCACTACCCCCATCTATATTTAAGCTTAACTTTTTTTGTATGTAGTATTTTGAATTGTTTTTGGTTTTTGTTACAAGAATACACGCTTATATAAGCGATTTGTATTTACATTGCTCATAATGTTTTTTTGACTTTTGTTACATTTTGTTTTGACGTTCTTAATAAAAAGTTTTAGTTTGCCCCATATTCAATTAAAAAAATACTTCATTTACGGGTACATTTATAACAAAAGTAAGGAAAACGTATATAAATAACACATTACAAAAATAACCGGTTTATTCGATATTCGAAAAATGGACATTTTAAGATATTCGACTTGGGCAAAACTAAAACAGCCGCACTTATAAAATTATTACAGTAACTGATTGTGGGTTATTAAATTCGTTTTCCGTACTGTTAAAATTGAATAAAAATATAGTTATTTTACAAATAATTTTATTTTTTAACATTTATGTTTGTTATTCAAAAAACAAACTACCAAAAAATAATGATTTTCCGTATTTATTTTGTTATGTAGTAGGATTTGTGTCGGTTAAAATATATTTTTTAAAAGTAAAAACTATTCAATTTTAACGAATATGCTGTTTAATAAATAAAGAGTTTTAAAATTAATGTAAAAATCATTTGTTTTAAATGAAATGTAAATGATCCGTTTTTTAAATGAATTTTAAGTTGTTTAAAATGAGTTTTCGTTTAAACCGGTCGAATACTATTTGATCGATCTCCCTAGTGGGTACTCACCATATAAAATTCATGCCTTGCGTAAGCGAGATGGTAAGCGACATTTTTACACTTCTCTTTTACAAACCTGCTTCGTTTTTTGAAGCACAATTTTTTATTGGGTGTTTAAGAAGCTCAGAAAACTATTTTATTTGTTATACTTCACACTTTGATTACCAATTATCTCTACCGCAACTACTTTCAAAACTAGCAAAAACAACGTTGATAGTTAAAAAAATTGAAAATCTCGTTAAATTTTAATTCCACTCGTTTTTGATTTCTATAACATTGCTTAAGACTATAATCTATCAAATCTACAAATACTCTAATTTTTTTTTCTATTTTAATGTTTAATTATTTCATAATATTTTTATTTAATTTATTATTTTGATACGCTTGTTTTTCTGGTCACTTCACAACGTGTCAATCATGTTAAATTTTGTACATCAAATATGGTTGAATAATTAAAGTAATTATGTATTCAGATTATCCACACATACCGTCATATTATAACAAAACGGACACGCATAATACATTCGTTCTAACTAATACACATGTACATAAATGCCAATCAGAAAAAAGCTGACATAATCCCATGTAGATTTGCTTATTTCATCATTTTGAAGCGAATAACAAGCGGAGTGAAAAATTGTTTTTTTTTTTTGCCAAATGTGTGCTAATGATGTGTATTTGTTGTCTTTGGAAAACTAATGTATGCTTTTAGAATTCACTCTTTCCAATTATTTTAAGAAGGCTTGCGCATGCATTCCATTCACCATTAATTCCACTAACCAACTGTGTGCTAATGGTATGAAATATGTTTGCCACTTGTGTTGCCAAATTGTGAAAAAAGCCGCCTGCCTGGACTGTGTCAATAAATTTGCAAACGACAATGAATCATAATGAATAGAGGGCCACTTTTGTGTATGCGGTAAGTGACCTGTTAGAGTTATAGGTTATAGTTGGAAGGCATTAGGTTTTTACCTTATTAAGATGTTTAGAGAGAAGGGCAGTTTTGAGAGTTAATTGTAAAATTTAACCACGAAAATTTTACATTTAATATTAAAACAAAGATAAATGTAAAATAAACAATTTAAACGGGTATTAATATTTAGAAAAGAATTAAACTGTGCTTGTTAGGCGAGCTTTGTGAGCTGCCTCGGGCCTAAAAACGTTCTATTATTGTTTGATATTGAATGCCATTTACATTAACCTCAACTTGTTACAATGATATTTTCTGAAATTATTCCACACTATACTCTGCATCTTAGCGGGTGCATTAAATGTTCAACAATTATTTTTGGATTTTGGATGCCCCATTTGGACAATATTTCTCTTCAAAGATATAAATAAATTTATTTTGTGCCACGCCCACTTCTCCACTTCAGTCTACATTTTTTTTAATGTTGTCTGTTGATAACCAAGATACTTGTACCTAAATTGGAAACTTTGGCTCTTGTCGCTCTCCAGATAAACATAAATCAATAATGCCTTTGTATTGGAAGTGCCACGCCCACATAGTCAATCGCACCCAAATTGTTTCGAATATGCAAGATGCTTGTAACTTATTAAGAAACTTTGGCTCTTGCCATTCTTCAGATATACTTAAATGACAACAACAAAGGATTTATGGGTAAAATGAGAGGTAGTCGTGGCTTGTTGCTCATATCTTAGCCATTTGTAGACTGATGAGACTGAATTTCAATAGCAAACATTTCCAGGCCGTATGTGCCATACATGTATAGCTACCTACTCGCCATCATATCAGAGGTCTTCGGAAACCCCATTTTAACGAACAGACGGATATTGTGATTTGATTTTTTCTTCTGATTAGGATCCAGAATATATATACTTATAAATCGTCGACTTAATATGCAAGCCTGCTAACTCCCTTTCAGCACATTTTAGAGGAGAGATAAAAACTTTTATTTCATATTTGCTGTTTGAGAGGAGAACCTTAAATATAGTTGGTTTTACACGCTTCACGACTCAAATTATAGAAAAATTACATGCAGGTAGACAAGACTCTACCATACGGCATTAAAATCTCAATTTATTTAAAAAGTAGCTTTAGCAGGTTTGCATACCAAGCAGACGATATAGCGCCAAACGGGGGTTTAAGTGCTCTATGTGCCAAAAATGCATTTTTAGAAAATCGATTTTGAAGTTTAGCATAATTTTTTTAAGGTTTTGTTATTCGTGCTTAATTCCCAATTTTTATTCTTGATAAAAAACACTGAAACTTATTGTTGATGGGATAAGCTGTTCCTATGCGCATTTAACTGGTTGCTTAGGCCAGATCGTCAGGAAACTTTATCCAAATTAAAATTTTGTATTCCCAGAATATTTTGAACATATTTTTTTTTTTTTTTATAAAACTACTCGATAGAATTTTGTGATTTTCAAACCATATAATTGTTTGAAAAAGATGATTCTGAGGAGTTATATTTATTTCCCGATCGCATCTATAACGGGATATTTTCTAACGGTAATAAAAACCCTGTTTGCTCTAAACGCCATCTATTGCATATTTCCTTGCAAATGCATATACGTAGAGCAAAGTGTCATAAAAAAGCAGTAAAACACACCAAAGAGTTTTAAGAAAAAAAACAATTCTGTGGCATTTTGACAAAACATCTTAAGTCGAGATAAGATAGCAAAAAAGTTTAAAAAAAAAAAACCAAAATTAAAGAAAAATTTCGTTTATAATACAAAATTTTAAAAAGGAAACAAAAATATTTTATGAATGACAATTCGTATGATTACCAACATTTTTTTCAACTTTTGACTTAATATGTTTTGTCTTAAGATGTTTTGTCAAAATGCCACAAAATTTATTCATTAACAAAAAAAAAAAAAAAATTAAAACTATTTACCAGGAATCGAAAACTACAGTTATTATCAAAATTTCATTTCAATAAGTCAGTAAGAAAGAATTTGTCTATACGTTATTTGTGTATAGTATAGTGATGGTTATTAGCCAAGGAATAAAATCCTTAAAATACTTTTATTTTTTAACGTTTTTCAAAAAAGTAATATTTTTTAACTGATATTTTTGAGTCAAAAATAAAAGTTTCAGTTTGACTTATATATTTTCATTCAAAAATAAAAGTTAAAATTTGACAGATTTCAGTAAAAAATATAAGTAAAATTTTGAACGATATCCTTTGGTCAAATATAATAATAAAAAGAGGTTAAATGTTGAAATATGTGCTGCATTCATTTTTTAAGATACGAAAAATGTATCTATGCTTAATATTATAAAGCAGAAAAGTTTGTATGTTTGTATGTTTGTTACAGGTAATCTCCGGGATTGCCGATTTAAAAATATGTTTCAATAAAATGAAGAATGAAACCTATTTACGGACATAAGCTTTATAAGGTTCCACTTAAGTGCTTAGGATATGATCCAGGGGCGCTAAGCCTCCGATACTCAGAAAATATTAATTACACTGTGCAAGTTGAAAAAGTCCTGTGGTGCTAGCTTGCAAGTTAAGGCCCAAACATAATGTGCTTAGGTTGGCTTAAGCAAATGTGCGAATACATGTTAATTATATGAGGCAAACCATATTGAACTTAAGGAAACTTTTTGCTTAGTTTAATGAAACTTTCATTTGCTTAAGCAAGGTGCGAATCTAATCGCACATTCCGTACGGAATCAAATGTTTTTTTATTTTGTTTTTGTTTTTTTAAATACATTTGAGAGACTTTTTGTTAATTTTAACAGTAGGTTAAGCAAGGCTATGCATATTATGGTTAGGCCTTAAAATTTAAATTTTTATTTTTGACTGAAAAAATATTATTCAATAAATATTAGTTATTTTTTGACCAAAAAAAAACTTTTCGAAAAAAGTCATAACAGTTACGTCCCTGCTATTTGCATAATAATTTGCATAATAATTCACAAATGATAATAAAAAAATCAGTATATTATTTGATTTTAATTATATAATAATTTTTGTCTTCATTAGAAATAAAATTGAATTAAAATTTTAGATCAGAAATTTTATCATTTTGAATTTTTGCTTTTTTTTTAACAATACTTATCTCTGTTTCAAAAATATTTAACGGTATTCGCAATTTATTCCGGCAACATTTTTTTCATTATATTTGCTGTTTGGAAATGAGGCAGCAAAATTGAGTTTTTAAATTTTATTGTGAGTAAGCTTTTTTGAATATACTGAAGAACTTTTGTTTTAGTAAACGGAAGAATCAAAAAATTTAATTGGGTAGATATCTTAGAAAAATTCTTAAAAACTGAGAATTAAGGTTGTAGAACCTTAAGTTTTATTTTATTTGTTTTGAAATTTTTTAAGTAGTTAACGAATGAAAAAATGTTATGAATTTCTTAAGGTTTGAGATATCTGTCTAAAACACTGTGAAGGCAATCTATTTCTTGGATTTGTGAATGCCCAGGCTCATTTGATTTTTATTTTGACGAATCACTCACTCCACATAACTATATTTTGAATAGTTGAATTTTCTGCATCCACGACTGTTATTAAATTCGTCCCAAAAGCAATAAATCGGGAAAATGCCTACTAAAGAGTAGCAGCATAACCTAAATAAGCACGTCAAGCATTGCATTGACTTAAGCGGTCAGAGTTTATCACTACCTACTAAAAATACAAACACCTTTACAGTAAGAAATTAATTACTTTATAGTGGAACGCTTGACGCATTTATTTCTTTTTGGTTTTAAAGCGAGTACATTTTATTATAGTATACTTTATAATAAAGAGAACTTTTAATAATTCTTTATCTCGGAAAAATATATTTAGAATATTAGCATTTAACATTTTTAATTGCACGTAGAACAAAATGTCCAGCAGAAATCAATATCAAGATTTTATACTGAAATTTTGCTCTTTACGCCATTAAATGACATATAGAGCAAAGTGGCACTGAAAGGTTCTGTTTTAAAATATATAGAACAAAATGGACGCTATTTAGCTCCACAATGAGGCGAGATATCCGCAAACGGGTTGCAGATTTAATAAATTTGGGGTCGAAAACCTAAGGAGACGTTCTAAACTCAATATTGTCAAAATGGCGTATGGAGCACAAAAACCCCCGGACGATTATATTCTTTTTTTTACCTTCGGTGAAGTGTATGAAAATCGTCATCTGGCGTAGGAAGGCCAACTGTTTATTTCATCACACATGCGGTCTCTTAAAGTTAATATTGTAGAAATTAAAGCAAAAATCTGTGCTGAAGAATTTATGAATAGGCTTGTAATGAAGAAACGTTTGTATTTGCCACATAAAGTCAGTCTGATGCAACCATTCTACTTTTCTTTACCGTCAACAAAAATTTAAGCTTTAATTATCTCAATTTTCTTTAATAATCAAAATAATAAGTAGCAGTATATCAATTCTGTAATTCTCGTACCTTAATCTAGATCCCGATCAAATTTTAGGCCAAATATTTTGGCGATGTCGCTAAATTCGTATTCTTTACGTATAAATAATTTAAAAAATTACAGAACATTTTAATTTTATTATTTTACTCTTATAAAAATTTCCACCTTTTAAATTTTTTTTAAGCTGATTGTGACTTCCAAGTAAAAAAAAATTGCCAAGTTAAAACGTACTCCATTTTCATTGTAATAAGTTTTTTTTAATACTGGCTCATTTATTTAACAATGAGTTATTGTCAATCCATAAGAAAGAATTCATTAATCAATTTGTTGTGCAAAAGAGAAAAATAACTTTAACACAAGTTTTGTTTTTTATGCCCTTCACTACTACAAACGTTAAGTTTGTCATAACGTTTGTAATTTCTACAACATTGATCTGAAACCTTATACAGAATACATGTACATTCTGTTTCCTTATGAGTAGGGAAGTTGATTTAACGATGTCTGCTGTACTTGTGTATGTTAAAATCAATATTCCGCAGATCCCAGCTATACAAGAGTGTAGGTTGTAATACTTCTACATCACATAAAGTCTGGAATAGATAATAGTAAATACTAGGGTATTCATTAATTACTACCCGATTAACTGATCGGTTAATTTAAAATTGGCAATTTTCGATTAACGATTAAACCGGTTAATTTCAGTCGATTAACCGATTAACCGATGTAAAAAAAATTTTTTTGTTTTTCGTAGTATTATAACATATTTTTTTGTGTTTTTAAAAATATGTTTGGTCTCATATCAAAAAGGTATTTGTTTGGACAATATTTTTTCCTACAATATATTTCCTTCGAGCAATACATTCTGAAAATACAGTAGAAAAGCAGAAACATTTTTTGCAGAATGTTCGGTAAGCTTTGCCAGGATGTGTCAGATAATGACCTGACAATAGAAGAAACTCATGATTGTGATACGAACAATCTTTTACAAAATTTACAAATTGGAAAAGGACTGAGAAATTAGATAATCTGTATCATGATAACCAAAATAACGCATTCAGCTTTTAAAAATGAAATATTTCTGCGCATCTACGTCACATCAGCGTATAAGTTTGATTATCAGAGAAACCAGAAATATGTTCTGAAAAACGCGTTTTATTCACATTAAATATGCAGTAAAAACATGAAAATATGACCTGAAAATTGCTAAAAATATACCCCAAAAAATTTAATAATTGCTAATTTAAAAACCAAATATTCAGCAATTTAATAACAGTTAAACAGTAAAGCCCATAGTATTTACAGACGAACTTTCGAGATTTTACAATATTTACAAACAATGTGCAGTCATTGGCTCACAAAAACAAAGATTTGTTAAGCGATTAAAATTCATAGAAGAGTTATCTGTGTCGAATATTATCTAGATATTAACATCCATATGAGATATTTTGTCTTAGAGGGATATTAGGGACGGTCGCGAAATTGTTTATTCATGTCAACATTTAAACGAAAGTTAAAACTACTTATAGATGGGAGCTTTGGGCAAATGTGAACTGATTCGAAAAGAATTTAATTTGCAGTAAAATTATTATTTTCTTAGATTTTATTATTATTTTCTTAGATTTTATCTAAACAGGCTTTCAAGGTCATTTGTATTTAAATAAAAGATTATTTATTTATATTTTCAATATTAAAATATTTTTGGGGCGAATTTAATCTAAATACCAATTTAATTAGATGGCTTACGGATATAAAGAGTCTAATTTGGAAAAAAGTGTTTATGGAGAATATGTGGAATTATAGACCGATTCTCACCATTTACATAGACTTCGTCATTATGCAATTAAAATGTATTTACCAAATTTGATCAAACTATCAACAAGATTGCAACTTGTACTTTGCGCACAAGGTTGACATGCGCAGACAATCAGCCAGTCAAACGGATGCACATCGTAAGATCACATTAAAAAGTGATTCTGAGTATGTATTACAAGCATCGTCAAAAACGTATATAATTGATTTTTCCTTAATATTTGCCTTTTTATATATTTATATTTATTTTATTATATTTAAAGTTTAAAAAAGGATTTATCTTTAATGACAACCTGCTTTGTCTTAAAATTTTAGAGTAAAAAAACTAAATGTTGATGATGAAATTGAAGGAAGCAACACATTGGGTATACAGATAGATATTTAGAACAGAAAACCATCTGTTAACCAAAATTTCGATAAAAAAAATATTTTTTTTTTTTTTTTGATTTGCGGAATCTATATAATATTTAGCATGTATAAATTTATGTCTTAAAAAGGCAAAATATGCAAAAAAATGCACAAAGGCAAAAAAATTATTCAAAAAAAAAAAAAAAAAACAATGCTGCAGACTAGGGAATGGTAAATGGAAACCGATTTTCGATTTTTCGATCGACTTTTTTATTTCGGTTTTTGAAATCGATTATTCGAACCTAAAAATCGATTTTAAAATCGATTTCAAAATCGTTTAAGATATGGGGAATAACCCAGAATTTTTTTGGAAAACTACTAGAAAAATTTAACTAAGATTTTTACAGTGGGTAGATATGACTACTGTCTATAATTTTCCCGCAAAAAGTGTAAGTGCAAATTTTGAGATGGCCTTTAGAGGAACAAGTGCGATATGTATGCACATTTCATATATAAAAATTGTGTTCTTGTGTAGTCAGTCAGGCCTGTCACATAATTTATTTCCGATCGAAAGTGATTTCGTATCTTGCTTCACATAAAACGAAATCACTTTTGATCGAAATTGATTTCTGTGACAAGCCTATATGTATGGATAGTATTTCAAAGGATTATGGCAATAGTTCCCCTGCCGTCAAATGAGTAGCTAACTACAAAAAAACCCAACTTTAAGTTAGCTTTATAGACTAACTTAAAGCCAACTACTACGCAATGCAAAATTTACATTAACCAAAGTGTATACAAACACTGTGTTGTATATTTTAAGTAGTGAGAGCCAAGTCGTTTGCAAAAAAAATCAACGCTGTTATTGTTGTTATGTTATGACAATTTAATCTCATATTTACGCTCTTAATTGAGTAATGGCAAAAAACATAGTTTTTTTATTCAAAAACTAGACTGCCCCAGTAGGCTAGCTGGTAGTGAGCAAGTCTATCAACGCCGAGGTTGCGGGATCGATTCCCGCCAGCGACTCTGGTCAAAAAAAAAGTTGAATAAAACAACTTTGATTAATAAAATAAAATAAAATAAAATAAAATAAAAGAAATAAAAGAAAATAAAATAAAAAAATAAAATTTTTTTATTTTTTTGAAAGTATTCATCCAATGAATAACATTCATAGATCGGCCTTAACTTAAACTAACTTAACTTAAAGCTAACTTAAAGTAGTAAGTTTATAGCTAGCTACAAAAAGTTAACTTAAAGTTAATTAAAAGTAATGCAGAGTCGGACAATTGACTACTTCCTAGGACATCGCAATGTTAAAAAAGTTAGTAAATTACATATAAAATAAATCCAAGTGTCAACCACCACTAGTTGAAAAATAGTTAGCTTTCAGTTAATTTAAAGTTAACTGAATGTCCGACAGGGTCCTGATCGGTGACGACTGTTTATTTGCTAAGTTACTATAAGCTAATTTTAGACAACAGATGATTCCGGGTTATTTCCTTGTAATTTCGTATTTGTTAGGATAAATTACATATTTTTTGTTTTTCACTCTGCTTAAAGCTTGCTTTAAATATCGCTTAAACACAGGAATATCATGGTTTAATTCACCTGTTGTGTTTCTATATAGCTTGTTGATTTTCACAATGCTGACTTTCAGTGTTTGGTTCGGTACGATATGTTTGGACTGTTTTGTTCACTATCCATTGATGACTTTAATTTCTGAGGACCAAAAGCCCATATATTAAAGTTGAAAGTATACCAAGGGTACTATAGGTAACTACGTAAAGCTACAAATTTAAACTTGGAAATCTGCGTTAACATACCACCTACACACGTATGTACGCACAACAAAATCACAAGTTTTATTGTGCATGCCCATAATTTATCGATTTAATTAGGATTAAAATAAAAAATTGCCAAAATTTTGATCAAAATAAAAAAATCGATTTTAAAAGCCCAATAATCGATTTCAGTATAAAATCGCTTACGTAAACTCGATTGCAAAAAATCGATTTTTTTAACGCAAAATCGATTTACCATTCCCTACTGCAAACGGTAAAATATGCACTACCAAATCGATGCCAAAATTAATAAAAAAAAGTTCTAAAACGGATAAATATGCAGAAACAATATATTTATACGTTTCCTTGGTCGCACAAGAAAAAACATGCCAATTTTATATTTATGGTTGCCCTGTTGATTATTATATTTATTTTTTAAGCATTTGGTTAATATTGATACATAAATATTTAAATTTCTTTAACATGTTGAGGAAATATATAAACTGATTTATTTTGTAATCTTCTTTCACTTATTTTTGTAAACAGAAATTTATAAAGTAAATGGCAACGCATACAATAAGCAATCAATGTTTTTATTTTTTGGCTATGCACAGCGCTGCCATACTTTATTTGAAAAGACATTATAAATTTTGCGTGTAAGCATAAGCGTAAGGAATCTGAAGAACCGAAAACAAAAACGATCGGAATTACAAATACGGAATCAAAACCATTTCGATCGAAATGTGTGACACGCCTGACTAAATCCTCTTTTTTTAGAAAAGCTTAGACGCTATACACGTTTCGACCAGGGCTGTGGTATATTTTACCTGAGTAGGAGCAGGAATTAAAGTCGTAGTACCTACGTAACATCACTGCTCCAACATTTTCCAAGATAAAAATTCTATGGAAATGCCGACGAAATGTTTTATACATAGTTCACTATGAATAATAACTAGTAAGGGAAATAAGAAAGCTGAATTTTGGTAAGGAGCTTCTTTTTGTGCTTTAAAACAACAGCCCGGATTTTTGGGCCTCGAAACATGCTCCGCTAAAAAGTTACGCGCGATCAAAGGTCGTGACAAATGGGGTATATTGGCCTTGTAGCTTAGGAATTGACCTTAAGAAACTAATTTGTAATTTTTTTCGTAGGACTATAGGTGTTGGAGAAAATTCTTTTTTAAAAGTTGTAACGTACAGTCAGTCACACATTGGGAGATTTTGAAAAAAATAATGGAAAAAATTCTAGATTTTCTAAACGATTAGTCCGATTGGAATAAAGTGTCATATGGCAAATAATGACTTATATTAAAGTTTAAGTTTTCAATTTGGGGTCTAAAGACACATCGTAGGGGCCTTCAAAGGTTCTTAAAGAAGGGCACCTTGGGCATTACAAAAATTAAAAACGATCCGGAATTCTTAATATTTAAATTATTGAAATGTTCTAGGTGAGTTCTTTAAAACAGTTGGCAAAATATTTTATAGTTTAGGAAATATTTCAAAAATAAAATATTATATTGCACCAATTACCCACTTTTTACCATCGAAGGTGGTGATGGAGTCGGACTCGGACTTTAAACATTTTAGCTGTTGGAGATGGAGTTGGAACTATTTCTTTACAACTTCACAGCCCTAATCGCGACGTAAGCTAGGAGAGCAAAATTTGTGTTGTGCATAAATGAAGTATTCAATGAACTGAAATGAGCCAGCTTAGTTTAAAGGCGCCATACAAATATCCTTCGGCAATTAGGAATTTGACAAGATCGCGGCCCTAAGAATTTGCAAAGAATTTTGAAATTTGGCTATTATATTCTTAATATGTATTTTTAGTTTTATATTGAATCGAACATTGGGTACGTTCGTTAATACATCAAAACTGTGCATCACTGCTGCAGTGATGCAAAATTTTGTTGCTGATGCGTGATCACCAGTTGCACTTGTGATGCTAAGCATTTTTACTGCACAACAGCTGTGCAAAGTTTGAATTTTTTAACACAAGCTAAATCTTAAAAGATTAATGAGCGAACATAAAATTATAAAAAAATATGTTATCAACAATCGCGATGGCAAATTTTATTGAAAAAATTTACCAAAAATAATGGTTTTCTTATAAATTACAAGAAAAAGCATCAAAAAAGAAAAATAAAATGATTTCCTTAATGTTAAAAGTTTTTGCATCAGAAAATTAACTGATGCAATTATTGCCAATATTTGCTGCAGAACTGCGGCATCACTGCATAAAAAAACTTTTGACGCATGAAAGTAATGCCAAGTTTCTTACAAGTGATGCATTAATGAACATTCAACTTTACTAATGCGCAACTGATGCACAACAACTGCATTTACGAACGTACCCATTATTATTCCACTTAGTTCACATACAAATGTCCTCTTTGAAATAAGGATATTTAAATAATACGATCAAAATGATAGATAGAATATAAAATTGCTGCTCCTATGTTTCTTTCAATTACAGTGATAGGAAAGGCGTCATAGCGCTGATGTATCCTCTTAAGACCCGAACATTAACCCACTGAATTTTTACATTTCTTATATATTTTTTATACCTTTTGGGGAGCAAATAAGACAACTGTGTATTTTTTTTTTAAAAATTTTATTTGAATTCTTAGAAATTAATGGTGCACATATGTGTACCTCAGGTCTTAAAATATGAATAATTTCAACGTAAATCCTTAATTTTTTAAGATCTGAACTAAACCGATTGAGTAAAGGGCTTATTAACTATTTTTTTTATCTTATGAGGTGTAACTTAAATTTCGGTTTTTATTATTTTTTTAATTTTTTTTATTTAATGTGGTAGAAAAAGAGGTGCACATATGTGTACTTTAGGTCTTAACGATTAGTTATTGAGGAAAAATTTCCAAACAGTATGGTTTTTTCAAACTGTTAAATTCAAATGTAAAAATAATGGCTAAAACTTCTTAGCCCTGCCATTTTTTGATATTTTTTGAAGCGCAGTAGCTTGAAGCAAGTAGTAAAACTGTTTCTATTGGTCACACGACGTCGCTAGTCTTTAAAACTTGTAATAAGTTAAGGTACACATATGTGTACCCATGGTCTGAAGGGGGTATTTTGACATCAAAAGTAGGGCAAGTGTCTTCGTTTTGCACCCCATGACACTTTTAATCGTTGTAATGTCATCAGGTGAAATTATGTCGTCAATGGAAATAAGTCGGAGTCAGTTTAATAAAAAACGATGCTCAATTAATAGCAAACGATTAATGTGGGTCCCTGGCCACGCAGGTATAAAAGGCAATAAAGAAGGAGACAGAGTTGTACACACAGAAAAAAAATAATTTTCATATTTGAATACGAAAATCGCATATTTGATTACAAAAAATTTTGAATTTTCTGCGATGACGATTTTTGCGGTTTTGATAAAAAAAAGTTTGTATGCATAATTGTTAAATTTTTAGTCAACCACCAAGTTTATTGAGTCAATAAAAAAAGTTGTTGCCCAAAATAATTTTTTTCAACAAAATGTTTACGATTTGTTAAAATAAATTGTTGAAAATGTTGAATAACTCAAACGAAATGTTAATCGAATCTTTATGTTTTTTATTTATTAATGATGATGTCATAAATTTTAAATTTTTATATTTTTATAAAATTTATTATGCGGGGATAACTGAGTTTCTATGCGCATTTCACTAGTTGCTTAGGCCAGATCATCAGGAAACCTTTTCCAAAGACTTTGGCAAAACTAAATATATTATTCAAATAAAACTGTAAAACAAATGAGAATTATGAGCTATTTAAAAATGGACAAGAGTTGTTAAAATACTGTCTTTATTTTGATTCAAATATTTTTTTTTTATTGAATATGAAGAAATATTTAATTATTTAATTATTAAATATGTTTTATTGAGTGCTATTTTGCAAAGTGTAAATTTGATAAATTTTTTCTTTGAATCAAACAAAAAGTTTGTTGACCTAAAATTTTATTTTTAACAAACTGTGTTGTTAAAAATTTTCTTGTGCTATTTTTTTCTGTGCACAAAAAAACAATGACATGAAATTAATAATACGGAAATATATAAAAACCATAAATTGTAACGATTGGAGCACATACAATCATCGCTACAAAACAATAAACCCGGGGAGGAAACCGTATTCTTTACCCAACAACAGTTTCTCGCTGCTCAGCAAAATTATTTTCAGGATTGCAAGCCTACATGCAACTCTTGCAACATCCTGCAATCTGTAGAACATATCTTAGACAGCTGCTGGTTATTTTCTCAAAAAAGATTCCTAACTTTTGGACCTGCCAGACCTACCATCTCATGAAAACGTTTATAAAATTTTTACCTTTTTAAAAAAATGCAAACTTGTGATTATTATCTACAGCAATAATGATTATTATAACTTCTTAACAAAAAATACTGTAATTTAACACCTGAGTTGAAGGCCTCGCTCCTCCTACTCGTCTTTTGTATTATATAATCGCGTTTACTGTATTTTATAACTTTAATAAATAAAAAATAATAACAAACTGTCATTAAATTGAGTTGTTGGGATTGAATTAAGTCAAAGTGAGATTCCTCCCTTTGTTTAAGAAAGAACTCTCATTATGCCCAATATGGTTTTCGTTATCATTCTGCCTCGAAATTAAAATTTACTTAACTAAATAGTTTAAACAAATGTAATATTAAACATGAAACTTATGTTAATAATACACAAAAATTGGTATCGAATTGACGTCACTGTAGTCATAGCATAGATGACGCCTTAAATATGACAAAATTTTATGATGATATTCGTCAATGGATTGATGTAATTTTTTGCCTTATTGATGCATTTTGTAACAACATTGATATCACAATTAATATGAAGACGCATTTTTCTATGAGTGATCAGTTAGTCTATTCAAACGTCATCCCAAAATACCGCTTTATTTGACAAATCGATGTTAAGAAGTTTCTGTAGAATCCATTTTCTATTCTATTTAATACACATTCATGTTTCCTAGAAAATTATATATTTTTTTAATTAATTATATATGCTTACGGGCCAACTTAGAGCAGTGCGTCCAGCGTAACGTGAAGCTAAAACTTCATACCTAAGTAAGAGCGTTAAATTAGTGTCATGACCAGTGATATAAACTTGGAACTTTCGATATTTGAGAAAGAAAACCTTAAAGTTGTTAACAAAATCGAATTTTTAAGCTTCAACTTAACTTACACGACATTTTTGCCTTAAATTTTTAAATCCGAGTTTAGTAGAACTGCAATTGTGAAGGGTATAAAAGTTTCAGCAAAGCCGGATATTGAACTTTCATTTTATTTCTTTTTCGTTTGCAGGCACAAACGTATCTGAATGTCATGCTATAACTTTGTTTCAGTCACATGGTGTAGACAAGACGTATTTACTCGGAAAAGTTGACTTATGAGTGTAATATGTCCAAATGGTAAAATACTCAAATTCATCTTTCTTAATCTAAAAGCCAAATAAAAAAAAATGTGTGTGTTTTTTTAAAAATACTAAAAGGAAAAATAAATTGGTTTATAACCATTAGTATTGTGCTGAATGAACTTGTATATTTGTAGTGTTTTTATGAGTTAATAAAAATTAATGGCCATCAAAGTACAAAAAAAATATAAATTACACTGTGCGTTCGAGAAATATGCAGGGGTTCTCATTTAGCAATTCTATGCTGCTGGAGTCAATAAATTAAGGAAATATCAATTGAATTTTTTTTTAGTCTTAGTGGTGACTAAAAAAGGAGGGTTTCTTTTATCAAATGAAAAATTTCTTATTTTGAAACAGATTTAAAAAATTCTTTAGCTTTTCTTTATGTAAGTTTTACATTTCAGAAGAAAATTGAATTAGGGTATACTAAGTTTGTGCTTCCGTTGGAAAACTTTTTTATTATTCATCTCAGGCCCCATAAAGTATTTATATTCTGACTCCTTGAGAAATTCTTAGTCGATTTTGCAATGTCCTTCTGTCCATCTGTCCAATTGTGCACAAATTCGTTATATATGACTGAAAGTTTTAAAGTCCATAATTTACCATAGACCCCATTTAAAGCCTACTCTCGGAAAACAGCTTAGTACGCCTAAAACCTTTACCAATAATGTTTTTGCATCAAAATTTGGTCTTTCGTTGTTTCATAAGGCTTTAAATCACAGTATAAAATGTCGCAAAATTGGTCTCTAATTTGCCGTATTCCCCATATAATGCCCACTCTGGAAAATAATTTTAAATTTTTTTTAGCAGATATAGACATTATGGTGAAATTAAGTCCAATTAAGCCACTAGCTTATGGCCACAAATATTTCCGTCCAATTTTTGTAGTAATCGGTCCAAGATTTACGTTAGGTGTCATATTAAGCAGCCTTCTGAAAACCACTTTAATTTCAGTTTGCCTAAAACGGTTGCCAATTATGATATTTTACATAAATTTGTTAAAATAAGGTTTATATGACTAGAAATAAAAGCGTACAACTTTCTTATTGTCGATTAATAACACAAGGGAACAAATTGTAACTTTTTTTTTGTGCGGTCTGGAACTTGATTGCAAATATTTACTGATTTGAGGTCGCTGATTTCAAATCTAATCTCCATTTTTCTCTATCAGCTCTTCTTTTATAAAGGCACTTTCACTACACATATTGGAATTACTTGAAAACAGTGGACCATATTTAGTTAACCAAAAAATCCGAAACTCGTCAACAGTATTATCTTTAAGCCGTACTTACATTGTCTTAAAATTTGCCTTGTAGTTTTAAAGATATGGGTGAAATTTGGAAAAAAAGGAACATTTTGAAAAAAAAACAAATTTTTTGTTCTTTAAAAATTCATAAAAAATAATATTGCGAAAAAAATCACAGTTTTGGTCTAAAAACATTTAGCTCAACAGAATTTTGTAATCGGGCCACAACTTTTGATTTTATTCACAATTTACTGAGAAAACTGAATATCGATTTCCATATGTTATGTTATAATGTTATTTTTGTATGGAAATCGATATTCAGTTTTCTCAGTAAATTGTGCACCGATTACAGTACAAAAATGGAGATTAGATTTGATAGCAGTGACCTCAAATTAGTAAAAATTTGCAATCAAATTCCCGACCGCAAAATATCTGTTCTGCAGTGTAATTTAACATATGGGGGATTTCATGTCAAGTGACCCAATTTTGAAATCGATGTCTTCCGATTTGGATGAAATTTGCACCAAGGTTAGTCCTATTGGATAGTAGTTTAGACACAAATTTTCAACAAGATCGGTCTAAAAGTTTCTGAGTTAGTGGGGGTCAAATTTTGACATTTTGGCCATACAGGTGTTCTTTCTTATCCATGTAACTTATTACCTATTGGTGTTAGCAAAATTTGTCCCAAGTAGCTTCGATAGCTATTTGATCCATCTTTTGAAAAAAATTTTTTTTGTTTTTTTTAAAAATTTTTTTTATTTTTTTTTTTTAAATTTAAAACTTTTTTTTATTTTTTTTTTTAGCGGGTATGTTTTTTTTTTTTTTTTTTTGTTAAAAAGAAAGCTTATGTCTTTTCCTTTAAGGTAGTTTTGGTCGCTTTTTGGGATGCGAGTGGCTTATGTATAAAAAAAAATAATTTCTAACTCTAGACAAGGGTTTTTCAATTTTTAGCATATGCAGTGTTCTTTCTCATCCATTTAACTTATTACCTTTTAGTGTTAGCAGAATTTGTCCCAAGTAGCTTCGATAGCTATTTGATTAATATTTTGGAAAATTTTTTTTTTTGTTTTTTTAAAACTTTATTTTTATATATAAAATTTTTTTTTTAAATGCAAAATTTTTTTTTTTATATTTTTTTTTATCCGGAATGTTTTTTTTTTTTTTTTTTTTTGTTCAAAAGAAAGCTTTTGTCTTACCCTTTAAGGTAGTTTTGGTCGCTTTTTGGGATGCGAGTGGCTTATGTATAAAAAAAATTATTTCTAACTCTAGACGAGGGTTTTTAAATTTTTAGCATATGCACTATTTTGAATTTTTTCCTATTTGTGTTTAAGTGTTTCTAAAGCCTTAAAAATAAAACGTTTGCAAAGAAACTAGACAAATTAACCTTTCCGACGGTATGTTACAAACCCAATTACTATTTTATACCTTCGATACTATAATGCCCACAATATGTTAATCCCAGGAATAAAATCACTTTTTTTCTGTAGAAATGTTGACAAATTAAATTCTTTTTATTAATTTGTAATAATAATTAAATTAATATATAATTATAATAATAATAATTTCTAATAATAATAATAAAAAGATAAAGATAAATAATTTAATAAAATTTATGTAGGAAAAATTAAAAAAAGAATTATTTGTCAACATTTCTACAGAAAAAAGTGATTTTATTCCTGGGATTACCATATTGTGGGCATTATAGTATCGAAGGTATAAAATAGTAATTGGGTTTGTAACATACCGTCGGAAAGGTTAATTTGTCTAGTTTCTTTGCAAACGTTTTATTTTTAAGGCTTTAGAAACACTTAAACACAAATAGGAAAAAATTCAAAATAGTGCATATGCTAAAAATTTAAAAACCCTCGTCTAGAGTTAGAAATAATTTTTTTTATACATAAGCCACTCGCATCCCAAAAAGCGACCAAAACTACCTTAAAGGGTAAGACAAAAGCTTTCTTTTGAACAAAAAAAAAAAAAAAAAAAAACATTCCGGATAAAAAAAAATATAAAAAAAAAAATTTTACATTTAAAAAAAAAATTTTACATATAAAAATAAAGTTTTACAAAAACAAAAAAAAAAATTTTCCAAAATATTAATCAAATAGCTATCGAAGCTACTTGGGACAAATTCTGCTAACACTAAAAGGTAATAAGTTAAATGGATGAGAAAGAACACTGCATATGCTAAAAATTGAAAAACCCTTGTCTAGAGTTAGAAATTATTTTTTTTTATACATAAGCCACTCGCATCCCAAAAAGCGACCAAAACTACCTTAAAGGAAAAGACATAAGCTTTCTTTTGAACAAAAAAAAAAAAAAAAAAAACATTCCGGATAAAAAACAAAATATAAAAAAAAAAATTTTACATTTAAAAAAAAAATTTAAAATTAAAAAAAAAAAGTTTTAAAAAAACAAAAAAAAAATTTTTCAGAATATTGATCAAATAGCTATCGAAGCTACTTGGGACAAATTCTGCTAACACTAATAGGTAATAAGTTAAATGGATGAGAAAGAACACTGCATATGCTAAAAATTGAAAAACCCTTGTCTAGAGTTAGAAATTATTTTTTTTTATACATAAGCTGCTCGCATCCCAAAAAGGGACCAAAACTACCTTAAAGGAAAAGACATAAGCTTTCTTTTTAACAAAAAAAAAAAAAAAAAAAACATACCCGCTAAAAAAAAAAATAAAAAAAAGTTTTAAATTTAAAAAAAAAAAATAAAAAAAATTTTTAAAAAAAACAAAAAAAATTTTTTTCAAAAGATGGATCAAATAGCTATCGAAGCTACTTGGGACAAATTTTGCTAACACCAATAGGTAATAAGTTACATGGATAAGAAAGAACACCTGTATGGCCAAAATGTCAAAATTTGACCCCCACTAACTCAGAAACTTTTAGACCGATCTTGTTGAAAATTTGTGTCTAAACTACTATCCAATAGGACTAACCTTGGTGCAAATTTCATCCAAATCGGAAGACATCGATTTCAAAATTGGGTCACTTGACATGAAATCCCCCATATGTACACTCAAAAGAAAAAACAATCCATCCGTACTCAAATCAAATCAATTCGAAGGTTTTTACTTTAGAAATCTTATGTACATATTAACAAAAAATATAAACTAAATGAGAATCAAGAGTTCAAATTTACTTTTTAACCCTTTGTGGTAGACATGAGTCTGGCCAGACTTTTTTCAATTTGTATAGAAAATCAAAACATGCGTTAGCCCGAGGGTTAACCACAACGAAAAGTTTAATGTTCTTTTTACTTGATTTAAGAATTTTATACTTATTTCAAGAAATTCCGGGATTGATTTTCGAAAGTCATCCCATTTAGGAGGATTGTTTTGAGTACGTTGTAGTGTTATTCGTACTTTATTTTTTGAGTACCACTCGTACTTAAAGTAATCATAAAAAACTTGATTTTTTCCGAGTGATTTTCTTTCTGTGTATATCTAAACCAGAGAAAGTAAAAAAGTTATATTACGCATACGCCATCGAGCACGACTACAAACAGGTTTGACTATCAATAAGTATGAACATAAATAAATTTGTATAGTGGTATAAGTATGAACAAACAGGCATGCGCATGGATATTCGTATGAATGCGTACGGGTATAGGCATGACCCGATGAGTACCGAGAAGTAAATTTAACAGTTGGTATGGTTAGTGCAATTCAAGCAGTGTTGCCGCGACCTAAAAATCTTTGATGCAGAAAACATAATTATATTTTAAGTATTTTCCAAAACCAGGAATGCAAATATAGCACTGATTAAATAAGAATGGACTTAACGATAAACAGAACATCAAAGACACAGTAGAGAAGAAAAACATATGGTTTGCTTACAAACCTTACAAAACTTTAAGCACAATATTTAGAAACATAAAAACACCATTAAACAGACAACAACAAAGCAATGTGGTTTACGAAGTACCATGTTTTGAAAAAAAGATAAAAGCCGCGATTTGATTTATATTGGTACCACAAAAAGAACATTGGAAACAAGAATAACAGAACATAAAATGGACATAAACAAATTGAAGGAAAGTACTGCATTAGCCCAACACATGAAAAAAAATCATACTGCCGATTTGAAAAAGTACGAATATTATATAGAGAATGAATCGGAAAGAAAAGATTCACAATAGAGACGTCAAGGATTCGACAGAAAATAAAAAATACAATGAACTTAAAAGAAGACACACAAAACATTAATGCCAGTTACTGTGTTGCAATATCTAAAAACAACTAACCTGTTATATAATTTTTAAGTTTGTGTTTAATTTATTTGTTCATGTTTAATGTTTTTTATGCACTCACAATATTATTACAGTTACGGACTCTAGTTTATTTAAGAAATATTCCGTTCAGTCATTTTTAAATAAATAAACATTTAAAATTCCAAGCAAATTTATTTTTAACTGATTCTAACATTTATTCAAAAAACTAAGTGCATATTAATACGGATTTTCAGTTGCAGTTAATATTGTCCGTTGATTGAGTTAAATTCTTCATTATGTTAAAGTAAATAGAAATGTAATTTAAAGCAACGAAAAATTCATTTAATTTTTGCTGTCAAAAATTCAACCGCGAATTCCGTAAAAACAAATCAATATTCAGTTATCTTATAAAATTTTACTGTCAAAAATTCTACACCATATTCAGTAAAAACAATTAAATATTCAGTTATTTTATATAATTTTACTACCAAAAATTAATTTTTACTTATCTATAAAAAATGAATTGCTTGTTTTGTGTAAGCAATTCCCATTTTCTATTTGTTAAAATAATTTAGTTAAATGCATCAAATTTTAAAAGTAAAATAATTGCGAAGCCATATCGGTCATGCTGGTGTCTTATAATTGAGAGTTCTTCTGTTAACAACGTGGTCAGTGCAACAAAAGTAAAACAAACGTGTGTAACTGGGTAAGTAAATAAGAATATTCTCCCTCTCTCGCTTATAAGAAAAACAAGCGGACACGTGTCTGTCTGGTATTTCTTAGAAATTCGGCTCTTTTGTGCAGTAAACGAAAATTTAATAAAATAACTGAATATTTAATTGTTTTTACTGAATATGGGGTCAATTTTTTGACAGTAAAATTTTAATAAATAACTGAATATTTAATCGTTTTTACTGAATATAGTGTTGAATTTTTGACAGTAAAATTTTACAAAATAACTGAATATTTATTTGATTTTACGGAATATGGTGTTAAATTTTTGACAGTAAAAACTAAATGAACTTTTTGTTAAAAACAAGTTAGAGTGCTATATTCGGCTGTGCCGAATCTTTGATACCCTCCACCGACAGTTCGAATGTTTAAGGAGTAATATCTGTATGATGTCTTTTTATTATTATTATCTTAAACTGTGACGATTTGTTATTAATTATGGTTTTAGGAGACTAAACTGTTTTCCGGGAGTAGGGCATATATGGGGCCTAGGGTAAATTATGTACCGATCTTCACGAAATTTCACAGTATCATTTATAGTCCTATAAAATTGTGACGAGCCAAAATTTGTTATGATTGCATTATTTTTTACGGTTTTAGGCGTACTAAACTGTTTTCCGGGAGTAGTGTTTATATGGGGCTTAGGGTAAATTATGGACCGACCTTCGCAAAATTTTACAGTGTAATATCTAGTCGAATAAAACGGACTTGTGCAAAATCTAATGTCATTCCGTGCATTTTTGCATCATTTATGTTAGTTTTTGTAACAAAATTATCAAGTTTTTGAAGGTGGTGGTTCCACATTTTGATTCATAGCTCTGGTCCTACTGAACCGATTTTGCTGAAATTCAATCCCAAACTGCTTAGGATAACTACAAGCGATTTGACACCTAGTTTGTTTATTTCTTTTGAGTTTTTCGAAAGTGAGCGTGTTTTCAACAGACGGACAAACGGACAGACGGACAGACAGATGGACATGGCTGAATCGACTTAGAATTACTCAAGCAGCCAGAATATATATCCTTTATGGGGTCTGAGATAAATAATAAAAAAGTTTCACACGGAATGACAAACTTAGTATACCCTCTTCACAACTTATTGTGGTGGAGGGTATAATAAATGAAAAATAGGCAGACCGGTTTTTAATTGAACTTTCATTTATTTTATATTACAATTTCAGTTAATTTTACGTACAGAATATTGTGAGTGTGGTTGTCCACAACAAATTATTGTTCAATGTAATAAAAAATTAATTTCTCTTATTGTAAGACATAATTAATTGTTGAAAAATGTTTGTTGTAATAATATATTTAAATATATTTTCTTTAATTTATAAAGACGAATCCCTTGATGAAAAGAACAAAACATTCACGAAACGTTGGGAAAATATGGATTAAATGCATTTTTAATTACATATGGGATTTTAGCTTCATTAGCTAAAATAAAATCTAATTTAAAGAATTTTGTAATTTATGTAAAAATTATAATAAAACATAAATATTTTCTATTATTTTAAAATTAAAGAAAAGGTTTTTTATAAAAAGAATTTAAAAAAAACCATAAACTGTTTTGGGATCTATTCTGTTTTATGTTTCCAGCTAAAGAGAAAACTCGCTCTGATGCTGCGCTGCTGGCAGGAATTAATAAAATTCTTGATTCCTGGTTTTCAACCATAGCATAATGTCGAAGTCCTTGGCATACTGATCGACTTCAGACCTGAAATTTTAAACAATTTCAAACGTCTTCAAAATGCAACTTCCAACAGATAAACTTCTTAAAATCATAAAATGTATGAATATGTGATATCTCATTTCTTAAGCACGAATATTCGATTTAATATTTTTGGTATTCGGCTACTTTTTGTGTTTTTATTAAGAACGATTAAAAAAATACGACAAATTTTAATTTGCATCCGTTTTGTAATTTTTTTAGATTTTCTAAAAATTACTTTATAAGTGTTTAGAGGCAACCATAATATGGTTGTGGCTTTATGATAAAGGACTAATTTAACCGTAATATGGTTGCCGTTGTCGATTATATGGTTAAATTAAACATAATATGTTTAAAATTTTCCTTAAAAATAGTTTTGTTGGAGGTCACAATATTTAAACATGTTTTTTCCCTGTGTGCTGTGACATAGGTCATTACAAGTCACTGGCTCATAGGAAGCAATGAGACTAGGCAAGGACTACTGTAGGAGAATGAAAAGACGATACTTAACTTTTCTTTGCAAATGCCCAGGTCTTAGGAATATTAGGATAAGACATTTTGGCAGAGCAGAATTTCGCTATCTGAATGTTCTCTTTAAGGCAGGACAAATCTGTGGTTTTCATGGGCAACCGCGTATGTCTTTAAATAAAATTTTTCAGTAGAGCCGAAAAAACATTCTAGATCAAACTATGGGCTAGGTATTGCACTTTTTGAACTTTGTTATTACGTTAAAAAATCGGTATTGATCCAGTGCGTTTAAAATTAGGCGTTTAAAATTAGGCAATTTGGCATCAACATCTCAAAATGGGAAAAAATAGACATACGCGGTTGCCCATGAAAACCACAGAAATGTCAGTCTTCCTCTTCGCAAGGAAATCGAAATGGTTAGTGATGCGTGTGGAGTAATTTATCACTTAGACTGATCAATGGCTTCTCAAAAAATAACAATAGGAGATCTCTGTGAAGACACAAGTAAGTCTTCCTTCATTTTACAGTATTAACAAAACAAATTTTTTTTTTAATAAATTTAATAAAGTAGATGTTTTTGGAATGCCTACAAATGTAGCTTGGTTTTTTAATGCAAAAACGGAAAGTGATCAAATTAGAGCACAAAGAGACTAAATATTTAAAAAAAAAAATTAGCGTGTTTAAGATCTTTTAAACGATCTAGAAAAGTTTAGCTTTTTAAATAAATAAAGAAAGGGTTTGTTCTTAAAGCTGAAGGTCCAGACCATTCGTTCATGCGTTGATGCGTATGATACTTTTTGTGCATTGTATGCGTTTCTAAATTCAAGTTACATGCAATGCGTTTTATGCGCCATATTATTTTTTTTTTGATCAGCTGTTGTATTAAAATTGTTATTAAATAAGAACAATTTTGGCAAAATGGGAAGTGAAATTGAGATTTAAAAAAAACTTTTGGAATTCATACATAAGAACATATGTAAGGAAAAAGCTTTTATTGTATAAATATTCGTTATTTTTCAAAGTATAAGCTTTTCCTCCATATCTCTTGTTTTTTAAAATAATAATAATCACAACAGAGATGGCACTTAGTACTTAAAAGTAATCGATAAATAGAAAAAAATCGATAAATAGAATAAAAAATACAAAAATTGTATTTAAAATTAACTTTTATGTATTTTTTTCTTGAAAGTTATTGCAACCTTTTTAACGAAAGCTTTTTCTTTTATTAAAAACTTTTTTTATACCAAAAAATGTAAAAAGGAATCCGCCACACAAACATATTTATCGATAACATTAAAATGTCTCATTTATGGCTATCAAAAACAGCTGATATTTTCTCACCACTCATGCGATGGGTACAAAAGTAGAAAGCAAACCTTCTTTGATGCGTTGAAACTTGTATGTATTCTATGCGTTTTGCTGTGTAATGCTATGTTCAAACGACGATATAAACCACTCGTTTCGCTCTCTGAAACTAGTTTGCAAAACATGCTGTTCATACGATTCATTCATGTTTCATTTTGACATTTTTTTTTTGTGTTGTTAGTGTAACTTTGTTAAAAATAGATAACAAAAAATTAAGTGAAAATTTAAAAAAATATATTATTTAAAACTTTTATTTATATAATTATTTTATAATTATCACTTTTTTTATTAAACATTAATTTTTATATTGTTTATTTCTTTGTTTTGATTTTTTTTGGAGAGCTAGTTCAGATAAACTAACGATAGTTGTTATCAAAATTAGAGATGATAGTACATTTTTCCCGTTTCGCAGCCTGTTTCAAAATGAAACGATCTGTTTCGCTCTCAAAATTTTGTATGACAAAACATGTTGTTTTAATCATTTTTGGGGGCGCGAAACAGGAATGGGAGAGCGAAACACGAATATTGCTGTCCGTGTGAACATTGTATAACTTGTCACATACAATAGCGCTGATTCTACTTTTTTGCCAGATGCACAAAAAGGACAGACGCATAAACGCATGGTGTGGACCTTCAGCTAACTCAGTTTACAAACAAAAAACTTAAGTTTTCTATAATCCAAATTTTTAATATTTTTAGTTAGGCTTAAGTTCATCTAATTTAATTTTCATTAAATTATTTTTATGAAGAAAGGAATTTTACAACATGAAAATTCATTAAGATTGTTATTGATAATCGTTTATACTTGACCGTGACCGGAGCTCGAACCCTGTCCGGCAAGTTACCATGACATGTTTCGATAGCAACCACTCGAACTCCTCAGATGGATTTGCCGTCTTACACTCGCAGCCATCGATGACTGCTGACGTCAATAGTCAAACATCAATCCTTAAACCAAATTTTATTTTAACCTTTGGTAGATCGAAATAATTTTTACATGCTTTTCCTTACTTCCGTTTTTTTTTTTTTAATTAAATTTTTATTCCATAATTAAAAAAAAAATCGATTAAAATTTCTTGTAGTTTTGTAATCTATAGGGTTCAGCTAAGTAGATTTCGGTTATCACACAGAAAAAAATTTTTAGGCCAGTAAAAGAATTAATCAAAATTAAATCAGTTTTAGTTAAATATTTAATAAGGTGAATTAAATTTTTTAATCAAGTGTATAAAATGTTTAATTGACAATATTTCAATTAAAAGTTTAATTCACTTGATTAAAAGTTTAATTCACCTGATTAAATATTTTATAAAAACTGATTTTATTTTTGATTAATTCTTTTACTGGCCTAAAAAATTTTTTCTGTGCAGCACCCCTGCCTGTATTCGCACTCACTTTTGTACCACCGTATTTTTTTGTTTTTTTTTTATATCACATAATAGCAATTTAATTTTATTATTTTGTTTAATTAATTTATTATTAAATATGTAAATAGATTAAAGACTTGCCTTACGTGCAGTTATAAGCCATAATCTGTAAAAAAAAAACGATAAATAATAAATATTTTAAAAATATTCAACAATTTGATTGGAAGTATTTTATGTTTTACTTATTAATATGTATTATGTTTATTATTGCACTATTAATTGTTTATAGTTGCATTATTAATAATTCTTTATTTATAGTATTTTATTTGCAGCGTTCTGCAGTCATGAATGAAAAATGAAAATTAAGTTTGAATTGTTGATATTTATTAATTAATTGGCTGTGTTGGCTTCAATAAAATGCTACATTTCGCAGGAAAAACGTTTAAAGTATTGTGAGTAGTTACATTTCAAAAAAGATTTTTTTAATGGAAAAGAATTATCTTAATATTTTTTATTATGTATACGAACTTACAATAACTACACAGAAAGAAACACACTCGGGATAAATTAAGTTTTTGTATTTATGTTCTGTTTTCACAACACAAGTGATTGAACGTGTAGAAAAATTTATATGAAAAGCACTATTAATACGAGTCGTATTAAAGTACGAATAACACTTAAACGTACTTAAAACAGTCCTAAATGGGATTACTTTCGAAAATTAATCCTAAAATTTCTAAAAATAAGTATAAAATTCTTAAATCAAGTAAAAAAAAGGATTAAGCTTTTCATTGGAATTGCCACTCTGAGAGTAAAATTACAAAGTGAGGGTTTTAAACTCATATAACTTTTTAGTCTCATCTCTCAGCATTGCAATCTTTAATGCGTCATACGCGTGTGGTTTTTAAAGTTTGTTGCAGAAATTACAACAACACCAAGATGGAAAAAACGATTTGCTTGTTGTGTGTAGAAACAACAAAAAGAACAGAACAAGAAGAAAAACATATCCCAATAAGCACTCAAAAATTAAATTTCAAGTGCTTAAAATTTAACTGGAAATAAACTTGTGTTAGTCCTCGTCCATATTATAAAACATTTGCTGCAGAAACTTTCCTTGATTCTCTTTTGAAACTGCATTTATGTGCATACAATTATACTTTTGTTTTAAATCATTAGGCATTTTTTATGACTTCTCTCTTTCTTTTAAAAACATTCTCTCTCTCATTATCAAAAAGTAATTTCAATTTTTGGGAATACAAAATTTTAATTTCAAAAGACTTTGTTATTCGTGCTTAATTCCCAGTTTTTATTATTGATAAAAACACTTGAAATTTGTTGTTGATGGGATAAGCTATTCCCATACGCATTTCACTGGTTGTTTAGGCCAGATCATCAGGAAACTTCATCCATAAAGATTTTAGAAAAACTACAGATATTAAACCAAATAAAACTGTTAAGCGTATAAGACTTATAGCAACAGTTCTACTTGTAATAATTAAAAAAAAAACTCACAAAAACTGCTTGTACACAAAACAAAGTACACTTTTCCATTCGTCTTTCCCCTTTCATTAACAAACTCAAATGATTCTCAGGAACTTCCAAAATATTTTACTAATATTCCCTTGATTTCAAACTCCCATTTTACTGGAGAATGCTGGTGAACTTAAGTGTAACAAAAGTATAGCTTAACCTTTAAAACTTGTTATTCGAACTTGAATACCAATTGTAAGTAAATCAATTATAATAATTTACTCTTTCTAATTTATTTTTTGGTTTTTTTCAAGCACGAATTCGAAATAAAATCAACTTTACAATTCTTGAATCGAGCGCATTATGAGATTGATTCAATCTAAGTTTTACTTAAATCAATCTCATTTTCAGATTATTTCAAGTACGAATGCGGGATTAAATAAGGATAAGTTAAGTATTTTGCGATTGAAAATCCGTACTTGAATCAATCAATCACGCGGTATTAATCGCTTCGGATTGATTTGAGTACGGATGGATTGATTTTCCTTTGAGTGTATATATGTATGTATTCATTATATTTCCATATTTAAATGAAGAAAAATAATAATATTTTTATCTAATTTAGCGCTTAAATTGGTATTATTCTTTCAAAATGCGAAAAAAAATTACGAACGCAAATTAAAATGACTCTATTTTGTAGGGTAAAATTATAATTACAAATTTTCATACACACACACACACATGCATAAATTTAAATAACTACTAGAATCTGTGCTTGTGTGCATAAGTCATAGTAAAAATATTTTAAATTTATGATTATTTTGTTGCGACTGTTATTGTTGCATTATGAAAAGTCGTAACAATTTATGCAGCAATTAATAATATTTTTGCTTTTTTCCATTTTTTTAACGCCGCATAAAACAACTCATACATAAATAAATTTATTTGAATATATGCAACAATAAAAAAAACATACAGGATAGAACAAATAGACACCAACTGCTACGAATTAAAAATGCATACATAAGTACAAACATGTACATATGTATGTATATATTTTTGTAAATCGCAAACACAGATAAGTTCAGAAATCCTTAAAAAAATATCTCGCCTAACAAACCAACTCAAACAAGATGTATTCAACCATTAAGTCAGCCATGTGAGTAACCAACAAGTGTAAATAGTGCTTTATTGTTTATTTACAAAAAAAAAAAGTTTGGAAAAAAACAACAGCAAAGATAAGCCGATAATAGCGCTAAAAAATATGTAATTGCAATAAACCAAGTAGAAGAAAAAGTTTTGCTTAAATTTGTATTTAACTTTGAACAGGAAAATAAAAATTTATTTAAAATACATTTAAAGGCTCAAAAAATCATATAATAAGAGAGAACATATTGGATAATTTTCAAAATTTCCTTGATTAATTATACTTTTTACAAAAATAGTATAAAATAACTGCACAAAATATCAACAAAAAAAGAAACATTTATTTATTTTCATTTTCTTTTTAGGTTACAAACACAATTAAAAGCAAGAGTAACATAGACTTTCAGCCTGTTGTACTAAAATTGACCGGAGTATATGACTGGAATTGAACTCGCAATTCTAGCACTGATAAACAATTCTAGCACTGATACCGGGGAACTATTGTAACCAAATTACATTTTATCACAGACCCGATGAAACATGTTGTTTGTTAAAAAGCGGTCCGTCAATTAGGAATGAGTGAGAAACCCTGGTATAGGGTTTCTCAGAGTCGTGTTTTCCGACTTTACTTTTTTACTTGCTTATTTTTTGACTAATCTCTATTAAAGTCAACTTTTATTTTTAAGTTTTTCATGCTTAAAGTTCTTCCGTAACCGCTTATGGGAAGCTTGTGGTTATCTAGAAACAGCTCGAAAGTGTGAAAGCAACGTTTTGAATGACCTTAATTGGCATTATTAATTAAAAATCATCGAATGAAGATACATTGGGTTGTTGAAGAAGCCAAAGATAAAAACTACGTATGATTGATATCGTGTTATTAAATATTACGTATACGTTTCACATATTTTAAGACTACAGTAAATACTGATCTGATCTAGATCAGAGATCAGCAATTAATCGTTTTTTCGCTACTCATACTGACTTATGAAATTGTAAGTATAAGTGCGTAGACATCACTCAGTGGTATAAAAAGAAGCCATTGCCACTAATGACAGGCGAAATAGTTAGCACTTTTATCAATTTTTACTAGTGACTACTGATGTGGTATTCAAACCATACCTACATCTTTCCCTGGTCACTAATATTTAGTGTTGACATGTTAAAATAGGTACCCACGTTTCGCTAGCTAATTCTATAGCTCCAAGTTATGCAGAAAACTATTTTTTTTTCAACGACAAATCAAAAAATGTGTATCCGAAATGGATCCCGTTACTGGAACAACAACAAAATCGCTTGCTTTTTGCTATCACGTTTTATAGATATAAGTAGCTAACCCTTATGGAAGGTAGAGGTTATGCAGGGAGGGGCCAATTGTCACCTCCAATGACATCATCATGTTAAATTCGCCACTAAAAAGCATGTGAGGTAGATTGTGGTAAGACTAGCGGTAGTACTTAAAGGGCTAGCGTATATAGACGCACAGAGCTAGAACGCTGTGCCACTGAGCATTTAAACTCTGATTCACTCATTCTCACAAGAGAAATTAATATGAGTGCGTCGTTGACATAATACTCATAAATGACCTCAGTTTGATTCATAATTCCAGGAAAATACTTACATTGTTTCAACTCATTTATCTCATCCATTTACCGTTTTAAGACAACAGACCAAGCACACAACTTCATAATCAGCCCTGCCAGATAAATTTGCCGAAAAATCTTCCACTTCATACATATAACTTTAGTAAACTGTAATTGCCAAATCGTCACTTTGCTATTTCGGGGACAAATCCGGAAGCCTCGCATTTGGCTTCTCCTATACACATTGAGTTAAGTTGAATCTAGACCACTACATAAATGTTGCTAAGTATGAGTACGATGAGTATCATCAAACTTCTGAGTGAATATGAGCTTCGATAACATTGCAATAAGTATAAGTATGAGTTCGTATAAGTACAAGAAAGTATGAGTCATTATTCAGCTCTACTCACTTTTTCCCTACTCATTGCTTATCTCTGATCTAGATGTTATAAGAGCTAAAATTTTTTTATAATTTTTGTGGAAGAAATGTTTTATGACAAATGCAGAGAAGTCAATTAAAGCACGATTCAGTGATAGAGAGCAATAGTTTCATTGGGTGTTCACAATGAAAGCAACAAGTTTTTTACAGGCACACATGTATAATATAAAAACAAAAATGTTCATATTTTTTCCCGAACAGTACTTCGTACTTATAAAAAAAAATTATTTACAATTTCATACAAATTGTTGTTAAAGTAGGAGAGTATAATAGAACTGTTTTGTGAAAAAAATATTCCAATTTCATAAATTTTTTTGCATTTGTAATTGTTACATATTTACAATAGCAACACCTGAAATCATGTAATGAAAGATAAGTATTAAAACCCCCACTTGTAGTTCATAGAAAACAAAATAAAACTTATTCATTGCTGATTACATGCCTACAAATACATGTTGATTTCTTGTTAGTTCGTGTCCGAGTCCTGGTGATAATTATCCGTGGACATTATGACACTGGACATCATGACACGCCATCTTCTTTGCATCTGATGGCTTGGGGCTCACCCTTACAATCACAACTTGGCCAGCCTTATTTCCAAGACGGTGCCTCCCGCCCTAAAATGCCCACAGAGCAGTGATGATTTTTGTATTAATTCGACTAATACCTGTTGGTGAAAAATTAGTTGAAATGCTCAAAATGACATTGCTTCAGATGTCAGCATTTAGTTGTTTGATAAAGAAATTTTGTTCTTGTTATAGAGCGTTCCACAACCAGTTTTACCAAGGTTGGTAACCGATACCACTACAATATCGTTTAAATTTTAATACTGGCATCTATACCGAACCGTAATAACAAACAGCGTTTTTAAAACTTGATTGGCATCCTAATTTTAAATTTGGCGTCATGGCGACTTTTTGGGAATTTATTAAATAGTTGCCGCTTTTGTCGGCTATTTTTGAGTGCCCCGGTAGGCTAGCTGATAGTGAGCTGGTCTATCAGCGCCGGGGTTGCGGGTTCGATTCCCGCCAGAGACTCTGGTTTCGTTCCTGCGGACAAGCGTAGAGCTTCGCGGGATTAGCTTAGCGAATTAAAAAAAAAAAGTCAATTCGAAGAGTAAGTATTATTTTTATTCTGGTATTTCTATGTATGAAATTTGAGGCATCCTTTAAATGCCTATAACTCTAACTAGTAATGTCTATGTTGAATGAGTATTTTTATACTCTTCACCACATGTAATTTCTACAATATTGATGTAAGACCCTATAAAGTATATATATTCTGGGTCCTTATGAGGAGCGAAGTTGATTTAACGATGTCCGTCTGACCGTTGAAATGGGTTTTCCGAAGACTCCATATATGATGGGGGCCAGGTTATTATACATTTATGTCACATATGGTCCGGAATTGTCTGCTATTGAAATTCAGCAAGATCGGTCCACAAATGGCTGGGATATGAGTAAAAAACCACGACTGCGTCAAATTTTTCCCTTTAAATCTCTTTTGGTTGTTGTTTTTGTTTTTGTTTTATAATTATACGCTTCACCACAGGTGGAGAAAAAGAGTATACATATATGTATAATTATTTCAACGTGTTGAATAGAAGAACGTTATTACAAAATTGCAACAATATTTTTTAAGCCAGTTTTCTGCCTCTTCTAAACATTTTGGAATTTTGATTTGTGCCTGTTTATGATTTAGTGTGCGATATGAATATCCCATATTTTTTTAATTCGGCTCAAGGTAGACTACTACAAACTACTATAAACTGTTTTACAGTTAACCTTGTACCATTTTTGTGTTTACTGTTAATTTTTACTTTGCTTTATATAAAAATTAAACAAAATATATCTTTGCCGTTAGGCAAAAAGGCCGCAAGTCAAAAAAAAAAAAAAATTTAGGTATTTGATTGGCTTTAATTTAATTTTTTTCTCTATTTTGTTTGGTATCAATAACTGAAGTAGAATAACTGTGGTAGAACTATTTATTATTTTTTCTAATATCCAAAGAGAGTTATAGTTAATACTGCAAAAAATACAGAGAATAAGTGACTTAGAATTTCATAACAAGAATTTGGAAAGAATTAATGATGTTTTAAGGGATAATTGTTTTACAATGGAACTGATATCAAATTTAATTACACAATGCAGTAACCATAGGGCGAACAACTCGAATATAATTGCAGAACTAAACATTTACAAATCCTAAGATATCGAAACGTTTGGAAAAGTCTAAAATATTCCTCACAAAGGCATATAAAATATCACATAAATCATATAATACAATTGGTAAATTATTCACTAAAACTAAAGATAAAGTACATAAGTTGGAAATGTTGAATGGTATTTTTCAAATTACCTTGTAAGGAAAATAATGAAGGACAATGCAATAAAGTATATGTAGGAACCAGAGAAAGCCAAAAAGTTATATTTTTAATACTTATAACCTATTCATACTCCATTGAGCACGAGTACAGACAGGTATGAATACCAATAAGTATGAACATAAATAAGTTTGTATAGCAACCGGTATGAGTAAGAACAAGCAGGCATGCGTATGGATATTAGTATGAATGCGTATGAGTACAGGCATGTATCGATGAGTATCGACAAGTAACTTCAACAACTCGTATGGTTATTGTAAAGCAAGCAGTGTAGCCAGGACCTAAAAATTTTTGATGCAGAAGTGATAATTATATTTTAAGTATTTTCCAAGACCAGCGAAACAAATATAGCACTGATTAAATAAGAATTAATTAATTTTTGATGCAGAAGAGATAATTATATTTTAAGTATTTTCCAAGACCAGCAAAACAAATATAGCACTGATTAAATAAGAATTAATTAATTTATGTAAAAGCTACATTAAAACATAAATATTTTCTAATATTATAAAATTATGCTTCTATTTATTAACAATAATAACATATAATCTTTTCTACGAAAGAGGTATTTTATAAAAAGAATTTAAAAAAAGAAGGCTATCAAGAGAAAACTCGTTTTGATGGTGCGCTGCAGGAATTTATATGATTCTTGATTTTTTTATAGACAACCGTGGATATATTGTGGAGTTGTTTTTCCACCATAGCGTGATGTTGTAGTCTTCTTCTGTAAGGCTAATATTTTCGTTGGCATACTGATCGACTTCAGCCTTTAAATTTTAAACGTCTTAAAAATGCAACTGCCAACAGATAAACATCTCAAAGTCATACTATGTATGAATGAATTTACCTGTGATATCTCATTTCTTAATTCCGAATATAAGATTTATATTTTTTTTTTTTTTTTGGTATTCGGCAACTTTTTGTGTTTTTATCAAGAATATTCAAATAAAAGGACGTATTTTAATTTGCATCCATTTTGTCATTTTTTCTTAAAAATAGTTTTTTCTATTTATATAAGAACGCATATCTTTATATTCCGAAGATTTTTGTAAAGTCAACAATTCTTTTTCAATCAAATTTTGTTGAATTTTACTCAAACGATTTTGAAAAAAGTATTTATTAGTGATTCAGCAACAACAAAAAAAAATTCTGGCAACACTAATGAAAAAAATTAATAAATAAAAAATGTTTGAAGTCAATGACCCAGCTAGCATTTGGGTGATTATTTTTTGTAAAAATCACCTAAATGAGCCTTTTTAGATCAGTTTTGATGATTAAAAACTGATTTGTCACTTGAGCCATAGAAAAAGAATTCATATATGATTCAGTGATATGATAAAATAATGATTTTTAAATATTTGTTTTGTCAAATCAAAAAAATAAAAATAGCAACTTTTGTGTCAGCCAAGCAAATAAAAAGCCCAAAAATTATTAGCAATTTATGAACATACATAAATGTTAGTGCAAATGGTTTTTTCTCTTCTTTGCCAAAATTCGATTACTTTCGTAACAAAATAAAGCTGGTTTGAATAATCAAAAGCCATAATAACCGAAAAAAAAAACATGACAATTAAATAATTATATGAAATATAATCAAATACGATATAATTTACAATTGAAAAATGAGACAAAAACGATTCAATAATGATTATAAAAACGAACATTGAAAAGATCAAAAAGGAATCAGAAAATTGTATCACATATGATTCTTTGAGGTGATTCATCTGTAGGGTACCATTTTCTCACAACGAGAGTATCACTTATGATTGAAAAATGAGCTCATATACGGGTATTTTGCTCGTGAAGCTGATTCCTAAATGATTAGATTATGATACAAAATGCTAGCTGGGGATATACCTATAGGTGTATGTGGTTACGTGCGAGTATGGAATACAATAAATATGATAACATACATGAATGAAATCAAATGTGCAGGGATATACACAAGTATGAGAATAAATAGATACGAGTACGCACAGGTATTAAACATTTTCGATATGTGCTAGAGTACTTTAATTTTTTTATAGCCATTGTCTTCTCTGGTAGGTACAACCAAGAATAAGCTGAACATTAGAGTTCCAGATCACAAATCAAATCAAAAATATAGCGATATTTCATCAAAAAAACAGCACTAACAGCCCACTGTGATAGCTTAAATCAATCTCCCGACTTTGAGAATGTATCAGTTTTAAGCACAGAAAAAAATTATAAGCGATGTTTAATGCTAGAAATGTTGCATATCATTAAAGTACCAGAATTGTTAAGAATTCAGTTAAAATCGGACATCGGACACAAACAAATTTTCATAGAAAATTGGTTTCATAAACTTTTAATACATCAAAAAATTTGTTTTTAATATGCGGGTTAGTTTATAAAAACCAAACAGGAAATTAAAAAATTACTTAGAATGTAATAGATTGTTTGTAAAAAATTTTTTAGTTATAAATTATTTTTTTTTATGTGACAATTGTTATTGTTTTTTCATTATTTAACAAAAAAAAACGTTATTTTAATTGTTCAGCAATGAGTATCATCATGAGGGATATAATTACCCTGATGATAATACTCATTTCTGTATCGAAATATTGGAATTATAAAATAAATGTTAACAAATTTTTTAAATAAAAAAGAAAAACCGCAAGCTCAATAAATTATACAGCAATTTAATTTACTTATATTTAAATCCAGCGCAACTGACTTATAAGACATTGCTGCATTAAAAAAACTTTTTCGTTTAAGCTTTTCTGGCGCACAAAAGAATATGACTTTGTTGCTTTGAAAACTTTGCCGCAACAGCTTTTGTGTCAAACAAAAGAAAAGTGGTATTTTTTAGACGCTAGCAAAAATTTAATTTTGTCATTTTTACACCAAATAAAATTCGACATTTGAGAAATCATAGCGTTCAATACCGGAAAAAATGTCACTTATTTAAGTCAATGGCTTTAAGTCCTTGCAGACTAAAATTAAATTACAAGTATTATTATAAACTAAATAAAATAAATAAAGAAATGAGTTATATTTTCTATTACCACATGGGTGTTTCGCTTGATTGCACATCTTGCTCAATTAGCCGATTTTCGTTTTAATTGTGTCGGCGACTCAATTAACCGAGTACTGCTTAATTGAGTTCCCGTTTAATTGCATCAAAAGAAACTCAATTAAGCGGAAATAACTGTAATAATAAATACGTAGTAATATTATTCTGGGCAAAATTTGCAACCGGTTTCTTTATTTAAAATGTGTGTGGCAGCGAAAAAAGTTTTTGCTCTATATGAACACCGGTGAAAATGTTGCTGCCTATTGTGACGATGCTTTAAGAAACGAAATTTTTTACTTTAGAAAACAAACTTTTTTCGTACAGGTTAGGGATGCCAAACGGGAAATCCCGAAATCCCGGGAATTTTCGGGACTGACGAATCCGGAATCCCGGGATTTATTTTTATGAATCCCGGGATTTTTCAATTTAACAACTTTTGCGTATCAAACATTTTTTTATGTATAAAAATATACGTTTAATTGAATTTGTATACTTTCTTATTATTCATTGTTTTATGGCCGTTTTCTCATTACGCGATTATCTTTTTTCCCAACAAAAAACTGCACATTAAAGAAATTTGTTTTCTCAACGTCTTATTTGTTTTCTATTCTGTCGCAAAACTAACCAGCACTCATCTGCCAATTACACTATGCCACAAAAAAAATTAACATCAAAAATAAGATATTTTCTAAGCAGTTGTTTTAGGTATTTCGAAAAATCTCGAGAATTGTTTAGCTGAATTGTACAAGATTTAACATTTTGCATAGATATCTCTTTCAGCACATATCTAAACCGTGTCGGTCGGATAAAGACTTACTGAGCTACAGGACTTTAAACTTGAAAATATGTGATTTTTTGATGTTTTCAAAATTCACATTTTAAATTCGCTCCAGTTACACAGTGCAACACGAAAAAATAACCATATACGGAAAACTCTACGTGATAAAAGACAAAAAAAAAAGACCGGTGTCTCCCAGTTTTGCCCAAAGTCATGCACTTTTTTTATGGGCCCCCAAAGATTTGGGGCCTTGGTGTCATTTTTGCAAAAAAGTGATAATTTTCTTAGGCTCATATCGTGCAACCGTTCGGAATTTTGATTTTTTTTTTTGTCTTTTATCCGTAGAGTTGTCCGTATACGGCTATTTTTCCATGACTTAAAAATTACACACAGTGTAATGCAATTAAAAAATTAAAAAATTAAAAACATTTTTTTTAACATGTATCTTAAATAATATTTTGTTTTAAACGGCGCAAAAAGAAATTAAGAAATAACGAAATAATAAAATTTTTATATAAAATAATTGTTTTGTTAAGTTTTCTTTTTTAGAAATAAAAAAAATATATACATATTTATTTACTTTTGTTTATAAGATAAAGTTGTAAAAGAATTGTTCTGTTAATTTTTCTTTTTTAAACATTCAAAAATATATAAAATTTAGTTAATTAAAAAAAAGTTCCTTATGAATAGTTTTGTTAAGTTTTCTTTGGGGACATTTACACGGTGTCTTTCCAGACATGTCTGTTTTTGACATTCTCTTTTGAACATGCTACCAAAAACCTTTTGTCTTTTCACGATGTCTTTCCAAACATGTCTGTTTTCATATCTAATAGTCTAATTTACATATACATACAAATTGAAAACATGAAAATTCATATAAACAAACATGAGAGCTCATTTCGTGTCTGTTTGGCAACCCCTCTTTCTTCTCTACCCCGATCGCCTACAAACAAAACAGACGTGTTTGTTAGACATGTCTGAAAAGACACCGTGTAAACTGCCTCTTTTTTAAAAATTCAAACATAAATAAATAAAGTGTTGTTGTTTTTTTAAAAAAAAGTTGTTTATTTAAGAAACAAATTGATCCCGAAAATACCGGGATTTGTTTAAATCGATCCCGTTTGGCATCCCTAGTATTAGCGTGACCGTTATTTGATTTATTTTTTTTTCATTTCTTATGTACTCTCGCCCGCAAATCGGTTCACTTTTATTTAAAAAAAATATACAAAAAAAAATTTCATAGCGATAAGTTGTGTGTTAGGAGGGGGCGTCCGTTGAGGAACGGTGACGTTAACACCAATAAGCAGGAATTTAGAATAACATTACCATTAAGCAAATTAACTAAGAACCTAGTGCTTAGTATTTTTCTTTTGCTTTCTAGCAATTTCCGTCGTTTAGGTCAAACGGAATTGGATGGTAGAACTTCGGAAGTGTTCCAAGTTGAGAATCCTAAGCAGAGCAGTAAAAATTGTTTTTGGACAGATTCTATTCGATTTATGTGAACATCATAATCAGGATCTCAGAAAATCAAACCATATTCGATAATTGGTCTTAACAAAGATGTATATCACTGCTTTGTTATTATAGGATCAGTGAACTCCTAAAACTCCAAACGCTTAATAAAAGCAAGTATTCCGCGAGCTTTGCTTATCATTGCCGTAATGTGTTTGATAAAATTTAATTTTGAATCTAGTAAAACAACAAGTTCCAAAATCTCTTCAACTAATTCAAGTTGTCTGTCACCCAAAGTAAAGATACCCAGAGAAATCGATTTTCTTCATCCTATTACAATGGAGATGAGAAATATTTTAATACCAACCTTAATTTTTACCCAACTTAAAAACCCAGATATAAAATAGTTTTTATTTTTTTCGCCACTGTTTTGCACAAAAGGCGGCGAATTCAATTCTTGCGTTAATTTTTCGACAACGCTTATAACGAACAACACAACAAGTTTTGAATTCTAACTGACCAAAAGGTCCCTGACTTTTCTTGTTTAATTTCCTTGGTTTGCTTTTTTTAACTTTAACCCAATTAAATACTAGTGACCTCTTGCACTCTGCTGCCAACACCATAAAGAACCATTTTATATTTTTCCTCCCTCTTTTTTATTATTTAAAATTTTGCACTTTATTTTAAAAAAGTTTTTTTTCGGAACTCTCTATGGTAAAACGTAGTTACTTATTTTATTGTTTATTTAGTATGTATGTATGTATGTAATGCATACCATACACATATATGTGTTTGTCTATTGTAGTTGTGTTAGTTGTTATAAATTTTTATTTAAAAAATTTATTTTTATTTATTTTGTGTTTATTTATTGTGGTTGCTGCTATTTTTGTGTTCCTTAAACACCCTCGACATGATGTTACATGCTTGATGTTTTTTTTTTTTTTTTTTGTTTTTTTTTGTTTTTGTTTATATTTTGTTTTGTATTTTGTTTTGTATTTCTATTTTTTTTTATTCGCCTTTTTATTTCTCTATCTTGTATGTATTATGTAATTCGTTTGTATGGATTGCAATTGCATGCTGACAATTGCGGTCGGTGTGTGTTGGGTTGGGTAAGTTCATTCTTGTTGTTTGCTATGTTGTGTTAAGTTTTTATTGAATGGGGATTTAAAGGAGTAAATTCATGAATAAGGTGAGTTTTTAAGGTTTAATACTGGATAAAATGTAAGAGCTCATCTTAAGTATCCAAAACGACCATATGGGATTTAAATAATAAAAGCCGCTTAAAACTTGTTTAATTCTTACTTTCCACTTTTGTCAAAAAATATACAAGGAATACTTTAAAATTGGCCACAAATTTACTATACGAATTCCGGTTTTAGCTTCGTTAACTATTTTTCAGTAGATTTTATATGTCATGCTCTAATTTTCTTTAGCTACACTAATATTTCTAGGGAAAATTTAATCTTAATTGAATGGAATATTTAAACGTCTGCTATTAACTTTGTCCACATACACCAGTGTGTTGGCAAATATTCATTAGTAACCAACTGTGTACCACAAATCCACTTGAATGTTAAGCAAAGAAAAAAAAAGAGAATGAATAAAAAACAAAATTGTATGAAAATATAAAAAAAATTTCATGTGCAGTATTCCCAACAAATAAAATAAAGAAACTTTAAAAACTTTTAAGGAAACTTTACTTTCAGCTACATTAGGACAAAACAATGTTAATAATAATAACAAAAATCAAAATCCTAAAAAATATTAGTTTTATCGACCGACTGTAGCGTACTTAAAAAATAGAAATAATTCCGAAAAAAAACGTACAATTGCTAGTGGAAAACATGTCCAATATTAAACCACACAGTATGTCAGTAACCGAGCGGAAAGTATACAGAAACCTTCCTGACACTAAAACAGAGCTATTAACTCCTCTGTGTACGAGAGATTTTCTTTTTATTGTATTTAATTTTTTTCATCACTTCTGCAACGAATAAAACAAAATTAAAAAAGATTAGTCAAAGAAAAAAAAGAGAAATTTAATACAACAAAATGTTTTTATTTTAGAAAAATTTATGCACATTCTAATGAATGCATTTGTAATATCAGAAATACTGCACTAGCGACACTATGGGCGAGATAATCATGAACTTTAAAAATATTTCCATCAACTCTCAATTGTCTCAAGCGGCTGATCTGATTTACAAAAAAAAAAAAAAAATAAGTTGATTGATTATAAGAACCTTTAATAATTCCATTTAAAACTTAAAATTTAAAAAATATTTTAATCTGATAAATGTTTTTGAGAAACAAGTTAAAATCAAAGGAATCAATAATTTTGACTTTATACTTAAAGACTCCCACGAGGGTGTAGGCATCGTCTTATGGACATTTTACCTTAGATCCCATAAAGGGTTTAAATGAAAGTCCTCCTCAAGTCTTTATTATTTCTTGTGACCGAAGCTCGCCAGAGATCCTAGCGGTCAAGTGCCACTGGAGCCAGCAGCCCCCTCAACCAAACTTGTTAATCTTGGAATTTTCAGGAGTTGAACATTGCTTTGACTCTCTTAATTTCTTAAGGGTAAATTCACTTCGTGTATTCATTTTAATTTGTGTTCTTTTAAGGTTTTGTTGATAATAATTTAATAATAATTTGTTGCTGTCTCGGAACAGGTTTTGTATGTTGTGTTTTCGTTTGTTTAATGTTGTTTATTTTTGTATTTGTTTTACAATTGTATTTTTGCAATTACTTTGTTTCTTACGATTTTGGGTTTATGGTTTTGTTTATTTTTATGTTGATAATTTTTTTAATTTTTCACAGAGGATATTGCAAATATTATCAAACGCAGCGGAGCTTAAACAAGACACTTTGAATTAACTTTTGTGTAACTGGCTGAGGCCTCCTGCAGCATACTTTCTTAGAAAGTCGGGTTTCTTCGTATTTGAGATTCGTTCTGATGTGCGCGAAGATAAATACGAAAAGTTAAATTAATTTATCAAAAATATCGCATGCGATAAAAATTTATTGAAAAACTATCGCATGCAATAAAAAATATTATAAAAAAATACGATTATTTACACGATCTTTTAAAGTTATTATGAAATAGAAATCATTTTTTTTTTTTTAAAGATTGATATTTCATAAAAACTTTAAAATTTCGTTAAATAATTGTATGTTCTTTATAAGACTTTTTTTACGCATTCGATATTTTTTTTATATATTTTTATCGCATGCGATATTTTTGAAAATTTAATTTAACTTTTCGTATTTATCTTCACACACATTTAGTTCTAGGAAAAGGTGGATATGCCCCCTTCCCCGCCCCGGTGGTTTGTAGAGATCATCTTGAGTATACTTCATCATTTGGTGTTACATCCTCCGGAGAAATCAAGTACAGTCAATACCTGGGTTTTGGTAAAAATCCAAAATTGAGTGATCTCAATAGAACTTTACGATCTCTTGCAATTGTAGCTGACCAGAGATCCTATCTATCTAACCACTGGGGTCTGGAGACCCCTATAAGTTGGCACCGGACTAACTATTGGTTGAGGCCTCCGTTAGTATGCTTCCTGCGGGAAATGCTTTCTGACTTTCAGGGGACTTTCGATTTTTCGTTAAAAATATACTTTGGGAGATCACGTTATGGTTGTGGTTTATTATCCAAAGTCCTGGGAAGGGGCGTCAAGCAAATTCTACAAATTCTTCTAAGCGTTGACTTTTCACAACTTGTGGGAGAGTTCGGCCAGAGGGATGATCATCCCAAGGTGCTTTTGCTACTCCACAGATGCTGCTAGCATATTATCAAAAGCAGCGGAGGTAAGATAGCTCCAGCCTCTAAACAAGGTGTAAGTGCTGAATCTAGCCAGACTATGCACTTAATTTGCCACCTGTGTGCTGACTGCTCTCGTACTCGGGGCCAGTTGGAAAATGCAGGTAATTATGTAAATCTTTTCCACATCTGCATCACTGGATAACTTTAAAGAACAAAATCTATATTAAGCATTTAATAGTCAATAATTGAACATTATAAAATACTTTTAAGACTTCAGCCTAAAGATGCTGGATAAATCACCATTACTACACCTTTTCCAATTGTAATTCAGAAAGCGTCAGTTGTAATTCAGAAAGCGTCAATTGTAATTCAGATTAGTCAATTGTAATTCAGAAAGCGTCAATTGTAAATCAGAAATTGTCAATTGTAATTCAGAAAGCGTCAATTGTAAATCAGAAATTGTCATTTGTAATTCAGAAAGCGTCAATTGTAAATTGTAATTCAGAAAGCTTAAATTGTAATTCAGATTAGTCAATTGTAATTCAGAAAGCGTCAATTGTAAATTAGAAAATATCAATTGTAATTCAGAAAGCAAAAAATTGTATGAGCTACTTATTTTTATTTTATTATAACAAAAAAAAAAAAAAAAAATTTCACTAAGAGCTAAATAATCTGAGTTACAATTTACGCTCTCTGAATTACAATTGGAAAAGGTGTAGTACTTTTATAAGGCTGTTATTTTTCAAACAAATTTATTACAAATGATGACTCCAAGTCGTCTTTGTTGTGTGGGATATAAAAAATCGATTGAAATATTTAAATTTTTTAGCAATCAATTTATATATAGAAAAATAAAAGCAAACAAGAATAATGAAAATATTTAAGGACATCTTAAAAGAAAAAACCAATTTTTAAACAAATATTTTACTTAAACAATATGCTGCTTTATAAATTATTGTTTTTTAAGCAACACCAAAAAGCAGTGAAATATCCAAAGGTGCTCATAAAATAAAAATCAGCAAAAATAATAAAAAAATATCTAAAATAAAAATGCGGCTTAAAAATGGCAAAAGAATTTATTGCGGGGTTTTCTTGTTTCCAATTTGGAAGAATTGTTGTTGAGGGGGTGGACATTGTAAACAGCGAACAGCATTAAAATTTCCATAAAAAACAAATAATTTTGTAGATTTATTGTCTATTTAAATTTAAATTGTGGAAAGATTAAACAGCATAATGCATATTTTATTTCTTTTTTTTTTTCTTTACCTTTTTATATTGTTTTAAATATTTTCCAATTTTTTCTTCTCTTCTATTTATATTAGATATTTACTTCCATTTTTTTATAACTTTTATCCTTTTGTTGTGGCTAAAGTTAAATTATAAATTCATAGAATTTTCCTTTTATACTAGAGAAGAAGAGGCATATAGGAAAAAAATATGCATAAAAAATAACGCAAAATACTTTTGCTGAGAAAAGTGGTAGAAATAAAATGATTTAAAATTCTTTTGTAATAAAATTTGCAAAAAAAAGGGACTAAAAAAATTGTTAAGTAGAAAATTTCCCAAAAAAAAAATTTCACACATGAACAAATTGATAGACATCCAGCCTCAAGGATTCTATAAATCTATAACCAGACTTTTTTGTTTTTTGTTTTTATGTCTACGTCTGATATGAACCCTGTAATTAAAAAAATGCTCTTTTTTAACAATATCAAATGAAGTGCTAAGAAATAAATTTTGCCAGACTGACTATGATTTTAGTGAATAAATATTGTAACACGCAGAAAAAAAAACAATGTAAAATCCTCGAAAAAAGGATGATTTTACAGTTTTCGGTACTTCATGTCCATTAAACATAATTTTACAATAACTTGCGAACAACATTATTTTCCTTCAAAATAACTATAATTCATGTTAATTTAACATGCCCGTAAAGTTAGAACAAAATGAAACTCATATTGAAATAACACTCCGAGTCACGTTGAATGAAAGTTATTTCAAGTTGAAACAACGTGAATTTCATGTAGAATAGTTTGAGTTTGAAATAACAGTGAGAAGAAGCTTCAGAGACAACAAATGCGTTAATTTAAGAAACATTCTAAACACTAAATGATGAAACAGAACTGGGGCTGAACGGTGTTTTTTTTCATACAGTTTGACATAAAATTATGCCAGAGAATGCGGTCGAGAAATAAAATCAATTTTATTATGAGGACGTTTTTCCTAATGCTCTCACATATAGGTAGACACTTATACCCCTGACAGACATATAGTTTCAATACCATGGTATGCATACTACAGTAGTATGTAAACCATCAATATACCACTTTGTTTCATGATTTAATTGTAGTTTAGGTTGACACACATGTAGTATACCATGAAAGTATAGTATACAAATCCTATGTCTGTCAGGGGTATTATTCTCTTAACAATGCTACCATACTTTCATTCAATTTCATACATTTTGTAAACAAAGAAAAATGAGAACAAAAGAAAAAGAAAGAAATGAGAGTGAATTTGAAGTTCCTGTCGACGTTTTAATTATGGGCTTTAGAATTTTTGCCTGAAGTTGAAGACTCAATTCTGTTTCATCATTTACCCGCCAAACAAGAGAAAGAGAGTATATAATTATTTATTTTCTTGTCACTTTTTTGTTTTCCCCTTTGTTTACAGAAGCCCTAACGTTTAAAAGACACCAGTAGAATGGCCCGATATGGTTTTAATCATTATTCTACTTTGATGTTTTATTTAACTTAATACTTTAAACAAAAAGAATACGGGAATTTTTTTTTTCTTTTTATAAATTATTTATGAAAGAAAAAAAATTATGTTTTTCCTTTTAAAGTGTTGTTATTGTTTATATTTAAAACCAATAACACAGGATTTTATGGATTCAATATGGAACAATGTTATTTTAACATACTTCGTTTTAAATTAATATGAAACAATGATCATTTTAAATAATGTCCATACTTTTGCAGAAATTTACCATGATTTTTAATCAACAATGCGCAATGTTAATTTAGCATTGGTATGTTTTTTTTTGTGTGAATCAAAATGTGTATTTTTTTTTTTGAAATGAGAAAAACGCTGCTGCAGTATGTTATATATATTAAACAAACAAAAAGAAATGTTTTTTAAATAATTTTTTTCATTATGCGGCTTTTGTATGATGTCTTTTCAGACACATCTTTTTTGTTCTTTTTCCTTTGAATATGCTACAAAAACCTTTTGCGTTTTCACGATGTCTTTTTAACAAACATGAAAGCTCGTTTCGTGTGTGCCGCGTGTGGTCACAATCGACCGCAAAGGCAATCGCTTGACAACTTCACAGAAGTGAATATGGACGAGCTTTTTCACTGTTTCGTTACCGTTTACGAAACGTGTATCTACCACAAAGCACCAGTGGCTTAACATTAAAAATTAAACGTTTAATTGATATAATTAATTTGTTTACTGGTGCAAATTAACATTGTCAATTAAACTTTTAATACACTTGATTGAAAGCTTAATTCACTTGATTAAACATTTAATTGACTTGATTAAATATTTAATTAAAACGGATTTTAATTTTGATTACTGCTTTTACTGGTGCAACATTTTTTTTTCTGTGTACCTCAATTTCCTTTTAAGAAATTCAATAGCGATATGTTTTATATTGCTTCTAAGATATAACTCCACATTTGATTCCCAGTTGTGTTGCCACCATTTGCGGAGAATATAACGCAGGTATCTGTTGACATAGGTTTGCAGCTTGTGGCTGAGTATACACTCTGGGACTTATGTGGGCAATTTTAGACCCACCAAAACAAAATAACGTTATGGGGTTAAAATTTAAATAAAAGTTCTTTGTGCCAAATATTATCTGGATATCCACATCTATAGAAATTGGTTCGTCCTAAAGTGATTTAAGGGAAGGGTTTTATATGGTACCTACGATAAATTCTGGACCTAACAGCACAAAATTATGCCGTTATCATCAAATTTTATTTCTCTAAAAATTTGAATATTGATAAATTTTTCCTGTTTTTTTTTTTTTTTTTTTTGTGAGATTTATAACATACGTAGGTAGTAAATTTCATGCAATTGGGACTAATCGTTTTCTCACAAGTTTAGCATAGACTGGCAACCACACAGTCAGCCAAACAGATTCCGAATTAGGAATTGATTGCTTTATAAAAAGGTGGTTCTAGAACCAACATTTTTATATGTGACACTCATCTGCACAGTCGCTTTAGAAATAACCCTTTCGTCTATTGTGGTGTGGGTTTAAAAATGATCTAAAATTTAATAAAGGCCTTAAATGAAATTCATTTAATGTATTAAACATCGGTCAAAAGTTAAAAAACACTTCATAAATAGAAATCAGCTGTGTAGTTAAACTTTTTATTTTTTTTTGTAAAATAAAAAAATAACTTTTAAACAGTCTAAAAATATTTCCTATATTTCCTATAAAAAATATGTTTATGGTTTATTGTTATTATTACGAGAACATGGCGTTAATGTTGGAAAAATTTTATTTTATTACACAAACAAGTAATTTTATCACAAGTAACTCCATCACTGCGTGGCAGACGATGAATTCAGTGAAGTGACTTATTTGTTGTTTAAAAGTATTTAACAAAAAAAAAAAAACTTGATAATTGTTCAATAAACTGTAGTCGTGTTGCTATTATTATATAGATATACATATTTTTTTTATGGATTTTTGTTTGTTGCCACTTTTATTAAGACTCTTGTGCCACAGCATAAGAAGCGTAAGTATTTTAAGGAACATGTGTTATCATAAAGTATTAAAACACTAAACGGGATAAACTTGTACAAGAAGAAGGACAACAACAAGAAGAAAACTTTTTTTCTTGTTTGTCTTTATGTTCTATAATCAAAATTATTGTAAAGATTAATACACACACATCGTAAATTGTTAACAACTTTTCAACTCAGTCATCTATCTATTCGAATTTTGTTGTTAAATGCTGCGAACGACATCTGCTGTTACAAAATAAAAAACAAAATTGAAAAGAGCAAACAAATTTAAAGTATTTTTAAAACCTTCTTTATGTCATTAACGTTACTCCTGCTTGCTTGTTAGATGTTTTTTTACCATTCAGTTCTAAAACTTTTTTTTTAAATATAAATAAAACTGGCTTACTTTCGCTCTATCATGATAAGTAATATGATATTAATCTCACTAAAAGCTTTATATCTTGTCATCATTGGACGATACACTAAAGCTACGGTCACACTTATTAAATATTTGATCAAATAAGCGTAACCCCTACTTTTGTTAATAGTTAGTGAGATTTAAAATGGTCTTAATATTACAAAATAAACTAATTATACTACTAGACATAGCAAAAAACAGTTCTTAGTAAGATGTGGTATTTTAATCAAAATAAATATTGATATTAAGCGAAATGATTTTTTAGTTTGGTTGTTGGTCCCGTTTTTTTCGTCAAATATTTGATAAGTCTGACCATAGCTTAAGCCAATTATTCAAAATTTTTACCGAAAGGGACCAAAATAAAATTGATTTAATACTTTTGTGTACGTCATTATTGTAAAGTCACAATTATTATTATTTTTTTTTTAATGTTTAAATCTAGTTCTACGAGTTAGTTGATTCTATTAGAACGCGCGATTAAGACATACTCGACAATTTTTTTGCATTATCTCTCCATTTTTAAAATGCATTTTGGTACAATTAAGCTTAAACTATTTAGTACAATCTAAGAAGCAAGTTTGCGCACTTTACACAGAAAAAATTATTGCTGAATAATTTTCAAACAAACGCTTGTTGGAAATTTTTTTTAATTTGTACAATTTGTTTACTGATTCAATCAATATTTTTGTTTGATTTTTATTTAACCAACAAAAATGTGGACAACTCTTCAAAAATATAATAAACGCGTTATTGGTGTCAAGTTTTCATAATTTTGTATGAAATATTTAACGCTCTTTAATGTTGTCGTCTTTTTGCATTTTTTTATTTGATCGTAAGCAACACTTCTTTATGTGAAATATAAGAACAACAACAAAAATTAGACGCTTTAAAAAAGTACAACAATAAGAAAGATGATAAAATAGCGTGGCGAGGTTTGTGGTAAAAAAAAACAAAAACAATGATAGGTAAAAATACGTTTCACTCTTTTTAAACAACAACAACATTAGAAGAAACCAATATTGCCACCAACGAAACAAATTTCGATCAAAAGTGGAATTAAATTTGGCTTCTTCAGAAAACGTAAACCAATTTCAATTTCTGTTTGCAAACAAATAAACAAATATCGTCACCTAAAATGCAAAAGGGCTAAACAACTCTTTTTATTTTTTTAGAGGAGAAGCAAAAAACTTTACAAAATCAATAACAACAAGGTGTAATTGGCGTTTGAATTTCTTTAATAAAGTCGCAATTTTTGATCTAAAATTGTTTGTGAACATAAAGTTAATTAAAACGAACAAAACTCAATCAAAAACCATTATTTCGAATTTTGTTTTGTTGTTAAGCCCTTTTGCATTTTAGGTGACGATATGTTACTTGCATTTCATTTGGGTATGATAAAGGATCTAATGCATCCCTTAAATAGCGTCGACGCAATTTTTCAACGGAATGTTAATTTAGTTCCTCTATCGCTGCAGCATTGGATATGCCGGACATTTTTATATTTTTTACTTATCCAACACAAAAATATTTTTCAAATGTCTCTTTATTATTAAATTTATTAAATATTATTTTTATATTACCATTTAAAAAATTAAAACAAAAATATATATTTGCAAAGTAGAAAATAATTTGTCTCCAAATTTGTCTAATAAAATTCTGCCTTCAAATTACTATGAAGCTAAAATTTTTCAAAATGTAAGAGTGCATGTTGTCGCGAAAATATTCTTGAAAATCCTTAAGTTTTATCTTCCGAGCATTACTTTTAATAAAACAAGATCTAATATTACAAATCAATCTTCCAAATATGTTAAAAGGTTCAGACAGGCCTTCAACGTTACCAAATGTATTTAATGGCACGAGCATTTTATCAAAATAATAACTGGCTTTTCGTATTTTAGGAACTTAACTTCTGAATTATACTACCCAGACACAACATTAGTTGTATCTGATGCAAATCCAACTAGATTTTCAAAAAGGAATCCCTTTTTCTATAATTGTGCTTTTGAGAAGCTCAAACATTTCTTTTGCAGTCGATGATCCACTCTCTTTGAAATAAAAAAAAGAATAATGTACCCAGGATGTTTCGTCGTTATAAGAAATTGTGGCAAAAGCTATTTAATGCCAAATGGTTAGTAGTTAATGATCCAAACATTTTTAGTTCAGCTCTTTTAACGCTTCCATTCTTTTAATTAAATTTTTAAGTTTTGCCAAGAATAATAAAACTTTTTACTTCTTGTGAAAAAATAATAACAAAAATCAGTGCAACACAACGTTAAAATATTAAATTACACATGCAGTCAATTACACATGGGCTACACATGAAAAAATATATTACACTTGATATGTGTAATTACACGTGAGGTGGCAACACTGGAAGAAACAAAATAAATTTCTAGTTGGTTTCAAAGTTGGTAAAAAAGAATGAAAAACAAAATCCCGTATTCAATTTTTTAAAACTGTTTAGTTTAATACATACATCAAAAACAAAAATAAAATGATGACGAAAAACATGTCGAGTCGGTCTGCTGCCAAGGAAAGGATACAGCAACAGTGAGTGAAGAAGAAAAACATTGTGTGTATAAACAAGACTTGGTTCAAAAATTTTTCCAACAAAAAAATGTGTCTCAAAGCCAGCCGGGCGCCGCACAGTGGCTGAAAATCGTTTTTTGTTGGCCAAAAATCTGTAACTTTTGAACCGAAGGAGATATTTTAGTGAAATTTTTTTAGTCGACAGATAGATTCTTAAACTTTCCTCACTTTAAATTTCATTAAAATCGGTTGAGTAGTTAGTGGGGAATTTAAGGGCAAAGTGGAACTTTAGATTTTTTTTAACTTTAGCGTGCATTATGGTTTTTTTATTTTTTTTAATTATTTAAAAATGTAATTTTTATATTTAAATAATAATCATTAACATTTTTTGTTATAATGGGACACTCAAAAAAATTAACTGTTTACACTATAAAAAAAATTTTAACATTAAAACAAAATAGTAAAATCCACTGGAAATTTTGCTTTTATTGCTGAAAAATAAACAATTTTTTGCTTTCAAATTTGTTTATTCTTATTTATTTATTAAAACATTTCATACATATGTGGATAAAAAAAACCTTTTAAAAATAATAGCAGCAATAGATTTTAATAGCTTTTGTAACAATGTGAGTTTCTGTTTATTATTATTTTTTACTAATACAATGTCTGTCTTAGATCTAATGAATTATAATTATTGTTTGTGAGGCTGTTGGGTGAATTTCATTGTTTGTGTTTTTGTTTCTACTTTATAAATTATTACTATGTTTTATTTTTTTTAAATTGATCAAAATTGCTTGGAAATTTTAATAACAATTTTTAAAAATTTTAGATATTTTTTTTTATTACTAAAAAATTGTTTAATTTGAATTGAGTGTAAAAAAAAAAACATAAAAGAAGCCAGATTATTTTTTAAGTCAATGTTTTTTTTTTTAATTTGCAAATTAATATTTTCGATTGCAACAAATTTAATTGTTTTATTGTTGCAACAATCCAAGCATTTAGTCAATTTTAAGGTAAGAATTTGTAAATTGTATTAAAGGGATATTTACATATCGACGGCTTAATATAAAAAAGGCGTAACTCAATTATTTCCAAAAAAGATTTTTTTGTTTATTCTGGTAGATAAATGCCAAATGCACCTTGCTATAAGATTTGGGGGCTTTAGAATAAAATTTGTTGAATCTTTTTATTAATTACTAGCATTTAACCCGCTACTTCGTTAGCGTCTCCTTTTATTCGTGGACATATTTTTATGTCAAAATTTACTTTTCCAGGCTTAAACTTGTTTAAATTTAAGCATTTAACCCGCTACTTCTTAATCGGGCTTTTTCTTTTATGAACATATTTATATGCCAAAAAAGTTCCAAAATTTGTATCTCATAGGTTGATATTTACACAGGACTTTGCACCTATTATTTTGTGTTTCTAAGTTCAATATTATAGAAAATTCAAAAAGTACCACTCGTATAACACAAAAGCAAATGAAAGTAAGTTAATTTCCCGTATTATCCGTTTTGATACTTGTTTCACCCCATTTGTGTATGAAACATTTCAGTGTTGTGGTGGGAGCCCATAATTAAGTACGAATATGCCAATGAATGGAGACAAATATTTTGTAAAAAAGGACCACATGACCTTCCATGTTGAATTTTATGTTTCTAGGTCCAATACTAACGGAAATTCAAAAAGTACCGATTAATGAACAAAAAGTACCTATAAGCCCTCTTTCAGGTTCTTATCCACTCAGGACCTTGCATGTTTAATTTTATGTTTCTGGGTCAAATATTAACGGAAATTAAAAAAGTACCAATTAAAGAATAAAAAAGTACCAAAAAGTTCCCTAAAAAAATACCAGTTGCAGAAACAAAAAGCTAAAGAAAAACATCAATTTCCCGTATCTTCCCTTTTTGGTACTATTTTTCCCCCCCATTTAGTTATCAAAAATTTCAGTATTGTAGTGAGAGCTCATAATTAAGTACAAATATGTCAAATATGTTTTTGATAAGTTTCGAATGTTGTATATACCTTGTTCCTATGTTGATTGGTTCAAAAGAAAGATGGGGTGCCAAAAAAGTACCAAAATTAAGGTTTTACCCGTTTGCTTCCTAATAGGACCAAATTTTAAAAAAATACCAGACACCTGTCCGCTTATTTTTCTAAAGAACAACGATAAGTATTACGTTTTTACCCTTTTTTACCCCTAAACATTCGAATTTCCAAAAATCCCGTCTTAGTGGATCGATTTGGGGAGTCAACCTATCTCTGCTCCAAATGTCAAGTTTTTATCTAGAGGAGTTTAGGCTGTGCGATGATGAATAAGTGAGTCAGTCATTCAGTAACGTTACAATTTTATATATATATATAGATAGATGGATGAAGAAAAATTTTGTGAAAAAATAACAAAATTTGGAACGATTTTCACACCTTAAACATTTGAATTCAAAAAAAATCCAAATCTGTTTTGTATTTTTTAAGATAAGGTACGAATGTGATATAATTTGTATTTACCCTTTTACTCCACAAAAAGACCATACTTCAAAAAAGTACCAAACACCAGTCTGTTAATTTTTTTAATTTTGAATCTCTTTTAGTTTAGGAGATATGAGGTTAGCGAATTTTTCTAATGAACAACAATAAATGTTAATGTTTTCCTTTAGCTTAGGAGGTATGAGGTTAGCAGGATCAATTGGGCGAGAGGAGAGCCTCCGGTCCAAATGTCAACCTTTTAGCTTCAGACGTTTAGGCTCTGCGATGAAAGATAAATAGATGGAGAAAAATTCTTTTGTTAAAAGTAACAAACATATGTTGGTACAATTTTGACCCCTTAAACGTTCGAATTTTCATAAAGTACCAAATATACATTTGTATTTTTTAGATAAGTTACAAATGTTATATAATTTTTATTTCTATGTGTATTGATTTAAAAGCTAGATGGTGGAAAAAAGACCCAAAATACAGGTTTTACCCGTTTGCTACCTAAAAGGGCCGAATTTCGTAAAAGTACCAGACGGCTATTAGCTTTTTTTTATTTAATGCACAAAAATTAATATTAAATTAAATAAAAGTACCAGTTTATTTAAAACAATTTCCAGTTAGAGAACGAAAAAGAACCAAAATATCCTTTTTACAGATTTTCATTCACTCAGGAACTTGCATGTTTAATTTTATGTTTCTAGGTCCAACAAATACGGAAATTGAAAAGGTACCAGTTAAAGAACAAAATAGTTCCAAAAACCCTCTTGCAGATTCTCATTCACTCAGAACCTTGCATGTTTAATTTTTTCTTTCTAGGTCCAATACTAACGAAAATTCAAAAAGTACCAGTTAGTTAATAAAAAAGTACCAAAAATTTCCCTCCTATAGATTCTCAACCACTCAGGACATTGCATGTTGAATTTAATTATTCTAGGTTCAATATTAACGTAAATTCCAAAAATTCCAGTTAATGAACAAAAAAGAGTACCACAAAGCCCTCTTACAGATTCTTATTCACTCAGGATCTTGCATGTTTAATTTTATGTTTCTAAGTCCAATAAAAACGGACATTCAAAAAGTACCAGTTAAAGAACAACAAAGTACTAAAAAGCCTATCTTACAGATTCTCATTCACTCAGGACCTTGCATGTTTAATTTTATCTTTCTAAGTCCAATACTAACGGAAATTTAAAAAGTACCAGTAAATAAATAAAAAAAAGTACCAAAAAGTTCCCTCTTATAGATTCTTATCCACTCAGGACATTGCATGTTGAATTTTATGATTCTAGGTGCAATATTAACGGCAATTCAAAAATTACCGGTTAAAGAACAACAAATGCCAAAAAGCCCTCTTACAGATTCAAATTCTCTCCGGACCTTTTATGTTTAATACTATGTTTCTAGGTCCAATACTAACGGAAATTCAAAAAGTACCAGTTAATGAACAAAAAAGTACCAAAAATCCCTCTTACAGATTCTCATTCACTCAGTACCTTGCATGTTTAATTTTATGTTTCTAGGTCCAATATTAACGGAAATTAAAAAAGTACCAGCCAAAGAACAAAAAAGTACCAAAAACTTCCCTCTTTTGATTCCTATCCACTCATTACACATATTGAATTTTATATTTCTAGGTCCAATAATAACGGAAATTCAAAAAGTACCAGTTAATGAACAAAAAAGTTCAAAAAACTTCCCTCTTATAGATTCTTAACCACTCAGGACATTGTATCTTGAATTTTATGTTTCTAGGTCTCAGTATTGGACGGGAATTATACCAAAAATACCAGTTGTAGAACCAAAAATCTAAAGAAAAATATCAAATTTCCCGTATTTCCTCTTTTTAGTACTATTTTCCCCAATTAAAGTATAAAAAATTTCAGTATTGCAGTGGGAGTCAATAATTAAGTACGAATATGTCAATGAATGGAGAAAAATATTTTGTAAAAAAGGACCACATGACCTTGCATGTTGAATTTTATGTTTCTAGGTCCAATACTAACGGAAATTCAAAAAGTACCAACTAATGAACATAAAAGTACCTTAAAGCTCTCTTACAGGTTCTTATCCACTTAGGACCTTGCATGTTTAATTTTATGTTTCTGGGTCCAATATTAACGGAAATTAAAAAAGCACCAGCTAAAGAACAAAAAAGTACCAAAAACTTCCCTCTTATAGATTCCTATCCACTCATTACATTGAATATTAAATTTTATGTTTCTAGTTCCAATAATAACGGAAATTCAAAAAGTACCAGTTAAAGAACAAAAAAGTACCAAAAAGCGATTTTACAGATTCTCATTCACTCATCTTTCTCATCTTTCTAGGTCTAATAACAACGGAAATTAAGAAAGTACCAGTCAAAGAATAAAAAAGTAACAAAAAGTTATCTCTTATTGATTTTCATCCTAGGTGCAATACTAACGGAAATTCAAAAAGTACCAATTGAAGAACAAAAAAGTACCAAAAAGTTCCATCATAGATTCTTATCCACTCAGCACATTACATGTTGAATTTAATGTTTCTAGGTCCAATAATGACGTAAATTCAAAAAGTACCAGTTAAAGAACAAAAAAGTACCACAAAGCCCTCTTACAGATTCTTATTCACTCAGGACCTTGCATGTTTAATTTTATCTCTCTAGGTCCAATACCAACTGAAATTCAAAAAGTACCAGTCAAAAAATAAAAAAGTACCAAAAAGATTCCTCTTACAGATTCTCGTTCACTCAGGACATTACATTTTAAATTTTTTGTTTCTAGGTCCAATATTAACGGAAATTCAAAAAGTACCAGTTATAGAACAAAAAAAGTACCAAAAAGTTCCGCAATAGATTCGTATCCCCTCAGGACGTTGCATGTTGAATCTTATGTTTTTGGGTCCAATATTAACGATAATTAAAAAAATACCAGTTGTAGAACCTAAAAGCTAAAGAAAAATATCAAATTTCCCGTATTTCCTTTTTTTGGTACTATTTGTTCCCCCCATTAAAGTTTCAAAAATTTCAGTATTGTAGTGTGAGGCCATAATTTGGTACGAATATCTCAATGAATGTAGAAAAATGTTTTGTAAAAAAAAGTACCAAAAATAGTTACGATTTTTACCCCTTAAATGTTCGAATTTCGAAAAAGTACCAAATTTATATTCGTATTTTTTTGGTAACTTTCGAATGTGGTATAAACTTTGTTTCTATGTTTATTGGATCAAAAGATAGATGGGGTGTCAAGAAAGTACCAAAATTCAGGTTTTACCCAGGTTTACTCCCTAAAAGGGCCGAATTTCAAAAAAGTACCAGACACCTGTCCGCTAATTTTTTTAAAGAACACCGATAAGTATTACATTTTTTTTGTATCTCTTTTAGTTTTGGAGATATAAGATTACCGAATTTTCCCGTTTTTACCCTTTTTTACCCCCTTAGCATTCGAATTTCCAAAAATCCCGTCTTAGTGGATCGATTTGGGGTGTGACCAATCTCTGGTCCAAATTTCAAGTGTTTAGCTTCAGGCGTTTAGGCTGTGCGATGATGAATCAGTGAGTCATTCAGTCAGTCAGTCAGTCAGTCAGTAACGTTACGATTTTATATATATAGATATAGATAGATGGATGAAGAAAAATTTTGTGAAAAAATAACAAAATTTGGAACGATTTTCACACCTTAAACATTTGAATTCAAAAAAAATCCAAATCTGTTTTGTATTTTTTAAGATAAGGTACGAATGTGATATAATTTGTATTTACCCTTTTACTCCACAAAAAGACCATACTTCAAAAAAGTACCAAACACCAGTCTGTTAATTTTTTTAATTTTGAATCTCTTTTAGTTTAGGAGATATGAGGTTAGCGAATTTTTCTAATGAACAACAATAAATGTTAATGTTTTCCTTTAGCTTAGGAGGTATGAGGTTAGCAGGATCAATTGGGCGAGAGGAGAGCCTCCGGTCCAAATGTCAACCTTTTAGCTTCAGACGTTTAGGCTCTGCGATGAAAGATAAATAGATGGAGAAAAATTCTTTTGTTAAAAGTAACAAACATATGTTGGTACAATTTTGACCCCTTAAACGTTCGAATTTTCATAAAGTACCAAATATACATTTGTATTTTTTAGATAAGTTACAAATGTTATATAATTTTTATTTCTATGTGTATTGATTTAAAAGCTAGATGGTGGAAAAAAGACCCAAAATACAGGTTTTACCCGTTTGCTACCTAAAAGGGCCGAATTTCGTAAAAGTACCAGACGGCTATTAGCTTTTTTTTATTTAATGCACAAAAATTAATATTAAATTAAATAAAAGTACCAGTTTATTTAAAACAATTTCCAGTTAGAGAACGAAAAAGAACCAAAATATCCTTTTTACAGATTTTCATTCACTCAGGAACTTGCATGTTTAATTTTATGTTTCTAGGTCCAACAAATACGGAAATTGAAAAGGTACCAGTTAAAGAACAAAATAGTTCCAAAAACCCTCTTGCAGATTCTCATTCACTCAGAACCTTGCATGTTTAATTTTTTCTTTCTAGGTCCAATACTAACGAAAATTCAAAAAGTACCAGTTAGTTAATAAAAAAGTACCAAAAATTTCCCTCCTATAGATTCTCAACCACTCAGGACATTGCATGTTGAATTTAATTATTCTAGGTTCAATATTAACGTAAATTCCGAAAATTCCAGTTAATGAACAAAAAACAGTACCACAAAGCCCTCTTACAGATTCTTATTCACTCAGGATCTTGCATGTTTAATTTTATGTTTCTAAGTCCAATAAAAACGGACATTCAAAAAGTACCAGTTAAAGAACAACAAAGTACTAAAAAGCCTATCTTACAGATTCTCATTCACTCAGGACCTTGCATGTTTAATTTTATCTTTCTAAGTCCAATACTAACGGAAATTTAAAAAGTACCAGTAAATAAATAAAAAAAAGTACCAAAAAGTTCCCTCTTATAGATTCTTATCCACTCAGGACATTGCATGTTGAACTTTATGATTCTAGGTGCAATATTAACGGCAATTCAAAAATTACCGGTTAAAGAACAACAAATGCCAAAAAGCCCTCTTACAGATTCAAATTCTCTCCGGACCTTTTATGTTTAATACTATGTTTCTAGGTCCAATACTAACGGAAATTCAAAAAGTACCAGTTAATGAACAAAAAAGTACCAAAAATCCCTCTTACAGATTCTCATTCACTCAGTACCTTGCATGTTTAATTTTATGTTTCTAGGTCCAATATTAACGGAAATTAAAAAAGTACCAGCCAAAGAACAAAAAAGTACCAAAAACTTCCCTCTTTTGATTCCTATCCACTCATTACACATATTGAATTTAATATTTCTAGGTCCAATAATAACGGAAATTCAAAAAGTACCAGTTAATGAACAAAAAAGTTCAAAAAACTTCCCTCTTATAGATTCTTAACCACTCAGGAAATTGTATCTTGAATTTTATGTTTCTAGGTCTCAGTATTGGACGGGAATTATACCAAAAATACCAGTTGTAGAACCAAAAATCTAAAGAAAAATATCAAATTTCCCGTATTTCCTCTTTTTAGTACTATTTTCCCCAATTAAAGTATAAAAAATTTCAGTATTGCAGTGGGAGTCAATAATTAAGTACGAATATGTCAATGAATGGAGAAAAATATTTTGTAAAAAAGGACCACATGACCTTGCATGTTGAATTTTATGTTTCTAGGTCCAATACTAACGGAAATTCAAAAAGTACCAACTAATGAACATAAAAGTACCTTAAAGCTCTCTTACAGGTTCTTATCCACTTAGGACCTTGCATGTTTAATTTTATGTTTCTGGGTCCAATATTAACGGAAATTAAAAAAGCACCAGCTAAAGAACAAAAAAGTACCAAAAACTTCCCTCTTATAGATTCCTATCCACTCATTACATTGCATATTAAATTTTATGTTTCTAGTTCCAATAATAACGGAAATTCAAAAAGTACCAGTTAAAGAACAAAAAAGTACCAAAAAGCGATTTTACAGATTCTCATTCACTCATCTTTCTCATCTTTCTAGGTCTAATAACAACGGAAATTAAGAAAGTACCAGTCAAAGAATAAAAAAGTAACAAAAAGTTATCTCTTATTGATTTTCATCCTAGGTGCAATACTAACGGAAATTCAAAAAGTACCAATTGAAGAACAAAAAAGTACCAAAAAGTTCCATCATAGATTCTTATCCACTCAGCACATTACATGTTGAATTTAATGTTTCTAGGTCCAATAATGACGGAATTTCAAAAAGTACCAGTTAAAGAACAAAAAAGTACCACAAAGCCCTCTTACAGATTCTTATTCACTCAGGACCTTGCATGTTTAATTTTATCTCTCTAGGTCCAATACCAACTGAAATTCAAAAAGTACCAGTCAAAAAATAAAAAAAGTACCAAAAAGATCACTCTTACAGATTCTCGTTCACTCAGGACATTACATTTTAAATTTTATGTTTCTAGGTCCAATATTAACGGAAATTCAAAAAGTACCAGTTATAGAACAAAAAAAGTACCAAAAAGTTCCGCAATAGATTCGTATCCCCTCAGGACGTTGCATGTTGAATCTTATGTTTTTGGGTCCAATATTAACGATAATTAAAAAAATACCAGTTGTAGAACCAAAAAGCTAAAGAAAAATATCAAATTTCCCGTATTTCATTTTTGGTACTATTTGTTCCCCCCATTAAAGTTTCAAAAATTTCAGTATTGTAGTGTGAGGCCATAATTTGGTACGAATATCTCAATGAATGTAGAAAAATGTTTTGTAAAAAAAAGTACCAAAAATAGTTACGATTTTTACCCCTTAAATGTTCGAATTTCGAAAAAGTACCAAATTTATATTCGCATTTTTTTGGTAACTTTCGAATGTGGTATAAACTTTGTTTCTATGTTTATTGGATCAAAAGATAGATGGGGTGTCAAGAAAGTACCAAAATTCAGGTTTTACCCGTTTACTCCCTAAAAGGGCCGAATTTCAAAAAAGTACCAGACACCTGTCCGCTAATTTTTTTAAAGAACACCGATAAGTATTACATTTTTTTTGTATCTCTTTTAGTTTTGGAGATATAAGATTACCGAATTTTCCCGTTTTTACCCTTTTTACCCCCTTAGCATTCGAATTTCCAAAAATCCCGTCTTAGTGGATCGATTTGGGGTGTGACCAATCTCTGGTCCAAATTTCAAGTGTTTAGCTTCAGGCGTTTAGGCTGTGCGATGATGAATCAGTGAGTCAGTCAGTCAGTCAGTCAGTCAGTAACGTTACGATTTTATATATATAGATTGCATTTAAACTTTTTATGTATCTAAAATTGTTTGGATTTGATTAAGCCCTTTTCTTCTCTTGTAAACTAACGAGAAATCGAGTTACGCCTTTTTTATATTAAGCTATCGAAATACATAACTATTTCAGAGTGTAGTGGGAAAAAAGGAAACTCAAAAAAATCTGCCTTTACGGAAATTTGCATAGGAAAAGTCAAGACGCATAATACGATATTCCATAATAGGAAGACTATTTTTGGGGAAAAAATAAAAGAAATCTCACCCAACCAATCGCACCCAATCGAAAAGATCCCTTAAATAATTTTGAAAGGACAGAAATTTTCTTTAAAAACTCGTATAAGTATATACGTTTTTTTTTTGTCGTGAACTATCGGGCCAACACCGATTTGTCAAACAAATTGGAACACACCATTTTTTTCTGGAATTTTTGTCATCGAAACGACCGTTAAACCATAGTCGTTTTTAGAAATAAACATACATTATTAAAAGAAGACCAGTATTAATATGGATCCTTTGGTTTGCTTATCTTTATTTATTTATATGCATTAATTTTACTAAATTTATCTCTATTTTGTTTATTTAACTATTGTTTCCCGTTTATACATCCACTTCCTTTTATTTCCTATTAATTAATTTCTAAAAAGTATTCCATAATTGAGTGGAAATTTAACAGCATTTTAACATCAAATCATCGCGGACAACAGGCCTGGAGTCTTCTTAAGATTTTATTAAAAATAGTGAGCTCATTAGAATTTTTACTTTAACTTAATATTAATTTTCAATCAAAATATTTTACCTTTTAATTTTAAAGAAAGACACTTGTAAGGATAATATTTCTGTTTATAAATACATATGTATGTACATAAATTGAAACCATTAATTTCCAATGGTAATAGTTTAACATTTTGAATTTCTTTAATTTTAATAATAATTTAACAATTTAGAGTTTTTTTATACTGAAATTTAATTTAATAATAACACTAAAAATAATTTATAAAAGATTATTATTTTTAAAAGAATATTTATGTATATTAGTTTATGATGAAATTAATAAAAAATTTCAAGATTCCATTATGAAATTCTAAAGTCTTAATTCTGTTCTATGAAAAGTTAAGGTGAATTGTAGGTGAGTCAATTTAGGGCTGGCTGGGAATTTATTTAAAACAAAGATAGAATGGCTTGGGAGGGTAATGAAATTGACGGAGTTTATAACATCAAAACCTCTTAAACTAAGCAGATACTTCAAAGAAAAAATAATGTGATTTATTTATGGTTTAGTATTATGGTTTTATTATTTTTTTATTTGTTGGTTAGTAGACTTTATTAATAATAGCTACCTAAATTTTAAGTGAATGTTCGAACCATAGTCTAACTAGAAAGGGGAAGAACCACCCTCATTTTGACGAGCACGGCCGGTAACTATAGGTAGCAAGTCCTCTTATTAGTTAGGGCCCTTTGTGGTTTGGTTTGTTACATGTTCATTTAATTGAACGATTGATTGCAAATATTCCATATTCTGTTCTGTGTTATTTAGTAGTTTTTTAATTTCTTCATATAAATCCCGATGTTCCACTTTCCATTGATTTCGAATACTGGAGATAAACGGATCTGACGTTGCCAATAATATATTAAATAGATCTTCATTAGTGGAATTTCGTGAATTTTTTCTAGTATTGTGCTCTCTATAAAATCTATTATCATTATTCCTTTTTTCCTGAGCTTCCTCTAATAAATCTCCAAGTGGCACCAACTGATATTTAATAACATCTTCTCCATGCAAAAGGATTTTGTGAACTGTAGCAGACATATTTCTCCATGGGTACTTGGTTGTATATATTTTTGCAGTTTCGTTAGCAAAATCTGCAAATTTTCTAGAGTCAATTTCTTCATTGCACGCAAGTACTTCTGGGATTATTTTAAATCTAAAAATTAGGTTAAAATCAACTCCTGTTATTTCAGATGCTGTTTCTGGATCTGAAAAGAATCTTCTTGCGGTATCGCCATCATTTGTATTGCCTGACCCTTGTTTTGGCTGATCTATAATCAACCTAAATTTGCGATATTCATTTTAAACATGTTTCCTTTTTGAACTTCTTAGCTCCTTGTTGGTTTCGTTGTTTCTTATTGATCCTGAAGATCCGAAATCCAAATCATAACTGATTTTAAGTGTTCCATAAGTCGTATTCTTGCATGTAGTGGTGATAATCCAAATTCATATGCATCAGTATTATCTAATGATTTTGTCGGGACTTGGTTTAATTGGCTTGATGTTGCATGGCATATGATGCAGCTGGATGCAGCCTTCGTGTTAGTCAAAGCTTGACCTACTTTTCCATCTATCATTGTTAGCACTAATCGGTAGCTAACTTCAATTTGCTGCCCATCTAAATCTAACTGTAATGGCTGTAGTATTGCAATTTGGGCCTTGATATTACTAACTTCTTTGTTAATGGCATCATGAGTTTCTTTTTTTGAATTCAAATTTAATAGGTCTGCAATATTTCGTAGAAGATGGTGTCTCATTTTTCCAAATATCCTTTGTTTGCGTTGTACTAGTCAAAGGCTCTGAATCTTCCAAAATCTTTTTTAATCGCAATGGTACAAATGATACCATGAACATATCCGAGTCCGAAATATCACGAAAATGGGGCGAGAAAAAATGTAAACACTAAAAACAATTAAAAATGCAAAATGCAAAGAAAAACAAGTAAGAAAGTATAGTCGGTCAAGCCCGACCATATGATACCCAGCACCACAGTACTTAAAAACACATCATGCTTATGTGTCCATATAATAATGGATTTCTCTATGTTTCAAAACTTCATTAAAATCGGTTTGAAAGTTTGTGAGAGGCAGAAATTGCCCCTTACATCCCCTTGTGGTCCTATTTTTGAAAAACTGTATAGCTTATGTGTCCATATAGATATGGATCTACCTATGTTTTAAATTTCATTAAAATCAGTTTGAGAGGCAAAAATTGCCCCTTTCTCCCCTTGTGGTCCTATATTTTTTTAAACTGTATAGCTTATGTGTCCATATAGATATGGATCTATCCATGTTTTAAATTTCATTAAAATCGGTTTGATAGTTTCTGAGAGGAAGAAATTTCCCCCAATAGGCTTGGTCCTTGAGCCAATAAGAACCTATGACCCAAATTTTATCAAATTATCTCCAAAATTGCGACCTGTACTTTGCGCACAAGGATACATGGACAGCCAGCCAGCCAGCCAGCCAGCCGGACGGACATCGTTAGTTCGACTCAGAAAATGTTTCTGAGTAGATCGGTATACTTTAAGGTGGGTCTAGGACCACTATTTTAAGGCGTTACACACATCAGCACAAATGCATAATACCCTCTCCACTATTGTGGTGTGGGTATAATAATAATAACGTTTTGTTCTTGACACATTTTTTCATTGTTTAATTATTTTGCTTTTAACATTCTTATAAAAAAAAGAATTTTTTTCAAAGCTCGTTTGCAAACAACAAAAACTAAAGTCGAACTTTACATTATTTGGTATAGCCGACGGTTGTATTTTCGCCGACGTCGTTGAAAAATTTCCAATTGTAGTAAATTTTGGTCGCCGTCAACGATATGAATTCTCAACGTCTGCAATGTCACATCGGCTTCGAGTGGAATATTATGAAATTTATAACGTAACGACGTAATCTCTTTTGATAGTTTTCGACATGAGTTACAGACACAGTTTATTCTCACTTTTCGAGAAACGATGGAATATTTTGGTTCACATCTTTTCAATGCGAGAAGTTCCCACTAAAGTTACAGAACATGGGTACAGGACAACTTAAATTAAAAACAAAATTTCGTTCTACCCTAATCTTAAGGGCGGTGATACTCTTTAAGTTTTTAATTCTTTTTTTATACTGAATACTATTCTATTTAAACCTTAATATTTTGTTATAAAACTTACCAAATTTCGATAATTATGTTGTGGTTCCATATAATAGTGTTTATACTTATGTAAATTAGGGCAATAACTTTTTCACACATTTTGCGAATATCAAAAACGGCATAGTTTATTCGTATAGAACATTAAAAGTTATTAATAAAAAATATTTTTTTTTTCATTCTTTATTTATTGAATCTTCATATATTAAATATGAACTAACAATAATTAATCAAACCTTATCCTAATACTTTATTTATGTCCTGCCAGTGCCAGACAAAAATTTTCTTCAACACGGGTGCTGTTCACATACATAGGTGATTATCGCTCATCTTATTGGGTAAGTGCTGCAGTGTCTCTTCTTCTTAAGCGAGTGTGGCCGCCATGGTTTAAAATATTTCGAGCTAGTGGATTTGGGTGTTGTTCAAGCCTTTTTAAATATTTTACTGCATATTTCGTAATCGTAGTTATTGCTAATGGCACATTGAGATCCTTATGAATGTTTGAGTTTTTAACATACCAGGGAGTGGCTGTAATTATTCGAAGAAGTTTATTTTGGCGCCTTTGAATTTTTTCGATATTAGAGGCCGAGGCAGTGTCCCATAATTGAATACCGTAGCACCAGATAGGCTTTAAGATAGAGTTGTAAAGGAGACGCTTGCAATCTAGACTATGGACAGAACTTCTTCCAAAAAGCCAATGAATTTGAATGGCTTTTAGTTTCATTTGAGTTCTATGTGGCATTTCCACGTTAAATGCCGATCCAGATGAATACCGAGGTATTTTACAGGCGAATGTTGAGGAATTATTTTATAAATGAATGTAAAAGGGTGCAAGATTCCCGGCGCAATATGAATGTTATATGTACGCATTTATTCTCATTGACCATTATCTTCCATTGTCTTAACCATGTTTCAAGTTGAAATATATGATGCTGTAAATAACGAGATGCTTCATAACGGTTTTCGTGGACACTAAGAAAAGCTGTATCGTCTGCAAATGTTAAAGTTTCGATGTAGTTGTTTGTTGGCATGTCCGAAGTAACTATAAATAAAGTATAATAGAGGGCCCAGGATGCTGCCCGGTGGGACTCCAGCGCCAATTGGCTGAGGTTAACTTAAGAAATTTACTTCCTTAATAATAAATTGACGACCGCCTAAGTAGCTTTCTAACAGCTTCTGTGTGTTAACCGGTAGGTTCAGCTTCAATTTATGTAACAAGCCTTCATGCCAGACTTTATCAAAAGCTTGAGAAACATCGATGAAGAAGCGGAGCAATATTTTCTTTCTTCAAAGGCTTTTCTTATTGCGTTTACTATACGATGGGTTTTCTCAATTGTGCTGTGTTCTCTTCTTAAGCCGAATTGGTGGTTAGGAATACATCTGTTTTCATTTAGAATTGGGGTTAATTTTGACGCTAACAGCTTCTCAAACAGCTTTGATATATTTGAAAGTAAACTTATAGGCCTATATGACTCAACTTTTGTGTGATCCTTTCCTGGTTTAGGTAACATGATGACTAAGGAAACCTTCCACTTTTGAGGATAGTATTGAAGACGTAAGATAGCATTGAAAATTAATAGAATAATTTTATTTGCTGTGCTGGGTAGCTCCAAAAGCATTTTGTTGCTGATCTTATCAAAACCAGGGGCTTTTTTGGGTTTTAATTTACAAGCAGCCTTTTCAATTTCTCTTATCTCAAATCTTAGGGGAAGATCTGCTCTAGCAGGAACAGGTGGTAACTCGACCGCAGTATCGTGAGATATATTTGGGGTAAATACGTTTTTTAAATGATTAACAAACAGATTTCCTTTTTCAACATCATTTCTTGCCCAACTTCCATTCAAGTTTCTTAATGGCGGATTAGAGACAACTGGCCTTTTGAGATTTCTAGCTGCACGCCATAATGAGTAGTCTGATTGTGGAGTTGCATCAAGTTCCTTAAGATATTTTTCCAGAGAAGCCGTTTTCTGGGTCTGTAGTAACTTTCTTAGCCTTTTTGTACACTCTTTTAGAAAGTTCTTAAGTTGCGGGGATCTGTGCAATTGCCACTCTCTTCGAGCTCTCCTTTTTTAAGACAAGAGACGCTCGACATCTGTGGAATATATATTAATATATTTTGTTTTTTTGGGGGCAAAACTATCAAAATTAACAATAGAGCGATCTACATTCTCCGGTGTACTAAGCGGAATATTTTCTGTGCAGTGGGTACTGAGAAATTTTTTATATTTTAACCAATTAATTTGTGTAGCTAACGTCGCTAAGTAACCAGTCGCAGAAACAATAATATTGGCTTTCTGATATTGAAAATCTAGGTGGGAAGTATAACGATGAAATTACTAGGTTTCTATTTAATTCCTCAACCAAAATGCTCGTTGCTTGGAGATAGTCTTTACGATGATCACACATTAGGTAGTGTTTGACTCGGTATTTTATCGATATGGAACCTCCACAAGCTCTATCTCGAGGGTCCTTGGTATCATATAGTGTAGAACCATTGATTTTAAACGTATTTCTTGAGGTCAAATGAGTTTCAGAAACCATCATGACATCAATTTATTTATTTTTAAGAAAGTATTCTAGTTCATTTTTATGTTGGCGGATGCCGTTTTCGTTCCAAAAACAAATTTTTTAAGCAGGTCATATCTTGTTAATTACAGCTTGCAATAACATCGATTGCATTCTAAGAATTTCCTGCATCATATTACCCATTGTGTTCGTAAAACTATTTATTGTTTGCACTAATGTTTCCATGGTTTTTTCCATAGCTGTTAAGTAATGATTAGTAATCGTAATAATTACTTATTAGATTACTTTTTTCATAAGGGTAAAGTAATGATTACAATTACGATTACTTTTGGTTTTGCATGATTACTAATTGATTACGATTACAAGTAATCAAAATATAATCAGAAGTACCTGCGATTACTAAAAAATAATCAAAAAGAATCAAAAGTAATCAAAAAGTAATCCGATTATTTTTTGATTCTTTTTGATTACTTTCAACAATTGTGTATTCATTTGCACTAAAAACTTTTTAGAAACAGTTGATAACCTGTTTAAAGTTTTCATAATCAATAAATTTTAATATACAGTTGAACTTCTATAACTCGAAACTCCATTATCCCGACAAAAAAGTTCGACTTACAGAAACTTCAAGTTAGAGGATTTTGTAATAAATGCACGAAAAAAAATTTAATTCTTTCGGTATTCATGTTATTTAATTTTATTTCGTATACAAAATGTATACAAATACATTTCGTGCAGATATTGTGTGATTTGATAAGTGTTTACATGCAAAATTTGAAAAACTTAGAATTATTGAATTTTAATTTATCAAATTTTATTTAACTAAAGATAAATGCCATATTTTAAATGCAACTCAAATTTAAGATGGCAAAAAATTTTTGGAAAATAATTCGACTTGTGGAAATGTGGCCACGCGTGGTGCAAATATTTTACTTTGATTTCTAGAAAAATTCAAGATAAGGAAGTTCAAGAGTTCAAGTTATAGAAACAAAATCATGTGAATTGGCCTGTCCACCGCTATTGCCAAGAGATTCCCTTCGACTTAAAGAATTTTCGACTTACAGAAGTTCTACTTATAGAAGTTCAACTGTATTTATTTTAAAAATAACATAAACAACATTAACTACAGCACGTAATTCAAAATAGCTAAAGAAATAGTAAGTTGAAAACTTACAAAACAAAACAAAAAAAAAAAACAATAATTTTATAACAATTTTTGATAATAAAAAAAACAAACAAAAACATTTTATTAACAAATGCCGAGCAACGATTATTGGCCGAATAACCGGTCGGACACTTATAATAACATATTTTTACAATTGGCCTTCGTTAAAACTAATTTTTCAAAGGAAAAATCAGACAATGATTGTTGCCTTGGACTGTTGACGATCCCGGCAAAAGAAAACAGTCGTTCCACTGGAGCTGAAGATGTTAGGGGAGTATTGAAGTATATAAATGCTTCCTTTAGCAAATCATATTTTTGCCAATTTCCGTCAGCGCTTGAATTATCGTTTAGATAGCTGAAGAATTGAGGCTTTATAGCGGATCGTCGGTAAGGTTTTGTATGGTCTTGTGAAGAAGGACCTGTATCAATTTCATCATCTGTAAAGTTAAGTCGCTAAAAATCAAACAAACTTTAAAATAATACACACATTAGCTCACCATCAAAACTAAAATCAAAAAAATCAGGGACAGCCGATAAATTATTTTCAATTTCATAATTAAATGTTCTGCAATTTTTGGCGTAAAAACTGTAAAGTGTATCCAAAACTGTACTGGATTTTTGCGTGATTGTTTATTGACTCATTAAATATTCTGATACAAAACTTTAATGCGATTTGAAATATTTAAAAATATTTCCGAAATTATTAAATACAAGTGAAAGTAGTAAATTATTGAAAAAACATTTTTGATATGTTTTTTTATATATAAATATAAATAAAAAGTCCACCCGAGTGATCAGGAGTAAAAAAAAAACTATAACGGTCCCATCTCAAATAATAATAACAACAATAAATACCTCAAGCAATTGTTTTCAAATGCAAAAAAAGAAATTAAGAGAAATGCAAACAGATAAAAACAATAAATTCGATAAACAATATCCAGCGACACACAAAATCTTAATATTAATTCTTTGCCCTTTAATCCATTCTTAGCCGGGAACCTAATTAATATGGATATATGTTAATATATACAAATATTTTAAATATGTTATATTATTACATTTATTATCAAGTTATTAAATATAATATCGATCAATATGATTACAGTTTTTGTTTGGTAATAAATAAATACAGTCAAATACTGGTCCAATTTTAAATGGATAAAAGTTTTTGCCAGTACATTTTTGAATTATGATAACATTTAACTGTTTCCAATAAAAATAATTGTACGAATGAATACACAATTGTTGAAAGTAATCAAAAAGAATCAAAAAATAATCGTTGAAAATAATCGGATTACTTTTTGATTACTTTAGATTCTTTTTGATTATTTTTTAGTAATCGCCGGTACTTCTGATTATATTTTGATTACTTGTAATCGTAATCAATTAGTAATCAGAAATTTTTTCTTATAGAGTTAAATAATCATTACGATTCTTTTTAAAAAGTAATATAATTGATTACTAATCGTAATCGAAATTTAACAGGTATGGTTTTTTCTACAGGGCATCCTCTTTAATTGGCAGTGTGATAACCGCCACAGTTGCAGCATTTTTTTACGTTGGGGTTGGTTTTAGACTTATCGCAAAGAACTGTACCATGTTATTCACCACTTACTACGCAAACAGGGGGTAAGTAGCAGTATGCCTTAGTATGACCCAATTCTTGGCAGTTTAAACACTGAACGGGTCCGTTTCTTTTGTGCGGCTCCTCTATCGTGATTTTCCTGTACAGGATATGTTTCCAGCTGTAAATAGGATGAGTTTCATTTTTTTTTAGCTTAAAGTCACCGGGCTCTAACTCCACTCTAAATAGTGGTTGCTTAGGCCAGATCATCAGGAAACTTCATCCATAAAGATTTTGGAAAAACTGAAGATATTAAACCAAATAAAACTGTTAAGCGTATAAGAATCATAAGCAACAGCTCTACTTGTAACAATATCAAAGTTTAAACAAAAACATCAACAATAAATAAACAGTGAGTTTATCTCTTCTTACATTCCCCGCTACAATTGATTGGAATTCTTCCAACATTAATTGTAGTTGTAAGCAGGTTAAGAAAAAACAAAATGCAAAAAAACAACTTTTGTCTCGTTTATACTACCACGCTTGATTGCAGCTACGTACAACGAATTTTTTCCTATCACCGAGATCAAACTCTTTATTAGCTCGTTTGAGTTTTGCTCCCTAAGATAAAGCGGGGGAGGCTTGGACGATTTTATCAAGTTTGGTGCTTCAGGGGATTCATCCTCCAGAATTGCAAAACCATTTGGGAATTTATTCTGTCAGTTGTACCATCTTTTAAAACTTGCGGTGCCGAAGCCACTGCTGAGGAGGTAGGGCTATGACCCCGTTTAAGCTCAATGAAAACTTGTACTGGAGGCTTTTGAGAAATTTTTACGTGAGTTACTGAGTTTTCCATAGCGGCTGTTTTGGGGTTAACCGTATCATCACTTATTAAAGTAGTTTTTGGCACTGCGGCAACACTTGCAGTTAACAGATTTGTTATTGTATTTCGATCGACCGTATTTGTAAACAAAGAGGGTGAGAGGGAACGAGTTCGAGTAATAGGTTTAGCCGTTAAGTAATTGCTATCATCGATTCTTTTTTTTGTTTCTACATTTGTTTCGTCGACACTCACTGTAACATAAGCATTTCTTTCATTATGTTTTATTGCTTTTGCATTATACGCATTGATAAGAGTTTTTTTTATTTTGTTTTACTGTTTGTTTAATTGTGCTCTTCTTTTTATTTGTTGTTGAAAAACCCCGAGAATAAAAAAAGAATAAATAAAAACAAGAAATGTTTTTGCTTAAAATGTTTGTATGTATGTATATGTATGTGTGTGCATACATATATTTTTTTTTAATTGTAATTTTTAATATTTTTATTATTGACGTTTATGTTCACTAATTAAGAATTATGTTACAGCGTCCATTCGCTGATATTATAATTTTTTTTTTTTAAAATAATATTATATTATTATAAATACTTATGTATTTATATTAAAAGAAAAAAACCGTATGCCCAGTTAAAAAAACACGTTTGCATTTAACGAGCACGAAACTAAACTGAATAAAAAATATGATAATTTTGTTAAAAAAGTTCACGCAGGGATCGGGTTGAAGTTTGAAAACAACCATTTTTATCTCACGAATACTTTAAAAAATATACACCTGATATTTGTATATATTCCTATACGTATCACTTAAATGCTATTTTGGAATTTTGCACTACTTTAGATTTAAAAATTTTCCTACGGCTTGCAATTCATCGCGGTTAAAAATTCGTTATATGTAAAAACCTATATAAAATACCTTATGCTTAAAGCGATATAAAAATATAAGCAATGATCCGAATTTCATAGATTGTACCATCACTAAATGCCTAGATTACTATCTTTTAAAGGAGTTTTCAAAAATACACCATTTCCAATCAAAATTCATGCAAAATTAAAAAATCACAATATGAGCAGAGAGAGAGAGCAATAAAAATGGTACAAGATACCCAGCAAAAACTTACATTGCATGTCACCAAAATAACAACTAACATGTAGTGTTATTCATTGGATGAATACTTTCAATAAAGTAGAAAAAAATTTTTTTTTATTATTTTTTTTAATTATTTTTTTTTTCTATTTTTTCTTATTTTATTTTTTTTTTCTATTTTTTCTTATTTTATTTTACTTATTTTATTTTTTTTTTTTTTTTCTGTCTCTGGCATGATTCGATCGCGCAACCTCGGTGCTGATAGACTAGCTCACTACCAGCTTGTCTACTGAGGCAGTGTAGTTTTTGTATAAAAAAACTATGTTTTTGACTCAATTAAGAGCGCTTATCAACTCATACACAAGTACTTAGGTATCAGATTATATGTCAGCCATTACTAAACTACTTCTATGTAATGCAGATGGTATGAAGTAGTCATTGAAAAGTAAGTTGTTCAGTAATGGCAAGTCATTACCAAGTTTTTGCTGGGTATTTATCCACTGTGTAAATCATCGCGAACATTAAACTTAAAGTTTATTTCATCAAATAGTATAAAAATTAAAAACTACTAACATAGAATTAATTAATACATGAATATTGTATAACTACAAAAAAAAAAAATATATATAATAAAAAATTTTTCTAAAAAAAATTCTTGGAAGGTTTTAGAAATGTGCTTCCCTGCGTGAGGTTTTTTTTCGCAAAACGACGGGAGACAGGTGTTTTCATTACTAAAATATTATTGGCCACTCCGTGGCCCTAATGCCCTAATGTACATACATTTGTATGTAGGTTTTTCTGGTATAGACTCTGAAATCATCCAACCGATGTGGTCCAAACATGTTTCATTAGAAATTTTCTGAATATTGCTTAAAGGCTTTACATTTCATCAAAACTATGGCGACGACGGCAGGTAGGGGGCAATTTTTGCTCCTTCGAAACTATCTAACCATTTTAATGAAATTTAAAACATGGTAATTTCCCTCTTTGGAAGCTATGTATTATTTTTTTTTTGTCAAAAAAGGACTATGATTAAGGTGACCGTATTTTTCAAACAAAAATAAAGGACATTTCGAAAAGTTGTAAAAATAATTAATAGTATCAAGGTTATTCCAAAGGTAATAAGACAATTCAAAGAATAAGATATTAGCAAGTCGAACTACTAATAATACATATACTTATTTTATTGTCTATAAAAATTCAACAAAATATACCCAGAAATTCATATATAAAAAAAAATATTATGTAAGTCTTTAAAATAAAAAAAAATAAAAAATTTCAAATAATTGAATGAATAGCTTCTTTCACTCAATATTTAGTAGCATTCTTCTATAAATACTTTTATAACAAATTTTATAACTACTTTTTTCTGGATGTATTAAAGTAAAAAAATAATAACTTACTTTTGAATGCGTTTATTTTAGGACTTCCCTTGTAAAACTCATTGGTTCTTTCAGTAGAATTGTAAGTAGTGCTTTAATGTTTTTCTGATAACTCAACATCTTATTTTGTAGGCGAAGTTTTTACTGGGTATATTTCTGTAGAAGTTATTATTTTAAATATGACTGTAAATATGACCAAAATCCAGCACATAGATCATCAAAATAATTTATGCAATATCATCGGGCACCTTTGTTGAGAGAGAAAATATTCTTTTAATGGAACGATCAATTTTAGAATTCGATCTAACGCTGGCATCAATGTTTACCAGCGTGTTTTGCTGTATTAATGTTGGAATTTTGGGGTTTTGGGACAATAAAACTTATAGTTTTTGAGTTTAAAGAAAAAGTCATAATCTAACAAGAGGACAATTCACTAAAAAAAGGACAGTCTACTGTCCTTTTTTTGAAAAAAATCTTAAAGGACATCGTATCAAAAAAGGACTGTCCTTTAAAAAAGGACGAATGGTCACCATAACTATGAGGGAGGGTAGGGGAAAATGTCTATAAATCGATTTTAATGAATTTTTTTTTTTTTTTTTTTTTTTTTTTTTTTTGTACAATTTTCATTCTTTTCCTCTTAAATTAACACAAAACATACAAACAATGGTCAATATTTTCGCACTTTCACAGTAGTAAAAAAAAAACAAATAAGAGTGTTTTATTTGGCTGTGCCTCCATCGACGGTTAAAATATTTCAGGCGTGGGCACTTATAGGTCTATAAATTATTTATCTTTACAAAAACGGATGTAAAGGTTAAAATTAGTTGCGATTTAGACCAAAATATCGAGGGCATATATTAAAAAAAACACAACTCAACTCATATGATGATTTTTCACCACTTGTGGGGAAGGTCGGTCTGAGGGATGATCATCCCTAAGTACTGTTGCTACATTGCAAATGATGCTTGCATATTTCTAAAAGCAGCAGAGGTAAGATAGCTCCAGGTCATAAACAAAAGGCAAGTGGATAATCTAGCTGATAATAAGATAATCTGCTGGTTGCTCTCACACTCTGGGGCAGTTGGTAAAAGTATTGTTTGTCACCTAGCAGCTAAGATTCACGATGAGATAAGGCCATATGGCAGATGCTCATGTTATTCTTGTTCACAGCGGTGTTATTATATAACTGAAATATTATTCCTTAAATAAATAAATTTAAAGTCAATAAAGTTAAAGTTTATTATGAAGTCTTTTTGGGTTTTAGAGGCACATGTAAAAAAGGTTCTCAGGAGATCAAATTATTAATTTATTTACTATTTTAAAGCATATGCAGTGATTTTAACTTTGCCAATAAAACACTTAAACGCATAAATACGAAAACATTACAGTTAATATTGTTTATAACCTTAAAATAAATTTAATTTAATAAAAAAAACCATATCGCACTTGAAAAAAAAGATGTTATTAACTCAAAATGTTATACGTAAATAAAATTATACGTAAAATTAAAATCTACCCCTAAAAATATCGTGCTATTTTGTCTATTTTTTGTTAATGAAACATTTGGCTTAAACATTTTTTGTTTCATATGCCTTTAATGTAAATTTAAAAATTGTTTGCTTCTACTGAAAATTTTAAAATTTTTAAGTTGGTACCCTATTTATGATCAAGTGCGGTAGCACACTTTACTACACACAGCGAACGTTGATGGCAATGAAAAAATTTTTTATTTAAAAGAATTTTAACAAAATTGAATTTTCATTCTTTTAAAATCCGTTGTATCAGCTTTGTTGTCGCCTTTTGTACAAAATTCTACTTTCTTTTGTCTACTTTGACCTTTTTTTCTTCTTCGCTTACACTTTAGTGTTCTTTCTTTAAAAATTATTTTACGCTTAAATGGTCAAATAATAAGAATGAATGTAATGAAAAAAAAAAATATATATATATAAAAAATAAAATAAAAATAAATAAAATTTATGTTATACAACTTCTGTGAGTTCATTACAAGAATTTATAACATCTCGTCGAATAGCAGCAAAGGCAGCAAGGACAACAACAACATCAACGACACTAACAATAACAACAAAACCTCTGTATGAAAACTAAGAAGAATAAGAAGGACGGCGTATGAATGTATAGAACGTGAAAAACGCACAAAAAAACTTTATGAAACGAAATAATGTAGACTCATATTAACTTACATATGAAAAAGTGACGGAGCCCTGCAGTTCTTAAATAAGCGAGAGAAAACTTTAAATAAAAACAAGTCTAGAACTCTGCAATTACATTTCAGTCAAATGGTAACCAGTAAACTGGCCACTACTTCGAATCCTATTGCTTGTCTTTTAAGTAACAAAATGCTAATTTGCACCCCACTTAAAATTTTTAGCACGTCGTTTTAAGCCGATCGACAAGCGATAACGTTATAGTTTCCATACAAATTTGCGCCCCACTAATGGCTAATAACTTAGAGAAAGCTTAAACGCTCAACAGCTGTAAACCAGTGTCCCATGTAATATATGTAGCTTAAAAAATAACATGTGGCAGCACTACGATAAATGTTGTCAAATTCATTGAATTGGTAGTTTAAACGCTAAATTTTATGCGTTTAGAGATGGTTTAAATGTTTACTGAATTAAAGTTTGGCTGGTTTAAACAAATTTTAAAATAAAAAGAGAGTTAACTTGCTCTGATTTATTAGCCCTAAGAAATATTATGCGAACATAAATGTCAAAATCAGTCACTTGTAGTTGTCGTCAGAGGCATTTTGTTGGAATAATTAACAAAGTTATTTGGAGCAAAGCCGCGAATAACGTTTTAGACAAAACAATTATTTTTCAGGAAAGCAAAAAATTTTTTATAAAGGCGAGATAAGTTTTTAATTTTTTGATATAATCAAAACTAGTGATATTAAAAACTTTTATGCAAAAAATTAAGATATTTAAAAATTTTTTGATTAAATGTAAATTTACTGTTTGGAAATTTTTTGATAGAAAAACGTTTCACATCCAAAATCGCGATGTCAGTTTAAACATTTTTCTAGTGCTCAGAGCATAATTACCAGTGTCGATTAAAACTTTATTTCACGATTCTCAACAGAAAGTGTGAACGTAAAACGTGTTTTATCACACTTTTATCTGCTCTGGAGCGATTTTTAGTGGTATGCTCTTATTTTTCCTATTTTATATGCATTTCTGCCAATTTTTAACATTTTATTTTCATTACCTTTTTCGACAAATAAGTCGATAACTAGTGGGGCGCTTATGAGAACGATAATGAATGACTTGTTGTCGCTCACTTAAGCTGTCGATCGACATCGTAGGCCAGGCTGTCAATGATTTGCGTTTGTTATTGCATACGATTTCAACCAAACGTTTTTTGTTCTAAGAATTACCAAATGAGAAATACCGGGATATTTTAATCGAGTATTGAATTTGACATTCTAAAGTTTTTAAAATATTAACAGTATTTTTTAGTTAGTTGACCTGTAAAGTATACATATACAGTGTATACTCTAGGAAAATTTCAATGTATTTCAAGGCATTTTTTCGCAAAATCTTCAACGTAGCTTTGTAGGTTTTGTGGCAATTAATGGAAGTTACTGTCCGTTTATCGATGTTGTAATATTTTATTTAGGCAAAATATTTAAACTATACCAAATGAATTTGGAAAGAGGACGCGATCCCTGACTAAGTAACCGAAATAATGACGTAAATGGCAGCGCTATATGTATAAAAAAAAACAAAAAAGCGCTGTATTTCGGAGCGTTGCAAAAATATTTTTTCCCTGTTTAGGAAATTTCATTCATTCTAGGGAGTGACTGGCACAAGTTTTTCTTTTTTTTTAAAGGAGGCCAACCCTTTTTAAAGCCCTTATGACCAGTGTTTGAAAATAAACACTAGATATCGCTCCTTAGTGTTCGGTTCGGTAGATTTGTGGAGAACACAAACACTAATAGTGTTTGTGTAGAAAATCATTAAAGAAATAACGTTTCCCTGTCATCTTTCGAACGCAAAAATAATACTGTTTTTATTAAACTCAACAAAAAATGAGAGCATTTTATTCCGTTCGTTTTTTTTTTTTTTAATCCGCAAACTTTAATGTGTTCGGTTCGGCACATTAATTAATGGCTGTAAAAAAAACCAAACATTTTTTGCAAAAACAAAATACACATACAAATAAGAAACAAAAAGCCAGCAAAATAATTTAACACAAACAAAACATATACACAACACACACACACACGCTGTTCGTTGTGCGGTTGTTGCTAAAATTTGTTGTCTGTTATTTTTTTATCAATGTAAAAAAAGAAGAATGATTGAACATTAAAATATAATGTTTGTCTACAGTATCACTACAATTGTTCTGCTTTTTGACGAAGAACACAACATTATATAATGTTCGGCTCTTTCTTGAAAATAGTTACGTACGGTATTAAGGGTTGTGTCCGTCTACACAATCACTAAAAAACAGATTTCGTTCTTGCGTGTGTGAGCCGAAAGCTAAATAATGTACTGTTTATTTTTCAACATTGCTTATGACACTTAGGCCCGTTTTCACGACTTAGCGATAGCTAAATGTAGGAAGTTATCGAACAGATAATGAGTTTTTAATTATCACAAGTTCTCTTTAACCTAAAAGTGAAGGATAAGCTAAAGAGAGGAACGTTGTATCTTTAACTTTTGTCGTAAGGTTTAGATTTGAGATTGCCATATTATATTCACATATTTTCTATATATGGCAACTCCAATTATACGTATATTTTGTAAATGTAAAAAAAGTACGTAGTTGCCAGTTCGTATTTTTATTTTGGCAAAAATAATCGGTATTTTCTTTAGTATTGCAACTTTTTTAAAAATGTTAAGTTTATTTTATACATAAGTTGTGAAAACGAAAAATAGTTAAAGGTAACTTTATTCCTCACTAGTGCTAAAGGTAGCGTTAACTATATCGAACTTTAAAGGTAAGTCGTGAAAACGGGCCTTAATTTTTTAGTCATTAAATTGATTTAGAATAGATAGAAAGAAACAGTAAATGTTGGAAAAAGCAAAATATAAAAAAACAAACAAAAAGCATTAAGTAGCTGAATTTGCCCATAAACCGCTGATTTAGCAACACTTTTAATATTTCAAGCTTGAAATGTCAATTTTAAGTTGAACAATTTTACATATTGTTTGACAACTTAACTGTTTATCGATAACTTCTTTAAAATGTTTGACATTTTGCTATTTATTTTAATTTTTTATTTTTTTCAATAATTTTCTTCGGAACGTAGTAACATCTTTGTATATAATATATTAACATAAAATTACCTTTCCAAGGTATGAATGGTTCTTACCAAAAGAAAGCGGTTGATATATCGACGCGCTTTCAAATACTTTTGCCCTTACGTGGACTGCGGATTTGAGATTCTAGACGGCTTGTTGCGATAGTTTAATTACATTATGCAAAAAATAACAAGATACCAATATATTTTGCTCTTTAATGAATATTTTTTTTTTTTTTTTTTGTTTAAATAAAATTAAAATAAATAGTTAATAAGATTTCTTTGTATTCTGAATTACAATTGACGATTTCTGACTTAGAATTGACGCTTTCTGGAATGCAATTGACAATTTGTGATTTAAAATTGACGCTTTCTGAATAACAATTGACTAATCAGAATTACAATTTACGCGTTCTGAATTTCACTTGACTAATCTGAATTATAATTGACGCTTTCTGAATTACAATTGGAAAGGGTGTAGCTTGGAAAAATTTGTTAAGGTTAATTTAAGCGTTTACACTGACTGTATTGAAATATTAAATTCAAGTGCAGTGGTGGCAATTATACAGTCTGAAAACGAGATACGTGTAGAAACATCTGATTTCATAAATTCTTTTGATTAAGCATTGGTCAGTGTCCGGTGATAGGACGTTTCTCTGTTCTTGTGTCGTTGTTTTGGAAAATAGTTTTTTTTTAAAGGGAACTCTAAGTTTTTCTGCCTCGACACCTGTTTGGGGATCCCTGCTCTAAACATTTTATTACTGGGTGTTTATTGTCAATCCTTAGAGTATAAACACAAAACAGAGCAAATAACAAAAATAAATCCATAAAAAAATGGTCACGTATTTGGGAAAAATATTTTTTTTTTAATTTTTGTCATCAGCAATGAAACTTACAAAGTGTAAATGAAGTAAATTCCAATATACGCATAACAGCACCAAAGGAATTCATTCCTTTATTTATTTACTTCATTTAAGGACACTGTTGTTGTTGTGGCTGATTTTGTTGGTTGCTTCTTGTTATTTCAGGCGCTGCTCAAAATGTTTTAGAGATGAACTTGTAGATGGAAAACAAAAAAAAAAAAAAAAAAAAAAACACAAAAAAAAAAATAAATAAAAAATGCTGTATTAATGTTGTGGTGTTTCTTGGGATTATGATTTGAGCCACAGAAGGAATTGAATACTTTCCTTATGGCTGTGTGAGTGTGTGTGTGTGTGAGAATGCGTGTCTTTATGTATTCTAAGTATTTATTTTAATTAATTTTATGTATTTTGTTTGTTTGCAATAGTGTTAATATATCTGTTTGTACCTCAACGATTGTCTGAATATTTCCTTGTAATTACAGTTTATTTCACTTACATACACAAACACTTTTATGTTTGTCTGCCATAACAACATGTAAGGACATGCACCAATCTGTTTGTGTAAAAAAAGATACAATTTTTTTTTTAAGTTCAGTTAAACAAAAAATAAAAATATGTATGTACATTTCCCTTTGCAACATCTGTTCTGACCGTGTTGTATTGTGTAGGAAATTAAAATTACATGCATATTTAAGGAACATGAGTTTACATTTTTATTTTTTTTACTACAACTTTTATGCAACTGTGTTTTATGTGTTTTATGGTTTCTCCTTCAGTGCGGATATTAAATTTATTTTTAATAAATATTTTTAAATTGTGTATTGATAAGAAAAATTTATTATAGATACCCACACCACTATCAGTAGAGCGGATATAATGCGTTTGTTCTGATCTGTGCAACACATAAAAATATTGGTTCTAGACCCAGCTATAAGTATCGACTCAGAATCACTTTTTAAATAGATGCAACGAGGTCCGTCCGTCTTGCTCGTTGTTTGCGATGTAAACGTTGCAATGTACAGGTTGCAATTTTTAACATAATTTAATGAAATTTGGTGCTCTAGTTTTTATTGTCATAAGGACAAAGCCTATTGAAAACGCTGAGAAGCGGTCAATAATTTAATATAGCCCTCAAACAAGCTTATTTCGGGAAAAGAGTATTTGTGCCCATAAGTCATCGTATTATGATAACTCTTATAATTGGTTAAATTTTATATCGAACTCTTGTTCCGGTAGGCTCAGAACTAACGAACAGATATCATATGGATATGAACATTAGGGCGCGCTAAATTTCCCCAGAAATGCTCCGTGGCAAAAAATTACACAGTGGAAAATTTAAGGCAGATTGCATCAGCAGAAGGAGTGCCGAATTCATCCACAAGTGTCTGGTGCTATTTTGAAATTCGGCACTTTGAGGGAGTTAACGGATATAACCTGTAATTTGGAACTTCTTTGTCACCCCATCTATCTTTTGAGTCAATAAACATAGAAATAAAGATTATACCAAGCTCGAAACTAATCTAAAAAATACAGAAATAAATTTGGTACTTTTTTTCAAATTCAAACGTATAACTTTGTAACTTTTTTACAAAACATTTTTTCTCATTTATTGACGTACACATTATCAATTATGAGTTCCCACTACAGTATTGAAATTTTCAACACTTCATTGCGGAGAAGAAAAGTATAAAAAAGGGTAAATACAGGAAATTAAATTTCTATAACATTGAACTTTAAAAACAAATCAGCTGTCAATCCATATTGCACCGCAAATGGCGCTGGATTAGTCACACGCTGCGCAATCCTTCAAACGACACAGTTAAAATTGCCATTGACTTTAACCCACCTGATGGGACCCGAAGGATAGACAGAACGTTACGTACGCTCAAAACTTTCATGACAAATTTAAGTTACATACATACAGTAAAAATTCGATAATCTGGATAATTGATTGCAGACCCCAATCCGGAGTAGCGAACTATCCGGATTACCGAATGTATGTATTTATTAAAAATTATAATAATTCATAGCAAAATTAAACATAAATATTAATTTGTACAGTTCAGTTAAAATAAAAAAATACAGTTTCAACAATTTTTACTTTATCTAAAATAGATAAAGTCTTGTATGCTCTCTTCACTGAAGGCATATTGCATCAATACTAAACTAGAAACGCATGTGCAAACATCTCATATCACACTATTCAAGGCGAATTCATTTTTCAGGTGGCGTTGAAAATACAGCTGTGCTACTTTTTTTCTTAATTAGAGAGAGAAATGTTAAAAGTTCCTTGTGGTTTTGACATATGGATCAACGAAAGCAACAAAAAAATACATTGTTGTGTTTTTGGTGTTGTTACTTGTTGTAGTATCGACACCACCGTTTACATGAATTCGCCTTGACACTATTGTAACTGTATTTTTCAGAGCATACTGTGATTTCAAAAAAAAAAAAAAATAAATAAAAACGGGTGTTATTCAATCTGGACTATAGAATTGCAATCAATCCGGATTATAGAATACGCAATGAGCTGCATTATTCTGTCCGGATTACCGAATATTCCGGATTAGTGGAGTCCGGATTATCGAATTTACACTGTATTTTAATACAAATTTCAAACAACTTCGTTATTTTATAGCTCTTTCCTTTCTGATTTTAACAGATTTTTAAAATTTTTTTGTAAGAAAGGTATTCAAATTGCCTTTCTTATTGCTGAATATTCAAATTTTTGCCGATTGATAGCGCAAAATTAATTTTTATTGAAAAATGCATCAAAACACTCAAAATTTTGAGATTCTTCAATAATTTTAAACAAAAACGGTAATTTCGACATAATTTTCAAAAAGTCGCAGAACAAAAAAAAGTTGCTGCTGAAGCCCTAAAGGAGCATTTTCACCAATTAAACAGTTATTTTTCGCAAAAAGTCAATTTTGGCAAATGGGGGATTTCATGTCAAATTTTAAATCGATGTCTTCCGATTTGTATGAAATGAGCACCAAGGTTAGTCCTATTGTATAGTAGTTTAGACACAAGTTTTCAACAAGATCGGCAAAAAAGTTTCTGAGTTAGAGGGGGTCAAAGTTTGACATTTTGGCCATACAGGTGTTCTTTCTCATCCATGTAACTTATTACCTATTGATGTTAGCAAAATTTGTCCCAAGTAGCTTAGATATTTTTTTTTTTGTTTTTTAAAAAATTTTTAAGATTTTTTTTTATGTATTAAAAACTTTTTAGCTTGTGGGCGAATACAATGTATCAATTTTCTACAATTTTTTTTCTGTTATGAAGAACATTTCTGAGAGGATTTACGATCTAGACTTTATCTAGAAATTATCCCATACATATGAGGCACACCCTAATTTACATAGATAGGACATCTAGACAATTTTTTGTCACAAAGAAGTCTTATAACAATCTTTACCTAATAATATAAATTCTTTTGGCGGGTCTCTGAATGGCCATGGTTAAACTGTAAATACCAGGGCTGTGGAATCGGAGTTCGAAGATTCGAATTTGAGGTTTTTGTACTGGAGTCGAAGTACCCACAAAAACTCGCGACTACGACTCCAAAATTTTTCGGCAAAACAAATTTTCGAATATTTTTTGTGAGAACGTGTCCTGATGATCTGGCTAAGCAACTAGTGAAATGCGCATAGGAACTAGCTTATCCCCCAACAAAAAATTTCAGTGTTTTTATCAAGAAAACAAATTGTGAATTAAGCGCGACAAACAAAATGTTATTAATAAAAAATTTTGTAATCCCAAAAATTACTTTGATAATTTTCCAAAAATTTAAAAATTTTGAAGTCAGAAAATAAAGACTAGTCTATTTTTCATATCACACTCGGGTTTAATTAAACATGTATATAGAGACAAAAAACTATTTTCTTTTTATATGTTTTCTTTTACTAATACAAAGGGAGATTCAATTGAATTTTGTTACCAAAATACTCGGGAAATTAATTTAAAATTTTTACACTACGAAGGTATGACCACTGTACATCGATTTCTTCCAAAAAGTGAAAATTTAAAATTTTTTAGTTGACTTTCTTTAGAGGAACCAGTGCGATACGGTAATTACTATTTTAATGCTCAATGCGAAACATGTAAGATTTTATATTTTTACAGAATCATTTTCTCGCTGTTTTTAACAATTTAAAAGGTACTGCATTAAAAAAAGAGTTTAGAGCCAAATAAGACCAGTCTAGTATACATTTAGCATCAAGGTTAGAGTAGGAGTCCCAGTTGGAGTTGAAGTCGGAGTCGGACTTAAAAAATGTCAGCGGTTGTTCAGTGTAAATGCTGCAGTGTAGACTGTCAAACGGCCCAGCCTGACCGACTATACTTTCTGTCTGTTTTTGCTCATTATGATTAATTTAAAATAAATTAAATTAGTAAAACAATCCTAAAACAAAAGAAATACCAATTAAGCAATTAAAATTGTATGCCATTTTAAAAATGAAAAAAACCCAAAAATTTAATAACACTATTCAGTCTTTTTAGACCTCAAGCTAAATTGTTTTAAAATAATTAATTTTATAATACAATAAACATATTTTTTCCATTTTTCTACTATCTTTATTTAAGCAGTTAATGTTAATTTACATAATTAAAATTATAATCCATTGTGCTCGGTTGCATTTTTCTCCACAGGGTTCAGTCAAAATGACCAGATAGTACTGCTGGTATTTACCAACAACAACAAAATAAGTAATAGAGGTTTTTTCATCAAATAAAATAAGACCCAGAGACTTTTCATTGCAATATTAAGATAAAAACCAACAACGAAAAGTATAAAAGTATTAGATAAACTAGAACTTAATAAAAAGTAAAAAGTATAAAACGGCTCAAGGAGGAGCCGTTGGAAACGTTTTCTCTTTTTTACTTTTTACTTTAGGGGACATTTTTTTAATGAATTTATTAAATAGGGGAGATTTAAAGACACCATATAGAAATTAATATAATAGAAATAAATGTGTGCACAGTATGAATAGAATAAGGGATATTAAGAATTAAATGTATGAAATAAAACAGAGCGATAAAACTTTTAAAACTAATTAAAATAAAATTTAATAGAGGCAAATAGCATTTTAATTAGGAAATTTTTTAATAGTAATAGTAAAAGGTGGTGGTATAATATATTTATTATATAAATATATTCAACTTCAGGTTCGCCATATAATGATAAATAATTTCCTTTTAATTTTAGGTCAATAAAACTTTTGGATGATGTAAGATAAGGTACCTCTGTCTTTCCTGACTGGTCTTTAGCCGACCAGTTTCTTCAGCAAACAGGGCCAGGATCTCCTGGCAGGATCGCCCATATAATTTATTTATTATAGTTGTTGCAGGCGTTAACGAAATCTTTAAATTGAAATTAGTTGAATATTTTTATATTAATTGATATAATATTTTAATTTAAAATTAAAATCATTTTACACCTGATTTATATAAGATATTTTAGGAATCTTATAAAAATCAGGTGTTGTAATAAAGTGGTTTCACTTTACTTAATGGGTTTGGAGTTTTTAACAAGTAATGATAATTCGTTTTAATATAAACTATTTCTAGTTCGAATAAGGCAGAAAAGTCGCCAGTATTCGCCCTCAGATTTGCTAGTCACAGTAGTCCACAAAGGTCTTCGTGCGTCTTAAGCCCCTATCACACTACATTTTTTATTCATTGAATTGATATAGAATTGATAGAAAGAAACAGTAAGTGTTAGAAAGAGCCAACTATAAAAAATGCAAGTAAATTTTTTTTTAGTTTTTCTTTTGTTATGATTTTGTTTATTTTATTAAATGTTGTCAACTTTTTGTTTATGAAAAACATAAAAACAAAACAAATAAAAAGCGGTAAATCGCTGAATTTGCCCCTAAACCGCTGATTCAGCAACACTTTTAATACTTCCAGCTTGAAATGTCAATTTTAAGTTGAACAATTTTACATTTTCTTTTGAGTTCAGCTGTATTTTATAGCAAACTGTCAAAAATTTTATAAAAGTTATCGATAAAAAATGAAGATATATCTTCATGACAGTTTGCTATATATCTTAATACAGCTGAACTATTTGCACTTGGTAAATTTTTCGACTAAATTATATTTGCACTGTTCACCAAAACTTGAACAATGCATTGAAAATGTAGTGTCATAAGGCCTTTAGCAATTTTATTTATTTATTTAATAAAACAAATTAAAAAAATCTTTATTTAAAACTGATCTTTATTATATGACTGTCGCTATACGAATGAATAAAATATGATTACAATAGTCGTCTAGTTACTAGACTCTTCTATAGAATATAAAAGTTAATACAAAAAAATATAATGAGAGCGAGAGCAAGTGATATTGTTTAATCTCTTTTAGGGCCATTATTACAACTTACAAATAGTTATTTTTAGGATGCTATCTGACAGATAAATAGTTTTTGGTTTTTACAAGTTAACATTAACCTAAAAAGTGACTGATAAGCTAACATCAGGTTTGTCCTCATGGTAACTTTACAAGTGAACTTTAAGAACTTGAAGATGCCATATTTTCTGCTGAAGATATGGTAACTTCAATGATAGTCTAAAATTACTCAACTTTTTCAAAAAACACAATTTAACACAAAAAACAAAACAATTTACCATTAAAACCAAAAATAAAGCACAAAAATTTACTTTTGTTTTTAATTAATAAATAAAACAAAACTAAGTCGTTGCCACTACGTATTTTAAACAACCAAAAGTAGTCGGTATATACTGCAATGTTGCCACAGTATATAAATAACATTTTTTATTTTATCGGACAGTTGTAATAATGGAAAAACTTATTGGTCACTTTATCGTTCAAGATAGCTATTGTTCACGTTAACTATCAGCAACTTTATCATTAGGTTGTAATAATGGCCCTTAGTGATGTGCATAAATATTGATAATCACTTGTTTTGATTAAATTATTAGGGTGTCCAATGCAAAATTAAAACGAATCATACATAAAATTATTAATGAAATTAAAACAATCATAAGGAAAATAATAAGAATCAGTTAATTATAATAATGAAAAATAATCATATTTAGTAAAAATAAGGTTAAATAAAAATACTAGTTTTAGTTAAAGCCGGCTACAAATCAGGCTGCTACAGTGTATATTTGTTTGCTACGCAATCTCGTTCAAACTGCTGAGCAGATCTTGATGCGACGATTTAATATTATAGATATATTATTATATTTTTAGCGGACTTTTACTCCAGAAGGGCATTAAATGGTGAAAAAAGGGAAGTTAGCGTGAATCGTTCTATGCCTTAAAATATGAGCAGTTCTTATATTTCCCCACAAATTTCGCATTTTTTAATTAAGACACTTAATACATTTCTATATGATATAAATCCCTTTCTAACAACACATTTAAAATTCTTAATAAACGAGGTTTTGCAAATTTTTATTTACAGTAAGAATTCTGCAGGGAGTTACGGTCAATAAAGTGTAAATGCATTTCCTTTGAACATTTTCGAAACAGTCAACTGACCCCTTGACATGTTGTTTATTATCCTTGACTGTGAACATTATATTATACAACAATCAACCATATTTTAAAATTTTAAATTAACTTTTTTTTATATATTATTATACCCTAATGGCTCTATTGTATTCATTAACGACAATTATGTCACCATAACTAATTTAATCTAACTGTCTAAATGTTAAGGCAATCAATTTAATGAGTTTTGTTTGTTCCCGCTGTTTGTTGCTTCCTAAGAAATCAATATGTTTACCAGGACACCCAAACATAGAGGGTGGCTCGAAAGAAACAAAGGACTTTACACAGAAAACATTTGTACCAAAATATTTTTAATTTAATCAAGTAATGCTGTTTCAAAAAATTTTTTTCATTGCACCAATTAATTTGGCTTACACTTATACTTACACTAGGCTTATTGGTATCCCAACAAACCACAACGTTTAAGAAATTACTTATAACAATCTTAGGTAAGCTTATGTAAGCTTGTTTTAAGTTATTTCTTAAACGTTGTGGTTTGTTGGGTATATAAGCATATATGCATGCATATGTGTGTATGTACACACAAACATTAAGACGTTTTGTGTTCTATTAAAGCTTCAAACAATTTTTAATTTGATTCAATTAACTGTGTTTAATGAAAAAAATATTTCGATTTGTATTTATGTACACATGTAATACCAAATCAAAGTTACTTCTTTAATCGAATCAATTAAAAATTTAATTGATAAAAATAGCACACTTTAATTGATTCAATTAAAAATTTAATAGATAAAAATCATAAAAAACAATTACATTTTTGATTGTTAATCATCACATTTAATTGAAAATGAAAAGAAAAATAATTATTTTTTTAATTAGGTCAATTAACTAATTTTGTTAAAAAAAATTTTAAGCTCAATTATTTACTTAATTGGGCCAATTAATAGACTTCTTTAAAAACTATATAAAAAAATTTTAATTTATTTAATTAAAAAAAAGCTTGCGTTAATTAAAACTAAACAGCAATAAAAGCTCGAACTTACAAATGTGTTGATTGATATGATCAATAAATTTATAAATAAAGAACTAAATGGTATATAACATTGTTAATTTATAACGATTTTTATAATTTTTTCTTTAGAAATTGGGAATAGAAGAGATCGCTATTGAAGAGGAAGGTTGAATAGCTGAACGAAAGAAAATATTGATTGTTATGATAGCGTTATTAATAACGGTTTTAGGCGTACTAAACTGTTTTCCGGGAGTAGGGTTTATATGAGGGCTAGGGTGAATTGTGGACCGATCTTCATGAAATTTCACAGTGTGATTTTCAGTCGATTAAAACGAACATTTGCAAAATTTCATATAATTTCGTGCATTGCTCAATCATTTATGTTAGGTTTTGTAACAAAATTATTAATTTTTTAAAGTGGTGGTTCCACATTTTAATTCATAACTCTGATCCTACTAAACCGATTTGGCTGGATTTCAATAATTCAATAATAGGATAACTAAAAGCATTTTGACAACCAGTTTTTTTTATTTCTTTTGAGTTTTTCAAAAGTGAGCGTGTTTTCAACAGACGGACATGGCTAAATCGACTTAGAATTACTCAAGGAGCCAGAATAGGATCTGAGATGAATAATTTTGGTCGGTTTTAGGAAATATACAACATATATTTATTTTAACAAATTTAGAACACTGGTCGCAAAGCAGACAAGTGCAAATCTATTAGCTTTTTTACCAATTACGTTAGAAGCAAGTTACTTTAACGGTGTTAGTTTTATAAAGAATAGTTTTGTTACCTTATTCGAGCTTACCAAGTCAGATACCGTTTAATTTTCCTTTTTAAAAGCTTTTCATAAACAAACAATATTCCTTATATAAATTTACATATTATTCAAATGTTTATTCTAAGTCAAATTACAATCCTCAAAAGCTTTTATACTTTAATAGTCTTATTAGATACCAGCAGAATGTAATGCATTTTCTGGCCCGCTACGGCCTTCGTCATAGAAAACAGAAAATATTCCTAGAAAATATTGAAGGAACAAGACTATTTAAGTAAAAAAGCTTTTGACTTAGAATACACATTCGAATAATATGAAAATGTATATAATGAATGTTACTCACCATGAGAAATAAATTCCCAGATTCTATTTGTTTAAATAATTAAGTTTAATACAAAAGATTTACAATAGGCACTATCCAGTTATTTGTTACAAAGAAAGCTAACAAAGGTCGTAGCGGGCCAGAAAATGCATTACATTCTGCTGGTATCTAATAGTTGTATAAATTTTCTTTACAATTTACTTCATTGCTAGCCAAAGGATAGCTAAAGTCAGCCTCGTAACAGAAATATACAAACGAAAAATTCTAATAGTGCATAGAAAATATTCCTAGAAAATATTGAATACACCTTATTATTTCATATAAAAAAATGCAATAAGTTAAAGAGTTGCACCTTACGTATGCGGAATAAAATATGGACCGGCACAATAGCAGTAATAAAAGATTTTAGGCCCGTTTTTACAACTTACCGATAGCTAAAGGTAAGATTTTATCGGCCGTATAAAAAGTGTTCCATTCTTACAACTTTACTTTAACCTAACAGTAGTGCCATTAACTAACTTTTATAAAGACTATCGTATCGTTAAAATAAATATAACGAAAATTTATCGAATATGCTATTCAGTAAAATTTTTAACGATTTTCGCTGTCGTTTGAAGTTAACTGTTACTTTAAGCAGTTTTTTTCGTTATTTAAGCGACAATAATTAACGTTGTGTTTATTTGATCGATAAAGCGTTTTTTATATGCATATGTGTGTGTATGAACAAAAATAAAATTCCTAATTCAAAATTTACAAAAAAAAGCAAATAAGAACAAAAACAAAATTCTATATGTAAAATTCAGAATGCATTTGAATGAAAAAACATGTGTAACACGGAGGGTTAAGAACAATTTCATTTGTTTTTATTTTATTCCTCGTTTTTTTTTTAACATTTTGTAGACAAAGATGTTACAAAAACACAGCTGTATACTCTCGTTAAAAAAAATTTAAAAATCACACTATCGTTACTGTAAGCGAATATATATGTCGATAAGTATTACGATTGTCGGTTCGTTAAAAGTTAGTGAATCGCACCACATGTAGGATGATACTTAATTTACTTTATCGCTCACTTTTGGTTAAAGTTAAGTTTTAATAATGGAACACTTTTTATAAGGCCGGTTAAAGTCTACTTTTAGCTATCGGTAAGTTGTCAAAACGGGCCTTAATTAGGTATTAAATCAGGTATTAAAAATACAATACACATCTTGATATAATTTTAAAAACAGATATCGAGACACATTGGTAGGCTTTTTTCACCCTACGCATATCCTCTTAAATCCCCTTTATGTGTATTTTCTGTTTCATCCATTTTTGTTGAATAATAAAACAATCTACACTCGACAGAAAAATCAATCCATCCGTACTCAAATCAATCCAAAGCAGTATTAATAGTACGATGAGTACGAATTTTCTTTAATCAAGTACAGAAAGATTGATTCAAGTACGGATAATTCAAGTGCGAAATTGTACTTAACTTATCAATATTCAATTCGTACTTGAAATAATCCGAAAATGAGATTGATTTAAGTACTATAGTGATTAATCCCGAATTCGTACTTGAAATAAACCATAAGTAAAATTAGAAGGAGAATTTTATTATGATTGATTTACTTACTCGTTTAACACCTTACATAATTTCAATTATAAAACACCAGCATCATTTCCGATATGGCTTTTACTTTAAGTACTTAATTTATTTTTATTTTTTTTTAATTTTTTTTAATTGTTATTTTTATTTAATATCAACAATATTATAGTTACTGTAAACATATCAATGTTTATCGCAATTATGAATTTGAGTATTGTTGACCGAAAAATAATTATTTTTCTAACAACTTAATTATGATAACTTTCTTAACATATTATATTTCTCACAACCATATCATGATATTTAATAGCCATAACATGATAACTTTCTATACATTTATCATATTATGTTAAAGATTTAATCAAACTATTTTTACTCTAATCATATTATGTTAGCGCCATTTGTAAAATAATTTTGAAGAAGTTGCGACGTTTTTTTTTATTTGTGTGCGGTTAAACAATTAAAAGATAAAATTCCATAAAAAAATAAGTTTAAAGAAATTAAAAAATTAAAATATTAGCGGAGTTCATTCAAGTATTAGTGATGTAATAGTGCAAATGCAAAATATCATAGTTTTTTGTAAAATCCAACAACAAAACACACAGAGATTTCGTTATATTTTAAAATATGTTACGATATTTCTGTGGTTTTCATGGGCAACCGCGTATGTCTTAAAACAAATTGTTCAGGAAAGCCGAAAACCCATTCTAGATCAAACTATGGGCTAGGTATTGCACATTTTAAACTTTGTCATTACGTTACAAAACGGAATTGATCCATCTTTTTTCAAAAAAATATAAAGAGCGTTCAAAATTAGGCAATATGGCATCAACATCTTAAAATCAAAAAAATGGACACACGCGGTTGCCCATGAAAACCACAGATTTTTCATTTGCTCTTTTGCAAGCCTTATACTGAACTCCGCTATTTGAATAACATTAAGAAAAATTGTAAAAAGCCACAAAATAAAAAATCGATTCAAAAATATTTAAATTTATTTTGTATTTTTATGACAGCTATGAAAGGTGCTGTATCATAATATGATTGCTTCTAAATTTATTATGATTAACATGATGATAATATGATTACTTCTTAGCTTATTATGATTAACATGACAATAATTTGATTACTTCTTAACTTAGTATGATTAACAGAATAATAATATGATTATGGGAAAAATATTATGATGACATATTACGAGTATATTGAGTCGTAATATGTTTCAATAATAATCTTAATATGGTGACTACAATCATAATTCTTATCATAATATGTTGCTCTTAGAATATGTTTACCACAACCATGTTTTTTCTTTGCGTGTAGTATCTGCAACAAACTTTGATAAGTTAAATGAGATTAAAATGCTCACTTTTTAATTTTACTCTGGGAGTGGCACTACCAACGAAAAGTTTAATCTTTTTATACTTGTTTAGGATTGTTTAAAGTACGTTTTAGTGTTAGTCGTACTTAAATTTTTGAGAACGACACGTACTTAAAGTAAGTATAACAAACTTAATTTATCCCGAGTGTTTTTCTTTCTGTGTGGGTTTCTTGGTCCCTCTCCCTTTTTATAGAAATTTTTGTTTTCAAATTCACCGAAAAATTTTCAATTAGTGTCCATTCATGACCTTCCATTGTAAAGTAGCTTCCATCCCAGTTTGTAACAAATCCCGTAAAAAACTGCATTCATTTGCTAATGCACGATAAGATTTTGCAGTACATAAGGCAATGTCTGCCATCAACATAGCTTGAGTTTGGTTGCATTGCATCAAATATTTTTACCAGATCGTCGTTTTCTATTTAACGGGTTTCCACTTTCGAAAGCTTTTAATCAGGTATGTGATAGAACTCGTTTTAGAACACGAAACGTTTTAAAATCGATAAAAATCGTTTGCAGTATTTTAAAAAAATTGATATCTAATACATTTGCTTTTTACTGCCCGTCTATATTCTTTTAAATTTTTCATTTAGAATTCAGAAAAGAGATTTTTCAAATATTTGAAGGGACAGATGGGCAAGGTCCTTCCAAGAAAATATGTGTAATGATTTTTAATGTTAATTTTATTGCTATGTAGTCAAAAATTAAATCTGGGCGGGCGGTCACGGCTACACTGAACCAAAAATCCAATGAAAATGTGCGTTAAACAAACGAATTACGTTTTCGTTGGCTAAACGAATTATTCGTTAATATAATGAAAATAATACCTAATAAAAATAAAATTAAATTAAAATTAACGTACATTTTCATCGGATTTTTGATTCAGTGTAGTTTATTATATAATTTCTATTTTAATATTAAATCGAAAAAAAGCAAACGCAAGAAAATATGGGAGAGCCAAGTCATAAACAGCCCTTTTTTATAGAAATAATTGTTATTTTTGATTTTTATTATGTTTTCGGCAGAAATAATACAGGTCCATTCTAACTGATTCTTATATTTATTGGCATTCTAAAGCCATTATTACAACTTGACGTTAGCCATGTATTATCTGTCAGAAAGCGTTTGTTATCTACCCGATAAGAGCTAACACCAAGCTATAATAATGGCCCTAATTACCGTTTTTATAAAACATTAAACATTTTATAATAAAATTAATATTTTGAAAGTAAATTATTATAAACATTTAGTAACAGGCATGAGTTCATTTTCCTACTACAAAAAAAAACTCACACACAAACACAAACTATAGTAGCCATAAATGATTGATATAAACGATATGAGCAATTCATTATTTGTAATGATGTTGAGAAAAAGACAATGAAAAATTATTTATTATAATGATCACATAAGTTTCACAGTTTTTGAAATATTTTTGATTGTAATTTTCTACTTTTTGTTTTGTTTTTTCTTTTTGTTTTCTGTTTTCTATTTCTCTCTATTATTTCACGCAATCTTTAAAACATTTAGAGAGACTGAATGATTGAGATGGAGGATGGTTGGTCAGTAGTAAATATTTATTATGGTCACATTAAGTTAATGAGATACTTTTTGACTTTAACTCCAGCTACTGAGAATCTCACTGAAGTGAATATTAGAATATATTCGAAAAAACAAAAATATTTTGTAGATTAGTAAGAAATAAGAATCGTCTTTGTATTCATTTTAGTTCTAATTTGGAAAATATGCTTTTATTAACATCAAATTCTTTTTCTTTTCTTTTGCCTATTTCATTTAATTCATTAATTTTTCTTACCACTTGTATGGAGTGCTACTGACTACTGCTTTGGAAATCATCAGCTTTAACGAGCAGTCATTAGAGAGGATTTGTAAATTGTTAAGAGAGTTATATTATTGCTGCAAAAACGGAATATAACTTAATATCTTGTTAAATATTTTGCCATTGTTAAAGGAAATTCTTTTATTTAGTTATTTTTTTTTGTTTATTTTGAGAAAATTTGGCATGATTTTGTTTAAAGGGTTGGTGGGTGTAATTTATTTAATGGATATGGCAATAGCTTAACCCGATTGTGTAAAATAGCAGAGGCTTATGACAAGCACTTTATTGCGTCACGCAAACGCATTAAGGAAATGAAAAGGAAATTACAAATGGCATTTTATTTGGAAACGGAAATACTTTAAGTAAAATATATGGATGAACATACTTACACTGACATAAGCACTGGGTTCTCCTGCTATTAACATAAATATGTACATGGAAAACCTAATAAGAAAACAGTCTATTAATTATTCTCAAGCATACACAGTTCTCAATCCGGTTGGTTTTATCAACAGAATATTTGAGTAGATCCATAATTACAAAACAAAAAGACAACCCAACATATTTTTTATTCAGACCTATAAAAGATTTCTTTGCATCAAAAAAGTTTATTTAAATCATACGAATATTTTTTTATTAAAAACGACATTTTTGGATATTTGTTAAAAAGTTTATGGATGTGAAAATGCGAGAGGTTTGAAAAAGTTTTAAACGTTTTTTGTGAAACATTGGTAAAATATAAGTTCATTTAGGGCAACTTGCCGATGGTTAAAGTTAAGATTTTGTCCCACGTATAAAAAGTTTTTCACAATTACAACTTTGCTTTAAACTAAGGTGAGTAATACGCAAAAAGCAAGTTCATCCTACCTGGTACGTTAAAGTTAAGTCAATCTTTCTGGAAACATATGTATGAATTCCACGTACTGCTCATTTTTTACCCGGTAGATACAAATTGCATTAGGACTTGCCAAGGGCTAGACTATAAAACGAGTAAGGCAACTCTTCTACAAACGATTTTCTTAATAGTTTTTACTGGGGTTGCAACATGCGTCCTGTTTGAATAAAGCGGCTTTAAGTCCAGTATCATATTCCGGAAGTTTATCTACCAATGCGTTCGTAACAGGTCCCATGTGATTACCTGAAACGATGAATGGCACCCTTCTGGACCTACTTAATAAAAAGATTTTGTTTTAATCACCAGTAAAAAGCCAATGCAAAAATCGCCTGTAGTGGTTTTCAATGTTTTTATAAAGTATGACCCAAATTCATCATCACCTTTTTTTTGTCTGCCCTGCCCTTTTTTATTAAAGAAATAAAGCAAAAGTTCTTCCAAATGATAATTTTGGCAAAAGGAAAACAAAAGGAAACAACACTATTTTGCTCAATGCCTCGGGAACTCATCGGTTGTTGATTCTACATTCTTAAGGCCTAGAACGAATTTAAATACCAGTAAAGTAATACATCGTAATTTAAACAGAAATTAAAAAAAAAAAATAAAATAATAATATTTTTATTTCAATTATTTTTGTTAATTTTCGATCAAGATATTGAAGAAAAACTGTAAATCCAAGATTATTAAAAATTTGAATTTGCAAAGATGTCTGTCGAAAGAGATTAGTATTCCCACAATAATAATATTGAACCCTATACCGAAAGAAAAACACTCTGTATAAATTAGGTTTTTTACACTTACTTTAAGTACGAGTCGTACTCAAAAATTCAAGTACGAATAACAATAAAACGTACTGAAAACAATCCTAAATGGGATAACTAGTGTCTCTCTGAGAGTAAAATTACAAAGTAAGCTTTTTAATCTCATTTAGCTTATCAAAGTTTATTGCAGACACTACAACAACACTACACAAGTAGTAAAAAAACCATTTGCTTGTTGTGTGTAGAAACAACAAAAACAACAGAACAAGACGAAAACACATTTTTTCATGTTCAAAAAGTAAAATTGAGAACTCTTGCTTCTGATTTAGTTTATATTTTCAGTTATAACGGGTCCGCCATCTAACGTTTTTTTTTCAACTAGTGCTTATTTCGTGAATGGTAACACTTAGCTCATGTCTGATTTGACAGATAATTAGTTTTATCCTTCCGCTGAACGAATATGGTTTTGTATACGCTTGAACAACGCTGGGAAATATTGCAACATTACTTTGAAAATCATGGTAATGTTGCAGAATCCAGAATGCAAAAAATTGATCATTTTGATCTTGGCGGGTATGTAAACAAGCAAAATTTTCGCATTTGGGGCACAGAAAACCCGCACGCATACATTGAAAAGCCGATGCACCCAAAACGAGTCACTGTTTTGTTTGGTGCAGATTTTGGTCCAGAGGCATAATTGGGCCATTTTTCTTCGAAAATGAGCAAGGAGTGGCCGTTATAGACAATGGCGATCGTTTCCGGGTCATGTTAAACGAATTTTTGTTCACAAGCTACACTCGATGTTTTGCGCCCTGTTTTTGAAGATCGCATTATCAGCCGCAGAGCTGATGTCGTTTGGCCACCTCGGAGCCATTGGACTATTATTTGTGGGGTGCCGTCAAAGATAAGTGTTACGCCGAAAAGCCAGAGATAATTGACGCTTTAAAGGACAATATTCGTGAAGCCATTGGTGAAATACAGCTGCACACAATCGATAATGTGCTTAAAAATTGGACCGATCGTGTAGGCTACTGCATGGCCAGCCGAGACAGCCATTTGAATGAAATTATTTTCCATTATTAACCGGAAGGATTGTACTTTCAAATAAAAAAAGAAATTTGAGAACATATTCAGTAGTTTTTTTATACCTTTTTCAAAAAAAAAAGAAAGTTATTTACCGGACCCTTTATATGTACATTAATTTTTAAAAATAAAAACCATATCGGGAATGATGCTGGTGTTTAAAATTCTGCAAGGTGTAAATCGGGTAAGTCAATTAAAATAAAATTCTCCTTCTACTTTCACTTTTGGTTTATCTTAAGTACGAATTCGGGACTAAATCAACGTTATAGTACTTGAATCAAGCGCATTTTTAAATTGATTCAATCTAAGTTTTACTAAAATTAATCTCATTTTCGGATTATTTCAAGTACAAATTCAAGATTGAATATGGATTAGTTAAGTATTTCACGATTGAAAATCCGTACCTAAATCAATCATTCTGTACTTCATTCAAGAAAATCCGTACTCACCGTACAATTAATACCGCTACGGATTGATTTGCGTACGGATGGATTCATTCTTTTGAGCGTATAAAGTACATATATATTCTGGGTTCTTATGAGAAGCGAACGATGTCCGCTTGTCTTTCTGTTTGTCCGTGTGCTTCTTCAAATGGCCTAAAATTTGTCCATTATTGAGAGATGTCCACCAAAGAGAATGTCTAATAAAAAAAACTTTGATTTATTTTAATGTATTTAATAGCAAAAAAAAAAAAAAACATAAAGATATCATTTTAATTTCATAACTAAATATGTACATAAAATAAATTGAATTTTTAACGGTGTCCGCTATTTAGAGTGTTCACTATTAACAGATTTCACTGTATCTGAAAAACAGCAAGAGCTAAAGTTTCCAAATTAGGTACAAGCATCTTGGTTATCAATACAGAACATACGACAAAATGTAGGCAGAACTGGTGAAGTGGGCGTGGCACTTCCCATAAAAAGACAATTGGGATTTTTTTAATATCTGGAGAACGGTAAGACCCAAAGTTTTCAAATTAGATACAATTTATAACATCCGACAAAATTTAGGCGGGAGTAGAGAAGTGGGCCTGGCTCAAAAAAAATTAATTTTGGTACCCGTAGCTGGGGTATCAACACACAACTAATCAAAAATTTGGGCGGTATTGGAGAAGAGGGCATGGCACCTCCCTTGCAAACACCAATCTTGAGAGCGGCTAAGTTTTAAATTAAGGCACAAACATCTTTTCCATCCAAACACAACATCCGACAAAATGTGAACGGGATTAGAGAAGTGGGAGTGGGACAGAACAGATTTATTTATATTTAAAGGACGGTATTTATATAACTTTCTATTTTTATCGAACCATTGTAAAAGGGCATAAACCGAATAAAGCACTCTTTAGTTTTGACAACTATTTCTCCTAGCAGCACAAATATTCTCTTTATCTAAAATTTGTTTAGTTTAAATAATAATCAAATGCCCGCAATTTCTACAAAAAGAAAACCTACTTCTACGTTTATTTCGCCTACGTGTTTTTACCTTCAGTTTTCCTTTAAAATATGGCAGCTTTTACACCAGAGACCAATTACACTGTGCAACAAAATTCGGGTCATCGCCGCCAGCCTCAACACTTGCAACGTTTGGTATAAGTCAAAACAAATATACTAAATGTACTTCTGAACTAAAAAAATATTTCAGATGTCTTCAGTAGCGTATAGGAATTTTTTTCTTAGAATATATTAACCCTCTAACACTTATTTTGTCCCAATTTTTAACTTCCTCATAAAAGTATACTAAAACGGCACTTTAGAGGATTAAAATGTTCCACGAATATTTTCTGCATCAAATTTCACTAGGGGTCTTCAAAGACCAAAAGTTTGTGCAATGTATGTAAAACGGTTTTTCGAAAAATTTTAAAATTCAAGGCACGAAATTTCGAAAATCCGTTTTACATACATTGCGCGAACTTTTGGTCTTAGAAGACCCCTAGTGAAATTTGATGCAGAAAATTTTTGTAGAACGTTTTAACCCTCTTAAGTGATGTCTTAGTGTGGAGGTTAAAAAAAGGACAAAAGTGACCTCTTAAAATGAGTGTTAGAGGGTTATAAAGGGTGGTTAAATTGTAAGGGCCGATGTTGAATGTGAACCACACCTAAACGCCAAGTTTTTTTCCGAATTTTATTTGACATTTCTCTATTTCAGACTTACTCAATTTGAACCATGGAGAGATACACAATCCAACAACGTGCTAAAGTTATCCAGACTTATTATGAAAATGGGCGTTCAAATCAAAATGCATATCGAAGAAAATCATCTTCAGTGATGAGGCACATTTTCACCTCAGTGGATTCGTCAATAAACAGAATTGCTGCATTTGGGCGAATGAGAATCCAAGAGTGATTGTCGAAAAACCAATGCACCCACAAAGAGTGACTGTTTGGTGCGGTTTATGGGCTGGCGGCATCATCGGGCCATATTTTTTCCAAAATGAGGCCGGTCAGGCAGTTACTGTGAATGGTGTTCGCTATCGTGAGATGATAACGAACTTTTTATGGCCCGAATTGGAAGATATGGATGTGGACGCTATGTGGTTTCAGCAGGACGGTGCCACTTGCCACACAGCTAACGAAATAATGGCTCTTTTGCGCAACAAATTCAATGGCCGTGTTATCTCACGTAATGGCGATGTCAATTGGCCGCCAAGATCATGTGATTTGACACCGTTGGACTTTTTTCTTTGGGGTTATTTGAAAGAAAAGGTGTACGTCGATAAGCCAGCAACAATTCAAGAGCTAAATGATGAGATAATTCGGCACATTAACGGCATAGAACCTTAATTATGCCTCAGCGTCATCGAACATTTTGAGCATCGGATAGAGGTGTGCCGCCGCGGCGGCCATTTGGGCGATATTTTGTTCCATACATAATTGAACCATACACCAATATTATCATAATAAAATAAAATTACAATAATTTCCTAAATAGTTTGTGTTTTATTCAAAATCAACATCGGCCCTTAAACTTTAACCACCCTTTATATATTTTTAGAAAATAATCGCCATACAATTCTTCTGAAGACATCTGAAATAGTATTTTAGCTCAGAAGTACATTTAGTATATTTTTTTACTTGTATCAAACGCCTTTTCAAGAAATTCAAAAATGTCATTGCCCGAAATTTCGAAAATCCGTTTTACACACAGTCCACGTTGTTTTGGTCTTTGAAGACCCCTAGTAAAATTTGATGCAAAAAATATTCGTGGAACATTTCAACCCTCTAAAGTGCCGATTTAGTTTACTTTTGTGAGGAAATTAAAAATAGGGACAAAAATTACCCCTTAAAATGAGTGTTAGAGGGTTAATATGTTCTAAGAAAAGAATTGCCATACGATTCTACTCAAGACATTTGAAATTATTTTTTAGTTCAGAAGTACATTTAGTATATTTTTTTTGACTTATACCAAACGACTTTTCAAAAAATTTCAAAAACTTTAGGGGTCCATATTTCGGGAACCCAAGTTAATTTTTAAAATCCCTTTGGCAGTTTTGCTTTACTAGTAGTCCACTTTCATTTCGCGTTACAAGTATTGAGGCTGGTTTTTTTGTTGCACAGTGATATTTCACCTAGCGCCCATACAAATATGAGCTGCGGAACTATTGCCTCTTGAATAATATGACGCAAAGTATACATTAGGGGGGGCAAAAAAATATTTTTCTCGTATTTTAACTATAACAACATAACATATATGGCAGAAAAGCATATAACTGTATTTTTATGACTTTTGAGTTCGTGAAGCACTCATAAATCTATGCGATAAAAAAATCAAGAGAAGGTTTAATATAGACGAAACTTTACTCAAGACTGGAGATGCCCAGATTTGACAGTAAAACAAGATGTTGTGACAAAAAATTATTTTATTGTTTTATGTTGTTTAATGCTATGTTTACATTTGGCTTATTAAACGCGTTTAAGCAGTTCGAACGTGATAAAGCCCTAATCACTTCAAAATCCAGATGATTATCCATACATTGAAGTGATTTGTTAATCACTTCAAATTGACATGATTATAACTAAATGTAGAATGACAACATGATCGTGTACAACCGGCCACGATTTCTGCTTAATGTTTTTACTTTTTTCCTAAAATAATTCATAAATTTTCACAATTTCAGCATTAAAATAATCTTCTGATAACTTTATAAAAGTGTTTTTATCCATTTTTAATACTTTAAAGAAATATAAATTTGTTTGTTGTGTTTTTTTTTTTCTTAATCATCTATCATCTTAATCATCTCAAATGTAATGTGAACGGCTTTGATTAGCTTAATCAACATTTTGCTTAAACGCGTTTAAAAATCTAAGTGTGAACTAAGCATAAGATCCAAAGTTTTATTTTTTTTGAGTTTAATTAAAAATGTTTACAGTTTTAATTAATAATAATTGAAAATAAATGAAATATTAAAATTTAAATTAATGGCTTTTTTCAAAAATACTTAATTCTTGGGAGCTCCGGCGCGGGCTCAAGATGTGACTTTTTTTTAGCAATTTTTATTTGTTTTAACGTAAGCCAAATGTTGTTACGAATTAGAATATGATTCGAGAACTTTAAATTTTTCTTACACATCAGTGGTCGGTCAAACCTACATACATGATGCGGAATAGTCCATTACAGTACTTTTACTTGTTTTACTTTATATAACGCTTTCTCCAAAACCTTCATTTTTAATCAAACATTTAATTTAAAATAAAAAAAATAGATTAAAATATATTTTGCACAAAGTTAGTCCCTTTATTTTTCGATACAGTGTAAAAAGGGTAAGAAATATGGTTAAGTGAAACTTCTTGGATATATTTCACATTAAAACAAATATCATACTTATTATAACCATTTGAGGAGAACATTAAACAAACAAATAGAGAAAACAAGGAGAAACTCCTGTTTGCTCTACTTTAAATCCTTAAAACTTCTTTGAATATTTTCGGTAGCATTAGCAACAGAAAATCTTAAACAAGAAAAAAGCACGAATTAGAAGATCCTACAATTCTTGTATTGAATATTTATACACATGTAGACTTTAAATCCAACATAAGCTTTAACTTTTCACAACAACTTGTGAAAGCAATTGGCCAATCGTAATACTGATTTTCTGTTTGACCTTTTGGGAACCCGTTTTGCCTTTACAATAAAAAAAATGGTCCCTTTTCTACATAATTTGTCTCTTACACGTTAGTACTAGCCACATTAAACTTCTGCTTGGTTACGCTTGTAAACATATCTAAGTTGGGCACGTGTCTGCAAATCTTAAGGAAAAGGAAAAATAAACAGTTTTCGTCGGTCCTTTTTTTGTCATAATAAAAAGGAAATATGATATATTTACATACATAATAAATAGGAAATAAAGGGTTTTTAGTGCTATTCACAATTGTTTTTTTAGTTAATCTATAGTTTTTCCCGTCGCCTTCATAAAAGAACGAAGATAGAGATTATGAAAATATGCAAAAAAGGCAAAATTATTATTTGAAATATTTCCACTGTTTACACATTTTTTATCAAATAAATTTATCTTTAAGTAGTTAGTATTATTTTAATATGAGGGAAATATCACTATCAGGATGTTTTGTTTTTTAACTACAAAATTAAAACGGTATTTTTGTGCAAAGTTTTCGTAAACTATATTACAATATACAATACCATGTAAACGAAGGAACTTAGTAAGTGACTTATTAAATAATGAACTCCCAGATTAACGGTCCTAAGTGTTTTTCAAATTGAAAAAGTTAATTTTTGTTTTTTTTTAGGAAAAAAAGTTTTAGAGCCAACTTCACCAATACTATTTTAATTGAAATAGGCACTTATGGCCAATTTCACCAATTCTATTTAATATCAATTCATATTTAAATATAGTTTTTCATATAATTTTATTTTTATTTGAAATGAAAAACGAATTTTAAACATAAATTGATGTTTAAATAAATTTGTGAAATTGGTTATTAGTTTTTTTTTTTGTAGTATCTAAAAAAAAACCTCGGTTTTGATAGCTGTTTTGTAAAAGCCCAGCGGGAAAAAAAGGAGTAGGAAGGCCTTCTAGAAGGCCTCTGTACCCCTTCTTTTGGATGTAAAAGGCCTTCTTGCTCCATTCCATACTCATATCTTTTTTAAACACGTCGTCATTGCGGAGAAGGCCTTCCGCTCTCGCTCCTTCAGCAGGTACATAAAAAGGGTAACGGGACCAAAAAAAATTGATTTTGCTTTTGCTTGTGCAAAAAAACAATACAAAAAATTTTACCCCCTTCTCATAGAAGCGAGTGTGGAGGGTGTATCTTATCCTTTATACGAAAGAGCCGAGGCCTTCTATGAGGCCTTCTTTAGCAGTTAGATAAGAAAAGTAATTGAATCAAAAAAATGATTTAAGCAGGCCTTTAAAAAGGCCTGAAGTAAGAAGGTTTTCTGTGTTTTCCTGCTGGGAGACTGAAAATTAATACAAATAAATTTAATGTATAGCTCAGTTTTTTTTATTATATCTTCAAGTTTTTTAAAAAAAAATGTTCTGTTTAAGTTTTGCTTTAAAAAATTTTAAACAGGGCTTCAAACTTTCGGTCTGTGAGTCCGCGCGCGGATATAAGTGGTGCAAAAATTAGAGCGTGTATAGGAAGATTAATTAGACTAAATTTTAACACAATAATTTTTTTTACGATTTTAGGCTTATGAAAGTTTTTTCGAAACCAAATTTCACAGTATTACTTATAACGCACATTCAAACACTTAAGAGAGCTTCCTAAAAAAATCTGTAAACTAAGGACATTTTACAAAAACTAAATACTATAAAAAGTAAAGGAAATACTTTATCAAAATAACTATCGATTAATACCCCAAGCATTCTTACCACCCTATTGTCTATGAATTAATTGAAGTGTTTTTTCATCTCCTTTTGGAATTAGAATGTATTTAAATAAATATTGTAATACATCAGTTACACTAATCCTGTAAAATATTATAATTTTTTTAAAAAAGATTTTAAGCTTCAAAAAAAAAAAAAAAAAAAAAAAAAAAAAAAAAAAAAACATTAAACTAATGGGTAATTTCGTTTAAATCTGTTATACAAACGAATAAGCACTTGTGTATTAGGGGTATATCCAAATTTTGGACCTAGCACTACGAATATTGTGTTATTTAAGAAAACCATTTGTTTGGGTCGTTTGAAAATAAAAACCTCACCCACAAAAGCGATTTTCTAAAATCCCTAAAGAAAAAATTTTAAATATTCTATTAATAAATGAAAAGAAAATTGAAAAGGTTCTTAATTATTAAATAACATGAATTTCAAATTTAATGTGCGTGTTGTTTTGCTAAAGTTTTTGGCTAAATGTATCACTACAAATAAAAATAAAAAAAAAATAATTTTCCAACTTTACCGCGTCTTGTGGGTGACCTTTTTTGAAAACCGCGAAAAATTAATATAATTTTTTTGTATTAGTTTTTAATGGACTATTCGACTATGCTAGGGCCATTTTGATATTTGCAAAAAATGGGAATAAGTTATGCCCCTAATGTGTATGTGTATAGATATTCCCTGCAAGCATTAGGAGATTATGACTTCTGAACGACTAAAAGAAGAGCTCACAGATTTTACAAAAACAAAATACATTGGAATCGTATTTTTATCATTTGACTATAGTCTTCTTTGTCACTTTTGGGCGAGAGTAAATGCCAAAATAAATAAATGTCCTATAAGTAAATTAATAAAAAAAAATAAATGAAAAATTATATTTAGAAACACAGTTTGTACGCAGTTCCTACGTTCCTACGGTATCACTTGTGTTTTTCTTACGGGATTTCCCGGGACAAACATCTCGGGATCCCGCACATTTTTCGGGAAAAGATAACGGAAAATTTGTGCGGTAATTCCCGGGATTTTCTTATTTAATGATGGCAACTTTACTGCTGATATTTATAATTTTAAACAACTTGTGTCATGGAATAGATCTTAGCCTTTAGCCAAAAAGGCCTTACGTCAAAAAAAGCATTTTGAGTTTTTAATTGGCTTCAATTCAATTTGTTTTTCTCTTTTGTTTTGTTAAAATCACTATAGTCTAACATAACTGCTTCGTATCGTAATCATTTGCTCTTAGGGAAAAAGTCTATTAAATACACCAAATAAATATTTTTCAATTTAACGTAACGAAAACCTACAGTTTGTGACTTAAGACATTTTTGCAAACGCCAAAAAAATGCCATTATAATGCTTTGGAATTTTGAAAGAAAAAGATTAAATGTATTGTATACTAAATTAGTTTAAAGACCCAGATTTATTTTTTAAAAACAGAGCTGAAAATAATTTATTTTTAAAAAGGAATTACAAGTTTTGAAGTGCTAAGAAAACTGAAAGTGTCTAAAGTATATAATGTTCCTTTGGATATAAAAGTTAACACCCGTAGAAAGGCAACGTGTTTTCTTATTGAAATCTTCTTGATAAAAATAGGCTTTGAAACGATTCTGTATATCGTTACCTTTATATAAAAAGGCCCCAACTCATCAAAAACGCTTTTTACAGGAGAAGGAAAAAACTTAATAAAAGCTGAAATAATATAGCTACACAAACATTGTCAAAAAGCATCTTTATTAAAATTAAACGAGGAATTCAGATTGAAATACAAATGTATATATTTGTAATTTTTATGGATTTTATATGAGTTAGGGCTTTTTGTATCCGTATTTTATGAAAGAAATAGTGAGATAGGGCTTTTTGAAAAGAATAATTTAACTCAAAATTGTATTTAAATTCATGGCTTTAAAACAAATTAAAAAAGGCAAAATACATAAAATTGTTAAAATTAGATAATTGTAGATAGTATTTAGAATTGATATGGTAAATTGTCATAAAAAAAATGACAGTCTTTGGGCAGAAACTGCTTAAGATCTTGTAAGTGATCCCACTTCTTTTTCGATATTTCTATTCTTTTGGCTTAAAGTTGACCAGTTGTGATGGTTTTGCTAATGGACTTTTTCCTTTGCGGTAGAAGCTATATTCAGCACTTATATCGGTTTTGTAATAAATATACCCCAAGTCATCGTATTTTAGGGCTCGGATCATGTTTACAGTAGGGTCTCCATTGCTTCTTCCTGTAATGAATTAAATATTAGCAACAATTCACCTTACCGAATTAACAAAGAATCATATTTACCTGGCCGAATGGACGGGTATCGTTTGGGAATACTTTCGAAGTCCAAGAAATCATCATAGTGCAGTTGGTGCACTTGTAAAGGGCTTGGAGATTTTCGGGCTTATCTTATAATATCAAGGAATTGAGATGGAAGGTATATTTGTTTTTTTGCTAGTTTTCTCTCAATGAGTGAATGAGTAGCATCACACTCCATTTGCGAATGCCCACTTATTAAATACTTTTGTTCTATTGTTACATGGGTTTCCTCACAAAAAGAGAGTAAAGCATTGGCTAACGTACTGTTTCGGTTCTGGTAAAAACAGCCGCCGGAATAAATGATAATATGGTGAACTTCTGGATGGCGATTGCGAAAATTGTGTAAATGTTTAGTAATACACGTTGCAAAAAGGGAAGAGTGCAGTTTGCCATCACTCTCATCCCACACATAGTTATCAGAATCATGGCTGATAGGATTGTAAATTGTGAAATAATGAATTTGTAATTTCATATTGTAATATGCAGAACTTGCGTTTAATTGAGGCATCAATTTGACAGCTTGTGCATCCATACAAAAGACTGCACATAAGCCGAACTTTGCGTTTAAAATGTCGATGGACTTTTCTTCTCGCATTTTATCTATTTCTTCTCTGTGTTTTTTATAGTCTTGCTCAGATATGTTTCCTACTTTATATGGTATGCAAGTATTACATTCGTCATTTTTTGGTTTGAAAATTGAATAATTTGATGCTTTTATTATATTTGCGAAAACTGGGTACGACAAAGGTTTTAAAAGGTTTTCTTTGTTTGCGGTGCACTTATCCTTGTATAGGTTATAGATTTCATTATATGATGAAAAATTGGATTGTAAATACAATTTTTTTGTTTTCTTTCTGCAATAGTGAGATTCCATTTTTGGAAGACCGTCCAGCCAATTTTGGAGAAATGCACGTCTTTCCAGATTGCGTTGACCAGTTTTCGAACACCTCTTAGATTCAATGCGACTATTTGTACTTTCTTCGGCACTTGGAACTGTGCCATGTTTTCCCCCGCAGTTTAACCACTTCCTAACCATTTTTTCATTCAATCCTAAGGTTGAAAAAAACATTTGGCTCCAAACTTGCAATCGACTTGAATTGTTCATTAAAAAATATGCCTTCGATTGAGTTCGATTTGAAGATTCAACGAAACATTGCTTTTTTCTCCTTCATTAAAACAAGGCCTACAATATATTGCTTTTTTTGCTCCCACGACATCTTCCAAAACAAATTAAATATTTCTTTTCGCGTATTTTCACTGAATTGGGAGCAGTGTCTTAATGAACTTTTTAAACAATAATTTGATGAACAGGTTAAACCTTGATGTCGTGCTTGCTTTACGGAAATAGAATTATTTGTTATACCCAAATATTCCTCACCTTTCATTCGCTTCACTTTATTGCTTTTGTACTTCCATTCCGATTGATTTGGATTAATTCTCCTAGTACGGATGCTATCATTACCGACATTCATATTTTCAGCTTTTATACTTTTTACACATAAATTTCACAACACACGCGTACACCTTATTATGCAATTATAACGCACAAATGAAAATAAACGGCTCTTGCTCTATAACTTTACACAATATAAAACAACAACAATTCTACAAATGCAATGCCTACTTTGTATGTTTCTGCAGAAATGTATGAGTCAGTGTTTTTTTCTTTCGAAAAATTGTGTGTATGAGTTAGGGCTTTCTGTGTTCTGCTTATAACTTCTTTATTTTTAATCTAATTTGCTTGAAATTTTAATAGAATGTGTATTAGCAACCATTCTACAAGAATCAATAAAAAAACGGATTTCCAAAAATAATGAGTTGGGGCCTTTTTATATTAAGGTAACGATATGCTTATTCAACACTATAATCCAATTTTCACAGAAATATTTTGTAATAAATTGTTTAAATAATTTAACTTTTGTGGTTTTATATAAATGTTGTTGGCTTTGAATTAATTCTGCGGCATTATTTGTTTAGTTTTATAGGAGAACAATTTAAAACTTAAAAGGTGTCTTTTGGAAATTTACTCATAATTTAACATAATCATCAGTTCTTATAGTTATAGTTATAGTTTTTTAGATTTTTATTCCTAAACACTCCTTATGTCAAAGTTCGGAAGTTTTCATTATTCCAAATGTTGTTGCACATTGAAAAAAGATATCCAAAAAGTAATTTTGCTAAAACTTCATCAAAATAATTTAAATTTTTATTATCGAGCCCTAACCGCGAAAATAACGTAAGCGGCAAAAATTAAATTTTACAGGAGAGAGTTTTTTCTATTTTATTTCATATGAATTTTGTATGAAATTTGTCGCTTACGATAAAATTGTTCTTGCTATAAAATCGTAACGGTATTAAAATTTATTAAAAAAAAAAAACGAAAATTTAAAATGATGTCGGTTACGTTATTTTCGCGGTTAGGGCTCGATATGTTTAAATAAATTAAATTAAATAATATTTTGCGTCGATTTTTATTAAGCGGGATTTTCCGGGAAATTGAAAAATAAATCCCGCTTTCCCGGGAAATGAAAAAGTCCGGGAAAAAAAACTCTAGGTATCACTCAAAATTCCTTACGTTTTACGTTTCAACAACAAAGGAAAATCAGTTCTTACTAACCCAAGCATACAGATAGGTTTCTTTTTTGCTCTCTGTTTCCATTCTAGTCCATTTTCTATAATTTGTGTCTTTTTTGAGAGTCGCAAATTCAAAGTTAAAAAATTTATTTTGATTTAAATCAAAATATTTTAAACAAAAATTGTTTGTGTATTGGAAGCAATTGTCAAATCGTCATTTAAAATTCAAAAAGGTCTATCATCATTTTCTCTAGGGTGGTGGCGATACTACAAGTTACAACACCAAAAACACAACATTGTTTTTTATTTGTTTCTTTCGTTGGTCGATATATCAAAAACACAAGTTACTTTTGACATTCCTCTCTCTAATATAAAAAAAGTAGCACAGCTGTGCTTTTAACGCCACCTGAAAAATTAATTCGCCTTGGTAGTCCCTTTTTGCATTTTATATGAGGGGCTTAAAGCACAAGGTGTTTAACTGCCTTTTTTCTAAAATTGAGGTTACATATGAAATAAGTAGGTGACGTTCAGAGAAGTTTACAGCATAAGTGGTGAATGAGGGATTCTCATCCGGAAGCGAGAGATGGTGACTAATTCTAGCACTTGTCATTAAAATACCTGTTTCGTTTGGAGCACAAGGGGTATATGAGAACTAAAACCCCTTTTGCTCGAAGTAGATATTACAATTATTTTTCCCATGGACCAAGTGCGTGAATTCAGAGAAGTTCTGAGCTAAAATTTGCGACTTATTGTAACACTTGTTGTCAAAAAATCAGTTTTGCCTTATTGCACATAGTATTTGATTAATTTTATTTACGGGAATCCGTAAAAAATGCAATAGTAAGACTTTGAGAAGGACGTCCCTTGCAACCTCTTATTTAAAGATAATAATTTTTATGAGCAAGAAAACTTCGTCAAAGTAAACATGAAAGCTCGAAATGTTGGCTGAGATGTGCAGTTACTTTCACAACTTCCTCCATAAATCAGGGCAAACCAATAAAGTTCGAGAAATACAAGAACCTGCTGTATCTTATTTACTATATACCACCAATTCAAAAATAACCGTTCAAACCACTTTCTTGCTATAGAATGGACGAAATTTCGGAGAGAATCGAAAGCGAAGATGATGATGAAGATGAAGATGAGCCTGATGATGTCTTGGAATCTGATTATTACTACTAAAAATTGTAACGAAGAACCATAAAAGCTTTTTTTAATAAAATGTTATTTTAAAAAATAAGAGCATATGGTTTTCTTATTTGTTATATAAGTTATTTATTAAGAAATTTAAAAAAAGTTATAGCACAAGGGGTAAAAGTGCGGCTTCCCTTACTTCAAAGGTCATTTTTGGGTGTTTGTACATGGAAAAGATGGTATTTTTTAGTCTTGTAAGTTTAGAATATATCTCAGGATCTTTATTAATTAAAAAGCAATATTGCAGATAGAACTTACACTTTTTATTGCAATTTAACTTTAACCGCTTTTTTCTCATTATTTAATATAAGTCACTTGAACCCCTTGTGCTTTGAGCCCCTCATATAACAACAAATAATTTAATTAAAGGTAAATACAATTTATTTTTTTTTTTCAAATCTAAATGATGTTCTTTGACGAAAAGTTCAATCTTTATTTTAAGTACTGAATAAGTTTAAATGATAAATAAATATAAAATACAGCATTGTTTTATTTATTATGATTTTAAAAATAGTAGGGCAAAAAATCAGCATCCTGAAGACAAGTTTTCGACACCCCAATTACAATATTTTTAGTCACTTTTGAGAGAACACTTTAATGGAAATGTTTTCTAAGTTTCGTATGGAAGACTTTTATTGTTATCGCAAGGACGATGCTTAAGCATTGTGCGGGCCTTTCCTACTAAAGATTGGGGTAATCTGTGTCTGATGATATAATTGGCGATGTTTTTAATGGAAATGCGTAACTTCTTTCCAATTTCTAAAATAACAAATGCTTGCAGGGTATACACACTTTTATTTCAAACGTTTTTCTTTTATTTAGGTAAGTGTGTGTGTGTGCGTGTTAGTAAATCAATGACAATTTAACTGACAATACGATTAAAGAGTATAACAAATAAATTTCAGTTCTTTTCCAATACTTCAAATTCAAACACATACTAACAACTATACACTCATGCTCATATTCACTCACTTTCACCTTATGAAATCTATACTAATACAAACGTATATTAAAAGAAAAGTAGTGGAAAACAAAATACTTACACAAGCTTTGTACACTGGGGGAAAATTTGAATATGTGCTAAAAAAAACCATATAGAGTTTAAGTCCTGCTTATTGAAGTAATGACATTTAACCGAATTAAAGAAATGTTTTCTTAAATATTAAAGATTTAAAGGCACTTTTGATGGCGCAATTTTTAAAAATTATTATGAGAGAACTGTGCACTTAAACAAAAGTAAGACGTAAATGGGGTAAAACGAGCTGTGAAATTGTGCAAGCGTAGGTTAATAACACTGGTTCACAAATTTTAAACTTTTTGCCATAACTTCAAAAATAAGATGTTTTCTGAAGTAAATCGGGGCGGATAAAAACGAATATGACACTCAATTGTTTCTTTCAGGAAGCTTTTCCGAGATATTCGCGAAAATCGAGTTTTCCGGCAGTTGTTTTAGCTATTTCGAAAAATCTCAATAGATGTTCATTTGAATTGTAAAAAATTAAAACTATTGCATAAATATGTTTTTTCTCGTTCAGCACCACATATTTATACTGTGTACTATTAAACATTTTCAGTCTCTCCATAAAGGCAATTTTTTTGCATAAATCAGATGAACAGTTCTCGAGATTTTTGGAAATATCTAATATAACTTTTGTTTTGTTAAAAATTTACTTTTAAGTCTACTTTTATAATGAAGGAAATTCTTTGATTCTTCAGAGATTACGAACTATTTAATCATTTTTTCGATCACGCACTTGATTAACAAGAGATAATTACTTCAAATTTAAAAATTTTCATAAGAAGCAAAACACTTTTTAATTTAATAATGACCAACCATTTTATTACCAAAAAGTAGACAAAATATCACGACACCTTAACAGAGGACGAATATAACGTATCGATTTTTTCCAAAAAGTGTAAAAATAAAAATTTTCAGTTAATGCCCTCTAGTTGATTAAGTGCGATATACCAAATAAAAGCTTTTTTAAATCTTTTTTAAAATAAAAATTAAATAATTTTTTTTTAGTGTATGATTTTAAGGTAACTTAAGGTTCATTAATTTTCTTTACTAGCAGAAAGTTGCAACGAGAAAAAAAATTTCAAATTTACAAAGTTTTATTCCAATTATTAAAAAAAATGTTGGAGAAAAATAAAATCGAAATACAGTGAAACCTTCGAAAATACACACCTCCCATAACCGGCCATATATTATCGATCCAAGCTGTTAATTAATTTTCCCATGCAACATATCGGGCCCTTACCGCAAAAACGTCTTAAGCAACATCACTTTAAATTTTCGTATTTTTTTTAATAAATGAATTTATTGGCAAAACTTTCATCAACGATTTTATAGCAAAAACAATTCTAGCTTAAGCGCCAACCTTCATACAAAATTTTTATAAAATATAATAAAAAAAAACTTGTATTGTAAAATTTTGGTTTTGTCCCTTAAGCTTTTTTGCGGTAAGGGCTCAACATAATCCCATGACCGGACGCGGAAACTGAATTTAATTTAATTTTTTTGTTCAAAATATCTCTAATAAACGAACAGGAGCGTTGAAATACGCCAACAAGAAATGTGTTTTCTTACCAGCTCTTCTTTTTGCAACTCTGATTCATATTTGTAGTAATGCCATTACAATTTGTGATTCCTCTGTTAACAAAAAGTTACAAACTCATGTGTTGAGGATGGCAAAGAAATTGCTGTTTATTCACAGAAAAAATTCTCCAAAATTTTTCACCAATTAAAGCATTAATCAAAAATATAATCAGTTTTAATTAAAAATTTAATCAAGTGAATTAAACTTTTAATCAAGTGAATTAAACGTTTAATTAATACTATTAACTGGTTTAATTGATACTATTAATTTGTTTACTGGTGCAAGTTTAATTAATTTTTTAATTAATATCACAATTTTTTTAATTGAAATCAATTTTTATTTTTTTCTGTGTTATTTATTTAGCTCGTTTTGTCTGCTTTAGAGCCAAAAAATGGCTTTCGGAAATCTGGATTCTCAGCTACATAATAATAACCTTCTTAATTTTGATGACGACCTGTGACAAATTTTTAAAAGTAAATGGAAGCGTCTACACTGAAGATGGTTGTATTGAAATATTAACTTCAAGTGAAGTGGTGGAAATTATACAGTCTGAGAAATATGTAGAAATATCTAATTTTTTAACTTTTAATTTATTTATTGAATCCTCAATTGTTTATTAAACTAATAATAACACTGTGCTAGTTGCAAAATAAGACAAGCCGGGCACATGGCGTTTTAGTATAATTCGAATACTCTGAATCCAATGGTGCCCACCGTTTTTTAGGTTAGCTCTTGTTTTCGAAATATACCGTTATATCAAAAATGGAGAAGGTTGCACAACATATATTTGCGTAACTTAAAAACGGCTTATAATATAAATATGTGTGCAACCTCGTTCATTTTCGAAATAACGGTATAATTCGAAAACAAGAGCTAACCTAAAAAAACGGTGGGTGTCAATTTCGAGCACAGTGTAATGAAAGCTAAAAACTAATATCGTCAATAAGTCGAGCCAAAGCTACACAAAATTTTTGGTTCAACGGTTGCTTCTTCAGTTGTCTTACGTCTCTTGAGAGAAAGAGTGTCTCTCCTTCTCAGCCAAATGTGGCCTATACAGTTAAGGATATTGAGTACTACTGGGCTTGGGTGTTACTTCGGTTGCAGAAATATCTGAATGATCTGAAGCAATAAAACAAATTGCCCGTTTGAAGAATTTTGGCAAAGACGATTTAGTCGCCTTTCAACACATCAAAAAAAAAACATTAAAATTCATTTTAAAACTTAACAGCTCAAATTGAACCGATCTAAGTTAAAGTCTATTCTTAATACATTTTTTTAACCTTAATAGACTAACCTACCATTGCTTTAATGAAATGTATCCTTCTAAAAGACAATATTTGAAACTATAATTGTGTACCTCAATCAGAAGCGAACATCTCTCATAACCAGATAAAAACACCGAAATTGCGAGTTTCCGGTTATAAAAGGTTTCACTAAACCAGCACAATAAGATGGTTAATAAGCACAAAGACATTATTCCAGAAAGAAATTTGTATGGGGCTATGATAAATTATGAACGGACTCTCACCATTTTCAATAGACTTTGTCGTTATGACAATTAAAGTTTCATAAGATATACGTAAAAATTACAACAGAAAACCAGCTGGACGAACAGACATTGTTAGATCAATTAAGGAAGTGTTTCTAAATAAGTTGAGCAACAACACATAATACCGTATCCACTATTGAGCTCTAAGTATAAAAAAGGAGTTACGAAAGCGATAAAAAATGATTAGATTTCCGTAATCCGTGAACTACAACAGAATATAATTTCAAAAAAGATCCCCTGCATATTTCCTGTGCAGCACGGTGTAGTTTTAAAACTTCATCAGCTCATTATTGTTTTGCCGCATGTGCCAAGAAGTCTTGGCTAATGCTGATGATCCGGTAACAAGTGATGATGATGGTGAGCAAGGCGCATATGTTTCACCCTAAATTATGTTTAATGTTTTTGTTTTTACCATTTTATTTTTTTTTTTTCTAAATACTATGATCAATAATCAATATTTTAATAAAATTTCTCAATTTAATGATTATATTTATGAATTGGAAGACTCATTTTTATTCATTATTTCTGTAAATATTAGAAGCGTTTCATCTATTTCAAAATTTGATAAATTTAAATCTGAGTTAGCGAGACTGTCAAGGTTACCAGATGTTATTGCAGTACAGGAAACTTGGTTTTCATCAAATGTAACACATCTGTACAGTATTCCTGGGTATGCTTAAGTTAATTGTACTAGATTTGATGGTTATGGTGGAACTTCTCTGTATATAAGAAATAAAATAAGCTTTACCGTCAATAATTGTTGTATGTGGACTGCATTTCTGTCACTTTACATAATTGCTATGCCAATAGAAAACCCTTAAGAATTATATCATTTTATCGTTCTCAAAAGTGTAACATAACTGATTTCTTAGATTTCATGGAAAGAATTATGAATACCAATACACAAAATTTAATGATTATTGTTGGAGACTCAAATATAGATTTATTTAAGAGTTCACATTTTTCGGATTTATCTGATTTTTTTTATTACTATGATTGCCACAGTTGCCATAATTTGATAACAAGGCCCAGTAGTAAGACGTGTATTGATCAAGTTTTTAGCAATATATATGGCCAAATATGTATTGATTCTGTAGAATCTAATTTGACAGATCACAATATTATATGTTGTAAATTAAAAAATAGTCGTATTTTAAATCGCAACATTGAAATAACCAAAAACCACTGTGATTATAACAAAGTTAAGAATTATTTAAGGAACAACTTAATAGATGGTAATTTGACGAGTAGTTCAACAGAACTAACGGAGAGTTTTATTTCCAGTATCAGTAATGCCATTAACTTTTCAACTACAACAAGAAATTATGAAAAAAAATTAAGATTCGAACTTGCTCCCTGGATAAACAGGAATCTACAAAAATTAATACTGTTAAAACGCAAAATTCTAAATAAGCGGAGAAAGTTTAAAGATAATTCATATGATAATATACTTAAAAGAATAAGTAAAGTTATAAAGTTAGCTTGTAAGTCGCTAAGAGACAATTACTATTATAACAATATGAAAGAAATTAATGGAGACTCGATGAAAACCTGGCAGTTTATAAATAAAATTCTTGGGAAAGTATCAAATAAGGACATAAAAATTGTTACATCAGCAGGCGAAATAATATCTGATGATCAAATGAAAGCTAACGTATTGAACCAATATTTTATAGATTCTGTTCGTGACTTAGTTCAGCAGACACAAATACTACCTGGGGACAATTGTAATCAACTCAGAACACTTTGTCAACGTTTAGACCGTTTTACTCTATCTCCGATTACAACTGAGGAAATGGTTTTAGCTATTAGTGGCTTAAATGCAAAAAAAGCGTCGGGGAATGATAATATTACCCCTAAGGTAATAACTAGTTGCAGAGATGTTGTTGCCCCTGTTATAGCAAAAATGTATAACACAATAATCAATACTGCGGTTTATCCTGATTGCTTAAAAATTAGCAAAATTGTGCCAATTCCTAAAATTTCAAACTCCTATGTTCTTAATAATTATCGTCCAGTTGCAGTTCTGACTATAATTGACAAAATATTTGAGAAACTTATTCATCAAAAGCTTATGGAATATATCGACATCAATAAAATCATGTATAAATATCAATTTGGTTTTAGGAAGGGATGTGGTGCGGAGGAAGCTGTTGTTAATGCCGTTAATTATATTTGTAATAGTTTGGATCAGGGATCAAAAGGAGTTGCAGGATTATTCTTGGACTTTACGAAAGCATTTGATCTTGTGGATCACGAAATAATGTTGAAAAAGCTTAAGTATTATGGAATAATTGGTAAAGAACTAAAGTTGTTTGAAAGTTTTTTAAAAAATCGTAAGCAATATGTGCAAATTAATAATGCCAAAAGTTTAATGCTTGATGTTGAGTACGGGGTTCCACAAGGAAGTTGTCTAGGACCATTATTATTTTCATTATATATTAACGACTTGTGTAATCTGAATCTTACCGGTAAATTATTTATGTTTGCCGATGATGTATGCCTATTTTACCCATATAATTTTGACTTGGTTTTGAAAACAAATATGGAACGTGATGCCTCTTTAATTTTTGAGTTTGCTCGGTTGAATAAATTAGTCTTAAATGTAAATAAGACGAAGTTGGTTTGTTCCAGACCGAACTCTTATAATGCTGGAAGAAATTTTAACATTTTTGTAAATGGCTCTTTAATACATGAAAGCCCTTTTGTAAAATATTTAGGGATAACGATGCAGTGCAATTTATCCTGGGATATGCATATTTCTGAAACTAAGAGTAAAATACCACCAGCGATTGGTGTTCTCTATAAGTTAAGGTATAAATTAAATGAGAAGACGAAATTACTTTTATACCACTCGTTAATACAAAATCATTTAAATTATATGGTTATAATATATGGAACTAAAAAGACAAATGTTTTAAAAAGTCTACAGATAATGCAAAATAAAGCTTTAGAAGTAGTTTTTAATTTACCACTTACCTATTCGACCACAGCTCTTTATAAAAATATTTGTAAGCCTATATTGCCAATTCATGGATTGTATTATTATCGTTTATTAATTTTTATATACAAATCATTAAAGAATATTGGGTACCACACAATTGATTTTGTGCAGAATCAATCAGCTGTAGACACTAGAAATCAGCAGAATCTTAGAGTTTCAAGGTGTAGACTGGAAAAAACAAAACAACGTATTGCATTTATCGGTTGTTTAAATTATAACCAGTTGCCTCTACAGCTTAAAAGACAGAACAGAATATCGCTATTTAAAACAGATCTTAAAGAAAATATATTTCAAAAACTAGAAACGCTTCTATAAATCTATAAATCTAAAGAATATTATATAAAAAATTACTAATGTATACATTAGGGTGGCCGTTATTTTTTTTATTTTGATTTCTTATATTCTCCCCCCCTAAATCGGTTCAGTTTTATGTAAAAAAAAATACAAAAAAATTTCGTAGCGATAAGTTGTGTTTTAGGGGGGGCGTCCGTCCCTCAAAGTTTGCCATCAAGCCATTTATTCAAATGTAATTTGTTTGCGTATGACTATCTTAAAAACAACATTTTACAAGAATATGATATATGGCAATATTTTAGCTCTTCTAGTCAACAACATAAGCCTCTCAGAAAGTTTTTTGCTAAAATCAATATTTTAGAAAATAATTAAGAAAATAAAAACAAAATACCAAACATTTTATATACGATTTATATATATAAAAGGGGGATTTAATGTCAAGTGACCCAATTTTGAAATAGATGTCTTTCGATTTAAATGAAATTTACACCAATTTTAGTACTGTTAGATAGTAGCTTAGACACAAATTTTCAACAAGATCGGTCAAAAAGTTTCTGAGTTAAAGGGGGTCAAAGTTTGACATTTTGGCCATACAGGTGTTCTTTCTCATCCATGTAACTTATTACCTATTGGTGTAAGCAAAATTTGTCCCAAGTAGCTTAGATAGCTTTTTGATCAAACTTTTAAAAAAAAAATTTTTTTGATTTTTTAAAAAATTTTTTAAATTTTTTTTTTTAAATTTAACATTTGGCTAAAAAAAATAAAAAAAAAAGTTTTAAATTTAAAAAAAAAAATTAAAAAATTTAAAAAAAAAAACAAAAAAATATTTTTAAAAAAGATTGATTAAATAGCTATCTAAGCTACTTGGGACAAATTTTGCTAACACCAATAGGTAATAAATTACATGGATGAGAAAGAACACCTGTATGGCAAACTTTGACCCCCTCTACCTCTGAAACATTTCGACCGATCTTGTTGAAAATTTGTGTCTAAGCTACTATCTAACAGTACTAAAATTGGTGTAAATTTCATTTAAATCGAAAGACATCTATTTCAAAATTGGGTCACTTGACATTAAATCCCCCTTTTATATATATAAATCGTATATAAAATGTTTGGTATTTTGTTTTTATTTTCTTAATTATTTTCTAAAATATTGATTTTAGCAAAAAACTTTCTGAGAGGCTTATGTTGTTGACTAGAAGAGCTAAAATATTGCCATATATCATATTCTTGTAAAATGTTGTTTTTAAGATAGTCATACGCAAACAAATTACATTTGAATAAATGGCTTGATGGCAAACTTTGAGGGGCGGACGCCCTCCCTAAAACACAACTTATCGCTACGAAATTTTTTTGTATTTTTTTTTTACATAAAACTGAACCGATTTGGAGGGGGAGAGTATAAGAAATTAAAAAAAAAAAGTTCTCCATACAACTAACGGCCACGCTAGTATACATAATAGCTATTACTCTTTATAAAGTAAACTTATTTTAAATTTGAAATTATTATATAAATAAGCAATAGACCAAAAACTTATGTTTATTTTAAAAGTATATGTAAGTTAGCCAACTTGCCTCAATAATGCCTAAATGGCGCTGAGGTCATAAAAACCTATGTATTATATTGTACTTGAAATATTGAATTAATAAAAACTAAAAAAAAAAAAAAAAAAAAAACGACAAGGCAGGTTTTTAATTTACAAGATTTTGTTTGTCGTGGTTAATTCCTAATTTTTATTCCTGATAAAAACACTGAAATTTATTGTTGAAGGGATAAGCTATTCCGATGCGCATTTCACTGGTTGCATAGACCAGATCGTCAGGAAACTTCACTCAAAGATTTTAGAAAAACTAAAGATATTGAACAAATAAAACTTTTAAGCGAATGAAGAATTACATGAAGTTTTCTGAAAATATAACCAATGGAATTTTTTGTATTTTCACCACTGCTTCTGGCATATATTTTGAAGAAAAATGTAAATATTTGTGAACGTTTATTAACGAGCTTTAAAGGTAATAGTATTTTATTGAAAGTGAAAATTATTGTTTTGTGCCGCATACGCCACATTTGTTCTGCATTCGTGTTTCGTGAGTTTATAAATCACATCAAAATAATTTTTGAGTTGATCGGTCGAGAATCTTTAACAGGTAACATATAAAGCCACCTTCCAAAAGGAACTTAACTAGATATATTTTTACTGAAATTTGGCCCACTTTAGTTTTTTGGTACAATAAATCCCTAACAAATTTTTCTCTTACTGCCTTTAAACATTTCACACTGAATTTAGATGTCATCATGTCTGCAAACATTTGTAATACTTTGGATTGCTCTTGTTTTTTTTTTTTGCTTCTCTAACTAAAAATTAAAAAAAATAAGAAAAAGTAAATCAAAAAAGCTTAAATGATACTTTAAGAATAAGCTATTGATATATTCTTTTAGTTTAGTTCTGTCTTATTATATTTTTCTTTTGAATCAAACGCTTTTTCTTAACAATAACTACTACTACGGTACTGTTGCTGGTGCCGCTGTTGCTAGAAGTTTCCAATAATAAAAAAGAAAACGAAAAAAAGAAGAAGAAGAAACAACAATTGTTCTTCATGCTTGAGCACAAGGTAGAAGGAAATGTTGTCAATATTGCATGTTAGCTTCTTTTAACTTTGGCTCTTGTAGTCGGGTATTAGTTGGAACAGAGGGTGTAAGTGTCAATTCAAACTATTGACAATCAATTTGTAGCGATTATATTGAATTAAGCTTAAGAAAATTTATAGATTCATGGGAAATGAAACTAAAACAAAATAAAAATAGAGCACAACAGATAACGAATGCAACGAATATTTAAGACATTTCTAATGCTATAAATATGTAGCAGGTAGATAAAGATAACCGAATGGGGTATTAAGTCAAAGGCAGAAGATTGTGTAGAAGCTGAAATGATACAAAGAAGTGAAGAAAAGCTTTTTTAAGGTATTGAAGATATGTAACACATTGTACAACATGACGTATGAGCACTTTTTAATAAATTATATTGTACTATTTGATATAAAGTATACGCAAGAGTGCACTAGATTGGCAAATAATATTAAAGGGAATTTGTATTGTTTTAGAAGAGGAAATTAATTTTCATAATTGCTTACGATGTTCTTATTTTTTATATGGCTTTGAAAATAATAAAAATAAATAAAATTGTGAATGAAAATATATAAATATTTTATTAAGATGTTTAGTTATTACTAGGGCAACCAAAAAAAGAGCACTAAAAAAACAGTTTTAAGCTCTTAAAAAAAGCGTTTAAAAACATAAAAATAAGCTGTTAAAATTAAAAAAAAGCAATTTAAACTTCTTTATTTTCCACTTAATTCGTTTAGAACGTTGTTATAGTAAATTAAAAGTTGATGCAATAAATTTTCGAAAAGAACACTATGTCTGTTTGGAGTCAGCAAGTTCTTGTACATAGAAAAAGTTCTTCCTACGTCTACAGATGGTAAGAGAGCATATTTAAAATTGAGTATTCGCTCTGAAGTATATTTTATACGATTGGACTCATAATTCCGAAAATGAAAATGATTTAAATTTTGTATTAACTTTGTCTCCTATATCTCCTGGAACGCGGGACATTTTTCTTACGGTCCACAACTATGTTCACTTAGAAAGCCGATGAAAGATTTTTTGTTTCCAAATTTGTTACAGCTTCGTGTAAAACCCCAAAATTTGCTGAAATTAACAAAATTTGATATACAGAGAATATCTTAATAGCTAAAACTATAATAAAAAAGCAAAAAATAAGACGTTACTATACCACAGAGAGAAGGGGAACTAACAGATGTTACTTTATTCAAAAACTATATTTAAAAAGAAATAAGACGTTACAAAGTATGTTTACCATCATAGTTGACGTTACAGACTGAGGAATTTGATCGTAAGAATACAGCTATGGAATTTTCGAGAGAAAAGAACTTAAACAAGCAAATATTAAATTAGGTTTATAAAAAGGCTTAATACTAAAAACATAAACACATAAAAATTATACACAACACTATAAAAAGTACTTTACAGTACCGCTAAGACAGAGTTGCATAAAAATCAAGTTAGAAAGTATAGTCGGTCAAGCCCGACCGTATAATACCCAACACCACAGTATTTAAAAACAAGTTTCGCGAGTGTATGGCTATATGAATAAGGATCTATCTTTGTTTTAAATTTCATTAAAATCGGTTAAATAGTTACTGAATATAAATAGCAGAAATTGACCCTATCTCCCCTCGTGGTTCTATTTTTAAAAAAATTGAAAACCTTACTGTCCATATAAATATGGATCTATCTACATATGTCTTAAATTGTATTAAAATTGGTTTGATGGTAGGCACAAAGACCCTCTTCCGGATAGCAGCTTGCATGGGACCACAAAGACCCTCCCGGATAGCAGCTTGTATGGGGGCTATATTAAATTATGGACCGATTCACCCTTGTGCCAATTAGAACCCACGTACCAAATTTCATTAAATAATCTTTAAAATTGCGACCTGCACTTTGCGCACGAGGTTACATGGACAGCCAGCCAGCCTGACGGACATCGTTAGATCGACTTAATAAGTGATTATGAGTTGATCGATATACTTTAGGAACAAAATTTTATGGTGTTTCTCACATCAGCACAAATGCATAATACCCTCTCCACTCTTTAGTGTAGCTATAATAACATTCAGAGATAATATAGGTTTTTGGGATGATATTGTTCAAGGGAAGCACAAAATATTGAAAAATTTGAAAAAAAGTTGCACATAAAAAAAATAATAATAACGATTTTTGCAAAATTTTATTAAATAAGTTTTTTTTTTCATACGAAAAATATGAAAAATTATCTTAAAATGGCAAAATAAGTAAAAAAAAAGCCGATATCGAAAAAATAACTAAAAAAGCCAATATTGCCAAAATAAGCAAAAAAAAAGCTCTAACAAATATAGCTCATTTTCTTTGTTTTTTAATGATCGGAATTTGTGTTTAATCAAAATATTTCTATCTTGTAAACCAAAAAATAAGCATTTGCTTTTTTTTGGTTGCCCTAGTGATTACTCTCGAAACATGTAAAATCATCCTACCCGTGAACGTGTATTCAGTCCCCTGGTCAGTCAAGAATGAAAAATTATCAATTACTTTTGATTCCTTTCATGTTGTAAAACTCCTTTCTTCAGAAAAAAAGTAACTTAAAGAAATTTAGCCTGATTAAGATATCTATAAAAATTTGGTTAAAAAAACATAAACAGTTCAGTTAAATAACAACAATACTAATTAATATTAGAAAAGTTTAGAAAAATTTTCTTTAATCACGTCATAACTAGATGGTTAAAAATGTTGCGGAAATATTTATATAAAAAATCACTATATAAGCTAGCGTTTTTAGTTGACCTGTTAAACCGTTCTGGCATCTAAGCGAAGTGAAAATAAAAAAATACCAAAATGTTCATAACCAGCTGCCACATTCAGGAGTTCTTTGTTTAATAATTCGATTTCAAAATGGGCAAAATTTTAGCTTAAAATATTTTTAAAGTGACTCATTGCTGAGTTATTTTACTATTTGAGTTCCTTACTTTGAATTTATGTTATCTAAGCTAATACTCTTTTACACCCTTCTCCACAGGTGGAAAAGGATAATACACATCGATATATGCGTTCCAAAAAAAATCGCATAAATTGAATTCGCATAAAACGATACTCTAGCTTCATATAAAAACTAATGATTCGATCCAAAATTCTGAAAAACCGCATAAATTCAAATTTGAATTAAAAAATCAAAACAAAATCGCATAAAAAAAATCAACAAATATGTCTGTATATGTGAAGCGGACAACCCATTGAAAATATTTTATTGGAATTCCTTTATTGTTGGCATAACCCGTGCTCAAACCAGGACGCCGGTTTTTTTTTACGACAGTTAGTAAATTCATAGCAGAAAAATCACATTTCTAAGAACTTTTTTATTATTTATTAAAATAGTATAGGTTAAAAATTTTAAAAGTTATAAAACACACATACATTTTTAAATTCTGTGGTACTTTGAAATAACATCTTAAGTAGAGATAAAAAAAACTCGGTGAAAAAATCATTTTTATCAAATATGTAATAAAATAAACCAAAATTAAAGAAAAATTTCGTTTATAATACAAAATTTTAAAATCGTAAACAAAAATATTTTTTTAACGGAAAATTCGTATGATTAAGAACACTTATTTTTTTAAGACTTAACAACTCTGTGGTCCAATATTCAAAATATTGCTCGTAAAAAAGGTTTGTCTACATAAAAAACTGTAGTTTTTATACAAACTTTGGCAAACCGACCACCGAAAAAAACCATATGTTGACTTGAACCCACCTTCTAGTGAATTTGCTTTGATGTAGACGTTCTTTCTGCGAGATTGCTGTCATGATAAATGTCAAATCGTATCATGACACAAATTTACTGCCATTTTCGCACTAGTATTTTTATTTATGAAAAAAGTCAAACTATTGCTCCACTTTTTAAAAAAACCATACAGAAAAAGAATTAAAAAAACAAAATTAATACGTTTTCCATATTGGGAAATCGGGACAATTTCGCGTCCCGAAGCTCTCTTCGGGGACACCGGGACGGAGAGCCGTAAAACGGGAATGTCCCGGTGAAACCGGGACGTATGGTCACATTAGGCATAACTATAGTTCTGGTAGATATGAATAAGTGTGCGCAATATTTTCTATGATGTTTATTTGTCGAGTTACGGGGAGTTAAAGTGTTGTTGTTTTCAAAAAAATGTTTTTTAAAATTATTATTTCAAACTAAAAACTAATCAAACGAAAAAAAATTTTAGGTAATTCTTATAGAAAATCGATTAATCCTTAAATAAAAAAAAATTAATTTGAAAAACAAAATTTTTTCATCTGCAAAACTGGAAATGACCAATTTATATCAAAATTTTTCTAACTTAGTTCTAATATTTTTTTATTTTTTAATATTAATTGACCTTTAGTGTCCTTATCATATTGTAAAAGTTTTTTTTTATGGGACCTCTATTAGTTTAAAAGGTATGCAAATTTCTTTACACTCCTACATGTGGTTATTACAATGTTGTACCGTAAAAGACAGGAAAGAACGAGTTTTAATTGAAATTTTTCTAACTTTCACTTAATTTTTGATCCTATTTTTACCGAAATTAACCTTCGTTGTAAAACTAATATTATGTGCTCTTCATTAGTTAAAAAACACTCATATAACCATATCGGCTATGAATATAAAAAACACAAAATAAAACAAACTATAACGATTATATCAGTGATGCAAGCTTGGTTTAATTTAAAAAAAGGTAAAAAAGCTAAAAAAAACATCTAAAATTTCAAAAACCGTAAAAATTAAAAAAAAAATCGTTAATTTAAAATCGCATAAATTTGAATTCGCATAAAAAAAATCCGAATAAAACGAGACCTGAGTGATATAAGTTTGTCATTCCGTTTGTAATTTCTACAATATTGATCTTAGACCTTATAAAGTATATATATTTTGGGTCCTTATGAGGAGAAAAGTTAATTTAACGATGTCCGTCTGTCCATCTGTCCATCTGTCCATCTGACCGTCTGTCCGTCTTACGTTTGATATGTTTTTTCCAGAGACTTTAGACATGATAACGGCTAGGTTGTTTTAGATTTATGTCACATACAGTCCACCATTTCTTGCTATTGAAATTCAGCAAGATCGGTCCACAAATGGCTGAGGAATGACAAAAAAACCACGACTGCCTCTAATTTTTCTAAAAAAATCCCTTGTGGTTTTTGTTGTTTTATTTTAATGCGTTTAATTTTACGCATACAAACCCATAAACATGTATGTATGTATGTATGTACATGATATGCCACTCAAATAAAGAAACAAACTCGTAGACTCAATATATTTTAATTTAACGCTTCTTCAGTAAAAGCGTTCGTAGCCGAGTTGTCTAAGTTAATGCCTGAGACTCATGAGGTTGCGAGTTCGAATCTGGAATTTCCCAGTTTTTCAATTAGAATTTTTTTTATTTTAATTTAATTTTTTTATGTCCTTAAAAACGATTTAAAAATTATAAAGCTTTTCGATATTTTCATTTTATTGGCAATGACACAGTACATATTATATATTTCATATATTTCATTTCGGCAAGCATATAGGTACATACAAAAAATAGTCTTATTTGTAATTTAATTAAATCCGTACGTATTGCAAATACATAAGTATGTGTGGGCATAATTCTTTATGTATGTAGGCATTGCTTTAGTAATTGTTGTTGTGTTTAGTTTTAGAAATGGAATCTGTTGGTACGATTGATTTCTTCTTGTTCAAGTCCAAGTTTAATAGCCCAAGTAAATTTAAAATTTGTTTTTCAGCATAACGGTATATAAATCTGTTAAAAAATGGCTGAGTAATAACCAAAAGACAGAGATCCCAAAAATTACTCTTTTTTATTTTAAAATTAAGTTTGTCTCTTAATATATTTAATAGCACGCAAGCATGTGCAAATAATTTAATGCAATTAAGCGATTAATACTACATACATAAATATGCATATAGGTATTTAGATATACATACTTATATATAAGCTTCTGTTCTTTCCCAACCGTGGTGAAGGGTATATAAGATTCGGCATAGCCGAGTATAGCACCCTTACTTGTTTTTTTCTAAAGTTAATTAAATTTTAGATTACCCTTTTACGCCATACAGTTCCAAATCTATTTATAAATAAAAATTCTCTTTACAATGAAAAATTTTAAAAATTCTAAAAAGTTATTAAATACTTAACACCTTTTTTATTTATTACATGCTCATATTTCAAATTTTTAAATAATTTATATTCTTGTAATGCTTCATTTAACACCAAATAAAACGTGAAAATATTTCATTTGAAATATCATGAATTATTTTTTATTTTACAGATATTAATCATACATAAAAGTTATACTATTACTAAATTTTTTTCAGATTTAAAGGAATTAATTTAGTTTATAAAAATAAAAATTTCTCACACAAACTTTATCAACTTTTTAAGCCATAAATTTAACGAGCCGTACGCATTAATTAACTTCTGCCTCTAATTCTACTTTTTCCAATAACACATTTCGCTGTTCTTAAATTGGAAACTCTTGCTGGGTCAGCAAACTTGAAAAATGCATTAGTGAGTTATTCACGTGTAAATGATTTACACCTTCAGCACACACAAGAAACCTTAATACACACAAATACTTTGTACTTCAGTAACGTGTACATGTGGCAGCTATGCATGCTGGTACCAAGAAAAAGTATTTGTAGCTCTATTTTTCACTTTTAACCCCAACCGAAAATTGATCAAAAGCAACAATAAGCACACAAATTTACCAGAACGCAAAATAAGCAACAAAAATGACAACAACAGCAAAAAACCAAAAAGCCAAAAAAAGGACCTACAAGAAAACGAACATTAAATGAAACAAAATTAGAGTGGGATCGACACTAGAAAAAAAGCATCAAAGGCGCAGCAAACTGTTTAGCGACATATTAATGCCCACTTAACCAAAACATGAATGAAGGAATGACTTAATGAACCAAATGGCTGAATGAATGAAAAACGGGATTTCTGCCTGCCTGGCTTTTTTGCCAAGTTATTAAAGGAGTCTGAAAGTTAAACGTGAATTCCCTTAACGCATGTTTGTTACACACACACACACACATACACACATACTCACAGAATAGTACTTCAATTTAGCCAAAGCATAAATATGGGAATCATATCGTAAGTTCGAGATGAAATATAACAATTTACCGTTAAGGGCAGAAACACCACGAATCATTTTTCTTTTAATAATCACTTTTACGTGTTACATTTTTAATAGTCGTGTTTTACAAGAAACGGGAAGTGAATAAAATAGTGCACAGTGGTAATTTCGAAACAAATTTGCTAGATGTTATATTTGTTTGTGGTAGTCTGAAGCTGATATTATGGATGCTGAGGAAATAGCTAGGTCTTTTTTAAATAATATGAGAGCTAATGTTTATGGTGATTTCATACACACAGAAAAAAATACCAATGTAAAATTAACATGGAAAAATGTTGATTGAGAATCATAGTAAATTTCTGCAAAAGTATGCCTTTTTTTAATTTATCATTATTTCTAAACAATTTTAAATAAAATAACATTAAATCATGTTTTTTTAATATTATTCACTGTTAAAATAAAAAAAAAAAAAAATATTAAAATATAAATAAATATGGATTCAATATTGAATCCATAAAAACCAGTTTTATATTAAAATCAAAAGTGTATCTTGTTAAATTAACATGCATTCATACTTAAGTATGTACATTTTTTATTTTCATTCTTAAAATATGTTATAAAAAGAGGACAATTCCCGTATTCTTTTAATTAAAATTAGTTACTTAAATATCGGGCGATGCTGATGCTTCTGTTGACAAAGGAGAACTCAAAATAAGTGAAACATGTGTTACAGGGGTAAGTGTATTGAATTATTCTTAAATAAATGCATATGTTGTCTCTGAAGCTTTTTCACACTGTCATAACACACTCAAACCAATTTGATTCTACATGAAATTCACGTTGTTTCAACTTGAAACAACTTTCATTCAACGTGATTCGGATTGTTATTTCAATATAAATTACATTTTGCTCTAACTTTACTGCAATGTTAAATTAACATGAATTATAGTTATTTTAAAAGAAAAAAAATGTTGTTCGCAGTTATTGTAAAACCAGGTTGAATTAACATGAAAAACGTATAAAGCAAAATCACCACCGAAAAATTTTAAATCAACCTTGTTTTCTACGTTTTTAACTTGATTTTTTTCTGTGTGTATTTTATAACTTTCTGAAACTGATATTCTCAAAGCCTTAAACTCCATTAAATCTAATGACACTGGACATTACAATATTTCTATTAAATTTTTAAAAATCATTTTTCCCCTAATCTCTTCGAGTTTTCTTCACTTAATAAATACGATATTTACTGTCTGCAAGTTTCCCACAAATTGGAAGATTGGTAAAGTACTACCTATCTCTAAAAATGGCAATAATGAAAGTTCTAGAACTTTTACTATCTTACCGACTATAGTCTGGAACTCTGTTCAGCATTTCACGTGAAATGCTGTCAAAACGCATATGAAAAAAACTTGTGCGGAATATCTAAGAAATAATGTTGATAGAGTTGTACTATGTTAAAAATTCCCATTTTCTATTTGTTAAAATTATTTAGTTAAATACATAAAATTTTTTAAGTGAAATAATTGCGAAACCATATCGGTCATGCGTCTGGTGTCTTACAATTAAGAGTTCTTCTGTAAACAACGGGGTCAATACCACCAAAGTAAAACGAACATGTGATACGGGGTAACTAAATACTAATATTCTCTTTCTCTCCCTCTCTCTCTCTCTCATTAGAAAAACAAGCGGATACCTGCCTGGTATTTTTAAGAAATTCTTTTGTAGTAAACGAGTAAAGGTTCAATTAGACGTGACATAACCATAATGCCAACGGCGAATTTAGAAACAAAAATTTAATTGGTTTGTATGGTATTTTTATGTCGTTTTGGTAATACAGTGGTGATAGTAATACAGTTTTGCTATGGTTATGTCACGTCGAATTGGACTTTAAAACCTCCATCATACAAAAATACTGAATTACATAAAATAACGGAATATTCCTTTGTTTTTACGGAATATGTTGTAAATTTTTTGATAGTTAATTTATATAAAATAACTGAAATTTCATTTGTCTTTACGGAACATGGGGTTGAATTTTTGACAGTAAAAATTAAATAAACTTTTCGTTAAAATAAATGAAAAACAAGTAGACCGGGTTTTAACTGAATTTTTATTTATTTTATACTAGCTGTTTGGTTCCGGCGCTGATCGGGATTTTCTACATAAAAATAAAAATGAAATACTGGAGAATTTTGTTAATAAATTGACCCCAGCGCTTTCTACCATCAATAAAAACAAATTAAATATCGACTACAAGCGCCACCTATCGGCAGTTTTTTTATAAACCATCAGGGAAAGTAGACCTTTCCAACGCATGTACTCGCTTGAAAATCAGTTGAGTGGTTCTCGAGTTATGAAATGACGAACATAGGATAACTTATTTTTATATATATAGATTACAATTTCAGTTAATTTTACGTACAGAATATTGCGAGTGTAGAGTAAAATTACAAAGAGAGCGTTTTAATCTTATATAACTTATCAAAGTTTGTAGCAGACACTACAACAACACCACACAAGTAGTTAAAAAACGATTTGCTTGTTGTGTGTAAAAACTCTTGCTCTTGCTTCTGATTTAGTTTATATTTTCAGTTAAATATGTACATTAAGTATTTAAAGTAAAAACCATATCGGAAATGATGCTGGTGTTATATAATTGAAATTCTGTAAGGTGTAAAACGGGTAAATAAACCAATCAAAACAAAATTCTACTTCTTATTTGGTTTATTTCAAGAAGGAATTCGGGATTCAATCAACTTTATAATTCTTAAATTACGCGCATTTTGAGATTGACTCAACCGTAGTTTTACCTCAATCAATCTCATTTGAAGTACGGATTCAAGATTGAATATGTTTAAGTTAAGTATTTTAAATCTTTCTGTACTTGGTTCAAGAAAATCCGTACTCACCGTACTATTAATACCGCTTCGGATTGATTTTAGTACGGATGGATCGATTTTTCTTTTGAGTGTAGGGGGTATTCGAATGAGTATATTTGAAAACTTCCTTGATCTTGGTATACTACTTGACCCTAGTCTGAGCTTTAATTCGACTATTACGTTAATGATAAATTAAGCTATAGGAACACTTGGGTATATAAAACGCTGGCCAAAAGAGTTCGATTACCCGTATATTACAAAAATCTTGTATATGTCACTCAGGCCGATTCTTTAATATAAAAAGATTAAATGGGACCCATTTCACCAAACATATTTTAATTAAATCGAATCGGTACAGAAACAATTCATGCTCGGCTGGCTCTGATAAAGCTACCTCCTAAAAGAAGTCGTAGAGCAACGATGAATATTGTTAATGGTGATATCTGCGCTGGATTTTTAATATTCCTCAACGATCATTCCGAAATTTCATACCCCTATCCATCTTATTCTTTAGAGATAATAATGGTGATGCTGACCCTATTAAAAGAATGTGTAACATTTCCAATCAATTATATAGATTAATTTATTCTTCATTGAATCCAAAATCAATACACAGAAAAAAATATTAGTAGTTTTTTTATCAATTAACAAAATTGTTAAATAAGTATTTCAATTTAATGAATGTGAAATTTGAATCAATTAATTTTTTTTGTTGAAAGAATATTAAAAATAAAATTTTGATTGAAGTAATATTTTACTTGTTTTAAAATAAATTTTAAATTAAAAATTAAAATCGTAATTGATTTTTTCGTTTAAAATAAAATAACTTAAACTTGTAGAATTGTTGATGGGAATTGTCAAAACTGAAAACTGAGCTATATTTAATTAAATCAATTAATTATATTATCTTGTAGCAAGAGATAGAAGTATAGTAAACAGGCTATACAAAATTAGGGTTAACTTCAAAATGTCGGAAAATGCTTTAGTGGGTACCAAGCCACATAGACTGCCAGTGTAACCGGATTTGTGACCTGCAAATCATTTAAATCATTTGCAATAACTTTCAGGTATTAAACGGACGTCATGTTAAAAAACGATTCGATTTAATTTAAAATAGAATTATGAATAGAAAATATTTATGCCAGGTTATATCAACTTGTCTCTTCTCTTGTGCGACCATGACCTCATACTTTATGAGGCCCTTCACCAATAGTTAATTTCAAAATCTCTCTAGTGTTGGAGGGTAAATAAAATTCGTCGCAGTCGAACTAAACACTCTTACTTGTTTCTTAAAGTATTCTATATATTTGATAACAAATCAAAAAAAAAAAATATATATATAAAAAAAAATGCTCTATTCTACTTAAAGGTCGAACATTGAAGGCAACTGGGTTAACAAACTAAAAGTCAATCTTGAAAAATTGTCTTTAAAATCTTTACATATTTACACAATTTCATTTCCTATTTATTTTTTATTTTTATTCTATAAATTCCATTGTTGCTGACATTGCCTTAACCCAGATAGCGCCGGAAATATTTTTTTTTGAAAACTTCAACTTTTATTTCGATTTTCAAATCTTTATTGGTATCTAAACATTTTTTATTAAATAACTATTTTTCTTAAAATCTATAGTTTAGCCGATATCGGGTGTCCTTTTAAAAGGACGGTAGCTAAATACCCTACATAAATTATTTTTAATTTTTACTTTGTTTTTATCTGAAAAACGATTATATTTTAAGTTGGAGTGTGATACTTCCAGAAGCAATCCTTTGGATGTAAAGCGACATTACACTTATTGCAAAAAAAGTTGGTCTTCTTATGGCAATAGGTTGAACGAGTTTGCTTTTTCTTGTGTTGTACTAGGTGCCCTTGTCCATCAAATCGCGAGTACATATAAAGGTTGGCGCTGGACTTGCTTGAACCCCTCTTTGAGTTTCTTTTAAAAGATTCTAGTAATCAGTTTGCATTCACTCTTCTAAAAGCTAAATGATACATATTTCCGCCATACGAACGATATAATAACCAGCTATTTTGTTCCGTCATGTCGATACAATGACAAATAAGCGGAAAATACCACTTTTTTCCTCCAGAAGATGTTTGGTAGAGCCCTATGTTTTGGTCAGCTCTGTTAACCCCACCCATGTTTTGATTTTTTTGATAAGCTTTGGTTGTTGTATAGAAATTTTTTTCTTGGCTTTTTGCAAATAGCTCTCGTATTCAGGTTCATCTTTATGCACTATTTCTGCCTCTGCACGTAGCTGACCGCCTGGCAAATTATTGAGACACTGTCTTCGTCTGTTACATCAGCATTAGCGTTTTCGGGGGGAGCGATGTTAATTGTGCCAAAAACTTCATCATCCTTCCATTGATCAATTTCCTCCAAAATTTCGTTTAGCTTCAATGCCTTTCGGTACGACTTACTGTATAAAAAACACATAAGTAATATGTAACGAAAATTACAAAATAGGTAGTATATTTTGCCACTGTCCTTTTAAAAGTACGCAGTGGCAAAAACGACCGTAGCGCTGCAATACAGCATTACGCACGCTTTCCATTTATTTGTTGTTCAACTACGATGTTTCTCTTATTACTTAAAAAAAAAAAAATTCCAGATCACTGGATGTAAATGATTTACTTACACGTTTCTTTCCATTGCGCAATGTTAAAAAAAAATCACCTTTCACAAAACACTCACTATGCAATTAAAGCACAATGAACTTCTTTCACCAACTGATTTTTTTCAATTTCAGTAGCTTCATAACAAAGAATAAACAATAAAAAAATGCACAGAAATACGCGTGCATAACGGAACTTTTCTCTAATTTTTTATGTTCTTTTAAAAGGACGGTTGCGCCAAGTGGGTTAAGAAAAAGTTGTTGCGACAGAAAGAGAATGAAACAAATATACACAGATGCTTCTACAAAGCTCTGCTTGTAGAGCTTCAGGTTTATTTGCTGTCGCTTGTACATCTATTGATGATGATTATGGTGGTAATGGGTATTGGGCCACAACATAATTAATGGGTGTCTTTTTAACGTCATTAATTTTGATGTTGTTGCGGTGTGGTAAATTTAAGTAAGAGAAAACAAAGTTCAGTGTTTTTTTTTTAAAGCAGCATCTGTTGGCCAGCGATTTCGTTATGGCAGTGGATGATAGTTATTGAGCATTTTTTTTTAGTTTTCTTTTTTTATATTTTACTCCTTTTTCATAGTAATTATATTCTTTTTTTACAGTTTTTTTTTTTGAAACCAGTATTAGTTTAAGAAGATAAGAAGGAGGGATTGAGTGTGTGGCTTGAAAATATGGTTTTTCTTTTGTTAAACGGTGTAAATTTATCAATATATATAAAAATGAAAAAATTTTTTGTGTGTTTGTTTGTTTGCTGACTTATAGACTCCTAAACTACTGAACCGATTTTCCTGAAATTTTTACAGTAACATCACGTTAAAATAAAAGAGGCTACTTATTTTTTTCATAGCGGCAGGGGAATTGGTCCTCCCCATTGAATGCCAATATTAAATATCGCATATCTTAAAAGACGCTGCACGCATTTTGTTGAACTTTTGGTAGTAGGATCTTCTGAGCCCCAAAATTGAAATAAAATAGCAGCGGAGGAAGTGGTACCCACCATAGGACGCCAATGTTTAATACCACATATCTTAAGAGCTGTCATAGTGAGAATGTTCAAACTTTGCAGAAGTAACTCTTATAAAATACTACACTTTTGAAAATAAAAATAAAGCGGGTAGGCGCAGGGAGGAAATACCTCCCATAGGATGCATAAATTAAATATCGCTCAATTGAAGAACTATTAAAGGAAGAGTCTTCAAACGTGGTTAAAGCTACTATTATGGTAAACTATAAATTTCAATACAAAAATAAGCGGGGTTGACAGAGGAAGAGCAGTACCCCTCATAGATAGAAATATTAATAAGAGCCGCTCCACGCATTTTGTTAAACATTTGTAGTAGGATCTTCTGAGCCCAATAATTGAAATAAAATAGCAGCGGGGAAATGGCACCCCCCACTCTTATGGTATACTGCAATTTTGAAATCAAAATAAAGTGGGTAGGCGCAGGGGGGGAAATACCTAGCATAGGATGCATATATTAAATATCTCTCAACTGAAGAACTATTTAAGGGAGAGTCTTTAAACGTGGTTAAAGCAGTGTAGCGAAGCGCACCGGGTTAAGCTAGTTCATACTTTTTTAATCAACATTGTTTTCTACGTTTTTAACTTGATTTTATTCTGTGTGTATGTAACTTATTAACTTATTCTGTGTATGGTTTATAAAACCATATAACGGACTTTGTATCCTAAAATAGAAAAATTAAGTCTTAAATGCCACTGATTCATTGTTCTGTTTATAAAAAACTAGCTTAACCCGGTGCGGTGCGTCACTCTCGTAAAAGTATGTATTAGCAACATCTTTTTAAGACTGATCTTGTGGTTTTATAACGAAGAAATGTTTACTAAATTTATATACTCCTACTAGGGTGTTCAATTAAGCGGGATATTTTTTTTTTTGTTCGATTTAACGATTAATTGATTTTTGACATTTCTGAATTATTCGATTAAACGAATAAAATTTTAAAATTAATCGAATAATTTTATAAATTACGAGATTTTTTCGATAATTTTAGAAAAAATTAGTACTTGAGTAAATAAACACTCTTTCCTCAAGAGAATGGATCATTTCCTCCAGAGAATGGATCGAATTATTTTGTTTAAAATATTTATCCATTGGACCACTTTCAGCTTCTTTTGGTGTTGTTGGTGGAGCTTCCTCTTTCTTCAAGCACTATGTAATAGTCACTGCGTAAGTGGTAAATTAGTGAAGATGTTGAAGAACCTTTAGGTTTATACATTTTTGGACACCTGTTACATTTAGTATTATTAGATCTATCCTTCTCTAAATATTTCCCAACCAAACTTATTCTAAGGAGAGCAACACATGAATTAGTTTGCTAAAAAATATATTTATATAAATCTTTGAGTTGACATACATTTATCTTTTTTTCTTTTGTGAAATTAATTATTAAATTGTGTTGAACATATGTAACAAAAATATATGCTGTATTACTAACTAAACATGACTGTTTTCTTTTAATACTTAAACTTAAAAAAATGTATATATTGAACAGAAAAAACCTATATGTATTATTATTATTCGATTAAACAGCTACCATTTTTCGATTAATCCTTTAATCGAAATTAGCAATTTTTAATTAATCGAACAATTATTCGTCTAAAATTGAACAAGAATTAATCGTCCACTGATTACCTCAACTCCTACTGTTACCCTTTTTAAGATATTAACCCCCGTATCACAAACGATTATTAAATTCAACAAACGTTTATTAGGGATAATTTTCATAGTAAATTTTTTCTTTAAACCTTTATTAAATTAAAAAAATTTTTATGAATACAACCATTAGTCATTTATGTTGTCCTTTTTATTTTCAAGTTCAGCTCGCTTTTTTTAAAGATATTTTGTATTGATAATCAAACTATTTTTTAAAATTCGGAAACTTTAACTTTTACCGATCTCCAAATATACGGTCATACTTATTTTGTCATTGTATGGCAGGTACCTTTCTCACTTCAAAATACATATACAAATATTTACAGCCGGATAATCAGGAAATCGTTTAGGAGTTTTCAGGAATCAAACAAACACACAAACAAATGCATTACTTTTATAAATATGGGGGATTTCACTTGAGTGACACAACTTTTGCAACCGATGTCTTCCGATCGCGTTGAAATTTCCAGTAATGTTAGTCCCATTGGATAGAAGTTTGGCACAATTGTTAAACAAGCTCGATCAATAATTCTCCCTCTGGGTTAAAGGGGGTCAAATTTTATATTTTCGCCAAACAGGTGTGCCTTTTCTCATTCATGTAACTTAGTACTTATTATTCTTAGCAAATATTGTCCCTTATAATTAAGATAACTATTTCTTTAATCTTTCGAAAAAGGATCGGAAGACATCGGTTTGAAATCCCCCTTATATATGCATATAGATGGATGACAATGAAAATTTAATTAATAATCAATATTTTAAGCAAAATAGACGACATTAAAGACTCTTTGAAATTTCTAAATGTATTTTAAGCAATTTTCTCATATTTTTTTTAACTTTGACCTTTTCAAATGATGCCATAGAATAAAAAATAATGATGACTGTATTTTATTCCAGAATTCAAATAATAAAAAAACAAATAAATTTTATTCTATTGTATAAAAAATTTTTTTTTTTTGCAATTTTGCCAATAAAATATTAACAATTTCGTATGTACACACATCTATTACATACATATGTATGTCTTTATATACAAACATATGTAAATTGACTTTATAATTTATCTTTTTTTATGAGATGTGACATGTTGTTTAATAACCCTTGAATATAAAACAACTGCGCTCCTCCCCATACATTTTCTCAAATGATGTCGAAGAACTGAATGTATGAGTGTAAGTATGCATGTATAAGTGTGTGACAATGTATTTTGTTTGAGTATAAGTGTTTGTTTGAACATGTTTGTTTTTGAATGTGAGTGCATTTTCTTCCATTTAGTTTTTGCAATTTTCAGTAAATGACAAATATTGCATATACAAAAAATAATGAAAATAAATCTTTTATTTTCATGCTACTGACATAAACATTTTTTAAACATTAACTGCTGGGTGTAGGAAAGTGAATGCATTTTGGTTGGGAGAAAAGCTTATTTTTTTTTAACTAAAATTAAAAAAAAAAATAAGTTAATACTACAACAATTTCGAATGTAACAGATATAAAATAAGCATTAAAGTTTACAACAACGCGGTAGTTGTTATATTTGTAATGGTTGTTTTTTTTTTAGAGTGTCACAACTCTGAGTTGGCATCACTGCTTTATTTGAGCACCCATTTAACAGCTGATAGTTGTTTTTTGTTTAGTTTGAATTAACATTCAAAATTTTATTTTCCGGTGAAGCCCATTTCTGGTTGAATAGGCAGATTTGTCGCATTTGGACACTGAACCAAAAAGTGTTCATAATATTAACGCACAATGATTATTAAAATAGTTTTCGTTGGCTCAATGATTTATTCGTTAATATAATGAAAAATAAAATTATCCAGGTAATGAAATTTAAGTACTGTTCATTGACACAATGGACATGCATTTATTAAATATTTTATTTAAAATGTATTTTAAAGTAAATAAAATATTCTTTGAGGTAACGAAACATTTATTAAGTCTTGTTAGCACAAATGCCCAATATAATAAACTAGAAAGTTAACATGAGTGAAGTGCTCGTTGGGCTGTTATACCGAACTCGTACGTTAAAATTAATATAGTGCTCGTTTAGTTTACGAAGCCTCAATAAAATGTTATCCCCACGCATAAAATTTACATTTGATTTGTTGGCTCAACGAACTCGTACGTTAAAGTCGAAAAAGTTTCATGGAGGTGACGTAACGTTTGTTAAATTCGTTTTTAAAACAGTGTTAGTTTAGCATTTCTTGTAATTTATCTATTCGAACTGGTTCTTATTAAAAATTAAATAATAGTGAAAAAGGACATTTGTGAGTTAAATTCGATATAGAAAAATGATTTGCTATCTGTGTTAAATAAAATGAAGTGAGGGGGATTTGCTGATAGTTAATTTAGATCAACTTCAAGTGGTTCATTGACGCCCAAATTAACAAAGGAGGCAAAAAATTTCATTGATAACCAAACGAGTTTACTATAAGATTTAATTTTTAAAGAACTTTGTAAAAATTATAAATAAACTAAATGTATATATTAAATGTATATTATATTATTTTTTTTTTCTATTTTACATTTTTGTAAAATAGAAAAAAATTTTAAATTAAATATAAAAAACACATTTTTTCAATTATGAGTCTTTTTTATTTTATAGGGTTTATTGTAGTAAAGCGGCCCTATGCTCCCCAGAGGAGTAAAAGGAACATATACTTATATATATATATATTGTAGTAAATTATGAGAGGTCGGACAGGTGGTATAATTTTGCGAGGGGAAATTTAAAAAAATTGTTCATTTAGAAAATGTTTTGTGTACGTTGAGTCAACAAATTTGTAAAACAAAATTGTTCGTTGAATTAATTAAAAGGTTTACTAAGTTAACAAAATAGATTGTTGAATAAAAAAAAATTTCATTAAATTATAATTATAAATTTATGATAATTTTTCGTTATATCAACGAACAACGAATTTCAATTATTTGTCGCTCTATTGAAAAGAACATTTATATCTTGAATACTTTTTATGGTGAAGGCTTTTCATATTTTTTGTTGTTCTTTACTTAAATAAATCGGTAATATGAACAGCCGATATTTGTTTTCAATTTGAAAAAATGTAAAAGAAATGCCACAAATGTTACTAAATTTTAAATTTTATTGTACTAACAATTAAGGGCTTTTTCACTCATAAAAGTTTACTTGTTAGAAGTTTAATTTTGAAACCGAAAAAAATGATTTGAAATTTTACCAATCTAGCAAGTAACCAGTTACCGACTAAAGTGAAAATTTCACTTGTTAAAAATTACTTAAATCGGGACAACGCCAATATTAATACACTCAGAAATCACAAGTTGAAATCAAAGCTGTACGATATGGAATGCAGAATATTTTAGCTTTGAAAACTTAAAAATTAATTTAAATGCAAACAACTTTGAAATAAAGTTAAATGATATGAAGCTGACATAAAACAATATTGAAATTGATTTTTATCCTTAAAGGCGTTAATAACAATCAATTAAATATAAGCAACTTTGATTTTAACGGAACTTTAATTTTCAAACAATTTTCGATTTAAATTTTCGCGTTAAAGAAAACAAAATTTTGCTTTAAACATTTTATTAGTCAATTTTATTTTTCGAATGTGTTCAATGAATTAAATTTCAATTAAAAAAAAAAAAAATGGTTAATAGAAGCTGCGTTCGTTTACCCCAAAATTTGTACAAATTTGTACTGGATTTTACTGAAATGCGTTCGAGTACACATAAATTTGTAAGATTTTCATATTACTCACCTAGTGGATTTTTCTGGGATTTTACTGGAAAAGTAAACGAACGCACATATAATAAAAATTACTATCAAAGTTATTTTTGTGAACGTCAAATTTTTAAATTCCTGATAAAAACACTGAAAATGTATTGTTCAGAGATAAGCTAGTTTCTATTTTCTATGCGCATTTCACTGGTTGCTAAGGCCAGATCATCAGGAAACATTCTCCCAAAAAATTTTAGAAAAGCCAAAGAATTCGTACTATCTTACGAATAGTACAAATAAGTACAATTCAATTATTTTTTGCATAACAATTATTTGAATTAATAAATCGTATTAGAGGCAAATATAAAAGTGTAGGCAATGTCGCCAAAAAGCCACCAAAATAGTCGACAAAACTGGTGGCTTGAAGACACTTGTACCCAGGTTTCCTTCAGTGTAATATTTAGTACAAAAAAGTCTTGCATAAATCTTACAGCCTGTTTTTAGAAAATGAAAATATTTTTTCGTTCGTAAAAAAAACGAACGAAATCAGATTTAGGTTTTCATAAAATTAAAAAACATTTCATGTGAGTGACAAAAAAAGCTTTAATTTTTTTCTACATATTTTTGGTTTTTATAAAATGAATATCTTCGCAATAAATGAAAACAAAAGTGAAAAGTAGACGATAAGTAAAAGGCATTCGTTTAAATAAAAAATCACCACAAAATGGAAAATAACTGCGATATTTTAAAAAAGGAAACCTAAAAAACTTATACTATTATAAAATATACTATAAAGGTTCACTTATAATAACATAAATATGTATTTACAGGTTTTAAAAATTCTAGAAACAATGGAACTACATACGCTCAAAAATATGAACATATGTATGTACATTAGAGCGGGTCGACCTCCTTAAAAAAAAGTTTGTGCCAGTCACCCCCTTGAATGAAAGGTTTGTCAATGATGTTTCTAAAACGGTTACATTTTTATAGCCACGACTCCATATGCAGCCCATTTAGTCCGATCACATCATGCCGCGTACCGTTGTTCATGGGATAGTTCGTACTCCCTCTAAAATGGGAGCTTAAGAATAACTCTGGATTTCTAATCGATATTTTTTGGCATTTGTAAGGCATCGATACACTGTCAAAATCAATCTACAAAAAGTTTGGGTCAATTTCCGCTAATTATACTTTCACACTTATAAGTTAATCTGACAGCACAGATAATTATACCTACGATGCCAAATAGAAAACTGTCCTTTTTAAATTAAGAAGATTTAAAGGAAAAATTATATTTTAGAAAAAAATATAACTATTTTGTTAAAATAGGTTAGAAAACAAAGGACATTTGTAACGAAATACGTGCACATATTTTTTTTAAAACAAGGAACGATGGGAATTCCTTAAGTTCAAATTATAAAATTGTTGGACTTGTCAAGTCTACAGTGCAGACTGTAATAAAGCACTTGTCTGAGTCTCAATTTCTAGTAAGCAAGCCAAAAACTGGACGTCCACTCAAAATTTCCTTACGAGTTGAGCAATTTTTAAAAAGTGTTGTTAGTGAAAATCCCAAAATAACAACCGTGCAAATTCGAAACAGAACAGTGCGAAGTGTTCTGCGAAAAAGCAAATTACATAGCCGCGTACCAAGAAAAAACAAACATTAATTTGGGATATAAACATATAAAAGCGACTCGACTTCGCACCTTAGTATGCGAACAAATCAATAGTCTTAAAATTAAATAATGAAATAAATATTTAACTATTATTTTAAATATCTCTAATTTTCGGAAAGTTAAAGAGTTGTTAAGGCGTACGTACTGTTATCTGTGTGACTGTACATACAGTGTAGTGTAAATTACCACCGTTCTTCCGAATGTTCCAAAAAAAATTATATCTCGCAAATAACTTCTACATATCTATATGTTGATGTGCAGCAAAATAACTTCTTTATGTATTTCTGTTATTTATTGCTATTATTGTTAAAATTTTCATTCAACACTTTTATTTTTACTAATTCAGTAACACTTTTTATAAAATATTTTGTTTTGAAATTTAATTTTAATTTTTGTAAACAAATGCCAGGGTTATCCACAAACACAAAACTTTTATATGAAAAAATAAAAGAAATGTACGAATATTAATGCATTAGCAATAATGTTGATTCACGAAAGAAAAAAGCTCTATTTATATCAACTATGAATAAACGAAAGCTTTTAAATGTTTTGTAAAAACCAAATTTTGAACATAAACGTATTAATACGAAAACTTCAAGTGAGAAGACTTATGTTTTACAAAAACAGGCTGTTAATCTCATAACATAATTTAGTTTTGGCATGTTCATTATTGCAAATGTCTGTAAATAATGTGTTGTAGGGTATCATACGATCAGGCTTGACCGACTATACATTCTTACTTGTTTTGTCTTGGTTTTAGGTGGAAATTGTCAGATATACATTATTTTTTCTCTTGTTGCATGCAATCATAGTGAAAAAAGAAAAACTCGTTCAAGCTAGTACACTGGCAGAAAAGGCGTCATAACCAGTGATGTTAACTTTTATTTTTTCATTACCGTGCGGACCTCTAAAAATTACCGTTTTTGAGAAGAAATTCCCGTACGCAAAGATTATTTATCAAAATATTAATATGCTGTTTCCAAACGACAGGCGATTGATTGTGTAGTAACATTTATATGAAAAGCAATAGGTCCACCGCCTGTCATTTGCAAACAGCACATAACCATTTATTTAAATTTTAAATGTGTTTAAGAAAAATTTCAGTGGAAAGTTTTCTGTTAAAATACATTTTTAACAAATATTATTGTATTTTTATGAATAAGGCAGTAAAATAATTTTGAATAAAATAGGTACATATATATGTATCTTCATTCAACTCAAAATATTTAATACGTTTAGCGTACATATCGCACTGGTTGCTCTAAAGAGAGTCAACTCGAAATTTTTCATTTTTGCAAGAAAGCGATGAACAGTGGTCATATCTACGCACTGTAAGAATCTTATATCAATTTCTCCAGTATTTTTCCAAAAAAAAATCCAATTTAATCTCCCATTGTTGTATAAGACACATATAAAAAGAAAAGAGTTTCTTGTTTCTACTGAAAATTTATAAATTCTGAGTTAACCCCCTTTAGAGGAACTGCAGTGCGATATGTATGTGAAAAACATTAAAAAAAATAATGTTTTTTTTTAATTCATTAAATTATAACCATTAAAAATAGTAATAATACATATGTATGTATGTACTATTATAATTTTTGAATTGTTTCAGTCACATGGAAAATCAATCCATCCCTACTTAAACCAATGCAAAGCGATGCCAATAGTACGGTAAGTGCGTATTTTCTTAAATCAAGTACAGAATGCTTGATTCAAATATGGATATTTCAAGTGTCAAACACTTAACTATAGCGATATTTAATCCCTGACCCGCACTTAGAATAATCCGAAAACTATAGTTACATTTATAACATTGGGGCTATTTTATACGTTTTAGAATTGTTGATTTTTAAACAAATGAAAAGTTTAATATAAATTATTAAGTAATTTAGTTTTTCTTATTTTGCACTTATCGGTGTTTCAAAAACATTTGCAGAAACATAATTAATGTTCTTAATTTTTTGTTATAAAATTTTTCTATTTTTAAATTGAAAATCACCTCTCAAATGTTAAAATTATAAAACCTACTTATGTAAGTATGTGTATACCAAAAATCCAAATTTCTTTAAATTGCCGTATTTTAAATAAAATTACCTTGCTACCTTTTGCGGCCCAAAATTTCCCTAAAAAAGGGTAATTACCGTACGGTTAACATCACTGGTCATAACGCTTATTTATTTTGACATCAGTACTATGACAAGTGTCTTCGTTTTTGACCCCATGACACTTTTCATCATCGTTATGTCAGCCTTAACATCACTTGGCCTAATTGTCGTCAGGGACAAATATTGAAATTATGTCATGGCATTACAGAAATAACGAATCAGAAAAATGTCTTTAGCGCGATGACTCAGTAACATCGGATAAAGGACTCTTTAGGCTTTTAGTGGTCAAGTCTTGAGTTTTTAGGAGAGAGAGTAAAATAAATGGCATCCTCTTTTCCCTTATCCCCTTAAAGCTCAAGACTTGACGGCTTAAACTTAAAGAGTGTGAACCAGCACTAACATTTTTCAATCCAATGTTAGAAAATCTGCAATGATGTAAGTTATATAAAATTCGGCATAGCCGAATATAGCGCTCTTTCTTTTTTGGAATACATTTTATTTTCAGCTCGTCGATGACATGAGTTGTCTTTCATTGTTACCAAACTATAACTTTGTTACCATTAGTATAAAAGAAATATTTTTTTTCCTGAAGTTAAGTGACAATCTTTGTTTTAGAGTCATTCAGCCACACCACACATAACAAATTCCAAGTAGACACATAAAAACAAGCAAAAGTGTCATGTGACAAATGCACGCTGTCATGCATTTAAAATATTCTTTAGAATAACATTTTGAAAGAAGAGTTTTAGTGACTTTTTAACATTTGTTTTTCTTTTTTTCATATTTAACTTTAACATGAACACTAAGAAAACTTTTCAACAATTAAATAATAATTGTTAAAAAAAACAAATAGGAATTATAAATTTGGCTATGCTGAATCTTGAAAAACATCCACAAGACTTACATAGAGGTTTTACAATTTTTCGAGAGTGAAACTTTAATGGGGTCTGTGTTAAATTATGAACCAATCTTTATAGTATTTGACATCAAAACTTCTAATTACATACAAAATGAAGTGGATTTAAAATCGTACAAATTTTGAAGACGAGTCTGTAAAGAAAGTTCATAAAAATATTCCTTTTAATATACATACTTCATACTCTGAGTCCCAATTCTCCTTACAAAAATAACTCCAAAAAACAGGAACAACTACAATAATTTTGCAATAATTTGAATTCAAAATCTCGTTTGTTCACGTGAGCCCTAAAAATAAAATAGGATACTTATTTTTTTCGATAGGGGCTGGGGAATTGGTACCCCCCATAGGATGCCAATATTAAATATCGCATATCTTAAGACCCGCATTTTGTTGAACTTTTGGTAATAGGATCTTCTGAGCCCCAAAATTGAAATAAAATAGCAGCGGGGGAAGTGGTACCCACCATAGGACACCAATGATTAATATCGCATATCTTAAGAACTGTAATAGTGAGAATGTTCAAACTTTGTAGAAGTCACTTTTATGGTATACTACACTTTTGAAAAAAAAAATAAAGCGAGTAGGTGCAGGGGGAAACACCTCCCATAGGATGCATATATTAAATATCGTACAACTGAAGAACTATTAAAGGGAGAGTCTTCAAACGTGGTTAAAGCTACTATATGGTAAACTATAAATTTCAATAGAAAATGGGCGGGATAGACAGAGGATGAGCAGTACCCCTCATAGATAGAAATATAAGTAAGAGCCGCTGCACGCATTTTGTATAATTTTTGGTAGTAGGACCTTCTGAGCCCCAAAATTGAAATAAAATAGCAGCATATCTTAAGAGCTGTTACAGTGAGAATGTTCAAACTTTGCAAAAGTCACTCTAATGGTATACTACACTTTTGAAAATAAAAATAAAGCGGCTAGGCACAGGGGGGAAACACCTCCCATAGGATGCATATATTAAATATCGTTCAAATGAAGAACTATTAAAGGGAGAGTCTTCAAACGTGGTTAAAGCAGTGTAGCGAAGCGCACCGGGTTAAGCTATTGTCTTATAAAACTAAGTGTGTCCTGGTAGTCCAGTCGGAAGTGAACTAGTCCGTTAAAGTGATGGATGCGGGTACGACTCCCACCAGAGACCTTTGTCTGTTGCACCAAGACGTGCTGAAGATAACTACTGCTCGGTAAATTATATAAGTTATATAAGTTATAATTAAATTATAATTAAGTATTGTATTCGTTACACATAAGAAATTAAAAAAAAAGAAATGGAACTAATCAAGGTGCCAGGAAATATCGATTTTTTTTCAGAAAAAAACGCTTTGCCAGTTAATGAAGTTGTATTTAGAGAAAAACGCATATTCGCTTCTGGTCAATCTGCATAGACTTGGAGCTATAAATATTTTTAGAGAAAATAATAAAACAGCATCAATTAACATGAAGAAAGTAGCCAGTTAACAGGTCCCCTTAGTAAATTTTTTTCTGCCATTCGAAAAACAAATTGTATTAAGCATTGTATACACAATCACCCCTTGTTTAAGGAACCTCCGCAGCCTTTTCCGTCAAATTCTAGCAGCATCTGTCAAATAGCAACAGCACCTAGGATCCCTCCATAGACGGAACTTATTCCGCAAAGTGAAAGATCAGCTCTTTTTTTGATTTTGGGTTCAAACCACAGCCTCTACGTGCTCTCCTATAGAATAGTATTTCTTCCGTCGGAAGAGCAAGGCTTCCGCCAAGCCAATCAACCTGAAAGACAGGAAGTATTTCTCGCAAGATGCATACTAACCGGAGACTTCACCAGTAATCAGATCGATTTTCACTGGGAATCACTGTTGCCCGTAGCAACATAAATTTATAGTTCTGAGGTACAACTTCGAGTTCAATGAAGTCCAATGGATCACAAGAAACTCTATCTTTCGGTACTTTAATTGGCGCTACAAATTAGCCTTCACTTCTATTAGAAATGTTTGAGATTCCAAAGAATGCCAGTACACTTCATCGCCTGACGTTAAATTCATTACCAAGGCAGAATATGACAATTTTCCCTTTTCGGTTTTAGGAACGATCTCAACCTGATTTTCCCGGTGGATGTAACACCAAAAGGTGAAATAGCCTTAATATAATTGAAACTGAAAGTCCTTATGTATTGTTTATATTTACAAAACTTTTGTACAGATCATTTAAGACTCATTTATTGCGATTTTAAAAATAAAATTTAATAACTTTTTTTAATTTTCGAAAAAAATATGCCGCCAAAAAGTCGTGGATCATTTCTTTTTTTCTTTCTTTAGTCCTATTTTCATCCATATATGATCTAGAAACTAAATCCGCTATCATATTAGAGTTACCACAAAATAGCATTTATATATATTCAAGAGCACCGTGTTAAATGCATCTAATTTGCATACAAAGGTGATGTACTTGGCAAAAGAAAAAATTTGATACGCATATTGCACTATTTAAAACGGAGGTCTGCCACCCCATTGCATTTTTTCCAACCGCGAACTAGCACGAATTTCAAAAAAACCTGAGACCTGAAAAATAGACCCTAGACTGAAAACATGAAAAAAATGGACCCTTTTTCAAAATGGTCCAGCTCACGAGAGGTCAAAGCTGGAGCCGAAATATTTTATGTCATCTTAAAAATTCCAAGGTTCATTATTAGGAGGGTACACCGAGCACTTTTTTGGTGAGTCGCTCTAAAGTTTATATTATGGATCCTTTGGAGTACTAAAGGTAATTAAACGATGTGGGTCTAGCTGGAAACTCAGCCACAAATAACTGAGATATGAGCAAAAAACCACGACTTCCTCTAATTTTAAACCATAAAATAGAAAAATACATCTTTATATTGTTGATGACCAAACATCAGAATTGTAACATCAATGTTATTACACATGGCATCAATGAGGCAAAAAGTGACATCAATCCAATGACAAACGTCATCATAATTTTTTTCATATCTTATGCGTCATCTATCCTATGCCGCATTTTGTGTATTATTAACATTATTTTCATGTTTAAAAAGTTATATAAGAAGCAAAAATTCCCATAATCTATTTGTTTTAGTTATTTCGTTAAATACATCAAATTTTCAAAGCAGAATGATTACGAAAACCATATCGGGAATGCTGCTGGTGTCTTATTTTATTTCCCGTTTTCCCGGGATTTTTCTTGCGGGATCCCGGGAAATAAAAAATTCCTCATAAATTGCTATTTATACTTTGAAATTTAGTTTTCTATTCTCTAAAAATTAGCATCTGTGGATGACTTGTGGATTAGATCAATTACAAGAAGTGAGTACATGTATTTAAATCAATTTCTCCTGATGCAATAAATCTACTAAAAGCAAAATGGGCAGTGCAACAGTTGATAATTATTACATTTAGTGAAGTGAAGAGTTCATAAAGTACATTAATTCAAAATAAGACGCAGGCAGTAAAGTTTCATTGTCCATGAACAAGTCTTAAAAATAGGAGATACCTAAACATATTGCTCCTTTATTGCAACAAAGTCATATCTACAAAAACAAACGATCTTGCCAAAATGCGATTAAAGTTTTAAAAATGTACCGATTTAAAGATATATTTTGCTATAACTTCGGTTCAGTTTGAGATATAATACGAGAAGGTATGAAGGAAAACTTTGCTAAGGTTACTTAAAATTTTAAGATATGACTATGATGCAATGAAGGAGCGATATGTTTATTAGGTGATAAACACAAATTTTCAATTTCAATTTGTGTTGGTTTATATACCCGTGAAGTGCGGGGAAACCGAAATTTTTTGGAAACCCGTGTAAGATACCACAACATACAACTTGAAAAACACATTGTCCTAAAGATTACAAATGGACCTATTGAAATGAAAAGGTTTGGAAGAAGCAGTCCGGTTGCTGCTATTTTTGCATCAACCTTGACATACATTTGACTGACATAGACGTTGTTTATAAAAAAGAAAAAATTGCTTCTGATTGTGAATCCGAAGCATGCTACAACGGTGCACTTTTAACTATTTGTCCAACCTCGGTAAAAAATGAACGAAATTTTTCGGAATCATGATAATTAGTAAATAAAATCAGGAATATACTTTTTGATGATTTACAAAGCGCTTTGAGTGTGTCAGAAAGTTATTTCCTAAGCCATTAAAAAATGTTATATATTTCTTTAAAGTATTTTACCTATTTTATTAATTAACTTATTGATTTCATAACTTGAGTACCTCAATTTTTATTTTGTTTTTATTATTGTTTTATGAATTATCCAGAGCATAATAATACTGAATAAAAGCATAATAATAGGGAATAAAGGCGTGAGGTTATAATAATTCAAGTTCCTATTTCAATCTTCAATTAATTTTTTAGTATTGAACCATTACATTTACTTTCTTTGTAAACAAGTTAGGTTAGGTTAGGTTCCATTGGCAGCCGTGATCAAGCACAGCTCACGTGGGTCCATTAATTAGTTCCCGTTGTGTTACCATGTCACACCGTCTCCCATGGGTCCTATGTTGTCTGGCTGCTAGTGTTCACACGCAGCCATCCGGTCGATTCAGTAAAGGAGTGAATCCTGTTTACATCAACATCAGAGAGACAAGTTTTGTCCCCAAGGGCTCTTCGACCAAACATTTCGAGTCTTAGATCTCCGAAAGCTTGTAAACAAGTTCCCTTACGTTTTTATTTATAAAAGTTTTTTTTCATTAATTAATACCAAAATTTACTTTCTGTTATTTATATGGAGCGGGATCCCGGGATCCCGGGAAATTTAAAAAATTTTCCCGCTTTCCCGGGAATCGAAAAAGTCCGGGAAAAAAAAACTCTACTTATAACTGCTACTGTAAACAAAGAGCGGAATGCATCAAAAGTGAAACAAACATTTGAAACGGGTAAGTAAATAATAATATTCTCTCACTTTGACCTAAATTAATAACAAACTGCCTAAGGGCTAAAAAATCAGAGCAAGTTAAACTCTCTTTTTAGTTTAAAATGTGTTTAAACCAACAAATCTAAAATCATTATACATATAAGCCATATTTAATCGCATAAAATTGGGCGTTTAAACTACCAGCACAAATCATATGAATTTGCCAACATTTGTCGTAGTGCTGCCATATGTTATTTTTTTAACAGCATATAATACATAGGACACTGGTTTTTAATTGCTGAGTTTACACTACATATAAATTCAAGTTTAGTTCAACTAAACCAGCGTTTAAACCATCAGTGATTTGTTAGGCATAAGGAGTACTTTATCCGATGTAACTAAGTCATCGCACTCATGGCATTTTTTATTAAACTGACTCCGATCCGTAATTTCTGTGATGTCGATGTGTCATTCAATTGATGACATAATTTCAGCTAACGACAATTGCGAAAAGTGATGTTAAAGCTAACATCACAATGATGAAAAGTGACATGGGGTCAAAAACGAAGACATTTGTCACAAAATTGATGTCAAAATATATCAGCGTTATGACACCTTTTCTATCAGTGCAGGGTCCATACAAAATAACCTATGTTAATAAAATTGAGTTCAAATATTCTTTATATATAAGATTTGTTTGATTTTAAGAATCCGCAGATTTGTTTGATTTTAAGAATCCGCGAAATCGACCTTTTACTAGAAATATGCTCCCGGAATATGGATTTTGACATGATACCGCCTAAACTAGTTGAGCTTGCGAACAATTGGCTTAAATGCTATATAAGTTATGGCATGTGTAATAGAATTAAACCAAAAAGGAGGAAATTTAACAATTAATTCTAGCGCAGAAATTAAATAAATATCTAATCGAATTATTTAAAAATTAAAAAAAATCCTTGAACTGAAATAAATTTTTAATATTATTTATATTCCACATTCTTATTATTAACTCCATTACTGTGTAAACATCTGCAACAAATACAAACTAAATTATCTATCGCATTACACTGCTAATACTCTCTACCTGTGTGCAAGGATATGTGAATGAATATTTGTTATACATTTATATAAATGACTTTCTATGTGCTTGTGGGTAAATAGTGTAATTTAGTCCAAGCCCTGTCTATGAAAGTGTGTAAGAGTCTGCAAATAGAAAAATTTACTTCCGTTTATTTATACAGTGCTCCTTCAAACATACTTAATGCTTAAGTGCTCTTATTTTAACAGCAGCAGAAAAGGTCAGTTTTGAAGAGCCCTGGGTGGTTTATCGTCATTTCCTTGAATACCAATAACAAAAAAAAAAGGGAAGAATTCCTTGTTATACAATTTGAGCTTTTAACGCAGAAGAAGATGAAGGGAAACACATCTTTATTTGTGGCCTCAGGTGGATTTTAAAGTGTTAATATGAAGGCATGAATATATAAGGAAACTTAACACTAAGTGCCGCTTAACTGAAATACTTTTTGCTGCTTTTAAAGATAAAAGGCTAGCCATATGTAGATAATAATAAGTAGTTGGCAATAAAAAAAGAATCGATAGAAAAAATCGTTTGTAGGTATAAGAAATACAAATATTAAGATTAAGTAAAAAAAAATAGGGAAATAAACTTTAATTGAATATTTAAGGAGTTAATATAAAGTTTAAGATACGTTTTTTAAGCGTGGAGATATGACGTCTTAACAAAGAGTTGGCTTATTTTCGTCAATTTATTCTTAAAAAATAACAATTCGGGCAAAATTTATTTTATATTTACCTTTTCATTTTACTAACACACCCATTACAAATCTGGTTTTAGGCTTTATGGATAAACTTTGAAAAACTTAGCGTAAAAATAAATTTCAAAAATGAACTAAAGAATAGAAATAAAAAGGTTTTAACCATACATGGATTGATTGTGGCAAACCTATCGATTCTTGTAAAAACTTTTATAGTTTTTCGATGCTTAAAAGCTTAAAAGTCCCAAAAAATTAAAAACGCTGTGTTGGCAGTACTAAAAAGAATTAAATGCAAATTAAAAACAAGTAAATTGGGTTAGATACTTTGAGTACCACTTCCCTTTCACATAACTCTTCTTATCATCAAAAACGACGGTCAGGAAAAACTATGGCCATTTTTAAAAAAGTTGTACTGAAACTCTCTGATGTATATATCAAGATATCCGTTTTTTGAGATCAATTTGGATAAACAACCTCCCACCAAACCGTTTTTTCTAAAGCTTCCAAAAAATAATAATATTTGAATTTTTATTTTTTAAATACCATACATACAGTAATGCACTACATATTAACTTCAGATACTACAAATTATCTTTGTTGAAGGAAATAAACTTTAAGTTCAAAGTGCGTGTTGTTTTGCAATGTTGAAAAATATCTTGCACAAGTTTGATTCCACGTTCCGCGCAAATGTTACTTCGTTGTTGTTTGTGAATTTTAGAGTCCTCTCTCACCCAATGTTTAAGAAAGCATTCCCGAGCATGTGTAAATTGTTCCAGTGATTGCTTTAAAGATTCAAAATCAATTTCATTAAAGCAGTGGTCAGAAAACCATACAATTATACAATTGGGATTGTGAGGTTGGTTCCATTTTGTTATAAAAAAAAAGTGTTTCCGTGTTATTTTAACATACTTTTAACTGTTTGGATGTAGTATAATTGGTGGTATAAGTCTTATTTGTGAAATAGCATAAAAATATAAATGAATGGTTTGTGTTTTTACAATAAGGATATTGTATTTTAAATAAGCAATAAAAAATCCAAATACTAAAATTCAAAGTGATTTGGGGGGGAACTTTTTTAACGCCCGCGAAAAAGTGACGCCACTTTTCATCATAGATTTTCATGGTCTATATGGCATGGTTAGGTATTTTTTGATAATTTAAAAAATTGTTCAAAAGTTATACCCCTAGTCTCCATACAGTATTTACAAAATAAAATATCTCTTTTGGTTTTTGTTTAATTGGCTTATGTACCGGTCGCGAACGTAGGATTTTTCCATATGTTTTTTTATTATTATCACCATGCAGATTCCCATAAATATCTTCAAATTTCCTTAACAAGCAACTTAATACTTAATTTACAATTGATTGTAATGGAGAGATTATAAAGAAAGAGTGTAAACACAACATATTTTTTGCATGTAAAATAAGTACATAAAAATATCTTAAGAAGTAGAAAATATAAGAAAATATAAAATTTTCCAGTTTCCAGCGCAATTTCCTCAAGTAAAACAGCTGAGATATGCTATGAAACCATTCTTTTATAACAACATAGATTTTTTTTATAATAATAAACAATAAAAGACGATGATTATCAACATTTTATTTTTTCATCCTGGTAGACCATTCTGGGGAAATGCCCATATCTAGAACATTGACGTATATTTATATACGCATTCATACTTTTTTATATGTATATATGGGTTATTTCATGTCAAAACGACCAAGAGTGTAACACGACCCCTTCCAATTTTAATGAAATTTGGTGAGAAGGTTCATTTTATCTTATAAGGAACATATATGAACGAAAAAAAATTTTAAAATCTTTTTTCGAAAGTTATGTCATATTCAAAATGTCATAATATCGCCGAATTAGCCGAATGTGTTGAGCTTATTTCTTCAATATCTCGAAAACTACTTTACATAGGAAGATGATTTTAATGTCATTTTAAAGAGAATACTTGGGACTACAAACCATATATTGAAAAATGTAATATCTGCAAAATATTAAATTTTAAAAACGGACTAAGTCAAAAACCTATTTTTTTATTTGGCTCATTTTTTTATATAATACCTCATAATAATATAATTAAAATCATCTTCGTATGTAAAGTAGTTTTCGAGATATTGAAGAAATAAGCTCAATACGTTCGGCCAATTCGGCGATATTATGACATTTTGAATATGACATAACTTTTGAAAGAAAAATTTTAAATTTTTTTTCGTTCATATATGTTCCTTATAAGATAAAAGGAAACTTCTCACCAACTTTCATTAAAATCGGAAGGAGTCGTGTCCCACTCTTGCTCGTTTTGACATGGAAATTTTACCCATATGTATACATAATTCCGCACCAAACATTTTAAGGAATTAAGGAAAAATTTCATGTGCTCTTGGGAATGTTAAAATGCCAGGAAATTATAAACTCTAGTTGAACTGCTTGTAAATAAAACAAAAAGTTTTCAGAGAATTATCTTAAATAAAATTTTACAATTATTTGACACTAGCAGAATGTAAAGCCTTTTGTGGGCCGCCATTTGTCTCATAGCACATTCGAAAAAATGTTGAATATAATAAAATTAGTTCATGAAAAATAGTAATAATTCCCATTCGTCGATAGCTGCGAGTGTTAAGGCCCAACCAGATTGTGAATAACGTGACTTAAGCAACTGAGCAAATACATGTAAATCATATGTGTAAAACCATATTGAACTTAAGGAAACTTTATGTTAAGTTTTATAAAACTGTCATTTGCTTAAGCAAGGTGCGAATCTAATCGCTCATTCCGTACGGAATCAATGTTTTTTTATTTTCTTTTTGTTATTTTAAATGCATTTGAGAGGCTTTTTGTTTTCTTTTTGACAGTAGCTTAAGTTGGTTTATGCACATTCTGGTTGGGCCTTTAAACGGCAAACCCCTCTAAGTAATTGAGTGGTCGATGGCTGCGAGTGTTAAACGGCAAACCCCTCTGAAGAGATTGAGTGGTAGCAATCGAAACATGTAAGGGCAACCTGTCCGTAAAAGCCTGGGTTCGAGCCCAGCAGCAGTAAATAATAAAAAATTGTCAATAAATTTTAATTTATTGTTGTAAAATTCCTTCTTCATAAAAATAATTTAATGAAAATTAAATTTGATGAAATTTAGCCTAATTAAAATATCAACATTTGGATTAAAACCCATAAACAGTTCAACAAAATAACCAAAATACTAATTATTTTTTTTAATTTTAAAATAAATCTTTTTTCCTTAGAATAAACTAGGCGTAAAGTAAATTTTTTTACTTTTTTAACATAATTTTTCCCTTAAATTTAAAAAAAAAAAAAAAATTGTGCAAGGTTTTAGTAATAAGAATAATCAGACAAGTTGGGAATATATTTCTTTTAATTATTTAATAAAATGCGGGAAGGTTTTTGACTAAAAAATAATTCACACAGACAATGCAATTTCTGTTTTTATTTATAAAACTTTCTGTTCTTTTCCCCCCATGGTGAAGGATACACAGAAAAAAATTTCACCATAAACTTTTAATTGTTCCAATTAATTTGCCTTAACTGAAAATAAAATTTATAATGTTTGTGTGTATATGTGCAAATATGAAAACTAATAAAAGTGGGGAATATAAGAAAAGATTAACTCACTGTTTATTTATTGTGGTTGTTTCTGTTCTCAACCCGCTAACACCCACACATTTAGAGTTGACAAAAAATTAACTAATTGTAGTCGGGACTGTCAAAAAAGATAAGCTCTCTGTTTATTGTTGTTGTTTTTGTTTAAGCTTTGATATTGTTACAAGTAGAACTGTTGCTTATAATTATTATACGCTTAACAGTTTTATTTGGTTTAATATCTTTTGTTTTTCTAAAATCTTTTTGGATGAAGTTTCCAGACGATCTGGCCTAAGCAACCAGTGAAATAAGCATTGGAATAGCTTATCCTTCAACAATAAATTTCTGTGTTTTTATCAAGAAAAAAAATTGGGAATTCAGCACGACAAACAAAACCTTGTACATATACAAAAACTTCAAAATATTTTTGAGTTTAAAACAATTTTTTAACTGCTTCAATCAACTGTGTTGATTAAAAAAAATATTTTAACTCGTGTTTACGTTTTATTTAGCCCCTTTTGCTTTGAACGCCCATTTTCGTAAAATCGTCACCAAACTTAACGCGCTGCTCAATTGTGTTCCTCTCCATGGTTGAATTTGTCAAACACTGAAACAAAGATATGACAAATTGAGTTGGGAAAAAAACTTGACGTTAAGGTGTGACTCACAACTAACATCGTGCATTATGGATGGGCTAACCTTTATATCTTAAGAAATTTAACCTCTGAACTAAATGCCAGTGCCTACAACATTTTGCCATCAGTGTTCCATTTAATGTGCTCCTTTTTACCTTTAGGAATTAATTAAAGTTTAATATTTGTGACAATTCTTAAAAAAAATAATTGTATTTATAGATAACCAACTCTCAACATCAACGAATAATCACACACAATTTCCAACCAGTCTTTAATGATAGATTGCATTTTATCCTTTTTCTTTTATTCAAAATTGATCTGGGAATGAAACTTATCAAAGTAGTTTACCTTTCAATAACTAAATACAAAAAAAAAAAACAATAGGTGTATGCTTAATGCATACGCAATGAACAAAACCAGACATGTTTCATTAAAATTTCGATTTTATTGGGCAATCAAATAAAAGAAAAAAATAATTTATTTTTAATTTCCCTTGAGAAGATGATGGTATTAGTCTCATGTTCATGAATAGAATTTGAAATTAATTTACACAGGTAAATTTTTTCTATATTAAATAAGAAAAAGTTGTAAGCAGGGAAACTGAAAATATGCTCTAAAACAAAAGTTTCTGTCACATAAGTACAAAATGCAGAAAAAACTTAAACATATGCCCTAAAATATGTTAAATACATGTATGTGTGCCTCGAAAACCCAAAGAAAACATTCAAAACAGCCGAAAATTTTAAACGGTAAAGCAACACAAAGAACCACAGAATTGACAGACAAGTTTTCGAAATTGTATGCCATTTCGAACCCATCTAGACATATGAGACTTTTTTAAGCTGATTTTAGAATAGGAAGTTATGGAATATATAAATTTTTTTGGGAATGATATTCCAATTAAATTTAGTTTGCAAATAGCTAAAAATTATATCGGTCAAGTGACCCCCCCCCCCCCTACTGGCTCGGCAAAAAAGAAAACATATCCCCAAGGTGTCCAATAAATATCGTTGCAGACGACTGTACTATAAATGCGACGGGCCATAACGCCGATGACCTAAAATCCGACCAAAAATTACCCAAAGATATTGGAAGTCACATTTGACAGCCTGTTTATGTCATCGCGCATGACACTGCAATCTGCGATAGAATGCGGAGTAGAAACAAGGTCATCAAGAATCTAGTAGCTTGGTACAAAATGATTGGCCGGTCCGTCGTAAACTACGCAGCGTGGACCCCAAGAGTCAGCGAACTCAGTGGAAGAAGCTTCAGAGCTGGCAAAATGCCACCCTAAGGACCATATCGGGTTGTGTTTAAATGACATCAAAAGAACACCTACATGATGGAGCGAAGATGATGACGGTCAAGGATGACAATGTGATGCTAACAAAGCAGTTCCTCTGGGATGTCATTGAATAAAAATCATAGCGGTTGGTGGAGACCGCCATGAACAGCCATCGAGAAAATATTGTTTTAGGAGGTCGTCCCCCACCTGTTGCAAACGAAGAACGGGATTTACCACATCGGACTAGAGTGATATTGACACAATTGAGGTCAAGATGGAGCACACATAGAGGTGCCAAACGTACTGTTTTTAGCAGTACATGTACTGATTTATGTCAATTGTACTGTTTTATGCACAACACCCAAAATAGTACGCAAATGTACTGTTTTTTGTACTGACAAAGATATTAAGAAAAACCCTGTTAAAGTTACACATTTGGGAATTTTTAACGTTATGCTATTCATATTGTCATATTGTCATAATATCCTAATATTTTACAATATGTAGTTTGTTGTGTTCTACACAAAAAAGTTCTAAATAATAACACTTTCTGTGCTGCGTTTATTGTTTCGTAATACACAGAATAAATCTAAATTATGACGGGTTGCGCACGGCAGTGATATTTTTTTGTGTTATAATTTAAAGACATATGACAACCGTTTTTTACCAAAATTCTCAATCACGTTTTTCAATAAACTGTTGTCAATGTTTAATATCTCGATAATATTGTGGGATTATTGTTGTACACTGTCGATTTAAAAAAAATCCCAATTAGAATTATCTAAAGGTGTCAAATCGCACGATCTTGGTGACCAATTCACTCCTCCTCTACAAGAAATAAAGCGATTTTCGAAGTTTTCTTTCAATGGATCCTATGTTTTACTTGCTCTGTGGCAAGTGTTGAAACCACATATTCTATACGTCGAAAATATCAATTTTCCGCCACAAAATGCTTCGAATCTTCTCCCTGAAGCGCATTGCATTAACCATTGATACCGCAAAGCTAAGCGAAGTTTTGATATTGTTACAAGTAAGACTTTATAATTCTTATTCGCTTAACTGTTTTATTTGTTTAACATCATTAGTTTTTTTAAATCTTTTGAAAAGGTTTCCTGACGATCTGGTCTAAACAACCAGTGAAATGCGCTTAGAAAACCAGCTTTCCCTCAACAATAAAATTCAGTGTATTTATCAAATATGAAAAATTGGGAATTTAGCACGTCATACAGAAATCTTATTAACGAAACAAAGTTCAAAAGGCCATAACAAAAAAGTAGGGGCTGGAGGCAGCGTTGCCTCGACCAAAAAAAATTTGTAACCAAATTGCAAAAAATTTTTAGCCAAAAGCGCTATTTTACTTGCACTTTAATTGAAAAATATTTCTAAAGAAAAAATCGTGTTTGTTTGTATTTTGTAGACGTCTAAACCGCTGGATCAATTTTTATAAATTTAAGACAGTATGTTATTGATACTCCGGAAAGAACAATAAGCTACATAATTTTTCGAAATTTTTAGTGGACGTGGCACCTTCTTTGCAAAGTTAACACTAGTTTTCGTCTTTTTGAAGAACTTTACGAGCTTGAGCTTTAAATTTTTTTATATAAAGACCCCTTAAAAGTATAACTTTTTAAGTCTTGCTGTGTTATTATAGTATCAAATACAAAATTGAGCTTTATTATAAGGTAGGTCTTTTATATTATGTAGACACTTTTAGCCCAGTGGAAAAAGAAACATATTTATTGGGATGGGATCGGAAAGTAATTTGACCTTATCTAGAAAAGTGTTTCAGTTAGACCAAGGAGCATTAAAAGTAGCAGATTGTGGCCATCTACACTTCAATATGGTTAAGTTAATATTCTACTGCAGTTTAACCTTCGCCTTATCAAATAAAGCTTCGTTCAAAATAGGCAGCAACATGGTGTTCACAATAGAGCAACAATTTTTCTTCGCGACCACACACATTTTTAATAAAGAAACCGTTTTGCGCAGAACAATATTACGTATTTATTATTATTTGTTGGAACATTTTGTAAAAATTTTCATTCAAAACTAAATAAAATTATTAAAAACGTCAGAAACAATTTCATACAAAATGTTGCTGAAGTATAAATTGACTCAACTTTAAAAAAAAAACTTCAGTTACATTTTTGCTTGAAAAATGAAAGGAAAATATATGAAATACTTTGGGAAGAAAAAGGATGAAAGAAAAAACGAAATTGTTGCTCTGATTGTGAACGAAGCTTAAGTGTATGTACATCGTTTACCAACACCTACCCGAACAAGTGTTTGTCACACAAATTTAAATTTTTTTCTAAAGAGCTTAAATTTTTTTTCTGAGAGTAAAAATGTACATATATTCAACTTAAGCATATTTAAGTAATTTATTATAGAAAAATCATTTTTAAGTAAATGAAAAAGGCGTTGGTGTTTGGTGCACCAATACCGTGCACAATTTTTAAAGTTTTAAAAAGGGGGGGGCAGGTATTTCTTGCACTAAAAAAAAATTGGTTATTTTCGTGCTGGAAAAAAGTAACAAATGGAAAGAAATACACAAGTACACATTTGAAAAACAAAATAACCAATTTTGGTTACAAAACGGCAACGCTGGCTGGAGGAGGATAAGTGCTAATTACGTCAATTACAATTAAGTTTCAAACGTAAGTATTATAAATTTCAGCTGCCACCACGTGCCACGCTAGTAACCAGAGCATTTGTGTATTAATCTGAATTACTGAGTGATGATCGCTCAGGCCAAGCAACTTGAAATTTTTTATTTAGAATCCCCTTCCGATATGTAAATACAACAAGAAGGGATTTTTGGAAATGCAAGTCCTAAGAGGTTAGAAATGGGTAAAAAAAATGATAAACTCAGTAACCCTTTTTTCACGTGATCTAAAGCTAAATTTACACGATATGTTTGAAATTTGCTTTCAGTGCTAACATATCGTGTAAAACAATACATTTTTCAACAAACATACGCTAAACAGGCATTTTCAACGAAGTGAGCATATCGTGTAGAATTTTTTTTTTATACTATTCAACAAATTTTCTACGTATGTTGACAAGCTTTTCAACATACACCAAATTTGTTAGCATTTAAAATATAAAAAAAATTGGTATTCTTTTTGTATTGTGGTATGTATTCTGATTTTGTACAGAGCCACGAAATTCGTCATGATTTGCGTAAGTCGTTGGCAAACAAGAAACAAAAAATTTCATTTGACCCTAAAATGACCCTTGTGTGAAAAAACACACAAAAGGAATAATTTTTAGACGTTGAACAAAAAAATTGTTGAAGTACACTAAAAAAAACTTCTGGACTTTGTTAGCAATATCAATTTAGTACTAAAAATACATTTTTTGATTAAAAAATATTTTTTAGTAACGAAATATTTCAGATCTTACGTAAGTTACCCTCGTGTGTGGTTTTTCACACATACTTATGTACAAGTTTCTATGTATAAGTAATTTGCACGAGAGATTAAATTTTCTGTCGGCAATTGTGAATATTTTTGATAATGGCAAACTGCATGCGGCTTAAAAATGGCTAAAAATGTGCTAAAAAATGGCTAAAAGCTTTTTTAAATAAAACACATTAAAATTCAATAACAAAACAGAAATAATTCATTTAAAGTTGTTTACGATGAAATTGTAAGTTAAGATCACTTTGTTGAATAAGAATAAACGTAAATTAATATTTTGATGGATATTTAAAAAATTAAATCATCGATAAATTCGTTATTGTTCATCTCATAGGAATTAAATAATTTAAACGTAAATCATAATCACGACAATATTTACCCTACCTTTTGAGTCCAGATCTACAATAAAATACAAGTAAGAAAGTATAGTCGGTCAACCCCAACTATAAGTAGGGTATCATATTCAAATTAGAACCTTTGTACCAAATTTTATCAAATAATCTCCAAAATTGCGACCTGTACTTTTTGCACAAGGTTTAGATGGACAGCCAGCCAGCCAGCCAGCCGGACAAACATCGTTAATTCGACTCAGAAAGTGATTCTGAGTCAATCGGTATACGAAAAGTTGGGCTTAGGACCAATATTTTAAGGTGTTGCAAACATCAACACAAACGCATAGTACCATCTCTACTATTGTGGTGTTGCTATAAATATTTTATTGTTATGGTAAAAATATTTACCTAATTGATAAAATCGAATTTACGGTTGCTAAATGTAACCTATTTCTAAAATTACTTTTAAGATGTTTACTTGGCTAAATACCTCTCTACTTCAGCATTAGACCATGGAAATGAGAGCAACTTTATAGTCAATTCTGAAATTTCTAAAAAAGTTTTGTTGCCGCCTGCATCTCTTTATTGAAATCATTGCAACCAGAAAGAAACACCGACGTTTGTGTTGATCCATTTTATAAATTTAATATTTGAATAGTTTTCCTTTTTTTTGAAAGATTTTTCATAATCATAGTTTGTAGCGATTTTCAACATTGTAAAAGTTGTGATTTAATTTAAAGGCATTTTAATTATTAAAAATGTTTATTTTACTTTTATAAATTTTTATAGTAAAATAAAAATTATTCTTTTAAAAGAAAAACGGCAAAAAATAATTTTATGGCTAAACAAGTTGAAAAATGGCTAAAAAAATGGCTAATGGCTAAACTCATTTTTTAATGGCTAAACAGGGTGAAAAATGGCTAAATCTAGCCACTAAATGGCTAAATTGGCAACACTGTATAAAATACACAAGAGCTTTGTATGGTTTGTTGTTGAACACCAATGGGATAAATACATCATTAATGTTACGTAAATCATGACTTTTATTTCAAACGAACTAAAACGCTACAGCAAGGTGGACAGACATTGCATATGTGTGAAAGGCCACACACGAGGGTAACTAACGTTAGTTTTTTTGAGAGTGATTTGAGGGTGAAGTGCTAGTTTAAGTGCTTGTAAAGTTGAAAAATTCTTAACCAATATCTCTTAAAGTATAATTTAGATCTCAGCAATATAGGTGTTACCAAATATCTTTCACATAGTATATAAGACATGCCGAATTATTAACCCATGAAGAACCCCTTTCAAAAAATTTTTTTTGGGGTTATAGTCCCAAAAATTTTATATGTTATTTTCATCATATAAAGATTAACCTTTAGTCTTAGCATGTCAAAACTTGCTAAAAGATAAAGCAAAAAAAAGTGAATATGAGAATAATAATAAAACACCCTCTGAATGCGAAACAAATAACGAAACCAAAAAATTACAAAAATTCCTCAATTTTTGGGAAAATGTTAAAATTGTTGTAGTAGGGTGTTTCTACGTTAATGGGTTCTATCGACGGCTACATTAAAAAAATCATATATAATTTAAAAATTTTTGGAAATACCAAACGTGTTTAATAATTAATAAAGTATCCTTTTTTAACAATAAATTGCAATACCTAAATTACCTTAGTTTAGTCATAAATTCATGTTTACCTAGAGAAAAGTATCTACCCTGGCCTGTCCCTTTACTATTCCGTAATAAAATCTTTGAAATTTAACACATTACTAATTCATTTAACATCTAATCGTTATTTATTACATAAAGTAGTAGCAGAGCATTTGTTTCGAGGTGAATTTAACAATAAAAATCGCGCTAGCCACTAGCGTGCTTTTATTGGGCCGATAATTCGACCACACCACTCGGGCCGCTCGCACGTGTCAGTGATTGATGAATCTCCACTGGTTAGTTTTATTCGCTTGTTATTAATGGTTTAAGTTTGTTTGTAATATTTATTTATTTTAATTTCAGTATAATTTACTGTGTTAATTTGTTTTTTCGTTACAATACATATTTTTCTGATTGTGATCGTTTTTTAATGAAAACATCTCTCCCCTGCCGTATTTCCCCTGCTTCATCAGATGCCAGGGTAGAGATTTGGCGTCCAGGATAGATAAGGAAGTGAGTTATTACTTCTTTCTTAGTATTTCATGTATATTATTTTACGTTAAACCAACAAATATCCACTACGTATATGTGTTTTGACGTTTTAAAAATGTATGTATGCCTTATTTAATATGAATCCTGTTTTAAGTTAGTTTTATACTACTTACGTACATATGTAGCATTATACAATAACAGAAGGTAGTCCAGTTCTTTCTTTCGTTGTGACGTTCAAGAGTTATAAAAAATCGTGCTAACCAACTTTTTACTAAAATCCAAGTGTTGGTTTTTGTGTTTTAAATGAAGTAATATTCACGTGAAATTACCACGAAGCCGGTCACGTAGAGTAGGTGCGACGTACAAAAGGACTGCAGATAGACTTGTTGAAGCGGGGAATGACATTTCAACGCTGGTAGATTTAACGAACGCCCTCCTGAAAAATTTTCCTAATGTAAAAGTGTTCACAATTGATGACAAAGACATTTCAAAGAAAGAAGAGGAATTTAATGGAAAAAAATTTAACAAGATTCTCAGGCACTATGAAGGTCCATCAAATTACTGGAAGTATTTGTATATTTTGCCCCAATAAATTGAAAATGAAGAGCTTAAGCTGTTTCTGTGATCTTGAAGTATGCAATTATTATGTGGTCGGCATTTTGGATTTTTCTTCCATGAATACCAAACCGCGCCTTAATGTTGATAATGTATATGGGCATGAAAGTGAATCTGACGACGAACCACTTATAAATTATATAAAGTCAAAGCAGCTTAAAGTATCTATCTTCTCAGTCTTGTTCTCAAGCAGTCTCATAGAAAGGAAAAAGTATTTTTTATGCTTTTGACGAAAGTGTTCACATCTTTGAACAGGCTTGATCTTAATCGTTATATATTTTAATGTTTGTTTTTATAAGTAGAAGTTCTCTTTTAAGTTCAAAGTTTTTATTGGAGCATTTGTGCTCTATATGTTTTTGTTTTAAATAATTAATTAAATAATTTCCTTTTTTTCAACGTCGTTTATGTAAGCAGCTACTTAGTATTTTTGTTTTCTAGGTAACATAAAAGAAGGCTGTATGAAAATTTGTGTCTATTTTTTTTTTTTTTTTTTTTTTTTGTTTTAAACTATCACCAAGTATTGAATAATTAAAGTTGATTCTTACGAAAATAAGGTTTGTTTTCAATTTATCTTCTCCTTGTAAAGTAAAGTATCCTGTCTAGGCCTTCATGTCTTTCAGCCTGTTCAACGATTTCGAACGTTAACGTTCGCATAGAAAATTACATTTAAAACAAAAACAAATTGTCGAATTTTGTTATTTACCTTGTGTAGAGTATCTCCCCTGGTCCCTTAAAAAACAGGTAAGAGTAGATGACTTGACTGGCTATTATTAAAAATGCATTGATTAAATACGATTATATTGAATAAACTTATTATTTTAAATATTTTTATCACGCCGCCATTCTTAATATCAGATAACCTCTTAACGTAGAATTACCCAGTAATAGTTTCATAAAAGCACTTAAATGTAGATTTCATTTAATTCATTATGCACCAATTCAACAATTTGTTTTATTTATTTGCCATATAAATTACTCTATTATTTATTGCTGTTGTTAATTATTATTTTTATTTAATTGTGTTTGGACCAAAATGTATTATTTATTAAATTAGTACAAAAGTAAACACACACACACATACAACTTAATTTTCGTTTATCAAAAATAAGTACAAATATATAATTAAATATTTGCATGAATTTATTATTTACAACGCATTAAAATATTCGATAATTTAAATTAGTAATACTTACAATTGTTGTAGGGGTAAAATGCAGAACATTTAAAATTGAAAATATTTACCTGAAAAAAAAATATTAAAATAATTATTATTTTTGTTTTTATAAATATTTACTTTTTTTACCTTCGCAATATGAACAATTAAATTAAATTAAAAATATTAATACATAAGAGGATAATAATGAAACAATTGTAAAATATTAAAATCTAAGTAAATAAATGAATATTAAAAGTCCCGGTGGTACAAAACTAAGATCCTTATGTTGCAATTCTACTTTTTTGAATGCCACAGGCTACAAAATAAATAACTTAAAAATTGTTCGTGATCACTTCGTTTTCATGAAACAACAGAATTTTGAAGTTACAGTCTGTGATGACAACTACACTACATTATTATGATTTCCAATAGAAAATCGATGAAGAAATTTATAAGTTATGCTTTATTTTGTTATAACGGAAATTATTAAACTAACAAAATTAAATTAAACATTCACGGACTTGATTAAAAGATAACATATGGGCCGAAGGTTGGTCCCTTACAGGAAGATTAGAAAATAAGCATTTGTTTTTCATTTATACTTATATATATATATATATATATATATATATATATATATATGTACATATGTTTCCTTCATTTTAGCATAAATAATTATGGTGGGATTTCGAGTACAGGGCAAAGACTAGTTGAAATAATACCGCATGTAGGGTATTTTTCCAAGCTCACCTATATTTTGCAATAGCAATTAAAAGATAACACAGATAGACATTTAAAAACTTTTTCAATACAATAAATTTATAAAACTGGATTCTGATATTAATTGTGGTACAAAACATCTTCCAAAATGACAAAAATTGTTAAAAAAAAAACGTTATTCATATTCATAAAATCTTAGCTTTGATCCACTATCACTCAGGCATTTTTTTATCTGATTAAAGCCACTATTCGTCGCATAATTTGTAGTAAACAGTAAACAATTTTAATTGGACCAGATTTTACTGTAACCGTTCCGAGATGAACAGAAATTTATGTTTTCTTTGTATGGAAGCTGTCATGCCCACTTTTCCAACTGAGCCTAGTTTTTGACCGATGTTATGCTTTTTGTAGCATACTTAAAATCTTTTACGGTAACCGGTTTCCAGCAAGGACCGTAAATAACAGTTATCCAGACAATTTAAACTTAAAAAATCTTCATCTTAGAGTCAACGGAGACCTAAACTGCCCTCCTAAGAAAGAAAGTCACATCTACATTTTAGTAGTTTTGAGCAGGGAAGGCAACAATTCTACTCGCGAGCACAATTCACGTCAATTCTCTCGTTTTAAAATGTGTGCTCGCTAGTTTTATATTTAAACTTGCCAAAGCAAATCCTAAAACGAGAGAATTGACTAGAATTGTGCTTGCGAGTAGAATTTTTTTCCCAACTTACTTAAAACTACTATCATGGAGATGTGGCTTTCTTTCTTAAGAAGGCAATATACCGTTATACATAGAAAGATTCGTATTGACGAGCTCTTTAGAATCTCTAAGCAACAATCACAACTCCACAGTTGATAGTTATTTTTCAACGTAAAAATAAAAGGTCAAATAAAACTCATAAAAATATAGTTTTATTTTTTTCCTTCTAAAATAAAACTCATTTCGCCGTCATTTCGCCGTCATGACTCTTTTGAAGAGCTTATGTTGATTGAAACATAACATAGCTTAGAAAAAGAAACAAAAATTCCCAAATTCTATTTGTTTTCTATTATTGAGTTAACCCATGTTCAAAGCAAGTATCTTGTAACAGGTTTGGATAAAATATTTTAAGCCCATGGAAAGCCCTTACCATGCATCGGTTTAAAATAGAACGATCTTTGAAAATCTTGTATTTAAAGCATAGCTACTAGACCATTTATTTTTGGATTTTTTGGAAGGTTTTTTGTTTATAAATAACAAATAAAAATAACAAATAAATCTTCAAGGTTTTTTGTTTGTTTTTACAATGCGGAAATTAAAATACAAAAAACTGTAAAATTTCAAAATATGCATTTAAAACCTAAATATGCAAAAATATGCATTTTCTACAAAATATGCAGCAATATGCAAAAACAAATCGATGACATTTTATATATATATATATATATGTTCCCGTCGTTCCTGTAAGGAGCATAGGGCCTCAACAAAATCTTTCCATCTTGATCTGTTCATAGCGATTTTGTTTACTTCGTTCCAGCTTGTTTGTATTTTTGACGATTCGGTTTCAATTTGTCTTCGCCATGTGTGAGCTGGTCGACCTCTTCTACAGCTGCCTTGAGGATTCCACTCAATCGCTGTTCTGGCAATATCTGTAACCGGTTTTCGTATGCTGTAATCAATCCATTTCCATTTTCGCCTTTGTATTTCAATAGTTATGGGGGGGATTGATTCGTTTGATGCCATAGTCTGTTATTTGATATGCGTTGTGGACAAAAGACTCGTAGAATTCTTCTAAGGCATTTGTTTATAAGAACTTGGAGGGCATGCATGTCACGAGGGGCCGCATTCCACGTTTCGCATCCGTATAATAATGTAGATCGGACATTGGAGTTGAAGATTTTTAGTTCCACACGGCGAGAGAGAGTGTACGAGTTTCATATCTTATTAAGTTGACCAAAGGCTTAAATCGCCTTTTTTATTCGATTGACAATATCTGCACCCGAACCGCCTGATGTTGTGATGACTGCTCCGAGGACATTTTAACGCAAATTTAATGATTCAGGAAGATAATTGGTCGACATCGTTTTGTGACTATCGACAAGAAACATGCATTTACATGAAAATCGCATCCCTAGATTTTTCAAGCAACAATAATGAAGTTACGTGCTTTGGATTAAAACAGTACTTGCACTTGTAGATACGTACTAAATTTCTAAAAATTTCTAGTTTTCATTATCTGAGAATGAAAATTGGAGAGGGCTGGATAATATGCATCCAAATCAATAAAAGCCCTGTTTCTCATTTTTAGTTACGTGGGTTTGCATTTTAGCTTATGACATATAGATAAAGATAGTCGCATATTCCGATCCAAATGGTTTCAGTTCTGTAGTTGAAATTCCGATCGAATTTGTTTAAATTTTCGTTTTTTGGATAAGCAAAATACCGATTTTTTTTACCTCCGATCAGAAATGATTACTGTGACACGCCCTTATATTTCGTTAGCCTATTTGAATATAATATTTTTTTTATTTTTAGAAATTCTTTTTAAAAATTGTACTTGAGTATAATTAATTTTAATATTTTTTTTTTTTAACTCATTTAAATGTAATATTAGAAACTTTTTGAAAGTACATAAAGCTCTAACTTTATTGAAAAAAATTAATATTAACATTTTGTCAAATTGACAGAAAATTATTTAAATTAACTGGAAGATGATTTGAGAAATTGTACTTCTTCTTTCAATTTAATTTAGTTTTGTCAATTGCAAGATTTAGTTAAATGTACAACTTTTATAATTAAAAAAAACAATTTTCAATTAATTTTAGTTATCAAGCTGAAATACTGACGAAATAAACCGTTTGTCTGAGTTTATACGGTTCATTCTTTACTGAAAAGATTGCTACTTTATAGGCGAGAGGGGCGAGTGGAAAAGAAACGAGTACATACCCCTCGCCTCTCTCGCCTATAAAGTAGCAATCTTTTCAGTAAAGAATGAACCGTATAAACTCAGACTTTCTTTTTTTTTTTTTTTTGCTACTAAAACAACATTTTTGATTCATTTAAACAAAAACTAATTATATTTATAATGAGTAAGAGTTTAAAATTGATTGCCTAAAAGAAATTTCCAGAAAAAGTCCCTTAGCAATTATTTACTTTTAAACTTTTCATATTTTTCCATTAAATTTAATTACCGTTACTCCTGCCTCACAGAACATTTATTTGATGATGGCTTGATTTCATAACATTTTATCGTCATTTGATTGTTCATTTATTAATAAACATTTAATGACTTTGTATCGTTTTACATTTTACGACCCCGTTTATTCTGTGTAATTTATTAATTGGTTTTTATGTGAAATGGTTGATGATGGTTTTGTTGTTTAAATTTCAAGGTTTCGGGCATTAAATTTTTAACTGGGTGCGGACAATAGGGAAACAATATCAGATAAATATTGATTTGTTAAAGTGATATAAATAGAAGTATTTTTGACGAGTGGTTTGTTGAAGGTGTTGAATAAAAGTTGAGTGAGAAAGAAATGAAGAAGGTTATGTAACCTGTCAATGTAATGGCCAGTGCAATGCAAGGACTGGCTTAAGAGGTTGTTAGAAGCTAACTGGTGATTTATGTTGAGGTGCTATATCTGAAAAACAATATCTGAATATTGATTAAATTTAATTTACACATCAATTCTTGTTACATATTACAAAACTTCACGAATATGTAAAATTTTAATTTAATACATTAGAACGTGACTTCTTTTTCTCAAACACCTGTGGCAGCAGAGGAAAGCCGTAACCAAATCTGCCTTCAAATTCTAATCTTTTTTTCCTTTACACGCATACACATTTATAGACATCGATACCTATAAACTTGTTTGATGTCTATCATAATTGTAGAACTCAACTCACAACACCTGATATCTGGAAGTGAAAACCATCCAACTCTTAAAATCAATGTGAGGAAGTGTGATGTAATTATAGATGAGCATGAGCGCGTGTAAGTATAGGGTGTGGGGCGAAGGAGAGGAGGGGTGTGGGGTGGTGCGTTAGCATGTGTGCGTGAATGTGTATTTATGTAGGTATTAAAGTATAACAATATAACAAGACCAAAAGAAAAGAGGAAATACATATTGAACGTGACTTGAAGAAAAATATATTTATTAATATTATTTACATACATGCATATGTCATATGTATTACACCTTTGTATACAGGTAAGTGTGTAAATTTGCAAGTTGTTGTGTGTATATGAAGGTATTCTTCTATGTGTGGTATGTATCAATTATATTATGATGGGTCTATTTACTCGTTTGTCAATCATGTCAATGAAATAAGTTTATAGGTTATGAATTTCTAATGTTGCATGTCCTTTAAGATAATTAAGCAGATAAATGATAAATATTCTTCATTTTTCTTACACTTCTTGTGTTTGGTGGCCAATATTATACGTGTTTGCGTGTAATACGAGATTATCTTTACATAATTCATTAATATTGTATGCGTATTATTTATATAAATAATAAATTTTTTTTTCATAATGCAAAAAATAGGCAGGGTAGCCCAAAAGAACGAAAACCTCTTCGTAATAATCTATAACCAAGTTATGTTAACATAGTTCTCTTTTTTGAGATTTTTAAAGAAGATTTGAAATTTTGAAATAAAAGGAATGTCAAGCAATTGAACAATGGGCTTAACTAATTTAAAATGACTGATTATTAATGATACACTGCGCTAGAATTTTACACTTTTTTGGGACCTGGCGTTTTAATCTAATTCGAGTACGCTGAATCCAATGGTGCTAACTTTTTCTTCAATATATTTCTAGTTGCCTTAAGGAATGGCGATAAGATGTAGGTATGTTAGAAATTTAAACAAATAGAAATTTAAACAAATAGAATACGAGAATTTTTGCTTCTTACTTAACTTTTTAAACATAAAAATAAAGTATGTATTTCTTTATGAAGTGTTGTTATTTCTACACAAAACAAGCAAATCTCTGTTTACCATCGTTAATGGTGTTGTTGTTTCTACAACAACCTTTTAAAACACACGCGTATGCCAGCATATGTGTTTTCGAAAGTTAATTATTTAAGTGTTCTAAAAGAAAATAGAAACAACTTAAATATTTTAAGAGTTTTTTCTCTATCTGTGTAGATCTGGTTAAAACTTAACTTATTGCAACACTAAATCAATTTACCAAATTTTATTGTAATCAGTCCATATTTGACCAAAGCTCCCAAACAAATACTTCTCCCGAAAAAAAATTAAATTTCATTACATGCTTTTAAATGTTAGTAATGACATAAGATAACTCTTATACATAAAAGCCATTATATCTCGGGAAAATTTTTGTTTTAAGACCTATGTCCTTTATCGAGCTCTAACCGCAAAAATAAAGTAAGCGAAATTATTTAAATTTTCGTGTTTTTTTAATACATGAATTTATTGGCAACACTTGCATCATCTCCTAAAATGTCATGGTCACATAAGGTACCATACGATTTTAGAGCAAAAACAATTTTAGCTTAAGCGACAAACTTTATACAAAATTGTTATGAATAAACTAAACAAATCTTCTTCTGTAAAATTGTGCTTTTGTCGCTAAACCTCTTTTTGCGGCAAGGGTTCGATGTAAACCACCTCACTTAAAGACAAAAAAAAACCTAAATTTTAAAATTGAAAGCCCTTAGAAACATTCTTTTGTGCTTGAGGGTTAATGGAACTAATGCTAACGCTTTTTAAAAATCAACATTTTTAGTTAAACATTATTTTAAATGCAATTCATGACGTAAAACAGTTAAAAAATACAATATGTTTTAAAATTATTCAAAATTAAAATTCTTTGAGGGATGTGATGAGTGAGAACTTCTCGCATCGAAAAGCTGTGAAACAAAATATTTCATTGTTTCTCGAAAAGTGAGAAAAAACTGTGTCTGTAACTCATGTCGAAAACTATCAAAAGAGATAACGTCGTTACGTTATAAATGTAATAATCAGTGTTGCCAGTGAAATTTCGAGAAAGATACATTTTAGTTTCCAAAAAGATACACTTTTTCCCAAAAAGATACGTTTTGAAAAAAATTTGAAAATCCATTTTTAACGTTTAAATTTATTAACATAACATTTTTATTTCAAATTTAAATTCATATTGTAAAGAAAATGATTTCGTATAAATTCATTTTTATATTTATTTAAGTCATAAATATTATGTACATATGTAATTTTTAAAAAATACAGTATGCAAACTTTAAAATTAATTATATGTAAATATATTTCGATGTAATTAAAACAAATTCATTTTGTAAAAATTAATATACGAGTTAAGGCGTTTATACTATGGCGATTATATTGAAAAGTTCATATAAATTTCCTGAAAATAAAAAAGATTTAAATTTTTCCTCAGAACAACTTCGCACTACTAGTAGTCATCGATTTAGGTGGATCGTATGTTGTTTTTTTTTTCGGTGGTCGACTTGGCAAAGTGTGTATGCAAACTAGTTTTTTATGTAAACTAACCTTTTTTTACTAGCAATATTTTTGACAATCCGACCACAGAAGCAATGTTGTTGTAGAGTTGACCTCACATTCTCACATCTAGCTCCTTGGCTGCTATTGTATTAGTATTGAGTTGGTTACGATGATCAGTCTTAATAAGTTTTTGTTGGCTCAAAATTCTCGAATGTTTTATTTCTGTACATTTTGCGTACAGATTCAAAACTACGAAAAATGTCAGGATTATACATGATACTTGAAGTAGTCAAAAGATACGAAAAATGTATCTTTCATATCCTAACGGCAACACTGGTCATAATATTCCACTCGAAGCCGATGAGACATTGCAGACGTTGAGAACGACAGTCACACATATCGTTGTCGGCGACCAAAATTTACTAAAAATGAAAAATTTTAAACAACGGCGGCGAAAAAACAACCATCGGCTATATCAAAAAATGTAAAGTGCGACTTTAAAGTTTGTTGTTTGCAAACGAGCTTTGAAAGCATTCGTATATTTTATGAATTTTAAAGTGCCAGGAATAAAATATTAATATTATTAATCTTTGTGTTTTGCGTTCTTAATTGTTGTTTAGTGTTAAATTTTTTCTCGCCCTATTTTATTTGACAGTTCAAAGCGGGAACTTTTCTCACAAAAATGTTACTGACACACTTTTTCTGTAAATTGGCGAGTAATTTTCTTTCGTGACAGCAAGTACTCGCCAAAACACGTTACATACACAGTTTAGTGAGAAAAACAGCTATTTGTTTTTAATATATGGCATTTTTGTTTTATTTCATACATTTCAATCGAGAAGTTTCTCGACGCGAGAATGGGCACAGATTTCAGAAATTTTACAGAGCGAGTTGAGCGACTTATTAATAATTCACCATTTAAAAACTGTACATTTATGTCTGCTTTTGTTTTTTTTTATCATCCACTGTGCTGCGTAAGGTTAATTAACAATTGGTTTCAATTAAAAAATTTGTGATATTAATTACAAAATTAATTAAATTTGCACCCCCAATAAAAAATTTTATAATAAGCGTACAATTATGCAGTACGCAATAAGACATACACAGATACAGTAAAGTAAGTGAAGAAACTCTTAACAAGTTTTATAAATGAAAAAATAACATTTCAAGTACCACGGCATTCCCTTACTACGAAGCAGCTTTGTAAGGGAGAATACTAAAAAATAACTGTAAAAAACATTCAGTGTGCAAAGCTGATAGCTACGTTTACCAGTTTTTATATCCGTTGAATAAAGCGCTTTTTGTGTCAAAAAAGTATTGCTTCAAAGTGGGAACTAACTCACCATATAAAATTCATGCCTTCCGTAAGCGAGATGGTAAGCGAAACATTTTCTCCCTTACAAACCTGCTGCGTTTTAAGCTTGGGCCAGTAAACAAATTAATAGAATGAATTAAATATTTTTTGATATTAGCAACATTTTCTGCAGTAATTTTGTTGATATAAGTTAACGTTTAATTCACTTTATTAAATTTTTAATTAAAACTGAATTAAATTTTGATTAATGGTTTAATTGAAAACAAATGTCGAGCATATTTTCTGTGTTGGGCAAAGTTAAAAAAAAAAACGTTTTAAAGAAACAAAATTCTAACTTAAACGTCTTAAAACTTTTTAAATCTACCGAATTTTGTGCGAAAAATCAAAATGTTCATATTTTCTTAGCTAAGCAAATCAATTAAAAACAAATTCGGCTACAAATAAACAAATAGTGTAATATTTTTTTAACACTGGTCCAGAATAGAATACTCGAGAATTTGTTATAATACTTTAATATACCCTGTAACGATTCCTGAGTTCCATATTTTCAGAATGTATGCTACCTACAACACCAGCTAAGCTCGTCCGAACATTGGGTGATTCTTTATTCTTCCAAATATAAACAATCATTACTGTTCAATTAAAATTTAGGTAGCAATAAAATCAAAATAGATATGTTCATTAGACCGACTCAAGTTGAATGGAAGCGAAATTCGTGCAAGATTTTTTAAGATGGCATTTAAAATATTTCGGCTGCAGCTAAGACCTCTCCAGCACTTTTTTTGGTCCGTCGCTCTAATGTACATATGTATAATAAAAAAATTTGATCTAAATAAACAAAACAAACACAAAATATTATTTAATTCAATTTTGCCCGAATACAGCAATAATTTCTCTGCTGAAATGATAGCAATACACGAGTCTGTTAAATATGCTTGCGGGCTCATGGGTAAATTCTCAATCTGTGCCGACTCTCTCTCTGCTTTAGATGCCATAAGAAACTGCAATAATGACCAATTTTACCCAAATATGATTAGACAGTTTATTATTGAAAGACTACCAGAAATAAAGATATAAAGAAATTTATAAAAGACTCTTTCAAGGCAAAAGTTATTAACAATTAGCACTTTACCACTGACTGGTACGGAAAAATCAACCCTAACAAAGTTAAAGCCTACAGACTGTTTAAAAATATAAACCACAATTTACTACCGAGAGGAGACCAAATCAAAATAATTAGACTAAGGCTTGGTCACACTAGAATCTCGAATGCTCATATAATGGATAGGAACCTACCAAAACAATGTCCATTCTGTGGTTTTAACCCAATAAGCATTGATCATCTCTTTTCAAACTGTCCCCACATTAATTCATTTAAAAGCACCAATCTCAATAATAACGACTTCTCTCAACTTATACTATGACGAAATGAAATATTAAAAGCTTTTTAAATTTTTTCCATTTAAAACTAAAAAAAAAATTGAGCTTAATGCCATCGTTGCCTAAGTAATTTTTGACTTTGACAAGGTCATGCAAAATGTTTTTGTTTCAAGCCATATTTTCTGGTCATTTAGTAACAATTTTGCTTAAATGTAAAATTTTAAACTTAAAATTTTTGGTTAATTCAAAAAACGATTTTGTTCATTACTTCAGCCCTTTTTCACTTCTTATCTATTATTTCTAATTGGCTGCATAAATAATAGTAAGGCTTACAATGTTAAATTAAAAATTCATCACAAAACTAAGTAAAATATTTTACATTCCCTTCACCCATTAGTCAAGAGCTGACAAATTTCTTTTAAGCATGATTTATTAAAATATAAATGTTTTTGAAACTTTCGCTAATTCTTCTAAGAAGGCATTACGCTTCCATTAACATAAAAGCGTGATTTATTTACTTTGGCTTTACAAGAAAATCAAATTGTTTGTAGCAAAACCATTTAAGAAATTACCAAATCAATTAAAAATTCAGTCATCCATCCATTTTAGACTTGTCTTGACCTTTCGAAAAAGCCAACAGAACAAGCGAACTGAAAACCACTCAAAGGCACAAGAATATCGAGGGGTTTGTTTAAGTTTTCTAGTGTTTGTTTGTTGTTGTCTTGTTTTTCTGCTGGTTTTTGTGAATAAAGCCTGCAATCAATCTTCATTTCAAATCAATTCGAACAAGCGTCTGGGTATTGTGGAAATAATATTTAACAAAATTAAATTTATTAATAATTCACTAAATAAAAAAAGCATTTAACAGACAAATAACATAAAGCACATAATTGGGGGACTTATTGTTACCAAAGGAACCGCATTCAAAAAAAATTTGTTTAATTCAAAGTAGCCAATATATTTTGAGTTATTTCCATTCAATTAAGCTTATGTTTAAATAAAACTAGCAAATTGAAAAACAAATATAGATGACAAATAGCGTTTAGTTATTTTAGGATGTATTACTTAACCAATGAAGAGAAAAAGCGAGTTATCACTTTTTTCACGTTGCTGTTAAGAAAATGATAGAATGAAATGACCGAAATCAAGTTTTCTGTCATTTCTTTCTATCATTTTTTAAGACCAACGTGAAAAAAGTGACTACTCGCTCATTCACTTTCTGAGTCGAACTAACGATGTCCGTCCGGCTGGCATGTAACCTTGTGCGCAAAGTACAGTAATTTTGGAGATAATTTGATAAAATTTGGGACAAACGTTCTTATTGGGCCAATCGTAGGACCACGAGGGAAGATAGGGGAAATTTCTTCCTCTCAGAAGCTATTAAACCGATTTTAATGAAATTTAAAAAATAGATAGAACCATATCTATATGGACACAAAGGTATGCATTTTTTAAAAAATAGGGTCACAAAGGGAGGTAGGGGGCAATTTCTGCCTTTCACAAACTTTCAAACCGATTTCAATGAAGTTTATAAACATAGATAAATCCATGTTTATATGGACACATAAGCATGATCATCATATGGTATCATATGGTCGGGCTTGACCGACTATATTTTCTTACTTGTTTTGGTCGAGTTAAAGGATCATTTGTAAGTATCTTAATCAAAATCGGACAAATCGTTCTCAAGTTATTATGAGCCTTATTATGAGCGAAATATTAGTCCCGTGTCCATAAAATAAAACAAGACGTGATAGAAAAAAACTGAAAATGGATTTGGACTGAGCACGCTTAATTCAATTATAATCACATAGCAAAGTTCTTGCTCCCGGATTTTTGCTTTTTGCTGACCAGTGTTATGAAACCTAAAATATGTTTATTGGTTTTATTTGGCTTTCCATTAGATTTAAATCTTTTTTCAATATTTGCAAATCTTATTTCTTAATTTTTACAAAAAGAATAGACATTAAGCACTGCAACCCAGTAGCTATTTTGTACAGCCAATGATGACAGCTTTAAGCTACGTCTAAAACCAATTATTTTGCTAGGTGAGCGAATACATATAAGTTTTAATATTTTTAACTTATTCATACGCCAAAGAGCACGAGTACAGACAGGTATGACCAGTGATGTTAGCTTTTATTTTTTCATTACCGTGCGAACCTCTAAAAATTACCGTTTTTGAGAAGAAATTACCGTACGCAAAGATTATTTATCAAAATATTAATATGCTGCTTCCAAATGACAGGCGATTGATTGTGTAGTAACATTTATATGAAAAGCATTAGGTCATTTGAGTCATTCCATGTCAGACCGAACACCTTTTTTACACCACCTCTTCCGATTTTCTTTAAATTTGCCAGACGTATTTAACATAAAAAAATATTTTACACGTGTTTCGGAAAAAAAATTAAAAATTTTTTTTTTAAAAGTTATTTGCATTTGAAAATCGTCAAAATCGTGAAAAATCTTCCGACATGACAACATTTAAACTAATTTTTTTATAAAACTAGTGAATGGATTTTGTAGTTCAATACCTTCTTTTAAAGGTATTTGAACCTTCTTTTAAAAAAAAATATTATTTTTTATAAATTAATTTTTTTTATTATTAAAATTTGGTTTTTTTACTTAATTTCTGTTTTCCACAATCTTCGAACAAGTCGAAAAATCTGAAAAAAATATTTTCTTAAAGGTTAATATATTTTTAACATTCCCTCAAAATTTCAGAGTGGAGGTCGAATGGATTCTATTTTTTTACGATTTTTTTCCATTACAGCACCACAAAAAAATTACATTTTGTGTATAAACATTTTATTTTCAAGCATGTTAACGAAAATGTCAACGCATGTATGTATGTGTGTATGTATTCAAAAACACACAAAATTTGATACTTAAGTAAAAAAACTCGGTAATAGGTTGGTATTACGGAACACGTTACCTGGTAATAAGTTAAACTCCTTACCCTCGTATTTCTTTATAACTAAAATGTAACCACTTACTCGTAATATAATACCTAACTACCCATTAGTAATAACGAATTCACATGTTTCAATATTTTTATGGTACACTCAGTTCGTTTCTTTAAAAAATTGAATAAAATTATAATTATAATTAATTTGCAAATTTGCAAACAGCACATAAGAGCAATATTCATAAACTTCATAAAATTTCAGTGGAAAGTTTTCTGTTAAAATACATTTTTAACAAATGTTATTGTATTTTTATGAATAAGGCAGTAAAATAATTTTGAAAAAAATAGGTACATATATATGTATCTTCATTCAACTCAAAATATTTAATACGTTTAGCGTACATATCGCACTGGTTGCTCTAAAGAGAGTCAACTCGATATTTTTCATTTTTGCAAGAAAGCGATGAACAGTGGTCATATCTACGCACTGTAAGAATCTTATATCAATTTCTCCAGTATTTTTCCAAAAAAAAAAAATACAATTTAATCTCCCATTGTTGTATAAGACACATATAAAAAGAAAAGAGTTTCTTGTTTCTAATAAAAATTTATAAATTCTGAGGTAACCCCCTTTAGAGGAACTGCAGTGCGATATGTATGTGAAAAACATTAAAAAAATAATGTTTTTTTTTAATTCATTAAATTATAACCGTTAAAAATAGTAATAATACATATGTATGTACTATTACAATTTTTGAATTGTTTCAGTCACAAGGAAAATCAATCCATCCGTACTTAAACCAATGCAAAGCGGTGCCAATAGTACGGTAAGTACGGATTGGATTTTCTTAAATCAAGTACAGAATGCTTGATTCAAATATAGATATTTCAAGTGTTAAACACTAAACTATAGCGATATTTAATCCCTGGCCCGTACTTAGAATAATCCGTTACAGTTATAGCATTGGGGCTATTTTATACGTTTTAGAATTGTTGATTTATAAACAAATGAAAAGTTTAATATAAATTATTAAGTAATTTAATTTTTCTTATTTTGCACCTTTCGGTGTTGCGAAAACATTCTTTTTAAATTGAAAATTACCTCTCAAATGTTGAAATTATAAAACCTACTTATGTAAGTATGTGTATACCAAAAATCCAAATTTCTTTAAATTGCCGTATTTTAAATAAAATTACCTTGCTACCTTTTGTGGCCCAAAATTACCCTAAAAAAGGGTAATTACCGTACGGTTAACATCACTGAGTTTGACTACCAATAAGTATGAACATAAATAAGTTTGTGTAGCGACTGGTATGAGTATGAACAAACAGGCATGCGTATAAGTATAGGTATGTATCGATGAATATCGACAATTAACTTCAACAATTCGTATTGTTATTTTAAAGCAAGCAGTGTTGCCACGACCTTAAAATTTTTTATGCAGAAAACATAATTATATTTTAAGTATTTAACAAAAACAGCAGAGCAAGTATAGCACTGATTAAGAATTTAATTAATTTATGTAAAAGTTATATTCAAACGGAAATATTTTCTCGTATTATAAAATTATGCTTCTATTAACAATAATTAAATAGAATTAGAATTCAAAATATTTCAACAATTTTCAGTTACCAAAACATATACCCCCGTATTTATAAACGATTAAACAAACGTTTATTAAGCCAAATTTTCATACAAAATTTGTTGTGTAAACCTTTATTATATTTAAAAAATGTTTATAAATACAGGCAATAAATTCTAAACAAAAATGTTTAACTCTTTCAGGTTTGGTGGTTAGTTATCTAACCACTTATTGTTGCTTGTTTAAAACTTGTGTTCGTGCCACCTATTGACAATTTATTAAATAATTACATTTTCAAAGACATCGTCAATCATTTGTTGCGAGACTTTGTCGCTAGGGTGCACTGGTTATATTGATATCTCTATTTAAACTTGGGGGATCCCCTTGATTTTTTAACAGGTCGTTTGTGATTGAAATAAAGAAGCATAGAGTGTTTACTATTAAACGAAATCAGTGGTATTTAGTTATTTACTACTTGTTTTTTTGTGTTGTGATAACATATATATGTAATAAGAGCATAATATACAAAAAATAACGTAAGTAATATGGTGGTTAGATTACTAACCACTGTGACTATAGTACATTCTGAATAATCTGTTTTTCCACATAATTTTGTGTTATGTATATAATTAGAATGCCGCGCATACTCCATGAACAGGACATCGTAGATATTTTGTTTGAAGATATACCCTCTGATGGTGAAAGTGTGTGTAGTTTCGAATCAGACGAAGAAAGAAATCATGGCCAAGAAACCGATCTGATGGTACTCGGTGATATACCTTCAGGAATGCAGCCAGAACTTGATGATTATTTTGACTCGGATGATGATATACCTTTATCGAATTTGTGTACTACTTCTGCTAGTCAGTTACCTACTATGAGCTCCGGAGTGGTGCAACCAAAGTGGAAAAAAAATTTCAGAATGGAAGAGCCTTGTGAATATACAGGAGGCGGAGGTGTTTCAGATGATATAGTAGAAGTAGAAAATATAACACCAACAAAATTATTCCGTTTATTTTGGACAGCAAACTTAGTTGAAACAATCTGCTTTCAAACAAATCTATATGCTACGCAGAAAGGAGCACCTTTTACACCCACTACACCTGAAGAAATTGAAGTATTTCTTGGTTTGAATTTAGTGATGGGTATAAAAAAATCGCCTAGCTATAAAGATTACTGGTCTTCTGCCCCTGATATGAAGGACGTATACATATCGTCCTTTATGCCACTCAACCGCTTTGGATGGCATCTGAATAATTTACATTTGAATGACAATGTCCTAATGCCCAAAAAAACCGATGATAATTACGACAAACTTTATAAGATAAGACCTATGCTAGATGCACTAAAAATAAATTTTAATAAAAATTATCACGCACCAGAAAAAGTGGCTATAGATGAGAGCATGATAAAGTTCAAGGGTAGAAATTCCCTCAAACAATATATGCCAAAGAAACCAATCAAACGAGGATATAAAGTTTGGATGATGTGTGCTGAGTCCGGATATTGTTTAGATTTCGAAATATATACTGGAAAGGATGGTGAGAAGATACAAACTGATCTAGGAGGAAAAGTTGTTCGAAATTTTTGCATGAATTTGAAATCAAAAAATCATAAGGTGCTTTTTGATAACTATTTCAATAGCTATCCTTTGCAAGTAGACTTGTATAAGGACAATATATTGGCCTGTGGCACTGTCAACTCAAATCGCAAATTTCTACCACAGCTGAAAGAGGACAAACATCTAAAACGAGGAGAACATGATTACAGGGTCAGTGATGAAAATGTGGCTATTCTAAAATGGAAGGATAAAAGATCAGTTTTTATTCTCACCAACAACATAGATCCAACTCAGACAGGTATTGTTACTCGCAGAGAACGCAATGGAGTTCTAAATGAAGTAAATTGTCCTGAAGCTGTCATACAATATAACAGATGCATGAACTATGTTGATAAATTTGATCAGCTGAAAAGCACTTATGCAATTGAACGAAAATCCCGCAAATGGTGGCATCGAATTTTTTTTCATTTTCTGGACTGCGCCGTCATAAACTCCTATATAACATATAAAGAGCTAAAGAAAACACACCACCCAGAACTTGATCAGCTCAGTGCCAAAGACTTTCGAAGAAGTGTTTACCTCGGGATCCTAGCACCATTTCAGGCGAAAAAACTCAAATCAGGCACTAAGCACTCAATTTCGCAACCGTCTTCTCCACTACCGGTACAAATAAGAAAACACAAACCATCAGTACCAAGAGAATTGCGTCTGGAAAGCAGTATGCATCAGCCAGAGCGATCTACATCACGAAGATGTGCAAAATGCAGCACCAAAAAGAACCCGGTGCGTACTATATGGCAATGCAGAACCTGCAAAGTTCCTCTTTGTATACGCAAAAATAATACATGTTTCTCCGATTTTCATCAGAATTAATTTTTTGTTATAAAATTTGGTTGCGGATACTACACTTTACTTGAATAATTTTTATGCCAACCGTCACGGTGGTTACTTAACTAACCACCCTATTCCACAAAATCCTGAAGTGCAAATTTCTTTTTTTCTATTTTTTTATAATAAATAAACCTAAATCAAGCCAAAAATGCAGTTTTTTTGTTAATAAAATATTATATGTAAGACTGTGGCTGAAAGAGTTAAAGGAAAAATTTTTTAAAGATTAAAATCAAATAAAATGATATTTGCTTTTAATTCAAACACAATCTGTTAATATTTTCTTTATTGTAACAAACCATTTTTCAAAATCTTTTAAAAATTCTAAATAGTAAAAGTAAATTTTATAACTCAAAAAACTTTTATCTAAACACTTTTATTTTTGCACTTACAAAAATACCTTTGCAAAAAAAAAAACAATCAAGCTCAGCAATTAAAATTAAAATGTTAAAAGGAAAACAAATTTAAATAACAACTTGATGTCCTATATTCGGCTGTGCCGAATCTTATGAGCCCCTCAGCATGATTTAATATATATTAGGGTGGGTCAAATTGTATGTATGAAAAAAATTGAAAAGTCGTATAACAAAAATAAAATCTACGAAAAATTGTCAGAAACTTTTCAGAAGAAACCATAGGTCTAAAATCAAATTCTATAATGCGCAAATCCACATAAAGATTTGAATGAACACTAATTTAATACAATTAAGGAAATTTGTCAGTTTAATTAGTTTCATATGTCAACTCAAGATTTCAGTGATATCAATACAAATACATACATACATGTGTAAATAGAAGTATGTATGTAATTATTATGTATTAAGATTTTGTATGTAAGTATGGAGGGTTCAGAGCTGAATCCAAACAAGTCATAGCATATAAAGTGCCCCGGTATGCTAGCTGGTAGTGAGCTAGTCTATCAGCGTCGGGGTTGCGGGTTCGATTTCCGCCAGAGACTCTGGTTGCTTTCCTGCAGACAAGCGCAGAGCTACGCGGGAAAAGCTTGGGGAATTAAAAAAAAAACTAACAATAACACTGCGCTCGAAATTGACACTTAAAAAAAAAAAAAAATAGTTGTATTTAAACTGGTGCGAAATTCTCCGCAAAGTTTTACTCTATCCAGTTCCGTAACGGAACTCCAGTTCACAGTACTTAACCAGCACATGTATCCCAGCAAATGTTAACTAGTGTGAGCTTTAACTTGTTTTTGCATAAGTCGGATAGTGTATAAGAATAAAGAGAAAACTTCCACCTGTGTTGTAGGGTATACAAAGAAAATAGTGTAATTCTATATTCCTGAAAGCGTTTAAAATATTTACTCCTTTAATAAATAATTTTTTTTATTTATTTCTTTCAACTAAATTCATTTAACCGTTTCACTTATAAAAAGGTTTCAAAACGCGAAAAAAAACTAAAAATAAGAACATAATAAGTGTCTAGGTTATAAAGGGAAAAGCAGAAAACCAAAAAAATAAAAAAATACATTTTGCAAGTAAAACTCTATCAAGGTTAAATTAATTAAAATATGTTTTCTATATATAATAAAAAAAAACTGTTACCAAGTTTAGGATTTAAGGACATGGCTTTGAATTTGTTAACACAATCACAAACACACACACACACTTAAAGCATTTTAATCGCATTTGTAAAACAAAAGTTGCCTGTGAATCTTTAAGCATGACGCTAATGGCAACCTTCAATTTAAGTTCAACTTTCGAAAAGCTAAAATCTACTTAATTAATATTTGTATTGAAAAAAATTAATGTAATAATAATATCTTTAAAACACATTCATAATTACTATTGCATACTTTTTTTATTTTAGATTTAAATCGTTCTCCTTAGAGGCATTAGATTATTATCCTTGTTGCATATTCTTTTCTGAAATTTAACTAACTTTTGCAAATGTACTCGCTTAGATATGTTTACTCTTTCCCTTTCGTTCCTATTAAATTACGGAGGGTTTCTCTTCTATTGTTTCATATTAATATTATTTAAAAGGATTTTCTTACAATATGCAACAATTATCATTAATATCACATTAATCTTCGAAGAACTGACAACCGAGTAAGTTTTCCATAGTTGAAAACTTTAAATAGACATAAGTAAAATACACACACACACATCTACAAAAATTTGCCAAGGAGTATAAAGTTGCATGCAAAAAACAAAATACATGGTAAAAAATTTATTAATAAAGGCTTGTTTAAGAAAATATGCAGGAATTTTCAAATTCTATTAAATTTTATCCAAAAATTAATTCTATCGAGAAAATTAAAACTATATTCGGAGTAGAAAAAGATTTTACAGGGAAAGTTGCACAGGTTGGGGCAGAACCATATGGTTCGAATAATTTTATTATTCCAAATTTTGATATTTTAATTAGACTAATATTCATCAAATTTAATTTTTTAATTTAAATTTATTTATTATTTTCCATTCTTGATCGAGCTGGGATTCTTTCAAAATAATACCTAAGTTTTCATTATATTAACGAATAAGTCGTTAAGCCAACGAAAATATTTTAATAAACGTAATTCGTTTGCTTAACGTACATTTTCATTGGATTTTTGGTGTCTGACTATTGACAGCCAGTCGTCGTCAATGGCGGCGAGTGTTAAATTGCAAATCCCTCTGAAGAGATTGAGTGGTTGCAATCGATACATGTAAGGAAAACTTGTCCGTGAAAACCTGGGTTCGATTCCCGCGGCAGTCAGGAATGAAAAATTAGCAATAAATTTTAATTTATTTCATGTTGTAAAATTCCTTTCTTCATAAAAATAATTAAATAAAAATTAAATTTGATGAACTTTAGCCTAATTAAAATAACAAAATTTGGATTTTAAACCATAAATATTTCAACAAAATACCACAATACTTCATTATTATACCCTGCACCACAGGTGGAAAAGAGTATATATAAGTTTGTCATTCCGTTTGTAATTTTTACAACATTGATCTTAGACGCTATAAAGTATGTATATTCTGGATCCTTATTAGGAGAGAAGTTGATTTAACGATGTGCGTCTGTCCGTCTGTCCGTCTTACGTTTGATATGTGTTTTCCGGAGACTCCAGACATGATAGCGGCTAGGTTGTGTTACATTTATGTCACATATAGTCCACTATTTCTTGCTACTGAAATTCAGCGAGATCGGTTCAAAAATGGCTGAGATATGAGCAAAAAACCACGACTACCTCTAATTTTTTCCAAAAATCCCTTGTTGTTGTTGTATTTTTTTACTTTTTCTGTACACACATTGAGGTTATGAATACACAGCATATCACAAAATTTGGGCGGGATTAAAGAAGTGGGCGTGGTACCTTCCGTTCCACCACATATGACCTACGGTTATCCCTTATATATCAGAAGATCGGAAATCTTTAGTAGAAAATATTTTCTGAAAAACTCGAAAAAACCGGTTCAGATACAAAAAAGTTATATACAAAAATAAATTAAATAAATAAATTTTTTTTAAATACCCCCTTTCGGGAACCAAAGATCTTCCCGAGTCCAAGATTTATAACCCAACTACCTGGTCAATTTCTTCTTAAACACGTCGGTATATAAATCTGTCAAATCAGTAAAAAAATGGCTAAGTTGTAATCAAAATACTGAAATCCCAAAAAATACTCTTCTTATACCCTTCACCAAAGGTGGAAAATGGTATATATAAGTTTGTCATTCCGTTTGTAATTTCTACAATATTGATCTTAGACCGTATAAAGTAAATATATTCTGGATCCTTATTAGGAGAGAAGTTGATTTAACGATGTCCGTCTTTCCCCCTCCCCCCCCCTCTTTACATTTGTTTACATATACTAGCATAGTGCCCAATATGATTTTCGTAATCACGCTCCTTTATTATTTATTTGTTTCTATTTGCTAATTAAAAACTCGCCAAAAAGATAAATCTACGGTATGACAACAGTGCCTATACAAAAGGAAGCCAAACAAACACACATACATGGTATAAACTATTTTGGTGAATATAGGTCACCTATTAAGGCTCACAACTCAAATAAGTTGATTTGTAATTTTTGTATTATGGTTTACAACTCTGCTACATTGTGGTGACCTAAAACATCAAAAATAACTACAAATCAACTGTGCTTAGTTGTGAACTGTAAACGGGCCATATTTCATTTTAATGATATTCAAACAACGTTCCTTCATGGTTCAGTTATGTAGAAGGTTTGTCCAAAAATCTTATATCCGACAACTTCAGGCTATGATCCATTGTTGGGACTATATGCTAGGCAACTTTCAGCTTCCTATTCCATTAGGGGGCTTTAATATAAGCTATAATTTAAAAAAAAATTAGTTTTACGCGCCCCTTTTCCCCCCCTTTCTTAATTCTCCGCCCACAGTCCATAAATCCGGCTACGTTAGGTGGTTTACTATATGCAATACAATTTTCAGCTTTCCTGTCCATCAGTAGTGGGCTACAACAAGCTCTGGATAGACTAAAAATGAGGAACACAAAAACAAGGAAATTATATAAGTAGAGCAATCATCTCACTCAGGAAGTATTCGAAAAACAAAATCGTCATTAATTCTGGGTTACTATAAAAATATTGTTGTGGTTGTTGCTGTTGGATTTGTTTTTTATAGTTAAAAAAATGTTTTTTGAATTAGGTGTTCCTAAAAGAATCGCGTTTTCTAACATGCTACATCATATCTTACTTTAATTCTGCTTCTTTTGCTATATCGCTTGGTATTATATTGCTGCAATTTTTCTTGTCTCTCTGCTATTTCTGTTAGTTCTATGCTTTTATTTTAAGATTTTCCTTTAAATTCTGGTTCACCAATTTTATTTAAATATCAGAACTTATTTAAATAAAGCTTTTCATATAATTTTATTTTCATTTGGCATGAAAAACGAATTTTTAACATTAATCGGCCATTAATTTCATAAATGGCCAGCCATAGCATATAAAATCTAAATGTCAGCTACTCCTGAAATTTAAGTTGACTACTACTACAACTATTGCTTTAAAACCCCAGTTGGCCATGTCTTCAAGACAACGTCGACGACGCGTACAAGACTTGTAGTAGATCCCTGACGACATATTTGCGACAGCCCATGCAAATCGTCGACGATTTTTTCGAACAAAGGGCACTTAGGTCGTACGCGACAATGTGAGCGACATTATCATGCACTTTGTTATTAATGATCATATGGGTAACGATGTGGTTAAAGTTGTCATTGGCGACTATATAAACGACGTTCTTCTCATAGAGTCGTTAATGCCCGATTAAGGCCTTATGACACTACATTTTTAATGCATTGTTTAAGTTTTGGTGAACAGTACAAATATAATGTAAAAGAAAAATTTACCAAGTGCAAAGAGTTAAGCTGTATTAAGATAAATGGCACACTGTCAAAAAAAAATTTACTAAAGTTATGGATAAAAAATGAAGAAATGTCAAAAAATGTAAAATTGTTCAACTTAAAATTGATATTTCAAGCAAATTCGGCGATTTACCGCTTTTTGTTTGTTTTGTTTTTATGCTTCTCATAAACAAAAAGTTGACAACATTTCATAAAATAAACAAAACCATAATAAAAGAAAAAAACTTTGTTTCCATTTTTTATAGTTTGCTTTTTCTAACATTTACTGTTTTTTTTCTATCAATTCAATATCAATTCAATGAATAAAAAATGTAGTGTCATAAGGGCTTTAGTGACATAGCCTTAGTAGTGCCGTTGATGACAGTATCTTGGACACTATCTACAATTTAGTCGCCGATAGGTAAGTGTTAATTAAGGAAGTAACAAATACCGATACCGATACAAAGGCGAAACTTCAGATTTGACGATATATCCAGGATAAGGGGAACGGGTAGAGGGATATAGATATTAAAATGTCAAATAGACTTCCGAACGACTGCAGTATATCTTTGGCTGACGGGTCTAGTGATTTTGAAGGCCGTAGAATTGGTAAGAGGTAAGTGGGGCTCGACGGCCACTGTATATGTTGACAGCTCTTAGGACGTTAATGGGCTGTGAATTCTAAAGCCTACAGAACACGGAATGTAAAAAGCCACATGCGAATGTCGTTCTGACGTAATTTTATCGTCATCACACATCACGAACTTGCTATTGAGGCTTTGTAGTGACGTCAAAATTACGTCAGAACGACATATGCATGTGGCTTTTTACATTTCGTGTACTGTAGGCTTAACTAGTGAATTCCAAACTAGTAAATGATTGTAGAAAAGTTCTATGTAGTGCATGTATGCTAGGTACCTGGTTACTGCAACATCACCGCTAATGAAATGGCCGATGAGTTGGGGAGACTGGGCTCGAATAGGGGATACTGAATGTGTTTTGGGTTTTCAACATAACATATCGCAATGTATTCAGCAGGAATATTAAATTGGTTTGTGCTTCTTGCACAAACGCGAATAACGTTGTAAGTTACAAAATAATTATTTTTTAGGAGAGCAAAAAAACGTTTTTAACAGGCAGGATTATTTATTTTTTAATTTTTTTTATTATCAAAAATAATGATAATAAAAGCAACATATCAAGTAATTTTAATTTTAAATTACATACAAATTTACAGTTTTTAATTTTTTTTTTAGTAGAGGACAAGATGAGCGACAATTGCATGCATTTTGTCGTCAGTGGGGTTTGAAACACGACAAAATGCATGCCATAGTCACTTACATTGTCCACAATAAATTATTATTCAAGACAAATTTTAAAAAATGTCTCCAAAAAAGTCGTAATTACGATCTTAAGCACGACAAAATACACGTTTGGTTACTTAGGTTGTCGTCATCAATGTTATATAGTCGACAAATTCAAAAATGTCCTGAAGACATCGTTGACGACATTTGCGTCTATGACTATTTTGCCAACTGGGACTTTGAAGCTAGTAGTAGTGGTAGTAAGAATTTGGCTCCAAGTTACTTTCATTTTTTTTAAGACTATTTAGTAAATTTTTTTAATACATGTTCTTTCTGTTGCGGCTGTTTTCATTAAATTTTTTTTTTTTTTTTTTTTGAAATTTTAATAATGCATGCAATATAGTTTGTCTGCCAATATTTTCTCAAGATGTATTTTCGCAGTGTATTTTATTTTCACAATAAAATTTATATTAGAGAAAATTACACAAAGTGTGCATGCCATTTACAACAAATTGTATTATAATTGAATTGATCTAAAAGACAACTTCTATAAACAATAAAATTATTATCCATTACGTAGCGCATTAAACATCAGATGTTACTTAAGTGCGAGCATTAATTTTCCAAACAATGAAGCGATAAAATACAATTGAGAGAAGTTTCTAGGGAAACGGAAGATCTACAGGTATACATGTAACCTGACTTTCATTAAACATATTGGATAATAAATAAAATTTAAAAAAAAAATACCTTCTAAGACTTAAGAAAGTTGTTGGGTAAATAACCAAGAAGTATCTGTCTTTAAGCAAAAAGTTTATTCAATTTCGCTTTTTAAGAAAAGCATAAATACTTCAACTCAAGATTTCAATACAATTCAATGACATTTTGACATTTAAATTAGTTTCCGCCACTAAAGCGTGCTTTTTCATTTTATTGTTTTTGCAACAAACTAAAAATTAAAGTTTAAAATTTTTATAAAACATTATCAGCAAATGTACTTAGTTTTTAGTTTAGTTTACTTTTCCGTTTTTTGTTTTTTTGTGGTGATGAAAAAGTTTATAACAAAAGTGTGGAAGAAAAAATACTTAAAACTTTTGAATAAAGGAAACGAATGCTGACAAGAAAACAAATTGAAAGCTTGAGTAAAGTTTTGAATTGTTGCACATTTGTACAAGAATACAATAGAAGGTAAATAAAACCCATAAATTGCAAGAGTTATATTTAATTATTGAAATTTTAAAATGCAGGATTCACAACAGATGATAAGCAATCTTTTCGACATCGACGAAATAAAATAATCTATTTTAAAATGAAAACAAAATATTTAGGGAGATTTTAAGTTCGATATGAGTGTTAATTTTGAAATATCTTTCTCGTTTTAAGATCGGTTTATATAAACAACAAAAAATACTGCATTTTAGGGGTGGCAAAATCTCTTTTTTTCCATTCTAGATACTTCATTGATATACAATTTTATTCTGACTAATGGTTTAATATAATTTGTATGTGCAAAAGAAAAAGTGGGGCACTCTTTTGGGGCGTGGCATAAAAGTGAGCAAAGTTAAAACCTAGACATATAAACTATTAGAAGGGCTTTCTTGCCACGTGCAAAAAATTGAACATTAGGGGAAAGGATCTGAGATGTTAAAATTGGCGCCCAGTATTCGATGTCGGATTAAAAAGTCACCAAAGACAAAAATTAAGCTATAGTGAGGCCATTAATAATATGTGATACAATAAAATTAGACTTTAAATGGCTACGCAGTATACAAAAAACTAGATATGGGTAATTCCAAAGTGTTGAACGTGGCAGTCGTACGCATCAACCCTTAAATTATAGGTGGCATGTCATAACGTCCAGTGTCATAGTGTCCATGGACGTTATGACACTTTTAAAAGTGTCATAGTGTCCGTCAGAGAAATGTCATAGCGTCCGCGGACGTTATGACACTTTGCAAAGTGTCATAATGTCCAAAACTTAACTTATATGTAAACAAATTTGGGATCATAGCCGGCCTTCGGTCGGGCGCAAGGACCAAAAATGTTTTGTTCTACATGCTTTGAATGGAACATGCACAGCAATTACAAACAATAATATTTTAACTTTTGCATCGAAAATTTGCTTCATACCACAAAAAGTGACGAATGAAGCAAAACAATGTAAAATTAAGGATATCAGGCAATGCTAGAACTCAATATCTCTTAATATCTGTGGCAATAAATAATACTGGCTTAAGTTAACATAAGTGCTTTTTCATTTTATTACATATTCTTATTCTCTTATTCAAGATCTATCACTCAGCTAAGTTTCAGGTATAAAATGTCATTATTAATAAAACTATACGCATTTATATTTTAACTTAAACAACAAAACACACAATTTATTTTAGAGAAACCCTTCATATCTCAAAACACGAAGTTTAGACTTAAGCCATTATTTTTTATTGCCACAGATATATTCGAGATATCAAAAAAGGGAGTAAATGTTAAAAAAGAGGTCGCCATTATTATTATATGGAATTGATTTAACACTAAATTTTTGTAAAAATGTGCCTACCAGAAACCACCTGACGAAATTTAATTTATAATTTCATAAATTTAGAAACTAATTTTAGCAATTACGGTGGTTTCCCGATTTAACGAACTCTCGATTTAGCGAATTCGGGATTTAACGAACAGGCAAACATTTTAGAAAACGATGTACCTGCTGATGAAGGGGTAAAAATTTAACACAAAGATGTAATCAAAAGCTTTGATGTATGTAACCAGTGCAAACTGTGCATATTTACGCCCTCACAAATGAATTGTCAAAAATTGTATGAAAATTAATGAACACAAACTTCGTAAATTTGCCCAGCAATTTTGACTCGTAAACGTGCGCAGTTCAATTGTGCATTTATAAAAACACATTTTTTAATGCTTACCGCCATTTCCGTTGAAAAATTCAAGTGTTTATAAATCACAAACTATAAATTCTTGCAATAATTTCAGCACTTTAGTCTATTGGCTTTCTAGATGGGTTTTTAAAAACGAATTTCACATTTTAATCACAAATTTTAATATATTTTTTAATTTATTTTTCTACTGACGTTTCTTCTTTCTGGTTAAATTATTCATTAAACATAAAGCTGCAAGATCTCTTTTGGAACCACAGAGCTTAAGCAGTAAAAATTTGATATTGCTAATAAATAAATGATTTACATATTTCGCTTCTATGTAAAATTATTTCAAATATTACGTTTTAAAAAACAGATATTCATTTTAAATTGAAAACAAAACAGAAATTCACTTAAAATTATGATACAACGAACGAACTTGTATTTACTCGTATCGTTTCATCCCTAGTTGTATGCATCACTATGACAAAATTTACAATTAAAATAACATGTTGTTGCCAACATAAAAATAAAAATGTTTAATAAACATTTAATTGTTAATCCACTCCTATTAAGCGTTTATAAATCTGAATTTTTATTAATGGTTTATAAAACAAAAAGTGTTTGATAACTATTGTAAGCCTTAAAGCTGAAACAAGAAATTTTTATGAATTAGACCGTTAATATATACACCCAGAGAAAAGCAGCAAAACCATTTTTAAAAAATTTTAACCATATTATGTTTAATTTAACCAAATCATTGGCACCGACAACCATATTATGATTAAATTAGTTTCTTTAAAAATAGTTTTGTTGGTTGCGACCATAATAAAACATGTTTTCTCTGCGCGTATGCAGATTTTTTTTGGTATTTAACTTCTGTAGTAATTATGGACACTGTGACACTTTTGAAAGTGTCATAATATCCATTTGCAAAGTGTCATAATGCCCACGGACATTATGACATTTTCAAAAGTGTCATAAAGTCCATGGACACTATGACACTTTTTGGAGTGTCATAACGTCCATGGACACTATGACACTGGACGTTATGACATGCCACCAGATTATAGCACTAAGAAAGCCCTATTATCTATGCTAAAGTTTATGGGGGTGCGATTCTAGGTCAAAGATAATGGCAAAAGAAGTAGCGGTTCGAACGTGAAAAAAATAGAAGTAGTTTTTGTGGCCATGTATAAAAAGGCGTAATTCGGCGAAACCTGGCACAATTTTTTAGTTAAGCTACTTACAGAATTTTACGTAGCATTGTAACATTAAAATGTCTTTGGTTTGATTCCAAAATCTTCTGTATTTTTTATTTTTTTTTTTTTTGTTGAAGCCGAAATCTGGTTCGATACGTGACATTTCGAACGTGAAATTTTTTCCATAATAATTTAACGGAATAATGATTAAAAGAAAATAAAAATTTACCGTTACATATTTCTCTTCGAACTCTTCCTTAGATTACAGACCATGTAAAAATTTTTTTGGAATAATTTTCATCAAATATCACCTCTTTTAAGGAAGATAATATTAAAGAAAATATACAATAAAACATTCTCACAAATAAGAAATTACGTTTTCACAACTTTGCAGTCTGATTGTTTATCTAAGTGAACAAATTTATGGGTAAATTTATAAAATTAGTAAAATCTAAATATTTCTCTATAACAATATCGTAAAATAATCAGCTTTTAATAACTTTTAAATTTTCGGTCACGGTGGACCTTTTGACGGAAATGCCCATATCCAGAGGCGTGGCAAAAAATAAAAAAAAAAAAATTCTGGAATTCTTTTTAACTAATCTTTAATCCTCGGGGGTGACTGGCTTAACTTTGTACATAAATTTCAACACATATCAATATGATCCATTTGCATAACATCAAATGTTTGTGTTCTGTATACGGGTTTTCAAAATATGATCAACGAAGCTATTGCAACCAAAAAAACTCTTTTAAAATTATTGAAAAAAAAAAATTATAAGGACAAAAAATTTACATTGTTATCACTAACTAGAAAGCCAGTTATATTACGAATAAAAAAATCCATAAGCCATGAAAATCGGATCACAAATGCTTAATTAATTAAAGCAGTATTTATGAAAAAAATATGTTATCAATCACAAACACTTCTATGTAAGTCGCAGAAGAACGCATACATTTTATTACACATTATTAAACATTTTACATGTTTCCTTATTTTAAGAAAAGAATACATACATACATACTTATCTACATGTGTATGACCAGCGTTCACATGTGTGCATATGAACATTAATTTTAAAACATTTTCCAAGACGTCTTTTCCTTACAAATAGTTATTTAAATTCTACTTTGCACAAGCAAACATTACTTTTTAATAAGAGTCATGAACACAAATTTTAAAACGGATGAATTGATTCGAATTATGTTAACGAGTAGAATTTTTTCCTACACCGAAATTAAGTCATCGGAATGTCATAATAAAATGAAATGCATTTAGTAGTGTGACAGTTTTTTTATTTACAATTTATTATTATCAACGCAAACGAACACCGAAGTTGTGAGACCCTATAAGGTATATAAAATATAGGGTCCTTATAAGTAGCAAAGTTGATTTAATGATGTCCATTTGTCTGTCCGTTGAAATGGGGTTTCCGAAGACCCCAGATATAAAGTCCGGAATTATTTGCTATTAATATTCAGCCTGATCGGTCAACAAATGGCTGAGATATGAGCAAAAAACCACGACTGCCTCTAAGTTTACTTTAGACGCCCTTGTTGTTGTTGTTGTTTTTAACTTTATTTTTATGTATATCTGGAGAATGGAAAAAGCCATGATTTTCAAATTAGGTACAAGCGTCTTGGTTATCAATACACAACGTCCGACAAAAGTTGGGCAAGATTGGACAAGTAGGCGTGGCACATCCCATACAAAGGCATTTAAGATTTCTGTTTGTCTGGAGAACGGCAAGAGCCAAAGCTTCCAAATTAGGTACAAGCATTTTGACTGTAAATCCACAACATCCGACAAAATGTATGACGGATTTTTGATTTATTCAATCCAAAGAGCGGTATTTTTATAACGTTCTGTTACTATCGCACCATGGTGAAGGGTATATAAGATTCGGCATATTCGAATATAGCTTCTTACTTGTTATACCCTTCACCGAAGGTAAGGGGGTATTTATAACTTTGTCATTCCGTTCTGGGTCCTGATGAAAAGCGAAGTTAAAATACGGTTGTTCGTCTGTCCGTGTGTATGTTGAAATGGCTATGTTGAATATACTCCGTTTAAGTTTGCTGTTAAAATTCAGCCAGATTGGTCCAAAAATGACGGAGATATGAGCAAATAACCACGAATGCTTTTAATTTTATCCAAAAATGTCTTGTTGTTGTTTTTTTTATTATTTGTTTTTTCTGTATTTCTTGAGAACGGCAATAGCCAAATAAGATCCAATTATCTTGGTTATCAATACGCAGCCCCTCAAAAAAAAAATGGGCGGGATTGGAAAAGTGGGCGTGGTACCTCCCGAACAGAAAACATCAAAAATTTTATTAATACTAAAAAACAAACACCCATACATGGTACAAACCATTTTGGTGAATATAGGCCCCTGTTACGGTTCACAACTCAAATAAGTTGATTTTTAATTTTTGTATTATGGTTTACAACTTTGCTATTTTGTGGTGAACAAAAATATCAAAAAAAAAAACTCTATTGAGTTGTGAACCGTAAAACGGACCATATTTATTTTTAATGATATTCAAACAACGTTTCTTGATGGGTCAGTTGACTAGGGGGTATATTAAGGCTCAAAACTGTGAGCCCTGGTACGAATCTTGGTTTTTCAAAAAGAAAATATTTATGTTCTAAAAACAATTTTAAAAAATTTTTGCCAGTTTTCGCTTTTTAAATTTAATTGAAGTTTTTAGTATTGGAAATGAATTAAGTTTTTCGGGCTGACAGCACTGGTTGGTAGTTGTGTCCAAACTACATCTGTGAAAGTGAAAAGTGTTCAGTATACTCTGCCATTTCATCATGCAGAAACTTACAAACGAGCAACGACTGCAAATCGTTAAAATTTATTATCAAAATTCGTGCTCTGTGAGAAATGTCCATCGCTTGTTACGAACTTTTTATGGTCGTCATAATCGACCTAGTGAATCAACAATTCGTGCTATTATTACCAAATTTACCTTGGTGGACATAAAACCACCGACTCTCGTTCGTAGAGTGCGTACCGAAGAGATGAGGATAGTAAAATGTCAGTTCTTTGCCGATTTCAGATATTGGCATGTGTTATTCAACCACGTGCCATGGTACGCGACTTTTTTTGCCCCAATTAGCTGAGTTGGACTTGGTTGATATCTGGTTTCAACAAGACGGTGCCACATGCCACACAGCTCGTGAAACAATGGACATATTGAAGGATGAATTTGGTGAGCAGTTTATCACTCGAAATGGCCCTGGGAGTTATGTGATTTGAAGCCTCCTGACTATTTCTTGTGGGGTTATGTGAAGTCGTTGGTCTATGTGGACAAGTCAAACCCGACTGAAGCCTTAGAGTATAACATAACACGTTTTGTTCATGGAATATAGACCGAAATGCTCGAAAAAGTTGTGCAAAATTGGGCCTTACGAATGGACCATTTGAACCGGAGCCGCGGTTAATATTTACATGAAGTTATTTTTAAAAAGTAAATGGCAAATACCAATTTATCGATTTCAATAAAAATTTTGAATATTTGAATATATTATGCAAATTTGAGTGTTTTATTAGATTTAAAAAAAACTACGCTTAAAAAATCACCCATTAATGTAAAAAATATTAAGTTTTTGTCTAGTTGCTCTGTATTCTGCTCGCACAAAGGTGAAGGGCATATAAGATTCGGCACAGCCGAATATACAACTTTTACTTGTTTTTAGTTAAATTTGAAATAACGAGTGGCGTCAAAGTTCAGATTGGGTATTCGTACACTACACTTATAGAAAAGCTTGTGTTCAAAACTCATTAGCAAATTAACCACTGCGCTTAAATATTGTTTTCAAATTGGCAGATTGCTTTATTTTGATTTTCTTGCAAAAACACCAAAGCAATTTGTTTTTTAATTTTGTTTTTCTCAACCCGCTAACAACTTCAATCAATGTTGAGAGAATTCCAACCAATTGTAGTCACTGTTTATTGTTGATATTTTGTTTAAGTTTTGATATCGTTGCAAATGAAAGTTTTGAGTGTTTGTAATTCCCATTCACTCTACAGTTTTTTTTGCATATCTAATATCTTTAACTTTTCTAAAGTTTAAAGGTAAAATAATTAGTATTGTGGTTATTTCGTTGAACTATTTATGGTTTTTAATCCAAATTTTTTAATAATTTTAATTGGGCTTAAGTTCATTAAATTTAATTTTCATTAAATTATTTTTATGAAGAAAGGAATTTTACAACATGAAAATCAATTAAAATTGTTATTGATAATCTTTCATTATTGACCGTGGCCGGGGCTCGAACCCGGGCCGGCAGGTTACCATGACATGTTTCGATCGCAACCACTCGATCTCCTCAGATGGATTTGCCGTTTTACACTCGCAGCCATCGACGACTGCTGACGTCAATAGTCAAACATCAATCCTTAAACCAAATTGTATTTTAGCCTTTGGTAGATCGAAGTTTGCTTTTTTGAATGATTATCCATTTAATTGATTTTACATGTTCTTCCTTACTTCTGTTTTTTCGTACTTTTGTCAAGAATTTTTTCTTGAAGTCCAAAGTACACTTTTTGTTTTTTCATTTTTTTGTCCCTCTTTTTCTTGTTGACCTTTTTCAGTACAACTTGAAGGACAAATGAATACATAGAGCCCGTGCCCTAGCCTTAACAATAATTAGTATTGTGGTTATTTTGTTGAACTATTTATGGTTTTTAATCCAAATTTTTTAATAATTTTAATTGGGCTTAATGAACTTATTAAATTTAATTTTCATTAAATTATTTTTATGAAGAAAGGAATTTTACAACATGAAAAATCAATTTAAAATTTAAAGGTAAAGGTTTCCTGATGATCTGGCCTAAGCAACCAGTGAAATGCGCATAGGAACTAGCTTATCCCCCAACAAATTTCAGTGTATTTATCAAGAATGAAAATTCGGAATTAAGCACAACAAACAAAATCTTATTAATTGTTCTCAATTTTATGTATTTAGAGGAACAAATAATATTGATCCGATAGAAACTTTTTGCTTGGGTCAATTAAAGTTCATGTGCCAATGTAGGGAAAATTAAAAGCGAGAACTTATTTGTATTGCCAATATGCCCAGTTTTTAAGTTAAACCTTTATATTTATTATTTTTTTATTTATTTTTTTAAGTTTCTTGCGTTTTTTAACAAACTTCATTTAGCTTATAAAATTGATGGGGATCAAAAAAGTTTAATTGAAAAGAAAAAAGTAAACTAGTGAAGCTAAAATATTATTTAATTAAAGTAGAAAAAACTGTTTCTTTCAATTTTATTTGAGTTCAGTGTATAACGGGATATGTAAGGATAAATCTGTGTACTAGCAAGAGTATGTGCAAGTATTCACATGATAGTTGTAGAAATTGTTTAATTAAGTGGTTTTCTGAACATGATTTAATCAAGTTAACTACCAGATATACATATGTAAAATATGTATATATGTTGTAGTACAGCAAAGTAAAACAAGCAAAATGTTTTTGCCAACCATTTTCTTTTCCTTTCAGTAAGTGAAATGAGCCAGCGGATGACAGACAGAGTGAATATGCTTCTGTTTTATGTTTCACATCCAAGTGGTGGTTTTATGATTTAAACGTACGAGAATGTATCTTTAATTAAATCTTACATATACAACCAAACAACCAACCATCCATCCATCCCAACATTCCAATCCTTCATACTAAATTTATTCTACATGTCTATTTATTAGATTTTTTTCCATTAATCATAAATGAACAATAATTGTCTAAAACGAAATATGATATATTCATATGTGTAAAGAGACTAGTTAGAAAAAGATAAAACAAAAAGAAGAGATACTCAGACAGACATACGTTTTAGAAATATACAGAATTTCCTAAGGATAAGTGAAATTAATTAGAGCAAAAGTGTTCCTAGAAGACATTTGTTAAATATTTCCAGGAAAATCTTTTTATCGTTTTTTGTTGATGTTATAATAAGATATTAAAAAAAATAAGTTTAACGGAAAGTTAAAACTGATAAGACAGTTTGATTAATTTACACAAAACTAAAATAAAATAGATGAAAAAATTCTTTTTTACAGCTTAAGAAATTTTATAAATTAGCTTTCATTTATGAAACATATCACAGCTTAAAAATAATTAAAATTTCTTTATTGCTTTTCCTCCCATGACTCTTTTTCACCTAAGACTTAAGCCAATAGTATTTTCTAGGATATCCTTTTACAGATATCATTTCTTATTAAGTTAAACGTTTTAATACCAATATAAAGTCGTGTGTTTACAATCCGTTCAAGTACAATTAAATAAATTGAATTTTAGTAAGACATAAACTGTTGTCTCAGTTACACAAAACGTGTCCTTAACATCCCACCAAGTGAAATAAAAATAGCAACAATATTGTTAAATTGAAATCAATGGACCGCAAAAAACTATAAAATAGGAAAAAATTCAAAACCAATTCTGTTTTCTAAAAGGTGCTGTACAAAATGTTGCCAAGAAAAGAATAATGGAAAAATTCCAATAATTTTTTTTTTTTTTTGTTACAAACTAAATTTTTTGCTAAAGGAAATTGGTGTTAAATAATAAAAAAAGAGGAAATATATATCCTTTTTTCGTTTGAATGAAAGCAACAGTATGGCAGTGTTTTTCAAACGTCTAAAAAATTTCGGAATGCAGCAGACAACATGAAATAATTGAAAGTCTACATTGAAGGACAATTCTAAGGGAAAAAAGAGAAAAATTTAACAAAATATTATCTGTTCAAATAAAAGAAACAATATTAGCACCTTTATACAAAAAAAGGCTAAATTTGTGATCATCAAGATGAAAAAATTTTTAAGTACACAAAAAAAAACCCTTAAAAAAATAAATTTTAAAATTAATAATTAAATAAATTCTTTTGGAGCTTTGCTTTAAATACAAGATATTGAAAAAAGATCCTGCTATTTTAAAAGATGCAGCATCTTACATTGTTTTAAAATATTTTATCCAAAACTGTTACAACCCAATAAAAAATTTTAAAATTTTGCGAAGCACTAACGGTACATTTAAAAAAATAAGCGCACAATTATGCGCTGCGCAATAAGACCTACAGAGATGCAGTAAAGCAAGTGAAGGAACTCTTAACAAGTTTTATAAAAAAAAACATTTCAAGTACCACGGCATTCCCTTACTACGAAGCAGCTTTGTAAGGGAGAATACTAAAAAATAACTGTAAAAAGCATTCAGTGTGCAAAGCTGATAGCTACGTTTACCAGTTTTTATATCCGTTGAATAAAGCGCTTTTTGGGTCAAAAATGTATTGCTTCAAAGTGGGAACTCACTAAATAAAATTCATGCATTCCGTAAGCGAGATGGTAAGCGAAACTCTTACAATTATCCCTTACAAAGAATTCAATACAAAAAACTTCGAGTAACTTAAATTTAATGTTTGAAGAGATTGTTGATACCCATGATTATGCAATTAAAAAAGTAATAGAAGTATTTGTATTTTCTAACTACTATTGATATTGCAGAAAGTAAATTTAACAATGTGGAAGGAAGAATGGCCCGACAAGTTAAAAAAAAAATCCAAAAAATTTTGCAAAAAAAAAAAATTACAAATTTAAAAATATAAAATAAATTTTAAATATTTTTGATCTGATCTGGAATTAAAGTGGGATTTGAAAACCCATTTTTTAAAAATGCATTGGCATTCTTCAAGTAAAAGACAAAGTTTTACTTTAAAAAAAAAAACAGTACTTATTTATTATACCCCCCCCCACAATAAGTTGTGAAGAGGGTATACTAAGTTTGTCATTCGGTGTGAAACTTTTTTATTATTCATCTCAGACCACATAAAGTATATATATTCTGGCTCCTTGAGTAACTCTAAGTCGATTTAGCCATGATCGTCTGTCTGTCTTTCCGTCTGTTGAAAAAAACGCTCACGTTCGAAAAACTCAAAAGAAAGAAACAAACTGTTGACACCCAGTTTGTAGTTATCCTAAGCAGTTTGGGATTGAAATCCAGCAAAATCGGTTCAGTAGGATCAGAGATATAAGTCAACATGTGGAACCACCACTTTGAAACATTTATAATTTTGTTACAAAAACTAACATAAATAGTGGAACAATGCACGGAATGATATGAGATTCGTTTTATTCGACTGGAAATCACACTGTGAAATTTCATGAAGATCGGTCCATAATTTACCCTAGTCCCCCTATAATCCCTACTACCGAAAAACAGTTTAAAACAGTTTAAAACAGTATATTGGTATCAGAATAAAATTTAATACTTCAGAGTTTTATAGGACTAGAAATTGCACTAAAAATGGTCGTGATGATCGGTCCATTATTTATAAAGCCCACTCTGGTAAATTAATTAAATACGCCTAAAATCGTAGCAGATATATTTATTGTGGTAAAATTTCTTCCAAATTAGTTTCATATGGCCAGAAAAAATGTCATGCAATTTTGTGATATACGGTCCATAATTTACCTTAGATCCCATAGTTTACAGCCTTCTGAAATTTACTGTAAACGCTAAAATTTATAGTTTTTAATACTAAAAATACCTCTGCGGAATTTTGGGATGATTGGTTCATAACTTCCATTGGCTCAAATATAAATCCCCCTCCTGAAAATCATTTATGTTCGGCTTGAACTGTTTCGAATCAAGATATTTTACTCAAGATTGTCGGTCAATAATTTAATATAGGTCTAAGCCGCAACCAATTTTAATGTTGATGTCTGTTTTTATGGAGGGTATTAAAGATTTGGCACAGCCGAATATAACACTCTAACTTGTTTAAACAAACAAAAATTTAAATTAGTAAAGCTATTTTCACACCTATTTAAAATTTGACGTCCTTGACGTAACCACTAGTTTTATTCTTCTTACAAAAGAAATAGTTAAAATTAAGCTACAGTTTGATCAATCACGCTTTTTTGGATTTTTTAGTCCAAATATTTGCTAGCTTTGAACATATCTTTATTTAAAGTTTTTAAAAATATTTGAATAACAATGGACTGAATTTTTTATATTTTTGTATCTGGTAAAATTAAAAAATGATTTTTTATGGAAGTTTTTTAAGTTTGTAGTGCATATTTTCTATTTTTTTATTGCATTTTTTAAGCGCATATATTCGATTTTTTAGTGCATCTCCTCCCTAATGATCAGTTCAATCTGGAAAATTATTATGACGGTTTCACACTTCAATACGCCATAAAATTTTACAAATGAAATCAGTCATCGCTTCGCGTAACTTATAAACGACTTTGGGATTTTTACGGTGCCTGGCTCATTTTTGGCCTGTCGCGTTTGTTAATAAGCAAATTTGCCGCATTTAGAGTCACACCAATCCACAGTAGATCCTATAGATTCCCCCACATCCAGAAAAAGGCAGTATTTGCTACGGTTTTTACGCAGGTTGGCAGTATCGCATTAACACACCTTGATCAATGATTTCTTGCTTAAAAATATGGCGAGATCTAGTTTCAACCGTATGGCGTTACGTGCGACACGGTGAAAAAAACAATTGACTTTTTAAAATCAAAATTTGGCGATTACTTGATTTTGAGAAAATGAGCTGTTAATTGAACACCAAGGTCATGCGATTTTATTCAAGATTATTTTCTGTGAGGCTACGTGGAAGTTTTAAACAGTATACGAATTGTAAACTCGTGAACTGGTAAACTTGGATTTATCTTTTTAAATCTATTTAAAATCAATAACTAGAAAACGCGTCTCGGAATTTCTGAAACATACACTGTTTTTTAAATTTTTCTGGAAAATTAATCGGGGAACTCTGAGAATTTTAAACAATTTAAAATTAATTAAATTTCTGAAATTATTATACACAATAGAATTTTTCTAAAAATAATAAAAAATCTATTAAAATATATTTTAATTTTTCATTAAGTCAGTAACTAAAAGTATTAAACATTTTTTTTATAACCGTACAAATAATTGAAGCAACTTAAAGTTATTAATAAAAATAGCTTATCCAATCAACAATAAATTTCAAGTGTTTTTATCAAGAATAAAAACTGGGAATTAAGCACGAAAAAAATCTTTTAAGTTATTAATAAAATTTAAAATTTTTGTTTATTGTTACCAGGGAAACCATAAATATGCAATTGCATGTTTTTCCTTGTGCAACCAATGAAGGCAGAAACAATCTATTTTTCCGCTTTAGAGCTTTTTATGAATTTTGGCATCGATTTGTTAGTGCATATTTTCGCATATTTTACCGTTTGCAGCATTTTTTTGCATCATTTAGTTAAAAGAGCCTTTTTGCAGCATTTTTTTAAATGTTTGGAGCTTATTTTGCCTTTTTGAGGCATATTGTAATAAATTTTGAATTTTTTTAGATGCCTACAAAAGCTTTAAATTAAAGAAATACGTTTTTGGCGATTTGTGTAATACAAAGAAATATGGACGATTTAGAATCACTTTTTAAAGTGATCTACCGATAACCATCCGTCCGTCTGGCTGATTGCATGTCCGTTTTAATTTTATGCGCAAAGTACAAGTTGCAATCTTGTAGATGATACTTTGATCAAATTTGGTAAATATATTTTAATTGTACGAAAGACGAAACCTATGTAAATGGTCTAAATCTTCTTCCCAAAGTAGACTCTTTGTGTCCGTAAAAAATCTAATTATTTTGGTATTTAGATTAAATTCGCCCCAAAAATATTTTACTGCAAATTTAATTCTTTTCGAATCAGTTCACATTTGCCCAAAGCTCCCATCTATAAATGTTTTAACTTTCGTTTAAATGTTGACATGAATAAACAATTTCGCGACCGTCCCTAATATCCCTCTAAGACAAAATAAATCATATGGATGTTAATATCTAGATAATATTCGAGATAACTCTTATATGAATTTTAACCTTCTAACTAAACTTTGTTTTTGTGAGCCGACAAGTGCCCATCGTTTCCAAATGGGGTAAAATCTCAAAAATTCGTCTGTAAATACAATGGAGTGGGGGCTTTATCGATTATAATTTTAGGATTGTTTTTATTAAATGGAGCTGTTATTAAATAGTTGAATATTTTGTTTTCAAGTTAGCAATTTTTATATATTTTTAAATAAAATGAATTCTATATACTTTTTTTAATTTAATTATTTAACAGTAATATAAAAAGCCTTACAACATGGTTTTGTTTTTTCTTTTAAAAATGTTGGAACTTTTGTAAAAATCGATTTTTTTCAGAAATAAGAGGTTTTTTTTAAAAAAATTAATTATGGACGGATCATCACGAAAGCCTGTGTAGTGATTTCCGTTATTAGATATCTAAATGGAACAAATTTCAATACAGTAGTGAAATTTGTTTTAGCGCTTAAAGTGATTTTCAGTAAGCTGCTTAATAGGGGATCTAAGGTAAATATGGACCGATAATCAGAAAATTGCATGGTATTATTTCTAGCCATATGAACCAAATTTTACAACATCTATAGCTGCTACGGTTTTAGGTGTATTTAAATAATTTCCTAGAGTGAGCATTACATGGGGCATTATATAGCAAATTATGGACCGATCTTCACGAAATTTTGCAGTGTCTTATTGAGGACGTACCAAATTTTATTACGATAGAGATATTTATTACGTTTTTATGCGTACTAAACTGTTTTCCGGGAGTAGGCTTTATATAGGGCCTATGGTAAAATATGGACCAATCTTTACAAAAGCACATTTAAATATGATAGCAATATTTATTACGGTTTTACATTTACATTATGGCACCTTTAACTTAATTTTTTGTAACAAAATTGTTAATTTTTGATCAGATTTTGCTGGATGTCACTTCCAAACTGCTTATTATAACTTGAAGTAATTTGACACCAAGATTGAACTTTTGTTTTAAGTTTTTCGAAAGTGAGCGTATTTTGAACAGACGGACATGGCTAAATCGACTTAGAATTACTCAAGAAACCAGGTTTATTAGATGAATAATAAAAAAATTTCACATGGAATGACAAACTTAGTGTAACCTCATTCCGTACGGTAATTACCCTTTTTTAGGGTAACTTTGGGCCGCAAAAGGTAGCAAGGTAATTTTATTTAAAAAACGGTAATTTAAAGAAATTTGGATTTTTAGTAAACATATACGTGCTTACGATAAGTCCAATTAAGAAAACTGAAATTATGCTTGTATAGTTATTATTAATTTTATATTAAACTTTTTGTTTGTTTAAAAATCAACAATATTTAAACATACTTACATATCAAATAGCCGTGAGCTAATAAATTTTACTATAGTTTTCGGATTATTTTAAGTACGGATCAAGGATTAAATGGGGCTAGAGTTAAGTGTTTGGCACTTGAATAATCCGTATTTAAATCAAGCATTCTGTACTTGATTTAAACAGATCTGTACTTACCGTACTATTGACACAACTTTGCCTTGGTTAAGTACGGATGGATTAATTTTTCTTGTGACTGTAACAATTCAAAAATTATTATAGTATATAACTTTCTTTAAGTATATAATTAAATGAATTAAAGAAAACATTATTTTTTTAATGTTTATCATATACATATGCACGCTAAGCTTATTAAAAAAAAATATTTTGAGTTGAATGAATATACATATGTATGTATGTATTAGGGTATTCATTTAACCGGGCTTTTGCTTTAATCGGTTAATCGCTCGATTAATTAACCGAGGTTTTGGTTTAATCGGTTAATACTCGGTTAATTTGGTTTTTGATCGGTTAACCGATTAATAAAGTCTTTTTTATAAATAAGGTAATTTCAATAATTTAAAATGCGTAAATTATTTATTATTTGAAGTTTATTAGTAAAAAAAAAACCAGATTAACAATTCTTTATCTAAAACGAGCAAACAAAAATTAATACATAATCAGAGGTGCTCTGGAAATCGAAAACGCGAAACTCAAGAACTTTTAAAGCGTCGTGTTTAATAACATTTCTGTAGCAAAAGAATTTTATTGACAAATATTTCAAAATTTTATAACAAAAATTATAGAAATAAAATCAAAAGTGTATTAGAAACAACTTTCAAATTCTTGCGTTTTGCGATTTCGATTTCCAGAACACCCCTGAATATCTATTTATTTAAAAATAGACTGTGGATAATTTTATTAGTTATTTCAATAGTTTAAGGAAATCTGATAAAATAATTTTTTGGAAAACAATTTTAGTTAAGGATTAAAGCGATAATTTTTTTTTAGTTTTGACAACACTTGACTTAGAAATTTTTTTTTCACTTATCGTGGGTGTTGGAGGAATCAGAAGCAGCCCATAATACAGAATATCTAATTTCTCAATCCTTTTCCTGGATATTCTAAACATATAAAATATTCCATTATGCCATTAGAGTCCTGATTTAATTTTTAAAAATTTCTAACACTTCTAATTGTTTCGGTTAATTCTGTTTAAAGTGTGTTTGTGTTACTATCGAGAGTTTATTCTGTTTTTGTACTGTATTTTAAAAATGTATTGCTAGAAGGAAATATATTGTATAAAAAAATATTTTCTAAACATGTATATGAGACGAAGCAATTAATTAAAACACAAAAAAATTGTTATAATATTACAAAAAATTAAAAATTATGTAACATCGGTTAATCGGTTAATCGACTGAAATTAACCGGTTTAATCGTTAATCGAAAATAGGCATTTTTAAATTAACCGATCAGTTAATTGGGTAGTAATTAATCGGTTAACCGATTGACGGTTAACCGAATGAATACCCTAGTATGTATGTATCTATTTTATTTAAAATAATTTACTGTCATATTCATAAAAATACAATAATTTTGCTTAAAATGTTTTTTAAACAAAAATTTCCAATCAAATTTTTTCTTAAAACACATTTAAAATTTTAATAAATGGTTTCTGAATACTGCTCGTATGTGCTATTACCAAATGACAGGCGATGGACTGAGCGCTTTTCATATAATTTTTACTACATAATCAATCGCCTGTCATTTGGAAACAGCACATTACTGTTTGCATACGCTAATTTGTTCTCAAAAACGGTAATTTTTAGAAGGCCGTACGGTAATGAAAAATAAAAATTAACATCACTGAGTCTCATATACATTAAGAATCAAGATTATAGTAGGAGTCGGTGTCGGAGTCGTGAGTCGGAGTCGCACTTAAAAAATGTCAGTGTTTGGAGTCGGATTCGGAGTTAGTACTTTTTTCGGACGACTCCACAGCCCTGCTTTTTGAGCATCAAATACAGTGGTATTGAAATCGGCAAATTTATTACGACCATTTTGTTCACAAAATAAAATTAATTGTAATATCATATTTTTAAAAATTGAGGACAAAGTAGGTATCTATTATAAGTCTACCAAAATATAAGCACCTAGTACCTGCATTGAAGTAAAAATTGTTTCTGTTTTAGCAATAATAATTGCAATAAGTAAGTCATTTAAAGTGCACAATGTATGCATAAACAAATAATTAAATAGGTACAAGCTTTAGTCCAATTCGCCTTATACCTAGTTGCAGTGAACTATAAGGAAAGACAAACTTATAAAAAAAACGAACTTTTATGTAGGTAATTACCTTTTTAATAAATCTTTCCACCTATGGTAAAGGGTATAATAATACAGATTTAGTTATTAAAAAATTACCTTTAAAATTCATGTACTCCAGTATTTTCTGCAAATTGGTACCTATTTAATTTTTCAACTTAAAACTTTTATCGTTTTTTTTTTTTTTGTGGTAAACCATCATTTTTTTAATTTACACCAATTTCATGCTTCAAAATTCAAATTTGCTCCTAATAATATTTTCTCTTTTAAATTACTAATAAAAAACACAAACAAATATATTTTTATTTGCCTTTTTGGCCATTGAATAACTTTTAAACCACTTTGCTTTTGCTTCCATTACTTTGATTTTATTTTCTGCCTTAAATGCACACAAACACTCACTCTCTGCCTCGGCTCAATGCAGCTGTACAAACTGCGTCTCTCACCACTAAAGCAAAAGAAACAACAGAAACTGCGCAGTCAAAACAAACTTAATTGCATGCAGAATTTCAAGCACACTGTTTTTACTAATAAAAAACAATTTATTTGCACAAATTTTATTATAAACATAGTTAATACACATTAGATTTTATTTATTTATACAAATTATTTACTTTTTAATGCTTTTAACAAGTATTTTAATTAATTTAAACGAGCACTCACACTCAGCCATACGCGCACCCCAAAGATTTTATAGAAACTAAAGGAAAACAAAAATGCAAAATTTTACAAAAGGTAGTTAGAAACAGCGTTACCGCTGTGATACTAAAGTACCAATTTCACCCTTTTTCGACGCTCTGATATACTTTATGTCCCTTTTTTAAATTACCCTTTTGTATAATTTTTAACTATTGTGTGCAGTGTGACCAGATTTTTTAAAAATATTAAGATAAATCATGTTTGAAATAGAGCTAAAAAAGAGCTAAAGAGGGAAATTTAAAGCCAAAAAATAAAGCTAAATTTTTTTTTTTTTTAGCTTTTTGTAGTAACTTTTAATTATTTTTGTATTTTTCATAGATCAAATAGTGTTTATGTAAATATAGCTGAGAATAATTATATAAATAAACGAAAAAAATTTAAAAAAAGCGTCACCAGTAAATTGATCAAACTTAAGTTTTATTTTTAACAATTTTTTATGGATTTGCTTAACTTTATTTGTAAGAAAATAATTGTATAATGTAATAAAGAAACTATATAATGATGTTTGATTTTGCCAAACGTTTTGTAAAAGCAAATAATTTTTTTATTAAAACAATTGACGTCAAATATTTAATAGGTATGTACATAACTTAACTAGTAAAATTTTTACTCTGAGAAATTTTCAAAAAATAGTTGACGGAAGTCGTTGTCGTGATCAAAGGCGTAGCCGTTTGAAATTCGAAATCACGACAATGTAAAACACATAAGTAAAAAGTTCGCTGTACATACTTCTTTTGCGTCAATCATAATAACAATTTTTAAAAACGACTATATTTCGACCACGACAACAACACTCATAAAAAGGCCAAACAAGATATTTTTCCCTGATACCTAAACCAAAAACTAATTTTTTTCATATTAATGGTGTTTTCTTTTCTACCAAAAAATGTGACATTTTATTTTAAAGAAATGCAATTTAGTGTCTGTTTCTTAAAAATTTTGCTCCCGAAAAGGGTGGCTTGTTTTATTCTAAAAAACTCATTCTTTTCGGGAGGAAAATTTTTAAGAAACACACATCAAATTGCATTTTTTTTTAAATAAAATGTCACATTTTTTTGTAGACAAGAAAACACCATAAGTGTTGATGAAAAAAAATAAACAATTAAATTTTCAGTTCTTTTAATGGTTTGAGGCTTCGAAAATAAAAAAGAAGGTAGAACGTTTTGCTAATGTAACTATGTATAACGCCCATAATTCTATTTACTTTTGCCCTTGTTGCCTGCTTATAGATGGATTATATGGCAGATATGCTTACATCGCTAATGGACTATCACGTAAATCCTTTATATTAAATTAACTATGCTTTTGTTCAATAATTGATTTGTGGGCTTGCAATTATCACTGAAATATGGAATAGAAATATGTATGTTTTTTGTTCTTATAAATCACATAAATTTACTGTTTATTCAAGAAATTTTTCGAAGTGGATCTTTTGACAAAAATTTTTTGTATTCTTCCACTGTTATGCTGGGTACAGACAGTGCAATCTACATGCAATCTATTTCAATGCAACCTCAAAATATCAATGCGTTTTGATGTTGATGCAATCTGGAATGAACGAAAATGAATGAAAATTAATTTAATTTGCTAGATTGCGTAAATGCATTGCATAGTGTGTACCCAGCATTATGTATGAAGATCAAATCTGCAATAGCGATTTCTTCTGCGCTGCCACCCTATTACCCTTTTAACTAAATCACACATAAGTTAATTCTGATAAACTGCTTTATTTATTTAAAAAAAAAAATAAACACAAAATTGAAATTAAAAAAGGCTACGAAAAGCTAAATGCATCGTTGAAAAAAGCTGAAAAAAAAGCTTAAAGTAAATGAAATATCTCAAGCTTAACAGGAAAAAATAAAGCTAAATTTAGCTCCAAAAAAGCTAATATGGTCACACTGATTGTGCGCCACTTTTTGAACAGAAGTGTTTCAGCTAAATAAGTGTTTTCGAAATAATTATTCCTAAAAATAAACGTTGGAACAGACTAAAAGTAGAAACCTATAACTACATGCTTTCTTCTCTTAACTTCTTCGAAGCGGAGTTGGGGGAATGAACTTCAAGTGAAGATTTAATAACAAAATATAGAATATACATTCCTCAAAATAATTCGTAAAAAGTTGTGTTAAAACATTTTTTAAGGATTTTCAGTTAGGTTTTTGAAAGCAAAGTATAACTGTCGGTTTGTAGTTAGAACACTAGCGCAAGACTTGTTCGTTTAACCTACATTAAAAAAAAAAAAAAACAAATTTCAAAATTAGTTTTTGTTTTAAATGTTCATTAAGCGAACGAGTCTTGCGCGTAACTTACATTTAAAACAAAATTTGAATATTTGTTTTTGTTTTAAATGTTAGGTAAGCGAGTAAAACAAATCTCATATACATATTTCTTAGTTATTGAATAACTTTTGGTGTGCTCTTTTCTACAAAAAAATGTAACATTTTATTTAAAAAATGTAATTTGGTGTTCGTTTCTTAAAAATGTTTTGCTCTCTAAAAAAGTAGTATGTTCTATTGCACAAAATTCACCCTTACTAATGGCGTAAGTTTCGCCACGTTTAAATGGACAGAGTTGAAAGTGCCCTGTTAAATAAGTGACATCGGTTTATGTATGGGGTATTTTTATAACGGCGAAGATTGCCTCAAAAAGCAACAAAGAGCACAAAAATTCGGCAAATTTTTCAAAAATAGTGAAAAATAGCGAAAATTTTTAATATTTCAAACAAGCTATAAAATAGATTTGAAGTCCTTTAACCTATAAGAAATAATAAAAATTCGGCAAAAATTGTTTAATATTTATTAAAAATCTTTAAAGCTGTAAAGAATCAAAAAACTTACACGAAAATATCGCTTATATCGCAAACATGGCTAAAGTTCTCGAAAATCGGTTAAAAAACCAAATATCGCAAAATAACATAAAAAGCGTTAAAAAAATAAACTGTAATGATGATTAACAACAAGGCATTCCATAAAACAAGTTATACTATGTTTCCACTATGAGCAAAACAACTTGTTTTGGGCAAAACTTGTCAAAGTGTTTCCATTATGTAAAACTGGTTTTGGTTTTCGAATTTTCGAAATCAATTTGACATTTTTGTTGTAAACAAACATGGAAGCAAAAAAAATATGTGTTAAAAAAAAAATATTTATCTTTAACATGAAATTTCCTTTTTTGTTTTTTAATACACAGATGTACATATATGTACTTATATAAAAGCACATAGTTTACTACCTTTTTATTCTATTATTTTATTATTTTTACGCTGCAAACAAATAAATCAGCTGGAGAGTTGCATAAACCTATTTTATAAGTCTTAATAGTTTGGTAAATATGTCACTTTTTTCGAAATTTTCAATCACCAATAATGGATAACCCAGAGTTGTATTCATGATTTTCGAGATGTTTTGGAGCAAAACTAGTTTTTGTTTGAGTTTTTCAAACATGAAAAATGTATGGGAAAACAAGTAGCAAAACACTTGTTTTGCTGCAAAACTAGTTTTGTGGCCCAAAACATGTAAGTGGAAACGTACTATTAAGTTTTTTAAAACTTCCAACACTTGGTCTTATTTTTTTTTCTAATGATTATAAAAAATTTGACTCATGTTTAATTATAATACCCTTTTTTGATTCCTTATTCTGGAAAATTCCATTTTTAGGACCCTTTTCGAAAATTTCCAAGGGCAACGCTGTGCAGAAATACTATTAGTTAAATTCTTGGCAAATTAACTACAGGTGGTGTCGAAACGGCATCTGATTTTAAAAGTTTGACCTTATTTGTTTTGATTTGTTAGTGTTTTCCTAAGAATGGTTGATATTTCAGGCTATAAGCACTAACAATGCAATGCAAAAAACCGTATGTTGTTTTTAGATTGTTGTAGTTCCAGCCAAGAATGATAAAATAAAGATTACGCCAACAAGCTTAAAATTTTAAAATGTTCTGCGCATGTTGGCCCTGTGACGTCACACATTCTGTGTTTCTATTGGCTAATAATTTGCAGCTGTCGAACTGTAATGTTTATGAGTAAACACAACAGTGGGACAAATTATAATTTTTCTCTTCAAATTATTTTGTAGTTAAAAATTAATTTTTCTTTTTATTTATATTTTTTATTTATATTTATTCCATTTAATAAAAATTATCTATGTAACAATAAAAGACAAAACAATTTCATTTTGAAATACAAATTGAGTTGGAATTTCATTTTCAATACTGCTGTCAATGGTCGGAACTGCTCCCGGTTTCAACTTTGGTGCACGCCGATTGCTAAATCCTATTCATAATTATGAAGCAGTGAACTGCAACAATTAAATATATGTTGACTTACCCATTTCAAATATCAAATTTCTTTCAAAATCCTCCTCTTTGAAATGTAAGGCACAAATTCCATCATTTTTAACATCTATGGGTTTGCATCGATTGCAAAACATAACCCAAAGCTTTCTTTGTCCTGCATCTTTGGGAAATTTGTAAAACGATACATCTATGGCAAAAAATATATTAGTTCCATTAAAAATATCCAAAATTTAATTTTTTTCTCACTTGTTTTTTTACTGCTGCTTTGCTTACATTTGCCCACTGCACACTTCATGTTTATATTTGTTGTTGTTTTTTTTTTTTTTCGTTTTTCTTTTTTCAACAATTACAAGGTTACCAACTATCACATAATACATACATTTTTTCGCAAGAAATTTTAAATCTAACGCATGAAATATTCTTGGTAACCCTTTGAATGGCCCTTCTACGTCACATAACGGGAAATCATGCGCATGTCGTAATCTTTATTTTATCATTCTTGGTTCCAGCACCACCTGCAGTTAAATTCGCCTTGGTTAAGTTTTAGTGAGGAGAAAAGCTTTTGAAGGGCGGCGTTGCCGTTGAAAATTATGAAAAGGTGCATAAAAGACACAAAAGTGCATTTTATAGGGCATACGTATGTACATATATTAACCGCGATACGGTATCGTGAAACAAGCAGTGTTGATGTATGCATATCGCAGAATAGCATAATTTCATGTGATTTATCAATATGGATCGCCATCTAAATATCACAATATATATTGCACGTGTACCAGTACCCATAGAAAAAAAGGATCAAGTTTTTTTTATTAACAAAAAAAATTCAATTTTTTTAGTTTTAATTAAAAAAACTCTCATTCCAAAACAAAGAATTATATCAAATACATAAGGAAAAAAGTTATTTCGAATTTAATAAACGTATGTATAATATTTATAAGAGATGAGTGATCCCGGGATTTTAAGGGAACATTGTGATTAGTAACGTGATATATAAATCGCTGCTCCTTAATACTGTGATTGTGATTCCTAGGGCTGCGATTTCCATGCAAATGCATGTTTTTTGTCGATAGTCTAAGAACTATCTTTCCGTGTCATTAAATTTGTTTTTGCATATTGTGGTGAAAAAGCATATTTTTGCATATTTAGGTTTTAATGCATATTTTTGCATATTTTGACATTTTTGAGTGATTTTTTTCATTTTCATATTATAAAAAAATGTTCTTAAAAAATTTTTAAATGCATAAAAAAACTTCCAAAAAAATTTTTAAATCAATAAATAAATTATTTTGGAGCTTGATTTTAAAAACTGGATTTTCAAGATTTCGACAAAAGATTGGGGCCTGGCTAGATGCTTCAGAATTCTATTCAAAAAACTTTGTGTAATTAAAGCATATTAGAAGAGCTTGTTGATACCGATGATTAAAGTTAACAATGTGGAAGGAAGTATAGCCCGACAAATTAAAAAAACCCAAAACGTTTTGCAAAAAAAATTAAGGATTTGAAAAAATAAAATAAATTTCAAAATGCATTGGCATTCTTCAAGTACAAGACAAAGTTTTACTTTTAATCAAACAGTACTTATTAATTTTAACAAACAAAAATCTAAATTAGTTATTTAATTTTTTTAAAAATATTTGAATAGCAATAGAGTCCAAACACAATGTAACGATAATTTATTGCAGTGCGATTTTTCATACGATTTTGAAGTAAAAAACCGCAGTGCGGAACGGCATAAAATTAAAATCTATTTTATTTTCCAAGGTATATTTATAGCAGGTAGCCGCGAGATTACAACAATTGTACAATAAAACAAACAACAGGGCTTTTTATTGTTGTTATGTGGTACGAACTGTCAAAAGGCAAAGGGGTTGATAAGAGACAAAAATGACAATGAAGATAGAGACAAAAAACTTGTTTACATGTTTTCTATACAACATTTCGAACTGTCAAATGTTGTATAGTAAAAAAACAAGCAAATAAAAAATAAACAGCTGGCTTTCCGAGACTACCTGCTATAAATATACCTTGTTATTTTCATTGCGGACTTTCTTTCTCTCTCAACAAGGCGAATTTAATTCGCCTTGTCTCTCAATTTTTGATACTAGTTCTCTTTCTTATGTTGCCATAGTTTTTGAATAATTGGCTATGTTCACAACCAGGGTTACCGTTGTGAATTTTGGAAAAGTCGCACAAAAAGTCGTTTTTAAAACAAAAAGTCGCACAAAATACTCGTTTTTTCAAATTTAAGTCTCATACTTTTTTTTAACATTTTAATTACTTTAATTTAATTACCACCCGGGTGACAATTTCGGTTTTATTTCTTAAATAACTCTCTTAAATTTGCTTAAGTTAAAAAGAAATTTTAACTTACAGAACAAATTGTTTTCGTTAAAACATTTTTATGGCGATAACTTGTTCTATTCGCTTATAGACATGCAATAACACCCGGGTGGGTATTGGTAAACGATGTACATAAAAATCTTTGGTAAGGCGATGGTTAATCAAAAAAAACACAAAACAAAAAGGAATTAACAATTAAAACGATATAAATAGCGGACAAATAATTCGTTAAAAATGTGTTGAAACACACTTTGGTGTATTAATTTTACATTAAATTGATTTTTTATAATATATTTTTTTTAACTTTTTTTGTATTTTTGCACAAGTTTATTACTTGACATCCAACCTTCTATTTCAGTATCTAGAGAATTTAGAGTTAATAGCATGGACTCACATGTTTCTACTTTTAACCTGTTGGTTAAGTTATTTTTATTAATTCTAATTTTGAAAAAAAAAAATTGTCAGCACACGCACTGTTGTGCGGTAGAGTAAATACATGCGTTAATAAAAGCCTGTGTCATTTATAACATTTTTAAATAAAGATATGAGATCAATAGCGGCAAAAAGTAGGTCTTAAAACGCTTTAAATAATAATGCCGATCATCCTAGATTGGCATGGAAATTCAATGAACACGATACAAAACAAGGCATATACAATACAGTTCAGTAGTTGAAATTGTCTGGATACAAAATAAGCACCTGATCAGTCGAATGAGGTTACATATCCCAGGGAATGTTTAAAACAAAATTGATATGTAAAAAAAGTATTTCAATTACAAAAAAGGGGCAAAAAGTCGCAAAAAGTTGGAAAAAGTTGCAAAATTAGACGATTTTGAAAAAGTCGCACAAAAAGTGTCAGAGCGTCAAAAAGGTTGCAAATTGCAACTAAAGTCGCAAAACGGTAACGCTGTTCACAACATTATTGAAAATAAACAACATGATAAAAATGTATGTACAAATAAATTAATAAAAATTTAAACAAAAATTACAACTATTTCCGTCGCCGTCTTCCGTTGTATTATGTTTATTTTTCTCTCCCGCAACGAGAAATTTTGTGTTTAGACTCATAGACTGAATTTTTTATATATTTGATTTTAGTAAAATAAAAAACTATTTTTTATAAAAATTTTTTAAGTTTTTAGTGCATATTTTTTATTTTTTGTAAATGTATATTTTTGATATTGTAGTGCATTTTTGAAGCGCATATTTTAAATATTTTAGTTCATGAAAATCTCAACCCTATCATTTTTCAGTTCATGCACAATGTGGGAGCTTTCATAAAAGAGCTTTTGTACTTTGCAAAGAAACAACAAAAAACAGTAGGAGCTTTAAAAGCTGTTTAATGCAAAAACCAAAGTATGTTTGTTTAGAATCTAGTTTTATAATACAGTAATTTTGACTTAAGCTTCGTACAGACGGTGGTCAGATCGTACAAAGTTGTCATTGAAATTGACGGAAAATGTCTTGCAACTGTGTGAATATTGTACGCTATTTTCATTTGGCAGATGTGTTAAATTAATGCATCTCACAATGGCACCATTGTCAGAAAAATGACAACATTGTAAGATCTGACCATCGACTGTACGAAGCTTTAGCTGCACAATTTATGACTTTGTTTTTGCTTTCAATGTAATTATATGCCGTTGCGTTTTAATAGAGTCGCCAACCGATTAAGAATAATTCGATTAATCAATCAAACAAAAACAAACTTGTGTTCGAATAATTTTAAAATGGCAATTTTCGAATAACGAATAAATCGATTAAATAATGTCGATAAATCGAACAATTTTTTTAATTAAAAAATTAATTAATAATAATAAGAAATAAATGCTTAGAATTTGATTTATTCTTTTTTTATACGTTTTTAGCGATTTTATACAAAATCTAGGAACGGTAAAAAATATTGTAGCTAAAGCCCTGATTTTAATAAGTCTCAATGTATATTAAACAAAAACCGAGTTAAGTATTTATAGTAATGTAATGTGTTTTATGGTCTTATTAAACAAATCTTTGACAGACATTTGTAGCAGCTGTTTTCTTTTTAAATCCAACGTTTAACAATTTTCAAGAAATTAAATCTTTCACTCTCGGGTGAAAAACTTAGAAATAAACAAAAAGCTATAAAATAAAGAATTGATTTATACAAATCATATCATAAAAGTAGAAAATATTGGTATTATTTTATCAGTGTTGCCAAGGCTTGTTGCCCAAAAATAGCTAAATTTACGGAAAAAATGGCTAAACAAATTTTTAAGTAAAAACACATTAAAATTCAATAACGGAACAGAAATAATTCATTAAAAATTTTTTACAATAAAATTGTAAGTTGAGATCAATAAGAATAAACGTATGTAAGTTAATTGTTTAGCATTTAAAAAACAATAAATTCAATGCCATTATTGATCATCTCATTAGAATCACTCGTGCCTGTTAATTTTTAATATTTTGAAGGTAAATCATAATCATGACAACAAATACAAAAGTATAGTCGGTAAAACCCGACTATATGATACCCTACACCACATTAGAATTTTATCAAATTATCTCCAAAATTGCGACCTGCACTTTGCGCACAAGGTTTACATGGACAGCTAGCCGGACGGACATCGTTAATTGGACTCAGAAAGTTATTCTGAGTCGATCGGTGTACTTTATTTTAAGGTATTACAAACATCAGCACAAATGCATGGTACCCTCTCCACTATTATGCCTATGGCAGCGTTTAAAAAACTGCAGTCAAAGTAGAAAAACTGTAATTTCTTCCAATTCTTAATTTTTCATTGGTCAAAAAAAAAAAACTGTTCTACTACTTCTGATTCATTAAATCTAAACAGTCGCTGTCAAACAAACTCAAAAAGTGAAATGTTGTACACAAATTTTTGTTTTTTTTTTTGACAGTTTTTGGTTTCGACTGCAGTTTTTTAAACCCTGACTGTGGGTATATATATTTTATCGTTATCGTAATAATATTTTCAAATAGAAACTGGGAATTATCTTTTTTCGTAGGTTACTTTATAATATATTTAACATTTTTTATTTTTCGAATTTATTCTATGAGTTACATTTCAGTTATGTATTTTATAAAGCTTTTTTGTAATAGTTCTATTCCTTAAATTTTTAGGAATGACTTTTATACACTACCAGACTATTATATTGTATTTTCTTGTTACATTTTAACTTAGCTATCCTTTGGATAGCAATGAAGTATATTGTATGTACAGAAAAATTTACAACTACCAGACACCAGCAGAATGTAATGCATTTTCTGGCCCGCTACGGCCTTCGTCAGCATTCTTTGTGTCACAATGGATAGTGATACTTTATAAATTGAATGTATTTAACTCAACTATTTTTAACAAATAGAAACTGGGAATTATCTCCTTTCGCAGGTTACTTTTTATTATATTCAACATTTTTTATTTTTCTCAAATTACTTTTAACGATGTATCCTGGGCTAAACACCCTCTCTCTATATTTCAGCATTTTGCCAAACAATCAGTGATACTAATCAGACGTTTTCTGTGAATTCTTTTCCTTCACATTTATTAAAAAAAAATATATTTTATATTCTTGTTAACAAAAAAAAATTAAGGCCCTAAATTTGTAACACGCAACGCAATGCCTAAAACAACATTGAAAGCAAAAACAATGTCAAAAATGTTTCAAAATTTTGTTGTTGCTTTCTACAGAAATACATATTGCGTTTTAAAATTATCAACGCCACAAGATATGCAGCGTTTAAAATTTAAAAATTCAATACACATTTCTATATAAAACAACAACAAAATTATGAAATATTTTCGATTTTGTTTTTGCTTTCAATATAATTTTTGGCGTTCACAGAAAAAATTATTGCCGAATTATTTTCAAACAAACGCTTGTTTGAAAATTTTTTTAATTTCTATAAATTTTTTTACTGATTCAATCAATATTTTTGTTTGATTTTTATTTAACCAACAAAAATGTGGACAACTCTTCAAAAATATAATAAACGCGTTATTGGTGTCAAGTTTTCATAATTTTGTATGAAATATTTAGCGCTCTTTAATGTTGTCGTCTTTTTGTATTTTTTTATTTGATCGTAAGCAACACTTCTTTATGTGAAATATAAAAACAACAACAAAACACACACAGTCTATTTTTGGACGCTTTAAAAAAGTGCAACTATAAGAAAAACAATAGCAGAAACAACATTATAAGAAACAAAATCCCGTATTCAATTTTTTAAAACTGTTTGGTTAAATACATCAAATACGACAATAAAATGATGATGATAAACATGTCGAGTCGGTCTGCTGCCAAGGAAAGCATACAGCAACAGTGAGTGAAGAAGAAAAAAAAGCATTGTGTGTATAAATTATTCCAACAAAAAAATGTGTCTCAAAGCCAGGCGCCGGCCGCTCTGCTCTGCTTTGCCTTTACCTTCTACAGTGCTTGCTTGTGTGCGCGTGCGTCATTGCTTGTGGCAAAAAAAACTTTTTTGTTTTTGTTATACCTATGATTTTCAGTAAACTATTTGTTTGATTCAGTTAAATTATTTGTTTGAAAAAATCAGTGTTTTTTTTCAATAAACGAAATGCAAATAAATTGTTTGAATATGCAAATTTGTTTGTAGGACCGACTTCAGACAAAAAATGTTTTGATTCTACAAATTTTTTGTTTGAATTGGAAAAATAATTTTTTCTGTGTTTCGTTTGCGTTTTACAAATTTAGGGCCTAAGTGCATTGAGTTTATGCACTGAAAGCAACAATAACTATATGAACTGCTATGAACTGGCAAGTGATGAATAGCAGTTAACGTAAAAAAAAGTAACAACACCTGTAAGTACTCAAAAAATGTATAGCTACGATGAACCAACTACTTCAAACAACCACAGATTTTCTGAACTTGACGATGAAGACGACAGCCAACCACCAGAGGAAAATCCCCTTAAACCACCTCCATAAAGAATAGAAGAAATTGTACTTAGAAGTTGTGCTAAAGATGGAAGGCATGCAAACGCTTTTCGAAAATTCAAAGTTGTATCGGATTATTAAAGAACTAAGGATTTTACTATTTCTTTAAGTAGTACAACGAATTGGAGTTAAGATGAAAAGTTGTACGCATCAAAAAAAGAAGAAGTCATAGTGGATTTAAAAAAAAAATAAAGAAGGAAATGAAAGATTTTCCATAATTGTAAATTAATGGATGGATGTATCTTATTTAAAATATTTTTTTTTTTTAATAATTTTTTTATTCATTATTCTCATCGATTGATCGAATAATTTTTCAGATTTAATCGTTTGATCGAACGAACAAAAACAATTATTTGAATTATTCGAACAAAGCTGAAAGGCGACTAGTTGACAACTCTAATGGGTAATCCTCGATTTAGATGTGATTAGAGCTTTATCACGTTCGAGTTGCTTAAATGAGTTTAAGAACCCAAGTGTGAACCTAGCATAAGGCAGGAGTGACTGACTCTTAAATCGCCAAGAAATTTATAATTAATAGGCAAAAGTGTGGTTACAAATTTTTTTTGGACGTGGCAACGCTGACTGTATCTCATGTTCTCTCTTCTTATTTATTAGTATTTCTTTTTATAATATAAAAAAAAGTTTTAAAATGTATATATGTATTTACAAGTCAAGGCGAATTGACTAGAAGGTGAGGTAAACTCTACAACAACACTGCTTCTGTGGTCTGGTTGTCAAAAATATTGCAAGTAAAAAAATAGGTTTGTTTACATAAAAAACTAGCTTGTATACAAACTTTGATAAGTCGTGTGAGCTCATATAATTTATTCTACTTTGCTTAACTGTTTTTTTTTAAAGAGGGGAACAATTTTTGTGCTTACATGGCTTTGAAATTTTTGTTTATAAATTTTTCGGAAATTTCATTATTTGAATTTTTTTTTTCCTTTCAACGATAAAGGCTTTAATAAAACTGTGAAAAAATAATAAATTTTATTAAGATCTTTAAATTTAAAAGAGCAATTAGAGACATATTGGGGATATTTTTATAATTTTAAGATTTGGTGCAGATCTGAAAAGAATATAAAGGTATTTATTGTAATTTTAAATGTGTTTGGTGAGAAATTATGTATATTTTGTTTTTGTATTTCAACAGTCTCTGGGTATTCGCATAAATTTTAATATTGTGGTCGTAGAAGCGCAATATAAACCCAGAAAAACGGAATCCAATTAATCTTAAAAGTTTGGTTTCTTGCAAAATACTTCAAGACAGATTTCCGGACTAAACAACTAGATTTCATCGAAGGGGAGAACGATTTTTCACGTACGGAACTAGATTCCTAGTGTGGCATCATTTGAACCATCGTTCTTACCCTTCTTCCATCTTGCTTCCATACTACTTTGCTTACCATTATACTTACCGTACCATCTGATTTGCCATAACTTAAATGGACTAGACATAATAATTATTTGATATACATATATTTACTTGACATAATAGAACTATTAATAGCCTTATTTATACTTTCACCTACTTCTTTTCATTTTAAATTAAGGATTAATTTTTCTTAAATCTAATTTTAAATTAAATTCACCCTTAATCATTTTGTTTTTTTAATTAAGCAATTTTTTTTTTAAATGTATTAAATTATAAATTAAAACTGTAACAAACACCAAAATACCATACATACATACATAAATATACCTAGTAACAGAAAATACGCTTAAATACTATACAGACATTCATACATATACTTAAAATAATATATATATAGGAACTACTATAAAGACCCCGAACTTCAGGCCTGCAGTCATCGTGGGAAGTTTTTATGGTAAGTCTATTTTGTTATATTAAATACATAAGACATCTAAATTAAGTTAAATATGCATACATACATATTTGATTGATTAAAAAAAAAAAAAAAAAATAATATTAATAATCCAAAATATGCATATATACTACATTATCTATACATACTTTATCATATTCACTTAAACATCCATTTTCTTATACCACTTGTTTTAATTTATAACTCTAAGTTTTTTTATAATTTCTAAATTAATTTGATTGGTTAAATTTTGTTTAATACATATTTATTTTTTTTTATTTTTATCAGTTAGTTCTTTTGTTTTATCAAAAGAAAGAAAAATGAAGAATTTAAAACACACTTTATTATTTATTATTTTGTTTTGAATAAATTGTGAATTTGAGATGAATCACTAAGTTTTCTTTAATAATTTCTTGAAACATGTAGGCAGTTGTGATTATGAAAGCATAATGGGCTAATCCAGAAAAAGTATACCTTGGATAGCAACGGTTATGGGCGGGTTTAGACAGGGATAGGACGAACACCATCAAGTTCCTATTCCAAACGGAATTCACTTGCATTCCCTATGATTTTTAAATTTTATTTTTCCTTTATATTTTTTTTCCTCTTTTTGTGTGTAGTCGATTTTAAGGTTTGTTGCTACTATTTTTTTTTATTTTTACACTAATGGACTGCCTTATCTTTAAGAAGATAAAGAATCCTCCCATTTTCCCTGAGCACGGCCGGAACTTAAAGTAGCACATTCTTCTGGGAGATAATGCACGGCTAGGACATGGTTCGTTACAGTCGGTCACCGAAAAAAACCCCCATATGTTGACTTGACCCCACCTTCAAGTCAATTCGCCTTGGTACAAGTAAAAAAAAAGTGCTAAATTGTTCGACAGCAAAAAAAAAATTGCTAGTTTTGTAACATTGGTTTTTTGAATATAATAAAATATTTACATTTGAAATTTTTACATATTCATTTTGTTTAATATAAACACTTATTTTATGTTAACAATATAAAATATTTTAAATAAAGTCGTTGCAATTTTATATTTTAATCATGTCATTTTCATCTTCCTCATATACATACCAACTCCGATTTTTTTACAATATCATCTGATATGCTTAAAGTGTGGCAACAAATGTTGTCTAAAGGAGGATTCAATCTCTTATGCGTATAATTGAACATAACAGTTCAATTTTCATTCTAGTTCTCAGTTTACTGTTTATTAAGCCCAATAAACACTTTTAATTTATTTGTTCATGACAATGAAAGTAACTGTATTTGTTCTTTCGTTGTTTTCTTTTTCGTACACTACAAAGATGCAGAAAACAGTATGCGCTAAAGTTGCAAAAAATGTAGCATGTGTATATGTATGTATTTTTCTTGATACACTTGTGAACTTATAATTTACTTGATTTGATTATTTTAGTTTTCAAGTAGTTTTGGGATGAAAAAAAGTGATAAAAATGCTTAGTAATTATAAAAATGTGCTAAACGAGCACTTAGCAATTTTTTGAAATTCTTAGTGCTAAATTAGAAAAAAATGTGCTAAATTAAGCACTAAAGGTGCTAAACTAGCAAGTCTGCAGCTGACCATTTATGTTGCTTTCACTCTTTGTCAAACTCTAGCAAAATTTTGTATATTTGGCATTTTATTATAACTATAAATTTCATTTCGTTTTATAGTATAAAACAACTCCATCCAAAAAAACATACTTCGATATTTGCATTTGCGGTAAACAGCTTTTAAAGCTCTTACAATTTGTTGTTGTTTCTTTGCAAAACTCTTTTGTGAAAGCTCGCCAATTGTGCATATGGTTTGGCACCAAGGCGAATTAACTACGGAGCTCGAAACGGCATCTGATTATGACAGTTCGAGCTTACTTGTTTTGATTTGTTAGAGTTTTACTAAGAATGGTTGACATTTCGAGCTATAAGCACCAGCTATAAAACCCTATGTTGTTTCTGTTGTTTTTGGATTGTTGAAGTTTCGACACCAGCTGTAGTTGAGTTCGCCTTGACTTGGCACAATCGCCATAAAAGAACAGAAAACTGACAAACGAGCAGTGATTTTTATGACACGTTCTAATCACAATGTTCCTTAAAAATCCCGAGATTACTCATCTCTTCTAAATATTATGCATGCGTTTATTAAATTCAAAATAAATTTTTTCCTTATGTATTGAATATACATAATTCTTTGTTTTGGAATGAGGGTTTTTTTAATTAAAACTAAAAAATCTCATTTTGTTTGTTAACTCTTTCGCTATATTGTATCCATATGGATACACTCAATTTTGGAGGCATCTGACAATCTCCGGTCAAAGAAGTGGCTTAGATATCGGCATGTTATTGTTTTTAAATATCTTATGAATCATTTTAAATGAAAAACTCTTTGATTTTTACAAAACTGAGAAAAATATAGCATTTTTAAAAAAACGTTTTTTTTTTATTTAATTTTTTTGAAAAAAAGGGTTTTTTTTATCTCTCAAATAACATATATATATTTGACTATGCTTAAAAAAAAAACAAATCCAACATAAAGAAAAAGGTCTATTTTAATTTTTTGCATCAATAGTTTTTTGTTTTAAGCCGGAAAAAAGCTGTGCAGATTTTTTAAACATTGTACGTATCCATATGGATACAAACGCAAGTTATGGTGTTGAATAATATACACACAAAACATATAAAATAATTTTAAGTTTGATGCTGCTGAGTGGTTTTCATAGTTTGATTTCTAGTCTTATAAAACTGTGAAGTATTAAATTTTATTCTGATAGCATTATTAATTACGGTTTTAGGCGTAATAAACTGTTGTCCGGGAGTATGGCTTATATGGGTCTAAAAGTAAATTATGAACCGATCTTCACGAAATTTTACAGTGTGATTTCCGCTGGAATAGAAAGATTTTATGCAAAATCTTATAGCATTCCGTGCATTATTCCACTATTTATGTTAGTTTTTTTAACAAAATTTCTTTACCATAACCGAAATAAGTATCCATATGGATATAGTCCAAAAAACACATTTAGGGTACATTTTTTTCAAAAGTGAGTATTGATTGTTGTTGTTAGTGCCAATTATAATATAAGGTCAAACTTTCAATTTCAGATGCCGTTTCGACACCACCTGTAGTTAATTCGCCTTGAACTTAACTAATCTTATTTCTGACCAGAGTTGCCGCTGGAAATTTTCGAAAAGGGTCCCAAAAAGGGGATTTTCCAGAATAAGGAATCAAAGAGGGTAGGTATTGTTATTAAACATGAGTCAAGCTTTTTATAATCATCAGAAAAAAATAAGACCAAGTGTTGGAAGTTTAAAAAAAACTTAACTCTTTTATGGTTTTTAATCATCATTACAGTTGATCTTTTAACGGTTTTTATGTTATTTTCCGACATTTTTTATTTTAAACCGATTTAGCGATTGCAAATACATTTTAGGATTTGTTTACATTTTTGCAATTTTTCGAGAACTTTAGCCATGTTTGCGATAGAAGCGATATTTTCGCGTAAGTTTTTTGATTCTTTACAGCTTTAAGAAATTTTTCCGAATTTTTATTATTTCTTATAGGTTAAAGGACTTCAAATCTATTTTATAGCTTGTTTGAAATATTAAAAATTTTCGCTATTTTTCACTATTTTTGAAAAATTTGCCGAATTTTTGTGCTCCTTGTTGCTTTTTGAGGCAATCTTCGCCGTTATAAAAATAGCCCCATACATAAACTGATGTCACTTATTTAACAGGGCACTTTCAACTCTGTCCATTTAAACGGGGCGAAACTTACGCCATTATTAAGGGTGAATTTTGTGGAATAGAACATACTACTTTTTTAGAGAGCAAAACATTTTTAAGAAACGAACACCAAATTGCATTTTTTTAATAAAATGTCACATTTTTTTGTAGAAAAGAGCACACCAAAAGTTATTCAATAACTAAGAAATATGTATATGAGATTTGTTTTACTCGCTTACCTAACATTTAAAACAAAAACAAATATTCAAATTTTGTTTTAAATGTAAGTTACGCGCAAGACTCGTTCGCTTAATGAACATTTAAAACAAAAACTAATTTTGAAATTTGTTTTTTTTTTTTTTAATGTAGGTTAAACGAACAAGTCTTGCGACGTGTTCTAACTACAAACCGACAGTTATACTTTGCTTTCAAAAACCTAACTTAAAAGCCTTAAAAAATGTTTTAACACAACTTTTTACGAATTATTTTGAGGAATGTGTGTTCTATATTTTGTTATAAAATCTTCACTTGAAGTTCATTCCCCCAACTCCGCTTCGAAGAAGTTAAGAGAAGAAAGCATGTAGTTATAGGTTTCTACTTTTAGTCTGTTCCAAAGTTTATTTTATTATTTCAAAAACACTTATTTAGCTGAAACACTTCTGTTCAAAAAGTGGCGCACAATCAGTGTGACCAAATTAGCTTTTTTGGAGCTAAATTTAGCTTTATTTTTTCCTGTTTAGCTTGAGATATTTCATTTACTTTAAGCTTTTGTTTCGGCTTTTTTCAACGATGAATTTAGCTTTTCCTAGCCTTTTTTTAATTTCAATTTTGTGTTTATTTTTTTTTTTTAAATAAATAAAGCAGTTTATCAGAGTTAACTTATGTGCGATTTAGTTTAAAGGGTAATAGGGTGGCAGCGCAGAAGAAATCGCTATTGCAAATTTGATCTTCATACATAATGCTGGGTACACACTATGCAATGCATTTACGCAATCTAGCAAATTAAATTCATTTTCATTCATTTTTCGTTCATTCCAGATTGCATCAACATTAAAACGCTTTGATATTTTGAGGTTGCATTGAAATAGATTGCATGTAGATTGCACTGTCTAGCATAACAGTGGAAGAATACAAAAAATTTTTGTCAAAAGTTACACTTCGAAAAATTTCTTAAATAAACAGTAAATTTATGTGATTTATAAGAACAAAAAACATACATATTTCTATTTCATATTTCAGTGATAATTGCAAGACCACAAATCAATTATTGAACAAAAGCATAGTTAATTTAATATAAAGGATTTACGTGATAGTCCATTAAGCGATGTAAGCATATTTGCCATATAATCCATCTATAAGCAGGCAACAAGGGCAAAAGTAAATAGAATTATGGGCGTTATACAATGTTACATTAGCAAAACGTTCTACCTTCTTTTTTATTTTCGAAGCCTCAAACCATTAAAAGAACTAAAAATTTAATTGTTTATTTTTTTTCATCCACACTTATGGTGTTTTCTTGTCTACAAAAAAATGTGACATTTTATTTAAAAAAAATGCAATTTGATGTGTGTTTCTTAAAAATTTTCCTCCCGAAAAGAATGAGTTTTTTAGAATAAAACAAGCCACCCTTTTCGGGAGCAAAATTTTTAAGAAACAAACACTAAATTGCATTTTTTTTAAATAAAATGTCACATTTTTTTGTAGAAAAGAAAACACCATTAATATGAAAAAAATTAGTTTTTGGCTTAGGTATCAGGGAAAAATATCTTGTTTGGTCTTTTTATGAGTGTTGTTGTCGTGGTCGAAATAAAGTCGTTTTTAAAAATTGTTATTATGATTGACGCAAACGAAGTATGTACAGCCAACTTTTTACTTATGTGTTTTACATTGTCGTTGTCGTGATTTCGAATTTCAAACGGCTACGCCTTTGATCACGACAACGACTTCAGTCAACTATTTTTTGAAAATTTATCAGAGTAAACATTTTACTAGTTAAGTTATGTATGTACATACCTATTAAATATTTGACGTCAATTGTTTTAATAAAAAAATTATTTGCTTTTGCAAAATGTTTGGCAAAATCAAACATCATTATATAGTTTCTTTATTACATTATACAATTATTTTCTTACAAATACAGTTAAGCAAATCCATAGAAATTGTTAAAAATAAAGCTTAAGTTTGATCAATTTACTGGTGACGCTTTTTTTGAATTTTTTTCGTTTATTTATATAATTATTCTCAGCTATATTTACATAAACACTATTTGATCTATGAAAAATATAAAAATAATTAAATGTTACTACAAAAAGCTATAAAAAAAATTTTGCTTTATTTTTTGGCTTTAAATTTCCCTCTTTAGCTTTTTTTTAGCTCTATTTCAAACATGATTTAGCTTTATATTTTTAAAAAATCTGGTCACACTGCACACAATAGTTAAAAATTATACAAATGGGTAATTTAAAAAAGGGACATAAAGTATATCAGAGCGTCGAAAAAGGGTGAAATTGGTACTTTAGTATCACAGCGGTAACGCTGTTTCTATCTACCTTTTGTAAAATTTTGCATTTTTGTTTCCCTTTAGTGTCTATAAATTCTTTGGGGTGCGCGTATGACTGAGCGTGAGTGCTCGTTTAAATTAATTAAAAAGTAAATAATTTTTATAAATAAATAAAATCTAATGTGTATTAACTATGTTTATAATAAAATTTGTGCAAATAAATTGTTGTTTCTTAGTAAAAAGTGTGCTTGAAATTCTTCATGCAATTTAGTTTGTTTTGACTGCGCAGTTTCTGTTGGTTCTTTTGCTTTAGTGGTGAGAGACGCAGTTTGTACTGCTGCATTGAGCTGAGGCAGAAGCATCGCGTAATTTTTTTGTTGGTAAAGTTGGGAGAGTGAGTGTTTTTGTGCATTTAAGGCAGAAAATAAAATCTAAGTAATGGAAGCAAAAGCAAAGTGGTTTAAAAGTTATTCATTGGCCAAAAAGGCAAATAAAAATATATTTGTTTGTGTTTTTTATTAGTGATTGAAAAGAGAAAATATTATTAAGAGCAAATTTGAAAATACTATTGTTTTGAAGCATGAAATTGGTGTAAATTAATAAAAAGATGGTTTACCACAAAAAAACCATAAAAGTTTTAAGTTAAAAAATTAAATAGGTACCTACCAATTTGCAGAAAATACTGGAGTACATGAATTTTAAAGGTAATTTTTTAATAACTAAATCTGTATTATTATACCCTTTACCATAGGTGGAAAGATTTATTATAAAGGTAATTACATAAAAGTTCGTTTTTTATAAATTTGTCTTTCCTTATAGTCCACTGCGAGTTATAGTCCAAGGCGAATTGTACTAAAGCTTGTACCTATTTAATTATTTTTTTATATGTAGGTACATACATTTTACGCTTTAAATGACTTACTTATTCATTTAATAATATTTCAATTATTATTGCTAAAACAGAAACAATTTTTACTTCAATGCAGGTACTAGGTGCTTATATTTTGGTAGACTTATAATAGATACCTACTTTGTCCTCAATTTTAAAAAATCTGATATTACAATTAATTTTATTTTGTGAACACAATGGTCGTAATAAATTTGCCGATTTCAATACTACTGTATTTGATGCTCAAAAAGTATTGCCAGCCAATACCTACTTCAGAATTTATCTAATCGTAAATTTGTACATCTAAGTTTTAAGTAAAAGCAGGCATCAGAAAACTTAAAATTGAATGTTTTCATTTGAAAAATTTATGATTCATGTTTGGAACGTATGAACGTAGGACGTAACGCCGAAATTTTTAAACCACGCTGTACTTACCCACAATGCTGTCGTTAACGTATATATTTTGTTTCCTTATGATAATAATAATTTAAAATGCCAAATTGTGTCAATTTATTGGTTTTTTTATCTTTTTATGTTGTTATCAAATATTCAATTTGAAAACACAAAAATACAGGTATGTCCTAGGTTTCGAGTCGATTTGAACACGAAAAACTTTTTAAATCCGCATAATTCATTATGTGATGTTCTCAAATCCACATGTTCTTGTGTATTCGAAGTTTTTGTTCGAAATAACTTTAGTTGAACTTAAGATCGCTTATTTGCTAACCGCAGCATGATAGTTTAGTCTAATATTTATTAAAAATCGTGAAAGCTGTAGAGAATCACAGGAAAAAATCGCCTCCATGGCGAACATGCAAACTTTTAAACAAACACTAAAATTTATTTAAAATCGCTAAATGGGCTAAAAAAAAACACAATAACGGAAAATAATAAAAAAATTCGCGAAAATTTTTAATATTTCAAACAAGCCATAATATGGATTATAAGTCCCTTAAAATTGCAAAATTATCGGAAACTCGCAAAAATTTGCTAACAGCGGCATAATAGCAAAGTCTTCTATTTATTAAAAATCGTTAAAGCTGTAAAGAATCAGAAAACTTTCAGGAACAAATCGCTTTTATCGTGAACATGGCAGAAACCCAAAATCAATGAAAAAGTAGATTTTAAATTTTGGGCTAGTTAAATTGGATAAAGAACATTTTAAACTAAATACTAAAATTTTTTTGTTAAAAATGTCATCATAAATTAGAATAAAAGCCGATTAGTTTCCCTTTCACCAACCCCTTACAGAACACCAAAAATGCTAAAGTAATCCACTTTCGAGTGGATTCGGATTCTAGAACATACCCGATAATTTCATTTTATATACGGTACGGTTGTAACCGGCGTATGAAATAGAATTGATCTATGTCGACGTACGACGTAGATACACTTGTATGTCTACGCCAGCTATTGTGTGCCTTTGTATTAAATATTATACGTTTTAATTTGACAACGTATCTACGTCGTACGCTACTACGTTCATACGGTGCAATTGTGCTCCTACGGTCATGCGTACAAAATAAAACTTTTTTCTATCAGTTAAAAAAATAAAAGCAAACAAAAAAATATTTAATTACATCAGAATTTTGGGTTATATCTCTAATGAGTTGCATATAGGCTTTCGGCATAAAAACTTTTCTAATATTTTTCACAATAAAAAATTTTTAAGCGGGTCTGTTTTGAAAATTTTTAACTCAGAAAATAAGAACCAGTCTACATAATATATCGTTACCTAAAATGCAAAACAATGTATCATCAAAAATTTCGAAATTTACTTTTTATGGGTTACTTTTCACTATATCGTATGTGTACATATGTTTGCAAAATTTTAAACTTCTTCCTTTAAAAATAATCAAGTTTTTAACAAAATTCAAAATGACGTATCATCAAGTGCATAATTTTCTTAAACAAATTAACTTATAATTACACTTGCCAAATCAATCCTTAAGGCGTAAGATTTTCTGCCGCTTAGCTTTAACGCTGAAATGACAAGTTTAAATAAGAGCGTCGACGCTGTGTCATAAATAGTAGTAATGTTACTTATCTTGTCAAAGTTATTTTTAGATTTCTCCCAATTTTTCATATTTGAAAAATACACTGAAATTTATTGTTGAGGGAAAGCAAGCTTCTAAGCGCATTTCACTGGTTGCTTAGGGCAGATCGTCAGGAAACCTTTTCCAATGATTTTAGAAAAGCTAAAAATATTATACAAATAAAACCATAAAGCGAATAAGAATTATAAACACTCAAAGTCTTACTTGTAACTATATCAAAGCTTAAACAAAATACCAACAATAAACAGTGAGTTTTTTTACATTACCCTACAATTTAATAATTTAATAAAACTATTGTAAAAAGCTTTATAAGTTGAAATTTGACTCATAGAAGCATATTCGAAAAAATGGTTAATATTCGTTTATAAATTTTAATTCAGTGGAACTTCGCTTATAGATAGAACTTCTAAACAATAACGCTTCTCCTTATTATAAATTGATTTTAAAATCACTGCTTTTTTAAAATTTTTAAAATAAATTTTCGTACTGGTAATTTTTCTTTTAAATGAACAATTTGACTCTAATGGATTTTTGTCTCTACATAAGGAATTATTTCAAAAAATCTCTGTTATGGTATCCCAAAATATGAAAATTAAAACAAAAGAAAAATCTCTCTATGATAACAATAATCACCTGTGTTCGACATTAGAGGTATTTAACCATAAGCAGGGCAAGTTTTTTATGGCATATGACAGTTCTTCATTTAGTCCGTTAAAAACCCATTTTTGGTCCAGCTTGTCAAAAATTACTTTTTTGAAACCTAGAAGAAATTTTTCAAAATGCTTAGCGAATATAAGGCAAAGTTTATTCAAAAGGCTAAATTAATGTTGCAAAAATCTAACTAATTGTACATAAAAGAGCACTTTCAATGCATCTGCTCAAGTCTCTTGAAATTACAAGCAAAATGAAAGCTAAGACTTAATTAACAGTGCTAAAAAAATATTAAAGAAGCCAATAAAACAGATTTTGTTGACAAGTTTAAAAAAAAGTTTTAGATCGAAATACCGGACTACAAGAAATAGTTTATGTGAGTAGTCCACTTGCAAGCACCGCTAAGTTAAAAAAAATTAAAAATTCTGTAAAAGCCGCCGTTTTATTTGTGTTTTAAAATGCCTCCCTAAGCCATTATCAACCTTTTAAAAAACTCCATAAGTTACGATCAATTTCTGGTTTATTATTCAATTCCTCCTGCAAAACTCTCTTTATGGCTTGGCATTTCAATTTTAAAAGACTGTTTCAATCGATTTTCTCAGAATTTTGTTTTTTTAACTTAGCGGTGTTTGCAAGTGGACTACTCATATTTTAATGAAAGTGAGACGGATGAATTTATTGACAACCTTGCTCCATCTGAACTATTAGCGTTCAAATATGCTCCAGTAATATCTTACGATGTTGAAAGAGTGTTTTCCTTTTATTGAACTGTCTTTTGCGATAACAGAAGAGGAGAGTATTTATTTTTGATAATTTGAAGAAACATGCTATTGTTCTATACAATCAAAACTTAATGACATAAATGTTTCTTAAAAAACAGCATGTTTATTTTCGCCAGTTTTGCCATTTTTTTGTGTAATTTTGTATACTTTTTCGTGCCATTTTAAACTTGCCCTGATCATAAGTATTTAATAAAGTTGAAAAAGAAATAGCAAAACCAAAATATATCAAAGCAGTTTGCGATTCTTCCCAGCACTTTATCAAATATTGACAAAGCAATGCAGTGTTTCTTGTAGGCGACAAGCAGTTAAGCACTGAACGCAAGGCGCTTTGAACCTTCCTTATTAAGGTTATTGATAAAGCAATGCTCAAATGGATAACCACTGAACGTCGAACAGTGTAGTTTTAACTAAAGCACCTAATAAAACTGGAAAAAATATATCTGTATATTGAAGTTCTATAAAATGAAGCGTGTTTTTGGTCCCATGCAGATTTATTTTAGGTAAGTTCGACTGTACATCTTTCTTTGCTGTTTTAATTAAAAATTTAATAAAATTACTTTTTAATTTAATTAACTACTTAAAAGTAATAAAAAAAATTGTTATTTTTTCTTATAATATCTCTATTAATATTTTATAATTTGGCGAAATTGTTTAATAATTTCATATTTTTAATGTTTGTTAAATTAAATACAAACATATTTTTATTGATGATACGTTTTTTTGTTTCAGAAAATTATAAATCAAACACATACTTGAAAAATAACAATAAATTAAACACTTTTTATAAGTTATATGTTACGTTATTTTGCATTTTAGATGACGATATATAAATAACTATATTAAAGCTCAATGAATTTGTAATTTTAACAGAATAATTTTCTTGCTTTATTTAACCATTTAAAAGGTTATTATAATTTTCCAAATGTGTATATGTGGGTGAGTGTCTGTATAAATATAGAAAATATGGAAATCATATGAATACACGAATAAGCTAGAGAGTGTGTGTTTGTATTCAGGACATCATATCCGATTACAATTTCATTTAGTTTTTAGTTTTATAACCTCAAGTCATACACAACAACAACAGAAGCGATAACAAATATTACAGAAGCAACCATAATAACAATCACATATGTACACAATAATATCGACTGAGAACTTCCATAATAAAACTTTTCTGGATAAGTCAATACATACACTAGCTGCCCTGGCAAACGCTGTTTTGCCGTATAACTTATTTCTTTCAGATGTTGCAGTATCTGCATGCCAAATTTTAAGAAACCCGGTTGATAAGTTAAGAATATATAGGGAGGGGGATCTTTTACCCCTTTTGCCATATTTCACGGCCAAAATAATAAAATTTATGGGCTATAGTTCCTTCCAGATGTCACACTATTTGACTGCCAAATTTCCAGAAAAGGAGGGGGAGCTTTTATCCTTCTTGCCCTATTTCACGCGCTATTCCCTATTTTCTTTCAGATGTTACAGTATCTGCATGCCAAATTTTAGGAAAACCGGTTAATAAGTTAAGAAGATATAGGAAGGAGGAGCTTTCAGCCCTCTTGCCTTATTTCACGCCCTAAATAATATAAATTATAGGCTATAGTTCCTTCCAGATGTCACACTATTTGCATGCCAAATTTTAAGAAAACCGGTTAATTGTTAAGAAGATATAGGAAGGAGGAGCTTTCAGCCCTCTTGCCCTATTTCACGCCCTAAATAATAAAAATTATAGGCTATAGTTCCTTTCAGAAAATCTTGTTTTCTTTGTTTCATGCGACTAGAAGGTCAGCATTTGGAAATGTTGCATTTTTATTAGATACAGTCTTTTTATTTCTCTTTGATAACAGCATCTTGGGAATAGCTTAGTTTTTTAAAAGAAATGTTTTGGATTAGGTTTTTTTTTTTGATTGCAAAAATTAGGTTGATTAAAATAATATTATATATACATAAATTTATTTCTTAAGCTCCCACTGGCGCAAAGGGCGCCAACAAAAGCTGTCTTCCATCTAACTCGATTTTGGGCCATATATGAAAGTTGATTCTATGCTAAACCGATATATACAATTTTGACTTTGGAGTAAAATCTCCAAGATGTCCGCGGTCTACTAAATGTTAATCCTGCGTAGGAAAACCTATTTCAACACAACGCATGCGTCGCTATGATATTATCTAGCTGTGTGGTACATACTAGAGTCTGCATGTGTGCGATTAAACAACACATGAATTCACATATCAAACTAGCAAGTAGTGTGTTGTGTGTGATTTTAAAATCATACACAATTAATTGTCAGAGAAATATTGGATACAGGTATAAATAGCAAATATGCTCCTTTGTGTGACGATGTACACATTGTGTTTTATCAACACAACATTTGTTTTGTGTTTAAAAATTTTTTTATCGTATTGAAAACAAAATATTATCAAAAATACCAACTTTTTACAAGCAAAAAGAAGTAGTTTTTAATATATATTTTATAACAAATGGCATTTTTGTAAAATATAAAATCATGAAAATAAACATTTATTCCGTTTGTGCACTAATTTCAGTTTCTAATTCATTGAGCATAGGTATGCGTGCGCGAATTTCTGTTTAAAATAGCAACTCAATATTTTCGTTAAGCCGTTATGATGTTATTCATTGAATTGAACGAGAATTGATGGAATGAAACGGTAAATGTTAAAAAGAGCAAACTTTAAAAAATGTAAACAAAGTTTTTTAGTTTTTTTTTTTGTTATCGTTTTGTTACTTTTATTAAATGTTGTCAACGTTTTGTTTATGAGAAACATAAAAATAAAACAAACAAAAAAGCGGTAAATCGCTGAATTTGCCCATAAACCGCTGATTCAGCAACACTTTTAATATTAGAAGTTGAAAAATTTAAAATTTTTTTAATAACAAAATAAGAAAGGCAAGAAACACACGAATGATTAGTGTGATTTTTAACTTCACTCATGTTGTTTTTTTGTAAGCTGTATGAATTTGAGTTCATCAAACACACACAATTAGTGTAAGTGTATCCCTACAGATAATATTGGACTACGTGGTCCATTGTGGCTTAAATGGACTACTTACAACATGGTCCAATCTACTGTAATATGGACCATGTTATAAGAAATTAACATGCAGTGCTGCCAACAACTGCATGATGTATACTTTTCTATAGTTTACAGTATTACACATTGGTAGCCCTGATGGTGTACATTATTAATTGTTTATTTAAAAGTGAAAGTTTGTGAAATTTGTGAAAAAAGGGTAAACAAATTAAAAATACCAAGTAAATATATTTAATAATAGCAATAATAGACTACAGGGCAAGCCATAAAAGGCGATTAGTAAAAAATGAAAAATGCTTAAACTACCGTTTGAGTGTACTCCATACTGTAATGACATGGAGTACTTTTAAAACTAACCCACTTTAGTACTCCATGGAGTAGTTTAGGGACTACTTCGGTGGGTTATATGGTCCCCTCCTAGGACATCGTAATGTTAAATGGACCACCTTTTACCCATATATTTGGAGTAGTTTTGGAGTACTCCTACTCCTTTATGGACTACTCTTTACATGAACGTATGGATTAGTCTCGTTATCTGCAGGGATGTGGCTTACATTTTCATGAACGGTGCTGTATTGATATCTCATTTAAAATGTTTGAGCGTGAATGACTGGCTCTCATTTTTTTTACACATTTGATACGCATTTCAAATACACACACAACAATAATTTGGCTTTCAAATACATTTGTGCAGACCTCTAGTACATACCCAATTCACTGCCAATTACGTTTTCAGATTTTAGAAGCCACATCCATTTGATTTTCTTCGCGTAGAAGCTCCCCATTCGTTTTTACACGAGACTAGAAAATACGTAAAATTCCTCGGAGTCAACGATTTACGAGGGTTTGTCATCGATTGGTAAGGCCACTGTTACCTGCAAAGTCGTGCATCTACATTAAAAAAAAAATCAATCCATCCGTACTCAAATCAATCCGAAGCAGTATTAATAGTACGGTGAGTACGGATTTTCTTGAATCAAGTACAGAAAAATTGGATTTTCAATCGAGAAATAATTAACTTATCCATATTTTATTCCGAATTTGTACTTGAAATAATCCGAATACGCAATTGATTTAAGTAAAACTAAGATTGAATCAAACTCAAAATGCGCTTGATTCAAGTATTATAAATTCGATCCAATCCCGAATTCGTACTTGAAATAACAAAAAGTGAATTTAGAAGGAGAATTTTGTAATGATTGATTAACCTTACAGAATTTCAATTATAAAACACCTCTGTTCTGTTGTTTTTGTTGACTCTACACAATCGTTTTTCAAATACTTGTGTGGTGTTGTTGTAGTGTTTGCAACAAATATTTAAACGCACACTTTGTAATTTTACTCTCAGAGTGGCACTACCAACGAAAATTTTAATCTGTTTTTTACTTGGTTTAAGAATTATGTATTTATTTTAAAAAATTGTGGCATTGATTTTCGAAATTAATTCAATTTAGGATTGTTTTTAATACGTTTTTGTGTTTTTCGTACTCGAATTCTTGAGTACGACTCGTACTTAAAGTAAGTATAAAAAGCTTAATTTATCCCGAGTGTTTTTCTTTCTGTGCATATATCCATCAATCATTGTAATTGAACAATCTGAGCTTAGTCCAAAAGTTTAAGTTGTTGTTGTACCAAATTGGCGTCAAATGCTGTTCTGGTGATAGCCTTTTCAAAATCGATGAAAAGTAGGTGCACACCTATTTGAATTAAATTTGACACCTTGTTCAATAACACTGTGCTAAAAGTTGACACTTTTTCATCATCGTCATTTATTTCTAACATACCTACACGCTATCTCCATTTCTTAAGGCACTCCCATACTAAATTTTAAACACAGGCTAAACTAAACCGTTTTTAAGCTTCGCGAAAATATGTTGTGCAACTTCCTCCATTTTCGAAATAAGGTTATATCTGCCAAACAAGATCAAACCAAAAAAAAAAAAAAAAATAAAAAATGGTCAGCACCACTGGATCCAGCGTTCCCGACTTAAGGTAAAACGCCACATAGTAGAAGCCACATCGCAGAGAGGGTGCTGAAGAGGTATATTTCGACTGACCAGTTCTTTGGTGATCTTGAAAATAATTCGAGAGTCACCTATATGCGCCGCATTTTCAGCATAATTTGCCAAATTGTGCATTTATCCCTTTTGACTGAACGTTATCCAACCTTGTGAAGAAATCGAAATTCTAGCTCTTGTAGAGCTCTGATTGCAGAATTATCACCTTAAGATAATTTCAGCTTTATATCAAGACGATTTTGGATAATTGTCCAGGTGTTGTCTGTCATCCAGGTTGCCTGCCTTTAGGTGAAGGACCTATTGTTTCCTTTGCGTATTTCATAAATAGGTTTCTCATGGCGACCCATTTTTCTGCAATAGGCGTTGTTGTTCAGACGATTTTTCGATTTTCGACTACAGCCGAAATAGTTGATCGAATGAGTTTTAATTTGGTATTAGACACAGACAGGTTCGATTAAAAAGCACATATTTGTTTAAAAAATGAAAAAAATTTATATATAAATTTATCATAAGAGCGACGATTTTATAGTTCGATGTTTTAACTGATGAAGATTACAAAAACTGGAACTGGGCAGAAAAAGTTAAGGGATGTTTTCATCATATTGGAAAAAGGACAATTCTTCGTAAGTAATTTCTAAGCTTAGTCTTGGAAATAAAGCAATTTAACGCCTGCGAGATTTCATCCTACTGTTTTCCAGCCTAAACTTTGATGCAAATTTGTTTGGACAAAAATCGAGTCAGCGAAGAAAGTTTGTCGAATGTTAATCATAATAGGGCGTTAGGCCCATAATTGACCCCAACGTCAATATAACTTTAGAATTGAATATAATCAAAAAACAAATCAACTTGCACTATTTTGTTTTGTTATAGAACTCCTCCTATTTAGCTAAACATGGCGGTATTGTTATTGTCTGTATGTTTTTCAATAATATTTTTACAATAGTATTCGGAAATATAATAGGCATTTGTACATGGCAAATGCTTTATTTAAAAAAAAAATATCACCACATTTTGTAATGATAATTTTTAGTCCTAAATAATGAAATCGTACCAAAGAATAAAATTTTAATTAAAACTTTTTTAATTCAAAAAATTAAAAATTAACACTTGAAAAGAATTTCGGACATTTGGGCACCGCAACTTTTCTTGACGAAGATTTTAGGCCACTGTTTCAACCACAGCTGGCCGTTTGTCATGAATTTCACGAAGAATGCTGGCATCCTAGGCGTTAATTGTTACTGGTTTACCAGCATAAAAGAGTGACTTCACATAGCCCCACAGGTATTAACCGAGAGGTATCAAATCGTGCAACCTTGAAGGACACTGGGCAGGTCCAGTGCTCTCAAATAATCTATCGTATGGCACGGAGCTCCATCCTGTTTAAGCTGCAAATCGCCAGATTAATGTCGTTAATATATTCATACAAAAAATAATTGATCATGGTGCAGTAACGATCTCTATTGACCGTAGCGCGCGCTGCGACTTCACTTTTGAAGAATTAAGTTTTGATTAATTTCCTGCAGCAAACGGTGAATTTTTGGTTGTACTGCAATCTGTAGGGTACGTTGTTGATTAGTTTTAGTACATAGGCAACAATTTTGCGTAATAACAAATCTGTTTAAATGGACGGCTATGTTCGCCATGAAAACCACAAAGTTGTCTTTAATTTGCGAGAGTCGATGACTGATTTTCAAAGTAAACGTGGATAATTTGGTAGCGTTATTTGTGCGTGAAACTAAGATTAAGATAATTCGTTTGGCAGTTAACCCTTTGGTAAGTTTTATCGGGATTATAAAACACCTTTTTATGTAAACTCAAATCATGTTTTGTGCGCTAATGGGACATTTGAATCTATACCAAGTGCAACTCTTTTTTTTTGCCACCAACGAAATGGTAAATTACACATGGATCATGCCAAATTACACATGAAAATACAAATTACACATGCTATCTTTTATTTGCAAACACACGAGTTTTGTTTGAATTTCATAATATGTATACATTTTTCATTTAGATAAAAAAAATAACGATTAAGTTTTTTTTTTTTTAAATTAACTAATCATCGATTTTTATTTTTTAAAAATAACGATTTAAAACAAAAAAAACTCATACTATTTTTAATAATATTTTAACTAGATTTTCAAATGGAATCCCTTTTTCCATAGTTGTGCTATGAACCTGATTTAGAAATTTAAATAAAAATTTGGTTAAAACCCACAAGCAGTTCGACTTAACCACAAAAAAATAATAACATTTTAATTTAAATAAAAACAAACAAAAATTTTGTCAAATCAACAAAAAGTTTATTAATTTCTCAAGATAATGTTCAACTAAAACTTTTAAAAGTACATTTAGTTTACAACCAAATCACAAGGGACTATCCATTATTGATGTCGATCCTCAAATTAAGCGAGCGACAACAAGTCACTAATTATCATTCATAAAAGTGCCCCACTAACTATCGACTTTTTGGCCGACAGCTTTAACGTTTTTAACGTAATCCAATTATTTATTGTCAAATAACTATATTGCCATATTCACAATTCCACAAATGAAACGCTAGTTTCAAACCGAATTCATACAAACGGTGGCGGCAATACTACAACAAGTACAACACAAAAAATAAGCGATATGTCAAAAACCCAAGCAGCTTTTGACATCATTTTTTCAAAGTAAGAAAAAAAGTAGCTCAGCTTTGTTTTCAATGCCACCTTAGCTTATTTGAAAGTTATACATGTCAATTAAAGGAGCATATAGACGACACGTTTTTTTCATCTGACATGCCAAATTTTCAAGTCACATGTAATTGTGCATGTCTATCAAAATCGCTGTTTTACATAAGGTTTATAATATTCGGTCACAAACGTACATGTAATTTGCTTCTGACATTGTCTCTGTTTTTTCGCATTGTTATTGCAGAAACCAAAGTAGTGCTCGGTTTCAAAAAAAACGTGCTGCCGCCACGGAAATTTTTATTTGCGCCGTAAAATAGTTTAGCCATCTTAAAATTTTTTCTTTTAATTCAAAGATACCAATTTAGGATATTATAATGAAACGGTTTTTATATAAAAATTTACACAAATTCTATACAATGGTGGGATGATCATACATATCTCGGTATTGTAAAATATTAACTTCAGCCGACTAATGATTCCGTCAAAAGTGGACGCCGCTGCCGGTTTCTTCCCGGCATAGATTTCTGATGTCAGATGGTTTGTCAGAAGAAAATAGAGCACGCTCTAATTGAAATTTTGTACGATGACTTTGCGTCTGACTTTTACAGAAGCAAAGTTAAAAAGGTAACACACGACGTGTATGTATTTTGGGAAATTTGACATGTCAGATGACAAAAACATGTCATGTACGGGCGACTTTAGGGTACGTTTCTACTTACATGTTTTGGGCCTTAACATTAGTTACATGTTTTGGGCCTTAACATTAGTTTTGGTACTTTTTTTCCCATACATGTTCGAAAAACTCAAGCAAAAACTAGTTTTGCTCCAAAACATGTCAAAAATTATCGAAAATCATGAATACAACTCTAGGTTATCCATTATGGGTGATTGACAAATTCTTAAAAAAATGTCACATATTAGCCAACATAACTTTTTAAATAGGCTTTTGCAACTCTCCAGCGGATTTTTTAGAAATAATGAAATTAAATTTGATGAACTTAAGCCTAATTAAAAATTTGGATTAAAAACCACAAATAGTTCAACAAAATAGCCATAATACTAATTATAATAAAAGAATTTAATGAAAATATTTGTTTCTGTGCATTAAAAAACAAACAAAGAAATGCCAAGCTAAAAAAATATTTTTTTTTTCAAAATATATTTGTATTTTTGGCTTTCATGTTTGTTTACAACATACATGTAAAATTGCTTTCGAAAATTCGAAAACCAAAACCACTTTAACATAATGGAAACATTTTAACACGTTTTGCTCAAAACAAGTTGTTTTGCTCATAGTGGAAACAAAGTATAAGTCATAAAAATACAGTTTTTTGCTACATACAAAGCAGTTAACACAACAACGATGTAAATAAAAAATTTAAAATAGAATTTTGTGAAAAATATTGTATAAAACAATATAAATTTATTATTGTTGTTGTTTGAAAAGAAAATAACATAATTATAAAAAAATATTTTGTGTTGTTGTTTAAAGAAAGAATTACGTTAAATATTGCAACGAAATGCCTTTGTCGATAACCACAGCACAAGTTACTGATTTTGACATTTCGTCAGCTCATTATTGGCTTGACCTACCAACCAGGTATGAGAAATATATATTTTTAATACCCCCTTTCTAAAACCAAAACCAGCTTCGCCAAATTTGAATGGTTTTTGAGATATTAAGCATTGATTTTGCTCCATATCAATTATTTTAAAGTTTTTTTAAGTATTGTTTTGCTCTACACGCCACTATTTGGCGATTGCACCGAATTCTTCACATTTGCTTTGCTTTGTTGCTGTAAGAAAAAAGTAGTTTAAGCAAAAACTGACTGCTGATATTTTGTAGAGTTGTGTTTTTTTTCATGCAATTGTTTTTGTAGCAATTGTTTTTGCTATCTACATAATTTTTTACACAAACAAAGTGTGTGTTGTTTTTTTAATTGTTGTATTTCTGCATTGACCTAATAATTGGACCATGAGCAAAAGCAAAATAAAATGACAACAAGAAAAAATAGTTTCATAAAAAAATAGACACGTGTTAATAGATAGTAAAAATTTCTAAAATTTATTAAAAATATAAAAATAAAAAATAAAAATTTTGTATAATAAAACCAAATACAGTAGACGCTCACAAATAAGAGCTTTCAGTAATTCGAACGTCCAGAAATTAGAATCAGTGTTTGCAATACATTAAACGCTCTAAAATTCGAATTTATAGTTCTAATTTCAGAGCGTTTTTTTTTTTTTTGTTATTTGAACACAAGAAAACCGCAATTTATTTTTATTCTGTTTGAACATGTAAAACTAAAAAGGGGACTTACCAAATTTTAGATGTGTTTCCTTATTTGTTGTTTTTTGTCGCATTTATATATATTTGTGGCTAGTTTGGAAGTCTCTATTAAAAAGTGAAAGTGTATCATTCAAAATGTCAAATAAACGTAAAAAAACACTTTATCATTGGAAACGAAGTCAAAATATTAGAAAAGCTTAACAAAGGGTTTGAATGGAATATTAGTGTTACGACATCTTCAATCAGCTATATCAAATCACATAGAACAGCAATATTAAATGCTGTTTTCAACACATATCAGGAAGCAAGCAATAAATCTTTGCACAGCGTTGAATACCCAAATATGGTAAGTCGTCTGTATGAGTGGTTTAAAGAGAAAGCTAAAAAAATATTTAGAGAGGAATATCCTTATAAAGATGAAAATGCATTCCGTGGAAGCAATGGATAGTTTTCCAAATATAAGAAACGACACGGTATTTTTAATTTTAAAAAATACATTTAATGTCAATCAAATAAAATTGAATTAAAAAAAATTGAAGTAATTTTTATTTTTTATTCGAAATAAAAACGTCCAGAAATTAGAATAATTCAGAAATTAGAATTGCCTCAAAAACAAAGCGGTTCTAATTTGCGAGCGTCTACTGTAAAAGAAAAAAATAATCAATATTTTCTTTTTATCAGATTTTTAATATATAAACTTTTATTTCAGCAAGTTACTCAATGCAAAGCAATAACTGTACGTATGCAGCACAAAAAGCTATTTTTTTTTTAAATTTTTAGAAAATAAAATACTTTTAACTTCTAACTTCATTCATGAAAGTTGATAAAAATTTACATTTTTCTTCAAACATATGACGGAAGCAGCGGAGAAAATATAAAAATATTCTATCGTTTATATTTTGAAAAATCTCATGTTAACCTTCTTTGTCATTTTTCTCCACTCCGCCTTTTTGGCATATGCGCCAAACCAATAATGAGCTAACGATTTGTGGTCGCATTATATTTCTTAGGAGGGCGGAAAATGGTATGCAAACTATCGATATCGTTCATTGCATTGCATTATCGATCGCCTTGTCGTAATGAAAATTATAAGTGGGGCGCAAATCAGCTGTTGTTTGTCGCTGAAAATGAAAGCGAGCGATAGTGGTCGACATCGTGGGCTAGGCTGTTCACTTTTAGTTTAAAATTTTAACTTACGTTAATATATAGTTCTTAAAAAAATCATAAACATATATTTTCTTAAATTTACATCCTTTTTTTACAGTATTTGCCTGCCATAGATTAAAGAATGCAGGTTGTGTGTTACTTTAATCTGCTACAAAAAACGACTCAGGCGTATACGCCAACGCCAACCGTAATCAGGCTGATTGTTTTTTTTTTTAAATAAAATCTTTCGATATAAATGAATTTCAAATTAAAAGCGTCGGATAAAATATTCCAGAAGGACTATTTATTCATGGGTAATATTTTTTTTATCAATATAGTTATCCTGCAGCAAAGCGTTAATGAATTGAGGCTAGCATGCTATTCATTTCGTTTAAACTATATTAAAATGTTAAGAGAGGTTTTTATTTTAATATTAGTCAACTATTTAATTTGAATAGTCATTTTCCTTTAGAAGGCAAAACAAAAAAAAGAATGACCTTGAACATTTTTGTATTGCTCTTTTACTTTTGCCAAATTATAATTTTTTAATTATTAAAATAAAGTCGTTCACTGTGTATGAAACTTTTTATTGCGAGATTTTTGGCAAAGTTAGGCTAAACTCTGTAACCACTATTTTTGAAATAGTCTTCAGCTGCTCTTCAATATGTGACAAAGCGTAGTGCTAATGAAATGTCAGGTCATCCGTGATTGTCTGGCCCGATTTGCTCCCAAATACAGAGCATTATCTTGGCATCATGGATATTTGGCATTCAATAACAAACTCTCAAAAACTGCATGTATTTACATGCAAAGAAGTTCACTTTTCTATTCGTCTCTCTCCTTTCACTATCTAACTGAAACGTTTCATAGTATTTTCGAAATATTTTGGCTGACCTGAGCAGTTTTTAGTTAAGTAACAAAATCAACACTTCTAAGCTCGAATATTAAAATCGCTAAAACATATTCAGGATAAGCTTCAGTGAAATCGTTGTGCCACAGCTTTAATATTTTCAAATGGAAGAAGTTTAGTGCAACTTTCATTATGCTTTGTTGGTACAAAATTTGTTATTTTCGAATTTATCCGAAAAAAGGTTTGTTGCTTCCACTATTTCATTCAATATCGAAGTGAGAATAAATTACAGATGTTTTGCATCCAAAATGCAAATGATAGATACGTCATTTGTTCTATGTTTCTCTTTTTAAACTATGCACCCAGCATTTACTAATAATTAAATTCATATTCCTAGATTTGTTTAAGTAAATAAATGATTTTTCTTTACAAAATAGTATTTAACATATATAAATGCAAATAGTTTCCGGAAGTTAAAAACAATATTATCGTATTTACTAAAAAAACACATTTCAGCCAATATTGAATTTGTAATAAATTAAAATTTATTTAAAAATGGTTTCAGGCTTAATTTCTTACTTGATTTGTTTGCTTTAAAAAGTAATTTTTACTTTAATATGAGTTTAAATAAATACATTTATATAAAAAATGTAGAACATAAATTAAATAAAAAAAACCAATATAACTGGTTTGCAAAAAAAAAAAAAAAAAAAAAATATTTGCTTGCCTTAAAAAATTTAATAAATATGGAGAGCTTATGGTGTTTTCTTAATACCACATTTTAAAAGGTGCATTTATAAAATGTCTTGCCTTACATGTAATAATACAATTTTTTATTTGACGAGAACAAAACACAAAATTGGATCGCCCTGTTTTTAACAGCTGACAAAAAGTTTGTTCTTCAATATATAAAAAAATATGTACATAAATCAAAAAGGATGTTCTTCAAAATATAAAAAAATACACATAAACCCAAATTTGTTAATATATTAATATTAAATAAATAAATAAATGAACAAAATGAATGACCAAATTCCAATTTCTTTAGTTTGTTTTTCATAAAATAAGTAAACAAGAAAATACCTTTGCCAGATTGCGAATTTACGATTTCTTGATTTGACGTTTTTTTTCAAAAACAATTTTTTAACACCGAACCCATTTAAATTTTATGTCACTGACAACCTACCATTAATAACGTTATGCTTTCTTTTGTTTTTACTTTAAAATAATAGACAAAATTACTATTAAAACTTAAAAATTTTACTGTCCTGATTAGAGGCGATTTTTTTCCAACTTCGTCTGGTAACCCTATATATAAACAGAAGCCATCTTTTTACAGGGCATTATCAACACTCTCGATTTAAACGGGGCGTAAAGTGCAATGCCTTATGCCATTTAAGGGTGAATTTTTTTAGAATAAAACACGCTGCCCTCTTAGAGAGCAAAGCATTTTTAAGAAACGAACACCAAATTGCATTTTTTTAAATAAAATGTGACATTTTTTGTAGAAAAGAAAACACCATTAGTTTGCAAGATACACATTTATATTCCATTTTTTTTTTTTTTTTTTTTAATAAGCAAGAGATCCTTTTGAACAAACATTTATAGTTGGTAACACTTAAAAAAAGAATTACCTTTTCAACAAACCTTGAGTAGGAATTACCCGATTTCAGTAATAATTGCTGTCATTGCAGGACATTGGATTATTAGGAATTTGTTTAAAAAAAATGGATACGAGCGAATGAACTCGAGACCATTGAGCATATTGTCAAGATATCATTAGTTTCGTCATGGGCAGAAGATGGCTAACCGACAGGCTATTTGTTGAGGCTGATGAAGACCTCTACCTCTAATTACTAACTAACTACTATAAAGGGATTCACAATGGACCAACATAAGCTGCTGTCACATTTGGCATTTGGAAAAAAACGTTGCCAACAGGTAAAATAAATATGGGGGATTTCATGTCAAGTGACCCAAATTTAAAATCGATGTTCTCCGATTTGGATGAAAAAACTACCATAAAGGAAAAGACATAAGCTTTCTTTTTAATTTAAAAACAATTAAAAAATTTTTCAAAAAAACAAAAAAAACTTTTTTCAAAACATTGATCAAATAGCTATCTAACACCAATAGGTAATAAGTTACATGGAAGAGAAAGAACACCTGTATGGCCAAAATGTCAAACCCTCTAACTCAGAAACTTTTTGACCGATCTTGTTGAAAATTTGTGTCTAAACTACTATTCAATAGGACTAACCTTGGTGGCAAATCGGAAGACATCGATTTAAAAATTGTGTCACTTGACATGAAATCCCCCATATATATATTTTCTATATTGGTTTTGATAATGATACCACATCTTACATTATTAAAAAAAATTATTAAAATAGTCTTTTACTATGCTATAATGAGTTTTATTGTGTGATATTAAGACCATGTTAAAGTTAAATAACTGTTAACAAAAGTAGTGGTTACGTTTATTTGGTCAAATATTTAATTAGTTTGACCATAGTTAGTTTAGATTAGGACCATAGTTTTATGCCCAATTTTCAGGATAGTATTTAAATCTAAATTAAGTTAATTTTCATAAAAACTTAAGTCGTATCTAAATACAGATTGATTTTTTGAGCTTTATTTGAAAAGTCTTATTTAAATAAGATAAAAGTATGGTAGCGCAACTTAATACAAAAAAATTTCATAAAAAAGTATAATTATTTACAAGGTGGTCTCAAAAAACAGCTGACTGTTTTTGCTTTGCCTGAAGAATTTTGCATTTAAAACGATTTTAAACATAAACATTAGGGTGGTAGTTAGCTGTATGGAGCATATTTGTTTTCCATTTTTCCATGATTTCACCCCCCAATTCGGTGGGTATTGATAAAGAACGACACAAAAAAAAAGTTTTAGGACAATCGGCGAAGGCTAAACCGTCCCTCACGTGCGCCAAAGTTTGAGAAAAATCGTTAAGTCCGACTTGTATGCCTCATAACTCGGAAAATAATAATTTTACATAAAAATCTTTTACAAAGAAGTTGTTATTAGTGAAATTTCCAACAACTTTTATCTGAATGAGTTTTCTCTAAATCTCATATTTAACATAAAGTAACCAAAAAAAAGAGCAAGCAGCAGCATAGATGCGAGTTTTTTCTTTAGAACTATTTTTTCTACACACGTCAATTCAGCTTCAATGTTGCGTTTGTGTGCGTTTGCTTACAAAAAAAAATAGTCAAAGGCATATCATTTGTTTCTACCATACCTACCCGCTATCTCTTTTCCTTAAGGGTGCTCCAATACAAAGACTAGAAATATATTGAAAAAAAGGGCCATAACTGCCAAGGAATCGCCTCTAGGGACATTAAATGTATGACGGACCCTCATTAGTTACTTATGCTTAACATTTTATTAAAACATACTTGCCATAAATATATCTCCTCCCCTTTGGGGGGCTCCTATACAAATTTGGTGGTTTAATGAAAATCTTAAATTTGGTGGTGCAGTGCCTAGGATGTCCCTCGATGAGTCAAATGTATGACCGATCCCACTTCGTTTTTTATCGCCATCATTTGTTTTTAACATACCTACTCGCTATCTCTATTCCTTAAGGGGGCTCCCATACAAAATTGTCAATACAGACTAGTAATATATTGAAGAAAAAGCCCCATAACTGCCAAGGAGGATCAAATGTATGACTGACAACCATTAGTTTTTTGTTTTAACATTTTCCGAAAACATACTTGCCTTTATCACCACTTTTTAGGGAGGCATACAAATATTGCGTTTTATGAAATTCTTAAATTTAATGGAAATTTTCCGACTTTTGCGAAGAAAATTAAAAGTTGTGAACAGATTTGAATCACTTATGGGTCTAAAAAAATTATAAGCACAGCTGCATCTTTAAATTTTTTAAAGAAAAAATTTTTTATTTTTTGCTAAAAAAATTAGTTTCTAAAATGAATGCGGATATAAGAAAAACCTTTAAGGTTATTTTATTTCGATTTTTTTTACTTTATTCAATAAATTAAACCGTTTTAGAGTAACGCGAATATATGTTGTGCAGCCTCCTCCATTTTCGAAATAACGGTATATCTGGAAAACAAAAGCTTACCTAAAAAAAACGGTTACCACCACTAAATTCAGTGTACCTGAATAAGGTTAAAACACCAGGTTCCCAACTGGTCGTTTTTTTTTTAAATACGTGATTCATAGAAAATGCGTTTCTTTTATAAATTAAAAATTTGATTTTTTTTAGTGGCTTAAACGCTATTTTTCAGTGTACAGTAGACGCTCACAAATTAGAGCTTTCAGTAATTCGAACGTCCAGAAATTAGAATCAGTGCTTGCAATACATTAAACGCTCTAAAATTCGAATTTATAGTTCTAATTTCAGAGCGTTTTTTTTTTTTGTTATTTGAACACAAGAAATCCGCAATTTATTTTTATTCTGTTTGAACATGTAAAACTAAAAAGGGGAATTACCAAATTTTAGATGTGTTTCTTTATTTGTTGTTTTTTTGTCGCATTTATATATATTTGTGGCTAGTTTATTTGTGAAATTCAAAACATGTGTACATATTTTGGAAGTCTCTATTAAAAAGTGAAAGTGTATCATTCGAAATGTCAAATAAACGTAAAAAAACACTATCATTGGAAACGAAGGTCAAAATATTAGAAAAGCTTGACAAAGGGTTTGAAGGGAATATTAATGTTACGACATCTTCAATCAGCTATATCAAATCACATAGAACAGCAATATTAAATGCTGTTTTCAACACATATCAGGAAGCAAGCAATAAATCTTTGCACTGCGCTGAATACCCAAATATGGTAAGTCGTCTGTATGAGTGGTTTAAAGAGAAAGCTAAAAAAATATTTAGAGAGGAATATCCCTATAAAGATGAAAATGCATTCCGTGGAAGCAATGGATAGTTTTCCAAATATAAGAAACGACACGGTATTTTTAATTTTAAAAAATACATTTAATGTCAATCAAATAAAATTGAATTAAAAAAAATATAAGTAATTTTTATTTTTTATTCGAAATAAAAACGTCCAGAAATTAGAATAATTCAGAAATTAGAATTGCCTCAAAAACAAAGCGGTTCTAATTTGCGAGCGTCTACTGTATTTTGTTTAATCAGAGATTAAGGAAAAACTTGCTAAGAACTATTCTACAAAATTAATATTTTCTAAGTTATGAAACATAAAAGTCAGATTTAATGTAAAAATATAATTTTTCTCAAACTTTGGTGGGCGTGAGGGACGGCTTAGCCTTCGCCGATCGTCCTGCGTTGTTTTTTTATTAATACCCACCAAATTGGCGGGTGAGACCTAAAGAAATCCAACTTTTGATTTTAACGGTCACTTTAATAAACATGTTTAAATATAAATCCTGAAAATTGGCCATAAGTCTTCGATTTACAGTGATATAAATTGATTTCGACATTTTCCACATATACAAAAACACATCACATTTTCTGTTGTTATAGAATTGCCGCCACCTAGTTTATCAATATGACTTTATAAAATCTATATTTACAACAAAACAAATACAGCAGAGTTTTTTGTTGTTGTAAACAAGTTTTTGTTTGCATTTTATTGTTGGTTTTTTCGTTCAGAGTGTAAACAAGTTGTTAACCAAAAATTTAATCCAAAGCCCAAAATGGACCTTTGTCGTCGCCTTATAAATTAATTCGTCCCTCTTTGTACACTTCACTGAAGGTAGAAGGGTATATATACTCAGAAGAAAATTCAATCCAGCCGTACTTAATTCAGTGTGAAGCGGTATCAATATTACCGTACTATACTGACTTTCTTGAATCAAGTACAGAAAGATTGATTCAATTACGAATTATTCACGTGCGAAATACTTTACTTATCCATATAATCCCGAATTCGTACTTGAAATGAGATTGATTTAACTAAAACTTAGATTGAATCAACCTTGCACTTGATCCAAGTATTATAAAATTGTACGTAAAATAATTAACTCTAGAATAAAACACTTGTCCCAGAGACAGAAGGAGAATAATATTATGATTGATTTACTTGCCCGTTTTCCACCTTACAAAATTTCAATTATAAAACACCAGCATCATGCCCGACATGGTTTGTACTTTAGAAATTTGATGTGTTTAACTAAATGGGAACTTTTGCTTTTTATTTATTTATTTATTAAAGAATTAGGTAATACATAAATGTATATGCTAAATATAATTATATTAGCTATATCAACTAGGCCTTAAGCTAAGTAGTTACAGAATATATACTTTACAAAAGATACTTACTTATATTACTAAAATACATATTTAAAAAGATGATGTTGATTTTTTTGAAAAGTCTTTACTTTATATCTTGTTATAAAGGTTAATTCTTTTCAAGTGAGTTATAACTTTGTTAATGGAATGTTCTGAGGGAAATGATAGCAACGAAAGTGGATTGATATCAAAAAATTTGTGTCTTATAATTAGTTCAAATTAAACACTTACATTTCGGTTCATATCAGCCAAAACTAAATTGCGACAATAATCGGTACAATGCGGTCACACTATCGTGCTATTTGGGCAAATTAAATCATATGTTTTTGTTTATTTGCTTGTTGGCAGACATAATTTTACTTTAGAAATTCGCAAAATTCTCCGTCTGATGTCCGTATTTTCTACAATAGATATCTAGCTGTGTATAGATATCTATGGTGTTACGCACTTTGCACAATTTTTTAACGTATTTCTTACCTACGGGTTAAAGTGTAGTGTATTCTGCATAATCGATTTCACTGGTTTACAGCCAAAAAATACAGTATAACCCGGTTAATTACCCCACGCTTAAATGCTTTTCACGCTTATTTACCTTGAGCTTTAAATCCCCGTTTCTTTCTTCCATTTTTCAAAAAAAAAATCCACGTTTAATTGCCATGCGCTTAACCCTAGAGTACTAATGATCGACGTTTCGACGAGCACCTCTTCCTTTTAATTAATTTACATTTAAATGGGTGTGCCTAACACTCTCAAATTTTGTAGGCTGTTAGTAGATGATTTACTTTTGCTGTGTGTAATTGTGTTTTTTAAACTGCGTTGCTGGAACATTGCTTTTATTGGTTTTGTACTCGTCGAATCGTCGATGGTTAGTATTAACGTGACTTTTATTTTTCAACTTTGTGAGCAAATGTTGCAAATGTGTTACTTTAAACAACAGTGGCAACAATGACCAGCTAAGGAGAAAATAAAAAAAGAACACAAATGAAGTATGTGTATATCATGCCCATACGAAAAAATGACGAATGTCAAAATCAAAATGTGATATATGCGAAAAACCCATATGCGGAGAACCCAAAGTTGAACTTTGTGACTCTGGCTCAAATTGTTATTTAAAAAAAAAAAAAAATTATTTTTTTTAAAGCCAAAAATGTCTTTTTTAAGTTTTGACTCTTTTTTAGTTTTTCAGTTTTCCTAACAATATTTTATAGGTAATTCTTTATGATCCCAAAAATATGTGCAACATAAAATAAAAAAGTTCTAAAATTAAATATTTCGTTTATCTATATGAATTAAAACAAAAATGTTTTTTTATACAAACTTATAAGGTGCCATGATGATTAAAAACATTAATTAAAAAAGTACATTCGCTTTTAAGACAAAGTTATAGGCAGTTAAAAAATACATCGTCGAATCGACGATCATTAGTTACAACGTACGTAAAATATGGTTCGTACTCTAGGGTTAATTACCCAATTCGGGTAATTGCCTTAAAAATTAAACCTCCAAAACAAAATAACACCTAAATTTCATTCGTTTAATTGCCTCAGTACTATTTAACAGCAACATAGCGAGTAATGCAACCAAGTTTACGTGTTAAAAAAAAATATGAAAAAATTAAATTTGTTTATTTGAAAGCAAAATATTCCACAAGTAAATATTGGCACAAAAATAAACTTTATTCTAGGCTCACCAGAATGCAGTTATGTTATGAGGTTAAGATTAATATAAGAATTATTTGGGCTAAATATTATCTAGATACACCAAATATATGAGATATTTTGTCTTAAAGGGATTAAAGGAAAGGTCGTTAAATTTAAAATCATATTAAATATTTTAGGGATTGATAGTTGAATGGAAGCTGTATGTTTAAATATGAACCGATTCAACCATATTTAATTTGCAGTAAGATATTTTGGGGCAAATTTAATCTTAAAACGAACATGATTGAATGGTGAGATTATAGACTGATTCTCACAATTTGCGTAGGTTACGTTCTTATGACAATTAAACGTATTTACCAAATTTTATCAAATTATCTACAAACTGTTTTTTTTTATTTTCTGCAAAAGGCTTACATGGACAGCCAACCAGCCATTTGGAAGGACGGACACGAAAATGTCATTAAAATATGCTAATTGTGCAAAAAATTCACAAAAAAATCGATACCAAAATTTAAAAAAAGCCCTAAAACGGATAAATATATGGTTTCTGCCTCACTGAGGTATTTAAACGTATTCGCTTAACTACCTCAATGAGGTATTTAAACGTATTCTTTTAATTACCTCAACCAGGTAGTTAAGCGTATTCGTTTTAATGCCTACCCCGCATAATTACCCAAAAATATTGACATTTTTGCCCAGGTAATTATCCGTGGAATACTGTACCAAGAACGCCGCATGCCTAGATAAGTTAATTGGGACCTCCTGAACACGAAAAACGCTGTAATTTTTTTTCTAATTACCGTTTTTTAGATAACGGTACTTTTGTGTTTTTCGGTGTATGGTCCCACTCAAACCCTTGTGGAGCCCAACCGAAAAGTCCGATCAAGATAAATGGCATATCATTGGAAAGGTAATTGAATGCCTTTTCCGTCGATGTGCCGCAAATTTCTATCTGATAAGAAGCGTTATTTGAAAAAAATCGGATGACAAATAAAATTTATTCTTTTTAACTTTTGGATTCAAATATGACACCTAAATTACACTTCTTATTCAGTCATTTGGATACCCAGCAAAAACTTTGCTTACAAAGTAAGCAGAAAAATAATGAGAATTTGACGAGCCGTCTACTTACTTTTCTACTAGAAAAAGTACTTATTTTTGTTCGAGATGTCCCAAAAGTAATCCTTTATAATTTAGCCTATTATAATCTAAAAAATAATATGTTTTTTTTATACTTAAAATTTTTATAAAAATATATAGTTACACAAAGTCAATAAAGTAAAAATTTTTTTATTATTTTTTAATTTTTTTTTTTGTTTTTTTTTAATTATTTTATTTTTATTTTTTCTTATTCTATTTTACTTTATTTTATTTTTTATTTTTTTTTTCTGTCTCCGGCGGGATTTGATCCCGCAACCTCGGTGCTGATAGACTAGCTCTCTACCAGCTAGTCTACCGGGGCAGTGTAGTTTTTGCATTAAAAAACTATGTTTTATGAGTATAATGACATTTTTATTGTCATAATGAATATATACATTTTTCTGTATATTTAAGATATAATAATAAAGTTATTATTTAATATATAACTAATAATCCAAAAAGTGGCGAATAAAGCTACAAAATAATAAATTCTTGAAGTCATTAAAAGTAGGATTGTAAGTAAAGTTTTTTTTCACCAGGAAATGGAAGAAATCGAGAGACGTTACAAAGGCTGGTGGGATGAACAAATGATGCCGGACTATTGTTGGTTCCTCATTCGCAAAGATCCATCCGAAAAAAACGCAAAAGTTCAAGACGCTCGTCATTAAATTTAAATTTTTTGAATTTACGCCGAATATAGTGTGTGAGCAATCAAGATGAAAATATTGTCGTTCCACAAAATCCTTAATAAAAACTTTATTTTCATCAAATTACGCTTAAAATGTTGGTAATTAAATAAACTATTTGGTAAAAGAATAAAACATTCCAGATCTTTACTATAACGTAGAAGGTCCCAATTAACTTACCTAGGCATGTGACGTTCTTGGTATTTTTCCAAATTGAAAATTTGTAAAGCAGTGTTGCCAATAGTAAATTCACTTAGGCAAAGTTAACGTTGAAATTACCAATAAAGTATCACCGAATAGGTAAATGTCGACGAAAGTGGACAAAAAAACATAATAAAAAATGTATTCACGTCTTCAGGGCAAAGTCTTGACAGAAAAAATACGAAAAAACAGAGGAAAGGAAGCAACATTGTAACGAACCAAGCCACTAAAGGCCCCAACTATTAAGAGGACTTGCTACCTATAGTTACCGGCCGTGCTCGTCGAAATGAGGGTGGTTCTTTCCCCTTTCTGGTTAGACTATGTATGGTTCTAACATTCATTTAAAATTTAGGTAGCTGTTATTAAAAAGGTCTGCTAACCAACAAATAAAAAAAAAATAAAACCATAATACTAAACCATAAAAAAATCACATTATTTTATCTTTGAAGTATCTGCTTAGTTTAAGAGGTTTTGATGTTATAAACTCCGTCAATTTCATTACCCTCCCAAGCCATGCTATCTTTGTTTTAAATAAATTCCCAGACAGCCCTAAATTGACTCACCTACAATTGACCTTAACTTTTCATAGAATAGAATAAAACTTTAGAATTTCATAACGGAATCTTGAAATTTTTTATCAATTTCATCATAAACTAATATAACTATTCTTTAAATAATAATAATCTTTTAAAAATTATTTTTAGTGTTATTATTAATTAAATTTTAATATAAAAAAAACTCTAAATTGTTAAATTATTATTAAAATAAAAGAAATTCAAAATGTTAAACTATTACCATTGGAAATTAATGGTTTCAATTTATGTACATATGTATTTCTAAACAGACATATTATCCAACAAGTGTATTAGTTTAAAATTAAAAGGTAAAATTGTTTGAATGAAAATTTATATTAAGTTAAAGTAAAAATTCTAATGAACTCACCATTTTTAATAAAATCTTAAGTACACTCCAGGCCTGTTGTCCGCGATGAATTTATGATAAAATGCTGTTAAATTTTCACTCAATTATGGAATACTTTTTAGAAATTAATTAATAGGAAATAAAAGGAAGTGGACGGGAAACAATAGTTAAATAAACAAAATAGAGATAAATTTAGTAAAATTAATGGATATAAATAAATAAAGATAAACCAACCAATGGATACATATTAATACTGGTCTTCTTTTAATGACCTTTATGTCTTAAAACGACTATGGTTTAACGGTCGTTTCGATGACCAAAATTCCAGAAAAGATGGCGTTTTCCAATTTTTTTTACCATATCAGTATTGGCCCGATAGGCCACGACAATAAAAAACGTATATACTTATACGAGTTTTTAAAGAAAATGTCTGTTCTTTCAACATTATTCAAGTGATTGATAAGATTAGGTGCGAATGGTTGGGTGAGACCTCTTTTATTATTTTCCCCAAAAATAGTCTTCTTATTAAGGAATATCGTATTATACGTCTTGACTTTGCTTATGCAAATTTCAGTGGAGGCAGATTTTTTGAGTTTCCTTTTTTCCCACTACACTCTGAAATAGTTATGTATTTCGATGGCTTAATATAAAAAAGGCGTAACTCGATTTCTTGTTAGTTTACAAGAGAAGAAAAGAGCTTAATCAAATCCAAACAATTTAAGATACATAAAAAGTTTAAATGCAATAATTAATAAAAAGATTCAACAAATTTTATTCTAAAGCCCCCGAAATCTTATAGCAAGGTGCATTTGGCATTTATCTACCAGAATAAACAAAAAAATCTTTTTTGGAAATAATTAAGTTACGCCTTTTTTATATTAAGCCGTCGATATGTAAATATCCCTTTAATACAATTTACACATTCTTACCTTAAAATTGACTAAATACTTGGATTGTTGCAACAATAAAACAATTAAATTTGTCGCAATCGAAAATATTAATTTGCAAATTAAAAAAAAAACATTGACTTAAAAAATAATCTGGCTTCTTTTATGTTTTTTTTTACACACAATTCAAATTAAATATTTTTTTTGTAAAAAAAAAATATATTAAATTTTTGAAAACTGTAATTAAAATTTCCAAGCAATTTTAATGAAATTAAAAAAAAAAAAATAAAACATAGTTATAATTAATAAAGTAAAAACAAAAATACAAATAATGAAATACACCCAACAGCCTCACAACATGTAATATAAAATTGAAAATGATAATTACAGCAAATTTCGAACCACTAGTACCACTGTTTAAAGATTGATGTTTGACTGTTGGCTGGCACGCACCGCAGTGGTGCAGAGGTTAGAACTCAAAGAATTCTGATGGAAGAATGTGGTGATTCTTGAAACATGTAAATTCAACCCAGGTTCGAGCCCCAGCTCAGCCAAGCAAATTATCAATAAATTTTAATACAAATTTCATGTTGCAAAATTCCTTCCTTCGGTAAAAATAATTTAATGGAAATTAAATGTGATGAACTCAAGCGTAAATAAAAATATTGAAATTATAGAAAAGTTAAAAATTATTACATGATGCACGGAAAAGTAAAAGAAAGAAATTTCATTTTCCATATTTCCCCTTTTTGATACTTTTTTCTCCCCATAGAGGTTCGGTTGACAAACAAAGGAAGAAAGCATTCTTAACTGTTTTGCCTGTGCCGATTAATATATAGATATTGAAATCATCAGCATAAGCACAACAATTAATGTTTTTGTGTATGGATATAATATCGCAAAGTTTATTATAAGCGACAAGAAAGAGAACTATCGACAAGGGAGATCCTTGCGGAATTCAATTATAGAGATTAAATGTTTGTGAATATGTTTTCCCCAATCGAACCAAAAATTTCCTGTTACTCATGAAGTTAACTATATAAGAACAATTGCGATTTAGTTGAATTGTTAATTTTTAATTTCAATATTTTTAGTCAGGCTTGAGTTCATTAAATTTAATTTTCATTAAATTATTTTTTACTGAAGGAAATAATTTTTACAACATGAAATTTGTATTAAAATTTATTGATCATTTTGTTGGCTGAGCTGGGGCTCGAACCTGGATTGAATTGACTTGTTTCAAGAATCACCACATTCTTTCATCAGAATTCTTTGAGTTCTAACCTCTGCACGCAGAGGTGCCTGCCAGCCAACAGTCAAACAGCAATCTTTAACCAGTGGTACTAGTGGTTCGAAATTAGCTGTAATTATCATTTGCAATTTTATATTACATGTTGCTTCTATTCCCCTTTTTTTTCGCATTCTTTCTGTCAAGACTTTGTCCTGAAAACCTGAATACATTGTTTGTAATGTTTTTTGTCCACTTTCGTCGACATTCTATTTATACAACTTCTTGAAACATGTAAATTCAACCCATGTTCGAGCCGGGCACATGGCGTTTTAACATAATTCGGGGACGCTGAATCCAGTGGTGCCCGCGGTTTTTTCAGATTGGCTCTGGTTTTCGAGATATACCGTTATTTCGAAAATGGAGGAGGTTGCACAACATATATTCGCGTAACTCAAAAACGGTTTAGTTTATTGAAAATTTTAATTAATTAAAGAATTTAATAAAACGCAATATTTGTATGGGAGCCCCCTAAGGGAAATTCTTAAATTAATGAAAAATTTGTCGACTTTTGTGAATAAAATCAAAAGTTGCAAACAGATTTTAATCATTTATGGCTTGTTTTGTTTGTAGCTTCGGCTTGTCACGAAAAAAAGTGTCAATTTCATGCACAGTGATATTAATAAAAATTTCATGTTGTAAAAATTCCTTCCTTCAGTAAAAAATAATTTAATGCAAATATTAAATTTTAATGCTTTTTCGTAATGTCACGCTTTTGATAATCATGGGTCAAAATTGTCCAACACTATTCTGTAGTCGGTACAAAATATTAAAACCAATGTACAGCATAGCATGTACAAATTTGATGTAAAAATCATTTCGAAACTTGCATAACACGCATTGACTTTGAACAGAATAACCCAATGTATGATGGATGGACGAACTTTCAACACTCGGCAAATTTTACCCACAAATGTTTTTTTTTAGTACAGGATAAGGGTTAAACAAATATTGTACAAATAAATAAACCAAGATGCTAGTCTTTTAAAAATCGGCGCAGTTTGTGTATAGATTAATTTGCCACTTTAGAAAAATTAAATGCTTTATAAGAGTAATATTATCAATCAGGTAGCTTAGCAGACCTGCAGTACTTAGGTACTTAAAGATAGTACTTGTGGTACGTTTCTGTTTATAATGAAGTATTTGTTATCTGTTCGAGAAAAAAGAAAAAGTAACGAAAAAAGTAATAAGACAAAGTCATCTAGTATATTATTTTTTGTCGTTTTAACTACAAAGAAGTAAAATTTTTGCAAATCCGACTACTCGTACTTCAAAATTCCGAAAACAAAAAAAATATATATTTTAGTTTTTTTTTACTCTAAATTAAAATGTGTTTTATGTTAAACGCCAAAAAGAAATTTACATTTTACAAGCAAATTTTGCCAAAAGTAAAAAAAAAACAAATATCCAACAACAACAACAAATATGTATAAAACTTTTTCTTTAATTCATTGATTATAAAAACAAAGTCATGGTGAGAGACCTGATGCTATTTTTTTTATTTGATACAGCTTGTATATTTTTAAACACAAAATTAAAAAAGACGGCTGTTGCCGACAGCTTTTTGCCTTTACATGCTAAAGAGTCCCAGTTGGAAATGTGAATTTGCACGGTTAAGAAAAAAAAAATTAAAGGAGGTTGTTTGAATTTCAGATAAAGGTTTAAATTAAAAACAGACTTTTTTTCCTCTATACAGCGCATTATGGGACAGGCGAGTAGTTCCAAAAACCTGCATTCAAATTTTGGTTTGGACACAAAAATTTAAAGTGGAATTAAATGAATAACTAAACGACAAAACTTTCACGAAATTGACTTATTGGGATATTAAACGAGCAATTGGTACATTTTTTTCTCGATTCCTTGGCACGTGCTCTTTAGTCTTGTACTTTATTGTAGTGTGTGAAAAATGTTAAGCAACATTCACTATATCATACGAAAAGTTTGACATGTGGGCTTTTTCACCGTAGAGCCTACTTTATAGAATGTAACTCCAGAAAGAAGTTAAGTTTGTATTTTGGGCCCATGTTGTTCAAATGTTTTTCTTTTTGTTGCTAAATGTACACAGAAAAAAATAAAAATTGATTTCAATTAAAAAATTTGTGATATTAATTAAAAAATTAATTAAATTTTCACCAGTAAACAAATTAATAGTATCAATTAAACCAGTTAATAGTATTAATTAAACGTTTAATTCACTTGATTAAACGTTTAATTCACTTGATTAAACGTTTAATTCACTTGATTAAATTTTTAATTAAAACTGACTATATTTTTAATTAATGCTTTAATTGGTGAAAAATTTTGGATAATTTTTTCTGTGTAGATCTACTTGAGCTTTACACCAAAAAACAAAAAAGTAAATAATATATGGGCATTTCCACAGAAATGTCAACCGCAGCCAAATAATTCAAAGTCTATAAAAGTATGTTGTTTTAACATATTTTTATAGGGAATCTATCAACTCTCAATGATTTAAACAAATTTTACATTTATTCATAACACACTTAAAAATATTCAAATGCAAAGTCGAACAACTGAAAAAGTTCTGTTTTGAACATTTCTATTGCACGTTTTGTTTTGCTACATTTGCTACCATTGCTTTTTAAATCTCAGTTTATATTCAAACAATACAGAAAAAATGTAAACGGAAGGATGCGATTGCCAGTTACGGCAAATTTTTTCTTTGCTTTACCGTATATTTCGATGTAGCGTGCGACATTGAAAAAGAACATTTGTTATCAGTGCGTCGAGGGTATTTGCACAATGCGTTTCAAATATTAGTAACAAACAGATATTTTTATTGCCAATTTAATTAAAAAAATTTTGCCGGAAAATAATTAGTGCTTTTTTCTTGGTACTTATTTTAAGTTTGTAGCGTGCGACATCGTAAGTGTAAAATGCATAAATTCAAAAAATTTTTTTCCTAAAATATCTTTATTTGCGATGGCCAACAACTATAAGCATCAAGGACATCTTATTCCATTAAAAAAACTTTATGTGAGACTAGCAATACTATTTTCAGTTTAGATAGTTTTTGTTCTACATTTGTATTTTTCAATAATTAGTATTGTGGTTATTTTGTTGAACTATTTATGGTTTTCAATCCCAATTTTTAATATTTTTAATTAGGCTTAAGTTCATCAAATTTAATTTTCATTAAATTATTTTTATGAAGAAAGGAATTTTACAACATGAAAATTAATTAAAATGTCATGGTAACCTGCCGGCCGCGTTTCGAGCCCCGGCCACGGTCAAAAATTAAAGATTATCAATAGCAATTTTAATTAATTTTCATGTTATAACTTAAGCCTAAATAAAAATATTAAAAATTTGGATTTGTATTTTTCTTTATAATTTTATAACTTTTGTTGAGAAAATGAATATATTGAATGAATTTAAAATAATGTCGAATCATCTTACGCATGTCTAATTACATAAAAAGTAAAAAACATAAACATAAAAGTATGATGGAACAATATGTCGCACGCAACATGTAGCGTGCGACAGTGATTAAAATTAAATAAAAAATAAACTCCACAATATTTTTGAATTAAATAAAAACCATTATTAAGATACATCAATGCATAACATTTTAAAATTAGTCGCATTTAAATATTTCATCAGGTTTCGCTGAAACCAGTGTTTGAACTGTTTGCCGTTAAAACAACTTCTGTTTTTGTTGCATGCAAATGCCTTGGGTTTTTTAATTTTCTTGAAAACGAACAATTGCTCAACATCAACCTAAGCACAAATTATAGTGCTACTCAAGAGCTATAAGTTTCGCCTTTTGTCAAAATAAGATTAATGTTTTGGTATATGTTTTTTTTACTTTTAAGGCGTACGAATGTAGCATTCGACATTGGAGAAATGCCCATATTTAAAAATTTTTTGAGAAACAATTTTAATTGCTTGATGGCGTGACGTTACAAAAGGTAGACTTTTCGGTGGAAATGCCCATTAGGTGTCCCTTATATTCCGAATTCAATATTTTTTTACGCATACCCTCTATTTTTTTCTCTTATTGGGTTAAAACGGTTGTATAAAAACTTTTTAAAATTTTAATAACATTAACCCTTTGCGGAATTGCAATCGAAAAATGTTGGTATATGGTACTATTTCGTTTTATAATAAGAAAACATATCCAACGGGTTGAATGAAATTTGGTAGATTTATAGTACATTCTTAAAAAAAAAGTTCACACGTAATTTTTTTATTCGTCTCGAAGCATGATTCTTAGGGTTATTGGTAAAAGTTGATTCAAACTCTAAAAATGTATTATTCACCGATTGGAAAGTAGCTTGGGTAATTTTTAGTACGCAAACAAATAATACACATTTTGGTCAATGGTGAAGAACCACGCTAAAGGTTACAAAATGATCTTAGCCCTTAACGAAATTAGTATCGTGCACGTTCTTTAAATCGAAATAAAATGGATTTTAAGTCAAACAAATTTTAAAAACGTGCCTTTAAAGAAAGTTCATAAAAATATTCTTTTTCATATACTTCACAATTAGAGTAGCAATTATCTTAACAAGAACAACTCTTCGGAACAAATCGAAATCTTATTCGATTTCAACTTCACTACATTAGGATTTCTAGAACATGCCGGTATACCATGAAAATCAATGGTACACCAATAATTTTTTCTGGTCCTCCGTACTTAAGAAAGATTCACGTTCAATGTAGTTGTTGAAAGTATATTAAAATAGATAATCATTCAAAACAAAAAACGGCAGAGATTTCCGAAGAGATGGTGTGGTTGCTATCGAAACATGTCAGATCAACTTGTCCGTAAACGTGGGTTCAATCCCATGCTCAGTTAAGAATGAAAAATGGTAAATAAATTTTAATTCATTTTATATTGTAAAATTCCTTTATAAAAATTATTTATTGAAAATTTAATTTAATAAACTTTATGAAAACCCAGTTCAAACAGTTCAGAAAAATAACCACATTTCTTATCATAAATTTTTTATAATTCAGAATGTATGAAATCAAGTAAATACTGATTATATTTCAAAAAAATATATTAGTTTCAAATCTTTTTATATAAAGGGAAATACTTCGAGGTGCCTGAGCCACTCTAGCACAAGATTCTGCTCTTACTTCCCTGCGGGAAATTTGTGTCAATTGGTCCAACGAACTGGTCCTGGGAGTTGAAAAAATAGAACCGGTACAAAAAGAAAGAACTCATGACCAATGAAAGGAGAACCAATAATGTAACTGGTTTATGAAGAACAAAAATTTAGAAAAAGTAATGAATTACAGTACAGTCTTCACCGGTGGTGTGACACATTTTTTGGTACTTTCTAAAATTTGGTTCTTGAAATTAATTCTAGGACTTGTTTTATTGAAATAATACTACAATGTAGTAACTGTCACTAAACAAGTCCATTGAGAAAAGATGTGTGACTGGTCATATGGTGTCAATTGAACCCCTCCAATGACAACCCCATGTAAAAGTGATAGGTCTTATCCATAGAAAGTGTTAAAACTAGAACCGGTCTCTACCACCCAAGACCTATCACGGGACTTCTTTGGTGTCAGTTTGCTTCCCTCTAGGGTTATTATACCCACACTACTATATGTAGAGAGGGTAATATGTGTTTGTGCTAATGTGTCTTACACATTTAAACATAGGCTCTAGACCCCGCTTTCAATGTTCCAGGAATCAATTTCAGGATCGATCTTACGAAGTCTGTCCTTCCATCTGGCTGGCTGGTTGTACAGGTCGCAATTTTGTAAATAATTTGATAAAATTTGGCACAAAGCCGAAGCCTTTTCAAAATGCTTGGAAGCGGTTTATAATTTTACATAGACCACAGACAAGCTTCCCAAAATACCCACAAACTGTCTTTTTTTATTGGCATTTAGGTTTGTTTGGTCCAAAAATATTTTGTGTCAACTTTAATCATCTTACCAAATTTTATTGGAATCGGTCCATGTTTGACAATGATTATTTCGCCTTCCTAATGTTACCTCAAATTCTTAGTCCACTTTTTAAAATAAAACTACTTAACAGTAGAATTTCAAGCTGAATTTCCGTTTGTACGTCACAATCCTTAGAATAATAACGAAGTTTGAAAGAATATTTGTGTTGTTTTAAACAGAGCAATGCAAACATATGAAATCTGGCTCTTTTAAATTAAATACAAATTTTCATATTTATTAATAATTTAAATAATATCTATACCCAAAAAAACCAAAATAAAAAAATTTTATAAAGCAAAAAAAAAAAAAAAAAAATATAGGTAACACCAAAGCCTGTTGGGTATTTATATACCCATATACCATTCCAGGAATGGAAAGAGGTAAACATTTTTTTCACTCCAACCAACTTCTCCGGACCCCCATACTTAAAAATTTAGGTTAAATCTTAGGAGCCAATCTAAGGGCAGGCATAAATGGGTTTATAAACAACGCTACTGATTAGGATCCATAATTTGACATCTATACATTAAGGGCTCTGATAACAAAATTGCTTTACAACTTCTATTGAAGGGTATAAAAATTAAAAAAAAATCGCTATTATAAAATTTTTTTAAGATAGCAACATACTTTTAGAAAATATTAAAATATTTAATGAAACGGCGAAAAAAAAATTAGAATAATGTCATTAATAGTTTGAAAAAAGTTTGTCACACAAATATTTTATTAGGAAAGTGCAAAGAAATTTTTGGCTTTCAAAAAATTTTCAATTAAATTCCAAAAATAGAGGATTTTTAAATTTTACAGTACACAAATTGAAGGAAACAGAGTAGAGTTCAGGTAAGTTAGGTTGAAAAGAAAGGGAAGATGCCATCACCCACACACATTTGGATATATACCTACGCCAATTTGGCATATTGTGCGCTCTAAATGTAGAGTTTGCCCCACCCATAATCCCAGAACCAAACTCAATACTAGCTTAAGAGCATAGTCGCCGTTATAAAGGGTTTTTAAAATTTTCCACTCCATTTCCTGTGCCCTTAAGAATTCCAAAATAAAATACTAACAAAATCAGCCACGAAAAGTCAAAATTTGATTATAAAATTGAAACAGATCGGAGATGGTAGTGCTAGAAAACTTAACTGGCAACATGCTTTATTTTTTGCGAAAACAAGTTGTTTTTGTTTTTTCTTAACCTATAATTAATGTTAGGAGAATTCCAACCAATTGTAGTGGGGAATGTAAAAAAAGATTAACTTACTGCTTATTGTTGATGTTTTTGTTTAAGCTTTAATATTGTAATAATTCTTATTCGCTTAACAGTTTTAATTGTATAATATCTTTAGTTTTTAATCCAAATTTTTAATATTTTTAATTAGGCTTAAGTTCATTAAATTTAATTTTCATTAAATTATTTTTATAAAGAAAGGAATTTTATAACATGAAAATTAATTAAAATAGTTATTGATAATCTCTTATTCTTTACCGTGGCCGGGATTCGAACCGCGGCCGGCAGGTTTTTTAATTAAAATATTCAAAATTTGGATTAAAAACCATAAATAGTTCAACAAAATAACCACAATACTAATTGGCCCATATTCATAGTCAAAATAAAGTCGACTTTAAGTTAAAACAGGCTTAAAACGGATGTCAATAACATTGTTCTAAAGTGTACTTTAGAAAAAGACGACTTTATTTTTGACTATGAATATGGGCCATTATCTTTAGTTTTTCTAAAATCTTTGAATGAAGTTTCCTGACGATCTGGCCTAAGCAACCTCAACAAAAAATTTCAGTGTATTTATCATATATAAAAAATTGGAAATTCAGCACGTCATACAGAAATCTTAATAAAAACTTAGATTTATCAATTAAAATTTTGCTTAACACCGAAAAACATTTTACAATTAATTATTAAAAAGCATTTTAAGTAGCCATTTTAGCGTGTCAAACCTAAATAAAGTTAAGTAACACTAATTTTCCGGATGGGTACTTTCGATTCCACTTTTGTTTTTGGCGTTGTTTGTTAAATATTGACACAAGCAAAATAAAATTAAAGCTTTTTGTTATTGCCGACTATTGATGATGTTGGTTGTCAGTGTATTCTTGTCACTTTTATTAAGTTTTTTTTTTTATTTTTTGCTGATGTCACTTAAATGTAAATTGTTTGAAATTAGTTATGGTTTGTTGTACAAATAATTTGTGTTGTATGTTAATTTCTTTGAGATATACACGTAACAAAATATGTTACCCATTCATTCCCCTGCTTGCACCAACAAACATTTATCTACACGTCCTCTCTTCGTACAAATTGTGATCTGAAAGCAAAATACAAAATTTAAAACAAAATCTAAAATTAAAATTTGAGTAACAAGTGTTGGTAGCAGAGCGAAAGAAAAGTTGTAGCAGTGATGGCTTTTTTTTAAATTTTTATTTATTAATTTTTTATTATTTCTAGAATTGTTTAGTGTTGCTGTTATTGCTGTTGATGCTGGAATAATCTTTCTTATGAACGAAAAATTTAATTAAACTTTTTTTTCAGTTTATTAAAGGCTCAATTCAATGTGAAAACAAATAAAGGTGCTTAAGAAAATTATTAAAAAAAACTTTTAAAAAGTTGAAGTCCTTTTAAATAAGATAATAATTTTTAAGGAAAGAAAAAATTACCCAGCGGCAAGTTTCAGGCCTTTCTGAAGGCCTCTATACTCCTATCTAAAAGATTCGCTTCTTATGAAATCCTGCCTTCAGAAGTATGCCTTATAGAAGGTTGAAGTATATTTTTGAAAGACCTTCCAAAATATTCAGTCGACATTCGCTACTGCCTTCTTTAAGAAGGAGTTGTTCAGTTTAATTTTTTAGTGACCTTTCTGACTCCCTTCTCTGGGAAGGGAAAGAAGTTGTTAATTTTTTATACTTTTTTTTTTGGTCTCCAACATTCCTAAAATCTATTTAATACATTTCTTTGCGCCTGATCTTGTTTTTATAACGGTTTTTAATTTTTTTGATGTCTCTAAAGGCCTCGTAACTCTTATGTAAACGTATACGTTGCGGATCACTTGTTCCCTTTTTCTTACCAAGCATGTATAAATGAGTACACTTAAGTAAAAGTAATATTGCGCTGTGGATGAACCTGATCAAATTAAAATTTTTCTCCGTTTTAATGTAACATGACCCAATTCCGCTAGCTCGAAATATTTTGAATGTTGGCGGCCATACCCGCTTAAGGATGAAATATGGCTGGGCTTATTTGGTAAGAAGAGCGCTAAGCACCTTTGTGGACAAGAACCATGATTAATAGAAATTACGTCCGCCATTTGGCAGGACGTAAACTTAAGAATTAAATTAAGGTTATGTTAGGTCGAAAGGAGGACGAAGCTTCAAAGATGCAACCTCAAATAAGTATGATGTAAGTAAGAATGATGTAGCATCTTTGATGCTTCATCCTTCTTTCGACCTAACCTAACCTAACCTTTTCAAATAAAGAATTGATTAAATTTTGTTATTTCATATTCTTGATATATGAAGATTGTGATTATTAAAACTAGTAAAATTGTTATTTCATGCGAAAATCCAAAAAAAAAAAAAATAATTCCTTAAATGAGCTTTTAATCAAATAATAACCAAATATCGTATTTTCATATTAAAAATACATAAATAATTAAAATGGCTAAAAACTCCTTAAATAAGCGTTTATTGGGTAAAATTGTTATATGAAAAAAAACATTTGGCTGTGACTTTCAAGCGAAACAATAAGTTTTTTTTATCACTCATATTTTTAATCAACAATCAATTTTTCAAGGAACATTTTAATCGCTTGTTATACCTTCAATAAGTTTTTAAAAGAAAAATTCGCATATTTTGTTATCAATCGTATTTTTTATGCGAAAATTAAGGATCACGCATAAAAAGAAAAGTAAAAAAAACTCTGCATAAAAAATTATAAAATGGTTTATATCAAGGCGAATTCATACAGGTGACCGCATCATGAGAGCGTTAATTAATACGAATTTTGTAATTGGCAAATTTTTCATATTTGATAAATGCACTAAAATTTATTGTTGAGGGAAAGCTAGCTTCTATGCGCATTTCACTAGTTGTTTAGGCCAGCTCATCAGGAAACCTTTTCCTTAGATTTTAGAAAAGCTAAAAAAATTATACGAATAAAACCCTAAAGCGAATAAGAATTTTAAACACTCAAAGTTTTACTTGTTACAATATCAAAGCTTAAAAGTAAGAGTGAAAATTATTTGTTGAAAATATAAAAAAATGATTTTTTTTGTTTATAAAATATACACAATTGCTTTAGAAGGTAAATCTTTTTCCTGTATTTCAAATTTAATGTGGCTCCACTTATTCCTAACGCCTATTAAAATCCTTGTGTTTATATTTTATGTTCACTTCTCTTGTTTTTTAACATTTAAATAAGTTTTTTTTTCCAGTATTTAAAATGTCACCTTTATGAATTCGCCTTGCTTTATATCAAGGAATCTTGGAATTGTTTGTTATAAATTGTAAAAATTTAAAAGATTTTGTTATTCGTGCTTAATTCCCAATTTTTATTCTTGATAAAAATATTGAAACTTATTGTTGATGGGATAAGCTATTCATATTTCTTTAATAATAAACTGGCAAGTGCGCGGCCTAAGAAAACTTAACTGGCAACATGCTTTTGCATGTTACAACTACAATCAATGTTGGAAGAATTCCAATCAATTGTAGTGGGGAATGTAAGAAGAGATAAACTCACTGTTTATTGTTGATGTTTTTGTTTAAACTTTGATATTGTTACAAGTAGAACTGTTGCTTATGATTCTTATACGCTTAACAGTTTTATTTGGTTTAATATCTTTAGTTCTTCTAAAATCCTTTTGGATGAAGTTTCCAGATGATCTGGCCAGTGATATGCGCATAGGAATAGCTTATCCCATCAACAATAAATAAATTATATCCAACTTTTTTACAATAAAAAATGGAGATTTTGCATTCTTACCATTGAACTATGTATTTATGTCTCTGAATCAGTGATGCCAACTTTTTGAGAGCAAAAAGCACTTTAAAATTTAAAAAAAAGTACTAAAAAGCACTTTTTTGAACAAAAAAAGCGTAAAAAAGCCCTTATCCATTTTTACAATTTAATTAAACACAAAACAAGATGCCTTCGGCTGTGCCGAATATTAAATACCTCCAAAATTTAAAAAAAGGCGACGGCGTAGATGGGGGACCATTTTCATTTAAAATTAAATAATAAATATATTTACATTTGTATATAAAAATTTTTAAATGTATTATTTTTATCTTTAATAAATCATTTGGAGTTTGAATTGGCCATAAAACAGTTTAAAAGTAAATCAGTGCGAGCTCGATTTTCGTAGCTCGAAAAATACGGTTTCCGACTGCATGTTTTAAACTTTTGAATACGTTTTTTCTACATGACTCAAAATCGTTGTTTAGTTTTCCATTTTCAATTCTTAATATTTTTCAAGCCATTTTCTATTTTTGAAACAGTGCCTGCATCTTTAAAAAAATGTTTACCGGAAACAAATACATCGTTTTTATTACGATTGCTAAATATGTTGTGAACGCTTAAAAGTGCAACGTTTTGAAAAATTTCCAAGTTTCTAGGAAGCCTAGCTCAAACCTCGTAAATAAAGTTTTTGGTAAAACGAATGCAACTTTCTTTTATCACTTTTTTTATCATTTGAAATCTTAAAATCTTTACAGGCTTTCTCAAAATTGTATTCTCTATATAACCGAAGTTTTAAAAAATGGTAAAAAATAAAAATTTTAAAAAGCATTAAAGGCACTAACGAAAAATTAAAAAAGCACCAAGTTAGTGCTTTTCTTAGTTTGGCACTAAGGATACAATTTTGGCGTTTTGAGGCATCAAAAAGCACCATAAATAGTGCCAAAAGCACTACGTTGGCATCACTGATGATGCTTGAGAAAAGCCTAGAAGAGTTTGCGAATACTACTTAAAACATAAATACAAATAATACGCAGTTGGTTAAAAAAGTATTCGCTGTGTTAACAGAATAGTAGCAAAATGGTTCAGAGCCAAAATTATATGTAGATTACATAAAAGGCACTTAAAAGCACTGTGAGAAATTGTTAAAAACACTATAAATACCCGCTTTTCAAAAACGGGTGTTTAACAAAATTTCGGGTATCGCATAAGCAAAAAAGCACCAAAAAATACCCGAAAGGCACCAAAATGGCAACGCTGCTCTAAATGTAAAAATAACATTTTTAGAAGTAATTTAAAAAAAACTGTTTTTGTAGGTATTCAAAGCGTACTTCTTTTGTATGTATTCTTAGAGTACTTTAATAGAAGCCCATTTTACAGTACAAATTTGTAATGCCTTTCAACAGTCCTTTTTTAAAATGCGTTCTTAAAGACATGCATCAGAAGGGCTAACAAAATACTTTCTTTTGAAAGGCTTTTAGAATTCCTGTAAGAAGAAGGGAGTGTGGAAGGAATTGCTTTCGATGAAAACCTGTGTAAAAAATCAATGAGTATGGAATGCGACGAGGAGAGCTTGTGTCTGCTAAATAATGCCTCTTTACTCATTCCTTTTACCGCTGGGTATTGATAAATTCAAAAAGGTTAAATCGTATTCATAATGAAGGAAATAATTTCCTCGTGTGTTGACACTGAAAGCGACGTTAAATGATTCTTAATTCATATTTGCAAATTAATCCCAAAACATATTGTTTGCGCTTTTATTCAAAACCTATATAAAAAATGTCCATAAAATTCTTTAAAAAGAATGATGACATATTTCGCCATTAGTCCCAAATAAGGTCCCTCTACTTTATTTAATCGATATCACCAAACAAATTACTATTTTACGGTATTCACTACTGTTCTTTTAAAGAGCACAGCTGACAATATTCCCAAAATGTGTAGGGTGTCACCGAGATGACACGACTAAATAACAAAAAAATTAATCTATATATCGTCACCTGAAAAGCATAAGGCTCTATTTGAAATTTTTGTTTTGTTTTGACAATTGATTATCTTGCATGTTATGTTTACTGCTAGTTAGGTCTTTTAGCGTTTTCCAAATAATCCTTTGTAAATAGGGCCTTTTGTTTTTTGCTTATAAAATCGCAAATTTTATTCGAAATATTCCTTGCAATACACCAGAATCAATGAAAAAGTCAATTTTAAATTTTTGGTTAGTTAGGGCCTTTTGCGTTTCAGGTCTTGCAGAAGAGCAAACTCAAATCTTCGCATATTTTTGTTTATTAAATCTAATGGATATTCTGTGTATTTTGTTGTTAGATTTAACAAAAGGGCCATGATATCTTGCATCTGCTTTTTCGCAAGACCATTTGTATCAAACACTGCACTCCCCTATTATAACAATGACACTATCCAAGCACGTGTCTATGTACATATGGACATACGCCACGTAAGAGCCTCCCTCGCTTCGGCGTCATAAATATAAAACTGTCGTTCTATTCACAGCTTACAATTTACCATTTATACTGGCTGCGAAAAACCTTTTTCCCTTGTTGCGTTTTCGCTTTTATGTCGGCACATTTTTAGTGTAAATATTTGTGTATCTTGTATCTTACAACATCTAAATTGTTTAGAAGACTAGAAGGCTCTTGTGTGAAATAGTAGAGATAGCCGAGATTTATTTGATGTTTTTGTGGTCCCACCATAAATTAAAACTAATTTAACCCAGCAGTAGGCAATACAAATTAAAACTAAAGGCAAACTATTTGATACGCAAAATATACATTATGAGTTTTTCGTACTTCACGTAACTTAAAGAGTGTAAGTTTTATGAAACATTATCTTGACATATGCTAATTCAAATCTATACAGTTAAACGAAAATACACGAATTTATGTTTAAATACTGGCACCCGCATAATTAGATAAAAATGTCATAAAATTGTTGGGCAAATGTATTAGTAAACAGGGTGAGTTTTTGTGTGCAAGCAAAAAGGCTCAAAAAGAAAAAGAGGAAAGATATACAAATATGAAAGACAAGTACGATTTCTAAAAATCTGTGCCGAATAATTAATACTGTCTATCAAGAATAAGAGTTTGTTAGGAGCAGGGTTTAAATTTGATCTGTACACACACAAAAAAAGAGACTTTAATTCCCAAAAAATTTGATTTTGATTCAAATAGAATTAACATTCGGATTGTGCCCAACAACGTTTTGCATTTATAACAACAAGTTTATTTCTGTTGTCCCAAGGTGTAAATTTTTTGTTGAGGCAAAGTATAAGAGTTTGTTAGGAGCAGGGTTTAAATTTGATCTGTACACACACAAAAAAAAGAGACTTTAATCCCAAAAAAATTTGATTTTGATTCAAATAGAATTAACATTCGGATTGTGCCCAACAACGTTTTGTATTTATAACAACAAGTATATTTCTGTTGTCCCAAGGTGTAAATTTTTTGTTGAGGCAAAGTTAAAAGTGTTGCTTTAAATGTCATACTTGTTGCCCCAATGGATACTGAACCTTGTCGCAACTGCAAAAGTTGTTGGCTCAACAGTTCAATATACTTTTGTTATAATATAAATGAAAACATTATTTTTAATTTGAGAAAATTTATTTTTAAATTTTTGCAATTTTAAGATTATTGTTTATATTTATTATATGGCCAATCGTATCCTTTTGGACTTCAGGTATAGATGGTTTTGCTGCCTTGTTGATGCGTGGAGGAGTTATTACCGCATGTAGTAAATAAAAGAAATAAAGATGTCGCGAATCTGTAAAAATATTTTTCTTGCAATAAATTAGAGAAACGATATGTATATCAACTTACCAAGATTTTCTGCCGATTTATATTTTTCAAAACACTGAAATTTAATATTTGTTTTAATTATTTTAAAACTAAAAAATTCATTTTTCACTAGTTTCTCACAGACAAACGAATCAATACTGATTGCAATGATAATGAAGTACCAATCATGTCATTGCCAAGTGCAAATTTTTTTACGACTTTATTATTTGATTCAAAAAATAAATATTTTATGGCAACAAAAATTTCAGAGGAAATTCTTTAACGGCAAAAGTTATTTTATTTGTAACAAATAATTTTGCTGTTAAAAAACTTCAAATACTTTCATGTTGTTGCGGCAAAAAATATATTGTTGGAAAGTTTTTTGCGACTAAAGGATTTTATTTTCTCCAACAAGTTTTGGTTTACCCCAAAACAATCGTCAAATGCTTAAACTATTTGTGTAATAAATTATTAACCAACCTTTGTAAAATCTGATCTAAGTGTGTAAATTTGTTCCGGTTTAAGGCGTATTAAGGAGTATATTTCTAGCCATACAAAACTAAATTTGACCAAAATTCATTAATAATCATTATTCGTTTCGGATAATGGAGGAGGCTTCAAATGCGGCATGTGATAAATAGAGTTAGGAAAATTTCTTGTCATATGAAACTAAGTATTAAATTTTACCACTATTAATTTCATTAGCTGTAGCTGGTTACCTTAAGGACTTGTAAGTCTGGAGCCCCAAAACGTAAGTTATGTCTAGGTGGACAATATACTGATGATAACGCGATTTTGGAATCTGTAAGATTTATAGAAGTATCCTGGATACAATCTTCGTTGATCTTTGGCATTAGAAAGTGTCTGACGTGTTTGTGCACAATAATGGCTGTGGCACCAAAAGCCCGTCCGCTCGGATGTTTTGTGCCGTATGTGAGGTACCCATTTACCCTAAAGCAGTTTTTTAGAATAAATGGGTTTCAGAGACGAAAAGCACGTCGATTTCGTGCCTCTGAAGTAAATCTGCTACTTCGTACTTATGTTGGGAGAGCCCGTTTTAGTTCCCGAAACATATTTTAACCTCGAGGTTCTTTTAAGTGCAAGAAGACTCTACTACCTCTATAGTTAACCGCGTGGTTTTCGTTACAGTTACTGCATTCCCTTACCATTGGGTCAAGTTTGAAGTGACTGCATTCCAAAGTTTTATATGCGTCACCACAAACCACAGGTATGCGAGGGATCTTGCTATATAATTTTTCATGCCCGTACTCCTGACAATTGGTGCATTGCGTTTTAATGGCTCCTCTAAAGTTATTCTCCTACTTATGAGGTATCTCATGTTGTAAATAGGATGAACCGAATTTATAAATTTTAGTAGCGATGCATCAAATGATATCTCGATACGGTATTGGTTGATGAACTTTGTTCCTGTTCAAAATATTATGAACAGATCTCAACTCATACCCCTCAAACTCTAAGGCAGATCTTATTTCCTCTGTAGGAACAGAACTATCTATACCTTTTATGACCATAGTCAAACCCTAAGCACTTTTTAGTTGATAAGTATAGTAAATTTTCTTTACTGCATCGAGGTGTTTTGAGATGATACGAAAGTTCATTTTAGTATGGATTTGGATCTTGGTCTTTTTGATTTGCCCTCGTCGTGTTAAAACGACATAAAAATTATTTTTGCCCACAAGTTCGGACAACATGTTTACTATGGTAGTATATGTTTCCTCTCGCCGATAAATAGGTGGAGGTTTGGCTTTCTTACTTATTGCTTCACTAGCTGATTCTGCTACTTCGGCGTCAAGAATGGAGAGTGCAGCAAATCTATTTTGGCTTGTTGGCAAGGAGGCTACGTTAGAGCTTTTGTATTGTTTAGGCATGCGATCCTGGTGCGTGGACCTAGAACTAGCCTTTCTCATGGTTATAGTGATATAGCTATCCATACCTGCTTGCACTTTTGTATTTTTGGGCACAGCTTCAGTGTTTATTGCTGCTAAACGGGATATAGATGGTTCTTCGTTGGTGTTCTTCTGAAATGAAATAGCCACTACTTTTGTTAATAGTAAGTGAGATTTAACATGGTCTTTATATCACAAAATAAAACAAATTATACTGCTAGACATAGGAAAAAACTGTTTTATGAAAGATGCTGTATTATAATCAAAATAAATATTGGATTTAGAGGAATTTATATATCATGCTTGTCCCATTTTTTTTGTAAAATATTTGCCAAATGTGACCGTAGCTTAATATGCATAAAACAATTAATTGAAGAGTTTTAGTTTTAAGAATCGCATGAAAGAAAGTATGGTTTGGACTACGGCCGCACAGTACTTTGTTCCATATACAAAAATAAGGTGAAACAATGTTGTTCCAATGTTTAAAGAAATTACTGTACTGTATTCGTATCTAAATGAATAACATGTAGGAAGAACCTTTTTTATGTTTAATGCGTTTCGCCGCTGCTAGAGGTCGCTAAACTTGTCCTAATTTTTAATAAAAGTTTACAAGAAAAATTAAACTTAATACATGTACTAGGAAAAAAATCATTAAAAATTTATTTTAAAGAAGTACCACAATTTTTAAGTTAGTATTTGGTAAAAAAGACATTCTTCTTTGATATGAGCCCACACTTTATTCAAAGTATGTATTAGTAATGCTGTAGACGAATCTTAAAAAAGTGTGGCCGTAACTAAAAAGTAAAAAAAAATTTTTATGGACAAATAAAAAACTGAGTGAATACTTTTTTCAATTTTCTCTGCCGTTTAATAAACCAAGTGTCCGCCATCAAAAATCATAAGAGAAACTTACCACATTTTAGTTCTAACTTAGACATATATAATCTTTTTTAGAGGCCCAAAACGCAAAGAAAAAAATTTACCACATTTTGAGTTTTAGTGTAATTTTTTGTGCTTTTTCCGGAACACCAAATTGTACTTGTTTTTTATATTTTTGTATGAAATATTTTAATTATAAAAAATATAAATTGTTTGTATTTATTATATTGTGATAGATTTGGTAATATTCAACAATTCAACATAAAAATTGTTGCCGAATTAAATTTTTTTAAAAAAAGGAATATAGTAGCTACATGAATCCTTTGACGGATTTTTTTTTTCAAAACTTGAAATATTGTTTATTATTATCATATATACTTCCATATTATTAGGCTGGGTCAACTCCTTCTATTTTTGCACAATTTTGTTCTACATCAAAGTATTGTAGGCCGGACTCTCAAGGATTTTTTCATCTATTGTATAACCAAAACCATCTTCGCTAACCAAAGCATCTAAAATCGACCTTGTGACAACCGAAAGCCGGCTGCGCGAAGAAACTTTAGTTAGCTAAGCCGGTGTTTGTTATACCATAGAGAAGAAAGTTCTTGTTCACAAAAATACTTTCGTCATAAATTTAAAAATTAAATATTCCCTCAATTTCATATAAAAAAATCACCCAATTAAAAACATTTAATAACACCCCAAACAAAATGAAATGATTTCCCAAGAATCGTTGTTGTTGCTCTCTGTACAAACTTTGAGCGGACATTTAGGCCCTAATTTTGTAAAACACAACGCACGCCAAAGTATTATATTAAAAGCAAAAACAAATTAATAAATATTTTGTAATTCTGTTGTTGCTTTGTACAGAAATTGATGTACCATTTTAAAATTTCCAACGCCACAAGCAATCAGGCGTATGAAATCTTAAAAACCAATGTGAATTTCTGTTAAAGGCAACAACAAAATTACAAAATATTTATGAATTTGTTTTTTGCTTTCAGTGTAATTCTTTGTCGGTGCGTTGTGTTTTACAAAATTACGGCCTTCATTTTTTTTTGGGGTTATTTCATGCCGCCTCCATTACAAAGTCATAACACAAGTTGCCAAAGTCCAAATTTGAGTAAATGCATTTGGAAAAGTTGTACCCCTCTGTAAAGGGCGGAGGCTACGTTGCGCTGCTGTCGTTCTTCAGGTTACGGCTACCTCCATGGAAACGTTAGCAGTATATGTTGATTAGAAACAGCACTTAGGGAGATCTGCCAGCAGTGCAGCAAAATCCGCCCTTAAAGCTGAGCTTTTAAGAAATTCCTTCGAGCAATTTCGGGTTAAGCCTTTAGTCACGAAGTGATTCACGAAGGAAGCTCACTTATAACCATTCCAGGACCAAAATCCCAGCTACTGCTGGTTCCAGAGGTTCCGTGATCAATCTATGAGAAAAAAGGTAGACCTGCCATTTTGGCTTGTGATGTAATGTAGGTGATGTAACACTAAAAAAGGAAATTCGGAAGATAGCTTCTAAAGTCCTAAAAAAACAAGGACATGTTCTAACAAATACTTCCCTAATTCCAGCAGCGAACTTTAACTTACATATTCATAGAAATAGATAACGGTTTCTTATTGTATTTGTGTACATAAAATCCATCCCAATCGTATAAAATACAACCACGCGGTTGTAGAATTTATCTAACAACAAGCTTCTGACATTGTTTGATTTTCTTCTTTTTTGCATTTTTTTTTTTTGCTGTTTTGCTATTTTTCGTTTTCGCTGTTGCATTTTATAATCCTTCAAGTAAGTTGCATCCTTTTATTTTTATGTTCATTTTCTCTTTACTATTCGTATTTGTGCCCTTAGAGGTTAAAATGTATAAAATAAAAAGTATAAAAAGTCTCATACACACTCACACACACACACGCGCATACACGGTTAGAGCTACATACATAAATAGAGAAACTATAATGAAGATAAAACAACGAAGAAGAAGAAACTATAAATGTTTTTCTAGTAGAATGCCCCTGTACAAGGGTTTTGTTTCTGCTCCAATGCCAGCAGAGAGTGTACCAAGGATTATGTATAGGGTGGCCGTAAAGAAACGAAGGAATTTGGCTTCCTTAATTTTAAATTTATTTATTATTTTTTTTTTTACATTTCATAGATGAATGTAGAATTCAAGGTATAATTCAAACATAAAGAAATAACGTCGCATAAGTCCCGGTAATCCTTCTCATAAGACATTTTCCATGTTTTTTTTAGATTTTCGAAGATATAGCTCGAATAATTTTCTTTTGTTGGGGAATTTGACGATTTCAAAAAAATATAAAAAAAATCATTTTATACCAATAAATTTATGGAACATTTAATATTCTTTTTGTTTTTGGGTCACCCTGTATCACTTGTTTAGTTCAGTTCAGTTTAGTTTTAGCTTAGTGTTGTGTAAATGACGCAATCAAAATTCCAAGACCTAGAAAAAAATGGAACATTTTAACAAACTATTTTTGTTCAAAATAACGTAAAATATATTGTATAAGGAGGAATAAAATTATAACAAAAAAACAACACACAGAAATTGAAGTGCTAGAGCTTACGAACAAAAAATAACTTTTACAAAGAATGTGTTTTTAATTCCTTTGCAACAAGCAACAAGGTAAATGATGGTAATGACGACGTTCAAGATGATGATGATGCCATGAATACCTTCTCGAGAGCACTTTACAATATTCTGGTTAACAAAGTCAAAAACAAGAATTTTTCTTTGAAAGTGGTAACAAGAAAGTAGTAGTATATTCAATGTAAGCTGAAATTTATAGATTTCTTAAATCGAAAGCTTCCAAAAACAAAGTGATCTTGTTTATTGGCTGGTTCTTTAGAAGTTCCAGCTTTTTTTTCAACAAATGGATCCACTTTCATTTATTGTTAAGGATATAATTTTTTTTTTCGTCGAAAAGTGGAGAGATCTGGCAAAAATTATCAGTACATATCAGAGAGTTTCTTACGGCGTTAAAAACCTAGGAAATGTTTTTGCATAAAAATATGTGTTCGTTATGCAGAAAGTTACTGTATTTGTTAATAATAATAATGCGAACTTGATCTTTCTAAAAGCCCAAAATTTATAAAAATTTACTGAACCCTGGATAACTACTGTTCGTCGAATCGACGAAGCTCATTTACTCTTTATCATAAAGCTTTTGCATATATATTTAACTTGCGCTCTTTTTTGAGCAACGTTAGACGATTACGAAAGCTTTAAAAAGTTAATTAATTTGAATTTCGTATCGAATTTTTGAGAGAGAAAAGAACTTGTATTTTATTTTTTTTAATAAAATGCTTAACGGAAAAAACATTTGTTGATTTTCATTTTTAAAATCGTTCCACTTGATTTTTTTTTTTAATAGTTTGTCGATTCGAAGAAGAGTTATCTTAATGTACTAAAGTAAAGAGTAACCTTCCAGTGTTAATGGCTTAAAACAAAGAGATTTTTTGTTAAAATGAAGACCACTCGAGGAAGCCACCAACGTTTTAGAATATTAAACTACAGGCGTTTATTTTAGAAATACTTATGTGAATCAGTAGAAGAATCTTAAGAATAAGATCAAAGGAAAATACGTGCTAATTTGGTCTTATTCCATTCAGCTTTAATACCCAGTGACAACATAACATCCGTATGCGAACACCCAAACGTGTTTCCAGTTATGGAACTTTTTTTTTTAATTTCATAAGCTATTTCGCGAAGTTCTATGCTTGTCTGCAGGAAAGAAATCAGAGCCTCTGGTGGGAATCGAACCTGCAACCTCGGCGCTGCTAGACAAGCTAACTACCAGCTAGTCCACCGGGGCACTGGAACCATCTATACAACATTTACAAAAGCTGCTTCCTTTGAAAACGAACAGCCTACAGTTTTGGAAAAAAGTCCCTAAAAAGGAAGATTTACGATCTATTTCATAAGACTTGAGTTTTATGTACAGCCTTCACGTTTAAATTCTCAAAATAGAACTTAGTTCAGGATCGTAACGGAACAGAATCTTAGTAAAATCTGCCAATTTTAAGCCCCTAAAATGTTAAGTGTGTTAAACAAGATTTAAAACAAAATGTCAAAAGGCCTTTTGACTCTTAAGCACAACTCTCGAAAGGAACAAAACCGACAATTTATTGAATTGACAAATTATTGAATTCAGGATATTGATTGGCAAATAAAGTGAAACTGAGAGTTATCGAACCCCGATTTAAGCTGAACAAAATGGTTTCTGCAACTAATTGTGAAGGGAAATAATAAGTGGGACTTTTAAGAGAATACGAAACTTAGAATGGCAACGTCGCCTTTCGATGAAGAGCATTAGATCTTAGACAAATTAAATGCAACAAAATTAAATGCTACATGAAGTGAAATCCAGAGTTATGAAAAACCTATTTTGCAATAAGAAATTAAATCGTTAAAAAAGTTTCTGAAAAAAGATTAAAGGGAATGAAATGCGTGATCGTAAGCGACCAAAGATAGAACTTTATATAATTTTTATAAATATATGGTAAATTCAGAAGAGCATTTTGTATTATGGTTAGCTGAAGCCTGGGGTTCTAATGGAAAAGTAAGATGAATGCAACTGAACCATTTTTTGTACACATAGGCAATCCTTTTCAAATGTCAAACTAACCCACCGTCCAGTATAGACTTGGTGTTCCCTGTCAACGCTAACGAGGCTCTGTCGACCGACCTAAGGCGGTATAACCTCCCCAACCGGGTGGTACCCACTAGTCTGCCTAGAGCCCGCTGGCAGCCTCAGCAACAGGATCGAATGCGTTAGCCCAATCAACTATCCATCTTAAGCCAAAAAAGTTTACCGAAACCTTAAGAAATAATTGAGGCTCCTTTTACGATCGACGGTAACATAGATGTATAAAACCTGATCAGACTATATCTAATTATCCGTAAAAACACGTCTAAAACACGATATCTTTTGTTCTTATGTTACAACAAATATAAAAATGTTACCCCACCCTGCCATTGTCCTTTTAAACTTTCTTTGATTTAAGAACATGAAAAGTTCTTATGCGATATCCTTATATTACCTTAGATGTAGGAAATACTCAAAGCTAACGACTGCCAATACATTGCATTAAGATACATATTCATATTCTTTACAACAAATTTTTAAAAATGGTAAGAACATATCGTTACTTTAATATAGAAAAGCCCTAACTAACATGTTCCTTACTTTACAGGAGAAGGAAAAAACTTAATAAAAATTATAGTCTAGTAGTCGCGATTTTTTTTAAAAGCACTTTTTTATTAAACTCTCTAAACAATTTAATAAAAAACTGCGTTTAAAAAAAAATCGCAACTACGATATTACAATTTTTATTAAGTCTTTTCCTTCTCCTGTAAAGTAAGGAAAATGTTAGTTAGGGCTTTTCTATATTAAAGTAACGATATTTTTACCAGCAACATTCCATAGTGCTTGCTGAAACATTATCTCCCCAATGTAGGGTGTTTTAAAATAAGGACCCCCCAACAAAAAATTTTATAAAAACTATGTTAGTATGAAGCTATGATAAAAATTAAAGGTTAAGCCATCCTTATGCTCTTGCTGTAGTTGCAATTTCTATTGTACCTCTTTTAACATGTACGTTTACCACTTTGAAGTTGTTGGTTTTGGATTGCTCTCAGATACTTATTTCTCCAGTGGCCTTGCAGAGTGTCACAGGCAACAGGGAAAAACATTAAAAAAGTACAATTTTTTTTTTAAACTTATTTCAATAAGTTTCAGCATGCTACCACCCCATCTTAATTGACTAACTCAGCTACTTATTCACTCAGTTGCTCCCTCGTTTAGCTACTCACTCACATTTTCATTTAATTCTTTACGTTTTTACAATCGCTGCAACAGATGCTACTAATAGAGTTGTTTATTTCAATTTAGTTGATTTTAATTTAAATTAAATTTCTCTTCAATAAACTTTTATTATTACACTGCAACTTGTGGCAGAATGTAGGAGGCACTTAGTAGCAGAAAAAGAAGGTAAGGTTATATTAAAATGAACATACCTTAAAGAAAATCCTATTCAAGCTATAGCTTCAGTTCACAATTTACAATTCTTTGAACTGAGGCAAAAAGGTCTTAAGTCAGAAACTACCCAGTAAAAAATGTGCTCCAAAAGGAGCAGGTTTTATGTATGAATTCATACCTCAAATCGCTTCAAACCTGCTGATGGGATGCCTGATTTTTGTATCGGGTGTTCCTGCTTTGGAGGACTTTTTCGTCGAAATCTACTCACAAAGTAGATTTTGTTTTGTATGGGAAATCTAGTCAAAAACCACTAGATTTGGCTCGACATCTCGTAAGTACTAGATTTCGTTGTGGTGTAAATTGGCTATAATTGTAGTTGTCTAAATATCACTTTAGCCAACATTTTTTTTAAATTAAGCAATACTGGCAATTAAAATTAAAGACGTCGCAAATTGACATTAATGAAATGCCAAAACATAAAAAATTGAAAATATTAAAAATTTAAATAACATAAATAGTGGTGATTTGTGAAAAGAAAAGTGTGAAAGTGGCAATTTTTCAAGAAAGGTAAAGAACGTTCATTCATTCATGCAGAATTTTTTTAAACTCAAAAACAACTTGCAAAATCTTTGACAAACAACTCAAGCAGCAATTTTAATATATTTTCTAGCAGCAGAATTCATCCAAAAGTGGGAAAATTCTTCCCCATACAAATTAAACCCGAGAGACTTGAAAGCACAATTTTTTATGTTCGAAATTCTGCTTGAACGCCACAAAAAGATAAAACATTAAATAACCACGACAAACCCAGCCAACCAGCTAAATTAAAGCAGCAGCAGAATATCCATGGCTACAAGAGAATGAATTGAATCGAAAATGGAGTATTTCCCGAAAAACGCCCCGACTATGCTGCCCGTAATGAAACTATTACATTCCATCGTAAACACGCTAGGCCACATGTTGCAAGATCAGTTGGAAACTATTTAGAAAATAAAAGTTGGGAAGTTTCACCATACCTGCCTTTTAGTCCAGACCCTACTCTGTCTGACTACTATTTTTTTAAATCGCTTGAGAATGCTCTCACTTCACTTCAGAGCAGGGCAAAATTAATTCTTTTAAGTTTTCATTACCTCTTAACGAAGTAGGGACGCTAAGAGCCGAGTTAGCTCATTCTTTTACTTAACACATTCGAATCATAACACCATCATATTAATTGCATTAATTGCAAAAAGTGTGGTGTATGTTTTAAAAAGTTTAAACTTTATATGTTTTAAACAAATAGCTGTGGTTTTATATTACACTCGCAGTATAGCATTATCCTTCTCTGTTATTCTTTTCTCTCGTCCTTAAATTCTTGAAAAGACAAAATCCTCCTCTTTTTTGCAGGATTGTATGCGCTCTGTGTAGTATCTGTACTCATGTTTTGTAACTTTGGTGAGAACTTCTCCCATCGCAAAGATGTAAAGCAAAATATTCCATCGTTTCTCAATAAGTGAGAAAAAATGCGTTTGTAACTCATGTCGAATACTATCAACAGATATTACACGTTATAAATATCATAATTATCAACTCGAAGCCAATCTGCAGTTGCAGACATTGAGAACGCCAATCAGACATATAGTTGACGGCGACCAAAATTATCTTAAATTTAAAAATGTACAAAACCAACTTTATTAAAAACAAGTGTGTTTCTTTTCTTATTTTGTTTTGCCGTGCGAAGCAGGCAACGGGCCCGCTAGTTATACATAATACTCATACTTCATTTTAAAAACTTTATACATAACAGCCTGGAACAATAGCAAGGTATTTCAAAGTTCTTTAAATTTAAAAAAGGTACTAAAGGTACGTTCAGACTGATGAAATATTTGAAAGCAAACATCAAATATTTCATTAACGTAGTCTGAACACAAAATATTTTTGGGTGTCAAATAAAATAAAAACTGATTTTGAGCAAATAAAAGTATTTGCCGGCAAACAAATATTTGTCCAATGTGAACATAGTGTGAACACAAAATATCAAATATTTTAGTTATTTTTGAGCAAACATTTATTTGATATTACAAAAAAATTGTAAGAGCAAACAACGACAAATAATTTTAGTCATTTTCCCGATAGAAGCAATTTTTCCTGTAAGTTTTCGGATTCTATACAGTTTGCAAGATTTTTAATAATTATAAGATTTTGCTATCATGCCGCTATTAGCAAATTTTTTGCGAATTTCCGTTAATTTAGCAATTTTTATCGAATAAATGCCAGTTCTTATAAGTTTGCAATTTTTTGCGAATTTAAGCCATGCTCGCGAAAAAGTGAATTTTCCCTGTGAATCTTTACAGCTTTAACGATTTTTAATAATTATTAGGATTTGCTGTTATGCCGCTATTAGCAAATTTTTGCGAATATCCGCTAATTTAGCAATTTGTATCAAATTTTTGCCATTCCTTACAGTTTTAGGCGCTTTTAATAAATTTTATGGATTGTTTGAAATATTTAAATTTTTCGCGAATTTTCGCTATTTTTGCAAAAATTTTTTTCTTATTTCCCGACATTTTGTTTTTTAACCGATTTAGCGATTTCAAATATATTTTAGGCTTTGTTTTCAAGTTTGCAATTTTTCGCAAATTTTAGCCATGTTCCCGTAACCCATTGTCTTCCAATTTTTTCCTTATACATTATCCTGTTCTAACACTATAAGAGATGCTGCTCCAGAATAAAACAAATAAAATAGCTTCGGCGCTCATTTTTACTATTTGGGAAATATATTTTTATTTTTAGACACTTTCATTAAATAATTATTTGATGCAAATTTTTATTTTAGTCTAAACGCATGGCAAACATGACTTAATTTTTTTTATTTGACACTATTTGCCAACTGTTTTAACAAATAAAAGTACCTGAATTGAAACAAATAAAAAAATTGTATAACATACAAAAAAATTTATACACTTAAAAGAAAAATCAATCCATCTGTACTCAAATCAATCCCAAGTGGTATTAATAGTACGGTGAGTACGGATTTTCTTGAATCATGTATAGAAAGATTGATTCAAGTACGGATTTTCAATCCCGGTTTCGTACTTAAAATAATTCGAAAATGAGATTGATTTAAGTCAAACTAAGATTGAATCAATCTCTAAATGCGCTTGATTCCAGTATTATTAAGTTGATTTTACCCCGAATTAGAAAGTAAAAAGTATTATGATTGATTTACTTACACGTATTACACCTTACAGAATGATAAAACACCAACATCATGCCCGATATGGTTTTTCTTTCGAAATCACACGATTGCCGCAATGCACCAATTTTCACACTTTTTAATACCCCAATCGTGTGACTGCATAACCAAATGGCTCATGTACCTCATGTCGCAAGCATATTTAGCTGTTCAGTGCGAATATTTTTATTAAAGATATTTCTATGCGAACCTTAACATACGAAATTGTTGAATAGACTGTTCATTTTTGGAATTTATAAAAAAAGTTAAAATAAAACTATTCAATAAAAATTTGTTTAAGTATATGATACAAATTTAATTTTTTTTCTTTCAAACAAATAAAAAAGCTACCACAACAGCTGTTTTCGCAGTTAACACAATTAAGAACAATCGTGTGACTGTGCTGCTGCAATTGTTGTAACCATTTCGCTTTGTACCAACTGGCGGCAATTAAATTTGTTTAAAACAGGGCAATCGTGTGATTTCAGAATATTTGATTGGCGCAATTTCATTATTGTGCGTCAATAAAGCACAATTAAAGTTGTGTCATATTGGTGAATTTGCGGTAATCGTGTGATCCCAGGTTTATGAACATATTTAACCAAAAATATAAACTAAATGAGAAGCAAGTGTTCAAATTTTCTTTTTAACCCTTCGTGGTATGAGTCTGGCCAGACCTTTTTTCAATGTGTATAGAAACCAAAACATGCTTAAGCCGGAGGGTTAAACACAACGAAAAGTTTAATCTTCTTTTTTCTTGATTTAAGAATTTTATACATATTTCAAGATATTCCGGGACTGATTTTCGAAAGTAATCCCATTTAGGATTGTTTTGAGTATGTTTTAGAGTTATTCGTACTTGAATTTCATAGTACGACTCGTACTTAAAGTAACCATAAAAAACTTGATTTATCCCGAGTGTATTTCTTTCTGTGTATGTATGTAGTTTTACTTGGATATTTTCAAACCGAAAACCGAAACCGATCAGTTTAAAAGTTTAAAACCCGCAACCGCGGTTTCACATTGTTACGGTTTTTAGCAAACTCTAGTCTACCTTGTTTTTTTATTATCCAAATCAGGTTCATTTCATCTGGCGATGAGCTTGTAACTCATAAAATCGTTAAGTTTTGCAAACACGCGTGATAGATAATATTGATACGTGCTAAAATTTTCGTGCGAAATAATCAAAGCTCCTCAACATTTTCGCAAGTTCAAACAGAGTGCTTTATTAAAAAAAAAAAAAAAAAAAAAATTTTATTTTTTTGTTGCCAATAAAATGTGTGATATATACATTTTCCGTATTTATAGTGTTATGCTATAACAATACTTTTTCCTTAGATAAAGCAGCAAACAATAATTCATTTATAACATTTTGAGTCATGTTGAATATTTCGCTTTCTTTAATCCCAGGAATTTTATTAATTCAGTCGATGTATGTACATATATAAAAATGTTTAGTTATCGTAACTTTAATTCGTTTATCCAACTTTAGTTTAGGTTGACTCCCTGTGTTTATGATAAAGTTAAATAATTAACTCGCTAGAAAAGAAAACAAACGTATCAAAAAAGTTATTTAATAATAGAAAAAAAAATCCATACATGTATAGAATATTATCTTTCAGTAATAATCAGTTTGCATCTGTGAGGACTTTTAAAAATTTATTTGTAGTATAAGAATCTCGGTTTAATGTCATTTTCTTACTCCATATACATCTTTCTAAAACATATGTATAAAAATATCTGTGAGTTTATGTTTATGTGTAAGTGTATCTTAAGTTGAGCACAAATATATATTGGATGCCAAGATCTCAATTGTTGACAATATAAAGCCATTAAAGTAGAAAAATTAGATAAAAAGAAAATAAAAAATAAGTGTATGTTAATGGTTCTGATACTTTTGATTGTGCGTTGCTGTTGTTCCAGCATCACACATGTATGCGTACTCTTTGCCAAGTACAGTGAGATACAAAAGTAGACAAAAGGGCAAAATAATAATAATCTAGTAAAGGGTGGTTAAATTGTAAGGGACGATGTTGAATGTGAACCACACCTAAACGCCAAGTTTTTTTCCGAATTTTATTCGACAGTTTTCAATTTCAGACTAACTCAATTTGAATCATGGAAAGATACACAATCGAGCTACGCGTTAAAGTTATTCAGGCTTATTATGAAAATAGGAAATCAAATCAAAATGCATATCGTGCAATTTTCGAAGAAAATCATCTTCAGTGGATTCGTCAATAAGCAGAATTGCCGCATATGGGCGAATGATAATCCAAGAGTGATTGTCGAAAAACCAATGCACCCACAAAAAGTGACCGTTTTGTGCGGTTTATTGGCTGGCGGCATCATCGGGCCGAATTTTTTCCCAAATGAGGCCGGTCAGGCAGTTACTGTGAATGGTGTTCGCTATCGTGAGATGATAACGAACTTTTTATGGCCCGAATTGGAAGATATGGATGTGGACGATATGTGGTTTCAACAGGACGTTGCCACTTGCCACACAGCTAACGAAACAATGGCTCTTTTGCGCAACAAATTCAATGGCCGTGTTATCTTACGTAATGGCGATGTCAATTGGCCGCCAAGATCATGTGATTTGACACCGTTGGACTTTTTTCTTTGGGGTTATTTGAAAGAAAAGGTGTACGTCGATAAGCCAGCAACAATTCAAGAGCTAAAGGATGAGATAATTCGGCACATTAACGGCATAGAACCTCCATTATGCCTCAGGGTCATCGAAAATTTGGACCATCGGATGGAGGTGTGCCGCCGTGGTCGCGGCGCCCATTTGGCCGATATTTTGTTCCATACATAATTGAGTAGTATCAATATATCATAATAAAATAAAATTACAATAATTTCCTAAATAGTTTGTGTTTTATTCAAAATCAACATCGTGCCTTGAAATTTTAACCACCCTTTATAACATGATGTTCAAACGTTACGTTATTTATTGACACTTTTGTAATTCGTTTTATGTAAAAAAATATTCTGCTTTGTCGTGCTAGTTTACATTAGTTTTCGAATAATTTACACACGTACTGTATACATCTTTAAATATAAAACAATGTATCATTGCCCTTAAGGCATAAACAAGAAATAACAATTTTTATATAAACGAATGAATGTATCTGGCTGTATACGTGTATGTTTGTAAGGATAATTTAATTGTTATAATTCAATATACTAAGTTTGTTAATCTTTGTTTGGATTTGTTTGAGTTATTGAATTTGTGTGCTTTTAGATTCAACTTACGATGTTTTTAAATAGATAAGAGGCAAATAAATTTATGATTTAAAAAATTAACTATAATTTTTTTTTTGTTTTTTTTTTTGGAAATAAGAAATATTTCTAATACATTCTAAAATTAGATTCAAAGATTTGCTAACTTATTTAATATGCTCTGATTAATCTTAATGTTTCTAATAAAATTAAAAATCTTCGTTTTGAATATATTTAAATTTTGTTAATTTCAAATATTATTTGGCATGTAGTTGTTAAGCCCCAGTCCTTTGCATTACACTCGTAGTATGAATTCCTTCGCATTCCTAAACTTTATGGCTGGTTATCTTCTACATATCTTATGGTGTTTTCTTTTCTGACAATAATGTTTCACGTATGCTGTCATTCGCGCGGGTTTTTGTTCTATTCTAAAAATGTATGCAAAAATGTGAAAAATGTCGTTTTCCTTTCTAAATATGTTGCAAAAATAAATAGCAAAGGGGTTCCATTTATAACCCCCAGTTATAATTGAGTGAGAGATAATACCCTTTTTTGCATCTGCGTTAAGTACTTTTTTATGCAAGCGAGTATTTTTTTTTTAACTTTCTCAGGTTTGCGTACAATTTGTGTTGTATTGTGATTTTTGGTTATATTGTGATAGATATATAAAACTTTATGTTTTCGTTTGTTTTACTTTTATTTAATAACTAGCTGTTTGGTCCCGGTGCTGCTCGGGATTTTCTAAATAAAAATAAAAAATAAAATACTGGAGAATTTTGTAAATAACTTGACCTCAGCGCTGTCTACCATCAATAAAAAAATTAAATCAGTGAAAGAAGACCTTTCCAACGCATGTACTCGTTTGAAAATCGGTTGAGTGGTTCTCGAGTTATAAAATCACGAACATAGGACAACTTATTTTTATGTATATAGATTATTTTTTTTTTGCGCAACATTTTTAACAATAGCTGACTTTAGTTATTGAAAATCAGTGCTGTTAGCGCTAACTCTAATTCAAAATAAATTAAGTGTTGAAAATTGCTACAACCGTGGTGAATATTGTTTGTTAGTACAAACTTTGCATTCAATATTAACACGCTAAGTACTCTTTAGTGTTAAGTGTAAAACGTAGATATTATTTTATTCCATTGTAATTTAGAAAGATGTATCACTTTGTAAGGGTGCGTGTAAACTTATAAATTATGATGCATTATTATTTTTTAGAAAAGAAAACACCATTAGTTGTTCGATTTAATTAGCTGGTGCATCTCCATTTTTCAGTTTTTTATAAAATTAATTGTGTTGAGCTCAAGTCTTTATTAAATATTTAACAATACCAATGACTAAAACCTCATTAATTGTATCTACAATTCGATTAATTTATCATCTAGAATAAAAACTTTTACTACATTTAAAAAATTGGATAAAAATTAAAAAGAGTGATTTTTTCGCCTATTTAAATTTTTATACGACTTCCTCTTCGACTTTTGTATAATATGCACTAAATTGCAAATCAAATGTTTTTATATACAAAGGAACCAAATTAGCCCATTCATTGACTTCAGAATTCGCTTTGAAAACTGTCCATACAACGTTGAACACCTCTAATGTACCAACACAGAAGAAATTACAAATTTTCTTTGATTACTAAATTCATTGAATCAAGCAAACAATTTGTTGATTTTGCACCTATTACCAAAATGATTACATTGATTACTAAAAATTTTATATTTTAATCAGAATGTACTAATAAAGTGATTTTCTTCGTGTGTGACGTTTGTCGTAATTTTTTTTGTTTATTTACTTTTTTTCATAAGGCATTTTGGCATTTGCCGTCTCAATTCTAGCAACAAAATGCCTGTTGTTTTTTCTATTGTTGCATTGTTGTAGTACTGAGGTCACTTTGTTAATACATTTTGATTTTAATTATATTTTTTTCAATAAATGAAATTTTTAATTTTTAATTTTTTTTAATTTTTAAACAATTTTGTAAATTGATAAAAAACTATTGATAATTTTTTCTGTTAAGCTAAGAGGAAGCAAAAGAAAAACAATTCCGTTCAATTAAATCAAGAACTTAAACAAAAACTTTAATATTTTGAAATATTATTCTTATTTTAAAATGAAATGTTTGACGAACTGTACATGCATGATTTGCCCTCTGAATAGAGAAATGTGTATAGCTGCCAACCGCTGAGCCGATCTTTATGAAACTTTAAGAGTATGTTACTTATGGTCTGGAACGCATATAGGCTATATGTATGTGTTTGTTTTAAATTTTAAGTGAACGTGGTGGTACCTCCCATAAAAGACGATATAGACGACATCAATATACCTGGAGAACGGCAAGAGCCAACGTTTCAACAATTAGGTACAAGCATCTTGGCTATATTGGAGAAGTGGGCGTGGCACAAAATACATTTCTTTATATCTGGGGAACGGTAGGAGAAAAATTGTGCAAATTTGTGATAGATAGTTGTCAATACAAAAAATCCATACAAATACAAAATAGATCGGGAACATTAAAAACTACAAAATCAAGTACAAATAGCTCGATACCAACACAGGACATCCGAAAAATAATATAAACAAAAAAAAATATTAAGGGTTTTCATGATCTCGCCCAAAAGTCTCGCAGTCTGTGCATGCTGTGCATTTTTACGCCCTCGCAAATGAACTGTCAAAACTTGGATGAAAATTAATTTGCACAAACTTCGTAAATTTGCCCAACAATTCTTACTCGTAAACTTGCGCTGCTCATTTGTGCATTTATAGAAACACATTTGTTTAATGCTAACCTTCGTTTTTAATGAGAGATTCATTAAAAATAAATATAAATGACAAACAATAAATTCTTGCAATAATTGGAGCAAATAAGTCTTTCTGCTTTCTTCATGCATTTTTAAAAACAAATTTCACATTTAAATCACAAATTCCAAATTTTTTTTTATATTTTTTTTTATTATTTTTTTATTGACGTTTCTTACAAACCAAAGCTGCTAGGTACTTTTTCCTTTGTCCCCAAAAAATTAAAAAAAAAATCCCCAAAAATCCCAAAATTAAAAAATATAACCTTAAAAAGTTAATATTTTTTTATGGATTTTTTTTCTGACCAAATTTAAAATTTTTTTAAAAACTAGTAAGAAAAATTTTAATAAGAAATCCCCAAAAATCCTCACAAAAAATTGTTAGTAAACAAATTATTTTATTTTGCTTGTAGCGTCTGCTGTCCAGTGAGGAATTACAAGCAGAACTTTATTAGAATTTGGAGCTTGTTCAATCGGTTTTGGCCATCCTTAAAATCAACAATAAAAAAATATTTTCCCAACTTTATTATATTGTCTTTCATATTTACTTATTTTTGGGAAAGACATATTTGCCAGAAAATTGTCTTTAAAAAATCAAAAGTTGTATGTGTTTTCAACGCTTTTAGATTTTTTTTTTAAATTTTCATAGAAAATTCGTTTCATAAACCTTTTGTAAACCTGTATTTTTTTATGAATAAAGATTATACCACTTTTTATCACTTTTTATTATTATATCTTTACTACAGTCTCTATTTGTGATTTACTTCCATGACATTGGTAGCACTGAACCATACTTGTACCATTAAATACCCTGCATCTATCCCATCCAAGATATACATGTTGCTGCAATATAATCTGGAAACCGATTCTCTATCAATCTTTATTAATACACTGTATAAAGAATAATTATATATTTTTATTTATTTTGCCTTTTTAATTTGCCCAACAATTTTTCTGCTCTCATTTTAATTTTTTTTTACTAATTTTAGGTTGCTGATTTCAAATCTAATCGTCGTTTTTCTGCATCAGCTCGCATTTTTTAAGTTACAGTTACTAATCGTATTTTTGACTTTTTTCCAGGATATAAAAGTTAAAAAAATCATAACTTTCCTCATTATTAAGCGATTTAAAAAAAAAGAAACAATTTTGTATTTTTAAAAATCATAAAAAATCCAAAACGCGAAAAGTCTTATTATTTTTACGTAAACTCACATCGCCTATGAACAAAATGAGATCTATGTCTAATAAAAATGTACGCAGTATTCGATTCGCTCTTTTATACAATTAAGTGAATGTACCTAATTTTTACGTGAAGGGAAAAACCTCCATAAATAGAACAGCAGCAAACGATTTTTATCAATTCAGTTTTCTTAGTAAATTGTGAATAAAATCAGAAGTTGTGCACCGATTAAAGTTAAATAAAGCTCATTTAATTGTGCTATGTGGGGGATATAGCTACTGTTTTCAAGACCTTCCATCTCAGAAAATCAAACATAATACAAAATGAAGACTATGGACTATGTTTATAGATTATTGTTGCCTTGTCCATAGTCTTAATTTTCTATTAGTTTTGATTCCCTGAGATCGAAGTATTTGGGTACAGTGGCTATATCCCTTAGAGAGCACTTTCCTGAGAATTTCACTCAAAAGCTATGGTCACACTTATTAAATATTTGATCAAATAAGCGTAACCCCTACTTTTGTTAATAGTTAGTGAGATTTAAAATGGTATTTATATTACAAAATAAACTAATTATACTACTAGACATAGCAAAAAAACAGTTTTTTGTAAGATGTGGTATTTTAATAAAAATTAATATTGATATTAAGCTAAATGATTTTTTAGTTTGGTTGTTGGTCCCGTTTTTTTCGTCAAATATTTGATAATTCTGACCGTAGTTTAAGTCAAATATGTTCAAAAATCATAAATTTTTATATAAAAAGACTATATATTATATTAATATATATAAATATTAATTTAGTTTTAAATGTTAAATAAAAATGATTGATTTTTCATAAAAACTTTAAAATTGCTTGTAAATAGTCGTATTTTCTAAATAATGGGGGTATTCACGTCAAAAGCTGCTCCCTTGCGAAAAAGCAAAAGTGAATTTAACCTTTCATATTCATCATCACACACGTACTTTTACTTCATATTTTTTACCTTTTTTTGTGTTGTAACGCCTCCATAATTATTTTCTCGTTCTTCAGTATTTTCGCTTTGAATCCAACTTTAAACCAACTTACCTTTTCTCAGGTTTTCCATATTTGCTACTTTCCGATCAACGTTTTCAATTAACTCTGTTATTGTTTTTTGTACTGTCTGTTTCTCCTTGGACTTCATAATAAAAGGGACATATTTCGATACAGCATCGCCACTTTTTAAGCATACGTTAATTTTTCTTTGGCCATTCCTCATTTCCAATAATGTTTTCATTCAATTTTCTTTAAGATAACTTGAGAATTCATATTTGTACTCAATAATTGATTGCGTGATTTTGTTTACACTATCCTAAATTCCCTTTGGAAGCAAATCAACATTTTGGATATATTTCATGCAATCATCGCAACTAAAATTGTCCTCATCTATGATTTTGGCTTAATATTGGTCAAATCCGCTAATTTTTATATAAAGTGGTGTATACCTTTTTAACAAATACCATTACATCGTATGCCACTTTCACCTCTTATTGCTGATCTGCATTTATTCTATACTCTCAAAATATTATGTAGTTAAATTCAAACGAAAACTTATTGTAAACAACTTAAAATTCATTTAAAAAACGGATTATTTGCATTTCATTTGAAACAAATGATTTCTAAATTCATTTTTAAATTTTTTATTAATTAAACAGCATATTCCTTAAAATTTAATAGTTTTCACTTTTAAAAAATATATTAAAAAAAAAAAACATAAATATTAAAAAATAATATTATTCGTAAAATAGCTATATTTTGATTCAATTTTAACAGCAGGGAAAACGAATTTAATAACCCACAATCAGTTACTAAAATAATTTTATGAGTGTACAAAATAAATTTGTTTCAATATATTCACCCCTATTATAAAAGTCGTCGTCGACGTCGACATTAATTTTAAATTGTTGTCACATCAAGTCGACGACTACATCACTTCGACGTTAAATTGGTATTTTATAAGAATGTTGTGTCGACGTCGACTAGTTATCGAAAATTTGACTGAAATAAAATTCCATCTCTAATTATTTTTTTATAATTTTTGTTATAGCTCACTTTTTAACGCTATTTATGCTATTTTCCGACATATTTTTTTTTTAACCGACTTAGCTATTTCAAATAAAGTGTAGATAGAGTTTGTTTTTAATTTTTTCGTGAATTTTTGCCATGTTTTTGATAAAAGATATTTTTACTGTAAATTTTCAGATTCTTTAAAGCTTTAACGTTTATTAATAAATATATGACTTTTCTATCATGCCGCTGTTAGCAAATTTTTGCGAATTTCCGTTAATTTAGCAATTTTCACCGAATATTTGCCATTCCTTATAGTTTAAGGACTTTTAATCAATTTTATGGCTTGTTGGAAATATTAAAAATTTTCGTGAATTTTCGCTATTTTTGCATCAATTTTTTTCCGACATTTTGTTTTTAGCGATTTCAAATAAATTTTAGGGTTTGTTTCCAAATTTGAAATTTTCGCGAATTTAATAAATATTAGTTAGACTTTGCTATCATGTCGCTGTTAGCAAATTTTTGCAAATTTCCGCTAATTTTGCAATTTTTACCGAATTTTCACCATTCCTTATAGTTTTAGGGACTTTTAATCAATTTTATGGCTTTTTTTATATATTGAAAGTGTTAGCGAATTTTCGCTATTTTTGCAAACTTTTCCGAATTTTCGCAATTTTCGCGTTAAATTTACTAAAAAAATTTGTGCCCATAACTTCTTTTAAATTTGCATATTTTATTTTAAACGTATTTATTAAATATGTTTACATTTCATTAAAATTGTCTTTAACTTTCATTTGAGTCGTCGCAAAATTTTCTGTCGACTAAAACAGGGACAATTCTACTCGACGTCGACTTAAAAGCGCCTTAGAAAATATCAATTGTCTGTCAATAGTTATCGATTATTGTCAATAACGTCTCAGAAAATACCATTACTGTTCAGGTTCCGTCGTCTTGTGTCGACGTCGACTTTCATAATAGGGGTGATTTTCTTCTTTTTTTTTAACTAATATTTATTGATTTTTTTTTTGCTTGTTAACGATCTCTATCTATACACTGAACGAATTTTCTTCAGAATACCAATGAATTTTAACATTAATCCCATGAAAAATTGCATTAAAAAGGAACCTATGCAGCGCTTCGTTGGATCAATGAAACCTGTTTCATTAAAATGTTTTTAATGAAACATTACATTAGATCTATGAATGTTATTCATTGGATGAATACTTTCAAAAAAGTAAAAAAAAAAATTTTTTATTTTATTTTTTAATTTTTTTTAATCAAAGTTGTTCTTATTCAACTTTTTTTTTTTTAATTAGAGTCGCTGGCGGGAATCGATCCCGCAACCTCGGCGCTGATAGACTTTTTTAATTTATTTTTTTTTTAATTTTTTTTTTTTTATCAAAGTTGTTCTTATTCAACTTTTTTTTTTTAACCAGAGTTGGTTCGTTGGCGGGAATCGATCCCGCAACCTCGGCGCTGATAGACTAGTTCACTACCAGCTAGCCTACTTGTGCAGTGTAGTTTTTGAATAAAAAAACTATGTTTTTTGCCATTACTCAATTAAGAGCGTAAATATGAGATTAAATTGTCATAACATAACAACAATAACATAGTTGATTTTATGGCATAATAAAAAAGACCACATAAAGAGAGAACAAGCTTTTTCGTATACATCATTTGGTTGACAACAGTTTAAAATAAGGGTTTGTTTTTTGTAAAGGAGAACATTTATTTGTTCATTTCTTAGTACATACTATATGTATTTAGGTATGTACATATTAAAGAAAACTAAAAACATACATATTTATGGATTGAAGGTTTTTGTTTCATTACTATCATGACATTTTTCATTGTCATAATGAAAATTTAAATTTATGAAGGCATGCTTTTTCTAAATATTTTTATACTTTTAATTATTGAGACTATAGAGTTATTTGAATGTTAAAAATATTTTTTTTTTTTTGAAATATGTTGCTTTTATAAAAAAACAGTTAAATATATTTTTAAGGAAACTATAATTTTGTATTAATTTATGAATATAGTTATGTTTGTATTTTGTTTTTTATTCTCCCAGTAAAATTTTTTGTTTAACTTGGACAAACTTTAGTTTTCATATATCCAATGAAAATTTTTAACGTAATTACGAAAGCCAATGAATCGATTTTAACGAAAATACTTCATTATAACTACGAAATTCCATTTGGACAGTGAAAACTTTCATTTAACCAGTGAAATTATTTTTATGAAAACGATTCATTAAATATATGAAGCATTTTTCTTTCAGTGTAATAACAAATATTTTAGTTTTATAAAAGGTTAAACAAATTGTCATATAAACCTGTTGTAAACACTAAATATTTTTTATGAATAAACCCCCAGCTAGAATATGCTTAAGTTGGCTTAAGCAATTGTGCTAATACATGTAAATCATATGAGGCAAACCATATAGTACTTTAGAAAACTTTTTGGTTAATTTTAGGAAACTGGCTTTTGCTTAAGCAAAGTGCGAAACAGATCGCACTTTCCGTATGGAATAAAATATTTTTTGATTTTATTTTTGTTTTTTTAAAGGCTTTTGAGAGGGTTTTTGTTAATTTTTGACAGTGGCTTAAGCCAGCTTATGCATATTATAGTTGGGCCTTAAGGCCTTTAATTTTTTTTTTTGGAAATTCTTCAGAGCTTTTAATTTGTTGCTTATTACAGAGTTGACAAATTTTTGAACATCAAGCAAAAAAAAAAAAAGGAAAATACAAACTTAATTTGAAATACGAGTAGTATTAAAATGTTAATTTCTTAATTTGGTAAAGCATTATGGGTAAAACATTGGTACAATAGAAATGTATTGAATGGATTATTCATCATTACCTTTGACCGTTTAGCTTCTTTTCGGCAACATATAGACATTGCAACAAACAAGTGCAAATTTTTTGGGCCAAGAACGAATCAAGCTAATTTGAGTTTCTTTTTTTTTTTTAACACGGTTAACAACTAAACTCCTTCAATTTTTAGTCAAATCTCCGGAATTTTAATTGGTAAACATCATTTTGAAATTACTTTATGTTCTTAAATATTTCCATTAAATCTACTGATAAGCAAATGGTACTTTTTCTCCACCTACTAACCCTTTCTAACCTCCCAACAATCGTATAGAAAAAAGGAGTAAGAATAACATGAAAAAACCCCAACAAAAACAAAAGTGTAGAAGAAGGGAAAAAAATAGAAACTTAAAAAAAATCCATGAAACGGAATTTAAATTCTTTGGATAAAAAATTGTACAAGAACAGCAAAGAAAATGTTTGAAATAGCAAGAACAAAAACATTACGTTTTTTATTCGCCTGCGCCGAATCATTGATATCCTTTATTAAGAAAAATATTTTTTTTTGGGAGAAGACTTTTTATGAAATCTATGGTTTGTTATATAAAACTGATGTTTTATAAAAAGCTGAATGAAAAGGGTTATTTCGTTACTTCTTTCATCTTTCATATTTTCAGAATTCCTATGAGTAGGAGGGTTAATTTAACTATTCTTAGTGTATGCTGAAATCAACTTTCCAAGGACCCCAGACTTGATGGGAACTAGGCTGTTATATATTGTTTTCTGTAATCTGGATTAGATAACTACTACATTAAATCATATTTGTCCTTAAATGGCTGAGTATGAGCAAGAAATCATGACTGCCTCTGATTTCTTCATATTTCCCATATAATTTGTATGGTATAAATACGACACTGTGCATCAAATTCTCCCGAATGAGACCAACGGAAAAAGAATGTAGACAATCAGTATACCAAAATCCCCAAAGGGTCTTAAAAGTTAGTTCCTGTTGTAAATTTTGTAGCATTTTAAACTTAAGCTACATTAAGGAAAATTTTGTCATATATGTATATCTTTTATATGTTATCCAATAAAGTAACTCAATATATAAATTCAACAGTTGTTATTGAATAACATATACATTCGGGTACCGCAGACTAGTATTAGAAGAACCTCCTACGCTTACGTCTTAAAATAGCATCATATGCCAATGCAAGGTGCTTTAACAAATAAATGGTGAAACTCCCGTTTCTAATTTAAGTCGACTAGAAAAAACTATGAAAACATTATTGCAAACAATAAACCATTTTATGAATACAGTGGGTAATATGATCCAGAAAATGTTAAGAATGCAAAGGATGTTATTGCAAACAATACCTAAAAAGCCATGAACTGTCTTAAATTTGTTTTTGGATTACAAACGTCATCCCCCAACATTAAAATAAACTAGAATACCGTCTTGAAAATTAACAAATTGATGTAATGATGGCCTCTGAGACTCATTTGACCTCAAAAAATACGTTTAAAATCAATGGTTATATATTATATGATACCATGGACCCTCAAGATAGAGCTTGTGGAGGTTCTGCCATTTTGAAAAAAGCCCGATTCAAACACTACTTAATCAGCCTGATTACGGTTGGCGTTGGCATATACGCCTGAGTCGTTTTTTGTGGTAGATAAATGAACAAAGGTTGTGTGTTACTTTAAGCTATTACAAAAAACGACTCAGGCGTATGCGTCAACGCCAACCGTAATCAGGATGAATGTGTGACAATTGTGAAGATTATCTGCAAGTAACGAATATTTGCGTTGAAGAGCTAAATCAAAAGCAAGCAATTTCCTCTTTATAGTCCTCAACTAAGCCAAAATTATAAATCACTAGGACCCGTTTTCTGCCCGCTGGCGAGTAAAATGCTAAGCATACCTTCTGGGGGTCGCGATTTAAAACACCAAAGGGAAGTGTTTTCTTTAATACAATATGGTCGCGTGCGAACAACTGATAAGCAAAAAATTCCAGCTGTCATCGATTTTGGCGTAGTTAAAAATATCCCCATAAAAACGATTCATGTTAAAGATTCCTTGGAATTATCTTCCGATCACAAATCTACAAATATTATAATAAGCCCCAATAAAATTGTATCTCCGCTTGTTTACTTCGCGACGTAAGCTACGAAAATAAATTGGTTCAAAAAAAAAAAATGTCTCAGAACCAGTTGCACAGAAAATATTTTGCTTAGAACACCGGAGAATGTGGATCTCTTTATTATTAATTTTGACAGTTATCTAAGATTTAAGATAAGAGATATAGAATAGGATATTTGTGACTTAACGTTAAGAAGGTACCTGGTATTGATAAGATCAGCAAAGAAAATTATTCTTTTTTTTAAAGTTATTTTACGCCTGGAATGCTCCCCTATTAAAATCAATAATCAAATAATAACTCAACACTCGCAGGTAAAATAAAAACCTAACTCAAATGAAACCAAAAGTAATTTAAATTAATAGGCTTATGGAAGAAATTCTCGATTGCCACTTTAAAGTATTCAGTTATGGGGCTCGAAAAAGTTCAAAGGCGCCAGAATACACTCAAAAGAAAAATCAATCCAGCAGTACTCAAATCAATCCGAAGTGATATTAATAGTACGGTAAGTACAGATTTACTTGAATCAAGTACAGAAAGATTGATACAAGCACTGTTGCCAAATTTTTTTAACACTTCCCGCCAAATCGGAATTCAAAACCGCTAGAAACCCTTATATATTTAATAAAGCGGGAATGTTTTTATAAATACCGCTTAAAGTCAAGCATTTTTAAAAGTTTTACATAAATCTAGATATAGGTTGCTTTTTCAGAGGTATACGACTATCAAATTCCTAAGGTTTCCAACCTCCCTAGCTATTTTATTTTCTAGTTTTTGTAACAAAATTATACATTTTTTAGGGTGGTTGTTTCACATTTTAACTCATAACTGTACTCCTACTGAACCGATTTTGCAGGATTTTTATCGCAAACTGCTTAGAAGAACTAGAAACAATTTGATACCAATATTTATCTTTTCTTTTGAGTCGTTCGAAAGTGAGGATAGACAGACGGACATGGCTTAATCAACTTCGAATTACCCAAGGACCCAGAATATGTACACTTTATGGGGTCTTAGATGAATATTAAAACAGTTTAACCCGGAATGACAAACTAAGTATACCCTTATCACAACTAGTTGTGGTTAGAGTGTTCAATTAATCGGGTTTTATTTTTGTTCGATTAAACGATTAATTAATATTTGGCATTTTAAACTAATTCGATTAAACGAATAAAATTTTAAAATTAATTGATTATTCGAATAATTCTTAGTCCAGAAATTTTCTAAATTAAGAGATTTGTTTTCGATAATTTTAGAAAAATTTCGTACTTTTTTAAATAAAACTTGTCAACGTAGCTCCAAATTGTTGCTTCACTCTCGGGCACTTAGATTTTAAAAGAGTCAATATAACTTTGGATTTTTTGAAACTTTTCACAGACATTCCATCCTCCGCTATGCTTCTGCAAAAAATTTACTCTAGAGAATCGATAGAAGTATCTTGTTTAAAATATTTATTCATTGGACTATTTGTAACGCATTTTAATATTTTTGGTGGAGCATCTTCTTCAAGTACTATTTTATAGTCACTGTGTAAGTGGTAAATTAGTGAAGTTGTTAATACAATTTTGGACACATGTTACATTTAACATTTTTAGATTTATCCTTCATACAATATTTGTAAACCAAACTCATTCTAAAGAGAGAAACGCATGAACTTTTTTGTTAAAAATACGTGCGTGTTCTAGAAATCGAGATGAAGTGGATTTAAAATCGAGCAAACTTTAAAAACTACCATGTAATGAAAGTTCATAAAAATATTCCATTTTATCTACTGCATTCTTTAAGTATCTATTATTTTTGCAAGAACAACACTTAAAACCACGGTCATTTTGTAAATAGTAATTGAATATAAGTTATTGTACGATTTTAATTTCACATCATTTCTATTTCTAGAACATACCCGATAAACATATAAAAATCTTTGAATTAACATACCTTTGTTTTTTTTTCCATTGTAAAATAAATTATTAAATTTTGTTGAAAAAATTTAACAAAAAAAAAAGCTAAAGTACTTATTAAACATGACTGGTTTTTTAATTCTAACGCACACACACATTTGGTTTGTTTATTCGACCTAAAACTTAAAAAAAAAAAATTTACACTTAACAGAAATGCTATAGATTATTTTTATTCGATAAATCGGTATAAATTCTTCGATTAATCCTTTAATCGAAATTAGCAATTTTAAATCGTACAATAAATCGTCTAAAATTCTTCGATTAATCGAACAAGAATTAATCGACTGAACTCCCTAGTTGTGGTGGACAATTTCTTAATAAAAGTTTATAACATTTTGGCAATTATTTGCAGTTTGAAGCAATTAGAGAAAATTAATTAAATGAAAGTAAGTGAATTATATTGATTGGGAGCTATCGAGACAATTTAGATTAATAAATCACTTTTTGTTTCAAAATTTTTAGCAAGTATAAATGAGGGAAATGTCACATACTTCCCTAATAAAATACTTACTGAAAATTGAAAAAAATATGACATACAATCTTCAGTTCACTTAAAATAAAAAGTAAGTAAAACCGTAGCATAAACAACTAGTTTTTAACCAAAAAAAAAAAAAAAAAAAAAAATCTATTTAAGAAATTTGTTTGAAGCGAAAATGAGCCGCCGAGAGATGTTTGAAAATCGCTAGATTTCCCGCTAACTGCTAAAGCGTATTTTTCCCGCAAAGTTGAATCTTTTTTTTCACTTGGCTTAAGAATCTTACACTTTTTTTTAGAAATTTCGGGATTGGTTATCGAAACTTATCCCATTAAGGATTGTTTTAAGTACGTTTTAGTGTATCTGAATTTTTGAGTACGACTCGTACTTAATGTAAGTATAAAAAACTTAATTTATCACGAATGTTTTTCTTACTGTGTATGCAGAATATATTTAAAAATGCTACAATTGCATCCGAGTCCACTTGCTCGAAATATTTAAAAAGATGGCTGCCACACTCGCTTAAGGATAAGAGATACTGGACACCTTATCCGATTAGAAGAGTGCTAAACAGCTACATATGTTAAAGGAAACATTTTCGTCCGGAACTGGCAGGACATAAAATAACGTATAACAATAGGATTTGATTAATTAAAGTTGGTTTATATTTAATATATATTTTATAATAAATAAATAATGAGAAAAAAATTTTTGCAGTTGGAAATTTGATAAGTGTACAATATACGACATCTGTTTTTCAAAAATTTTACAAATTCTTTTGTAATGGGTTAATGTTGGATTCCAAGCGAACCCTAGACTAATTTCTCTTAAATTTTATGGATACACCTAATTTACCTTTTAATATACATTCTAATTAAAGGAAAATAGTTTTGTGGCAACTAAACTAACTATTAAGCAGACTTGCGAAAATGTTCAAAACCTTACCTTCATAGATGTCATTCAAATTGTAAATAGAATATCCGAAAGCCAGATACGACATAGCTCTATTCTTGAGCATCCTAGAATATATTTTTTTAGGTCCTTTATCAATAATTGAATCTATATATGGGGCATTATATGTGAAGCGGACAACCCAATAAAAAAATTTTGTTAGAATTCCTTTCTATTGGGCATAACTATAGTTCTAGTAGATATGAATGAGTGTGCGAAATATTTATTTTTCTATGATGTTTCTTTGTCGTTTTCAAAAAAATATTTTTAAATTATTTTTTCGAACCAAAAATTAATCAAACAAAAAAAAACTTTTAAGTGATTCTTATAGAAAACGGATTGATCTTTAAATAAAATAAAATTAATTTGAAAAAAAAGTTGTTCATCTGCAAAACCGGAAATGACCGATTTAAATCAAAATTTTTCTAACTTAGTCCTAATTTTTTTTTTTAACCGAAATACGCCTATAGTGTACTTACTATAGTGTAAAAGTTTTATTGTGTGACATCTATTAGTTTAAAAGTGATGCAAGTTTCTTTACACTCGTACATGTGGTTATTGCAATGTTGAACCGTCAAAGACAGGAAAGACGAATTTAAATTTTAATTTTTCGCAAAGTTATTCACTTATTCATATCTACTAGAACTATAGTTATGCCAAATATAAAGAAATTATTTCCGTGGATTCTTAAATAGGGGTATATTAAGTGTGTCTTTCTGTGTATTTAAAGAGTCCTTGAAAACTATGTCATAGCGTTACAAACGAAAAGACAAACTTAATATAACCTTATGCACCAGCCGAGGGTGGGGTATAAAAGGGAAAAACAAAGAACGTTTTTCCTGAATATTTAAATGAAATGTTAATATTGTTGTTTATGTGCCACTGGATGTTGAATTATGCTGATTTATATTAACGCTTCTTTCTACATTTTTTGTGTTTTATTTTATTTATAATAGTTGCTGTTTGGACTTTGTAACGCTATCCCAAAAAAGAATTTTCCATATAAAAATTATTCATTTGCATTTTACTGCTTCCATATCTGACCGCCATTAACAAGAATCGTACAATAAACGAATAAATGCTACAAAAATAACTCAAATAACAGGCAAAAACTTTTAGAAGAAAGGGTTAAAAATAAATTGAAAGCAAAAAAATTTATTTAAATAGTCTAATTTAAAAGGATGAAGAACAAGTTAAGAGTAGGGCTAAAGTCCTGGGGATAAATGACAGTACAAAAAAAAAAAAAAACAATTGTCTTAAATTACACGCTTATTATGCCAATCGTATAAATTACTTTAAAGTTGAATTTAATTGTATTTTATTTAAATTAATTAAAATGTGTTGCACTTTTAAAAACTATGTGGTAAGTGATTAAACTAAATTGTACATAATATTAATATGCTTTGTATAATAAAACGACTTTCTTTGGAAAAATTAAAATTTCGAATTCGATTTAATTAAAATAATGCGCTTTGTGGCCAATGCTGTACAATTACATAAATCAGTACTAGACACTTATTATTGTTCAAAAAGCTGTTAATTAAGTAAAACAGTACAAAGATTAATTCGATTCCCTTTGTCGAAAAGACAACAAAGTCGAACTGCATCATTATCAACCATTTTAAATCAAAAATATTAAGCACATTAAACACAACGACGCTATTTAAAGCGACATCTTTTATTTTGTAATAGCGGATCAGCATCTGCTGACTTCGATGCTTTGACGAGATTCGTCGGTGTTCACGTCTGAACCAAAGGCAGCGGTTTCCCATCCCTGGTTTCTATTTTGAATGATGATATGCGCTAAGACATGTTTTACACTGCGGAACAGTCATTTTGCGGTCTGGAATTTGATTGCAAATTTTTACTGACTTGAGGTCGCGGATTTCAAATCTAGTCTATATTTTTCTCTATCAGCTCTACTTTTCAGAATATACCGTTATGTCCAAAATTAAGGCACTTTCACTACATATATTGGAATAACTTGAAAACGGTTGACCATATTCAGTTTAATCCGAAACTCGGCAGTAATATTATCTTTAAGCCGTGCTTACATTGTTTTTAAATTTGCCATGTAGTTTTAGAGATATCGTTGAATTTTTGAAGAAAAAATAGGAATAGGAATTTTTTGTTTTTTAAAAATTCATAAAAAATATAAATGCGACAAAAATCACAGTTTTGGTCTAAAAACATTTATCTTGACATAACTTCGAATGAATGATTTAATTCACAATTAACTGAGAAAACTGAATAACGATTTTCATACAAAAATAACATTTTAAACATGGGTGTGTTATGAACAATAAATTTCAAGTGTTTTTATCAAGAAAAAAAACTGGGAATTAAGCACGAATAACAAAATCTTTTAAATTAAAATTTTGTATTCCCAAAAATTATTTTGATAATAAACTGGCAGGTGCATGGCCTAAAAAACTTAAAAATAAGATTATTTTTATAGTTGAGAGAAAATTCTGAAAAATTTATATGGTAACGAATTCGATTTGTTTAAGAAAGATAAAAGCTTATCGCAAAAATTGTTAAATAATTTTTTGTTTACACAATTTATTAATAACTTTTGGACATTATTATTGATAATTTTTGTTTAAGGCATGCTAAATGTTTCTGAATTTTTTGAAGAACGGAAATTGCAAAAAGATTAAATTTTTTTCGGGGAGATTTTGACAAAGCATCCTTAGAAAAAAATCCATAGCAATTCAAGGGGCAGGAGGGGGCAGCTGAATTTTGGCTTAGTCGATAGTTAATACTTTTCCAAGTAACCTCCAAAGGTTAGAAGACAGCATTTGACGGCGTTTTATTGTCATTTGATTTGAAAAAAATTTTCTTTCAAAGAACTGACATTTACAAAATTTTTTACGTATTTGACTTACCTTCAAACGTACATTCCATTTGGTTTTATTAGACTTTCTTTGCTGCACGCGCTTTTACACGTTTAAAGCTTTTGCCAATATTGCGCTTGAAAAAAAAGCCAAACTCCAACTAAAAATAAAGAAAGATTTTGGGGTATAGGACGTTACTCTAAACAATTTTTACTTCTTATAGGATCCCTCTAGCCAACTGCATGTTAAAAAAATCTTATCTAGACACTTTTATTTTTTGAGTTTTGGCCAGCTTTTTGGCAATCGGCGCACTGTGCGGCTGTATTTTTAATCGCCTTATAGTAGATAAATGGTTCTTTGTGAATTAATTCTATAAATTAATTAATTAAATTGTTTTCAATAAATAAATTAATTGAAATTTATAATGTTTTTGGAAAAAACAGGAAAGTGTTTTTAAATGGTTAGAAGTGCTTTTCTTTCGTTTAAATATTTGTGCCTTTTTCTAGGTCTCTTTCCAGGCTTTATAATATTACCGAGTTGTTTGGATACTTGGTTGATATTTTAGCGCTAAATTCAGAAGCCACCCTATACACTCCATAAACCCAAAAACGCAAACGGCGCTCTCTCGGGGAATACCAGCAAGGTGTTTGGATCCTTGGCAGGTATTCTGGATGGGTGGATTTGGGCTACAAATCAACCCCTATATACAGTCCACACTCCACGAAACGTATCGGCGTTTCGTCCGGACCACTATAAGACGTAATCGACGTTTTTAGTCGGCATGTTTGCTTTCTTCATTTTCACCATAAGTCACAGTTACACCTACACCGCCATCACTACAACAAATTAATTACAAAACCAACAATATTCACTACTTCCTCTTATACACCTGATTTAATCGCAGAGGCTTAGACAGATATCTAAAGCAAAACCAATGAAAAACAAGACTCACGTAGCAAAATTATATCGTGGATGTGTTGCTGTGCAGCCCATGGAGGTTTTGTATATTAACTTTGAGGGGCTTTTGCTTTAAAGGGTTACATCCTGGTGGATAAGGCGTTACATCCTGGTGGATAAGGCGTTACATCCTGGTGGTAAGGTTACTTTACACTTTACTTCACTTACCTTACTGGAGCTCCCCATCACGGCGCACAGTACTTTGTTCCATATACAAAAATAAGGTGAAACAGTGCTGTTCCAATGTTTAAAAAATTACTGTACTGTATTCGTATCTAAATAAATTACTGTATGAAGAACCTTTTTTTTATGTTAAATGCGTTTCGCCGCTGCTAGATGTCGCTAAAGTTGTCCTAATTTTTAATAAAATTTTAACAGAAAAATAAACTTTATTCATGTACTAGGAAAAAAATTATTAAAATTTAACCACATCGTTACCCATATGATCATTAACGACAATGTGCATGATAATGGCGCTCACATTGTCGTTAATGACTTAAGTGCCGCTTGTTCGAAAAAGTCGTGACGATTTGCATGGGCGTTCGCCGACATGTCGTCAGGGATTTACTATGGGTCTTGTACGCGTCATCGTAGTTGTCTTGAAGACATGGCCAACTGGGAAAATACTTCTCTAATACAAACATTTCAAAATACTTTAATAATTTACCCTTATTCCATTTAGCGTCATCAATACGAAACGATATCGTTTTGTGTCGATTGTTGCAAATCGGTATCCCCATTGTCAATATCAAGTTTTATCGATAAGCGTCGATGTACGCAACGTTAACGTTGGCAACGTTGGCAACGTACGCAACGTTAACGTTGGCATCGGTATAAATTGATTCAGATTTTGTCGTCAGTCTTATTGGTGTCGCAACAGATTTATTTCTTTTCAATTTTTCAATAATAATAAAGTTAAATAAAAAAAATGAAAAAATACAAACAAAGCTTCGGGAAAATTGCAAAAAGTGCGAAAATTCGCGAAAATTTTAAATATTTCAAACAAGCCAAAAAATTGATTAAAAGTCCCTAAAACTATAAAGAATAGCAAAAATTCCATGAAAATGGCTAAATTACCGGAAATTCGCGAATTTAGCCATGTTCGCGATAGAAGAGAAATTCCGCTTATTTTGCCATTTTTATCGAATTTTTAACATTTCTTATAGTTTTAGAAATTTTTAATAAATGTTATGGCTTGTTTGAAATAATAAAACTTTTCACGAATTTTTACAATTTTGCAAATTTTTTTGTTTTTTTTCAACATTTTGTTGTTAACCGATTTAGCGAGCTTAAATAAATTTAAGGGTTTGTTTCTAAGTTTGCAATTTTTCGCGAATTTAAGCCATCTTCGCGACAGAAGCGATTTTTTCGTGTGATTCTGTACAGATTTAACGATTTTAAATTAATATTAAACTTTGCTATCATAAGACAATTAGCAAATTTTTGCAACTTCCAGATAATTTAGCAATTTTTATGGAATTTTTGCCATTCTTATGTTTTTGAGGACTTTTAATCAATTTTATGGCGTGTTTGAAACATTAAAAAATTTCGCGAATTTTCCCGTTTTTTGCAAATTTTCCGAATGTTTGTAATTTCCCGTAACTTTTTGTTGCTATTTTCGGCAATCGTCGTACCGAAGTCTATATTTTACAGGGCACTATCAACACTGTCGGATTATGCGGGGCGAAAAGTGTAAATTATGCCTTATGGCATTAGTATGGTGATTTTTTTTAGAATAAATCAAGCTACCCTCTTTGAGAGCAAAACATTGATAAGAAACGAACATCAAATTGCATATTTTAAATAAAAACTTTTTAGAGATGTGCTTTAAAAACGATAAACAATTGACATCGTTACATTGCTGTTATAGAATACAACTTTTGTATCGAATTGATAACGACGTCGTTAAAAATTGATATTGATATTAAATTGATGACGATGACGACGACGTTAAATGGAATAAGGGTGATTATTTGCTATTATTGAATATTAAAAAAAATATAAAATATTATCCCTTCATGTATATTTTCCTTAAAAGGATATACATACATACCCTGCAAAAGTAATGCGTTAAAAAGCTAATATAACTACTCTTCACTACTTCTGCATTGGCATTTTAACTTACTTTTTTAACACGGTGCTGTAATTGGAGGCAAGTACTTACTACCCTCGCTTACAAATAGGGAGTTAAATAAGTCATTACCACATTCGCTTACAACTAGGGAGTTAAGTAAGTTATTAAGTTTATGATACAATATCGATATCATATGTTATAATTTATATCACCTAGACGATATCGTTGTAATATCGTTTGGTTGAGACCACAATACCAAGATTTTAATCAAGTTTTAAATATTCAAATCAATTAGGTATTTAAATTTTTCATATTAAAATTTATTACGAATTGTTTCAATTTAGTACAAATAAAATCAGTTTGTATTAGATTTGAATAAATAAAACCTTAGATGCATTTTATTGTGAATTAATTATAAATTTCGTTAATCAACTCATAAACAAGTACTTATGTATTAGATTATATGCCAACCATTACTAAACCATTACTGCAGATGGTATGAAGTAGACATTGAAAAGTAAGTTGTTCAGTAATTGCAAGTCATTACCAAGTTTTTGCTGTGTATATAAGAAATGCATATCCTTCAGTTTGTTTGGCACTAAACTCTTTTATATTTATAATTATGTAATTTAAATAGAATATAGCGTAGTGATTTTATATTTTTGTGATCTTTATTAAAAAATTAAGTACATCAATTTTAACATTATATTTAGATAGATTTGGTAATTTTCAACAATTCAACATAAAAAGTTTTGCCAAATTAAATTTTTTTAAAAAAAGGATATATAGGAGGTAAATGAATCCTTTAACGGAATTTTTTTCAACTTGAAATTTTGTTTATTGTTATCATATAAAGCTCCATGAAAAATTTTGTTAGTCTGGGTCAACTCCTTCTATTTTTGCACAATTTTGTTCTACATCAAAGTATTGTGCGGAGTCTCTTTCTTGACGACGCATGCAAAAGCAGAAAGTAATCCTACGCAGAAAAATTCTCTGAAATTTTTTAACAGTTGAAGCAAAACTCATAAATTAAATCAGTTTTAATTAAAAAATTAATCAAGTGAACTTAACGCTACCTGGTAGTGAGCTAGTCTATCAGCGCTGGGGTTGCGGGTTCGATTACCGCCAGGGACTCTGGTTACTTTCCTGCAGAAAAGCGCAGAGCTTCGCGGGGATAACCTTAGGGAATTCAAAATAAAAAAAATAAAAAATTAATTTTTTAAATAATCAGCCATATTCCGGTTGTCGTTGTCGTAATCGATCAAGTCGTTTTTTGTTAGAGATTAAAGTAACACACAACCAGTGTTCTTTAATTTCTTACAAAAAAAAAAGAATTCATCGATTTCGACAACTGGAATAAGGCTGAATATCTTTTAATTGAAATCAATTTTTATTTTTTTCTGTGTACTTAATGCGTTCGAAGCGTATATGTCTTCTATGCGGGCGCTGTATAACTTGTCATTACAATTTTTTTTTACTGATTCTACTATGAACATTTATTTAATAAATCTTTTATAAACCTGTTTTATTTCTTATGAATAAGGCCGATAAACTATAAATAAAGCAACTGACTTAAAACTATTATAAAACTGCATAAAGATGAACAACCACACATTAAATATGATAGTTTGATATATAAAAAAATTACAACTAGTTTAAAGCAAATACCAACTGGTATGTTTCTAGCTTAAAACTGGGTTATTTGGTTATTTGTCTACAGGGATTCGTAAGCTTACAATTACAAACGGACGCTACCACAAACAGATGTAAAAATATTCGTTTGTGAATACATTTTAAATGCCTTAGAGTTTTCTGTATTGGCTTGATTCAGCTGGGGGGTTTTTTTTTATTAGATACCCATATGATTCAGGTTGCTTCAAAACATTTTTCCTTCTGCTTGGCAGCCTCTAACCCCAAAAAAAGGAAACAAAATATTTTAAAAGTACAGAAGAAAAAAAACGTAACAAAATGACTTGTTAAAAGAAATGAATATCAAAAGCATAACGGCATAAAAGATTTAACCAAAGAATGTTTTCAATAAAATAATAAGTTCCTAAACAATTGTTTTTTTCTCCCAGGTTTGCTTTATTTTTTTTTTTGTTTCTTTTCTCCAATACTCTGTACGTGTCATAGAAAGACAATTGGCGGCGCATTTGTTTTGTATTTCAATTTTCAGTTGCTTAGTGGTAGAATGGTATTCAAAATCCTTTGGGTAAATTTAAAGTAAAAAAAAAGAATGAAATAATAAAAAAAAGAATCCAAGGCAAAAGAAATAAAAAGGTGAATCCGTGTGGTTTATTAAAAAAAAAAAAAGAAAAAGGGAAAACGTGAAAAAAATAATATAAATATTAACGGAGTATAGAAATAAAATAACCTTAATTTTATTATGTTATTTATAAAGATCTAAATGGAAATGAAATGAATACGTAAAATCACTGTTTAAAGCATCGATTTATGTAAAAAAAAAAAAAAAAAAAACAGTACGAAAGACGCAACGGGCTTATAAACTTTCTACCGAAAGCAAATATGAACTAGTCCCCAAAATTATTTACACAGAATACAACAACGGCGGCTTTTAGGGATTATAAACATATATTTTTCAATAATTTTGATGGTCAAACATGAACCGATTTCAATAAAACTTAGTAATCTGTATAAAATTACTTCAACCCAATTTAATCTAAATACCTACATCATAAGACAGGTTATGGAATTATGGACCGATTCTTACCAATTTAAGTAGGCATTATCCTTACAATTAGAGCAAATGTATCAAATTTTATCAAAGTATCTCTAAAATTTCGACCTGTTTTATAGAAAGTAAAAATGATGTTGGGTGTAATAGGGGTGATTTACTTACCATAATTACTTTTTCTTTCTAATTTTTTTTTTCGGTTTTTTCAAGCACGAATTCAGGATTAAATCAACTTTATAATACTTGAATCAAGCGCATTTTGAGATCGATTCAATCTTAGTTTTACTTAAATCAATCCCATTTTCGGATTATTTCAAGTACGAAATCGGGATTAAATATGGATAATTTAAGTGTTTTGCGATTGAAAATCCGTACTGGAATCAATCTTTCTGTACTTGATTCAAGAAAATCCGTACCCACCGTACTAATAATACTACTTTGGATTGATCTGAGTACGGATGAATTGATTTTTCTTTTGAGTGTACTGTTCTCTACACAACATTAACGTTCTTGTTTTGGTATGACATATCAGCGTTAAAGCTAAAAGGACGAAAATGTTCTGCCTTCCGCTCTTGTTTAGGTACGGCTGTAAACGAATTTAATGTTCCAGAGAAAATGAATGTCATATACATAAATAGTTCTCGAAAAACTTAGAAAAATTTGTTTAAAATGTGTACCGTTTCATTTTGTTTCATTTGTTCGCTCACCAACACAACCTCATTTTAAGATTTTAAGAAAATTTTAATTGTTGGCTTACATTTTGTAGTTAAAGTGCCGGGGAATCACACAAAATAAAAGCCTCCTCCAAAATCGGAAAAACTTGTAATTGAATTGAATTGAATTGATTCTTTATTAGATAAGACAGTACAACAAGAACGGTGTCTTATATAACAGTACTGTAAAATTAATGTTATACACATAATGTTATAAAATTAAACATATAAATAGAAATTAATACAAATAAGTGAACAAATATAAAAAGAATATACAAAAATGAGTATTAATGAATATTAAATTAAAGATTTATCCCGTATTCATAAAAATATTTTTAATTTTACATATCAAATTTTTTATGAAATTTTTCCTAAATGAACGTTTGATAAATTTAATAATCGTTTATGAATACGGGGTTGAAAATTTAAACTAAAAAAAAAAATTTTGACTAATGACAAAAAAAAAAATAATAAAAAAAGTTATTAAAATAATTTACCAAAAAAATTTTAACAAAAATGTTTAAAAATAGCAGATTTAAAACTGTTTGCATTGCTAGTGAATTGAATATGGGGAGGAAGTCGGTTCCACAGACGAATTGTAGAAACGTTAAAATGTCTAACTGATATAAGGCTACGGTAGCGAATGGAGTTTAAATTTTTTTCTCTGTTAAATCTTGAAAAAGTTAACCTTCTGCATAAATATTCAGGTTGCAGTTTCTGAATAATATCCGCTCAAGAGTGTAATCGTCTCCACCAGTACTCCACCAGAAATCCATCTGAATTTTAAATGGTACTCCACCAAGTAAATGGTTAATGTTAAAAACAGAGAAACTGTAACTCAGTACAGTTAAGTAAAATGCGAAAAAAAAACACAAAACGTATGAAATACAGGCAAACAAGGATAAAAGATGATCGCCCTTAAGCTGAAGGTCCACACCATGCGTTTATGCGTCTGTCCTTTTTATGCATCTGAAAAAAAGTAAAATCAGCTTTATTGTATGTGACAAGTTACAAAGCAAAATGCATAGAATGCATACACGCATCAACGCATCAAAGTAGGTTTACTTTCTACTTTTGTATGCGTCGCATGTGTGGTGAAAAAAAGTCAGCTGTTATTGATGGCCATGGATGACAAATCATATTTTATTTTCAATTTTATCGATAAATATGTTTGTGTGGTGGATTACTTTTTACTACTTTTTTGCATTACAAAAGGTTTTTAATAAAATAAAATGTTTTCGTAATAAAGATTGCATAAACTTTAAACAATAAAAAACATTAAAATAAATTTTTAGCACAATTTTACCACGAACAAAATTTTCCATTCTAGTTATCGATTACTTTTATGTTCTGAGTGTCATCCTTGTTGTGCTTTTTTTTTTTTAACAAATGCCATAAACTGGAAAGTTATTGATATCTTTATCTAATTTATCAATAACACTCTCGATTTTTGCCAAAATTGTTTTTATTTAATAAACATATTCTTACAACAGCTGATAAAAAAAAAACAATCTGTCGCATAAAACGCATTGCATGTAACTTGAATTTAGAAACGCATAGAATGCACAAAAATTATCATGCGCATCTACGCATGGTGTGGACCTTCAGCTTTATCGTGGTTGGCGAATTTAAAATACGCCTGCGACTATTTGGTAATAGATTAAAAGAAATAAGTTCACGTTGTCTTTAAACTATTACCAAACAGTCGCAGGCGTATTTTAAGTTCCCCAACCACGATGAAAAATGATAAAATTAATTATGTATATCATTACTAGGGATGCGATTTCCATGCAAATGCAGGTTTTTTTTTTGTCGATAGTCTTAGATCGATGTCGACCAATTATCTTTCCGAATCATTTAATTTGCGTTAAAATGGCATCGATTGGTTTTTGCATATTGTTGCATATTTTGGTGAAAATGCATATTTTTACATATTTTAACATTTTTGAGTGACATATTTTTTTTCCATATTATGAATAAAAGTTTTTCAAAAAATTTCAAAATTGTATAAAAAAAATAAAAATTTTTTAAATCAATAAATAATTTTTTTTTTGAGCTCTGCTTAAAATACAAGATTTCGGCAAAAGATCCTTACATTTTTAACCGATGCAGCAGCTTTCATGGTTAAGGCTGCTAATTGGCCTTACATTATTTATGCAAAACTGTTTCATGTTACTTGCTTGGCACTTGGGTTACATCGAGTTGCAGAGGAAATTAGAAGCCAATGCGATAATATTGATTTATTGATTTCATACGGGAAACAATGTGGAAGGAATAATAGCCCGACAAATTAAAAAAAAAGTCCAAAACGCTTTGCAAACAAATATGGGATTTCAAACAATAAAACAAATTTCAACTATTTTTGATCTAGAATTAAAAAATTAAAATTCTCTAAATGAATTGGCATCCTTCAAGTGTCCTTCAACTTCGGTTGACTTTGAGAGATCATTTTCCATGTACGAAAGCTTTTTAACAGACAAAAGTTTAATTTTGATGATATAAAAAAGTGTTTAATTAATTTTGCAAACAAAAATTTAAATTATGTAGTTATTTAAATAAAGTTTTAAAACATATTATACCTACGATTAAAAACAACAATAGAATTTTTTAATTTTTTTTTTTTTGTTTCAAATAGTTTTTAGTGCATATCTTTTATATTTTTAATGCATATTTTGGAATTTTTAGTCCATATTTTATGCGCATAGTTTCGATTTTTTAATGCATGAAAATCTCATCCCTAATCATTACAAATGCAAACAAATCCTTAATATGTTATGTTTTTAATTTACCAAATCTCAGAAATCTTACAAAGCTTTTAAAATAGTTATTTACGTCACTCACACCTCATCAATTATATTGCCACCCACATTCGGGTATCAATCAATTAAAAATTTCCATAAAAATCGCATAAATTTTTTAATAGCAAATGTTTCAAACACAACCAAATGTATTTACTTTGTAGGTTTCGTAAGTATTTTTAAAAATTTACAACACCAAGTGCATTACAATACATGGCCAAAAATAATTCCTACATTTTATTATGTACCTTAACATTTTGACGAAACTCAGCCAACAAACTGATCATTTTTTATACCGACGGCGAAGTTAAGAGGAAAATAAAATTATAAATAAATATTTTCCGGTTTGTTTTTTGTGGAGCACTTTTTTTTTACTAGAAACACTGACGAATACAAATATGTATGTTTATAAAATATTCATGTATGCATGGATATGCTGATAGATTTGTTTTAAACGGCACGTAAATACTAGCAGACAAAAATTACATAAAACTTTACAGGTATAAATAAAAATAATAAATATAACAAAAAAATCTATTTATATTTTGTAAATTGCTTAAATAGGTTGTTTGAAGCCGCAGTATTTTACACAAAGTAACATAATTGGAAATTTTCTACAATAATTTACTACTGAATTTATACTATAGGTATACCCTGCAGTTCGGATATATATTTCTTAGATAAGTTACCCAATTTTCAAGGTTTTCATTTGACGGATTTGGCTAAATATATTATTGAATTGACTACAAAGAGCTCCGCTTGCGAGTTTGAATTGTACTTTTGAGTCTAATTGTAGCAAAATATGTTTTATTATGACTAGGGATGAGATTTTTATGCGCTAAAAACTCCAAAATATGTATTAAAAAAATAAAAAATATGCACTTTAAACTTGACCATTTTCAATAAAAAGGCGTTTGTTTTTTTTATTTTATTTAAAACAAAATAAAATAAAAAATTCTATAGAATATATCGAGGGCCTATATTCAAAATCCTCTATCTTAAAAAACACAACTTTTCAGGAGAGCCAAAAAACATTGTTTTCGAGTTATTAAAATTCGGAATTCTACAATATTTTTTAAATCAACTACTGAATCTCACAGATAATTGGTTTATAAAATTTTGCATTATTGGGGGCTTTATGCAAGATGGAGGGTTTTGCTTCTCAAAAATATTCAATATGTATGTATGAAAATGAGAAGATAGAGGTTTTGCATTTTAACAAAAATAAATTATTTTGATTTTATTTATGCCATCTGTCAAGCTTCTTACAGACGGTGGTCAGATCTTACAATGTCATTTTTCTGATAATGGTGCCATTGTCAGATGCATTAATTTTACACACCTGCCAAATGAAAATGAGCTTACAATGTTCACACAGTTGCAAGACATTTTTAGGCAATTTTAATGACAACATTGTAAGATCTGACCACCGTCTGAACGAAGCTTCAGTGTTTAACGTGGTTTATTTAAGATAAAGGCTAATAATACAACATAAGCTTAAAAAAATTAACAATTAGCAATAACAAAAAGTTATAGCAACAATTTTTTTTTTTGCTTTTTGAAGTTTGTTTGGGGTTTGATTGGTGTAAATGATCGTAAAAATAATGGTTTTCCGGTGGTATAACGCTCTTCAAATCTTGCAAATTCTTCCACTTATTTGGTTGAATTAAAGTGGAGCAGAATATAGAGGTTTTGGTTCAATATGTTCTGTATAAGGTTTAATACGAACAGGTAAATCAATGTGATCTGTATCAAAACTTAATTTTTATTTTACGCTACCATCTGGAAGATATAAAAGAGATCTTAAATTAGACACTGCAGAATCGTTCCTTACTCGTCCTGGTCTAATTGAAAAAAAGAACGCAAAAGTTTGTCATCACTGTAATTATTAAAGAAATCATAATTTACATATCCTGCATCAAACGGCTTTTTCATGATCTCATTGTTAATTTTAACGGTCTTTCTGGCTTTTCTAGTAATTCTGACGTAATCGACTGGCAAGTGTATAGATGGATTTTTCAACTTAATCTCTATCTTAGCATGGGCACTATCGCACTCCATTTGCTTATGGGCTTTCTCTAAGAACTTCTGTTCAATAACTTTATTTTTTTCAGCAGCAAAATTGAATAGAGCATTAGATAAATAATGGTTACGGTTTTTTGTAGCCACAACCATCCGAGAAAATTGTAATTGGCAATGAATCTGATAAGAAATACTTTTTTAAATGATGAATAATACAGGAAACAATTACCGACGCGGACAAATCACCATTGATTTCAAATTCATGTTCAGTTTGCAAAAATAGCAAAAAAAACATGTATTGCAAGAACAAGTTATTGAAAAAATATTTAGTTATTCAAAAAATATTTGAAAATTAATTATTAGAAAAGATAGAGGGTTTTGCATTCAGAAAAATTAATTGTGCAAGATAGAGAAAATACAAAAATGCAAATAAAACAGCAAACAAATATATGTTTGTTATGAAAATCACACCATAGATGAGAGTTGTTTTACTGAACATTTTCCCATTAAAAAGTCATTTTTGTGAAAATCAAAGATAGAGGGTTTTGAATATAGGCCCTCGATATTCTATACAAGATAGTGTTGTTTTTATTCTATTTTCATTCAAAGGTATAATATTTTTTAAAACTTAATTTAAATAACTACATAATTTATTATTTTTGTTTGCATAATCAAATAAATACTTTTTTATATAACAAAAGTAAACCTTTGTCTGTTAAAAAGCTTTTGTCCATGGAAAATGATCTCTCAACTTCAACCGAAGTTGAGGCATACTTGAAGGATCCCAATTCATTTGGAGAATCCCACATTTGATTCCAGATTAAAAATAGTTAAAATTTGTTTTATTTTTTGAAATCCTGTATTTTTTTTTGCAGCACGTTTTGGATTTTTTTTAAAATTGTCCGGCTATTTTTCCTTCCACATATTAATTTTACTTTCTGCCGTATCAATTAATTTGAGCTGACTATTAAGTGAACTAAATCCTTCCAATTAAGTTATTGTTTCACCGATATATATATATATCCGAAGTTGGAAAATACAAATGCTAATTGACTTTTGATGTTATTTAAATTTTTTAATAGTATTATGATGCTTCTATCCATGTTCCCCATCTTGCTAATACTGGCTGCGGTGGTGACGGTACCAAGAGATACATTTCATTAAAAATTGCAACTCGTGAAGGAGCCCTTAAAAATATTTTTTCCCGTATGAAACCAATAAATCAATATTATCGAATTGGCTTCTAACTTCCTCTGCAACTCGGTGTAACCCATGTGCCAAGCAAGTAACTGTTTTGGATAAATTGTTGTAGGACAATTGGTAGCCTTAAACATGTAAGGTGCTGCATCGGTTAAAAATTGAAGGATCTTTTGTCGGAATCTTGTATTTGAAGCAAAGCTCAAAAAAATGTATTAATCGATTTAAAAAAAATTTTTTTTTAATATTTTTTTGTATACAATTTGGAAATTTTTTTGAAGAACTTTTTTTATAATAAGGAAATGTTAAAATATGCAAAAGTATGCATTTAAAACCAAAATATGCATTTTCACCAAAATATGCAACAGTATGCAAAAACAAATCGATGCCATTTTAACGCAAATTTAATGATTCGGAAAGATAATTGGTCGACATCGATTTTAGACTATCGACAAAAAACATGCACTTGGATGGAAATCGCATCCCTAGTTTTTTACCCCCATTGAAATTAAATCAGTAAATTTTTTTAAAACAGATCAGTGTATGGGAAATGAAGCAGCTTTTACCAAATTTAGATACTTTTACTATTATCCTTCTCCAGGTATTTAGGCATTTAAAATGCCCCATGTTCTCTTTTCAAGATTATCCCGCTTTTTGACAGAAAACCAAACTATTTCTTGCAAATTTGGAAACTTTAACTATAACTCCTCTCCAGATATACCTCCTATACATATTCTCTTTCTATAAGAGGTGCCACGCCCACTTGAAAGCTTAAATATATTTATAGCCTACGTTAGAAAATAAGAAAATCCGAAAATTCCTGTGAAAATGTTAGGAAAGTCGGCTCAGTAGTTCAGAATATGGAAAATACAATGGCACAATTCAGAAATTTTCACTAAGCGCTAACTTTTTTAAGCATGAAAAATTTACACTTAATTATGGTTAATACCCTTTGTAAAAATACATACATTTCGGAGTAACCCACAGTGGTCCCAGTGACAAATTTAGAGCGAAAAAACTCATCTCTTTTTTTTTAATTACATATACGGATAAAAATTTGTACAAAGAAATGACTTGGTATGGCACGATCTTAACTAACATAAAAAATACAAAATCATTTCATAATACAAGGGAACAAGGTTTTTGTTGATTAAGAACTGAATGTTGTTTTTAAGGTTATTTAGGACGCTGAATCCAAATGTGCACTTAGTTCTTCTATCAGATTGATATTTCGAGATATACCGTTATGGCCAAAATGAAGGCACTTCCGCTACATATATAGGAATAACTTGAAAATATTTAGTTAAAAAAAAAAATCAAAATTCGTCAGCAATATTATCTTAAAGCCGTGCATCGATTTGTTTTTGCATATTGTTGCATATTTTGGTGAAAATGCATATTTTTGCATATTTAGGCTTTTAACGCATATTTTGACATTTTTGAGTGATTTTTTTTAAATTTTCATATTCTATTCTAAAAAAAAATTTTAACTACACAAAAAAACCTTTCAAAAAAATTTTTAAATTTACTTTTAATAAAAGATTTTCAAGATTTCGATAAAAGATCCTTTTTTTAAACGATGCAGCACCTTAAATGGTTAAGGCTTCCAATGGGTAAAAATATTTTACTTAAAACTGTTACAAGATACTTGCTTGGCACATGGGTTATACCGCGTTGCAGAGAAAATTAGGTAATATTACAGTTTTTAATGAAATGTTTCCCTTGATTCCCCTTTTACTGCAGCCAGTAGTAGGAATTTTAGAAGTGCTTGATACCCATGATTAAAATTAACAATATGGAAGGAAGAATAGCCTGACAGATTAAATCAAATCCAAAACGTTTTGCAAATAAATTAAAGATTTCAAAAATTAAATAAATTTCAAATATTTCTGATCTGATCTGAAATTAAGGTGGGCATTATTCAGAAACAAGACAAAGTGTTAATTTTAATGAAACAGTACTTATTTATTTAAACAATTAAACATTTTAATTAGTTATTTATTTTTTTTTAAAGATATTTGAATAACAAAAGACTTTTTATATTTTTGTTTTTAGTGGAATTGAAAAACGATTTTTATAGACATTTTTTAAGTTTTTAGTGCATCTCGTGGTTTTTTAGTGCATTTTTTAAGCGCATATCTCTACTTTTTAGTGCATGAAAATCTCATCCATAGTCATTATATTTTCTAATAATCAAGAACTTAACACTTATGTGCGTACTAAAACTTTGCAAATGTTGAACTATACAACAGCGACATGTGTCACACCATGCAATTGCCAATTCGTGCAAGGCCAATCATACTTGATTGACAACAACGTTTGGAGACACTGTCGAATAAACTGAAATTAATTCTGTGCATAGTTTTAACAGATATTTTGCACACATGAGCATAAAAAGTGAATATGTCAACACATGCAACACTTGAGACATATGCACCTACCTGTATTATGCAAGAAAACTGCAAATAGTATAAGAAAAGTATTGGCTATGATTGGTATTATAGCCTTACACAGTTGTCAACACAGAGCTAAAAATCAACATCTTTACAAGATGTTCCCGTCTCGTTGTATTTCATTCTACATCTTCCGATATTTTTAATATCAATACTAGAAAAGTGGCAACAAATTCTACTATTAATGTATCATCACTGACAAAATTATGGTAGTTAATTTACAAGCTTTTGTTTGTCGTGCTTAATTCCCAATTTGTATTCTTGATAAAAACACTGAAATTTATTGTTGAAGGGATAAGCTATTCCTATGCGCATTTCACTGGTTGCTTAGAAAAACTAAAGATATAAAACAAATAAAACTGTTAAGCGAATAAGAATTATAAGCAACAATATCAAAGCTTAATTAAAAACAAATTCTACTATTAATGTGAGCTTATCTTTTCATACATTCCCCACTACAACTGTTTGTAGACAAAATAGTATTTAAAAAAATAGTTGTTTTTTCAGATATGGTGGCATTTTAGATTAATAGTAGATGTTGGATGTTTCAAGTGTGAATGCATGTTTAACATGTTCAACATCTTTCATGCGTTTCTCCGAAATGTATGCAAGTGTCCAAAGGGCATTACTTCAAGGAATTTCTTTAAATCGAACTCAACTGTAGTTGAATCACACAGTGCATATTTTCGAAGTAATCGAGTGCAAACTCCTTCTCGTGTGAAATTTTTCGAAGTATGTACTAACTAAAACTAACAAACCCCAATTGTGGTCTTAAAGTTAAGCTGCTGTTCGGATTTTATGGCTTCATGTATGAATAATTTGGCTGAAACTTGATTTTTCGAAAGAACATATAATTTTTCTTACGGCTATATTTTGAAAACCACTTGGAATTTTGTGTTCCTATTTTTGGCACAATTCTATAGCTACGAATTGGAGAACAAAGTGTAAAACAAACAAAGCCGAAAAATTGCATCTAGAACATCAAAATCGCTTAAATGTTTAAAAATTTCTTTTTCACAATTTTTGGCCCACAAACTGTGGAAAATTTAGTAAAGTAATCTTTAGAAAAAATATTCCTTATAATATAATTTTAAATTCTTCAGAATATTATAACAGGTTACGTTCCGTGGGCAACCATTGAGAGACAGCTCACTTGGGTTCTTCAACGTGATTTCCAGCGCCAATGCTCATCCTACAGAGCAGTTAATCAAATGGCGTCACTGCAGAGTTTAACCAATTCGTCTTCCTAAAGGAAAGCAGAATCGACAAAGTTCTATCTTAAATATATCCTCCAATCAGGCAAACACAGGTTTTCCCAGGTATTTTCCCTTAAGCCCCGGATTCTAGGACATTGACATAGAAAATAAGCGAAGTTTCCTCTTCCTCCTTGTCATGACAACTTCTGCAGTACGTCAGCTAATAATTGGTTTGGCGCATATCATAGTGAAATTACCATGATGTGCGCCAAACCAATAAAAAGCTGACGAGAAGTCATTGAATTCCAGACTCTTTCTCCTCGCATGAGTCCCCACTGGCTAGTGCCCAGTCACAACTGAGACAATATTCCTAATTTGATCCCTATTGATTCTACAGCTCTCCGATATCTTTTTGCCCGGGCAGTCCGCAAAACGTGGTATCCAAATACGCGTTCCAGAACATTATAATACTGGAAAATTCATTCCTTTAAGATTTTAAAGCTGTTATTTACATCGAAAATACGAAAAATTTAGCAAAAGACAATAAATGAAATGAATGAACTCGGATTCTCCAGCACGAAAGACATTTTAGAATCTTTATGAAAAATAGTGTAAAAGGGAAAGATTCTCGATTTTTTGTTTGAAAGAGCTTAAGAACATCTGAAAATATATGGAGAATCGAGCTGAAAACAACGCATAAATGGTCGAAACGCATGGAGAACATTTTTTGACCAGGTCGAGACCAAAAATTGGTTGTAGTGCCATTTTTACATTTTACATATTTAACATCGTTTCAACTAGATATTTAGTGTGAAATCTGGATACCGCGCAACGTAATAAAAGGGTTAAGTTTCAATTGTTTAATTTTTAACAAACTTAAACCTTGTATATAAAAACAACAAACTTTGGTTTTAAATCCATGTGTATTACTTAAATAACTCAATAACAAAGTGGCTAACGCATTTAATACATTCAACATTTTTGGATTTTATTCTTCTTTTAAACCATTAAAATTTGATAGCAATTTTTTTTCGTTGCTAATTTTTGCTTTTATAGTTTTTTTATTTAGTTTTTGAAAAATATACAAATTAAGTCATAGATATTGTTCGCACATGCACATTTACAAACTTACACACAAGCAATCAACATTTATTATAAATTTATGAGGCAGCAGCAAAAACAAAACCACAACAACAGCAACACTGAGTGAGCGACATCAGCAAAAGGCAGGGACTTAAATGTTTCAAATATCGGAAATCTGTGATACGGTTTTTATTCATTTTTGTCGTTAATTGTTTTTGTTATTTTTAAAAACTCTTGGACATACGCCAGACAAAATAATGCACTACATTTTAAATGCCAGAGTGTTAATATTGTCATAATAATGGAAAGTGTGAAAACAATTTTATTCGACAAAAACAAAAAATTTTTATTGAATACTGCAAACAATTTATTTCTTTAAATTAATTTTTTTTTTTGGAAGAATAAGTATTTATATGTATGTATGTCTCAAATAAAATTAGAAAATAAATTGAAAAACGTCAAGTTTTTTAAGGATTTTGCTTTTAAAAAATTTTAGAAGAATAATTTTTTTTTACATATGGGCATATTTCCTCAGAATGGTCAACGAGGATGGAAAAATAAAATGTTGATAATCATCGTTTTTTTCTTGTTTATTATTATAAAAAAAGTCTATGTTTTATAAAAGAACGGTTTTATGGCATATCTCAGCGGTTTTACTTGAGGAAATTGGGCAGGAAACTGGATATTTTTTTTCTCTTTTTAAGCTACTTCTAAAGACATTCTTATATTTTACATGCAAAAAATATGTTATGTTTGCACTCTTTCTTCATAATCTTCCTATTACAATTAATTGTAAATTGAGTATTAAGTTTTTTGTTAAGGAAATTTGAAGATATTTATGGGAAAATGCATGGTGATAATAATAAAAAAACATTTCATGTCAAGTGACCCAATTTTTAAATCGATGTCTTCCGATTTGGATGAAATTTGCACCAAGGTTAAGTCCTATTGGATAGTATACATTTTCAACAAGATCGGTCAAAAAGTTTCTGGGTTAGAGAGGGTGGGGTCAAAGTTTGACATTTTGGACATACAAAAAAAAAAAATAAAAAAAACATTCCGGATAAAAAAGGAATGAAAAAAAATTTTAAATTTAAAAAAAAAAATTTTAAAAATTTTTTAAAAAAACAAAAAAAAAAAAAAAAATGTTTTCAAAAGATTGATCAAATAGCTATCTAAGCTACTTGGGACAAATTTTGCTAGCACCAATAGGTATTAAGTTACATGAATTATTTCTTGCGTGGGCTCTTATGTTTAATCCATATTGGCTTTGTATTAAGAAAAACACGGAAAAGTCACCAGAAAATATGGCTTGAACCAAAAACATTTTGCACCATTCTCTTTTAGGAAAAAATTTCTTATCGTAAACATGAGTGTAACTTGATTTAAGCATAAAGTTATGACTCAAGGCGAACCAAAATTTACTTAAATACAGCTTCTAAAAAAATTATTTTAATTCTATAGTTACATAAATCAAGTATTCGTTGCTTATAGCCAACTTCACAAATTCTATTTAACCCTGGATGGTTACTGTTCGTCGAATCGACGAAGCTCATTTACTTCTTATCAAGTAACTTTTCTATGAGTGTTTAAATAACGCCCTTTTTGTCAACAACGTTAGCTGATGCCAAAAGCTTGTAGCGAGTTGACGTACGCTGGATCCTCATTTTTTTTTAAGTTGAAATTCAAAGGTGTATACTCGCCGCAACGAGGAATAGTAATCTTAAGGTAAGTTCTTGTGTCTATTTTTTCGGAATTTTAAATATTACTTTTGTCACCATCTACGTCATATATATCAAAATATGTTCCATAAAGATCGAAAACCCAAAAACCGACGACAGTATCTAAAAAATCTTCATTAATTTTTCGTGGCTCCCTATTTAGAGGTGGATTCGAGACACCTACCTTGCAGACCTTAATTAACCCTTATGTGTGTGGAAAAAAACACCTTCTATAGGGTGGATAGGTACCTGGGTACCTTTATGCAAATTGTATGAGAAATCTTTTTTTTGTCTTGTATTGTACGAAAAATCGATGGTTAATGATATAATATTAGAATTTTACTCTGGTTTTCCCCTTTTCATATATTTTTTAAAATCCTACACCCAAAAAAAAAAATTTGTAATATCAGCAACTTTTTTGCTGGGAGGATCTTTGCAGAAAAAGTTGCTAACATTAGCAAAAAAATTGCTAAGCTCAGCAAGTTTTTTGCTGAATTTAGCAACTTTTGCTGAATTTCGCAACTTTTTCTGCTAGGATCCTCCAAGTTGCTGATATTACAAACTTTTTTTTTTTTGGGTGTATAATAAATGCCTTATTCTGTGATTCCCATAAAATGTATGAGCACACAATAAATGTTGGGGGTTCCCTTTTTCTTTTCTTCTAGATAGATAAAATTTCAATGTGGTATTCCCCTTTAAATATATTTTTAAATCTGAAGCAAAAAAATAAAAATCTTATTTTGTGATTCCCCGTATAATGAATGAGCAAACACTATGTATTTTCTTTTGTTGCACATATGAGATACGCACATCTCCGCAGTTTTTATTGACATTTTGACATTGATTTTGCATAAAGAGTTTCATTCGAAATAATTTTTCACCAAGTAAAGGTGCCTAGTTTTTTAAAAGTGCATTTTTTATTTCGCAAAATGGATCAAAATATAAGACCACGTTCTAATAGATTTTCGTCAACCGAAATTCGTGAGATGTTGTGTGAATGTGAAAGTGATGAACCCGAATTTTCACCATCTGATATCGACGATGAATACATTCCACCAGCTAACGACGCAGCATCGGAAGGTTCAGATGCTGAGCAGGTGGGATGCATTGAGGCTGCTGAGGATTCATATGATTCAGATGATAGTGAGGAAGAAGAGCCAAACAATGAACTCTGTGGTAAAGATGGCACTGTTTGGGATCTTAAACCTTTTACTGAATCGCAACCAATAAACCGAAACATTTTACGTCAGCGTAGCGTCGCAGCCCTTGGCAGCAATATTTTAACAGCACAGCAAATATTTAAAAGCTTTTTGTCGACCGAAATGTGTGACATAATTTTACGCGAAACAAACCGAAAAGGAAAAAAAATTATTGATGATTACAATCTTAACATGACACAAAAGTTTCCAAACGTGGCCGACCGGCCAAAAACAAAAATATTCCAACCATTTACAGAAGAAGAACTAGACGCATTTTTTGGAATTTTAATTTTTTGTGGAGTGCACAAATCTAATAAGGAGCATTTGTCAGAATTATGGAAACCTATTCATCTACCACTTATTCGAGCTGCAATGCCTCTTGATAGATTTATAATGATGTTGCGTGTCATCAGATTTCACAACGATGCCACTCGTACTTCACGTGCCGCAACTGATAAAGCTGCAGCCATTCGAGATATTTGGGCAATGCTTAATTACAATTTACGTAGAAATTATAAGCCAGGCGAATGTATAACAGTTGACGAGCAGCTATATGGTTATCGTGGACGAACGCGCTTCACACAATACATGCCGTCTAAGCCTGAGAAGTACGGAATAAAAATATTTTGGGCTTGTGACTCAAGTAATTCCTACCCCTTACAAGGTCAATTATATACAGGTAATCCAACAGAAGGCGAGCGTCAAACAAATATAGGGGAAAGAACAGTTTAAGATCTTGTTAGCCCATATAAAAACTCCGGAAGAAATGTTACTACAGATAACTTTTTTACATCCTTACAACTGGCTCGAAAACTTAACTCGTGGAATTTAACTCTAGTTGGAACAGTAAGAAAGAACAAAAGATTTCTACCAGCAAATATGCAGCCACATAAAGACAGGTAAGTTAAATTTTATACATAAAAAGAAATGCGTGCATGATACACTGACTATGCAAAATAAAATTAAATTGACAAGCAAATATTATTATTTCAGGCAAATAAATTCCACCAACTTTGCCTTCAGAAATGAGGCAACTTTGTGCTCCTACGTTCCTAAAAAGAAAAAAAGCAGTAGTAATGTTATCTACTATGCACACAAAGACTGTAACAGAACCCACTACAGCTGCTAAACCAGAAATTATAACTTATTACAACCAAACTAAAGGAGAATATACTTCTTAACGTAGGACATGTCGATGGCCGTTAGCATTATTTTTCAATATTATCGATGTAGCAGCATTAGCAGCATACATCGTTTACATGGAGTACAATGCCCAATGTATTTCAACTGACCGTCTCAGACTATTTTTGAAAGATTTAAGTTTTGAACTATGTAAGGACAACATTGAACGACGTGCCAAAAATTCAAATGTAATAAAAATCGATTCCACTCGATCAGCAATACAGGTTGTATTGGGGCGAGATATTTCCACAACAGCTGTTACTAATGTAGAAACTCGAGATAAGAATGGCCGTATTGCGGTCGTGGGTAGTTGTTACCTATGCTCTAAGCTTACAAAGAAGCAGAGAAAAACTCGAAAGGCTTGCAAAAATTGCTTCAAGCCTATTTGTAACGAGCACTCAATCAATCGTCCCATATGTAACAACTGTTTGGATTAATTTTTCTATGTCTTTTATTTATATTTAAGTTATATTTTTTTTTGTGTTAAACCTTGAAATAAATTTTTTTATCAAAAATAAACCTTGAATAATTTTTTTTTTTTATTGTAAAACAATTTTTCTTTTATCAAATAAAGTTTTATTTAATGGTATTTCTAAAAACCAAGTCAAATAATTTAGATTATCACACGTTAGTAAAGCATCTAATTAATTTTTTTCATGTGCCTCCATATAAAACGTATACAGGTACCCAGGTACCTATTCACCCTATTAAGGGTGCAGAAAGCAAATTGATATGCCACGCCCCCCCCCCCCTCCCCAACTGATATTGTACATAAACACCTATGAAAATATAATAATAACAAAAATTTAGGAGTTCTCATGAAATTGTAGAATTGTAGACTAAAATCTTATATAAAAAATTTCGATTTGAAAACGCAAAAGGTACACAGGTACCTGTCCACACACATAAGGGTTAAGGAAAAAATTCAAAATAAAATACCTAATCGATCCAAAGAGCGTAACATTTGGCACGTATGTCCCTAAAGCAAATTCAGAATGACGAAATGTAGATGTAATATATCCAAGAAAAGCATCTGTTGTGAACATAAAATTGAACTTTGTGTCTCATGCGTAAAATAAGGCTTATAACTAAATATTTTTATCTTTTGTATTATTTAACTGATTATCCTTGAAGGCTGAGTAAGAAAAAAGTAATTTTTTTTTAACTTTTTAGTGTTTGTTGATTTCAAAAGTTAATAATTAATTTGAAAAACCAAAATTTTTTTTAAAGATTTTAAAGAGAAAAAGAATTTTTATTTTTTATATATTATTATTTTTTATTTTTTTAATAAAACGCTCAACTAAAACAGATTTCTCTTTATTTTTTACTGTAAAAATCGTTCCGCTGGAATATATTTTTTACGGAGAGTTACCTTAATGTACTAAAATGAAGAGTAACCTTTCAGGGTTAAATATCAATTCATACCTATTTAAATATAGTTTTTCATAAAATTTAATTTTAATTTGACATAGAAAACGCCTTTTAAACATAAATTGATATTTAAATATATTGGTGAAATCGGCCATTAATATTTTACAAAATACGAAGAAAAGCCTGAAATTTTTGCATACATACGTAAAAACGTGTAGTACCCAGTAAAAACTTCTCCTTAAAAATAATGTGTTGAGTAATCAGAAAAACATAAAGGCACTACTTATAATTCTACTGAAAGAACCGATGAATTTTGCAGGAGATGTCCCAAAATGAACGTATTAAAATGTAAGTCATTATTTTTTTAACTACATACTAGGGATGCCAAACGGGAAATCCCGAATCCCGAAATCCCGGGATTTTTCGGGACTGACAAATCCCGAATCCCGGGATTTATTTTTATGAATCCCGGGATTTTTCAATTTAACAACTTTTGTGTATCAAAAGTTTTTATATGTATAAAAATATTCGTTTAATTGAATTTTTATACTTTCTAATTATTCATTGTTTTATGGTCGTTTTCTCATTACGCGATTATCCTTTTCCCTTTTTTTGTTTTCTATTCTGTCGCAAAGCTAACCAGCACTCATCTGCCAATTACACTATGCCACAAAAAAATGAACCTCAGAAACGAGATATTGTCAAAGCTAAATTGGTACTGCTGAACACGAATATGGCATTTATTTATTTTTCCCATGAACCGTTTTCGGGATATACGCGAAAATCGTGTTTTTCAGCAGTTGTTTAAGGTATTTCCAAAAATCTCGAGAACAGTTTAACTGAATTGTACAAGATTTAACATTTTGAATAGATATCTCTCCCCGTGTGGGTCGGATAAAGATTTACTGAGCTACAGGACTTTAAAGTTGAAAAAATTAGATTTTTTTAATTTTTTCCAAATTCACATTTTTAATTCGCTCCAGTAATGCAATAAAAAAAAAAATTTTTTTTTTAACATGTATCTTAAAAAATTAAGAAATAACGACATAAAAATTTGTATATAAAATGAATTGTTTTGTTAAGTTTTCTTTTTTATAAATAAAAAAATATATATATTTTAACTTTTGTTTATAAGAAAAAGTTGTAAAAGAATTGTTCTGTTAATTTTTCTTTTTTAAAAATTCAAAAATAAATAAAATTTAGTTAATTTAAAAAAATTTTCTTATAATTGTTTTGTTAAGTTTTCTTTTTTAAAAATTGAGACATAAATAAATAAAGTGTTGTTGTTTTTTAAAAAAAAATTGTATATTAAAGAAACAAATTGATCCCGAAAAATCCCGGGATCCCAAAAATCCCGAAATCCCGAAAATCCCGGGATTTCGGGATCGGGATTTCCAAAATCCCGATTCCCGGGATTTTTTAAAACCGATCCCGTTTGGCATCCCTACTACATACATCCAGAAATAAGTAGTTATAGAAGTTGTTGTAGAAGCAGTTTTAGAAGAAAGCTACTAAATAATGAGTGTGAGAAGCTTTTCATTTTTAAAAAAGTAAGCAAAGTTTTTACTGGGTATTAATAAGTTTAAGAAAACTTAATGTAAAAATAAGAAACTTTCTATTGATTTGCTTAACATGTCGATTTAAATAATAATAAATTGAATTAATCAAAGTTTTCTTGAGCATTTGCTTCTTGACCCAAGAAATTCGATTCTATTTAAAAATCAAGAAAACCAGACTTATATTAAATAAATTCTATCTATAAAATAAACTTCTGCACGTAAAGACCGCAGTCATCTATGGATCTGTTTAAATGCCTGCTGATTTTTCTTTACATAAAGCCCTTAATACTTGCCTTCTAAATAAAGACCTTTAGTTAGTTCCATTTTAAAAATAGTTTTCTTATTTCTACAAATTCTATTCAGATAACACTAACTGACCTAAATAAGAGCGGCCAGCGGTTTTTTAAACATGAAAATCCTGTTGCCAATACATTTTCTATAAAACAAACAGACTTAGAGATCTGTAAAATAAGATTTTCTAGCAGGGTTTTTTCCAATTCGCATTCTGATGGTTTCATTCGTATAAACTGTATGCAAATGGGAAGTTTCGACAAAGCAAATACGCCTGCCGCTCTTGTTGTAGTAGCTTAGTAAGATTTAAAAACAAATTGCTTCACATTAATTTTAAGTTTTCTAACAAGAATTGTCTATCCCTTTCTCAATAAATTTTTTCTCATTCCAAAATGGCTTTTATTATATTTAATTAATGTTACTTTAATCATCCCATAATAAAGAAAGCGTAAGCACTTGAAATTTTTGAAGAATTTTCAAATTAATTACAATAAAACCATCTCATTTTTATTGCCACTAATTTTGTATAGTTCAAATATCTACAATATTTTAGTCAAACAGTCAACATTTTAATGCCCTAAGAAGGGGTAAAACAGAGAATTTGTGAAATTTTTTCGCAATAATTCGTATGCCGTAGCCTCACAAAAGAGTAATATGATATTTTTAAAATTAACCTTAAAATCCACTTTGTGTTGAAAACCACACAATATGAATCATTTTTATACCAGGAGCAAAAAAAAATCTTTGGGGTATACTAAATAAACTTTTTGCCTGTGTTAACAACATCAATTGGGTAATTCCATGTCAAATCGACTTTCGATTTTAATGAAATTTGTTGTGCAGGTTCCTTTTATCCTATAAGGAACATATATGAACGAAAAAAGTTTTTAAATTTTTTTTTTCAAAAGTTATGTCAAAATTTCACCGAATTAGCCGAATGTATTGAGTTTATTCCTTCAATATCTCGATAACTACTTTACATAGGTTATATCATTTGTATGTCATTTTAAATAGAATACTTTGGGCTACAAACAGTAATATAATAATTTTTTTTGAAAAATTTAATCTCTGCAAAATATTAAATTTTAAAAATGGACTTAGTCAAAAACTTATTTTTTTATTTGGCTGATTTTTATATATGGGCATTTCCCCAGAAATGTCTACCAGGATGAAAAAATAAAATGTTGATAATCTTTGTCTTTTATTGTTTATTATTATAAAAAAAGTCTATGTTGTTATAAAACTATAGTTTCATAGCATATCTCAGCTGTTTTACTTGAGGAAATTGTACTGGAAACTGGAAAATTATATATTTTCTTATATTTTCTACTTCTAAAGACATTTTTATATACTTATTTTAAATTCAAAAAATATGTTATGTTTACACTCTTTCTTCATAATCTCTCCATTACAATCAGTTGTAAAAGGAGTATTAATTTTTTTTGTTAAAGAAATTTAAGGATATTTATGGGAAAATGCATGGTGATAGTAATAAAAAAACATCTGGAAAAATCGTACGTTCGCGACCCGTACGTTCGCGACCGGTACATAAGCCAATTAAACAACAACCAAGAGAGATATTTTATTTTGTAAATGCTGGATGGAGACCTACATTAATACACTTTCAAAATAAATTAACCACTTTTGAATATTCCGTTCCATTACGCAGATTTTTACATTTCACTACTGTCATCCAAAGTTGACTTCTATTTTACGAACGTTCGTGACCACATGTTTACAACTATTATTATGAAAACTTAAACTCGATGAAACCCATCTTTTGCACTAAACATACATCTACCCAAATGCTATCGAATCGCAAAAAAAATTCTAGGAAAAGTTTTGTTTTCTATATTTTTTGCATACCAAAGCGTAGAACGTACGTTCGTGACCCCAGGAAATGCCCATATGTAATACTTTATACTGTTTTTTAAAAATCCTGAAACTTTGAAGGAGGTGTTTTTTTTCTTTTTTAAGATATGATTTTTTTTTCTTTCGGAATCTTTTAAAAACAATCTTAAAATAGAATTTAAATATTGTAAATTTGAGCAATAATTACACTGAGCAATAATTACACCGCAGACAAGGCGGGCACCTGGAGTTCCGCAATAAAATTACCTTTAAGTATAGTTAAATTTTTACTTAAAGGTCACTTAAGAAACATTGGGTCATATTCATAGTCAAAAATAAAGTCGACTTCTTCTAAAGTACACTTTAGAACAATGTTATTGACTATGAATATGGGCCATATTTTTTTATGCAAAAAAAAAAAAAAATAATTTTTTAGCAACATTTCGAAATTTTTGTTTGTTAACATTTCATAAAAAATTGGAAAATGCAGCTATGCTTCTAAAATAAACGAAGTTGCAAGCCAAACAACTCATAAATGATTAAAATCTTTATTTAAACTTTTAAATTTAAGAATTTTATAAAACGCAAAATTTGTATGGGAGCCCCCCTAAGAAATAGGGATAAAGGGCAAGTATGTCTCGAGAAAATATTAAGGACAAAAAACTAATTGAGGTCGGTCTTACATTATACTCAACTACGGGCGACTACTAGGTAGTTATGGGACTTGTTCTTCCATATATTTCTAGTCTGTATTGAACATTTTGTATTGGAGCCCCCTTAAGGAACGGAGATAGCGGTTCGGTTTGTAATAATTTGTGGCGATGAAAAATAAGGTGGGGTTGGTCATACATTTGACCCATCTTAGAATTTCAACCATACAAATATGCCAGTTTAATTCTTTAACATGGCCACTGCTGCGCATAGGATGCTCCTAGATGGGTCAAATGTATGACCAATCCCAGTTTATTATTTATTGCGGAACTTCGGTTTTTTTAGTAAGTTTTGTTTATTAAAAAATTTAAGTTTCGTTAGTTGTTGCTCAACTTATGAAGTGGGCTAATAAAAATTGCGTTATCAACTTACAGGTTAACAACACGACTACCATAAAAGTAGCAAAAGTCGTATATCAGCTCGGTTTTCTTCAATCGGTTAAGTTTTTCTCCGGAATTTCTAGAGTTTAATTCTTAATCTTATGAAACATCATCATTCTTAAAAGTTGGACTTATTTGTTTTAAATTATACTGCTGAAAAAGACGTTAAACTTATTCAAGACTTTAGAGAATATTAACTAATGATGAAGAGGAAAAGCAATTTTTGCATCAGGTTATTGAGGCTTTTCGACAAATATATCATCCAACGTATAAAAAATCTGATCTTATTTTAAAAAATATATGTATTCAGATAAAGAAAACAATTCTTATGTTAATTTAACTCAATAAAAAAAATTTTCAAAAAAGTTATTCAAAACTGTAATATATGTAGATAAAAATTAACAATGGAAACTATGTGCCTATGCTCTTTTCTGAAAGCTTTCAAATGACACCAATATCATTAATATTTGATGACGAACACCAAACTTATTTAATCTGGAATATGTGACCTTCTCCGAGAAAAGGGACCTAGTGTGTCAAAAAACGGACTTTGACTTAAGAGTGGATTCTGGTACCTAAAAGGGTGTAGAATAAGATGAAATGAATTAGACTTCCGATAAAAATTTAACCATACCAAATCGCATCTCCCAATTGAAGTTGTGTTCACAGTGTTAATTCGTTAGAAACTTTAAATGCGTTTTTCTCAAAACTTTATTTTCACGCACTAGGTCCCTTTTCTCGGAGAAGGTCACATCTGATGAAATTTTCGCAAAAATTGCCGAGATGCCCAAGTTTACACTACTTGAAAATAGGAACTATAAGCGGCATCGAACTAATTCTTGCACAATGTGATGCACACGTAAAAGTTGTATATACACATTCATTTTAATCGGAGATAGCAAAAAAATAAAATTTTGATTTTTTGTCGAAATTTTTTTCAAAAATTACTGTATAGAGCAGTTACCTCCAGCTCATATGGCCAATGGGCAAGCTTTTACAAAAGAGCTTTTGTGTGTGAACACCTTTAATGCATACTGATATTTACCATCCTCGAGAGAAACTTCTATTACATAATCTTCTGTGGATAATCTAAGTCTTTAAAACTTTAAAATCATTTGAAATAGTTGTCTTGCCTTTTAATTATCTTAAAAAATATGTTATAAAAAATAACACTGACCTAATAATTCATTGCTTGAACACCCGCCCCACACATAAAGTTGCAATAATATTTTGTCACTTCTTAATGCACTGTGTTCGCAATGTTGGTGTGGACGTAAATGAGCCAAAACAAAAGTGTGATAAACTGTGTGTGGTCCTTGAAAACCACAAAGTGCGCAATATGATTGTTAAGAAAAATAAGCAAAAAATCAACTAAAAGGCTTAATGGCTGAAAGTGAAAACACAAAAAAAAAACAAGAGAAAAACGCAAGCGAAGAACAACAACTGTGCAAGGATCAATACAACAACTTGTACAACATCTGCTGTTATTATTTACCATTTCAACACTGTTGCCGATTCCCTTTGTGTGGCTGTGTGTGAATAAGCTTTTTCTTTTATTTTTCAGAACAACCGAGTTGATGCAGAGAATAAAAAAATGCATCAATAATGTCAAGCTGTGATAATAAATGCTGATGATTTTGTTCACAATAATATCACATTTTAATGAAAAGAAAGAAAAAAAGAAACAATAGGAACATGGCGCATATTGTGCTTTTTTTTAATGCTTGCCTCTTATAAGTATTAAGCATATTTATTACGTCCAGTACTTAATCCAGATTATACTTTTATCACTATTTTTAGGTTTCCGTAAAATTATTTTGAAAAAAAAGTTTTTTAACAAAATGTCATGAGTAGGGCGTGGAATTTCAGGCAATTGCATGGTTTTTTTCGAACGTTCAAATAGTAAGTGAAGAAATTATAGTATGTGAAATACTATTCTATATAATACAGAACGCATGGTCAACGTACACAGAAAAAATTAAAAATGGTCTCTAATTACCAAATTCATTCCAAATTCATAGAATAAGGCAACCCATTTGTTGATTTTGCACCTATTAACAAAATGATTATATTAATTACTAAAAATTGTAAAAATTTAATATTTTGAATATTTTTTTTTGCAATAAATGATATTTTTAATTTTAATTAAAAAAATGATCAAAAAACTTTGCCGTTTCAAACAATGTGTTGATTGATTTTTACAATTTCCAACAACAATTTCACGAGTTTGAATTATTTTATTTTTAACGAAATCATTTTTTATTATTTAATTTATCTTTTAATTCTATTTTTTTTTTAAAACAACTTAAATGTTTATTAAATCAAAATTATATTTTTAATTTTCTTCAAAAAAAAAAAAAAAAAAAAAATTGATTCAATTATCACATTAATAAAATTTAAATACTTTTTAATAATTTTTTTACTAATAATTTTTCCTGTGTACATACAAATATTCAACACTAAATGAGATCCCGTTGAAAAGTACTGATTTAAACAGAGTTTAAATGACATTTAAACTGAAGGTTTAAGGATCAAAGGATAGGTTAGGTTAAATGTGGAGTCGGCACTAGGACGGCTCACTTGGGTCCTTATATTGGTCCCATTGTGATACCCTGAGCCAGTGACCTCACCAGTGACCTCAACTTCCTGCAAAACATAGTGATCGACCGCAGTTCTACAATAGACACGACAAAAAAAGTGGCAATTTTGGTTTCCAAAAATGCATCATCCTACACCCAGAGAAAAAACATGTTTAATTATGGTCACCTCCAACAAAACTATTTTAATGGAAAATTTCAAACATATAATGTTTCATTTAATCATATTATTGTAACCAACAACCATATTATGATTGAATTAGTCTTCCATCAAGAAGCCACAACCATATTATGGTTGCTGCCGAACATGTTATGGTTAATAATAACTAAAATTTGGTTAAAACTTATAATAGCATGGTTGGTTTTCAACCACATCATGTTGCTCTTAGAAAAGGGGAAAATTCTATTTATAATTTAAAAACAAATTATTGTCATATTTAACCATAACATGTTTAAAAGTAACCATAATATGATTGTGGCTTCTGGTGGTTGTAGGTGACAATAATATGGTTATATTAAACATAAAATGTTTCAAATTAACTTTGAAAATAGTTTTGTTGGAGGCGACCATATTTAAACACGTTTTTGACGACATTGACAGACAAAGTGAAACACTGTTTTCGCAACCTCCTCTTTGAAGAACATGTTGTGCAAGAGACAGCCCTATTTGGCCAAGATGCTCCGTAATCTTACTGACCATTTATCTCGAAAATCGGTGTTTTAAAAACTGTTTCAAAAATTTATGTTTGCAACTTGTATCGTTATTCTAAGTATAGTTTCTATTTCTTTCACAATATCTGTTAAGCTAAAATTTCTATCAGAAAGTCTGAATTTACACGTTTTATCTTTTGATGCTCAACTTCTATTCAATTCCCTTTTAAAGATTAAATAACAAAGAATCAAAGAGTAAAATTAAAGAAAAAAATTACATGCAGCCATCGTTGTGCATATACCAACGAATAAAAACACAAAGCGTACTGACCGAGTACATGCATCTCCGTACTAATCCGCTTTCATCTTTCTTCCCTCACCTAAAAACATAAGAGTTGAGCATCAAAAGATGAAACGTCTGAAAGCAGACTAAGGTTCGTACCTTTAGCACCAGTGGGGAATAAAGTTACCTTCAACTATTTTTCGTTTTTACAACTTCTGTATAAAGTAAACTTAACATTTTTGAAAATGTGGCAATACTAAAGAAACAACCGATTATTTTTGCCAAAATAAAAATACGAGCTGGCAACTACGTACTTTTTTTACATTTAGTGCTGGTTCACACACGTCAAGTTTGACTCGTCAAGTCTTGAGTTTTTAGGAGAGAGGGAAAAAGAAATTGCATTCTCTTTTCCCTTCTCTGCTAAAAGATCATGACTTGACGAGTCAAACTTGACGTGTGTGAACCGGCACTAATAAGATATACGTACACTTGGAGTTGCCATATATAAAAAATATGTGAATATAATATGGCAATCTCAAATCTAAACCTTACGACAAAAGTTAAAGGTAGAACCCTCCTCTCTCTAGCTTATCCTTCACTTTTAGATTAAAGGGAACTTGTGATAATTAAAAACTCATTATCTGTTCGATAACTTCCTACTATCGTTAAGTCATGAAAGCAAATTAAATATTTTGAAGAAACTATAATGATAGCAAATACAATTTTATTGCGACCAAGATATGAGATTATTTTTATTTTTCAAATTAATTAGTTTTTCTTTACAACTGTAAGGATTTTACAATTTAGTTAATGTATAAAATAGTACAAAGCGTATGTTATTGAAAATATTAGGACCAAAATTCTAGGTTGTCTCTCAATTTCCTTCGAATAAGAGAATTCCTTTCTTTCTTTTTTCATTTTTTGTAGGATCTCCAGATTAGGGTTTACTGAACAAAATAAGAGACTGCCCTTAATAGAGCATTTTTCGCATTTAAAATAGTGTAAAAATAACTTTTTCCTCCTTTTTTGTTATCCTATAATTTGTAGATTTTGCTTTTTTACTGATTTAATTTTATTGTTTTATTTAATAAATAATAATATCAAAATTCCATACACACATACATACATACTTATATTTAATAAAATTTTAAATATAATCTGATACGCATGAAACTACTTAATTGAAATTTATGCCAAATTACCACAATTAATTAAATCATAATAAACGACGATATGACAGGACATTATAACAATTTAAAATATATATGAAAAAAATTATCTATTTGAATTAGTAGTTGGCAATACACAGTCACATTTGAGAATGAGTATGAAAACGAAGTTAAATTTGACGTCGAATATCTGAAATAACAAGACTATATGAAATAACGGAACGATACTGCCAATTAATTTGGAATAATGCATAGACCTTATCTTTTGCAATCCTTATCATGCTTACAGAAGACGAGTCTATTAACGCTAATAGTGAGTAACCTCCATTATTCCCTGATCGTACCACACTTTGACACCGGGTAAAAGAAGTGCGTCTACTAATTTTCTCGTCAGCGAGCACCTGTACCCAGTCATGAAGTATTACTACTTCATGCCCTAATCAAATAAAAAATCTTAAAAACTTCTGTCGAGTGATTAAGAAAACATAAAGAGCCATCAGAAAATCTATTGTTGGCCGTTAAAGAAATATTTTGACAAACTAATGAGACGATAGCATTACGATTTGGGTATAAACCTCAGCCACCACGAGCTGGTGGCTGGCTACTGGTTCCTTTCTAGTCAGACTCTAGTCTGTCGCAATTTATTAGGTTCTAAAAATTTGAAAACCAGTTCTAACTCTCAGAGTTCAACGCTGGAAAGAGGTATACCCCAACACATATACTCACTATGCTAGGGAAATTTATATCAATTAGCCAAAAACCTTGAAACATTTACAAGATTTTTAGTACTTACACTTTACTCTCCAATATTTTTTTTTTTTGTGCTAAATTGTTTCGGCTCATGCGTTTTTGTCACTAAACTAGAGGGTCTAGCGCATTCAAATCATGTTACTAAGATATTCGATAAATCAGTATCCCATAGCTAATATAAATAAATTTGCACAACTTTTTAACTTATGGATAACACTTTTCGAACTTTTACAATATAATCAAAACACGGTAGTCAAATTTCGGTTAAAAAAAAATTGGATCTAAGTTAAAAAAATCTTATTGAAATTATCACTTCCAGTTTTGCAGTTCGACAACCATAGACAGTAGGGCGACTCTGAAAATAAAGCTTAATATGTTTTATGATGATTCCCAAATATTTTGGTTCTAGCGTTGACCATCCGTGAGCTGGACCATTTTTAAAAAAAGGTCTTTTTTCAGTTTTCCAAATTTTTTTTGTACTTTGCTCCAAGACGACATAAATAAAATTTAGTATCATCGAAAAGAGTTTTTGAATCATCATCCAATGGTATATAAATCTTGACCACTTGCGATCTACTAATTAAGATATTTAACTAAATACATATTTTCGTTTCGGGTTTTCATACAAATTCTACGTATGTGGAAATAATGTTCTGCTTTTCAAATTGAATCTGTTTTAAAATAATGTTAATTAATTTTTTTTGTTCTAATTATTCACAAAAAACGCGAAAATCGCGATATATTTTTTCTTATTTCATATGTAGGCAATAAAAAATTTAAAAAAAATCCTTTTCGCGATTCTATCTTTGTATAAAGTTTGCACGATTCCATTTTGGAGCAAAATACAATAAAATTCGAAAAACTGAAAAATACCTTTTTTAAGAATGGTCCAGCTCACGGATGGTCTACGCTAGAACGGGAATCATCATAAAACATATCGAGTTTCGTTTTCAGAGGGATAACAAAAACATTTTTTCCAGCTCCATACAAAGTGAGTCGGTCTAGCCTATATATGAAATAAGATAATATATATCGCGATTTTCGCGTTTTTTGTGAATAATTACAACAAAAAAAAAATAAATTAATATTGTTTTAAAACAGATTCAATTTGAAAAGCAGAACATTATTTCCACATACGTAGAATTTGTATGAAAACCCGAAACGAAAATATGTATTTAGTTAAATATCTCAATTAGTAGGTCGCAAGTGGTCATGTTTTATATACCATTGGATGCTGCTTCAAAAGCTCTTTTCGATGATACCAAATTTTATTTATGTCATCTTGGAGCAAAAATTCGAAAAACTGAAAAAAATACCTTTTTTAAAAGGGTCCAGCTCACGGATGGTGAACGCTAGAGCCAAAATTTTAATTAAATTTTATTTATTTATTACTTTTTTATTCATTTTTTGACACGCTCGTGTTTTAATCTTGGAATGAACCTTTTGTGACTCTCTGTTAGAGTCATATAACAATTACTGAGGCTACCTTAATAAGATCGTTTTTGAAATATTAAAATTGTATTGTCAATACAATTTTAATAAAACAAACCGACCTAAGGATCTGTAAAAAAGATTTGCAGACAGGATAGTGTTGATTTCGCGACCTTAAGGTTTGTTTAATATAAATTGTATGAAAATTAGAAGTTTTAACATGAAAAAGATGCTTGATGCCACTTTTTAGGTATTTTTTAGATATACGGCTGAGCATTTCAGGAGTTGTAAAATAATCCCTACATGAGTCTCATACGACTCTCGGTATCTTTTTTGATAGAAACGTTAGATAATCACTACATACATCATAAACGATCCCCTTTACGATTAATGTAAGCGTCTTTCGCTGCGTTATAGAAGTATCTCTCATACGAATCAGCACGTGTAACAGTTTCTCCCGTGCGAGGAATCGTCTACAATTAAAAAATGAGCTCGTCGACGATCAGAAACACTCTTTGCGAGATTCCCAATAGACTCCTAGACCATTGAAAATGCTAGCTGGGTTGTGTCGGTCTAATAGACAGGTATTTACGTATCCTTTAAACAAAAAAAAAATAAAAAAAATTGGGTCTAAATTAAAAAAATTGGAAATCAAAAACATTATAAAGTGAATACCAGTATAATGTGAACACTCCAGGCTAATTTTTGTAAAAAAAATAACCGAAGTTGGAAACATTTTAATTTAAATTAGTCATTTCCGGTTTTGCAGATGAAATTTTTTTTTTCAAATTTTTTTTCCTATCAATTATCATAATTTTTTCGTTAAATTTGTTTCTAGTTCGAAACAATTATAATAACAAAAACACTTAAGTACCCCATAACTCGACAAATAAACATTATACAAAAAAAAATATATGGTACACACATGCATATCTTCCAGAGATGTAGTTATGCCAAATACATGGAAAAAATGTTCAGTAGTTTTTTATCAATTAAAAAAATTGTTGAAAAATTATTTCTATATAATGTATGTGATAATTGAATAAATTTTTATTTTTTGTTGAAAAAAAAAAATTAAAACTATAATTTGGATTAAAGGCGTATGTAAAACGGCAGCAAAGTACTATTGCAAGTAAAATTTTGACACTAACGAGGTGAATGAAATTTCACTAGCCCTGGGGGCTTGTAGAAATTTTGACACAACCAACAAAATTTCTGACAAGCAGAAAATTAGAAGTTCAAAGCTTTTAAAAAATTTACAAATTCAAAATAAAAAAATATGAAATGCAAATAGTGCCAGCTGCCAAAAAATTTATTGTGCTTTATATTTTCTTAAATTGTTCATTTTTTTATAAATATTTTTTAAGATTTCTATTTTCTAGTTACTCCGACAGTTGTTGTTTCAATTGTTTTGTTTGCGGAAGTTGTTTTAAGGGTGTGTGTGAAACGGTAGCAAAGTTCTATGGTGAAATGAAATTTGTTTGTGGTAGAAAATTTTCATATTTGTGCTGTGTGAAATTGTAACATTTTTGACAACGTAAAATTTTGACATAAAGAAAAAAACAATTACTATAAGTTTTGTGAAAATTAATAAATTAATCAAGTTTTTACCAATAATCATTTCAATTCTGTTGGAAATGAGATCGTCCCAACTATTTGATGAATTGGTTCTGATATATTAACAATTTTTACAAAAAGTGTGGGCAAAAAAGCTTATACATATGTCAATACTTACATGTTGATAATTCTTTTTAATTTTTTGCCGCTGGTCCTGCTACCATATTATTTTTTATTTTGTTGAAACAAATTTGATGAAAAAAAATAATTTTGTGGTTGTCAAAAATGTCTACACTAATGTCAAAATTTATACTAGCCCCCAGGGCTAGTGAAATTTTATTCACCTCAATAGTGTCAACATTTTACTTCAATGAGTACTTTGCTACCGTTTCACACACACCCTAAGTGTTGAACTTTTCTCCAGGTGTAAAACCTTCAATGTCTTTTGGGGCCTTTTTTTAAAGTTATTGAAAAAGTTGGTTGAGTTTTTGGTAATTTTGTAATATATGATGCGGCTTGAGATCCACTTGTAGTTTTTTCTGGAAAGCCGTGAGTTTTTGTTACAGTTTCTTTATCTAAATAAGTAACTTATACTTCTTCCGCCATACCGCTTAAAGATGTTTCTATTCTTGAGGTTGTTTTAAAAGTGTCTGAAATTGTAAATTTGTCTTTTTCCTCAAAAGTAGTATCCTTAGTAATTACTCTTTCTTTAGGAATAGTTTCTGTAGAGATACCTAAAGATGTTTGCTGCATGCCTTGTTACTTGCAGCATCCATCTCTTCCATTGGAATAGAGGTGGTTTTTTCGGGTTCACTAGTTATCCTAGTTGTAGTGTTGGAGGTAAGGTAGTTTCAATTTCGCTATGTGCTTTTGTCAATAAACTTTTTGCAAGAGTAGTCGTTTCCTCAGATTTTGTTATGGTTATCTTTTACTTTATGTAATCATAATGGAACACTTTTTATAAGGCCGGTTAAAGCTATCATTAAGTTGTGAAAACGGGTCTTAATTGATTTTTTCGTTTAAAATAAAATAATTTAAATTTGTAACATTGTTGTTGGAAATTTTCAAAACCTGACCTTTATTTAATTAAATCAATTACCACATTGTTTGAAACGGCCAGGTTTTTTTAACGTTTTTTTTTTTTTTTTTTGTTAAAATTGAAAATATCATTTATTGAAAAAAAATATTCACAATTTTAAATTTTTACAATTTTAAGTAATTTAAATAATCATTTTGGTAACAGGTGCAAAATCAACAAATTGTTTGACTGATTCTATGAATTTGGTGATTAGAGGCAATTTTTATTTTTTGTCTGTGTATAAAGGAATTTCAAGGAGTAGTTCTAAAAGCTCTAAGCATTTTATTGGATAGAATAGAGGCACGCAGCATTCACTTAATCAAATGAGTCATTGTCTAAAGTTATCATCGATCTGAACGCCCTTTCAGGGTAATGTGCACATTTTCCCTAATAAAACGGAATTTGTTTGTCCTTTTTTGACCTCAGTTTAACACAAAACTGCTAAGTTATTGTTGGAGAACTAGTTTTACAAAAATTGTGGTTTTGTAAAAATGGAATTTTACCATAATTAAACTAACACTAACGCAAATTTCCTTAATAAAATTAAAACATTTAAACGTATTACTTGATTACTTGATTTTATAATATCAGTGACTAACTGAAAAGTTAGATACATATTTGACTTCATTAAAGCAAGACTGTCTTCAAAAACTGTCAATGTTAGTCTGACCTGATTGGAAGTAAAAAAATTGGCTGGACTTATATTTAATATTGTTAAGGATGCCAATTTATTTTAAAAAATTAATACATATGGCAACAATGTTTAGTACATAACGGACGATTTTTTGCTTTTAAAAAACATTTACTTGTTTGCTTTTTTAATAAAAAAAAAGTTTTAACGAAGGTTGTTCTGAAATCATTTATAAAAACTCTAAAAAATCTCTACAAACATGGAAATGTGTGAAAGAACGTATTTACCGTACGATTACGGTACTAGTACGGATGGATTGATTTTTGAATGGCTTTAAAAGAAACAAGTATTGTCTAGAAATTACAGAGTGTCCGCCGGGAAGGTATGCTTCTCTGTTTTGCCGCCATTTTGGTAAACATAAGTCTTGACAGTTCATATTTGGCAGTCGTGATGTAGACACATGGCGAATGTATTATGGAAAAATATTGGATAAACCAACGTGTTTTAATCGTTAAAACATTTTATCAAAATCAATCATCGACATTTTTGGGAGCAACAACGTGCCAACAAAACGTAATAATTATCGTGTAGTGAATGATTTCGAAGAAAAAGGGTCTGTAGGTGCTAGGCCCAAGCATGGAGCACAATGAACCTTAAGATCGGCTGAAAACATCACTGCTGCTTAAGAAAGGGTTCAAAACAATCCATCAACCTCAATTCGACGCCGTGCTCAGGAGCTTGGTCTTCAAAGAACAACTTTGGCCACAGTTTTGCACAAGGATTTGCATTTGTTTCTATTTAAGATTCGGTTGACACAATAGCTTCTTCTACAAGCCAATTTACGCCAATAGGATGTTACAGGTCGCCCATGACAACGCCGATTTTCATCAAAAAAATCATAATGAGTGACAAGGCACATTTTCATTTGAATGAAAATGTGAATAAACAGAATAGTCGGTTCTGGGCAATGGAAAACCCTCAAATTATTCATTAGTCACCTTTCTTTGAAAATGAAAACGGCGTAAAGGTAACTGTGAATGGGGAGCGATATCGTGTAACGCCACAAGTGCGTGCTTTCGGCTTGACCAACATGTGTGTGTGGACGGTGCCACATCGCATACAGCCAGGATTATAATGGAATTACTGCGAGTAGTATACCTTCCCGGCGGACACTCTGTATTTCTTTGAATGTTTGTACCGTTACAACACTATTAAAGTTGTGAGACAAACAGTATCGCATAGTGTTTGTCATTGTGACATTGTACACAAACTTTTCGAAAACTCATTTGATTCTAGTCGTGTGTTTGATTTTCAAATACATTTTTGCAGGCCTTTAAGACATACACATTGCAAAACGGAATTAGTTGTCAACTGAACTCAGTTTATAGAATAGGTCTTTTTATTGTGAGTTTAAATTTAAATCTCCATTCTATTTTTGCTTTCCCGTTAAAACTGCTTTTGCTATAACTGTTTCCACATCTTAAGGACAAAAATAATTTGTTTTACTAAAAGATCAATGACAACATTCTTAAATTATTGAAATTTTAATCTAACAAAAGTACTAATAAATCAATCTGAAAATAAAAATACACATGTATGTATGTAAAAATAGAATTGAATAAAAATTATTATTTTTCAATTGTATCTTTATTTATACATCCTGTTCCTGCCACTTCGACAACTTGACATTTATTTATTTACCTTTCAAGGGAAATAAAAAAAAAAATAAGAACAACTAAAAAGAACAGAACATCAGAGCAGTGTTGAACAACACCAGCAATAGCAATTATAATCCTTAAGGGTATTGTAGATGTTGATGTTTTATTTTTTTTTTTTTTTTTGTTTTCTTTTCTGCTTATTTTCATTTCCAACAATTTTTATTGTTGTTGCCGCAAAAACTAAGTGTTAACTCTTGTTTGTTGATTTTACCGCAACTGTCATCAGATTTACACACAAACCCTGCATATTCTTATATGCCAAATCGTATACTTGTTAGGTGCAAGTGGGTACAAGTTGTAGTGAAAATATGTATCTTTCAACTCAACTCAACAAAACAAATAAACTTTTCCTATTCAGATTTTATATTCTTGTACAATGTTTTTTTGTTTGGTAACAAAATAAAAAAATGCAAATAACTAAATGGAAAACTTAAAACATGCATATGTTGCGCTGCTTTCTTTCTTCCTGTGTACCACAGCACCGTATAAAAATATAAATGGAAAGCCATCACAAGTTAAGGGTTATTTTATGTAGATTTTTATGTTAAAATATTTTTTTATATTGTTTCTAAATGAGATTATGTATATTGAAGCGGTGTTGGTTACATTTTAATTTTATATTTTAATCTTTAGCTTCCTTTTTGGAGAATTGTAGTTAAGTTTTACACACTGTGCTTTTCAAAATTTTGTTGTTGTTGTTGTATGCGGATTAGGCTTTGCAGTATCAAACTAGAATTGGAAAATCGATAAATCTAATTGCAATTTTTTAAGATAACGAAATTTGTCTGTCCATCTGGCTGTCTGTGTGTGTCCATGTCAGTGTTACCAGTGGATTTTTCGGAAAAATACCTACACATGCTAAGAAAAACCCGACTTTTCCCTACACATTGAAAAGATTTTCCCTACAAAAATCCCTACGCATTATTGTCATCAAAATAGAAGAAATAAACATAGTTTAAAAAATAAATTTTATTCGAATATGTATATTAAAGCTTTGACAAAAAAAAAAAAAATACAAAACTAAAAGAAAATAATACATATGTACATTAGGGCTATAACCAAATTTTGGACTCAGTACCACACGATTGCGAATGTTGTGCTTTTTACGGTTCATTTTTGAATAAAAACCTCACCCACAAAAACGACTTCGTAAAATTTCCAAAAAAAAGTACCAATAATTTTAAATAAAACATTTTAAAAATTTTATTAAAAACTAAAAGTGAAAAATATTGTTTAGTTATTACATATTGATAACTAAAATAGTAAAGTGAAAAAATGTTGTTTGATATAACATATTGACAGAAAAAATATTTGCGTTTTTTGGAAAAATAAATAAAAAACTAAAATATTTGATTTCCAAACTTTACCGCGTTTTGTGGGTGAACTTTTTTGACAACTGCAAAAAAGCAATAACATTTTTTTAATAATTTTCAGTGGTCTATTTGACTACGCTAGGGCCATATTCGCAAAAAATGTAAAAAAGTTATAGCACTTTTTGTACGTATTTTTAATTAAATTCAATTAAGTCTTTCAACATTGAATGATATCTTAAAAAAAGACATATACATACATACATATTAGTGTCGCCAACTTTTTAAGCCACAAACAACTCTGGCAATACGAGTATATTTTAATACGATTTTAGAGAAACTAAAATTTTTCAATCTTTTTGGACAAGAAAAAATCACTAAAAAAGCATTTTTTTTTTTTTGCATTGATTTCATAAATAATGCGGTATGACGAAAAATCCCCACATTTTGGAGATTATAAAAAATCTGTCCGACTTTCCCTACGCTGCTATTTTAGTATCAAATATACCTACATGTAGGGATTTTCCCCTTCTTCTGGCAACACTGGTCCATGTTTACCATGTGAAGGAGATCTGTTAAGTATGTGTTAAGGTAATATTATTTATTTATTGGTATTCCTATACAACACGACTTAGTCTTATAATTATAAAGGGTCCGCCAAATAACTTTTTTTTTTTGAAAATGCTATAAAAAAAAACTACTGACTATTTTCTCAAATTTCTTTTTTTATTTGAAAGTACAATCCTTCCGGTTAATAATGAAAAATAATTTCATTCAAATGGCTGCCTGGGCTGGCCATGCAGTAGCCTACACGATCGGTCCAATTTTTAAGCACATTATCGATTGTGTGCAGCTGTATTTCACCAATGGCTTCACGAATATTGTCCTTTAAAGCGTCAATTGTCTCTGGCTTGTCGGCGTAACATTTATCTTTGACGGCCCCACAAATAATAGTCCAACGGTGTCAAATCGCAGCTCCGAGGTGGCCAAACGACATCAGCTCTGCGGCTGATAATGCGATCTTGAAAAACAGGGCGAAAAAAAACATCGAATGTAGCTTCGGCTGTGTGGAACGTAGCGCCGTCCTGTTGAAACCAAATGTTGCCAATATCCTCCTCTTCAATTTTTGTGAACAAAAATTTGTTCAACATGGCCCGATAACGATCACCATTGACTGTAATGGCCACTCCTTGCTCATTTTCGAATAAAAATGCCCCAATTATGCCCCTGGACCAAAATCCGCACCAAACAGTGACTCGTTTTGGGTGCCTCGGCTTTTCAATGTATGCGTGCGGGTTTTCTGTGCCCCAAATGCGACTATTTTGCTTGTTTACAAACCCGCCAAAATCAAAATGAGCTTCATCTGAAAAGATGATTTTTTTTGGCAAAATCGGCATCTTCTGTAAGTCGATCGCAGGTCCACGTAGCGAAAACGCATTGGATGGCCAGTTGGCTTCAAGTCCTGAACCAATTGGACTTTGTATGGCGTCATACCAAGGTCTTTATGCAAAATTCGTCTCAATGATGCCACCGAAATGTTCAATTGTTGAGAACGACGGTGAATTGATGTTGATGGCGCTTCACGCACACTTTCTGCCACAGCAGCAATATTGTCGGGTATTCGCACTGTTTTTCACGCTTTGGTTTATCAATGAGGATGCCAGTTTCTTTCACTTTTTTCACAAAATAACGTACATACGGAGCTGACGGTGCTTCTCTTCTTCCAAAATCCGTACGCAATTTTTGTACACATTCTGCAACATCACCATGATTTTCAAAGTAATGTCGCAGTATTTCCCAGCGTTGTTCAAGCGTATATAAAACCATATTCGTTCAGCGGAAGGATAAAGCTAATTATCTGCCAAATCAGACATAAGCTAAGTGTTACCACTCACGAAATAAGCACTAGTTGAAAAAGAAAACGTTAGATGGCGGACCCGTTAGTACAGAATAAACAATTCAAATCACACAAAATAAAAGATTTTGACAATAAACATTAAAATAAAAGAAATTAATACATTAAAGCAATTTTTGAAGGGCATTGATCAAACAATTTTAAACATAAAGACATTTTAAAGCGTTTTTAAATACAAAAGATTACACATTTTCAAGTACGGGAATAAAAATTAAAAATATATTTACTAAACTGCGTTGCATTACTAGTAAATTGAACAGTTGCTGGAAGTTTTTTCCAAAGACGAATGAATACTGTGAACGAAAAACTGCCATTCAGATACTAACTTATTGAATCTTATCGGGATCAGATTGTTATTTCTTTTTGGCTGCGTAAAATTAACACGTTCAAATAGATGCGTCGGCTCGCCAGTATAGATAATTTTAGGCAAAAGACTTGGGCATCGAATATTTAACATGTCAGAAAAACGCACTGTATAAAGTTTACTTTCATAGGGTGTAACATGAGAGAAGCGTCCTAAGTTGAAGACATATCTCAGAATGGATGGCATATATTAAAGCTGGAATAAGATAAACGGTGCTAAGAATCACTCCTAGGAAGTTCATATGTTCTAAAAAGTTGTTTACTGAGATCTTAGGTACATTTTTTACGGTTTGCTACCTATGGACCCGAACAGGGGAAACAAGTTACAAAAAAAATCGAATTTTTTGAAGTTTTTTGCGATTTTGATCTTGAAGATGAAGTTTTTTTGATTTTATATGTTTACAATTTGTGTTCTTTATGGCAAGAGCTACTAACTCTTAGAGGGTAAATCAAAATTCCAAACGGTTTGCAAGATATGAGCCTGAGAAAATGATCACGTTTTTGCAAAAATGACACCGAGGCCCCAAATCTTTGGAGGCCCATAACTTTGGGCAAAACTGGGAGCCACGGTTCTTTTTTTTTTTATCTTTTATCATGTGTTGAACTGTGTTATGGGACTTATTTATTTGGAAGCGATTTTGTCTGAAGGTAAAGATGTATTCTGTTTCATCACTAAAGTGTATAATAGTCATGAGCAGGGAAACCAAAAATATATAATTGCATGTTTTTCCTTGTGCGACCAATGAAGGCACAAACAATATATTTATCCGTTTTAGAGCCTTTTATAAATTTTGGCATCGATTTGTTAGTGCATATTTTACCATTTGCAGCATTTTTGTGCATAATTTAGTAAAACGAGCATTTTTGCAGCATATTTTAAGTTTTAAGCGCATATGTTGCCTTTTTTAAGGCATATTTTGATACATGTTAATTTTTTAAGATGTTATTTAAGATGGTGTTTCTCCAATTTTGCGATCTACATTTAATTTTTACTCTCAAATTGTAAGACAAGGCAGGTTGTCATTAATGATAAATGTTATGCGATGTGTATAATACAAAGAAATGTAGACCAATGTTTAAGTATACCGATCGACTCAAAATACTTGTTAAGGTGATCTAACGATTTCCAACCGTCTGTCTGGCTAGTTGCCTGCCCATGTTAACCTTGTGCGCAAAGTAAAAGCTCCAGTTTTGTAGATAATTTGATCAAATATGGACGAGGTCTGTGTAAATGGTGAGAATCGGTTTATAACTTCATATATTCTCCAAAAAACTTCTTTTCAAATAAGACTCTTTGTGTCAGTAAGACATCTAATTATGATGGTACATATATTAATTAAATTCGCCCCAAAATTTTTTTACTGCAAATTAAATTAATTTAGAATCGTTTCACATTTGCCTAAAGCTCCCATCCTTAAATAGCTTTCACTTAACATTTGTTAACAATTTAGCGACCGTACCTAAAATCCCTTTAAGAAAAAAACGTATGGATGTTAATATCTAGATAATATTCGGCTCAAACATCTCTTATCTGAATTTTTTCGTAATATTGTCTAAAGCCTGGTACAATGTTCAACATTTCACGCGAAATGCTGTCAAAACGCATATTAAAAAAACTTGTGCGGAATATCTATGAAATAATGTTGATAGAGTTGTACTCTGTTCATTTTGTTAAAAAGTTCCGAAATGTTTCTGGCAACATTTTTTCACAACTGCGAAACAATGTGAACTGCACTTATTTCACGTGGAATTTTAAGGAAAAGCAAAAAAGTATGAACTGATTTTTAATTTAAAAATATAAAAATTCAAACAACACAACCGGTAACCATTTTTTATCTATATTTACTTTCTTTTTTATTAAATTTTTTATTAAAAAAAATAATTTTTAGTAAAATACATGTGGGGTTTATTTACATACACAAAACCATGTTGCATACTATGCAGGAATAAAAACGTCAAATTGTACAAACTCGCATAATAGGTAACATTGATACATGTCAAAATTTTCGTGTGAAATAATCAATGTTGCTCAACATTTTTCACAAATTTGAAGAGAATACTAGGCTTAAAGCGGTAATATTTTTGGGTTTTTTTTTTAAATTTTGTTATTAAATTGTTGAATATTTTGTCTTCAAATTAGCAATTTTTGATTTTTTAGGGCATATTTTTATAATTTTTAAGGGCATATTTTCCAGTTTTTACTGTACATTTAATGCGCATAAAACGTGTTTTTTAGAGCATATTTCTGGTTTTCCTGGTCATGGCAACACCATATCATAAGTATTTTTTTATGCACTAAAATTAATGTTTTTCGTATTTACCATTAAAAAATGCTAAAATTTCTACGATATCGGTATTCTGGAATACGTTATTGAAAACCCTAAAGCGAGTGGTGCGGGTAAATTTTACAAAGTGGCTGAAAAAGGAAAAAGTTTGTTGATATTAGCTTTTCTAATATTTCTAGTTAAATCACAGTGGACACATTATGCAAATAACTAAGAAATTACTTTTTATTTGTTACAAAACAAAACACCAACAAAAAATTAAACTGCACAAAAGGTTGTGGGAAGTATACTTATTTTTTGACTTCACATAATTCTTGTAAAATGTAAATGCTGTAAATGTTGGTAGTGTTTGCAACACTATTGAGATTAAGGACAATGATTTTCGTTAAAGTCGAACCTTTATGAACCTTAAAATTAAAGGATCTAATCACAAATATGAAGTATTAAACTGATTAGTAGTAAATAAAACTGTGTGAACGACAACGTATCAAAAATTGTATATGAAATATATAAAAAACAAAAAAAAAAAAATGTATGCCAAATTTAAGTTTTCAAAAGGGTTAGTGATGTTAAAATAATTTTAGAAACATGTATATTTATTAACAACGTTTTTAGTAAACACTAAGCCAATTCACAAAGTGTTCTAAAGCACTAAATATTTACTAAGCAAAATAGCACCGTTGTGAACAGTTTTGTAATAGGAGAAATTAGTTTAAACGTCAAATTTAGATGACAGAAAATATCAAATTTTTTATTTATATTATCTCAATAAATTAATAATTAAAAAAAATATTGACTTAAATTTAAACAAAATCTAGCTCTAAAAATAACATATTGAAAATACACAGGTAGTAAATTTGTATTGTCATAGAATATTTCAATATGAAAAATAAAACCACATTTTTATGACCGTCATAAACTTATAGCAGATACAACTACTATTTCTATCTTTCTATTTCTTAAAAAATTTTCTTACTTTCCCTTAAAAAAGTAAATTTCATTTTGACTAACTTATGATCTGAGAATTCGTTAAATTACCATGCTATGCGCCAAACCAATTCAAAGCTGACGATATGATCCTCTAATGATGCAAAATGGCTACGTTAATTTTACATTTTAAATATTTAATTTAAAATAAATAAAGAGTTTGTTTTAGAGATTTTTATTTTAAGTGAGGCAGTTCGCCGAATATTTTAACGTTTTTTTAAGTATTCCCGGGAAATCAAAAAGTCCGGGAAAAGGAATAACCGACATCCTTTCATTTCACAAAAACTTAATATATATTATTTTAAAGATTACTAAAATCTATGGATATGTTTCAAATGGAATGCTGGCATAAAAAAGTATTAAAATAAACAAGCTATGGTGCTTTATTCGGCTGTACCGAATGTTTAATCGCCTCCACCTACAGTTAGAACATTTCCGGAGTGGGCTTAATATGGGACCAATGGTTAATATGGGCAATTTGACAATGAGATTTTTACTCCCAATTCCACAAAGTTTAGTTAAAACTTACTTTTACTTTAACTTCCAGTTAACAATATGTGTTGACAGCTACAACTGATAGTTAATTATAACTGAAGTTGGTGAAATTGACTAACCACCAAAACTTGACTAACCCTACAAAACTTTAACAGACCAAAATACAGTAAAATATCATTTTTGTAACAGTTTTAGGCTTTCTAAAGAATTTTTGGAGAGCAGGCGTTATATAATTATTATATAAATTATGGACCGATCTGCAAGAAAGTTCACAGTGTGATTTTTAGTCATAAAGAACTGTAACATAATAAAATTTATTACAATAGCAATATTTGGTATGGTTTTAGGCATACTAAAGTTTTTTTTTCGAAAGCATTCTTTATACGGGGCCTATGATAAATTATGGACCGGTCTTCACGAAATTGTGGTATGATTTCTAGTCATGTAGAAAGAATTTGAAATCAAAATGTGCATTCCGCCAATATTCACGTTAGTTTTTGTAAAAAACTTATACAATTTTTTAGGAGGTTGTTCTACATTTTAATTCATAGCTCATTTCCAACTGAACCGATTCTGCTAGATTTCAATCCAAATTTGCCTAGGAGAACTAGAATTAATTTAACACCAATATTGCTATTTTCTCTTGAGTCGTTTGGAATATATATATAAATATATTTATATTTTATGGGGTTAGATGAATGTTAAAAACGTTTCCAGCGGAATGACAAACTAAGTATACATACCCTCCACATACATACCCTACACCACAACTAGTTGATTTATACTCATAATTTTTCCGATTTCGAAACTAGTTGGACCATCTTACTTCTGCAGAAACAAATTTAAAGTTTAAGGAAAACCGAGAACAGTCGCAGGAAGAAAGTGAAAGCCAAAGCAAAATAGAGGTACATATCTTAAAAAGCTCACTTTCAAAAAAGCTATTTAAGAAAACCCAACTAAAATTACTATTTTCACCATTGTTTTAAAAAGTTTATTGTTCCCTAGCTCATATCAAAATACCTTAATCCTTTTTCCAAGAGCATATTCGTGTGAAATTATAGGTCGATTACGCTTTTTTCTATAAAAATGTTATACAAAGAAAAAAATCGAGCTCAATTTTATTAAATTAGCTTGTTTTATATAGACCCTTTTACACTAAAACCTTTAATTCGGAAGGAGATTTTTATGGGGTCCAGATGAATTAAAAAAAAAACTTGGCTCATTATCAATATTTAATACACCTTGTACTCTAGAAATAGTTGAGCCAAGTTTTCTCCTCCTAGCTCGTATGCTAAGAGCGTTACTATGCCAAAGTTGTTATTTTGGGAAGAAAAGGATATAGAGTTGTTATCAAAAACAGTAAATTACGCCACTAGTTTTAACATAAAAAATGTATACAAATCCCCTGAAGAAGTGAACATAAAATTCACGAAACGTCGGGAAAAAAAAAACAAGTAAGAGTGCTATATTCGGCTGTGCCGAATCTTATATACCCTTCACCATTGTGCGAGCAGAATACAGAGCAACTAAATAATTTTTACATATACATACATATTTACAATACTTAAAACTTCATTATAAATGAAATTTAAAAAGCGAAAACTGGTAAATAGTTTTTTAAAATTGTTTTAAAACATAACAATATTAAAAAAATATTCTTTTTAAAAAACCAAGATTCGAACCAGGGAACTCACAGTTTCTAACTTAACACACCCCCTACCATGAAGGAACGCTGTTTAAATATCATTAAAATGAAATATAGACCGTTTACTGTTTACAACTCAACACAGTTTTTTGTTTGTTTTCTTTTTGTAAAGGCACTGTTGTCATTTTTTATCTCTTTTGGCGAGTTTTTAAGTAGCAAAAAAACACAAAAATTCCTAGTTTCTATTTGTTAAAATTATTTCGTTAAATAGATGAAATAATAAACGAAAATCATATTGGGCATTATGCGATGAGACGACAACCGGACTTGAACTTCGCTTTTCATAAGGACCCAGAATATATATACTTTATAGGGTGCAGGACCTTCGGTGAAGGGTATAAAAAACAAACTTAATTACAAAAAAGAGTAATTTTTGGGATTTCAGTATATTGGTCATAACTCTGCTATTTCTGAACCGATTTGAAAGATTTATATACCGACGTGTTAAAGAAGAAATTTGCCATTTATTTTGGTTGTAAGACTTGGACTCGGGAAGATCTATGGTTCCCGAAAATGGGTATTTTCCAAAAAAAAATTAATATTTTGGTCATAACTTTTTCGCATCTGAACCGATTTTCCCTAGTTTTTCAGAAAATATTTTCTATTAAAAATTTCCGATCTTTTGATATATAACCATAGGTCATATTACAGTCAAAAAATTCGGGTTTTTATACAATTTTTAATACTTTTTGTATGGGAGGTACCAAGCCCACTTCTCCAATCCCGCCCAAATTTTGTGGGATGGTGTGTATTGATAACCTAAATGTTTGTACCTAACTAATTTGAAAACTTTGGCTCATGCCGTTCTCCAGATATACAGAAAAAAGTAATAAAAATACAACAACCACAAGGGATTTTTTTGGAAAAATTAGAGGCAGTCGTGGTTTTTTGGTCATATCTCAGCCATTGTTAGACCGTTCTGGCTGAATTTCAATAGCAAGAAATGGTGGACTATATGTGACATAAATGTAAAACAACCTAGCCGCTATCATGTCTGGACAGACGGACGGACAGACGGACGGATATCGTTAAATCAACTTCTCTCCTCATAAGGACCCAAAATATATATACTTTACAGGGCCTAAGATCAATATTGTAGAAATTACAAACGGAAAGACAAACTTATATATACCCTTTTCCACCTGTGGTGAAGGGTATAATAAAAGATTTGCATTTTTATTTACATAAGCGGAGTTAGGCCTCACCAGCTAAATATTTATAAATATGTATATATCTACTTATAAATAAAAGAAAGTGTCCGAATATATAGAAAAAAGGCAAAACGTAGCTGTTTGTCTAAAAATCGGTTATTTATAAACCGATTTTCCTAATGTTATCTACCAGAAGTCTACATGGTTTAGAGATGTAATGGTAAAATTAGAGCCCGTCGTGTTTTCTTGCTCATTTCTTGGCCAATTGTAGACCGACCTGGCTGAGTTTTACAAGCCAATTTTCGCACACTATAGGTGAAATACATATATAACAACTAAGCCATCGCCGTATTTGGGGTATACGAAATATAAAGACAGACAGACAGTCATCATTAAAGTAACATCACTACTTATACGAATCTAAAATCTAAATCTAAAATAGGAATGGGCGAAAAATATCGATATATCAAAATATCGATATTAAAAAGAATAATCGATTTATATCGCCGATATTTAAAATACCGATATATCGATATTGAAATACGATTATCGAATTCGATATTTTTAAAGTCAGTCAGTCTTCATTAAAAACTTAAAATTTTAGCCGTTTTTAAAACAATGTTTTTTAAGAATTGGCATCACTGCTATTTAAACTAATATGAATATCTAAAATGATTGGCATTTATAAGAAGAAGAATGCAGAAAAAACGGGATTTTCCCATTGCAGATTTCTAATTAAAACAGTAAAGTCAAAAGAACTTAAAAAGATTTATTTTATGCGGTTTTGGAACAATGTATGTGCCTATTAATAGTTTCAGCAAAATACGTTCGATATATCGATATTTTTGAAATAATAAATATCGATACTATTAAAAAATATTGATTTGATATATATCGATATATGTTTTCAATTTGCACATCCCTAGACGAATATAGTAGAAATATGAATGCCACAGCAAAATACCAACACTATAGAAAATGCTTGAGCTGTTTTTTGAAACAGTAATTTTTGGTTTTTTTGTTGATGTTGGAAAATGTTCGTTACGTTTCCTTGTGGGACTTAAAAAACATTGAATATACAAAAGAAATGAAATAAATGGTTTATAATTTTAAGTTTTATTCGCTGCCATTAAATTTTAAAATTGAATGCTAAAACGAAATAAGAAGAAGAAAATCTTTGTATAAATAGAAAATACGCAAATAAGGAAATTTTAAAGTTAAAGCAACTGTAATTTACGGTATTTATAATTAAAAACTGTTATTTCCTTTGTTTGATATTTGCAGTGGTGGAAAAATTTCCTAAGTTTTTGCAATTAACTTTTCAAACAAGTGCCAATTTGACTAAGTCAGAGGAAAAACGATTTTTGGTGTTCATAACCTTTTACAAATAATATAACCGATAAATGTTATTTCCCGTTTATGATTTCTTGGCAATAGAGGTCCCGCTTACACATATCGAACTTAACCATAAAGAAGGTATTAACGATATGGTAATAAAAATGTTTTATTTTTTATTTTATAATATTCATACAGTCGGCGGCACAATTATTTTGACAAATTGTCCTCTTGTCTATTGGCGTTCTTTTCGTTCAAGTGCACATCAACAACAACACTTATGTAAAATATTTTGTCCATTGTTTTGCGCACTTTCAAACTGCTTATAAGAATCATAGTAGGCAGTGACTTTCGCTTCGGCATAAGTTTTTTTTGCGTGTTCTTTGCAATTGAAGGTCAACTGAAATTGTTCTTATTAATTTTAGTGTCTTAACTTATAATTTTTAATTCATCAGTGATTTTAAAATATGGGTAAAACGGCTGAGTTAACTACTATTGCTAGAGCATCAATAGTAGCAAAGCTCAATGCCGGCTTCAAGGTAATATACATAGCTAACGAGTTCAATTAGTCGCGTCAAACTGTTTATAAACAAATTTTAAAACAAAAACTAAACTTAACTAAACGAAACGCAAAACAACTATAAGTGAAGACCGAATCAACTTGCGAAAATTTAAAACAGACGTTTAGTTAAAACCTAAAGATGCCGCAGATGAATGGAATAAGCCATCCAGTATTCCATTAATGAGCGGACGATTCGGCGCCGCTTGATTGAAGATTGTTTTAAGACTTACATAGCAAGAGATATTCATCATATCAAAACAAAACAAGCTCAAGCGTGTAGCTTTTGCAAACGCACAAGTCCGAAAGCCAGTAGATTATTGGAGAAAAGTTCTTTGGACTAATTAAAGCTTTTTATAGTACAATTCATCGAAAAAGAAGATTTTTGTAAGACTTCCACAATTTCAAGGTCAACAAAAGAAATTAGTGATTTTTTTCTTGTCAAATTAATTGCGCCGACGACTGTATTTACCCGCTGTAAAATTACGTGCTATTCTGTCTACTTTTTGGTAATGAAACGGTTGGCTTAAAAATACCTTTTCATACACGCAGTGAAAAACATGTTTAAATACGGTCACCTCCAACAAAACTATTTTTAAAGAAAATTTTAAACATATTATGGTTAATATAACCTTATTATTGTCATCTACAACCATATTATGGTTGATTTAGTCCTCCATCAAGAAGCCACAACCATATTATGGTTGCTTCTAAACATTAATTAATAGAAAAAAATAAAACTTAAATGTTATCAGATCAAGGTTAGAATATTGGTGATTCTTAACTTTCCAGTTTCTATTTTCCAAGCAGTTTTTTAATGGTACAAAAAATAAATGGTAAGCACTGTTTAGGAAGAAAAAAATATAGCAAGAAAATTTTTAACAACACAGTTTGTTAAAACTATAATTTTAGGTCAACAAACTTTTTATTTGATTCAATGAAAAAATTTATCAAAATTGCGCTTTGCATAACTTGGTGGCCACACGATCAAGTTTTGCCTTTCAATTCCATTCAATTTACTCAACTCTCTCATTTTTTTACTAACACACTCACACTTTTTAAATTGACCACGAGATGGCTTTCAATTTCAGCTTTCCATTTGTTTGACAATTTACTTTCAATTTAACAGCTGAGTACATGTTTGTCTTTATAAATTGTTTTTTTTTTATGGCATCTTGAAAGTAAATTGAGTGCCACCTACGTCACACCTCTCAATTTTTGTAAATTTTGACAAGCAGTATATGTAAAAGACTATCAAGAACAACTTGATCGTGTGGCCGCAGGGTAAAAGCACTCATGGTGAAATTACTAAAAGGTGGCCTCGGTAAGCCAGCTGTTCTTTGTTTGCTTGTATTTGTTTATGTATCGATCTTGTCAAGTGTGTAGTAGAGGTCTGCACAAATGTATTTGGTAGCCAAATGATTGTTGTGTGTGTATTTGATATGCGTATCAAATGTGTAAAAAAAATGAGAGCCAGTCATTCACGCTCAATCATTTTAAATGAAACATCAACACAACACCGTTCATGAAAATGTAAGCCACATCCCTGCAGATAACGAGACTAATCCATACATTTATGTAAAGAGTAGTCGATAAAGGAGTAGGAGTACTCCAAAACTACTCCAAATATATGGGTAAAAGGTGGTCCATTTAACATTACGATGTCCTAGGAGGGGACCATATAACCCACCGAAGTAGTCCCTAAACTACTCCATGGAGTACTAAAGTGGGTTAGTTTTAAAAGTACTCCATGTCATTACAGTATGGAGTACACTAAAGCGGTAGTTTAAGCATTTTTCATTTTTTTCTAATCGCCTTTTATGGCGTGCCCTGTAGTATATTATTGCGATTATTAAATACATTTACCTGGTATTTTTAATTTGTTTACCTTTTTTCACAAATTTCACAAATTTTAACTTTTAAATAAACAATTGACAATGGACACCATCAGGGCCAATATGTAATACTGTAAACTATAGAAAAGTATACATCATGCAGTTGTTGGCAGCACTGCATGTTAATTTCTTATAACATGGTCCATATTACAGTAGATTGGACCATGTTGTAAGTAGTCCATTTAAGCCACAATGGACCACGTAGTCCAATATTATCTGTAGGGATACACTTACACTAATTGTGTGTGTTTGATGAACTCAAATTCATACATCTTACAATAAAACAACATGAGTGAAGTTAAAAATCACACTAATCATTCGTGTGTTTCTTGCCTTTCTTATTTTGTTATTAAAAAAATTTTAAATTTTTCAACTTCTAATATTAAAAGTGTTGCTGAATCAGCGGTTTATGGGCAAATTCAGCGATTTACCGCTTTTTTGTTTGTTTTATTTTTATGTTTTTCATAAACAAATCGTTGACAACATTTAATAAAATTAACAAAACAATAACAAAAAATAAAAAACTTTGTTTACATTTTTTAAAGTTTGCTCTTTCTAACATTTACCGTTTCATTCCATCAATTCTCGTTCAATTCAATGAATAACATCATAACGGCTTAACGAAAATATTGAGTTGCTATTTTAAACAGAATTTCGCGCACTCATACCTCTGCTCAATGAATTAGAAACTGAAATTAGTGCACAAACGGAATAAATGTTTATTTTCATGATTTTATTTTTTACAAAAATGCCATTTGTTAAAAAATATATTTAAAACTACTTCTTTTTGTTTGTAAAAAGTTGGTATCACTTTTTAATGCAATATCTTTTTGCTAATATTTTGTTTTCAATACGATAAAAAAAATTTTAAACACAAAACACATTTTGTGTTGATAAAACACAATGTGTACATCGTCACACAAGTGTATTTACTCGAATAAAAGAGCATATTTGCTATTTATACCTGTATCCAATATTTCTCTCACAACACTCACATAAATAATTGAACGCTTTGCACACATAGGTTATTTCTTACACACAATTAATTGTGTTTGATTTTAAAATCACACACAACACACTACTTGCTAGTTTGATATGTGAATTCATGTGTCGTTTAATCGCACACATGCAGACCTCTAGTGTGTAGTGGCTTTGTTATTAACTTGTGATAGTTTTATTGTTTTGTCAAAGTATATTAAAATGGTTGTCTCGAATTTTTCTGTTTTTTCAATTTTATTTTAAAATATTTGTGTTTTAAAATAAAAAAATATTGTTTTGAAGATTTAATACAACATAAAAAGCAAAAATGCGTGATTTACTCTCTATTTGTAGCTAACGTAGGACATAAATAGGGAAGAGAAATCCACGACGTTTACATTAAACTTCTTGTGCCCGGACCACAGAGCACAGCATGCAATAACGAATAAATCAAGGCCACGATTTTGTTTTCCGTTAATTATACATACATATGTATATCGTTACCTAAAACGCAAAAGGCCCTAACTAACAAAAAATAAAAAATCGACTTTTTCATGAAATCTGATGAATTGCATCAACACTAATGTCCACAATAAATTTTGGAATCTTTCAACCAAAATTAGCGCTTTAATTAACAAAACAAACGGCCCTATCTAAAAAAGATTATATGGATACACGCTAAAAGACCTTACTTACAGTTTGCATAATATGCAACATTGTCAATTGTCAAAACAACTGGTAGGTTTTACAAGAAAAATAGAAGAAAATAAATTATAAGCAGTTTTAGGCAATTTATCAATTAACATTTTGAATAGTAATTTGCTTCTCCTGTAAAATTTTCATAATGTTAGATAGGGCGTTTTGCGATTTAGGTAACGATATGAATGTATTATGTTGGAACTTTTTGTATGAACTATTCTCTATTTTCAGCAAACGTCGGGCGTAGATAATATAAATAAATCCACGTAGAATATGTAGAGAGTAGGACATAAAGAGGGAAGAGAAATCCAACTTGTATACGTTTAGCTTCTTATGCCCGTGCTTTTTATTTTATGCAAAAACAAATTGATCACGGCCACGATTTTGTTTTCCGTTTAATATACAGTTGGATCTTTTTGCTTGATATATTCTCTATTTTTAGCAAACGTCGGGCATAAATAATAAAATAAATCAACGTAGTATATCGTTAGCTAAAATGCAAAAAGGCGTAACTAACAAAAAATTCAAAATCGAGTTTTTGATTGATTATTATGAACGCCATTAAACTACATGTCTGGACAAATTCTTGCTTTTCTGCGATCTAAAATGACGCTTTTATTTACAAAAAACAAAGGGACGTAACTACAAGTTTGTTTGCTTGATACCAAAACATAATCAAATGGGTTTCTTTTAAAATTTCTTAAAGAATTTCATGGACAACTTATCAAGGCATGTTTTCCTTACATGTTTATAGTTTTCATTTTACAAAGTTTTTTGCTTCTACTGTAAAATTTTATTTTTGTTAGTTACGCCTTTGTGCATTTTAGCTAACGATATGTGGAGCTTCTTGGGCCTAGGCCCAACTACAATTACAATTAATTAATGTTGGAAGAATTCCAATCAATTGTAGTGGGGAATGTAAGAAGAGATAAACTCACTGTTTATTTATTGTTGATGTTTTTGTTTAAACTTTGATATTGTTACAAGTAGAACTATTGCTTATAATTCTAATACGCTTAACAGTTTTATTTGGTTTAATATCTTTAGTTTTTCCAAAATCTTTATTGATGAAGTTTCCTGATGATCTGGCCTAAGCAACCAGTTAAATGCGCATAGGAATAGCTTATCCCATCAACAATAAATTTCAAGTGTTTTTATCAAGAATAAAAACTGGGAATTAAGCACGAATAACAAAATCTTTTAAATTAAAATTTTGTATTCCCAATAAATTACTTTTGATAATATTTAAATTATTTACCTTTTTTAATAAACTTATAAGTTTTGCAAGGCAGCATGGCCCTTTTCTCTCTGAAAACAGTTTTAATTATTTTGTATTAATCCAAGTTGTCCGATTAACTGATGCTCGCAGACGTTAATGACGTGAAGAATATTTTATTTTTTTTTATAAATAAACATTGTTTGTTTTGACAATAAATGTTTGCTCAATTAGACAATGTGTTTTAAAGCAAACAAAAATTATGGAACTAAACATACCTTTTGTGTGCAACTTATATTATATTTTAATTGTATATTTGAAAATATATATGTACATTATAGCAAACATTTTACATAATTTAATATGTTTAGCTAGATCAGAGTAACTTTTTAGGTGTAAAACACCATGTAATATTATTATAGTGAATTTAAAAATTTTAAGGACAAAAAATATTTTTTCAAGTTATATTAGGACTATAATAAATTTATTGGGGTAAACATATTAGGCAAATATGAATAGAAATGTTCGTAGTGAACACTTAGTAATCATATTTTTTCTCTGCGTGCATCTATTTGAACTACAGCGATAGAAATCATGAAATACGGGCAAAGATAATAATGTAATATTTGCTTTTTTTGATGTTTTTACAAAAATTATAATTTTTTTTTTAATATTTTAAAGTTTTTATCATTTGTTTTTCAATGTTTATTTGTTTACTTTGTATCAGCTTTTTTGACGTTGATGATACACATGAAACAAAAAGAGATTGCCTGTACATGTTGTATTATTTATTGTTGGTGTATTAAATAATGAAATAATTAAATATTTCTTCATATTCAATAAAAAAAAAAATATTTGAATCAAAGTAAAGACGGTATTTTTACAACTATTGTCTATTTGTTAATAGCTTTGATATCGTTGCAAGTAAGACTGTGAGTGTTTATAATTCTCATTCGATTTACAGTTTTATTTGCATAATATCTTTAGTTTTTCCAAAGTCTTTGAAAAAAGGTTTCCTGATGAACTGGCATAGGAACTAGCTTATCCCCCAACAACAAATTATAGAGTATTTGTCAACGAATAAAAATTGGGAATTTAGCACACCATAATTAATAAATAAAAAAAATAAAAATTTGATTAACATTTTGTTTGATTTATTTAATATTTCCAGCTATTTTTTAACAAATCACGTAAACATTTTGTTGAAAAAAATTATTTTGGGCAACAACTTTTTTTATTGACTCAATAAACTTGGTTGTTGACTAAAAATTCAATAACTACACCAACAAACCTTTTTTTATCAATACCGCAAAAATCGTCATCCCAGAAAATTAAAACATTTTGTTAATCAAATATGCAATTTTCGTATTCAAATATGAATGTTATTTTTTCTATTTGAAGAGCAGCTCATAAAAAGAACACCTCAGTAATCAAATCAAATACTGAGAATTACCTTAAACCATACATACTTTGATTTTATGTTGGCACTCTATGTTCTAGTGGAAATATATATTTATATATTTAATGTTAATTTTATTCCTTAACCGAAGTTTCTATAACTAGATTTGCGCTTGTCTTAATCAAATAAATAAATTTTTTTTTTTTAGAAATGATTTTTAAAATTAAAATTTTAATAAAATATTTTTCTTGTGTGTTTGTAATTTTACAACATTAACAACCTCATTCATGTCCAACTTGCTATAAAAGAATACTTTTTTGAGGCACAAGTTCAAAAAAATGTTTTATAAAATTATCACCTGATGCATGTTCAAAATAACACCATTACGGTAAGTAGGTAGGTCTAGTCATATATAACTAACAAACTACCCTTTCAAATTTCCAGGCTTTCCTTTCTGCTTTCAAATGTAGTCCGTCGAATAAACATGTTGGCATACTACATCTGCAACCAATATATTGCAGCATGAGTTACTGTGTGTGCCCTAATTGTCACTCTTGTTATATTTATTTGATGTTTATGCCATAAAATACTCAACATTATCCTAGAACAATTCCACTTTATTTTACCAATAGTTTGTCAGTCTGTCCGCCCATCCATTTCTCAGTCTATTATTTCTACACTTAACTTTAATACAAGATAAACAAAGCATAGCAAAATATACATGAGAAGAATGAATACATGATAGTAAGCTTATAGTTTGCTATTGTTGTCTTTTGGCATAATATTATTAACTTTGTGTACTTTTTGTGCATAAGTTTACACATGTATGTTTGTACGTACAACATAAACAATGTCATCTTCATCTAGTCTTGAAAAACAACAGCAAAAAAAAAAAAAAACATTAAGAATAACTCTTAGCAGTGCTGCGAACTAAGCTCTTTTCGGGCAAGATTTATTACTTTTTTATGTACCTAAAACGCAAAAAAAAATTTTAGGCCTAAGCTTAAAAACGACTTTCGAATTTAAAATTGAGAAAACTCCAAATGAAATTAAGAAAATTCCAGTTGAAATTGGGAAATTTTATTTGAAATTAAGAAAATTTCAAAGGAAAATGAAAAGTTTAATTTAAAATTGAGAGAATTCCAAAAAACATTGAGAAGTTGCGTGTTTTCAACAGACGGACAGACAGACGGACATGGCAGGAGCCAAAATATATATACTTTATGGGGTCTGAGATGAATAATAAAAAAGTTTCACATGGAATGGCAAATTTAGTATACCCTCTTCACAACTTTTTGTGGTGGAGGGAATAATAATAATTTTAGTTTGTACAATAAATATTGTTGAATCAATAAACGATAAATAATTAAAAAACAATGATGACTTATAAAAGGATATAAAAGCTTCTTAAAGCTAAAGTTGTATCTTAATGTTTAACATTTTTTGTGTTTTACTTAAAAAAATATTTTTAGCCCAAAAGCTTTAAAAAAAAAAATGCCATGACAATATCCTAAAACCTTAACTATTTTTAATTAAGCCCTTTTTGGCCCGTTTTTCAATTTTCTCCACGCGCGTTTAGCGTCCCAAGAGTTGGCATCACTGGCTCTTAGAGAAGCAGCAGCAACAACAACAAAAATATGTTGCAAGAATAAAGCAATTATGGTTGCAAATATTTTGAAGTTTCATTTATAAAATTGTTAAAATTGTGTAAATTCTGTTTGTTGTTCTTTTTTTGGCATTTTGAGTTTTTTTTTTTGTCTACTTAATTTGCAAAAGCAACAAAGATTACACTGGGCTACGCAATAAGTAAACAGGGGTCATACAGCAATTCTGTTTTCTTGAATTACACAGATTTTAGAAAAACCAATTATGTTTTGTAAGTATTAGTTTATCTGAGCTTCTTAAATTAGAGCGGCAGCCATTTTTATGCCAAAACTTCTCATTGTCATATAGTTTTTGGGAAACAAACCTATAAAACGCGAATTCAACAGCATCCGGCTGAAAAATCTCATTTGACAGATCGCTAGGTGGCACATACGAGCATTTTGCCTTAAAAACCGGTTAAAAGTAGTTAAAAGTTGCTGGAAACTTTGGCTATTTTTCTTCTCCAGACGTACAGAAATATATCTATGGGTAATTACATTCCCACTTCTCCAATCCCACCCATATTTTTTCGGATGTTGTGTATTGATAACCTACTACTCTGATTCACTCATACTCATATGAGAAATTAATATGAGTGCGACGTCGACATTAACCGCATACTCATAAATGACGTCAGTTTTATTTATAATTTCAGGAAAATACTTACAACACTCACAATGATTCAACTCATTTAGCTCATCCATTTACCGTTTTAACACAACAGATCAAACATACAACTTCATAATCAACGCTGCCAGATAAATTTGCCGAAAAATCGTCCACTACAAATGTTGCTAAGTATGAGTACGATGAGTAAAATAAAACTTCTGAGTGAATATGAGTTTGAATAATATTGGAATAAGTATGAGTGCATATGAGTACAAGAATTTATGAGTCATGACTTAGCTCTACTCACTTTTTCACTACTCATTGCTGATCTCTGCTAGGTATACACAAAAAAAAGGAATAAAACCAACAACGCCAAGGAATTTATGGGTAAAAAAACAGGGAGTCGTAGCTTTTGGCCGATTAACCGATCTGGATGTATTTAAGTAGCAAACTTTAAAGGATTATAAGTATTTGACAGAAGTATTTTACAAAAAATGCTTGCCTATCTAGTTTTGGTAACTCAGTAACTCATAAACAGCAAACTATAACTATAAATTATGCAAAAACGAAGTATAGAAGAAAACTTTTAAGTAGTTTTTTATTCTATGGAGCCCAACAGAGCAAAATTGCTATATGGAAACGCCTGCATAATTTTTTTCCTTCACTATTGTATTACCGTGTTTTTTTAAGTCTAAATACATTTTATGTTATCATCAGTTATCTTTCTTGCAAAAAAAAAAAAAAAAGATTTTTGATAGACTGTAATTTGAACAAAAAATTTAAAAAAATAATTAGAATGAAAAATATAAACTTATCTCGTTTCTGTTTCAGGATCATTACTTTTTATAAGCTTTTTTACAAAAAGAATTTTGACTTAAAAAGAATTTATCATCATTGTAGACAGCAGTAATTTGAAAATGTACTCATATAACTGGAATTTAATAATTTTTATTTGGTACGGCCTTACCTATAAAAAATTTTATATTTTGAGGGTTAAGCCTTTAGTCGTCCGTGAATTTTGCAGATAGTTCGAATATAATATTTACAGCGCCAGCTTAAGCTTCTAATATATTGCTCCTCAGAATGGCAAAAGATCTTTGCTAATTAAAGACTTACTGGCAAAAATCGGCGAAGCTTTAAAAGAAAGAACAGAAAAAGTACAAGGTATTTCCCACGATAGTGCATCGTCCACAAAACGATTTTACTTTATCCCGCGTAAAATTTTAAGCAAAAATTATGTTTTTTGGTTTTTTTAAATTGTTCATTTTTAAATCGTTTTTTCAGGCGAAGCTGCGTCATTTCTAATTTTTTTGCAAAAAACAAGGCGGATCAATAACTTTTCTCTAATTATAAATTCTGCACTTGAATGTGCGCATCAGCTAGAATGCCATCGGATGCGATGATTTGTACCATAATTAATAACAAAATCCATATTTTTATAACTTTATTGTATGATGATGAGTTTTGGTAAGTAAATTTTTAAAGCGATTTCTGGAACATTTCTAACCCGTTTATTATTCCCTCCACCACTAGTGGTAAATGAGGGTATACCAAGCCGGTCATACCGTTTGAAACTTTTTTAATTTTTATCTTAGTCCCCATAAAGTATATTTATTCTGCGTCCTTGAGTAACTTTAGGTCGATTTAGCCATGTCCGTCTGTTTGTCTGTTGAAAACATACTCACTTTCGAAAGCCTAAAAAGAAAAGAACAAGCTTGGTGCACAATTCTTTAGCTTAAGCAAAGCAGTTTGGAATTAAAACCACACACAAAGAGTCATGAACCTTTGTTTTATTAGCTAGTTTTGTCTTAATTTGAGATTTTCTAGTAATCGTTTGTAATATGAGGGAAAAACTACCGTTCGAATTTTATTATGGGAAAAACAACAAAATTACTTTTAATTTGCTTGAAGCTTTACACTTTATTCTTTTAAATCTCTGCTACATTTAGCACAAAGAAACTTAACAAAAAAGAAAGAAAACATAAAAAATTATAATAAATTGCTTACAATTGTAAAATGAGAGAGTAATAAAATAGCTTAATGAGTTCAAGCCTACAGGTAAAAATGAAAATAAAAGTAAAACAAAAGTGAAGAAGATACAAAAGTATCTACGTTTCATTTGCAGAGATTTTTATTCACATAATTTTTTATAGAGGACATTAGAAAATAAGAGCTAAGTGCACAAACAAAAGAAAAAAAATTAATAATGAGAAAAACATGTTGTTAAAAACAAGCGTAAAAAATTAAAAATTATAATAAAACATTAAATGAAAATGGGAATACATTTGAAAGGTGATTTAAATTAGTAAAATGAGATTTCATTAATTTTACAATAAGAAAATCTAGAAAGAAATGGAACAGTAAAACAAATTCCAAATAAAATTAAATATAATTATAAAACAAAAATTTACCTTTGCGGATTTGGGATCATTCATTTATTAGAAGTCAGTAATTTTTGTTGGCTACTTACTGCCTTCTCTTTTTATTAGGGTATATTTTAAGCAACTAAAACTTTATTTAAAATTAAATTTCCTTACTTAATATTTTACAAAAATTTAATTTTCTAAAAAGAAAAACAAAAAAAAAAAAAAAGAGAAATGATAAATACAATAAACAAAAACAAAATTCTGCACGCGGCAGCAGTAGAAGTTGAAAAAATATGAAAATAAAACTTAAACACTTGAATAAAGTGGATTATCTTGACTATAAGGGTACGGTCTAACAAAACAACATAAAAGAAAACTTGAATAAACGAAAGATGTTTAGTTAAATAGCACATTTAACAGTCATCCATCCGCATATACTCCAGCTCTATTTTAACACCCACTCATCGTTGTCCACTTGCACACAACTCTGAAGAACTCAAGAAAAACATAATAAAATAATATAATATTTTAAACACAACCAAAAATATTCATCTTTTTTTTTGATATTTTAATGCTAAATGATTAACAATGAATTAAACCAACAAAAATTAATTTATTTTTTATGTTACCTTGTTAATCAAGGGTTAATCTTAATGTAAATTAATTTACTGTCATGGTTTATAAGGGAAGGAAAGGATACATTTTTTTTATTAATTTTTTTTAGAAAAAATAACTGCCTGTTAAACGATTTCGAACGTCAACGTTCGCATAGAAAATTATATAAAACAAAATTCGGAAATTTGTTTTATTTTAAATGTAATTTAAAAAAAGAATTTTACAACATGAAATTTCTTTTATTAAAATTTATTGATAATTTTCCTGGCTGAGCTGGGGTTCGAACCTGGGTTGAATTTACATGTTTCAAGAATCACCACATTCTCTCATCAGAATTCTTTGAGTTCTAACCTCTGCACCACTGCGTTGCCTGCCAGCCAACAGTCAAACATCAATCTTTAACCAGTGGTACTGGTAGTTCGAAATTTGCTGTAATTATCATTTTTAATTTTTTATTACATGTTGCTTCCTTTTTTCTGTTTTTTCGTATTCTTTCTGTCAAGACTTTGTCTTGAAAACCTAAATACATTTGCTTATTATGTTTTTTGTCCACTTTCGTCGACATTTTATTTGTACAAATTGAAGTACAAACGTAAACATTAGAGCTTGTGCAATAGCTATTTTAATAATAACTCTTTAAGAAAAAAAACAATGTAAAGATAAAATAAACTAGTCTAATGGCCATTTTCTTAATGTATCGACAAACTGTCTGTTACTTAATGTCAACATAAATTAATTATACCATAAACTGTCCGTTAACGATTTTGGGTTTCTCAATATACCGAAAAAAAACATTGGTTTGAGTTGGCAACACCACTCAAAATACATGTAAAAGTTGGGAGTCAGCTGATTGAATTTATCTGTACGGCAAATAAAAGGAAAATAATTAATTGGCAGAAGAGTGCCGGTTAGCATTGCGACAAAATAGAAGCAAATGAGACATTGAGAAAACCAAATTTCTTTAATGTGCAGTTTTTCGTTGGGAAAAAAGATAATCGCCTAATGAGAAAATGGCCATAAAGGTGCTACCATGATATTACTGATATGCTGATATTGTGATATTTGACATCTTTGGTCGAAATTTAGTTTAAGCCGTTGTATCTTCACGTCCACCATTTCGATGCTGTTTATATTATGCAATCTTCTAGTAGAGAAATGCCATGGAAGGTTATACATCATTTTAAGTAACTTATTTTGAGCGATTTGTAAGTTTTTTATATGTCATTTTGCTATGGTTGCCCACACTGGAGCCCCGTAAACATTATTGAATGAAATATGACCTTAAGCATAATAATTTTGTTTTCTCGACTAATTTTGGATTTTTTATTGATAAAAGGAAAAAGTATTCTCTTGGCTATATTTATTTCATCGATGAGATAAGCAACATGTTCTTTAAAGTTAAGTTTTGAATCTCAGATAACATACATATTTAACTTTAGGCTCCCAAGAAATATTGCTTGTTTCAAAACGTAAAGAATGTTGAGGAATATAACAGTCTTTTCTTTTTCTTGTAAAAAATATAGCTTGAGTTTTAGAACTGTTTATGACGATTTTCCATTTAGTGAAATAATTTCGAACAATAGTTAATGATGATTGAAGATTAATAATTATATCTTCCGCTAAGACTCCCGAACATAATAAGGCTGTATCATCAGCAAATATAGACGTTGTACAGTGTTGAAAAACTGGAAAATCTGATGTGTATATGTTGTAGAGAATGGTTGATAAGCAGGAGCCCTGTGGGCAACCAGCTGTAACACCCACTTTTTTGGAGAAACATTTGCTCTGTACTCACGATTTTTAAAAAAACTTTTTATTATTTTTATGAGAGGGGTGGGGAAGTTGAAATTTGTCATTTTAAAAACAAACTTATAACACCATACCCGTTGATTTTCCGTTAATAAAATTTGATTTGATATGTTTTTGATTCTAAAGCTACGGTCACACTTACTAAATATTTGACCAAATAAGCGTAACCCCAACTTTTGTTAATAGTTAGTGAGATTTAAAATGTGACTAATATTACAAAATAAACTAATTATACTACAAGACATAGCAAAAAACAGTTTTTTGTAAGATGTGGTATTTTAATCAAAAAAATATTGATATTAAGCGAAATGATTTTTTAGTTTGGTTGTTGGTCCCGTTTTTTTCGTCAAATATTTGATAAGTCTGACCGTAGCTTAAGTAAAGCATGAGATGTGTTGAGGCCGTTTCTAAATCCAAACTGTTGGTTTGGCAATATATTATTATCATCAATAAATGAGCATAATTTATTTTTAATAACTTTTTCTAGCAAATTACTACCGGATGGTAGAAGGCAAATTGGACGATAAGACTGTGGAGAGTTGCTAGGCTTATTAGGTTTGGCGATAGGTGTAACCATAGCTTCTTTCCAACAGTTTGGAAAATAAGCGTTTTTTAAGCACGAGTTAAGTATTGACGAAAGTAATTTTATACCATTATTATGGAGATTTTTAATGCACTGATTAAAATTTTATCAATACCTGATGCTTTTTTATTTTTTAGTTTTTTAATAATATTTTTTAAGTCAGGTTCTGCTATTTCAAGATCAGGGTAATCATTATAGGTGTCAGTTTCTAGATGCTGAATACACTTGTTAACATCATGTATTATTTCAGAATCGCTTAGATTTGCTGAGTATGAATTATTCATTTTGAATGTTTCAGCTAGTATGTTGCATTTTTCTATACATGAAGCGTATTGAGTACTAAAGCCAGCAAAATAATTTTCGCAAACAAAACATATACACAATACACACACATTTCTTTATCAATGTAAAAAAAGAAACGTAATAGAACATTAAAATATAATGTTTGTCTACAGCATCACTACAATTGTTCTGTTTTTTAAAGAAGAACAGAACACTACATAATGTTCGGCTCTTACTTAAAAATTGTTACGAACGGTATTAAGGGTTGTGTTCGTCTACACAATCGCTAAAAAGTAGATATCGTTCTTGGGTGTGTGAGCCGAACGCTAAATAATGTTCTGTTTATTTTCTAACACTGATCTTAACCACTGGGTGACAAATAATGCATTTACCAACCGCCCTCGAGTTGCAACCAGTGCAACCAAAACATTAAATTCTAGTGTATAGTCTGGCAATTTAATACATTTGCCTCTTGCTAAGGAGATGGAGCTATCTTACATCGGCTGCATTTGAAGAAATGCTAGCAGCGTTTGTTGAGTAGCAACAGCACCTAGGGATAATTCTCCCTCTGGCCGAACTCTCCCACAAGTAGTGAAAAGTCAGCCCTTCAGTAGGAGTTTCAGAATATTACGTTCCGCGACTTTGGGTAGTAAACCAAATCACGTGGTCCCCGCAAATACCTTTTCAATGGAAAAGGGAAACTTCCGCAAAAACAATCTTCCTGAGGCCTCAAACAATAGTGCCTTGCCACCGGTGGCTACCTTGGTACCAGATAGGATATCTGGTCAGATCGTGAATTTCTCTCAATTTCTCTTAATTTTGGATATTTTCCGAGTGCTAGGTATTTACTGCACCAGTTTTTCCCGCAGGATGTTATTACAGGTGAAATTTGCATAAGATTTTTTCTGGCTACATATGAATTCGGCGACAACAGAACAACTAATTTTTTAAGGACAAAAAATAACCAATCCAATTTCGGTCACTCTGTTTTTTAGTGCATTCCATGGTCATGGGACTGGCTTTAACTATAAGACTTTCTTTATAGATTAAATAGTCTTGCAACATGTTGCCAAGCGTTTTCATGATGAAATTCAAATGTTACGACTCATGCCTGGTCGAATACTCCAGGCGATTTTTTGCCGGTGTGAGGTTTAATCGAATATGTTTGGCTTAGGGCTCCTGTGGTCGTCTGGCCCAACTTAAGCTGTTTATTATAGATGGGACACTTCCCGTCCCCGCAAATGCAGATTTGGCTTTGGCGGTAATTCGGCTTTATTTTGCCAGTTCAGTTTCATTGCACTGCCACTTGCATACTTGTTGCCAACGTTTTTCAAGGTTTCGTTTTAATGTGCTAAATTCCCAATTCGTACTATTGATAAACTGAAATTAATTGTTGGCACATTTCATTGGATGCGAACCCAATTAAAACTACATTCAAAGTTGAAAAAAAACCACAACTAGTTGTAGTCTAGATTGTCAGAAAAGATTCCACACACATACTCAACGATTCTCAATAAACCAATAAAAAGTTCAATTGATGCTAATAAAGCCCGTTTTGATTTTACCTAAACATTATCCTCCATATTCATAACAAATATTAATGATTTATAAGAGGTTTATTAAACAGATTTTCGTAGGAAATTCGTTTAATAAACCTGTTATTAACCTGAAATATTTTTTATGAATAAGGCCATATACATATATACAAAGAAAATTGGTTCTAGACCAGACCCCCGGCAAACACATACATTAAAAGTTTCAAATACACATAGAAAACAGATTCGTGATCAGAACCGAATTTGTTGCCAATCGAATTTCGTCGGTTGCATGTACTATCATACAATTCGGTTACAATTACTGAAAATTTTGTTGCTTAGCATAATAGTTTTATTAGCAACATTTGAATTTGAAAGATTTGATTGAGTTAATCAATTTAATTTTCCCACCGATTGCATAAACCATTTTCCCGATTTATTAAATAGAACAGGAAAATAATTTCAATAACCTCCATTTTTTGTTTGTTTATTTATTAAGATATTTTATGTATCGTTTATTCATTCACCTTATCGTGTTTGGCGAATTTGAAATACGCCTGCGATAGTTTGGTTACAGTTTAAAGAGAACATGAACTTACTTCCTTAAATATATTTCCAAACAGTCGGAGGCGTATTTTAAACTCGCCAACCACGATAAGGGTGGTTATTTAATGTTATAAAACACATACATAAATACATTATTTACCCGACCAACTCAGACATATTTGAGAGTATCCCTTAACTCCCTTAAACGGAAAAAATTGCTATCGCACCTAAAAGAGTTCCAATTAGACCAAGCGGGCAGTGTTAAGGAACTGAGAAAGAAGTGGGCTAAACTCATAAGTGGCGAACATGTTGGGCTTGAAACACAGCTCTTTTTAGAAATCCAAACGAAGCAGGAAGCATTAGGTAGTCTATACTCGCCCAAATTCCCAGTGACCCCGGAGCTAAATGTAGTGGTAAAATCACCGGTAGAGGAGGAGAGTACTAGGATCTGGAACAATTTTTTTTTAAATATGAAATTACAACTTATTTAATTAAATAAACAATTGGGACATATAGATTTTTTTGGTTGTGAATACCAAATAATTATATTTTCATTTGTTGTACTCGAATTAAAACTATACTTACAATCGATAATTAGCTGCAATAAATGAATTAACATTTATATTACAAAATTTATTGACGAAAGCAAATTATTAATTGCAATAACCAATATTCAGTATTGACCTGTATTAAATTCGGTTGTTATTCTAACCATTTGTACTAATTTTTAGAACTAAATTTAATTAGTTATCATAACTAATAAAAGAATTGAGGGAATCATATTTCATTTAGAATAACGTCTTAATAATCAAGAGAATTAAAAATCAGTTAGAACTATACATTTTTAATAGTTGCAATAATAAATTATGTAACTTGATCAATATTTTATTACTGCAACCGTTTCCCAACCCATTCGTTTTCTGTGTGTAGCCTTGTTCGCAATCAGAGAAACAATTTCGTTTTTCTTCTGTCTTTTTTCTTCCTAAAGTATTTCATATATTTTCCTTTCATTTTTAGAACAAAAATGTAAATAAAATTTTTTTAAAAATGTAACTAAAGTTGAGTCAACTAGAACTTCAACAACAATTCGTATGAAATTGTTTCTGACGTTTAAAATAATTTTATTTAGTTTTGAATGAAAATTTCAACAAAATGTTGTAAAAAATAAGAATAAATGTATAATATTGTTGTGGCTAAAATTTTCAAACGGTTTCTTAATGCAAAATGTTTGTGGTTGCAAAAGAAATTGTTGCTCTATTATGAACACCAAGTGAAAATGGTTTTTTGATTGTGAACGAAGCTTTAATGAGAATAATGAGAGAATCAGAATCAATTTCATACAAATTGTTGCTGTAGTTCTAGTTGACTCAACTTTAGTTGAATTTTTAAAAAAAATTTTAGTTACATTTTTGTTCTAAAAATGAAAGGAAAATATATGAAATACTTTAGAAAGAAAAAACCAAAATGCTTCTCTGATTGTGAACGAAGCTTAAATATCAATGTAGGAACTGTTGCCAAAAGATTCTTATAGTTATATTAATTTATTTTCTTGTTATTGCTAATTTTATTTAAATTTATTTTCATATATGTGCTAAATTTAAAATATTTAAAAAATTTTAAAAATTTGTATTATATCTACACTATTTAAGAGGCTTGCACTAATCTGTTTTCAATAAAGTGCGATCACTTAAAGGCGTGTATTGAAGCGATTTTGCGTAAAATATTTATTTCTTAAAAAACTTATTATTTAACAATAACAAATTATATTGATCTCAAACAAAACAAAAATAGAAGTCAAAAATATTAAAATTTCTTGAACAAAAAAAAAAAAAAAAAAAACAATCAAGTGCATTCAATGTACTGCGAGCGTAACAAAACTGAACATCCTTGTTGACACCAACATGCCAACTAGTGAAGTTAAAAACAACCAACAAAAAACCAACAAAGATAATCAGTCTAGCGCTGAAAGTAAAATTCATAATAATGATGAAAATAATGTAAATCTAAATGACAGCAGTTCTGATGATGAGTTCAATTGTCGGTGATATTGCCAAAATGGTCAGCACGTTAAACAAAGTAGTTGCATGTAATGAATTTTATTATAAGTCATACAGTGATGGTCAGATTCGCTTAGGTCAGTTGATTTGTACCGAAAAATAGTTAAGCATTTTGACGCTAACAAAATAGTATATCATACGTACCAACTAAAGCAAGAAAGGGCTTTCACTGTTGTTATAAATGGTCTTCATGACACAACGCCAATTGTTGATATAAAAGCCAATTTGCTATATTTGGGACACCAAGTTAGAAGTGTAAGAAATATAGTTAGTTGTGCAACAAAGAACCCACAGCCAATGTTTTTCATTGACTTAGAACCTAATGCTAACAACTGTGAAATTTATAACGTTAGGACATTTGTTCACGCTATGGTTGTTGTAGAAGCTCCCAAAAAATATGGTTCAATGTCATAGATGTCAACAATTCGGTCACACTAAGTCTTACTGCAAAGACCATTATCATGCGTTAAATGTGGCCTAGACCATCCAACCAATGAATGCTCTAAGTCGCCAAGTACACCACCACAATGCGTCCATTGCATAGGAAATCACACTGCGAACTATATGGGCTGTGTAGTTTATCAGAAACTCATTAATAAACGGATAAATACATATCAGTCCAAGAAATGTAAATGAAAATAGCAATTTCAATGTAAACACTGCCTTCTCAGCTGCTGCTCAAAATAGTGGCCAGACAACCTATGCCCAGGCTGTTAGAGGCACAAATGATGGAGTAAAAAATGTTTTTCAAAAATTTGAGGTTAGCTTGCAAAACAAATTGAGTTAACTAATACACTAATGAATATGATGTCAATGTTAATGGCAAAATTATGCAAGTAAACCTTGTAATTGCAGAATGGAATGCTAATGGCATTTTGAATCATATAAATGAAATAGAAATTTTCCTGAAAAATAATTTTATTGATATTTTATTAATTTCCGAAACACACTTTACCAGTAAATCCCTATTTCGAATAAGAGAATTTGATTTAATAACAGCTTATAAATCTTATTATAGAGCACATGCCGGTGCGGCTATCGTCATCAAATCTACTATTAAGTATGTAATATTAGAACCAATAAGTAAATTATACATGCAAGCTGCCGGAGTTAAAATAGTGTGCATGTTGTATATAAAAACTGGCATACCACAAGGAAGCGTATTGTGTCCAACTCTTTACACTTTATTTACATCAGATATGCCTTCAAATAACGACGTAGTTATTGCGACTTACGCTGATAATACTGCTGTACTAGCAGTCAACGAATCTGCAACAATAGCATCTTACCTTATTCAAACGCAGCTTGACTCAGTAAATAGTTGGTTAAAAAGATGGAACGTTACAGTCAATGCAGACAAATAAACCCAAGTTACATTCACACTCAAAAAGGGTGATTGTCCTTCTGTCCACTTAATCAAAGAAGAAATACCTAAGCCAAATGAAGCAAAATATTAAGGTCTTATGATTGATTGGCGCTTAACTTGGAAAACACATTTTAAAAAAAAGAAAACAGCTGAAAACTAAAACAAGTAGGATGTACTGGATTCTTGGTCCAAGATCTGAATTAAGTATTAATAATAAATTATTATTGTAGAAAACAGTACTAAAACCTATATGGACCTATGGTATTCAATTATGGGAAACCTCTTCTTACTCCAAAATATCAGTCCAAAACTCTACGGCTTATAATAGGCGCTCCTTAGTGCGTTAAAAACAATAGAGTTCAAAGTTCCATATGTAAAGGATGAAATCAAAAAGTACTGCACAAATTACCTGAAAAGGCTTAGCGAACACCAAAAAATTCTAGCGATAACACTTTAAAATGACGATGTTGAAGTTAGAAGGTTAAAAAGGCTGCACATATTAGATCTTCCCTTAAATAAAATTATTATTTTTTTTTGCTTTATTGTATAAATAGTAAAATACATAAAATTTAAACTTGTTAAATTCAATGAAATTTAACGCTGCTGTTATTTTATTTTTAATAATAAAAATCTACTAACTGATTTGCTTAATACTTTTTGGTAAATAGATTGCAAATAAAATAGATTATAAACAAAAAAAAAAAACGGTAACATTGAATACAAGAAAAACAAGCGATAACACAACCGCCTTGTGTGAACTCATACGAGTAAAATTGGTTGTATTCAAGATATGAGTGCTCGAAGTGTGATATCAAAATGGAAAAAAGCACGGAGAAGTAGTTTTCCGGGGTCTGTGCTAGACTAACTTTTAAGTATACCGGTCAGAATCACTATGTGAATTGATCAAATTTTGTCCACACGTTCGTCTGGTTGGTTGTCTCTGCATGTAATCTTGTGTACAAGTCGCAATTTTGAATAAAATTTAATACGTACATACATTTCGGCTGACTTCCAAAACGTTAATGGCTTTATGTTAAAACAAAGTATAATGTTTCATAACGCCACAGTACAATATATATACAATGCAAACCCTTCCAAAACATCACTGTTTAGTATTAGTACGGCAGCAAAAAAGCAATCAGAGCATCGGTTTTAAAGTTGATGCTTTGTGACATCTAACATTTTATTTCCAACAATACAGATTAATATTTTGCATTGCATCACTTACATTTCAAAACGTTTAAATACACAAAGCACATAGTTGCATTGTTTTGGGAATTTGTGCATTTACTTGGTTAGAATACAGTAGTAAAACTGTATACAAACTTTGTATAAGTACGTTTTGGAAGTTGGCCTTCAATTGTTATAAGAACGAAGCCTATTGAAAATGGTAAGAATTGGTTCTCCATCCTCCATCTTTTTGGAATAGAGTCTTTGTGCCCAAAAAGCTTCTTATGATGTTGGAATTTGGTGCAAACTTTTTTGATTGCAATCTTAATCACCTTACCGAATTCTATTGGAATCAGTCCATATTTGAGCATAACTCCCATTTAAATGCCACTTCCGAAGATAGCTTTAAATGCTATAACTTCTTTTATATAATAGGTATAATAGGTTCATGGCAAATTTTGTTCTGGTTGGTCCCATATAAGCAAGCGCCCTCTCTTAAAAAGCTTTAAGTCGAACAAATCCCATATAGATATAGATTTTTTCCATTACCCCCTCTATGAGAAATTGGCTTCCACAAAGCATCTTCATTTTACACAATTTGTTGCAGTTGTTTTTCGTGTCTTCCATTTAAGATTTCACTGTCCTTGTTCTTGGAGTATCGATCTATTCAGTATTGTTATTTTTCCTTCTATCAGTTTCGTTAATTATTTGCTGTTCCAGCTAAGTAGATGATGTGTCTGCTAAAGCAGGTCCTATATTTTAGTGTAGTGGTGGGGAACCTTGCTTATCGTTGATTCCTACCATTTTTCCTGGGATTGGTGGCTGCCTGACTTTTAGGGTGGTCAGGGGGCTTCTTGGATGGATTGTTTGGAGGGGGATTGAATGCAGTTTATTTAAGAAATTCGAAAACCATTATGAGCATTTTACGACCTCTGCCAGGGATCGAAACTGCAGTGCTTGAGTTCGATTCCTAAACCACCGTGAGAAATTACTGATAATAAGCCATAACTTATGTTAGTAAACTCTTGAATAACTTTTATCTCAAAAAATTAGGCTAAGCGATCCTAAACCAAAGAAAAGAACTTAATTCTTAAAGAACAATTAAAAATTTCTAATTTTAGTTTTTTGTTTATTTAACTTTTTCCCAAATTTTTTGCATTTAATTATCTTTGGGATCATGTAATAAAATAAATATGTTGTCAAATATATTTTCTTTTCTAAATCCCCAGATCATGAGAAGAAATTAAATTTCTATTTAATCAAAAGACTTCCTTTGCTAATAAAACTTTTAAGACTCGCAATAATCAGCACGTAAAACCAAATGATGTATAAGAAAAACTTTTTTTATTTATTAAATGTATCGTACAAATTGATTTATAGAAATACCAAAAACAACTAAAAATAACAATAAAATAATTACACTTTGTCCTTTGTTCGATTCTTTAGAGACATATTAGTATGTCCAGCAGACTTTCCCAGTCATTATTCTCCTATTGTCCACATTTGACCACACAAACACCCATAAACACAACTTATTTAAAGTCTTGAGAAACAATAAAATAAAGAAAAACTTGTTATTAAGATAATAAAAAATATAATAGTAATCATAATCATTATAATAGAATGATAATTGTGACTACTCCCCCTTGTCCTCCCCCTTCTCCACTAACTATAACAAAATATTATTTATTATAACTGCCACTGCAGTAGTTTTGCTGAAATGAATGGAGTCGTGTCATGTTAGACAGTACGTGGCATCAACATTATTTCTAGTGGTTGTGCGATAAAATTGCCTCTCATTAGTTGTAAATTAGTTGCATGAATAAACACTAATAAGGAACGAAAGCTATAGAAAGAAAATAAAAGAAAATAAATTAAAGTTTACTGTAATTTAATTACAGTTCTAAGATAAAAAGAAAACCAATGCGTAAAACATAATTATTTTACAAAGTATACAAACACACTGCACTTTATTCAGGGCTTGATTGGTCACGCATGTGGTATTTGTGGGTCAATTTTACGCAATGCAGAAACTTCCCCATACATTTGTAAAATCAATGTAAGTTTTGAAATGATATATATGTACATCAATTTATTACATGCTGTAAATATGCTTGAATACTGACTAGGGTTTCTAATTTCCCGGACCTTTTCTGTTCCCGGGAAACGAAACAAAAAAATCTTATTCCCGGGAATCCCGGGATTCTTTGAATAAAACAATGATTTCATTAAATGAGTTCATGACAAAATTTGTACTTTTTAAAAAAAGAATATACATACACATACATATGTATACAACAGTCTAAAAAATAATTTGCTTTATTTATTCCACAGGAAACCAAAACAAAACCAAATAAATTGTTACATTTATATGTACATGCATATTATATATATATATATTTTTTTTTTTGAGATTTTCTTTTAAGAAAATAATTTTTAGTATTATTAAAGCATTTAAAAGCTCATCGGAGATTCTATTCTAATCATTGTTAATATGTATATTGCCTGCTACCGAAAACGTGCTCTCGTTCTCTACAGACGATGGTTTTATAGTAAGAAGCGCATCATACAAGGATTATAAATTTGTTGGCCTGTTACCCGTGACTTCATAGACGTCAAATTCTTTTTTTAAGATTTGTTCAGACATTTGTGTTTTCTTTACATTTATTTTTTTAGAATCTGTTGATGGTTCTGGTGTTGGTGATGGTGTATCGTGTACGTTTAAGTTTTCTACTTCATTTACTTCTACGTTGATTTATTGGCGTAGAAATATAGTTCGATTTGTAGGTAGTTTTTAGTAATTTAAGTAAAGAATTTTTATTGCTCTTTGTTTATTTTCAAAAAATTTAATTTGAAATTCCCGAAAATTCCCGGAAAAAATTTGCCGGAATTATTAAAAAAAAATTTCCCGGGATTCCCGGGAATTCTTTCCAGCGTAGAAACTCTAATACTGACTTAATAGTGTTGGCTAACTTTTACCACTGTTACAAAATGCGTTTTTTTTAACGAAAAAGCTTTGAAGTTAAATATTATATATGGGCATTTCCATAGTGACGAGCTCTACTGTCGCACGACTTAAAACAGCATGTACACGACATGTTTTATACATCTGACTTGTCAAATTTCCCACTGCAAAATGCAAACATGTCGTGTGTTACCTAAATAACATTGCTTCTGTAAAAGTCAGATGCAAAGTCATCTCACAAAATTACAATTAGAGCGTGCTCTATTTTCTTCTGACATCAGAAATCTGTGCCGGCAAGAAACCGGCAGCGGCGCGCCTCTGGGCTATTTTTATTTTATTTTTCTCAAAAACCAAAATAGATTACAAAAGTGGGCGTAATTATCTTTAAAATGAGGTATTTGCCATCCTGTTAGGTCTTCCAGTTTGTCCACAATTTCCAAAAATCCCTCAGAGAATCAGAATTTAAAAATTTTTTAAAAATAGCCCAGAGGTTTTTTCTCAAAAACCGAAATTATCTTTAAAATGAGGTATTTACCAGCCTGTAAGGTCTTCCAGTTTGTCCACAATTTCCAAAAATCGCTCAGAGAATCTGCATTTTTAATAAAATTTTTTAATTTCTTTCAAATTTCATTAAATATGAAAAAAATACGAAGATATTTAATAATTTGATATTTTAAATATGTCACAAATACGAAAACATATTTTAAATATGTGAAGACGTTAGATGTTACGTCAAATAATATTTATTTCGACATATTTATCTTCACCCACATAGATTGCTAAGCTATTTTACGGTGCAAATAAATATTTCCGTGGCGGCAGCAAGCTATTTTGAAACCGAGAACTACTTTGGTTTCTGCAATAACTATGCAAATAAAACAGAGAAAATGTCAGAAGCAAATTCTATGTACGTTTGTGACCGAATATTATAAGCCTTCTGTAAAACAGTAATTTTGACGGACATTCACAATTACATGTGACTTGAAGAGTTGACAAGTCAGATGTAAAAAAACATGTCGTCTACTTGCACCTGGTGGAGGGTATCAAAGATTCAGCACAGCCGAATATAGCACTCTTGCTTGTTCTTATTTAAGAAGGAATTGTGAAAATTTATGGACTATTTAAAGACGAAACTAAAACATATAGAAGAAATCGTTCACCTGAAAGGTACGTTTATTATGGCCGATGCAAGATTATACTCAGTTGAAGATATGTTCAGAGACTTCTGTGTGATTAATAAAATGATTAAGTTTTAATCATGTCAATTTGAAGCGATTAACAAATCATTTAAATTTATGGATGATCATCTCGATTTTGATGTGATTAAAGCTAACACAGAAAAAATTCTCGCCAATTTGTATTTCTAATTAAACCATTAACCAAAAATAAAATTATGTAGTTATAATAAAAAATTTAATCACGTGAATTAAACGCTTACTTATATCAGCAACATTACTGAAGAAAATGTTGTTAATATCAAAAAAAATTGTATTATTACTATTAATTTGTTTACTCGGTGCAAACTTAATTGATTTTTAATTAATATCACAAATTTTTTAACTGAAATCAATTTTTATTTTTTTCTGTGTAATCACGTTTGAGATGATTAACTCTAGAAACGTGAACATAGCATAACCTAAAAATAAAATGAAATTTTGATTAATGTTTACATATTATAGTATTATTTTTGTAAAAAAGTGAAAAATATTGTTAAATTGATTAATATAGACATGTTAAATACAATTCTGTGATTTTCATGGGCAACCGCGTATGTCTATTTTTTCGATTTTGAAATGTTGATGCCATATTGCTTAATTTAAAACGCTCTTTACATGGTTCTAAAAATTTTTGCAAACAGATAGACCCATTCTGATCTTTTTACTTAATTACAAAGCTCAAAAGGTACAATACCTAGCCCATAGTTTGTACTAGAATGTTTTTTTCGGCTCTCCTAAAAAATTTTATTTTAAGACATACGCGGTTGCCCATGAAAACCACAGAATTTACCAAATATTTACATAAGTACAACTAAATCAAAACAAAATTCACTTTCAACCATTCAAATAAGTTAAAGTCATATTTTAAAAATTTTTTATATGATATCAACATGTAGATGTATGTAGATGTTCAGAGGTAAATGCAGATAATTTATTTACGTTTTATTGAATTTAATTGCAAAACGTTCCTTTTTTACCTGTAAAACGAATTGTTGTTCAAAATCTTAAAAATAAAACAATAAAAAAAAAAGTAAATAAAGTTTTTATTCGAATGGTTGCATATTTATAATTCCTTTAGGCAACATTTTGTTTAGGAACTAAAAAAACATGTTCTCATAATTGCTGACATCTAAAATTATAAAAAATACATTAATTATTCAATTCATATACACAAATCGAAAAGACGTTTTATGCATCAATAGTAATTGAAGGAGAACAAAAAGTAAAGAGTGCTGCCAATAATAAACATAAAATCGCGAAAAACTTTTAATAATTACAGAGCTGTTAATAAACGTTTACGAACACAAAGTTTTAAAAGCGGCTTATAAGACAAAAAGCCGTGGATAGCTTTTATCTACTGTAAGCTTATAAAATGAACTTTTTATGAATATGGACTTGTTATACGCTTCTACAGCACTTTTAAAATAACTGAGTTCACGCCTTGAGGAAAGAATAAAGTCAAGTAGCGTTATTGGGATAATACGGACCTACGGAAAAAAGTTTGTTTTCTAAAGTAATAAATTCGTTTCTTAAAACAAGAAAATTTAAAATCTAAAAATAATTTCTTGATTTTAACTTATTTTGTTTGAATTTGTTAACATTTTTTTAAACAAAGAAAGATTTTGCTTAAACAAAGCAACACATTTAATGGGGTTTTCAACAAGAACTTTGTTTTCTAGCACAACAAATTTAGAAGAAATTGATTAAAATTTTTATTGTATTACGAAAAGTCGGCAATTATGAATACAGAATGATATCTGGCAAATGTCCACCACGAGCACGCTGACAGATGTCGATTCATCAAAGTTTTAAATCTTTTTTTTGCAACATGGCGGGTCTATTTCGTTTAACACATTACTGATTTTGAGTTTTAAGGCTGCAATCGATTCGAGTGGCTCCGTATAGACTCTGTCCTTAACATAGCGCCACAAAGAATATTCTAGTGGTGTTAAATCACACGATCTGGCTCGCAACTTAACAGCTGATGTTCGTGAAATTATGCTATCGAGAAATTTGGTTTGCAATAAATTCGTTTCATTGGCTGTGTGTTACTTACCTTTAACAGAACCACCATTTTAATAGTGGATTTTTATTTATTTTTATGAGATTTTCGAGCGAAATTGAATTCATTGTAACAATTGCCAATGCATCTACTACGAATGCGTAAAAAAAAAAAAATCAATGTCAAAACTATCATGTTGCTGGTGCTGCCACAATTAAAAAACAAAGTTCTTGTTGAAAAACCCGATATTTAGAAAAAGTAATTTTTGGCTTGGGCGAGAATCATGGAAACATTTTCTTGGTTCAAGCCAAATTTAGTAAATAATTCTTTCCGCGCGTAATGAGGAAATCACGAGTGAATACTTCAAATTGAGTCCGTTTTATATTAAAATTTTTCTTATTTTTAAAAGTTTTTGAAAATACAATTTAATTTCTTTTTTTTAATATGTATTTCGAATTTCAACGAATAAAATATCGTGATGAGCTTAAAGTTAAAAAAAAATGTTCGAAATTTGAAAAAGTATGTAAACGGATTTTTCAAAATAATCAACAAAAGTTTTGTTCAAATTGTAAGCCTTAGAATAAATAAAGCATTTTTTCCCATTACCTCTTTTGGGAGAATATGGATTCCACAAAGCATCTCCATCTGGCACGATTGCTCTTGGAGTATCGATCCATTCAGTATTGGTTTTTTTCCTTCTATCAGATTCTTTAATCGGTTGTTGTTCCAGCTAAGTAGATGATTGGTCTGCTGTAGCAGGTCCTAGGATAATGGAACTGCAATCTGTTGTTGCTTAGAAACAATGCCCTCCGTATATTTTGGTGTAGTGGTGGGCAACCTTGCTAATCTTTGACTCCCACCTTTTTCCCAAGGGATGGTGGCTATTTGCTTAGGCCAAATCATTAGGAAAACTTTTTCCAAAGATTTTAGAAAAGCTAAAGATATTGTACAAAAACAACTGTAAAGTAAATGGAAGTTGAAAACACTCAAGTCTTATTTGAAACGACATCAAAGCTTAGACAAAACACCAGCAATAAACACTGAGTTTATCTTTTCTTTCTTTTCCGAATACAATTGGTTGGGGTTTTTTCCGACTCGAAATGTAGTTGTAAAATTTTATTAATTTCAAAAATATAAAATTTTGGTTTGTTTTTACATCTTGATTGTTTTTGTTTTCAATATAATTCCCTAAAAAACAGCCAGTTAGACTTCTTTTTTGTCTTCATGTTTTTTTTTTTAAATAATTTTTAATGCTTTTAACCTTGTGCTACTCCCAATAAAGTTGCAAGAATTTGTTTACATCTAAAGAGGAATTTAAAAAAATCCCAATTTCGCTGTTTTCCTTTTCCAAAAACAAAACAAAAACAACTGTAAAGCGATTGGGAATTACAAACACTCAAGTCTTATTTGAAACGACATCAAAGCTAAGACAAAACACCAACAATAAACGGTGCATTTATCTTTTCTTACATTCCCGACTCAATTGGTTAGGGTTTTTTCCGACTCGAAATATAGGTGATAAAATTTTATTTATTAAAAAAAAATACAAAATTTAGGCTTGTTCTTACCTCTTGATTGTACATTCTTAGACTTCTTACATGTTTTTTTTTTTAATTATTTATAATGTTTTTAAGGTAAATGAACATCCACCTTGTGTTACTCTTAACAAAATTGCAAGATATTTTTACATCTGAAGAGGAACTTAAAAATCTCAATTACGCTTTTTTCCTCTTTCTGATAAAACTAAATTCCTGAAAAAACAGTTTATGCGATCCTTGTAGAGTTCTGTCCTCTTGTCATTTACTCTTGTCATTTACTTAAGAGATAAGAAAATAAATGTATCTTAAGGGACAAATCTATATGTGTGCTGTTTTAATCCAACAATGATATGTCATCAGCGAAAATTCTAAGTAACACAGTTGAATCCTTTCAGGGATTACGATAGCTAAATGGTAAAGTTGGCAGTACAATAGATCTACATCACAATGCGTAGCAATTTCTTTGATTAAAGCACAAGCCTAGATAATAAGCAACTAATTTAGGGCAACATATAATAATGCGACTGCTAATTGTACTTGTTTGTTTGCTTACTATAAGTCCCCGTGACCCGTGACCAGTAAGTCACTGTGAAATCTAAAGTAACAACTATCAAACTTAAACAATGCAATTGGTTGGCAGTAACTCTTTATAAAATATTTTTATTTAAATCTACTCTACCTATACATAAACTTTAAGCACTTTCCATTTAATTTCAATCGTGTTATTCAAAATTTAAATCTCCTAATCACTACAATTTTAAATTCTTTTAAAATAAGTAATTAGAGATTTACTTATGCATATTAAAATTTCATTCATGACAAAACTTTCCCACAATCTCCAATTCATCAAAAAACCAAATAAATAAGCAGAAAGCGAAAAAAAATCAGAAACTAAGCCACCAGGATAATTGAGTGTGTGTGTTCGTGGCACTTGCAGAATTGGTTCATAAGCGTCCCAACAGACCAAAACAGAGCAAAATGTAAATGAGTTGTAGAATAAGCTTATCATAAGAGATTTCCTACAACAGGACAACCAATATGATTGCAAATGACTTGTTCTCGCAACAGTTTTGTAAGGGTTTTTGAGAATTACATCATTCTAAGTCCCCTTATTTGAATTTAGTATTATTAGTTAAAGTATTTGTGTTTCGTTCAAAGAGTGAAGTGTTTTAAAGAGTTTTAAACAGTGCACAATTTAAAGAAAGTAATTAAATATTTTTTAAGTAAAAACCTGTTTGTAAATATGCCATATAAATTAAAAGAAAGTGTTTAATTTCATTCTAGATTAGAAAAGTATTTTTCTGTAAGCTTTTTCTATAATTAGACTTCTAAGCTTACATTTTATTATAGACAAGTAATATTATCGCAAGGAATTAGTTTTCATTGTTAAATAATTATTAACAAGCCTTAATAATAGTTCTCACAACACTTTTCTAAGCTTAAGGCTTATGTTAGTAAGCTTGCTACAAGTACTTTCTATATCGTTTTGGTTGTTGGGATGTGCTCTATTAATACACGTACTTATTCCTACAATGTGCGAGGTGGACATGTTTGGGAAACGGAATTTTACGTAACGAAAACTCAAATCAACAACAACTGAAACAATAACACAAACACGAACAAATATACATAAATGAAAGGTGTGTTGCCCCTTAATTAACACAGTTGTACAGCTAAAAACCATTAGACGAAGTAAAAATTTTCTCTCTAGTCACCAAGTCAAGTCAATGCGCTGCATGAGTGTATAAGTGTGAGTGCGTGTCTGTACAGATGTATGTGTTAATGTGAACATAAATTCATAAAAAGTCCAGTCAGCCTTTCATTCAACAATCTAGCCGGACAGCAACAACAGCCATCACTATGCATTTCAGAATATTGGCAGAGTCTTAAAGGTATGAAATTTAAGCACATGATTTTGCGTTGACACATTCTAAAATTACCCAATAAGAAATTGAGCATCAAACGAAGCAGGTTTGTTAGCAAATGTAAGAGTTTCGCTTACCATCTCGCCAACGGAAGGCATGCATTTTTTATGGTGATTTCCCACTTTGAAGCAATACATTTTGACACAAAAAGAGCTTTATTCAACGCATATAAAAACTGGTGCAAGTAGCGTTCAGCTTAACGCACTTAATGTTTTTACAGTTATTTTTAGTATTCTTCCTTACAAATCTGCTACGTAGTAAGGAAATGGCGTAGCAATTGAAATGTTTTTTTTTTCTTTTATGAAACTTGTAAAGAGTTCCTTTACTTACTTTACTGCATCTCTATATGTCTTATTTTTTTATAAATATGATAACATTTTTTATTGGGAATTGGGTGTCTAAAAACTTTTGATGTTTCTCTTGTAGATTTTTGATTCATTAAGAAAAGAGCTGACTTCATAAACGCAGTGCTGGAAAGCATCACTAAAAACAAATGCGTTGACAAAGCATTATAAATTAAAACATTGGGCAAATTACGAAACCGTTGTTCGGTGAACACGGTTACCATCAGGGCTGTGGAGGCGGAGTTGAGGTTTTTGTACCGGAGTCGAAGTACCCAAAAAACTCGCGACATCGACTCCAAAATTTTTCGGCACAAAATTTAAAAAATTTTCTAATATTTTCCAAAATAAAAATTTTTCAAATTCGGCGATGAAATATTTAAGATATCGATTTGACACTTTTACAGAATAATTTTCTTGCTATATTTAACCATTACAAAGGTACTGCAATTTAAAAGAGTTTAAAGTCAAATAAGTATCACATACATTTAGCATCAATGTAAGAGTAGAAGTCGGAGACGGAGTTGCAGTCGGACTTAAAAAATTTCAGCGGTTAAAGTCGGAGTTACAATTTTTTTTTGATGATTCCACTCCCTAAAGGAGCATATAGACGACATGTTTTTGTCATCTGACATGTCAAATTTTCAAGTCACATGTAATTGTGCATGTCTGTCAAAATCGCTGTTTTACATAAGCTTTATAATATTCGGTCACAAACGTACATGTAATTTGCTTCTGACATTGTCTCTGTTTTTTTCGCATTGTTATTGCAGAAAACAAAGTAGTGCTCGGTTTCAAAATAACTTGCTGCCGCCATGAAAAGTTTTATTTGCGCCGTAAAATAGTTCAGCCATCTTAACATTTTTTTCTTTTAATTCAAAGATACCAATTTAGCATTTTATAATAAAACGGTTTTTATATATATATTCACATAAATTCTATTCAATGGTAAGATGATCAAACATATCTCGGTATTGTAAAAAATTAACTTCAGCCGGCTAATGATTCCGTCAATAATGGACGCCGCTGCCGGTTTCTTCCCGGCATAGCTTTCTGATGTCAGATGGTTTGTCAGAAGAAAATAGAGCACGCTCTAATTGAAATTTTGTCAGATGACTTTGCGTCTAACTTTTACAGAAGCAAAGTTAAAAAGGTAACACACGACATGTATGTATTTTGCAGTGGGAAATTTGACATGTCAGATGACAAAAACATGTCGTGTACGGGCGCCTTTACTCAACTCAAGGTGTTGTCTACAGAAACATTTTAGAGTTTATAAAACCATTCCATTTAGTGTTGCAATGCCACGCTTATGAATTCAAGCGAGGAATTCATAAGTTCTTTGAAGCCTTTGAAGAAAAAACCAACAAATCAGAAAGTAGAAAATTAAGAATTAAAGGTACTTCTCAATGAAGATCCATGTTAAACAGAAGATGTTCTTGCAAAATCTTTGACAATTGAAAGCATTTAATAAAGGAAAATCGGAAACTCTCTAGGGCCAAGATAATTTGAATGCCGATTTTGTATATCGGATATGCTAGTATAAAAAGATTTTTTGCATGGATTGTTAGTGCTTATTACACAAATGAGCGTTAGAGGGTTAATAAATTCTAAGAAAATAATCGCCATACGATTCTACTGAAGATGTCTGAAATTATTTTTTAGCTCAGAAGTACAGAAGATACCAAACACCTTTTCAAAAAATTAAAATCTTTAGGGGTCCATATTTCGGGAACCCGAGCTAACTTTTCAAACCTTTTGGCGAATTTGCTCTACTAGGCTGGTTTTTTTTGTTGCACATTGTTATTAAGTTGAAAAAATAGTTTTGTTTTAATAGCTGCTAAAACCCATTCCACAAAGATAACACACTGTTGGATATATTGGCTCATATTCATAGTCAAAATAAAGTCGACTTTAAGTTAAAAACGGATTTAAATGGATGTCAATAACATTGTTCTTTAGAAAAAGTCGACTTTATTTTTGACTATGAATATGGGCCATTGACTTTGTTGGTGTTTTAAATGTAATTTTTGGCGTTGCGTTGCGTTTTAAACAATTAGGGCCATAATTTAAATTTAAAATTAAGCCTACAATGTTTTAAAAGATTATAATTTCAAACATATCATTGTTATTATTAAACAAAACATGTTTGGAGTCAACCAAAATGGAATGAATTTAACCATAATATGGTTGCCAGTAATAATAATATGGTTAAAGTTACCATAATAAGTTTAAGTACATGGTTGTTGCGTTTTTAAGTTGAAACATTATTTGTTAAATCCAACCATATTTAAATTTCAAGGGAGTTAAACACTTTATTGTTAAATTTATATTTAACAATATTAGTAATAAAAAAAAATATTATTAACCGAAAAAAAACTATGTTAAAAACAACAATAGTTTGCTTGTTGCCGTTGCGGGGACAATAGCATGTTGTTTTTAACCATACTTCAACCATGTTTTTTCTTTGCGTGTAGGCTAAAAACGGAGATATATAAAATGTATTACAAAAACATTTTGGGAATTGTTTTAACTAATCTTTAAATATAGGGGGTGACTGGTTCAACATACTATTAAAAACCATGTATATCGTTAGCTAAAATGCAAAAAGGCGTAGCTAACAAAAAATTCAAAATCGAGTTTTTGATTGATTGTTATTAGGGTTTTTCCCGGGATTTCCCGGGAATTTTAATTATTTTATTTCCCGTTTTCCCGGGATTTTTCATGCGGGATCCCGGGAAACAAAAAATTCCTCATTATTTCAGAAAATAGCTATTTATACTTTGAAATTTAGTTTTCTATTATCTAAAAATTAGCATCTGTGGATGGGTTGTGGATTAGATCAATTACAACAAGTGAGTACATGTATTTAAATCAATGTCTCCTGATGCAATAAATCTACTAAAAGCAGAATGGGCAGTGCAACAGTTGATAATTATTACATTTAGTGAAGTGGAGAGTTAATAAAGTACATTAATTCAAAATAAGATGCAGGCAGTAAAGTTTCATTGTTTATGAACAAGTCTTAAAATAGAAGATACCTTAACATATCGCTCCATTATTCCAACATATTCATATCTACAAAAACAAACGATCTTGGCAAAAAGCGATTAAAGTTTTCCAAATGTACCGATTTAAAGATATATTTTGCTATAACTTCAGTTCAGTTTGAGATATAATACGAGAAGGTATGAAGGAAAACTTTGCTAAAGTTACTTACAATTTTAAGATATGACTATGATGCAATGAAGGAGCGATATGTTTATTAGGTGATAAACACAAATTTTCAATTTCAATTTGTGTTGGTTTATATAACCGTGAAGTGCGGGAAACCGAAATAAAATAACATTTATACAACATACAACTTGAAAAACACATTGTCCTAAAGATTACAAATGGACCTATTGACATGAAAAGGTTTGTAAGAAGCAGTCCGGTTGATGCCAATTTTTGCATCATCCTTAAAATAAATTTGACTGATATAGACGTTGTTTACAAAAAAGAAAAATTGCTTCTGATTGTGAATCCGAAGCATGCTACAACGGTGCACTTTTAACTATTTGTCCAACCTCGGTAAAAAAGTGAACGAAATTTTTTGGAAACATGATAATTAGTAAATTAAATCAGGAATATACTTTTTGACGACATACTAAGCGCTTTGAGTGTGTCAAAAAGTTATTTCCTAAGCCGTTAAAAATGTTATATATTTATTTAAAATATTTTATCTATTTTATTAATTAACTTTTGATCTCATATCTTGAGGACCTAAATTTTTATTTTGTTTTTATTATTGTTAAATGAATTAAATTGTTATTTTTTTATCCTGTATCTAGAGCATAACAATACTGAATAAAAGCATAATAATAGGGAATAAAGGCGTGAGGTAATAATAATTCAAGTTCCTATTTCAATCTTCAATTCATTTTTTAGTATTGAACCATTTCATTTACTTTCTTTGTAAACAAGCTCCCTTACGTTTTTTTATAAAAGTTTTTTTCATTAATTAATAACAATATTTGCTTTGTATTATTTATTTGGAGCGGAATCCCGGGATCCCGGGAAATTTAAAAAAATTTCCCGCTTTCCCGGGAATCGAGAAAGTCCGGGAAAAAAAAACTCTAATTGTTATGAATGACGTTAAACTATATGTCTTGACAAAATTTTACACTTCTAATATCAAAAATTACGCTTATATTAACAAAAAACAAAGCAAATTAATAAGTTACAAGTGTGTTCATTTGACAAATGCAAAACGTTGTAACTACACATTTTTTTTCTAACAAAATGAAATTAAATGGTTTTCTTGGAAAATTGTTTGAAGAATCCCATAGACGACTTATCAATGCATGTTTTTCGGACATGTTTTAAGTTTTTATTTTACAAAGTTTTTTGCTTCTCCTGTAAAATTATATTTTTGCATTTTAGCTTACGATATGTATATATTCACAAAAGATTTTTTCTCTTCTTTTTTAAATAAAGTTACCATAAGTTACCATAATAAATTAAAAATTTTTTTTTTTTAAAGCATTTTTTACTAAATAATAGGTGTGAGCCCGCAAGATTCCAATCTTACCGAAAACTGTTCCCGAACACAAAGTTTGGTAAAGTGAGAGAGCTTTTTTCTTGTTGCACGAAGTAGTGCGTACTTTTTCTTTGAGATTATTGGGACAATTGTTAAACAATCAGCTGTGTATAGGGATTCCAATACCGAAGGCCTTTCGGTATTGAGGAAATCTCAATACCGGTATTATCCATGAATCAAAGAAACAAGATTGCGCATTGCGCAGGTCCGTTATTTTTGTGTGTGACGTAGAAATAGACTTTGTGTATGTACATTTGTGTGTGCCGTACATTTTTTACAAAAAACACTCATGTTTAGTCTATGATAACGTAGATGCGCCGTAGAAATTTTTTTTGTACGTCTGAGTGAGCAATCTTGTTTTTTTGATTCATGGGTATAATCGGTATTTTCGGTACTATTTATGAAATAAAAATATCTTAATACAAAGCACCAAGAATAAAACAATTTTCCAATTAAATTATTTTATATAATCCAATTTATTGTTTTTTCAAAATATTTATTGAAAAAAAAAGGTAATTCATTTATACATATCGATGGCTTAATATAAAAAAGGCCTAACTCGTTTTTTTTTAAATAGTTTTTGTGTTTATTCTGGTAGCTTATGCCACATGTATCTTGATTTTAAATTTTTAAGGGGCTGTAGTACAACATTTGTGGGATATTTTTATTAAAAATTGCATTATAAATTTGTTTATCTAAAATTTTACGGATTTTATTAAGTTTTTTTTTCCCCTGTAAACAAACAAAAAAACCGAGTTAGGCCTTCTTTTTATTAAGCCATCGATATGTAGTTATTAAAAAAAAACAAAACAGGTCGATATTAAAAACAAAGCAAAACAATTAAAATTTAATTAGTTAAATTAAAGTACCCAAAGTTTTTTTAATTCCTTTTTGTGAATTAAAATATGTTTGAAGAAAACTTACACTTGTAAGACGAACGGTCATAAGGAAATTATACACATTTTGAAAATATTTTCCTTTCATTTTATCAGAATCCTTTAAGTCAATACTGAAAAATAATATTATTTTTATTCTTTGTTTAATACTAACGACAAACATTTTTGTTTTGTTGCTTTAAGTAGTCTACTATAAATTATTTCATTGTACTTTTTTGTCGTCACTAAATAAAAATCAAACAAAATTTATATCATGGCGACTTTTATCCATTTTTGGCGAATTTAAGAGTAATTCGAAACTAAGAAACAAGTCTATGGCGATTTTTTATTATTTTTTTTTTTTTTATTTATTAATTGATATCCTGCTCAACAAGAATAGATCTTGTAATTATAGAGCAAGAGTATTAATGTTAATACAAAAAAAGCCTTAACAATTTAATAAAAAAAGCAAAAAAAAAAAAAAAAATTAAATTAAAAAGTACAAAATTAAAAAGTACAAAATTAAAAAGTACAAAATTAAAAAGTACATAATAAAAATTAAAAAGTACAAAATCAAAATTAAAAGGTACAAAATTAAAACAATAATTAAAAAGTACAAAATAAAAACTAAAAAGTACAAAACTAAAGCAATAAAAAATTAAAAGTACAAAATTAAAATTAAAAAAGGAAAGTTATATGACCTGTGGTCTATTTATTAAAGAAATTAAAAAGATTCCTTTTGAATTGTATTGCGTTGCTCACTTGCTGTATGTTAGGACGAAGAGAATTCCAAAGACGTGCAGCGTTGATGAAAAATTGCCATTCCGAAATAAGGCATCGATGCACAGGTATTATCAGCCTTTTGCCTCTCAAGGATCTTGTGAAGTGAATCATATTAAATAAACAAGCTGTTACTTTACTGTAAATGATTTAATGCAAAAACATTAGGATTTTTATATTTATTAATGGTGTTTTCTTTTCTACAAAAAATGTGACATTTTATTTTAAAAAATGCAATTTGGTGTCTGTTTCCTAAAAATGTTGCTCCCGAAAAGGATGAGTTTTTTAGAATAAAACAAACCACCCTTTTCGGGAGCAAAATTTTTAAGAAACAGACACCAAATTGCATTTTTTTTTAAATAAAATGTCACATTGTTTTGTAGAAAAGAAAACATCATAAGTTTTCAAATGATACACCATAAAGGCATTTTGCGAACGATGCTACTCTTTCATGCCTTTGCAGTCTATAAACGTATCTTATAATGTTATTGTAAAGTACAGTAAGTTTCCTCTAACTAGTAGAGTCACACTTGCCGAATAGTTCACAGCCATACAAAAGTCCTGAAATTAAATACGATTTAGCCAGGAGCTTCCGTACGTTAAGCGGTGTAAAATATTGTGTAGCCCAAAGCGATCTTAGCTTCTGGTAAATCTGTGCCACAAGTGCATCGATATGACTTGACCAAGTCAAGTTGTTATTAAAGACTATCCCTAAGTTTTTCCCTTTTTTAACAATCTCAATAGGCTGGTTGTTCATCAATACATTAATGATATGTTGGGATCTCCTATGTATAATCATAAATTTGGATTTATTTGAAATTGGGTTTAGCGAAAAAGATCAAAATAAATCTGACATCTGAAATCCTGCTAGCTACTATGACTGTATGACGTTTAATTTCACTCATACAGGGGTGTGCTGGAAATCGTAAACGTAAACCGTAAGAATTTTAAAAGTCGTTTTTTAATAGGATTTCTGTAATAAAAGAATTTTATGACAAATATTACACAAATATTTCTCTATTAAACAGAATTTTATAACAAAAATTAAATGCAAAGTGTATTAACAACAACTTAAAGTTCTTGCATTTTACGTTTTCGATTTTACACCCCAGATACTTAAGGTACGGTCCCTTATGGCAAACATTTGACGAAAAAGACGAAAGCACTATGTTTGCTTAATATTAGTGTAATTTAATAATGCTGTAAATGGATTGAAATTTATATAATTTTTAATAAATGTAAATACATATTTAAACAAAATATATATATTAGAATAAAAGAAAATAAACTTAGTTTGTCTGTTGGTTTTTTTTTGTCAAATGTTGGTCATATGTGACCGTACCTTTAGTCATCGTCCAGACTAGCAATTTTTGTTGCAGCAATTGTTCAGTATAATGGTAAGAAGATTGTGGAGGGCTACTCTGATTCATGTACTCTGCTATTCTGTTTTGTTTTGTAATTCTTACATTTTTCAACTTGAAGTTGGATGCAGGTATATACATTTGTATTTATATATAAAATATAAATAAGTGCAAAACTAGAATTTCCAAATCTGGACACTGATGCAATTTCAAAGAAGAATTAAAAAAAAAAAAAAAATCCCGATATTCTGAATGCGGTATTTTGGTATTTCGGTGCTCGATTTAAGCCGGTAATACCGGTATTTCGGCATCGGTATGGGAATCCCTAGCTGTGTATTATCAAAAGAATTAAAATAAAAAATATTAATAAAATAAACAATTGAAAAGGTTACAAAATGTAAGAAACCTTTTAAAGTTTACTTTTATACTTGCTAATGTGTCATTTATGTATTTATTTAAACGTTTTCATATTAACGTTTTCTTTTGGGGTGAAATTTGGTGTTTATTCTTCCTTTTGTACATTTTTGTCTATTAGTGAGAGAAATTTTTGTTTGCTCTTATTTTAGCGAACTTTACCCAGAAAGTACGGGATCGCACCTAATATATAGTTACCCAGCAAAAACTTACATTGCAAAGTAATGCGTTAAAAAGCTAATATAACTACTCTTCACTACTTCCACATTGGCATTTTAATTTATTATTTTAACACGGTGATGTAATTGGAGGCAAGTTCTTACTACCCTCGCTTACAAATAGGGAGTAAAATAAGTCATTACCACATTCGCTTACAAAAAGGGAGTTAAATAAGTCATTAAGTTTATGATACAATATCGATATCATATGTTATAATTTATATCACCTAGACGATATCGTTAAAATATCGTTTGGTTGAGACCAAGTTTTTAATTAAGTTTTTGATATTAAAATTTATATCAAAATCAATTAGGTATTAAAATTTTTTATATTCAAATTTATTACAAACTGTCATTTAGTACAAATAAAATCAGTTTATATTAGATTTGAATAAATAAAACCTTAGATGCATTTTACTATGAATTACTTATAAATTTCGTTAATCAACTCATAAAAAGTACCAATGTCTCAGATTATGTGCCAGCCATTACTAAACTACTTCTATGTAATGCAGATGGTTTGAAGTAGGCATTGAAAAGTAAGTTGTTCAGTAATTGAAAGTCGTTACCAAGTTTTTGCTGGGTAGTGTTCAAACAGAATTGAATTCTTTACTCCAGGGAAAAATTCCAAAGCCCATAATTAAAACGTCGGCAATAAATTAAAAGTCTCTATCAAAAAGTAATTTCAATTTTTGGGAATACAAAATTTTAATTTCAAAAGTTTTTGTTATTCGTGCTTAATTCCCAGTTTTTATTCTTGATAAAAACACTTGAAATTTATTGTTGATGGGATAAGCTATTCTATGCGCATTTCACTGGTTGCTTAGGCCAGATCATCAGGAAACTTCATCCATAAAGATTTTAGAAAAACTAAAGATATTAAACCAAAGTCTCTCTAATATATTGTTTTAATTTTTTATTTTCTGTTTACAAAATCTATGAAATTTAATGAAAGTATGGTAGCATTGTTCGAAGAATGAGTGTCTGTATGTGAGACCATTAGAAGAAACGTTCTCAAAAAAAAAAAAATTATTTCACGTGGGCTTTCTGCGACAAATTTTTGAATCAAATTGTATGGAAAATGTGCTCTTCATGCAGTTCTGTTTAAAAATTTATTCCCAAAAAATATGAATACCGATAATAGTTTCAACCCACTGTGCATCGTTGATTTATGTGAACAAATTGGAATTTATTAAAGACTTCTAAAATTACATCTTGCGGACCATTCCGCAAAAAATACCCTAATTGCCTAAAAAAAAACATTAAAGCTTATAGGGATCTCTGTTTTGAGTTTTCTTAGTCTGCTTTCACACGTTTCATCTTTTGATGCTCAACTCCTATGTTTTTAGGTGAGGGAAGAAAGACGAAAGGGGGTTAGTACGAAGATGCCTGTACTCGGTCAGTACGCTTTGTGTTTTTATTCGTTGGTATATGTACAACGATGGCTGCGTGTAATTTTTTCTTTTCTTTTTCTCTTTGATTTGCTGTTATTAAAATTATTGTTGCTTTGAACCGTAAAAAGTTGAAACCCGTTGCTGCGTGTGATTATATTGGCATCTTTAAAAGGGAATTGAAAAGAAGTTGAGCATCAAAAGATGAAACGTGTAAATTCAGACTTAGAAATGAATGAACTCTTTATATGATCTGGCCAATAGTCAAATTCTACAGAGTCAGTAAGAACTGCACATATGGATGTGTTTTTGCATATACTAGTGAAAATGTTTATATACATGTGTAAATGTAAATGCTTAAGTTAAATGATACTTAGCTTTTATGTAGTTTTTCCAATTTATTCGCTTGTATAGCCTGACTAAAACTGAAGGTTTTAAAAATTATTTTAGATTTTTCATAAATTGACATACTTAGAAGTGGGTTTATGTGGATGTGTGAGTGAGTTAAACATAAGTCAAAGTGAGTTTTTATTTCCGTTATAAATTATGTCAAATTTTTATTGGTAGCTTTAACTGATTCAATGCTTGTTTTAGCATTAGTAATACATGTTTGATCGTGCTTAGCTCAGCGTGATTAAGGTTTTACTTTTTTCGACATTTAACTTTTTTTGAGCTACAAAATACTAATTAAACAAATGTATGAAAATGAAATTGTTAACTATTTACCACACTCTACCGTACACTTAAAATATTATAAAAGACATATTAAAAATTAAGCATGAATATAAAGTTTGCAAAAGAAGTTAATAGAAATTAATTTTATTTGATAAATTAAATGCGAATGTGGAAATAATCATACAACAAATAAAATCATGCTGACGAAAATTTGGTTTGTTAATTTAAATCAGTGAATGGTACAATAAGTTAAAATGAAATTTCTACTTGTTGATGAACTTTAAATTCTTCTATTGTCAGTTAAAGAACTTGAATAGAAATAAGTCACACAGAAAGAAAAACACTAGGGATAAATTAAGTTTTTTATAGTTACTTTAAGTACGAGCCGTACTCGAAAATTCAAGTGCGAATTACACTAAAACTTACTTAAGACCATCCTAAATGGGATTACTTTCGAAAATCAATCCCGGAATTTCTTAAAATAAGCACCAATTCTTAAATGTTTTGTTGGTAGTGTCACTCTGAGAGCACACTTATTTCTTATCATATTTTTTTTATAACTTATCAAAGTTGGTTGTAGACACTACAACAACACCACACAAGTAGTTAAACCACGATTTGATAGTTGTGTTTAGAAACAACAAAAACAACAGACCAACATGAAAACACATTATTTTCATGTTAAAAAAGTAAAATTGAGAATCTGTTTATATTTCCTTGTTAAGCTAATACGGCCTATAATCTTTTATGTAATTAAAAACACAATTTTAATACATTTTTTCCCGACGTTTCGTCGATTTTTTGTCGACCTCTTCTGGGGATCGTCTATTTAATAAAAACATGACATTAATTAACAATTTTTTACCAAATAACATTTAGAACTTAAATTTTTTTATATATTATTACATTAATAAACAAACTTTAAAACCAAAAATTTTACTTTTAACATATATAATACAGAAAACATAAAACATGGAATTATTTTTAAAACACATTCGGCTAATTTATAAAAAATAAAACCGGTTAATAAAGGGTTAATAAAATGGATTTTCATACAAAATCCGTTTAATAAATCCTTTATTAACATGTTTTATTTTTTATAAATAAGGCTGATAATATTTAAAAATTGTATCACAGTTTATTTGAAGGCTGCTCAATAACTTGCACATATGTGTTGGTGTCCTCCTTCAAATTCATTGTCTTTTTTATGTTTTGCTGAATTCTCAAGCTTTCCTTCGTAAATCTCTTTCTCATATTTTCCTCCTTGTCTAATATTCTAATTTTTTGAAAATCTGGTGCATGGTGTGAACTGATCATATGCATGGCTAGTGCTGTTGTTTCTTTCTGCCGCGTAATATCCATCTTGTGTTCTCCTATCCTTGTTGATAAAGCTCTCTTTGTCGTTCCTATATACATCTGATCACAGAGTTCTTCGTTATTTCCTTTACATCTTATTTCATAAACAACGTTATTTTGTTGTTGTTTTTCTACTGGCGCTTTTATTTTAGTGAATATTGAATTTGTTGTTTTGTTAGGCTTATACGCAAAACATATGTTATTTTGTTTCAGTGTTGTTATCATGTTTCTGTTGGCAGTAAGGCCAGGGATGTATGGTACACTGTAGAATTTTCTGTTTTCCATTTCATCAGTGTTGTCAATTTTCCTATTTTTATTTAATCGCCAGAATACGTCGTCTATTAGAGAATTTATTAATTTTTTAGGGAAACTATTTTGAATCAATATTTCTAGTATTATGTTTATATTTTTGTTGTGGAATATTTCGTCACTAATTTTCAGTACCCTCTCTATTAAATTTCTCGCTGTATTTATAATCTGACTTCTGGGTTGTGTGGCATTAAAATTCATAAGTCTGCCTGAAGCTGTTTCCTTAGAGTACCAATTAAAAATAATGTTATCTTTATTTTTCCGTAGTTTTGCGTCGAGGTATGCTATTTCATTATTTTTTTCTATTTCTATGGTGAATTAAATGGTTTGATGGTGAGAATTTAAAGTTTTAGGAATTTCGTCCTTGTCGTCCTTATTAATGATAGCGAAAATGTCGTCTACATATTTTGCTATGTATTTAATATTGATATTTTTATTTTTTAATTCTATTATTGCATCGTCCAGCAAATTATCAAGAACAATATCCGCTATTGTTGGAGAGAGCGGGTTGCCCATTGGCATACCAAATAACCGATTAATTACTTTTTTTACCATAACCAAAGTAATTATTGTCCGTTAGACAGAACTTCAACATTTCTAAAAATGTCGGTCTAGGAATGTTTGTAAATTTCTTTATCGTTAGCCATTTTTCCATAATATTTTTAATGGCTGTGTGTACCCGGAATATTTGTGAAAAGTGAGATGACGTCAAAAGATACTAAAATACAGATGATTTTTTAATTCCAACGAATTTTTGATGTTATATTCCCTAGATATAATATGTTTAAGGATATTTCTTAAATATTTGGATAAATTGTAACATGGCACTTGTATTGATGACACAATTGGCCTAAGAGGGGTTTCCGGTTTATTTTTGGTAATCCGTATATTCTTGGGGCAACAGCCGCATGACAAGTAAGATTACGTTTTTGCCACATACCAATGAATCCATTCTTTTCTAAGTTTGATATGATGTTGTTATTTTGTTTTTGAAGTTTTTGAGTCGGGTCAGTTCTTAATTCTTGATTCTCATTTAGTTTATGAAGTAAAAGCCAAAAGTAAATCAATCATAATAAAATTATGCTTCTAATTTAACTTTTGGTTTATTTCAAGAATGAATTCGGGATTGAATCAATTTTATAATACTTGAATCAAGCGCATTTTGAGATTAATTCAACCTTAAGGCCCAACCATAATATGCATAGCCTTGCTTAACCTACTGTCATAAATTAACAAAAAGTCTCTCAAATGTATTTAAAAAAATAAAAATTAAATCAACAAACATTTCATTCCGTAAGGAATTTGCGATCAGTTTCGCACTTTGCTTAAGCAAATGACAGCTTCATAAAATTTAACAAAAAGTTTCCTTAAGTTCAATATGGTTTGCCTCATATGATTTACATGTATTCGCACATTTGCTTAGGCCAAATTAAGCACATTATGGTTGAGCCTTTAGTTTTATCTAAATCTATCTCATTTTCAGATTTTTTCAAGTACTAATTCGGGATTGAATATGGTTAAGTTAAGTATTTCGCGATTGAAAATCCGTACTTAAATCAATCTTTCTGTTCTTGATTCAAAAAAATCCGTACTCACCATTCTATTAATGTCGATTCAGATTTTCTTTTGTGTGCATTTAAACGCAAACTTTTATGTGACTTTAATTTAAGAAACACATTAAAACGCCCTAAACGATAACTAACAAATATTTGTTAGTAAATTTCGTCTGACTTTGTTTTGTAAGTATCATGTCATTAAAGTTATGTTGTCGGATATTTCCAAGATTGGTCTATAACGAAAAGGATATCCGCACAGCTAAATAAAGCATATGAGCTTTCTTTCTCTATTTTAACCTTTTTGAACAGCAAAACAGAAGTTGTTGAAAATTGAATTTTTTTTTGAGTGTAAATTTTTTGTATATATATTTCAATATAATCCTTTACAGTTGTAGTTTGTTATGTTCTCATATTGATTTGGTTTGCTACAATCTGACTGTAAGTAGTTTACACAAACTTTTACTCGGATTCTCTCATACGGTATTTAAAGACAACTATTTGATCTTATTTGAAAAGTTCAAATAACATTGTAAATTTACTTAGTAAAAACAGGAAAGTTTAAAAAGTAAATTGATTGAAATCATTTTCGTTTTTATTTATTTAAGAAAAGTAAAACATACAAATGGAATTGTAAAAAAAAAGTTTGTTATGAATAATATATAAAGCCAGTTTATTTGCAAACATCTATCAAATATGGCAGAATAGAGTCTTAAAGTTTATATGGCAAAGATCGTAAAAGTATGTCCGAAATTGCGAACACTTAATCTCTTGTGAACACCGTTTACATGGACAGAAAGTCAGCCAAACGGACGGACATCCTTCATTCAACTCAAAAAGTTTTTTAACTGATTCTAGTATGAATAACAAGTAAGAGCGTTATATTCGAATCTTTAATACCCTTCAGCTAGCGAACTGCAGCATCTTAGACCACTCACCTACTAACGCATATTATCAAACAGATTAAAAAAAATGTAAGAGGGCTTTATTTGTCTGCGATAAGAACAGAAAGTTATGTAAACAAATACCGTCCACTTTTTTCGGATGTTGTCTTTTGGTATCGAAGCACTTTGAATTTAATTTTGTAACTTTTACTCTTAATGATCTATTTTGTATTTTATCAAGTAACACCCACTTTTTGGCAGATTTTGTGTACAGACAACCCAGCTATGATTTAAACATTTTAAAATATATTCTCCTACCGATTTCCAAACATAAAGATGTGTATTGACGCCGAAGCTATTTGTTCCTTTTCGTATTACGATTCTCCAGATATACAGAAATCTTAAATTTTTTTTATTTATATGGGAGGTACCACACCTACTTCTTTAATCCCGCCAATTTTTTTTAAAGAGGTTGTAATTTTATCCAAGCTATGTGTACCAAATGGGAACACTTTTTTCTTGCTGTTCTGAAGATATAGATAAATATATTTTGTGCCATGCCCACTTCTTCAATCCCGCCCTAGTTTTGTCTGATCTTCTGTATTTATAACCAAGATACTTGCCTTTATCCAGATAAACAAAAATCTATAATGTCTTTGTTCTTCTCCAATCCCGCCCATTGATATTGTGTATTCAAAACGAAGATGCCTGTACCTAATTTAGAAACTTTGGCTTTTGCCGTCCTCCATACATAAACACAACAACAGATTTTTGGGTAAAATTAGAGGCAGTTGTGGGTTTTTGCTCATACCTTAGACATTTATGGACCGTTCTGGCAGTCTTTCAATAGTAAACTTTAAGGGAGTATTTGTGACAAAAATGTATAACATCCTTGTCCTACTAATTTATAGGGTCTTTGTAAAAACCAACATGCACCCGGACAGACGCACATCGTTAAATTAGCTTCGATACTCATAAGAACAAAGAATATACTTAAAAGCATAGTTGGGGTAGTGCACCAAATATTGATTAAAATCAGCAGTGCACTATCACTTACTAAAACTGAAAAAAAATTAGTTTGCACTTATTTTTACCAGCTTTAGTGATGATTGTTATTTTTTTTACTACCACTAAAAAAAGTTTAGTGATAGTGCAAATTTTTTCACTGTCACTAAACGCAGATTGAATGCAAAAATCTGAACTCAATTCAAATAGTGCAAAATTTGGACATGCAATCAAAAAAGCTGCATACAAATATTGTCTCACTAAAATTTAAAATATGTAACTATGTATGTGCATGGTTTTTGATTTCTTTTGAGGATATGCATAAGTATAGAACTTTAAATAAAATGAAATTTTGTCAATAACGGTATAATTATTGGCTTTAATCATGAAAAAACCAGTTTTTAATTTTAAAGTTAGTGCAACAATTTAAGTTGCACTCAAATGAGTGAAGAAAAAATAAGTTGCAATAAGCTGATGATTGCTTTTTTTAAATCAAACTATTTTTTTGAGTGCAAAATTTTTTAACATCACTGATGTTTAGTGAGGCTGCAAATTTTCAATCCATCACTCAACATCAACAAAATGATTGCAATATTTTTGCACTATCACTAAATTGAAACTGCATCTATGCTTAGCAGAGATCAATATTCAAGAAAATACAAACGGAATGTCAAACTTATGTATACCCTACCCTTTCCACCTGTGGTAAATAAACAATCATTGTAGGATGATTATTTATATGCGTTACAAACATCAGCACAAACGCATATTAATCTCACCGACTATAGCGGCTTTGGATGTATAAATTGATACTTTTAAACAGAGTATGAAAACAAACAAAACATTTCGCAAACGTTTGCAAAATGTACAAAACTATTGAAAATTTTTAAATTGTATTGTACATGAGCAAAACCAAAACAAAAACTTTTCAAGTGTCAAAGAGAGAAAACGAAACAATTGGCTTTCCACTCATCTGCATTATTTAATTTACCGTTACAATCGTACATCTGAGTACAAAACAGATAGAGTAACGTTTTGTTTTGAGTAATTGATTTAGTTCTTGCTTGGTTTTTGTAGTGGCATAACAAGAGTAAAATCCACAATGCCTCGTCTTTTTTTTTTAATTTAATTTTTTTTTCTTTTTTCTTTGAATTACTTTTTATTTAATTTAATTTGTTTTTTTTTTTAATTACTATAGTAGTCAAAAAAAAGCATTAATAAAAACAAAAAAACCTACCTCTCTTTTTATTTCACTTAGAAATAATAGTAATATATATATATGACTAAATATTATAATAAGTAAATCAATTACCAAACGTTTGTCAAACGTTTTTACTCTGAATGTTTCAATATTGTTCTTACTCTTTTCTTTTCCAGCTGTGTACTTTTATATTAATGTACAATTTGCGCTCACGAGCAAAAATAATACAAAACAAAATGGCACAATCATTCTCATTGTTTTGGTTTTGTTTTTGTTTTACTCACTGCAAAGAACAAAACAAAACGAAAGCAAACGTTTCGTTTTGTTTGTTTTCGTACTCTGCTTTTAAACCATTTGGCTTCAACAAACCCAAGCAGGGTCTTCAGATTTTTTTTGAGCTCCATCGCCAAACCGGATGTCAGAAAACGCCAAAAATCGCCAATCGTCAATTTTGTTCAGTTTTCGTAACATTTTATTTTTTTTTTAATTAAATTTTGCATACAAAAAAAGCTAGTATAATATCTCGGTCAAAAATCGTCAAAAACTGAGAAAAAATACAAAAAAGTCGCCGACAGTAAATTTGGTTTAGTTTCTGTTATTTTTTATTTTTTTAAATAACATAAAATGGAGATCATATATTCAGGTAAAATAACTTAATTTAAGTACACAAGTCTATAAGATCGTACACTTCAGCCTCATCGATTTCTTACTAGTGTTTTGACCTGCATACAATTATTATAATCAAATAGTGACTGAATATAAAATTCAATTAAAATTATAACAAAACAAAAATCATGTGAACAAAGTTTCAGATTTTTTTTTTAAATTAGTAATGATAAAAAAAACGACAAACTGCTAAAAATATCGCTGAAATAATATAAATGGTAAAAATAGCCAAGTAATTCGCCAGTTATATCCAAAATCGCCAAAAAAAAGTCGCCAGTCGCCAAATGGAACATCCCACCGCCCAACACGTTTCAAAATCGCCACGTTTGGCGAGAAATCGGTATATCTGACAGCCCTGAACCCAAGTCCAATTTTCGACTACTTTCTTAAGCATTTGTGAATGATATCTCAATAATTTAAAATTTTAAAATTACACATGTTCCCTATATTAGTTAAAATAATTTTCTAAATTTCAAAAAATTTATAGTAAAAGAATGCCAGGTATGTTTGTATGTATGTATTGTGAAGGCTGCCGGAATTAATTTACGAGTATAAAATATTTGTATAAAAAAAGTAAACAAAACATTATTTATAATCACTCAATAATATCTTCAAACTCCTATAAACTTGTCATTTAAGAATTACCCCTATAATTTTTGCATTAAATATTTATTGGTAGATGTTCTATATTTGTAATTATCGATGAACTTGTCAACAAATACTTATTTTCTCAAGCAAATACTCAATAAAAACATTATTTCTATATTGAATATAAAAAAGAGTTCCACAGCATTGCCATATTCAAAATGAAATTATACTTTTTTTTTTTTTTTTTGTTTAACAAAAGAGCGTTATAACTCAATAAATATGTTCGCTCTTAGTAGTGGATTCTAAAGCTCTTTTATGTGTGTGGAATTTGTTATACAAACGAATTATAACGTATAAAAAGAAAAATATTCCCTTTAAAATGAAATTTATAACAATTAATTTGATACTACTAACACACATTTTCATGCTTGATACAACACGTATACAAAATCTACCACACACCCTCTCTTATACACGTATGTATATTAGAGGGTTAAGTAGGGTGGATCCAACTTAATTAGAAAGTTTTTTTCGATATTTTTTAAACTATATACAGACATATACATAGTTACAAAAAAAAAAAAAAAAAACAGCGTCAAAAGTGGGTCAACAATAGCGATAACTTTATACTGCTTTTTACTACAATATACCCGTTAATAACATAACTGATTTGGCGACTAAAGTTACAGTTTAAAGAGAAACAACTAAATTTTTGACTTGAATTGTCAGAAATTTTTAATGGTTTAAATTTATTGTTATAAAAAAATATTCAAAGTTTTTGCCGATGTTGACTTACTTTTGACGCATATTTTATATTAAAGCTAGATTTACACGATTGAAATTTTCTTCAAAATTGCTCTGCAAAATGCTTCAAACTCGTGTAAACAGTAAAATTTTGAAGAAATTTGCTCTTCAAAATGCTTTCTTCAAAATTTTGCTGTTTACACGAGTTTGAAACATTTTGAAGAGCAAATTTGAAGAAAATTTTAATCGTGTAAATCAAGCTTAAGACTGCTACGAAATTAAAAAATAATTTCCTTAATATAATTTTAGAGGTCACCTGCAATTAAACGATTATTAACGGACATTTTTAAACATATTATGGTTATTTTAACCATATAAACAAAATGAAACAAAATAAAAACGGTATATCTAGCAGTATAATTAGTTTTATTTTGTGATATTAAGAGCGTGTATGATCACACTAGCTATTATATATATATATGAATAAAGAGCTACAAAAGAAGTAGCTACCCTTATTTGGTCAAATATTTAACAAGCCTTGTGGCAAACCTCATTACCTAACATGACGTTTTTCAGATATCTGAGTCAAATTTACAGCCACCAATTAATCCCCATACCAATACAAGGAATTGGGGAAAAAAATTTATTAAGAAAAGAATATATGTAGGTAAGACCGACTCAACTTGTATGGAGCTGAACAAAGTGATTTTGTTACCCCTCTGAAAATGAAGGTTGATATGTTTTATGATGATTCCCAAAATATTTTGGTTCTAATTTATTTTAAACAGATTCAATTTGAAAAGCAGAACATTATTTCCACATACGTAGAATTTGTATGAAACCCCGAAATAAGAATTTGTATTTAGTTAAATATCGCAAATGGTCAAGTTTTATATACCATTGGGTGCTGCTTCAAAAACTCTTTTCGATAATACAAAACTTTTGTTATGTCGTCTTGGAGTAAAGTACAAAAAAATTGGAAAAACTGAAAAAAGACCTTTTTTAAAAATGGTCCAGCTCACGGATGGTCAACGCTACAACCAAAATATTTTGGGAATCATCATAAAACATATTAAGTTTCATTTTCAGAGGGGTAACAAAATCAGTTTTTTTTGAGTCGCTATAATGTAGGTATATTGTTTTCTATTTTTTATAAATTTTATTATTACTAATAATTAGTATTGTGGTTATTTTGTTGAACTATTTATGGTTTTTAATCCAAATTTTTAATATTTTTAATTAGGCTTAAGTTCATTAAATTTAATTTTCATTAAGAATGAAAGATTATCAATATTAGTTTTAATTAATTTTCATGTTGTAAAATTCCTTTCTTCATAAAAATAATTTAATGAAAATTAAATTTAATGAACTTAAGCCTAATTAAAAAATATTAAAAATTTGGATTAAAAACCATAAAATAGTTCAACAAAATAACCACAATACTAATTATTGTTAAAGCTAAGGCACGAGCACTATGTATTCATTTGTCCTTCAAGTTGTACTGAAAAAGGTCAACAAGAAAAAGAAAGACAAAAAATGAAAAAAACAAAAAAAAACAAGTTAGAGTGCTATATTCGGCTGTGCCGAATCTTTGATACCCTCCACCGACAGTTCGAATATTTAAGGAGTAATATCTGTATGATGTCTTTTTATTATTATTATCTTAAACTGTGACGATTTGTTATTTTTTACGGTTTTAGGCGTACTAAACTGTTTTCCGGGAGTAGTGTTTATATGGGGCTTAGGGTAAATTATGGACCGACCTTCGCGAAATTTTACAATGTAATTTCTAGTCGAATAAAACGGACTTGTGCAAAATCTTATGTCATTCCGTGCATTTTTGCATCATTTATGTTAGTTTTTGTAACAAAATTATCAAGTTTTTGAAGGTGGTGGTTCCACATTTTGATTCATAGCTCTGGTCCTACTGAACCGATTTTGCTGAAATTCAATCCCAAACTGCTTAGGATAACTACAAGCAATTTGACACCTAGTTTGTTTATTTCTTTTGAGTTTTTCGATAGTGAGCGTGTTTTCAACAGACGGACAGACGGACAGACGGACAGAGGGACAGACGGACAGACGGACAGACAGACGGACATGGCTAAATCGACTTAGAATTACTCAAGCAGCCAGAATATGTATACTTTATGGGGTCTGAGATGAATAATAAAAAAGTTTCACACGGAATGACAAACTTAGTATACCCTCTTCACAACTAATTGTGGTGGAGGGTATAAAAAAAAAATGTACTTTGGACTTTAAGAAAAATTCTTGACAGAAGTACGAAAAAACAGAAGTAAGGAAGAACATGTAAAATCAATTAAAATGGATAATCATTCAAAAAAGCAAACTTCGATCTACCAAAGGTTAAAATACAATTTGGTTTAAGGATTGATGTTTGACTATTGACGTCAGCAGTCGTCGATGGCTGCGAGTGTCAAACGGCAAATCCATCTGAGGAGATCGAGTGGTTGCGATCGAAACATGCCATGGTAACCTGCCGGCCCGGGTTCGAGCCCCGGCCACGGTCAAGAATGAAAGATTATCAATAACAATTTTAATTAATTTGCATGTTGTAAAATTCCTTTCTTCATAAAAATAATTTAATGAAAATTAAATTTAATGAACTTAAGCCTAATTAAAATTATTAAAAATTTATTATTACTATTAAAAAATTTCTCATTCATGTTTGAAGCTTCAATGTTTATCAAAGATTGGCTTAAGCACAAAGTATGTGATTGTGTGTGAGTATTGAGGGTTTAGGACAATAATAAAAAAGCTTTATAAATCTAAATATGACTCAAAGCAGCACATTCGAAAAATATTTACAAAATATAGTTTATTAAAAATAATTTTTGCATGAGGAGTAAAATTGATGATTTATTTTACCCAGCCCTATACAAATGGCTTTCCGGAACAAAACACTTGCTGCGATAGTGGCCACAAGCGATGAGCTTTTACATGGTTAATTTCTTAATAAATGTATCTCTGGAATGAGACCTTTAGGATGATAGTGGCAACAGAAATTTTATGTAAAAACTGCTACATGATATGGAAAATTTATCAAATCGGCTCACAGTTTTACTTACTCCCCCTAGAAATACACACATATGTATGTTGAGTTTGCCCTATTTAGTTTTGCTTTGCTAATTCTAATTTCAGAAAATAAAAAAACTTTATTTTAGATCCACCCTAATGCACAGTAGCACTTGCATATATACGAATATGTGTTAAAGTATTTTTCCCTAAAGACTGTTGCTTAAAATTTTTACAACAATACGAAAAAATCTCACTTGTAAGAGTGTTTAATTACACCTTTTTTGTAAATGAGAGATAGAGAGAGAGGAAATTTTCGTAAAATAAAGAGATAGTATAAAATGTGGATTTTATGTTTTTCCCACATGTAAGTGAGTACGAGTACTTGTTGTTCAACTTAAGACATTGCTCATACGCATTTTAGGATAAATTGGAGATTGTGATAATGTTGATGCTTGTTGTTGTTGTTGCTTTTAGCTTTTCATTTTCTGCTGCTTCTACTTCTTCTTCGTTATAGTTGTGCTGGCTGGTTTTGAGGATTTTTCTACAAGAATATTTCGAGTTTCAGTTATGTTGTGAATTTCAAACGGTAAAGAACGTGTGTTCAACGCGTGCGAGAATTAGAAAAAAAATAAAAGAAAAAATAAGAGAAAAACAAAACAAACAAAAAGCAAATAAATACATATAAATATGTATTAAATGGCTTAAAAAAAATCTATAATAAAAGGAGTTTAAAAATAATAACAAATCCTAATAAATTTCATGGTTTTCAAATATAAAGAAATAAGTGTTTTGTTTTTGTTAAATAATATTAAAAAAATAATCGTGCTGGAAAATCAAATAACAAATCATAACGAAATTTTAATGTAAAAAGTGCGTGAGGGAAATTGTAGTAGATTTTTTTTCTTTTCCTTTATTTATCGGAATTTGTATGTGTTGTTGCTACTGTTGCCTCAAAAAGTACTACTTCTGCTGCTGTTGCTGCCACAAATTAATGTTTGTAAATAAACAAGCCAAATTGTTATTGATGTGTTTTTTTTTTATTAATTTGGCCAAATTTTCTTGTAATTAAATAAAACATCTAATAAATTGTTTTTGCTTGTTTTTCTCATAATCAAGAAGACATTAACGAAAGAAAAAAAAAAAATATAAAGTGCTTAAGTGTAAATAAACCCATTAAATATATTTTGTTTTCGATAAATTGTTTACGTTTTGTTTCATTCCTTTTTGAAATGTGTGAAAAATTATGAAATTTATTTTCAAATTGTTGCAAAATAAACAAATTAGAGTTTATTTTGTATTCAACTATAAAACAACTATAAACAATTCGGACAAAAAGTATATCATTTTTTAAGGTTTCCTAAACGACATTTCAACACAAACTGAATGTAACAAAATTTATCGTGAAATTGGAAATTTTTTTTTGAGAAAAAGTTACATGAAAAATGGCTTAATCTAAAAAAAAATAAACAAACAAACATAAGAAAATTATCTGCCTAAGATTTGAACTTTTTTCAAAAAAGATGAAAGCAAAATTATTTTAAATTAAAAGTCATTTTAATTGCAAAATTAAAAAAAAAAAAAATTAACACGAGTAATAAATAATTAAGAAATGAAATGAAAAATTTATTGTGATGATAATAAATCAAAACAAAAACAAAGAAATTTTAATTAAAATCAATTAAAATTTTAATAATAATCTTATAATAAAATAAAAAAAAAGAAAACTTAAATTGAGAAAAAGTAATAAATTTCTTAACACAAGTTTCGGTTTAAAACGGGTACATTAGCAAGTAGAAACGCAAGTTAAATAAAAAAAAAAAAATAAATAATTATAATTCAGAAAATAATAACGATTCTTAACATAAATTACTCATAACGCCAATTTATTTTAAACAAATCATATAAATCACATAAATAATGTAAATAGTATAAATAAATTTTAATTGAAATTCATAATTATTAAGAGCAGCAAAGTGTAAAATAATGTAAGCAAAGAATTTTTTTTAAATTTTTAAATAAAACAAGTTAGAGTGCTATATTCGGCTGTGCTGTATGATGTCTTTTTATTATTATTATTATCTTAAACTGTGACGATTTGTTATTAATTATGGTTTTAGGAGACTAAACTGTTTTCCGGGAGTAGGGCATATATGGGGCCTAGGGTAAATTATGTACCGATCTTCACGAAATTTCACAGTATCATTTATAGTCCTATAAAATTGTGACGAGCCAAAATTTGTTATGATTGCATTATTTTTTACGGTTTTAGGCGTACTAAACTGTTTTCCGGGAGTAGGGTTTATATGGGCCCTAGGGTAAATTATGGACCTACCTTCGCGAAATTTTACAGTGTAATTTCTAGTCGAATAAAACGGACTTGTGCAAAATCTTATGTCATTCCGTGCATTTTTGCATCATTTATGTTAGTTTTTGTAACAAAATTATCAAGTTTTTGAAGGTGGTGGTTCCACATTTTGATTCATAGCTCTGGTCCTACTGAACCGATTTTGCTGAAATTCATTCCCAAACTGCTTAGGATAACTACAAGCAATTTGACACCTAGTTTGTTTATTTCTTTTGGGTTTTTCGAAAGTGAGCGTGTTTTCAACAGACGGATAGACGGACAGACGGACAGACAGACGGACATGGCTAAATCGACTTAGAATTACTCAAGCAGCCAGAATATATATACTTTATGGGGTCTGAGATGAATAATAAAAAAGTTTCACACGGAATGACAAACTTAGTATACCCTCTTCACAACTAATTGTGGTGGAGGGTATAAGAATTAGATCAAACATTATAGGGAATTTTAACAAAAGTTTCGTATATTAATTTAGTAAAATCATTTTATAATTAATTTTTCTTATACTTTTATTATTTTTTTTTGGCGCCAGATTTTTATTCAATTAAATGAAAGAAAAAATATAAATGTTTCAAAATTCTAAAAAATAATATCGAAATATGATGATAATAAATAGGAAAACTGGAAATATGCTCTAAAACTTACAAATATGCTCTAAAAATTGTTGAATATGCCCTTACAAAAAACAAAAATTAATAACTTGAAAACAAAATATTCAACAAAATGAGTCAAGAGCTATAGGTGGCCAAGTCCATACACCATAGTATTTACAGACGAATTTTCGATATTATTCCCTATATTTATGTAACCGATAGAGAACAAAGTTATGTTATGAACTTAAGACTCATTGAACAGTTTTTTTGTGCAAATTATCTAGATACGCCTTCTGTATACGACTTTTTTGGCTTAAAGGTACTTAAGAAACGGTCGCTAAGTTTTATAGTAATATTTTCATTTGAAAGAAAGTTAAGGCTATTTTGCGACATTGATTGAATTGACTTGAATAGGAGCTATGGTTACAATTGGAGCTATAGTGAGCCGATTCAACAAAAAAAAAAAAATTAATTTGCAGTAAAATATTTTTGGGCTTTACTTAAATACGAGCATAATTAGTTGGTTTGTCAACACAAAGAATGTCCATTAATTGTGGGGTATAATTATAGACCGCTTCTTACTATTTGTTTAGGCTTCAACATTTAAATTTTTTCAAATTATCTACAAGGTTGCAACTAAGTGCTGGTTTACACTCTTTAAGTTTTAGTCGTCAAGTCTTGATTTTTTTTTTTTTTTGAAAAGATGGGAAAATAAATGGCAATCTATTTTCCCCTTGAAGAGTGTGAACCAGCACTTATACTTTTTCCATAAGGCTTACATGGCCAGACAACCAGCCAGACGTACGGACGGACATGGAACGATACATTTTAAAAGTGGTTTTGAGCCGATCGGTATACTTAAAGATGGGTCTTGATTGCTATGTTATACACACTTTAGCACAAACTTATATAATTGTATTTCTTTGGAGTAAAATTTATTTTTATAGCAACTTGCATTGGCTGACAATTGCAGAATGCAAATTAGGTGTAGGTTACAAAATTGAAGGACCCATTGAAATATATTTGTAGCAGAAAAGCCATCTGTTCACCAGAATTTTAAGCAATTTTATTTTTATTCGATGCGAAATTTACCATGTATGAAAATTTGCTTCAAAAACTCAAAAGATGCGCAAAAATTCTGTCTTAACTAATATATGAAAAGAAAAATGTTCAAATGGTGAAATATGCAAAAATATGCATTGAAGTGTTGATGCCATAATTCACAAAGAGTTTTAAAACGGAAAAATATATTTGTCTAATTCACAAGCACCGCGCTATTGTCGTATTTGTTATAATTACAATCGTATAATTTTACAATGTTGTATTTTTGTTATTCGTTATTTTCAATTATACGATTGATATTTATATGTTTTGAAAAATATTGAATGTACACCAGGCCTGGAAATGTTCAATTTGTTTGGTGAATTTGTAAAACTATTTTTAGAATCAAATTACAAACACCACAAATTTAATTGTTCTGAATGATTAATATAACGCACTTGATCAACAAGAGGGTATTGCATCAAAAATTTTATTTTTTTACTTTTTGAAAAAAATCGACGCGAAATATTTATGTCTACCCGATGTTAAAATATCGCGCTTTATTTTTTACTTTTTGATAATGAAACGGTTGGTTAAAAAATTATTTTTCATGTGCCTTTAATGTATAATAAAAAAAATGATTTTGTTTCTACTGAAACTTTTTAAATTTAAGTTAAGTGCGATACATTTAATTCATTTTAATTTATTTTTGTTAACTATTTAAAAAATATTCTTATCAATTAATATTTATTATCGTTTCACCTGAAATTAAAACTCCCATACCTGGTTTAATTTCATGGTATCGAATAATGTGAATGGCAAATATTAAAAAAGAATAGATAAATAAAAACAAAGAGTGAAGCAAAAAATAATTACTTAACTTTATTAATTTCCTTTTTTATTATATTTTTATTATTATTACACGCAGAGAAAAAACATGTTTAAATATGGTCACCTCCAACAATACTATGTTTAAAGAAAATTGTAACCATATTTTGTTTAATTAAACCATATTTTTGTTATTGACAACCATATTATGGTTAAACTAGTCCCCTATCAAGTAGCCACAACCATATTATGGTTGCCTCTAAACATGTTATGGTTAAATATGGCAATAATTTGTTTTTAAATTAACAATAGTATTTTCCTCTTTTTCAAGAGCAACATGCTATGGTTGAAAACCAACCATGCTATTATAAGTGTTAAACATATTTTAGTTATTATTAACTATAATATGTTCGGAGGCAACCATAATATGGTTGTGGCTTCTTGATGGAGGAATATTTTTACCATAATATGGTTGTATTTGACTATAATATGGTTAAATTAAACATAATATGGTTACAATTTTCTTTAAACATAGTATTATTGATGGTGACCATATTTAAACATGTTTTTTCTCTGGGTGTAGGCAAGGCGAATTCTTAAAAGCCCTGGGGCCAAATTACGGCATTTGATATCGATCGAAATTCCCATTTTAAATGTATTGTAATTTCGATCGATATCGAATGCCGTAATTTGGCCCTTGCTATTAACTTCTTTTTTTAACTTAATAATTGTTGGATATCAAAATTGTGTTTATTGTCTTCATTTATGATTTGTTTTGTTTCCGCATTTGACACTGTACAATGATTTTACTAAAACAAACGAGATGGCCTGTTAGGAATTCGAGTTGATTGTTAGGTTAAACATAAATTTGTTGATCTTCTTAAAGGGTAGTTTACACTATCACACAAGTCTTACGTATTCCATAATACTTTGTGAGATAAAAATCTAATGAGTTTTGTTACGATTGCCAACAAATTGAATTTAACATTACAGTTTGCAGACACACTATCACACATGAACATGCTTTTGTTAAAATGCAACCCTGATCAAATGAAAAGTTTTATTGTTGTGAAAAATTCTAAAAAACGATGAAGTCGTATGGGATGTCAATTTTTTTTTCGCAATTCTGGTCATTTTCATGACAATTTGCATTCACACTATTTGCACTTTCTCATATTACTTGAGATTTTGACGGATCTTGTGAATTGCATATTCTCGGTTTTCCTAATAATAACTTATAAACCATTCGATCGATCCCTAAGGCTAAATTTCATAACAAACCTTTGGCACTCTAAAAATGTATTTTCACACCCTTGACCTCACAGGTGGTAGGGATATTGTCCGTTTGTTTTGAAGTTAGTAACCCACACAAATTAATGCTAGACTTTTTAGTACACCAGTCAATTCGAAATTACTTTCTTAGTATATGCAGGAATGATTGTTCGTCCTTTTGACCGCTAGGCATTCAGTGTATACATTGTAATAAAAACTTATCTCACCAAATAGCGTATTTTGTAAATAAAGGGTGTTTTTTTGTAGAGTTATACAAGTTTAAATCATAATAAAACATAGTAATATATTTTTGATATCAATGAAACGTTCTTTATTGGAAAGAAAATTTTATGACATTAATGTTTAAATATGATTTCGGTCATGTGGCCGCCACGGCTGGCGCGAAGAAAGCGCAATCTGGAACACCAATTTTCAACAACATTTCGCATGCTGGCCATCATCGATTTTGAAGACATATGGGCCAATGTCTCCGCCAGCCCATAAAGCGCACCAAAAAGTAATTTTCTGTGGATGTAATGGTGTTTCGACAACAGCTTGTGGATTCTCCTCACTCCAAATTCGAAAATTCTGCTTATTTATGTACCCATTTAACCGGTAATTCATCGGAAAATAAAAATTTGAATGGAAATTCAAAATCAATAACAATTTGTGCTTATTTTGACTTAAAATTTCAACAATTTGCACGCGTTGCTCTGGTGTAAGTCGATCCATAATGAAAATGTCAAAGTAAACTAAACAAAAAGCAACTATCAGCTGTTAAATGGATGGTCAAATAAAGCAGTGATGTCAACTCAAAGTTGTATCACTCCAAAAAAACACCCTTTAAAAATTTCATTAAACACTACTTACTTTACAATGCATTTGTATTTTACTTCAAAACACGTTTTTTTGTAAGTAGAAATATTTACATTAAAAAACTAACTGTCTGCTACTTAATGTCGGCTTAAGTTTGTTAAAAAATTAGACTATCCGTTAACGATTTCGGTTTTCTCAAAATACCGACATGTTTTCAGTTGGCAATACCTCTCACACTTCATGTAAACCCAACAAACACGAAGTCAAACCTTTGATATGAAATGAATTTATCATTTGACTTCAAACACAATTCTCAAGCGTTTTTCAAATGTTTGATTTTAACATTTAAATTCAAATTAATAATGATTTGAAAATAAACATTTGACATCAAATGTTTTATCAATTTGATCTCAAATTGGCATCAAATGTTAAATTCAAATCAATACTAAACTTGGCAATACTTAAGCGAAAAATAAATGTAAACATTAAAAATGGCGATTAAAGTTAAATTTTTACTTCGTGGTTAAACGTGTGTTACAAGTGAAGAGTTTTATTTCTTGTGAAAAATAAAAATTATTCGTGAGTAATTACAATGATTAAGAAAACGAATTAAAAAAAAAAACGAAAAGTTCGGAATTTATAAGTTTGTTGTATGACCGCGGTGCTACAATCTTCAAAAAAAGGCAGCCAATTTCGTCTTTGCAAGAATTAGAGGACGGAAAGAACATTATTTCATTTTTTGGCTATGGTGCTGAGTGTTAATATCACAGTTTATTCAAATAAATATTGAATTTCAAATAAAAAAAGAAAATATTTTTATTTATCAAAAAGTAATTTCAATTTTTGGGAATACAAAATTTTAATTTCAAAAGATTTTGTTATTCGTGCTTAATTCCCAGTTTTTATTATTGATAAAAACACTTGAAATTTATTGTTGATGGGATAAGCTATTCCTATGCGCATTTCACTGGTTGCTTAGGCCAGATCATCAGGAAACTTCATCCATAAAGATTTTAGAAAAACTAAAGATATTAAACCAAATAAAACTGTTAAGCGTATGAGACTCATAGCAACAGTTCTACTTGTAACAATATCAAAGTTTAAACAAAACACATCAACAATAAACAGTGGGTTTATCTCATCTTACATTCCCACTACAACTAGTTGAAATTCTCTCAACATTAATTAAATATTTATGTTCCACATGGTATTAAAAACAACGTTTGAAAAACTTTTGAGAATTACGTTTGAAAGCAAGTGGAAAATAAAGGCAGTTTTCAATTTGCAAAATAATGTCCCCTTTTTGTTGATAATGCTATGATTTTCAAATCATTATCAAATGTTTGTCGTTTAAGAAACGTTTGATATAAAATCATTATCAATTTGAAATCAAACCTCCGTGTTTGTTGGGAAAGTTTGAAAAAGTTGATAGAATTTATCTGTACCGCAAATAAATAATTGGCAGATGAGTGCCGGTTAGCTTTGCGACAGAATAGAAGCAAATTAGACATTAAGAAAACCAAATTTTTTTAACGTGCAGTTTTTCGTTGGGAAAAGATAATTGCCTTATGAGAAAACGGCCTTTAGTCTTGATTCTTAGGGGCCTATACACGACTAAAGCTTGCCAGTAGTTTAGCCTTAAGTGGGAATTTTGTGTAACTGTACGCTTTGTTGCGATGTCAAACGGGGCTGTAGATTTCGCTGCTTGTACCAATTTGTTTGTGGTATTTTGTTTGGTACAATTTGCTCAGTTGAGAAAAGTTGTCAAAGTGTAAACATTAAGTTATTAAAAAACATTAATTGTTAAAACACAATTTTTTTCAATACCTTATTATTGGTTTATTTTACTTAACATTTTTAGTACAACCTATTCATTACAGCAACACGAATTTACTTTAATTTCTATTTTAAAAATAATATCAATATTTAATCCGGTGAGCACCAATTGCAATAACTCATCCGTACAAAGTTTTTAAAGAAATGATTCGTCGCTTGCTTATGCCAGAATGCTGGAACAGTGTATGCCATGCTTTACCCACTACTCCACGCACGTTTTATTTAATTAACAGTTAGCAAGAGATTTTCTTTAAAACTTTTTTATTAAAACTAGTATTGTTGGAGGTGACCATATCGTAAAATATATTTTTTTCTGAGTGTAGGGTCCAAACTTTGTGTTTAAAGAACAAGTCACAATTTTGTAGATAATTTCAAAAAATACGGAACACAAACTGTTATTGGGTCAAGGATAAAGCATAAACGGGTAAGAATCACTTCATGATTTCACTAAGCGTCAATTTTAATGCCTTCGTCGGATAGAGCCTCTGTGTCCCTAGACCAGTATTGCGAATTTAGTTATAAAGCCATATTATTTTTAAAGGCATCAAAATTCGTGCATAACTTTGCTAGTAGCAATCAAAAATTTCTCTTGTAACAAAATTAAAAAGTGTTGTTTTTTAAGCGGTAAATAGGAATTGCAAAAATGTCTTAAGATAATAATAACTCAAGCGCTTATTATTCTGATGTAAAAATACAAAGGCGAACATTTAAAAATTTTTTTTATTATAGGACACTGCAAACGCCTTCGTTTAAGTTTGATTAAGTTAAATTTCACATACTGGCATTGATTGCAAAAAATAACATTTTATTTTTATAACAAAAATAAGTTCATACATAGATGTTATTTGCTAGCATTCGAATGTCATAAGAGCAATCTTTTTCTACAGGGTCATATTGGGATAACATGACAGTTTTTTTATTTCACATATCAGTAGCATGCGCTAATAAATTCATTTTTGTTTGAATATCTCACTTAAATCTTAATCTGTTATTTATATCGGGGGATATATAAAACTTGTGGTATTAACGCCCAACATAATCATTTTTTTGGAACTTCTTCTATGAATTTGGTCGATAAGCTCGCTTTATTATGCGTCAATACCAGCGTGGGTTTCGTTTAAGTAAAACCATTGCAGTCGTGGGACGCAGTCTTGATAAAGATCCGAATTTGTCAATAGCTCGCAATAAAGAGTGACTACATGGCGTATTTTGCATAAGTGTTACTAGTGCAGTTGATGCACGAATTGCAGCCTCCCAACTATTCTCTTCGCCATAGATTCGCTAAATTCATTAAGCAACAAGCTACCACCGGCTTTTCGGGAAAAATGATTTGGGGTTTCTGAAAATCCGAATGAAATTTTTGAGAAGCCTTTTTATACTTTACTCGTATATGTTTGGTAGGCTTTATGAACTGGATGCATGTTTGGTTCGAATAGTGATTAAAATGTTTAATTAAAAACCGTTTTCTGTTGTGGTGGCTATCTCTCCATTCTAATAAATCGAACAAAACAATCTTACACAAAATGGTTTGACTGTAAATCATGAAATTAAGATAACATTTGTCATCGCAAAGTTTTGTTATATTCGGAGGTGTCTACTTAGGACTTAGCTTTTATTATTAAATAAAAAGATTTCTGGAATAGTTAAAAAACAGGGTTGATAGCATTATTTGTGTGCAACAAATAAAGTATTCTATCCGATACTCAAATTTTTTTCATATTTTGGGTTAATTGAAATATGATAAGTTTCGAATTGTAGTGCTATATTTTAAGAACATACAAAAAAAATAGTTAAAACAAAACACTAGTAAGAGTGCTATATTCCGCTGCTTCGAATATTTAAGACGCTCCACCATGAGTTCACACAAAAAATTCTCTCAAATTTTTTTTTTCAATTAAACTATTAATCAAAAATAAAATAAGTGCTAATTAAAAATTTATTTAATTGAACTTTTACTAGTATCAGCAACATTATTAAGTTATAAAACGTTGGTGCCAACATTAAAAACCAATCGGTGGATTCCGCAACGAATTTCTAAAATGCATTTCAAGTTTTAAGGGAAGTTGTTCCACATTTGGATTCCTAGCTGCTTTTCTTCTGCACCGATTTTTTTAGATTTCAGTCGCAAAGTACTAAGGACAGCTACTGGGTGGCGAAGAATGATAAAAATGGCTTATAACTTTTTAATTTATTATTGAAGAATTTTTTGCAATTATCCTTTAAGTGATGTCCTTTTTCTGGTTCGCACATACGTGCTCTTTTTTAAATATTTTCCATCAATTTTCGCAAAAATTTCGTATGTAATTATTTTTGTTCGAGTTGACAGTTATTTATAAGTAAGTCTCTAAGTCTTCTTAACAAAATGCTGGAACAAAACCAGAGAAAAAATAATAATTAAAAAATTTATAAAGAATTCAAACCATGTAGCTCATACTGCGGCACCCTGTATTGCACACACCCTAGACAATCATTTTAATCATATTAATTAATCGGGTTTAATAATCATTTTCGTTGTTCGATTGTATAGTTTCTCATAATTAATTTCACAAATCTTCTTCGCAAAATGCTGAAAAAAACTAATAAGTAAAAAAATTATAAGTAATTTAAACCATATAGCTCATTCTGCGCCACCATGTAGAAACAAATTGAACAAATATTTTTTTTTTTTTTGAGTCGCTCGAAAGTGAGCATGATTTCAACAGACGGACAGACAGAAGAACATGGTTCAATCGACTTAGAATTTATATAGGAGCCAAAATATATATATATAGGGCTATCAATTTTTTGACTTCAAAAGCAAAGCTAAATAACACACACATAAAACTAAGATTTCGACGAATAGTGGGAACGTTTGAACCACCACTTTTGTAGTAAGTTTTAACTATTTTTACGCGTTCTTCGGCTGTTAAACGATCCATATTCGTAAATGTCAAACCCAAGGCGATTTCATAAAGGCGACCGCATCATGAGATGGAGTTATGCTATCTATCTCTTTTTCTTTTAATAATACTATGTATTTTGTTTTTGTAAAAAGTTAGAGTGAATGTCAAAATATAACAAGGTTTCGTTTAAATGCGCTAAATTCCCATTTCATACTATTGACAAACTGAAATTTATTATTGAAGGGACAAGCTATTCCTATGCGCATTTCACTGGTTGCTTAGGCCAGATCGTCAGGAAACTTCATCCAAATATTTTAGGAAAACTAAAGATATTATACAAATAAAACTGTTAAGCGAATAAGAATTATAAACCCCAGTTTTACTTGTAACAATATCAAAGCTTAAACAAAAACAACAACAGTAAAAAGTGAGTTTATCTTTTCTTATAGTGGAAGGCCAATGAACGCGGCATGCGACTGCGGGCGGCGATCAGCTGCTTAGTTTTTCGCTTGAAATTTTTTTGATAGGCAAATGAAAGCGGCACATTTTAAAGCGGCAAATGTTGAATAAGGTGTTAAAAAAAATGTTGAATCTATAAAAAAAAGAGTTATTTGAACATTATAAGAATTTACTTATCAAATTAGTTTTTTTCCACTTCATTTGTAATGTTTTTTAAATTTATTTTGTTAAATGATAATGTTTGTGTGTGGCAACGTCTATTTCACGCGGCTTAAAACAAAAGTTGAAAAAATTCAACTTTGCCGCGCGGCATCTTTTTCAAGTAATACCAAGTCTTATTTTTTGTGATGTGCATTTTTTTTTATATGAACATTTTTGTAAACATTGCTAACATTTTCACAATGGCAATGCTATTGCCGCCCGCAGCCGCATACATTGGCCTTCCACTATTACAGTCCCGACTTTTTTGTTTATAAAATATACACAATTTCTTTAGAAAGTAATTATTTTTACTCTATTGAAAGTTCATTGTGGCTCCACTTATTTCTTAAGGCCCAAATACACTTGTCAAATGCTTGTCCAGCCGGCGTATTCAACGTGTACGTGTGCTGGACGAAATATTCGCCGTCATATCTACATTTTTTGATTTTTCATCAAGCGTTGTCCGTGTCACACATACAAACACATTTTCACTAATACTACCACAATGCTTGATGAGTATTTTGATCAATGTATTTGGGTCTTTGCGCATTTTTAATTGTTTGTGTTTGTATTTTATGTTCACTTTTTTTGTTTTAAATAAGTTTTTTTCAAGTTTTTATATTTTTATTGAAAATTAAATTAAATTTGAATTAAGTTTTTCACAAAATGTAAACAAAGCTTGACATTCGGTATACACACAAAAAAATAAACAATAAACAGATGACTCGTCAATTCGTCAATTCGTGAATTCGCCTTGGTCAAACCTAAATAAACGACACTGACAGATGACAGATATTTAACAGCTGACAGCCTCACCAGACCGGCGGTTTTGAAACTACCTAACAGATAATCCTGTAATTTATGTGCCTTTTTTTGATTTGCAACTAAAAAATTTTGATTTTAAGTAAAAAAATTAATTAAGTGTTCACCAGTAAACAAATTAATAGCATCAATAAAATATTTTTTGATATTAACAACATTTTCTGCAGCAATGTTGTTGATAAAAGTAAATGTTTAATTTACTTAAATAAATTCTTTATTAAAACCGTAGTATAATAAGTACCAGTTATGTTCATTAGGGAGAGTTTTCATTATTTACCCATGTAATGTCAAAATAATTTATTTGATTTTGGACGCTTGTTTTAATTTTTTTCCATATATTCTTTTGTTTGACGTTATATGAGTTTTGAAATTGAGAACAAAATTTCTAATGACTATACCTTGTACTTATTCTACCATGATTAAAACTATTTTATTTAAAAAAAAAAAAAAGTGGCTAGAATTTTTTTCTGTGCTATTTGAAAACATTTTAAAAAGGTTCAACACGGAATTAGAAATGCAGTATACCCTCTTTACAATTAGCTGTGGTGGGTATAAAAAGATAACAAACTAGTTTTTCTCCTTAAAACTTGCCACAATAAACAAAAATTTGTTCTTTGTCTTAGGTTAGCGACGCATTTGCATTTGTTAAAATGTATGCGAATCTTTTAAGCGAATATCTTAGAATTGCAATCTCAATATTTTTTTCCAGTGCATTGTACAACAAACGTTAAACACACAAAACGGGACCCGCAGAAAAAATCAGTTTTCCAATATGGTCACCTCCAACAAAACTATTTTGAATTATTGCCGCCGACTACAACAAGCCACAATAATATTATGGTTGCCCCTAAACATGTTTTGGTTAAACACGAAAATTATTTGTTTACCACTAATAATTGTTTGGTTTTAAAGTAACAATACTATTTGTCTCTTTTCAAAGAGCAACATTTATAAATGCAAAATAACGATGCTGGTATAATTAATAAACATATTGTTACGTTACTGCCTTTCAATAACGTTTTGGTTTATTTCCTTTATAATAAACCGTTTCGAGTTCTTTATTGCAACTTTAATAAAATAAATAAAACACAAACATTTTAAACACTGTTTACAATTTACACAACTTTATTTAGTACAAAGTCACTCTAACAAACCGTAATTTATAGCTTTTATTTATTACCAACTATAATTTCTTCCGCGTTATACGTTATTGACAAAGTCTGAACTAAGAATGAACTAATTACGCTAGTCGCCGCTAGTATTTATACTACAATTTGGTTGTCTAGAACATTCGAAATGTTTTTCGAAGGTTCGAGGCTTTTTTTATTCACCACACTTTAATTTGATTTATGGTAGCACTTATGTTTTCATAATTTTACCTCTTATACTGAAGAAGCTTTTTTACCGGTCATTTCTAGGTCTTTCTGCACATTGGGATTGAAGTGTACTAAATTATAACAATTTTTAATAACAATGTAAACTAGTAAAATTACTAATAAATACAAGTTAACTAATAAATACAAGATAACTAATAAATTCAACTAATTCTTAACTAAAGTTACTTTCGTAACAATATTTATTTCATTACAACGTTGTCGCAAAATTCTCAATCATTGTATTCGTGTTCGCAGCACCTCTACTTTGCCACATTTATTTTTCTTTATTTTTTAAAAATCCTTAATTTTCTTTAAAAGTAAATAAAGAAAAAAAATTTTAAAGCTATGCAGTATTATAAATTCTTTAAAAATTAATCATAAATACAAGCAAATTTTTTTCTTTGAGATTTTTTTCTCTAAAATAAATGTTTTTCTTTTCTTTAATTTCAGAATTTAAAATAAAAAGAAATAAATTAAATGCAATAACAATAAGAAGAAAGAGAAAGGGAAATAAATATAATCTGTAAAATTAATTCAACGCCTAATGGAATTGTTAAAACTAAAACCAAAAACTGTTTATAATCAAAAAAGATATAAGAACACTTGAAGCAGAAAATTAAGAAATTATTAAAAATTATTATTCGTTTATAAATAGAATATAAGTAGTGGCAAAAAAAAGAATACAAAGAGTGTAAATAAATTTTTAAAATAAATTAATAAAAAACAAAAAAAAATTTGCAACGGAACAGAATCCAAACGCTTTATGGTAAAAATGAAAATATAAATTTAAATTGAAAAAAAGGTAAAGGGACCAAAAATTAAAATGCAATATTAAAATAAATTGAATAAAAAACTTCAACACCAAAAAGTAAAACAATTAACTAACTGTAAAATAGATAAAATCTGGAAAAATTAAAATGGAATTTAATACACAACTGGACAGTACGCTCAACACAGGCAATATAAGCACAGATGACTTCCTGGCCATATTCACCTCGACCTCTACGGCGAGCACAAATGAGGCTGGCGGTGGCCCTGGAGGAGGAGCAGGAGGAAGTTTGATTTTGAAACCATACTTTAGTAAAGTCAACAGTTCATATTCACCAGCTAATACCACATTTAATCCGCCCCTATTGACCGTAGACGGTCAATATACAGTCACCAGTCTCCTTGATACATCCCTGACGAGTTCCACTTTACAAAGTCCGCTCGAGGGAGCCGATATAAATGACACACTCTTCCTTTTAACATCTAATATTTTTAATACCTCCATCAGCAACGGTGCTACGTCTACAATTAATCTGACCACCTCCTCCTCATCCTATGGCAACTTTAACAGCATCAATCAAAACTTTACGAATCTCAATGGTAGCAATGTTACCGAAGTTGTTTGGGATGGGCGCTACCCCAGCGGCTACACTCTCACCCACATAATTATAGCCTCCATTATAGTTACCATATTAATGATTGTCATCATTGTGGGCAATATGCTGGTCATAATTGCCATTGCCACCGAGAAATCCCTTAAGAATATACAAAATTGGTTTATTGCCTCCTTGGCGGTGGCGGACTTTTTTTTGGGTCTAATTATAATGCCATTTTCTTTGGCCAACGAGCTGATGGGCTATTGGATATTTGGCAGCTGGTGGTGTGATGTACACTCGGCCATGGATGTGTTGTTGTGTACGGCTTCAATTATGAACTTATGTCTGATATCGCTGGATCGCTATTGGAGCATTACGAAGGCAGTCGACTATCTAAAGTCACGTACACCGGCACGTGCAGCTTTAATGATTGCCGCTGTTTGGATTATGTCAGCATTGATCTGTATACCCCCGCTATTGGGTTGGAAAGTGAAAATGCCAGAGGGGCCATTGCCAAAATGTGCGGTATGTACAACAATGTTTTAAAAAATTCTTTGTATTTATGTATGTATGTATATATTTATTTATTTTTAAAAGGGAAGGGAAAAGAAATTTGAATAATTGCTGTAATGTATACAATAATTAATTGCAGCTATAAAAACATGCATTTCATTTATTAAGCAGAAGTGGGTTGAAGGGCCTGTGCAAAATTCTAAAAAAAAACAACTAAAATGTTTTATAAGTGTATAATAACTTTTTAATTTGTTTTTGTTTTTCTTTTCTCGCTCTATTTGCCCGTGTATTATGACATTATACGTCGATTTATAAACAAACAATCATAATTTGTATTTATTTGTTTATTTTCTTTCCCCCTCTCAGCAAAATTTCAACAATTACATTTTGCATTGTTGTGGGAAATTGTTGGAAATTTTTCAATACATTTTAAATATTTTTTTGTTATTTTTTTTCGTAATTCGCCGCTTTTTGTGTCTTTTGGGAATCGAACATAATAAGTACATTGCTTAAGTAAGTTCATTTAAATAAATTTCTATTGATTTTTTAATTGTAAACTTCCTAAAGCTGTAAATACAAAAGAAGGTTAAATAAATTTGAGGATTTCAGTTATTTCTTTATAAAATTGTGAATAAGATAAAAATAATTCAAGTTAAGTTAAATGTAATTCAAGCGTATCTACAAAGGGAGGGGACATGACCACGCACTGGTATTCCGAAATCGTAAATTTAAAAATAGTCTGGTTGGAAGTGACCATATTTAAACTTGGTTTTTTCTCGTCGTGTGGGAATTTTATTTACAACTCAAAGGTTGTGGGTTCTTTTTTTAACGAAAATTAAACACACATTTTAAATTTAAATTATATCTTACAAATATCTGCCGCATGCATTCGTACAAATGTTTTTTTTTTTGCGCGAAATTTCAATAAAAATTTGTGCATAATTCGCACACCTGGGTCGAAAGTGACTTAACTCAAAAAACCTAATTTTTCAGAAATCGAGAGAACTGTTCAACTAAAAACAAATCTTTGGATCATTTAGAAGAAAATCTATACAGATTAAAATCCAATAGGTTATTTTTGATGTATTTATACACTAGCTAGTGAACAAGTTATCGAATTTTTTTAAGTTATGTCACTTTGGCTGAACTCTTTTCAAGTTTTTAAACTTTTGCCAAATTATAAACTGACACAGGTCTAAATAATAGAAACTCCAACAAAGATTTATTTTATCAAAAGTGTCACAATTCGAATTAAGTCTTTTAAGCACTTAGTAGTAGGGATCTGCTACCATTATATTTTCTGACACAACTAAAAATAAGTCACTTTTATCAATTGCAACTTTATGCTATGTTCACATTTGGGGGTTTTAAACGCGATTAAGCAGATCGAACGTGAGATTAAGCTCTTATCACTTCAAAATCGAGATGATTACCCATACATTGAAGTGATTTGTTAATCACTTCAAATTGACATGATTACAACTAAATCACTTCATTAATCACATAGAATTCACTGAACATACCTCAAATGTAGAATCGGCCAACATACATTTTATTATTTTTTCTTTAAATAATTCATATATTTTCAAAATTTCATCATTAATATGTTTAAAATATTCTTCTGATAACTTTAAAAAAATATTTTTTTTCATTTTTAATACTTTAAAGAAATATAAATTTGTTTGTTGTGTTTTTTTTTTCTTAATCATCTGTCATCTGTCATCTTAATCATCTCAAATGTAATGTGAACGGCTTTGATTAGCTAAATAAAAATTTTGCTTAAACGCGATTGTGAACTAAGTGTGAACAAGTGTGACCTAAGCATTATGCCAATTCAAACATAAAGAACGACATAACTGTTTTTTTTTTTTTTTTTTTTGAAGCAACAGTTAACAACAACAAAATACACTGATATTTTTTTTTGTGAATTGGGTATTGTGCATAGTTTAAGCATATAAGCCTGAAAACTGAAAATTTTCAGTTAAGCCTCTTTTGAGCTAGATGTGCGAATTGTGTTTTTATCTCGGCAAGTTAACGTCAAATGTTGTATGTGAAGACTTTAAATGTCTTGAACTTACTGGGATTAGGGCTTGCAATACCGAAATCGAGAATACTGAAAACGTCGAAAGTCGAGCGTTTTTACTAAATTCAAAGCAATGTTCGAAAATAAGCACTAAATATCGCTTCTTAGTATTCGGTTCGGTAAATATGCGGAATACACAAAGGCTAATAGTGTTTGTCTAGTAAATCATAAAAAAGCGGGTCCCTGTTTGTCATCTTAAATACACAAATATAATACTGTTCTCATCCAACTCAACAAAAAGTTGAGAACATTTAATTCCGTTCGTTTTTTTTTTCGTTGCTGTTGTCCTTAACGCCCTTTTGGCTGGTAAAAAACCAAACATTTTTTACAAAAACAAAATACACATACGAAAAAAAAGAAACAAAAATCCAGAAAAATAATTTTACACAGACAAAACATATCCACAATACACACACAAGCTGTTCGTGCTGCGGTCGTTGCTAACATTTTTTGTTTGTTTATTTCTGTATCAATGTTAAATAAAAAATGTTATACAACATTAAAATATAATGTTTGTTCTGTTTTTTTAAAATTAGCTCGATAACTTGAATAGTTTCCCAGGTCCCTAGAAAAACATTTCGAACGAAATCTTCGTTCGGTTATCGATGAACAGGCCATTAATTCATTAAAGAAAATCCATAAAGTTTGGTCCCCCCGGTAAATTAACATTTTTTGAATGGCATCTTGCTCGCTGACTTAATAGTTTTAATAACTTTAATGTGCGTGAAAAAAAAATTCATTAAAAACGAAAAAAAATATTGATTCATGTTTTTTTGTCATTTTGCTCGTCAACGTTAGGTTTTTTACACTCTTTAATTTGAACTCGTAACGTAAATATGTTCGTGTTTTTTAAACGAACAACCCTTGTTAATATGAACTCTCGATTATTTGAACATTTTCTCTGATCCCTTGTGTTTCAAATAGTCAATGTTCAAATGTTTTCAGGGAAAACATTTTTTCTCACTCCTTTTTCTCGTAGTTTTTTTTTTAAAGTTGAATTTAAGGCAGAGCCACATAGAATCTTTTGTACTTTAAACGGGCTTTTTTCAACCGACAACTAAGTTGATATACAGTTTTCTTATGAGCATTGTTCTATATCGTACAGTAATGTAACCGTTCAGTAAAAAAGAACAAAAAAAATATTTTCTACAGACTTTGACGTTACGGCAAAGTTACATCTTATTGCTAACTTTAATCGTTCTAATTGCTTTAAATACAACAAAATGAAGCAGCTGATTTGCAACTTTGCTGATATTGTCAGCTAACTAGAGCTCAAAGCTGGGCAACGTACGTTGAATTATTGAAAGCTTTGTCTTTTGTCTGGTCTTTTGTTTTTTTTATTTAATTTTTTGTGTTGTATGTCGGCAAAAATAACATAAAAATAAAATAAAGTAAGCTAAAATTAACCCCAATATTGTCAGACATGTGACAATCGTGTTAACAGCCTTCGTTGCCATTGTTAAATCATTGCAGGTGTTAAAAGCTCGATTATTTGTCAGATGTGCGAGATTTGCCAGTGGCATAATTTTCATAGACTTTTTTCTGTTGGCACCACTGCACACATCTGTCTTAAAATAAAAAGTAAAATAAAAAATATACGGAATATTCAATGGAATACAGAGCCTTAATTTGCTATTTTTGTAAAATTTAGTACAATTAAAAACCAAAAAAAGAAAATTACAAATATTAAGTTGTGTGTGTGTGTGTGGTGTGTTAAATTTCTGTACATAAAATGGTTAGCGACCGAGATGCGCGTGGTGCGTTGAGTCTTATAACATATCTGACTATTTTTGCCAGCCAAAAATCTGACAACAGTGTGAACTGAAAATTTTGACTGACAGTGTTCTCAGATAAATTTTTATGTCAAAAAATAGTTTGACATTGAAAATCAAGTTCACACTAGTTTTTTTTTTTTTTTTTGTATAAGGCCGTAAATACTTAAAATCATCAAGAATGCTATATTTCGATGTGCAGAAGCTTTAATACCCTTCACCATTCCACATCCCGATTAAGGCACATTACTTTTTTTATTTCTAATGATTTCAGTTGATACTGATCGAATCGAAATAATTTTTTTAGAGTTGTGAAAACTTTAAAAAATGCTTTACACTTTTGAAAAAATAAATTCGATTCGTTTAGTATCGACTGAAAGAATTAGAAATAAAATTGCCTTCAACTCGAAAAAGGATTCGACCACGGCTGCAGGAATTATCCCACAGAATTAAAAAAAATATGATGAAAACATTTTTTTTTTCTTAAAAAACATTTATCTGCACATCACGTATTTATATGCTTTGTGTACAAAAAAAACAACAAGGGATTTTATCGATAAAAATTAACGGCAGTCGGAATTTTTTGCTCATATATCGGCCATCTGTCGACCGATCTGGCTGAATTTCAATAGCAGAAAATTCCGGACTATATATGATATAAATGTATTACAGCCTAGTCCCCAGCATATATGGGGTCTTCGGAAACCTCATTTCAACGGACAGACATATAAGGACCCAGAGTATGTATAAACTATATGGTCTAACATCAAAATTGCAGAAACTACAAACGCAAAGACAAATTTATAAAAGTTAACACAATTGTTTTACGTGCAATTTTTGCATAAAACACATTCTTTTCGTAAAGTAATTTTTTCACATTATTTGTAAACGTCATCATCTGCTGTTAAAAAAAAAAATATCTTTTTTGCCAGAAAATTTAAAACATAAGATGGTACTGACTTCCAAGCAAAAGAGTACTGTATTCAACATTTTGGTGCATTTTATAAAACCCTTTTTTTTTTTTTTTTTGTTGAAAAATAAACTTTAAAATAAACAAAAATATAAAAAATTAATTAATTTTAATATACATATGTATAAAATATAACATTTTGGTTAACGAACTAAAAATTATTTTATTTTGATATAAAAATATACACAAATGTACATAAATATGTACATATACTTTCTAGAAATGTATTAATTTTTACCCATTGGAAGCTTCCTCCATTTTTTGCAAACTTTCAAAGCATCTTTTTATTATCGTTCTTAGTTCCCGAACAAAAAGTTTATTAAATATTTTCTAGTGGTGTTAAAATATCGTGATAATAACGTTAGCGACATCATTTTCTATTTTCGTTTTTTTTTTTTTTTTTTAATAAATTACTTTATTGGCAACACTTGCATCATCTCCTAAAATGTCATGGTCAAAAAAGGTACTGTTACGATTTTATAGCAAAAACAATTTTATCGTAAGCGATTAATTTCATACAAAATTTATATGAAATAAAATAAAAAAACTCTCTCCTGCAAAATTTGATTTTCGCGGTTAGGGCTCGATATGTTTGTTAACTATTTATGAGTAAAAATAGTTAATACTTTAACGAAACAATGTAGTTAAAACGCAATACAAATAACAAAGGTGCTTGAAGAATATCAATATTTTTGCAACCAAAAACATGAACGAAAAAGGACAATAAATTACATGTGTACCCTGTATGTTATTGGCACGAGAATATGTTGTCAATGTTAAAAATAAAAACAACGCTGGATTTCTTACCAAGAAAGCATAACAAGAAATGTGTACTAAACCCGACTGGGTACTGTGGTATTTACGAAAAGAAAGAGAACTGAAAATAGTACCATAGTATTGAATTTTCCATGCAAATGCAAAGGGTTTAAATAAGTTTCCATTTTGAAAATTAAGATAAGTATGTAATACCAACGGAAAGCCGATGTGTGTGTTAAAAAAAATGAAAAAATGTAAAACTTAAAAATGGTTTTTTTTTTAAAGCACATACATAATTTTCCTAATAAAACAAAATTCAACACCCAAAAATTTGTTATCTTTAATTAAATTACCCTTTTCACCTGTGGTGAAGGGTAAAAAAAATGCAAAAAGTATACTTTATCATCAAGAAAGATGAATCAATATTAAAAAAAGTTTATGACTTAATATTTTAATTTAATAATGTGTTTTTGTTTTTGTCACTTTTTATTCTATCACTCACTCAAATTTTAACATTCCTTTAGTAAAGACCTTTTTTATGCGTTGTAAGTTAGAGAATTTGGAGTTAAATAAATAAAAAAAAAACATTTAGGGCCTTATTCCGTACAACACAACGCAACGCCTAAAATTTCATTAAAAAAAACAAATTCAAAAATATTTTATAACTTTGTTGTTGGTTTCTACAGAAATTCATATCTGTGACATTTTGACAAAACATCTTATTCAAAAAAAAAAAAAAAAAAAAAATGGTTTACGTTTTTCAAATTTTCTGTTATAAAAGGAATTTTTTCTATTATTTTGGTTTATTTTATTACTTGATAAAAATTTATTTTTTCAACGATTTTTTTTTTAAACATTTTTTGCTTTCTTATCTCGACTTAAGATGTTTTGTCAAAATCCCACAGATATTGAATTTTTAAGTTTTAAACACTTCATAAATTTTGTTTATTATTTTGTCAATATCGACATCATCAAAAAGGTAAAAGAAGTAAAGAAAAAATTAAGTTGCCACCACCTTGCGATATCGTTATCCATTGACGGTAAACACTTTCTAGCTGCAATTTCAAAGAAAATGTCCCACTGTCACCAGACCAAATGAGCAGTTTTATTAATATACTGCCGTGCATTTCCTTTAGAAATGCAATTATAAAAATCACAAATGGAAATTTGTTTTATATTAATTGGCCACTAAAAAATGTTCTTATTTTTGAAGTACTAATGGTACATTTTAAAAAGGAAGCGCATATTTATTGGCTTCGCAGCAAGACAAACAGTTATGCAGTGAACGAATTCTTAACAAATAAAAAGAAATCACACAGCGAATATAGAAGAATATTTAAACACTGAACTTTTTGTTCGTAAAATTACCAACAAAAAGTTTAGTGTATAAACCTCATGTTTCACTTAATTTGTACATGTGTTGAATAAAGCGCTTATTGTGTCAAAAATCTATTGCTTCAAAGTAGAAACTCGCCATATAAAATGTATGCTTTCGGTAAGTCTAGGTTAACACTATAAAATTAAACCTTTAGAAACCCTGAGTTTGTTGGTGACAGAGGAATAAAACATGCTATTCTTTTTTCCTTCTAATCAATAAACCCAGACTTTCTGAAACGAAACTTTCTCTTATTTTACCCATAAATCCCTTGTTGTTGTTTTTTTATGTACATCTGGAGAACGGCAATAGCGAAATTAGTCTAAACTTCAAATAAGGTTCAAGCATCTTGGTTATCAATAAACAACATGCGACAAAATATGGGCGGGTGTGGAGAAGCGGGTGTGGCGCAAAATAGATTTATTTATGTCCAAAGAACTTTCTGTAGTTACTTGTTTTATTTTTGTTTGATTCGTTAGATTCGTTTGATTTTTGTTATATTTTATGTTCTGTTTTTATAAATAAAAAGCCTTAAAAAAAATGTATGATACTTAAATTTTATCAATAGACTTTTTTGTGCTACTTTATTTATATAAAACGACATTTTGTAAAGATTTCTAACTATAACCCTTTCTAACGTTTAAACCTTAATGCTAGAAACATAACTGGGATGAACGACGAATTACTCGCAACGATTACTATCCGTCTTCAGAAACATAACACATTGGTATGTATGAAAATACACACAATTATTGCGTAGACCGAAATACGACGTGCGTAACGTACTGTGAAAAAGGTTTATTTTTATTTCTTACGCATACGGACGACGAATTAATTGGGACAGTGTGACCGCTTTTAATTATAATTTCTTAAGTGTTTTAGTAAATAATTTCTGTTAACAATTGTTTTCATTTTATATGTATATATATTATACTAGCATTACCCGGTGCGCTTCGCTTCCCCCATTAATATAATGTACAGGAACCTATATTGTGCTTATATTAAACGTCTCATGACCATTTCTCTAGACAATCTAAATTGTCTTTGTATGGGAGGTACCACGCCACGCCTACTTCTCCAATCTAGCTCATTTTTTGATAAATGCTGTGTATTTATAGCCAAGCTAAATATTCGTACAAAACCGTTTCCCAGTTCACTGTTATTTACATTATCTTTGTAATGGAGGAGCCACTCCCACTTCTCCAATCCAGTCCACTTTTTGGCAGATGTTGCATATTGATAACAAAGTTATTTGTTTTAAATTTGAAAACTTTTCTGTAACCGTTCCCCATATATGGAGTTATTCATACTGTCTTTGGTTGGGAGGTGCAACGCTCAATTGGAATTTTACAAACATTTATAGCCTATGTTAAGCCCATTAGCCTATTTTTACCTATTTTACACTCTAAATTTCCAAAAATCTCTTTGTATTCGTTGGAAAACTTATTCACTGTCCAAATCTCATGGCTCTAACTTCAGCCATTTGGGCTGCGCGATGTTGAATCAGTCCCTCTACTTAGTAATACATTTGATTTAACAGTTGCGTTCTATGGGTACTGCTCCCTGCCCCTATCGCCAAATAAGTAGTCTATTTTATTTTTGGCACTCACAGGATGCTTCTGTAAAAATGTGTTGCTCCCCTGCACCTTATTTTTATTTTAAAAGGTGTAGTTTACCATAAGAGTGGGTCCTTCAAAGCTTGAAGGCTTTTGTCTTCAGATATGCGGTATTAAATATTTTCGTTCTATGGGAGCTACACCTCCTCCTCCGTCTATGCTGCCCATTGTTATTTTCAAATTTATTGGTAGCCATAATAGTGGCCTAAAACACGTTGGAAGACACTCGCTATAACAGTACTTTAGTTACGCAATATTTAATATATTCATCCTATGAGGTATTCCAAGGTATTTTAAGTGACATTAATACCTGGAATGCACGCACTTATTGTGTCTTATTTTACGAATTTACGCAATTCATTCTTGCCGACGAATTCATCGTACTATGCGAAGTTCGTCGTTCGTCCCAGTTGTGTTTATACCATAATGTTTAATAAACTTGTAATAATCGTCACAAATTATATCCCCACTGTATTTTCGCAATCGTAGATTATTGAAAATTTGTAAAAAGTGTTTTTTTTTTGACCACTCTGCCTTAATATCTCACAGTTAAAATACTTTCCAAATAAATAAAATCCAATAAACATACAATTATGTATGCCATACATCCACTTAAAGACTGCAGAGACCCAGGTTTTATAAAAGAACATTAATTTAATTGAATATTTTCGGTTGTTTAATGTTCTTTTACACATCCTTCAATTTTTATCCCCATTTTAAATTTTATGCCTTATCTTTGCAGAAAAAATATTTAATATAATAGTGGTTGCCTATATTAAGGCTGTGCCTTTATTAAATCTACTCAGCCTATCTTTAGGCGTTATGTAAAATTGAGTAATCTATTTCATTTTTCTTTGTGGTAAAATACACGGTAAATTGATAAATTTTTCACGATGAAAAACGATAAAAAAAATTAACTTACATCTGCTACCTTTTTCTTTTTTCTTAAATAAAAAATTCTTTGTGATTTTTCTCCCTTCTGTATTTTGTACGGTAACGCTACGTTTACAAAGGAGAAAATAGAGCATATGAAATAATAAAAAAGGAAATCCTTTAAGCGTAAACATTTACACACATTTATATGTAATAGAAACGAGTATGCATACACCTACATACATCAGAATTAAATTATTCAGGCAAGTAAAATAGTCATTGATCAAATAAAGTAAAATGTAAAAATAACAAAAAATAAAATATACAAATATGAAATGAAATGAACACTACAAGCATCGCCCTACAGCTTAACACTTGCAGCGAAATATTTAAAGAAGAAATGAAGCAAATTGTGCTATAAATTGTAAAATCAGCTGAAAAAACAACTTCTATAGCAACAGCCATTCTCAAACACGCTTACGCACACAGATACAGCTAATTTTACCATCAAACGTTCACATATGAAAACGGAAATCAATGTTTATGGTCTATGGGCTCCCCACGCACATACATTCAAGTATTAGTTCTGAATTTGAATGCCTGTGTTAGCTTTTTACAGAGGCTGAATACGAATGATTCTCTATGAGTTCTTTATTCTATTGCTAGCTTTTATATAAATACATACAAAAGAAACAAAACAAATTGAAATTACAAAGAAAAAGTATCATCATGACAATGTTAAATTCGAATACGAATTGAAGAGTGTGCGTAAATAAATAACAACTATTTCATTAAGTTAATATTGACAACAATGTTCGCATGTTTTATCTTCACATGTACACAGGTATTTCTGTTAAAGGTTGGGGACTGTAGAGCAAGGTGAGGCTATTCTGTTGGATAGATTGTACGTGGCCTTAAACGTTGTGACCGACCATACCTAAGAGATTTAATCTTACTTTTGCTTTGTACAAATGCTTCCGCAAATTACACTGTGCAACACTTTATTCATTCCTTTTTAATACACCTTCCACCCGCGTGGAAATTATGAGTGTGTTTTTTATATAAGTTTGCCGCTCATTTTTTGATTTTTACAGCATTGATCTTAGACATATATCTGAGGTCACAAGCGATAACCGCCTAAGTCGACTTAAGAAACAATGTAGTTTATATTTGTTCTTATTAAATATTTCGGAAATAAATACAACTTTCGTTATAATTTTTTTTTATCTGTGGGGGTAACCATCTATGATTCTGAATTACTTTTTGTCTAATGCAATTAATTTCTGCAGAAACGCAAGCATAAATATAAAGTGCCTTTTCTCAAAAACTATTTCGACTTAGGCGGTTATTGCTTGTGACCACAGATATTCTCGATCCTTATGAATAGCGGAGTTAATTTAACAATATCTTTTCGTCCGTCCGTCGGTTTGTCTGTCCAAGCGTATGTTGAAATGGGGTTTTCGAAGATTCGAGATTTGATGGGAACTAGGCCGTTTTTATTTATATCGCGTATAGTCTTAACTAGCTTGTTATTAAAATTCAGACAAATCGTTCCACAAACGTCTGAGATATAAGAAAAAGACCACGGCAGCCTTTAATTTGTATCCAAAAACACCAAAAAACCTTTACTTTTTAAGTCCTCTTATAATTTAGAACTAAATATTTTAACATTTACCGAAAATAAACTTTCTAGAATGCTGCTAGTAAAAATAGATTCATAAATGACTTATTTATAAACAAAAAACTAGCTTTCTCTTCCCGAAATAATGGTTTTTATACAATGTATAAACGATTTATATGTGCACATGATATATGGCCTTAACTCATGTGGATCTTAGCCACAAGGTGACACACAATGCGCTGGTCAACCGGCCCCGTTTCTGCACGCATACTTCACACTCAGAAATTTTAAATGTTTAATCTAACCACAACTGCTATATTCCAAATCCAGTACCTTTTGTCGTATAGTAACAGCGCCTAGGGATGATTTCTCCTCGCAGCTAGTGCCCTCTATAAGTATCTCTTCGTAAAAAAAAAAAAAATAAAAACGTTGCTATTATTTAGACCCTTTTGTGAGTTTATGCCTAGAAAAAAGCACATCACTATCGGACGAAGAACCACTTGATGAGAAGCAACCTTCTATCACAAAATTACAGCTTCAGCAAAGACAATCATTCTGAAAGACAGTAGTCATATTCCCTCCCCAAGAAGTATAGACTGAAAAGAAAAATCAATCCATCCGTACTTAAGTCAATCCGAAACGGTATGAATAGTACCGTAAGTACGGATTTTCTTGAATCAAGTACATAAAGATTGATTCAATTACTTATTATTCAAGTGTTTGAGATAATCCTGAATTGAGATTGATTTAAGTAAAACTTAGATTGAATCCGTCTGAAACGCGCTTGATTCAAATATTAAAATGTTGATTTATTACCGAAGTCGTACTTGAAATAGTCCGAAAGTGTATTTAAATTGATTCTTAACTTAAACTCTGAAGACAGAAGGAGAATATTATTATAATTGATTTACTTAGCCGTTTTACACCTTACAGAATTTTTATAAAACACCAGCATCCTGCCCGACATGTTTTCTGTTTTTAAAATTGTATGTATTCAACTAAAAATATAAGCTAAATAAGAACTTTTGCTGTTGATTTTAATTATGAAAATAATGTTTTTTTCTTTTTGTTCTGTTGTTGTTTCTACACAAAACAAGCAAATCGTTTTAAACTACTTGTGTGGTGTTGTTGTAGTGTCTACAATAAACTTTGACAAACACATGCGTATAAAGAATGTAATTCTAAGATATGAGACTAATAAGTTAATTAGTATTGTGGTTATTCTGTCGAAATATTTATGGTTTCCAATCCAAATTTTAATATTTTCAATCAGGCTCAAGTTCATCAAATTTAATTTTTCATTAAATTATTTTTATGAAGAAAGGAATTTTACAAAATTGTTATTGATAATTTTTCTTTCTTGACTGACCTGAGATTCGAACCCAAGCATGTAAAATCAATTGAAAATGGATAATCTTTCGAAAAAAAAGCAAATTTCGATCTACCAAAGGTTAAAATACAATTTGGTTTAAGGACTGATGTTTGACTATTGACGTCAGCAGCCATCGATGGCTGCGTGTGTAAGACGGCCAATCCCTCTGGGGAGATCAAGTGGTTGTGATCGAAACATGTAAGGGTAACCAGCCGCCTGGGTTCGAATTTCAGGCCGGCCGTCTGAATTCGAATCTCAGGCCAGGCAAGAAAAAAAAATTATCAATAACAATTTTAATTAATTTTCATGTTGTAAAATTCCTTTCTTCATAAAAATAATTTAATGACAAATTAAATTTAATGAACTTGAGCCTGATTGAAAATATTAAAATTTGGATTGAAAACTAATAAGTTATATGAGAAAAAAACGCTCACTTTGTAATTTTACTCCCAATGCGATAAGTTCCCTTTTTTTAATTTTTTTAGTATTATTCTTTCTTAAATTTTTAAGTACGACTCGTACACGCAAAGAAAAAACATGGTTGTGGTAAACATATTCTAAGAGCAACATATTATGATAAGAATTATGATTGTAGTCACCATATTAAGATTATTATTGAAACATATTATGACTCAATATACTCGTAATATGTCATCATAATATTTTTCCCTTAATCATATTATTATTCTGTTAATCATACTAAGTTAAGAAGTAATGAAATTATTGTCATGTTAATCATAATAAGCTAAGAAATTAATCATATTATTGTCATGTTGATCATAATAAGCTAAGAAGTAATCATATTATCATCATGTTAATCATAATAAATTTAGAAGCAATCATATTATGATACAGCACCTTTCATAGCTGTCATAAAAATACAAAATAAATTTAAATATTTTTTATTTTGTGGCTTTTTACAATTTTTCTTAATGTTAATCAAATAGCGGAGTTCAATATAAGGCTTGTAAAAGAGCAAATGAAAAATCTGTGGTTTTCATGGGCAACCGCGTGTGTCCATTTTTTTGATTTTAAGATGTTGATGCCATATTGCCTAATTTTTAGCGCTCTTTATATTTTTGAAAAAAGATGGATCAATTCCGTTTTGTAACGTAATGAAAAAGTTTAAAATGTGCAATACCTAGCCCATAGTTTGATCTAGAATGGGTTTTCGGCTTTCCTGAACAATTTGTTTGAAGACATACGCGGTTGCCCATGAAAACCACAGAAATATCGTAGCAGTTTTTTAAAATATAACGAAATCTCTGTGTGTTTTGTTGTTGGATTTTACAAAAAACTATGATATTTTACAAATGGCGCTAACATAATATGATTAGAGTAAAAATAGTTTGATTGCATCAAAAATAACAATTATTTGTGTACGACAACAATATATTGTTACATTAAACATAGTGTTGTTGCCGTAACCATGCCCAACCATATTTTTTCTCTGCGTGTACTTAAAGTAAGTTTTTCCCGAGTGTTTTTCTTTCTGTGTACTAAAGGAGGCCACAACCAATAGTCAGACCGGCGACTGCTCGCGGGGTTACTGGTTTCCATTGCACCCGAGTGTAAAAATACTTTGGTGAAACTTTGAATTCGAAAAATCAAAGGACTTCAAGGGCCCTCTGCCTTTGGATCATTGTAGCAACCCAGGTATGCATGCACCTGATTTTCCCGGGAGGATGTAACACCAAAAAGTGAAATATCCTTGAGACGATCCATACACACCCGGGGGAAATGGTTTTGGTACAATAGCACCTTTATTATGTAAGATAGGAGGAACAAATTTGGCTCCGAAATCGAAAATGAGCCAAATATGAATAATTGGCTTGTTGATATCATGGTTAAGCGAATACAGTATAAGGTTTGGCAAAGTCAAATTAATATACCACTTTTGCTTGTTTTTATCTGCGTTAGTTTGCGAATTGTAGTTTAAGTTAACTGGAGTAAATTTTTATATTCGTTTAGCTATAATTTGATGGTAGGTCAATAGAATATGTTTTTCCGACATCTGTGATTTTAGCACTAATTCAGTCTTTCAAAAACTTTTCAAAAATACCCTGAAAGAAATGCCACTAGTAAATCTGTACTGATTTACTAAAAATTATAATTTAAAAACAGGAACCAGAGAAGAGAAGAAAAACTTATAGATACGTATGTAAACATTTTTTCATGTGTAATTTAAAATTAATAAATCAATGTATAGAATAATTTGTTTTAAAAGTTGTTATGCCTAAAAAGGACTTGTAGGGACACTGGCTTTAATGAAATAATTCAACAGAGTTCATCATTACTTAATTATTTCGAATGTTTCTTAAAATGTATAATATACTTAAATAAACCCTTATTTTTTCTTATACTTAAAGATAAATGAAGAAAAATGAATAAGTTCTTGGGATTAAAAACATAAGTACTTAAATAAACCTTTAAATATGTCCATATTTAATGATAAATGAAAGAAAAGTTAAATTTTCTTTAGTACTTCAGGATTTAGGTAACTTATATAATAAATATATATAAAGAAAGAGGAAAAATATTTTTACCTTTTACAAACATTTATACTCCACTTCAGTATCCTTTTTGATTTAGCTCGTCCTGTCTATTTATGCTCACACCACAATAGTGGAGAGTGTATTATGCGTTTGTGCTTATGTTGGTTACACCTTTAAATATTGGTCCTAGACTCTTAATTCTACTGATCGACTTGGAATTACTTTTTGAATCGATCTAGTGATGTCCGTCCGTCCGTCCGGCTGGCAGACTGGCTCGTATTGTGCGCAAAGTACAGTTCGCTGTTTTAGAGATTATTTAATAAAATTTGGAATATACTTCTTATTGTGAGAATCAGTGCATAATTTTACATATCGCCTATACAAGCTTTTTTCCGGTATATACCCTTTTTGCCCATGAACCATCTTATAAGGTTGGTATTAAGGTGAAGTTTGCTCCACACTTATTTCATTAGAATCTAAATTAGCCTACCTAATTTTAGTGGAATCAGTTTCAATTTTACCATAGCTCCAGGGTTGTTAGATGTGACGATTTTTCGTCATTTTGACGATTTTTTTTAGAAAATACAGTAAAATGACGATTGAAGTTTTTTACTAAAAGTAATAGAGTTATGACGATTTTCAGGGATCAATTAAACACAAGAAATATATAGAATTATGTATATTACAAAAACTATTATAGCCAGGCCCACGATGTCACACGTTAACGTTCGCATAGAAAATTACATTTAAAACAAAAACAATTTCTAAAATTTGTTTTTGTTTTAAATGTAATTTTCTATGCGAACGTTATCGTGTGACATCGTGGGCCTGGCTGTTAATTTTTTTTTGTATTCCGTCCTTGGTTAACAGAAAAACTCTCAAATATAAGACACCAGCTGTATGCCCGATATGGTTTTCATAATCATTCTGCTTTCAAAATTCGATGTATTTAACTTAATAATTTCAACAAAGAGAATATGGGAATTATTGCGCCTTCTGTTACTTCTTAAACATGAAAATAATGTATGTTTTTCTTTTTGTAGTGTTGTTGTTTTTACAAAAAAACAAGCAAATCGTTGTTTACCTTCTTTCGTAGTGTTGTTGTTGTTGTTTCTTCAACAAACTTCTAAAAACACACGCTCTCTGCACGCGTATTGGTACTTTTGTACTTAAATCTTTAAGTACGGCTCGTACTAAAAGTAAGTAGAAAAAACGTAAATTTAATACTTGTTTTTTTTTCTTTTTGTGTGCCTAAATCTTAACTTCATAATATAGTGTTGTTCTGGCGCGTCCAAATAGGATACACACTCAAAAATTAGTTTTAAATACTGAGGCGTTGGGTATTATATGGTCGGGCTTGACCGAATACACTTCCTTACTTGTTTTGCAGAGCGTGTACTACCAATTTAAACTAGCATTATTTGTTGCTGAAATATGAATGAGAATCAAGCAGCAGAGAATGTAGTCATCATAGTAACCACTGATAATGGTATCAGTACTTTATTTGGGGGCAGAAAAAGTTTTCTTTTTCTAATATTTTAGAAACATAAAACGAAAGAAGAGAACAAAAACACACTTTCCAACTAAATTTGACCTCTTGTTGCTTCTGTGCCACATGGGAATTAAAATTTAAAATAGTTCTTTTTGTGTCCTAAAAGCAAAAAGGATTTGGGGGTTTTTATTAATATAAATCCAACAGGAAAAAAAAATTATATGTGTAAGTATCCCCTTTAAAGGCAATTTAAATTTATATTTAAATAATAATGAAAACCAAAATATGGTTAAATTATACCTTAAAAAGTGAAACTAGGGATGTGTCTTTAAATGGCTTAACTTATGTCCTTAAAAAGTAAATACTGGGAAAATATGTTTTCTTTTTTTTTTAAGTATTCATTAAATTATTTTAAATTCTTTCTATGCAAAGTGACGATTTTCAGGAATCTGTTTTAAATATTTAATCCTTGTAATATCTTAACAGATCTGTCACTAAGTTCTGCGCTATGTTGCTGTCTTAGAAGTATGTACTTATTTCAAACTAAAAAAGACAATATTAAATAATTTTGTCATTCCGATGGCAGTAGCAAAGGACAGAATGTATAAATTGTATGGATTCTAACATTTAAATAAATATTTATGAACATTTTTAATTTAAGTTGCTAAAATAGAGTGGAGATTTATATGCATGTTTTTTCAGAGAAGGTTATAACAGAAATGCTTTTTAAACCCAAGATATCCATAAGTATTTGTGTTGGGGTTGTGGTTGATTTTAATGAAAAGCTTAAGAGACAAAAAGGTCATTAATACTACATTTACATTAGGCCGAAATCTTGTAGATTTGATTTAAAATCTTCTTCGAAATCTAGTGCGTTTACACTGTAGGTACTTTTTTGACATTAGCGAGATTTTGTTTTTATAACACAACAGCTGACTTAAAGTTTTTTCGTTACACACACAAACACAAAAAGAAATATACATTAAAAAATTTGCATTACCTTTTTTTTAATAATCAACGATATTTATTTTATCAATATTATTCGAGTTTTTAATTTTTTTACAATTTTTATAAAAATTTTTAATATTTTTTTTAACAATTTTTGTTTTGTTATCAAAAAGTAATTTCAATTTTTGGCAATACAAAATTTTAATTTCAAAAGATTTTGTTATTCGTGCTTAATTCCCAGCAACTAATTGTAGTGGGGAATGTAAGATGAGATAAACCCACTGTTTATTGTTGATGTGTTTTGTTTAAACTTTGATATTATTACAAGTAGAACTGTTGCTATAAGTCTTATACGCTTAACAGTTTTATTTGGTTTAATATCTTTGGTTTTTCTAAAATCTTTATGGATGAAGTTTCCTGATGATCTGGCCTAAGCAACCAGTGATATGCGCATGGGAATAGCTTATCCCATCAACGATAAATTTTAAGTGTTTTTATCAATAATAAAAACTGGGAATTAAGCACGAATAACAAAATCTTTTGAAATTTTTGTTTTGTTTTTTTTTTCTAAATGTCATTTTTTCTTGTGCAGGGAAATATTTTTTAGTGCTATATTGTAAAAACCATAGTTGCATCATTAAGTACTATTAGATTTTGAGTAGATTTCGTCGAAATCTTGTCACGAAGTAGATTTTGTTTTGTATGGGAAATCTAGTCAAAAACAACTAGATTTGGCTCGAAATCTCGTAAGTACTAGATTTTGCGTAGGTGTAAATGTAGTATAAGGTATAAGAGAAATAGTTTTAAGATACGATAAAAAGATGGACTAAAACTCACAATTTGGGAAATATTTTTAATAAAGTTACGCTTTTTATTTAAGGGATTTTGGTATCCATTAACCCTTATTCTGTTTTCATGGATCGAAACTGCCCAAACAGTTTTTGCTGTTTCTTTTTATTTTATCAATGTTTTTTTTTTTTTGATATTTACTTATAATTATATTTTTTTTAATAGTTAAAAAAAAGAAGAAAGGAAGGACATGTAAATCAATTAAAATAGATAATCATTCACAACAAATTTCGATTCACCAAGTGGAAGAACATTTGGTTTAAAGATTAATGTTTAACTATTGACTGCCAGCTGTCGTCAATGGCGGTAAGTGTTAACCGTCAAAACCCTCTAAAGAGATTGTATGGTTACTACCGAAACTGTTCGTGAAAACCTGGGTTCGATTCCCAGGTCAGTCAAGCATGAAAAATTTTTAACACTAAATTTTATTTAATTTCATGTTGTAAAATTCGTTTCTTCATAAAAATAATTTAATAAAAATTAAATTTGATGACCTTTATAATAGAAAAATTTGGATTAACAGCCTGTTTTTAGAAAACGCAAACAAGTGAGTGAGTGAGAAATTATATTGAAAACAAAAACAAATTTTCGGTTTTATTGTTGTTTTTAATATAATTTCTTACTCACTCATTTATTTACGTTTTGTAAAAACAGGCAGTAAGGTTAGGTTAGGTCGAAAGGAGGATGAAGCATTGAAGATGCAACCTCATATCATTACGATATACACCTTGGTCTCCACTGGGCCTCTTGTGCGCTCCCTAAGAACATGATAGATTCATTGTTATGGTCCGGTATTCAGAAACCCAGTTTCCCGGACGTAACTTCTTAATATTTTCCAATATACGTTCCTCAGGGATTCTGAGTCCGATATAACATCGCTCCTGAGGTGCCTGAATCTTAATTCGGCAAAGGCCTGACAGTGGCAAAGAAAGTGACCCAGCGTCTCGCCCTCCTCGCTAAACGTTCTACACCCGCTCGATTGTGACCGTCCAATTTGGTACAGTTGTGCCTGTAGTCCCGAATGACCAGTCAAGATACGCACCATCATACTGACCTCAGGCTTACTCCCATTGAGGAGGCTTCTCGTCCTTCTCCCGTCTCGGTTAGCCCACAAAATCCTAGTGGTTCTCCGCATCGTACCATTATTCCAACAGGCCGTGCGGGTTTCTCAGGCCCACGTCTTTAATTCCGCCTTCTTTGCATCAATCGGTTTCGCATACGCCAAGTTAACTGCCTCGAGTTCTCTTCCCCCGATGGCGAGTGTATTGACCCTTTCGTTCCCGGCTATCACCAAGTGGCCCGGAACCTACATGATCCGGATTTGACCCTACTAACTGATATCGCTCTAATTGCCCTTTGGCTATCGGTTAGCGTCCGCCCGCCCCATATTCGATTTAATCCATCTTACACACTACGTAATACCATGGTCTTCTGCTTGAAAGCCGGTGTTAAGATCAGGAAGGCGGTAGAATATCTTGGTTTCCGGGTTCTCAATATAGACCCCTATGCCCGTTTTGTTCCCCAATTTCGAGCCGTCTGTGTAGCAACAGATCCCAAAGTTCCACCCGACCATGATCCCCTGTCAGGGATTTTTGGTCATTTTGGCATAGCTGGTTATCTCCCTTCTTAAAAATAGGATTGATAATGGCTACTTGCCAGTCGCTGGGAATTGTTGCCTGATTCTTACCCATAAACACTTACCCCAGAGAAAGAGAGAATGTTGTGTTGTTATTAACTTACCCGTTACACATGCTTACTTCGCTTTTGTTGTATTCCGCCCTTTATTTACATGAAAACTATCAATTATAAGTCACCATGCCCGATATGGTGTTCGTAATCATTCTACCAATTTGTAAATTTGATGTATTTAAGTAAATAATTTTAACAAATAGAATATGGGAATTTTTGCTGCTTCTTTTACTTTTTAAACATGAAAATAATGTATGTAGTGTTGTTGTTGTTTCAAAACAATTAAATCGTTGTTTACCATCTTCAGTAGTACTGTTGTCCATTATCGCCCATATATTTCAGAAGTTCTGGTGCTTTGCCACCATGTCAGCTGCTTAACCTAGCTTCATTTTGTGGAGTGCACTGAGCAGTTCATCCATTGTGATTTGGCTAGAATCTTCTTCGTCCTCCGAAAATATATAGTTTTCTGCAGAAACTAGCAACTCAGTTCAAAAGATGTATAAAATACTCACGCAATCGCTCTATTGTCTAATATCATCTCTCAAGGGTTCTCACTCTTTGCTTCGGATAAATTTTATTGGACAATCTTTGGGTCTCTTAAGGTTTTTAAGGGTTCTGTAAAAAAGTTTCTGATTTCACTATGATTTTCTTCCAGAAAACGTGCCTTTGACAACAGGACTAATTCTGATAGTTTAGATGGCGTATTTTGATGCCGTAAACAGGTTCAAATAATGTCGTCTTTAAAGCTGTCTAAAATTGCTTTCTGTGCCTATGTTCTGTAACTCTCGCGTCGAGAAACTTTTCGATTAAAATGTGTGAAATGAACGTAAGCAAATTACTCGCTAATTTACAGAAAAAGTGTGTCTGTAATATTTTTGCGAGAAAATTTCCCGCTTTGAACTGTCAAATAAACTCACGAAAAAAATGGGGCGAGAAACAATTATAACACTAAAAAACGATTAAAAATGCAAAGAATAATAATAATAATATTTTGCTCTTGGCACATTTTTTATTGTTTAATGATTTTATTTTTAATATTTTTATAAAATTTACGAATTTTTTCAAAGCTCGTTTGCAAACATCAAAAATTTAAGTAGCACTTTATATTATTTGTATAGCCGACGGTTGTATTTTCGCCGCCGTCATTAAAATTTTTTAAATTTTGGTCGCCGTCAACGATATGTGTGACTGGCGTTCTCAACGCCTGCAATGTCTCATCGGCTTCGAGTACCATGTTATGACATTTATAACGTTACGACGTAATCTCTTTTAATAGTTTTCGACATGAGTTACAGACACACTGTTTTCTCACTTTTCGAGAAACGATAGAGTATTTTGTTTCATATCTTTTTGATGCGAGAAGTTCTCAGAACATGGGTACTGGTTTACTATAATTTATGACTTACAATGACTAAAGAGACACCGAATCAAAAAATGTTAAGTTTGGCTTACCTGCTACGGCTTCATGCTGCATTTAAAGTCAGCTAAAATGCAGTTTTTAAATAAAGAAGCAGATACAAAACACACTATCTTTTGTCTCATGACGCATCTGTACTCTTCATTGGTTTTAACTGAAACCGATTATTGTAGTAAGATTGGGTGTGGTGGCTATTCCGACCACTTTTCCACTTTTTGATACCCTCTTAAACTGAAGGATGAATCTGACCTTGCTTTAAAGTTTGTTAAAAGTACTTAAAATATTATTAGCAGTTATCAAATCATAATTATTTGCTAAATTTCCAGAAAAATGAAGAGATTTTACTAAAAGAAACAATGAACGTGAAGAAAACGACATACGTAAAAAACTAATAAAAAAAAAACATCACAGTTTGCTTTATACTTTGCTAAATTCTTACTTAGTCTCTTAGTTTAACAATGATGAAGGCTATAAACCAAATGAATTAAATCATTGTTCTTAATACAGCATAATAACTGAATAAAGTAATTTTAGAATAAAATCTAGGCCAAATATTTTCGCCCTAAAAAAGCAAACAATTCATTAAAAACTAATATAAAATTAAAATTTTTTCCTCATTGAAATTTCAACACACTCCTCCATTATTAAGAAAACAAACAAACAAATAGCTCAGGAAACGGAAAAAGCAAGGCTGCTCAATAATTACAGTTTTAGTTTTTTTAAACAACAAAAAAAAAAAAAAAAAAAATTTAAAAAAAAAAACAAAACAAAAAACAATAAGGGAAAAAAATTAATTAACCTTGAGGCAAAAAATAATAAAAAAAGCAAAAAATACTTGAATAAATGAAGGAATGAATGAGCGACGTCTAACAGTAAAATGAAAACAAACAAACAACAAAATTGAAGAAATTAAAAAAAAAACGGAAATCAAGTCGCAAGTGCCGTTATAAGGATTAAAATCCCAGTTCCCATACTTCTCCCTCTCAGACCCGTGCATTGAGAGCAAAAAAGAAGAAATAGACTTTATAACAGTTTCGTATAAAAAAGTTTCAAAATTTATTGCAGGTTGCTGTAAAAATAGCAAAAAGAGAATGGCTTCTGCTTTGCTGGTGTTGCTATTTTTCATTTCTTTTGTTTTGCCAAATAAATAATAGAAAAGTCCTTAATCCCTGGCCATTTGTGTTTATTTAATATAAATAAACAACTAGAATTAAAACAATTACAAAAACCTACAATGAGCTCAAGAATTTTTTTTATGGAAATAAGATTTGGGTTAAATGAGTGAGTTGGTTGGGTCGGGGGGGGAATAAATATTTTTCCTTCTAAAAAATAGAAAATTTTAATTATAAATTACAGAATTATACAAGAAATGAGGGATTAAATAAAACATGTGCAAGTTTTTAAGAGGGATTTATAAATGTTTAAAAAATGCGAGATTAAATTAGTCAGATGGGACGAGAATTCATTTGTTATTTTTTAATTTTTATAGCATTTTATTTGCGTAACAGTTAATGGCCCGTTTTTAAAACTTAACGATAGCTTAAGGTAGGATTTTATCGGCCATTTAAAAAGGGTTGTATTAATACAACTTTATTTCAACCAACAGTGAGCGATAAGTTAAAGGAAGGTTCACCCCACCTGGCTGTTTAAAGTACTGTTGTAATAATGGAATACCGATTAAATACCACCTTTAGCTATCGGCAAGTTGTAGGTTTTCCGTGTCTTTTATTAAAGTTTTAGTTTTTAAAAGTAGGAACATACTAAAATTTGTCGGTCTTCTTGCTTACGAATAGGCAAACAAGTTCTGCTTAAGCTACATCAACACTAGGCATGCAAAGCACCAATTGTACTTTGTTTGATACATTTTAGTCCTTGTTGTACCATTATACTATCACGACTTATTTAGTACAGTTTATATTTTTATCGAAAAAACTTTTATTTAATAAAATGCAAAACCTTTTTTGGGCTCAATAAGTAAATATTTTGAGAAGTTGAGCTGATTTTAATTATAAAGAATGAACTTTATTATTATTTAATAACTTTCCAATCTTCTAAATCGCATTAAAATTAAATCTTAGTATAATAATGTACGTAAACTTATTATAAGAATGACATGTTATTTATATGAAAGTATAAGATAACGTTATTCTTACAGTGTTGAGGCAATTAAATCTCTGTATTGAATAATTGAATAATAATTGATGTAATGAAATTTAACACATACAAAGAGTCAAATATGTCCTGTTAGCTTAGTAGCGGAACGTTTTTCTAATGAGCAAATGTGAAAACAGGTTTACATGAGCACCTGTTCTATGGTCTTATCTCATTGCGGATCTTTACCACTGGATGATTCATAAATGTTTTAATCAAATGCCCCCGTGTGTGTAAATAATCCGACAAAAACTATGCACTCGCCCCTGGTTAAGGAGCCGGGGCTATCTAACAGACACTACTATATTCAAGTCCAGCAGTATCTGTCGATTAGCAATAGCACCTAGGGACCCTCCATTGGACGATATTTCCCACAAGGGTGAAAAAACCAACACTCCATGTGCAGTATCCCTCCCTGAGGTTTTGTATATAAGCCGCAGACACTACTAGATCTCCGAAAGTAACTCCTCGTAAGAAAGGTGAGGCTTCCGCAAAGATAATCCTCCCGAAAGACACGAAGCATTTCCCGCAATAAGCGTACTAACGGTAGTCTTAACTTATAGTCAGAACGTTGCCTTCCACTCACCGTAGCAATAGAGTTAAGTACTTTGAGAAACTTCGAGCTCGAGAAATCAAAGGACTTCAAGAGGCCTGTAATTTGGATGTTTGTCGCATCCCAGGTTGCATGCACCTCTTATTTTTTCTATTGGATGTTTCATCAAGAGGAAAAAGTTCCTCAACTTGGTTTACTACGACCGCTGTGAGGCTTAGCGCATCCCGTAGGGGATTTCCACAGCGAATGTTTAGACTGCGGACTTTTTAGATTATACAATATTAAAAGCCTTTACAAGCGAATTCTTATTGCTTAGTCAATTAATAAAAAAATAATAACGCAAAAGTACATTTCGTATTTGAAGTTTGTACAAAATCAGAAAAGCTATTTTCCATCCCTGGCCGAAACACGTATACTACAGAAGTTTTCTCTCTGCTTTTCCACTTCCAACTAAAACTACGAAAACACAATTTGTTTTTCATTGTTGTTGTTTCATAAGCCGAATTCCATACCACGTGTTTTCCCTTAGGTCTACACTAAAGATAAATATCTGGGCAAGTTTCTTATTGCTAAGCTTTTGTTAAAGGCATGCCAAAACGTATTTATGTTAACTCATAATTTGAAAAACATCTGGGAAGAAGGTGCAGTGTAAAAACTGGCGCTATCTTGCAAAAATTATTTTTATTAATATAAATACTTTCTTATTCGGGTTTATTATTCAAATGGTTATTAATTTGTTTAAGCTTGAGGTCTTTTTTTTAACGTAAAAAGGATTGCGGTGTATCGAAAGAAAAAAAATTTTTAACCAAATATTGCGGATGGTTAACAATCACTACTGATATCAATCAATATACTTATAATATATATATTTAGCCAATTTCAGACTTTAAAAGGACATCAAAGATCGGCCCACAAATGGCTGAGATATGAGCAAAAAACCACGACTGCCTCAAATTTTTTCCTTTTAAGGTCCAATTAGACGTGACATTACCATACCAACACTATATTACCAAAACGACATAAACATACCATACAAACCAATTCAATTTTGGTTTCTACGGTCATACAGTGGCTATGGTAATACAGTGTTGGTAATGTGGTTTTTGTTTTTGTTTTTTTTTATACCCTTCACTACAAGTGGTGGATTTTATTTGTAATGTGTTTAATTGTACGCATACACATACACATTAATGCATGTATATGATATGCCGCTCAAATAAAGAAACAAGCTCACAGACTCAATATATTTTAATTTAACGCTTCTTCAGTAAAAGCATTCGTAGCCGAGTTGTTAAGTTCTCTCCTGAGACTGATGATATTGCCAGTTCGAATGCAATTTTTTTAATTTTTTTATTTAATTTTTTTATGTTCTAAAAAACGATTTTAAGATTATAAAACGAATTTCAAACATCAACTTTGGCAAAAGAGGAAACGGGCTTAGTTAGGTACATATATAAATTTTTTGTTTTTTTTATATTCTTCGGCATGGCGAAATGAAAAGTAGGCGTGGCTTAATTAATATTTATTTATACCTATCTAAAGAATGTTATTTATGTATATAACTTTTTGTTCTTATCTCATCATGGTGTAGGGTATATAAGATTCGGCATAGCCGAATATAGCACTCTTACTTTTTATACCCTCCACCACAATTAGTTGTGAAGAGGGTATACTAAGTTTGTCATTCCGTGTGAAACTTTTTTATTATTCATCTCAGACCCCATAAAGTATATATCATACATGTTAAGTAATGATTAGCTAATGCTAATGATTGCTAATTAACATTCTTTTGTGAAATTCTCTAATTGATCAAACAATTAGAATTAGTTCAACTAATTCCCATTAGCTAATTAAAATTTTTATTCTAATGGAAAACTAATTGCAATTAGTTGCCATTAGCAAAAAAAATTGGTTAACCTTTACAATTAGAAATCTAATTGACTTCTGATAATGCAATTAGATATTCAATTATTAAATTCAATTGATTCTAATTCGAGCTAATTGAATATCTAATTGCATTATCAGAAGTCAATTAGATTTCTAATTGTAAAGGTTAACCAATTTTTCTTGCTAATGGCAACTAATTGCAATTAGTTTTCCATTAGAATAAAAATTTTAATTAGCTAATGGGAATTAGTTGAACTTATTCTAATTGTTTAATCAATTAGAAAATATAAACTAATTGCATCAATTGCTAATTCTAATTGGAATTTAACATGTATGGTATATATATTCTGGCTGCTTGAGTAGTTCTAAGTCGATTTAGCCATGTCCATCTGTCTGTCCGTCTGTTGAAAACACGCTCACTTTCGAAAAACTCAAAAGAAATAAACAAACTAGGTGTCAAATTGCTTGTAGTTATCCTAAGCAGTTTGGGATTGAATTTCAGCAAAATCGGTTCAGTAGGACCAGAGCTATGAATCAAAATGTGGAACCACCACCTTCAAAAACTTGATAATTTTGTTACAAAAACTAACATAAATGATGCAAAAATGCACGGAATGACATAAGATTTTGCACAAGTCCGTTTTATTCGACTAGAAATGACACTGTAAAATTTCGTGAAGATCGGTACATAATTTACCCTAGGCCCCATATATGCCCTACTCCCGGAAAACAGTTTAGTCTCCTAAAACCATAATTAATAACAAATCGTCACAGTTTAAGATAATAATAATAAAAAGACATCATACAGATATTACTCCTTAAACATTCGAACTGTCGGTGGAGGGTATCAAAGATTCGGCACAGCCGAATATAGCACTCTAACTTGTTTATACTATAATTACTATTGTGGTTATTTTTGTTGAACTGTTTATGGTTTTTAAATCAAATATTGATAATTTTAATTAGGGTAAAGTTCATCAAATTTAATTTTCATTAAATAATTTTTTATGAAAAAAGGAATTTTGCAACATCAAATTAATTAAAATTTATTGATAATTTTTCATTCTTTACTGCCGCGGGCTCGAACCCAGGCTTTTACGGACAGGTTACCCTTACATGTTTCAATTGTAGCCACTCAATATCTTCAGAGGGTTTTGCCGTTTAACACTCACAGCCCATGACGACTACTTTTTTATTAAAAACAAAACAAACATTAAAAAATATGTTTAGATTTTAATGAAAACAAAAATTTAACACTTGATTTCATTTTCACCTTAAGAGTCCTTTTTTAAACGTTCCAATACATTGTTTCAACGTGCTTTTAGCAGTTTAATTCTAAAACCTAATATAAACATAATCATATCCAACATAAAATTGTGTACTGGTGGTGACAGTGGGCGTGGTCATGGCAGCTGTCCAATCTCTTATCATCTTTACAAAAGTTGCACGTTAGACTAGTAATGCGTTTAACGATAATTCAAGACTCTAGCTTAATTATTTAACGAGATATTAATTTTGTCCAGCTCGATTGGCTAAATATTGCACTGTGCTCTAAGTGGAGGGTATTAAAGATTCGGCATAGCAGAATATAGAAATCTTACTTGTTTTTAAATATTACCAACCTTAAATTAATAAATTTATGTGTATTTCACCCTCCAGTGAAATTTATGCCATAAAGCCCTTAAACAATTTTATATGTATCTCATAAACATTATTTTAAATTATTTTCTTAAAATAAACGAACATCATGATTTGTAACGAATTGCTTTCATTTGCCTGCTTCCCTTTATATGTACACAACAAGTACTAGCTCGTTAAATTAAACTGCTGAAATGTTGATAAAAAAAAATATACTGTATAAACATTTATATATTTTTTTATTTCTTTTAGCTCAACATACCTTGACACAGAGTACAATAAAATTGTTTTCTTTGTTTCTAAAGAAGAACCGAAATGAATGCAATAATAGAAAAATGAAAAAAGATAAAAAAACCTCATTCATATCTGTCACCACCCATCGTCCTAAATGAGGGGCACACATGTGGAAAGCAAAAAAAAAAAAAACTGAAATTAAAGAAATACATTTAAGATTATTGTGGCACAGTAATTCTTTTGTTAATTTATATTTTTTATGGAACATAATGGCAAAGAATATATACAGATATGAAGGAAATTTTAGATACACAGACAGGTAGAGACAGTTTTTTTAAATGCTTTTTTTGTGAGCCCTGGTATCTTGAGGAGATATGATGGATGTTTGAGATGCTTTTTATTTTAATATTTAGATATTTTTTTTTTTTTTTTTTGTTATTTTTGGTAAACAATTGCTTTCTTTTAAACTGAGTCATTTGTGTTCTTCTATCTTTTTAAAGAAAAGTTTAAAGTATTTTAAAGCAAATTTAAATTCCATTAACTGCAGTAACAAAAATTATGTTATTGAAGGTTTTTACGTAAAATAATGAACCAAACTTTGGCGAAATTTTTAAGTGATTTCCTTGAATAAATTTAAGAATAATTTCGTCCTTTTACTTTGTTCCTTTTGGCTGTTGTACGGCAAAACCATTATATCTGCGGATGTCTGTATTGTATTAACTCGTGCCATTTTTAACACGAAACAAATTAATTATGGAATTTTTTTTGGTGGCAAAAAATATCTAATAATTTTTTCTTACAAAAAGTATTTGCCCCCGAATTTTGCTTTTCTATCGCCATTCTTAAAGCTGAAATCGTACTAAAACTATTAGAATATTCGTCGCCAAAAATAAAACATATTTGTGTATATGAAAATATACACAATCATGGCGTCGGCCGAAATTTGTCATACGCGGCGACTTTGCAATAGATTTATTTATATATACTTCATACGCCGGCGAACGACGAACAAATCGGTACCAGGTTACCATGTTTGATTTTAGTTTTCAAGTATTTTAGTATATAAAGTTAATTTTTTACTTTAACAATTGTTTCTTATTATTTTATCGCATTTAAAATAAATATACAAAGAAGAAAACTATAAGAATAGTTTTTAATTGTGTTTTTGTTAATGTTTGTGTTTTTTAAGTAAATTTTTTTTATATGGCCACACTATTTCTCTCTCTTTGCACAAACAGCAAAGAACTTTTTCAATTAGTAAAGCTGTGAGTTATTCGTCGTTATTGTGTTTCATACGATGAATTTACTCAGCGAATTTTTACTAAATAGTTCGTCGTGTGGGGCGAAATTCGTCCCAGTTGTGTTCCTAGCATAACTTATATTTAAGATGGCAGTTTTAATAAAACAGAATGTATTTACAAAAAAGAATTTCTTCTTTTAGTAAAATGTATCAAAAAAAAAAAAAATGGCAAAAATTATAAAAATTGCATTTTGTCAAAGTCTATCTCTATCTCTCTCTCTCCTTCTATTCTAGTCGTATTAACGGCTGCCAGATTTGACGATTTATCGTCATTTTGACGATTTGTGAGTTCAAAAATGGCCTATTGACGATTAGACGCCTTATACCCTAAATTTGACGATTTTTCAAATTTTTTACAAGTTCTTTAATATTATTTCGTATTTTCGATTAACTTTTTGGGTACTTTCGTTAGTAAAGTTGACAGTAATTTTCCCGTGTAAGCAGTTCATAATACAAATATAAATATAATAATTTTCGCTTGGGATTCTGGTACTAGATCCTTTTTTCAACCATTTTCCTAAGCAGTGCACCAGAGTTTCTGTTCAGTAAAATCGGTGTTCGATGTTTTTTAGTTCATGTGGCACCCAATTTTCGTACTGATTAATTATCTTATTCGAGTCACGTCGCTCATTCTATTGTAGTATATTCGGATATATGACATACTGAACAATACAAGATAAGCAAAGTCATCGATTTGAGCAGGTCAATTTGACGATTTTTTTTGCAAAATTTGCCGATTTTCGACACATTTTATCTGGCAGCTGTTGTCGTATTGTATGTCCTAAACTAAATCGAGTTTGAGTTTTTAAATTCCTGTACTTTTTTAAGTCAAGAATACCCTTTAATTTTGTCTTTCAATAACGAAATTTCTTTGTCATCTTTGTAACAAAAAGTCGAAAATTTGATATTAAGTCGAGTCAATTGCGATTTGTTACAGAATAAGAGTAATTTTTTTTACGCACTCGATCCGTGGTATAATTTTTTTTGACATATTATAACTTATGTGCTGTTTTCACAACACAAGTCATTGGAAGTGTAGTAAAATGTATATGAAAAGCATTCAGTTTTTTGAGTGTTTTTCATATAAATTTTTCTACGAGTTCAATCACTTGTGTTGTGAAAACAGCACACTAGTCTATTATAATTTAACAACCAAGACTCTTGAGAATATTTGTGACAAATAATATCTATATTACCTGAATTGTTGAATTGTTTTGGAAAAACCAAATCGAAATTGAGAGACTATGGTTGAGAAATCTTTACTGCTGATTAGAATCTAAAAACATACAGTTTACAGGGTTTTTAGTTAAAGATTGTAGAACTTACAAATGGAATGATAGTCTCAAATAAACTTTGAATGGCCCTGTAACTTAATTGGTGGAGAGTGAGCTAATCTACCAGTGTGATGGCTACGGGTTCGATTATCGCCAGAGATTCTGGTCTGTTTTAATACCACGAGCTTTAGGTCTATGCTACAATTTTCTCGAATAAATTTAGAATACAATTGGTTATTGTATTTGTACCATTTAATAAAATAAAATTTTTTTTCCTTTGTCGAAGGAAATATTACTGCTAACAATTATGCATATACGCAGTTACTTAAGAAAACCACTTAAACAAATAAAAACCAGCTATTAAATTTGGTCGTTATACATCTAATGAAAACACAGGACTTATAAAAAACTAAATATAAACAATTTTACTGGTATAAAAAAATTTTTGTTGCCTAAAATTGCATGCTCGTTTGCAATATTATTTTATTTAACTTCGTGATAATTTTCATTTTCCATTTTTTTTTTTTTTGGTTTTTTTTTTTTTTTTTGGTTTTTTTTTTTTTTTGTTTGAAAATGTTACCGCCAATGTCTGTTGCAAAAACTCTTAACAGATTTAATAGCCTCAGGAATTTCGGAAACCTAAATACCTTTATCAACTTCCTTTTAAACACTCCACCCACCTTAACAAAAATATTAAAAGGAAACAGTCTCTCTACATGTTTTGAAGGTACAAATTTACATTTTTTTTTGCAGCCAGGATTCTTTCTAGGCAGTACCATAATTTTTTTCTTATTAAATAAATGTAACATAAAATGTACAAAATTATATTTATTTTTGTTATTAGCTACGAAAATAAATAATAATAAGAATACTTTTACGGCTGCTTTTCATGGTTGGATGAATTTAAGGATGATGGAAGTTTTGCTTACTTTCTGTGTCCCACATAGAAATTTTAAATTCGCATTAATACAATACCTTCGTACGTACATATATTTAGTGTTTAGTTGTATGAATGCGTTCATTTACAACACCCCCTAATGGAATGTTAAATTTTTGCTTGTATTTTTGTTTTTGCCTTAAAGTATATTTGTTTAGATTTTGAAAATGTGTCAATGATGTCCTTGGCAAATAAGAGCTTAAAAACACATAAAACAGAAATGCAAGTACAAGTTGTGTTAATGTTTTTTGCTTTACTTTTTTCCATTTTTTTCTGCCCTATTCTAAGTAAAAAACCAGTGTGTATGTGTTTTGTTTAAACGAACGATTCCTTCAATGGAAGAATGTGTGCCTGTTAGTGTATTTGTCTGGCGGTCTTACTTTAAAATCCTACATATTTCTTTGGCTTGTCAATTTTAAGCAATGGCAACAGTTAACAAATATTTGACGCAACTAACATAACCACTATTTCTGCTAAATATTTGGGTGTTTAATATAATAATTACACGAACAATTATGACTTCTGCGATTTGCCCTTCATAATTTACATTTTTTCTCTTTTGATATGGCTAAACAATAAACACAGCATAAAATATCTTATTATTTCAGGACCTTTTTTTATATGAAACACAACAACAATTTTTTGAAGATATTGTAAAATTTTAATATTTTTAAACAGGCTAATATTCATCAAATTTAATTTTTATAATTAGTATTGTGGTTATTTTGTTGAACTATTTATGGTTTTTAATCCAAATATTTAATATTTTTAATTAGGCTTTAGTTCATTAAATTTAATTTTCATTAAATTATTTTTATGAAGAAAGAAAAAACAGAAGTAAGAAAAAACATGCAAAATCAATTAAAATGGATAATCATTCAAAAAAAAAAAGAAAAAAAAGCAAATTTCGATCTACCAAAGGTTAAAATACAATTTGGTTTAAGGATTGATGTTTGACTATTGACGTCAGCAGGCGTCGATGGCTGCGAGTGTAAGACGGCAAATCCTTCTGAGGAGATCAAGTGGTTGCGATCGAAACATGTCATGGTAACCTGCCGGCCGCGGTTCGATCCTCGGCCACGGTCAATAATGAAAGATTATCAATAACAATTTTAATTAATTTTAATTTTGTGAAATTCCTTTCTTCATAAAAATAATTTTATGAAAATTAAATTTAATGAACTTAAGCCTAATTAAGAATATTGAAAATTTGGATTAAAAACCATAAATAGTTCAACAAAACAACCACAATACTAATTATTTTAAAAGCTAAGGCACGAGCTCTGTGTGATCATTTGTCCTTCAAGTTGTGCTGAAAAAGGCCAACAAGAAAAAGAAGGACGAAAATGAAAAAACAAAAAAATGTAATTTGGACTTCAAGAAGAATTCTTGACAAAAGTACGAAAAAACAGAAGTAAGGAAAAACATGTAAAATCAATTAAAATGCATTAAAAAAAAGAAGCAAATTTCGATCTTCTAAAGGTTAAAATACAATTTGGTTTAAGGATTGATGTATGACTATTGACGTCAGCAGTCGTCGATGGCTGCGAGTGTAATGCTAAGTTCACACTTAGGTTTTTAAATGCGTTTAAGCAAAATGTTGATTTAGCTAATCAAAGCCGTTCACATTACATTTGAGATGATTAAGATGACAGATGATTAAGAAAAAAAAAACACACAACAAACACACAAAAAAACAACAAACAAATTTATATTTCTTTAAAGTATTAAAAATGGATAAAAACACTTTTATAAAGTTATCAGAAGATTATTTTAATCACTTTAATGATGAAATTGTGAAAATTTATGAATTATTTAGTGAAAAAAAAAATAAAAACATTAAGCAGAAATCTTGGCCGGTTGTACACGATCATGTCGGCGATTCTACATTTGAGGTATGTTCAGTGGATTCTATGTGATTTATGAAGTGATTTAGTTGTAATCATGTCAATTTGAAGTGATTAACAAATCACTTCAATGTATGGGTAATCATCTCGATTTTGAAGTCATTAGAGCTTAATCACGTTCGAACTGCTTAAGCGCGTTTAAGAAGCCAAATGTGAACATACTATAAGACGGCAAATCCCTCTGAGGAGATCGAGTGGTTGCGAACAAAACAAGAATGAAAAATTATCAATAACAATTTAAAAAAAATTTCATGTTGTAAATATCCTTTCTTCATAAAAATAATTTAATGAAATTAAAATTAAAAATATTAAAAATTTAATTTTTAATAAAATATTTTTATGAAGAAAAGAATCCTACAACATGAAATTAATTAAAATTTATTGATAATTTTTCATTCTTGACTGACCTGGGAATCGAACGCAGGTTTTCACGGACAGGTTGCCCTGACATGTTTCGATAGTAACCACGCTAACTCTTCAGAGGGGTGGTCATGCTTTTTTTAAATATTTGCGTCATATATTTGTTTAGTGTGAATTCACCTTTAGTCGCTTATATTCATGTTTTGTTTTTAAATAAAATTTATGATTAAAATGAAACTGTACACTTTCTTAAGCTGGGATTAGTGTCGGAAACTTTTTTCTGCACTTTTTAAAAGAAAAAAAAAAGATTAAAAGAAAAATAAAACAAACAATATTTTATTTATATAAAAGATTTATTGTGTACTCTCTTAAATATGCTTCTTTGTGAGTTATAAAATAATAAATAAAATATTTTTTTCGTAATTTCTTTTTGTCTTGTCTCAATATTTTCCTTTTAGATAAATATTTCAAGAATTTAGACAGAATTATTAAAAGTATAAAGAAAATTGCAATGCAATACATAAGAGATAATATTAAAAGTATCTACAAAATTACTTAAAATTCTTTTAAGATGAAGAGGGTTATTTCTTAAATTTCTTAAAATATTTAATAAATTTTTTTTTTATTTAAATTTTACAAAATTAGTATAAAAATATTTTTGAAGTAAAATTACTTTCTAAGTTTCTTTTGTCTCAGAATTTTCAACCATTCCTTAAGAAATATTATGGCTTATGGAACTTGTATCGTGTGATTTACTGTGTAAAGAAACAAACAAGCAATCAGGCAGAGTCATAAGTCCTCATTTTGAACAACTGATTATAATCGAAAAAGTCCCTTACATGTTTAACAGAATCGTGTTATGGTTGCTCTAAATTTTATTTATGATTGTGACACATCTTATATGTAAGAGTATTTCAGTTCTTATAGAATTTATTCAGAAAAGGATAGGACACAACATTTTTTAAACTACGAGCTGTACCCGGTGCGCTTTGCTACCCCCATTAAAATAAAATGAATAAAATTTTGTCAAACTGGTCTCGTGTTATAACGAAGCAAATTGTAGAAAATTTAGATACTTCTAATATTATCATTCTCCAGATATTTAGACATTTATCATATTCTTGTATAGAAGTTTACAACCTCACTTTTTCAGATCAGCTCGTTTTATGACAGATGTTTAGTATCGATTAGGGTATTCAGTCGATTAATTCTTTATACCGATTAATCGAATAATAATAATATATAGTATTTCTGTTAAATGTATAATTTTTTTAAAGGTTTAAGTCAAATAAACAAACCAGATCTCATGTTAAGTGAGTAATTTAGCTTATATTTTTTTTTTAAATTTTTTCGAAACAATAAAATAATTTATTTCGCAAAAGAAAAAACGACAAAGGTATGCTAATTCAAAGATTTAGATTAATTTATCGGTTATGTTCTAGAAATCGAAATGAGATTGAAACCGAACGATAATTTAAATTCAATTTCTATTTACAAAATGACCGTAGTTTTTCGTGGTTTTAAGTTTTGCTTTTGCAAAATTAATAGAGACTTTAAGAATGAAGTTGATAAAATGGAATATTTTTATGAACTTTCATTACAGGGTCTTTGTTAAAATTTGCTTGATTTTAAATCCACTTCATTTCGATTTCTAGAACACGCACGTATTTTTTAGCAAAATACTTCATGCGTTTCTTTCTTTAGAATGGGTTTGGTTTAAAAATATTGTCTGAAGAATAAATCTAATAATGCTAGATGTAACAGGTGTCCAAAAAGTATTAACGTAAATTTTCTTCAACAATTTCACTTACTCACCACTAACACAGTGACTATAACATCCCAGTAAAAAAATTTTGGGTTTTTTAAAGCACTTAAGAGAAAAGGCACATAATCGAGCTTTTATACAGCAGTAAATGATAATGAATAAAATATACAAAAAAGCCGCTATTTTAGTGCTGACAACGAAGAAGGTTTTAAAGCGAAAAAAATTAAAAAAAATATATTATTGTTTACGAAAATGATTGAAAACGGCATTTAATCAAGTAAAAGCGAAAAATTAATGAAAATGTTAGCTATTAAAAAAGCACTTTAGTAGTGCTTTGTTTGCATGTTAAAAGAAGGACTTATTGTCAGCAGAAAATAGTCCTCCAAACCGGGAACAACCCATACAAAAATCAGCAATCCTATCAGCAGGTTTGAAGCGATTTGAGATATATACATAAAACCTGCTTCTTTTGGAGCACATTTTTTACTGCGATAGTAGTTAAAGAAGATGCTCCACCAACAAAATCAAAAGGGGCTGCAAGTGGTCCAATGAATAAATATTTCAAACAAGACACTTCAATCGATTTTCTAGAGCAAATAATTTGCCGAAGCATATCAGGAAGTGGAATGTCCGTGAAAAGTTTAAAAAATCCAAATTTATGTTGACGCTTTTAAAATCTAAGTGAAGCAACAATTTGGAGCTAAATTGAAAAGTTTTATATAAAAAAGAATCTTTACTCAAGTACTAATTTTTCCTAAAATTATCGAAAAAAAAATCTCGTAATTTATAAAATTTCTTGATTTACAATTATTCGATTAATCGATTAATTTTAAAATTTTATTCGTTTAATCGAATAAGTTTAAAATGACAAATATTGATTAATCGTTTAATTGAACGAATTTTAAATATTTCTATTGATTTTCTAAAATTTTTTGTAAGAAGATAATTTTATAACGTAATTTAGAAACTGTTAAATGATGTTTGATCTAGCTAAATGTTTTGCAAAAGCAAATAATTTTTTAATAAAACTAGTGTTTACGTATAGGAGGTCAAATATTTAATAGGTGTGCAAATAGATTTACTAATTTTAATTTTTGTTTGTGTTAACAAATAAGTACTGTTTTATTAAAAGTAGAATTTTGTCTAGAACTTGAAGAATGCCAGTGCATTTTTAAAAAACTAATTTTCAGATCCCACTTTGATTCTAGATCAGACCAAAAATATTTGAAATTTATTTTATACTTTGAAATTCTTTATTTTTTTTTGCAAAACGTTTTGGAATTTTTTTTTTAATTTAACGGGCTATTCTTCCTTCCACATTGTTAATTAAACTTTCTGCAATATCAATTAATTTGATTTGAGTATTAAGTGAAGTAAATCCCTCCTAATTAGTTATTGTTCCACCAATATACGGATATATTTTATTGGAAAGTAAAAATTCTAATTGGCTTTCGATGTTATTTGAATTTAATATTTCTTTTACTTTTTTTAATTACATAATCACCGGATCAACAAGCTCTTCTGACATTCTAAAATCACTCAAAGGTTCTAGCCAGGCTCCCATCTTGTTACTACTGGCTGCGGTGAAAGGGGAATCAAGGGATAAATTTCATTAAAAAGTGAAATATTATCGAATTGGCTTCTTATTTCCTCTGCAACGCGGTATAACCCGTGTGCCAAGCAAGTAACTTGTAACAGTATTGGATAAAGTATTTTAAAACCATTTAATGTGCTGCATCGTTTTAAAATAGATGCATCTTTTACCAAAATCTTGTAATTAAAGCAAAGCTCCAAAAGAATTTATTCATTTATTTCAAAATTTTTTTTGTGTATATATATACATCTTTTCCTTTAAATAACCCCAAACAAAGAAGTCCAACGGTGTCAAATCACATGATCTTGGCGGAAAATGTGTATCGCCACCACGTGAGATAACACGGTCATTTAATTTGCCGCGCAAAAGAGCCATTGTTTGGTTAGCTGTGTGGCAAGTGGCACCGTCCTGTAGTAACCACATATCGTCCACATCCATATTTTCCATTTCGGGCCATAAAAAGTTCGTTGTCATCTCACGATAGCGAACACCATTCACAGTAACTGCCTGACCGGCCTGTTTGGAAAAAATACGGCCCAATGATGCCGCCAGCCCATAAACCGCACGTCACTCTTTGTGGGTGCATTGTTTTTCGACAATCACTCTTGGATTATTATTCGCCCAAATGCGGAAATTCTGCTTATTGACGAATTCACTGAGGTGAAATGTGCCTCATCACAGAAGATGATTTTCCTCGAAAATTTATCATCCACTGTTGCCATTTCTTTTTTTTTATTTTTATTTTTATTTAATTGATTAAATCTTTGGATATGAATCCTTACAGACTACAAGATTTTTTATATTACAAGATTTTATATAAAGGCATTATTAACGAAAAAAAAATTTTTAAGACATATTAAGTATTTAAAAACACGATAATATTGCGTTAAATTACATTAACATTAATAGAAAAATCGATTAAGTTGTACAATTTATTGAAATTTTTGCATATTCTCCCCAAATGATTAGCATCAGCATAATATGTTTGAACAATAGGAAGGTGCAGAGGTATAAGGTGTCGGGTGAAACGTCGTGGAATATTAAAATTTATATTACGAAGAAAGAAGTCGGAGAGAACATCGCCATTAAACAAATTAATTAATAATGCCACATTTAGCATAGTCCTTCGGCTTTTTAAGGTAGTAATTTAATTAATGATAACCTCGCAGTATACGAGGGAAGATTTCCAGCATTACGACCAAATGACCTTCTCAGGCAGAATAAGAGAAACTTATTTTGAACAGATTCTATTCGGTCTATGTGCAAATTAATTTCTGACTCTAGTTGATACCCCTCCATGAAATAGTGTAGCTTGGATGTGCAATTTCTAAAAAATCGCATGTGCTTGCATTTTTTAAGTTTAGCTCCATTTGGTTATATTTACACCATGCGTAAAAACTAGTTAAATCCTGCTGCAGATACGCCCCATCTGAATTGTAGCTGACCGCCATTCTGAACATTGGAGACGTTTGGAATGGTCAAGAGGCCTTAGTTTTTGAGTCAATTATACCTTGTAAGCATGTCAGTCTTTATGCATAATATTCATCAACGACGAGCGTGAGAGGTGCAATTGTTGGGCACGACGACGAGTTGAGGTGGACGGCTCTACAGCCACACTATCGCGAACAGCAGCAATATTTTCTGCAGTACGAGCTGCACGAGCATCTCCTACAGACCCGGTTTGCTCAAATTGTTGCACGCTTTTTCCGACTGTACGCAAATTTGAACGATTAAATTGACCGAAAAAATCACGAAGTGTACAATATGCATTTTTATTTTAACTTTAACGCGTTGCTCGTTTGTGTACCTTCTCATGGTTTAAATTGAGTTAGTCTGAAATTAGGAAATGTCAAATGAAATGCAGAAAAAAACTTGACGTTTAGGTGTGCTTCACATTCAACATCGGCCAAACTCAACCCCTCTTTATGAGCAAAAAATAGTTATTTGGAATTTCCTTTTTTGCATGCCATTTATTGCTGGTACACTTGAATGATGATTTGCCCATCTTCATATTTTTGTGAGTCCTTAACTACATAACATGAAACTCTTGCTCTAGGCTTTGCGTTTAAAAATATGGCCACCATGCGCATACGCCACTTTCCAAATTTATTTCTAAAAAGTAGATTTTTGTGCTGCATTCGTATACTTACTGCTGTAAGTAACTTGTTGTTGAGGTAAAAGTTTCTAAGTTTGCAATGGAAAATAAAGTCATTTCATTAATGAAATTTGTTGTTTTTTTATTTTTTTTTTTCTATTTTACATGTTCCAAAATGATTGATGAATCTGCATGCGGTCATTAGGAGAAAAAGGCATTCGCTTTTGAGACAGCCATTTTGAGATGCTGGTTTTATAGATCTTGCTGAATATTCTTTGCTTTTTATCGAAACATAAGCTTGCCTAGATTTTCGAAGATGTCATCTTAAGTTACCTTTTCCACAATTTTGGGTTTGTTTACTTTTTCTTTGATGACGAAGGTAGGATTCTAAATTATAAAATGTAACGAAAATGTATATTCAAATTAAGCAAAGTAATATGTATTATTGTCTTTCATTTGTGGAAGGTTTGACGCACAACGGTAGTCTTTGGATTAAGGATTTGTCATTTAGGTAAGAAACGTTCCAACTTTCATCAGCCGTAATGTGTTCATAAATCATTCTTAAAGCAGCAAAAATGTTAAACAAATATCTTAATAAGAAAAATAATTATAAAATACTTACTTGATTTCATCTGGCAGGCTTTAATGGGTTAAATAGGCAGGGGTTAAATATTGTTTTTTTTAATACTTCTATTACTGAATAAATAATTCATAATATTTTCCCCAAAAACAGAAAACAAATCTTTGCAAATTTAATCATCAAACTTATGTTTGTCCCGTCTTTATCAAATTAAGTCATACTATTCGTATCTACAAGAAGCACACACCCACTTAAACGTAGATATATATGATATGAAAAAAATAAGCAAAAACTGTTGATTAATATAAAAATAATAATAATAACGAAATTGAGTTATACACTCGTAGATAAAATCTTAATAAAGCAATCAATAACTATCTGCAACACCCGGCTCCTGAAACACACACACACACATTCATACCTCTATTATTCCCATGTCCTTCTGCCCTGTTATTTGAAGAATAAAACAAAATGAAATTAAATAAAAGGCTACAACAACAACATAAATATTAGGGTCTCGCACTTGATGACGTTTATATTAAATTAAATAACGTATTACTCTAATACACTAAATCAAAACGATTTTGATCAAAATAAAAGATGTACTTCCTGGACAATAGTAGACTTACTATTGTTGTAGAGCCAGCAATGAAATAAATAATAACAATAATAATGTTTGAAACAATATTGTGTTGAAAAGCCTTTTAACATTAAACAACTAGAGCAACAGCAGTAACAAAAATAATATTAATTGTATGAAAAATAAAGTAAAACAACATGAAAGGAAATAAAAGAAAAGAAAAGGAAAGGAAATAAACCAAAACCACACGAAATAAAAACTACACACGAAATTTCGATGAAAGGTTTGTTATTCACACTCACAAATTGTTTTAAGCCAAAAACAAAAGCTGCCAAGGATATTATTAACATTTAGGGAAAGTATCGATTGTTATACTTCTAAAAAGTTTACAGATTGCCCTCCTTTATGTCCTTAATATAACTCAGCCCTACAGCAATATGCTACTGCACGAAGTAATACTAACGGGTGTTTTTTTTTAGCTCAATAGAACTTCAAATTGTATAAAGCAAAAAAAAAAACATTTTATTTTTTTAAGTTTATCCAATATTTCGCTGCCACATAACCTGACCTTGAGCTTGATTTTAAAATAAGTAGAAATAAAATTAAAAGGTCGAAGAATATAGACTAAATAAATCATTTTATTTTTTTTTATTTTGAGAGACGAATACATGGCAATAATATTTTAAATTAATTACGAAAATATTAGCACCCGCATTCTGGACGCTCAATTTTGGAGCACCTTTTCGAGCAACAAAACTGGATGTAAAAGAGTCTGTGGGGTGTGTTGCGTATTAATCGCACTCCATATGCGGCATCACTGAAAACAATTTTGCGATTGATTTTCAAAGTAAGTTTTGATAATTTGGTAGCGTTCTTCAAGCGAAAATCTATTCACGATAATTTGCCAGATTATACTGAACATAAATGTCAAAAAGTGAACGCAGTATGACTCTATGTTGATTACCTTTTCGTAAGTTCCATCCACCTTAAAAAAATACACCCTTTATAAAAACAAAAATAAAAGTGCTATTTGCCTTTGTGTATATGTGTGTCCTTAAGTACTGTTATTACTTAACAGTTGTAAATCTGTAGGTGTTTTTTTGTTATAACGAAAAATATTCAATTATGTGTCAACAGGAAGTCCATCATTAAATTATGAAAAATATACAAAACATTGTTCTCAGGGGTGGAGAAAGCGAAATACAAGATTGAATATGATTTGTTATTATTGTATTACAACACTTAACACAACAAGAAACTAAAATACATGCAGACAAACACTAAACCCTTGGCACTGTTGAGCACTTGTGCTAGCGTAGGTGTATTAGAGAACTAAAATAACTTAAATATTGTAAAAATATGATATTGTTTGTAAATTGATCGATGCTCTGTAGTACAAGTGACATGAGAATCATTTGAGTAGGAAAGAAGTTCAATTACAATTGAAGGTACAAGGATAGACTATAAATAAATAATATAAAAAAGTTGCTTTAAATTATATTCCATACTAGCATTTATCCGCTACTTCGTTAGCGTCTTTTCTTTATTCGTGGACATATTTTTATGCCAAAGTTTATTTTTCTAGATTTAAACTTGCTTAAATTCTAGCATTTAACCCGGAACTTTAGTAGAACCAAAAAGCTAAAGAAAAATATCAAGTTTCCCGTATTTTCCTTTTTTGGGTACTATATTTTCCCCCCAATAAAGTATCAAACATTTCAGTATTGTAGTGGCACCCCATAATTTAGTACGAATATGTCAATGAATGGAGGAAAATGTTATGTAAAAAAGTACCAAAAATAGTTAAGATTTTTACCCCGTTAATGTTCGAATTTCGAAAAAGTACCAAATTCGTATTCGTATTTTTTTGATAAGTTTCGAATGTGGTATTAACTTTGTTTCTAAGTTTATTGGTTCAAAAGATAGAGGGGGTGGCAAAAAAGTACTAAAATTCAGATTGTACCCGTTGACTTCCTAATAGGGCCGAATTTCAAAAAAGTACCAGACACCTGTTCGCTTATTTTTCTAAAGAACAACGATAAGTATCGCAGTTTTTTTTTTGTATCTCTTTTAGTTTTGGAGATATAAGGTTACCGAAGTTACCCGTTTTTACCTTTTTTTACCCCCTAAACATTGGAATTTCAAAAAATCCCGTATTAGTGGATCGATTTGGGGAGTCGAAATTTCAAGTTTCTACACTCACAATATTATTACAGTAACGGACTGTAGTTTATTTAAGAAATATTCCGTTCAGTCATTTTTAAATAAATAAACATTTAAAATTCCAAGCAAATTTATTTTTAACTGATTCTAACAGTTATTCAAAAAACTAAGTGCATATTAATACGAATTTTCAGTTGCAGTTAATATTGTCCGTTGATTGAGTTAAATTCTTCTTTATGTTAAAGTAAATAAAAATGTAATTTAAAGCAACGAAAAGTTCATTTAATTTTTACTGTCGAAAATTCAACCGCGAACTCCGCAAAAACAAATTAATATTCAGTTATCTTATATAAATTAATTGTCAAAAAATTAACTACATATTCCGTAAAAACAAATAAATATGCAGTTATTTTATAAAATTTTACTGTCAAAAATTAAACACCATATTCAGTAAAAACAATTGAATATTCAGTTATTTTATATAATTTTACTACCAAAAATTAATTTTTACTTATCTAAAAAAATGATTTGCTTGTTTTGTGTAAGCAATTCCCATTTTCTATTTGTTAAAATAATTTAGTTAAATACATCAAATTTTAAAAGTAAAATAATTGCGAAGCCATATCGGTCATGCTGCTGGTGTCTTATAATTGAGAGTTCTTCTGTAAACAACGTGGTCAGTACAACAAAAGTAAAACAAACGTGTGTAACTGGCTAAGTAAATAAAAATATTCTCCCTCTCTCGCTTATAAGAAAAACAAGCGGACAGGTGTCTGTCTGGTATTTTTTAGAAATTCGGCTCTTTTGTGGAGTAAACGAAAATTTAATAAAATAACTGAATATTTAATTGTTTTTACTGAATATGGTGTTGAATTTTTGACAGTAAAATTTTACAAAATAACTGAATATTTATTTGATTTTACGGAATATGGTGTTGAATTTTTGACAGTAAAAATTAAATGAACTTTTGGTTAAAAATAAATGAAAAATAGGTAGACCGGTTTTTAATTGAACTTTCATTTATTTTATATTACAATTTCAGTTAATTTTACGTACATAATATTGTGAGTGTAGGGCCAGTGGTTTGGGCTGGGCGATGATAAATGAGTGTGTCAGTCAGTCACTCAAGCAACTCTTTTATATATTCCATATTGGCCGTAAAAATAGGTTCTCGTCATTGTTTTTTGCCAAAAATGTCCATTTATACAGTAAGAGATGGTTAAAAAGAAAATCAGATACAAATATATTTCTCTTTAGGGAAAACTTCTAACGAGTTTCAATGATTTAACTTAACAATTTCATTTTTGAAGAACAATTCTTTGCAAGTGTAACCTATTTGGGACCCATGGGCCATCATGTCCGCCAGAACATATTATGAAATTAAGTTTAAGTTTCATATAAAAGTTATTTGTGCCGAATATTATTTAGATTTTTCATCTATATGAAATTTGTTGGCCTTTAAGTGATTTAAGGAAGGGGGTTTATATGGAAACTATGGATACATTTCTAACATTTGTAAGAAAGTTATGGCACTAGAAGCTATTTTCGGGAGTAGTATTTGTATGGGAGCTATGGCCAAATATATGCTGGTTCCAATAAAATTTGGAAGATGATTTTGATTGTAATAAAAAAGGTTGGGCCAAATTGAAACTAAATACCAACATAATAAAACGGTTAATGGACACAAAGGCCTTATTCCGGGAAAAAGCTTGTACGGGGGCTATGCGAAATTATAAATCGATTCGCCCTATTTTCAAAAAGTTTTGCCCTTTTTTAGTGGGTATAACCAAATTTCATCGAATTATCTCCATAATCGTTACCTGGACTTTGCTCACAAGGTAATTGATTCTGGGTCGAATGGCATACATAAAGGTGTGTCTAGGAGCAATATTAGTGTTACAAACATCAGCACAAATGCAGTGTGGGTATAAAATTGCGAAATATTTATTGAATAATATTGATAGAGTCGTTCTCTCTTCTTTTTGTAAAATACTTACGTTTAATTTTGTTTACATGCGCAAAATATATCGAATACTTTGAAAAAGTAAAAAAAACGCCAATTTCTGCAAAATTGCGAGATAGGTAACAGCTCTGCTCTTACAAAGTACCCGAATGCCCTTTACCATTATTCAGTATAGAGCCTGAATAAGTCCTACTACAGTCTAATCTCGTTCATATACTTAATTTCTTTCATAGAAGCTCAAGTTTCCTAGTGTCTAGTATTCATGCTTTTCTAAAAGCAAGAGCATCCAAAGGAACGGAAAGCTCTATGAGAACAAACCCCCTGGATTTAAATCAAGGCCACTGCCACTACGTAATTGCAAAAGATTTTTTTAGCAATAACAAGTGCAGTACCCATGTTCTGTAACTTTAATGAAAACTTCTCGCATCGAAAAGATTTGAAACGAAATATTTCATCGTTTCTTAAAAAGTTGGAAAAAAGTGTATCTGTAACCCATGTCGAAAACTATCAAAAGAGATTACGTCGTTATAAATGTCATAAAATTGCACTCGAAGCCGATGTGACATTGCAGACGTTGAGAACGCCAGCAACACATATCGTTGACAGCGACCAAAATTAACTAAAATTGAAAATTTTTCAACGACGGAGGCGAAAATACAGCCGCCGGCTTTACCTTATAATGTAAATTACGACTTAAATGTTTGTTGTTTACAAAATTGCTTTGAAAACATTCGTTTATTTTTTAAAAATGTTTAAAGCAAAAAAATTTAAGAATGAAAAAATATGCCAAGATCAAAATACTTACCGATTCCGTGTTATTACTTATTTCATTTTTAATATATTTTTGCTTTAAAATTTTTCTCAGCCCGTTTTATTCGTAAGAGTATTTAAAAGTTTAAGCCGGAAATTTTCTCACAAAAATTTACAGACACACTTTTTCTGTAAATTGGCGAGTAAATTCCTTACGTGACAGTGCTAACAGACGCAGTTAAGTTAGAAAAACAGTTGTTTGTTCAATTTATGGAATTTTTGTTTCATTTCTTAATTTTCAGTCGAAAAGTGCTCCGACGCGGAAGTTACAGAACATGGGCACAGGGCCTATAAATTTCTTTCAGCTTTAAGGGCACATGTACCTACATGAAATCTGGGTGGTAGCTTGTCTTCAGCAACCCAACGGCCAAACTAGGCAGCAAGCTCTGAATACATGTCAACAACTCGCTTGATTAAAAAACTTTTTTTTTAACTAGATTCGGCCAAGACAAGTAGAACTCGGACGTGTTTTTGCTTGGAATATAATGTCCACCAGTTTAAACGATTTTTATGTCCAGAAGAAGAGCACAATTGAAAGCGAAGGTTCTCATTGCTGACAGTAGGACATCCAATTCTATTGACTCCCTTGAAAACCGTCGTAGTGTGGGCTGTATTTGCCTTTTTTATCGTTACTACAATGGGTTTTGTTTTGATGAAATAACGGATCTGGCTCCCGAAACCGGTACTTTTTTTTTACTTAACACACGTTTTGCCTCAAGAGACCAACCTTTTGTTGTCGATTTTCCGGTGTCTGTTTCAAAGCTTTTCAGGGAAAATAAATTTCCCTCTCACTTTCAACATGAATAAGTTCAAGTCGGAATTTTACAAGCACCAATCCCTCTATCCTCCTTCCCATAACCAATGTTTCTATTTCCAACACAATGCAGTGCATTAGTAGAGGGTCATCCCTTGATGTCCTGAACAGATTTCAGCATTTAATTTGCAATCCAACAAACTACCTGTTTATTACAATATATTGCTACTCGCCCCATCTTTTCTCTGATGCACAAATAACCCCTTCTATTACTAAAGTTGCAACAGCATTTTCATTATAATTTAAAGTTTTTTGGCATCTGTTCACGTGGCAAATAATATTAAATTTGATAATCGTTTATAAATACTGGGGTTAATCTTTTCTTTGCCAAATATTCGTTGTCGTAAAACTAAAAACATGCTAGAAGCGTCAAGGGAGATTTCTTATAATAAGACAGCGAGTTATCAAGTAATTTTTGAAATAAAACACAGGTTTTGGGAAAGAATAATAAAAACTTTCAACATAATCTCCTTTAAGCCCTGTACACTTTGTCCAATGTTTCTCCAATTTTGTTATCCCTTCCAATTATAAAGATTTGTCGGGTTATCTAAATAGGTTTTTGTTTATGAGACGATTTCACTGTTAGAGTCTAATCTATATCCGCCAAGCCATTTCTTCTGGAAACAAGAAATAGTCACTTTAGCTGAATCCGGCGAATAAGACGGATAAGGGAGCAATCCGTTAATCCTAATTCATGGATTCTTGTCATGGAATGTTTAATGATCAAACGAAATTCAGTTTTTTTTAATTTAAAATCAATTCATGACATATTATACTTGCAATGACTGTTAAACAGAAACAAAATGACTCAGCTTGGCTTAGACAGGACTCTTTAAGTTAAGAGGCGGGAAATAAAAAAAATTTCTTGAAAAAATTTTTTCTTTTAAATTTTTCTTTTTTATTTCAATAACGAAATTATGTTTGTGTGAATAGGTTAATTTAATTCTTCGGATACTAAATACTGTTGACAGATGTTTCATATTCTGCATAGAGAATATTTTATTTTACTCTTAACAAAATACCGCAATTGTTAAAAAATGGGAGTATCTATATGAATGTCACAAAATTGTACACTCAAAAGAAAAATCAATACATTCGTACTCAAATCAATCCGAGGCGCGTACGGTGAGTACAAATTTTCATGAATAAAGTACAGAAAAATTGATTTAAGTACGGATTTTCAATCGAAAAATACTTAAATTATCCATATTCAATCCCGATTTCATACTTGAAATAATCCGAAAATGAGATTGATTTAAGTAAATCTACTATTGAACCAATCTTAAATGCCCGTGATTGAAGTATTTATTATAAGTCCCAAATTCGTACTTGAAATTAACCAAAAGTGGAATAAGAAGAAGAATTTTATTATGATTGATTTACTTGCCCGATATATAACTTACAGAATACTCCAGCATCATTCTCGATAGGACTTTTACTTTAAAAACTTTATGTACAGCAAGCAAGACCTCCCAATCATTTTCGTAAACCATAATATGTTTTTATACTGTTCGACTTAAAACGTTCTTCGTTGTCAGCACTAAAATAGCAGCTTTTTTGAATATTTTATTCTTTATCATTTACTGGTGTATAAGATCTTTCTTGTTGGAGCGCTCGATTATGCGCTTTTTCACCTTAAAAACCCCAAATTTTTTGGGAGCAAAATGTAGGTATTTGTTATTTATGAACTTATATCTCAGCCATTGATAAAAACAATCGGGCTGAATTTTAATAGCAACCTATTCCGTGCTATTTGTGATATAAATATATAACAACTTAAATTTTATCATAAATAGGGTATTTTTAAACCACATTTCAACATACACTTGGACAAACAAAGTGACGGACGGAAATATTCAAGTCAACTCTAAGAAAAATATTGTAGAAATTGAAGTGGAATGACCAAGTAATTTAAGAAACAAACGTTTAATATACACTTTCTACCAATGGTGTAGGGTATGAATATAGACAAGTTAATCTTTGCCTCACTATTTAGGTGACTTTCCTCTTTTTTCTCGCTGAAAATTCTTCGGAGAGCGGATATTTTAGGACGAAAAATCCAGGAAAAAACTCTAAGTTATAAATTTATACACCATTTTATATCTCATTACAAAAAAAGGTTTTGAAACTTCGTTAACTTATTCAATTGGATTGTGATTTCTCACGTTACGTTATCAAACAGTTTAAATTGTTTTTCAAAAAATAATTTATATATTTTTTATTTTTTTTTTTTGTACTTTGGTTTTAAGCGCAATTTAATGAAAGATAGGAAAAATTTAAACAACATGGGTCTAAAACGCAAGATTAATTGTATGGTGGCGTAACGTGACAGTTCTATGGAAGTGCCCATATGTACATATGTATAAGGCTTATTATTAGAATATATGCATTTGTATGTACTAACACCCACTTAAATGGTTGTTTCTAAAACTTCCAACTTGTTTTCCATCTTTTATTTTTTTTTTACATTTTCTTCATTTTTATTTAGTTCTCGTTCAATTTTTTGTAGTGCTATTTTCTTTATTTTTATTGTCAAAAAATAATAATGATTTGTGTTTCTTACAATATTCTTCCTTAAGAAATAAATAAATAAAGAAAGTTTTTCATTCACACACAGCATGAACGGATGAGTAGATAAATTTTACAAGACAAATATCATTTTCTGTTTGCAATATTAAAATCTGTAAGATATTTTTTACACGCACACAAACATGCATAAATTCTAAAAAATAAAAAGGAGAAAACAAACATATAAAATAATACTACAAATCATATTGTATGTATTTTTTTTTTTTTTTTTGTGAATTGGAAATGCAGTAGAGTCCCGATAATTCGTAAACGCAAGCGGCCAGAAGTTGCCCTACAAGAAGAGAATGAGCTAGTTGTCACTTTTTTCACGTTGGTGTTAAGAAAATGATAGAATGAAATGACCGAAATCAAGTTTTCTGTCATTTCTTTCTATCATTTTCTTAACACTAACGTGAAAAAAGTGACTACTCGCTCATTCACTTCTTGTAGGGTTGTTTACCAATCACAGAGAATTTTCGATTTAACGGAAGTTCAGTTTAGAATTAACTAGCGAGTGTTGCATTAGAACGAATAAAAAAAAAGATACAAAAAACAAGTTTTCATTAAAACAACGAATGCTATTTTGTAAATCATTGTTGATTTTTTCGCGTTGCATTACGAATTATGAGAGGTTAAACAGATATTGTATTAAAAAGAGTACGAATTAATGAGGGGACCGAAATCTTGGAAATTATTGCGATTTTACTCGATTTTTTGTTGGTTACGAGTTATTAAGACTTTCTACTAAAACTGGTACGAATTATCGTGGTTCTACTGTATTTGTTTAATAATATTTCCTGTTAAAAATATACAATGAACACACAAATCCAAGTATCATTAATTTCTACTGTTGTTCAAGGGAGTCTATACATAAGTACATACGCAAATAAAATTTTAATTATAGAAAATGTCTATATTAGCACCGTGGACATGGTAGCAGCTGGTAGCGTGCGACCTGTTCTATCTTTAGGAAAAATCAAGACAAATTTCTAGAAAGTAATAAAGTCATATTTAATAAAAAAATTTGTGGCTAAAAATAAACCAAACGGAAACATTAATAATTCTGGAAATAATGATTTCTGGTGTTAATGAAAAGCAGCTTGGCTTACTTTAAGTACGAGTCGTACTCAAAAATTCAAGTACGAATAACAATAAAACGTAATCTAAACAATCCTAAATAAGTATAAAAGTATTTAAGTATAAAATACTTAATTTGTCCTGAGTGTTTCTGTGTAGGTTAGGTTACATTGGCAGCCGTGATCAAGCACAGCTCACGTGGGTCCATTAATTAGTTCCCGTTGTGTTACCATGTCACATCGTCTCCCATGTATCCTAAGTTATCTGGCTGCTAGTATTACCACGCAGCCATCCGGTTGATTCAGTAAAGGAGTGGATCCTGTTTACATCAACATCAGAGAGACAAGTTTTGTCCCCAAGGGCTCTTCGACCAAACATTTCGAGTCTTAGATCTCCGAATGCCGGGCAATTACAGAGAAGATGTTCCGTTGAGTCTTCCTCCTCCTCCTCGCCACAACTTCTACATAAGTCATTGTAAGGGAGCCCCAGCCTCTGGGCGTGCCTCCCAATGGGCCAGTGGCCAGTTATAACCGCAATCAGGTTTCTAAGATGATGTCTGGACAGCTGTAATGCCCGCCGTGTCCTTTTCTCATCTATGATGGGCCAGATTTTCCTGGTTTCCCCACAGGTTGTTTCATCGTGCCACCTCTGACTGGCGATAATATGAAACTTGTGCGCTATAAGTTGCTTACTCCTGGGGAGTGAAGCACCCACATTATATGTTGAACCGTCTCGATTCAAGGTGGTGCCTGCATACGCCAACGAATCCACCATGCAGTTCCCCAGTATGTCCCTATGTCCGGGGACCCAATTAATGGTGACCAGTGAATGTCTCGCTATTTCCTCCAGAGACATCCGGCATTCTCGGACAATTCTCGATGTGATGAACACATTCTCCAGGGATCTTATGGCCGCCTTGCTATCGGTAATAATGTGAATATCCCTTCCAGATATTTCACCGTACCGGATGCGTCTCGCGGCTGTGTGGATGTCCATTTTCTCGGCCTTGATGACACTGCAGTGGTCCGGCAGCCTTATAGGAATGCTCCAGTTTAGCTGCTCGGAGTATATGCCAGAACTGACACCATACAGTGTTTTAGACCCGTCCGTGAAAATTTGAATCGCATTCGCGGGAGTTTGTAGGTCATCATAGTCGACCACGTTATCCAAAATGCTTACCGTGAAGGCAGGATCAAAGATTGGCTCGGGTGTGACATAATCAACATCCATGTGCCAATTAATTTCTTTCAGAATGTTAGCATGTCCGATATTGTAATCCCTCCATGCTCCGGTGGCCCTTAGTCTTACCGCCGCAGCCAGCCAGCCAGCCAGCCTTTTAGCCAAAATGTCTGGTGGTAACCAGTTTAAAATCGTAAACAGTGCCTTAGAGGGGGTTATTCTAATGGCACCTGTTACCGCTATCGCCACCATTCTCATTGTACGTTCAAACCTAGTTTGCTGACTCTTCACCCTCAGCGCCGGCCACCAAACAGCCGCCCCGTAGAATAGAATGGGTTTAATGACACATTCGTATAGCCAGTATACACTCCTTTTGTTAATTCCTCAGTTTAGGCCAATGGCCCCTTTGCAGCAATATAATGCAGTTGCCGCCTTATTATTCCTAGAAATCGTGTTCATCCTTCAGTTCAGTTTGCTGTCCAATATTAGCCTAAGATACTTGGCGCTGTCAGACATTTGCAGTGAGACCCCTTTATCCTCGGGGTATCAAATTCGGGAATTTTGTATCTCCTTGTGAAAAGTACCAGTTCCGTTTTGGCAGGATTTACATCCAGTCCACATACCTGGCACCATTTCGTTAGGACGTCCAATGCGGACTGTTTCTGTGTAAAAACAACAATATTTTGATCCTGCAACATTCTGCAAACTATCAAATAAAATCCCCTCATATAACTGGTCTTCCATTAAAAAATAATTTTCCAATTGTTGGCACATGAACACATTTTGCTATTCAAAACTTAAATTCAATTTAATTCAGTACAGCAGTTTTCGACTGGTGACTATATGAGCGGAGTTCAGTGTTTGGTGCAAATGGTTTCGCAAATGCAAAATTTTGTTGCTCGTTTATGAAATCTAATGGAAACTCTCTCTCTGTTGCTATTTTTCTAGCACAAAAACAATTTACAAATTCTTTTAACTTGGACACACTTCTGCTGTTGAAATTTTCAATATCACGTAAATTTTCTTGAAGTTTCGAATGGCCCGTTGCTATTTTTCTAGCACAAAAACAATTTACAAATTCTTTTAACTTGGACACACTTCTGCTGTTGAAATTTTCAATATCACGTAAATTTTCTTGAAGTTTCGAATGGCCCGATTAAAATTAATATTTTGATTCTTCAACACTATGTAAACTTTCACATGAAATCCTTTTCCTTAAGTCGTATTTTGTTTTCATCGCAACAGCAGCTCTTCACTTGTTAGCACCAACAACAGCAGCAGCATATGTTTTATATTCGCTTATTATTGTACGAGTAATATAAATGATAGAACTGTTTTTGAACTTGTACATTAGACTGGCCATAGCGTTATATAGAAAAAATTAAAAATGTTAAATCCAAAAGTTTTCGCACTGAAAAATATGAGGTTGGAGATAACAATAATTATGCATATTTTTTTTTTTTTTTTTTTAATTCCGAGTACCTCCGGGTTAAGCCCAAACTTTTATTACATTACCCATTTGTCACTATTTTTGTTCCTGTTTGTATTTAACTAACAAAAAAAAACTGACTTTATGTTCCCAACTGAATTTCTTCGATACCTTTAATTATTACTTTCAAAAGATTTTGTTATTCGTGCTTAATTCCCAGTTTTTATTATTGATAAAAACACTTGAAATTTATTGTTGATGGGATAAGCTATTCCTATGCGCATTTCACTGGCTGCTTAGGCCAGATCATCAGGAAACTTCATCCATAAAGATTTTAGAAAAACTAAAGATATTAAACCAAATAAAACTGTTAAGCGTATAAGACTTATAGCAACAGTTCTACTTGTTATAATATCAAAGCTTAAACAAAACACATCAACAATAAACAGTGGGTTTATCTCATCTTACATTCCCCACTACAATTAGTTGAAATTCTCTCAACATTAACTGTAGTTGTAAGTAGGTTAAGAAAAACAAAATAAAAACAACAACAACTTTAGAAAAGATGTTGCCAATTAAGTGTTTTTTAGGCGGTGCACTTGCCTGTTTATTATCAAAAAGTAATTTCAGTTTTTGGGAATACAAAATTTTAATTTCAAAAGATTTTGTTATTCGTGCTTAATTCCCAGTTTTTATTATTGATAAAAACACTTGAAATTTATTGTTGATGGGATAAGCTATTCCTATGCGCATTTCACTGGTTGCTTAGGCCAGATCATCAGGAAACTTCATCCATAAAGATTTTAGAAAAACTAAAGATATTAAACCAAATAAAACTGTTAAGCGTATAAGACTTATAGCAACAGTTCTACTTGTAATAATATCAAAGCTTAAACAAAACACATCAACAATAAACAGTGGGTTTATCTCATCTTACATTCCCCACTACAATTAGTTGAAATTCTCTCAACATTAACTGTAGTTGTAAGTAGGTTAAGAAAAACAAAATAAAAACAACAACAACTTTAGAAAAGATGTTGCCAATTAAGTGTTTTTTAGGCGGTGCACTTGCCTGTTTATTATCAAAAAGTAATTTCAGTTTTTGGGAATACAAAATTTTAATTTCAAAAGATTTTGTTATTCGTGCTTAATTCCCAGTTTTTATTATTGATAAAAACACTTGAAATTTATTGTTGATGGGATAAGCTATTCCTATGCGCATTTCACTGGTTGCTTAGGCCAGATCATCAGGAAACTTCATCCATAAAGATTTTAGAAAAACTAAAGATATTAAACCAAATAAAACTGTTAACTGTTTTCTTAACCTACTTACAACTACAGTTAATGTTGAGAGAATTTCAACTAATTGTAGTGGGGAATGTAAGATGAGATAAACCCACTGTTTATTGTTGATGTGTTTTGTTTAAGCTTTGATATTATTACAAGTAGAACTGTTGCTATAAGTCTTATACGCTTAACAGTTTTATTTGGTTTAATATCTTTAGTTTTTCTAAAATCTTTATGGATGAAGTTTCCTGATGATCTGGCCTAAGCAACCAGTGAAATGCGCATAGGAATAGCTTATCCCATCAACAATAAATTTCAAGTGTTTTTATCAATAATAAAAACTGGGAATTAAGCACGAATAACAAAATCTTTTGAAATTAAAATTTTGTATTCCCAAAAACTGAAATTACTTTTTGATAATAAACAGGCAAGTGCACCGCCTAAAAAACACTTAATTGGCAACATCTTTTCTAAAGTTGTTGTTGTTTTTATTTTGTTTTTCTTAACCTACTTACAACTACAGTTAATGTTGAGAGAATTTCAACTAATTGTAGTGGGGAATGTAAGATGAGATAAACCCACTGTTTATTGTTGATGTGTTTTGTTTAAGCTTTGATATTATTACAAGTAGAACTGTTGCTATAAGTCTTATACGCTTAACAGTTTTATTTGGTTTAATATCTTTAGTTTTTCTAAAATCTTTATGGATGAAGTTTCCTGATGATCTGGCCTAAGCAACCAGTGAAATGCGCATAGGAATAGCTTATCCCATCAACAATAAATTTCAAGTGTTTTTATCAATAATAAAAACTGGGAATTAAGCACGAATAACAAAATCTTTTGAAATTAAAATTTTGTATTCCCAAAAACTGAAATTACTTTTTGATAATAAACAGGCAAGTGCACCGCCTAAAAAACACTTAATTGGCAACATCTTTTCTAAAGTTGTTGTTGTTTTTATTTTGTTTTTCTTAACCTACTTACAACTACAGTTAATGTTGAGAGAATTTCAACTAATTGTAGTGGGGAATGTAAGATGAGATAAACCCACTGTTTATTGTTGATGTGTTTTGTTTAAGCTTTGATATTATTACAAGTAGAACTGTTGCTATAAGTCTTATACGCTTAACAGTTTTATTTGGTTTAATATCTTTAGTTTTTCTAAAATCTTTATGGATGAAGTTTCCTGATGATCTGGCCTAAGCAACCAGTGAAATGCGCATAGGAATAGCTTATCCCATCAACAATAAATTTCAAGTGTTTTTATCAATAATAAAAACTGGGAATTAAGCACGAATAACAAAATCTTTTGAAATTAAAATTTTGTATTCCCAAAAACTGAAATTACTTTTTGATAATAAACAGGCAAGTGCACCGCCTAAAAAACACTTAATTGGCAACATCTTTTCTAAAGTTGTTGTTGTTTTTATTTTGTTTTTCTTAACCTACTTACAACTACAGTTAATGTTGAGAGAATTTCAACTAATTGTAGTGGGGAATGTAAGATGAGATAAACCCACTGTTTATTGTTGATGTGTTTTGTTTAAGCTTTGATATTATTACAAGTAGAACTGTTGCTATAAGTCTTATACGCTTAACAGTTTTATTTGGTTTAATATCTTTAGTTTTTCTAAAATCTTTATGGATGAAGTTTCCTGATGATCTGGCCTAAGCAACCAGTGAAATGCGCATAGGAATAGCTTATCCCATCAACAATAAATTTCAAGTGTTTTTATCAATAATAAAAACTGGGAATTAAGCACGAATAACAAAATCTTTTGAAATTAAAATTTTGTATTCCCAAAAACTGAAATTACTTTTTGATAATAAACAGGCAAGTGCACCGCCTAAAAAACACTTAATTGGCAACATCTTTTCTAAAGTTGTTGTTGTTTTTATTTTGTTTTTCTTAACCTACTTACAACTAAAGTTAATGTTGAGAGAATTTCAACTAATTGTAGTGGGGAATGTAAGATGAGATAAACCCACTGTTTATTGTTGATGTGTTTTGTTTAAGCTTTGATATTATTACAAGTAGAACTGTTGCTATAAGTCTTATACGCTTAACAGTTTTATTTGGTTTAATATCTTTAGTTTTTCTAAAATCTTTATGGATGAAGTTTCCTGATGATCTGGCCTAAGCAACCAGTGAAATGCGCATAGGAATAGCTTATCCCATCAACAATAAATTTCAAGTGTTTTTATCAATAATAAAAACTGGGAATTAAGCACGAATAACAAAATCTTTTGAAATTAAAATTTTGTATTCCCAAAAACTGAAATTACTTTTTGATAATAAACAGGCAAGTGCACCGCCTAAAAAACACTTAATTGGCAACATCTTTTCTAAAGTTGTTGTTGTTTTTATTTTGTTTTTCTTAACCTACTTACAACTACAGTTAATGTTGAGAGAATTTCAACTAATTGTAGTGGGGAATGTAAGATGAGATAAACCCACTGTTTATTGTTGATGTGTTTTGTTTAAGCTTTGATATTATTACAAGTAGAACTGTTGCTATAAGTCTTATACGCTTAACAGTTTTATTTGGTTTAATATCTTTAGTTTTTCTAAAATCTTTATGGATGAAGTTTCCTGATGATCTGGCCTAAGCAACCAGTGAAATGCGCATAGGAATAGCTTATCCCATCAACAATAAATTTCAAGTGTTTTTATCAATAATAAAAACTGGGAATTAAGCACGAATAACAAAATCTTTTGAAATTAAAATTTTGTATTCCCAAAAACTGAAATTACTTTTTGATAATAAACAGGCAAGTGCACCGCCTAAAAAACACTTAATTGGCAACATCTTTTCTAAAGTTGTTGTTGTTTTTATTTTGTTTTTCTTAACCTACTTACAACTACAGTTAATGTTGAGAGAATTTCAACTAATTGTAGTGGGGAATGTAAGATGAGATAAACCCACTGTTTATTGTTGATGTGTTTTGTTTAAGCTTTGATATTATTACAAGTAGAACTGTTGCTATAAGTCTTATACGCTTAACAGTTTTATTTGGTTTAATATCTTTAGTTTTTCTAAAATCTTTATGGATGAAGTTTCCTGATGATCTGGCCTAAGCAACCAGTGAAATGCGCATAGGAATAGCTTATCCCATCAACAATAAATTTCAAGTGTTTTTATCAATAATAAAAACTGGGAATTAAGCACGAATAACAAAATCTTTTGAAATTAAAATTTTGTATTCCCAAAAACTGAAATTACTTTTTGATAATAAACAGGCAAGTGCACCGCCTAAAAAACACTTAATTGGCAACATCTTTTCTAAAGTTGTTGTTGTTTTTATTTTGTTTTTCTTAACCTACTTACAACTACAGTTAATGTTGAGAGAATTTCAACTAATTGTAGTGGGGAATGTAAGATGAGATAAACCCACTGTTTATTGTTGATGTGTTTTGTTTAAGCTTTGATATTATTACAAGTAGAACTGTTGCTATAAGTCTTATACGCTTAACAGTTTTATTTGGTTTAATATCTTTAGTTTTTCTAAAATCTTTATGGATGAAGTTTCCTGATGATCTGGCCTAAGCAACCAGTGAAATGCGCATAGGAATAGCTTATCCCATCAACAATAAATTTCAAGTGTTTTTATCAATAATAAAAACTGGGAATTAAGCACGAATAACAAAATCTTTTGAAATTAAAATTTTGTATTCCCAAAAACTGAAATTACTTTTTAATTATTACCTTTCCAACGAGCCGCAATAGTCTGCTGATAAACTACAGATAATCTTGCCCGGAATACCCAAAAACCAAGGTCCAAAAAAAAAATTTATTTTTTAATTTTTTTTTTATTTTTTTTTTAATTTTTTTTTATTGCTGATAATATTATACTAATGAAGATTTATTGTGGGATGAAAAGTTTTTTCTGTAGTGCTCCACAACTTGAAGCAAATACTGCTTATCCTCTTCGTCGTATGTCAATGCCCGATTGAAATCTGTTATTAGTTTTATTGCTCTTTCTGCCGGGTCATTTACAACGGTTAAGTGTTGGCATATTCGTTTTGCGGTGCAGTATTCTTCTTGGTCCTTCCAAGTCGATGGATCCAATTTTCGTCAACATGATTGCCAAGAGCTTCAACCATTTTCCGCTTCACTTCAATAGATATAGTTTCATCGAAAAATCCAAGAGCCACCGCCTCTTCCGATAAATACCATAAATGGTTTTTGAATTTTGACAATAAGGCATTTGAAACATTTAGATCGAAATATGAAATAACGTCTTTAATAAATTGTAAATCTTGACGCGGTGCAGATACAGCGTTAACGCATCCGAACCAATACGAAACATAAATTCGCGTCAAGAAAATGCAAATGTTTCGAATGCCTTTCAGCTCGGAGGATGTCATCTTGAATTGTTCGCGAAGCAAAAAAATCTTATAGCAGTATATAGCTTTGGACATAAACCTTGCATGAATTGTTGCGGCAGGCAAACGCAACTGCGTAAAATTTGGTACTTCCTTACCAAGAAAAATTAGCGAAAGTTGCAACAACTCCTTATAATCGGCTCGCACATAATGAGATTTCAACGCCTCAAGACAAAAGTTCTTGTGCGTCTCTATTTCGGCTGCTGTTAAGTTTTTTTGCACTGCTTCATCCACTTCATTCACTCCACTCTTGAAAGTATTGATATTCATATTTTTCCAGTCTTTTGAAAAACGATTAAAGAGAGTGACTTCTGGTGCTGATGTTTTTCCGAAATTTAAATCAAACACAGCTTTAATAAGCAATTCGCTGATATGATGGCGACACGGTAGAAAAAGTAAATCGCGACCCAATTTACTTTCAAGCAAATATGCTGAGCCTTTTTCAATACCAGTGTTTGTAGATGTTGTGTCAAAAGCCACAATTTGCACTAAATTATCAATCTTCCATTTGCGTAGGAATTTTTCAATGCCTTCAGCAATATTTTCACCACAAGATTCTTCAAGTTTTGCAATGCCAAGGAGTTTTTCTTCGTTCTCTGCGGTTATAACGAGAGCCAATCGATCAACTTTGTCCTTGCCTTTCATATCTGGAAGCATTTTTCCATCCCAGTGCAAGACAAATACTTCAGGAATCTATGTTGAAATTAAATATTATGTTAATTTCCTTCAAGATATTTATTTATATTTAATTATTAAATATGTACCTTGAATTCATCTATGATCTGTTTCGCTTGTCTGCGCCGATATTCCTTTCGCATTGTTTGAAACGATGTTCGGTTAAAGACGAAATCTTCCACTTTTATGTCGTTTAAGTCAGGTTGCATTTCCTGCAACTTCCGCAAGACGGCTGTAATTGTAGCAGATGTTAAATGCATTGCATCGCGATCACAGATGCGGCATTTATCCATGCTTGCTAACATTCGATCATCAACGAAATGGATTTTTCCGCGGGATCGATGGATTCCTTGATGTTGGTCCTTCATAAAATCAACTTCCGGAGCTGAATTGTTCATTTCTACACCTTCGTATATAATAATTTCTAAGGAATCTGTATCAGACGCAGCCTCATCTTTGAACAAAAGGAATAATTAAAAATAACAATAAAAAAGACATTATATTGACCAATACCTAGAACTTCTTGTAACTCTTCTTCATATTTTCGCTTGCGCTTTTCTGATTCTTTTAGTAGCTTCGCTTTGCGTTCTTGTTTTCGTGACAGCTTCAAATCCTGGCCTGACATACAACCTGGCCGACCCTTTTCTCTTTGCAACAGAAGGAAATCTTTGTCCTCTTCAATAGTCATCGTTTCAAGTGCATCTGCAGCTGCGATATCAAATATATAATTTTCTATTTGCTTTTTGCCAAAATTCAAGAGTTGAATGCATTGTATTTTTTATGCTTGCCTTCACAGGGAGTTTTTGCACTCGGGTTTTATAAAAAAATAATTGAAGAACTTGCTTCATATTAGGCAACTTTGCGCCTTTCAGTTCACTTTCGCATTTTCCCACCAAAAAAATATCATTATCGGATCGTAGTTTCTTAGATGAGCTTGCCATTATAACTTTATATTGTTTTGTTTTATTTAATTTGTTTTAACTTATTATTCACTGCCCACTTGTTTCTCTTATCACTTTTACTTTAAAACTGCAAATTTTTCAAATTTTTGTAGAAAAAAGACAAAATAGTCTACCTGTTTTGAATGTTCTAGTAAAAAGTCATAAAACCACAAAATTCCGTTACATTTTTAAACATTTATTGCATGTGTTTTTTTTTATCAGAATGGTTGGAAATTTCCATAACCCTTTGACAAATGCTTAGACGTAAAATAAAAAATCATAAAAAATTATTTGAAGGTTAAGTTTTTCTTAGCAATTTTCTTTAAATGAAGAATGGCAAAAACAAAATGTATGTATATTTTTATGTTTGCAGAAAAAAGACAAAATAGTCTACCTGTTTTGAATGTTCTAGTAAAAAGTCATAAAACCACAAAATTCCGTTACATTTTTAAACAGTTATTGCATGTGTTTTTTTTATCAGAATGGTTGGAAATTTCCATAACCCTTCGACCAATGCATTGACATAATCTGATGCAACAACTGATCATAAAAAATTACTTCAAGGTTAAGCGTTTTTATTAATTTCCTTCAATGGTAACAACCAAACTTATTTTTTTACATGTAAAAACTGGCCTGCTTTGGATCTTTTAATAAAATGTTTACAAAAACATAAAACCAAAAATTCCATTAGGTTTTTACTACCAATTCACGAAAACGATCTAGCACAAAATTTGCCTAAAAATTGGAGCTTGTAGTTTATCATACCTTCTATTAAAAATATTTATGCGTATGAGCACAAATTATAGCGTATGAGCTGCAATTTGGAAGGACCAAGAAAAATACTGCACCGCAAAACGAATATGGCAACACTTAACCGTTTCGTTACAGATTTCGACGACGACGAAGAGGATAAGCCAACAAAAAGGCTTCATTAGTAAGTTATCAACAATAAAAAAAATTTTAAAAATTCACATATTTTTTTGGACTTTGGTTTTTGGGTATTCCGGGCAAGATTATCCGTAGTTTATCAGCAGACTATTGCGGCTCGTTGGAAAGGTAATAATTAAAGGTATCGAAGAAATTCAGTTGGGAACATAAAGTCAGATTTTTTTTGTTATTTAAATACAAACAGGAACAAAAATAGTGACAAATGGGTAATGTAATAAAAGTTTGGGCTCAACCCGGAGGTACTCGGAATTAAAAAAAAAAAAAAATAAAATATGCATAATTATTTTTATCCCCAACCTCATATTTTTCAGTGCGAAAAATTTAACTTTTCAAAAAAATTTCCACTATGGCCACTCTATTGTACATGTACAACAACATTTTCAATATTAAATCATAGTCAACGTGTTTAACATTAGTTTAAGTGGATGCCAGAATAGAAACGCTCTTGCACTCACTCCCTGTTCCACTCTAAAACAATCAGTGTAGTAGAGTGTGTAAATGGCAGACAACATCAAGCAGCAGAAAATTGAAATCAATAATTTTATTTAGGATGCCAACACTTCCTCGTATTTTACAAATTTGATCTGTCAATAGCAATAAAAGCATTTAATGGGAAGGTATCCCATAACAAAAAACATTTCTTAGTTTATTTTAATTTGCCTTGTACTTTTTATTAACACCGCCCTCTCTGTTATTTCTAACCAAACATAAAAAATATATATTAAACTGCTGTTTTTCGGTTGACCTTATTACAACTTTAAGATAGGGCAAATTGAAAAAAAAAGTACATTCTAAATAACAACTACAACAAATTTAATATTTATCCCCCTGTCATGCTGTAGTCCGTAAATACTTGTTGTTTTCTTCCCATTAACATGTAAGTGTTCTACTTGTGTAGTTTTTTGCCTTTGGTAACATTTTTTGAGAGGAAATCTGTTGTAAATTTAATATACTTGTCCTTTTAGCCTATTTATTTGTTGTTTGTTTTTTTCGCTCAATAAAACTGGCAGAATTGGGCAAAAATGTCTTAAGTTCTTGTTTTATTTTCTACTTGTTATTCTCTATATATTCCATTGATATCGAAACGTAATTTTTGCGTTTTTTTTTTTTTGTTTGTTAAAGCTACACTAATTCTTAAAACGAGTTTTGCCTGGCAGCATATTTTTGGTTTTGTTTTTACTTTAATCTTCTTGTTACTTAAGCATTTTATTCTCATTCCTGTTGCAGGGTCAAAGTTCTTTAGTTTCTCACCCGCATTTAAAATGTTGTTTTAGTCTTTAAATTTTGTTTAAAATAATGCTAAGGAAGCACTATGGACTGGAAATTATATAATTTCATTAAATTAAGTTATAGATTAAAAAATTCCTCAAGGTAGTTTGAGGAATAAAGTAGGTAGATCGATAAAAAAGGCGAACAACTTTGAACGTAAGCCACGACCATATTATGGTAGCCACCAAATATGCAATGGGTAATGTAAACAATAATACATTTACCACTGATAATATCTTGGTTGTTTATTAGCCCTAAAATGTTGCTCTTGGAAATAAGGAAAATGTTAACAAATTTTTGTTAGGCCACACCTCTACTCGGAGTCCAATACGGTCCATTGTGAATCCCTTTAATACAGAGGGTGAAGAAAGAAAGAAGTAAAAAAAAGAACTGCCAGATAGATTTAATATAGCTAGTAGACAATAGAAAGAACAAAACTACCCCTACAGTAAACTCATCAGAAATAACTGTCCAATTTTCCTGGACTGGATTCCATCCAGCGATAAACCCTAGTTCATCGTGAAATCTATCTCCTAGCCATTTCTGCCTGATACATTGAATCCTAGAACAATGGCACCGTATATACTCAATCGTCTTTAGCTCCTCAGCATCCTCGCATAATCTGCAAAAGTCCGGTGTTGTGTTGTCCCATAAACTCGTAAAATCCCTAATAGAACAATAACCCGTCAAGAAATCATAAGAGTCTGTGACCACTCATATCTAATTCTAAAAGAAACTTGGTTGCTCTTGCGCCCAATCCGGGCCATAACGCCCTTAACACCCTGCAATCCGTTCTATTTCTCCAGACCAGTTAACGGTATTGCGGAATCTATTATGTATTACCTCATAGTAGTGATATAATGAGGGTTTTACCCCCGTCCCTTACCACTAAGTCAAGATGCAAACCCTCTCTCGCCAGTTCGTCCGCCATCTCATTACCATCCACCTTGCAGTGTAAAAGTACCCAACACTGCCTTAATGTAAATACCTCCATGACCTCTCTCTCTCTCGCATCGTATACTATGTCGATGCTCTAGGCGCAGACACAGATCCCCCTACCATGTGACCCACTATCACCTCCGTCGCCCTCTAGATCGATAGGATCTTAGCCTGGAAGACACCAGGCTGGCACCCATGCCAACGTCTATCTTGGATCCATTCGTAAATACTGCCCAACCCTTAAACGGCCCATTCGATCCACGCTAAACCTCCCTATTCGGGAACTCCACTGTTGGTGTTAACAAATTGTTGTTGTTTTTAACCAACGCTTGCTTGGAAGCAACCATAATATGGCAGTTTTTTTTAATGTGTTAATTTAAATATAATATGGTTGCAGGCGACAATAATATGGTTAGAACAACCACAGTATGCTTGAAGTATAACAAAAATGAGTGTTCTGTGTGTACATTTAGTTAGAAATCTAATTGACAGCTTGATCGACATTTTGGACCGACCGAACTTTGTAGTTTTAATAAGAAATTGTTAAAAAAGGAAATGCATTGCGAAGTCAACTTACAATTCCAGAAGAATAGATTTTAAATGTATTCATGAAGTCTTATGACCCAATGTGCGTATAAACCTTTGCTGTAGAATGTACAAAGATTTTTCTTTGCAAATCCCCATTGTGTATTTTCCTATCACAAATATGTTCCACCAAATATTTCCATTTCCGTGTATTTGTGTTTTGTCTTTTCTTCTTTCTTGCTTCTCATATTTGGAATATTTAATGGAAATTTTGTGTTAACGAAAAAGGAAGCAACATCAGGACAGTTTCAAGTTTTCGGTAAGAAGGATGACAGTTAAAAGATTTCCTTCATTTAATTAAGCTCCCGCAAACCCAAGAGCACCCGTAAATATGTACGTACTTGGTATACAAATTTTGTCTGTCAAATTTACTGTCTAAGTGTCGTTTGGTCTTTTACTTATTTACTTTCCTTCAATACTGCTGCTTGCGCTGGTGCTGCTGCCGCAACTCCTTTGTGTAATTTGAGTATTCTTGTAGCAATTTGCAGTTTGTAATTTGTTTGTGCTTTCATGTCTGCGTTTTGTAAGTACTTGTGTATTTTTGTATATTTGTGTGCGTTCTTTGTGATGGGTATCTATTTGACAGTCTGTATGTCTGTCTGTCTGATGGTGCTATTCTGTGTTTGAAATGCTGCTGCTTGTTCCTTAAACTTCAATTTATTTGCCGCAGTATTACAATGGTGTGATTTTATTGTCTTTTAGTTATACGAAGTCACTAGTTTGCTTGTTTGTTTGTTATAAAATTACGTTGTTACTTAGGTTTGCAATTCGATTCTAGTCGTAATCGTAATCGCGATTAATCGTACCTTAACATTGTTATCGTTAACTTTTATAATACTTCGTTTCAAATTAAATTAAGTCTAAATATGTTAAAAATGAAGACAAAGCTCTGATTATTTAATAACATTCAAAATTTAAAGGAATCTAGTTAATATCATGGCAATAATTCATTGCAGGCTGATCGTTAGTTACATTACTAAAGATGTAATTTTGGTTTATTGGTTATTATTAGGGATGAGATTCGTTTTTTAATTTTACTAAAAACAAAAATATATAAAATTCAGTCAATTGTTATTCAAATATCCTTAAAAAACTTAAATAACTAATTTAAATTTTTGTTTGTTTAAACAAATAAGTACTGTTTAATTAAAAGTAAAACTTTGTCTTGTACTTGAAGAATGCCAATGTATTTTGAAAAAATTTATTTTCAGATCCCACTTTGATTCTAGATCAGGGGCCTGATTCTGGCAGTCGTGATCGAGTAATTTCTCGATTCGAAGGCAATTTAAAATCTAATTATTATAGTCAATACTGAACGAATTGGAATTATTTTTTTAGTGTTGTAAAGCATTAATTTGAGTTTCACAATACTGAAAAAATAATTTTGGTTCATTCAGTATTAACTGAGATAAAACTGCGTTCGAATCGAGAAATTACTCGATCACGACTGCCAGAATTAGGCCCCAGATCGCAAATATTTCAAATTTATTTAATTTTTTTAAATCCTCAATTTTTTTTTTTGCAAAACGTCTTGGATTTTTTTTTAACTTTGCGGGCTATTCTTTCTTCCACATTGCTTATTTTACTTTTTAAAAATATCAATTAATTTGATTTGAGTATTATTCCCTCCTAATGTTAATCTGATGTTATATAAATTAAATATTTGTTTTTTAATTGAATTATCATCGGTATCAACAAGCTCTTCTAACATTCTTAAATTACTCAACATTTTTGGATTAAATTCTGAAGCACCTAGACAGGTATTCATCTCATCTCATCTCATCTCATCTCATCGAGTTGGCTTCTAATTTCCTCTGCAACGCGGTTTAACCCACATACCAAGCAAGTAACTTGTAACAGTTTTGGATATAATATTTAAAACGCATTGGAAGCCTTCAAAGTCTTGAAAAACTTGTATTTAAATCAAAGCTCTAAAAGAATTTATTTGTTGATTTTAAGATTTTTTTGGAAGGTTCTTTTTGCATTTTTAAAAATTTGTGTAAAAACTTTTTTTATAATATGGAAATTAAAAAAAAATCACTCAAAAATGTCAAAATATGCAAAAAAAAGCATTTAAAACCTAAATATGCAAAAATATGCATTTTCACCAAAATATGCAACAACATGCAAAAACAAATCGATGCCATTTTAATGCGAATTTAATGATTCGGAAAGATAATTGGTCGGCATCGTTATTAGACTATCGACAAAAAACATGCATTTGCATGGAAATATTATATTCAAAGACTTTAAGTTTTCACTAAGATCTGTGATTGGTAATCAATTTCAGGGTTTAAAAAACTGCAGTCGAAACCAAAAATTGTTGAACAAAAAACGAAAATTTCTGTACAAAGTTTTGCTTTTTGAGTTGGCTTTACAGTGACTGTTTACATTTTATGAATCAGAAGTAAAAAAAGTTTTGGCCAATGACACTAAGAAGTGGAAGAAATGGCAGTTTATTATTATGGTAGTCAATTTATACTTGAATTAAAAATCAGTTTTAAGAAGCGTTTCCCATTTGCAACTGAATTCTTTAAATAATTTAAGGAGTTTCTAAAATTTGCATTTTTGAAATTTGGCCTTAGATAATAAAACCAAATGCAGTTTGGTTAAATTATGCTTAAAATGCACATAATTAAAAGTGTTGTACTTACAATGAAAAAAAAGTCAATCAAATTCGGAATGCTTGATTCTAATACGTATCATTCACGTTTCCGGTACTGAGAATAATCCGAAAATAAGAACGACATTAGTAAAAGTGAGATAAAAATTTAAACATGTTTGCTCTAAGCTGCCAAAGAAAAAAAAATAATTTTTAAACTTGAACTTTTCTTAAAATACAAGAAATAAACTGCTTAAAAAATATCTTTTTAGAGAATCCTTCGAATCGATGCAAATTATAAAAATAAAATCGTTTGTATTTTGCTTCTATCAGAGGTTTTTCACGCCCCTAAATCTTAAATATAAACTGAACCGCCTGTGCTTATGCTCTATCAAAGTCTATTCCCTTGTTTATTACCATTCATTAAAATTTAATACTGTAAATAATATAAATAAAATAGTTATTTTAAAAAAGTTAGCGTTAATTTTAGCACTTTGCAAAATCATTTTTAGCGTTTTTGGCCATGTCTTATGCCAGATTTAGCTGTTAAAAATTTTTAGATCTGCCAGACTGCCTGTTACCCCCTTAATCTTAAAGAAGAAATCTCATTTATAAGACACCAGCAGCAAGCCCGACATGGTTTTCGTAATCATTCTACTTTGGAAATTAAACAAACATTAACATATAGAAATCGGGAATTTTTACTTCTTATTTAACTTTTTAAACAAGAAAATAATGCAAGGAACAAAACTAAGACGAACGTCGAATTTTTGGTCGCGAAAATTTGCCGGCCGAAATTGCAAAAGAATTATCCCTCGATTAACATGAAATTCGTTCCTGAAAAGATCGTGTAAATCGAAATGAAAAATGTATATATGAGAAATTCTGTAAATCGAAAAAAGACCCAAATACGAACTGAATTAAAATTTTGTTTAGAAAATTCATTTATTTTAAGTAAATTAAATTACATCTTCTCTGTAATTGTCCGGCATTCGGAGCCTTAAGACTTGAAATGTTTGGTGGAAAAGCCCTTGGGTAGAAAACGTGTCTCTCTGATATTGATTTAAACAGGATCCACTCCTTTGTTGAATCGACCGGGTGGCTGCGTGGGAATACAAGCAGCCAGACAACAGAGGACCCATGGGAGACGGAGTGACATGGTAGCACAACAGAAACTAAGTAATGGTCCCACGTGAGCTGTGCTTGATCTTGGCTGCCAATGGAACCCAACCTAACCTAAGTAAATTAAATTCGTATATGAAATGGCAGCAAATTTTTCGGGATATTCTTTAAGACCGTTATACACTATCCCACAAAGTCTCTAGTAATTTTCGAAAATGCAACCCTGTCATGATAAGTTGTTAATGTTTTTTTTTGATGTTCAAAGAATAATTAGATCAGGGAAGCATTTTTGAAAAATACGTAAGACTTTGTGGGATAGTGTGTAACGGCCTTTAGCGGCATCATTATCAGCTGAAGCTTGTTCACCTGTGCCCTCGCAAAAGAACTGTCAAAAATTGTATTAGAATTTATTTATTTACACAAACTTCTTTTTTTATTTTTTTTAATTTAATTTTGTATTGACGTTTCTTACAAACTGATAGAGGGAGTTTACACGGTGTCTTTCTAGACAAGTGTGTTATTGACATTCTGTTTTGAACATGCTAATAAAAACCTTCTGTCTTTTCACGATGTCTTTCCCAACATGTCTAATTTACAAATACATACAAATCGAAGACATGAAAATTCATATAAACAAACATGAAAACTCATTTCGTGTCTGTTTGGAAACCCCTCTTTCTTCTCTACCCCGATCGCCTAAAAACAAAACAGACGTGTAAACTCCCTCATATTAATTGTTTAAAATAAACAAAAATTAAAAATGGTCTTGATGAAACGAGTCTCGCAAGTTTGTCCATTTGCACAAATGGTAATTTTAAGCGATATAATAAAAACCCGTAATAAATTTCGGATGGATAAACAATTAAGTTAATATATATTTATTTATACATACATACTACTACCTGCATTAATACCATTTAAAGAGAAAAATGTGCATTCATTCCATTATGAATTTGAATGAATGAATTGTATGAATGAATGAATGAATTGTATGAATGAATGAATGAATTGTATGAATGAATGAATGAATTGTGCTTGGTATCTCTCATGTGCTTTTTTTAGAGGATGGTTTTTTTATTGCTTTGCTATGAATGAATAATTCATGCAGGTCTCTAATACATACATTCTTATTATACGCAGAAAAGACATTTGGATTTTTATATAAAAAATTTATTTATGACAAAATCGTTTTCACATAAAATGCAACAAATCAAGAAATCACAAAATTTATTTTAACAAATTTTTATATATTTTGGGTCTTTAGCAAAACTAGATTGCTAAATGAGAACCCCTGTTTTTTGGCAAAGATCTACTGAACTAACAACCAGTTGTATTCTTTTAATATAACGTGTTTCTTAAAAGAGATGTAAACATTTTGCCTTAAAAATGTTTACACACATTTAGATACATATGTATAACAAATAAACTTTAAATGTTATCTTCTAAATACGTCAACCAGCCTGGCAAAAAAACAATCAAAACAGAAGGAAATGTTAATAAAAATACAAAAGAACATAGCAAAAGTTCATCACCTGTCAAAATCTTAATAAGCATGATGTTGTTTTTTTTAACACAAACCCTCCGAAAAGTAAACATTTTAGGACTGCTTATTAATGATATCCTTACAACAATACAACACTCAAAATTCGTATATAATCAAAATACAAAATCAAAAATGTTAACAAATTTCATTATTGTTATCAACACATTAGCCTTATTAAATGAATAAAATAAACAAGATTAAAGTAAATAAATATCAGCATAAACCCAGAGGGAAAAAGAAGGAGTATAGATGCCTTCTAGAAGGCCTCTGTACTCTTTTTTTGTATGTACAAGGCCTGCTCGCTCCATTCCATTCTCATATTTTTTTACACACGTTGTCATTCATCGCAGTAACATACGATTGGCCAAAAAGTTTGTCAATTAATTGACTTTCTTATAAAAGATTGGCAATCTGATGGACCTGCATCATCCTCAATTGAGCTGATTTGATTTAATTTTTTTATTAAAAGTGAATTTAAATTTAGCTTGCCACAACTTTTTTGTAAGTGTAATCTATTTCCAAACTCAAAAATAAAGAACTTTATATTTTTAAGTTTAATTTTTCTTTTTGCTTTTGTCAAAAAAATTGTTGATTTTTTTCTTTTGTTTTGATCAAGTCTTTGATGTGTGTGTTGTGTTAGACATACATAACAAAAAAATCTAACCCTAGAAGCGCTGAAATAATAACAGTTCTCTCTTTTTCATGAAAGAAATATTTCAATGTTACCCAAAACTAATAAGTTGTACTAAATTCAACAAAAAGCCACCGTTTTTTAGATGCTTATCAAAAAATCGGCATTCTTTAAGCAAAAATCTGCAAAACGGGACTTTGATAATTTAGACGCAAAAAATCGGCAAATATGGCAGGCCTGGCCGTCTCACCAATTCAGAGAAAAACAACGTTAGTAATATCACCAAACTGTCATAAATCCAAAATCCTTCATCGTGAAGCTCCGTCTCTGGCACTTAGAAAATACTATATTAGACAGCACTAAGAAAGATTCGTTGAAGTGTCTCTAAAGATAAAGCAATCTTTAGGTCGTGCAAACAAACAAGTTTGACAAAAAAATAGTTTTTTATAAAAAAAAAACATTTTTGTTTCTTGGAATTCACACAAAATAAAAAAAAAACAACAGCAACCCAGTTTTGTAAAAAATATGTTAATAAATACATACATACATATATTCCAAAATAATTGAGCTTTTTTTTAATTTAAATTGGTGGACAACTTTTGATTTTATCCTTAATTTAGTGAGAGAACAAAAATAATAGTTTAGCTGCAAAAATTCCAAAATGATCAGACTGTTTATTTTATACGCGTGCGTTTTGTATTTACATTATGTTGTCAGCACATTACAAAATATTTCTTTTCGCTCAATATAATTAGATCTTTTGACTTTTGATTTTTCCAAAATATTGGACCACCTACAAATAACATTTACAGACAGGCAATTTAAATATGCAATAGCAATTACATACTATGTACATAGTTTACACTTTCCACTTCTGATGAGGGGTGTAAATAATGCTGAACTTTAAATTTTTTTTTTTATAAAGGGTGTTTTTTTAAGCCCGATAGAACTTGAAATTGTAAAAAATTACAAAAAAAAAACAATTAAATTGTAATCAAAATTTTTTTTTTATTTGAAAGATCAATACGTGACATTAACATTTGAAAATGATTTCGGGCATATGGGCACCGCAGCTGTTCTTGACGAAGCGCATTCTGGACGTCCAATTTTGGGCCACTTTTTCGAGCACTGCTGGCCGTATGTCACGAATAACACGAACAATGCTGGCCTCCAAGGCGTCAATTGTTGCTGGCTTATCAGCATAAACCAGTGACTTCACGTAGCCCCACAGGAAATAATCGAGAGGTGTCAAATCACACGCCCTTGGAGGCCAATTGACAGGTCCATTTCTCGAAATCAACTTATCGCCAAATTTTGATTTCAATAAGTCGATGGTTGCGTTCGCCGTATGGCACGTAGCGCCATCCTGTTGAAACCACATCTCCTCCGGATCAATGTCATCCATATTTTCAAACAAAAAATCTTTGATCATGGTGCGGTAATGATCTCCATTGACCGTAACGCGAGCTCCGGCCTCATTTTTGAAGAAATAAGGTTCGATGATGCCACCAGCGTGAAAACCGCACCAAACGGTGCATTTTTCTGGATGTAATGGAGTCTGTAGGATCTCTTGTGGATTGGTCTCGCTCCATATGCGGCAATTTTGCTTATTAACAAACCCGTTAAGCCAAAAATGCGCCTCATCGCTGAACACAATTTTGCGATAAATTGTCGTCTATAAGTTGCGCGAATCGACGACTGATTTTCAAAGTAAATTTGGATAATTTCGTAGCGTTGTTCAAGCGTGAGTCTATTCATGATGATTTGTCAGAGTATACTGAAACGATAAAAAAAAATATTTCATCAAAATTTAATTTTTTGTGTTACTTTTTACAATTTAAAGTTCTATCTAGCTTAAAAAAACACCTTTTATATCAAAAACACGATTTTCAATTTTTTTGCATCCTCATAGTACAGTCCCAAGCTCCCCCAGATGTGATGTTTTTTATGCCTTGGAGAAAGTAGCGTTCTTTTTTTATTATCATTCCCTAAAATTGATAAGGAAGACTAATAAGATGATGTAGTTTGTTCTTGTAAAAGATGTTAAATATTCTGTCAATCGTTCAGAAATGAAAGGAGAGTGACTCATTTTCACTTCTATCCTATAAAACTGTTCCAAATTCTAAATGCTAGCAGGATTTAAAAAAAAACTGTCATCAATATCAAAAAGCAGTGACAGACAGTCCTTTTGTCTGTCAAGGGAATTGTTGATGTACACAAGTGCGAAATATTTGCAAAGATAAAATGTTATAAAACTATTTTCTTAAAGCATAGTTTTGGGGGAAATCAATAATAGAAAAGCAATAAAAGATATAAAACAAGACCAAATAAATTGTTCTCAGAGAACTTTGACTGTTTGAGATTAAACAAAAAAAAAAAAAAAAAAAAAAAAAAAACAACTAAGAATACAATGAAATAAATATAAAATATGTGTTTGCGAAAAAGTTTTGTGACATTCATTTAATTTGTTAATTTGTTAAATAAAAATTGTTAATTGGTTAATTGGACATAAACTAATAGTAACAAAATTAAACGTGACTTAAAGTGGTCTATTTTGCTAGAAGTCGCTTAAAAATGTTATTTTTGCTTATTTCTTTTTTTTAAGGATTCTCAAAGGTATTTCGGTCAATTGTTTTGTACCACAGTATTGGCTCACATTATGAAACATAGAATATATCTAGTATGCCGGCTCGAGAGAAAGAGTTCTAATTTTTTGATTACACTCTTTACCAGGGCAAGGGACTTCGTGCAATTGCATTTTTGTTGTCGTTACTCTGGGACCCATATAAAGTTTAAATTCGCAAATCGCAGTAAATCCAGTAAAATGGCATCAATTTGTTAATGCATATTTTGCTTTAAATGCATGTTTTGGCATATTTTGTTATAAATTTGTTATGAATTCATGTTTTTTGTCATATCTCGTAAAATTTAAAAACAAAATTGCTTCTTCTTTAGTTTTTTGTTAAATATTGTAGAGTTGGAAAAGGCTTCAATAGCTCGGGCCTTTAATGATTTAATTTTGCTTGTAGAAGAATACTTTAACACAAATAGAATTTTACACTTCTCGATTGATGCAGCGTTAATTCTGGAAATTATTTAAGGTTTTTTCATCCAAAAATTTTACATGTCAAAGCTTAGCTCATGGCATGCATTGTTTGGCTGAGGAAATTGGAAATCTTTTTCATAATATAACTAGTTAGATGCATTGATATCATGTGGTAGAAAAATAGTTTTAAAGTCGCCTTTTTGTGTTTCAGTATTTAAAGGAAAATAGCCAACTCTAACTGAATGGTGGCAGCTGATTACTATTCCAAGAATATTGAAAAGTGGTAATCGCTTAAACGAAAGTGATGACGCCGCTATAAACAAATACGGGTATGTTCTGTAAATCAAAATGTAGTGTATTTAAAACATAACAAATTTTGAAAACGAGACTGTAAAGAAAGTTTATAAAAATATTCCTTTTTCTATACTTCATACATTGAGTACCAAAAGTATTTATAAGAACAGCTCTTAAAAACAGGAAAAGCTACAGTAATTTTGTAAATAATTGTAGTTAAAATTTTGTTCGATTTCAATTCCACTTCATTTTGATTTGTAGAAATTTTTAAACAACATTTTAAACCCCTAATATAAAAGCTCAATAAGTATTTGTAAACTCAAACTGTGGGTATCTAGTCAAGACAACAACCAAACTGCAGCGCTTTAAATCACTGACATATCGATCGAAATTCCTATTAAATTGAATTGTAATTTGGCCCCAGGTTAAATAAATACGGTTTGAATTATTTTTTAATTTAATTTTTAAACTTGGATTTATTATTTTACACTTACGAAATTTTTACTTATCTGTTAGAGGTGAAGTACAATTCTTTATTTCCCTCTAAACTTTTATTAATTTTTCACTTAAACCTTTCTTTTGCGATTACGACTGTAGTTGTCAAAAACAAGACAACAAGACGAATGCGCCAGCAAGAATTCGTTGGGAAAATTCGTCAAATAAGACTTAATAAGCGCGTAATGAACAGGTGTTAATGTCATTTCAAATTATTTTAACTTCATAAAAATAAATACCTTCCTAGTCCTTGCACGACAGATTATATACGCATACGTTTTTCTTAGCTTCTTTTGTATTGTTGCTATCCATTTTTTTTATTATATTTCTTGGTAGATAAATTTTTATTACTTGTTCGTTAACATTTATCAAATAATAGTGTGTCAAAAAATAACAGCAATAAACATGTACTAATAAACAATTAAAAGTGTTATATTCGTGTATACCCTTCTCCATAATGCGATACCAAGTACCAAAATCTATATAAAAACCGTTCTTTAGATATAAATAAATCAATTTTTAACACGCCCACTTATCCCGTCCCGCCCACATTTTGTTGGATATTGTGAATTGATAACAAGCATGCGTGTATCTAATATTAAAACTTTGGCTCTTTCCGTTCTCCAGACATACAGAAAAAAACGAAATAAAAATTTTCTACCTTTTCTTATTAGGGACATAACAGTTATAACCAATATTTGAAAAAACCCTGAAATAATAATTATTATATATTATTATATATATAATAATTATAATTAATCACGAATTTTCAAAACCTGCTCTCTGAATACTTCTTACAAATAACCAATATTTTTTTGGTCTTTGATAACCGTTATAGTTTGTTTTTGTTTTTCTTTGGGCTTCCATAACCATTACAAAAGATTTTAATTTTTTTTGGTCTTCCGTAACCATTACAAAAGATTTTTATTTTTTTCGGTCTTCCATATCGAATTTCACACAAGTTTTATGAAAACATTCGTTGCAGTTCAGCCAATGACACTCCTAATAAAATCTATGAAACAGGTTTCTTTACAGTCAATGTTTATGAAAAGCTTCATAGAATTAATGAAACTCTTTACAGAAACATTAAATCGTCAGGTAATGAAGCATTTTATAAAATCTATGAAACAGTTTCATAAAAGTCATTCCTAAAAAGACCTTCATTAAATTATCATTTTTATTAACATTTTTATTACTAGCAATATTTGCATTTGAAATTACTTTCATTAGTTCGCTCAAGCCAACCGATAGTTGAGAATGTTAAGAAATAATTATTTCTTTTTGAAAAATGTTTTTTTTTTTGGTCGCTCGAGCCAGGAATCGAATCCGGGTCCTATCGGTTTCAGAGTCCACATCTTAGCTACTACACCAACAGCACTGACTTCTCAATGGTATATAAATACAATTTTAGTGCGAAATTTCTTGTATTTAAAAAAAAAATCGGGAAAATATGCCTAAACCTGGAGCGATTTTATTTAAACGCAGCACCATGATTGTGTGGCATAATTGGTTTCTAATTACCAAATATGAGCAAGATATCAAAAAATTTGCCGATCCTTACCAAAATCATTAAAAAAAGTTCGTCCTTGTGCAAATATAACTCAGTGTGCGAAATTTTTTAAAAATATCTTAAGATTTGCGAACTGTAGCGTGGTTATAGAAGACAGAAAAAATAAAAATCTTTTATAATGGTTATCAAAGACCAAAAAAAATAATAATCTTTCATAATGTTTATGGCAGAACTATAATTTTCTGGGTAATTTATAATTATTATTACAGGACCAATTTTTTTCAGTTATTTTTTCCATAACCTATTGGATATTTAAAAAATAATAACAGTTATTTCGGGTCCCTGTTTCTCATACTTATCAAATATTCATAAAAGATTTCATAAAGACCGGTTGAGCCGTTTCGGAGGAGTTCAAACACAAACATCGTGACACGAGATTTTTATATACAGTAGAATCCCGACAACTTGTGCTCCGTTAATGCGAAAATCTTAATATTTCGTAACAAACTGTTGGTCCTTTGAAAAAATCGCGTTAAATCGCAAATCATATTTTTTTCAATATAAAATCTGTGTAACCTCTAATAAATATAAATGGGCTGTTGATTGCCTCTAATAATTCGCAATGCTTTGCAAAAAAATTAACAGCTTAGTAAAACATCAGTGTTGCCAATTTAGCCATTTAGTGGCTAGATTTAGCCATTTTTCACCCTGTTTAGCCATTAAAAAATGAGTTTAGCCATTAGCCATTTTTCAAATTGTTTAGCCATAAAATTTTATTTGTCGTTTTTCTTTTAAAAGAATAATTTTTATTTTATTATAAAAATTTATAAAAGTAAAATAAACATTTTTAACAATTTAAACGCCTTTAATTTGAATCACAACTTTTACAAATGTTGAAAATCGCAATAAACTATGATGATGAAACATCTTTCAAAATAAAGGAACAGTATTCCAATATTAAATTTATAAATGGATCAACACAAATAACGCTGTTTTTTTCTGATTGCAAGTATTTCAATAAAGAGATGCAGGCTGCAACAAATTTTTTTAGAAATTTCAGAATTAACTACAAAGTTGCCCTCACTTCCATGGTCTAATGCTGACGTAGAGAGGGTATTTTGCCAAGTAAACATCGTTAAAAGAAACTTAAGAAATAGGTTACATTTAGCAACCGTTAATTCGATTTTTTTAATTAGGTAAATATTTTTACCGTAACAATAAAATGTTTTTATCACCAAAACAGTGGAGAGGGTACTATGCATGTGTGGTGATGTTTGTAACACCTTAAAATATTGATACTTAGCTAACCTTTACGTATACCGATTGACTCAGAGTCACTTTCTGAGTCGAATTAACGATGTTTGTCCGACTGGCTGGCTGGCTGTCCATGTACGCCTTGTGCGCAAAGTACAGGTCGCAAATTTGCAGATAATTTAATAAAATTTGGTACATAAGTTATAGTGTGCTGTAGGGTATCATCTAGTCGGGGCTGACCGACTATACTTTTTTACTTGTTTTTTATTGTAGATCTGGACTCAAAAGGTTGGGTTACTGCTGTCGTGATTATGATTTTCCTTCAAGTTATTTAAAACTAATAGGCAAGAGTGATTCCTATGAGATGTACAACAACGACATCGAATTTATCGATGATTTAATTTTTAAAATATCTATCAATATATTAATTTACGTTTATTCTTATTTAAGAAATTGATCTTAACTTACAATTTCATCGTCAACAACTTTAAATGAATTATTTCTGTTTTGTTATTGAATTTTAATGTGTTTTTATTTAAAAAAGCTTTTAGCCATTTTTTAGCACATTTTTAGCCATTTTTTTCCGTAAATTTAGCCATTTTTGGTCACGAAACTATTGGCAACACTGAATAATATACATATACATATGCATACATGTTTGTTTGTACCTAGTCATATTTGGAAGTAAAGCTGGATTTACCTTTAACTTTGTATACCCTTCATTTTTTATTGATTTTTGTTATTTTTTTTGTCAGTTTGTCATTGGATTTACAAAAGATCATCTTTCTAATAAAACTTTTTCTGGTTTGTATTTTTTTGTTCGTTCCAAAAAATAAATAAAAACACCCGGTTAATTCCTATTTGTCTCATTGTAAACCCCAATCCCGTTATATCTTAAATCCCTGTTAATCATAAAAAAATGGCTGTATTAGACATAAATATATAAAGAACAAGTAAGAAAGTATAGTCGGTCAAGCCCGACCATATGATACCCAGCACCACAGTACTTAAAAACACATCATGCTTATGTGTCCATATAAATATGGATTTCTCTATGTTTAAGAACTTCATTAAAATTGGTTTGAAAGTTTGTGAGAGGCAGAAATTGCCCCCTACATCCCCTTGTGGTCCTATTTTTGAAAAACTGTATAGCTAATGTGTCCATATAGATATGGATCTACCTATGTTTTAAATTTCATTAAAATCGGTTTGATAGGCAAAAATTGCCCCTTTCTCCCCTTGTGGTCCTATATTTTTAAAACTGTATAGCTTATGTGTCCATATAGATATGGATCTATCCATGTTTTAAATTTCATTAAAATCGGTTTGATAGTTTCTGAGAGGAAGAAATTTTTCCCTATCTTCCCTCGTGGTCCTATGATTCGGCCCATTTTCAATAGGTTTGGTCCTTGTGCCAATTAGAACCTATGTCCCAAATTTTATCAAATTATCTCCAAAATTTCGACCTGTACTTTGCGCACAAGGTTACATGGACAGCCAGGCAGCCGGAGTGATTCTGAGTCGATCGGTATACTTTAAGGTGGGTCTAGGACCAATATTTTAAGGCGTTACACACATCAGCACAAATGCATAATACCCTCTCCACTATTTTGGTGTGGGTATAAAAATGTTGTTAAATACCAATAGCTCATTGTGCTATAGTTTAATGCTTCGTTTTTATTAACCCTAGACCAGTCATAACTGTTTGCATATTTACATTTGGGGGATTCACAAGGTGTCATAAATTCATTAGTCTTAAAATAATAACATGAAAAAATACGACTGTTGTGAACAACGCTTCATAATTTAGTGTGCTACTTTGAATTTAAATCAGCTGATTTAAAACAAATATAAAAAATAAATATTCTAATCCATGAATTAATAAATTAAATTAGATCTTTTCTGACTATTTTCCATTTTTTAGACGCAAATCACAAATAAATTTTATTTTGTTTGCTTAGCAAACATCAGAGTCTTAAGCCGATATAATTTGACGCCGCCAGTATTTTGTTGCAAAAATTGCTAGCCGCTGGTTAAATTCGGCTATTAGCCGGATAAAACTATACCTTCAACGGCGACGGCTACAAAAACTAATGCGGCTCGGCCGCTCAGCGCGGGCTCTTCTGATTAATTACGACAGCACATTAAACATAGCAAGCAAAATTCTTTTAAATTAAGACACTTTTTGTTAATAAAGCAACAACAATATTTTTAAAGCATTGTAAAATGTTAGAAAATTATGACAATAAAACATGATAGCACACCTTGTGAATATCCCAATTACATATGTTATACCCGACAAAACTACAAGGGACAATAGTTGGGACTCTGCGCGGCCCCTTCTTTTAGATATTTGCTAATTATGAATCAAAGAAAATATTAAAACACAAGTCCGGAGAGAAAATGGTATTTATTTTTTCTTTTCTTTATAATTGTTTCAAATGCCGAAGGTATTTTTTTTAGCAAAAATTATAAAATTTATTTGCACTATTAACTTTAACAATTTATATCTTTTAAGCAAAACAAAAAAAAAAAAAAAAAAAAAATAAAAAAATAATAATAATAAAATCGGTCGATAGATTAAAAATTAAAAAAGAAAGGAATATCTTTTCTCAGGCTTTTAGCTTTAGCAAAATGTTTTTGCTTTTTAATTAGTAGTGCTGCTTTCTTTTATTAAGTCTCTTATTTAATCTACTAGTTTTCATCTTTTTTTCTAATCATTAACAATATCTGTTAATGAATTAAAAAAGGAGGTATAGATACAGCCAATGGGTAATGGCATCCCAACAACAATAATCTTTAAGACAAGGACATCGTCAAAAACAACCACATTGACAGCAGCTTTAAGAATACAACCAGAACAATAAACAAAAGTAAACATGAGTTTAGGTTAGTGTTTGTGACAGTCCCTATGACATTTTGTGTCAAAGTATTTGACAAAGAGAAGAGTGGGAGGAGAAAGATAAAGTATATGAATGGAGACCAAATTGTCTGCCAGTGCGTTTATACAGGCGAAAGTGCTAAGCAATACAAACCTATTGAAAAATAAAAATTACCAAAACAGAAATAAAGTAAATGAGCAAAATAAAGATGGCGTCTGGATGTTTCACAAAACGAGAACAAAAAAAAAAAAGAAAAAAACTGTAGTCAAAGCAGCTAAACAACGTCTTAAATTATCAGCATATACGCAATAATCTTTTGTTAAGTTACGAACTTAAAGGATTTTTTTTTATTTAATTTGTCACTTTGTTCTCTTTGCTATTTGTTTGATATTTACTGAAAGGTTTACTCAGAGTGTGGATTAAATTACTTAAATATTTTCAAAAGAAAGTTTAATTCATATAAAATTTAACTTTAAACATTTGCGGGTATTTAATTTAAGAATTCATGAAAGCTCTCAAGTATGCTATACTTGAATTAATAATTACTTGCCTTAAGGTATGTAATGTATTTTAAAACGAATTCTTAAACCAACTTTTTGATTTTCTTTTTAATATTTTTTTAGTCATCTTTGCATGAATAGTTTTTGTTTCAATTTATACGTCTTTTTTTCTTTTTTAACGCAAAGTTTTTGTTCATTTAATCCAAAGGAAAATTAAATAATCTGCGCTTAAGTACGTATGTTTACCAGTGCATAGGCATACATACATATAAACATTTATACATTGCTGATAATTGTTAAATGTTTTTGATTTTTCACAGCATATCCTCAGGGGATTTTTTTGTATTTAGGGCTTTCTTTATGTTTATATGTACATAGTTGCTGTAGTGGTTTTGGAAAACATATGTTTGTTTAAAAGTATATATATTTTATTGAACTGGAAAATTACAATTTATATTTGAACTGTATGTTTTTATGTGTTGTTTGTATTTTTCAGTCATTTAAAATAAACTATTTATAGACAGACAACATTTTTCCATTAATTTTGTTGAAATGTTTACAAAAAACTGACTGAAGAAAGACAGGTGCTTTAGGGCTTTAGATTATATTTATATAAAGGCTGAGTGGACTGTAAATTTTTGTAGAAATGAGCATACAAATCCATCAATGTTCTAATTTTTCGGTTACTCGAGAAATTTTTTTTTTTAAATTTTTCAAATAAAACTATTAAAAACAACAAATAGTGCTATATTTGTGTTAGTCGAATCTAAAATACCCTTCACTTTCGCGCGATCATAAAGATATATTAATAACGTTTTTTAGACATTCATAATTGGTGCCACGACCACTTTTTTAATCCCGCCCATTTTCTTAAGAGAGGTTGCGTATTCAAAACCAAGATGCTTGTATCTTATTTGAAAGCTTTTGCTCTTGCCGTTCTCCAAATATGCAGAAAAAAGGAATTAAAAAACAACAACAAGAGATTCATTACTTGTTTGCTCATATCTCAGTAATTTATGGACCGATCTGGCTGAGTTCCAATAGAAAATTTAAACGGAGTATATGTGACATAAATATATAACAAGCTACTCCACATCATTTCTGAGGTCTTCGGAAAACCCATTTCAACATAAAAACGGGCTGACAGACATCGTTAAATCAACTTCGCTACTCATAAGGGTCCAGAATATATATTATAGGATCTAACATCAATATTGTAGGAATGGCAAAATTATATATACACTTTTACCGTTGAAGGGTATAAAAACCATTAGAATCTGGGATTTTTTACACTTTGTGACATTTTGTGCGATTTTATAGTAAATTGCTTTTTATAACTGACTGCAATGCTCTGACAGTTTTGAGTTTTTCTAAAATAAACAAAACATAGGATATCTTAGATAGTTTGAGTGTATAAATTAGGGATGTGCGATTAGTCAATAAATCAAAAATGTTACTGAATCAAAATTGTGATTGATCAACTCAGAAATGCGTGTAAATGTTTTTCTATCCTTTCGTATGACGGAATACAGCAATAGTTACTGCCATTTTTTTATTGTTTTCCAGAAATTCTGGGACTTATTACAAACAAATTCAAAATGTTATATATAGGCCTGTCACAAAAATCAAATTCGATTGAAAGTGATTTCGTTTTGTGTGAAGCAAGATACGAAATCACTTCCACTTTCGATCGGAGTTAATTTCTGTTACAAGGCCTGATAGGTATGTGATGTAAAACGATTAATAACGATAATATCGTTTTCAGTATCTTAAAAAATTGATTTCTAATACATTTTCCTCTGTTTTCCTGTATATATATTTTTTTAAATTTTTTATTATACTTATTAATTAAATGGTATTATGAATCACAAATTGTTCGAAATCCATCGCAAGTTCTAAAAACAATCGTTTTGAAGTAGTTAACATTTTTTCATTTTAGTCAAATACTATCGTTTAAATGTCTAAAGAAGGAAAACACTACGAAACAGTTGTTTTGCGGTCTGAATTTTTTTTACAGATTTTTTTCTAATTTAAGGTGGCTGACTTCAAAGCTAGTATCCAATTTTCCCTATCAACTCTACTTTTCGAGATATACCGTTATGTCCAAAATTAATGCACTTTCACTACATATAGTGAAATAACTTGGAAATGGTTGACCATATTCAGTTAAAAAGAAATCCGTAACTCGGCGACAATGTTATCTTTAAGCTTTGCTTACATTGTTTTTGCCCAGTAGTTTCAGAGATATCGGGAATTTTTGAAAAAAAGGAAAATTTTGAAAAAAAACAAATTTTTTGTTCTTACAAAGTTCATAAAAAATAAAAATGCGACAAAAATCACAGTTTTGATCCAAAAAACATTTTGCTGTTGTTTCATTGTAATCAATGCACAACTTTTGATTTTATTCACAATTTACTGACAAAACTGAATATAGATTTCTATACAAAAAGGAAAACCCCTTCATGACACACGCATGTCTAAAATGGTATTGTTGTAGTTCAAATTTTCAATTTAAATTTGTTGTGCAGTGTAATCAATCATAATAGAAGAAGTTTAAAATTTGGCACAAATCACTGCGTTATCCAAACTAGAGAATTCTTCAAAACACTTTTCTAATGTTTCTATAATGCGAAGCACCGAGTTAAGCTAGTATTTATATAAAAATAAAAATGCGTTTGTTCGTGTATCTAAATTAGGTACAAATTGCTTTATTATCAATATAGGAGATGTAAAATACAAATTTACTATTTCATAGGGGGTAGGGAAGCGCACTGGGTTACCAATAATTTAAGTTTTGTTCAAATATTTTTATTTCTAAATTTTCTAAACTATCCAATTAAAATTAGCAACAATCCCTAATTGACCTTTTACAAAATGCTGAAGTAAATTAAAAAGCAACAGTTATAAATGACAATGAAACGATGATGGATTATTTTATTCTTGATTGATTATTGAAATATTTAAAAACCACAACTTGCTTTGTTAAACTAAACTTGCATCACTTTTACAAGAGATCAGAACAAAGTGTAGTTTATTTAAAAACATGTAAATAATTTGTCTATTAAATTTTAACAGTCTAATAAACAAAATAAGCAATTAATTATATTTACCATTTAAAGAGTATACACAGATTTAAATAAATATTATATTACATAGCGAATTTAATAATATACCCTACAAACACGGAGGATTGATTTCAAATTGAAAATGATTTGTAATCAAAGGTTTTCTCAAACGACAAACGTTTGATAATAATTTGAAAATCCTTCGAAAATTTTAGAATTGTCAACAACTCTCAAACTGAGAAATGCATTTATTTTTAACTTGCTTTTGAAGGCGAATTCAATTCACTTAATATATAATTTTTCTTAAATTGTAAAACACATTTAACTTTAATCGCCTTTTTTATGGTTTACATTTATTTTTCGCTTAAGTGCTGCCAAGTTTATTTTTGGTTTGAGAATAACATTTGATTTCAAATTGATAAATAATTGTATGTCAAGTGTTTATATCTAAATTATAATAAATTTTAATTCAAATGTTTGCTTTTATTTAACTTACTATAGTAAGTATGTATGTTTGTTCGGGTGAAATCTTGCAACTCAATTTTGAAGCAATTATCTTCAAGCGATTGAGCTGACATTTTGTATACACGTTCAGTTTGGATGACAATGAATGGTAAAGTGTGGGACGTCATTCAAAATCCAATATGGCGGCCCCGCACAACATGGCGGACTAGTTATTTTTAATGTACTTCTACAATATGGTTATCAAATTAAATGGCTTGCTAAGAATAACTCGAAAAATAAAGGGGCCCCTCTAAATCCAATATAGCGGGCACACACAACATGGCGCACTAGTTATTTTTAATGCACTTCTACAAAATTAAAGTGGCCACTCTAAATCCGATATAGTGACACTAACAAGATGGCGGACTAGATATTTTTAATGTAGTTGTTAGTTATTTTATATTATTAATCGAAAATGGTTTAAGTATCAATTAATAAAGTCGAATAAATATTGAGTAAACTTTATTAAATAACTTCAACCCTCTTTGTCTTAAATAAGAAACAAACAAAATTTCTATTGTATTGTAAATTTGATAAAAATTTAAATAAATAATTAAGACAGACTTTAAACCAAATTGACATATCAAGGTCATAAATATAACAAACAAACAACCACATTATATGTGGTCAACAATAAAATTCTCTAATTAATTTTGTATTTATGAAAATAATCTTATAAATGCCGAAGAAAATTTTCTTAGGAAAATTTTATATTAAAATTTTTAAAAGAACTTGATGTAAAATTAAATTATACATTTTACTGCAAGTTCTTTTAAAAAACTTAAATACGAAATGATTAAATGTTTTATAATTTAAAAGAATATTTTAATAATAAGAAATGTATTTGCTTTGTTGTTGTAACATCACACGTACGGAATTTTGAGAGAAAATTTTTTATTTTGTTTGAAGGGAGTTTCCATTGAAGTAAAACTTCTAAGCCCACCATCTTTAAGATGTGGGTACCAGAAAACGGCAAAAATAACTTTTTTCCTTATTTAATCATACATTTAATTTGTCTCTCACTTTTAATCATGCAAAACAATTCAACATTGAGTTAAATCTGCATCGAGTGGGGAGCGCTTCATTTTAATAGATAAATGTGAGTCGACCGATCAAACATGTTTTCCTCACACCATTCATTAAACATTTTAAATTTTTTTTCGCACTTAATCATGCAACAAAACTTATTGTTCAATATAATGTAAGTCCAGCGGTCGAACAAGTTTGATAAGATTTGTTTAAAGCTGACCACACACTAGTGATTTGTGCGTGTGATTTGTTAGCTTTCCATTTCTCCACACACGACAAACAAATCACAATAACCTAAAACGTCCAAAAGAAAACATGAATTGTGAAGCGTATGGTGCAATTGCCATTTTGGAAAGTTTATTTGTGTACACAACAAAAAAAAAAAAAAAAAATTAAAAAGAAAAAAATTAAGAAGCATACAAAAAATTTGTGTATGCTAAACAACTCTGCAATAGATACAATTTGATGTTTCGTTGTACACTAAATTGAAAAAATCTTGAAAATGTTCGCGAACAAGCCCACTAACACATCGAACAAATCACAAAAAATTTTAAATTACAAAAAAATTTCAATAACTTGTGATTTGTGCGCGCTCAGCCCCATTAACAAGTAACAGAACGGCGAGCTCGCACAAATCACACGCTCAAATCAATAGTGTGTGGTCATCTTAAATAAAAAAGGTAATTAAGGATAAACAAAATAAAACCATGTATTATGCTGAATAAGATAACATGATATCAAGTGCTGAAATAACGATGTGAATCTGCTGTTTGCTCCTTTGCCATATTGCAAAATTTGGAAGAATCCAATTGAGATCATTCGAGCCATCAGTTATGAGATTGGAAACAAAACTTATGTTAACATGCATATAAAGAAGAAAGCTGATGAAATTATGTAATTATCAGGCATGTTCGGAAAATTACTTTTTGTGAAAGTGATTTGAAATCACAAAAAAGGTGTTCTGGACAAAAAACCTTTTCCATAATTGTGATTTTAAACCGGTCAGCTAAGTTGCTTCCTTATTTTTATCCACCATTTTAAAACAAGTTAAAACTTTTGTAGTTTTCAAAACAACCTTAAATCACAAGAAATTTTAAATCTTACGATATTAATTTAGGTATATGATAAAAATCGATATACATATTTCAAACGTTTTTATACCCACACCACAATAGTGGAGAGGGTATTATGCATTTGTGCTGATGTGGGTAACGCCTTAAAATATTGGTCTTAGACCCACCTTAAAGTATACCGATCGACTCGGAATCACTTTCTGAGTCGAACTAACGATTTCCGTCCGGCTGGCAGGCTGGCTGGCTGGCTGTCCATGTAACCTTGTGCGCAAAGTAAAGGTCGCAATTTAAGAGATAATTTGATAAAATTTGGGACATAGGTTCTTATTGACACGCCTATTGAAAATGGGCCAAATCGTAGAACCACGAGGGAAGATAGGGGGAAATTTCTTCCTCTCAGAAACTATCAAACCGATTTTAATGAAATTTAAAACATGGATAGATCCATATCTATATGGACACATAAGCTATACAGCTTTTCAAAAATAGGACCACAAGGGGATGTAGGGGGCAATTTCTGCCTCTCACAAACTTTCAAACCGATTTTAATGAAATGTTTAAACATAGAGAAATCCATATTTATATGGACACATAAGCATGATGTGTTTTTAAGTACTGTGGTGCTGGGTATCATATGGTCGGGCTTGACCGACTATACTTTCTTACTTGGTTTTATGAGGTGTGTTGAATTTTCAACGATTATTAAGTCAATTTCTGTTTTAGAAATCGAACGGAAGTGAAACTAAAATTGAACAAATTTTATAAACTTCCATGTTATGAAACTTTATAAAAATATTCCTTTTTATATTCTTAATTTTTTGAATACTAGTTTTTTCTACAAGAATAACTCTTAAACCCAGCAAAAGTTATGGTAATTTGGTAAAAAGGCACCGCAGTGGTGCAGTGGTTAGAACCCAAAGAATTCTGATGAAAGAATGTGGTGATTCTTGAAACATGTAAATTCAACCCAGGTTCGAGCCCCAGCTCAGCCAAGAAAATTATCAATAAATTTTAATAAAAAATTTATGTTTTAAAATTCCTTCCTTCGGTAAAAATAATTTAATGAAAATTAAATTTGATGAACTCGAGACTAACTAAAAATTTTGACATTTTAAATAATATAGACAGAAAATAGGAAGAAAATGTATTAGAAATCAAGGTATATGTACACAAGGTAGACTCATTTGGGAGTGTAGACATGTTGTTCTATAAATAGAACCGAGTTGTCATGATTGTCTTCATATAAAACAAAAACAATTTAACGCACACATGTAGAAATTTTGGCTCATATACACGAAATTTGACGTTTGGGTTCCAACTAGGGGTAAACAGCTGATAAACATATGGGCCAACGAGTTTACCTTGCGTAAATATACCTTGTTAGAAATTTATTTTTTAAGACGCTGAAAACGATAATATCTAGTCGAATCACAAAATGTTCTGTTGTCTCGTATTGCTGTATATCGTCGGCTTAATATGCAAACCTGCTATATCGACTTCTTAAGTAAATGAAGATTTTGATGCCGTGTGGTATAGACAGATACGCCTCGTCGACCAGTTTGTAATTTTTCTTCATTTTGAGTCTTGAAGTGTGTTAAACCAACTATTTTTTTTGGTTTTCCTCTCAAGCTGCAAGTATAAAATATAAAAAGTTTTTTGTCTCTCCTGTAAAATGTGCTGAAAGGGAGTTAGGAGGTTTGCATATTAAGCCGATGATATGCTATAATTTAAAAAATGTGACATTAATAAACGTGTAGCAAATACGACCAATATGACACAATAGATCACTTTGTAAATTGTCTGATCGATTTTAAAGTGATTCGTTTTCTAATACGATTTCCATTAAAAATATTTTTTATTTGTATTTTAATTAAGCAACAAATCGGTTATTGCGAATAATCAAAATAAGAAATAATCGATTAATCACAAATTTAAAAGTTCATTAATCAACCCTTTTGTTTAATTTAAAAAACGCACGTTTCTTAAATAATTCTATAAATGCATATAACAACAATAAATAAAATATTTATTTTCTTCTCTTTTTTTATTTTAGGTAAGTGAACTTTGTCTTTTCTTGTGTATTCATGGGAACCTGCCTTTAAGGTAAACTTTCAACATTCATTCCAAAAATCTATTCTAATTTAATTTATTTAAGATTTCTAGAAAATATTACTCACAATAATAAATATATTAAATATTACCTTGACGATTTATTTAAAGAATTATGTATGTTTTTCTTCTATTGAGATATGACTTTAGACCACGTTTTTAATGGAAGCTGCTGAAATTCTATTAAAGTTAATTTGTCTACCATAGCGTTCATATTTTTCTCACAGTTATTAAGAATTTCACAATGACAATTTAAGATGGCTAAAATCTAAAACAAAACATTTTCAAAAACACAAAATTAAAGAGACTTTGGAAAACCCATAAACTGTCTGGCATTAACTACTTACCTCCGTGTAAGGATTCTTTAATTTTCTATACATTCCCAGCTCTCTCATGCTTTCCAGCAATTGCGGTATTTCTTCTACTTTTCTATTTGTGTCTGCCAGCAATTGTAAGAAACATTGTCTATCAGTTTTACAGCGACAGAAACGACAACAACCACAGCTACAAATATTTCTGAAACAAAATGTTTCCATTTTGCTTGTGACCTCCAAATTCTGCACAATTTCTTTGAATTGTTGTAATAAATCGCCCATTGTCTTTAATTCCTCTTCAACAAAGGAAAATTGTTGTTGCAATTTTAAAAGCATATTCAGAATATTTTCAATTTCCCGTTCATTTTTTAAAATTTTCATAAACTGTTCATTAACAAACTCTGATTTTAGATTGAATTCTTGCTGCAAATTTAGAGTTTCATTTAGAAAGCCATTCGCTAAAGTTTCTAATTCCAAAAATATTAAAGGGCCTCTACCAATTTCATTTTCCGTATCTGTGCAATATATAAATTTAGACATTTTATTTATTTAAAATTTTTTTTATATTAATAAAACAAAAATATATCGAACATTTGAAAAATGTCAGAGGAAGTCCTTTTTGTTAGAAACAAGCACAATGATACTGATGTTTTTGCCATAAAACACATAGAAAACGTTTATTGTTTTAACTTTATAGTTAAATAGTAGATAGTAGAGAGAACTTTTAAAAAAAGTTAAAAATAAAAAGGGGTTTAATGGAGGATATGAATACTCTGCGCCTGTAGAATAGGACACCATTTATGGCAATAATTAATACTTGGTGTTGCTAAACTCAAATGTCTGGTGTACTAAAATTTTTAGTAGTTTTCCATGTTTCTTAGACCACTTTCAGACTCGGAAAGTAAGTTGGGCAAGTCACTTGCCCAACTACAACAAAGTCTGTACTAAATTTTTTTCCCTTAACCCGACCTTACCGCTAAAATCTACAAACCAAGAGTTGGGCAATCATCTTGCCGAGTTTGAAAGGGCTCTAAGCATTCCTTTCTTAAAAAGAAAACAATTTTTAATCAAAACAGACCATTTTGGCTTAAAAAGATTACGCTTCCTAATAAGTTGGTTGAAAAATTCATGCTAAGAAAAAAGTTACTTAAGGTGTTTTATTCAAGTGCTGCAGAGTGTCCATACACACCCAGCAGGAAATCTGGGATTAAGTGTCTCAAAGTCGCAACTTTTGTCGACTATTTTGTTGATTTTTTGGTGACAGTTGTGTGTGCATTTGAGAAAAATTTAATTTTCATAGCTGCAAAGCCGAAATTAGAAGAAAAGAAAAACAAAAGAAACAGCTTATAGTGAAAATTTAGATTTCTTTTAAAAAATAATCATATGAAAGTTCTTTTTATTAATTAAACATCTTATATAAATTAATTGCCCTTTCCACTTACAGTGCGAAAGCCTAGTAAAAATTATAAAAAATACAGGCTGGAACTATGTACTAGTGGATCCCTGGTACCAACGTCTTCATATGGCCATACAAAAACTACCTGGCCAATAGTTTTAAGATCAATAGAGGATTCGTAGTGGCAAGTACTGTGTTAATGCATTGTCTCGTCTTCAGTTGGTCAGTAGTACTGGTGACAAATAGGGTTTTTTCCCGGGATTTCCCGTCCCGGGAATTCCCGGGAATTTCAATTATTTCATTTCCCGTTTTCCCGGGATTTTTCTTGCGGGATCCCGGGAAATAAAAAATTCCTAATAATTTCAGAAAATAGTTATATATACTTTGAAATTTAGTTTTCTATTCTCTTAAAATTAGCATCTGTGGATGGATTGTGGATAAGATCAATTACAAGAAGTGAGAACATGTATTTAAATCAATTTCTCCTGATGCAATAATATTCTAAAAGCAGAATGGGCAGTGCAACAGTTGATAATTATTACATTTAATGAAGTGAAGAGTTAATAAAGTACATTAATTCAAAATAAGATGCAGGTAGTAAAGTTTCATTGTCCATGAACAAGTCTTAAAAATAGGAGATACCTTAACATATCGCTCCTTAATATATTTATATTTGGCTATAACTTCGGTTCAGTTTGAGATATAATACGAGAAGGCATGAAGGAAAACTTTACTAAAGTTATAAGGTGATAAACACAAATTCCCAATTTCAATTTTAATTTGTGTTGGTTTATATACTCGTGAAATGCGGGGAAACCGAAAAAAAATAACATTTTGGAAACTCGTGTAAGATACTACAACATACAACTTGAAAAACACATTGTCCTAAAGATTACAAATCGACTATTGAAATGAAAAGGTTTGTAAGAAGCAGTCCGGTTGATGCTATTTTTGCATCAACCTTGACATACATTTGACTGATATAAACGTTGTTTATAAAAAAGAAAAAATTGCTTCTGATTGTGAATCCGAAGCATGCTACAACTATTTAACTATTTGTCCAACCTCGGTAAAAAATGAACGAAACTTTTCGGAAACATGATAATTAGTAAATAAAATCAAGAATATACTTTTTGACGACTTACAAAGCGCTTTGAGTGTGTCAGAAAGTTAATTCCTAAGCCGTTAAAAAATGTTATATATTTCTTTAAAGTATTTTATCTATTTTATTAATTAACTTTTTGATCTTATATCTGAAGTACCTAAATTTTTATTTTGTTTTTATTATTGTTTTATGAATTAAATTGGTATGTTTATGGTATATTTTTATCTTGTATCAAGAGCATAATAATCCTGAATAAAATCATAATAATAGGGAATAAAGGCGTGAGTTCCCTTACGTTTTTTTATAAAAGTTTTTTTCATTAATTAATAACAAAATTTACTTTGTATTATTTATATGGAGCGGGAAATTTGAAAAAATTTCCCGCTTTCCCGGGAATCGAAAAAGTCCGGGAAAAAAAAACTCTAGTGACAAAGTAAATATACAGATTGACTTTTGACATTTCCTACAGGGCAAATTCCTTTTTTGCATATCAATTTTATGGATGTGCTCGCAGTTATTTGCTTTAAAGTAAATTGCTTTTTAAAGGTCAATTACGATTTTGGCTCTTACTACTGAAGTAGCACTTAAGAAGTTTAAAAAAGTGGTTTAGATTTAACATTTTGAGGAAACATAAACAAAGTAGGAGTAGTATTAAAATCGACATTTTTTATATTGAATAAATTTCAAAACGAATAAGTTTTGAAAAGCCCATATTTTTTTTTAGTGCGTTAAGAGAAATAACTACACAAACAAGCACGCAAATGATAATCGTCTTAAACTATTATACCAAAAGTTATTGGGCTTTCGTTTACAGTATTTCAGTCATTGAGTAGAAATAATCGCGAAAAATTTTAACAGATTTAAAATTGTTTAAAAATATTTTTTTTTTTTTTGTGTACATATAATATTTTATATACGAAGAGTGGCAGTGAAGGGGTTTAAAAAATACCTAAAACACATAAATAAATGTGGGATACCTTTACGACCCAAAGTATCATCTATTCAAGTCCCGTGCTATCAGTTAAGCAGACACATAGGACTCATACTCAAAAATATTATCTCGGAAAAATACAACGTTAAAAACTCTCTGGAACTAAAAAAACAGCTAAAGGACATCACCCTTGATTAAAATGACACACTGGTTTCGTTTGACGTCGTGTCGTCTGCTTATTCTTGTGTATGTGTTAATTATTACAAAAATGAATTTTTTTGATAACATCCAACGATAGTTACATATACAGCCTGTTTTTAGAAAATGAAAATATTTGTTCGTTCGTTAAATAAACGAACAAAATCCGATTTCGCTTTTCATAAAATTAAAAAACATTTCTGGTGAGTGACAAAAACACTTTAATTTTTTTTTTCTACATATTTTTGGTTCTTATAACATCTTCGTAATAAATGAAAACAAAAGTGAAAAGAAGACGATAAGTAAAACCCATTCGTTAAAAAAACAAATCACTAAAAATAAAAAATAACTGGGATATTTTACAGAAAAAAAAACCTAAAAAACTGATACTATTATAAAATATTTTATAAAGGTTTACTTTTTATTACATAAGTATGTATTTATATGTTCAAAAAATTGTAGAAACAATGGAACTACACACGCTCAAAAATATGCATGCATGTTCATTATAGTGGTTTGACCTCCATCCAAAAAAAGGGTGCGGCAGTCACCCCATTGAATTAAAGGTATGTCATGAATTGTCTAAAACAGTTAAATTTGTTTGCCACGCCCCCTGCCCTTTGTTTTGTTACATAGCGCCGCTATTAATAGTCCGATCTCATCATATTGCATATCGTTGTTCTTGGCTTGAGTTTTAAAGTTCTTTAAACTTAATAAATATACCTTTTATTTAAGAGCGTCACTGGTGGATTTTTTATTGGGTTCTACCTGGTTTAATGTAAGATGTATGTGAAAAGGAATAAAGGGGCTTAATTTGGAGGCATGTCATAAAAGTCAGTATGCAATACATAGTAAGTTTTCGAAGGGCTTTCTTCACCCAGAGAAAAAACATGTTTAAATATGGTCACCTCCACCAGTACTATGTTTAAAGAAAATTTTAACCATATTATGTTTAATTTAACCATATTATTGTCAACGACAACCATATTATGGCGTGACAAGAAAAAAAATGTTCTGTTTTAGTAACTTCATTAGCATATCTTACCGGTACAACTTAATGCACATACAGTGTAAAATCACACCGTTCTTCCGCAAGTTCCAAAAAATTAGTGCTATAACGCAAATAGCTTTTTCATGTTAATGTACAGCAAAAGATCTTCTTTATATATATTTTTATTTACTGCTATTATTGTTAACATTTTCATTCAACATTTTGATTTTTTACTAATTTAGTAATCCTTTTTATAGAATGTTTTATTTTTGAAATTTAATTTTAATTTTTGTAAACAAAAGCCAGGGTTAACCACGAACAGAAAATCTTTATATGAAAAAAGAATGGAACTGTACGAAAATTAAAGCATTGGCAATAATGTTGATTCACGAAAGAAAAATAGGCCAATTTATGTCAACCAAAGTTAGGGGTAGTGCACTAAATATTGATTTAAATCAGCATTCCACTATCACTAAATAAAACTGCAAAGAAATTAGTTTGCACTCTTTTTTACCAGCTTTAGTGATGATTGTTATTTTTTAACTACCACTAAAAATTTTGAGTGATATTGCAAATTTTTTCACTATCACAAAACGCAGATTTGAATTAGGGTTTTTTCCCGGGATTTCCCGTCCCGGAAATTTCAATTATTTTATTTCCCGTTTTCCCGGGATTTTTCTTGCGGGATCCCGGGAAATAAAAAATGCCTCATAATAGCTATTTATACTTTGAAATTTAGTTTTCTATTCTCTAAAAATTAGCATCTGTGGATGGGTTGTGGATTAGATCAATTACAACAAGTGAGTACATGTATTTTAGTCAATGTCTCCTGATGCAATAAATCTACTAAAAGCAGAATGGGCAGTGAAACAGTTGATAATTACTACATTTAGTGAAGTAAAGAGTTAATAAAGTACATTAATTCAAAATAAGATGCAGACTGTAAAGTTTCATTGTCCATGAACAGGTCTTAAAAATAGGAGATAACTAAACATATCGCTCCTTTATTGCAACAAAGTCATATCTACAAAAACCAACGATCTTGCCAAAATGAGATTAAAGTTTTCAAAATGTACCGATTTATAGATATATTTTGCTATAACTTCGGTTCAGTTTGAGATATAATACGAGAAGGTATGAAGGAAAACTTTGCTAAAGTGTCTTAAAATTTTGAGATATGACTATGATGCAATAAAGGAGCGGTATGTTTTTTAGGTGATAAACACAAATTCCCAATTTCAATTTCAATTTGTGTAGGTTTATATACCCGTGAAATGCGGGGAAACCGAAATAAAATATTATTTTGGAAACTCGTGTAAGATACTACAACATACAACTTGAAAAACACATTGTCCTAAAGATTACAAATGGACCTATTGAAATGAAAAGGTTTGTAAGAAGCAGTCCGGTTGATGCTATTTTTGCATCAACCTTGACCAGTGTTGCCAATTTAGCCATTTAGTGGCTAGATTTAGCCATTTTTCACCCTGTTTAGCCATTAAAAAATGACTTTAGCCATTAGCCATTTTTTTAGCCATTTTTCAAATTGTTTAGCCATAAAATTTTATTTGCCGTTTTACTTCTAAAAGAATAATTTTTATTTTATTTTAAAAATTTATAAAAGTAAAATAAACATTTTAAACAGTTAAAACGCCTTTAATTTAAATCACAACTTTTACAAATGCTGAAAATCGCTATAAACGAGGATGAAACATCTTTCAAAGTAAAGTAACAGTATTCCACTATTTAATTTATAAAATGGATCAACACAAACATCGGTGTTTCTTTCTGGTTGCAAGCATTTCAATAAAGAGATACAGTCGGCAACAAATTTTTTTTTTAGAAATTTCAGAATTGACTATAAAGTTGCTCTCACTTCCATGGTCTAATGCTGAAGTAGAGAGGGTATTTAGCCAAGTAGACATCTTAAAAGTAATTTTAGAAATAGGTTACATTTAGCAACCGTTAATTCGATTTTTTTAATTAGGTACATATTTTTACCGTAACAATAAACTATTTTTACCAACACCACAATAGTGGTGAGGGTACTATGCGTTTGTGCTGATGTTTGTAACAGCTTAAAATATTGATACTTAGCCAACATTTACGTATACCGATTGACTCAGCATCACTTTCTGAGTCGAATTAACGATGATTGTCCGGCTGGCTGGCTGTTCATGTACACCTTGTGCGCAAAGTAACGGTCGGAAATTTGCAGATAATTTAATAAAATTTGGTGCATGGGTTATAATGTGGTGTAGGGTATCATCATTCGGGGTTGACCGACTAAACTTTTTTAATTGTTTTTTATTGTAGATCTGGACTCAAAAGGTTGGGTTACTGTTGTCGTGATTATGATTTTCCATCAAATTATTAAAAACTAATAGGCACGAGTGATTCCTTTGAGATGAACAATAACGACATCGAATTTATCGATGATTTAATTTTTAATATATCTATCAAAATATTAATTTACGTTTGTTCTTATTTAAGAAATTGATCTTGACTTACAATTTCATCGTAAACAAATTTAAATGAATTATTTCTGTTTTGTTATTGAATTTTAATGTGTTTTTATTTAAAAAAGCTTTTAGCCATTTTTTAGCCACTTTTTTCCGTAAATTTAGCCATTTTTGGTCATCAAGTTTTGGCAACACTGACCTTGACATACATTTGATTGATATAGACGTTGTTTATAAAAAAAATGTCTTCTGATTGTGAATCCGAAGCATGCTACAACGGTGCACTTTTAACTTTTTGTCCAAACTCGGTAAAAAATGTACGAAATTTTTCGGAAACATGGTTTTAGTAAATAAAATCAAGAATATACTTTTTGATGACTTACAAAGCGCTTTGAGTGTGTCAGAAAGTTATTTTCTAAGCCATTAAAAAATGTTATATATTTCTTTAAAGTATTTTATCTATTTTATTAATTAACTTTTTGATCTTATATCTGAAGTACCTAAATTTTTATTTTGTTTTTATTATTGTTTTATGAATTAAATTGTTATGTTTATGTTATCTCTTTATCTTGTATCCAGATCATAATAATACTGAATAAAAGCATAATAATAGGGAATAAAGGCGTGAGTTCCCTTACGTTTTTTTATAAAAGTTTTTTTTTCATTAATAAATAACGAAATTTACTTTGTATTATTTATATGGAGCGGGATCCCGGGAAATCAAATAGTGCAAAATTTGAACATGCAATCGAAAAAGCTGCATACAAATATTGTCTCTCTAAAATTTAAAAAATGTAACTTTGTATGTGCATGGTTTTTGATTTCTTTTGAGGATATGCATAAGTAAAAAACATTAAACAAAATGAAATTTTGTCAATAACGGTAAATACAAGTTTTTAATTTTAAATTTAGTGCAACAATTTAAGTTGCACTCAAATGTGTGAAGAAGAAAAAAGTTGCAATAAGCTGATGATTGCTTTTTTTAAAATCAAACTATTTTTTTTTTTTTTTTGAGTGCAAAATTTTTTAACATCACTATCACTCATGTTTAGTGAGGCTGCAAATTTTCAATTCATCACTCAACATCAACAAAATGATTGCAATATTTTTGCACTATCACTAAGTGTGAGTTGAAACTGCAAAATGAATGCACTACCCCCATCTATGATGTCAACCATGAATAGACGAAAGCTTTCAAAGGTTTTTAAAAACCAAATTTTAAACATTGTCGTATCAATACGAAAACTGTGAGTGAGAAGACTTTGGTTTTACAAAAACAGGCTGACAATTAATTTTAAAGTTTGCTTACTTTATTTTTAAAAATTATATACATACCTAATATTTATGGCCGAAATAAATATAAAAATGAATTTATATTCATTTACAATTTTCATTAAAAATGAAATAAAAATGATATATTAATAAATGTTAAACGTTAAAAATTTCTTTCAAAATGTATCTTTTTGGGAAAAAGAGTATCTTTTTGGAAACTAAAATGTATCTTTCTCGAAATTTCACTGGAAACACTGGACGAGACTAATAAGTTTTATGAGATTAAAACCCTCTCTTTGTAATTTTACTCTCAGAGTGGCACTAACAACCGAAAGGTTAATCTTTTTTTGATTTAAGAATTTTATACTTATTTTAAGAAATTCCGGGATTGATTTACGAAATTAATCCCATTTAGGATTTTTTTTGAGTACGTTTTATTGTTAGTCGCACTTGAGTTTTTGAGTACGTCTCGTAAGTATAAGAAGCTTTATATTATCCCGAGTGATTTTCTTTCTGTGTATTGACATTGTATGAAAAACTTCCAATGGTTTCACATTTCTGTCATACGAAAACTATATCGAAATAAAAATCAATTGGTAGAAACAAATACATACATTTTTTACACAACAACCCTGCAAGAGATTAAGAGTTAATTGTCAAAATGCCACTAGTACAATAACTAGAAAAAGAGGTACTAGAGCTAACGGTGTTTGAGTTTTCATATAAAAATAGTAGTGCTTTTGAGTACCAGTACTTGATGTAGTACAAAGGCACCACTTGTAGACTGATAGAATTTTTGTGTAACTAAACTAAAATTCTAGCACATATTTAAATTTTGATACTGCTTCTTAAATTTGATTTTATATCATTTATTTATGCCATTTTTATTACAAAAATGTTAAAATGCAAAATGTTTATTTTTACTATACACTAGAACTAGTAACAAACTGGTTCTTAAGCACCAAGTGTACTAGTACACGTCTAGAACCAATAGTACTAGTGATTTTCGAATAACACTCAATGCTAATTCGAGCATTTAGATGGTATAGAAAAGTTTACAGTTGATAACTAGTTCTGGATATTTTTGTAATAGTTTGGTACTAGTTCAATCTCCGGCAGGGAAATATTTTTTTTTTTTTGTTTAATTTTAGGGATGTTTATTATCCCTCGAAAATTTAGTGATAGGATTGATTGGATATATTTAATGCAAAGTTTTAAACAAGTTTTTAAGTAACTTATTCCATTTTGATAAAGGAAATTTTTTTTGGTAGTTTGAAAATAAATATTTTAATAACCTGCGAAATTTCTAACATTTTGCCGTAATTTCTATGCTTTAGAAGGAGCATATGTTTTTAAATAAGAACAAACAAGTGAACTCCTTTATATTTGCAAGCAATTTAAATAATAATCATTTTCGCATATTTTGATTATATTTAAGTATCCCATAAAGTTTAAAAACACTTAATATCAACATACATATGGGGGATTTCATGTCAAGTGACCCAATTTTGAAATCGATGTCTTCCGATTTGGATGAAATTTGCACCAAGGTTAGTCCTATTGGATAGTAGTTTAGACACAAATTTTCAACAAGATCGGTCTAAAAGTTTCTGAGTTAGTGGGGGTCAAATTTTGACATTTTGGCCATACAGGTGTTCTTTCTTATCCATGTAACTTATTACCTATTGGTGTTAGCAAAATTTGTCCCAAGTAGCTTCGATAGCTATTTGATCCATCTTTTGAAAAAAATTTTTTTTGTTTTTTTTTAAAAATTTTTTTTATTTTTTTTTTTAAATTTAAAACTTTTTTTTATTTTTTTTTAGCGGGTATGTTTTTTTTTTTTTTTTTTTTGTTAAAAAGAAATCTTATGTCTTTTCCTTTAAGGTAGTTTTGGTCCCTTTTTGGGATGCGAGCGGCTTATGTATAAAAAAAAATAATTTCTAACTCTAGACAAGGGTTTTTCAATTTTTAGCATATGCAGTGTTCTTTCTCATCCATTTAACTTATTACCTTTTAGTGTTAGCAGAATTTGTCTTAAGTAGCTTCGATAGCTATTTGATTAATATTTTGGAAAATTTTTTTTTTTGTTTTTTTAAAACTTTTTTTTTATATTTAAAATTTTTTTTTTTTATTTAAAATTTTTTTTTTTATATTTTTTTTTATCCGGAATGTTTTTTTTTTTTTTTTTTTTGTTCAAAAGAAAGCTTTTGTCTTACCCTTTAAGGTAGTTTTGGTCGCTTTTTGGGATGCGAGTGGCTTATGTATAAAAAAAATTATTTCTAACTCTAGACGAGGGTTTTTAAATTTTTAGCATATGCACTATTTTGAATTTTTTCCTATTTGTGTTTAAGTGTTTCTAAAGCCTTAAAAATAAAACGTTTGCAAAGAAACTAGACAAATTAACCTTTCCGACGGTATGTTACAAACCCAATTACTATTTTATACCTTCGATACTATAATGCCCACAATATGTTAATCCCAGGAATAAAATCACTTTTTTTCTGTAGAAATGTTGACAAATTAAATTCTTTTTATTAATTTGTAATAATAATTAAATTAATATATAATTATAATAATAATAATTTCTAATAATAATAATAAAAAGATAAAGATAAATAATTTAATAAAATTTATGTAGGAAAAATTAAAAAAAGAATTATTTGTCAACATTTCTACAGAAAAAAGTGATTTTATTCCTGGGATTACCATATTGTGGGCATTATAGTATCGAAGGTATAAAATAGTAATTGGGTTTGTAACATACCGTCGGAAAGGTTAATTTGTCTAGTTTCTTTGCAAACGTTTTATTTTTAAGGCTTTAGAAACACTTAAACACAAATAGGAAAAAATTCAAAATAGTGCATATGCTAAAAATTTAAAAACCCTCGTCTAGAGTTAGAAATAATTTTTTTTATACATAAGCCACTCGCATCCCAAAAAGCGACCAAAACTACCTTAAAGGGTAAGACAAAAGCTTTCTTTTGAACAAAAAAAAAAAAAAAAAAAACATTCCGGATAAAAAAAAATATAAAAAAAAAAATTTTACATTTAAAAAAAAAATTTAAAATTAAAAAAAAAAAGTTTTAAAAAAACAAAAAAAAAATTTTCAGAATATTGATCAAATAGCTATCGAAGCTACTTGGGACAAATTCTGCTAACACTAATAGGTAATAAGTTAAATGGATGAGAAAGAACACTGCATATGCTAAAAATTGAAAAACCCTTGTCTAGAGTTAGAAATTATTTTTTTTTATACATAAGCCGCTCGCATCCCAAAAAGGGACCAAAACTACCTTAAAGGAAAAGACATAAGCTTTCTTTTTAACAAAAAAAAAAAAAAAAAAAACATACCCGCTAAAAAAAAAAATAAAAAAAAGTTTTAAATTTAAAAAACAAAAATAAAAAAAATTTTTAAAAAAAACAAAAAAAAATTTTTTCAAAAGATGGATCAAATAGCTATCGAAGCTACTTGGGACAAATTTTGCTAACACCAATAGGTAATAAGTTACATGGATAAGAAAGAACACCTGTATGGCCAAAATGTCAAAATTTGACCCCCACTAACTCAGAAACTTTTAGACCGATCTTGTTGAAAATTTGTGTCTAAACTACTATCCAATAGGACTAACCTTGGTGCAAATTTCATCCAAATCGGAAGACATCGATTTCAAAATTGGGTCACTTGACATGAAATCCCCCATATTTAAAAAAAATAAAATTATAATACTTAATTTACAGAGCCAATAAATGTGAAAATTTTGTTTATAAAGATTATTTACGATAAAGCCGAAGAAAATATTGAATAAATGGCCTCATAAATAAACACAAAAAGCAATTCACGAGAATAAAAATGGGCAAAAATAATAATAAATTTTTATAACAAAACGAAAAATCTCAACAAAACAGCAGCTTATTTTTATCCCTGCAAATGAATCAATGTATAAGACGAAGTAAAAGGACGAAAATTTCGTATAATAAGGTTTAATAATAACCATAATAACAATAACAATAAAAGAGTTATGCTTTTCAATTTATATTTTTGCTTCGTTTTTCCTTATTTTGTTTTTTTTTTGTTTTGCTTTTTCTACTGCAGCTTTCCACATTTGAAAAATTGTATATGTAGGTGAATTCGTGTGAGTGTGTGTGTATGAAATCAAGTGAGTCCTCTGACTCATATGCATATCCGACTATGATAACAATAACAACAGCAAACGAAAGTCATAATAATAAACGAGCAGCCGCTTTTCTACTTTTAATAAATAATATTTGCCTTCCTTTATTTTCATTTCCTCCTGCTCTTATTTTTCATTTCTCTCTCGTTCTTCTGACTTTGAGTGCCTTACTTATCCTTTCATCATCAGTTGTATAAATTTATTGTGAACTTTGAATATTCAAATATATTTTGCTGCTTCTTCTTCTTCTTCTTCATCCTTTGCGTATTGTTTCGTAAAATATTAAATGTATGGTCATAAATGATATTGTGTCGCTTTAGGGGAAATAGATGGAAAAGATACTCTTTCGCACTCGCCCATTAAATAGAAACTTATTTAGTATGTGAACTTTTTAGCAAATTGGCTTAGGGAATAAGCATTTTCGAATTGGAATAGTAAATTATTTTTGGCATTTAATTACACAGTACAAAGGGTAAGGAAATTAAATTACTTACAGTGCAAATGTTTGAATTTCGGCAAACAACTTGTATTGTTCTAAAGCAAAGGTCTCAAAATATAAAAAATTTAAATTTTTTTATGATATTTTGTTAAAAGAAATAATCGAAAATTGCGATCGAATTCAATTCTTTTGACTACAATGATTTATGAAAGGAATATATTTAATATGTTTTACTCTACAATATATACCTTTTTGAAAAGAAATTTTATGACGATTTCGTTATTTAGACATTTAAGTACAACTATTATAACAAGTCTTCTCTACAAAAAATGCATAACCAAAACTAAAAAAAATTACTAATGGAACAACAAACATTTCCCAAATAATGCCAATATTTTAATATATTTTTGTCATACGCGTGTAAAAATTTGTGAATTTCTTAAATTTAATATTTGCGATTGGTATTGCAGAAAAAAACAATTAAATTAAAATTATACTTTGTATTTAAAGTAGTAAGATAAAAAATTACTATAAAAGTGACACCGGCAGAAAGCTGTAATCAGAATGCTAGTGGTAAAGGAGGGCGTATTGATGGCGGCTTCAGAGGACGTGGTGCTGGATTATCAGGAAACAACAGAGGTCATGTGCGAAAAGGTCATTTTTAAAGGAGTGCTTGTTCAACAGGTAGCGGTCATTCGGGTGGTGGCTTTGGCCAGGATAATCGTTTAAGGTTTGGTGATGATAATAAAAGAACAAAAAGAATTATTAAAAATCCTGATGGCTTTTTAAGTATGTATATAATTTTTTGCCACAAATTGTTAACAAAATAAAATGTCTTTTTAAGATCTACGATTAATTGATTGGAAACACGTATGTTTACCTACATTTCCAGACTCATGCAAGAAGTGGAACGTTAAAGAGCAGCCACAGAAATAATGGTGCGTGGTATTTACTTTACTGAAATCTAATTTCCTGACTGTCATGTATTAATGAATTTCCATTATAAGTTTTTTTAATAAAAAATTTAATTTAAAATAAAAATTTAAAAAAAAAGTATTTTTTATAAAGGTTAGTACTAACCAATTTTTACGTTATAAACAACTAGTTAGTGCTAACCAATATTTACGTTATGACTAACTAGTTAGCATTAACCAAAAGCAGCAGAGTAAGCAGTACAGATATATGTTCCGTAGTCGAGTGGAATTCATTTGTTAGAAAGAGAGGCAAAATCACATGTACACAAGAGTTTCGGTTAGTTTTTTCATTTTGCTCTTAATAAACTAATAGAAACTTTGACCAATAAATTGGTCAACACTACCTGTCATATAACTAGTAAAATGACCGGTAGTCTTCTCGTAGGGTTGCAGATTTTTGATCAGTTATTCAAAATGTATGAACTAGACCCGTAAATTACAGAAACGGTGGAATAAAGTTTTAATAGATTAGTGATATCAGCTGTAAATTCGTGGATCATATATGTGAATATACATCGTAAAAAGATATCAATTTCTTAATGTTGTATACCCTTTTTTAAATGTTAACGACTAATGGTACTTATATGTCCCATGGCACACAAAAAAAAAAAGATAAATATTAGTTTAATATGCATATCTTTGTAAAAATAGCCCATTATAAAAGCTCGAAACTAACTTATATTTCCCGTACCGAAAGGGTTAAGTCAAATTCAAAAAGTTGAAAAATATGTTGTTATTCATACGAATTTTCCTTCGAAATCATTTGGTATTATAAACGAAATGTTTCTTTAATTTTATTATTTAATAAAAATAATTTTTTTGCTATCTTATCTCGACTTAAGATGTTTTGTCAAAATGCCACAGAAATATACCTTTTTTTGTAATAAGTTTGGATATTTATCTAGACAAATTCGAAATGAAAATCCATTTTAAAGTTATAAGATATGCTATAATTTGTCCTTTGAATTGGTTATTACACGAATTAATATTTTTTTGTTTAGTACTGGAATTTTTCGATTCAACGAATAGGACTGACAATCAATTGTCAGAATAGTGCAATAAAGATTACAAAAAGTACCACTGGAATTACTCACGAAAATATTCACGATTAGCCACAAATGAGGAGAAAACTATATGCCAAACTTGCAAAAGACCTAGATGAAGATGCTTTAAATTTTATGAAGATATCACAACATATTTATACTAAAAAGCAAAAATATAATGTTTTTTTTCATATAAAAAATAAATTAATACTCTATACCCTTTTCTAAAAGATTCGCTTTGTATGATATCCTGCCTTCAGAAGTATTCCTTCCAAAAGGTATAAATTTCTTTCTTAAAGACCTTCCAAAATATTCAGTACACATTCGCTATTCCCTTCTTTAAGAAGGGATAAAGAAAGTTGTTCAATATTATTGATTTTTTATTTTTAGTTACCTTCCTTTCTCCCTTCTTTGGGAAGGGAACGAAGTTGTTATTAAAGGAAGTGTGGAAGGGTTTGCTCCTCATAACAACCTGTGTAAACAATAAGTATGGAATGCGGCGAAAAGGGCTTGCGTCTGCTAACTAAGGCCTTCTATTAGGCCTCTTTACTCATTCTAGTTACCGCTGGGTAGTTTATAATAATGCTCACGTCATGAATTATTAATTTCAGTTGTTGTAAATACAAAACTTTTTGTTGTTTATCCAAGTGGAAAAAAAAATAAGTTAAATTATAAATAATTAAATTTTTAAGGGCCGATGTTGATTTTGAATAAAACACAAATTATTTACGAAATTATTGTCATTTCTTTTTATTCTGAAAATATTGGTATGGTTCAATTATGTATGGAACAAAATATCGGCCAAATGGCCGCCGCGGCGGCACACCTCCATCCGGTGGTCCAAATTTTCGATAACGCTGAGGTATAATTGAAATTCTTTGCCGTTTGTGTGCTGAATTATCTCATCCTTTAGCTCTTGAATTGTTGCTGGCTTATCGACGTACACCTTTTCTTTCAAATAACCCCAAAGAAAGAAGTCCAATGGTGTCTAATCACATGATCTTGGCGGCCAATTGACATCGCCACCACGTGAGATGACACGGCCATTGAATTTGTCGCGCAAAAGAGCCATTATTTCGTAAGCTGTGTGGCAAGGGGCAACGTCCTGTTGAAACTACATATCGTCCACATCCATATCTTCCAATTCGGGTCATAAAAAGTTCGTTATCATCTCACGATAGCGAACACCACTTACAGTAACTGCCTGACCGGCGTCATTTTGGAAAAAACGGCCCGATGATGCCGCCAGCCCATAAACCGCACCAAACAGTCACTCTTTGTGGGTGCATTTGTTTTTCGACAATCACTCTTGAATTATCATTCGCCCAAATGCGGCAGTTCTGCTTATCGACGAATCCACTGGGTGAAAATGTGCCTCATCACTGAAGGGGATTTTCTTCGAAAATTGATCATGCATTGATCATCCATAACTTTAACGCTTTGCTAGATTGTATATCTTTCCGTGGTCCAAATTGAGTTAGTCTGAGATTGAGAAATGTCAAATGAAATGAAAAAAAAACTTGACGTTTAGGTGTGGTTCGCATTCAACATCGGCCCTTAAAATTAAACAACCCGTCTTTCAGTAAACGCTTTATTATTTACACAGTTACTGTCAAATATATTAAAGATGATTCATTCCAAATTTCAGAACTGTATCTCATCAAACAAAAAAGTTACAGATTTTTGATGCGATAATGCATACAATTTACCATTGTGCGTCGGCTTACGGGCCACTGTGGTCTCAGATACCATCAGTTGATTTAGGTAATGTTGATACCAAGCTATGCAGATTTTGTGAGGTTAAAGACGAGGCGTCAGAACATCTGCTCTTGGTGCTGTATCGCCTTGGGAACTTCTAGGCAGACATTTTTCGGGGGGATTATGATGTGCCCAGCTGATCTTCCAAAAGATCCTCTGGCTCGCGGTGCTTATGGCCTTTTTTTATCGATACATATATGTAATTTGAGACGCTGAATCCAAATCTGCACTGAGTTTTTTTCTTTCATCTCGATTTTTCGAGATATAACGTTATGTTCAAAATTAAGGCACTTCCGCAACTTATTTGTGGTCGCAAGCGATAACCGCCTAAGTCGACTAATACTACGTTTACATTAGGCCGAAATCTTGTAGATTTGATTTAAAATCTTCTTCGAAATCTAGTAAGTTTACATTATACTTTTTTGGTATAAGCGAGATTTTGTTTTTATAACAAAACAACTGACAAAAAGTTTTTTCGTTACACATACAAATACAATTAGAAATACACATTAAAATTTGCATTACCTTTTATTTATCATCAATCATATTTATTTTATTTATTTATTAGATTTTTTTTTTACAATTTTTATAAAATTTTTTAATTTTTTTTTAACAATTTTTGATTTGTTTTTTTTTTAATGTAATTTTTTCTTGTGCAGGGAAGTATTTTTTAGTACTATATTAAAAAAAACCATAGTTGCATCATTAAGTACTACTAGATTTTGAGTAGATTTCGTCGAAATCTAGTCACGAAGTAGATTTTATTTTGTATGGGAAATCTAGTCAAAACAACTAGATTTGGCTCGAAATCTCGCAAGTTCTAGATTTTGCGTAGGTGTAAATGTAGTATAAAGAAACAATTGAGTTTATATTTGTTTTTATTATTTATTTCTGAAATAAACACAAATTTCGTTATAATTTTGTATATCTTATCTTAGCAATGTGGGCCTTAAGAATCTTTGATTATGAATTAGTTTTTTTCTAATGCAATTAATTTTTTCAGAAACGCAAGCATAAATATAAAGTGCATTTTCTCAAAAACTATTTCAACTTAGGCGGATATTGCTTGTGACCTCAGACATATTGGAATAACTTGGAAGCGGTTCACAACGTTCTGTTTTAAAAAAAATTCTAAATTCGTCAACGCTATTATCTTTAAGCCGTGCTTACATTGGGTGCTTTAATTTGCTCAGTAGCTTCAGAGATATCGTTGAAGTTTTGACAAAAAAAAAAAAAAAAAACATAAAAAATAAAAATGCGACAAAATCATTTCATTTTATTCATTTTCCGTACTGTTAAAATTTAAGAAAAATATAGTTATTTTACGAATAATTTTATTTTTTAACATTTTTGTTTGTCTTTCCAAAAACAAACTAACAAAAAATAATGTTTTTCCCACAGGAAAAATTTAAAATTGTCTCTAATCAACAAATTTATTCCAAATTCATAGAATCAAGCAACCAATTTGTTGATTTTGCACCTATTACCAAAATGATTATATTGATTACTTAAAATTGTAAAAATTTTATGTTTTGAATATTTTTTTTTTCCAATAAATGAAATTTTTAATTTTTAATCCAAAATTCTTAATATTTTAATTAGGCTTAAATTCATTAAATTTAATTTTCATTAAATTATTTTTATGAAGAAAGGAATTTTACAACATGAAAATTAATCAAAATTGTTATTGATAACACTGCTATACAGTCATTTTGCGGCAGGCATACTTGAAGTCGATTTTGTATAAGACGAGTGTGCTGATAACGGGAAAAATACCAGAATTGTCAAATTGACTCCAGTTTTTGAGATAAACGCTTCTTACATTTTCCATTAAATGCTTCAATAAATGGGCCAAAATATTTATTTAAAATTTATTTTTATTGTTTATCTTTACAAAAATACACAAAAATAATAGTTTGGGGTACCTTTAACTAGAATAAATAAATGAAGATCATAAAAAACTTTTTCTTTGGGATTTTCTCTTATTTACTTTGTCAGGACAATCAATGAATCACAATGTTTATAGGGTATTTCAATTATTTCTTAGTTCCGTTTATCTCAATAACCAGAGTGAATCAAAAATAAATAAGCATGCAGCGTGAAGGTCTTATATGAGTATTAACAAAAACCATTAACAAAATCCCTGCCGCAGATTTTTTTATTTTTTTTGTATAGCAGTGTAATCTTTCATTCTTGACCGTGGCCGGGTTTCGAACCGCGGCCGGCAGGTTACCATGACATGTTTCGATCGCAACCACTCGATCTTCTCAAATGGATTTGCCGTTTTACACCCGCAGCCAATAGTCAAACATCAATCCTTAAACCAAATTGTATTTTTAACCTTTGGTAGATCGAAGTTTTGCTTTTTTGAATGATTATCCATTTTAATTGATTTTACATGTTCTTCCTTACTTCCGTTTTTTCGTACTTTTGTCAAAAATTTTTCTTGAAGTCCAAAGTACATTTTTTTGTTTTTCATTTTTGCCTTTCTTTTTCTTGTTGACCTTTTTCGGCACAACTTGAAGGACAAATGAACACATAGAGCTCGTGCCTTAGCTTTAACAATAATTAGTATTGTGGTTATTTTGTTAAACTATTTATGGTTTTTAATCCAAAATTCTTAATATTTTAATTTTAATTTTAAATATTAATATTAAATTTAATTTTAATTAAACAAATGATCAAAAAACTTTGCCGTTTCAAACAATGGGTTGATTGATTTTGACAATTTCCAACAAAATTTCATAAGTTTAAATTACTTTATTTTAAACGAAATAATTTTTTGTTATTTAATTATTAATTTAATTCAAAATTTATTTCAAAACAACTAAAATGGTTATTAAATCAGCAAAAAAAATAATTGATTCAATTATCACATTAATTTTATTTAAAAACTTTTTAAATAATTTTTTTAATTGATAAAAAACTACTAATAATTTTTTCTGTGTATTCAATTTCAAGGAATATGCAGTTTAATAAAGAAAAGATTTAAAAATGAATTTAAAAATCATTTGCTTTAAAAGAAATGTAAATGATCCTTTTTTTAAATGAATTTTAATTTTAAATTTAAAATGAATTTTCGTTTGAATTTAACTACATAATATTTTGCGTGCAGTTTTGGTTTAAATATTTAGTTAAAGATATTTCGAATCAAATGAGCTTTATTTGATTGTAAGCGGTGCACAACTTTTGATTTTGTTGACAATTTACTGAAAAAAACTCAATGGATAAAAATCGCGATTTGCATACAAAAATAAATTTTTTTATGTGAGTGTTTGCCGCTCTTCTATTTATAAACGCTTTTTCCTTCACTTAAAAATGATGAAGCTTCACTTAATTGTGATTGAGTAATTGATAAAGTTGTCACCTAACCTATTATTTGTCCAAGGACAAAACCTATTGAAAACTTTAAGAATTCCTGGTTTCACAAAGCCCCAAACAAATGTCCTTCTAGAATAGAGCATTTTTGCAAATAAACGTCCTTCTCATAATGAAAGTATCAAATATAGCCATATTACGGTCACCATACCTATGATCATATACATAGCTCATATTCAAAGACGACTCCCGAAAATTGCTTTTACGACCAAAAACCTCTAGTGACACAAAAATAATAAATTCAATTTTGCTATTCATTTTGTGTAAAACAAATCTTCAATTTATTTCTCTTCAGTAGACATATAGATTATTGTATGAGCATAATTGCATTTTGTGATTCATTTAAGAAAAACCCCAGAAATCCTTAGGATTTCTTTATTTCTTTTTAAGAAAACATAATAATAACATCCTTCCTTCCGTTTTAATGGTGTTTGATGTTCATAATGATGACGACTGCGATAACGATTACTGTGGTGCTGAGAGTGATGATGTTGTTAATGTTGAAATGAAAATGATGACAGTTATAAGGATAAAAGAAAACTCTCTTTTCACTTCTGTTCATCGTTTTCTTCTCTTTTTAATTCTTTTGGCATACCTTCTTTTATATGTTTATCTTTTTTTTAAAAAAATGCTTTCAGTTTCATTCCGCTTCCACTTGATTGTATAAAAAGAAGATTGTATTTGAAATAATGCTTAACAATATCTAACTACAAGAATAAAAAAAAGATGAAAAAAAGAAAATGGAAAAAAGCAAACCTAACCGCTGTTGCTGACATTTTCAAGAACATTAATTTTTATTTTTGGTTACAGCGAAAGGATGATGAAAAACGTTTATTGTTCTTCCCAGATTTTCTTCATTCTTTCTTGGTTATTTTTGAAAACTTTGTACATTATTTTCAAGAAGCCTACAACTACCGAGAACGACGGTGTCAACGTAGAACCACCAATATTATCTTAGGCATGAGACTATTTTCTTATATATTAAATATGTTTAAACACACACACACACGCACACACTTTTATTGTAGATGTCTGTTGTATGTTGAAATATTTTTGAAGAAACACCATTGACATTGACTTTTATGATATTTTGTTTTTTTACTGCTTGTGATGAGGGCGACTGGTGGCATTTCTATATGAAAGTTTAATAAAATTAAAATAAGTAAATTTTGTTAAAACAAAACAACAAGTGAATGCAAATTTCGTTACACATATTTATCAACACAATTTTTATGTTGGTTAAAAAAAATGTTTGCTTTTCGGAATAGCTATAAAAGAAATCAAAAAAAATTTACGCAGCGCATTCTGAACGCACCATTTCTTAAGATATAAAGAACGATGATGCCACCAGCGTGTAAACCGCACCAAATCGTGATGTTTTTTCTATAATTGCATGCCTAAATATGTTTACAGCAGAATAACAAAGGCAATTTGAGCTTTTGCGTAATTTAGCAAGGTTTGGAACCCTACTTTATACAGCGTAATTACCAAAGTGCAAATATTTAAATCATGTGTCCTAGCGGTATTACCCTTTAGATGCAAAACTTGGTTCGGTAGCGAAAATGTTAAAAATTAACCACAAGTTTATGTTAGCAGATGTCTTCGAAGAATCTTTAAAATCTACTGGCCTCTTACAATATCCAATAATATCCAATAATTGTTTAATAATTATCTAATAATTAGCAATCAATCATTATGAAGATGCAACACGTATCACTAGAGGCATAAGCTGTGGACTGCAGGGATGTTTAGAAGACATCGATTTCGCAGATGATATTTTCCTTCTTGCTCACAGACAGACTCTAACGACAGAGGAAATGTCCGCAAGAGTGGGACTACAAATTAACCTCAAAAAGACCAAAACATTGCGCAAAAATGCATCAACTACTCAGCCTTTTATTTTACGGCACCAAACTGTAGAAGATGTGACTTCTTTTTGTTATTTAGGTTGCACCGGCGTCTTATCTCCAGATTGGAAAAGGCGAGACGGGCTTTTTCCATTCTTTATCCTTTATTGCAAACCACCCAGCTATCTACCAACACCAAACTCAGAATCTTTTATACCAACGTAAAGTCTATATTGCTATATTGCGAACACATCAGTAGCATCCAAGTGTTTGTAAACAAATGTCACGGTAGAATCCTACGTGTAATTTGGCCTGGAAAAAATAAGTAACATCAATCTTTGGTATACCTACCACCAAATACCCATCCAGTTAAAAGAAGAACGTTTGGAATGCCTGCTCATTTCTGGTGGTGTCAGGAAACCGAAATAAGAATTTTACATCGTTTGTTAAACAGACTTAACAAATTAATTTGATTAATTTGAAGTGCGACTTGACTGGAAGTGTTCAAAAAAAGTTGGAAACAATTCTAACAATATATTAATTATAGAACTTATTTTTATTGCATTTAAACATTTTAACTTAAAGAAAATATTTTTTTATTTTTTTGTGATTTTATGGTTTGGCGCTTAACCCTTTCCAGGAGCTTAATATTCTGCTTGGGGTAACAGGCATGACTTTGAAGTTCTGTCTGCAGAAGAAGAAGTTCCTGGCCATACAAGATATATTATAAAAATCCAGTCAAAAGAAATTATTTTATTCCGTCTCTATAGAAGCATATAATAAATCATATTATTGTCATTTCGTATTCATTGAAAGTTGTTTTATTAGAAAAAAAAACATATTTTAAAAGGCTACATTTGAGTGTCTTTTTTTAAAGATAATTTAAATTTTAAAATAACTTAATATTTGTTTCTATATACAAATTGAGAAAATAGAAAAAGTATCCTTAACAGAAATATACAAACAAAAATTCTGATAGTGCATAGAAAATATTCCTGTGAAATAATGAAGGAATGAGACTATTAAAGTATAAAAGCTTTTGAGGAATGTATTTGACATAGAATACACATTCGAATAATATGAAAAATTTATAATAAATGTTTAGAAATTTTATTAAAGAGCAAAAAAGAAAAGCTTGTAAGATTAAACAAATGGCAAAATAAAAAAAAAAAAAAAATTAAGTTAAATTATAAAATACAAATGGAGCAATCAGATCGAAGGATTTTTCGATAAAAAAGGTTGGTTGGGACAACCAAAACGCACGATATGAATGTTAAATAAAACAAAAACTTTTAAGAGAATTATTTTAATATTTTTTTATTATGATAGAAGAATCTATGACAAGTATGTGTGAAACAAAATATCGCCCAAATGCTCGCCATGGCTTCGGTGGCATACCTCTATCCAAGGTCCCAAATTTTCAATGACTCTTAGACATAATTGAGGTTTAATGTCGTCAACCTTTAGGTCTGGTATTGCTCTTGGCTTTTTGAAGTTCACCTTGTCTTTTAAATAACCCCAAAGAAAGAAGTCCAACGGTGTCAAATTACATGATCGTTACGGCCAATTAACATTGCCATGACGAGAGAAAACACGGCCATTGAATTTCTCGCAAAAAAGAGCCATTGTAACGTTGGCTGTGTGGCAAGTGGCACCATCCCGCTGAAACCACATACCGTCCACGTCCATATCATCAATTTCTGGCCACAAGAAGTTCGTTATTGACCCCTATTCTGCGTTTCGATTCGGATCGAAATTTTCTCCGTTTTTGGCAACTTTGGTATTCTGTGCCCATATTCTGTAACTCCCGCGTTTAAAAACTTTTCGATTGAAATGTGAGAACTGAAACAAAAATACCATAAATTGAAACAAAACATGTTTTTCTCACTAAACTGTTACTGTATCATTTTTGGTGTGTAATAGCTGTAACGTAAGGAAATTACTCGCCAAAAATGTTTCAGTAACAGTTAAGTGAGAAAAACATATTTGTTTCAACTTATGGTATTTTTGTTTCATTTCTCACATTTCAATCGAAAAGTTTCTCAACGCGGGAGTTACAGAACATTGGCACAAAACACCAAAGTTGCCAAAAACGGAGAAAATTTCGATCCGAATCGAAACGCAGAATAGGGGTGATTATTTCGCGATAGCGAACACCATTCAAGGTAACTGCTTGCCTGACCTCCCATTTACCGCTGGGCTAGCATGCTCAGGTGTTTTTACATTTCCTACAGAGCCGGTTTGCTGAAATTTGCGCACAATTCTCCCGAATGTGGACACATTTGTTCGATTATGCTGACCAAAAAAATCACGAAGTGCTCGAAATTCATTTTGATTTGAACGCAAATTTACGTAAAAGGTTTAAACAATCTTTAAGCGCTCATCAATTGAGTACCTCTCCATGATTGAATTTGTCAAACACTGAAACAAAGAAATGTCAAATTAAGTTGGGCAAACAATTTTAAATGTGACTCACAATTAACATCGTGCGCTTTTGGTGGTCCAACGCTAAGTTTAACTGGAGCTTATTTGGTCAATTCCAAGAGAAGCATGTATGTAAGAAGTACCTTTTTATGATATTTTTTTTTTTAACTGGCTCATTTCTTGTGGCCACTATGGTGCTCAAATATCTAATTCGACCAAATATATTATTTCATAATCTATTGATCTATCTTTAGTTCCGAACCCAAACGTTCTTTTAAACATTCAGAAGTATTTTGGGGATAGTTCAAATAATAAACCGATTTCAATTTCGCATTTCTAGGTCCTAAGACACTAGAATGTACTTCACAATATTGCCTTAAATTATTACAAGGACAGAGTTGTCAGCTTCTTTTACCTTAATGCCAAATTAAACAAAATTAATTTTTCTGATAGTTTTGTTATAATTAATTCGCTAAATATCGCAAAATTTTATTTTTAAATATGAAAAAGTACACAAGAGTTCTTCAAGCGTTTCTTATTTTATCTTGAATTTTCTAAATTAATTCGAAATTCTATCGCCTTCAAAAATGTTTAAAAACATATAAAAGCCTTTGTAAAAAAACCCCAGCAAAGCGAAAACAAGTAAATGGATTTGTAATTAGAAACATAAAAATCTGAGCGCATACTTAATTAAGTTACAGGCGGAGAACTTCGGAATATGCCAATCAGTGCACTGATCCATATTGGTATTCTTACATACATCATTTATTTATTGAATCTTGACATATTAAAATATGAACTAACAATTTATGTCCCGGCAATACCGGACGCAAGTTTTCCTTATCGCGGTGCCTGTTTACATTGATGTCTAGCGCTCTTCTGATCGGATAAGTGCTGCAGCGTCTCTTCTCCTTAAGCAAATGTGGCCGCCATCATTAAGTATATTTCGACCTAGTGGATTTTGGTGAAATTTAAGCCTTTTCAGGTATTTTATTGAGTATTTTGTGATAATAGTTTTTACCGATAGCACATTAAGGTATTTGTGAATGATCGAGTCTTTTACATTCAAGTGCCCATGTTCTGTAACTCCAGCGTCGGGAAACTTTTCGATTGAAACGTGAGAAATTAAACAAAAAATGCCAACATTTGAAAAATAACGGTTTTACTCACTTAACTGCATCTGTAACATTTTTGTCGAGTAATAGCTGTCACGTAAGGAAACTTCTTGCTAATTTAAAGAAAAGTGAGTCTGTAAAATTGTTGTGAGAAAGTTTCCGCTTTGAACTGTCAAATAAACTCACGAATAAAAATGGGATGAGAAAAAATTTTAACACAAAAAAATATATATTAAAATTGCAAAATGCAATGAATAATAATACAGAAGAAATAAGTAGTTTGTTCTTGCTTGATTTTTTCATTGTTTAATTATTTTGCTTTTAACATTTTTGAAAAATATACGAATGTTTTCAAAGCCATTTTGAAAACAACAAACATTTAGGTCGCGCTTTACATTTTTTGGTATAACCGACGAATGTATTGCGGCGCCGTCGTTAAAAATTTTTCAAATCTATTAAATTTTTGTCGCCGTCAACGATATGTGTGACTGGCGTGCTTAACGTTTGCAATTTCACATCGGATTTGTGTGGAAAATTATGATGTTTATAACGTTACGACGTATTCTCTTTCGATAGTTTTTGACATGAGTTACAGACACACTTTTTCTCACTTTTCGAGAAACGATGGAATATTTTGTTCCACATATTTTCGATGCGAGAAGTTCTCACCGAGGCTACAGAACAGGGGTACGGACAGTGTATGTGATGATATTTGTTTGGACGGAATCCGAGGCAGTGCCCCATAACAGAATACCGATTTGCTATAATATAGAGTTGTAAAGTAAAAGTTAACAATCCAGACTATAGGCAGAATTTCTTCCCGTGAGCCAATTTATTTGAATTACTTTAAGTTTCATTTGAGTTAGTTTTGCCTCTGCATGGCATTTACATATTAAACGTCAATCAAGACGAGAAATTTTCCATTTGAATTTTAAGGTGCAATTGTAAATGTTGTGTCCACACAGTTTTGTTTGTTGACCTTTATTTTCCATTGTTAAAACAATGTTTCCATTTGTTCGTCCTGTAGCTATTGAGATGCTTGATTGTTGATTGGCTTGTCTGAGGTATTTAAAAGATATAGGCTCCGGCATTAATTAGTTGAGGAAAACATAAAAAATCAAATAGCTCTTCAACAGCTTGTGAGTATTTTAATGCGTGAGTTAAGCTTCAGTTTATGTTTACAGCATTTAAAACACACTTTACCAAAGCACTTACAAAACATAAATTATTAAAGCAAACGAGTGCAGATCGCTTTACAAACTAAAATACAATACAACTTATGGTTTATTAAGGGAAGGATTTCATTAAACGCATACAAAGTACTCCATTGTTACGTCTTTACTCTAACCTACCAGGTAGAATGAACCCGTCGTTATTTTATGGATCGCTTAAGGTTAAAGTTAAGTTATTCTATTGAAAAACTTTTTATACTCTAAATAAAATCCTCATTTTAACTAATGCCAAGTTGTAATAATGGGCCTTTGTATGGTTAATAAATTTAAATTTTATTATAGAAGAAATAATAGTCTATCAATTTATATATTTTTACAATTATTAAGCTTAACTAAAACAAAAAATAAAATAATTGTTTTGGATTAACAAGTTTTAATTAAAAAAAATATATTCTCTAGGCTTAACAAAAATTGTAATAAACAAAAAGAAACATTAATGAAAACAATGTTTATTATCATAAACGAAACCTATAAATTAAAAAAAAATTGTTTATTGTATATTTATACAAAAAAAAAAAAAAAAAAAATATCAACCAACCCAGCGGTTAATATTGAAAGAACCGCAAGTTGCAGGCCTTTTTGAAGGGTCTATATAACTTCTAAAAGATTCGCTTCGTAAGATATTCTGCCTTCAGAAGTATGCCTTCTAGAAGGTATAAATTTCTTTTTTAAAGACCTTCCAAAATATTCAGTACACATTCCCTACTTCCTGGAAGTTGTTCAGTTTAATTTTTAAGTGACCTTCCTTACTCCCTTCTCTGTGAAGGGAAAGAAGTTGTTTTATTTTTATATTTTTTTTTTGGTCTCCAGCATTCTTAAAAACAATTTCTTTTTGCGCCTGATCTTGTATTATAACGCTTTTTACTTATTTTGAGGCCTTGTAACTCTTATGTAAACGTATACGTTGCGAATCACCTGTTCCGTTTTTCTTACCAAGCGTGTATAAATAGTTACACTTACGTAAACCTAACATTGCGTTGCGGATGAACCTGATAAAAATAAAATTGTTCTCCTTTTTAATATATCAGCTGTGAAAGGATTTTATGATTGATTATGTGTATTGATAAAGCGAATATTCCATCGGCGAACATGACCCAATTCCACTAGCTCGAAATATTTTTAATGATGGCGGCCATACCCGCTAAAGGATGAGAAATGGCAGTGCTTATTTCGTTAGAAGAGCGCTAATAACTTTTGTGGACAAGAACCATGATTAATAGAAATTTTGTCCGCCATTTAGCAGAACGTAAACTTAACAATTAAATTAGGGCTATGTTAGATCGAAAGGAGGAAAATTGATTGATTGATGGAAAATTGATAAGAAAAATATGAATTAAAACATGTGGTAGCTTTTCCAATCGGTGGTTCTTTCCTTTTAATTCCTATTTTGCATTCTTACCATTGAACTTAAATGTATGTATGTACATATGTACATACATAAGTAAATATGTCGCGACCTTAGGACAACAAGGTTCTATCTTCCATGAAGTTTAGGTGCAAATAGAACCTTGCTTCCCTAAGGTCGCGATGTATGTATGTATGAATATACAGAAGCTCTTTTAAAATATGTACTTCTTTTGTATGTTCATTTTACAGTACAGTATTGTAATGCCTTTTAACAGTCCTTTTTTAAAAGGCTTTCTTAAAGACATGCATCAGAAGGGCTAACAAAAGACCTTCTTTTGAAAGTCTTTTAGAATTCCTGAAAGAAGAAGGGAGTGTGGAAGGGCTTCCTCTCCATGACAACCTGTGTAAAAAATATATGAGTATGGAATGCGGCGAGGAGGGCTTGTGTCTAATAAATAAGGCCTTCTCTTAGGCCTCTCGACTCATTCTTTTTACCGCTGGGAAGTTTCATTAAACATTTTTTACATGTATTTGTTATACATTTTTATACATCTCCTGCAATATGAGACAACAAGCAACAAAGACCTGACAATGAAAACAAGGCAGTAAAGCCAGCCGCAAAGACAATATAAAACAAGAACAAGGATTTATTCGGCCGAATTAAAAGTGTTCCGTTATTACAACTGTATTTTAACCTACCAGGTAGGACGAACCTTCCTTTAACTTATCGCTGACTTTTATTAAAGTTAAGTTACAATAACGGAACACATTTTAAGTTGTAAAAACGGGCCTTAGAGCACTATAATCGGCTGTGCCGAGTCTTTGACATCGACACTTAGTATATTATTGGAATGGAGCATATGGCAAATTATGGATCATCCTCCATGAAATTTGACAATGTAATTTGTAGTCCTTAAAAATTGTAACTTACCAAAATTTACGAAAGCATTATTCGTTACGGTTTTAAGCACACTCAAATGTTTTTCGAGAGTCGGCTTTATATGGGGCATATAGCTAATTATAGACCGAAAGTTGACAGTGTGAATACTTGCATTATAAAAGTTTAAGTGATGAAACTTTATTATTATATGGCAAGTTATGGACCGGCCTTCACGAAATTTAAAGTGTTTTTATATTAAAATTAAACGACAGTCTGCTTATTTCACATAAAGAAGTGTTGCTTACGGTCAAATAAAAAAATGCAAAAACACGACAACAATAAAGAGCGTTAAATATTTCATACAAAATTATGAAAACTAGAAGCCAATAACGCGTTTATTATATTTTTGAATAGTTGTCAACATTTCTGTTGGCTAAAATAAAAATCAAACAAACATATTAATTGAATCAGTAAAAAAATTTGTAGAAATTAAAAAAAATTTCAAACAAGCGTTTGTTTGAAAATAATTCAGCAATAATTTTTTTCTGTGTGGAATTAACTTACATTGTATCAGGCAGAACATTGAGTCATCTCCAATTCGTAATGTGTATTAGTTTTAGTAGTGTGTTGTGTCCCTGCAAATAATATTGGACCACCTGATCTATTTTGATAAAATGGACTACTCCATGGACTGGTCCGATGTAATGCAAGTATGGACCATGTCATTGTTAAAAAGTGTTTGGAGTGAGACGACATGTCTTCGTTTTTTAACGCCGTGCTTTCATTTTTAAACGACTTTACAACTAATCCTCTTGAGTATATGTACCATAGTGTAGTTTCAAGACTTCTCCTTTGTAATGCAAGCTGGGTTATATGGTCCTGCCCTAGGACATAGTAATGTTAAATAGACCATGTTTTTTCCATACGTTTGGGTTACTTTTGGTCTAGTCCTAGTCCCTTGTGGGCTACTCTTTACACGCGTGTTTGGACTGGTCCTATTATTTGCAGGGGTAGTAAAGGATTTGCTAGTTCAGCCTAACTGTAAAATGTACATTGACTTATTGTTGTCAACATGAGTAAGCGAACGTTGACTGTTGCTTATTAAAAGTATCAAATAGTCCAAAAGAATTTATGATTGTGACGACGTACAGTAATTTAGTTTTGTTACTGACCTGTCTTATGTACTGTTTTCGCAACACAAGTAATTGAACGGGTAGTAAAATTTGTATGAAAAACACTCAAAAAACTGAGTGCTTTTCATATAAATTTTACTACACGTCCAATCGCTTGTGTTGTGAAAACAGCACATTAATATTTGTTTTCTTTTTGCAAGAATGTATTCATAATAAATTTTGTTTACAAATGAAGAAAAAAAAAATTATAATTTAATTAAATGTATGGACACACTGCAGTGTGATTTCTTATCATATAAGACTATGAGAGATCAAAACTTATTGCAATAGCTTTATTTGTTACGGTTTTAGGCATACATAATGGATTTTCGAGAGTCGGCATTACATGGGGCCTGTGGTAAATTGTGGACCGACCTTTTGTGGTATGATTTCTATATATTTAAAAGGAATTTGTGTAAAATCCTATATCAGTATTTGCATTCCACCGATATTTATATTAGTTTTTGGAACAAAATTATACATTTTTTGTAGTTGTTGTTTCACATTTTGATTGATAACTCTTATCTTATTAAACTGATTTTGCGGGATTTCAATCCTAAACTGCTTAGAATAACTATTAAAAATTTTTCCTTTGTGTTTTTCGAAAGTGATCGTATTTTTTGGAGACGAACAGACCGAAGAGCATGGCCTAATCGGCTGTAAATTACTCAAGGACCAAGAATATATATATATATTTATATTTTATGAGTTCTAAGATGAATATTGAAAAAGTTGCACACGGAAAGACCAAACTTAGTATGCCCTCATTCACCACTAGTGGTGCAGGGTATAATAATATACTAAAACTGTTTCCCTTAAAATACATGCGTTTTACCACATAATCATCAATATGATACATATACGGATAAATATTTTTGTGACACAATTCTGTATTTGGTTTGTTGTCTATTTTTTTTTGTCTTGCTTTGTTTTACCACTAAATGAGCAAAATAATAAAAACGAACATCAAAAGGCACACAAACAATTGTGAGTTCTCATAAAAATCATGGTAAAATAAAAAAACATAATAATAAATGGCACAACAAATATTAACAGCACGAAAAATAATAATAACTTTAACAACAACAGCAACAACAATAATAACCACTATACTATGTAATTTGTATTGTCAATTTTGATTGTGTTTTGGTAAATGTGTAAAGAGATGTTGTTGTAATATTATTTTTTCCACACACGTACACACCCATTCATATTTAGCTTCTCATAAATATTCCATCTCAATTACAATTATCTCATTCGCACCATGCGTATTCCTCCTATTCACTCAGCAAGGAACAATCACAATTTGTTTTTTGTTATAGTTACCCTTCACCACAGGTGTAAAGGGTATATATGTATAAGTCTGTATTTGAGTTAGTAAATTTAAAATAGTCATTTTAGAGCCTATAAAGTATATATGTACTTATATTCTGGGTCCTTATGAGGAGCGAAGTTGATTTAGCGATGTCCGTCTGTCTGTTTAAATGCGTTTTAAAAGGCCACAGATATGGTGGGGATTTGGTTCGTTTATATTTATGTCACATATGCTCCGTTAAATTTTGATAATTAAATTCAGCCTGATCGGTGGACAAATGGCTTATGCATAAGCAAAAAACCACGACTGCCTCTTACTTTTCCCATAACTCCCTTGTTGTTTTTTATTTCTGTATATCTAGAGAACGGCAAGAGCCAAAGTTTTCAAATATGGTAGATGTATCTTGTTTATCAATACAAATAATCCGGTAAAGTGTTGGATTGGATTGGTGAAGTGGGCATGGCACTTCCCATACAAATGCATTATAAATTTCTGTTTATCTAGAAAACGGCCAAATATGGAAGGGAGTGAAGAAATGGGCGTGGAGCAAAATAGATTGTTTATATCTAAAACACGGTAAAAGAAATATCGTCCAAATTTGGTACACATAGCTGGGTTATCAATACGCAGTCTCTCTAAAAATATAGGCAGGATTGGTAAAATCCGCGTGGCCCTCTCATACGAAAACATTTGAGATCTCTGTATATCTACCAAACATTCTGTATGTTTGCCAAATATTCCAAATAAGGTACAACCGTCTTGGCTAAAAATACACAACATCCGGCAAAATGAAGGCGTGATTGGAGCAGTGGGCGGGGCACAAAATAGATTCATTTATATTTAAAGAACAGTATTTATATAACTTTCTTTGCTATTACACCATGGCGAAGTGTATATAAGATTCGGCTTAGCCGATTAAAGCACTCTAACCTGTTGTTTTATATAGTTGTTATGATTTTTTGCGAATATACTCACTCTTATACGCAATAGAATAGAATATAATTTGTTTTGTAGAGCTCGTAAAACACAGCGAGCGAATGGAGATGAATGTTAAATTTTGAAAATCATAACGACGATATTGAATCAGAAATAATAGTAAAACTTTGCTCCTGTATGTGAACATGTTTGAGTGCATTGAATTATTTTTTTAAGGACACATTACAATAATAAAATAAAAACAAGAACAAAATACATGATTTTGAAATAAAAAACAACCGAGGTGTTAAAAAAAATAATGATTCTTTCCTGTGTTCATTTAAAAACACATACTTGTGCTCACTCTTATAAGCTGTAAAATTAAGGTAGATTTGTATATTGTTACCCAGCCAGCATTTGAAAGATTATATTAAAAACGAAAAAAAAAATTCACTCAACTGATATTTTTTATACACTGCTAGTTTAAAAAAAAGAATTAAATTGAAATTCCGTGTGAAACTTTTGTAATATTCATCTAAGAGCACATTTGGTATATGAGGTATTTCATGTCAGGTGACCCAACTTTTGAAACCGATGTCTTACGATTGGGATGAAATTTGCACCAAGGCTAGCCATATTGGATGGTAGTTTGGACACAATTTTTCAACAAGATCGGTTAAGAATAACTATTTAAGCTACTTGGGGCAAATAGTGCTGAGAACAATAGGTAATTGAGTTCAACAAGTTTTATAAATTTATTGACTATTCTTCTAATCCTACTGATATTAAAATTAAATTATTAATCTTGTCAAACCCATAATTTTTTGTTTCACATTTGTATATATTTTGTAAAATTTATTTGTATTTAATTAAGAAGTCTGTAAGGATTATATTCCATAGACAAATAAACAAATAATAAATAAAAATAAGTTACATGGATGAGAAAAAACACCTGTTTGGCCAAAATGTCAAATTTCGACCCCCTATAACTCAGAGAGTTCCTGACCAATATTGTTGAAAAACTACTACAAACTACTTTTAATAATTATATAATTGCGTTTCGGCGTTTTTTAAACTCTCTAAACTAATTTTCCTCAAAAAGTCTTCAGTAATATTTTAATCAAATACTAAAATATATCATTAAGAATTTTCCTTAATCTTGTGCAACGCAAACAAAAATTATGCAATTCTTAAGACTTGACGAAAGGAAAGATGAGCCACTTCCGTAAGCTTGTGACATCTGATTAGATTTCAAAAAAAGTAAACCCTTTTTTTATTTATTTTGATTTGTGATTCTAGACCCTGAAGTCACTAGAAAAATGCGCGCTAAAGGACTCTTCTAAACAGGGACGCGTTGTGAAATTTTTTCTTCCAAAACAATTTTATTATCAAAAAATTATCCATTTCGTGACTGTTCCAATCTTTCGGACGAGTGAAAAAATCTTATACATGATCATTAAATTCACAAAATTCTGTCAACGTTAGTTTGCATAAAAGTGTGATTGGTAGCATACCCTGCAGCTAAATTATCGTATCTATTAAGATTTTGGGACAGCTTATGACTAGTTGTAAGAAGACTAGTTGCAAAAATACTATTTTGTACACGTCAAAAACAGTAGAACAATAATTAAAATAATGGAATATCGACTAAACAGCATTTTTTAACTCACGATTTCGAATTTTTAAACTTATTTAGTTAATGCCCGTAATTTCTACAAAAAGAAAGCTGGTCGTTTTTGTACCTAACAGTTATCTTTACCTATTTCATCATTAATTTAGCCTACATGTTTTAAAATATGACAGCTTTTACACCATCGATTTCTATGCACGGCTGGATTTCTTTTTGTAGTAATTACGGGCATAAGAACATCAAAGTGTCAACGTAGAATGATGACGAAAACCGTATCGGGTCATTCTGCTGCTGTCTGATAATTGACAATTTTTTTGTAACCAAAGATGCAAAAGTGAAACATGTGTAAACAGGAAAATAAATAATGGTATTCACTCTCTCTCACTCTCTCTCCCTGGTTCCGGGGGAAGTTATTAAGTGTATAAATACATTCAAATGATGTCTGAATGTTTTTCTCACTGCTTTGAATCATAAAACAAAAAGTATGAAAAAAATATTGAGGGAAAATAATATTTAATTTTACTTTTAACACTTTTCCCCATATTCATAAAAACATAAATTTTCTATGAAAATTTGTTCAATAAAACTTTTATAAATCAAAAATTTTTTTATGAATATGGAGGTTTTTCTATTAATAAAGAAACTGGTTTTAAACTATTATAAGACTGCATAAAAATGGACTAGTTGGCCTCCAATGACAACCCAACGTGTTAAATACGATAGTTTGATATATAAAAAAAAGAAAAACTCATTTAGAGTAAATGCAATTTTGTATGTTTCTAGCTGAATACTAGTAAACGTGACATCGTTTGGTGAAGAAACAACAACAACACTACAAACGTAGATTACTTGTTTGTTGAAGGAACAACAGCAATACTTGAAAAAAATCATCTATTGCTGATTTTAAAAATAAAATATGTAATTCATAAAAAGAATGAAAAATGCCTGATTTCTATTTGTTAAAATTCTTGAGTTAAATGCTTAAAATTTTTAAAGTAAACAGAGAACGAAAATAATATCGGATCATTCGGCTGATGTCTGATAATTGAGAGTTATTTTGTGTCATCAAAGCAGCAAAAATGAAGCATGTGTAATAGGAAGATAACTGATGTCCTCTCTCTTTGTTTACTACAAACGAAGCAGGTAATGGAGAAATGTAAGAGTTTCGCTTACCATATCGCTTAAGACTAAAACTCAGTTCAAATCTGTGAAAAATGTGGAGCAACATTGATTATCTCACAAGAAAATTTTGACAAGTATAAATGTTACCTATCTTGCGAGTTTTCACAATTTGACGTTTTTATTCCTTCATAGTAGGCGAAATTGATTTTCGTATGTAAACAAACCCCACATGTATTTTACTAAAAAATATTTTTTTTCAATAAAAAACAAAATAAATATGGATAGAAAACTGTTGCCGGTTGTGTTATTTTAATTTTTTATTTCGAATTTAATAATCAGTTCATACTTTTTTGCTTTTGCTTAAAATTCCACGTGAAATAAGTGCAGCATACATTATTCCGCAGTTGTAAAAAAATGTGGCCAGAAACATTTCGGAACTTTTTCAGAAAATGAACAGAGTACAACTCTATCAACATTATTTCATAGATATTCCGCACAAGTTTTCTTCATATGCGTTTTGACAGCATTTCTCGTGAAATGTTGAACAGAGTACCTGGCTTTAAGGAAGACATGAATTTTATATGGCGAAGTTCCACTTTGAAGCAGTAAATTTTTGACACAAAAAGCGCTTTATTCAACGCATATAAAAGCTGGTGAGTGTTGCAATCAGCTTTACACACTGAATTTATGCCTAGCGCATAAATGTGTCCTTATTTGTTTAAATGCTCCATTAGCGCTTCGCAAAATGATACATTTTTTTAATGGGTAAATACATATCTGTGGCATTTTGACAAAACATCTTAAGTCGAGATAAGATAGCAATAAAATTTAAAAAAAAAACTCGGAGATAAAATCATTTTTATCAAATAATAAAATACACCAAAATTAAAGAAAAATTTCGTTTATAATACAAAATTTTGAAAACCTAAATAAAAATGTTTTTTTGAATGAAAATTCGTATGATTAAAAAAATGTTTTCAATTTTTAAAATTTGACTTAAGATGATTTGTCAAAATGCCACAGATCTAATGTCTGAAGCTCCATCACTGCTACTTTTCCCAAAACTTATCTCAACTGATCCTACGACCAGTGCTCACACACTGAAAATCTGCACATTTAGAAGTCATGATCATAAACCTTCCAAAAAAAGAATATCTGGCAGCACACAAAAACCGGAGAGGTATAACTTTGTTGAGTATGGTCAATAAGAACATTGCACACATATTCAATAAAAGATTATCAACAGTTCTACCAAGGCTAATAGAAGAACAAGTTGCTTTTCGTGCTCACAACTCATGTTTAAGGGTAATTGTGTAAAAAATTGTGGAATAGAGGTTCCCCTTATATTTACCAATTTTAGATTTTGAAAGGTATTTGACACCTTAAGCCATTCTGCCACAACAAGGTTGTAAGCCTTCACCATTCCATTGCAATTGTGTCCTGTGTCTTTTTACGCAAATATCTAGTTAATTCGATATTAAGGGAGTAGTTAAAAACATACTAGAAATAAAACAATTAGTTTTTAACTAGTATATAACTGCATACAAATGAAATAGTTGGGCTTCTATGACAACCCAACGTTAAAATATGAAAAAGAAAACAGATGTGTAACTAGTTTTAAGTAAATGGCAACTAGTATGTTTCTATCTTAATATAAGTTACAGGATACCTTCAGTTAAAAACATATATACAGTAGGGGGATAACCAAAAGCGATTTTCTAAAATCCCTAAAAAAAAAAATTTTATAAAAAAATTTTAAATATTTAATTAATAAATTGAAAGAAAGTTAAAAAGTTTCTTAATTATTAAAGGATATGAATTTAAAATTTAATGTGCGTGTTGTTTTGCATAAAAACTGTGAGTTTTTGTTTAAATGTATAAGTACAAATAAAAATTTCTAACTTTACCGCGTTTTGTGGGTGACCTTTTTTGAAAACCGCGAAAAATTAATATCATTTTTTTTAATAGTTTTCAATGGACTAGTCGACTATGTAAGGGCCATTTTGATATTTGCAAAAAATGGGAATAAGTTATACCCCTAATATACAAACGAATCAGTGTAAATTATAAACACGTTTTCTGTTTATTTAGATTCGAGAGGATGTTGTTGTTTTTAAATATACACAAATTTATTCAAAAATATAATAATTTTCTCTTATTTTTTCGTTCAATTATTCTTCTGTTGTTTTCAATGTTTTGTTTTTGTTCTTTTGTTTGTTAAAAAGGCAAGTATAGTAAAAGTATTTGTTAGTAAATGGTGACTTTTTAGCTGCATGAGAACTTAAAATGATAAAACTAGACATAAATATACAGTCGAAATTAATTTTTTTATTTTAATCTTTTAGATAGTTTCAAGGCATTTATTTTTTAAATATGATTTCCGGCATTTGTCCGGCGCGGCTATGAGTTACATGGCTCATTCGATCTGTCCAACTTTTTAACCACTTTTTCCAATAAATCTTGCGGTATGGCGTCAGTGTTGTGTGGGCCAGTGAACAGGACTATTTCTGGAAATAAAGTTATCACTTAATTTCGAAGAATCGATTGTTTAGCGCGCTGTATGGCAGTATGGCAGTATGACACCAAATGTCCTAAATGTTAAGCTGTTTAATTTTGGAGCAAAATTCAGTCAGCACGGCTCGATAGCGCGCGCCTTTCACTGTAACGGCAGCTCCTTGCGTTATTCTAGCTTTAAGCGATTCATGATGACTTGCCAAGCCTTACTGTATATAAATGACAACAACGTTTGACATTCTCAGCTGCAAAACCACAGTTATCGTTATCGAAAGTTCTCACGCAGCTAAAAAAACACCCGATTTTTATGTTAGTAAATATGTGTCCTAAAATTACATTTGTATATATTCGAGAGTGTTTTTGTTTTAATGTGCTACGGTGCGTTAATAAGGATGTTTATATTTGTGCATTTTATTTATTTATTTTTTTCCATATTCTCCAAGTTGATTTTTATTTGAATTTAATTTTGATTTATGGCAAAACTTGTATTTTTTAAGATAAAATGTTTTTATACTCAAGGTTATAAAACAGCAGACGCTATAAAAAAAAGGAAAGTTAAATTTAAGAGTCATTACACTTATTGAAAAGGTTTGTTTTTAAAGTAAAATTTATCAGTTTTGGGATGCAGTAATTTTAAAGTTTTTTTCACTTTATATTTTTTTACTCATGCTTTCCATTTTCATTTCTGTCTGTTTCAGCGCAATGGATTTTATCGGCAATGTTCTGGAAATTGAAATCACGTCACATTAAAACCGACTAAGATTTACAATACATTTTTGTTAAAATTAACGTAGCTTTTCCTAATTTCAGAAGTAGTTAAGGTAGAGGAAAATGATCATAAAAGTATGAGGCATAAGAAAGAAAATTTTCTTATAAGCTTCGAACACGGTAGAGTTTTAAAAATTTGCTCGATTTCAATTTCACGTGACTTCGATTTCTAGAACATGGACGTATGTCTTGTCTTTCATTTTTCATTCTCTTCACTTTAATATCCGTTTCTTATTGCGTTAGTTAATTTTCAAGATTTTGCTAGTCGTGCTTAATTCGCAATTTTTATTCGCGATAAAAACACTGAAATTTATTAGTTAGTTAATTTTTATTATTTACAAATTTATATATGTATGCATACATTTTGAGCTTAATTTTAAAGAAAAATTTTAATTATTACACTACACAATAATACATTACAAATAATTAACCATCCCATATTACAAATTCGTCTTATTCGTCCAATTTCTGATAATTGTTTGCGATAATTGTTGTTAGGAACATAAAGTTTTCCTTAAGCATATTGATCATTTCTGGCAGGAGAATAATAAAGTTCAACCAGCTCACTTGGCTAAAATTTATTTACTAAATCCGCGAGATACAAAAGCTCTTAACGATTCAATTTAAAAGAAAAAAAATCAATTTTATAATATAGTTTTTTATGCATATATACATATACATAAAATTTTTACTTTCGAAATGACACAGAAAAACGCCGAGACTTAATTTTGGGCCGTACAGTGGTATACTCCGTTTTAAAAGATTGTTTCAAAATCAAGTTTTCTGTGTGTGTGTCGCATGGCTTCGAAGTTGAGTCGCTAGTGATTCGATTTGCGTCCTTAATACTTATAAAAATGTTGGTACAAAGCTACAGAAAAAGGGGATTTCCCGTTTAAGTCTAATGGAAATATGTATGTGAATCTGGTCTGCTGATTGCAACGGGTTTCAAATTACATTTGCTGAAGTAAAGTTAAATTTAAATATTTTGCAGCAACGAGTCAAAAAAAGCAAATAAGCTTAAAACAAAAACTGGGCATTTTAACGCGTTCTTAGTCAGAGGAAAGGGCTGTTGATATTGAAAAAAACCTTGAACTTGCCGCTTCTACAATAAAATCCATTTACTGTTTCAATGACGCTGATATAATTAAGAAATTTGTTGAAACAAGAACAGCGTTACAACACAAACATGTTGAAAAAATGAGAAAAAAATGGAGCCACTTCTTACTATTTGGAATGAAGATTAAAATCAGCGATGAATGCCCTTAAAACAAAAGGCTATTCACAAGAAAGCTTGAACTTTTTTTGAAGATCTAAAATTAAATTATCCGTTATATTAGCGAAGCAAACCGGGTATTGGTGCAGTTTCTACAATATTAATCTTAGACCCTATATAAATTCTGTATCCTTATGAAAAGGGAAGTTCAAATCCGGTTGTCCGTCTGTCCGTCCGTCTGTTGAAATTGGTTTTCAAAGTTTCCAAATTAGGTGCAAACATTAAGGTTATCAATACACGGCATCCCACGAAATGTGGGCGGGATTTAAGAGGTAGGCGTGGTACCTCCCGTACAAAAAGCTGAGATATGAGCAAAAAACAACGGCAACCTCTGATTTTTTCCAAAAATCCCTTGTTGATGTTGTTTTTTATTTCTTTTTTCTTCATATCTGGAGAACGGAAAGAGCCAAAGTTTCCAAATTAGGTGCAAACATTAAGGTTATCAATACACGGCATCCCACGAAATGTGGACGGGATTTAAGAGGTAGGCGTGGTACCTTCCGTACAAAAAACATACAAAATTGTATATATTTTTATAAATAAGTTTGTCTCTTAATATATTTAATAGCACGCAGACATGAGCAAATAATTTAATGCAACTAAGCGATAAATACTTTATAAATAAATATACATATATTTAGATATAAGTATATTTAAACTTCTGTTCTTTCCCAACCATGGTGAAGGCTATATAAGATTCGGCATAGCCGAATATAGCAATCTTACTTGTTATTTATGTTTTTGTTTGATAAAAACCATAACTATAACACTATAGGAAAAAAACACATTTTTGGTTATGCATATTTTTCATTTTCACATGTTTTTCATGTAAAATGTTTTAACAAAAACATTTATCCCAGAGACAGAAGGAGAAAATTGTATTTTCTACTTTCAAATTGTATGTATATATTAAACTATAAATATAAACTAAATAAGAATTTTTGCTGCTTATTTTATTTTTTTAACATGAAAATAATGTATTTTTTCTTGTTCTGTTGTTTCTACACAAAACAAGCAAATCGTTTTTTACCTACTTGTGTGGTGCTGTTGTAGTGTCTACAATAAACTTTCTTAAACACAAGCGTCAACATGCATAAATAATGCAATGCTGCGAGGTGAGACTAATAAGTTATATGTATTTTTACTCTCAGAGTGGCACTACCAATGAAGAATTCAATATTTTTGACATTGTTTCCTAGGAAGAGGTTGATTGGTAACTTTTTAACACTTTTTAACAGGTCTCTGAAATAAACTAAATAAATAATTCAATTTCGGTTACAATAAGGCCTGTCGCAGATTTTGTCCCGAGTGAAACATATAAATGCGATAGATCTCTTTCATATAGAGAATTATAAACAGATAGCTTAAGCCCGCAGAATATTTATTCACGTGACCAGTTTTGTATCAATTACCTTTGCTCTAGAGTAGCTACATTTTGAACATTTTATCACCAGTTAAGTGAAATATCCTGTTTTCACCTATCACAATTCGTTCTATTTAATTATAAAGACCAGTGACACGGGATAAGAGCTTTTAGAACAATTGACACAAATTTCGCGCAGGATATGTATAAGGTGCTGATTCTAGAGGCTTCGTTGTCCTACATAAAAGTGTAGATCGTTGAGAGCTTGTGGAGGATGCTTATCTGGCTAAATGCCGTAATTCGCTATGGCTTTAGGAATAATTTGCTGCGAAATAGTTCCTTTTTAGTGGCTTTGATATTGAAGGAGTATTTTAGAATCCAAACCAAACCAAAGAATAATGTTTTTTTGTAAACAATATATAAGCGAAATTCAGTTTTTGTCGCAAATTATCTTGCGAAAGAGCGAATGCAAATTTTCGTGGCTTTTCTATAAAATCTAACGATAACTTCGAGTAATTTGCTGTTGGTTTTTACAAGAGCTACGATGTTTTGCCTTTACCATTTCGCGAGACCATTTCCACGAAAAACTTAACTCCGCTAGTATAAAAGAAACTCAATTGTTGATCTCGTTGAGTTTCTGCGTTCTTACGGGATTTTTAAAATACATATTCACAGCTCTGAAGTGATAAAAATTAATTCAATTTTAGAATGTGTACAAAAATATTCTTCTACTACCCCGTAAAGCCAGACGGCTTGTCTGATATTATGAAATCATGTAAAATTTAATTTCATTCTGACTAGCAATTCAAATGTCATTTTTTATTCCCCAAAAATTTGTAAGTCAAACCCACTGTGTGCCTTAAGCAGGTAATAGTTATTTTTTTGTCAATCTATTTTTTTATTTTCAAATTTAAACAAATTGCATTTCATTAAAACCAATGGCCACAACTTTTTTAAAAACGTTTTAATAAAAATCATGCCTGAAATACACTTGGTTGTGTTAACAAATTTTAGTTTTCCTAACTTTTATACTTTATACATTTAAAAGAGTGGAAAAGCTTTTTTGAAAACCAATTTTCAAACTTTTTTTTTTAGAATTCCAATCAAAATGTTGCATTGTATTGCAACAGAGAACAAAAAAATGTATGAAACTAACAAAAAGTCAATGAAAATAAATTTAAATTGTTAATAGTTTTGTTTGGTGTTTGCTTTTATTGAAAATTTTACTCAATTCGTTGGTAAAAAGAAATAAAACTATATGCGGTTTTTTTTGAAATTGTATTGTTGTGATATTTCCGTACTTTTCAAAGGCTTAGAACTTTTCGTTGATATGAGAAAATTTAAAAAATTTAATTTTAGCATTTGTATTTAACAAAAAGTTAAATATGATTTCAGTAATAAATAACCGTTAACAAAAAAAAAAAGTTTTGATTCCTAAGGCGTATGATTATTTTTTAAAATGTGTTTGTGTAACTTGTACGCAACGATGGCCATGAATAAAATACGCTTCGTTTAATTCAAAAATAAATTTCTGTTTTCGTTTTCTACTAAAATTTTTTTTGCTTAAAACATTGTATGTTAAGAACTATATTATAGTCTTAAAAAGTTAACATATTGGAATTTTCTCCATGGGCTTAACTCTTTTTTTTAAACGTTTCCTTAGTAAAATTAACTTAAACCTATAAAAAGCAAGTAAGAAAGTATAGTCGGTCAAGTCTGAGCATTTAGTACATTTGGTACATTTACAGAAATATTTTGATAAGTGTACCCTATTTGGGACCCATTGGCAGATGTGGAACCTGCCCTAAGACCGACTCCATGGTGGATTTTAACCACTGGGTGACAAACAATGTAATGTGTTCCCCAACTGCCCCCAAGACTGAGAGAAACCAGCATACCCAGGATTTAATTTGAGTTCATAGTCCGGCAAGATCATGCACTCGCCCCTTGCTTAGAAGCTGGAGCTATCTTACCTCCGCGGATTATAGAAATATGTTACATCTGCTTAGTAGCAACCACACCTACGGATGGTCCTCCCTCATGCCGAACGCGTCCACAAGTTGTGATAAATCAGACCTTGAGTGGGATTTTCAGGATCTCCCTTCCCGCCACATGATTCCCGACAGTATCTTTTGAACAGAAACGTGAAACTCCCGCAAAAACAATCTATCTGAAAGGCAGAAAGCAGGTCCTCCAAGAAGCATACTAATGGAGGCCTTAGCCAATAGTCAGTCCGGTGGCAACTCACGGGGGCTACTGACTCCATTGGTACCAGGTAGAACCTTTTGTTAAGCGTGAACGCAAGAGATCGTAAAGTTCTCTTGAAATCTGTCAATTTTGGATTTTTGCAGAATTCCAGGTATTAACTGCATCTGATTTTATCGAAGGGTGCAACACCAAAAGGTGATGCCTACAAGCGACAAGGGATGTACCTATAGGTAATCATGCCATAAGGTTGAGCTTCATTTAAATATCAGTTAGAAACCTGCCAGCCATGACGTTGTATCTAAAATAAAAGTAATCGCCGCCAAATTTTACATCAATATCAACATTATTGCTTTAAAAGCTGCTTTCGTGAGTAATTGGAGCTATGTTTAAATATAGACCGATATCAATCGAATTTGGTAAGATAATTAAAAATGTTATGACCCAGCGGTAAAACTCAGAAGATCTTTTATCTTCAGGCCTTTTAAAAGGCCTGCTTAAAAATTGTTTTGATTAAACTACTATTTTTATCTAACTGCTAAAGAATGCCTCATAAAACGCCTCGGCTAAGATATACCTTCCACATTCGCTTCTATGAGAAGGGAGTAGAGAAAGAGTAACATTTTTAGTATTGTTTTTCTGCACAAGCAAAAGCAAAATAATTTTTTTTTATCCATTCTTATGTACCTGCTAAAGAAGCGAGAGCGGAAGGCCTTCTCCGCAATGACAACGTGTGTAAAAACGATATGAGTATGGAATGGAGCGGACAGGCCTTGTATATCCAAACGGATGCCTTCTAGAAGACCTCTGTACTCCTTCTTTTTCCCGCTGGGGAGATGCAGTAAAGTAAGTGAACAAACTCTTAACAAGTTTTATAAAATAACAAATTTTAAGTGCCACGGCATTCCCTTACTACGAAGCAGGTTTGTAAGGGAGAATACTATAAAATAACTGTAAAAAACATTCAGTGCGTAAATCAAATAGCTACACTCGCCAGTTTTTACATGCGTTGAAAAAAGCGCTTTTTGTGTCAAAAATTTATTGCTTCAAAGTAGGAACTCACCATATAAAATTCATGCCTTCCGTTAGCGAGATGGTAAGAGAAACTCTTACATTTCTCCCTTACAAACCTGCTTCGCTCGAAGCACAATTTTTTATTGGGTAATTTTACCAAATAATAAGATGGTATATGGGAACAAAGAAGTTTGTATGGTGGCTATGTGAAATTATGCACTTATTATCACTTTAATTGCAACTTGTACTTTGCGCGCAAAGTTAACATCGACAGCCAGGACTCATGCACAACGTAGGGGCAATCCAAAAAGTAATTCTGAGTAAGGGGTACACTGGAAAGAAAAATCAATCGATCCGTACTTAAATCAATCTGAAGCGGTATCAATAGTACGAAAAGTAAAGGTTTTCTTCAATCAAGTTCAGAAAGATTGATTCAAGTACGTATTAATCAAGTACTTAACTTATCCATATTTAGTCCGAAATTTGTACTTGAAATGATTAAAAAATTAGATTGATTTTAGTAAAACTAATATTAAATCAATCTCAAAATGCGCTTGATCTAAGCATTATTTTATGCCGAACTCGTATTTGAGATATTCTGAAAGTGAAACAAGATTGCTTCTAACCTTAAACATTTATCCCAAAGGCAGAACTAGAATATTATGTTTTTTTACTTTAAAATTTTATGCATATATTTACCTAAAAATATAAACTAAATAAGAATTTTTGCTGTTGATTTTACTTTTTAAACATCAAAAATATGTATTTTTTTTCTCATTCTGTTGTTTTTGTTGTTTCTACACAGAACAAGCGAATCGTGTTTGACCTACTTGTATAGTGTTGTTGTTGTGTCCACAACAAACTTTGTTAAATACAAGCGTACACGTAGAGAAAAAATAGGTTTAAATATGGTCACTTCCAACAAAACTATTTTTAAAGAAAAATTTAAACACATTTTGGTTAATTTAACCATGTTATTGTCACCGACAACCATTTTATCGTTAAATTAGTCCTCCATCAAGAAGCCACAACCATATTATGATATGGTTGCCTCCAAACATGTTATGGTTAAATATCACAATAATATGTTTTTAAATAAACAATAGTATTTCTCTCTTCTATAAGAGCAACATGCTATTGTTGGAAAACAACCATGTTATTATAAGTGTTAAACATATTTTAGTTATTATTAACCATAATATGTTTTAAGGTAACCATAATATGGTTGTGACTTCTAGTTTAAATTTTTCTTCAAAAAAAAAATAGTTTTGTTGGAGGTGACCATATTTAAACATGCTTTTTCTCTGGGTGTGTTCACGCATAAAGAATGCAATGCTGAGAGATGAGACCTTTAAGTTACTAATAAGTAATATGTAAATTAACTCTCAAAGTGGCACTACCACCGAAAAACTCAATCTAATTTTACTTTGTTTAAGAATTTTGTACTTTTTTTTAAGAAATTCCGGGATTGATTTTCGAAAGAAATCCAATTTGGGATTGTTTTAAGTTCGTTTTAGTGTTATTCGTACTAAAATTCTTAAGTACGACTCGAACTTAAAGTACGTACAAAAACTTAATTTACACCGAATGTTTTTCTTTCTGTGTATCTACTAAATGTGGGTCTAGAAATATAATGCCCCCTCCGCTTATGTTTGTGTGGCTTTAGTAAATTGAAAAAAAAAAAAATTCTTAAGAAATTGTGTAGGAAAATGATTTTATATCATTATTGGTAAATAAATACGAATTCAGCCTTAACTTTTCCTTAAAGCTCTCTAATCTGAATATCTTATAAACGAAGATTTTTAGAAACTTTTCACAAAAATTTCTAAGCTGCTTAACTGCCCATTATTGATAACTGTGGAAAATGCCGATAGTGGTTTCCATAATAATTACTAAAACTACTAGTCATTTAAATTTGTATTCCTGTTTTTTAAATCTTCTACATTTCCCATTTTTTTTATCGTACAAAATTAATTGATACTTAAGAGACTTTTTTGTTAAGAGATTCACCAACAAAACAAGCAACAACAAAAACGATAGAACCTTTTCTTGATAAGGAAATTGAAAAACATGAAACCTAAATCAAAATCATATTGACATAAACTGTGTTTTAATTAAAATGAAAAATGAAAAGTTTAAAAAAAGTAGATCGAAAAGATAAAATACTTTGATTTTGTGTATGTGTGTGTGTGCATGTCATATTATTTTCTGAGCATCTACATAAATCCCTTTAATACCATTTTAAACTTTTTCAATATTTACAAAGATTTTCTGTTGAAGGGTTTGTCATAGATTCTTAAATTAAAATTAAATAAAGGGAAAAGAGAAAACAAAAAATTAGTTGAGTGAATAATGAAAAAAAACTCAGTGATGTGGAAAAACTTCAAAATGGAAATTTGAAAAACGAGTTAAAGATGTAAAGTGAACGTTGAACAATATTTAGTAAATTAAAAGTTATAGATAAGGATTCTATTTTTTTAAAGAGTTTTTTCCTATTTATCTCATCTGTGTATTATTTTTAAAATTACAGCATTTTTTTCAATTCCTTATCAGAATATTTTCAATGTTGACAGCATATAAGTAGACTTGAATACATACTTTAATTTTTTTTTACCTAACTTACACAGAAAAAATTAAAAATTGTCTCTTTATTCCAAATTCATAGAATCAAGCAACCCATTTAATGATGATTATATTGATGAAAATCATTTAATTTTAAACGAAATAATTTTTTGTTATTTATTTAATATTTTAATTCAAAATTTATTTCAAAACAACTAAAATGTTAATTAAATCAAAATTATATTTTTAATTTTCTTTCAACAAAAAAAATAATTGATTCAATTATCACATTAATTAAATTTAAATACTTTTTAAATAATTCTTTTAATTGATAAAAAACTACTAATAATTTTTTCTGTGTAAATAACTTTTAAAAGAAAGAAAGTGTAGTCGGTCTACTACATAATCGTATATAAAATACATTTTGGCAAATATACGCTATTTGGGACCCATGGGCAATTATGGCCCCGCCAGAATAAAATTATGTAATTAAGGTTATGGTTTATATAAAAGTTCTTCGTAAAGAATATTATAACGATATCTCATCCTTATAAAATTTGTGTGCCTTTAAATAATTTTAGAAAGAGGGGTTAGACCTATGGGCAGTTTGGACCCAACAGCACATAATTTTTTCATGACATCGTAGCTATCGTTACAGCCAGCGTCGACAATTTGTATGTTAATACTAACATTTATGAGAAAGTTGTGGCATTTAAAACTATTTTCGGAAGTAGTATTTGTATGGGAGATATCGACCGATTATAATAAAATTTGGTAAGTTGATTTTGATTGCAATAAAATAAGTTGTGATCCCATTTAATCTAAACACCAACATAATAAGATGGTTTATGGGCTCAAAGACCCTTCTCCGGAAAGAACCTTGTGCGTGGACTTTGTAAAATAATGGACCAAAGTACCCAATTTTCAATAGGCTGGGTCCTTGCGCCAATTAGAACCTACACTGAAAAAAAAAACCAATCCATTAGTACTTAAATCAAGCCATAGCGGTGTCAATAGTACCGATAAGTACAAGAATACTCAATTCAAGTACGGATTATTTCATAATACAAAAACAGAATTGACTTAATTAAAACTGAGATAAAATTGATCTCAAACTGTGCTTAAATTAATTTCTAAGATGGTTTAATCTCGTTTAATACTTGAAATAATCCGAAAGTGAAATTAGATTGATTCTAACCAAAACACTTACCCCTCAAAACCAGAGAGAATACTATAATTTCACTTACCCGTTACACATGTTTATTTCACTATTTGCTCACAAAAGAATTCTCAATTATAAGACACCAGCAGCATGCCCTATATGGGTTTCGTAGTCATTCTACCTTCTACTACAAAAATTTAACAAATAGAATATGGGAATTATTACTTCTTATTTAACTTTTAAAACATCAATTTTTGTACATTTATATTTGTATATAGATAATTTACTTAAAAAGTATCATAACTTAAAAAGTACGATTTTTTAGCATTATTGATATTGTGTTAACAAATTCTTTCTGAATTGTTCGACATTCACCGCTTATGATAAAAATGTGTCATTAATTTAATTAATAAACAGTGTTGAAAAATTCAGTACTTTGGTACTTTTTTCAGTACTTTTTCATATTAAAAATACCGCTGTACCCCCGCGTTGTTTTCAGTACTTTTTTATCCTTTGAGCTTTTTAACCGTGATATGATCATTTCTTTAGCAGGCTTTGGTCATCATGTGTTTGTTGCAATATTTATGTTGTTGTATTTTAAAAATAATTAACGACTTTAATATTGAAATGCAAAGCGGGGACGCCAGGATTCATATTTTGCTTTCCAGAATGCGATATTTGTTCTTACAAGTGGCAAAAAAATGTATAAAAAGGAAAGGAAAAAGAAACATGCAGTGTTAAAATGGTTTATAAAGTAAAAGAAACTGCGAAATCATTTTATTCGATAATTTGCGAAACATTAAGAACTAAATTTTTCTTTGAAGATATATCATTAAAAGTAATAATCAGCTTCACTCCAGAAAATATTGTTTTCGGAAAAACCAATAGCATAATACTGTTGATATTAATGTTATTTACAAACGATAAAGAAAACTATAATAATATCAATTCTCAGTTCCGTGTTTTAGCGGATCTTTCAGAAATAAAGCATTTCAGAACTGAATATGTATATTTAAATTTCTTGGAAAAATATTGCAAATATAAGAAACAAAACTAATGTTTGCTGACATTTCACATATTGCTTTTGGTATTTTATCGATACAACATTTCTGAGCATCAATTCAACGCACATTTTCAAATGCAAAATGATGTAAAAAGCAAAGGAAGAAATCATTTACATGTAGAAACTGTTTCAAGTTTGATAAAAACTAAAGATCTATTTTACTCAACTGGTAGTTGCTGTTGTATTTATAATATTTCTTATGATCTCTTAAAGTAAATTTAGCTTTATCTTATAACACTGAATTAAAAAAAAAGCTTTATTTTTAAACATTAATGTTTTAAACTTTTTTTTGAACTACGTTCCAAGTATGTCATATATGAAAAAGTCTGAATAATGTAACTTTGCAAAAGTTAAAATATAAATATTAATAACAGTATAATTTATGTTGACAAAAATAAAATTTTTAATTTTTTTACTTATTCATAAATACATGAACTATTTTAAATATTTTTTTTTAGAAAATACTGAATAAAGGTACCTTAAACGGCTCATACACTTGCAATATAACTGTTCAATTTCATCGTCAAAGTGTATGTGACATTCGAAGGTGACCCAATATATTGGCAAGAATCGAAATCAGAAAAGTAGTGCAATATACTGCGAAATGTGTTGGCAAAAATGTACTTTGTACTATAAAATATACAATAATATTGTAAATGGATGGGGCGCTTGACGCTTATGTATAACAGAAATATTATTTACATGTGTACCTCAAATATAAATACTGTTTGCTATTAAATACTTAAGCTTCGTACAGACGGTGGTCAGATCTTACAATGTTGTCATTGAAATTGACTAAAAATGTCTTGTAACTGTGTGAACATTGTACGCTATTTTCATTTGGCAGATGTGTTAAATTAATGCATCTGACAATGGCACCATTGTCAGAAAAATTACAACCATCGTCTGTACGAAGCTTTAGATAAATTTATTCCAATAAAATGTTTTTTGCTCCTTTTATTTTCATAAATTATTGTTTTTTTTTTAACAAAAAGTACCATTTGGTGGGAAAAATAATCTTTTAGTTGAAGTTCAGTACCATTTCAAAATTTAAATTTTGCAACACTGCCAATAAATATCCAGTATAAGCTCCTTAAAATGGGTCTTGAGGCAACAGATTAGGAACATATTTATATGAGTACCTGGCATTTGGGTTCAATCTCATGGTGGATCCTAACAACTGGGTGAATATGCGATTAACAACTACCTCTGTGCCTAAGAGGCATCACCACTCACAAGGAGAAATTTTGGGTGTATAATCTGGCAAAATTATACACCCGCCTCTTGTTAAGGAGCTGGAGATATCTAGCCTTCACTACTTTTCGTATGTTGAGCACCTAGGGATTAAATCCCTTAGACCAAACTCTGCCATATTTGGTGAAAATCATCCCTTTAGTATGTTTTTCAGTACTATCTCTTTCCGCGACTTTGGGTTTCTCACAAAAAAATTTCTTTTTTCACCAATTAAAGCATTAATCAAAAATAAAATCAGTATTAACTAAGAATTTAATAAAGTTAATTAAACGTTTATTCAAGTGAATTTAACGTTTAATCAAGTGAATTAAACGTTTAATCAAGTGAAGTAAACGTTTAATTGATACTATTTATTCGTTTATTGGTGCAAATTTTTATTAATTTTTTAATTAATATCACAAATTTTTTTATTAAAATCAATTTTTATTTTTTTCTGTGTTTAACTACAATAACCGCGTGATCCCCGAGAGTATTTCTTCGTCAAAAAGTACCGTTCTTTTGCAACCAAATGTGAGTTCATGCGACGGAGGGATCAACAAATAGACAGTCGGATGCCTGCTCATCCGGGCTACTGACCCCCTTTGGGTTCAGACAGAATCTATGAATAGCCGCGATCTCTAGTGATCTGTCCATTTTGGATTTTTGCCGAATCGTAGGTATTCGCCGCACTTGATCTGCCGCGGAGGATGTTACACTAAAAGGTGAAAAATTCTTGAGATGATATGTAAAACACCCGGAGGCAAGTTCTTATGACAACAGATCGAGCTATAGTTAGAAGCGAAATGACGGTTTCTAGCACAGAATTGAGGTATTGGCTGAAACGAGTTCACTCAATAATGCAACTCTAATAGATTGATGCTCTTCTGAGACAAATATTTAAAAATTCGATCGTATTGTAAACTTTTTTGTATATCAAAGATAAAAATATATATTTAGTTTTCTTCTATTAACGGACAACATATTTTTTAAAACCCAACTAAAAAGAAATTTTCTGAGGGTCAACAACTTTTACTGCTAAAGTAAGTATAAGTATGTGTTTGTGTGTTTGTTTATGTTTTCACTCGTGATGCTGCAAATCTCTGCTATTTAATATTAATATTTGCTTTTGTTTTTCCTTCTTTAAATAGAAATTAATTAAACATCGTTAGAACGGGGAAAAATCTGCACAAACAAACGGTAAAAAGAAAAAACGTAGGAAAAATGTGGAAAAAGTACATACAACATCATGAAAAGTAAAGAAAAGTTAGTAAAAATAATGAAAAAATACCAAAAAAAAAAAAAAAAAAAAAACAAACTGAAAAGTCAATATGACGTACATATAGAGAAAATACATCCAGCCCAAGTCGACGTCCAGCTAAACCTTAAGCAAAAACAACTAATTAAAAACTTAGAAATTTAACAATTTTATTTAATGAAAAAAATAAATAATCTTGTAAAGAATTTGCAGAAGAAAGAAAAAAAACAAAACTACAATAAAACTTCTTTTAGAATTTAAGACAAAACTATGAAAGTGTTAAGAGTGTTGTGTAGAGAGATTTATTTTTGGTGAAACTTTATAATAATGTTTGAAAGAAAGTAGAGGTTGTGTTTTGCAGTACTTTAGTACGAATTCTTTTGTTTAATTTAATAAGAGAAAGTTTTAATAACGGGTCGAATTGCTGCCTTTGGCCAAACCGAAACTTTGATACCCTCCACCAAAAGTTTAGGTTTTTAATATTTTTTAAGTTGGATTATGGGAAGATTTCAATGCGACAAAGTAAAACAATAATTTGTACACAATATGTACCAAATTTAAAGCAAAATATATTTAGGAATATTTGACCTTATTCGGAAATTTTCATGTCAATATCGTTACATCTTAAGATTGAATTATATTATAATTAATCTATAATAATATTTTAAAGCTGAAAAGTTTGTATGTATGTTCCTATGTTTGTAAGAGGTAATCTTCGGAACTGACGGTCCGATTTTAAAAATTTCTTCAACAAAATTAAGAATGGAACCTCCTAACGTATATGGGCTATATAACGTTCCACTAAAGTGCTTAGGATAGTATCCATTGTTGTTCTTTAGAAAAATAAGCGGGCAGGTGTCTGGTACTTTTTTGAAATTCGGCACTTTTATGGAGTAAACGGTAAAACCTGAGTTTTGGTACTTTTTTGTCGCTCCGTCTATCTTTTAAACCAATAAACATAAAAATGAACATTATATCACGTTCAAAACTTATTCGGTACTTTTTTGAAATTTAAACGTTTATGGGGTGAAATTCGTAACTATTGTTGGTACTTTTTTTACAAACTATTTTTTTCCATTATTTGGCTTATACATACGTATTAAATGGGCTCCCACTTTAATATGGAAATTTTTGATGCTTCAATGGAGAGGAAAAATTACCAAAAGTATGGGGTGAAATTCGTAACTAATGTTGGTACTTTTTTACAAACTATTTTTCTCCATTCATTGGCTTATTAATGGGCTGCTACTTCAATATTGAAATTTTTAATACTACAATGGGGAGGAAAAAGTACCAAAAGTATGGGGTGAAATTCGTAACTAATGTTGGTACTTTTTTACAAACTATTTTTCTCCATTTATTGGCTTATTAATGGGCTCCTTCTTTAATATTGAAATTTTTGATACTACAATGGGGAGGAAAAAGTACCAAAAAGTGGAAATACGGAGAATTATATTCTTTCTTTAGCTTTTTGGTTTTACATAAAATTCAACATTCAATATCCTGAGTGATAAGACTCTATGGTCTTGGAACTTGGTCTTTGGTCTCTAACTGGTACTTTTTGAAATTGCGTTAGTATTGGACCTAGAAACATAAAATTAAACATGCAATGTCCTGAGTGCGAGAGAATTTGTAAGAGGAGCTTTTTGGTACTTTTTTGTTTTTTAACTAGTAGTTTTTGAATTTTAGTGAATATTGGACCTAACCAGAAACATAAAATTAATTTTGCAAAGTCCTGAGTGAATGACAATCTGCGAGATGTATTTTTTTTGTACTTTGTATGTCTCTAACTGGTACTAACTTGGGATAGGGTTCAGGGCAGCCAGACCTCCTTTATTCAGAAAATATTAATTTTTGTTTTAGAAGAGATCTTTTGAAGCAATAGTTTCCGTACTCAAAAGAGGAAGAAAGCCATTTAAACATGAGTACGCTGTTCACTTTTTTACTTCCACCTCCAGTCCTGTCGTAGAACATCACGACGGGCGGGCCTAAAAACCGGCCAGCTCTGCTTGCCAGTCCCCTGACCGGATGCGACATATGGAGAATTACTGCCACTCCAAAAATATCTAACCACTTTTTATGAAATTTAAATAGATAGATCAGCGTAATTAAAACACACATGGTTTATATGTTTTTCAAAGCTAGGAATATGAAGGGACAAATGGGCAATTTCGACATTGATGAAATTTAAAACTTATGTAGATCGATCTATACAGTAAAACACACAGGCTTTACATTTCTTTATAGTAAATTATTCTTGGTGGCAATGGCTAGTTACATATACATATGAAATTAGGTCTTTATAAAGACTTTAAGTCGAGCTTTTTGCTTTTTGAATTAAAAAAATCTTTAAAAAATTTTTTAAAAGCAGGAATTTTCAGGAAGTTAAAATATCTTTATCGCTTTTTCAGGAATTAAAAAAGGGCGCGAATAAAAAACTTCTTTAAAAAGCACACAATATCTGCCACCTCAAGGTGGCCTAAACCAACACACACAGGTAGCAATTTGAGCGTACAGTCCGAAAAAATTATACACTCGCCCCTTATTTAGGAGGTGGAGCTATCTAATCTCCTCTGCATTAGAATGGTCAAAAGCATCTGATGTATAGCAACACCACTTAGCGATTATCCGTCCCTCAGGTCAAACTCTCCCACAAGTGGTAAAACATCAGCCGTTTAGTTGGATTTAAAGGAGCTCCCTGCCCGCGATCTTGGCTTTAAACCACATCCACCACGTGATCCACGAAAGTATCCCTCAATGAGAAAAAATTATATTTTATTATTTATAAAAGATCTAGATCACCAAAGTGCCTTTCCCTTCATCAGCGTCTCGGCCGTTCGTCATTCTTCACTCATTCTTAAATCACCTTTGCCACATACTTGTGTGAATTCGACACATTTATTCATTCTCGTTGGTCTTCCGGAAGTCCTCATTCTACTTTCAACCTTTGATTTATCATGCATGGATCGGGAGTGAGTCTTCATTCACACATAGTGTGGACGGTTTTATTTGTTGCTCTTCATTTTTATTCCGCATTCATTCTTCAACCATCATATTGTCCTAAAGATTCACTCTTAATTCTCCATTTCCCATTCTGTTCACCTTCTTCATCTTCTCCTCCATTCATCATTCTTCCAAAAAAGTAAGATCCTTGCAAAGGCAATCATTTCGTGGCGAAAAACGTTCTTCAACATTACGTATTCTTCCGGAGGCCTCAACCAATGTCCTAAGCATCCGGCGCTGCTGACTCTCATGAATTTTTGTAAGCTAAAAGGTTTAGTATCCGTAAAATGATTTTACACCCCCTGGGAGGAATAGTTTTTATGTAAGAAATTTATGACTATGCCGACATTCTGCTACCAATTTTTTTGCTGATTTTATCGAGTAAATACAAGCAAAGAGTGCTTTTTGTTATAGAACGCCCATCTTGAATCAAAATTCAATTAGTGTAACAAATCAAAAAGCTTGTCTAAATTTTATACCAAAGTCGTTGTTGGTGGTCTTGTGATAGGAATGCTTTCACAGTTTGAATTTTGTTTGGATGCATCTTGTGATCCAAATTTAAAATTCTGCGAAATTTTAACCTGGAAATGCTCAAATCTGCAAAGCTTCCACGTTTCAAATGTTTCGGTGAGCAACTCTTCCAGGACGGTCGATCACTGAACCCTGTTCCTCAAAACTTTCGACTAAATTCCTAAACATGAGGGCTGTCAGAGCTGATCTTCAACTAAAACATTAACGATATTTTCGTTGACAAGAATAGAAAAACTCTAAAATTTTACCGGGTTGCTGTGTACTGTATTTATTCATTATAATTTTCCATAAATTCAGTTATAACTTGCAAAACGAAAAAAAAACAATTATGTTCCATAATAAAAAGAGTTACAGCGTTTAACATTTTTAGGTCTTATTTGGGCCACCCTGTTGCTTAACTTCAATCCCAAACTTCATAAATAAAAAAAATCTCACAGACAGGCGGACAAAAGCTAAATCGACTTTTACACGGACTCTTAATTTTATCCTTGTGGTAGTAAGAGGTACCTTTTTCTCCACAGAAATAACATGTGAGAACTCTGTAGTAGAGTGCGCCAAATCTATTAAAACCACCACTATTTGTTAAAAAAAATTACGACAAATTATTAAACAGTGTAACGAGCAAAAGTCGGAGTCCTCGTTTTTGTGTCACACGCCCTTGTCTATACTACCACCCCATGCCAACTATTCTTATATTTTTATTGAAATTAATTATACCTCCTGACTTAGTAGTATTAAGAGTATTTCGTTAGCTAAAATGCAAAAAGGCGTAACTAACAAAAAATACAAAATCGTGTTTTTGATTGGTTATTATGAATGCCTTTGAACTACATGTCTTGACAAAATTTTACACTTCTGCGATCAAAAATTACGCTTTTATTCACAAAAAACAAAGGGACGTAACTACAAGAGTGTATGTTTTATAAATGCAAAACTACGTAATAACCCATTTATATTTTTAACAAATGTTGAATATAATATAAAAAAGTAACCTACGAAAGGAAATAATTCCCAGTTTCTATTTGTTAAAATAGTTGAGTTAAATACATTCAATTTATAAAGTATCACTATCCAGTGTGACACAAAGAATGCTGACGAAGGCCGTAGCGGGCCAGAAAATGCATTACATTCTGCTGGTGTCTAATAATTGTAAATTTTTCTGTGCATACAATATACTTCATTGCTATCCAAAGGATAGCGTAGGTAAAATGTAACAAGAAGATACAATATAATAGTCTGGTAGTGTATAAAGTCTTATCTGAAAAATTGAAGGAATAAGACTATTACAAAAAAGCTTTATAAAATACATAACTGAAATTTAACTCATAGAATAAATTCGAAAAATAAAAAATGTTGAATATAATATAAAAAAGTAACCTACGAAAGGAAATAATTCCCAGTTTCTATTAATTTTTTTTCGTAAGTTACTTTTTGAATGAATGAACCCAGCCATCTAGTGGCGAAAGGGAAAGCAATTGGACACGGAAACATACACTTGTGTGGAACTATGAAAATTATTTACTGCTGTGTGCGTGTGTTGATGTAAGCCACCAAGAGTATTAAGCCAGAGTATTTGCCAGTAAGTAGTCAGTCCGTCGCCAGTCGACGGTTATACTAAATTCCTCTAGTATGTTCCTTTATTCATCCGAATACCGCCAAGTCAGGAGCAACGCTGAAATCCCGTGAACAGAAGTTATACTCTGTTTGTAACGGACTCCTGGAAGTCGCGAGCTCTACCCCAGCATAAGGTGAAAAACACTTCGTTACACAGTTTGAAAGAACTTTTAGTTACGTAAAATTTTAAACAAATTTGGTAAATTTTTAGTACCAAACATTTCTAGTACTTAATTTTACTAATGGAATGACAAACCTTCCAACCTGTGATTGGGGGCATACCAATTGAGTGTTGCCTAGACCTTGCAAAATCAAAACTTATTCCTAAAGGACGCTTGTATAAAGGTTAAGTAAAAGCGTGGACTCATATACATATATACTTTAAATGCTCACCGATGTTGAAGACAATATAACCACCATCTTTTCGATTGCGGGTGGGCCTTTTCGTACTTTTATGCAAAAGACCAATTTATTTTAATACACGTGCCAATATAAAAGAAAACAAAAATTGATTTGAATTGTTTTCTGAGATTTTTTATTTTGCCCTTAATGGCAATACTATTAAATACGCTTTTTATGTATTTGTACACACGTTAAAATGAATGCAAAATGTAATCTGTAGTTATGTTTGGTTGTTACAACTCAGTCATTGTTTCTTTATACGATCGATCGAATGATTTATTTGTTTGTTAAACATACACAATTTATATTGTGGCATCTTGACGTGCAAACTGTTATCATTTGTCTTGTTGTTATTGTTAATGCTGGCTGTTGTTTAAGTTAATGTCTAGTGTCTGTGCGATGGTTTATTTTTTCCATACCCAGACTTCTGAGTCCAAACACAAAATAAAATGTAAAATCCAAATTTTAAGGCCATTTAGTTGTTCCCAAAAAAAAAACGACTGATAAAATTAATACGTTTTTCTGTAGATACAAATTTGTACTGTCATTTAAACATGTGTATAATAAATGGAAATGTATCATCAATAGGGAAAAACAAATTGGACACAACAAATCTCTTAACATTTACGCATTTTACGCCAACACCTAAAATGTTCCTTTGCTTGTTAACAAAAAATTTTTTGTGGTCATATTATATCAGGACCAATACGCGTAAAGCAATTTATAGTTGCTATATTTTGAGGTACCCTGATGGCAGTTCTACAGAAAGCTAAATATTAATCAGATACCTTGTAAGGGAAATGATAGTGGACAGTGTAACATGGTATATATAGGTACAACAAAGAAAGAACTGAAAACTGGGGTAGCAGGAAATAAGTCAGATCAGAAGTATAGAAATATTTCACAAAAAACTGCTTTATAAACTCATTGTGCTAATCTAAATCACTATCCAGATTTTGATAATACAAAAGTTTTAAACACGGAAAATAATTACAAACGTAGATTAATGTTGGAAATGTTACAAATTATAAGAGTACCGACAATGTCGAGAATTCAGATACTGGAAATGTAGCAAAAAATTATAGACATTTAATTTATAAAAATAGAAACGGAAGTTAAAAATGTATGTATATTGTAATAGATCTAGTTTGTATTGAAAAATATTTTTAAATTCAACTAGCTGGACCCGGTCCGCTTTGCTGGCCCTTAGTAAAGATTTAAAATTTTATAAAATATGAACGTTTTGATTTTCAAAACAATAAAAAAAAAAATAAAATAATAAATGTTTTACTTACCAGCCAATGCTATTAGATTCTTCATGTTTGTTTAAAATTATTGGATACCCTAACCGCGTATTTGGAAAATATTTATGGAAGTGAAAATAGACTTTGGTAAACTAAAATTAACATAAATGTTTGGAATAAAACTGGCTATTAAACCATATAAAATTTTTTTTTTTCATTTTGGTGATTTTAGCGTATTTTAGTGAATTACCGCTGAATTGATAAATGTATATTGATAAAGATTTAGTGACATACCATGCATCTAAATTTTAAAACATTATGTTTAGCGATTACGACGAAAATGACAAAAATATAAAAACGTGGTACCATCTATCGGATAAATACGAAACTTCACAGAAACACTCCTCATGCTTCATACATCAAACACACACATTTTGGTCAAAGTCGGTGCAGTAGTTTTTGAGTTTAGCGATTACAAACAAACACGTCTCTTTTATATATATAGATAGATAGATAGATTACAAAAATTTTTTAATATTGTCATTTTATTGTTAAATTTGTTTATAAAAATTGTTATTTTTGTTAAAAAGAAAAAAAAACCCTGAAGAAGGCACTCAAAGAAGTGCCGAAATATTGGTTTTAATAAATTTATAAAAAAATAAGACCTTAAGCTCGAATATTTAATTTATATATTGTGAATATTTCTTTTTTAAATATATGATATTTATAGTTTTAATTAAAAAAATAATCAAACAACTTTGCCATTTCAAACAATATGTTAATTGACTTTATTATTTTTAATTAATATTTTTTATGATTTAATTAAAATTTTATTTAAAAATTTATTTTAAACAAACTGAAATGTTAATTTTAATTTTCTTTCGACAAAAAAAGTTATTTATTCAATTATTTTATATAATTATGAATTAAATTAAAATACTTTTTAAACAATAATTAGTATTGTGGTTATTTTGTTGAACTATTTATGGTTTTTAATCCAAATTTTTAATATATTTTAAATAGGCTTAAATTCATTAAATTTAATTTTCATTAAATTATTTCTATGAAGGAAGGAATTTTACAACATGAAAATTAATTAAAATTGTCATTGATAATCTTTTCATTTTTTGTGCTGAGAAAGGTCAACAAGAAAAAAGAAAGACACAAATGAAAAAATAAAAAAAACAACTTTGGACTTCAAGAAAAATTCTTGACAAAAGTGCGAAAAAACAGAAGTGAGGAAAAACATGTAAAATCAATTAAAATGGATAATCATTCAAAAAAAGCAAACTTCGATCTACCAAAGGGTAAAATACAATTTGGTTTAAGGATTGATGTTTGACTATTGACGTCAGCAGTCGTCGATGGCTGCGAGTGTAAAACGGCAAATCCATCTGAGGAGATCGAGTGGTTGCGATCGAAACATGTCATGGTAACCTGCCGGCCGCGGTTCGAATCCCGGCCACAGTCAAAAATGAAAAGATTATCAATGACAATTTTAATTAATTTTCATGTTGTAAAATTCCTTTCTTCATAGAAATAATTTAATGAAAACTAAATTTAATGAACTTAAGCCTAATTAAAAAATATTAAAAACTTTTTAAACATTTTTTTAAGTACTAATTATTTTTATTTAAGCTTAAGGTCTTTTTTTAAAAAATTTTTAAATTATTTATTTTTTCAATATTTCGCTAACCATCGGTTAGCATCTTCAGGAAATTTTAATGTTATTGTTAGTTACATATATTATTAATTAAAATTTCCTGACGATGCTAACCGATGGTTAGCGAAATATTGAAAAAATAAATAATTTAAAAATTTTTTAAAAAAAAGACCTTAAGCTTAAATAAAAATAATAAGTTATTAAATTAAAAAAGGTCAAACAAAAAGTTATATATTTTTTTAAGGATTTTATTGATGTTTTCAGCAGTGATGGGCACATGGCCATACCTTTATAGACCAGTGTTGCCAGATGTGTTGATTTTCAACTTGTCTTGCGATCTAATTTTCCATTTGGCGACATGGCGAATAATAAAATAGTTGGCGATTTTTTATGAGCATTGAATTTGTTTAGAAATTCATACAATTTAATTATGAAAAAAATAATTATGGTTTTTATGATGTCGGTAAAAAGTCTCGCAATCTGTGCATTTTTACGCCCTCGCAAATGAACTGACAAAAATTGTATGAGAATTCATTTACACGAACTTCTTAAATTTGCCTAATAATTTTACTCGTAAAGTTGCGCTGTTCAATTGTGCATTTATACAAACAGATCTTTTAGTGCTTTTAACGTCGTTTTCTATTAAAAATCCAAGTGTTTATAAATCGCAAACAAAAAATTCTAGCAGTTATTCAAGCAAATTTGTCTGTTTGCTTTCTTTGTTAATCACAACTTTTAACTTTTATTTTTATATTTTCTTTTTAAATTTTTTTTTTTTTAAAGGTTTCTAATGAAACGAGTCTCGCATGAAATTTGAGGCATTTATATGGTCAGTATTTGAATCTAAATGGCTGATGAAGATATTGAAAATCTTCGAGAAAGTTGTTTTTCATATTAACAAATGGTCTTGAAAGCATTAATAAATATAATTCCTTAAAACATGAATAATCTTAAAGTTTGTGAACATTTTTACATTATAAAATTTAACAATTTATTATCACAAGCAAAATTCGTTGTTGTTAAAGATATTTCAAAGATTTTTATGAATCCTAACGTACTTTTGGATATGCATGAAACACAACGGAAAAATATACCGTTTGTTAATTGAAAAGAAAGCTTGAATCAGTAACACACGATCTGCCTGACACACAGTGGTTCAAGAGGCCAATCTAGCTGGAAAAAAGTTATAACTTCTATATTATGTATTTCTTATTGAAAGCATTCTTTGTACCAAAAGTGGGCGTTGTAGGTAAGATGGGCGTGGAAATTTTTATGGCATTTTTAAGAATATGAAAATGTAACGAATTAGTTTATTAATATATTAATTTAGAGGTGCGACTGTGCGCATAATCGAACGGGGGCTTTTTTAAAATAACAAATTCTTTGTAGTAATTACGAAATTTTCAGTAAAACGTTTTATTGAAATTTAACATATAACAAAGGAGACCCCACCACCAAAATGCTCCCTTGGGTACTCCACTAGGTTCGAACAGATATATTACACTAACATACAAAACAACAAAAGAATATTTAAATGTTTATAAAATAATAATCTTTTATTCAAACAATTCTACATCTTCCTGTTTGAAAGGATCTTAAAGTAACGAAATCTCTTCATCACCTAATAGTTCTTCATTTCGAGGGCTTAGAAATGGCTTTGTTGAAAAAGACGAAATAAGTGGATCTGATGACAGAAGCAAATATTTGAAAAGATCTTCCATTGTTTTCTCTCGTGACATTTTTCTAGTGTGATGTTGGCGAATAAATCTGAAATCTTTGTTTCCAGACTCAGGCGCTTCCTCTGACATCATTCCTATCGGAAGTGCCGTATTTTGAATTATGTCTGCGCCGTGAATCAAAATTCTGTGGACACTCGATGGCATATAGTACCATTCATTCAATTCCACGTATAGTTCCGCAGTATCCATCGCATACTTTCGGAACGCTTTCACATTAATTGCATAACCAGATGACATAGTTCTCAAAATTATTCCCAGTCTTTTTATTAAACTTTCATTTCCTCCTGTTATTTGAGAAGCTAAGGAAGGTTTTCTTGCGGTATTATCGTCATTTGTGCTTCCCTCTCCCGGCTTAGGAATATCAATAAGCAAATTTATTTCTGATTTCAGAAAGTTAATTAGTTCATCTTTTCTTCTGTGAAGCTTTATCGGACTCACTACGAGCTTGCCATTTTTTTAAATCAATTTTGTAAGATACATATATACAATACACATTCCAGGCACCTTATCCACGCAAGCAATGTCGATAACCGATATTCGTTAAGATTGGTCCTTAAATTCAAGGCTTTAATTTCGTTTAATTTATGCATAAGGGTTGGTGTTGCTCCACAAATACCACATCTTTGAGTAGAGGAATCGCTAAGAATTGAGAAAACCTTGCCATCAAAGGTACCAAGCAAATTCCAAACAAATATTCATCTGTTTTACGGGAATCATTTCAACTAGAGTATTGCTTATAGGTTGAGTGCCCACTGCTACCATCACACCCCTATTTATTAAAAAAAAAGTCCATTCCGTATAATTGAATTCCGCTATGACCTCTTTTTGTAACTTTAAAATTCTACATGCAGTGTGATCTACAAAGTCCTGCAGAGGCACTTCTGCTATTACATCGGATACCTTTATTCCATTAGTTGGTTAGCACTTTCGTTTATCTTCCAAAATTCTATGATATGATGGGTATATATCCGCGTTACGAATCTTAGCAGCAGTACGCATCGAATTATAACCTGCTTTCGTATATTTTCCATCGATAAACAGACATAATGCTTCTTCGTCTGTATATGAAACTGTAGCCCGTTTCTGTATATCTCACATCGTAAAACTCTTCGCATGAAACGTGTGAATTGCAACAAAAATAGTGTGAAATGAAACAAAAAATGGTTTTTCTCACGCAAGTGTTTCTGTATCTTTTTTTTGCGAGAATTATCTGTCATTTAAATAATTTTCCAGCAATTATTGGAAGGATGCGAGAAAAAGTGTTTCTATAACAATATTTTGCGAAAAGTTTCTTTCAAGAACTGTCAAAATAAGTCACATTTGAAATTGGTGGCGAGAAAAACAAAATGTAGATATTTTGAATTTAAAATATGTTTATATACTATTTTTTTTAAATAAATAAAAAAATAGAAGGAATATAAATGATAAATGCATAATTTATATGATGAAAATAAACAAAAAACAATTGTTATATTTTGCTAGTTTAAATTTTTGTTAGCCTTTTCTTGTTTTGGTTTTAATCAGTGCTGCCAGATAAATTTGTGTCAAAATCGTCAATTTCCTGAGAAAAAAATAAAAAAAGATCGTCTTTTTTGTTTTAAAAATCGTGCAAATTAAAATCAATTTTAAACAAATTTGTTTCGACTTTTATTAAAAAATAATTAAACAAAAACATAGTTAAAGTTCATGGGTATTTAATAATTATTATTTAATAATTGAGATATAAGTCTTTAATTTACCTATTCCTATAATCTTTTTCTTTTTTACCTGAAATAGACTTAGTAGAAACCTTGTAGTTAAAATTAAAAAAATCGGTTCATAAATAAACGGGTTAAAGACCCAGTAAAATCTTCGCCTACAAAATAATATGTTAAGTAATCAGAAACACACAAAAGCACTACATACAATTCTACTGAAAAACTAATGAATTTTACAAGGGTTGTGCCAAAAAGAACAAATTCAAAAGTAAGTCATTTTTTTTATCTTAATACATCCAGAAAAAAGTAGTTATCGAAGTTCTTATAGAAGAAAGCTACTTAATAACGAGTGAAAGAAGCTATCCATTTTGAAAAAGTTTTTACTGGAAGACAAACAAATTTCTTTCTTGCCGGAATAATGGTTTTGGCACAAAAGTGTACATATAAGATAAGAATATCAAATATCAATCATATTTTGTATATGTATATAAGAAGTATTAAATGTTCAAAATAAGCCAAGTCGGTCCATTACTTTCCCTCAAAATTTTGCTTTTGCCGATACATTTTTTAGGGAAGAAACAAACAATTTCGAGGACAATTTTCACAATAGGGATAAATATAAAAATTTAAGCAGCCTTGTTTCTAAAGATATCTTTTTTTCTAATAAACAAAAATATAAAAATATTTACAATTATCTTATTTCGAAGACTAAGGGGCTTATAGTGTAAAACGCAACGCCAACAATTTCATTAAAAGCGAAAATAAAATCAAAAATATTTTATAAATTTGTTGTTGCTTTCTACAGACATTCATATTATTTTTTTTTTCAATTTTCAACGCCACAAAATAGAAGTGTTTGAAATTTAAAAATTCAAGATGAATTTCTATAGAAAGTAACAACAAAATTATAAAATATTTTTGATTTTGTTTTTGCTTTCGTCACTTTTTTAGAAAAAATCATCAAAACGTCACTTTGTTAATATCGGAACAAAAAATCGTCAAGATGACGATAACTCGTCAAATCTGGCAGCCCTGTTTTTATTATATTTATTTCTTTTGTTGACGTTTCGCTTTTATTTGACACTTAATTACTGGAAATATTCCAGTATAAACAGAATTTGTTGTGTCTGTTTTCGCATTCAAATACAGAAACACTTTTATCTCATAAATCGAGAAACGATGGAATTTTTTGTTTCACACTTCATGTAAGAAATTTTACGATGCGAGAAATACAGAAACGAGCTACTGGTTCCTTAGATTGTGCATTAACAATTTTTTTAATTTTAGTTGCTCTCATGGGAGATTCATTTATGTTCTTTAGAATCGTGGCAGCATCCCTCCTGCCAGATTTATAAAGACTAACGTCAGCAGCAAAAGCTAGTTTCTCATGCGAACATCCACTAACTAAAGCAGACACTTCCAATATCTTCCCTTTTTCAGATTTACCTAAAAAATCTGATCGAGGTCTGCCAAAATTTGACGTTGACGGTTGGATTCCTAAATCTCCTGGAATTTTAAATACTTTTTCAGAAGGAAGACAAAATAGTCCATCCAACCAAATTTTGTTAGAGCCTTCAAAATATTTCTTAGATCCTTTTGCTTTTATCCATCTTTCGTTAATTGAATACGTTAACCTCCGTGCAGCTCACTTAACTTTATTGCAATAATCCTCTGTTTTAATTTTCCGTAACCCACTCTGAGCAAAAAAATAGCTAATGACAGAATTTGCCCTTTCATTGCTTTTCATTTTGGCACTTCACACATTATATAGTTCTCTCCGTGTTATGGATATGTTATATATATAGGAATATAAAAAGCTTACCGTAAATAATTGAAGCTATTTTTTTTCATTTTAAGTGGACATTACACAGATAAACAGGGCACAATTCATTTCACGGGAATCCACGGGAATCCTATTTAAGAGTTAATCTAAAAACCATAAAATGCTAAATACTTACTACACAAAAACATATTTCCTCTTGCCTATTATTTTACTTACAGAAAATTTAAATTAGACATTTATTTATAATATATATAGCTAGAACATACCTGACATAATGCAGTAAAAAAAGAAAGTCAAAAAGTGCTTTTGTTTGATGTTACGATCAGTTCAAAAGTGATGCTGTGAATCGACTGGACTCTTATAACAACAGAGACAATGCAATTGACCGTTTTCCAAACATCATAACAAGGCAAAAATAAAAAAAAAACTTAATATACAGTTATGAACATTGGATAGTTAACAATTACCAAACAAATTATGTGAACTTTGAAACATAAAAAAATTTTTTCCAGCAAGATTGGCCTCTTAAACCACTGTGTGACATGCCTAAACGTTATTATTATAACGATTTAGAATGAATGTGGGCTTCCGACAAATTAATAATTGTGAAATTGTAGTGTCAGTATTAATTTCTGGCAAATTTTAGCGATTCGGGAACAAATAAATTTTTTAGGATGTATAAAAGATATTTTCAATAATCCAAAAAAAAATATGTATTTTATTGTCAAAAACTAAAAAATGAAGGCTTTGGCGATTTTGGCGAATGTTGACATCGAGTTTGGGCGAAGAAGGTCGAAACCAATCCGACAACTCTGATATACACCAATAAATCCTAGTTACTATAAATAAGATTTCGCGTCGACGTGTTTAATTCCTAATTTTGTATTTGATAAATACGCGCAGAAAAAAATATGGTTGGAGTTAACCATGTTCTAACAGCATCATACTATGGTTGGATTTTAACAATGTTCATGTGTACAGGTTACCATATATTGGTTAAAATATTATTATAATATGGTTAGAATTAACAAAATTTTTCGCGAAATCAATCATAATATGGTCAAAATTAACCATAATTTGTTCCAAATTTGGTGAATAAAACCCATAATAATGGTCGAAATTAATGACATTGTGTTAAAAACATAAACATAATGTGTTAAAAAATTTACAGAATTTGGACAAAACTAACAATATTATGGTCAGAAGTTAACCATATTATGGTTATATATTTCATCCATTTTTTCAATTTGTTTATTAAGTGTCAAGCTATAATGATATTTCGTTATTTTCCTGTTACGCGTTACGTTCCATTTTTATAAGTACATAATCCCATTTTCCAGCCTTTGACGACCTGCATTAGCACTCCTTCTGTTTTACTAGTTCATAGTAGAACATAAATTTATGTATTTTACACAATAATTAAAATAAGATGAATGAGAATTTTAAGCAAACCAAGCAAGTATGAATTTAAAAAGCATTCAACTAACTATTGTAGAGAGCAAAACGACCATAATATTGTTGGTTTAAACATTTTATTTAAAATTTAAAAGTAAACATACAATGTTTTAAAATACTATAATTTTAAACATATTATTATTATTGCATAGTAACCATAACATGTTTGGAGACAACCATAATATGGTTATGGCTTTTGGATGGATGCATGTAATCATAACATGTTTGCTGGAGACAATTATATGGCAAAAGTAACCATAATATGATTAAGTGTATGGTTGTAGGTAGCATTATTTTATTAAAAAATGATATTGTTAAATTTAACCATATTTGAAGTTTCAAGGTAGGTAAACATTTTATTGTTAAATAGAAACAAAATATTATTAATCTTAAAAAAAGTAATGTTAAAAATAACAAAAGTTTTGTTTGTAGCCATTGCGGAGACAATAATATGTTTTTTTAACCATACTTCAACCATGTGTTTTTTCTGCGTGTACATTGAAATTTATTGTTGGGGGATAGGTTAGTTCCTGTGCGCATTTCACTGGTTGCTTAGGCCAGATCATCAGGAAATCTTTTTCCAAAGTCTTTAAGAAAGCTAAGGATATTATACAAATAAAACTAGTTACGCTACATCTACTCTTTCTCTCTTTCTCTCTTTCTGTTTTAACTAAAATTTACAAAAATCATCTTGCAGCAGAGCGAAATGCTGTTGTTTCTTGTTTCTCTTTTTAACCAAATATTCTGCTTCTTAACAAGTACAACCGTAATATGTATTTTTCCCACCATGGGGCAACCTTGTCCTGTAATTTTGTTTCGACTTTAGTAACACAAAATTTGATATAAGGTAATTGATTATGAAAAACGGTGAAAGAGATAAATAAACAATTCTCGAACAACAAGTAAACGAACATATGTAATTGGACATATTCATATCTTAACATTTTCTAGTCTAATCATATTGAATTTTGAGTTTATTTTTTTTTCTAAAATGATTTGATGTAAAATTTCGTATTGGTGTGAAATTGAGGCCACCTTGCTAAGTTATTACAATGGAAACTTAAGTTGATTTTTAATGTACCAGCTTGGTGAATTAAGTTGCATTTAAGTGCTAAGTGAAGAACAGAATTTTGTATTTAGAACGATTTTAAATATAAATGTGATATAATATTAAGCCTATAAATTGGCCGTAAGAATGTAAAAAATACATTTTTAAATTCAAACCAATCTTAGCAGACTTAAAAAAACTAAACTTTTTATTTTATTTATTTTTTTAATAACATGAATATCATGGTGAAATTACTACAAGGTGGCAGCACTAGGTGTTGTTGTGCAACAATACAACAAAAACAGGCAAATTTGTCTGTGTAATAAACTCCGTGCTGTCAAAAATTATGTGCAACAATGTTGCCATTGTTTGTCTTTGCCGACAACATTTGGTCGGATAATTTTCGCTTGGTAGGATGGTAGGCTAAACCTTAGGGCAATGTTACACGTTTAATAAATACATATATAACAAAATCGAAAAAAACTTAAGATTAAAGCTATTTTAAGATATAAAAGTGGTCATTTTAAATGCTAAAGGATCATAGAAATCAATATACGTATAAAAATTGCATAATGAGAATGAAAATATTGAAGTCTAAGTGGAATGCTATTTCTGGAAGGGCGAATAAAAACAGAAAGCTAAACACTACAAAGTAGGAATACTGAAACAATTTCGATATTAAACAAATTGTGCATTAGGGAGAAATTTAATTTATCACATTAACTACTACGTTTATCATTCTATGGGAATTTTTTTTTTTTTTTTTTCAATATTCATCGAAGATCCCATAAAGTATATATATTCTGGGTCTTCTAAGTCGATTTAGCCGTTTGGGTTACAAATTGTTTCTAGTTCTTCAAAGATGTTTTTATTAGAAAAAGAGTTAAGCTCCCAAATGTGAAACTACCTCCCTAAAAACTAAACTAAATTTGTAGCGAAATGCACTGATTGTCATTAAATTTCAACAAAAATCTTTTTATGACACCAAATTTGGTAAAGGTCGGTCCATAATTTACCTACGGCTCCATGTTAACTCAAAATTTGAAAATTTTCAGTAGAAGCAAAACAAATTTTAATTTTATATTAAAGGTATAGAGCAATTCCATATGAAAACGATCAAAATTGGCAAATTTTTGGACGACCCCTCTCCGATTTTAAAATAAATAGTCTCAATCGATTGCCCAGCAAAAAAGAATGTACCTACATATTTTTTTTTTTTTTTTATAGTGACTGGTTTAGTGGTGGTGTACAACACTGTCATGTGACAAATTTAAAGAATTCTTCATAAGGGACCTCATTGAAAGTTGTTTTAAAAAACTACTAAAGCGATCGCAATGAGTGGAAGCTCGTTGGAAAGGTATTGAATCAGGCTTTAATTGAAAAATAAAATTTTCCTAATTTTTCTTAGAATTTTACCTTTAAATTTTCCCATGAAAATTAAATTTTCCGATTTTCCACAGAAGCTCCTAAATTTTCCGGCTAATTTTTTTTTTTTGGATTCCTCATAATTTTTGCTTTAAGAATCAGCAATAAAAAAATGGGCCCCGACTCCTTGTTTGGACAGGAGAAGAGCATTTAAGAGACCACCTTGTTAAAAATACATTTTAAAAATTACACTGTGCATGAAATTGACACATTTTTTTCGTGACAAGCCGGGCATGGCGTTTTAACATAATTCGGGGACGCTGAATCCAGTGGTGCCCGCGGTTTTTTCAGATTGGCTCTGGTTTCGAGATATACCGTTATTTCGAAAATGGAGGAGGTTGCTCAACATATATTCGCGTAACTCAAAAACGGTTTAGTTTATTGAAATTACTAAAAAAAACCGAAATTCCGCAATAAAATTTCATTTCAGAAAAGTAAAACTCTTTTTCTAATATGAGTAGTCGTTATTGAAACATAATTTTTTTTTTGAAAAAAAAATTAATTTTTTTATCAAAATTTCGAAATTTTTGTTTTTTAAAAATTCATAAAAAATTAAAAATGCAGCTAGGCTTCTAATTTTTCGCTTATAAAAAAACGAAGCTACAAACAAAATAAGCCATAAATGATTAAAATCTGTTTGCAACTTTTGATTTTATTCACAAAAGTCGACAAATTTTTCATTAATTTAAGAATTTCCCTTAGGGGGAAATTTGTCGACTTTTGTGAATAAAATCAAATATATATATAAAAAAATAAGTTTTAAACTAACAGCTATAACTGGTAGTTAATTATAACTTAACTTGCTTAAATGTATCAAAAATAGAAAACTGGTCGAGTCCAAAGGATTTTCAGTGGCAACGCTGATCTGCAACAAATAAAACGAAAAATATTATGAAAAAATTACTAAAAGATTCATACTTAAAATTTTAATGTTTTTTGAATTAAAAACAATTGTTTTCCACTTTTTTTTCACTACAAGTCCTTTGGAGGTTTAAAGAAAGTGGCGCACAAGCGCATATCAAAAATATACGCATTTTTCAAACGTTCACACGACGCGGTCACATACACAATTATTTCTGTTTTTATTTATTATAAAAAAAAAACTGTTAGCACAACTAAAGACGCACATATAAAAACCACATACGATTTATTTTTTGCAAATATTTTAATTGTTTTGCACAATTTTCGTTTAAAAACCGCACAAAAATGATTTTTTTTTAATTTTTTTTTCAAGAATGTAAACACAAACAAAAAAAAAATGAGATCTTTGGGTTTTCACCACAGTTAAGCAAAAAATTACCAGATGCCGTAGTGATGCCACCTTGTAGTTATTTCACCATGATGAATATAAAAAAATGGCTCCACAGTTTTATTACTTGTTGCCGTTTTAGAAGTATTAAAGCAGGATTTAAAAAACTGCAGCCGAAACCAAAACGAAAATTTGTGTATACTTTTTCGCTTTTTGAGTTGGTTTGACAGCGAATGTTTACATTTAACGTATCAGAAGTAAAATCAACAGTTTTTTTTTTTTGGCTAATGACAAGCCAAGAAGTGGAAGAAATGGCAGTTTTTCTGCATTGACTGCAGTTTTTTAAACTCTGTGTTAAAGTCTATTTCAAATGTACGCTTTTTATATTCTCAATGACAGTATCTTGAGTTCCAAGCATTCGTGGTATATCAAAATTAATGCGCAAGTACTTCTCTTTTTCACATTCACTCTGAGCCCTGTAGCTGCTGCTGCGTTTATGAAAAAATGTCATATCCGTCAAGCTATGTGACAATAGACAGATGTTATCAGCGTAGTCGAACACTAACAGGCGTGCATGCATAACCCACTTAATACCACGCCCTGAAGTTGTGGCACGTCCCATAGCTTTATATGTACAATACTATGTTAAACAACAGTGGAGACGTCAAACAAACTTGCCTCACACGGAATGATAAACTAAGTACACCCGCCGTCACAACTATTTGAGGTGGGTATACAAATTAACGAAATATTTAATTGTAGTTATTATCAGCAGTTTATACCACACATAAAAATACTTTTGAAAAAAATTTTTGTTTGATTAATACTATTCATTAAAATTTTTTTTCCATTTCGGAAATATTTTGTCTGTGTTACATTCAAGCCTAACTGCCTGTTTTTAGAAAACAAAAACAAAATTGCGTGTGAGAAATTATATTAAAAACAACAATAAAATACGGAACTTTTATTTTTATATTTTAAAAACCAGGCAGTTAGCTTAAAAAATATGTTTAAAAGAATGAGAATAATTTCCTTGTTTTTGCTCATGAAGTTTTCTTTGTTTTCATTTTAATAAACAATTTGTAATAATCTTTATAAGCATGATAGACTTTCTTAAAAAACATTTATCTAAATAAGCGATGAATTTATCTCAAGGAAATATGCTTTATGTCAAAAGCAATTTATAAATTGTCAGTAAAAGTTTTTTCTTTCCATTTGTAGAAAAACAAGAACTTCTAAAGAAAACGCTCAATATAATAAACTTGCTTGAAGGTTTCTTTTCCTTAAAGTATGCTTTGGAATCTATTGATTTTCATATGCCTTGAATGTGTAAATTTGTTTGGTTGTTATCCTTGAGCATTGTTTTGCTTTGCATTTTAAATTGTTAAAAACTTATCAAATTTATTATTACTATTATAAATTCCTTTGGAGAAAAACAAAAATAAAGAAAATATTTAGCAACATCGAGCCCTTAAGCCTGGTACTCTGTTCAACATTTCACGTGAATTGCTGTCAAAACGCATATGAAAAAAACTTGTGCGAAATATCTATGAAATAATGTTGATAGAGTTGTACTCTGTTCATTTTGTGAAAAGGTTCCAAAATGTTTCTGGCAACATTTTTTCACAACTACGAAACAATGTAAGCTGCACTTATTCCACGTGGAATTTTAAGCAAAAGCAAACAAGTATGAACTGATTATCAAATAAGAAATTAAAAATTTATATAACACAACTGGTAACAGTTTTTTATCCATGTTTAGTTTGTTTTTTATTAAAATTTTTATAAAAAAAAATAATTTTTAGTAAAATACATGTGGGGTTTGTTTACATACGCAAAACAATGTCGTATACTTTGCAGGTATAAAAACGTCAAATTGTACAAACTCGCAAGATAGGTAACATTGATACATGTCAAAATTTTCGTGTGAAATAATCAATGTTGCTCAACATTTTTCACAAATTTGAACAGAGTACTAGGCTTTACGGAAAAAAAGCTTAAGCGACAAAATCTTATACAAATTTTGTATGAAATTTGCTTAAGCTAAAATTGTTTTTGCTATAAAATCGTAACGATGCCTTATGTGACCATGACATTTTAGGAGATGATACAAGTGTTGCCACTTTATTCATTTATCAAAAAAAAAAGGAAAATTGAAAATGATGTCGCTTAAGATATTTTTGCGGTAAGGGCTCGATATATTCTTGTAAAATAAGCGTTTGTTGTTTGAATGTATAAATATTAACTTTTAAGTAATTTTTTTGTTTTTCTAACCGCCATTAATTATTAGATCGCGGAAATATTTTTACAGCTTCATTTGTTGAATTGGCTGGCATTTATTCAGTCTGTTATGTCAAATCGCCATGGACGGATACAGCGTTCTTCAACACTTAAAAATTATAAAACTTTTCAATCATAACGGCAGTTGAAAAGTTAACATGATTTTAATCGGTAGATCGTCTTCAGCGATTGGGGTTATTTCATAATGAATGGGTACTTTTGGTGCTCAAGCAAAAATTAAAAGCTTATAGGGAAAAGTATATGTGAGATTTTTTTCAGATTTAGAGTTTAGAGTCGCTCAAGTCGAATTGTTGCCAAAAATCGTGTCTGACGGTGTTTTTTAAGTTTTCTTCATAAATTTGTCAAAAACCACGATTTTCTTCACTTTAAAGTAAATAAGTTAAAAGAAAAATGTCAAAGCTTTATTTTGGTGTACAAAGACTATAAGTTTTTGCAATACGTTTGCACATTTATGCACCCTACATTAAAATTTTTCGTGATTTTTCCCTAAATTTTGTAAATAACGCTTTATGACTTTAAAAATCTGTATGAATATGAAATAAACCAACCATGCAGTTTGAAAGATCAATTTATTCTTAAAATAAAGAAACAAATTTGTACCCGGTCCCATTTTTTGGGACACACTAATGGATATGTTACTAAACCAAACTGTCAAATTTAAAACCGACACAATTTACATAAAAAACAATACCATTTAAAACAAGGTCATTATTTGGTGTAGATTCTCAGCTGACTGCGCACCGGTCCATATTTCTTTAAGAACGACGCACAAAGAGGCCAAAGGGGGTCATTTTACGGATTAATTAACAAAAAAAGTTCCAGTACCGTGAGTACCCATTTAAAGTGCACAAAATTCCCCATAGTTAGGGATAGATGAAAAATATGTGACGGTGTTTTTGTAGTGACGCGTTAAAATTAAACATTGTGAGAGAAAAGTGAAGAAACTGGCAGTTAATTTGGCTCAATTAACTAGAGATTTTACTTTATTTTAAAGGTTGATTAAATGAGCGTTTTTTTAAAAAAATTTATGCTGCGCATCGGTTCTCCTTAGAAGTAATGTGAATTAATGCCAACATGCGTTGAGTTTTCCAAAAAATAGCACTTCGAGACTTTTGCTATAACTTTTATTGCTGTTGTTGTTGCCATTGTTTTATGTGTTTTTATTAGAGATGTGCAAATGTCATGATCCACTTGAGCCGTCTCTTCCCGTGATCGGTCACCCCCATCCCATAACTACAACACATATTTTGTTGGAAAATGCAGTTAACATTTAGTGCGCTCCATTATTGTTGTTATCCAGATATAAGAAAAATAATAAAAACTTTGTATTGGGAATATTGTCTACCCCCTCCTATACCACCACAATTTGTTGGAACATGCAATTTGTTCTAAGAGTAACGCACATAACATTAAGTGCGCCTCACTCTTGTTGTTATTCAGATATAAGCACATTAAAAATTTTCTTGTACGGGCGGTATTCCTCTTCCCGCTCCTATACCACCAATATTTTGTTGCAACATGCAGTTTGTTCAAAGCGTAACGCCCAACAAAATTGATGTGATAAGGAAATATTAATTAATCCGCGGAAAAGGACTTTTGGCTCCAGTGTGTGACGTTTGCAAGGCCATTACTTTCAATCAGGTGCGCTATAGCTCGTTGATTACTTCATCAATTAAATTGTATGATACGGACACCATATGAATACATTTGGTTTAAATAGTATTGCGAAAAGTGTCGCATACCTCATTCCACACTGGACATTCTGCTCGAGCGACTCCCGGCCATGGTCTAACTTGAATGTTAGACTTTTTCTTGTGAAGTTTTGGTTAAGTCGCAGATCTATGCGAATAAGCCACAATTCATAACGTTAAAGACTGTTGAGAGCCAGCATAACCCATGCCATATATCAAATTCAACCTGTTTCGTACGCCAGATTTATAAAAATTTCGACATTTCGGTTTTGCGCCAACTAGCGAAGCCGCGGCGGAAGATGTTATGATAGCCGTTCAAGCCCACAAAAAATAAATTTTATGATAGGAAGCCCTTAATAATATATATCTTTATTAATATCATTACCAAAATCACTTTTACTTTTTATACAATTGGCTTTGGGGACTTTTACACAAACTGTAGTTTTACTTGATCAAGATTTACTTGCATGTTGCTTCCACATAAGGCCAGCTTCAAAAATTTTGTGAATTTATATAGTGCTGGGATACTTTTGATATTTTCAACTATCGGTATTTATCGATAGCTCAGGTTTCACTATCGATATTACTATCGACTGAAGGTTTGTACTTAAGTAGGAAAACTTCAACTAACAAGTTCGTTGTTTTTATCACTTTATTTAACGTATGAGACGTATGGATGTACGCACGTTATTTTAGATGATAGTTTTTAAAAATTGTGATGCTGATAAGCACCTTTCTGAAGGAACTAAAGCAACAGGGACTACAGCATATTTTATTGCAACTTTAGATAATGTACAAAATTAGATTTGATTCTCAACCCAAAAAGTAATCAATCTAGCGGATTTTTCCTCTAATGGTCGTTCATTGTTTTATACTATGCTCGCAATTGCAATTGTATTTTGATTTGATTTTTTTTTTTTTACAACATCATAAAACTATCTGACATTTCATTCCCTATGTAAGCATATACAAATTTCGGCATAAAGGCCTTAAATTAGTAGTAAAAACAGCAATCCATAGCACCTGCCATTCTTGTTGTTTGTATTCATAATAGTAAAAGAACCTTTTAAGCTTGTTCTTTTATTTAAAATTAAAATAACGTTGTCAGGAATAAAATTATAGTTACATTTATTAAAAATAAGAAAAATTAGAATTAAAAAAATAATGAAGTATAAAACGAAGAACAAATGAATAATTAATAAAATCTATTTTCTAAAGAAGACTCGATTGTGTTTTTTTCAAAAACTACAAAGTTAGAATAAATATTTAAATAATTCATAAAGTACAAATAGGGTTTCTAACAATAGCAAGTAAAAACTTGCTGCAAAAAACTGTGTGTATAGCTGCTGTAACATGTCTTCACATCTGTATTTTAAATAATAATAATATCGATATTGTTATTTTTCCTATCGATATTTTCGACAGTTTAAGACTATCGATAGTACTATTGATAGTTTCCCAGCACTAATGTCGACCAGATTTTTTTTACTAAAATAATAGCTTAGCGAAAATTCTTTGAATCGTAGGTTGAACTTTTCGAGCAAATTTAAAAAGAATCAAGGGTGATAATTGTAATTTTGAATCCCTTTAAATAACCTTTGGAAATAACAATATTTTTTTGATAAAAAAATTGTAGTTTTAGTAAAATTAACTGTACACAATTTGTAGATATTCATGTACGCAAAAAAAAATTTGACGTTAAAAAATTGTTCTCACAAGTGCGTATGTTCTTCTTGCGAAATCAATTTCTGGCGACACTGACTTTGATTGAAAAATTCTAAGAATTCTAAGAATAGAACTTAGAGACTTGAGTACATCGAATGTAACAAGCCACAATCAATATCGTGGCATGTGGATTTCCGCATTCCGTGTACTCTAGGCTTAAAAACACCAATATAGTATTTTATGAGGTCCATTTTCAGCAAAAGCTTCAATATAATAGGGTAACATATTGTCGAGCACGCCTTTAATGTTCTTTCTTATTTGTTTTATCTTTATTTGATTCCCCTATTTGTATGCTACTGATTTAACAAATGTAATATACTCACATCTATTTTCTATAATCTTTTCAGTATTTTAAATATTTACTTTAGCTGCAGTAAAACTGAGGTACAGTGAGTAAGAAAATTTTGCAAAAAAACTAAAATTTAATTATTTATAAATTAAATTTCTTTGTTCGAGCATCCACAGAATTTTTTTTTCGTTTTGTCTGGCATTTATCTTTTTAAATATGCTGTCACATTACTTTTTTTAAGCACTGTTGCACCATTACTTCCTCTTCTTTATTTAATAAATTTAAAAGACCTTGATATTCACTGCTTCCATTGAGAGAGATTAAAATAAAAGTGACCTTCAAATAAACTTAAATATTTATTTCTATTAAAATTGTGCATAAGTTCTTCTTCTGAATCCTTGTCTCTCCGTCCATATGTATTCGTATCAGTGTTGCCGAAATCATAGAAAAATTCCTAAATGAAAGTTTTTTTTTTCTCATAACTAGTAGCCGAGGGAAAATTGGACAAACTTTTTAAATTCGTTTAATTGAAAGTACTGGTTTCTTAAATTTATATTATTATATTAGAAAATTCTATAAAATGTTTTTTTTTTCGAGAAAAAAAAAAACTCAAAATTTTGAGTGTTCGCATAAAATAATCCTTTTTAAAGTACATTTTTCCAAAATCTGATAATAAATCTGATCTAACAATTTTAAAGAAATCTGTCGAAATAGATAGTTTATTAAACCGTATATAATTTATTTCTCTAAGAAATAATAGATTTTATTGAGTGAAATTTAAATTTTTATATTAAATTGTTTTTATTACAAAAACTATAGAAATTAATGCAGGAAAGATTTTTTTTGGGTGTAAGGAGAAATAGACTGTGTTACCATTTGAATAAAAAACTCTGGCAACACTGATGTGTGTCTTTACAAATTCTTGTATCAATATGTGTATAAGCAAATAGTTCTCGAATGTGTTTGGATTCAAGTTAATACACTGCTGTATGGTGAGTGTATTCTGGAGAGTATGATTATATTTGTTTATGTGAACTACAGACAATAAAACAGTAGACAGCTTGTTTTTAGTGGACAATGAATTTAATTTATGGCCTTTGAAAGAAAAAACTAGTACGTGGCATTTCTTAAACGGTTGTCTCGTCTTTTATATAAGTCTACAAATTGTTTCAGTGTTTTGAAAAGGGAATGAAACCAATTGAAAAAAGAATGATAAGCCTTTTCGGCAATTAATTTAAAACCCAAAAATTTTGTTTTCTGGCCTATAATTCTTTTTCCAATGCCCTTTCAAGGAATTTTGTAAAAGGATACCTATGACTTATGATGTCCATAGAATATTGAAAATTTGCCTTAAATATAGGGAACTTATTGTTACAGAATTCCAGGACCGTTGCATAATGAATTGGTTTATTAAACACGTCGAAATAAAAAAAATATATATGTAGAATAATTAATAATGTAAAGAAATATATTTACTGCATACTAGAGAAAGTTCTAAAATTTTTTCTAAAAAGTAAAACCTGCTTAGACTACGAGACTTAATCCTTTAAAAATATTAGCTTATGTTTCATGAAATATTTCTCTGGGACATGTCTCATAGAGTGAAAAAGATGTAAATATCTTTTTCCTAACTATAAACGATAATAAGTGCAATAAAATTTCGATAAAAAGCTTGTTTTCCTTTGTGGGAAAAAGAGCGAATCTGATTCAAAATATTTAAAATTTTTTGACTCGATATTGCATCGAAGCTGCAAAGTTCAAAAGTTTTGGCCTCCTTTAAATTAAAACATGTTAGATTTTTAAAGGTTTTTGTATTGAACACATATCACTATTTTGTGCACAGATGCTTTCGAAGGACATTTCGAGATTTACCCTCTACTTATTTTTCTAAAACCCGAAAACGAGTTGTTGTTCTATTAGGTTTGCGTACATCGAATGTTCTTTGCTGTAATTAAAAACAATATATATTATTTCAATTTGTGCCATTGGATGGCAATGGCAGCTGGAGGCACATAGTCAGCTTATTTGTTCTTAATCAAATTTCTATGGGGCGCAAACTTGTAGGACCATTTGGATAGTGAAAGTGAATTTTATCATTAGGGCTTTGAACGCAGGCAGGGCAACGTTTTAAGTTTTTGGGAATAGTACGTTCGCGTTAAAAGTTAAGAATACTGCTCGAACTATATCTTATTTGAGTTGCGCAGGGTTGCATGGGTAAATGCCGCTCATTGTCTGAAACTACAGAAGGCTTTTAGGATCTTATTGCATTTGTAGCATCTATGGCTTCTGTAACCCTCATTCGATGCAAAAACTTTCTGAGTAGTAAATTTAACTTGGCCATAAGTGAGAATAAATGACAGATTTCTACGCTCCTTATAAGCCCCATAATTTATTAAAGACTGAAACTATACACAGGAAAAAATAATTTTCACATTTGAATACGAAAATGGCATATTTGATTAAAAAAAATTATTGAATTTTCTGTTATGACGATTTTTCCGGTATCACAGAAAAACAATTTTGCACCAGTAAAAGCATTAATCATAAATAAAATCAGTTTTAATAAAAAATTCCATCAAGTGAATTAAACGTTTTAGTTTGTTTACTGGTGCAAATTAATATTGTCAATTTAACGTTTAATACACTTGATTAAAAGTTTAATTCACTTGATTCAACGTTTAATTCACTTGATTCAACGTTTAATTCAATTGATTTAATTATACCCACACCACAATAGTGGAGAGGGTATTATGCATTTGTGCTGATGTGTGTAACGCCTTAAAATAGTGGTCTTAGACCCACCTTAAAGTATACCGATCTACTCACAATCACTTTCTGAGTCGAACTAACGATGTCCGTCCGGCTGGCTGGCAGGCTGGCTGGCTGGATAACCATGTAACCTTGTGCGCAAAGTACAGGTCGCAACTTTGGAAATAACTTGATAAAATTTGGGTCATAGATTCTTATTGGCACAAGGACCAAGCCTATTGAAAATGGGCCAAATCGTAGGAGCACGAGGGAAGATAGGGGGAAATTTCTTCCTCTCCGAAACTATCAAACCGATTTTAATGAAATTTAAAACATGGATAGATCCATATCTATATGGATACATAAGCTATACCGTTTTAAAAAAAATAGGACCACAAGGGGATGAAGGGGGCAATTTCTGCCTCTCACAAACTTTCAAACCGATTTTAATGAAGTTTTTAAACATAGAGAAATCCATATTTATATGGACACATAAGAATGATGTGTTTTTAAGTACTGTGGTGGTGGGTATCATATGGTCGGGCTTGACCGACTATACTTTCTTACTTGTTTTTAATTAAAACTGATTTTATTTTTGCTTTTACTGGTGCAAAATTTTTTTCTGTGTATTGATAAACAGTTTTGAGGTATAGTTATTGAACCAAGTTTATTGAGTCAATAAAACAATTTGTTGCCCAAAATAATTTTTTTTTTAAATAAAATGTTTATGTGATTTGTTCTAAATTGATGATGTTCTAAATTCCCAATTTTTATTCTTTGAGAAACACACTAAAATTTGTTGTTGGGGGATAAGCCAGTTCCTATGCGCATTTCGCCAATTGCTTAGGCAAGATTATCGGGAAAACTTTTACCAAAGACTTTGGAAAAACTAGAGATATTAAACAAATAAAACTGAAAGCGAATGAAAACTACAAACACTCAAGTTTTACTTGCAACGATATCAAAGCTATTAAAAAATGGACAAGAGTGGTAAAAATACTGTCCTTACTTTGACTCAAATATTTATTTTATTGAATGTTAATGTGAATGTATGTGTGTAAATATATTTTATTGGGTGTTATTTTGCAAAGTGCAATTTCAATAATTTTTTTCATTGAATCTAATAAGAAGCTTGTTGACCTAAAATTTCATTTTTAACAAACTGTGTGTATATAAAGATACGCCAAACTAAATGAATAAACGCACACGCCCTCTAAATTTTTACTATGTTATTCTTACTTTTAATTAGCAATAAATTGTTTATATGCCTATAAAACCCAATTATTTGTATAATTTGTGAGTGCTATAATTTCATTAACTATTTCTGGCATACTTCCCTTTCACTTCTTTGTCTCTTGCCACTATTTTAAGAATATTTTCTAGTCACTTTCTCTAGTGTAAATTGTTGACGTTTTTTTTTCTTTATTTCTATGTACGATAAATATTTTTCACTTCTTTTTTCTCCTTTAAACTTTATTAGAAATGACGCAATAAAAAGTATTTAATTAAGCAATGAAAAATTTTATTACGATAATAAATCAAAGAAAGACAATTTTTTAATATAATTACGAAGATTTGATAAGTTTTTGCAAACAAAAGTAAAAGAAAGTATTAATTAAAAAAAAAGAAATATATTGAAATAAGAAAATATTTTAATAAGGCTTATTGAAAGTAAAAAGAAAATGTTAAACATGATTTATTATACGAACGTGTTCAATACAAACAAGTTAGAAGGCATAGTCGGTCGTGCCCCAGCATTTGATACCCTACACTACACTATTTAAAAATAGTGTAGTGTAGGGTGTAATGTTTGCCATTGGCAAACATGGACGCGCCTGAACAAAATTTTGTTATGAGGTTAAGATTTATGTTAAAGTTCTTTGTTTCAAATATTATTTAGATATCTAAGTATTATTTATTTATTAATTATATTAAATATGCCGAATATTATTTAGATATCTTCATCTAAATGAGATTTTAGGTCGGGAATTTATATGGGACCTACATGAGTTCTATTGTGTCATATTGGTTGTTTATTGTATAATATAATGAATGTGAAATATTTCAGAGGCTTGGTCCTTGCTACAGTTCGAATCTATGTACCAACTTCCATCAAATCTCCAAAATGGCGACTTGTACTTTGCCTACAAGATTAACATCGACAACCATCTAGTCTGCCAGCTGGAGATCGATTCAAAAAGTGAGTCGAGCGGTATCCAAACAATTGTGTCTATGACCAGAATTTTAAGGTGTCACACACGTCAGCTCGAACGCATAATACCCTCTCTAATATTGTGGAGATTCACAGTGATAGCAACATTTTCACTGGCTGTTCACAATAAAAACCACATTTGCTTTTGTAAGCATATTTTCAGTCATACAACATTTGCAGATTTTGCCCCGAACCATATTTGGTATAAATTATTGTAAATGTCAATTACAACTCCATTTAATTGTTGCTTAACCTTCGCCTTACCAATAATAATTATAACTTGATTACTTCTTTAATAAAAAATATTCTTTTTATCGATAAAATTTTTATTTAAATTAAAATTTTTTAAAGCAAAATTGAACAGAAGTCAAATTTTTTAAAACCAAAAACTCTTTTTTATTAGTAAAGTTTTTTTTTCGAAAATAAATTTAGAAAATTATGTATAAACTTATCTCAATCATAGGTGCATTTCCAAACTTTTTTGTAATATCATTTTACCAATTTTAAGAAAATTAAGGTTAATAAAATTATCATAAAAGTCGCTTATTGCTTATTTCATGGCCACACAGGATGAATAACGGCTAAATATTGATACTTACACACAGAAAAAAATACCAATGTAAAATTAACATGGAAAAATGTTGATTGAGAATCATATTAAATTTCTGCAAAATTTATCATTATTTCATATTAATTTTAAATGAAAAATATTAAAATAACCTTAAGTTACGTTTATTTAATATTATTCACTGTTAAAATAAAAAAATAAAAAATATTAAAATATAAATAAATATGGATTCAATATTTAGTCCATAAAAACCTGTTTTATATTAAAATCAAAAGTTTATCTTGTTAAATTAACATGCATACATACTTAAGTTTGTACATTTTTTTATTTTCATTTTTAAAATATGTAATAAAAAGGAGACAATTCCCGTATTCTTTTAATTAAAATTATTTAGTTAAATAGTACATCGAGTTTTCAAAGTAGAATGGCGACGAAAACCATATCGGGCCATTCTGCTGATGCTTCTGTTAACAAATGAGAATACAAAATAAGTGAAACATGTGTTACAGCGGTAAGTGTTTTGAATTATTCTTAAATAAATGCATATGTTGTCTCTGAAGCTTCTTCACACTGTTATAACACACTCAAACCAATTTGATTCTTCATGAAATTCACGTTGTTTCAACTTGACATAACTTTCATTAAACGTGATTCGGATTGTTATTTCAATATAAATTACATTTTGCTCTAGCTTTACTGAAATGTTAAATTAACATGAATTATAGTTTTTTTAAAAGAAAAAAATGTTGTTCGCAAGTTATTGTAAAATCAGGTTGAATTAATATGAAAAACGTATGAAGCAAAATCACCACCGAAAAATTTTAAATCAACCTTGTTTTCTACGTTTTTAACTTGATTTTTTTCTGTGTGTAGTGGCTAAATTGTAAACATTTAAGACAAAACAGTATCGAATATACCGTCTTAAAAACATATGTCTATATAAAAAGCTTCATTAAAGAAAAACTGAACTAAAATAATTTCTTAAATAAATCAGTTGATTAAATTCAATACAAAAGCAATTTTTGCTACAAAGGCAAATATTGAAAATTAATTTGTCATAGTCTGATAGTTTTGGCAAAATAAAAAATTACAAAACGAAAAAAAGTTGTTGTCTTACTAATTATTTTTGTGCATAAGTAATTTAATTTAATAGAGAAGTTTCCCTCACAGAGAACACTTTCATGAGAATTTCACTCTAAGTAAAATTTTTAAAAATGTATAAAAATTGTCACACATACAATTTTGAAATAGTGCTTTTAGATTATTGTAGCCTTGTCCATAGTCTTAAATTTCCATTAGTTTTGATTCCCTGAGATCTAACGATTTGGACACAGTGGCCATATCCCTCACAGAGCACTTTCATTAGAATTTCACTCTTAGTCATATTTTTTCAAAAATCATAAATTTTAAAATAAAAAGGCTAATAATATATGAAAATAGTTTTTAATGTTAAAAAAAAAATGATTGATTTTTCATAAAAACCTTCTTGTAAAGAGTCATATTTTCTTTATAATATTTTTCATCGCATGCGATATTTTTAATATATTTTGATCGCATGCTATTTTTTTTAAAAATGAATTTAACTTCTCTTATTTATCTTCACACACGTGTCTATTTTACTAATTTTTGTTTGAGATATTGTTAGTGAAAGTAGTAGACGTATACTTTTGCTTTCTTAAAAGTGAATTTGATATTAATCATACGCTACGTATCCCGAATTTAACGACCCAGCAAACTCGGGGGTTTGCTGGGACGTGCACTTTTGACTTACCTGCGCATAAATTTATACTTTTTGTCATTACTTATTAAAATCCCACACAAATTCCTTTTTTAAGTGCACTTTCACATGCCCAACATTTTTCGCATTTTAAAATTATTTTCATATAAGATATCAAATGGTGGTGGCCACTTTTTGACATAAATATCCAATTTAAGTTGTTCATTAAAACAAGAATCGCAAACAAGCCAAGTTGGCATCATTATAATTCATTTATTTTGTTCCCATATATGTACCTACCTACATACATATGGCTTATGGCTACAGCAACATTACAACGCTTATATGTAAGGAATAGCAAATCTTACTGCCACCTCTTTCGCTATCACTTTCATATTATGGTCTAAAAGAAAATTCATTATGTCCATTATGTACAACAAATTATGATAAGTTAAATAAAATATCAATATGTAAATAAAAACCTGTGCCCATGTTCTGTAACACTCGAGTGGAGAAACTTTTCGATTGAAATGTGTGAAGTGAAACAAAAATGCCATATACTGAAACAAACATCAGTTTTTCTCACTAAACTGTGTCTGTAACTTTTTTTTCGCCGCCGTCGTTGAAAAATGTAAAATTTTAGTAAATTTTTGTCGCCGTCAACAATATGTGTTACTGGTGTTCTCAACTTCTGCGATGCCACATCGGCTTCGAGTGCAATGTTATGACATTTATAACGTAACGACGTAATCTCTTGTGATAGTTCTCGACTTGAGTTACAGACACAGTTTTTTCTCACTTTTTGAGAAACGATGGAATATTTCGTTTAAAGTTCCAGAATATGGGTACTAGACATTAAGGTAGATTAGTACATTTAAGTTAACAGCATTTTTGATTTATCTGCACAAGAAATGGTGGAAAGAAGATTGTGCAGCTAAGTAAAAACTACTGCAATACTTTACTAAAATACGGTGCCAAAAAAGAATCATTGGGTGAAATATTAGCAAGTTGTATAGCCGAGTTTTATTACAGATATTTCATACAAAAAGCATGTTCATATTCCTATTCGTTTCTATGCGGCTGAAACAAAATAATTTAAAATATATAATTCTGGCGAAGAGGTTTTGTTTGTAACTTTTCAAAAATATGGTTATTTAATTCTTATAATCTTTTAAAATCAGAGTATGAACATACTTCAAAAAATCTAAATCATAACTATGAATTTTGTTAGTTCATTAGCTTTTTGAGTTGTTTTGTTTTTATTCAAATTGACTTTTGGTGGGAAATGTAAGAAAAGATAAGCTCACTGTTTATTGTTGTTGTTTTTGTTTAAGCTTTGATATTGATATTTGATATTGTTGCTTATAATTCTTATACGCTTAACAGTTTTAGTTGTGTAAGTAATACCATTAGTTTTTCCAAAATCTTTGGATTAAGTTTCCTGACGATCTGGCCTAAGCAACCAGTGAAATGCGCATAGGAATAGCTTATCCCTTCAACAATAAATTTCAGTGTTTTTATCAAGAATAAAAATTGGGAATTGAGCACGACAAACATAATCTTGTAAATTAAAAAATAAAAAAAATTGTATTCCCAAAAAATTATTTTGCTAATTGAATTTTTATTTCAAAAACTAATTTGATTTTTGTGTTTTTTTATTCGAATTAAAACCGATTATTCTTAAAATGCCTATACGAAAACTAGTTTATTTAAAATAGCAACTATTCGAAAACTGCCATTTCTTCCACTTCTTCATTTGCCATTCGCCAAAAATAAGCAGTTTCTTTCACTTCTAATCCATTTATTGCAAACAATTGCTGTCAAACCGACAGTCTTTGGATTCGACTGCAGTTTTTTAAGCCCTGATTTTATTAATCAACAAATCATTTAGAACCCACATTTGATTTTTTAAGAAAAAAGTACCAGCACAATCTTCCGTGCCATTTTTGTTTTATTTCAAAATAGTTCTAATATTACATCAATCATTTACGTTTTCTGGGAAAAGTTCAAAATTGCACACACTTCAATAGTGGAGAGGGTCCCTGCAGAAAAAAAATAATGAGTGAAGACGCGAAATAAGAGGCCTCATTGGGCAGACACAAACACTCCTCGCCACATTCCATACATATTTTTTTTTTCTACAGGTTGTCATTGGAAGCAAGCCCCTCCACACTCCCTTGTATTATATATTGTATAAAAGTGAAGGCCATGAGCACCACGACCTAGAGGATCTTTTGTGCAGCAAACTCCACACTACCTTTCTTTACAGGCATTCTTAAAGGCTTTTTAATGAAGGACTGCATATGAAGAATGTCTTTTAGCTTTTGTTATTTGTGTGAATAATTTAAAATTGCTTATTTCCGATTAACGATTAATTCGAATAATTAATGTCAATTAATCCATTAATCGAAAATTTGTTTTTTCACGTTATTAGTTTTTTTTTTAGTAAAGAAACAAGCGGGTACGTTTCAAAACCTCTTTTATTGTTTCCTTATACAGGAACATTTCTTTGGAAAATTTTTTAAAATAATATTTAATATTTAAAATAAAAAAGCCGAGAAAAAAACATATAAATTGGATATGCTTTATAACTCATTACTTTCAATCCCTACAACGTCAACAATAAGTGAAAGAATATGTTCTAAATCAAGTTTAATCAAACAAAATAAAGAAATCTTTTGAAAAAAAAAATACTTATACAACTTTTTAAAGATTATTTTAGGAGATAAGCTTACACTTTGATGCTATGTTTATTGAAAAAGTTTTCTTCTTCTATTAAACAGTGCAACAATATTCGGTTCATCGCCGCCAGCCTCAATACTCGCAACGCGAAAAGAAACTAGACTATTGGTAGCGCAAATCTGGGAAATGGTTTTGAAAAGTTAGTTCGGGTTCCCGAACAATATTTCAGATTTCTTCAGTAGAATTGTATGGCGATTCTTTTCTTAGAATGTATTAACCCTCTAACACTCATTTTAAGAGGTCTTTTTCGTCCTTATTTTTAAATCCCAACAAAAGTATACTAAAGCAGCACTTTAGACGGTTAAAATGTTCCACGAAAAATTTCTACATCAAATTTGACTAGGGGTCTTCTAAGACCAAAAGTTCGTGCAATGTATGAAAAACGGATTTTCAGAATTCCCGGCCTTAAAAAATTTAAATTTTTCGAAAATCCGTTTAACATACATTGTACGATTATTTGGTCATAAAAGACCGCTAATGAAATTTTGTGGGAAAGTTAAAAAAAAGACAAAAATGACCCCTTAAAGTGAGTGTTAGAGGGTTAATATATTCTAAGAAAAGAATCGCCATACAATTTTACTGAAGACATCTGATATAGTATTTTAGCCCAGAAGTACATTAAGTATATTTTTTTTCTACTTATACCAAACGCGTTTTAAAAAAATTCGAACATTTTAGGGGCCGATATTTCGGGAACCCGAGCTAACTTTTCAAAACCCTTTGGCAGATTTGCTCTACCAATAGTCTAGTTGCATTTCGCGTTGCAAGTATTGAGGATGGTTTTTTTTTTTTTTTTGTTGCACAGTGAAGTTAAATTGTTGTTACTTTTGTGTTAAAATTTTTATGTTAAAAATTATAATTTTTGGTCGTATTTTTAAGCTTCTAAGGCAGCCAAAATAAAAATTTTTCGATTAACCGAATAATATTAAATTGTTCGATTATTATTCGATTAATTTTATACTTCGAATATTTAATCGCGCGAACAAAACATCGATTAATGTAATACCCTAGTCGGCATGCCGAACTCTACACTCATATGCCTGCGGTTTGGGTATAGACAACAGCACTCCCTAAAGGCTTAGGGGAATTCAAATTGCTGGGGCTACTGGTTCCCGTCTTACAAATACCTCTGCCCATAATGTATTTACAGTAGATCTGCAAATTCAAAGTCTAGATAAACTTAAGGCTTTTGCTGTATCACGCAGGTTGCCACCTTATACCACAGATTTTCAGAATTGTCAAACTAAATGGTGATCACTTTTTTCTGAGTTACTTGGGCCCAACTTTACGCTTATTAGTAAGCTAATAACAATCGTTTAACCAATAAAATATTATTTCCGGCTTTTTGTTAACCATTAGTTAAACCATCAAATGTTATTGGTTAACTGCCAGTTAGACAGCAGCTGTTGCGTTGAAAATAATTATTTACTTTTGTTTGTCTTTGTTAAAAATTACTATTATTAATTCCCTGCAAATAATATGGCACCACCTGATCCATTTTGATAAAATGGACTACTCCATGGACTGGTCCGATGTAATGAAAGCATGGACCATGTCATTGTTAAAAAGTGTTTGTAGTAAGACGACATGTCTTCGTTCTTTAACGACGTGCTTTCGTTTTTAAACGATTTCAAAACTAATCCTCTTGAGTAATGCAAGCTGGGTTATATGGTCCTGCCCTAGGACATCGTAATGTTAAATAGACCATGTTTTTTCCATACGTTTGGGTTACTTTTGGACTAGTCCAATGGTGGGCGCTCCATAGCAGAATTGTGCTGAGAGATTTCACACGTATTCTTAGCCTCTTTAGTTTTGTTTTTGATGAGACACATTTTCTTATATTTTTTGTATTTTTTTTTCAAGAGAATTTACCCAACAAACACACGTGTTTTTTTTAAACAAGTTCATTTTGAATGAGACAGCAACGAATGCACATGAAGCGGATGCTTACATATTTTGAACCTTTGTTTTACATAAATGAATATGGTTTTTAATTTTTTGAACTATTAAAAAATGTTTTATTTTACTTCAAATGCGTAAAATATTAAATAAAGAAATATAATGCACCATTATATTTCAAACGCTTGGCTTTGTGTTTGGTGGGTAATTTTGCCATCTCACTAATACTAATAAACATCAATACAAGCATAGTTTTAATTGTGCCCACTTCTGGACTAGTCCTAGTCCCTTGTGGGCTACTCTTTACACGCGTGTTTGGACTAGTCCTATTATTTGCAGGGTTGTACACAAACGCTGCCACGCATTTTCTTTTGTTTATCGGTAACACTGTCACTTTTTTGATTTTATAACATTTCGGTATTTTTTTTTTATCTAATAAAAATGTTAACAAAAACACTGCTACCAACATTGAAATGTAGTATTTTGATAGAGTTACCATTTTTTTCTTTAATAAAAAATTTTAATTAACCAATAAACTGTAAATATGAAATGTTAGTTAACCAATAGTTACCATTTTAGTTAGCTAATCATTAACTAAAGACTGTAAATTTGAGCCATAGCCACTCGTATGGGTTGGTTTAAGTTCCCTTTAATTAAGAATTTTTTATGAAATTTTGCTAAACATAAAACATTTTTTACTATCACTTTATTGTGCTTTAAATCCATGCTGTGACCAAAACCAACTTCAGCCACACCAACAAAACATTATTAGTTGCTTAAGTAGCAGCAAAATATTTTGGTTTTAGGTAGAACTATAGCTAAAACTTATAGCTTTGTTTATAGTTGCCTGTGCATAAAAACTTTATTTCTATTTTTTTTTTGTATATATATTTTATAAAGTTTATACGTTCATAAATGTCAGCATAGCTGGCTTCATAAAATAAGTACTCATGAAAGTTTATGAGAGTTAGAATAATTTTATGTTTTAAAAACCAGAAAAAAAGAATATTTATGCTTTCTTTTTTATTTTTCATTCAGCTAATGTTGAAATCTAATCATTTATCATTTTTTTAAACTTCTTTTTTCATTCGTTTGCTTCTTCCGTTTTATTTCTAAACCTAATTTTTTAACATAAAGTTAATAATAATGTCCTAAGTTTATTTTCCAAAAAATTTATAGATTTATTTAGGTCGTATTTTATTACAGTTTTAGTATAAGACTCCCTTGAGGATCGCATACCAAAGAAATTTGTCGGAGTTTGTTTTATGTTGATTTTTCAGTTGGGGGTTTATTTTCCTTTCGTTTTTTTTTATCCTTAAAAGACAAAAATTAGTCAGTAAAATTTAACAAAGTCATAAAGTTGGGGGAGGGGTAAAAGCGTAACAAAAATTTAAACTTTTGTTGTGGGCATATCTTAAATTAGCACTTTATTTCGATAGGGACACAGTCGAGTGGAATGATTTGGCATAAATTGAAATCAAGCAGAACTTTGCAGGGTGAAAATTTTGTATTGCTTCGCTAAGGAATATTTCCAAAGAGTTTTTGAAATATTTTAAATTAATGATTTCATGTTATTTGAAAAATATAAAGTATTTTGAAAATTGATTTTTCTTATTGAAAGGCTTGGTTGGTCGATTGTAAAAGTGAAAAGTCATAAAGTATTAATACAAAAAACCAGAAGAGTGAATAATTTTATGAGCAAAAATAATCAACTTTATTTTTAAAGCAAATAATATTAACCAAATTATCTTAAATTCAATCAAAAAGAAATAATTTAAATAACTTTACGATTAAATTTCTAAAAGTTATGTAGCTTTTATATTCGACAGTAGCGAATCATTAATCGGCTACAATTTTGACTTGGCATATTTGTTATATGAAATACATTTGAAAATAATTAGGTTTCTTCCCCTACCTCGTCTCATGTATAAGCTTTTGGCCAAAAATTCTTACTCCAGAGAGACTAGGTAAGACTGATCCTACCATCAAATAAACTTTTTCTGTTAAATGCTTATTAGAATTTAGAATATTCATAATTTTTGGATTTTTTTCAATGTCTTACAAAGTCTGGATTCACACTATGAAATTTTTTCATCGGTTATGAATGTTTTCTTTTAGAAAGTTAGTTTATTGGTAACAGGAAAGAGCAGAATAGCATGTTATCTTCCCCTCTCGCCAATAAACTCAGACTTTCTGCAAGTCCCAGACAAAAGGAGTAACAAAATTGGCATTTTTTTAAGGATAATATTATGATGTCCTTGGTGTTTAAAAAGTATTTCCGTTATACGGATGAGTCGTATTATGAAAGTTCACTTTTAATTATGTCTTTTCAGCATGCATAAGACGTAAAATAGTACGATTTTGGTGGTGAACTGACTTAAATGTATTTTTCCTAGTTTGCTAAAGATACAAATTTTGAAATCCAATTGGGTTCCATTCGCTTTCCATTGAAAGTAACGCTTTCGCCTTTTACATTTTTTAAAGCGTTGGATGTAATGAAGCCACCGGCGGTAAAACTGGTCGTTTACTTTGCGAGAAAGAGCCTTAAGCTACGGTCAGACTTATCAAATATTTGACGAAAAAAACGTGACCAACAACCAAACTAAAAAATCATTTCGCTTAATATCAATATTTATTTTGATTAAAATACCACATCTTACAAAAAACTGTTTTTTGCTATGTCTAGTAGTATAATTAGTATATTTTGTAATATTAAGACCATTTTAAATCTCACTAACTATTAACAAAAGTAGGGGTTACGCTTATTTGATCAAATATTTAATAAGTGTGACCGTAGCTTTAGTATTGAATTCAATATTGTCATAAAACATTAACACAAGTAAAATCATTTGGTTTTAGCTTTTATTTTAGTATTTGATGTTTAACTCTTGATAGAGCGTAAGAACATGAAACGGCTAATTTGGGGCCTCCCCTTTAACGCAACCCAAAACAATTTTAGATTTTTTAGACAGCTTTTAAATTGCAAAAAAATTGGTAGTACAAAACACTTATCGGTGGTTTTTTACACGCCGGAAAGGAGTTTTGTGAAGTGAAGATCCTTTAAAGTGGATTGTACTGAATCAATTTGAACCAGTATCCGAAAAAAAACACTAAATATCGCTCCTTAGAGTTACGTATGGTAGATTTGTGGAAAACACAAACGCTATAGTAATTGTGCAAAACACAAACGCTATAGAGTTTGTGTAGAAATTTATTAAAAAAACCGTTTCCCTATTTGTCATCTTTCGAACACCAAACTAATACTGTTTTTATCCAACTCAACAAAAGATGAGAACATTTAATTCAGTTCGTTTTTTTTTTTAACCACAAACTTAATTCTGTTTGGTTCGGTTCATTAATGTTCGTCGCTTTTGGCTGGTAAAAAAAAAACCAAACATATTTTACAAAAACAAAATACACATACGAAAAAAAACAAAAAGGCAGGAAAATAATTTACACAAACAAAACATATACACAATACACACACACAAACTGTTCGTGCAGCGGTCCTTGCTAAAATTTTTTGTGTGTTCATTTCTTTATCAATGTAAAAAAAGAAACTTTATAGAACATTAAAATATAACGTTTGTCTACAGTATCACTACAAGTGTTCGGTTTTTCATAGCGAAGACTACATTATAATCGGCTCTTTCTTAAAAATAGTTACGGACGGTATTAAGGGTTGTGTTCGTCTACACAATCACAAACAAAATAGATATCGTTCTTGGGTGTGTGAGCCAAACATTAAATAATGTACTGTTTACTTTCGAACACTGTCTTAAACAAATTTAAGTTGAGCATAGCAAAATCTTAGTTATAAACGGGTGGAATCTCATTGTGAAAAAATGTTTTTTTTTTTTTGTTATCCACTTGTAATTACTATTACTAGTATTTACCTTGCGGGCGAAATTCGACAATAATAAAAATAAGGATAGCTTAATGAGCTCCCATTAGGGTTTTTTCCCTAATCATTTTATTTCCCGTTTTCCCGGGATTTTTCTCGCGGGATCCCGGGAAATAAAAAATTCCTCATAATTTCAGAAAATAGCTATTTATACTTTAAAATTTAGTTTTCTATTATCTAAAAATTAGCATCTGTGGATGGGTTGCGGATTAGATCAATTACAATAAGTGAGTACATGTATTTAAATCAATATCTCCTGATGCAATAAATCTATAGATTTTAGATATTAGTATACTAAAAGCAGAATGGGCAGAAGAGTTAATAAAGTACATTAATTCAAAATAAGATGCAGGCAGTAAAGTTTCATTGTCCAGGAACAGGTCTTAAAAATAGGAGATAACTAAACATATCGCTTATTTATTGCAACATAGTCATATCTTCAAAAACAAACGATCTCGGCAAAATGCGATTAAAGATTTCAAAATGTACCGATTTAAAGATATATTTTGCTATAACTTCGGTTCAGTTTGAGATATAATACGAGAAGGTATGAAGGAAAACTTTACTAAAGTTGCTTAAAATTTTTAGATATGACTATGATGCAATGAAGGAGCGATATGTTTTTAAGGTAATAAACACAAATTCCCAATTTCAATTTGTGTTGGTTCATATACCCGTGAAATGCGGGGAAACCGAAATAAAATAACATTTTGGAAACTCGTATAAGATACTACAACATACAAACACATTGTCCTAAAGATTACAAATGGACCTATTGAAATGAAAAGGCTTGTAAGAAGCAGTCCGGTTGATTCTATTTTTGCATAAACCTTGACATACATTTGACTGATATAGACGTTGTTTCTGATTGTGAATCCGAAGCATGCTACAACGGTGCACTTTTAACTATTTGTCCAACCTCGGTAAAAAATGAACGAAACTTTTCGAAACATGATAATTAGTAAATAAAATCAGGAATATACTTTTTGCCGACTTACTAAACGCTTTGAGTTGTCAGAAAGTTATTTCCTAAGCCATTAAAAAATGTTATATGTATATTTCTTTAAAATATTTTATCTATTTTATTAATTAACTTTTTGATCTCATATCTTGAGTACCTCAATTTTTATTTTGTTTTTATTATTGTTTTATGAATTAAATTGTTATGTTTATGTTATCTTTTTATCTTGTATCCAGAGCATAATAATACTGAATAAACGCATAATAATAGGGAATAAAGGCGTGAGGTGATAATAATTCAAGTTCCTATTTCAATCTTCAATTAATTGTTTAGTATTGAACCATTTCTTTTACTTTCTTTGTAAACAAGTTCCCTTACGTTTTTTTATAAAAGCTGTTTTTCATTAATTAACCCCTATCCTATGTAAGTGGGTCAAAACCAAAAAAACTACTTTTATTTTGCTTTATTTTGAAAAGTTATTAATATATTGTTCTGAAACTTCGTGAATTTTAATCATTCGAGTAAATGCATAGAATGCAAAAACAAAAATAATCCTATCTCCTAACAGAGTGTCCCCATAAAAAAAGTTGCGTATAAGGTGTAAGTGGGTCAAAATTGCCCAATACAAATTGCATGATAGTTTTTACATCTATGTGTGTATCTACTTGTACATAAAAACTACCGTTATTTTAGAAATAAGAATTTTACTTTACTATGAATATTTTTTAGTCTGAATACAATTTCAAAGCGTCCGGTTGTTGTAAAAAAAATTAAAAAAATGTCGCGACTGAACGAAAATGAAATTCATGATTTGTTATGTGAATCAGAAGATGATGAAAAAACTAAGGATCTGTTATCAGATGAAGATGATAGTGTGATAACAGATATTGATTCCGTATATAACCAAAGTGAATCAGATTTGAGTGAAAGTGATAGTGATGAAACCAATGATAATGAAATCACAGAGATAAAAAAACCGATGAAATTGAAAGACGTGCTCGTGATAAGCTTAAATAAAGACAGAAATTGCCAGCCAGAAAAAAAGTTTTGGATTTGGTAAAGGATTTGAAAGGTAGAAACGTCACCTGTGACAATTTTTTTACTTCCCATGAACTTGGAATTGAACTTTTACAAAAAAAAAAAAACTAACAGTCGTTGGTACCGTTCGAAAAAACAAAACTTTCCTTCCACCTTAGTTCACCGACCTAAAAGAAAAACCACAACATTACTCGCAATTCCTTCTTGATGTAACCAACAAAACTACAATTGTGTCATATGTGCCAAAAAAGAATCGTTCTGTCATTTTATTACTTTATAGCGCTAAAATTGTTTCTGATACCAAAAAACCCAAAATAATCCATTTTTACAACAGAAACGAACTATACTTGCAAGCGTCGATCAAATAGGTGGCCCCAACCCTTATTTTACAACATGTTGGACATTTGCGCATATAACGCTTTTGTTACCTATACTGCCATTGACGCTGAATGGAACAAACAAAAACACTTTCGACGTCGTCTTTTTTTAGAAGAATTAGGTAATGCCCCTGTCCATGACGAAATATCACGTCGTTCCATAATGCCGAGAAGCAGTTTTGCCAAGTCAACTGTACGAAGTTTGCAGAAGAAAGATAAAGTGGTTGAGAAGAGCGCTCTAAAGAGGGGCCAATGCTATATATGCCCCCAACGTTCATCCAGTACAAAATATTCAAATAAATGTTCTAACTGCAATAATTTTATTTGTAAAAGCCATTCAAATGTAATAGTTTCATGTGAAAACTGTTAAAATGATACATAATTTAATGTTTTTTATAATAAAATACTATTGGGCAAATTTGACCCACTTACACCTTATACGTAATTTTTTTTTTACACAGGATAAGGGTTAATAACAAAATTTACTTTGTATTATTTATATGGAGCGGGATCCCGGGAAATTTAAAAAAATTAAACCATTTATAATTTGGTTTACCTATATTTCTGCATATTTTCAACTAACTTTCTGTATAGTTGGAATACTCAGATCTATTTTTCTAAATAGTTTTTAGGTTGATGTATTGGTAATTGGCCGTTAGCACCCTAGACTGGAAGCAGGGCCGACATCTTGAATAAAAATGTAGACAAAAATTAATGTTAATGTTTCTTTAAATGACATTTTTAAAATTATCAATTACTAACTTAACACCTTTCGAACTCTAAAACTTTCATGAATTACAAAAACCTTTACAATATCATGAAATAAGTGACACGTCGTTGCTCATTACCAACCCTTTGAAAAAACGAGTTACTCTTTTCACTTAAGTTCTGATTATAGCAGAAAACAATTTCATTAACTGACCTTTAATTTCATAGAAAAATAATAATCATAACTTGTTAAACAAAACACAATGAAATAACTTTAACCCTTTTTTACTGGCAGTCTGACAGTTTTTAATTAATTTAGATAATTTCAAAAGGAGTCCTTGGAGACTAAAAGCTTGAATTTTTTTTTTTTTTGTTTGGTAGTCTACTTTGGACATTTAACAACTCAGTTTACACTTATTTGCAGTTTAAAATTTTAAAATTATATCCTTTTTCCTTTTTTATCTGAAATATTACGGATTTTTTGCCAAAAAAAAAAGTTATATATCACTTTTAAAATGAATCCTGCTATGCATTTTTATTCCCTTGTGAGTCAGATAAAAAAAAACACTCCTTTTATTTCAAATATTTTATTTTTTTTAGTAAATTTTAAACAAAATACATTTGCATAGAAAGTACAGACACTTTGGATTTTGTGTGTTATTTTGAAGATGTTAAACTCTATTTTTTTATTTAAGCATCAACAAATGATATGATACCCTACACCACTGACTGTCTAGCTTTATTGAGACCTATAGTCAATGATAGACACTCTAGCACGAAATTTTGTTTTAACGTTAAGATTTACAAATAGAAAAGTTATTTGTGCACAACAAATAAATCCTTTGAAGTCAAAAAGGAAATTTGTACAGGGGCTAGGTGAAATAATCGGTCAATTGTCACTATTAACGAAAGACTTCTAGAACCAATCTTTATATATGTTACAAGCATTGGTACAAACATAAAATATACACCCTCCCTCCCTCTACTTTAAGTGGTGTGGCGTATAAAAATGTGTTCTTAAAATAGTTATAAATTATGCATATTAGCCAATTTATTAGGGTTGACATGTTTACGCTTTATGAGCAAAATAAATAACAAAGTTTCTTAAGGATAAAATCACTAAGAGACACTGGGCCAGAATGTGTGTTTGTAAAAAATATGTGTGTGTGTTTTTTTTTTTTTTTTTTTTGATAAGTGAAGTGTTTGATAACCCTGCAAGCATTTGTAATCGAAAAAATTAGAAAATAATCAACTTCTATTAAAATGATAGATAAGATATTTTTGCAAAATATATTTTTAGTGTTAACAGCGACTAAAAGCATTGGATATTAAAAGCATAAAATTAATGTATCTAGATAATTAAAATTCATCATCTAGATATCACCAATTCAAATTATAGAAATATTTGATCTGCTCAGCAAATTACAACTCTTTTTGGACTAGTGCTTTTTCCATAATAAAATATAAAATTTTATTTACTTCTATATAATATAAAAGTTAAAACTTTCAGTTAAAATTATATAATCACCCCTATCGTGAATAATTTTTCCCCTTTTCACATATTTGCGATCATGAACAACTCCCATGAAAAAAATGTAATTCAAAGGCGAATCATAACGTGAAAAAATGTTCACGGGAATAAATTCTCCTTATCGTGAAAAGTTTTTTCCCACGTTATTTGTTTACGTTTCCCTTAGATTTTCTCACTTTATTTTTGCTAGGGAATAGAACATGTATGTAAGTAGTTCCTCCGATAAATCGAATATTAAGGGCTAGATAAGTTAATAAGGCACAAACCGATATATTGTTGAACAAAATGCAAAACAACAGGTTGATTGCCGCCGGATTTGTAAATTTTGGAAAATATTTTACTACATAAAATTTTAAAAGTACAAAAAACTAACGTTGTAGTCAACCTATCTGTCGAACACTAATTATTTAGATTTATTATTTTAACTTTTCTTAAAAATATATACGTGTATATTTTTAAACAAAAATTTCATTGATTTTTAATTTTTTCTAATCTTTCTTCTTTTTTACATTCACTGGAACTGATAGCGTGAAAAATTTTTCACATGAGATTCCCGATTGCTTTTTTCCCTTCGAGGAGAATGAAAATTTCATGGGAACAAAAATTCCACTTGTTATTCACGATAAGGATGAATTGTATCAGTTTTTCCTCTCACTCTTTCGGCACGAGTGGTACGCATATGAACCACTAAGTTCCAAATATTTCGAAAAGTTGTAGTATGCATATTATTTGGTTGAAAAGTAAGTCACGCTGCACAGAGGGATTTTGGTGTCAAAACCCCTATTCCAAACCAATTTCAAAAATCAAATAATGCAGCTTTGTAGTGAAACGTTTTAAGAGGAAATGTGCATTTACAGTTTTTTAGGAAAATTATATTTTATTTTAAAATGGAATCAATTCGCGGCTTTGCTTGCAAAAACAGTTTTTTTGCAGATAACCGTTAACATTGCTCTCTTTTACACTGTTTAGACCTCAAATCATTATAAATAATGCACCTTAAAACCGTCAAAATGCTATAAAAAGAGTCAGCCAGAGGAAGAACGTTGTAAAATAATACAAACCAAATAGTTTTGCAACGTGGAAAACGTTTTAAAAGCAGCTTGCGTATTGGAAGAATGTTTTAACTGACATCGCAATTGTGGAATTAAAACGTTTTTCCACTAAAAAAAATTATAAACTGTAAATTTGCATGTAATTTAAAATTAAAATTTCTTAACATTCTGCATAAAAGTTTTTATTATCATTATTTTTGATAATCTAAAAAATGAATAATCATGCCTGTTTGCTTTTTTTGCTCTCCTGAAAAATAATTATTTTGTAACTTACAACGTTATTTGCGGCTTTGCTTTACTTATTAAAGTAAATTCCATGCAAGGGTGCTGAGTAGAGTTGTCAATTATTCGCCTTTCAACTTTGTTCGAATAATTCGAAAATTTGTTTTTGTGCGTTGATCAAACGATAAAATCTAAAAAATGATTCGATTAATCGATGAGAATAACGAATAAAAAATTATTTTTACAAAAAAATTTCTATGGAAAATCTTCCATTCTATCCGCTATGACTTCTTCTTTTTTTGAGGCAAAAAAATTTTCCATCTTAACTCCATATCGTTGTATTACTTAAAAGCATCGTAAACCCCTTAATACCTTTATAATCCGATATCACTTTCGATTTTCGAAAGGCGTTGGCAGACCTACCAACTTTAGCCAAACTTCTGTATACAATTTCATCTATAGAACAGCCGCTGTCTCTCTTTATGTATTTTTCCATTAGACCAAGTTCGGTATTTCTTGATGTCGTTGCATTATCTTCCACTTCATCGTTTTCAATGGCAATATTGTTACACTAACGCAAATGCTGAAGATATACATATTGGGGATTCCATGTCAAGTGACCCAATTTTTAAATCGATGTCTTCAGATGATGAAATTTGCACAAAGGTTGGTCCTATTGGATAGTAGTTTAGACACAAATTTGATCTTTTGATCAAATAGCTATTCCATGTTTTTAGCACGGACACGCATTGATACAACCAGAATATTTCGTCTAATAAAGCGCCAAAAGAACTCTTAGAATCAATTGCCATCTCGTATTTTCAATTTTGTAACGAACGAGTTTTGAGTGCCCCGGTAGGCTAGCAAGGAGTGAGTAGTCAGCGCTGGGGTTGCGGGTTCGATTCCCGCCAGAGACTCTAGTTTCTTTCCTGCAGACCCGCGTAGAGCTTCGCGGCGGGATAAGCTTAGGGGATTAAACATTAATGGTTAATTTTGATCCTGAAAAGGATGAGTTTTTTATAATAAAACAAGCCACCCTTTTCGGGAGCAAAATTTTTAAGAAACAGACACCAAATTGCATTTTTTTAAATAAAATGTCACATTTTTTTGTAGAAAAGAAAACACCATAAGATTAATTACAACCAGGGCAATGGCAACATAATTTTTAAAATTTCCTACACTTTGTATAAAATCACTAAAAACGTATAAGAATAACATAAATTCTAAGCCTTCATATAATTTATTTTTTAATAAAACAATTTTATAATAAAACAAATATTCGAAAATCGTCGTTTTAAAATTTTTCGAACAAGAGCTTAGTTTTGTTTGATCGATTAATCGAATTATTCTTAATCGGTTGACAACTCTAGTGTTAAAAAAATAGTTCTCCGGAGTCTTCAAACAGTGTCCATATTCTGTAACTCTCGCTTTGAAAACTTTTCGATTGAAATGAAACAAAAATGTTATATATTGAAGCAAACAGCTGTTTTTCTTACTAAACTGTGTCTGTAACTTTTTTGGCGTGTACTAGCTTTCACGTAAGGAATTTACTCGCCAATTTACAGAAAAACTGTGTCTGTAACATTTTTGTGAGAAAAGTTCCCGCTTTGAACTGTCAAATAAACTCAGGAAAAAAAATGGGGCGAGAAACAATTTTAACTCTTTAATTGATAAAAAAGGCAAAATGCATAGAATAATAATAATAATTAAAATAAAAAGTTTTTTCGAGCTCGAGGCCTCGAGCTCGAAAAAACTTTTTATTTTAATAATTTAAAAAAGGTCGAAGAAATACAAATTTAATTTAATAATAATAATATTTTGTTTTTGGCACATTTTTTCATTGTTTAACTAATTTGCTTTTAACATTTTTATAAAATATACGAATTTTTCCAAAGCTCATTTGCAAACAACATTAAAGTCGCCCTTTTCATTATTTGGTATAGCCGACGGTTGTATTTTCGCCGCCGTCGTTGAAAAATTTTCAATTTTAGTAAATATTGGTCGCCGTCAACAATATGTGTTACTGGCGTTCTCAACGTCTGCAATGCCACATCGGCTTCGAGTGCAATATTATGACATTTACAACGTAACGAAGTAATCTTTTTTGATAGTTTTCGACATGAGTTACAGACACACTTTTTTCTCACTTTTCGGGAAACGATGTAATATTTCGTTTCACATCTTTTCGATGCGAGAAGTTCTCACTATAGTTACATAACAGGATAAAACTCCCTTAAACTTGTCATACTATTGCATACTTTAAGGCTAGATATTTGTGGAATATTGAATAGTGGAATGAAACAATTGCAGAGATAATTGAAAACAAAACCATATGAATTTTAGGATAAGCTAATGATTATTTTATTTTATTTTACAAAAATGACAACATTTGTGATATTATTGTGTAGTTTTCAAAATTTTGATATATGTAAACGTTTTTTTTTTATGCTTAACATTATTTTTTTAAATATTATCAACAGATCTTAATTCTATAAAATAATTATATACTTTATATTTGGAAAAAAAACTGATTTTGTCTGTGATTAAAAAAAAGAAATTTAAAAATATGCTCGCACAAAAAACAAGCTAATGATTGTTTTGAATTAGTTTATTTACTCAAGTGTTTATAACAAAATATAATCATATGTTTTTTCAAGTTTTCAAATTGAAATGATCTTCGGTTGTCACACAAAACCTTAGAATATATTAAAAATATACGATCAACATCAGTTGAAGGGCTAACCATAATGTGCATGAGCTGGCCAAGCAACTGAACGAATACATGTAAATTATATTGAACGTAAGGAACATTTTTATGAAACTGTCATTTAATTTAGAAAAGTGCGAAACTGATCTCACTCACATTCTGTACGGAATCAGATGTTTTTTTGGTTTTTTTTTAAGAAAATGCATATGAAAGAAAAGGACCGATATATTTTAATTTTGTAATTAACTTAAATTCTCTTCTTATTTTTAAAAGGCTAACAACCTGCGTAATATGCAAATTCATGCAAAGCATATATTTTCGCGAAAAACTTAAAGAATATGCAAATGCATATTTTTTATTCAAAAACCATTAAAAACTTGCCCTAGTTATTAAATAACATTTTAAAAACTACAACTGCAATCAATGCATTTTGTTTTGTGCAAAATGTGTAAACTAATTTTTTTTTAATAATTTAAAAGTTAAGAAGAAGATTAGATTTAACTTCCATCGCTTGCAGGGAAGATACAAGGACATAGGGGACATAAAAAATTACAGCTTAAATACACTATTGAATAAATGTAGTTTGCGTGTGTGTCGGATATTAAATACAATATTCATTCACATGGTAATACAAACGCATAAACACCCCAAAACTTAGTCACGATATATGTAAATAAAAAACCAAACACAAAACTATGCAAATTAGTTTTATAGTTTTTTTATTAATTTTTTAATAAACTGCGTAAATTTTCATTGACTTTATTGAAAAGATAAAAAGTTTTGAAAAATTCAACCCTTTAAAGCTAAAGGGTAAAAAAAGATTATTTAAATTTTAAATACAGCTGTTAATTGACTTTTTACGCGTGGCCTACTGTCAGCAGATTAAACTTTTGTAAAGTTGAGTGTCGGCGGCATGCTGGTGTTTCATTGACTAGCTTGGTCGGCTGTTGTTTGGCCCTTACATTAAACTTTAAAAAATGAGAAAAGATAGATAATTTACATCATGCCATAATACAACCACACACATAGTAAAGGGTTATCCATTTTGCGGTTTCAAAAGTAAACGTAAATAAAAACATATAAAATATTTTTTTTCATTATATTTCTTTTTTATTATTAAGTTTGAACATTGACATTATGTGTGAAACACTATATCATTTATATGACCACCACACGAAGTGTTGCAAGCATTGATTCTTTTGAGGTAATTTTGGACCACTTTTTGACACATATTGGGCGGTATCTCAGCTATTACTTGACGGATGTTGGTTCTTAAGTGCTTAAGAGTTAAAGGTTTATCTGCATAAACACGGTCTTTCGCGTAGCCCCGCAAAAAAAAAGTCTAATGGTGTCAAATCGCATGATCATGGTGGCCAGTTGATGTTGCCACGACGAGAAATTACACGGCCAGGAAATGTCTCTTGCAATAAAGTCATATTCGCTCGAGTAGTGTGGCATGTGGCACCGTCTTGTTGAAACCACTTATTCTCTAAGTCGTGTTCTTCAATAGCAGGCAAAAAAAGTCGGTTATCATACGACCATAACGCTCCGAATTGACGGTGACAGTCGTTTCATCGTCGTTTTCGAGGAAATAAGGTCCAATCACACCTTCGGACCAAAGAGCACACCAAACAGTGACTTTTTGTGGATGTAATGGCCTTTCTTCAATTACTTGAGGATTCTCAGAACCCCAAATACGACAATTTTGTTTATTAACATACCCCCCGAGTGAGAAATGTGCTTCATCGCTGAAGAAAATTTTGTTCGAAAAATCGCCGTCCACCGCCTGTTGTTCAAGCACCCATTGCACGTATCTACGACGTTGTGAATGGTCAGCTGGCTTCAGTTGTTGTGTGAGCTGGACTTTACATGGATGTAGGTGTAGATCCAAATGCAAAATATGCCATAATGTGCCGTAATACAGTCTTAATTCCTGAGAACGACGAGGAATCGACACATTCGGGTCTTCGGCAACACTTTCACTTACAGCAGCGATATTTTCAGCGGAACGAGCGAACCGATGATGCACTGGCCTTACAATATCTGTAACCGCTCCAGTCTCCTCAAATTACTTCACAATTTTGCCAATTGCTTGCGTATTGGGACGATTATGTAAACCATAATCTCCTCTTAAGGCACGATATGTGGCTGTGCCAGAATCACCATTTTTGTAGTAGGTTTTAATAATTTTTACGCGTTGTGTGATAGTTAGGCGATCCATTTTCGTCAATATCAGACTTCCAGCTGAAAAGAAAAAAAAATTGGCTTAACAACTTAGTTTGACAGATGTCGAATTCCAGCCCTATACTTTTGAAACCACGAAATGGATAATCCTTTATATTGATAATTTTACCCAAACATTATTAATATGTATTAAATAGAAAATGCAACATTAATAAATTGATTAGATAGTGAGCCACTGGAAGAGCAATTTTCCCACCCTAAGTTAGCCATGGTACGCCTATGGTAATCCGTACCCTTGTGAATTTACAATGATTACTGATATAAAGTGAGTTTATCGAATTTACACGACGGAAAATGCAATCAATAGAAAACGAGAATAACTCATTACTCCTTACGCAGAATATGTTTTTCGATTGAAGGAAATTATATTAATGTGAATTGTACACGGAATTTTATTAAACAAATATTTAAAAGATATAACACGAATAACAACAGAAACAATAAATTCCTTGTTCTGTGGGTACATACGTGGTAATCAATGCATAATTTTTGTTTAAAAAGAATTCACTTCTCGATTTCAATGAATCCATTATCATTCTTTCGAAAATAATACATTTTTGCAATTCACAGGCTCGCATTATCGTATAATTATACAATGTTGTATATTGGTGGTTGGTTCGCAGAGAGAAAAACACTCGGGATAAATCAAGTTTTTTTTTATGATTACTTTAAGTACGAGTCGTACTCAAACTTTCAAGTACGAATAACACTAAAACGTACTCAAAACAATCCTAAATTGGATGACTTTCGAAAATCAATCCCGGAATTTCTTAAAATAAGTATAAAATTCTTAAATCAAGTAAAAAGAAGATTAAACTTTTCGTTGTGTTTAACCCTCCTGCTTACACATGTTTTGATTTTCTATGCACATTGAAAAAGGTCTGGCTAGACTCATGTGTACCACGAAGGGTTAAAAAGTAAATTTGAACTCTTGCCTCTCATTTAGTTTATATTTTTGGTTTAATACGTACATAAGATTTCTAAAGTAAAAACCATATCGGGTATGATGTTGGTGTTTTATCATTCTGTAAGGTGTAATACGGGTAAGTAAATGACTCATAATAATTGTTTCTTTCTAATTCGCGATAAAATCAACATTATAATACTTGAATCAAGTGCATTTTGAGATTGATTCAATGTTAGTTTTGCTTAAACCAGTCTAAATTTCGGATTATTTTAAGTACGAATTCGGATTAAAACTATTTTATAATTCTTGAATTCATTTTCGGATTTCTTCAAGTACGAAATCGGGATTGAATATGGATAATTTAAGTATTTTGCGATTGAAAATCCGTCTTGATTTAATCTTTATGTACTTGATTCAAGAAACTTATGTTAATAGCTGAATTCTGTGTATTTATAAAAAATTTAATAAAAAAGAACACAACTATACAACAACGCATCTTAATGGTATTTTTAAACATAAATTTTAGGCATTTAGAAAAATGAAAATCAAGATATTTTTTTTGTATATTTATGATATCGGAAACACGGCCATACTGTATTCACATGTTTTTAAAAATAAACATAACTTTTCATAACGATTTTATAAAAGTAAAATAATGAAAAAATTAGATGCAACGATTTGAAAATAATGGAAGTTTAGTTGATGCCGACATTTTAAAAATGAACTTGCTCTGTCAAAAAAATTTTGTATTTTTTTTTTTCGTATATCTCCCGATTTTCGTAGTTAATATGCATACACTACTTGCAAGTAATTACTTGCATGTGGAAACGTAGGGTAAAACAGTCGACTTTAGTTTTTTTATAGCGCTACCAGACGAAGTTGGGAAAAATCGCCTTTAAAAAGGAGAGTAAAAGTGTTAAATTAATAATTATTTTTCTTTTATTTTAAAGTAAAAAATATAAGAAAGCATTACATTGTAAATGGTAGGTTGTCAGTGATATAAAATGTAAGTGGATTCGGTGTTATAAAATTGTTCTAAAAAACATTGTCAAATCAAAAAATCTTAAAAACTTCGGCGATCAGGCAAAGGTATTTTCAGGTTTGCATATTTTATAAAAAACAAACCAAAGAAAATTTTATAAACATTTTAAGACAAAAAGTTAAAAATATTGATATTACCGCAGCAATTTGTATATATCGAAGAACAAATTTTTGTCAGTTGTTAAAAACAGGGCATTCCATTTTTTTAATTGATACATGTGTGTTTTTCTCTTCAAATAACAAATTACATTATTACAGGGTTGGCAAGACATGTTACACATGCACCTTTTAACAAGGTGATATTTTTTTTTGTAGAAAAGAAAACACCATTAGAAAGCTAAATGCTTGGTACTTTTCCAAGAAATTTTCGAATTCAAGAATACCAAGAAACAAATCTATCTTTTATTAAATATTTCTACATAATTTTAAAATGTTAATGAAAAATATTTATACAAGAATTTTAATGAGTATCATATAAAATTAATAGAAAAGAAAACATCATATTATTTGTACAGTAATTATTCTATGAGTTCTATGTTCATAGTTTTTAAAAATTAAATATAACCTTATTTCCGATTTCAATGCATCTGAAAAGAGCCTCTTTTTAAATTTATGGTATAAATTTGATGAAATATTTCATATTTTTCTAAAACCATTTCGTTAACTTCTAACCAACAGCTAAAAGCATCAGAGAAACACTTAAATATGCTAAAATGCATAAATCAAAAGGCCTGCTTTAAAAAGCAACCACCCATAAATATCTCGCTACCTGTGCCGCATTATAAAAGTATTTTAACCAAAAAAATGGAACAAAAAAAAGTTGTAAATTTAATTCTGTGGTTTGTTGAAACCTTTTGTTGACTTTTAAATTATGAACAGTTTTCTGTTTATGTCGTACTCTATAAATTATAATCTGATACAAATACAAGCTTTTTTATAAAAGGAAAACACAAACTCTCACAGACTCATGCACATACAACGGTACTCTGGTCGTTTTAACAGTAAATGGTTGTTAATGGCTTAAAAGCTTTTTTCGGTTCATATCACTCAAAGTAAATTATAATAACTTTTCTACCGCAATTATTTCCAATAACAGGATGAGTACAGACAGACAGACACTCACACACTTGCTCAATAACACAACGCACACCAAAAAAAAAAAAAAAAACTAAATACAAATTTAAGTCTACTGTAGGAGAAGAGAAAAATCATTCGTAATAAAAAAAGGAAAATAATCTGAAAACAGACAACGATTACAGGAACGATTTTAAGGAACGATTTTAAGGAACGACTAACAAAAAAACAAAAATTTAAAAGCATGTGTGTCTATAAAAATGGGATAAAATTTGTGTAAATAAACGATTGTTTGATACTGCAGAGTCGTTGCAAAGGGAGGGGTGCAAAATGAGAAAAACAAATATTAACTTATAAAACTTTTAAGAGGTATCCAAAGACACTTTTTCACTAAAAAAATTATAAATGTCAGAGAGGGTTTTTTATATTTCCTCGTCTATTTCTTTACTCTGCGTAAATACGTATACACATTTGTTTTTACTTAAAAAAAACGTGGAATGATACAAATCGTTAGCTGAAATGCAAAACCGCGTAATGTACATTTTTAATATTTTAGGAACGCTTAACCCAATTTGCCTTACACACTCCCATTGTGCTTGTCGTGATGAATTGCAAATCTTATTCTTGATAAAAATCAAAGTATCGAAACGTTCACTTATTTTTCAGTCATGAGTGAGCGTGAAAAACTAAAAATTTTACTGCTTTTTTCATCTCATAAGGGTGAGGGAAAAAATATTTTGAGTTTCCTCATTCCTGAGGAATGAGCAAACAAACAAAATTCATATGTGCATTTCTCAGATATGAAAAATATGAAAAAATTCACATTCAAATTCCTCATAAGGAAAAAAAAACGTGGGAAAATGAAGCAGTAAAGAGGCCGTATAGAAAGCCTTTTTGGCGATACAAAGTTTTCCAGTCGCATTCTAACTGTATTTCTAATTTACACAGTGTGTCATTGAAGACGAAAGCCTTGCGTTCTTGCATCTACTTTAAAGGCTTCTGGAAGGCCTTCTAAAAATAATTAAGAATAAAGCGAAGCGAATAAATTAATAACTTAACTGGCTACGCAATCCAACATAACTACTTATAAAACTATTTCGACAGGCCTTATCTCAGAAAAGATAATTTGAATTTGTAAAATATTTAAAAAAAATCATTCTAAGACTTGCTAAAATAAGGCAGAGTACAATAAGTAAAAGTTTATTAAAAATACAGCTGTAAGCCTTCTTTAAGGCCTGAAAAGTGTAAGCGCTGGCAATTTTTCCCGATGGGCAACACGATATTCTGTGTGTGTTTTGCTTTTGTAAAATATTTTCTTTGATGCCTCTAAAAGAGTCCGTTTTTTTTTCGTTTCAGACACATAAACGTAAAAATTATTGAAAACGAATTACCAGGGTAGGAAAAAATTTTACTCGCGAGCACAATTTAAGTCAACTCTCTCGTTTTAAAATTTTTTCGATTCGTAAGACTTTTCTGCTCAACTTGTTAGCATAAGACGACTCGTTTAACAATCTGTGCTTACGAGTTTTATTTTTAAACTCGTAAGTACAAATTTTATGCGAGCAGTAAACGAGCTTTTCTCACTTACTTGGTGGCCACACGATCAAGTTTTGCCTTTCAATTCCATTCAATTTACTCAACTCTCTCATTTTTTTACTAACACACTCACACTTTTTAAATTGACCACGAGATGGCTTTCAATTTCACCTTTCCATTTGTTTGACAATTTACTTTCAATTTAACAGCTGAGTACATGTTTGTCTTTATAAATAGTTTTTTTTTATGGCATCTTGAAAGTAAATTGAGTGCCACCTACGTCACACCTCTCAATTTTTGTAAATTTTGACAAGCAGTATATGTAAAAGACTATCAAGAACAACTTGATCGTGTGGCCGCAGGGTTAAGGAATATTTTTTGTGTATGCAAAATTTTTAGCAATGGTCTATTAATTTTATTCAATTTTTTTTCATGTGGTTACTTGAAGAAATATGTTAATGCGAGCTAATGAGCAACTTAAAACAGCTTAAAGAAATGTTTAAACTATTAAAATTTTGCAACTCGTAATGCCCAATAAATTTTAAAATCTATTGAAGTGGTCGAAAATTGGACTATAGACTAAGCTTTATCTAAGCCGCTTTTATCCAGAGCTTCATTCAAACACAAATGGCATACAATGGCATTCTGAATCAATGTAATCCTAGTATATCTAATTAAAAAACAATATGTTCGAAAAATGCATTTTTTTTGATTCAATAGTCTATTATAATTTTAATTTAAACAAAATCTCCATATTTTTTACACCTTAAACGCTTATTAGTTTCTTTGTTAAAATGAAACATTAAATTTGAAAATCTCAATTTAAAATCAAGTAAAATAATTTTGGTTAATGTATCAACATCACCGCAAGTCGTTACCAACGCCAGAAACACATATCAAAAATAATTTATGACTCTTCATATAAGTTTAGTACCTGCTTGTTTTAATCTTATAAATCACTTAAATTAGCAATTTATTTTTGTTCCAAAAAAAAAAGAAAAACATAATACACACAACCAAAATAAATAGAGGGCGAAATTATATGCAAACACTGGATTTTTTCAAACGCTTAAAAACCCAACGATTTTGCACATTTATAACGGTTTTCTGAAAAAGCATATATTTGCATATTTTTAGTCTTAAAATCGGCATTTTTGTTTATATTAAACGCAAATATACCTTGTAGCACTCCAGCAAAAATTAAAAAAAAAAAAATTCTGAACAAAATGAAACAATATTTTAATGAAGGTTAGAGCAGCCATCCAAAAAGCAACAGCTCACTTGCGTGATATAATTGGGCCGGCACCCATCCTACAGAGCAGCTACTCAATAGGCGTCACTCCAAATTTTATTCAATTCGCTTTATTAATAAAAAGATGAAGCAACATTATTTCTATCTTAGAGAGATCATCACTGGTTCCCCCAGGGTTCTCCTCCTAATGTCCTGAATTCCAGGACATCTAATCAGAAACTCAAACATAGCATTTACTCGTTTTGACAACTCCTGCAATAATTATTGCATTACAGACATATTCTGCACGCATAAGTGCCTTCCTGCCAGTGCGCCGCTATCTCCGAGATCACTATTCTGTTTACTTTTGCTCCCCTTTGTTCATCATAGCCACTGCAAAAATTCCTGTCTAGGCAGCAAGTTGATTCACGAATCCACCCCAACTATGCAGACTAACGCTGAATAATTGACAACAGTGGACCAACCTTGCTTGGCAAGCTCACCTGCTATTTGGTTATCCTGGCTGTCTGTGAACTGATATCCATCTTAGGTTTTCTGCAGTTAACAAAAGTGTCGTATAGACATCTGCTGGGTCAGCGATGGTAGCCTTACTATCAGTAAATATACAATACACCCTATCCGGTTATACGCCCGCTTTATAGTTGACGTTTCCGCTTGCAGGACACTTATATCATTTGGAAGCCTAAAGGGAAACTTCAGGTCCAGGTCCTCTATGTAGAAACCCCCACCAACTCCACAAACTTTCTTTGAATCATCAGTATAAAACATTTCAATATACAAATCATTCCCGTAAGTCATATAAACTGCATACCTTGCGCCGAAGAATGGTTCAGTGGTGCAGCAGTCCACCTCTACAGGAAACGAAGCAACATGCTAATGAATTCATATTTCTTATTTCCTATTTTCTGCTACCTGAACCGCCTTCAATGTTAAAATCACCACCTTAACAATACCAAACACAATATATACAAGTGGTTTCGGCCATTTAGCTCCCATGAGTATAAATTTCGGCGGCATTTTTTTTATGAACAGAACACTTTCCCGATTACATTTTTCCATTCATACAATACACTATAAATCCTTTTAAAGCAGCAGGTGTTTTTAAAGTCTTAAATAATAATTTCTTTATAAATATTTAATGTTTTTGAAAATACAAAGACAGTTCAGGGTATAAAGACTTTTCTTTATGTTTTTATTTACATAATAAATGCATATTTTATTAATATCTATAGCATATTTTCAAAGCCTGTTTATGCGCATTTTTTCCAAAAATTAATGCTTAAAACTATAGCCCCTTGTAATAAATTCATTCATTTGAAGTGAAATGAATTGGAGAAACAAAAACTCACAAAAAGTGCTTTGTAAAAAAGGGTCATTAACAAAGTCAAAAACCAGTAAAGTTATAATAAAGAGCTCCAGCTCTAAAGAGAATCCGCAAAACTTTCACTCTCAAAGAAACAAAGAACTAAGAACAACTAAAATAAATTTCGCACAAAGTAGTGTCGAGAAAAAAAGTGAAAAATATAAATTTTGACAAAAGAAAAATAAAGTTAAATATTTGCAAGGAAAATAATGAGTGAAAAAACAATATTATAACTTTGTGTGGTTAAGTGTAATTTTTAGACACACAAACATTCAATTTTACTGGATTCTTATAAACTTAACCACATTGTGGTTTCAAGTATTCTACTAAAAGTTTGCATAAGTGTTTGTAGCTGATTAAGAGGTTCTAACCGCACTCCTTCTTTTTTCTTGTAGGATCATTAATCTCTTCTTAAAATTGAAAGCTATTTGTCACATGTCTTTGTTAAGTTTAGCTTTTTTTTAATAAACTGGGTGGCTCAAAAGAAACGAAGGGGTAGTGTATATACATGTTTCGGTTATAAATGGAAAATTTTGTTAATATAAACTTGGAAAATAAAATCGTTGCACCCTTCAAATTTCTTTTGGGCCAAACTATGTAATAAAACAATGCTTCGGAAACATGCAAAAAGCGAACCCCTTTGAGTTCGTTATGGTATTCTAGGGGAAAATAGAATGCATTGAAATGACCTTGCTTAAATTTTAAATGATCTTTTTTCTTGCAAGCTCTACTTACTAAAATTTATTTGCGCGAATAAACTAGCACTTAATAGGATTCCGTTTAAAACCAGTGGAAATATCTGTCATTCTACAGTAACCTAGCACTGTTCTTTGATGTGGTGAACACCTCAAGCTTGTACACACAGAAAAAATACCAATGTAAAATTAACATGTAGCGATGTTGATGTAAAATGATCATTAGCGGTTTTCACTCTTAGTAATGTAATTATTGTAATAACATTTACAATTCCGCAACAACAAAAATTTTAAACTTTTATTAACAACGCTGTGGTTAAAATATCACACAAAAATCCATAGGAAACACGTGTGTTAAATTCACCAAAACAAAACAGTTGACGAAACTCTATCTCTCTAATTCTCTCACTCACACTGAAAGAAAAATGCTTCATATATTTAATGAATCGTTTTCATAAAAAAATTTCACTGGTTAAATGAAAATTTTCATTGTCCAAATGTAATTTCGTAGTTATAATGAAGTATTTTCGTTAAAATCGATTCATTGGATTTCGTTATTACGTTAAAAATTTTCATTGGATATATGAAAACTAAAGTTTGTCCAAGTTAAACAAAAAATTTTAATTGGGAACATAAAAAACAATATACAACCATAACTATATTCATAAATTAATACAAAATTATAGTTTCCTTAAAAATATGTTTAATTGTTAATTAAAAAAATGTAAGATTTAATTATTTCATACATCTAATGTAATATGCCATTAAATTTATGAAATCAAAATTTTTTATAAAAGCAACATATTTCAATAACTCTTTAGTCTCAATAATTAAAAGTATAAAAATATTTCGAAAAAGCATGCCTTCATAAATTTAAATTTTCATTATGACAATGAAAAATGTCATTATAGTAATGAAACAAAAACTTTTAATCCAAAAATACGTATGTTTTTAGTTTTCTTTAAATGTACATATCTAAATACATATAGTATGCACTAAGTAATGAACAAATAAATGTTGTCCTTTAAAAAAAAACAGACCCTTATTTTAAACTGTTGTCAACCAAATGATGTATACGAAAAAGCTTGTTCTTTCGTTATGTGGTCTTTTTTTTATTATGCGTTAGCAAAAAAAATCAACGTTGTTATTGTTGTTATGTTATGACAATTTAATCTCATATTTACGCTCTTAACTGAGTAATGGCAAAAAACATAGTTTTTTTATTCAAAAACTACACTGCCGCAGTAGGCTAGATTCCCGCCAGTGACTCTGGTTAAAAAAAAAGTTGAATAAGAACAACTTTGATTAAAAAAAAAAAATCAAAAAAATTAAAAAAAAAAAATAAAAAAAAATTTTTGTTTACTTTTTTGAAAGTATTCATCCAATGAAAACATTCATAGATCTAATGTAATGTTTCATTAAATACATTTTAATGAAACAGGTTTCATTGATCCAACGAAGCGCTGCATAGGTTCCTTTTTAATGCAATTTTTCATGCGATTATTGTCAAAATTCATTGGTATTCTGAAGAAAATTCTTTCAGTGTCAGCAGATTTATTAATTTACAATACATACGAAAAAGACACTCACGCTTTGAAGTATGAAATCGAATATAATAAATCAGAGTTGTACACTGAACACAAAGGGTGAAAACATCTATTGTTTCATATTGATTTTAAATTAAAGATGTTATAATTACAAAACAGCAAAAAAACAGAAATTCTGTTAGATTTCATAAAAAAGTTACGAAATTTTTCATTTTCGCAAGATGATTGGCACCAAACACAGAACTTCGCTTATATACATTGGACAGTAAAAGCGAGCTGCCATTTCATATCTATTAACAATATGTTTGAAAAACTTGGAAATAGTACCAAATAAGTCACGGGGTTAACAGCGTACTTTTTAGTTTTTAAAGGTACAAAAAAGTACAATTGTACCAACTTTATAAACCTTGGCCTCTCCTTAACAATTTTGAGTTTTCAGTTGTGCCTGTTGATGATTGAGTGTGCGATATATAGAGATAAGAAAGATATTATTGGACCAGGGCTGCAGTAGCCTCGAAACGATTAAATTTATGAGAGGCAAAATCTACAAATCATCAATTGTATTTTTTAGTGCTAATTACTGAAATCGTGCCAAATGTGGCTTAAAATGATTTTTAAGACATTGAAACGATTTCGCTTCCAAAAACTTAAAAAATATATATTTATATATTTGATTATTCCATATTTATTTATACTGCTGCAGCAGATTCCTTTAAAACTCAGTTTCTCAGGACACTCTATAATACATATGTAAATATTTGTTTGTATTTAAATGTCTTTGTATATGTTTAGTACCCTCATATCGTAATTAACAGATAGCAAATGTACATTCTTATGTGACTATGTCTGTGTGTAAAACTCTCTATTTAAACTTGCTGCAAAAAGGAAGCAAATAAAAAAAATAAAGAACCAAAATAAAAATGAAAACAGAAGAAGCTTAAACATTGTATGATGAACAAAGAACATTACAAAAATTACCCTTACACAATTTAAGTAGCAACCACATGAACATTAACGCTGCAACAACAAGACAATCAGCAAAAAAACAAATACTCCTGTATACAATTTATTTATTTTTTTTTTTTAATCTGTAAAGTGGTTAAGACGTACATACATATTTAGTAGGAGTGCCCCAAATAGTAGGAGAAAAAATTTATGACTTTAAGACTTTCATATCAAGTTAATATTCGTTCAATGCAGGTTTGTTCACATCAATTAAATATTTGACGTTTTTTGGGTTTAAAAAACTGCAGTCGCAACCAAAAACTGTCGAACAAAAAACAAAAATTTGTGTTCAACTTTTCGCTTTTCTAATTGGTTTGACAGCGATTATTTATATTTAATGAATTAGAAGTAAAAGCAGCATTTTGTTGTTGGCCAATGACAAATGAAGAAGTTAAAGAAATGACAGTTTTTCTTCTTTAACTGCAGTTTTTTAAACGCTGCTTACACGTAGCCCCTTGTTATACCCACCACAACTAATTGTGAAGAGGGTATGCTTAGTTTGTCATTCCAAATGAAACTTTTATAATATTCATCTAAGACCCTATAAAGTATATGTATTCCGTGTCCTTGAGTAATTTTAAGTCGATTTAGATATGTCCGTCTGTCTGTCTATTCGTCTATACGTCTATCCGTCTTTTGAAAACACGCTCACTTTCGAAAAACTCAAAAGAAAAGAACAGTGTTAGTGTCAAATTGTTTCTAGTTGTCCTAAGCAGTTTGGGGATAAAATGCAGCAAAATTGGTTCAGAAGGGTTAGAGTAATCAAACAACATGTGGAATCACCAACCTAAAAAATTTACAATTTTGTTACAAAAATGGGTAAAAACATGTTCATAAAAAATTACATACAAATTTGTTCTATATAACTAGAACTCATACCACAAAATTTCTTGAGGACGGGTCCATAATTTACCATAGGCCCCATATTAAGCACGCGCTCCGAAAACGTTTTACGCATAACACCGTAACATAAACGCTATTGTAATAATATTTGGGCCGTCATAGTTTCATATGACTAGAAATCATACAGTCAAGTTTCGTTAAGGTCGGTCCTTAATTTAACATAGGCCCCATATAAAGCCCACTTTTGAAAAACACTTTAGTACCTATTTAACCGTAACAAATAATGCTATTGTAATAAACTTTGGCCTGTTATAGTCTTATATTACTTGAAATTATACTCTCAAATTTAGTGAAGGTCGGTCTTTAATTTAACATAGGCCCCAAGAAAAACCCACACTCGGAAAAACTCTTTAGTACGGGTTAAAACGCATCTTAATGAGATTTCTTCAGTCATAGTTTAAACGACTGTTGACTTTCGCGAAAATCGGTCCATATAAAGCCCTGTCCTGATATATTCAAACTTTCGGTGGAGGGTATCAAAGATTCGGCACAGCTTGTCACTTGTCTTATTAAAAAATTGTTCACTTTTGCAAAACGTTTTCCAGATTATACTTTATTGAACCGTTTATTTTGTATTACCTAAAAACTAAGCTAAACAACAAAAAGAAAAATCAATACTTTTAAGGATTTATTTACACTTCATGAATTAACAGAAAACATGTAAAAGTTTTGCTAAATTTAATTAAAAATATGTTATGTATGAAATATGAACTTATTTTCGTGTAATACACATATCTATAAACGATATCTCTCCTCTACATTTTTGTCGCTTTTCTTTGTTCGGCCCATAAAGTAACTTGAAAGAAGTTCAGTTGTTTCTTATTTTAAAACTTCGTTTTGAACATTCGAAAAAACTGAAAAGTTCATGATAGTCTTCTATATTTTAATTTGCTGTTACCGATTGAACTTTATCTTTATCAGATAAATCGAAAGCGAATTTACGTTCGCCGGTTGCCCAAGCATCTGGGTTAAGAGCAGATTGTATCTGTGGAAAGTTTTGGCAGAAACTTTTATCATGTTAGTTTTGATAGCATTTTTTAGAGCTTAGTAAACAAAACTGCCTTTTGGTCTATTTCCTGTCTTTAAATTATTAAAGATATTTGTATCATCTTGTTTACGAATTGTCTTATTCCAAAACAGATTGCCATGGCTTATTGGCACTAGTCACAAATCGCTTAACATTTTTGAGATTGACTCTCCTAAGCCATTCTTTAAACAGAAAATTCGACATCCAATCCTTTCTAATAGAATTATATTTGTACACAAGGGATTTAAAGTTTTTAAATGATCGTTATTTTCGGGCTTGTTTACAACAAGAAACAGCTTCATGCTTCTGCGCCCGGTATAAAATAAAATCTATCTTTTAATATTTTTCTGTCTCCATCCGAGTTATCGCCAGTAGGGCACTACTAAGAAAAAAAACACTTTTCCAGACTACAGAGAAAATTTTTCTAAGCTGTCCGAAAGTATGAACTTGGATAGTCCAGACTTGCGATTGTCCCGGTTATAGAAGTTGTACTGTATCTTATTTGCGAATGTGTTTTTGACTAACAACCAAAACAACCAACAAAGGAAAAAATATTATACAATTACTTTAAATGAAATTAAATTTTCACAAAACCAAAAATATGTGTCGAACCAAGAAGAAAGGAAAATAAAATACATATTTGTATATGTGTATGTATCTTAATCTGTATACACATAGGGGCCATTAATATTATTAGCTTAAGCAGCAACAAAGAGAACAACAAAGAAACACACATACAAAGCAATTATAAAAAAGAATTGCAGACAATACTATTTAGAGGTAAAAGAAAATATGTTCTCATATAAAACTCATTAAGAAACAGTTTTTCCTCATTTTCAATTTCCGTTTCTTTTTCGTTTTATTCTTAGAGTGATTCTGTTTTAAAGCAAAATGTATGTGTTAAATGGTTGCCACATTTATTCGTGTTGGTTTTAGCGGAGAAAATGCATTAGTTTCTTAAAATGTCATCTATAAATTTATATAGTTTTAATTAGTTAGCAACAGAAATTTGTGTAACAGGGTTTTGGAGCATGATAATTAATTATAGGTGAAACAAGTTTTTGAATTAATTGTAGTTTATTTGAAGCGTGTTATGTGAAAGTTAATTATTTTAAGAGATTTACAACAAAACTGCAAAAATTAAATTGGAAATATGTGTAATGCAATCAAGTAATTTTGGAAGAAAAATGTATGCAAATTTTGCCATTTGTGCAAACAGATGCTTAAGAAATAGTTGGTGTAAATAATTAACTTAATAAGTAAATAATACGTATATAGTTTTTAAACTATTTAATATTTTTATAAAAACATAAATAAGTTAATTAAGCATTTTCTGTTTTTATTTTTAGGTAAGTGGAATCGAATGCTTTAGATGATAACTCAACTTGCAAGGTAACTTTGAGTGGTTAAAATTATTACTGTAGGGCGTACTCTTACTAAAAATGGCGTATACAAATTAAATATAAATCATACGCTACATACGAAACAATACTAATAAATATTTATCATACGCCCCATATAACACTACAAGCTTTTTATACCTTTGTGAATAGAGTTTATTAAATTTGTGTTTCCGCGTGAATTTTCTATAATATTAATCTAAGACCCCATAAAGTGTGCATATTTTGGGTCCTTGAGTTATTTTCAGTTGATTTAGCCATGTCTGTCTGTCCGTCTGCTAAAAACTTAAAAGAAAATAACAATATTGCTATCAAATTGTTTCAAGTTATGCGCCACAGTGTGCGATTAAAATCCAGATTTTCATTGTTTGTGCACTAGCGCATCTATTTTCCGAAAAAATCGAGTTTAAAGTTTTTCATACAAAATCAGTCAAATTCAAATGTGGAATCACCACTCCAAAAAATTAATAATTTTGTTAAAAAAAACTAATATAAATTCTAGCGGAATATTGATATTGAAAGTACCTTAGAACGCGAAAGCCCGTAACGAATAACGCTATTGTAACAACATTTGGTCCGTCATTGTTTCATGTGACTAGAAATTACACCGTCTTATTTCGTTAAGAGAGGTCCATAATTTGCTATAGGCCCCATATAAAGCCCACTCTCGGAAAACATTTAAGTTCTTCTAAAATCGTAATAAATAAATTGTTTTGGAATATCACAGTTTTATATGACTAGAACGTGTGCAACGTCAAATATTTGTTAAGTGTGAGCATAGCTTAACATGTTTATTTAGGGAAATCAGACAAATATCTTAAGTTTATTGTTGAAGCCCATTTATGACCTACGAGTGCGAGGAACACGGCTACCCCGATGATGTGTTTGCGTAGGTGCCATCTTTAGAAGCATAGAAGCTATGAAACAACGGAACAAAATTTAAAAAATGCCCAATAAAACGACGCAAAAAATATGAGTTTTCTACATCCGAAGATTTAATATTCTCTTGGCTTAATTTGTGTAGCAAGAAACGTTTAAAGTCGATAGTGGACACATGTTGACCCGGTGTAGAGTTAAATAATCTAAAAGAGTTAAATAATCTAAATACTCGTTTTAAAAATTTTATTTTCCTTAGTCTTTTCTAAGTAAACAAAATAACCATGTATAACAAGATTGTCTGACAATTTTGAAGGAAACTAAAATACATATCATATTTTTTTTTTTGCAATTTATTTAAATAAATAAAAATGAAAATGAGTTTCCATATTACCTGCCGCTCAACATAGGCTACCTCCCATACACCTTCTAAACAAAGAATATATCGTTACTTTAATATAGAAAAGCCCTAACTAACGTTTTCCTTACTTTACAGGAGAAGGAAAAAACTTAATAAAAATTATAGTCTTATAGTCGCGATTTTTTTTTTACTCATTTTTTTATTAAATTCTCTAAGCAATTTAATAAAAAACTTCCTTTAAAAAAATCTGGACTTCATGACTATAATTTTTATTAAGTTTTTTCCTTCTCCTGTAAATTAAGAACAACATTAGTTAGGGCTTTTCTATATTAAAGTATCGATATACATTTTAAAAATTCAAATATCATTTTGATTTAAAAAAAGGTTTTTTTGAGATATTACAAATATTTTTAAGTGGCACCATCCTGTTGAAACCACATATTCTCTACGTTTAAATTTATAATTTTCTACCAAAAAAAGGTTCGGATCATCTTCCTGTTGCGATTTATATTTATAGAAGTTACCTCAATTTTGGACACCCTTATAAGGAGAACGGAATCAGTAAAAGTTTCAAAATTTGGAACAAATAGGTTGATTATCAATACAATACATATGAGGGTCTTAGAGCACAAGGAGTTAAAGTGCCTTTTTCTAAAATTAAGGTTACATATGAAACAAGTAGTTGAAGTTCAGAGAAGTTTAGAGCATAAGAGGTGAATGTGGGGTTCTTATCCAATAGCGAGATATGGCGACCAATTCTAGCACTTGTCATTAAAATTTCTGCTTTGCTTGGAGCACAAGGGGTATATGAGAACTTTAACGCCTTTTGCTCTAAGTAAGTTTAAAAATTATTTTTTACATGGACCGAGTGCGTGAATTTCTGAGAAATTATGAGCTGAAATTGCCGACTTATTGTAGCACTTGTTCTCAAAAAATCAGTTATGCCTTATTGCACAAAGTATTTGATTTATTTTATTTTCGGACATTGGTGAACACTTTGAGAAGGATGGTCCTTGGAACCTCTCATAAAAAGGTGATCTTTTGATTGAGCAAGAAAACCTCGCCAAAGTAAACATGAAAGCTCGAAATGTTGGATGCGACGAGCAGTTACTCCCACAACTTCCTACATAAATCAGCGTTGAACCAATAAAGTTCGAGAAATTCAAGAACCTCCGGTATTTTGTTTACTATATACCACCAATTTAACATGAACTGCTTAAAACACTTCCTCACGATAGAATGGACGAAATTCCGAAAAGAGTCGAAAGCGAAGCTGAGGATGAAAATGAGCCTGATGATGCTTTAGAATCTGATTATTACTAAAAATTTAACGAAGAACCATAAAAGCTTTTCCTAATGAAATTTTATCTTAAAAACTAAGAGTATGTGGTATGTCGTATTAGGTATTACTTAAATCCTTTTTAGATACAAGTTCAGTTATTTAGAAATTTTAAAAAAAGTTAAGGCACAAGGGGTATAAGTGCGACTTCCCTTATTTCAAAGGTAATTTTTGGGCATTTGTACATGTAAAAGATAGTATTTTTTAATTTTGTAAGTTTAAAATATATCTTAGGATAGCTTTTAATAAAAAAGTAATATTCCAGATAGAATTTTACATTTCTTATTGCAATTTATCTTTAACCGCTTTTTTCTCATTATTTAATATAAGTCACTTGAACCCCTCATATGCCATACAAATAGCTTGACTAACAATACATAACATTTGTCAGAAAGTAAGCTCGATTGAAGAGGTGGGAATGGTACCTCCCATACAAAGGCAAGGCAATAAAGATTTCTATTTATCTGGGTAACAGTGAAAGTATTTAGTTTGTCATAATGTAGGCTCAATTGGACAAGTATATTTTATATTTTCCTGTATATTTAAAGAAAGTTTTTTAATTTGAAATAAATAATTTGGTTATCTGTATAAAACATCTATCAAAACAGTAAGCTGCGTTGGGGAAGTTGCCATGCTACCTTCAATATAGCCAAAATATAATTTTCTTAACATCTGGAAAACGCATCTAAGTTTGGTACAAATTTTTTCTGTTTCAAAAAAAAATTAACGTATTTTATTTCAATGGAGGAAGCGAAGCGCACCGGGTTAAGCTAGTAATCTATATAAAGATAAAAACGACTATTAATATTTTAAGTAGAAAAATTTATATGTGAACAAAAATCAGGCGCATAATTTAAAAACCCTCTCAATTTGGTTTCCTAAACTTTTAATATTAAAAAACCATAAAAAGAAATGTCAATTAATTACAAAAGACTACTTTTTTATGGTTAATATGTTACGCAGGACCTTTATCTTATTTAGATCCTTCTTTGAAAACAGTCTTTATTTTTGCGAAAAAGCCAAAATATGTTTTTAGGAACTTTTCCTTATTGTCCCAACTACTAAAATAAATAGAATGCGTTTCTTTGCTCAAAACAGAAATTTTTTCATGAATTTATGTATTTTTTTTAGATTTAATTACTCCTAATACTTTCATACATAAAAAGATACCAAAACAGATTTCCCTTCTTTGTTTTAATCTGCTTTTATATGTATGCTTTAGATATAATACTGTCAGGATTTCATTTTATTTTTTTAATATTTTAGTTTTATTTTTATTCTTGTGTATTGTACTTAAGACTAGGGTTCCTAATTTTCCATTTTTCTCTTCTCTTATTTTCTTATATTCTAAAGAGTCTCAAATTGCAGTAAAGGATTTTCTTGGTCGATGAGGCGTCTCTTTATCTTTCGAACAGTATCAAAATGTCATATACAGGGGTGTGCTGGATATCGAAACGTAAAACGCAAGAATTTAGAAGCTGTTTTTAATACACTTTAAATCAAGTTTTTATAATTTTTGTTTAATAGAAAAATATTTGTATAATATTTGTCATAACATTTCTGTCATAAAATTTCTCTACTACCGATATATTTTTAAAAAACGACTTTTAACATTTTTCGATCTCCAGGACACACAGTCCTGATAATGTAAAAAAATGGATTAGGCAGGTTGCTGAAATAAAAGACTTTTTGTTAGTTTTAAAGAATATTTCAAAATGATAACCAGGGAAACCAGAAATATGCTTTAAAAAGTGTTTATGCGCTTTTAATATGCAGTAAACAATTTGAAATATGCCATAAAAATTGTTAAAAATATGTTAAAAATAGGCTTTTAAAAAAACCATTAAAAAATTATTATGAGTTAAACCCAAACATCATAGTATTTACAGATGAATTTTCTAGAGTATACTCTATTTGAAACCGATAGGCAGCTATGGCTCACCAAAACAACGTAAGCCTAATTTGTGTCGAATATTATCTAAACACACAATCTATTTGAGATCTTTTGTCTCAAAGGAATTTTAGGGACAGTCGCTAAATTTTATATTTATACTAGCTGGCCCGGCAAACGTTGTTTTGCCATATAATTTACTTCCTTCAGATGTTACAGTGTCTGCATGCCAAATTTAAAGAAAACCGGTTGATAAGTTAAAAAGATATTGGGAGGGGGAGCTTTTGCCATATTTCACGCCATAAATAATCAAAAATTTAGGCTATAATTCCTTCCAGATGTTACACTATTTGCCTGCCAAATTTCAAGAAAATTGGTTGATTATTTAAGAAGATATAAGGAGGGGGAGATTTTACCCCGTTTGTCCTATTTCACGCCCTATTACTTATTTCCTTTCTGATGTTACAGTATCTGCATGTCAAATTTTTAGAAAACCGGTTGATTAAATAAGAAGTTAAACTACACAGAAACACTACTCACGGCCCATAGACACAAAAAAAATAAATATTGCGCCATCTGTCAAACTACACAGAAACACTACTCACGGCCCATAGAACATGCATATAAAATTTGTTTAAAATCGGTCCAGTAGTTTTTGAGTTAAGCGATCACGAACATACACGTAATTTTTATATATGTAGAGATTAACTTTTAAAAGAACGTTAAAGCTATTTACGGATGGCCCAAATCTGAGTTGATTCCAAAACAATTTTAATTGGAGTAAAATACTTTTCAGGCAAATTTAATCTACATACGAATATAATTAAATGGTTTTTGAACACAATCTATTTCGGAAAGAAGTTTGTATGAGGGCTTGGTGAAATTTTATCAAAAAAATTGCAACTTGTACACTGTGCTTAAGGCTTAGATGGACAGACAACTAGCCAGACGGACGAATGGACATCTTTATATCACATTAAAAATATATTTTGAGTCGATCTAAAAGATGGGTTAGTTGCATGTTTAAAGACAACCTAAGCTCATTATTAGTTTGGCGCATATCATGGTAATTTCAGCATAATATGCGCCAAACCAATAATGAGCTGAAGAATTCTATAGTGAAAATAAAATGTAGATGGGGGAATTGAGGCTATAAGTTTGGTGTACAGAAAGACATTTAAAATAGGAAAGAAAGAATCCACATTAAAGGCATTAAGGATATTTAAAAAAAATTTTACGTGTACCAAATATGCTTCAAAAAGGGTAAATATGCTCTATAAAACTAAAAAATGTTGCGAAAATGCTCTTTCCATTAAAATATGCATAAAAATGCTCCAAAGGCTAAAATATGCACTAACAAATCGACGCCAAAATTCATTAAAACCTCTAAAACTAATAAATATATTGTTTGCTCCTTCATTGGTCGCACAAGGAAAAATATGCAATTGCATATATTTGCAAGAACTGATAACTAACCACTACTGTTTTATTTTGTAAAGCTGGTCACCAGGTCCAGTATCGCGTTCTCGACCAAAAATTTCTGATAATGCTTTAAATATTTCGCTAAATTTGGAAGCATTTCTTTACCTCATTCTTATATTTTCTTAAACCTTGCTAATATTGATTATCCGGCTTTAAGCTGTGTTCACATTGTGTGTATTTGGTATATGGAATGTCACTTTTCTACACACATTTAATTTCATGTGTATGTCAAAATTTATGTTTTACATATGGTTTGAAATTTACACGTTCACATGTTGGTATGTAAAGTACACTTGACATAACCTATCAAAAAAAAAAAAACAATCTTAAAACAGCTGAGTGTATAAAAGTTTAATTTGTTATTTTATTCTGGAAATATATTGCATTACATTTATTACAAACAACAATTGCCCAATGCCTTACCTTAACTTCATTAGGCCCAATAGATGAATTGAAAATTTTTAACTTGTCAGCCATATCATTGAGCGCTGCGTACCTGGCATGCTTATTGTGGTAGAACTTATTCCGCGGGTTATACAAGCATTCCTTCTCTTGCCACATATCTATTAACTGTAGTACCGATTCTTTACACCAGTCCAACTGGAAAAACATAAAAATAAATATGGAAATTGTCATAAAAAAAATACATATGTACTTACTTTTGTTAATTCCTTTTCAATTTTTCCCTCCATTTTCAATAAGAAAATTGGTTATTTTTTTTTACTATTATAATTATTAAGAATTAAGCACGACAAACAAAATCTTGTAAATTGATTATAATTTATATTTATTAAAATTTCAATTAATTTTTGCCGCCACAAAATTTTGTTAATAAAAAACAGCTGATGTCAGATGGTTTGTCACTTGAAAATAGAACTCGTTCTAAATAAAAAATGTCATGTGTACTGCACACAGAGAAATAACACATGATATTGTTTGGAGGGGTTCAGACGATATGTACAAATTTAACATGTGAAAAAGTGACATTCCACATGACAAATACACATAATGTGAACACAGCTTTAGTTTAACTTAAATTAAAAAAATTGTTTTACTGCATCAAAAAGTTGGCAATTGTTAAAATTCAATAGCTGATATTTAAATCAAAGTAAAAAATGTCTGCCTTTAAATTTCCGGGAATTTTAGAAATTTGTCTTTTCTTTAGAAACCCTAAGACAACGTGCGAAAGAATGTGTCTGTCAAGAAACAGAATAATTAAACCAAAGAAAGTTTAGGAACAAAAAAAGTTAAACCCCATGAAATGCAGCGTAATAAAATCAAATTAACCACCCATGTGAAGAAGGTTGGCATAGAAAGAGAAAGAGAGAGAGAGAAGAAGTGAATCTCAACTTTCAAAAATACCAAACTCTATGAATGTGTTAGTAAGAAATGTGTTAATTTTTTTGTTGTAACTTCACATGTACGACACTTTTATAAAAATGTTTTTTTTATTGTTTTAAGAGAGTTTCTTCTCTAGCCGTTTCCCTATGGAGGCAGGAGTATTGTGTCATTTCCTGTTTGATAAGTTTACTTTGAGTTATAAAAACAAATTGCCCTAGAATTCCTAATAAAAACTTCTTTGGTCATACAAAGCCTTTAATTGTTATGTATAACCACTACATATTAAGTAAGACTCACACATGTATATTATTAAGTTGTTTTCCACTCTGTTCTTTCCTTAGTCGTGCTTAATGTCCGAAATCATATTCTTGTCGGTTCTTCTAGTAGTCCAAGATGGTACAACCTGGCTCTAATATAGATTACCAGGAAAAGGATAAAAGAAAGTTGTTAAATTTTATTTTTATTAAAAAGTTGGTTTACTAGGTTTCTTTGAGCTATAATTTCTCCAAAGCGGCGTGGTTTCCACTGCTGGACTTAAATAACTGGTACAACCACCATTTTGGCTAAAATTCACAAAACTATAGGGTATACAACGATTCATATACTCATAGTTTTGCGTTATACCTACCCACATACTTACCTTCCGACAAACATACAGACACTTAAATATGTATGTAAAACAATGTTGTTTATGAGCTGGAATGCATTTTCAGCATAAAAATGTTATTTTGATGACTTCAACTAAAACTACAAGTTTATTAGTTTTAGTTTAAGAATATTTGCTTCATAAAATCCAAGTTTATTATAAAAAAACCATGTTCCAGTACATGTTAAAAGAACAATTAACTTTGATGAAAATAAAACGCATACATTTCTAAGGGATTTTTATCCTTGCAAATTTACTCTTGCAAAAACGGATATAAATTCAGAGCTTAATGTGAACTGAGATTTAAATAAATTAAATGTCGAAAAAAATGTTCGTATATATATATATACAGTGGGGAGTTTTAATGAGTACATGTTAGTACTTACCATCGTTTACAATGCATAACTTTTTAAATAATAGTGCAAATCAAATAATTTTTTTTTTGTTTTACTCTTTATTGTCTTCTTCATTGATAGAGGTATAACACTTGACCAAACAATAACAATAACTTAAACAAAATTTAACGAAAGAGAAAAAAAACGGCATGTACTCACTTATGCACTTTTGTAATATTAAGAAATTTGTTGTAATTTACAGTAACTTTTAATATTTTGTCCAAAGCCCTTTGTTCTTTAACACAGCTTTACATCTTCTTGGCATACTCTCAACCAAGTTTTCAATAATTTCGTTTGGAATACTTCGCCATTCTGTTTCAACCCTGTCCCAAAGTTCGTCTAAATTTTTTGGTGCTCTTGAATACTGTCCCATCCGTCTTTTCACGATTGACCACAAATTCTCAATCGGATTGAGGTCGGGACTTTGAGCTGGCCACTTCATCAACTCAAATTTTTGTCCAGAGAGCCATTCCGTCACTATTTTGGATGTGTGCTTAGGGTCGCCATCCTGTTGAAAAATTACTTCTTCTTCCGGATAGGCGCTCCTCTCTACAAAATCTGGAAGATGGGTCTGGAGAATTTTTAAATAATCTTCCTTCTTCATTATTCCCTCAATTTTTTGCAACGGACCAACGTGGCACCATGTAAAGCAACCCCATACCATTATGTTGCCGCCACCATGTTTAACTGTTTCTTTTACATGGTGTCTTTTAATAGATTCATGTGGTCGACGCCAGCAGTATTGTTTTCCGTCCGACTGAAAGCGATTAAATTTGGATTCGTCCGACCAGATAACACGCTTCCAATCTTCTGGTGACCAATCCTTGTGCTTTCTGGCGAACTTCAAACGGGCCTTTACATTTTTATCGGACAAAGCTGGTTTTTTTTTCTTGACTGCAGAAATAAATCCAATTCTGTGAAGCGCATTTCTTGCAGCCCAACGACTAACATTCTTTCCAATATCCAATGCAGCTTCCTTTGGAGTTAGGTTCTTATCTTTCCGCATTCTTGTTATCATCACACGTGCCTCTGCATCAGAAATTAACTTCCTGCGACCACGAATCGGTGTTTTATTCTGGACATTATTCCTTTTTTGTACTCTTATGATAACCGACTGACTTAATTGTTTCTGTTTAGCTATTTCCCTTGAAGAACAACCATTTTGTGTCATAGAGACAATATCATCCTCAATAGATTTTGGGAGTTTCCTCATTTTTTTGTTATTAAAAAATTGTATAATTATTATTTATTATATTGTGTTATTCCGACGAGCTTGACGTTATCAATAACTCAATAATTCTTTATATATTTTATTTTCATCATGAAATCCAAATAACAGATCAGTAACACAACAAAAACTTTGAAAAGTAACTGTAAATTACAACAAATTTCTTAATATTACAAAAGTGCATAAGTGAGTACATGCCGTTTTTTTTCTCTTTCGTTAAATTTTGTTTAAGTAATTGTTATTGTTTGGTCAAGTGTTATACCTCTATCAATGAAGAAGACAATAAAGAGTAAAACAAAAAAAAAATTATTTGATTTGCACTATAATTTAAAAAGTTATGCATTGTAAACGATGGTAAGTACTAACATGTACTCATTAAAACTCCCCACTGTATATAGAAAACAATAATAAAAAACTAAAATTTGTTTTTGTTTTCAATGTTAATTAAGGAAAAAATTTTTATTTTCGACATTGTGGGGCAGGCAGTTAGTTTTTCTCTTTTTTTTTTTTTTTTTTTTGACTCATTAAAAGTTATACACAAGTTAATTGAATGGTTAACTAAATGCAGAAAGGGATCTTCTTCCAAACATTAATTTTGAGATAATCAATTAAAACGGTGTATGTAATTATGGATAATAAAAAATGCAAGATACGCCTTTTCGCCGATACGATACTGATACCGATACTTAAACTAAAATATCGCCGATATCGATATCGATACCCATACGAACATTGAATTCAAGTAAAATTTAACAAAACTCAAGAAGAGAAATTTTTTATTGTACAAAACTACAGTGTTAGATGATAGTAATATTAAAAATAATTAGTATTGTGGTTATTTTGTTGAACTATTTATGGTTTTCAATCCAAATTCTTAATAATTTTAATTAGGCTTAAGTTCATTAAATTTAATTTTCATTAAATTATTTTTATGAAGAAAGGAATTTCACAACATGAAAATTAATTAAAATTGTTATTGATAATCTCTCATTATTGACCGTGGCCGGGGCTCGAACCCGGGCCGGCAGGTTACCATGACATGTTTCGATCGCAATCACTCGATCTCCTCAGATGGATTTGCCGTTTTACACTCGCAGCCATCGACGACTGCTGACGTCAATAGTCAAACATCAATCCTTAAACCAAATTGTATTTTAACCTTTGGTAGATCGAAGTTTGCTTCTTTGAATGATTATCAATTTTAATTGATTTTACATGTTCTTCCTTACTTCCGTTTTTTCGTACTTTCCGTCAAGAATTTTTCTTGAAGTCCAAAGTACATTTTTTGTTTTTTTTCATTTTCTGTTCTTCCTTTTCTCGTTGACCTTTTTCAGCACAACTTGAAGGACAAATGAACACATAGAGCCCGTGCCCTAGCTTTAACAATAATTAATATTGTGGTTATTCTGTTGAACTATTTATGGTTTTTAATCCAAATTTTTCATATTTTTAATTAGGCTTAAGTTCATTAAATTTAATTTTCATTAAATTATTTTTATGAAGAAAGGAATTTTACAACATGAAAATCAATTAAAATTGTTATTGATAATCTTTCATTCTTGACCGTGGCCGGGGCTCGAACCCGGGCCGGCAGGTTACCATGACATGTTTCGATCGCAACCACTCGATCTCCTCAGATGGATTTGCCGTTTTACACTCGCAGCCATCGACGACTGCTGACGTCAATAGTCAAACATCAATCCTTAAACCAAATTGTATTTTAACCTTTGGTAGATCGAAGTTTGCTTCTTTGAATGATTATCAATTTAAATTGATTTTACATGTTCTTCCTTACTTCCGTTTTTTCGTACTTTCCGTCAAGAATTTTTCTTGAAGTCCAAAGTACATTTTTTGTTTTTTTTCATTTTCTGTTCTTCCTTTTCTCGTTGACCTTTTTCAGCACAACTTGAAGGACAAATGAACACATAGAGCCCGTGCCCTAGCTTTAACAATAATTAGTATTGTGGTTATTCTGTTGAACTATTTATGGTTTTTAATCCAAATTTTTCATATTTTAATTAGGCTTAAGTTCATTAAATTTAATTTTCATAAAATTATTTTTATGAAGAAAGGAATTTTACAACATGAAAATCAATTAAAATTGTTATTCATAATCTTTCATTCTTGACCGTGGCCGGGGCTCGAACCCCGAACTTAAGCCTAATTAAAAATATGAAAAATTTGGATTAAAAACCATAAATAGTTCAACAGAATAACCACAATACTAATTATTTAATAAAATTTAAAAAGAAAACAATGAATTAAATAAAAATTCATGCTCAAATTAACAAAAAACTAAAAAAAATTTTTTCCAAAAATACCAGCGTAAGAATTTAATTACACTGGTCAAAAAAAAAATGAAAAATTGTGTGTTTCCTGGGATTTTTTTCTATATCAGTTTGACACATATTTTTCAAATATGGCAGCAGTTTTTCTCTAAAAGCTTTTGTTTTTGGCAAATAGCTAAATATCCTCGTTTACTTTTTTTACTTAGATTTTCGTTTTTTGTTTTACACTTATGGCTTGTTCGTCGATTTCGAACGAAGACTTCGTTCGCCTTACTTACATGTATAACAAAAACAATATTTTATACTTTGTTTTTAAATGTAACTTAAGCGAAGGAATTCTTCGTTTGAAATCGACGAATAGGCCATTTGAATTATATTTTGCTGTTATTTTAAATATGTATTCGCCAGGAATATCTTGTACAAATTATCTAGACAGTTTTTGTGTTGTTTGTGATAATTATATTCTCGCAGAGTTTAGACTTCGTAAAAGCTGCATATTTTTAATATTTTAAAACTAATATTTCCAATCAAGACATACAGTGGGTGCTAAATACTGTTTGGCAAAAATGCGCTGGTCAAGTAGGAAAAAATCCACTTTTAAATCTGCGACACCAATGGTCTGGTGGAAGCCGCGTAATCAATATGACGACTGCAATTTTTGGTACTACATTTAAAACATGTAGAAAATTAGATAAAACGTGAAGTTGGTTTTCAAATATTTTAGGAACCTTTGAACACACAATATTTTTAATGAGAATAGTCCATTGGAAAAATAGCGTTAAGCTTGGATTTCTTAAAGTTTTAAGTACAAAACTAAAAAAACATAATTTTGAACAACCTTGCAATACAAGTAAAATATCCTGGGTCATAATTCTAGCAGTCGTGATCGAGTACTTTCTCGATTTGAAAGCAATTTTATTTGTAATTCTTTTAGTCGATACTGAACGAGCTGAAATTATTTTTTCAGTATTGTGAAACTGGTATTGGTATAGGTGGGGTCGACTTTGATGAAAATGACCCCCTTTCACAAATTGATTTACGACCGAAAGTCACAATACAATTACTAAAATACGACAACGAGTTCAATTGTGAGGATTTCGATATACTCCTGAATCCCCTTAAGGGTATGTAGGGAAACATTTAAAGGATATTTCACCTTTTAGGGTTTCATTCTCTGGGCTTATCAGTTGCAGACAATACCTGGAATTCGGCAGAGTTCAGAATTGACAGATCTCTTGAGATCGCGACTATCCAGAGATCTTTCTGGTACGACGGGAGCCAGTAGACCCCGGAGATATGGATCCGATCTGACTGTTGATTGAGGCCCCTCGCGGATCAAATTAAGCCGAAGCAATGTCAATAGTATGGTAAGTATGGATTTCCTTAAACCCAGTACAGAATGCTTGATTCAATTACGGATTATTTAAGTGTCCCATACTTAAAATAATTCGAAAACGGGATTGAATTAATTTAAAAAGGTAAAATTAATCTCAAACTGTGCTTGATTCATGAATTTCTAGGTTGCTTTAAGTTCGAATTGTACTTGAAATAATCCGAAAGTTGGATTAGATTGATTCTAACCTAAAAACTTACGCCAGAGGACCATAGTTAGAGATAATATTATTATTTACTCACCCGTTAAACATGTTTAGTTCTCTTGATGTATTCCGTTTTTTGTTTACAGAATAAATCCCCCCGCTATGGTTTTCGTTATAATTCTAATTTGAAACTTTGATGTATTCAACTAAATAATTTAATAATATAGAATATGGGGATTATTGTTTTTTATTTAAATTTTTAAACATAAAATTATACATATATATTTTTCTTCTTATAGTGTTGTTTTTGTTTCTACACAAAACAAGCAAATCGTTTTTCACTTTCTATTGTAGTGTTGTTTCGAAAGTTATCCCATTTTGGATTATTTTAAGTACTTTGAGTGTTATTCGCCTATAATTTTACATGGCCCCCATACAAAAATCTTTTCGGAATAATCTTTGTGCCCATAAACTCTTTTGTATTTAAATTTGGTTCAAAAACATTTTTCTGCAACATAAATCGTCTAAAAAAATTTTTTTTTTAAATCGGTCCATATTTGATAGCTCTCATCGGTACAATATATGCCCCGTCTTAAAAGTTGCCTTAGGACTAACAAATCTCCTACAGATGTTCATATTCGGCACAAATAAATCTTAACCTCATAACATAATTTTGTTTTGCCGGTTTAATAATGACCCTGGGTCCCAAATAGAGTACAGTACGGAAAAGGTGTCTATGTACTGTGTTATAGGATATGAAATGGTCGGGCTTGACCGACTGTACTTGTTTACTTGTTTAATTTACACAACAAGTTATTGTAAGAAATTTTATGGTTCTTAAAAAAAATCTCACATCGAAATGTATATTTAAAAAAAAATCCCGACCATCGATTTTCTGCAAATGTTCTGTAGAGAGACCGATTTTGTTGAAACAAAAACATATATTGTACTGGGAAATGTATATTCTTATGGTAGCTAACAGAATCGGTATAACCAAAATTTGTTGTTCTTAATAAATTTAATTCAGCATTTGCCACTGTATGTAAAAAATATATCCAAAGTTGGCAAATAACGACCGTGGTTAACCAACATTTAGCGCATAGATGGTACTCGTTGGTTGCAAGAACATACGTCTATGTTTTGAAGAACCGTACATTCGTTAACTTCTCTATTTGTTGAGAGCAACATTTTTATTTTTTCGTATTAAAATAACAAATTCCTAGGATTTAAACAAAGACATCATTAAATGTGCAAAAGACATTTTATCTTAAAAAACAATTTATGAAAAAATAATTTTATCTGAATATTTAAATCTGTATTTTGCACAAACACAAATTGCTATTATTTGTATTCCTCTCACATGTCTAACTGCTTAATGTGGCGAAGAGAAAAATCAACAAATCAATAAAAACATTCATGAAAATTTAAACCATAAAAACAGCCAACTTTGTACATAAAAAAAATTTTGCAAATAACGCTACACTTAACCACAAAAGAAGCTTAAATTGGGAGTATATCACAAAACGAATCTTATAGGAAAAAAATGAAACAAATAAATGTGTGAAACAGAGTGAAAGAGAAGAAAACAAAAAAAATGCATTATGACGAAACCATCATTTTGTAAGCAAACCGTAAAATTCTGTTGAACAAACAATATGATAGACATAACTCGAAAAAATAAAAATGAAGCAAGAAATAAAGGAAATAAACGCAAGAGTGAAGACATAAAACTGTCAACATCGTTAGAAAATGTGTGTTATGACAGAATGTGTGAAGAGCCTGAAATAGTTTTTGCTAAACATATTTAGACAAGCATTTACAAGTGACATTTGTGTTTGGGAAGAATTTGCAGTATGCATTCAATTTTGGAAAGGCAAGTGTGCTTAAGATTAAGGGACACAAGTACTTTTTGTCCCTAACTAAGGGACCAAGGTGGTGGTCTAAGCACCTAGTGGACAAATATGTCTTATAACGCCCGTCTGAGTATAGACATCTATTTTAGAACGATGTTGCCTTGACCATGTACATACTTCTTGTATAAAAGCTGAAGATATCTATTGCTCACATCAACATCTTCTTTTGTATTAAAACACACCCTGTACTTTACACTGATTTTTGATTTTAACAACAGCTATCATGCGCCTCACCAATAACAAATCCAGGGTCTTTCTCACTACATGTGGTCTGATGGTATCCGTGGTACCAGTTAAAACTTTGATCAGTCGCAATCTTGTAAGACGTGCATATTTAACACGCCAAAAAAGGTATTGGCGGCGCGTATATCCCATGAAAGTGAATCGCTAATGGCTGGTGCCCTTAAAGATGTTGATGCGCAACTTCCAAAGTGAATTTTTATTTCAAAAACCAAAATCTTGATCATATTGTAACCTTAAAGAAAAAATGAGTCGCTTTATCATACTACGTTCATACACAGAAAAAGTTTTGCACCAGTAAAAGCATTAATCAAAAATAAAATCAGTTTTAATTAAAAATTTAATCAAGTAAATAAAACGTTTAGTAAAGTGAATTAAAAGTTAAGAAATTGAATTAAACGTTTAATTGATATTATTAATTTGTTTACTGACGCAACTTAATATTGTCAATTAAACGCTTAATACATTTGATTAAAAGTTAAATTCACTTGGTTAAACGTTTTTTCACTTGATTAAATTTTGAATTAAAACTGATTTTATTTTTGATTAATGCTTTTACTGCTGCAAAATTTTTTTCTGTGTACAAATGTGTGTGTACAAAACTTTATACTTCTTCGATGAAAAATAAAATACAATACACTGAAGATTTTGTGCAAAAATCATGCAACCATCTGTGATTTATACAAATTAAATGTTGTAACTATCGAACAAAGTTTTGTTTTTTAGTATTTTTTTTAATGACGTTTTACAGCTAAGTAAGATTAAAATTTTATAATAACAAAATATTTTAAGACTTTGCAACAAAAATACTAGAGTTTGCAAAAAAAAAAACAAAAGTTAAAAGAAACGAGTACTTTTTACCCTCGGATTGTCGGTAACTTTTTACCAGCGCTTAAAAAACTGCAGTAAAATTAGAAAAACTGGCATTTCTTCCACTGCTTCGTTTGTCATTGGCCAAAAAAAAACTGTTACTTTTACTTTTGATTCATTAAATGTAAACAGTCGCTTGCAAACCAATTCAAAAAGCGAAAAATTTAACACAAATTGGTTGTTTGTTGTTCGACACACGCAGAGAAAAACATGTTTAAATATAGTCACCTTCAACAAAACAATTTTTAAAGAAATTCAATAGTTTTTCCATATTATTGTCACCTTACTTTGGTTAAATTAGTCCTCTATCAAGAAGCCACAACCATATTATGGTTGTCTCTAAACATGTTGTGGTTAAATATGACAATAATTTGTTTTCATGTAAACAAAATTTTTTTCATCTTTTGCAAGAGCAACAAACATGCTATGGTTGATAACCAACCATGCTATTTTAAGCAGGGACCGTAACTGTTATGACTTTTATCGAAAAAGTCAAGAAAAAAAAAGTAATTTGTTAACTTTTATTTTTTAAGGCAGAAATAAAAGTTATTCCTTAACTTTTATTTTTTAAGGCAAACATTAAAGGTTATTTTTGACTTTTATTATAAAAAAATTAAAATTAAAAGTTATTTTTTGACTTTTATCAAAAAAGGCACAAATTTAAAAGTCATACAAAAATTTGCACCTGATTATCATAATGATAAGAACCAAAATATTCTACGATAATTTTTTATATGTGCTTTTTTGATGTAAATTTTTAAAAATAACAGTTATTTTCTGTCCCTGATTATAAGTGTTCAACATATTTTAGTTACAATTAACCATAACATATTCGGGAGCAATCATAATGTGGTTGTCGGTGACAATAATATAAGTATGAAACATAATATGTTTAAAATTTTCTTAAAAAATACATTTGTTGGAAGTAACCATATTTAAACATGTTTTTCTCTGGGCGAAGTTTTTGGTTTTCCATCGATTTATCGATAGCTATTGGCATGAGGAAAAAAAAGTTTCACTATTACATACCAAAACAATAATTAGTATTGTGGCTATTTTGTTGAACTATTTATGGTTTTTAATCCAAATTTTTAATAATTTTAATTAGGCTTAAGTTCATTAAATTTAATTTTCATTAAATTATTTTTATGAAGAAAGGAATTTTACAACATGAAAACTTCGATCTACCAAAGGTTAAAATACAATTTGGTTTAAGGATTGATGTTTGACTATTGACGTCAGCAGTCGTCGATGGCTGCGAGTGTAAAACGGCAAATCCATCTGAGGAGATCGAGTGGTTGCGATCGAAACATGTCATGGTAACCTGCCGACCCGGGTTCGAGCTCCGGCCACGGTCAAGAATTAAAGATTATCAATAACAATTTTAATTGATTTTCATGTTGTAAAATTCCTTTCTTCATAAAAATAATTTAATGAAAATTAAATTTAATGAACTAAAGCCTAATTAAAATTATTAAAAATACCCAAACAATCTTTTTCGAGGCGCCTAAATTTAAATTTTTTGACTTTTTCTCAACTTTTATTTTTTAAGTTTTTTTTATAAGGTAATAAAAAAATCGGCTAATTTAATTTTTTTCACCTGCCGATTTTTTTTATTTCCTACTAAAAAATCTGCATCCTTGTCTGATGATAAAGCTGCAATTTAAGCCATCAGACGGCTATACATATTTCACGTTTGTATAGCGAACGGCTTAATATAAGCACAGACGGCCGCTTGCAGCCGCACAAATTAGGTATACAGACACTGCAATGTTTGAAAAAATTCAGGTTCGAGAAGTACAAATTGAAAGGTTGTACTCACTCACCTTGTCAATGTTTCCAACAAGGCAAACTTTTGACATTCTACATGATATTCATCGAAAATGTAGTTTTAAAGTTCTTACCACAGTTTGCACGAGTTTTGCGTTTGGTTTTTATGGTTCAGTTGAACTAAGCGCACAATGGGCCGTAATTTTTTTATTCGATTCAAACTTCATTCTTTCGATTCAGAAAATAACATTTATACAGACATGTCACAAAGTACAATTCCGTTCGGAAACAGAATTCATTTCATATTTTGGTCCTTCAGAAAATGACGAAAAAATTTTTCGGAATGAAACCATTTTTGTTTTTATAAAGGGAATGGGAGTTTTCTGTAACTTAAAGACCAAAAAACAATCGAAATACACTTTCTTTCAATAAACAAATATGTTTTCTTCGATTCCGAACGAAATTGTACTCTTTGACATGGCTGTTAGAATTCACGTTTCTGTTTTTTTGATATTTTGCCTAATTTAAAAGATAATACAAGCAAAAAAAACAAATTTGGTTGAGCCTGATCAATTTGAATTATTCAATCAGGGCTCCCAGTTTTATTTCATACCTTATCCCAAATTTGCGAGTTTTCATCCTCACAGAACCTTAAAGATAAGATAAAATTATATTTATTTATGGCCAATTTTCAGGAATTATATTAAAACACATTTATGTTTAAAATCGTTTTAAATACAAAATTATCTTCTTTACTAAACACTTAAATAAAACTTGATTCGCCAATATGGTATATTTAAAATCAACTTACGTTTCCATTGGAATAACATAGCAAGGTGGCCTTAATATGACAACAATACAACAACAACAGGCAAAGCCATAACATTCAGCTGTTTTTTGTTACCACCCTGAAAAAAAGTGCTTCAATACTTTTTTCTTAATTATATAAGATTTTTCAAATAAAACTCAAAAAATCCATCTGTATTTAAATACGATTTGAGTTTATATGAAAATTTACTAATTATAGATTTAAATACTATCCTGAAAATTGGGCATTAATTAAATCCATTTGTGTTATACTACTAAAACTTTTAACACTTTATGCTTAAAAAGTACAGTCATTGTCAAAAACGTTAACAAATTTATATTTTTTATATTAATTTGTTCTTTTTATAAGTTGACATCACAATAATTACTAACACAAAGTTTTAAACTTGCTAGACATAATATTTATTATATCAAGATTGTCTCACTGTTACCACGACCAACAGGAAAATTGTCATTTGTCAATACATGAATTTATATATAAAAAGAAAAACTAAATAACAAGATTTTAAATAATATATTATCCCCGGAAAATCCCCACCAAAAAAAGTAATTTTCCTTAAAAAAATCCCCTGGGGATTTCCACGAAATTTGTATCCCCAATTACAAAGAAATCCTCAAAGCTGTGAAAGCTGTTTTCAATAATGATTTCATTTCAAAACATTTTGCTTTGAATATTTTTTTATTTATTCCCCCCCTCCCTCCCCTCCTCTCTACATTAACTCCACAGAAAAGACGCCAGTCACATATCGTCACCTCAAATGCAAACACACAGAAATCATTGTAAAATCGTCGAAAACAAGATGTATTTTACCTTTTTCGGTAGTGATTTTGTTTCATAGTTAATTCAACATGATTTTACAATAACTTGCGAAAAACGTTTGTTTTTTTTATTTTCAATCAATTGTAATTTATGTTAATTTAACTTTCCAGTAAAGTTGGAGCAAAATGAAAATTATATATAAATAATACTACAAATCACGTAGAATCAAAGTGATTTCAAGTTGAAACAATGTGAATTTCATTTGATTTGAGTGTTAAATAACTGTGAGAGATGCTTTAGAGACAACAAACATACACAGAAAGAAGTATATTCTCTAAAGTAATCAATTTCATTTCTTAAAATAAGAAAATCCAAAATCTAAATATAGTTTCTTGATTTAAACTTATTTTGTTGTTTGTATTGTTGTGTATTTAGTAATTTTTTTTTTTAAATAAATAAGCATTTTGCTTAAACCAAGCCCCGCATATACATATTTAGGATTAGTAATTTTAGGCTTAGACGAGAATCATTCAAAGTATTCTTGGTTCAAGCCATATTTAGTTAATATTTCTTTCCGTGTATTTATTAATTTTAGAAAAATTCTTGACACTTACCCCCAGAACCAGAGATTATTATTATTATTTATTTTCCTGTTACAACATGTTTTACTTTTGCTGTACTCCCTTTTGTTTTCAGAAGCACTTACAAAAAACGACGCCAGCAGAATGGCCAGATATGGTTTCCGTCATAATTCTACTTTGCAAATTTGATGCATTAAACTAAACTATTTTAACAAAAAGAATACGGGAATTATTCTTCATATCATAAATTATTTTAAACATTAAAATTAAAAAAAAAATTTTTTTGTTTCTGTAGTGTTGTTTTTTTTTTCCACACAAAATTAGTAAAACACTATTTATGGGTTCAATGTTATTTTCACATTTTTCATTAAAAATTAATATGAATCAATCACAATTTTAAATAAAGTTCATACTCTTGCAAAAATGTTCTATGATTTCCAATCAATATTGCGCCATGTTAATTTAAGATTGGTATTTTTTCTGTGTGTAACTACAAAAAGATGAGAAATTGAGTTTTTGATTGATTGAGTTTTGATTACAAAATGAAAAATTTTAGACCCCTGCGATTAAAAACGCGACTTTATTAACGAAACACCAAAATTACTTTATTATTGTTACCGAATTTGTAACGTTTTTTTTTTCATTTTCCAAAAAAAAAAAGTAAATTAAAGTGTGGTAGCACCCATTTGCATTTAAAGTGACGAATAATTCAATTGCAAATCTAAAAAAAAACACTTTGGAAATAAATGCATCATGTGCTCGTACAAAAGCTTTTAAATTGAATGCATTTAAATCGTTCCAAGTTTAATTTAAAGTTCGAGTGGGAGTCTGTGTGTGTGTGTGTTTGTATTCCCTTTTTAGTATGATATCAAGTGTCATTTTTATTTGTTTGTTTTTCTACTGAAATATTTGCGCTAAAAGAAAATCGAGTTTTTAAAAAATAAGAAGCAAAAAATTATATGGAATAGCTGTACAAAAAGTCAGAAATTCATTTATTTTATTTACTCGTATTTATTTATACATTCTACTCGTAACTATTCTTTTTTTTAAATAAAAAAAAAAACAAAAAGGAAATACTGTTTCATTATTTCTTTAAAGTACTTTTTCCAGCTGTTTTGTTATTTCGTCTGTATGTCTTTTTTTTATAGTTTTTATTCGCATGTATAATAAAATCATAAATTTAACGATAATTCATCATCATATTTTTTGTTTTGTAAGAAAATATAATAAAAACTATTTTAAGTCGTACTATGGACGGAATAAAAGAAACATTGCAAGGAATACTTAAAGTTGACCTTGGCCTTTTTAGTTTTTACTATGCGAATTTTATACAAAACAATTTGTATTGTTTTTTAATGTGTTTATCATATGGGAGGTAAAAAGATAATCAATATATGAAGTAGCAGGTTTTTTAAGCAGACAAGTGAAAGTTTTGCATACGGAAAGCTAGAGTTTTATATGGCAAGTTCCAACTTTAAAGCAATATATATTTTTTGATTCTTTTTTTTCAAACCCTACAAAAACATGTTATTGTAGAATTCTTGGGAACCGGCTTAGGATTTGCATCTTTTATACTTTACCCGGCTTACCGGGCTTAGCTTTTCTACCCCCTATTCAAATAAAATAAGTAAACTTTATTAAAAAGTTCTTAATAGAAACAGATCTCCTGGTATGATAACAAAGCAAATTGTACCAACTTTAGTTTTATTCTCCAGCTTAGCTCGTATTTTAACAGATGTTTGGTATTGATAACTAAACTATTTGTTCCAAATTTAGAACCTGTTACTCTAACCGTCCGGTAAATAGCTGATCGTGAACTGTAGTGAATTTTGGGTGCTGCCATCTATTTATATGGTGATTTTGACATTTTGGCGTATTGATTTTTTCGTACCAGCAGGACGAACTTTCCCACAAGTGGTCGAAATTATTCCCTTGAAGCTGACTGTCTAAAATCTTCCTTCATGGTCCAGACCACAATCACCAGGGGCTACTAACTCCCGTGTTATCGAATAGAATCTCTGGTCAGCCGCGATCTCAAGAGATTTGTAAATTTTGAAATCTGCCGGATTCCAGGTATTGACTGCACCTGGTTTTACTAGATGATGTAATACCAAATGGTGTAATGTCTTTAAAATGTTTGAAGGAAAACCACTGTGGGAAATTAAGAGACAAAAAAGTGATCTCGCAAGTTTTTACTTTAAGTCTGTTCGAAAATTTTTTTTATTTCGAAAAACCCTGTTTAGCTGTAGGAATAGCTTTAGACAAAGTATATACATATTTTCATATTAAAAGCCTGCAACATGACCACTTACAAGTAATTTCAATTAATTGAATCTTTTTCAATTTGTTCACTGCTTTGCGTATGATAATTGTTGAGCAGAACGGCGACATAAATTTCTTTAAACACATTTGTATTCATGTAAGACAGCGCAAATGCCTTGAATGAAATGAAATTTGTTTTCTATTAATTTGATGATTCGTTTTTTCATGAATGTATAATATAATCTTGGTATATACACTCAAAAGAGAAATAAATCCATCCGTACTCAAATTAATCCGAAGCGGTATTAACAGTACGGTGTGTACGGATTTTTTTGAATCAAGTTAAGAAAAATTGATTAAAGTACGGATTTTCGCAAAAACCTTACCTTATCCATATTCAATCCCGAATTCGTACTTGAAATAAAGCAAAAGTGAAATTAGAAGGAGAATTTTGTTATGATTGATTTATTTACCCGTTTTACACCCTACAGAATTCCAATTATAAAACAACAGCATTATTCCCCATATGGTTTGTACTCTAAAAACCTAATGCACATATTTAACTGAAACTATAAGCTAAATGAGAACTCCTGCTTTCAATTTTACTTTTTAAACATGAAAATAAAGCGTTTTCGTCTTGTTCTGTTGTTTCTACCCACAACAAGCAAATCGTTATTTAACTACTTGTGTGGTGCTGCTGTAGTATCTACAACAAGTTATATGAGATTAAAACGTTCACTTTGTAATTTTACGCTCAAAAAGGCACTTCCAACGAAAAGTTTTATCTCTTTATCTCTTTACTTGGCTTTTACAATTTTATAACTATTTTAAGAAATTCCGGGATTGGCTATCGAAACTAGTCCTATTTAGGATTGATTCAAGTACGTTAAAGTGTTATTCGTTTTTAAAATTTTGAGTACGACTCGTACCTAGAGTAAGTATAAAGACTTAATTTATCACGAGTGTTTTTTTTCTGTGTATATAACGGGTGGTTAAGTTTTAAGGCCCGATGTTGAATGTGAACCACACCTAAACGTCAAGTTCTTTTCTGCATTTCATTTGACATTTCTCCATTTTAGACTAACTCAATTTAACCATGGAAAGATACACAATCCAGCATCGCGTTAAAGTTATTCAGGCTTATTATGAAAATGGCCGTTTAAATCAATTTATTCGTCGACATGTGCGTACAATCGGAAAAATCTGTCAAAAATTTGAGCAAACCGGGTCTGTAGGAGATGTGAAAACACCAGTGCATGCGTACAGCTCGTTCTGCAGAACATATTGCTGTTGTTCGCGGTAGTGTGGCTGAAGAGCCGTCAACCTCAACTCGTCGTCGTGCCCAACAATTGCACCTCTCACGCTCGTCGTTGATAAACATTAATCATAAAGACTTTCATTTACACGCTTACAAGGTGCAATTGACTCAAGAACTTAAACCTCTTTACTATTCCGAACGTCGTCAATAGTCAGAATGGTGGCAAGAAATGACAACAGTGGGTGATCAATTTTCAAAGAAAATCATCTTCAGTGATGATGCACAGTGGATTCGTCAATAAACAGAATTGCCCCATTTGGGCGAATGATAATCCAAGAGTGATTGTCGAAAAACCAATGCACCCACAAAGAGTGACTGCTTGGTGCGGTTTATGGACTCGCGGCATCATCGGACCGTGTTTTTTCCAAAATTAGGCCGGTCAGGCAGTTACTATGAATGGTGTTAGCTATCGTGAGATGATAACGGGATTTTATATGGCCCAATTGGGAAGATGTGGATGTGGATGATATGTGGTTTCAACAGGATTGTGCCACTTGCCACAGAGCTAACAAAACAATGGCTCTTTTGCGCGACAAATTCAATGGCCGTGTTATCTCACGTGTAGCGCTGTCAATTGGCCGCCAAGATCATGTGATTTGACACCGTTGGATTTCTTTCTTTGGCGTTTTTTGAGAAAAGCAATACGTCGATAAGCCAGCAACAATTCAAGAGCTAAAGGATGAGGTAATTTGGCACAGAACCTCCATTATGCCTCAGCGTCATCGAAAGCTTGGACCATCGGATGGAGGTGTGCCGCCATTTTCGCGGCGGCCATTTGGCCAATATTTTGTTCCATACATAATTGAACCATACCAATATTATCATAATAAAAAGATATGACAATAATTTCCTAAATAATTTGTTTTTATTCAAAATCAACCACCCTTTACATATATCTTGTTAAGATATGGATGAATAACAGATCTACAAATTTAAAAAAAAATTAATTTCGGAATTTTGTTTTTTTCTTCTAGATAGAATTTTGTGACATTATCTTGAAAATGGTTGAAAAAAGCATTAGTTGATTTAAAATTACACAAAAGGGCACAAAAGGGTAAATTTTGGGTGACAACGGTAACGCTTATATTCTTGTTTTAAAGAGGCCAAAAACTTTTTTTTTAATCGACCAAGGACCGTAACCGTTATTTGTTTTATTTAAAAAATAACTTTTTAAACATTATTTTATAAATTTTACTTTCGTTAAAAACTAAAATTTATTTCTCATGAGTTTTTATTCCTCAGAAATAGAGGTATTTCTTCATTTTTTTTTATTCCTCATAAACAAAAAATTATTTTTGAGTTTTATTTATTCCTCAGAAAATAAAAATTATATTTTTAGTTTTATTTTTTGCTAAGAAAATAACAGTAACATTTTTAATTTAATTTTCGTTTCGCATATAAAAAAAATATAATTTTCTGAACTAAAATTAATGTTAACCGATTTAAAAATAGTCTTATTTATTAAATTAAATAAATTTGATTTGATTCAATTTAAAAACAATTTTTTTCTAAGCAAAAAAAAATACTTTTATTTCTGATTAATAAATAAAAATCAGGCAAAAACTTTTGTTTTTGAAGCAAAACATGAAACTCTAAAAATATTTTTATTTCCTAAGGAATAAATAAAACTCAGAAAATAATCGCTAAAGATGATTTTGGTAATAAAACTTAAAAAATAAACATTAATGCATCTTAAGGTAGTCTATGTAACAAGTATTATCTTGGTGTACTCTTATGCACGTAGCTCTTCTCTTAGCTAAAATTTAAAAAATAATCGTTATTTGCATTCCCTGATTTATACAATTCTTTCTGTATTCAGATAAAAATCCCGCATGCATCCTTCATGGCGTTACAACAGTAAAATAAATAAAGTTATTGCTAACTCAATGTTTTTTTTTTTTTTGTCTTTTTATTTGTTTTCTAGTGGCCTTCTGTGCCTGGTACATAGTACAGCACTAAAAATTATACAGTTTTGGTAATTTAGTTAGAATTTATTCACTTTAGTGCTTCGCAAGCTTAAACAGGAAGTTATCCCACGCCTTCACATGACAATGGCTCTCATTTATTTAGATCACTTACCACAATAAAAAAAAATATTCTTATTGGGAATTACTATTTACCGTAACACTATAAAATAGAAACTTTTTTAACAATTTCCCCTAATAATAAGGAAGCTTTATTTTCCATCTCGTTCAAACAACACAATTTACACTTGGTAAAACTTATACGTTTTATTTGTTACAACTTTTGTAAAACTTTCAATTGTGATAAAAAATAATGTTTTAACTTTTAACATTTTATTTTAAGGGCAGTCATTATTGTTGGTTAATAAAGTTTTTTTTTATGAATTATACTCTGTGGGTATACTTTATTATTTCCTTTATATATTAAATTGTCCTTGGATACATAAAATTTTTTTTAGTTAAAATAAAAATATGATCTCATTTGATAGATGGTAGTAGTTATAAAGTTAAGGAAATTTCTTTTTCAGAAATGTTGCAAAATATTTAAGTACTTTTTATAAAATAAATTTTAATAAGAAGAAATTTCTTCATTAAAAACGAACAGAATCATTTACAAAAAATTCAATCGTCACAATGTGGTGCTTAAGCTACGTTCACACCTATTAAATATTTGACGTCCTACACGTAACCCCTAGTTTTATTAAAGAATTATTTGCTTTTCCTAAACGTTTGGCTAAATTAAATACCATTTAAGAGTTTCTTAATTACACTATACAATTCTCTTTTCACAAATAAAGTTTAGTAAACCAATAGATCTTGTCAAAAATGAAGCTAAAGTTTGATTAATTTATTGGTCACGCTTTTTTTGGATTTTTTTTATCAAATATTTGTTAGGTCTGAACATACCTTTAGAGTGTAAGCTGTGATATATGAGACTGATATGTACAGAATATATTGCTTTAAAGGACTCATACCTCGACATTTACAGGTTTTAAAGCCTATCTTCGTTAATTCCCCGTTTCTATTTTATCCAACTTTCCCTTTTTCTCACACGTGTAATAACCCTACGTTTCCACAAGCAAGTAATTACTTGCAAGTATCAACGAAAAATCGAGGAAACAGCCGATTGGCTCAAAGTACAACAATTGTGTGAATGTTAGTGAAAAAGTGTGAGTGTATTGAGTTTTTCGAACTTGCACTTGCATGGGGTTACAATGGTTGGTTTTATGTATTTTTGAAAGCTGGAATAGCTTGTAAGTAGTTAAGTTAGTTAAGTTTTTGTCAGCTTTTCACCGGTTGTAAGTATTTTGTTTACTCCATTTATTATACCTATACAAAGTCAGTACAAAGAGGATGAAATACATTTATTTTGCACAGCCACTCCGACTTTAGAGCGCTATTGATACCTTAATTCTGGCTGTTAAGTTTGAGGACTATTTAACCTTCCTTTAATAGCATGCGGTCTGTGAGACCGACTTATCGAATTTTAATTTGTTTTATTATGAACTAAGACCACGAATGTATTATGATTTCTGTTAGCTACATCATTCTAAATAAACTTCAACTAAGAGCGGTTTCAAAGTTTATAAGCGCAAGACATGTGTGCGCAGCATTATTTGGTCTGCGTGAATGAAGTTTTTAATTGAAATTTATTCTTTTATGTTTTTTATCTCTTAAGAATTTAACCATATTTTACTTTTGCTTATATAAAAAAAACATACACTTCTTAAAGTAAATCGGGCTTTGTTTAATTTTGTTTAAGCAAATATAAAGTTATATTGACACTGCTAATATCGGTCTTATAGACCGAGAGCGAGGATACGTGCTTCATATTTTGACGTTAGTCTAGGATGGTTAAAGACACAGCATGAAATTACTCTTCTGCATTCCTTGGGTCAATATGAATCAATTATACTTATCAACTCACTTCTTTTTTATATTGATGACATCGTATCGACCTAAAATATTTTTTTAATCCTAAAAAGGAAAGGAAATGACTATTAAAGGTCGTTTTACACTATCACACAAGTCTTAAGCTTCGTTTACAATCAAAAACATTTACACTTGGTGTTCATCATAGAGCAACAAATTCTTTTGCAACCACACACATTTTGCAATAAGAAACCGTTTGCAAATTTTAGCAACAACAATATTATGCATTTATTATTATTTTTTACAACATTTTGTTAAAATTTTCATTCAAAACTTAATAAAATTACTTTAAACGTCAGAAACAATTTCATACAAATTGTTGCTGAAGTTCTAGTTGACTCAACTTTACTTACATTTTTAAAAAAATTTTATTTACATTTTTGTTCTAAAAATGAAAGGAAAATATATGAAATAATTTACGAAGAAAAAAGATAGAAGAAAAACGAAATTGTTTCTCTGATTGTGAACGAAGCTTTATTTACTTTGACGAAAATGGTTCTCTGATCAGATTAGTGTTTGAAATTTTTCAAAAAACAATAACAACTTATCGTGGCAGGGTTGTATTTCTTTTAAATACGTAAAACTTGTGTGAAAATGTAAAGCTGCTGTTAGTAGCATTAAGTAAAAAAGTTTTTTTGTTTTTCGTTTACATAAAAAAAATAAGTTCTATTATGTTGTTTTATTATTATACTAAAAAAAAAAAAAAAAATATATTATACAAAAAAACTGTAAAGCGAATAAGAATTATAAACATAACACCAACAATAAACAGTGAGTTCATCTCTTCTTACATTGTCCTACAATTGGTTGGTTTTTTCTGACTCCAATTCTAGTGTAAGTAAGTTCTAAAATCTTTGAAAAAAAGTTTCCTGATGATCTGGCCTAAGCCTGGCCGCTCCGGTACAAAGACAATATTAATTTCTTTATATCTGGAGAGTGATCACATTAAAAGTTTTTTTAGTTTCAAACAAAAAGTTTGGGTTTCAATACAAAACTTACTTACTTACTTAAATGGCTATTACAGAACGTTTGTTCCTGTAACCGAACGAAGAATATTCTTCCATGCGCCTCAATCTTCCGCGCTCCTTCTCCAATTTATTACACTAAGCTATGAAATGTCTTCCTCCACCTGATCTTTCCATCGGAGTTTTGGTCTTTCAATACAAAACATTTGTCAAAAAGTGGGCTGGATTTAGTAAGGGGGCGTGGCACCTAAGATACAAAACACTTTAAATTTATGTTTATATGGATAATGGTATCAGTAAAAGAATACATAAGATCTATTTTAAAAAAAAAATACAAATTTTATTTTAATAGGTAAAGCAAATGACATCTCAGCAAGATTTAAATTTAGGGTTGGTTTTGTAAAATCTTGTTTATTTCATTTTCATAAAAACTACAAATCCTCGGATAGAAAGCACATATTGACCGGTTAATATCATAAGCAAATACAGTTTGATATATAAAAACAAAAAAACAATTTAAGGATTTTTATCAAAATAATTTTTATTAAAAAAAAACTTAAAATACCGTATTGTTTTGTATAAAACGGAACAAATTATCCCTACCCTGGCAAGTTGTGTAGGAAAACATCTGTTTGACCATATTTTTCTCTTTTTTACAATTCAAATATTAATTTTATTATTTATTTTGTACCCTTCTTCCCCGTTGCTTTATATCCTGTGTCGCCCATAAAACACAAAATTCTCAAAAAAAATGTATGTAATTGTTTCTGTAATTTAATAAAATGTTTTACAAATAATTTGAAAGAATCGTGTGCGTGACAAAAAAATATTCGATTAAAAAATTTTTATTGTCTGGTGTTAAACAGATGAGAGTGATTTGTGGGTAACAACGGAATTTATTGACCATTAATTTAAGTTATTTTTTCTTGTTTTTGTAGAACTTTAGCAACACTAAATTATTTTAATAGAAGTTAAATACACACTTAACTCTTGCAGAAAAGTTCTTTTATATACTAATTTGAAAACATTTAATAACATTTAATTGTAATTAATTGAAAAAGTATTTTATAGCAAAAAACCATTAGAAAGAATTATTTTCAAGCATTCTCGAGAAATTAAATTTTTAATTAACAGCATTTATTTTGTAATTTAAAACAATTTTTATAAATATTTAATTGACACTGTAAAAACTTTTTCAATTTTATAGAATTTTTTTATGTGCACATAAATTTCGTATTGAAATAAATTCATTTTGTCCATTCCTTTAATGGATTAAATAATTTTATTTATTTATTTATTTCTGTTGCCTGTTTTGTAGTTAAATTTTGTTTGCATGTTGTAGTCATGTGAAATGGAGTGAAATTACGGAACTAAAAGCCAAAATTATATGCCACAAGAGTATGCAAAGTTGTAAAATTAAATGACACCTTCTACATATATTTTGATTAGTAAGTGTAGCGTTTTGCAACACTGGAACAGATACGAGTACATACAGACCCACACCATCAAATACTTTCCCATATTTACGTGGTTTGTTGCCAGCATTTGTAACAACGTTTTCATTGTTGTTTTACAAAATGTTAAATTATACACTTTATTTTAACTCTGGCAGCAGCACCAGCGGCAGAACAAGAAGAAAGGAAGATAGATAACAAAAAAATAAAAAATATAAAACTAAACACCCCGGGCTTTACTGACCATAAAGTGAAATAAATGAAATATTTTCGAATGCAGAGTTATAACCAGAGAATTGAAACTATAATAAAATTGTGTCGTTGTTAGTTTATTGTTAAAGTATGAGTTAATGGCTAACAAAATTTTTCACAAACGTCATAGTTAATGTTGTAAACTAAAACGGCTAAAACTGAATATATTTTAAGGGTAAGTTACGACAAGTTTTCTAAGTGTCCCCCTAGTATCACTCAAAACTATTTATAAATAACGACTGGTAATAAAAATGTGTTAAAATCCTTTCTGCGGTACTAAAAAAACAACGACATTTCTTTTTCGTACAGTGCCAGCCAGTTATTTATCCTTAGGAAAGCACCAAATGAATGTATTCATTTAACACATGTTACAAGTACATTTACAAACTATATCCTTAGTTAATTAGCCAAGCCCTACACCATTTTTCATTGAAAATGAGAAAATTCTAGATGAAAATGAAAAAATTCCAAATGAAATTGAGAAAATTCCAAATGAAATTGATAAATTTTAATTTGAACTTGAGAAAATTCCAAATGAAATTGAGAAATTTTAATTTTTAATTGATAAAATTAAATTATGTATATAATTTTTATTATATTCATACAACAAACATACATAACTGACATAAGGATCGAAAAAAATTAAAATAAATACAAATCGCAGTATTATTGACCAACAGGCATATCTTCCAAATCCAGAGCAGATTGGTAAAACGTTGTAGTATGTTGTATGGCTCATCTTTGTTAAACGTTTGACCAATTAATTTCAATTTATAAGGGGAAAAGTATGCTTTTGAAAATGCATACATACATATGCCACAGAATACAGCAGAGAATTTAAAGCTAATATATTATTTGACTAAATAACATGGAGTTTAAAGACAATTGTGTTATATGTTTAATAAGCATGGCGCGCGGTGAAATAAAACGACTCATTCCGTGTCGTCACTAATTTCATGAAAAATGTATAACTCGGGTTATATTGATTTGTCCTATATGTAGAAGTGAAGTAGAAGGTAAGTGTGGAATGTGATATAATGCATGACGATATATATATGTATATATACAATAAAATGCTTTTAACTTCTATATACTAACCTTCGTAGAGTCGGAACGCATTACACGAAAAAAGTACAAAACTTATTCCAATACGGATCGTCATCGTATTATCGATGCAGCTAATAAAGGAATGGACTGGGTCGAACTGGCTTCATCTTTGAATATTTGTTATACAACTGCCCATCGATGGATTACCCAATCAAATGTAATACCTAACCAAAGAGGTGGTAAAAAGCCACGGTCCTTAGATTATGAAGAAGTGAATACTATTCTAACTTGGGTAGGAGAAAGACCAGAAATAACACTTCGTGAAATTGTCGAAAAAATAAATTTGCAGTTTAATAAACAAGTTTCGATCACAACTGTGGGAAATACTTTGCACGGACAAATGTATTCCATAAAGGCTGTTCATATGCAACCCATATCAGTGAACAGTCAACTAAATAAAGAAAAACGTTCAGCATATGCACGCAAAATTAACGAATTTGTCTGATCTGGAAAACAAGTGGTCTGCATAGACGAAACCAATTTTAGCTTATTTTGTCGTAGAAAACATGGTTGGTCTCGAGTTGGTCTGCGCGCAGTGCAGTCAACCCCTACATCCCGTGGTCCAAACATACACTTTATTGGTGCAATTAGTACATCAGGAATTAATCAAATGGATACCCGGAGGGGTTCGTTTAGTGCTGTCAGCGCAAATGAATAAATCACAAGTGTTTTTCGTAGATGGGAAGAGTTGGGAAATGAATTATCAGAACTCGTATTGGTATGTGACAATGCACCATGCTACAGTCGGCTACAAATTATTTTTGACAACTCTCCAGCTACGCTCCTGCGATTGAGCCTCTATTCACCGATGCTTAACCCTATTGAAAGTATTTGGTCAAAAATAAAAAATATGGTGAAATCAAAGATGAATGAACCGAACGTAATTCCCCCCCATGTAGGAGAACAGAGGCTTGTCTTTTAAGAACAGGTGATTAATACTTCTAAGACATGAATAACTACTGGAGATTGTAGTAGAGCCATACAACATACTACAACGTTTTACCAATCTGCTCTGGATCTGGAAGATATGCCTGTTGGTCAATAATAATGTTTGTTGTATGAATATAATAAAAATTATATACATAATTCAATTTTATCAATTAGAAATTAAAATTTCTCAATTTCATTTGGAATTTTCTTAATTTCAAATTAAAATTTATCAATTTCATTTGGAATTTTCTCAATTTCAAATTAAAATTTCCCAATTTCATATGGAATTTTCTCAATTTCAAATTGAAATTCTCATTTTCAATTGGAATTTTCTCAATTTCAAATTGAAATTCTCATTTTCATTTGGAATTTTCTCATTTTCAATGAAAAATGGTGTAGTACGAAGCCTTAAATTTATATTCTCAATAGAAAAAGAATCTTTGTTATTAAATTAAAATAATAACGTGTATTTGTAGCAATTTGTCAAACTCTGTTAACATATACTTTTGGCTTTAAATACCTTTGCAAAAGAAAATCTAATGTAGTGAACTTACACGACTTAAGGGACGTGACACGACCGGCAAATATCTAATGCAGTAATAAATTTTTTTGTTTATGGCACGTACCTTCATCATTGTTACACCAAAATTATAAAAAAGTTTATAAACAACCTGATAACAAAGTCAGTCTGGGTTCACACAATGAAAGTTTTCTTTTAAGAAGTCTGAGCTAATTGTTGATTGGGAAAGAGAACATGCTATTCTTCTCTCCGCTCTCACCAATACACTCAGAATTTTTGGAAGAAAACCTCATAGTGTGAACCCAGACTAACTGCGTTATCTGGTCGTTTCTGACGAATACAATTAGAAAAGAATGGTTAGAACGTTGAAATGTTTCTCTTTATGTATGTATCTCTCAATATATAGCTTATTTATTTACAACAATGGGTCTAATAGAATTATTTTTATATGATTATGATTGATCATAACGATTTGGTTTTTTTCGTTTAGAACAACAAAAAAATCTAAAAATAATTAAGGTCATAACATATTTTTGCTTTGATAATATATATGCAAGTGCACGGCTTAAAAAAACTGAACTGGCAACTTGCTTTATTTTTTTTTTTTCTTGCGAAAGCAATAAAGCAATTTGTTGGGAGAATTCCAACCAATTGTAGTGGGGAATGCAAGAAAAGATAAACTCACTGTTTATTGTTGGTATTTTGTTTGAGCTTTGATATCGTTGCAAATAGGACTTTTTGAGTGTTTGTAATTCTCATTGAATCTGCAGTTTTGTTTGTTAATATCTTTGGCTTTTCTTAAAACTTTTGGCGGAATGCGCATAGAAACTAGCATATCCCCCAACAATAAATTTCGGTGTTTTTATTAAGAATAAAAACAAAATCTTACTAATTTTGTAAAAAATTATAACTTATTATAGCAATAAACACGACCTCAATTTAATTGGCTTCGACCGCAGCATATAATTATCTCTAATTTTGGATTTCTTTACAGTTTTAATTTTGTAAAGCAATTATTGAAAAATTTAAGAGCAAAGTGGAATTTTTAATGTTTTTAAGCATTTATCATGAAAATGCTTTTCACTGAGATTGAGAATTGTGGTATTTTTTTATTCAAAGAGGTCGATGTTTCTAAGTTCACTGTTTTAAGAACTTTTTAATATACATTAATGCTAAATTTGATTATGATATCTATATTCATGTAAGATTTATAGAATGTCAAAACTTAAAATGACTATGTTTTCGCTCATTTTGAAAGCACTTTCATTCATTTACACTAGAGAAATAATAACTTAAATGTTTGACATTCCATGAATCTGACATCAATAGAGATATAACAATGAAATTTTGAAGTTATGTAGATCGAAAAGATCTTAAAACAGTGGACTTAAAAGTTTCACCAATTTTGATTGAGAAATGTCCCAAATTCCTAATTCCGGAAAAATGCTTTAAAAAAATGAATGGCATATAAGCAAACATTACAGCTTTAATTTTATAAAAATCGGTGTTTTGAATTACTAGAATTTTTTACTTTAATAAATTTTTTTATCAAAAAGTAATTTCAATTTTTGGGAATATTGAAATTATTGATAAAAACACTTGAAATTTATTGTTGATGGGATAAGCTATTCCTATGCGCATTTCACTGGTTGCTTAGGCCAGATCATCAGGAAACTTCATCCATAAAGATTTTAGAAAAACTAAAGATATTAAACCAAATAAAACTGTTAAGCGTATAAGACTTATAGCAACAGTTCTACTTGTAATAATATCAAAGCTTAAACAAAACACATCAACAATAAACAGTGGGTTTATCTCATCTTACATTCCCCACTACAATTAGTTGAAATTCTCTCAACATTAATTGTAGTTGTAAGTAGGTTAAGAAAAACAAAATAAAATAAAAACAACAACTTTACAAAAGATGTTGTCAATTAAGTGTTTTTTTAGGCCGTGCACTTGCCTGTTTATTATCAAAAAGTAATTTCAATTTTTGGGAATACAAAATTTTAATTTCAAAAGATTTTGTTATTCGTGCTTAATTCCCAGTTTTCATTATTGATAAAAACACTTGAAATTTATTGTTGATGGGATAAGCTATTCCTATGCGCATTTCACTGGTTGCTTAGGCCAGATCATCAGGAAACTTCATCCATAAAGATTTTAGAAAAACTAAAGATATTAAACCAAATAAAACTGTTAAGCGTATAAAACTTATAGCAACAGTTTGAAAAATTTGATTTTTTTTGGATAGGGCATGTGGGAGAAACAAATCGTCAGCTCATAATTGGTTTGGCGCATATGCCAAAAAGTCGGAGTGGGAAAAAAACACGAAGAAGTTTTACATGAAGATTTCTCAAAATGTATACGATAGCATTTTTTATATTTTCTTCGCTACTTCCGGCATATGTTTTAAAGAAAAATTTAAATTTTGGTCAACTTTCATGAATGAAGTTAGAAGTTAAGAGTATTTTATTGAAACTGAAAAATATTATTTTGTGCCACATATACCACTTTTCTAAAAAAAATTTTAAAAAGTAGCTTTTTGTTTTGCATGTATACTTAATGCTATGCATTGCATAACCGGAAACCCGTGTGCCCACTAGCAACTTTAAACGTTTCTAGTTGCAAAACTAATAGACTATTGAAAAATCCAGGAAATTCCCTTATGAAATTCGGTTCCATAACTATAAAGGCCTAACCATAATTTGCATAGCCTTGTTTAACCTGCTGTCAAAAATTAACAAATAGTCTCTGGAATGTATTTAAACCAGTGTTCCAAAATTAGCAGAACATTATTTAGCGTTCGGGCTACACACCCAGGAACGATATCTATATTTAAAATGTTTGTATAGACAAACACAACCCTTAATACCGTTCGTAACTATTTTCAAGAAAGAGCCGAACATTATATAGTATTCTGTTCTTCGTTAAAAAACAGAACAATTGAAGTGTTACTGTAGTCAAACATTATATTTTATCAAAGTTATTTACGGGAATACAAAATTTATCATTAATACGATTTCTGTATGACGTGCTAAATTCCCAATTTTTCATATTTGATAAATACACTGAAATTTATTGTTGAGGGAAAGCTAGCTTCTATGCGCTATATATATATAATATGCTATAATGTTTCTTTTTTACGTTGATAAAGAAATGAACAAACAAAAAGTTTCAGCAACTACCGCAGCACGAACAGCTTGTGTGTAAATTGTGTATATGTTTTGTTTGTGTAAAATTATTTTTTTGACTTTTTGTTTTTTTCGTATGTGCATTTTGTTTTTGTAAAAAATATTTGTTTTTTTTTTAAACCAGCCAAAAGGGACGAACATAAAAGAGCCGAACCGAACACAATGAAGTTTGTGGTTTTTTAAAAAAACCGAACGGAATTAAATACTCTCATCTTTTTGTTGATTGGATAAGAACAGTATTATTTTTGTGTTCAAAAGATGACAAACAGTATTAGCGTTTGTGTTTTCCAAAAATCTAACGAACCGAACACTAAGGAACGATTTTTAGTGTTTATTTTCGAACACTGATTTAAACGAACAAAAACCAAATCAGAAAACATTTGATTCCGTAAGGAATGTGCAATCCGTTTCGCACATTGCTTAAGTAAATGACGGTTTCATAAAACTTAACAAAAACTTTCCTGAAGTTATTATGGCTTGCCTCATATGATTTACATGTATTCGCACATTTGCTTAAGCCAACTTAAGCATATTACGGTTAGGCCTTAAGCTTCCAAAGATGACACCTGATGACGCAAACACATAACCGGGGTACCGGTGTACCCAATAGTTTTTATATGAAAAAATTAGCAAACAAGAGGCTGTTCAAAGTTTTTTTTATTAAATATATTAAATTATTTCATTAATTTTTCTTTAATTTTAATTTTAAGATTCTTTTTGAAGGTTCTAAAGTCTCTTTAACCCCTTTTCACCCTAAAAAGTTCTTTTCTTCTGAAATTAGGAACTAACTAAAATATATAACCTGGGGAAATATTTTATAACACATCGGGAATTAATGATTCAGTGATGTAACGAACCATTTCATAAAGACAATATAAAAAAAAATAACTTGAAAAGAGCAAAATTGCAAAAAATCATAAAATTTTCAATGAAGTTTAAACTTTTTTCCCTGTAACTCTGTCATTTCTTGACCAATCTTCACTAGCAACCCAATGCTATTTTAGTAATAGAAATAGATAATCCGTTTTATATTTTTGAAGATATTTGCATTTAAGTGACATTATCTTTTTAAAAAGCACCAAAAACGGTTATTTTGGAATATCTCGAAAACTGTTCTATTTTTGAGCATTCTGACTTCATATTCGGATTCATTCAATTCAATTTTACATAAAGATTAGGTGTCAAATACATTTGGTCAAAAAACTGTCACATAGTGATATTTGCTTCCAGCAACGTACCACACCCACAATTACCAATATTTCAATCCAGATTTTTGGATACCTTAGTTCTGAGATGTTTGCTATTGAATGGCATTAACATTTTTGAAATCGGCGATATAAAAGAAATTGGACTTTTGGCCGTTGAAATTCAATTTTCAGCCACACTGTGCTGAAGATGCAGGAAATGCAATCATTCTTTCGCTGCTCTGTTTTATTTTTTGTCCAAGTTCTTGCAGTTGTTTTATTTGCTTTTCTCAACGGAAATGAAATGAGTTTTATGGCTATAGTTATTACTATTATTATTGTGTTTTTTTACTGCAATTTTTTGTTTTGCAGTTTTTATTCTACCGTTGGACATGCAAAAGGATGTATGTACATATGTAGTAGGTGCTTTTCTAGGCGGACTCTTTATAATTTGTTGAAATGTTATGTTTATGACCTGACTGTTGCCATTCCGTGCTCATATTTCAGGTAATTTTTCATTTCTGTCCTCTTTACGGTTCCCAAATGGGTTCCTAGCGATCCCTAATAGGGTTTTTGTTGTCGGGAGGAGGCGGGAAGACAAAAGCTTAATGGCCAAGTCTATTTTATTCTTTTAAGGAAGGTATTTTTCCTCACCTTTTATAATCAAATAACGTTTGGGTTTAAAAAAGAAACAACTATTAATTTTCTCGGAGTCCGCATAGCAAAAAAACATAGGGAACCACTGCACTATTAGGTGACCGGTCATTAAATATGAACGTGAACACAAAATCATGTTTGCACTTTAATATAAATGAATTTTTAATGCTCACTAAAGAAACAGATTTGAGCTTCATTAAAAAAATAATATGTAGAGCATAATAGTTGTAAAAAGCATTCAACATTTCAAAAAGGTTGGCTCAATACAAGTTAATGCTGCATATTTGAAGGCTGATCTAAATGAAATACTCTCTCTATTAAATAGGTTTAGATTGCGTTTGTTTTTATTTCTGCAGTTAATAGCTATTTTAACAAAAGAATTTTGTAGTTTATTTCATCACAAAACTATATAAAACGATTTACAAATGAAGAAACAAAACAGGCGAGTTTGTAAGTATGAATCAGTGTTGCCAGAAGTTGGGAAAAATCCTTGTGTGTATAAACGTCTCTTTGTATGGATTTGTGTAGGAAAAAACTTTTTTGATGTGCAGTAAAAAATTTATTTTTATTAACTTCTTTGGTAGTTTTTGGCTTATTTAATGGCAACACAGGTATGTATTTTTGTATTGTATTATTTTGACGACATTGGCGTCAACGATTTGTGCACGACTTGTCCTCTATCACTTAGGATTTGGAAGGCAATTTTGAGGAAAATGTCGTGAACGACAAAATACTCGACATTGTCTTCTAAAGAAGTTTATAAACGACGACATGACCGACATTGCCTTTCTAGTTGTCTTTTAAACAAGCCTATCCACGAAAACATGATCGACATTGTCTTGTAAGGTGCCTTATATCAACGCCTACATATAAACGACAGTATGAGCGACAGCGTCTTGCAAGGTGTCCTCTATCAACAACTATACACGACATGAAGAGCGACAATATATTTCTTTGTGTCGGGCACGATTTTCGCGACACTTGTTTGAAAATGTCGTTTACGATTTGTTTTGGCTGTCCCTCACATGTCCTACAGGAATTAACACTGTCGTGCATCCGTCTTCAAGGGTGTCCTAAAGACGTGGCCAACTGGTATGCTTATATCTCTGTAGTTGTCTATACGTTTACCTATGTTTTTATAGCTACTTACATTTTACACAAAAAAAAACCATTATTAGAATATAAATAGCAATAAACATATAGTTTTACATACTTTTAGGTACTCCGACCTCTTATAGACTTTATTGTTTTAATGACACACATAAACCGCAGAGTTTGTTAAAAATGTTAAAAACAAAATCAAACAAAAGTGGGACACAAAAAAAAATCGCCCTTAATAGCAGAAATATAAAAATCTCATTTGAATGTCGCTTGTTAAGTTTCCCAAAAAAAAAAACAAAAAGTGGGCGGTCGGTATGATGTAGACTTTTTATTTTGTGGTTTATTAAGGCAATAAAGCACAAAACATTTTTGTTTCGGTTTTAGGCAAGAATTTCTGTTTTGAAGTTTCACATTCAACATATGCCCACAGTTTTCTCTTAAATTGTATGTCTGAAGACCACACAGAAGCTGAATGATACAAAAATTTTATTTATTACAATTTTTAATGTTTAAGCATAAATTATGATATGATAATAATAAATGGCGTTGTGGCACGCACACATAACCACAAATACACTTAAAGCTAAAAGCCATAGCATAATTTTAGGCCTATTAATATCATCAGTTAATTTACGATAATAGAGTGCTATAGAAAACCTATTAATTCAGGTAAATTACCTAAAGATTTGCTTTTGTTAAAGGTCTGACCGCATTAATTAACGCTGGTTGTCTCTTCCGCTACAGTAGCAGCTATCGAGCATTATAATTAAAGACATTTTTCTTTTAATTTGGTTTCACCTTTTCATATTCTTGCCAAAAGAAAAGTCAAAGATTATTAGGATAGAGAAATAAAATTGCTTAGAAAAGTCGATAATTATAGGTAAAATGACAATAGAAAGCAGAAACTTTTTATCTTTTCTTATTGCCAAGTATTATATTTTTTTAATTAAATAGAGATTAGGGATGTGAAATAACAATTGGAGAATTGCGGATCAAATTTGTTAAAATTATCTTCTTTTTTAATTAAAGGTTTTAAAAAATCAGTTCTAATTAAAAATGCAAATTTGAGCGGACATTTTAAGAAGCAATTTTTTTTTTTTTTTTTGCTTTTACATACATGTATGCATTTTACAGTGGGAAATTTGACTGCTGAATACAAATCGTGTAAAAGTGCCTTAAGGAGAACTAAAGTGTGTTTTTTATAGAGTGACACAAGTTTAAATCATAATAAAACATGAAAATATATTTTTAATATCAATGAAACGGGCTGGAACACTAATTTTCAACAACTTTTCGCAGCATTTGGGGCCGTAATTCGCCGATAACTCTTCGAATGTTGGTTTCCAGGTGTTTAATGTCTTGTGGTTTATCGACGTAGACAAGTGACTTAACAATGTCATTTCTTTTTATAACGATAATATTGGTATGGTCAATTAGGTATGGAACAAAATATCGGCCAAATGGCCGCGGCGACCTGAGGCATAATTGAGGTTATATGCCGTTAATGTGCCGAATTATCTTATCCTTTAGCTTTTGAATTGTTACTGGCTTATCGACGTACACCTTTTCTTTCAAATAACCCAAAGAAAGAAGTCCAACGGTGTCAAATCACATGATCTTGGCAGCCAATTGACGGCCATTGAATTTGTCGCGCAAAAGTGCTATTGTTTCTTTAGCTGTGTGGCAAGTGGCACCGTCCTGTAAGACCACATATCATCCACATCCATATCTTCCAATTCGGGCCAAAAAAAGTTCGTTATCATCTCACGATAGCGAACACCATTCAAAGTAACTGCCTGACCGGCCTCATTTTGGACAAATACAAATAAGGGGGCCAGCTCATAAACCCCACCAAACTGTCACTCTTTGTGGGTGCATTGGTTTTTCGAGAATCACTCTGAGATTATCATTCGCCCAAATGCGGCAATTCTGCTTATTGACGAATCCACTGAGGTGAAATGTGCCTCATCATGAAGATGATTTTCTTCCATATGCATGATATGCATTTTTATTTGAACGCCCATTTTCGTAATAAGCCTTAATAACTTTAACGCGTTGCTCGATTATGTATCTTTCCATGGTTCAAATTGAGTAAGTCTGAAATTGAGAAATCTGAAATGAAATGCAGAAAAAAAGTTGACGTCTCGGCGTGGCTCACATTCAACATCGGCCCTTAAAATTTAGCCACCCGTTAATTGTTCACATATGTAAAGTAGACTGGATCTTATTTTCTGACTTCAAAATTTTTAAAGCAGACCCTCTTAATTTTTTTTTTTTTGCAAAATATTAGAACATTTTTGGAGTCGGAGTCGCGAGTTTTTGTATGTACTTCGAAACCGACTCCGGTACAAAAATCTCAACTACGACTCTTCTACTCCGAATCCGACTCCACAGCCCTGGTGTTAACGCATATTTCACATTTTCTATATCTTCCATGCATTTTACCTACATTAATGTTTGTCAATGTAAAAATCCTTTAAGCCAGAAATAGAACTGTTGTTTTTGAAGGACTTTAAAATTATTAAACTTTTTTTTATTTTGACAAAATCCCTTTTTTCACGAAACAATTTCCGAAAAAATACCCAATTGAATAAATCAACACAAAAGGCTTAAGGCCCAGCTGTAATATGCTTAAGTTGGCTTAAGCAATGGTGCGAATACATGAGATTTATATGAGTTGAACCGTTTTAAACTTAAGAAAACTTTTTGGTTAATTTTATGAAACTGGCATTTGCTTAAGCAAAGTACGAAACAGATCGCACTTTCCGCACTTTTATATGCTTTTTTTTAATTTTTTTTTTTTGTTATTTTTTGACAGTAGCTTATGCATATTATAGTTGGGCCTTTAAGGGAAAAAAAAAGATAAATCATGATTTTAAAGCATTTACAGTTAAAAGCCTGAACATACAACAATTGAAATAAAAAACAAACATTTTACAAAAAAAAAAAAAAAAACTAAAAAAAAAATTATGTAAAACAACTAGAAAAAAAACATAAAACAAAGAATTTATTTTCGTGCTTATAAGAATGCTTTAGAAAAAGTTTATTTATTGTACACATTCTTACGTTCAGCCATCCGCCCCAAAACTATACTACATTTAGTCATATTTATTACTTACAAACAGCAATCATTTACACACATGCATACATAAATATGTATGTATGTATGTGCGTATAAAAGTATAAATGGAATAAAATAAGAAGAAAAGCAAGAATTCATATTGAGAAATACTTTCAACAATAATTTGCATACAATTTCACGATGTTGTACGTGCATGCATAAATATGTTTGGTAATGCTATGAAATGGCATTTTAATGGTTTTTCCACTTGGCACTTTTTCTTCTTCTTCTTTTGCTTCATCTAAGGGCTTCTTTTATTTTTAATAATGGCAAAAAAAGAAAACAAATAAGTTTTCTTTTCTTTATGCCCCTTATAGATTGTTAACGTAAGTTTTTAGGCGCTTACAAATTGTCGCCATAGTTTTTATTTGAGCTGTTTACCATTCTTAAGAGTGTTTGAATGGAAAGTATCTTAGGGAGAATAAATATGTAAATGTATGCGTATTAGTGCTGGCAACGTCTTGAGTAGTGGGTACAATGGATTGAGTATTTGCACTTTACTTGACTACTCAATGCTTTCAGAGTTGTGTTTTTTTAGCAAAGTTAAGTGAAAAAATTAAACTACGCTTTTTTAAAGTTAAACTTTCTTTTAAAATAACACAATACTACCAAACAATACATCTGCAAAATTTTTACCAATCGTGAAAAAAGCTAACAATAAAAGAAAAGAACGCAATTACAAGGAAAATTATAAAAAAATTTACTATTTGTAAAAAAATATAATAAAAAAGGCACGTGAAATTTTAATTTGAAATAAAATGTATTGAGTTAAGAAATTTCCAGCACTTATACGTATCGGGAATGAGTGTTTTTATTAGGCAAAAATTCTGTGAAATTCATGTGAGTAATATTTTCCAAACTCCTTGAAATTTTCGCCATAACATTTAAGATTTTGCAACATTAAATTGTCTTTTGAAAGAAAAGAAAAATACTTTTTCAACGTGACCAAATGAAGATACATCTGGGCGAAATTTGAGGAGCTGGGTACCTTGCATCGCTTGTCAAGATAGGATCTTTAAAGCAATTTATCAGCGTTCCTCAAAGCAGCAGGTTGTAGTTGTCAAATTTTCTGCTTACTTGGGCCAGTTTATCGTGGGAATAATTTTGTTTTAATCTGTATTATGTATGGTATCGTTAGTAATGTAGGTTTAAAACAAAGTGGTGAGGCAGCCAACACCATACGCGAGACACATAATTTTTTCAGGATATTCTACTGTATGCCTTCTCACTAATGCTGACTGATCTGACTGTGCTCAGGTCTCGGTTAGTTTGCTTCTTGCGAGAAATACTTACTGTCTTTCAGGGTGATTGTCTATGCGGAAGCCTTGCATTTCACTGAAAATATACTATCGGGGTGCAAGTGGTAGTTTTGGTTTGAGTGCAAAGTCGCAGGTAGAGAGTTCATGAACATTAACATTTCTCCACCGATGTTCATGGCTTATGGCTTATTTTATTCGCAATATAACTGTAAAATTGTAATATTTTCTGTCTTTAATTTTTTTTTATAAATTAAAAAAATAACATTAATTTTGCACTAAAAAAAATTACCGCCACTAATTTCTGAATATCTCTGTGAAAAATATAAAAAAAACTGTTGTTGAGAAGACTTGAAGAGAATTTTATTCCAAATTCATTCTATTTGCTGGTAATTTATTCCCAATCAGACAAATCGTTTTCAAGTTACAATGAAATGGAGAAGCTTGAATGCCTTAGAGCAGTCACCATAAAGGTCATACCCATAAAATAAAATCTGTGCCTGATAGATGAATTAAAAACGGATTTAGTTTTAGCCCTATTTACAGTGTACAAACTTTAATTTAAGGGCTCGAAAATGTTCCTTTTGCTTGCAGACTAGTGTTTTATAAACAAGAGTCTGCTAGTTAAATTGATTCGATTACTTGTAGGGCGGATTCTACATGATTTGTTAATTTGGCTTAAATGTTCTATTATTTTATTTAAAAAAATCAAGTTGAATCGGATTTTTTTTATTCCTTTAAAAATGAATTAAAATTGTAACAAAAAAATTGTTACAAGAAAATTTTTGATAACTAATAAGCATGTGGCAGTGTGAATTGAACTGAACTGGCAAAATAAAATAAAGTAATTTGTTTTTATATATGTTTTTCTCTACCCACTACCACTGCATTTAGAGTTGACAAAAAATCAACCAATTGTAGTCGGGATTGTAAGAAACTCACTGTGTATTGTTGTTGTTTTTGTTTAAGCTTTGATATTGTTACAAGCAAAACTGGGGCTTATAATTCTTATTCGCTTAACAGTTTTATTTGTTTAATATCTTTAGTTTTTCTTAAATCTTTGGATGAAGTTTATTGACGATCTGGTCAGGAACCGGCAACCGGTGAAATGAGGATAGGAATAGCTTATACCATCAACAACAAATTTCAGTTTATCAATAGTATTAAATAATTTAGCTAATTTTGCTGCCAGCCGCTCCCAGTACATGGTAGTTAAGCTAAATCAACTATAAATATACTTAAAGCTAAACCATAACTGTCTTATGCAAAAAAAGTAAAAGTTCACGTTGGTTAACCGACGGGTTTTTGAGATGTGGAGTAAGTTTAAACTTAGTTTAACGTACTCTGAAACTCGAATTTTTCCGGTGAAATGTGATTATTTTAATTTCATTAAGGACCACAATTTTAAGCAAAACTAATCTGTTCCGTCAAAATTGTGTATACAAACTTGGTAATGGCGGCACAAACATGGTTTTAGATTAAGTAAACCTAGTTTAACTGAGATCTCAAAAACCCAGCCTAAACAAAGCTGAAGTGTATGTTGGTTAAATTAACTGAACTTTAACCTTTTTTTGCATAAGAAAGTAAAACTATAAGTTAACATACATGAAAATAAAACAAATTAGCCCCTGGGATTGCAGGGAGTAGTAGCGTGTATAAAAGTTTGTACTAGGAAATCTACTAACTTGTTCCTATAAAATAATAAAAATAGTTGAAATATAGTTTGTGTTTGACCAATTAATTCCGTGTTCAGTTAATAAAATTATTTTGTACAACAGTGCCTTTCCACAAAATTCTTAATTAACTTATTAGCCGACTTGTGATATTTCTTATGTACTTTCATAAAACTCTCAAAAATGTACATTTTCCTCATTGACGTTTTTAATGTACTAAACCATATTGGAAATGCATAGAGAAGGCTTAATCTTAAACTTACTTTGTACAAAAGTAGTTTTGTCCTTATCGGAAAAAAGTTATAGTGCGAAGAAATAAAAATTTAATAAATACGAGTATTTTTCAAAATTAATTGCAGCTAGGACCAACTCATAAAAAAAGTGTAGTAAATTTTTAGTAAAAACGTAAATAAATTTTATTATTCGCTTCAATTAATAAAGGCTTTTAGCAATAAAGATAATTTTGTAGTTTACAAATGGACTTAATGTTCATATAATCAAAATTGTTTTGCTACAATTCCATTAATGGCCAAATATTCCAGTTCTGTGCTTGTGTTTGTTCTTGCTTTTCTTCTTTTTAGCTAACACGTCCTAAAAAATAATAGCTTTAGGTGATTTTTTAGCTTTTATAATTTATTTACATCGTTTTAGGCTATTGACAAGTCGATTATAGCACTTTTTTATTTCAACTTAAATTTACATTGACTCAGGCTGCTTCTAATTAGTGAATATTAATGACTTCTTATCTAAGGACAAAAAACATGCTTAATACATAACTAATTATTTTTACACAAACAAATTATTTTTGCTCAAAATTTTCCTCAAACTTTTTTCCCCATTTGTATACCCTTCACCGAAGGTAAAAGGGTATATGGACAAAAGGTATATATGGACAAAAACAACAATCGACGCTAAGGATTTGCAGATTTAAGCAAAATTATGCCCTGGCGTGACGTTAAAAAAACAAAACTGGATTTTGACTTGTATTACAAAACTGCATAAGGCAGCCCATACACTCGCAATATTATTGTATATGATATTCGCCGTATTATTTCCATTTTGTTCATATTATGCAATAAGTCACACAATTGTTTCATTCATTCAATAAAAAGGTGAACATAACCTATAGCAATAACATAAACAGCATTGTACAATGTTGCCAACACACGTCACTTTCTTTTCATTGTGCAATAAAAATCAAAAGTCTTGTGATTGTTGCCAATATATTGTGCCACCATCGAATATCACATACACATTGGCGATATAATTGAACAATACGTTAAACTGAACAATTTTATTGCAAGTGTATGAGCCGCTTAAGACTGCGAATTAGGCAAGACGTTTTGCATTAAACCTTTTTTAGTAAGCTTCGGACTTATATAGATTTATTTTTCAAGCTATCAAACTGAAAAATCTTTGCTCGTTTAAAGGTACATACGGGACCGTGCTTTTTAACGGTTATCCCTTTTGTAGCTAAGTGAAAAGCTAGTTGCGCTTAACATCAAACTATATATATACAATTTTTTAAGAAACAATTTAAACTACTACTGGCGTTATGTTACAAAAAGTAGACTTTTCGCTGGAACTACCCATATATAACTTTATCAATCCGCTTGTAATTTCTACAATATTGATCTTAGACTCTATAAAGTATATATATTCTGCATCCTTATGAGAAGGGTTGTCCGTCCGTCTGTCCATATGTCTGTTGAAATGGGGTTTCCGAAGCCCCCAGATATGATCAGGCCTTGGTTGGTATATATTTCTGTCACGTATTCTTATTATAATTTTGCTATATAAATTCAGATCGGTCCAAAAATGACTGAGATATGAGCAAAAAACCACGACTACCTCTATTTTTTTTTCCAAAAATCCCTTGTTGTTGTTGCATTTGTATTACTTCTTTCTGTATGTCTGGAGAACGGCAAGAGCCAAAGTTTTCAAATTAGGTACACACATTAGTGTTAACAATACACAGCATTCCACAAAATGTAGGCGGGATTGGAGAAGTGGGCGTGGTGCCTCCCGTACAAAAAATATCTATCAAAAATTGTATAAAAACCGAATACTGAAATTCGATCAAAACTAAACTTGCTATATATAAACTAAGCTTTAAATATATATTATAGCACGAAACATGTGCAAATAATTAAATAAAATTAAGCGATAAATACTATTTAAATATGCATGTACACAAATATTTAGAGATGTATATATAAACTTTTTTCTTTCCTAACCATGGTGAAAGGTACATAAGATTTGACATAGTCGAATAAAGCAGTCTTACTTGTTTTAGTTAATGCGGATATTTTAAGATTTAAAATCGAAACATAATGGCTTTTGTATAAAAGATAATGAGATTCTAAAATTATGTAGTAAAACTTCGTATGAGGAATATTTAAATAATTCCATAATGCTCATACGCACAGCACAGTATGAATTAGAATTATAGAATTATTGAAGAAGTACAAACTATACATAACACCGGTTTAATATCACAGTGCAACACGAACAAAAATAACCATATACGGACAACTCTACGTGATAAAAGACCAAAGTCATGCACTTTTTTATGGGCCACCAAAGATTTGGGGCCTCGGAGTCATTTTTGCAAAAAAGTGATCATTTTCTCAGGCTCATATCTTGCAAACAATTCGGAATTTTAATTTACCCTCTAAGACAAAGTTGTAGCTCTTGCCATCTTTCAAGTTATTCCAATATATGTAGCGGAAATGCCTTAATTTTGGTCATAACGGTATACCTCGAAAAGTCGAGCTGATAGAAAAACTAAGTGTAGATTTGGTTTCAGCGTCCCAAATAACCTATAAAAAAACTTTCAGTTCTTAATCAACAAAATCCTTGTTGCCTTGTATTATGAAATGATTTTGTAGGTTTTATGTCAGTTAATTTGATATGGAAAGCGCCACATTAACGCAAACGAATCCATCAATTTTTGGCGTAAGATCGTGCTATACCAAGTCATTTGTTCGTACAAATTTGTATCCTTATATGTACTTATAAAAAAGAGTTATGAGTTTTTTCGCTCTAAATTTGTCATTGGGACCACTGTGTAGCAGGAACATTTTGTTGGGAAATTAAATAATTCTTCGAAAAAACAGTAAAAAAGAATTCTTATGTGTGGCTTATGCTTTTTGAAGCGTTTCATTTTGATTTTATGTACTGCAGTACATATATAATATGTCAAGCCCTGGCCAGGCCCTGGTGGATACAATATGCACAAAATTTTTATTTGGCTAATTGCCACGCCCACGGTGTTTAAATTTACACTTTTTTCTCATTTTCTTGTAAAAAACACTTTGATTGTGGAAAACATAAAGTTTCGTTCCAATATATTTAATAATTATATTAAAAAAAAAATGGAAAAAAGTCAAAAATGCCTGGCCAGGACCTGGTGTTCGCTTAAGGGTTAACCGTCTTATTATTTTTAAATTTAGATAAAATTTGGCCAAAAAAATATTTTATTGCAAACAAAATGATCTTATCATTTTTAAGCATAGCTGCCATATAAATACCACTCCCGCAAATAGCTTTAAAGTCCTTATTAATTATCAAAGTAATTTTTGGGAGTACAATATTTTTTTGTTTTTTTCAACAATAAATTTCAGTGTTTTTATCAAGAATAAAAATTGGGAATTAAGCACGATAAACAAAATCTGAAAATTCTTTACAAATGTTGGAATTGATATAAAATTTTGCAACAATAACTTTTATAATAGCTTCTATTTTATGGTAAAATTTTGTCCTGATAGGTCCAGTATTGACCGTAGAATCCATGTAACCTACTATCTCTTTCAATCTCTTTAAGAGGAAAATAAATATGGATACATAAATAATTTTCGACACTAAGAGCTTCATGATTGCCATGGGCTCCAAAGGGTTAAAAGATTCTACTCTAAAAAATGTGTCTATATATACTGTGGTAAAGCATATCAAATGGTCGGGCTTGACTAACTTATTTCCTTACTTGTTTTGAATAGAACTTCAAATAAACACACATTTTTAGAAGAAGAATTCGCACTAGCAAATATAAAATTTATTTAAAAAAAAAAAGAAATAATAAAAACCGTTTTTTCACAACTTGCAATATTAGTTATTGTTAATTATATTTTCCAAACGAATCGTCTACAAAAGCTTACTGTTCCAGATACTTGAACCTTCTTAACTTTAACTGCTGATCTTTATTTAGCTTCCATGTATTTCCCTAACATAAATAAAACATCCTTGCAAAGAGTCTTATAACTCAACCCTAAACATTAATTTCCTTCTCTTTTAATTTAAAACGATTTCGATGTTCCTTTTTAAAGCATTATTCACTAGTGTTATTTTAAACAGAATACTGCTACATTATGAGTACTAGAAACACAACAAAATAAAGCGTTTTGATATATATTCATATACATTACGATATATTCAGCTTTAGTAAAAAATAAATAATTAAAAGTTTTCTTCCTTCTTTGTGCTGCTCTCGTAATCGTAAATATGTAAAGTTTTAATTACTTAAATCCGTTTGTTGGCAAAGAAAGTGCATTATATGAATATCTACTAAAAAAAAAATACACCTACATCCTTTAGATTAAAAAGAGAAAACAACAAAAAAAACGGTACAAAAATATAAACTAGTTGTAACTTTCGTTGTGCCAAATAAAATAACAAAATACACAGTTACAATTATTTAAAAAACAAACAAGGCTCAACCTAAAAACGTTTTCACTACCAAACACACCTTCAAACAGCCATAATTTTCTATACATTTTTATTTGCTTGGAAAAAAATAATGAAAATGGTTGTAGAAAGAATGAAAAGTTTTCGTTAAAATTAAAAAGCAACACCCTTTGCCAACGAGTGCCAATGCATGAAGTAACTTATAACTTTATCTAGAAACAACAATTTTCATCAGCTCAAACTGACAAAAAAAAAAAACACACACACAACATTTTCCATTTAAATTAATTTTAGTTTTCTTTTCCAATTTTTTCCTCCCATCCAAACACTTATGCATAAGAAGAGCGAGCACACACTTTTAGCGCAAAGTTAAAATGAATGAAGAACTCTGATAAACTAAGATTATAAAAACTTTTCTCTTTAAATTTTCGTCTATCTTAATGGCACTGAGTGCCTTGGTTAAAGTTTGAAATTAATGTTCAATATTCTACAGATTATATTGTACGAGTATCGGTGTACTCAAGAAGGCGTTGTCGATTACTCTCTGTCTTCCACTCCCGCTTTGAGCTTTTTTACGTGTTAAATTAAAAAAAACACATAAAAATATTGACTTAAGAAAAACGGTAAATTTTTTGTTTTTATTCATCGCTGAAAGAGGTGATTTGAGTTGGGAAATTAAGGAGAACGGATTGCAACAAGACATTCTAGGCGGGGAAGTTTGCAATCTCTAAATGCCGGATATCTGCGATTAGATTTTAGATACTTTGTTTTTAGTTGGTGAAAAAATTTTATTTATTAAAAAATCTAAAAAAAATGCTTAAAATTTCTGTGCTTACAAACATTTTGTTTGATTTATTCAACATTGCCAACAATTCTTTTAGCAAATCATGTAAACATTTTGTTGAAAAAAATCATTTTTGGCAACAACTTTTTTTATTGACTCAATAAACTTGGTTGTTGACTAAAAACTCAATATCTTTACCTGCAATTGTTTTTTATCAATTCCGCAAAAAACGTCATCGCGGAAAATTCAAAAAATTTTTTTAATCCAATATGCGATTTTCGTATTCAAATATGAAAATTATTTTTTTCTGTATAGTGTATTAAAAACGACTAAATACGAAGTTTTAAGAATACGGATACCGCTAACGTCTACGTACCAAGAGTTGCGCAAGAGACTTGCGCAAGTAACTTGCCGAGTGTGAAAGGGGTATTTATGATCAAAAACTAAAACTTGAAAATAATTCGGCAAGCAAAAAATAAAAGTTGGAAGATAAGGATATATAACTAATGCAGCATCATATTTTAACCGTTTGACTTTTTATATTGACTTTTTGTTTTGTGGGTATTCTTGAAATAAATACAAAAAAAATATGTAAGCATCTGATGTGATGTGCACTCGTCGCTGGATCATTAACGACTAAAGTCCCAGTTAGATGACAGTAGCAGTGACGTTGCAAATCAGCTGCATCATTTTGTTGTATGTAAAGCAATTAGAACGATTATAGTTAGCATTAAGATGTTACTTAACCGTAACGTCTAAATCTGTATAAAATTGATTTTTCTAACTTTTTTCTGTACACGGAAAGAACTTTATTTTCTAAAGTAATCAATTTTGTTTCTTAAAACAACAAAATCCAAAATAAATTTCTTGATTTTAACGTATTTTGATTGAGTTTATTTAAGAAAAGTTTTCTCATGATAAAAAAAAGTTCAGGTTTTTGGTATATGTTTAAAATTTCTTATTAAAAATAAGAAAAATATTACTAAAATCAAGCTGCATTTATTTAATACTAGTTAGTCTGGTTTTCTTGATTTTTAAATAGAATCGAATTTCTCGCATCAATCAAATTTTTTCAGAAAATACTCAAGAAAGCTTGGTTTGATTCAAATAATTTTTATTTTAATCGGCACATCAAGGAAATCAAACAAAAGTTTCTTAATTCATATTAAGTTTTCTATAAGTAACTAATGCTCAACGTTTTTATGTTTTCATTTTTTAAAATCAAGCCCAGCTACCATTTGGGTGATTATTCTTAGTAAAAATCACATAAATGAGTCTTTTCAGATCAGTTTTGATGATTAAATACTGATTTATCACTGGAGCGATTGAAAAAGGGTATATATATATATATCATTGATATGTTAAAATAATGATTTTTAAATATATTGGATTTTTTTTGTTTGCCAAATGAAAAAAATAGAAATAGAAACTTTCGTGTCAGCCAAACAAATAAGAAGCTTGGCTAAAAAAGAGACCCAAAAATTATTGACAATTTATGAACATAAATTTTAGTGCAAATTGTTTCTTCTCTTCTTTTTTGTTTGGTTCAAAATAAAGCCATAATGCAGATTGTATCGGAGAAAAATTAATAAACATGACAATTAAAAAATTATATGAAATATAATCAAAAACAAGACAATTAACGATTAAAAAATGTGACGAAAACTCTTCAATAATGATTATAAAAATGATCAAAAAGGAATCAGAAATTGTATCACAAATGATACTTCCAGGTGATTCATCGGTACCATTTTCTCACAACAAGAGTAGCATTTATGATATGAGCTCAAAGAGGGTATTTTTCTCTTGAAACTCATTCGTAAATGATTAGATTGTGATACAAAATGCTAGCTGGGAAAAGTCTCATTAAGTTTAAATTGAGTTTAATGTAAATGTAATTGATTTTTTTTTTTTTTTTTTTTTTGGGTGTAGTGACTAAATTTCTAAGATCAAACATGTATTTTAATTAAGTGAGCATTTCTTACTTCTTTAAGAAAATTTGAAATTTTTATATCTGTGGCATTTTGACAAAACATCTTAAGTCAAATTTAAAAAGATGACAAAATTGCTCCTAATCATACGAGATTTCATTCAAAAACCTTTTTGGTTACGTTCTTATAATTTTGTATTACCAACGAAATTTTTTTTTAATTTTGGTTTATTTTATTATTTAATAAAAATGTTTTTTTCACCGAGTTTTTCTTAAAAACTTTTTTGTTATCTCATCTCTACTTTAGATGTTTTGTCAAAATGCCATAGATATGAACTTGAATCTAGTTATTTCTAAGTATTTTAATAAAAATTTTCCTGTTGCATGGTTCTGTTGTTTGCGATAAGAATATTACAATTTTTGAATCGAGTAAGTATTGCTTCCATAGAAGCTAGCTTACCCTCAACAATAAATTTCAGTGTATTTATCAAATATGAAAAATTGTGAATTTAGCACGTCATACATAAATCGTATTAATGATAAATTATGTATTCCCGTAAATAAATTTATTTATTTGAATCGAGTTATAATTTAGAGAAACTTTTGATTGAAAATTTAAGGCATTAACATTTAAATTTTATTAAATTCAAGAAAAGATTTCTTCATGTGCAAATAAACTGTTTTGAATCGAGAAACGGATGCTTTAAATTAAGCAGGCTTTTCTTCGTATTTTGTTAAATATTAAGCAACGAATACTTGGTTTAAGTAACTGTAGAATTAAAATGAATTTCTTTTTAGCCGTTTTTAAGTAAATTTTTGTTCGCATTAATTAATACATTTTTGCTTAAACCAAGCCACGCATATATTTAGAATAAGAAATTTTTGGATTGGACGATAATCGTGCGAAACTTTCTTGGTTCAAGCCATATTTCCTAGTGATTAAAAAAATAATTATTTCCGTGTCTGGTTGCATTAAAAAATCAAACCAAAATTTTGTGTAAGAAATTATATTGAAAACAGAAATAAAATACCAAAATTTGTTTTTGTTTTTAATAAAAGTTTTCAGAATTGTTGTTGTCTGTGTTTTCAGATTATGCATTGCGTTGATTTGTTTAAATCAAATTAATGCTTACCACTGATTTGTTTGAAACTAACTACTGCTTTAACATTGATTTGGTTTTTATAATGTATCATTCGAACTGATTTAAAAACAAGTTAGAGTGCTATATTCGGCTGTGCCGAATCTTTGATACCCTCCACCGACAGTTCGAATGTTTAAGGAGTAATATCTGTATGATGTCTTTTTATTATTATTATCTTAAACTGTGACGATTTGTTATTAATTATGGTTTTAGGAGACTAAACTGTTTTCCGGGAGTAGGGCATATATGGGGCCTAGGGTAAATTATGTACCGATCTTCACGAAATTTCACAGTATCATTTATAGTCCTATAAAATTGTGACGAGCCAAAATTTGTTATGATTGCATTATTTTTTACGGTTTTAGGTGTACTAAACTGTTTTCCGGGAGTAGTGTTTATATGGGGCTTAGGGTAAATTATGAACCGACCTTCGCGAAATTTTACAGTGTCATTTCTAGTCGAATAAAACGGACTTGTGCAAAATCTTATGTCATTCCGTGCATTTTTGCATCATTTATGTTAGTTTTTGTAACAAAATTATCAAGTTTTTGAAGGTGGTGGTTCCACATTTTGATTCATAGCTCTGGTCCTACTGAACCGATTTTGCTGAAATTCAATCCCAAACTGCTTAGGATAACTACAAGCAATTTGACGCCTAGTTTGTTTATTTCTTTTGAGTTTTTCGAAAGTGAGCGTGTTTTCAACAGACGGACAGACGGACAGACAGACGGACATGGCTAAATCGACTTAGAATTACTCAAGCAGCCAGAATATATATACTTTATGGGGTCTGAGATGAAAAATAAAAAAGTTTCACACGGAATGACAAACTTAGTATACCCTCTTCAAAACTAATTGTGGTGGAGGGTATAAAAATTTCGATTAACGGTTAAACCTAATATCCTGAATACCCTACACAACACAAAATTACTTGTTGTGGAGTACTGTGTACAAGAAACAAATGCATTTCTATAGGAGTTTAATGTTTACCCGTTTTAGATATTTTCGTAAATTTTGTCATCGGTTTGTTAGTGCAATTTCACAATTTTAAAGTATTATTTTGGAGATAACTTTAATTGTAATTTGGTTCATCCTTTTAAATTGTCATAATAACGAAGTCTGTTGAAAATAGTGAAAGTCGGTCTATTATTTCACATTATTTTTCCCTAAAAGTGCTCAAAACCCTCATGTTATATAATTTTAAAATCACCTAACCAAATTAGTTTAGCTTCCATACCAATACAACTTCCAAAATAGCTTTCAATAATAAATTGATATATAAGGCTGCAGTAATTTTTATAATAGCTACTATGTCATGGTAAAATCTTGGAATGGTGGGTTCAGAATTGACACATATAAGCCCCATCTCCAGTAATCCACTTTGCCGCAATCCTGTTGATGGACGTTGAAGATAAAGACGAAATAGATTAAATCATACAGATATATCTTGGTAATATTCGGCACAAATAACTCTGAATGAATCTTAACACTGTGAATGAGTCCCAAATAAGGAAGACTTTGATATTTCCCTGTAACTATTGTGGTGTAGGGTAACATGTGGTCGGACTTGACCAACTATTCTTTTTTTACTCGTTTTCTATAGGCGGATATTATTAAATTGTTGAATTTTTGGTTTTCAAATATTTCAAAGTTTTTTCTGCATTCGCATACCACTTTTTTTTAGAGAATATCTCCAGTTTTCCTGCGTATCATATATTTGCATTTGCATTTAATTTCAACCCCTGCTCATATATTTTAACCTTAATTATATTTAAAATATATTTTAGTTTTATTATCCCACAAATACTTAAAAATTTTCTTTTATAAATCTTATTTTTTAAATGTTAAATTTTTATGGTTCTTTTTAATGGTTGAGATAACTAATCATTTATTTTATATTTCAGTTGTTTTCTAGTAATATTCTGTTCACAAACTCTTAAGAACTACCAACAATTCAAAATTACCTTTAACCTTATATAAGTCTACCATGTACTGAATTCAAAAAAAAAAGAAAAATTCATCTGATTTCTCACAGTTTTCCCTTCTCTAACTATTTTGGAAAGTATTCGTATCCTGAAATATCAAAAGCATTGTTCAATGCATGAAATAAAAACAACGCGATAATATTTTATAGATGTGCGTGACTTTTTGGCATAACATGTATTTTTTCTTTTTTTTTTTGTTACTTCCTCCTTCTTTGTTATATTGTTATATTTAACAGCACAAACTATTTTCAATGTAATATTAATGGGTTGGGGGGAAGGGGAATGAAAAAACATATAAATGAAAATAAAAAGGAAAAGACATTTAAAATGTATTTGTAACCCATTTATACAACAACATTGTTCCAATTTTCGGTGTGACACATACCAACAAACAAGTGGTTGCACTTACAGGCAGGTGAAGTGGGTGTGTTGGTAACATTGTTCATAAGTTTTTATGCTTTTTACTTAACAAGTGGTCGGATATAGTTTTTTTCCTTTTTTTTTACTATTTTTTGGGCATTACAGAAAGTTTTAAAACTTTAAGGTTTTTTGAAAATAAAACTTGTATAAAGTAGTTTCTTTTAATTTTTGAATTCAGTTTAATTTGTTAAGGAGTTAATAGATTATGTGCTTAAATTAAACTTAAATTGTTTTCACAGTTAGATGGAAGATATTTAAAAGAATGAAGTGTAAATTCAAAAAAAAAAACTGTTTTTTTTTTTATTATCACCTCCTGGTAGTGTTTAATCCCAGACAACACTACCCAGTGTGCAAGATTTCGTCGTAACACTCTTTTCTGAATAATTTTTAAAGTTTTGTTATAAACAAAAAATTAAGGTTTTAACATTTCCATTTCGATTTTCATCTTAATTTTCTCTTTTACTGTCACCCCTGCTTTTGTGCTATAGATAGAGACCGGATAAAATATCGCACAAAACTTCACGTGTCGATATGAAATATTTATATTGCAACAGCATGAAAAAAAATTCACTCAAAACAATCACAGTATTTAAGCACTCTTTAGCTTTGCACTTCTAGAAAACGTATGCCTTTCGACAATAAATTGATATCGATTTAATTTTAAGAAAACTCAATATAAATTCAACACAGTTTGCATACTGGGTTACATTCTTTACTTCTCCTCCTTAAAACAATGCGGAACCAATCTACAACACAAATACCACAATATTTACAAAGACACATAAATGCATACAAATCTAATGTTTAATCATTTGTTTCTAGTTTTTTTATTGTTTATTTTCTTGATTTCTTCCGATTTTATTGCAACAATTTCTTTTCTATCTTTTGCTTTCTGCATACAAAAATATACGACTAAAACTACAATTGCAGCCGGAGTACAAAGTTTTAACTTTATTACCTGCTTGTAAATTCTGTTGTTCTTGCTAAACTTTATTACATGAATCTATTTTGTATTTGTTTATTCGTTTATCTAGTTGTTTGTGTTTTTGTTGATGTTGCTATCTGTCCGTCTGTCTATTCTTTCTTGCCATGTACATCTGGTTATTTGTCTATTTGTTGTTACGATAAATTAAGTTTTTCTTCTTTAATCCACTTGAGATTGTGTCGGTAATTTTCCATGTATTTTCTATTTCATACTTTAGTTGAATGCAACAGTTTAAAATTTAAAAGGCACAGTCGGTAAGGAATAATTTATGGGTTCAAAAAAAAAAAAAAAATCAATATGCTGTCCTATAATTGTTTTCAAAAAGTTTAATTTACTGAAAATGGTTTCGCTTTTAGCCATATAAATTATCTTCTGAAGCAGAACTTTAGCTTTTCTTCAAATATTATTTAGCTTTCTAAGCTCAAGCTAAATTTTTCTTAAGTATGTGAGATAATAATTGAACATAAATCTCTTTAAAATGTTAAGTATTAAGCAATTTTAAGAAATTGTTAGTAATTTCTTTAAAAATACTCCTTGACACATACAAGAGCCACTATGTATTTTGTAGTTGTAGTGCCCGCTCCGCTTTACTGGATTTCAAAAGGTGCGCAAAAAATTCTAAAAGCAAGTTTAATTTACCCTGAAAAAATGTCTAATAATTTTTTGGAGTGGTACTTCTTTACGTATCTTATTAATCGAATAATAATAATTAAAGTTTTAGTTCGAATAAATAAACCAAATGTATGTGTCCTTTGGAATTAAATAAAAAAAAATCATGTTAAGTGAGTAACTTAGATTATATTTTTGTAGAATTTTTTCAACACAATTTAATTATTTATTTCGCACAAAAAAACAAAGACTAAAGTAGGTATGTAAACTTAAAGATTTATAATAATTTATCGGGTATGTTCTCGAAACCAAAATGAAGTAAGATTAAAATCGAACGATAATTTTAATTCAATTACTATTTACAAAATGACCGTAGTTTTTCGTGGTTTTAAGTGTTGGTCTTGCAAAAATAATAGATACGTAAAGAATGAAGTAGATAAAATGGAATATTTTTTTGAACTTTTATTACAGGGTCGTTTATAAAATTTGCTCGATTTTAAATCCGCTTCATTTCGATTTCTAGAACACGCACGTATTTTTTTACAAAATAGTTCATGCGTTTCTCTCTTTAGCACGAGTTTGGCTTATGAATATTGTACGAAGGATAAATCTAATAATGCTAAATATAACAGGTGTCCAAAAAGTATTAACGTAAATGTTCTTCAACAACTTTACTAATTTACCACTTACACAGTAGTTGAAGAAGATGCTCCACCAACAAAATCAAAGGGAGCTACAAGTGCTCCAATAAAAACATATTTTCAGCAAGATACTTCGATCGATTCTCTAGAGGAAATTATTTGCAAAGGCATAGCAGAAAATAGAATGTCCGTGAAAAGTTTCACAAAATCTAAAGTTATACTGACCCTTTTATGCCCGTATACATAAAAGTTTTTTACATTTTATAAAGGTTTAAAGAACAAATTTACTATTGAAAATATCCTTAATAAACGTTTGTTAAATTTAATAAACGTTTATGAATACGGGGGTTTTAAAATCTAAGTGCCCGAAAGTGAAGCAACAATTTGGAGCTACATTGACAAGTTTTATTTAAAAAAGAATGTTTATTTATTTTTTCTAAAATTATCGACACAAAAATCTAGAAACTTATAAAATTTCTGGATTTAGAATTATTCGATTAATCGATTAATTTAAAAATTTTATTAATTTAATCGAATAAGTTAAAAATGCCAAATATAGATTAATCGTTTAATCGAATAAAAATAAAACCCGATTAATTGAACACCCTAATAACGAACATAATTTTGCCCGTTCCTGTTGTTGGAGTTTAATGGCTTTTAGTTCAAAAACCCTGCGGAAAATTTGCGTCAATTGTTCTCAAAGACCAGTGAACACAATATTACAACAAAAAGGAGGAGGTGAAAACAAGACATATCACTTAACTGGTAATAAACTGTTTAAAGTTTAGTTACTCCAAAAGAAATGTAATTGACACAAAACTAATCATGTCACTGGATTTTGGGCGTGCTGGTGCTTTATGCTTTTATTTATTTATCTGAAGGAGATCAATCATTTAAATATGGTTCATTCGTGACAATATTTGCGACAGCCATTATTTCAACCGAAATAAAATGTGTCCATTTGGGTTATTTCAGTGGCTTGTTCAAAGTGTCAAAAAGGTGCCAATTCATAGGGCATCGCCATGTTAAGGTCCTATTCATAGACAAGTCGTATTGATAGAAAGTGTAAGTGTAACTAGAACCGGTCCTAACCACTTTAGCGCAGTCACGCGACATTTTTGGTGTTAGTTCCCTTTCCCCTAGGGAAAATCGCATATGGCTTTAAATAATATCCAGCTTATTATATATTTAAATTAGTAATGTTTACAAAATAATCCTGGCAGTTCCGTAGTGTAATTTGCTGTAAAATCGTATTGTTTCTGTTGTTTTTTGAAGAAATTTTCATTCTCTCTTAAGTTGAATAAAACTCCTTCCCTTAAGCACTCCTAATGTTGCTTAGTTGAGCATTCTGAAACTCGGATAATATTGTACTCTCTACAAAGTTTATCTACACGCAAAGAAAAAACATGGTTGTGGTAAACATATTCTAAGAGCAACATATGATGTTAAGAATTATGATTGAAGTCACCATATTACGATTATAATTGAATCATATTATGACCAAAAATATAAATATCTTCGTAATATTCAAGATTTTGTTAGTCGTTCTTAATTCCCAATTTTTTTCTTGATAAAAACACTGAAATTTATTGTTGAAGGGATAAGCTATTCCTATGCGCATTTCACTGGTTGCTTAGGCCAGATCGTCAGGAAACTTCATCCAAATACAAATATTAAAAATTTTGTATCCCAAAAATTACTTTGATAATATATTCGTAATATTACATCATACTATTTTTCTCTTAATCATATTCTTATCACGTTAATCATAATAATTATAATAAATTAAGAAGTAATATTGTCATGTTAAGCATAATAAGTTAAAAAGTAATCATATTATTGTCAAGTTAAATATAATAAGTTACGAAATAATCATATTATTGTCATTTTAATCATTATAAGTTAAGAAGTAATCATTTTATGATATAGTGGTGCTGTCACAACAATAAAAAATAAATTGAAATTTGTCTGCATCGATTTATTATTTTGTGGCACTTTACAATTTTTTTTTTAATGTAAAAACAATTTCTATATTTTTTTAATTTCTTTACACTTCTCTTTTTTTAATGAGGATTTATTTTTAATTGTTTAACCACTCACTCTTAATAATTAAAATAATTCCATAGGCATATTTAAAACAAACTACAGAACTGATTCAAAATTAAAAAGTACCAAAATTCAGGTTTTACCCGTTTTCTCCCTAAAAGAGCCGAATTTCAAAAAAGTTCCAGACACCTGTCCGCTTATTTTTCAAAAGAACAACAATAAGTATTACGGTTTTTTTGTATCTCTATTAGTTTTGGAGACATAAGGTTATCGAATTTACCCTTCTTTACCCCCTAAACATTCGAATTTCCAAAAATCCCGTCTTAGTGGATAGATTTGGGGAGAGTCCCACCTCCGGTCCAAATTTTTAAGTTTTTAGCCTCAGGCGCTTAGGTTGTGCGATGATTTTACATATATAGATGAACAATTTTATATATATAGATGAAGCAGAAATTTGACGTTAAAAGAGATTTCAAAATCTTTATATCTATACCCTTTTCTATTAATCAATAAACTTTCAAAATCTTTTATTGATTCGCTAGTGCATTTTAATTACAATTAAGTAATGGCATTGCATTTATGTAAAAAAACAACAGCTTATTTCACACAATATGTCCATTATAATTCAACTCCGCAAATTTTTGAAATATTTGTTTAACAAAAAAATATTCCAAGCATCAGCAATGGCCCCTTTTAAATTTCAATAAGTTTCAAGCTCTTTTAAGTATTCAAACGAACACTTTCACGACCATTATCCATCAGAAAAGTAACGTAGTGACCTCATTAAAAATTGTAATGCGGAAAATAGCAATAAAAAGGTTAAATACATCAAACTTAAACTTTATGCACAAATAAAAGAAAAAAAAGAAGCGTTGAAAATGGCTCTAAAATTTTTATTATACATAAATGTTTTCTCTCTCTCACACACACACACAAACTTCTGCGTGCTTGTTAATGTTGAAAGAAAGAACACCTTTGGCATTCAAGACAACCAACAAGTCAAGTCAATAATTTTACTTCTTCAATTTCGAGTACCACTCTATGGCAAGAAAGACAAACAACAAGGAAAGCATAAAAATAAAAAATACCGTGAAGGAAAAAAGTACATAAGAATCACAAAAAACAGACTAGCAAAATGTTCATTTTTATAAGCAATAAGAAAATGTATTTAAGAGCAAAAATAAATTTAGTTCACAAAGAAGAAACAAAGAAGTTAAAACAATAAAAATGTTAAGCTCATTTGCTAAATACTATATAGTATATAGAGTCTGAAAAACACTTTGTGCTTTATAAATTTTGAATAGAACAAATAGTGCGTTTGATTTTTGGTTGTTTGTTTTTGTTTGTTGAAAAAATATTCTTAGTTACAAGAGGAAAATAAAAAATCAGCAATAATTGGGGAATTTAAAAGAGATATTAAAAAAAAAGTCAAACCTAATGTAAAAACAAGTAAAATTGTTATATTGGACTGTGCCGAATCTATGATACCCTTCACCATACAACTCATCCACTAAATGGTAGTTTACAAGCCACACAAATCATACGTATTTTTGTCATTATAAGTTGTTATTGTTTTTTTCCAAATGTTCAAAAAATAATTAGATCAGGGAAGCATTTTCGCCAAAATTCGTTCGCAGGTACTGTTACTTTTATCGTTCATTTAAAACCTTGTGGTTTGCAATCGACTTTCCTCCGTGCAGATATAAAGATTATAACGCCTAAGATCTGTCGCCAGATTTTCGTTATATAAGCATGATCTCATTTATGGAGACAGAATGGATTACAGGTCTCAAAAACACCCAGAATATTGCGAAAAGTACACAGAAAAAATTATTTTTCCAATTCAAACAAAAAATTTGTAGAATCAAAACATTTTTTGTCTGAAATCGGTCCTGTAAACGAATTTGCATATTCAAACAATTTATTTGCATTTCGTTTATTGAAAAAAACACTGATTTTTTCAAACAAATAATTTAACTGAATCAAACAAAAAATTTACTGAATTTCATAAAAATTTAAAACAAATTATTTTGCTGAATCAAACAAAAAAGTTTTTGCACAAGCAACGCCGCGCACACAAGCAAGCACTGTAGGAGAAGATGAAGGCAGAGCAGAGCGGCGGCTGGCTTTAAGACACATTTTTTTGTTGGAATAATTTTTAAACCAATTCTTGTTTATACACACACAATGTTTTTTTCTTCACTCACTGTTGCTGTATCCTTTCCTCGGCTAGAGAAGAAGAAATGTAACCAAAAACGGCAACAGACCGACTCGTCTTCATTCTATTTTTGTATTTGATGTACCTATTTAACTAAACAGTTTTAAAAAATTGAATACGGGGTTTTTTCATTCTTTTTTTAACTACATTGAAACCAACCAAAAATATATTTGGGTTCTTTTAATGTTGTTGTTGTTTCTGTTGTTTAAAAAGAGTGAGACGTTTTTTACGTTTTTGTTTTTTTAAAACTTTTTTTTGTCGTACTTTTTTAAAGAGTCCAAAAATAGACTGTATGTGTTTTTTGTTGTTGTTCTTATATTTCACATAAAGAAGTGTTGCTTACGATCAAATAAAAATATGCAAAAAAACGACAAAATTAAAGATCGTTAAATATTTCATACAAAATTATGAAAACTTAAAGCCCTTAACGCGTATTTTATATTTTTGAATAGTTGTCAACATTTTTGTTGGTTAAATAAAAATCAAACAAAAATATTAATTGAATCAGTAAAAAAATTTGTAGAAATTAAAAAAAATTTCAAACACTGTTTGTTTGAAGATAATAATTTAGCAATAATTTTTTCTGTGTAATGAATCTTTTATGTTCGACAAAGTCTTTAACGGGATCGTATTGCAATAAACAAGATGTAGATATAATATAATATGACAATATAAAAGGACAACCAATTTAGCACTAGAGCTATGTTAAGCACCACCATAGATTAAGGGAAACTAAAAGCTAAATAAAACATTCGCTGGACATTCACTAAGCAAGATTATTTACCGTACTACGACAGCGAAGATTTAGCCAGTGATGTCTGAAGCACTGGTAATAGTCCGGATAGTGAGTTTCCTCAACCCCATTGGAGTTAATAAAATCGTACAATTCACAAAAACAGATGAGAAATCAGGTTATCTTTATATCTAAATTTGTTGTAATTGCTGTTACTCATCGTAGTCAGTGTTCGTTATGACAGAATGTCCCATGCGATGGAATATTTTGTTTTCGCCAATTATTTAAAATTACTCACTTTACTTTTTTAGCTAAAATTGAGAGAATCCAAATTTGTATTGAGGAAACACATATTAATATTCAGAAAAACGAATTGATATTGAGAAAATACAAATTGAAATTGTTAAAATACAAATTAAATTTCAGTAGATAAACATTTTAATTGAGATAAAACAAATTAATTTTAAGAATTTTTTTCAATAAATTTTCATATTAATTCGAATGTTAATAGTCTTATTCCTTCAATATTTTCCAGAAATATTTTCTATGCACTATCGGAATTTTTGTTTGATATTTCTGTTACGAGGCTTACTTAAGCTTACCTTTGGCTAGCAATGAAGTATATTGTACAGTTAAATATAAAATAACAATTTTTTGTGTACGAAAACAATATATTGTTTAAGTAAACATAGTGTAGTTACCTTAATGCCCAACCATATTTTTTGTCTGCGTGCATTGTCCTTTATAATAAACATTACAAATTGCAATTCATATTGCGTTGCATTAATATTGTCGTTGCCATATATGTCAAATAAAATATTAAGATAGTTTTTATTTATTAAATGGGGTTTAAAGACAAATTGCAACCGGGTATCAATGATAAGAGAATATGGGCGTTTCCGCCAAATGGTCCACCGTGACCGAAAATTTAAAAGTTATTAAAATCTGATTATTTTACGATTTTGTTATGGAGAAATTTTTAGATTTTACTAATTTTATAAATTTACCCATAAATTTGTTCACTTAGATGAACAATCAGACTGCAAAGTTGTGCAAACGTAATTTTTTATTTGTGAGTATGTTTTATTGTATATTTTCTTTAATATTATCTTCCTTACAAGAGGTGATATTTGATGATAATTATTACAAAAAAAATTTCTTACATGGTCTGTAATCTAAGGAAGAGTTCGAAGAGAAATATGTTATTCGAATTAACGGTAAATTTTTATTTTGTATTAATCATTATTCAGTTAAATTATTGTGGAAAAAATTTCACGTTCGAATTGTCACGTATCGAACCAGATTTTGGCTTAAACAAAAAATAATACAGAAGATTTTGGAACCAAACCAAAGACATTTTAATGTTACATTGCTATGTAAAATTCTGAAAGTAGTTTGACTAAAAAATTGTGCCAGGTTTCGCTGAATTACACCTTTTTATACATGGCCACAAAAACTACTTCTATAATTTTCACGTTCGAACCGCTACTTCTTTTGCCATTATCTTTGACCTAGAATCGCGCCTCCCATAAACTTTAGCATAGATAATAGTGCTTTCTTAGTGTTATAATTTAAGGGTTAAAAGAACGTAAAAATATTTGTTGTTTAAAATGTTGTTGCATTTTTGATGCGTACGACTGTCACGTTCAACACTTTGGAATTACCCATATATAGTCAAGCTAATACTAAGCAAACGAGCATCATTCAAATGAATCGATGGGAGCAATTGGGAAACCTTTTGCAAGATTTAGTCGTAGTGTGTGATAAGGCACCATGCCATAGCCAAATGGAAATAATTTTTGAAAATTCACCAACGACTCTTTTTCGATTAGCTCTCTATAGCCCAATGTTAAATCCAATTGAGTCATGTTTTAATAAAATAATGCTACAACCATAAACTCAAACATATTAGGGTTACTTTAACCATATAAATGTCACCGGCAACCATGTTATGGTTAAATTCATCCATCTATAAGCCATAACCATATTATAGTTGTCTCCTAACATGTTATGATTAATATGCAATAACAATAATATGTCGGAAATTATAATGTTCTAGAACATTGTATGTTTACTTTTAAATTTTAAATAATATGTTTAAAACAACGATATTACAATCGTTTTGCTCTCTAGCTTGGTGTGCTTAAAATCCTTATTTGTTTTGCTTTTATTATTGATTAAAATACACAAATTAAGTACTGGGGACCAGTTCAATAGAAGGTATAATAATGATGGTCGTCAAAGGCTGGAAATGCTTTTAATGGGACTACTTATTAAAGCGGAACCTAACACGTAACAGGAAAAAAACGAAACTTGACACCTTATAAGCAAATTGCAAAAATGGATGAAAGAAATAACTATAATATGTTTTACTTTAACAATAGTATTGTTAATTCTGACCATAATATGGTTACTTTTGTCCAAGTTCTGGAAATTTTTGAGCATATAATGGTTAATTTTGAACATAATATGATTAATTTTGACCATTATTATGGTTAATTCTGACCATATTATGGTTAATTTTTAACAAAATATGGCTAATTTTGCAGAAATTGTAGTTAATTTTGACCAAATTATGGATAATTTCGGGAAAATTTGTGTTAATTTTACCCATATTATGGTCAAATTTAAACATAATATGGTAACATGTATACAGAAACATTGTAAAAATCTAACCATACTATTCAATACATACTATGTTGCTCTTAAAACATGTTTACCTCCAACCATATTTTTTTCTGCGTGTAGTATTCCAAATGTGTGTCGTCATGGTGTTTGCGAACAACGTCTTGTTTATATAGAAGGTATTATCGACGAATCACAACCACATACATATGACTGTAATAGAGCAGTTTTATATACATATTTTCCGTTATTTGGTTTTATAATTTTCTTGCCTAATGGCAATAAAACTGTGTATTTATATCTCATTTTTAGTTTGGTTCTTCTTAATATTAACTTGGTTTTTCTCAACTTCAATTTGTGTTTTTCCAATATCAAATTGGAATTCTAAATATCAATTTCAATATTTTCTCAACATAAATTTGGATTTCTTATTATCAAAAAGTTTTTCTCAATATCTATTTGGATTTAAAAAGATAAAGTAGTTGCCTTGATAGACTATTTGATGATGAGCTAGTTAATTAGTGTAGATTTGTCGGATAAGTTTACCTCTACAAACTCTAATTATTCTGATATGGCAAACTATCTTAAAAAACGACTTCCAAAAAAATCCTTCCTCGTTTTTGTTTAATTGGGGTTCTAAAGGTTATTTAACTTATGGGTACCAATTTCGTTTTAAAAAAGATCTTTGAGTACAGTCGATAATGCTGATCGAACGAGATTGTTATTATGACGCAGATTGGGTAAAAAGCACTAATGTGAATTTAACTGATTTAGTTAATTAACAGTTGAACATTTCTATCAGTAAGCATTACAAATAAAAACTGTTTGTTGAAATAAATAAAAATTCTTACGACGGTATTTTGCTTCTATATTTTGTTTGATAAAGATGTACGTTTGCAACCGAATATTTTCCGAGCAGATGTGAAGATTATACCTCCTAAGATAAGTCGCCAGCTCTTCGTTATATAAAAAAGGAGACACCAAGACTTTGCTAGACGGTGGGTAAGGATGGATTAGTTGTGTACACAACACGTTGGAAAAGTTTGTGTTCGTCTCACTTTCGAATTTGACCCCCAGGTCTTTAAAATACCAAGATTTAAGTAAATCGATAAATAGCTTATATATATTTTATTATTTTCTCAAGACATAATATTTTTTGATTCAGTTTTTTATCTCAATTTTCATACTCTTTATTAGTCCTTAAAATTTTCCTTGATTTTAGACAATTTGAAATCAAATAAAATTGCTGACATAAGACGCAGCTTACATACAAATGCTTAACTTACTAAACATATTTTGTTCCTTTTTGGAAATATTCAACAACATTCAATATGAAACCACTTATTAAAATTATGCTACTTCGTTATACAATTCTTAAAAAAAAATCACAAAATGAAATCCAGAACTACAAGTAGTTTAATAGTTTAGGTATTGTAATATTGCACTTGTTCAACAATAGTGTATTAACTCAAAATTTTTATTTTTTCACTTCTTGGATAAATCGACACGGTATCGTGCTATTTTGTCTTCTTTCTGGTAAAAATTCTTGTTCAAATGCCTTTAGTGCATTATTAAAAATTCTTATGCTTCCACTGAAAATTTTTAAATTTCGAGTTAATACACTATTGTTGAGCAAGTGCGAAATGTATTTTGGATGGCCATTGAAAATAATTTTAAATACTAGATATGCGTCCCAGTGAATGCAGTTGAGATATTTTCATCAAATGCAAAAGTATACAACAACATTAAAACCGGAATATCAGAAATAACAGGAACACAGAGGGAACAGAGGAAACAGAGGAAACACCAGTGAAATGTATGGCCACATATCAATCTTTATAATCTTCTTACCGAGCTGCTAAACAAAAAAAGTGTAAGAGGAATACTTTATACTAAACTTGATTTTTACTTTTTCTTTCCTTTTTTCTTAATATTTAATATAAACATAAATTGTATGTACAAAATAGAAGAGGCAACTTGCAAACATTTACAAATACTGACACACACACTCTACTATCTTGATAACACAAACACACATTTATTTCTATGTATTTTTCAAAGGATAAGAAGTAGAAGAGAAACGACAGAGATTTATAAAGTTAGTTAGTGTTTGTTAGTAAAGCTTACTTCAACAAAACTTTTGTGAAACCCAATACCGGTTAAGATGTTGGGGTTTCTTTTTTGTCACTAAAGAGGAAAACGAAAAACCAAAATACTTTTATATAATTTTTATCCTCTTTAGTTTATTTTGAAGAGTCCTTGCTGGCACATACTTCACAATACTTTCGTATAAGATTGTTAGATAAATAAAATAAATTTTTAGAAATGAAAATAAATCGTCTCATCATTTACGATTTTATGTTGATGATATACTGACTGCATCGTTACCTTTAACTATATCGTTACACATCACTGGATTTCCTTTTAATTTTGCTTCGCATTATTTACTTTTCTTGTAATATAAAAATCTCAACTGAATGCTAAATGAAAGCATTTAAATAACTAAAAATCTTTGAACATTAAAATATTTTAAAGGGAAGTTTATGCAGCAAATTTCTTTTATACCGGGATCATGTTGATTAAAGTCGTGTTATTCTTTTTAATGTTTTGCGAAGCTGTCAAATTAAATCGTATTCGCATTTTGTAAATTATTTATTTCAGTTAATATTAAAACGCAGGCTGAGATAATTGACAGTAAGCCGATAACAAGTTAATATGACTCAACCTGAATGCTTAGTTACCAATTGCATGTTTATCCAAAACTTATTTATTGTATTTGTATTTTGTATTTATTTTGAATATGAGTTTCTAATGCAACAAGACATAATATCTTAAAATTAAAAGTATGAGAATCAAACAAGTTACATAATTTGATTAATAATTGGACAATGATTATAAAAATTTAAACAATTTTGTTAGAAATAATATGAAAATACATAATTACAAAAATGTATTTGAAAATATTAATAAAAATAAAATAGAAATAAAATAAAAATATAACTTCTAATAAAAAATGCAGCCTCGAACCACCCCGACTCCCTGCAGAACAGGGAGATCGATTTCAGTCCCACATTGGACAAATCGTCAAGACACGGCAATTCTGGTCTCCCAATATGCCTAAACCTAATGGTCCCTAGACCGGGGCATTGGCAGAGAATATGAAACACCGTCTCCTCCTCCTCCTCATCATGACAACTCCTGCAGTAGTCATAATACGCAAGACCCATCCTCCTAGCATGAGTCCCTATCACCCAGTGACCCGTAATGACCGATATCACTGTTCTCATCCGGTCCCTGCCGAGACCGAGTAGTACGCGCGTTTTCAACGCGTCATAGCCAGGCCATAGAGCCCTGGCCATCAAGCAGGTATGCTCCCCCTGCCATCTCCCCTAAACCCTTCTGTACGACTCTCGTCTGATGAGAGTCTTGCATCGGGCCATTAAAGTGCCAATCAGACCGTCGACAAACATGTAGTCCAAGAGACAGCCCCGTTTGGCCAGACCGTCCGCAGTTTGGTTACCCAGGCATCCACTGTGCCCTGGTACCCATGTCAGCGTTACACTGGAATGTTTCGCGATCTCATTTAGAGACATCCGGCATTCCACTGTCAACATAGATGTCGTAAAGACACCAGCCAGAGCTGCAATGGCGGCCTTGCTGTCCGTAAATATACATATATCCCTCGATATAATATAGTACTTCAGCCAGTTAGCCGCCCGCTTTATGGCAGGGATTTCCGCCTGCAGACCCTAATGTCCAATTCCACGATGAAGAAACCTCCACCCACACTATTGCCCATCCTGGAACCATCGGTGTAGACCCCTAGGGCCGGTTCCAGAGATCGCGTATTATCGAGCAGCTCACCATCATTACCATGATAAACTGTGAACAGAGCACCGAAAAAGGGTTCCGGAGTGCAATAGTGCAGCTCCGCCAGGTCATATGATGCGTTAAGCATGACCCTGGCATGACCATAGTTCCGTGTAGACCATAGGCCCACCGCCCCCAGTCTAATAGCGGAAGTCAGGGCCTGTTGTTCGGCCATGATGTCAACTGGCAGCCAGTTCAGCATAGTAAACAGCGCCTTCGTCGGTGTCGAGCGGAGTGATCCCGTGATCATCAGCGCAGCCACCCTATATACTTTCTCAAGCATCCTGCAGTTCCGTCCCCTTTCCATGACAGGCCACCACACTAAGACCCCATAGAAGAGGATCGGTTTTACCACCGCTTCAAAGACCCATTCAACACCCTGTGGCCAAGGCCCCAGCTTCTGCCCAAAGATCTATTGCAGGTGTATAAGGCCACAATGGCCCTATCAACCCTCGTGCGAACGTTGAGTTCTACGCCCAAATATTTGGCACTGTTCGAGAGCATCAGCTCCGTGCCATTTAGCCTAGGAAGTCTAAAGTTGCCAACCTTGTACTTCCTGGTAAAGAGTACTAACTCAGTTTTCTGTCCACAGGAGATGCTCCAAGAGCTTAGAATCTGTAATGCAGATTCCATACAACGGGACAGTGTGTCCAGGTGTTAACCCATGACCGCCACCGCCACGTCATCCGCTTACGCGACGGTTTTTATCCCTAATCTGTCGAACCGACTCTACAAAGTGTTCATCGTCAGGTTCCATAGTAGAGGGGACAGAATTCCACCGTGTGGGGTGCCCCTGCAAACATTGGCAGCACTCATCGTGGATTCAATGATCCTATTGTCAAGTATATTACCAATAAATCTACAAATAACATCGTCAACACCCACCTCCCTCATTTACTCCAAGATGGAGTTGGGTCTGACATTGTTGAAAGCGCCCTCAATGTCCAGAAAGGCCACAAGTGAGTATTCCCGAAATTCAAGGGATTTCTCAATGTAGCCGACCAGTGAGTGAAGCGCCGTCTCTACAGACTTGCCCTTGGTGTAGGCATGCTGCGATGAAGAGAGCAAATGTCTAGGAATAGACATCATGAGATGAATATCACCTTTCAAGGGTCTGGAGAAGAAATGACGACAGGCTGATTGGCCTGTAGTCCAAAGGCCTGGTGTGGGATGCTTTACCTCCCTTTGGAATGAAAACAACCCTACATCTAGTCCATCGGTTTGGAACTTACGAGAATCTAATTCATTCCGTATAAATAGCGGACAGCCAAGGAATCAGAAGCGCCGCATTCTTTTTAAGGTCGGCCGGAATAATACCGTCCAGACTAGGAGCTTTAAAGGAGTCAAAGCTCCTTATCGCCCAATTGAGCCTATCATAGTACAGAGAAATGGACAAGCGTCCAGGCTCTGATAAGCAATTGATCTTCCGTGGTGTTAGAAGGGAATTTCCAGGAAAGTGTGTGTCAATTAACACCCCCAGCGTCTCCTGACTATTCTTAGTCCAGCTACCATCAGCTTTCTGAATGTAGCTAGGGACAGCCGGGCAAGAAGCCATTATTTTGCGCAATCGGTTTGTCTCAGAGGAGCCTTCCACTCCGCTGCAGAAGTTCCTCCAGGCATTCCGTTTCGCCGATCTAACCAAATTCTTAAACCTATTCAATGCCGACTTATATTCCTCCCAGTTTCCCAGACGCTTAGCCATATTGAATAACCTACGACAGTCTCTGCGAGACTGTGCAATCTCAGGGATCCACCATTGTGGCCTTCCCCCCTTCCTCCTAACCATATAACTGCAAGAGTAAATTTTTAAATTTAATTGCGTTGCTAGTATTTTGAAAATAAGCAGGGAGTTGGTTCCCGAGACGAACTGTTGAAATAAAAAACTGCTTTTCAGATGCCGTAGGTTCCATGGGCAGCCATCAGAAGACAGCTCACTTGGGTCCTCAATTGGTCCCTTTGTGATCATTATGCCGAAATTGGATGATGCCATTACCTCTCAATGATCTAGTGAACTGTAGGCGGTCAAAGAGGTATTTCGGCATTTGTGTTATAATAATTTTGTGTAGCAGAACACGGTTTCTTAACATTAAATAGTTATTAAATGTTATATTGAAAATACGAGTAGAATACTGATATGTGATCAAATTAGTTAAGGCCATAAATGTAGCGTACAACGTTATTAAATGTAGTTTTGAGTTTCAACGTATCCTTTGAATTATAACCATAAAAAACCTCAGATGAATATAATAGAGTAAATAATATAAATGCTTTCGCAAGAAGTAACCTTTTTTTAGAGGTGTAAGATACTGTGTTGTCCACAAGCTCCTTAGCATACAATATACTCTTCCACATCACCTATTAATATGGTAAGACTAAGTTAAGGTACTATTGAAAATCACACCAAGATTTCTGACGGTACTAACTATGTCAATTTTTGTACCTCCAAGGAAGATATCAATCTGAGGTTCAATTTTGACAGATTTCTTACAAATTATTAGGCATTTAGACTTATTTGTGTTAAGACGCAACCCATTTGCGGACGCCCAGAGAAAAATACTATTGAGATCAGTATTCAGATCATTTACGCTAGAGCTAATGGATGCCTTGAAACTACTTAGGTAAATTTGAATATCATCAGCATACATTTGTGTGCTGGAATGCTAAAGTTGTTGCGGTATGTCATTTGCATACAATGAGAATAACAATGGTCCAAGTATGGAACCCTGTGGAAAACCTCTTACAACCCATAAAGGATATGAAACAAGTCCATCATATGAAACGCTTTGCAGTCTATCTTTTAAAAACGAAAAGATTAACTTAACAGCAGTTGTAGAAAAATTTAATATTTTTGATAGCTTCAAGCAGAGAATAGAGTGGTCAACCGTGTCGAAAGCTTTTAAGTGGTCAAGTAGTACCAGCATTGATATTCTTCCGGTATCTAAGTTACTCCTAATCTCCTTAACAACATCAGTTAGGGCTGCCACACAGCTATGTTGAGGACTAAAGCCCGATTGGCGCTCAGTTAGTGGGTTTTTCTCTGTAAAGTATTTAAATATTTGGTGCTGAAGCAGTTGTTCAAAAACTTTGGATAGGTAAGGTCTTTGGGACAGGAACGACCTTGGCATACTGCCATTCCATAGGGAATGTACTTGTGATAATAATAGTGTTATATAAATGCATAACAGATCGTATTATCCAGGCAGGATTAATTTTACATTGTCTTAATGTTTTTACAACTCAATAAAGCCTGAACAACAAAAAACTTAACCAAACCGGAGAAAAAGTAAACACAGGATTAAAGAGCTAAGTTCAGAAATCATTAAGCAAAATAAATACAAGAATAAAAATGACAAATATTTATGACACTTTTGATAAAAGTGCAAAAACTTGTAAGTACATGGTACCACCTCGATACATTGCATGCTCTGTATCAAGATTAATGAAAATAAAGATAACGTCATTTTCCGTTAGATGACGTAGTTTGTCCCTTGCAAGGGCTGCCAAGTCTAAAAACACCTAAGATTAGAGATTTTTTGTTTTTATTAAACTGTATGCATTTTTAAGATCTGGCAACCCTCTAACTAAACAGCAACTAAATATCTTAAGTTTGCCAGCTAATATTTTTTAGCCAATAGGAATGTAGTTCGAGTAAAGTTTTACTTTTTTTTCTTTTTCGGGATGGAGTAATAATTTTTTCTATTTAGTATTACCAGATATCGGGACTTGTCCCCAATTTGAGTATTTCAACGTTACTTTGTTGGCAGATTTTTGAAAAAGGATTTTGTGATGTTTGCAAAATATAATAATATTAAATTTAATTAAATTAAATTATTACAATTGTGATTTTTCATTGAACTGTTGGTCATCCTTGTGTTCCAGTTTTGGAGCATAGACTTCGAATTTTAATTTTTTATAACATATCACTACCATTTTTGTTATTAACCTTTTGAACTTTTTCTACCTCTTCAACTAATTAAGTTTTTAACAAAATTTTTAAATGATGCTGAACTACTATATATAACTGTTTTGGACAAACGATTTTAATAATTGAATTTTGAAAATAATTTAAGAATTTGTCAATTAAACTTTTTCATCTTATAATATTTTGATTGCCAATTCTAATAGTAATAGTCAATTATAGCAGAAATGGGTGAAGTTGGCCGTAAATATTATTAACTAGTCTATTATTGCTAAAATGTTTACAATTTTCTTATTAAAACCTGTTTTTTCCAATTCTTTATGGCATCAAATAAGTGAAAATTTGTTTACACTTTTGTCACATATGCATAAATGGTTAATTTTCTTTTCAAAAGTTTATTTTCTATAAACAAATACAAAACCGGATTTGCCTTATGAACTGGGGATCTTAGAACGTTAAGGATAGGAAGTTGTGATCAGTTTTTGATTACACCAAGCATCGATTTTCTTTTCAAAAACACAATTTTTTGTGAAGAAACAAAATATTATAGAACGTTCAGGACAAAAATCCATGATCACTTATTATTTATGTATGTCAGAATCGACAATGTCAATATTGAATTATGAAAACATTTTAAGCTTAAATTTTTTCGTCCCAAATTGTTTATACATACTTACATACATTAAAAATTGGGAATAAATGTTTTAGAATAGGGATGTTTTGCAGATTTATGGATAGCTCTAAAAAAGAAAGGAGTACCAAACAAAATAATACAAGTCAGTTATGTACACCAACGCGGTACTGTAGGTTCTACACAACGGGACAATTAGTGATCCGTTCACGACCAATATTGGAGTACGACAGGGCTGCCTCTAACGCCACTACTTTTTGCAGTGGTAAGGGACTGTTTTATGGAGGAACTGTGCAAGAAGAATAGGGGTATTGTGTGGAGTTTTCAAAGACATCTAGAAGATTTGACTTATGCAGATGATATTTGCCTTCTTTCATACAAACTTTCGGACGTGAAAGACAAAACAAACGATCTTGTGAAGACATACAGAAGAGTTGGCTAAGTAATAAATATAAAAAAGACGTACGCCATGCGCCTACATAACAGCAACAACGGCCATATCACCATCCCAAATCACCGAATAGAATACGTTGACTAATGAGTACATCACGAACAGGTTCAATAAAGCAAGAAGTGCATTTGGCAGACTAAATAATTTTTGGCGAGCAACACAAATTACGAGAACAACAAAGATCCGTATTTTCAACGCAAGCATCAAGTCGACCCTTTTATACGGAAGTGAAACATGGCTGGCCAGTGAATCGATCAGGCAGTGACTACAAGTTTTAATAAATAAAAGCCTTCGCACTATATGTGGCATATACCGGCCCAACACAATAACAAAAGAAAACCTCTGGAGCTTAGCAATAGAAGAGCTCTTACACATACAGATGAAGCGCAGAAAGTGGAAATGGATGGGAATGGATGGGATGGGAAAGCCAGTACATAATGTCAGCAGGATGGCACTGAAATGGAGCCCACATGGAAGTTAATAATGAGGAACAGCCAAAAACACCTGGCTTATGCCTATAAGGAGAGGCAAAAACAATTGCAAACAATAGATAAGGTTGGAAATATCATGTTGAAGCCATATGATCCCTCGAGAAACAAATGAAGGAGAAAAAATGTTTTGGAGACTGTAAAATTTAAAATAATAACGGCAAGGGCGAAAGTTAGATACACAACATCCGCAAAATGTGGGAGGTATCTGAGTAGGCGTGGCACAAAATTGATTTATTTATAACTAATAAAGCGTATTTATATAACTTAAAAAAAAAACAAACATAATAAACAAATATATTCAGGTTTTCAAGACGAAGTCTTGACAGAAAGAATACGAAAAAAACGGAGGAAAGAAAGCAACATGTAATATAAAATTGAGAACGATAATTACAGCGAATTTCGAACCACCAGTACCACTGGTTAAAGATTGATGTTTGACTGTTGGCTGGCAGGCACCGCAGTGGTGCAGAGGTTAGAATTTAAAGAATTCTGATGAAAGAATGTGGTGATCCTTAAAACATGTAAATTCAACCCAGGTTCGAGCCCCAGCTCAGCCAAGAAAATTATCAACGAGTTTTAATAAAATTTCATGTTGTAAAATTCCTTCCTTCGGTAAAAAAAGTTTAATGAAAATAAAATTTAATGAATTCAAGCCCAACTAAGAAAAATATCAAAATTTTTTCACAATATTTAAATAATAAGAAATGATTCAATTTAAAAAAAATAACCTTTTATAAATAAGATGCTTTAGAGGTTTTTATAACATTTGTCACTTCTTTTTTTTTTGAATTGTCATACTAAATCTTCGATTGTGTAGATTTAAAGCGATTTGTTTATCAATTCAAATATCTTATTTAACTCCATGCGCAAACTTTATGTAGACTTTTCTCTCTCCTCAATAAAATTTTTAAATGTAATAAAAATTCCAATAAATCTTAATTTGACAATAACCCTCTGAAATGAAAAATAAACTCGACATCATTATACATAATGAATACACTTTTATTGTAGACTATTTAAATTTTATTGCAATCGTTTTAAATTGTAAAACCCATCCAAAAAAAATATCTAAAATTACCTTTTTTTTTGATAAAATTTCTTAAATAAACATAGAATTACACATGAATGCACACAAACATTTTAAGAACGGAAACGGAAGTAATAAAGCATTATTTTTTTTTATTTTCTTATTTTATCACGCCAAAACGCTCAACCAGTAGACATGGCAAAACCTCAGTTCTAAGACACATTTCTTTATTAAAGAAAATTTACACAATATTTGGAAATCCTTAAAAAGGAAAGAGCAAGTTCATAGGAGAAAAACAAAAAGTTCCTTTAATACAGCATTAAGTTATATTTAATTTACTTTAAAAAAAAGACCGTAAAGAATAGAGCTGATATTAAAAAATAAAAAACAAAATCGCCAAAAATAGGGGGGAAAAGTACATTAAAAACAGCTATGTTAAAAGCAAGGAAACAATAAATAATAAAAGCTCTTATAAAATTTATGAAATAAATTTTAATAACATTTCACTTATTTTTTCCTACATTTTCTTCTTTTTCTTCTTTTTTTGGAAAAAATTTCACAGCTTAGTGAAGATATTGGCTACGTGCTATATTCTGCTTTGGGTTCCTTTTACATTCCTAGCTGTATTATGGTTTTCGTTTACATACGAATTTATTTTGCCGCTAAGGCGCGAGCGAGACGCGGTATTAAAAAACATCCGCGCAAAACAAACAACGAACAGGTGAGTACTTTCAGTTTTTACTTTTACACTTAAAAAAAATCTATGTCTTTAATATACGAAATTTGTTGTACAATATACGAAATTACGAAACGTTTTAATGAAAAATCATCACAAAATAAATGCATAATTTCTAATCATATGCGAATTAAAATATTTTTCAAAGAATTTATGAACGAATAAAAAATGTCTACCAAAACTTGACTACGAAAAAATTCGTGAATTTTGTTAAAATTAACAGCCTGTTTTTGTAAAACATAAGTCTTCTCACTTGAAGTTTTCGTATTAACACGTTTATATTCAAAATTTGGTTTTTAAAAAACATTTAAAAGCTTTCGTCTATTTATAGTTGACATAAATAGAGCTTTTTTCTTTTGTGAATCAACATTATTGCCAATGCATTAATATTCGTACATTTCTAATATTTTTTCATATAAAGGTTTTGTGTTTGTGGATAACCCTGGCTTTTGTTTACAAAAATTAAAATTAAATTTCAAAAACAAAATATTTTATAAAAAGTGTTACTAAATTAGTAAAAATAAAAGTGTTGAATGAAAATGTTAACAATAATGGCAATAAATAAAATAAATACATTAAAATAAATACATTTTGGTTTAAAATGTGTTTAAACCAACAAATCTATAAATCATTAAACATATAAACCATCTTTAAACGCATGAAATTGGGCGTTTAAACTACCAGTACAAATCATATGAATTTGCCAACATTTGTCGTAGTGCTGCCACATGTTATTATTTTAACAACATGTAATACATGGGACACTGATTTATGGTTGATGAGTTTAAACTACATATAAATTCAAGTTAAGTTCAACTAAACCAGCGTTTAAACCATCAGTGATTTTTTAGCCATAAGAAGATATTTTGCTGCACATCAACATATAGATATGTAGAATATATAATTTTTTTGGAACATTCGGAAGAACGGTGGTATTTTACACTACACTGTATGTACAATAACACAGATAATAGTACGTACGCCTTAAGAATTCCTTCATTTTCCAAAAATTAGAGATATTTAAAATAACAAATAAATCAAAAATTTGTAAATGAAAACAAATATTTATTTAATTATTTAAATTTAAGACTATAAATTTGTCCGCATACTTAGGTGCGAAGTCGAGTCACTTTTATCTGTTTATTTCCCCAATTAATGTTTGTTTTTTCTTGGTACGCGGCTATGTAATTCGCTTTTTCGCAGAACACTGTTTCTGAATGAACATTAATATTGTGGTAATTTTCCAAAGTGTTTCGACACTTTTTATAAATTGAGTTGAGCAATTGAGCAAGGAAATTGTGGGTGGACGTCCAGTTTTTGGCTTGCTAACTAGAAATTGAGGCTCAGACTAGTGCTTTATTACAGTCTGCACTGTAGACTTGACACGTCCAACAATTTTAAAATTTGAACTAAATGAATTTCCATTGTTCCTTTTTTTAACAAAAATATATGCACGCATTTCATTACAAATCTCCTTTGTTTTCTTACCTATCTTAACAAAACAGTAATATTTTTGTTTCTAAAATTACAGCAGTCTTTAAGAATTTCCTTGCAAGTTTAGCTTGTGCCACTTTCCGTATATTATTTTTCCTTAAAATCTTCTTAATTTAAAAAGGACAGTTTTCTATTTGGCATCGTACGTATAATTATCTGTGCTATCAGGTTAACTTATAAGTGTAAAAGTATAATTAGCGGAAATTGACCCAAACTTTTTGTAGATTGATTTTTTCAAATGCCAAAAAATATCGATCAGAAGTCCAGAGTTATTCTTAAGCTCCAATTTTAGAGGGAGTACGGACTATGCCATGAACAACGGTACGCGACATGATGTGATCGGACTTTAAATGGCAGAGCTATATTTAAAAAACTAAATGTGCTGCATATGGAGGCATGGCTATAAAAATGTAACCGTTTTAGAAACATCATTGACACACCTTTCATTCAAGGGGGTGACTGGCACAAACCTTTTTTGTAAGGAGGTCGACCCGCTCTAATGTACATACATATGTTCATATTTTTGAGCGTATGTAGTTCCATTGTATCTAGAATTTTTTGAGCCTGTAAATACATATTTATGCAATTATAAGTGAACCTTTATAGAATATTTTACAATAGTAAAAAATTAAAGCTTTTTTTGTCACTCACATGAAATGTTTTTTTAAATTTTATGAAAACCTAAATCTTTCGTTCGTTTTTTTTACGAACGAACAAATACTTTCATTTTCTAAAAACAGGCTGTAAAAAATTTTTTCATAAGTCTACGAATAATACGAAAAATGTGCTAACGAAAGTTCTTTTTTCGCACAATGTTCTATAATACATTTTGCTCAGTGTAACTTTTGTTCCTTTTTCTAAGAATATTCAAGTAGCTGATTTTATTTAAGCCACAAAAGTAAACAAATATGTTAAAGTAGACCAAAGTGAATCAAATATTTAATAAAACCTTGAAAGCTGTCCACGTGTATTAAATGGTTTTCTTAAAAAAAGATATTGCTAGAAGAAGGTTTTTTGGACACACAAAATTGAATAAAGAACTGTTTGTATAAGATTATTAAATGAACAGATTTGTTTGGCAATGTGGAAAAACCAAGTAAAAGTTAATTCTTATCTTATCTAATATACCATTCACCATATATGTACATTAGGGCTATAACTTTTTCACACTTTTTGCGAATATCAAAAACGGCATAGTATATTCGGGTAGAACATTAGAATTTATTAATAAAAAATATGATAATTTTTTCGAATTGTTTAAAATGTTCACGCAGGGTTTGAAAACAACAATTTTTATCTCAGGGAAATTTCAAAAAATATACACCTGATATTTGTATATATTCCTATACGTATCACTTAAATGCTATTTTGGAATTTATTTACTGGTTTAGATTTAAAAATTTTCCTACGGTTTACAATTTATCGCGGTTCAAAATTTCTTGAAAGGTTTTAGAAATTTGCTTCCCTGCGTGAGGTTTTTTCGCAAAACGACGGAAGACAGGTGTTTTCATTACTAAAACGTTCTTGGCCACTCCGTGGTACTATGCCAAAAATTTGGTTATTGCCCAAATGTACATAAATTTATTTCTTATAAGGTCTGTAGAAATTGTAGAAATTGTAAACGGAATGACAAACTTATACACACACTCACAATATTATTACGGTAACGGACTGTAGTTTATTTAAGAAGTATTCCGTTCAGTCATTTTTTAATAAATAAACATTTAAAATTCCAAGCGAATTTATTTTTAACTGAGTCTAACATTTATTCAAAAAACTAACTGCATATTAATACGGATTTTCACTTGCAGATAATATTGTCCGTTGATTAAGTTAAATTCTTCAAATTGTAAAATTAAATGAAAATGTAATTTTAAATAACAAAAAGTTCATTTAATTTTTACTGTCAAAAATTCAACCGCGAATTCCATAAAACAAATGAATATTCAGTTATTTTATATAAATAAACTGTCAAATAATTATCTACATATTCCGTAAAAACAAATGAATATTCAGTTATTTTAAATAATTTGACTACCACAAATAAATTTTTAGTTATCTATGAAAAAAGAATAGCTAGTTAAGCTAGTGTAAGCAATTCCCATTTTCTATTTGTAAAAACTATATAGTTCAAATTTTTAAAGTAAAATAATTGCGAAGCCATATCAGTCATGCTGCTGGTGTCTTATGGTGTTTTCTTATCTACAAAAAACTGTAACATTTTATTTTTAAAAAATGCAATTTGGTGTCTGTTTCTTAAAAATTTTGCTCCCGAAAAGGGTGGCTTGTTTTATTCTAAAAAACTCATTCTTTTCAGGGGCAAAATTTTTAAGAAACAGACACCAAATTGCATTTTTTAAAATTAAATGTCGCATTTTTTTGTAGAAAAGAAAACACCATTATAATTGAGAGTTAGTACAACAAAAGTAAAACAAACGTGTGTAACGGGGTAGAGCTGAATTTCCACACCATTCGTTCATGCGTAGATGCGTTTCTAAATTCAAGTTACATGCAATGCGTTTTATGCGACAAATTGCTTTTTTATAGCCACACCACAATAGTGGAGAGGGTATTATGCATTTGTGCTGATGTTTGTAACACCTTAAAATATACCTTAAAGTATAACGATCGACTCAGAATCACTTTCTGAGTCGATCTAACGATGTCCGTCCGGCTGGCTGGTTGGCTGTCCATGTAACCTTGTGCGCAAAGTACAGGTCGCACTTTTGGAGGTAATTTGATAAAATTTTGCTTATAGGTTCCTATTGGCACAAGGACCAATGCTATTGAAAATGGGCCGAATCGTAGGACCACGGGGGGTGATAGGGGCAATTTCTGACTCTCAGAAACTATTAACCCGATTTTAACGAAATTTAATACACAGATAGATCCATATTTATATACATACATGAGCTATGCAGTTTTTAAAAAATAGGACCACAAGGGGAGGTAGTGGGCAATTTATGCCTCTCACAATCTTTCAAGCCGATTTTAATGAAATTGTAAACATAGATATATGCAAATTTAAATGCATACATGAGTTATTCAGTTTTTACGAAATAGGACCACAAGGGGAGCTAGGGGAGCTAGGGCACAGTTACTGCCTCTCACAAACTTTCAAAGCGATTTTAATGAAATAGATAGATCCATATTTATTTGGACACATAAGCATGATTCTCCATGGGTCCCGAATAGGTTGCACTCTCGTAAAAGTGGTGTAGGGTATAATATAGTCTGTACTTTCTTACTTGTTTTATCAGCTGTTGTGAGAATATGTTTATTAAATAAAAACAATTTTGGCAAAAATAGAGAGTGTTATTGATATTTTAATAGAATTTATTTAAAAGGATTCAAAGAGGAGTAAGCTTTTATTATACAAATATTCGTGATTTTTCACGGTATCAATAACTTTCCAGTTCATGACATTCGTTAAAAAAAAATTATAATAATAAAAATAATAATAATAATAAACACAACAAAGATGACACTCAGAACATAAAAGTAATCGATAACTAGAATGGAAAATTTTGTTCGTGGTAAAATTGTGCTAAGAATTAATTTTAATGTATTTTTTTCTTTATAGTTTATGAAAGCTTTTTCTTTTATTAAAAACCTTTTTTAAAGGAAAAAAAATAGCAAAAAGTAATCCACCACACATTGAAAATAAAATATGATTTGTCATCCATGGCCATCAATAACAGCTATCTTTTTTTCACCACACATGCGACGCATACAAAAGTAGAAAGTAAACTTACTTTGATGCGTTGATACGTATATGTAAGTAGACCGGTATTTAACTGAATTTTCATTTGTTTTATATTACAATTTCAGTTAATTTTACGTACAGAATATTGTGAGTGAACTCATTTCATTCCAACTGTGGTGAAGGGTATAAAAAGTTCAGTTTTGAAAAAGAAATACAATAATATTTAGATTTCAAGGTTATTAAATTAAAAAAAAAGTTACTGATTAGCAAAATTTTAATTTGTTAAATACAGGGTGGCCGACAATGATCTATGGGGCTTAAGCTCATTATAACTTTTTATTTAATTTTTTTTTTTTTTTTTTAATACAGTAATATGAAAAATTATAACTCGCAAGTGGTGGGCAATTTTTGCTTCGCACTTAAGTGCTCTTTTTAACATATTCTCCATTACTTTTCGCAAAATTTCTGGGGAATTATTTTGTTCGATTGTAAGTTATTCTTTCTGAATTCCTCGTGTCTTCTTTACAAAATCCTGAAAAAAAACAAAGCAAAAATTATAATTAAATAAATAATAAGGAATTCAAACACCATCTGTCTGCCGTTGATAGTCAATAGCAGACTTCGCTCACATGATTGTTATAATTGAAATTAAAATTTTTGAGAGTGAACCCTATTTGAAACCCATGGGCTGTCATGGACCCGCCAGAACAAAATTATATTATGGGCTTAAGATTCATGGAAATGTTACTTGCGCCGAATAATGTTAGGATATCTTAATTTACATGAGATTTGCTTGCCTTAAAGTGATTTTAGGATGGGCGGTTTATATGGGACCTACGCTTAATTTTCGACCTACTAACCCAACATTTTCTCACCATAAAGTAGCTTTCTTAAAAGTAATTGTCGCCAACTATTTTGTAAATAACAACTATTGTGGTTAACTTATTGAACTGTTTATGGTTTTAATCCAAATTTTGATATTTTAATAAGCAAAAGTTCGTTCAATTTAATTTTTATTAAATTATTTTTATAAAGAAAGGAATTTTACAACATGAAATGAATAAATATTTTTTGATAATTTTTCATTCTTGGCCGAGCTGGGAATCGAACCCAGGCTTTTACGGACACGTTGCCTATACGTTTCGATTGTAACCGCACAATCTCACAAATCCATTCCGATCGAAAGTGATTTCGTTTTATGTGAAGCAAGATACGAAATCCATCCACTTTCGATCGGAATTGATTTCTGTGACAGACCTGATAATCTGCTTTACTTTTTTGGAAAAGTTCGGACTAACGAGAGTAAAGGCAATTTTCTCTCAAACTATAAAAAAAAGTAAATCAAAATTAACAAAAGTGTGGAAATTAAAAATTAAATTTAAAACCTTAAACCAAATTATTGTCGCATAATATTAAGTTTTTTCGATGTTAGAAAAGCCTATCATGAAATTAATTTAATGATAATTGGTATTATTCAGGTAAATGAAATGTTTTAAGAAATCTTAAGTTTTCTTTTCTCACAAAATAAATCCGGTTCAATGTTGTTAAATGCTTACTAAAGTGATTTTTTTTAACAAAAGTGAGTGTGAATTACTAATGCAAATTATGATTTAACGACACAAGAAAATATGTACAATAATGTTACAAGTTATGGAGTATGCTGTTGCATGGTGTTAACAGAACTAACTTTATTAACAAAACAAAAATTGTACATGTAATAATTCAGGATTGAACTTTTAGATCATATAAAATATCGTAAATTAAAAAAAATATGTAGAATTAAATTCTTATGTAAACAAAAGTAATGGAAAGTTGTATCAAAAAGTATGTGGGATGGTTATACCACATTACTCCCCTTCCTAAAGAACACGGGAACGAACTCTTCTTACAGAGGCTGTTGTGTAGGCTGTAGGGTTTCATGGGCTGTGGCAGCTTTTAAACACTCGATGCTTACGTTAACATGTTTGCCATTCATATTAATTTTATAAAATTTGCAGAGTTCGACGAACTGCATCTGTGCGAACGAATAAATAAAGCAGTGATGCGGTCAAGTAATTCTGAAAGGTATGCTTTTGGCATGGTCGGATGTTTGTTTAGAACGTAAATCGTTGACAAAGTAAAATTCGGAGAAGTATTTCCTAGATTCTGTATCCTCTAGGAACTTACCAGGAACTGGAAGAGTGTACCCGTGGACCAGTTCTGCTGGACAAGTTTAAATGTCATGGTAGCACTAATTGCGGATTTAATAACTCTATGGTATCGCTTGATTAAACCATTAGCGGCAAAATGGTATGCAGTTGTTCTAAGATGGCTAATCCCCAAGAGACGGTTCAGCACTCGGAACAGGTTCGACTCGAACTGCCTGCCCCGGTTCCTGGTAATTCTTTGCGAAACACCATATCGTTATATTCACAGTTGGTAAAATGTGAGAAATGGGTGCTTCGTTATATCGATGGACTTTGATTCGTTGGCATGAAATACATTTTTTAGAACAGTATTAATACGAACTTCCTTTTTTATTTACCAAAAATTCTACAAATTGCACCTCTTGTTGTCTAAAAAAACATTTTGATGGATTTATTATCATGCCGTATTCACGAAACTATGCAAAAAATTTACTCTATGTTCTTGAGAGTGACTAAAAGTTCGTCTAAAGAGAAACAGGCAAAATCGAATCCACGTAGGATGTGGTCCGTGAACCGTTGAAATGTTTGTCCGGCGTTACGTAGGAACAACGTTTTAGGGCCGTCCTTGGGCTCTACGGGTGTATGGTGATACATTAAGTGTATCACCATACTAGTTTTCTTACTTAATTATTTTATTATCACAAAAATGCATTATTTTTTAAATACCACTAAGGCTTATGCCAGTGTATGCACTGATTTTGCATTATTTAAAACACATCATTAATATTGCATTGTTGTTGCATTAGCATCAAAACCTATTGTGATCAACAATCTCAAATAAAAATTGAAAATTGTTTTTATAACCCAACACAAATGAGCAGGGACCGTAACAATTTTGACATTGATCCGGCTGGCTGTCCATGTAGAAATTGTGCGCAAGGCGCAGGTTGCAATTTTCCAGACATTTTCATGAAACTTAGTACAAACCTAAATTCTAACTTTAAAAGGACAAAGCCTTTAGAGAATGGTGAAAATCGGTCTATAATTTCACATAGCCCTGTACAAACTTCTTCCCGAAATACAGTCTTTGTGCCAATAAATCATCTTATTTTGCTGGTATTGGCCTTAAAAATATTTAGTTCCGACTTAAGTCATCTACCAAATTTTATTGCAATCAGTCAATCAGCCATGTCACAGAGTACAATTCCGTTCGGAAACGGAATTCATTCCGTATTTTGGTGCTTCAGAAAATGACGAAAAAATGTTTCGGAAGGAAACCATTTTTGTTTTCATGAACGGTATGGGAGTTGTCTGTATCTGAAAGGCCATAAAACTATCAAAATACACTTTCCATCAACAAACAAATATGATTTCTTCAATTCCGAACGGAATCATTCCGAACGGAATTGTACTCTGTGACATGGCCCAATATGTGACCACAGCTACACACCCATACTATTCTCGAAAATAGCTTTAAATGCCGTGAATACTTACTAAATACTCCTATTGCTATAAATTTGGTGACGATAACTTCTAATATAGCTACTATGTCATGTTAAAAATTTGTGTTAATGGTTTACTTTTTCGTCAACATTGTACACTAATTAAATATTTGTAAATCAACTTCTTTAATTAAAACAGACATTTTCCTAATCACGTATAATTTTTCTGACATTTTTAATCGATTACATTGCTTAGCAAAAAATGTTGTCATCATCTTCTGCCTGGATAAGTTTCTTACAAATGCATGACATTTTTCCAACTTCCATTTCCTCAAACAACAACTGACCGAAGTTTTGCCGTTATACATAAAAAGTCCATTCATATATTTAACTTATAGCTTAGTCGTTTACTTTTTTTCAGCTGCGTTTTTTTTAATTCCTAATGATCATTTTTGTACCTGTCTTGACCACTAACAGTAGACCTTTACAAGTTTGTAGTTGCTTCATGTTAGTTGATTTTCTTCACTTTGATTGTCATTGTGGGTACTGGAATAGCAGAAATAGTTGTGTAAGAGGGTGTACGTAGGTGTGTGAATGTTCCATAATGAAACGAATGCCTTACAAAAACTTTTAATCAATTTATCGCAATCTCTTTTAATGAAAAAGTTTCCAGTTCTTTTTCCTTTTTGCAAAAAAGAATGCCATTTTTAATTTTAATTCAACGAAATACTAAGAAAAAAAAAAAATTAAAGAAAAAAACTTTTCGAAATAGAGCAAAGTAGTTTAGATAGTTTTTATTTGTTGTCGACAACTAAACATACATTTATTCACTCATTCAATTGTTCAGTCACTCTTCCCACCAGCCTCGCCAGTTCCCTTTTTAAATACTTTTTGTAGAAAATTATAAACTTAAGAAGAGCATAAAACGGAGAAAGCATTTGGCGAAAGAATAGAATCGATTGTTTGTATAAATTTTTATCGTCTTGAATTCAACAACAATGACCAACATCATCGTCAACATTATTTAAAATAAAAGGAGAAAGAGAAGAAAAACTAAAAAGGAAAAACAGTTTTACACTTTTAAAGTGTCTACTTGAATAATAAAAAGTGGTTGGTGGCAATGATAAAGAGGATGACGATGATGATGGCAATGAGGATGAGATGACATGTTTGTTGGTTGCTGTCTGGTATTGTTAGTGGCAATTTACGGAGAATCGAAAGAAAACAAAAAACCAAAAATGGATAAGAAAAACTTTTTAATTTTATGAATTGCACAATAGCAGTCACTGTCAGGGTTGTTGTTCAATTTTTTTTTATTTAATTTTTTGTTTTTATTGTTCTTCTTTTTTGCTAAGTAATTACAAAAATGCAACGCATTCAAAAAGCCAATACATGAAAAGCAAAAAACAAAAAAAAAACCGATTGGATTTTCGAAATATCTTATGAGTATACTGAGATAGAAGAATTTAATTTCGAACTAAAAATTGCTTGTTAAATTTTTGTAGTATTTGCTGATGTTGTTGTTATTTGCCTTTTCTTTTTTTTTGAAAATTTCTTTCATATTCATACACATACGCACGAAAACGCACATGCATCACAAGCACTCAAACAAATTATACTGACAAATGTTCGAAATGCTTGATTAAATTTTGTTTGTGTAAGTGCAATTGTGTGTGTGTGTGTGAGTGTGTGCCCTGCGAATAATATTGGACTACCTGTTCCATTTTGATAAAATGGACTACTCCATGGACTGGTCCAATGTAATGCAAGCATGGACCATGTCATTGTTAAAAAGTGTTTGTAGTGAGACGACATGTCTTTGTTTTTTAACGACGTGCTTTCATTTTAAAATGACTTCAAAACTAATCCTCTTGAGTATATGTACCATGGAGTAGTTTAAAGACTACTCCTTTGTAGTCCAAAGCTGGGTTATATGGTCCTGCACTAGGATATCGTAATGTTAAATAGACCATGTTTTTTCCATACGTTTGGGTTACTTTAGGACTACTCCTAGTCCCTTGTGGGCTACATTTTACATGGGTGTTCGGACTAGTCCTTTTATTTGCAGGGTGTGCAGAAATTACTCTCGGCCTTTTCTGGATGTACCGCATCTTTTGGTTTTAAATATTTGCAAACTGTTTGCGTTTGAACTACTCAGTCTTCAATTACATATTAACACATATATTTTCTACAAATGTATGTTTACCCAACAGTTCTGAAAATTTTTTTTACATACATATATTAACTACACTGTGCTAGAATCTGTTTGTTTGCAGCTTCGTTTTTTATATGTCTGGACAAAATTAGAGCTAGCTGCATTTTCTAGTTTTTGATGAATTTTTAAAAAACAAAAATTTTTAAATTTTGCTAAAAAATTATTTTTTTACTAAAAAAAAAAAATGCTAGTAATTGCTAGAGATTAAAATTAATATAAGAGTTATTTGTGCCGAATACTATCTAGATGTTAACATGCATGTCTTAAAGGGATTTTAGGGACGTATCCTAAATTATTTATTAATGTTAACATTTAAAAGGAAGTAAAAGCTTTTTATAGATGGGAGCTTTGGACAAATGTGAACTGATTCGAAAAAAATTTGATTTGCAGTAAAATATTTTTATGGCGAATTTAATCTAAATAGCAACATAATAAGATTGTTTACGGATACAAAGAGTCTAATATGAAAAGAAGTTTTTATGGGAAATATGTAAAGTTATAGACCGATTCTCACCATTTTCATATGGGCATGTTCTAGAAATCGAAATAAAGTGGAATTAAAATCGCACGAGATTTAGATCTCAATTATTTACAAAATGTCTGTATTATATTAAATATATATTAAATGCAATATTTTTATAAACTTTCTTTATAGGCTTGTTTTCAAAATTTTTGCGATCTTTAATCCACTTCATTTGGATTTGTAGAACATGCCCGATAGACTTCGGGCGGATGGTTATCGTTAGGTCACTGATTCTAAATCGATCGGTATACTAAAGGATTGGTCCAGATTTCTTTGTATTACACACACCGCTAAGAATATATATAATTGACACAAAATTCTAAAGTTTAAAAGAACAATAATTTCTCAAGCTCAAGGTCAGTTTTATATAAATAATATTTATTTAAAATTTATCCTTGAGCTTGAGAAATTATTGAAAGGAAATAATATTAAGAAGGTCGAAGAAATTAAGCTAAATAGTTTTAAAGAACATTTATCTTTAATGACAACCCGCCCTTTGTCTTACAATTTTTGAGTAAAATGTACATAGATGGTGAAATTGAAGCAACACGTTGGGTATACAGATAGATATTTAAAACAGAAAAGCCAAAATTTCGCAAACAAAAAAATTTTTGCTGTAAAAGCTTTTGCAGGCTTCTAAAAAAAATTATCAAAATATGCCTCAAAAAGGCAAAATATGCGCTAAAAACTTAAAAAATGCTGCAAAAAAAGCTCTTTTAACTAAATTATGCAAAAAATGCTGCAAACGGTAAAATATGCAAAAATATGCACTAAAAAATCGATGCCAAAATTCATACAAAGCTCTAAAACATATAAATATATTGTTTCTGCCTTCATTGGTCGCACAAGGAAAAACATGCAATTGCATATTTTTGGTTTCGCTGCTTATTAGTCTCATCTCTCAGCATTGCATTCTATATGTGTATATACACGTGTGTTTGTCGACCACACACCACACGATTTGCTTGTTTTGTGTTGAAATAATAACAACAGCAGAACCACAAGAAAAACATACATTATTTTCGTGTTTAAAAAGTAAAATAAAAAGCAAAATTTCCGATATATTTTATATTTAAATACATCCAATTTTTAAAACAGAAACAATGTCCGGCATGATCTTGGTGTTTTATAATTGCAATTCTGTAAGGTCTAAAACGGGTAAGTAAATCAATCACAATTATATTCTCCTTATATCTGGTTCTCCGGGGTAAGTGTTTTGGGTTAGAAGTAATCGAATTTCACTTCCGGATTATTTCAAGTACGGATGTGTGATTAAATCAACCTAATAATGCTTGAATCAAGCGCATTTGAAAATTTATTCAATCTTAGTTTACTTAAATCAATCTCATTTTCTGATTTTTTCAAGTAATATGGATAAGTTAAGTATTTTGTACTTGAATAAATCTTTCTGTACTTGATTCAAGAAAATACGTACTTACCGTACTATTGATACCGCTTCGGATTGGCTTAAGTACGGATGGATAAATTTTTCTTTTGAGTATACTCAATAATATATATAGTGTCTAACTCTTTGTTCTCGCATGTCAATTTACGATTAAAATTAATCTTATTTTTCGTTGTTTTTTTTTGTTTATTTCATTCCTTGATCAATGATTGATGCTGGTCTGTTTTATGTTATTTAAAAACAAAATGGCATATAAAATAGAAAAGATTTACTGCTTGGTTTTAGAAAACGTAAACAAGTGAGTGAGTGAGAAATTATATTGAAAACAACAATAAAAAACGAAACTTTGTTAACGTTTTCTAAAAAGAGGCAGTTAAATACCAATAAGAGGTTTATAGATTAATTTTTCAATATTTTCCTACTACTGGGTACTTACAATCTTGCGAGATAGAAACATCTAATGCATACATAATTCAAAATATGATTTGAACATTTGCAGCGCCTTTCGTTAAAATTATTGCATCATGAAATTAATCATGAAAATTCATGAAACTTGACAGTAGTACTAACACTGTAAAAAAATTTTTATTATAGAACCTAGTAATTTGCAGGAAACGATTTTAATATTCATTACCAGTCGCTGCAATTACGTTTTTTGTTGTTATAACTATTAAAACATTTCTAGATTACATTCCAATATTTTTACACAATTACTGAATCAGGCCTGCATCGAAAAATGGAGTATACTCTAACAGATCTAAGCAGTTAACGTCCACCCTCAGCGAATTCATATTAGATGGAAGTGAAAAACCAACTGACTTTGACTGTTCGGAGCCGTTTTCTTTAACTTACAAATGATTAACATTTAGCGCAATTTTTTTTGTTTGATTTAATGAGTTTTCTTAAAATTTTAAAGATTTTGAAAGAATTTGGTTAACTGAAACCTTTTTAACATAAAAACTAAAAGTTTTTGTTGAATTACATTTTCGAAAAATGTTATCGCTATCAAGTTTCACATAAAATCAATATATGGTGTATTTAAAAATTTCCGAAGCAGAAAGACTTTCAAATTTCATTATAATAGGTTATTAAAAAACCCTTAGGAATAGATTAAAGTTTTATGATCGATTTTTAGATGGCGGGTGCAAAACTCATTCGTTTAGAGCTACGGTCACACTTATTAAATGTTTGACCAAATAAGCATAACCACTAATTTTAATTATAATAAGTGAGATTTAACATGGTCTTGATATCACAAAATAAACTAATTATACTAATAGACATAGCATAAAACTGTTTTTTATAAGATGAGGTCAAAATAAATATTGGAATTAAAGGTTGTTGGTCCCGTTTTTTTTTTTATATATATATTTTTTTTGTTAAATATTTGGCAAGTGTGACCGTAGCTTAACTTAGTGCTAGTTCACACACGTTAAGTTTGACTCGTCTTGAGCTTTGAAGAAGGGAAGGGAAAAGAGAATGCCATTTCTTTTTCCCTCCCACCTAAAAACTCAAGTCTTGACGAATTAAACTTGACGTGTGTGAACCGGCATTTACATGTACGAAGCCACAGCAAACCAAAACTGTAAGACTGCAAGGACAATATAAGACTTTTTAACGGTTGATATTTATTTTCACAGCAAAAGCAAGAGTTTACTTTTTGAACAAAAAACTGTTGCTTCAAAGCAACAGCATAAAAATATAAGTTTTACCTTTTCGGCTGTAAGTTTTGTAAGCACCCAGTGAAAACATTTTAGGTTTCTTGAAGCACAAAAACTACATAAGCGCTGATATATGCGCCGGCTTTTACACACTAATAAGAAGCAGCAGAGAAGCGAATACCATTTAAGTGAATTTTTAATTTAATGATTGAATGACTTCGCATTATCCCTTTTAAGTAAGCAGGTTGTAAGTGAATAATTGAAGCTTTTATTTTAAAGAAAAATCTCACGAACAATGTTCTTAGTGCTTCTGTTAATCCCTTATATGGAAGAAGGTTGTAATGCAATGATTTTACGATTTTTAATGTGTTTACGATCATTCCCGCAATATTACCGAACATAGAAGTTACATTTTTTTTTATAACGCAATCAGTCATCAAATGGTTTTCTAGCAGAAAGGAAAAAAGTAGTGCTTTCAAGTATGAATTTGCCATAAAAAAATCATGCCACTTGTAACTGGTTTGTAAGGGGGCATTGTGCTTCTCTCCCTACAGAGCTGCTTACCAGTAAGCTACATTTTTTACAGGGCACTGATTTAAACTTAAAAATGTGTGCGGAAATCCCGCAATAAATTTCCAAAAAAAGTAGGAATCGAAAATAATTTAATTTAAAAAAAATAGCGTTAATTGTATTGTCCTTGATTAAAATGATTGTCAGTCATGTGGGTTTAATATTCGGGCATGTTTTAGAAATCGAAATTAGGTGGATTTCAAATTAAACAAATTTGAAAAACGACCCTACAGTGAAAGTTCATAAAAATATTCCTTTTTATATACTTCATTCTTTGAGTACTAGTTATTTCTACAAGAACAACTCCTCAAACCATGAAAAACTACGGTCGGTTTGTAAAAAATTTTGTTCAAATTCAATTTCCCTTTATTTCGATTTCTGGAACATGTCGGATTATCTAGAATATATTAGACTACCTGAAATATTTGCGTTGTTTACGGAAGGCTGTTTTTAGGTTATATGGTCATTTAGTTATATTTACAACAATAAAATATATTTATTTAAGTATTTATACCCACACCACAATAGAGGAGAGGGTATTATGCATTAGTGCTGATGTGTATAACACCTTAAAATATTGGTCCTAGACTCCATATTGCTTCATCTTAAAGTATACCGATCGACTCAGCAACAGTTTCTGAGTCGATCTAATGATGTCCATCCGGCTGGCTAGCTGGCTGTCCATGTTGCCTTGTGCTCAAAGTACAGGTCGCAATTGCGAACATAATCGGATGAACTTTGGTACATAGACTCTAATTGATACAAGTAACAGGCCTATTGAAAATGGGGCGGATCGGTCTATAATTTCATATAGGCCTTTCCGGAATTGGGTCTTTGTGCTTACTATCAAATCAATTTTATTAAAATTTAAAAAATAGATAGATCTTTATTTATATAGACACATAAGCTAAGCATTTTTTAAAAGATAGGACCACGAGGGGAAAGAGTGGCCAATTTCTGTCACTCAGAAACTATTAAACCAATTTTAATGAAATTTTAAACATCGATGGATCCATATTTATATTGACGCATTTTTCAAAACTAGGTCCCAAATAGGAACAAATTTGTTCTTATATACTGTGGTGTAGGGTATCATATGGTCGGGCTTGACCGACAATACTTTCTTAATTGTTTTTTAAATGTATTTTGTAGCAGTTAACATAACTAAATTACCATATAACCTGATAATCCGCCTTTCGTGAACTACCCAATTGTGTTTTTAGATTATTGTTTGGTTCGAAATAAATGATATCGAAATTTCTGTAAAGTTCATTTGTATAAGGATTTTCGGAAAAGGAGCTTCTTATATCCTAACAACAAAGATCTCTTTTTCAATGTTCAACCCCGATTGTTGTAAAAAATTGTTATGTATGTAAAAATATTAAAGCAAATGCAACTTTTGAAACTGCCGGCTTTTTTGCTTAAATTTTAAATATACAGGTTACCCAATAAAAATTGGAGCTTAAAAAGTAGCAGGTTGTAATGTAAAAGCAGGGAGGAATGTAAAAGTTTCGCTTATGGTAGACATGAATTTTATTGGCCACTTCCCACTTTGAAGTAATCGAGTTTTGACACAAAAAGCATTTTATTCAACGCCAGGCGCGGATCCGGCTTGAGCCTTAGGGGGGGGGGAGGTTTTGATGATAAAAAAAAGTAAAAAATTAGTTGTTAAAAGTTTATTAAACACAATATGTGTATATTATATTAAAAAAAACTCAACAATACGGTTAAATAAAATATAAGATCAGTTCAATATAAATTAAAATAAATTAATCTTTCTAAATAAGCAATTTATGATTTCCTTGTGAGGCGAATTTAGGTATAACAGTCTATCTTCTGTCATTGTTGATCTGAGCCATGTTTTTATTCGACGCAGGGAAGGAAATGACCTCTCGCTTATAGCATTACTGACGAGCATTGAAACGAAAATTTTAAATATTTTTCTTAGATTTAGGTAGATATCTTCATCACAGCTTATTAAAGCATCTACAACGTTATTTGATAGATTTTCAGATATTTTTCATGTTTGTTGCCAATGCAACAATTCAGGCTCAATTTTAGATGTTAGTACTACTAACTTAGTAGGTGTTTATTTTTTTAACAAACTCACAACTCACCAGCTAGTTGTTGTTTTAAAAAATTTGTTTCTGTATATGACTTGATTACACTTTGAGGTAGAAGCTTAGGTATATTCAATACATCTATTATATCTATTGGGAAAGGTGCTTTGAGATCTTCTAAAATAAATTCAATAAGAGGAATGTAACCTACAACTTGGTAGTAATCTTCAACATTTTGGATGTGATTATTTCGATCAAATCTTGTCTTTTCGATTGGAACCTCGATTAGAACGCAAATAACTTTAACTGTTTCAAAAATCGATTTAAATTGTTCTTCGGCTTTATTTCTTTTCTCTTCAAGGCACATGATTAAAGTTTTGATAAGGCTTGATCTTTGTTGAAGATCTATATAGTGCTTTTGTGAAATGATACTAAGCGGCTGTGTTACTATAAGTATCACACTTAACATGTATATTCCGCAAATAAATTTAAAAGTACTGAGTTCCTTAATATAAAGGTAGAGATATTAGCTTTTCACTCAGATATTTTTTCCAAAGCTTCTACTATATGATGTACACTTGTTGCAAAGTGTAAAATTGAGTCGTGACGGTTCGTCCACATACCTTGTATTGCATAATGTAGAGAGTTTGGCTCCCAAATACTTTGCTAAAACTGCGTTTCGCTTGGGATGGTTATATTTAAAAAATTGTCGTTTCTCTAACAAATGATACAACTTTTTGTATTAATGGCCCTTTATTGCTTTTAGAAATTGAGTTGTTTGATTTATAGGAATTTGTCGCGGTTTCCAGAATTGTTTAACAGCTCCATTTTCTGCTGACATCAGAGGACACCCATCTGTTCAAACTCCTACACAATCTTTTAGGTCATGACCAAAATTTGTCAAAGCTCTAAGAACTATTGATTGAAGGCACTATCTTTCGCATCAATTGACACATCAACGTCATCAGTATCCTTTGAAGCCTGTTCAAATGCGTTTACAACAAAGCAAATATATTCTTCTCTAACAACTTTTTGTTGTATATTGAAATATCTTAAAGATAAGGAAATCTGGCTTTTCCTCGACAAATACGTGCTTTCGTAAAAAATTATCGAATAGAATTTTAATCAGTGTTGCCGTTAGGATACGAAAGATACATTTTTCGTATCTTTTGACTACTTCAGGTATAATGTATAATCCTGACATTTTTCGTATCTTTTGAATCTGTACGCAAAATTTGCAGAAACAAAACATTCGAGAATTTTTAGCCATTTAAAACTTATTAAGACTTATCATCTTAAGTCTGGGTTTACACTTTGAAAGTTTTCTTTCAGAAAGTCTGACTTTATAGGTAAGAGAAGACGAGAACAGACTTTTCTTCTCTCCCCTCTCACCAATAAACACAGACTTTCTGAAAGAACATTTTCAAAGTGTGAACCCAGACTAACCGACTCAATACTAATACAATAGCGGCTAAGGCGCATTGACTAGAAGGTGAGGTCAACTTTACAACAACACTGCTTCTGTCATCGGATTGTCAAAAATATTGCTAGTAAATAAAGGTTAGTTTACATAAAAAATTAATTTGCATACTCACTTTGACAAGTCGACCACCGAAAAAAAAACACCATATGTTGACTTGACCCCACCTTCTAGTGAATTCGCCTTGATAGCAGGGGCTTAATTCTGGCAGTCGTGATCGAGTACTTTCTCGATTCGAAAGCAATTTTATTTCAGTCGATACTGAGCGAATCGAAATTATTTTTTCAGTATTGTGAAACTCAAATTAATGCTTTACAACACTGAAAAAATAATTCCGATTCGTTCAGTATTGACTGAAATAATTAGATATTAAATTGCTTTCGAATCGAGAAATAACTCGATCACGACTGCCAGAATCAGGCCTCAGCTTTGATAATGGTGAAAGAAAACATTAAGGGGTTGCAACATACGATCCACCTAAATCGATGTTTACTAGTAGTGCCAAGTGTGTCTGAGGAAATATGAGCATCTTTTTTACTTTCAGGAAATTTATATGAACTTTTTGATATAATCGCCTTAACTCGTATATTAATTTTTACAAAAATGAATTTGTTTTGATAACATCCAAAGATAATTACATATAATTAATTTTAAAGTTTGCTTACAGTATTTTTAAAAATTACATTTGTACCTAACATTTATGACTTAAATAAATATAAAAATAAATTTATACGAAATCATTTTCTTTACTTTCTTATGTCAATAAATATTAAACGTTGAAAATGGATTTTCAAATTTTTTTCAAGACGTATCTTTTTGGGAAAAAGTGTAACTTTTTGGAAACTAAAATGTATCTTTCTCGAAATTTCACTGGCAACACTGATTTTAATGCATATAACACATATATACATAAATATTGCATATACTAAGGCTTATTAAAAATTCAACCGCACGCATTATCAAGTCAAATGTTTAGTCTTTGGATATAGATGGCACCTGCTGGGATTGAATGTAGAATAATAGAATTCGAATACAGTAAACTAGATGTTTCATTGAAAATATCGAAAAAATAACTACTAGGATTAAGATTTGGATACTTATTGAAAATTTCGATAGAGATTCAACAAAAAAATACTTATTGAAAATTTCGTTAGAGATTCAATAAAAAAAACAAAAAAAAAACCTAGCTGGACTTCCAAAAATTTTGTACATTTAAAAAAAATATTATTATTGGGAATTCTTGTATTATCGAAATAAACAAAATATATTTTTTTAATTTAGAGTGGGGGGGGGGGGAATTTCCTTAGTTCCTCCGCCCACCTGAATCCGCGCCTGTTCAACGCATACAAAAGCTGGTGAGTGTAACGATCTGCTTTACAAATTGAATTTCCTGCTGTTACAGTTATTTCTTAATATTCGTTCTTACAAACCTGCTTCGTACTAGGGGACGGTATTCCTTTTAAATGTTGTTTTTTTTTATAAAATGTATTAAGAGTTCGTTCGCTTACCTTGCTGCATCTCTGTATGGTTGTCGATTGCATGGCACATAACTGTGTCCTTTCGTTTTAAAATTAGTGCTTTGCAAAATAAAAAAAATTTGTTATTGGGTATATAAATATAGAACTATAAATTTAAGCCAAAATTTAATTACTAGGGCCGCATAAAAAATCTACCATTTACAGCGTAACTTTTCCCGTCGCACAGAAAATTGATACGCCAATTTTCGCTTTTTTCTTCTCTCGTAGCTGTAAAATACTGTTTGTATGCGTAAGTGTTTTTATAGCTTTTACAAATGTTTGTGCAGCGTTAATTGCTTGTGGTATTTGCAACAAATGTTGTCATTGAATTTACATTTACTTATTCTGTAGGCAAGATGACATCATACTCGTGTGCATACATACACATATGTGTATACTGTTCATGCGTTTACATTCAAATATATATTATTCTCTCTTCTTCATTGAACAAGAATATGTACATACTAGAGTATCCAATTATTCGACATTTGGTTTTGTTTGAGTAAGGAATCAATCGATTTTTGAATTTTAAAATTGCTCGATTAATCGAATAAAAGTTTTAAATTGTTCGAATTACTCGAATAACTCGAAGAATTCAAATATTTTGCTCCAATGGGAAAAAACAAACATCTCTATTTGAACTTATAGTTTTTTTTTATTTTTTACTAGCTGACCCGGTCCGCGTTACTGGCCCTAAGCAAACATTAGTGTTGTATTACCAGACGATTTAAATTGAACTTTCAACGAAATTTACGGCCTTTAAATACAAATCCTTGGAATACCTGTCATAAAGCTTTTTTTTACAGAATAATTTACATATGGTGTAGATATGGGCTCAAGGAAAAAAAAAAACACATGTATTTAAGGCAAATTGGAAAATATATTTGTTTATTACTTCATCTTAAGGCCAGCGGATAGACAATGTTTTTTGTTTTTTTATTTGGTGTAAAAACGTATAAATTTTTTGGGGTGCCAACTGGCCGTGTGAAAAACATGAATTTTCCAAAATTAGGCCAGCAATAGTCAATGATTGGCCTTGTGCTTTGTTGATGGTAATAGCAAAGGCAAGATGCAAAGGGAATTGGAGCCTCTTGAATTCAAATGGTAAATCGTTGGAAATCATCGGAATTCGTGGAATAAGTACGTCTTCGCCTTTGAATCTGTCACCGATGATTGTTGCCTCGATTAAATTTGGTAAGCAGTTTTTGATGGTCAATCTGGTTCCGTTGCATAATAAGTTGCGAATAAGAATTACCGGTGATCCAACCTTTAATGTTAGTACATGCGGTGGCATTCCGGGTGGTTCCAATGAATTCAAAAATTCAGAGGAATAATTGACGGCTTGTTCTTCAGCCATTACTGTGTCTTTTAGTTAAATCGGAAAAAGTTGGCGTAAAAGTGGGCGGGGCAAATTTTTCTTTCAGCAAGAACCTAAGTTGGACCATGGCGATAATTTTATAGAAAAAATCGAACAAATCGGTCAAGCCGTTCTCAAGTTATGCGCTTAATAGAAAAAGTGGGCGTAAAAGTAGGCGTGGTACATTTTTCTTTCAATAAAAATGTAAAATGGATTAATCAAACATTTAAAAGAAAAATTAGTCAAACCGATGTAGCCGTTTTTTGATTTTAGGTAAATCGAAAAAAGTGGACGGGGCAAAATTTTCTTTCCATAAAAACCTAAGTTGGACCATGGCAATCGTTTTAAAGAAAAAATCGTCCAAATCGGTCAAGCCGTTCTCAAGTTATGCGCTTAATAGAAAAAGTGGGCGTAAAAGTAGGCGTGGTAAATTTTTCTTTCGATGAAAACTTAAAATGGATTAATACGAACATTTGAAAGAAAAATTTGTCAAATCGATGGAGCCGTTTTCTGATTAAGGTCCTTCGAAAAAAGTGGGCGTAAAATTGTCCAAATTATATAGATGTCATTGGTGGTGCAATATGAAAATTGGATTTTGCCACGCTCCTTCGCCCGCAGACCGAAAATCAAAAATCAGACTTCACAGTGTCACCCGCCTGAATATTCTGAAGATTCCCTGAAAATTTCATCAAAATCGGCCCAGCCGTTTTGGAGTCCATACGTTACATACACACATACATACATACACACATCCTATTTTATGTATATAGAAGAAGATATAAACAGATAAAGAGAGGTGAGAGGCGCCAGCCAGTTATGAAAAACATTTTAAACCAATTTATTATTTCTTAAAATCGAGTGAAATTGAAATCGATAAAGATTCTCCGCTAAATTTTTTTAAAAATCACCGCAATTTTTCCTGATTTTAAGAAAAATTCTGGTAAAGATAAGAATTCAATGTATGCTATATAAAAGGATTTTTTTTATAAACTTTTAAAAGAGGATCTTTTTAAATTCGTTTGATTCCAATTACACTCTTATGTATTCGGTTTCCAGAATAAGGCTAATAATTCTCTTCGTTTTCAAACAAGAACACTTGTCAGCATCCAGCCGATAAGAAGATACGAGGTAATAAAAAAATTGACATTCGGGTAATTACAAGTAACCCATAATCTGACAGTACTTGGTATACACATTTATAACTGCTGATGAATCTTTTTACGGATTTGACGTTTATATTCAGCGTTTAAAAAACTGCAGTCAAAATAGAAAAACTGCCATTCCTTCCACTTCTTCATTTGTTATTGGCCAAATAAACTTTAGCTTTTACTTCTGATTCATTAAATGTAAACAGTCGCTATCAAAGCAAAGCAAAAAGAGAAAAGTTGTACACAAATTTTTGGTTTTTGTTCGACAATTTTTTGTTTCGACTGAAGTTTTTTAAACCCTGTTAAAGTGATTTCCAAAATTAATCACACACGCTCTAATCTAAAAATGGACTAAAACATGTTTAACAGTATGAGTAATGAAAATAAATGCAAAAGTAGAATTTTCTAAGAAATAAATTTTAATCGATTAATTGACATAAATTGGCCGAGTAATTTTTTATTGGAAATTGGCTATTGATCAATTTGATTTGATCAATTAATCGCGGGAAAATTCCTCGATTAATCGCACAACGATTAATTGAGTGGTTACACTAGTACATACACATTCCTGGTTCGCTACTTATGTAATGTAGAAAACATAATTGTATCTCGAAGGCAGAAAAAAGCTTTAGTGTATTAAAGGAATTGGTGTAAAATCAGACTTTGAGGTAGATCATAACCAATAATCGGCAACAACTTGACAACCTGTTTTGAAATATTGTTAAAATATTAGAATACGAATATTATCTAAGACATTCCGTATTCGTTATTGCTGTTCATTTTTCTTCGAACCTTCAATAGAGATTATTTTTAGCAAGAATTTAACGAATTTTTTTATGGTTAAATACAGTTTATTTAACTCGAACTCGCTTGTTAAACTATTTTATTACAGTTTCATTTAACAGTTGCCACATTTGCAAACGTGTTTAATAGTCACAAATGTTGTCGTAGTTGTAGTCATTGCATTTAAAGTAAATACTGCACTCACTACTTGTCAAATTTCTACTTTTTCACAAAATTTCCATATAAAATTTCATTTGTTTATCTTTCATTTCGGAAAATTCTCTGTGATGGGTAAACAAAAAAAGAATTTTATTTTTCAACTTGACATTCGTTTTAGTTTTGAAGAGGTAAATGAAGTATCAACTGTAAACTATTATAAATTTTTTTTTTTTTTTTTTTTTGTGGCACATTTAAATATCGAAAAGTCATTGCTGAGTGGTTGATGATGTTGCATGACTGCATTAGGAAGTTCTTGAGCTTAGAAACCAATTGAGAGTTTAATTGTTTTTTTTAGTATAAAAAGTTGATCTAAATAAATACAAATGAAAAGTATGATTCATTTTGAGGTTGCTTTTTCAGTTTGATGTTTTTATTTGCCTAATAGCAGAACCCAAAATGGTTTAAACTTTTATGTTATTTAATGGTGTTTTCTTTTCTACAAAATATGTGACATTTTATTTAAAAAAAATGCAATTTGGTGTCTTTTTCCTAAAACTTTTGCTTCCGAAAAGGATGAGTGTTTTAGAATAAAACAAGCCACCCTTTTCGGGAGCAAAACTTTTAAGAAGCAGACACCAAATTGCATTTTTTTTAAATAAAATGTCACATTTTTTTGTAGAAAAGAAAACACCATAAGTTTCGAAAATATTTGTCTTTTGAATTTCCCGTAATTTAAAGATTTTTTATAAATATTATAATTCCATGAGTAGCACATATACATAAATATTGGCCTTAAACTGTATATTCTTGATCCTGAAAAAAACTATAAAATCCTTAAATTTAGCTTTGAGGTCCATTTACCTCTAGACGATGTACTTTCATTGCAAATAGGTAGAGTCAATAAATTTAGCTTGTTTGGGATACAAAATAAGCTGATTTCCAACAGGCCGAGGCCACCTAATTTTCTTACTAGAACCACTAGAATTTCTATGATTAAAAATGGAACCAATAAGGACACTTCGGCGATCACGTGGTAGCTGAATTATATCCTTAACTTTGGATAGCGGTTGAATTTTTTTTAAGCACTTGAGGAATGGGTAAGTGCTTGATCCATACCACCCTGATAGTTCCCAGGGGTGTTGCGACTGGCACAACCTGTGAAATATCAAGAGCGGCTCCAGTTTTTGCCAGCCCATCCGCCTGTTCATTGCCGTAATGGTCCCTATGTGCAGGGATCCAAATTAAGGTAATGTCAGATAGGCTGCCCAGTCTGGACAGTTCTTCCCTACACTGGTTGACGAGGATGGATGTTGTTTTATGTGTCTAGTGACATCAGAGCTGCCTGGCTATCGACGAAGATGCCAATTTTGCCGCTGATGTTCCTACCGTATAGCGTTCTGCATGCCTCTCTGATCGCCAGTATTTCAGCCTGAAATACGCTGGCCCAATCCGGCAGTTCCTCCAAGAAGACCCCGGAGCCGACACCACAAGTCATCTTTGACCCATCTGTGTAAACCCTCGTGCGGTATTCCTCGGCCAGGATTCCCCTGCTCCATTCCCGTCTCGACGGATATATGACCCTGAATTTCCTATCAAAGTCCATGCGGGGTATCATATAGTCCGTTGGTCGTTTCAGAGATGTGGGTTGCTTCTGTAAGATCCCTGCATGACCGTACGTCCTCGTCTTCCAACATCCCGATGCAGAGAGCCTGACCGCGCTATTGACGGATATGGCCATAAGGTGTATTTCAATTGAAACAAGGTGCAGTATAGTGTTCAGAGCCACTGAAGGACTAGTGCGTAGAGCACCTGTTGCTCCAATGCAGGCTGATCTTTGTACTCTGTCCAGCTGAAAAACGATGTATTTTTGCTCGTCGAGGTCCACCATACCAGAGATCCATATGTAAGAATGGGCCGTACTATTGCCGTGTATAGCCATTTGACCAGTCTAGGATTAAGTCCCCACCTGGTGCCAAACATTCTACGGCAGGCGTAATAAGCCACCGTAGCCTTCCTGACCCTGTGTTGAGTATTTAATCTCCATGATAGTTTCGAGTCCAGGATAATTCCCAGATATTTCGCGTGATTCGACAGGGGAAGTTCGCAACCCCCAGCCGTGGCAGTCTAAAAGCCGGAATTTTCGTCCTTCTGGTGAACAGTACCAGTTCTGTTTTGTTCGGGTTCACTCCCAGTCCGCACTTAGCGGCCCAGTTGCTGAGCGCCCCCAACGCACTGAACATAATGTCACTCATCACATCCAGAAACGCACCAGATACTATTAACACCACGTCATCTGCATAGGCCACCGTCTTGATGCCCCTGTTATCCAGGCCAGTAAGAATCGAGTTAACAACGATGAGCCAGAGCAGAGGAGAGATCACGCCACCTTGGGGTGTACCCCTACTAACATTCTTTGACCTCACACTGTTACCAAGACATGATGTAACGATCCTTGACCTGAACATGCTCACTAACCATCTTATGATGTACTCCTGGACATCCAGGTCAGTTAGAGCCTGTTTGATCGCAGTGATCGTGACGTTGTTAAAAGCGCCCTCAATATCCAGGAAGGCGGCCATGGTAAATTGTTTATATTCCAGTGATCGTTCTATGGCCGTGCAATTATTATAATTTAGCTTTAACAAAAATTTAAATATTACTTTATTAAACGCTTCAAGTAGGGTAAAGGCTACAATAAATATTTCAAATTTATGAAATGTTTATTAAACATTTATAAATACTCTTTTTTCTACTTTTGCTTATTAATGACTTATAAATCTGCAATGGTGCGTTTATGAATTAGACTGTAAATATATATACATATATATAAAGGTTTCTTATTTGTTTCCCTTATTTTCTTTGAAATTTCACCAATACAACAAAATAAAAAAAAAATTAACCGCGAACTATCTCCGTTTTGCTAATTAGTGTTACGTTAAGATAATAATTTAACTTTAACGTTAGATTACAAATTAATTTTTATTTATTTTTAACGTGCTATATATTTTTTTAAATATGTATGTATGTTCTCCGTTATGACTAGCAATAAAGTTTGTTTTCATAACCGAAATGTAAAACCCGAATGCCAATGTAGGCCAGCAAAACCAACAAAAGAAGTTTAACGTTTAATAAAAAAAAATATTATACTTCCGCTATTTCTAATCCAATGAGGTTTATGTGCACTTGGTGTAGGGTGACATGTTTTAACTATCGTATGCCTAACCCCAAAACACATCTACTAAAAGAGCAATAATTTGAAAAGTGGAACGATTAGGATTATCTTGGTTATCACACAATTGTCCAGGAGCTTAATTCTTTATACCAGATTTGAGCTTTCGTTCAAAGAAAGAATTTTCAATGGAATTTTCCCCTTCTTGAACAATCTACATACATAAAACAAAATTACCGCACAATTTAGTACGAAATTCCAAAAATGTTAACTTCAAACAGTGACCTTACCTTTTAGCCAATTATTTTTTACATTTTCAATTAAAATTGTTGTTCCTTCTTCAAAAGAAAATATGTATGTAAGCAATACAATTTAGCAAACCAAAAAATAATGTTTGCGCACTTAACTTTTCGAACTACACACTATTAAAATTGAAATCTAAAATGAAAATTTTTGACAAAAATGTTTCTACAAAAAAAAATAAAATTACAAAACTTACTTATTTAAATTAAAGCAAGTAGAAATTTTCAGAGTAGAAAATATTAATTTTGAGACCTCACATGGTGCTAGCAAAATTTGTTCCAAGTAGCTTCGATAGCTATTTGATCTATATATGGGTAATTCCAAAGTGTTGAAGGTGACAGTCGTACGCATCAAAAATTCAATAACATTTTAAATAACAAATATTTTTACGTTCTTTTAACCCTTAAATTATAGCACTAAGAAAGCACTATTATCTATGCAAAAGCTTATGGGGGGCGCGATTCTAGATCAAAGATAATGGCAAAAGAAGTAGCGGTTCGAACGTGAAAAAAATAGAAGTAGTTTTTGTGGCCGTGTATAAAAAGGCGTAATTCAGCGAAACCTGGCACAATTTCAAGTCAAACTACGTTCGGAATTTTACGTAGCAATGTAACAGTTAAATGTCTTTGGTTTGATTCATAAAATTTTCTGTATTTTTTTGTGTTTAAACCAAAATCTGGTTCGATACGTGACATTTCGAACGTTAAACTTTTTCCATAATAATTTAACTGAATAATGATTAAAAAAATAAAAATTTACCGTTAATCCGAATAACATATTTCTCTTCGAACTCTTCCTTAGATTACAGACCATGTAAGAAAATTTTTTTGGAATAATTTTCATCAAATATCACCTCTTTTAAGGAAGATAATAATAAAGAAAACATGCAATAAAACATTCTCACAAATAAGAAATTACGTTTGCACAACTTTGCAGTCTGATTGTTTATCTAAGTGAACAAATTTATGGGTAAATTTATAAAATTAGTAAAATCGTAATATTTCTTTATAACAATATCGTAAAATAATAAGCTTTTAATAACTTTTAAATTTTCGGTCACGGTGGACCTTTTGACGGAAATGCCCATATACATATGTATAAAATATTTTTTTATTTATTTTTTTCCGGAAGTTTTTTTTTCCCCAAAGGAAAGCTCATGTCTTTTCCTTTAAGGTAGTTTTGGTCGATTTTTGGGATGCGAGTGGCTTATGTATAAAAAAAAATTATTTCTAACTCTAGACGAGGGTTTTTCAATTTTTAGCATATGGGCATTTCCCAAGAATGGTCTACCAGGATGAAAAAATAAAATGTTGATAATCATCCTTTTATTGTTTATTATTATAAAAAAATCTATGTTGTTATAAAAGAATGGTTTCATAGCATATCTCAGCTGTTTTACTTGAGGAAATTGCGCTGGAAACTGGAAAAATTTATATTTTCTTATATTTTCCACTTCTAAAGACATTTTTATGTACTTATTTCACATGCAAAAAATATGTTGTGTTTACACTCTTTCTTCATAATCTCTCCATTACAATCAATTGTAAATTGAGTATTAAGTTGCTTGTTAAGGAAATTTGAAGATATTTATGGGAATCTGCATGGTGATAATAATAAAAAAACATATGGAAAAATCGTACGTTCGCGACCCGTACGTTCGCGACCGGTACATAAGCCAATTAAACAAAAGCCAATAGAGATATTTTATTGTGTAAATACTGGATAGAGACCTACATTAATACACTTTTGAAATAAATTAATCACTTTTGAATATTCCGTTCCATTACGCAGATTTTTACATTTCACTACGTCAGCCAAAGTTGACTTCTATTTTGCGTACGTTCGTGACCACATGTTAATAACTATTATTATGAAAACTTAAACTCGATGAAATTCATCTTTTGCACTAAACATACAGCTACCCAAATGCTATCGAATCGCAAAAAAAAATGCTAGGAAAAGTTTTGTTTTCTATATTATTTGTACATCAAAAGCGTACGAACGTACGTTCGCGACGCCAGGAAATGCCCATATGCAATGTTCTTTCTCATCCATGTAACTTATTACCTATTGGTGTTAGCAAAATTTGCCGCAAGTAGCTTCGATAGCTATTTGATCAATCTTTTGAAAAAAATTTTTTTTAAATTTAAAACATTTTTTTATTTTTTTTTTTTAACGGGAATGTTTTTTCCGCTCAAAATAAAGCTTATGCATTTTCCTTTAAGTTAGTTCTAGTCCTTTAGGAAAAAATTCAAAATAGTGCTGCATATGCTTAAAATATGTATGTTGATAGTAAAACAATTTTTAATACAAGAAAAAAAATTTCGTAATAAAGATTGAAATAACTTTTAAGAATAAAATACATTAAAATAAATTTTTAGGACATTTTTTTCATGACCAAAATTTGCATTCTACTTATCGATTACCTTTAGGTACTGAGTGCCCTTTTAGTTGTGTTTATTATTTTTTAAACAGGTGCCATGTCGGAAAACTTATGACACTGTGAATACTGCATACTGCTATTTAAATTTTTGCAATAAATGTTTTTTAAATCTTTACTTTACTGTCCATTTTTGACGAAATTGTTTTTATTCGATAAAAATAATAACCTAACAGCTAATCAAAACAAACAAGTTGCCACATTAAACGCGTTATGTGTAATTTGCATTCAGAAACTTATGAAATGCATAACAAAGTATCAACCGCACAGAAAAAATGCTCGCCAATTTGTTTTCAATTGAACCATTAGTCAAATATAAAATCAGTTTTATTTAAAAATTTAAGCAAGCGAATTAAAAGTTAACTTGTATCAACAACATTACTGCATAAAATGTTGTTAATATCAAAAATATTTAATTGATACTATTTATTTGCTGACTTGTGCAAATTAAATTAATTTTTTAATTAATATCACAAATTTTTTAATTGAAATCCATTTTTTTCTATTTGCGCCAACACCAACACCTCCAGCTTTATTTTGTTTACTTAAATAAATAAAAACATGACATTTTAATTGCATCAAAATCACCAAAAAAAAATATTTTATATTAATCATTTAATTATTAAAGTTAAAAAAAAATTAAAAAAATGTTTATAAACTTTATATGGCAATTACGCAATATACTTTTCATCAGCATGATACTCGCAGTGTTAAATATTTTTAACCGCAAAAGTAAAATTCTTTTTGTACTGTTAATAGACATTATAATAATGGAGGCAAATTTTACAGCATCAGCATCATTAAACACATTTTTATAATTTTTCAAATAATTGAAAAAATAACAATAGAATCCATACATTACTGTGAATACCTTAAATTTGTTTGCATATAAAAAACGTATTGTACCAGAAAAATTTGCTTGCAAAGAATGATGGAAACGTAGACAGAATGTTCCATATTTCATATATAAAGAAATACAGGGTGATCAACAAAAGCTTAAGATTTTATAGAGAAAAAAATGGGAAAACAAAAATGGTTTAAAATTTCTTTACATTTCAAATTTATTTTTAACCAAAAAAAAACATGTTCAGAAATCGAGACAAACCTGTAACACAAACCCGTGTAACCCATTTAATAGTTCACTTAATTTTACGCCTTGATTTATTCCTTAGTCCTATAAGAAACAGAAAAGAAAATGAAAAGTTTTAAATAAGAAATTTTTCACACCAAAAAAAAAAAAAACTCCCGAAAAAATTCCAATTATACAAAATCAACGATACGATTTTTTTCTTGTTGATACAGACATTCAGTGACCAGGCTATTGACATATTACGACTGGGTTTAACACACATACAAACCAAACCTTACATACTCAATGATGGGTGTTAACAGTGGCAAACACATGTGTAAATTCCTTACTGTATTATTATGCAGGTTTATTTTTTTACAAACCGTTGATAACAAAATGCCAGACCAGTTTGTAGCTGAAGAAATCAATTACTTTTTCGAATACCAGATAATATGAAGTAACCTGAATTTACATCTGTTTCCATTTAAAAAGTTTCAAGTAAAAGAATTACTATAATAAGATTAAAAAAAGTTCAAAACCCTTCCTGTAACTTATCTAAATTATATTATTTTATATTTGTTCTTCACTGTTTTAATGTAAATATGTATACACGCAATGCATGTTGTACAGGATATATGTGGGAAATGAGTTAAGTAAAATTGATTGGAATCGCATATCATATGGGATGTATAAAATGTATTGTCACGTGTGCATTACAGGTGTTTTTCATCATCAATTTCCTTTTTTATTTGAAAATGGCAAAAAAATCAAAGGAGAAAATATAATATTAAAGGAGGTATTTGATACGCATCTTTCTGTAAGACTATCTTAAAGAGAATTTTAAAAATTTACTTGAAAGATTATACGACTTTAAAGAAACGAAAGAAAATACCTGATATGTGTTCTTTAAAGATATCTTTAATTTGTATAATTAACTTCAAAAGCGAATGATATGTTTAATTGGTTTTTATGGAAATTGCCAACGAAGCCACCTGTTTTGCAAACCTATAAGAACATAAATATTTAAAAAGTACCAATACATTCATGCAAAATTATTCTTTCTTATAACCATATACTAGAGGCCTGCATAATTCCATTTGAACACACATTTAAATCATTGAAAATATTTCCAACTGAAGAGAAGTGCAAACGACCAATTTACGTAAGTGTGTGAACGTATAGTAGCAAAAAACATATACTTCACTGTAGTAAAAGTGCGGGCATTAGAAATACTCGAAAAAATTAACATGGGATTGAAAAATATACGCAACAATGAGAGTTGGCACATGAAATACACACATTCTGAATTTTTTTTATTGGGAACTAGGGATATTTGTGCACAAAATATTTAGTATGTAAATTTCCTTGATAAAATCGCAACAACAATTATTTGCAAAAACAATTCTTTGTGTGCAGATGCCAAATACGACACACAAGAAAACATCACAAATTCTTACAGACGGCACGAGGAAATTTGTCAAGCACTAGGAGTAAAGCTAAAAAACTTTTACTGTATAGAAAGGTTTAGAAAGAAGTGTATTTTTTTGTAATTCTTGTATTTTGTAATAGTGCGACGATCAGTTACGCATAGCTTTTGTCATTGTGGTTGTACACATTACATTACTCATAAAATGTTAGGGTATTCAAATAATCGATAATAATCTTCATGTAATAAGAGAGGAAAACTTTTTCAATAAAAAAATTACGCTAATCTAAAATATTCTTTCAAAAAGAGTATACAGTTAAAGTGTTTATGTTTCAAACGATTCATTTCATTTGTTTTGATGTAACTTGATTTAGAAAAAATTCTTTCATTTGTTGAAGTTGGAGAGATTGAAAGTAAAGAGTTATAAATCATATCAAATTTCCCTGTTCTTTTTCTGGTTTTTTCTAAAAATTGGTAGTCTTCCATTATAACGGGTCCGCCATCTAACGTTTTTTTTTTCAACTAGTGCTTATTTCGTAAATGGTAACACTTACCTCATGTCTGATTTGACAGATAATTAGTTTTATCCTTCCACTGAACCAATACGGTTGTATATACGCTTGAACAACGCTGGGAAATATTGCGACATTACTTTGAAAATCATGATAATGTTGCAGAATGTGTGCGAAAATTGCGTACGGATTTTGGAAGAAGAGAAGCTCCGTCAGTTCCGTATGTTCGTTATCTTGTGAAAAAAGTAAAAGAAACTGGCATCCTCATCGATAAACCAAAGCGTGAAAAGTCAAAAACAATGCGTACACCCGAGAATATTGCTGCTGTGGCAGAAAGTGTGCGTGAAGCGCCATCAACATCAATTCACCGTCGTTCTCAACAATTGAACATTTCGGAGACGTCATTGAGACGAATTTTGCATAAAGACCTTGGTATGACGCCATACAAAGTCCAATTTGTTCAGCTGACTATCCAATGCGTTTTCGCTTCGCTAAGTGAACCTGCGATCGACTTACAGAAGATGCCGATTTTGTCAAAAAAATCATCTTTTCAGATGAAGCTCATCTTGGTCTTGGCGGGTTTGTAAACAAGCAAAATTGTCGCATTTGGGGCACAGAAAACCCTCACGCATACATTGAAAAGCCGATGCACAATAAACGAGTCACTGTTTGGTGCGGATTTTGGTCCAGGGGCATAATTGGGCAATTTTTCTTCGAAAATGAGCAAGGAGTGGCCGTTACAGTCACTGGCGATCGTTATCGGGCCATGTTGAACGAATTTTTGCTCACAAAAATTGAAGAGGAGGATATTGGCAACATTTGGTTTCAACAGTATGGCGCTACGTGCCACACAGCCGAAGCTACACTCGATGTTTTGCGCCCTGTTTTTGAAGATCGCATTATCAGCCGCAGAGCTGATGTCGTTTGGCCACCTCGGAGCTGCGATTTGACACCGTTGGGCTATTATTTGTGGGGAGCCGTCAAAGATAAATGTTACGCCGACAAGCCAGAGACAATTGACGCTTTAAAGGACAATATTCGTGAAGCCATTGGTGAAATACAGCTGCACACAATCGATAATGTGCTTAAAAATTGGACCGATCGTGTAGGCTACTGCATGGCCAGCCGAGGCAGCCATTTGAATGAAATTATTTTTCATTATTAACCGGAAGGATTGTACTTTCAAATAAAAAAAGAAATTTGAGAAAATATTCAGTAGTTTTTTTTTAGCATTTTCAAAAAAAAACAAAAAAGTTATTTGGCAGACCCTTTACCACTTGAATCTCTTTTTGATATTTTAACAATTTTAATACTTTTAATAGTCTTGTTAAGGTCATTTATCTCAAAAAAACATATTTATCTGGATCATTATGTTAAAAGTCTGTACCAATATTAAAAAAAAATTCCCAAACTCTTTGGTTTAAGTCCTTTTAACATGTATATTTTAAAAATTGTAACTCGAAGGAAATGTTCCCGAGTTAAGAATCAATAGAAGGGTATATAAAACGTAAATGCTTGTTTTTACAAAAAAGAAAAAACAAATAATGTGAATAACATATTTTTTATTAATCGATTAATCGACATAACATATTCGAATTATTCGTAAATCGAAAATAAGCAATTTTTAATTATTCGAACAGCTAATCGCCCAAAATTAATCGATTAATCGAACAACGGTTAATCAGTTTTCTCAGTAAATTATGAATAAAATCAATAGTTGTGCACCGACCAAAACTGTGATTTCGCATTTTTATTTTTTATGAATTTTTAAAGAACAAAAAATATGTTTTTTTTCAAAATTTTCCTATTTTTTTTTAATTCAACGTTATCTCTAAAACTACAGGGCCAATTTAAAAACAATGTAAGCATGGACATAACATTATATCAAGAAAGGTAGAGCTGATAGAGAAAAATGGAGATTAGATTTGAAATCAGCGACCTCAAATTAGTAACAATTTGCAATAAACTTCCAGGCCGCACAAAAAGTTAAATTTTGTTTCCTTGTGTTATCAATAAACTGTAACACAACAAACGCATTTTCAGATTTTTTATAAACAATTTATTTCCCTTTGCGGGCATTTGCGGGTTCTCGGGTAAAATATTTAAAATGTTTCCCGCGTTCCTATAATGTGAAAAAGTGCGGTTAACCCCGCTGTAACGCAAAGACATTTGAATCCAGATGCTATCTGAAATATACTAATTATTAAATAATTTACCAATAAATAGCAGTAGGAGAAAACACAAATCACATATTTACAGAAGAAAAACCATAAAAATATCAATTAAAATCTTTATAGTGTTCAAATCTAAAGGACAAAACACACAAATAATTTTATATTTAATTCGTTTTCATCTCATTCTATTTTCAGGTTACCAGCTTTACCACCGCCAACAAAAAGGGCACCATACCAATGCCATCCTCGAGTGCGCTACAAAAACACCAAAAACATCAAATAGCCACAATCGAAACACCACCGAACAGTGCCGGAGCACTACCAATGCAAATACCAACCGTAACCTGCGACTTAGCATCAGATATTTCCACCTCCGAAGCGGCGGAAATGGAACCACAACCTTTAGTTTATCCCAATAGTAGTTGTAGTAGTAATATGGGTCTCCTGCCCTCCAATAATATAGACATACCAAGTAGTTTAAGTGCATCGGCGAATTGTAAGGAAACCTTAAAAGTGAGTACAATAACAACGGGTCATGGGGCCTTAAATGTACCCGTGCCACCATCAATGGCTGCCAACAATAAATGCACAACGACAACGACGGCAATTGCTTTAAACAACAACAATGGTAGTGTCACAACGACGACATCAACAACAACTGCAGCCAATACGATAACAGCCTCCGGTGCGAACGAGCTTAAAGTATCGCCCTTGGCCGGACGCTGTCGAGCTTTGTCGGTAGGTGTTGATCCTGACATGGTAAGTGAATTTGATCCATCAAGTTCGGATTCTGGTGTTGTTAGTCGTTGTGCGGTCGTAAAACCTTTAAAATTTCGTTTATGTCAGCCAATATTCGGACGCAAGTCCAACAATCGACGGCAGAATGAATCGAAAACGGTGGCCGTTAAGGATGTGCCGAAACAAGAGATCGTTAAAGCCGAACTCGAACCTGCCATACCAAAAGTACAAAAGCCACGCGATCCCGAAAAGGAGAAACGACGAATAGCTCGCAAAAAAGAGAAGAGAGCTACCCTTATATTGGGCCTTATAATGGGTTCCTTCATTGCCTGCTGGCTGCCTTTCTTTTTTCTTTACATTCTAATGCCGGCGTGCTCGACTCATTGCCACATACCCGATTCGGCGTTTGCCATTGCCTTTTGGCTGGGCTACATGAATTCGGCACTGAATCCGGCCATCTATACCATTTTCAACAAGGACTTTCGACGAGCATTTCGCCGCATACTCTTCAAGTGATGTTTGGCCTATGTGTGCTGTTATCGGTGCGTTCATGCCAGTATCGAAAAGGCAACCGAGCGTGCCATGGGCAGCACACCCATGGGTTATAACATGTATCATTATAGGCGTTAGATTTGGTTATTTTTTGCTTAGATTTTGTAAATTTATTAAAAACTATATAGTTATAAATTAATTTCTAGATAACAGGAATTTAATCAACTTCGTGACAAACAAAAAAAAGGTTTCGCCATCAATAAACTAACTATAAATTAACATTATTAAAATTATAAAATCGAATCGAAATATTTTTTAAATTGAAAAAAAAAATAATATTAAATATTGTGTGTGTGTGTTTTTTAAGCTTTTATTTTTCCTATAACCGGGGTTATTTGCAAAGTTTTCTCTCAGTGTTTATTTAAGCTTATTTCAAAATTTATCATTTGTTTTTAACTCAAAATTTAGCTCATTTTAAAGCATTAAAAGGCTGTGAATTGTAGATTTTTATTAAATTTTTATGGATTTATAGGTATTTTTATTTAATTGCTTGTCTCTTACTAATATTTTTAAGTTTGTTGTTGCTGATATTGCAAAAAGTTTAATTTGAAATGTTTTTTAGTTAAATTATAAAAACGTATGATGAAATTTGTTGCTGATACTGTGAAAAATAACATTAAAATGGATGTAAAACGTTCGTTAATCTTGGAGTACTCCAATAAAAAACTATTTAAAAGTAATCATTGATTGGAGTGCCTGACAGTTTATATAACAGAAATATTAATCAGTTGAATTAAATTGGTTGCAAGTGTACGTTTTTTTGTTAAGTTGATATAACGTTCACAATCTTTGACCCTTGTCCTTTTGTTTTAATAACTTATAAAGAAGTTTAATTGGGTGTGATTAAATTTGTTGTCAATACTATGGAAAATTACGTTAAGATTATAAAACAATTAAATATATTAGTGTCAAATTTGATTATATGTAAAAAAAGATTGAATTAATTTAATTGATCATATTAACGCAACATTTTCGTAAATCCTGTTGTCTGTTTAAGATTGGTTTTTGTTTTTTTTTTCTTGTTCTTGTTCTTGAAATTGTTTCTTATTTAAGTAGAGAAAAACCACACAAGCCTTGATTTGGAGTTGTTTTCTTTAGAAAGCATTTCCCATAGTACCAGATAGGATCTTTGGTAAGCCGCAATCTCAAGAGATCGTATAGATCTCTTTGTGAGACAAAAGTTATCGTTTGAGAATAAATAAACATTGAAAAATATAGATTTTGACACGTAGACAAATTAAGATCTCGAAACAAAAGAAAAATATTATAAACCTATTAATTTTTAGTACATTTTTAGATGAATTGTTTCTTATTTTCCCAAAAGTATTAAAAAATTTACTACACGTTCGATTATATATGAACTATTTCTAACGAGAGCAAACTGTAATAACGACGTATTTGTTTAAATTTGTGGTGAATGTTATATGTAAATATAAAAAGTGCTTGTTTTCTATGATTTTAAAATGTCATACTAAAAAATATTTGAAAATACATGGACCAAAAATATAAAAAACAAATAGTTTTTCAAATCAATTTGCAAAGTACGCTGCACTTTTTCAATTTAAAAAAAAAAAACATACAAACATTTTATTTATGCAATCATAAAATATGGTTTTTAGATTTAGTTTAAATGGAAAATAAAGCAAATGAAAAAATAAAATCTATTAAAATTCAGGCTCTTAAAAATCTATGAACGAATTTCAATATTTTAATAAATTTTTTTATAAATAAAATATCACAAATGAAATAAATAATGCAAATATTTTAAATGCATGAAATTCAGCACAAAAAAAAACACAGAAATTAAACAACTAAATCAAACTCAAAGATATTTTCAATGACATTTATATTAAATTCCCTCTAAATAGAAAAAAAAATGATAAAAAGGCTTAAAAACAGGAGTAGAAACTGAAATAAAAACTAAAAAAAAAATAGAGAGGTAAACGGATATGAAAAATCCTTGTTGAATTGCACTGCAAACAAAAGTGCAAAACGTCAAATTTTTTTTGTAACTGAGCGATTGAAATATAGAAATAGTAATAAATTTCGCGACTTGATATAACGTCGGTTGATCCATACGACAATTAAATAATCAACCGACGATATGTCATCATCATTATAATCATCATCATCCGTTTAGAGTTCTAACATATGCTTATAGTGGTAAAGGGGAAGGAGCATAAATCGACTCACAAAAAAAAATTAAATTAAAATTCAAAAAGTTGTGGATTTTTATTTATAATTTTTATATGACCTTAAGCCAAACAAAAAACAACAGCACACTAAATGCTTTTTTATGTCTGAACAATATTACAATTATGTTATTTAATTAAAACGGATTGTATTTCCCTTTGGTTTGAAGAGTCCAAAGAAAAAGTCCACAATTACTTTATGCTGTTTTTTATTTGTACTTGTAATTTGTTTTTTTTTTAGTATTTTTTTAAAATTTCAAGGCCACAAATATGAAAACATGTTTAATAATAAGATTAGTTAACATTTATTTTATATCAAATCTTACATTATTTAGTTTAATTTGTTTGTTTTGCACTTTTCTTTATCTTGAACTTTGTCATTTGCACTTTGTCACTAACGAAATAAAAAGCTTTCGAACAATTCCCTTACGCATTTTGTGTAACTGACGCTTTTATTCGATATACAGAATTGGAGTTTCGAGAGGAATTTTATTGTTCGTAATTAAGAGTATGCAATTTCGAAAGATACTTTTTGTTTTTGATAAATTACAAGCAACTTTAGTTTATACAAATAGTACGAAAATCGTAATGCACAGTACAAATTGTTCGAACTCGTACATTATTTTCTTCGAATCGAAATACGCGGTAACTCCTCTTGTATTCAGGTATGTAATGAAAAACGATAATTTTCAAACCGCCATATCGTGGTCGCATAGTGGCAAAACATATATAATAAAGAACTTAAAATAAGCTATACAGGAAAACAGAGGAAAATTTATTAGAAATAAATTTTAAAAGATACCGAAAACGATACTACCGTTTAAAAATCGTGTTATTTTAATTATATGAGAAAATTTTAATATACCATTTCGGATTTTGGATTTGCGCTTTTGTAAAAATATAACTCTGAAAAAATTAAAAATCTTATGTTTAGAAAAATTTCATAAAATGGTGAGAGCCGTACAATTGTAAAATTACTTTATGTATTTTTGACAATTTATAGCAAATATGTTACACTATTATATATTTGAAGATTTATTTAAGTTCTTGACATATCGTAAGACTCAGTATTATAGTGTGAATGTGCCCTAAAAAAAATACACATATTTGTAGCAATTGTTTGCCTAAAACGTAATACAAATGGTGGATTGTGTTGTAATCATCTCTATTACTCATCTGTAACGACTGATGATATGCAAATGAAGATTTTTTTCTTGGAGGCTTAATTACCAGCCGTCTTATTCTGGAAATAATTAGCCAAGTCACGAAGTGTTCTAAAGTGCTTAGTACTATAATACTATTTTTGGCTAAATATCACTGTTTTGCGAACAGCATGTTGTATTATCATAAGCTATAGCAGTGTAAACGTTAAAGTTATATGACAAAAAATATATAAAAAAAAAATATATATACATATATATAGGTATATGAGGAGCCGCAGAACAAAACGTACTTTTTCGCATTTTTTGACAAATTGGTTTTTTGATATTTTTAAAATATTTGGGTTGAAATCTTTAAGAAAAAATCTAGTTAGCATATTTGTTTCTTTTTTTACCAAGGAAATGGGTTCTTAAAAAATTGGTGCATTACAAAACGTACTTTTTAAATTTTTTTTTTCAAAACGTGCTTTTTCATTGTTTTTGCCATTTCTTCGTGTAATTGTTTTAATACCCAGCAAAAACTTTGCTTACAAAATAAGTAGAAAAATAATGAGAACTTGACGAACAGACTACTTATTTTTCTACTAGAAGAAGTACTTATTTTTGTTCGAGATGTCCCAAAAGTAATCCCTTATAATTTAGCCTATTATAATCTAAAAAATAATATGTTTTTTTTATACTTAAAATTTTTATAAAAATATATAGTTACACAAAGTCAATAAAATAAAAAATTTTTTATTTTTTTTTAATTTTTTTTTTTTTGTTTTTTTTTAATTATTTTATTTTTATTTTTTCTTATTCTATTTTACTTTATTTTATTTTTTATTTTTTTTTCTGTCTCTGGCGGGATTTGATCCCGCAACCTCGGTGATGATAGACTAGCTCTCTACCAGCTAGTCTACCGGGGCAGCATAGTTTTTGCATTAAAAAACTATGTTTTATGACTATAATGACATTTTTATTGTCATAATGAAAATACAAATTTTTCTGTATATTTAAGATATAATAAAGTTATTATTTAATATATAACTAATAATCCAAAAAGTGGCGAATAAAGCTACAAATTAATGAATTCTTGAAGTCATTAAAAGTAGGATTGTAAGTAAAGTTTTTGCTGGGTAACAAACCATTTCTTAATATGCTTAATTTGTTTGACGTTTATTTATGTCATTTCATTGTCTTTAAAATTAACTGTTAAATAATGGTGACTATTCTTGAAAGCGCTTCGAAAAAGGGAAAATTTTCATTAAAACAAAAACAAAGTTTAGGAAATAAGTTTTGTATTTATCATACAATTTACCGTTTTTTAAAGAGAGAGAAACGCGTCAAAATTCTCAGTTTTATTTAATTTTAGAAATTTATGATAAAATAAAACTATTTTTTAAACTTTGCTTTTGTTTTTATGTAAATTTGTATTTGTTCGACGAGTTTTTAAGAAAAGCCACCAATAATTGCAATAATTTAACTATTGTTTGATGAATGAGTGTTATGAAAAAAATAATTAATACAATAGTATAATTAAAACATGGAAGAATTACAAGAAATTTTAGAAAATTTAAATATTTTTTTAAACAAAACGTACTTTTTTCATTTTATTTTAACAAAACGTACTTTTTTCGATATAAAATTGGTTTGATATTAAACATCCTTGACATTTAATGTGTTGACTTACGGCAGTTTGATTCACCTTTTGGTATGCCAAAAACTTGTTTCCATTTCCAGGTTCATACAGTTTTTTAAGGGGTCGAAAAAAATAAACCCCAATTTCCCAAAAATTTTAAATGTGTGAAAAAGTACGTTTTGTTCTGCCGCTCCTCATATATATATATATATATAGATTTTTATATAAACGCAAATAGATAAATAAATAATTAAAGAAAAATTATAACTTGAAATTCTAAAAAAAAAATCAGCTGAAAATAAAGACAAGTTGTATGGTCTTATAATTTTTTACTATGAAAAATAAAAAAAAGTTTTTATGACAGTCATACAATTATAGCCAATACAACCAATATGACAAAATAGAACACTTTGTGAATTGCCTTAATATTTATAAAATGTTTACGAAAATACTGTTCAAGAATATTCGTTTTATACAGAGTTGGCAAGTCCATGCTATAATCGTCATTACGAATAATCGAACGCTTAAGCGTAATCGTATTCGCACAAAAACTTTGGTAATTACGTTAAAAATTTAAAACATTTTAAATGTTTGTTTTAAAAGACAAAACAAATTTAAAAATGTGGTATAACATTTAGTCTAATTCTAGTTTTGAAAAGCGTCTTACCATGATAACGATGAATTACATATTTACTATGGTTGGATGATGATTTTGTCTAAAAGTATCAGGGACCAAAAATAATGGTTATTTTTTTTAAAGGTTACGGGAAAATTCTTTTTATCCTTACATATATTTTATTTTGGTGATCGTAACCAAACCATTACTTCAACCAAAAAATTTGTTGGTAACAAATAACTATTATAGCTATATAAATAAGTAAGAAAGTATAGTCGGTTACTATTCGGGGTTATATGGGATATCATTTATCTGACAAAACAAAATTCTGTTATAAGGTTGAGATTCATTTTAAAGTTCATTATGTCGAATATTATTTAGATATCTTCAGCTGTATGAAAATTGTTTGCCTTCAAATGATCTAGAAAGGGGTTAATATGGTACCTATGGTCAATGACAATATATATATACATTTGACCATTGGTCATATGTATGATTAGTTCCGGGCGTTTATAATTTCGATGACTAAGAAGAAGGAGTTAACGTGGCAACTGTTGTGGGTTAACTAAGATGCAATTCTAATCCGCTAGAATCACAGTCTGTACTTAAAAATTAATTGTCTTGCTTTTCCGGATAAATAATTGCCCATGGCCCTTAAATAGTAACCGACATTACTTTCTTACTTATTTAAAATGGCTATTCGTAACCAAAAAAAATTATAAAATTGAACGTCGATTTGTAATCGAGTTGTAATTATTTATTATTTTTAAAAGCATATCAATAAAAATTGTTGCTTAAAAATTCACATTTTTTCATATTTTGTGATTTGATTCTATTTATTTATCATACGATACAAATACAATTATAAATAACGTTATTTGGCCAGAGTCTCTGTCGGAAATCGAACCCGCAACATTCATATCACTAGACAAGCCAGTAAGAAAGAAAAAAAAATCCGTAACAACTAAAACAGCTAAACATATTCGACTGAAAAACTAAGCAAAAAGATCTCAACATCATATAATTGAAAAATAAAATGGCTTGTCGCAAGCTCATGCTACAGATTGCACTCTTCTTACTCCCTGTAATATTGTTGATTGTAACACTCCCTCACTTGACCTAGCAAAAATTCACATGCAGTTTAGAGTTTTTTTTTTTTTTTTTGGTTTTTTAAAATCTCCATTTAAATTCCGATGTAAACTGAAATTTTTAAATGAGTTCTGTTCTTCAGCCTTTACAGTTCCTTCTGTATTTGTTTTCAAACAATTTTGCACAGCGGGCATAAAACGCTGACGGGAAAAAAATAAAAAAAACAGCAACATCTACAAAAACATCTGAACAAGTGAAAAAGAATTGAACTTTGATGTTCAATTCAATAGCAGTTAATCGTTACAACGAATGCTTGTTAGCCGACCAATGATAGAATATGCACATACACAGTTCTGCACTTACACTTTTATCCGAACAAGGACGCGGCTGAAATGTGGTTGCCGCTGATTTTGTTGTTCCGATAACCAATCAGCACAACACTTCAGATACAGATACAGAGTGTTACAGTGTTGAAATGAAGCAGCAATTTTAATAGTATTCGTTAGAGGAACTAAATTTATTATGGATAGTAAAAAAATATTGTTACACGTGTATTGACAATTGAAACCACAAAAAACAATAGCCAAAACTTAAACATAAACAAGCTTAACATTTTCAGAGTTAAGGATAATGGAACCTGGTAAAAATGTACTTTATATATGGCGTATTGCAAAGTTATTCTTATTCGGAACATCAAATATTATAAAATATTATACCTGGACGCAAAAAGTTCAAAACTGTTTATATATGGGTATTTCCACAAAAAAGTCTACTTTTTGTCCGTCAAGCCACCAAGCATTTTAAATTATTTCTCAAAGACTAATTTAGTGTATGTATATTAATCACCCTTATCGTGGTTGGCGAATTGGAAATACGCCTGCGACTGCTTGGTAATAGATCAAAGGGAACGTTAACTAATTTCCTTTGATCTATTACCAAACAGTTGCAGGCGTATTTTAAATTCGCCAACCACGATAACGGAGAATTTATTTAATTTGTTTTTTAGTATTTTGAAGTTAAGCGCAAGTTAGTAAAGGAGAGGAAAAGTTAGAACAACTTGCTTGGGTCTAAAATATAAGATTATTTTTTTTTAGTGGCGTAACGTGACACTTCTGTGAAAGGGACCTTATGTAGAAAAACTATAAATTTAGAACCAAAATTTTGATGTGTACAAACATCGGCTCTAATATCGGCATAGTTGGTTATTACCACCTTGTCTTGAAAATACAGTATTATTAAAATAATTCTGCGAATTCTACAAACGATTCTCAAATTTTTGTACCCCACTAAAAACACACAATTTTACTAGAACAATAAGAAAAACTCAAAATTGTCTAAAGTCTACAGTCTAAAAATGATAGAATTAAAAAATGATAAATTAAATTCTTATAGCCTATATAATATTTATTTATTTAAAATTTTACTATCCCACAAAAAATGCAAAAACAATTGTTGTTAAATAGTTTTTTTATGCAATCAATATTTTTTAGTTTATTTGCGTTGTTACTTATTTTTGTATTTTTTAATACATATCGCTCATTTGCTGCAAGACCGGCATATCTCAAAAAAATCCATTTCGAGATAAACGCATTTTATGTTTTTGATTTGCTCTAACTAGGTACTTAGAAAAAAAGAAGACACATTCTTTCAAACTGGGAATGTACATATAAAAGATATAAAGATGAATTTAATACACAATATAAAGAAAAACAAGTTAGAGTGCTATATTCGGCTGTGCCGAATCTTTGATACCCTCCACCGACAGTTCGAATGTTTAAGGAGTAATATCTGTATGATGTCTTTTTATTATTATTATCTTAAACTGTGACGATTTGTTATTAATTATGGTTTTAGGAGACTAAACTGTTTTCCGGGAGTAGGGCATATATGGGGCCTAGGGTAAATTATGTACCGATCTTCGCGAAATTTTACAGTGTCATTTCTAGTCGAATAAAACGGACTTGTGCAAAATCTTATGTCATTCCGTGCATTTTTGCATCATTTATGTTAGTTTTTGTAACAAAATTATCAAGTTTTTGAAAGTGGTGGTTCCACATTTTGATTCATAGCTCTGGTCCTACTGAACCGATTTTGCTGAAATTCAATCCCAAACTGCTTAGGATAACTACAAGCAATTTGACACCTAGTTTGTTTATTTCTTTTGAGTTTTTCGAAAGTGAGCGTGTTTTTAACAGACGGACAGACAGACGGACATGGCTAAATCGAAATTACTCAAGCAGCCAGAATATATATACTTTATGGGGTCTGAGATGAATAATAAAAAAGTTTCACACGGAATGACAAACTTAGTATTCCCTCTTCACAACTAATTGTGGTGGAGGGTATAACAAAGCGAACAATTCTGCATCTCTAACTCCAAAATTTCATTTTTTGAGTTATGCCGGTCTTGCAGCAAATGAGCGATATTCTCTTACCTATTTTTAATTATTTAATTAAAAAAAATTCTTCACACATCATTCATCATTAATCCATTTCCAAATAAAAATAATAAAATCCCAGTCAGTCATTGATCAGATTGACTCATTTATTTGCCTTTCGCAATGCATGCATGCACTCACTCCACTCACTGTTTGTTTACTGTGTTGTGTGACGTCACGCGCAAATCGAAGAATTTTAAAAGTGAATTTTAGACACAATTTAATTTTTAACTAACAGGAGCACAGAATCTCAAAAAACCAGCAAGGTATTTATTTTTTATAAAAGTTTTTATAGCATAGCTTAGGGAGCTCAAAAGTATTTGGGCCACCCAGTAGCGTCAAATGTTGCACAGGGTGTCTAATATATTTATTTTCTTAATGCCTGAAATTATGTGAATATTTTTTTCTTAAAAAAAAATTGTTTTCTAAAATAAGTACCTTTTGCGTTTTTTCCATTGCTGGTGTTTGGAAATTAATTTTAGATAAAAATTTAGTGGAAAAAATTATGATTTAGTTTGTGCTTGACGTCAGAATGCAGAAAATAAGCACAAGTCTGTAAGTGATTGTGATTGATTGAATGAAAAAAATTAACAACTTAATTTATAAAAAAATAATATTGTATGTTAAAATACAAAATAAGTGAATGATATTTTCTTAAGCATGAAAATGTACCTTAGCGCCCGCCTTAAAGACAAGATTTCCAAGCATTTTTTATTATACATATGTAATTTGAAATTTTTTGAGACCACCATTAAAAAAACGAGGGGTGTAGAAGCAAAGGTGGCTGTCTTGATAATAAATAACAACAACTTATGTATATCTTCCATGATATTCGCATTAGTAATACGATGTTTTGCAATTTGGTTCAACATAATTGAAAAAGATATCAGGCAAGTTTAAACCATATCCACTCCAAAGTTTAGGATTAAATCCAATGCGAAAACTGGAGATCGTTAGGTTTGTTTCAATCAAATGGCTGTTATTTTATGTAACATAATCCGATATGAGTAAAAATTGGATTTTTTATTATTTCTAGTTGGATTTTTTTTTTCATAATTCGCTGATGCTCAGCTATATACTTTACAAACACTTTGCCTAATATTAAAAAAAAAATTTATTAATACAAAATAATAATGTAACTTTAAGCGAAAATTAAGAAGAAATACTCATGATTTAATATTTATGATCAAATTTTATTTTTTTTTTTTTTAAAGTATAAAATTTTTCGGAAAATGCTCTAAAAAATTAGCATTTTTTATGAGAGCAAAAAAACCCATCTCCAGTGGAGGTTGCTATCTTTGTTACTGTCTGTACTTTTTGATTATAGATTACCGCTCGATAAACGCTTTTTTGGTTTTACCAAATTCACACATCATAAGAATTCACCAAGTATAAGATTAGTTTATGAATAAAAATGGAATAGCCAGCTTTGTTTCTATACCCACCAAATATTGTTTATGCTTTTTCCTGTTTCATTTTCTATTGTCTAAAGAACTAATAAAATTATTTATAGCTTAGTCGTCTTATAAATAAAAAAATATATTAAGAGGTGAATTACGTTGTTTGAACTTCCAAAACTTACGTCCTTATTCATAAAAAAAATAGGTTTATAAAACCTTATACATATAAAATCTTTTATATAAATAGGGGAATTTCAATTTTTATATTTTAAAAATATCTTTTAGTTTGGTTTTTTTTAAGTTAAATCAAAACATATACATATTCAAAATTAAAAAAAAATCTCATGATGTATTCTTGTCTTTTACTTCAGAAAGTTTTCTAAAGTACTCCAGAAAAGACCCCACTTGTTGCTTAGCTCTGAAAATATACAAAAAAAGAAAAAAAAAACTTTAAAAAAACTTTTTGTCAAAATTGGTATTTTTGTGTTTAAAGATTATATCATGGTGGAATAAGCAGGTGGCATCGTTACGGCAACAAATACAACATTACAACAAAAATGGAAATTACATCACCGTTTACGTCAAAAAATACTTTCAACAAAAATCAAAGCTTGCCGCTGAACGTGATGAAATAAATAAATGTTTAGCCAATTTTTATTTAATTATGGTCAATATCTTATTTATTTTAATTAAATATTATCAAAAACTTTAATAAAATACAATAATCACAGCACAAAACGTGGACTTTTTGTAAACATAAACAAAACTTTGACATAAACCTAGACAAACAATGCAAGAGCAAAAAATCGTCATCTGGCGTAGTGCTGCCACCTGTTTATTTCACCATGGATTATATAGTTTAAAATACATCTTTTGCAAAATATAAAAATATATATGATTAAGCCATTTCAACTTGGTGGTAATTAGTGATGTTCAAATTTATTAAGTCCACAAAGAAATAAAATTTGCGAAAAATACATGATAAGTCCGATTAAAAAGTCGTTATTTCAGTTAAAACTGACAGACTTAACAGTTAACTGAGATGTACACACACGTGCAGTTCAATACTTCAGTTTTTAACATGGGTTCGAACGAGCAGGACGGCTTGGACATATATGCACTCCCGCTCGACATAAATTGAACTGAGAACGGGTACATTTGAACCCCCACACACGTTTTAACTGACACTGACAGTTTTAACTGAACAGTTGAAACTGACAGTTTAAACTGTACGTGAATGGCTGGCCTTCAGTTCAAACCGAACTGCGTTAAGACTACATTTTCCATGCAAATTTTTGAGAACGTTAAAAACGCACCAAAATGTTGAAAAAACACGCCTTTTCAAGAAAAACGCCATTTTGTAGTGGTGTGGTGGTCATCTGTTTACGAAACAGACTGTGCAAGGTATATTTACACAAGGTAAACTCGTTGGCCCATATGTTTGTCGGCTGTTGGAACCCCATCGTCAAATTGCGTGTATATGAGCCAAAATTTGTACATGTGTGCGTTAAATTGTTTTTGTTTTATATGAAGACAATTTTGACAACTCGGTTCCTTTTATAGAGCAGCATGTCTACACTCCCAAATGAGTCTACCTTGTGTAAATATACCTTGAGACAGAGGCAAAAACTAAAAACACGGAGTGGCCAGATTGCCAGCGGCGCTGTTATGCCCGCGTTAAGCTCGGGTGCAGCTCGCCGGATGGGATGGTTCTTGCAACTGGACCCTGGACACACACACTAGCAAAAAAATCATACCAGCTAAGGGTTTAATTTATCAAGTATTAGGGGCTTAAAGTAGTCCTGCATCTCCCTACGATGTTTATTGAGTTAATTTAGCATAATAAGTATAATTTTTGTATTGAAAATACATATAAATATAAAACAGTTTTTACAGTTCAGGATTTTGAGAAAAAAAGAGAAAAAACTTAATATATGTACATATATAAAAAAAAAACTCAACAAAATTGAGTTACACCATTTCTCATTGAAATTAAGAAAATTCCAAATAAAAACAAGAATTTGAATTCGAAATTAATGAAATTTTAATTTTAAATTGATAAAGTTGAATTATATAATTTTAATTATATTCATTTGGAATTTTCTCAATTTCATCTGGAATTTTCTAATTTTCAATGAAAAATGGTGTAGATAAAAATTTTTTTTAATTCATAAATTTAATACAAAACTTTAAAAAAAAAGATAAACGATTAAAGTTATGGATTCAAAATTAATAATACAGCAAGTTTCATTCAATGGAACGTTTCTTTTTCTTTACATAATACAAACTATCTACAACAGCAAAACGTCTTAAACAACATTACTTGTTGTTCTTATTATGGTCTTTGCACAGTTAAATGAAATAGTATGAAAGGCGTATTTTATTGTATTTACATAGATTTTTTTCTCTTAGTTTAACAAAAAGTTGTGTTGAATTTGCTTTGGTGTCACCAAAAGTTAAAAAACGCACCGAAATTTAAAAAAGCGCACGACGCACTAACGAGCGCACGCTTACAGCTGTACCTAAACAAGAGCGGAAAGCGTTTTCTAGCTGTCAAAAATTCTCATTCCCATACAATTTGTATGAAGCATCCCTAAATAGCGCGGCGTCAACGTTTTTCAATTGGAAAATCCGATTTTGACAGCACGTTTAATAGTGAAGTTGGCCGCTATTATTAATAACTAATGGCAATTTAGCTATTTTTGGTCAATCTAGCGGTTTTTTCTCTTCTTTTTATTTCTACTATGTAGGTTCTATTAAACAAGAAAGTTAACACTACAACGTTGACGTTTTGTTAAGATATGGCATATCAGCGTAAAAGCTAAGCTGAAGAAAAATTTAGGTACGGCTGTTATTCTCCCAACAATGCTACCATACAAGGAGAATTGACTAGAAGGTGGGGTCAAGTCAACATATGGTGGTTTTTTCGGTAGTCGACTTGTCAAAGTTTGTATACAAACTAGTTTTTTATGTAAACAAACCTATTTTTTACTAGCAATATTTTTGACAACCCGACCACAGAAGCAGTGTTGTTGTAGATTTGACCTCACCTTCTAGTCAATTCGCCTTGCTACCATACTTTCAATAATTTTAACACATTTTGTCCAGAAAAATAAAATGAGAGAGAACTTGAAGTTACTGCCGACTTTTTAATTATGGGCTTTAGGACTTTTATCTGTAGTTTGAACACTTACTTGTTTTTTTTTGGTTTTAATAATCTTTAGTAATATTCCTATTTTGAATTAATTGGTACACATACTTTGTTGCTAGCAAGGAATCCAATATAACTTTTCAAAAACATATGAAAAAAAGTGTTAAGTTGTATTTCAATTTCATATGAAAGCCAGGGCTGTCAGGTACTTTTTTTTAAAAAATATCAAGAAAAATTATATTTAGTAAGAAATCCCCAAATAAAAATTTTAGTAAAAAAATTATTTTATTTTGTTTGTAGCGACTGGTTTTGGCATGTTTTTTTAAATTCTTTTGATGCGATTTTAGTGAGGAATTACAAGCAGAACAATATCCTGTTTTTGAAGACGACTAAGCCAATTAAAAGAACTTGGAGCTTGTTCAATCTGTTTTAGCGTAAATAATAAAAAAAACGGGAAATTATATTAAAAATGGCTAAAATTCCCAAAAAATCACCGAATTTTTTTTAAATCCCCAATCCCCAACTGACTTTCTTTGTCCTTTTTGTTCGCATGTGTTTGTCCCCAACATTAGGAATTAATCCGCAAGTCTGGCAGACCTGATGAAAGCTACCAACAACAACAAGCTAACACTATTGTATTTAAATAAAATAAACAATCGATACAATGATACAAGGCAATTTGTGAAAACGGCAATTATAACAATAGATGTGTTCAGAAAATGCATGAGTACTAACTCGGCTTCTTCATACAAAAATTTCAATAAAAAATTTAAATAATTTTACAAGAAACTCACTTAAACTCATACGAATAGCAATAGCAGATGCACCTGTTGTAGACAGAGGAAATAGTCAAATAAATAAAAATTAAAATAAAGTTTCTCAATATTTTCTTTTACATACTTCCATTTTGTTGTTTCTGTTCTGTTCTTTCTTTTTTGGTTTCTTTTAACTCAAGGTCATTTTTTTGTTTTTTTTTTTTTAATAATACACACAAAAAAGAAATAGAGTATTATTTTTGTTCTTTTTGTATATCAAAAATGTTCTGTATATTTTTCTAGCAACGCAGTACTTGTCTTTAATGTATCCTACGAGAAAAGACAGGAGAAAGTCAACACATGTTTGTATTTGTGTATGTGTGTATGCATGTACCCAGCGGAAAAACTCAGAAGACCTTCTTACTTTAGGCCTTTTTCAAAGCCAGCTTAAAATTTATTTTGAACCAATTACTATTCTTATCTAACTGCTAAAGAATGCCTCATAGATGGCCTCGGCCCTTTGGTATAAAATATAAGATACACAATCCACACTCGCTTCTTTGGGAAGGATTAACATTTTTGTATTGTTTTTTTGCACAAGTAAAAGCACAATAATTATTATTTTGGATCCCGTTACCAGTCTTATGTACCTGCTAAAGAAGCGAGAGCGGAAGGCCTACTCCGCAATGACAACGTGTGTAAAAACGATATGAGTATGGAATGGAGCGAGCAGGCCTTGTAGAAGAACAGAGGCCTTCTAGAAGGCACCCGTACACCTCCTTTCTCCCGCTGGGTAGTTGTGTTAACAGAGAAAAAAATAAAAATAAAATGTTGAGTAGTTTTGTGGTGTATTTGCTTTATAAATTTCCTGCTGATGTAGTACTTTTTCTTTATTGTTGGATTGGATTTTTTATTAAGTCAAAGTGTGTGTGTGTGGTAAAGTGTTGTTTATCTCATACCCCCCGATGAATCATTAAGATAAATCCTACAGTTGGTGTCGAGCTTATATTTATTTAAAATAAATTACTTGTAAAACACTCGTACTAACAAAACAGACAACAACTACTACTACTTCTATAATATATAATACAAAGAAAAAAAAAATTAACATACAAGTAACATGCCATTAAGCATTGTTTTCTATAGCATACACATACTTCTGCGTATCGAATGAACCCAGCGGTAACAAAAATGAGTAAAGAGGCCTTATAGAAGGCCCTATTTAGCAGACAGCCCCACTCCTTTTAACAACAACTTCGTTCCCTTTCCAAAGAAGGGAGTAAGAAAGGTCAATAAAAAACAAGAAAGAAGTGAATAGCGAATGTGTACTGAATATTTTGGAAGGTCTTTCAAAAAGAATATTATACCTTCTAGAAGGCATATATCTAAAGGCAGGATATCATACGAAGCGAATCTTTAAGAAAGAAGTATAGAGGCCTTCAAAAAGGCCTGCAATATTTACCGCTGGGAAAGTAGACACTACAGCTTATAATTATAAGAGCAACAAAGCAATTAGAAAACTTTTTTTATAAATTTTCAATTTATAATTTTAACAAACTTAAACTAATTAAAATATTACTCAATGTTTTAGGAAATCTGTATTAAGGTAAAATCAAAAATCTTTAATTAAATTTCTCTTTTCTTCACTAGCGACTCTTAAACTATTTCCAATAGTGTTTAACTGGTAGTTGAGCTCTCGAACTGGTTTTTTATGTTTTGTATGTTTTCTCTCTTTATAGAAAGTATTAAATTCCTCTTCATCATATGTCTGTACTTGACAGAAGCTTAAGGATTCTTTATTTTCACATTTTTTATAGCAAAAAAAAAGTGATATACTTCCACTAATACACACACCCAAACACATGTGATAAAACTAACGTACGATGTAAAAACAAACACATAAATGTCTATATATAGAAGATTTAATATAAATATGTATATTTTACACATTCTTCTACAGACGTAATGTATGTAATCAAATATGACCTTGCTTTAAGGGATTTTCCGTAAAAATCACAATTGGTTAGATGTTAAACTAATAAATTTTTATTTGTGCAAGTTCATGCCAATAAGGCCCCATGGTGTAATTTACACATTTTGTAACAGTAACTACAAGAGAGGTTAAGATATGCTTGCTTCTCCATTAACTATTTCAAATCAAATAAAATTACTTAAAATGTTTGGTAAAGAATATAAAGCAGAGAATGTTTTTGATAATTTTTTTTATAAAATAGGCAGGCTTGCGATGAAAAAGTTTTCTACATAATTTCATTTGAAACATGTAGATGTTGGTCTATTATTGCAAATACATACATGATTTTGATTTACGTGAACACCTGTCTTGGGACTTAACTTTGATTAACGTGGATCTCAATCAAATGGTGTGTTAATAATAAGCACTTATCGTATGCCCTGTTTGAGTGAAGGATCAGTTTCGCATACTCGACCCTGTTTCTCAAAACTACAAGTCACAAATCTACAAGTAAAATATTTATATTTGAAACAAAAACAAAAATTGTAAAATAGTTGATTTCTTTAATGTATTGGACTTGTAGATTTGTAACTTGTAGTTTTAAGAACCAGTGCCCAAAATTTATACACCCACCCACTGCTTTATTTATAATCCCAGCAGCTCGTGTCGAATAGCAACAACACCTAGGGATCCCCTATGAACCGAACTTTACTACAGGGCAAAGATAAGAGGCTCAATTACGGCATTCGATATCAATCGAAATTACAATACAATTTAAATGGGAATTTCGATCGATATCTATTGCCGTTATTTGCCCCCAGTCCTCCAACTGGACGTCAGCCTTCCCACGGCTTTGGGTTTAAACAACAAACACTACGTGCTTTCCGTCATTAGAGTCAGGGGTCAGGTGTTGAAGCTGTTACGCACCCAAATTTGGAAAAGTGTTTTCTTTCAGAAAAGCAAAGCTTCCGCAAAGACAATCATCCTGATAGACAGGAAGCATTTCTAGAAAGAAACATGCTAACGGAGACCTCACCAATAGTTTGACCGGTGCTGTGTCACCGGGGACTACTGACAGCCGAAGCGCCTCAGTTAAGCGCTTAGGTACAACTTTGCAACCAATTAAGTCCATTGGACCCCAAGGAGCTCTGTTTTTTAGAGGTTTGGTGCAACCCAGGTAGCATTCACCTGATTTTAAAATATATGAGATTCCGAAGAATGCCAGTACATTTAAGCGACAGCATTTGACTCTGGATTGCGGTTATCTGGTATATATGGCGTGCTATGAATCACATCAATATAGTTTCCCGTTACTTTTACTACAATAACTCCAAATAATAATAGTTTGGGAAAAAATCTTGATAAAAAATAATTCCGCAGACCTGTGTAGTCTTAAGCGAATTGAAATAAGAGTTTGGTGTAAATTTCACGTGGTTTTATAATTTAGTTTCTTTAAATAAAAATAATGCACGTTGACGCTACGGACTTAAAATCATCTGTCCTTGTTTTTAAATCATGCAAATGATCAACAAAATAGGGATGTAGCTTGATATGATATAAATGATATTTATAAAAAAACTTTTTTTAGACATAAGATGTCAATCTTAGTAATTTTGTTCCATAATAGTTTGAAGATTGCAATATTCTATATGCACATAAGATGTTTTGATCAATGCATTATATTATCAAAAGACTTAAACTAAAATATAAATGCCTTCAACTTTGTTGAAAAAGAATATTCCTCAAAACGAATAAAAAGCATTTAGGCATACTGACTTCTGTAAAGCTCCGAATGTTATAACTCAATTCTGTCCTGTATCGACATAAGCTACTCTTCCATATGGCCACAGATATAATATTTTTCATATTTTCTATTAACATTTTTCTTTAAAAACAAAACTGTGATATATTTTTTAGTATGCATAATTAAACATGGGATAACACTCGGTATTTACCCGACGTATGGGTAAATACGGGGTAAATACCTGGTACTTTACCCTTTTCTTATTTATATGCATATTCATGCTTTTCTTTACATATTAATTTGCAGTACACTCTATTTCTTTATTGTTTTTATATAAAAAAAAGCGTTTGTGTATTAAAAAACTTGCCCTTATTATTATTAACAATCCATATTTGTTCTATAGCCATTTAACAATTGATAATGGCTGAAAATAAATTTCTCTAAACATCTCTTTCCATTCGTAATAACATGAGCAATTTGATTCTAAATTCTTTGTTTACAAAATAAAATTCAAAGAATTAATGTTAAAAGGGATAAAAATAAAATGTAACGCAAGATATTGTAAAAATGTGTACAAAATGTAGATTACAAGTACTATAAAACAAAATTTCTTTATGAGCCTATTTAATGCATGATTAATCAAAATAAATTGATTGTATACTGAATGAATATTAAATCAAAACATTTTCATTCAGCATTTGAAACAGGATAATAAAAGATATATATTGCAAATATTTAAATGATTTTTTCATCATAAAATAAATAAAATATTTTTTCTTTTAAAAATTTCTAAAAAGAAAAAAAACAACACACAGAAAAAATGTTTGGCAATTTTATTTCAATTAAAGAATTAATAAAAAATAAAAACAGATTCAATAATATTATTTGCAAATATATTTTTGTTTAAATAAATTTAAGAATATTCATTAGAATTTTCATTGATGCTAAAACAAATTATATAAAAAATATTGTCTAATGAAATAATTAGACATACTAGTGAAACGTATGAGCATTTGAAAATTGAACAATTACGTACACACAAAAAAATTCAATGTAAAATCGTCAAAAACATGATTAATTTAACATTTTTCGGTGGTAATTTTTTTTCCAAACATACCTCATGTTAATTTATTATGGTTTTACAATAACTTGCAAAAAAAATGTTTCTTTTTATTTAACTTTAATTCATGTTAATTTAAATTTTCAGAAAAGTTAGAGCAAAATGAAATTGATATTTGAATAGCACTACAAATCACGTTGAACGAAAGTTATTTCAATTTGAAACAACGTGAATTTCATGTAGAATCAATTTGATGAAAGCACATATCGTCCACAGCCATATCTTTTAATTCGGGTCATAAAAGGTTCCTTATCATATCACGATAGCGAACACTATCACAGTAACTGTCTGACCGGCCTCATTTTAGAAAAAAAAATGCGGCCCGATGATGCCGCTAGCCCAAAAACCGCACCAAACAGTCACTCTTTGTGGGTGCATTGGTTTTTCGACAATCGCTCTTGGATTATCATTCGCCCAAATGCGATAATTTTGCTTATTGACGAATCCACAGAGGTGAAAATGTGCCTCATCACTGAAGATGATTTTCTCCGAAAATTTATCATCCACTGTTGCCATTTCTTGCCACCGTTCTGACCATTGACGACGTTTGGAATGGTCAAGAGGCTTTAGTTCTTGAGTCAATTGCACCTTGTAAGCAGTGTTGCCAAAACTTGGTGACGAAAAATGGCAAAATTTACGGAAAAAAATGGCTAAACTTTTTTTTAAGTAAAAACACATTAAAATTCTATAACAAAACAGAAATAATTCATTTAAAGTTTTTTACGATGAAATTGTAAGTTAAGATCAATTTCTTAAATAAGAATAAACGTAAATTAATATTTTGATAGATATTTAAAAAATTAAATCATCGAAAAATTAGTAGTTATTGCTCATCTCATAGGAATCACTCGTTCCTAATAGTTTGAAATAAATTGAAGGAAAATCATAATCACGACAACATTTACCCAACATTATGAGTCCAGATCTACAATAAAAAACAAGTAAAAAAGTATAGTCGGTCAACCCTGACTAGATGATACCGTACACCACATTATAACCTATGTACCAAATTTTATTAATTATCTTTAAATTTGCGACCTGTACTTTGCGTACAAGGTGTGCATGGACAGCCAGCCGGACAAACATCGTTAATTCGACTCAGAAAGTGATTCAGAGTCAATCGGTATACGTAAAGGTTGGCTAAAGCTATGTTCACACCTATTAAATATTTGACGTCCTACACGTGACCACTAGTTTTCTTAAAGAATTGTTTGCTTTTGCAAAACGTTTGGCTGGGGCAAACATTATTTATTTAACAGTTCCTAAATTACATTATACAATGATCATTTTAAAATTAAAGTTTTGTAAATAAATAGAAATTGTTAAAAATAAAGCTTAAGTTTGATCAATATACTGGCAACGCTTTTTTTGGATTTTATTGTCAAATATTTGTTAGGTCTGAACATACCTTAAGTATCAATATTTTAAGGTGTTTCAAACATTAGCACAAACGCATAGTACCCTCTCCACTGTTGTGGTGTTGGTAAAAATATTTTATGGTTACAGTAAAACTCTTTACCTAATTAAAAAAATCGAATTAACGGTTGCTAAATGTAACCTATTTCTCAAATTACTTTTCACGATGTTTACTTGGCAAAATACCCTCTCTACTTCAGCATTAGACCATGGAAGTGAGAGCAACTTTATAGTCAATTCTCAGATTTCTAAAAAATTTTGTTGCTGCCTGCATCTCTTTACTGAAATACTTGCAACCAGAAAGAAACACCAATGTTTGTGGTGATCCATTTTATAAATTTAGTATTGGAATAGTGTTCCTTTATTTTGAAACATGTTTCATTATCATCGTTTATAGCGATTTTCAACATTTGTAAAAGTTGTGATTTAAATTAAAGGCGTTTGAATTGTTAAAAATGTTGGTTTTACTTTTATAAATTTTTATAATAAAATAAAAATTATTCCTTTAAAAGAAAAACGGCAAAAAAAAATTTATGGCTAAACAATTTGAAAAATGGCTAATGGCTAAACTCATTTTTTAATGGCTAAACAGGGTGAAAAATGGCTAAATCCAGCCACTAAATGGCTAAATTGGCAACACTGCTTGTAAGCGTGTCAATGAAAGTCTTTAGGCATAATGTTCATCAACGACGAGCGTGAGAGGTACAGTGGTTGGGCACTACGACGAGTTGAGGTGGACGGCTCTTCAGCCACACTACCGCGAACAGCAGCAATATTTTCTGCAGTACGAGCTGTACGAGCATGCACTGGTGTCTTCACATCTCCTACAGACCCGTTTTGCTCAAATTTTTGCACGATTTGCACGCGTTGCTCGATTGTGTATCTTGCCATGGTTCAACTTGAGTTAGTGTGAAATTGAGAAATGTCAAACGAAATGCAGAAAAAAACTTGACGTCTCTCTCACCCCTCAACAGCCCCTAAAATTTAACCATTTTTATTTGACTTGATTATTTAAACAAAAAGAATACGGGAATTTTTCTACTCTTTACAAATTATTTTAAGCATAAAAATAAGAAATATCTATGTTTTTCTTTTAGTAGCGTTGTTGTTATTTCTACACGAAACAAGTTTATTTAAAATTAATATAAAATTAATTTTAATATAGATAAAATTATATAGAGCAATTATAATAAATAAAGGCCATACTTTTGCAGAAATTAACTATAATTTTCAATCTATATTGCGTAACGGTAATTTAAGATTAATATTTTTTTCTGTGTGTATAAGTGACGATACACAGCAGTTTGTAATTTTTTTTTAACTATTGGATGGATTAAAAACCGCTTAAAAACAATCAGCCATATTCATAAAAAGTTCTTATTTTAAGCTTGTAGTATGTTATAACTATTAAACGCTTTTTGTCTTATAAACCTCTTATAAAAATTTGTATTCATAAACGTACAATAACAGCTTTTTTACTATTAACTGTTTGCAGCGATATTCTGTTTAAGTATGGCAACATTCTTTATATTTGGCTGCCATTTTATTGTTAGTGATGCACGAAACTTCTATTCGGTTTACATGATATTCTACATTCAAATTTTTTTTATAATTTTTTTTTAATTGTAGACCTTACATTTGGAAGTGTCACAATGGCTCCAGTTTTTGAAAAATCGGTATATATCAATTTTTCATGGAGTTAGCTAAGTCTGCGCTAGTTAAAAAAATTTTATTCGACTGTATTAGTTTTTTTTGCCTTCTTAGCTTTCTTTAACGGAATGTTTTGACTTTTTTTCAAAAATTTTACGTAATTTAAACCATTAGTGTTTATTTAAGACCATTTTTAGCCATAGGGCATTTTCGAGCACATAACTGGAAGTCATATGTTGACAACATTCTTCAATCCTTTGAAAAAATTAATGTCAACATGTCATTAAAAATACATTACTTCGACCGAAGTGTCACGTTACGCCACCAAGCAATTTATTTTGTATTTAAGACGTAGTTCAAATTTTTCTTCTCTTTTTCACTAAATTACGCTTTACATTAGAATAAAAAAATTAAACAAAATATAAATTTTTCTTTGAGAAACATTTTCAAATAGATTAAAAGAAAAAAAAATCACCAACCACGATAAGGGTGTTTAAAATATAATTATTCTTTGAGAAACAATTTCAAGTGCTCAGTGGCGTAACGTGATAAAAAGAAGACTTTCCTGTCGAAATACCCATATACCAAAGTCCACGAATTCAAGTTGCATTTAGGACTAACAATTTATAACACTGACCTAAATTTTTAAAAAATTTCTTAAATTATTTCTTTACTTTTTAAAAATGTTCATACATACATAAATAAATTATTAGCAATTTATTCACAATTTATAGTCACATCGTAAATAACACTAGCCAACAAAGTTTTGGACTGGAGCAACCAAATATCCTTCTAGGGTATTTTGGTGGGCTGAATTCGAGTCTGTAATTGGTTTTTCTCTATCACGTCAGCTTTTCGAGATACAAAAAAATGTTTTTATTCGTTTCTTACATAAAAAGTCACTAGTTTATTTAAAAATCAATGAATTTTCAAAAGTGAATGGCGTTATTTGACCGTCGTTTGTATTTTGTTGGTTCGGTTGCACGTATTAGAGTCCAGCAATAGTCTCCCAGCATGATATTGTCTCAAAATCCTTGATAAATTCTTTCAATTTTCATTAAATTTTGGTGAGCACGCTCTATTTTAATGGTTCTGATATTGCATATCCTTTTTTCCAACCAAATATTCACCACACACAAAGCAAAAATAGCTTGAATCAGTAGCACACAATCTTCCCGACATGCTTAAACGATTCTATTATAAAGGTTTAGAATGAATGTGGGCTTCTGTCAAATAACTAATTGTGAAATTGTAGCCAGCATGCGATCAAAAATGAACAAGACTTGAGAGTTAGATTTTGATGCCAGCTTCTAGTTCAGCGCACCCATATTAGTTAAAGACATGCTTCGTTTCTGCAGTAATTTTTTTCCAAATTTGTGGACCAGTGTAATAAAAATTCAAACAGAAAAGTTTTCAACAGATGCAATTTTTTCTATTTTTTTTTTTTAACTAAACTATTGACAGCTGTGCAGGCTTTAAATACTGTTAAAATCTTAAGTTTATTTATATAAAAAGCTTTTAAAAATTTGAATAAAAATTCCTAAATGTATGTGCATAATTAAGTAACCAAAAAAAAAAAAAAAAATAAATAAATCTATAGAAAATGATAATAAATCCATTTCTTTAAAAGCAAACAATTTAAATATTTTTGATAATTTTTGAGGAGATAGAAACAAATTCTTAAGCTATGGTCACATCTAACAAACATTTGACGACCCACACGTAACCATTTTGTATTTTTATTAAACGTTTGCTATAGCAAACATCATTTTACATTTTATTTCTTACATTATTCTTTAATTTTTTTCAGTGGTGAAGTTGAGTAGATCAAAAAAAATTATTAATGAAACGAAAGTCAAAAGTAGGTCAACGCACGCATTAATTGAATTTGTTCGTCAAATATTTGTTAAATGTGAACATACCTTTAGCCAAGAGCTCAGTTAGAAAAACTGTTAAAATAAGCATTAGCAGCAATTATAACATAGAGATATTTAAAACTAAAACCATATCGTTACCTAAAACGCAAAAGGTCCTAACTAATCAAAAATTTGAAAACCAATTTTTCATTGATTCTGATATTTTGCTTTAACACAAACGTTTACAAAAAATTTTTAAGTCTTTCGCCAAAAATTTACTCTTTTATTAACGAAAAACAAAAGGCCCTTTCTACAAATGATTATATGATAAATGCTAAAAGACCGAACTAACAGTTTTCCTAATGTGCAACATTGTTAATTACACTGGTTTACAGCCAAAAAATACCAAGAACTCCACATGCCTAGATAAGTTAATTGGGACCTCCTGAACACGAAAAACGCTGTATTTTTTTTTTTTCTAAGTACCGTTTTTAGATAACGGTACTTTTGTGTTTTTCGGTGTATGGTCCCACTCAAACCCTTGTGGAGCCAAATAGTCCGATGGAGATAAATGGTATATCGTTGGAAAGGTAATTGTAAGTTTCTAACTGATAGGAAGTAGCTGAGTTGTGGCACCTCACAGTTCAAAATTTGCCTATTTTTACGTTTTTTTCAAAATTTTTAATTTTTATTTCGTTTTTTTTTTCTACTTTATAGTAAAGATCTGTAATGTTTTATTCTGCTACCAAATAGTTTATTTAATTACCAACATTGAAAGCGTAATTTGATAAAAATCGGATGAAAAATAAGTTTCTACTAAGGATTTTGTGGAACGACAATATTTTCATCTTCATTGCTCACACACTATATTCGGCGTATATTCAAAAAACTTAAATTAAAATGACGAGCGTCTTGAACTTTTGCATTTTTTTCTGATGGATCTTCGCGAATGAGGAACCAACAATAGTCCGGCATCTTTTGTTCATCCCACCATCCCTCCATTTCCTGGTGAAATCTTTCACCTTGTTCGATTATATTTTGAATTCTTTCTGACCATACCAGAGAACTGCAAAATCAGCTATTTTTGTTGATTTATTCATACGCTTAAATTCATATTAACTCTATGCCTGCAAAACAAAGTTCAACTTTACACATTTGATTTGTGCATGCGTGAGTTTTTTATTGAAAGTGCTTTGTTTGCATTTATTGTTGGCGCAATAACACAAACTCCTCTTAGTCAAAAGGCAAACATTCTTATGATTTTGCATTCACGTAGTCATTGCCCACTCGATGAGGCAACGACGAACTAAATTGGTATGAGTACGAGTCGCTATGTTACATTAACATTAACAGCAATAGCAACAACAATATCAACAATACATTGTTGTTAAGAAATGATAAAAAATAAAAACAGCCTTCTATTTCTATGGAAATTGTTTGTACCTAGTGCGTTTGCGTTTAATTTCAATTTTTTTTTCTTGTACTACATAGCAACTGCTGAATGCCTACCATGAGTAATGATTGTTTGATTTCTGGCTTTTTTTAATTTTTTTTTTTTTCTTTACCAAAACAATCATTGTCGCACCGAACACACATCTTAATTAAAACACGAAGCTAAACGATGGTATAAATAACAAAGCACGATATGCATTATTTGAATAACTGCGAGCCATCAGCGAATGTGTGCAGTTGCGCAAGTTTGATTGTATGACCGAAAGCGAGTGTATTTGTTGGTATTCATTAAATGCGATTTTTTTGCAATCGTACAAAGCCGTTCTCTGTTCCATACTGAACAGATCGAAATTATTTTTTTAGTGTTGTAAAGCATTTATTTGAATTGTCACAACACTGAAAAAATAATTACGATTCGTTCAGTATCGACGGAAATAAAATTGCTTTCGAATCGAAAAATTGTTCGATCACGACGGCCATAATTTGCCTCCAGGAGGCATTTGTCATTGCACAAAAATAAACTATTGCCTTAACTTTTGATTCATTAAATGAAAACCGTCGTAGTCCAGGCAAAAGCAAAAAACGAAAAGTTGTACACAACAAAGAACATCGGCAGTCGACATGTTCTGAAGTGTTTAGTTTGACAGACTGAAACTTTTAATAAATCCCGAAGTCACCGAAGATTTTCAAATTGGACATACGTGAATTGATTTGCCAAGAAACACAAACAATTTAATGTTCCTGCATTGCCATATGTGGTGTTCAGAACCCATTCCCTAAAAAATCAAAAGCCTATTGGAGGTCTGACTGTCTCCACACAGCCAGTATCTTCAATTTTCGAGCACGGTCTCGCAAACTCATCGGCCATTTTATTACCGGTGATGTTGCAGTGACTAGGTACCTAGCATACACTTAATACATACTCTCCTAATATTTCCCTTAAAGCTCTTCTAGAATCATTCACTAGTTTCGAATTTACAGCTAATAAAGACCCTAAGGGCTGTCCACATATAGACCTTAGAGCCCCAACAATGTTACCCCTTGCCAATTCTACGGCCTTCAAAATCCCTAGAACCTCCGCCAAAAATATAATGCAGTTGTCTGGAAGCCTATTTGATCCTTAGGTATCTATTACCTCAAAAAAGACCCCTTTATCCGCGCCCCTTATCCTGGAACCACCAGAGAAAAATAGCAAATCTCTCATACAATATTCCCTGACTTGACAAGTTCTCCCTAGAATTAATCAGTGGACACGGGCGGTCCCCGGCAATAACCACCAAAGACATAATAAGCTATATTATTGCCCATATATCGTCAACGACAGTGTCGCCCATATGTTCGTCAACGACTGTGTCGTCCATATGATCGTCAACGACATTTGGCGATAATATCGCTCAAAATTCATGAACGAATTTCCGGACACTTTGTCGTTAAGAATTTTCTATGGTCATACACGCGTCGTTAAAGGATGTCTCCAAGACATGGCCAACTGGGAATTTAAAACGTGTAAACTTATATTAACAAACATGAGAACCCATTTCGAGTCTGTGTGGCAACCCTTCTCTCTTTTCAAACCCGATCGTCTACAAACAAAACAAACGTGTTTATTAGACATGTTTGAAATGTCGCCTTAAAATCTAGAATTAGAGAAGTAACTCAAATAAGATCTTTTATCATTCTTAAGTACGAAAATTGGATCCCACATGAACTGAGAGATATCGAACACAAAGTTTTTTCATCACAAATTCTGTTTCAGCGCTTCAAAAGACGGTTGAAAAATGTTTGTTTTACCAGAATCCCAAGCGTAAACTTTTATCCTTTTTTTTAACGACCAGAACTCAGGGGATGACCCCTATTCATGCATTGTATTGTGTTGGAACTAGGAAAATAGGTTATGGGAAGAAGGATAGAGGAAGTAGTGTTTGTGAACATTCGACTTGAACTTATCATGTTGAAAGTAAAAAATACGAAATAATACTAACAATTTTTGTAAACTAGTACAAAATTTGTCATTTGAAAAATCGTAAAACTTAGGGTATAAATCGTCAAATGGCAGTTGTGGCTGTCATATTTGACTTAAATTTTTCAAATTGGATTTAATTGGCCTTTCGCTTTTAAGTTAGTTTGAATGTAATTTTACCAAAGTTCTTTTAGTTTTCAACTAACATATCGTTACTTTTAAATAAATAGTGTTTAATTTATTTCTTAATAAATTTTTTTTATTATTAAATTATTAAATATAAATTATTAAATTAAACTATAATTTTTGATATAAAGAATATATATTTTTTTTTTTTTTTTTTTTTTTTTTTTGGTTTAAGTATATATGTATAAAAACCCATTTAAATTTGACCATATTAATGGAAAATTTATAGTCAAATATTATTTTACGCAAAATATCTCGAACACATGGTGTTGAAAAATGCAATTGCAGATTTAATTTCGTATATAGTACAAGTCAGTCCTCACACTTTAATCACAAAAACGGAAATAATAAAAAATATATAAATTAATAATGCATATTTTTCATTATAATGATGACGATAATCTAAATGGTTTTGCTTTATTTATAGCGCCATACAGTCTTTACCATACATAACTTTACGACCAAAATGTGTAAATAAAATTCAACCATTTTTTATTTTTATTTTTTGTTCGTTTCTCGACCATTTTCTGGTGTTTGTTTGCATTAATCTTATTTAAACTCTTATATTTAATTTACTTTAATAAAAATTAATATTACAAAATGATGATTATTCGTTTTATATGGATTTTTAATGTACATAAGCGGGAACAGACAGACAGACGACTTATATAAATAGCAATTTATTTAATTTAAATAAATGCGTTAATAATGTGGATTTACTAAAAGGAAATAATTATGAAAAATACATTCAAAAGCTTAAAGAAAAAGAAATTATTTTAAACGTGAATATGTATTTATTTAAATTAAATTATGTAAAATTGCATTTTAACAGAATTAACTTTGAGCGATTAATAAAAACAAAAACGCACTAAAGCCAAGGTATTTATAGGGACTAACTATGTGAATAATTGGAATGAATTTCAGAACCAAATTCCCTTCTCCTAAAAAAGTATTTGGACCTAATTTTGTTGCTTTAGCTTTAAGATTTATTAAAAAATATATCTGAATAAATTTGGTTCTTTTTAAATACCAAATAATCCTTATATATCGAAAGTAATCAGGTTACTGAATTTCATTCTTGCAATGATACTTTTATTTTAAGTAAGTTGCCCAAATTTGGTTTCTGTGTTTCTGTTCGTACCCAAGGCCTTATTTCTGCAGACATTTTTAGTTAACTCTAACTAGGCCCCTTGGAAATAGACCCATTTGGCCATTTCTTAATATGAAACGAACTTATCATCTTAAAATTATAATTTACAACCTTAAACTTTATAAGTACTCAAGCATAAGCTTAACCATGCTTTTAACAGACATTGCCAGATCGTCTTACAATTTTACAAGGATTTAAGTCGACTTCCGATTTATATTCTCGCTATCGTAGCGATAGCGAACAATACGATTATTGGAAAATTTGGCTTTATTTTGTTTTCTGCGATTAGAAATATCAGTATGGCATTTTATTTTAATCGGTCTACAGTTCGCAAGAGTTACCATATATGTAAAGCCGACTCCTGTTCAACATTGAAACCACATAAAGCGAGGCTAACAAATAACGACTTACTTACTTAGTTGGCCATTTGCAGCAGCCCATGTGGGTTATAGAACGAACTAAGAATGGATTTTTAGGCACCTCGGCTTTCTGCGCTTCTTTCCTAATTTCTAATTTTGAGTATGAAGAGGTTTCCTATACTTGGTCTTTTCAACGGGGTTTCGGTTGTCCTCGTCTGCGTGGGATCACATTCAAATGTCTTTTTTGCTGGAGCAACGTAATGCATTCGTACAACATGTTTAAGCCAACGAAATCTTTGGATTTTATGCATATTGCTGCATTGATGTCAGCGTATAGCTCATACAGCTGTCGGGTCGTACAATAGTGATATTCTCAGCCTACGCAGATTGGCACATATAACTTGCGAAATGTTGTTCTCTCGAATACTCTAAGAACAAATTTATTTGCTTAAGCAAGTACAAGGCCTCTACGTCATATATGTAGTAGCACGGGAAGAATAAAGGCCCAACTATAATATGCATAAACATCTGTCAAAAATTAACAAGAATCCTCTCAAATGCAATTTAAAAACACAAAATCAAAAAACATTTCAATCCGTACGGAAAGTGCGATAAGTTTGATCCAACTTAACAAAAAGTTACCTTACGTACAATATGGTTTTACACATATGATTTACATGTATTCGCACAGTTGCTTAAGTCACCTTCAGCATAGTATAGTTGGGCCTTAAGGGCTAATAAATCAGAGCAAGGTAAACTCTCTTTTTGGTTTAAAATGTATTTAAACCAACAAATCTTTAAATCCGTAAACATATAAACCATCTTTAAACGCATAAAATTGGGCGTTTAAACTACCAATGCAGACCATATGAATTTGACAACATTTATCGTAGTGCTGCCACATGTTATTTTTTAAGCTACATACAATACATGCGATACTGATTTACTGCTGTTGAGTTTATGTTGTTGTTATGTTATGTTGATTTATAATCCATAAGTCCCAATTCACATTATACGATTTTTGTCGTTGCGATTATTGTCGTTTCCTCTTTGAAGTCGGTCTCATATTTACATTGTACTATTTTTGTCGTAACAACCTTAATAAATTTTTCGTAAAATGAGAGAAAAGTGAGAGAACGAATGAATGAACAAAACGAATCGAAGAGTACACTCGCTTCTGTACCCCTTATAATTCCTCTCACCCATCTTGCCTATAAAGTAAGAATCGCAACGACAAAAATCGTATAATGTAAATGGGCACTAAGTGTCTTAAAAAGTTCAAGCTTTCTTCGCCGAGAGAGTTCCCCGTTTTCAAATAGTTTGCTTAATTCAAAGTAGCATTATTAGTAAGTATAATTCTCTGCCCTATTCCCAAGCCGTTGTCATTCGTTTTATTTATGGTCTTACAAATAAAATAATTAATGTCGTGGATTCTCTATTCGTTGAAACTTTAAACTTAGTTTTGTATACGTTTACTGCCAAAACCTTTTTTGTTAATTCTTTCTCTACATTTTAAAGGCAGCTGTGACATCTCGCAACGTTCGTTCCATGATGTCGATATCAACTGCATATGCGAGCAGCATGTGGCTTTTGGTGGCAATTATTCCTTTTCTATATACTGCAGCGTCGCGTACGACCTTTTCCCAAAAAATATTGAGGAGGTCGCATTGTGACACAATTCGGTCAAATTCAGATTGATATGTCTATTAATTTGCCATAGGTTTCCGAAAATACAACCTTTTGGTACCTAAAGTTGTGAAACTTTATTAAGGCTTGGTCATAATATATAAAGTCTTTGTGGAAACTATCAAAGATTTAACTCAGCTTAATTTCATTTTTACTTCTTTTAAATGATATATTTTCCAAAATATTAATAATTTTTTTTACAAACTAGCGGAGCCGGCCACCGCTTGGAAGCTACTATTAACTAATATGAAGTGAAAAGGAGGCAGTATGCTAAAAATTTAGTTTTCGCGTATCTCCTAAAATGATCTCTTATTAAGAAAAAAATAGAATTAAAAGGAGGCAGAATATTAATTTGTAACTTTTCAACATATTAAAACCTTGAATTTTTCGAGTTTTAGCAGCAACTTTAAAATTTTTTTTTTTTCTTTAAAATCCAGCTCCTGAAAATTTCTTATCGAATAAAAAAAATCAGGCAAATCGCTTCAGCCGCTCTCACGTGATGCGATTACATACATGGACCTTTCATTTTGATATACAATACCCCAATTTCTGTTTTAAAAAGGCAAAGAAATTTAAAAAATCGTTGAAAATTACAATAAAATTTTATTTTTTGCAAAATTTATACTTTTATTCTAATTTTATCGGAGTAAGTAAAGTAATAAAAAAGAATATATATCTATATGATTTTAAAGCAAAATAAACAAATTTTAAACACGTTTTCAAATTAAAAAAAGTATGTTATTTCTGTTTTTTTTTTTAACTTAATGTTCATTAAAAAGTTGTTATAACAAAAACGTGCACACAGTTTAATTCTAAAATATGTTTTTAAAAAACATACTCAAATTTCATATACAAAATTTTCTCATTAAATTTAAGGAAAAAAGGCAAGATTAAATAATCTCTTTACTAATCAAATGGTTTTTTTTCTCTCTTTGGAATAAAAAATGTTTGGCTGGTAAAATTTTATGAATAAATTCAAAAACATCTAATGTTAAAGTATGCAAATATGTTAATTTATAAATTTTTTTGGGGAAACGTATAAAAAATGGTGCAAGATAACGTGTAAAGAAAAATGTTAAACTTTCTCCATATGAAAAGTTCTCTTTATCAGCGGCAACTTTAATGCTTATCCCTTTTCTACGTTCAGTAACAACTTGGAAGAGAACTAGAGTGTTACCAGAATACGAAAAGAATATGCAAAATGAATGTTTATTTTAATAATTATGTTTATTATTTAACACAAAAAAGAAAAACCAATTTTTTATTAAAGTTTTATTCATACACTTTTTGTTTATTTTCTTTTTTTTTATTCTTTTTATATTGTGTGCAAAAATCATAAAGAAAAACTTTGCGTAAATAACCCCTGGGTATTAATAAACCAACAAACAAAAATATAGAGTAACAACAACAATAATAATATTTATATTTGCATAAACAATATACATACGTCTTAATGACTACTACAACAAAAAACAACTACAGCAAAAACTTCCAGAAAAAAATCTTTTCAAAAAGAGAGAGAAAACTTATTTAAGAATTTTATTCCTTCTCTATTTTTTGTGTTTTCTTTTTTTGTTTTCTAATAAAAAAAAGGATTAAAAAAAATAATAAAAAAGCCAGATATAAAATCAAATCATAAAATAAGTAAAATTGAAAGCAAAATAACGAAATCCAATGTCAAAATGCAAAAAATCACCCAAAGCACAAACTGAAAATAACCCATGAACAAATAAAAAAACTATAATTAAATTTTATGTTTGTTATTTTAAGGAAATTAATTAATTGTTATACTACGAAAATGTTAAATAAAAAGAAAAGCATCCTTCAAAAAAAAAAAAAAAAATCAAAATGAACGTCACTTTCACAAGAGTGTTTATATAATTGTAAATGGTTGATAATTAGTTGGTGAAAATACTCTACACTGAGAGAAAAAAGAAGACGAAGTACACATATATCACAAAGCATACAGAGATGAAAAAAGTGACGTATGAAAAATGCCTGAATCATTTGCGAGGGCAGCTTTCAAAGAAAGAGAAAGAAAACATTTTTTGGTAGTGAAGTGGCAATGTCGAATAACAGGCCGCTTCTATCAACGCAAATTGCGTAATCAAAACAAAAAATGCAAAAACGGCAGCTTTCGAAGAAAAACACAGAAAAAATACAGTATTTTCTGTTTCGTGACGCCTCTGTGTGCTCTGTGACACATATTCTTTAACTGTAGAAGACTAAAGCTGAAGGTCCACACCATGCGTTTATGCGTCTGTCCTTTTTATGCATTTGACAAAAAAGTTGAATCAGTGTAATTGCATATAACAAGTTACACACCAAAATGCATAGAATGCATAGACGTATGAACGCATCAAAGTAGGTTTACTTTCTACTTTTGTATCCGTCGCATGTGTGGTGAATAAAAGTCAGCTGTTATTGATGGCCATGGATGACAAATCATATTTTATTTTCAATGTTATCGATAAATATGTTTGTGTGGTGGATTACTTTTTACTATTTTTTTGGATTAAAAAAGGTTTTTAATAAAAGAAAAAGCTTTTGTAATAAAGATTGTATAAACTTTAAAGAAAAAAATACATAAAAATTCATTTTAAATACAATTTTTATATATTGTATTCTCTTTATCGATTTGTATTATATTTATCGATTACTTTTAAGTACTGAGTACCATCACTGTAGTGCTTATTATTATTTTAAAAAACAAGTGCTATGGAGGAGGAGCTTATTAATGCCGTGAAAAATCACGAATATTTAATATAAATAATTTTATAATAATTTATTTATAACAATAAAAGCTTACTCCTTACATATGTACTTATGTATGAATTTCATAAATTCTTTTTAAATCTAAATTTTACTTCCCATTTTGCCAAAATTGTTTTTAATTGATAACAATTTTAACACAACAGCTGATCCAAAAAATAATATGGCGCATTAAACGCATGGCATGTAACTTGAATTTAGAAACGCATAAAATGCACAAAAAGTATCATACGCATCTACGCATAAACGCATGGTGTGGACCTTCAGCTTAACCCACGTTAATTTAACGTGTGGTTTTTTTTATTAATACCTATTGCTACACAAGCATCCAGTGACCTAACGGTACCGAATTCAACAAGTGCTTTTTTATTTGTTTTTGAGCAAACGCAAAAACATAAACAAAGCATTTTTAGTCGTAAAAGTACTTTTAGAGCGAGAACATTGAAAGGCTATACGAAAAATTTACGTGGTGTTAGTGCAATTATTTTATTGCAGTTACGATTTGATCTCTAATATGAAACTTTATTTCGCTTTAAAAATTGTTTTTGTTTACCTTAATATAAATTATAATTTAATTTTTATTATTTAATACACAACACGTAATAAAATATAAAAAAAAAAATACTGAAATAACCATATTACTTACCACATTACTTACCACTGAGACATAAGGTCTCAGTAAACAACTTTTTAGAACATATAAACTTCCTAGGAACGGCTCTTAACGCCGTTTAGGTAGCGCTTATGTAGCCGTAAAAGTGAAATATGTTCACTTTTGCGGCTACATAAGCGCTACCTAAACGGTGTTAAAAATCATTCCTAGGAAGTTCTTATGCTCTAGAAAGTTGTTTATTGAGACCTTATGTACAATTTTGTAGGTGATTGTTTCCTTGATTTTTGAACAACGGAAAAAAGGTAAAAAAAATATCTAATTTTTTAAAGTTTTTTGCGATTTTGATCTTGAAGATGAAATTTTTTGATTTTTTATGTTCAGAATTTTGGTTCTCTATGGCAAGAGCTACAACTTTGTCTCACAGGGTCAATCGAAATTCTGAACGGTTTGCAAGATATAAGCCTGAGAAAATGATCACTTTTTTGCAAAAATAACACCGAGGCCACAAATCTTTAAGGGCCCATAAAAAAAGTGCATGAATTTGGGCAAAACTGGGAGACACGGGACTTTTTTTTGGTCCTTTATGGTTATTTGTTGTGCGTATATGGTTATTTTTTTCGTGTTGCACTGTGTAATTAAACTGGCTTTAAACCTTATTCTGTGATATAAAAAAGCAAGTGGTGTTTGTGGGTCAATTATGCCCAATGTAAAAAGATCATACATTGATTAGTTCGGTTTTCTTTGTTACATTTAACACAGTGCAACAATATTCGGGTCATTTTCAGCAGCCACAATACTTGCAAAGCCAAATGAAACTAGACTATTGGTACAGCCACTCTTCCAAAGGGTTTTTGAAAAGTTAGTTTTGGTTTCCGAAATTTCGGTCCCTTAAGTTTTTGAATTTTTTCAAAAGGCGTTTGGCATAAGTCAAAAAAGTATACTAATGTACTTTTGTGGTGCGATTCACTAACTTTTAACGTCTTGGCCGAATATGGTTAATCTTGGAATGCATGGGTGTTCAAGGATGGTTATATAGTACTTAGCACACATTTTTCTTCTGAAATAGTGGAGTTCTCGAAGATGGTTCCCGCGAAAGCAATCTCAAGTCATTTATGAGACCATCAAAATTTTAATATTAGGAATTATTCCGCTCTTTTAAGCTAACACTTTTAAGCAGCCATATTTACTGCCGTCCGCTGGGCCTAATCTCAGAATGTTTGTCCGATCTAAGCATGTTATACGCACTGAGCTTTTAAAACTGAATTTTTCTTATTTATTTGCAAACTTAAGCCGTTTTCAGCGTTTTTTTTTTTTTTTTTGCTTAAAGTTGGGTTGTAGCTCTTTATTCTAGTTGCTAATCTACTAAAACTTAAGCTACTTCGTACGGTTTTAGTGCTTACATCTAAATTGTACTCTTTGCTTAGTATTTGCCGGACCTCAATAGCTAATATTAACTACACCAGTAACAATTAGTCGCTTCGATTCGCAAAAGTTTTTGGCGAAAGGTTTTTCCAAACTACACTCTTTTTTTATTTAGCACACAATAATGAAATGTTGTATTTTTTGTGATTTTGCGATGTGAGACTCCTTTTTGTACATTTTTCACAATGCTTTCTTTTAAAAAGTGCCGCTTTGGACTTGGCGTTCTTGAAGAAACTAGGCAAAATTTAATTGCTTTTTTTTTTAAATTATTTAAAAAATTTAATTTTACAAATTTCTTCTGATTTATATTCTTTTTGACATTAGCGAGATTTTGTTTTCAGAACAAAAACAGCTGACTGAAAGTTTTTTGTGCAACACATGCATACATAAAAATAAATAAGCAATTAAAAATTTGCTTTTCCTTTTATTTATAATCAACTTAATTTTTTTACCAATATTATTTTCTTTTTGTTTTAGTAATTTCTCAATATTTTTAAATTTTTTAACAGCTTTAACAAGCCGCCATTATTGTTTTTGTTTTTTTTTTATTAAAATGTCATTTTTTTCTTGTGCAGGGAAGTTTTTTTTAGTGCTATATGGAAATAACCATAGTTGCATCCCTAAGTACTACTAGATTTTGTTTTGTATGGGAAATCTAGTCAAAAACAACTAAATTTGGCTTAAAATCTCGTTAATACTAGATTTTGTTGTAGTTTAAGTGAGCTATTAATTGAATTTGTAAATCGATACTCAAGCTACACTTTTCCATTTGTATTTTCCCTTTCTCCAATAAATTAAAAAAAATCGCGACTTATGTTTTAAAGTATATTTAATGTTGTTGACTGAATTCTTGATTCTCTTTATAGCTGACAGTTCTTGAACGAAATGGTGTAGATTATTTTCCTCTCCAACTAAAGAATTTAGAAGAATTTTGTATAAAAAAAAGTTTAAAATTCATAAAGGATTGAAAAAAACGACTGATGTAGAACTTCTTTAACAAAAAAAATTAAAAAAAAAACCTAAATAAATTGCATGTATACTAAAATAAATAACAATAGAAATAATAAAATACATTAATATTTAAGATCAAAACATTTTCTATTTTTTATCTCTAAATGTGTAGAAAAACCTTTTTTATTAATTAATAGAAAAAATTTAAAAAATTAATCAAATTATAATTTAAATTTTTTAATAAAAACCACATAGCGAAAGTAAAAATCAGTAAACAAAATCTATACAAATCAAATTAATTAAGTAAAAAAAACTCTATAAAAATATTCCAAAAACTAAAACTTAAACTTTAAAATAAAAAAGAAGAACAACAAGTATTTTTTAAGCAGGGAAGTCTTCCACTATTGTTACTGTTATATAAATTTATAAAAATAAAAACGAAGAAAATATAAAAAAAAAACTTAACTGTTATATAAAATTTAATTTATTTAGGAAAAAAGCCACAAAATTTTCACATTCATTTTTTTCCTCCTTCATTTTGGTTTTCTCAAACATGTGTATGTGTGTCCACCAAAACAAAAAAACTATAAATTTTACAACCCATTCAAGAGATATTTGGAAAAACTAAATGTAAATATATGAAGTATAACCTAAAACACAGTTTCACGTAATTACAAATTACCATTAAATATTCTAAATATAAATAACATTAAAAAACAAAATCCCCAAAAATTAGATGCCAGTTAATTTGTATATACATAAATTTAAATTTATTACCTAAACTATTTTCCATTTTTTATATAACAAAAAATATAATATTAGCAAATAAAAATAAAAACCTCCTTTATTCTAAAAAAAAAATTTAAAAAATTATAATTAGCATTAATAAAAAATAATAATGCTCATTAAATTCATAATCTTAGTTCTATATAGAAAACAAAAAAAAAATGTTAAAGAAATTTAAATATAAACACCCTGTACATTGAATGTGTATTTATAAAATAAATAAAACAAATTAAACATGGTTTCGTAAACTACTAAATTTAGACGAGTTAAGTAAAAAAAATAAAATTGTAAAAAAATTAAAAACAACTTACAGGAAAGATCTCCTTAATAACAAAATATAAGGTGAATTGGAGAAATCTGAAATAAACGAAGAATATGCTCTTTAAGGATAGAAATCATAGTTCAATTGTTATTTTTTATACCCCCACCACACAAGTTGAGAACTGTGTTTCCATGTTGGCATATTTTCTGCTAGATTTTGCAGATTGAGTTCGAAAATTGGATATTGTTTTTTGAAAGGAATATGCTAACTGCTTCTAAGCATATTTCCTTGTTCAAAAATATATTTTTTTGGCATATTTTTACTTTTAAGAAAAGCTGAATTTTAAGACTTTAGAAAATTTTTTTTTTTTAAATTTTGGCATGTTCTCATCAAACAGTTATGGCACCACTGGTTGGGAAAGCATTATGCGTTTGTGGTGATGTGTGTGACCTCGGCAAACAAATTATGTATGTATATTACACAGAAAAAATTCTCCAAAATTTTTCACCAATTAAATCATTAATCAAAAATATAATCAGTTTTAATTAAAAATTTAATCAAGTGAATTAAACGTTTAATCAAGTTAATTAAACGTTTAATTAATACTATTAACTGGTTTTATTGATGCTATTAATTTGTTTACTGGTGCAAATTTAATTAATTTTTTGATTAATATCACAAATTTTTTAATTGAAATCAATTTTTATTTTTTTCTGTGTAGGGTTATGATTATAATTTTGTTTGCAGATATCAAATTGTAAATGCCATAGCCAAATTGTTCATAAAAAAATATTAACAAACACCATCTTTCTTTTTCGCTGCTTTCCCGCACCAAACGAGTTGAAATTTGTTCTTTATGAAAACAAAACAAACTATTAAATTTCCAATGTTTCCTAACGCACTAAAATAAAACAAATAAAGCAAATTCATGAAAAAAACTCAAAAATAAAAATAAAATTTAATTTTTGTTCAAACCATTGAAGTTACAAAAAAATATTTAATCTTTTAATATTTATTTATCTTTTATTATAACCCTTTATTTTTATTTAAATCATTAAACTATGATCAAAATGAAAAAATCCATAGAATTGACTAGAAATTTGATCTTGACATCGAATAACTTTTGAACCAATTAAGTTAGCAAAAAATAGGAGACCTTTTTTGTAGAGCGTTAAATTTTCTTAAAGATTTATTATGTGTCGCTATGATCTGCTCATTAGTGCATAACTTACAAAATTTCAAAGTTATAACAGAACTTTTTCTATTTTATTCCGACTGAAAACTTTGGCTGCCGGGTGGGCCGGGTAAATTTCAAAATTAGGAGCTGCAATTTGGTACGATTTTTTTTTTTGTTTTTTTTTTTTTTTTTGATATATTTGGAACCTTTTTAGAACGATCGTGAAGAAAAATTCGAACATTTCCTAAATAAGGACCACCCTTATATACATGCAAAATAAAATAAATGAATTAAATTCCATAATTAATTAGATGTTTTAAGAAAAATTAAATAAAATATTTAGGGGATTCACAAGGTAGTCATAAATTACAAGAAGTACATATGACTGCTGTGGGCAATCGCTTATAATTAAGTTTTCTATTGTACAGTTATGACGAAGCAAAAAACAAAGCATCTAGCCTAAGCAACCAATGAGATGCGCATAGAAGCTAGCTTTCCCTTAACAGTAAATTTTAGTGTATTTATCAAATATGAAAAATTAGGAATTTAGCATGTCATACGAAAATCTTATTAATATTAAAATTTTTATTTTGTTTGAAACACAACATTATTTTTTTTAAGCAATTGTAAAATATTATCTAGGACATTATAACGATATGACTTGATAGCACACCTTGTGTATCCCCCAATTATTTTTATCAGGTCTGTCCAAAAAAATCACTTGATTTAATATCACGTGATTTCACATCACGTGCTTTTCAAATCACGCGTGTGATATTGCGGTGTTCCGTTTTTATTTTTTTCGGTGTGATTTTAAATTGCCGAAAGCACACCGAAAAACACAAAAACGATGTGATTTTAATAATACCACAAAATCACACGTGTGATTTTAGAAGCACGTGATTTTCAAAACAGCCCTGTAAAGTTTTTATGACAAAGCGAATACTAAACCAATTTTTTCGGGGTCTGGTCTAGAGCCATCTTTAAGTAAACGAATTTGCTCAGAATCACTATTCGAATCGATCCAATGAATTACTTTCGTCCATTCGTGTAATGTTTGTGCGCAAAGTACTAGTGGCAATTTAAGAGATCATTTGATAAAACTTTGGCACATATCTCACACTGAATCTTAAACAGGCACAACTCAGAATTTATCAAAATCGTTTTTTTTTTCATTAGCCAGTTCTAGAATTAAATCCATAGCGACCACGATAATTTCGTTTGCTTTATTGTCTTCTTTAACTTTTCTTCTTTAACATTTGTGAAACTCAATTTGAATATTGTCTCTTCTAAACATTTTTAATTTTTAGTTATGTATTTTCTTGATTCAGTGTGCGATATGTTGTTTATGTCACAAGGATGAAGCCAGTTGGGTAAAGGCTAAATACCCGGTCTCATAAAGATTTTCGGCGTATTAATCAGATATTGGTTAGCACTCAACAAAATTGTGCTGACCAACGTCTTATATAAATAACCATAATATAATCAAAAATATTGTAAATTTTGACCATATTATTGATAATTTTGACTGCCAAGGATTTTTGACCTCATTATGGCTATTTTGCCCACATAATGGTTATTGTGACCATATTATGGTTAATTTTGAAGAAATTATGGTAAGTTTTGACTAAATTATGGTTATATTTTACTAAATTATGTTTATTTTTACACTATTATGGTCATATTAAACCATATTATGGTTATATTTAACCATTCTACTCCTCAAAAGAAGCTTTTAATGCCATAACATAATTTTCAATGTTGGTGTTGATAACATGTGTGGCGACGATCAATTTAATAATAGTTACTTTGTTTGTCATGTGAAAAATTAACACTTTCCCTTAAATCACTTTAAAACGAATAAATCTCATATGGATGTATGTATGTATAGGCATATATCTATATTTTATTAGTGGGTCTATGATTGCTTATTGATCCCCAGACTCTTTAAAATATGTCTGTGACTAATATCGTGTATTTTTTTTTTACTTATTTTTTGGACACTTTAGATTTTGTTGGTGCCGTGGTTCTACCGCAGAGTATTTAGTTAAATTTAAAATTGTTTAAAGAAACAAATTTTGCTCGAAATATCGTTAGTACTAGATCGTTAAAGTGTAAACGAGCTGTAAAACAATTATCAACTGCCTGTTTTTAGAACGCGAGCGCAAAAGTGACTCGTTGAAGTAACATTAAAACAAAAACACATTTTAAAATTTCGTTTAAAATGTTAGTTAATCGAGTCGCTTTTGCGCTCGCGTTCTTTTAACTTTTTTAAAATCCAGCTTAAAAAGCACAGCTGTGTTCTTTTTTTTATATATCGACCAACGAAAGAAACAAATAATATACAATGTTGTGTTTTTGATGTTGTACTTGTTGAAGTCGCCACCAACGTTTACATGAATGTTAATTATGCTCGCAGTGTGGAGCAATGACTATAAAATATTTTTGTAAGAAAACATGTTGTCCCAAATCTAAATCGTATAAATACTTTTTTACATTTTTGCCAGGAATTTTACATACATTGCCAGGAATGGATATTATTGAAGTTTTATATATTTCCAATTTATTTTGTTATTTTAAGGAGTTTTCCTGGAAAAAAAATTTGACTTAAAACTAAAAATTTTCCTATTTAAATCGTAGTTTTAAAACAACTTAATAAATTATAAAGAATTGTCCTTGAAATATTTGTAGATTTTGTACAAATAAAGAATTGACTAAAATTAAATTATTTACAATATTAGGTTGAATAATTCAAGTTGAAATTTTTCAGAATTTTTTATCTTAAAACTAATTCAGTTAAGTAATTTTCTTTTTTGTTAATATTTAAGTAAAACTCGAATTTTTTTCTAGATTGTGTTTGCATTTCGTTTACAATATGTAAATTATTTCTACAATATCAGATTCTTTTATTCTGAAAAGTTTTTATTTAAACCTTTTCAAAACATATTATTAAACAAATGTTCTTATTTTCGTTTAAAAGAAAACCAAAACAAAATGACCAATAATTTAAAGTAACAATTACAAATAAAAAGAAAAACAACGAATTATAAAACGGTGCTATGGGTTATTTAATTTTTTTTTTTTTAAATTTTAATTAATTATGTAATTAACAAAATATTTTCAAACTCACAAAAAAAAAAAACAAAAAAACACAAATAAAAAAATTATAAAAACAAAGATGGTGATCAAACAATAAATAAATGGAAACGATAAAACTGAGCCCCTTTATCGTTTTTTCAAATATTTTGTTAATGAAACCATCTTTATTTATTCGTAAGAATCAATATTTTTAAAATAAATTTATTTGTTAAGCTTCTCAATTTCAATAAATAGCAAAATTTTATCAAAACAAAATCTTTAACATTAGAACAGATAATTAAAACCAAATATATTAAAAAAAAAATAGAAAAAAATTATGTTTTTTTAATCGAAAATAATTATAAACTTCATATTTTGCAAATTTTATTAATTATAAATACAAAAAATATCTTTGCGTTTAAATTATTTTATTATTTAGTGTAATTAATGCAAAAAATACTATAAAAAAAATTCTTCTATTTATTATAACTTCAAAGTAAGGCAAATTCATACAGGAGTCCTCAAAAAGAGCTATGCAGAGACAATTAAATATGATGGCTGTCTATATTCTTATTTAGAGTTTGACATTAAGATTACATATACCCATGAAACAAAGAAAACAAGATAGCGCATTGCTTTTACTTTCATTTTAACGTCATTTTAAGTCACTGCAGTTAAGAGAATTAAATGTAAAAAAACACTATGACGTACATGCGCAGAAAAATAATTGGGCTATTCACAAGGTAGTCATAAAGTTGTAAAGTCATATGTCTTAAAATAATTACAAGAAATATATATGACTGGTATGGGCAAGCGCTTATAATTTAGATTTCTAATGTACAGTTACGACGAAATAATGAACACAGCATTAAAATTTTTATTTTGTTTCAAACACAACTATATTTTTTTCAAACAATTGTAAAATATTACTTAGGACATTATGACGATATGACTTGATAGCACACCTTGTGAATAGCCCAAATGTTTATTGAATTACAATGCCCTATCTTGTTTTCTATGTTTCATGACATATACCTACATAGTCTCGACAGAGTATCTCTCTGATGCGGTCAACTGTATGAATTCGCCTTGCTTCAAAGATAGAAACGTCAAAAAATATTTAGTAACAAAAATTTTTCATAAAATTAAAATTTTTATTAAAATATTTTCATATACATATGTATATAATTCAAGAGAAATTGTAAAATTAAATAAAAAATTATAATTAGAGAAAAAAAGAAAAAAACATGTAAAATTTGAATAATAAAAAAACGCCAATAAGAATTGATTTTTCGTATGTAAGTTTTCATAAATCAAAAAAAATATTTAGTTAAATATTTTTAAATGCAATTATTAGCAAAATAAAAAAAAAGCAATTTTAGGATTAAAAAAAATTCATTCTAAAGGATTAATTGGCCACTCTACCAAATCAGTTCTTTTTGCATTATCATCGGAAATTAGACCAGTAGATCAACTAAGTCTGGGTTCACACTATGAGAGTTTTCTTTCAGAAAGTCTGAGTTTATGGGTGAGAGAGGAGAGAAGAAAAGCATGTTCTCTTCCCCTCTCACCAATAAACTCAGACTTTCTGAAAGAAAAATTTCATAGTGTGATCCCAGACTAAACAACATTTTTCTGAACAACGAAATTTTTTAAATCAGTGGTGGTTAACGGTATTTATTATCATATATTTAAATCACAGTGTTACCACCTCTGACCTGAAAAGTAAGACGGCTGTTAAACTTAATTTTTTTTTATACATATAAACAAATTTTTTTTTTTTTTTCTTTTTTTAAGAATTTTTACTTGATCTGGCACTGAAGTTGGATCCTACAAAAAAAAATTATTCTAAACCAATTTTGTTACTTCCAATAGACCAGACCGATAATAAAGTTATAAAACTGCATTTATAATATAATATGACAAAATTTTAAAACGGTTTCGATTGTTTCATGTTTTAACAGTGTCTCGCCATATAAACGGACCTCCCAAATAAAGATTTTTTTTAATATGCAGGGTCATTCATTAAGTGTTTTCAAGACAGCCGGAGTGAAAAGGCTGTCAGCTGTTAAATATCTATTGTATTAAGTGTCATACACAAAAAAATGGATTTCAATTAAAAAATTTGTGATATTAATTAAAAAATTAATTACAGTTTGCTGGTGCAAACAAATTAATAGTACCAATTAAAGGTTTAATTCACTTGACTAAACTTTTAATTCGATTGATTAAACGTTTAATTTACTTGATGCAATTTTTAATTAAAACTGATTTTAGTTTCGTAGTTGACTTTTTTTGCCTCCAATTGAAGAATATGAACTGTACGATATAATATATTAACAAGACGATGCCACGTGCCACACAAAAAACCGATTTTGGCTTAATTGCATCAGAACTTTCCAGAACGCATAATTTTACGTTTTGGTAACGTCAAGTTATCGCCGAGACACTGCTAGAAAAGTGCGAAATACTGGTCGAAAAGTCCCTCAAAAGGATCGATTGCTGCAACCGATCTAGAGGCGGACATTTAAATAACATTGTATTTCGTACATATTGGCAAGGGATAAGCATGTAATGAAATAAAAATTTCATCGAAATCATAGCTTTATGTATGTTTGGCTTTTGAAACCGAAAAATTGATGGCCCGTTATATATAGATGAAGCAATAGTTAGCTGCACAACTTGCGAGGAATCGTAAGGAAGATATCCTGTTAATGTAAAAATGTATCCTTTAAATAGATTTTAATGGAGAGCACAGATAGAGATAGAGTGCGTGAGAGAGAGAGAAGGCAATTTTTTGTTTGATACACGTTAATTGAGATCAACTGGATGAAGTTAAGTAGCTTTAGTCCGAATAAATACAAAGCATTACCTTAGTGCCATGGGTGTTCGGCTTTGCCTTAATTAATAAGATAGTTTTTCTTTTAAGACACTTAGAAAAAGTTTTTCAATTTAACCCCAAAAGTTTTATAAAATGTTTAAGCAGAAATCAAATTTACACTCATTTATTACATAAACATCAGTTACCGCTATTAACTTTCTATTTTTTTTTTTTTTTTTTTTTTTTTTTTTAAGTGGAACATTTCAATTACAAAACAAAAAATATTTCCTTATTACTTTCCTATTAATTGCATTAAAATATTTAAATAAATAGTTTAGTCTAGTGATAACCTCAAATAAACTACATTAGTTTTAAAAATCTGTATTATAAAAACAAAAACTCAACTATTAGTATCATTTAACTAAACCTAAAATTTAAGTAAGTGTTTAAAAAACTGTATAAATTATTATTAATTACTTCTAAACCATCTCGAAAATTTCATAATAATCAAAACTAAAATTAATAAAAATCGAAACACAATTATTTTTATTTAATATTTAAGCGAAAAACCAGTTCTCATATTTATATCTTCATACGATTCAAATACCTTATTGAATTATTTTCCCCTCTTAAGACAAAGAGTAGATAAAAAAAATTTCAAAAAATGTTTATTTTTAAATTATTTATTTATGTATGTCCACATTAACATGGACAATAAAAACAAAGAAACAGCAAAACCTTATAAAAGAAAAAAAAATTAACTCTGTAAATATATAGAAAAACTATTACATACAAATCTTCATCATCATGTGTAATTATTAAAATAGTGCAACTAATTTACGAAAATAATAAAATTAATAAGGAAAAAATAGTAAAATTAACTAAAACAATCTCATTGAAAAAAAATCACTTAAAGAAGAAAAAAAAAAACGTATAAAAACTATTAAAATACAAAAATCAAATAAAATTATATTTCAAAAAAATTCTGATTAAATGGACTTATAATTTCTTTAATGGCCATTGGAACAAAAAAGTAAGTCGCTTATTTATACTCGTACACTAACAAAATACATATCTTATTTAAAGAAACATTCGAAGTGGTAATAATTTTAAAGTTTAGGCTTTCGTTGTAATTGAAAACGATAAAATTGACAGTTATTGATCCAAAAAGTGAGGTTTTTAGCACTTTATAGTAACCGTTAGTAACAACTTTTCTATAGATCCCAGCAAAAACGGAAGCAATAATCTAAGGGAGAATTCGGAGTGAAGCGCTTACACTTCTATGAAATATTACAGGATTTTTGCTTGGAATTAAGCATTGAAAAAATTAAGCATTGAAAAAATTTTTATTTCATCTCAAATATTTTTTTGGAATAAAAGGATTATAGATTTATAATAATTATGTATGATTTTAGTCAAATTGAATTAAAATTTTTTATTTTTTATCAAAAGAATAAATTATATCACTGCTTCAATAAAATAGTTGAAAATGTAAACTTAAAAAAACGAATAAACTGCGCTTCACTTTAAGTATTTGGCACCGCATTTAACAATTGTATGATTGTATTATGCCTTATCTTACAGCAGTAGAGTAAGGCAGTAATTTTAAGAAGCAAAAAAGGGAGCGGTTGCAGTAAACGTGTTTATTGATTTCAAATCTTAAAAGAGTCTTGCTGGGATTAGTTGTAGACAACACCCATACTACGATGTGCAGTATTTAAATAACTGCAGTCGAATTAGCAAAAGTCTTAAGGTTTTAGCTTTTTACTGATTTGGCTTTTTAAAGTGAATCAGTAATTCTGCTAAAGCTTATGAAAAAAAACACTAGCCGCAGTCGAAGCAGAAAACGATTTCTAAGGACGAGGCCACGCAATGAGCGGGAAAGCGTCGAGCGGCAGAGCGGCGTGTATGGGCGGCAAGTGGCTTATTACTGAGCGTAATTTCTAAACGGTTAGATATTAAATGTTTAATGTTATTACGCGAAAATCATGTTCATATTTAAAAGAATTAAATGCGCTTAAGAATCATCCCAAGAATCAAGTAAGGCGGCATTACGGTGAATTTAACCATTTATATACAAATCTACTCAAATTTCCAGACAGATTTTGGTAATACTGCAGTGTATCAGTGAAATTTTTTGGTTTGTTGTTGCAAAAAGTAAATCTAATCTGTCTTGCCTTGATAGCGGTTGGCTTTGTACAGATGAAATTATAAGCTCCACATTCACTTTTGCCATGTCTATTTTTTGTCGCTTAGAAAACAACTAAAAATTACACCAATTTATTCCTGAGAGGCGCCGCTAAGAAATGTCGTCCATTGCGTGGCCACTTCAGTAGTATTTCATATGTTTTAATTTTTTGCCGCTTACCGCTCATTGCGTGGCCTCTGCCTAAGGCCGAGGCCACGCAATGAGCGGCTAAGCGTCAAGCGTCTGAGCGATGAGCGTCAAAAAATTAAAACATATGAAATACTATTGAAGTGGCCACGAAATGAGCGGCAAGCGAGCGAAATTTTTGAGCGGCTAAGCGGCGTCGCTCAGGAATAAAACTTGTTCTAATTTTTAGTTGTTTTCTGAGCGTCAAAGAATAAATATGGCAAAAATGAATGTGGAGCTTACAATTTCATCTGTACAAAGCCGACCGCTATTATGGCAAGACAGATTACCAAATTTTAAAAATAAAAATATAACCGAAAATTTATTTTTTTATTTTGTCAATCTAGTGTTAACTGCTTGTAACAGCAAATCAATGGATTTCACATTTGGGTAGATTTGTATATATATGATTAATGATGAACACCAAGGCCTGTTCGTCGATTTCGATTAATATATATATTATAATTTGTTTTTGTTTTAAATGTAAGTTAAGCGAACGAAGTCTTCGCTCGAAATCGACGAACAGGCCGCAAATTGTTTTTTTTTTTTCTTAATAAACGCATTAAATTCATATGAATACGATTTTCGCGTAATAGCATTAAACAATCCACTCTTTACAATAGCAATTTAACAACTAACCGCTCAGAAATGACGCTCAGTAATAAGCCACTTGCAGCTCAAACTTGACGCTTTGACGCTCATCGCTCAGACGCTTGACGCTTAGCCGCTCATTGCGTGGCCTCGGCCTAACAAAAGTAAAAGCATACGAAATGTCTTTGCTTTTACAAGTTACCAGGAGCAGGGTTGTCAGATTTTTTTTCACCGAAAATCGCTGAAATATTTTATATATTATTTTCTTTTGATTTGTGTTTATAAAAATTCGCTAAAAATCGTCAAATTTGTTTTTGATATTAGAAAAAGTGCACAAGAGTCATTTTAGCATTTTTTAAAATTCAAGTTTAAATAAAGTGTAATAAATAAGGAGTAACTCTAGTAGTAGTTTTTATTTTATTTTAAAACTCAGTAGTTTTCGTGAGATAAGTAAATTATTAACTTTAATAAAAATTCCTTTGAAGATTGCATATATTACATTTAATATCATTTCAAATATACATAAATGTTTTAATATTTGAAAACACACTTAACCCCGTAATTATAAACGATTATTAAATTCAACAAACGTTTATTAAGTAAAGTTTTCATAGTAAGTAAGCCTTTATTTAATAAAAAATATTTTTATGAATACGGCAGTTAGAATTTGAGAAGACATTTATTAACCCTTAAGCTACGGTCACACTTATTAAATATTTGATTAAATAAGCGTAACCCCTACTTATGTTAATAGTTAGTGAGATTTAAAATGGTCTTAATATTTAATGACGGCTAAAGCTGCAATAGACTCCATTTGTCCTTAAATTTTAAATAAAAATGCAACTCACTAAATTATTTCTTTACAAACAGTTTTTATTAACATTTTGTCTTTACATATTTAACCACAACACTTTTATTTTCTACTTTTTTTTTAGTTTATTTCAGCTTCACTAGATTATACACACTAATATATTTATGCAAAACTTATTTTTACCTTTTTCTTTTTTATTTTATTTCAATATTTTTCTTTTATTAAATTTATAAACAATTTACTTTATTATACACAGAACTTGTTTAATTAAATTTGACATTTGTTTATGAAAATGATTCCACATTGATACAATGGATTTTGTAAACATTATTATCTTCTTTATATTCTTTCGATTCCGTTTTTCTGCAGAATACCAATTTTCGTTAGAAAAAACGTCCTCAAAATAAAATTGATTCTATTTTCTCGACCGCATTCTCTGGCATAATTTTATGTCAAACTGTATGAAAAACAACGTTCAGCCCCAGTTCTGTTTCATCATTTACTCCAAAACTTTCTGATTCCCATCTTTTACAAATTGTGTATTGCTTCCTCTGTAAAATTAAGATCAAAAGATCTCCATTCTTGTAAAAGAAGTTATCATAAAAGCGATGACTCAAAGAAATTTAACAATTTGTAATGCTACCGTATTAACAATTTTATTACAAATCGAAAAAATTTGACAAATGAATACAGTTTTCCAGCATCACTAAAAAGTCCCTACATTTTAATGATTTCAAAAAATCTGTCCTTTTTTCCCTGCGGCCATATTTTCATCACTGAACTACACTCAAAAGAAAAATCAATCCATCTGACTTAAATCAATCCGAAGCGGTATCAATAGTAAGCTAAGTACAGATTTTCTTGAATTAAGTACAGAAAGATTAATTCAAGTACGGATTATTCAAGTGCGAAATTTTTAACTTGCATTTACATTTTACTAAATATAAACTAAATAGGAACTTTTGGTTTTTAATTTACTTCTTAAACATAAAAACGTGTAGCATTAGTTACTGGTAGAAACTTAATATCAATTTAGAAACTTTTGATTGATTTGCTTGATATGTCGATTCAAATAAAAATTATTTGAATCAAACCAAGTTTTCTTAAGCATTTTCTAAAAAAAATTTAAGAAATCCCTCGCATTTGTTTCTTGATGCAAAAGGAATTCGATTCTATTTAAAAATCAAGAAATCCAGACCAACTTATTAAATAAATGCATCATGATTTAAAAAACATCGTTCTTAATTTGAATACAAACAAGCTAATTTTGTATTTCTTGTCTTAAGAATTTTTTAATCATGAGAAATCATGAAAAAAGGTTTCTTTATTTAAAAAAATATTAGTTAACACGAACGAAATAAGTTAAAATCTATAATTTTTTTGCGTTTTTGGATTTTCTTGCTTTAAGAAACGAAATTAATTACTTAAGAAAATAAACTTCTTTCCGTATACGCTTTAGTACTCAAAATCGCATCAAAACTTTAAGTTCAGGAGAAAGCTTATTTGGAGGCCAAGTAGAGATTTTCTTTTCCCAGACGGTGTAAATTATAATTTAACTAAATTAATAATAATTAATAATGTAAACAAAATAATTTTCTAAAAAAAAGATTTACTACTTCTTATAACTTAATTTATTTGAACAGAAAACAAATAACATTTTTTGTGAGATATATTGAATAAGTTTATCAATGCATTAAACGTTAGCAGAAAAATAAAAAAAATTAGGTTTATTGACATAAAACTAGAGTATCCAATTATTCGACTTTTGGTTTTGTTCGAGTAAGAAATTAAATGATTTTTGAATTTTAAAATTGCTCGATTAATCGAATAAAGGTTTTAAATGGTTCGAATTACTCGAATAACTAGAAGAATTCAAATAATTTTATCCAATAGGAAAAAATAAATATTATATTTAAACTTATAGTTTTATTTTATATATAAACAGAAAAAGAGAGGTGAGAGGCGCCAGCCAGTTAAGAAAAACATTTTAAACCAATTTGTTATTTCTTAAAATCGAGTGAAATTGAATTCGATGGAGATTCTCCGCTGAATTTTTTTAAAAATCACCGAAGTTTCTCCTGATTTTAAGAGAAATTCTGTTAAAGATAAGAAATCAATGTTTAATATATAAAAGGAATTTTTTATAATCTTTTAAAACAAGATTTTTTTTTTTAAAATCGTCTTTTAATTTCCTTTATTTTAAAACTCTACTCTTTAGTTTTGGTTAATTTATTTTTTAACGTATTACTTTTTCACGACAAAAATCAGAAACTCCGTTTTCAAACAAGGACACTTTGAGTTTTAAGACAGAAGTAATGACATCTCAAATGTCGCATCCAGCCGATTAGAAGATACGAGGTAATAAAAAAATTTACAGTAGGGTAATAACAGGTAACCCATTTTCAGACAGTACATGGTTTACAAATTTATAACTGCTGATGAATTTTGTTACGAATTTGAAGTTAATAGTCAGCTGCAGTCAAAGTAGAAAAACTGCCATTTCTACCACTTCTTCATTGGTCAGTCGCTATTAAACCAACTCAAAAAGCAAAAAGTTGTATACAAATGCAACTGTTAATAGTGATTAACATAATTTGTCACACACGCTCAAATCTAAAAGTAAACTAAAATATGTTTAAAATTAATCGAACAACGATTAATCGAGTAAATACTCTACATAAAACCAAAACAGTTATATTACTAAAGCAACATATTTAAAATTTTTATTTTTGATTAAAACATTGAAATTTATTGTTGGAATATAAGCTAACATAAGCGTTAACAGAATCGTTTAACATCCTATTTTGAATTTTAATCAAGAAGAGTCCTGTCAATGTGAAAACACGTTCCCTTTCTACGGATGTTGGTTCGCCTTTACAGTCAAAGAACATTCTATATGTGATCTCTTGACACTTTCAGTTTTCGCAAAATTTCCTTCAAAAACTTGTAATTCCTTTTTTAAGGGAAATAGGCTGTTTTTCTAAACGCCTATTGCATTGTAGCAATACACGCCGACATGTTCTTAAATGCAACCATAAAAATATTGATAATGCATTTGGTTTCTAAATACAACTTTGAAGTTGTCGCTGCGCAGAGAAAACTTGCGTTTTCTTTACCAATTGCTTATAATTGCCTGAAATGCGAATTTTCACTTCTGTCACCATCTCTTACAGAAATAGTATTAACTGCATTTTTCGAATCTAATCCTAAAAATCGTTCAATGCAGCTGCTCTGCACATAAAATCATATACAAATTTTAAGCAAGTGTATACAACTTTTTTTCGTTTTTAGAAAATAAATCTGGGCCTTTAAAAAGATTTAAAATTGTGTACATTTTTACTCCTCCACTGCCTGACTTATCGGATTCGAATTTATTCATGTTTTCTTGAGATAACTTTTTAAAAATTATACAAGCAGAAAGTTGCCATAATTAAAAAAAAAAATCCCGGTAATTCCCGCACAAGTTTCACAGGATAAAAAACCCTAGGGCCAACTATAAAAAAAAGACCGATTAGGCTCATTGTCAATATTTAATACGCAAAACGCAACAATTTTAAACGTCGTTTTTTATTAAGATTTCTGTAATAAAAGAATTGTATGACATATATGTATTACACAAATATTTCTCTATTAAACAGAATTTTATAACAAAAATTATAAAAATTAGATTAAAAATGCATTAAAAACCACTTCCAAGCTTAAGCGTTTTGCGTTTTCGATTTCCAGAACCCACCCCTATACTCTTTTTTATTAAAAAACAGCTGAGCTAAATTTGTGCCTCCTAGCTTAAATGGTATGGGCGCTATCTTTGTATTTTCAAGGTTTTTTCTAACATCATTAGAGGGAAGCGAACTGACACCAAAGTTGTCCCGTGATAGGTTCTTTGGTACTAGGGACCGGTTCGAATTTTAACACTTTATATGAATAAGACCTATCACCTTTTTTATGGGGTTGTCATTGGAATGGGTAAATTTTCACCTAATAGCTACACATCTATTCTCAATGATCGCGTTAAGTGTTAGTTACTTTAATGCTTGTCCTAGGTATTATTTCAATAAAACAAGCCCTAAAACTAAACTCAAGAACCAAATTTTAGAAAGTCCCAAAAAAAAATATGTCACACTTCCGGTGCATACTGTAAGTAACTGTTACAAAATAAATCCCTAAATAAAACAGACATTAATATAAATTGTTTATTCTATTTATTTCGATATACTTTCTACCTTCTTGTTCTTAATATAACAGTTAAATGATTGATTCTCCTTTCACTGGTCATTGTTGGAACAATTGACACAAATTTACATATCTTTTTGCACATAAAAAGAACTTGCATTACGCCAAAAAATTTAATATCATATAATTTTTCTTCTTTTTTTAAATAAATTTGCTCATACTTTCCACGTTCATAGTAATCATTGTTTCTGCAGCTTTCTTTAATTGCCTTAATTTGGGTTCTATCCATGTCTTAAGAAAACGAAAGCCATATTTTTTTTTTTTTATGAAATTTTTTGCAGCAAAAAATAAAAATAATACATAAAACCGTTGTTTTTTAAACGTCTCGTCGCATTAAAAAAAACTTCCAATGTCATTCACATTTTCAAATATTAATTTAATTTATTTTCTCCAAATAATATGTGGATTATTTTTGTAGAACACAACTCGAGCCTTATTGAAATAAATAATCAAATAGATATTTGGCAACCCTACAAGTTTATTGTCAAGGTCACAATGTGTTGACACGACTGAACACATTTGGTGGCGAATTATAAAACATACATACACACACACACAAAAGAGAGCAAGCGAAAGGAAGAAAGCATCACAGCAAACAAATATTTTCTTGTCTACAAGTAAACAAAGTTTCTTTCACATATTAAATTAATTATAATAAATACGATGAACCAGACGAAACAGTGAGTATATACCATTAATACATACGTCCGGTATCAAACAGAAAATAAATTTTTCACTTAAAGACACCAATCATTGTTAAATTAATTAATTATTCAATAAAACTTAAAATAATCAAAAGAAAGCTACTCCAAATGTTGCACAAGCCAGCAGCCACCACATAACAAAACCACGAGTTATTTCCGTACTTTGTATGTGAACAGGTGTTTGTGCCTTTATAATATTGATTTTTAGCAAAAATACAAAAAGGAACATTTTTAATTTTTTTTTTTCAAAAGAATTGTGCGCATAACAAAAAATAAACGAGTTGCCAAGTTCCACGAAAATTATAAAATATTATAAAGTCATCGTCCAGACTTGCAAATTTTGTTGCAGCAATTCTTGAGTTTATTGGTAGAAGGGCAAGAAGATTGGGGAGGGGTAGCCAGTTTTATGTACTCTGGCACTCTGTTTTGTTTTGTTGTTCTTACACTTTTTAACTTGAAGTTGGCTGTAGGTGTATTTGTATTTATATATAAAATATAAATAATATAAAAAGAAGAGGAAAGCAAGGTAAAATAGAAAAATTGCAAAACTATTGTTTCATAATCTGGAAACTTATGCAATTTCAAAGCAGAGTTTTTAAAAATTGCAGCAACAAATATTGCAAATCTGGACGATGACAAAGTAAATTGTATTAAAAAAGTGGCATCATCTGTCACACAACAAAATTGCACAGCAAAATTGCCCGCTTTAAACCTAGAACTCTGTTCAAATTTGTGAAAAATGTTGAGCAACATTGATTATTACACACGAAAATTTTGGCATGTATCAATGTTACCTATCATGCGAGTTTGTACAATTTGACGTTTTTATTCCTGCAAAGTATGCGACATTGTTTTGCGTATGTAAACAAGCCCCACATGTATTTTACTGAAAATATTTTTTTTATTAAGAAATTTAATAAAAAAAAAGAAAGTAAATAGGGATAAGAAACTGTTACCGGTTATGTTATTTTAATTTTTTATTTCGAATTTTATAATCAGTTCCTACTTTTTTGCTTTTGCTTAAAATTCCACGTGAAATAAGTGCAGCATACATACATTACTACGCAGTTGTAAAAAAATTTTGCCAGAAACATTTCGGAACTTTTTCACAAAATGAACAGAGTACAACTCTATCAACATTTTTTCATACATATTTCGCACAAGTTGTTTTCATATGCGTTTTGACAGCATTTCCCGTGAAATGTTGAACAGAGTACCAGGCTTTAAACGAAATTACAACTGATATCAAACTTACGTTTTATTTTATAAAAAAAACTTTTGGAATGGAGGAAAATGCAACAAATAATTTTAAAGGGAGATCTATATAAGTTATACTACAGGATCAGGGTTACCGTTGAAAATTTTCTAAAAGGGTCACAAAAAGTGAATTTTTCAGAAAAAGGGGTCAGAAAAAGGGTATTTCAATAAAAAAAAAGGGTCAGTTTTTTTAAAAGCAGTATTTCCCATTTTAAAAAAATATAATAAGACCAAGATTTTTAAATATTTATTTCAGGTAGGCTGTGCCTAAAAAACTTAATTTTTTTATGGAATGCCCTCCTGTTTTTAACACCTGACAAAAAGTTTGTTCTTCATCATTATAACTCATTATAACTTTTTATGTTATGTTATGTTCCGATTTATTCTTTTTTTTTACCGATTTAGCGATTTTAAATAAATTTTAGGGTTGGTTTCCAATTTTGCAATCGGTCGCGAATTTTAGCCCTGTTCGCGATTGAAGCGATTTTTCCTGTTAGCTTTCTGATTCTTTAAAGCTTTTGCTATCATACCGCTGTTACCAAATATTTGGGAATTCCAGAAATTTTTACAGAATTTTTTCATTCCTGTTAGTTTTAGGGACTTTTAATCAATTTTATGGCGCTATTTTTGCAAACTTTTTCGAGTTTTTAATATTTTGCGAAGTATTGTTGCTCTTTAGGGCAATCGTCGCTGTTTTAGAAATAGCCCCATACATAAACTGGCCACCTATTTAACAGGGCACTCTTAACATTGTCGATTAAAAAGGGGCCGAAAAGTTCAATGCCTTATGCCATTGTTAAGGGTGAATTCTTTAGCATAAAACTTGCTACTCTTCAAGAGAGCAAACATTTTAAGAAACGAACACATTGTTTTGAAAATAAACCACCATTAGTTATTCAATAAATAAAAAAATAAGAAATACGTTGTACTTTAATTTGTACTTTACTATCGAAAATCTAATTTAGAAGACGTAATAAATCTTTTAACGAATACAAAAACAAAATCTGAGTGCTATTTCCAAAAAGGGTCAAAAAGTGGCACAAAATAGGTGAAAATGATACAAAAGGATAATTTAAAAAAAGGGTCATAAAAGGTATCAAGACCGTCGAAAATGGGTCAAATTGATACTTAAGTATCACAACGGTAACGCTGTACAGGATATCCTGTAAGTGCTGACCATTTTCTACTTCGTATAAATGTGTTATTTTTAACATGTTTTTCATCACTTTTTTAACAGTTCACTTAAGTAGTATTTCCTAAGCTTATCCTCGCGAAGCTCTACGCTTATCTGCAGGAAAGAAACTAGAGTCTCTGCCGGTAATCTAACCCGCAACCTCGTGGCTGACTGACTAGCTCACTACTAGCTAGCCTCCCGGGGCACTTATATAATTCTTCGAAACCCAAATTCTGCAGTTTTGCCATTTAATAGAAAATGGTATTCGTCCTTCGTTATTTATCCGGGTTTTTTTAACCTTAAATACCTTTCTCCAAAAAACTTTGAATTCTTAATCGCTTTGGAGCTTATACTTATCGAAATCCTAGGGTACATGGTGCCGCCTTTCAGGAAATCTATATTAAGCGATGGAAATAAATCTAATTCCTAATAAATCACTGATGGTTTAAACGCTGGTTTAGTTGAACTAAACTAGAATTTATATGTAGTTTAAACTCATCAACCATAAATCACTGTCCCATGTATTACAAGTTGTTAAAAGAATAACATGTGGCAGCACTGCGACAAGTGTTGGCAAATTCATATGATTTGTACTGGTAGTTTAAACGCCCAATTTCATGCGTTTAAAGATGGTTTATATGTTTAATGATTTATAGATTTGATGGTTTAAACACATTTTAAACCAAAAAGAGAGTTTAACTTGCTCTGATTTTTTAGCCCTAAGAACAACAAATTACATATCGTCTGCACCTAAACGAAATTTCCCACGCTCTACACACGAAAGCAAAAATGACACCCAATTCGGGTATTTACCCACGGAGTGGCAACACTGATGTACATAAAGCAAAAGTACAAAAAACTGTTGCATACAACAGGGGTGTAAAAAAGTAATACATAGTAGTACACGAATACCCCGGTTTGCATCGCTAATTGGGACCGGAAAAACTCGACGCAAAACAAAGCACGAGACTTATAATTTTAATTGAAAAAATAAATTCCGATTTGATAAACTTTATAAAGGATAATTTTATTTTAGATCTTCAAATAAAGTTAAAGCTTTCTTTTAAACAACCACTTGTTGTAAGGGCATTCATCGCTGATTTTGATCTTCAGTCCAAATAGTAAGTAGTGGCTCAATTTTTTCATTAAGAGACTTCTCATTTTTGTAACATGTCTATGTTTTAACAAATTTCATAATTTTATCAGCGTCACTGGAACAACAAATGGATTTGATTGTAGAAGGGGCTAGTTCAAGGTTTCTTTCAATATCAACAGCCTTTTCCCCTGACTTAGAACGCGCCAAAACGCCCAGTTTTTGTTCTTAGCTTTTTTGCTTTCTTTGACTCGTTGTTGCAAAGTATTTAAATTTAAATTTACTTCAGCAAATGTAATTTGAAACCAGTTGCAATCAGCAGACAACATTCACCTTTGAAATCACAGACATTTTAAAAAGACGCAACTTCGAAAACGACGCAAACCGAAGCGACGCAAACCGGGGTAGTGGTGTATTATTTTTAAACCTGAAGTACTACATGTAAAAATGTACTGAAAAAAATCAACAAAACATAGATTTTATTTAGCAAGGAAGTCAAACTTTCAGCATACTTTTAGGCATTTAAAGGGAGCAAGAAATATCAGCGACTCACTTTAAAGTGTTTCGTTGCTATTTTCACAAACTAAAAAAACAACAACGATTACGAGGAAAAAACTGTTGAGAACACTCAGCTTGTTGAACATTTTGCACAATAAATTAGTTCGTTCTGCATATAAAACAATACACACTTCTTTCTGTATCGTCTAAACATGGAGTTAATATTTGTATTTTAGTACAGTAGAAAGCATAATAAATTTAACACTTTAAAATCTAATAATATATATTTTTTTTTTTTATTATATTAAACTTTTTTTCCAAATCTGCTTCTTAGAGTCAAATTATAAAGCTTTCTTGCAATAGTCCTATTTCTTCAAAAATTCACAGACTTTTATGGCACATGACAGCTTTTTTGGAAAATTTTAATGCCTGCTACTGCACATTTGGTCTATGTGTGTGTAAAAAGTTAGTTGAAGAAGTTTTTTAGTGGTTTTAATTGTTTTTGAAAAGTTTTCTTCGTCTAGATTAAATCATACTTAAAGCTTTCATTACTTTTTGGTTCAGTATAATGCAGAATCAAAACGATTAAGTAGACTTATAAAAGTATTTGTGGAAAACGAATTTTATATTAAATTTGTATTTATTTAATAGGGGAGACTGGGGCAGTTTCGCCATTTTGGTACAGTCGTCAATGACGTTTTCGATATGATGCACTAATTTTACATCACTAACTATTTATGTATGTTAATGTACCGAAAATCAAAATAGATAACTCCCGCTTCACATCTATTTCGTAAGTATTTTGTTTTTGAAAATCATCAATATTGAAAATAGAAATTACAAAACAACATTAACAAATGTGCTATTTGCCTAAAAAAGAAAAGAGATATAGATCTTTGTTGAATATTAAAAAGGGAAAAAAGTGTAAATATTGCTTTCGGCGTAGATTGGGAATTTCCCATTGGGGCACAATCGCCAATTAATTGAGCTACTGATACTACTGAAACTCTTGGCGATTGCATCTTTTCAATAAACTTATTTCGGAAACTTGATTTATTTTTTTAACCACTAATTGTTAAGCCTGAAAATTTAAATAGTTCGCTGATTCTAACCAAGTCCAAGAAATGTGTTTATTTTTCATTTACTGCACGCAGAGAAAAAACATGTTTTAACATGGTCACTTAAACAAAACTATGTTGAAAGAAAATTTGTAAGAAAAAAACTTTTTTGATAATAAACTGGCAGTGCAAGGCTAAAAAACTAAACTGGCAACAAGCTTCATTTTTTGCGAGAACAATAAAGCAGGTGTTTTTGTTTTCATTTTGTTTTTTCTTAAGCTATTTACAACTACAATTAATGTTGGAAGAATTCCAATCAATTGTAATGGGGAATGTAAGAAAAAGATTAACTCACGGTTTATTGTTGCTGTTTTTGTTTAAACTTTGATATTGTTACAAGTAAAACTGTTGCTTATAATTCTTATTCGCTTAACAGCTTTATTTGTTTAATATCTTTAGGTTTTCTTAAATCTTTGAATGAAGTTTCCTGATGGTCTGGCCTCAGCAACCAGTGAAATGCGCATAGAAGCTAGCTTTCCTTCAAGAAAAGATGAACTCACTGTTTATTGTTGGTGTTTTGTTTAAGCTTTCATATTGTTACAAGTAAGACTTTGAGTGTTTTAAATTCTTATTCGCCTTAAGGTTTTATTTGTATAATATTTTCAGCTTTTCTAACATTTTTGAAAAAGGTTTCCTGATGATCTGGCCTAAGCTTCCAGTGAAATGCGCATAGAAGCTAGCTTTCCTTCAACAATAAATTTCAGTGTTTTTATCAAGAAAAAAATTGGAAATTAAGCACGTCATACAAAAATCTTTTAATGATAAATTTTGTATTCCCAAAAATAACTTTGATATTAAACATATTATGTTTAATTTAACCATATTATTGTCACCGACAATCGCATTATGGTTAAACTAGTCCTCTATCACGAAGACATAACCACATTATAGTTGCCTCTAAATATGTTATGATTAAATATGACAATAATTTGTTTTTAGATTAACAATAGAATAGAACATGGTTGAAAAACAACCACGCTATTATAATTGTTAAACATATTTGAGTTATTATTAACCATAACAAGTTCTGAGGCAACCATGTGGTTGCGGCTTCTTGTAGGAGGACTAACTTAACCATAATATGGTAAAATTAAACATACTATGTTTACAATTTTCTTTAAAAATAGTTTGTTGGAGGTTATGTTTAAGATGTTTTTCTTTCCATCTATTGAAAAAATGCTTAACAGGTTCATAACTGGCATCTATTTGATTTTATTTTAAATTTTGAATAAACAACTGCCTTTAACCCAGATAGCGCCGGAAAGAATTTTTTTTGAAAACTTCAACTTTTATTTCGGATTTTAAATTGTCATTGGTATCTAAACATTTTTTATTAAATAACTATTTTTCTTAAAATCTATAGTTTAGCCGATATCGGGTGTCCTTTTAAAAGGACGGTAGCTAAATACCCTACTTAAATTATTTTTAAATTGTACTTTGTTTTTATCTGAAAATAATGAAATTGCTCTTTTTTCTCAATAATAGAGCAATAGTAGATTTATAAAGTAAAAATTATATGTTAATATAAGTGGAAAAACGATTATGTTTTAAGTTGCAGTGTGATTCGCCAAAAAGCAATCCTTTAGATGTAAAGCGACATTAAACTTGTTGAAAAAAATTTTGGCCTCCTATGGCAATAGGTGCAACGGGTTTGCTTTTCCTTGTGTTGTACTAGGTGCCCTTGTCTATCAAATCGCGAGTACATATTGAGCCCTAACCACGAAAATAACGTAAGCAACATGATTTTCAATTTTCGTTTCTTTTAATAAATGACTTTATTGGCAACACTTGCATCATATCCTAAAATGTCATGGTCACATAACGTACCGTTACGATCTTATAGCAAGAGCAATTTTATTGTAAGCGACAAATTTCATACCCAATTTATATGAAATAAAATAAAAAAGCTCTCTCCCGTAAAATTGATTTTTGGTGCTTCCGTTATTTTCGCGGTTAGGGGTCGATATGAATGTTGTTGCTGGACTTTGAGGTTCTTTTAAAAGATTCTAGTAATCCGTTTGCAATCACTTTTCTGAACTAACTGATCCATATATCCGCCAAACGAGCGATATAATAACCAGCTATTTTGCTCCGCCATGTCGATACAATGACAAATAAGCGGAAAATAGCATCAAAATGTGGTCGAACTTTCGCGAATTTGTCTTGCTGTTATACTTTGTATTATCGCAGCAATGTATGTTTTGCGTTATGAAGCGGAAACGACTTCTTGGCATCGCTTTACAAATCACCTCATTGTTGACGTCTTTAGTATTTTCCCAATACATTTCCCGTCTCGGAACTCGAACATACCCACTCAATAGCTGACCGCCTGGCAAATTATTGAGGGCCACACTATCTTCGTCTGTTACATCAGCTTTTGCGTTGCCGGGGGGAGCGATGTAAATTGTGCCAAAGACCTCATCATCGCTCCATTGATCAATTTCTTCCAAAATTTTATTTAGCTTCAATACCTTTCGGTATGAATTACTGAATAAAAAACACATTAGTAATATGTAATGAAAATTATAAAATAGGTAATATATTTTGCCACTGGCCTTTTAAAAGGACGCAGTAGCAAAAACGACCGTAGCGCTGCAATACAGCATTACGCAGGCTTTCCATTTATTTTTTGTTCAACTACGATGTTTTTCTTATTAATTAAAAAAAAAAATTACAGATCACTGGATGTAAATGATTTACTTACACGTTTCTTTCCATTGCGCAATATAAAAAAAAATCACCTTTCACAAAACACTCACTTAGCAATTAAAGCACGATAAACTTCTTTCATCAACTGATTTTTTCAAGTTCAGAAGCTTTATAACAAAGAATAAACAATAAAAATATAAAAAAGTGCACAGAAATACGCGTGCATGACGGAAATTTTCTCAAATTTTTTATGTTCTTTTAAAAGGACGGTTGCGCCAAGTGGGTTAAGAAAATAGTCGACGAATGTGCCCTGTCAAATGCCGAACCAACCCCGGTATCGGGCAATATCAACAAAAAAATTTTTTTTTATTAATTCTAAAAAAATAGCAAATACTCAGTATTCATAAATTTTTGTTACAAAATTTTATTATTCATTATCCAAGAACAAAAACAAGCGACACAATTTTTAAATCTGTTGCATATCTTCTAAGATTCAGAGCTTCAAAATTAAGTGCCAAAGCTGCCCCATTATCCCCTCCTTCTAGTTTTCAAGAAAAACGCATTTAAAGTTTTCATATAAAAATCCTTAGAAAATCCAATTTTTAGAAGTGATCACAGATTTTCGTTATTTTGGCTCGAGCTCTTCTAGTTTTCAAGAAAAACGCATTTAAAGCTTTCATATAAAAATCCTTAGAAAATCCAATTTTTCGATTTGTTTATATATCAATTTATGCTTAAAATTTGTTTTTCATGTCAAATAAAAATTGTTGACTGTTGGCGGGCGGGCACCGCAGTAGTGCAGTGCATAAAACTCAAAGATTTTCTGAAGATAGAATGTGGTGATTCTTGAAACATGTAAAAATCAACCCGGGTTCAAACCCCGGCTCAGCCAAGAAAAATTATCAATAAATTTTAATAAAATTCCCAAGTTGTAAAATTCCTTCCTCAGTGAAAATAATTTAATGAAAATTAAATTTGATTAAAGAATATATAAAAAAAAAATATTATTATAAAAAAGCTATATTTAAATATGAATTGATATTTAAATAGAATTGGTGAAATTGGCCATTAATAATTTATTTCATTACGCCAGAAAAATTGTATTTATGAAGTGTTTTAACACATAACGCTCTTTCGAAATGGGTAACTTTAAAATAGTTATTTGAAAATGCCGACCGTTACTAACAAAGCCCATCGTTTCAGCTTTTAATGACGCGTTTCTTTATTTGAAGTGGTACTTGACGAAGAATGGCAAACTCGGCATAGCCCAATCAAACAAACCAAAAGAAAATTGTCTAAATATGTAATACAACACGTTCCAGAAAACTTACGCTTGCTTGTAAAATAATTAATCAAGACTGCATTTTTCACGAGAGCTTTAGTCAATTACGGACCGACACCTACAAAGTTTAATACATATAAATGTTTGCAGGGTTAAGCTTCGTAGGCATATTGCACCATGCCCTATTTCAGGTTCATGGTGAAGTTATAAGCCGATGTTTAACAATCTTAATAAGCTCCGCCTTTAGTTCAAAAGAGGTGTTTATGTCATATTTTCAAGAGCTTTTAAAGTCGTTTTTACAAATACAGCTTGCTCCACACTTAAAAGGTATTAGATTAAATGGGCCTTCACACATTAGACTAAGTTTTAAGCAAACAATTTTTGTTCCATCAATCACACATGCCCAAGCATGAAAATTCAGAAGACCTTCTTACTTTAGGCCTTTTAAAAGCCTGCTTAAAATATTTTTTAATTTAATTGCTAGTCTTATCTAACTGTTAAAGAAGGCCTCATAGAAGGCCTCGGCTCTTTCGAACAACAGATAAGATACACATTCCACATTCGCTTCTATAAAAAAGGTGAAGTAGTAACATTTTTTGTATTGTTTTTTTGCACAAGCACAAGCAAGAGCAAAAATAATTTTTTTTTTTTTGATCCCGTTAACATTCTTATGTACCTGCTAAAAAGCGAGAGCGGAAGACTCCGCAATGTAAAAAAGATATGAGTATTAAATTGAGCGAATAGGCCTTGTACATCCAAAAGAAGGAGAACAGAGGCGTTTTAGAAGTCATCCGTACTGCTTCTTTTTCCCGCTGGGTTTGTTTACGAAAATGTGCATGTGTTGGTTTTGTGCTGCCCTGCAAATAATAGGACTAGTCCAAACACGCGTGTAAAATGTAGCCCACAAGGGACTAGGACTAGTCCAAAAGTAACCCAAATGTATGGAAACAACATGGACCATATAACCCAGCTTTGGATTACAAAGGAGTAGTATTAAAACTACTCCATTGTATACACAAGAGGATTAGTTTTAACTTCGTTTAAAAACGAAAACATGTCGTTAAAAAACGAAGACATGTCGTCTCACTACAAACACTTTTTTACAATGACATGGGCCATGCTTGCATTACATCGGACCAGTCCATGGAGTAGTCCATTTTATTAAAATGGATCAGGTGGTCCAAAATTATTTGCAGGGTGCTTGTACGGTGTTGCCCATTCTAAACCAATGAAAAACCGATCTCTTTGCCTCGCTTGCTAGCATAATTTTTTTTATGTGTAAAGGCCCAATAAAATTATAAGACTATCTTTCTAAAGTCCCTTTTACCCATGAAATAGCCCTAATTTTATACTAAATTTGTTTTATGAAAACTGATTTACTGTCATTTTTATTCAACGACGTGAGCGGATCCAATATTAATCTAAGGTTTAATAAGATTTACTTCTGATGTACGTTATCATCTGGTCGGTCTTGCCTTTATTATTATCAGTTTATTACATTTTAATTATATTTTCAACTTTTTTTTACTTTAAATGCAATAAATAAATTTTACTAAAAAATATTTCCTTTTTTTATAAACTATACGTTCATGCTTGTATAAAGTGTTTTTTGTGCAACATTTGCGTTCTATTGAAAAAATCTTTATCTTAAATGGGGGAAAAATTAAATTAGCCTAAAAACATACATATTAAATAAGGGCTGGAACTATATACAAATAAATGTGTTTTTTTGAGAATTTTTTATTACAAAGTTCTCTTTTATCCGAACGGCATCTTTTGCTAAGAAATAGTAATAATATAAATCAATTAATAATAATAATATTAACATATATTAAATAATTAATATCCACGTCTTCATAAAGAATATGGTATTATGCGTTTGTGGTGATGTTTGTAAAACCACACACAATCTTGTCTATGTAAACCATGAGCAGAAAGTACTGTAGCCCGTTTCTGTATATCTCACATCGTAAAACTCTTCGCATGAAACGTGTGAATTGCAACAAAAATAGTGTGAAATGAAACAAAAAATGGTTTTTCTCACACAAGTGTTTCTGTATCTTTTTTTTGCGAGAATTATCTGTCATTTGAATAATTTTCCAGCAATTATTGGAAGGATGCGAGAAAAAGTGTATCTATAACAATATTTTGTGAAAAGTTTCTTTCAAGAACTGTCAAAATAAGTCACATTTGAAATTGGTGGCGAGAAAAACAAAATGTAGATATTTTGAAATTAAAATATGTTTATATACTATTTTTTTAAATAAATATTTTAAATAAAAATTTAAATAAATGAAGCATATTTTGAATTTGTTTAAACATATCTAATGCGTATTTTTTCCAATAATAAATGCATTAAAATCTCGCTCTATACACAGCCACTCAAACACGAGCACTTGTTGTTTTTTTTTTTAAAAAACTTGTTAGTTTGCAAATTGGGAATTTTATGCAAAATGTTTTCTAATTAGTTGTAACCACAGGGGAAATTTTATTACTCGTGCCAACTTTATCCTCCTCTTCAAGTTGCAAGTAGAAGATAAAAAGATGAAGAGCTAAGAATCGTATGAACGAAAACAAGAGAAGCTAAAATATTTCGTTTAAACGCACCGAATACACTTACACAAGTACATACTATTAAGTCATACACCTGATGTGTGTGGATGTTAACGATTTATTGCATTTATATTCGTTATTTAGCAAAGAGGTAAAGGAAAATTTACTATATAGTGGGAAATATTATAGAAGAAAAAACTAGGCTTTTATAAATTTTTTTAGTCAGAAAATTTGTTTTATAAATTTAAAGTGTTAACATTTACCGCCTTATTTATACAACATTTATTTTATATGCGCCTTCTTGAGGTGCAGCGTATTTTGTTGTATAAAAAATAAATTCTGTTAAAAAAAAAAACAGTTATAATGAGTGCGAAAATCTTAATTAAGCACATTGCAAAAAAATATTTGTTAGTTTTTTGTGTTTTAATTAGGTTGTTCAATTAACCGGGTTTTATTTTTGTTCGATAAAACGATTAACCGATATTTGGCATTTTTAACTTATTCGATTAAACAAATAAAATTTTAAAATAATTGATAAGTACTTGAATAAATAAAGATTCCTTTTTAAATAAAACTTATCAATGCAGCTCCAAATTGTTGCTTCACTTTCGGGCACTTAGATTTAAACAGTCAATATTACCTTGGATTTTTTGAAACGGACATTCCATCCCCTCCTATGTTTCTGCAAATAATTTCCTCTAGAAAATCGAAACAAGATACTCCTTGTATAAAATATTTATTCATTGGAGCTCTTGTAGCCCCCTTTGATTTTGTTGGTGAAGCATCTTCTTCAACTACTATGTTATAGTCACTGTGTAAGTTGTAAATTAGTGCGGTTGTTCAAGAACATTTACGTTAATATCGTTTTGGACACCTCTTACATTCATTTTTAGATTATTAGATTTCTCTTTCGTACAATTCTAAAGACAGAAACAAATGAACTATTTGGTAAAAAAAATACTGCCGAGTTCTGGAAATCAAAGTGAAGTAGATTTAAAATCGAGGAAATTTTTAAATCGACCCTGTGATGAAAGTTTATAAAAATATTCCATTTTATCTACTTCATTCTTTAACCCTGAATCGACAAACTTTTTAAAAAAAACTTCTAGCGGAACGATTTTTAAGGTAAAAAATTAACAAAAAGTTCTTTAATTAAGCATTTTATTAAAAAACAAAACTAAAATAATACATAAAAAATAAAAATTTTTCATCTATCTCAAAATTTGATACGAATTTTAGCACTTTTTTGTGTTTTCAAATAAATTAATTTTTCAAAGCTTTCGCCATCAGCTAACGTTGTTGAAAAAAAAGTTATATGATAAAAAGTAAATGAGCTTCGTCGATTCGACGAAGAGTAACGGTGCAGGGCTAAGTATCTATATTTTTGCATTTTGTAAATAATTAAATTTAAATTATCGTTCGATTTCAATTTCACTTCATTTCGATTTCTAGAACATGTCCGATAAATTAATATAAATTTTTGAAAAACCATACCTTTCTCGTTTTTTCTTTTGTGAAATGAATTATTAAATTGTGTTAACAAAATTTAACAAAAATATAAAAGTATATTACTCACTAAACGTGACTGTTTTTTGAAACTCCAACGGACACATACATTTGGTTTGTTTATTCGACTTCGATTAATCCTTTAATCGAAACTAGCAGTTTTAAATTAGTCGAACAACTAATGGTCTAATATTGTTTGATTAATCGAACAAAAATTAAGATTGTTTGACTTTGGAAAATCTTTTAAAAATTTGGTTTCTTAGGTTTGTTTAAACTTATTAACCTTTGAAAGATTTATTTTTATTCTTTTTCTTACTTGTAGCCAATACCCAGGGGATGCCCCTACTAATGCAAAGCATTGCGTTAGTATTTGAAAAAGGTTATTGGGAAAAGGTAAGACCTTTAAGCACCTGCCCAGATATTGGAGTTGGATACAGGTGGTATAGGAGTTTTCACGGAGGGAAGTAGTTCTTGCACCATTTAAAGAAACCAAGACACTGGATTGCTTCTTTCGATAATGTCTGATTCCTTAATATCTGTACCTCTCATAGATACAGACGACGCTGACTCCACAAGACGTCTGTGGGTTAACATACAACATTGAGTCCTACGAGCATTAAACTCGAACCTTTTCGAAAGACTTCACTTGGAAATTGTCGTAAGGTTATGATTAAGTGTGTCGTTCATATTGTGCGTCATAGCTTCAACCTCAGTAAAGCTTGGTCTATGATTAAAGGAAAATGAATGAAAAATGTAGCTGTCATCTGCGAAAGAGTATATGGGATTGGAAGTTGAACCCAGGAATTCGCTAAGAAAAATAAAAAAAGTGTAGGAGAAAGAACAGAACCTTGCGGTACCCCTGAATTCGATGAGAACCCTTCTATAACAACACGAATATATCGGTCCTTGAGAAAGCTCGATATAAATCGAGAGAAATCACTACCGACACCAAACGCAATAAGCTTTGAAACGAGTGCACCGTACCACACACCGTGATCAAACGCTTTGGAAATATCTAGAGTAACTACTTTGCTTGCACCAAATTGGTATATAGGACGACACCAACGTTTCAAAAGAAACACTAACAGGGGCCTGATTCTGGCAGTCGTGATCGAGTACTTTCTCGATTCGAAAGCAATTTAATATCTTATTATTTCAGTCAATACTGAACGAATCGGAATTATTTTTTCGGTGTTGTAAAGCATTAATTTGAGCTTCACAATACTGAAAAAATAATTTCGATTTGTTCAGTATCGACTAAAATAAAATTGCTTTCGAATCGAGAAAGTACTCAATCACGACTGCCAGAATTAGGCCCCTGGTCTCCCATAGAACGACCTCTACGAAAGCCATACTGTCTCTCACACAAAAGTGAATTAGACTCCAGATAATTTACCAAGTGGCGATTGATCATGTTCTCCATTAACTTCAAGAGCGTAGAGCAAATTGCGCTAGTTTTCAGCGTTTTAAGCCTCACCATTTTCAAATTAAATTTGGTCATAAAACTTCTTTTTGTAGACTTATTGATATTACCAAATTTTCCTAAAACTGGCCCATATTTGACCAAAGCACCCATACCCATACAAATCCCGAAAATAACTTTAAAAACGAAAACTTCCTTATAAGTATTAGTATTGCTGATATTAAATGGTGTTCTGGTAGGTCCAGGATTGGCCAACGGCTCTATATAAACCGACTTCCTAAACTTTCTTTAAAAAAAAATGACATTTAAATATATGTACATAGTTATCTGATAATATTTGGTATAAAGAACTCTTCTAAGAATCTTAGCCTCATAGCATTTTTTTTGTTTTGAAGGTCCATAATCGCTAATGGATCCGAAAACTTTGGCTCTTGACATTTTCCAGATATACAAAAATCTATAATAGCTTTGTACGAAAGGTGCCACGATCACTTCTTTAATCCTTGATAACCAAGATGCTTGTTACTTATTTGTGAACTTAGGCTCTTGCCGTTCTCCAAACCCAGAGAAAAAACATGTTTAAATATGGTCACCTCCAACAATATTATGTTTAAAGAAAATTTAAACCATATTATGTTTAATTTAACCATATTATAGTCAACGAGAACCATATTATGGTCAAAATAGTCCTCGATCAAGAAGCCACAACCATATTATGGTTGCCTCCGAACATATTATGGTTAATAATAACTAAAATATGTTTAATACTTATAATAGCATGGTTGGTTTTCAACCATAGCATGTTGCTCTTGAAAGAGAGGAAAATACTATTGTTAATTTAAAAACAAATTATTGTCATATCTAACCATAACATGTTAAGAGGCAACCCTAATATGGTTGTGGCGTCTTGATGGGGGACTAATTTAACCATAATATGGTTGTCGTTGGCAAAAATATGGTTAAATTTAACATAATATGGTTTAAATTTTTTTTAAACATAATATTGTTGGAGGTGACCATATTTAAACATGTTTTTTCTCTGCGTGCAGATATACAGAAAAAAAACAACAAAGAATTTTGGGGAAAATTAGAGGCAGTCGTGGTTTTTTTTTTTGTGGACGGATCTGGCTAAATTTCTATAGCAAGCTTTTCAGGATTATATGATATGTAAATATATAACCACATGGGTCCGATCATATCTGGGGTCTTCGAAACAACCATTTCAACCGACAGAAAGACATCATTAAATCAACTGCGCTACACATAAAGACCCAGAGTATGTATATTTTATAGGGTCTAAGAATAATATTGTAGAAATAACAAACTGCATGAACAACTAATGCCCAATTTTTGGGATTGATATTAAAAAACATTTATGTTTAAAATCGTTTTAAATACAAAATTCTTTTCATCACTAAACACTTAAATGTAACTTATTTCACCGATGTGGTACATTTAAATTCATTTTAAGTTTCCATTGGAAAAACTTAGCAAGGTGGTCTCAATATTAAACCAATACAACAACAACAGGCAAAGAAATAGCAGACAACTGTTTTTTGAGGCCACCTTGTAAATAAATACAATTTGATATTATATTTTTTTTGTATTTAGTAGTGCTACCATACTTTTATCCTTATTAAATAAGACATTTTAAACAAAACTCAAAAAATCAATCTGTATTTAAATACGATTTAAGTTTATATGAAAATTAACTTAATATAGATTTAAATATTATTCTGAATATTGGGCATAAGATACACCGTTTTATCTTCATGTTAATTTCTTTCCCAATTTTGGGAAAACTGTTATTTTGTCCAAAGAACCAAAAAATTAACACACTTTTTAAGGTGGGCCTAAATCGATGTTTTCCCTCTTTTTTGGTAATTTCAAAAAATACTTTGTTGTGTTAAAAAAGAGGAGATTAATTTTCATATCGATTTTTTTATTTTTATTTAAATAATATAAAGCAATCTTACTAAATTGGTTTTAGACGGCATACAGTTAGCAGTGTGCTTGTCAAATTTCATTCTGCAAAATGCATACTTGCGTGTAAAAAAAAAATTGTTTTTGTTTGAATTTGCAGTGTAAAATTATTGTAAAAAATGTTATATTTTTAACTGACAAACTATCTGACATCAGCTGTTTTCAAAGTAATTTTTTTTGTGGTGGCAAATCGATGGTTTTCTTCCGCAACCTCGAAACTCAAAAACAACTACTTTTAAGGAGAGACAAAATACTTTTTTTTACCAAATATTTGAAACTTTTTGCTATATTCTTTTATAATCCATAAATTAGGAAAAATTCCGATATTCCGCCTAACAAAAAAAAATTGTAAGGCGGTATTTACTGATTATTTTTCCGGTTAAAGCAAAAAATCGGAAAAAATCGAGTTACGTGGTTGCGGAAGAAAACCATCGAAATATACATTAAAATCTATTTATATAGGCAGTATTGCCAAGCATCAAAAATATTTACTCACATTCTTTTTAAAATACACTTGTTGTTCTCTCTGCCTAAAAATCTGTGTTACAAAAAAATGTACACCTTTAAAGTCATTTCCGTTTTGTGTTATTTAACGAAATCTCGCTTATTAAGCAATTGGTACACAGAAAAAAATAATTTTCATATTTGAAAACGAAAATCGCATATTTGATTACAAAAATTTTTGAATTTTCTGCGATGAGGATTTTTGCGGTATTGATAAAAAAGCTTGTATGTATAATTGTTAAATTTTTAGTCAACAACCAAGTTTATTGAGTCAATAAAAAAAGTTGTTGCCCAAAATAATTTTTTTCAACAAAATGTTTACTTGATTGGTTAAAATAAATTGTTGAAAATGTTGAATAAATCAAACAAAATGTTAATCGAATCTTTATTTTTTTATTTATTAATGATGATTTCATAAATTTTCAATTTTTATAAAAACACTAAAATTTATTATGCGGGGATAAGTAAGTTCCTATGCGCATTTCACTGGTTGCTTAGGCCAGATCATCAGGAAGCCTATTCCAAAGACTTTGGCAAAACTAAATATATTATTCAAATAAAACTGTAAAACAAATGAGAATTATGAGCTATTTAAATATGGACAAGAGCTGTTAAAATCCTGTCTTTACGTTGATTCAAATATTTTTTTTATTGAATATGAAGAAATATTTAATTATTTCATTATTAAATATGTTTTATTGAATGCTATTTTGCAAAGTGTAAATTTGGTAAATATTTTCTTTGAATCCAACAAAAAGTTTGTTGGTTGAATCCAACAAAAAGTTTGTTGGTCTATTCATTTATTTTCAACAAACTGTGTTGTTAAAAATTTTCTCGAGATATTTTTTTCTGTGTACATGATTAAATTTGCAAATTACACTGGTCTACAAATTTGGAAAAATTGACTGCAGAAACGAGGCATGTTTTTAAGCTAATCTGGGTGCGCTGAATCTGACATCACGTCTTGTTCATTTTTTAACGCATGCTGGCAATACAGTAAAACAGTCAATACTGACAATACAATTTCACAATTATTTATTTGACAGAAGCCCACATTCATTCTAAATATTTTAAATAGTAGCGTTTAAGCATGTCAGGCAGATCGTCTGTTACTGATTCAAGCTATTTTTGCTTTGTGTGTGGTGAATATTTGGTTGGAAAAAGGATATGGGCATTTCCTGGGGTCGCGAACGTACGTTCGTACGCTTTTGATGTACAAATAATATAGAAAACAAAACTTTTCCTAGCATTTTTTCTTGCGATTCGATAGCATTTGGGTAGATGTATGTTTAGTGCAAAGGATGGATTTCATCGAGTTTAAGTTTTCATAATAAGAGTTATAAACATGTGGTCGCGAACGTACGCAAAATAGAAGTCAACTTTGGCTGACAGCAGTTAAATGTAAAAATCTGCGTAATGGAACGGAATATTCAAAAGCGATTAATTTATTTTAAAAGTGCATTAATGTAGGTCTCAATGCAGTATTTACCAAAAACAATATCTCTTTTGGTTTTTGTTTAATTGGCTTAAGTACCGGTCGCGAACGTACGGGTCGCGAACGTACGATTTTTCCATATGTTTTTTTATTATTATCACATTGCAGTTTCCCATTAATGTCTTCAAATTTCCTTAACAAACAACTAAATACTCAATTTACAATTGATTGTAATGAAAAGATTATGAAGAAAGAGTGTAACCATAACATATTTTTGCATGTAAAATAAGCATATAAAAATGTGTTTAGAAGTAGAAAATATAAGAAAATATAAAATTTTCCAGTTTCCAGTGCAATTTCCTCAAGTAAAACAGCTGAGACATGCTATGAAACCATTCTTTTATAACAACATAGACTTTTTTAATAATAATAAACAATAAAAGACGATGATTATCAACATTTTATTTTTTCATCATGGTAGACCATTCTGGGGAAATGCCCATATGCAATATCAGAATAATTAAAATATGAATGCATACACGCAGAGAAAAAACGTGGTTGAGGTATGGTTAAAAACATTATATTATGTTCTTTGCAATAGCCACAAGCAAACTGTTTTTGTTTTTAACATTACTTTTGTCACGATTAATAATTTTTTATTTTTTTTTATTTAACAATTTAACAATGTTTACCTCCTTTGAAACTTTAAATATGGTTGAATTTAACAATAGAATTTTTAAATAAAATTAAGCTACAACCATAGGTATAATAGTATATAAAAATAAAATTTTTGTGTTTAACAATAATATAATAAAAATAAACATTTATGCCTACATTCACAAAAATTTTTTAAATTTAATAAAGGTTTAAAGAACAAATTTACTATGAAAATTATCCCTAACAACCGTTTGTTTAATTTAATAATCGTTAATGAATACGAGGGTTTATGTTTAAATCGTTTTCGTTAAAAATGTTATGATTAAAAAGCAACAAAAGAAATTTCAATCAGTTTATTAGATTATTTGCATTCAGCAGGCATAAGTAATACATATATAAAAACATAAAAAAAAATGTTAATCATTTGTGTTACAAATTTTTCAATATACAAATTTAAAAATTAAACATCGTTTCTAAGTAATAAGCGAGTTATTGGTGTCAATCTCAATGGTGGAGACGACTATAATATATTTAAAAGTAATCTTATACATAATGCCTTAACACTAATACTAAATATAATTTACTTGCTTTTTAGTTAATAGGGTGTACGAAATCTGAGAAGAGTTGGAGATAGTTAAATGTCTGTTTAAGCGATGTTGGAGTAAATTGTTTATGGACCCTGCAGGAAATGCCATTAGTGAATCAGTACGGTTTCACTATTGACACAGTCACCAGTACTAGTGACTTATTTTACCCCAAGCAATGTTATTTACAATAGACATTTAACATGTGCGTGTCATTGGAAATCTACTACTGACGTTGGTACTACTGACAAGGTACTGACTAGGTAGTTTCTTTGGGAATAACTGTTAAAAAAATTCTGTACCTATTGACTGCTCAGCATAAAACAAAAACAAACTATTGACGACTTCGTTGACAATGTCCCTAGAAATGCACTATAACTGTTGTCTGTAACATAACTCTACTCGCCCAACAAAGCAAACTTGTCGACATTTTATTTGGTGCAATTGTCGCTACAGAATAGAGTGGTGACATAGAGATATATTGCTCTACGCTGACTACAGGGGAGTTTAACATTTAGAATAAATATAAAAAAAAAAAAATTAATATAAAAAATTAACAGCCAGCATAACTCTATGAATTTGCCTTGGTTGTGTTTAGGAAAAACAAAATTAGTTTAAGAACCAGCTTTAGTACACCGATCGACTTATGTAAATGTGTAAATAAATATGTATGTTATGCAAATATGTTTGTTATGTTATGTAAATACGTGTGTTTAAACCTCTATTTTTAATTTAATTTAATTAAATACATATATAATTCAAATTATATACAAACTTATTTATGTATATACATATATATTTTTTTATATACAAAAGACTTTAAAAAAAAAAAAAAAAAAAAATATAACTGAAATGTAACTCATAGAATAAATTTGAAAAATAAAAAATGTTGAATATAATATAAAGTAACCTACGAAAGGAGATAATTCCCAGTTTCTATTTGTTAAAAATAGTTGACTTAAATATCAATTTATAAAGTATCACTATCCAGTGTGACACAAATAATGCTGACGAAGGCCGTAGCGGGCCAGAAAATGCATTACATTCTGCTGGTGTCTAATATTTGTAAATTTTTCTGTACATACAATATACTTCATTGCTATCCAATGGATAGCTAAGGTAAAATGTAACAAGAAAATACAATATAATAGACTGTTAGTGTATAAAAGTCATTCCTAAAAATTTAAGGAATAGAACTATTACAAAAAAGCTTTATAAAATACATAACTGAAATGTAACTCATAGAATAAATTCGAAAAATAAAAAATGTTGGTAAGCTTTATACATATATATATATATATAATGTCCTGTGGTTCCTATTCGGAACAAAGGGCCACAACGAATCTATTCCATTCGGTCCGGTTTGATGATATACGTTTTATTTCTCCCCAGCTGAGTTGGTAAGCTTTAACCATATAATAATTAAATTTAACAAAGTAATAATTGCTCTTAACCAAATTATGTCTAAATTATAAAATTTTCGTTAAATTTTACCATATTATATTTACTCTTCACCATATTATGCTTAATTTTAACCAAGTTTTTTCAAAATAAACCATTTATACCAGTTGATACCAAATCATTCATAATTTTAACCAAACTATGATTATTTTTGAACAAACTATGATAACTTTTAACCAAATTTTAGTTAACTTCGACAATATTATGTTTATATATAAGCATAGTATGGTTATTTTAGACCAAATTATGGTTAGTCTTGACCAAATTATTTTCAAATTTAACTAAATCGCGGCTAGTTTTAAACATATTTTGATCTCATTTAACTATAAAATGATTACCTATAATCATAAGTTTTGCTAAAATCCAACCATAATATGTTGCTCTTAGAATATGATTGCTTCCAAACATATTTTATTTCAGCGTGTATTTACATTATTTTGGTTTTGCTTGGACAAACCGTGGACACCGACAATATTTTGCATATTCTTCATTCGCATTTAGATTTTTTTGCGCGTGCATTAGGCGCGAACAAGGGGAGCGTGCTCACCAAGATTTAATGAAAATTTAGAGAATTTATCAAGGATTTTGGGACAAAAGCATGCTGGGAGGCTATTGCTGGACTCTAATACGTAAAATCGAACCAACAAAATACAAACGACGTTCAAATAACGCCATTCACTTTTGCAAATTCATTGATTTTTAAAAAAACTAGTAATTTTTTATGTAAGAAACGAATAAAAACATTTTTTTGTATCTCGAAAAGCTGACGTGATAGAGAAAAACCAATTACAGACCATAATTCAGCCCACCAAATTACCCTATAAAGTTATTTGATTGCTCTAGTCCAAAACCTTGTTGGCAAGTGTTATTTATGAATCTTTCTACAAATCGAATGCATGAAATCCTTAATTTTAACGCTTGTTATTAAATCAGCTACATTTGATTTTCTATGGAAAATTATTAAAATGAATTAAGTTTAAATAATTGAGAGGTTTTTCTTAGAAGTATAAATATATTTATAAGTGGATTTTTACACCCTTCACCGAAGGTAAAAAGGTATATTTAAGTTTGTCATTCCGTTAGTAGTTTCTGCAATATTTATCTTAGACCCTAAAAAGTATTATTTAACGATGTCTGTCTGGTCGTCTGTCTGTTGCAATGGCTTTTCCGAAGCCACAAGATATGATGGGGACTTGGTTGTTATACATTTATGCCACATATAGTCCGAATCGGTCGCCTAATGTCTGAGATATGAGCAAAAAACCACGACTGCCTCTAATTTTTTTCATTAAATCCCATTTTGTTGTTGTTTTTTTATACCCCATACGTAGCAAGCAAGATATATACATATACATATACTTTTTTGGACTTTTTTTTTTGCTTTTTTACATACAACAAATACATATGGGTGTTTGATTAAGTACAAGCATCTTGCTTATCAATAACCAAAATCCGAAAAAATGTGGACGGTACTGGAGAAGTGGGCGTGGCAGAAAAAGATTTATTTTTATCAAAAGAACGTATTTATATAACTTTCTATTCTAATTGCTCGATAGTAAAGGGTATATAAGATTCGTCGTAGCCGAATATATCACTCTTACTTGTTTTTTTGTTAACAAAGTCTAAAGTCTAAAGAATGTTAATGAAATATTGCGGTAAATAGAAAAAAACTATTAAGAAACCATTACTTAACATATTTTCCAAATAAGAAATACGTTAATAATATTTGGCATTATTATTTATTAAGTTGTTAAAACAACATTTTAGTTTGTAAGGTTTTTTTTTGACGTCAGAGATCAAAATTACATTCGTTTAATTTTGTAGTAAATAAAATAATACTCATATTGTTGAAAGCAGTAAACAACAAAAAAAACTTGAAAAGTTTTAGAAATGTCCATAAAAAAAATTTGCTACTGAGGAGCGGATTTATACGGATCTCAATGCTCTGTGTTTCTATATAATTCTATAGATTTATCTGTCCATATTCTGACGAATTTTCCGATTTTAATGCTATCTATCATTAGTTTAAGGGCCAGTTTGAAAAATTTCATGAAATATAAACTTAATATCAAAATTAAATAAGTAGGAATATAGTTATATTCAAGCCAGCCAGATTCTTAATAAAAACTTCTCTTTTTTTGCGAAGCAATAATGGTACATTTTGAAAGATAAGCGCACAATTATGTGTTACGCAAAAGGACATACACAGATGCAGTGAGGCATGTAAGTGAAGGAATTCTTCAAAAATTTTGCAAAAAAAAATAGAGCCTGGGAATTTATTTCTCACGTTGAGTAACATTTATTATATAAATTTTTATATTATTTCGAGTGTGTACAAATTACAATTTATAAAGCTTTCATACTTTAATAGTCTTTAAGTGTTTTCTAGGAGTATTTTCTATGTATGCACTATCAGAATATTGAAAATATTGAAGGAATAAGACTTCTTAGGTATGAAAGCTTTATAAATTGTTATTTTACTTAGAATACACATTCGAAATAATATCCCAATAAAAAATTTTATCAATTTGCGAAGCACTCAAGGTACATTTAAAAAAATAAGCGCATAATTATGCGCTACGCAATAAGACATACAGAAATGCAGTAAAGTAAGTAAAAGAACTATCAACAACTTTTATATAAAAAAATAACATTTCAAGTGCTACGGCATTCCCTTACTACGAAGCAGGTTTGTAAGGGAGAATACTTAAAAATAGCTGTAAAAAAGCATTCAGTGTGTAAAGCTAATCGTTACATCCAACAATTTTTATGTGTCAAAAATGTATTGCTTCAAAGTGGGAACTCGCCATATAAAACTCATGTCTTCCGTAAGCGAGATGGTAAGCGCAACTCTTATATTTCTCCCTTACAAACCTGCTTCGCTCCAAGCACAATTTTTTATTGCGTATGAAAATTTATATATTAAAAAAAAAATATTTAAAAGGACACGGCGTTCCCTTACTACGAAGAAATTTTGTATGAGGAATTAAAAAATAAGTGTAGCAACAAACAATTAAGAAAGTATAGTCGGTCAAGCAAGACCATATGATGCCCTTCACCATAGTCTTTTAAAGCAAATTTGAGAATGCGTTTCCTTTTAGGGAACCATTGGCAATCATGGACTCGCCAAATAATATTATGCTACGAAGTTAAGATTCATGTAAAAGTGCTTTGTGCGGAGTACTACTTAGATATTTTCATCTATACGAGATTTGTTTGCCTTAAAGTGATTTTAGGAAAGGGGTTTGTATGGGATCTTTGGTTAATTTTGGACCTACTGGCATAACATGTTGTTATGACATAGTATTGCCGCTAATTTGTATGTCAATACCAGGTAAGAAAGTTATGGCATAGGAAGCTATTTCATCTTAATACTTACATAATGGGATGGTTTATGGGAACTAAGACTTTATTCCGGAAAGAAGCTTGTATGGGGGCTATGTGAAATTATGGACCGATTTTTAACATTTTCAAAAGGCTTGTTCTTTGGGATAGCTTAAACTTATAAGTGATGTTGCAAATAACATTTTAAATATTCGCGAATACCAATATTCGCCGAATACGAATATCCAACCTGAACTTTAGCGCCAAGAAAAATAATCTTCCGTTGTAAAAGAAACTGTCACACTACTAAATGTATTTAATATAATTAAGACATTCCGATGACTAAGTTTGAAATTAACAACTTCACATGTAAATGCCACCACTGAAAACAGGGCTGCCAGTTTTGGTGGTTTGACCCCAAATTAGGGGGGTTTTTATTGCTAAAATGGAAAAACATTTTTCTTTGGGGTTAGGGGTTTGAATTGGGGATATTTAAAAAAATTAAGATTTTTTGGGGATATAAAAAATATGACTAACTTTTCTACACGTAGAAAAAACTATGGTTGGAGGTAACCATATTCTAAGAGCAACATGCTATGGTTGGGTTTTAACAATGTTTAGGTTTGCAGGTTACCATATTATGTTCAAATATGAACATAGTATGGTTAAAATCAACAACAAACTTTTCCGAAATTAACCATAATATGGTCAAAATTAGCCATATTTTGGTCAATATTAACCATAACAATGGTCAAAACTAACCATATAACATTTTCCATAATTTTTACAAAAGTAACCATATTGTGGTCAGAATTGACAATAAAATGGTCAATGTTAATCATATTATTATTCATCCATTTTTTTTATTATTCATCCATTTTTTCAATTTGTTTGTTAAGTGTCAAATTGAAATTTTTTTTATTTTTTATTTCTGATAGGTGTTATGTTCCACTTTTATAAAAAATCCCCTTTGATTCATATTCCAGCCTGTGACGATCTTCATTACTAGGGATGCGATTTCCATGCAAATGCATATTTTTTGTCGATAGTCTAAGATCGATCACGACCAATTATCTCATTATCATTAAATTTGCATTAAAATGTCATCGATTTGTTTTTGCATATTTTGTTTTTAAATGCATATTTTTACAGTTTTTCGACAAAAAATTTCCAAATACACAAAAAAAGTTTTCAAAAAAAATTTTAAGATCAATAAACAAATTTTTTTTGGAAAAAGATTTTCAAAATTTAGACAGAATACCCTTCTATCTTTAACCGATGCAGCACCTTACATGTTTAAGGCTGCCAATGAGCCTTAAATATTTTATCCAAAACGGTTCACATGTTACTTGCTTGGCATATGGGTGGTACTAAAGCTACGGTCAGACATATCAAACATTTGACGAAAAAAACGGGACCAACAACCAAACTAAAAAATCATTTCGCTTAATATCAATATTTATTTTGATTAAAATACCACATCTTACAAAAAACTATTTTTTGCTATGTCTAGTAGTATAATTAGTTTATTTTGTAATATTAAGACCATTTTAAATCTCACTTACTATTAACAAAAGAAGGGGTTACGCTTATTTGATCAAATATTTAATAAGTATGACCGTAGCTCATGGTGTTACGTGTTGCAATTTTTAATGTAATGTTTCCATTGGTACCCTTACCACCGCAGTCAGTATTAACCTGGCTAGATGCTGTAGAATACTACTCAAAAAATTTTGAGCAATTTAAAAATATTATTGAAGAACTTGTTGCTACCGATGCTTATGCAATTAAAAAGGTAAAAGAAATATTAAATTGAAATAACATTAAAAGTCAATTAGCATTTGTATTTTCCAACTACGGTGTTACAATAACTAAATTTGAGGAATATTGTTCACTTACGACAACTAAAGTCAAATTAGCTGACATGCAGAAAGTAATACTAACAATGTGGAAGGAAGAATAGCCAAATGTGTTGCAAAAAAATTAAGGATTTCAAAAAATAATACAAATTTCAACTATTTTTGATCTGGAATCAAATGTGGGATTTGAATTAGAAAATGATTATTCTCCAAATGAATTGGCATCCTTCAAGTACGCTCCTATAACTTCGGTTGACGTTGGGAGATCATTTTCCATGTACAAAAGTTTTTTGCGGCCGAACAGACAAAAGGCTTACTTTTGATAATATAAAAAAGTATTTATTTGATTATGCAAAAAAAAATTTTAATTAGTTATTTAAACCAGTGTTCTAAAATAAACCGTACATTATTAAGCGTTCCGCTCACGCACCCAAGAACGATATCTATTTTTTTAGTGTTCGTGAAGACATACACAACCCTTAATACCGTTCGTAACTATTTTCAAGAAAGAACCGAACATTATATAATGTTCTGTTCTTCGGGGAAAAAACAGAACAATTGTAGAGGATATGTAGACATACATTATATCTTAATGTTCTTTAGTGTTTTTTTTTTTTTTTTGTAATTACAAGTACATACAAGTTTGGGTTGCCAGATATATTTGATTTAAAAAGCATTAAAAAAACAAAGTATTTGAATGTCTCGGGGGAGAAGAAGGTAAAATAAAATATGTAACTCGACTTTAAATTATTTTTAATTTAAAAATAATTAGTACTTTTAAAGAAAAAAGCATATAAAAATGTTTATACATACAAATTAAGCTGTTTAAAGTTAAATTGAAACAAAATTATTTTTTTAAGTATTAAATTCATTGAGTGCGTTTATTAAAAATTAGAGAAGTTTAACAAAATGTAAAAAAGGTTATATACAAGTTATGTATTTTATACAGGGCTGCCAGGTACTTTTTTTCCTTAACTCCAAAAAATAAAACCACAAGTTAAAAAACAAAACCTTAAAAAGCTAATAATTTTTTTGGGTTTTTTTCAGATCAAATTTAAAATTTTTTTTTTTAAATAATAAGAAATCCCAAAAAATCCCCAAATACACAAATCTACAAACCTGCTTCGTTGGAAGCTCTTTTTTTTATTGAGTACTTACAAATAGCCCAGTATTCCTCTTCATAAACTTTATTATATTGTTTTTCACATGTACTTTGCATCACTTTTAGATGTCATTCCAAATTACCGCTGTGGGAATTTAATACATTATTTTCGCAGTTATTATACAGTAGTTTTGACTTAACTGCCTTTTATTTAAGTGCACTTTTGACTTAACTGCACAAAATGAATAACTTTTGTCATTATTATTTAAAATCCCACAAAAATTTCTTTTGTAAGTGCACTTTCTATACCTGCACATTTGAGATAAATGCCCAAAATTTTTGGCATTTTAAAATTATTTTAATATGAAACATCAAAGTTAGCTGCAAAGATGAAAAAATGTGGTGGCCTCTTTTTTATATAAATATACAATTTTATAAAATTTTAGTAAAATATCAATATATTAATAAAAACGTTTTTTATTCTTCTTTAAACACTTTACTTAAGCTGCACTTTTATTCAGGTAACTATAATTGTGTACTTGCACATTTAGGTAGATAAATACTTTTAAGATAACCGCACTTTTGATTTACCTGCGCAAAAAATCGCGCAAAGGAGATTGTGCAGCTAAATCAAAATTAATGTAATTGCATATGATATCCAAGGCGAATTGACTAGAAGGTGAGGTCAACTCTACAACAACACTGCTTCTGTGGTCGGGTTGTCAAAAAAATTTCTAGTAAAAAAATTGGTTTTTTTACATAAAAAACTAGGTTGTATAAAAACTTTGACAAGTCGACCACCGAAAAAAACACCGTATGTTGACATGACCCCACCTTCTAGTCAATTCGCCTTGATGATATCATTATTATCGCTTATGGAACTCACTCTTTGTAAAAATATATTTTTTGGACGCAGCCTTTTTTAAGTAGTTATATGAATTTGACATATAAAACTAAATAAAAAAGAAAGGGACAGCCAAAATAGGCTTTTCTTTTGCCTAATAATAATAAATAAATAAAATAAGCTAGAACAGAGATGATAAAGTCAGTACAATTATACTTTTTTCAGTACTATTAGTATGTGCATGTTTAGTACAATTTAAAAATTGCAAACGCTTTAACATTGAAACTGATATTTTCATACTTAAATATGATAAAAACAAAGCAAGGTAATATAAAAGTTCCTAGTATGAACTATATAAATTTGTTAAGCAGTTAAACTTAAACTATTTTGCACCTGTTCCGCTGTCAACTTTTAAAAAACAAGCTTTAAAGTGTTCGTCTATGTTCCCTATTAGTTACTTAATGTTTCTTTTGTAATTTTACTTAAATATAAATGTACTATACAAGTGAATTTTAGTACATTTGTCGTCATTCTAATAATAAAAAATATTTAACGGGTTTTTGATACAATTAGGGTTAAAAAAGTAATTTTTGAATTTTGAAAATGTCACTTATCATTCCTGTTATAATAATAAGAAAAAAAAGTTTAAAAAAATTCTCGGAAACGCATGTTTTGGAGTTACGGACCTCTAAAGTGTAATATAAATTATAAATAAATAAAGAGGTCCACTTTTTCCATTTAATATTTTTTTCTTTTTTTTAATTTTTTATCACAAAATGTATTTTATTTAAAATCTCAAAAAACAGCAATAAACAAGATTTATCTGTTTGTTCATCTGGCAACGTTAAGCACATCTGAAACGAACGAACATTAATGAGCCGAACCGAAAGGAATTAAATGTTCTCATCTTTAGTTGAGTTGGACGAAAACAGGGAAACGTTTTTTTTTAATGATTTTCTACACAAACACTATAAGCGTTTGTGTTTTCCACAAATCTACCGAACCGAACATTAAAGAACGATATTTAGTGTTTATTTTCGAAAACTGACTTAAACTTAGTTTTAAAAAATATTCAACTGAACTTTTTATTATACTCTCCACCACAATAAGTTATGAAGAGGGTATACTAAGTTTGTCATTCCGTGTAAAACTTGTTTTATTATTCACCTCAGACCCCATAAAGTATATATATTCTGGCTCCTTGAGTAATTCTAAGTCGATTTAGCCATGTCCGTATGTCTATCCGTCTGTCCGTCTCTTAAAAACACGCTCACTTTCGAAAAACTCAAAAGAAATAAAAAAAACTGGGTGTCAAATTGCTTGTAGTTATCCTAAGCAGTTTAAGATTGAAATTCAGCCAAATCGGTTTAGTAGGAACAGCTATGAATTAAAATGTGGAACCACCACTTTAAAAAATTGATAATTTTGTTACAAAAACTAACATAAATGAATGAACAATGCACGAAACAATATGAAATTTTGCAAATGTTCGACTGGAAATCACGCTGTGAAATTTCATGAAGATCGGTCCATAATTTACCCTAGGCCCCATATAAACCCTACTCCCGGAAAACAGTTTAGTACGCTTAAAACCGTAATTTATAATTGTGTCAGAATAAAATTGAATACTTCACAGTTTTATAGGACTATAAATAGCACTAATATAAACAGCCCACTCTGGTAAATACGCCTAAAATCGTAGCAGATATATTTATTGTGGTAAAATTTCTTCTAAATTAGTTTCATATGGCCAGAAAAAATGTCATGCATTTTTGTAATTTACGGTCCATAACACTGCTTTACAAATTTTTAATTTGGAAAAATAACAAGAACGCCACATGCCTTAATAAGTTAATTGGGACCTCCTGAACACGAAAAACGCTGTAATTTTTCTAAGTACCGTTTTTTAGATAACATTACTTTTGTGTTTTTCGGTGTATGGTCCCACTGAAACCCTTGTGGAGCCCAACCGATCGACATCACTTTATATTAATTGTCACCGGGCAAAAAATACAGTACGTTATGGTACGTTACATTGCATTGCATTACATGTACGGTCGGGCTAAAGCAACCTTAATTCATAAACTGTAGAATACAAGCAATTTAGCACTAAACGCAAAAGGCTTCAAAGCTGTATTTTTGGGAAAATAATAAAGCAATTCTCAAATCTTTAACCGCTGCACGCGGGAATGTAATCCAAACTAGAACTGCCTGATTTTTTTTTAACAAATCTTGAAATAAAATTAATTCTGTATAATGAAGTTTCTTTAAAATGAAGTGATTTTATGGTCCCATGCAGATTTATTGTATTTATATATAAAACATAAATATTTTAACTACGTGTTTCTTAAGATTTAAACTTGTAGAAAGTTTTTTAGTCTACAGCTACAATTGCGCCAAAGACTGAAAAATAAAATTTTAATTTGTTTTCGTGATATAATCGTGAGAAAGATTTTATGTTCTTCGGAAAAATTAAGTCTTAGCCAAAATACACATCAGACCATAAGTTTCGTGTCTCTTGATCATCCTCGTAAAAGCTCGGTCGCCTTAAAATCATAGTTCCGGATGTACATTTTTTAATGACAAACGAAAGAAACGACTTTGATCACATTTAATCGACTTTATCCGGTATGGCTTTAATAGCGCCAAACTCCCTATTTCGAGGGGGCATTCGGTTTTAAATAGAAAATTGCTTTATCGATTGGTAGTTTTTGCATATTTCTTACTCTTTAGATCAAAAATTAAGACCTTGAGAATAACAAAAACACTCAGATAGACAAACATATCCAAATCGTCTTACAATGATCTCCGATGATATTTTCGGAGTGTTACTCAGCGAATGACAAAATCATTATCTTTTGGGTGATAATATAAAAAATTAAACAATTAAAATAAAATAAAAAAATACTGAAAATAATAGGAAAGATCGGAAAACTAAAGATATATTTTGATATTTGTCCTTGAATATTCTGACACACTTTGTTGGCCTCCCTCCTCTCTACGTCATTCTCTCTCTCTTTACATCACATGAACTTACTATTTCATTTGCTTACTTCACAGCAGCATAGAGGAGCAAAGACATATATATTGATGACGTTTAGAAACATTTATACGAAATATATGACGTCTTAAATTAAACAAACAGAAATAACAACAGCCGTTAAAAAGCTTACAATTAAATGAAATCTTACTAGTTCTTCCGTCTTCGTTTGTTTACATTTTGTTGTTATTAGTGTTTTTTTTTTTGTTTTCTTTAACTTAATGATCACGGCAAAATGAAGAAAGAGAATTACGAGAGAGAGGAAAATTTACAATTTAAAAATGATATTTATAGGATATTATCATTATTTTGGCAAACCAATACAAAAATACAATATAGACTATATTATTTAATAATGATGATCAGTGGCAGTGTAACCATTTTAGTATTTTTGTAGCTTGATTAAGGAATTACATTTTTTTTTAATCCAATCACTTTTTAATGAAACGGTTAAAAGTAAATTCATAATCACCCCCGTTATGAGACTCGACGTCGGGACCGAAAAGGAACAATAATTGTATTTTCTTAGTTGTCAATAATAACAATCGATTACTATTGACAGTCAGTTGGTATTTTCTAAGGCGCTTTAAAGTAAGCGTGGAGAAGAATTAAGCCCGTTATCTCTACAAAAAGGTATCTGGTCTTGTTCATACCTAAGAGCTATCTTTACCTATAGGGAAAAACTCCCCCGGAGAGTGTAGGGACAATATAAAGGTATTACAATTACAATATATTGGTATTACATTCTCCCGGGCAAATCAAGTACATGCATACCTGGGATGCGCCAAACTTCCCAAAAGACGGGGCTCTTAAAGTGTTTTGATTTATTGTTTCCGGGGTACTCCACAGAGTGTTTTGATTCATTGTTTCCGGGGTACTGCACAGAGTAAACTGTTATCTGGTGCTACGGGAGTCAGTAGCCCTCGGTGTCACGGTTGTGGACTGACTATTGATTGAGGCCTCCATTAGTATGCTGAAATGCTTCCTGTCTTTCAGGATGACTATCTTTGCGTAAGCCTTGATTTTCTAATGGAAAGCTGCCTTAATGAAAACAGAAGGGTACTTTCTTGACGAAAGGATACTTTCTGGGGCTAAGTAGTGACTGTGGTTTATACTAGAAACGGTGGGAACAGAGACTTCCACACTTGTGGAAGTGCTCTATCTACTGAGGTTCTCCCTAGGTGATGTTGCTATTCAACAGAACTATTTATCTGTCAGATAGCATCCTAAAAATAACTATTTGTAAGTTGTAATAATGGCCCTAAGAAGTTTAATAAATACAAATGCATAAAAATTTTATAATTTGGAGTTTATAAGTAAAAAAGTTATTAGTAAAACAATAACATAACAAACATAACAATTCTTTAACTAAAAAAAGCAAACAAAAAATAATTCATAAATATGTAATACATATCTTTTATTAGTAATGTGAGATCATTTTATTAATTATTTCAAAAGTTAAAGGAGATCTTATAAAAAAAATCTTTTAGAAAATTAATTTGGTTAAAATGTTTAGGATTTAAGCGATTCTTTGCTTTAGCTTTGATAAAACTTGACTTGGAAAATTTTTGTTCACTTATCGTAGATATTGAAGAAATCGAAAGCAACCCATAATACGGAATATCTAATTTCTCAGTCCTTCTCCAGGATTTCTCTTAACATATAAAATATTTCATTATTCCATTAGAGTCCTTTTTTATTTTTTTTTTTTTTTTTTTTTTAATTTTAACACTTCTAATTGTTTGGATTAATTCTATTAAAATACTGATATGAGAAGAAACAAATAACTAAACACATACATATAGAAAGTACGTGAAAAAATGTGTTGGCAATTAACACTTATGGCGTTTTCTTTTCTGAGTAAAATTCTGCCTTTTACAATTTTTTATGTTCTTTTCGGAAAAACATGTGTTATTTTAAAAATGTAAAGCGTTTTTTTCTGATGATGTGCCCTTTAAAATTAAAAAAATGCTACATACTCAACACTCAGGGGCATGAATGCAGCACTAGATCAAGGCGAATTCAGAACAAGGTGGTGGCAAGTTTCGAGCCGTAAACACTAACAATGAAATACAAAAAACATATTTTTTTTAATATTAAATTCTTTTTTTTTTTTTTTAATTTTCTAAGCTTATCCCGCGAAGCAGGAAAGAAACCAGAGTCTCTGGCGGGAATCGAACCCGCAACCTCGGCGCTGATAGATTAGCTCGCTACCAGCTAGCCTACCGAGGCACTCTGTTGTTTTTGTTGGCTTTGGACTGTTTTAGTCACCACCTGTAATTGAATTTACCTTGCGCTAATTGTACTTTATTGTTTAATGCCGAAATTTGTGTTCTTTTGTTAACGTAAAACATGAAACACTTCTTAAAAATTAGGGATGCATTTAAAAATGTTGCCAAGTCACATCTAACACTTGTGCAACACTTTTTTTTTAGAAAAGAAAACGCCATTATTTAACCCATTTTTCGCCACATTTCTCTTGATCGATGTTGAAGATAAAAAAACATTGAAAAAAAGACTAAGGTAATTGTAATTTTAGTCACCGGTCGGCAAAAAATGGGTTAAATGGAAGATCACTGAATACCTTCTTTGTTTTTTATGAAAAAATATTTTCTTAACACATACCTTTTCTATATGAGACGAACCAAATATACACAAAACAATTTGTTATAATACTTATTACAAAAACTTATAAATTTTGTTACATCGGTTAATCCACTGAAATTAACCGGTTTAATCGTTAATCGAAAATAGCTAATTTTATATTAACCGGTCAGTTAATCGGGTAGTAATTAATAGGTTAACCGATTGACGGTTAACCGAATAAATACCCTACTATGCACACACGGGGGCATTCGGTAAATGAATAAATGATCACCCAGTGGTTGAGATCCACCATGAGATAAGGCCATATGACATCTGTTTCCACATTATCCGGTTAACTATTTTGGTAATTTAAACGTTAATTTTGCCTACGTGTTTTTATTTTTAAGTCTTCTTTTAGAATTTGGCAACTTTAGTATTTTTATTTACCTTTTGAATTAACTATTAAAAATCGACTTAGATAATAGCGGTGATTGTGTTAAGAAAAAATTCATAACAGAATACTTGCAACCAAGAATATTTTCGATGTTTTAGATATGATTAAAACTTATAATTTAATTGAATATACTTATAATTTATAAGTAAGCTAATTAATTACATTTAATTACATATTTTCCCAATTTTTTGTTGTCTTCCTCAGGGGAACATTTTTGTTTCTATATTTGTTATTTTACATACATACATAAATTTTTATAATTTTTAAGATTTTTGTAATGCTTGATTTAGCTGCACAAATTTTTAAGATCTGGCCACACTGATCAGAGGTCTGTGCTGATTATCACGATCTTTTTTAAAAACAAAAAACAAGATATTCATGCGAATTATACGAAGATGATCATATTTTTTTTTTTTTTTGTTTTAATAAATATTGGATTAAATCGAACTGAATGTAATCCAATCAAATTTAAAAGCCGAATATGCGTTTCTCAGACTCTTCTTTACATGTGTATGTATATGAGTAGAATATTAGCAAGTGAGTGCCTTTTTTTATCGGTGTATGAGCAAAGAAAAAATAAACAAATAAAAACAAAATACATATTTATATATAAAAAAAAAAAAAACAAATGAAAAAAAATTAAACTTACAGACCTTTACAACATTGAGGATAGTCGGATGTGAACCTTTGGATTAAACGGAACGCGTATGCGGATTAAGAGAAAATCATAAAAAATTAAGAGAACAAGTTAAATACGTTATAAGCAACACCAATTTTAATAAAAAATATATTATTTTCCAATTTAATTGAAAAAGGTGAATTTTTTATGGTTTAAATTAAAAAAAAGTAGTAAAAATATATACATAAATAAAAAAGAAAAATAAATTATTGCATTAATTGCAAATTGCAAAACACCAAAATAATCTGTTTTAAATATTTATTTTGTTAAATATCAATAATATCCCAGCAAAACATACGATTGCTCCGGAAAAAAAGTGCCTCCACACGTTTAAAAAAAAAATTCTGTCAATATTATTAAAAACAAATACAACATTATAAAAAATCAACCTGATAAGTCAACAAAAAACATTGTGATTAACATAAGCGTACACTATACTGTGTAGGTATGTTAATATTATCAATGAAATAATAGAAAAAATAAATTAAAAATTTTATAATTTTTTTTTTAACAATTTGAATTATAATTTTTCCTTAAAGTACTTATTTTGTTTAATTTTAACAAAACGATGTTTTAAATTTTTTTTAGCCGATGCCCTAGGCAGCCAGTGCATTACATTAATATTATATTTATATAATTTTAATATCAAGTAATAAATAAATAGTTTTTTTTTGCCAATTTTGGCAGGCAGTAATTCTAAAACGAACGAACAAATTTCTAAAACTTCATACCGATTTAAATTTTTTTTTTGGGTACTGAAAATTTAAATAATTTCTAGCCGGCATTTTTAAAATAATGAATTTTAATAAATCTTTGTGGCAATTTAGCGAATTTAAACATTTTTCTATATCTTTGATTGATAAGAAGCTTATTTCAGCCTTGTGTTTCTGAATAGATTAAAACAAATGGAAGGCAAAAGCAAGGAGTAGAATATAAAGAGTGTGCCACTGTGTTCTAAATAATTTCACTGTCCAACAACCCAAATCGGCTGAGTTTTGTTGGACAATTTACAAAAAGAATGATGAATACCGCATTCCTTTATCGACTGTGTTGTAGCCTGCGTTGAAGTTAATCACTTTTATGAATGCCACTTGGCGATATTCGAACATCTAGATAGTCAAAACAAGAGAGAAAGCCACAAAAAATTACAATTTCATATTTCCGATACTTAGTAACTTCAAATCAATAAATCTCTGAGCTGACTCAGTTTTACGCCGGGATACGTATAACTTTTTTTGACCGATTTACCTGTTAGCAGAACCACCGCCAATCGCTGATCCCTACCATTTGTCGAACTGTGTTTTTTTTCAGGCAAAGCTCTTCTTTGAAAGTTTAGTCAGATTTTCGCTTCTGCTAATACTAAACCCATTTATTTTAAAGAATTAGGGATACTTATCTTTAGACGTCGCAAAGTGGGTGGATGACTTCATACTTTTTTCTGCAAAAAAGGAGTGGTAGCAGCGAGCATTATTTTAATTAAAAAAAAGGAATTTCACTTCAATTGGTTTCGCCTACCACTCACCATCCAAGCAATCCAAATCGATTTTTATCGCATACAAGATTTTCTGTCCAAGCAGAAGTCTTTTAATTCGCTTTCCCTGATTATGATGTTTCGGAACTCTGCCTGTCATCCGTTTTATCATGAACATGACATTATAATCAGGGAAACCGTAAATATGCAATTGCATGTTTTTTCTTGTACGGCCAGTGAAGGCAGACACAATATATTTAAACGTTTAAGAGCTTTTTATGGTATTTGGCATCGTTTTGTTAGAGCAAAGTTTTGCATATTTTACCCTTTGCAACATATTTTAGCAAAAAGAGCACTTTTAAAGTTGATAGCGCATATTTTACTCTTTTTAAGCATATTTTGATACTTGTTTAATTTTTTAAATGCTTATAATATTTTGTTTTTAAATAAGCATTTTTTGGGCATATTTTTAACATATTTTAGGGCATATTTATAGTTTTTACTGCACATTAATGCGCACAACAGACTTTTGATAAAGCATATTTCCGGTTTCCCTGATCGTAATACGTTGTAGTCAAAGTCAAAAATGTATCATCAAGTTTAACGGTGCACAATTTGCTTATTGCGTACGCATCGTTAACTTTTTTGGTGCCCTTTGGGACAGATAACATTGTAAAATTCTACACGGTTGCATTGTAAAATACATTGAAAAGGCGTTTGGCTTTTTATCTAATGTTTTAGAATTCAGCCATATCTTGAAGTGTTGACCCTAAGACATCTCAAATTCTCTATTGATACCAAATTTGTAAAATGCTAACCTTTGTTTACATTAATTTTAGACATACGCTGTTGTTTCAAATTAAAGAAACTAAATAATAACTGGATAATTCTCGAATAAAGTGTTGATAATGATATTTTTTAACAAAATGGTTTCATGATTTTCTTTAATCCAAAAAGCTAATAGATAAAAAAATAAGAACTTGCTACAAAATTTGTTGCAACTGCTGTCATAAGTACAGATCTGAAAATACTTAAACGTCCATTTAGTCAGAACAACGACAATAATACGAATAGGAAATTAAATTTTTTCATATTTTAATCAATTTAAATTATTATCAATTGATGAATGAGAAATTTTTTTAATTAAATAATTGAAAGGTTTTTTACTTTTGTTTTAAAAGTTTAGGATGACTAAATATGTTTAAGATTCTTAAGTTGTTTTAAAATTTAATTTTCAGAAACTTTTTAAGACTTGTAATTTTCACTGCGTAGGGTAACTATAAAAGCCTCCTAAAACGCCACTTAAAGTACTGGCTTGTTATTTTACCTTAAAGTGTTTAAATGTCATCATAAACCAAAAAAATAAAAAACCAAAATACAAAATAAATATCGGTACAAAAAAAAAAATAGAAAACTGTGAATAAATTATATATAAAAAGGAAAAATTTAAAAAAATATATATCTATACATACGTATAAAAAATTAAAAATAAACAAAAAAGAAAAAGAAATGTTTCTATTTTTTTCAAAAATAAAACTCGCGTGACTGATAAGCAGCTCTAGTCTGTCTTTAATTGAAATACAACAAGAGAAAAGAAGCAACAACAAAATGAGCCAAAGTAAAAAACAAAAAAAAATAACATGGGCAATTTTTATACGCACAAAATACTTAAAAAATTTCCAAGCAAAAAAACAAAGAATTTTATTATTAAATTTAAAAATAAAATAATAATAAAAATAAATGTATCATAAAGTTTAAAAAAACACAGTTTGCTTATTGTATGCGCATCGTAATTTTATTGGTCTACTTTTGGACAGATGTGGAAAATATTTAAATGAGCACCTGCCATATGGACTTATCTGATGGTGAATCTCAACCGCTGGGTAACAAAAAATGTGTTTTCCCAACCACGTCTGACTGTGAGAGGAACCAGCACATACAGGTAGCAATGTGTATGCATAATATGGCTAAGGAGCTGGAGCTATGTAACCTCCGCTGTTTTTAAAAATATATATCAGCAGCATCCATTGGTTAGCAATATCACTTAGGAATGATCCGTCCCTCAGGCCGACATCTCTTAAGCCTGCTCCGAATCTTCCTTCCAGCGCCTTTAGGTTTCAACCACAACCACCGCATTATCCCCGAAAGTATTTTTTGAACAAAAAAAAAGAACTCCCCGCGAAGACAGTCATTCTTAAAGACAGAAAGCGTTTTCCGCAAGAAGTATACTTTCGGAGGCCTCAACAAATTGTCAGTATGGTGCCCCTTGTGGCAGGCTACTGACCTCCGTGGAACTAGATATGATGTCTGGTCAGTTGCGATCTCAAGAGATCATATGGATCTTTTTGGATATGTCATGATAAGATTTTTTGCCGTAGGATGTTACACCCAGCAGGTAAAATATCTTTTAGATGGAATTAAGATAAGCCCCCGGGGTCACTTTGTAAAATTCTACGCGGTTGCATTGTAGAATGCATTAGAAAAATGCGAGCTGCTTTTAAGCTGACGTTTTGGAACTCAGCCAATATTAAGACAATGACTATACTTTTTTAATAACAATAAGTGACAAAATCAAATTTTGCACAGTACGTCAAACCGGCAAAGGCGTCAGGTAGCGTGGTAATAAATGTAATTTTATAAAAAAAATTCCAGCAAACAGCTTGAATAACTTGCCCTGATAATAAAAAATATTGTTAATATATTTATTGAATTTGTTGTTTTTTGCAACAAACTTTATTGTATACAAATAAATAATAACATTAAAAAAATGAAAAAATAAATAGAAATTGATTAAATATTTTTTTATAACTGTAAATAGTTTTATTAATTAAAACAAATGGTGCAATTACAAATAAATGTATTTAGGAAAACTACAAAGCAACAACAGTTTTTTTATATAGAAATATGTATTTAATATGAATTGGGAATTAAAATTGATGTTTTGTTATAGAAAAGTAAATAAATGAGAACCGTATTTGTGTGTGTGTTAAAAAAATGTTTAAACTAAAAAATGAATTAATTATATTTTTTTTTTCCTTTGCATGCAAATGTTAAATAATTTATGTTAAATTTGTTTGTTATACAATTTAATTGCAATTGCACATAATTTTGCAAAAATATTTAATACGGAAATTAAAAATTAATTAAAAAAAAAAAATAAGAGATACTATTTTTTTAATTATATTGACAATACTGAGCAACCACATACATAGTTAAATTAAAAGTTAAAAGGGTAATAATATAAGTCTGGGTTCACACTATCAAAGTTTTCTTTCAGAAACTCTGAGCTTATTGGTAATTGCTTTTCTTGTCTCCTCTCTCACTAAGAATAGCTTTTGTTTCATTTGTTTCTAGACATTCAATCACGTTTTACTTTCTAAGACAGATGTGTTATCTACAGGGAAATAGTTATTATACAATTGTATGTTTTTCCTTAAGCTACCAATGAGGGCAGAAACAAATGTCCAATTCATAAGCTCTGTCGTATGGCTTGTCAAAAATGGAGAATATCAATTCAATGTACATTTCCAATTCACTATGAGTAAAATATTTAAGAAGATTAACAAATTTTACCAAATAGTAATAAAAATATGAAAAATAAAACTAAAAATGGCAAATAATTTAATTTTTAATTTTTTACTTCACTCTTGGTTTTTTATTAAGTTTTCGTCTTCCTTAATAAAATTTGCTATTTGCATTGGTTGATATAAAATTAAATGATAAAATGGGTGTTTTAATTTGAGAAGAAATGGTAATGAATATAAATTGATAAGCAATTTTAATTTAAATAGTATAAAAAAAAATTTAAATGAATCAATTACATAATAATGACTAAGACGAATTGAATTTACAAATTCATCAAACAAATCAAACATTTCCAGGCCTGGCATAAGTACAAATTTTTTAAAACACATACAAATCAATCGTATAATGAGACAACACTTTTGCATGAAAATTACCAACAAAAAATTTACAATATTTTATAATTAGACAATTATACAACGAATACGACGATACTAAGAGCTTGTGATTTGGACAAATATATTTATCCGTTTTAAAGCTTTTTATAAATTTAGGCATCAATTTGCAATTTGCTGGATTTTTTTTTTTTTTTTTGAATATTTAAGTTTAAAGATATAGGATACACAGTGTACAGCTTGTTTTTCAATATAAAAAGTGTTATGTTAGTTATAAAAAGTTAAATTTATACTTTGCCAAATTTGATCTGACTTCAATTTGCTATCATCTGTAAAAAATTCGTCGCTCCAAAATTTGACGAAAGCAAGTTTGACAAAAAAAAAAAAAAAAAAAAAAAAAAAACTTGACAAAAGGAAGAATAAGAAATTCAACGGAAAAAATACTGTGTCTATAGTGAAGCGTGATAGAGTTGGATTTTGTAATACGTTCTAAAACAGCTGGATCAGCCCAATAGTCGCTCGATATCATCTCAACTAAACATCTGGGAGCATTTGGACCACAAAGCACACATAGGCGTCACGAGACAGAAAATATCTAGTTTTTTTTCTGTCTTTTTCTTCGAAAGCTGCCCTTTTGCATTTTTGTTTTGATTACGCAATTTGTGTTGATAGTAGCGGCCTGTTTTTACACATTGCCACTTCACTACCAAAAAACGGTTTCTTTCTCTTTCTTCGAAAGCTGTCTTCGCAAATGATTTGGGCATTTTTAAAACGTCACTTTTTCATCTCTTTATGATCTGTGATTTCGAAAAAAAAAATATAATATATGAGCTAACTTTAAATTTGTTTTTTATTGTACTGTTTTTGTTCTTTTTGAAATGATAAAAAACTTCAAAAATTTTAAATTCTTTTTTACTAAAACAACACTTTTCAAATTCTTGCTAAAAGAACGCTTTTGCGAAATTGACCATCAATCATTTAGTTATGTACGTTAGAGTGGGTCGATTTAGCAATCGATTTTTCGATAGCTTTTGGCATGAGGAAAAAAATTATTTTCGAGTCGGCCAAATTAAATTTTTTTTGACTTTTTCTCAACTTTTATGCAGATTTAATTTTTCTTAAATATTACTTTTCCAAGGTGAAATTGTATGCTAAAAACGACGGCGATAGCATTTTTTCAAAAAAGAGGATTTTCTTGAGGTTTTGGACAAGTTTTTGTCGAAAAATCCATTTTTTACGCCTTGATTTGTAAGTTTTTTTTAGTAGGTAGTTATTATATAAAGGTTTGTCCATATTATGAAACATTTTGCAGCATTTAGGTATTTTTTATGCCTTTTCTCTTTTTTTTCTTTCTCTCTCTCAATACAACTGCTTGTACACAAACAAAGTACAATTTTTCATACGTCTTTCCCTTTTCACTATTAAACTCAAATATTTCACAGCTAATGCTTCATCATATGGACGGGGACAATTTAAATTTGTGATTTTCTTGAACAACCGCGTATGTTGGAAAGCCATATCTTCATTCTGAGAAGAAAAGAGATTCGTTTAAAAATATAAGCTCGTTTTAAAATTATTCAAGCTACAACGTTAATAAAAACTATAAAAAAGGCTGAAATAACAAAAGTGCCATAAATATAAAGAACACAAAAGAAAAGCTACACTAATTATATATGCATATCAAAAGTCAATAAAGAGATAAACAAATAAATAAAATATTGCTCTTTTTCTTCAATAGTGACATAACTCAAAAAGAACCCATTTCGAGATAAACGCTTTAAAAGTTTTTTATTTACTCCAACCACTTAAAAAAATTGAGATACATTCCCTTCAAACGGGAAAAGTATAGAAGATAAAAGATGAATTTTATTCACAATATAAAGAAAAACAGCGATCAATTCTGCATTAGGAAATCCAAAATCTAATTTTTTTAATTATGTCACTATTTAAGTAAATGAGCAATATGTCAATACGACCGGTTGTCGTTAAAAAAAATATTGTTTTTGCAATCACTTAAGTAAATTAAAAAAAAGTAATTATTACTGAAAAAATATAAAAAACGCAGCTTTTAAATGTATTCAGACATTACAACGTAGGTACTTGTAAGTTGTTTAAAGAAACCGAATCGTCAGCAATTTAAAATTAACAAGTGGTGCATTGAGGTTTTAGTTCTATAAACTTCAATTAATAGTACGATCTCATACAAATATAAATAGATTAAAAAAACTAAGCTGGCAACACATCTTTTATTTATACAAATTTCATTTTAATCTGACATTTTAAAAAGCTGTAAACAAATCAGAACAGAAAGAAGTACTGATCGAGGAAAAGTTTTTTTTATAAAAACTGATTGGTAAAAAGGTTTAAATAAAAAACTGATCGAGAAAAAAGTTAAGCTGGAGGTCCACACCACGCGTTACTCGCTTTTTCGCTGCATACGCAGCTGTCAAAAAAGTAGAATCTGTGTAGTTATACGTAGTAAGTTACATGCACAAAAGCGTAGATGCCTTGAGGCGAAAAGTAGGTTTACTTTCTACTTTTGTAAGCGTCACAAGCAGCGTTCAAACAAATCAGCTGATTTTGACAAATTAAATTTTATTTTTACTTGTTCTGCTGCTGCATAAAAAGCGTTGCATGTAACTTGAATCGTAGAACTCAAGTAAGGTTAGAAAAGCATGCACTGCGTGGAAGCGAAAACGCGTGGTATGGACCTTTAGCTTTAACCATAGAAAACTTATCAAATAAAAACTGTTCTAAAGAAAACTGATCGCGGAAAAAGTTTTCTAAACAAAACTGATTAAGGAAGAAATTTTCTACAGAAAACTGATTTGTATAGATCAAGGAAAGTTTTCTATAAAAAACTGATTAAGAAAAAAATTTTCTATAGAAAGCTGATTAAGTAAAATTTTTCTATAGCAAATCGATCAAGGAAAATCTTTTCAATAGTTAACTAACCGAGAAAAAAATTCTTTCAAAAACCAATCGAAGAAATCGTTTTTTGTAGAAACTGATCGAGAAAAAATTTTCTATAGAAAATTGATCGAGGAAAAAGTTTTCCATAAAAAACTGATCTGTAGAAAACTGATTAAGAAAAAATTCGACAAAAAATTTTCTATGGAAAACTCATCGATAAAAATATTATCTGTAGAAAACTGAAAAAAATTTTCTATAGAAAACTGATTTAGGAAAAATTTAATAGAAAACCGATCGAGAAATGATTTTTCTATATCAAAATTATCGAGAAAAAAATTTCTTTAGTAAACCGATCAAGAAAAAGAAGCTTTCTCTAGAAAACTGACCGAGGACGAAGTTGTCTATAGAAACTGATCGACGAAAAGTTTTTCTACAGAAAACTGATTTGAATAGATCGAGGATAATGTTCTCTGTAAAAGACTAACTTAGGAAAGTTTCCTATAAACAACTGATTAAGAAAAAAATTTTCTATAGAAAGCTGATTAAGGAAATATTTTCTATAGCAAACCGATCGAGGAATAGCTTTTCAGTAGTTGACTAATCGAGAAAAAAAATTCTATCAAAAACCGATCGAAGAAATCGTTTTTTATAGAAATTAATCGAAAAAAAATTTTCTATAGAAAATTGATCGAGGAAAAGTTTTCCATAAAAAACTAGTCGAAGAATAAGTTTTCTACAGACAACTCATAGAGGAGTCCGTTTTTTACAAAAAACTGACCGAGGAAGAGGTTTTAATCGACAAAAAAATCTGAAACAAGACCGATCGATAAAAATATTATCTGTAGAAAACTGATTAAGCAAAAATTCGACAAAAAATTTTCTATGGAAGACATCGATAAAAATATTGTCTGTAGAAACCTGAAAAAAATGTTCTATAGAAAACTGATTAAGGAAAAATTTAATAGAAAACCGATCGAGAAATGATTTTTCTATATCAAAATTATCGAGAAAAAAATTTCTTTTGTAAACCGATCAAGAAAAAGAAGCTTTCCATAGAAAACTGACCGAGGACGAAGTTGTCTATAGAAACTGATCGACGAAAAATTTTTCTACAGAAAACTACAGAAGACTAACTTAGGAAAGTTTCCTATAAACAACTGATTAAGAAAAAAATTTTCTATAGAAAGCTGATTAAGGAAATATTTTCTATAGCAAACCGATCGAGGAAAAGCTTTTCAGTAGTTGACTAATCGAGAAAAAAATTCTATCAAAAACCGATCGAAGAAATCGTTTTTTATAAAAATTAATCGAGAAAAAATTTTCTATAGAAAATTGATCGAGGAAAAGTTTTTCATAAAAAACTAGTCGAGGAATAAGTTTTCTACAGACAACTGATAGAGAAATACGTTTTTTACAAAAAACTGACCGAGGAAGAGGTTTTTTTATAGTAAATGATCGACAAAAAAAAACCGAAACAAGGCAGAACGATAAAAATATTGTCTGTAGAAAATTGATTAAGAAAAAAATTCTTTTTAGGGAAAAGCTTCTATAGAAAACCGATCGAGAAAAAATTTTTCTATGGTAAAAACCGTTCGAGGTAAAAGTTTTTATACAAACAAATCGAGGAAAAACTTTTTTTATACAATTTGTTCTACATAAAGCTGATCGAGGAATAAGTATTCTATAAAAAAAAACTAATCTAGGAAGGTGTTTTTTTATAGAAAAAGGATCGATAATAAAATTTTTATGGAAACTGATCAATTAAAATATTGTCTGTATAAAACTGATTAAGAAAAAAATGTTCTATAGAAAACTGTTTTAGAAAAAATTTTCTGTAGAAAACCGATCGAGACATAATTTTTTTTATGGGAAACTTATCGACAAAAAAAATTTCTTTAGTAAACCGATCAAGAAAAAGTTTTTTACAGATAGCTGATCGAGGAAAAAGCTTTCTACAGAAAACTGACCGAGGACGAAGTGAATAAATTATATATAAAAAGGAAAAATTTAAAAAAATATATATCTATACATACGTATAAAAAAATTAAAAATAAACAAAAAAGAAAAAGAAATGTTTCTATTTTTTTCAAAAATAAAACTCGCGTGACTGATAAGCAGCTTTAGTCTGTCTTTAATTGAAATACAACAAGAGAAAAGAAGCAACAACAAAATGAGCCAAAGTAAAAAACAAAAAAAATAACATGGGCAATTTTTATATGCACAAAATACTTAAAAAATTTCCAAGCAAAAAAACAAAGAATTTTATTATTAAATTTAAAAAAAAAACCGAAACATGCGTCCCACAAACTTAAATAAAAATCTTTTTAAATCAATAGAATTATGGAAAACATTCACATAATTTTAAGAATGATTAACAGAGATTATCCCAAGTTCCACTTCATACTTACATACATATAGCTCATTTGCTGCAACGTCGTCATAACTCAAAAACTACATTGCAAAGCAGCTGCATAAAAGAGTTTTTAGATTAGATTCTGAAAAGGCAGTAAACACAATTTCTTCAAGAGATTTCTTCTAAAGATCCTATCCAACACTAGTGGTGTAGGGAATATATTTTAAAAGGTGGAGTACCAACATTTTAAAACTTTATTAAGGGAAGATACTTGTATGGGAATTATGTAAAATCCTAAGTCGGTTTAAACAATTTTGAATGGCAAACAAACAAATTTAAAGTAAAGGAATTGTTTTCATTAGCATTGCTGATAAGTTCCAAAACATCAGAATACTTTGCAGTCAAAGTCATAAATGTATCATAAAGTTTAAAAAAACACAGTTTGCTTATTGTATGCGCATCGTAATTTTATTGGTCCACTTTTGGACAGATGTGGAAAATATTTAAATGAGCACCTGCCATATGAACTTATCTGATGGTGAATCTCAACCGCTGGGTAACAAAAAATGTGTTTACCCAACCACGTCTGACTGTGAGAGGAACCAGCACATACAGGTAGCAATGTGTATGCATAATATGGCTTAGGAGCTGGAGCTATGTAACCTCCGCTGTTTTTAAAAATATATATCAGCAGCATCTATTGGTTAGCAATATCACTTAGGAATGATCCGTCCCTCAGGCCGACATCTCTTAAGCCTGCTCCGAATCTTCCTTCCAGCGCCTTTAGGTTTCAACCACAACCACCGCATTATCCCCGAAAGTATTTTTTGAACAAAAAGGAAGAACTTCCCGCGAAGACAGTCATTCTTAAAGACAGAAAGCGTTTTCCGCAAGAAGTATACTTTCGGAGGCCTCAACAAATTGTCAGTATGGTGCCCCTTGTGGCAGGCTACTGACCTCCGTGGAACTAGATATGATGTCTGGTCAGTTGCGATCTCAAGAGATCATATGGATCTTTTTGGATATGTCATGATAAGATTTTTTGCCGTAGGATGTTACACCCCGCAGGTAAAATATCTTTTAGATGGAATTTCGATAAGCCCCCGGGGGTCACTTTGTAAAATTCTACGCGGTTGCATTGTAGAGTTGCTTTTAAGCTGACGTTTTGGAACTCAGCCAATATTAAGACAATGACTATACTTTTTTAATAACAATAAGTGACAAAAACAAATTTTGCACAGAACGTCAAACCGGCAAAGGCGTCAGGTAGCGAGGTAATAAATGTAATTTTATAAAAAAAATTCCAGCAAACAGCTTGAATAACTTGCCCTGATAATAAAAAATATTGTTAATATATTTATTGAATTTGTTGTTTTTTGCAACAAACTTTATTGTATACAAACAAATAATAACATTAAAAAAATGAAAAAATAAATAGAAATTGATTAAATATTTTTTTATAACTGTAAATAGTTTTATTAATTAAAACAAATGGTGCAATTACAAATAAATGTATTTAGGAAAACTACAAAGCAACAACAGTTTTTTTTATATAGAAATATGTATTTAATATGAATTGGGAATTAAAATTGATGTTTTGTTATAGAAAAGTAAATAAATGAGAACCGTATTTGTGTGTGTGTTAAAAAAATGTTTAAACTAAAAAATGAATTAATTATATTTTTTTTTCCTTTGCATGCAAATGTTAAATAATTTATGTTAAATTTGTTTGTTATACAATTTAATTGCAATTGCACATAATTTTGCAAAAATATTTAATAGGGAAATTAAAAATTAATTAAAAAAAAAAAAAAATAAGAGATACTATTTTTTTAATTATATTGACAATACTGAGCAACCATATACATAGTTAAATTAAAAGTTAAAAGGGTAATAATATAAGTCTGGGTTCACACTATCAAAGTTTTCTTTCAGAAATTCTGAGCTTATTGGTAATTGCTTTTCTTGTCTCCTCTCTCACTAAGAATAGCTTTTGTTTCATTTGTTTCTAGACATTCAATCACGTTTAACTTTCTAAGACAGATGTGTTATCTACAGGGAAACAGTTAGTATACAATTGTATGTTTTTTCTTAAGCTACCAATGAGGGCAGAAACAAATGTCCAATTCACAATCTCTGTCGTTTGGCTTGTCAAAAATGGAGAATATCAATTCAATGTACATTTTCAATTCACTATGAGTAAAATATTTAAGAAGATTAACAAATTTTACCAAATAGTAAAAAAAATATGAAAAAAAAAACTAAAAAAGGCAAATAATTTAATTTTTAATTTTTTACTTCACTCTTGGTTTTTTATTAAGTTTTCGTCTTCCTTAATAAAATTTGCTATTTGCATTGGTTGATATAAAATTAAATGATAAAATGGGTGTTTTAATTTGAGAAGAAATGGTAATGAATATAAATTGATAAGCAATTTTAATTTAAATAGTATAAAAAAAAATTTAAATGAATCAATTACATAATAATGACTAAGACGAATTGAATTTGCAAATTCATCAAACAAATCAAACATTTCCAGGCCTGGCATAAGTACAAATTTTTTAAAACACATAAAAATCAATCGTATAATAAGACAACACTTTTGTATGAAAATTACCAACAAAAAATTTACAATATTGGATAATTAGACAATTATACAACGAATACGACGATACTAAGAGCTTGTGATTTGGACAAATATATTTATCCGTTTTAAAGCTTTTTATAAATTTAGGCATCAATTTGCAATTTGCTGCATTTTTGTTTTGAATATTTAAGTTTAAAGATATAGGATATACAGTGTACAGCTTGTTTTCCAATATAAAAAGTGTTATGTTAGTTATAAAAAGTTAAATTTATACTTTGCCAAATTTGATCCGACTTCAATTTGCTATCATCTGTAAAAAATTCGTCGCTCCAAAATTTGACGAAAGCAAGTTTGACAAAAAAAAAAAAAAAAAAAAAAAAAAAAAAAACCCCCCGACAAAAGGAAGAATAAGAAATTCAACGGAAAAATGCTGTGTCTATAGTGAAGCGTGATAGAGTTGGATTTTGTAATACGTTCTAAAACAGCTGGATCAGCCCAATAGTCGCTCGATATCTTCTCAACTAAACATCTGGGAGCATTTGGACCACAGAGCACACAGAGGCGTCACGAGACAGAAAATATTTAGTTTTTTTCTGTCTTTTTCGTCGAAAGCTGCCCTTTTGCATTTTTGTTTTGAATACGCAATTTGTGTTGATAGTAGCGGCCTGTTTTTACACATTGCCACTTCACTACCAAAAAACGGTTTCTTTCTCTTTCTTCGAAAGCTGCCCTCGCAAATGATTTGGGCATTTTTAATACGTCACTTTTTTCATCTCTTTATGCTCTGTGATTTCGAAAAAAAAAATATAAGCAGCAAGCAGTCTCTAAAGAAAATTCTGCACGAAGAGTGGCCAAAAATATCCACTTAGCTAACTTTAAATTTGTTTTTTATTGTACTGTTTTTGTTCTTTTTGAAATGATAATAAACTTCAAAAATTTCAAATTCTTTTTTACTAAAATAACACTTTTCAAATTCTTGCTAAAAAAACGCTTTTGCGAAATTAAGTCTTTGTGCCCATCAATCATTTAGTTATGTACGTTAGAGTGGGTCGATTCAGCAATCGATTTTTCGATAGCTTTTGGCATGAGGAAAAAATTTATTTTCGAGTCTGGCAAATTAAATTTTTTTTGACTTTTTCTCAACTTTCATGCTTAAGGTTTTTTTAGTAGGTTATAAAAAAAATCGGCTGATTTAATTTTTCTTAAATATTACTTTTCCAAGGTGAAATTGTATGCTTAAAACGATGGCGATAGCATTTTTTTCTTGAGGTTTTGGACAAGTTTTTGTCGAAAAATTCATTTTTTACGCCTTGATTTTTAAGTTTTTTAGTAGGTAGTTATTATATAAAGGTTTGTCCATATTATGAAACATTTTGCAGCATTTAGGTATTTTTTATGCCTTTTCTCTTTTTTCTTTTTTCTCTCGATATAACTGCTTGTACACAAACAAAGTACAATTTTTCATACGTCTTTCCCTTTTCACTATTAAACTCAAATGTTTCACAGCTAATGTTTCATCATATGGACGGGGACAATTTAAATTTGTGATTTTCTTGAACAACCGCGTATGTTCGAAAGCCATATCTTCATTCTGAGAAGAAAAGAGATTCGTTTAAAAATATAAGCTCGTTTTAAAATTATTCAAGTTACAACGTTAATAAAAGTTGTAAAAAAGGCTGAAATAACAAAAGTGCCATAAATATAAAGAACACAAAAGAAAAGCTACACTAATTATATATGCATATCAAAAGTCAATAAAGAGACAAACAAATAAATAAAATATTGCTCTTTTTCTTCAATAGTGACATAACTCAAAAAGAACCCATTTCGAAATAAACGCTTTAAAAGTTTTTTATTTACTCCAACCACTTAAAAAAATTGAGATACATTCCCTTCAAACGGGAAAAGTATAGAAGATAAAAGATGAATTTTTATCACAATATAAAGAAAAACAATAAATTAAAAAAAAGTAATTATTACTGAAAAAATATAAAAAACGCAGCTTTTAAATGTATTCAGACATTACAACGTAGGTACTTGTAAATTGTTTAAAGAAACCGAATCGTCATCAATTTAAAAGTAACAAGGGGTGCATTGAGGTTTTAGTTATATAAACTTCAATTAATAGTACGATCTCATACAAATATAAATAGATTAAAAAAACTAAGCTGGCAACACATCTTTTATTTATACAAATTTCATTTTAATCTGACATTTTAAAAAGCTGTAAACAAATCAAAACAGAAAGAAGTACTGATCGAGGAAAAGTTTTTTTTATAAAAACTGATTGGTAAAAAGGTTTAAATAAAAAACTGATCGAGAAAAAAGTTAACTATAGAAAACTTATCAAATAAAAACTGTTATAAAGAAAACTGATCGCGGAAAAAGTTTTCTAAAGAAAACTGATTAAGGAAGAAATTTTCTACAGAAAACTGATTTGTATAGATCGAGGAAAGTTTCCTATAAAAAACTGATTAAGAAAAAAATTTTCTATAGAAAGCTGATTAAGTTAAATTTTTCTATAGCAAATCGATCAAGGAAAAGCTTTTAAATAGTTAACTAACCGAGAAAAAAAATTCTTTCAAAAACCAATCGAAGAAATCGTTTTTTGTAGAAACTGATCGAGAAAAAAATTTCTATAGAAAATTGATCGAGGAAAAAGTTTTCCATAAAAAACTGATCTGTAGAAAACTGATTAAGAAAAAATTCGACAAAAAATTTTCTATGGAAAACTCATCGATAAAAATATTGTCTGTAGAAAACTGAAAAAAATGTTCTATAGAAAACTGATTTAGGAAAAATTAAATAGAAAACCGATCGAGAAATGATTTTTCTATATCAAAATTATCGAGAAAAAAATTTCTTTAGTAAACCGATCAAGAAAAAGAAGCTTTCTCTAGAAAACTGACCGAGGACGAAGTTGTCTATAGAAACTGATCGACGAAAAATTTTTCTACAGAAAACTGATTTGAATAGATCGAGGATAATGTTCTCTGTAGAATGTAGTAATGTTCTATAGAAAATTGATCGAGGAAAAGTTTTCCATAAAAAACTAGTCGAAGAATAAGTTTTCTACAGTCAACTCATAGAGGAGTCCGTTTTTTAGAAAAAACTGACCGAGGAAGAGGTTTTAAATAGAAAAATAATCGACAAAAAAATCTGAAACAAGACCGATCGATAAAAATATTATCTGTAGAAAACTGATTAAGAAAAAATTCGACAAAAAATTTTCTATGGAAGACATCGATAAAAATATTGTCTGTAGAAACCTGAAAAAAATGTTCTATAGAAAACTGATTAAGGAAAAATTTAATAGAAAACCGATCGAGAAATGATTTTTCTATATCAAAATTATCGAGAAAAAAATTTCTTTAGTAAACCGATCAAGAAAAAGAAGCTTTCTCTAGAAAACTGACCGAGGACGAAGTTGTCTATAGAAACTGATCGACGAAAAATTTTTCTACAGAAAACTACAGAAGACTAACTGATTAAGAAAAAAATTTTCTATAGAAAGCTGGTTAAGGAAATATTTTCTATAGCAAACCGATCAAGGAAAAGCTTTTCAGTAGTTGACTAATCGAGAAAAAAATTCTATTAAAAACCGATCGAAGAAATCGTTTTTTATAGAAATTAATCGAGAAAAAATTTTCTATAGAAAATTGATCGAGGAAAAGTTTTTCATAAAAAACTAGTCGAGGAATAAGTTTTCTACAGACAGCTGATAGAGAAATACGTTTTTTACAAAAAACTGACCGAGGAAGATGTTTTTTTATAGTAAAATGATCGACAAAAAATCTGAAACAGGGCCGATCGATAAAAATATTGTCTGTAGAAAACTGATTAAGAAAAAAATTCTTTTTAGGGAAAAGCTTCTATAGAAAACCGATCGAGAAAAAATTTTTCTATGGTAAAAACCGTTCGAGGTAAAAGTTTTTATACAAACAAATCGAGGAAAAACTTTTTTTATACAATTTGTTCTACATAAAGCTGATCGAGGAATAAGTTTTTTATAAAAAAAAACTAATCAAGGAAGGAGTTTTTTATAGAAAACGGATCAACAAAAAAATTTTCTGTAGAAAACTGATTAAGAAAAAAGGTTCTATAGAAAACTGAAAACCGATCGAGAAAAATTTTTCTTTGGTAAAAGCCGATCGAGGTAAAAGTTTTTTATACAAACTAATCGAGGAAAAACTTTTTTTAATACAATTTTTTCTACATAAAGCTGATCGAGGAAGAAGTATTCTATAAAAAAAAACTAATCTAGGAAGGTGTTTTTTTATAGAAAAAGGATCGATAATAAAATTTTTATGGAAACTGATCAATTAAAATATTGTCTGTATAAAACTGATTAAGAAAAAAATGTTCTATAGAAAACTGTTTTAGAAAAAATTTTCTGTAGAAAACCGATCGAGACATAATTTTTTTTATGGGAAACTTATCGACAAAAAAAATTTCTTTAGTAAACCGATCAAGAAAAAGTTTTTTACAGATAGCTGATCGAGGAAAAAGCTTTCTACAGAAAACTGACCGAGGACGAAGTTGTCTATAGATTCGACTGATCGACGAAAAATTTTTCTAGAGAAAACCGAACTTTCTCGTTCAGATTTCTATAAAAATCTGTCTGAAGAACCAAAAATCGAAAGGTAAAGTTACTTTACAGTACTTTTTGAGGAAAAATTAAGTTTTACGAAACTATATATAAGGCCAAGGTGAAATAATGATCCGATTTGCAGCATGCACTACTTAAAAATTAGTGTTGTGGTTATTTTATGGACCTGATTATGGTTTCTAATCAAAATTTTTATATTTTAATCAAGCTGAAGTTCATAAAACCTAATTTTCATCAAATAATTTCAATGAGGAAAGGAATTTTAGAACATGAAATCTTGACTGCTCCAGGGATCGAACTCACTCACAAGGTTGATTTGGACTTCAGGAGGAATTCTTGACAAAAAAGTATGAAAAAACAGAAGTTAGATTGATGTTTGACTCTTGACTGCTCTCCGTCGTCAATGGCAGTGAGGGTAAAACGCCAAATATTTCTAGAGATAAACGCCTGTATTCATAAAATTTTTTTATATTTAATAAATGTTTAAAAAACTAATTTTGTATGAAAATTTGTCTTAATAAACGTTTGTTTGATTTAAAAATCGTTTATGAATACGGGGGAAAGTGTGATTACTATTGAAACATCTCAAATCAACCTGTCCGTGAGTTCGATCCCTGGAGTAGGCAAGAATGTAAAGTTATAAATTAATTTTAATATATTTCATGTTGTTAAATTTAAATAATGTAATGAAAATTAGATTTGATGAAAATATGTGTTTTCTTAATATTTTTAAAAATCTTTTTCTGAATGAAATCCTAAATAAAGAAAATAAATTAAGGAAAAATAACCCTTTTAGAAAAAAATGTGGACCTATTACGGTGTTTCTGTCAATATATTTTTTTTTTTACATAAATTTCTAGTTTCAAAGTTTTAATAGCAGGAGGGACGATTATTCAAATTTTAATTTAATTTATTAAATTAATAGTTAACAACAATTTGTTCAATGTATAGCTGTCATTAATCTTTAACAGCTTTTAAATTTTATAAACAATTTAATTTAAATAATTTTCTAACTGCATTTGTGATTATTAAAACAAAAAAAGAAAAATTATTTCAGTAGAACTCAATTTATAAAAACAAACTTTTTTTCCAACATTTATAATAAATAATAATTGTAAAAAGTGAAATTATATAAATTGCAATAGTAATTACAATTATAAATAAAATGAATATAGTTTTTTTTTTATTTGACCCACAACGTTTCTAAAAAAAGTGTGTCTAATTGCTTTTGAGCATTTCCGCTTGAACTTCAAGCGCATCACTAATTTATATCTTTTAATTAAAAAATTATATAAAAAAAATATATAATTTATTATATTAGAATAAATTGAACACCTTTTTTTATCATGGAAAATATGGGTGCTTTTAAGCAGCAATGAATCGACCAGGAATAAAACTTTTTTTAATATTTCGTTAAGTTAACGGTTAATTTGAGCTTGCATTTATTTTTTAAAAAAAAAAAAACATTTATTAAAAATAGTTGATGAAAATTTGACTATAAAAGCAAAGATTCGACAAACAACATTGACATTTGTAAGAGAAACGTGAAATGAATTTTTTTTATAAAATAAATAATAAAATAACAGCAACAAATTTATTCAAGTTCAAAGTTTCGTTTTCTTTAAATATATTTTATACACAAAGAAGACAAACAAAGTCAAACAGTTGTTCTAAAAAAGAAATGAAACAAAAAAAAAAAAAAAAATACTAAAAAAAAATATTAGTTGAGTTCAGTGTTTGGTGCAAATGGACGAAAATGCAAAATATTGTAGCTCTTTTGTAAATTCAGCAACAACAACAAAAAGAGTTTCCGTTAGATCTCATAACACAGAAAAAAATCAAAATGATTTTAATAAAAAAATTTGTGATATATATTAAAAAATTATTAAATTTGCACCAGTTAACAACTTAATAGTATCAATTAAACGTTAAATTTACGTGATTTAACGTTTAATTCACTTGATTAAATTTTTAACTAAAACTAATTTTATTTTGGTTTACTGCTTCAACTGGGGAAAAATTTTTGTGATTTTTTTTTTGTGAAAATTTGATATTTTACACATGATGAAATAAACAGGTGGCAGCACTACGCCAGATGACGATTTTTTGCTCTTGCATTGTTTGTCTAGGTTTATGTCAAAGTTTTGTATATGTTTACAAAAAGTCCACGTTTTGTGCTGTGATTTTTGTTTTTTATTAAAGTTTTTGATAATTTTGGTAAAATATTGACCATAATTAAATAAAAATTGGCTAAAAATTTATTTATTTTATCACGTTCAGCGGCACGCTTTGATTTTTGTTTGATGTATTTTTTGACGTAGACGGTTATGTAATTTCCATTTTTGTTGTAATGTTGTATTTGTTGCCGTAACGATGCCACCTGCTTATTCCACCATGATTTTACAAGACCATTTAAACAAAACACTGAACACCTCTAGACTTTTATTTACACAAACACCGCAAAAATAAAATGAAAATAAAACATAAAGAAATGCTCTCACATTAATTTGAAACAAAAAACAAAAACATCTTTGGCAGACATTAACAAAAAATTATTTATTTTAACAAAATAAAATTCCTATTGATTTTTGGCCTACAGCCAAAAAAGTAAATGAGAAAGTTAAAAAATACTCATCTTTATAAATGAGATAACAGAAAGAAATAATTATTGTTGCAGGAAAAGAGATTAATAACAACCGGTAAAATTACAAAAAAAAAAAAGAAAATAAACAAAACATCATGTGAGATAAAGAGAATAAAAGAAAATCTTAAATAATTATGAAACATACATAAAGAAAAATCTTTGTACTCAAGAAATACTTTGTTTATTGTATAACAGTTTAACATTCGTTATACACGTGGCAGTTCACTACCGGGGTTACGAAGGACATTTTATAAAGCGTATATATCAAAATAATATTAAGTGTATTCATCGATCTAGTGAAATGTCAAAGAGGAAAAAGTTACCTCAAGAAAACGTCTCGAATTTTCTATAGAAAACATTTTGATGATTAACCGCCTAAAGCAAAAAAAAATTAAAATTCACATTAGTTAACCCATTTGCTGGGATTAATGTGTTGATTAACTAGTGTGAACTTGAACTTTTTTTGCATAAGGGGGTAAGTTTTTCCTTAAAATATAGTCAATTATTAAGTTAAAAAAACCGTCGATGATTCAGTTCTTTCTAAAATAAACTAATTGATGATAAGGTTTTTTATATAGAAAACTGTTTAATGATTAATTGCCTCGCCCACAATGTCGACAGTATTTACATTGAAAACAAAAACAAATTTTAGATTTTTATCATTGTTTTTAATATAAATATACGAACGAAATGTGCTTGCCGACATTGTGAGCCGGCCTCCATTAATTTTTTAACATTTTCCCCTCAATGGGGATAAAATTAACAACCGGGCTCCATTTTCAACATACTTGCCCTTTATCGCCATACCTTAACGGGGCTCTCCTTCAAATATTGCGGTTTAATGAAATTCTTAAATTTGGTCCCTGCAGCGCTTAGGATGCCCCTAGATGGGTCATATGTATGACCAACGTGACTTTATTTTTCATTTTAATCATTTATTTCTAACATACTTACCCGCTATCTCCATTCCTTAAGGGGGCTCCCATGCAAAAAAGTCAATACAGATTAGACATATATTGAAGAAAAAGCCACATAACTGCCAAGGAATCGCCCCAGGGTGATAAATGTATAACCGACCTCCATTAGTTTTTTGTTCTTAACATTTTCTTAAAACATACTTGCCATTATACCCCTTAGAGGTGCTCCCATACAAATATGGCCGTTTAATAAAATTCTTCATTTTGGCCCCTGCATTCTATAAGGGGGCTCCCATACAAAATGTATATTGAAAAAAAATCCCATAAATGCCCAGGAGCCGTCCCTAGTAAGATAAAATGTATGACCGACCTCAATTAGTTCTTTGTCCTTAACATATTCTTGAGACATACTTGTCCCTTACCACCACTTTTTTGGGGGCTCCCATTAAAATATTGCGTTTTGTGAAATTCATAAATTGATTAAAATTTTTCGACTTTTGTGAATAAAATCAAAAGTTGGTAACAGATTGTAATCAATTATGGCTTGTTTTGTTTGCAGCTTCGTTTTTTATATGTCTGCAAATATTTTTATTTTTATTTTATGAATTTTTAAAAAAACAAAAATTTCGAAATTTAGATAAAAATAATTTGTTTTTTTTTTTTAAATTATGTTTCAAAAACGATTCCTCATATAAGAAAAAAGTTTTACTTTTCTTAAAGAAAATTTTATTTCGGAATTTCGGTAAACTGAACCGTTTTTGAGTCACGCGAATGTATGTTGTGCAACCTCCTCCAATCTAAAAAAACGGCGAGCACCACTGGATTCAGCGTACGCGAATTATGTTAAAACGCCATGTGCCCCGGCTTGTCTGTTTTTGCAACTAGCATAGTGTAATTAACTTTTCATTTTAAGAATTAAGTTTTCTAGAGAAAACTATTCAATTATGTTTTTAGTGGAAAATAATCGATAATTAAGGTTTTTATATAAAACTGTTTAATGAATAATCTTTTTATAAACTTCGGTTTGAAAATTAAGTTTTCTTTACAAAAATGTTCGACAGTTAATTTTTCTGTATACAACTGTTGAATGACTAAGTTTTTTTTTTAAAACAGTTCGATAATTAAGTTTTTTACAGAAACCTTTTCCATTACTACATTACAAAGTTTTTTAAAGAAAACTATTCGATGATAAAGTTTTCTATTAGAAAACTGTTGGACGCTTAAATTTTTTGTATATAATTGCTGTATGAATAATTTTTCTTATAGGAAACTCTTCGATCAAAAAGTTTTCAAACAAAATGAAACTTTTCTTAAATTTAGTTTTCTTTTTAACGAAAAAGATTTGATGAATACATTTTCTTTACAAAACTGTTTTAAGATTAAAAGAAAAACTGTTCGATGATCACGTTTTTTATAGAAAACTTTTCGACGATTATTGTTTTTATAAAAAACTGTTCCAGGATTAAATTCTCTACAGAAAACTGTTCGCTGATTAGGTTTTCTATAGAAAGATAACTTTTCTAATAGGAAAATGTTCGATAATTAAATTTTTATAAAAGAAGGAAAAAAATAACATTTTTTTTAAGAAATTGTTGTATGAAGTTTTCTAACAAATAAATAAAACTTTTCGATGATCACGTTTATTTTATAGAAAACTGTACGACGTTTTAGTTCTTTTTTAAAAAAATTGACTGATGATTAAGTTTTAAGTCGAAAATGGTCGATTATTAAGATTTTAACAAAAAAAAAAAAAAAAATCGATAATTAAGTTAAAAAAACTCATGTTTTATTTGAAGTTGGACGAATAAGTTTCACATAAAAAAACTGTTCGATGATCACGTTTTCTACAGAAAACTGTTCGACGATTTAGGATTCCGCTCGATTATTAATTTTTCTTTAAAAACCTGTTCGATGATTATCTTTTCTGTAGAAAACAGTTCCTTGAAAAAAGTTTAAAATGAAAAACTCTTCGTTAAGCAAGTTGAGCAAACTCGAAAAAGTGTTGCCATAAAACAAAAACTGAATAACAAACGAGAAGTGTGACCATTATAAAGAAACTTATTTGTCAACGTAATTATCATAAGAAATAGTTCATTAAATCAAATTTTCTCAAGCTTTTCATTATAAATCAAATTGACAAACAAATAAGGACTTTCGCCTTTTATTTAAATTTATTTCATTTAACACCTTTTTTTAACAAAGAAAATTAATGTCATCATAATTATTTAAAAAAAAATACTTATAAGTCACAAAAAACTCTTAAAATAACACATTTTTTCTTATTCTATTTTCAGAGAGTGTGAAAATTTTTAAATAAAGAAAAAAAGAAAAAATATATAAAATACAAATAAAACAATTTGTAAAGTGTGTGAATTAAAATCATTCGCATTTTTTAAGGTTTAATGAAATTTGTGTGAAATTGTAAATTAAATAAAAGGTGTTAAATTCTATGAACAACAAAATATTGTAGTGGCAACAACCGAAAAATTACCGTGTCAACATTTCATTATTTTTATTCGTCTTAAATTTCATTGGAAATCATGGTGCTATTTTGTTTTGCTTGAGTGGCTTAATTCCATCATTGCAAAAAGTCTACTTTTAATACAACCCAGCAAAAACTTTACTTACAATCCTACTTTTAATGACTTCAAGAATTCATTACTTTGTAGCTTTATTCGCCACTTTTTGGATTATTAGTTATATATTAAATAATAACTTTATTATTATATCTTAAATATACAGAAAAATTTATACTTTCATTATGACAATAAAAATGTTATTATAGTCATAAAACATAGTTTTTTAATGCAAAAACTACACTGCACCGGTAGACTAGCTGGTAGAGAGCTAGTCTATGAGCACCGAGGTTGCGGGATCAAATCCCGCCAGAGACAGAAAAAAAAATAAAAAATAAAATAAAGTAAAATAGAATAGAATAAGAAAAAATAAAAATAAAATAATTAAAAAAAAACAAAAAAATTAAAAATTTTTTACTTTTTTGACTTTGTGTAACTATATATGTATTTTTATAAAAATTTTAAGTATAAAAAAAACATATTATTTTTTAGATTATAATAGGCTAAATTATAAAGGATTACTTTTGGGACATCTCGAACAAAAATAAGTACTTCTTCTAGTAGAAAAATAAGTAGTCTGTTCGTCAAGTTCTCATTATTTTTCTGCTTATTTTGTAAGCAAAGTTTTTGCTGGGAATATAAGGTAAGTTTAACTTTTTTTTAAATGTGTTGGTATTTCCATTGTAATTGCCTAAAGGGTGTTTTTTTTTAGCAGCATGAGAACTTAAAGTGATAGACAAGAGACAGAAATATTGTAGGAATCAAATTATTTTTGTTATAATCTGGTAGATAATTTCATGGCATTTATATTTTAAATACGATTTTCGGAATATGACCGCCGCGGCTTCGAGGTGCATGGTTCATTCGTTCAGTCAAAGATTGGACTGCTTTTTCCAATAAATTTGGCCGTATGTCGTCAATGGTGGCTTGAATATGGTGAAATATTTAAAAGTCATCCTTAGGGGTTAAATCGCACGTAATAGGGAGCTAGTGAGTAGGTTTACTTTTGGAAATAAGGCTGTTCTCATGCAGCTAAAAAAAAACACGCGATACTTGCACTTTTCTTTTCTTCACCATTATCTTGTTAAAATAGTTACAAAATTAATTTTTCATAACATTTCAGAAATTTACATAAGATTTTGAACTTTACTTGACCAGATTATCGCCAATTTGTTTTTTTTTTTTGCATTGTGTATTTTATTTTTGCTGACGTCAAAGTGTTTGATGTGATTTAATTGTATAATTTAGAAAGCTTTTTTAATGACAAATTTGCTTATCAAACAAATTATTGCCATTCAATATAACTTAAGGTTTTTTTAAGGAACAAAACCTTTAATAGAAAGCGAATGAATATTTTTTTTTTAATTTGTGCAGTCAATATATTTTTAAAGCCTTCATTGTATAGAAGAAAAAAGAAAACTCGATGTAGAATTTGAATACTAAAAACTTTAAATGAATTGAAATTTTAATAGAAAACTTGTGGAAGAAGAATTTTTTTTTAAGAAATTCTGTCAATAAAGAACTTTTTTATAGAAAACTAATAGAAAAAAATTTTCAATAGAGAACTTGACAATTTTTTTTATTTTACAGAAATCAATGCTTGGCCAACATATTCTACAGAAAACTTTTTTAACTTTCTGCGGAAAATTTATCTAAATCTAGTATTTTTCCAAAAAAAAAATCGACAATTAGCTTTAAAAAACTTATCGAACAACGAATTTTCTACACAAAATTCTTTAAATAACAAATCGACATCGTCAAGCATGAAATTTTAAATAGAAAACTCGTTGAACAAAAAATTTTCTTTAGCAAACTAATCGAGCCACTAAATTTGCTAAAGAAAATTAGCCAAACAACAACTTTTTTATAGAAACTCGTTAAACAAAAAAATGTTCTATAGAAAACTCGTTGAACATCAAATTTCCTATAGAAAACTCGTAAAACAAAAGATTTTTTTAAGAACAACTCTTAAGGGGAGAAAATTTCTTTGCGAAAATTAGTTGAAGAAAAAACTTGTTTAATAAACAAGTTTTTTGTTCAAAACTCTTCAAACAACAATTTTTGTTTAGAAAACATGTTCTCCACAAAACTTTAAAAAGAAAACTTGTTAAATAAAAAATTTTCATTAGAAAACTAATCGAGCAAAAAATTTGCTACAGAAAACTCGTTTAACGGAAGATGTTCTAAAGCAAACTCGTCGAAAATCAAACGTCCCACAGGAAATACAAGAATCTTTTTTGGAGAAAAAAATTTCTGTAACTTTTCAAAACTTTACAAACAATTAATTTTCTATAAAAAACTAGTCAAGCAAATAAATTTAAATAGAAAACATTTTCTTTCGAAAACAAATCAAGCAAAAAAAATTGTTATAAAAAACTCGTCGAACAAACAAATTTTTTATAGAAAACGCGTTTAACAAAATATTTTTTTTAAAAACAACTAATTTAACAAAAAAAAAATTATAGAAAACTCGTCGAATACTAAATTTTCTATAGAAAACTCATCAAACAACAAAGGTTCTATAGAATGCTCTTTGAACATCAAGTTTCTTATAGACAACTTGTCAAACACTTTTCAACGTTAAAGAACAAATTTTTTTCTAAAACTTTTTAAACAGCAAATTTCTTATAAAAAGCTCGTCGAACATCAAATTTTTTTTATACAAAACTTTTCTACAGAAAACTTGTCAAAGAACAAATTTTCTTAAAAAAAACTCGTCGAACATTACATTTTTTAGAATATTCGTCGAACATCCCATTTTTATAGACAACTCGTCAAACAACAATTTTTTTTAAAGGAAACTCGTAAAAGAAGAAAATTTCTTTAGAAAATTCGTAAAAGAACATTTTTTTTATAGAAACTCTTTAAAGAATAAATTTTCAATTAAAAGTTTTAAAACAATAAACTTTTAATAGAAAACTCGTCAAACAACAAATCTTGTAAAGAAAACTCGTCAAATGTTTTTATAGAAACCTTGTCTACAGAAAACTTTTAATGAACAAGTTTTCTTAAGAAAACCCTCAAACAACTAATTGCTTAAAGAAAACTCGTTTAAAAATATTTTATTAAGAACACTCGTCGAACAACAAATTGCACATAGAAAACTCGCCAAACCAAAAATTGTCTACAAAAAACTTGTCACTCAAAAAATTACTATTAAAAACTTGACAAGCAAACAAATTTTCTATAGAAAATTTTTCAAAAAAAACAAACAAATTCTATAGAAAACACTTCAAATAACATATTTTGTAAAGGTTTAAACGCTGGTTTAGTTAAACTAAACTTTTATTTATATGTAGTTTAAGCTCAACAGCTGTAAATCAGTGTTTTGTATATTTGATTTAGTTTAAAAAATTATATTGTGGCACACAGAAAAAATTATTGCTGAATTATTTTCAAACAAACGCTTGTTTGAAATTTTTTTTAATTTCTACAAATTTTTTTACTGATTCAATTAATATTTTTGTTTGATTTTTATTTTAGCCAACAGAAATGTTGACAACTATTCAAAAATATAATAAACGCGTTATTGGCTTCTAGTTTTCATAATTTTGTATGAAATATTTAACGCTCTTTATTGTTGTCGTGTTTTTGCATTTTTTTATTTGACCGTAAGCAACACTTATTTATGTGAAATATAAGAACAACAAAAAAAAAAACACATACAGTCTATTTTTGGACGCTTTGAAAAGGTACAACTATAAGAAAGATGATAAAATAGCGGGGCGAGGTTTGAAGTAAAAAACAACAAAAACAATAATAGGTAAAAAAACGTTTCACTCTTTTTAAACAACAACAACATTAGAAGAAACAAAATAAATTTTTTGTTGGTTTCAAAGTTGGTAAAAAAGAATGAAAAACAAAATCCCGTATTCAATTTTTTAAAAATGTTTAGTTAAATACCTACATCAAATAAAAGAAATAAAATGATGACGAAAAACATGTCGAGTCGGTCTGCCGCCAAGGAAAGGATACAGAACAGTGAGTGAAGAAGAAAAACATTGTTTGAACAAACAAGACTTGGTGCAAAAATTATTCCAACAAAAAAATGTGTCTCAAAGCCAGCCGGCGCCGCTCTGCTCTGCCTTCATCTACTTCTACAGTGCTTGCTTGTGTGCGCGTCATTGCTTGTGCAAAAACTTTTTTGTTTGATTCAGCAAAATTATTTGTTTGAAATTTATATGATTTTCAGTAAACTATTTGTTTGATTCAGTTAAATTATTTGTTTGAAAAAATCAGTGTTTTTTTTCAATAAACGAAATGCAAATAAATTGTTTGAATATGCAAATTTGTTCGTAGGACCGACTTCAGACAAAAAATGTTTTGATTCCACAAATTTTTTGTTTGAATTCGAAAAATAATTTTTTCTGTGCAACACTACGATAAAAGTTGTTAAGTTAATGGGGTTTGTACTGGTTGCCTAAACGACCTATTTTATGCGTTAAGAGATGGTTTATATGTTAACTGATTTATACATTTGCAAGCTTAAACACATTTTAAACCAAAAGAGAAAGTTTAACTTGCACTGATTTATTAGCCCTTAGAGCTTATTAAGAGAACCGTTCTCTGAAATTAAAACCAACCAATTAAGTGTTTGTCATAAAACTGTTAGGGGTTAAATATTTCTTGCCCCCAGCAAATAACAATATAGTAAACAAGAGCAATTACCATTTTGGCAACACCGACAGCAACAACAAAAAAGCAAGCCACATTAGATATAAACTCATGCTTCCCATAAAACAAACAACAATTTGAGAAACCACGCAACAATGTACATAATACCTTCAACGCACTGGCAAAACAAATAAACAATAATTGCTGGTTGCAACCATTTGAAATGCAACGATTACCATCGTCTTCGTTGTCTTATTTAAGATATTTTTGACTGTTTTTTATGGCTTTCTGTCATTCTACACGTGAGCACAAGACAACGACAACAACAAAACCATTTGCATTAACAACAATTTGCATGATTTAAAAAGATTGACTTTTTACAATTTATTCTTAAAAATTTTATACCAGTTTAGACAAGTTTTAAAGCACAAAGTATATTTGTTTCTTTTCCTTTTATGTGTCGAATGAATAATCGATAAGCTAAAAAAAAGGAAAAAATGGACAGACAGACAAACGCGTGACAGGTTTCGTTTTATTTTACGAGTGTACATGAAGATGCTGCTGATGATGCTTGAGATAAAGATAATGATGATGGTATGTTGCACCTTATTACAGCTTACAGTTGCATACGGTTGCTATTAATGCTTAAGCCATTTGTTGTTGTTGTTAGTGCTGCTGTTTATACTGATGTTGCAAAGTGTTGTGTATTTATTGCTGACTACTTGGCTGGTTTAGTTTGGTTTTGTTGCAACTTTGCTTTAAAACTTGTTTGTATAGATTCTGGCCTTAAATGTGTATTTTTAGCTCTCTACACTCGTTGCACAGAACAGCAACACCGACAGCAACAACAGCACATTTATTTTACAGCTTGTTTATTTTGTTGCAATCATTGTGGTTGTTATTGTTGCTGAAAAGGGAGGTGGAAGCCTCAGAAGGAGGCTATGTTGCTCTTGATGCAGCTCTGAGCAGTTTAAGGGTTCATATTATTGCAACAAAAATAACAACGACTTCTTGTATGTTGTTACAAAAATAACTTGTATAAGTATATGTTTGTTTACGTTGGCTTTTGTATATCTTCCGTGTAAGTGTGTTTTTTTTTAAATCTTTTCTATGTTGTTAGTTACGTCCTTGAGAAACATGCACATTATGTTAGATTTCAATTTTGTTTTTATTTGTTTAACTACTGCTGCTGTTGCCTTGTTACCAGAGGCCATAAAAAACACAACAACGAAACAAATTTATAGTTTACAATAGTTTAGTAATATTACGAGGGTCTGACTGAGGATCTTGACATAATATCAATTCGGAAAATTTCGCTCGCTTTCCTATTACAAAAGAGCTGTCCTGAGTTGCAATGTTTACTAATCCTAAGGTGCCTAAAAATGTCAGTGCATTATTAAAAAACATATGGAGACTTTTTATTCCTAAAAAAACCAAAATTCTTTTTGGTTAATCTTGTCGAACACTAAAATGTTCCATAGAAAACTTGTAGAGTACTAAAATTTAAAATAGAAAACTAGTCGAAGACCAAACTTTTCTATAGAAAACTTGTTGGAGCACAAACTTTTCTATAGAAAACTTGTCGAAGCACAAATTTTTCTATAGAAAACTTGTCGAAGTACAAACATTTCTATAGAAAACTTATCGAAGCACAAACTTTTCTATAGAAAACTTGTCGAAGCACAAACTTTTCTATACAAAACTTGTTGAAGCAGAAACTTTTCTATAGAAAACTTGTCGAATCACAAACTTTGCTATAGAAAACTTGTCGAAGCACAAACTTTTCTATAGAAAACTTGTCGAAGCACAATTTTTACTATAGAAAACTTGTCGAAGCACAATTTTTACTATAGAAACTTATCGAAGAACAAACTTTTCTATAAAAAACTTGTCGAAGACCAAACTTTTCTATAGAAATCTTGTCGAAGACCAAACTTTTCTATAGAAAACTTGTCGAAGACCAAACTTTTCTATAGAAAACTTGTCGAAGACCAAACTTTTCAATAGAACACTTGTCGAAGCCCAAACTTTTCAATAGAAAACTTGTCGAAGCCCAAACTTTTCAATAGAAAACTTGTCGAAGACCAAACTTTTCAATAGAAAACTTGTCGAAGACCAAACTTTTCTATAGAAAACTTGTCGAAGCCCAAACTTTTCCATAGAAAACTTGTCGAAGCCCAAACTTTTCTATAGAAAAGACAAACTTTTCTATAAAAATCTTGTCGAACACCAATCTTTTCTATAGAAAACTTGTCGAAGCCCAAAACTTTTCTGTAGAAAACTTGCCGAAGACCAAACCATTCTGTAGAAAACCTGTCTAAGACCAAACTTTTCTTTAAAAAACTTGTCGAAACACAAACTTTTCTTTATAAAACTTGTCGAAGAGCAAACTTTTATATAGGAAACTTGTTTAAAACCAAACTTTTTATAGAAAATTTGTGGAACACCCAATTTGTCTATAGACAACTTTTTGTAGAAAACTTGTCGAAGCCTTTCTGTAGAAAACTTGTGTAAGACCAAACTGTTCTATATATTATCAGAAAACATGTCGAAGACCAAAATTTCTTTACAAATTTCGTCGAAAATCAGAATTTTCTATAGAAGACTAATCGAAAATCTAATCTTTCTGAAAAAAGCTTTTCGAAAAACGAAATTTTAATTTTTCAAATACAAAAAGTCGGAGAACAATATGTCCTTTTGAAAAAACGTCGAAAACCCAAATTCTCTGCAAAAACAAAAAAAAAAAAATTTAAATAGGTATCACACTAGATCAGCAAGATGTCGTTAACTTAAAACTTAAAAATTTTCACTACTAGAAAAATATTTTTAAATACCAAAAATCAGATAAAATAGCGCGATTTTTTTACAGAGAGTGATATAATATTAAGTGTTGATGTTTTCCAAAAAGTGAAAAAATAAAAATTTTAAGTTAATGCTCTCTTGTTGATCAAGTACGATATGTACATTAGGGTTGAGCTTCAAAATTTTTTGCGAATTTTAAAATATGGCTTCGATGAGCCGACGGCGCTATTGTATTTTTTTTGCAGCGTATGAGTATAGCGCGATGTAAACGTTGTGGTAACCGAATAACAGGCTGAATATATCACGTTTTGGATTCAACATCTCATTCGATATGCAGGCTTTGTTTTTTTTTACATATGCCAAGCGTTTAATCATTTAAACCTTGACAGACTTGCTTTGAACCTGCTTTTGTTTGAAATCGCACAAAAGCAGTCTAGTTTTGTGCTCATTGCCTTCCACTGAGACACTACTAGGAAGGCATAGGCGGCTTCATCTCTAGCACGCTAACAAAAAAGATATACACTCCTTTATACGCAAAATGTCTGCACAGACCTGGTTGAACCTCGTAGGGTGAAAAACAAATTATTTCTTTAAAAATAAAAAAAAGTTTGAACCATTTGATAATTTCCTCAAATGGTGCAAACAACCCTCGCTTAAATTTTTTTTCTATTCTTTATCTAGTTCTATTTCTAAAGACGAAAAAGTCCATGAGTAAATTTTAAATGTATCAGTCTTTTCTGCAGTCCAATTCTTAGTCTATAACCTCAAGGCTTTAAAATTGCTTTTTAAAAATAGAATTAATTTTTAAAAGTGTTTAACATTTTTATTTTATTAAATAAAAACCTAAAGTTCTCAAAAAAACACTTTAAGTTAAAGCCACAGCCCACACTGGGAAATTCCGGCCAAAAATTCATAACTTCTTTATTTTTTTACGTAAATGGCTGAAATTTGGTATGCAACTTAAGAATAGCATGTTTGATCTCTAGTTAATTTTGGACACGTACATACAGGGGTTGGCCAGGTAATAAATGACGACCCAAAAGTATCGAAAATAATAAAAAAAAGGGCTTTGGAGGCGTAATAAAATATGATAATTTGTAGCGATAACATTAATATTTTGTTGTATATCTATATATGATCATTTATGGTTATAATATAATATGTAAACTTATTTGATTATATACGTAAACATATGTATAAATATCTTGACTTGAGCTCCTGTGGGATGGGTGAGGGGGTGATTGCTTAGGAACCTTCCACTGAAACATACCACACAGAAAAAAATTTTGCGCCAGTAAAAGCATTATTCAAAAATAAAATCAGTTTTAATTAAAAATTAAATCAAGTGAATTAAACAAAGCTTAATCAAGTGAATTAAACGTTTAATTGATATTATTAATTTGTTAACTGGTGCAAATTAATATTGTCAATTAAACGTTTAATAAACTTAATTAAAAATTTAATTCACTTGATTAAACGCTTAATTCACTTGATTTAATTTTTAATTAAAACTGATTTTATTTTTGATTAATGCTTTTACTGGCTCAAAATTTTTTTCTGTGCATTTTGCAAAATTTTTTTTAGAAAGACCATAGAAATGGTATATATTTTTCCGTTTAAGGTGGGTGGGGGTTGAGGTGGGTTGGGATGAGTATCAATTCATTTTTCTTCCCCTGTACTCGCGACTGCATAACTATATATAACAAAATTCTGTTCTTTCAGTAAAAAGCTGAAATTTGGCATTCAAATATTTAGCATATATTCAGAATAAAAATAGCTTAATAGAAAAAAAGTACCAACGATGTTTATATATTCGAATTTCCAAAAGGTACCTAAACTTGTATGAGAGCTTTTAAAGAGAAGAGAACACAATTAAAATTTTAGTTTTATCTTTATTGCTTAAGAAAATAAATTTTTTACCAAAAACTTACCAAAATTATATTTTTGCCCTTTTTTATACCCCAAAATGTGCAAACTTCAAAAAAGTACCAAATACATGACAATTCAATTTTCGATTCAATAATAGTATTTTTTGAATTTAAGGTCTACCTCTGTTAGATCACGAGATATAATGTAACTGATTTTACCCGTTTTTACCCATTTCTAATCTTTAATGAATTAAATTTCCAAAAGTCTCTACTTTTATTGTTTACACATTAGGAGGGGAGTCTGTATACAAAATTTCAAGTGTCTGGCTTAAGTTGTTTGGGATAGGCGATGATCACCCAGTCAGTCACGCTAATCTTATAACAATATATGAAATCACTAAAAATGATCTGGTTACTAGGGTGGCAACTGAAATGTATAGTACTTACTTTTGATACTTAACAGTACTAGATATAGTTATCACTTAACCTCCCCTAGCCCCACTTTTTTTGTTATGGTCTCTTTAAATTTGGCTTACTTTAGGTTTTATTTATTTTTAAAGTAACTCAAAATCACTTCACTTATCCAGAAAATAATGCTCACAAAATCACAATTATCACATGGAATGATTAATTACAAATATGGTTTAAACATAACGTGCTTATTTTCAAAGAATACTTTAAAGGAAAAATCATAGCTTACTTTTATTTCAAAGTACAAAAAACAACTTTGAAAACCTTAAATTTGTAAAAAAAAATAATCTACTTTGCTCCAGTATTAACAGTAAAATAGTTATGCAAGAGCCAAATTAAGAAATGAGTATGTTTTGAAGTGTTCGCTTTAATCTGTCATCAAAATTTTATTAAAATTAAAAAAAAAAATAATTTTTGGCCGGATTTCCCAGTGTGCAGCCGAAGTTTAAAAATAATATTTTAAATAAATTGGCTTTTGTGCATAAATAACAAATCGATTTAATCTTGATTTTATTTTCTACTTCTACTATTTTTTTAATTTTTCCTTTTTTATTTGTAATTCAAGAAGTTTTCTCTTCTGTCGTATTGAACACATTCTTAAAAATAGACTAAAAACATAAATTAAATCAAAGCGTAGCAAACAGATGGAACGAGAAAAAAACAAAGACTTAATTCACATTTCTGGCACGTCTTTTAGTGGTTGCGGCAAATGTCTCAGTGGACAGTGAGACAGTGTTGCCATTGAACCGAAACACCAATCGAATCCATATCTCCAAAAAAACCTAAAATATTTTCAATTTTTATTTTTATAAAAACTAGGACAGCAATAATGAACAATTAAATAATTTCATCAAATTCTAATTTTTTATAAACTTTTATCTTTATCTTTGAGGAAAAATGTATTTGTTTGTAAAAAGTTGCCTCCTGTATAAGAAGACCAAGAAAATTGTTGAGAACAGGAAAACGGGTTTTGGAAGGCAATAATGGTGAAAAATACTGAAAATAACTCAAAATTAACAATTAAAATTATAGAGTATCCTTTAAAACTACATGCTTATCAAAACAAAATCTGAAAATTTTTGTTACATAAATTTTCTTTTTTGTTTTTCCAAGAATAAAAGTAATAAAATGATAAAAATACTATACACCAATAAAATGCAATTTCTTAAAATTTTACAAAAATAACAAAATCTCCCCACAAAAGTCAGTCCCTCAATTAGTGTTGAAGTCCCCAATTTGGTTCAGACCCCCTTATCAGGCAACACTGGCTTAAAACAACATGCATCAGGATTATTTTTCGAGGACAAATAATTTAGTTTTTTACGTGATGACTGAAGAGTTTACAAAATAGTTAAAAGGTGCAATAAAACTTTAAATAATTTTCTTTTTTTTAATTAAAACAATTGTGTTTTTTTTATTATTGTTGCACAGTTGGGAGTAAACTCGGGTCGAATTTACATGTTCCGAGAATAACCACATTCCCATCATCAGAATTCCTAGCCGTTCTACCGTTGCTCCACTACGGCACTTGCCAATCTATAGTCAAACATCAATCTTAAACCAATGGTATTTGTGGATCGAAAGTTCAAGCCCGTGTTCAGTTAAGAATAAAACTATCAAAAAAAAAATGTTTAATGTTCGTTTCATTCCTTCAGTCACTAAAAATAATTTAATAAAAAATTTTTGTAGAAACAACAGAATAAAAAACATACATTATTTTCATTTTTGAAAAGTAAAATAAGAAGTAAAAATTCTTGTTAAAATATTTAGCTAAATACATCAAATTTTCTAAGTGAAATAATTTCGATATCGGGCATGCTGCTGGTTCTTTTGTGAGTTCTGGAACAAACATATGTTTAAAGAGGTGAGTTTATAATAATATTAACTCTCTCTCTCTTTGGTTCTCTGCTGTAAGTGTTTAGATTAGAATTAAATTCTCAATTTCAAGTACGAATTCGGAATAAGAACCAACTTAGAAATTCTTGAATCAAGCACATAATTTGAGATTAATTTTTACTTAATTCAATCCCGTTTTCACATTACTTTAAATACGAGGTACTTTAATTTTTCGTACTTGAATCAAGCATTCTGTACGTGATTTAAGGAAATACGTAATCACCGTACTGTTGACATTATGTTGTTTGCTTTTGGGTTATTCGAAAGTGAGCGTGATTTCAGTTATAAATTAGATCATTTTCAAGTATTAACTATTAAAAATACATATGTTTAACGTTTTGAAATGCTCAAATTTTGGGAGCTTGTTTTTTATTTTTTCTTAGTTTAGGATTCTTATTACTTCTTCTTTTTTTTAAATACAAGTCTACATTATACAAAAAAAACTTATTACTTTTGTAAAACACTTAATAAAACTAATAAAATGCAAGAAATTCAAACATCAAAAATAGTTTTCGTTTTATCGCAATATGAGTTTTTACTTCAACAAAGTACCACCTGAAGAAACATTATACTCTTTTATTTTAATCTTTTTTTATATATTTATATAAATAAAATTAAATTCCATCTTGCTGGTTTAAGGTGACATAAAATGCATTTTCTTTTCTGAATGCAACAAGAACGACGGAACGAACAAACTTCTTGACAAGAAAATACTTACATGCCAAAATGAATAACAACAAAAAGTAGACGAAGGAAAAGGAAACTCATTTAACTTAATGGAAAATTGTCACATCATGTTGTTGTTTTGTTTTTCGCTATAGGTGTTGTTGTAGTTGTTGTTTACGTTTGTTGCTTTCAAATTATTGCAATACAAGACTCTCCTCTTTCAACGCAATACATTGAATATGAGCACTTATATGGCGAACAACGGCAGGATGCTGACAATGTCTTGACTCATAAAATGGAGATGCTGGTGGTAGTGAAGATGATGTTGATAATGAGAATGAAAATGGTAATAATATTATTTCATGATGTAAGCATAAAATAATCATATACATATTGCTTTTGGTGTTTTGTGCAAATTATGCTGATAAAGCACTGACGCAGTGCGATGTTGGGATGATTTAGTTGTCTACAACGTTTTCCTTGTGACGGTTATTCGATATACATGTTATCATTTCTAGAAGGAACTTTAATTTTAGTCCAACTAAATATTAAGATTATTTAAAAGCGATTCTTTAAGTTTCCTATAAAAATCAACTTATTACGAAATTTCCTTAATAAGCTCCTTTTTTTCTATTATTGCACATAAAAAAAAATTTGTAAATTTCCTATAAATAACAAATTTTTTTAAATTTCCCATAAATGTTTTTAAATTTCCCATAAATTTTTTATAAGAGTAAATTTTTTAAAATTTCATACAAAAAGCAAATTTTATTAAAAATTTCCAACAACTTCCAATGAGAGCAAATTTTTCTAAAATTTCCTATTTAACGCAAATTTTTTTAAAAATTTCCTAAAAAAAAAGTAAATTTTTCTAAAAACTTCCTAAAAAAAAGTAATTCTTTTTTCAAAAATTTGCTATAAAAAGTGAATTTTTTCAAATATTTGCTATAAAAAGTAAATTTTATAAAATATTTTCAATAAAAATATACATATTGCTATAAAAGTACGTAAGTATAAATTTCCTATAAAAAGTAAATTTTTTAAAAAAATTTCAAAAGTTTCCTAAAACAAGCAAATTTCTTTCAAAAATTTTCTATCAAAAGCAAATTGTTTAAAAAATTTTCTATAGAAAGCCATTTTTTGCAAAATCTTCAAAGAAAAGAAAGAAACATTTTGTAACATTTTCTATAAAAAGCAATTTTTTTTGAAAATATCCTACAAAAACGAAATTTTTTGCAACATTTTCTATAAAAAAAGAACTTTTTCCTAAATTTTCTATAAAAAGCAAATTTTTCTAAATTTCCTAAAAAAAAACGCAATTTTTTTTTCTAAATTTCCTTAAATAAAGCAAATTTTTCTAAATTTCCTAAAAATAAGCAAATTTTTTCAAAAATTTTCTATAAAAAGCCAATTTTTTAAAAATTTCCCATAAAAACTAAATTTTCCTATAAAAATCAAATTTTATTCCAAAATTTCTAATAAAAAGCAATTTTTTTTAATTTCCCTCGAATAAAATATTTTTTATGAACTGCAAAATTTCTTGGAAAAAGCAAATTTTTGCACAATCTCCAATGAAATGTAAAATTGACAAGGATTTTCTATCAATAGTAAATTTTCGCAAAATTCTTTAACATTAAAAAATTTTTAAAATTGTCCAGAATTTAAAAGAAGCAGTTGCCAGATAAAGTTAAGAAGAAGGGTGATATTAAAGTGAGAAAGCCCTAGAGAATAATGTCCACCAATATAATATGTGAAAGTTTTTTTCAAATCTTTTTAAATTTTTTAAGACCAATGACAGAAAAAAAAACCCCTGGAATGTGCAGACACAAAAATTTTTATTTGTAATATGAAGAAAAAAATTATTACATTGTCTTCGTGAGTGCGTTTTATATTGCACAAATATTTGATTCGCTAAGAGCCTGCATGGATGTGTACATCATTTATGGACGATAAAAATTGCAACTTAACACTGACACCATAAAATATTACCACACAAATAAGCTACGACCAAGCAACTGCAGCAGCAGAACTAATAATAACTACAAAAAAAGATATTGCAAGAAAATGTACAATCAAATGTAAACAACAGCAACAACAACATCAACTGCAACAAAATCAAAAAAAATACTGACCATTAAATGATGCAAAACAACAACAAGAAACCCAGAAAAACATTAGCAATTGTCAAACTGACACAGAGACCAACACTAAACAACAACAACAGCAATCGACTGTAACAACAACAACATTTAAGTTAGCTGATGATGAACTAAGCCTGGATGGTCTGGACTGCACGTCACTGGTCTGTTCTGGTCTTCTGCTGTTGTCAGCCAGTCAGCCAGCTAGTGAGAAACCAGCAAACAAGCACTCTCCATATTCGTTTTAATTGCACGAAAAGCACGAGTAAAGGCAATCAAAACCTCATCGACCACACTAAACCACTGAATGCTTGTATGAGCGAATGAATGAGTGACTGACGGACTAAATGCTTCTCTGTCAGTTTCTGCGTCTGTTACAGCATGTTAATTTAGTATGTTAGAGCGTGTGTAGGCAACTGTGTGGTGCTTGAGCATCCAGGGTGATTTGTATATGATTGCACCAAAGCGCATCACGTGACTATTTGCTTAACAATTTACGTGGTGTTTATCATTTAGCAAGTATGGGGCACAGCTTTTTTTGTAAAAACTAAATTTATAGTATTTCTCTTTTTTTATTATACCGCTGTTAAAAAATCATCAACCCAGGATCCAAACAAGTGCATATTGGTTATGTATGTTGCGTTTTATGCGCCCTACTTGAACAATGAGGGAAAATTTTTTACTTGATGTTTTTTGGTAACACAAGTTTTTTTACACGAAGAGAAAAAAGCATGTTTTGGTATGGTAAAGAAAAAAAGACAAATTAAAGTCATCGCCATATCGGAAGGTGCTTAAATTTCTGCAAATGGCGGTTAATATCAGTCCTGCTTTGACATTTGTGAAGTAAACAGATACAAATTCACGTTAATAAAGAACGAACAATACTCTCCCTACAGTCCCCTCATTAGAAATAACCGGAGTATTTTCCCGACGAGCCCCAATAGATCGACTGTATTACATATAGCGATACTTCCTAGTTCGTTGTGAAGTCTACCTCCTAGCAATTTCTGCCAATGGCGCAATACAGGCTCAATCGTCTCTAGCTTCTCAGCATCGTCGCATAATCTGCAGAAGTCCGGTATGGTTTTGTCCCATTTACTCGTAAAAGCCTTAACAGAAGAATGACCCGCCAAAAAGCCTATAAAATTCCTAAGACCACTTCTATTCAAGGGCAACCACTTGCATCCAAACCGAGCTAAAGTGCGACCCATCCATCCAGCACCGGTTAATGGTATCCCGGATCACCTTATACACTGAAAGAATTTTCTTCACAATACCAATGAATTTTGACACTAATCCCATGAAAAATTGCATTAAAAAGGAACCTATGCAGCACTTCGTTGGACCAATGAAACTTGTTTCATTAAAATGTATTTAATGAAACATTACATTAGATCTATGAATATTATTCATTGGATGAATAAATTGGATGAATACTTTCAAAAAAGTAAAAATATTTTTTTTATTTTATTTTATTAATTTTTTAATTGGTTTTTTTATTCTATTTAATTATTACTTTTTTAAATTTTTTTTTGTTTTTTTTTAATAATTCCCTAATAAACTAATCGCGCGAAGCATTACACTTGTCTGCAGGAACCACCAGAGTCTCCGGTGGGAATCGATCCCAAAACCTCGGCGCTGATAGACTAGCTCACTACCATCTAGCCTACCGGGGCAGTGTAGTTTTTAAAGAAAAAAAAAACTATGTTTTTTGCCATTACTCAATTAAGAGCGTAAATATGAGATTAAATTGTCCATAACAACAATAAAACCGTTGATTTTTTTTTTTTTTGCTAACGCATAATAAAAAAAGACCACATAAAGAGAGAACAAGCTTTTTCGTATATTTAGTTGACAACAGTTTAAAATAAGGGTGCGTTTTTTTTAAAGGAGAACATTTGTTTGTTCATTACTTATTACATACTATATGTAGGTAGGTATGTACATATAAAAGAAAACTAAAAACATACATATTTAGGGATTGAAAGTTTTTGTTTCATTACTATAATGAAAATTTTCATTGTCATAATGAAAGTTTAAATTTATGAAGGCATGCTTTTTCGAAATATTTGTATACTTTTAATTATTGAGACTATAGAGTTATTTGAATGTTAAAAATAATTTTTTTTTTCAATTATTGAAATATAATGCCATATTACAATAGATGTATGAAATAAATTAATCTTACATTTTTTAATTAACAATTAAACATTTTTTTAAGGAAACTATACTTTTGTATTAATTTATGAATATAGTTATGTTTGTAAATTGTTTTTTATGTTCCCAATTAAAATTTTTGGTTTAACTTGGACAAACTTAAGTTTTCATATATCCAATGAAAATTTTTAACGTAATTACGAAATCCAATGAAGCTATTTTAACGAAAATACTTCATTATAACTATGAAATTCCATTTAGACAATGAAAATTTTCATTTAACCAATGAAAATTTTTTTATGAAAGCGATTCATTAAATATATGAAGCATTTTTCTTTCAGTGTAGTAGCGTCAAAAGGGTGGTTTACTCCCCCGTCCCTGTGCATTTGATGTTTTATAATGATTGTTGGATTTTGGGAGCCCCATATTTTAATTGAGCTAGCTGACCATTGTGGTGAAAATAGGCCTCATCGCTCATTTTTCAATATGATCTTTCGAATCGAATGAAGACTTTCAAAATAAATTTAAACAACTTTGTTACTTTTGCCTTTCTTTAAACAACTTTGTTTCTTTGGCCTTTCTTTCCATCATAAATTTCTCAAAAAATTAGTTCACTTATTAAATCATAACGTTGATTATGCGTCTTGTATAATTATAGTGGACGCGACTAATAAATTTTACGATCTATATATAAGAGATCGGTAGACATAATTTCTAAAGCTTTCCTGAGTTCGGAGTTTGTGATGTAGAATTGTTCGCCATGCTTTTTTTATATTGTGTAATAAAATTAATCTTTTTATCATTTATACTTTCCCCTGTTGAAGAGAATTTGAAAAATGAGCAATATTCATATATTGTTGCTCTATAATAATAATAATAATTTGATCATAACCTTTTAACCTGTTGACCGATTTTTCTAATTTTTTACACATTACATCTGAGATCAGTTCGAAGTATTTAAACAAAAAATCAACGGGTGTCTAATCGAAGCTTCCCCAAGTGATGAAAAGGTTGATTCACATTAAAAATGGAATTGCGCGTAAAAACGAAATGAAATGATCTAAAAAAACTTAGAAATACGTGGTGGGTGACACCAAAAGTTGAAATTTGTTGTACAGTTTTATAATCAAAATAAATATTTGAATTAAAGGATATGATTATTTGGTTTGCTTGTTGGTGTGATTAAATCAAAATCTTAAGCACGTTTATGTGGAAATGAGTTTCAGCGACGTTGCAGCAAATGAGCGAGTTGTAGGTAAACTCCTATTGGTAACGGTGTCAGATATTTATGTATTTGCATAGACGATGCAAGTTAAAGTATATTCGATGGATACGGTTTTCATGAATGTCAAGTGCAAATTAACAAGCATTCTTGGTCAATCAGGTTAAATTTAAGCGGATCCCTTACAAAGCCAATGATATTTTTAAATCGAAGCAAATACTTTTTAAATGCAAATTTTTTGTTAGGATTATACTGCGTTTATAGTTTAAATTACCCTGGTTTTCCTGAACAAGTTTCGGTGAATTTTTTTTTTTGGAAGACGCAAAATTATGAATCTTGAAAGCTTAAAAATCTATTAAAAAATTAAAAGGTCTTTTAAAATCCTGTTAATGAAAATTATTGATTTTGCAAAGCATAAAAATGCTTTACTGTTTTCCCAACACAAGTGTTTAAAAGTGTAGTATATTTTATATGACAAGCACTCACTTTTTTTTTAATGTTTTGCATATAAATTTTACTACACGTTCAATAACTTGTATTGTGAAAACAGCCCATTAAATTTGTTGTAGGACTCTAGAAATTCGTTAAGAGCATATAAACTTATTTCCATTGATCATGTGTTGTTGATTTTTTTATCGTACTTAATATATTTTCGTTTTTAATTCTCTGTCATGTTAAAGGTACAAAAGATCCTGACACACTAACAAATTTATTTTTATGGACATAGATTTATTTACTAAAGAGTTAACATTATTTTAGGAGTGTTTTTTAATGGACTTGTGTTTTTGTCGTTATTTTATTAACATATGTATATACATATACATATGTATGTATGTAAATATCTTTTTTATTATTTGATATTTGTATATGGGTTGGTTTGTTTACGTGGCTGCCAGTAAAAGAATCAAAGAGGCAATTAAGTACAGTCTTTAGAACGCGTTTCAGTGCTGTCAACTCTCCGGAATCAGAGGTTTTTAGATCCGTCATGTCTCTTTAAGGGGGTTTACTCACTATTGCGATGCGAAAGAAAATGGTACCAAATCAAGTGATTGGTACCTTTAATAGGTTTACGCATTTATTTTTTGCATGATTTTATATTTTTCTTTTCGCAAATAATCACTAATATTTTATTAAACATTTTCAGATTTCAAATTTATTTTACATATTTTGGCATTTCATTACTGTTAATCTGCGCTATCTTTAATTTTAATTGCTAGTATTGCATCATTTTCAAAAAATTTTGCGAAAGGGATAAAGAGTACAGCAGGACATACACTATTCTAGCATACTGGCGCAATTAAGTGATGTTGAGTTGTGCTCGAAACACACCATTCAATCATACAGGGCAATATTCATTTCTTTAAAATTTTTTACAGAATAAGTTGAGTAGTGATACAGCTGGTTATTAAAAGTTTTTTTAATAATAATTAATAATTTTTTAATTGGCTTTTTATCAAATAATGTTTTTTAATGCATAGCACCCTGATGTTTACCGTTTCACAACTTTTCTCAACTGAGCCAATTGCACCATACACAATACCACAAACTTGTGCCATCAGCAAAATATCAAACTCTGTTTGATATCGTATTTGATATCGTTCAAGGCGAATTCATACAAGGTGGTCTTGGCTTGCTACGTAAGCAACAGCTGAAAACTAACCATGTGTCAAAATTATATGCTGTTACTTTTGTTGACATTTATATTTACATGTTTGTATGTTAGTGCACAGCTAATTTGTTGACTGCAGTGCTGTATTATTTTGACACAACGTTAAAGAAGTTTACAGTGTTGTTTCCGTTTTCAAAATAAGACTACCTTGTATGAATTCGCCTTGATATCACTAAAGTAAAGCGTACAATCACACCACAAGCACATACAAGGTGCATTTGCTGGCACAATCACTTGATTGCGCATGCATACTGTAGTCGTGTATGGGGCTCATAACAAAATGATATTTTGCTCCCGTATCGAAATTAAATTCGCATCGCAATCAAGCCCTAATAGTTCTGATAGGTCGTCTAGCAAATTATTTTTTTTAGAAATTTTAAGCGTACCTAGTGAAGCGCCGAAGACTCTCAAAGAAGATGAAAAACTATTTTCGATTTTTTAGTTCATGAATCATGGAAACGGTTATATCCGTTACACGGAATTCCCAGTCCGCTCACATTTCCTTCGAACGAGAAGCAGCAATATTGGTCATGGAATAGTTATTTATTATTTATTTATTATGAGTTACAAATACAATTACCAATTATATCCGAATTTATACAGCAATAGTAACTTAGACCTTCAGCTCGTCGCTTCAGCAATAGTAACTTAGACCTTTAGCACGTTTAAAGAGACTAGAGTCTCTGTCGGTAATCGAAACCACAATCCTCGCACTGATAGGCTAGCTCACAACCATTATACAACCATATAACCATTATATTTTCAATTCAAATCTTCAAAAACAAATATATTATTGGAAATCTGTTGCTAATAGAATATTATTTAATTATCAATAAATCTTAAAATAATAGTGAATTTTCAATTAGTTTCATTGTAAAAACAGTATTTCAATTTTTAAACAATTTAAATATCTGTATATAAAACTCTTACTCAATTTTTAAATTGTGTTCGATGATCACACAACATAAAGAGAAAAAAATAAAAAAAAAAAAACAATAACAACAAACGTTTTAAATTAATAACAACAGTAACAGAACAATAATAAACATTACAAACAAAAACAGATTAGTAATAATTAAACAAAACAAACTGGTGCTTTCTCTGTCGTATAATAAAAAAAAAAAACAATAGTGAATCTTTCAATTTACCTTTTACTAAATTCATAACAAAACATAAACCAAAAATAAAAACTAAAAAAAAACAACAACCGTTTAAAAAATATTCTTATTTTGCAACAACAGAAACAAATCAATAACAAACAAAACAAACAATATAACAATAAAACAGCAGTCCCTCTTATATTATACATAAATACAATTTTAAATAAACTGATTATTCTACCAATTCAATAATGGCATGCATAAAAAAAGGATGCAACTTAGATGGATATGATGATAGAATGGTTATCTGTTGGTTGTGTCATGGGTTATGCCATTTTAAATGTTGTGGTCTCTCCGGTCTTGTTGGTGAGGCAATTGCAAAAAATAGAAATCTGCATTGGCGTTGTAATGCCTGTCAAAAATTTAGTGCTGAATTTTATAGATTTTTTCAAAGCACAAAAAATAATTTTTCACAAATTCAGAACAACCTAAATCATTTAACTGAGCAAATTAACGCATATGGAAAACTGTTTGATGATTTTAAATCCTTAGACGGCTTTCAGTCGCCATCTCCAACTCGCCGTAAAAGCCCAAGGTTTTTGGATAAGGAAAATACTAAAGACAATTCTTCATCCGTTGCATTGGCAACTAATTCTAATAAGAAAATCCCGAGTTCTAACGAAAATGGTGTTATAATTGATGGTACTACACAATCTTCAAGTTTTGACACAGTTCTTTCTATTCCTAAAACTTTAATAAATGTCCCCATTAATGATCCAGTTTTACTCTCTACACAATCTAATAATTTAATGACTGAAAAATCAAATTTGCTAAATACTCTAACTGATCCAGCAAACTCTGGCCGCTTTATTAATTTCGATGCTTCGTCTCCAGTTCCACCTCCTTCAACTTCAACTTCTTCTATTATAAATCATCATAATATTTTAACGTCTTCAGTTCCATCTACATCATTGTCGAATTCTACTATTATGAATCATCAAAATATCTCTACTATAAGTCAGCAAAGAGAATTACGAACAATAACGCCTAAAAAGACTATATTCGCAACCCGTTTTGCATTGGATACAAAAGCTGAGGAAATGAAATTTTATATACTTTCGAAAATTAGCAATTGTTGTCAGGATGAAATTCGTGTTTTCAAAATAAATTCGAAAAACAGGGCGTCATTCAAAATAATAGTTCCTGAAAATCTTTTCCAGCAAATTGTTAATCCTGAATTTTGGCCTAAAAATGCATTAATCCGTGAATTTATTTATAATGAAGAAAATAATGCTCGCCTGCCTAATATAGCTGGTGTAAATTCAAAAAACTAATATCGATTGTATATCAAAATGTCAGAGGCATAAACTCGAAATTATCTTCAATATATTGCAACAGCTTTGGCTTAAATCATCATATAATAGTATTTACTGAAACCTGGCTTAGCAATAAAATTAATAACTCAGAAATTTTTTGTTCTAAATATCAGATTTTTAGAAAAGATAGAGAAAGTTGTGTGCAATACAATAGCAGCACAAAAAGGTCTGGAGGGGGTGTGTTAATTGCCATTACAAACGAATTCTCATCTGAGGAAATTATTCTAAATGAATTTTTACACATAGAACTTGTATGTGTTTATGTAAAAATACATAAGCAATCTTTATATATTGTGTGCTTATACATTCCTCCTAACTCATCTCTTACTGTGTATGAAGATTACTTAAAAGCTATTGAAACACTTTTAAAAACAATTAATTCGACAGATCTTGTTGTTATATTTGGAGACTTTAATTTGCCAAAGATTTCCTGGAATACTGGTTCGGACATAAACTACCTGATCCCAGCTCAGGCCTCGGAAGTCTCAATGAATTTTATTAATAGCTTGCTTGAACACTGTCTTTTTCAAATTAACTCCATCTCTAATGCGTTTGGTAAAATGTTAGATCTAATATTTGTTAATGAACCATCAGATTTTTCGATTTTGCGACATACACCAATCTCTAATCCAGAGGATCAATATCACCCAACTGTTGAGATACACTTTTTTTTATCAATCTCCCATTCAACAGAATGAAAGGGCTCAACAACAGAAAATGTTTCGTTTTAAATCAACCGATCACAGCAAACTCCATTTTCAATTGTCACAGATTGACTGGTTGGACGAATTACACATTTTTGGCGATGATTTGGACCGTTGTGTTATGAAATTTTACCAACTTCTTTATCAATGTTTTTCGTATTCAGTGCCTTCGGTAAAACCAATTTGTTATCATGGCCCGCCTTGGAACACAAAATATCTTACAAGACTTAAAAATAAAAAAAATAAACTGTATAAAAATTTTAAAATAAACAGTTCAACAATAAATTATTCCAAATATTCCTTAGCACGATCTGAATACAGTATCGCTAATCGAATAGCGTATAATGCCTATTTAAATAAAGTTAAAAATAACTTAAAAAATGACCCTAAATCATTTTATAAATTTGTTAACTCTAAACGACGAGCAGCTGATTTTCCTACCATTATGAAGTTTGGTGACATTGAATCTTCAGATGATAATTTAATAAGTAATTTGTTTGCTGATTTTTTTGCGTCAACTTACTCATCATCTACATTTAATTCGAATGATCAGTGTTCATACTCCATCCCTGAATTCAATAACTTTAATATAGCCGTAATAGATCTTCTAACTGTCTCAAAATATATGAAAAACATGAAATTGTCGTATGTTCCAGGCCCTGATTTGGTTCCTAGTAGTATTTTAAAGCATTACCATCATTTATTAAGTACTCCATTAACTTACATTTTTAATAAATCACTTAAACTTGGACATTTTCCAACTATTTGGAAAGAATCGTTTATTATACCTCTATTTAAATCTGGATCAAAGGCTGATATCTCAAATTACAGAGGAATTGCTAAACTCAGTGTTATACCAAAACTGTTTGAAAAAATTTTATATGATACACTATCACATCAGGCGTTATCTGTTTCATCTCCATTCCAACATGGTTTCTCTAAATCACGATCAACAATCACAAATCTTCTAGAATTTACAACTTTAGTTACCGAAGGATTTATAGCTGGCAAACAAACCGACGTCATTTACATTGATTTTAGTAAAGCGTTCGACAAAGTAAATCATAACTTACTTGTTCATAAGCTTAACCGATTAGGATTTAGCACTTCGATAATGAAATGGATTGAGTCTTATTTAACGAATAGAAAGCAATGTGTAAAGTTCCGCAACACGTATTCTAATTACATAGATGTATTATCTGGAGTGCCTCAGGGCAGTCATCTTGGGCCGCTCTTATTTACTCTTTTTATAAATGATCTTCCTTCTGTTGTGAAAAGTTCCAACACACTGATGTATGCAGACGATGTTAAAATGTTTATTACATTCAACAACATTGATCAACAAAAACTTCTGCAAGATGATATTAATTACTTGACATCTTGGTGTAGTGATAACTTAATGGAACTAAATGTAAAAAAATGTAAATATATGATATTCTCAAGAACGTCACCAAATAATGGCCTATATACTATGAATGCTTCTTTTCTTGAATTGGTTGATTCCATCAATGATTTAGGAGTACATTTTGACAGAAAGTTAGATTTCAAGAATCACATCACGTTAACTACTAACAAAGCTACTGGTGTCCTTGGATTTATAAAAAGGTGGTCTAAAGAGTTTTCAGATCCTTATGTTACCAAGCAACTGTTTACTACTTTGGTTCGACCGATTCTTGAATATGGATCGGTGATATGGGATCCACAGTACTCTGTTCACTCCAACAAAATCGAGTCAGTTCAAATCCAGTTCTTATTATTCTGTCTTCGCGGATTGGGTTGGGACCCTCACAATAGATTACCATCCTATGTTAACCGTCTGGCACTTATTAGGTTACCAACTTTAAGAAGTCGTCGGAAAATGTTAAATGCTCTTTTTCTACTTAAGCTAATAAACGGAAGCGTCAATTCTCAATACCTTCTGGGAAAAATTAGACTTAACGTACCTGTTCGTCCATCAAGATATTATAGCATTCTGAGTTTTAAATATTATACTACAAACTTTGCTCAGTTTGATCCATTTCGTAGAGTCTGTGATGATTTCAATAAGTTATATAAATATATTGACTTTAACAAAAACATTAAAACCATAAAGAGTGATATAATATCATATTTAAATTCGTTAAACTAATCGTTTGATTAAATGTAATTGCTAAAGCTTGTATTTTTATATTTTCTAAATTTTTCAATTTGTAATAGTCTGTAAGGATTTTTCCATAGACTTAAGAAATAAATAAATAAATAAATAAAAAAAATAAATATGGTTAAGAATTTGTGACGAACGTTTGTCATTTAAGCAATTGAACACATTAGCAACATTGGTAGTCATTTGAACCTTAACAGCTAAAATTTAACTTATCTTGGTTAAAGTCTATTCTAAATAAATTTTTTCAACCACAATAGACTTGTCTACCATTGGGACATCTCTTATAAGTTGACATCTCTCATAAACAGACAAAAACACTGCGACGTTAAATGTTGAACGTTAAACGTTTAAATGTTACTATCGTTTAATATTTGATTATAGGTTGTATATTACTCCGAAAAAAAAATTTACTATCACAAATCTTTTATGAATGTTGGAATTAAAGTTAAAGCATCTTTAAAAAACAATTTGGCCCCTATTGTGAGTTACATTGATAAACGATTTTCGATGGCTATCGAACATCGACTATCGAATGGTAATTTTGTGTTATGAGTTGGCAGCACTGTCGAAAATTTCGTTGTGCATCGAATTTTTCATCAAAAACTAATTTGCTTTCGACGGTGCAAATAAATGTAAAAAACTTGTTGAAAATGTAACTATTTGTAAATTTGTTTGTGTTCATATACCAAATACCATATTCTTTATCAGTTTTGTTAATTTTATGCAAGTCCAACGTCGTAAACAGCAATTGGAAACGCTCATATTCCTTATGGAACAAAATTCTTTTTTGACCAAATGATTTGCAGCAAAGTTCAGCATGTAAAAAAGTGGGATGAAACCCCACTGAAGTTAAATTGTTTGAAAACAACCACAATTCCGCCGTGGTCACGTTTAACTTTAATTTTATTTTTTAAATTTGTAAACAAAAATTTTTTATTTTAAGTGACAGCTGATCGAAAATGTACAACTGTGAATTAACAAAATCACAATAGCCATAATACCAAATGAAAATTCGTTCGATCTGCTAATTCGACTGCTGTCGAAAATCGAATTAAGTTCATAATAGGCACCTTAGTATTGTGGTCGTTCTCGCTGAACTGTTTTTGGTGTTTAATCCAAATTATGATATTTTCAATTAGGCTAAAGTTCATCAAATTTAATTTTCATTAAATTATTTTTATGCAGAATTGAATTTTACAACATGAATTATTTAAAGAATGAAAAATTATCAATAAATTAAAATTAATTTCATCTTTAAAAAACTTTAAGTCGGAAGGTCCATACTTCACCGTGTTTTCAATACAGGAGAAATTTTTTCAAATCACTTTAACTACGGAAAATTTTAGATTGAGGTTAAAATTGACCAAATGATAAAGCTTAAAAAACTTTAATCTTATGGCGTTTTCTTTTCTTCACAAAAAATATCAACTTCTGAAAAGGTGCATGTATAAAATGTCTTGAAAACCCTGTAGTAATGCCATTGGTTATTTGACGAGAACAAAACACAAGTTAAGAGAATGTGGAATACCTTGTTTTTAACACCGGACAAAAAGTTTGTTCTTCATCATTATAGCTAACATTTGAACGCATTAATGTTATTTTACGACATAATTGGGGTATGCACAAGGTGTGCTACAATGTTATATTGTCATAATGTTTAAACATTTTACAATGGTTTAGAAATATTGTTGTTGCTTTGTAAACAAAAAGTGTCTTAAATTAATAGAACTTTGCTTGCTATATTTATTGTGACCTGCGCTAATCGGCTGAGCCGAGCCGCATTAGTTTTTGTAAGCCGTCGCCGTTCATGGTATTAATTTTTGCAACAAATCACTTGCGGCGTCAAATTAGATCGGCTAAGGACTCTGCTGTTTGGTAGGCAAACAAAATAAATTTTTTTTTTTTATTTGCATCTGACAAATGGAAAATGGTCAGGTGAAATCTAATTCAATATATTAATTCATGGATAAGAATTTAAAAATATTTTTATTTTTGGTAAATATATATTTTTAATATTTGTTTTAAATCAGCTGATTTCAATTCAAAATAGCACACTGAATAATGTGGGGTTGTTCATAAACAGTCGTATTATTTCATGTTATTATTTTAAGACATATGACTTATTGATATTTATTTTTAATATTTGTTTTAAATCAGCTGATTTAAATTCAAAATAGCACACTGAATAATGGGGGGTTGTTCATAAACAGTCGTATTATTTCATGTTATATTTTTAAGACTTGTAAATCCCCCAACTGTTTTTTAACCGATTTAGCGATTTCAAATAAATGTTGTGGCTTGTTTAAAAGTTTGCAATTTTTCGAGAATTTTAGCCATGTTCGAGGTAGAAGCAATTTTTTTCTGTAAGTTTTATGATTCTTCGAAAGTTTAAATGATTTTTAATAAATACTAGACTTTGTAATCATACCGCTGTTAGCAAATTTTTGCGAGTTTTTGCTGATTTAGCAATTTTTACCGAATTTTTTGCCATTCCTTATAGTATAGACTTTTAATCAATTTTATAGCTTGTTGGAAATATTAAAAATGTTCGCGAATTTTCGCTTCTTTTCAAAACTCTTCCGAATTTTTGCAATTTTCGCGTAGCATTGTTGCTTTTTGAGTCAATCCTCGCCGTTGTAAAAATGGTCCTACCTGTTTTAAAGGGCATTATCAACACTGTCGACTTATAAAGGGCGAAAAGTGCAATGCCTTTGCCATTAGTAAGGTTGCTTATAGAGAGAAAAACATTTTTAAGAAACGATCACCAAATTGTTTTTTGTTTTTAATTTTAAATTTTTTTTTTTTTTTTTTTTTTTTGTAGAAGAGAAAACACCATTAAGTTTTTTACTTGGGTAAATACGTTTTTAGCCACAGGCCCAATTCACAAAGAGATGATGTAGAGTATCATATGTTTGGTGCTGCCTCGACTAGGCTTTCTTGTATTTGGAAAAAAAGATTATACAATACACATTTTTGGTATTTAGAAAATGCTAAACTCACAATTTCTCTCTGTTGAAAGAGATTGTTAGGAATATTCATATGTATACCCTACTGCATATAAAGAATTGAAAAATTGCATCTGACTCATCTAAATCATTAGTTAACTTAACAATTTAACTAACATTAAATCAATAATTTAATTATATTGTCGTTAATATTTATTATTTTCCTGAAAAAAAGCTTTTAAACTTTTTATTTTTACATTTGTTATTAAAACTATTTCGATCAGCAACTTAAAATTGTTACGTGTCCGGAACAGATTATCATTAATAAAATGTTAAAAAAAAACCACGAGATATTATAAACGTGTCCAATTTAGTAATAAAATCAATGAACTAATTATTATTCCAAACAATCAGTCATAGTTTCAACCGATCCATGTTATTTCGAATTTAAAACTGTTAAAGCAAACAAGCCCCTAAATAGAAATAAAAAATACTTTTAAATGTTAAAGTGCTAATCATTATAGCCACACCGCAATAGTGGAGGAGGTATAATGCGTTTGTGCTTATGTTTGTAACACCATAAAATATTGGCCCTAGACCACCGACCTTTAAGTGTAGCCTTCGACTCAGAATCACTTTTTAAGTCGATCTTACGACATTCATCCGTCCGTCTGGAAGGCTGGCTGGGGCTGTCCATGTAAACCTTGTGCGTAAAGTTTGTTGAAATTTGGTTCTGAGGTTGTAATTGCCACAAAGAACAAACCTATTGAAAATGCGGAGAATCGGTCCATAATTTCAAAAAGCCCCCATACAAGCTTCTTTCCGATATAGAGTCTATGGATCCATAAACCGTCGTATTATGTTAGAATTTAAGTTAAATTTTATCTTAATTTATTTTATTGCATTCTAAATCATCTTACCGAATTTTTAAGAGTCGGTCCATATTTGACCATAGCAGCTTTATATACCGTACTACTCCCGAAAATAGTTAAAATTACATAACTTCCTTATAAATTTTGGTATTCACATAAGCTTGACGAATAGAAGTTTTACGATGGTAGATCCAGAATTGAACACTGATCCTATATAAACCGCCTTCATAAAATCACTCAATGAACAAAAATCTCATATAGATGAAGATATCTAAATAATATTCGGCACAAAGAAATTTTACATTAATCTTAACCTCATGTTCTTGCGGGAGAATTATTGCTCAGGGCTCCTAAAATAGGGTACACTCTCGAAAATTTGTCTCTAAATTTTGTGATGTAGGGTATTATACGATCGGGCTTGACCGACTATACTTTTTTACTTTTTTTGTAATAGTTTTGCTTAAGCTATAAACATGCTTGCATAATTTACAAATAAACTGAATTCAAACTGAAACCTATTGATTATAAAGTTGTCAGATCAAACAACCGCCTGACGTTTAAATTCATGTCGAAAAATTATTAAGCTTGACTTTTGAATCCTAAAAATTTATGGTTTCAAAAGTTTTATTTTCCTATGGGAGTTTAACTGTCAGGGGTTGTCAGATAACTGAATTTTTTTTACTTTTCTTATAATTAAAATCTTATTCTAAGCAAAAACTTTACCCATAAACAACTGTTAAAACTTCAAACATCACCATTAAACTTATTTAACAAACATAAATAAATAAATAAATAAAGTAAGTGTTTCTAATAAAAACTCAAGCCATAGAAAAACAATTATAGACAACCAAGTAAGTGTTCAAATAATTCTCAAAAGACAACAATAATTTATTTTTAATGTCGACTATAAAAATTGATTAATTTTCCAAAAGTACCAACTAGAATATACCCATTTCTCTTCTTCCCAGCCCCCTTTAATACCTTTGAGACCATTAAATATCTTATCATTAATATTTGTTCCCCCTTTAACATTAGCATCATCATATTAGCAGATATTTTATAATTTGTTTCCACATAAAAATTCGTTAAATATTTTAATTTATCTCAAACATTTTGACTAAAATGCACATTTCAAACAAACACACAAGCGTACATGGTGGATAAAATCCCCAAAAAAACAAAGTTGGAAAAAATTATATAAAAATTATTTCATCTAAATTAAGAGTGATGCCTTCACACACATAAAAAAATGCAAATTTATTCAAAGAATTACTCTTATCAAAATATATATTTTTTTCTAAATAATGAAAAATAAAAGTAAGTTTTAATGCTCATTTTTATTTGTCGGTATAGTCAGACAGACAAGCCGTTTGCTTTGGATGAATTTGAGGGTGTGGGAGAATGAGCGAAAGGCTTGGTGGGTTGGTTGATTTTGCGGGCTGTTTAGATTTAAAATGAAAGTTGCTTATAAATATTTTATGAGGTGTTAATTTTTTGATGATTTCTTTTATTTTTTTATATTCTTTGCAAGTGCGCTCTAAAAATTTCGCTTTTTTTGCTACAACAATGATATAGAGTTTGCAATACCGGACTAGAGTTTTTTTTCCCGGACTTTTTCGATTCCCGGGAAAGCGAGACATTTTTTTAAATTTCCCGGGATCCCGGGATCCCGCTCCATATAAATAATACAAAGTAAATTTTGTTATTAATTAATGAAAAAAACTTTTATAAAATAACGTAAGGGAACTCGCGCCTTTATTCCCTATTATTATGCTTTTATTCAGTATTATTATGCTCTGGATACAAGATAAAAAGATAACATAAACATAACAATTTAATTCATAAAACAATAATAAAAACAAAATAAAAATAGAGGTCCTCAAGATATAAGATCAAAAAGTTAATTAATAAAATAGATAAAATACTTTAAAGAAATATATAACATTTTTTAATGGCTTAGGAAATAACTTTCTGACACACTCAAAGCGCTTTGTAAGTCGTCAAAAAGTATATTCCTGATTTTATTTACTAATTATCATGTTTCCGAAAAATTTCGTTCATTTTTTACCGAGGTTGGACAAATAGTTAAAAGTGCACCGTTGTAGCAAGCTTCGGGTTCACAATAGAGTTGGGCAAAATCGTTCCTTTTGTGGAATCGTTCCGACCTATCCGTTAGATCAAAGGAACTAGGTCGTTCCTTTCGTTCATCGTTCCTGTTTTTTACTTTGAACAATGAATGAACGAGGAACGATAAAACTTCTTTGTCGTTCGTAAAAACGTTAATAAACAAATATTTGTTATTGTTTGTTGTCATGTTGTGGCGTAACGACTACATTAATAATAATTATATAATTTCTTAAATGTTTGTAAAAAATAACAACTGTTTTAATCCGGTTTTAATCTGCGCGTAATGCCGTTGCTGGTGGTGAACGAGTGGTATATTGCTAAAATATATTGCTTTGAATCACATCAGTAATTGATTTAATTAGAAATTTTTTATGTGTCACGATCTAAATACACAAAAGTCGGCAACACTGATCAACACACAAAAAATTACCCTACAGAAATACATGTGATGATTCAACGGATTGCAATTGCGGAACGAGGAACCATAAAAAAGGAACTATTGAAAAAGTCCGCACCGTTCCTTTTAGGGAATCGTTCAATGGAACTAGGTCGTTCCGGAACGACACAACTCTAATTCACAATCAGAAGCAATTTTTTCTTTTTTATAAACAACGTCTATATCAGTCAAATGTATGTCAAGGTTGATGCAAAAATAGCATCAACTGGACTGGTTCTTACAAACTTTATCATTTCAATAGATCCATTTGTAGTCTTTGGGACAATGTGTTTTTCAAGGTGTATGTAGTAGTATCTTACACGAGTTTCCAAAATGTTATTTTATTTCGGTTTCCCCGCACTTCACGGGTATATAAACCAACACAAATTGAGAATTTGTGTTTATCACCGAATAAACATATCGCTCCTTCATTGCATCATAGTCATATCTCAAAATTTGAAGTAACTTTAGCAAAGTCTTCCTTCATACCTTCTCGTATTATATTTCAAATTGAACCGAAGTTATAGCAAAAAATATCTTTAAATCGGTACATTTTGAAAACTTTAATCGCATTTTGCCAAGATCGTTTGTTTTTGTAGATATGACTATGTTGCAATAAAGGAGCGATATGTTTGGTATCTTCTATTTTCAAGACTTGTTCATGGACAATGAAACTTTACTGCCTGCATCTTATTTTGAATTAGTGTACTTTATTAACTCTTTACTTCACTAAATGTAATAATTATCAACTGTTGCACTGCCCATTCTGCTTTTAGTAGATTTATTGCATCAGGAGACATTGATTTAAATATGTACTCACTTCTTGTTATTGATCTTATCCACAACCCATCCACAGATGCTAGTTTTTAGAGAATAGAAAACTAAATTTCAAAGTATAAATAGCTATTTTCTCAAATTATGAGGATGAGAATTTTTTATTTCCCGGGATCCCGCAAGAAAAATCCCGGGAAAACGGGAAATTCCCGGGAAAAAACCCTATACCGGACATAAACAGAACATTATTACGCGTTCGGCTCACGCACCCAGGAACGATAATTTTTTTTTAGTGTTTGTGTAGACGGACACAACCCTTAATACCGTTCGTAACTATTTTTAAGAAAGAGCCGAACATTATATAATGTGTTCTTCATTAAAAAACTGAACAATTGTAGTGATACTGTAGACAAACATTATATTTTAATGTTCGATGGTGTTTCTTTTACATTCATTTACATTGATGATGAAATGAACAAACAAAAAATTTAAGTGTTAAATTATTTTGCTGGCGTTTTGTTTTTATTTCGTATGGGTTTTTTTACCAGCCAAAAGGACGCTACGCACAACAGAAACGAACGATCATTAATGAGTTGAACCGAACACCATGAAGAGCGATATTTATTTTGTGTTTATTTTTATACTGGTTTAAACACTAAAGTTAATATTAAATAAGTTGTGTAGAACTATTATTTTTTTAATTTGGGTATTTTTCATTTGCAAATATTACCCAAATCATCGTTAAGCGTTTCAAACTAATAAATTTTAAGATAACAAAAGTATAATATATTGATGTACTTCTATTAAATTTACAAATAACCGCTAAAATACCTATAAAATAAATACAAATACAAACTTGAAACTTAAAAAATAAAAGTACAGCATGTATCTATAAAAACAGTATTAATCGCTTATAAGCATTTCATAATTTGCTCGTTCATTTGGTACTTTTAATCGAGAAATGCATTTATAAAAACTCGCTTAATTGCATATACTAGGCTAATAAAAAAACTCGTTTTTTTCATCAGCATCATGAAAAAGCTATTTTACTTGCATCGAAAGTGCATGAATACAAAGTTTGATTTAAATTTAGCCAATTGATAGCAAAATGATGTAATAATTTTTGTGAACTTTTATTCTCTGCGGGAAATTTGTGTCATTCGGTTTTAAAGCACTTATCACGTGAGCAGTGAACACAGTTTTATTAAAAAAGGAACGAATTGTGAAAGGTGAAAGGTGATTAGCTACGACTGTGGGGCGAGAGCTTCTAGAATCCCATTCAGGATATTTTGGTTTCCACCGGTAAACCGTGTGAGTTTAATATTGTACTCCACAAGTCACGTTGAGTTATTTGTGGTTCTCCACCAGACCAACGCGGCAAAAGGGTGAGGTTATAAATGATTGCTTAAGGGTATGGTGAATACATAAAAACCTTTTCCAAGTGCAACATGTTGTATTTCAAAAACAGCCATACTATTAATATTGGAAAACAGATTATTGTTATTATTAAACAAATCATGTTCCGAGGAAGCCATAATATGTTTATGGCCTCTTGATGGAATACTATTTTTTTAAATAAATTGTATTCAATTATATTATTAATTGTTTGAATTAAAAGCGAAAAAACCAAATTTCGGTATTTTGCACATATCAAACCCGATATGTCGGCCTCCCAATACCGGCCCGGCACTGCAAACCCTGCAATGACATGAATGAATATTTAAAATATATTAAACTGTTTGATGACTGGCATCACAAACAGAGAATTTCATTTGAATTCTTTACTTTTCACTTAATCACTCACTCACTTAGCCAGTCATTCCATGCCCTCAGTCACTTAACACCCTCCCATAAAGAATCGGAAAAAAGAAACGAGAGTGTTTGTTAATGATTGTGTTGAATAGTAAGAGTAGCTTATTTTTTTACTTAAAATTTATTGATTATTTTATTACTATTTGTTTAATTAAATAGTAATGATTTGGTTTTGATTGATCTAATTGATTTAAATTTGAAAGATATCTTATATGCATAGTTAAATTAAAGATTTCTTATTGGGAAAAATTTTAAATAGTTTTTTAAAGTCAGCGAAAATTTTATTAGTAAAAATAAGTTACTGCAGTTTTAAGTAAAAAAATAAAGTTTTGGCAATTGATAACCTTAAACTCTCTACCTTTTTGGCAATAGATTTCCTCTAATTTAATAGAACTGTTCGTTTGTTGAGGCTAGAATAAAATCGAGTCGATTTTTAATATCTTCGACGGATTGTCTTGAATCGACCGAAATTTCATGGTGTGGTTGATGTCAAAGTCTCTATACACTGTTTTCGGAACATGTTTGTTACTGCGTTTTTGAGATCAAAGTTATTTACTGCAGTACAAAGTATTTTATTCATTAATGAGTTTTTTTATGACGTTAATTTTTATTTGATTAATACACTGAAATTAACTGTTAAGGGATAAGCTACTTCCTTTGCGCATTTCACTTGTTGCTTAGGCCAGATCTTCAGGAAATCTTTTTCCAAAGGCTTTCGAAAAGCTAAAGAAGTTATAAAAATAAAACTGTAAAGCGAATGAGAATTACAAACACTCTAGTCTTATTTGCAACGATATCAAAGCTTAGAAAAAACACCAGTTTATTTTTTCTTACATTCCCGACTTTTTGCTGTTTAGTGAATATTTCCAGACGATTTTTGTTAGTTTATCACTTCAAAGAAATCAATTGAGATTTACAAAGCTCTCATCATTGCAGTTTAACCAGCATCTCATACGGGAAAACATTAAATATTGTGCACTACCTGCTCGGATAAAAATAATATGCTTTGTATTGACCTTGCTTTTTGGACTAGCTTTAAATATTCCGACATGTGCTTTGAGTTTTCTCAATATATCAACTCATTTTCTCCAATCGCAATGTAATGCAAGAACCTTTTGTTATAAAATCGTTCAAGGCTAGTTTACATGGTAATACAATGTATTACGACATTGCAAAAAATTATGTAGAATGAGAAAAATCTCATCATGTAAAAGCAAAATGTATTGAGTAAGAGAGCATAGAAAAATAAAATCTGACAAGCGGTCGGTAAATGTTTTGTTTCTAAACCATTTTAGAAACATATGCAAGGCGAATTTAACTACAGGTGGTGTCGGAACTACAACAATCCAAAAACAACAGAAACAACATAGGGTTTTTTGCATTGCATTGTTAGTGCCATTAGCTCGAAATGTCAACCATTATTAGCAAAACACTAACAAATCAAAACAAATAAGCCCGAACTGTCAAAATCAGATGCCGTTTCGACACCACCTGTAGTTAATTCGCCTTGAACTAATGTATATTCATCACACCAGAGATGTTTTTCCACAGAATAAATTGAAGGTGGTAACATTTTTATAAAATTACAAAAACAACTAAAATCAACTCAGAAAATTTTCATGTTGTTTTTGTAAAAATTGTAAAACTGTAACCATCTACTTTTTGTACTTTATGAAATATACTTACAACAGACTTTTATTTTTTTTTTAACATGGAGAGGATTTCATATGTAAACTAGCCTAAAAGCATCATTTTCGATATACAGAATCAGCAATCGATGTCTTGGGGCTTATGCATATATGGCAACCGAATTTTTTCCTTTAGAATAAATTCTAATAATTTTTTTATAAAATAACGATTCAATTAAATTCGATGTACATATCGCTGGCTCAATATTACAAGGTTGTATGTAAAATTTTTTCAAAAATAAAATAGCTATAATTAAAAATTTAGTCAAGTGAATTAAACGTTTACTTATATCAACAACATTACTGATGAAAATGTTGTTAATATTAAAAAAATATTTAATTGATACTATTAATGTTTTTACTGGTGCAAATTTAATTAATTTTTTTAATTAATATCAAACATTTTTTTAATTAAAATCAATTTTAATTTTTTTTCTGTGCCCTTATTAATGTTTTTGTTTGTATGGGACAATTTAGAAATTTTAGTGTTGATCCAGTGACGGCAGGACGTCTTCGGCCACCTTGAACAAAAGCATTTCATAATTGTATATCATTCGTGATAAAAAGTTCTGCAACAAAGTTGAAAGAGCTAAAGGGTGTCCAAGTTTGAGGTATCATCGGCCAATCGAAATTGCTACAGGGAGATGATTCCAAGCTTTTTGTGGCGGAAAAGTGATGATTTAGACTTAAAGAATATATGGCTTGACAGAATATTGCTACTTGCCACACAGCAAGAGAAGCAATTGATCTTTTGAAAGAAAAGTTTGAATATCGCATTATTTTTTGTAGAGGAGGAGTGAATTGGACACCAAGATTGTGCGATTTGACACCTTTAGACTTTTTGTAAAGAACTGAAACAAAACTATTTTTAATATATCAAAAAAATAAATTTAGGAAACCATTAACATAGAAAATAATGTTTAAGCGTACTTTTAAAAAATTCTGTTAGGTTTGTTTATTACACCACTTTAGGGGTACAGGGCAGTGATACCAGGAGATTTTTTCAAAAATCCCTACGCATATGAAAAAAAATCTTTTTTTCCCTACACCCACTTTTTTCTTCCTAATTTGTTCCTACACTACTTTTTAAAGTATTTCAACGTGAATTTGTACATTTTTATTTCAGGTACATAATTTAAGGTTGTTAAATTATAACACAAAAATAACATTAAAAGTTAGATAAGAAAATAATAAAAGTATCATAAAAATAACATTAAAAAAACGCTTCAACGTCTAGGTAAGAGAATATTTGCTTTACAAGAGAAGTTATGAAAAATTGTACCCAATCAGATTTTATTTGATGACTTCAAACATTTTTAGAATTCTTCACATCCACTGCCGGCATTAACCTCATCCTTAAGGCACAATCACTCTTTAGGTATTATTTTTTAATAAAGTTTTGACCAAGCTAAAAAAATTAATGAAGTATTTATTTTGCCACAAATTTACTTTCTTCTTATTATAGTTGTATGTATGTGTAACCAGATTTACTTAAAAAATTTATATATTGTGTAATTTTAAAGTTTGCAATTGCAACATTTTAAGAAAAAAATTACACTTAATGACAAATCCCTACAATTCAACAGAAGTAAGAAATCTTTCCCTTTTTCTTTACATGTGAAATTTTCCAAATAAATCCCTACAAAATGGGAAAAATATATTCAATTGGCATCACTGGTACAGGGTATAATGCGTTTGTAAAGATGTGTGTAACTCATCAAAATAATGGCAATGGACCCACCGTTTTGTGAACCATTTAACGTAGAATTTCTAAATCGATTTAATGATGTCCGTCCACCCAAGGTAAAGGTCGCAATTTTGATGAAATTTAGTATGTACGTTTTGTGCCCATTCGGCCCAATCTTAATAAAAACGGTAAGAACCGGTCCATAGTTTCAGATAGCTCCCATACCAAGACTCTTTCCAGGATAGAGTGCTTGTGCCCATAAATCATTTTATTAAGTTGGTATTTAGATTAACTTTTAAATTCCAATCTAAATCATACTTCTTTATTTTATTGAAATCGGTCTATATTTGACCAAAGATCTCATATAAATAATACTTCCGAAAATACCTTTCAATACCATAACTTCCTTATAAATATATTAATATATATTGATGGCAAACATTGTTACTGGTAGGTCCGAAATTGACCATAGATCCAATATAAAGCCCATCTCTGAAATGGCCTGATAGAAACGAATCTCATATCGATGTTGATATTTAATTAATATTCAAAACAAAGAACTCTTATATTAATCTTGACCACATAATATAATTTTCCGGGTCCATGATTGACTATGGGTCCCAAAAAGACTACAATTTCGAACATGTGTCTTTATACACTGTAGTGTAGGGTATCAAATGATAAGGCTCGTCCGACTATACTTTCTTACTTGATTTATGTTGGTATTGATGTTGAATTTTGAATTTAACCAGGTTGCCAAATTCATCGATCCATATTTGACCATAGCTTTCAAAAAAAGTCCACTTCTGAATAGCCTTCAATGCTAAATCAAAGATGTATGTATGTTAAATGAAATCTGTCTATATTTTGTTAAAAAAAAAGGAATAAAGGAGCATAATTTATTTTTTTTCTAAGTTTTATTGCGTAACATTATTTGGAAATGTTTTAATAAAAATAAGAAATTAAAAACTCGATTGTCTTCATATCTTTGTTTTAACACATTCAACATTGTTATATTGAGCCAGCGATATGTTAAAAATTCAATTATAGTCCTAAATACACATTTATGTAAATGACAACGCAAAACCAAAAAAAAAAAATCAAAATACATCTAAAAGAAATTAAAATTCTAAATGCACTTTCACATAAATGAAATTCAAAAATAAATTAATAACAAGGACCGCAATATTTCGAATAAAACAAAATAATAAATCTTAACCCCTATACGGAGGAGGGCATTATTTTAAAATTAAAAAAATTTCCAAAAAAAAAAAACAGAAGACTGAACTGGTCAAGCCCGACCATACAAGACCTTTAAACACAGTAGTTATTGACACATTTTCTAGCCTGTACACTCTAAAGAAAAATCAATCCATCCGAACACAAACCAACCCGAAGATTGATTTAATTACGGATTTTCAATAGAGAAATACTTAACTTATTCATATTCAATCCCAAATTCGTTCTTGAAATAATCCGAAAATGAGATTGATTTAAGTAAAACGAGGATTGACCAATTTCAAAATGCACTTGATTAAAGAATTAGAAGGAGAATTTTATTATGATTGATTTACTGACCCGTTTTACAACTTACAAAATTTCAATTATTAAACACCAGCATCATTCCCGATATGGTTTTTACTTTAAAAACTTTATGTACATATATAACTGAAAATATAAACTAAATGAGAAGCAAGGTTTCTGAATTTTACTTTTTAAACATGAAAATTATGTGTTTTCGTCTTGTTCTGTTGTTTTTGCTGTTTCTACACACAACAAGCAAATCGTTTTTTAACTACTTGTGTGGAGTTGTTGTAGTGTCTGCAACAAACATTGATAATTAAAATGAGATTAAAACTCACTTTAAAATTTTACCCTCAGAGTGGCACTACCAACGAAAAGTTTAATCTTTTTTAAAACTCAGCTTTTCCTGTTTTCGATATTTCTACGTACAGAATACTAAAGTACATTTTCAAACACTGATTCAAACCAAATAGCTTATTCTGCGCCACCATATATATAGAGTTATTCTAATAAAATGTTGTAGAATAAATTAGGCTGCAATAAGATTATTTTGGGCCGATTACACTGTGTGTAATTTTTTAAGTGATGGAAAAATCACCATATACGGACAACTCTACGTGATAAAAGATCAAAAAAAAAGTCCCGTGTCTCCCAGTTTTGCCCAAAGTCATGCACTTTTTTTATGGTCCCCCAAAGATTTGGGGCCTCGGTGTGATTTTTGCAAAAAAGTGATCATTTTCTCAGGCTCATATCTTGCAAACCGTTCGGAATTTTGATTTACCCTCTGAGGCAAAGTTGTAGGTCTTGCCATAAAGAACAATAAAATCCTTTTTTCCCCTGTTCAGGTCGATAATTTGCAAACCGTTCAAAATTCAAGGAAATAATCAACTACAAAAATGTACCTAAGATCTCAATAAACAATTTTCTAGAGCATATGAACTTCCTAGGAATGATGGATGCTTAGCACCGCAAAACTGAAAAATTGCCCGAAAATCGATTTTTGTACCTTTTTCCCCCTAAAGCTACCTAAACGGTATTAAGAATCATTCCTAGGAAGTTTATATGTTCTAAAAAGTTATTTACTGAGATCTTAGGTACGTTTTTGTAGTTGATTGTTTCCTTGAATTTTGAACGGTTTGCAAACTATCGACCTGAACAGGGAAAAAAGGTCAAAAAAATCGAATTTTTTAAAGTTTTTTGCGATTTTGATTTTGAAGATGAAGTTGAGCCTGAGAAAATGATCACATTTTTGCAAAAATGATACCGAATCCCCAAATCTTTGGGGACCCATAAAAAAAGTGCATGACTGGGCAAAACTGGGAGACACGGGTCTTTTTTTTTTATCACGTAGAGTTGTCCGTATATGGTTATTTTTTTTCGTGTTGCACTGTGTTATATTTAGATACCATCATAATCAGATAGTTTTTGGACTCAAGGACTCTTTTTCTAAAAGAAGTTAGCATGAGGGCTATATTAAATAATATAACCATTTTTAATTTTCTTTGGACAATTTACACATATATTCCAAATTTGATAATATTATCTTTTAAATTGCGCACTGTACTTTGGGTACAAGATTTACGTGGGTATCTATTCAGCCGGACAAATGGACGGACATTGTTAGATCCAATAAGAATGGTTTTGGTTCAATAATTCATATTTTTTTATTATAAAGATAAGTTATCATTAATTGTACAATTTAATTGCTTTTATAAATACATATTTGTTAAAAAAACAATTAATTTAGATTTTATATTGAGCATCCATGTGCAAATTTTAAAAACCAATACTATATTTAATAAATTGCTGTTCAATTGATTTAAAGTTTTATTTTATTTCTAGCCGAAACAAATTTTAGTTAAACAATTTTTTGTTCATAAAGCAAAGCATTTAATTTAACAACATTTGCCGGAGAGAGTATTCAATCTTCCTAGTTTAAACACCATTTATCTCATAAATTTCATACGAAATTTCCCTTCAGCATTTTCAGGGTTAAATGGTGCAAAAAATTCATCAAACATTTTTATTTTATAAAGAACCAAAGAAATGCACATGCAACAATTAATAAAATTTAAAAAAAATATGTAAAAATATCAAACAAAATGTTAAATGCAATAAAATATAAATTGATTTGCCAAATAAAAAACAAATACTCACAGCACAAACACACATATAAAAACTACAACTGCATAAATAATAAAAACAAATAAAACAAACGTGCATAAAAACAGAAAAATAGACAGAGACAGAAGGAATGACATGCTTACATACAGATGGTGATAAATTAAATAATTCGTATATACTGACATGAATGAATATTTGAAAAAATTGTATTAAAAATAAAATAATTAAAAAATAAATAAAACGAGAACCAAAAAAAAACAATAAAACTAATTGCGACGACATGCATGTGACCAGACCACAAACAAAAAATATCTACAAACCAAAAAATAAAATTACTAAAAAACCCCAAACACTACAAAGAAAGAAATTTTTTAAATTTTAACTCTTTTTGCAACTATTATTAAAAACAAATATTAAATAAAGTGATGTAAAATTTAAACAATTAAAACAATATCATTATAATTATAAACATGTAAAAGTAATGTAATATGAAAACATTAAAAAAAAGTTAATTTGTATACCCTTCAGCACAGGTGGAAAGGGTAAATACAAGTTTGTCATTCCGTTTGTAATTTCTATAATATTGATCTTAGAGCCAATAAAGTAAATATATATATTTAACTATGGCCTTCTCTCCGTCTGTCCGAGTGTATGTTGAAATGGATTTTTCGAAGACCCAAAAAATGAGGGGGATTTGGTTGTTACTTATTTATGTCAGACACACTCCGCTTTAGTTTGATACTGAAGTTCTGATCGGTCCACAAATTGCTGAGATATTAGCAAAAAACCAGCACTGCGCACTGGTCAATTCCGGCCAAAAATGATTTTTTTTTTTTTAATTTTAATAAAATTTTGATCACAGTTTTAAGCGAACACTACAAAACATACAACTCATTTCTTAATTTGGCTCTTGGATAACTATTTTACGGTTAATACTGGATAAAATAAATAATTTTTTTCTTACAAATTTAAGGTTTTCAAAGTTGTTTTTTATACTTTGAAATAAAAGTAAGCTATGATTCTTCCTTTAAAGTATTCTTTGAAAATAAGCACGTTATGTTTAAACCATATTTGTAATTAATCATTCCATGTGATAATTGTGATTTTGTGAGCGTTATTTTCTGGATAAGTGAAGTGGTTTTGAGTTACTTTAAAAATAAATAAAACCTAAAGTAAGCCAAATTTAAAGAGACCATAACAAAAAAAGTGGGGCTAGGGGAGGTTAAGTGATAACTATATCTAGTACTGTTAAGTATCATAAGTAAGTACTATACATTTCAGCTGCCACCACCTACCACTCTAGTAACCAGATCATTTTTAGTGATTTCATATATTGTTATAAGATTAGCGTGACTGACTGGGTGATCATCGCCCAGCCCAAGCAACTTAAGCCAGACACTTAAAATTTTGTATGTAGACTACCCTCCCAATGTGTAAATTAAAAAAGTAGAGACTTTTGGAAATTCAATTCATAAGGGGTTAGAAATGGATAATAACCGGTAAAATCAGTAACAGTAACAACAAAAATTTAATTTTGGTACTTTTTTTGTAAACAATTTATCTTCTTAATTAATAAAGATATTTAAATTGTGTTCTCTTCTCTTTAAAAGCTCTTATACAAATTTCGGTACCTTTTGGAAATTCGAATATATATGTAAATATCGTTGGTACTATTTTCTATTAAGCTATTTTTATTATTATATTGAATATATTCCCAATATTTGAATGCCAAATTCCAGCGATTTAAGAAAAAAGATAGCTATGAGGTTGGACCGTAATTGACCAGTGTACACACTCATCCCAACCCACCTCAACCCCCACCCACCTTAAACGGAAAAATATACCATTTCTATGGTCTTTCCAAAAGAAATTTTGCAAAATGGTTTGTTTCAGTTGAAGGTTCCTAAACAATCCCCCATCCCACAGGAGCTCAAGTCGGATTCACGTCTGAGTTATGTGAAGGTATATATACATATGTTTACGTATATAATCTCATAAGTTTACATCCCAGCAAAAACTTTGCTTACTTTTTCAAAATGAATAGCTTCTCTCACTCATTATTTAGTAGCTTTCTTCTATAAATGCTTCTATAACAACTTATATAACTACTTATTTGTGGATGTATGTAGGTAAAAAAATAATGACTTACTTCTGAATGCGTTCATTTTGGGACATCCCTTGTAAAATTCATTGGTTCTTTCAGTAGAATTGTAAGTAGTGCTTTTAAGTTTTTCTGATTACTTAACACATTATTTTGTAAGCGAAGTTTTTACTGGGATGTTATATAATTAACATATATGAACATATCAACTTTTATTTGCTCAGGTAGGCAAAAAGATGGGGACAGGAGATGAGCATATATAGATATTCCACAAACTATTAACCTAATCGCTACAAATTATCATAACTTATAACACCTCCAAAGACCTTTTTTTAATTTTGTTCGATACTTTTGGGTCGTCAATAATTACCTTGCCAACGCCTGTATGTACATGTCCAAAATTTACCTATGGATCAAACATGCTATTCTTAAGATGGATACCAAATCTCAGCCATTTACGTCAACAAATACAGAAGTTATGGATTTTTGGCCGGAATTGACCACTGTGCACTGCTTCTAATTTTAACCATAAATTCATTTGTTGTTGTTGGAGAACGCCAAGAACCAAAGCTTTCAAATAAGGTACAAGCATCTTGGTTTTTAATACATAACATCCGGTATAATATGGGCGGGATTAGAGAAGTAGGTGTGGTACAAAATAGACTTTGTATATCTAAAATTTTTAAAAACAAACATTCTCTTATAAGAGCTAAACATATTTTAGTTATAACATGTTCGTAGGCAACCACAATTGGTTTCTTGATGGAGGACTTATTTAACCATAATATGGTTGCTAATGACAATAAAATGGCTAAATAAACCATGTTTTCAAAAATGTTCTCTCTCTCTCTTTTTAAGATTTTTAGTCGACCTTTTATTTCTCAACTGAGTTTTATTTTATAACGGCAAAAATCCAACTCCTCAAAAACTGTTAGAAAAGAACTTCGATATCACTTGTAACTGTTACGGTCCCTGGAAATAACGTTCTAATAAACAATCATTGCTTTTAAGAAAAAACCGCATATAAGAAACAAGTGGCATTTATAAAGATAGTTGAATGCTTTTCAATTGTATACGTGTATTAGATAATAAAGTTGCATATGGTATCACTCCGGAGGACGTAATGGATGTTATCGTGTCTTTAGATGAAAAATGACAGCTCATTTCAAACTTCACAAACGTATGCACGAATTTGAGAATGAACTAGGGTTTTTCCCGGGAGTTCCCGTCCCGGGAATTTCAATTGTTATATTTTCCGCTTTCCCGGGATTTTGTTTGCGGGATCCCGGGAAACAAAAAATTGCTCATAGTTTCAGAAAACAGCTATTTTTACTCTGAAATTGAGTTTTCTTTTCTCTAAAATTTAGCATCTGTGGATGGGTTGTCGATTAGATCAATTACAAGAAGTGAGTACATATGTAAATCAATTTCTCTTGCTGCAATAAATCTATTAAAAGCAGAATAGGTAGTGCAACAGTTGATAATTAATAAATTTAGTGAAGTGAAGAGTTGATAAAGAACAAAAATTAAAATAAGATGCAGCCAGTAAATTCTCATTGTCCATGGACAAGTCTTAAAAATAGGAAATACCTAAACATATCACTACTTCATTGCAACATAGTCATATCTACAAAAACACATTGTCCTAAAGATTGCAGATGGGCCTAATGAAAAGAAAAGATTTGTAAGAAGTAGTCCGGATGATGCTATTTTTGGCATCAACCTTGACAACAGAAGCATGCAACAACGGTACACTTTTAACTATTTGTCCGACCTCGGTAAAAAAGTGAACGCAATTTTTCGGAAACATGGTAATCAATATATAAAATCAGAAAAATACTCTTTGACAACTCACTAAAAAAATGATAATATATTTATTAAAATATTTCATTAATTAACTTTTTGATCTCATATCTTGAGTTTCTCAATTTTAGTTTGTTTTTGTTATTGTTTTATGAATTAAATTTGTATGTTTCTGTTATCTTTTTATCTTGTATCTAGAGCATAATAATACGGAATTTGAATATAAAAGCGTACGATAATAATAATTCAAGTTCCGCTTTCAATCTTCAATTCATTTTTGTGGTATTTTAGCACTTATTTAACTTACTTTGTAAACAAGTTCCCTTACGTTTGTTGATAAAAATTTTTTTCATTTATAAAAACAAATTTACTTTTTATTAGTTGTATGGAGCGGGATCCCGGGATCCCGGGAAATTTAAAAAAATGTACCGCGTTCCCGGGAATCGAATAACTCCGGGGAAAAAAAACTCTAGTATGAACGTAAAACTTGAGCAGCCCTGCGACGTAATACTTACCAGCAGTCTTGTAGGAATCTGGCAACTTCTCACAAAGCACGGCAAAGAATGTCTTTAACCCTGCATCCACACGATCAAGTTTTTTTTGATAGTCTTTTACATATACTGTTTGTCAAAATGTGCATTCATTGAAAGCTGTGACGTAGCCTGCACTCAATTTTTAAGCAATTTTCTTTCAGATGTCATCAAAAAAACAATTTATAAAGACAAACTTGCAATCAGCAAGCAAAAATTGCCAAACAAATGGAAAGGTAACATTTAAAGCAATCTCGTGGTCAATTTTAAAAGTGTGATTGTGTTAGTAAAAAAATGAGAGTGTATGGCAAATTGAAAGGAATTGAAAGGCAAAACTTGATCGTGCGGCCTCCAAGTAATGGGAAATAATTTTCTAATATATCCCGAATACTTGATGTAAAATATTTTTAAGTTTCAATTTCTTTAAATTTGTTTTTTAACATGTTTCAATAATAAATCGACTTTTTTGTTGAAATATATTCCAATACATTTTAATTTCTCAAAAGCTTTTGTTAGAAATATTAATTTTTAAATTTAAAGCAAAAGTTCGCTCGCATTTACCAGATCCCCATTTAAAATTTATGAAAAAAATCAATAAATAAATAAAATAAGCCACACGAATTAAAGAAGCAAATGCTTTAATTAAAAATGAACATTTTTAAGATTTTGCGATATTCAAAAGATAAATCAATTAAAAACCCAGTAAAATATGTCAATGCCAAATAAATATTTACTTTGATGTTTTAACTTGTTGTAGTTTGTTTATGAATTTATGCCGGCTGTAACCCGTATTTATTTTGAATATTAAATTTTATTTAAACAACTAACAAAAGAAAAAAAGGCGGCGAAAGAGTAGGAGGAAGAGGAGGAGAAGGTAAATTTAATGTAATGCTACTATTTTCAAATATTTAGATAATTTATGAACTCTTATATATTTTTGTAATTTTTAAAAAAATCAATGACAAAAGCTTTTGAAGTTTCTGAGATCTCGTTTATTTAATGGAAATAAAAAAAAGTGTAAGTTAAACTACAATTACGATAATTAACAATAACATATCCCATTTCCAAAATAGTCAATTTGTGTGAGGGATTTTTAAGAAATCTGCATTAAATCGTGATTTAATACTTGTACCTAGATTTAATACCTTCCACCGAGCGTATATGGGATCTATAAATTATAATTTAATCTTTAAAAACCTGACCTCTTAGTATTATAATTCGTTGCCTAATTTAAATAAAATATATAGGTATAATGTTAAATTGGACCAAAATTTTCCACAATAAATATATTTGTTACGGTTCTAGTCGCATTTAAATGATTTCCCAGAGTGGGCTTTTTATGGGGCCGATCTTCACGAATTTTGGCAGAGTGATTTTAAGTCTTTTGAAACTTGTATGGCACACTAAACTTTATTTAGATAGTATTTTTCGTTACTGTTATAGGCGTCGATCTTCACAAAATGTTTGCAAAATTTAATGAGAGTCGGTGCATTCTACCGCCAATTTATGTTAGTTTTCGTAACCAAAGTCTAAATTTAATAGGGAAGTTACTCCTCACAGAAAAAATTATGAGTAGTTTTTTATCAATTAAAAAAATTGCTTTAAAAGTACATATTTCAATTTAATTAATACGATAATTCAATCAATTATTTTTTTTTTTTTTTTTGTTGAAAGAAAATTAAAAATATAATTTTGTTTTAATTAACATTTTAGTTACTTTGAATTAATATAATAATTTAATAACAAAAAATCTTTATTGGTTTTTTCGCTTAAAATAAAATATTTTAAGCTTGTAGAATTGTTGTTGGGAAACGGCAAAACCTGAGCTATATTTAATTAAACTAATTAACACATTGTTTGAAACGGCAAAGTTTTTCTTTACCATTTTTTAATTAAAATCAAAAGTATCATTTTTTGAAAAAATATATTTAAAATTTAAAATTTTTACAATTTTTAGTAATCTATATAATCATTTTGGTAATAGGTGCAAAATCAACAAATTGTTTAATTGATTCTATGAATTTGCTTATTAGAGACAATTTTTAATTTTTTCTGTGCACATTTAGTAGAGTTGGGAAAAATCGTTCCTTTTGTGGAATCGTTTCGACTGGTCCGAAAGATTTAAGGAAATATGTCGTTCCTTTCGTCCATCGTTTCTGTTTTATACTTTGAACAATCCCTGAACGAGGAATAAGAAACAAATATTTGTTATTGCTTGTTTTCATTTTGTGGCGTGATAACTAAAGAAGAATTATATAATTATATAAATTATATAAAGAAGAATTATTATGTTTGTATGCCATTGCTTGTGGTGGACGGGTGATATATTGCGGAAATGTATTGCTTTAGATTACATTTGTAATTGCTTCAACTACGAAATTTTTTAAATGTCACGATAACCTGATTCCTACACAACAAATCAAGTGCTCAAAAATAATTTTATGAAACAAATGTGATGATCCAACGGATTGCAATTGGGAACGAGAAACGATAAACAAAAGTCCGCAACGTTCCTATAGGGGAATCGTTTAATTAAACAAAGGCCCTGTTTCCCAAGTTGCAAATTTACAAGTAAAATATGGCTGTAGGAAATATCGCCCAAAGAAAAATGGCCCAAAAAAAAAATGAAAAATCGCCCAAAAAAATTGCATGTAAAATTGGGCCTGATTTCATATGAAAAATGGCCCAAAATTTTTGGGCTATTTTTCGTTATTGTTGGGTGATTTTTCGTTTTTGAAATTGGGTGATTTTTCATTATGAAAAATCGCCCAAAAATTGTTATATGAAAAAAAGCCCATTTTTTTTGGGCCATTTTTCATTTTTAAAATTCTTCCAAAATGTAACATAGTATTTGTCCAAATCATTCATTATCATTATAAAAATAACGGGACATATTGTAAAAAAGTTATATTGATTAAACTGCAGGCACAAAGTTTGGCGGAGGGCTTAAATGAGTATTACTGTCCATACTGCCGAACAGCTGTTGAAGGCACAATGCAAATTTTTACATAAAACTTATATTTGTATATAACTAAATTTATATGAATAATAAACACTTTTTCGCAAATTGAGTAATTTTGAATTTTTTTTTTTTTGGGAAAAAATTCGTTTCTGCTTTTTGGGTCATTTTTCATTTTCTTTTTGGGCCCTTTTTCGTTTTTTTTGGGCAAAATTTCGTATTTACCTTTTTGGGTCATTTTTCATGTTTGGTTGGGCGATTCTTCGTTTGGGCGATTTTTCATTTTTTTTTTTGGGCCATTTTTCTTTGGGCGATATTTCCTACAGCCGTAAAATATATTTGAAACAAAAACAAAATTTGTAAAATTGTTGCTTTTTTAAAGTATTTTACTTGTAGATTTGTAACTTGTAGTTTTGAGAAACAGGACCCAGATCGTTCCGAAACGACACAACTTTAACATTTTGGTATATAACTCTTTTCCTACTGAACCTTTTATGCTAAATTTTAGTTCCAAACTTCTTTAGAAAGACTTTAGCACCAATATTGTTATTTTCTCTTAAACGTTTCGGAAGTCAGCGTGTTTTCAACAAAAGGACAGACAGACAGAATTTTAAAAAGTTTCACACGGAATGACAAACTAAGTATACTCTCATTCACAACTATATCGAATCATTGAAAATGCAGTGTATAATAACGTATCTTCGCTCAGACACGTTTATAGGCTTTTTACACTGATCAACATCAAAGATGTAGAAAATGTGAAACACTCACATCTACCATCAAACAAAAATGTCACCATTTTTGAAAAAAAATATTTTTAAATTAAAATTTTTTTTTTCTACAAAAGCGCCAAAACTTAAAAAGAAAACACAAAAATGTATTTGAAGTTCAATTTGTTTAAAAATTTAAAAAATTCTTAACAAAACACATTGCAATAAAAGAGAAAACTTGAAAAATGGTAACGCTGCTTTCAACAAAACTTTTTTTGTCAGTGATGCCACAATAATAATAGAACTTTTTGCCACTTTTCTAGTGATGACACTAAAATAATCGAAAGATGTAGAATGGAATAAAATGAGATAGGAACATCTTTTAAAGATGTTGAAAGATGTTGGTTTTAAGCCCTATGTATTTCTTATGGAAAGATGTTAACATCTTCGTAAATGGTGGCAAATTGATGGTAGATGTTAGATGTTGATCAGTGTAAAAAGGCTATTACATTACTCAGAATTGACTTCTACCATCAAACAAAATGTCACCATTTTTGAAAACAAATGCTCTTAAATTAAAAATTTTTTTTTACAAAAGCGCCAAAACTTAAAAAGAAAACACAAAAATGTATTTGAAGTTCAATTTGTTTAAAAATTTAAAAAATTCTTAACAAAAAAACATTGCAATAAAAGAGAAAACTTGACAAATGGTAACGCTGCTTTCAACAAAACTTTTTTTGTCAGTGATGCCACAATAATAATAGAACTTTTTGCCACTTTTCTAGTGATGACACTAAAATAATCGAAAGATGTAGAATGGAATAAAATGAGATAGGAACATCTTTTAAAGATGTTGAAAGATGTTGGTTTTAGCCCTATGTATTTCTTATGGAAAGATGTTAACATCTTCGCAAATTGTGGCAAATTGATGGTAGATGTAAGATGTTGATCAGTGTAAAAAGGCTATTAAAGTGGCACTTATTTAAAGATTGTTGATTTTATGAAAAACTTTCGGCAGCAGTCGATTGGAGTTAACAACTTTTTTTAATATTTATTGTGTTAAAAACCAAATATATGGTTTTAAATATTTGTGTACCAACAGCTGAATAATTTTTATTTAACTAGTGGCAACACTGCCTATGATGCATCCCAGCAGTCATGTAATCAGTAGGAATGGAGAATGTCAAACATATCTTGTAAAATCAGCCTTATTGCAGTGTCGTTGTCGTAAACGATAAAGCCTTTTTTGTAGTAGATTAGAACACAGGTTGTGCGTTGCTCCATTCTATTACAAAAAACGACAAGGTCGTTTACGACAACCGTAAATGGGCTGAATAATTGATTCAAGTATTTTAAAAGTACTCTTAAAACAGAACATGCCCAAGGATTGTAATAAATTCTTTTAATGTATCCTGCTAATGAATAACATAATTCATAATGGATTTTTATTAAGAAAGCATGTAAAAGAAAAACACGAATATTTGTCAAGAACAAAAACAATACATTCCTTGTTCTGCAAATGTGGTAATATTCGTGGTAATCAATGCATAATTATCTTGTCAGATAAAATTACCTTCTCGATTTCAATGAATGCATTATTATTCATTCGAAATAATGTACTACATACAAAAAATACAAAACTCAATGTTTTCGACTAAATTCTGACATTTTCCCTAAAGTTCAGAACTTTGGTCGTAAAGTGACAATTTTTTACAATCACTTTCGAAATGATATTCCTCTACGACAATCCCCCGCGAATTTAAATGTGTCCCAATGCAATCATAAATTTATAAATTTATGATGGTTAAAATAAAAACTATTTTATAAAAATTGCTTTTTTTCCTACATATCTGCATGCACATATTTAATATATTGATATTTAAAATAAATAAAATGAGAGTTGCAAATGCAAATCTACTCCCTCCCTGTTTTTCATATTTTTATGACTTTATTTAACCCCATTTTCATGCACGATATCCGAATGCCAGAAGCATAAATTTTTATTACATTTTTGCAATACATTTATTAAATATGTATCGATACTTGGCAGTACATTTTGTTTGATTGTTTTTTATGTTTCAGGTTTCAGTTTTCCATATAAACAATATTAGTTATTGGATTTATTTAAAATAGTGGGAAAAGTGGAAAGCAAAATAAACGGAATGTCATGTATATTTGAAATGTGCATATTTGATTATTTTTCAAACTCATATGTATGTGGATGGCGTGTGCGTTACCCTACGAATGAAACTTATAAATAAAAAATTATTGTGATTGTATTGAAGTGAAGTGAGTCAGCCAAAGACCTTTAAAATAAGTCATTGTATTTTATTGGAAATTGAAACAGGAGAAGTTATTTGAAAAACATTTTTTCCTGTATACGGAAGTTAAGTAATGCGCTAGAATTAAATCATATAAAGCCGTATCTTTTTTCATTATTTGCTGTTCGCAAAAAAAATGCAAGGTAGATAAAAGAGAACTTAGAGAAGCAATTCTATAGAGGGCTTATTCGACAGTATTGCAATATTTTTGCAAGATAATAAAATAAACTAAAAATAAAAACTATAAAATAGCAAACACATTAGATGTTTGCAACAGTTACCGAAAATAAACGTTATGCTCTTTAGTTTTCTGTACGGTAGAAATGTGGAAAACACAAATGCTAGTGTTTGCTATACAGAAAAAAATAAAAATTGATTTCAAAATAAAAAATTTGTGATATTAATTAAAAAATTAAGTAAATTTTCACCATTAAACAAATTAATAGTACCAATTTCAATTGATTAAACGTTTAATTATCTTGATTAAACGTTTCATTCACTTGATTACATTTTTAATTAAAGTGGTTTTTATTTTCGATTAATGCTTTAATTAGTAAACAATTTTGGAGAATTTTTTCTGTGTAGTGAATCACATAAAAAACGTTTTTCTGTCTGTGATCTATACGAAGATACTGTACTCATCACACATTTTTTTTAGTGCTAATGCAATAAAAATGCTTTTTTCATGATATGTTTTAATAATAATGAAAAAGTTGTGCATTAACTGGCAAACTCTATAAATATAATGCACTATTATGATAAGAAAATAATGTAGGGCAAACGTTTTTTGCAATGCAAAAGACTTGCATTTCAATTTATATGGTTTAATGTAAACAAATTGTCCATGCATTAGCATATTGAATGCATTTGTCCCTAGTCTGAGTATTACATCTATCGTTATAAGTTTTTATTAAAATTTCTTGTTTTTTAAATTCAAACAGGCGTTTCCCAATTTCCAATCGATATTAAAATTTATGGTAAAAAACTGGCATAAGCATATAACTATTAAATTTATAGGGTACACTCTGTTTCTATTAGTTAATGCTAGAAAAGAAAAAAAATTGTTTTCAGTGTTTTACAAAAATACATTGACAACATACTGAGTGAAATAAAAATAAGTACTTTGTACTGAGTACTAAAGCACCTCCACATTATTTGAATCAAAAAGAAATATTTGATTTGTTTGCCTATTTATTTTTAAACAATAATCAGTTTATTTACATATATTTTGAGAAATAACAAAAACAAAGTCAAATGAAAAAAAAAGATAAACATAAAAACTTAAGGTTAATAAACTTTAAATAACAGTTTTGACAAGTTGCTTAGAAACAAATAGTTATTAAAATAAATACAAAAAAAACCCAAAAAAAACGGTACCACGCTGCCAACATGAGTGACAAATGTCAAATGTTTTTGTTTGTTTTATTTATTTAATTTATATTTTTCTTTTTTGTCAGTTTATCATTAATTTTTGTAGGTAACCTGGTAATTAGGTAATTGACATATTTAGTGTTTGATAGATATTTGTCAGGTTTAAAAAGATCTCATGCTGTGCGAATAACTTTTGTCCTCTAGACTTTTGATTAATTTTTTCAGCAGGGAGCTTGGAACTTAATCTGTGAACATGACAATTAGATTCTTGGATTATTTAAGTTGGTAATTGATGAATTTGGAATTAATTATTATATTTTTTATTATTTGTTAAAATAATTAAGTTTAATTGTCTAAATTAACTACAATTTGGTGCTAAATTACTTAATGGATGAATCTAATTAGGTAATTTTTTAATTATAACTTACTAATTTTACAAATTTTAGTACAAAAGTAAGTCGTCGTTCTGACTTGCAATTTTTGTGGCTGCAATTTAATAAAATTCTACTTTGGAATTGCACTAGTGACCAGATTATGAATTCTAGTTTTTTTTCTACACTCTTTAACCACTCTCACCACTAAGCTCAAGAATTTCTGCAACAAAAAATTGGCAAGTTTGGACGAAGACTAAAGGGCATAATAAACCACACAAAATGCTTGGCAAACACACACATTGTTTCCGTTTGGTGTTTGCCAATAAACAACACAAATATACTGCGTACAAACATTAATTTTTTTGTTTTTGTTTTGTTTTCAATGAATGGAGACGCCGATAGTGCTGCTTTTTGCTTTAAAAGGAGAAAAAATATAAAAAAAGGTGTAGATTTAAAAGTAAAAAGTGATTTAAACAACGAGCTGTTTTGTTGCAAGAAATACTGGTCAAAAAATTGAGTTTACTATTTAAAATTATTTAATGCTTCTTTTTTTACGTCTTCACTCTGCAAATTTTTCGATGAAATGAATACATTAAACATTAGACGCCACAAAAAGTTTGACAAATATGCAACATGTCTGCCAAATACTAAAAAGTTTTAATATTTCTACAAACATTGCTTCAAATGTTTGTACAAACCGCAAACACTCCAATTAACAACACAAAATATTTGTACAAACGTAAAATTTTGACATGTTTGCCAAGCCATTTGTGTGGTTTATTATGCCCTTAAGTCTGAATTTACAAGTTTCATCTTTTAATGCTGAAATTCTTTTTAATTCCTTTTTGAAGGTGCCAATATGATCACAAAAAATTCACATGCAGCCATCGTTGTGCATATACCTACGAATAAAAACACAAAGGGTACTGACCGATGACAGGCATCTCCATACCAACCCCCTTTCTTATTTCTTCACACTCCGAAAAACAAAAGAGTTGAGCATCAAAAGATGAAACGTATGAAAACAGACTAAGTTAATTGTTAAAATTTCTTCAATTAAATCTAATTGTTGAAAGCACAGAGCATGCAGAGATGAAAAAGTGTCGTATGAAAAATCCCCAAATCATTTGCGACGGCAGCTTTCGAAGAAGGACAAGGAAACCGTTTTTTGGTAGTGAAGTGGCAATGTGTAAAAACAAGCCGCTACTGTCAACAAAAATTGCGTAATCAAAACAAAAATGCAAAAAGGGCGGCTTTCGAAGAAAAAGACAGAAAAAAACAAAATATTTTCTGTCTCGTGACGCCTCTGTGTGCTCTGTGGTTGAAAGATTGAAACGCAAAACAATTGATTAAATTAATTTTAATGGAAATTTTTACCTTCAGGATTTAAAAACAAGTTAGAGTGCTATATTCGGCTGTGCCGAATCTTTGATACCCTCCACCGACAGTTCGAATGTTTAAGGAGTAATATCTGTATGATGTCTTTTTATTATTATTATCTTAAACTGTGACGATTTGTTATTAATTATGGTTTTAGGAGACTAAACTGTTTTCCGGGAGTAGGGCATATATGGGGCCTAGGGTAAATTATGTACCGATCTTCACGAAATTTCACAGTATCATTTAAAGTCCTATAAAATTGTGACGAGCCAAAATTTGTTATGATTGCATTATTTTTTACGGTTTTAGGCGTACTAAACTGTTTTCCGGGAGTAGTGTTTATTTGGGGCTTAGGGTAAATTATGGACCGACCTTCACGAAATTTTACAGTGTAATTTCTAGTTGAATAAAACAGACTTGTGCAAAACCTTATGTCATTCCGTGCATTTTTGCATCATTTATGTTTGTTTTTGTAACAAAATAATCAAGTTTTTGAAGGTGGTGGTTCCACATTTTGATTCATAGCTCTGGTCCTACTGAACCGATTTTGCTGAAATTCAATCCCAAACTGCTTAGGATAACTACAAGCATTTTGACACCTAGTTTGTTTATTTCTTTTGGGTTTTTCGAAAGTGAGCGTGTTTTCAACAGACGGACAGACGGACAGACAGACGGACATGGCTAAATCGACTTAGAATTACTCAAGCAGCCAGAATATATATACTTTATGGGGTCTGAGATGAATAATAAAAAAGTTTCACACGGAATGACAAACTTAGTATACCCTCTTCACAACTTATTGTGGTGGAGGGTATAAAAACAGGGATTTTTTAAAGTTTCTTTATAATAAAATTGATTTATGAATTAGTGGTTTAATCTGTATTAAAGCTTTTTAGAGAAGCCCTTTTTTTTGAAAACTTGTTTTCAAAAAAACTCTGCAAAGCTTTTGGTAAAAGTTTTTAAAAGAAAAACAAATAAAAATGGTTAAAAGATAAAAAGCTTTAAGAATATGTTTTTTATGAAAAAGTTTTGGTATTTATGAAAAAGTTTGGAGAAAAACGACTTTTTTTGTAGAACTTTTTTTAAACAATTGTGGGATTCACAAGGTGTCATAAGGTCTTATGTTTTAAAATAATAACATGAAAAATACGACTTTTGTGAACAAACCCTCATAATTCAGTGTGATATTTTGAATTTAAATCAGCTGATTTAAAACAAATATTAAAATAAATATTTACCAAAAATAAAAATATTTGTTTGTTCTAATCCATGAACTAAAAAATATAAATAGATCTTACCCGACTATTTTCCGGTTTTCAGACGCAAATCTGGAAAGAATTTTATTTTGTTTGTTTACCAAACAGCAGAGCCCTAAGCCGATCTAATTTGATACCGCAAGTGATTTGTTACAAAATTGCTAGCCGCAGGTTAAATTCGGATGTTAGCCAGATAAAATTTTACCATCAACGGCGATGGCTTACAAAAACTAATGCGGCTCTGCTCAGGCAGATCTATACGGATTTATTACGACAGTACAACAAACATAGCAAGCAAAGTTCTATTTATTTAAGACACTTTTTGTTTACAAAGCAACAATAATATTTTTTAATCATTGTAAAATGTTAGAACACTCTGACAAAATAACAAGATAGCACACCTTTTGAATACCATATGTCTAGGTTTAAAATATTAAAGATTCTTATTTAAAATGGACTTATTCATAAAAAATATTTCAGGTTTATAAAAGCTTTTGTTTAACACATCGTTTTTAAATCTAAAATAAACTTAATAAGTTAGAGGACAAGTGCTTAGCGAAAAGTTTTTACAATCGCTGAGAATCACCTTTCGCAAAAAAAATGCGATTACGATTTGAAGTCACTAAATTGGTGTGTTGGAAAATCACAAACAATTTTGTAATTTTAAATCGCAAGCAAAGACCACAGTGACTTCTAAGTGAACTTGTATTTCTTATAAAAATTAAGTAGCATGCACCAGAAATAACAACCTTATAATAAAATTTACTGACTGGCTCACAATAGCTGCGTTCGTTTACCCCAAAATTTGTACAAATTTGTACTGGATTTTACTGAAATGCGTTCGCGTACACATAAGTTTTTAAAATATTCATATTACTCACCTACTGGATTTTACTGGGATTTTACTGGAAAAGTAAACGAACGCACATAATGTCGACAAGAACATTTCTTGCATATATTTATAAAGGGTGATTTTTTATGAATTAAGTTTTTCGGGCTGGCAGCACTGGTTGATATTTGAGTCCAAACTACATCTGTGAAAGTGAAAAGTGTTCAGTATACTCTGCTATTTCATCATGGAGAAACTCACAAACGAGCAACAACTGCAAATCGTTGAAATTTTTTTATCAAAACTCGTGCTCTGTGAGAAATGTCCATCGTTTGTTACATCGAAAAATTGTGTTCAGCGATAAGGCTCATTTCTGGCTAAATGGATACGTAAACAAGCAAAACTGCCGCATCTAGGGTAAAGAACATCCCGATGATGCATCCCGAAAAAACGACAGTTTGGTGTGGTTTTATTTGTCTCTCGGAATGGCCCTGTGAGTTGGCCGCCAAGATCATGTGATTTGACGCCTCTTGACTATTTCTTGTGGGGTTATGTGTAGTCGTTGGGCTATGTGGACAAGCCAAAGACGATTAAAGCCTTAGTGTATAACATAGCAGGTGTTATTCATGGAATACAGGCCGAAATGCTCGAAAAAGTGGTACAAAATTGGACCTTACGAATGGACCATTTGAATCGGAGTCGCGGACAACATTTACATGAAGTTATTTTTAGAAAGTTAATATGATGCAAATTTGCGTGTTTTATTAGATTTTTAAAAAAACTACGTTAAAAAAATCACCAATTATTACAAAAATAAAAAAATTAATATGGCGAAATTGTGGGCCAGGCAGTTAATGTGTTTTTATTTTATATCTTTTGCGGTCAATTTCACCATGTTCAGTTAAAACTTACTATTACATTAACTTCCAGTACACAATATGTTTTTGCCAGTTTTAACTGATAGTTAATTATAACTTAACTTGGTGAAATTAGCCGTTAAAAAATAGAAAGTTTTAATCAATTTTAATAAAAAATACTAAATAAAAAAAGTTACTTATTTTATTTGACAGAAGTCAAATTGTTTACTTTTGAAATCTAAAATTTGAATTGGTTTCTTCTTCTTCGTTCAATGTAAGCAAAATGCGCGAGCCGCAGCACACGCAAAAATGGAATTGGCGATTTTGAAATCACAAGTGATTTTACAATCGCCCGTTTTTTAGCACATGACTGAATGTGTTTTTTAAAATAAATGGTGTTGAAAGTCGAAACAGTTTATTCAACTAAAAAACTAGAAATTTTCTGGTGTAATTCATTTTTTTTAAGAAAGATGAAAAATATGTGATAACGAAGCTTATCTATCAATTTTACTTTTAGTTCATCATATTTCGAATAAAAATTGTTTGCTTTTAATATATATTTGAGAATATATTTGATTAAATAAAGCGTTTTGATTAAAAAACTTCTCATTGAGAAGGTTAAGCAGTAGATTTTAAAAAGCTTTTTAATAAAAGTGATTTTGAAGGAAAAGCTTTCCGTTAAAAATTACTTTTGAGGAAAGATATTTTATATAAAACAAGCTGCATAAGTATGGCTTTATGTCAAAAATATTTGTTAAAAAGGGATTTTGAAAAATATTTCTTTTACAATTTTCTTAAGTTTAAAATTAAAGCTTTTTAAAACGTATGAATTAAAATGCTTTTAATGAAATATTATATTGAAAGAACTTTTCACTATTGTGTAGTATTAATATAATTGTGGGATTCACAAGGTAGTCATAAAATCATATGTCTTAAAAGAATTTTTTTTTTTTTTAATATTTATTTATTGAATCTTCATATGGGCATTTCCCCAGAATGGTCTACCAGGATGAAAAAATAAAATGTTGATAATCATCGTCTTTTATTGTTTATTATTATAAAAAAAGTCTATGTTGTTATAAAAGAATGGCTTCATAGCATGTCTCAGCTGTTTTACTCAAAGAAATTGCACTGGAAACTGGAAAATTTTATATTTTCTTATATTTTCTACTTCTAAACACATTTTTATATGCTTATTTTACATGCAAAAATATGTTATGTTTACACTCTTTCTTCATAATCTTTTCATTCCAATCAATTGTAAATTGAGTATTTAGTTGTTTGTTAAGGAAATTTGAAGACATTAATGGGAAACTGCATGGTGATAATAATAAAAAAACATATGGAAAAATCGTACGTTCGCGACCCGTACGTTCGCGACCGGTACATAAGCCAATTAAACAAAAACCAAAAGAGATATATTTTTTGGTAAATACTGCATGGAGACCTACATTAATACACTTTTAAAATAAATTAATCACTTTTGAATATTCCGTTCCATTACGCAGATTTTTACATTTAACTGCTGTCAGCCAAAGTTGACTTCTATTTTGCGTACGTTCGCGACCACATGTTTATAACTCTTATTATGAAAACTTAAACTCGATGAAATCCATCCTTTGCACTAAACATACATCTACCTAAATGCTATCGAATCGCAAGAAAAAATGCTAGGAAAAGTTTTGTTTTCTATATTATTTGTACATAAAAAGCGTACGAACGTACGTTCGCGACCCCAGGAAATGCCCATATACTAAAAATTAACTAACAATAATTAATTAAATCTTATCCTTATGCTTTGTTTTGTGTCCTGCCAGTGTCAGACAACAAATTTCGTCATCACGGTTTCTGTTACATATGTAGGTGTTCATCGCCCTTCTGATTGGGTGAGTGCTGCAGAGTCTCTTCTTCTAAAGCGAGAGTGGCCGCCATGATTTAAAATATTTCACGCTAGTGGATTTGGGTGTTGTTTAAGCCTTTTTAAATATCTTACTGCATATTTTGTAATCATAGTTTTTACTAATGGCACATTGAGATCCTTATGAATGTTTGAGTTTTTACATACCAGGGAGCGGCAGTGCCCCATAGTTGAATGCCGTAGCACCAGATAGGCTTCAAGATAGAGTTGTAAAGTAGAAGCTTGCAATCGAGACTAAGGACAGAATTTCTTCCAATAAGCCAATGAATTTGAATGGCTTTTAGTTTCATTTGAGTTAATTTTGCCTCTATATGGCATTTCCACGTTAACCGCCGATCTAGATGTATACCGAGATATTTTACATGCGAATGTTAAGGAATTATTTGATTATTGATTTAAATAGGGGGGCATTGTTGATCATTGACCATAATCCTCGATTGTCTTAACCAAATTTCTAGTTGAAATATATGATCCTGTAAGTACGCTAAGAAACGCTGTATCGTCCGCAAATGTTGAAGTTTGGGTGAAGTTGTTTGTTGGCATGTCCGAAGTATAAATTAAGTATAATAGATAGGCCAGGATGCTGCCTTGTCGGACTCCAGCGCCAATTGGTTGAGGGGCACTTAAGCTGTGAGTAACCCTCATAATATACATATCTACTGAGTTGTTATGACAAAACAATAAACACAGCATGAAAAGTCATATTATTTTAGAACTTTTTTTTATGAAACACAACCATTATTTTTTTAAACTATTGTAAAATATTAGGATATTATGACAATATGACTTGATAGCACACCTTGTGTTACAAAATTAGGAAAAGCTTACAGCGAACAATGAAGGCCTTTTTTGTAATAACAGCTTTTTGAAGAAAAAATATAAAATACATTTTTATACCCACAACACAATAGTGGATATGGTATTAGGCGTCTGTGCTGATGTTTGTTACTCCAAATATGTATAAAGTTAAAAAATTAGGAAAAGCTTACAGCGAACAATTAAAGCCATTTTTTATTAAAAAGCTTTTTAAAGAAAAAGTCTAAAAAACATATTTATACTATTTATTATTATATATGTATTTATATTATGCGTTTGTGCTGATGTTTGTAACATCTTAAAATATAAGTCCTAGACCGACCTTTTAGTATACCTATCGACATAGAATCTAACGATGTCCGTCCGTCTGTCAAGCAGACTGGCTGTCCATGTAAGCCTTGGAGATAATTTGATGAATTTGGTATAACGTTTCTATTTGGCAATTGAAAATGGTGAGAATCGGTCCATATTTGACCAAAGTTCCAATCAGGCCTGCCATATTTGCCGTAAGCTAAATTTATATTTACTATCAATGGAAATAATTTTAAACAAAGAATTATTCTTATAATACTTATTATACGTAATTGAGGCTGATGCAGGTACATGCGATAGCCAATATAATGTAAGGAAGTCATTGAAATTTTAAAACTTTTGGCAAAAAAAATCAGATTTAAAATTTCCAAAAAATTATTTTCATTTCACATTCTTTCGAAAATGTTGAAAGGATTATAGCCAAGTCAACCTAAATAAAATAATATATCGATTTTCCTTGGAAAATTAAAATTTGCAATAAATTTTTTTTCTAAATATGTAATTAGTATTGTGGTTATTTTGTTGAACTATTTATGGTTTTTAATCCAAATTCTTAATAATTTTAATTAGGCTTAAGTTCATTAAATTTAATTTTCATTATATTATCTTTTTGAAGAAAGGAATTTTACAACATGAAAATTAATTAAAATTGTTATTGATAATCTTTCATTCTTGACCGTGGCCGGAGCTCGAACCCGGGCCGGCAGGTTACCATGACATGTTTCGATCGCAACCACTCGATCTCCTCAGATGGATTTGCCGTTTTACACTCGCAGCCATCGACGACTGCTGACGTCAATAGTCAATAGTCAAACATCAATCCTTAAACCAAATTGTATTTTAACCTTTGGTAGATCGAAGTTTGCTTTTTTTGAATACCATTAGTTAATGCAGAATTGTTTTTTTTTTTGTTATTTAATATATGTTTTATTGTATTTAAAATAGGTATTTTAAATTTGAAGATTTTTTGCCTATTTTATTAAACCAAAGTGCCGATAATGCCATTTTTTTTTTTTGAAAATGTGCCGATTTCTTATCAAAATCTTCTGGCACCCCCGGTTCCAATACAAATACCTTTCTTTCTAAGAAAATAAACGATCAGTTGCTTTAAAAAATATTGTGTTATAAAATTGTGAACTTGCTGTATTTATAGCCATGCACATCTCCTGGTTCTATATTCACATGTAAACTTGTGAAATCTTTTGTTTATAAAACTTTAGCTACAAGCAAATGTGAACTGCATACGTAATTAATGAGATTTTTTTTTTTTTAGTTTTGAAAGAGGATGTTTTTATTTGATTGAAATGAAAAAGTTTTTTGTTCTACACAAAAGAAGATTACAATGAAACAATTAGTCGTTTTTTTCGTAATGAGTCGTTTAATCTCAAAATACCTTTATGACAATATTTTTTATATAGTTTCGCAGAAATTTGTGTTCTATATCATCATATTATCAGTTGAATGAACATTTTAACACTTTAGTAAATAATTTTAAGGCATTTTCTATGAAAATTCAAAACGTTATAGTATTCTTTAACATTTCACCATGAAAATCCCGTTGAAAATTAGCATTTGTAAAGTTGAAGAACACTATACAAAGAGTGTTCCAATATTTTGCTTTTCGAGTTCATTCTATGTAAATTTATTCTCTGAATGAGGTTTTCAAACAGGCCTACCATGCAAAAGCCTTTCGATTTTAGCCGCAATCTACACACACACACACACACACACACACAAACACACACACTTACAATATTTGTTAACACAATTTTTCAATTTCCGATCCCTACAAAAGAACCAACTAACCAATAATCTTCGTTTCATAAGTGTTAGTCAATGTTCGAGTTTTTTTTTTCTTTCTTTGCTAAAAATATTTTTTAACTAAAAAAGAAAAAAAAGTGTCAAGTAGCAGTTAAGAGCAACACTAAAGCAGTAACATAATTTTGAAAAAAACAATGTTGTTAATTGTAAATTTTTCCTGTACTTCACTGATATTCACTCTCAAAGTTCGTATCAAATATTATTTAAAAGTTCGCAAAAAAAAATAACACTTACAAAAAAATCACAATTGTTTAAAGACAAAAATAAAATGCACATGTCTTAAGTACATATTTACGTTGTTTCTATATTTGCGACCCTTTTTTACAATACATTTTTGTATAAATACACGCAGAAAAAATGCTTAAAAATGCATATTGTCGACTTTGAGTGTAAACCAGCTTTTAGAAAATTTTACAGGGCAGACAAAAACTTCTAATATTTTAATATTTCTACCTCAAGAAGCAAACTAACACTGTGTGTAATTTTTTAAGTCATGGAAAAATAACCATGTACGGACAACTCTACGTGATAAAAGACAAAAAAAAGGTAGCCGCAAAAGTGAAAAATTGCCCGAAAATCGATTTTTGCACCTTTTTCCCCCTGTTCAGGTCCATAGGTAGCAAACTTTAAAAATTCAAGGAAACAATCCACTACCAAAATGTACCTAAGATCTCAGTAAACAACTTTTAGAACATATGAACTTCCTAGGAATGATTTTTAGCACCGTTTAGGCCTTTGTCTTTTTCGTGTTGCACTATGTAATATATCGTCGCAAGAACTAAAGAACGCTGTAACTGACAAAAAATCGAAAATACGTTTTTTGCATCATTTTTATCAGAAAAAAATATTGCGTCGATTGGTCCCGGTCCCTTATTTGTATGATGAAAAAAAATTCACTTACGCAAAAAAAAGTCGTTTGCTGTAAGCCGCAAAATCACCGGGAATAATAGACTTGAGAGGAAATGTTTACAGCCCATATATAAAGCGAGAAAAAATAAAAATACGTTTTTAAGACCATGTTCCTAAGTTGTATAGTTTTTGTTATATGAATTTTTTTCTACTTTCTTTCATACAGGGCCCAAATCGTCGCAGTCGTGATCGAGTGACTTTGATCGAAATTTTACTTTTTGAGATTATGTCATTCGATAACGAGTAGTCGATCGAATGACTTTACTCGAAATGTCATTCGATAGGTTAAGAGCTTTCGTAAAAACCTTTAATTGTTTTTTTACAAACAATTTACACACTTTTTGGGAATAAATATTAGATTTCTTTAACAAATAGCTTAAAATTTAAGTATTAAACTTTTTTCAGCAATAAGAAATAAAATAATAACATTCAGTTTTGCAATTTTTCGCAAATTATAGTCATAGATTGAAGCGATTTTTTCTGTAAGTTTTCTGATTCTGTACAGCTTTAACAATTTTTAATAAATACTAGACTTTGCTTTCATGCCGCTGTTTGCGAATTTCCGCTAATTTAAAATGTTTAATCGAATTTTTGCCATTCCTTGTAATTTTAGGGACTTTTAATCAATTTAATGGCTTGTTTGATATGTTAAAAACTTTCGCGAATTTTCGTTATTTTTGCAAATTTTCTGAGTTTGTAAAATGTTTTCCGAATTTTTGCAATTTTTGCGTTGCTTTGTTGCTCTTTTTGGCTAGCGCCGCCGTTATTAAAAAAACCACATAAAAGTGCAATGCCTTATGCCATTAGTATACAAGCATAAAAATCTATTACATTTTTTAAACAAATTTCGATACGAAAGCTTCCGAATGCCGCAATCCCGTTTTTGATACGTCACGAAGTTTTATTCGATACGAAAGTTCATTCGATCACGTGTGCGACGATATGGGCCCAGGTTTTTTGGCTCTGGTGAACATTTTATGGATTGTCAGTTACAGCGTTCTTTAATTCCTGCGACGATATATTTGGTTTTTTGGTTTATTTTCTAATATTGTATTGAGTCCTAAATTGAAGTGTTTTTATTCCTCGATGAGGCGTCGTATACTGTTAAAAATGGATGGATAGCCGACAATATGTATTATGTTTTCTGCAATGTTAACAACATTTTTAACATTTGTTTGAAGTTAACCATTAAATGTTTGCCTCCCTTGAAACTTTTACTATTGTAAGATTTAACAACACAACACAAAATTATGATTGTTTTGTTTTCTACAGTAGATGAATTCTTTTCAATCACTTGCTTGGTTTGCATATAATTCTTACATTATTTTCTTTTAATAATTGATTTATAAATAAAAGGAGGTCTTACCATAATACACGATGTTAATTGTGAGTAAAACCCTCACGTCAAGTTTTTTTGCACAACTTAATTTAACATTTCATTGTTTGACAAATTCAACCATTGAGCAGCGCGTTAAGATTGTTAAAGCCGGAAATAAATGAATGGTGACTTTACAGAGAAAATCATCTTCAGCGACGAGGCACACTTTCACCTCAGTGAATCATTTACAAATAGAAGTGCCGCATTTGGGCAAATGAAAATCCACGACTGATTGTTGAAAAGCCCATGCATCTATAAAAAGGGTGACTGTTTGGTGCGGTTTTTGGGCTTGCGGCGTCAACGGGCCGTACTTCTTGGAAAATGAGGTCGGCCAAGCAGTTACCGTGAATGGTGTTCACTATCGCGAGCCGTTAACGGACTTCTTGTGCCAAGAGATTGAGGATAGGGACCTGAACGATATGTGGTTCCAACAGGATGGTGCCACTTACCACACAGCCAACGAAACAATAGCTGTTTTGCGCGAGAAATTTAATGGCCGTGTTATCTAACGTCTAAAGCCCTTATGACACTACATTTTTAATGCATTGTTCAAGTTTTGGTGAACAGTACAAATATAATGTAATACAAAAATTTACCAAGTGCAAAGAGTTCAGCTGTATTAAGATAAATGGCAAACTGTCAAAAATTTTACTAAAGTTATCGATAAAAAATGAAGTTATGTCAAAAAAAATGTAAAATTGTTTAACTTAAAATTGACATTTCAAGCTTGAAATATTAAAAGTGTTGCTGAATCAGCGGTTTATGGGCAAATTCAGCGATTTACCGCTTTTTGTTTTTAGGTTTCTCATAAACAAAAAGTTGACAACATTTAATAAAATAAACAAAACAGGGATGGTTAAGTTGTTTCAATTGTACTTTTTTGTTGATACTTTTTAAACTTAGATTTGGTGTTTTTTATGAACATAAATGAAATTAATTTTAACTAAAAAAATCTTTTACTTGAGGGTTACACGATGAAGTTTTGCCTATCAAGTTTTAATACACTCACACTTTTTTACCAATACACTCATACTTTTAAAAATTGATGCGAACTTGCCTTTAAAATTCTCATGCCAGTGAGTGTTTCAATTTACGTTCAAGAAAACAGCTGATTTGAAGGTTAGTGAGCAAATTTTTCGTTTCTCTTTATAAATTTTTTTCTTGATGGCATCTTGAAAGTAAATTGCTCAAAAATTGAATGCAGCCTACGTCACAACTATCAATTTTTGGAAATTTTGACAAACAGTATATGTAAAAGACTATCAAGAACAACTTGACCGTGTGGCTGCACTGTTAGTACAATTAGGGTAAAAAAGTACAATTTTTAAAGGTTGTTGGTACAATTTAAAAAATTCTTAACGCCATCCCTGAAACAAAACCATAACAAGAGAAAAAAAAATAAAAAACTTTGTTTACATTTTTTTATAGTTTGCTCTTTCTAACATTTACTGTTTCTTTCTATCAATTCTATATCAATTAATGAATAAAAAATGTAGTGTCATAAGGGCTTTAGCGATGTTAATTGGTCGAGATTTGACAACGTTGGACTTTTTCTTTGGGGATTTTTAAAAGAAAAAGTGTACGTCAATAACACAAGAACAATTCAAGAGCTAAAGGATGAGATAATTCTGCACATTAACGACATTAAACCTCAATCATATCTTAGAGCTTTTTAAAATAAAAAAAAATTAGAGCCCGATAGTGAAACTGCCACCGGATTTGAAATAAGTGAAGTATATAAAACTGAATTTATTTATGAACTGTCTTCCAATTTATTTATTTATGAACTGTCTTTCGATTTTTAATACATTTCATTTCTTTACTTAAAAACAAATTGTTATTTAATAGTTTAAAGCAGTGTTCGAAAATAAACAGAAATTAGTTAGCGTTCGGCTTACACACCCAGGAATGATATATATTTTTTTAAGTATTTGTGTAGACGAACACAACCTTTACTGCCGTTCGTAACTACATATTTTCAAGAAAGAGCCGAACATTATACAGAACAATCGTAGTGATACTGTAGACGAACATTATATTTTAATGTTCTATAATGTTTCTTTTTTTACATTAAACAAACAAAAAATTTTATCAACGAAATTATTTTGCTGGCTCTTTGTTTTCGTTTATGTATTTTGTTTTTCAAAAAAATTTTTGGTTTTTTTTACCAGCCGGAATCGGAACAGCGGAACCGAACACAATGAAGTTTGTGTTTTTTTTTTTAACCGGAAGAAATTAAATGTTTTCCTCTTTTTGTTGAGTTGGATAACAACAGTTTTATTTTTGTGTTCGAAAGATGACAAACAGGGAAATGGTTTTTTTCTTAATATTTTACTACATAAATTATATTAGAGTTTGTGTTTTCCCCAAATCCACTGAACCGAATACTAAGGAGCGATATTTACTGCCGTATTCATAACAAATAAAATAAGTTTAAAATGTGTTTTAATTCAAAATTTTGATACAAAATTTTCTTAAAATGCATTTCAAATCCATTTTAATTTTTTATGAATACGGAAGTTAGTGTTTATTTTTGAACACTCGTTTAGAGTAATTTTTAAGTTTGTTAAATTTGTTTTTTATCTATTTTAATAAAATACCAGGTTGACTGATTATTTTTTAAACTTTTACCAAAACCCAGTTGTTTTTATTTGTTACTATTTGAGCTATTCGAAAACCGGTTTCAGGTAAAAGACGAATAATCGATTTCCCCAATAAGAATTTTGAAATAATATCTGAAATAAATAACTACAATATGGCTAATATTGGCCACCATATTATTGTTAATTCTAACCACAATATCGTTAATTTGGACCAAATAATTAATAATCTTAACCATATTATGGTTAATTTTGAACAAACTATGCTCAATCAACTATGGTTAACTTTAAACATATTATATTCATTATCATCCATGATATGGCTACTTCCATACATAAACATTGTTAAAATCCACAACTTGTTTTTAATCTTAGAATATGGTAACCTCCAACCATATTTTTTCTTCGTGTATATACATACAATATGTGTGCAAATGCTTGTCTGCATATGCTGTTTTATGTGTCTGTGCTAAAACGATGGTCATCCGCCACAATGTTGCAAACAGAGTGTGTTTTTAGCTTAAAGAGTAAAAAAAAAAATAAATGAATTTTAAAAAAAGGACCAAAACAAAAATGAGAATATAAAAGGATGGAACTGAAAAGTTGTTGTATAAAAAAAGTTTGTACATTTTGGTTTCGGTTATTGGTTTTGTTGAGCATATAATTTACAAGTTTTGTTTTGACACTTTTTTCATTTTCTGTTTAAAGTTCACTTTATAAAAAATACAAACTTTTGCTGAATTTCGTCTGCAATGTCATAAAAAAGTCTACACATTAAAAAAAGGGAGGGCCAACCAAAACGAACGATGTTATGTGTAAATAAAATAATAAGTTTGCAGAGAATTATCTTAATAATTTTTATTATGATAAAGGGATCTATGACAATAATGTGTGAATCAAAATATCGGCCAAATGCTCGCTCAATGGAATACCTCTATCCGTTGGTACATATTTTTAATGACTCTGTAACATAATTGGAATTCAATGTCGTTAATGTGCCGAATTATCTCCGCCTTTAGCTCTTAAATTGTTCTTGGCTTATTGACGCACACTTTTTCTTGTAAAAATCCCCAAAGAAAGAAGTCCAAAGGTGTCACATGATCGTGACGGCCAATTAACATCACCACGACGTGAGATAACAAGGCCATTGAATTTCAAAAGCAAAAAAGAGCCATTCTTTCGTTGGCTGTGTGGCAAGCGGCACTATTCTTTTGGAAGCACATATCGTGCAGATCCATATCCTCAATTTCTGGCTACAAGAAGACCGTTATCATCTCGCGATAGCAAACACCATTCACGGTTACTGCTTGGCCAATATTAACTATTTTCGAAGAAGTACGGCCCGTTGACGCCACCAGCCCAAAAACCGCACCAAAGTATAACTCTTGTGGATGCATCTGCCTTTCAACAATCACTCGTGGATTCTTATTTGCCCAAATGCGGCAGTTCTGCTTGTTAACAAATCCACTGAGGTGAAAGTGTGCCTCGTCGCTAAAAATGATTTTCTTTGTAAAGTCACCGTTCACTTCTGTTTGTTCTTCAACAATCTTAACGCGCTGCTCAATTGCGTATTTCTACATGGTTGAATTTGTCAATTACTGAAACACAGAAATGTCAAATTAAGTTGGGCAAAAAACTTGACGTTGAGGTGTGACTCACAATTATCATCGTGCAGTATAGTTGGACCACTCTTTATAAAAAAAACAGCAGGGGTTTTATGACATGACAATGAAAGGCAATCGATTTTTTCTGCTTATATCTTATTTATTTACGGACCGATCTAGCTGAATTTCTATAGCAAAATTTAACGTAGCAAAGTGATTATATTGCTAAAATTAGTTCTTGAAGTTCTTAAGTTTACACAATCACAATCAATTCAAAGAATGTTTTTGAATTGATTGTTAAAATAAAAATTGAATTTCCAAACTTACAAATCAAGGTCACAAAATGCCCTTTTTTACTAATTGGGGTGTAGAGTATAAAAATAAATTGAAGAAAAGACTCGAATCAAACAAATTTACTCAAACGAATATTATAACATTTATGGTGTTTTCTTTTCTACAAAAATATGACATTTTATTTTAAAAAAATGCAATTTGGTGTCTGTTTCTTAAAAATTTTGCTCCCGAAAAGGGTGGCTTGTTTTATTCTAAAAAATGCATCCTTTCCAGGATCAGAGAACCTTTAGTTAGCGAAGCCAACCAATGGCAGACTAAGGATTTTCGGTACCAATTACCACAGTCTTTATTTCTTTTTATTAAATTTCCAAACCTGCTTATCTTTTGACCTCTGCGTCTTAGAGCTTGGCAGTAATGGAACCAGCAACCTTTTAATGACGCATTAGGAAACACATTTTCTAAAGCCTGCCTTAAAGCTGCTTCATATTTAATTTAAGAATATTTATTTTATTTATTTATTTATTTATTTGTGTCTTTCCTATGCAACAAGATTAAATCTAATTATTACAGCATAAAAATTTTAATTAGAATAAACATGTTGAATATAAATTATTCTAGAGAGTTTACATATAAATACTTATAAATTAATTAGTTTAAAGATAAAAAGATTATTAATCAAAAGTGATGTGAAATTGAAGAATTAAAATGCAGAATCTTTGTCTAAATACACGAAGAATATGATAAATAACAATATAAAAGTTAAGTTGTAGAATACAATTTTAAAATTTCTTTTTTAAACTTGAATGCGTTACTATTTTGCTGAATGTTGTGAGGTAATGAGTTCCAAAGTCTGATAGTTCCGGTGAAAAAATGCCAGGAGGAGACAAGAGTTCGGTATCTCAAAGGAATTATCTTATTTCCCCTATTTGACCTTGTGAATGAAATTCGTTCATAAAGGTAGGCGGGTACTTTATCATATATAATTTTATGTATACAAATGAGGCTTCTAATTTTGAGAAAATTTTCAAAAGTAACACCGTAAAGTTTAGTTTTATGCGAAGAAATACTGTCATACTTTTTCAGCCCATAAACATATCTAATAATATTATTGTTTACCTTATTAAGTTTTTCCATGCTGGTCGAGACGCAATTGGCAAATATTTCACAGCCATAAAGTAAACAAGGCATTAGATAAGCCTTCGCAATAAGAATTCTTGTTTTTAGTGGTGTAAAATAATGTGTTGACCATAATGTTCGTAGCATGCCATACATCCTGCCGACAATTCTATTTACATGATTGCACCATGAAAGAGTGTCATTAATAATTATGCCAAGATTTTTTACCGAAGTAACAATTTCAATCTTCTTGTTGTTTAGAAGAACATTAAAAACTCGATTTAGATTAAGGGTTCTTTTATGGATTACCATGCATTTAGATTTACCAGTATTAAGGCTTAGCCCATTTCCCGAAGCCCAATGATGAATTCTATTTAAATCATCATTAATTTTCACTATCGATTCATCAATTGACTGCACAGTGCTATTTAAGTAGACCTGTACATCATCAGCATACATATGTATTTTGCAGTGCCTTAACTGTAAAGGGAGATCATTAACGTACAAAGCGAATAGAAGAGGTCCAAATATTGATCCCTGAGGAACACCTCTCGTTACAGATATAGAATTAGACGAGTTCTTATTCATGCATACAGATTGGGTGCGATTTACAAGGTATGAAAACATTAATTTACATGAGGTACTTGAAAAATTAAACATATTCTTAAGTTTGAAACATAATATATTGTGGTCCACTGTATCGAATGCTTTTGAGTGATCCAGAAGTATTAAAAAGTCAACAAAACCATCATCAATATGCCGTCGTATGTCCTCAGTAACATTAAGAAGAGCGGTTACACAACTATGCTTTGGGCGGAAACCTGGTTGGTATTCAGAAAGTAGTTGGTGTTGGTTCAAAAAAGTTGTAAGTGGATTATGTAGTAATCTCTCAAGTACTTTAGAAAGATATGGCAATATAGCAATTGGTCTAAATTCCGAATTTTGCTTTGGAACCGGTATTATTCTTGCATGTTTCCATTTGGCCGGGTAAGAGCTTGTAGTAATGATAGCATTATACAGATAAGTTATGTATGGTAATAGAAGAGGCGGCATTAATTTAACAAACTTAGGGTGAATATTGTCTGCACCAACTGCATTCGATTTGATTCCTAAACAGCAAGATAACACATCCATTTGATCAATACATTGAAAGTTAAATCTATCGATTAGGTCGTCATTATCATTGTCTGCATTATTGTCAATATCATAAAAGTTTGGATTAGACAGTATCATTGGTATATTAACAAATGGCTCATTAATTTCATTGACATCAACAGAATAATTATAATTATCCTTTTCCCTACCAATACCTATTTCCCTGATAGTTTGCCAAGTCTGTTTACTATTAATAGCATTTGAAAAACGATTCGAATAGTAGTCACATTTAGCTTTTTTTATTCTATTGGTCACATTGCGTCTCGCAATATTATACTCATTGCGTAAAACAGTTGTGTTAAAGCGTTTCCAACGCAGGTAAGAAAAGTCTCTTAAATCGATTAAAGATTTGATTTCTGAAGTAAACCACGGTCTAAAACACCATCAAAAATTACACAACTAAAAATTGTTCATTATCTAGTGTATAAATATTAAAAAAAAAATTTTGATCATAATCTGAATTTTCTACTTAATGGTCCAAAGTAGAGTTTTTTTTCCCGGACTTTTTCGATTCCCGGGAAAGCGGGAAATTTTTTTAAATTTCCCGGGATCCCGCTCCATATAAATAATACAAAGTAATTTTTGTATTTATTAAAGAAAAAAACTTTTATAAGAAAACATAAGGGAACTAGTTTACAAAGAAAGTAAAAGAAATGATTCAATACTAAAAAATTAATTGAAGATTGAAATAGGAACTTGAGTTATTATCACCTCACGCCTTTATTTCCTATTATTATGCTTTTATTCAGTATTATAATGCTCTGGATACAAGATAAAAAGATAACATAAACATTACAATTTAATTTATAAAGCAATTATAAAAACAAAATAAAAATTAAGGTACTCAAGATATGAGATCAAAAAGTTAATTAATAAAATAGATAAAATACTTTAAAGAAATATATAACATTTTTTAACGGCTTAGGAAATAACTTTCTGACACACTCAAAGCGCTTAGTAAGTCGTCAAAAAGTATATTACTGATTTTATTTACTAATTATCATGTTTCCGAAAAATTTCGTTCATTTTTTACCGAGGTTGGACAAATATTTAAAAGTGCACCGTTGTAGCATGCTTCGGATTCACAATCAGAAGCAATTTTTTATTTTTTATAAACAACGTCTATATCAGTCAAATGTATGTCAAGGTTGATACAAAAATAGCATCAACCGGACTGCTTTTTACAAACCTATTCATTTCAATAGGTCCCTTTATAATCTTTAGGACAATGTGTTTTTCAAGTTGTATGTTGTAGTATCTTACACAAGTTTCCAAAATGTTATTTTATTTCGGTTTCCCCGCACTTCACGGGTATATAAACCAACTCAAATTGCAATTGAAAATTTGTGTTTATCACCTAATAAACATATCGCTCCTTCATTGCATCATAGTCATATCTCAAAATTTTAAGTAACTTTAGCAACGTTTTCTTTCATACCTTCTCGTATTATATTTCAAACTGAATCGAAGTTATAGCAAAATATATCTTTAAATCGGTACATTTGGAAAACTTTAATCGCATTTTGCCAAGATCGTTTGTTTTTGTAGATATGAATATGTTGCAATAAAGGAGCGATATGTTTAGGTATCTCCTATTTTTAAGACTTGTTCATGGACAACGAAACTTTACTGCCTGCATCTTATTTTGAATTAATGTACTTTATTAACTCTTCACTTCTTTTCTGCTTTTAGTAGATTTATTGCATCAGGAGACATTGATTTAAATACATGTACTCACTTCTTGTAATTGATCTAATCCACAACCCATCCACAGCTGCTAATTTTTAGAGAATAGAAAACTAAATTTCAAAGAATAAATAGCTATTTTCTGAAATTATGAGGAATTTTTTATTTCCCGGGACCCCGCAAGAAAAATCCCGGGAAAACGGGAATTCCCGGGAAAAAACCCTAGTCCAAAGTCACTTTTTAACAAGTGCACTGAAAAAACGGTGTTAATCACCAAAATAATTGAAACAAGACAAAAATTGTTTAATTTTGCACCTATCACCGAAGTGATTATACCAATTACTAAAAATTGCAAAATTTGCAAAACAATGATTTTTTTTCCAATTAAAAACTTTCTACATTTTAATCACAAAAATAATTGAAAAAATTATTAATATTAAACAATCTTTTAATTAAGTAGGTAATTAAATTAAGTAATTTAATTTTAATAATTAAGTAATAAAAAAAAAATCTATATTTTTATTGAATGAATTACTGACGTAATTGATTACAATGCAGAAAAATAATTATTTTAATAATTGTATTGATTAAAACAGTAATTTTTCAGTTCTTTTTGATAACAAAACATGTGTGTTTGTATGCATGTGTATATAAGGGCAAATACAGTGTAATGTATGTATGTATATTATTGATGTTGCTAAGTAAGCGTTGCATTCTATTTTTTGCCGAAAAATACGGTTAGCATTATTTTTACAAAGTGTTTAATTCAAACAACAGAGTTGATTGATTCAATTAAACATTTACTTAAATTTAAGGTTAAAATCAAGTAAAATTTTAATTGAAAAAAAAATCAATTTAGAACGTAATTAAATTTATTTTAAAATTCAAAAATCACCATTAATTGAAAAAAAACTGCCAATAACTTTTTCTGTGTGGTGCGATATGTAACTCGATCTTTTTAAACAATTGAGTAAGACTTTTAATTTAGCCTTCTATTCTAGTCATTTTCTATGTTGTGTTCTCTTTGTAGCACAGTTATTTTTAATAGTAAAGAATTTTATCTTTTAAAAAAAATTTAAACATTTTATGAGCATTATGGGAAAAACTGCAACTACTTTGTTATTCATAGTTTTAATTCTGACAATGACAAAAAACCTGTAGTTATTTCAAGAAAATATTTTCCAAAAGCCTGCTTATAAAATATGACCAGCGCACAAATGATTCAAGTTAAATTATTTTAAAAGTACTCGCATTAATAAATTTCTCTTATTCAGATAACAACTATTACATATGAAAAAAAAAATACTATGAAAAGTTATAAAAGTTTTATAACATTAATTGCCATTAAATTATACAGCTGCAATGCGTTTTATTTTAAATCAAATTGTCCATAAAATGTAAGTACTTTTAATAAATAGTAAAACGTTTATTAAACAACTGTTTTTATGAAGCAGTTAAATTATAAAAATATTAATCTTGAAAACAAGTCTTTAATATGACTAAAATTTTATTCTAAAAAAAGAAAACAAAACAAATAGCAGAAATGGAGATCTAAGTATGTCGGTACGTCTGTTTGGTTTTTCTGATACCTATGCATGTTTTCATTATTAAACTTCAGACCTTAAACCACAAATGAAGCCATCGAAGTTGGTAAAAATCAGAGCAAAGCCTTTATAAGCGCAAAGAAAAAATATGTCTGTTTCTCTATGTCAACATTAACTATGTATGTATTATTAAACTATGGGTGCCATCCTAAACGCATGTTGCTTTGCACATAGAAATAGATACAAATTAATTTCAATTAATAAATTAGTTATATCAATTAAAAAATTATTTAAATTGGCACCAGTAAACAAATTAATGAAATCAATAAAATATTTTTTGATATTAACAACATTTTCTTTTTAAGTAAATGTTTAATTCTCTTAATTAAATTTTTAGTTAAAACTTATTTAATTTTTTATTGATGGTTTACTTGAAAAAAAAAATTGGCTAGAATATTTTCTGTGCGGTGCAACAATACAATACAAACAAAGATCATACATCGGATCCAAAAATCACACAGCACAAGTAGTTTGCGATTACAAACGTAAACAATTAGTTTTATGGTTGATGATCTTCTGGTATAATAAAGTAATCACAATTTTTTTGAATTTAATGCATTTATACCAAAAATTATGTTTATGGCCTTAACAAACAAAGTTCTTCTCTCAACCTACAAAAACTCTCAACCTAATGAATAAAACTATTTAACAAGAATAGAAAAAGTGGTTTTACACGACATGTATTTAACTGTGCTCTTCAAACTTGTTAAACTGCAAAATGCATACATGTCGTGTAAAAGCAAAAAAGTTATCCTTCTGTAAATTTCATATCGATTATTCAGTTCAAAAATGTTTAATTAGAGCGTGTTCTACTTTGAACGGACAAACCATCTGACATCTGACCGTTTTGCAAGTCATTTGCTTGTAACGCAAAATTAACATTAAAATCTTTTAATTTATACATATTCTTTAAAAAACCAAATTGTAAATTAACAAAGTAATTTTTGGGAATACAAAGTTTTCAATTAACAAGATTTTGTTTGTCGTGCTTAATTCCCAATTTTTATTATTGATAAAAACATTGAAATTTATTGTTGATGGGATAACAAAAAAACGTTGCAACGTTTGTTTGTTTAAATGTATTCCCAATAAAATATTTTATTCAAAGTGTTTTTTTTTAAAAGACTGTCCCCCGTATTCATAAATGATTGTTAAATTTAACACATGTTTATTAAGGACAATTTTCATAGTAAATTTGTTCTTTAAACCTTTATTAAATTTGAAAATTGTTTGTGAATACAGGAATGTATCTTAATGATATAAATTGTTGGCAACATTTGACATATTCATATTTTTACAAATATTATTTTTGCATGGGGCTGAGATGGACAGACAACCAGCCAGCCAGCTGGACAGACGAGAAGATAGACATCGTCAGATTCTTAGAAAAAATATTTCTTAATTAAGCGGTTTTGAATCAATTTTTCTATGTATTACACATATCCGCAAAAACGCACAATAACCTCCCCACCATGCATAGATATTGTGGTATAGGGCACAATAAATTTTTGTCACTTTTTATGTTACACCTGCTAAACATGTGCTGTTTCGATATTTCGGTCCCAAAGTAATTGCTTTTTTTACAGTTTTATACAATTCATCAAAGTCGGAAAGGGTATAAGTTTCTGATTCCGTTTGTTAATCTACAATATTGATCTTAGACCCAATAAAGTATTTATGTATAAGTATATAGATGAGTACCAAAATTGATTTACCGACATCCGTTTGACCGTGTGTTTTTTGAAATGCGTTTTCCGAAGACTTTCAATATGATGGCGATAATACTACACATATGTAGGTCTTGATAGAAAGAAAACGAAAAAACGGAGGAAAGGAAGCAACATGTAATATAAAATTGAAAATGATAATTACAGCTAATTTCGAACCACCAGTACCACTGGTTAAAGATTAATGTTTGACTGTTGGCTGGCCGGCACCGCAGTGGTGCAGAGGTTTGAACTCAAAGAATTCTGATGAAAGAATGTGGTGATTCTTGAAACATGTAAGTTCAACCCAGTTTCGAGCCCGAACTCAGCCAAGAAAATTATCAATAAATTTTAATAAAAATTTCATGTTGTAAAATTTTCTTTCTTCGGTAAAAATAATTTAATGAAAATTAAATTTTATGAACTCAAGCCTAACTAAAAATATTGAAATTTCGTAGAATATTAAAATCAGTTCATAAATGACCGAATTATAGGACAGACAGGCTCAGATATTCCTTATATTTGAAAGTATTTCATTTTAAAAAGGAGATTATTTAGTCTCTTTTTCCACCTGAGCCTCGTTTTTAAGAATTTTTTACGATTTTTTTGAATAATACTATAACACCATGTGAAGGGTATATAAAATTCGGAAAAGCCGAATAGAACCCTCTTACTTGTTTATTGTTCAGTAGTAGACTGAATTTAAAATATTGAAAGTGAGTGTGTCTTATTGACATAATTAAACAAATTCAAGACAATAATTGAATAAAAATAACAAGAGAAACTTAATTGTCACAAAAAGGAAAAAAACATCATTATACGACAGTGTATAATCAAGTTATGACTGTTTCTCTGTTTTAATTTCCCAGTTCGTCTGTCTGTCTGTATGCGCACTACATACGCAAATAGAAATTTAGCTTTTAGCCCATTTAGATAAAAAGTAAACTAAATTTACTTTGAAATCTGTAAGCAAATGTGAGATTTTATTTATTATTATTACTTTTTTATAGTTGCAACAATTAGAATTGGTTGACGACAGTATTTATCAAATTCAGCTGAAGAGAGAAAGATAAAGAGAGATGTTTTTTTTATATATAAACTTAACAATTTTACAGGTTCTGGTTTTGTTATTTATTGACGTTTAATTATTAAATTTAAATCTAATACAAACGTTTGCAGCGAGTGTACAAAGTCTGTTAAAAAAAAATAAATTTTCAAAAAAAAAAAACTTTAAGGTAAATGAAAATAATAATGTCTGTAAAGTTTTAAATATTGAGGATTTAGGCGAGTTAACAGGAAAAAATGCTAGTTTTAATTCAGAAAATTTTTCAATTTCTTAAAAATTTCGGTTAAAAAAAATTAAAAAATGGTGCTAAGTTAAAAAAAAATTTGCTCAAAATGATTACTTCTGGTTTTGAAGTGCGCTATGCGTGTAATGTTATGTTCATACGACGGTATAAACCACTCGTTTCGCTCTCTGAAACTAGTTTGCCAAACATGCTGTTCATACGATACATTCTTGTTTCATTTTGACATTTTTTTTGTGTTTTTAGTGTGATTTTTTTTTTAAATAGATAAAAAAGTAAATAAAACTTAAACATATATTATTTAATACTTTTACTAATATTATTATGTTATAATTATCACTTTACTTTACTAAACATCAATTTTTATTTTGTTTTTTTCTTTGTTCTGATATTTTTTGAGAGCTAGTTCAGATAAACTAACGATAAATGTTATCAAAATTGGAGATGATAGTAAATTTTTCCTGTTTCGCAGCCTGTTTCGAAATGAAACGACCTGTTTCGATCTCAAAATTTATGGGGAAACAAACAAGTCGTTTCAATCATGTTTGGGGCGCGAAACAGGAATAAGAGAGCGAAACACGAATATTGCTGTCCGTGTGAGCATGGTTTAAATACATTTGCATTACTCTTATGGCCGTTTTCTTATTAGGCGATTATCTTTTTATCTTTTATCAACGAAAACCTGCACTTTAAAGGAATTTGGTTTTCTCAATATCTCATTTCTTCTATTCTGTCGCAAAGCTAACCAGCAGCACTCATCTGCCAATTATTTATTTTCTTTTTAATTGCCGTACAGATAAATTCATTCAGTTGATTGCCAACTTCTACAAGCATTTTGAGAGGTGTTGCCAACTGAAAACAATGTTTTTTGTCGGTATATTAAGAAACCTAAAATCGTTAACGGACAGTTTATCGGTCTAATAAATTTATGTTGACATTAAGTAACATAAAGTTTGTCGATACATCGAGAAGATGACCGTTAAACCTAAACCTTTTTCAAACGTTTGCAGTATAATAAGGACATCTTAGATAATTTTGGTAAAAAAAATTAAATAAAAGAATAGGTCGAACTTAGCAAAATTTTAATTTAAATTCGTCATTTTCGGTTTTAAAGTTAAAAAGCATTTTTTTTTTTATTTTTTTTTAAAGACAAAAAGGATTTCGTTTAAAAATTACTTATCTCAATGTTTTTGTTTAATGTATTTTTAATTCGAAACAATAATTTATATAAAACAATTTTTCAAAAGCTGCAATACTTTAGCACCCCATAACTCGACAAATAAAGAGCATACAAAAAAAAATATTTGGCACACCTCCGCTGAAAATTTGTGACAATTGTTTTTAAAGCACTAATCCTGTGACCAGTAAACAGATATTACAATAAAATGGTACTGGTGATAAAGTGTAGTGTAGTGTAAAGTGTGGTAAGAGGAAATTGACACAAAACCACAGAATACTAACAGAACTGTCACGAGACGGAAGATTTTGCGTTTTTTTTTGTCTATTTCTAAGAAAGCTGCCCTTTTTGCATTTCTCTTTGCATTATCTGTTATGCCGCAATACAATGAAGTCAAATTTATTTAGTTGAGATTTATTTGCAAAGCTGTTGTAAAAATCAACTTTTAAGTTTACCACAACACGAGTAAATAATATTTAAGTAAATAAATAACATTATAAAACAAAAAAATATTAAATAATAATAATTTTTTTTTTCACAAAACACAACGTTTGTTGAACTTATGCATTTGTTTAACGTGGTTTGTGTTTTGTTATTTTTGTTTTGATCACGCCATTTGTGTTGATTGTTGCTGCTTGCTTTTACACATTGCCACTTCACTATCAACAAAAAGCTTTCTGTCTTTTTCTTCGAAAACTGCCCTCGCAACTGATTTGGGCCTTTTTCACACGTCACCTTTTACAGTTCTGTTAGTATTCTGTGCACAAAACAAGTCATGGGACTGGGTTTTATACGGGCTGATGATATCTCTTTATATTACTTTATATAAAGGAGATCTTTCATATAAATTAGGTTCACTCGGGACAATATTTGCGACAGGCATTATTTTAACCGAATTTGAATGTGTCCATTGACCTGTTACAAAGTGATAAAAATTGCGAAATAACCCCCTCCTATGACATCGCTATGTTCAAGTGACAAGCTTTCTTCATCAAAAATGTTAGAACAACGCCCGGCTCCTTTCACTTTATCACTGTCACGTGACAAGTTTGACGCTAGTTTATTTTCCTCTAGGGACACATTCATATCTACTAGAGGTATATTTGTGTCGAATATAAAGGAATTTTGGGAAAATATTTTTTTTTTTTTTTTTGGGTTTTCCGCGTCACTGGCTTTTATTCTGGCTTTTAGGCCTATTTTTGCTCATATTCTTTCTAGCTATTTTTCTTGCACACAATTTGAGGCATATAAAATATATGCTAATTACTGCAAGTTCCTCTCGCGTTTTGAACAGTGCTGGCGGCAATGAACTTATAAGAAACCTGGCTGTTTGGTCCTTATTTTTTAAAGCCATGTAAAACAATAAAAGTGCAATATTTCGCTGTGCCAAATCTTAAATACCCTTCACCACAGCATTGAAAAGCAAATTGTTCCCTAGTTCATATGGAACGGGTGCTATAGTGTCAAATAGAGAATATTTAAGCTCAGTTTGATCAGCTTAGCTTGGTTTGTATGGACCATATCGTAATAAAACCTTAAATAAGAAAGTTCACCTGAAGTGGTGAAATAGTCGACCGGTTTGACTCACCTTCACCGAAGGTAAGAGGGTATAAATAAGTTTGTCATTTAGTTTGTAATTTTTGCAATATTGATCTAAGATCCTATAAAGTATATATACCCTATAAAGTATATATATAAGCGAAGTTAATTAAGCGATATCAGTCTTTCCGTCTGACTGTAGAAATGGAATTTTCGAAGATACCAGATATAATGGGGACTTCGTTGGTATATATTTATGTCACGCATGTTCCACAAAATTTTGCTATTGAAATTCAGCATGATCGTTCCACGGGTGGCTGAGATATAAGCAAAAAACCCAATATCCCTTGTTGTTCCTGTTTTTTTATTTTATATTTATGTATATTTTTATGTATAAACGGCAAGAGCCGCGGTTTTCAAATCAGATACAAGCATCTTGGTTATGCTTTCAGATGACTCAGACTTTCAGATCTCTCAAATTAGTTTAACAAATGTTAAGGGCGCCAAATATTTCTCAACTTAAGCATTTTAAATGTTAAAGCATACACAAAATGCATTATGTTTTGTAGATAACGGTAGGAGAACAATTTCCCGAATTCGGTACACAAACCTGGGTTATCAATCCACAAACTCTCTAAAAATGGGTGGGGTTGGAGAAATGGGAGTGGCACCTGCAATAGAAAGACATAATAGATGTATGAATATCTGGAGAAAGACAAGAGCCAGACAACATACGACAAAATGGGAGTGGGATTGGAGAAGTGGGCGCTGCACATAATAGAATTGTTTTTAAATAAAGAACGGTATATATGTATGTATATAAGCTTCTCTTCTTAATCCACCTGTGGCGAAAAGAATGAATAACAAAAACTTTTTTGTAATCTAAGTTGGTGCTAATGGGAAAACGTATTTGAAAATAATGCTTCTGCACTAATAACGTGCATACCAAGCCAACTGACACTTTAATGTAGGCCGGGAAAAGGCTTGATAATAACACAAAAATTACACAAAGGTGGTTCAAAAATTATCCAATGACTTTAAAAACCAAGGGTTTTGAATAATTGCTGAGAAGGTAGCAACGCTGGTTTGAAACAGATTCTTATAAAGACAAACTGACAATCATTAAAATGTCGAAATTTATCTCTCGACATAGTTTTACAAACACGTAGGTTTATGTTCGGCGTAAACTCTCACGAGAACAAGAACAGTCATTGAAGATTAGTGATTTTTAGAAAAGGAACCTGGAATTATCTTAACTTAGAATTAATGTTTAATTTTTTTTTATTTAAATTTTAGGAATTTATTTGCATTATTTTAAATTAACGTCAAACTGACATTTAATGTCAAAAATAAAGAATGTGCATTTTATGGCATTTTAAAAACAGTGAACATGAAACTTAGTTTTAGTCATTTATTTTCTTATCACTACAAGCGCTACTAAATAAAGTAGGGTATTTTTGCAAGCTCAAAACGTTGGTTACTTAAAAGAAGAAAAGGCAAACAAGTTATATTTTAGCTCAATTTTGTTCACTTAACTTATTTTGTATGGACCAAAATTTGTATGGGGGTCAGGTGAAATAATAGTCCAATTAAGCTGGGCCCACATCGTCGCAGTCGTGATCGAGTGACTTTGATCGAAATTTTACTTTTTGAGATTATGTCATTCGATAAGGAGTAGTCGATCGAATGACTTTACTCGAAATGTCATTCAATAGGTTAAGAGCTTTCGTAAAAATCTTTAATTGTTTTTTTACAAACAATTTACACACTTTTTGGGAATAAATATTAGATTTCTTTAACAAATAGCTTAAAATTTAAGTATTAAACTTTTTTCAGCAATAAGAAATAAAATATTAACATTCAGTTTTGCAATTTTTCGCAAACTATAGTCATAGATAGAAGCGATTTTTTCTGTAAGTTTTCTGATTCTGTACAGCTTTAACAATTTTTAATAAATACTAGACTTTGCTTTCATGCCGCTGTTTGCAAATTTCCGCTAATTTAAAATTTTTAATCGAATTTTTGCCATTCCTTGTAATTTTAGGGACTTTTAATCAATTTAATGGCTTGTTTGATATGTTAAAAACTTTCGCGAATTTTTGCTATTTTTGCAAATTTTCTGAGTTTGTAAAATGTTTTCCGAATTTTTGCAATTTTTGCGTTGCTTTGTTGCTCTTTTTGGCAAGCTCCGCCGCTATTAAATAAAACCACATAAATAAACCGAAGTCACCTATTTTATAGGGCACTATCAACATTGTTGATTTATATGCGGCGAAAAGTGCAATGCCTTATGCCACTAGTATACAAGCATAAAAATCTATTACATTTTTTAAACAAATTTCGATACGAAAGCTTTCGAATGCCGCAATCCCGTTTTTGCTACGTCACGAAGTTTTATTCGATACGAAAGTTCATTCGATCACGTGTGCGACGATTTGGGCCCCGATTTTTTTATATTAAATACTCCTGATATTTAAGAAATATGTGAGCCAAATTTAGGCCATTTAGCTCATACGGTATGGACGTTACTATGTTACTATGCGTTACTAACGTATCAGAGAACTACGAAAAATTAAGGTTTATTGCAAAATTTGAAATATGTGGGTAACAATAAGAGGCACTCGTGGTATTTAAATCCTAGCTCAGTTATTTATGCAACGATCTGGCTGAATTTCAATAGCAAACTCAAACGGATAATATGTGGCAGAAATATTTTTAAACCTATTCCATTTTTTCTGGGGTCTTCGGAAAACTCATTTGAGCACAGAGATGGTCAGACTGACATCGTTAAGTCAACTTTGGCACACATAAGAACTCAGAATATATATATGTATATACTTCATATAGTCTTAAATCAATATTGTACAAATTAAAAATGTAGAATAACAAATTTATATAGGATTATCCATTTTTCGGTTTCAAAAGTAAAGTTACGATCCACAACTCAACTCAGTTGTAATTTCATAATTTTTGTATTTTGGTTTACAACTTTGATATATTGCGGTGAACAAAAACTGAGTTGAGTTGTGTACCGTAATAGGGGCCTAAATAAATCACATATGGAGCTACGATTTTAATGAAACTTTTATTTGATTTTAATATTTTTGGACCTTGCCCTAAACGAAATACAATGTTATTTAAATGACCACCTCTATATTGGTTGCAGCAGTCGATCTCGGCAAACACTTCAGAAATGTTAGCTGATAAATGCTTCAACGTTAGGGAACCATCCGCGTAGACTCACTCTTTGACATAGTCCCATAATAATAATAAATAAATAATAATAAATATAAATACAAACCATATGATCTTGGTGGCTAATTAACGTCGTCAAAAAGTGAAACAACGCGTTCTAGGAGTTTCCAATGCAATAAAACTAACACCTGTCATATTGTTAGCAGGTGGCACCGTATTGTTAAAACCACATACACTCCAGCTCATAATCTTCATTTGCAGGCAAAAAAAAGTAGGTTATCATACTCCGATTCGGCTCTGAACCTTGGAATCAAATCAGACTTTCTCTAACAGAAGCGATATTTTAGGCAGTGCGCACATTGTGTTAATGCGCACGCCTGACCACATCCGTTACGCTTCCAGTCTTTTTAAATTTCAGCTTGACTATTTTAATGGTTTTGTAATTGCTTAACTAAACTTAAAGAAAAGAAAAAAAGAAGAAGTAAATAACTTGCTTAAACTCACTATGCGTATGTTCTCCGCTTAGAAAGTAACCAAAGCAAACACTTAAACTAGAATTGCTGTTGCTGTTAGTGATACGGTTTTGTTTATATTTTTTTTTTTTGCTTTTGCTTTTGCTGCGATTGAATTCAGCAAGTATTAATTTCTTTGCTGTTTTTGATGTTAAAAAATAAACGAAATTAATATTGATGATTCATTTTGTAATAGTCTGAAATAAATAATAGTTAATTGGATATCAATGAAATTAATTGAATTCAAGTGCAGCAATTAACAGTTAAGTAAAAGCAAAAGCAAAAACAAAATAACTTGTAACTTACGTCAACAGAAATTATTTTTAAAGTACATTGCATTGCTCAAGGCTAATTCAGTAAAAGGTGGTGGAACACTTTGACAGTTCGAGCCAATTTGTTTTGGTTTTGTAGGAGCTGCAAGGAGTAACAATGTAATAAAAAAAACCTATGTTTCTTCTGGATTGTGATTATAGAGCTTCCACCTGTAGTTGGATTTTCCTTAGCTTTGCTGACTGCTGAAGCAAAGAACATGAACATTGTGAGATTAGACAAATTATTTACTCTCTCTTTTTTGCATTTGCTTTTGGGTTTTGCTTATTATCTATCGAAGTGCTAAGTTTAAATTCACAGCGGGAAAACTCAGAAGACCTTCTTACTTCAGGCCTTTTTAAAGGCCTGCTTTAATTTTTTTTGCTCTAATTACTATTCTTATCTAACTGCTAAAGCATGCCTCATAGAAGGCCTTGACTCTTTCGTATAAAATATAAGATACACCTTCCACACTCGCTTCTATGAGAATGATGTAGAGAAGGAGTAACATTTTTTGTATTGTGTTTTTGCACAAGCAAAAGTACAATACAAAAAACCACATGCATTTTGTTTGTTTAAAATTCCTCGCCGTTGTCAAAATTTTACTACTACATAGGCGAAGCAAAAGGAAACATCCCAACGGGAAAAAGAAGGAGTAGAAAGGCCTTCTAGAAGGCCTCTGTACCCCTTCTTTTGGATGTACAAGGCCTTCTTGCTCCATTCCATACTCATATCTTTTTTACACACGTTGTCATTGCGGAGAAGGCTTTCGCTCTCGTTTCTTCAGCAGGTACATAAGAAGGGTAACGGGAACAAAAAAAAATTGATTTTGCTTTTGCTTGTGCAAAAAAGCAATACAAAAAATGTTACTCCCTTCTCATAGAAGTGAGTGTGGAAGGTGTATCTTATCTCTTATACGAAAGAGCCGAGGCCTTCTATGAGGCCTTCTTTAGCAGTTAGATAAGAATAGTAATTGAATCAAAAAATCTTTTAAGCAGGCCTTTAAAAAGGCCTGAAGTAAGAAGGTCTTCTGAGTTTTCCCACTGGGATGTGTTTTTTGCGTGCATGCATGTGTGGCGAAAAAACAAAAACGTAAACAAAAATATACATGTATAAGGAAAATGTAAACAACTTTTGACATCGTTGCGGAATTAACCAAATAAACATCTGGCTTCTTGCGCAGACTTATTGGATAGATCTTGGTTTATACGCTTCAACTTTTGGTGCTCAGCTTCTTTTCAATTCCGTTTTAAAGTTGCCAAATACGATCATACGCAACAATCGGTTTCAACTTTATTCGGTTGGAAATGCTTCAAGAGAACAAAAATTTTATTTACAGCGAATCAAAAAGAAGAAGAAAAGAAAAAATGTACATGCAGCCATCGTTGTGCATAAACCTACGAATAAAATCACAGAGCGCGCTGACCGAGTACAAGCATCTCTGTAACAACCCTCTTTCTTCTTTCTTCACTCTCTAAAACACCCAAAACTTAAGCACCAAAAGTTAAAACGTGTAAACCTGGGCTAAAAGTTCAGAAACAGTTTTTTAGTTTGATGCACAGTGGTTGAATGTGACGACTAGGGTGCTCAGCCGATTAATTTTTGTTCGATTAATCGAACAATTTTAGACGATTAATTATTCGAAAATAACCGTAGCTTTTCGTGGTTTTAAGTGTTGTTCTTGCAAAAATAATAGATACTTAAAGAATGAAGTAGAAAAATGGAATATTTTTATGAACTTTCATTACAGGGTCGTTTTTAAAATTTGGTCGATTTTAAATCCACTTCATTTCGATTTCGAGAACACGCCCGTTTTTTCCAACAAAACAGTATATGCGTTTCTCTCTTTAAAATGAGTTTGGTTTTTAAATATTATACGAAGAATAAATATAATAATGCCACATGTTACAGGTGTCTAAAAATGTATTAACGTAAATGTTCTTCAACAACTTCACTAATTTACCACTTACACAGTGACTATCAAATAGTACTTGAAGAAGATGCTCCACAAACAAAATCAAAGGGGGCTACAAGTGGTCCAATCAATAAATATTTTCAGCAAGATACTTCGATCGATTCATTAGAGGAAATTATTTGCAGAAGCATAGCAGAGGATGGAATGTCCGTCAAAAGTTTCAAAAAATCTGAAGTTATATTGACTTTTTTAAAATCTTAGTGCCCGGAAGTAAAGCAACAATTTTGAATGGCATTGACAACCCTACAAGAAGTGAATGAGCGAGTAGTCACTTTTTTCACGTTGCTGTTAAGAAAATTATAGAAAGAAATGACATAGAACTTGAATTCGGTCATTTCTTTCTATCATTTTCTTAACACCAACGTGAAAAAAGTGACAACTCGTTCATTCTCTTCTTGTAGGGAAGTTTTATTTAAAAAATAATGTTTATTTACTCGAGTATTAATTTTTTCTTAAATAATCGAAAAATGTCGTTATTTATAAAATTTCTGGGTTTAGAATTATTCGATTAATCGATTTATTTTAAAATTTTATTCGTTTAATCGAATAAATTAAAAATTCCAAATATCGATTAATCGTTTAATGGAACAAAAATAAAACCCGATTAATTGAACACCCTAATGACGACCATAATCATCTCGTTAAGCACGCAAAGTTGCCACGTTTGAAGCACCACTTTTGTAGTAAGTTTTAGCTATTTCAACGAGTTTTTCGGTTGTTATTATTAAATTGAAATTGAATGCGGTTAGAAATTTTTTAAATCTTAATGGATTATTAGTTTATATTAAAATTTTTTAAACAAAGCTCATAATATTCATACCTGTGGCATTTTGACAAAACATCTTAAGTCAAATTTAAAAAGTTGAAAAAAAATGTTGTTAATCATACGAATCTTTATTCATTAAACGTTGTGGTGTACGTTTTTAAAATTTTGTATTATAAACGAAATTTTTCTTTAATTTTGGTTTATTTTATTATTTAATAAAAATGATTTTTTCCAAGAGTTTTTCTTTAAAACTTGTTTGTTATCTTATCTAGACTACATATGCTTTGTCAAAATGCCACATAGTACAAAAAATTTGTACAGCTGAAACTGAAGTCACTGCCATCCACATATAGCGCACAAAAATCGAGCTCAAATTGCATTCAAAAGCAATTAGTCAAAGAGGAAGCGATGTGCGTCTTTTGAAAATGTCATTATGACAACTATAATGACTTGTAATAGTTTTCAAGAGTAAACAAATAAAACACAACCTCACACAAAAAGCTAAAAGGAGAATAAAAGAAGAAAAAAAATACACAAACAAATAAAAACTGTGTTAAACTTAAAAATAATTGCAAATAACACAGTCACCGAGTGAGTAAGCAAAAGCAGAAATGAAACATTATTCTAAAGTTTAACAACTATTTTTCCATACGGTTAAAGTGAAATCTTACAAAATTTATTTTCTGTTAAATAAATATTAAAATGAATTAAATGTGAAAAAATGTCATATTTTTAACAAATATACTTGACAGCCAGCTGTCAAAAATAACTTCAAAAGTTTCTGAATGAAACATGAAAAAAGTTATGCAAATTGTAATTATTAGAGTGATGTTAATGTGTTTGTAAAAGTAAAAATAAAACGGATTCTTATTTTGAACAGTGAGTGGTGCAAAAAAAGGTGAAATAGAAGTAGAAGTTAAGTAATAAAGTTGAGCAATTAAACAATGCGGCATTAACTTTATTAAAAGTTACGGTGCCACCAGATTAAATTTTTGATGCGGTTACATTCTTAAAAGAAAATGAACATGAAAAAAATGTTCATTAAGCATTATGTTAGTACATATTTGTAAAAATGTTTTAGTGTTCGTGGCAAAAGTGTAGATGCTTCGTAAAAAATTAAAGAGTTTAGATTTTTTGATTGTCGCTTTAAAATTTTGATGTTCCCTAGGTATTCATTCTATAAGCACGAACACATTTTTAGCGTTATTTTAAATAAAGCGATTATTTAAACTAACAGGCGAAAAAAAGGACACCCTCAGCTTTGCCAAGAAATTTGCAGAGTAAATTAATTTCTTTTTTTAAGACACTTTTTCCTCCATAAACGTTTTTTTTTTCTTCCTGTCTGGTATTTTAATTTAAAACAAAAACAAATTTTAGAATTTTGTTTTTGCTTTAAATATAATTTTCTATGCGAACGTTGACGTTCGAAATCGTTAAACAGGCAGTAAAACTTTTGTAAACTGGAACAAAATTTGTCATTTGAAAAATCGTCAAATTTAGGTTATAAATCGTCAAACCGTCAATAATCAATTTTTGGACCCCAAAAACGTCAAATCTGCCAGCCGTGTATGGAAAATTAAAACAATTTAGATATTATGGTGAATATTACGTCCAGCACACGTTCATGAGCAATCAAGTGTTGGTGCCAGTGTTTTGGCCGTGAATGGGCAATTGTGTGGTTGTACGCTTTGCTGCAGCGTTGTCCAACAGAACTTGATATTTTGCAGACGATACCAGTTTGTGGCACTGTTTATGGTGCAGCTAGCTTAGTTAGTATTACAACTTGGCATTAGTTAAAACTTTACTTTAATCTGTAAGCAATTTAAAAGTGAGCAATAAGTTGAAAACAAATTTATATATTTGGTAGGCTTAATTAAAGTTTTAGTATTTAAAAACTTTGCAAAAGTCTGATAAAATCTTTCGTCAACATCATTAAATGCGAGTCGTACAGAAGGGCTCAGGGGTGATTTCAGGGTGAGATGCCGGTTTGATGGCCAGGACTCTATGGCTTGGCAACGACGCGGCAAGAACGCGGCTAAAAATCAAAATTTTTCAACATCTTCACAAAATAATCCAATCTATTTTTGTTCCCTTTTGCATCTTTCGATTTTTTTTAGAAAAGTGGCAACAGATTCTATTACTTTTGTGGCAGCACTGACAAAATGGCATTACTTTTGAAAGCAGCGTTACCATTTGTTAAGTTTTTACTTTTTTGCAAGTGTTTTTTTGTTTAATTTTTTTTTATATTTTTAAACAAAGTGAATAAGAAATACGTTTTGGTGTTTTCTTTTAAAATTTTAGCACTTTTATAGAAAAAAAGTATTTAAAAAAATAATGGCCATTTTCTAAATGTATCGACAAACTGCCTGTTACTTAATGTCAACAAAAATTTATTAGACCGATAAACTGTTCATTAACGATTTTGGGTTTCTCAATATACCGACAAAAAACTTTGTTTTCAGTTGGCAACACCACCCAAAATGCATGTAAAAGTTGGGAGTCAGCTGATTGAATTTAAATAAAAGGAAAATAAATAATTGGCAGATGAGTGCTGGTTAGCTTTGCGACAGAATAGAAGCAAATGAGACATTGAGAAAACCAAATTTCTTTAATGTGCAGTTTTTCGTTGGGAAAAAACATAATCGCCTAATGAGAAAATGGCCATAAAGTTTTTTTTTTAAGAAATGGTAAAATTTTTTATTGATACTAGATGTTTCAAGTGTGAACGCATGTTTCACATTTCAACATCTTCTAAGTGTTCCTCCGAATTGAATGCAAGTGTACAAAGGGTATAAGGGTATCACAAAGGGAGTGCTATAAGGACCCAGGTAAGCCGTCCTGGTGTCGCCCGCCCATTGAACGTAGCCAAACCTACTTTTAACAAACACCAAGCTGTTATAATGGCATTACAACTTGGCGCATTTAATGCGTTGATGCACTTCTCAAAAAAGTAGAATCAGTGTAAAAATGTTTTGACAAATTCATACAGCATGCGTAGTATGCATATACGCATCGAACGCACGAAGTAGGATTATTTTTCACTAATGCATGCGTTTTGAGGGAATGTCAAGAAAATATCAAACACATAGACCACGTAGTGTTGACGTCCAGCTTTATACACACAAGCGTAAATATGATAGATAATATGCATATGTAATGCCCACCACTGTTTTAGATAATTGTTCTTTAAACGATGTTATGCGGGCCCTACATATTTGATCAAGTTGTACAAACAATTCTTACGTTAAAGGTCAACGAATAGAAAATTCAAGAGAATTTGATATTTCATTCAACTCAATTGTAAGACCAGTTGGAACGTATAGGGGCCGCATTAGTTTTAATACTGTAGTAGTTACAGAGATTCGATTTTTACTAAATTTAAAAGCATTCTACTTTAAATTAATCATTTGCTATTCTACATGTTAACACCTTAAAGACTCCCATTCCTAAATCAGTCTTGATTTATTTAAATATTATTTATTTTAGAGCTTATTTAATGAACTTTTTTCTCATAATAATTATTTTAAATAGAACAAAATTTACTGAATAATTAAAATATTTCCATAATTTCCTTTTGTTTATTTACAGATTTGCAAGTGCTTATTTTAAACTCAACAAAAAAAAAAAAAAAAAAAAACAAAATAACACTTTACATTAATAATTGATTTACTACAACAACAGTTAATAACAAAAAGAAGAAGAAAAAACAATAACAAAAGTAAAACAATTTATATGTAAAACACATTTATTTTACTAAGATTGAGTACGCCGTTTACATTTTCATTACAACGCGTTGTGTCTTAAAAAAAAGTCTGGGCTGAGCGTGTGACTGACTGAATAAATGAATCATTTGTTGACTAGTTTTTTTTTCTTCTTCTTCATTACTTGTAAACATTGTTAAGTGAGTTTGTATGTCGTGTACATTTTCGAATAAATAATTTACATTTTGTTACCTATTTAACAATTAACAAATAATTGAAAAAAGTGACAAACTTCCTGAGTTAAAACGTACAACAAAACTATAAAACAATAGCAAAAACAAATATTTAACTAAACTATTTGTTTTTAAATTAACGGAATTTTTAAAGAAATTGTTAGCATCAACCTTAAACATTCTTCATTTGCAACAGCACCTGCAACAGCAGCACCAGCAGCAACACAATTTAAGAAATTAAAAATTCAAATAAATTAATTTATTTAATTAAAAACAAACATTTAACTCTACCCCGAATACATAATCACACCAAATTCTCTCTGTGCATAATAAAATTACCGGTAAGTGAATTTTAGCATTTAAATATTTTAATTTTTAATTCAAACTCACTAATGGCCGGTTTTTGGCTTCGTATTTAAATAAATTTTTATTTAAAGATAAATTGTAGTAAAATTCAGATTTAGTTTTTTTTCATATATTACATTTAATTAAAAAAAGTATGGTAGCGCACCTCTCAGCTGTTTAATCAAAATAAACGTGAGCCAAGATTAACGAAGGAAATTAAAAATCAAGGGATTTAGTGGCAACGCCGGAAATGAAAATGAAGGGATCTTTTGGATATGATTTGAGAAATATAGATTAAAAAACATCAACCGTGCAAAAAAACCGTCCGAGCTATTCCAGAGAAAAGTCTGTTCATCCAAAATTTCAGTAAAAATCGTTGCTGATTTATGCCAGGCAAACTAGGCAGTGTCAGGGCATAAACTCAATGAAATATGGAAAAATACCACTTAATGATTAAAAAAATCAATTTCAAAATTTTTAATTAGGCTTGAGTTCATCAAATTATTTTTTACTGAAGGAATGAATTTTACAACATGAAATTTTTATTAAAATTTATTGATAATTTTCTTGGCTGAGCTGGGGCTCGAACCTGGGTTGAATTTACGTGTTTCAAGAATCACCACATTCTTTCATCAGAATTCTTTGAGTTCTAACCTCTGCACCACTGCGGTGCCTGACAGCCAACAGTAAAACATCAATCTTTAACCGGTGGTACTGGTGGTTCGAAATTTGCTGGAATTATCATATTCAATTTTATATTACATGTTGCTTCATTTCTCTGTTTTTTCGTATTCTTTCCGTCAAGACTTTGTCTTGAAAACTTGAATACATTTGCTTATTATGTTTTTTGTCCACTTTCATAGAAACTTTATTTATAGAACTTGAAGTACAAGTGTTAAAATTTAAGCTTGTGCCATAAAAATCAATCAAAAAACTTTTCTCTGCAACGGCTCGGGCGATTTTTTTCAATAGTAAGTATTGGAAATTTAGCACATTGAAACTGAATCTTATTAATGAAAAATGTTGACTTCCAAGAAAACCTTTGATAACAAATATGCAAGTGGCAGTGCAAAAAACTTAACTAGCAACAATGAAATAAAGTAATTTATTTTTATGTTTGTTTTTTCGTTTGGTTTTCCCCTTACAACTACAATTAGAGTTGACAAAAAATCAACCATTTGTAGTCGGGATTGTGGGAAAAGATAAGCTCACTGTTTGTTGTTGGTGTTTTGTTTAAGCTTTGATATTATTACGGGTAAGACTTTGAGTGTTTATAATTCCTATACGCTTAACAGTTTTATTTGAATAATATTTTAAGCTTTTTTAAAAATCTTTGGATAAAGTTTCCTGATGATCTGGCCTAAGCAACCAGTGAGAAGCGCATAGGAATAGCTTATCCCACCAACAATTGATGTCAGTTTATTAATACTAAGAATTTGGAATTTAGCACATTAAAACTAAATCTTATAATACTTTTCATTTGATCAGTGGCCGTATTCTGTTATTCGCTAAAGTTTAATCTCTATCTCTATAAAGTTGATAACGCGATTTTTGGCTACAAATGCGATACTGTAACGTGCATTGCTAAATTTGGCAATGCCATAAAAATTTAATTCGCCGCAATTTTATCTTTAAGTCATCGCTAAAATATTTAAATTTTGTATTCTCTAAGGCATTTTAGCCATCCAGATTTAGCTTTAGCTAAGCGAATTACAGAATACGGCTGCAGGGTTGCATTTAAACAAAAGCATGTTCTTGTGTGATAGTGTGAGTAAAAACTGTAATGTTACAAAAGATTTATTGACAGTCACAGCCAAACTCATTAGATTTCAATCTCACAAAGTGTAAGGGAATACGTAAGACTTTTGTGACAGTATCAACAAAATTTTATTTCATTTTTAAATAGAACTTTAAGATAACTTTTATTTTAATATGAAGTCAAAAACTGGCCCTAGCGCTCACTCGAGACACACATGCACGCACGCAGCATAAAAACATCACTAAATTACACGCACACACACCCCATTATTAAACAAACACCTGATGTGTTTGTGTCTGTGTAAGCGTGTGTAACCTAACGCATGTTTGCATATTTTGTAGGTGAAAATGTGTTAGTAAATGAATACGTGAAACGACTTTTTTTTAGATAATAAGAACCTTTTTTATATTAAATTTATTATAAAAATGTTAAAAAACTTTGCAAATATGTATTTAAATACTTAAATTTTATTTTAAATTCAAAATGAATTTAAGCATGTAAGAGTGCTACATTCGGCTATTCCGAATCTTTTATACTCTATACCATGGTTTCGGATATCTTCTATTGGTATTGAAGCTTTTTGTAAAATGTTATATATACTCTTTTACCTTCGGTGAGAAGATTTCCGATCTTTTGATATATATAGCGTATCCATAGGTCATATGACAGCCTAAAAATTTAGCTTGCCTATTTTTTACATTTTGTAGCCTTTACTGTTACTGATCTATTGCCACGCGCACTTCTCCAATAGGTTTCCCAAATCTGCAAAATGTTGCTCCTTTCGCTCTGCCCCTCTCGCCCATTCTGTTAGAGTAGTAGTGTATTTATAATCCTGCTTATGTGTACCGAACTTAGACACTTTTTCTCCTACCGTTCTCCAGATATAAAGACATTTGTTTCGTGCCACGCCCACTTCTCCAATATTGACCAAATTTTTTTCGGATGCTGTGTATTGATAGCCAAGATATTTGCCGTTCTCGATTAAGATCGGTTCAGCGGTTTAGTGGCTACACACATTTTTCTTTTTAAGCGACAAATCATTTATGTATGTACATTAGAGTGTCCCTTATTTTAAAAGTTTTTTAAATGTTTACACGGTAGCCGCTAATTTTTTTCTATTTGATATAATATATTGTAATTCACAGGTAATTTCACGCCTCTTCGACTACCCCTTCCCTAAGCAACGGCGCTTCAGAAAGAGAGAGAGAGAGAGAGAGTATGTGAATATTTACACGATCGGTCTCTTTTTGGACCCAAAAATTTTTATTTTGTTAAATTTTATTTTAAATAAAAGGAATTTCAATTAAACACGCAATATTTTAATCATTTGCCATATTTGTTGCAGCATATTTTTTTTTTTATAACACTTTTGAAAAATTTGGATAGATTTTTTTATGATGTTCCATGCATTGCAATACATATTGCCTTTATTCTTCTTGCACTCTAGGAAGTCACCGTTTTGTGAAGTTTAGAGCTCTTTTAGCGCAGACATTAACTGGTTTCAAGTGTATCACTTTTGGTTTTAAAAAGGATGAATACTTTTCCCAAGCTGATGGGGTTTCGGTGAGAAAATCAATGTTTGTTAAAAATCGCCTTATTATACTATTGCTTTTTATGGAAACAAAGTCATGCATTCTTTATCTGTACGAAACGATGTAGAAAATAAGTACCATGACGTAAGAATAAATAACAAGAAAATACGTTTTAAATAATGAGTAGTTCATTTCTACTTTTAATTGAACATATCGCTTTGTATTTTCGAATTTGGTTTCTTTTGTTAATATAATTTTTTGTTTCAATATCAACCATGTCATCAAAAAGGAATAAAGTAACGATTTTTTTTTAATTTTTTTGAATTTTGTTTTTTCTTTTTAATCAAAGTTGTTCCCGTTCAACTGTTTTTTTTTTACCAGAGTCGCTGGCGGGCACCGATCCCGCAACCTCGGCGCTGATAGACTTTCATGTTTTATTTTTTTTTTTTTTTAATCAAATTTGTTCTTATTCAACTTTTTTTTTTTTAACCAGAGTCGATGACGGGAATCGATCCCGCAACCTCGGCGCTGATAGACTATTTTTGTTTTATTTTTTTTTTTAATTTTTTTTTTTGTTTTAATCAAAGTTGTTCTTATTCAACTTTTTTTTTTTTTTTTTGACCAGAGTCGGCTGGCGGGAATCGATCCCGCAACCTCGGCGCTGATAGACTAGCTCACTACCAGCTAGCCTACTGGGGCAGAGTAGTTTTTGAATAAAAAAACTATGTTTTTTTGCCATTACTCAATTAAGAGCGTAAATATGAGATTAAATTGTCATAACATAACAACAATAACAATGTTGATTTTTTTGGCTAACGCATAATAAAAAAAGACCACATAAAGAGAGAATAAGCTTTTTCGTATACATCATTTGGTTGACAACAGTTTAAAATAAGGGTGTGTTTTTTTAAAGGCGAACATTTGTTTGTTCATTACTTATTTCATACTATATGTAGGTTGGTATGTACACATTAAAGAAAACTAAAAACATACATATTTATGGATTGAAAGTTTTTGTTTCATTACTATAATGAAAATTTTCATTGTCATAATGAAAATTTAAATATATGAAGGCATGCTTTTTCGAAATATTTTTATACTTTTAATTATTGAGACTATAGAGTTATTTAAATGTTAAAAATAATTTTTTTTTTTTTCAATTATTGAAATATAATGCCATATTACATTAGATGTATGAAACAAATTAATCTTAAATTTTTTAATTAACAATTAAACATTTTTTTAAGGAAACTATAATTTTGTATAAATTTATGAATATAGTTATGTTTGTATATTGTTTTTTATGTTCCCAATTAAAATTTTTTGTTTAACTTGGACAAACTTTAGTTTTCATATATCCAATGAAAATTTTAACGTAATTACGAAATCCAATGAATCGATTTCAACGAAAATACTTCATTATAACTACGAAATTCCATTTGGACAATGAAAATTTTCACTTAACCAGTGAAATTTTTTTTTAATAAAACGATTCATTAAATATATGAAGCATTTTTCTTTCAGTGTAGGTTAAATAATACAAAAGCTGAAATTAGTTTAAAGCGGCATTTAATATAATTTTCTCCACTCATTCATATCTCTTAAAAGCTTTTATAAAACGCAAATCTTAATAGGATGCTGTTATGGACAAGTTACATTGTATTCTATGTTAAATGTAAATCTTTGCAATGAAAAGAGAAACTTTTTGCTGATCCCGAACTAAAAACATGTTTATAGCAAAAGAAGCTCTTGAGAATTTATTTAAAATTTTTTATTATCATTTCCGTTAAAAATTATATCGAAAGCTCAATAAATTGACGATAGTTACCTATTACAATTGGTTTTTCGAGTTTAGAAAAATAAAAGCTGATCAAGTTGTCAACGTTCGATGAATCAAATCCCATTGCTTGATGTTATTCCAGTTTTTTTTTTATTTTTTAAACTTTTTTAAAAAGCGGTATGTCAATATTAACAGTAACCTGAGGAATTTTGATTTTAAATACAGTTTTGAATACCAATTCATATACATGATGTGTGTACCTAAATAAAAGTTAATCTCCTTCTAGTGTTTGCTCTAAAAGTTTCTCCTGATTTCTATACTCTTAAACACTTTGGGCATTTAATTCAGTTAGGATGGTAAGTTATTCCAGTGAACAGAGGCCATTTCAGAAATATTATTTGTAAAATATGCTTTAATATTATCTGCACTTTTTTCTTATCTGTGTTCTTATTCTTTGCATCGAAGCCTTATAAACTATGTATTCGCTTAAAGTATGCCCAAGTGCTTTTAGAGCAGCTTCTGAAATATACTCTAAGTCGCTCATACTGAATTGACATCAACGAAATCCCCTTTGCTCCTTTTTTGGAGAGGAAACAATCACCCTTATCGTGTTTGGCGTATTTAAAATACGCCTACGACTGTTTGGTAAAAGATTAAAGAGAACGTGAACTTATTTTCTTTAATCTATTACCAAACAGTCGTAGGCGTATTTTAAATACGCCAAACACAATAAGGGTGAATAACTGTGGGCTTTGATCTTGATGGTTTTTAACAGAAACTTAGTGACACTGTTGTTGTATTATACTTTTCCAGTATTTTTCTTTCTTTTAGTATCCGGAGTTTTGTTCTTTCTTCTTCTATCCATAGATTTCAATCCACCAGAGGGCCTATTCTATTAGATTCCTGTTGCCGCTGCAAAAAAAATGTCTTTATCGATTTACATTTCCTTTAACGCATCTACGATCGCTATGTCAAAGAGATTGTTTAAAGTGCGTCCAAATAAATTTTTCTTATCTTTAAGCAACTTAGATGTCTAAAATTTTTTTTGCAAAACTCTCACTCACTAGTTTTTACAGACTCTTTCACAAAAACTCATGCCCTCTTTAGTTATATCTCTTTTTTACCATAAAAAAAATAAAGCAACAATTTTAAAGTCTAAAAACAGTACGATAATACTGTTTCTAGCTTCTAACTTTAATGCCCCGTCGCTTAGAGAAGGCGTTGTCGTAGGGGCGTGAAATTACATGTGAATTACAATTATGTCAAATAGAAAAAAATGCGGGTACCGTGTCAACATTTCAAACATTTTAAATTCCCAGTTTTTGCGTGCTTAATTCCCAATTTTTATTCTTGATAAAAACACTCAAATTTATTGTTGCAGGGATAAGCTATTCTTATGCGCATTTCAGTGGTTGCTTGGGCCAGATCGTCAGGAAACTTCATCCAAAGATCTTAGAAAAACTAAAGATTTTAAACAAATAATACTGTTAAGCGAATAAGAATTATAAGCAACAGTCTTACTTGTAATAATATCAAAGCTTAAACAAAAACAACATTAATTGTAGTTGTAAGTAGGTTAAGAAAATACAAAATGAAAACCTGAAATGAAAAAAAAATAAAGCACGTTGCCAGTTTTGTTATTTAGCCATGCACTTGACAGTTTATTATCAAAGTATTTTTGTGGGAATACAAAAATTTTTAAAGTTCATACACTGAAAGAATTATTTACTAAATCACCAGAAAATATGGCTTGAACCAAGAATATTTTGCACTATTCTCGTCGAAGCCAAAATATTCTTTTTGTAAGCTTGGTTTGTGGCTTGGTTTAAGCAACAAGTTATTTCTCAAAGTGAACGAAAATTTACTTAAATACAGCTAAAACTAACAAACCCAAAATTCCGCAATAAAATTACCTTTAAGTAAGGTAATACTTTTTTCTAATATTTTTTTTGTTGTTTTTTAAAAATTCATAATTAAAATTGTTCATCTTTTGTGAATAAAATAGGTTTTAATCATTAATTTCTTGTTTTGTTTGGAACTTTGTTTTCTATACGTGTAGAAAAAACAGCTGCATTTTCCAATTTTTATGAATTTTTCAAAAGTTAAATTTCCAATTTTTTATGAAGTTTTAAGAAGTAAAAAATTTCGAAATTTTGTTTAAAAATGATTTTTTTCGGACAAATCGTTTTCAAGTTATGATAAAATTTTTAATTAGAATCGCCTTATTTATGGCCAAATATTAGCTAGACGCGATAGAAAAAAACTGAAAACGGATTTGAGTTTAGCGCTAAAAAATCTTTATATTCCGTTTATTTTTATTTAGAATTTCTTTTTGCCGACCAGCGTTATTAATGAAAACATCGAGCAAGTCTTATACGAAATTTTATCCATCCCCATTTGCGCCATTTTATTTCAAGATGGATTGGTTGCTGTTGTGTTCACAGAATAAAATTTTTTTCACCAATTAAAGCATTAATTAAAAATAACATCAGTTTTAATTGAAAATGTAATCAAATTAATTAAACGTTTAATCAAGTGAATTAGACGTTTAATCAATTGAATTTGTGAATTTGTTTACTGTTGCAATTTAATAGTATCAATTAAACGTTAAATTCACTTGATTAAATTTTTTTGATTTAATTTTTGATTAATTCTAACATTGGTAAAAAAAAAATTTTTTTGTGTTGTAGACCATTAGCGATAATTCTTGATAGTTCTGGGCCAACATATGAGCAGGATTTTTCGTAGGGACTTATTTTGAAATACATAAATGCCGTGTAGATCACGTTGAGCAGCATTCCACGACTCACAGCCGTAGGGCAATATTGACTTAACATTAGAGTTAAATAATTTCAATGGTCTTTAAGAACGATCTATGCGCAATTTTTTAAAAGTGCTGCATGTGTTTTTGATCTTTTACATTCAGTAGCAGTCAAAGTTTTTCAAAACTGTTTTGCCTAGTGAACTTTTCTCCTCCTTTTAACGTTCTGTGCATAAATGAATGAATAATTCTTCATAAAGAAAATTACACTTACAAAATGCTGTTTCTACTTTTTTTTTCAAACAAACTTTATGTATTACATTTGTAATTTTTATGAGTTTAGCAGTTTATTAAAAGCATTTCATATACATACAATTTACTTTCTGTTCCAACATTTTCATCATCTGCATAAAAACATAACAAGCACCAGCACTGGCAAAAAAGGAAGACACTAATTTATTTTACCCGCTACTTCTGTTTGCTTTGTAGTTAATATGAAACGAGAGGACTACTTAAGTTTACAAAAGTGTAAAACAAAATACGAAGAAATGTAAAAAATTAAAATATTTTTATAAATATATACAAAATATAAACAAAAAGAACAACTGCTGAGTAAAATAAGGTCTTGAACATAAAGACGAAATATAGAAGCTTTTTTGCTCAAAATACATTTTATTTAAATTTTTTAAACCCTCTACTACTAGTGGCGAATGAGGGTATACTAAGTTTATCATTACGTTTGAAACTTTTTTAAAATGCATCTGAGAACACATACAGTAAATACATATTCTGTGTCCTTGAGTATTTCTAAGCCGATTTAGCCATGTCAATAGAAAAGAACGATTTTGGTGTCAAATTGCTTCAAATTCAGCCCATTCTCAAACGTAAAACCACCTCCCTTAAGAATTGATACATATTAATTGGTGGCAGAATGCAACGATTCTTTTTTAAATTTCGCACATATGCAAAATTATACTTATTAATTTTTAAAGAGCTTTCGGATTTGATTTAAAAATAAAACAAATAAATTTAAGAGAAATGTATGAAATCTTTATTTGGGTTGATAGAACTTTTGATGATAATTTCATGTTCATTTTGACCGCGGCTACGCCTCAAATGGTTCATACGCTGCGCCCAATTTTGCAATACTTTCGCCAACATTTCGGCCGGTATCTCACGAATAAATTCTTCAATCACTCTTAAAATACGCCTGCGACTTTTTGATAATAGATTAAAGGAAATAAGTTCACGTTCTCTTTAATCTATTACCCAAAAGTCGCAGGCGTATTTTAAATTCGCCAACCACGATAATGTTGATTGGCTTCCAGTGCGTCAACCACTGCGGGCTTGTTCCTATAGACATTAGCCTTAACATAGTTACACAAAAAATTATCTAGAGGCGTTAAATCGCACGTTGTAGGCGGCCAATTGACTGGCCCCAAACTTGAAATAAACTGTTCACCGAACTCGCCTCTCAATTGGGTCATTGTTCCAAGTGCTGTGTGTCATCTGGCACCGCCTTGTTGAATTAATTAGCGAGCCAAGTCCAGTTCTTCCATTTTGGGCAAATTTTGTAATCATCTCGCGGCAGCGCTCGCCACTCACAGTAAAGTTCCTGCCTTCGTCGTCTTTGAAAAAGTACGGTCCAATTTTGCCCATAATCCACACCAAACAGTGCATTTTTCTCGATGCATTGACAGTTCTTGCAATGCTTCTGACTGCTCTTCACAACAAATACGGTGATTTTGCTTGTTCACGTTTCCATTCAACCAGAAATAAGCTTAGTCACTTAACACAAATTTTCGATAAAAAAATGGATCTTCATCCAACTTTGCCTGTATTTTAAAAGGAACACCCAAATCAAAAATTGTCCACGTAGTGGAGTAACAGACAACCTAAAGATGCGAACGGCGCCGATAATTCACGATCATCAACAACACTGGCGCTTACAACTGCGATATTTTTCTCTTTCCGCACTCTACGTATGCATGTTGGTGTTTTAATGTCCAACAATGTGAATTTGGTGCGAAATTTACTCACAAGATTTAGAATAGCCGCCGCAGAAGGTCGCCCAAACTGACCATAAAATGGAAGAAATGCACGATGCTGATTCTTAATCCGAGCATAAATAAATTTGGATAATAATATTCAATCATCTGCAAGCGTTGTTCATGGTTGAATTATAAACCAAAAACAGTGCTGCCAAAAAGAAAGTATCTCCAAAGTGCTCCATACCGGTTTCCTTAGAAAGGCAATTTTATGAAGATGGTTTTAGTCTTTATACTTTTTCAGATCTAGAACTACGATAGAAGTTAGGAGGCAATTTCTGCCTCTCCGAAACTATCCAACAGATTTAAATGAAATTTAAAAAATTAATAGATCCCTTCTTAGATATACACAAAAGCTACCAATGTTTTCAAAAATGGGACTACAACAAGGGGGGAACGTAGTAGCACACGCCGGGTATCCGCTAGTTTACTATATGCCTCATATAAAGTCCACTTTATATAAGGCATATAGTATAGTACGCTTAAATTCGTAACGAATACTGATTTAAAAATAGTAAAATTTGGACTATCATAGTGATTGCCAAATTTCGTAAAGATCGGTCCGTAATTTACAATACGCCCAAATACAAAGCAATTCGATCTTATTAAGGTTTTTTAATACTAGAAATCACGATCTATACACTCAAAAAAAATCACTCCATCCATACTCAAATCAATCCGAAGCGGTGTTAATAGTACGGTGTGTACGGATTTTTTTGAATCAAGTACAGAAACATCGATTTAAGTACGGATTTTCAATCGCGAAATACTGAAATTATCTATATTCAATTCCGAATTTGTTTTGGAAATAGTCCGAAAATGAGACTGATTGATTTAAGTAAAACTAAGATTGAACCAATCTCAAAATGCGCTTGAAATTTACACCTTACAGAATTAAATTATAAAACACCAGCATAATTCCCGATATGGTTTTTTCTTTAGAATCTTAATGTACATATTTAACTGAAAATATAAACTAAATGAGAAGCAAGAGTTCTCAATTTTACTTTTTAAGCATGAAAATAATGGGTTTTCGTCTTGTCCTGTTGTTTTTGTTGTTTCTACACACAACAAGCAAATCGTTTTATAACTACTTGTGTGGTGTTGTTGTAGGGTCTGCAACAAACTTTGATAAGTTAAATGAGATTAAGCCGCTCACTTTGTAATTTTACTCTCAGAGTGGCACTACAAAAAGTTTAATCATTTTTTTAAGAATTTTGTACTTATTTTAAGAAATTCCAGGATTGTTTTGAGTACGGTTTAGTGTTATTCGCACTTGAATTTTTGAGTTGTACTCGTACTTAAAGTAAGTATAAAATACTTAATTTATCCCGAGTGGTTTTCTTTCTGTGTAGTTAACAAAAGGTCCAATACCAAATCCCCTCCTAAAAAATATTTAATATGGCTAATAATATTTTTGAAACAAATATATCTAAATTAGGCAACGAATAAAAATATCGAGAGGTCAGGTTTTATAAAGAATGTCTTACAATTAATAAATCCTGTCTAAAGACTACTCCTGAAATATTCGAATTCTCGGTAGAGGGTATTAAAGATTCGGCATAGTCGTATTTTGAATTAGATTTTTTTTTTTTTTTTTTTTTTGCAAGATTGTATCTGGATGCATGGAAATGTTACTATGAAGGTTTAGAAGCAGAAAACAAGTTTAATAGATGCAAAAAACATATTTAACATTTTTTAACACATCTTTTGGACTGTGTTTAAAATGTTGATGGAAATCAACAAACAAGCAAAAAAAATTGTGACCAAAAAAGGTTTCTCAAACAGTAGCGTTCTCTTTTGAAATAAATTTAAAAAAGGTTTTAATAACGGTAAATATAAAGGTAAATTGTTAAGAGCATTAAAGAAAAGTAACATGTTTTAATAAATTTATTGAGCAGTAAGGCTCAGAACCAGGGCTGCCAGTTTTGGGGTTCTGACCCCAAATTTGGGGTTTTCTTGTTCTCAGATATGAAAAACTCTCGAAAATGTGTCTGCAAATAATAACATAAGGTTTTCTTCGCAAATATTTGTTTATTTAATAAATTGCAGTGAATTGTTGGTTATTGGTTACCAAAAAGTTAAAATTATTCTAAATGAAAAAAGATTTTGTTATTCGTGCTTAATTCCCAGTTTTTATTATTGATAAAAACACTTGCAATTTATTGTTGATGGGATAAGCTATTCCTATGCGCATTTCACTGGTTGCTTAGGCTTAGTGGGGAATGTAAGATGAGATAAACCCACTGTTTATTGTTGATGTGTTTTGTTTAAACTTTGATATTATTACAAGTAGAACTGTTGCTATAAGTCTTATACGCTTAACAGTTTTATTTGGTTTAATATCTTTAGTTTTTCTAAAATCTTTATGGATGAAGTTTCCTGATGATCTGGCCTAAGCAACCAGTGAAATGCGCATAGGAATAGCTTATCCCATCAACAATAAATTTCAAGTGTTTTATCAATAATAAAAACTGGGAATTAAGCACGAATAACAAAATCTTTTGATATTAAAATTTTGTATTCCCAAAAATTGAAATTACTTTTTGATAATTATTCTAAATGATTTCGCGATATTAACCACATTTTTAGCAAGAATGTAAAGGTGTTGCAAACAAACACATTAAATTTTTCAAAAAATTATAAGTTTGAAAATATAATTATTATTTGAACTACCAAATTTACTTGTTCAAAATTTTAATAATTTATAAAGTAACCATTAACAACAAGTTTAATCAAATTATTAGTTAAAGAGAAACAACAAGATATAAAAACATTGAAAGGCGATTCTCGCCATTTTTTCAATTTAACTATTAATTAAAAATAAAATCAGTTTTAATTAAAAATTTAGTCAAGTGAATTAAACGTTAAGTTATATCAACAACATTTCTGCAGAAAATGTTGTTAATATTAAAAATAATATTTAATTGATAATATTAATTTGTTTACTGGTGCAAATATAATTAATTTTTTAATTGAAATCAAAATTCGGCTTTCGTAACAAAAAATCAGGGGGGCTCTATCGCTTCGCAAATTTTTTGAAAATGAAGCAACACTGGCAATAAAAATTAAAGATGGAGCAGATCAACAATAATGAAATGTCAAAATATGTAAAAAAAATTTCAAGTTTAAAAATGTTAATCAAAAAAATAATGACGATTTGCGAAGGGAAACTAAAGAAACGCATTTTTCGCATTAAAGTGTACCAATCACAAGATTTACAATTTTATTTCGCATCGCAATAGAAAGTAGCGACCCAGAAACGTTTACAAACTTTACTATAGAATCTGAAAGGAATTAAGCAAGGCAGGCTATATTCGCCTGCTCAAAATAATACCTGTACATTAAAACATTATCTCTGCCTTTCACTGTCTCTTAAATCTGTTTAGAGAAAAATTTTAAATTATGGAACTTTTGAAAGTTGTGGTTGAATCCCAAGTGTATTAACTTTGTTATAAAAACCAGTAGTTATTGAATCCTTGTAATAAATTAAACATAATAACCTACGTCCCTGCCTTGATTCTTTTTACTAATAGTATATTTTTTATGAAAAAGAACTTACAGCTACTTTAATGTTAAATGTTTGTTGGCTGTTTCTTTGGCCTTTTTCAGTTTTTTTTTTCCTGCCATTCATTCACTTCCATCCAGCCGTACTTTTCCTCCTACCTTTTTTTTTAAAGTACGAGTATGATTCATAATTTTATTTAAAGAAATATGAAAATCATAAAATTAAATTCTCCAAAAAATGCGAGAAAAAATAACGTAAAATACATTTCGCTGGCATACTTTACTTTATTATTTACGGGTTTGTTTTTTTTTTTTTTTGTTGGATGTGTGTTTTTCCATCCAAAGCTTGAACTACACAGAAAAATTGGTTTACACTTTTTGACTTAATGAAAATTTATGTGTTCATCGTGCCCTTTTTTGTGCTGCAGGTTCACTTTTTGCACTTTACCTTTGTAGAAAATTTAACATTTTGATGCTAATACATATAAATATTATAATTTCTTTACATTTTTTGTCATCATTTATGTTTTAAGTTAGAAAAAGGAAGTAACAAAATTTTAACATAAATTTTAAACAAAAACAAAAAGCTTTTTTCTAATGTGTATACACAGAAAAAAATGATAACGCAATTAGTAACAATCGTTTTAATTCATAATAACAATACATTTTTTTCTAATATAGAACAAAATTGTTCATATTTTTCAAATGATCACATCCGCCCCTGGTGTGCTAGAAACTCTAACATTTAGTGCATTGTGAATCAAGTAAAAACTATAATCACACAATATTCAGAAAAAACTTTAAAAAGGCTTGAAATCTGGCACGAGGAGAAGAGATACCTCAGAACTCATTCCATTAGCAGAGCGCTAAATACCTTCATATGAGACCAAAAACGTTTTGGGGAAAAATTTCGTCCGGTACTGGCGATACATAAAATAAAGTATAGTTAGAATAAGGTTTGATAAGGGTGACCAGCTTGCTAAAATAAATTGTCAAATGATTGAACAGTGTTTTTGTTAATTCATACTTAATATTCTAATGAAGATTCAATAAATAAATATTGAAGAAAGTGGTGATTTTGACACGAAAGACAGAGACAATTCAGGTTAGCCAAAATGTTCGAATAGGATGAATTGTACGCTTTACTCCATGAATATTGTTGTCCTACTCAAGACGAACTTGTTAAATCATTGAAAGCTACTCACTCAAGCGGCAATTTAAAATCATTTGCAAGCATCTGGATTTATGAAAGAGCAGGGATATTTGGTACCACACGAGTAAAAGCTTAAAGACGTTAAAAGAAATTTTTCTATCAATCCATTACTGGCGACGAAAATCTATAGCGACAGTTCGAACCACAAGAATTTGTATTCAAAAGCCGTTAAACCAGCCGAACAAAAATGGCTTCAGGGCACTGAGCTTGATGAAAGAAAAGGTTACCAACTATTATCCATTATGATCTGCTCAAATCAGACACAGTAGACCTGTACCGAACACAAATAAACCAAAAGCTGATTAACCCCCGAAATATTCCCCCAGACATGAATCCGTAGTTGCTCATCATAGCAATGCTCGGCCACATAGTACAAGGCCATTTTAAAATTAATTTATAAATTGGATGCGAAAGTTTTGCCTAATCCCCCTTTAGTTTCAATTTAAAGTTCCAGTTTAACCAAACACATGTGTATATCCAAATATCTACAAGAAATATTTAATATTCACCCCTATTATGCAAGTCGTCGTTCACACAAGTCGACAACAACAGAACAATAATTGTATTATCTTGATAGACAACAATCGCTTACAGTCATTTGATATTTTCTACAACGCTTTTAAGTCGACGTCGAGAACAATTGACTCTGTATTAGTTGACAGAAAATAAAATTTAAAGACATTTAAGTTAGAAAGAAAAAAAAGAAAAAAAAACAGAAGTAAGGAAGAACATGTAAATCAATTAAAATAGATAATCATTTCAATCTACAAAAGGTTAAAATACAATATGATTTAAAGATTGATGTTTGACTATTGACTATTATTGAGAAGTCGTCAAAGGCTGTGAATGTTAAACGGCATTTGAAACATGTTAGGGTAACCTCTCCGTAAAAGCCTGGGTTCGATTCCCGCGGCAGTCAAGAATGAAAAATTATCAATAAATCTTAATTATATTCATGTTGCAAAAGTTCCCTCTATCATAAAAAAAATTTTATGAAAATAAATTTGTTAAACTTTATCCTAATTAAAATATCAAAATTTGAAATAAAAAGATAATAAATACATTTTAAATAAAAAATGCAAAATTACAAGAACTATTTGACACAATTTTATTAATAATTTATAAAATCTCTTATGTAAGTAAGACCACTAAAAGTTTTACAAACTCTCGTGTTTTATCGTAGTACATAAAATGTTTTGCCCAATTACCTTTTACAACTCAACTCAGTTAAGTTGAAACCTATCAACTTAACTTTTTACTGCTAAAGGCACTTTTACACGATATGTATTTTGCAGTGTCTTTGTCAGATGTAAAAAAGATGGTTTGTCAGCTCAAAATAGAATGCGCTCTAATTGAAAAATTGTACACTGCAAATTCGAGCTGACATCTACAGAAGCATTTTTTTGGCTTTTACACGACATGTATGCATACATTTTTTTTTCTGTGTACAAGAAAAAAATTTATTCCATTAGGGAATTTGTTTTATACCCTCTACTCCACAACAGTGAAGAAGGTATTATGCGTTTGTGCTGATTTTTGTAACATATTGAAATATTGGTTTTAGACCCAAATTTTAGTATACCGATCTACTAAGAACCACTTTTTCAGTCGATCTGACAATGTCTGTCCGTTCGTCTGGTTGGCTGGTTGTCCATGTAAACCTTGTGCACATAGTACAAAGCAATTTTGGAGATAATTAAATGAAATTTTGGTACATACCTAATAAACAATTTTATCATTTTGCGAAGCACTAATGGTACATTTAAAAAAATAAGCGCACAATTATGCACATGACATACAGAGATGCAGTAAGGTAAGTCACGAACTCTTAGCAAGTTTTATAAAAAATATAACATTTCAAGTGCCATGGCATTCCCTTACTACGAAGCAGGTTTGTAAGGCAGAACATTAAAAAAATAACTGTAAAAAAACATGCAGTGTGTAAATCCGTAAGCAGCACTTACTACTTTTTATATTCATTGAATAAAGCCCTTTTTTTTGTGTCAAAAATGTTTTGCTTCAAAGTAGGAACTCACCATATAAAATTCATGCCTTCCGTAAGCGATATGGTAGGCGAAACTCTACATTTTTCCCTTACAAACCTGCTTCGTTGAAAGCGTCATTTTTTATTGGGTAGGTTCTAATTATTATAAGGACCACGCCTATTAAAAATTGTGAGAGTCGGTACATAATTTCACATAGTCGCCATCTTACAAGCTCCTTTCCCGAATACAGTCATAAACCTTCTTACTATGTTGGTATTTAGATTAAATCTGGTCTAAACTTATTTTATGGCAATCTAAATCATCTTACCAAATTTAAATGGAATCGTTCCATATTTGACCAGAGCTCTCATACAAAATCTACTCCCCAAAAAAAGCTTTTAGTGCCATAACTGCCTTATAAATGTTGGTAATGACGTAAAAACTGGTAACAAGCTTGTGCTAGTGGATCTTAAACTCAACATAAGTCTCCTATAAACCCCTTTCTTAAAATCACTTAAAGGCAAGCAAATCTCATTAAAGGCCATTTCTACAACCTGGTGATAAAGTTCCTGATAGTTTACGTAAACAATAGCTATCGATCTAACAATTAGTTTCTCCATTACTACAGCTGTCTGATAAAAATAAAAATCTTATTTATATACTGTGGTAACATTACATTAGATACCGACTTACTTTGGTTGTTTAAAATACGTAGTGGCAACGACTTACTTTGTTTATTATTTAAATTAAAAGCAGAAGTCAATTTTGTATGCTTCATTTTGGTTTTTTATGGTAAACCGTTTAACTTTCTATGTTGAATTGTGTTTTTTTTTTTTTTTTTTTCCTTTTTTTTTTTTTTTTTGTAAAAAAAAGGTGACAGCTTCAAGTTCTAAAAGTTCACTTGTAAAGTTACCACGAGGATAAACCTGCTGATAGCTTATCAGCCAAAAACCATTTATCTGTCAGATAGCATCCTAAAACTAACTATTTTAGGGTTGTTATAATGACCCTTAGATAAAGATATCTAAATAACATACGGGACAAAGAAACTTTTTAAATCGTGTCCGGTGTTTAATGTGCTATTTTCACAACACAAGTGATTCAACGTTTAGAAAAAAAAAATTTGTGCTTTTCATAAAAATTTTACTACACGTTCTATTACTTGTATTGTGAAAACAGCACATAAAGCTAAAGGTCATCATTATAGAAATCAGTTGATTTTTATTTGAGGTTTTGTTAATTTTCGCTAAATATAAGATGAGTAGCTGATTGGAATTCCGCATCCGATCATGATCCCCGTACGCTAAACGGTAAAAAAAACAACGACTTAACTTCCCGCAGTGCACAGGCGCGAGCATTAAAATTTTTAAAAAAAACAAAAAAAAATTGTTTTAAAAGATTGATCGAATAGCTATCGAAGCTTCTTGGGACCAATTTTGCTAACACCAATAGGTAATAAGTTACATGGATGAAAAAGAACACCTGTATGGCAAACTTTGACCCCCTCTTAATCAGAAACGTTTTGACCGATCTTGTTGAAAATGTGTGTCTAAACTACTATCCATAGGATTAACTTTGGTGCAAATTTCATCCAAATCGAAAGACATCGACTTCAAAATTGGGTCACTTGACATTAAATCCCCCTTTTATATATATATGTGAGGCTAATGTTGTTGACTAAAAGGACTAAAATATTGCCATATATCATATTCTTGTAGATTGGTTTTTAAAGAGATAGTCATATGCAAACAAATTACATTTGAATAAATGGGTTTAAAGGATAACTTTGAGGGGCGGACGCCCCCCATAAAACACAACTTACCGCTATGGAATTTTTTGTATTTGTTTTACATAAAACTGAACCGGATTGAGGGGGGAAAATATAAGTAACCAAAAAAAAAAAAGTTCTCCATACAACTAACGGCCACGCTAATATAGATAAAGGGTGGCTAAATTTTAAGGGCCGATGTTGAATGTGAACTAGAGGTCTGCTTTGAATAACTCACTCGTTTGCCTTTACTCAAAGTACACCACATTTATTCAAATAAAAAATATTCAAAAAGACAAGAAAAGAGAAAACCGTATACAAAAATAAGAGTGAATAAATTGAATAAAGAACTTGTTTACTGTAAATGAATTTGAGAGTCATTCATAAATAACAAAACATTGGAATGACCCGTTAGAGAGAGCAAGTTTACAAAAAACATTCGAATAATTTTTGAATTATTGAATGTGCATACACCCAGTTGGCCATGTGTTCGAGACAACGTCGACGACGCGTACAAGACCCATAGTAAATCGCTGACGACATGTTGGCGACAGCCAGAGCAAATCGTCGACGACTTTTTCGAACAAAGGGCATCGTACACGACAATTTGAACGATACCATCATGCACATTGTCGTTAACGACCATATGGGTGAAAGTTGTCATTGGCGACTACATAAACGACTTTTTTCTCATATCATCGTTGATGTTCTATAAGCGACATAACCTTAATAGTGTCGTTGATGACAGTATTGCAGATACTATCCACATTTTAGTCGCCGATAGGTTAATGACAATACGCTTTTTCAGTAGAGTTTTGTATAGAAATAGATAGATATGTATCTGTTTCATTTTGACAAAACATCTTAAGTCAAATTTAAAAAGTTGAAAGAACTGTTTTTATTCATACGAGTTTTCATTCAAAAAACATTTTTGTTAACGTTTTTAAAAAAACAAAAAAAAAAATATTGACAACTAGTCCCATGTTTATGAGACATTTTCACAAATTTGTTTTGAATATCACCTTATTTAGGACAAGATGAGTTAAAATTTCATGCATATTGACGCCAATGCGTTTTGAAACACGACATATTGCATGCAATAGTCGCTTACGTTGTCCTCAATAAAGCCTTGTTGAAGACAAATTTAAGAAAATGTCTCATATAAAGTCGTAAATACGATTTATACACGACAAAATACATGTTTTATTACTGAAGTTGTCTTCATCAATTTTATATGGGCGACAAATTTTAGAATGTCCTGAGGACATCGTTGACGACATTTGCATCTATGACCATTTGGCCAACTGGGCATTTATTTGAATACATTGACATAATATGTGTGTAAGCTTCCAAACGGGAAAAAGAAGGAGTAGGGAGGCCTTCTAGAAGGACTCTGTACCCCTTCTTTTGGATGTACAAGGCCTTCTTGCTCCATTCCATACTCGTATCTATTTTACACACGTTGTCATTGCGGAGAAGGCCTTCCGCTCTCGCTTCTTCAGCAGGTTCATAAGAAGGGACAAAAAAAAATTGATTGTGCAAAAAAACAATACAAAAAATGTTACTCCTTCTCTACTCCCTTCTCAAAGAAGCGAGAATGGAAGGTGTATCTTATCTTTTATACGAAAGAGCCGAGGCCTTCTATGAGGCCTTCTTTAGCAGTTAGGTAAGAATAGTAATTGAATCAAAAAATCTTTTAAGCAAGCCTTTAAAAAGGCCTGAAGTAAGAAGGTCTTCTGAGTTTTCCCGCTGGGTTGTGGCTTCTTTTAATTATAAGAGTTAAGCTTACACATACATACGTTATGTGTAGGTACAGATATTTAACATTCAAATTATATTTGAATATTTAACTCATTTGACTTGAGTTGACTGAATTGAACGAGTTTTTATTTGTTTTGTGTTTGGTTATTCTTTCATTTGTTTCGTTATGATTGTGTGCTCGACTCATTGCAGTTAAAAAACAAATGAGTGTGTTGAAATTGCTTTTTATTTATTCTTGCAGACCTCTAATGTGAACCACACCTACACGTCAAGTTTTTTCTGCATTTCATTTGACATTTCTTAATTTCAGACTAACTCAATTTGAACCATGGAAAGATACACAATCTTTATTCAGGCTTATTTTGAAAATGGGCGTTTAAATAAAAAAGCATACCGTCCATATAGCCAACTTTTGTAAAATTTACAAAAAATAGCAAAATTTTGAAAAATACATTAAAAAAAAGTTTGGAAAATTTATTTATTTTTCAAAAATTTGCTATTTTACAAAGAACTTATACCTCAATCTTGGCCGCATGGCATTATTTTTTCTGAAGAATGCATGAAGAATGAATAGGGTCCAAATGGTTCCAAAATAGGGTACACTCTCGAAATTTGTTTTTTAATACTGTGGTGTAGGGTATCAAATGGTCAGGCTTAATCGACTATACTTTTTTAACATGTTTTTTCTATGTTTGTGTTCATATAAAAAGGAAAACATTTTTTGACACAAACGTGTACTCAGGAAGTGGATTTAAAATTTGCGCATAAAAACAGTCTGCGATAAACTATGTACATAAAAATAATAAAAATTTTGTTATTAGAAAATTTTTTTTAAAGATTTTGAGCATTCTGGAACTTGAGAACATTTTGAAATCGCGAAGTAAAAAAGAATTATTTGTTAGCGTTACAAACACAAGCCCAAAATCTTCTTTAACTATAGACGTTTAGGGAACAATTGAGAAATTAAAATAAGTTTGAAAAGTTTTACTTTTTTAAAACTCTATAGAATTTAATTAAAATTAAACTCAACTAATGCTGTGCTAACATTAAATTTCAAATTTTCTTGTCGCAAATCAAGCTCTTGGTAAAAAGTGATTAATAGAAACAAATACAGATCGCAAATCTTGTCATTTTTATATTTTTGACCACAGATGGAAAAGGTTTGTATACATTTTTCATTCCATTTGTAATTTCTACAATATTGGTCTTGGAAACTATCTAACTAGACGTATGTATATTCTTGGGCCTTAGAAGTGGCTAAGTTGATTTAACTATGTCCATCTGTTCGTCTGTCTGTAGAAATGTAACACCAAAGAAATGATGGGGTCACATATACTCCGTTGTTTTTTTTTATCAGCTTTTATTTGAATATCAAAGAAAGTTAAAAAGATAAACAGAAAATTTGCTTGGTGTAAACAGTGAAATACTTAGAAAAACAAAAACAAATCAATCAATTGCAATTATTTCCTACAACAGCAAAAACACCCCCAAACTCATTAACATGCAATAAACTGTTCACACTTGTTATTAGATTTGTAAAAACTTAAGCTGTGAGACGTTAAAATGAAAAATGAAGGCAAATTGTAGTATTTCCTAGCAATTAACTGCAGCTAATAAAAACAAACTTAAGTATGACGTAGAGTCGCGTTTGTTTTGGAAGATTATTAAAAAAAAAAACCAACAACAAAAAGTAAATGATAAAATGCCACTAAACAAAAATTACGGATGCAGATAAAAATACCAACTACATGATTAATGATACGGTCCGAAAAAACAACAAGGACGAATGGTCGAGACATTTCTAAGACAGTTTTTTTAAAAAGCAAATTACACCCTCATCTAAATATGAAGTGAATATTAAAATTTTTCTTATCTTTATATTTGTGATGAAGCCCCACCAACGTTTTCATGGGGAGGGAGGGGGTACATTGAGTTGTCTGCTTTAAAGTTATAAATTTTAACAAATAAATTGTTTAGAAAAATTGTTAATTTTTCAAGAGTTTTTAATTTTTTAGAATTTTATTATCATTTTTATCTCGGACAGGAAAAAATAAAACAATTTTAACAAGAAACAATGGGTGTGATTTTATGACGGAATTAAGTTGTGTTTCTCTCGCCTTTAACAAGAAATTTATATTATTATAAATTATTTTTTTTAACAAAACAAAAGGTGGCAATTATTTCGTTTGTTTTGTTAGTTGTAAAAAAATAACATTTTTTTTTTTGGGAGAAGGTAACCAAGATAATAAAAGTCCTTTTAAAACTTCATATAACAAAAAGTATAATGAAAAAATTAAAAGATTCGTAAAAAATTGTTAAAATCGTAAAAGATAAAAACTAAAGAATAATTTCAAGTGCTTTTTTACAATTAAGCCAGAGGTCCACACAACGCGATCTACGCTTTTTCGCATTGCCACAAAATTAAATTATTTCTTATTCATCGCAATATTTTTTTATTGAACATTTTGAATAAGTACTTGTTTGACGGATAAGTACTTATAAGTACTTACGATTACATACTTTTATGTACTAACGGATAAGTACTTAGAAGTGCTTAAAAAGTTCTATAACTAAAAGTATTAATGATCAGCAAATATACACATTGCAGAAGACACCCAACAATTTTTCCACTTACAATCTAAGTAAAAATATGTATACTCTTTATTGCAAGAAAAAATTTAATAAATACTTAAGTATATTTTTTTTTTTAAAGTAATGTAATTTTCTAAATGGAACTGCTTTTACTGATTGCCTAACAAGACTACAGGATTTATTTTGAATTTTTAACTCAAATATATCCTAAACGAATTTAAATAGTAAAATACTACAATATTATTTTTCATGTAATAGCGCATGTTTAATTTATTTTACTTACGGATTATTCCGAAATTTGGGCTTAACTAAAAAAAAAAGAGAAAATAAAAAATTGTTATAATGGAATTTTAATAGATTGCAAAAATGTAATTGAGATTAACTTTGTCAAGCAAGAGTTTTAAAATTATTTGTATTTCAAATCGTCTTAAATAGTTTGTTACTTAAGCTACAATTATTTGCAAACTAAATCTAATTCCTTAACAACACTATTTGGCCTTTACTAAAGAAAAACGTTATATTAAATATTCTCTTATACCGATTGTGAAACGACGGTACTGATAACCATTTATCAACACGGCAGTCCACACTCTTTATATCCGACATCAACAAATACATATTGTTACCAAAGTTACTTTAGTTAAGAATTAGTTGTAATTATTAATTAAGAATTATATGTGTTTATTAGTTATCTTGTATTTATTAGTTATTTTGTATTGATTAGTTATTTTGTATTGATTAGTTATTTAGTATTTGTAAGTAATTTTATTAGTTTACATTGTTATTAAAAATTGTTATAATTTAGTACACTTCAATCCCAATGTGCAGAAAGCCCTCGAAATGACCGTTAAAAAAGCTTCAGTATAAGTCGTGAAATTATGTAAACATAAGTGCTGCCATACATCAAATAGAGTGGTGCATAGTAAAGCATCGAACCTTCGAAAAACATTTCGAATGTTCTAGATGGCCGAATGGCAGTATAAATACTTGCGGCGGCTAGCATAGCAAGATCATTCTAAGTTCAGACTTTGTCAATAACGTATAACGCTGAGAAAATTATAGTTGGTTGTGAATAAAAGCTATAAATTACGGTTGTTAAAAAGACTTAGTACTAAATAGAGTTGAGTAAATTGTAAACAGTGTTTAAAGTGTTTGTGTTTTATTTATTTTATTAAAGTTGCAATAAAGAACTCGAAACGGTTTATTATAAAGGAAATTAACCAAAACTTTATTGAAAGGCAGTAACGTAACAATATATTTTTTTTACCACATTTGTAACAAAACGAAATAGTTGTCTGGGATTCATAAATGAATGTCTACACAATTCCATTTGACATTATTAAAAATTTTTGCAAACTCGTTACTGCAGTGCCTTTTTTACAAACAAATATTGAAAAGAAGTGCAGCAGACCAATTTACGTAATAAAACAAATTCTGCACTATAGTGAAAGTAGGAGTATAAATAATACTCTCAAAAATCAACATGGGTATGAGAACTACACAGAGCAATTAGAGTGGGAGCAAAAAATACACACTTTATTTATTTTTTTATTGTGAGTTTGGGATATGTGTGCACGAAATAGTTTATGTAAGTTTCTTTGAAAATATTGCGACAACAATTCATTGTATGCGTACTTACACCACATATGACACACAAGTAAACACCACAAGTTATCGCAGACGGCGTGAGGTAATTTTCAAATACAATTGAAATGTGTTGAAAAATAAATAATGTCTAGAGTGTATTTCTTTGAATTCTTGCACCCGCACAACACTCTATAAAATGAGCGACGAACAGTTCCGCATGGCATTTGTGATTGTGGTTGTACACAGATTTGATTTATATTGTGTGTTTGAAGTGCAAACTAATATTGAAAGTCTTGTGTTGACTATTGCCTTGGTTCAGCCTTAAATCCTTGAAAATATGGAGTAAGCCAAGTAGCCCCATTTCGCAAATAATATCTTTAACACTAATTGCTATAAAGTTATACTTTAAGTGAAGTATTAGTATTTAAAATATTTTTTTGCCATATTAATACATTTTACAGCAGATTTTTCGAACTGTAAAATTGTAGCATGTGGAATAATCGATTTATAGAAATTAAAATGTCACTTAATTTAAAATGTTATTTCTCGCCATTAGCATACCTTCCCTCTAATATTATTTTATCTATTTATTTTGTCATGTAAATAATTGACGTATTTAGACTAAAAACTCACATTATTTAATTTCTTTAATTGTTTTCCCTCTTAATTGCACACAAAACTGATGATGTTTTTGTTTTTATTGATGTAACAGTAAATAGTTGTTGCTGTTGTTGTGTTTTTCTATTTAATTGTTGCATGTGATTTTGTTTTTGGTTTTTTCTATGATATTTTTTTTTTTTCCATTTTATGTTTGCAAGTGTCAAGACTAGGAACACACATGCAAGCAGCAACAAAGTAGTGATTCATTGAGTAAATAAATAACAATGCAATGATAATGTTCTTGCTTTATTGCTAATGCCAATTTTGTACTCTACAACAAATTGTTAAAGAGTTCGTCGAACTTGCCAAAAGGGTGGTGATGGCCATCTTGTTCTTGTAAAGGGCATTTTTTAGCCTAACAACTTCGTTTTAAACAGAAACAAGAAGGAAAGTTTATTCGCCAAGCTCGACCATACACTACAGTATATATAAAAAAAATGTTCAAGAGTGTTTCCTATTTGGGTCCCATTGGCAAATAATAAATGGCAGAAAGCTGAGAAAAATGTCGTTCTTTATGTACTTTTAGCCATAATTTAATATCTTTATTGTATTTAAAACAAGAACCCGCCAGGTGCCCTGCATGTTACATTTTCTACATTTTCGAACAAGCACAGTGTTTTTATCTAGATACCTTAATCTACATAAGAACGGTTTGCCTTTAAGTGTTTTTAGGAATGGTTAATTTTGGACATAACAGCATTATATTTTGTCATGACAGAGTATCTATGACAAAGTTAATCTAAGTACCAACATAAAAAGATGTTTAATGGGCACAAAGACTCTATTCCGGAATAATCTATGGAAATAATTCTGTATTTTGTAATCAATCAGTCGAATTTTAGGTGACAATAAGTTTTAGATTCGGGCTTGATAGTCATATCAGGAAGGCCGCCATAACTTTCCGAAGTAGGGCACCTCGGGTATTCAAAAAATGATTAACGATCCAGAATCTTAATTTAAGCCCGAAAATTTTGTATCAATGACATCTTCCAGTCAAGTTCTAAAAAAAGTTAGTGACATGCATAGTTTATTTCTTTTAGTTTGAGACCTAAGTCTAGTATATTGCAATAAGAAGACACAAATATTTCTTTTTGAAATATTTTTTTGTGAACTACTTACAAATTAAAAAATATTCTACAGAAATAATTGTTAAAAAATATTTTAAAAAAAACGTGATATGCAAATTGAATTTAAGATCTAAAAAAAATATTTTTTATTATCAAAGTAATTTTTGGGAATACAAAATCTTGTAAATGAAATATTTTTTTTTTTTTAAATAAATAGTATTGTAGTTATTTTGTTGAACTATTTGTGGTTTTTTTTTTTAATTTTTTAGCTGCAAAAATATTTAAATTTTTTTATTTATAAAAAAAAATTTCTTCTTATTTTTGAATCAATTTTGTTTGAATTCCAAATTTTGTTTGAATTTGAATTTTATTTGAAATTTATTAACCAAAGATCCCTGAAGAAGTTGTCTATTGTGGCAGCGAAATATTGGAAAATCTATAAATAAATATATTTTGTTCAACATTATTTTTATTTTTCGAAATTATTCTATGAGTTACATTTCAGTTATGTATTTTATAAAGCTTTTTTGTAATAGTTCTATTCCTTAAATTTTTAGGAATGACTTTTATACACCACCAGACTATTATATTGTATTTTCTTGTTACATTTTACCTTAGCTATCCTTTGGATAGCAATGAAGTATATAGTATGTACAGAAAAATTTACAATTATTAGTCTGGTGGTGTATAAAAGTCATTCCTAAAAATTTAAGGAATAGAACTATTACAAAAAAGCTTTATAAAATACATAACTGAAATGTAACTCATAGAATAATTTCGAAAAATAAAAATAATGTTGAATATAATATAAAGTAACCTACGAAAGGAGATAATTCCCAGTTTCTATTTGTTCAAAATAGTTGAGTTAAATACATTCAATTTATAAAGTATCACTATCCAGTGTGACACAAAGAATGCTGACGAAGGCCGTAGCGGGCCAGAAAATGCATTACATTCTGCTGGTGTCTAATAATTGTAAATTTTTCTGTACATACTATATACTTCATTGCTATCCAAAGGATAGCTAAGGTAAAATGTAACAAGAAAATACAATATAATAGTCTGGTGGTGTATAAAAGTCATTCCTAAAAATTTAAGGAATAGAACTATTACAAAAAAGCTTTATAAAATACATAACTGAAATGTAACTCATAGAATAATTTCGAAAAATAAAAATAATGTTGAATATAATATAAAGTAACCTACGAAAGGAGATAATTCCCAGTTTCTAAATATATTTTGCATAACCTGACCTTGTGCTTGATTCAAAAATAAGAAGAAATAAAATTAAAAGGTCGAAGAAAATAGACTAAATAATTTAAAAAAAAAATTGTGTACTATTACTTTTACTTTTTTGAAAGATTACCTCATTTTTAATATTAAATCGGGCTTAAGTAAGGAATTCTGGATAATTTTTGTAGTACCCGAGGTGCTCTACTTTAGGAACATATGGGGGCCATCCTGATATGTCTATAGACCCCAAATCCAAGACTTACTGCCTGCTTATCTATTTCCGAACAAAAACTTCGTTAAAAATCGATGAACAGGCCATTAAACTCGCCATGGTTGTTTAAGAACAGAAAGATACGTTTGAGCTTGTTTTGTAGGGCGTATACAATCGTACCAAAACTCTTAACTTTGGAGGACACGTGTTAAAGGGCCAGGTAAAAAATAGACCGATTTTTAATACTAAATACTCCATAAGTTTAAGAAATGAGCCAAATTTGGTCCATTAAGCTTATACAGTATATGCGCTATCATGTCAAATCCTTGTTTCAGACGGCGATTTTGAAAACCAATCAAATTTATACACTCAGAATATGATATTATAATGAGCTCAATTTTATCATTGACACTTGTAGAGCGTAGGACACTTGTAAGGCGTCCGGGTGAAATAGCAGACCGATTTGGCTCCTAGCTCATATGATATAGGCGCTTCTGTGCTAGGACCATTATTTCGGGGTTATTTGCATAAAAATAGATCATTTATGGACCAATTTTGTTAATTTTCACTGCCCGTATTCTAAAAACTTTGTTTAAGCTGAAAGTGAAAAAATTAAGTTCATAAATTATAAGAGGAATTTGAAAGGATTTATGGCCAAAAATTATAAGCAGTCGTGACATAGCAGTCGTGACAGAGCATATGTTACTCCATCATATCTAGGGATCACTCGGAAAACCGATTTCAGCAGACAAACGGAAAGATGAATAGACGGACATCGTTAAATCAACTTCGCTACTTATACGGATCAAGAATACTCATGTATACTTTACAGGGTTTATTATCAATACTGTAGAAATTACAAAAGGAATTATAAACTTATTTATAAAAAACACCAGAAGCAAAAGTTTGCATCAACTTAAATGTGTAAATGAGTCTTGCTTGCGTGCTCGTTAATTGCAGACGTGTTTTTTTTTCTTTTAACTCGGCATACGGTTTTTTTTAACATAAACAATTGTATATTTATAATATCATATTATTTTTTAAATAATATAAGATCAGCGAATGAATGGACGCTTTACAATAATTTTTTAATTAGTGAACATAAAATTTATAATACAAATATTAAAAATTACAAATAACAAAAATATATGAATGTACACACATACATATAAATACATACATTTTAAGCAAAAACATTTCTTGTTTTCTTTATTCTTTTTTTTTATTCTCGGGGTTTTTTTTTAAACAACAAATAAAAAGAAGAGCACAATTAAACAAACAGTAATATATAAAAAAAAACTCTTATGAATGCATATAATGCAAAAACAATTAAACATAATGAAAGAAATGCGTATGTTACATTGAGTGTTGACGAAACAAACGCAGAAAAAAGAATCGATGATAGCAATTATTTAACGGCTAAACCTATTACTCGAACTCGTTCCCTCTCACCCTCTTTGTTTAAAAATACGGTCGATCGTAATACAATAACAAATTTATTAACTGCAAGCGTTGCCACAGAGCAAAAAATAACTTTAACAAGTGATGAAACGGTTAACCCCAAAACAGCCGCTATGGACAACTCAATAACGCAAGTAAAAACTTCTCAAAAGCCTACAGTACAAGTTGGTATGGACAGGTACATAACAGTGCTTAAACGGGGACGCAGCCCTACATCTGCAGCAGTTGCTTCGGCCTCAAAAGTACCATCTTTTGATAAAATAAATTCTCAAAATCGTTTTGCAATTCTGGAGGATGAATCCTCTGAAGCACAAAACGTCATAAAATCGACCAAGCCTCCCCCGATATATCTGAGGGAGCAAAATTCTAATGAGCTCATAAAGAGTTTGATATCGAATATAGGTGAAAATTCGTTTTACGTAGCTGCTATCAAGCGTGGTAGTATAAACGAAACAAAAATACAAATCAATCATGAGAATGATTTTCGAAAAATTGTAAGCAACTTTGAGGCACTCAAAAAAAATTTTTATACATACCAACTGAAAAGCAGTAAAGGTCTTCAGGTAGTGATTAAGGGTATTGACTCATGTGTGGACCCAGAAGAGGTAAAAACATTCCTTGAAGAAAAAGGCTTCAAGGTAAAACATGTATTAAACATTAAAAATAGAGAAAAAATTCCCCAACCACTTTTTCGAGTGGAGTTTGAACCCGGCGACGTTAAACTTAAAAAAAATGAAACGCATCCCATCTATAACTTAAAATACATTCTGTACAGAAAAGTAACTATAGAGGAGCCGCACAAAAGAGGCGGTCCCGTTCAATGTCTGAACTGCCAAGAATTTGGCCATACTAAGGCATACTGCTACTTACCCCCTGTTTGCGTAGTATGTGGAGAATTACATGGTACAAATCTTTGCGATAAATCTAAAAATGACCCCAACGTTAAAAAATGTAGCAATTGTGGCGGTAATCACACAGCCAATTATAGAGGATGCCCTGTATACACTATCGTCAAGCAGTCGGTTGGACCGAAAACTAATTCCCCTCAAATGCAGGTAACAAATCAGCTAAACACTAATGACATTCAGGCTCCACAGCCTAGTAATAACAGAACCTCCTACGCTAACATTCTAAAATCAAACCATGTGACAATGCAAGGTGCTTCGCCAATTAATGAAGAAACTCCAGTTTCTAATTTAAGTCGTCTTGAAAAAACCATGGAAACATTAGTGCAAACAGTTAATAATTTTACGAACACAATGGGTAATATGATGCAGGAAATTCTAAGAATGCAATCGATGTTATTGCAAGCTGTACTTAACAAGCCATGAACTGTTTAAAAATCTGTTTTTGGAACGCAAACGGCATCCGCCAACATAAAAATGAATTAGAATACTTTCTAAAAAATAAACAAATTGATGTCATGTTGGTTTCTGAAACTCACTTGACCTCAAGAAATACGTTTAAAATCAATGGTTATATACTATATGATACTAAGGACCCTCGAGATAGAGCTTGTGGAGGCTCTGCCATTTTGATAAAAGCCCGAATCAAACACTACTTAATGTTTGATCATTGTGAAGATTATCTGCAAGCAACGACTATTTGTGTTGAAGAGCTAAATCGAAACTTAGTAATTTCTTCTTTATACTCTCCACCTAGATTTGCCATATCAGAAAGCCAATATTATAAATATTTTAAATCATTAGGACCCTGTTTCCTCGCCGCTGGCGATTATAACGCTAAGCATACCTTCTGGGGGTCACGACTTATAACACCAAAAGGTCGTGTTTTGTTTAACACAATCTCTAAAATGGGTTTAAACGTGGTCGCGAGCGGACAACCAACATATTGGCCTACTGATCAGCAAAAAATTCCAGATGTTATCGTCTTTGGAGTGGTTAAAAACATCCCCACAGAAACGATTCATGTTGAAGCTTCCTTAGAATTATCTTCCGACCACACACCTACAATTGTTACTATATCGAACCCAAATAGAATTGTATCTCCGTCATGTTACTTAGCGACGTCAGCCACACAAATAAATTGGTTAAAATATAAAAAATTTCTCAGTGCCCATTGCACAGAAAATATTCCGCTCAGTACACCGGAGTACGTAGATCGCTCTATTGACAATTTTGACAATTTTCTGAAACTAGCTGTTCAACATTCCAATTTTGCCCCAAAAAAAACAAAAACCATTAAAATATATTCTTCAGATGTCGAGCGGCTCTTGACTGAAAAAAGGAGAGTTCGAAGAGAGTGGCAACTGTACAGATCCCCACAACTTAAGAATTTATTAAAAGAGTACACAAAAAGGCTAAGAAAGTTACTGCAGACTCAGAAAACGGCTTCTCTAGAAAAATATCTTAAGGAACTTGATGCAACTCCACAATCTGACTACTCATTATGGCGTGCAGCTAGAAATTTAAAAAGGCCAGTTATATCAAAGCCACCATTAAGAAACTTGAATGGTAGTTGGGCAAGAAACGATATTGAAAAAGGAAATCTGTTTGTTAGTCACTTGAAAAACGTATTTACACCAAATATATCTCACAATATTGCGGCAGAGTTACCACCTGTTGCTGCTAGAGCAGCTATCCCCCTCAGATTTGAGATAAGAGAAATCGAAAAGGCTATTTGTGACTTAAACACTAAGAAGGCACCTGGTATTGATAAGATCAGTAATAAAATGCTTTTAGAGCTACCTCGCATAGCAAAGAAAATTATTCTTTTTATTTTTAATGCTATTTTACGTCTCGAATACTATCCTCAAAAATGGAAGGTTTCCTTAGTTACCATGATACCAAAGCCAGGTAAAGATCATACAAAAGTTGAGTCTTATAGGCCTATTAGCTTATTATCAAATATGTCAAAGCTGTTTGAGAAATTATTAGTTTCAAAATTAACACCGATTTTAAGTGAAAATAGATGTATTCCAAACCATCAGTTCGGATTTCGAAGAAAACACAGCACAATCGAACAGACTCATCGAATAGTAAATGTCATAAGAAAAGCATTTGAAGAAAAAAAATATTGCTCAGCACTCTTCATCGATGTTTCGCAAGCTTTTGATAAAGTCTGGCATGAAGGCTTATTACATAAATTGAAGCAAAATTTACCAGCAAACACACACAAGCTGCTAGAAAGCTACTTAGTCGGTCGTCAATTTATTATTAAAGAAGGAAATTTCTTAAGTTCACCTCAGCCCATTGACGCTGGAGTCCCACAAGGCAGCATCCTGGGCCCCCTATTATACTTAATTTATACTTCGGACATGCCAACAAGCAACTATACACAAACATCAACATTTGCAGACGATACTGCTTTTGTAAGCGTCCACGAAAACCGTTATGAAGCATCTCGTTACTTACAGCATCATATATTTCAACTAGAAATATGGTTAAGACAATGGAGGATAATGGTCAATGAGCAAAAATGCGTGCATATAACATTCACCTTGCGCCGGGAATCTTGCCCCCATATTACAATCAATAATCAAATAATTCCTCAACATTCGCATGTAAAATATCTCGGTATACATCTGAATCGGCGATTAACGTGGAAATGCCATATAGAGGCAAAATTAACTCAAATGAAACTAAAAGCCATTCAAGTTCATTGGCTTATTGGAAGAAACTCTGTCCTTAGTCTCGACTGCAAACTTCTTCTTTACAACTCCATCTTAAAGCCAATCTGGTGCTATGGTATTCAGTTATGGGGCACTGCCTCGGCCTCTAATATAGAAAAAATTCAAAGGCGCCAAAATAAAATTCTTCGAATAATCACAGCTGCCCCTTGGTATGTAAAAAACTCAAATATTCACAAGGATCTCAATGTTCCATTAGTCAAAACTATGATTACAAAATATGCGGTAAAATATTTAAAAAGGCTTGAACAACACCCAAATCCACTAGCTCGAAATATCTTAAATCATGGCGGCCACACTCGCTTAAGAAGAAGAGACACTGCAGCACTTACCCAATAAGATGAGCGATAAACACCTAAATATGTGAACAGAACCCGTGATGAAGAAAATTTTTGTCTGGCACTGGCAGGACATAAAATAACGTATTAGGTTAAGATTTGATTAATTATTGTTAGTTCATATTTAATATATGAAGATTCAATAAATAAATAATGAAAAAAAAAAAAAAAAAAAAAAAAAAAAAAAAAACTTAAATGCAACACTTTTTTGTAGTTGTATCACGAGCATTATAGAAAAAAGAGTTAAGCTTTTTTGAGAAATTTATTTCTTTCTAAGCCAAACTTTCTTCTCTAGTCGTGTTATATGGTAAAAACTAAGCCCTTGCCGAATTCAATCGAAGTATGTAAAAAAAGGTAACCTCAATTCGACTTTGACCTGTAAATGTTTTCCGGATTCTTAATATAAAATAATTTCTAGTAACAAATTTAAATGCCAAATGCTGCAAGCAATATGACAAAGTGATAAAAAAAAATATTTTTATTTAATTTTTGTAGTAATTTAGATAAAAACTACAACTAACGTAACAATCATTGTAAGCTGTGAGAAAGTTGTATTACTTAATTAATTAAAATCTTTTTTTTTTTTATTTTAAAATACTTTAATAAAGATTAGATTCGTATGCAGAAAAGTAATTATTCCAAGATGCACATCAATTTCATTTTAGTTCTATTTTAATTGTTCAAATTACAGTATAAAAAAAGTAATTTTTTCAAGTCTTAAAAATTTTGTATAAAATACTGAATTTAAAAAAAAAAGAAAACCAGAAACAAAAGAATTTAAGTAAAAAAAATAATTTTTTACAAAAATTTATAAACAAAAGTATTAAATAAAAAATTTTGAGAGAAAATTTAATAATAAACGAAACTAAATAACAAATAAGAAAACGCTACAAACGAAAAATTTTTTGTTAATAAAATTATTATAAACAAAATAAAAAAAAATCAGTGAACATGGAATCTTTTCAAACGAATTTGTTTGTTAACTATTCTGAAGTTAATTTTGAAAAACGGTAATTAATTTAATAATTTAATAACTGTATAAAAAAACTAGCTGTATTTAGTAATTACCTAACATTTTTTGAAGTAATTAATAATCATACGACCTGGTGGCACGAATTATATCATTCTCATTTAATTTGTTTTTAATCTAAACGTCTTTTTGTTGTTGTACTTTTTTGGGGGGAATTCCCATTTGTTGCTAAACAATTATAATTACTAAATTGAGAAGAAATTAATTATTAAAGTTTTAATAATTAAATCCTAATTAACATTAATTATAGAAGCTTAAAAATTAATGAAAATTTTGCATCGAAAACTTTTTCGTTCATTTAAAATTTTTTAATTAAATGTTTTTTTTTAATGAAGTGAAAATTTTGAGAATTTTGTTAAAATTAACAGTTCCTTCGACAGTGTTTTACTTGCTGTGCGGTAAATGTTTACATGAGCACCTGCTACAATGGTGGATCTCAACCACTGGGTGACAAACAGTGCGTTTGCCAACCACCCCGGAGTGTGAGAGCAACCAACATATACAGGTAGCAATTTAAGTGTACAATCCGCCAAGATTATACACTCGCTTCTCTTTTAGGATATGGAACTATCTATCTTAACTCCGCTGCTTTTGGAAATATGCCAGCAGCTTCTGTTGAATTGCAACACCACCTACGCATTAGACCTCCCTTAAGCAGAACTCTCCTACACGGGGTGAAAAATCAGTTCTTAAGTGGGGTTTTCAAGCTCTCTATTTCCGCGACTTTGGGTTTAAACCACAACAACCACGTGATCCACGAAAAAAGGCATTTCCCGCAATTAGTATTCTTTTGGAGGCTGCAACCAATAGGCAGACTGGTGACGGGATCTGTCAATTTTGGATTCTTGTCGAATCCCAGGTATCGACGGCACCAGATTTTCCCGGAGGATGGAACATCACCGAGATAAACATCCTTATGATGAAACCTACAAACAGCCGGGGTGTACCCTGTATTTCAATATTGAATTGATATAAAGTCGCCGTCCTGTAGACTTCATTTATTTGAAACAACAATTTGGGTGTTAAGACTAAAGTAAAGTTAAGCCTTCTGGCAAATGTCCCCGTGTCATGTTGCTAAGCAGTACAAACTGCTTTGTAGTAGAGGTTAAATACGATTTCTCAAAATAAATCATCTTTCAACTCTAAACACTTTCGCATAACAAAAATTGTTTTATTAGTAAAGCAGTAAATGATTTAAAAGATTAGTGCCATTATTTATAAAAAAAAAAATTTTTTAAAAAATTAACGTCCACAAAAAAAAATTTACTTTACAAACGATTGTTAAATTTAAAAATGGTTTTTATATGCCGGTGAATATTTTTTCATTTAAATGATGCCTATTTCTTACATCAACCTGTCATGTTCTTTCAAAAGTATTTCCTATAACGTTTCTTAGAAATTCGAATATGTACAGGCAAAGCCCGGTATAACGAATGATATAATGTCAGCCCCTTTCGTTAATCTGAGAGATTCGTAATACCGAACTTTCTTTTAAATAAAAAATTAGCTACATTTACCATTAAATCGAGCTGTTTATGTTATATGCATGTTTATTAAACTTACATACGTAAGTACAGACGTGTTTACATATTGAGACAAATTATTTGTCCAAAAAAATCTGTAGTATACATATATGTATGCTTACACTCATATGTTTAAAAATAATAACAAATTCCTCTATCATCGTATTCATATTCAATACGCGATATAAGAAAAAGACTTACACCTTTTTTACATTCTTTAAAAATTTTTTATTTTTTCACTGAATGATATGCTTTCCTATTCACCATTTTGCTTCAACAACACTTCAAACAAAACTCTTTTATTATGCTTAAAACTAATCTGGATGTTCTCGTACTTTGTAACAAACAAAAAAAGCACATCCAAACAAACGGTATTGTACCGACCTTTTGGTTTTGCTTTGTTTTTCTTAAACATTCGTTAAACTGGGAGCAAAAAAAGTTGATCGTTCGTTATATCGGATTTTCGTTAAAGTGAGTATTTGTTATACCGAGCTTTGCCTGTATTAACATTTAGACCTAAGAAAGTTAATGGTAAATTGAAATACACTTCAACTTTTAAGAAGCCACAAAAAAAATTAGAAGCCGTTAAATCGGACAAACGTGCTGTCGAAGCAGTAGCTTCATTAAATTGAATCTTGCGTGGAAAAATTCTTTGCAAATACAACATCATCAAGAGCTGAGAACAACGCCTGGTGACGTTTCGAAGTTTTTCTCAATACTTGCTTGTAGTCGAGCATTGTTTACAAGCGTTATCGAACTGCACGAGGCTTCTACCAAGCGGGAGATGACAGTCAGCCCTTATTACGAAAAACGTTAAACCAATCGCTGAATTATCAAAGCATTTGGTGCATTTCGAACACAAAAATATAATTCGAAACTATTTTTATGTCTGAATAATCGAATGGTTTAAACGGTATCCCTAGACAAGCGGAGCCTAGTGCAGCAGCCATGCAAATAAATAACAACTTGGCAGAAAGAAATCGAGTTGGATAGGTTACACCCTGCGCAATTGAGTTATCATTTTAACCAGACAAGCGCTACAGTGGAGCCCCCAAATGCAATAGATGCCAAGGCCGACCCAGGAACACATCGCAAAGAACTATGTGAACTAAGTGAAATACAAAATATTAACAAGACATGGGAAGAAATAAAAACTTTTAGTGTGAATAGAGTAAGATAGATATGACTTGTTGAAGTTCTACACACGCAAGAGAGGTAATAGAGGGACAATATTGAATGGCGAATTTTAGAAATAATACTGAACAGCGCACAGTGGCTCAGTAGTTAATTTTATTGGGCAAAAGTCCAATTTTTTTGCTAACACCGATCTCCAAACAAATAAAGGTAGCTAAACAATTAGTTACTGATCCACTTAGAATCACTTTCTGAGTCGATTTAAATACGTTTTCCCAGCTGGCTGGTTGTCTGTCTTGTGCGCAAACTACTGGTCGTAATTTTAAAGATTATTTAATGAAACTTGGTACATAGTACGTTTCAACTGTCATAGGGACACAGCCTATTGAAAAAATTAAGAATAAGTGCAATATTTCAAATATTTCCGGAAAAGACTTTTTGTGCCCATAAACGTAATAATTTGCTAGTATTTGGTCCAAAAATATCCTGTTGTGACGTTAATCGTTACGAAAAATGCTTCAAGTGTCATAGATTCCTTATGAGTGTTGGTATTGATATAAAATTTTGTCATGGCGAAATTTTGTACTGGTAGGCCCAAATAAACCCTCGTTCCAAAATCGCTTTAAGACAAACAAATCTCATATAGATGTTGATGTTAAAATAATATTCTAGTGGAACCGGTTCTAGAGGAACCAGTTCTAGTGGAACCTGTTGGAGAATTGACAAAGTGGAAACCAGTTAACAAAATAATCCTGTGTATTGTAAAATTGTTTTTTCTCATCTTTTTTTTTTAATAAAGAAGTTTCAAACAAAAAAACCCTTTTTTTAAACCAAATACAAAAAAATCAAAAGTTTAACTTTGAAAATAAATTTCAGAACCACTGCGAAACATCTCTTTATTAAAAAAAATAATAAATTTCTTAAATATCCTTATCGTATCAAAAGTTACAAGCTTTTAGCCGATGAAAAACGATTCTAGGCCACCGTGCAGGGTTGGTTCCTTGTTCTGTGCTGAGTCTTTCTACCACAAATTTCCCAAGTTCATTGAAGAAAATTCGACCAAAAACTAACTCAACAAAAATTCACATTCTCTTATTAAATCATCACGTTACTCATGCTCCACAATGCAGTTGCATTAAAAAAATGTTTCGTTAAAAATTTTGAAAAACTCAAGGAGAATTTTGCGAAATAAAAAAAAGTTTTAGGGCTAAATAATCTATTCACAGCTGAACAACATGAAAAAAGGCTAAATTGGTAACACTGTTTTTACAAATACGAAAACGAAATTATCTATGCCCGTATCCTTTGCATTATTAAATAACCACTATCATTTTAATAATACTATCATAATCATCATGATTGTCATCATCAATTACAAAAAAAAAAAATAATAAAACTTTTTCTATTAAAATGGCTCAGCCAGCCATTTAACCATCTGACAGTACATACAATTAACTATTGTGCAGCAAGCACATGATCTCAACTAATATAATTATCATTAGTATTATTATAATATTTTTTCCAAAAAAAATGCTTAAAATCATGCAATTATTAGCACAGTGACATAATAAAATACACAATTGAAAAAAATATCTCAGCTGTTTCTATTTTATGGTGGTTTCTTTTCTAAAAAAATGTGACATTTTATTTAAAAAAAATGGAATTTGGTATCTGTTTCCTAAAAATTTTGCTCCCGAAAAGGATGAGTTTTTTAGAATTAAACAAGCCACCCTTTTCGGGAGCAACATTTTTAAGAATCAGACACCAAATTGCATTTTTTTTAAATAAAATGTCTCATTTTTTTTGTAGAAAAGAAAACACCATTAAATAAACGTTAAGGGGGTTATTTTGTACATTCCTTCGTCCCTTTGCGTTAAGATATTTTTCATTAAAACTGTTTCGAATTTTGTAAGAAAATATTTTCCAAGTGCAGTGAAGTGTTTTACAAACTAAGCGGGTAAATAAATTCCAAATTTTGCCAACAACATACATATTAAAATTTTTAATAATTTGCCAATAATATTTACTTGTTAGCAAAGTTTTCCAAGAAAATCCATTAAATATGAATGTTTTTTTTTAAATTAATTAAATTTCTTTGCTAGAAAATGCCAACAATATTTAAGTCAAAATGTTTCCCTGTCAATCATTTTTATTTAAACTACACAAAAAAAAAATTAAAAAAAAACAGCAAAAAAAGTTTTTCTGATAAAAACTAAAACAAAAACACACACAAACCAAAACTTTTTTGTACATAAATTATAAAAATAATGTAAAACTTTAAGCAGCAACAGAAACAGCAACAACAACAACATGTTTGAAAACATATGTTGACAACTTGAGATAGTGGTTGTAGAATCTACAATGTAGATATAGAAGACAACTAGAGCAGAACGAGAGAAAAAAAAGGTTAAATATCGGAAAAAAACACAACTCTATGGGAACTAGTGGTATCGATAGTTCAGATTTCACTATCGATATTACTATCGACTGTTTGTTTGTACTTGTGCAGGAAAATTTTAACTAGTTTTTTATCATGCTACAGTTCGTTGTTTTTTTTTCACCTTATAAAACGTATGAGCCGTATGTATGTACGCACTTCATTTTAGATGACAGTTTTTGAAAAATTGATAAGTACCTTTCTGAAGGAACCGAGGTAGCAGGGACTATATAATATCTTATTGCAACATTAGATAGTTTTCTAAATTGGTTTTGATTCTCAACCAAAAAGGTAATCAATCTAGCGGACTTATCATCTAATGGTCGTTCAGTGTTTTGTCCTATGCTCGCAATTGCAATTGCATTTGGAATTGCATTTTTTTTTTACAACATTACAAAATATTTGACATTTCAGTCCCTATGTAAACATGTACAAGTTCTGATTTAAAGGCCTTTAATTACCAGTAAAAAAGCACAGCTAAGCAATCCATACCACCTGCCATTCTTGTTGTTTGTATTCATTGCTGTAATTCACGCGAATTAATAGTAGCTAGTAAAAACTTGCGGCAAAAAACTTCATAGCTGTATTTTGAATAATAATAATATCGATATTAATATTTTTCCTATCGATATTTTAAGGCTATCATAAATTTACAATATTTTAAAGTACTGTATTGCTGTTGTTATTAAAGACTATTCATGAAGTTGGGCAATAAAAAAAAAACAAATAGGTGCACAATTTGTTATTGAATGAATGAAAAAGTAAATAAAACCAATTATAAGAAGACGTTTTTCTAACATTAAAATTAAACACATTTGTCAGGATATTTCATTGAATTAATTTCTAACATACTAAAATGCAAAATATAATAAAATAGAAAAAAGAGCGTAAGAGTGTTCTTACACAATGCACGCACGTGTCTATTCCCTGCAGACAAATTAACTAGTATTTTTCTAGAAATATACTGGTTAGTTTTGACTCTAGACTAGTTGCACTTTTAATTTTTTTCATACATACATCAAACTATTGTATTTAACAAAGTTTTTCTTAGGATTCAAAAAATTAATTAACAAGGTTTCGTTTAAATGTGCTAAATTCCCATTTCATACTATTGATAAACAGAAACTTATTGTTGAAGGGACAAGCTATTCCTATGCGCATTTCACTGGTTGCTTAGACCAGATCGTCACGAAACTTCATCCAAAGATTTTAGAAAAACTAAAGATATTATACAAATAAAACTGTTAAGCGAATAAGAATTATAAACCCCAGTTTTACTTGTAACAATATCAAAGCTTAAACAAAAACAACAACAATAAAAAATGAGTTTATCTTTTCTTACAGTCCCGACTACAATTGGTTGATTTTTTGTCAACTCTAAATGTAGTTGTAAGTGGGTAAAGAAAAAACAAAAATAAAAACAAATTACTTTATTTTATTTTGCCAGCTCAGTTTTATTTACACTGCCACATGCATACGTTCGGTTGCCATATAAGCCCAACTCGTTCATTTTAAGACCTTTTTAAAAAAATGTAAAAGTAGTTGCTTTATTTACAATATATGGACTAAAAAGAGCAAATCTAATTTTAAAAATTCCCCTTTATATTTCTTTCAAACTTTATTGTTTTTAGTGTATGTATTTATTTTAGGATAATGCAAAACACTTACCCCTGGAAGCAGAAGAGAGAATATTACACTTAATTTTCCTGTTGCACCCATGTTTCACTTCTGTTTACAAAAATTTAAGAAACTAGCAGAATGCCCCGGTCATCATACTGCATTGTTAACTTAATGTATTTAACTAAATAATTTTATCAAAAAGAATATGGGAATTTTTCTTCTCTTCATTTACTTTTTATACATGCAAATAATTTTTCAACTTTAAAACCAGCCAAAAATGTACGTTTTTTTTTTGTAGTGTTGTTGTTGGTTCTAAAACAGACAAGTAAATGGTTTTTTGTATCTACACATGAATAGTTGTTGTTGTTCCTATAACGATCAAGTATTAAATCGTTTTTTTACCAACTTTTGAAGTGTTGTTGTTGGTTTTACAACAAATGACGTCACGTACAAAGCTGCGCAGCCGAAATCTTATAATTTTTCGACGCCTAACAACTAGTAAAGGCTATATTTCAATATCTCACAAGTCTTACGTATTCCATAATACTTTGTGAGATAGAAATCTAATGAGTTTTATTAAGACTGTCAAAAAATCTAATTTAACATGACAGTTTGTGTTCACACCACATTAAATTTATTTTTTCTCTTTCAATTCCAGTCGTCTTCTTTCAGTGTGGAAATGAGTGTGAATGTTGAAGGTAAAACAGTACTAGGAAGAGGAATTGGAAAGACGTTCGTTCGTAATATTGAAATCTGCTAATCGATACATATTATGAATGAGCATCGTCAAAATGTGAAATATGTAAAATTTCGGAAAATTATTTTTTGTGGTATAAAATGTTCATCTTTGTAAATATAGATATTCTTTAAAAACGGCCATAGCAATGAAACGGCACAGTGCGCAATTTGCGGTAAAAAGAAAATTTCACAAAACAAAACGTTGTCATTCTTCATGTTTTTCGATACCACCATACGTGTTCTCGACCGCAAAAAACATGAATAAATTATTCTGCTAACGTTGTGTTCTTGCAACACACACATGAACAATGGCACGTCAAGACGGGATGTTATATGTATTTTGTAGAATTAAAACCAAATGATTTTTTATATTAAAGTGTTTAAAAAAAAAAAAAATTATTTAATAATTGATTATATTTCCCAAAGAATATGTTTTGGCTTTCTTCAAACATATTTCAATAAACATTTGAATTTTGCATGAATTTTTTGGTCTTAATCTTAACTTTTATGTCAGACCTAAATTGTCTGCAAAATATTGAGAACTCAAGATAATTGTATATCTCCAAAAAAATATAATTTTCAAAACGTTAAAAACTATTGGTTTCTTGGTTGGTCATCGGCAAGAGTATAATAACTCTCAGTGCCAAAAATTAAAGGATTGACATTAAACAATTTTCTGTTGGTAACAGAGGGCCAAGCCCTTGTTCATTTCTTTATCAATGTAAAAAAAAAGAAACATTGAACACTACAATTGTTCGACTCTTTCTTGAAAATAGTCACACACGGTATAAAGGGTTGTGTTCGTCTACACCAGCAAAAATGTTGTTGTTGTAATACCGAGGCGACCATAAGTAAAGGTGGTTTTACACGATATGTATTTTGCAGTGGGAAATTATAAAACGAAGTCTCTGCATGCAGGCCACTAAAAAAAAGAGGATAGTTTCACAAAAACAATAAATGTTTGTACATTTAGTGAAACTAGCTTTTCGCTAAATAGACTTAGCAGCAACTCTGCGTTTTTCCACAATATGATTGTTCCGCTTTTTTTTATCAACGATTATTAAATTAAAATCATTTTCTATAAGTTTAGCAGAGCTGTAAAAGATTGCAATCCATTTAATTGTAATCACGAGGTTTCTCTATAGTGATTGCTAATTTTTGAAGGATTGAAAATTGGAACATTGATTGTATCATTTCAATTTGAAATCATGAAATCAATATGATAAAAAAGATCGGATCAGTTTTTTGAAATTATGTAATTCCTTTATTATTTGTTGCTATCAAATTTGATTGCAATATTCAATTTTTTTATTTTTTGCTTTCCGGAAAAGTTTTTTTTTTATTTCGAAAATTTTTTTTTATTGTCGTTGTTAATAATATTTTGATAACTTTGTCCGATTTAAGATTGTTATTAATCAAAATAAGATTATCTAGCGTTTTTTTTTTTTTAGATTTTGTTTAATTTTTTAGCGTTTTTTGCATAACTACAAAACATTTTTAATATTTGGAAAGTTTTAGATTTTATTCAAGATTTTTGGACTTTTAATAATACTCGTGTAATAACAATAACTTTCTGAATTTCAAGTATAAATAAGTTTCCACTGTTTAAAAAGAAGACAAAAGAATCCAGTAAATTGTGTTTATTGTTATCTGGCAACATTATAAAATAATGTTCAAATACTTACCATTAACTCAACCGGTCACTGTATGATTTTTATAAAATAAAAATTGATTCGTAATAGTCAGGGAATCCGTAAATATGCAATTGCATGGATTTTTCTTAGGCGGAAAAGGAAGGCAGAAACTATATATTGATTAGGTTTAAGGTACTTGTGAATTTTGGTACCAATTTGTTAGTGCATATTTTACTTTCAACAGCATATTTTTGAATATTAAAGTCAAAAGAGTATTTTTTAGCATATCGTCGGCTTAATTGCAAACCTGCTAACTCGCTTTGAGTACATTTAACAGGAGATACAAAAAACTTTTTATATTTTATATTTGCAGCTTGAGAGGAATACCAAAAACATAGTGGGTTTTACATACTTCAACACTCAAGTTGTAGAAAAACAACATGCTGGCCGACGAGGCGTATCTTTCTCTAGCACACGGCATCATCAAAGTGGATTTAGCATGTTTGCATATTTAGTCGACAATATGTTTAAGTTTTTTGTGCATATTTTACCTTTTGAAGCATATTTTGGTAATTGTTGAATTTTTTTTACTCCACAAGTCGAAACAAAAACAAGACAGATAAAATTTTGGTTGCCAGTACCCATGTTTTGCAACTTTAGTGAGAACTTCTCGCATCGAAAGGATGTGAAACAAAATATTCTATTTTTATTTTCACAAATGAAGTTAGGCCTCAGCGGTTAAGTATATATGTATAAATAAATAAATAAATACATATAAACAAAAGAAAGCGGCCAAAAATAAAGAAAAACAAATATTCTATCGTTTCTCGAAAAGTGAGAAAAAAGTGTGTCTGTAACTCATGTCAAAAACTATCAACAGAAATTAGCTCGTTACGTTATAAATGTCATAATAGTCCACTCGAAGCTGATCTGCAATTGTAGACGTTGAGAACGCCAGTCACACATATCGTTGACGGCGACCAAAAATTACTAAAATTGAAAAATTTTCAACGATGGAGGCGAAAATACAACCTTCGTCTATATCAAATAATGTAAATCAAATAATGTAAAGTGTGACTTTAATGTTTGTTGTTTGACGGTCTTTAAAAACATTCGTATATTTTATAAAAATGTTAAAAGCAAAATAATTAAACAATGAAAAAATGTGAAAGAACAAGATATTTTTATTATTATTCTTAGCATTTTTAATGTTTTTTAATGTTGAAATTTTTTCTTGCCCCGTTTTTATTCGTGAGTTTATTTGACAATTCAAAGGATTAAGTTTTCACACATAAATTTTACAAACACACTTTTTCTGTAAATTGGCGGGTTAATTCCTTACGTGGCAGCTAATACTCGCCGAAAATGCTACAGACGGAGTTACGTGAGAAAAACAGTTGTTTGTTTCAATGCATTTATGTTTTATTTCTCACATTTCAATCAAAAAGTTTCTCGACGCGAGAGTTATAGAACATGGGCACTGAAGGCTTTTCTATTCATACCCACATAACCATAGATTTTAAAAACATAAAAATATTGGTTCAAGTAAGACTTTCCTTTAAGTATCGCGCACATTGCAGAATCACTTTCTGAATCGACCTAACAATATCTCTCCGTCCAGCTTGTTGTCTTTCCATGTACGCTTAGTACAGGTCGCCCTTTTGAATATCATTTTAAAGGAAATTCGGTATCTACAACGTTTTAGTTGTCTTAAGAACGAAGGCTATTGAAAATGGTGAAAGTTGGTCTATAATTTCATAAAGTGCCCATACGAACTTTTTTGCAAAAAAGTACTCCTAAAAAAAATGCTTTTAATGCCATAATATTCTTAAAAAGGCTGTAATTTATATTTTTGGCTGCAATAGATTTTATAGTCGCTTCTACGTCATGGCATTAGTTATGCCCTATAAAAGCCCCAAAACTATATACATATGTATGTAAAATGGCTCTTGATTGTGGATTCCAATCAACGAACGAACTAAATGGCCGAAATGTAAATCATTAACTTCGGCACTATGCGCCAACAATCAGCGCCAAAGCAACTAATAATAATAACTTAGTCATGGCAACGTTTTGCAATGGTAAGTCCGAAATGGAATTGTTCACGCCAAATAACTCTTGTATGAATCTTAACCTGATAATATTATTTTGTTATGTTGTGCCCATGTGACCCAAATACATGCAGAGACAAAATATGGTTCGGCAAATTTAGATTTTTATTTAATATCAGTTATATTATAGTTACTGTTAATATATCAATCTTTATCGCAGTTATAAATTTGAGTATTGTTGACTGAAAAATAAATATTTTTTTAGCAACTAAATAATGATAACTTTGAAAACATATTATATTACTCTCAACTATTTAATAATATTTAATAGTCATAACATGATAACTTTCTATGCGTGTATTCATAATATGTTTAAGATGCAAACATAATATCTTTACTCCAATAATATTTTGTGACCGCTATTTGTAAAATAATTTTGCATCAGTTGTGTCGTTTGTTTTAAATACGCCTATCGAATTATTTGTTATTGAGTGATTAAACAATTAAAATAAAATACACATTAAAAAATAAGTATAATTCAATAATAATCGTAATATGGTGACTACAATCATGAATCTTATAATAACCACAACCATGTTTTTTCTTTGCGTGTATGAAACACTCGGATATTTGTCTGTAAATATTGTGGCGTAGATTAGCATATAGCCGGACTGGACCGCCTATACTTTTTACTTGTTTATTATATTTGTATATGCAAATACATATCGAGCCCTAACCGCGAAAATAACGTAAGCGACATTGTTTCACATAAAACGAAATCAATATCGATCGGAATGGATTTCTGTAACAGACCTGTATATGAAATAAAATAAAAAAAACTCTCTCTTTGTAATATTACATTTTTGGCGATTACGTTATTTTTGCGGTTAGGGCTCGATATTATTAAAACGTTGAATGTTTTATTTGTAAATAAGCCATTTTTTGTTTTTAAGGGCATATTTTTTCAATCGTAAGGGCATATTTTCAATTTTTTACTGCATATTTAATGCGCATAAAATACTGTTTTTAGAGCATATTTCCGGTTTCCTGGTTATAGTTTTGTGTGTCTAGTGTTTCGGTGTGGCAACTACAGCTAACAATCAACGATGCAATGAGAGAAATCCGAACACACACATACAAATCAAAATAAAACAAAAAAACAGAAAAACTTTTAAGTAAACAGATGCAAAAAGAAGAAAAACAAAAACACAACCCTAAACAACATGGGAAAAACTTTAAAGAAAACTTTATTTTATTGAAAATTGTTATATATTTTTAAAAAAAAATTTCAGCGTATTTGTTTTACTCGGTGTATGTTAGATCGAATATGATTGTATGTGTGTGTGTGAGTTTGAGTTTGGGAGAAAAAGTAAGAAAGAAACATGAGTTGTTCGTGCAAATGCTGATGTCGTTGTAACATTTTATTATGATTATGACAAGTTTTATTTTCAGTGTTGTCAGTCAGTCAGTTTTTGTTGTTGTCTTTGCTTGGTTGTTTGCTTGTTATCCTTGCTGCTGTCGTTTTTATTGTTGTTGCTAAAATGGAAATTAGTCTTCAAAACTCAAAGAAAAAGTTGTTTTTTAGACTTATTTTTGTTTCTTCATTTTAATTTAGTTCGTTTTATTCCTTCAAATAAAAAGTCTGTTGCGTCTAGTGTCACTGTCGGTGTTTTTTTTTTTTTTTTTTTTTTTTTTTTTTTTTTTTTTTTTGTATTGCATAAATGTTGTAGTTGTTGTACTGTTTGTTTTTCTTCTTAAAACACTTCTTTATGTGTCGCTAATTTTTGAGGAAAGGCAAAAATGATTTGGCACTTCTGTTTGTGACATGTGTTGAAATGAGATTATTACGAAATTTTCTTTAATTTTACACACGATGTATTTAATTTAATTAACGGCCAATTTCACCATGTTCAGTTAAAACTAATTATTACTTTAACTTCCAATTAACAATATGTTTTTAACATTTTCATTTGAAACCACAATGAAATAATTACAATTACTTATAATTTGTAATTGTGCATTTATGGCATTTATATTTAAGTTTAATTATTGGTAACTGAAATTGTTTTAGTTTTAATTACTTGTAATTACAATTAGATTTTTTTATATTACAACTCCCTTCATTGTAAAAAAATTGTTGCCATGATTTTAAATATTTTAAATGTAATTGTATTCAGAAATATCGCAATCATACATTACATAAAATTGTAATTGAGATCGCCCAGGTCTGGATATGGGCATTTCCGTCAAAAGGTCCACCGTGACCGAAAATTTAAAGGTTATAAAAAGCTTATTATTTTACAATATTGTTATAGAGAAATATTTAGATTTTAATAATTTTATAAGTTTACCCATAAATTTGTTCACTTAGATAAACAATCGGACTGCAAAGTTGTGCAAACGTAATTTCTTATTTGTGAGAATGTGTTATTGCATGTTTTCTTTAATTTTATCTTCCTTAAAAGAGGTGATATTTGATGAATATTATTCCAAAAAAATTTTCTTACATGGTCTGTAATCTAAGGAAGAGTTCAAAGAGAAATATGGTATTCGGATTAACGGTAAATTTTTATTTTTTTTTTAATCATTATTCAGTTAAATTATTGTGGAAAAAATGTCACGTTCGAAATGTCACGTATCGAACCAGATTTTGGCTTAAACCAAAAAAAAATATAGAAGATTTTGGATTCAAACCAAAGACATTTAAATGTTACATTGCTACGTAAAATTCTGAAAGTAGTTTGACTAAAAAATTGTGCCAAGTTTCGCTGAATTACGCCCTTTTATACATGGCCACAAAAACTACTTTTATTTTTTTCACGTTCGAACCGCTACTTCTTTTGCCATTATCTTTGACCTAGAATCGCGCCCCCCATAAGCTTTAGCATAGATAATAGTGCTTTGTTAGTGATATAATTTAAGGGTTAAAAGAACGTAAAAATATTTACTGTTTAAAATGTTATTGCATTTTTGATGCGTACGACTGTCACGTTCAACACTTTGGAATTGCCCATATACCTCAAGCTATAAAATTTAAAGTCTAAACATCCAGGAATCAATATGAAAATTTAATGAATGTTGTTATGTTTTTTGCATTACATACTACCATTTCACTCTAATTGAAGAAAAAAATTTTAAATTTAAATTAAAATTTTTTTGTTAATTTGGTTTAGAGTAAAAACCCACGAACTGAAAATCTATTAAATAGAACAACCTTTATAACTGCAATTATCTATTACACGAGACATTTTTTATGCCAGAAATAAATTTTCAATTACATTGGCCCAACTTGTAGTGCATCCAAGAATCACCTAATTCCCATAATTTATTAGTTATTCATTCCTTTATTTCCTTCTTACTTTTATTCTTGTTCTCATTTAGTTGCCGTTGTTAGTTCTTCTTGTAGTTTGTTAAATGTTGCAGCAGCAAGTGTAACAGTTACATGAACAAGTGACACTTTTTGAGTGTCATTAAAACAGCTCATTAGGAAAATTTGTTTGGAAGTTTATCAAATAGTTTGTGTAATCAACAGCAGTAACAACAAATAAAATAAAATTTATAGAAAGAAACACAGATACCATAAAAAGTGCAGGAAAAAATAAGAAAAGTAGAAGATAAATACCAAAGTATTAAGATTTAAATGAAGATGAGCACCGAACAGCAAACACAAAGATGCAAAAGATATGGTGGCAAAAAAAAATTGGTTTAAAAAAATGGGAAAAAGTCTAAACTAAACAGAAAACAATTTACAAGACAAGTGTTGACTTTTCTAATTCCATTTAAATAAATACTGAATTAATAAAAAAAAGACGAAACTAACAAATAGGAATGCTATATTCGGCTGGGCCGAATCTGTAGTACCTTTCAAGTAAGGTAAAGCAGCGTCTCAGACCATTTACCCACACATTATCGACATAATTAAGAACATAATAAAATATTTTTTCGTTTAAAACTGATTTTTCTATTTAAGCGAGACAAATCATTAATGTATTTATTATGTCGCTTCATTATTGCAACATAGTCATGTTTCAAAAAAAAATCAAACTTTGCAATATGCGATAAAAGTTTTGAATATGTACTTTTTTATACAGATTCAATAAAATATATTTTTTCATAATAAAATATTTTTTCGTTTAAAACTGATTTTTCTATTTAAGCGAGACAAATCATTAATGTATTTATTATGTCGCTTCATTATTGCAACATAGTCATGTTTCAAAAAAAAATCAAACTTTGCAATATGCGATAAAAGTTTTGAATATGTACTTTTTTATACAGATTCAATAAAATATATTTTTTCATACAACTTCGGTTCTGTTTGAGATAAACACTGATTTGTTCTACATATAGAGAAGATATGAAGGAACAACAGTTTTGCTTAAGTAATTTTTTGAGATATGACTATGTTGCAATAAAAAATGAAAATAATCATCTCACTACAACAAACAAGAAAAAGTGCTTTATTCGGTTATACCGAATCCTATATGCCCTTCAAAATTTCAATAGCAAACTATACCGGACTATATGTGACATAAATATAGAACTTCCTTTTCCCCATAACATATGGGGGATTTGGAAAACCTATTTCAACTGACACACGAATAGAAGGTCATCATTAAATCAACTTTACTCCTCATAAATAGTAAGGTCTAAGATCATTATTTTAAATAATAAAAACGAATAACAAACTTATATATGGAGCGCTCAGAGATGAGCCGAACCAAATCATAAAATATAATGCATATCGCACTTGTTCAGCAAAACTTTATTAACTCAAATTTAAAAAATTTTCAGTAGCAGCAAAACAGTTTTTTATTTTACATTAAAGGCATATAAAAAATAATTTTTTATCAAAAAGTAATTTCAATTTTTGAGAATACAAAATTTTAATTTCAAAAGATTTTGTTATCCGTGCTTAATTCCCAGTTCTTATTATTGATAAAAACACTTGAAATTTATTGTTGATGGGATAAGCTATTCCTATGAGCATTTTACTGGTTGCTTAGCCCTCTAATGCCTAAGAGTGCCTCAAGGCAGGCTTTACAAAATTTCTACGGACGTCCAATATATAACTAATTTTTATTAATTTCCATTTTTTTACAATTGCTTAAAGATCTAGAAAAATATTTGTAGAAGCTTCGAAAGCTTTCAAAAGCTCTTAAAGCATTGTAAACAATCTCGAACACAATGCTTTTGTTCAAAGTGCAAACTTCATTTATGATGGTCAAATAATAATACTGTTTTTTTTGATTATTATAAACAAAACCAAATATTTTTAATTTGTTTCATTACTTTTTATTTTCAATACAAACTAACAAACAGAATTCTCAAAAATTAAGTGTGTTTTTATTACTAGATACCCAAGGGTGCCTCATTGTACTCCTAGATGTTTGCTCACCTGGAACGTAAACGACTCATCGTATGGGCTTAAAAATTTTTTTTTTGGCCCAAAAACACCCTAAAAAAATTATTTTCATAATATATTCCCATTTATTCTAAAAGTTGGCATTAGAGGGTTAGGCCAGATCATCAGGAAACTTCATCCATAAAGATTTTAGAAAAACTAAAGATATTAAACCAAATAAAACTGTTAAGCGTATAAGACTTATAGCAACAGTTCTACTTGTAATAATATCAAAGCTTTAACAAAACACATCAACAATAAACAGTGGGTTTATCTCATCTTACATTCCCCACTACAATTAGTTGAAATTCTCTCAACATTAATTGTAGTTGTAAGTAGGTTAAGAAAAACAAAATAAAATAAAAACAACAACTTTTCAAAAGATGTTGTCAATTAATGGTGTTTTCTTTTCTACAAAAAAAATACCACATTTTAAAAGGTGCATTTATAAAATGTCTTGCCTTACATGTAATAATGCAATTTTTTATTTGACGAGAACAAAACACAAAATTGGATCGCCCTGTTTTTAACAACTGACAAAAAGTTTGTTCTTCAATATATAAAAAAATATGTACATAAATCAAAAAGGATGTTCTTCAAAATATAAAAAAAATACACATAAACCCAAATTTGATAATATATTAATATTAAATAAATAAATATATTAACAAAATTAATGACCAAATTCCAATTTCTTTAGTTTGGTTTTCATAAAATATGTAAACAAGAAAATACCTTTGCCAGATTGTGAATTTATTAACACCAAGTTTTTACGATTTCTTGATTTGACGTTTTTTTTCAAAAACAATTTTTTAACACCGAATCCATTTAAATTTTATGTCACTGACAACCTACCATTAATAATGTTATGCTTTCTTTTGTTTTTACTATAAAATAATAGACAAAATTACTATTAAAACTTAAAAATTTTACTGTCCTGATTAGAGGCGATTTTTTCCCAACTTCGTCTGGTAACCCTATATATAAACAGAAGCCATCTTTTTACAGGGCATTATCAACACTCTCGATTTATACGGGGCGTAAAGTGCAATGCCTTATGCCATTTAAGGGTGAATTTTTTTAGAATAAAACACGCTGCCCTCTTAGAGAGCAAAGCATTTTTAAGAAACGAACACCAAATTGCATTTTTTTAAATAAAATGTGACATTTTTTGTAGAAAAGAAAACACCATAAGTGTTTTTTTTAGGCCGTGCACTTGCCTGTTTATTATCAAAAAGTAATTTCAATTTTTGGGAATACAAAATTTTAATTTCAAAAGATTTTGTTATCCGTGCTTAATTCCCAGTTCTTATTATTGATAAAAACACTTGAAATTTATTGTTGATGGGATAAGCTATTCCTATGCGCATTTCACTGGTTGCTTAGGCCAGATCATCAGGAAACTTCATCCATAAAGATTTTAGAAAAACTAAAGATATTAAACCAAATAAAACTGTTAAGCGTATAAGACTTATAGCAACAGTTCTACTTGTAATAATATCAAAGCATAAACAAAACACATCAACAATAAACAATTTTTTAGCCAACCGTTTCACTACCAAAAAGTAGACAAAATAGGAAGATATTTTTACAGCGGGTTGATATCGAGTCATTACCGCAAAAAAGCTTAAGCGACATCATTTTCTATTTCCATTTTTTTAATAATTGACTTTATTGGCAACGCTTGCATCATCTCCAAAAATGCCGTTACGATTTTATAGCAAAAATAAAAGCTTTTAAAGTTGTAATTTGACTTAGAATACACATTCGAATTAATATGAAAATTTAAAAAACAAATTTTTATAAAATAAAATAAAAAACCTTCTTCTGTAAAATTTTGCTTTTGTCGCTTAACCTTTTTTTTCGGTAATGCGTGTCGATATTTTCCAAAAAGTTAACTATTGTTAAAACTAATGCAAAATTCTCCGCAAAGTTTAAATCTATCCAGTCATGTAACGGACTTACTGAAAAAGTTGTTCATTCCGTAACTGTTATAGGCCCAAGTAAATGGTTCCAGAAATTAATGGGATTTCACTTACTCAAACTTAAAATATTTTCGAATTTTCTTCTTTGACGTTTCAGCTCTGAACCCTCAATAAAACCTTTCCACCCTTCCCTGCAGTTGAAGAGATCATGTCATGGATAATTCACCTTTTGGTTGTACATCCTACAGGGCAAATTATCTGATCCCAATTCCTGGGATTCGGTCAAAATCCAAAATTACCAGAATTCTTAAGATCTTACGATTTTTTGAGATCGCGAGATCTTATAACGTACCAAGGGAGTCAGTAGCCCCCCGTTACATGCCATCGATCCGATTATTGTTTGAGGCCTCAATTAGTATGCTCCTTGCGAGAAATGTTTCATATCTTACATGGAGGTTGCCATTCCGCAAGTCCGCATATCCGCGGACAGGATACTCTCGGCATTCACGTGATAGTTTGTGGTTTAAGACCAAAGTCGCAGGTAGGAAAAGTATTGAAAAGCTGACTAAAGGTCTGATTTTTTAGCACTTGTAGGAGAGTTCAGCCTGAGGCAGTACTATGCCTAGGTGCTGTTGCTATTCAGCAGAAGCTGCTAGGATTTCCTAAAGCAGTGGAAGTTAGACAGCTCCAGCTCCTAAGCATGGGCGAGTGTATAATTTTGCCGCATTATACACTCAACTTGCCATCTGGGTGTGATGGTGCCTCTCACAATCGGGGCGGTCGGTAAAGGCATAGTTTGTCACCAATAAGGTGGGATCCCCCATGAGATTAGGCCATATGGCAGGTGCTTATATTAATATTTCCGTTTCCGAGAATTTTACAGGAATGTGATGAAAATCTATCGATTTTTAGCAGGTCCTTTTTCTAAATTTTAACTTAATTTTTTGTTTAAAATACATATCGCGTACTTAAAGCCCTTATGACACTACATTTTTTATTCATTAATTGATACAGAATTGATAGAAAGAAACAGTAAATGTTAGAAAGAGCTAACTATACATAATGTAAATAAAGATTTTTGTTTTTTTTTTCTCTTGTTATGGTTTTGTTTCAGGGATGGCGTTGAGAATTTTTAAAATTGTACCAACAACCTTTAAAACTTTTACTTTTTTACCCTAATTGTACTAAAAGATTTTTTGTAGTTGAAATTAATTTTACTTATGTTCATAAAAAACACCAAAAAAAGGTATTATAAATCTTAGTTTAAAAAGTATCAACAAAAAAGAACAATTGAAACAACTTAGCCATCCCTGTTTTGTTTATTTTATTAAATGTTGCCAACTTTTTGTTTATGAGAAACCTAAAAACAGAAAGCGGTAAATCGCTGAATTTGCCCATAAACCGCTGATTCAGCAACACTTTTAATATTTCAAGCTGGAAATGTCAATTTTAAGTTAAACAATTTTACATTTTTTTTGACATAACTTCATTTTTTATCGATAACTTTAGTAAAATTTTTGACGGTTTGCCATTTATCTTAATACAGCTTAACTCTTTGCACTTGGTAAATTTTTGTATTACATTATATTTGTACTGCTCACCAAAACTTGAACAATGCATTAAAAATGTAGTGTCATAAGGGCTTAACCATTAACAGTCACAACTTCAAATTTATCAAAATCGTTTATTTTCATAAAACGGTTAAAAAATCAATCTATAACGACAACTGTCGTCTTAAACTATTCTTCTTTCATATTCGTGAATTTAATTTGATTAAAAAATTGCAACCATATTTTTAAAGCCCATTATTTGCCTTTCCATAACATTTTTGTTTTGGTTATATAGAATTTAAAGGAATGCATTTTTTTAATATTTAACAATTCAAATTGCAGTAGGATTCGCAAAGCTTTAAAGCTTTTCTGAAGAGAATACAGGTAAAAAGAAAGTTTTTTTTTCACTAAATGAAGCATGGATTATTTTAGGTGTAAGAATAAAAAATATGAACTTATTTAAGAATTTTTTCTGCGTAAAGAAATTAAGTGGCAATATATTTTTTTTTTCGGAGACATCTCTATAATTTTTCTCGAAGAAGGATGTAGAAAGACTTGTCTAGCCAGCATGCCTTGCTATGCCCCTCGCTTACACAAACTCAAAGACATGCCGGTTTCCCAGCCAAAAATAATAGAATTGAGCTTTCCCTCAACAATTAATTTCAGTGTATTTATCAAAAATAAAAATTGGCAATTTAGCACGTCATAGAGAAATCTCATTAATAATAAATTTTGTATTCCCGAAAATAACTTTGATAACAAATTTGCAGGTGCCCGTGCAAAAAAACTGAAATGGCAATTTTTTTCGGTGTTTTTTTTACGAACATAATGATATGAAGCAATTTGTTTTTTAATTTTTTCTTTACCCACTTCCAACTAAAATTCGAGTCGAAAAAAAGCCAACCCATTGTAGGGGAATGTAAGAAAAGATAAACTCACTGTTTATTTATTGTTGGTGTTTTGTTTAAGCTTTCATATTGTTAAGTGTTTATAATTCTTATTCGCTTTACAGTTTTATTTTTATAATATTTTTAGCTTTTCAATATCTTTGAAAAAAGGTTTCCTAATGATCTGGCGTAAGCAATTAGTGAAATGTGTATAGAAACTAGCTTTCCCTCAACAATAAATTTCAGTGTATTTATCAAAAAATAAATAAATTGGGAATTTAGCACGTTATGGAGAAATCTTTTAATAATAAATTTAAGATCATAATGAAAAGCCAATTTTAATACTGCACTTAAGAAATAAATTATTCTTCAATTTCAATGTCATAAATTAATTTTGTTTACTTTTATATGGTACAGAAATCTTTAACCCAAATCTGAATTAGTGTGGCCAGACAGCTACACGCAGAATTCCAAGAAAACAGACCTTCAAAAGAACTAAAAACCCCTTTTCATTATACATACAGGATATTCCATTATATTACTTTTTCACCCCTTTCTCAATTGTAACCTAATTGTTGCCACAAAACAATGGGTGCAAAAAATGTAATAACCTTACAACACTTGTATGTCGCAAATGTCATCAGCATAATCATCGTCATCATCAGCATCACCATAAGCAACATTACCGTCGTCATTGTTGTCGTCGTCGCTTTCGTCTTTTCTAACCATTTGGAAAAGTATAATTGTTGTTGAACAAAAAATACTGTAACATGTATAAACTTAAATATACTCGTTACAGTTATATGTATATTAAAAAACACACTTGAAATTGTATTAGGGCAACGCAAGTTTATCGTTGTTCCAACATATTTTCATTTCTGACCTGAGAATTTCCATGTTAAATTTGTTGTTAAGGTTATAAATAAAAAGCATGTAGTTATATCTTATTTTCTTTCTCTGTTGTCAATTGAACGAAACATTAATTTGTGTACCTTCCTAATGTAATAGAAATTGTTTAACAATGTCTTGTTATTTAAAGACTCAAATTTACCTAACACTACATACATTTATTCTGCAATTAGGGTTGCAATTCGGGGCGAATTTCCCGGGCAAGATTTTTCAAATCTCCAAAAATTTTAAGATAGAAAATTTGTGGAAGTTGCCAGATTATCGTTTTGGAATGATTAGCGTTACAAGCAAAGGCTGGTGACAGAGTAAATATGTAATGCAAAAAAGATTTCTGATTATGACGTTCAAGCAGCGTTTCAGATAATCAAAATCGCCTTTGTTGGTCTTTTGGCTTTAGATTGTGTGTTACCCAATTTCCTGCTTTTGGATGAATCCTACACCCAGTGAAAACACATGTGGAAATATGGTTACCTCCAACAAAACTATTCTATATCCGATAACCATGTCATCAAGAATCCACAATAATTTTATGATTGCTTCCGAATATGTTATGATTAATAATAACTAAAATATGTTAAACACATATTTATAGTCGAATTCTAATATCTGAACCAGACCCAAACGATAAAAATCACTCTTTTTTCTTATAATTAAGCACATTCTGCTGTTGGCAGCTACAACTCGTTCTCGTTTATTGTGCACAGAAAGAAAAACACTCGGGATAAATTAAGTTGCTTATACTTACTTTAATGTGTTGTTTCCAAGTGACAGGCAACTAACTGTATAGTAAAATTTTTATAAAAATCAATCAGTTTTTTGAGTGCTCTTCATATAAATTTAACTACACAATCAATTGCCTGTAACGTACTTAAAAAATCCTTAATGGGATTACTTTTGCAAATCAATCCCCGAATTTTTTATAATCAGTACAAAATTCTTAAACCAAGTAAAAAAAGATCAAACTTTTCGTTGGTACTGCCACTTTGAGAGTAAAATTACAGAGTGATCGTTTTTAATCTCATATAACTTATCAGCCTCATCTCTCAGCAATGCATTCTTTATGCGTGCATACGCTTGTGTTTTTCAAAGTTTGCTGAAGACACTACAACAACACCACACAAGAAGGTTAAAAAGCACTTTGCTTGTTTTGTAAAGAAACAACAAAAACAACACAACAAGAAGAAAAACAGCATTATTTTCATCAAAGTTTTTCTTGGGATTCAAAAATTAATTAACAATTGTTTTCATGTTTAAAATTAGAAGAAAAAGTTCCTATTTAGTTTATATTTTTAGTTAAATATGTACATAAAATTTTAAAAGTAGAAAACATGCCGGGCATGATGCCGGTGTTTTATAATTGAAATTCTGTAAATTGTAAAACGGGTAAGTAAATCCATTATAATAATATTCTCCTTCTGTTTTAGGTTAGAATCAATTAAATAACACTTTCGGATTATTCCAAATACGAATTCCGGATTAAATCAACTTAATAATACTTGAATCAAGTTTAACTTCAATTAATCTTATTTTCATATTATTTTAAATACGAATTCGGAATTAAATATGGATTAGTTGAGTATTTCGCACTTGAATAATCCGTACTTTAATCAATCTGTCTGTTCTTGATTCAAGAAATTCCGTACTATTGATACCGCTTCGGATTGATTTCAGTACGGATGAATCGATTTTACTTTTCAGTGTGTGAATAGCATTTAAAACCGGGCAATGATTGAAAATTTGTTAAGGCTTAAAGTAGAAAACAATCTAGAATTGTGGTTCCAACAAAATGGAGCTCATAACGTTAATTTTCGCCACCAACATTCATCGTTCTGTGATTTATTGCCTTAAAAAGCAGTAAATAAGCCTGACTTTACTTACCGTACTATTGGTTCGGATTGATTTAAGTACGGATGGATTGATTTTCTTTTCAGCGTGTATACCTAACTTATTTTTTTTTTTGCAAATTTTTAATACGTTCCCGGGAATAAAGAACTAATTGAGTAATTAGAAACCCTTCTTGGAATTCATATACTACATTCATATGCACACGAGTAGCCACTTTTCGTCATTAACTTATTTAAGTTTACACTTGTATTCGTATCAAACTAACACTTGTGTAACAATACAACCAACCTGGTAATTCTATTATTTATAACAAAGGACATTGTACTTATGTGCCACCACAACAACAACAACAACAAAATGCCGAGTCAAATATGTCTGCATTTGTGTATGTGTGTTTATGCTTTTGTTCACATTTTGTTGAAAGGAAATATAAAAATAGCAAAAAATACACCCCCCCCCCCCCCCCCCCCAAACAATATAAATAAATAAAAAACAAAAATTTAACACTTCACGTGGACGATAATGACGACGACAACATCGTTATTGTCAAGTAATGTGCAACAAATAGTTGCAACACGTATGTCGACAACAACTTTAACACTCCTTTGAAAAATTAATGGATTTTTATGGCAAATGCAATAATAACAAATGATGAACAAAATGTTCTTGAGAGTTTCAAAACTTTAGTTTTATAATTTTTTAGAGAGAAAAATAAAAATTAAGTGTGAACAAATTTTTTATGATTTTTAAACTTTTTCGTTTATGGCGGTTACTAAATTTATTTTATAATTAACTATTTAGAGCGACAATCTATAAAATTATTTTGCACAATAAAAATAAAAATGTGTTAGTTGCAATTTTCTCAAATTTGAAATAAGAAAAAAGTAATTATGGCATTCGATATCGATCGAATTTACAATACTATTTAAATCGAAATTTCGATGGATATCGAACGCCATAACTGGGGCCTGATAATGGCATTCGATATCGATATCAAACTGGTAATAAGTAAATTATGGCAAATTTTATTCGCCAAAATTGGTTTTTAGAATTTTTGATAAAAAAAAAATTAAAAATAAAACACACCAATTTATAAGTAAAGCGCCAAGGCACTTTTTAAGTCAATAAATCACAGAACGCAGAATGTTGGTGGAGCAAAGTAACGTTATGGTCGCGTAAAAAAGAGACATACTTAGACGATCTGTGGCTCCATCTTGTTGGAATCACAATTCTGGATTGTTCTCTACTGCAAGCCTTAACAAATTCTCAATCATTGCCCGGTATTGAATGCTATTCACACACTGAAAGGAAAACCCAATCCGTCCGTACGTAAATCAATCCGAAGGGGTATCAATAGTACGGTAAGTACGGATTTTCTTGAATCAAGTACAGAAAGATTGATTCAAGTACGGATTATTCAAGTGCGAAATACTTAACTTATCCATATTCTATTCCGAATTCGTACTTGAAATAATCCGAAAATGAGATTGATTTAAGCAAAACTAAGATTGAACCAATCTCGAAATGTGCTTAAAGTATTATTAAGTTTATTTAATCCCTAGTTCGTACTTGAAGTAATCCGAAAGTGTGATTTGAACCTAAAACAGATGTAAAATATTATTATCATTGATTTACTTACCCATTTTACTTACACCTTACAGAATTTAAATTATAAAACACCAGCATCATGCCCGACCAGTTTTCTACTTTTAAAATTGTATGTACCTGCACTGAAAGAATTTTCTTCGCAATTCCAATGAATTTTGACATTAATCCTATGAAAAATTGCATTAAAAAGGAACCTATGCAGCGCTTCGTTGGATCTATGAAAACTGTTTCATTAAAATGTATTTAATGAAACATTACATTAGATCTATGAATATTATTCATTGGATGAATACTTTCAATAAAGTAAAAACATTTTTTTCTTATTTTATTTTTTATTTTTTATTTATTTATTTTTGTTTTCTTATTTAATTTTATTTTTTTTCTTTCTCTGGCGGGAATCGATCGCGCAACCTCGGTGCTGATAGAGTAGCTCACTACCAGCTAGCCTACCGGGGTAGTGTAGTTTTTGGATAAAAAACTACGTTTTTTACTCAATTAAGAGCGTAAATATGAGATTAAATTGTCCATAACAACAATAACAAAGTTTATTGAAAGTGGATTGAAAGTTTTTGTTTCATTACTATAATGACATTTTTATTGTCATAATGAAAATTTAAATTTATGAAGGCAATTATTGAAATATGTTGCTTTTATAAAAAAAATTTTTGATTTCATAAATTTAATGGCATATTACATTAGATGTATGAAATAATTAAATCTTACATTTTTTAATTAACAATTAAACATTTTTTTAAGGAAACTATAATTTTGTATTAATTTATGAATATAGTTATACTTGGACAAACTTAAGTTTTCATATATCCAATGAAAGTTTTTAACGTAATTACGAAATCCAATGAAGCGATTTTAACGAAAATACTTCATTATAACTATGAAATTCCATTTAGACAATGAAAATTTTCATTTAACCAATGAAAATTTTTTTATGAAAATGATTCATTAAATATATGAAGCATTTTTCTTTCAGTGTATTTAACTGAAAATATAAACTAAATAGGAACTTTTGCTGTTGATTTTGTACATGAAAATAACGTAGTTTTGCTTCTTGTTCTGTTGCTTTTGTTGTTTCTACAGAAAACAAGCAAATTGTTTGTTATTGTAGAGGTTTTAATCTCACTTTGTTATTTTACTCTCAGAGTGGCATTACGAACAAAAAGTTTAATCTTTATTTACTTGGTTTTAGAATTTTACACTTATTATAAGAAATTCAAGTATTGATTTTCGGAAGTAATCCCATTTAGGATTGTTTTAAGAACGTTTTAGTGTAATTCGGACTTGAATTTTTGAGTACGACTCGTACTTAAATTAGGTATGAAAAACTTAATTTTTCCCGAGTGTTTTTCTTTCTGTGTATGGTAGCACTACTTAATATGTACAAAAAATAAATATCGTAAAAAGTCTATTTATTTACAAGGTGATCTCAAAAACCTGCTGACTGTTATTCTTTTGCAAGTTGCAATTGTATTCTTGTGATATTGAAGCCACCTGGCTTAGTTTTAGACATTGGAAACTTAAACTGAATTTAAATGAACCATTTTCACCAAGAATTAGGTACCAATTAAGTGTTTAGTGAATAACAAAAAATTTTGACTTAAAACGATTTTAAATGTAATTGGGATTTAAAATCAAACCTAAAAATTAACCGCATGTTTTATTATGTTTTAGAATGAATTTTTTTTTTGTATTTTTTACTTTCCGTTTCTTATTAATTTTTAGACGTAAAAAAATAATTATCTTTAGAATTAATTCGCTGAAGAACTCAATTTAGCTTTAAGTATTATTAAATATGTTGTAGGCTTCATTCTTCCAGCTTAATATTTCGTAGAATTAATTCCCAGGTGAATTCATTCGTTTAGAAAGTAAAATTCCTTTAAAAGATTCATATTTTGTAAAACTCATTTCTTATACATTATTATGGTTTTCTAATTCCATAATTTAATTAGTATATAAAACTTTCATCACGGCTATTCCCAATTAAATGATACAAAATATATTCATCAAAATTTGCTATAGAACTCCAAAAGAATTTCAAATTTCAAAGCGAACGAATAAAAATTAAATTTTCTAAAGATTAAGGAGGTTAGTTTGTAAGTCCCTTCAATTTGCTTTGAGAAAATGTTCATAGGAAATTTTTAAAATTTGTATTGAAATAATAATTTTTTTTTTTTTTTTTTTTTTTTTTTTTTTTGTTAGGTCAGGGTAAGTATTTTACAAAATAAGAGTGAATATTTAAACAAATTTGAATCACGTAAAGTAAGTCATCATTCCATAAAAAATTAATTCATCTGGAAGTTAATTTTTCTGAAAGTGAAGCTTTAAGGATTAAGAATTATGAATTGAATTGCGAAATAAGTAATTTAAAAATATTTATTTATTAATTTAATTTTGTAAAGAGAATTAAGGCTATCAGCTCAAAAGTTTTGTAACCCACAATTTGCGTTGGGTACGGTTCTGGTGTAAGATAGGTTCTTTGTACTGTTCTTCACAGTACAATAGTCGAGTAAGCCAACTGTTTGTATCCAAAACAGATGGCGCTAGAAACTTGGTTTAGACGGGCCGTTACAACCAAGTACTATAGTGCAAGAGTAGTGTTAACTCCTCATTATCTCATAATAAGTTGTCTGGGGTTACACCACTTCTGCGCTGATTGCCTCAATTAGGGAAATTATTTTTTCGAAAAAATGAAAATATATGTGAATACACATGTTAATTTTATAAAAAAAAAATCTATCTACATCCGGAAAGCCTAAAAAAATTTTAGAAGCTAGAATTACGTTTCAGAATCATTAAAGTAATACCTACAGCCAAAAATTTTGAAATTGAACACTGACTTCAAACGTCGAAAATCCTTTGATTTTCATGGATGCTCAAGTATAATTTGATTTTTTTTTAGATTTTTCAGAAGAGGTTTGTGCGACCAAGTCGAATTTTTGCCAAAAATCGGGTCTGCCGGTCTTTTTTTGAGTTTTCTTCATATCTTTGTCAAAAACCACGATTTTTTCACTTTTGACAAAAAACTAACAACGCAGTTTGAAAGATAAATTCATTCTTAATAATTGAGAAGCAACAATTTTTGAATTTGCTTTTACCTTTCCTGAGTTATACCGGTTTTCAGCTTTGACTTAAGCTACGGTCACACTTATTAAATATTTGATCAAATAAGCGTAACCCCTACTTGTGTTAATAGTTAGTGAGATTTAAAATGGTCTTAATATTACAAAATAAACTAATTATACTACTAAACATAGCAAAAAACAGTTTTTTGTAAGATGTGGTATTTTAATCAAAATAAATATTGATATTAAGCGAAATGATTTTTTAGTTTTGTTGTTGGTCCCGTTTTTTTCGTCAAATATTTGATAAGTCTGACCGTAGCTTTAGCTTATGATATTATTAAAGCTGTTTGTTAGTTTACCAATCGCAATCGGCGAATATAAGCGCATATATTCGTATTCGCGACCTAATGAAAACATTTAAACACACATCAGTACCATTCATAATGCATAGCAAGTTTATTTAATATAACACAATTTACAAAGTACGACTGCAAGGAACACTAAAACTATTACAAAAACTACATCGAAATGACAACACAAAATCACAAAAACAAAAAAATGCATATGTAGTATTTTAACATTTTATTTTTACTTTTTTTTACGTTATATTCGCTTACTTGTCAAAAACGCTTTTAGTATCTTGATTTCTTTAAAAAAAAAATATTTTTCCTATAAATTTATGCCCATGAAATAAAAGTGCAAACAAAATATTTTACAAGAAAACTCATTAATTATTTATAAAGATTTTCTTGCGTTGGCCTTTTCCTGCTTCTGGTATTATAAAAACATTGTCGCATTAAATTTCGTCGGAAAAGTCATGGGAGTAGTTGTTGACATTTTGGTATCATAAGATTTTAGAAAAAATAAAAAAAGTGTCCCTCTGCAATTTAAAACTGTAACAAACCTAAACAACATTTATTGTTTATGCTCAAAAAGAAAAAACTTAAATAAAAAAAAACAAGAGACTGTTGGGGTCATTTCGGTTACAAGACTAAACATGTTTTTATTTGTCCAGCTATTGACCCAAATTTTAAAGAAGTGGCAGAACAAAATGAAGAAGGGCAAAAGAAACAGAAATTAATCTTTACAAATAAAAACATTGAAAGTTTAAGTAACATCAGCAGATACATATGAAAATACTACACACATACTTAGTGAATGTATGTAACATTTACAAATATTACATGCTTGCATACATGCTTACGTGTGTAAAGGAAAACATTTCGACAGTTAAGTGGATATTAAAGAAAAGTCCAAGGTTCTTGGGAGAAAAATATCTATATGTATGTTCACCGCTTATTTACTTTAAGAGTGTTATAATTAAAAAAAAAACTATTTTCTAGTAAACCCGTAAAACACAAATTATATCGTTTATTCTAAAAAATTTACGATCTCAACCTTATGACGATCCTTGCAAAACTGGAAATGTTATATTGTTATATTGAAACATCATCTTAGAAACCTGATTGCGGTTATAACTGGCCACTGGCCCATTGGGAGGCACGCCCAGAGGCTGGGGCTCCCTTACAATGACTTATGTAGAAGTTGCGGCGAGGAGGAGGAGGAAGAGTCAACGGAACATCTTCTCTGTAATTGCCCGGCATTCGGAGATCTAAGACTCGAAATGTTAGGTCGAAGAGCCCTTGGGGACAAAACTTGTCTCTCTGATGTTGATGTAAACAGGATCCACTCCTTTACTGAATCGATCTATAAATTATTAACAAATCTTTACAAAAACTGACGTTAGTATTACAATTGGTTACGGTTTAGAGCTATAATAATTAATGGCAGACTAAAAGAAACTTTCATTCTTTTATTTCTAGTCGTACAAATCTTAATTTGACCTAAATTAAATAAAATATCATAAGTTTTTCATACTTACTTTAAGTAAGAGTCGTACTCAAAAATTCAAGTACGAATAACAATGAAACTTACTTAAAACAATTCTTAATAGGATTACCGAAATTTCTTGAAATAAGTATAAAATTCTTAAGCCAAGTAAAAAAAGATTAAAAATTTCGTTGGTAGTGCCACTCTGAGAGAGTGAGCATTTTAATTTTTACAACAACATCACACAAGTAGGTAAAAAAACGATTTGCTTGTTTTTTGTAGAAAAAACAAAAACAGAAGAAGAAAAACAACAAAGTGATCATACGCCATGTATGCCCAGCTGCTAGTCCCAATCCCCTTAGCCGGTCTCCACCATGTAACTATTAGCAGTTCTGCATTTTCTTCGGTTGCTTCTTCAACGTATCCCCAAGTCAATTTTATAAGCAGTTGGTCTGTTTTTGCCCACAATGTGGCGTTAGACCAGAATATGTCCAAAACTTAATTTAGCTACACACTCACACTCAGCTGCTGAAGTTTTGTGGCAAAATTAGATTGTTTGTGTGCCAGAATACATAAGTATGTCAACTGCATAGTGTCAAAAGGCCTTTTAAACAGACAGTATAAAACAGACAATAATAAAAATAACATCAATTATTTAAATATTATATTAAAAGTTTCTTTAGTTTATTAAAATTATCTTTAAATGATAGTAATCGAAATTATTATCTTTCTTCTTTTAATCATAAACACCGACTGACTTTACATCAAACATACATTCACTAATCATACTAAAATGATAGCACAAAACAAAACTGCACTGTGGGGCAGGGTACTTTGTGCGTGACAATAGTCTAGGACTCCAAGTGTACCTTGGATGCCCCATGTAATACCGGTGTTGCTGATTGTCACCTGGTTTATTACTGACAACAATGAACAAGTCACACTCTCAAGCGTTAGGTTGAACAATAGAAGTGTGACGGACACCAGTCTGGATATTTATATTGACACTTAATTGGTTGTCGTTAGTGATCCGAGAACTAGCTCCAGACCAGATTGATCTCTTTTGTAGGCACTGCTTTACATTCTAGTACACCCCCGATCGCTTCATGGATCAATGTTTCAATTACGCTCAACTTAAATACGCAATGTTTTCACGTAGTCAGTGCATAAGCTTCTAGCTGTAAGTCCTGCTAGTTCTTGCCTTAGGATAGAGTTTCTAGTACTTGGTTTGATTACAAAAATAGTAACTCAGAAAAAACGTTCATATTTACTCTCAAAAGACTATTTTCGCAAAAAAAATAATTTCTTTAGAACAACTCTTACTTTAAAAGCACATATCAAACCAAAATTTATTTATTTTTTTCTATTAGCAGCTGATGTTTAAAAATTAACTTAACAGAGCCAAAAAACTTCTCATAAAAAACTTTTTAATGATTATGAAATATATAATTCGAACTTTTTATACCCACACCACAACAGTGGAGAGGCTATTATGCATTTGTGCTGATGTGTGCAACGCCTTAAAATATTCGTCCTAGACCCACCTACAAGTATACCGATCGACTTAGAATCACTTTCTGAGTCGAACTAACGATGTCTGTCCGGCTGGGTGGCAGGCTGGCTGGCTGGATGTCCATGTAACCTTGTGCGCAAAGTACAGGTCGCAATTTTGGAGATAATTTGATAAAATTTGGGACATAGCTACTTATTGGCACAAGGACCAAAGTGGGCCTTATCGTAGGACCACGAGGGAAGATAGGGGGAAATTTACTCCTCTGAGAAACTATTAACCCGATTTTAACGAAATTTTAAACATAGATAGAACCGAATCTATATGGACACAAAAGATATGAATTTTTCAAAAAAATAGGACCACGATGGGAAATAGGGGCAATTTCTGCCTCTTAAACCGATAATAATGAAATTTAAAACATAGATAGATCAATATCTATATGGACACTTAAGCTATACAGTTTTTAAAAATAGGACCACAATGGGGGGTAGGGGGCAATTTCTGCCTCTCACAAACTTTCAAACCGATTTTAATGAAGTTTATAAAATTAGATAAAGCCATATTTATATGGACACAAGCATGATGTGTTTTTAAGTACTGTGGTGCTGGGTATCATTTGGTCGGGCTTGACCGACTATACTTTCTTACTTGTTTTTTAATATAATGAAAAAAATCATATTTCGTTAAAATTGCATGGAATAAAAAAAGATCCGCCACATATTTTCTTAACATCACTTTAGCACCCTAGAGCAATTAAACACTTCCCCCTCTCTTCAATATAATCTTGAAGTATCCTTTATTTTACTAATTATTTATTTCCATTTTGAATATTCTTTTCATTTAACAATTTCCTCTGCTGGTTAATGTTTATTAGAATGAATTTCATAAAAACAAAACACAACAACAATAGCATCTACAATAAAAAATACTTTTGGCAAATTTGTTTCGACCCTCACTCTTTTAAATATTGCAACACAAGTGGTTGTTGTTGTTCATATTTTTTATCCCCCCACATTTTTATTTATTTTTTGGAAACTGCATCTGCAACATTTTTGCAAAAGAGATTCATGCAAAGAAAACAAGTTAAAATGTTGCTACTTGGCCATGCCGAATTTTTGTTAACCATCATCATCATCGGTTTTTACAAAAGAAATAACATTTTAGACATATTTTATCCAAAATATCAGCTTTTTAAAATCCTTTTTCCAGAAGGAATTTAGCATGGAGTAAAAGTCGAATTATTGAAGAAATGTTTTTATTTTCAACACCAAAAAAAAAAAATTATACCCTTGAACCTTCGTTGAAGGGCATAATATACTTTTGTGAAAATATTCCATATTTTGTTTCCGATTTCATGACTAAACGCTGATTTCGGGAAAAATCTTAAGGACTTGGTAAATTAATTTGGGCCATTTTCGACGGCAAACTTTGTTTTGGGAAGATTTTTAACAACAGCTGTATAAATTAAGTTTAAGCTATTACTTTAAGACACTAGTTATAGAACAGCTTCTTGTAGGTAATGACATTTAGATATATCTTTTCGAAGATTTATTTCTCTAGGTCCTTTCTAACAACTCGTACACACACAAGAAAATCAATGTAAAATCCTCGAAAACAAAGGTTGATTTAACACATTCCGGTAATGATTTTGCTTCATAGTTACTTTATGTTAATTTAACATTATTTTACAATAACTTGCGAACAACATTAGGTCTGTCTGCGTACTTTTCCAGTAGCAAATACTCAGTAAATTTTTTTGGGAGAGTAAGACCAATTTTACTCTGTCGACTGAAAATATCTCAAAAAGTACGCAGACAGAATCCAGTGAAATTTTGCAAGAAAACAGCTGATCGATGTGTAGGCAATTGAAATGACAAAGCAAAATTTAGCATATGTTTAAGCAAAAGTGAATTCTCGCGGTAAATTCAAAAATAATTAATTAAAGTGAAGCCTAAAAAGCGTTGAAATTAAAAAAACTTGTTTATTACATAGTGCAAGCTTAACAATGGGAAAAAATAATGAAATGCCCAAAACAGTGCCCTCCAAAAGCTTGACAACGGAGAAAAATAATTTGGAAGTAAAGTGCTCGCCAGGAACGTTTAAAAGGGTTCAAGATGGTAAGTATAATGAAATTAGAACTTAAGTTTTTGAAAATATATTTTATGCTTACAGACGAAGAATATAGACAAGTTCTTGCAGACCAAATGGCGGGCATGAATGAGTACAACGAAATAATATTTTCACCAAACAATAACGGTGAGATGGACGCTCAAAAAACAATTTGGCTGGATTCATCCACCAAATTGTTAATTAGTTTGGTAAAGGAGATGCGTCCAAAAGTGGGTAAGTCACTGCACCTTAAAAACAAACGGCAAATGTGGGTGGCCATTGCTGCAAAGCTTTGTGATAATGGCCACAATTTCAACGCCTCACAGGTGGAGGGGAGATATTTTACGTTGGAGCGACAGTATAAAAAGGCGCAGCTTAACAACAAGCAAACTGGAAGAAGTAGACAAGCGTGCCCTTTCCAAAGGTAAATAAATATTCGTATATATTTGATGATTATGTTAGTTATTTTGTTTGCATTTCGGTAGCGAATTGGATGACCTACTTCGCGAGAAAAGATCGGTGAATCCAGAATACGTTTTGGATAGTGAAACGGAGGTCAACTCAAATAACTTCAGCGTATCTGAACCCCCGAATTCTTCGCAAGGTGGTTATTTATTATTTCATTATTTATTTTTCATTTACTTATGTATGTATATTTTACATTTGCATTTACAGAAAATCTGGATATGACGGCTTCATGCTCTAAGCGAAGGAAAACGTCTTTACAAGAGTACGTGGAAAATGCAGAGAGACATGCGGAGAAGAAGGAAGCCAATGAAGAGAAACTCTACAAGCTATTAGAAGCTAATATAGTGGAACAGAGGAAGGGAAGGGAGAGAAAGGAAGCAAATGAAGCAAGAAAAATAGCATTATTGGAATCTTTGGTTCTGCTTTTAAAAAAAGAGTGAGTACTTTCTGTTTAATGAATTCAAGTGAATTATTTTATTTGTTTTTTTTTCTTTACAGTGACTAATAAAATCTAAATAACAATATTTCCTAAATGGCACTGAAGCCCATTACAAAATGTATAAACTTAAAGTTGTAAAATGTTGACCTTTAGTTTTGTTGTTTGTTAATTTTGTTCGGCATTAGGTCATGAGTTAAACAAATTTTTAAATAAAAAATATAAACATATTTTGTTTTAAAAATTCTATTTATTTCATTGCCCAATATATCGGTCAACTTTGTTGACCATCTTCAGGGGTTCTATATAAAAATACAAAAATATATTGCACAAATTATTATAAAAATTACAATGTTTTTTGTATTTTTATATAGAACCCCTGAAGATGGTCAACAAAGTTGACCGATATATTGGGCAATGAAATAAATAGAATTTTTAAAACAAAATATGTTTACATTTTTTATTTAAAAATTTGTTTAACTCATGACCTAATGTCGAACAAAACTAACAAACAAATGTACATATAAACTTAACAAACACATAAAAAAATAAAAAATGGAAATGAATTAAAAATTAAAAATATTCTTTAAAAATAATGAAATGAGTTTTTAATTATTATCTGTCAGAATTTGCATTGCTTGACAAATTTCGTCTCGCACACTATTTCCACGAGAAACCTGGTTATGATTTAGAAATTCTTCATCAACATCTGGTGATATCTCGGATGTAAAGTTTAGGTCATCTTCATTTGCAATGTTGTGTAAAACACAACACGCTCTAATTGAAGTGGCATAATTTTTTAATTCCTCGTAATTTGCAGTAGTACAACTGCCTAAACCTCTGTTTTAAAATACCGAATGTGTGTTCGATACGGACACGACCAGAGCTTAGTTTTATATTAAACTGTATCTGAGCTCTTGTCAGATGCCCGTTATCTTTGTATGGAGTTATCAAATATTTATTGCATGGATAAGCAGAATCCCCCAGTAAATAATAATCTGAAAGCATAAAAAAGTTAATATAATAATGCTTAAACTTTTATAATTACTATTACCTTTACAATACGATGGTAGCTTTTCATAGATAGGTGAGTTCTTCAACACCCAACTGTCGTGACACGACCCAGGGTATCCAACAAAAATGTTTATAAATTTTCTGTTTTCGTCACAGATTCCTTGCATACAAATTGTTGTATTGCCTTTACGGTCGATATAGTCATCTTTAGAAGTAGACGGAGGATCGATAACTATGTGCGTACCATCTATGCATCCTAAATGAAGATATTGTTTAGTACATTCATTATTTTTGGTTATGTGTATATCAGTCATGACACCTACCTATAGCCTTTGGAAATAAACATTTATCGGCGAAAAATTGACTTGACATTTCCTTTTTTTGTTCGCTTGGCCACAGTATGACTTCCGGACTAAGGGAACTTAGAAACATTGACACTCTTTCTATTATTGCACCTACTGCAAATAGACTCATGTCAAAGCGATCTGATACATCTCTAAAGCTGCATGCCTCATGCCCAGCAAACCATAAAAATACCAAGATGTGAGCACTTTCGGGTAGCCTTTTGTCGCAACGCATTTTTTGGAACATTTCCCAGTTTGAAAACCGATCGCATAGGTTTTCAAACAGTTGCCTCGATATCCGGAAATGTCTTCGAAATTCCTCTTCGCTGTAATTGGGCACTATTTCTTCCATATACAGCTTTACACAATTTCTTTCTTTTGGCTTCATAAGAAAAGGCTTTAGACTGGAATATATATCATTTCCTATGCATCTATTTAGTATACTTAAAATTAGCTCTGAATCATCTTCTTCACTCTCGGACGACGAAGAATCCAGCACCATCATTGCAGTAACTATTATGTGCTTTCTCATGTCACTGTTTCTACGACGCACGCACTGTTTTTTTGGAGGATTCTAGCATCGAAAATAAAGTAATGTTAATAATACTTTGATTAACATATATCACAATTCCAAATACTCGCCTCTTCAATTCCAAAGTTTGTCCCACAAAGTTCTGCTGGTTCTGCCATCTCCAATCCATTTACGCCATTGTCGCACTGTATATTTGGACGTTTCTAGCATGAAGTAAAATGTTTTGTTTATTATAATTTATTATAAACGTTAAAAATCAACACAATTCGAACTACTTACCTCTGCCATTGTTAAATTTCAATTTTTATTTTCATTTCACAAAAATTATTTACGTGTGTCAAGATAGCGTCGACGAAATAGCGACTTTTGGGAATTTAAAAACCGGGAAACAAAAATACCCAAATAATGGGATTTACCGAATGAAATCAAAAAATTTGCGTCGAATTTAGGAATTTAAAAGGGGAAGTATAAATATTTAATATTTTTAAAAAAAATACAAAAAATAGTTAAAAAAATATTAACTTTTTGGAACAAAATGAGCGATGTTCCTAAATGTGTATTTTTTTATTCGTGCTAACTATTTTTTGTATTCTTATTAAAAATATTAGTTATTTTTACTTTCCCATTTTAAATTCCCAAATTCGACGCTAACTTTTTTTTACTTTTGGAAATCCCCCTAAATTCCTAAATTTGACGCTAACTTTTGTTGTTATTCTGCAAAAGACCATAATTTGGGTATTTTGTTTTCCCGGTTTTTATATTCCCAAATTCGACGCTATTTCGTCGACGCTATCTTGGCACACGTAATAAAAACAGCTGTTCAAACTAGTTGCAAAATCTTGCAAGAGGAAATTTCTACAGTAACATTTTGTAAGTTCTCTAACTTCCAACTGTCAAAAAATTCTCTTTTTGGCTCTCTCGCTGCAAGAGATTTGGAGTACACAGACAACATTTTGTAATATTTTGCAACATTTTTCACAAAATGATGCAAAATATGTGTACGCAGACAGACCTATTATTTTCTTTTAAAATAACTATAATTCATGTTAGTTTAACATTCCCGTAAAGTTAGAGCAACATGACATTCATATTGAGTTAACACTCTGAATCATGTTGAATGAAAAATTATTACAAGTTGAAACAACGTGAATTTCATATGGAATCAAATTGGTTTGACTTTGAAATAACAGTGAGAAGAAGCTTCAGAGACGACATATGCCTTAATTTAAGAAACACTAAATATCGCTCCTTAGTGTTCGGTTCGGTAGATTTGTGGAAATAGTGTGTGTGTAGAAAATCATTAAAAAGAATAACGTTTCCCTGTTTGCCATCTTTCGAACACAAAAATAATACTGTTCTTATCCAACTATTCGTCGCTTTTGGCTGGTAAAAAAAAAAACAAAAATTTCTTACAAAAACAATATACACATACGAAAATAAAAAAAAAACAAAAAGCCAGCAAAATAATTTTACACAAACAAAACATATACACAATACACACACACAAGCTGTTCGTGCTGCGGTTGCTTTTTTGTAAAAAAAGAAACATTATAGAACATTAAAACATAATGTTTGTCTACAGTATCACTACAATTGCTCTGTTTTTTAACGAAGAACACAACATTATATAATGTTCGGCTCTTTCTTGGAAAAAGTTACGAACGTTATTAAGGGTTGTGTTTGTCTACACAATCACTAAAAAAATAGATATCGTTCTTGGGTGTGTGACCCGAACGCTAAATAACATACTGTTAATTTCGAACACTGTTCTAAACACTAACCCGCGGAACCAGAGAGAAGAAGAGAATATAATTATTTTTTTCCTGTAAACAATGTTTCACTTTTTTTGTTTTTCCCTTTGTTTACAGAAGCACTTACAATTAAAAGACACCAGCTGAATGGCCCGATATGGTTCTCGTCATCATTCTACTTTGAAAATAAACAATTTTAACAAAAAGAATACGGGAATTTTTTTCTTTTTATAAACAATTTTAAACATGAAAATAAAAAAAAATATGTTTTCCTTTTTATAGTGTTGTTATTGTTTCTTTACAAAACAAATAAAACAGGATTTTATGGATTAAATATTGAACAATGTTATTTTAACATGATAATTTTAAATAATGTACATACTTTTGCAGAAATTTACTATGATTTTTAAGCAACATTGCGCAATGTTAATTTAACATTGATATTTTTTTCTGTGTGTAGAGACAAGAGACTGATGGAGTAGCGAGGTCGTTCAAGAACTTAACACGGCCCTAGAATATACATTTCAAAGTTGCCACAGTTATACCCCTTTTTTTATCAAACCAAACTAAGCACGAATATTAATAGAGTTGCCAGATTTGATATTGTACAATCCAAAATTTAATGTTAAATAGTCGCACACAATAATTAAGGTGTCTCAAAAGAAACGTTACATCTGAGAGGCGCGGGTGGCTCTTGGAAACTCATTCGCTATGGAGCCCATCTCGGGGCGGACCACGCGTTGTGCGTACTAGAGTTTTACAAGAATGGTGTTTTCATACGAAAATGGATAAAAAAAATTGGAAAGACTGGCTTAATACTAGAAAAGCCCAAAAAAGGTCATCACGAATGGCAGAAAACGTGGATAGTGTAAAACATTCTGTTCATGAGGAACCGAATCTTTCCATTCGGAAGCGTTATGTGGACAATTTCTTGATGCCAAAACTGCAAAGTTTCTCTGGTTATAATAAAAGAGCATGTTTCCTGCAAGACGGTGCAGACTTACATAAATCCAATTCGTTTCTGCCAAGAGCAACCGAAATTTTCCTGATTTAACTCGTATGGACTTTTTCTGTGGGGATACCATAAATCTAAAGTTTTTAATAAAAACCCGATTTTTTTGGTGCTTTTGAAAAAAATCGCTACGAAATCACAGCCATCACAGAATCGTCTTGCCAAGCGGTCATTTGGAATTTTACCGCTTGACTAAATGAAAGCCGTACACTGCATGGTGTCGGCTCTGGCATTTACTCCGAGCAGTTAAACTGGAGCACTGCTGTATCATTCAGTCCGAGATAATGGCCATCTACGCAGCCGCGGGGCACATTCGGTATGGTCAGACATCTGGCAGGGATATTATTTTTTTTTTTTATTAATTTTTATTTATTTGTTTATAACCCAATACAAAGATTCAATCTTTATTAAATTATTGGATAAAAAATATGTTAGAAAGAGGCACAATGCCATAAGTACATATATAAGATAATAAAAAATACAATACAATTTACATGACAAAATTAAAATATAATAATAAATAACATGTAAAAAAACAACATGTTAATAAAAAAACAAAAACAATTCACATTATTACAGATAGTAAAGTGACCATAAGATCCCTGGAGAGTGTTTTTATCACATCGAAAATTGTCCGAAAATGCCGGGTGTTTTTGGAGTAGATAGCGATATATTTAGTGGTTACCCTTAAGTGGGTCCCTGGACACAGGAGCATACATTGAAACTGTATGGAAAATGAAAAGAGTACACGGCGCGCATTAAGGATGTCCAGACATCATCTAAGAAACCTAATTGCGATTATGACTGGCCACTGGCCATATGAGAAGCACGCCCAAAGGTTGGGGGTCCCTTTCAATGACCTATGTAGGAGGCAATGAAACGTCTTCTCGGTCACTGTCCGGCATTTGGAGACCTAAGACTCAAGCTGTTTAGTCAAAGAATTATTAGGGACAAAATCTGTCTCTGTCTCCTTCATTGAATCAACCGGATTTCTGGGTAAGAATGTCAACAGTCAGGTAACGTAGGAACATTCACAGAAAAAAATTTTTGCGCCAGTAAAAAAATTAATCAAAAATAAAATCAGTTTTAATTAAATATTTAATCAGGTGAATTAAACTTTTAATCAAGTGAATTAAACGTTTAATTGAAATATTGTAAACGTTTAATTGAAATATTGTCAATTAAACATTTAATACACTTGATTAAAAGTGTAATTCACCTGATTAAATATTTAATTAAAACTGATTTTATTTTTGATTAATTCTTTTAATGGCGCACAAATTTTTTTCTGTGTTAGCAGATGTTGTAACATGGAAACACAACGGTAGCTTATTTGTGGACGCACGTGCGGCTGCCAGTGGAACCTAACCTAACTTAACCTTAATGAATGCCGTAATTGCGAAGGTTCACATTTAGACCAAATTACGTTTAAGAAATAAATTCCCAAATAACCAATTTTGAAAATTAATAAACATTTAATTTTTTATTAATTTTCTTTTAAGACATTTTGTATAAACTTTATAGTGTTCATCCCGATTATTTCAATCTGTTACAAACAGAAAGATTAAATAAATATAGCCAGCATTTTTTATTTTGTTTTTTTTTTTTTTTTTTGTGATGGAAAATGAAAAACACATAACGCAAGGGGTGAACAAGGTGGCTTCTTTGCTGCACAGTTTATTTGTTTGTAAATATTTGCGAGTATATTGGTTGTTGGGTTATATGGCTGTGAAGTTGTTTGGCTGGTCGGTCTTTCGGTTAGCTGCCTGGTTTGTTCTCTTCTGGCCTGGTTGATTGCCTGGTTGGTTGGCTGGCTGGTTGGTTATTGAAAGATGATACAATAAACATAAGTAAGTTTATTAAAAACTTTTAGTTTGCAAACTATTTATTAACGAATGATGAGATACAGCCAACATTTAAGCGAAAAAGAAGAAAAAAAAGTAAACAGCAAGAAAAAAACGATAAAACTTTTAATTGTTTATGCAAAATACGCACTTTATTTTATAGTTGTTGAAGAAATTAAAAGTATTTATGATCAATTTGATTGGTGCTTAAGTTGGAAATAGTTGAATATAAAACATGTGATAAATTAGAATTTTAATTAATTTTTTTTTAAACATAAAACCATTTTAAATTATCCGTTAAATAAGACCCCAAAACAACATTCCACCCAAAACCTAATTTTTAATCGATTTTTAAAAAGAATTTGATGCACACATTTTACATTTAATCAATTTAAATTTTAAATTCTTTTAGAAAAACTAAACTTTCCTTTAAAAAAAACCGAAAGCAAAAAAATAGACCAACAACGGACATTTAATAAAGATCGCATTTTTTTCATTTTACACTTTGGAATGTTACATTCACCAAAACGCAAACATTTATCCTCTAGAATTCACATGGTTTTTGTTAAAATTTATTCAACGTTTCATGTTCTTTTGTGTCGTTGGAATTTTGAAAAGTCTCAAGTGGCTTTTTGTCTCTGTATACTATTCTCTGCTTATCTGACGGTCACAACGATGTTAATGTATGTGCACTCGTCTGGTTTAGTGTGTATTTACACAAACACAGGCAGGAAGAGGATGCTGAAAGGCTGCCATTTTCATTTTAAATTAACTGAGACATTTGGCGCCGCTTGGTGCGGTGTTAATGTGATCAGGGGGTTTAGCAAGTCTTTCTAGTTGGGGTTTTGTTTCTATACAATTTGAAGGGGTCATCAGCGGTAGAAGAAACTAAAGAGGCTTGGATGTCAGTTTGTTGGGAGTCGTATGTTTGTATGTAATAGAATAAATAAAATTAATTATTTAAGAGTATTTCTATGAGAATTATTTAAGACTTTGGGACTTCTAAAGTTGCATTGTTTGAATATGTTGATATTTTAACATGTTTCCTTAATGTGATTTGGAGTGGATCCCTGGGGGTTTTCTTTTATTAAAATGTTGCATTTGTGCAGATGTGTTATAGAGATATGAACATATTCTATAACAATAAATTAAAAATTTAATTTGATTTTTTTTAAATTTGAAGAAATGCAAATTTGTGTTAAAATAGCAGATAAAAAAGTTAATAAAAAGCAGCTTTGCAAATTTAGTAACTTCTTAGCTAGATTTTTCCATTTTGAATTTTGTTTAGTCTGAAAAACATTAATTTAGCAATTTTTATTTAACAAACATTATTTTAACTTTTTCAAAATTTTTTCTCTTCTTTTAATTTAAATTTAACATGGAATTGCTTTACATTAATAAACACAAACGGTTGTTTGTTTTATATAAAGCTAAGATCACACTATCGACGCAACGTTCCAATTTTCGTTGCATATCATGTGCCGACAATGTGAACGCACGTAATTTTTTAAATAAAAGGCAATCTGCGCCAAAATCGTGCTAACTTTAGACAATTAAAAGCATCCCTGATGTACCGATAATGTGAACACTCTTAAGCAAAATGTTACAAATGCGCCGCTTTTTATCGGCCACTTGTGCTCCGATCTAAGTGGACAATCAGCGCCGATACACAATTAAAACATCAACGTGAAAACAATGTATTTATAGGAATTATTCAGAAAATTCACTATACACTTTAATTTACCTTTTATAGGATATGTTGTTAAGGGCCAAATACACTTGTCAAATGCTTGTCCAGCGCGCGAATTCACTGTGTACGTGAGCTTGACGCAATATTCGCCGTCATATCTAAATTTTTTGATTTTTCATCAAGCGTTGTCGGTGGCACACATACAAACACATTTTTACTAATACTACCACAATGCTTGATGAGTATTTTGATCAATGTATTTGGGCCTTTAAAGCTTACTAGTTAAGAAATTTTGGTAAAATAAACTTTTTATAGGAAACTTTTCCTAAATTTTGTTTCATAGGAAATTTTTTTTTATTGGAAATTTTTTTAAAATTTACTCTTTATTATTAGGGCAACAAAAAAAAAAGCGAATTCTTATTTTTTGAAGGATCTTTTGCCGAAAACTTGTATTTTAATCAGAGCTCCAAAAAAAATTATTTATTGATTTTAAAAACTTTTATTTTTTTATACAATTTTGAATTTTTTGAAGAACTTTATTTTAATATGGAAATTTAAAAAATATGTCACTCAAAAATATAAAAATATGCAAAAATATGCATTTAAAACCAAAAAATGCAAATATATGCATTTTCACCAAAATATGCAAAAACAAATAATTGGTCGACATCGATCTTAGACTATCGACAAAAAACATGCATTTCCATGGAAATCGCATCCCTATACATTATACAATTATCATCATAGAAATTAAGGTTAGTTAATAAATAGAAATTGTTAAAAATAAAGCTAAAGTTTGAACAATTTACTGGTCACGCTTTTTTGGATTTTATCGTCAAATATTTGTTAGGTCTGAAAATACCTTAAAGGCTCAGTTAGTCTTTACTTTCTGGTTCTGTTCTGTTCCGTGCCGTTCTGTTACGAATTTGTACTAGTTACTTTTTCTGTAGCAACTTATCAGCCATTTATGACAAATTTATTAGTTTTACACCGTCCATTGTTTTATTTCAATAACTTAAATGCACATACATACATAGATTTGAAGAAATTAAATTTTATGAATTCTTAAAATCATAAATTGTTTATTTCAATATAAATATGTATATGGGCATTTCCCCAGAATGGTCTACCAGGATGAAAAAATAAAATGTTGATTATCATCGTCTTTTATTGTTTATTATTATAAAAAAAATCTTTGTTGTAATAAAAGAATGGTTTCATAGCATAGCTCAGCTGTGTACTTGAGGAAATTGCACTGGAAACTGTAAAATTTTATATTTTCTTATATTTTCTACTTCTAAAGACATTTTTATACACTTATTTTACATGCAAAAAATATGTTATGTTTACACTCTTTCTTCATAATCTCTCCATTACAATCAATTGTAAATTGAGTATTAAGTTGCTTGTTAAGGAAATTTAAGGATATTTATGGGAAAATGGATGGTGATAATAATAAAAAAAAACATATGGAAAAATCGTACGTTCGCGACCGGTGCATAAGCCAATTAAACAAAAACCAAGAGAGACATTTTGTAAGTACTGGATCGAGACCTACATTAATACACTTTTAAAATAAATTAATCACTTTTGAATATTCCGTTCCATTACGCAGATTTTTACATTTCACTTCTGTCATCCAAAGTTGACTTCTATTTTGCGTACGTTCGTGACCACATGTTTATAACTATCATTATGAAAATTTAAACTCGAATAAATCGATATTTTGCACTCAACAAAGAGCTACCCAAATACTATCGAATCGCAAGAAAAAATTCGAGGAAAAGTTTCGTTTTCTATATTTTTTGCACACCAAAGCGTACGAACGTACGTTCGCGACCCCAGGAAATGCCCATATTTTATTATTTATTTTGCTGTCACTTACAATTACTTAACAAGTTTTTGATTTTAACAAACTGAACCGCAACAGAACAGAAAAAGTAATCAATTTCACAGGTTTTTTAATAACAAAAACAAATCAGCTGATTCGTAACAGAACAGAAAGTAAAGACTAACTGAGCCTTAAGTCATAGCTATGTATTTTGTTGGTTCCTTACCGTCGGAAATTGTTTTGTTTTCATTCAAATTAACTTTTTATTACAAAAACTAATTTAATTTTTGTATTTGTATGTATTTGAATTAAAACCGGTTAGCCGGTTATTTTTAAAATGCTTAACCGAAAACCGGTTTTTTTTAAATAGCAGCTATTCGGAATATTCGAAACACGGTTTTTTGAAAAAAAGTCGAATAATCGATCTCCCTAGTTGTGACTCACAATAAACATCGTGCACCACACACAGAAAAAAATACCAATGTAAAATTAACATGGAAAAATGTTGATTGAGAATCATAGTAAATTTCTGCAAAAGAATGCCCTTTATTTAAATTTATCATTATTTAATATTAATTTTAAATAAAATAACCTTAAAACGTTTATTAAATATTATTCACTGTTAAAATAAAAAAAAAAAATATATTAAAATATAAATAAATATGGATTCAATATTGAATCCATAAAAACCTATTTTAAATTAAAATCAAAAGTTTATCTTGTTAAATTAACATGCATACATACTTCAGTATGTACATTTTTTTATTTTCATGTTTAAAATATGCTATAAAAAGAAGACAATTCCCGTATTCTTTTAATTAAAATTATTTAGTTAAATAGTAAATCAAGTTTTCAAAGTAGAATGATGACGAAAACCATATCGGGCCATTCTGCTGATGCTTATGTTAACAAAGGAGAATACAAAATAAGTGAAGTGTAAGTAAGTGTTTTGAATTATTCTTAAATAAATGCATATGTTGTCTCTGAAGCTTCTTCACACTGTCACATCACATTCAAACCAATTTGATTCTACATGAAATTCACGTTGTTTCAACTTGAAATAACTTTCATTCAACGTGATTCGAATTGTAATTTCAATATAAATTACATTTTACACTAAATTTACTGCAATGTTAAATTAACATGAATTATAGTTTTTTAAAAGAAAAAAATGTTGTTCGCAAGTTATTGTAAAATCAGGTTGAATTAACATGAAAACCGTATGAAGCAAAATCACCACCAAAAAATTTTAAATCAACCTTGTTTTCTACGTTTTTAACTTGATTTTTTTCTGTGTGCACCCTTTATATTGAGTATTATTGAGTAATAAAAAGTAGTAGAATATGATAGCACTAGTGAAGGGTACAAAAACCCCTTTTTACCAAAAGCATATTTTTTTAAGCAAAAAAATGTTTAGTATTATTAAAAACTCTTAATCACTCTTTGTTTTAAAAACATCTTCTCTTTAATAATTTTTAACAAAATAACCAGTTTTTCAAAATTACTCTTATTATAAAATCACAAAACACTTAAGTTCAAAAAAGTATTGTTTTTTAAAAAAAAATATAGAAATAATACAATTTCTTTAAACATATTTTCAACAATATTCAATTTATTTTATACCCCAAATTGTTTCCATGTGGTTTGCATAAAATTTTAAATCTAAGTACTTTTTATGCTTAAAAAACATTTAGTTACAACTTAACTCTTAACAAGAATTTACTTAATTTTTTTATTTTTCCAAAAACTTGACCACACGACTTAAATGCAATTATTGTTGAAAAAAGTATGATTATAACAAAAAAAAACTTATCCAGAAGACCTCCTTCTACTCTCTCCTATAACGATTATACGATTACATTTTTCCTTTTAAACTAAATAGAATATTTTTTTTTTTTTTTTTTTGGTTCCTTTTATTTAATTTAGCTTAGAAAATCTAACAAAATCTAACAAAATCTTAACAATATGTCTGCATTTTATTTAATTTTCTTATTCAATTATTTCTATAGAAATTTGTTACAATCACTGACCAAAAAATTGGCAAAAAAAAGAAAGATATTTTTGGTAAAAAGTCAAAATTCTCAAATCCCATAATTTGGCAACATAACGAGAATGTGTGTGTGTGTGTGTGTGTTACCAAAAACCACTCCTTTTGCATGCAACAAACCAGAATTACGGCAACAATTTTATTTGAGTAGAGATTGTAATAAAAATATCAAAACCACAGAGTTAGTTAGAAATAAAGGATGTAAATATATTTTAACAAAAGCCTACAAATACATACACATAGACACTTTTACTTGTAAGGGGTGTTTTTTTGAGGCGTAGATTTTTTAAAATAAAACCCAGCAAACTCAATGGAATAGCCAACATTTTTATTATCTAACAAATTCATTGGCATTCAGGGTTTAAAGATATTTTCTGGCATATGGCCTCCGCGACTGCACCTTTTGAACGTCATCCTGTCTACTGAATTTTGCACTACTTTTTTTGAGAATACCCGGTTTTATTTCCTCAAAAGTGTGTCGAGTGTTGGCTTCCCAACGGCCAATCGTTGCTGGTTTATCAGTATAGACCAGCAATTTGGAGTACCCCTACAATAAGTAGGATAAAGGTGACAAATCACACTAATTAGGTGGCCGATTCACAGGTCCATTTCATGAGAAAATTCGGTACGAAAAGGTTGGCTCAGCAAACTGATGGTTTCAAGAGCTGTGTGGCATGTTGCACAGTCTTGTTAAAAATATTTCTCCTCCAATTGATTTGCAATGAGATTGCGAATAAAAAAAATTAAGAATCATTTTCCTGTAGCGTTCGCCAATCACGGTTATATATGAACCGGTTTCGGATTTAAACCGCACCAAGCAATGATTTTTTCGGGATGTAATGGAGTCTGAAGTGACTCATGAAGATTGTGCTCTCTCCGATTCCAAATTCTGCTTCTTTACATACTCGTTAAGCCAGAAATAAGCCTTATCGCTGAAACCGATTTTACGATAAAAATCTAATTCAACTTCTAGTTGACTCTCAGCTCATTTTACGATTACACGACGCAATTGATGTTCCGCTGGCTTTAGTTCTTGCACCAGTTCGATCTTATGTGGATATAGGCCAAGATCTTTCCATAAAATTTTTCAAGAAAGGATAAGGGCATAGACCGAATTGCTGAGAACGGCGTCAGATCGATAAATTCAAGTCCTCTGATACACTCACATCTACAGCGGCGATGGCTTCTTCTGTTCGCACGATTTTGGATCATAGTTGGGGGTAGTGCACTAAATATTGATTTAAATCAGCAGTGCACTATCACTAAATAAAACTGCAAAGAAATTAGTTTGCACTCTTTTTTATCAGCTTTAGTGATAATTGTAATTTTTAAATACCACTAAAAAAATTTTAGTGATATTGCAAATTTTTTCACTATCACAAGCGCAGATTGGATGCAAAAATCTGCACTCCATTCAAATAGTGCAAAATTTGGACTTGCAATCAAAAAAGCTGCATACAAAATATTGTATCACTAAAATTTAAAAAATGTAACTTCGTATGTGCATGGTTTTTGATTTTTTTTTTTTTTTGGAGGAAAAGCATAAGCAAAGAACATTAAACAAAATGAAATTTTGTCAATAACGATATAATTAATGGCTTTAATCATGAAAAAACAATTTTTTTATTTTAATTTTAGTGCAACAATTTTAGGTGCACTCAAATGAGTGAAGAAAAAAAAGTTGCAATAAACTGATGATTGCTTTTTTTTAAATCAAACTATTTTTTTTGAGTGCAAAATTTTTTAACATCACTATCAATCATGTTTAGTGAGGCTGCAAATTTTCAATCCATCACTCAACATTAACAAAATGTTTGCAATATTTTTGCACTATCACCAAGTGTGAGTTTAAACTGCAAAATGAGTGCACTACCCCCATCTATGTTTTGGATAAATAATATCCAAAAGTGTAAATGTGGTCATGAATCAATCCATAGTGTTTCGCATTAGCTGTACAGATGGACAACTATGCGCACAGTAAACTTGACAAAGTATTCGCACTAGTTTTGGAAATAAATTTCCAGGATTTGTAAACGGTGTTTTGGTCTACGTCTTTGCACGGTGATTTGCCTAAGTACTCTGAAAAAAGTCAAATATTGGGATGATAGCTAATTTTACAATTATCCCTATCGGAGGTAGTAAACGTCTAAAAAAACACACTTTATTTGTTGAGAATTTACTTAAAACTTGTGTATATGTGTCTTGTAAGGTGTCTTATATTCAAATTGGTATTTTTAATAGAATTGAAGATGGTATTAATGAAGTACTTTTATTGGTACCCTTTCGTTTCAATCTTTGTCTTATCAAATGACCTCCAGATTATTTCTAAGGTACCTCAAGGCTCCGTTCTTTCTTCTACTTTACTTTACCCTTCACCAAAGGTAAAAGGGTATGAAAAAGTTTGTCATGCCGTTGGTTATTTCTACAGTATTGATGTTAGATCCTATAAAGTATATATATCGAAGTTGATTTAATGATATCTGTCTGTCCGTTGAAATGGGTGTTCCAAAGACCCCAAATATGATGGGGACTTGGTTGTTATACATTTACATCACATATAGTCCGGAATTTTTTGCTATTGCCAATTCAGCCTGATCGGTCCAAAAATGGCTGAGATATGAGCATAAAAACCACGACTGCCTCTAAATTTACCCGAAAATCCCTTGTTGTTGTTCTTTTTTCATTTTATTTTTATTAATTTCTGGAGAACGTAAGAGCCAAAGTTTCCAAATTAGATACAAACCTCTCAGTTATTAATACACAACATCCGACACTCCCCATACAAAGACATTAAAGCTTCCTGTATATCTGGAGAACGGCCAGAGCCAAAGTTTCCAAATTAGTTAGACATAATCCGACATAATGTGGGAAGGATTTGACAAGTGGGCGTGGCACAAAGTTGAATTATTTATATTTAAAAAACGGTATGTATAGAAGTTTATGTTATTTTTGCACCATGGTGAAGGGTATATAAGATTCAGCATGACCGAAAATAGCACTCTTACTTGTTTTTATTTTTCTTTATAATCGTTTAAGTAAAATTTTGAGTATTTGCTACATATATTCATTCAATTGTAGGGCATGCCTTTCGAAATTAGGTCCAAGTGGCAAGTTATGCACTTAGCAAAGATCTTGTTCAATACCTGGGTCGAGTTGTGCTACTAGAGTCGATTTTGGCACATTAAAGACCCTCTACTGTTTACTTAGGCACAGACCTACGACAGCAAATGCTGCTTTTCTCTGTAACCATTAATTATATAAATGTAAGGGATAAAATAAAATTTGTCCCTCTTCTCCGAAAAAAAACCTTAAATTTTGTTTCTAGGCCTCAAACTTTCTTGTATAAACCCAAAGCTTATAAGTTAGACAATAAATATTTGAAAAGTGGAGGAGCATTACTTAAAAAAAATCTATAAAACCCTTGAAATACAAACATTACTATTTAACACTAAATCGCAAAAATTATAAAAGAAATATCTAAAAACGCAAAATCGCAAAATTTGCAAACGAATAAAAAAAAATCGCTTATATTGCATCAGTGGCGAATTCAAAAATGTTCACTCTTTTCATATAAAACAAATTTATTACATCCTTCACAACAGGTGAAAAGGGAATTTATTAGTTTTGTCATTCCGTTTATAATTTCTACAATATTGATCTAAGATCTTATGGAGAATACTTATATATTCTGGGTGCTTATGAGTAGCGAAGTTAATTATATCATGTCTGTCTGTCCGTTTGTGCATCTGTCCGTATTTATATTGAAATGGGGTTTCCGAAGAACCCAGAAATAATGAGGACTAGGTCGTTATAGGTTCATATTGCATATGCTCCGTTAAAGTTTTCTATTGAAATTCAGCCAGATCGGTCCATAAACGACTTAGATATGAGCAAAAAACCACGAATGTCTCTTATTTTTACCTATCAAACTCATTGCTATTTTTGTTATTGTTGAATTGAGTCTGGAATATTTTTGCATTTTTTTTCACATAAAAAATACATACAAAATTTACCGCTTAAAAAGAGAAATGCGTTTCATCGAAAAATGTACTCAACATATTTTTTTTAATTCTGTCTAAGAATATGCATTAGGGGGTGAGCGGTAGGGCGAAGGGTGTAAAGGGAATATAGCAGTTGTTTTTTTAATAAAATATCTACAATCTTAAAGATTTCTTAAAATCGCTTAAACGAATAAAATAGATAACGTCCTTAAAGTACTTTTCCAAATATTTTTAAAACAAAAAAATCAAGTTGCCATCCCTGATTTATAGTAGAAGTAAATTTGTTACCATTTTAATATTTACAATTGTTTCTTATATATGTATATACATATTATAAACATGTATGCATGTATGTGTTTTTCTAAAAGAAATATTCAAAATTCAAAACTAAATTCAATTGAGCTTAAATAAATGACCACATGGCCAGTTATGTTGGCAAGCCTTTTCCTGTTTCCGTCTTCTGCATTTATAAAACCCTTTTACATACAGACACACACACACACTCACACACGCCTTTGCAAATAAACACTTACTTTTACAAACATTTAAAACACGCTTAGACATACACACATTTTAATACATTTTATGTGCTACAACACCAACATTCTCATACATTTCATTGTACAAATGTATGATGACGGCCCTATCAAGAGCTTAAGAGCAACAAATTCATACAAATGGTGAATCTAAATGGAACTAGTGAGTGTGGAAAGGGTGTAAGTGTAAGAAGAAAAGGTGCTGCATTTTAAACAATCAGCATGCCAGGGATTTCCTACTCAACACGAGTACAATTTAACATGCTGACAAATTGGAAAAAATGTGCAAATAAAATATTTTATAAATTCATAAAGACAAGAAAGAAAAACCACCGAAAGCCAACAAGGAGTGTCAAAGGCAGCAACCGAAAAAAAATGAGAAGACACAAAATATTACTGATAGTGCCTAGATTTTATTGCTTGACCATTTTTGGAAAACTTTTGAGTAGGAAAAAAACATTATACACTTAAAAAAAATAATTATGATAGTAAAACGGCCAATTTATTTAAATTCAAATCGATTTTCAACAAACAGAAACTTGATATCGATTTGAAAATGGTATTTGAATACAATTTTGAATTAAAATATTAACTAAATAACAAAATATCTAAGTTAAATTTTTCGTTTGAAATAAAATAATTTAAACTTGTAGAATTGTTGTTGCGAATTGTCAAAACCTGCGTTTTATCGTTTGCGCGACAAATTCAATGGACGTGTTATCTCACGTAATAGCGATGCCAATTGGCCGCCAAGATCATGGATTTGACACCGTTGGACTTCTCTATTTGAAAGAAATGGCGTACGTCCATAAGCCAGCAACAATTCAAGAGCTGAAGGATAAGATAATTCGGCACATTAATGGCATAGAACCTCAATTATGCCTCAGCGTCATCGAAAATTTGGACCATAAGATGGAGGTGTTTGGCCGATAGTTTGTTCCATGCATACATACATAATTGACCCATACCAATATTATAAACTAAAAAGAAATGACAATAATTTCTTAAATAATTTGTGCTTTATTCAAAATCAACATCGGCCCTTAAAATTTGACCACCCTTTATCTTTACAAAGCTAAAATAACTTATTTAAATTTTTGTTTGTTTAAATAAATATGAACTGTTTTATTAAGAGTAAAACTTTGTCTTGTACTTGAAGAATTCCAATGCATTTTGAAAAAAATTATTTTTCGATCCCACTTTAATTCCAGATCAGATCAAAAATATTGGAAATTTATTTTGTTTTTTGAAATCCCATATTTTTTTGATAAAGTCTTGGATATTTTTTTTTTTTTTTTTTTTGATTTGTCGGGTTTCTCTAATTGACTTTTAATTTCCTCTGCAACGAAATGTAACACATATGTCAATCAAGTAACTTGTAGAAGTTTTGGATAAATCTTTTGTCGAAATCTTGAAAATCTTGTAATTAAAGCAAAGCCCTAAAAGAATTTATTTATTGATTTTAAAATTGTTTTTGGATAGTTTTTTTTTGTCTATATAAAAAAATGTTTATATACACTTTTTTTATAATATAAAAATTTAAAAAATCACTCAAAAATGTCAAAATATGCAAAACTATGCATTTAAAACCTAAATATGCAAAAATATGCATTTTCACCAAAATATGCAACAATATGCAAAAACAAATCGATGCCATTTTAACGCAAATTTAATGATTCGGAAAGAAAACTGGTCGACATCGTTCTTAGACTATCGACTAAAAATATGCATTTGCATGGAAATCGCATCCCTATTTATAACCAATGTAAACAGTTTTATATTTCTCTCTCTTCAAATTGATATATCGTGGCAACACTGCCAAGAATAAAAAATAAAAAACAAAACAAAAACCTTTTAATGTATATATTTTAAATGATATTGTGCCAAGTGCGTAAAACATTACTAATTTTTATTATTTTATTAAGTTTTTAATTAAACATAATTTTTTAATTTTTGAAGCCAATTGGTTGGCTTTAGGATAAATAAATAAGAAGCTCCACGGGAAATTGGTGTGTGACAAGAAGTAGATAAATTGTAGGCTAAATACCTCAAAACCATTTGAATTATTGACTATATACATATACATATAGGTACATCGATAAATAAACACTTTTCTAAGCAGATTTAACAACACCAAAAATGTTGTTTTGTTAAAAATAACAACTGGCGTTAAACTTCAGCAGATATCGTTAAAAGTGTAAGTGAATAGCAAAATGGTTAATATTGTGGTTAACATTTTAAAACGAAACGATTGTGGTTTAAAAAGCAAAGTGAATCGCACTACAGGTCTTTTGTTGTTTGTGCGAAAATTACCACTTCTTTAACACACAAACCAACTCACTCATGTTCAAAATACTGGAGCATATTCATAATAAGCTTCGCTCAGCCATAGTTTTGGTTCAGCTGCACTTTTTTCCAAATCGATGAAGTAAAGCAAAATCTGGGGTAAATGATGCTTTTCGAAACAAGAAAAATAAACCAATTTGTGGTTAACACTTCCCCGTTTAGTGTTAAAAATAAATGATCGAATTATGTTATTTTTTTTTTTTTTCTTATAAGAAATCTACTATATCATTTTGTTGATATTATCCACGAGATTTGACTCAGCCAACCGCATCGTGATTATCACTCCCGGTTTTCCAATTTCATGCGCTGAATTAGAAAATTTACAAATTAAATTCGCTAAGATAAAAAGTACTTAATTATATTTCACTTAAATCGTTTGTCGTTCTTGTTTAACCAAATACTTTCTCTGAATTTTTTTGAGTGTAGTTTGAAACAATTTTATTAGTTGGATAAATTCCAAGTGGTATTTATGTTCCTTCTTTTGTGTCAAAAAGTTGCCTTTTTTGCACGAATGACCCTTTTTATTTTATGTCCTTCAATTATGATAAAGAAAAGCTTTGAAATAATAAAATGAGTTTTGTGCTTAAGCCTACAAATTTCAATAAAATATTTTTTTTAATACACATTTTAGTTAGACAGCTAATTTTGTTTTTGCTTTTGTTGGGTCAAAGGTGTTTAAAGGGTTGGTCAAAATACATTTCATTGATGTATTTACAATATAAAATACATTTTAGTTGTCTATTTAAAACACGAAATAAAAATACTTTTTGTTTATTTTAAATCAATACTAAATTTAAAATTTTCAGTAGAAGCAAAAGAATTTTTAATTTAATATTAAAATCATATGGAAAACCATTTTAAGCCAACATTTTTGTTACCAAAAAGAAGAAAAAATAGCACGATAGTTTAAGATATAAATACAAAGAGTCGATTTATTTCCAAAAAATTAAAAAAAAAATAAGAATTTTGACTTGGTATCCATTTTATGATCGAGTTCGATATGTTTATTTGGAAGGCTCAGAGCTGAACCGTATGATTTCTATGTTATTTAAAATACAACATACGAAAAACATTTGGAAATACTGCCCAACCCTGGGTGTTTGCCAATCATGTTTAAATCAGAATTAAGATTTTTAAATTTACAATGATTCGTATCTAAAAAACAAAAAAAAAAAAAGCATTCGTATCTACTTGATTCAACGGAATTTTAATTAAATGATTATGATCGATCATGTAATTAATTTGTAGAACGTCTCTATATATAAAATTCTCGTGTCACGATGTTTGTTTATTGAATTGAGCTGCTCCGAAACGGCTTGACCGCTCCCCCTTCCTATATCTTCTTAACTTATCAACCAGTTTTCTTAAAATTTGGCATGCAGATACTGTAACATCTGAAAGAAAATAGGGAATAGAGCGTAAAATAGGGTAAGAAGGGTAAAACCTCGCCCTCCCTATATCTTCTTAACTAATCAACCGATTTTCTTGAAATTTGCCAGGCAAATAGTGGCAAGAACTAGCGAGTAAGGCGTGAAATATGGCAAGAGGGGTAAAAGCTCCCCCTCCCTTTATCTTTTTAACTAATCAACCAGTTTTCTAAAAATTTGTAATGCAGACACTGTAACATCTGAAAGAAATAAGTTACATGGCAAAACAACGTTTGCCGGGTCAGCTAGTTTTTAAATAAATATTTTATTAATTTCTTATACGAGAACAAAAAAACACGAAACAGCAGCAGACATAAAATAGAAAAAAAGATCTGGTGAATTTAATAGAAAAATAAGTTTTTTTAATTCCTTTAAAAATAAAAATACTCGTAAGCAGTACAAAACTTTAATCAAATCTATTAAATGTGCGCATAACTGACATTAAAGTTCAAACGTAAAAAAGCTCTTTAAAGAAAATTTAGTAAAAAAGTTTTTGTTGAAATGTCTTGAAAAGCCTTGAATGCCCGTTTTGTTCGTTGATTTTGAGCGGATTTTTTTAAACGCCTAAAAATGGGTCCTAACAATTTAAAAAAAGAAAAAATTCCGGTTTTTTCACTGGAAGATAATTCATCTTCTTTATTTGCTTTAATAACTTTCATTATTAACACAGTACCTCAACAAGTGTTTATTTGCCAACGAATAATATAATCGAAAAACACAAAAGAACATATCGTCGCGTATGTTTCATCAAGAAATTTGAAATTTACTTTTGACTGATTTTTGTTCCTTTTATTAAACTACATACATGTTCACAAAAAATTTAAGAGCCCTGCGATCAAAAATTGCGAATTTATTTAAACGCCAATTACCCCTTGTTGTTACTGATTTTGTAAAGTTTTTTGCTTTTCCCGTAAGCTTATAAAAAGTGCTGTTACCTTATTTTGTTATTGTTGTTATTTACGAACTCATTAAAAAAATTTGCCCTTAATTTATTTTTTTAGAACTAACTATTATTTACTTGGCTTTCTTTTCATAAATCCTTTTCAGTGTTTCAGTGAACTACATTTTAATTCAATAAAACCACTGGTAGGTTTTTTTCAGTGTTTATATGACTTGTATTGTTTTCTTCATCAATAGCGTAATTTTTTATGAAATTGATTTATTCAAGCTTTAATGACTTGAATAAAACAGATATAAAGCTGTTATATTGTTGAAAACAGCTTGGATTGAGTAAACTTAAACTAGAACAAGACCTCCAAATTGTGCAAATTTAATTCGAAAGTTGTGATCCATTTTACATGAATAACTTATTCGATTATTTCTAGAATAGGTCTGATTGGAACGTTCCAGAGAATAACTGGCGGCCAAATAGGCAATAAGTTGCTTCTTCGATTGTTTCGAACACAAATTAGAATTTTTCCCTAATATAAATCACCACAATATACATGCATCGAAATATTAATTTATGTACTTATTTTCTTAAATAATAACTTTTCTTAACGAACGTAAAAAAAACAGCCATTTAGTTCTATCTGATTTAAATATTTTTAAATGTTTTGTTTTACTTCAAAAATTGCCAAGGTTTAAACATTTTAAGATTTTATATCATACTGGTGGCACTTAGCCTGCTTCTTTGTAAGCGGCTCCTTTGCTTTCGTGGACATATTTATTAGCTTTCATTTATGTTTGCAAGTTTTTACAAAAAAGTGCCAACATTTTTCATCTTATAGGTTCTTATTCAATGAGGATCATGCACCTATAATTATTATATTTCTAACTTCAATATTGAAAAAATACAAAAATTACTGCATGTAGAAAGGACAAGTAGAAAAAAAAATTAATTTCCCGTGTTTCCTAATTTTGATAATCTTTTCTCCCCATTTAAATATCAAAAATTCCAATATTGTAGTGGGAGTCCATAATTTAATACGTTTGTATATGTCAATGAATGGGAAAAAATGTTTCGTAAAAAAGTACAAACAACACGTACGAGTAAGAGTGCTATATTCTATGCTATACTAATCTTATATACCCTTCACCATGATGAGATAAGAACAAAAAGTTATATACATAAATCTGTGGTTTTCACGAATAATCGCGTAAGTCGGTTTTTACCGAAATTGAGATAATGATGTCAAAGTGCTACATTTTGCATTAGGTTTTTATAAGTATTAAGCTTTTTAGAATATAATGTAGTATTATTAATTTTTTTCTGCTAAAAACAACTTAAGTTAACTGTTTAATAAAATATTTTGCTATTATAACGATTTATGTCGACATACATCGCCAAAAATTGTAAAATTGCTGAATATGTTTCCAAATAAAAAGCATATGTGATGTTATGTTGTTATTCGTGCAAAAAATATGAAAGTATTTTTTGAAAATTTTTCTATTAATAACAACTTATATGTACATGTGCGTTTATTATTGACTTCTTTAGTTGCAACAACAGCAGATGAGCGGTTGTTTGTAATTTTAAGTCCATACGTTGTGTTATAAGTATCAAAAACTCTGAATATGTCGCCAACTTGTGTGCTAAAAATAACAACGTAAGTCGTCATGTGTGATTAAAATGATAACATTTATTTTCACAAAAAAGAACTAATGTGGAGATATGATGTTATATTGCACACACTTAATGAGTCAATCAAACATATGCATTTTTAATCCTTTTACAGATTGTGATCCTGTGAGGATTTTTTCATGAAAACTATGTATAATACGTAGAAAGTCACTGTTAAGAGGATAGTAAAGAAAAAAGTTAAAAAAAGCCGCAATTGAAAAAAATAATTGTTTTTGCTCTCCTGAAAAGTTTGGTTTTATAACTTACGCGATTATTCGTGAAAACCACAGAAATAACGTTCTTTAGATAGGTATAAATAAATATTAATTGAGCCACGCCAACTTTTCATTTCGCCATGCCGAAGAATATAAAAAAAAACAAAAAATTAATATATATGTACCTAAGCTCGTTTCCTCTTTTGCCAAAGTTGATGTTTAAAATTCGTTTTATAATCTTAAAATCGTTTTTTAGAACATAAAAAATTAAATAAAAAAAATTCTTTTTGGGATTCGAACTGGCACTATCATCATTCTCAGAAGATAACTTAACAACTCGGCTACGAATGCTTTTACTGAAGAAGCGTTAGATTAAATATATTGAGTCTATGAGTTTGTTTCTTTATTTGAGCGGCATATCATATGTATGCATTAATGTGTATGTGTATGCGTAAAATTAAACACATTACAAAAAAATCCACCACTTGTAGTGAAGAGTATAAAAAAAACAACAAAAAAAACCACATTACCAACACTGCATTACCATAGCCACTGTATGACCGTAGAAACCAAAATTGAATTGGTTTGTATGGTATGTTTATATCGTTTTGGTAATACAGTGTTGGTATGGTAATGTCACGTCTAATTGGACTTTAAAGGAAAAAATTTGAGGCAGTCGTGGCCATTTGTGAACCGATCTTGCTGAATTTCAATAGCAAACAATTCGGGACCATATCTGACATAAATGTAAAATAACCTGGCTCCCATCATATATGGGGTCTTCGGAAAATCCATTTCAACGGACAGACGGACAGACGGACATCGTTAAATCAACTTCGCTCCTCATAAGGACCCAGAATATATATACTTTATAGGGTCTAACATCAATATTATAGAAATTACAAACGGATTGACAAACTTATATATACCCTATTCACCACCTGTGGTGAAGGGTATAAAAAGAACTAAATTTATGTTAGTACTTTTTAGATGCGTTACAAATGTGACACAATTTTTTTTTTTTTTTTGTTAATTGCACAGAAAAAAATTATGAATTAAAAAAATTGTTTAAAAAGTATGTAAATTAAATTAATGTGATAATTTTTTGTTGAAAGAAAATTAAAAATACAATATAATAATATATTGTTTTGAAATAAATTTTGGATTAAAATATTAATTAAATAACAAAAAATCTAAGTTGAATTCTTCGTTTGAAATAAAATAATTTAAACTTGTTTTGATTGTTGTTGGGAATTGTCAAAACCTGCATTATATTTAATTAAATCAATTAACACATAGTTTGAAACGGCAAAGTTTTTTGATCAATTTTTTAATTAATATTAAAAATATCATTTATTGGAAAAAAATTATTAAAACTTTCAAATGTTTACAATTTTTAGTAATCTATATAATCATTTTGGTAATAGGTGCATAATTAACAAATTGTTTGCTTGATTCTTTGAATTTGGAATGAATTCGGTGATTAGAGACAATTTTTTAATTTTGTCTGTGTGATTTAAATAAATAGATGGACATGAATTTTATATGGTGAGTTCCCACTTTAAAGCAATACCCAGCAAAAACTTGGTAATGACTTGCAATTACTAAACAACGTACATTTCAATGCCTACTTCATACAATCTGCATTACATAGAAGTAGTTTAGTAATAGCTGACATATAATCTGATACATAAGAACTTGTTTATGAGTTGATTAAAGAAATTCATAATAATATGCATTGAAGGTTTTATTTATTCAAATCTAATACAAATTGATTTTAAATTTTTGTTCTTACAATTTGTTTTCAATGAAGAACAATTTGTAATAGATTTAAATATGAAAATTTAAATAATTCATTGATTTTGATATGTATTTAAAAAATTTAGAATTTTAATAAAAACTACACTACCCAATCAACCAAACGATATTATAAAGATATCGTCTAGGTGATATAAATTATAATATATGATGTGGATCTTGTATCATAAACGATAGTATTTAAATTGTACCTTTCCATGAAAATATCATATCGTTTTTGCAGTCATATCAATCTCTGGTTTATTGGTTATGAGTGTGTCTAACTAACGATTAAAATTTGCAAGTTTGTATTTGAAAAGTCGCTCACTATCGGCTGCTGTCATAAAAAATGTCGATACATATTATTCGATAACGACTGACAAAATCTCAAAAGTAAAAAATTCGAACGTACGAGTAAGTTTTCGATCGTAAACGACGGACAGAACTAGCCACCAAATTGGCAGTAAATAAAGTAGCCGTAATATTTATTTTAAAAGTATTTGTTTAATTTTACTATTGGTCTTTCGCCAAACAAGAAAAATTTTTTATTGGGAAGTGACAAAAAAAGTTCCTAAACACAGGTTTTACCCTTCTACCAAGAAAAGGGCTAAATTTCAAAATAGTTCCAGACACCTGTCTGCTTAATTTTTTGCTGAACAACGATTAGTTTTATTTTTGAAGCTAAGGAGTTATGAGGTTACTGAATTTTTTTTTTGCCACCTAAATATTCGAAATTCCAAAAATCCTTAGTGGATCAATTTGACGGGAAACCAACCTCCACTGCCAATTTCTAAGCTTCGGGCGTTTAGGCTGTGCGACAATAAATCAATCAGTGAGTCAGTCAATCAGTTGCGCGTTGCAATTTTATATATATAAATGATTTTTTTTTTTTCAAAGCTTAAGTTAAACAAAAACCAAAAAAATTCTTATCTTTTTTTACACTTCACCAATGCTAAAAGAGTATATAAGTTTGTCAATCCATTTGTATTTTCTACATTACCCAGCAAATACTTCGCTTACTTTTTCAAAATGAATAGCTTCTTTTACTCATTATTTAGTAGATTTTTTCTATAACTTTATTCTATAACAACTTCTATAACTACTTTTTTCTGGATGTATGTAGGTAAAAAAATAATGACTAACTTCTGAATGCGTTTGTTTTCGGACATCCCTTGTAAAATTCATTGGTTCTTTCAGCAGAATTGTGCTTTTAAGTTTTTCTGATTACTCAACACATTATTTTGTAGGCGAAGCTTTTACTGGGTGTTGATCGTAGACTTTATAGGTATATATTCTGGGTCCTAAAGAGTAGCGAATTTGAACGATGTCCTTCTATCTGTTGAAATGGGTTTTCCGATAAATGGCTGAGATATGAGCAAAAAAACACGACTTTTTTTTATTGAAACCAATGTTGTTGTGGTTTTTTTATATCAATCACCAAAAGTAACAAGGTTTAATATAATTACACATTACAAAGACATACATGTACAGTAAAGTTGATTTTACGATGTCCGTCTGTCCATCATTTTCTGTATATATGTAGAATGCAAGGAGCAAAAGTTTTTCAATAAGGTTTTAATTAGATTGAAGTGGGCGTGGCACTAAACAAGTTTTTGTATATCTAAATAACGGTATTTTTATAATATAATGTTCTTACCGCACCATGGTGAAGGGTATATAAGATTTGTCATAGCCGAATATAGCAATCTTACTTGTTAAATTTTGTATCAAAAGAAATTTTTAAACTAGTTTTTCTCACCCTAAAAAGTGTGTTAGTTGATCAATAGCTTTCTCAAATCAATATCCAATTGAAGTCTAAAAATATAAAAAAAGTTTTAAGGTTTGCAAAAGATTTGATAAACTATATTTTTCTTAAATCTTATTTTTATTTTTTTTTTTTTTTTTTTTTTAATTTAATTTCCTAAGCTAATCCCGTGAAGTTCTTCGCTTGTCTGCAGAAAAGAAACCAGTGTCTATAGCGGGAATCGAACCCGCAACGCCGGCTAGCCTACCGGGGCACAAATTTTCAAGGCGTTCGTACTTTAAGGTTGATAAGAGAAAAGGTGGGGTTATGTTTTCTCAAATCAACTTCACATTAAAATCGAATCGAAACTCAAAAATCTTTTAGGTATGAATATTATTTAAGAACTACGTAAATAATTTGCCTTTTTATTTGGATAACATATATAAAATATATGTAAAATAAATAATCTAAAAGAAAAATAAATATACTCCACATACATTTTTAAATTATTATGCTTGTTTTAAATATCTTGCACTCAGTATGGTATGATGTATGCAGACATTAGAAAGAGTAGACGATAAAAATACTTTTAGAATATTAGTGTTATACTCTTGACGGTAGAAGTTGTTATTAAGATGCAAAATGTAATGCATATATGAGTATGTGTGCATCTGTTAATGGCATTTTATGCACACAATGCACAAAACAATTTAACACAAATACCTTTTAGTCATATGCTAATGATGGCCTTTTAAATGTGCTAATAGACCCATGAATAAACAAAGGCAAAACCGTGTTTGCTGTTGTTTTGCTACACTTTGTATCTTTACATGGGGTTTACCTTAAAGACCGACAGAAAAAGATTATAAAGAAAGAAAGGGAGATAATAAAAATAATTTAAATAGAAAGAAAACCCTGAACACTTTCATCCTAAAAAATACTGAGCATGAAGGTGAAAATTTAAATGTTTTAAATTTACCTTATTTCTATGGTGTGACTTAGGATTTTAATCACAAATATAGTAATTATTTTTTTTTTGGTAACTTGTTTTATTTCCTTCAAACTTCTTGAAGGTTTTTTTTTTTTGATGTGCTCGAAAAACTGAGTGCTATTCATATAAATTTTACTACACGTTCAATCGCTTGTGTTGTGAAAACAACACATTGTTTTGAGGCTTAATTTTGAAAATCCATTATAATTAATAAATAAATATAAAAATTATGACTTCAATTTAAATCATCATTAGATAAAAATTAGTTTGACCTTAAAGCCTAAAACAAATTACTTAATTGAATAATAATCAAAAATAAATCAGTCTTCTTTTTAATGCCCAATAAACCTTTTTTGTTTTCTTCTACAGACAGAATAACTGAATAACTTTTTAAATCCCTTTTATCCCTGCTTAAATCTGAAAACGGCAACGATAAAAAGGAAGAAAAACACAACAACAAAAATAAACAAACTTTTCTAAAATTAGTTTTTCTTAAGCACATAAATGTCAAAAAACAAATCAACCCTGGCGTATGATTGATTTACAAAATTAAAATAACTCATCCGTAAGCCTCGGGCTCTCCATGCAGTGATGCCAGTAAAAAATATAACAAAATCCCTACTTGTCTAAAAAAAATCCTTTTTTCGCTACAACCAAAAAAAAATTTCCTACACTTTTCCCTACGTTAAAAAGTTATTATTTTTAGCAACAGGCAAACAAGAAAATATTTTGTTAACATTTTGTAAATATTATATTTAAAGCATTTATTAAAATTTTTAATTAAAGCATTTATTAACAACAAGAAAAAAAACTAAAATAAATATGTAAAGCATACACACATATAAAAATTCAATATCAAAATTATAAAAATAAAAAAATTTTCTGTTAAAAATATTTCCATAATTTTAAAAGTTTTAATAAAATATTTTTTAAAAATGCGAAATTATATGATTTTATTTCTCTTAGTCTTAAAGGTGTGTTTTTTTTCTCTCGGTACAAAATTAATTTCTATGTAGAAATTTCATTCATTATCAGTGTGAGTGCGAATGCAAAAAGCAAAAAGAAGCGAATAGTTCGCAAATGCGAACCTGAAAATTCGCCGCCCCCTAATATATACGTACATACATAGTTTTTGCTTTTGTTGAAGGTTGACAGGCTGTTCGGACTCATAGTAGAGAGTTTCTATTAAAAAATACTACATTTGTTCTTAAATGGTATTGTATATGAAAAATTTCAAGTTTTAAATGAAAATAATACGAATATTTACGAATTTTTGCGCAATATATTAAAAATTAAATAATATTTTGAAAAGCCCCTACATTTGCCTTAAAATAAAAAATCTGTCCTTTTTCCCTACGCTTAAAATTTTTCGAAAAAATCCCTACAAATAGGGAAAATTCCCTACTATTGGCATCACTGTCTCCATGCCACCAAAAAAACACACACACACACAAATTTAAGCACAAGAGACAATTTTATCTGGTTGTTACGATAAAAATGGCACAACATTTTCAAAATTCTTTTAATAAAAGTCTTTTTAATAGAGCGACAGAGAGAGAGAGAGATAGAATAAGGTTATTACTTATAGAATGAGAACATGTATGTCATTTACATACATATACACACATACCACAGGCCATGCACCATTCCATTTAAACTCACATTCAAATCATTGATAAATTTCCAAACTCTATACTGCAGTGTCGCTGTTACAAGCAAATATTGAAGAGAAGTGTAGTCGACAAATTAACGTAAGTATATGCTTTACTAAAGAGAAAGTACTGGTATTATGAAAAATACACACAGAAACGAGAGTGGGAACAAGAAATACACATCTTCTAAATTTGTGTTAATGTAAGTTTGGAAGATGTACATATGTATGAAATATTTTGTATGTTTATTTTATTGATAAAATTGTAACAACAATTATTTGCATGTGTACGCCGTCATACATCGCAAATTCTTTTTAAGTGTTCGACTGCAAGAGGAATGTTTCAAACACTGTATTAAAAAAATTTTGGAAGAAATAAGTACTGTATGGAGTGTATTTCTTTGAGAACTTGTACCCCCACAACACTATTAACACTGTTCATTGAACAGTACCGTGACATTGTGAATGTAAACAAACGTTTTGTACATACATTGGATTTAGGTTGCGTGCTTGATTTTCAAATACATTTATGCACGCCTTTTATACATACACACCTAGAGAAAAGATATGGTTTGATATGGTTATGGTATCTTTCATAATATTTTTTGCCTAATCATAATATGTGCAAATCACAACCACGCACATTTTTATTGCAACAATACATTTTTGACTTATAACCAAACAAAACAAAATCGTAGGCAACCATTAAATACTTGTAGTGACCACATGATGAACTTATTAATCGATAATATGGTTGCGTTCATCATAATATGTTTCCAGTAACCATCATATGTATGAAAATGTTCCCTTAAAAATAGTTAAGTTATTCATGACGATATGCAAACAAACTTTTGCTCTGCGTGCACCAACAAGCTAAAAAACCTCATCTTATTTTTCTCTATGATAACAGAAGGAAAACTGAAATGAAATAAATTGCAAAGTAAGCGGATATCCTTTAGAACAAATATGTATGTAATAAAAAATAGCTCTCAACAAAATTTTCAAAACAGCAACATGTATGCTTCTTTTTACCAATGGCAATAAATGTCAAAGAGTAGTATTGTTAGGTATCTTCAAAAGTATTTAAATAAATTTTTAATGGTTACAAAGAACAAAGAATTTTTTTTTTTATTGTAAACTTTTTTATATTTTAAGTAGCTGTTTGCGCTGCTCGACATTTTTTAAATAAAAATCAAAAATTAAATACTGGAGAATTTTGTTAATAACTTGACCCCTGCACTATCTACTGGGTCAAAATCAAGGACTCTAAATAATAATTATGATCATTTTTCAGGTACCAAAAAATTGACCACTTTTAAGAAATATTATATAAAAATTGCTTTTAGTTATTATGTGTAATGAAAATAAATATTTGTTAAACATAACTATTATATCCAATTAATAACTTTTTACATTGGATCATAACTATTATGATCGATAAATGTTTATTTCTCTTACAGATAACTTTTACTTAAGATTTTATTGTTTTTTATACGATAATAAATATTTTGAATATTTTCTTGATATTAATTGTTTTATTTTTGCAGAATATGCATGTGCATATATACATATATATATATTAAAATGAGTTATAGCAGTTATGTTATTTCTTATTCATAACTATTAAAAATAATTAGTAATATATCCATCGAATAGTAATAGTTATGTTTTAGAAATACTTTTATTTGTTACCCATAATAGTTATCTTCAATTTTTTAAAATAAAAATTAGAAATAATAATTATTCAACATTTTTTATTTTTCGAATTTATTCTATGAGCTAAATTTCAGTTATTTATTTAGCTTATAGAATAAATTCGAAAAATAAAAAATGTTGAATATAATATAAAGTAACCTACGAAAAGAAATAATTCCCAGTTTCTATTTGTTAATAATAATTATTCTTAATGAATAAAATATTAATTTATTCGTAATAATTATTCGCAATTTTTATCGAATAAAAGTTATAACTATTAAGTCCTTGGTCAAAATTTTAATAATAAAAAAAAATTAAATATCACGATAACAGCGCCAACTATCGGGATTAAACTTAAGAGAAACCTGGCTTCATAGTAAACTATTGTCCAAGTTTGGTGTCTATCAGTCCACCGGTTCTTGAGTTTTAAAAACACATACACAGCACAAACGTTTTATATACATATATGGAGGTTTTCATGTCAAGTCAAATCGATGTCTTCCGATTTCGATGAAATTTTCACCCAGCTTAGTCATTGTAGCTTAGACACAAATTTTCAACAAGATCGGTATAAAAGTTTCTGATTTAGAGGCGGTCAAAGTTTGAAATTTTGGACACACAGGTGTTCTTTCTCGTCCATGTAACTTATTACCCCTATTGGTGTAAGCAAAATTTGTCCTAAGTAGCTTAGATAGCTATTTGATCAATCTTTTGAAAAAAATTTTTTTTGTTTTTTTATAAAATTTAAAAAAAAAATTTTTTTGTATGCGATATTTTTTTTTTTTTTTTTTTTTGTTTTGCTCAAAAGAAAGCTTCTGTATTTTCCTTTAAGGTAGTTTTGGTCGCTTTTTGGGATGCGAGTGTTTTATGTATAAAAAAAAAAAAATTTCTAACTCTAGACGAAGGTTTGTAAATTTTTAGCATATGCAGTGTTCTTTCTCATCCCTGTAACTTATTACCTATTGGTGTTAGAACTAACTTAAAGGAAAAGACTTAAGCTTTTTTTTGAGCAAAAAAAAAACATTCCCGCTAAAATAAAAAAAAGTTTAAATTTTAAAAAAAAAAATTTTTTCAAAAGATTGATCAAATAGATTGATCCAAATCGGAAGACAAAAATTTAAAAATTGACATGAAATCCCCCATATGTATACACTGAACCAAAAATGTACCTAAATACTGCAAAATAGAGTGTAAAAATTAAGAAATGTAGGTCATTATACAACCTTCTAATTTGGTATTCAAGTCTACGGCACTTTTTCGTAAAAACCTAAAAATTTCGTAAATAGTTAATATGACTAAATTTTTCTTTTTTTTAACTTTAACACTTTCGTTATTTATGATCAACATGTTAGTTAAATCGATAACAAATTTAGTCATATTAAGTAACGATTTTAGTTAAATATTATTAATTTTGACGAATTTGTATTCATATTAACTAATAAATGTGGTTTTTTTTTAATAATTATTTTATTCAAATTGACGAAAAATTGTTTAAATTCACTAATAAATTTAGTTTTTATAAATAACTCTTTTATTTATATTGAAGAATTATTATTCGCTTCAACTACCCCCTTTTATTAATTTCTAAACCCCATTAGGAATTTACTTTTAATGCTAAAAATAGTGTTTTTTTTTATTTTGTTAACAATGAAAGAGTTAACATTATATATAAATTTTGTTTAATGTTTTCTTATTTAAAAAAATTTAGTGTTAAAAATTAAAAAAATCTATTAAACAAAAATTACAGATCTTGTTAACTCTTAATGTTTACGAAATAAAAAAAACTATTTTTAACATCAAAAGTAAATATATAAGTCTTTAATTTAAATAAAAACATAAGATTGTAAATTGACAAGGTAAAATAATTTATTATAAAAATTATATATAATTTAAATATGTTCATAGATACATATCTATATTACATGCATAATACTTATAAATACCAATAAAAACTTAAATTTAATTAATTCGTATAAAAAAAAAATAAAAATCAGGTTATAAATTTAAGTAAAAAAAAACTTGATAAGAATAATGACGCATCTACTATCGTTGATTTTATAAGACATTATTTTATTCAATTTTAATAAAATATTAGTTGTATTTAATAGCAATTCTTCACATATACAACTCCTTAATGTGTACCATTGTAAATATAAAGTTTTAAGAATTTTATTTATTTACAGTAAATTAAATTAGTTTATTTTACAAATATTTATTAAAATTTACAACCATTTAGTAAAAATAAACACATTAAAAAAAAAATTACACTTTTAACGAAAATTCTTCACATAAGCTAATATTTATTTCTAAATATTTTTCAAAAAATTCTTCTTCTTATTTTAACGAAATTTTAACAAATATTCATTAAAAACAACTTTTGTGAATAATTAAATTGACAAAAGTTAGTCAAATAAACGTATAAAGTATTTAAGAAAACAGGTTTCCTGATGAGCTGGCCTAAGCAACCAGTGAAATGCGCATAGAAGCTAGCTTTCCCTCAACAATAAATTTCAGTGTATTTATCAAATATGAAAAATTGGGAATTTAGCACGTCATACAGAAATCGTATTAATGATAAATTTTGTATTCCCGTAAATAACTTTGATAAAACATTCTAGGAGGATGTTAATTTAAATATTTTTTGTGTTGTTTCTAATACACTATTTTACTACTGGTTCACTACTGTTTTAACAAATTTTTTGCGCATTTAACAAATTTTTTGATATCATTTAAGCAAAATTTTATTCATATACACAGATTTTATTAAACTAAATTTTGAACGAAAGACATTGTGGTGATTTGAAGAATATTTGTGTATATAAATAAATTTGGTGCATATTTGAGAAAAAATTTAGTTGATTCAACTATTTTTTTAGTTGAGGGTTTACTAAATTTTTTAGTTAATGTTACCGCTGTTATTTGGTTCAGTGTAGATAAAATTGTTAGTACAGTAAAAAAAAAGATTGAACTAATGTATAAAACCAGATTTTAATTATATTAACGAAAAATTTTGTTAAAACAGCAAAATCGTTAATCATTTAAACTTTACAGTTCGTGGGTTAAACAATTTTTTTCATGCTGATCATCGAATTTAAAATCTGTTATATTGACAAAAAATTGTTACATGGGCAAAAAACTGTTATATTTATGCCTGTAATTTTTACAAACAGATATCGAGTAGTGTTCGTACCTAAGAGTTATCTTTACCTATCCGGTAACACTCTTTTGGTAATTTCAACGTTAATTTTGCCTACGTGAATTAACTATCGAAAATCGAAAGTGTAAAATACATAACACTTTAACCCGTAGATAAAAAATTGTTAAAATTGACAAAACCATAGATATCTATTTGTAGAAATTACGGGCAAAAGAAAACAAGTTTAAGTGCTATATTCGGCTGTGCCGAATCTTTGATACCCTCCACCGACAATTCGAATATTTCAGGAGTGGGCTCTATATGATATCTTAATTATTAATTTATCTTTAAAAAAATGGACGACGATATTATATTGTTGACCGACAATCAGAAAGTTTTATGCTTTCCTTTTTAGAAATATGAACTTGCTTGAGTGAAATATCCTGATTCGTAAAAGTTTTAGCCAAACTTAAATGATATTCAGGAGTGGAATTTATATCGGACCCATGGTAAATTACACTGGTTTACAGCCAAAAAATACCAAGAACGCCACGTGCCTAGATAAGTTAATTGGGACCTCCTGAACACGAAAAGCGCTGTAATTTTTTTTTTTCTAAGTACCGTTTTTTATATAACGGTACTTTTGTGTTTTTCGGTGTATGGTCCCACTTAAACCCTTGTGGAGCCCAACCAAAAAGTCCGATCATGATAAATGGCATATCTATCTGATAAGAAGTTGCTGAGTTTTGGCACCTCAAAGTTCAAAATTTGCCTATTTTTTACGTTTTTTTCAAAATTTTTCATTTTTACTTGGTTTTTTTTTTTTGGTTCATCACTTTCGGAGCCCAAGTTCGTGGGGAAAATATCCAAATGACTGAATAAGAAGTGTAATTTAGGTCATATTCGAACCTAAAAGTTAAAAAGAATAAATTATTCAGTCATTTGGTTTTTTCCCCCACGAACTTGGGCTTCGAAGAAATGAACAAGGTGAAAGATTTCACCAGGAAATGGAAGAAATCGAGAGACGTTACAAAGGCTGGTGGGATGAACAAATGATGGCGGACTATTGTTGGTTCCTCATTCGCGAAGATCCATCTGAAAAAAAACGCAAAAGTTCAAGACGCTCGTTATTTTAATTTAAATTTTTTGAATTTACGCCGAATATAGTGTGTGAGCAATGAAGATGAAAATAGTGTCGTTCCACAAAAACCTTAATAAAAACTTAATTTTTCATCCGATTTTTTTCAAATTACGCTTAAAATGTTTGTAATTAAATACACTATTTGATTTGAGATTTGAGAATAAAACATTCCAGATCTTTGCTATAACGTAGAAAAAAAACGAAATATAAATGAAAAATTTTGAAAAAAAACTTAAAAAATAGGCAAATTTTGAACTTTGAGGTGCCAAAACTCAGCAACTCAGCGGCATATCGACGGAAAAGGCATTCGATTGATTACCTTTCCAACATTATGCCATTTATCTCGATCGGACTTTTCGGTTGGGCTCCACAAGGGTTCAAGTGGGACCATACACCGAAAAACACAAAAGTACCGTTATCTAAAAAACGGTACTTAGAAAAAAAATTACAGCGTTTTTCGTGTTCAGGAGGTCCCAATTAACTTATCTGGGCATGTGGCGTTCTTGGTATTTTTCCAAATTAAAAATTTATAAAGCCGTGTTATCAATCATCCCAAAATTCTGTATAGTGATTTTTGGTATTAAAAAATATAAATTTTAATAAATAAATAAACAGTGAATTTCAGAAGGCTGCAAAATATGGGATCTGAGGTAAATTATGGACCGTATATAAAAAAAATTGCAGGACATTTTTTCTGGCCATATGAAGTAAGTTGGAAGTAATTTTACCGCAATACCTGTATCTTAAAAAGGGTTTTAGGCGTATTTAATTAATTTCCTAGAGTGGGCTTTATATGTGGCCTCTGGTAAATTATGGACCGATCTTCGCAAAATCTAACAGTTTGATTTCGTATAAAATGAATTTGTGCAAAATCTCATATCACTCCTTGAATTATTCCACCATTTTTGTTAGTTTTTGTAACAAAATTGTCAATTTTTAGGGTGGTGGTTCCACATTTTGATTCATATTTCTGAACCTACCAATTTTGCAGGATTTCAGTCCCAAACTACTTAGGATAACTACAAGCAATTTGACACCAAGTTTGTTTATTGCTTTTGAGTTTTTCGAAAGTGATCGTGTTTTCAACAAACGTACAGACAGACGGACATAGCTAAATCGACTTAGAACTCAAATACCCAGAATATATAAACTTTATGGAGTCTAAGATGTATAATAAAAAAGTTTCACACGGAATGACAAACTTACTTTACCGGCATTCACTCACCACCAGTGGTGGTGGAGGGTATAAAAATGGAATATTAACGAAACACATATCACACAGCGCGACAAATAATAGTGTTCAGTGATCGATCGATCAAAAAAAAATTATACGTGTCCCAGCATTTCGCTATGTCGGATCTACGATACGAGGTATATCGAAGAGAAGTAAGTAAATATCGTATAGGTGAAACTGTACTTTTTTGTGCCTTTTTAATGCACTTTGGCCAACTAAATATTCGAATATCGCAGTTTTGCTAAACAACTTACGAATAAATGCTGAAAAACAGATTTTTCCGAGTCCCACTTAAGGAACGCGTGTTTCCTTTATTAATTATTGAGCTTAACAACTTTGCTGAACATCACATTGCGATGTTCGGACAGTTAGATGGCCAAAATGCATCAAAAAGGCAAAAAAAGTTACTATTTCCCCATACAATACTTTAAATCAATATACATACATATATCGATTGCTAGACCTGAGCCAGCAAAACGCTGATACACTTATTACTTTTTTTGACCGACATAACTTTTCCCGGTTGCACAGTGTTATAAATCCAATGATTTGTTTTTAAGAAAAAAAAATAATAACAAAAATTTTTATTATGCCAACTTTTCGTCAATATAGCAAATAAACCAAAATTATTTACAACTAAACATTTTGTTAACATTGAACTTGTTAAAACTTATTCTTGTTCTTAATCTTATTAAGCTTTTCATAGTTTCACTAAAGTCTTATGTTATATTCATATTTATAACATTTTGTTAAATATTACTTTGTTGTAAAATTTGTTTATTTTTGTTTTATAAACGTAAAATTTTGTTTGTACAACCTTTTCAGTTAAACCTTTAATTTCTATGTTTAATTTAACTCTACATTTTATTTAAAACACCTGAAATGTTCTTCCTTAAGAGAATTATACTACCGTGAAAATGTTGTAAAAACAAACGTGAAAGACAATTTAGTTAAAGCGATTATTACGAGTAGTTGCCGTAGTACAATAGATAAAACTATTTTAAAAGGAAAATAAAACGAGCACGAGAAACATGAGACTCTTGAATACGCAGAATTACCTGCAATACAAACTTTTACAAATGGAATTTGCACCAGTAAAAACACACAGTTTCGTGGTGAATTTAAAGTTACACTTAGAGAAATAGCAGTAACATTGAAACCACAGATCAGAGGTTGGAACTGGAATAAAAGAACAAAGTAAACAAGAGAAAATAGATTTATGCTATGTTCATACAACGGTATAATTGATACCGTATAAACCACTCGTTTCGCTCTCTGAAACTAGAGAGCCAAACATGCTGTTCAAACGATTCATTCTTGTTTCATTTTGACATTTTTTTTTGTGCTGTTAGTGTGATATTATTTAAAAAAAATAATTAAAAGCTAAAAATATATTATTTATTACTTGATTAGTATTATTATTAAATTAAGCTTTAGGTCTCTTTTTTTATAAAAAATATTAATTTTATTTAATCCAATATTTCGGCACTTCGTTGTGTGCCTTCTTCAGGGTTTTTTTCTTGAATTTTTGAACAATTTTTAACAAATTTAACAAATTAAATAAATTAAACAAAATGTCATATAACAATTTTCAATTAAATACAAAAAAGGTTTTTCAATTCAAACCTAATCTATTACAGTATAAATACATTTTTAACTTCCGTTTCTATTTTTATAAATAAAATGCCCATAATTTTGTGCTGAACTTTCAGTATCTGACTTAAAATTAATTCGCGATATTGTCGGTACATTTATAATTTGCAACATTTCTAACATAAATCTGCGTTTATAATTATTCTCCCTATTTAAAACTGTTGTATTTTCAAAATCAGTATAATGATTTAGATTAATTTTAAGTCAGATACTGAAAGTTTAGCACAAAATTATAGGCATTTTATTTATAAAAATAGAAACGGAAGTTAAAAATGTATTTATACTGTAATAGATTAGGTTTGAATTGAAAAACCTTTTTTGTATTTAATTGAAAATTGTTATATGACATTTTGCTTAATTTATTTAATTTGTTAAATTTGTTAAAAATTGTTTAAAAATTTAAGAAAAAAAACCCTGAAGAAGGCACACAACGGAGTGCCGAAATATTGGATTAAATAAAATTAATATTTTTTATAAAAAAAGAGACCTAAAGCTTAATTAAATAATAATACTAATCAAATTTTGTAAAGGTCGAATAAGAATCAATTTATATTATTTATTACTTTTATTAATATTATTATTTTATAATTATCACTTTACTTTATTTAACATTAATTTTTATTTTGTTTTTTTCTTTGTTTTGATTTTTTTTTGTTTTTTGATAGCTAGTTCAGATGAACGAACTAACGATAATTGTTATCAAAATTGAAAATGATAGTAAATTTTTCCTGTTTCGCAGCATGTTTCAAAATGAAACGACCTGTTTCGCTCTCAAAATTTTGTATGGCACAACATGTTATTTTATTCATGTTTGGTGCGCGAAACAGGAATGGGAGAGCGAAACACGAATATTGCTGTCCGTGTGAACATGGTATTACTTAATCTTAGAGTTAGAGTAAAGTGTAAGAGAAGAGTTAGAGAGGAAGTTAAGGTTCAATTGACTTAGGCCCGTTTTCACGACTTACCTATAAAGTTCGAAATAGTTAGTGGTACCTTTAGCACTAGTGAGGAATAAAGTTACCTTCAACTATTTTTCGTTTTCACATCTTCTGTATAAAATAAACCGATTATTTTTGCCAAAATAAAAATACGAACTGGCAACTACGTACTTTTTTTACATTTACAAAATATACGTATAATTGGAGTTGCCATATATAAAAAATATGTAAATATAATATGGCAATCTCAAATCTAAGCCTTACGACAAAAATTTAAAGGTAGAACGTTCCTCTCTTTAGCTTATCCTTCACTTTTAGATTAAAGGGAGCTTGTGGTAATTAAAAACTCATTTTCTTTTCGATAACGACCTACATTAAGCCATCGTAAAGTCGTGAAAACGGGCCTTAGAGCAAACTTACTGTCTGTTTTTAGAAAATGAAAGCAAAATTTCGTGTAAGAATTTATTTTGAAAACAGCAATAAAATACGAAAATTTGTTTTTGTTTTCAATAAAATTTCTCACGCGAAATTTGTTCTTCATTTTCTTAAAGCAGGCAATTAAAGCACGTTTTCGGATACTTAAAGTAGGTTACATAGAGTAGATTCAGAGGTTCAGAGGAGAATTAGAATTGACTGAGAGTAGACTTAAAGTAAACTTAAAGAAGACTTATTTAGAGTAGAAATAGTGCAGATTCGCAGTAGAGTAGACTAAAATTAAATTTAGAGTAGAATTAGAATAGATCTAGCTTTTTACATTGAAAAGATTTAAAGAAGGCTTAGAGTAGACTTAAAAATTACTTTAAGGAGACTTAGGGCCGTTTTCAGAACTTACCGGTAGTTAAAAGTTGGATTTTATCGGCCGTGTAAAAAGTGTTCCATTATTGCAACTTTAATCTAAAGCGATAAACTACAGGAAGGTTCATCCTACGTGATAGATTGAAGTAAAGTTTTAATAATGGAACAGGGATTATAGGTTTAGCTTCAGTAAGTTTTAAGAACAGGCCTAAGAGTAGACTTAAAGTGGACTTAGAATAGACTAAGAAAGAATTTAGTAGAGTATACTTATACTCGCTGTAGGCTTAGAGAAGATAAATGGTAAAGAGTTAACCAAAAAAATGGTAAAAGTAAATTATTACACGTTTTCTCTAAGTGCAATTTGTAAAAAAATTCATTGGCATTTAGTTACTACACACAAATTTCTACAACACAGATACCACGGGCGTACATTTAAAGGACATATGGGTGAATTAAAGAATTTATAAGTGCCTGTGGTTGTTGTAAAATTTACGAGAATAAACCGTGACTCCATAAAAAGTGAAACAGATATCTAAAACAAATGCTAATTCCTTCACATAACGTTATTTTTCAACTCTTTTTTTCTATCTCTTAACCAGGGCTGCCAGATTTGACGATTTATCGTCATTTTGACGATTTTTTGTTCCGAAACTAGCAAAGTGCCGATTTGCTGATTTTTTTCTAAAAAGTGACGATTTTTTTCAGTCTTCAAAGTCTGAATAAAACATTACATTTCCTGACAATTTCGTTTTTTAATTTTGAAATGTGTAAAAGCCGTAACCTTAACGAGGGCGGAAGGCGGAACGTTTTATTTCGCTTAGCTTTTACGCTGATATGCCATACCAAAGCATGAGCGTCAACGTTGTGTCACGAACAGTGGTGATTGCCTTCTTGTTTAATAAAACCCACAAATTATAAATAAAAATAGAGATAAAAACGCTAGATTGACCAAAAAATAGCTAAATTGTCTTAATAATTAACAATAGCGTCAGCTTTTACGCTGAATTTTTCCCTCGTAATTTTTTCCCTTTTCACATACTTGCGATCACGAAAAAAGTTTTTTGAGGTAATTCATAGGGGAATAATAACGTGAAAAAATGTTCACGGGAGAAATTCCCCTTATCGCAAATAGTAATCTGTTCACTTTTTCCTTTGATTTTTTCACTTTATTTTTGCTGTGGAACAGGCATTGTATGTAAGTAGTTCTTCTTATAATTTGAATATTAAGGGCAAGATCGGTTAAGAAGGCACAAATTTTGATTATTAGTTTTTTACTCTTGCTTCTTTTTTTACATTCACTGGAACTGATAGAGTGAAAAATTTTTCACGGGAATATTCCCAATTTTTTTTTTTCCTTCGAGGGGAATAAAAATTTCATGGGAACAAAAATTCCGCTTGTTATCCGCGAATAACGTTTTAAATTACAAAATAATTACACTGTGCTCAAAATTGACACATTTTTTTAGACAAGCTGGGCACATGGCGTTTTAACATAATTCGGGTACGCTGATTCCAATGGTGCCCACCGTTTGTTTAGGATAGCTCTTTTTTTTTTTTATTTATTTATTTAATATTTACATATACATATTTTACAAAAATTAAACTAAATTTATTTACAAAATTCATTTGACTATAGATAAATATCTATAACTGGCGTTACTTTATAGTTGTGAGGTTAGCTCTTGTTTTCGAGATATACCGTTATTTCGAAAATGAAGGAGGTTGCACAACATATATTCACGTAACTCAAAAACAGTTAAGTTTATTGAAATTACTAAAAAAAACCGAAATTCCGCAATAAAATTTAAGAGAAGTAAAACATTTTTTTAATATGTGCAGTCGTTTTAAAAACATTTTGAAAAAAAAAAAAATAATTTTTTTATAAAAATGTCTAAATTTTTGTTTTTTAAAAATTCATAAAAAATTGGAAAACGCAGCTAAGCTTCTAATTTTTTGCAGACATATAAAAAACGAAGCTGCAAACAAAACAAGCCATAAATGATTAAAATCTGTTTACAACTTTTATTCACAAAAGTCGACAAGTTTTAATTAATTTAAGAATTTCATAAAACGCAATATTTGTATGGGAGCCCGCCTAAGAAGTGGAGATAAGGGGAAAGTATGTGAAAATGTTAAGGACAATAAACTAAATGAGGTCGGTCATACAGTTTATCCCACTAGGGGCAACTTCTGGGCATTTATGGGACTTTTTCTTAATATATCTCTAAGGAATGGAGATAGCGCGCATCCTAGGCACTGCAGCAGCCAAATTTAGGAATTTCAACCATACAAATATGGCGGTTTATTGAAATTCTTAAATTTTGCCCCTGCAGCGCCTAGGATGCCCCTAGATGGGTCAAATGTATAACCAACCCCACTTTATTCTTCATCTAAATCATTTATTTCTAACATACCTACGAGCTATTGTTTAAAAAAAAAACTAAATTTTAAGCTGTCCGATTTTTTTGACGATTTTTTGAAACGATAAAGACGATTTTTTAATTTTTTCTCAGGAAACTGACGATTTTCTCACAAATGTATCTGGCAGCCCTGCTATTAACCATAAACCGAAGCAAACCAAAGGTTCACGCTTAGAGAACGGGGAAAAAACAGCTAAGAGATTAGGGAATGGTGGGAAGAAAAGAGTGTGTGTGTGCGGAATTTATTGTATGTGTGATGTTATGAGTAAAAAGTGTAATTTTCTGGTTTTGTGAATTTGAGTAAATTATGCATAAAATAAAATACAACAACAGAAACTTATCCATTTATATTTAAAAGTAGAAAATATTTATAAATACAGGCGAACTTCTCTTTAGTGAAAAAGCTCCACCTTTTTTGAACTGATTTTATAAACACTGCTTTCTCGTTTTAATTTCAGTGTAATTTGATCTCCTTTCCATACAGTGAATTTTTTTTTTTTTTTTAAATAAATTATTTTTTTTAAATATAAGTTTTACTCTAATGCATTTTTGCCTACATATAAGGAATTGTTCAAAATTAAATTTTCTGTTACGGGATTGTCAAAGATGAAAATGCAAACAGAAGAAAAAGATCTCTACGATAACAATTTCGACAGCAGACGCCCGTGTTCTGCGAACGAAAAAGTCGCTCCGGCATGGAATTTCTCTTGAAACAAATGTTATTATTATTATTATCATTTTGAGGATTTTGATAATGCAATGCTCGAATGAATTACTATCTCGTGAAAGAGCTTAATCTAAGTTAAAACACTCGATTATTAAAAAAACACCAACAGGGAGGCCCCCACCGGCATTCGATGGAATATAATGGAATAACATAATGACATATGTTTAATGGCCTATCGCTTTAGATATATTCAGACAAAGTTAAAAAGACTCTCCGAAGAAGTCAAACTAGTACGATTGAGAATAAACATCAAGAAGGCAAAGCTGATGCGTATTAGAACTAATATAGCAACACCACTCATTGTTAATAAAACTATATTTGAAGATGTAGAATCTTTTAACAGTGCCGCGGTAGGCTATCTGGTATTAAGCTAGTCTATCAGTGCCGGGGTTGCGGGTTCGCTTCCCGCCAGAGATGCAAAATTGCAAAGTCTTTTGGCTCTGCAGCCGATATTTATGACAACATTAACAAAGCACATGTGGCGTTCCTCAAGTTGCTTAAGGGTTGTCGTGCTAATAACTTATCCCAGAGGACTTAATTACAACGTTTAAAAATCTGCAGTCAAAGTATAAAAACTGTTTCTTCTTCTATTTTTTCATTTGTCATTGGAAAAAGAAAACTGTTTTGGTTTCGACTGCAGTTTTTTAAACCCTGCTTAATTACTTATATACAACTGCAGCGTAAAATCTGTTTTGTTATAGGGTTGAACTACATGGAGCCTTAACAAACTAACCACGAAAAAAATACATACATTCGTTAGCCGGTGTCGGAGACACATATTATGGATTAACTGGCAGAATTGGATATCCAATCAATCACATTGTTGCCAAATTGAAAATTATATACGAAGAGGTAAATGAACTTGGATCGGCCATATTCCCAGACGACCTTCAACTGCCCTAGACTAAAATCCTCAAGGTCAACGTCAGCTTGGTCGACCAAGTAATTCCTCGATCCAGTCTATCAGAGAAGAACATGAAGCTGCTTGTGTTACATGGAACGAGATTAACCTACTTGTCGGAGAAAGAAATAGATGGAGAGAGATCGTTGACGCCCTTTGTTAAGCATTTGTAGCGGTCTTGATGCAGGATACAAAGGAGTTGCTGGAGTATTTTATGATCGAAAGCATTCGACTTGGTAGATCACAGCATACATATTTATTAAAAAACTTAATTATATTGGATTCTAGATATTCCAACTCAACTTGTTCAAATAGCAGAATCAAGCAGTATTGAGCATGATGTTGCTTGTGGGGATCCGCAGGGCAGTTTTCCCGTGGTCCCTTGTTATTAAAACTTTTTATAAATGATTTAAAAAACATACAGTTTAATGATAAACTTTTTCTGATTGCAGATAATATTTGCCTTTTTGGTACTTTATAAATACACACAGAAAAAAATAAATTTCATATTTAATAACTGAATTCAGTGAATCAAACACAAGTTTGTTTAAAACAATATCCCTTAAAATTTAATTCAAAAAAATTATTTTTTTTTTAAATAAATTATTATACAATTAAACAAAAAAGTTATTCAAAACTTCTTTACAATTTTTAACAAATATGTTAACAGAACAAAGAACATGTTAATTAAATGTGGGCGTCCATTTCTAATAAACTCTTCGTCGGATCTATAAATAAATTGTTTAATAAATAATACATTTGTATAGAAAAACAAAAAACAAAAAAAGCAAATTTTAAAATTGTTCCTCTCTTCATCCACATTTTTTTATCGTTTTGATTTATTAACCACCATGGCGCGACAACAATTGCACTCAGTAGCACTGAAAATGAAGAGGAGGAGAGAGCTTCAGGACACCACGCATATGTATTTTTATTTTGGAATAATTCTTAACTACACTACTCATAATATTCTGTACGTAAAATTAACTGAAATTATAATATAAAATAAATGAAAATTCAGTTAAAAACCGGTCTACTTATTATTCATTTATTTTGAACGAAAAGTTTATTTAATTTTTACTGTCAAAAATTCAACTCCATGTTCCGTAAAAACAAATGAATTTTCAGTTATTTTATGTTAATTAACTATCAAAAAATTAACTACATATTCCGTAAAAAACAAAGGAATATTCAGTTATTTTATATAAAATAACTATCAAAAATTAACTGAATACTCCGTAAAAAACAAAAAAGAAATTATATGGTCCCCTGCAGATTCATTATAGGGAAGCTCTACTGTATACATATATAAATTATAAAAATTTTAACCATAGTAAAAAATCTGTTATACATTAAAAACACACAAACGAGCCAACGAGAACACATTAATCTTTTTTTTAGTAAAAATGTACTTTTCTAGTACAGCTTATAAGAAAATTGCGCAAAAGTACAAATTAATAAAAAAAAAAGTAACAAACTTATTTAAATTGACAAAGGTATTCATATAAGAAGTAGGCTTAGCAAAACTAGTACTATTTGCAAATTCTATGTCTCATCTCTAATGTGTACTTAGCACTTACTTTTAGTACCTGTTTAATTTTTTATTACTAAAATGCTGAATAAATTTGATGAATAAAATACATTAAATTGTTTAAGTTTTTAAGTGTGATGTGGTTGCCTTCTAAATTGAATCAAAATGCCAACCAAAAACACAACGTTTTGTTTTTATTTTTTACATTTTTCTTTTGTAAAATCATACATTTTTGTCTCTATCTCGCACATACATCCACTTTACTTGCAAATTTATTTCGTAGAATTATTTTTATACCCTTCACCACAGGTGGAAAAGGGTATATATAAGTTTGTCAATCCGTTTGTAATTTCTATTATATTGATCTTAGACCCTTTAAAGTATATATAATCTGGGTCCCTATGAGGAGAGAAGTTGATTTAACGATGTCCGTCCGTCTGTCCGTCTTACGTTTGATATGTGTTTTCCGGACTCTCCAGACTTGATAGCGGCTAAGTTGTTTTACATTTATGTCACAAATAGTCCACCATATCTTGCTATCGAAATTCGGCAAGATCGGTCCGCAAATGGCTGAGATATGACCAAAAACCACGACTGCTTCTAATTTTTTGCAAAAATCCCTTGTTGTTGTTGTATTTTTATTACTTTTTTCTGTATATCTGGAGAACGGCAAGAGCAAAAATTTCCAAATAAGGTACAAACATTTAGGTTATAAAAACACACCATCCCACAAAATGTGCGAGGGATTGGAGAAGTGAGCGTGGTACCTCCCATACAAAAAATATCAAAAATTGTATAAAAACCTGAATTTTGTTAATGTAATATGACCTATGGTTACGCCTTACATATTAAAAGATCGGAAATTTTCTGTAGAAAATATTTTCTGAAAAACTCGGGAAACTCGGTTCAGATACGAAAAACTAATGACCAAAATATTAATTTTTTTTTGAAAAATTCCCATTTTCGGGAACCATAGATCTTCCCGAGTCCAAGTTTTATAACACGTCGGTATATAAATCTGTCAAATCGGTTAAGAAATAGCATAGTTATGACCAAAATACTGAAATCCCAAAAATTACTCTTTTTTATTTATAATTAAGTTAGAAACTGTGAGTTCCCTGGTTCGAATCTTGGTTTTTAAAAAAGAAATTTTTTTTTTTAATATTTTTATGTTCTAAAAACAATTTTAAAAAACTATTAACCAGTTTTCGCTTTTTAAATTTCATTTATAATGAAGTTTTAAGTATTGTAAATATGTATGTATGTATATGTAAAAATTATTTAGTTGCTCTGTATTCTGCTCGCACAATGGTGAAGGGTATATAAGATTCGGCACAGCCGAATATAGCACTCTTACTTGTTAAATTTAAATTTGTCTTCAACTTGTTTTTTTGTTTTCTATTTATTTACAGCTTTAAAATGGCCAAGGAGTTACGCACACTGGGTTGGGATTATCTGATGTTTGTTTTGTTTATCGCATTTACTGTCTTCACACCATTATGGAAACGTCTATTTGGTAAGAAGAAACAACACAGTAAAGCCGATTATGTCTTTGCAACAGGAGGGGTTTCTGTTATAGCTGTAATGATTTCAATTGCCAGAGGAACACTGGGAGTGCGAACTGTGTTAGGTAAGTTGTTTGATTTTTAATAAAGAAGAAATCGGAGGAAAACCCCACAATTAAAACAATAGATAAGATTAAGATGGTTTATTGGAGTTTTTGGTCAATATTTATTTTCGCGTTAAAGGAAAAAAGTAAAGACTTGGTTTCATATAAAGTACTGAATAGCAAAAACGGAAAAATGTAAAGTAGACCTTAAATACACGTGTTACTGTAGACAGAAACGTTTTGTATCTTAATAGCTTTATAGAAAATGTAATTAATTGTATTATCCTTAACACATGTTGGTATATAAGAATTATTTTACATATGTGAAAAAGATCAATGCACATGTTGTTGTATATATAAAGTAAAAAAAGGCATGTTTAAATAATTGAAACATTCTGCGGGGCAGGAATGATCTATTTTTCAGTATGTTCTGTTGAATATTAATATCGATCGTTTCGAAGTTTCATTTTCTGCAATCTCTGACTTTTAATAGTAGCCACTCGTACAAAACCCTTTTTGCCAGGGTGAACTGCTTCCTCGTTATTTAATGGCGAACGAGCTGGATGAGTTTCTTCGTTTTTATAATAACAAATTGTCCTTCCTTAAGTTGCTATATGATTTAAAAGAGTTAGAGTTAGAGTAAGAGTAAGAGTTAGAGTAGACTTAGAGTAGAGTTAATGCAGAGTAAGAGTATAGTTAGAGCAGAGTTAGAGTAGAGTTAGAGGAGAGTAAGAGTAGAGTTAGAGTAGAGTTAGAGTACAGTAGAGTTGGAGTAGAGTAAGAGTAGAGTTAGAGTACAGTAGAGTTGGAGTAGAGTAAGAGTAGAGTTAGAGCAGAGTTAGAGTAGAGATAAAGTAGAGTTAGAGTAGAGTAAGAGTAGAGTTAGAGTAGAGTTAGAGTAGAGTTAGAGTAGAGTTAGAGTAGAGTTAGAGTAGAGTTAGAGTAGAGTTAGAGTAGAGTTAGAGTAGAGTTAGAGTAGAGTTAGAGTAGAGTTAGAGTAGAGTTAGAGTAGAGTTAGAGTAGAGTTAGAGTAGAGTTAGAGTAGAGTTAGAGTAGAGTTAGAGTAGAGTTAGAGTAGAGTTTGAGTAGAGTTAGAGTCGAGTTAGAGTCGAGTTAGAGTCGAATTAGGGAAGAGTTAGAGTCGAGTTAGAGTACAGTTAGAGTCGAGTTAGAGTCGAGTTAGAGTAGAGTTAAAGTAGAGTTAAAGTAGAGTTAGAGTAGAGTTAGAGTAGAGTAAGAGTCGAGTTAGAGTAGAGTTGAGTTAGAGCAGAGTTAGAGTTCAGTTAGAGCAGAGTTAGAGTAGAGTTAGAGCAGAGTTAAAGTAGAGTCAGGGTAACGTTAGAGTAGAGTTGGGTAAATTTAAAATAGAGTCAGTGTAGAGTTGGAGTAGAGTAAGAGTAGAGTAAGAGTAGAGTTAAAATTAAAGTAGAGTTAAAGTACAACTAGAGTAGAGTTAGAAAAGAATAATAATAGACTAAGAGTCGAATTAAGGTTGATTTCGAATAGAGTTAGAGTGAATTAAAGAAGTATATTTATTTTCAATATAAAATTTTATTTTACACTTAAATCAACTTTAAGCATTAAAGAAGATCCTTGACTCATATCAAAAACGTGCAACATAGCAAAAAAGGGCAAGTAACAATTTAAGAAACAAAAAAAACAAAACATAGCACATACTCGAAAACAAATCAAAATGGTTTCTTAATTTCACAGTGGATGTAGGAGATAAGTTAAACAAATACCCATTTGTATTTTCTATAAATATGTAGAAGTGTCTCTTATCTCTCGCATACTTTCCCCTCTTTATGCAAAAAGAAAAATCATGTAAAGCATGTGTAGGCCTGAGGTCATGAAAAGTTTTATTTTGCAGCATTTTAAGTTGCGAAAATCATGTTGAGTTTCCTTCTTTTTTTTTTTGTTGTTCGATTGGGTCACTTTTATCCTTAGAAACATTAGTATAAGCTACCAAGCAACATGAACAACAACGATAAACTTTAATAGATTTGGCATTCTTAAATATGAACAAATGTATTAATGTATGTTTGTTTGGAATTAAAGTTTTGTAAACTTTGTTACGCATGAAAACACCAGTGATGTCAATTTTCTTATCATTAGTTTATTGTAACAAAGAATATTAATACAAAAGAATATTAATACAAATCATTTCGATCGCTTATATGCGATTTAAGTACAAAAAATAAATTTTGTAAGGTTATTATTAATATTGACCCGTTTTTTTTTTATAAAATCTTTTTTGACACAGTGTCCATACACACGGACATTGCGACAAAGCTCTGATGGACAGTATGACTCTTTTTAAAGCGTCATAAAGTCCATGGACACTGCGTCACTGGACGTTATGATATGCCACCATTTTAACGCCTATATTTAGCCATTTTTTTTTTTAATAAAAAATTAGCAGTTTTTAGTAGTGAGGCGTAGGCATCACTGGCAGACACTCGTGTGAATACTTTTGTTATTTGTTGTGCAACATACAGGTGTTAAAAAAAACATGTTTATTTTGAGAATAAAATATTTTTTCAAAACAAAAATAATCAAAACTTTTTAGACTTTTACTTAAAACTTTCTTTTGTTATAGACTTTTGCTCCCCATACGTTTGAAATTAAAAGTATCAGTACCGAATTTCTAAAAGCCAGAATAAGAAAGCAAACAAATTTGGTTTAGCCATAAAACATGGGAATTCAATTCAATTGAATTTTTGTTTTTTTTTTCAATTTGAAGAATTTAAATATCAAGTTTATTAGTGAGATTAAGAATTATTTGTAAAATGCTTTAAAAACTTCAATTTTAATGATGAGTGATTCAAAAAACAAAATATTATTTCCACCTTTTAATCCGATTCCACATTTATAATTACTCTAACAAAACGCTAATTTTCCTTGAATAAAAACTTTTTTTAATCACAATATCTACAAAAGAATATCAACAAACAACTTACCGAAGAAAAAAAGAAGAGTACAGAAGTCAAATAACTCTTTTTAATAATCACACGCCTCGAAAGCCGGTAAGAAAGTTTAGGTATTAATATTTTAAGTAATAGCAATTAGCTCTACTTAAAACAGGGTTAGATTAGAATTAAATAAACTAGAGAATAGTTAAAATAGAATTAAAATATATAAAGAGTAGAGCTAAGATAAAGTAAGAAGAGAGTTATAGTGGAGCTAGAATAGAATTGAAGTTAGAGAAGATTTAAAATAGAGTTAGTGCAGAGTTAGATTAGAGTTAGAGTTAGGTAGAAATAGAGTAGAGTTCGAGTAGAGTTAGAGTGGAGTTAGAATAGAGTTAGAGTAGAGTTAGAGTAGAGTTAGAGTAGAGTAAGAGAAGAGTTAGAGTAGAGTTAGCGTAGAGTTAGAGTAGAGTTAGAGTAGAGTTGGAATAGAGTTAGAGTAGAGTTAGAGGAGAGTTAGAGTAGAGTAGAGTTAGAGTAGAGTTAGAGTAGAGTTAGAGTAGAGTTAGAGTAGAGTCAGAGTAGAGTTAGAGTAGAGTTAGAGTAGAGTTAGAGTAGAGTTAGAGTAGAGTTAGAGTAGAGTTAGTGTAGAGTAGAGTTAGAGTAGAATTAGAGTAGAGTTAGAGTAGAGTTAGAGTAGAGTTAGAGCAGAGTTAGAGTAGAATTAGAGTAGAGTTAGAGTAGAGTTAGAGAAGAGTTAGAGTTAGAGTAGAGTTAGAGTAGAGTTAGAGAAGAGTTAGAGTAGAGTTAGAGTAGAGTTAGAGTAGAGTTAGAGTAGAGTTAGAGTAGAGTTAGAGTAGAGCTAGAGTAGAGTTAGAGTAGAGTTAGAGTAGAGTTGGAGTAGAGTTAGAGTAGAGTTAGAGTAGAGTTAGAGTAGAGTAAGAGTAGAGTTAGAGTAGAGTTAGAGTAGAGTTAGAGTAGAGTTAGAGTAGAGTTAGAGCAGAGTTAGAGTAGAGTTAGAGTAGAGTTAGAGAAGAGTAAGAGTAGAGTTAGAGTAGAGTTAGAGTAGAGTTAGAGAAGAGTTAGAGTAGAGTTAGAGCAGAGTTAAAGTAGAGTTAGAGTAGAGTTAGAGTAGAGTTAGAGTAGAGTTAGAGTAGAGTTAGAGTAGAGTTAGAGTAGAGTTAGAGAAGAGTTAGAGTAGAGTTAGAGTACAGTTAGAGTAGAGTTAGAGTAGAGTTAGAGTAGAGTTAGAGTAGAGTTACAGTGGAGTTAGAGTAGAGTTAGAGTAGAGTTAGAGTAGAGTTAGAGTAGAGTTAGAGTAGAGTTAGAGTAGAGTTAGAGTAGAGTTAGAGTAGAGTTAGAAAAGAGTTAGAGTAGAGTAAGAGTAGAGTTAGAGTAGAGTAAGAGTAGAGTTAGAGCAAAGTTAGAGTAGAATTAGAGTAGAGTTAGAGTAGAGTTAGAGAAGAGTTAGAGTAGAGTTAGAGTAGAGTTAGAGAAGAGTTAGAATAGAGTTAGAGTAGAGTTAGAGTAGAGTAAGAGTAGAGTTAGAGTAGAGTAAGAGTAGAGTTAGAGCAGAGTTAGAGTAGAATTAGAGTAGAGTAGAGTTAGAGTAGAGTTAGAGTAGAGTTAGAGTAGAGTTAGAGTAGAGTTAGAGTAGAGTTAGAGTAGAGTTAGAGTAGAGTTAGAGTAGAGTTAGAGTAGAGTTAGAGTAGAGTTAGAGTAGAGTTAGAGTAGAGTTAGAGCAGAGTTAGAGTAGAATTAGAGTAGAGTAGAGTTAGGGTAGAGTTAGAGAAGAGTTAGAGTAGAGTTAGAGTAGAGTTAGAGTAGAGTTAGAGTAGAGTTAGAGTAGAGTTAGAGTAGAGTTAGAGTAGAGTAAGAGTAGAGTAAGAGTAGAGTAAGAGTAGAGTTAGAGCAGAGTTAGAGTAGAATTAGAGTAGAGTAGAGTTAGAGTAGAGTTAGAGTAGAGCTAGAGTAGAGTTGGAGTAGAGTTAGAGTAGAGTTAGAGGAGAGTTAGAGTAGAGTAGAGTTAGAGTAGAGTTAGAGTAGAGTCAGAGTAGAGTTAGAGTAGAGTTAGAGTAGAGTTAGAGTAGAGTTAGTGTAGAGTAGAGTAAGAGTAGAGTTAGAATAGAGTTAGAGTAGAGTTAGAGTAGAGTTAGAGTAGAGTTAGAGCAGAGTTAGAGTAGAATTAGAGTAGAGTAGAGTTAGAGTAGAGTTAGAGAAGAGTTAGAGTAGAGTTAGAGTAGAGTTAGAGAAGAGTTAGAGTAGAGTTAGAGTAGAGTTATAGTAGAGTTAGAGTAGAGTTAGAGAAGAGTTAGAGTAGAGTTAGAGTAGAGCTAGAGTAGAGTTAGAGTAGAGTTAGAGTAGAGTAAGAGTAGAGTAAGAGTAGAGTAAGAGTAGAGTTAGAGTAGAGTTAGAGTAGAGTTAGAGTAGAGTTAGTGTAGAGTAGAGTAAGAGTAGAGTTAGAGTAGAGTTGGAGTAGAGTTAGAGTAGAGTTAGAGGAGAGTTAGAGTAGAGTAGAGTTAGAGTAGAGTTAGAGTAGAGTCAGAGTGGAGTTAGAGTAGAGTTAGAGTAGAGTTAGAGTAGAGTTAGAGTAGAGTTAGTGTAGAGTAGAGTAAGAGTAGAGTTAGAATAGAGTTAGAGTAGAGTTAGAGTAGAGTTAGAGTAGAGTTAGAGCAGAGTTAGAGTAGAATTAGAGTAGAGTAGAGTTAGAGTAGAGTTAGAGAAGAGTTAGAGTAGAGTTAGAGTAGAGTTAGAGAAGAGTTAGAGTAGAGTTAGAGTAGAGTTATAGTAGAGTTAGAGTAGAGTTAGAGAAGAGTTAGAGTAGAGTTAGAGTAGAGCTAGAGTAGAGTTAGAGTAGAGTTAGAGTAGAGTTAGAGTAGAGTTAGAGTAGAGTTAGAGTAGAGTTAGAGTAGAGTTAGAGTAGAGTTAGAGTAGAGTTAAGGTTAAGATGTTATTAAAAAATATACATCTCCCTAGTATTTTTTTTAATTGAGTTTAAACTTCAAAAATACTTACAAGTTGACAACTTCATCAACTGAATTGAAAGATTTTAAATTTATTTTAAAATTTAATGAAATAAAAGACAATTTTTAAAATACTTAACTACAAAAATTAATTTTGACAGCTAATCAAGAGACTCGAGCACACACAGTACAATCGAATTGAAAGACTTAGTAGTCAACTTGAAAAAATCAAAATCTTTTGATTTTTCTTCAACCAACTCGACAACCGTCAAACTAATCAATTGACAAAGCCATACACGCTTTGATTTGGAGAACAACCGACTCAGTTGGCAATTGAATTGAATCGTGTATGGTCTGCTTTAGTTATATGAATGAAGCACGTGTCCAAGAAATAACCTGCATTATTTTTTCCTTTAAATTCTGCTTAGTTTGAACATTTCTGTCCCACATTATTTGCACTAAAACGTCATACGTAGAAAAACTATTAAACAATTATTAATTAATGATAAGTAAAATGCGACTGAAGTGTGTCAAATATTTACGTTTTGTATATAAACTAAATGAACAATTATTAAGTTTGGTAAACACACCTACGTTTATATCAGTCCAACAAATTAATATTATAGCAAGTGCTTAAGCTCTTCTAGTTTGAGTTTTTAATTAATATGTTTATTTTTTCACTAGATATAAATTAAACAATTTAATTATTTCAAACAAAAAAAAGACATCTGTTATTCTTTGTTTAATGACTTTCATTAAAAAAAGCAGATAGATCTTGTTGAAACCTGCTCTAAATTGTTCAAAACTTTTTTTTTTTATTTTACAGGTTACCCCAGTGAATTGTTTTATCGTGGTTCAGGCATGTGGGAAATTATATACGGCATGGCCAGTGCATATCCATTGGTATGCTTTATATTCGTGCCAGTATATTTTAATTTAGGAATTACTTCTGTTTATCAGTATTTAGATTTAAGGTAAGTAATTTTTTCTTAATTTTTTACAGCTTCTCTTTATAATTGTCAACGAAAGAAAAAATTTAATTAAAATTTTAATAAAGTAAACTGTAAGAGGAAAAAATAAAAGAACTTATTAATTTTCCAGGAAAAATACTTACAAGTGTTAATAGCTTTATGTGCCATTTACAAAAGAGCCAGAAAAACAGAAAGACAATTTAAAAAAAAATAAAAAATTTAGTTAAATAATATTAATACCAGCAAATTTGTATTTAATTATGAAGGACTGGAGAGAGTTTTTTTCTTTTTTTTGCTTTGTATTTTTGTTTTGTTATTTCTTGCAACAATCTGAGGTAGTTAATGTGGCAGTTTGTTCTACTCATTTCCTGCAAAAACTAAATTTTTTTTTTTATTTATTTGTTTTGTTTGGTCTGTATAAGAGAGTATTAACAAAATGTAAATTGCCAGATAAAAGAAGACCTGAGAAATGAATAAAGTGAGTGTAAGAAAAAGAAAAAAATGTATTGTTGTTACAGCAGCTTTCCAGAGTAGACATTTAAAACAGTAGATGTCCTGTAATGCTTTGATTATTTTAAGAAATTCGAATATTAAAATTCTTATAAAGAATATTTTAATTTGAAATGTTATTTTTAGATTAATTTTGGAATTTTTAGCATGAATGGGTAAAGTGAAGTAAAGGCTCGTAGTAGAGTAGAGTAGAGTAAAGTTGGGTAGGGTAGGGTAAATTTAAGTCACGTGAAATGAAAAAGAAAGCAGTGCATAACGACACCCAAACCAAGCCAATAAGATTTTGCGTTTAAACTAGATTTGACAATTCATATTACCAGTTATAGCGATATGAGAAAACAATCTTTTTTTTAAGAAACACGTCAGGAATATAAAAAGCAACACAAAGCATTTTCGGAGGAAAAGCAAAACACGATCAAAAATTAAAAACAGAATCAAAATATTTTAACAAGCTGATAATTAGAAAGAAATTGTTGTTTTTGACTGCTCAATTAATTTAAATTTGGCAAAATTAAAAAGGACGAAAACAAGGACAAGAAGAAGTACGATATTGAAGGTATCGTTTAGAAGTAAAGACTCTTGGGTAAATTTGTGTCTGGGCATATACATATGCGTGTATTTATAATCAGTGACACGCGAAATGTAAAAGAAAACGACAAAAGAGCAGAAATTCATCGGAAAAATGTAGGAATGGCTGGATGGATGGGTTGTTTGGAAATTGGCAAATTTCTGCGTATTTTTGTTTGCTTGACTATTCATTAATAAAATTAACAATATTTTTAAAAGTTGTTGCTTAAGAGTAAACTGGTAGAACCCACCATCTAAAAAATATTTCAGTTTGTTTTAAAGGATAATTGAACAAATTGTCATATAAAATTCGTCTTATAAACCTGTTATATGCATGGAATATTGTTTATGAATAAGGCCTTAAGAAAATGTAATTTGGAATTTTGATTTTAAAAACAGATTTCACCTCTTTTGAGCTTATACCCAGCAAAAACTTCGCTTGCCAAGTGACATATATGGTAATAAGAAATTTTGATAGACACTTCTTAAATGCATTTAATTTAATTTTATTTGGTATCTAAGTAAAAACATTAAAAAAAGAAAAACCATTTGGCAGAGGCCAGAATTTAACTTACATACATATTGAATGTCAACAATTGTCAAAACCTTTATTTTTTAGTTTTTGACAATAAAATAATTAATTTTTAAATTTTTAAAAATATATTTTATAAATCCTAAAAAATAAATTTGTTCCGAATAGCTAACATGACATATATTTTGTTTATTTTTTATTTTGAACAAAGTAAAAATGATTAGTGAACACAAAATGTTTATCATAAAATTGTTTGTAGAAGTCTAAATAAAGCAACAAAAAAAAAGACATTTTTGCGGTTGGTATTAAGCAATGTTTAATCAACATGGCGCATTGTTGATTTAAAATTATAGTAAATTTCTGCCAAAGTATGGACATTATTTGAAATTATCATTGTTTCATATTAATTTTAAACGAAAAATGTTTAAATAACATTGTTCAATATTGAATCCATAAAATCCTATTTTATTTGTTTTCAATAGAAACAATAACAACACTATAAAAAGAAAAACATAATTTTTTTAAGAAAAAATTCCCGTATTCTTTTTGGTAAAATTATTTAGTTAAACTGTACATCAAATTTTCAAAGTAGAATGATGACGAAAATTATATCGAGCCATTCTGCTGGTGTCTTTTATTTGTGAGTGCTTCTGTAAACAAAGGGAAAAACAAAAAAGTAAAACATGTGTTACAGGAAAATAAATAATTATATTCTCTCCCTCTCTCTGGTTCCGCGGGTAAGTGTTTAGAATATTTCTTAAATTAACGCATATGTTGTCTCTGAAGCTTCTTCTAACTGTTATTTCAAACTCAAATCAATTCGATTCTACATGAAATTCACGTTGATTCAACTTGAAATAACTTTCATTCAACGTGATTCGGAGTGTAATTTTGCTCTAACTTTACGGGAATTTTAAATTAACATGAGTTATAGTTATTTTAAAAGAAAATAATTATAAATTGCAATATAATTTATAGAGCATGAGGTTTTTCTTTTTTATAAAAAAAAAATTGTTAATATTTCTTTTTTTCACTAAATTCTATTTGTTTTTTTTTTTTTTTAATTTAAAAAATTGTTTGCTGGGATACTCTCAGATTTTCATGGTTAAAGAAATTTAAAAAAACAATACTGAAAAGGGGACAAAACGAACCACCAAACGTACAAGAATATTTTGCTGAAACTAAAGAAAAATTATAAATAACCGTGACTGTGAAATTGAAAAAGTGGTTTTACAAAGGTAAAACTTTGTGGAAAAAAAATAAGAAAAAAATTTTCTTATCAAGTGTTGACAAACAAGTTGTTTTCCAGTATTGTAAGCGTATAATTTGCATGTAAGTTTGTATGAGTTGTTGAGTTAAACAGCAAATTGAAAATTAATTAAATAATAAAACACGTTTAAATAAAAACACACAACAGCCAACCTATCAACAACAATATTAGACCTATACAAGATCCATTGTCATTGTAAATAAGACAAACAGTGACTTTAGGGTTTGCAATACCGCGTCTTTATTGAGAAATCGGTATTCCTTGTTTGGAATATTTTAAATACAAAATTGGAGTATTTTTGATACTTTTGTTATGTCATAATTACTTAAAAATTTTTTAACAAAAAAAAACTGGGAATTATCTCCTTTCGTAGGTTACTTTATATTATACTAGCTTAACCCGGTGCGCTTCGCTACACTGCTTAAACCACTTCTTCAGTTGAGAGATATTTAATATATGCATCCTATGGAAGGTTTTCCCCCCTGCGCCTTCCCGCTTTATTTTTATTTTCAAAAGTGTAGTATACCATAGGAGTGACTTCTACTAAGTTTGAACATTCTTACTATAACAGTTCTTAAGATATGTGATATTAAACATTGGCGTCCTATGGGGGGTAACATTTCCCCGCTGCTATTTTATTGCAATTTTGGGGTTCAGAAGATCATTCTACAAAAAGTTTAATAAAAAGAGTGCAGCGGCTCTAAATTATATTTCTATCTATGAGGGGTACTGCTCCTCCTCTGTCCATTTCTATATTGAAATTTAAAGCTTGCCATAATAGTAGCTTTAACCACGTTTGAAGACTCTCCCTTTAATAGTTCTTGAGTTGAGAGATATTTAATATATTCATCCTATGGAAGGTATTTCCCCCCTGCGCCTTCCCGCTTTATTTTTATTTTCAAAAGTGTAGTATACCATAAGTGTGACTTCTACAAAGTTTGAACATTCTAACTTTAATAGTTTTTAAGATATCCGATATTAAACATTGGCGTCCTATGGGGGGTAACACTTCCCCCGCTGCTATTGTGTTTAAATTTTGGGGCTCAGAACATCCTACTACCAAAAGTTCAACAAATTGCTTGCAGCGGCTCTTATTAATAATGCTATCTATGAGGGGTACTGCTCCTCCTCTGTCTACCCCGCCCATTTTTATATTGAAATTTATAGTTTACCATAGTAGTAGCTGTAACCATGTTTGAAGACTCTCCCTTTAATAGTTCTTCTGTTGAGCGATATTTAATTTATGCATCCTATGGAAGGTATTTCCCCCCTGCGCCTTCCCGCTTTATTTTTATTTTCAAAAGTGTTGTATACCATAAGAGAGACTTCTGCAAAGTTTGAACATTCTCACTATAAAAGTTCTTAAGATATGCGATATTAACCATTGGCGTCCTATGGTGGGTACCACTTTCCCCGCTGCTATTTTATTTCAATTTTGGGGCTCTGAAGATCCTACTACCAAAAGTTCAACAAAATGCGTGCAGCGGCTCTTAATTATATTTCTATCTATGAGGGGTACTGCTCCTCCCCCGTCTACCCCGCCCATTTGTATATTGAAATTTATAGTTTACTATAATAATAGCTTTAACCACTTTTGAAGACTCTCCCTTTAATAATTCTTCAGTTGAGCGATATTTAATATATGCATCCTATGGGAGGTATTTCCCCCCCTGCGCCTACCCGCTTTATTGTTATTTTCAAAAGTGTTGTATACCATAAGAGTGACTTCTAGAAAGTTTGAACATTCTCACTATTACAGTTCTTTAGATATGCGATGTTAAACATTGGCGTCCTATGGGGGATTCCACTTCCCCCGCTGTTATTTTATTTTAATTTTGGGGCTCAGAAGATCTTACTACCAAAAGTTCTGCATAATGCGTGCAGCGGATCTTAATATATGCGATAATTAATATTGGCATCCTATGGGGGATACCAATTCCCCTGCCCCTATCGAAAAAATAAGTAGCCTATTTTATTTTTAGGGCTCACGTGATGTATCTGTAAAAATTTCAGGAAAATCGGTTCAGTAGTTTAGGAGTCTATAAGCCAACAAACAAACAAACAAACAAACAAACAAACAAACAAACAAACAAACAAACAAACAAACAAACAAACAAACAAACACACATACAAACATTTTTCATTTTTATATATATAGATTCAACATTTTTTATTTTTCGTATTTATTCTATGAGTTACATTTCAGTTATGTATTTTATAAAGCTTTTTTGTAATAGTTCTATTCCTTAAATTTTTAGGAATGACTTTTATACACTACCAGACTATTATATTGTAACCTACGAAAGGAGATAATTCCCAGTTTCTATTTGTTAAAAATAGTTGAGTTTTTAAATTTTCAATTGAATTTTTGTAAAAATGAAGGCAGCTTTTCTTAATTTCAAAAGTAGAGAAGGTAGAGAAAAGTGGTCCTCAAAGTATGAGGTATATAAAAGTCAATATTTTTATAAACTTTAAATACGGGAGAGTTTCCAAAATTTGTTCGATTTTAATTTCACGTGATTTCGATTTGAATGGCATGGACGTATGATTTCGATGAAACTTTTATTCTATTAAGTACGAAATACAATATCATTTAAATGACCGCCTCTAATTTGGTTTCACCTGTCGATGCTTTTGAATTAGTTTTCGACCAGTTTTGCAAATATCTCGGGCGGTATATCGAAGAATGTTGGTTTTCAAATGCCCCATCGGTAGGAGATTAGCAGGAGATATGATCCTTGACAAAGCCTTACAAAAAAAGTCTAACGGCGTCAAACCGCATGATCTTGGTGGCCAATAGACGTCGCCGCCAAAATCGTTCGTGTCGTGTGTCTCGTTTATAATCTTTAATTGCTGGTCAAAAAAAAATGGGTTATCATACGGTCAAAGCCTTACCGCATCTATAACGCTTTAAGTCTCTTCAAAGCACAGTAGGTAGATTATGACGATCATAATCACCCCGTAATGCTCGAAAATTGGGCACGTTTGAACCGCCACTTTTGTATAAGCTTAACTATTTGTATGCGTTCTTCGATTGTTAAGCTATACATATTCGTAAATACTTAACCTTTCACTTAATAAATGACACTTCAGATGACAGACATTTAACAGCTGACAGCCTTCCTATACTAGCGATTTTGAAATCACTAAATAGATGAACCATTTAACTTCTTAAGGTTCCAAAATTTGGTATAAAATAAAAAGCAAATGATTTGGTTAAAATTTTAAACCTTTTAGGAAAAACTTCCTATAAAAAATTGCCATATTTTATTCTGCAAAACCACTGTCACGATAAGTGGCAGTTTTGGCTGTCACTGTAATCAATGTGACATTTCGAATACAGACAAAAGACGACACCTGTTTGCTGAAGAAAACAAATACATATAATACAAAAAAAAATATACAATTCGTATGAAGGAATCCAGACACTCACTTTCTCGCTATTTAAATAAATATTTTAAATTTTACAGATTTTTCATTTTATTATAATGACTGTTATGTCGTTTGGAAGAGCAAAAAATATTTGGTGTTTGAGGTAGTGTTGCTACAAACATCTTTTGTTTTACGTCGTTGTTTTTTTTTTTAATTTTCTTGTTTGTCTTTTTCTCCGTCCTTTTCAACATTTTGTCGCCAGAAACATTTCGTTAGATTATTTCTTAATAAAGTATTTTGCATTTTTAATGAGCTAAATCATTAAATTGTTATTAAAATATTGTTGTAATCAGTAGACAACAAAGCAACACAGAACCACAACTGTACTGTTGTCTTGTATTGAACAGTTGGAGCAACAATATCTAAACAAACAGAAGCATTGAAAAGTTGCTTAGCAATAGAAAGTGTCAATTTAATTAGCATCTGTTTTTCGCAACACCTACCGAATTTACATGGAACACTTGTGACACCCACTAAAGAATACAATAACATTAGTTGCGGGTATATAATTTTCAATAATGTTGCTTTGTTACGAAGACTGTTTTGTTCTTTAAAATTTTCGTTGTTGATGTTATTTTTACAGTGACAAAAGAAGAATCTAATTACAAGTACAAAAACAAACAAATATTAATTAGAAATTTAATTAAGCATTTTTGTTTACGTAAACATTTTAAAAGGGGATCTCGCTAATTGAAATTTTTTCAAACTTAATTACACAAACATTTTGTTATTCCAATAAGAGACAATATTGTGAAAATATGGATATGTATTGATAAAATAAGTGATGGTGTTTTTGAAATTAAATTAAAAATACGAGTTAGATTAAGAGATAACTAAATATTAAGGAAAATAAGGGAATTTCAATTAAAAAGGCAATAGTTATTTATTTATTATACAATTTCTTGTTTTAGTTAATAAACGGACTCATTTGTATTAAAAAAAAATTTTTTAATGCAATTTTATAGAAATACTTAGTATTGTGGTTATTTTGTTGAACTATTTATGGTTTTTAATCCAAATTTTTTATAATTTTAATTAGGCTTAAGTTCATTAAATTTAATTTTCATTAAATTATTTTTATGAAGAAAGGAATTTTACAACACGAAAATCAATCAAAATTGTTATTGATAATCTTTCATTCTTGACCGTGGCCGGGGCTCGAACCCGGGCCGGCAGGTTACCATGACATGTTTCGATCGCAACCACTCGATCTGCTCAGATGGATTTGCCGTTTTACACTCGCAGCCATCGAAGACTGCTGACGTCAATAGTCAAACATCAATCCTTAAACCAAATTGTATTTTAAGCCCCGGCCACGGTCAAGAATGAAAGATTATCAATAACAATTTTGATTGATTTTCGTGTTGTAAAATTCCTTTCTTCATAAAAATAATTTAATGAAAATTAAATTTAATGAACTTAAGCCTAATTAAAATTATTAAAAATTTGGATTAAAAACCATTAATAGTTCAACAAAATAACCACAATACTAAGTATTGTTAAAAGCTAAGGCACGACCTCTTTGTATTCATTTGTCCTTCAAGTTGTGCTGAAAAAAAGGTCAACAAGAAAAAGAAAGACAAAAAAAAAATGAAAAAACAAAAAATGTACTTTGGACTTTAAGAAAAATTCTTGACAAAAGTACGAAAAAACAGAAGTAAGGAAGAACATGTAAAATCAATTAGAATGGATAATCATTCAAAAAAGAAAACTTCGATCTACCAAAGGTTAAAATACAATTTGGTTTAAGGATTGATGTTTGACTATTGACGTCAGCAGTCGTCGATGGCTTCGAGTGTAAAACGGCAAATCCATCTGAGGAGATCGAGTGGTTGCGATCGAAACATATCATGGTAACCTGCCGGCCCGGGTTCGAGCCCCGGCCACGGTCAAGAATGAAAGATTATCAATAACAATTTTGATTGATTTTCGTGTTGTAAAATTCCTTTCTTCATAAAAATAATTTTATAGAAATACTAGCTATTTGGTTCCGGCGCTGCTCGGGATTTTCTAAATGAAAATAAAAAAATTAAGTACTAGAGAATTTTGTTAATAACTTGACCCCAGCGCTTCCTATCGGGAGTTTTTTTATATAAACTATCAGTGATAGTAGACCTTTCCAACGCATGTACTCGTTTTAAAATCAGTTAAGTAGTTCCCGAGTTATAAAATCACGAACATGGGACAACTTATTTTTATATATATAAATCATTGGAAAAATTGATATTTTATAAAATATTTTAAAAAACAATTTATTTTTTATTAGAAATTTTGCCATCACGTCGAACGTGACCGTCCTACATATTTATACTGAAAAAAAGTCAAAATAAAACGGATTTTTATTTTGACAATAGGTTAAACTTATAGCTCTTAATTAGCCCTATAATTGATGCTATTATTCATTTTGATACATTCATACGTATTCAAGATAATTGCAAAAATTGGCTTTCGCGGCCAACAATTCACACGCCAATTTCAGCGCAACCTGAGACACTATTTTAGAGTATTATGCTCTAATGTCTCTTAAAAATGGTTTTGATTTTACCCATAAATGAATTGTACCTTTTTAAAGTTAATTTTTATCACTGTCGCATGTGACCTGTCGCACGTGAAATTTTTTGCAATCATTCCTCTTAAAAGGTTTTTAAAGAAACAGAAGAACTCAATGTACTAAGTTCGTCCGGTGGTCGGATTTCGACTACTTGAGAGTAACTGCAAACATAAATTTTTACACCTACATACTAGGGCTTAAAATATCGAAAATATCGATAGTAAAAATATCAATATCAATATTTATTATTCAAAATACAGCTATGAAGACATCTAACAGCAGCTATATACACACAGTATATAGCAATGAATACAAACAACAAGAATGGCAAGTGGTATGGATTGCTTAGCTGTGCTTTTTACTGCTTATTAAAGGCCTTTATTTCGAAATTTGTACATGTTTTTATAGGGACTGAAATGTCAAATATTTTTGTAATGTTGTAAAAAAAATGCAAATCCAAATGCAATTGCAATTGCGAGCATAGGACAAAACAATGAACGTCCATTAGAGGATAAGTCCGCTAGATTACCTTTTTGGGTTGAAAATCTAAACCAATTTAGAAAATTATTTAAAGTTGCAATAGAATATCTTATAGTCCCTGCTACTTCGGTTCCTTCAGAAAGGTACTAATCAATTTTTAAAAAACTGTAATCTAAAATAACGTGCGTATATACATACGTCTCATACGTTCAATAAAGTAATAAAAACAACGAACTGTAGCCTGATAAAAAACTAGTTAAAGTTTTCCTGCACAAGTACAAACATTCAGTCGATAGTAATATTGATATATCGATAATGAAATCTTAACTATCAATAGTAGAAAATATCGATAGTATCCCAGCACTACTACATACTATGTACGTATAGTTTTTACACACACAAATAAAGCTTGGACATTTTTCTTTAAAATGGTTTCCTTAAAAGTGAAGAAAATTATGGTTTTTGACAAAAACTCGACATGAGCGACCTCTAAACATCTTCCGAAAAATCTGAAAAAAATATTTTGCCCTATAAGCTTTTAAATTGTGTTTGAGCCGCAATTTTTTTTTTTTTTTTTTTTTTTGACACTTATGTACTTTATGCTAAGTTCACGCTTAGGGTTTTAAACGCGTTTAAGCAAAATGTTGGTTTAGCTAATCAAAGCCGTTTACATTACATTTGAGATGATTAAGATGATAGATGATTAAGAAAAAAAAACACACAACAAACACACAAAAAAACATCAAACAAATTTATATTTCTTTAAAGTATTAAAAATGGATAAAAACACTTTTATAAAGTTATCAGAAGATTATTTTAATTATTTTAATGAAAATTTATGAATTATTTAAGGAAAAAAATAAAAACATTAAGCAGAAATCTTGGCCGGTTGTACACTATCATGTTGGCGATTCTACATTTGAGGTATGTTCAGTGGATTCTATGTGATTTATGAAGTGATTTAGTTGTAATCATGTCAATTTGAAGTGATTAACAAATCACTTCAATGTATGGGTAATCATCTCGATTTTGAAGTGATTAGAGCTTAATCACGTTCGAACTGCTTAAACGCGTTTAAAAAGCCTAATGTAAACATACTAAAAAAGTTTAAAATAGGTCAATATGGTTATCAAATTTTTTCTTTTTATGTAAATAAATTAGATTTCAAACTAACAAAACATGCAAAAATATACCCTTTTTTAAATGATTTCCTTAAAAGTGAAGAAAATCCTGGTTTTTGACAAAAATTCGACTTGAGCGATCTCAAAAATGTTTTACCCTATAAGCTGTTAAATTATGCTTGAGCCCCAATTTTTTTTTTTTTTTTTTTTTGGGACACTAATGTACATATGTATTTAGGTATATGTATGTGATTCTTTCTGTAAATTAGGGCTGCTAAATTTAAAGAAAGAATAACAAATGGCTTTCCATATACATATCCCTTTATTCGTTACTTTCATTTCGCTAAAAAATCATACAAAATTTCAATTTATCAAAAATTATTAAAAATCTTTAATTGTTTATTTTCCCTGCAGTCACACAAAAGCGTGACGAAATATCGGATAGAATAAAAAAAATTAAAGACCTCCTCAAGCTTAATAAATAAATATAAATTAAAAAAATGGTTGCAACCAAGGACTATAATGCAGCAACATAATATATTTCGAGAGAACCAGTGCGTTTATACTGGTGTTTACATGTGTGTTTGCAAGTTAATGTATATATTTTTACATAAAAAAACAATTATTTTAAAATTTTTAGTTTTCACACTTGCGATGGCGCACGTGACCAAATTTATATAAGTTTTCAGGTTACAAGTCTTCTTGTTTTTCAACAAGGTTTCTTTTATTGTAATTTTATCAAAAATCTCGGTTTGTTCTCGATATTTGATGAGTTTTCTACATTTACTTTCGACGCAATTATAGAAAATGTTGTTTTTCAATGTCGCACGTGACATCCAAATACATATGAGATAATACAAAGAAAAAATTATAGTTATTTGCAATCGCATAGTTTCTTATGCATTCTTTTTTTTACTCATTGTATCACCTGGAAGAGTTTAGAGGGCAAATGTCAATGCATAAAGTCTATCTTGAAGAATTTTTAAGAAAAACAAAATGTGCAATTAAAATATTGAAATGAGAAAAGTTGGACTTGTTCGGCATTGCATTCTCCATAGAATATCTAGCTAATAATCTGCACAAATGGTCCATAATTGCCAAAAAGGGTGTAAACTCTAGAAAATATACTTATAAATACAGTGCTGTAGGGTATCTTATGGCCGGATTTAACTGGTTATACTTTCTTAATTGTGTGTGTTTTTTATCTGGTATTAAAAGAAATCTTTGCAAAAAAAAAGCGTATATGTATTTTAACTTACTCGTTAGTATATTTGGTAGATATCTGAAATAAAAGAAAATAAATTGTTTTTATAAATTATTAAGCTATGGATAATATTCTAGAATTTTTTGTTAAGGAAATTTTGTTGCAAACAAATTAATTTTAGTATGTTCTTTTACAAATATCAGTAACATTTAAATTTAAAAAATACTTACAAGATAATTTACAATAATAGTTCAAAAAAGAAAAAAATAAAAAAAAAACATGATATTTCTATCCGAAAAAATTTTGAAAAATGATGACTCTTTAAACACTAAACATTAACAATATCATGGGCATGTTTATATCATCAATACATATTGTACAATCCTGCAAACACTTAACTACACGCTTAAACGTAACACTAGTTATTAAATGTTTGTAAACAAGCAAATTCAGGCACACGACACAAAACCCACATACACTTACACAGTCATAGAAAATAGTTGAAAACTACACAAATAACAACAACACAAATAAAATCTTACATACAAAAATACACAGATAAATTTTTATGCTTTAATAAAACAATAAAAATAACTAAAGTTGAAAAAGAAAAAAAAATAACTAAACAAAATTGGCTTTAAGTTGAAGAGAATGAGAAAGAAAGAGAGAAAGAGAGGGAGAGAGAGAAAAGCAACAAAGTGAAACTTTATTAGTGTATGTGGGTGTGTGTATTTACAGTTTGATTTCCTTTTCCTTTCTTTTTGGAAATGTGACGGAAAAGCCTGTTTGTTAAACGATTATCATGTTCATATAAAATAAAGTTTTATTCTGCTTACAGCCCTTTTCAGAGTATTTTTTTTTTCTTTGGACGCTGAAACATATTTAAAACGAACCGTGTATGTATATAACAAAATTTATATATCTATATTAAAAAGTTGTCTTCGATTGAACTGATTTCACTTAAACAATTTCATACAAATCACCAAATTTTCACGTTCCTGCAAACCTAATTTATTAAAAAAAATAAAAGAAAATTCTTTAACATTTTGACGTTGAGTAAGTAAACTCCCATTAATTTCTGGAGCCATTGACTTGGGTTTATTACCGTTACCTAAGGAACGAAACACTTTTTGATTTTGTCCGTTACAGAGCTGGATAGAGTTAAACTTTACGAAGAATTCCGCATCAGTTTTGAAGTACATATGTGTACTATATCTAATAACTTGTTTCGGTTCACCTCTGAGCCCTCCAAATATCGCACCGGTTTCTATAAATGGGATTATTACAAGATTTATATATTTTCAGTTTCACTGTTATATCACAAAGAGGAATGCAAATGTATTCTTTTTTTTGGCGAGAGTGTGGATAAAATGCTGTAAACTTAAAATAAGTTAGTTAGAAACATCTATAAGAAATCAGTTAGAAATTTATTAGACATAACGGTACATAATTTCCCCACGACTCGTTAATGCGAAATCTATCGGAAAACGGCCAGACAGTCAGTTTATTCATTACTGACAGAAATCTGAGGGAAATCTCTAAGAATGTAATCTGACATTTGGAAGAAATGTCTGAATTTTTAAAAAAAATCTTTTAAAAAGTTTAAATACATATTTTGTGAATGAGGGCGTACAATGTAAAGGGTCTTCCGAGCTTTGACACGTAGTTACGGCTACACGCAGAGAAAAAACATGTTTTAATATGGACACCTCCAACAAAACTTTTTTTAAAGAAAATTTTAAATAAATTATGATTAATTTAATCATATAATTGTCTCCTATAATCATATTATGGTTATATTAGTCCTCCCTTATGAAACCACACCCATATTTTGCTTGCATCAGACATATTATGGTTTAATATGACAATAATTTGTTTTTAAACTAACAATATTATTTTCCTCTTTTTTTAAGATCAACATAAAAACCAACCATGCTATTATAAGTGTTAAGCATATTTTAATTATTCTTAACCATAACACGTTCGGAAGCAGCTATAATATGATTGTGGCTTCTTGATGGATGGATATGGTTATCAGTGAAACTAATATGGTTACATTTAACAAATTATGTTTAAAATTTTCTTTAAAAATAGTTTTGTTGGAGGTGACCATATTGAAACATATTTTTTCTATGGGTGTATATTATATTCAACATTTTTCATTTTTTCGAATTTATTCTATGAGCTAAATTTCAGTTATGTATTTTAAAGCTACATCTGTCGAATAAGCAGTCATTTATTTACTTTGTTTTCCAAATTAACATAAACGGATAAAGCGTGTCTAGTTTTTTAGGCCTGCGGCGTCGTTGGTCCACATTTCGTTGTCGTTGGCCTGGCCATCGCCGTCAACGGCAAGCGAGGAGTTTATCCTTTTGGCCTGAATTGAATATGGACGCGAACGACATGTGGAATTACCGGGATGGCACCGCCTATTACACTCCACATGCCACATTAAACATTCTGCACAAGGGATTTGAGGGCATAGTCATTTCACGTCTAGCAGATGTGAAGCCACAGGGGGCCTAAAAGTAAACATAACCTATACCATCGTTCAAATGTATCCTGACTTTTGAACCATAGTAATGGAGAATTTGATATTTGGGATGCGCGCCAACCAGCAAAACCGCTACGGCGGACATTTGCACAATAAAATTTTCCATACACCTTTATCTATATTCTTCAGATTTCTGAATGCTTTAGTATTATGTTATTTTGCTTGCTTTAAAGTTTGTATTTTTTTTCGATAAAGCGGAAATCTCATCAATTTTATCCATTTTTTGACAAATTATTAAAAAATGTTGTAGTTTTTTCGTTATAACGACATAAACAAACCAACGTTCGAGATCGTCATAAGCGCGTTCTACTGTACTAGCATTTTGTGAATTCTTATCTATTTAACTTACACAAAAAAGTATTAATACAACACATAGATACAAAACTATGATCCCCAAGGCGTTTAAAAACACAAGCGTTAAATTACATTACACACATTCTAACAACGAAAACTTTTCGTTTACTTTTTTTCTTTATTCAAAGTAGACCTAAAAACGATACCAAATCAACAGAACGGAAGATGTGAAGATAGAAAAATGAAAACGTAGCTGAATATCACATAAATTCCCTGCAAGCATTTTTTATCGAAAAAGAATCCAAATAGTTGAACCGTTTGGCGAAAGCCAATCGCTTATGCTATTGAATTCTTATCGATGTATGAACTTTGTGCGGCAAAAAGTTGCAACTAAGGTTAGTATTTCAATAAGGGGTAAATTATCTTAGGAACGTTTTCAAGTGACGAAAATGTATAATTTAAAATATGTATTTTGTTCTTGAAAAATTTGGAGTTAAATCCTTTTTTGTATTTCTCGTCCAAGTTCTGCGGCAAAACTTTATTTAATTCGCTTTTGAAATTGAATTGGAAAAACTTAATTAAAGTTGCACCAGTTTACAAATTAATTATCAATTAAACGTTTTTTTCACTTAATGAAATTTTTAATTAAAACTAATTTTATTTTTGATTAAAGCTTTTATTGGTGAAAAATTTTGGAGAATTTTTTCAGTGCATTAAATTAAACTTTTATTTTATTTTTTGATTAACTTAAAACTACAAATAATATTTGCTTTTGGCCTTTGTTGGCTTTTTTTATTATTAATGGATAAATAAAAATAAATTAACAAATAAATATTCTAATTTAATTAACCAAGCAATAGTATTTTAAACCTTCAGCCCAACACACCAGAGTCTCTGGCGGGTATCGAATCCGCAATCCACGCACTGATAGACTTGCTAATTACCAACTAGTCTACCAGGGCACCCAATGAAACTTAGGTTTTGCAGTATTTTAAGTATTTTGTAAGCCTTCGCTATTTCTTTTTATTTCTCTTTTGCAAAGTACACTTTTCCATTCACAAATCCCCTTTTGCCATTAAACTTAACCGTTTCGAAGGAAATATTTGATAATATTGATGAGAACTGTACGTCACCAAGTAGTGATATTTTGGAGGACATGCCAAAAAAAACATTTCACCAAATGCTTGAAGGGTTTTTATGTACAAACATTCCACATATACTCAAAGTTTTTAACTCATATTTAAACAAAAGTCAAATGCCACAAAATGTTAAAAACAAAAACCGTTTTTTGGGATTTTTTGTTACTGACAAAATAAATAAGTTATTTAGACCCCACAAGCATAAACATACAAACATATTTATGTATGTATAAAGTGCAAAAATAAAGCAAAAACTTATGGGCATGTGTATGTCTGCCCCTGATGATGTTTTAGACGTTTAAGTTTGACATTAATGATCCTTTGTTTTTCACTTTGAAAATTTCTGTGAGGACATACATATTTGTTTTTGTTGTGGTCTTTATTGTATTTGGCTAAAAAAGATTTGTTCCAACACTATCTACTACTGGTTATGTGTATAACTGTAAGGAAAAGCTATGAGTTTTACAAATTTTGCCATTTTGACATTTAATGGTTACCCGGAAAACCTAGGCATACATGATAACTGTGGGGCTGACTATTTGGCGCATGCAGGCACCAACTTGAACCATCGTGATTCCATATGTGATATGGCTGGTCCACTCATGAGCAGCAGTCAAATCACACAAGTTTCATCTCATCGCTAGTCATATATAGTTCGATGAAACTACCTGTAGGAAAACCATCAAAATCTGGTCCTTATTTTGGGAAGAATAAGGTTATTAAATGGTATTACTAAGTCAATTAGCAACCGATTATGTTAATTTTCCCTATTCCACCAAGTTTGTTTAAGTTGAAAGTGAAAGTGAAAAAAAAAAGTTTATTGGTCTTGTTCTGGAAATCAAAATCAGTTGAAATTGAAATCGGACAAATTTTGAAAACTCTCCTTTGTTTATGAAATTGAAAATCATAATCGATTTTACGTGATTCCGATTACAAGAAAATGACCGCATAGGTTTTAGTAAGACATCAATAAGTACAGATTTATGGGTAAAAATTTGTTATTTGTAACGTTTATACTTTTAGTGAAAGTAGCTTAATAAAAATTAAAATATTCTTATTTTTAAAGTTGCCCCTTTTTTAGGAACTTCCCTTTTTGTTCAACTTTTTTTTTGAAAATCCCCTTTTTGTAACCCTTTTTGAAAACTTTTAACGGCAGCTGCCACTGTAACCTATCCTAATACATAGTATATCAGTAAATCTTATGGTAAATATTTATACCCTTCACCACAGGTGGTGAATAGGGTATATATAAGTTTGTCATTCCGTTTGTAATTTCTATAATATTGATGTTAGACCATATAAAGTGTATATATTCTGGGTCCTTATGAGGAGCGAAGTTGATTTAGCGATGTCCGTCTGTCCGTTGAAATAGATTTTCCGAAGACCCCATATATGATGGGGGCCAGGCTATTATAGATTTATGTCACATATGGTCCGGAATTGTTTGCTATTGAAATTCAGCAAGATCGGTCCACAAATGGCTGAGATATGAGTAAAAAACCACGACTGCCTCAAATTTTTTCCTTTAAAGGTCCAATTAGACGTGACATTACCATACCAACACTGTATTACCAAAACGACATAAACATACCATACAAACCAATTCAATTTTGGTTTCTACGGTCATACAGTGGCTATGGTAATACAGTGTTGGTAATGTGGTTTTTTTTTGTTGTTTTTTTTTATACCCTTCACTACAAGTGGTGGATTTTATTTTTAATGTGTTTAAGTTTACGCATCCACATACACATTAATGCATGTATATGATATGCCGCTCAAATAAAGAAACAAACTCATAGACTCAATATATTTTAATCTAACGCTTCTTGAGTAAAAGCATTCGTAGCCGAGTTGTTAAGTTCTCTCCTGAGACTGATGATATTGCCAGTTCGAATCCCAAAAAGAATTTTTTTTCATTTTTTTTTTATTAAATTTTTGTATGTTCTAAAAAACGATTTTAAGATTATAAAACGAATTTCAAACATCAACTTTGGCAAAAGAGGAAACGGGCTTAAGAATTTTGGTTTTCGAAATAAAACTTTAAAAAAATAAAATAAAAACCGCTGTTGTGTGTTTTACATTGTGGTCGAAAAATATGACTGTCTTTATTTTTACAAAATCTTAGTTTTAAATACAAAATCTTAGTTTAAAATACAAAGAAAATGCTTATCGGTAATTTCTTATGAACTAATAGGAAAATCAATTGTTTACAAAAAGTCTTATGGTTTTATTTTATTGGTTGGGCAATAATTCTTAAGAAGTTCGTATTTCAAAATCAATTGATCTAGTTTAGAGTTTATTGTTAATTGTGGGCCACCCAAAATGTATTGGAAAAGCAAACAAGCATTCTTGGAAAAGAATGATTAAAATATTTCAAGTGTTTTTATGCATACATGTTTGTACACAGTGTTGTGGGCAAATATGCATGCTTAAGAGTTTCTTTTAAATGGGAACGATTAACGAAAATTTGTACGTAAGTATATTTATTTAAGTATGTATGTTTGTACACAGTGTCGTGGACAAATATGCATGTTAAAGAATATTTATTTAAGTATGTATGTTTGTACACAGTGTTGTGGACAAATATGCATGTTAAAGAATATTTATTTAAGTATGTATGTTTGTTTGCTTTTATTGTGAACAAAAAAAATATATTTAATTCTTTTTTTGTAAACATTTAATTCTGGATTTAGTATTTAAGTATTTAAAGAAAATTATAAAGAAAAACATGTTGCTTAAGACTATTTTATTAGGGGTTATCTTAGGGATAAAAATATTGTTTATATGTTTATATGATTATTTTATTAGGGGTTATTATAACTCCCCCTTCGTTAGAGTGAGGCTCCGACGAAGAAACAATGTAAGTTTTTGTTTTTTGTGTTCTAAAATACATTATAATGAAAAGAGCAATCAGAATGATAAAAATTCCTATACTACTGCCAGTATGGATTAAAGTGGTTTTTAAAAGTTTATGTTTAACTATTTTAATCGTTTCGTTAAAGTGTATTTCTTTTATGTCTAGGTCATTAAATGAAGAATTGCTTTCTTTGATTTTTAAAATAAATTTCTCTAAAATGAACATTTCTTTTACATTTATTTTATAATTTTCGTAAGTTCTAAGTTGTGTTTTAACAATGCAGTTTTCGAATTTTAATAGATAAGTCTTAAAATTTTCCAATTTGTATGGGTTTTTACAATTAGTTTCAATTTTATCTTGATAATGCTTAAATATAAGTAAACCAGGGAAAATTTCTCTTTCTTCTTGATTTTTTGTTATATTCATATTACATTTAGGTTCTACATTTTGTATAATATCTGTTAAACAATTATCATTTATTTTTTCTAGGTTTTTGTATTCTAGTGTGTTTGATTTATATGTTTCGTTTTTGTAAATAAGAACAGTGTTTTGGTTTAATATTAAGGTTTTATTCTCATTATTAGGAAGTGGTTCGAATATTACTTCAGAAAATGATTCATTTAGAAATCTTGGTACACTCAATGTTAAAATTACGAAATTTTCTCTGTATGTGAGGGATACTTTTGTCTGAAGATATGATTCTATTCCATCTATGAAATTATATTCTTCTTTCGTCAGTATGTCCGATGGAATTATTCCTAATTTGGAATTAAAAATAACAAGTCCAATTTCATTTATGTGGTCCATTAATAGGTTTACATCGTTATTTATTTGAAAAACATTCTGAAGAAAAATGGTTTCGTCCTCTAAGTCAAGAATTTTATTTTGTACTTCTGTTTTGAATTTATTTACGTATTTTTGCACGATTTTTTGCTGGTTATTTATGTGGTTTGTAATATTAAATATTTTGTCTGACATAGAAGTGCTTAGATATGAAATTTCGTCTAGAGCTGTCATTGTGTCTCTGTTATTTTTCACAAGGGTATTGATTTTGTTGAATATTTCTTTTTCGTCGTCGCTGTCCATTGTTCCTGTCACATATTTCAGTCCTTTACCTATTGCGTTAACTAGTCCTCGTTTCTGTCTGAATTTAGGTGTCAAGTTTTTTATTTTTGTTTTGCATATGTCCATACTTTTATTCACACTGTCCAATAGTGGGCTAATGTTCGTGTAAGTGTTTGCTAGTTTATGAATGTTTTCTTGTAATATATTTGCTGTTTCCAGATACTGTGTTGTATTGATAACGTGTATTATTTTTATATATTTGTCGATGATTTTTACGTCTTTTATTTTGATTGGTATATATCCATGGTTATTCGTTAGGTCCTGTATGTCGATGAATTGTGCATTCGTAATTGTAGAAAGGGTAATTAGAAGTATCCACGTTGTCATCTGGAAAAGAGGGTATTACATATATATGTGTGCATAGAAAGGTTTATTATTTAGCTTTTATTTTGGGGTTGTCTTTGTCTTGAAATTTCTTATTTTGTTTGATATGTGTTTTATAGTATTTGTGTCCTGTCTTAGTACTTTCGACATGTTCTTCATCTATTTTCCTCGATTCAATTTTCCTATACTTTCGATGGTTTTTACCTCCTCTAATTTCTTTAATGTAATTTATACCTTCTTCTATTTTTACATCTTTCCTATTCTTATTAATTTTATTTATGTATTCTTCCTTTTTCCTAGAAATGAGGTCATGTATTTCGCTATATTTATCCTCGTTCACTTTTCCGTTTAAAAAGTCAATTGGTTTAATTTTGGTTGTGCTATGTATTGTGTTGTTGTAAAATCCTATTATTCTAAAGATTTTTTCTTCAGTAGTTTCGTCTTTATTCCTCTCGTCATGTCTTAATAGTCTTATATGCTCGTTAATAGTGTTGTGTAACCTTTCGATGTCTGAATTTGATGTGTGATTACTACTTGACGTAAAATGTATATTAATATTTTCTTCTTTAAAAAATTCTTGCATTGGGATGGCTTTGAATCCTAACTCATTATCGACAATAATTTTTTCTATTTTACCGTGTGTATTTATGTACTGCAAGAGCTTAGTTTTGAATTCCGTCCAAGTTCTGCTGTTGATTTTGTAAGCGACTGCATGTTTTGAAAATTTGTCTATCATTGTCATAAACATTTCCTTCTTCAACGTGTAGAATACATCTATGTGTAAAATTTCTCTTGGTTTCGAGGGGGTTTCACTAATTTTAAGTGGTACTTTGGGGGGTTTCCTATCGTATTTTTCAATGGTGCATATTTCACAGTTATTAATAAATTGTGTTATTCTTAGTTTTAGTTGTGGGTTGTAGACTTCTATTTTTAGTTCTTCATAAACGGCTTGTATTCCTCGGTGATTTTTACTTAACTGTTCTTTTTCTATTATTTCTGTTAATTCTTCTTCATCTTTAATATCTCTTAGCATACGAGTGCTTCTGACAATTCTAAATTTATTGTTGTTTGAAAATAGTTCTTCATAAGTGCTCTTGATTGTGTCAAAAAATTCATCTTCTATAAAAATTGCGTTTAATTGATTTGGGTTGAAATGGTTTCTTAACAGGGAAATTGAAGTTTCTCTATCTAGTTCTTTAATTCCTATAACTTTCCTATTATTTTTAAATATTTTTTCACTTTTAATTCTGGCTGCTCCTGAGAAAATCTTATTAATAATAATTTGATTCCTAAACATGTTGATAGGAGATTCGGTTGTTTTTATACTAAGAACTTCTGTTTCTATGGAATAAATATTGGCAGTTTCAGATTCTATTCTTGAAAGTGCATCCGCATTGCTATTTTTTGTCCCTTTTTTATACCTTATTTCGTAATCGAATTCTGAGAGCTTTAATCTCCATCTTACCAATTTCGAATTTGGTTCTTTTATGGAGAATAACCAAGTGAGTGGTTTGTGGTCAGTTTCGATTATGAATTTTCGTCCAAATAGGTATGGTCGAAAATATTTAGTAGCCCAGACGATGGCTAAAAGTTCTTTCTCAATAGTGCTGTAATTACACTCATGTTCGTTGAGAGTGCGGCTTGCGTAGCAAATGGGGTGATTGTCTTGCGAAAGTATTGCTCCTAAAGCAAAATTACTTGCGTCTGTTGTAAGGGTGAATTTTTTTGAAAAGTTTGGGTATGTTAGGATTGGGTCATGCGTTAATAATGTTCTGAGCGTATTAAAACTTTCTACGTATTGCGGGTCAGCAATGTTTATTTTGGTATCCTTTTTTAGGTATTTGGTCATAGGTTTAGCGATCATGGAATAATCCTTTATAAATTTCCGATAATATCCGGTTAATCCAAGGAATTGTTTTATTTGTTTAGGGGTTTTAGGGATTGGAAAGTTTTTTACACATTCAATTTTTTTGGGATTAGCTTTTATTCCTAACGGGGTTACTACATGTCCAAGAAATTCGGTTTCTTTTTTTAAGAATTCTGATTTGTCTAATTGTACCTTAAGATTTGCTTCCTGTAAGCGTTTGAATATTAAATTAATGGAATTAATGTGTTCTTGGAGAGAGTTGGAAAAGATGATTATGTCATCTAAATAAACAAGGCAAATTTTGTTTATGTAATCTTTAAGAATATTGTTCATTAGCCTTTGGAATGTCGCTGGGGCTGTCTTCAGTCCAAACGGCATTCTTAGGAATTCATAGTGTCCTCCTTCTACAGTGAAGGCGGTCTTATGAACGTCTTCCTCCTTAATTTCAATTTGATGAAAACCTTTCGCTAAATCTAGCGTGGTAAAATACTGGCATCTTCCCAGTTTATCCAGGATTTCATCAATATTGGGAATTGGGTATTTGTCATCTATGGTTACTTCATTAAGCTTCCGATAGTCGATGACAAGTCTCCATTTAGGTTTTCCGCTTGCATCGGCCTTCTTCGCAACGATCCAAATGGGTGCGGAATAGGGGGAATTGCTATGCCTGATAATCTTATTGTCAAGCATTTCTTGAATTTGTTTTTGAACTTCATTCTTATGCACATACGGATAACGATATGATTTAGTGTAAATGGGTATATTATCAGAGGTTCTGATTTCGTGTTTTATGGCAGAAGTAAAAGTCAATCTTGTATTTTCCTGATAGAAAATATCTGAGTAAGTTTTTATCAGTTTTAATAGTTCTCTTTTTTCTTCAACATTAAGATGTTCTGTTCTAATTTGTTCTAATAGTGGCTTAATTTCCCTTTCTTCAATTATACTAAAATTTTCGTGATCTACCTTCTGCGTAGTCAAACGATTATTTTTAGATAATAAATTAATTTCTACTTCTCCGTGCTCTATATTTAAAATGCCTTCTCTTAAAATTTTTTCATGATTTTCTTCTTTAAAATAAATTAACTCACTGTCATATGGAGTTTGTATCCTCTTTTTATTTATTATTTCATTTTCAAAAAGCATTGGTAATGTTTTATTACCAAACGTTATTTTCTTATTCTTATAATCTATGCAAGCGTCTAATGGTCTTAATATGTCATTACCTATCAGACCGTCGTAAAAATCGTGAAATTTTATTATGTAAAATTCCAGTGTCTTGTCTAGCTCGTCAATATTAAATTCCTCAAAAATAGGTACTATAGCTTTTTCTTTTACATAAACTTGGTGTTGAAGTGTTTTAATAAGAATCGGGTTTGTTGAAAAAATTCTTTTTGGATTACAAATTCCTGGGTTTAGGATGGAATTTGTAGCTCCTGTGTCTATTATTAATTTAATTGTTCCTAATTTAGTTTTTATTGTTATAAATGGTAATTTGTGCCCGAGGCTGACTCCTGAAAATTTTCTGCCACTTCTACTTTACCAATATCCATTGGCTCGGCTTGGTTTCTGAAATTTGGTCTGTTTAAATTAAAATGCGTATTTTGGGGAATTTTATGTTGTTGGTTTGTTTGTGGATATGTACGTGGTTGTTGAAAATTCCGGTCATAATTTGGGGATGGTTGAGAAAAACGTACTTGGGAATTTTGCAATGGGAAATTCCTTCCGTGGTTTTGGTATGAAGGGTTTCTTCCTTGACTTTGGGAGGGTTGTGAAAATTGTCTTGGTCCTTGATAGTTCTGTGCAGAATTATGGGTTTTTTGATTTTGTTTCCTATGTTCATGTCTGTTGTAAAACTGTTGTTGCGTATCTACCCGGAGATGTGCATATCCTGCCTCAAAAAGGATATTCATAGCACTTTCTAATGTTGTTGGGTTTCTGCATGCTAATATTGTTTTCATTGGTTCGGGAATTTTCGATTTGAATATGTTTAAAGCTGTGCGAGAATTATTAATGGCTACTGTGTTTAATGCTTCTTGTTGTTGTCCTTGTCCCATTACGAACATTGTTTTATTATTGAGTCGTCGAAGTCTACTTTTAATTTCTTCATAAAATTCTAAGCTAGTAGTTTTAAATGTTACTGCTCTGAGGGAATCGAAAAGTTCGTCACAACTAAGTCTGTCACCAAAATTATTCTGTAATACTAGTTTAATGTCTGTCCAGGAAATTGCTTGAAAATTTATTTCTATTACGTCCCTAGCCTTGCCTTTCAATTTGCTTTTAATAAGGTCGGAGAATAGACCTTGTGATAATTCATCATAGCTTTGTAAGTTGGGGTGTACCCTATCTATTAAATTTATAAAATTTTGCAATTCCCTACCGTCTCCGTTGAATTCAGGAAGGTTTCCTAAATATTTTAGGGGATCGAAATTTATTTGGGCCATAGTTAACACAAAAAAAAATTTCTGTTCTTTGAACCACTTCCTTTTTTTAAAAAAAAAATTTATTTTGTCTTTATCAACACACTTTAACACTTGAACTTTATTGTTTGCACGAAAAATATGTTTTTATATTTGCCGAAGGCAGTAATATACGTAAAAAAAAAGAATATATATACACTTAAAGTTATTTATCGCTTTACCTTGATGGTGAAGATGTGATGTACTGTGGATGGTTTTGATTCTTTCAAGTTAAATGTAGCTTCAATATCGGATGTCCTTTATGATGAGGATGTGATGTATTGTGGATAGTTTTGTAGCTTCAATTTCGGATGTCCTTGATGATGAGGATGTGATGTATTGTGGATGGTTTTGATCCTTTTGGGTTAAATGTAGCTTCAATATCGGATGTCCTTGGTGATGAGGATGTGATGTAAAAATATTTTAGTTGAAAGTCTTGTTGCTAAGATCTTTCGTAGTTAACACAAAATATAATTGTTCAGAAAGTTCACTAATTAAAAGTATGTTAGTTTTTTTTTTATATTACGCGCACAAAAATTCAATAGTTTTGTAAAAAATAAGTTTACAAATGTTCTTGATTGAAAGTTCTGTTGCTACGATCTTTCGTAGTCAACGCATAATGCAAAGTAAAAAGTATGATATAATTTTTTATATTACGCGCACAAAAATTCAATAGTTTTGTAAAAAATAAGTTTACAAATGTTCTTGATTGAAAGTTCTGTTGCTACGATCTTTCGTAGTCAACGCACAATGCAACGTAAAAAAGGTTCAATAATTAAAAGGTATAACGTTAATATGATCCTTCATATTACGCGCACAAAAAGTTCAAAATTTCGTAAAAAATAAGTTTACAAAGTTTTTCGTTCACTCTTTGTTTTTCCTTTTCCTTTTTTTTTCACACTAACGATTTGTAGATGGTATCGCACTAAGAATTAAAATTCAATCACTACCGCGTTAATACATAAACTTCTTCTTTATGTTGGATAGGACTGCGATATCCTACCGACTGCGCCAATTTTGGTTTTCGAAATAAAACTTTAAAAAAATAAAATAAAAACCGCTGTTGTGTGTTTTACATTGTGGTCGAAAAATATGACTGTCTTTATTTTTACAAAATCTTAGTTTTAAATACAAAATCTTAGTTTAAAATACAAAGAAAATGCTTATCGGTAATTTCTTATGAACTAATAGGAAAATCAATTGTTTACAAAAAGTCTTATGGTTTTATTTTATTGGTTGGGCAATAATTCTTAAGAAGTTCGTATTTCAAAATCAATTGATCTAGTTTAGAGTTTATTGTTAATTGTGGGCCACCCAAAATGTATTGGAAAAGCAAACAAGCATTCTTGGAAAAGAATGATTAAAATATTTCAAGTGTTTTTATGCATACATGTTTGTACACAGTGTTGTGGGCAAATATGCATGCTTAAGAGTTTCTTTTAAATGGGAACGATTAACGAAAATTTGTACGTAAGTATATTTATTTAAGTATGTATGTTTGTACACAGTGTCGTGGACAAATATGCATGTTAAAGAATATTTATTTAAGTATGTATGTTTGTACACAGTGTTGTGGACAAATATGCATGTTAAAGAATATTTATTTAAGTATGTATGTTTGTTTGCTTTTATTGTGAACAAAAAAAATATATTTAATTCTTTTTTTGTAAACATTTAATTCTGGATTTAGTATTTAAGTATTTAAAGAAAATTATAAAGAAAAACATGTTGCTTAAGACTATTTTATTAGGGGTTATCTTAGGGATAAAAATATTGTTTATATGTTTATATGATTATTTTATTAGGGGTTATTATAACTCTTAAGCTGGGATCACACGATTGCCGCAAATGCACCAATATGACACAATTTTTATTGTGCTTTATTGACGCACAATAATGAAATTGGACCAATAAAATATTCTGAAATCACACGATTGCCCTGTTTTAAACAAATTTAATTGCCGCTAGTTGGTACAAAGCGAAATGGTTACAACAATTGCCGCAGCACAGTCACACGATTGTTCTTACTTTACAACTGCGAAAACAGCTGTTGTGGTAGCTTTTTTATTTGTTTGAAAGTTCTTGTTGGTTTGTTAATTAAATAAAATTAAATATGTATCATATATGTATGTACTTCAACAAATTTTTGTTGAATATTTTTATTTAAATTTTTTAAGAAATTCCAAAAATTTAGTCTGTTCAACAATTTCGTATGTTAAGGTTCGCTTAGAAACTTAAATAAAAACATTCGCACTGAACAGCTAAATATGCTTATGAACATATATACATATTTTGGTAATAGCAATAATTAAAAAAAAAAATGCATAATAAATAAATAAATATTTATCTTCATTACCTACTAAAAGAAACACAAAAAAGTAAATTTATTAAAAAAAGGCAAATATTGGTGTGTATTGTGTTGTTTGATTGCCGCACAAGAACACAATAAATATTGGTGCATTTTTGTTATTTTTATTGACGCGGGGTTGCATAGAAAACAGTCATACGATTGCCGCACCAGGGTTGTATTTCATTAGTAAAAGTAAGCACAATATTGTCCTTGATTGGTACATGAGCCAATTGGTTGTGCAGTCACACGATTGGGGTATTAAAAAGTATGAAAATTGGTGCATTGCGGCAATCGTGTGATCCCAGCTTTAGGTACATATATTAATTTTTTGTTTTTTATTTTTTTATATTCTTCGGCATGGCGAAATGAAAAGTTGGCGTGGCTCAATTAATATTTATTTATACCTATCTAAAGAACGTTATTTATGTATATAACTTTTTGTTCTTATCTCATCATGGTGAAGGGTATATAAGATTCCGAATATAGCACTCTTACTTGTTTTTTATTAAAACTTATTTTATTTTAACAATAATTAGTATTGTGGTTATTTTGTTGAACTGTTTATGGTTTTTAATCCAAATTTTGATATTTTAATTAGTCCAAAGTTTATCAAATTTAATCATCATTAAATTATTTTTATGAAGAAAGGAATTCTACAATTTACAATTAATTAAAATTAATTGATAATTTTTCAGTCTTGACTTCCGCGGGAATCGAACCTAGGCTTTTACGGACAGGTTACAGGTTACCCTTACATGTTTCAATTGAGTGTTTGCAATTTCAAATATCATATAATATCAAAATTTGATTTTATTTTAGATTAATGATTTAATTGTAAAAAAATTGCCGAGAATTTTTTCCGTGTATGCATTTGTCTATCGCTGATCTAGCTAGACATTTGTATGGAAAGAAAATCACGTTAATTCATTGATATTGTTTCAAGTTTTATTCTTTTTACAGTTTTCATATCTTTTAGCCTATTGGTTTGTTTTTTCTTTGTCCTCCAAATTTTTGTAAATGCTTACAATTCAGTCACTTTTCTCACAAATGTACATTAATCTGCTTATTCTGCTTGCCTGCCAGTCATTTAGCCAAAATGTTCAAAAGCAGAAAAAACTGAGTGGCTAGCATTGATCTTACAACAAAAACTTAAAATATAACAATTCCAGCATATCAGCCAGTCAACCAAATATCATTTGCGGACATAAAAAGCAAACAAATCCAACATCAAAAACCAAACACCAAACACCAACCGAATTGAAATGAACCAGACCTCCTAACACTTCCCAGTTAAGCAAACCAATAACCGACCATAATTCTTTCATGCATTCCATTTCTTTTTTTAAAATAATTGTGTTGCTGCTGTTATTTGGTTTATTGTCACTCTGTTCTTACAAATATTTTTTTGTTGATTGTTGACGAGTCGCTGTTATTTTTTGTTTGGAATTTCTTTTATGGTAAAAGTGCGTATTGGTGTTTGTGTGAGTATTTTATATATTTTTGGTTTCGAAATGTGCAAACACTTATAATTCTTGTATATAAAATAAAACAAATGAATTCCAATGCCGATGAATTCAGTACGGAGCAAATGGATCTAAATCTATATAAATTTCTTATTCTTACTACATACTACAGTGATTTTAGATTTATTCAAATACTGTATTTTTAACTCAAGGCCATTTAAAAAATTACCTTTCTCAGACTATGCAACATAAACCTGCAGCAATATTTGTGTTTCCTTTTGGTGTCCCTTTGAAAACTCGTGCACGTTTATACGTAAAGTTTTTCTTGCCAGCTGCAATTTGAAGTTTATCTAAAATTCAAATTCAAGTATTTCAATTCAACATTTTTTACGAATCATATTAAGGGCTAGTTAACACTATTATACTTTGTTTAAAAACCTGTCAAGAACTTTAGTATGTAACATGTAAAAGTGTGATAGTGTGAATGCAATAATGTGTTGTCAAAATGACAAGTATTACGAAAAAATAGTTTACATTCCATACGACTTCATCGTTTTTTTTTTTTTTTTTTTTAATTTTTTAAAACAATAGTACTTTTAATTTGATCAATGTTGTAATCTTATGCTAAGTTCACACTTAGGTTTTTAAACGCGTTTAAGCAAAATGTTGATTTAGCTAATCAAAGCCGTTCACATTACATTTGAGATGATTAAGATGACAGATGATAAAGAAAAAAAACACACAACAAACACACAAAAAAGCAACAAACAAATTTATATTTCTTTAAAGTATTAAAAATGGATAAAAACACTTTTATAAAGTTGTTAGAGGATTATTTTAATCACTTAATGATGAAATTGTTAAAATTTATGAATTATTTAAGGAAAAAAATAAAAACATTAAGCAGAAATCTTGGCCGGTTGTACACGATCATGTTGGCGATTCTACATTTGAGGTATGTTCAGTGGATTCTATGTGATTTATGAAGTGATTTAGTTGTAATCATGTCAATTTGAAGTGATTAACAAATCACTTCAATGTATGGGTAATCATCTCGATTTTGAAGTGATTAGAGCTTAATCACGTTCGAACTGCTTAAACGCGTTTAAGAAGCCAAATGTGAACATACTATAATAAAAGTTTGTTCATATGGGATTGTGTGAATACAAACTTGTGTGAAGCCAAAACCTGTCAGTTCGTTACATTTTAATACCATATGAAGAAAGCAAAAATATTATGGACTGATCTTCACAAAATTACAGTGTAATTTCGAGACCAATACAACTGTGGCGTACCAAATTTTATTGCAGTAGCGTTATAATTCACGGTTTAAGGCGTTCTAAACTGTTTTCCGAGAATGGACTTTAAATGGAGAATATGGTAAATTATGGACTGGTCTTCACGAAATTTACGAATATGATTTCTAGTTATATAGAACTTTGTTGTGCCAAATCTTATATCAATTGTAACAAAATTATCAATTTCTTAGGGAAGTGGTTTCGCATTTGGACCCACAACTCTTATCCTTCTGAGCCGATGTTGCTAAATTTCAATCCTAAACTGATTAGGATAACTAGAAGAAATTGCACTCCAACCTTGTTCCTTTCTTCTGATTTTTTCAAAAGTAAGCGTGTTTTTAACAGACAGACGGACGGACTAACTAATCAAGGAGCCAGAATAAATATGGGGGATTTCATGTTAAGTAACCCAATTTTTAACAAGGTTTAGTTTAAATGTGCTAAATTCCCATTTTATACTATAGGATAAGCTATTCCTATGCGCATTTCACTGGTTGCTTAGGCCAGATCGTCAGGAAACTTCATCCAAAGATTTAAGAAAAACTAAAGATATTATACAAATAAAACTGTTAAGCGAATAAGAATTATAAACCCCAGTTTTACTTGTAACAATATCAAAGCTTAAACAAAAACAACAACAATAAACAGTGAGTTTATCTTTTCTTGCATTAAATCGATGTCTTCCGATTCGGATGAAATTTGCACCAAGGTTAGTAGTTTAGACACAAATTTTAAACAAGGTCGGTCAAGAAGTTTCTGAGTTAGAGGGAGTCAAAGTTTGAAATTTTGGCCATACAGGTGTTCTTTCTCATCCATGTAACTTATTACCTATTTTAGCAAAATTTATCCCAAGTAGCTTCGATAGCTATTTGATCAATCTTTTGAAAAAAATTTTTTTTTTAATTTATAACTTTTTCTAAATAAACTAAATTTTAAAATTTTTTTTTTTTTTGTTTTTTAAGCGGGAATGTTTTTTTTTTTATTGCTCAAAAGAAAGCTTATGTCTTTTTCTTTAAGTTAGTTCTGATCTTTTAGGAAAAAATTCAAAATAGTGCTGCATATGCCAAAAATTCTTGAGTTAGAAATTATTTTTTATTTACACATAAGCAGTGTTGGGCAAAATACATGGTTTGCGGTATTTAAAATACAAAATACAAAATACTTGCTGGTCATGTATTTAAAATACAAAATACAAAATACTTTCAGGTTATGTATTTAAAATAAAAAATACAAAATACTTACACATCCTGTATGTATTTAAAATACAAAATACAAAATACTTCCATTTATTGTACGTATTTCAAATACAAAATACAAAATACTTCCACGTCATGTACATTAAGGTTATAACTTTTTTTTGAGTGCAAAATACCACTCCAGCGCCATGTGGGGAATTTTGTTCTGATAATAAAAAACTGTTTTTTAAGCTGATTCGGTGAAAAAAGTTTCCGCACCGTAAGCGATTCCTAAAACTTCATATTATGTGTAAATTTTATTTTTGGAAATTGAAACCCTTTTGATTTTGCATTAGACTTATGAAAAATGGTTTAATGTTGAAGATTATATATGAATTTAAACAAAAACGAACTTATTTAAGACAAGAGCCACTGATTTAATGATGAAAATAAAAAATAAAAACAAAACTTCTACGCTTTCGGTGCGGAAACTTTTTTCACGAAAGATGAAAAGTGACCCCATATTTTTTATATTTTGGTAGATTAAAATGCAATCAACCATCAATAAACTGACAGAATATATTTTGTAAACTATGTTTTTAAAATACAAAATACTCCCATTTTTTATGTATTTAAAATACAAAATACAAATTACTTATATTTATTGTATGTATTTTAAATACAAAATACAAAATACTTGCTGGATATGTATTTAAAATACAAAATACAAAATACTTGCACGTCATGTATTTAAAATACAAATACAAAATACGTATTTGTATTTTAAATACGTATTTCAAATACATGTATTTCAAATACTGCCCAGCCCTGCACATAAGCCACTCGCATCCCAAAAAGCGACCAAAACAACTTTAAAGGAAAAGACATAAGCTTTCTTGGGAGCAAAAAAAAAAAACATTTCGGATAAAAAAAAAGTTTTAAATTTAAAAAACAAAAAATGTTTTTTCAAAAGATTGATCAAATAGCTATCGAAGCTACGTGGGACAAATTTTGCTAACACCAATAGGTAATAAGTAGGGCAACCAAAAAAAAGCACTAAAAAAACAGTTTTAAGCTCTTAAAAAAAGCCTTTAAAAACATGAAAATAAGCTGTTAAAACTTAAAAAAAAAGCAATTTAAACTTGTTTATTTTTCACTTAATTCGTTGTTAAAGTAAATTATAAGTTGATGCAATAAATTTTTCGAAAAGAAAACTATGTTTGTTTGGAGTCAGCAAGTTCTTGTAGATAGAAAAAGTTCTTCCTACGTCTACAGATGTTAAGGGAGCATATCTAAAATTGAGTATTTGCTCTGAAGTATATTTTATACGATTGGACTCATAATTCCGCTTGCCTCCCAAAATATCCCCAATATCTTTCAATACCGAAAATCCTTAATTTTTTAATGAAACTGATCTTAATTTTGTATTAACTTCGTCTTCTATATCCCCTGGAACACGGGACATTTTTCTTACGATCCACAACTATGTTCACTTAGAAAACCAATGAAAGATTTTTTGTTTCCAATTTTGTTACAACTTCGAGTAAAACAACAAAATTTGCAGAAATTTACATTATTTGATATACAGAGAAATTCTTAATAGCTAAAACTATATTAAAAAAGCAAAAAATAAGACGGTACTATACCAAAAGCAGAGAGAAGGGGAACTAACAGACGTTTCTTTATACAAAAACTATATTAAAAAAGAAACAGGACGTTACAAAGTGTGATGGTAAAAGACGTTACATACTGAGGAATTTGATCGTAAGAATAGAGCTTTGGAATTTTCGAGAGAAAAGAACTTAAACAAGCAAATATTAAATTAGGTTTAAAAAAAGGCTTAATACTAAAAACATAAACACATACAAATTATACACAACACTATAAAAGGGAAGTTACAGTACTGCTAAGACAGAGTTGCATAAAAATCAAGTAAGAAAGTATAGTCGGTCAAGCCCGACCGTATTATACCCAACACCACAGTATTTAAAAACAAGTTTCGAGAGTGTATGCCTTTATGAATAGGGATCATCTATGTTTTAAATTTCATTAAAATCGGTTTGATGGTTTCTGGTAGGCAGAAATTGCCCCCTATCCCCCTCATAGTCCTATTTTTTTAAAAAATGCATACCTTACGTGTCCACATAAATATGGATCCATCTACATATGTCTTTAATTGCATTAAAATTGGTTGATAGTGAGCACAAAGACCCTCTTCCTGATAGCAGCTTGTATGGAGGCTATATTTAATTATGGACCGCTTCGCCCTTGTGCCAATTAGAACCCACGTACCAAATTTCATTGAATTGTCTTTAAAATTGCGACCTGTACTTTGCGCACGAGGTTACATGGACAGCCAGCCAGCCGGACGGACATCGTTAGATCGACTCAGAAAGTGATTCTGTGTTAACCGGTATACTTAAGGACCAATATTTTAAGGTGTTTCTCACATCAGCACAAATGCATAATACCCTCTCCACTCTTTAGTGTAGCTATAATAACATAAAGAGATAATATAGGTTTTTGGGATGATATTGCTCAAGGGAAGTACAAAATATTTCCATAACGTTGAACGATTTTTTTAACCAGAGTTGTTACAGCACAGAAATGGTTGATTTTTTAGTATTTATAAAAAAAGTTGCAAATAAAAAAAATAATAATAACGATTTTTGCAAAATTTTATTAAATAAGTTTTTTTTTTGTATGAAAAATTATCTTAAAATGGCAAAATAAGCAAAAAAAAGCCGATATCGCAAAAATAACTAAAAAAAAGCCGATATTGCCAAAATAAGCAAAAAAAAGCCCTAACAAATATAGCTCATTTTCTTTGTTTTCTTATGATCGGAGTTTGTGTTCAATCAAAATCTTTCTATCTTGTAAACCAAAAAATAAGCATTTGCTTTTTTTTGGTTGCCCTAGTAATAAGTAACATGGATGAGAAAGAACACCTGTCAAAAAAAATGTCAAACTTTGACCCCCTCTAACTCAGAACCGATCTTGTTGAAAATTTGTGTCTAAACTATCCAATAGGACTAAGCTTGGTACAAATTTCATCCAAATCAGAAGATATCGATTTAAAAATTGGGTCACTTGACATGAAATCCCCCGTATACTTTATTAGGTCTGAGATGTAAGTATAACAAAAAAGTTTCAAACGGAATGACAAACTAAAAAGGGAAAGTTGGCATAACTCTGTCTGTCTGTCTGTTTGTCTGTCTCTGATTAGGTCACCTGTATAAATTTGTCTCGGTTTAGGCAGATTTGATTTTAAAATTTGGCAATCTATTTTTTTTAGAAACTTTCTTTAATTCTCTTTTGAAACTGCATTCGTGTTCATACAATAAAAATTGCAGCATTTAAAGTATTTTCTCTTGCTTCCGCTTAATAACAAGACAGTAAGAAAATCCACATTAGCTGTCAAAAAAACGATAAACTGTCCTTGTGGCGTAGTCGTCCAGACAAAAATTAAGACAGTTCCCTTTTTAACAAATAACAAATGTTAACGTTGCAGTGCAAGTTGCAGCACATTTAAACGAAACCTTGTAATTAATTTTTTGAATCCCAAGAAAAACTTTGATAACTTATAGGCATTTGGCAGTGTAAATAAAACTGAACTGGCAAAATAAAATAAAGTAATTTGTTTTTATTTTTGTTTTTTCTTTACCCACTGTGTAGTAGTACATTTAGTTGTACATTTAGAGTTGACAAAAAATCATCCAATTGTAGTCGGGACTGTAAGAAAAGATAAACTCACTTTTTATTGTTGTTGTTTTTGTTTAAGCTTTGATATTGTTACAAGTAAAACTGGGGTTTATAATTCTAATTCGCTTAACAGTTTTATTTGTATAATATCTTTAGTTTTTCTAAAATCTTTGGATGAAGTTTCCTGACGGTCTGGCCTAAGCAACCAGTGAAATGCACATAGAAATAGCTTATCCTATAGTATGAAATGGGAATTTAGCAGATTTAAACGAAACCTTGTAATAAACGCTTTTTATATGAACTAAGCAAACTAAAAAGTAAATAGAAGAGAAGTAGTGAATTGTGTGAAAATAGATCACACTCAACTAAAACATAAAAAAATAAAAGCAGAATATATTTTTTTCACTTTATCCTTTTTGCTTACAAAACTTCAAATTACTGTCAGCAAGTGTCAAATCACTGTCTTCGAAAATTACAAGACAGTTGACAAGAAAGTTAAAAAAAAGAGTTCATGTATTCATATAAAAAGTTTTCATGCATTGGTAGTGTCTTGCGAGTACTGGCAAATGTAAATGCTGTGTAAAACTGCTTGCAGACGAAACAAAGTATACTTTTCCATACGTATTCACCCTTTCCGCGTCCAACTCAAATGTTTTATAATATAGGCGCGGACAAAAGAACACGCTAATTTTTTATACACCATAAGAATTTCGTTGTTTTTTTTTTTTTTTTTTTTTTTTTTTTTTTTTTTTTTTTTTTTTTTTTTTTGAATAATTGTGCTTTCCCACGTCTATAACTTGTGTTTGTAATTCTATATTGTTATATGATGTTTGCGTATGTTTTGTAGATAGTGTTGTTAGTATCTGTTTATATTATTATCTTGACATGATTTATTTGATTTATATTGATTTTCAAAACATTAATTCATATTCCACTCATCACATATAAAGAAAACAGTTCATACCTTTTTTTCATACCAAAAGTTGTATGTTTTGCCATTAAGTTACCACTGTCTTAACGATATTTTTTTATATTTTTCCCCGGTTTTTATTGTTTTACTGTTCGGATGTCTTGTTGATTGCCCGTTCCATTCATTTTGACATGTGGGATTTATTTTGTTTTCTCTAAATTGAATTGGGGGATGTTTTCTTCTTGGCAGTCATTTATGTTGTGATTTGAGGAAATGGAAATTTAAGTCATTTTTCTTCTATCTTCATATAAATATGTTTTTATGTATGTTTATGAATATTTTTGTTTTATTATAGTTCTTTATTTTCGAATAAATATGGAGGCGTTTTCATATTGTGTATGGTTCCGCAAAAAAAAAAATATTGAGGTTATGTCCGCTAAATTGTTTAGTAAAAATCAATTAATATAAACGTTATCTCTACTTTCTTAAATATTCAACGTTGGACAAGACAAACTAGAACAATTAGCTGAACATATTTGGGTATTTTGGCTTAATTAAGAAAAAAACCTAAAAAACCATAAAGAAAATGGAAAATATGTACTTCAATATAAAAGATTTTAGTTTTTCCGTTCCCAATTTAACAGCTATCAACTCTTTTTTTGGAGTTTTTAATGCGGTATTAACGGGAAATTTTGACATTAAATACGCTTTAAGTCTCCTATAACTTACACTTGAAATTTATTTTAAATAATTTAAGCAATTTATTATTAGAATAAAATATCAAGTAATAAAGCAAAATTATATTCACAAATAGCAAAAAAAAAAAAGTTTAAAGCTTTTAACTATCAAAAATGAAAGCTGAGTATTAAAAAACACAAGTTTTAATTTAAAACCCCCTGATAAATTTAGATCTGAATAAATAAGTTCCACATCAAAGTATTGAAAAAGGTTAATATTGAAATATGTTTGAGCAAAATAACATTGTAATGAAATGCTTCGACTCAACACAATTTCATTACCAAATTTTTAACTTTTATCAAATTATTACTTACTTTTGGTTGGTATACAACTTTTGAAACGTCATTGATATCGGTATCATATAGAACGTGATATCGATAAAATTTTCTCTTCTTCTTACTTTTAACAGAAAACTTAAAATTATATAAAATGGTTTAACTGTTCGTTACATTGATCACTGTAAATCATTAAGCCTTCTTTTGGACTCTGGGCCAGACTTTGATATACACAATAGTTATATATTTTCCAGGTTGGTAGGAACACGAAGAAGATTGTAATTAAAAAAGAAATAAAGTTGCTTTGTCTATATTCCGCGTTTATACTCATAACTCCTTGTTTAACGTAGATAGCATTCAGAAATATTATTATATTTTCATGATGCCATACAGCAAAAATATAGCCAATATAGTAAACTAGCTTAGCCCGGTGCGCTTTGCTACACTGCTTTAACCACATTTGAAAACTCTCCCTTTAATAGTTTTCCAGTTGAGAGGTTTTCTCCCCTGCGCCTACCAGCTTTATTTTTACTTTCAAAAGTGTAGTATACCATAAGAGTTATTTCTGCAAAGTTTGAACATTCTCACTATAACAGCTCTTAAGATATGCGATATTAAACATTGGTGTTCTATGGAGGCTACCACTTCCCCTGCTGCTAATTTATTTCAATTTTGGTGCTCAGAAGATCCTACTACCAAAAGTTCAACAAAATGCGTGCAGCGGCTCTTATTAATATTTCTATATATGAGGGGTACTGCTCATCCTCTGTCTACCCCGCCCATTTTTATATTGAAGTTTAAAGTTTGCCATAATAGTAGCTTTAACCACGTTTAAAGACTCTTCCTTTAATAGTTCTTCAGTTGAGCTATATTTAATATATGCATCCTATGGGAGGTATTTCCCCCTGCGCCTACCCTCTTTATTTTTATTTTTAAAAGTGAAGTATACCATAAGAGTGGCTTCTACAAAGTTTCAACATTCTCACTATAACAGTTCTTAAGATATGCGATATTAAACATTAGCGTCCTATTGGGGGTACCACTTCCCCCGCTGCTATTTTATTTAAATGTTGGGGCTTAGAAGATTATTTTACCAAAAGTTCAACAAAATGAGTGCAGCGGCTCTTATTTATATTTCTATCTAAGGGCTTACCGCTCCCCCTCTGTCTACCCCGCCCATTTTTATATTGAAATTTATAGTTAACCATAATAGTAGCTTAAACCACGCTTGAAGACTCTCTCTTTAATAGTTCTTCAGTTGAGCGATATTTAATATATGCATCCTATGGGAGGTATTTCCCCCCCCCCTGCGCCTAATCGCTTTTTATTTCAATGTTGGGGCTTAGAAGATCCTTTTACCAAAAGTTCAACAAAATGAGTGCCTCTTAAGATATGCGATATTTAATATTCGCATCCTATGGGGGGTACCAATTCCCCTGCCCCTATCGAAAAAATAAGTAGCCTATTTTATTTTTAGGGCTCACGTGATGCTTCTGTAAAAATTTCAGGAAAATCTGTTCAAACAAACAAACAAACAAAAAAACAAACAAACAAACAAAAAAACAAACAAATAAACAAACATTTTTCAAATTATATATATGTATAGATAAAAAACGTGCAAACAGCCCCTTAAGGTGGATTCATCCATGCGTTCTGAACAATATTTTTGTCCGGAAAATGATTTTTTTCTAAAAGTGTTTTTCAGAACGATTAACCCATTTCGGAAAATTTGTCCGGAAATCAAAGCTACCATTTGGCTCACAGGTGTAAACAATTATACAAAATGGCAGCACAATTAGCAAACTACTTATATGGAATTGTTTTCCCAAAAGGAAAGTGATTTTTTTATTTTAAATTATATTTATTTTTTATTTAATCATTCAGCGAACAAGCAATTGTTGTAGTATAAATGCAAAAGCATTACATGATGTGGCAGCTCAATTCAACTTTTCTGTACAAATGGAAAAAAATTAAACCAATTATTCTCTCTTTTAAAAGTAAGACGTCAAAATCAATAACAAAAAAAAAATTTTTTTCCGGACAAAAAAATGTTCGGAACGCATGAATAAATCAAGCTTTATTTTAAAATTGTTTTCGTGACTTATTAGGTTACAATAAAAAAAATATACCGCAACGCCTTTCACTTTTATTTGCAAAAACAAAAAAAAACATCAGAGAAAAAAATTTTCATAAGCTAAAGGTTTCTTTTATAGAATTGTCGGGTTGGTGTACTTTACTCACAACGGTTTTAGACTGTAAATTAAATGATTTTATATCGAAAAGGATAATGATAATGTTTTATAAAATAATTAAAACTGGCAGTTAAGGATACCTAGATGTCAATTCATCAAGGACTAACTATTTAATAATGCCTGTCTATTCATCTCTTAAAAAGGATAGTTCAGAATCACTTTTTGAGTTTATCTAACGATGTCCGTTCGGCTGGCTTTTGACTCATTTTATTAGTTGTGTAATTTTTAAAAAATATGATATTTTGGAAGTTATTCTTTTTCAAGAATTCTTTTGAAAATCAAAATTTTTTTGTGAATGTCAAGAATTTTACAAATTTAAATCTGCCAAGCCTAGATCAAAGTGATCTTATTGTGTGATCTGCCTACAGTGTTGCCAATTTAGGCATGAAAAAATCAATTTACTCATTTTTATTTAGCCAAATTTACTTCAAGTTTTTAGACCAAAAAAATTTATAAATTCATTGTATCGCAACTTAACTAATTTTAGCGCAAATGATTTTTACAATAAAAAAAATCTATTTTATCGATAATTTAAACTTTTGTTACTCAAAGATTTTTTATGTTTATATTAAAGGTATTCACGTTAAAAGTTTCACTCTTGCGAAAATGTAAAGGTGGAAAAACACAACATAATCAAAATGACAATTATTTCGCACAAAGGATGCAAAATTGTCAGGGTCTAAGTAAGTGCAAGATTATCAGAGTAAAAGTTTAAACATGTTGCAACTTTTTATGGCATTGCCAAATTGAAAAAAATGCTTAAAAAGTACTCATATAATCAACTCCACACTAAACAACAACGCAGGAATACCATTTTGGCGTACATTTTTTTTTCTTCGAATTGAAAAAAGTATAAATTGTAGTGTTTAAAGATGAACTTTGTGAAAAAATAAAACAATTAAAAAAAAAGAAAACCGTCAAAAAAATAGAAGAAGCAGAAATAACAAAATTCTGTAATATGTTCATTAGGGCGGGTCGATTTTTTTTAAATCGTATAGGAAAAACGTAATCTACATAAAATTCTAACAAAATTCTCCGAAGAAACCATGGGTCTAAGATAAAATCCTAATCCGCGCCTCTCGACTTGAAAATTTATGTACCCGCCTTTGCCAAAAAAATTTTGTACATTGTACATACTTAACTGAACTTATTAATTCGACTTGTAAATCAATCATTGTGTGTATTTTTCAAGCTACTTACGGTTCAAATTTTCGGCAGTGCATGCATCCTGCAATATTGTCAAATGAAAGATGCGTTGTTTAAAAAATGGTTTCGGAAAAGCTGAAAATTGAAGGTACAAACAAAATGGGTTGCTCACTTCAAATTAGTGCAACTATGCTTTTTTGCACAGTTGCAAGTGTAAAAAAATTGTCGTGAATACCTTTAGTGTTGTTACTACAAATGTATAAACCCAAGCAAAAAAATCTCTTATGTGCAACTTAAGTATAGTAAGTACACTCACAATATTATTACAGTAACGGACTGTAGTTTATTTAAGAAATATTCCGTTCAGTCATTTTTAAATAAATAAACATTTAAAATTCCAAGCAAATTTATTTTTAACTGATTCTAACAGTTATTCAAAAAACTAAGTGCATATTAATACGGATTTTCAGTTGCAGTTAATATTGTCCGTTGATTGAGTTAAATTCTTCTTTATGTTAGAGTAAATAAAAATGTAATTTAAAGCAACAAAAAGTTCATTTAATTTTTACTGTCAAAAATTCAACCGCGAATTCCGTAAAAACAAATCAATATTCAGTTATCTTATATAAATTAATTGTCAAAAAATTAACTACATATTACGTAAAAACAAATAAATATGCAGTTATTTTATAAAATTTTACAGTCAAAAATTCAACACCATATTCAGTAAAAACAATTAAATATTCAGTTAATTTAAATAATTTTACTACCAAAAATTAATTTTTACTTATCTATAAAAAATGAATTGCTTGTTTTGTGTAAGCAATTCCCATTTTCTATTTGTTAAAATAATTTAGTTAAATACATCAAATTTTAAAAGTAAAATAATTGCGAAGCCATATCGGTCATGCTGCTGGTGTCTTATAATTGAGAGTTCTTCTGTAAACAACGTGGTCAGTACAACAAAAGTAAAACAAACGTGTGTAACTGGGTATGTAAATAAAATTATTCTCCCTCTCTCGCTTATAAAAAAACAAGCGGACAGGTGTCTGTCTGGTATTTTTTAGAAATTCGGCTCTTTTGTGGAGTAAACAAAAATTTAATAAAATAACTGAATATTTAATTGTTTTTACTGAATATGGAGTCAATTTCTTGACAGTAAAATTTTAATAAATAACTGAATATTTAATCACAGACTATAAATATATAAAGATGTTGCACTTAGTACATTTGAAATTTTCAAAAACGTTAAGCTTCTTAATGATAAGGGGGGGAAGTAACAAGAAAGCAAAAACTTCGTGCTCACATTCAGAGAACTAAAGAGAGCAAGAAACCACATGCATTAATACAAACACATGTTTACTGTTTTTGCCAGCCAAAGTGTGTGTATGTGTTTTTTTTCGTTGAAACTGGTTTTTGTTTTTTTTTTAATTGATTTCGTTTTGTTTTCAAACAATTATTGTGCAAATAACCTACGTAAGAAACAATGTGACCGATTGTGTAATTGTAGGGTAAGAATATGTGTTTTATTGTTGTAAAACTGAAACTATATCGGTTCGCACCGAACTATAATTCAATTTGTTAGACAATTTTATTATGTATGTACATACTTATTATAAGTGTATTGTATGTATAAAACGAGTATTTATTCTTAGGGAATTTGTGAGACGATAGGAAAATACTATTGTAAGTCAAATATGAACACTTCTGAAGTGAATTAAATTTTAATGGGGTCTAGTGGAATTTTTAAAACAACACACAAAATTTTAATTGAAAAAGTCAAATAAAAACGCTTAAAAAATTTTACGAACTTAAAAAATAAAATGAATACCTATAGAGCATCCTGCAAAAAAAATTATGTTATGGTATATATTTTCCTAAATTTTTTATTATTTTATACAGTACTTTTCAATTATAGTCATTTCCATTTTAGTCTCACTAGCGTTATAGTCCATTAAATTTTTATTTTTACGCCATAAGGAAGTTTAATAGAAAGTATTTACGTTATAGTCCATTTAGCGATATAAGCACATTTAACATATTTTCCATCTATGTATCAGCGACTAGAACAATCAAAAGTGAAGCAAATTATAAGCATTACATCCACATTAACCTCTTTTTTGTTGAAGTTACAAACCGTATCAAAGAACTAAGAAACGAATAGTTTAATTTTTCTAATCAACTGTCCACTCGATCGCCCGGTGGCGGAAATTTGACCACTTGACATTTACTTTCGAGAGAACCTGTGCGTTATACAACAAAAAAGAACGTACATCTTTGTACGTGTGTTTGCAAGATAAGTTAAAGCGCTTTTCAACCACTTTAATTCCAAAAATTTATTTTGTGCATATCTACACAAAAATACCTTTAAAACGATATGAGTTTCATTAAAATCGGTGGACGATAAAAGTTGCTTCCATATATACATATATAAGATATATGTTTGGCCACATATTTTTATCCCTAGAAGGATTAACATCTGTAATTTAATTGCAGTTTATTTCGTTGACTTATCTATGAATGTGGTATAATATTTTGAATATACTCTTCTTTATCGTGGTATACAATGAAAAAAAATCTAGCTATTTCCTACCCTTTATATTAATTTTACTTATGTATGAGCTCTTCACAAGTGTAATGGTTAAAAATTTTAACTTTAATTAGTATTGTGGTTATTTTGTTAAACTATTTATGGTTTTTAATCCAAATTTTTAATATTTTTAATTAGGCTTAAGTTCATTAAATTTAATTTTCATTAAATTATTTTTAAGAAGAAAGGAATTTTACAACATGAAAATTAATTAAAATTGTTATTGATAATCTTTCATTCTTGACCGTGGCCGGGTTCGAACCCAGGCCGGCAGGTTACCATGACATGTTTCGATCGCAACCACTCGATCTCCTCAGATGGATTTGCCGTTTTACACTCGCAGCCATCGACGACTGCTGACGTCAATAGTCAAACATCAATCCTTAAACCAAATTGTATTTTAACCTTTGGTAGATCTATGTTTTTTGAATGATTATCCATTTTAATTGATTTTACATGTTTTTTTTTTTTTTGTTCTCTTTACTTCTGTTTTTTCGTACTTTTGTCAAGAATTCTTCTTGAAGTCCAAAGTACATTTTTTTGTTTTCTTTTTGTCTTTCTTTTCCTTGTTGACCTTTTTCAGCACAACTTGAAGGAGAAATGAACACATAGAGCTCGTGTCTTAGCTTTAACAATAATTAGTATTGTGGTTATTTATTTTTTAACTTTTTATAAATCGATATTAATCAATGATTTGTAGGTACATATTTAAATTTAAGTGATAAGTATAGGAATATATACAAATATCAGGTGTATATTTTTTAATATTTCCGTGAGATAAAATGGTTGTTTTCAAACTTCAACCCGACCCCTGCGTAAACTTTTTTAACAATCCGAAAAAATTGGCAAATTTGTTATTAATAACTTTTAATGTTCTACACGACAAAAGTAAGCTGTTTTTGATATTCGCAAAAAGTTTGAAAAAGTTATTGCCCTAATGTACATACGTTATTCTCCGCAAACCAAAAAGAATATATTTAAATTTTGGTATAATTTACGCAGTACTCAACAATAAAGATTTTATTATTTTAATTGCTTTATATTGTAAAAATATTTTTGCAAACCTTTATAAGAATTTTACAAACTTCAAAAAGTAAGACGGAAGGAGCACACAAACGTCCAAAGCCTGATTTATTTTCATAATTTGTAATAATACTTTGTTGTAATAATAAATAAAATTGGATTTTTCGTCGGAAATAATTTAATGATTTGTAAAATAATACAATTTCAATATAAAAAATGTTATATTAAATTTTGTCATACATTTTTAAACAAAAAATATATCAAATTTAAAGAAATTACAGGCGGAAAATTTTTATGAAAATCAAAAGTATTTTGATTATCATCCAATTCGCATTAACAATACTTGTTTACTAACACAATTACAAAAATTGTGAGTTTGATGAGGCAGTTTAATTTGTGGCAATGCCAAGATAATTAATGTTTTTAGAAAAATTACCATTCCTTAAATTTCAATAATAACAGTATTTAAACTTCGGTGCGAATCGATATATTTTCATCTGTACAACAATAAAACACATATTCTTACCCTACAATTAAAATTCGGTCACATTATCTTTTACGGAAGTTAGTTGCACATAAATTGCATGAAAACAAAACTTCTTTTATTACTTAAATGTGTTTTCAACGAGAAAAACAAGACTTCATTCAGTTTGTTTATATGTATGTACGTACACACATATTTTTAAATTGTCATGTATATATACACACACGCGTGCACGCACATATACGCTGATAGATGAGAATTAAAAGTTCTCTGAGAGTAATAATCATTACTCTCAGAGTTCTCTAAAAATCAAAGTGGCAGTAGTAGTACTGCCATTCGACAAATTTAGCACTGGCCGTACAATGTATGGCAGTGGCACATCTTTATATATTTATAGTCTTTGATTTAATCGTTTTTACTGAATATGGTGTTGAATTTTTGACAGTAAAATTTTACAAAATAACTGAATATTTATTTGATTTTACGGAATATGGTGTTGAATATTTGACAGTAAAAATTAAATGAACTTTTTGTTAAAAATAAATGAAAAATAGGTAGACCAGTTTTTAATTGAACTTTCATTTATTTTATATTACAATTTCAGTTAATTTTACGTACAGAATATTGTGAGTGTAGTATTGATATCGATATCTTTTTGTGATAAAATCTTTTTTAGCCATTTTTAAACAAAAATTTTGCAGTTTTTAGTAACGAAGAGTTGAAAAAGTTTGTTGGTAAGGGGAGACGCTGTATGCGTGACACACTTTACTTTTTGCCTTTCTCGCCTACAAACTTATTCTGTCCCTGCGGGAAATTTGTGTTAATTGGTCAAACAGACTGGTCCTGGGATTTGTGAAAATAGAGCAAGTACAAAAAGAGAGGACTCATGACCAGTAAAGGAAGAACCAATCCCTTAACTGGTTTATGAAGAACAAAAAGGTAGAAAAAGCAATGAATTAGAGTACAGTGACTGTGACTGATCAAATGGTGTCAATTGACCCCCTCCAATGACAACCCCATGTAAAAGTGATAGATCTTAGAGTTAGAATTAGAATTAGAACCAGTCTCTACCACCAAACCCCTATCACGGGACTAATTTGGTGTCAGTTCGCTTCCCTTTAGGGTTGCGACTAACAACTACAGTTTTTTCTCTAGATTTAATAAATTGTTTTTCATTTTTTTAATTTACTTCTCTTCTACTCTATTTAACATTTTAGTATTTTTTTTAAAATTTTATTTAAATTTTTCTAAATCAATATTTAAATTTTTATTACCAAAATATTTCTTGTCATTAAAGTTTAAGTTCTAAAAGACTAAAACTAAACTATTTATGATTTTCCCACCGACATACTTTTATTTAAGTACTCGCACTATTACAAGTCATTATCATACTTGTTTTTGTCGTAAATGACGCCATTTATTCGTAGCCATTGTTTCCGCTTCCGATATCAACATCTACTATGTATTTTAAATGTACCGACGTAAAATAATGTATTGTATACGCTACACACACACACACACACACACAAATGGAACACCTCTTATGAGTCTGAATTATGATGTTACTCATCACTATTTAAGAAATGTTGAAAGTTATGTTAAAAATTATAGTAATAATTTTTTTTTTCTATACATTTTTTCAAATATGTAAATTTACGGATATGTACGTACACATGTGCACACTAAATTTCACATAGTGCATACTTATGTCCACCCAGCTGGCATTTGGGAGATAATTTCTTGTAAAAATCAGCTAAACGAGCCTTCTCAGAACACTTTTGATGATTAAAATCTGATTTATCACTAGAGAAATTGAAAAAGTATAAATATATGATTCAATGAATGTTAAAATAATGATTTCTAAATGTTTTAAGTCTAAAACTTATTTAACACTTGAGAGCGATTAAAAAAGGATTCACATATGATTCATTCAATTCTTTGAGGTGATTCATCGGTAGGGTACCATTTCGTCACAATGAAAGTATCATTTTTGATCGAAAAATAAAGGTGATTCCTAAAATATTCGATTACGATGCAAAATGCTTGCTGGGCATATTAATAATAATCATGTATTCCCGAACTTTTTTCCATTTTGTAATTCATGATATTCTGAGAATTTTTGTTTTCCGTTTACTTAGTATTCTGTCAGGTAGTAAATACCAGATGAAACATAACAGTGTGCAAAACATAGTTTTGTGTTCATCAACTTTTGTTGTTGTTCCATCGTTATTTTATGGCATGTTTTCGATAACAACAACTATGAAGGAAAACAGTAGGTAACTTGTAGTCTGAAAGAGTTTATGCCACAACAGGATAATCAATGCACGTAAAATATGTGAAAATATGCATTGAACGTGTAAAATATAGTTGAGTAGAGAGAAAGATAGACTGACAGACGCGAGCAAATGATAATCGAAGTAGTGGCAGCAACAAAAGTGCCAACTTGGGAGTTGAATTCAAGTAAACTTTAAAGATGAAGTATTTTTTATTTTATGTTTGGATATTCATTAGATTAATAGTTATTGTTGTTTCCAAATATAAATGATTACAATATGTTTCCTTTTAAACGTTAGTAAGGGAAGCGAAATATAGAATCGATTAAGATCCTACTAGAGCTTTCCCCGCGGTTGTGTGTTTGGATTGTGAGAAAGCAACTTTTAAGGTGGCATACTAGGGGACTAGTATCTAAAGCTTGAGCGCTCAGGCACCTTAAGGGGTACTTACTTTAGGGTTTAGAAAGTTCTGTACTGGTCAGCGATAAATACCCTTGATGGCCGTAGTTTATGTCCAAATTAAGGGAAAGGAGCTTGCTAACTTTTTGGATTAAAGCTTATTTTAATCAAGTTCAAAATTTGTCCTACTGCTCTGGACATCCAACAGAATCTGCTGTTGCATTGAAGGTAACATAACTCGGGTTCTTAAGAAAAGACACTGCCTTTTCAGACTATCATGTGCTTGAATTGTATAACTGTTCCAGTTTTTCAGTTTCGTTTGAGATGCATTCATTTTACTCCGAGTTTAAGTATCCATTTTTTTACTTTTGTGATGTAAAAAAATATTTTTTTTTTATTCTGGTATAGTTGATTTTTTCAAAACTAAAGAAATACCATTGGCAAATATTCTGTGTTATCTTGGTTTATACGGTTTTTGGGTATCAAATTTTTATGTTACACACATTGCCTTTGTGTTACAGCAATAATCACGTTGTGGTTACTTTGACCCCGACCTTTTAGCACATGTTAAATTTGGGATGGATTCTTTAATAAATGTTGATGGATTAAATCTTGTTTAAAAGCAATGTGGCCTGTTAATTTGTGTATTTTCAAATGACAAATTTGTTAAGCACTTATGCTCCTGTAATAAGCTTGCCGTTTTCGACACAATCTTATACTCGAGACACATAATGTTGTCCATACACGCAGAGAAAAAATCATAAAAATTATAACAGGTTTCTTATAATGGCCACACAGGGAAAAAGTACGTTGTTTAGTAACAATAACATTTCCATTTTTTTTTTTTTCATTACATTTTTATATATTTTTTGACACCCTCGTCTTTCAATTTTTAAAGTTTACCATACAAGTCCATTAATGAGTACAAAAACAACAATGTTACAATTTGTTTGACTTTCGTCAACCCCTCATCGAATGAACCTTTTGCGACTCTATGTATGAATCACATTAAAATTATGAGCTACCTAAATAAGTGGGTAGCGATCTCTTTAATAAGATTTTTCATCCGACTGGTGTTGAGTTCGCGTTCTTAAGGTTTGTTTCGTATAAATTGTATGCAAATGGGAAGGTTGAAATGAGAAAACGCTTGACGTTTTTATTTAGGTAGCTAAGATATACGAGTGAGCATTTCACGACTTGTAGGATAATCTCTACATGAGTCTCATACGATACATGATATAATTTTTAAAAGACTCGTTAGATAATTTTTACACAAATCTCAAACGATTCCCTCTACGATTAATATAAGCGCCTTTTTCTGGGTTGTTGAAGTATCTCACAGAGGAGCAGCAGTTTCTCCCGTGCAAGGAATCTTTTACGGAAAAAAATGCGCTCATGGACGATCAAAAACGCTCTTCATGAGATTCCCAGCCGACACTTTCTCGATAGAAAATCCTAGCTGGGAATATTTATAAACATTATAAGCTCATGTTTTAAAAATTTGCCGTATTGACAAAACCATTTGCATCGTTGTATCGATTGTATATTGTGTTAAAATACATTGTTGACCATTGTTTTTTTAAACAATATACAAACGATACAACGATACAAGGGGTTTTGTGAATACGGCAATTATGTTTAAATAAAAAACACAATAGTGGTTATAAATAATATGTTTTGTATTCTACTGTTGTTAAATGCAGATTTGTTTAACTTTAATGTAAAATTTCCGAATTCTTTTTCTTAAAAGATACAAAGCATTCTTTTAGTGTCTAGAAATATTCCAATTAACAACATCTCTCGAGCTTCCTTGCTTTATTAAATAACAAATTTTATTCAACATTCTAAAAAAAATTAACATTAATATGGTTGTGTAGAATTTTAATATGATAATGAGCAGCCATAATATGGTTATTTTAACCTCAGCATCTATACAACCATAATATAGTTTCGTGGAATTACGTGTACTATAATATAATTACCCGTTATCAGAGAAAACAATAGAATGTTGCTTTTAGAGTATGGTCATCCAAAAAAGTCTTAAAAAAACTACAAAAATTAAGTCAAAATTTGAAAAAAAAAAAAAAAAAAAAAACAGAAAAATATTTGAAAAAAAATGGTGAACATACCATGAATATAACGAAATATTGGATTTTCAAATTCTAAATACATATTCGGATTCAGCGCAACTCAAACCTTTAGAAAAGTATACACTGGTCCGTGAGTTACAAATTTGTTGGCCTGTGTTATTGTTGTATTGAAAATGGTCAGAAAATCAACGTTCTGTACTTGATCCTGGAATTGGTTGATCTTGATCCTGGAATATATTGCCCTTGTTATACCCTCCACCACAATTAGTTGTGAAGAGGGTATACTAAGTTTGTCAATCCGTGTGAAACTTTTTTATTATTCATCTCAGACCCCATAAAGTATATATATTCTGGCTGCTTGAGTAATTCTAAGTCGATTTAGCCATGTCCGTCTGTCTGTCCGTCTGTTGAAAACACGCTCACTTTCGAAAAACTCAAAAGAAATAAACAAACTAGGTGTCAAATTGCTTGTAGTTATCCTAAGCAGTTTGGGATTGAATTTCAGCAAAATCGGTTCAGTAGGACCAGAGCTATGAATCAAAATGTGGAACCACCACCTTCAAAAACTTGATAATTTTGTTACAAAAACTAACATAAATGATGCAAAAATGCACGGAATGACATAAGATTTTGCACAAGTCCGTTTTATTCGACTAGAAATTATACTGTAAAATTTCGCGACGGTCGGTCCATAATTTACCCTAAGCCCCATATAAACACTACTCCCGGAAAACAGTTTAGTACGCCTAAAACCGTAAAAAATAATGCAATCATAACAAATTTTGGCTCGTCACAATTTTATAGGACTATAAATGATACTGTGAAATTTCGTGAAGATCGGTACATAATTTACCCTAGGCCCCATATATGCCCTACTCCCGGAAAACAGTTTAGTCTCCTAAAACCATAATTAATAACAAATCGTCACAGTTTAAGATAATAATAATAAAAAGACATCATACAGATATTACTCCTTAAACATTCGAACTGTCGGTGGTGGGTATCAAAGCACTCTAACTTGTTTTTATTAAATTTTGCTATTTTAGAAATCAATCTTAAAAAGAGCGAAGACTTTTAATTTTATACAATTTCTACCAAAAAAATTGATATCATAACGCCTTTACAATATTAGGGGCATTTAAAAGGACACTAAACGAATCACTACTTTGAATTGTTTTATCAAATTTGTATTGGCAAGATAATTTTTTAAACCTTTGTAATTTTGGTTGACATAAAAAAAAAATTTTTGCGATTTTTTGCGATATGAATGGTTTTACATGCTTGAAATTTTTACTTTTTTTTTTTTTGCTATTTAACGTCGAAAAGTATCTATCGTATTTTAGAAATCCATTTTAATATTAACTCTGACAATCAGGAATCCTTAATCGATCCAATTCTCTGCAAAACAAATTGATTCCTAGCAGTTTTAAAGATAACGCAACATTCCATTAATCAAAGCAAACAAAGTGTAACACAATAACCTTTCCATTACAAATCCATTACAATATGTCCTAATCATCTTTTTAATGTTGACTTTCATTTATTTATTACACTTCCCTACTAAATGCTACAACATGAATTGTTTTGAATTACTGTTTTTATAATGGAGATGACATTAGAGACAGACTATGAAGAAAGGTACTTAACTAAGTTAACGATGTTTGTAAAAACATTAAGCTGGAAACATGATTTAAGTCTATTTTTATTACAGAGTTGCAAATGTTAATGGCACTACATTGTATCAGGAACAATTACAGACTACTTGTTAATATGTTTGTGTAGATAAAGTATGTGTTAAAGTATGTATGTAATTGTGTTTAAAAATAGTAGAATATTCACATTAATAGTAAAAATGGGAAAGGAGAGTGAGAGAGACAAGTCTTCACATTTACCTAGTAATGACGTTGACACACATAAATCATTACACTTTTTCCAATTGACAAATGAATGTAAGTGTATAATAGTCATAATAAAAATGATGATGATGAAGGTGATGATAATGAAGCAATGCTTTTTTTGCTAGGACTATGTATGTATGTGTGCATACGAAGGTACTGATTTATTATGTTTGTGTTGTATATTTACCATTTAAGATTTGTATGCTGATGGCACTACAAACATACATACGTACACATATGAAGAGAGCGCATTAATAAACGGAAGCAAGTATTTGACTTTTGCTCTGAGTTTCTTAACAAAATGAAAATGTTATTTATAACACTGAGTTACAAATAACTATAACAAATACATTTGTACGTTTGTCTACATTATAAATATAAATTACAAACGTGTTTGTTGGTACATTGTACATGTATGAGATGTTCTATAACAAAACGATTAATTTCCACTTTGAAAATTTTGTTATTGAATTCAATTTGTAATACTTAAATAAATATGTATACACTTCGTTATAAGGCATAAAAAGGGGTTATGGTCAATTATGGACCTAGCGGGCTAAAATCGAGATTTTATATAACGTGAAAGGCATTTGTGTAGAAGTTTTTCCTAATAAACTCCATTCCGTTTTAATTAAATTCCAACTCCTACTTTAATATAATATAATGACAAATAGAACGTCAAAGAATTCTGATGAAAGAATGTGGTGCTTCTTGAAATATGTTAATTCAACCCGAGTTCGATCCCCAGCTCAGCCAAGTATAACAATTATCAATAAATTTTAATAAATTTCATGTTGTAAAATTCCTTCCTTCAGTAAAAATAATATAATGAAAATTAAATTTGATGAACTCAAGCCTAACTTGTATTATGAGCTGCTTACTCGGGACAATTAATGTCAACTAAATAATAGAATTTAAACAAAAAAATTATTCAAAAATACGATATAATTTGTAAATTAGTACAAAATTTGTCATTTTGAAAATTGTCAAATTTAGGGTATAAATAGTCAAATTGTCAACAGGCCATTTTTGGACCCCAAAATCGCCAAATCTGGCAGCCGTGGTTGCATATGGTCCAGAAGCCGGAATATAAATATTAAAGACGTGTACATGAACAACTTTTCGTACAAGTTTCTGTGTGTTTACTAAAGTGAATGCTTATTGATGAGTCTAGTGCTTCCGATATAAGTTGATATTGTTGCTATTTGTAGCAGAGTGAATGTGAGTGGATAAAAAGAGAATGAGAGTAACACATCGGTTTTCTTATGTTTCGCACAAGCAGATAATTATGGAATACAACAAGTTACTTATTGTACGAAGCGGTTTTTTCAATTATTTTTCAACGAAAACAACCGACCGACCCTTTTGCCGGTAAAAATATCCCAATAATTTTGTTTACAAAAACAAAATACATATCGTCGCACAGAGGAGTATTTGGCCTGAAAAGCTGGCCAAAATTATTAAACGTGTTTTTTTAATTAAAAGTTTTAGTTGTTTGATAGTTTTAGGTGTAGTATGATCTAAAAAGTCTAGTGGCAGATTTTGAAAAAATTACACTGCGCAACAAAAGTACACTGCGCAACAAAAAAATGTTTCTCTACCCTAGAAAAGGGTAATAATTATTCTATTAGGTACGTACATACATTTATTTTTTTTAACAAATAATGTTTTGTAGAGCTGGTATATAAAAATATCTTTTATGGGGATGTGTGGGACATTCCCTTTAAACTATTATGGATAATTAAGAATTTTTGCAATTTATAATTACATATAGGCAGGTATTAATATTGTGAAGTGTTAAAAGTGATGTGAATAACAGTTGAAATCAATAATTCAAAATACATAAAAGTTTATGACGATATAAAGGTATAAGAAAAAGTGCCCGATGAGCAAAAATAGAAGAAATGTGAAAATTTAAAAAAATCGTCAAAAATAATGGCGCAAACTTGCGCACACTTTTTTTTTGGTTTCTAAAATTAGAGATTTCAAATTTTATTGTGGTATCAAACATAATTCGTAGACATGCTAACCTCAGTTTTAAAAACCTCTTCTTTTCCTTTTTTTTTGCAAAAAAAAGTTTATAATTTGTTTTTTTTAGCTTTTGAACGAATTGTTTGAATATGAATATTCAACATATTTTAAATTTTTTTTTCTTTTTTAAATAACTTTTGATCAAACCTTTCAGCGAAAAAAATAATCTTTGTTAAACCTTTATTCGTTAAGCCGCAAAAAAATATCATATAAACATCCAGAAACCGAAAAAAACATTTAAATCTCATATAATTTTCTTCACTTTCCTGACTTTAGCAGGGTCTCAGAGCTACAAATCGCAACTAAAAGTCTTCAGAATTTAAATGTAAAATATTGTTGTCTGTCGAGTTGCGTACTTAGTTCTTAAGATTTCTTAAAATTCAGTTTTGCCTTTTTGGCCAGCTTTTCAGGCCAAATACTCCTCTGTGCGTCGGCTTATTATGCAAACATGCTTAATCCCCTTTTTAGTAAATTGAGATTTGAATGCCGTGTGGTAGAAAAAGAAACGCCTCGTCGTCCAGCATGTATTTTTTTCAATTTGAGTCTTGAAGTTTGTACAACCAACTATATTTTTTGTTTTCCTATCAAGCAGCAAGTATGCAATATAAAAAGTTTTTTGTCTCTCCTGTAAAATGTGCTGAAAGGAAGTTTGCAGGTTTGCATATTAAGCCGATTTTATGTTCAGTTATTTTAGTTATTTTTTTTTATAATTTTTGCGTGAATGTGTGTCGAACGGAAACAACACCAAACAAAAAATGTTTCCATGAACAAAATATACACACACAAGCTGTTCTCTGTTTTGGTAATACTTTATGATGCGCTCTTGCACGTCCTTAATAAATATATAAACAAGCCTTGCTTTTCACATGGACAGCTGATTGTCTATTGCTCCTGAGTATCGATTGCTGTATGTGTTGGAGGAAAATAAAAAAAATTTAAAATATTACTTATAGAAATATTTCAACATAAAATAAGAAAACTAATTACCAGGGCAAGGAACTTCATGCACTTAAAATTGCAAAATATGCGCATAAAACATGCACTAAAAATTGCAAAATATGCAAAAATAAAATTAAAAAATTTGCATTAAAAATATATTTATTTAACCATTTATTAATTCATAAAGACGTTAAAACTTAACATAAATACATTTCATTCAGTCTAAAAAATTTATTACATATGTAGTTTAAAAAGTAGTAGTAGATAAAGATTTATTGATATAAATAAATAAGTTTTTTTTTAAGTTATCAAATGTAAAACTCATTCTATTTGGTCTTAAAACAGTTTTAAACATTGAAAATGTTCGTTCGACATCAACGGATGTAATAGGTGCATATTAAAAAGTAGAAAGCTCGTTTATAGAATATTTATTTTCTACAATATGTTCTTTACTGGAAGGTAAATTTAAAATACTACCAATTTCTTAAACTTTTTTAAGTCCAGTTTTCTTTTTTAAAACTGCATCAAGTTTCGCTTTTATTTTTTCGCCGATTCGACCTTCTACTTTTCTTATTTTAATGACAGCGTCATCAATTGAGCCTTTATTTTACCACGTCTTTAAATTCTTCAAAATTTTTGGCATCTTGTTATACATGGTTGTGGTGGAAGGTTCAAGTCAGGATATTTTTCTTTAAATAGTGAAAAATATTTTTTTACCAAATGATACCAATGAATCTATTGCATCAAATTGATTTCTAATTTCTTCAGCCACACGATGCATGGCATGAGCTAAGCATGTGACATGTAACATTTTTGGGTAAAATACCTTTAAAAAATGTCCAGACTTAATCATGTATGGCGCCGCATCTGTCAAGTAGAGCAAAATTTTATTTTTGTTAAAGTCTTCTCCTAAAAGAGAAATTGAATCATTGAAAGTTCGAGCTATTGAAGCATGATCCACCTTTTCCAACTGTGCAACATTTAACAAAAATTTGTGTTTACTCTGTTCTTCTTCGGCATTCAAGATCCCAACAATTACGTTGACCACGCAACGTCCTTCAATGTCCGTTGTTTCGTCATTGGACACTTACAAATTATGTGGCTTAATTCTTTCAACAATAAATAATAATATTAAAAATAAATAAATAAATATTACAAAATATGACGAAAAAAGTGAATTTATAACAAAATATTTTACAAAATATGACGAAAAATATGCATTTATAACAAAATATGCAAAAACATGCAATTAAGGCAATATATGCAAAAATATGTACTAACAAATTGATGCCATTTTACTGGAAATATTGTAATTTGCAAAAAATATTAACTTTAAGTGGGTCTCAGAGTAACGACAACAAACATGCATTTGCATGAAGTCCCTTGCCCTGCTAATTACCATTTCTGTACGTTTTTTCTTTAAATCTTGCTTTAATTTTTACCTGACTTCATTCACGGCTAAAATCTAGTAAGTTTTTAAATTGTTCTTTAAAAGATTGTTTAAGTGAACTTTTATTATTTTGTTATGGATGTCCTCACATGTATTTCGATTATAATTGCATACATGTTTAAGTACTTGAATCTTTTATTGATGAATTGTTTTTACGTTGTTTTGTATTTTTCCTATTACAAATTTAAAAGATCATTATAATAAGACCGACAACAGCAGCAACAAAAACGTACCTTACCAGGACGTGACATATTTACAACCAAACATTTTGTACATTTGAAAAAAAGAAAAGACAAATTAGGAGGAAAAACAAACAGCAACATTATGGCAAGTATGTGACCAAAAAAAATTAGATATTCCTTATTAATGTTTTTGTTTTCCTTCTTATTAATAGCATCCTGCGTAGAGCAGCAATTGTTTTTTTTTTATTAATGTTGTTGTTTGGTAAATAAAGTTAATTAGAAATGGTATTTTAAGAGAGCATGTAAACTTTAAAAGTCATGTATTTAAAGAATTTTTCTGAATGGTAGAAATTATATAATAAATTTCTTAAAACACTTCCATTTTACTTTCATATTTGTTATAAAAAACGTCTCATTGTATTTATTAACTCCTTAAACACATTCACGCCTAACCATAGATCCGTTCGTACGATTTTATTGAAGTTTTTTAGTATATGCCTGGAGACACGTAGAAGTTGCTTGGAGTGCAAAAAATACCTCTTCCCACACCTGGGATAGGACATTTCATGATACATTAACCTTTTTTTTTATTTTTTTAGTTCACCCGGCCCACAGTACTTTGTTCCATATACAAAAATAAGGTGAAACAATGTTGTTCCAATTTTTAAAAAATGTCTGTACTGTATTCGTATCTAAATAAATTACTTGTAGGAAGAACTTTTTTTATGTTAAATGTGTTTCGCCGCTGCTAGAGGTCGCTAAACTTGTCCTAATTTTTAATAAAATTTTACAAGAAAAATTAAACTTAATTCATGTACTAGGAAAAAAATTATTAAAAATTTATTTTAAAGAGTTACCACAATTTTTAAATTACTGTTTGGTTAAAAAGACATTCTTCTTTAATATAAGCCCACATTTATTTAAAGTATGTATTAGTAATGCTCGGGATGAATCTTAAAAAAGTGTTGCCGTAACTAAAAAAAAATTTGATGGACAAATAAAAAAACTGAGTGAATACTTTTTTCAATTTTCTCTGCCGTTTAAGCCCTTATGACACTACATTTTTTATTCATTAATTGATATAGAATTGATAGAAAGAAACAGTAAATGTTAGAAAGAGCAAACTGGAGCAAACTATAAAAAATGTAAACAAAGTTTTGTAGTTTTTTTTTTCTCTTGTTATGGTTTTGTTTCAGGGATGGCGTTGAGAATTTTTAAAATTGTACCAACAACCTTTAAAAATTGTACTTTTTTACCCTAATTGTACTAAAAGATTTTTTTAATTGAAATTAATTTTATTTATGTTCATAAAAAATACCACAAAAAGGTATTATACATCTTTGTTTAAAAAGTATCAACAAAAAAGTACAATTGAAACAACTTAGCCATCCCTGTTTTGTTTATTTTATTAAATGTTGCCAACTTTTTGTTTATGAGAAACCTAAAAACAAAAAGCGGTAAATCGCTGAATTTGCCCATAAGCCGCTGATTCAGCAACACTTTTAATATTTCAAGCTTGAAATGTCAATTTTAAGTTAAACAATTTTACATTTTTTTGAAATAACTTCATTTTTTATCGATAACTTTTTAAAAATTGTTGACAGTTTGCCATTTATTTTAATACAGCTGAACTCTTTGCACTTGGTAAATTTTTCTATTACATTATATTAGTACTGTTCACCAAAACTTGAACAATACATTAAAAATGTAGTGTCATATGGGCTTTAATAAACCAAGTGTCCGCCATTTTAGTTCTTACTTAGAGATATGTGATCTTTTCTGTTTTAATTTTAAACAACTTAAAATTCATTTAAAAAACGGATCATATACATTTCATTTGAAATAAACGAATTTTATATTAATTTTTAAATAAATAGACTTTTATTCGACCTTTACAAAATTTATTATTATTATTTAATTAAGCTTGAGGTCTTTTTTTTATTATATAATAAATTTATTAAACCAAAATTTTTAACAAATTAAATAAATATAACAAAAAATCAAAAAACAAATTTCAATTACATACAAAAAAGGATTTCCAATTCAACAACTAATCTATTACATTAGGTCTGTCTGCATACACATATTTTGCATCATTTTGTGAAAAATGTTGCAAAATGTTACAAAATGTTGTCTGTGTACTCCAAATCTCTTGCAGCGAGAGAGCCAAAAAGAGAATTTTTTGACAGTTGGAAGTTAGAGAACTTACAAAATGTTACTGGAGAAATTAAATGTACCGACAATATCGAGAATTAATTTTAAGTCAGATACTGAAGGTTTAGCACAAAATTATAGGCATTTAGTTTATAAAAATATAAACGGAAGTTAAAAATTTATTTATAATGTAATAGATTAGTTTTTGAATTGGAAAACCTTTTTTGTATGTAATTGAAATTTGTTTTTTGATTTTTGTTATATTTATTTAATTTGTTAAAAATTGTTATTTTTTTTGTCAAAAATTCAAGAAAAAAACCCTGAAGAAGGCACACAACGGAGTGCCGAAATATTGGTTTAATAAATTTATTATATAATAAAAAAAAGACCTCAAGCTTAATTAAATAATAATAATAAATTTTTAAATTTTTAATTTATTAAACAGCATATTCCGACAATTTAATAGTTGTTACTATATATATTTAAACCGTCAAAAAATCAATAAACACAACAAAATAGGTACGAAAAAGCAATAGTTTTTTAAAGTTTTTTTTTTAATACAAATATAAATTTCAAAAGATTTTGTTATTCGTGCTTAATTCCCAGTTTTTATTATTGATAAAAACACTTGAAAGTTAGTGTTGATGGGATAAGCTATTCCTATGCGCATTTCACTGGTTGCTTAGGCCAGATCATCAGGAAACTTCATCCATAAAGATTTTAGAAAAACTAAAGATATTAAACCAAATAAAACTGTTAAGCGTATTAGACTTATAGCAACAGTTCTAATTGTAATAATATCAAAGTTTAAACAAAACACATCAACAATAAACACTGGGTTTATCTCATCTTACATTCCTGAAAAACTGAATTGGCAAATTGGTTTTTTTGTTGTTTTTAATTTTGTTTTTTCTTTTTACCCACTTACAACTACAATTCGAGTCGGAAAGAACCCAACCAATTGTAGGGGGATGTAAGAAAAGATAAACTCACTGTTTATTGTTGGTGTTTTGTTTAAGCTTTGATATTGTCACAAGCAAGACTTTGAGTGTTTAAAACTCTTATTCGCTTTAGGTGAGCTGGCCTAAGCAACCAGTGAAATGCGCATAGAAGCTGGCTTTCCCTCAACAATAAATTTCAGTGTATTTATCATATATGAAAAATTGGGAATTTAGCACGTCATACAGAAATCTTATTAATGTAAAAAAATAAAGTTTTAGTAAAATAACTATATTTTTATTAAATTTTTAACAATACGAAAAACGAATTTAACAACCCAGCTAATCAGTTACTGTAATAATTTTATGAATCCAGTGGTGCAACTATGCAATGCAACTATGTGTTTTGTTTATTAAAACGTTTTGAAATGTAAGTGATGCAATGCATAATACTTTTAAAATAAATTTGTATTGCTTGCAAATTAAATGTTAAATGTCACAAAGCATCAACTTTAAAACCGATGCTCTGATTGCTTTTTTGATGCGTTACTAATACTTAGCAGTGACGTTTTGGAAGGCTTTGCATTGTATACATATATATTGTACTGCGGCATTATGAAACATTATACTTTGTTATAATACAAAGCAATTGACGTTTTGGAAGTCAGCCTTTATTTTATTGAAATTACTAAAAAACAAGTAAGAGTGCTATATTCGGCTATGCCGAATCTTGTATACCCTTCACCATCGTAAGGTAAGAACAAAAATTTATGTCAATAATGTTCTTTAGATATAAATAAATATTAATTGAGCCACGCCATCAACGCCAAAGTTGATGTTTGAAATTCGTTTTATAATTTTATAATCTTAATTATAATCTTAAAAGTAAAATAAATTTATTTTTCAGACTCGAACTCGCAACCTCATGAGTCAGGCGAGAATTTAGACAATTCGGCTACGAACGCTTTTACTGAAGAAGCGTTAAATTAAAATATATTGAGTCCGCGAGTTTGTTTCTTTTTTGAGCGGCATATCATGTACATACATAAATGTGTATGTGTGTACACATACACACATGTACATACATATGTGTTTGCAATACGTACGGATTTAATTAAAATACATACAACTTTTTATGTATGTATGACATTGCATTGTATTGTATGTACTATATGCTTGCCGAAATAAAATAAAACAATGCCAACAAAAAAAATGAAAATATCGAAAAGCTTTATAGGTTATTTTAATATCGTTTTTTAGGACATAAAAAAATTAAATAAAAATCACCTGTGGTGAAGGGTATAATAAAAAAAAATTTTTAAACTGGGGCAACCAAGACTTGAACTTGGAACCTCAGAGTCAGGAACTTTTACTGAGGATGCGTTAAATTAAAATATATTGAGTCTACTAGTTTGTTTCTTTATTTGAGCCGCATATCATGTGCATACATAAATGTTTATGGGTTTGTGTGCATAAAATTAAACGCATTAAAATAAATCAAAAAAACAACAACAACCACAATATATGTGACATAAATGTAAAACAACCTAGTCGCTATCATGTCTGAAGTCTCCGGAAAATACCTATCAAACGTAAGACGGACAGACGGACAGACGGACATCGTTAAATCAAGGACAAAAAATATATATACTTTATAGGGTCTAAGATCAATATTATAGAAATTACAAACGGAATGACAAACGGAATGACAAACTTATATACAGTCGAACTTCCATAACTCGAATCACCATTATCCCAAAAAAAAACTTCGACTTATGGAGACTTCGAGTTACAGAATTTTCTTGTTGAAAAGAGAATAAATTGCAAACTTGTGTACATTTTGTATTTTTGTTTAAAACAGGCACTATTTGAAAGCTTCATTCCTAAGCATGAAGGTATGTATTTGTAATAAACAAGTTACAATGAAGTAAAATATCGGCATGGTTTGACTTCTAGCTGCTGTAAACCAATTGAGGACTGCTATGTCGATAATTTTGTATATTTGGGTCTTAATACTAAAGAGATGAGATACTGACTCAAACGAGTTGATAATTAATTCTTTATTTTTAAAAATCTATGAGACCGTACTAGCTGGGACACCATATTTATTGTCTGCTTCCTTTTTCTTGAATCCACCCTCGACTTCTTTTATAAACTAATATTTCCCTCCATCGACAAACATTATAAAACACGTTTACTTGCCATGAAATAAACACATACAAATAATTTTAACATATTTAGGCAAACCAAAAGACACACGTAATGTACAAAAAGGGAGCAAAAGAAAGCGAAATAAATAAACAAAATAAACAAAACAAGCAAAAAACTTCGAGTTATAGAATACAAATTTGAGTATTTGGTTCGAGTTATGGAGAATTTCGAGTTATGGAAGTTCGAGTTATGGGAGTTCGACTGCATACCCTTTTCCACTTGTGGTGAATTGTAAAAAAACCCAAATTCCGCAATAATATTACCTTTAAGTAAAAATAAACATTTTTCTAATATGACTGCGCCATTTTAGAAATGTATTTTTTTTGTGGCAAATAAAAATAATTTTTTAGCATCATTTCAGACATATAATAAACGAAGTTAACAAAACAAGCCATAAATGATTAAAATCTGTTAATAACTTTTGATTTTATTCACAAAAAATTTTAAGTTGTAATTTATTTAAGAATTTTATAACACGCAATATTTGTATTGGAGCCCCCTAAGAGTTGGTGATAAAGGCCAAGTATGTCTCGAGAAAATGTTAAGGACAAAAAACTAATTGAGTTCAGTCATACATTATACCCCACTAGGGGCGACTTCTGGGCAGTCATTGGACTTGCTCTTCAATTTATTTCTAGTTTGTATAAAACATTTTGTTTGGGAGCCCCCTTAAGGAATGGAGATAGCGGGTAGGTATGTTAGAAATAAATGATGGAGATAAAAAAATAAAGCTCGTCACACATTTGACCCATCTAGGAGCATCCTTCACGCTGTACGGGCTAAATTTAAGAATTTCAACCATACAAATATGGCGGTTTAACAAAATTCTTTAATTTGGCCCCTGCAGCACGTAGATGGGTTTCGTATTTCTGGAATTTCGGTTTTTTTTAGGAATTTCAATATCCTTAACCGTTTTTGAGTTACGCGAATATATGTTGTACAACCTACTACATTTCCGAAATAACAGTATATGTGGAAAACAAGAGCTAACCTAAAAAACAGTTAGCACTACTGGATTCAGCGTGCCCGAATCAGGTTAAAATGCCAGGTGCCCGGCTTGTCTGTTTTTTTTTTAACTAGCACAGTGTACTTATTGCTCAAAATTACAATATTTAAATTCTATTTTAAGATTATTTTTTAAGGTTGCGATAGAAAAAAAATCTTATCTTAAAAATAAAAAAAACACCTCCTTCAAAGATCCGGATTTTTAAAGAACAGTTTGAGGTATTATATAAAAAAAATCACCCAAATAAAAAAATAAGTTTTGACTTAGTCCGTTTTTAAGATTCAATATTTTACAGATATTACATTTAAAAAAAAATTTTTAATATATATTTTTTGTAGCCCCAAGTATTTTCTTAAAAATCATCTTCGCATGTAAAACTGTTTTCGAGATATTGAAGAAATAAGCTCAACACATTCGGCTAATTCGGCGAAATTATGACATTTTGAATATGACATAACTTTTGAAGAAAAAATAAAATAAAAGGAATCTTTACACCAAATTTCACTTAAATCGAAACGGGTCGGGACCTACTCTTGGTCAATTTGACATGGAATTATCCATATATTGAAGAGGTACCTTTAATTTCTTGAACGTTTTCCATGACTATATTTTAAGATTTCCCGGGATATCTTTTGAATTTTTTCTGTTCTAATAATTTTTTAGCTTGGTATACTCTAGGTTGTTTTCTTTTAAAACTCCTTAATAAAAACTTAGGAGCATGTTTAATCTTAAAACATCTTAACTGTTTGCCTTGATGGGGCTTAACCTTGTTGAAACCACATTTCCTTGCCAGTACTGAACTCTTGAAATTTATCAAAACGTTGCGGTATTAAGCCACAATAATGATAACTACAGTTAAGGGCGAAATTGCCACTTATTAAATGCTTTCGAATTTTTTGTTGCCCATATTGAGCGGTTTTATTAATAGATGAAACAATTTCAAATTCAAAAAAAGGCTTCGTCATTCATTGTAGAAATTTTTCAATTATATAAATTTACCAAAGTCTTTTTTGCAACAATCCGAAAAAATAAAACAACATCATAAAAACAGTATAACAGTTTTTGAACATATTTTTCCCATTCGTTTCTTAAGAGACACCCTGTACTTTATCTACACACATTCCACATTAGATATATACCCCGGCTTAACGAGCCCTTGTTTTGTGTGCACGAGAACAAATTCTGTGCAGAAAAATTTATTCATGTTCTTTAAAGTGCGGAACACGTATGACACGAAAATCAATGTAACGTATATTTTTGATGGTACGCTTCGTTTGAAAAACACTGTTTAAACAAGTACTAAACAGCAGTAAACAGGAGACAAACTCATGTGAGCTTGATTTAGCCATTTTTCTTCTCGTTTAGCCATGGAAAAAATCAATATAGCCATTAGCCATATGTTAAGCTATTTGAATTTAGCCTAACTTTCTTTACGTTTTTGAAAATTTTGGACCGAGTTATGTTATATATGCTGCATTAGTTGTTTTCCGAATTAGTTAACACAAATGACTTTTACAATAAAAAAAAGTAAATTTTATCGATAACTTGTTTTTTTAGTTATTCAAAGATTTTTCTAATGTTTATTTTATTCAGCGTTTAAAAAACTAGAAAAACTTCCATTTCTTCCACTTCTTCATTTGTCATTGGCCAAAAAAAACTGTTGTTTTTACTTCTGATTTATTAAATGTAAACCGACGCTTTCAACCCAACTCCAAAAGCGAAAAATTGTACACAAATTTTCGTTTTTTGTTCGACCGTGTTTGATTTCGGATGATTTATAAAAATCGATGCGTTTTTGTAATAAAAGCTTATGTAGCCATTCATTAGCATTCTTTAGCAAATTGTATACTAAAAGTTTAGCCATATTTAGTGGTGAAAAGTTGGCAGCGTAATGATAAGTAATATTTTATTTCACAACGAAAGTAATATAACTCATACGTCAACGTCTATTTTCTCCCACAAGAATTAAATATCACTTATACGCCACTTATTACTCGCCCACTGTTAAAAACCATTTAAAACAATAATATATAAAGGTTTTTATAGAAAAAATTAACTATAGAATTTAATTTAAAAAACCATATAACTCACATTAATGACAACAGACACATTTATTACTTTATACAAAAACATCGTATAAATATTTTAATTTCTTAAATACTTAAACATCTTTCAAGAATCTCTTTCCCTTGCGCTGAATTTGCATTTAAATATAAAAATTTACAAAAAAGGAAGCAGAAAAACAGAAAATAATATAATTTCTGTTAACTGTCATCACTAATAAACGGTTGAACTACCACAAATTAAATACAATACTTTTACAAACACATACTCGTGCATACGTGGATATTTTCAGTTACATACACACAAACACGCACGCACATTCCCAGCGGGAAAACTCAGAAGGCCTTTTTAAAGGCCTGCTTAAAAGATTTTTTGATTCAATTACTATTCTTATCTAACTGCTAAAGAAGGCCTCGGCTCTTTCGTATAAATGATAAGATACACCTTCCACACTCACTTCTATGAGAAGGGAGTAACATTTTTTGTATTGTTTTTTTGCACAAGCAAAAGCAAAATAAATTTTTTTTTTGTCCCGTTACCCTTCTTATGTACCTGCTGAAGAAGCGAGAGCGGAAGGCCTTCTCCGCAATGACAACGTGTGTAAAAAAGATATGAGTATGGAATGGAGCAAGAAGGCCTTGTACATCCAAAAGAAGGGGTACAGAGGCCTTCTAGAAGGCCTTCCTACTCCTTCTTTTTCCCGTTGGGTTTTTGCGTACATCAACACATATTAAATATTTAACACCGTTAATGATATAAAAATAAAAATTTTACATTTTTTTATTAAGTCCTTTTTATGCCGTCTGTTGTAGATCGATCCTGTAGTGAATATAAGTATATCGGCTAAAGGAGGATGTCGTAAATCTATGAAAATGTTGTGAAACCTTTCAGAATATCCATTGTGCATAAAAACAAATGTATAAAATGAGAAAAGCTTTACAATTATGGCATTGCAAATATATTTGTTGTTAGTTGTTTTTTGCAATGCACGGTAAAAAATACAGATGCTAGATTAAATTATATGCTTGACATGAAAAACGTCCCAAGCAGGATTATCTTAAAAAGCAACCCATTTTCCATTCTTACAGGTCAATTTCTTCTTATAATAGCTTTACTTGTCGAAACTGGTTTACCAAACTTACCGATTCATAAACATATGAGACCACATTTCTAAGGCCTAGATAGAGTACACGGCATGTGAAAAGGCACATGCGCATGTGGTTCTGATGGCATTACAAAGCCACAATAACAATTGTGTGTTGTGCGATGACGTCAAAATTACGTCAGAGCCACATGCGCACTTGGATTTCCACATTTCTTGTACATTATCGCAGTTTTTTTAGTTTATCATACCCAGAAAAACTCTTCGTAACACTCTTAATACAGTTTTGTTCTACAAAATTGTCAGCTATTGACGGATAAGGTAATATTTGGGTTTCTGTATCTTCGACAACTATTTCGTAGTTTTCCTTCCCAACAATATCATAAATTTTCCTGCAACCTTGGGAGGTTTGAACTTTTTTTAACGTATGGTAGGCCGCTTTGTGCAGACTTCGCTTTGAAGGACGAATATAGAATTTATATTCTTATTGCCGAAAACACATTTTAAATCTGTTCAGGTCGCCCACGGTAATATTATTGAGAATCTTTTCATGACAAAAAAATAACTTCGCAATTTTTATAGACGTGTGTTTGCCAAGTGGTCGAAAGATACATATAATTAGCCCAACTAAAAAAAAAGCAAATGCTTATTTTTTGGTGTTTTTAATGTTTTTAATTGAAAACAAATTCTGATTATAAAACAAGTAAGAGTGCTATATTCGGCTATGCCGAATCTTATATACCCTTCACCATGGTTTGGAAAGAACAGAACTTTATATATTTATCTAAAAATATGTATATATGTATATATATATATATATATATATATATATATATATGTATATGTACATGTATATTAAAAGTTTAATTAATATATAGCAAGTTTAGTTTTGATCGAATTTCAGTATTTGGTCATAACTCGGCCATTTTGAAACCGATTTGACACATTTTTACACCGACATCTTAAAAAATAAAATTACCATTTACTTTGGTGATAAAACTTGGAGTCGAGAAGTTCTATGGGTCCCGAAAATATGTATTTAAAAATAAAAACTATATTTTTGACGTTTTTTTTACCGATTTTCTGAGTTTTTCAGCAAATATGTTCTTCTAAAGATTTCCGATATTTTGATATCTTAAACGTATGAATAGGTCATATTACAGCTCTAAAATTTTAGTTTTTATAAAAATTTAATGTTTTTTAGTCCTTTTTTAGAGTATTTTGCTCATAACTTAACCATTTTTAACCTATTTGACAGATTTATATACCAACGTGCTTAAGAATAATATTACCAATTAATTGGGTACATACATATATTTAAACAAACTTAATTATAAAAAAAAATAATAAATAAAAACAAACTTAATTATAAAAAAGAGTAATTTTTGGGATTTCAGTATTTTGATTATAACTCAGCCATTTTTTAACCGATTTGACAGATTTATATACCGACGTGTTTAAGAATAAATTTACCAGTTAGTTGGTTTATAAAGCTTGGACTCGGGAAGACCTTCCCGAAAGTGGGGATTAAAAAAAAATTTAATTTTGGTCATAACTTTTTGTATCTGAGCCGATTTTCCCGAAATTTTCAGAAAATATTTTTTAATAAAGATTTCCGATCTTCTGATATATAAGGGAAAACCATAGGTCATATGACAGTCGAAAAAATCAGGTTTTTATACAATTTTTGATATTTTTTGTACGGGAGGTACTACGCCCACTTCTCCAATCCCGCCCACATTTTGTGGGATGCTGTGTACTGATACACTTAATGTGTGTACCCAATTTGAAAACTTTGGCTCTTGCCGTTCTCCAGATATACAGAAAAAAGTATTAAAAATACAACAACAACAAGGGATTTTTGGAAAAAATTAGAGGTAGTCGTGGTTTTTTGCTCATATCGCAGCCATTTTTGGACCGATCTGGCTGAATTTCAATAGCAAGAAATAGTGGACTATATGTGACATAAATGTAAAACAACCTAGCCGCTATCATGTCAGTAGTATCCGGAAAACACATATCAAACGTAATACGGACAGACGGACGGACAGACGGACATCGTTAAATCAACTTCTCTCCTCATAAGGACCCAAAATATATATACTTTATACGGTCTAAGATCAATATTATAGAAATTACAAACGGAATGACAAACTTATATATACCTTTTCCACCTGTGGTGAAGGGTATAAAAACAAACAAATTAATGGACGTTATGACATCAAAAAAAGTGTCATCATCAGAGCTGTGTCGTAATGCCCGCGGACGTTATGACATTTTGCAGAGTGTCATAATGACAATACCATACCATCCCAACAACCTATATTGTTAATTATGTTATTACACCCACAGCACAAGAGTGGAGAGGGTATTATGCATTTGTGCCTTAAAATATTGTTCCTAAAGTCCATGTAACCTTGTGCGTAGAGTACAGGTCGCATTTTTGAAGATAATTTAATGAAATTTGGTACGTAGGTTCTAATTGGCACAAGGGCGAATCGGTCCATAAATTCATATTGCCCCCATACAAGCTGCTTTCCGGAATAGCGGAATAGGGTCTTAGTGCCCACTATCAAGCCAATTTTAATAAAATGTAAAACACATGTAGATTTCTATTCATATAGCCATACACTCTCGAAAAACTGTTTTAAATACTTTGATGTTGGGTATCATATCGTCAGGCTTGACCGACTATACAGGTACTTTCATACTTGATATTTATGTTACACGTCTTTGCGGTACTGTAACGTACTTTTTATATTGCTGTATATATTTTTATGTGTTTAAGTTTTTAGTATTAAGATGCCTATTATGAACTCAATTCGATTTTCGACAACAGCTGAATTAGCTGATCGAACGAATTTTCATTTGGTATAATGGCGCGCATTCGATAAAAATTTACTATTGTGATTTTGTTAATTCACAGTTGTACATTTTCGATCAGTTGTCACTTAAAATAAAAAATTTTTGTTTGCAAATTTAAAAAATAAAATTAAAGTTTAACGCGCGCGACAACGGCGGAATTATGGTTGTTTTCAAAATATCTTGCTTCAGTGGGGTTTCATCCCACTTTTTTACATGCTGAACTTTGCTGGAAATCATTTGGTCAAAAAAGAATTTTGTTCCATAAGGAATTACTGTTAACGACGTTGGTCTTGCATAAAATGAACAAAACTGATAAAGAATATGGCATTGGGTATACGAACACAAAAAAATTTACAAATAGTTACATTTTCACCAAGTTTTTTTTTTCATTTATTTGCACCGTCGAAAGCAAATTTGTTTTCGTTGAAAATTTCGATGCCCAACGAAATTTTCGACAGTGCTGCCAACTCATAATACCAAATAAACATTCGATAGTCGATGATTAACGATGTCGAATCGTTAATCGAATGTAACTCATAATAGGGGCCTTAGCATTTCCACGTATTTTATTATTTGCTTGTTTAAGTTCTTTTCTCTTGAAAATCAAATTCCTCAATCACACAGTCACTTCATACTATAATACTCTTTCTGTAACGTTTTGTTACCATCATAGTTTGTAACATATTTTTCTTTTTAAATATAGTACGTCTGTTAGTTCCCATTCTCTCTGTTTTTGATATAGTAACGTTTTTTTTTTTGCTTTTTTTATATAGTTTTAGCTATTAAAAAATTCACTGTATATATTGGAATGAATGAAAATTGGAAACAAAAAATCTTTCATTGGTTTTCCAAGTGAATGTATGGACACCGTAAGAAAAATGTCCGGTGTTCCAGAGAATATAGGAAATAAAAAAATTTAAATCAGTTTTATTAAAAAATTAAGGATTTTCGGTTCATTGGGGATATTTTTGGAGGCAAGCGGAATTGTGAGTCTAATCGTAAAAAATATATTTCCGAGCAAATACTCAATTTTAAATACATATGCTCCCTTAACATCTGTAGACGTAGAAAGAACTTTTTCTATGTACAAGAACGTGCCGACTCCAAATAGAGAGTTTTCTTTTCGAAAATTTATCGCATCAGTTTATAATTTACTGTAACAACGTTTTAAACGAATCAAGTGAAAGATAAACAATAAAGGAGGAGATCGAGTGGTTGCGATCGGAACATGTCATGGTAACCTGCCGGCCAGGGTTCAAGCCCCAGCCACGGTCAAGAATGAAAGATTATCAATAACACTTTTAATTAATTTTCATGTTGTAAAATTTCTTTCTTTATAAAAATAATTTAATGAAAATTAAATTTGATGAACTTAAGCCTAATTAAAAATATTAGCAAAATTTTGGATTAAAAACCATAAATAGTTCAACCAAATAACCACAATACTAATAAACAATAAATTTAAATTGCTTTTTTTAATTTTAACAGTTTATTTTCATGTTTGTAGTGCTTTTTTCTGGTTGCCCTACATATAAGTGTATGAATGTACAAGTTTCGAACATGTGTTTTTTTTTTATTTAATGTATTCTTCCACTCATGTCCATGAATGTTTAATTTAGTTCTAATTAAAAGTACCAAAAAGTTCCCCCTTACAGATTATTTTTCACTCAGAACCACGCATTTTCAATTTTATGTTGCTAGGTCCAATATTTACAAAATTCAAAAAGTACCAGTTGAAGAACAAAAAGTCCCAAAAAGGTCCTTCTTATAGATTCTTATCTACTTAGGAAATTGCATGTTAAATTTTATGTTTCTAGGTCCAATAAAGACAAAAAAACAGTACCAGTTGAAGAACAAAAAAGTACCAAAAAGCTACCTCTTACAGATTCTTATTCACTCCCCTACAAGAAATGCATAACCAGAACTAAAAAAAAAAAATTTTTATTAACACACTTGCAACAATTTTACATTAATGTTTCTACTCTAACATGTGTGTTAGAGTAGAACAACTAAAAACACTTTCTAAAAATGCCAATTTTTTAAAATATTTTTGTCATACGCTTGACAAAACTTGTGAATTGCTTTAATTTAATATTTACCATTGGTGTTAAAGAAAAAAAATTATATTTGCAACTAGATTGTATTTTAAATTAAACACCTAAAAATATGTCTTGAAGAAAAAGTAGCACCGCCGAACAGCGGTAATCAGAATGCTAGTGGTAAAGGAGGACGTACTGATGGTGGCTTCAGAGGATGCGGTGGTGGATTCTCTTTAAACAACAGTGGTCATGTTTGAGGTGGTCGTTTTGAAAGGTGGTGGCTTTGGCCAGGACAATCGCTTCAGATTTGTCCTGATGACTTTTCAAGTATGTATTTGATTTTTTGGTCTCAATCTGTTAACAAAATCTTCAATAAATTAATTGGTCACACGTACGTTCACCTCCATTTTCAGACCCACGCAAGTGAAACGTTACCAAGCAGCCACAGAAATAGCGGTACGTGGTACTTACTTTTCTGAAGCCTAATTTCCTGGCTTTTAATTGGATTATAATTTTTTCAATAAAAAAATTTGTATTAAAAATGAAAAATAAAATAATATATATTTTTTTATAGTTTAGTACTAACCAATTTGTACGTTATGAATAACTAGTTAGTGCTAACCAATATTTACGTTATGACTAACTAGTTAGCATTAGCCATTATTTAGGTTATCATTGACTAATAAAAAGCAGTAGAGTAAGCAGTACAGATAAATGTTCCGTAGTTGAGTGAAACTAATTAGTTAGAGCGAAAGGCAAAATCACATGTACACAAGAGTTTCGGTAATTTTTTTCTTTTTGCTCTTAATAAACTTATAGAAACTTTAACCAATATATTGGTCACCACTACCAGTCATATAACTAGTAAAATTGACCGGTAGTCTTATTGTAGGGTCAGAATTATTCATGCTTAATTTAATGTTTCTTGGCCCAATATTAATGAAAATTCAAAAAGTACCAGTTGAAGAACAAAAAGAGTACCAAAAAGTTCCCTTTTATAGATTCTTATCTACTTAGGAAATTGCATGTTTAATTTTTTGTTTCTAGGGGCAATAATGATGAAAAAAGTACCAGTTGAAGAACATAAAAGTGTCAACATTTTTCATCTTATAGGTTCTCATTCACTCAGGACCCTGCACCTATCATTTAATGTTTCTAAGTTCAATATTATAGAAAATTCAAAAATTACCACATGCAGCACGGACAAGTTAATAAAAGAAATTTAATTTCCCGTATTTCTCCTTTTGATAATTATATACCTTTGTGGCAACTAAGAGAGAAAAATGTTTTGTTAAGTACCAAAGGTGCGATTTTTAAGCCTTAAACTCTGCAATTTCGAAAAAGTACTAAATTTTTATACAGTAACAATTCGAAGATCCTGATACCGCATGTATGTATTTATTAAAAATTATAATAATTTATAGCAAAATAAAACATAAAAACATTAATATTAGTTTGTACAGTTAAGTTTAAATAAAACAAGTACAATTTCAACAATTTTTACTTTATCTAAAATAGATAAAGTCTTGTGTGCTCTCTTCAGTGAAGGCATCTTGCATCAATACTAAACTAAAAACGCATGTGTAAACATACACAGAAAAAATTAAAAACCAACTTCAGTTAAGGTATTTGTTAGAAATTTGTACTATTAATTAAATTCTTTACTGATTTTCCGCCTGCAAGCAAATTGATCATATCAATTAACGTATTTGTAAGTTTGAGCTTTTCTTGCTGTTCAGTTTTAATCAATAGGTTTAATTGAAATTTGACCACCAGTAAAAGAGGCTATATAAAACGTAAACACAAATCAAAATATTTTTTTTTCAATCAACACAGTTAATTGAAACAATTAAAAATTTGTTTGAGACTTTTAAATATTTTGAAATTTGTGTGTATGTTTTCATATTTGCAAATATACACAAAAACATTAAGGGTCCTCATGATATCGCTTAAAATTGCCATTTGTGCAAATGGGCAAACTTGCGAGACTCGTTTCATGAAGAACCTTTTTTAATTTTTGTGTAATTTTAAACAATTAATGTCAGTTTGTAAGAAATGTCTATAAAAAAAAATAAACTAAAAAAGAAAATTCAAAAATATCAAATCAAAAGTTGAAATTTGTGATTAATATGTGAAATTTGTTTTTAAAAACGCACAAAGAAAGCAAAAAGACAAATTTGCTTGGATTTTTCAGTGAAAACGACGTTAAAAGCACTAAAAAATCTGTATGTATAAATGCACAATTGAACAGCGCAAGTTTACGAGTCAAAATTGTTGGGCAAATTTACCAAGTTTGTGTAAATGAATTCTCATACAATTTTTGACAGTTCATTTACGAGGGCGTAAAAATGCACAGTTTGCACAGATTACGAGACTTATAAACGATATCATGAGGACCCTTATTATAATTTTTGTTTTCAATTAAGGCAAATTAATTGGAACAATTAAAAAAATTGTTTAAAACAGCATTATTTAATTAATTGAAAAAATATTGGTGAAAATTTTTTCTGTGTACTCATATCACACTATTCTAACTGTATTTTTCAAAGAATGCTGTGATTTGAATAAAAAAAATAAATAAAAACGGGTTTTATTTAATCCGAACTATAGAGCTGCAATCAATCCGGATTATAGAATACGCAATGAGCTGCAAAATTCTGTCCGGATTACCGAATATTCTGGATTAGTGGAGTCCGGATTATCGAATTTACAATGTATATATATAATTTTTAGATAAGTTGCGAATTTGGTATAGTCTTTATTTCTATGTTTATTGGTTTAAAAAATAAATAAGGCGGAAAAGAAGTTCCATGCCCAAAAGGGCAGAATTTAAAAAAGTATCAGACACCTGTCCGCTAATTTTTCTAAAACACAACGATAAGCTTTACATTTTTTTATCTCTTTCAGTTTTAAAGATATGAGGTTACCGAATTTACCTGTTTTTACTCCTTTTACCCTTTTTACCCCCTCAGTTGTGCACTTCTGTAGGTAAATACCTTTCAAATAGTGTATTTTTTGTACAAATCGGTTGACAAACAGAGGAGGAAACTGTTCTTAACTGTTTTGCTTTTGCCGATTTATATATAAATATGTCTGTGATTCAAAACTCCATTTCGATGTCCCATACAAATTCAAAAGAGTTTTTAATCAATATTAACGAATGAAATCTCAGATTGTTTTCTATGTACTTCTATTTTTCTTCACACTGACAACTATCAGCCATTGTCCCTCTGCATTCATATACGGATTCCTTCTGTGTTATCCGTGATTTATGCCAGTAATATTCGAAAGGTCTTTAAGTCGTCCATATTCTTCTGAAACCATGGTATCTGGATAATTTTTAGGCTAAAATGTATTGCCATTTTCTTTACAGTTCATCAATTTTCACAACCTCCTTCTTTCGTAGGTTGAGGCTTGAGGTACCGCGGTCCGGTTGACGCTTTTTAGCGTTTATTGGATTTAAATTAAAAGATCTAGTTAAACAAAAGCTTGAGGTTAGAATATCTCGCCATTTTATTAACAAACTCCTCACGATGGTGTCCGTAAGCTGCTTGACTTAATACCTTTCCAGTATACCGAATTCGTTAGTTATATTTAATGATTACTATGCTATTTCGATTGATCAGAGACCAATATGGTATGATGTCGACTAGTAGTACCTTCCCTACACGCAGAGAAAAAACATGATTACAAAGTGTTCACTACGAACATTTTTATTCATATTTGCCTAACATGTTTACCCCAATAAATTTATTATAGTTCTAATATAACTTGAAAAAATATTGTTTGTCCTTAACATTTTTAAATTCACTATAAAAATATTATATGGTATTTTACACCTAAAAAGTTACTCTGATCTAGCTAAACATATTAAATTATGTGACATGTTTGCTACTATATATATATTTATATTTTTAACTATACAATTAAAATCATAATATAAGTTGCACACAAAAGGTATGGTTAATACCATAATTTTTGGTTTCTTTAAAACACATTCTCTAATTAAGCAAACATTTATTGTCAAAACAAACAATGTTTATTTATAAAAAAATAAAATATTCTTCACGTCATTTACGTCTGCGAGCATCAGTTAATCGGACAACTTGGATTACATATTACAAAATAATCAAAACTTTTTTCAGGGAGAAACAAAGAAACAAAGAAACATGGTAGGAAAGGTCGTTTGCGTTTTTCTTCTGAACATAATAATATGTTTAAGACAATAATAAGTTAAAAACATTATGTCTGAACATACATTGTTACTTAAGACGTGTTTGACACAATCATAACCACAAATATTAATGATAGTTTGCGATTGTGGTTGCATCAACCATGTTTTTTTTTTGCGTGTACACCAAGAGGAAAGACATGTTTCAATATGGTCACCAACAAAACTATTTTTAAAGAAAATTTTAAACATACGACGTTTAATTTAACCATATTATTGTCACCGACAACCGTATTATGGTAAAATTAGTCCTTCATCAAGAAGTCACAACCATATTATGGTAGTATCCGAACATATTATGGCTAATAATAATTAAAATATGTTCAATAAAAGCATGGTTGTTTTTCAACAATAGCATGTTTTCATATTTATCGATAACATGTTTAGAGACAACCACAATATGGTTAAGGCTTCTTGATGGAGGACTAATCTAACCATCATATGGCTGTCGGTGACAATAATATGGTTAAATTAAAAGTTATATGTCTCAAAATTTTTTAAAAATAGTTTTGTTGGAGGTGACGATATTGAAACATGTTTTTTCTCTGCGTGTAACCATAGATTTTTGTAGGGATTGTTAGAGAAAACTCTTTACATTAGATGAAAACAAAAACCGTCGGCATACCTATGTCGATGACTTTATCCTTTAATGTTTTATTAATCCCTCTACATTTAGACTGACATATTGATAAATCAAATCAGTTCATCAAATATCCCTGACTTATTTGGTTTTTTTATACAATCATAATTTCTTTAAAGTTAAATTAAGTTTTTCCATTTTTTGAGTGTAAAAATAATAAAAAAAAATATATTTAATATAAAATGCGATGGAACGCTTCCAAGTAACAACAGAATGACAAGTAATTTTACATGAATATCCGTAACACATTCAGAAAAAAAAAAAAAAATTAACAGCAACAACTCAACAGTGTCACTGATGCAAGTGAAGGATAATATTTTTTCACTTGAATTGAAGGTATGAGTTAATTGCATATTCCGTACAGAACACCAACTTGCATGCAACTTCAACTGAGATACATACTTTAACAAGATCCTTCAAACATGAGTAAGCGTAACTTGTATACACCTCTTTTTACATCATTTTAATTAACAATAAATTAATATACATATCTTGCTGTTGTTATTGTTGGTTGTTAAATTTTCGTCAACGTTAAAATTTCTTAACATTTTATCAAATGATTGATGAGACATTTTGTCATGGAGTAAAGTACAAGTAAGTAATTACTTCTACTGTTTGAAATGTTGTGTAAAGGAACACTTATGTTTGTTTATATTTTTTAAGTTTGTAAATCATCTTTGTACTTTTTATTCACTTTTTTCTGTTTTTTTTTTTCTTTGGATTTTATTTTTTTTTTTTTTTTAAGATATAAGTACAAAAAGTGTTGTAAGTATTCCCTTAGGTCATACTTTTAGCAAAATCTTTTAAAAATGAAATCTAATCTGAAAACATTTTAACAAGTGTATAAGTAATTTAAGATGTTTTTGTGTCTATAAATGAGAGATGTAAAATAAAAGTTGTAAATTGTTTGCATAAAGTTTCAAATAGGTACTTTTTAAAGTACCTTGTTGTTAAAATTCGTATAAGTTTCATGATAATAAAATGTCCGTGAAAGTGGGTTTAGTTCCCCGGTCAGTCAAGAATGAAAAATTATCAATAAATTTTAATTAATTTCATGTTGTAAAATTCTTTTCTTCATAAAAATACTTTAATAAAAATTAATTAAATAATTAATATATAAAAATTTGGATTAAAAACCATAAACAGTTCAATAAAATAACCACAATACTAATTATATAAATTAATATAACTAATAAGCAGGGAAACCGCAAATATGCTTTTAACTAAGAGTTTTATGCGCATTAAATATGCTGCCAAACTTAGAAATTGGCGCCAAAAGTTGTTAAAAATATGCCTTAAAAACAAAAACGTCTTATTTGGAAACAAAACATTTGAAAACTAAAGGTTTCTTTACCCTATCACCTAAATCTTACGTATTTTAACGAAAATGCATCTGTGATTTTATTATTGTTTGAAAATTTTATAAAAACAATAACAACTTATCATGGCAGGGTAATATTTTTCTCAAAACATGTAAAGTTAGGTTCACATCTATTAAATATTTGACGCCCAACACGTAACCACTGGTTTTATTAAAAAATAATCTGCTTTTGCAAAACGTTTGACTGGATCAAACATTTTTTAACAGTATCTAAATTATATTATACAATTATGTATAATATAATAAGGTTTAGTAAATCAAAAGAAATTGTTAAAAATACAGCTTAAGTTTGATTAATTTATTGGTCACGCTTTTTTGGATACTTTCGTCCAATATTTGTTAGGACTGAACATACCTTAAGATAGTGTAAAGTACCCTTAAACAACATTTCCATATAACAGACAAGTTAAAAAACTATAAGTGGTCAAGAACGACCATATCGCTCATTTGCTGCAAGACCGGCATAACTCAAAAATTGAAATTTCGGAGTTAGAGATGCAGAATTGTTCGATTTGTTTTTCTTTATATAGTGTATTAAATTCATCTTCATATATTTTATACTTTCCCAGTTTGAAGAGAATGTGTCTTCTTTTTTTCTAAGTAGTTAGAGCAAATCAAAAACTTTAAATGCGTTTATCTCGAAATGGATTTTTTTTAGTTATGCCGGTCTTGCAGCAAATGAGCGATATGATACCGTACACCACTGTATTTACAGACAAATTTAAGAGAGTGTACCCTATTTTGGACCCGTGGGCAGTCATGAACCCACCAAAACAAAATTATGTTATGAAGTTAAGATTTATGTAACGGGTTATCCATTTTTCGGTTTCAAAAGTAAAGTTACATAAACTACCCATAACGCTATGATTTCGATGAAGCTTTGATTTCATTATATTGCTTGGAGCTCGCCATTATAGACGAAGTACACTGTTACTTAAATGGACGCCTCTTACAAATCGCTTGTGTAGCACACATGGCTAAAATTTGCGAAAAATTGCAAAATTTTAAACAAACCCAAAAACTAATTTAAGATCGCTAAATTGATTAATAAAACAAATTGTCGGAAAATAACATAAAAAGCGTTAAAAAAATGAGCTATAATTACATCAAAAACAATGAGAAATTCGATTTTAAATTTTGGGCTAGTTAGGGCTTTTTGGGTTTTAGGCAACGATATATTTTGGATTTAATTGGATAAAAAACATTTTAAACTAAAAACAATATTTTTTTTTTTGTTAGAAATGTTATCACATATTAGTATAAAAGTCGATTCGTTTTACTTTCACCAACCGCTTACTACCACAGAGCAATACGAAAAAAAAATAATCATATGTGACAGAGCATAGAGAAAGGGACCTAAGGGTAAAAAAATCAATTTTCACTTTTTTTTTTTTGATGTGGACAACATCTGAGCATCGAATGAGACCGATCCCATGTTCCAAAAGTGTTCCCTCCCAGAGATATGCGCGTTTTATGATGTGATGGTACACCAAAGATAAAAGACCAAAAAAAAATACCCATTTTTTATGGGCCCCCAAAGATTTGGGGCCTCGGTGTAATTTTTGCAAAAAAGTGATAATTTTCTCAGGCTTATATCTTACAAACCGTTCTGAATTTTGATTTACCCTCTGAGACAAAGTAGAAGCTCTTGCTATAAAGAGCAAAAATTGTGAACATATTTTTTTTTTTTTTGTTACCTTTTTTAAGGAAACAATCAACTACAAAAATGTACCTAAGATCTCAATAAACAACTTCCTAGGAATTATTCTTAACACCGTTTAGGCAGCGCTTAGGTAGCCGCAAAAGTGAAAAATGCTCAGACCCATATGTAGCAAACCGTTCAAAATTCAAGGAAATAATCCACTACAAAAATGTACCTAAGGTCTCAATAAACAAATCACGCGATCACGCACCGACCGCAGCAGTACTGGCAAAGCAGTAGGCTCAGCACACGCATCAAGGGACGCAGCACACAATATAAAAGCGACACGACGCTCACATCGGGGCATTACACAGCGCGACGTCAACGAGAGCTCAGCGGTGAAAGTTAAAGGGAAAGTGCTACAGCATAATTCTGTGGTTTTCTTTTGTTTTTTTTTTATTTTTTTCAATTGCGGCTTTCGTAGATGCTTTTTTAAACTTTTTTCTTTACTATCCTCTTAACAGTGACTTTCTACGTATTATACATAGTTTTCATGAAAAAATCCTCACAGGATCACAATCTGTAAAAGGATTAAAAATGCATATGTTTGATTGACTCATTAAGTGTGTGCAATATAACATCATTAATGTTATCATTTTAAGCACACATGACGACTTACGTTGTTATTTTTAGCACACAAGTTGGCGACATATTCAGAGTTTTTGATACTTATAGCACAACGTATGGACTTAAAATTACAAACAACCGCTCATCTGCTGTTGTTGCAACTAAAGAAGTCAACAATAAACGCACATGTACATATAAGTTGTTATTAATAGAAAAATTTTCAAAAAATACTTTCATATTTTTTGCACGAATAACAACATAACATCACATATGCTTTTTATTTGGAAACATATTCAGCAATTTTGCAATTTTTGGCGATGTATGTCGACATAAATCGTTATAATAGCAAAATATTTTATTAAACAGTAAACCTAAGTTGTTTTTAGCAGAAAAAAATTAATAATACTACATTATATTCTAAAAAGCTTAATACTTATAAAAACCTAATGCAAAATGTAGCACTTTGACATCATTATCTCAATTTCGGTAAAAACCGACTTACGCGATTATTCGTGAAAACCACAGAATTCGCACACAGCATGGGCAACTGACAATTTCAATATGCAATTTGATTCGTTTTGCTACGTTTGCGGTCATCAAATCAGGAAGTTCTACAAGATTTCAAAAGGAAAAGAATCCTTTAACTAGTGGATTCATTAGAGCATATAAGTTGTTTTGCGACTTGACCGGCAAAAATTACACACCTAATACAGTGTGTCGCCAATGTGCATGACTGTGGGCAAAACTGGGAGACACGGTTCTGTTTTGTTTGGTCTTTTATCACGTAGTGGTGTCCGTATATGGTAATTTTTCTATGACATAAAAAATTACACACAGTGTACTCTAATTGAAAACGAATAAAAACATGTGGATGTGAAATGCAGAACACCAAAAATGCTGAAGTAATCCACTTTCGAGTGGATTCGGATTCTAGAATACACCCGTTAGTTTGTGTTTTTGTAAATGTGTTCCTTTTTTTAAATAGTATGTGCCTTCTTTTTAAATGGCCTCAAACTAACTGAAAAAGTACCACATTGTCTATTTCTAATCTTTCCATTACTTTTTATACTTCTCGAAGGAAGCAAATACGTTTAGGCATGTTTGTGTGTGTTCGTATAAGCGAACCGAAAATTTTTTTTAAATAGAGTAGAGTAGAGTAATGCACTTAATTTTTACAACTGTTATATTTTACTCACGCTCTCATACACGCAACCACACATTACAATTTGCTATAGCCTAGAGGATCGTTAAGTTATAGCAAATATTTGTGAACTACATCATGAATAAGCATTCTCGAAAAACATACCACATACTAGTATGTAGCAAATATATTTCCCAAATGTATGAAAAATTATTTTTACTTTGGAAAAATTGTATGACCAGTTGGAAATTTATTGTTATATTTTGTGTGTAAAACGGCGAATTTCGTTGTGAAATAATGGAATGAATGTTCGAAATCTAAAATAGAGCTTCTTAAGGCTGTTATACACTATCCCACAAAGTCTTTAGTAATTTACGAAAATGCAACCCTGTCGTGATAAGTTGTTATTGTTTTTTAAAAATGTTCAAAGAATAATTAGATCAGGGAAGCATTTTTGAAAAAATACGTAAGACTTTGTGGGATAGTGTGTAACGGCCTTTAGCAGTTAACGATTAAAGAGAAAATAAATTTATATAGAAGTCAGACAAGTTTATCTAGGAGTTACTGGTATGATAAATTCAACTGTAATAATTAGTCTCAACAATAACACGTAGAGAAAACACATTTCTCTATATGGTAACCTGCAACGAAATCTTATTTAACAAAAAAAAAAATTAAATAAAAAGAATTTTAAGCATATATGTATGGTAACTTAAACGATAATATCGCCACAGCAAAGAGTTTATGGTTAAATTCGTCCTCCATTAAAAAGCCAAAACCATATTATGGAAGTTGTTAATACAGTAGACGCTCACAAATTAGAGCTTTCAGTAATTCGAACGTCCAGAAATTAGAATCAGTGTTTGCAATACATTAAACGCTCTAAAATTCGAATTTATAGTTCTAATTTCAGAGCGTTTTTTTTTTTTTTTTTGTTATTTGAACACAAGAAATCCACAATTTATTTTTATTCTGTTTGAACATGTAAAACTAAAAAAGGGAATTACCAAATTTTAGATGTGTTTCCTTATTTGTTGTTTTTTTGTCGCATTTATATATATTTGTGGCTAGTTTATTTGTGAAATTCGAAACATGTGTACATATTTTGGAAGTCTCTATTAAAATGTGAAAGTGTATCATTCGAAATGTCAAATAAACGTAAAAAAAAACACTTTATCATTGGAAACGAAGGTCAAAATATTAGAAAAGCTTGACAAAGGGTTTGAAGGGAATATTAATGTTACGACATCTTCAATCAGCTATATCAAATCACAAAGAACAGCAATATTAAATGCTGTTTTCTACACATATCAGGAAGCAAGCAATAAATCTTTGCACAGCGCTGAATACCCAAATATGGTAAGTCGTCTGTATGAGTGGTTTAAAGAGAAAGCTAAAAAAATATTTAGAGAGGAATATCCCTATAAAGATGAAAATGCATTCCGTGGAAGTTTTCCAAATATAAGAAACGTCACGGTATTTTTAATTTTAAAAAATACATTTAATGTCAATCAAATAAAATTGAATTAAAAAAAATTTAAGTAATTTTAATTTTTTATTCGAAATAAAAACGTCCAGAAATTAGAATAATTCAGAAATTAGAATTGCCTCAAAAACAAAGCGGTTCTAATTTGCGAGCGTCTACTGTAATTACAAAAATTTGTTAACCACTAAAAATAAAAAATAGGAATATGTATTCTAAATTAAAAATCAACCATTAATTATTGGCAAGCAAATTGTTGTTATTATTAAACATAACAGGTTCGGATATAATCCTTATATGGTTGTGGGGTTGAACATATCGTTCATTTACTTCAATAGTAACATAACTCAATTTTGGAGTAAATGATGCAGAAATTGTTCGCTATGTTTTTCTTTATAATTGGGGTATTCACAAGGTGTGCTATCATGTTATATTTTTATAATGTTCTAACATTTAACAACGGTTTAAAAAACTGGTTGTTGCTTTGTTAACAAAGTGTTAAATAAATATAACTTTACTTGCTATGTTTATAATGATGTCGTAATTAACCCGAAAAGACCTGCGCTGAACGGCTGAGCCGTGCCGCATTAGTTTTTGAAAGTCGTCGCCGTTAATGGTCAGTAACATTTTATCCTTGCGGCGTCAAATTAGATCGGCTTATGACTCTGCTGTTTGGTAAACAAACAAAATAAAATATATTTTTGATTTGCGTTTGAAAAATGGAAAATAGTCAGATAAGATCTAATTTAATTTATTAAATTATGGATTAGAACTAAAAAATATTTTTATTTTTGGTAAATATTTATTTTTTATATTTGTTATAAATCAGCTGAATTAAATTCAAAATACCACACTGAATAATGAGGGGTTGTTCACAACAGTCGTATTTTTTCATGTTATTATTTTAAGACATATGACTTTATGACACCTTGTGAATTCCCCAATTGTGTATTAAATTGATTTTTTTCAGTTATGTCACTATTGCAGTAAGTGAGCGAAGTAGCATTTAGTGCCTGTAGGAATTGCTTTTATAAAAAAGTGTTATCTTTATAACTTTTACTCTGAATCTGCTCCGCGGTGCAAAACTGTCTTTTTATTTGGACTGACTGAGAGATCCATTAATATTTTTCCATTTTAATAAAACGCTTCTGTTTTTTTTATTATTTTTACCTCTAGTGGTGAATGAGGGTTTACTAGGTTTGTCATTCCATGTAAAACTTTTTTAAATTTCATCCCAGATCCGTTCAAGGATATAAAAATATTCTGGGTCCTGGAATTATTTATCCCATATCCTATAAAGCAGCCTTCTATAAAGCACTTTAAAACGTGTAAAACACAAAAAAAAATTCACTACTGTATTGAAATTTGGTCTTACTTAAAAAAGGGCCCACTCCAGAAATGGAGGGAATTAAGGATTCGGCACAGCCGAGTATATCACTCTTACTTGTTTTTTAGTTTGGCCTACATGAGTGAAGCTTACTGAGAATTCCAAAAATATGCTCTAAAAAGCACATTCTATGCGCATTAAATATACAGTAAAAACTTAAAAATATGCCTTGAAATTTTTCATGCCCCAAAAAATTCAAAAATTGCTAATTCTAAAACAAAATATTCGACAATTTAAAAACGGTCTCATTTGATTAAAACAATTCCAAAGTTATAATCGGTAAAGCCCAAACTCAATAGAATTAACAGACGAATTTTCGAGATTTTACCCTATTTGGAAACTATGGGCGGACATCGGCTGCCAAAAACAGAGTTATGTCAAGAGGTTAAAGTTCATATAAGAATAATTTGTCCCGAATATTATCTAGATAGTAACATCCATATGGGATTTTAAGGACCGTCGCTGAATTGTTTATTAATGTTAACCTTTCAAAGGAAGTTAAAGCTATTTATAGATGGAAGCTTTGGGCAAATGTGAATTCATTCGGAAAGAATTTAATTTGCAGTAAAATATTTTTGAGGCGAATTTATGTGCTGTTTTTACAACACAAGTGATTGAACGTTTAGTAAAATTTATATGAAAAGCACTCAGTTTTTCGAGTGTGAAAACAGCATGAACACAAAGAGCCTAATTTGGAAATAAGTTTTTATGGGGAATATATAAAATTATAAACCAATTCTCCTCACCATTTACATAGAATTCGTCCTTAGTACAATTGAAATGCATTTACCAAATTTTATCAAATTAACAACAAGATTGTAACTTGTACTTTGCGCACAAAGTCAACATGTAAAGCCAACCAGCCAGACGGACGGATGGTTATCGCTGGATCACTTTAAAAGTGATTCGAAATCGATCGGTATACTAAATAACAGTGTGTTTATGTGTATTACATATATCGCTAAACGTATAAAAATGCTTTTTCCTTAATTTTTTATTATTCGCATATAAAATTTTACCCCCGTATTTGTAAAAGATTATTAAATTTAACAAACGTTTATTAAGGACACATTTCATAGTAAATTTTAGGGTATCCATTCGGTTAACCGTTAATCGGTTAACCGGTTAATTACTACCCGATTAATTGATCGGTTAATTTAAAATTGCCTAGTTTCGATTAACGATTAAACCGGTTAATTGCAGTCGATTAACCGATGTTACATAGTTTTTAATTTTTTGTAATATTATAACAAATTTTTTGTGTTTTAATTAATTGTTTCGTCTCATATACATGTTTAGAAAATATTTTTTTATACAATACCAGCCCAATTATGAATAAAAATTCCCCAGGACTTTGCTCCCTTCTCCCATTTTTATTCCTATGTTAATTCAATTGTAAAAATGGGAAAAGGTAAAAAACTCCCGGGGAATTTTTAATCATAATTGGGATGTATATTTCCTTCTAGCAAAACATTCTTAACAGAATTACCCGAAACAATCAAAAGTGTTAAAAGTTTTTTAAAATTAAATCAGGACTCTAATGGCATAATGGAAGATTTTATATGTTAAGAGAAATCCAGGAATTAGATATTCTTTATTATGGCTGCTTCTGATTCCTCCAGCATCCACGATAAGAGAAAAAAAATTTTACAAGTCAAGTGCTGTCGAAACTAAAGAAAATTATCGCTTTAATCCTAAACATTTAAACAAAATTTTTTTTTCAAAATTTATTTAATCAGATCTCTTTAAACTATTGAAATAACTAATAAATAATAATAATCTAATTTTTTAATTTAGTTATAAAATTCTGTTTAATAGGGAAATATTTGTCAATAAAATTATTTAACTACAGAAATCTTATTAAAAAACGACGTTTAAAATTCTCGCGTTTTGCGTTTTCGATTTCCAGAACACCCCTGATGATGTATTACTTTAAAAATACATATCACATATTTATGAATTATTTTTTTTTGTTTGCTCGTTTTAGATCAAGAATTGTTATTTTTCTTTTTTTAATAATAAACTCCAAAAAATAAATAATTTATGCATTTTTAATTATTGAAATTACCTTATTTATTAAAAAAAACTTTATTAATCGGTTAACCGATCAAAAACCAAATTAACCGATTATTAACCGATTAAACCAAAACCTCGGTTAATTAATCGAGCGATTAACCGATTAAAGCAAAAGCCCGATTAAATGAATACCCTAGTAAATTTTTTCTTTAAACCTTTATAAAATTTTAAATTTTTCTATGAATACGGGCATTAAAGTTTAAAATAAGAATTATCTTTACTGACGACCTGATTGTCTTACAATTTTCGAGTAAAAATTTAATGTAGATGGCGAAATTGAAGCAACACGTGGGGTATACAGAAAGATGTTTAAAACAGAAAAGCCAAAAATTTATTTGCTTCGAAAGCTCTTATAGGCATCTAAAAACTTAAACATGCATCAAAATATGCCTCAAAAAGGCAAAATACATACGCGCTAAAAACTTAAAAAATGCTGCAATAAGGCTCGTTTAGCTAAATCATGCAAAAATATGCTACAAACGGTTAAATATGTCAGGGCTTAAAAAACTGCACTCGAAACCAAAAACTGTCGAACAAAAAATTTATGCACAACTTTTCGCTTTTTGAGTTGGTTTGACAGCGACTGTTTACATTTAATGAATGCAAATTAAAAGCAACCGTTTTTTTTTTTTTTTTGCGTACAAGAAGTACAAATAAAGAAGTTGAAGAAATGGCAGTTTTTCATTTTAGCTGCAGGAACAACATGCAATTGCATACTTATGGTTCCCCTGGTTATAACTATTTACTTATTTAAACCGATTGGAATAATAAAACTTTTATAAACAAAGAAATAGTTTAATTTTAACGTTTTAAGTATCACATAACTAGATCCACGTAGTATCCGGATGAGCAGTTTTTTTATTAATCTAAATTATAGTTATTTACTTACGGGTATTCTTTGAACTCCTTCGCACCTCCGTTTAAAAGTTTAAAGGGAAAGTATAGTATAATCTGGGTGGATATTGCGTAGACTCAATATGTTAAATTTGCTCTTGTACAACGAGATAACACGATTCCCATAATCTTATCTTTATTTGAATCCTCCATGAGCCTTTCCGCAGTAATATTGCTATTAAATATTTGTAGGTTAAATTAGTTATTTGGAATAACCTGGTAAGCACTAACCTCCTTATTCATAAAAACTAAAACAGGTTTTTAAAAAGGTTTATTAAACAAATTTTCATAGAAAATTCGTTTTATATAAATAAATATTTAACTATTCTCACTAGTATTTTTTCATCCAATTCCTCTTAATTTTCATAGGCAAAACTAATGAGTATATTTACTTATTGTGTTAACTTTTACTAGCCTTTGATGTCTATGCAATGTAGGAAATCTTAAATCAATTAATATCGACCTTTTAACTACACTTTAACGAGCTCCTCAAGAATGCTCGCAATAACTCCATATTTCAAATCCCTACTTAAAGCTGCTTATTTCCTAACGTCTTCTATTTCATCTTTATACAATTAATAGTATAATCATCTTAGAAATAGAAACAAAAGAAAAAGTCCCCAACTTTATAATAGTGAGCAGTATTACTCAAATAATTTCATACACTTGCAGAATCAAATGCAAAATGAACAGAAAACGAAAAAAAGAAAGAAACTTTGAAAAACATTAAATTTGTTACAAAAGAATTACGCAAAGAATAAAATAAAAAGTAAAGTAAAAAAAGTTTTTATGTTACTTTGGTAAGTAACTAATTACATAAATATTCCACAATAAAAATAGACAGTAGAAAGTCTGAGAAACGAAAAAATTTACGTAAGTTTTGTCTTAAAAATCATGTGATTTCTACAGTAACCAAGCAGAACTGTTACGGATTCTGACTTAATCTGTCAGCGAAACTTTATTTGGTATATGCTATATCTTTGAATAGTTCATTACTTTCGTAAATATACTAATCAAGTGTTTTTATTAATAATAAAAACTGGGAATTAAGCACGAATAACAAAATCTTTTGAAAACAAAATCTTTTGAAATTGATACTAATTTTTTTTTAACCTAAACGTTGGGCCAGATTCCTTTTTTTGATGTTTGCATATGTACATATAAAATCGATGTTCTTAGACTTAAGGGCCCAACTGTGTTTCATTTAATAGGCTTCAGTGTCAGTTTACTGCCATACAAGCATTCGGTATAATGATTTTCGATTGTCTACCAAATTGTCTCTAATTTGTCACATTTGCTAATTGTACAGAAGAATTTGCAGAATTTTCAAACAACAAAATACTCAATAAACGAATTACGGTCAATCAAATTTTTCGTTTTGGCTTAAATCTAGTATCTAGGGTAATAGAAAATTGAAAAATAAGAAGAAAAACTAAATAAAAAAATTGGCGAAAACACTTAGTTTTCGAGTTATGGACGTTTTTAGTTTTCATAGAAATATGTGATTGCGTGCAGCCCATGTCACAACTTTCAATTTATGTAAATTTTGGCAAACAGTATATGTAAAAGACTATCAAAAAAAACTTAATCGTGTAGCTGCAGGGGAAATCAAAATGCTTAGAATTTTGACAGGTTGATCGTTTGTCCGTGCCATTGAAAAAAAATTAATATACAAAATTAAACTAAAATTTTAATACAAAATAAAAACGGTAACCACGTCGAATGAATGTTCATACTTAAGAGAATTTCGCCGCTATAAACGAAAGAAACCAAGAAAATTCAAATTTATCAATTCATTGTTGGTCGCAGGAATTGGGGATCTTTCCGTCCAGTAAGTGGAGAATTTTGCGCAAGAATCGCGGCCTACACAAGTATAGAAATCTAGGTGGTGCAGTTATGAAAGCCATAAGACTATCAAATGCGCCGGCTCTTTCGTCGAAGTTTTATCGCAAAAATTTTTTCAGCGGTTAGGCTAATTTTTTCGCTTAAGGGATTTCTTAATAGACAAAACAAACCGTACAAGCTCTACTACACCCTGAAAAAACCTCATTCGTTACGGTCAATGAAGAACGTAATACCATGAACAGTTATTTTTTGTTAAAAAATATTAATAGCATCAGGGATGCCGATCCCGAAATCACGATACTGAAACATCTCTGGATTTTTGGGATTCAGCGAATCCCGAATACCAGGACTTAAATTTTTTAATCCCTGGATTTTCGGGACTTAGTCAATCCCGAAATTGTAACCTAATTTTTTTGTTTAACCTTTTTTATAAAAAGAAATTCATCATGACATTCACCCCTTGAGAAAATAGGAAACACAATATTAATCTTAAATATTTATTTCATTAACTCTGTTAATACTGTCATAGAAAATCAAAGAAAAAAGTTAAAATTTGTTATTCATTTAAAGCGTGTCTAACAATTATAAAGAAATAATTAGTATTGTGGTTATTTTGTTGAACTATTTATGGTTTTTAATCCAAATTTGTAATATTTTTAATTAGGCTTAAGTTCATTAAATTATTTCTATGAAGGAAGGAATTTTACAACATGAAAATTAATTAAAATTGTTATTGAAAATCTTTCATTCTTGACCGTGGCCGGGATTCGAACCGCAGGTTACCATGGCATGTTTCGATCGCAACCACTCGATCTTTTCAAATGGATTTGCCGTTTTACACTCGCAGCCATCGCCGACTGCTGACGTCAATAGTCAAACATCAATCCTTAAACCAAATTGTATTTTAACCTTTGGTAGATCGAAGTTTGCTTTTTTGAATGATTATCCATTTTAATTGATTTTACATGTTTTTCCTTACTTCTGCTTTTTTCGTACTTTTGTCAAGAATTTTTCTTGAAATCCAAAGTACATTTTTTGTTATAAAGTTATAAAGAAATTTTAATGTGAGAAGTGCTCAAAATAATTAAAGAAGAAAGTTTATTCAATAAAAAGATGTTTTTTGAAATGCATAAAACATTCCACTGGTGCACCAAACTCAAAATTTAAACTTTACTCTTTACCAGTGTTCGAAAATAAACCCTAAATATCGCTCCTTAGTGTTCGGTTCGGTAGTTTTGTGAAAAACACAAACGCTAATAGTGTTTGTGTAGAAAATTATTAAAAAAAATAACGTTTTCCTGTTTGTCATCTTTCGAACGCAAAAATAATACTGCTCTTATCCAACTCAACAAAAAATGGAACATTTAATTCCGTTCGTTTGTTTTTAAACCACAAACTTCATTGTGTTCGGTTCAGCTCATTAATGTTCGTCCCTTTTGGCTGGTAAAAAAACCAAACAATTTTTACAAAAACAAAATACACATACGAAAAAAAAAAACAAAAAGCCAGCAAAATAATTTTACACAAATAAATCACATTTACAATACACACACACAAGCTGTTGGTGCTGCGGTCGTTGATAAAAAGTTTTATTTGTTCATTTCTTTATTAATGTAAAAAAAAAAAACATTATAAAACATTAAAATATAATGTTTGTCTACAGTACAGTACAATTGTTCTGTTTTTAACGAAGAACAGAACACTATATAATGTTCGGCTCGGTATTAAGGGTTACGAACGGTATTAAGGGTTGTGTTCATCTACACAATCACTAAAAAAAATAGATAAAGTTCTTTGGTGTGTGAGCCGAACGTTAAACAATGTTCTGTTTATTTTCGAACACTGTTCTTTACAGGGTTTGGATTGTTAAAGTGTTTTCCGCAATTTCACGAAAATTAGTAATGTATTTTATACACTATATAATTCCTACCACTAGTGGTGGTGGGTATAAAATACGTTTTTGTTAAAATAAGATTTTTATGGTTAACTAAATAAATTGATTTTGTTAATTAATTTCGAATTAAAATTTCAATTATTAATTTTAATTCATTTAATTAAAATTTGAATAGAATCTTACAATAAATCAATTACTACCCTGCGGGAAATTTGTGGCAATTGGTCCAACAGACTGGTCCTGGGATTTGTGAAAATAGAACAAGTCCAAAAAGAAAGGAATCTTGACCAGTGAAAGAAGAACCAATCCCTTAACTGGCTTATGAAGAACAAAAAGGTAAAAAAAGTAATGAATTACAGTACAGTCTTCACTGGTGGTGCGACACATTTTTCGGGACTTTCTAAAATTTGGTTCTTGAATTTAATTCTAGAACTTGTTTTATTGAAATAATACTACATTGTATTGAAATAAAACTACATTGTAGTAACTGACACTAAATACGTTCACTAAGAATAAATGTGTGACTGGCCAAATGGTGTCAATTGACCCCCTACAATGACAACCCCATGTTTTATTCATATAAAGTGTTAGAACTAAAACCGGTCTCTACCACCAAAGACCTACCATGGGACTACTTTGGTGTCAGTTCGCTTCCCTCTAGGGTAGTTTGCTTTATTCAATTACAATATTAATCATTTTTTTAATTAGTTTGAATCAACATTTTGTCTTTAAACCTCTTTTAAAGACGTTTTTTTAATAATTTATTTATCTTTTAATTTTCAAAAACCCTGAATACCGCCATCCCGAAAAATCCCGGATCCCGGGATTTGATTTTTTGAAATCCCAAATCCCGCGATTTGCGAAAACCAGTCCCGATTGGCATCCCTAGATGGCATTGATCCGCGCGAGATGTGGTTTTAACAGGGTGACGTTACTAGCAACCATCGACTTATTGCAATCAAAGTTGGCAAAAAGTTTATGTTGTGAAAAATACCGGTCAATTGGCCTCCAAGGTTGCGGTTTATTATTATCTGTAAAATTACGTCGTCCCTGTTTTGACTGTGTTGTTAATTTTTTTGTGTGATCTTTTAAAATTTCAAGTTAATTTGAGGTTAAAAAACACCCATTAATAGATTTTTATAATATGTAGGTTTACAAAAACGTAGTTGTGTCGCTAAGTTCTTTAAAAAGTTCTTAATAAAGAACAGATATTCAGTTTGATGATAACTTGAAACTTAACACAAAATTTTTAAATGAAAGCAAATAAAAGTGGAATTTTTCAGGAAATTAATAGTTGTTTAATTTCTTGTTAAATTGATGATTTTAATTAAAAATGTTTGTGACTTAATGGTTTTTAATTAATTTTAGGAAAATTTGTTTTTACGTGGAGTTTTTTAGTGAAATTGAGGTTAACATTGGGTTTTGCTAATTACGGAAACTATTCAGATTATTTTTAATCGAAAATGCTTGCAGGGTTTGAACGCATAAACTAGGTATTCCTTGCAAACGCACAATATATTTGCAACAACTCACACACACTCAGTGAAAAAATATATTTTGTTAAGGGGATGTTGACAATAAAATACAACACTGGTTTAAGTTTATATGACATAACGAAGTATAAAACAATAAAAAATGTATTTTTCTAAATTTTAGTTGGATTATACTTGCGGAGATTGTCCACAACATTTTTATGACATTTATATGTGACTACAAAGGGGAACGAAAAGTTTTCAGCAAAATAAAATACATGTTGCAAAAATAACAACTGACAGGATCTATAAAAATGTACACAAGAGTAAAATCAAGTAGAATTTTTACACTCATGCAATTGTGTGCCGTTAAGGCAATACATTGCTTAGGAAATTTTGAAACTTAATTTCAAATTTAATACTTAAAAACTTTAGTAGAAACTGAGATCGATCACAATGTTTCTGTTTTGTGGCTTTAAATTCTTAAAAGTATTCCATTTATACTATTTTTGTAACAGTTTATATTTTTTTTTTATGTTACTGCAAACTTGTAGCAAAAAGATTTGTTAATTTGTTTGCAAATTATATAAACAAGTTTTTGGCATCAAAATAAAAAAAAAAGAAATACATGCCAAACTTTATCATAAGAAACGACAAAAAATAAATAGAATATAAAATATTCTCATATCTGTTCTTACAGAAGAGGGATAAAGTTTTAATAAACCTAAATGTATAAAATGTAATGGATAAGATTTTCCCTAAATTCATTTATGCGAAAATAATGTATTTAAGAAGTTTAGTGGTTAACATTGTTTTTTCTCTAAGTGTTTACAAAAGTTTAAAACAATTGAAATTTCTTTTTAAATTAAGCTTTAAGTAATGCAAAATGTTATGTTGGCTTATGAAAGACATATTCACAGTGATGCCAACTTAGCCCTATTTCGGCTAAGTTTATACATTCTTTTTTAAGTACCTAAAGTAAGTACCTATGCGAAAGAAAACATAATGGCTTAAGTACGAAAATACACCTAGGTTAATTAATCTTCTGTACAAGATTTTAGCCTAAATAAATTCTTCAAATTATTATTATTTGGCACTTGTAACATTAAAGTTAAATTTAATAACTCTACCAAAGTCCCATTTAGGGCCATTATTACAACTTACAAATAGTTATTTTGAGAATGCTATCTGACAAATAAATAGTTTTTGGTTATTACAAGTTAACATTAACCTAAAAAGTGACTGACAAGCTAACATCAGGTTTGTCCTCATGGTAACTTTACAAGTGAACTTTAAGAACTTGAAGATGCCATATTTTCTGCTGAAGATATGGTAACTTTAATGATAGTCTTAAATTACTCAACTTTTTCAAAAAACACAATTTAACACAAAAAACAAAACAATTTACCGTTAAAACGAAAAATAAAGCACAAAAATTTACTTTTGTTTTTAATTAATAAATAAAACAAAACTAAGTCGTTGCCACTACGTATTTTAAACAACCAAAAGTAGTCGGTATATACTGCAATGTTGCCACAGTATATAAATTACATTTTTTATTTTATCGGACAGTTGTAATAATGGAAAAAACTTATTGGTCACTTTATCGTTCAAGATAGCTATTGTTCACGTTAACTATCAGCAACTTTATCATTAGTTTGTAATAATGGCCCTTAGTCTTTTCTTTGGCCCGAATTAAGAATATTACTATTGAGCATTAATGTAAGTTACTTAGCAAATTTGGTAAGGATATGTTCACAATTAATCACTGCCCTTATATAGAATTTTTTCTCAAAAATTGTAGTAATTTCTGTATCGAAATAAAACAAGGCACAAATCATTTTAATGCAAATATAAATGACTGCAGAGGATTTGGTTGTGATAGGTTCAAAATTTTCGTATGTAGTTAGTAAAAATTATAGAATCTTGTTCAGCGTTCGAAAATAAGCCGAATATTATTTCGCGTACGGTGGTACACACACCCAAAAACGATATCTATTTTGTTTACTAATGTACACAACCTCTCCCAACAAACGCGGAGGCTTAATTTTCAATTGAAAATGATTTCAAATCACACGTTTTCAAATCATTAAAAATCATAGCTTTCTCAACAAAAATGGGAAATTATTTTCAAATTGAAAAATGCCTTTATTTTCAACATGCTTTCAAACGTAATTAATACAATGTGGAACATAAATAAAAATATTTAATTTTTTTTTTTAATTTAAATTCATTATTTATTTAAATAAACTGTGAGATAAACATTCGGCAACATATGTAGCTAAAAGATGTTCTTTTCGTCATCTACTTCTTGCAAAAACGAAATATGTAATTGGCTCCCTTTTATTTTGAGGATTGTAGCACCGAACATTTTCTTTAAAAATAGTGTTGTTTTTTCTTTGGCTGTGTATGTTGGAATTAAAAAAAAAACTAGCATCTACTATAAAACCATCAAAAAAAATAGACACAGGATTACAGTTATGGGTAGATTTATGTATATGAGCACTTGCATTACGGCCATATCTCATGGTGGTTTAACGACAAGTTGGTAAACAAGAACGAAACAACACTCACATGACGCGCCCATGCATGCACGGACCACACACCCAAACAGGAAGAAGGGAGGGGGAGCTTTAACCCTTCTTGCCCTACTTCACGCCCCATTCCCTAATTCCTTTTATATGTAACAGTGTCTGCGTGCCAAATTTCAAGATAACCGGTTGATTAGTTTAGAAGATATAGGGAGGGGGAGCTTTTACCCTTCTTGGCCTATTTTACACCCTATTCCCTATTTACTTTCAGCTGTTACAGTGCCTGCGTGCCAAATTTTAAGAAAACTGGTTGATTTTAAGCCCTCTAGCGATATTTCATAAACATCGGTCAAGCCGTTTCGTTGGAGTTTAATTACAAACACGAGAATTTTATATATACTTATGTACTTATAGATAATTTTGCTTAAAACTATTTTGTATTTTTATTTTAAAATAGAAAAATAAAAAAGTATTTGTATGTATTTTAAATTTAATTTTTTGATATTACAAATTTTATTTTAGAAACTGGGAATTATTTCCTTTCGTTGGTTACTTTATATTATATTCAACATTTTTTATTTTTCGAATTTATTCTATGAGTTAAATTTCAGTTATGTATTTTATAAAGCTTTTTTGTAATAGTCTTATTCCTTCAATTTTTCAGGAATGACTTTATACACTACCAGACTATTATATTGTATCTTCTTGTTACATTTTACCTACGCTATCCTTTGGATAGCAATGAAGTATATTATATGCACAGAAAAATTTACAATTATTAGACACCAGCAGAATGTAATGCATTTTCTGGCCCGCTACGGCCTTCGTCAGCATTCTTTGTGTCACACTGGATAGTGATACTTTATAAATTGAATGTATTTAACTCAACTATTTTAACAAATAGAAACTGGAAATTATTTCCTTTCGTAGGTTACTTTATATTATATTCAAAATTTTTTTATTTTTTCGAATTTATTCTGTACATACAATAAATATACTTCATTGCTATCCAAAGGATAGCTAAGGTAAAATACAATATAATAGTCTGGTAGTGTATAAAAGTCATTCCTAAAAATTTAAGGAATAGAACTATTACAAAAAAGCTTTATAAAATACATAACTGAAATGTAGCTCATAGAATAAATTCGAAAAATAAATACGATAAGGTTTTTTTTTTTTTTTTTTTTTTTTTTTTTTTTTTTTTTTTTTTTTTTTTGGTTCATTGGCAATATTCTGTTTCATGTCACATTAAAACAGAGAGTAATAAATTATCTTTTGATTTCAATACAAGTTAAGGTAAAGAAAAATCTAAATTTATTTTATTCTTTCCTCTTTTGCAGATTTAAATCACGCTTGGTTCGTTGTTTGGCATCATTTACGTACATAATACGTCAAATATGTTCGCTTGGTGTCACAGTCTATACGCCCAGTGTGGCACTATCCACAGTGATAGGAATACCGTATTGGGCATCCATTTGTTTAATGGCAACAATATGTATATTCTTCTCAATCAAGGTTTGTACGTTAACAAATGATACAAAATATTTGCGTATTTTATTATCATTTTCATAAAATAGATAAAATTTGACGGTCTATAAATCGTGTTTTTTCTCTTCACAGGGTGGTCTTAAGGCAGCCATAAATGCTGATGTTATACAAACTATCACAGTCATCATTGTCTCTGTAGCCATCATTATTAAGGGCACCATATTTAGCGGTGGTGTGAAACGTGTTTACGATATAAATCGTAATGATGGTAAGTGTTATTACGATTCTCAAAATAGAGAAATTTATTGAAAACGGAAGAGAACATTTCGATATCACTAAGGTAGGCTTGATAATGATTTTCTTAGGTAAACAGATTTATGTTTGGAAGAGTAAACATAGAATTTAAAAGCAATATGGAGTTTTTTTTATCTGCCTTATTCTGTAAATCTTTAAATAAAGCAACATCAGTTAATTCATAATAGTTTAATTTTAAATTTAAATTAAAAAAAATACATAATTTAAGAAAATATTTTATTTTAAATTTTCGTTAGCGCTCAATGCTTGTTATAATAATTTTTTAAAATTTTCAGCATAAGGCTGAATTAGGGTTCTTCGATTGTAATCGAAATCGCGATTAAAAAGTGTTTTTTAATCATATTTAAAAATTGTATTATACCATGTTGCAAATAAAACTTAAACTCTGATTATTTTGACAGTCATAAATTATTAGACTGTGCAAAACATAAAATGCAAAATTCTTCTCGTGTGGAATTTTTCGCTACAAACAAACCCCTATTTGGGTTTTGCTAATTTAGCTACCGTTCAGGGGGGCTACCGCGTATTTCGATTCGAAAAGCAACATTTTTCGAAAGCAATTTCCGATTCGAAAGTTAAACCGTACTGCGTAACTCGTTCTAAACGATGACAGAGTTGTATTTATAAACAAATGGGAAATTTGATTAAAAGTTGGTAGCACTGCTATTAAAATACCAAAATGGACGAAAATATCCCACAACAAAACAAAAAATAAATACTATTCAATGTGTGAAAAATATTATAATTGTGTTTTTTAATAAAAATTTAAATTTATTATTACAAGGAAATGTGGTTTGAAGAGTCAACAAAAAAAAACCAACCATTACTTTATACTGCTTTTTGTTTGTAAATGAAAAATTTTTTTTTTTTAATTTCAAGACCACAAATATTAAAACATTTTCAATAATAACGTTAGTAAACATTTATTTAATATCACTTATAATATTATAAGGTTTAATTTGTTTGTTTTACATTATTATTTATCTTGATCTTTGTCATTTGCACTTTGTCACTAACAAAATAGCTTTCGAACAATTTTCTAACGCTTTTTACATAACTGACGCTCGTTTTCGTAATACGGAGTTGGAGTTTCGAAAGGGATTTTTATTGTTCGTAATAAAGAGTTGCCGTTACGAAAGGAATTTTTTGTTTTCGAAAAGGTATTAACAACTTCCGTTCATTCGAAACAAATAGTACGAAAATCGTAATACACAGTACAAATTGTTCGAACTCGTTAATTATTTCTGTCGAATCGAAATACGCGGTAACCCCCCAGATTGTATAGCCTCATGGAGATTTTGGCAAAAACTTGATTTTTTCAAAGAACATGCAATTTTTCTCGAAAACCAATTGAAATTTGGTTTCCTGTCTTCGGCACAATTGCAGCTTTAGAATAGGAGAAGAAAGTGTTTAACAAACTAACTCGAAAAAACTGCATCTACTGTTTCCTCGAAATTGCAAAAATGTCACCATTTTTGGCCCACAACTGCCAAACTGTGAATAGTTTCGTAAAATAATATTTAGAAAAAATAATTCTTATTATAAAATTCAAAGTTTCTTAGAACATTATAGTGCTTTTTTACATTTTTCAGCTGTATTAACATCGAAAATTCACAAAAATTTATGAAAAATTAATATTGATTAATTCATGTTTTTTTTGCCTTTTGCTGCTTACTTCATTTATTTCCCGAATTTTTTTTATTTAAAATTCATCTGGAAAATATAAAAAGAGCACTTTCCTGTAATTTTAAATATCGTTATATTAAATAATTAATGCGAAATTATAAAAGTGCGAATAATCGTGATTAATGGCAAATTTTTTAATTATAATCGCGATTTTGCAATTGGCATAAAATGCAAACCCTAGACTAAATAAATAATGTTGGTAAATGTTTTCCATGTGAACGCATAAATACTCTTTTAATTTCGCTATTAAGTACAATTGAGTTATAAAAATGCGTTGACATTTTCATGTGATTACAAATCCTCTGTTCTATTATTGTTATGTTATTTACTCTATTCATATTTTAAGTTTAGATTTCTTAATGAGACCAACTAAATGATTTAACCATTAACTTCTTAAAACAACGAAACAACTTAGCATTTAAAAAATTCACCAAACTATTTAAGAAAATTATTTAAGAATTTTTAAATGTTTATAGAAAATTCGCTTGGTATTCTTTTCATAAGCCCGAAATAAATTTTTTTTTTATTATATATAAGAGATTTAAACTTAAATTGTTATAGATAATTAATTAGATGATAATAAATTTAAATGAATCATAGTTTAATGTATATAAAGTAGAGCGGTGATGAGCATTTTCTAATTCCCATTGCGTGCTTGAGCAAGAAAATTTAGCATGACCTACGCATCGCGACGTCAATATATATAAACTTGTGCTCATAAATATAACTAAGTAATTTGTTTTCACTAATATTCATTAGTAGTTTGGTTTATTTGGAAATGATGGAAGACCATATGTTAGACGTCTACCTTTGCAGCAGTTAAATCCAAATTACACTCAAAAGACGGTGAAACATGGTAGGTCATCAGGTCTGAATATTTTAACATGATAAAGACTCTAAATACTGTTCGAAGGTCGCTTAAAGCTGGTTAAGTATCAACAGCATCAAAACTCTTGAGTAGCGCGCGCTAAGCCTGGAAATTTTATGTGGAATTATAAAAAGACCAATTGCTTTAAGAAAACCATCAAAGAAAGCAGCAATATCAGAAAATAAAAAGAACGAATATACAATAGTCTACCATTATAATAAATTCGATGTCAAAAAGATATATTGAATTATTATTGCAGAAGGGTAGTGCTAACTTAACGTAAGGTAGTGTAGGTAAATTAGCAAAAAGCTTGTGATAACTAAAAATTTTTCCATTACTTTTATTTGGATTTTTTAAGAGAAATATTTATAAAAAAGTATATTTCAAGAGTCATAAGAGATTAAAAATAAATATCAGTTTTCATCGTTTTTACATTCGACGGATACAGCAAGTATTTCGTAAGCTTTTTAAACTACCCTGGTAACATTATCCTTTTACATTTAGAATTATTTACATTTTCATTTCATTCATGAGTGAAGAAATCCTTTACATTATACAATTCTAATTTTCATGGACAAATGATGAATGGATGGTATAATTTACTTCCACTTAGATATTTGGTTTAAGAAAAAGTTTTGCACCAAAACCAAAAATGTCCTTTTGCATAAATTGCATTACAAACATTTGAATGGCTTATGGCATAAGGCAGGCACCATTAGTATTAATTTCCCCTCTTCTACCATTTATGTTAGATACTACCATGACATGGTGGACAAAATCATTAAACACTACACAGAAAAAATTCTCGTCAATTTTTTTTTTTTTTTTTTTCAATTAAATTATCAAAAATAAAATCAGTTTTAATTAAAAATTTGATCAAGGGAATTAAACGTTTACTTATATAAACAACACAACTGCAGAAAATGTAATTAATATAAAAAATATCCAATTTATACTATTAATTTGTACATTGGTGCATATTTAATTAACTTTTTAATTTATATCACAAATTTTTTCAATAGAAATAAATTTTTATTTTTTCTGTGTAATAAGTAGGGATGAGATTTTTATGCACTAAAAAATCGAAAATATGCACTAAAAACTATTTAAAACAAAAAAAATTAAAAAAATTCTATTGTTGTTTTTATTCCACTGTTATTAGAGAATCTCACAAATTAGAACCGTCACAAATTCGAACCGTCCAGAAATTAGAACCGGCCATTTCAATGTATTGGACGCTCTGAAATTAGAACCATAGGTTCTAATTTCTGGAAGTGTTTTTTTTTTGTTTGTTTTTATTTCTACTAGAAAAAATTTTTTTTTATGATTTTGAACTTAATAGGCGAAAAAACAAATTAAACGCTCTATAATGCCAGCTATTCCTCTTTAAAAGTCCTTGAAGGCATCAATAATGTTATAAAATGGTGCAAAGCCAGTGATATATATTCCAGTAAATACATGTCTAACCTTTTCAACGTCCCTAACGATATCGTTGTATCCAGTTTTAATAAATCAAAAAAAAAAAAAACAAGTAATACTTATTTTATGTTAAAGACCAATAAGTACCTAATAATTAAAAAACTTTTTAAAAGTTTTTCTATGAATTTAATATTTTCAATTAATAAAATTTTATTAAACAAAAACTGTTTTGAGTTAAAAAAAACGCTTACATTATCTATCACTATTTCATTATAGTTTTATCATTTTCTGTAAAAAAAAAATGTCCAGAAATTCGAACTTTTCAGAAATTCGAACCGGTGGTTCTAATTTGTGAGATTCTACTGTATTTTTTTAAACTTAATTTAAATAACTACATAATTTAAATTTTTGTTTGCAAAATCAATTAAATACTTTTTATATCATCAAAAGTAAACTTTTGTCTGTTAAAAAGCTTTTGTACATGGAAAATGATCTCTCAAAGTCAACCGAAGTTGAAGCGTACTTGAAGGATACCAATTCATTTAGAGAATTTTTATTTTCTAATTCAGATCCCACATTTGATTCTAGATCAAAAATAGTTGAAATTTGTTTTATTGTTTAAAATCCCACATTTTTTGCAAAACGTTTTGGTTTTTTTTTAATTTGTCGGGATATTCTTCCCTCCACACTGTTTCCCGTAAGAAATCAATAAATCAATATTATCGAATTGGGTTCTAATTTCCTCTCCAACTCGATGTAACCCATGTTCCTAGCAAGTAACTTGTAACAGTTTTGAATAAATTATGTTAGGCCAATTGGCAGCCTTAACCCTGTAAGGTGCTGCATCGGTTAAAAATTGAAGGATCTTTTGTCGAAATCATGTATTTTAAGCAAAGCTCCAAAAAAAGTTATTTATCGATTTCAAACATTTTTATTATACCCAGACCACAATAGTGGTAGGTCGCAATTTTGGAAATAATTTAATAAAATTTGGCACATAAGTTCTTATTGTCACAAGGGGAAAAAGGGGGGCAAGTTTTGCCTCTCAGAAACTATCAAACCCATTTGAATGAAATTAAAAACATAGACAGATCCCTATTCAAATAGCCATACACTCTCGAAAATATGTTTTAAGATACAGTGGTGTAGGAAATCATATGGTCGGGCTTGACCGAATATACTTTCTTACTTGTTTTGTTATACAATTTTGAAATTGTTTGAAGAACTTTTTTTGTAACATGGAAATTTAAAAAATGTGCCGCTCAAAAATTTTAAAATATGCCAAAATATGCATTTTAAACAAATATATGCATTTTCACCAATATATGTAACAATATGCAAAAACAAATCGATGCAGTTTTAACGTAAATTTAATGATTCGGAAAGATAATTAGTCGACATCGATCTTAGACTATCGACAAAAAACATGCATTTGCATAGAAATCGCATCCCTAGTAATAAGTATTCATGTCGAAAGGTAGAAAAATGTTTATTGGAAATCTGCTTATACAATTTAAAATTACAAATCTTTGCACTGTTATCATGTCATGACATTTCTATGACATCTATTGTAATGCAGTTGTACTCTTGGTGGCATCAGTGTCTAATATACTTAACAGTAATTTAGTTAAAAGGTAGAGGAGGAGTAGAGGAGTCGTTAATATTTATTGCATACGTTGCCAATTGGGGTACTGTGCAATAACTCCCAAATGAAATAAGTCCCAATGGAAAAATGAAATAAATCCCAAAAAATTTTCCATACAAATTGGGACTTATTTCATTATGAAATAACTCCCAATGCATTGGGACTTATTTCATAATTTTTGTTGGGAGTTATTTCATTATGAAATAACTCCCAAATGAAATAAGTCCCAACAGGTTTTTTGTTGGGAGTTATTTCATTTGGGAGTTATCATTGGCACTTATTTCATCGCAGTTGGGACTTATTTCATTTTAATTGCAAACACTATTTTATCGTTTTTATGGGCTCAGCGAATAAAGGCCTAGCGAACTAACGCCTAATTTTTCAAAATGAAAGAATGCCTAAACAAGAACGCCTAAGAAGAAAGTGAAAGAACGTCTAACTTTAAAAATGAAGGAAAGTCTAATTATAAAAATGAAAGAAAGTCTAAATTGTTAGGGTTTCTTTCATTATGAATTAACACCTAATGAAAGAAAACCTAACCTAAGAATGTTTACAAGATAGTGTATGCATTTTGTAAAAGGGAAAATCAATTGCTTTTATAATTTTAAAAACTAATAATTTTCCCTTTTACAGAATGTTTACAAGATAGTGTATGCATTTTGTAAAAGGGAAAATCAATTGCTTTTATAATTTTAAAAACTAATAATTTTCCCTTTTACAGAATGTTTACAAGATTATGTTCAATGTTCAATGATTTTTTTTGGTTTTTGACACAAGTCATTCACTAATTCAACCTTTGCCTTGCATTTTTTATTTAAACATACATAATACTTTTTATTTCTTATTAATGTTTTAAATTTATACAACTGTTTTTCTGATATTACATAAAGTAATTTTGAATTAATCCTCTTGCCAGAAATAATTTCGTAATCCATTTTTAATTATAATATAATTTTTAATGTCCAACACTTATGAATGACTTGCTCGTAGTGATAGAAGTTTAACGAATGACGACAACTGATAACAAATTGCAAAAACATTTGTCTAACCGTAAATACAACTGTTAGTTTTCAATGAATTCACGCATAATAGTAATAAAAATCACACTTTTAGCAAAATGAAAAATCTCCTAACATTAATGAAAGAAAGCCTAACAATCAAAAATGAATAAATATCTAATTAGGCGTTTTTTCATTTTTGATTGTTAGGCTTTCTTTCATTATGAAAAATCACCTAACAATTTTAATGAAGGAATGCCTAAAATATTAGACATTCTTTCATAATGAACAACCGCCTAATTCCTATATAATTTTTTGTTGCAATTTTTAGGCATTATTTCATTTTTTTTTTAGGCGTTAGTTCGTTAGGCCTTTATTCGCTGAGCCGTTTTTATGAATGTTTAATTATTTTTTTAATTATTTTTGTCATCAAAGAAATGAATGAATCTAGAATGAAATGAATGTTTAATTTTTTTTTTAATAATTTTTGTTATCAAATTATGTATAATATACATAAATTTATACCTATAATTATTATTACTATTATGTATATGCTTACATATAATTGTGAAATAAAAAGCGTTCTGTAAAAGGAAACCAAAAAAAATGGGAGTTAATTCATTTTTGTTGGGACTTATTTCATTGGAAGTTAATTCATTTTTATTGGGATTTATTTTTACATTTTGAAATAAGTCCCAAAAATTGGGACTTATTTCATTTTTGCCTTTGGAAGTTTTTTCATTTTTTTCAGTTGGGCGTTATTTCATTTTCATGGGACTTATTTCATTGGGAGTTATTTCATTGGGACTTATTTCATTTGGGAGTTATTGCACAGTACCGCCAATTGGTACTTGTTCAAACACTCAATGATATTTTTAAAAGAATTATATTAGAACTGTTTCAAATGCACATCAAAGTTTAATAGGCAATTGAAAATGTCATTGATAAAAACGGAAAAGAGGAAGTGAAAGAAACTAAAAGAAAAACTCCAAATCAAATGTAAGCAGTTGGTATTAAGCCCTATTAGCTTGTAGGAAAAAGGTTTTGTTTTTTCTCTTCAAACTTTATATATTTTGAAAACAAAAAGCCTTAATTGTGCTCTAAAAAGACATGTCTATTGACCTTATTTAACTGTGGAACTTTTTTGGTATATATTGATCTCTTGCCCAAAGAAAATTTGTATTAAATAAAATCTTTGAAATCCAAATAATGGTTTTCTACTATTCTTACAAAGTTTTGTAATCTGGAGAAAAAAAAGGATGCTTAATCTAAAAGCACATTTAAAAAATATACATTTTTAAAACATGTCCTAAACGCCCTTAGGCAAATGAATGAGGCAAACAAAATAATAGACCTAAAAAACAAATAAGGATTAAATAAAAATTCATGTTTTATGTGATGGTATGTGTTTTTAACATCATTAAATATAAATTTTAAAGACTGTTTATTTGCATTGAATGGAAAAAGATAAAGCATACCTATACAAATAAATGCCAGCCAATGATTTAAACATAATTTGTGTGAATATTTGTGGTTACAAAAGTAAAAAAAAAACACAAATTCAAACAACAAAATATGCAGACATACTAGACATACTAGGTGTGTTCATTTTATTAACTAACAGAAACTTGCAACGAGAGAGTAAATAAAAAAGATACGAAAATCTGTCATCATTAATAAAATTGTTTTTAACTATTTGCAAATGGTTATTGTTCCTAAATTTAAGAAAAAAAATATATTTGTTACTTTATTGGTAAATTTTTTATTTAAAAATTATGAAAATTTTAAATTCACAAGATTTTGTTTGTCGTGCTTAATTCCCAATTTTTATTCTTGATAAAAACACTGAAATTTATTGTTGATGGGATAAGCTATTCCTATGAGCATTTCACTTGTTGCTTAGACCTTTGATAATTGTTATTTTGTTAAACATTTTCAAAAGTTTGTGTCATCTTTGCAATTTTTGATTTAGCAATTTTTGAGTTTACTGGTGAGAGAGGTGAGAAGATTGAGGTGTACTCTCACACTTTTCAACTTGAAGTGGACTATAGGCTTATGTGTATTTATATATAAAATATAAAAAGGAGAAGAGGAAAGGAAAGACAAGATAAAAATACAAAAACTGCAAGACTAGACATTTATAATCTGGACACTTATGCAATTTCAAAGCAGAATTTTAAAAAATTGGCAGCAACGAAAATTGCAAGTCTGAACGATGGCTAATCAAAAACATGAAACATTATTAATGAATTAATGAATTCTTTACAGTAAAATTAGTAACGAATTTGTACGAATTTCTTTTTAGTTAATGAACACACCTACTATTTGAAAAAAGGGCAAATAAAAGAAAAACAACAAACAACCAATTGGCAACCACAAAAATAGCAAGTGTCATGGAAATGAAATGATTTTGAAATATTGTTTTTTGTTGGTTTGTTGTTTCTTTGGTCATTTGTTTGCTTACTTTTTTTTATAACTTTGAGCCAGGGTTGGCAATGTGGTTAAGTTGACAAAAAAAAATGTCCATCTGTTTGCCATCTCAGCTGAAAATTTTAATCAATAGGAAACGAGAATATAATACATAATTCGTTTAATATTCGATTTCAGAATTCATTACTTTTAACACAAAGCATGTCCCGGTAGTGCTGCTAAAAAAGTAAGACATTCAGGCCTATATCATACAATTAAGCAAAAAAGAAACAACGTCGTTTAAAATTCGTTAGTTTACTATTTCTCATGTAATTGGCAACTTAGTTTCATTCTTAGTTGACTCTATTAAGAGCTAGCGATTCAATTTTGCATTACATAAATTCCAAATTCAGTGAATTTAGAGAACTGTGAGTATGATCTACATTCTATATCCCTTCTAGTAAACCTCTAATTTGAACAGTGAAAATCAATTTAAACGGTTTTTATATCTTCTTTTCAATTGTTGCATCTTAATAAAGAAAGTTAGTTCAATCTTTGTCAGTTGAAATTTAGCTACAGGTACGTAATGACTAGGGATGCGATTTCCATGCAAATGCATATTTTTTGTCGATAGTCTAAGATCGATGTAGACCAATTATCTTGCCGAATCATTAAATTTGCGTTAAAATAGAATCGATTTGTTTTTGCATATTCTTGCATATATTGGTGAAAATGCATATTTTTGCATATTTTGGCTTTAAATGCATATTTTTGCATATTTTAAGATTTTTGAGTGATATATTTATTGAATTTCCATATTATAAAAAAAAGTTCTACAAAAAAATCCCAAATACACAAAAAACATCTTCCAAAAAAATTTAAATCAATAAATAAATTTTTTTGAAGTTCTGCTTAAAATACAAGATTTTCGAAATTTCGACAAAAGATCCTTCTATTTTTAAATGGGCTTAAAATATTTTATCAAAAACTGTTCATATGTGACTTGCTTGGTACATGGGATACACTGAGTTGCAGAGGAAATTAGAAGCCAATTAGATAATATTGATTTATTAAATTCATATAAAAAATGGTGAACCTGGCTAGAAGCTGAAGAACAAAACTTTGAAAATTTTAAGAATGTTATTGTTGCTATCGATGCTTATGCAATTAAGAAAGTAAAAGAAATATCAAATTTAAATAACATCAAAAGTCAATCAGCATTTGTGTTCTCCAACTACTGATATATTGTTGTAACAATAACTAAATTTGAGGGATTTAGTTTACTTAAGTCGACAGAAAAATTAACAAGTTAAAAAGAAATCCAAATGTTTTGAAAAAAATTAACGATTTCAAAAAATAAAACAAATTTTAACTATTTTTGATCTGGAATCAAGTGTGGGATCTGAATTAGAAAATTAATATTCTTCAAATGAATTGGCATCCTGCAAGTATGCTCCTATAACTTTGGTTGACGTTGAGAGATCATTTTCCATGTACAAAAGTTTTCTGCTATTGATAATATAAAAAAGTATTTTTTTGTTTATGCAAAAAAAAAATAAATAAATTAAGTTTTAAAAATTATTGATCTATGAATAACAATAGACTGAATTTCTTATTTCCTTTTTTTAAATAAATTTAAAAAAACGACATTTTATTAAAAGTGTTCAAGTTTTTAAAGCATACTATTTAATTTTTTTAATGCATATTTTGGTGTTTTTAGTGCATATTTTATGCGCATATTTTCGATTTTGTAGTAATGACAATCGATCGATTTAAAAACGACCGTTTTTAAAAGGTGCAATAAATTTAAGGACGATTTTAAAATCCATTTGTAAAAAAATCATAAGGCCTGCTTTTCTTTTAGGGTAGTTAAACTTATTTTAAAAATAAAACTCAACAAATTCAATGGAATGAATAAATGTTAGCTTCATTAGCTCATAAATTTCATGGCATTTAATGTTTAAAAATAATTTCAGGCATATAACCTCCTCCACCGCACGTTATTATTTATTTTGCCAAAAAAAAAAAGAAAAAAATACAGTTGTATCCCCTTATGTGACGTAAGAAGAGTACATAAAAAAACAGTTGTTTGTGTCTCCTGAAAATGTATAAATTTTGAGTTTTTGTCTTCCCTGAAAATTAATAAATTTTGAACTCCTCGAGAGAAACCGGTGCGATGTATTCTTGAGGTTTACCAGCTTAACTTAAATTTTGTCAATAAAAAATCGCAGTGACTGAATGTACATCTCTGACTCCTATCAAAATGGGTTCTTGTGGAGGGAGAAACTGAAAAGCATCACATTTTAATATTTTACTTGATGGGTCTGAATGTATTAATATATTTATTATTTTTTCTGATATGGGTTACATCCGTTTCGTTGTTAACCGGGATTATTATATTTTTTTGGTCTAAGACTTATTTTTTTTTTTTTTTGCTTATTATTTTAAGGTTTATTTTCTTCTTGGTAAATACTTTTTTTTTAATTAAAATTTGTATACAAAGTTGATAAAATATTTATTATAAAGGAGTGTTTTATTTGTTTTGTTATAATTTGCAGGACGTTTAAGTTTCTTTAATTTCACCGGTGACATGACGGTAAGAGTTGATACAACTTCTGCTTGGTTGGGTCAATTATTTGTATCGCTATCACAATTTGGGTGTCAGCAGAACTTTATGCAACGTTATGTTAGTTTAAAATCCTTGAAGGAAGTAAAAAGGTAAGTAAATGCGTTTTTTTTTTTTTGCATTTATTATTCTTCCCAGCATTTTGTAACTCTGTTGTCATTTGTTAAATTTTTAGAGCCATGATGTCTAACATACCAATCATCTTTGTATTCTTCTCATTATCCTGGCTAACTGGTTTGGTTATTTACTCTTCCTACTCGGAATGTGATCCCCTTAAAGAAGGTTACATCAATAGAGCAGATGAAATTTTGCCCTTTTATGTGGAAGATCATTTGGCTATAATACCAGGTTTTGTGGGTATTTTCATGGCGACCTTATTTAACGGTGCTTTATGGTAGTTACTAGAACTGTTCTTAAAATAGATAGAGATTTTTTTAAAAAAGTTTTTTTAACAAATTTAATTTTAGTATGATGGTCTCTAATTTAAATTCTTTGGCGACAGTTATATCTGAAGACTTTTTAACGTTGGTGCCTAAATTTAAAAATCTGGCCGATAAACAACAACTGAATGTAATCAAAACTGTCACCGTAGTATGCGGCATAATAATAATGGGGGTAGCATTTTGTGTTGGTTTGTTATCGGGTGTAATTGAATCCTCGATGATGGCATTTTCAGCAACATCCGGTCCACTGTTAGGCTGCTTTATTTTGGCGATGTTAGTGCCAATTGCAAACTGGAAGGTGAGATTTTGGTGTCCCTTAATACTCTTTGTTGATTGATGGCTAAGCAATAAATTTCATTGGATTTAAAATTATACTTTTGCTTTTATAATTTTCGTATATTTTAAGGGTACATCCGCTGGCATGATTTCCGCATGTGCCGTAGTTCTATGGATTATTGCCGGATCTTCCACCGTTGATAAGGGTGCAAGTAATGAATTTTTACCAACATCTACTGAAGTATGTTTTAAATATGTTTAACATATGAATTGTGCATGGGTAAATTGTTAGATTACTAAAAATAAAATTACAAGAAATAACGGTCTTGTTCGAAAGCTGCATCTGATGTGAATTTGTGATTTTGAAATAAGCTGATGCGAATGCACTTAATACAATATGCATCAGCTATTTTTGAGATGCGTGTTTTAGATTTAATTGCGCATCACCTGCTTCTGTTTTGTGCTTTCGAACAGCTTACATTCGCAGTGATGCTTTTATGAACGCGTTACGCATTTGATGCAGCGCAGTCATGTATCTCAGAAAGGCCTACATTTTCCTCCCAACGCTCCCAATTCTTATTGGAAGATAACAACTTTGTTCAAATATCTGCCTTTACATAATGGCCGTGGTCTTGCAGCCTTTTTTGTTGCCAAATCGAGTTAAATTTTTCTTTTTAAAGGGTGGTCCAACCATAATTCAAGATGTTATTTGTGAGTCACAACTTAATTTGGCATTTCTTTGTTTCAGTGTTTGAGATTTTTTTCAGATTTTTCGGAAGATGTTTAGAGGTCGCTCAAGTCGAATTTTTGCCAAAAATCGGGTCTTTTTTTAAAGTTTTCTTTAAACCTTAGTCAAAAACCACGATTTTCTTCACTTTTAAGGAATTAATTAAAAGAAAAATGTGCAAGCTTTATTTTGGTGTACAAAGACTACAAGTTTTTGCAATACATTTGGTCATTAAAATTTTTCGTCATTTTTCCATAAATTTTGTAAATAACGCTTTATATTTTTTTAAATCTTTATGAAAATGAAACCAACCAACAATGCAGTTTGAAAGATCAATTTATTCTTAATAATTAAGATACAAATACTTTTGAATTCGCTCTTACCGTTTCTGAGTTATAGCGGTTTTCAGCTTTGTACCCAGTTTATGATATTATTACTCATACCCAACAAACAATTAAAAATCAAACTTTTGCGTTTGATTTGCTTAAAAACCATTTATTGGGTTTCATACGATGTAGCGCTATGCCCTGCAATAAATTTGGAAAATCAGTTTCAGAATTTGTGACATTGATATACGCGCTATCCATTACCAATACGTGAAGATTTGAGCAAGTTAATAAAAGGCCAGCTTGAAGACATGCAACCGAGAAATGAATATAAAGAATTGCTTGATCTGAATCTTATTTTTTTTTGGGTGATAGATCTAAGCCTACCCCTATCCAGATTCAGGGGCTATTAATCGGGCTTGTTGGAAATTATTCATTTTTCCAAACCAGCTGTAATCTTACAGGGACAACTAAAAATTAATGCCTTGCTAGAATTTAGTTCATTTATTTTAAGAAAAAATACCAAAAATTGGTACTTGTGTCAATGCCCACCACCATACACTCTTCTTAATGATCTTATAAGACTATAGTCTATAAAAGCGGTTGGATAACCACAAAATTATTAATGTAGCAGTTGCACACGCTACGTTTAAAACTTTTCTCGGTCATCAGTTAAACTTTACCCTTAAATTGAATACCTAAGCCTTTTTTTGATCAATATATCGACACCAAAACATTGAGTTGAATGGCAAAAAATATACATACGCAAAGCAGCGAGAACGATGTAGTAAATTTTAATAGAGACAACCTTAAATGTAAAAATTCAAAGATTAATTTCCAAAACCAATCTAAATTTTTTTTGAAGTACTTCAATTGATTTGTTTAAAACAGATCCAGAAAATTGGGAAGCCAACAAGTCATTTCAAGATGAAAAGAACAAAGCTCAAAATTTAAAGGTAGTGAATGATGTGGCAGAACGAGGTGTGGCTTTGGCTTACACTTACTTCAATGTCACAACTTCTGAAACTGATTTTCAGAATTTATTGCAGGGCATATACTACGTCGCGACGTGTTGTAAGAACCCCAATAAATTATTTTTAAAAAAAAGGAAAACAAAACGTTTGATTTTAGTTTGTTTGTTGGGTATGAGTAATAGTATACAAGTAAATGCATACAAAGCTTAAAACCGAAATAACTCAGGAACGGTAAGAGCGAATTCAATAATATTTGTTTCATTTTCATAAAGATTTTAAAAGTGCATGCTTGCCAAGCTCGTTCTGAGCCATCGGGCCATACTTCTTGGAAAATGAGCTCGGCCGAGCAGTTACCGTGAATGGTGTTTGCTATCGCGAGATGATAACGGATTTCTTGTGGACGGAAATTGAGGATTTGAACCTGGACGATAGGTGGCCCCAACAGGTTGGTGTCGTTTTCCACACATCCAACGAAACAATGGCTTTTTGCGCGATAAATTCAATGGCCGTGTTATCTCACGTTCAAGAGCTTACGGATAGTTCGGCGCATTAACGACGTTGAACCTCATTTATGTCTAATGCCCAATTTTCAGGATAGTAATTAAATCTAAATTAAGTTAATTTTCATAAAAACTTAAATCGTATTTAAATACAGATTGATTTTTTGAGTTTTATTTGAAAAGTCTTATTTAAATAAGATAAAAGTATGGTAGCACTACTAAATACAAAAACAATATCATAAAAAGTATAATTATTTAGAAGGTGGTTTCAAAAAACAGCTGATTGTTATTGCTTTGCCTCTTGTTGTTGTATTGTCGTGATATTGAGGCCACCTTGTTAAAATATTACAATAGAAACTCAAGTTGAAATTAAGTGTACCACATCGGTGAATTAAGTTTGATTTAAGTATTAAGTGAAGAAGAGAATTTTGTATTTAAAACGATTTTAAACATAAATGTGTTTTAATATCAATCCTGAAAATTGGCCATAAGAGTTATTGAAAATATGGACTATCGGATAGAGATATGCCACCGATGCCGTGGCGAGCATTGGGCCGATATTTTGTTTCACAAAGATCCTTCTATCATAATAAAAAATATTAAGATAATTTTTTGAAAACGGTTTGTTTATTTACAATTAAAATTGTGCGTTTTGATTGGGGTGGTCCAAGTCAAAATGTTTTAGCATCAAACTTGTTTATGCTTTTAACATTCAAAAGATAGTGCATTTTATTTTAAAAACAAATTTAAAGCAATTTTTATATCTACCTATGTATTTCTAATTAATTTACCCACCACAATTCAATATGTGTATCTGCAAAATAAATGCTTGTAAACAGGAAATGTGGCAAATTAAATGTTTGTATTTTATTTGTTCTACTTTTTCAGGGATGTTCAAATTTCACGTTTTCCCAATCAATACATAAGCCCAGCAAAGAAGAGTTTTCATTTTTACCCACTTCATCGTCGTGGTTAATGCAGCATACAGCCAACAGCAATGGCATTGGTGGAGATAGTGGCATGAATACTTATTACACCAAGTTAAATGATACGTTGTTATCGTTGTGGGCTACAAACAAAACGGCTGCTTTGAAAGCCGGATCCACAACAGCAGCTGTTGAAGAACGGTAATAAAATCATTTCAATATTTCTGTATTTAAGTGTGTCTGTGTGTGTGCTCATTAAAGAGTTGTCTACCAACATACTTTTGATATTATTGATTCTAATAAATTGCCTTTTATTACTAATGTATTTACATGTTTCTATTTTCAACTGTTATTGACTTTGTTTTTATTTTTATTTTCTTTTTTGGTAACTCACTTTTATCCTTATTACAGTACACCTTTGCAGTACATGTATTCTATTAGCTACATGTATTACAGTCTCATTGGCACTTCGCTGACAGTGCTTATTGGCATTTTAGGTAGTTATTTGACACAAGACCCTAAGGACACTTACGATGCAAAATTACTGCATCCACTTGTGTTTAAATTTTGCCAACGTTTTATGGGTGAAAAGCCCTACTATGTCAAGGAGATCGAAACTGTTGTGGGTTCCAACGGTAACATTAGCAGCAGTGCTGGTGGTGGAAATAGTGGTGCAAAAATTAATCATGGTTTTGAGGCTCAAAATGAAACAAACATTATAATTGATGTTGGCAAAAATGACAAAGAGAAAAATCCAATGGAAGTTATTTTCACAAAATCCTTTCCTAATACAACACCATCAAACCTAATGCATGCAAAAGCTGTAGGAACAGCGACAAAAACTGCCCCAATAATTGCAACAACTGCAGCTAATAATGATGTAACAAATGTGAATTGTAATTCAACATTAGAAATTTCAAAAATACAAAATATTTTTTCCACACCATCCTCAGAGAATCAGTTAACATCAAATGATGTCACTGGTTCATATCGTCAAATTGCAGAAAAGGAAAATGTATGATTACTAATCAAAAACAAAGAAAAAAAAAAACAATATTATCACCAGAAAACTATTGTTTAAATGAATCTCTAAAACAAAAAAATACGTTTACATAATAGTGACTTAAGCAGATTTACTTAAAGCAAGTATGATATTTTTTAATTTTTTTTAAGAAAGCTATTAGATTTAAAAAAATTTAAAAATATGCATACATTAATTTTTAAAAATTACACTTATTTATTGAAATTATTATGGCATTAGCTCGTAAGTTTTGTAACACAATAAAAAAAAACTATATTTTAGTATTAAGTGATTGACGATAAAGACACTGTGATCATAAAACATGTATAATCTAGTGTATTTGTTTTTTATACCCTCCACCACAACTAGATTGATAAGGGTATACTAAGTTTGTCATTCCGTGTAAAACTGTATAAAGTGTATATTTTCTGCTTCCCTAGCCATGTCCGTCTGTCTGTTCGGCTGTTGAAGCACGCTCACTTTCGATCGACTTAAAATAAAATAACAATAATGAGGTCAAATTGTTTGTAGTTCTCCTTAGCAGTTTGGGATTGAAATCCAGCAAAATCGGTTCAGTAGGAAAAGAGTTAAGATAATTTTTTTATAAAAACTAGCATAAATAGTGGCGGAATGCACATATATCTATAAGATTTTGCACAAATTCGTTTTGTATGACTAGAAATTATATCACAAAATCGGTCCATAATTAACCATAGGCGCCATATAAAGTCCACTCGCGAAAAACACTTTAGTATGCCTAAAACCGTAACAAATAACGCTATTATAATAAAATTTGGTCAGTCATAGTTTTATAAGACTATAAATCACATTGTCACACTGTATAAATCAATTTCGTGAAGATCGACCCATAAATTAACGTAGTAGGTCTTATATAAAACCCACTCCGGTAATATTCTAGCTGTAGGTGGAGGGTATCAAAGATTCGGCACAGCCGAATATAGCACTCTAGCTTGTTTGTTTATTCATATACGTATGAAATAAAAGACAAAAGAAAAATAACTTGTAAGGGTATTCACAGATAATAAAGTTTTTCAAAAACTAAGTAAATAAAAAATTTATTTTTATAATAACTATTTAAAATAATTAGTGAAATAACAGTTTATTTTTTTATATTAATAGAATCATTAAATACTGCGAATAACCCAAAAATGTAAGCACATATTAGTGTATATATGTACATTAGGGTGGTCGGTAACTGTATGGAGCATATTTGTTTTCTATTTTTTATGCTCTCCTAATCCGGTGGATATTTGTAAAAAACGACGCCAAAAGAAATTTTATGACAATCGGCGATGGCTAAGCCGTCCCTTACGCCCGCCAAAGTTTGAGAAAAATCGTTAAGTCCGACTTTTATGACTCATAACTTGGAAAATTTTAATTCCACATAAAAATCGTTTACTAAGAAGTTGTTATTAGTGAAGTTTTCAACAACTTTTGTTTTCACAAGTTTTCTCTAAATCTTATAATATTAAATAAAACATTACTTAAATAAAAAGCACTTTTCGTGCTACAATATTTGTGTGCGTTTGCTTACAAAAAACAAATAGTCAAACGCATATCATTTTTTTCTAACATACCTACCCGCTATCTCTATTCTTTAAGGGGACTCCCATACAAAATTGTCAATACAGACTAGAAATATATTGAAGAAAAAGCCCCATTACTGCCAAGGAATCGCAGCTAGGGGGATTAAATGTGTGACGGACCTTCATTAGTTTTTTGTGCTTAACATTTTCTTGAAACATACTTGCCATATATCTCCTCCCCTAAGAGGGTTTCCATTCAAATATGGCGGTTTAATGAAATTCTTAAATTTGGCCCCTGCAGCGCCTAGGATTCCCCTAGATGGGTCAAATGTATGACCGATTCGAGGCTCCCATACAAATATTGCGTTTTATAAAATTTTTAAATTTAATAGAAATGTTTCGTCTGGTGAATAAAATCAAAAGTTGTAAACAGATTTTAATCATTTATATTTTTTTTTTTTTTTTGTTTGCAACTTCTTTTTTATATGTCTGCATAATTTTCCAATTTTTTTGATTTTTTAACGAACAAAAATTTTGAGATTTTGATACAAAATTATTATTTTTTTTTTGCCAAAAAAATTATGTTTCTAAAACTACTGCGCATATTAGAAAAGGTAACTTTATTGTGGAATTTCGGTTTATTCAATAAACTGAACCTTTTTTAAGTTACGCGAATATATGTTGTGCAACCTCCTCTATTTTCGAAATAACGGCATATCTGGAAAACAAGAGCTGACCTAAAAAAAACCACTGGATTCAACGTACCCAAATTAAGTTAAAACGCCAGGTGCCCGTCGGTGCTGGTCGGTTTTTTTTAAATAAATAATAAAAATGTTTTTAACAAAATTAAAGATACGTGGTTCATAGAAAATGCGTTTCCTTAATAAATTAAAAATTTGATTTTTTTTATTGGCTTATTCGATAATTTTCAGTTTAATAAAAGATTAAGAGATTTTCTACAAAATTAATACTATGAAACATAAAAGTTAGATGTCATCTAAAAATATAATTTTTCTCAAACTTTGGTGGCCGTGAGGAACGGCTTAGCCTTCGCCAATCTTCCTAAAATTTGTTTGCATTGTTTTTTATCAATACCCACCAAATTGGCGGGTGAGACCTAAAGAAATCCAACTTTTGGTTTTATCGGTCACCCTATTATACATATACCTAATATACTAATATACGTAAGCATGTATACATTTAGTACCAGGCGAATTTGTTACAGGTGGTTGCAAAAGGCCATCTGATTTTGACAGTTCGAGTCAATTTGTTTTGGTTTTGTTAAAACGGTTGACATTTCGAACCGTTAACACTAACCCCCGTATTCATAAACGATTGTGTAATTTAACAAACGTTTTTTAAGAAAATTTCCATAGAAAATTCGTTTTGTAAATCTTTATTAAATTTAAAATATTTTAGTCGTAGTATTGCTACCACCTGTAGTGACTTCGCCTTGATTTAGTTTGTATGTATGTATATATTTTTTTAAATTTATACATACATATACAAAAATACAGAGTACAACGTAAGCTAAACTTTAAAATCTTTATTACAAAACAAAAGAAACCAATATTAAGAAAAAGTCCTATTAAAATAAGCCAAGAAAAAAACGAAAAACAGTCGTTTTTTTAAATAAAATATAAAGCCGGTAAGTATTATAATAACGGTGACCATCCGTTATGTATTATGCAGAAAAGTGCTTAATTTTAGGTCTTTGTTCTGTGTGAATTATTTTTTACTAAAAAATCTTATACTATGTTCACACTTGAGTTTTTAAACACGTTTAAGCAAAATGTTGATTGATCAAAGCCGTTCACATTACATTTGAGATGATTAAGATGACAGATGATTAAGAAAAAAACACAACAATCAAATTTATATTTATTTAAAGTATTAAAAATTTATAAAAAAAATACTTTTATAAAGTTATCAGAAGATTTTTTTAATAATTTTAATGATGAAATTGTGAAAACTTATAAATTATTTAAGGAAAAAAATAAAAACATTAAGCACACGTTCATGTTGGCCGATTCTACATTATACTCAGTTTGAGGTATGTTCAGTGGATTCTATGTGATTAAGTTGTAATCATGTCAATTTGGAGTGATATGGGTAATCATCTCAATTTTGATGTGATTAGAGCTTAATTTTGAGTGAAAAGGGGACAGTGTGTTAAAAATTTTAGTTCTACGAGTTAAGCTTTAAATATTCTCATACTTAGAAAAATGAGAAGTGAAAAGGAAACAGTGTGTTTAATTTCATAAATTCTATGCAAAACTTTTTAAAGAGAGATCAACGATAAATGGTAAGGATTCAAAATTAATAATAGTTCGTTATATATCTTTTTATTAAAATACATATTTATAAAAATTTATTTTTTATCAGAAGTTCAATATTTCTTTTTATATTAAAAATATAAAATAGAAGAATAGTTCTTCGAGTTTGTACTAAAATTGTATTTTATTAAAAAACATTAGAAATAAAAAGGAGGCAATATATTATAAACTTAAATTTTCCGGGTTTTACCAGGCATTTTTAAATTTATTTTGCTTTACAAACCATCTCCTAAAAATTTCGAATCAAATAGAAAAAAATCAGCTTAATCGCTCCAGCCGTTCTCACGTGATGCGATTACATACATGGACCGTTTCATTTTTATATATATAGATTAGAAAAAATACGGTTGGAGGTAACCATATTCTAAAAGCAGCACACTATGGTTAGGTTTTTAAAATGTTTATGTTTACAGATTGCCTTATGATGGTTAAATATGACCATAATTTGGTTAAAGTTAACAAAAATTATCCCGAAGTCAACCATAATATGGTCGAAATTAACCATAATTAGTTCAAAATTAAACATAACCATATGTTCAACATGTTCAAAATTAACCACAATATGGTAAAAATGTTCCAGAATTTGGACAAAAGTAACCATATTAATTATTTAATCCCTTTTTTAATTTGTGTACTATGTGTCAAGTTATAATTTTATTGTATTAGTGTCAAGACAAAATTTATTTATTTTATACAGTCGGGCCTCGATTATCCGTGATGGTCGGGACCAGAAGCATTACGGATAATCGATTTTCACGGTTAATCGAATAACAATTTTGATTATACAGTTTTTTTAATATTTTAATTATTTAACAAGTGAACATTGGTGAACATAGATATTTATATTAAACAAATTAATTTAAGAAGTTTATGTACATTTGTAAATTAAATAAGTGTGTATACATTAAATTTTCTACTGAAAACATGAGGCAAAAAAAAGGACATTAAACAAAAAAAGAATATAATTTCTTAAAAAAAGTCGTGTAATGTTGTTTGTCTAATACAACAATTTTAAAACATTGCAAACAAAACACAATAGACTGATCTTTGGCCATCACGGTTAATCGGGGTTACCGGTTAACTGGATGGCGGATAATCGAGGCCCGACTGTATAAGCAATCCAATTAAATCATTTTCTAGCCTTTGACGACTAGCACTCCTGCTGTTTAACATTAATACAACTACGAAAATTAATGAGGATTTTAAGCAAACCCAGCAAGTATGTAATTGGAAAGCATTCAACTATTAAAGAGAGCAAAACGACCATAATATGTTGTTGCTTTTGAACATACTATTTTAAATTTAAATTTAAACATACAATGTTTTAAAATATTAAAATTTCAAACATATAACATATAACCGTACCATGTTTGGAGACAACCATAATATGGTAATGTCTTTTGGATGGATGAATTTAACTATAATATGGTTCTCGGTAGCAATAATATGGTTAAAGTGACCATAATTTGTTTAAATGTATGGTTGTAGCTTTATTTTATTAAAACATTATGTTGTTAAATTCAACCATATTTGAAGTTTCAAGGGAGGTAAACACTTTATTGTTAAATAGAAACAAAATATTATCAATCGTAAACAAAGGTAATGCTAAAAACAACAATAGTTTGTTTGTTGCCATTGAAGGGACCATAAAATGTTTTTTTAACCATACTTCAACCATGTTTTTTCTCTGGGTGAAGAAGAGCTACATATACGAAATCTGACTATTTCCATTAATAGTTTATATGTTATATTAGGATATTGTCTTAATGTAATGCATTTTCTGGCCCGCTATGGCCTTCGTCAGCATTCTTTATGTCTCACTGGATAGTGTACATAAAATATACCTCATTGCTTTCCAAAGGAAAGCTAAGGTAAAATGTACCAAGAAAATACAATATAATAGTCTGGTAGTGTATAAAGTCATTTCTGAAAAATTGAAGGAATAGAACTATTACAAAAAGCTTTATAAAATACATAACTGAAATTTAGCTCATAGAATAAATTCGAAAAAATGAAAAATGTTGGATATTGTCTTAAGATAAATTAAATAATTTTCTAATCATTTAATTATACTTAGTCTGCAACGTAAACTTAGGGTCCTCTTTAAATCGTTTGTATCTGCACATATCAAATGAAATGTTTTTCATCGTCCTTTTAAATTTCTCCTTAATTATTATTGCTTCTATCTTGTTGCCTTTGTCTGCATTTATAAGTAATAAATCATTATTTTTGTTAAGAATATGGTTTGTTTGTTCCACTGTGACAAGTTACATACTATCTCTTTGATTTAATCCAGTTTTACTTTTGTACGAAATATGCTTGTGTTGTTTTTTTGCAAACAAGGTCAGAAGCAAAGTTTGTGTTTGCCTAGCCATTAAGTGGCACAAATTTTGTGTAGTTTATTTGGCCCTTTAAGCCCTTTTTTCTTATTTCACCACAAAAATTGTATGTATGAATTAACTTTTTAGTCACACACACACACTACACTAGTTTTAAAACAGTACTGCCATATTACTTTAGATAATTTTGTTATCAGCATAGACACAACCCCTATGCGCGTTGACCAGCACTGCTTTAAAACTGCATATTATCTGAGTGATAAAAAAAAATAGATTAGGCAAAAAATACTTTTGCTGGTAACAAAACCAATAACATTTATTTTTTAATGCAAACTTTTTACTTCAGTTTTTTCTCCTTGAAAAGCATATACATAAATATATACATTGGTGTGTCCCAAAAAAAATTTTTGGCGCTCAAGCATAATTTAGAAGCTTATGGGTGAAGTATTTTTGAGATTTTTTTCATATTTTCGGAAGAGGTTTAGAGGTCGCTCAAGTCGAATTTTTGCCAAAAGACGGGTCTGCCGGTATTTTTTTAAAGTTTTCTTTAAACCTTTGTCAAAAACCACGATTTTCTTCACTTTTAAGGAATTAATTAAAAGAAAAATGTGCAAGCTTTATTTTGGTGTACAAAGACTACAAGTTTTTGCAATACATTTGGTCATTTATGCACCCTACATTAAAATTTTTCGTAATTTTTCCATAAATTTTGGAAATAACGCTTTATATTTTTTAAAATCTTTATGAAAATAAAACAAATTTACAATGCAGTTTGAAAGATCAATTTATTCTTAATAATTTGGAAACAAATATTTTTTAATTCGCTCTTACCGTTCCTTAGTTATAGCGGTTTTCAGCTTTGTACCCAGTTTATAATATTATTACTCATACCCAACCAACAATAAAAAATCCAACTTTTGCGTTTGATTTGCTTAAAAACCATTTATTGGGGTTCATACGATGTAGCTCTATGCCCTGCAATAAATTCAAAAAATCAGTTTCAGAAGTTGTGACATTGATGTAAGCGCTATCCGTTACCAATACGTGAAGATTTGAGCAAATTAATTAAAGGCCAGCTTGAAGACATGCAACCGAGAGAAGACTCTCGGTTGCTGGAGAAAGGAAATTTTATATTCTTTGAAAATATGCATTTTTCCAAACCAGCTGTAATCTTACAGGGACAACTTAAAATTAATGCCTTGCTAGAATTTAGTTCATTTATTTTAAGAAAAAATATCGAAAATTGGTTTCTGTGTCAATGCCCACGATATGCTCTTCTCAATGATCTTAGTCTATAAAAGCGGTTGGATAACTACAAAATTATTAATGTAGCGGTTGCACGCGCTACATTCAAAACTTTTCTAGGTCATCAGTAGTACTTTACCCCAAAATTGACAGCCTTAGCCTTTTGTTGTTGAACATACCGATGTTAAAACATTGAGTTGAATGGCAAAAATCTACATACACCAAGTAGCGAGAACGATGTAGTAAATTTTAATAGAAGACAACCTTAAATATAAAGATATTCAAAGATTAATTTCCAAAACCAATCTACATTTTTTTTTGAAGTATGCAATATTTCAATTGATTTTTTACAGATCCAGTCGTTGGTTTGTTGGGTATGAGTAATAATATTATAAACTGGGTGCAAAGTTTAAAACCGGTATAACTCAGGAACGGTAAGAGCAAATTCAAACATATTTGTTTCTAAGTTATTTAGAATAAATTGATCTTTCAAACTGCATTGTTGGTTTGTTTCATTTTCATAAAGATTTTAAAAGTTTTAAAGCGTTATTTTCAAAATTTATGGAAAAATTACGAAAAATTTTAATGTAGGGTGCATAAATGACCAAATGCATTGCAAAAACTTGTAGTCTTTGTACACCAAAATAAAGCTTGGACGTTTTTCTTTTAATTAATTTCTTAAAAGTGAAGAAAATCGTGGTTTTTGACAAAGTTATAAAGAAAACCTAAAAAAAAGACCGGCAGACCCGATTTTTGGCAAAAATACGACTTGAACGACGTCTAAACATCTTTCGAAAAATCTGGTGCTTGAGCACCCATGAAAATCCAAAAAAAAATTTTTTTGGGACAAACTAATATTGCTCGAAGCCTAAGCAACTTGTCTTGATAAAGTAATTAAAGCCTAATATTATGTATTATTATAATTATTTTGATGATATTTCAGATTGGATATTAAAAATGTTTACTCGAATTGGACTGTGACAAAACGGAAAACTATTTTTCTTAGCGTAAAGACTAAATTTTACTTGTTAAATTAAGTGGAGTATACCACTCAAAAACCAAAGGGAATGGTAAACTTGTAATAGAAACATCCACCTTATTTTAAATGCACAAAAAACCATGGAAGTGGAAATATAATGGCGTAAACCCGTTTTTCTAATAGTGGAGTTAGCACTTTTGTTGAAACACATACAACAATGGACCGTTTGCTTTCTAGGGACTTGTTAGCCAACTATGTTTTTCAATTGGCCAAATGGGAAATGCCACTTCTATGGGTGTTTCAATATGACAATGACCAAAAACACTCGCCAAAACTAATCATATATTAATTGTCTGGTAATAGGATTCAAGTCTTGGATTGGCCACCAAACTAAAAACCCAAACGGAACATTTTCGACATTCTGAAGCGCCGGTGGGAGCTTGTCGTCTCAAAAATAAGCAGGAGCTGTTGGATTGCTTTAAATTAGTGTGAGAATCAATGTCATCAACAATTTCAACGAATCTTATTGATTCTATGTCAAAACAATGTGCGGAGGTCATAAGAGAGAAAGGCTATTATACGAAGTACTGAAAGTTGCTTAAGTTTCGAACAGTTGTTCAAAGAGTTGACTTAATTTTTACTTGTTTATTTCTTGCAAGGGAATAAAATTGAATTTTTGTAGTTACTGTTAGATAGTAGTTGCATAATATAATAAAAATTAACTGTGTTATTTTTATTAAATCTATTTAAATAAAAATGTAAGACTTTTATTATAATGTCACGAAAAGTTGCTTAGGTTTCGAACAATACTGTACATATGTATGTAACTTTAACATAATTTGGTCAACAATATACAATTCAACAACCCCTTTTGACCTGAAAATGTGAAATTTTTAATTGAAAATTTGGAAAGATTGTGAAAAAAAAAGTTGATACACATACAAAGAACCCATGGGCAATCAAGGACCCACCACAGCAAAATTATGTAATAGAGTTAAATATTTATATAAAAGTTCTTTGTGCCGAATATTATTTACCTATGGTTAATTTTGGGCCCACAAGCACACAACATATTGTCATGACCAGGGCCCGGACTTTTATGCAGTTAAAATCGCATTTTATGCGCATAAAAAATGCACTAAAAACAAAAATATATGCGCTAAAAATTAAAAAAATATGCAGTTGAAATGATATTTTATTAGTGAAATAAAAAAACAAGAAAAAACGCACGAAAACGGTTCAGTCGCATAAACGAAAGTAAGCCACAATAACCACAAAAGTAAAAGTTAAAATAAAGTAAAACACAAATATCTAAATAAACAGTAAGACAATCATGTAAATTAAGTCACTTGTAATATGCATAAGCTGGCTTGAGCAACTGTGCGAATAAATGTTAATCATAAGTGTCCAACCATATTGAACTTAAGAAAACTTTTTGTTAAATTTTTTGAAACTGTCATTTGCTTAAGCAATGTGCGAAACTGATCGCAATTACATACGAATCAAATGTTTATTGATGTTTATTTTTTAAAATGCCTTTAGAGATATATTTGACCCTACATTTTTTCAAAACAAAATTTTACTGCCTGTTTTTCAAAAGAAAATAAAACGGAATTGACAGGTGTATGATTAATGCTTCTCTGTGGTATATTTATTTTCACTACGCTGTTTTCGAAAACAATTTAAATTAAATATGCAAGCAGTAAAGGACTTAAAACAATAAATTTAAATCCTTAATTTTGTTTTAACTTGCTCAAGCTTACTACGAATTTGTTAACTTAAATTACCGTCTACAAAATACAACTTATTTATGGCAATATCCATTATCTTAAATTTACCATTGTTGAATCCTTTTGCCATATCTCTAAATTGGCAAAAGTTTTCAGCATAATACATAATTGCTTTCAACCACGTCCCCAATCTGGTTCTTATAGGCTGTAGAGGAAGATATTTATCCGTATAGTTTTTTTTATATGCGGCAACACGCGAAGGTGCTTTACAAAATATTTTTTCCATAAATAATCATTATATAAATATGCATGGCAAAATAAAGCAATTAAAACAAGTTTTTTCAAAATATGCAACAAAAATATGCAATAGCAGCAATATATGCATTCAAAGCCAAATATGCAAAAATATGCACTAACCATTTTACTGTAAATTTCTTGATTCGCAAAGATATTTTGCGTATGGTAATCTCCGACTGACGAGAACAAATATGCATTTGCATAAAAATCCGGGCCTTGGTCATGACATACTTGCTATCCCTACGTTGCCACAAACAAGTAATTACTTGCCAGTAGTGTATGTATATATGAACAAATAAAAAAAAAATTTATTCGAGTGGCTACACAGGGCAGTGCAAGTTTATTTTTAAAATGTCGGCATCAACTTAACTTCTAGCTTTTATTTTCAAATCGTCAAAACTTATCCACGGTAACACTGTTTTTTCATTTGTAATTTTACTTGCGACAAGTGTCAAAAATTTACTTGCAAGTTGACCCAGCTAGCATTTTTGAAATTTTTAATGATATATTATTGACTTCTCAGCGCGATTTAAATGCCAGACTATGCGCTCATTTTCAGATAATAAATGATACTTTTGTCGGGAGAAAATGGTAACCTACCCGCGAGTCTTCTTGAAGAGTCATTTATGATTCGTTTTTTTTTATTAGTTTAGAGACATTTTCGACTTTTTTTTAATACTACAGTATCCTTTGCACGAATTTTTGTGCAGATAAATCAAAAGTACTGCTATCTGCTGTTAAATGTATTTATCTGCCTTAATGTGCAGGTACAAACTTGTGGTTACCTGCATAAAAGTGCAGCTAAAGTAAAGTATTTTTAATTAATTTATTATTTATAATTTATTATTAATAAATTTATCATTTATTTTAAAATTTTATAAAATTCGATATTTATATACATATATATAAAAAAGTGACCATCATATTTTTTTCATGTGTGCAGCTAACTTTGATGTTTTATATGAAAATATTTTAAAGCTCCCCAAAAATATGATAAATATGCAGGTATACAAAAAGCACGTTAACAAGGATTTTGAAGAATAATTACAGAAAATATGTATTTTGGACAGTTAAGTCAAAGTGCAGCTAACTTGAATTTTTATATTCACACCACTATAGTAGAGGGTATTATGCATTTGTGCTGATGTGTGTAACGCCTTAAAATATTGGTCCTAGACCCATCTTAAAGTATACCGATCGACTCAGAATCACTTTCTGAGTCGAACTACGATGTCCGTCCGGCTGGCTGGCTGTCCATGTAACCTTGTGCGCAAAGTATAGGTCGCAATTTTGCAGATAATTTGATAATTTGGAACATAGGTTCTTATTGGCACAAGGACCAAGCCTATTGAAAATGGGCCGAATCGTTGGATCACGAGGGAAGATAGGGGAAATTTCGTCCTCTCAGAAACTATCAAATCGATTTTAATGAAATTTAAAACATAGATAGAACCATATCTATATGGACACAAAATGTATGCATTTTTTAAAAAATAGGACCACAAGGGGAGATAGGGTCAATTTTTGCCTCTTAAACTGATTTTAATGAAATTTAAAACATAGATAGATCCATATCTATATGAACACATAAGCTATACAGTTTTTCAAAAATAGGACCACAAGGGGAGATTGGGGGCAATTTCTGCCTCTCACAAACTTTCAAACCGATTTTAATGAAGTTTATAAATATAGATAAATCCATATTTATATGGACACATAGGCATGATGTGTTTTTAAATGCACTTAAACAAAAGGCAGTTAAATCAAAAATTCTGTATTTGTTATTGAATTTTAAATCATAAGCGCGAGTCACTTTTGTGTCGATTTTTAAGCGCGTAAGTAATTAAACAGTTTTTAATCCTTAAAAGTACATACTCAAAAAAGACTCATACCGATGATTTTTGAATAAACGATCTTCCAAATGCTAGCAGGGGTGCTGCAAGTACGAAGAAGGTCATGATGTGAGTAAAAAAGTGTGCATGTATTGAGTTTTTCGAACTTGCATGTAGCAACGGGGGGTATGGTAAAAGTATTTGTGACCAATTTTTAGGTAAATACTAAAATTTATAAGGAAGTTATGGCATGTAAAGCTATTTTCGGGAGTAGTATTTGTATGCAAGATATGGTCAAATATGGACCGATTCCAACAAAATTTGGTAAGATGATTTTGATAGGCACAAAGATCTTATTCCGGAAAAAGGCTTGTATGGGGTCATTTTTTGTTAAATTATTAAAGATCTAACGCCGAAATCTATATATTTTCCTTTACCCATAGTCTCCGGTAAATTTTACAATAATGCAACAAAATATATGTATGTAATAGCACCAAATGAACGATAAAAAATTAATTTAACAGCAAAAAATAAATAAAAAACGGGAACATAAAAGGAAGTAATGGTAATTATTTCGTTAAACTTCAATGCGTAGTAAAGACCTGCACAGATGTATCTGTTTATATCTGTTTCTGTGTGTTTTCTAAAGTTGATGCGTATGGATGAGTGCTCTTGTGTTTCTGATATAAGTTGATGTTGATATGATTTGTAAAAGAGTGGATGTAAGTTGATAAAAAAGCGAAAGAGAGTATCATATCTGCTTATATCTGTTTCGCAAAAGCAGATACTAGTGGATACTTATGGAATACAATAAGTTACTTATTGTACGATACCGTTATTTTCAATAAAAGAGAGCGTGAATGTATTTCGAGCGAAAAAAAGCCAAACAAAAAAATTTACAAAAACAAAACACTCAGGCTGCTCGTTCTGTGGTCGTACAATTGCCAAGCAACAACAACACTACTACTAGTCACAAACACACACTGTGTGTTCATGCTGTGGCAGTACAAATTGTCGAGCAACAACAACAACACAAGCGAGAATCATTGTGATCAGGCCTGCCATATTTAACGATTTATCGGCATTTGGACGATTTTTGCCTCTAAATTATCAAAGTACCTATTTTTTAAGAAACACTTACAATACAGTAATTTTTGGTTTATTTTATATAAATTATTAATTTTGGGTAACTTAGGGAAAAATGGTTATACATATGGGGGATTTCATGTCAAGTGACCCAATTTTGAAATCGATGTCTTCCGATTTGGATGAAATTTGCACCAAGGTTAGTCCTATTGGATAGTAGTTTAGACACAAATTTTCAACAAGATCGGTCTAAAAGTTTCTGAGTTAGTGGGGGTCAAAATTTGACATTTTGGCCATACAGGTGTTCTTTCTTATCCATGTAACTTATTACCTATTGGTGTTAGCAAAATTTGTCCCAAGTAGCTTCGATAGCTATTTGATCCATCTTTTGAAAAAATTTTTTTTTTTGGTTTTTTTAAAAAATTTTTTTTATTTATTTTTTTAAATTTAAAACTTTTTTTTATTTTTTTTTTAGCGGGAATGTTTTTTTTTTTTTTTTTTTTTGTTCAAAAGAAAGCTTATGTCTTATCCTTTAAGGTAGTTTTGGTCCCTTTTTGGGATGCGAGCGGCTTATGTATAAAAAAAAATGATTTCTAACTCTAGACAAGGGTTTTTCAATTTTAAGCATATGCAGTGTTCTTTCTTATCCATGTAACTAGACAAACTCACCTTTCCGACGGTATGTCGGGAATAAAATCAAAAACACTACCTTGTAACTTCTATCTCTCCACCCACATTTTAAAGGCAAGTGTCATAAAATAATAAATTAACTGGTATTTCGGAGAATGGCCATGGAATATTTCCACCTGATTTAAACACTTGTCTCTGGGGCACCTGATATTTTGACAACAAAAATCACATTTAGTATTACGTGCGCTCAAAACTGTATATTTTTTTATGTAGGAAAAATTAAAAAAAGAATTATTTGTCAACATTTCTACAGAAAAAAGTGATTTTATTCCTGGGATTAACATATTGTGGGCATTATAGTATCGAAGGTATAAAATAATAATTGGGTTTGTAACATACCGTTGGAAAGGTGAGTTCATCTAGTTTCTTTGCATACGTTTTATTTTTAAGGCTTTAGAAACACACACAAATAGGAAAATATTCAAAATAGTTCATATGCTAAAAATTGAAAAACCATTGCCTAGAGTTAGAAATAATTTTTTTTTATACATAAGCCGCTCGCATCCCAAAAAGCGACCAAAACTACCTTAAAGCAAAAGACATAAGCTTTCTTTTGAGAAAAAAAAAAAACATTCCGGATAAAAAAAAAATATAAAAAATAAATTTTCATTTAAAAAAGAAAATTTTAAATTTAAAAAAAAAAGTTTTAAAAAATTTAAAAAAAAACAAAAAATTTGTTTTCAAAATATTGATCAAATAGCTATCGAAGCTACTTGGGACAAATTTTGCTAACACCAATAGGTAATAAGTTACATGGATGAGAAAGAACACTGCATATGCTAAAAATTGAAAAACCCTTGTCTAGAGTTAGAAATCATTTTTTTTTATACATTGTGACGACCAAAAGTCGGAGCCTCGTTTTTGGGCCACATGCCCTAGACTGCCCCCTAATGAATTATTATTATTTATGCTTATTATTATATTATCCCTAGCCTTAGTATTAAATATGAAGGTATTATATAATTTAATTTTATTATATTATTGTACTTGTATTATTATAGCTAATAAGTAAGTTTGTATTTGAAATTAACGGACAAATATCGTCCGCCATCTGTTGGCAAGTAGGAAATAATGGGACACGAGAACATACACTTATTAGCAACCGTGACCAATAATTACTTTGGTGTGGGTGTGTAAATGTACACCGGCAAACGGTATAAAAGCGGAGTACGTACCATTAAACGAGGCAGTCAGTCGGCAGCTGGCAAACGGGTAAGATCTTATTTAGCTGTGAGAGGTTACACCGCTACAGCTAACTAATATCCAGTGTTCGATTGAAGAGAGGTTACACCTCTTTCATTTGATCCCACTCGTTGCTAGGAAAGATTGCAAGCCAAGAGAAGAGCGGTGTAGACTAAATTCTCTTGGTTTGTTTTCTGAACTTTTTCCCTGACTATCGTGAGACAGCGCTAGAGAGCAGGGTGATACTGCATCTCGAGAGAACAGCGGTGTAGACTAAATTCTCTCGACGTGGAGTAGATCGCCCGGAACGACTGCAAAGCAAGAGAACAGCGGTGTAGACTAAATTCTCTTGGTTTGTCGTCTGCCTTTCCCGTGGCCACGTTGGCCTTTCTGTCGAGCCGTCGTGTGTGTCGCGTCGCTATCACCGTGTGTGTTGTCGGTCCCGAGAGTGTCGTGTACGTCATTTGTGGTCTACGTAGTATTTAATCTGTCGATCATTGTAGTAGACTTTTAAGATTAAGAAGGATTGTAAGATTAAGAGAAATAAAGGTATTAAATATACGGTTTATAACGTTTTGTGAAAAGAGCGAGTCCGGTGTTTCATTTCTCTGGTCGTTTAAACAAATTTTTGTAACGAACCCTGGGAGCCGCGAGCTCTACCCCAGCATAAGGTGGAAAACACGTCGTTACAATGGCACCCGAGCAGGGACATTAGCAGCAGAAACTGTGCTAATCGTCTCAGACCAGAGAAACCACACTCTCCACTCTTGTACGGGAAAGAGAAAAAGAAGTTAAGAATGAAAAAAAATAATATAAAATGTTAAACTGAACTCGAAGAAAAAAATTAAGATTTATGCTATGCGGTAATATGATAAGAAAAACATACCTACGGTAAATTTAAAAAAAAAAAAACTATTTTTAAAACATGTAACAAAAATACGTTGAAAAGATGAAGAAAAAAAAAATAACGGGAAGAACTTAAAAAAAAAAAAATACCGCGAGAACTGTTATAACACACGTGGGACAAAAACAATTTCGAATTTGGTAACAAGAAGAAGACAAAAAATAACGGAGCGAACAAACCTTCTGCGTGTATAATTAATCGGCGCGTAATAATAAAAAAAAACAACAACTTCTAAATCTCGTAGCGCGAAGAAGATCGAAAGTACGGGAGTTAAAAAAGAAATCGGAAAAACGGAAAAGAATTAAACGATAATTGGAAAAAAACAGTTCTAATTAGTTCTTTCTTAAGACGGAAGAATTGCTATCCTGCCTGAAGGAGTTCCAACTCGACCAGACCAGCAATGTGGAGAAGTTAAGAAAGCGATGGGTCAAGTTTGTAAGCAGTGTCACCAGCATCACCTTTAACACAACCAATGCAGTGAGCTCGTATCCGAGATTAAGTGAGTCATCTATGCCAACATATTAGCACTACGGGTAATTCTCCTATGTTCCTTACCCAGGGACGAGAAACTCGGCAAACGCAAAGATGTTTTCCAATGTTTTATAAGATGAAGTCACTGCTTGAATATGATAACCTTATAATCCCCAACCGCATGAGTGGGCCCAAGAGCTGAAAGTGATTTCCACCATAAGAAGAAGAAAATAGACGAGGAACCCATTACAGCAACAACGCTACTACAAGCTGCGGCGACGAGACTTGCATACAACCAACACTGGATATGAGAAGGTAAAAACTGGCAATAGTCTAGCCCAATCATGGCCCTAACGCCAACGGCATGGCTAGAAACAGTAAAATCTTCAGCCGGATGTTCAAGTACAACTACGTCTCCATAACGACACGCAGAAAAATCATTTTCATCGTCATATCCTCCACGTCATTACCGACATCATCGTCATCCACTACCACTTCGTCATCTGAGGCCGCCGCACCCATCGCCGACATCCCAGGCTTCCGCTGCCAACCGTTGCCGCCACAGGCCGCCGCAGCCAAAAGTTGCCGCCGCCGCCTGACGCCGCACCCATCGCGTACATCCCAAGGCTTTCGCTGCCCCCGTTGCCAACCGTTGCCGCCACAGGCCGCCGCAGCCAAAAGTTGCCGCCGCCGCCTGACGCCGCACCCATCGCGTACATCCCCAGGCCTCAGCTGCCATCCGTAGCCGTCTTCCGTTGTTGCCAAAGATCGCCGTTTCCATACGACGGCGCCGCAACCCGCTAAGGCTGCAACCTGCTATCCAGTAGTGGTTTGAGAAAGTCGACTGCCTAGTGACGAGGAAGATCCTTATTGATTGCAGTAGCAGTACTCATCATTGATTGTTCATCCTCAGCATCTCTACCGGTGAAATCACCAACATCATCATTTTCACCGGCGAAATCATCAGCGTCACCCACACCTGCAAAATCACCAACCCCACCTACCGGCACACGAACACTATCATCATCCCCTAAGTCACCATCACCTTCATCCTCCGAGTCATCACCACCATCATCCCCTAAGTCAACATCACCAGTCATCCATCACGGGGAAAACGGAGGCAATGTGACGACCAAAAGTCGGAGCCTCGTTTTTGGGCCACATGCCCTAGACTGCACCCTAATGAATTATTATTATTTATGCTTATCATGAATTATATTGAATTTTTTATGTTCCCTTATGAAATATTATCCCTAGCCTTAGTATTAAATATGAATGTATTATATAATTTAATTTTATTATATTATATTATTGTACTTGTATTATTATAGCTAATAAGTAAGATTGTATTTGAAATTAACGGACAAATATCGTCCGCCATCTGGTGGCGCGTAGGAAAGATTGGGACACGACAACATACACTTATGAGAAACCTTGATTAATGGTTATGGAGGTATGTGTATGTAAATGTCCGCCGGCAAACAGTATAAAAGCGGAGTACGTACCATTAAACCAGGCAGTCAGTCGGCAGCTGGCAAACGGGTAAGGTCTTATTTAGTTGTGAGAGGTTACACCACTACAGCTAATTAATATCCAGTGTTCGATTGAAGAGAGGTTACACCTCTTTCATTTGATCCCACTCGTTGCTAGGAAAGATTGCAAGCCAAGAGAAGAGCGGTGTAGACTAAATTCTCTTGGTTTGTTTTCTGACCTTTTTCCCTGACTATCGTGAGACAGCGCTGGAGAGCAGGGTGATACTGCATCTCGAGAGAACAGCGGTGTAGACTAAATTCTCTCGACGTGGAGTAGATCGCCCGGAACGACTGCAAAGCAAGAGAACAGCGGTGTAGACTAAATTCTCTTGGTTTGTCGTCTGCCTTTCCCGTGGCCACGTTGGCCTTTCTGTCGAAGCCGTCGTGTGTGTCGCGTCGCTATCTCCGTGTGTGTTGTCGGTGCCGTCCCGAGAGTGTCGTGTCCGTCATTTGTGGTCTACGTAGTATTTAATTTGTCGACCATTGTAGTAGACTTTTAAAATTAAGAAGAATTTTAAGATTAAGAGAAATAAATGTATTAAATATACGGTTTATAACGTTTTGTGAAAAGAGCGAGTCCAGTGTTTCATTTCTCTGGTCGTTTAAACAAATTTTTGTAACGAACCCTGGGAGCCGCGAGCTCTACCCCAGCATAAGGTGGAAAACACGTCGTTACAATGGCGCCCGAGCAGGGACATTAGCAGCAGAAACTGTGCTAATCGTCTCAGACCAGAGAAACCACACTCCACTCTTGTACGGGAAAGAAGTTAAGAATGAGAAAAAAAATAATATAAAATGTTAAACTGAACTCGAAGGAAAAAATTAAGATTTATGCTATGCGGTAATATGATAAGAAAAACATACCTACGGTAAATTTAAAAAAAAAACTATTTTTAAAACATGTAACAAAAATACGTTGAAAAGATGAAGAAAAAAAAATAACGGGAAGAACTTAAAAAAAAAATACCGCGAGAACTGTTATAACACACGTGGGACAAAAACAATTTCGAATTTCGTAACAAGAAGAAGACAAAAAATAACGGAGCGAACAAACCTTCTGCGTGAACAATTAATCGGCGCGTAATAAAAAAAAAACACTACAACTTCTAAATCTCGTAGCGCGAAGAAGATCGGAAGTACGGGAGTTAAAAAAAAAAAAAAAATCGGAAAAACGGAAAAGAATTAAACGATAATTAAAAAAAAAAACAGTTATAATTAGTTCTTTCTTAAGACGAAAGAATTGTTATCCTGCCTGAAGGAGTTCCAACTGGACCAGACCAGCAATGTGGAGAAGTTAAGAAAGCGATGGGTCAAGTTTGTAAGCAGTGTCACCAGCATCACCTTTAACACAACCAATGCAGTGAGCTCGTATCCGAGATTAAGTGAGTCATCTATGCCAACATATTAGCACTACGGGTAATTCTCCTATGTTCCTTACCCAGGGACGAGAAACTCGGCAAACGCAAAGATGTTTTCCAATGTTTTCTAAGATGAAGTCACTGCTTGAATATGATAACCTTATAATCCCCAACCGCATGAGTGGGCCCAAGAGCTGAAAGTGATTTCCACCATAAGAAGAAGAAAATAGACGAGGAACCCATTACAGCAACAACGCTACTACAAGCTGCGGCGACGAGACTTGCATACAACCAACACTGGATATGAGAAGGTAAAAACTGGCAATAGTCCAGCCCAATCATGGCCCTAACGCCAACGGCATGGCTAGAAACAGTAAAATCTTCAGCCGGATGTTCAAGTACAACTACGTCTCCATAACGACACGCAGAAAAATCATTTTCATCGTCATATCCTCCACGTCATTACCGACATCATCGTCATCCACTACCACTTCGTCATCTGAGGCCGCCGCACCCATAGCCGACATCCCAGGCTTCCGCTGCCAACCGTTGCCGCCACAGGCCGCCGCAGCCAAAAGTTGCCGCCGCCGCCTGACGCCGCACCCATCGCGTACATCCCCAGGCTTCCGCTGCCAACCGTTGCCGCCGCAGCCAAAAGTTGCCGCCGCCGCCTGACGCCGCACCCATCGCGTACATCCCCAGGCTTCCGCTGCCAACCGTTGCCGCCACAGGCTGCCGCAGCGAAAAGTTGCCGCCGCCGCCTGACGCCGCACCCATCGCGTACATCCCCAGGCCTCAGCTGCCATCCGTAGCCGTCTTCCGTTGTTGCCAAAGATCGCCGTTTCCATATGACGGCGCCGCAACCCGCTAAGGCTGCAACCTGCTATCCAGTAGTGGTTTGAGAAAGTCGACTCCCTAGTGACGAGGAAGATCCTTATTGATTGCAGTAGCAGTACTCATCATTGATTGTTCATCCTCATCATCTCTACCGGTGAAATCACCAACATCATCATTTTCACCGGCGAAATCATCAGCGTCACCCACACCTGCAAAATCACCAACCCCACCTACCGACACACGAACACTATCATCATCCCCTAAGTCACCATCACCTTCATCCTCCGAGTCATCACCACCATCATCCCCTGAGTCAACATCACCAGTCATCCATCACGGGGAAAACGGAGGCAATGTGACGACCAAAAGTCGGAGCCTCGTTTTTGGGCCACATGCCCTAGACTGCACCCTAATGAATTATTATTATTATTTATGCTTATTATGAATTATATTGAATTTTTTATGTTCCCTTATGAAATAATATCCCTAGCCTTAGTATTAAATATGAATGTATTATATAATTTAATTTTATTATATTATATTATTGTACTTGTATTATTATCGCTAATAAGTAAGATTGTATTTGAAATTAACGGACAAATATCGTCCGCCATCTGGTGGCGCGTAGGAAAGATTGGGACACGACAACATACACTTATGAGCAACCTTGATTAATGGTTATTGTGGTATGTGTGTGTAAATGTCCGCCGGCAAACAGTATAAAAGCGGAGTACGTACCATTAAACCAGGCAGTCAGTCGGCAGCTGGCAAACGGGTAAGGTCTTATTTAGCTGTGAGAGGTTACACCGCTACAGCTAACTAATATCCAGTGTTCGATTGAAGAGAGGTTACACCTCTTTCACTTGATCCCACTCGTTGCTAGGAAAGATTGCAAGACAAGAGAAGAGCGGTGTAGACTAAATTCTCTTGGCTTGTTCTCTGACCTTTTTCCCTGACTATCGTGAGACAGCGCTAGAGAGCAGGGTGATACTGCATCTCGAGAGAACAGCGGTGTAGACTAAATTCTCTCGAGGTGTAGTAGACCGCCCTGAACGACTGCAAGGCAAGAGAACAGCGGTGTAGACTAAATTCTCTTGGTTTGTCGTCTGCCTTTTCCTTGGCTACTTTGGCCTTTCTGTCGAAGCCGTCGTGTGTGTCGCGTCGCTATCTCCGTGTGTGTTGTCGGTTCCGTCCCGAGAATGTCGAGTCCGTCATTTGTGTTCTACGTTATATGTCATTTGTCGATTAATTGTAGAAGAATTTTAAGATTAAGAGAAATAAATGTATTAAATATACGGTTTATAACGTTTTGTGAAAAGAGCGAGTCCGGTGTTTCATTTCTCTGGTCGTTTAAATAAATTTTTGTAACGAACCCTGGGAGCCGCGAGCTCTACCCCAGCATAAGGTGGAAAACACGTCGTTACAAAAATACGTTGAAAAGATGAAGAAAAAAAAAATAACGGGAAGAACTTAAAAAAAAAAATACCGAGAGAACTGTTATAACACACGTGGGACAAAAACAATTTCGAATTTGGTAACAAGAAGAAGACAAAAAATAACGGAGCGAACAAACCTTCTGCGTGTATAATTAATCGGCGCGTAATAATAAAAAAAAAACAACAACTTCTAAATCTCGTAGCGCGAAGAAGATCGAAAGTACGGGAGTTAAAAAAGAAATCGGAAAAACGGAAAAGAATTAAACGATAATTGGAAAAAAACAGTTCTAATTAGTTCTTTCTTAAGACGGAAGAATTGCTATCCTGCCTGAAGGAGTTCCAACTCGACCAGACCAGCAATGTGGAGAAGTTAAGAAAGCGATGGGTCAAGTTTGTAAGCAGTGTCACCAGCATCACCTTTAACACAACCAATGCAGTGAGCTCGTATCCGAGATTAAGTGAGTCATCTATGCCAACATATTAGCACTACGGGTAATTCTCCTATGTTCCTTACCCAGGGACGAGAAACTCGGCAAACGCAAAGATGTTTTCCAATGTTTTCTAAGATGAAGTCACTGCTTGAATATGATAACCTTATAATCCCCAACCGCATGAGTGGGCCCAAGAGCTGAAAGTGATTTCCACCATAAGAAGAAAATAGACGAGGAACCCATTACAGCAACAACGCTACTACAAGCTGCGGCGACGAGACTTGCATACAACCAACACTGGATATGAGAAGGTAAAAACTGGCAATAGTCTAGCCCAATCATGGCCCTAACGCCAACGGCATGGCTAGAAACAGTAAAATCTTCAGCCGGATGTTCAAGTACAACTACGTCTCCATAACGACACGCAGAAAAATCATTTTCATCGTCATATCCTCCACGTCATTACCGACATCATCGTCATCCACTACCACTTCGTCATCTGAGGCCGCCGCACCCATCGCCGACATCCCAGGCTTCCGCTGCCAACCGTTGCCGCCACAGGCCGCCGCAGCCAAAAGTTGCCGCCGCCGCCTGACGCCGCACCCATCGTGTACATCCCCAGGCTTTCGCTGCCCCCGTTGCCAACCGTTGCCGCCACAGGCCGCCGCAGCCAAAAGTTGCCGCCGCCGCCTGACGCCGCACCCATCGCGTACATCCCCAGGCCTCAGCTGCCATCCGTAGCCGTCTTCCGTTGTTGCCAAAGATCGCCGTTTCCATACGACGGCGCCGCAACCCCCTAAGGCTGCAACCTGCTATCCAGTAGTGGTTTGAGAAAGTCGACTCCCTAGTGACGAGGAAGATCCTTATTGATTGCAGTAGCAGTACTCATCATTGATTGTTCATCCTCATCATCTCTACCGGTGAAATCACCAACATCATCATTTTCACCGGCGAAATCATCAGCGTCACCTACACCTGCAAAATCACCAACCCCACCTACCGACACACGAACACTATCATCATCCCCTAAGTCACCATCACCTTCATCCTCCGAGTCATCACCATCATCATCCCCTAAGTCAACATCACCAGTCATCCATCACGGGGAAAACGGAGGCAATGTGACGACCAAAAGTCGGAGCCTCGTTTTTGGGCCACATGCCCTAGACTGCCCCCTAATGAATTATTATTATTTATGCTTATTATGAATTATATTGAATTTTTTTATCTTCCCTTATGAGATATTATCCCTAGCCTTAGTATTAAATATGAAGGTATTATATAATTTAATTTTATTATATTATTGTACTTGTATTATTATAGCTAATAAGTAAGTTTGTATTTGAAATTAACGGACAAATATCGTCCGCCATCTGTTGGCAAGTAGGAAATAATGGGACACGAGAACATACACTTATTAGCAACCGTGACCAATAATTACTTTGGTGTGGGTGTGTAAATGTACACCGGCAAACGGTATAAAAGCGGAGTACGTACCATTAAACGAGGCAGTCAGTCGGCAGCTGGCAAACGGGTAAGATCTTATTTAGCTGTGAGAGGTTACACCGCTACAGCTAACTAATATCCAGTGTTCGATTGAAGAGAGGTTACACCTCTTTCATTTGATCCCACTCGTTGCTAGGAAAGATTGCAAGCCAAGAGAAGAGCGGTGTAGACTAAATTCTCTTGGTTTGTTTTCTGAACTTTTTCCCTGACTATCGTGAGACAGCGCTAGAGAGCAGGGTGATACTGCATCTCGAGAGAACAGCGGTGTAGACTAAATTCTCTCGACGTGGAGTAGATCGCCCGGAACGACTGCAAAGCAAGAGAACAGCGGTGTAGACCAGTGTTGCCGTTAGGATACGAAAGATACATTTTTCGTATCTTTTGACTACTTTAGGTATCATGTATAATCCTGACATTTTTCGTATCTTTTAAATCTGTGCGCAAAATGTACAGAAACAAAACATTCGAGAATTTTTAGCCAACTAGAACTTATTAAGACTGATCATCGCAACCGACTCAATACTAATACAATAGCAGCGAAGGCGCATTAATTAGAAAGTGAGGTCAACTCTACAACAACACTGCTTCTGTGGTCGGATTGTCAAAAATATTGCTAGTAAAAAAAGTTAGTTTACATTAATAATTAGTTAGCATACACACTTTGACAAGTCGACCACCGACAAAAAACACTATATGTTGACTTGACCCAATCTTTTAGTGAATTAGCCTTGATAGCAGCTTTAATAATGATGAAAGAAAACATTAAGGGGTTGCAACATACGATCCACCTAAATCTCTTGAAATATGAACATCTTTTTTATTTTCAGGAAATTTATATGAATTTTTATGAATATAATCGCCTTAGTATGAACGCCTTAACTCGTATATTAATTTTTACAAAAATGAATTTGTTTTGATAACATCCAAAGATAATTACATATACATAATTAATTTTAAAAATATATTTTTAAAAATTACATATGTACCTAATATTTATGACTTAACCTTCATAAGGTCTTCGGGTCAAATCTGACCCATTTTGAAAAAAAGTTATATTTTTTCTAAGAGTGAGTGACTTATCTTTTTTATATTTTATGACATTTATTTAATTTTAAATGCTAACTACTACGTTAGGTTATTAGAAAAAAATATTGGCGAAAAAAATATTAATAAAATTTTTTGCACGTAAGGTCTTTGGGTCATATTTGACCTGTAGAAAAACTCTTGAATTTTCGTTAGAAATTTACAGTTGTTATTTATTCTTTTCAAGTTTACTAATAATGAAGGTAAATGTGTATTTGGTATTGATTAGAATGAAATTGGCAACACCAAAAGTTCGCTTTTATTGGTTTATTGGTGAGCTGAGTTGTATAGATCAAATAATGAAAGTACAGACAGTTTGTGGGATGTTGTGGAAGGAAATCCTTTTTTTAGAGCAATCATGCCGTTGAACAGATTCAAAAATCTTTCGGGAGTACTAAGATTTAACAACAAGGATACTCGCAGTGAACGCCAAGTTTGCGCCAATTTGTGAGCTATAAAATATATGGGTTGATTAGCTATGTCTGGGATATACAAGCCAATAAATAGGTTTGAAATGTCACAGTATGACTGTAGGCAATTGTTTTACATCGTTCTAATTGGGACAAAAATTGCTAGAAAATCAAATTACTTTAGTAGGAACTATATGAGTGCCTCGGTAGGCTAGCTGGTAGCGAGCTAGTCTATCAGCGCCGAGGTTGCGGGTTCGATTCCCGCCAGATACTCTGGTTTCTTTCCTGCAGACAAGTATAGAGCTTCGCGGGATTAGCTTAGGAAATTAAAAAAAAAAAAAAAACAATTTAAAAAAAAAAACTGAAAAAAAACAAGATTGAATTGTCACCAGAGATTTTGGCAACTAAAGGCTATTATTAACGTCAGCTAAACATGGCTAGAAAAAAAAACTGTTTTGCCAAACGTCGACATTTCTTAGAAAATTTAGGTTTGCAACTTGCCGCGCCCTATATCAAGCCGCTAAAAACATTTTCCAAAGACTAATTTTCAAGAAACATTGCAAATAAGTACATGTAGTAGCTGAGCAGAAACTGCACCCGTCATCTTCAACAAAAACCTAGGAAAAAAATGTTTACCAGTTTAAAATAGGTCGTTGCCAATTATGTCACAATACAGGTACAACCACTTATGTTAAATGTACTGTTGTATTCACAATAAATGTTAACAATAAATACAGCTTCATTATACTAAATAAATCTAAAAATAAAATATCAACTTTTAAAACACACTTAATTGAAAAAAGTGAGTTTTTATATAAAATTTTCTATTTGGGTCAAATTTGGCCCGAAGACCGTTAACGTCAGCAAATTTGAAGACCTTATGAAGGTTAAATAAATATAAAAATTAATTTATACGAAATTATTTTCTTTACAATATTCATTTAAATCTATATATATAAAAATAAGTCCGTATATGTACGTCGCCGAACTACTCATAAGCGCGTCGTGCGATTTCAACCAAATACACTACGTAGGCAGTGGCCCATATATGGTTTATATGAAGTTTGGTTGAAATCCGATAACGCATGTGTGTGCGGTGCGTATGTGAAGTGAGTGTGTTTTTGCCGCAGGAAAACCAACTTTATTAAAAACAAGTGTGTTTCTTTTCTTATTTTGTGTTGTCGTGCGAAGCAGGCAACGGGCCCGCTAGTATGAAATAAAAATGTTATGTTAATTAATGTTAAATGTTAAAAATGAATTTTCAAATTTTTTTCAAAACGTATCTTCTTTGGAAAAAGTGTATCTTTTTGGAAACTAAAATGTATCTTTCTCGAAATTTCACTGGCAACACTGGTGTAGACTAAATTCTCTTGGTTTGTCGTCTGCCTTTCCCGTGGCCACGTTGGCCTTTCTGTCGAGCCGTCGTGTGTGTCGCGTCGCTATCACCGTGTGTGTTGTCGGTCCCGAGAGTGTCGTGTACGTCATTTGTGGTCTACGTAGTATTTAATCTGTCGATCATTGTAGTAGACTTTTAAGATTAAGAAGGATTGTAAGATTAAGAGAAATAAAGGTATTAAATATACGGTTTATAACGTTTTGTGAAAAGAGCGAGTCCGGTGTTTCATTTCTCTGGTCGTTTAAATAAATTTTTGTAACGAACCCTGGGAGCCGCGAGCTCTACCCCAGCATAAGGTGGAAAACACGTCGTTACAACATAAGCCGCTCGCATCCCAAAAAGTGACCAAAACTACCTGAAAGGAAAAGACATAAGCTTTCTTTTGAACAAAAAAAAAAAAAAAAAAACATTCCCGCTAAAAAAAAAAATAAAAAAAAGTTTTAAATTTAAAAAAAAAAATAAAAAAAATTTTTTAAAAAAAACAAAAAAAAATTTTTTCAAAAGATGGATCAAATAGCTATCGAAGCTACTTGGGACTTGTATGGCCAAATGTCAAATTTTGACCCCCACTAACTCAGAAACTTTTAGACCGATCTTGTTGAAAATTTGTGTCTAAACTACTATCCAATAGGACTAACCTTGGTGCAAATTTCATCCAAATCGGAAGACATCGATTTCAAAATTGGGTCACTTGACATGAAATCCCCCATATATATTCCATATTTGCAGTATTTTTATGGTATGTCTAACACAACAAACACATTTTGAAAAATATACAACTTCATATAAGGGACTAAAAGCACAAGGGGCATCGATCTAAAGAAATTCAAACGTCCGGCTGGCTGGCTATGTAAACCAGGGTTTAAAATGCTATCGCCATATTAGCAAAAGCAGCCAAATTTTGTCATTTTCTTAATTAAAAAAAATCAAAATTGAAAAGTTCTACTGCTAAAATAGCCCACACTTTTCAAAAGCAGCTGCAACTTGCTTTTTTAACAATGGCAAAATTTTTTTATTTAAACAAGCTCAAAAAGCAACGGCAATCACTTTTATGTTGTAGGAAAAAGAATGAAACAAACAGCTTCTGTCTGTTAGCCGCCAAATCAAAAACCAATGTATGCTAATAGACGCAAAATCGAAGATAATAGCAGCACAAAAGGTTGCTAAAAGTCACACTATTGCTGAGAAATAACTTACGACGACAAGTGATATTTTTGATGCCAGACAAACACAACAAGATTTTTTTTTTTTCTATACAATGTAGGAATCAAATAAACGTCACAATTTGTGTGTTTTACCTTTTCCAAGCGGAAACGGTATTTGTATGGAAAGTAAAACAAATTTTTGTACAAGCTGTCAAGTTGTACACTGATCAGTATTTTATCGTTGTAATCTGTAATCGTCGCCTGCTTTTTTTTTTATTGAACCGGCTTTTTGTTATTACCAGTCAGAGAAGATTTTTTTTTCTTTGAGCTTTAAATTTTTTTTGTTTTGTCTTTTTTAACTTGCTCTTCTTTTAGGAAAAAGGAAAAAAGCAAAAGGCGAAATAATCATATTTAAATTTTGCTATAAATCTATATATAAATCGGCTAAGGAAAAACAGTTAAGAACACGTTCCTCTTTTGTATGTCAAACGATTTGAAAAAAACACACAACATTTGAAAGATATTTACTTACAGAAGTGCACAATATATATTTTATTAAAATCTGTTCAATATTTTCAGAGTAATAAGCGTTTAAATAAGCTACTAACACATACATATGTACAAAATACAACATTGGTTTTTTCAATTATCAAATAATAACAAAATAGGGTGCTCGATTATTCGGCATTTTTAGGAAAACGGTTTTCGAATATAACGACTATATAAATACGGGAAATTAAATTTCTTTATTTTACTTTCTGTGCTGCATGTGGTGATTTATTTAACTGAGAAACATAATATTATAGGTGCAGGGTCCTGAGTGAATTAAAACCTATAAAATGAAAAATTAATAAGGACATGTAAGGGGAGATTTTTGGTACTTTTTCGTTCAACATCTGGTTTTTTGATTCATTTTCGTTAATATTAGAATAGAAAAAAAAAATTAAAATGCAATGTCCTGAGTGGAATACAATTAACAAAGGAGATTTTATGATACTCTTTTGTTTTTCAATTGATATTTTCTGATATTTTTAATAGTAGAGGATAGAATATGAACCAGAGGTTGGTCCCTTGCCAAATCGATCCACTGAGATGGAAAAAAATGAATGCTCAAAACATGTAAATTCGTATATATGTACTTAGATGTAGTATCTTCATATGAACCTAAAAATGTATGGTCGAATTTTGACCATTAGGCGAACACTCGTAAATATAAATATGTAAATAAATAATTTTTTCCAAAAGATATTTGTAACCAAAAAATTACTTAGGTTATCAATAACCAAAAAAATAAATTTTACTTTAATTGATTACCACAACCAAAATAAAATATATATAACGATAATGGTTAAAGGTTCGCAATTGAAAATTGAGTTCATCCGAACTTACTACTACTTTTATACTTAAAACCTACTTTTATTTTTTCGTTGAAAAATAATTTTTAACTGTGGAGTTAAGATCGTTTATTCTAGATCACCATAGGTTCTTAGAGACGAACCTATTGGTATAAGACAGTATATGTCTCCGCTGACTCTAATATGAAGAGTTTTCAAGCTAAAATTATATGGATCACTCTTATTAACGGTACCTGCCATTTACCCTTAAGTAAAATCTATTCATATAAAGGGTGTCTGGTGGCAAAATTATATTTTTAATGCGATTTTTTCAAAAAGTAATAAACGGTGCGGAGGGAGGTTGGCGCCGTTGGAATTATCGATTGGGAGGATTTGTTAGTCACAGTAGTCGAGTGAACATCGCGCGTTCGCTTAGGAGACATTTTTTAAGGGCAATGATTCTTACGTAATTGCTCGTCGACAATTTTGTTCAAAGTTAATTTTCACTTAAATAGCCACGTCAACACACAAATCTACCATTACTGGTCTCCAAGAACCTCCAACCCTCGATTGAAACATCAAATACCTTTACATGAGAAAATTGGGTAATTTTTTTAAATTCTCGAAAAACAAGGCTCCGTTTTGAACAGTGTGTTCAAGTCGACAAATGACATGTGGATGACATATTCTTTAAAATATAAAATCCATTTCCATTGCATTTCCATTTTAACGTTCAATGCTTTTAATAAAACTTTGTGTCAATTATTACATTTTTTATTTAAGTTTGAAATTATAAATCTGCTATCAGATACCCCGGAATTTTTTTTAATTAAATAAAATGTATAAAACATTTATTTTTATTTATTTTTTTAAAGCATTATGTAATGGTTAATTGTTTTGCTTTGTTGTTTTTGTCATTAAAAAAATGTTTTATTGTGTTTTAAACAGTAATTTTAATTTGCCGTTTTTTCATAATTTGATTTCCGATTTGTTTTTGAAAATATGCCGATTTTTTACTAAAACCATCTGGCACCCCTGGTTGAGATCTTATACAAGTTTTTATAAACTCTCTTATTTTCATCAACTCGCCAACAATATTTTAGCATACAACAGATAACCACAGATATTGTAGAAATACTTATGGTGACAACAGATATTTGTAAGCAAAATAAAAATGTTATGACACACTCAATCCAAAACCATAAGCATCTGTTTTTGTTTTTAAGATATGGTGAGTGGGCAAAAGCAAAACCATACAATATCAGTTACACTAATTCTCTCATTTATATCAGTAGTAACAGATAAATATCTGGTGTATCTGTTTTAACAATACTTACTGATACACTCGTGCAGGTCTTTATTGCGTAGGTATTTAAACTTTTGTCCTCGTTATTTTTTGGTTTTTTTTTTTTTTTTAATTACTGCTATGTATACAATTAAATCAATATTTTTTTTTAAGTTTTATATTATCAACGAAGAGAAACAAAACTGCTACCGCATATTTTCGGAAAAACTTTAGTTTTCCTTAAACTGAAAATTTTAAGTGTGTATTTAAACTTGAGTCTCTGACTGTACATAATGATAATGGATTTCATTAGGCTTACAACTTACATACATACCATAGATGGAAGTAGTGCACTCATTTTGCAGTTTCAACTCACACTAAGTGATAGTGCAAAAATATTGCAATCATTTTGTTGATGTTGAGTGATAAATTGAAAATTTGCAGCCTCACTAAACATGACTGATAGTGATGTTAAAAAATTTTGCACTCAAAAAAAATAGTTTGATTTAAAAAAAGCAATCATCAGCTTATTGCAACTTTTTTCTTCTTCACTCAATTGAGTGCAACTTAAATTGTTGCACTAAATTTAAAATTAAAAACTTGTTTTTTTCATGATAAAAGCCAATTATTATACCGTTATTGAAAAAATTTCATTTTGTTTAATGTTTTTTACTTATGCATATCCTCAAAAGAAATCAAAAACCATGCACATACAAAGTTACATTTTTTTAATTTTAGTGAGACAATATTTGTATGCAGCTTTTTTGATTGCATGTCCAAATTTTGCAATATTTGATTTGAATGCAGATTTTTGCATTCAAATCTGCGTTTAGTGAAAGTGAAAAAATTTGCAATATCACTCAAAATTTTTTAGTGGTAGTTAAAAAATAACAATCATCACTAAAGCTGGTAAAAAAGAGTGCAAACTAATTTCTTTGCAGTTTTATTTAGTGATAGTGCAATGCTGATTTAAATTAACATTTAGTGCACTACCCCCAACTATGATACATACTTATGTAGGTACTTCGTTCAAGAATATTCTAGAACATAACTTTGCATATTTTCCAAAAAGAATTACATACATACTATGTATGTATATAAAAACAGTACAATGGGTAATACCAGCTTTATTATCCCAGTCCTTAAAGTTCCATTAGTTTTAAAAAAAAATTATTTAAAATCGCGATTTTGTTACCAACTTACCTTAAATTTATTAATTCACCATCAGCTTTATCAACCGGAAGTTCTTTTCCCAGGGAAGAACTTGTGCCAGCAAACCTGTTACAACAACAATAAAAAAAATCATAATGGGGCCTTAAAACAGCAGCAACACTGCTTTTTTAACAATTTTTTTACTTTGTTTGTTTAACACTTTAACATTGAATTTTTTAAAAACTTTTATTATTAAAATAAAAAACTGCTGTTACTTTACTCTGTTATTCAATATATTAACACAATCACATTTTTATTAAACATAAAAGCTATTTTTCAAAAATGTTCCATCTAATAACCAGCTACGCAAATAATTTCGACAAACTTTATTGTATTAATGCTGCCAGATGGCTATTATAGCGTATAAATGTAAAAAAGATAAGAACATTGTTGAATTTAAAAACGTTTTTCAACACTGATATTAATAAGCAAACAAAATTGTTGTTTATATTTTATTATACAAATGTATTCAAAAACAAATAGAAGAAGTACCTAGTAGTTGATGTATGTAATTAAGCATTTTTTTCAAACTCTTACAAAATATTTAAAATTGATGAATGAAAATCTACATTAAAATACATAATTTCAAGCTTAAGTCTAGCTTACCAGCGCAGCTTCAAATAAAAAAAGTAAATAGGGTAATAGAAAATTGAAAAATAAGAAGAAAAATGCGGAGAAGCTTTATTTAGCGAAGCCGGTGTTTGTTATTCCATAGAGGAGAAAATCCTTGCGACCGGCCGAATGCCGGCTAAGTGAAGAAACTTTATTTTGCATTTCCAGAAAGATATGTTCAAGTGATAACAATATTGGGCATATGAAAATCCATAACTCGGAAATTATGCTTTTCCAAGAATTTTGCTATATAATTTTCTCTTCTTTTCTTTCAATTTTCTATTACCCTATGTACTTTTTTATATGGAGCTGCGTTGGTAAACTAGACTTGTTCCTAATTTTGTAACGGGTTTGCAAATTTTAGAAATCTGAGCAAACAGGAAAAAGTGCTTAGATCTATTTATTTTTAGTTTAGTTGGAGAGAAATTTGTTAGCTTCAAAGGGGTATTTTTGAAAATTTATTTATGGGGGGTGTGCTGGAAATCGCAAACGCAAAACGCAAGAATTTGGAGGCTGTTTTTAAAACACTTTTAATCTAATTTTTATAATTTTTGTTAAAAAATTCTGTTTAATAGAGAAATGTTTGTAGAATATTTGTCATAAAATTATTTTATTACAGAAATCTTACTAAAAAACGACTTTTAAAATTCTTGCGTTTTGCGTTTGCGATTTCCAGCACACCCCTGTATATCCTAATAAAATTATCACTTTACATCGGTTATAGGTTTTTTATGTTTTTATTCCTCAATATTGCTAAGACTACAGAGCGGAAGTAAACTTAAGTTTTTATATGAATTGATATTGCACATTAAAAAAAGATAAGCCAAAAGTCATTTTGCTAAAACTTCCTGAAAATCGTAACAAATAAGTGAAACTTTGCTCATGGGCACTTTTTAACGTAAACATCTCAAAGGTGTCATAAGCTAAAATTTAACTTAAGTCAACTTGGGCACTTTTTTATTTTTACCATTGAAATATCTCCCAAAAGTTTAGCGTTTTTCTATACGAATTGAAATAGAGTTTTTGATTAATTTTTTTCGTGTTATTAAACTACAAGTTCACGCTAATTTTTAGATCTCTATCAAATTGAGGAGCCGCAGAACAAAACGTACTTTTTCGCATTTTTTGACAAATTGGTTTTTTGATATTTTTATAATATTTGGGTTAAAATCTTTAAGGAAACATCTTGTTAGCATATTTTTTTTCTTTTTTTTACCAAGAAAATGGGTTCTAAAAAAATTGGTGCATAACAAAACGTACTTTTTTCATTTTTTTTCAAAACGTGCTTTTTTCATTGTTTTTGCCATTTCTTCGTGAAGTTGTTTTAATAACAAATCATTTTTTAATAGTCTTAATTTGTTTGACGTTTATTTATGTCGTTACATTTTCGTTAAAATAAACTGTTAAATAATGGTGACTATTCTTGAAAACGCGTCGAAAAAGTGAAAATTTTCAGTAAAACAAAAACAAAGTTAAAGAAATTGTTTTTGGTTTGTCATACAATTTACCGTTTTTTAAAGAGAAAGAAACGAGTCAAAATTCTCACGTTTATTTAATTTTCGAAATGTATGATAAACAAAAACTATTTTTTAAACTTTACTTTTGTTTTAATGTACATTTGTAAATATTTGTTCGACGAGTTTTCAAGAATAGCCTCCAATAATTGCAATAATTTAACTATTGTTTGGTGAATGAGTGTTATGAAAACAATAATTAATACAATAGTATAATTAAACATGGAATAATTACAAGAATCTGTAGAAAATTTAAATATTTTTTTAAACAAAACGTACTTTTTTCATTTTTTTTTAGCAAAACGTACTTTTTTCGATATAAAATTGGTTTGATATAAAATATCCTTGACATTTAATGTGTTGACTAACGGCAGTTTGATTCATCTTTTGGTAAGCAAAAAACTTGTTTCCATTTTTAGGTTCATACAGTTTTTTAAGGGGACGAAAAAAATAAACCTCAATTACCCAAAAATTTTAAATATGTGAAAAAGTACGTTTTGTTCTGCGGCTCCTCAAATACATTCATATGTATTTATCAACTTACATACATAAACGTGATACTATGTTTTTCGTTTCAATTTAAGGGGTGTTGTTTAAACAAGTATGTACTTTTCATTTTCTCATTTAATTTCATGTTAATTAAATAACGAAAATATTAATTTGGTTAATTTAAAACAATAATAACTAAGTTAAATAATTGAGGTTTATATATTTCTAATGCCAAATATGGGTGATTGTCTTATAAGCTCGTCTAGTTTTGTTTGAAATAAATCCGAAGTTACTGGTGTACCAGGTGTCCACAGAGGATCTCTTACCACATATTCCACCCATATTTTACTATATATTTGATGCAATAGTTCCTTAACATTTGTTGCATTAACATCAGTATTTAAAACAAACCTATAGCACAAAATTCGCTTTATTTATTGTTAATTATAAGGAATGTTGTTCACTTACTTTAAACCTGAAGGTGTCTCAAAGTAATGCAAGGTATATTTATTGGTTTTATAGAACAAAAATCCCTCCCGGGGATCATGGGGTGAAATTTTGCTAACAAATGATTTGATGGAGGACAACATGCCATATGTGAGTTTGGCTTCCTATAAAGAATTAATGAACATAAAATATAAGAACTGAAAATTACTTATTGCTTTCAACATTTTATAACTTTTGCTTACCTCCTCTTGAGTTAACCCCGATTTCTTGGTGCGATTCCATTCGGCATAGTACATTAATGTGCCAAGTTTATCAAATATATACAAATTAAATATTTTCATAATAAACTTTAGTACAAGTTTAGTAAAACAAAAAATTATTTTACGTTTTAACAAGATTTGGAATGTTAGAATTTATCTTTGTTTATAAAACAAACTGTACAGCTGTTATTAAATAAGTTTGCCAGACTGCTAATTTATAATTTAGTAGCGCTTTTAAAAATACAGCTAGTGCTTTTGGAAATATAATTAATAATTTGTTGAAATATATATACTAAATGAAGTTTAACATCGAAATTATTTTATTAAAAATTATTCTTATAGTTTGTATTTACAATTTTGCTATCTATATATCATTTTGTAAGAAATATACCTATATTTATATTATTAATACTACTCCTCTTTTACAGCTCTGTTAATTTTCTAATTAGAATTATGAACCAGAGTTGTTACATTATGTTCAATTTTGACAGCTGAATGCTTTTTGTGCAATTGTGCATTCGGCTGCATTGCTTTTTCTTTTGTTTTCTTTTGCAAAACAAAAAAAAGGGGGTTTTGTGTATAAACAATATAATTTTCAACTTGTAGATAGATAGAACTATAAAAAAAAGTAAATCGCATTAACAATCTTAAATAAAATTTAAGCAATAGTAACCATCAATATGGCGACTTTGGAGAGGCCGAAGAAAAATGTAAGAAAAGTAAAACTTTTTTAATTTTTATTTACTCTATACATAACTTATTTATTCAAGAAAATTAAAAAATCCGCAATAAAAGTAACTAAGGTAAATCTAAAAGTCGAAGAAGATTCCGAACATGATTTAGAAAATTTTGTTATTAACAAAGAAGAGCCATCCACTTCTGCTGCATGCAGCGAAGTCTCAAAACTCACAACTCCTACTATCGGCAATATAAATGACTTCGTGGCTGCAGCGTCTGCCACCAAAGATAAAATAGTGACTCAAGAATGCTTTATAGCATCGGGCTATAAAGAAAAAGAGCAAGAAACTGTAGAACAACTAGATAAGGAGGAAATTAAGCAAAGTGAAACTAAATCTGAGTATACTGCAAATGATGAAGCTACAGCACCCTCGGCACCACCTTGTCTGACTGACATACAAACTCCCACAACCATAATTTCAACAAACCTAGTACAATATCCGAATATACAACATTTTCAATACGAAGAGACGGCCCCAGAAATTCTTTACAGCCCTACTAAATCACGTACTTCCGCTTTTCGTTTATCATCCACCAAGCTGCAACCTTTGACCCAAGAAGAACTTAATCAATATTATTATTGTGCAGACTTAGTAGTTGTGCAACAGTTTGAAATGGAATTCCTTATGAATTCTCTTTTGGAGACTTATGAAAATGATCCATTATATGCAGCTCTACAAGAATACTACCACATGCAAAGTAAGCTAACAATGAATCTACATGATGTTAAGAAGTTTCGCAAAGAAGCTGAGGCAGCCCAAGAACACATATGGATAGAAGTTCCCGTTACGAAGAAATTTTATGAAAAATGTGGTGATAATATAGAATTAGAAGAGTCTGTTACATACAAGTGAGTTAGTAATGACAAAATATTTAATTTCGTTTTGTTGAATATTATATTTTTACAGTATTAAAATAGTTGATGGCAAAAATTTAGAAGCTGCTTCGTCCGCTTTAACTGTTCTTTTTGATATTATATCAAATACATATACCAGCAATTTGATTACAACAAAAATTATCAAAATTAGGGTAAGTTTTATTGCAATTTTTGTCTAACTATAAGTTAAATAATTATCAAGTAAAAAGAAAACTATTCAAAATTTAAAAGTAAGTAACTTCAAATTTTTGATTTTTTTAAAAAAGATATGACTAGGTATATTGCAATAAAGCATCGATATGTTTAGCCCTTTCCTTTTACATGCATGACTTGTTCACGAATACAGATGTTTTAATGATTTGTTCAAACTTTATCGTAGTTTATGGACCTTTTAAAACCAGTACTAATATTCCTTTTGCTTATGGCATGTTTTATTTGGGTTTAATTTGTGCTTAAATCTCTTTAAAAGTAGATCAAAAATTAATATTATTTTCCTTTCAGCTGAATATAATGTGTATCATAATTCCTATTTATTTATTTATTTATTTATTAGTTATCATAACTTATAAAAACATTAGGATAACTTATTAGAGCAATGGCTACTAAGGCCTTTAGCTAGATATGTTACAGAATAAATTATAAAACTATAATTAATCTAAATAATATTTACAAAATTTATACACTTAGGTGATATACATATGATACACAATTGAAAATTAATTTTTTTTTCCTATATTTCCTATATTTTGCAGATCGATCAAATAATAGATGAATTAATCTACTATCCTGCAACTGATTTCAAAGGACCTTTAAAATTGCAATCCCAACTTGACAGTAATGCGTTGGCCGTTATCGCTCAAATACGTAGAGGTTTAAGCATACTTTTTCATTTCTCTAGAAAACTATCCCCCAATAAGGTAATTAAACTAAAACCCTATACACTTTTTGCATATTTTAGTTAAAATCTAAAAATTTTAGGATTTTGATAAAGATTTAAAGTTTTGGTTTAAAAAACTGGTATCACTGCACTTGCGTCTGGCAACGAAAGAAGATCATTGGTTTTTACTTTTCAATATCTTACGTTGTCCCAGTGGGGTAGGTAACTGGGCAAGTGAGTTTGTACAAATACCCGACAATCGGCCTGAAATAAAAACAAAACATACAAATGAATTACCTTTACAGTTAAATTCACCGGAAATAAATCATTGTATGTCGGTGCTACACGTACTTACCATGCCCATTAAAAAACGCAATGAATATTTAAAACAATTCACTCAGGTAAGTTATAAAGAATTTTTGTTAGTATTTCAAATAATTGAAAGAAAGTCTCAAAAGGAAATAACCGATCCAGTGACAGAGGAACGTTGGATTTTGGTAGACTCAGATGGTGAAGATAGCCATACACCTGCTGGTGAATGTGCTGGCTTGAAGGAAAGTGATTTAATTGCCCTGCTCAATCAAATTCCCTTTGAGGCATTGTTTAGGTTAAATTTCATTTGACATTTGTATCACTTATATTTAAAAAAATATAATTTACAATTCTCATAATAGATCGGCTTTGGTTATAGAAAAATTTTTGGATGATTATATCATTGAAGCGGATTTAATAACAGCTGACAAAATGCTTCAGGTTTTGGCTTTCTTTTCTCAACTTTTAACGCTTTTTGGTGAAGGCATGTTGACTTATAACAAAGAACGTTATAAACAATTGGCCAAACGTTTGGGACGTTTAATGAGACATTCTCTGCAATATGTTTCGGATTATCATGAGTTGTATAAGTAATACTTTTTGTATTCTTAAAAAGAAAAAAATATTATTCAATACTTTTTGTTTTTGTAGACAAAATAATATTTCTAAAGATTTGGTTGTTACAGAGCGTATCGCTTTAGAAAATAATTGTTTACTTTTAAAAGCTTGCAGCTATATCTATAGAACTCGTAATTTAGCCACCTGGCAATATTTTTCTTCATTGCCATTTTCTTCAATGGATACAAGTACGATTTGGCAAATATTTTATTATTTGAATGTTGGATTTGCTGCAAATCTTACAACATCAGAAGAAGGTAGAATGTTTTATAAATTATTTTTTAAAAAATAAAATTTTAAATTTTAAGTTTTAAGAAAAAAAAACATATTCTAGAAAATCTTGGAAGTTGTTCTAAAAAAATAAATGTTATATAAATAAAATCTTTTTTAGACTACAAGGATCTTTTAAGTGCTTCAGACTTTTGGGCTAAATTTAATGTGGCCAATGCTGATTCATCTGATGAAGATTTATACTATTTGTTACAAGCTTTCTTCGAAATGGCCAATGATAGAGATAAAAACAAAGACTGGGATTTAATAAAAAGCATTTTTCTTCATATTTTTGATGTAAGTTTTAATAGCATTGCGTTCAAACATTTATGATAAACTAATTATCTTTTTCAGATTGGCTTTATCCATCATGATACACGTGACGTTTGCTATAAGACTGCGCGAGATATGTTGGTCAACTTAACTTTAGCCTACGAAGATTTAATATCTTGTTTGTTGACGCAATTAAAAGTACGTTTTAATGAATGTGAAAATATAAAATATCTATTCAAATCATTACCTTTGGAGAATTGGAAACCGAATATGGAAAGTTTTGAAACACTTTCCAATTGGCTGCTGCATTTTGATTTTAAAACAAATCAAAATATGCTTGCACGCCTTATTATTAGTCATTTAAATTGGTCGTTTGATTCAGATGGCCGTTTATTTTTGCCCCACAACATACACGTTCGCATGGCCTGCCTCATATCGGAAACTTTAACAAAACATGCTCCTGAAGTGCTAGGTCTATCAGGAATTTCAGAAAGTGTACGCCAAGTTTCAAGTTTTATTGATTTTAGTCAATCTACTAAGGAACAATTTAGTTCTTGGTGTTGGAATATTGTTTCGATTTTACGTCTCCACGTAATGGATCAAAATGTAGAACAAATTAAACTAACACTACGTAATCCTGCAGAAGCTTTAATGTTTGTTTCGGAATTAGAACGCATCGATTTGATTTACCAAGGAGTTACTGAAAATAGACCATTGGCTTTATATGTAGCCATATTAGTGTCTTTACATGGCCATTCAATACCTTTAATATGTCAAAAGGGGTTTGACTTGATGCAACGTTTGCTAAGCGATCATCGACATGCTGCTGTGATAAGAAGTTTGGAGTTGGTAGTGCCCTTATTCTTGGAAACGCCCGAAACATTGGGAAACTCGGAGGGGTAAGTAGGATTTGTTTTTAAAATATTTTTTTTTTTATTATATTTTTTAAATGCTTTGTTGCAGTTTTCATGGTATTCTTAACACTTTATTAAATGCTGATAAAACCTATTTGAAGATGGCAAAAGATATGGTCTATCCAAATACAGTTGGTCCTGTTTTAGAACTATTGGACAACATGATACACCATCAAATTACATCTTATACAAAGTATGTTATAGCAAATTTATACTACAATCATAAAAAGACTGCAATATTTATTTAAAATTGGGTATATAGTTGGGATTTTTTTAGATAAATTTTTTGCAACGTACAAAAAGAGAAATATACTTCTTAATATGTATTATTAAAAATACCCACTTTTTAAACTATTACATTTACACATATAATATAAATCAATGACAGACAGTTCTACGTAAATAACTCTTATGTAACCCTTAATTCCTTGCCAAATTTTTAATTGACATTGTATTTGTTGTTCTGGGCGCGGTGAATCAGCTCGCGTGTCTTTGTCGTTTGTTAAAGGTAAACAGATTGATTTTGTTTTGCATTAGCTAATGGTTTGGCGTCGTATAACTGTACCAAGTTACAGCTTTGCGGTTTTCAACATTAACCATATGCAATTGTTGAAACCTTACATTTTTGACTTGTTTGTTTGGAGGAGAACCGCAAATAGCTCGAATTTGACTAGGGGAAGAACCAGGCGATCTGCTAGTGGAGCACCGGTACATCGGACTCTGAAAGTTGTCGCCTTTTTATACAAAGGCTATGGTCGACCGATGACTTGTGAATGAGGCTCTTAAATTGCGTGATACCCTGGCAGCATGACTATAAATAGTGACCCAAAAAAATTTTAGTTTTCAGTCAAAATCAAAAAACGAATTGCTCTTTTTCTAATTTCTGTAGTTATGGCCTTTCTTCACCTTTAAATCTTATCAACATCTGGCTACATTGCTTGACTGCTTTGCCTAATTGGCAAAATACTTATGTTGTATATTTATTGGACAAAATTCTTCGGGTTGCATACCAATTTCCTGAAGCTCATAAGCAATGTCTGGAATTTTTCAATAACTACTACAGAGATTGTACGGACTGGAAGGGAGTAAATAAAATGTCTACGCTTAAAGGATTTTTTGGTGGCAATCTTTCAAAGGTACCCGCCATTTCACCCTATCAACCTTGGTTAGCTTTAGTATTGCTTGAAATTGAATTCAAAACCCAAGATTCATATATATGGACTGAACTATTAAGACAGATAGATGCAGCAGGTACAAGGCCAAATATAGATACAGTCTTAAAGGTAAAAATTTTCCTTATTCTTTAATATTTTTTTTATTACTTTTTATAACATTTCTATTCAATCATAGAAAACACTATCACTAGCGAAGAAACCTACTTATCCAGCCCAAATGTTGGTATTATATAAATATGCTAATTTAATAGCAAATATGGATATTAATCATGCGCTCTTTCCCATAATAAATCAAAAATTTTTTGAATTGTATTTATCTCGCATACCCCTACATTATGATGAACATAGTTTTCAACAAGTGTATGGAGTTTCAGATAAATTTTATGATTTTAATATCACCATAATGAAAAAAGTCAAAATTCAACTTAAGGCGGCCGAAACACTTTACGAAAATGAAGCTACCAAACAGGCTCAAGATAATAGTCTCTGTTATTGGTATACCAATTGTGCTAAGTATGAGTTTGATATACGAATTTTTTTTTTTTTTTTTTTTTTTTTGTACATGTTTTATATTTCAATAATATTTCAGAATTATGAAAACCTATGCCTTGTGGCTAGAAGATACAAGCATGAATAAAATGTCAAACGAGCAAACCAATTATCCACCACAATTTAATAATGAAAAACTGAAGGAAATTTTTAATGGCAATACGGTAAGTAATTTTATTTATAAAATAAAATTAGATTAACTTCTTATGATTAAAGATTAATAACACCTGTATTCATAAAAATATTTTCAATTTAACAAAGGTTTACAAAACAAATGTTCTAGTTTAAATTTCCTAAAAAAAAACGTTTGTTAAATTAAATAATTGTTTATGAACACAGGCATAAATTAGTATCGAGAATTTCCATTTAAATTATTTTCTTTGTATTTTTCTTTGTGCCTTTTTAGAGTCATTGGACTGAATTCTTATATCTTCCCTCTATACGTAAAGAACAACGTTATCAAGCCGACCAGTGGGCTCGCAAGTGTTTCCGTTTCAAAACAAACTCAAATTTACGTTCTCCTCTACAACAAAAAGCTAAAGCTACTCCTATACAACGCATTAAGTTTCACTTAAGTTCTTATGATACACAGTTACCGCCACCACAATATGTTAAACCAGCTCTCATGCTGCAAGTAGATATTACTCAGCATTCGCTGAAGGAATTAAAAGAAAAGCTTAGAGTTTTAACCGGTACAGCAACGTAAGTTATTATCTTTTTTATTCCCGTAATTGTGTCAATAAAATAAATCTTTTGATTGAGTCGAGAAGTTAGAAAGTATATTTTAAAATATTCTGTAGGATACTCCTAGACGGGTCAAATGTATGACCAACCCCAATTTTTCATCTTTATCACTTATATCTAACATACCTACTCGCTATCTCTATTCCTTAAGGAGGCTCCTATACAAAATTTTCAATACAGACTAGGAATATATTGCAGAAGTTCCATAATTGCCCAGGGGTCGCCCATAGGTGGATAAAATGTATGACCAATCTCCATTAGTTTTTCGTCCTTAACATTTCCTCAAAACATACTTGTACTTTATTCCTTAGCGGGGCTCCCGTACAAATATGGTGTTTTATGCGCATGTTTGAAGTATTAGTTTGGACCTTTTTTCTGCTCACAATCAAGTATTTCGTCTTCTTAATGTGCATTTTTAACCCATATATCTCGCTAGTTTTCGTAAGTGCATCTTCTAATTTCTATAATCGGTACAAGCTGCTTGCTAGTAATGTAGCGTCATCGGCATATCGTATGTTATTTATAAATGTATTGTTTATCCTTATACCGATTTTATTTCCACTAAGTGATTCTCAAAATTTTTTCTCCGAGTATAAATTAAATAAAAGAGGTAATAATATACACCCTTGTCTTACTCCCTTTGAAATTGGAACATTGTCAGTCAGTTCACCATCAACTTGAATGTTTGATATCTGTTTCCATTATAGGTTTTGATTTGAGTTTTTTTTCCCCGGACTTTTTCGATCGGGAAAGCGGGAAATTTTTTTAAATTTCCCGGGATCCCGGGATCCCGCTCCATATAAATAATACAAAGTAAATTTTGTTATTAATTAATGAAAAAAACGTAATGGAACTTGTTTACAAAGAAAGTAAAAGAATTTATTCCCTATTATTATGCTTTTATTCAGTATTATTATGCTCTGGATACAAGATAAAAAGATAACATTAACATAAATTAATTCATAAAACAATAATAAAAACAAAATAAAAATTAAGGTACTCAAGATATGAGATCAAAAAGTAATTAATAAAATAGATAAAATATTTTAAAGAAATATATAACATTTTTTAACGGCTTAGGAAATAACTTTCTGACACAATCAAAGCGCTTAGTAACTCGTCAAAAAGTATATTCCTGATTTTATTTACTAATTATCATGCTTCCGAAAAATTTCGTTAATTTTTTACCGAGGTTGGACAAATAGTTAAAAGTGCACCGTTGTAGCATGCTTCGGATTCACAATCAGAAGCAATTTTTTCTTTTTTATAAACAACGTATATATCAGTCAAATGTATGTCAAGTAGGGTTTTTTCCCGGGATTTCCCGTCCCGGGAATTCCCGGGAATTTCAATTATTTTATTTCCCGTTTTCCCGGGATTTTTCTTGCGGGATCCCGGGAAATAAAAGATTCCTCATAATTTCAGAAAATAGATATTTATACTTTGCAATTTAGTTTTCTATTCTCTAAAAATTAGCATCTGTGGATGGGTTGTGGATTAGATCAATTACAAGAAGTGAGTACATACGTAAATCAATGTCTCCTGATGCAATAAATCTACTAAAAGCAGAATGGGCAGTGCAACAGTTGAGAATTATTTCATTTAGTGAAGTGAAGAGTTAATAAAGTACATTAATTCAAAATAAGATGCAGGCAGTAAAGTTTCATTGCCCATGAACAAGTCTTAAAAATAGGAGATACCTAAACATATCGCTCCTTTATTGCAACATAGTAATATCTACAAAAACAAACGATCTTGACAAAATGCGATTAAAGTTTTAAAAATGTACCGATTTAAAGATATATTTTGCTATAACTTCGGTTCAGTTTGAGATATGACTAAGATGCAATGAAGGAGCGATATGTTTATTAGGTGATAAACACAAATTTTCAATTTCAATTTGTGTTGGTTTATATACCCGTGAAGTGCGGGGTAACCGTAATAAAATAACATTTTGGAAACTCGTGTAAGATACTACAACATACAACTTGAAAAAGACATTGTCCTAAAGATTACAAATGGACCTATTGAAATGAAAAGGTTTGTAAGAAGCAGTCCGGTTGATGCTATTTTTGCATCAACCTTTACATACATTTGACTGATATAGACGTGGTTTATAAAAAAGAAAAAATTGCTTCTGATTGTGAATCCGAAGCATGCTATAACGGTGCACTTTTAACTATTTGTCCAACCTCGGTAAAAAATGAACGAAATTTTTCGGAAATATGATAATTAGTAAGTAAAATCAGGAATATACTTTTTGACGACTTACAAAGCGCTTTGAGTGTGTCAGAAAGTTATTTCCTAAGCCGTAAAAATATGTTATATATTTCTTTAAAATATTTTATCTATGTTATTAATTAAGTTTTTGATCTCATATCTTGAGTACCTTAATTTTTATTGTGTTCTTATTATTGTTTTATGAATTAAATTGTTATGTTTATGTTATCTTTTTATCTTGTATCCAGAGCATAATAATACTGAATAAAAGCATAAAAATAGGGAATAAAGGCGTGATATATTAATAATTCAAGTTCCTATTTCAATCTTCAATTAAATTCCCAGTAAAAACTTCGCCTACAAAATAATGTGTTGAGTAATCAGAAAAACATAAGAGCACTACTTACAATTATACTGAAAGAACCAATGAATTTTACAAGGGATTCCCAAAATGACCGCATTCAAAACACAAGTCATTATTTTTTTACTTTAATACATTCAGAAAAAAGGAGTTATAGAAGCTGTTATAGATGTAGTTATAGAAGAAAGCTGCTAAATAATGAGTTAAAGAAGCTATTCATTTTGAAAAAGTAAGCGAAGTTTTTACTGGATATTGAACCATTTATTGCATTTATTGCATTTTTTTTTAAATAAAATGTCACATTTTTTGTAGAAAAGAAAACACTATTAGTTTCTTTGTAAACAAGTTCCCTTACGTTTTTTTATAAAAGTTTTTTCATTTATTAATAACAAAATTTACTTTGTATTATTTATATGGAGCGGGATCCCGGGATCCCGGGAAATTTAAAAAAATTTCCCGCTTTCCCGGGAAACGAAAAAGTCCGGGAAAAAAAAAACTCTAATGTCAAGGTTTATGCAAAAAAGTCTCAACCGGACTGCTTCTTACAAACCTTATCATTTCAATAGATCCATTTGTAATCTTTAGGACAATGTGTTTTGCTAGTTGTATGTTGTAGTATCTTACACGAGTTTCCAAAATGTTATTTTATTTCGGTTTCCCCGCACTTCACGGGTATATAAACCAACACAAATTGAAATTGAAATTGAAAATTTGTGTTTATCACCTAATAAACATATCGCTCCTTCATTGCATCATAGTCATATCTCAAACTGAACCGAAGTTATAGCAAAATATATCTTTAAATCGGAACATTTGGAAAACTTTAATCGCATTTTGCCAAGATCGTTTGTTTTTGTAGATATGACTATGTTGCAATAAAGGAGCGATAGGTTTAGGTATCTCCTATTTTTAAGACTAGTTCATGGACAATGAAACTTAACTGCCTGCATCTTATTTTGAATTAATGTACTTTATTAACTCTTCACTTCACTAAATGTAATACTTATCAACTGTTGCACTGCCCATTCTGCTTTTATTAGATTTATTGCATCAGGAGACATTGATTTAAATACATGTACTCACTTCTTGTAATTGATCTAATCCACAACCCATCCACAGATGCTAGTTTTTAGAGAATAGAAAACTAAATTTCAAAGTATAAATAGCTATTTTCTGAAATTATGAGGAATTTTTTATTTCCCGGGATCCCGCAAGAAAAGTCCCGGGAAAATTCCCGTCCCGGGAATTCCCGGGAAAAAACCCTAGTTTTGATGCATCTTATATCACTTTCTTCCAGTCCAATAGAGATTAAAATTTCCATCAATTTGTGATGTTTAACCGTATCGAATTCTCTCTCGTAGTCAACGAAGCAGAGTAATACATCTATTTGAGGCTCTCGACATTTTTGGATTAATACTTGCACACTTAGTAGTGCCTCTCGTGTTCCCATGCCTTCTTTGAATCCAAATTGTGTCTCCCCTACATATGCCTCACATATTGGTTATATTCCTCTATGTATGATTTTTGACAATATTTACAAAGCATGACTCATTAGACTTATTTTTCTGTAATCACCGCATGTCCTCGCACTATTTTTCTTGGCTATTGTAATAAACGTCGATTTAAGCCTGTCTTGAGGATACTGTCCTGTCTCATAGATTTGGTTGAACAATCTCAATAATAGTTGGATATTATTTCCATCAAAAGGGTGGTGAAATTTTGAGGGCCGATTTTGATTTTGAATAAAACACAAATTGTTTAGGATAATATTGTCATTTCTATTTATTATGATAATATTAATATAGTTCAATTATGTATGGAACAAAATATCGGCCTAATGGCCGCCTAGACCTCGGCGGCACACCTCCATTCGATGGTCCAAATTTTCGATGACGCTGAGGCATAATTGAGGCTCTAGGCCGTTAATGTGCCGAATTATCTCATCGTTTAGCTTTTGAATTGTTGCTGGCTTATCGACGTACACCGTTTCTTTCAAATAAGCCCAAAGAAAGAGGTACAACGGTATTAAATCACATGATTTTGGCGGCCAATTGGCATCGCAACCACGTGAGATAATACGGCCATTGAATTTGTCGCGCAAAAGAGCCATTATTTCGTTAGCTGTGTGGCAAGTGGCACCGTCCTGTTGAAACCACATATCGTCCACATCCATATCTTCCAATTTGGGCCATAAAAAGTTCGTTATCATCTGACGATAGGGAACACCATTCACAGTAACTGCCTGACCGGACTCAATTTGGATAAAATACGGCTCGATGATACCGCCACTCTTTGTGGGCGCATTGGTTTTTGGGCAATCACTCTTGGATTATCGTTCACCCAAATGTGGCATTTTTTCTTATTGACGAATCCACTGAGTTGAAAATGTGCCTCATCACAAATCACGAAGTACACGATAGGCATTTTGATTTGAACGCCTATTTTCATAATAAGCCTGAATAACTTTAACGCATTGCTCGATTGTGTATCTTTCCATGGTTCAAATTGAGTTAGTCTGAAATTGAGAAATTTCAAATGAAATGCAGAAAAAAACTTTACGTTTCGGTGTTTCACCTTTAACATCAGCCCTTAAAATTTAACCACCCGTTATAAGTTTAAGAACTTTGGCACGTTTTTGATCTGGGCCCGTTGCCTTTTTTATTTCATCGATATAATTGCAGGTAATTGGCCTTCCTGTAAGATTGGTTGGGAAATTTTCTAATAAAGATCAACAACATTGTTGAATAACGAATTTAAAATTACAAAGGAATTTCTTAAAACTTGTGTACAGGGACCCGAAATAACTGTTATTATTTTTTAAATATCCAATAGGTTATGGAAAAAATAACTGAAAAAAATTGGTCCTGTAATAATAATTATAAATTACCCAGAAAATTATAGTTCTGCCATAAACATTATGAAAGATTATTATTTTTTTTGGTCTTTAATAACCGTTATGAAAGATTATTATTTTTTTTGGTCTTTGATAACCGTTATGAAAGATTATTAATTTTTTTGGTCTTTGGTAACCATTATGAAAGATTTTTATTCTTATTGGTCTTCTATAACCATTATAAAAGATTTTTATTTTTTGTGTCTTCTATAACCGCGCTACAGTTCGCAAATCTTAAGATATTTTTATAAAATTTCGCACGCTGACTTATATTTGCACAAGGACGAACTTTTTTTATGATTTTGGTAAGGATCCGCAAATTTTTTGATATCTTTCTCATATTTGGTAAATAGAAACCAATTATGCCACACAATCATGGTGCTGAGTTTAAATAAAATCGCTCCAGTTTTAGGCATATTTTCCCGATTTTTTTTTCTTTAATACAAGAAATTTCGCACTAAAATTGTATTTATATACCATTGAGTAGTCAGTGCTGTTGGTGTAGTAGCTAAGATGTGGACTCTGAAACCTATAGGACCCGGATTCGATTCCTGGCTCGAGCGACCAAAAAAAACCTTTTTCAAAAAGAAATAATTATTTCTTAAAATCCTCAACTATCGGTTTGCTTAAGCGAACTAATGAAAGTAATTTCTGTTCTAAAGCACTTCAAATCTTGCCGTTTGGATTCAGCATTGAACTGTAGGTCTCGTCATGTATTCTAAGAATATGCAACACACCTAATTACGCATGAGTAGAAGCGCAGTGGTATCGCAACGGACATTCAGTGTCTATGTGAGCTGGCGAATAAAGTCGGCTGCCACCTCTACCTAACCGAAAATACCATTAAGTAGGCTTGTTTGACTATTTTGAACCCAAGTCGACTTCGGAACCATACAAATTTCGGACCCAAATAGGTGTATAATATTATGTGGTCGGTCTTGACCGACTATAACTTTCTTACTTATTATTATTATTATTGTTTTTTTTTTCTTACATAGTCATTATAAGTAACCAAATTAACCAATTGAAACGTAACAAACTGTATGAAACTATAGCTTTGAAAATGAAAAAGTGGAACATTTAGAGATATATCTACATATGTATTTCTTTAAAAATTTAATTTTACAAACATTAATGAACGCAATGTTCGCTCAGATAAGTTGCAGCATAAGTCACTGAGTATAATTTTCAGAGCAGAAAAAAAGTTCGTCCTTGTGCAAATATAAGTCAGTGTGCGAAATTTTATAAAAATATCTTAAGATTTGCGAACTGTAGCGTGGTTATAGAAGACCGAAAAAAATAAAAATCTTTTGTAATGGTTACGGAAGACCAAAAAAATTAAAATCTTTAATAATGGTTATAGATGACCAAAAAAAATAAAAGTCTTTTGTAATGGTTACTGAAGACCAAAAAAAATTAAAATCTTTTGTAATGGTTATGGAAGCCCAAAAAAAACAAAAACAAACTATAACGGTTATCAAAGACCAAAAAAATATTGGTTATTTGTAACAATTATTCAGAGAGAAGGTTTTAAAAATTCGTGATTAATTATTATTTCAGGATTTTTTCAAATATTGGTTATAACTGTTATGTCCCTGCTTGTGTATATAATATACACCTATTTTGTATATTAATGAATTAATTTTTTTTTTTTTTTGTTTTTGTTTAATTTTTACTTATAGCAAATTTCACTTTAAAACCTCTGAACTGAACGCTATTAATCGCAATTATATGGACAATATTGTAAATCTTTATAAAATGGTGCCTTATGAAGAAATAAGATTTAAAAATTGTAATTCGTTGCTTTTCAATCGTCAGTGCAGAAATCCAGCACGAATTAAAACCACCTTAGAAAATATACGTAAGGATGCAAAGGTACAAGAAAAAATTACTTCGTATCGAGAAAGACACGATAAAATTGTTGATGAAATGTTAAATGAAAATGTAAAAGATTTTGCCCAATGTGTGGGGAAAATCGGTCAGATTTTACGTTTATTGGTGAGTAGAGGAAGCGATCTGCATGATGTTATGAATAAGTTAAAATCTAAAACGGGTACAGAGTTTTTCTATCATGTCATTGAGAATATGTCAGATATAACAATGAAATTTAATGCGACAAATAAATTTTATACAGAATTATTAAACGATTTAGGAGTAAGTTACATAAAATATTTAAATATATACACAATCTAATTGTATATTTGTTAATTTTTTTTTTAAATCAGGTTTTTATACAAGAAAACCAAGAAACTGAAGGTTTTAAAATATTAGAGCTGGCCTTGAAAAGACCTGATTTAATAAAACCTTTATCTGGTGTTTTCATGCCCAGCCACACAAGTCCTTCCCACTTTTTAAAGATGTATAAATTCCTTATAGACTCCCATTTAAAACTCTGTGATACACAAATATTATTTGTTCTATTTTCAAAGGTATGTATACATTTAATTACAATATAAAACATGAAAAAAAAAATTATATATTCTATACCTAACAGTTCGACTTAATTCTTTGGTTGAATACTTATCGTCCCAAACTGTTCGATATAAATAATCTATTACAATTGGTTTTGCAAGGTCTTGAATCTTGGTCGCAGCCATCCTCGTCTCTTTTGCAAGATCAATTTCGTCGCCATTTAGTTCATATATTTGATTGCGAGTTTCCCGAACATTATGGTGAAGTTATGCAAATGGTTTTAAATCGCATATCTGAACAAAAATTAATGCCCATAGTGCTCTTAGATCTTCTAAATTCATTGCTGATCAAATTTAATTGTGAACAACTGAATTTAAATGTAAAGCAGGAGAAGTTGGAAGAAATTTCAATGGATTTTGCCCGCAGGCAAAATCTTTTTAACCTTAAGGCCACCACTGACACGATATTTTTATTTGCTCGGCACTTTCAAAAGGAGCGATTAAGTCATGGTTTACATGGTCTGTATCCTAAACATAAAGACTACTGCAAGCCACTGTCCATGTGGTTTTCTTGTTTTGGCCACTGTTTATTAGTGTCAGCCATATGCACTTATCAGGAATTGTTGGCCGATCAAAGTGAGTTTTTTTTTTTTTTATTCATAACAAAATTCTTTACTAATTATTATTATAGTTTGTGATTTGGTATTCGGTTCTGTAATTGAAATGTATTCACCATGGCTTATTACTTATACTGAACAAACAATACAGCAATCTTCTGCCAACTGGATACGTCAGCTAATAAATAGTGTTAATGGCAAAATGTTATATCCTTGGAGTGAGCAGCATGCTTCTTCTAGTAAAATAATTATTAAAAACTTTATTAGAACTCTGATATTTATTTTGGAAAGTCTACCTAGTAAGTTCTTTATTTATTTATTTATTTGTTTATAAATTATTTTAGTATTAATAATTCGTTTTTGGTTTTTAAGTTTCACATAAAATTCTGGCTCATACATTTAGTTGGTATGTACATCATTTTAGTGTTCCTAATATAGAATACTATATATACGGACCAATACATGAAGGTATTGCGGAGTTACCTTGGGAGTATTTTAAACCTCAGCCAGAGTATGTAGATATGTTGTATGATAGTTTACAAAAGGTATATTTTTTTATTTGATAAGTGTAAGAATCGCTTAAATAGTTTGTACCAATATTGTTTTAGTTTCTACCTGAATCCCACGCCATGCTAGGACACATTTTCATACGCATTAATTGGAATGAATGGTTTTCTGAAATATTGCCTTCAATACCCGTACAACAACAAACAATTGTTGTATCCCGTTTATTTACAATATTCATAAAAATTGCCTTCGAACCGAATATACACATACAAGTGAATACAAGCAAAATACTTGAAGATGCCATAAATTATCCTTGGTATACGATAGACTATACAGAATTAGAAACTCTTTTGAAATGGTTTACAACAACAGTAGAGCCTTCAATCATTTTAAAAATACCAACGGAAACAAATTACGCCGATAGAGCCGTATTGGAGTAAGATTAAAAAAAAAAAAGAAAAAAACAAATAAAAATGTTAATTATTTTTACTTTATTTTAGTTTAATACGTTTAGCCTGTGCTATGATGCCGGAAAAAGGGGATCAAACTAAAAATATTACAAATGCTACCGCAAAACGTATATTATATACAAGGTCTATGATTCGTTTGCAAAGAGCTTGTGCAGTTAAAAATCCTAAACTATTAGCCACGAAAGAAGGTCATCGTGTATTCAAAATCGCATTCGAAGAACTATTAAATACATTAAATCAATCGTTATGTGCACTGGCTTCTACAAAAACGCATGAGGAACAAAGACGTGAGGCCTTAAATGTTATGTTGGAGATTGTTTTACCCATGCAAACGCAAAGTGAAGAAACTTCGAAGTAAGTTCTTGTAAAACGCAAATTATTTTTCATGTTTCATAAAGTTTTCTTTAGTCTTCACATTGAATGCATGGTAAAATGGCAAGAGTTTCATGCTCAGCCTGGCAATATTTTGATGTGCAGCGTTTTAAGTTCCATTGGTCATATGAAAGTTTTTATAGGTGGCACTTATACATTACTGGAAGCTAGTATTGCCTTTTATTTTCGTTCTTCCCAGGAAAGTTTAGATTGGCACACACCTTCATGGGTAAACCTACTACAAATATTGAAAATGTCTTTAGAAAAACTGGAATTAATGCCTATTATGAGAAATTCTGCGATGTTCACTTTGCACGTTTTTATTTTATATAAAATGGAAAAAATGCCTACAGTTGGTGATCAAATAACATTCCTTCAAGATCTGAGCCAATTGGTTGAAAGTTTAAAAACCGAGCCATCTAGTGAACCAATTATGGCAATAGTTTGGGGTGCTATGATTTCTTGGGGTTGTAGAGTTATTGCGCAAGAACCTCGAAATGGTAGGAAACCTTTAATAATGTTGGCCCGACATTTGCAAATTATATCAACTCACGCCGAAAGTTGGGGTGATGGTATTTTGGGGGCTATTGGCTTTAAAAAGGATGTAGTTACAAATAAGTATGATTTATTGCTATGAATTTACTTAAAAAATATATTAAAATTTTATTCATTTTCTTTAGACGAAAAGTTCTAACCAGATGTTTGGCAATTGTAATATTTTCATTGTTCCCTTATAAAAGGTAATTTTTGTTTGTTTTGTATTTTATTCTTATTTATCTTTTATTAATATTTTTCTTTGTATCATAAATTTAGTAATACCGGCGAAAATGTAGTGCCTAATGAAGAGCATTCCTCCTCGATGCGAGAATTATCAATGCTGTTGGCTAATAAGAAATTTATTGATGTAAAGCCATTAATTGTTCAATCTATAGGTGTGTTGAATGAAAGTTCAAAGCCCCAATTAGGAGATGTATCACACTTAGTGTGTCGTCTTATATCATTATTTTACAATAATGTTTTTCTTACCACTGTACCGGAAGTTTGGGAAATGGACTTTAAAATTCCTGATAGTTAAAAGTGATTTTTGTCTATTTTTATCAAACACGTGCATTAAACGAAAGTCTGGTTATTTTTCTATAGTTATTTTTTATATTTACATATTATAAGCATATAAAGTAGGTAAGAGATTCGTTACTTTCATTTTTTAATATGTATTTTTCTTTTTTCTTAAAGAATACAGTTAACTAATACATCTTGTTTTGACTAGTGCTAAATTTTGTTTTCTTTTCTATTGCAGAAATTAATTTTTTTTTTTCATACAAATTTCATTGTGATGAGGTAAGTTTAATTTCAACTTTCATCTATATTTTTATTTAAAAGTTTTAAGTTATTCAATTTTGTTCTCAATAAGTAATTAAAACGGAAATTAAAATTAATCAATCCTAATTTTTTTTTAATTTTGTTTGCGCGTTTAAAACACTGAACATATCGGAGATTTTGGCATTTTATTAAAACAACAGAGCCCTAAGAAACTAAAATAAAATCGATTAAAATTATATCTATCAGGCCTGTTCTGAAAATCATGTGATTTCAAATCACATGTGCTTTTAAAATCACACGTGTGATTTTGTGGTGTTCTGTAAATCACATCGTTTTTGTGTTTTTCAGTGTGATTTTCAATAGTAGAAAGCACAAGCAAACACAATAAGTTTGTTGTTTGAAATTATAACTAATTTTTTAACGTTTTTTAAGTTATATTTTGACAATTTGTTTTTTTACCAATTAAGCGATCTCAAATTAGTTGAAGGGTTTGTTTAAAATTTTGCATTTTTTGCGAATTTAAGCCATGTTCGCGATAGAAGCGATTTATTTCTGTAAGTTTTCTGATTCTTTACAGCTTTAACGATTTATAATAAATAGTAGACTTTGCTATCATGCCGTTGTTGGCAACTTTTTGCGAATGTCCTCTAATTTAGCAAATTTTTGACATTCCTTAAAGTTTTAGGGACTTTTAATAATTTTTATGGCTTGATTAAAATATAAAAAATTTTCGCAAATTTTCGCTATTTTGCAAATTTTTTTTCTTGTTATTATCCAAAATTTGGTTTTTAACCCATTCCATTTAGCGATTTCAAATAAATTTGAGGGTTTGTTTTCAAGTTTTCAATTTTTCGCGAATTTTAGCGATAGAAGCGATTTTTTCCTGTGATTCTTTACAGCTTTTACGATTTTTAATAAATATTCTTTCATGCCGCTGTTAGAAAATTAGCGATCTTTTACTCAACTAAAAAAACAAACCTGAAATCACAACAGAAGTCACAAAAGCAAATATCATTATTGCAGTGTCGTCGAATTTTCTTAATTTTAAATGATTTGTTGTACATAAAATAGCTTATTGCATGAAAAATTAATAACCAACACATTGAATATTTTATTTAAGTAATTTATTATGACATTCATCTTACAATAGTCGCTAAAAAAACAAAGTGATTTCAAAAAGTGGTTTACGTAGCTGAACGTTTTGAAATCACATAATAGTATGTCCAGAACACCTTTCTTGTGATTTCAAATCACTTTCATAAAAAGTGATTTCCAGAACAGGCCTGTATGTACTTGATCAATCCTGTCTATTATGAGATTCTTATCTCAAATACAATAGTTAGACGATACAACGCCATACTAAGATACCTATTCGAAAAAATGTCTTTCAATCAAATTAAAGGTTGAAGACGAAATAAGAGTTAAAAATATTTAATTTTACACACAAATATTGGAAGAAATTTATAATCAATTCCATGGTCGAATTACTAGGTCTGCGCGAAACGCCTGCTGATTTTTTGCAAAGTTGTGTTTTTATCGTGCAATTGTTTTTGTAGCAATAGTTTTTTACATTCCTACCATTTTTTACACAAGCAAATGCTTTTGTTCTTGACATCTTTATCATTGTTTACACAAACAAAATGCGTGTTGTTTTTTCTATTGTTGGATTGTTGTAGTTGTGCGCAGTCATACTAATTGGGCCATGATCAATTCTCTTTATTTCTAACTATTGCGATTTTGTTTTCCTTAAAAATTGGCTAAAGGGAGCGAAAAGTGCGCATTTACTAAGATTTAATTTGATGCCAATTATAATTTTATAACAAAGATGTGAGCAACTTCTGCTGAGCATTTCAGCGATTAGATTGTTGTGCTGGTTAAATGAATTTAATTGCTTATAAATGACGGAGAATTATGACCGCACAACATGGGAGGCCATAAAGTCCTAGCTGGTTTTATAGGTCTGCCCCAACTCGGAAAATATTTTAGACCAGCGCAAAACAAGTGCTCGATTGGAATATCAATTAGGTAGTCTACAAACGCGCCAACTTGTTTAACAAGTTCATCTGCCATTTGATTACCCAAAACAAGTACATATAAATAATTGTTTGCCCTTGATTATCAGGTACATATCGCTCATTTGCTGCAACTCACAAATATTATTTTACATAAAACGACTTTAATGCTTTAAATTTACACACAATATAATGAAGAAAGAAAATTTTATTTATCTCTAAAGAGTTGAGTTTACAATATCTTCATAAGAATGATTAACTATATATAAGATATATTAACCGCCTATTTCACTAAATGCGACAGAACTCCTTCTCTTGAACAAATGCATTTAAAAGAAAAACAAATTCTAAAAACTTTGTTTCTGTTTCGAATATATTTGTGCGAAAGAAAGCGTTCTTTCGACACGTTGTAATTGGCAGTAAGTCAGAATTTGCGATTTTTGACTTTTGGCATTGTTGCAGATTTGTGATGAAAATCTATTGATTTCAAAACGATCGTTTTTAAAAAGACCAATGAATTTTGAGTGATTTAAAAATCCATTTATTCATTAAGTTCTAAATTTTTTGTTCAAAACAATTGACTTAACATGTTAATTATAAAATTTATACGAATATTCGGCTCTTTCTTGAAAATAGTTACGCACGGTATAAGGGTTGTGTTTGTCTACACAAACACTAAAAAAAATAGATATCGTTACTGGGTGTGTGAGCCAAACGCTAAATAATGTTCGGTTTATTTTCGAACACTGATTAAAAGCAAAATTTTTGGTTTTGTAATTGTTTCGTTTTCGTTTTTATAAAATCTAATGACAGCACGAATACATATCGAGCTTGAATTTTGAATATTACAACTTCATTAACGATATTTAAGATTTTAAAGACTATTAAAAATCTCATTTTCGAAAAATCATCTCTTAATGGGTGTTAAAAAAATAAGGATTTTTTTGGGACCTAAACTTGACACATTTATTGTAAGTAAAACTTAACGTTTTTAAAAAATTAACAAAGTTGAATAAACTTCGAACAATAACCAAAATAAATAAATCAATTGAAAATCTGTTATATGCATGCACATATTCCAATAATTGAAATTCATGACATGTTTGTTAAAAAACAACTATACACACGTTTTCCCATATTCACCTGCCTACCCTTAAAATAATGTGACTTGTATGTATTTGCCATTTAATTGGTATCAAAGAACGATTATAAATAAAAAAAACTTTTTAAATTTGTAGAATATATTATTGTTTTCTAATTTCTGGAATAGATCATCATCAATTTGTCTACCAAGAATTTACTCCATAGTTTCAATTCTATCAGTTGGATTTAAAACGTTACATTGATTTTAAACTTAGATCAATTTTTAAACTTGCTCTTAATATTAACATATTAAGTTGAACATTAACTGCTTTCAATTTGTTTGTGACTTTTGAAAAAGTGTCTGTTATTCGTAGCACGTTCTCGTTATAAAAACTTAAAATGCTACTATTTGTTTTATTTAATTTATTTTTTTTATTCTTTTAACCCATTATTACCCATTATTACCCAGTAAAACCTATCTATATATATAAAATTGTAATGTTACTGACTCACTGATTGATCATCGCACAGCCTGAAGCTAAAAACTTGAAATTTGGACCGGAGGTGGGTCTCTCAATGTATGTATGTATAAAAACCCTTTTTACAAATTTGATTTCTTCATTTAATTTGTTTACATTTTGTCGTACAAATATCACGTCACGTCAAAATGGAAATGCCCATATACTAATTGCTTCTAAATCCTCATTTCGGCTATTTTTATTGTGTACATAATTTAATCAAAACAAAACGATAATTTCGTTTTAAGTTTTAAGAGTTTATGTCTAATAAATGTTCCTCTGTTTTGCTGTTTATATTCTTTTAAATTTTTTATTATACATGTTAATTGAACTGTACTTTGAACAAAAACTAAAAACTTTAATTCAGAAATGGATTTTAAGATCGATCGGAATCAGTAATGCCAGAAGTAGGGGAAAATCCCTACATGTAGGTATTTTTGACACTAAAATAGAATCGTAGGGAAAAGCGGACAAATTTTTTATTGTCACCAAAATGAAGGGATTTTTCGTCATATCGCATTATTTATAAAATAAATACAGAAAAAACGTTTTGTTAATGATATTTTCTTGTCCAAAACGGTTGAAAATTTTTCTTTTCACTAAAATCGTTTAAAAATATATTTCCAGAGTTGTTTATGGTTAAAAAAAATGGGCGACACTAATATGTATGTGTATGTTTTTTCTAAGATATCACTTAAGGCTAGATTACACCATCTCACAAGGCTTACGTATTCTATAATACATTGTGAGATAGAAATCTAATGAGTTTTGTTTCAACTTTCAAAAAATCTAATTTAACATGACAGTTTGTGTTCACACCATCACACAAAGTATAAACACTCACACATGAAATAAAATGCAACCCTGATCCAATGAAAAGTATTATTGTTTAGAAATTTTTCAAAAAACGATGAAGTCAAGGCGAATTTATACCAGGTGAACTTATCTTGCTACGTAAGCAACAGCTGATAACTAACCTTGTGTCAAAATGGTATATCGTTTTGGTGGTTCTGGGGAATCTTTACTAGATTCTATAATTTTCGCTTAAAATTATGAAATTTAAAACTTTTTTAAGTTATCACATTTCAAAACACACAATTTTAAATTAAAAACAAAATGAAATTTGCTTAAATTGTTGACACAACGTTAAAATATTTTACAGTGTTGTAAACGTTTACAAAATAAGACCACCTTGTATGAATTCGCCTTGGATGAAGTTGTAGAGGATGTCAAACTTTTTTTATAATACTTGTCATTTTCGTGACACATTGCATTCACACTATCACACTTTGTCATACAAAGTATAATAGTGTAAACTTGCCTTTAATTGAATTTTTAAAAGTATATAAGTAGCGCACCTATTCTACAATACTGTATTAACTCAAAATTTTTAGTTGTTCACTTTTTGGAAATGATCGACAGGTATTATTCATATATACCCACCAAATATCCTTTTGGTAAAGAAACGGTTGGTGTAAAAATACTTTTTCATATGCCTTACATATTAAATAAAAAATTTTATATTTGTTTTGCTTCTACTGAAAATTTTAAAATTTTGACTTAATACAGTATTTTTGAACAAGTGCGATATGTAAAATTTTTTTTAAACTTTGTACTTATTTTATGTCACATATCGTTACTTTAAAGACGAAATAACCTATCTGCAGTTTTCAAAAGTTTACAGGATAGACAAAAAACGTTATAAAATTGGAACTATTTACAATATTGAAACGAAAATTACATATTTTGATTAAAATAAAACCAGAAATACATATCGGTTGAGAAAATTTTGTTTTTCTAAACACAGGAATTGTAAAAATCTGAAACCAAATAACCTATCTGCATTCCAGAACTGTCACGAGACGGAAGATTTAGCGTTTTTTTTGTCTCTTTCTAAGAAAGCTGCCCTTTTTGCATTTCTCTTTGCATCATCTTTTATGCCGCAATACAATGAATACAAATTTATTTAGTTGAGATTTATTTGCAAAGCTGTTGTAAAAATTAACTTTTAAGTTTACCACAACACGAGTAAATAATATTTAAGTAAATAAATAACATTATAAAACAAAAAATATTAATAAATAAATTTTTTTGCACAAAACAAAACGTTTGTTGAACTAATGCATTAGTTTAACGTGGTTTGTGTTTTTTTTTATTTTTGTTTTGATGGCGCCATTTGTGTTGATTGTTGCTGCCTGTTTTTACACATTGCCACTTAACTACCAAAAAAAGTTTTTTTTCTTTTTCTTCGAAAGCTGCCCTTGCAACTGATTTGGGCCTTTTTCACACGTCACTTTTTACAGTTCTGTTAGTATTCTGTGCTGCAGTACTAATAAGTATGAATAAATAACAATTTCTTTATACATATGAATATTATAATTAAATAATAACAGTTATAGTTTCTTTTACTGGTTTAAGCAAAAAAAAGTACTTAATGGGAGTATTCACGTCACAAGTTGCACCCTTGCGAAAAAGCAAAAGTGCAAAAATATAACAACAACCACACAGACAATTAATTGTGCGTAAATAATTGTCTTTGTGGTTGTTGTTATGTTTTTGCAATTTTGCTTTTTTGCAAGGGTACAACTTGTGACGTGAATACCCTTAATGTTTGTTTAAAATACACTATGCAACAGAATTAAACTTTTATCGTGATTTTTTATGATTTATTTTGCTCTTTTTTTAGTGTGTAACGGTCCTCTAGGTACATAAACTTTGTCATTTGTAATATTACATGTTTAAGATGACGATATACGTATGTATTTGAACAAAATTTATTTTTTATTACTAATGTTTTTCCTTCTATTTTAATGACAAAAATGCGTAGGGATTTATGTAGGGGACATTTTTTAACGTGTAGGGAAAAATCGGATTTTTTTTAGCATGTGTAGGTATTTTTTTAAAAATCCAATAGCAACACTGATCGAACACACCTAAAAAATCATTTTGAAATCGGTAGATTTTCATCACATACCTGTTAATTTACTTCTACTCAAGGTTTGAAATAACTTTCCTTGTGGTGATTTAATTTACCAATGGACAGAAACAAATAGCAAATTAGGGAAGATTTAATCAAAAGTTGTATGCTTATCACTTGTTTTTGAGTAGCTATTGTTGGTTCTATGTATGTATTTAAAAGTTTGGCTTTCCAAATAAAACTATCAAAAAATAATTATTTGACGTAATAACGCCACCAGGATGTCAATTCGCCAGGTTTTTTCTTCAATCGACTTTCAAAACCGGGAATTCCTTGTTTATCGCTCAACTTGTGCGCCATTTTAATAGCGGTGTTTGATGAAAATGGTCTTGCGAAAGTGCAAAATATTGTAGCTATTGTTTGCAATTCAACAACAAAATACACATAATTTGCAATTATCACAACAATGCTTTTGATCAATACTAAAACTGTATAGCTTTTTTGTATTGCGTTTGTATCCCTGATATTCGAACAGCTGGCATTTGTAAACAATAATATAGAATCGTCCAACAAATCTACTAATGTGCAAACTAAAGCGTACCAAACGCTGAGTATCGCTAATGTCAAGTATGCACTGTGCGGTTACTTGGATTATAATTCAAAATCCTCAAAAATAAAAATGTAGAAGCAACAATTTAACCTTAATGTTTATTTTAGAAGTTTTTTTTAATGTTTTTAATTGTCACACAAAAGTTAGCCGTTTCATTTTCTTGTAACTTAAAATATATTTTTGTAAAAAAATAATATGTGCAAAGTTTCAACGAAATTGGTTCACGCTTTCGGGTCCCGTACAATAATGGGTTAATATGAGAGGAGATAGAACATATATTTATCTTTTAATCTACATATATATAACATCATACATTCATCATAAATATGTCTGCCTAAAATACATTTATTTGATACGTAGTTCATTATTTTTTTTACGTTTTATTCGAAAATAAATTGTTGCAAAATTTATTGTTGGTGCTGTTTTTTATTGAGAATAACTTGTAAGTTAGTTGTATTACTTGTAGTAGATTCTTGGCTCAGCGTTGCCATATTCTGAACAACACAGTGCGACAGAAAAAATACCTGTGTTCCGATATCTTCTATTAGGTTACTCTGTCCTTGAAATTGGCGGAACACCTCCATAATCTCGAGTTAAAAACCCGGGTTTTCGTTCCTTTTGCACTTATATGCAAGTAACTTTGTAGAGTATCAAACGATTTTTAATTTCTCAGCGGATTAAGAAAGAAGAAACTAAGGTCTTTAAAAGATGTGAACATGCTATTTAAGTAATATTGAGGTAACTATGCGAATGTCTCCAGCTAAATTCTTTTTTTTTTAACTGGAGATTTGCACATTTTTTATTGAGGAACCGTATTATTATGAAAAGTATGTTTATTATGAGTAAGTCTGAGTTCATACGGCTCTTTTCTTATTGAAAAGATTCTTCCTTTTTCTTCTTTGAACATGAATTGGCGTTCAACAAAATTAACAAAATCAAACAACGAATGAAAAAGCAAAACGTAAAGACAGTACAGGCATTTGTGTACTCGTTTCTTTTCCCCTTGCCCATTTCGCCTATAAAGTAGCAATCTTTTCAATAAGAAAAGAGCCGTATGAACACAGACTAACATTAATGAGGTAAATTTAAACTTTTTTTTTATAAAAACAAAGAATTTTCAGATTATTTTTATTAAAAGTTTAATAACTCGGTCAATTTTTAACGGATAATATAAATCAAGGTAGCATTTTACTAATAAATAAATATTCTTTTATAATAAATTCATACATAATACGGTTTCTAAATAAAAAAAAAAAATAAATATGTTTTTTTTTTAAATTGAGATTTCTGGAGAAATACGTATGGTCACCTCAATATTACTTAAATATCATGTTCACATCTTTGAAAGGTCTAAGCTTCTTCTTTCCAAATCCGCTAATAAATTTAAAATCGTTTGATATTTAACAAAGTTACTGGCATGTAAATGCATAAGGTACGAAAACACGGTTTTTTACCCGTAACTCGAGATTTTGGAGGTGTTTCGCAAATTTCAAGGACAGAGTCTTGTTGTACTCGGCAACACCTACTAGAAAAAAAGTATCGCATCCCAAGTATTTCTGTTTCATTCTTTTTTGTAACACTGTGTAATTATTCAAAAAATTTTGATTTCCAATTGATTTTTTTATATAAAAGAATTAACTTTATCTTGTGTTTTTAAAACATTCATTCTAATATGTGCAAAAATATTTTTATACGTTTAAAGGCAACCAAATAGCTTTTCAAAAAAGTTAACTTTTTATGCGCAGTCTATCTTGTTTTCTAAAACATGGAGTTTTAAATATAGATTTGTCAAAAAATGTTTAGTTTTTTTATTTTTTATTATAAAATTAACTTGGACTTGAATATCATGTTGATGAATAATATATCATTTGACCGTATTAGAAAAAAAATTATTTTTTTTTTTTTGTAGGAATCAGTTTTTCTAAATTTTACAAACCATCCAAAAATTGTTACCTTATTTTATCGTGATCTTTCTGCATCAGTTTTTTATGATTTTTGATAATTTTGTGCTTTTTACAACTTATGCGCCCCATACACGTTTCAATTCAATTGTCAACTTAGTCTTTCGACTGAATTGATGCTTAGCCACACACTTCATTGAAAAATTTTAAATTAATTTTAAAATTTAATGAAAAAAAAGAAAATTTTTTTTACTGCAAACTACAAACATTAATTTTGACAGCTGATCAAAAGTCTCGAGCACACACAGTACAATTGAATTGAAAGACTTAACGGCAGTTTGTAGAACGCGAGCACAAAAGTGACTCGTTTAAATTACATTTAAAACAAAAACAAATTTTGAAATTTTGTTTTTGTTTTAAATGTAAGTTGAACGAGTCACTTTTGCGCTCGCGTTCTACAAACAGGCAGTTAAGCTTTGTACAGACGGTGGTCAGATCTTACAATGTTGCCATTAAAATTGACTAAAAATGTCTTGCAACTGTGTGAACATTGTACGCTATTTTCATTTGGCAGATGTGTTAAATAAATTCATCTGACAATGGCATCATTGTCAGAAAAATTACAACATTGTAAGATCTGACACTGTCTGTACGATGCTTTAGTAGTCAACTTGAAAAAATCAAATTCTTTTAATTTTTCTTCAAAAAACTCGACAACTGTTGCCAAAGCCATACACGCTTTGATTTGGACAACAACCGACTCAGTTTACAAATGAATTGAAACGTGTATGGGCTGCTTTAGTAATTTTTGTTTTACTGGTGTCAACACTGTCTTGACTGCATATTTCTAAAAAAAAATGGCAAATAAAAAATTTCGTAAAGCACTTCTCTTTCCTGAAATACATACATATTAATCTAATAAAATTAGATCTTAGCCAAACACTAAAAAATCACAACTGGAGTTTTTTTGATTCTATGCCTTATCATTTTTATTAATATTATTTAACTTATTTCCGTTTTATCTATTTTAAAAACTAATTTACATATTATTCATAAAGTGGTACTTTTCTAAAGGGGATTTTTTTGCATGTATTGATTTAGAAAGGAATTTATTTTAAATGTAGAATTAAAGACTTAAAACTGTATTACAGTCATTATATCCACATGACTGATGTTTGTAACACCTAAAAATATTGGTCTGAGTCGATTTAACGATGTCCGCCCGGCTGGATGGTTGCTTATTTAAAGCTTGTGGACAAGGTACAAGTCGCAATTTTGAAGATAATTTGAAGAAATTTCTATATAGGTTCTAATTGTCACAAGGACTAAGCCTATTGGAAATGGTGCGAATTATTCCCTAATTTAATATGTCACCTACACAAACTTCCTTCCAAAATAGAGTCTTTGTGCGGTATTAAGGCTAAATTTGGGCCAAAAATATTTTCTTATGTACAACCTAAATCATCATACTTAATTTTATCTGAATAAGACCATATTTAACCATAGCTCCCATACAAATACATTCCAGAAATACTTTAATGTCGTAATTTCCTTATAAAAGTTAGTATTTGTATAAAATCTGGTGAAGATAACTTTTATGTCAGGACAAGGTTAATCCTAGTAGGCCCAGAATTGACTATAGAGCCGATTTAAACCTTCTCACTTAAACCGATGTATATATCTAAACAATCAGGGGTGTGCTGGAAATCGCAAACCGAAAACGCAAGAATTTTAAAAGTCGTTTTTTAGTAAGATTTCTCTAATAAAAGAATTTTATGGCAAATATTATACAAACATTTTTCTATTAAACAGACTTTTATAACAAAAATTATAAAAATTAGATTAAAAGTGTATTAAAAGCAGCCTTCAAATTCTTGCGTTTTGCGTTTGCGATTTCCAGCACACCCCCCAATATTCGGCACAAATATTATATAGATATACAGAAGGACACAAGAGTCCTAACTTCATAACCCAATATTGTTTTGTAAATACTATGGTGTAGGATATAAAATGGGCGGACTTGAACGACTTTACTTTTTTACTTGTTTAAACCATACAATTAACATAAACGTTTAAACAAATTTTAAATCAGTGTTCGAAAATAAACACTACACTTTTTAGCGTTTGGCTCACACACCCAAGAACGATATCTATTTTTTTAGTGATTGTGTAGACGAACACAACTCTTAATACCGTTCGTAACTATTTTCAAGAAAGAGCCGAACATTATATATAGTGCTCTATATATAGTGTTCTGTTCTTCGGTAAAAAAAAAAACAGAACAATTGTAATGATACTGTAGACAAACATTATATTTTAATGTTCTATAATGTTTCTTTTTTTTACACTGATAAAGAAATGAACAAACAAAAAATGTTAGCTACGACCGCACCACGAACAGCTTGTGTGTGTATTGTGTATATGTTTTGTTTGTGTAAAATTATTTTGCTGGCTTTTTGTTTTTTTTTTTTTCATATGTCCTAAAGGGACGAACATTAATGAGCCGAACAGAACACAATGAAATATGTGGATTAAAAAAAAACCCAACGGAATTAAATGTGCTCATCTTTTGTTGAGTTTGATAAAAAAAAGTATTAGTTTTGTGTTCAAAAGATATTTGTTAAGTGTATGTATGAAATCGCACCACATTTAATAAGCATTTTTCAAAGTATTATTGAATTCTCTGAGTATCCTGATATCTTAAAAATATCGAAAATTGTGCCAATACCCAAGGAAACGAGTGCCTTTAGTGAGGATAAGTATAGACCAATTGCTCTTTTGTCTATTATTGATAAAATTTTCGAGAAAATTATTCATCAGCAACTACTAACATATTTGGAAACTAATAAATTACTCTATGATGGCCAATATGGTTTCAGAAAGGGAATGCAGTTGTGAAAGTTGTAAACTACATTTGTCAGTGTCTAGATCAAAGATTTTACGCTGTAGCTGGTATCTTTTATGGCTTTTCGAAGGCGTTTGATCTTGTAGATCATGAGATAATGTTTCAGAAGCTTGAATACTATGGAATTCTCGGTAACGAGCTAAATCTTTTTAAAAGCTATTTAAAGAATAGAAAACAATACGTGGAAATAAACGGTAGTCGCAGTTTTCTTGGTGACGTGGAGCATGGTGTGCCTCAAGGTAGTGTTTTGGATCCGCTGTTGTTTTCGATATATGTAAATGATATTATGAATCTTGGTCTCTGTGGAAAAGTATATTTGTATGCAGATGATGTATCCTTGTTTTATCCCTACAAACATGAAGCAGTAGTGAAAGCGTATATGGAAAGAGATGCATCGCTTATTTTTGAATATTCGAGAATTAACAAGTTAGTAGTTAATACTAAAAAAACAAAAATTGTAAGGTTCAAACCTTACATGCCTAGTAATGCTGGCAACTTTAGTATATTTGTGGAAGGTGAGGAAGTTTTTGAAAGCGAATCTGTTAGATATTTGGGAGTACATTTGCAAAACAATCTATCGTGGAGCATACATATGGAAAAGCTTAAATCAAAAATATCTCCAGTTATTGGGTTGCTATATAAATTCAAGAACAAGTTTAATGATCAAACCAAACTTATACTTTATCAAGCATTTTTCCATAGTCAATTAAATTATTTAGTGTTGGTATATGGTAGCAGAAAAACTAATGAACTTAAAGCTTTACAAAGAGTACAAAACAAAGCACTCAAAACTGTTTTTAATTTACCACTTATGCATTCTACGATTTTATTATATAAAGATGTGTCTAAAAATGTTTTGCCAATAAATGGATTGTATAAAATGCAACTGCTAGTTTTCGTGTTTGAAGCACTACATAATATTGGTCATAATACGATATTATTTGGAAGAAATCAAACAGTTTTCAACACAAGAAACAATTCAAATTTAAGGGTGTCAAGATGCAGACTAGAAACTACTAAGCAGAAGATAGAATATATTGGTGGTTTGGAATTTAGCAATTTGCCGGAAGATTTAAAAAACATTGATAGAATTTCGACTTTTAAATTGAATTTGAAAACATACTTGTTAAATAGTTTAGAAATGCTTTTAATGTAAATGTTATTTGTTTTTTTTTCTTTTCTTTTTTTCTATTTAACCTATATTAAATGCAGTTTATTATTGATCTCATACTGTTAAATAATTTATTATTTTGAATTTATTTGTGCCAACTCGCCTCAACAATGTCATATGACGCTGGGGCAAAACAAATATTGTAATGGAAATGTATTAATAAATTAATAAACAAAAAAAAGATGACTTACAGGGAAACGTTATTTTTTAATGATTTTCTACACAAACACTATAAGCGTTTGTGTTTTCCACAAATCTACCGAACAGAACACTAAGGAGCTATATTTAGTGGTTATTTTCGAACCCTGTTTTAAATCAAACAAATTCAATTTTATACACTTGATTTTTTATAATTTTTTATTAATAGTAATTATAATAGAATTAATAGTGTCCGACCGAACGCGGAAATTCGTACGTTTAAGGGGTGAAAATCGTACCAATTTTTGTTACTTAAAAACAAAATTTTTCTTCATTCATTGACATAAACGTATTTAATAATGGGTCCTACTACAATATTGAAATTTTTAATACTTCAATGGAGAGAAAAAATAATCAAAAAGGGGAAATACGGAAAATTAAAACTCTTTCTTGTACTTCTCCGTGCAGCATGTGGTATTTTTTGAATTTTATATAATATTCAACTTAGGAGCATAAAATTATAGGGTCCTATAATATGAAAAATGTTGGTACTTTTTTGTTCTTCAACTGGTACTTTTTAAATTTTCGTTAATATTGGACCTAGAAACATAAAATTAGACATGCAATATCCTGGGTGGATGAGATTCTAAAAGAGAGAAATTTTTGGTACTTTTTTGTTTTTCAATTGGTACTTTCTGATTTTTTTTTTAATATTATTGAACTTACATGATTAAATTAAGCTTTCACGGGCTAAAGTGTCAGATAACATATTGACCGGAAGTTATCCACTGAATTTGAAAATATTTATAACATTTTTTTTAATTTACAGGGGTGTGCTGGAAACCGAAAAGAATTTTAAAAGTCGTTTTTTAATCAGATTTCTGTAATAAAAGAATTTTATGACAAATATTATACAAATATGGCTCTATTAAACAGAATTTTATAAAAAAAATTAATATGTAATATTAGATAAAACGTGTATTAAAAACAACTTTAAAATTTTGGCGTTTTACGTTTTCGTTTTTCATCAAACCCCTGTTAAAGTTTTTTACGCCAATTCTACCCTATTTAATGTGTTATTTGCAAAGTTTTCAAAAGTTTTTGTTCAAATCCTCATGTTTTCTCTTGGCACTTTTAACCCTTTTTCGAAATTTTTAACCCTTTTCGTCCTTTTTTTGTAAATAAAATTAACTAATCTAGACTTGTTTTACATTTAAAAGCTATTATTCACGGGTCGACCAGTTTCACTGTCAGTCAGTGTGTATAAGTTTGTTCTGGGCCCGTCTGCGTATGTATGTTGAAATGGTCCAAAGACCCCAAAAATAATGAAGACTAGGCTGCTATATATTTATGTATATCACATAAAGTCTCCAATAGCTTGCTTTTAAAATTTAGGCAGATCTGTTGACAAATTGCTGAGATATGAGCAAAATCCACAAATGCCTCTAATTTGTACCCATACATCTCTAAGTTTTCCCGTTCATCTATAATGTTTACCCATATAGCTTTACCATACAATTTGTACGAAGCATCCCTAAATAGCGCGGCGTCAACGCTTTGCAATTGGAAAATCCTATTTTGACAGCGCGTTTAATAGTGAAGTTGGCCGCTATTGTTAATAAATAATGGCAATTTAGCTATTTTTTTTGTCAATCTAGCGGTTTTTTCTTTTCTTTTTATTTATATTATGTGGGTTCTATTAAACAAGATAGTTAACAATACTGTTTGTGACATAACGTTGACACTTTTGTTTAGGTATGGCATATCAGCGTACAAGCTAAGCGGAAGAAAACGTTTCGGCTTCCGCTCTTATTTAGGCACGACTGTTAGTAGAATACTAGCAGTGAAAAATAACAAACTCGGGTTATAAATGGCCATTTAATAAATAAAAAAAAAACTTTACTTTTTCTTTCTAAAATAATGCGATTGACACCAGCACCCATGCCATATCCGCTAGGGGACCAAATTTAGCACAGATTTTTTTAAAGAGTACATATTAAATATGTACATATATGAGCAAAATCGGTCAAATTAGGGATTTTGTAAAATAGGATCCATACAGAAACAAGCCCTATGAGCCCAGAAAACAAATTGATTTTTAATACTATGGTGAGGAGTAAATAAGATTCGGCATAGCCGAACATAGCACTTTCACTTGGAAAAAGTTCATAATTCTACTAAAGTTCTTTTTGTACCCACAAATATCGATAACTTACTTTAGCTGCGTTCGAGAACACAAAAGTTTTTACTATTTTTTACTGAACTTTACTGCATATTACGAAATTGCGTTCGAGTACACAAAATGCAGTAAATGAGAACACAAATTGAGAGCGAAAAGTGACAGTTCTTGTCTGAGTATTTACAAATTTTTACTGCAGAAATTTTTGCAGTAAAATTTAGTAAAACAAAAAAACATATGTTTCAAAAGGTAAACAAACAAAATGCTTACAAATTGCGAAAAAATTGTTAAATTAACGAAAATTTGATATAAAAATTAAACAAAAACAAAATGTGAATAAATATTAATTAATTTAACTTGTTTGTGAATCATTTACTTGGCTAAATAAAAACATTAGAAACTTATTTTGTTATGTTAATTTTTTAGAGTTGTAAAAGTGCTAAGTACTTGGGTACTTAAGTAATCAATAGCAAAAAATTATTCATGTTCTTTTAATAAATTAACCCGCCACAAATTAGTAACATCAAATAAAATAAAAAACAAACAAATATGAAAGATTACATAAAATAATTTGTTTGTATTTTCCAAAAATGTTTGTGTTATAAAAAGTATTTAATCGAGTACCGATAAGAAAACGAGTGAAGTAGTCAAAAGTGTTAACATTTTTCAACACTTCAATTATTTGTCATCAGCTGTTGCCTTTATTTTACGAATTTTTACAAAATTTGCGTTCGCGTACTTTTTTGGACAACAGCTTTTTGTGAGAGCAAATTTTACAATTTTCTCATTTACTGCATTTTACTGTAAAAGTACTCAAACGCACCTTTTAAAAGGGACTTAAATAACATCTTTCGAATATTTATTTTAAACTGGTTAAGGTTAACCAATTTAGCAATTCGTAAAAAAGCGAATTGTTTTCGTTTTCTCTACAATGTAGAGTCTATATTAGGGCTGATGTTGAATGTGAACCACACCTTAACGTCAAGTTTTTTTCTGCATTTCATTTGACATTTCTCAATTTAAGACTAACCCATGGAAAGATACACAATCGAGCAACGCGTTAAAGTTATTCAGGCTTATTACGAAAATGGGCGTTCAAATCAAAATGCATATCGTGCACTTCGTGATTTGTGATGAGGCACAGTTTCACCTCAGTGGATTCGTCAATAAGCAGAATTGCCGCCTTTGGGCGAATGATAATCCAAGAGCGATTGTCGAAAAACCAATGCACCCACAAAGAGCGACTGTTTGGTGCGGTTTATGGGCTGCGGCAGTAACTGTGAATGGTGTTCGCTTTCGTGAGATAATAACGAACTTTTTATGGCCCGAATTGGAAGATATGGATGTGGACGATATGTGGCTTCAATAGGACGGTGCCACTTGCCACACAGCTAACGAAACAATGGCTGTTTTGCGCGACAACTTCAATGGCCGTGTTACCTCACGTGGTGGTTAGTTATTTGGCCGATATTTTGTTTCATACATAATTGAACCATACCAATACTATCATAATAAAAAAAATGACAATAATTTCCTAAAAAATGTGTGTTTTATTCAAAATCAACATCGGCCCTTAAAATTTAACCACCCGTTATTTGCGTTAGTATATCCATTAACCCTTTATTAATTTATGATTAACGCATTTGCAAAGCAATACCTTATATCGGCTCCATTCACTCCACAATAATAAGAAAACAATTTCATCAAATGAATTACAAAAATATCTTTATTTCTTAAATACATACATTTTGATACTCCAAATATCACAAAAACACCCCTTAATATATTTGAAAAATAAAACCCGAAAACAATTTATCCTTGAGGATAGAAAGGCTGTGCTGGATATGGTCGACTGCCTACAAAAGCATAAGGATCTGCATTAAGAACACGAGCAATATCACTATAAGTACGTCCAGTTCGTTTTTGAATGCCACGTTTACGATACGGTATGTTACCAGAGTAATAATTTTCAAACGAAGGTCTACCATAACTATCGTAGAAATCGGCATGGTAACCATGATAGCCATAACTGGGAGCATAACTGCCGTATATTAATTTTTTCTTTAAGCCTTTCAAGAGAGGCAAGAATAAGCCGGCACATAAATTACTGCACAATAAACTGACGATAAGTAAAACTAATATATTTAAGAATTCCATGTTGTCTCTTTATTATTTTATTCGAACTGTTTCATTCACTTAAAAATGTTCTTTCTTCAATCAAGGTTTATTCACAACTGGATTCGTTCTTTATCTCCAATACTGGTATTTATATGTAAAAAGTAAGAGAACAAAAGAAAATATAATTTTAAAAGTTTTTTATATTAAATTTAAAGATTTTCTATAGTTTTTTCCCAATTAATTTTTGTAACTGTTCTAAACAAAAGCAAAAGTTTTTTTTTAGAGAATGAAATTTTTAGCGTTTTAATGTGATTCACTTAGTTCCAATCATAAAAAGTTATTTCATCATGATTCAATTTTTAAATTCTTAATATTTGCGATTCTATTTATTTTATTCTTATTTTTGTAGTTTTTTCTTTTAATTTTTACTGCTTTATTTTCGTTCTGTTTGTTTTTTAAATCTGACATCCGAATTATTTTCTAAGTTTATATTCAAATCACGTCTTGACGCGAACACTGCGCGTTTGTAAATGGTACATTTCTTTAAGCCTTGTTCATTGTCATGGCTTTAACATGAGAGAACTGATTAGGTAAACGGATAAATGGTAAAGTTGAATGGTACGTATTTATTTTTATTTTTTTTTTTTTTTTTTTTTTGTTGAAGATTTTTAAATTTTTAAAAGTTTAGGCACATTAAACAATTAAGATTTAAAGATAAATTAAACTTAAGAAAATTCAAAAAATAATTTAAAGTTTATTTGAGAGAATTAAAATAAATCTGACCAACTACTCGTTAACTCTTGAAAGTTAAGGTTTTGAAATCTGTCAAAGGTATGTTCACATTTAACAAATATTGATGAAAAATTCAAAAAATGCGAGACCACTATATTGATCAGCTTTTAATTTTCCTTTTAATAATTTCTGTACTAGTAGATTACTGGAAAAAAATACAGAATAATGTAATTAATAAAATGTTAAATGCTGTTTGATCTAGTAAACGTTATGCAAAATCAAATAAATAAAGTGGTTAAGTGTGGGGCGTCAAATGTTTGTTAAATGTAGTCATAGCTTAAGGACTAACCTTTGGACAAAACTCAGGATATTATTTTGCATTACTTGTCTAACAGAAAACAGTTTGTTCAGGTGGGTAAGTCAAAAAGTAATATGAAGCCTGTAACTTGCGGTCTTCCTCGGAAAGGCGTCCTTGGCCAGTTGCTGTTTAAAATTTTTATTAGTGACATATTCAATAGAAACTTTAATGGAAAATTATTTATGTATGCTGATGATGTTTGAATGTTTTACAGATATAATCATTTAAAGGTTCTGCAGCTCCAGATTGAGTACGATGCTGCAATACTATCGGAGTTCTCGAGACTCAAAAGGCTTATTCTTAACACAGATAAGACAAAGTTAATTAGATTTTAACCATACCGTTTTAGAAATGAAGAAAAGATGACTGTTCACATAGATGGTAGTGTGATTACTTAGTCTGATATGGTGATATATTTAGGAGTAAACTTGAACCACAACTTACTATGGGATTGTCAATCATTGATTGGAAATCCTCAACAATCCATTCAATTTGCCCAAAATGTATTTCATACGCGACGTAATACCAGACAAGCTTCAAAATTTACTTCAGTAAGATGTCGTCTGGATCTGACTAAACCGCGTATTGCTTCTGGAGAAAAGAAGAAAGAAGAGGCGTACATTCTTGCTTGTACCGAAAAGTTTCTTCTATTCTCATTTGTTATACCCTCTCCACGGTATTATGCATTTGTGCCTGATGAGTGTTACACCAAAATATAGGTCCTAGACCCACCTTAATGTATACCGATCGACTCAGAATCACTTTTTAGTTGATTTAACGATGTCCGTCCGGCTAATAATTTAATAATTTGGCACATAGGTTCTTATTGGCACAATGACCAAGCCTATTGAACATGGGCCGATTCGTAGGACCACGAAGGGAGATAGGGGGCAATTTCTGCCTCTCAGAAACTATCAAACCGATTTTAATGAAATTTAAAACATAGATTCATATAGCCATACACTCTCGAAAATTTGTTTTTAAATACTGTGGTGTAGGGTATCATATGGTCGGGCTTGACTATACTTTCTTACTTGTTTTTCATTTTCATTATGAAGTCCTATTAAAAAATGTAACACAGACTGTCTGGGCGTAAACGAACGGGCAGTTTTAAAAGAGAATTGAAGAGAGTTGCTTAAAGACATATTGATGTGAGTTAAAGCAGACATACTGTTTCTATAGCAAAAAGTTTCTTATAATAATATAAAATAAATTTCTTATAAAAGTGAAAAGTTTTATAAGACATAAATTTCTTATAAAAATGAAAACTTTTATAAGGCATAAATTTCTTATAAAAAATATTTGCTTAAAAGAAAAATGGTTTATAACAAAAATTTTAGTGGCATATTTTTATTTTCTTATACCCGTGACCTACTGTTTCTATAATTTAATTTATTTTTTTTGTATTTTAACAGTTTTTTTATTAGTATATTATAGTGTTATTATTATTTTTATCTACACTTAATTTACATCACGTCGAAACACTAATATTTTGTTTTTAACAACTGGACAATAGTTTCGACTTAGACATTATTTTCAAAACACTTACGAAATCTTATGAGAGGGATGAATGTTGTTTAACACTCTACTATTTAATAACAGTTAAATTTTATTTTAAAATTAAAAAAAAATCCAACAAAAAACTTTATACGTAATGGTAATTTGACTTTGATTATAGGTACGCGGATCATCCCATAAGTTTTAAGAAACAAAAAAAAAAAAACCCGCAGATGTTTGGGAAAATCAGAGTTTCAAATCTGTTATGACTTTAATGCAATTGCACAGAATTGACTTTGCCTTATATCTAAAGTATTATTATAAAATATATTAGTGTACCAATTTTCATTATAAAGATATTTATAATGAAAATTGATTATATGATTATATTAACCGGCAACATTTTTTTTTTTTGCAACGATAACCTCTATTATCCGGGATTACCTGTTTGGCAACGATCACCTGTATTATCCGGAATTACGTCTGTTATCCGGAATTATAAAAAAAAATGTTCGTTTTTTTTTTTTTAACAATCAAAATATGTGAATCAAACCAGGGGCCTCATTCTGGCAGTTGTGATCGAGTAATTTCTCGATTCGAAAGCAATTTAATATCTAACTATTTCAGTCAATACTGAACGAATTGGAATTATTTTTTTCAGTGTTGTAAAGCATTAATTTGAGTTTCACAATACTGAAAAAATAATTTTGATTCGTTTAGTATCGACTGAGATAAAATTGCTTTCGAATCGAGAAATTACTCGATCACGACTGCCAGAATTAGGCCCCAGGAAGGTAAATTCCCACGCAAGGTACTGGAAGCATGTATTGTTCACTGTGCCAATATTCCTCATATTATTTAAACATGTACAAACACACGTAAGTATGTGTGAGCATAAAATCCTTTAATAAGTTCATTAATAATATTAATAAATATGTAATTACATTATCGGACATGCCATGGAAATCGAAACCACGTAAAAATTAAATCGACAAAGATTTTCATTTTCATTTTTGTAAAAATGAAGTTAGTTTATGAAGAGGAAAGTGGTCTTTAAAGTATGAGGTATATAAAAGGAAATATTTTTATGAACTTTGAGTACGGGAGAGTTTTCAAAATTTGTTCGATTTAAATTTTCCTTGATTTCGATTTCCATGACATGGGCGTATGTAAGGGCTAGTGATATATGGAGTTTATAAGTAACAGGATTTGGATGCGCTAGACCCCCTAGTTTTATGAGGCTTGGAACAAAATGCATGAGCCAATCATCAAGCTCAGAGTGAGGGCAAAAAGAAAAAAAAATACAAAAAAAAAAAACTCCATAGCCGCCACAGATTTACTACTAGTGGTTTAATATATAGGACAGATCTCCCTTAATTTTTCCCTCCCGAACAAACTTACCTCCTATCACTATTCCTTACAAAGTTTAAAATTTCATAAAAAGTTTAAAATTTAATAATATTTTTAATTAACAACATTTCGTTTGTCGTGCTTAATTCCCAATTTGTATTCTTGATAAAAAAACTGAAATTTATTGTTGATGGGATAAGCTATTGGCTTAGGCCAGATCATCAGGAAACTTCATCTAAAGATTTTAAGAAAAACTAAAGATATTATACAAATAAAACTGTTAAGCGAATAAGAATTATAAGCACCAGTTTTACTTTTATTAATATCAATGCTTAAACAAAAACAACAACAATAAACAGTGAGTTTTTCTTTTCTTATATTCCCCTTTTTGGATGAAGTTTCCGGATGATCTGGCCTAAGCAACCAGTGAAATGCGCATAGGAATAGCTTATCCCATCAACAATAAATTTCAGTGTTTTTATCAAGAATAAAAATTGGGAATTAAGCACGACAAACGAAATCTTGGTAATTAAAAGTATTTTTTTGTATCACCAAAAATTACTTTAATGAAATTGTAAAAAATTCGAAACAGTTCCTAATTTGCCCCTAGATAATTAATTTGAATCTGTATGCAAAAATAGCAAGTAAGATTTTGTACTATATTCGGTTATGCCGAATATTTAAAAGCATTTACCATGGCGTGATAAGAACAGAAAGTTTTATTAATACCGTTCACTTCTTCAATCCCGTCTTCATTTTGTCGGATGTTGTACATTGATAACCAAGATGCTTGTACCTAGTTTGAAACCTTTGTCTCTTGCCGATCTCTAGATATACAGAAAGTGTCTTAGTACTTCTCCATTCCCGCCCATACAAATATTTAAACACGCAAAGAAAAAACATGATTGATGCAATCACAATCGCAAACTATTATTAATGTTTGTGGTTATGATTGTGTCAAACACGCCTAAAGTAACAATATATGTTCAGACATAATGTTTTTAACTTATTATTGTCTCAAGCATATTATTATGTTCAGAAGAAAAACGCAAACGACTTTTCCAACCATGTTTCTATGTTTCTCACAATAAAAACAATAACAAATTCATTCTCAAAAAATTATTTTTTATTAAAGATACAAATGTATGTACATATACTTTGTTTTATATAAACAGCAGAGCATATTTAAAAAATAAAATTAAATACATACATTTAATGAACGTTTTCTCACTACGCGTTTATCTTTTTTCCCAACGAAAAACCCCACATTAAAAAAATTTGGTTTTCTCAATGTCTCACTTGCTTCTGTTCTGTCGCAAAGCTAACCAGCACTCATCTGCCAATTATTTATTTTCGTTTTATTTGCCGTTCAGATAAATTTAATCAGCTGACTCCCAACTTTTCTCAATGTTGTAGGTGTTTTGGCTGCAATAAAAAGACTAAGAAATTATGGTCAGAGCTGCCGTTTTTGGTTATTTCTAACCAAAATTGGTTATATTTTTTTTCAATGTGGAGATGTGAATATTTTTTTCATTTTGGTTACTTTTTTTCTTAAACAATAATAATTACGAACGAATATGTTTTTCTTGGTACAATTATTTACGAGCTCGAATAATTTGTACTGTGTACTACGATTTTTTCATTATTTGTTACCAATGAACGGAAGTTTTTTATAATCCCTTTCAAAACAGCAACCAAATAATTTTTTTAAGATTTTTGCTAAGAAAATATTGCCATTTGTGATTTTTATATTAAAACGCCATAATCTGAAACCGTAAACAAATGAAGTTTTAATCAATGGAGATTTTCAATTATTTTTTTTAAATGAGCGTAGTTTTTCTTGATTTTAAGAGAAGTAAAGATAATTAGTACTTAAAGTAGGAAGTGCATAAAATCATCCGGAATCGATTTTAGAAGATTACTGAAATATTACACAAAAGTCGTTTCAGTGTTTTTAAAAACTTGAAAATAAGTTTGAGGTTCTGAATTTGGGTTTTTCCAGAAGTATATTTATATACATTTTTGAAAATACACGTAGGAATTTTAAAGATTTTTTAAGATTACATTGATTTATCAATATAATTTTAAAATTTATGGAATTTTCTTTTAAAAATGGCTGTAAGTTTAAAGGAATTTTGAAATTTTACTGTTTATAACTTGTCGGTATGTATATTTATTTAATGTTTTTTAAGATAATTATTTGGTAAAAAAAAAAACTTTTGACTGTCAGTCATATACTTTTTCCCCATAGAATGTACGTTACGAAAGGCGAAAGGCAATAATATTTTACAATTATTTACAAAATATTTTATCTATAAGAACAATTATGAAAAATTTTTTTTATAATAAGAATTATAAATTTGAAATAAAATTTACACAAAAGAGAAAAAAGGTTTTATAATACTTTAGATATATGTATGTAAATTAGAAAATATTTACATAAAATGCATTTCGCATATCGCCAATCGTTTTAAATTTCGTCAACATAATCGCCATATCGCCAAACGTAATTTCCATCGACAAAAGGATTAAGAAATGGCCACATTTGACAGTCCTGCCAATAACAGCTAAAAAGCGGAAAACTATTATCCATTTTTATTATTTATAACTGGCATATTAAAAAATATTTTTTTTTATATATTCCTCTAACCCCCACATGAGCATAGGGCGTCAAAAAATAAAAAAAAAATTTTTACGAAAAAAGTCTCAAATAAATAAAAACTTTTTATTGAGTTTTACGTAATTTTTTTAATATTGTTACGTTACTGCCTTTCAATAACGTTTGGGTTTATTTCCTTTATAATAAACCGTTTCGAGTTCTTTATTGCAACTTTAATAAAATAAATAAAACACAAACACTTTTAACACTGTTTACAATTAACACAACTTTATTTAGTACAAAGTCTTTTTAACAACCGTAATTTATAGCTTTTATTCACAACCAACTATAATTTTCTCAGCGTTATACGTTATCGACAAAGTCTGAACTTAGAATGAATTAATTACGCTAGTCGCCGCTAGTATTTATACATCAATTTGGTTGTCTAGAACATTCGAAATGTTTTTCGAAGGTTCGAGGCTTTACTTATTCACCACACTTTAATTTGATGTATGGCAGCGCTAATGTTTACATAATTTTACCTCTTGTACTGAAGCTTTTTTAACGGTCATTTCTAGGTCTTTCTGCACATTGGGATTGAAGTGTACTAAATTATAACAATTTTTAATAACAATGTAAACTAGTAAAATTACTTATGAATACAAGACAACTAATAAATACAAGATAACTAATAAATTCAACTAATTCTTAACTAATAATTACAACTAATTCTTAACTAAAGTTACTTTCGTAACAACATGTTAAAGAATTACATTTCAGGTTTTGTTTTTTTGATTTATAAATTTTGTTTTACTATAAATAACCTTTATGTTATGGCAAATATAAATAAAAATGTTCGTAGTGAACACTTTGTAATCATGTTTTTTCTCTGCGTAAAGAGATTGTGTATTGATAACCTTGCTATGTGTACCAAATTTGGACAATTTTTCTCTCACCGTACTTTAGGCATAAATAAATCAATTTTGTACCACGCCCACTTATCCATTCCCACTCACATTTTGTCGGAAGTATTGATAACCAAGAAACTTGTACCTAATATGGAAGCTTTGGTTTTTGCCGTTGTCCAGATGTACTTATTAACCTCTCCACCTGTAGTGAAGTGTAAAAATAGCGTTGTTTGGAACTAAATGTATGGTAGATTTTTATTATGCAATCATTTTTTAAGTGTATGTGCAAGAAAATTTTAAAAATATTGATCCCGCAAGCAGCTTTTATTTTTTATTATATGTGATTTAAGTAAGACCACTTTCAGACTCGGCAAGTTAGTTGTGCAAGTCATTTGCGCAGTACAACAAAGTCTATTTTCAATTTCCCCCCACCTTAACACGACCTTACCGTTGACATCTACAAACCAAGATTTGCGCAAGAGACTTGCGCATTTCTACTAATGCTTTATACATTTATGTATTCCCAGTGTTTAAAATAAGAACACTCTTGAACTTCTTGGTTTAATGCTGCATCACTTAAGGAGTATATGACAAGTTTTCTAAAAAATATTCGGGGACATACCTAATGTCTTAAAATTTAATACTTTCTTATATGTAGTATAACAATGCCAGATAATATGTACAAACAATATTCATTGTTATTTTGTATCTTAATCCGATTTCCGAACAACTTCTTGTGATTAATAATAAAATTATAAGGCGCGAGTATGAATGTGTCATCGCTTTGGTAAGTTTTGCGGTTAAATATAACAAGTATATAAAAGGTTATCTGCAAGTGTTCTCCTCTTATTGTGTGATCTTATACGTTTGCATGTTTGCTTAAACCAGAAATCTTAACATACAGTTAAGTAAATATGAAAAGTATTGATCATTAAATTTTAACAGAATTCAGTTGTTTTTTAAAACTTAAACGCATCAAGCGCACTGCAATGGATAAACGATACTTGGTTTTAAACGTAGTTCTGATTCTTTTGGCCCTTGTGATTTGTGGTTCTAGTGCAATGGAAAATTTGCCAATTATTCGTGTTCCAGTATCGTCGCCCGTATATGTTAGTCAACAACCCGTCAATACCGGTTACATATACCCTTATTACTACTACCCACAACCACAATACCCAAATACAGGAGTAATTTATCAACCCTCCGTTACGGCAGTACAATATCCATATTATAGTTGGTCAAATACTCCAGCACACAAACCTTCGATTCCATTAACACCAACTGCTACTAGTGCTGGTGGAAATACAGGAGATCCCAACAATCCCAAAAATGATGTAGAGTATATTTATTGAAAAAAAAGTGTATGTATATTTTCGTAATATAAAATAAACTGCTGTAATCACATTAAAGAAACACAGAAATAAATATTAAGTCTTAAGATTAATCTTAAGAATTCTTAGAATCTTTTGTGTGTATTGGTTTTAAAAATGTTTTGCATTGGAATATATATTTTATGTATTTATTTACATACTTAAGATTTAAATTTTCGATACTTTAAAATTTGCAAGTTTTGATGACAAAAAAACGAAACAATAACGGAGTTCAGTGTTTGGTGCAAATGGTCTTGCCAAAAAGCAAATATTAAATATCGTAGCTTATACTAACACTATTTGAGAGTCCACACGTAAGAAAATATTCTCTGCGATTGAATTTGACGTTTGCTAATATAAAAATCTTTTATCTTATCTCAGGTGGAGACCCTTTTTAAATAATTACTAACTGAAAATCGAAAAAATGTCACATACAACGTTATAATATTAAAAATGTAAAACAAAAATTCATTGCACCAGTTGGGATTTACGTGTTCCCCTTGTTTAAGATTAAGATTAACATGAAGGAATTTGTTCTCTCATTCTGCCGACGTTCTCTCACATATTATATCAGATATTATCTCAGGTCAAGGCGAATTAACTACAGGTGGTGTCGAAACGGCATCTGATTTTGACAGTTCGGGCTTATTTGTTTTGATTTGTAAGTGTTTTGCTAATAATGGTTGACATTTCGAGCTAATGGCACTAACAATGCAATGCAAAAAACCTTATGTTGTTTCTGTTGTTTTTGGATTGTTGTAGTTCCGACACCACCTGTAGTTGAATTCGCCTTTTCTCAGGTGAAGACTCAGTGTTATCATTAGGGCTGCGGAGTCGTTAAGAAATAGTTATAACTCCGACTCCTTTTGCTGAAATTTTTTAAGTACGACTCCGACTCCGACTCCAACTCCGACTCCTACTCTAACCTAGCATTATTTAAGAGACTAGTTTTTATTTGACTTTAAACTCTTTTTTAATTAAGTACCTGTTAAATGGTAAAATATAGCAAGAAAATGATTCTGTAAAAATTTCAAATCGATATTTTAATTCTAACGTGCCGCGCATTGAGCTTTAACCTACTAGTTACTTACATATGAGTAGGAAAGCTGCAAAATATTTTATTTGGATTTTGGAAAAAATGTAAAAAACATATACCGCCCGATTCAGTAGACCAAATGAGTTGAACTTTTTTAATTCTAAAGTGTTATGACATTCTTGACTTATAACTCAACAGTTTAGTAATTTAAACCAACTGAAATATAGAAAAATAATGGATTTAATTTTGGAACGAACGAGTTTTGTTACGAACTTTCGAAAGAAACGAGTTTTGCTTCAATCCGTATGGGATCATTGATCTTTAGTATATTTTAAAGGTTTTATTAATTTATTAAAATTATGCAAACAGTGCTAAAAAAATGTAAAAATAGTTCTGTAGGGGAGAGATAAACTACACCAATTCACATATTTTTCAAAAAACGTTTTTTATACTGTTGGAATTTATAGATGTGTGAATTTCCATAAGTCCTATCTAATGTAGCTTTCGAGATAGAAAAGTTGAAAACAATACCAAGTCCAATTGGCTTAGACGTTAAAGGCATCAAGAACTCGCCATTGCATTTTTCCGTTCCTAATTCAATATTATTATTGTCCAAGACCGAAATTTTAAATTGCAAGTCTTTATTATCTCTCCAATTTTCCCTAAAGTGAGTAGATAAAAGTATTCTCAAATCATTTTTCGGGTTAACCCCCACATTGATGGGAATTATATCTGGAACAATGTCATGTATTTTTCCGAGTTCCTTTTCCTTTTATTCTATTATAATTCACCTTGAAGGTTGGAACTTAAACTGTAGTTCTCTTAATGCTTTCACCACAGGAGCTACAGCTGATTTCAAGTCATATTCATGAACATGGCTACAAAAATATTTGTTTATATACGATAAATAAAAAACAACATCTTTACAAATTTAATTTTTAAATTCCTTAATTCGGCTCTATTTCATTAACGATATCTTGGCGAAATTCAAATAGTGAACCCGCTGGTTTTTGTTACAGAAATTTGAGGTCACATTAAAACATAGAAAAGGACATGCTTCTATACAATCTATATAACTATTCTTATAAATTGTCAAAATAAGATGTTATCTCAATTTTTTAATCTTTGATATGAAAAGTATACTGGTCCTTATTTTCTGACTTCACAATTTCAAAAAGCAGACCCTCTTATGGCCAATTCCACTAATTTATTTAAATATCAATTTATGTTTAAAATTTGTTTTTTTATGTCAAATTAAAATAAAATTATAAAAAAAATTCTATTTTAATATGAATTGATATTTAAAAAGAATTGGAGAAATTGGTCATTAAAATTTTTTATTTTGAAAAATATTGGAAAAATTTTAATGCAAAAAAGTCGGAGTCGGAGTCGCTAGTTTTTGTGGGTACTTCGACTCCGACTCCGACTCCGGTACAAAAACCTCAACTCCGACTCTTCAACTCCGACTCCGACTCCACAGCCCTGGTTATCATGACAAAAGGTTGCGCTGGTAGGTCCAATATTACCGATAGGCCCGACATAAACCAACATCCTAAAATTTCTTAAAGGAAAACAAATCTCATATTGCTGAAGATATCTAAATTATCAGCCTTATTACTGTTGTCGTTGTCGTAAACGACTAAGTCTTTTTTGTAGTAGATTAAAGAACACAGGTTGTGTGCAGTGCAATAAAAACAACAATAATAATCGTAACTACGAAAACAATGGCAAAGCAAATTAAAAGTAAGATCCCTTGTTTTTTGAGACTTAATTTAAATTTATTTAATGGAAGTGATTGGCGCAAAAACACGCAACTTTTAACTACTGAGTATGGAAGTTTTAATATTGTAGTTTCATTAAAAATTTACCTTTTTACAAAATGTAACACAATTCCCATTTAAAACTCCACATATATTTCGAAAAAATTCCAAATTTGGATACATTTAAAAGTTTTTTTCTTCACAGTTTTTGTTTACTACTGAATTAAACAGGGGTGTGCTGAAATCGGAAACGTAAAACGCAAGATTTTTAAAAGCCGTCTTTTAATAAGATTTCTTCTGTAATAAAAGATTTGTCTCACAAATCTCACAAAAAAATTTACAAATATTTATCTGTTAAACAGAATTTTATAACAAAAACAACTTCCAAATTCTGGCGTTTTGCGTTTACGATTTTCAGCACACCCCTGAAAATCAGTGAAAACGATTCAAAACTTATGACTGGATGTCTCGAAATTTTTTGAAATTGTTTTAAATTTGTTTCTCCTTTTAGTTTGTTACTATGGCCTAATTAGTAGGTCTGCACTAGAGTTTTTTTTCCCCGGACTTTTTCGATTCCCGGGAAAGCGGGAAATTTTTTTTTAATTTCCCGGGATCCCGCTCCATATAAATAATACAAAGTAAATTTTGATATTAATTAATAAAAAAAACTTTAAAAAAAACGTAAGGGAACTTGTTTACAAAGAAAGTAAATGAAATGGTTCAATACTAAAAAATTAATTGAAGATTGAAATAGGAACTTGATTTATTATTACCTCACGCCTTTATTCCCTATTACTATGCTTTTATTCAGTATTATTATGCTCTGGATAATTCATAAAACAATAATAAAAACAAAATAAAAATTGAGGTACTCAAGATATGAAATCAAAAAGTTAATTAATAAAATAGATAAAATACTTTAAAGAAATATATAACATTTTTCAATGGCTTAGGAAATAACTTTCTGACACACTCAAAGCGCTTTGTAAGTCGTCAAAAAGTATATTCCTGATTTTATTTACTAATTATCATGTTTCCGAAAAATTTCGTTCATTTTTTACCGAGGTTGGACAAATAGTTAAAATTTTTCTTTTATATATCAGTCAAATGTATGTCAAGGTTGATGCAAAAATACCATCAACCGGACTGCTTCTTACAAACCTTTTCATTTCAATAGGTCCATTTGTAATCTTTAGGACAATGTGTTTTTCAAGTTGTATGTTGTAGTATCTTACACGAGTTTCCAAAATGTTATTTTATTTCGGTTTCCCCGCACTTCACGGGTATATAAGCCAACACAAATTGAAATTGAAAATTTTAAGTAACTTTAGCAACGTTTTCCTTCATACCTTCTCGTATTATATCTCAACCGAAGTTATAGCAAAATATTTCTTTAAATCGGTACATTTTTAAAACTTTAATCGCATTTTGCCAAGATAGTTTGTTTTTGTAGATATGACTATGTTGCAATAAAGGAGCGATATGTTTAGGTATCTCCTATTTTTAAGACTTGTTCATGGACAATGAAACTTTACTGCCTGCATCTTATTTTGAATTAACGTACTTTATTAACTCTTCACTTCACTAAATGTAATAATTATCAACTGTTGCACTGCCCATTCTGCTTTTAGTAGATTTATCGCATCAGGAGACATTGATTTAAATACATGTACTCACTTCTTGTAATTGATCTAATCCACAACCCATCCACAGATACTAATTTTTAGAGAATAGAAAACTAAATTTCAAAGTATAAATAGCTATTTTCTGAAATTATGAGGAATTTTTTATTTCCCGGGATCATGCAAGAAAAATCCCGGAAAAACGGAAAATAAAATAAAGAAAATTCCCGGGAATTCCAGGGACGGGAAATACCGGGAAAAAACCCTAGTCTGCACGCAACTACAGCAGTCCAACAATATAAAAAACAACACGCATTTTGTTTGTCAAGAACAAAAGCATTTGTTTATGTAAAAAATAGTATAAATGTCAAAAACAATTGCTATAAAAACAATTGCATGTAAAAAACACAACTCTGCAAAAAATCAGACCTACTAATTGGACCATGGTTTGTTACTTTGAAAAAAATAATTTAATTTTATTTTTTAAATCAAACCACAATAACCTCAACCGTCAATAAGACAACAAGAATTGTGAAGCGGATGCAATTGTACTTTTGATAATTTATTTGTGTACACAACAAAAAAAGAAAAAAGTCTAAGAAGAATCCAAAAATAAAACTTTTGTATGCTAAACAACTCCGCAATATATATATCTATAGCAGCGATCGGCAAAATCAGGGCGCCGCGTTTTCTCTTCTCTCTTTTACTCTCTGTTATACTCTCCCTGCAAATAATAGGACCTGTCCAAACACGCGTGGAAAGAGTAGTCCACAAGGGACCAGGACTAGTCCAAAAGTAACCCAAACGTATGGAAAAAACATGGTCTATTTAACATTGCGATGTCCTAGGGGAGGACCATATAACCCACCTTTGGACTACTTTGGAGTAGTTTTAAAACTACTCCATGGTATACTCAGGAATAGTTTTGAAGTCGTTTAAAAACGAAAGCATGTCGTTAAAAAACGAAGACTTGACGTCTCACTACAAACACTTTTTAACAATGACATGGTCCATGCTAGCATTACATCGGACCAGTCCATGGAGTAGTCCATTTTATCAAAATGGATCAGGTGGTCCAATATTATTTGCAGGGCTTTTATTACGTTCGTGTGCACACACATTAATGAAAAACTCATACAACCCTGCAAATAATAGGACCAGTCCAAACACGCGTGTAAAGAATAACCCACAAGGGACTAGGACTAGTCCAAAAGTAACCCAATCGTATGGAAAAAACATGGTCTATTTAACATTACGATGTCCTTGGGCAGGATCATATAACCCAGCTTTGGACTAAAAAGGAGTCGTTTTAAAACTACTCCATGGAATACTCAAGAGAACCACCTGATCCACTTTGATAAAATGGACTACTCCATGGACTGGTCCAATGTAAAGCAGGCATTGACCATGTCATTGTTAAAAAGTGTTTGTAGTGAGACGACATGTCTTCCTTTTTAAACGACGTGCTTTCGTTTTTAAACGATTCAAAACTAATCCTCTTGAGTATACCATGGAGTTGTTTTAAAACTACTCCTTTGTAGTCCAAAGCTGGGTTGTATGGTCCCGCCCTAGGACATCGTTATGTTAAATAGACCATGTTTTTTCCATAATTTTGGGTTACTTTTGGACTAGTCCTGGTCCCTTGCGGGCTTCTCTTTACACGCGTGTTTGGACTGGTCCTACTATTTGCAGGGTATAGATACAATTTTACGTCTCGTTGTACATTAAATTAAAAAAAATTTAAAAAGTGCGCGCACAAGACCTCTAAAACATCGAACACAAAAAGTTTTAAATTTTCAATAACTTGTGATTTGTGCGCGCACAGCCCCATTAACTAGTAACAAGTCGTCCCAGCCAGCTTAACATGGAGTCTTCACCTGACAATTTTTTGGCATACCAAACGTCAAAGTCTATATAAAAAAAACCTCTAAATTTTTTGTCTGCGTTTTTTTTTATATGAAATTTGACGTTTATTATGACAAAAAATTGTCAGGTGAAAACCCCATGTTAGGCACATTCAACAAGATAAACTCGTAGCTCTTATAATTATTTTTGTTTGTAGAAAATTACAAATTGTCAAAATTGTCTCCGTATATTTAAAAAAAAAAATATTTAACCCACACATTCACAGGCTCATACATTCGAAATAAAAACAATTTTTGTCAATTTGGAATTAACAGCTGGATTTACGCTACTACGTTCAAACGGTGCAATTGTGTTCCTAAGAGATTATATTTTTTTTCTCACACAGATTTTTCTTTATTACTTCACAATTAAAACTTTCGAACCTTCAAATGTAATACACATTTTGTGAATAACACTTAATATACTTTTTAATTATTTTTAAATAAAAAAAACTAATATCCACGGTTTTTATAACCATACTGAGATGTATGATAGCCATTATTATAATTATTATAATTCGGTTGATTAGGTGCATATGGTGGTCCTTTGTAGTAGCCCTGGTTATCGTACACTGCATTTGGGCCATAATTTCCTGGTCCGTTTGGTGGATAATATCCACTGTGAGGATTATTTGTGTAGTATTCATTTGGTGAACTATTTGGATAATAATTACCGCTACCTGTATGATGTGGCCTTGGATTGTAACCATATCCTACTTGCGTATAGGCTGGTCGATTGAAACCATTTTGCACGTATTGCGGTGGTGGTCTATAACTTGATGGTTGACTAGGATCGTGTACTATATCTTGTATTATATCCGCAATAACACCAAACGTTGGTTTAGCTGTGGCGTTGGCTATAAAAAGCATTCCCGCTATAGAAATTGTAATAATTTGTTTCATTATAATTAATTCGCAATTTTTAGAAAAATTTTAAGTAAGACTAAAGCTTGAGTTTATTTCTATCAGGTTTTTATAGTCCATGTGTATAAACATGATAAGATTTGTTATTGGATTTATACTATCTACAAAAAATTCACAAAAAATTAAGACAGTGGTGTCGAAGAACAAAATACATACATATATCGATGGCTTAATATAAAAAAAGGCGTAACTCGATTTTTTTATATAGATTTTTTTGTTTATTCTGATAGATAGATAGATAAATGCCAAATGTATCTTGATTTAAAACTTTAAAGGGGCTGTAGTTTAAAATTTGTTGCATTTGTTATTAGTTATTGCATTAAAACTTTTTTATCTTCAATTTTATGGATCTATTAAGTTTTTTTTCCTTATTAAACAAACAAATAAATTGAATTAAGTCTCGTACACAATGGTAGCAACAATTTCACTTGGTGTTCATAATTGAGCAACAATTTTTTTTCGCAACCACTCACATTTTTAATTTTTTTTTTTTTTTTTATATATATTGGGTGGTATTATTGATTCCGCACGGAAAGGATAATTCGACGGAAATAAATATCGATCGATATGCAAATTGTAATTATTCATTCCTGCGGTATAAGCTTTCCGCAATAAATTTTTAACATCCCTGTTTTAATTATTTCTGAGTTGATATTGTGTCAGCTGTTGATAAAAAAACATTTTAAACTAGTTGTTGAAATTTTTGTGAGTAATAATTTTTTTAAATAAATTAATTTCCGTAAAATATACAAACGCGACTAATATAAGTGTAAGTGTTATATGGATACCATAGCATTTCTTGAAAGTAGCAGTGACGATGATTGCTTAGACCTTCGGGTAGAAAGAAGAGTTTTAAGATATAAATCTGAAGATGTGTTACACATGAATGATAGGGAGTAAGTTGGAATAAGTTTCTTTTTTACACCGCTTTTGTAATCTGTCCATACCTTAAATACAATACAAGAACTATTAATGCTCCCGTTGGAAAAATGTTTCTAAAAACAGCATTACCTTTCTCCAACCACTGGCATCTTTTAAAGGCGGCCCGGAACCATTTAGAGTCAATGCCAAATCTTCCCAAAATTTTTTTATTTCTGCTGGGGCAAGTTGACTAAAACCACAAGCAACGTCTCGATTTAATTTCATTAAATCAACCATTGCTTCTAATTGTAATTTGCTTGTGTATTTATCTCTTTTATTATTCCTGTAATACATTTTTTTAAATAACAAAACTAAATTTTATTTTTTTTAAATATTTTTTCTTACATTTTTATTCCTTCCGTTAGCTTCTCGTTGTAAAATTTTAACGTAAGCAAAATGGCGAAAAATATCTATATTGCGGTTTCAATAATATGGGAATACCGCAATGGTAGAGATGATACCGCAACAACGGAAGGATACCGCACAAACGGAATGAATAATAACAAATTTGGCTTCCGCACAAAAATTGCTTTCCGCACTTGCGGAACGGAATCAATAATACCACCCATTAATTCTTTATTCATAAATTGTTTACAATATGTAGTGCATCTGCGTCTTGAAGACATTTTAGAGGCGAATTGGCAAGTAAAAATTATATAAACTTAAACTTAAAAGTCATATAAACTTAAGTATACATATTATAAAAACAAAAAAAAAAAAAAAAAAAATTTTGTGTTTTTTTTTTTTTTCTTTTTTAGAATAAGACTAAGCTTTAATTGAGATCAACTAAAATCATGAAATCATGAAAGAAGCATTTCTAAATTTTGTAAAAGATGCTTTTTCACTTTATTTTTGAAAATAGAAATTCGAACAATATTTCTTATGTTCTCAGGAAGGTAATTAAACTCCAAACTACCAATGTGTTCTATCCTCTGTTTTGTGGTTTCCAATCGACATCTTGCTACTCTTAAGTTCATGTTATTCCTTGTGTTGAAAGCTGTTTGATTTCTCGAGAAAGTTATTGTATGATATCCAATTTTATTCAAAGATTTAAAAACATATATCAAAAGTTGCATTTTGTGTAAACCGTGTACTGGAAGAATAGTTAAAGCTATGTCCCTATACAAAGGTAAGAAACCCTTTGTCTGGGTTAACACTATGAAAGTTTTCTTTCAGAAAGTCAGAGTTTATTGGTGAGAGGGGAAGAGTACATGCTTTTATTCTCTCCCTTCTCTTCAATAAACTCACACTTTCTGAAAGAAAACTTTTCTAGTGTGAACCACGACTTTGCAAATTTTGCCCAGAACAATATTACTTATTAATTATTATTTTTAAAACATTTTGTAATTATTTTCTTCTATCTTATTTCTTTCTAAAGCATTTTATATATTTTCCTTTTTTTTCGAACAAAAATTTAACTTTAGTTTTTTTAAAGTTATGTCTACTTCTACTTCAGCAACAATTGTATGAAATTATAAATGACGTTAATAATAATTTTATCAATATTGAATGAAAATTTTGACAAAATGTTTAAAAAAATATAATAATAAGTAATATTGTTGTCGTCAAACTCAAACGTTTTCTTAGTTGAAAATGAATGTGGTTGCGAAAAAAATTGTTGCTTTATTATGAACACCAAGTGAAAATGTTACCGCCATTGTGAACGAAACTTTACGCCTTTTTAAAATAAATCCATCGATATGTACGATTTATAACGATTTTATTTAATATTCTGATATTCAAAAATACAGTAGACTTTAAAATATTTGTATGTATGTATATATGTACAATTTAATTTGTGTTTTTGATAAATATATATTTGTTAATATTCAAAATCTAAATTTATTACAGATTTACTGATACCGTTACCCATATTTATTCCTTTTGCCTGTAATTGGCCAAAATGGTTGCCCTGGAAACGGCCTGGCACCAACATGAGCATATGGATTGGGATTGACAATTTTAGCAATGTCACCATAACTACGACGTTCTTCTACAATTGGAATGTTTTGTTGTACTGTTTCTTTAAAAACCATTAATAAAATTAAAAGATAATACGTTAGATTAACAATTTTCATTATTATCTATATTGAAACAATCTTGTTTGGTTCAAAAATGATTTTAAAATAATTCACTTAATGCTAAAACAAAACATATTTAAATAGCAAAAAAATAAAAACAATTCGTGTTTAAGAATAAATTTAAAAGTAATAATATTTTTGCAAATTGCTTAAGAGAATTTTTAAGTTCTTAATATACGAACTGAAAAATTCTATAAAACAATTGTGTTAATAGCTAATCGTTAGCTTAGTTTCCAAAGGTGCTAAGTCCACCTTTTATAAACGATTTTAATCAGAATTGTCAAAAAATAGTTCCAACTCCGACTACAACCGCTAAAAATTTTCTAAGTCCGACTCCGACTTCTACTCCTTGATGCTAATGTACTTATATGCGACTGGTCCGTATTTGACTTTCTTTTAGTTAAATTTAGCAAGAGAATGATTCCGTAAAAACTTCAAACCGATATTTTAATTCTAACACATGCCGTATTGAGCTTAAATTAGCAAATTATTGGAAATTCCTGTCATTAACATATTTTAACAGAAGTAAGTCTGCACACGTTTCATCTTTTGATGCTCAACTCCTATGTTTATTGGTGAGGGAAGAAAGAAGAAAGGGGGTTAGTACGGAGATGCCTGTACTCGGTCAGTACGCTTTGTGTTTTTATTCGTTGGTATATGCACAACGATGGCTGCGTGTAATTTTTTGCTTTCTTTTTCCTTTGATTTGCTGTTATTAAAATTATTGTTGTTTTGAACCGTAAAAAGTTGAAACCCGTTGCTGCGTGTGATTATATTGGCATCTTTAAAAGGGAATTGAAAAGAAGTTGAGCATCAAAAGATGAAACGTGTAAATTCAGACTAAATGACTAAAAAACCCACACATCATTTTTCCACTAGATTAATAACTAAGTATAAGATTAGCTAATGCTAGACTTTTGCCTGCATCTATAAATAGTATACCAAAATAATTAAAATTATTACACACTTTTATTACTACTAGTGTACGCCTTATGATCAAAATTCGACCATAAATTTTAATGTACATATGAAGAAAACATAGTACGTCTAAGTATATATCAATTGACATGTTTCGAGCATTTATTCTTTCCGTCTTAATGGATCGATTTGGCGAGTGGCCAACCTCCGGTTCATATTTTATCTTCCACGTGATTAAATTTTATTTTGTAAGTTCAATATAAAAAATATGAGAAATATGAGTATCAAAAAATCTCCTTATATATTGTCATCCCCTCTGGATATTGCATGTTTAATTTTTCTATTTCTAATATTAACGAAAATTATTCAAAGTACCAAAGAACCAGTGTTGCCAAAACTTGGTGACCAAAAAGGGCTAAATTTACGGAAAAAATTGCTAAAAATGGGCTAAAAAATGGGTAAAAACTTTTTTGAATAAAAACACAATAAAAATTCAATAACAAAACAGAAATAATTCATTTAAATTTGTTTACGATGAAATTGTAAGTTAAGATCAATATCTTAAAAAAGAAGAAACGTAAATTAATACTTTGATAGTTATTTAAAAAATTTAATCATCGATAAATTCGATGTCGTTATTGTTCTTCTCATAGGAATCACTCGTGCCTATTAATTTTAAATAATTTGAAGGCAAATCATAATCACGACAACATTTATCCAACCTTTTGAGTTCAGATCTACAATAAAAAACAAGTAAGAAAGTATAGTCGGTCAACCCCAACTATATGATACCCTACACCACTTTAGAACCTATGTACGAAATTTTATCAAATAATTTCCAAAATTGCGACCTGTACTTTGCGCACAAGGTTTACATGGACAGCCAGCCAGCCAGCCGGACAAACATCGTTAATTTGACTCAGAAAGTGATTCTGATTAGTAGCAAATTTGAACGCTTATAACGAAAATATTGAACAGATTTTAATAAAATATATATTATGCACTTCTGTAAGTATATATTCTTTCAAATGGTGTATATTCATAGTGATCTACAAAATATTGCATTATTAGAAAATTGTTTATGCCGAAAAATGTTGGAGTCGGAGTCGCGAATTATTGTGGGTACTTCGACTTCGACTCCGACTCCATATCCCTGATTTTAATGCAGCAAAATAGCACAACTTTAAATACCTAATTTCCAAAAATGAAAGTCTAAGGCCCGTTTTCACGACTTAACGATAGCTAAATGTAGGAAGTTATCGAACAGATAATGAGTTTTTAATTATCACAAGTTCTCTTTAACCTAAAAGTGAAGGATAAGCTAAAGAGAGAAACGTTCTACCCATGTATGGGCAAATGCAAAATGAAAATGCAAAAAGAGCGAACGATCTGTATACATACACAAAAAACAAAGAGCAAAGAGCATAAAATCAACAAAAGCAAACGTAAACAAACCAATACAATGGCACACATGCAAAGCTTTCAATGTAGTGGTGCCCATACCTGGTTCTACCTTTAACTTTTGTCGTAAGGTTTAGATTTGAGATTGCCATATTATATTCACATATTTTTTATATATGGCAACTCCAATTATACGTATATTTTGTAAATGTAAAAAAGTACGTAGTTGCCAGTTCGTATTTTTATTTTGGCAAAAATAATCGGTATTTTCTTTAGTATTGCCACTTTTTTAAAAATGTTAAGTTTATTTTATACAGAAGTTGTGAAAACGAAAAATAGTTGAAGGTAACTTTATTCCTCACTAGGGATGCCAAACGGGAAATCCCGAAATCCCGGGATTTTTCGGGACTGACAAATCCCGAATCCCGGGATTTATTTTTATGAATCAATTTAACAACTTTTGTGTATCAAAAATTTTTATATGTATAAAAATATTCGTTTAATTGAATTTTTATACTTTCTAATTATTCATTGTTTTATGGCCGTTTCTCATTACGCGATTATCCTTTTCCCAACGAAAAACTACACATTAAAGAAATTTGCTTTTCTCAATGTCTCATTTGTTTTCTATTCTGTCGCAAAGCTAACCAGCACTCATCTGCCAATTACACTATGCCACAAAAAAAATAAACCTCAGAAATGAGATATTTTCTAAGCTAAATTGGTGCTGCTGAACATAAATATGCCATTTATTTATTTTTCCCAAGCACCGTTTTCGAGATATACGCGAAAATCGTGTTTTTCTGCAGTTGTTTAAGGTATTTCGAAAAATCTCGAGAACTGTTTAACTGAATTGTACAAGATTTAACATTTTGCATAGATATCTCGTTCAGCACATATCTATACCGTGTGGGTCGGATAAAGATTTACTGAGCTACAGGACTTTAAACTTGAAAAAAATGTGATTTTTTTAATTTTTTCCAAATTCACATTTTTAATTCGCTCCAGTAATGCAATAAAAAAATTAAAAAATTTTTTTTTTTAACATCCCAGGAAAAACTTTTTGATTTTTAGTAATAGGTGGTAGTTCTTTCATACGTTACCTGGTAAGATGTTGTCATTACAATTGTCATTATTCGGAAAACTTCAATAAGTACTTACTACACCTTTTCAAGTTGAAATTGAGAAAATACAAATTAATATTCAGAAAAACGAATTGATGTTGAGAAAATACAAATTGATATTAAGAAATCCAAATTGATGTTGAGAAAATACAAATTGTTATTAAGAATTCCAATTTGATGTTGAGAAAATACAAATTGATATTAAGAAATAGAAATTAATATTGAGAAAATACAAATTAATATTAAGAAATCCAAATTGATATTGAGAAAATACAAATTGAAATTAAGAAATCCAAATTGATGTTGAGAAAATACAAATTGAAATTAAGAATTCCAAATTGATGTTGAGAAAATACAAATTGATATTAAGAAATCCAAATTGATATTGAGAAAATACAAATTGGAATTGAGAAAACCCAATTTAATATTAAGAAAAACCAAATTAATATTGAGATATAAATTCATAGTTTTATTGATATTAGGATGTAGAAGATGGTTACATGGAATTAGCTTGATAATGTCGCCTCTTATCATTGATATCTGACAAACGCAGCAATTGTCTTTAAATTCCATTTTAGAAATAAAAACTTATCTTAATATTTTTTTGACAGATATGTCAATGACAATATTGATGCAACGCAATATATATTGCAATTTGTAATGTTTATTATGTATACATAATAAAAGGACAAGGTATTTTTTTATGTAAACAATACATATTCAAAATATAATAATGAAAAAAATCTCAATATTAATTTGTTTTATCTCAATTTCAATTTTTATTTTCTCAATATCAATTTGGATTTCTTAATATCAATTTGTATTTTCTCAATATCAATTTGGAATTCTTAATTTCAATTTGTATTTTCTCAACTTCAATTTGGATTTCTTAATTTCAATTTGTATTTTCTCAATATCAATTTGGATTTCTTAATATCAATTTGTATTTTCTCAATACAAATTTGGATTTCTTAATATCAATTTGTATTTTCTCAATATCAATTTGGATTTCTTAATATCAATTTGTATTTTCTCAACATCAATTCGTTTTTCTGAATATTAATTTGTATTTTCTCAACATCAATTCGTTTTTCTGAACATTAATTTGTATTTTCTCAATATTTATTTGGATTGTCTCAATTTCAACTTAAAAAGGTGTAGTAATGACCTCAGCAACTACTTATTGCTTCTATTATTTTTAATAATCAGCTCAATCAGCTACTTATTAGTTGTGTTGTTTTCAGTACTGAATATTTACCCTCTGGAAACGTACTCAATAAGTCTAAATTTACACGTTTCATCTTTTGATGCTCAACTTTTTTTCAATTCCCTTTTAAAGATGCCAATATAATCACACGCAGCAATCGGTTTCAACTTTTTTCGGTTCAAAACAACAACAATTTTATTTACAGCGAATCAAAGAGAAAAAAAAGAAAAAAATTACATGCAGCCATTGCTGTGCATATATCAACGAATAAAAACACAAAGCGTACTGCCCGAGTACAGGCATCTCCGTACTAACCCCCTTTCTTCTTTCTTCTCTCACCTAAAAACATAAGAGTTGAGCATCAAAAGATGAAACGTGTGAAAGCAGACTAACTACTTATTAGGTCTATTAGGTAGTGGTTTTTTGGCTCTTAGTAAGTATATTGTAAGTATTTACAATTCAACTTATTCGTAGTTAAATAATAACTAGATATTTTTTGCTTTTAGTAAGTGTATTGTAAGTACTGAATTCTGTGGACACCTCGAACAAAAATAAGTAGTTATTCAGCCGAAAAATAAGTAGTGTTTATTTTTCTCCAATATTACTTGCTAACTTACCAGGTAAGTAAAGTTTTTGCTGGGATGTATCTTAAATAATATTTTGTTTTAAACGTATTAAGCGTAAAATTTTTATCGTCAAAAAAAAAATTAAGAAATAATAAAATTTGTATATAAAATGAATTGTTTTGTTAAGTTTTCTTTTTTAAAAATAAAAAAATATATATATTTTAACTTTTGTTTATAAGAAAAAGTTGTAAAAGAATTGTTCTGTTAATTTTTCTTTTTTAAAAATTCAAAAAAAAATAAAATTTAGTTAATTTAAAAAAAGTTGCTTTTAATTGTTTTGTTAAGTTTTAATTTTTAAAAATTCAGACATAAATAAATAAAGTGTTGTTGTTTTTAAAAAAAAAAAGTTGTATATTAAAGAAACAAATTAATCCCGAAAAATCCCGAAATCTCGGAAAATCCCGGGATCCCGAAAGTCCCGAAATCCTGAAAATCCCGGGATTTCGGGATCGGGATTTCCAAAATCCCGAATCCCGGGATTTGTTAAAATCGATCCCGTTTGGCATCCCTATTCCTCACTAGTGCTAAAGGTAGCGTTAACTATATCGAACTTTAAAGGTAAGTCGTGAAAACGGGCCTAAGGTCGACAATTAAATATCTTACTTAAGGCTAGGTTACACTATCATACATTGTGTTAATACATGTCAAAACCTCAAGTAATATGAGAAAGTGTGATAGCGTGTATGCAATGTGTCATGAAAATGACAAGTATTACGAAAAACAATTTGGCATCCCATGCGACTTCATCGTTTTTTTTAATTTTTCAAAACAATGATACTTTTCCTTTAATCAGGGTTGAGTTTTATCAAAAGCTTGTTCATGTGTGATAGTGTGAACAGAAACAGCAATGTTATGGCGATTTCTTTTCTGAGAAAAATGTTGCATTAATGTTACATGTTCTACATTTTGTGTTCGTTTGTACAAAAAATACAACTGTGGGAAAAATTTTCAAGTTCTTTTGTGAAAATGTTGATGAAAAACATGCAAAACATGTTACATGTTTTACCCTTACTTTTACTTAAGGGTTCATACTGCCCTGTTTTACAACTTTGGTACTTACTACTTTGTTTGAACAACCAATATTTTATTTGGTTTGTCATAATATTTTAAAAGTTTTGTCAAAAGAATTCAATCTAAATATTCTTCGACGGCATACTCCATTTTGAATTAAATCGTTTTTTTTTTTTATTTTGGTGGAAAATTCTATGTATTTATTATCGTTTTAAATTTGTTCAAGCAATAAGTGATGTCAATGTCTGTTTCCAAACCGTAAAGTAAGAGTGCAGCAAATAGTCGAATAGTTTTAAAAATCGCTTATGAACTACATTAATAATAAAAGTGTAATAGTTGTAAATAAAGGCAGCTAATTCTGTTCGATTGAAATTGTACAACATGTAACACTTCGAGTAATTATAGGTAACATGAAAAAGTGTTACATGCATATACTGTAGCATTTTCTTCTCAGAATAGAAATCGCCATTAAATTAGATTTTTTGACAGTCGCAACAAAACTCATTAGATTGCTATCTCACAAAGTATTATGGAATACGTAAGAGTTGTGTGATAGTATAAGCTAGCCTTTAGTCGCACGATTTTTCAAAAAAAATCGTGTGTGCTCGTAAAGTATAACAGTGTGACCTAAATATGCAATTGAGTGACAGATTTTTTTCACAAATTTTTCCGACTTTAACTGTAAGAACTTTTTGATTAAAATTATTTTATAGTCCAGAGATTAATAATATTTAAACATAACGACTAGTGATAAAAAACAGAAGAAAAATTAGAACAAAGTTATTTATATATACATCCATATATAAATCGGCAAAGGCAAAACAGTTAAGAACACTTTCCTCCTCTTTACGTCAACCGATTTGAACAAAATATACACCATTTGAAAGATATTTACTTAGAAGTGCACAATATATATTTTATAAAAATCTGTTCAATATTTTCGGAGTAAAAAGCCTTCAAATTTGCTACTAATACATATGTAAATACAAAATTAGTTTTTTTTTTAATTATCAAATAATAAAAAAAATAGGATGTTCGATTATTCAACATTTTTTAGAAGCCGGTTTTCGAATATTTCGACTATATAAATACGGGAAATTTAATTTCTTTCTTTTACTTTTCCGTGCTGCATGTGATAATTATTAAATTTTCTATAATATTTAACTTAGAAACATAATATTATAGGTGCAAGGTCCTAAGTGAATGAAAATCTATAAGATAAAAAAGTTGGTACTTTTTGGTTTCATCTGGTACTTTTTGAATTTTTGCTAATATTCGACCTATAAATATAAAATTATACATTAAACTGGGTGAATAAGAACATGTAAGGGTAGCTTTTTTGTACTTTTTCGTTCAACATCTGGTACTTTTATTAAGTTTCGTTAATATTAGACATAGAAACATAAAATTAAAGTGGATAAGAATCCATAAGAGGAGACTTTTTGATACCTTTTTGTTTTTACTTCGTACTTTTTGATATTTTTTATATTGAACTTACAAAATTAAATTAACTCACGTGGAAGATAACATATGAACCGGAGGTTGGTCCCTCGCCAAATCGATCCACTAAGATGGAAAAAATAAATGCTCGAAACATGTAAATTCATATGTTCTTAGATGTACTATGTTTTCTTTATATGTACATAAAAATGTATGGTCGAATTTTGACCATAAGGCAAACACTAATAATAATATTTAAGCTTAACATTAAGAGAAAAAAATTTTAAGTTACAATTAGGTAAGATATTTAAAAATACGATAAGAATATTTAGTAGAGGAGATAAAGAAAAAGATAATCGGCCTTATTATGAGAGTCGTTGTCGTGGTCGAAGTCGTAAGCGTAGGCGTCGTTGTAAATTAAAATTTTCGACAATGGGCATGTTCACAAGACGTAGATTGAGCTCACGTCGTAAAAGCAATGAGTTTAATATTTGTGGGCAATATCTTCCAAAGCGTTATGGCATTGATGAAGAAAAATCTGCTTAAGTTTAAGTAGTTGTATTTTTGTGATATTTTGAAAATGAAACAATACTGGCATTAAAAATTAAAGATGTTGCAGATTGACAGTAAAATATGTAAAATAATTTGAAATTTGAAAATTAAAATAAAATAGTGATGATTTTCGAAAAGAGGGATAAAGAAATGTGTAAACCGGCACTTATAGCTGTCGAAACATATTGTTAACTGCAAGTTAAATGAAAACGTTAATTTAGAATATTTTACGTTTGTAAAAGCCAAATTTTCAAAAATATATCTGGGGCTTTTGACAAAACATCTTAAGTCAAATTTAAAAAGTTGAAAAAAATGTTGTTAATCATATGAATTTTCATTCAAAAAACATTTTTAAAATTTCGTATTATAATTTTTTAATTTTGGTTTATTTTATTATTTGACAAAAATGATTTTTTCACCACGTTTTTTAAAAACTTTTTTGCTATCTTATCTAGACTAAAGATGTTTTGTTTAAATGCCACAGATATGTACATATATGCATATATATTATAACGAGCAAAGATTTTTTCGGTGGTACACAGTAATAACTATTTTTAAATTCATTTGGTTACAGTTGCTGTATATAAAACATGCAATTTTGTGTTCTCCACATATACATTTTTTTAGAGGATGTACATGCCAAATAGACTTTCCTATGGTTTCCTATGAAGGTTAACCGATCTAATCTAACGAAATATATGTCGACTTTAGTTAAAAATTGTTTTCCAATTTTACAATGTTTAAACCACAGTTGTTACTTGTGTTGTTACTTTCGTTTTTAGAGATTCATTCACTTTGATATTTATTTTATTTTCAGAAATAAATATGAATAAAAAATCAGATTTAGGTCAATGTCAAAAAATATTTATTTTGCTATATTAATGTGTATAAATTAAACCCCTGTATATACATCTGTATTTGAAAAACAAACACACAATAAAAATCAAATGCGTGTAAAAACTATTGTGTACAACCACAATGACAAATTCTATGCGGTACTGTTCGTCGCACAATTCTTGTACCGTCACAACACTATTAGAGTGTTGTGATAGTACAAGAATTCAGAGAAATACACTCCAGTCCGTACTAGTTTCTTTCAAAGCCTTTTAATATAGTAAAAACTGTTTGCATATGTTTCTAGTATTTGAAAATAACCTCGTGCAGTCTGCAAGAAATTGTGATGTTTACAAGTCTGCCGTATATAGCGGACACATACAAAGAATTTCTGATGTTTCTTTGTGTTTCGTATGTGGCGTATCTACGCATCCAAGGAATTGTTTTTGCAAAAAATTGTTGTTGCAATATTTTCAAAGAAATAAAAATACAAAATATTATGTATGTACATTAGGGCGACAATGAATATATGGGAAAAAATTTTTTCCAGAATTTTAAACAAAAATGTGAAGATTCTTTTGTCACTTGGTCTAAAACTTACTTGCTGAAAATTTGAGCAAAATCGGATAACTCTATCCCGTGCACCTTTGAGGTCAAAGTTCAAATTTTGGGAAATATAGTGTATTCGCCTATATTGGAGCTAAAAAAATAGCTTTTCGATATGAATTATACCGAAATCCAATGGGATTAATGTGCCACATAGTGTTGAACTTGCATGCTGAAAATATTAGCCGAATCGGGTAACTCTATGCCGTGCACCTTTGAGGTCAAAGTTCAAATTTTGGGAAATTCTGTATATTTAACTATAATTGATCTAAAAATTTCTTTTTTTTAGTATATTCATTTAAATTGTACAGAAACTGGATGTTTTAGATATTTGTAAAAGTACATATTCTGATATATTATGAGTAAATTTAACCCTTTTTTGCTACGGGGGTCAAAACGACCAAATTTCTTAGCTTTAAATACAACATTTAAAAAAGGTGATATACTAATCCTGAAAAACGAAAAATATTTTTAATAGAAATATTAACCCTTTTTAGCTACTAGGGTCAAAACTACCCATTTGAAGTATTTTGTTTTCATTACGAAATAAAAATATATATGAACCGCCCTGTATGTAACCTGTTAGTGCAGACTTCAACCCATGTAAAACATGATTTTTATCAGTTGGTGTAGATACAAACCGATAATATTTAAATATAACGGATTTAAAACAAAAAAGTCAAGGTATACTAGATCTATTTTTTTTTTTTTTTTTACAAGAAATTACAAATAATTGCAAAGCTTTATTATTTTAATCAGTTTGACACGTTAAACGCTCGAGTTAACAGTGCAAAGTGGTATTTTGTCAAAAAAATAGTTTTAAACAATGCCTTTATTAAGAGATGAAATTTATCTCATCGGTTTTGAAAAAAGTCAATTAACTGGGAGTAAACTTCCATCAATAGGGGATTGTCTCAGAGTTATGTTTTATAATTTAAGAACTGTGAAATTAAAAATTAAAGACAGTGTACGACTGGTTGTAAAGGAGTGTTTTACTTTTTGGGAAAAAGCTCGGACTCCTACTATGTCAATTCAAAATGTAGAGGAGAAATTAACTCGCTTGTACGAGGAGTGGAGGGAAATGAATAGACGGAAAAGCAGAACATCCGAAATTTATAAGAAAAAGAGAGAAGCATGGAAAGATGCACTCGATGATTTGTTTGACATCGCAAATCCCGATGCACTTAAGTTAATGAAAATCGAGGAGGATAAATTGTTTTTGTTGAAACAGAGAGAAAAAGGACGAGAAGGTTGCATGGCGGGAGTTGATGCAAAATTAAAGAAAACTGAAGAAAGACGTGAAACCTGGAAGCAGCGGGAAGAAACTAAAAGAAAAATGTATCAAGAGGCTCCTTCAACTCTATTCATTTCCCTCCACTCCTCGTACAAGCGAGTTAATTTCTTCTCTACATTTTGAATTGACATAGTAGGAATCCGAGCTTTTTCCCAAAAAGTAAAACACTCCTTTACAACCAGTCGTACACTGTCTTTAATTTTTAATTTCACAGTTCTTAAATTATAAAACATAACTCTGAGACAATCCCCTATTGATGGAAGTTTACTCCCAGTTAATTGACTTTTTTCAAAACCGATGAGATAAATTTCATCTCTTAATAAAGGCATTGTTTAAAACTATTTTTTTGACAAAATACCACTTTGCACTGTTAACTCGAGCGTTTAACGCGTCAAACTGATTAAAATAATAAAGCTTTGCAATTATTTGTAATTTCTTGTAAAAAAAATAGATCTAGTATGTATACCTTGATATTTTTGTTTTAAATCCGTTATATTTAAGTATTATCGGTTTGTATCTACACCAACTGATAAAAATCATGTTTTACAGGGGTTGAGGTCTGCACTAACAGGTTACATACAGGGCGGTTCATATATATTTTTATTTCGTAATGAAAACAAAATACTTCAAATGGGTAGTTTTGACCCTAGTAGCTAAAAAGGGTTAATATTTCTATTAAAAATATTTTTCGTTTTTCAGGATTAGTATATCACCTTTTTTAAATGTTGTATTTAAAGCTAAGAAATTTAGTCGTTTTGACCCCCGTAGCAAAAAAGGGTTTAATTTACTAATAATATATCAGAATATGTACTTTTACAAATATCTAAAACATCCAGTTTCTGTACAATTTAAATGAATATACTAAAAAAAAGAAATTTTTAGATCAATTATAGTTAAATATACAGAATTTCCCAAAATTTGAACTTTGACCTCAAAGGTGCACGGCATAGAGTTACCCGATTCGGCTAATATTTTCAGCATGCAAGTTCAACACTATGTGGCACATTAATCCCATTGGATTTCGGTATAATTCATATCGAAAAGCTATTTTTTTAGCTCCAATATAGGCGAATACACTATATTTCCCAAAATTTGAACTTTGACCTCAAAGGTGCACGGGATAGAGTTATCCGATTTGGCTCAAATTTTCAGCAAGTAAGTTTTAGACCAAGTGGCAAAAGAATCTTTACATTTATCATCAAAAATCCAAAGTTGATTTTTCATTGTCACCCTAATGTACATACATACATACTCAAACTCATATTAAAAAAAAATGTGTGTATTTTTTGTTTTCCTTGGGATTATTTTTAAAACCTGCACTATTAGTATAGTAAAACTTAATTCGTAGTCTACACTTCTCTTCAGTATTTGTTTTTGACATTACAGTTTGGAGTTTGAAAAATTTACAGTGGTTTGAATGTGTTCAAATATAATTGTGCATGGCATCTCATTTTATTCTATGCGAGTTCGCTCACTTAAGGCCCAACCATAATATGCATAGCCTTGCTTAACCAACTGTCAAAAATTAACAAAAAGTCTCTCAAATGGATTTAAAAAAAACAAAAATAAAATCAACAAACATTTGATTCGGTACGGAATGAGCGATCAGTTTCGCACTTTGCTTAAGCAAATGACAGTTTCGTAAAATTTAACAAAAGGTTTCCTTAAGTTCAATATGGTTTGCCACATATGATTTACATGTATTCATACATTTGCTTAAGACAGATTAAGCACATTATGGTTGGGCCTTTAGTTGTTCACTGCAAAACCGTATAGATATTAAGTTGGAAAAATTTACTTTTTATTCTATATAATATCAATAAACTTGCTTGCGCTGCCAAATAACATTTAAATACATACTGGTTTTTATTATAATCAAAAAGTAATTTCAATTTTTGGGAATACAAAATTTTAATTTCAAAAGATTTTGTTATTCGTGCTTAATTCCCAGTTTTTATTATTGATAAAAACACTTGAAATTTATTGTTGATGGGATAAGCTATTCCTATGCGCATTTCACTGGTTGCTTAGGCCAGATCATCAGGAAACTTCATCCATAAAGATTTTAGAAAAACTAAAGATATTAAACCAAATAAAACTGTTAAGCGTATAAGACTTACAGCAACAGTTCTACTTGTAATAATATCAAAGCTTAAACAAAACACATCAACAATAAACAGTGGGCTTATCTCATCTTACATTCCCCACTACAATTAGTTAAAATTCTCTCAACATTAACTGTAGTTGTAAGTAGGTTAAGAAAAACAAAATAAAAACAACAACAACTTACAAAAGATGTTGTCAATTAAGTGTTTTTTTAGGGAATTTTAGGGAATTAAGCACGAATAACAAAATCTTTTGAAATTAAAATTTTGTATTCCCAAAAATTGAAATTACTTTTTGATAATAAACAGGCAAGTGCACGGCCTAAAAAAACACTTAATTGACAACATCTTTTGTAAGTTGTTGTTGTTTTTATTTTGTTTTTCTTAACCTACTTACAACTACAGTTAATGTTGAGAGAATTTCAACTAATTGTAGTGGGAAATGTAAGATGAGATAAACCCACTGTTTATTGTTGATGTGTTTTGTTTAAACTTTGATATTGTTACAAGTAGAACTGTTGCTGTAAGTCTTATACGCTTAACAGTTTTATTTGGTTTAATATCTTTAGTTTTTCTAAAATCTTTATGGATGAAGTTTCCTGATGATCTGGCCTAAGCAACCAGTGAAATGCGCATAGGAATAGCTTATCCCATCAACAATAAATTTCAAGTGTTTTTATCAATAATAAAAACTGGGAATTAAGCACGAATAACAAAATCTTTTGAAATTAAAGGTTTTTATTATATTTTATAAGTCTGTAAGCTATTTTTTTTACTTTTTTCGAAAAGTTAAGTAATGGTAATATTTAATTGGAAAATCGGTTTTTGGTGAGAAAGAAAAAGGGATTAGAGATTTTATTAGAGAAAACAAAATTTGACGTAAAAATAACATTTATTGGTTCTGGAACTGAATTTTATTTTAAAATCATACACTTTTATTCCCGCGCCCATTTAACATGAAAATTAAATTAAAAATATATAATAACCCAAAGTTCATGTAATCTATGTTTCACACGCAGAAAATAATTGTTGAAGTAGTCGTTAAATTAGACATGGTCTGGGTTTAAGATATTTTCTTGTCTATATTTGCATTTTATAAAGTCTTGTGTCTTGTTGTCAATTGGGATTATACTTCACTCATAATTTTTAAAATTATTTTTCAAAATCTTTCCTTTTCGCCCACCAATTTAAAATTTTCCAAATATATGCTTCTAACGATTTTAGTTTTGGTTCTCTTCCCCTCTAGTGTGAACCCAGACTAATCTAGGGAAAATAAACAAACTTTTTAAATTTTAAGTCTGTAGATTGCTTATGATAGACTTTAATATCTTTATTTTTACTTCCTTTTTTGAGACACACTAATTATACAGTGTTGGGCAAAAAAAAATTAAATAGTGTATTAAAAATACACAATACTAAATAAAAAATATTTTTTATTTTAAATCTGTCGGGCCTGTTCTGAAAGTCACGTGATTTCAAATCACGTACTTTTAAAATCACACGTTTGAATTTGTGGTGTTCTGAAATGCAAACCGTTTTTGTGTTTCTCGGTGTACTTTCGGCAATTGAAAACGAAACACCACAATATCACACTTGTGATTTTAAAAGGCACGTGTGATTGAAATTAAAGTGATTTTCAGAACTGGCCTGAATGTTCAATATAAGTACAGTATTCCACAGATAATTACCTCGCCAAAAATGCCAATATTGTTGGGTAATTATGCGGGGTAGGCATTTGAACGAATACGCTTAACTATCTCGTTGAGCTAATTATAAGAATACGTTTAAATACCTCATTGAGGTAGTTAAGCGAATACGTTTAAATACCTCAGTGAGGTAATTAAAGGTATTTATTTACAAGATACCTTAACTTTGATGTGTGAAAGTTAAGACAGGAATTTTTACAAGTATCAGCTAAGTCTAAAGAGATTGCACTAAAAAACAATGGGATTTGCTGTCTTAAATTTTAGCTGTAATGCCATATACTACTAACAAAAGCGTACTCATACATAAAAACTTATGATCAGGATCAAAGGAAGATTCAAAATGCTCATTGTCATTCTTTTATAATGGGTGTTTCTTAAGCCCGAAAGGTTAGCTGTCAAACGAACTGTCATATTGCTTTCAGTTTTTACTCAGGCACATCATCATAGAAAGATAGATTCATGCTTGAGCAATGGCACCAAATTATCCAAATTTACTTTGAAAATCAGCCATCGTTTTTCGCAACTTATAGGCGACTTTAAGATTTAAATGGCGCAACTTATCTTTTCACAAATGAAGGCGATGTGTTGATTTAGAGAAAATAAACTGTAAATTAGACTTCAAGGACGTGCAAAGTGACACCTCTTGATTGTTTTCCGTAGGTCTTTGAAGTCACTGGCTAATGCTGATAAACCAGCAACAATTGACGTCTTGGAGGTCAACATTGTACATTTTATTCGTGACATGCAGCCAGCAATGCTCGGAAAAGAGGAACAAAATTGAACGTCTGCAATGCGTTTCGTCAAGGACATTTGTTTTAAATCAGTTTCAAACTGTAATGCCGTGTATTAATCTGCGATTAAAATTCATTTGTTTTGTGTTTTCTAACATTTTAAGTTTTTTATTATTAAACTGCAGGGTTTATACAACTGTCCCTTTTGTAATACAGATTTCTTCAGAGGGTTTTGCCGTTTAACACTCACAGCCATTGACGCCTGCTGGCAGTCAATAGTCAAACTTCAATCTTTAAACCAAATTGTATTTATCTACCAAAGGATCGAAATTTGCTTTGATTGATTTACATGTTCTTCCTTACTTCTGTTTTTTTTCGTAGTTTTTGTCAAGAATCCTTCTTGAACTCCAGAGTACATTTTCTTTATGTTTTTCACCTTTTTTTTAATAAACTTGACTTTAATTATTGAAAATCAGTGTTGTTAACGCTTATTGGAATTCAAAGAAAATTAAATGTTGAAAATTGCTACAACCTCGGTGAATATCCCTTAAGGCTAGTTTACACTATTATACTTTGTATTAATACATGTCAAAAACTCAAGTAATATGTAAAAGTCTGATAGTGTGAATGCATGTGTGATGAAAATGACAAGTATTATGAAAAAAAGTTTGACAAAAAAAAAGACGTAAGACTTGTGAGATAGTGTAAACTAGCCTTTATTAGTACAAACTTTGCATTCAATATTTAACTATTTTCCAATTCAATATTTGGCTAAATACACATTAGTGTTCTAAGGCAGATCCTGACAAACCTTTTACACGAAAGATCAACTCGGGACTTAAGGAACTAAGAAGCAACACATTTCCAAATCACTCTTACTCCTATCCATTCTCGGATATTAAAGTTATCGAAGGGCTATCCAAAATTAAAAATGGCACAGCAGCAGGAGTAGATTGCATCTACCCTGAGTTTATAAAACACAGTGCACTAAGATATGGCTTACTAGATTCTACTCAGATATATTGCTCTCCGGTAACCTTCCCTGCATGTTCAAGAAATCGAAAATCATAGCCCTGCTAAAGCCTGGCAAGAACCCAGAAGACCCATCCAGTTATCGTCTAATCGCCCTCCTTTCAGTTTGCCTTAAACTCTTTGAACGTTTAATATTAAGATGTATAGAAGTGCACATTGAAAGGGTGATTTCACCTGACCAGGCAGGTTTTAGAAAGGGTCGCAATTGCACTGACCAAACCCTAGCCCTAACGAATTTCATCGAAAACGGTTTTGACCAAAGAAAACATTGTTTAGTAAGCAACACTACATAATCATATGCTTTATTACAATTCCATTTTTGTCCTTATTCTTTCAATATGTGTTAGATTCCTATTGGCTGTTGTATTCAGCTATTTACAACTATCACATCTTTTAACATAAATATTTCAGAATTACTTTTACTTCACTTCAATTCTTACCTTTGCAAATACAATTCTTACCTTTGCAAATACATGAATTACATTTTAATACTTATTCCACTCGTGTTTTAATTTATTTGTGAACCTAACAGCTGCTTATGATACCGTATGGAAAAAGAGCCTCATCCTCAAACTGACCAAAGTTATTCCATGCAGTAGAATTTGCAACATTATCCTTAACATGCTCAGCGATCGACTTTTTAACGTATTCCTAAACGACAGCCATAGTACCAACCGAAAGCTTAACAATGGCTTACCACAGAGTTCAGTTCTAGCCCCGGTTCTCTTTAACCTCTACATCAGCGATCTTCCGAATTCTATATCCCGACATAAGCTATACAGTTTTTCAAAAATAGGACCTCAAGGGGCAATTTCTGCCTCTCACAAACTTTCAAGCCGATTTTAATGAAGTTTATAAACATAGATAAATCCATATTTATATGGACACATAAGCATGATGTGTTTTTAAATACTGTGGTGTAGGGTATCATATGGTCGGGCTTGACCGACTATACTTTCTTACTTATTTTTTTCTTTGGAGTAGTACTACTTTGTTCAAAAATACGGGGGCTGCTATCAATACTAATCTTAATTGAACTATTCTTTCCTTCTTCTTATTATTTTTTTAGACATCACATAATTAAAATTTACTTTTTGCTCCTTACATAAGTTGTAAGTATGCGATACAGATTCTTTTGTAATAATTCCTTATATGTAGACAAATATGTTTGTATGTGTGTATATGAGTAAAATTTTTTGTGTACAATTTGTTCATTGTAAAGAAATATTAATTATAAGGAGATCAAAACACTCTTAAATTAGAATGAAAAAATAGTTTTTTTAACCCTAGAAAGATAATCTGCGTAAATTTTACGCACGCACTTTCGAAATATTGCTATATGGGTAATTCCAAAGTGTTGAACGTGACAGTCGTACGCATCAAAAATGCAATAACATTTTAAGCGACAAATATATTTACGTTCTTTTAACCCTTAAATTATAGCACCAAAAAAGCACTATTATCTATGCTAAAGTTTATGGGGGGCGCGATTCTAGGTCGAAGATAATGGCAAAAGAAGTAGCGGTTCGAACGTGAAAAAAATAGAAGTAGTTTTTGTGGCCATGTAGAAAAAGGCGTAATTCAGCGAAACCTGGCGCAATTTTTTAGTCAAACTACTTTCAGAATTTTACGTAGCAACGTAACATTTAAATGTCTTTGGTTAGATTCCAAAATCTTCAATATTTGTTTTGTTTAAGCCAAAATCTGGTTCGATACGTGACATTTTTTCCATAATAATTTAACTGAATAATGATTGAAAAAAATACAAATTTACCGTTAATCCGAATAACATATTTCTCTTCGAACTCTTTCTTAGACTACGGACCATGTAAGAAAATTTTTTTGGAATAATTTTCATCAAATATCACTTCTTTTAAGGAAGATAATATTAAAGAAAACATGCAATAAAACATTCTCACAATTAAGAAATTACGTTTGCACAACTTTGCAGTCTGATTGTTTATCTAAGTGAACAAATTTATGGGTAAATTTATAAAATTAGTAAGATCTAAATATTTCTCTATAACAATATCGTAAAATAATAAGCTTTTTTTAACTTTTAAATTTTTGGTCACGGTGGACCTTTTGACGGAAATGCCCATATCTTTTTATTAAGCTTGAATAAGTTGCTGTGCACTTCAGACATTTCATATATAAACATGATTTAAATTTTGAATTTGTATTTTTAAAAATGTAAAAATAAAATTCATATAAGTTTTTTCTTAATTAATCAATTAATACAACCACATAGCAGGTTAAAATAATGCGTTATTTTTACGTATGATTATCTTTAACGTTTGTCATGATATGATTATCTTTTTAGGGTTAAAATCTATTCATTTTTTAGTTTAAACCACTACTTTTTTTTAGTAATTAATATTAATAAAAAATTAAACATAATATATTGCCATAATATAATTTCCACACGTTGTTAAATTTACTGCATGCGCTGCAGCAGAAAAGCAAACCTTTTTCACCATGTCGACGCAAACCTAATGATGCTACTTATTACTCGTGTGATTATCATATATATATATTCTATTTTACCTGTAATTTAACACAAATATTTTATTATTTTATATTTTAAATGTTTGTTTCACTTAATACTAATATACTTTCGTTGATGACACGTCTTTTTGTTTCTGAAAATTACAAATTAAAATAACGTAACAGACACAACTTAAAAAATAACAATAAAAATAATATTTTTTTCCTCAAAAATATATTGCTTTTAAATCTAAAATAATTACCATTTTACAAAGTTTTTTGGTTCGCATGTAAACTTATGATATGTGATGTTACATTATTCTGCATTTAAGATGATGCAGTTCTTTTAATTTTTTTTTTTTCAATAATCCAACAATAATGCAATAGGCAAACCAAACATATTTTACAAAAGCAAAATACACATACAGGCATTTCGTGCTGTGGTCATGCAAACTGTCGAGCAACAACAACACTACTAGTGATGAGCGTTACTAAAATTTTTTGTTTCCTCATTCTTCATGACTGAAAAAAGGCAAAAATTTATTTTTTCTCACCAACATAAATGAATTGGCGAAATATTAACAATTCATTTATGACTGTGAACAAAAGTTACATATTTTACATTTTTCATTTATGCAAAAATTCATGAATGGTTAAATATGAGCGATCACATATGAATTTTTCTGAACTCTGTCAAAAAGAGTAAACAGTTTAAATGTTTATGTTTCAAACGATTTCTTTCTTTTGTTTTGATCAAACTAGATTTAGAAAAGATTCTGACGTTGAAGAGATTTAAAGTAAAGCGTTATAAAGCATATCCAAAAATCCCTGTTCTTTTTCTTGTTTTTTCTTAAAATTATTATTCTTCTAGTATATCTCTTGAATCTTTTTTGATTTTTTTTTTAACAATTTTTATACTTTTAATAGTTTCGTTAAGGTCTGGTAGAAGTTTGTTTTCATTGTGGTAAAAGTCCGTTCTAAACATTCTTAAAAATTAATAATTTCCAAACTCTTTGGTTTCATTCTTTGTACTACACTATTTTTAAAAAAATTGTTACTCGAAGGAAAGAAATGTTTCTGAGTTAAGAAACAATAAAAGGGTATTTAAAACGTACCAGGTTGATTTTTTTTAATAATAAAGAAAAAAACTAATACTGTGAAAAAACAAATTTTCGATTAATCGATTAATCAACATAAATGATTCAAATTATTCTTTAATCGAAAATAAGCAATTTTAAATTATTCGAACAGTTAATCGCACAAAATTAATCGAACAACAGTTGAATACCTTAGTAGACACCAAATTTCTTTTGTCGAGCACCTGTTTGGCGTTTTTAAATCGAAAACGCAAATTTGAAGCGATATGTGTTATTCAGGACATGGCCTATAATATTAGTGGCAATTAAATAAATTTAAATACCTGCATATATTTTTTTTAAATAAAATGTAAATTTTCATATTATTTCGAATGTGTATTCTAAAGGCCCAACTATAATATGCCTAAGTTGGCTTAAGCAATTTTGCGAATACATGTGATTCATATGTGTCGAACCATATTGAACTGAAGAACACTTTTTGGTTAATTTTAAATTGCTGGCATTTTCGTAAGCAGTGCGAAACAGATCGCACTTTCCGTACAGTATAAAATATTTTTTGATTTTATTTTTGTTTTTTTAAATTGTTTTGAGAGGCTTTTATTTAATTTTTGACAGTTAAGCTGCTTATAAGCGAGCTTATGCATATTATAGTTGCGCCATAAGTCAAATTATAAAGCGTTGATACTTTAATAGTCTTAGTCCTTCAATATTTTCCAGGAATATTTTCTATGCACTATAAGATTTTTTTTTTTTTTTGAAATTGTTTGTTTGTTTTTTTGTGAAAGAAATATTCTTAGTATATATATGATGATATTTATATCAAAGTATACAATTAAACAATTTCAAAAAAAACTTTCAAGATCAATTTCTATCCCTTAAGCTAAGATCCCACTATCGGCTCAAATAGCACAATCTGTGACGATTTGTATCCTGCTATATCGGCGCACATTTAAAAACATTGCACAATTGATTCTTGGGTGGTCCCATTATCGTCACACATTGTGACAATTTTTTTCGGCTCATATCGGCCAAAACTCAATTGCGACAATAATCGGTACAATGCGGTCACACTATTGTGCAATTTTGGAAAATTAAATCATATGTTTTTGTTTATTTGCTTGTTGGCAGACATAATTTTACTTTAGAAATTCGCGAAATTCTCCGTCTGAATATATATGTTTCCTAAAAATTTTAAATAAAATATTAATATAAAATAAAAAATGTATTCAATTTTATTCAAACTTACTGCACTTGTTTTTTTTTTGTACTTGTTGTTTTGTAAATAGATGTTTACAAACCAGGGATGGCGACATCGATTCAACTGCAATGTTTTGGTTAAAGCGAATTGTTTTCTTTCATTCAGCAGTACAAATGTGCTATTCAAAGTTTTTATACATAAATAATAGATTAAACATATGTAATTTTGATACAATTAAGCTCAAAAAGCTAAAATTTTAGCAGCCAGTTAGTTCAATTTAAAAATTTCGTTTTGCCATCCCTTGTATCGGCGCTGATTGGCGACTGTGATCGGCGCACAAGTGGCCAATAAAAATCGGTACATATTAAACAATTTGATTGCTCCACATTGTGCAAAAGAGTGTTCACATTATCGGCGCATCAACGTTAATTTTGACTGTGCACAGTCAGCACAATTTCGGCACAAATTGTCGCATATTGAAAAATTTTGACCGTTCACATTGCGCCGATAGTGGGATCTTAGCTTTAGATTGCACTATAAGAATTTTTGTTATTTATATTTTTATATATTTCTGGAAAATATTGAAGGAATAATGCCCGTTTTCACAACATACCGATAGCTAAAGTTGGGATTTTATCTGCCGTAAAAAAAGTATTCCATTATTAAAACTTTAATTTAACCTACCTTAATTTACTTTATCGCTCACTTTAGGTTAAAGTTAAGTTTTAATAATGGAACACTTTTTATAAGGCCGCTTAAAGTCTTCCTTAAGCTATCGGTAAATTCTGAAAACGGGCCTAAGACTATTAAAGTATAAAAGCTTTTTAAATTGTAATTTGACTAAGAACACACACGAAATTTTAATAGCCAAAATACATAATGTGAACATTTATATAATAAATGTTACTCGCCGTTAGAAATAAATTACCAGATTCTATTTGTTTAAAATAAAATGTTAAATTCAGTATTTTAAAAACTAGCCTAGTTAAAAAATGTTAAAAACTTGTAGGCGTTCATTTACTATTACTATCGCTACCGTCACATTTTAGTAGCGGTAGTTGTAGTAGTAGCTCAAAAGGAAAATAACTGGAATTCAGGATAATTTTCACCAAATATAACAGCTTTATTAATCGTAATTCCAATAATTTTCTTCAAAGAGAAGAAAATATAAATTAAATAATATTTTAATAATTTTGAAGTGACATTGTTTAAAGCTGCGTATAAGCATAAGCAAAGGAATAAATCAAAATTTAATATTGTTTAGCAAAATTGAACGCTTTTTAAGTTGATGGGAATATCGCACACACATTGTTACATCGTCATAACTACGATATATTAATTATAGCTGGGGTCTAATCACCGCATTCGATACTATCGTATCGAATAAACTATCGATTTTTTTTTTGCATACGATAGACACTGACGTATCGAATGAAAACTCGATAAATGTAATGTCGAGTTACTCGATATCGAATGCTATTATTTCAAATTCAATACATTGCATTCGATATCGAGTTTCATGATACCAAAATAAATAATTTCGATCAATTTTGCTCGATATCGTATGCGGTGATTAGACCCCTGGATTCCAAAACGTCAGAATACTTTGCAGTCAAAATCAAAAATGTGTCATCAAGCTTAATAACACACAGTGTACGCATCGATAACTTTTCTGGTACATTTCGGGCCAAATAACATTGTAAAATTCTACACGACTGCGTTGTAGAATGCACTCAAAAAGCATGTTGCTTTGCAACTGACGTTGTCTGAAAAAAAAATGGAAATCACATAACGAAACCAGCAGTAGCCCGTTTCTGTATATCTCGCATCGTAAAACTCTTCGCATGAAACGTGTGAATTGCAACAAAAATAGTGTGAAATGAAACAAAAAATGTTTTTTCTCACGCAAGTGTTTCTGTATCTTTTTTTTGCGAGAATTATCTGTCATTTAAATAATTTTCCAGCAATTATTGGAAGGATGCGAGAAAAAGTGTTTCTATAACAATATTTTGCGAAAAGTTTCTTTCAAGAACTGTCAAAATAAGTCACATTTGAAATTGGTGGCGAGAAAAACAAAATGTAGATATTTTGAATTTAAAATATGTTTATATACTATTTTTTTTAAATAAATAAAAAAATAGAAGGAATATAAATGATAAATGCATAATTTACATGATGAAAATAAACAAAAAACAACTGTTATATTTTGTTAGTTTAAATTTTTGTTAGCCTTTTCTTGTTTTGGTTTTAATCAGTGCTGCCAGATAAATTTGTGTCAAAATCGTCAATTTCCTGAGAAAAAAATAAAAAAGATCGTCTTTTTTGTTTTAAAAATCGTGCAATTTAAAATCAATTTTAAACAAATTTGTTTCGACTTTTATTAAAAAATAATCAAACAAAAACATAGTTAAAGTTAATGGGTATTTAATAATTGAGATATAAATCTTTAATTTACCTATTCCTATAATCTTTTTCTTTTTTACCTGAAATAGACTTAGTAGAATACCTTGTAGTTAAAATTAAAAAAATCGGTTCATAAATAAACGGGTTAGAGACCCAGTAAAATCTTCGCCTACAAAATAATATGTTAAGTAATCAGAAGCACATAAAAGCACTACATACAATTCTACTGAAAAACTAATGAATTTTACAAGGGTTGTGCCAAAAAGAACAAATTCAAAAGTAAGTCATTTTTTTATATCTTAATACATCCAGAAAAAAGTAGTTATCGAAGTTCTTATGGAAGAAAGCTACTTAATAACGAGTGAAAGAAGCTATCCATTTTGAAAAAGTTTTTACTGGGAGACAAACAAATTTCTTTCTTGTCGGAATAATGGTTTTGGCACAAAAGTGTAGATATAAGATAAGAATATCAAATATCAATCATATTTTGTATATGTATATAAGAAGTATTAAATGTTCAAAATAAGCCAAGTCGGTCCATTACTTTCTCTCGAAATTTTGCTTTTGCCGATACATTTTTTAGGGAAGAAACAAACAGTTTCGAGGAAAATTTTCACAATAGGGATAAATATAAAAATTTAAGCAGCCTTGTTTCTAAAGATATTTTTTTTTTTCTAATAAACAAACATATAAAAATATTTACAATTATCTTATTTCGAAGACTAAGGGGCTTATAGTGTAAAACGCCACGCCAACAATTTAATTAAAAGCAAAAATAAAATCAAAAATATTTTATATATTTGTTGTTGCTTTCTACAGACATTCATATTATTTTTTTTCAATTTTCAACGCCACAAAATAGAAGTGTTTGAAATTTAAAAATTCAAGATGAATTTCTATAGAAAGTAACAACAAAATTATAAAATATTTTTGATTTTGTTTTTGCTTTCGTCACTTTTTTAGAAAAAATCATCAAAACGTCACTTTGTTAATATCGGAACAAAAAATCGTCAAGATGACGATAACTCGTCAAATCTGGCAGCCCTGTTTTTATTATAGTTATTTCTTTGGTTGACGTTTCGCTTTTATTTGACACTTAACAAGGCGAATTAACTACAGGTGGTGTCGAAACGGCATCTGATTTTGACAGTTCGGGCTTATTTGTTTTGATTTGTTAGTGTTTTGCTAATAATGGTTGACATTTCGAGCTAATGGCACTAACAATGCAATGCAAAAAACCCTATGTTGTTTCTGTTGTTTTTGGATTGTTGTAGTTCCGACAACACCTGTAGTTGAATTCGCCTTGACACTTAATTACTGGAAATATTCCAGTATAAACAGAATTTGTTGTGCCTGTTTTCGCATTCAAATACAGAAACACTTTTATCTCATAAATCGAGAAACGATGGAATTTTTTGTTTCACACTTCATGTAAGAAATTTTACGATGCGAGAAATACAGAAACGAGCTACAGAGGAACAGAAATGTGTGAAACCAATTAAAGCAACGATTGTTTATAAACAGCGCTATTTAATTTGCAAAAAATAGGTCTAATTCAGTGACGTCCAAAAAGTAAATTGTGGTTGTATTGCTTCATATTAGAGTCTAATTAACTTTTATATTTCAAAAAGCAATAAATCCGAAAAAATGCTTATTTAAAAGTCAATAATAACAATACATAATAAAATAATAAAAAAACTTAAAGGCATCGAACAAAATGTCAATAATTTAAATTTTTTAGTATTATGAGTGTGTGTGAAACGGTAGCAAAGTTCTATGTTGAAATGAAATTTGTTTGTGGTAGAAAATTTTCATATTTGTGCTCTGTGAAATTGTAACATCTTTGACAACGTAAAATTTTGACATAAAGAAAAAAACAATTACTAGTAGTTTTTTTCACCTCAATAGTGTCAAAATTTTACTTCCATGAGTACTTTGCTACCGTTTCACACACACCCTGAGGCTTAATTTAAAATTTTTCTTTTCTAAATCTATATTTTATGAATATGGACATATTTTTTAAATTAACTTTAAAAGTGCGTGAGAAATAGGTAAATTTACGGTATTTTAAAACAAAATTTGTATATCTATACTAGCATTTAACCCGCTACTTCGTTAGCGTCTCCTTTTATTCGTGGACATATTTTTATGCCAAAGTTTACTTTTCTAGGCTTAAACTTGTTTAAATTCAAGCATTTAAACCGCTACTTTTAATCGGGCTTTTTCTTTCATGAACATATTAATATGCCAAAGAATATGTATCTATGTTTTAGCAAAAAAGTTCCAACATTTTTATCTCATATGTAGGTTGATATTTACACAGGACTTTGCACCTATTATTTTGTGTTTCTAAGTTCAATATTATAGAAAATTCAAAAAGTATCACTCGTATAACACAAAAGCAAATGAAAGTAAGTTAATTTCCCGTATTATCCGTTTTGATACTTGTTTCACCCCATTTATGTATGAAACATTTCAGTGTTGTGGTGGGAGCCCATAATTAAGTACGAATATGCCAATGAATGGAGACAAATATTTTGTAAAAAAGGACCACATGACCTTGCATGTTGAATTTTATGTTTCTAGGTCCAATACTAACGGAAATTCAAAAAGTACCGATTGATGAACAAAAAAGTACCTAAAAGCCCTCTTTCAGGTTCTTATCCACTCAGGACCATGCATGTTTAATTTTATATTTCTAGGTCAAATATTAACGGAAATTAAAACAGTACCAATCAAAGAATAAAAAAGTACCAAAAAGTTCCCTCTTATACATTTTTATCCACTCAGGGCATTGCATGTTGAATCTTATGTTTTAAGGTCCAATATTAACGACAATAAAAAAATACCAGTTGCAGAAACAAAAAGCTAAAGAAAAACATAAATTTCCCGTATCTCCCCTTTTTGGTACTATTTTTCCCCCCATTTAGTTATCAAAAATTTCAATATTGTAGTGAGAGCTCATAATTAAGTACGAATATGTCAATGAATGGAGAAAAATGTTTTGTATAAAAAAGTACCAAAAATAGTTACGATTTTTACCCTTTAAATGTTCGAAAAAGTACCAAATTCATATACGTATTTTTTTGATAAGTTTCGAATGTTGTATAAACTATGTTCCTATGTTGTTTGGTTCAAAAGAAAGATTAGGTGCCAAAAAAGTACCAAAATTAAGGTTTTACCCGTTTGCTTTCTAATAGGACCAAATTTTAAAAAAGTACCAGACACCTGTCCGCTTATTTTTCTAAAGAACAACGATAAGTATTACGTTTTTACCCTTTTTTACCCCTAAACATTCGAATTTCCAAAAATCCCGTCTTAGTGGATCGATTTGGGGAGTCACCTATCTCTGCTCCAAGTGTCACGTTTTTAGTACAGGAGTTTAAACTGTGCGATGATGAATTAGTGAGTCAGTCATTCAGTAACGTTACAATTTTATATATATATAGATAGATAGATGAAGAAAAATTTTGTGAAAAAATAACAAAATTTGGAACGATTTTCACACCTTAAACATTTGAATTCAAAAAAAAACCCAAATCTTTTGTATTTTTTAAGATAAGGTACGAATGTGATATAATTTGTATTTACCCTTTTACTCCACAAAAAGGCCATACTTCAAAACAGTACCAAACACCAGTCTGTTAATTTTTTTAATTTTGAATCTCTTTTAGTTTAGGAGATATGAGGTTAGCGAATTTTTCTAATGAACAACAATAAATGTTAATGTTTTTCTTTAGCTTAGGAGGTATGAGGCTAGCAGGATCGATTTAGCGAGAGGACAGACCCCGGTCCTAATGTCAAACTTTTAGCTTTAGACGTTTAGGATATGCGATGAAAGATAAATATATGGAAAAAAATATTTTGAAAAAAGTAACAAACATATCTTAGGAGGTATGAGGTTAGCAGGATCAATTGGGCGAAAGCAGAGCCTCCGGTCCAAATGTCGACCTTTTAGCTTCAGACGTTTAGGCTCTGCGATGAAAGATAAATAGATGGAGAAAAAATCTTTTGTAAAAAGTAACTTACATATGTTGGTACAATTTTGACCCCTTTAAAATAGTATAGAATTTCCATAAAGTACCAAATATGCATTTGTATTTTTTAGATAAGTTACAAATGTTATATAATTTTTATTTCTATGTGTATTGATTTAAAAGCTAGATGGTAGGAAAAAGACCCAAAATACAGGTTTTACCCGTTTGCTACCTAAAAGGGCCGAATTTCGTAAAAGTTCCAGAAAGCTAATAGCTTTTTTTTATTTAATGCACAAGAATTAATATTAAATTAAATAAAAGTACCAGTTTATTTAAAACAATTACCAGTTACCATGGCGTTTACATTTGCCAGTACTGGCATGACAGTAGCAATACATGCAAACTTTTTTACTAATGCATGCACACTTTTCCAACTGTCTAGCAAATTTCGCAGACAGTAAAATTGGACAGTGATTTGTCATTTTCTAATAGTAATCTGAAGTTTTATTAGCAAAAGAAAAAAAATCGTAAAAGAATAAATATATTTTGCTTTGATTTTTTATGTCTTAGTTAAGTGTTATGTTTTTTTTTTACAAAATATAGTTATTTTAGGCTGTTTTTAAGTTTGTTTGGTTCACATAAAACACGTTTAGCTGAACTTTAACTGCAACATTCACGTTTGACATATATTTCAAAGTGAACTGTCTTAATTACTGTCTGGACGCCTACGTCACGAAGACAGTTAGCAGTGTTTTTGGCAACTAATATGTATTTGCTTACTGTCTTGCCAGTACTGTCAAATGTAAACGCTATGTTAGAGAACGAAAAATAACCAAAATATCCTTTTTACAGATTTTCATTCACTCAGGAACTTGCATGTTTAATTTTATGTTTCTAGGTCCAACAAATACGGAAATTGAGAAGGTACCAGTTAAAGAACAAAATAGTTCCAAAAACCCTTTTGCAGATTTTCATTCACTCAGAACCTTGCATGTTTAATTTAATTTTACCTTTCTAGGTCCAATACTAACGAAAATTCAAAAAGTACCAGTTAGTGAATAAAAAAGTACCAACAATTTCCCTTCTATAGATTCTCAACCACTCAGGACATTGCATGTTGGTTCAATATTAACGTAAATTCAAAAAATTCCAGTAAATGAACAAAAAACAGTACCAAAAAGCCCTCTTACAGATTCTTATTCACTCAGGATCTTGCATGTTTAATTTTATGTTTCTAAGTCCAATAAAAACGGATATTCAAAAAGTACCAGTTCAAGAACAACAAAGTACTAAAAAGCCTATCAGATTCTCATTCACTCAGGACCTTGCATGTTTAATTTTATCTTTCTAAGTCCAATACTAACGGAAATTTAACAAATACCAGTAAATAATTAAAAAAAAGTACCAAAAAGTTCCCTCTTATAGATTCTCATCCACTCAGGACATTGCATGTTGAACTTTATGATTGTAGGTGCAATATTAACCAATTCAAAAACTACCGGTTAAAGAAAAAAAATGCCAAAAAGACCTCTTACAGATTCAAATTCTCTCCGGACCTTTTATGTCTAATACTATGTTTCTGGGTCCAATATTAACGGAAATTAAAAAAGCACCAGCTAAAGAACAAAAAAGTACCAAAAACTTCCCTCTTATAGATTCCTATCCACTCATTACATTGCATAATAAATTTTATGTTTCTAGTTCCAATAATAACGGAAATTCAAAAAGTACCAGTTAAAGAACAAAAAAGTACCAAAAAGCGATTTTACAGATTCTCATTCACTCAGGACCTTGCATGTTTAATTTTATCTTTCTAGGTCTAATAACAACGGAAATTAAAAAAGCACCAGCTAAAGAACAAAAAAGTACCAAAAACTTCCCTCTTATAGATTCCTATCCACTCATTACATTGCATAATAAATTTTATGTTTCTAGTTACAATAATAACGGAAATTCAAAAAGTACCAGTTACTTGCTAAAATTTGGTTCTTGAATTTAATTTTAGGACTTGTTTTATTGAAATAATACTACATTGTATTGAAATACATAATACTATATTTTAGTAACTGACACTAAGTATGTTAATGGAAATAGACTTGTGACTGGTCAAATGGTGTCAATTGACCCCCTCCAATGACAACCCCATGTAAAAGTGATAGGTCTTATTCATATAAAATGTTAGAACTAGAACCGGTCTCTACCAACAAAGACCTATCACGGGACTACTTCGGTGTCAGTTCGCTTCCCTCTAGGGTTATTTTAGTTTTTGACTACCTCAATGTTATTATTTTACTACGTTAATGTTATTCACATACTACTTCAATGTTATTTTATTACTACCTCCCCTGTAGTAAATAAAATAGTCAGTTGCAAAAAACACTTACTATAAATTAACTACTTTTCAAATGACTACAAATTGGTTTAAATCTCATGCAGATATCAACCAAACATATTGCATAGAGGCACACGTAAAACACAAATAAAAGCAAAATAAGTTAAACAAGCATGCCATGAAGTCAAATGAAAAAAATATGAACAAACATATTAAAATAATTAAAAATAAAAATTTAAGCAATTCAAATCTGTTTATGTACTAGCAATTATGTAGCGTATTTATTTTAGCACTATTATACATCATCCTTTTAAGCAATTTGATGCAAAATTTTCTTAAATAATAATCTCTACATATATAGAGCATATATATGTATATATATTAAAGCGACTCACCAAAAAAAGTGCTCGATGTACCCTCCTAAAAATGAACCTTGGACTTTTTTAAGATGCCATTTTAAATATTTCGGCTCCAGCTTTGACCTCTCGTGAGCTGGACCATTTTGAAAAAGAGTCTATTTTTGCATGTTTTGTTAATTTTATAATCTGTTTCCTTACCAACATATACAAATTGGGTATCATAAGAAAGGCGCGTCCAACTGTATATACAATTTGTCCAAGGACGATCATCCATATCCTTTTTTTTAAGGATTTTCTGTAAAAAAAAAAACGGTTATTGAATTTTTTGTTCGGCTTTGCTTGTAATAAAAATGCCAAATTAACATATTTTAATCTTTAGTCGATTTAATTAAATACGTGTTTCGGCTTTTTTGGAAATTCGCGCTAGTTCGCGTTTTGACAAAAATGCAATGGGGTGGTAACCCTTCGTTTTAAATAGGGCAATATGGGTATCAAATTTCTTCTTTTACCAAGTACATCATCTTTGTATGCAAATAATATTATTTTTTGCAAATGAGATGCATTTTACACGGTGCTCTAGAATATATATAAATGCAAATATGTAGTAACTGTAATATGTTAGCGGATTTAGTTTCTAGATCATGTAATGATAAAAATAGAACTAAAGAAAGAAAAAAAGAAATGATCCACGACTTTTTGGCGGCATATTTTTTTCGCAAATTAAAAAAATTTTAAATTTTATTGTTTATATTTACAAAACTTTTATACAGTCCAAGGTTCATTTTTAGGAGGGTACATTGAGCACGAATTTTGCTTCCATACATTTTGAGTAGCTCTAATATATACAGTGATGTGCAAAAAAATAGAGCCACATGATCTCCAATAATTTTTACCCTTTATAAATCCCTCATACAAAAAAGTACGCGTAAGAGAGTTGGTGAATTTGTTTTAACCATCTCTCACAAGTATAATCCCGTTATGTTTCAAATAATTTTAGCGTCATTATTCTTTATTTTATGATAAGTGTAAAGTTGATTGTGAAAACAGGTGTGCAAAAAAATAGAGCCAGTTTGGAAAAATAAAAGATTTTTAACCTCTTTTTAAATTAGAAGTGTATGAAAAGGTAAGTTTAGTGTTTTTTAAATACAATTCGATAAAAATCTCACAGAATTTTTAAATAATAGTATTCACAATGGGCAGAGGTAAACATTGTACCTTTGAGCGCCGGGAGACAATAAAAAAAATCCATAACGATGGAAAAACTTATAGAGAAATTGCCAAAATAATTGGATGCTCTAAGAAAATGGTGGAAAACGCCGTCAAATATGAAAATAAGGCAGAAAATAGAGGAAGGCCGTCAAAAATTACACCTCAGGAGGAGCGAAAAATTTTGCGTCATATTAACAAAGACCCTTTTGTCACCTCTTCCACCCTTAAAAAGGAATATAACCTAGATGTTGCTACCTCAACCATAAGAAGGCTTCTTATTAGAAATAATTTGAAGGCTAGAAGTAGTAGAAAGGTCCCATATCTAAATAAAAAACATCAAAAGAAAAGATTAGAATTTGCTCAAAATTATGTGGATTGGCCTGTAAGCAAGTGGCGAAATATTTTGTGGTCTGACGAGACTAAAGTCAATTTGTTTAATTCTGATAGAAGCAGCCTTTCTGTACGAAGACCCCCCAACACCGAATTCCGTCCACAATACACCACAAAAACCATTAAACATGGAGGCGGAAACATAATGGTATGGGGCTGCTTCTCATATTATGGTACAGGGCCTCTATTTCGTATTGAGGGCAGAATGGATGCATCTTAAAATAGGAACAACCACAATCACTAAAAAACAGCCCCCATCATCTTCTACTCTTGATGATAAAAAACAAAATAAGCAGATTGCAGCAAGCTCAACTGTGACCTCCACTGCTCTACATTTTTTTATTTTTTTTTTTTTTTTTTTTTTTTTTTTATTTATTTATTAACTGATCTAGCGCAACAAGATGAAATCTTATAAATTACAGCGCTAGTGATATTATCAATATAATTTCAAATAAAAATGTAAAATATCAAAGTACATAGATAAAAACATTTATAAACAATACAAAAAAGTAAAAAGTAAAGATTATTACAAAAATTAAAGTATAAGGTATTAACCAAGTATTTCTAATAGCTCCTTTTTAAACGTGTTTGCGTTGCTTAAGAGTTGAAAGTGGGTTGGAAGGGCGTTCCAAAGACGGATAGTAAAAACAAAAAACTGTCGTTCCGACATAAGGCTGACAAATCTGTGCTGAATTAATTTGTTTCCACGATTTGATCTGGCAAATTGCAATTTATTATAAAGATAGCTTGGTTCTTTGGATGTAATAATTTTATGCAAAAATAAAAGGCATCTAAATTGCAAAAGATTTTTAAAATTCATTCCATAAATTTTATATGAAAACAATGATATACTTTCACGGCTATTTTTGTTGAAAACATATCTTGCAATATTATTGTAGGTAACATTTAATTTTTGAAAGTCGACACTGTCACAATTTGCAAAAATTTCACATCCGTATAGCAGAACTGGAATCAAATACGTTTTGGCTAACAGCATTCTTATTTTAAAAGGTGTTGAACTTTTTACAGCCCATAAATTTCTCAGCATTCCGTACACTTTTCCAACGACCGAGTTTATATGATTTGACCAAGTTAGTTGACTGTTAAAAGTAACGCCGAGATTTTTTGATGTGCTAACTAGGGCTATAGCATTGTTATTAATTTTTATTTCAATATTATCGTGAATAACTCTAGAATTTTTTGAAGACTTAGACAGAAAAATACATTTCGACTTGAGGGGGTTAACACGTTGGCTGCCCACATATAAAAAAAAAATCATTCCAAAAAAAATTTTTTTTTATAACAGTTTCACGGTGATTGTTATTGTTTTATTTTGTGTTCTTACCTCGTCTTTAATAATTTCTGACGATTTGTGAGTGTTTTAAGCCTGTGACCACCGGTGGTTCACATGGCACTCTATGAATAGAGTTTTACAGTAATGCCATGTGTACCACCGGTGGGGCACACATGTATTGAGGTTTTTATTTTTTATTTTTCATTTTTGTACTTATTTGTTATTTGTTTTTACTTTTTATTTTAGAAAATTAAAATGTCCGAAATTAAAATGTCCGAAACTGAATTTAAAATAATAAATAGTCAAATAAAATGAAAAATAAAATACTCTAAAATCAGTGCTAAAAATTCAACTTGTGTGAGCAGAGCCCTAAAAAAAATTTATACAGTAAAAAGAATATAGTTTTACAAAGGTGCCAAAGCATAAAACTTTACTCTATCATCACCAGACCAAAAATTATTTGATGAACAAATAAAGTATACATGTGCACCACCGGTGGTACACATGGCCTCATAGAAAAAAAAAATGTGACCCACCGGTGGGTCACATGGCAGCCAACGTGTTAAGGACTAATCCATTTTCCATGGCCCAATTATAAATTCTATCTAAATCATCATTTATATTGCAAACACACCATTGCAAATCAGCTAAACTAGCACTACTATAAAGCTGAACATCATCAGCATACATATGTACCTCGCTACTTTTCAGAACGTCTGGTAGATCATTAATGTACAAACAAAACAGAAGAGGTCCAAGGATTGATCCCTGTGGAACACCTCTGACGACTGTGAGAGGATTCGAAAATTTACCAGTATAGTATACAATTTGGGATCTGTTATCGAGATATGATGATATAAGCTTGCAAGCAGAACTAGAAAAGTTGAATAGTTTTTCAAGTTTTTTTACAAGAATACCGTGATCGACAGTGTCAAAAGCTTTACTGTGATCCAATAAAATTAAAAATGATACATTATTACGATCAAGTTTCATCCGGAGAGATTCAACTACATCTGCCAATGCTGTTATACAACTTTTTCCTTTCCTGAAACCAGATTGTTTTTCCGATAAAAGGTTATTGATGTCCAGGTAATCATTTATTTGCTTGGACATTAGTTTTTCCATTACCTTTGATAGAAAAGGAAGGATAGCGAGCGGTCGAAAATCATTGTTGGATTTGGGAATGGGAATAATTTTAGAAAGTTTCCATCCTTGAGGAAATACTGATTTTGTAAGAGCCGTATTGAATAAATGTGTCAAAAAAGGTAGAATTTTGGGAATAATTGCTTTCAGAAAGATGGGATTTATGTTGTCCATACCAGTGGCATTTGATTTAACAGCCAACATACTTTCTAAAACCTCAAACTGGTCTACGCAACGGAAATAAAAACAATTTTCTACTGGTACATAACAGAGATTATTATAGACGTTTCCGGAGGGAGGTTGAATATCTATATTAACAAATTTACTATTTAGGGTGTCCACATCAATATCCTCATTGCAAATTGTGGTGCATTTCTGGCCTATACCTATGCTTCGAATTTCCCTCCATTTAGATTTACTATCAACAGCAGACGAGAATTTTCTCTGGTAATAAGAAGATTTTGCTATTTGTATATTTTTAACAACATTTTTCCTTGTACATTTGAAAATATTTTGAAGTACAGGGGTTTTAAACCTTTTCCATCTGCAGTAAGCATCATTACGTTTTTTAATTAAAAGTTTGATATCGTTGTTGATCCAGAGATAAATTCTACTTCGACTTTAACACAAAATGAAATAAAACCAAAAACTCAAGAAAACGAAACTAATAGTGATGATCTTAGCGATTGTACTCTAGTAACATCCACCACGAACATCGAACAATATCTAAATCTAGCACCAATTAAGGAAGAAGCAAACAACTTACAAAAAAGCTCACCTTCCAGCTTAATTTCAAATCACCACACAATGACACAGAAAGGTATTCTTATTTATAATCCAGAAATTCGTGCAAGGGCCCCTGCAAATAGCTTTACAAGTGATGGTTATTTTACCATTACCAAAGAATATTTAAGCAGTGCTATTGGTGAAAAGCCTGCAGAAAAATTCCTAAAATATTATATTGGTCATAAGCGTTTCAATAGTAGTTCCACGGTCTATTATATACCACCAACAATGGGAACATGGAATGATAATAATGTTTCTTCATCATCGGATAGTGATGATGCTCTTGAAAATTTGGGTCAATATGGTGATCTTTATGAATCTCTTAATATAGAAACCAATAGAAATAACTCTTAAAATGTATGTTGAAAATTAATATGGTTTTTAAGTTTTTAACAAAAAAAAAAAGCTGAGTATAATAATTTTTTATTCGTTTTTATTTATTGTAATGTAAATTCATTGGCCTAATTAGGCTTATTTTATTACTTGTTGAAAATAAAAAAAATTATAAAAATATTCTTAATGACACTATGATGCCTTATGCCGAATGGGAAATGCCGCTTCGATGGGTGTTTCAACAAGACAACGACCCTAAACACACATCGAAGCAGGTAAAAAAACTGGTTTGAAAGCAATAATGTCCGGGTTTTAAGCTGGCCGGCACAGTCGCCAGACTTAAATCCTATTGAGAATTTATGGCAAATTGTAAAAATGGGTCTCCGAGCAAAAAATCCATCCAATAAAGATGAACTTTGGACATTTATTAAAGATGAGTGGAAGAATATTCCTGTAGAAAGATGCCAAAAACTTGTCGACTCAATGCCAAAGCGTTGCTCAGACGTTATAAAAAATAAGGGTCATTCCACGAAGTACTAAGGTGAAAAAACAATAATTAGTGAGAAAAGGACCAGTTAATAAATAAAAAAAACTTTATTTCAGGTAACTAAATTCTGTGGCTCTATTTTTATGCACAGGCAGGACCTGATGTCTTATAAGAATTTAATGAATAAATATTAATTTAAATTTCAGTTTGTGCTTTGTTGTGAAACGGACGTGTATTTTCAACCCCGCATACGATTTTAATTTATTATTAATTAAATTTGATTTTGGAATATAAATACTAAGCGAATGGACGCTAGAAAATATATGATATTTTTTATTTAAATTATTTAACATAAAAGTGAACAAGTAAAACGAAAAATTAAATAAAGATAAATAAAGCAAAAATATATACATATGTACGTATGAATGTTCATACATGTGTATGTGTATGTATACATATTCTGTGCACAAACATTTTAGTTTAAATTTCTTATTTTTGGCGTTGTTGTAAAATACAATAAATAATAAAAACATTAAAAGCACAGTAAAACGGTGAAAAACAAAAACAATTTCTTGCATGAGTAAAAACAATGTAACAACAATAAAATTAAATGATAGAAATGCTTATGTGACAGTGCATGCCAACGAAAATAATGTTGAAATAAATAAAACAAAACAAAACAATATTAACTACCTAACGGCTAAGCCAATTTTTCGTACACGTTCCCTCTCACCCTCTTTATTTACACAAACGGTGGATAGTGACTCATTAAAAAAACTAAAACTAGATCTGGAAACAAGTGTTGCCAGGCCAACAAGTATTGCCGCGACGTCAAAAATAAATTTAGTGGGAAATGATACCATGAACCAAAACTCAAATGCAATGGAAACCCCCCTGTAAAAAGTTGCCAAAAGCCTCAAGTCCAAGTTGGTATGGACAGGTATATAACAGTCCTTAAGCGGGGTCGCAGCCCTACCTCTTCAGCTGTTGCTTCGGCATCAAAAGTGCCATCTTTTGATAAAATAAATTCCCAAAATCGCTTTGCAATTCTGGAGGATGAATCCTCTGAAGCACCAAACGTCATAAGATCGTCCAAGCCACCCCCGATATATCTAAGGGAGCATAACTCAAATGATCTAATAAAGAGTTTAATTTCGTTGATTGGGGAAAATTCGTTTTATGTAGCCGCAATAAAGCGAGGTAGCATAAATGAAACGAAAATCCAAGTGAATCATGAAAATGATTTTCGCAAAATTATTAACAAATTTGAGGCACTTAAAAAAAGTTTTTATACATACCAACTCAAGAGCAGTAAAGGTCTCCAGGTGGTGATTAAGGGAATTGATTCATGCGTAGACCCAGAGGAAATTAAAACTTTCTTAGAAGAAAAAGGCTTCAAGATAAAACACGTGGTAAATATTAGAAATAGAGACAAAAATCCACAACCACTATTTCGAGTAGAATTAGAGCCCGGCGACATTAAGTTAAAAAAAAACGAAACGCATCCCATTTATAGTTTAAAATATATTCTATACAGAAAAATCACAATTGAGGAGCCGCACAGAAAAAATGGACCTGTTCAGTGCTTAAACTGCCAAGAATTTGGCCATACAAAGGCATACTGCTACTTACCCCCTGTTTGCGTAGTATGTGGTGAGTTACACGGTACAGTTTCTTGCGATAAGTCTAAAACCGACCCCAACGTAAAAAAATGTAGCAACTGTGGCGGTAATCACACTGCCAATTATAGAGGATGCCCTGTATATAATATCGTCAAGCAGACGGTTGGACCGAAAACAAATGCCCCTCAAATGCAGGTTGCAAATCAAGTTATCACAAATGCAATTCAAGCCCCCCAGTCTAGTAACAACAGAACCTCTTATGCTAACGTCCTAAAATCAAACCATGAGCCAATGCAAGGCGCCTCGCCAAGTAATGATGAAACTCCAGTTTCTAATTTAAGTCGTTTAGAAAAAACCATGGAACCATTAGTGCAAACAGTTAATAATTTTACGAACACAATGGGTAATATGATGCAGGAAATTCTAAGAATGCAATCGATGTTATTGCAAGCTGTACTTAACAAGCCATGAACTGTATAAAAATTTGTTTTTGGAACGCAAACGGCATCCGCCAACATAAAAATGAACTAGAATACTTTCTTAAAAATAAACAAATTGATGTCATGATGGTTTCTGAAACTCATTTGACCTCAAAAAATACGTTTAAAATAAATGGATATATACTATATGATACAAAGGACCCTCGAGATAGAGCTTGTGGAGGTTCTGCCATTTTAATAAAAACCAGAGTCAAACACTACCTAATGGGTGATCATCGTGAAGATTATCTTCAAGCAACAAACATTTGCGTTGAAGAATTAAATAGAAACGTAGTAATCTCATCGTTATACTCCCCACCTAGATATTCAATATCAGAAGGCCAATATTATAAATATTTTAAATCATTAGGACCCTGTTTCCTGGCCGCTGGCGATTATAACGCTAAACATACCTTCTGGGGGTCCCGACTTATAACACCAAAGGGTCGTGTTCTATTTAATACTATTACTAAAATGGATTTGAATGTGATAGCGAGCGGACAACCAACATATTGGCCTACTGATCAGCAAAAAATACCAGATGTCATCGATTTCGGCGTGGTTAAAAACATCCCCTTAGAAACGATTTATGTTGAAGCTTCCTTAGAATTATATTCCGACCACACACCAACAATTGTTACTTTAATGAACCCCAATAGAACTGTATCTCCAACTGGTTACTTAGCGACGCCAGCTACACAAATCAATTGGCTAAAATATAAAAAATATCTCAGCACCCATTGCACAGAAAATATTCCGCTTAGTACACCGGAATACGTAGATCGCGCTATTCTTGATTTTGACAGTTTTCTGAAGCTAGCTGTACAACATTCCAGTATTACCCCAAAAAAAACTAAAAATATTAAAATTTATTCCACAGATGTTGAGCGTCTCCTGTCTGAAAAAAGAAGAGCCCGAAGAGAGTGGCAATTGCACAGATCCCCTCAACTTAAGAGTTTGTTAAAAGAGTGTACAAGAAGGCTAAAAAAGTTACTACAGACACAGAAAACGGATTCTCTGCAAAAATATCTTAAGGAACTTGATGCAACTCCGCAATCAGACTACTCATTATGGCGTGCAGCTAAAAATTTAAAAAGACCAGTTGTCTCTAAGCCACCATTAAGAAACTTGAACGGAAGTTGGGCAAGAAATGATAACGAAAAGGGAAATCTGTTTGTTAATCATTTAAAAAACGTATTTACCTAAAATATATCTCACGATACTGCGGTCGAGCTACCACCTGTTCCTGCTAGAGCAGCTATTCCCCTCAGATTTGAGATAAGAGAAATCGAACAGGCTATTTGTGACTTAAACACTAAGAAGGCACCTGGTATTGATAAAATCAGTAATAAAATGCTTTTAGAGCTACCTCGCACAGCAAAGAAAATTATTCTTTTTATTTTTAATGCTATTTTACGCCTTGAATACTATCCTCAAAAATGGAAGGTTTCCTTAGTTACCATGATACCAAAGCCAGGTAAAGATCATACAAAAGTTGAGTCATATAGGCCTATTAGCTTATTATCAAATATGTCAAAGCTGTTTGAGAAATTATTAGTTTCAAAATTAACACCGATTTTAAGTGAAAATAGATGTATTCCAAACCATCAGTTCGGATTTCGAAGAAAACACAGCACAATCGAACAGACTCATCGAATAGTAAATGTCATAAGAAAAGCATTTGAAGAAAAAAAATATTGCTCAGCACTCTTCATCGATGTTTCGCAAGCTTTTGATAAAGTCTGGCATGAAGGCTTATTACATAAATTGAAGCAAAATTTACCAGCAAACACACACAAGCTGCTAGAAAGCTACTTAGTCGGTCGTCAATTTATTATTAAAGAAGGAAATTTCTTAAGTTCACCTCAGCCCATTGAGGCTGGAGTCCCACAAGGCAGCATCCTGGGCCCTCTATTATATTTAATTTATACTTCGGACATGCCAACAAGCAACTACACCCAAACTTCAACATTTGCAGACGATACAGCATTTCTAAGCGTCCACGAAAACCGTTATGAAGCATCTCGTTACTTACAGCATCATATATTTCAACTAGAAATATGGTTAAGACAATGGAGGATAATGGTCAATGAGCAAAAATGCGTGCATATAACATTCACCTTGCGCCGGGAATCTTGCCCCCATATTAAAATCAACAATCAAATAATTCCTCAACATTCGCATGTAAAATATCTCGGTATACATCTGGATCGGCGATTAAAGTGGAAATGCCATATAGAGGCAAAATTAACTCAAATGAAACTAAAAGCCATTCAAATTCATTGGCTTATTGGTAGAAACTCTGTCCTTAGTCTCGACTGCAAACTTCTTCTTTACAACTCCATCTTAAAGCCAATCTGGTGCTATGGTATTCAGTTATGGGTCACTGCCTCGGCCTCTAATATAGAAAAAATTCAAAGACGCCAAAATAAAATTCTTCGAATAATCACATCTGCCCCTTGGTATGTAAAAAACTCAAATATTCACAAGGATCTCAATGTTCCATTAGTCAAAACTATGATTACGAAATATGCAGTAAAATACTTAAAAAGGCTCGAATTGCATCCAAACCCACTAGCACGAAATATTTTAAATGATAGCGGCCACACTCGCTTAAGAAGAAGAGACACTGCAGCACTTATCCAATTAGATGAGCGACAAACACCTCGATAAGTGAACAGAACCCGTGATGAAGAAAATTTTTGTCTGGCACTGGCAGGACATAAAAAAAAGTATTAGGTTAAGATTTGATTAATTATTGCTAGTTCATATTTAAATGTATGAAGATTCAATAAATAATATTGAGAAAAAAAAAAAAAAAAAAAAATTTTTAATTTCCTTATTCGCATTATTTCCGTATTATTTAGTTTACGACTGAATCGAAATAAAAGAAAATGAATTAATTATCAAGTTTTTGTACATTTATTTTTGCTTGAAAAGTGTTAGATCAAGGTGGCTCTATTATTTTGCACACCACTGTATATATAGATATACATACATATGCATGTTCATATGTATACATATATATTTTTTTGACAAAAATTATTAAAATTTAAATAATTTATTATAAACCGACTATATATACTATTAATTAACTACAAATTGGTTGAAAAATAAGTAATTAGTAGTCAATTTAAAAGTCATGCAGAGAGAACCAATTGACTACAGTCTATGACATGCCTATGTTAAAATAACGAGTCGTCGACAAGAAAAAAAATCACTTAACCCTTTTACGGTCATAGCGATCGGAAAAGGATAAATAAAATCTGGTTTTGATTTAGGGTTACTATTGATGACTAAAAATATAAAATAAAAAAAAATTATTTTTTTTTTAGTTTTTGATTGGTGGTAAATATATTCCCTCTGCCTCCGCCGGGTAAAGTAATACCATGTCCACTTTTTATATATTGTTCAATTTCTTCCTCGTCCGATTCCTTATCGTCTTCGGACTGCTCTGGATCTGATGGTAAACCGTATAACTCATTTAGCACCAACTCTATTTCATATTCTTTTAGTACTTTCTTGCTCATTTTCAGACAACCTTTAGTATAAAAAAAAAACAAACATGGTTAGAGGGAATATTCTTCCCACCAAAAAAAATCCCACAAGGAAAGCAATGTAGAAAAAAAGTAAAAGATATGTCTCTTTTCTAAGATATTAAATATAAATCTATAAAACGTAGAAGAACTTACCATATATCACCACGAGATTTCGAAGATATATACCGATTTCGTTCGCAGTTGCAAAAACACCTGTTTTCAATTTACAGAAGACCCGTCTCGAAAAAAATATTTATAATCTGTCACATACAATGTTAAGAAAACATACTTTATTTCTTTCAATTAATGTTGCCAAATCAAAAAAAAACAACTGCGACTGATCAGTTACCTTACCAATGAAGAAAAGTTGGTGGGAAAATTATTCCCTCTACATGTAAAAGGGTTAATCAACTAGATGTGATTATAAAAAAACCAGGGCCCAAATCGTCGCAGTCGTGATCGAGTGACTTTGATCGAAATTTTACTTTTTGAGATTATGTCATTCGATAACGAGTAGCCGATCGAATGATTTTACTCGAAATGTCATTCGATAGGTTAAGAGCTTTCGTAAAAACATTTAATTGTTTTTTTACAAACAATTTACACACTTTTTGGGAATAATTATTAGATTTCTTTAACAAATTTCCCCTAATTTAGCAATTTTAACAGAATTTTTTCCATTCCTTATACTTTTATGGACTTTTAATCAATTTTATGGCTTGTTCGAATTATTAAAAATTTTCGCTATTTTTGCAAAAATTTTTTTTTGTTATTTGTTGACATTTTGTTTTTTTTTAACCGATTTGAAATAAATTTTAGGGTTTGTTTCCAAGTTTGCGATTATTTGCGAATTTTAGCCATGTTCGCTATAGCAGCGATTTTTTCTGTAAGTTTTCTGATTCTGTACAGCTTTAACAATTTTTAATAAATACTAGACTTTGTTTTCATACCGCTGTTTGCAAATTTCCGCTAATTTAAAATTTTTAATCGAATTTTTGCCATTCCTTGTAATTTTAGGGACTTTTAATCAATTTAATGGCTTGCTTCCGAATTTTAGCGTTGCTTTGTTGCTCTTTTTGGCAAGCGCCGCCGCTATAAAAAAGCCACATAAATAAACCGAAGTCACCTATTTTATAGGGCACTATCAACATTGTTGATTTATATGCGGCGAAAAGTGCAATGTCTTATGCCATTAGTATACAAGCACAAAAATCTATTACATTTTTTAAACAAATTTCGATACGAAAGCTTTCGAATGCCGCAATCCCGTTTTTGATACGTCACGAAGTTTAATTCGATACGAAAGTTCATTCGATCACGTGTGCGACGATTTGGGCCCAGTTTGAAGTTACTTAAAAATGTGTTTGACTTCCTACAGGGTCAATGTTAATTAACTCCAAATGTAGTAGTAGTTATAAAACAATTTTTTTTATTTTTATACATCCTTTATTTACAAGTTTATTTACATGGTAGGTATGTACATTTTAGGATTTTATCATCTAGATATTACAGCAAATAATTAATTGGGAACATAAGAAATTAATAACTTTAAATTTGTTAAAATTATTTTAAAGGTAAAAACAGGGGGAAACCCCTTTATATGAATATACAAAATATCAAATATTAGAAAATTACATGCATATGCTCATAAGCATATTATTTTCCATTTGGTAATTTTCAGGTTGTTTTACGTAGATTCTATGCATTCTCTTATCATTGGATACGAATTTTCAATTTTATCGAAATACGTGTTATTAATTCTGGTCATAAATTCAAATATTTTTTCATATTCAGTCTCTTGATGAAGAAGGTATGTAGGATATCTCCGGTGGCAATAAGCAGCTGTATACCAGATAGGGCACGCATAAGTTAGTGTCGGTCTAACAATACTTTTATAGATTAGGTTTTTATTTTTAAATTTTAAGTAGGGCTTTTTGACACGTTTGATCTATGTGTTTTTTTTTGAAGAGTAACTTTTTTTCTAAGATAACGCAGAGATACTTTACATCATCCCTAATAGCGATGTTATCACTCCCAAAGAATAGTTAGCGTTTTACAAGTCTTTTGGAGTTATAAAACGAAAACTTCAATCAAACCAATAGAAAATGATTGTTTTTTTTTAACTGCTACTTCATTTTTGTTTTTATTGCTGCTACTCCATAAAGAAAAAGAGGACATAAAGTTTATCCAGTTTACAAAATTATCCTTGGCATTATTAAACTGTTTTTTATCAGCACATGCCTTTTTATAAGTAAAGCAGATTCAAAAAAACAACCCCTCATTTTTATACAACTACTAGCTGTTTGGCCCCGGCACTGCTCGGGATTTACTAAATACAAATAAATAATTAAATACTAGAGAATTTTTTAATAACTTGGCCCCCGTAAGAGAGTGAGTTGTAAATAAAACAACTAGTTGTGTTGAGTTGTAATTTGTTTGATGTTTTTGTTCGCCGCAATATAGCCAAGTTGTAAACCAGAATACAAAAATTAACTCATTTTATACAATTTTGCTCTAATTTTTTCGTTTTCCCTTTGAATTAATGTTGTTTTATTTCTTATTGACTCCAGTTCTGCTTTTTATGGCAATTCTAATTGTATTGGCGCAGAATAATTTTCCAAAATTATGTCAGATTCTTAGGATTTTAATCTTGTAGAGGCTTTAAAATTAAGAACTTTTGATGTTAAAGAATTTGACGCTTTTGGGTGTTCGCGGTTTGAGGATGATAATTCTTCCTTGGACAAAGATTTTCTCATGTCTCGCTTTTCGTATTTGTATTCACTACATTTGTCTCTTTTACGTTTTGTATTTATTGATGATGATGATGATGATAATGTAGAGCACGAGTTCTGAATTGATTCCTTATTAATAGAGGTTGCGAATGCTGGTAATTTTTCCATACTGCAGTTGTCATCATCGTCTTCATCATCCGTGCCAAACAGTTCTTTATTGTTCGGCGATAATTTATGTTTTTTTAAATTATTTTTATTTAATATATTAGGTTGTTCCTCTATAAATCTTTTAAATTTGCCAGGGGATCGTTTGGATCTTCTTAAAGAACTGGTGGGTTGAGTATCTGCTAGTTTTTCTTCTTTTCTTAGTTCTTTTTGGCCAGACGAGTCTGCACTAGATAAAACTGTTACATTTAAAATTCTGCTACTGTCATTTGATTGTTGCGTTTTTTTGCAACTTTTTATTATTTCCGTTTTTGAGTTTTTTCCAAGTTCATGTGCACTCGTTGTAGTTGTTCTTAAATTCGAACTTAAGTGTTCATTATTTTCCTTGGTTTTTGGAGGCACAGTTACAGTCTTTGAAAGTTTTAATCTTTTGTTGTCGTTATTTATTCTTTTTTCTCTACTGTCTATCTCTTCTCTCTTGGCTGTATACTTTTCTTTGTTATGGTCCCCAACTAATTCTGAGAATTCATCAATTGCATTAAATCGCTTTTTATTTTTTATAAAAGCTTCTGCTTTAGAAACGGTTTGAATTTTTTTATCTTCCACTGGAGTTGGAATATAAACAGGCTTAGCATATTCCTGTGTAGTTGGAATTTCATCAATAGTCATAGAACGTTTTTTTAACATTTTATTATCGCCCTTTTCCCTGCTATTCAATTGTTCTCTATTGGATGTATAGTTTTGGTTCGAACTTTCTTCAAGTAACTTCGAAAACGTATCGATTGTGTTAGATCGCTTTTTATTTTTTCTAATGTTTTCACTTTTAGAAGTACTTTGGTTTTCTATAGGGGTTGGTATATAAATGGGAATCTTAACTTCTGTCAATTCATGACTTATTGGTATGTATTCACTTTCCGTTTTTTTTAAAGTTTTTGTGATAGATTTAATTTTTCCGGATGATACAATTTTATTTTCCTCTTTATCAATAACTTCTTTTTGGATTTTACTATTATTCAATTTGTCTTTTACTTTAAATCTTCTTTCGGCGATTATGGGTGCTGGCGTATATTTAGGGATTGTATCAATTAAAATATCTTCAATACCATCTATTTTAATTAACGGTTTTGGAGAATACGTATCCTCATTAGTTTCAAGAAAATCAATACCGGAGGTATCATTTAGTATATCAGGTTTTGTGCTTGGTATCATACTTGATCCATGTAATAATGGGCTACCTAATTTTGAAATTTTATTAGCTGTATCTGCAGTTTTCTTTTTTGTTGGTGTATATGGTTTGTATGATAGACTGCATAATTTTCCATCTGGTGAGGTTTCATACTGTGGTTCATATTCCTGGGACATAGTAGAATGTAAAGGAACCTGAAATATAACAATAATAATTAAATTTATTATAATACATAATACAGTGAAAACTTCAGAATTGACCGTCGACGCAATTTTGTCTGCTAACCGAAGATGTGTGTCTATGGGCCGTTGGTTTTAATGTGTTAAAAGGAAACTTGGAAAAGAGGGACTTAGCAAATACTCGGAATTTAAAATCGAACAAATTTTTAAACGAGCCTGTTAAGAAAGTTGACAATCTTGTTTGATTAAAATTCTACTTAATTTTGGTTTCTAGAGCATGCCCGATAATATTTAAGTTTTAGGCAATAGATCTTCTTGAATATTAATTAAATTACCTCAATAAATCTCCAAAATAAAAATGTTTTAATGTAAAACATATTATAGTTTTATGGAAGATAGACTAATTTTATTGATGTAACGATTCGCCTTTTTGCCGATACCACACCGACACCCAAAAAGAAATATCGGCGATACCGATACACATATTGAATTTAAATTCAAGTTAAAAGCCAGAAAACTGAAGGAGAGTAATTATTTTTTAATACAAAATTACAGTGTAAGAGATTATGTTAAAAAACATCGAATTGAACTTTAATTCATGATTAAATTTAAAGAATTTATTTTTTACAAAAAAAAAACAGCGTAGATTATATTAATATTTAAAATGGATATGAATAAGATTATAAAACAATTACATATGTAATTGAAATTGAATTCATGGTTATATTAACAAAAAAAAATTGTTTTTTTTTTTATACAAAAAAGCAGTGTGAGATTAACTAACTGCCTGTTTAATGATTTCGAACGTCATCGTTCGCATAGAAAATTACATTTAAAAAAAAAACAAAGTTCGTACAATGTTCGAATGATGAATCGTTTAATCTTGTAAACTAACAGTCTCAAAAGTTTGTGACCACTTACATCCAGTAAAAAGTCCAATAAACACTCAAACACAATAACATCTGCAAGCTCGCCAGTAACGTTCTTATCACAGTCCCCAATTGTGCCTAAAGATTTGTGAAAGTGTTTCCATAATAATTTTGATTTTTGTACCTTAACCTCAATGTAAGGTTTAATGTTAAACTTAATACTCTTATCATCATTCCAATCATCTAACGTGTTGATAAGCCTCTCCAATTCCTTGTCGAATGTCTTCCAATGTTCTTGTGTTAAACTTCTGCAAGAAATTTTAAATTTACTACTTGTAGAATCCACTTTAATTTGGCACAACACTTTTTTGTCTTTGTGCTGCAAATACGAAACAATTGCTTTAGAACTTAAACATATAACTTTGGAGAACTTAATTACCGTGTAAAAATCTAAAATTGTTTCACAATTTAAATACATTTTAATAAATATAATTTAACTGATAGCAAAAAATAATTAGATTTATTTAGTACACTAGAGCTGGTAAAAAATCGATAGTGCTATCGATACAGTTTCCATCGATGGTTAGTTTTCGATAGCGATACTATCGTTGAAAATTTAGCAAATTGTCAGTAAATTTTTGTTTTTATCTGGCAGCAATAAGCCAATCCGAACCCTATTTCACAGAGTACACACAGAGGTGAAAAAGTGACGTCGAAGAAAGATACCAAAAGCATTTTTGGCTGAAGTGCAGTTTCAGAATTAAAAAAAATTGAAATTTAAGGGGGATAAGGCCCGTGGGTCCCCCTGGAACTAAAAAATACATAGTAAAATATGTAGATGACATATTAGCTATAGTAAAACGTGACGACAAAGAAGAGATCCTGAATGCTTTCAACGCATACCATCCAAAAATCCAGTTTACTACGGAAATTGAAGAGAATTTTAAAATTACATACATATTTAGATACACACATATATCGACATAATAGTTTTATTAAATTTGACTGGTATTCAAAAGAAACATCATCTGGTAGACTGATGAATTTTAATGCAACTCAACCAAAATACCAAATAATAAATACCGCAAAAATGTCATTTTTAGGGTACTATATATTAGCGATGAAGAAATCCATGTTAAAAACATAAAGAAAATCCAGTAATATTAATAAATAATAGCTTTCCAATTAAACTTATACACCAACTAATTGAAGAAACACAAAGAAAATTAAAAAACAACACAACTTCAAACAATACTGAAAATAATGACAAAATTTTTTACAGTGTAAAGTTTATTCCTGGTTTAACGGACAACATAAATATTAAAACAACGATAGACACACAAAACATATGTTAAGCCCATATGACACTACATTTTTAATGCATTGTTCAAGTTTTGGTGAACAGTACAAATATAATGTAATAGAAAAATTTACCAAGTGCAAAGAGTTCAGCTGTATTAAGATTAATGGCAAACTGTCAACAATTTTTAAAAAGTTATCGATAAAAAATGAAGTTATGTCAAAAAAAAATGTAAAATTGTTTAACTTAAAATTGACATTTCAAGCTTGAAATATTAAAAGTGTTGCTGAATCAGCGGTTTATGGGCAAATTCAGCGATTTACCGCTTTTTGTTTTTAGGTTTCTCATAAACAAAAAGTTGGCAACATTTAATAAAATAACGAAACAGGGATGGCTAAGTTGTTTCAATTGTACTTTTTTGTTGATACTTTTTAAACAAAGATGTATAATACCTTTTTGTGGTATTTTTTATGAACATAAATAAAATTAATTTCAACTAAAAAAATCTTTTAGTACAATTAGGGTAAAAAAGTACAATTTTTAAAGGTTGTTGGTACAATTTTAAAAATTCTCAACGCCATCCCTGAAACAAAACCATAACACCCAGTCTCCACCTAACTTGAAATGCAGTTAAAACATAAAGTTAAGACTTGCTGTTAAAATGGTTATATGTTTATGGTGGCGTACACGTAGTGAAGTTAGAGTTAAAACATTTCATTATTTTCAGTTCGTTGACGCGTCAAGTATGTAGCTACCGTGTGTTTGTGGAAAATAATTAAAGTTATTTTATACTTAAATGTTTGTTTGTATTATATTTTTCACAAAAAGCAAAGTTTATTATGTGTAGTTTACAACCCTTTTAACAAATTAAATAAAGATGTCGAAAAACAACTACAAAATAGCGTACTGTCAAACTTAAACGTCAATTTATGTTATAAAAGAACTTTCAAAAGAAATGTTATAACAATCAAGTTAAAACTTTAACTGGAGCAGTCTCCACTTAACACTAACTTGCAGTTAGTGTTAAAGTTAGTCATTTTATGTTAGGTGGAGACCCCGGGTAACAAGAGAAAAAAAAACTACAAAACTTTGTTTACATTTTTTATAGTTTGCTCCAGTTTGCTCTTTCTAACATTTACTGTTTCTTTCTATCAATTCTATATCAATTAATGAATAAAAAATGTAGTGTCATAAGGGCTTTAAGCCGAATTTAAGGCGAATTCAGTTTTCAGGTGGCGTTGAAAGGACAGCTGTGCTACTTTTTTTTCTTAATTAGAGAGAGAAATGTCAAAAGTTCCTTGTGATTTTGACATATGGATCAACGAAAGCAACAAAAAAATACATTGTTGTGTTTTTGGTGTTGTTACTTGTTGTAGTATCGACACCACCGTTTACATGAATTCGCCTTGACTTAACGCATACAAACCACATACTACACTCAACTCTATTTTTTCAAAATTAAAATGCCTGTAGAAAAATAACAACAAAACAACGTTGTGTACGAAATAGCATGTAAGGGAAATGACGAATAAAAATGTGATTTAATTCAATGTATATTTACACAAGGTAAACTCGTTGGCCCATATGTTTGTCAGCTGTTTACCCCTAGTTGGAACCACAACGTCCAATTGCGTGTATATGAGCCAAAATTTGTACATGTGTGCGTTAAATTGTTTTTGTTTTACCCTGCGGCCACACGATCAAGTTGTTCTTGATAGTCTTTTACATATGTATACTGCTTGTCAAAATTTACAAAAATTGAGAGCTGTGACGTAGGTGGCACTCAATTTACTTTCAAGATGCCATAAAAAAAAAACAATTTATAAAGACAAACATGTAATCAGCTGTTAAATTGAAAGTAAATTGCCAAACAAATGGAAAGGTGAAATTGAAAGCCATCTCGTGGTCAATTTAAAAAGTGTGAGTGTGTTAGTAAAAAAATGAGAGAGTTGAGTAAATTGAATGGAATTGAAAGGCAAAACTTGATCGTGTGGCCACCAAGTTATATGAAGACAATTTTGACAAAATGGTTCCTTTTATAGAGCAGCATGTCTACACTCCCAAATGAGTCTACCTTGTGTAAATATACCTTGATTTAATTTATATTGGCACAACAAAGAGAAATTTGCAAACAAGAATGTGTGAACACAAAAATGACATAGAAAAACATAAGGAATCAACAGCTTTGTCTAAACAGTGAACCAAGCCGAAGGCATTTGATCGGCGGCGTTTGCGTCAATGAATCGGCGGCGGCTTAAATGTCGGCTTGAAATGTTTAAAATTGTTATTTGCATGCAGTCTACAACTGACATGAAATGCTTTACTTTAACACTAATATGATGTTATTGTTAAGTATAGACTCATCATGTTAGAAGTTTTCTCATGTCATAACACGGTTGTTAATGCAAATGTTTTAGCAACGCTTTTAAAGTTATAACAGCAAATCATGTCAGTTGTAGACGGGCAGTTAAGGAAAACTATTAATCATTTCTATATCTATTTATTTTTATGTTAAAGTACAAAACATTAAATAATTATAATAAGGATAGTGCAATTTCGTTTTTTTCTCATTACTGTTTTAAACTGATGTTATCTGTAGGACCACATACCCATATCCATTTACAAAAAGTAAAGCTTTCTGCAATAATAAAATATAAAATTTCCTTAACCTGAACTTATCAGCAAAACTATTTTTTTAATTTAATTATTGTGGTCAAAATTATACCACTAATTAGTTAAAAGCAAGAAAAAAATATGTTGTTCACATATTTTTTTTTTTAAATTTAACAAGTTTTCAAATAGATTACTTCAATAAAGCATTCACTGATATTTTGCTATTAACAAGTTTTTTGTCTGAACTTCTAAATCGATATGTTTGGATATACATATGTGTATAATACTAAAATATTTGAGAAAAAAAAATTCTGTATGTTCAAACGGTGTTGTGTCCTAAATAAGAGTCCATCAAAATATTAATATGAACATGGAAAGTTTATTTGAAAATATTGCAAGTTAAATTTGTTATTATCATGGAAATATCTGTGTAAAAATTATTTTTAATAAAGATTCACATATGTATGTATGCATTCATGAAAACGAAAGAAGCATTTAACCAATTATATTTTCAAACAACTAAGAAAAAGTTGTTAAGTACAATAACGCTTTGAAAAATTTTAAGAAAATATAACGGCACTTGAATGTTGCACATTGATGCTAAAACATACCATTTTTGACAAAGAAATTAATACATTAAAACGCAAATCTGTAAAATAAACTTATGGCGATTTCTATTCTGAAAAAAAAAATGCTACAGTATATGCATGTAACACTTTTTCATGTTACCTATAATCACTCGAAGTGTTACATGTTGTACAACTTTAATCGAACAGAATTAGCTGCCTTTATTTACAACTATTACACTTTTATTATTAATGTAGTTCATTAGCGATTTTTAAAACTATTCGACTATTTGCTGCACACTTAATTTACGGTTTGGAAACAGACATTGACATCACTTATTGCTTGAACAAATTTAAAACGATAATAAATACATAGAATTTTCCACCAAAATAAAAAAACGATTTAATTCAAAATGGAGTATGCCGTCGAAGAATATTTAGATGTAGAATTCTTTTGACAAAACTTTTAAAATATTATGACAAACAAAATAAAATATTGGTTGTACAAACAAAGTAGTAAGTACCAAAGTTGTATAACAGGGCAGTATAAACCCTTAAGTAAAAGTAAGGGTAAAACAAGTAACATGTTTTGCATGTTTTTCATCAAAATTTTCACAAAAGAACTTGAAAATTTTTCCCACAGTTGTATTTCTTGTACAAACGAACACAAAATGTAGAACATGTAACATTAATGCAACATTTTTCTCAGAAAAGAAATCGCGATTAGTCACACGAATTAAGAAATTTCACGGCTCAGCTGCTGTCATCGGCGGCTTTAATTGAGCCGTCTAAGCCGTGTAAGTCGGCGGCGGCGCGGCTTGGTGAAATCAAGCGGCGGCGGCGAGCTTGCGCCGATCGGCTTGGTTCTCTGTGTCTAAACATATGATTTGCGAAAAACATAAACCTGACTTTGACAGAATAAGAATATTAGACGTAGAAACAAAACAGAAAAAACGTTTCACAATAGAAAGCTTACGTATACAACAAAATATTGACAGAACAATGAATTTAAAGGAAGACACGAATAATATAAGTTTTAGCTACAGAGTTGCAATAAAATAGAATAGATAAGCTGTAATATTAATTTAAGTTGTGTGTTTAATTTAATTATAAAGGTTCCGACAATTTCAAGAATTAAAAGGAAAAAAAACCCTGAAGAAGGCACTCAAGGAAGTGCCGAAATATTGGTTTTTAAATAAACGTTAAAAGTTTTTTATAACAAAAAGACCTTAAGCTCGAAAATTTAGTAATATTTGAAATATTAAAGGTCGAACAAAATACATATTATATAAAATATTAAATAGACAACCCCTGAAGATGTCAACAAATAATTGACGAAACGTTGGGAGAAACATATTAAAAAGGTTTTTTATTTACATTAATACATTAGGCCCAATTAGCTTAACAAAAACTTATATATTATATCTAAACAACTTGGCCAAAAAAAATAACAAACATACTTTAGCCCCGCCTACAGTCTACTAATAACAACAAAAAAAGAATTTTTGCAGTTTGTATTAAACAAATATTGGATATACATTTGTATATATGTACGTAAGTTGCAGTTATCTAAAACGCTTCACTGGCAAGACTCCCTATTTGTCTCCTTTTTTTGGAATACATTGTAAGAAAATTACATTTATTAAATGAAGGTACAAAAGAAGTGCAATATGTACTACTCACATTCATATAATTTAAAACTTACGCGTCTAGAAGTTCGTAATGCATTCTACTTCGAAGTAGAGTTTTTGTGGAGTTCATAATTTCAACTTGTTGCAATTACCAGCATGTAAAGTACAGCCAAAGCAAGTTCCTTACAAACGCTAATTTTTTCGAGTTTGTTTCGTAAACATCAAAATGTACGTTTGGATTCATAAAAATCTTTAACAAAAACGTTTTTTATCTATGAAAATAAATTGCCACATACATATAAGGGAAAATGTTCATAGACTTTAAATATATTTATGTTCTAAGGAATTATATTTATGGATTCTTTCAAGAGCACTTTTAAAAACGAAAAACAATTTTCTCGAAAATTTTTATTATCTTCGTCAGCCATTTAATTGCCTCAAATTTTATTCAAATATTGGAATAAAAGTAATATTTTTTCTTTTTATTGATTATGTATAACGAGTTTTAAAACAAATCCATAGCTCATCAAAAATAGCCAACAAAAACGCCAAAAAGTCGCCATGTCGCAAAATCAAAAATTAGGTTGCCAAAAAGTTTGAAAATCGCCACGTTTGGCGAGAACTCGCCACATCTGACAACCCTTATATGGACTGCTTTTTTGATTTGAGTTCAAAAAAATAGAATTTTTGGCGGCGACCAATATTTCACAAGATATGGAACTCTTAATTTTTTTTATATATTATTCGTTATATCTTTAATAATTCTTGTCCCTTTGGGGAAATATTGTTATCATGGAATAGTTTAAGAAATTACATTTCAAACTTGGCATTTTTATTAATATCTAAATAAAGAAAAAAAAAATTATATGTATTTGAAGCGGCTTATACACTTGTTAAAAAAATTTAGCCAATAGAACCCGATTTCATTTAATTAAACATGAAATTCAACAATTCCAAAAAAAGTTTGATGCTGTCGATAGTTTGTAAACAACTATATTTGTAAACAAGCTATCGATAGCATCATATTTTTTTGTCGAATTTTGTTTCTATCGATAGTTTGCCAGCTCTACAGTACACCCGACAAAAACATATACCTTGCTCATACCCTGCAAATAATATTGGACCACCTGAACTATTTTGATAAAATGGTCTACTCCATGGACTGGTCCGATGTAATGCAAGCATGGACCATGTCTTTGTTAAAAAGTGTTTGTAGTGAGACGACCTGTCTTCGTTTTTTAACGACGTGCTTTCGTTTTTAAACGACTTCAAAACTATTCCTCTTGAGTATACCATGTAGTAGTTTTAAAACTACTCCTTTGTAGTCCAAAGCTGGGTTATATGGTTCTGCCCTAGGACATCGTAATGTTAAATGGACCATGTTTTTTCCATACATTTGGGATACTTTTGGACTAGTCGTAGTCCTTACAAGCGTATATGGACTGGTCCTAATATTTGCAGGTTAACCATGCATAACCTGCAGGTACGGGCAGCACTACATTGAAAGCCTTGCATGTGTGGCATTGCATTGGTTTGTTCCCTGCAAACAATTCGATCGAAAAATAATCTAAATAGTTTCCCCATTTAGCAAAAAGCGATAGATCGCTATTTAATTATTATTGAAGTAGTAACATCGTTCGGGAAGAAGTGTCCCACTATGGTAATATTAACATTGGAAATCTAATTAGTGTCTATATTTTATGACGAACTAGAGCGCTTTGGTAGTTGAATATCAATTGAATTTAGTAGTATTGCATCTGGCTCTAAAAAGTACTCTTTTAAAGTTGATTTCAATCTTATTGTCCTTTATAATAAAAAGTGGGCCATTTTACTGTTTATTATGAAAAAAAAATTTACTGAGCTGAAAGTTTTACAAATAATCAAAAATCTACAGTACATTTAGTCAATACAATTGTTATGGCCAATTTCACCAATTCTATTTAAACATAAATTCATATTTAAATATACATATATAGTTTTTCATATATTTTTTTTTAATTTGACATGAAAAACCAATTTTTTACATAAATTGGCCATTAATGTTTTAAAGTTAAAAGCGAAATGTGGACAAATTTTTTTAAAGAAATTTACGAAAAGTCGCAAATTCGTTCTAACACTAACCTTTTAAAAGTTCCATAATATAATAGCTAGCATATTTTTTAATGCTTAGCAAAAATGATTTTATAATTTTTTTTTTCACTTATAACCTAGATTTTTACTAGAAAAATAAAAACACTGATTTTCAACAAAAATTATTAAATTTATTGAATAAACAAACAGTTCAAAAAATCACTAATATCCTTTAAAAAAGACAATTATCATTTTTTGTAAGTTCACTTTAATTGGCTTAAAAAAATGAATGTATGAGAAGTTAATAAAAATTTTCCTAATCTACCCAAAGAATGAGTAAATATTTAAAATTTTACTTTATTTTAACAGATTTATGGGCAATGTTTATAAGTATGTGATATTGTTGTAATTGTATAACTGTTAGAATTATATGAACAACTTTTTAATGTGACGAAAAAGTGTAATTTTAGAACTCATTATTCGACTCTAAAGTATTTTGTTGTTGCAAAATTCTGCAAAATTCACTGTTTAACTACCAAATGTGACGAAGTAGTTCAAATTCTGTAGATAATCGAAAAAACACTCTACCAATTGCTTGGAGGGTTTACGCTTGCATTTGTTGGCAGCGTTGCCACGACCCAAAAAAAATTGTAACCAAAATCAAATCAAAAAGTAACCAAAAGCGAAAAAAGTAACCAAAATTATTTTGTATTAAATGCGCCTAAGCCGCTGTGCCGATTTTCATAAAATTTTGACACTATGTTACCGATGGTCTGAAAAAAACAATAGGCTTTATAATTTTTCGTGGGCGTAGCATCGCATATACCAAGCCAAGGTATATTTACACAAGGTAAACTCGTTGGCCCATATGTTTGTCAGCTGTTTACCCATAGCTGGAACCACAACGTCAAATTGCGTGTATATGAGCCAAAATTTGTACATGTGTGCGTTAAATTGTTTTTGTTTTATATGAAGACAATTTTGACAATATGGTTCCTTTTATAGAGCAAAATGTCTACACTCCCAAATGAGTCTACCTTGTGTAAATATACCTTGTACCAAGCTAACACTTATTTTCGTCTCTTTGAAAAACTTTTTGAGCTAGAGCTTTTGTCGTGTGTACCCTTTAGAGGGTTAAGTAGTTATGATTAGTTGGCAACGCCAACGTTGGAAATAGGGAAAAAGGACAGAATTAGAATTAAAGAGAGAGAGGGATATATTTGTTAAGTAGGAAGAAGAATTTAAGAAAAGGTAAACAAACAGACAAACAATTAGGAGTTTAAACTAATTGTAAAAAGAGAAGGCTCGTTAACTCAGGATGAGCCCCCTAGCAGTAATAAATCCCAAACAATAATAGAAGAATCAAGCAGTTTTCTCAAAACTGCCCACCCAAAAGTTCAAGAACAGAAATGTTCAGAAAAGTTAACGCATTAATTCAAATTAGAGGATAAAGTTAACAAATTAAGTATTTGCTCCATATCGCAACTCGTTCAGGATCAAGACTATGTGATAAAACGGAGAGATACTCAGAAGCAAAATTCATCAATTAATAATGAAGCCGCTATCGTACAAACCGCAGGCTCAGATATTGAAGACTCTGGTTATGATCTTGATATAAGCGGTTCGGAAATGCACGGAAATAACGCTAATAAAAAATTTACATCTTTGTAGCAAAAAACGAATCAGTATAAAACGTGTACCTTAAAATTTCATTTAAATAAAACTTTCCAAAAACCAAAGGCCTTAAATAGAATGATAAACTGTATCTTACTCCCAATTCCACATTACTTTGGCGGGGGAGAACTACCCCCATAGGTAGTATTTGACAGAGGGCAGGGTTGCTTTAAGAAAAAGATCGACAGCGAATGGTTCCCGACTACTCGATGCTACCAGAATATATATTTCACTATTTCGGCAGCGTGCACTAATAAAAAAAAATTTAACCAAAGTAAAACATTTACATAACGGATTTTACACTTATATCATATAATACTCATACCAATATTTTTTTTTTTCTTTTACATACCATTTTCGAACTCATACCAGTTTTTATTTTTATACCATTTTTATTTAACCTCATATACACACATTAACCTCTATCCCCTCTAATCAACCTCTAAATTCCGGTCAGATAACACAAGATTCACACTTTTCCATTTCCCATAATAATTTATACTGTTACCACTTTTATAGTCGCAGGTCGAATCGCAGCCACCACAGCAACTAACTACATCAACGCCCACAACACCAAACACCAGGCTGAGCAGAGAGGCCATTAAATCGTTAGCACAGGTTCTGTGCTTGGATGAATAACTTTGTGTTCCAGCCCGAGGCCGGAGCATGTACAATTTACATTGTACACATTTGTATTTTTAACCCTGCGGCCACACGATCAAGTTGTTCTTGATAGTCTTTTACATATACTGTTTGTCAAAATTTACAAAAATTGAGAGCTGTGACGTAGGTGGCACTCAATTTACTTTCAAGATGCCATAAAAAAAACAATTTATAAAGACAAACATGTAATCAGCTGTTAAATTGAAAGTAAATTGCCAAACAAATGGAAAGGTGAAACTGAAAGCCATCTCGTGGTCAATTTAAAAATTGTGAGTTGGGTTAGTAAAAAAATGAGAGAGTTGAGTAAATTGAATGGAATTGAAAGCCAAAACTTGATCGTGTGGCTACCAAGTTAATGAAAGTTTTTTAATTTTTTTGATATATATTTCTTGAAATAATTAATTTAATTGTTATTAATTATATAATTATAATTATATAACTCTTTTTTTTATTTTGTTGAATTCTTGTAAATTAATATTAGAACTACTGAATTGTATATTGAACATTTGAATTATTATTATAACGTATAATATTTTTATTAGCAATCTAATAAGTTTGAATTTTCCATCCCTGATAATAAGTAGTACTTGCTACAATTTGAAAATGTCAATTTTATCCAAACTTCGTTTAGACTCCTAACCGAAGTTTCACAGAAATTGAATTAAAATAAAATGTTCACTTGCTATTCGTATCTCAGTGCATACACTTGTTTTTAACCTTTACGCGAATTTTTGTGCTTCAAACAATTATACATACCCGTATACCACATTTACTGATCTACATATAACTATTGTGAAAATTCATGAAAAAAAAGAAAACATTAACTTAAAATTAAATATGTACATAGCCCCTTACTATTTTCAATCTCGAAGTGTGGGAAAACAACCGAAGGTAAGAACTAGCATCTCGGCTCTTTAATAAAAGAAAGTTTAATAACTCGTTCTTCTTTCTTTTTATCTCAACCTACCCCGTGATTATAATTGCCTGAGTGTATTTATAATCAAACTTTTCTCTCTTGCTTGGCCAATACTTAAGCTCAACCCTCATCCCCCCCCCCCCCCCCCCACAAGATAGAAGAAGATTTATAGAAGATTAAACTATCCCAATAGTTCAAATCTTTTCAAATTCATTTACAGTAAACAAGTTTTTTTACTCTCTTCTTGTCTTTTTGAATGTTTTTTATTTAAATAAATGTTGTGCACTTTGAGTAAAGGCAAACGAGTGAGTTATTCAAAGCAGACCTCTAATTGATACTCGGAAGCGACTATCACTCATCAATAAATCGCCTAAGGCAGCACGAATTGAAACAAGAAGAATTACAAAACACGAAGAAACACCACAATAATGTTGCATCGTGTGTGGGCACCATTATATATATTATATTTGCAAACTGTTTGTATATTAGTAAATGTGGCAGCTCGATTCAATAGCAACTCTGGTGAAGTCAACAAATGTAAATAGTAAACAAACAATGAAAAATTGACAGTCGCGCATGAATTTCAAATAACAATCATTTAATTTACAATATTTGTAAACTCAGATTTAGACACAAAACAAATGTATTAATAAAAATATCAATACAAAGATGAATTTAAATTCTGAAACGATTTTTAGTTTTTACACGGTAAGTAAATTTGCCAACTGGCTCTAAAGTTATAGGTACTTAGTTATTATTCTTAATTTTTAGTACAAAGATAAAAACATATGTTGCCAAGTTAAAGTTAGTCCAAAAAGCGTCAAATACAAAAAGAATTGTAGGAGTTTTACACAAGAAGATTGGAAAATATTTGATAATGAATTGCAGAAACTAATTACTGCGACAAATGATTGGAACGATGAGAAGTGCCTTCAATTTAATATAAACCCTTACATTGAGGTTAAGGTCCAAAAATCTAAGTTATCTTTGAACAAAATTTGCAAATATTTGGACTACGACAAATATGAAAAGGAAAAGAAGTACACTGATGTAGAATCCAATATTATTTTGGAGTGCCTGATTGATTTTCTTTTAGATGTAAGTATTTTAAGTATTCGCTTCTAACAGTGAACATCTTTTTTTAAAAATGTCTGCTAATTTTTATTGTGTAGTATTGGAAAAACACCAAGTTTTTTCTTGTGCATTTTTACTCATTTAAAATGTCTTGCACAAGCAGAGCTGCCGTTTTTGGTTATTTGAGAATTATAAAGTTCTGTATAGTAGATAATAGATATTTTCAATTTGATAAGAAAATATTTGCACAGAAAAAGGGGCTACCTATGGGTTCCCAGTATCTCCAATAGTTGCTGATATTGTTATGGAAAAATTATTAGATACATGTTTAGGAAAATTGCCAATTAAACCGAAGATAATAACGAAATATGTAGATGACTTGTTTGTTATAGTTAATGAGAATGAGATAAATACTTTGTTATCAACATGTAATTCATTTGATCAGAATATTAAGTTCACTATTGAAAGGGAATTGAATTTTACAATTCCATATTTGGACACATTGGTGATTAGGAAAGGAAATAAATTATTGATAGATTCGTATCAAAAACCAACCTCATCAGGCATAATTGTAAATTTTTATTCTAAACACCCTAGGAGAATTATTATTAACACAGCTAGGAATCTAATAGATAGGATATTAACAATTAGTGACAATAGATTTCATAAGAAAAATAAGGAAATTATTGGAAATATTTTAAAGAATAATAGTTTTCCTAACAAATTGATTTGCAAATTGGTAAGACAATACAATATAAAGAGATCTCGTAATATTGATGAGATTTCGGAACCACGTATTTATAAGTCATTAACTTATGTACCTGGGTTTTCGGAAAGATTAGAAAACTCGAATATATATAATAAAGGGAAATACAGAACGTCACATAAGGTGAATAATAATGTTGGGAGATTATTCACAATAACTAAGCATATATTAAAAAAGTCAGATATGTCTAATTTAGTTTATAAGATTCATTGTGGTGGCAATAATAACGAACAATGTAGGAAAATATGTGTAGGAACAACTGGGATAAAACTTAAAACTAGATTAGCAGGACATAAACATGACCAAAAATATAGGAATTATAATTCATCCCATGGAACGGCGTTATCAACCCATTGTAGGGATTTTAATCATTATCCTGATTTTGAAAATACATCAATTTTGAATACGGAAAGTTTTATGAAACGTAGATATATGTTTGAAATGTTGCAGATAAATAATGTTCCATTTGAGAAAAGAATTAATTTTAAAAAAGATACTGAGGGATAAGCTCAGATTTATAGACATTTATTAAATAAAAATAAATAGGTTGATGGAAGGGATAATTATAAATAGGTATTTGTCTTTGATTGTTTGTTAAATAAATTTCAGATGACATAGCTCAGTTGGTGAACTTTTATTAAAAGAAAATAACTTTTGATGGAAAGGGACATTAAAATAGGTTTTAGGCTTTGAATATATTTAAAATTTTGTTTCTCCTTTCTGTTTGTTTTTCTGTTTAAAGTTTGTAGAATGGAATTTTAAATTTCTTATGATAATTTTGTTATTTGAAATTTTAAAATTTATTTTTCTATGTTTTATTTTTCCATTTATTGTCAAATTTAATTTTATTATAATAATTTCCTGAAGAAGATTTCCAACGGAAATCGAAATATTGAAAATAAAAATTAAAATATTTAAATTAATTTTTTAAAAAAGTGACCTTAAGATTGAATAATTTATTAAGAATAATATTAAATAAAAAAGGTCGAAGAAATAGAATTATAATTTATTATTTTAGATATATGTAAATTAGAAAATATTTACATAAAATGCATTTCCCATATCGCCAATCGTTTTAAATTTCGCCAAACGTAAATTTCCTTTGACAAAAGGATTAAGAAATCGCCACATTTGACAGTCCTGCCAATAACAGCTAAAAAGCTATTATCATTTTTGTTATTTACAAATGGCATATTAAAAATTATTCAATTTATTTTTTTTTATATATTCCTCTAACTCCCCCTGGAGCATAAGGCTCCAAAAAATAAAAAAAAATTTTTACGATAAAAGTCTCATATAAATAAAAACTCATAATTAAGTTTTACGTTATTTTTTTAATATGTAAAATAATTACATTTCTTGTTTTGTTTTCTTGATTTATAATTATTGTTTTACTATAAAGTGCATATAACCCTTGTGTTACAATGTATTACAATGATTTTAATGATTTTCTCAATTAATAAAAAGCATTTTAAATTTGGTTATATTTTTTTTACATTTGGTAACTTTTTCAAAAATTTTGGTTGTAAAAATTGAATTCGTTGTGGCAGCACTGTGCACAAGATATACCTATATGTATATATGTATGTATATGGGATTTTGTTTATGTAATTTTTATACGCAAAAATCCCCTTCATAAACAAACTTCAATATACTCTTCACCAACATTGATGGAGGGGGAGTGGGGGTGCTTTTGGTACATTATGCGTTTGAGCTAAAATTTTAAATGTACAACCTTATTAGTTTTAGGACAATGTTGTAGTTATTATCTAAAAGAAGAAAGAAATTCTTGAAGACTGTTCCAGAACCGACCGACCATAAGTCCAATAAACAACCCAACTATAAATGAATTTTTTCCCTTCTCCCATTTTTGCTATTTAAATAAAATTTAAATTAAATTGCAAAAATGGAACAAAGAAAAAAGTCCCGCTCAAAGTACCTAATATATATTAAAATTCAGCCACATCGGCTAACAACTGTCTGAGATATGAACAAACAAAAACTACTGTCTCTTGTTTTTACACATAAAACTTTAAACATAAACATTTAAAAATCCACGTACAAAATAATGATCTTTCTTTTATCACTATTAATAAATAGACTGCTAATAATTTGAATTACCTATATATCTGTGGCTTGGTGCTAAAAGGGCCAATGTCAATATTTTGTTGTTTTGAGTTAATCGTTGCATAGGTGACTTTTATTACTCGCTTTTATTTTGCTTAAACAGTCAAGTTCTAATTTAACCCAGAACAGCTTCATAAAGGCTTTGCTAGCCAATTTCACTAAGAATTCTTCTATAAAAAAAAACTTTAATTTCAATTTTCTCAAAAGTTAATATTTTGACATTGGCCCTTTAGCACCAAGCCACAGATATTTAAACAAAAAAACCAGAGTTCAGAGAAATTCATATGTGATCGCTCATATTTAACCATTCTTGAATTTTTTTCATAAATGAAAAATGTAAAATATGTAACTTTTTTCACAGTCATAACTGAATTGTTAATATTTCGCCAAATTCATTTATGTTTTTGAGGAAAAATACATTTTTGCCATTCTTCAGTCATGAGGAATGAAGAAAAAAAAATTTTTAGAAACGATCCTCACTAGTAATGTTGTTGTTGCTCGACAGTTTGCATGACCACAGCTCGAAATGCCTGTGTGTGTATTTGTTTGTGTAAAATATTTTTGGTAAAGGCAACCAGCCAAAGTGTGTGTTGGATTTTTTGTAGGAAACAATTATTGAAAAAAAAATGTAAAGAACTGCACATATCGTCATCTTAAATGCAGAATAATGTAACATCACATTAATAAGTTTACATGCAAGGCATAAAACTTTGTAATATGTTAATTATTTGGAATTTAAAAGAATTTTAAATATTTCAGCTCAAAATGCGATAACCGATATATTTTTGAGGAAAAAATATTATATTTATTGTTATTTTTGAAGTTCTGTGTGTTACGGTTTATTAATTTGTAATTTTCAGAAATAAAAAGACGTATCATCAAAAAATGTATATAAGTATTAAGTGAAACAAACGTTTAAAATAATTAAATATTTTTTGTTAAATTACCGGAAAAATAGAATATATATATGATAACCACACGAATATTTATATTATTATAGATATTATGATATACCTATTATGTATAATTTTTTATTGATTTTAATTACTAATAAGTAGTGGTTTAAACTAAAAATTGTACTTCATTAAATTTAGCTATGAATTAATTTAAAAAGCTATATTCTTCATTCTAATTTAAAAGTATTTTGATCTCCTTAAAATGAATTTTTTTTTACAACGAACAAATTTAGCAAATAAATATTTGACCTATTTGTCTCCATATAACGAATTATTTTAAATGAACTCTGCATCGCATACTTACAAAGATCCACTTGGAAGAATGCAATCCTTACAAAAAAAAAAAAAACAGATTATTTTAAATAAACTAATAAAAAATATTTCTTTTGTATTATAAACTTTTTATATGATGAAGAAATTTTGTGGTCCAATACAGATTCATTATAGGGAAGTTCGACTGTACATACATACATATATTAACTCAAAAATCTAAGGACCTGCAGATGTTGCCATTTATTCTTGGAAATTCTTAGCGTTTGGGAGTGCAATGAGGTAGGCTGCAAAATTTCAAAATTACTAACGGTTCGGTTCTTTTAATTTTAAAGCACTTTTTTATTTTTTCTTATGCAATACTAAAAATTATTATTATAAATCATTATCTGTTCACTAATTTCACTAACACCGTAGTGACAGTTATAAAACAGATTACCCAGTTTTGATGTTTAAAAATATTAATGTGCTCTTATAAAAAGAATTAAAAACTCTGCTAATTTTTTTCTTGAGTGTGATTATACAATATGTTGTTAAAAAAATTATATATGTATTTAATGATACGTCATTTTTAATTTTGTAAATAACTTGGTTATTTTTTAAGATAGAAGTTTAAAATGTTATAAAAATATGTAACGTGAATCGTAATCAACAAAAAAAGTCAACTTCAAATGTTCCAATAATATCTACATTGTTTTGCATTTACGCTAACGATATGTGTTTTGTTTGTAAAAAAAAATCGTTGATGCCTTTAAAAGGTCCCTGTTTCTTTCGTCAAAAAGACGTACCTAAAGGCAGCAATTATTAAGAAAAAAAAAAATAGCCACAAGAATTTGTTGGTATTTTGTGCTTGTAAAAATATTTTGGTTTCTGTACCAGTCGCGTCGGTGGTTTTTTTTTTCTTTGAAAACACTTTTCTTAAGTAAGTAAAAATATTTGAAAAAAAAAATTAAAAAGGTCTTATTTTGCTAAAATTTATGTGTAAGTAACCAATATACATAAAAGCAAATGTGACAGTATCAAAAAATCTGTTTTGTTAATTGTAGTGTTTAACTTTATTGTTTTTTTTATTTTTTTTTGCAATCAGGGACATCATCACTATCACTTTCATTATCACTTTTGATGTCCTGCCGATGAACAAGTTTATAATGACTTTTTATGTTCGATTTTATCTTTCCACAAAGTTCTTTTTTGCATGATGTTATTAAAGGCCGTTGTACACTATCCCACAAAGTCTTTAGTAATTTACGAAAATGCAACCCTGTCATGATAAGTTGTTATTGTTTTTTAAAAATTTTCAAAGAAAAATTAGATCAGGGGAGCATTTTTGAAAAATACGTAAGACTTTGTGGGGTAGTGTGTAACGGCCTTAAACAAGTGCTTCTGTTTAAAGATGCTTTATACGACACAAATTTTTTTATGTTGAACTTTGTTAAACTTTGTTAAACTTTTGAACTTAGACACAGACTCCACGTCAATCACCTATTAAGAACTGCTTTCAGTAAAAACTATCTATATGAATATATGTAAATATTTTGCATTGCCAGTGCAAAATGTTTTGCATTTATTGCCTGTCACAATGATAAAAAGGTAACCACAATACTTAGAAAAATGTACAATAAGAAAAGGCAACAGGACAATTAATTCAAACATCTGTGCATACAATTTAATTCTACCTAATGGTATATCATAACTTTTTACAAAATACCAAATGCGCACCTGTGTTTGCCTGCAAAAATGTATAAAGTCATTATAACAGGTCAAATTTACGTTAAATAAATTACCATAAAATGGTAAGGTTAACTCTTTGGGCTCGGTTATATAATTGTAGCATAAAAAAAGTAAGAAATAAATTTAGTGCGAAACAAAGTTTCATTAATACATCAATAAAAAAACACATCTTCTTTTGCAAAAATTTTACCTAGTGTCACATTTGCTTTTATGTATATTGGTTACTTACACAAATTGTAGCAAAACAAGACCTTTTTAATTTTCAAAGAAAAAAAAAAAAAAAACCACCGGCGCGATTTGTACAGAAACCAAAATATTTTTACATGCACAAAATACCAACAAATTCTTGTGGCTATTTTTTTTTTTAATAATTGCTGCCTTTAGGTACGTCTTTTTGACGAAAGAAACAGGGACCTTTTAAAGGCATCAACGATTTTTTTTTACAAACAAAACACATATCGTTAGCGTAAATGCAAAACAATGTAGATATTATTGGAACATTTGAAGTTGACTTTTTTTGTTGATTACGATTCACGTTACATATTTTTATAACATTTTAAACTTCTATCTTAAAAAATAACCAAGTTATTTACAAAATTAAAAATGACGTATCATTAAATACATATATAATTTTTTTAACAACATATTGTATAATCACACTCAAGAAAAAAATTAGCAGAGTTTTTAATTCTTTTTATAAGAGCACATTAATATTTTTAAACATCAAAACTGGGTAATCTGTTTTATAACTGTCACTACGGTGTTAGTGAAATTAGTGAACAGATAATGATTTATAATAATAATTTTTAGTATTGCATAAGAAAAAATAAAAAAGTGCTTTAAAATTAAAAGAACCGAACCGTTAGTAATTTTGAAATTTTGCAGCCTACCTCATTGCACTCCCAAACGCTAAGAATTTCCAAGAATAAATGGCAACATCTGCAGGTCCTTAGATTTTTGAGTTAATATATGTATGTATGTACAGTCGAACTTCCCTATAATGAATCTGTATTGGACCACAAAATTTCTTCATCATATAAAAAGTTTATAATACAAAAGAAATATTTTTTATTAGTTTATTTAAAATAATCTGTTTTTTTTTTTTTTTTGTAAGGATTGCATTCTTCCAAGTGGATCTTTGTAAGTATGCGATGCAGAGTTCATTTAAAATAATTCGTTATATGGAGACAAATAGGTCAAATATTTATTTGCTAAATTTGTTCGTTGTAAAAAAAAATTCATTTTAAGGAGATCAAAATACTTTTAAATTAGAATGAAGAATATAGCTTTTTAAATTAATTCATAGCTAAATTTAATGAAGTACAATTTTTAGTTTAAACCACTACTTATTAGTAATTAAAATCAATAAAAAATTATACATAATAGGTATATCATAATATCTATAATAATATAAATATTCGTGTGGTTATCATATATATATTCTATTTTTCCGGTAATTTAACAAAAAATATTTAATTATTTTAAATGTTTGTTTCACTTAATACTTATATACATTTTTTGATGATACGTCTTTTTATTTCTGAAAATTACAAATTAATTTAACGTAACACACACAACTTCAAAAATAACAATAAATATAATATTTTTTCCTCAAAAATATATCGGTTATCGCATTTTGAGCTGAAATATTTAAAATTCTTTTAAATTCCAAATAATTAACATATTACAAAGTTTTATGCCTTGCATGTAAACTTATTAATGTGATGTTACATTATTCTGCATTTAAGACGACGATATGTGCAGTTCTTTTAATTTTTTTTCAATAATTGTTTCCTACAAAAAATCCAACAGACACTTTGGCTGGTTGCCTTTACCAAAAATATTTTACACAAACAAATACACACACATGCTGTCGTGTTGTCCAGCGGGAAAAATTGCCAGCGCTTTCACTTTTTAGGCCTTAAAGAAGGTTTACAGCTGTATTTTTAATAAACTTTTACTTATTCCACTCTGCCTTATTTTAAAAGTTCTTTTAGAAGGGTTCTTATAAAATATTTTACAAATTTAAATTTTCTATTCTAAGATAAGGCCTATCGAAATCGTTTTATTAGTAGTTATGTTGGAATATGTACCAAGTTTAATTATTAATTTATTCACTTCGCATTATTAGCAAATACAATTACACTGGAATAAAGCTTTATTCTTTATTATTTTAAGAGATGCCTTTAAAGTAGATGCAAGAAGTCAGGGTTTTGGTCTCCAATAACACACTGTATAAATTAGAAAACTTTATATCGGCAAAGAGGCCTTCTATAAGGCCTCTTTACTGCTTCATTTTCCTGCTGTTAATGGTTGCGTTTTTTTCATTATGAGGAATTTGATTGTGAATTTTTTTAAATTTTTCATATCTGACAAATTCACTTATGAATTTTTTTGTTTGCTCATTTTTCATGAATGAGGAAATTCAAATTAGTTTTTTTCCTCACCCTCATGAGGATGAAAAAGCAGTAAAATTTTTAATTTTTCACGCTCGCTCATGACTGAAAAATGAGTGAACGTTTCGGTACTCTGAAAAAAAATGCTTTTTATTTTCACCCACATGTTTACTTAAATCAGTGAAACTGAGCACATTACTTAAACAAAAACCATCAGGGTTTTGTTTTTACTCAACAGTCAAATGAATCATCAGCAGGCACACTTTCATGCCTATTCACAGAAATTTGTATGACTAACAAGTGCTATATTCGGCTGTGCCATTCACCTGCAGTTTGAATATTTCCGTAGTGGGCTTCATATGGAACCTATGGTAAATTATGGGCCGATCTTTACAAAATTTGGCAAAGTGATTTATAGTCTCACAAAACAATATATTATGTCCTGTGGTTCCTAGTAGGAACAAAGGGCCGCACAAAACAATGACTTAGCAAAATTTATTATAATACCATTATTCGTTACGGTTTTATGCTCACTAAGGTTTTTCCTAGAGATTAGGCATCATATGGGGCCTATGGTAAATTATGGACCGATCTTCGCGAAATTTCAAAGTGTGATGTCTAGTCATATAAACTATAACTGACCAAATTCTACTTTAATATCATTATTCCTTACGGTTTTACGTGTTAACTGTTTTCCGAGAGAAGGGTTTATATGGGGCCTATGGTAAATGATGAACCGATCTTCACAAAAGTTGACAGTGTGTTTTTAAGCCATATAAAACTCACACCAAAATTTATTACAAAAGCATTATTCTTTACGGTTTAAGGCGTACTAAAGAGTTTTTCGAGAGTGGGCTTTATATGGGTCATATTAAAATTATGGACCGATCTTCACGAAATGTTGTGGTATGATTTCTAGCCATATAGAATGAGTTTGTGCAAAATCTTATATCAATTAGTAATTTTTTTAGGGTGGTTTTACCACATTTTGATACATAACTAGAGTTTCTACGCAGGAAATAAATCCCGGGAATCCCGGGACATTTTTTTAAATTAATCCCGGGAAATTTTCGGGAATTTCAAATTAAATTGTTTGAAATTTTAATTTGTTAGCAACGTTAAAGTCAAAAACGAGCAATAAAAATATATTCTTTACTAAAGTGACTAAAAACTACCTACAAATCGAACTATTTTTCCTACGCCAATAAATCAACGGTCTTTTTAAATGTCTAAAAAGTTTCTTGAAGTAGAAAATGCAAACGATACACCATCACCAACACAAGATGATGAACCATCTACAAATTCTAAAAAAATAAATGGAAAGAAAATACAAAAGCCTGAAAATATAAAAAAAAAAATTATTTGACGTCTATGAAGTCACGGGTAACAGGCCAACAAATTTATAATCTTTGTATGATGCGAATATTACTATAAAACCAACGTCTGTATAAAGCGACATCATGTTTTCGGTAGGAGGCAATATACATATCAACAAGGATTAGGAATATAATCTCTGATGAGCTTTTAAATGCTTTAATAATACTAAAAAAATTTTTCTTAAAAGAAAATTAATTTTACCAAGTTGCTCTTAATAATAACTACTAAATATTAATAAGTTTTAATACATTGGGATCCCCCATAAAAAAAAAAATAAATATATACATACATATCTGTGGCATTTTGACAAAACATCTTAAGTCAAATTTAAAAAGTTGAAAAAAATGTTGTTAATCATACGGATTTTCATACAAAAAACATTTTTGTTTACGTTTTTAAAAATTTGTATTATAAAAGAAATTTTTCTTTAATTTCGGTTTATTTTATTATTTGATAAAAATGATTTTTTCACCGAGTTTTTTTTAAAACATTTTTTGCTATTTTTTGCTATCTTATCTCGACTTAAGATGTTTTGTCAAAATCCCACAGATATATAATATGCATGTACATATGAATGTAACAATTTATATGGTTTTGGTTTTCTGTTAATAAAGCTAATTTTTTTAGACTGTTGTATTATGTGTATATTCTTTAAAAAAAAATTTGTCTTGAACTCATTAGATGAAATCATTGTTTTATTCAAAGAATCCCGAGAATCCCGGCAATAAGATTTTTTTGTTTCGTTTCCCGGGAAAAGAAAAAGTCCGGGAAATTAGAAACCCTATTCATAACTCTTTTCTTACTGAACCAATTTAGCTTGAATTCAAAAACCCAAGCTGCTTAGGAGAAGTAGAAGCAATTTGACTTTGACATTGTTCTTTTTTTTATTTGTTCGAAAGTGAGCGTAATTTCAATAGACAGACGGACAAGGATAAATCGACTCAGAATTACTTAAGGACTCAGAAAATCTTAGAGTACAGTGATTTTCGTTTAGCTGCATTTCACTTAACTGCATTTTTTGCCTATCTGCACAAAATACAAAGCATTGTGTATGATGGCTAAATTTTGTTAGAAACAAATACAATCGATATTTTATGAAAAAGATAGGCAAACAATTTTACTTTGCTGATATGGTACCATAAATCGCTGAATTCAAAATTCATTTAATCTGGCAGCTGTGATTGTATGTGCAGATATAAACATTAAAAACATACATGTTCTGCTAAAAGCTTGTTATACCCTCCACCACCAGTAGTGCCGAATGGGGTATACTAAGTTTGTCATTCCGTGTGAAATTTTCTTATTATACATCTTAGACCCCATCTGGCTCCTTGAGTAATTCTAAGTCGATTTAGCCATGTACGTCTGTTGAAAACACGCTCACTTTCGAAAAACTTAAAAGAAAAGAAACATGGTGTCAAATTGCAGGGTTTAAAAAACTGCAGTCGAAACCAAAAACTGTTGTACGAAAAACGAAAACAGGGACTGTTTACACTTAATGAATCAGAAGTAAAAGCACCAGTTTTCTTTTGGCTAATGACAAATGAAGAAGAGGAAGAAAAGGCAGTTTTTCAACTTTGACTGCAGTTTTTTAAACGCAAGAACTGTAGGACAAGGTTGTTATATATTTACATCACATATATTTCCGAAAACAAAATTAATATATGTATACTCAAAGTCACTGAAATTGTGGGTAAACAATTTTCCCAGAACAAACCTAATGAAATTTTTTTAAAAGGTAACATTTTTCTTGAAATTAGTGAATTAGTGAATATCCACTTTCATCAAAAAAAGTTGGATTGTATGACGTCAAAAAACTAGACAATGATATCGTCGAGTTGAACAGTTGAACAAAAATTTATTCTTAATAAAATTTAATGATAAAATAAAAGCTATCACTCTTTTACATAGCTAATAAAATGCATATGTTATCTCATAAATTTGTTAAATAAACAAGCCAAATTTTGCATAAAAATATGTTTTCTTGTCTAATTTTAATGCGGCACTAGTTTAAGACTATTTTTTTGTATATAAAGCGTTGTAGCGGTATAGTATTATTGTAAATACGGCATTACTAAACTAAAGTCGTATATTTGTATTTAAGGTGTTGTACCGGTGTATAATTTTTGTAAAAACGATATTAAAAAACTTAGGTTGTAATTTTGTATCTACAGTGTTGTGACGGTATAATATTTTTGAAAGAGTCAAAATTTTGTATTTACAGGATCGTGGCGGTACATAAGATTTAGAACTAACGTAATTTCTGCCTGGGTACATACATAAACATATTTTCTTTGGAAAATAAAGTGATCACAAAATTGCAACCATTTCGCTGAGAAACCTAATTTTTTAAAATAGACAAATCTAGTGTTTATTGTCTGTTACATGCAAAAAATTAATAATAATAATAAAGCTTTCCTCGCTTTTAACGTATAGTATGGTGACTTATTAATTGATCGTTAGATTTTAAAATTTTACGTGAACATGTAGCTTGATAAGACGAACGATAACACAATGCTAGTTGAAAAAGCAGACAGGCCGGGCACATGGCGTTTTAACATAATTCGGGTACGCTGAATCCAGTGGGGCTCGCCGTTTTTTTTTTAGATAGGCTCTGGTGTTCGAGATATACCGTTATTTTGAAAATGAGGGAGGTTGCACAACATATATTCGCGTAACTCAAAAACGTAAGTTGTGAAAACGGGCATTAAACTTTCAACATGCTTTAAAAAACTTTTATGTTCACACTTGTATCGTTAAATTTGAAAGAAACTTTGTCCCATTATAAAAAGTCAGCCTGATTACGGCTAGCGTATAAGCCAGAGTCGTTTTTTGGAGTAGATTAAAGTGTGAAAGAAAAATTTCCCGGAAGTTTTCTTTATTCTTTTTCAAATGATGTTTTTTTTTGTTTCTAGATGCAAATGAAATGGTTATTACACCATCTGAAAATGAACTATTATCATATCTCTGTGATATTGATGTATCTTTAAAAAACTTAAAGAAATTTTCGAGAATCTATGAAATTTGTTTAAAATATAACACACCAATTACATCTTCAGCACCAGTCCGAGAGACTTTTTTCACTAGCAGGTTTATTGAATAGCCCAAGGAGAAATTCTTTAACTGATGATCATTTCGAACAACTATTAATGTTAAAAACAGTTCTTAAAACAAACTCCTGTATTGTTCTTCAAGATTAATAAATTTGGTTTAAAAATAGTAGTAAAATTAAATAATTTTGTTTAAAAATAGTAAAATCAAATAATTTGTTAAAAATTTTTTAGAATAAAAAATTTTTTTTTTTTTTTGAATATCATGTATTCAATAATTTATAATTAAAATAATTTAAAATTATTTATATTTTGTTTGAATAAAATCATTAGGTTTGTATTAGATTTCTTTACATTTTAATAAAATTAAAATGAATATTATTCAAGTTTTTTATATTCAAATATAGTTTCAAAGTTTCAAAGTTATCTTTATTGAGCCTTTCCAAAGTTATTAAAAGTACAAAAAAAAAAAATAAACAAAACGAAAACTTAAGACTATAATGTAACATCTTAAAAAACTAAAGCGCTTATAGCAACAAGCTTGCAATAAAAAGTAATTTACATATATAAAACAAAAAAATATTGTTTTTTCCGCCCTTGCTCCCGAGGCTTCCATAATTTGAGAGAAAATCTCCTAAACTAAAATTATCAACTTAAAACTAACTTAAAAAAAAAACTTAAAATAACAACAAACAAACACAAAAAAAAAAAAAAAAATTAACCCCTATGTGTTCCTAAGGAACTTTTGGAATAAAAAGGATGTCTAATTGATAAATTCAAATCAAAAGAAAGTGATTCATTTATAAACCCAATGGGTGACAAGTAATTTGTATTTGACCAGGTAAAATTTTTCTGATTATTAAAAATATCTAAAATGAATTTATTTTCATGAAATCGTGATCTAGTAACAAATCTACCTAATATATCACAAACGTATAAACCTATAGGTGTAACATTAGATTTTTTATAAATGTAAAGATTTGAAAAGCGTTTTGTAAAAGACTCAAAATGTTTTCCAATACAGCAACGTAAAAATTTTCGTTCCAAAATTTCAAATATATAAAGTTTTATTATGTTGCAACGAATATTACACTATGTAACAAAATTTTGTTTAAGTGAATTTGTTTGCTGTTTCTCATTGGTTATGTATCTAAACTGAAGAAAAACTTTAACTGATGTCTGGCTAATCGTTTTTTAAGAAATGACATCGAATTTTCAAATTTTTAAATAGTGCCTTTATTTTTCATGGTACAGATAGATAAGAGTGTGCATAAAAGATTGTTAAACAGCTTAATTTTAATGAAGGTATGCTTTTATATGATAATAAAACGAAAAATACACTTGAATCCTTAAATTCAGGATGCTCTTAATAATACTGTTTAAAAATGGTTTGTTTTTCTACCTTTCCTCTTGTAGATTTGGTCATTTTCTCTGATTAAATTCCAGATATAGTCGCCAAGCATCCGTTCATTGTACTGCCCTTGGTATCGCTTTTCAAAGGCTTGAATGTCCTGGTGAAAACGTTCACCATGTTCTTCTGAGCATGCGCCAGAATTTGACTTGAACACTTCTAGGTGTGAGTGAAGAACATGCAACTTCAGAGACATTCTGCATCCCATGTTATGGTAGTTCTCGGTAAGATGCTGAACCACTTCCTTGTAATTATCTACTCTGTGATTGCCCAAGAAGCCATTAACTATATCAATGAAGCTCTTCCATGCTTTTCTTTCAAGTGGTAGAAGCTTCCTCATGAATTCACCATCTTTCATTAATGTCCTAACCTGAGGACCCTGAGGACCACTCTTTCCCAATATTCTCTTTGCTATAATGATCGTTATTGGTTTTATTTCTTTTTGCAGTTTTGACGAAAACAATTAGCAACAACAACTTGCATAGACTGTCAACCATCTTTATCATACAAGTACATATGTACTTATGCACGATTGGAAGTTTGCTGTTTGGAGTACACTGTAGTTGTTGCTATTTGTTTTGGGGAATTTGCTTTTAGCATTAGAGTGGCTCGTCACAAATTTGTGCACAAAATATTTAAACTAGTAATTACAAAAAAAGAAATTAAATCTAATTAACTAAAATATTAAAGGCGATCTTATCCGACGATGTCCTACTTGATTTCAATAACCGACTATATACTCACACAAATATTAATATTCATATACAAATTTTATCAAAATGAGATACCATCACTTAGTTGAGAATTAAACCAAAACTTGTTAATCGATTTTATTGAAATGTGGCTAGTTTTATTTGTAACATATTTATGTTTATAACTTAAGATCAAAAAAGAGCATTTGTTACTTTTTTGGTTTTTTATGAATTTTAAGACAAAAATTTTTTTCCAATTTTGCATTTTTTGGAAAAAGTTTCTGAATATTTCCAAAAGTATTCACTTTATCAAAAAACAGTGTAAGAGTAACTTGGAGGTAATGTAGCTGCGGATTCTCGGAGTTTTTATTTAATCAAATCGGACAAACTGTTCTTGAGTTATGCTAAAATGTGTTGTGAAACCTCCATCATTTTTAAAATAGCGGTTTATATACTAAAAAAACGTTTAGGTAGAGGAAAGAACACTCATTATATTATATGTACGACCTAATTCATTAGATAAAAGCAAAAAATTCTCTTAAACAAACAAAAAGATTTTTTTGGTTACGTAGTGTTATTAATAAATTGTATATTTAACGTAACAAGATAATTCAATTTATAGTTATTATTGTTTTTCATTTTAAATACATTACTATCGAATTTAAATTGATTCAAGAAAAATAAATTATCAAAAATTTATATCAATAAAATTTGAACATAGACTGATTTTATTTACAGCTAAAAATATTAACCAAAAATCCAATTTAAAGAATTTAGTTTTCTTTTTAATTCACATCTTACAGCTATGACATGAACATTAGGGTGGTCGTTTACTGTATGGAGCATATTTGTTTTATATTTTTCCATGTTCTCGCACTCAAAATTTTAAGACAATCGGCGAAGGCTCAGCCTTCCCTCACGCCCGCCAAAGTTTGAGAAAAATCGTAAAGTCCGATTTTTATGCCTCATAACAGGGAAAATATTAATTTTTAATGAACATCGTTTACTAAGAAGTTTTTATTAGTGAAGTTTCCAACTAATTTTGTTTTAACAAGTTTTCTCTAAATCTCATTTTTAACAAAACCTAACTAAAATAAAAAGCAAACAGCAGCATTGAAGCGAATTCTTTCTTTAGAACTATTTATTCTTACACACGTCAATTCAGCTTCAATATTTGTCTTTGTGTGCGTTTTCTTACAAAAAATAGTCAAACGCATATTATTTGTTTCTAACATATTTACCCGCTATCTCTATTCTTAAAGGGAGCTCCCATACAAAATTGTTATTACAGACTAGAAATGTATTGAAGAAAAAGTCCCATAACTGCCAATTAATCGCCGTGTACGACTTCCATTAGTTTTTTGTGCTTAACATTTTCCTAAAACATACTTCACCTTTATCTCCACTTTTTAGCGAGTCTCCCATACAAATATGGCGTTTTATGAAATTCTTAAATTTAATGGAAATTTTTCGTCTTTTGTGAATAAAATCAAAAGTTGTAAACAGGTTTTAATCACTTAATTTTGCACCTTTGTTTTTTATATGTCTAGAAAAAATTATAAGCATAGCTGCATTTTCCAATTTTTTATGTTTTTTTAAAGAACCAAAATTTTGAAATTTTTCTAAAAAATTGTTTGTTTTTTGCCAAAAAAAAAAAAAAAAATTGTGTATCTAAAGTGGCTTATTCGATATTTTCAGTTTATTTTGTTTAATACGAGATTAAGGAAAAACTTGTTATCAACTTTTCTACAAAATTAATATTTACTTAGTTATGAAACATAAAAGTCAGATTACATGTAAAAATATAATTTTTCTTAAACTTTGGATCAGCTTAGCCTTCGCCGATCGTCCTAAATTTTTTTTGGCGGGGTTTTTATCAATTCCCACCAAATTGGCGATTGAGACCTAAAGAAATCCAAATTTTGATTTTAACGGTCACCCTAATGTATGTACATACTAGTGATGTTACATGTATAATTTTTCAAATTAATTTTCAAATCTTCTCAAATATTTGCCGAATACGAATGTATTGAATTTATTAAAAACAAGCATACATAGATATGTATATTTTATGTTTAATATTTTATACTTGAATAAAAATTTTACTTACAATAGAATATTCAATCTGAAATTTAGCGCCCCTTGATATTTCAAATTAAATTGAAAAACAATCTCCCGTTTGCGTCGATAACAATAAATTAAAAAAAAACTGTTACACTACTAAGGCCCGTTTTCAAAACTTACCGATAGCTTAATATAGGATTTTATTGGCCGTATAAAAAGTGTTCCATTATAACAACTTTACTTTAACCCACCAGGTAGGATGAACCTTAATTTACTTAATCGCTCAGTTTAGGTTAAAATAAAGTTTTAATAATGGAACGCTTTTTACAAGGTCGGGTAAAGTCTACTAAAGGTAAGTTGTGAAAACGGACCTAAATGTATTTAATATTATTATGACATTCCGATGACTAAATTTTAAATTATGAACTGAACATTTTTAACATTTCTGCATTCCTTGGATCAATATGAACTTTTACAGTTTCGACCTAATTTTTTTTTTTTTTTTTGAAGAATTAATTATTTTTCCGTATTGCGGGAATAGACTAGATGATAGACTAGATTTTATTTAATTTTAAAGTTTTATTACTAAAGCGAAAGTAGTAAGTTTGGGAGCTTCTTGCAAATTTGTTTATATATTTTATGAAAAGTCCTAAAGAAGAGAAATATTTGTTGTATTTTAATAGATTTTAAGTAAAAGTTGAGCAAAAAAAAAAAAAAAAATATCATAGATGGGGGAAAGTTTGAAGGAATCCAGAAGGGTTAAATTTTTGTACTCACATAAGAACTGCGACCCAAAGGAACTTTTGTGCAGCCCAAGTGTTTACTAAAGTAAATTAAGGCTACAAATAAAGTCAATTATTCTACACGGAAAGAGATTGTATAGTTCTTCTGAAGTCTTTACGATAACTCCAAGCTACTTAATTCTGCTAGGATACTTATATATGTACATACTTTCAGATCTAATTTTTCGGACTCTTTTTGCGCTTTTACTTAGTTGTTCCATGGTTTTTGGGATACAAAAGTTTCGCAGATGGTCCAGCCATCTATGTCAGTGGTTTTCCACTATTTAATTAAGGTTTTTTTCTACATTTTTCTTAACTTTATTTTGCAAAATATTTGCGAAATATTCGCTTGAATTTGGCGATACGAATTTCGTAACATTACTAGTACATACATACGTATACAATTAATAAATAAAAATTCGATTTTTAAAAGAATAACATATTTTTCTGAAAAATTTAAAAGGTAACAGTTTTCATATTTTTCTATTTATGGCCTCATGTTTTCTGATTGCATAGATTAATTTTAAGTTATTTTATGCAAAATATCTACGTATAATTTTTTTTTAATCTTTAGGCTCCGAAAAAACCGAAGCGTGAACCACAATATGAATCTTCATTGAATGCTACATTATCCAGCCCATTATCATATGAACCATATACGCCATCAAAGAAAAAAAATAGATTCGATAATGTCGATACCGTTAAAACCCCTGGTATTGATTTTATTGGGTTTAATGAAGAATCAGATTCCTCCAACGAAACTGTAGCAGTATCAAAATGTAAACTGATTAAAATAAATCGTGGGCCACGCGAAAGCAATGATTTCAGTCAAAACGATTCTTTAAATAAAGTTATAAAAATTGAATCTTCAGAAAACACAACTCTTGATTCCACAGAAAGGAAGAGATCTAGTAAAAGTAATTCATTAGACGAAGTCATAATTGAAAGAAAAAGTGAGATAAGATCTTCTAAAAAAGCTACCCGCAGCTCCACAGAAAGCGATATACCCACTAATACCGACCTCTTTAACGAAGTTATAGAAGAAACAGATGATGAGATTTTATCCCAGGAAGAACTTAAATTGAAAGATACAGAAACAAATAATAATTCAAAACACAAAGAAAGTCAGGAAATAAATACACATCGCAAGAAGCTGGAAATAGAAAACAGCAGACAAAATAAAAACCGTTGTAACACAGTTGCTGCTAATTTATATAAAATCGAACAAAAAGATTGTAAGGAAAAGCATAATCATTGCGAAAACAAAAATGTAAAACAACGTTCTATGTCTATTCATGAAATCCCCTCAATTTTAAGAGTATCTAAAGAAAAATCACCATCAAAGAATTCAAACGAATGCAGCAAAATAAATCCATTTAAAAAACTAGAAAAGAGAGATAAAAGACACAAATCAGAGAAAAACCAATATGACTCAAATGAAAATATTCGAATTTCGAAAGAAGAAAACACTACAAAAGAAAAAAACATACAACCAGGAAAGAAATCTGAAAAGTCATCGGAAAATGATAAATATGTAACTAAACAGTATTTGGAAATACAACCAAAAGAAAGTTATAGCGAATCCGAAGATATTAAAGAATTGAATCAAAGTGAAAGTCTGAAAAAATGTAATAACAACAGCAATAAATTAAATATACCGCTTTCATCTGTCACCGAGCCAGGAGCAGACTCATCCCTAGAAAAAGTAAAAAGAGAAAGAAACCCGAAAAGTAGTAGCACGGAAGTTTCAAAATCACTAAGACGTTCTGGACGCTCACCAACCAAACCAAAAAGACTTGTAGAAGAAGAGGAAAATTCAGGAAGTAAAAAAAGAACCAAAAAACATACATCTTCACGGCGAAGTAATGAACTGTTTGGCACCGACGATGATGACGACTTTTTTGAAAATGCCAATAGCAATGCTAACAAGGATAAAAAAATTAAAACATCAGAATTTGTAACGCCTGTTGGTAAGAAACCTCCTAAGTGTTTGTCTTCGTCGTCATCATCTTCAAAAAAGAAACGCAAACGACAAGAAAATAATAAATGTGAGCAAGAAAAAAGTGGTATGAGTAAATGGCTGTCAAAGAAAAAATCATTACCACTGGATCAAAAAGCGCCAAAATCATCAAAAGCCACAGTTGAATCTTCATCTTCCAAATGTGCCCCTAATAATGTAAAATCCGATAAGGTTGACAAATCAGATGCTCCTGAGCCAATGACAATAGAATTGCTTTCCAAGGAGGAACTGGAATCAATAAACACTAAGTCAAGATTAATGCAAAAAGAAAATGCAAAACTAAGAGCAGAATTGGATAAAATGTGTACTTCGCCACCAAAAGAAGTAGAAATTTTGTAATATTAAATCAATTAAAAAAAAAAATTATTTTTTACATTTAATTATGTTTTATTTTATTTAGATCTCTTCAAAGTATTCCCTTAGACGACATATTGAACTCCTTTTCAAAATATAAATCAGAACTAGATGAAATCTTTAAGAATAATCGCAAAAAAGATTATATTAAAGGACATGATGGCATCAATCACTGTTTTGTAATACGGCTTCTTCCAAACAATATTCAAATGAAAATGTTGGATAAATTAACTGAAGTTTATAGTAATGAGAACAATTCAACTGTAAGTATTCATGTTTTGAAGTTTAAACTTCTTTTATATTGTATACAAATAAAACAACTGTGATATGCGAAATAATGATATGTCTATCATTCGAACAGTGTAAATGGTCGAATAATAATATTCGACAGGTTACAAAAATACCAATACATAATTGAATATGCAATTTCGAAAAGGGCACATGTCTGAATATTTAAAATTTTCCGGAAAAGAAAAAAACTAATTATTTTTTAGTGAAGTATAGTATTTAAAAAAATTATATACGGATTATATTTTGAGGCCAATTAGCAATCGACAGTTACAGAAATATTTTGATTTCATATTAATGAGATAGGCCCTTTTCGAAATTTTTAGTATTGAGTAAAGATACTACCTTTACTCTAGAAAGAACAAAGATATCCTTAGATATGTCATCAGTCTATTTTTAGCAATTATTTCACCCAGATTTTTTGGATCAAAATCAAACTTATAATAAGCCGATACTTAAGAAATAACTTTTTGGTTTAGAATTAAAAGATTTTGATTGTCGTGCTTAATTCCTAATTTTTATTCTTGATAAAAACACTGAAATTTATTGTTGATGGGATAAGCTATTCCTATGCGCATTTCAGTGGCTGCTTATGCCAGATCATCAGGAAACTTCATCCAAAGATTTAAGAAAAACTAAATATGTTAAACAAATAAAACTGTTAAGCGAATAAAAATAATAAGCAACGGTTTTTCTTGTAACAACATCAAAGATTAAACAAAAACAACAACCATAAACAGTGAGTTTATCTTTTCATACATTCCCCACTACAATTGGTTGGAATTCTTCCGATATTAATTGTAGTTGTAAGTATGTTAAGAAAAAACAAAATAAAAACAAAAAGAACTTGCTTTATTGTTATCGCAAAAAATAAAGCAAGTTGCCAGTTTAGTTTTTTTAAGCCGTGCACTTGCCAGTTCTTATCAAAGTAATTTTTAAGAATACAAAAATTTCAATTAACAAGATTTTGCTTGTTGTGCTTAATTCCCAATTTTTATTCTTGACAAAAACAAAGAAATTTACTGTTGATGGGATAAGCTATTCCTATGCGCATTTCACTGGTTGCTTAGGCCAGATCATCAGGACACTTCATCCAAAGATTTAAGAAAAACTAAAGATATTAAACAAATAAAACTGTTAAGCGAATAAAAATAATAAGCAACGGTTTTACTTGTAACAACATCAAAGCTTAAACAAAAACAACAACCATAAACAGTGAGTTTATCTTCCGATATTAATTGTAGTTGTAAGTATGTTAAGAAAAAACAAAATAAAAACAAAAAGAACTTGCTTTATTGCTATCGCAAAAAATAAAGCAAGTTGCCAGTTTAGTTTTTTGAAGCCGTGAACTTGCCAGTTTTTATCAAAGTAGTTTTTAAGAATACAAAATTTTCAATTAACAAGATTTTGCTTGTTGTGCTTAATTCCCAATTTTTATTCTTGACAAAAACACTGAAATTTATTGTTGATGGGATAAGCTATTCCTATGCGCATTTCACTGGTTGCTTAGGCCAGATCATCAGGAAACTTCATTCAAAGATTTAAGAAAAACTAAAGATATTAAACAAATAAAACTGTTAAGCAAATAAAAATAATAAGCAACAGTTTTACTTGTAACAACATCAAAGCTTTAACAAAAACAACCATAAACAGTAAGTTTATCTTTTTTTACATTCCCCACTACAATTGGTTGGAATTCTTCCGATATTAATTGTAGTTGTAAGTATGTTAAGAAAAAACAAAATCAAAACCAAAAGAACTTGCTTTATTGTTATCGCAAAAAATAAAGCAAGTTGCCAGTTTAGTTTTTTTAATCCGTGCACTTGCCAGTTTTTATTAAAGTAATTTTTAAGAATACAAAATTTTCAATTAACAAGATTTTGTTTGTTGTGCTTAATAACCAATTCTTATTCTTGACAAAAACACTGAAATTTATTGTTCATGAGATAAGCTATTCCTATGCGCATTTCACTGGTTGCTTAGGCCAGATCATCAGGAAACTTCATCCAAAGATTTAAGAAATACTAAATATGTTAAACAAATAAAACTGTTAAGCGAATAAGAATTATAAGCAACAGTTTTACTTGTAACAATATCAAAGCTTAAACAAAATTAACAACAATAAACAGTGATTTTTTAACTGCAGTTGTAAGTATGTTAAGAAAAAACAAAATAAAAACAAAAACAACTTGCTTTATTGTTTTCGCAAAAAATAAAGCATGTTCCCAGTTTAGTTTTTTTACGCCGTGTACTTGCCAGTTTATTATTAAAGTAATTTTTGGGAATACAACATTTTCAATTAACGTGCTTGGTTTATAGGTAAATTGTTCCCCTAACTTCTTACTGGTAAAGGTTATGTTGAGGCCATTTCTTGAAATCAATATTGACCTCATACAACATTTTATTTCTTTGTTTTACTGGACTGTTCTACTAGATTAATATATTATACACGATCTTCTCGTCTTATTTTTCTTTTGACGACTTAGAAATGCCAACCATTAAAAGAGTGGCCGCGCAAATTCGTAGAGAGAGCTGACTATAATAAAAAAAGTTTTGTTCAGGCAAAGTAGTTAAAGCTAAGTTTTGTAGGCACATATTTAATAGTGTTTCATTTTCTACACAAAAAATTTTACCTTTTGAAAAGGTGCATGTAATAATATTTTTTGTTATTTGACGAGAACAAAACACAAGTTATGAAAAAGTGGAATGCCCTGTCTTAGCACCTGCCAAAAAGTTTATTCTTCATCATTATAGCTCATTTTTTTTTTAACGTTTTTTGTGTTGTTTTCCGACATTTTGTTTTTTTTTTGTAACCGACGACACGATTTCAAAAAAATGTTGGGGTTTGTTTCCAATTTTTTGCGAATTTTAGCCATGTTCGCGATAGAAGCTACTTTTTCCTGTAAGTTTTCTGGTTCTTTACAGCTTTTAGTGACTTATTAAATTAAATAACTTATTAAATTAACTTATTAATTAAATAAATTTGTTAGTTCGAAAAGGTTTAAAATTGTTTGAAAGTCATGAATTTTACTTTTAAAAAGTAAAAATATTTTGAAAATGGGTTTGGAAATGGCTGCGTTTAAATAGTTTTAGTTAAAAATAATACAAACTTATCGACAAGCTTTTGTAATTAAAATTCTTGTTTGGTCGCTAGGCAATAAAATACCTTTCTCTTACTTTTATGAAAATGTACTTTAATGCAGCTTTTTTAACATTCTAGTAAATATATACATAATAGTTATCGGTTCAAAACTGAATAACTCATGATAAGGTTTGTGACTACGTGTTCATATATCGGTCGAACTTTTGTATGGGTAGTAAATTATGTTCTCTGTTGTCACAAAATAAATTATAAGTTCTCCATATCCTCATCGATTTTTATATTTATGAAGTTATTTCCGCTTAATTGAGTTTCTAAAAATGCACGACTTTTGACACAATTAAACGGGAACTCTTTTTTTTTGGACTATAATATGCATAGCGTTGCTTAACCTACTGTCAAAAATTAACAAAAAGTCTCTCAAATGTATTAAAAAAAAACAAAAATAAAATCAACAAACATTTGATTCCGTACGGAATGTGCGATCAGTTTCGCACCTTGCTTAAGCAAATGGCAGTTTAATAAAATTTAACGAAAAGTTTCCTTAAGTTCAATATGGCTACCCTCATATGATTAACATGTATTCGTATATTTGCTTAAGCCAGCTTAAGCACATTATGGTTGGGCCTTTACTCTCTTAAGTTATATTGCCAGGGTATCACACAATTTTTGGAGCTTCAACCACAATTACTCGTTCGACCTAAACCTTCGTATAGGAAGGCGAGAACTTCCAGAATCCGCTCCAGAGTATTTTGGTCTCCACCAGTAAACGTCTGAGTTATTTCCTTGGTACTTCATCAGTAAATCGTCTGAGTTATATATGTGTCTTCACCAGTCACATTAAAAATTTGAGGTTTAAAAACTCAAGAACGGTTTAGATTATTGAAATTACTAAAAAAAACCGAAATTCCGCAATAAAATTACTTTTGAGTAAATATGTCGGAAAAAAGTAAGAAACCTAGCTGCATTTTCCAATTTTTTTATTAATTTAAACAAAAATTTCAATTTTTCAAAACGACTGCTCATATCAAAAAAAAAAAATTAACTTTACTTAAAAGCCTTCTACGCTTGCAGATAATCGATAGGTAGGAGCTGGGGACTCCGGCCGTCAGTAGTGGGATGGCTGCACACTTCGGTGGTAAGACCCATTCTTACGTATGGATGCTGTGTTTGGTTGGAGTCATTGAGATTGGCTAGTCGAAGGAACCTTCTGTCTAAAGCTCAGAGGTGTGCTTCAATCGGCATGACAGGTGCCATGAGAAGTACTCTTCGAGCTGCCCTGAATGTCATTCTACATCTTCTGCCTATTGAGCATATTGTCGTTCGTAAATTATTGTGTTCAATAATATATGTAAAATATAACCATATAGAACACAATAATTTACGAACGACGATATATTCTTGGCGAATTTTTTAAAAATTTGAATACCCGACGCTACCAATTTTAGAGGACCACAAGTCACTATCACGTTCCTCTATGGGCGAGTGTTCTTTCAAATCAACTCTAAAGCTGGCCGACTTTAACAGTTCCAAGAATTGCATTCGTTCCAGAATTATTTTTTAAAACAAAACGTTCATAAACCATTGTTTTATATTTCAGAAAAAAAAGAACAAAAAAATATTGCAAGTAATTTCATTTAAATGAAAAAAGTGTTCAACAGACAGTTCCAAACGGTTGCAAAAGTATATATGGGGTTAAAGAGAACACTTTCAGCTTTGTAATGGTACCAATCTCTTTAACCCGTTTTGACCGTAAGAAGTTCTAATCCTCTGAATTTCGGGTTGACCTTAAATAAAGAACCTGGGGAAACTTTTAATAACACATCGTGTATAAATAATACAGAGATGTAACGAACCATTTCTTAAAGACTACTATCCCACTAATATAACAAAAAAAAAAAAAAAAATCTAATCAAATTTACAAAACTTTTTTTTTTTCTAAAACAAAATAAAATATTTGTTTCCAGCAGCATGCAACACCCTTAGTTCTAATATTCGCTATCGAATGGCATTAAAATTGTTGATTAAGGCGGGCTCTGGAGGGAGTCTTAGGAGAGTGTTAAGGTTGTGCGACATAAACGGCAATGAGGTGGCTGATGAGTTAGCGAGACAGGGCTCAGAGATGGACGATCCTGACTGTATGGAGGCGGTTAGGCCTCCAATAGGCTTCTATTTTGGAAGGATCGGGGAATGGAGTCTGAGCGCCACCAATCGGGCCTGGGGGAACCGAACGGACTGATCGCGGACGCTGTGGCCGGTGCTTAGGAAGTCCGATTCGGAGTCGCTGCAGGGCAGGAGTAGGGTATGCGTTAGGACCATAATAGAAATTATCACGGCCACTGCACGATGGCAAAATGGCGGTAAAGATGGGATCCGACTTGTCGGATATGTGCGGGTTGTGTGAGGACCCGGAAGAGTTGGAGACAGTTGAGCACATTCTGTGCCACTGTCCCAGGGGATTGATTCAAAACATAAAAAAACACTTTAAATTTTAATTTGTTAACTTCATCCAAAATAATTTGGCTTTTATGTCAAATTTATCATTAATAACATAATGGCTACGAAGAAAAGACAAATAATCCAAACAGTTTTTTTTGTTTGTGGAGATTATATTCTTGCAAAGCTGCATATTTAAAATAATATATCCAATCAAGAAATACAATGGTTGCTAAATACTGTTTTCTAAAACTGCCCTATTTCTTTACGGCAATGATCAAGGCGAATTCAACTACAGGTGGTATCGGAACGCCATCTGACTGACAGTTCGAGCAAATTTATTTTGATTTGTTAGTGTTTTGTAAGGTATAGTTGACATTTCAAGCAGTAAACACTAACAATGCAATGCAAAAAACCGAATGTTGTTTCTGTTGTTTTTGGATTGTTGTAGTTCCGACACCACCTGTAGTCAAATTCGCCTTGGCAATGAGCAGTGAATATAGATCCATTTTTAAATTTGCGATACCAATGATCAGGCGGAAGTCCCGTAATCATCATGACGATTATTACTTTTGTGTTGTGATCATTGCCGGTATAAACTCGTCAAATCGGAAGATATGGTCACATCCGACATTGTCTACCGCTGAACGACCTCTTCCACACTTTGGCTTACCACCTGTGCTAGAGCTATCGGGATCCACGCTTTATTTTGATATTATGGTAGATAACGATGATAGTTGTCCCAATTTCACATATAGAGGAGTAACTAAACCTATAAATTAGAATGAGTTAAATTACTTAGTAAGGGACTTAAATTTACCGAAAAGTTGTTCTGATTTTTTGGGGAAAAATTTGGATTAAGAAAATATGAATTTAGTGATTGGCGCCTGTTTGTCGATAGCAATAAGAGAAGTTTGAAGAGCCAATTTGCAATATGGAGATCATAACTGGATTACTTAGGACAATTATCATGTTATACAAAATATCCATGTTTTATATGTTTGTTGGACTGCCACAAAAATAAATAATTGTTGGCGAGAAAAATGTAAAAATACATCTATAGTGAATGGAGATACAATTATACTGCTACCGCTTCATATTAAACACGTCATAATAAAGCAATTTTTCAGGCCTTTAACAAGGATGGTGAGTGCTTTACTGACCTATTAATCAAATTTCATGAGCTAATTGCCAGTAAGTAAAAGGTCGTGTCTTCGATGGCTCATAGATTAGACGGTTGATTAATTATCCAGAAATTGTCAAAGTCGAAAAGAGAACATGGAAATCATTCGTTTTGATAATAAAGAATTTTCTTGTAAATAATAAGTGATGGAAAGAGAAAAAAAATGGCATTTTCTTTTTCCTTCTCTCCTAAAAGATCAAGACTTGACGGCTTAAACTTGAAGAGTGTGAACCAGCACTAAGTCAGAAAACTATGTACAATTGGTACAGAACATCTTGTGCAATTTTAAAGATCTCGGCTATAGCATGAGCATTAAGCTTCATTATTTATATTTTCATTTGTGTTTTTTTTTTTCAAGAAAATCTTGGAGACTTTAGTGAAGAACAAGATGAAAGATTTCATCAAGATATACGAGTAATGGAGAACCAATATCAAGGAAGATAAATAAGTTTTGTAAAAATATTTTATTTTTATGTAAAGAGAAACATTTTATTTGAAACATTGAAAATATGTGGGAAGATAAAATGTAAAGTTTTTTTTATAAATATTTGAGGATCCTTTTAATGGAATGAAGTTTTTTCTCTAAAAATAGTTCTTTGTCATGTCTAACTTATGCATACATTAAACAATGAGGGTAATATTGGATTCTTTAAAGTTATAAAGACTTTCCTAAAAACTTATTATTTTGAACATCCTTGCTATACAAGTAAGATATCATGATTTTCTAACCAATATGACTCTTCTAAATAAAAAGAGATTTTTGTGTAGATTAATAATTCAGAAAATATCTTTAGGTTAGGAGGTGTACAAATATTAAATGTCACTATATCTTTGAAACTAGAGTCGCTAGAAGAATGCAATCGAAATTAGCACTCTCAGTGTAATTAACCAAATGGACAGAAGTCTCGTCAGCTCATTATTGATTTGGCGCATATGCCAAAAAGTCGTAGTGGAGAAAAACGACAATGAAAGTTTACACTGAAACCACAGAATACTAACAGAACTGAAAAAAGTGACGTGTGAAAAAGGCCCAAATCAGTTGCGAGGGCAGCTTTCGAAGAAAGAGACAAAAAGCTTTTTTTGGTGGTGAAGTGGCAATGTGTAAAAACAGGCAGCAACAATCAACACAAATGGCATGATCAAAACAAAAATAACAAAACACAGACCACGTTAAAAAAAATGCATTAGTTCAACAAACGTTGTGTTTTGTGCAAAAAAAAAATGTATTTATTAATTTTTTTTTTTGATTTATAATGTTATTTATTTACTTAAATATTATTTACTTGTGTTGTGGTAAACTTAAAAGTTAATTTTTACAAAAGCTTTGCAAATAAATCTCAACTAAATAAATCTGTGTTCATTGTATTGCGGCATAAAAGATGATGCAAAGAGAAATGAAAAAGGGCAGCTTTCTTAGAAAAAGAGACAAAAAAAAACGCAAAATCTTCCGTCTCGTGACAGTTCTGTTAGTATTCTGTGACTGAAACCGATACCGTTCAAACTGAATACCGGTATTGATACCGATACCGAAATTAGTTTTTTGCATAAAATACAGGTATACGTATACCGTTTCCCTTAATACTTGTATTATACCGGTACAATCGTTTCAGAATTATAAAAATAATATAATATTTCAAATAGAAAGAAATTTAAAGTTAAAAAAATATGTTTGTTAACTTTATGCTCTATGGTTGCAACACTGTTAAGGCCCAACTATAATGTGCTTAAGTTGGCTTAAGCAATAATGCGAATATATGTGATTCATATGTGTCGAACCATATTGAACTAAAGAAAACGATTTGGTTAATTTTATGAAACTGGTATTTGCTTAAGCAAGGTGCGAAACAGATCGAACTTTCGGTACGGAATAAAATAGTTTTTGATTGTATTTTTAAATACTTTTTTTTTTTTTTTGTAAACTTTTGACAGTAGCTTAAGCCAGCTTATGCATATTATAGTTGGGCCTTTATTGTTAGAAAGTAACATAAGTTATAAAACAACATTTATAGAAAATTTTTAGTTGTGGTGTTTGACAGTATGAAATACAAATGTATGTGGCGCTTTGCTGATTTAAGTTTGTATTTTTATCAGCGTTGTCTGTCAACTAGGTGCGTTTCGCACCTTTTTTGCTGCGTTTTTAAATTTTGTGAGCGAAAAATTGTTTTGTTGGTGCGTGGTGCGTTTTTTTCAATTTCAGCGCGTTTTTTAATTTTTGGTGACATCAAAGCAAATTCAATACAACTTTTTGTTTCAGTGTGAGAAAAAATTTTTTTACAATAAAATTCACCTGTCTCAATATTATTTCATTCAACAGTGCAACATTTTTACAATTAATTTGATAGACCATAATAAGAAAAACAAGTAATGACGAACCAAATCATATGCACTAAGCAAAACGGTCTTGTTGTTGTAGATAATTTGTATTTTGTAAAAAAAAAACATTTTATTATGGGGCATGTTCTAGAAATTGAAATTAAAATCGAACGAGGTTTCAAGTTTAATTATTTAAAAAATTCCCTTATATTTAATATTATTTTAGGCTACAGTTCGTTGTTTTTTAAAAAAAACGTTAGTTTAGATGTCAGTTTTTGAAAAATTGAGCTTTTGACACTTAAAAATTACATTTTAACTAAAATTAATTTCAATAACTGAATAAAACAACGAAATAAAGCCCGATTAAGAACTTGATTATATTGCAACATATAGAAGTACATATCTATGGCATTTTGACAAAACATCTTAAGTCGAGATAAGATAGCAAAAAAAGTTTTTAAAAAACTCGGTGAAAAAATCATTTTTATCAAATAATAAAATGTGCGTTCGTTTACTTTTCCAGTAGAATCCCAGTAAAATCCAGTAGGTGAGTAATATGAAAATTTACAAATTTGTGTGTACGCGAACGCATTTCAGTAAAATCCAGTACAAATTTGTACAAATTTTGGGGTAAACGAACGCAGCTAAAATAAACCGAAAACCATAAACAAAACATTTTATTAAAAAAAAACACAAAAAAATAGTAAATAAATGGAACTTAGTTTAGTGTTAAACCAAAACATTATTCATATTACAATTCCTTACGTAACAAAAATGGTACTTAGCAAATAATAATGTTTAAGAAATAGGCTGATTTCCTAAACGCCTGTTGTGTTGTTCTAAAATGCAACCATACAAAATTTGACAATGCATTTTGTTCCTAAATGCAACTTTGAAGTTGTCACTGCGCAGAGAAAAGCAAATAAAGCATTAAAAAAATTTAGATGCAAAACATATACACCTTCAATAGAATGTTGATAAAAACGTAAGACATTGTCAACATACGTTTAGGAAAACAGTCATACATGCTGAATTTTTTTGCGCTCAAAATAAAAAAGGCATCAATTATATGATAAGAAATTGATTTTTTTTTTGTAAAAACACAATCATGTCCACCTTATTTGGTTTAAGGCAGTTTCTCCTGTTATTTAATAATTCACCGACAGCTGAATAGCACCTTAGTAGCAGGGACTATAAGATATTTTTTTCACCTTTAGATAATTTCTTAATTGGTTTTGATTCTCAATCAAAATGTAATCGGTCTAGAGGACTTTCCTTTAATGGTCGCTCATTGTATTATTGCCTTATGCTCGCAATTGCATTTGCATTTTTTTTTTACAACTTTGTAAAAACACATGACATTTAAGTCCCTATGTAAAAACATACAAATTTTTACAATAGGGCCTCTAATTAGCAGTATAAAAAGCACAGCTGAGCTATCGATACCACCTGCTATTCTTCTTGTTTGTATACATTACATTCAGCGCGACTTATTAGCAAATAAACTTGCCGTGGAAAACTGTGATTATAGCTGCAGTTACATGTTTCCATAGATCTAAGTATTTTAAATAATAATATCGATAGTGATTTTTTTCTATCGATATTTTCGATATTTTAAGATTATCGATAGTACTATCAATAGTTTCCCATCACTGATAAAGATAATTAATACTTAAAAAATAATCTGTGGAAATTCGACTTACGTTGTTTCGAATTACGTCTTGATGTTCCGTACTGTACGTAGATTTTAATGATTATTAATTATAAATACATACATATCATTATTGTTCCTGGCACTATAAAATTAAATAAACAGGTATGTAATGGAAATCGATTTTTAAAACGAACCGATTTAAAACGGAGAATTTCGTTTTCAGGATTTTAAAAATTAATTTCTAAAACATTTTATTTTTATTTCCGGTCTATATTATTAAAAATTTTATTTTAAATGTGATATCTAAACTGTATTTTGAACAAAAACTTAAGACCTTAATTTAGAAAAAGACTTCAAAATCGCTCGAAATGCATAGCACTTTTAAAAAACGATCGATTTTAAATCACATACCTGATAAGATTGTTGTGTTTTGATTATACGTATATATGCATGTATTAATTTTTAAAATATCTTTTTTCTTACTATTTATTGTAGCAAGCAACCTTATTTGCCAATGCACTTTTTCCTGAATGGGTAATACGTGTGTATATGGAGAAATTTAATTTCACCCGTCAACAGGCAATGAACCAAATTACAGCACAAGAAGAATTTCGACTTTATATGGAGGAACAAAGTGACAACTCCTTTATGTTTGATTAAATTATTGCGGTGTTCCTTTTTGAAATAAAAACGAAAATTATTGTTTTAAAGTTCTAATAATACGAAAAGTAAAAAGCTGTGCTTTGTTGTAGAAATTTTTTAACTTTCATTTTAAAAATAAACTTTATTTTTGTAAAACAAAATGTCTAAACATGATCATTGTTATGTGGCATAATATTTGAAGTTGATTTACAAACTTTAATATAGTCTTAAATTTTTTTTTTAATTTTGTACGAAGAAAATTTAAAACTATAAAAAAATTCCAATTACACTTTTATGTAGTTATATAGAAAGGTTCACGTCACAAGTTGAACTCTTGCGAAAAAGCAACACTGCAAAAACATAACAGAAAATGATTTCGCACAAAAAAATTTGTTTCTGAAGTAGAACTCAAGTTGTGTTGCCAGTTGCCAAATTTATATTACATATGGCAACTGTAGTTAAGAAGGCGGCAAAATTAATTATTTTGTAAGTATATTTTATTTTAATTTAATATTTTAATGTTTGTGTTTAAAAGCTTATTTATTTATTTCTTTAGTTGTAGTTTTAAAAGTTATAAAATTTACATCCCGAAAACAGGGCCCTGTTTCTCAAAACTACAAGTACAAATCTAAAAGTAAAATACATTTGAAAAAAAACCAAAAATTTTAAAATTATTGTTTTTTTTAATGTATTTTACATGTAGATTTGTATCTTGTAGTTTTGAGAAACAGGGCTCAGTTTGAACTTTTTATACATAAAATGGAAAATAATAGTCAAATTGCTCATGGTGTTCCGTCTTTTGAAGAAACAAAAGCCAGAAATTTTAACAGTTTTTTCAACGAGTGTGGATACATTTAAAGGCAAAATTTAAGAAAAAAAAGTCGCACGATAAAAAATTTATATACTACCGTAAGAGGAAATAAGTTTGGTCCCGATTAAACAGGCTTCAGCCGAGCTTTTACAGATGGAGCTGGCAGTAAATCAAAAAGGGACATGTCTTTAGGGCAAACTTGGCTGAAGCTTTGAAACAAGGGACTGAGCTCCAAAATACTAACGAGCGGCAACAGCAAACGGTTGAGGGGTTAATATATCTCTTAAATAGCGTCTATGCTCCAATGGGAGTTAGAGGAACACATATATATATATATAAATAGCGTCTAATAGATGCATACCACGTTTACCGGCTCCTCTTGGTTTGCGAAAAATAGGTCCACAGAAGTAATCATATATTTAAAAGTTTTTATTTAACTTACACCGAGCGTCTACTGGGGCCTTACTACCGTATTCGATATCGAGTAAGCTATCGTACCGAGTAAACTATTGTATTTTTCTGCATACGATAGACACTGACGTATCGAATGAAAACTCGAGAGATTTAATGTCTTTGGTTACTCGATACCGAATGCTATCGTCTGAAATTACGATACATTTCATTCGATTTCGAGAGTCATGATACCAAAATAAAATTTCGATAAATTTTGCTCGATATCGTATGCGGTAATTAGACCCCTGTAATTTTTTTTTAAAAAGTTGAGTCTACTTCTACTTCAGCAACAATTTGTTTGAAATTATGTATAAAAAAAAAAATAAACATTTTATTTAGTTTTGAATAAGAATTTTTAACAAAACGTTTAAAACAAAATAATAAATACGTCGTGGGCAAAATTTGCAAATATTTTCCTAATTGAAGTGGTTGCTTTAATGTGAACACCAAGTGAAAATGTTGCTGCTATTGTGAACGAACGAAGCTTTAAAAAAATATTTTTTTTAACATATCCAAAAATTTCGAGTTATTTTTATTAAACATCTCTTGCGTTAAAAACAAAATTTATGAATTATGCGGATTCAAAATTTGACGTTTTCTGTTTATAATCAAGTGAGATATTTATTTGAATTTAAAATTCATACCTGAACGAACTACCTTAATAAGAGCGCGCTAGCGTTTTTTAAACCTCAAAACTTCTAATATTCATATACTTTTCGTAAAAACAAATCTAATTCAACATCACTGGGATGGAAAATCTTATTGGAAAGATAACTAGATCGGTTTGTTGTATTGACAGTAGAATTTCCATGTTAAAAAACACTTAACCCTCTTATTTATTTAGCTCAGTAAGTTTTATGCTGTAATGACGGAGCATTAATTTTTCTGCATTGAAACCATTAAGGTAACTTAACCGATTAGAATAAAACTGGCCGTCTGCACTAAACAGTTGCTCGCTGGCAAAACTAGTTGGTGGTGTTGACAGGTATTTTATTGCTACTGCCTTTAAGTTGTTAAATGGACTTGTTTTCCAGTACTTAAATATATTAATGCTTCGTGGACTTAAGGACTCATTTACTTAATACGTAATTCCTTTTGGAGAATATTTTCATTATTTTCTACACTTCAATGTAAGGAATTGAGTCTTGCTTTTCCATTATACAAGCTTTAATTTGTTTCCCTCTTTTTTCTTTCCAATATTTCTAGTATGTTTACCGGTTTTAGAAACAATATAATTTTCCACAGCCGAATTTGAAAAAAATTGGTAGTTTATTATTTTTGCATGGGTTTGTAACACTTGCATATAATGGTATTAAAAAGTTCGGCCTTCGGAAAAATTCTGCGAAATTAATGTCGAACACAGATTAGTAGCCGATTTGCCAGTTTTGGCCAATACCGAAGCCGATTAATCGGTCAGAAACTAGTATTTATTTAAAAATTTATCAATACTACAAGGGGTACGTTTCCTTTATTTAACACAGGTTTACAAATCTAACATCGTTTTTTCTACAAATTTTGTACACGATTGCAGAGGAATCGTTTGAGTTCAAGATATTAACTATGATAATTAAGCATAAACCTTTTACTCATATCATTTAAAACACAGTTTTTTCATAGAAAATAGTATTTTTTATTTATACATAATTTGATGATAATTTTTGTTTATACAACAATTACCCATTTTTTCAACGCAATAAAGTGTTTACAAGATAATGGTAATGTTATTGATTCTACCTTTAAATTATTTAAATTATTAAAAAAAATTTACATGAAATGCCAACTTATAATAAATATTAAAAAAAATAAGAAATCGTAATAGTAAGATTAAGATTTGTTAGTTTAAATTAATATTTTATACGATTTTTCTTTAATGGATGGAAAAAAACGCCGTTTTTAAACGTTTTGAAACAAAACTAAATTCAGTCTAACACAAAAAACGATTACTCTTTATATACAAATGAATAATCTACTTAAATTAGCAGACTGTTTAAAGTTCATCGTGTTGTGTGTCTTCGTCTTCTTCGTTATCGTGAGATGATGCATTTTGATCTTCATTCGAATCGGCTGCAGAGTCTTCATCCCCATCATCTTCATCAAATTCGATTTGTTCGTCTAACGACACTCCCAAAGTTTGACGCATCATTTTTTCAATGGTATCCGCGAAATCTGACGTCTCTTGTAACATGAAACCGGATCGCAATGTAGCTGTACGGAACATCATTAAAGCCATTTCCTTAGCAGTTTCATCAGCTTCATCGGCTTCGACGCGTCTTAGCAGTTCACGCATCAATGGATGTCTGGGATTGATTTCAAGAGTTTTCTTTTGATTTAAGTAATATGTACGTTGGGGATCATCTGATTTTTGATGGGCATTTGACATGGCCAACCGTTCCATATTGCCGGTCCAACCGAACATGCCGGCAACCAAAGCGCAGGGTGAATTGTCTAAACGTTCAGACAGTTGAGCACGCACAATCTTGTCCTTCAAAGCAACTTCATTCAGCCATTTTACCAAAGGTTCAAAGGTGGCCTTCAACTCTTCGAATTTACTTTTGCTCTTTTCTGATTCGTGGAGTTTGAAACCTTCCTTTGCTACGTTTTGGAATTTCTTACCATCGAATTCGGGCAAAGCTGAAATGCAATATTCATCAACAGCTTCAACGAGATACAAAACTTCATAACCCTTGGACAACAAGCGTTCTACGAAGGGAGATTTTTCAACTTCGGCACGGTTAGCACCAGCAATGAAGTAGATATTATCTTGCTTGGGTTTCATGCGTTGAACGTACTCGGCCAGCGAAGTAATACCTTTACCATTCGACGATTGGAAGCGTACTAGTTTCGCGAGGCGAGAGCGGTTGCTGGGATCTTCCATGATGCCAAGCTTGATGTTAGTAGAATATTCCTTCCAGAATTTCTCATAGGCTTCCTTATCTATTTTCTTGATCATGTCCAAGACCTTACGAATCAGTTTCTTCTTAATAACCTTAATTAACTTGTGCTGTTGCAAAGTTTCACGTGATACATTTAAAGGCAAGTCATCGGAATCCACAATACCCCGAATAAAGTTCAAGTAGTTGGGCATCATCTCATTGAATTCATCTGTAATAAAGACACGACGTACAAACAATTTAATGTTGTCGGCTTTGGTGCCATAGCGGTTAAAAGATTCCGATGGTTGTACTTTAGGAATGTACAACAAACTCTTAAATGTAACTTCTCCTTCAGCAATAAAATGGGTGTGAATTAGAGGTTCACTGGAATCCTTTGTTAAACTCTTGTAGAATTCATCATATTCAGCTTGAGTAACGTCACTGGGCTTTCGAGTCCAGATTGGTTTGCTGTCGTTGATCAGCATCCAATCCCAAACAGTTTTAGATACTTTCTTGGTCTTCGGTTTGTCATCTTCATTGGTGTCTTCCTCAACTTTTACGTCCTCTTCTTCATCAACGATTTCATTTGAAGATTTTTCAGTAAGGGGTTTTTCTTCCTCTACAGGAACTTCTTCGTCGACTGTCTTGCTGGACCACAACATAATGGGGAAGTTTATAAATTGTGAGTACTTGCGAATCAATTCACGCAAAGTGTCTTCTTCCAAAAAATCTTGGGCTTCGTTCTTTAAGTACAAGGAAATAATTGAACCACGTTTTAGGGTGTCGCCGCGAGGATCTTCAACAATGCTGAAGCTATCGGCGTCAGATTCCCAAATGTATTGTTTACCATTGTTGTGCTTAGTGGTCACAACAACACGATCGGCCACCAAGAAAGCTGAATAGAAACCAACACCAAATTGACCAATCATGTCATTCATATCTTGTCCATCACCTTTTGAGGGATCTTGCATTTTAGCTAAGAAATCAGCAGTACCCGACTTGGCAATTGTACCCAAATTGTTGATTAAATCTTGATGTGTCATGCCAATACCAGTATCCATAATGTGTAGGACTTTGTTTTCCTTGTCAGCCTTAATGCGTATGTTCAGTTCGGGATTGCTTTCCAATTCGTCTTTGTTTGTTAAAGCCAACAAACGAATCTTATCAATGGCATCGGAAGCATTTGAAATCAATTCACGAAGGAAAATTTCCTTGTTGCGATATAAAGAGTTAATAATGAGTTTCATCATACGATTAACTTCCGTTTGAAAAGCGAATTTTTCAGCCTAAAAGTAAAAAAAAGTAATTTGATAATTAACAATTAATAATATTTATTTATATATTAATTTATAACTGCTCTGGAATACAATCTTCTTTCATTTTAGAGTTTCCATTTAAAGGGTGATTTGGTAATTTTTTTTTTTTTTAATATTTAAAAATTTGTATGGAAATATTTCTAAAAAAATGTAAAGTGTACTACAAAAAAGGGGTTTAATTTAATTGTTAAAAATTTTTGTAAATTTGAGAAAACAGTTGGCAAATCAAAATTCGATTCTCATGGTCAATAAAATAAGAAATTTTACATTTCAGATCATAGCATTATAGGCCCAACCAGAATGTGAATAACGTGACTTAAGCAACTAAGCAAATACATGAAAATCATATGTGTGTAAAACCATATTGAACTTAAGGAAGCTTCGTGTTAAGTTTTATGAAACTGCGAAACTAATCGCTCATTCCGTATGGATTCAATGTTTTTTATTTTCTTTTTGTTATTTTAAAAGCATTTAAGAGGCTTTTTGATTTCTTTTTGACAGTAGCTTAAGCTTGTTTACGCACATTCTGGTTGGGCCTTTGTACTTTAGACTTTGGTGTAACACCACCAGTAGAGTTCCCGAATAGGGACGATTGACGTGGATCCAACGGGCTGTTTGAGGATTGGCCAATATTTACAGACTGGTCCAAGATGGACACTGGCACTGGTGCCGGTGTTTATATTGCAGACACTGACGTGAAAAGGTCATTCAGGCTCCCGGATGAGTGCACTGTCTTCAAAGCTGAGATCCTAGCGATCTGGAAGGCAACGGAGGTTATACTGGAGCACATCGTAGGGGGTCTGTGGTGCCAATTTACGTCGATAGTCATGCCGCGCTCAAGGCATTGACAAATTATACGGTGCGATCGTGCCTGGTCGCTCAGTGAAGGAATGCTCTGAGAAAACTCAGGTGGGCATTCACGGTACACTGTGATGGGTACCCGGACACTGCAGGGTGCATGATAATGAGGTGGCGGACGAACTCGTGAGAGAGATTTCGAATCTTAACATATGGGTAAGGGACGTGGAGGTAAAACCCCCCTTATGTAACTAATATGAGGCAATACGGAATAGTTTCCGCGATGCCGTTAACCGGCCCTGGAGGGATAGAAGACATTGCAGGGTGTCTAAGGCATTATGGCCCGGTTTGATCGCAGGAGCAACCAGGGTTTCATTAGGATTGTATAGGAGTGGTCTAAGGACGCTTATAGGGTTCCTAACGGGTCATTGTTCTGTTAGGGCTTTTACGAGTAAATGGGACAATACCATATCGGACTTCTGCAGGTTATGCGAGGAGCTAGAGACGATTGAGCATGTACTGTGCCACTGTCCTAGGATGAAGGGTCTCAGTCAGAAATGGCTAGGAGATAGATTTTACAACGAACTGGGGTCTCCATCGCTGGATGTAACACAGTCGATCTACTTGGGCTTGTCAGGGAAATATGTCGTTAGTTTCTGATGAGGGGACTGTAGAGGGTTTTTGTTTCATCTGCCGACTCCTTTCTTCTTGACTTTTCTCTTTCTTCCGTCTATGTTGAAAGGATTCTCAAAGGATGGGTCTCCGAATGGAATTGTGCCCTTGCTCTCTTTTAGAAAAGTTCAAATGCAAGGTTGAAAGGTTAGTTTAAACTAATTCTTATTAGTAATATATAAAAATAAAAAATTATAAATGCTTTGTTAAAATATCTCTAATAATATGTTATAATTTAATAAAATAATAAATTTTAAATGTTTGTTACACTTAATACAAAGTATGAAAGTATGTTCATTGATGATTCATGTTTTTTTTTTTTTTGCTTCAGAAAATTACACATCAAAATAACATAACACACATAGCTTAAGATCGGTTATAGCTACGGTGACCATATTTTTCAAACGAAAAAAAGGAAATTTAAAAATGATAAATAGTATCAGAATGTTACTGTCAATGGTGAACAGTATAGGAACATGATTCGAAATTTTTTCGTACCTTAATTTCGTGGCATTAATCTTGCTGATATGTGGTTCCAACAGCACGGAGCCACAGCGCTACAATTGATTTACTTAAAGAAACTTTTGATGAAAAAATAATTTCACGTAATATCCCAATTAATTGGCCACCAAGATCGCCACTTCGATAAACCACAAACAATTGAACACCTGAAAATCAACGTTCGAAGAGTAATCGGCGAAATAAGGTTGCAAATGCTGCGAAGTTGTTGAAAATTGGTGTTCCAGATTGCGCCTTTTAAGCGCCAGCCGTGGAGGCCACATGGCAGAAATATGTAAATATGATACATTAATTTCATAAATTTTTCTTTCCAATGAAACGGTCATTGATATTAAAAATATATTTCCTTGTTTTATTATGATTTAAACTTGTGTCACTCTTTAAAAAACACCCTTTATTTGTAGTACTAACAATATTGTACGTGGCCAAAAGCTTAAAAAAATTTCGTCATGCCAATTTAAAAAAAAATTCGATCAATATTTGTTTTCGACAAATATCTTGCTTTAAACTTTTACTTTGAAACACTTGGGACTTATTAAATACAAATGACGTAGCATATGCTGTTTTTTCACCACGTACGTGATTTAAAAATAGCATCAAAAACTAACCAAAAAATATACCGCTAATTGTATCCCTTCACCTGACAATTTTTTGTCATACCAAACGTCGAAGTCTATATAAAAAAAAACTCGAAAATTTTTGTAAGCGCTTTTTTAATATGAAGTTTGACGTTTGGTATGACAAAAAATTGACTGGTGAAGACGCTATGTTATAGAACTATATATTTGGTCCAGGCTTGCCAGTTTAGCACTTTTAAATCGCATAAAAGTTTTCGCATCAAACGCAGTTACTTTTTTTATAATATCATATAGCCATTTGATTTATCATTAAATTTTAATAAAGGTTTTGTGTAAAAAAAAAATGTTTAAAAAAGTGATATAAGTGTGATATGCAATATTATGTGAACCTTTTAAATGCCTTTAAAAATTATTTAATAAAATTAGAGCAATGCCAGCACTCAGTAATGCTCGTTGGAATTCTGGCACTTTTGTTTTTTATACTTATTCCGGAATATCAATTTTAATTATTTGCTATTTGTAAATTTGTATGTGATGCTTAGAGCGAAGTCTGATCATGCTATCAACAAAAATAATTTCGCCACACTACAAAAATCATTGTCCGGCTTTAGAGAAGCAAATGTATGTTTTCTCAGGCATTGGGACAAAAAAAACCATCAGAAAGTTTAGCGAGGCAACCTCATATTGACACAAAGACCTATTGGATGTACCTTGCTGAGAACTAGAATGAAAACAGAACTGTTATGTTCAGTTATACGCATAAGAGAAGGTGCAAAATTAGACAACGTTTGTTGCCACACTTTAAACATATCGGACGATATTGTAAAAAAATCGGTTTATCTGAAAATTACCAACACGAGTTGGTAGATATATGAGGAAGATAAAAATTACATAATTCCAATTTTAAACAGTTGTAACAACTTATATTGTAATAAGTGTTTATATTAAATGAATATGTAAAAAGAATTTCAAATGTAAATTTTTTATTATATTCGAAAAAATCAATATTACAAAACTAGCACTTTTTTTCACTGTACAACAATTTAGCACTTTTTTTTTGTGGATTTTGCACTTTTAATTTGAATTCTTCTGGCAAACCTGATTTGGTCTTTCCTCATGAATCTTGTTCATTGTTGTTGTAACATTAATTTTATATACAGTTGCAGTGTTACAATTACCTGCAGAGCTGCCGTTTTTTTTTTCAATGTGGAGATGTGAATATTTTTTTCATTTTGGTTACTTTTTTCTAAAACAATAATAATTACGAACGAATATGTATTTCTTGGTACAATTATTTACGAGCTCGAATAATTTGTACTGTGTACTACGATTTTTTCATTATTTGTTACCAATGAACGGAAGTTTTTTAAAATCCCTTTCAAAACTGCAACCAAATGATTTTTAAGATTTTTGCTAAGAAAATATCGCCATTTGTGATTTTTATATTAAAAACGCCATGATCTGAAATCGTTAACAAATGAAGTTTTTCTTAATTTTAAGAGAAGTAAAGATAATTAGTACTTAAAGTAGGAAGTGCATAAAATCATCCAGAATCGATTTTAGAAAATTACTGAAAAATTACACAAAAGTCGTTTCAGTGTTTTTAAAAACTTGAAAGAAAGTTTAAGGTTCTGAATTTAGGTTATTTCCAGAAGTATATTTATATACACATTTGAAAATACACGTAGGAATTTTAAAGATTTTTTAAAATTATGTACATTGATTTATCAATATAATTTTAAAATTTATGGAATTTTCTGTAAGAAATGGCTGTAAGTTTAAAGAAATTTGAAATTTTACTGTTTATAACTTGTCGGTATGTATATTTATTTAATGTTTTTAAGATGATTATTTGGTAAAAAAAAACATTTGACCGTCAGTCATATACTTTTTCCCCATTGAATGTACGTTATTATATATTAGAACAATTTTGAAACATTTTTTTATAATAAGAATTATAAATTTGAAATAAAATTTACACAAAACAGAAAAAAGTTTTTATAATATTTTAGATATATGTATGTAAATTAGAAAATATTTACATAAAATCAATTTCGCATATCGCCAATCGTTTTAAATTTCGCCAAAATAATCGCCATATCGCCAAACGTACATTTCCATCGACAAAAGGATTAAGAAATCGCCACAGTTGACAGTCCTGCCAATAACAGCTAAAAAGCGGAAAACTATTTTCCATTTTTGTTATAACTATAACTAACTAACTCTCATTGGAGGAGCATAGGGCGCCAAAAACTAAAAAAAAATTTTTTTTCGAAAAGTCTCAAATAAATAAAAACTTTTAATTAAGTTTCACGTTATTTTCTTAATATGTTAAAGAATTAAATTTCTTGTTTTGTTTTCTTGTTACGTGTTACAATGTATTACAATGATTTTAATGATTTTCTCAATTAATAAAAAGCATTTTAAATTTGGTTATATTTTTTTACATTTTATAACTTTTTCAAAAATTTTGGTTGTAAAAATTATATTTGTTGTTGCAGCACTGATTACCTGAATTAAATCTCCAGAAAAGAGAAAATAAGTTGCAATTTCTTAAAATGAATAAAAGATATAATCAATTTAAACTTTAATTTTTTGCTCTTTAAAAATTATAATAAGCTACAAATACCTCTGCACAGCGAAGTTTGAATTTTTACCGTTCTACTATATTTTAAAAGAGTTTAAGTTCGTACGTTTTAAGATTTTTCTTCTTATTTTTAATAATTTTTGTGAGAGTAAAAAATCATTTTGCAACTAATTATTATAAAATATATTAAACTAGCTTAACCCGGTGCGCTTCGCTACACTGCTTAAACCACTTCTTCAGTTGAGAGATATTTAATATATGCATCCTATGGAAGGTTTTCCCCCCTGCGCCTTCCCGCTTTATTTTTATTTTCAAAAGTGTAGTATACCATAGGAGTGACTTCTACTAAGTTTGAACATTCTTACTATAACAGTTCTTAAGATATGTGATATTAAACATTGGCGTCCTATGGGGGGTAACATTTCCCCGCTGCTATTTTATTTCAATTTTTGGGTTCAGAAGATCATACTACAAAAAGTTTAATAAAAAGAGTGCAGCGGCTCTAAATTATATTTCTATCTATGAGGGGTACTGCTCCTCCTCTGTCCATTTCTATATTGAAATTTAAAGTTTGCCATAATAGTAGCTTTAACCACGTTTGAAGACTCTCCCTTTAATAGTTCTTGAGTTGAGAGATATTTAATATATGCATCCTATGGAAGGTATTTCCCCCCTGCGCCTTCCCGCTTTATTTTTATTTTCAAAAGTGTAGTATACCATAAGTGTGACTTCTACAAAGTTTGAACATTCTAACTTTAATAGTTTTTAAGATATCCGATATTAAACATTAGCGTCCTATGGGGGGTAACACTTCCCCCGCTGCTATTGTGTTTAAATTTTGGGGCTCAGAACATCCTACTACCAAAAGTTCAACAAATTGCTTGCAGCGGCTCTTATTAATATTGCTATCTATGAGGGGTACTGCTCCTCCTCTGTCTACCCCGCCCATTTTTATATTGAAATTTATAGTTTACCATAGTAGTAGCTGTAACCATGTTTGAAGACTCTCCCTTTAATAGTTCTTCTGTTGAGCGATATTTAATTTATGCATCCTATGGAAGGTATTTCCCCCCTGCGCCTTCCCGCTTTATTTTTATTTTCAAAAGTGTTGTATACCATAAGAGAGACTTCTGCAAAGTTTGAACATTCTCACTATAAAAGTTCTTAAGATATGCGATATTAACCATTGGCGTCCTATGGTGGGTACCACTTCCCCCGCTGCTATTTTATTTCAATTTTGGGGCTCTGAAGATCCTACTACCAAAAGTTCAACAAAATGCGTGCAGCGGCTCTTAATTATATTTCTATCTATGAGGGGTACTGCTCCTCCCCCGTCTACCCCGCCCATTTGTATATTGAAATTTATAGTTTACTATAATTATAGCTTTAACCACTTTTGAAGACTCTCCCTTTAATAATTCTTCAGTTGAGCGATATTTAATATATGCATCCTATGGGAGGTATTTCCCCCCCTGCGCCTACCCGCTTTATTGTTATTTTCAAAAGTGTTGTATACCATAAGAGTGACTTCTAGAAAGTTTGAACATTCTCACTATTACAGTTCTTTAGATATGCGATGTTAAACATTGGCGTCCTATGGGGGATTCCACTTCCCCCGCTGCTATTTTATTTTAATTTTGGGGCTCAGAAGATCTTACTACCAAAAGTTCTGCATAATGCGTGCAGCGGATCTTAATATATGCGATAATTAATATTGGCATCCTATGGGGGATACCAATTCCCCTGCCCCTATCGAAAAAATAAGTAGCCTATTTTATTTTTAGGGCTCACGTGATGTATCTGTAAAAATTTCAGGAAAATCGGTTCAGTAGTTTAGGAGTCTATAAGCCAACAAACAAACAAACAAACAAACAAACAAACAAACAAACAAACAAACAAACAAACAAACATACAAACATTTTTCATTTTTATATATATAGATGAATTGTTCAGAATCCCAAAAATTGGCGACTTACTTAATTTCAATGACTAAAAGATTTGAGACACAATCTCGAAAATTTCAAAGATGTTGAGCTATTTAACATGACATTGCATTTCGAAAGTGTTAAAGACACGGTCACCCCTACATCTAGTAAACGTTCTGATAAATTCTACAAGAACTGATCTTTGGAGCGTTAATATAAATCTTATAAGAACATTTCGGAAAAGATTATCCTCTGTGCATCCTACGCTGCGGTTCAGCTTTAATAGAAGTCTAGAAATACCTTATATCTTCTAGTTTTTCTAGAGAGGCATGCCTTCTAGTTTACTGGCGCAATGAAATGTAATACCCAAAACTTAAAAACCTGGTGCAAAAATACCTAAGTTTCTAAATTAATTCAGTCTCTTTAGAGAGACAAAATTAACGATAATGGGAATTTTTTGCCTTGAACATTTTTTCATGTTGATTACAACATAGATTTCGAATGTCAAAAGTTTTTTACTAAAATTTTTCAAATCGAGATAAATTTTGAAAATAAACGTGTTTGCTCATCGCGACAAAGTACATAAATATAAATATTCTGGCACACAACTGTTTTTAATGTTACCTTCTTCAATTAATTCCAGTAGATACAAGAAAATTGAGGGCGTTATTTTGGGTTTACTTATAATGTTTATAAAACTTTACTTTGGGTTTTAAATCGAATAAAATATGTTTTAGAGATAATAAAGAATATACGTATTGTATTTCATAGAAATGACTTCTAATAAAAAAAAAGATATTTATAACGATTTCTTCTATGTCGGTTTTACTCTATCTTATCTTATCTTTATGTAATAATGAAACTCTGTTCTGTATTTTGGTTTAGTGACAACAGTCACACTTAAAAAACTATAAGCCCAAAATCAAAATTGATGTCTATAAATCGTAAGTGCGTGTGCAAAGCAATCCCCTCTTCTTTATAAATATCAACAAAGGTGAGAGTAATATACAAGTTGAGCTACTTTATTTTGAACTCTATATAAGAATTTAAGCCAACAAGTTATTGATTACATTTATTTTAAACCACAAACTAAACTTACCTTTTCTCGAATTTCTTTCATTTGAGCCACATTTAGACCATCCAATTTAATAGCTTGTTCTTCACGTTGAACGGCATCGGAATCTGAAGCAAGAGAAAAAACAAGAATCAATAATCGGTAGAAATAAAAAAAAAATTAATGTACATGATAAAGGAAATAAAATATGAAATCTTATCGTAAATAATACTATGTATATTGACGTGTTCAAAGTTGCACAAGTCTAAACAGATACAACGTTTACGTGTTGGTGGTGTTTTCCATGAAGAGAAATAAAGTATGTAGTACACAATTGTTAAAAATTTCACTTACCGGTTCTAGAACCTTCTTTGAATGAACCCAAATCTAAGTCAATTTTTTCAGTAGCTGTTTCTTCCTTCACATCTTCGGCACCAATTTGGGTTAAGCCTTTAACATAATTACAATTAATTAAAAATTAGTATAAATTCACATCAGAAGAAATAACCGGCATTTATTTTTTGGGGTGTATCAAAGTTTGCAAAAAATATGAACACTCACCCGCAAATAACAATAATCCTAGCAATAAAAAATACTTCATATTGTTTATTTTGAAAACTTCGGTAAAACCAAATTATTCAATACAAAGGAAATTTAACAACTTATTTTAGGCCACGTCTGCTTAAAATGCAGTTTTTTAATTTTAAAGAAATTTCTAACAAAAATTTACGTTTATTAAGTTTCGCGTTCAATTAATAAATGAAAAGAGAGTGCAACAATAACTGCTCTTTATGATTTTGTGCAGAGCAAATATACACAGTTGCTAAAACAAGTATTAAGACATTAAATATATAAGAAGGAATGAGTTCAAACCAGTTCTTAAAAACTTGATATATGCTATTTAAAAATGTTTTAAAAAAAAGAATTTTTTTGATTAATAAACTATGTTTCTTACTTAAATTTTGATATAAAGTATATAACAATTAGTAACTTATTGTACAACGCTGTTTATTTTCTTTGGGTTTTTTTCCTTTCACACGCAAACGTTTCTGATTGGTCCAAATCACACGTATAGACAGGGCTGCCACACTTGGGGTTCTAACCCAAACTATGAAAAATTTTGTCGGCAATTGGATGAACATAGGGAATTAGTGGGTTCCATTGGGAATATTGGATTTTTTTTGGGAAATTATTCAAACTTTTCTTTTTTTCTAGCAATATTGTAAAAAGTAAAACTAATTTTAAACTAAAGCTTCGTACAGACGGTGGTCAGATCTTACAATGTTGTCATTAAAATTGCCTAAAAATGTTTTGCAACTGTGTGAACATTGTAAGCTCAGAATGGATTAAAAAATACAATTTCAAAAATTGCAAAGCTGAAAACAAGCATACTGCAAAATGTATCAATTCAGAGATAAATGATGACAGTAACAGATTATTTCTATCAGCGCAGAAGTGGTGTAACACACAATTTAAGTTGGTAAAGGTTCTGGTAAAAGATATGTTCCAAAACAGATGGCGCTAGAAACATAGTTTTTGCTATGTTATATAGTGCAAGAGTAGTGTTAACTCCTCATTATCTCATAATAAATAGCCTGGGGTTAAACCACTTCTGCTCTGATATGCTCATATGTACATGTGTATGTAGGCAGACCTCTTGTGCAAGCAAACTGTTTCAGCTGTTTAGAGCAAACAGTTTTTCCCTATATTTTGTTGGATTAACAAGAAATATCTAAACATTTATTAACCCCGTATTCATAAACGATTATTAAATTTAACAAACGTTTATTAAGAATAATTTTCATTGTAAATTTTTTCTTAAAACCTTTATTATATTTAAAAAATTTTTATGAATACGGGCATATAAATTTAGAATCTTTAGCTTAGCATAATTGTTTAAAAAAAAACGTCCTTGCCCTTTCATATACATCCATAGTATTGTTTCTTAAGAAATTTTACAGATAAGTATTTTCTATTTTCGTTAGAATTTACTTACAATTGCAAATGTTTACAGTATAAGGATTATTATTTAATAAGTTTGGCAACATAAAAACAAATATATGGCGCAATTTTTTATTGAATACATGAAGAAGTAAAAAAATCAACGCACACGTGTGTGTATTGTATAATGCTGTCATTACATATATTTTCTTTTGCGCAATAAAAATCAAAGGATTCTGATTTTGTCAAATATATTGTGCCACCTACTAATATGATATACACAAAGCGAATTTTACTGTACATTATTGAACAATAATATTACATTTATTCAAATTTTTAAAACAACGCTAAAAATGCTTAATAAAATCCTAAACGCTGAATTAAAATCTTGCAGTTAAATCAAAATTTAAAATGCCTAATTTAGCTGCTGAAATAGTCCCACTTCCCGACTTCATTTTGATATTTAATATAACGTGACCATACGTACTCTTTTTTAGAGGGCAATCATCTATTTTAACTGGCTGTCATCTATAAAATGTGTGCCCTCTTTGTGTCATCTTTATATTTTAAGATATATATTTGTTTTTATTTTTATAAAATGAAATAAATTTTATTTCACGGAGATCGCCCGTTTTTCTGTCAAATCGTATCGTATATATTTATACTCCTACTGAACTATCGCTTCTATAAATAAATGGTAGAACTTATTTTTTTTTTTTTTTTTTTGTAAAAGTGACCATGCACAAATTTTGATTAAGTTAGTGCAATGAATTTTTAAGTTTCATTATTTTTTGACTAATTTTACAATTTTATAAGTAAATTTTTTCATAATGTCCTCTATTTTTATTTTTGTAAAATCTGGTCACCTTAATTTAGTAATGCTTCCACTTTTATTGTTAATTAAATAACAATAATCAAGTAGCACTTAAAAAATTAAACCTTTATTATAATAAAATTTTACTAAATAAGTATCTAAATAAAATCAAATGGGTCGATTATGTATGGCAACAAGTTGTCTATAATATATTACATAGCGTCTTCAACTGACAATTTGTTTGTCATACCAAACGTCAAAGTCTATATAAAAAAAAACTCGAAAATTTTTGTCAGCGTTTTTTTAATATGAAGTTTGACGTTTGGTATGACAAAAAATTGTCAGGTAAAGACGCTATGTTACGGATGGGCCCCTTTCAGACTCGGCAAGTTTTTTCCCCTTAACCCTACCTTACCGCTGACATCTACAAGCCAAGAGTTGCGCAAGAGACCTGCGCAAGTAACTTGCCGAGTCTGAAAGGGGTCTTGGAAGCTGATAACGATTTCAGTTGGCAAATAAAAAATATGTAAGCAACTGTAAAGTTTTGGTTGCTGTATATATTTTTTTAAGTTAAGAGAAGCTAAATATTAGTTCGTTTTTTATTTAATTTTGGACATTTTATTACATATTTCTTATATTGGTTAACAAAATGGATAAAAATACCAGAGGACAACAATTTGACTTATAACTCTAACAATTGGAATTGATTCCACGTACATATTAAAAACTTTTAACAGTGAAGATATTTTTTTTTATATGAAGTTTGACGTTTATTATGACAAAAAATTGTCAGGTGAAGACCCCATGTAGCCATACAAAACATCAGTTGGAACCAACCGTATGGGCAACAGTGTATTTGATTGGTGACTTAGTGCCGGTTCACACACGTCAAGTTTGACTCGTCAAGTCTTGAGTTCTCAGGAGTCATTTGCTTGTCTGAAGGTACCTTTCAATAGCACGATATTATTGAGTACCCTTTATTTATTATTATTGCGTTTTGCTCCAATAACTTGCACACTATTCAAAAAGTTGCAAAATAAAATTATAGCACAATGTTCCATTTAATATATTTAAAAGTAAACAAAAGAAACGCACTCATGTGCAATGTTTTCAGCAAAATACACAATTATTTACACCTTTTGCACAATATAAAACAAAAGACTTTTGATTTCACCCAATATGTTGAGCAAATAAACCTACTATAAGTGCTGGTTCACACCAGGGCTGTCAGATGTGGCGATTTTTCGCCAAACGTGGCGATTTATAAGACTAATTGGCGACGCAATTTTGTGTTTGGCGACATGGCGATTTTTTTGGCGAAATTAAAAAAGTTGGCGATTATTTTGGCGATTTCTAAAACGCATTTCATCTTTTTTTCATATTTGTATGAAAAAATTTATGAGTACTGGCTAAGTTTTTTCTTGGAATTTTTAACAAATTTTAAAATCGCAATTCGAACGTGATTGTTTTAGGTCATGAATTGATAATATTGCCAGATACATTAGATTGAAAACATTAAAAAATTGTTTCCATAGAAATTTGAAATAAAGCTTTTTTATATTTTCGCACATTTTCCTTATCAGTGATCGAATCTTTACCGAAAAACTTATTTTGCAAAATAAATTTTAAAAACTAAATCGTTTTAAATTTTATATAAAATGGTATTCTTAAAATAAATAAATAATAATGTATGCTGGATAGTATGCAAAAATAGTTGAATTAATAGCGAAAGAAAATCAGAAATTTTTTTAAAAAAAGTTACTTAGGCCCGTTTGCACAACTTACCGATAGTTAAAAGAAGGATTTTATCGGCCGTTTAAAAAGTGTTCCGTTATTACAACTTTACTTTTACCTACCAGGTAGCATAAACCTTAATTTACTTTATCGCTCACTTAAGGGTAAACTTAATTTTTAATAATGGAGCACTTTTTATAAGGCCGCTTAAAGTATACTTTAAGCTATTGGTAAGTTGTGAAAACGGGGCTTAAGGTATTAAAAAAAAAAAAATTAAATATTCACTTGAAATTTTTGAAAACGTTGAATTTATATAGAATCGAAAACGAATCTGGGTTAAAAGGTAATTTTTTAAATTTATTATTAAAGAAGACTGAGTTGACTTAAAGTATTCCAGTTCAATTCCAAGGATCAAATTTGAATACACCTTTTAAGACATTTCTCCTTTGCTTCAAATAAAAACAAAATTGTACCATAATCACATAGAAAATCACTCATATAAAAACTGATTTTTTTGCATCAAAGTCTACTCATTTTGCATACCTGATTAAATTATATTTTTGCAAAATTTTATTAACTGATCTCATAAGCTTTAGGTTTTAAGATAATCAGCCTTCTTATGACAATTGCGCGACTTAAAATTGCAAAATGCTAGATTTCAAGTCAGAAACACAAATCTTAAGCGTTTTGCGATTGTCTACTATAATATAAACACACTACTAGAATAAGGCTAAATATGGAAAATTAAAAAAATGGTAAAATACACTCTTTTTTTTATATAAAACTTTTATTTGGCGATTTTTGGCGATTTTTTTTTACCAACAATTTAGGAAAATAAATTTTTGGCGATTTTTGGCGATTTTTAGTATGCTATTTGGCGATGAAGGTGAAAAAAAATCTGACAACCCTGGTTCACACACGTCAAGTTTGACTCGTCAATTCTTAGGAGAAAAGGGAAAAGAGAATGCCATTTCTTTTCCCTTCTCTTCAAAAACTAAAAACTTGACGAGTTAAACTTGACGTGTGTGAACTGGCACTAGTTTTGCCTTTCAATTCCATTCAATTTGCAATACACTCTCACTTTTTTACTAACACACTCACATTTTTTAAATTGGCCACGAGATGGCTTTGAATTTCACCTTTCCATTTGTTTGGCAATTTTACTTTCAATTTAACAGATTACATGTTTGTCTTTATAAATTGTTTTTTTTTTTATGAAATCTTGAAAGTAAATTGCTTACAAATTGAATGCCGCCTACGTCACAGCTTTCAATTTATGTTAATTTTTACAAGCAGTATATGTAAAAGACTATCAAGAACAACTTGATCGTGCGGCCGCAGGGTTGGCTAATATAAATTTGTATATTCTTTTTGGTGCCATTTGACAACACAACTAAAGTTCCCAAAAAACTATTCATATATAAAATATTGAGGCTTGTATAATTATTATATTAAATCATTTTTAAAAACCATACCAAAGAACCAACCATCCCTGGCTATAAAGAAATACAAAATGTAATAGATTTTTTATATATCAACTCTGTATGTATTTTGAATTCCATTTTAACTCTACTGTTTTTTTTTTGTGCAAACGCACTTGTTGCTTTTTTACCCGCAATATTGCGCATTTTTGATATTATTTTTGAATAAAATTTTTGGTCCATGAAATTAAATACACTACCTGTGCTTTTTATATTAAAGGCAATATATCAAATCTAAGACATGGATGGAACACCAAAATTACAACGAAAATCTTCGTTGTCATTAACAACTCGGCTCAATCAAAAAAGACACAGTGGTAAATAATTGATTTTGTTTAGAAGTGTTGAAAATTTGATATTCTTGAAATTGTTTTTTTTTTCATCAGCGTCGCCACAAAGTCGTTTAAAAACCTCAACATCAAATCGCGACATTAATTCTGATGCTTTGCAGCGTTCGCCGTCGGTGATATCTATTTATTCCGATGGTGGCATTGAGTGCACTCCGCCACATAAAAAAATGATGATGAATTTAGATGACAGCCTAGACTATTCACCAAAAGTATTCGATAGCAGTTTTTCGCCAACTTGTTTGCTGTCACAAACGTTAGCCATCGACAGCCCAGAAGTTGGTTGGAAGTGGAGTAGATACGGGGTCAATTCTGGTGATGGTGCTGGAGTCGGTCGAAGGTGCATTGAGGATAATTCAACACGTACGCCAGATTCAGCCTATGCCGCAGACAGTAGTTTTGCCTCAGTTGGATCCAGTAGTACAGAGGCTGGCAATAGCAACACGGGAGGTGCTTCCTATAAAAAAAATGCCAACGATGCACGCAGAGAAGGTCAACGAAAGCTGATGGAACAGGAACTGAGACGAGTTGAAAAGACGCGAGCAGAAGAGAAGTTAAAGCAGCGTTGTGCTAAATTACAGGAACAAATAAAAAGCGCTGGCACGCATAAAATAAAAACAAATAGCGAACTTAATGAGAAAATTTACAAGACAAATTCTAAAAATACTCCTAACTGCATTTACTTAAATGATGTTGAAATGAGGAGCCAGACAACTATCACTTCCTCTTCAACAAATTCAGTAGTAAAATTCCAAACACCGGAAAAACATAAAAAGCCAGAACTTTTAAACGATTTTTTTAATGATACTGACTCGGATTGTTTTCTGCTAGAAGCCACACAGGAAATTGAGTCTAAAATGGAAACTAAAACACAGCCGTCATATTCAAATTTTGCAAGAACTACTCCAAAGTCTTCTACTTCATCTGAATGTTCTTCTTTACCTCATGCTAATTCTGCCCCTGCTGCGACTACTACACCACCATCTCAAAAAAATGTTGTACATGTAGAAAAAACGTCTAGTTCGAAAAGTGAAATCAAAGACAAACGCCCTTCATTTTATATGAAATTTTTGGAAGATGACTGTCCTGACGACTGGTTTGTATCTCTTGATGAGGTTATTTTACAAGCTACTCAGACCACGAAACCTCGCACTTCCTTGCAGCGGTATAAATCTATGCCCGCTGAGACGGTAACAAATTCAAAAATATCGTTAAATAATAAGTATAATAACGTTGACTGCATAATGGATTCAAAAAATAATTCTACAAAACGGTTATTGAATGCAGAAGATGCAGCACCATCCACATCAGCACTATCTAAAATGAAGAGACATTCCAGTACACATACCTTAAGTCCTGCGGGTACAAACTGTAAGTTACCTATAATTACTTTTTAATTAGAAATTATGTTTTAGATGAACTTACCAAATAATTAATGCTTTTAGGAGTTTAAATGGTTATTGTTTTTTGGAAACCAATGCAATGACACCTAGTAAGAAGTTCGAAAGTGATTTTTTTAGCTCCGTAAATATCATATTTACGGTTCTTTTTTCGGAATGTTTTTAATCCAATATGTTACATCTAACATTTTTTGCTAATAGCTTCTTGTATAAAAAATGACAACTTTTACTTTTTTCTTTGCTTGTTTTTAATGCTTTAAAAGTTGCCAATATAAATTTCTCAAGTTCTGGTTTATAAACATTAATTTTGTTATTTAATGGTCTACTAGCATGTTTAGACTTACTTTGTAGCAACGTTGGCAACAGATACCGTTTAAATGGAATACAGGTATTGACATGAAATAATATGTAAAATTTTTCAAATAGAAAAAATTAAAAGTTTCAACACTTGTTCTAATGGAAAATATGTTTATTAACTTGACGCTCTACGGTTACAAAATTTATTGTTTTGTTACATACTTTGATATTTTAAAAAGTTAAGAACGCCAAATATAAATATATTATTTAAAAGTCATAATCTTAAGAAACCTCTAATTGAACGTGCCACTCGTTGGTCGTCTACTTTTGTATATGATTAAGTCAAAGAATTTTTAGAAAATGTATCAAAGGCTAATAATGATTTCTATATATGCGATGAAAAATGAGAAGATATAAAAGATGCGGTAGGAGCCTTAAGGCCCAAATACTCTACTCATCAAGCATTATGATTAGTGATGGGAAAAGGGTAAATACCCAAATGGTAAATTAGGTATTTAAATGTAAATACCCAGGTATTTACCCAAGCACCTGGGTATATACCCAAAATGTGGGTATAAATCAGAATAAAGAAAAATTTAAATAAATTAAAAGAATTTAATTTTTTATTATGAATAAGATTTTTTAATAACAAATGAAAAATTGTATCGAAATATGTGGAGGAAATCGCTTTTCTAGTTGGAGTCTTGAAATGTGGATTAAGGTCCTTAAAAAAGTTCTTCCACAATGGATGCTCCACCATAGCCAAAGGAGCGCCGGTTACAAATATAGCCTTAGCTAAGTTGTATTGTGCTTAATTTGGTAAAAGATGAATCTGTAAATCAGATGAAGGCGGAGAATCATTTGCTGTCTGTATCTTGTTTATTGTCACATTGGTAGCAAGCATGTCTTAAACTCGTTGCTTAATTAATAATAGACACTTGATGCACGTTATTAAATGTCTTGCCATTTTATTTACATTTGAAAATTTATACCGCTTTTCGCAATGTGAGCATGAAACTTCATTGCTACTTCCGCTTCTATGAAAATGTTTCCAAATAGTTTAATTTTTCTGTCTTCCCATCATTTAAAATATAATTATCAACACGCGCACTTTATTTCGTTTACTAATCGCTGGGAACAAATATTTAAGAATGAATGAACCAAATTCTTTTTATGCACCTGAGGCTCAAGCTTGCGTTTCGAAACTTTAATCTTTCTAGTTGCTTCAGCATTGTTGCTGCCATCTCTCCCATTCATTACATTGAATTGCCATAAGCACGCTGATTAGCGGTAGTTATTAAGAATTGTTGTTGTGTTTGATGCAGTCAAAACTGCCTTATCTGAGCAAAACGCATCAAGAAATGTAAAAACAAAATACACTTAAACAAAATATGTTCAAATTAAATTCGAAAATGCGTAAAATACGTAACAACGAGTATTTGTTATTCAAATGAGTATTTACCCGAAATTAGATAAATACCCGGATATGAAAATGGGTATAAATGGGTAAATACCCATCGTAGGGTAAATACCCAGGTCTAAACCCATCTCTAATTATGATAGTGTTAGTGAAAATGTGTTTGTATGTGTCACACCGACGATGCTGGATGAAAAATAAAAAAATTTAGATATAACGGCAAATATTACGTCCAGCACAGGTACACGCTGAATTCGCCTGCTGGACAAGCATTTGACAAGTGTATTTATCCCTTTACGGCCAGCGAGCAATGCCACGAAAATTCTTCAAAAGCACAGTTAACGTTTAGAAACGCGTTTGATGCCTGGTTTACATGCAAAGTTGAACTACAGAAAGTTAGAAGCAATTTTTGATATAATTTACTGTAGAAAATATAAAAAAATAATAAATTCTTTTAAGAAATAAAGCCTTTCTAGGTGCATGGTTGTTGGATCCGCGTTAGAATATTTTTGTTAAGGGCAATTTCATTGAACATGCAATTCATCATATTGTAAGAGTAAGTGTGAAAATGGACACAATTAGCCAAAAAAAAAGCTCAGAATTGGTTTGCCACATATGCCAAAAAGTCGGAGTGGAGAAAAACGACAAAGAAGATTTACATGAAGATTTCTCTAAATGTACCCGATAGAATTTTTTTATATTTTTACCACTGCTTTTGTGCCGCATACGCCAATTTTCTAAAAAAAAAATTAAAAAAGTGGCTTTTTGTGCTGCATAAGTATACTTATTGCTGTTTATTGAGTAACTTGTTGTTGAGATGAATGTTTCTATATTTACAATCTAATAAAAAGTCAACATTAATGAAATTTTTTTTATTTGGTTTTATTTTACAAAAATAGAAGAAACAGTTCTACTGTTATGAAAAGGTACATAAAAAGCCACAAAGTAAACAACTTTAATAATGCAATAGTAAAATAGAATCAAGAAAAAACACTTCGAATTTAAAACTAAATATTGAGTAAATTTTTATAATAAGTTTTATCAACATGTGGAAGAAATATAAGCAAGTCTTTTATGTCTCTATTTTTATCGCTGGAAATAAATCATGGTTTCGACATTTTCAAAATATTCGTCAACAAATTCTCAGGAGTTTTCAAACAATTTTTTTATGCAGACTTAACCAAAATTGCATTTTTATATTTTTCCTCTCTCGTAGAAGTTTTATAATATATTAGAGTATCCACGAGGAATTTTTCCGCCATTATTTGATCGAATAATTAAAATAGCCAATTTCGAATAACGAATAACTCTAACAATTTATGTCAATTAATCGATTAAAATTAATTTCTTAGAAAAATCTACTTTCTTTATGTAAAAATATTTTGTTTAAATTTCGAACCTTAAAACTATATTACATGTTGTTACCTTTCGCATATATTTTCATTGCTCATACTTTTAAACATATTTTAGTCCATTTTCAGATTTGACAAATTATGTAAATCACTACTAACAGGTTTAAAAAACTGCAGTCGAAACCAAAAAGTGTCGAACAAAAAACGAAAATTTGTATACAACTTTTCGCTTTTAAAGTTGGTTTGATAGCGACTGTTTACATTTAATGAATCAGAAGTAAAAGCAAAAGTTTTGTTTGGCCAATGACGGACGAATGAAGAAGTGGAAGAAACAGCAGTTTTTCTACATTGACTGCAGTTTTTTAAACGCTGACTATAAACGTCAAATTTAAAAAAAAAAAAAATCATCAGCAGTTTTAAATTTGTAAACCATGTTCTGTCAGATAATTGGTTACCTTACCCTACTGTAATTTTTTTTATTACCTCGCATCTTCTAATCGGTGTCCTTGTTTGAAAACGAAGTTTTTGTCGTGAAATAGTAATACGTTAAAAAATAAATTACCCAAACTTATAGAGTAGAGTTTTAAAATAAAATAAATTAAAAGGGAATTTAAAAACAAAGATCCTGTTTTAAAAGATTATAAAAAAATTTCTTTTATGTATTAAATATTGAATTCTAATCTTTAACAGAATTTTCTTAAAACCAGGAAAAATTGCGTGATTTTTAAAACAATTAAAGGGAGAATCTCCATCAAATTAAATTTCACTCGATTTTAAGAAATAATAAATTGGTTTAAAATGTTTTTCATAACTGGCTGGCACCTCTCTTTTTCTGTTTATTAATAAAATAAAAATATGAGTTTGTTGTTTTTTCCCATTGGATAAAATTATTTGAATTCTTCGAGTTATTCGAGTATTCCGAACAATTAAGAGGAACCTTTATTCGATTAAGCGAGCAATTTTAAAATTCAAAAATCGATTTATTCCTTACTCGAACAAAACCAAAAGTCGAATAATTGGATACTCTATAATATATACATAAATTATTTTTTTTTACGGTATAAGCAAAAGGGACTTTTCGAAAGTTCATTTTATTTGCTTCCAACTAGTATGTGCGAAAATTTTCCGGAAGCATTTCCATAACTTTTAATTTTGTTTTATTATTTGGCATTGTTTTAAACAAATTTAGTAAATGAAGAGGACTATGAATTTCCATATTCTTTAAGTACCGGTTAATAACACCATGGACGCAGTCCACTTCTTGAATTAAAGAATGGCCTGGTTCTGAAGATTTTGTATAACGGCATCAATTATTTTGTTTAATGAACATTTTGATTGCGGTTGAGTTAATTCGATTTTTATTTTGAAGTACGCAAGAATCGCTCCATAATGTCAAAGTTTTAATTAGTGGATAATCTTTTATTAATTCATTTAAAATTTTAATTAAAGCACTAGCAATATTGTTACCACTCCGATCACTATGAGCTTCCTTCCCTCCACAAGGCACAATAAGTAAAAGTTGGTATATTTGGCATAATAATGGTTGCTGTAAGATTATACATATTTGATTTTCGGCTGAAGTGCAGTACGAAAAAAAAATATGCCAACGGATTCAGAATAAAAAAACCAAAATTAAAATTTAAGGAGGCTGATGTCCGTGGGGCCCCCTGGAACAAAAAAACTGCCCGCCTACTTAGTGATACGTTAAAGGTAATTTGCAATTTGAATACCCACATATTCCACCAAGTGGGCGGGCGGTTTTTTGGATCCAGGGGGGCCCACGGGCCTCAGCCCCCCTTAAATTTTAATTTTGTTTTTTTTTTGTTTTTATTTCTAGATGGGGTTCAAATTTTTTTATTTTTTTTCGTACGCCCCGCCCCGTAAACTGTACTTTTGCCTAATTTTCGTTTTTAGCAAAATGTTGAAGCATTTCCCTTAGGTAGGCTAAAAAAACTTTGCAAATCATAGCAAACCGTACAATTGGTTGGGTCCATTATTTTATAAAACAATTTTTCACAAATTTATTTTCTTGTTGTCATTTTATTTTGCTTTTGCTTTAACTACTTTTTTTCTTACGGCATTAAAGCAAAGCAACAGTAAAATTTATTTTGAACGATTTTGTATGAAGAATTTGCTGCAATCGCCAAACAGTGGCTTGTAGAGCAAAACAAAACCCTAAAAAATTTTGAAACAGTTGATATGCAGCAAAATAAATGCTTTATATCTCAGAAATCACAAAAAATTTCGCGAAACAGATTTTGGATTCAAAAAGGGGGTATTCAAAATATATATGCCCCATACCTAACTCAATTTTTTTAAAAATGGTCGGTAGGTCAAACCAATTCTGATCTGACGATACGTTGCAGTACAAATTCATCTTCAGACTGTAAAGAAGCAATCTTGAAAAAAGCCAAGCAATTCACTTCAATCAATTTTAAAATATTTTTCTTAAATTTTTTTAAAGAGTTTTTTTACATATAGTAGGTACATACATAAATACAAGTTTTCTTTTATACAACATGAATTATTTAATTAACTTTTTTTTATATCATTTAATGATCTCTATATGTTCCTTATATTTCTAGTTGAAATCAATAAATAAAATATAATACATAAACATTTGTATATGGGCATTTCCTGTGGTCACGAACGTACGTTCGGACGCTTTTGATGTACCAATAATATAGAAAACAAAACTTGTCCTAGCATTTTTTTGCGATAGCATTTGCGTAGCTCTATGTTTAGTGCAAAAGATGGATTTCATCGAGTTTAAGTTTTCATAATGATAGTTATAAACATGTGATCACGAACGTACGCAAAATAGAAGTCAACTTTGGCTGATAGTAGTGAAATGTAAAAATCTGCAAAATGGAACGGAATATTCAAAAGTTATTTATTTATTTTAAAAGTGTATTAATGTAGTTCTCTTTCTACTATTTACACAATAAAATATCTATATTGTTTTTTGTTTAATTGGCTTAAGTACCATACGACATTTCCATATGTTTTTTGTTATTATCACCATGCATTTTAAAAGTTTTCCCATAAATCTGTGGTTTTCATGGGCAACCGCGTATGTCTATTTTTTCCGATTTTGAGATGTTGATGCCAAATTGCCTAATTTTAAACGCTCTTTACATGTTTCTAAAAATTTTTGAAAAAAGATGGATCAATATCGATTTTTTAACGAAATAACAAAGTTCAATAAGTGCAATACCTAGCCCATAGTTTGATCTAGAATGGTTTTTCTGCTCTACTGAAAAGTTTGATTTAAAGACATACGCGGTTGCCCATGAAAACCACAGAAATATCTATAAATTTCCTTAACAAACAACTTAATACACAATTTACAATTGATTGTAATAAAGAGATTATGTAGAAAGAGTGCAAACATAACATATTTTTTGCATGTAAAATAATTATTTAAAAATGTCTTTAGAAGTAGCTTTAAAAGAAAATATAAAATAATTAGTATTGTAGTTATTTTTGTTGAACTATTTTTGGTTTTTAATTAACATTTTTAATATTTTTAATTAGGCTTAATTAAGTTCATCAAATTTAATTTTCATTAAATTATTTTTATGAAGAAAGGAATTTTACAACATGAAAATTAATTAAAATTGTTATTGATAATCTTTCATTCCTGACCGTGGCCGGGGCTCGAACCCTCGAAATATAAAATTTTCCAGTTTCCAGCCCAATTTTTTCAAGTAAAACAGCTGAGATATGCTATGAAACCATTCCATCCCTTTCCGACCCCGGCTACACATATGTGTAGGTAAGTTTAACGTATGTTGAAGAGAGAAGTTTATATACTTTCTTACTTCTTTTAGTCCCTACATGTTATGTGTTATCTCATAATCGTTGTCTTATAAGTTTTTGCGAGGATTATATTAGTATTTGTGTGAACGCGTGCAAAAAAGGTGATCATGTTTCGCAGTGCGGAAGACAAGATATGAAAGTATCATTATTTTGTTTAAATTACACTATGTATATGAAGATTTTTTTTTATTATTTTGTTAATGGTATCATGAGTTTCTTTTTTGATTTCAAATTTGATAGGCCTGCAGTATTTTGTAGAAGGTGTTGTCTAATTTTTCCAAATATCCTTTGTTTGCGTTGTACTAGTCGAAGGCTCTGAATCTTCAAAATCTTTTAATCGCAATGGTACGAATGATACCATAAACATATCTGAGTCCGAAATATTTTCACATTCTACTTGTTTGTATTGTTTTTGCCCGGAACAACCATCACATCCCCATTTACAAAAAGAATTAACTTTGTGTTTCCATATTTCTTTAACTCATTTCCTTTTATTGATTGTAGCAAGCGTTCGGCTGTGTGATCAAGTAGAGATTGTAGTTGTACCTCTGCCGAAATTGATGTGATTGTAATAGTGTCCTTTAATGGCAAACAGTCCATTTTAGCAGCTGTTATGTGATGATATGCTAGATACAGATTTGAGCCTTTTTCAAACGCACGCAATCTGAGCTGGATATATTGCTGTTTTGTTAATTTCAAATCCAGAAATAATGCTAATGCCTCCTCATTTGTGAATTGTTTTGCATCGCTCGGAGTTGGTATACTTTTAAGAATCCGTTTTGTTCTCAATGGACTAGCTTTAACAACTTTTTCAATGATATCCACTTTTGTCAATTGTTTCTGTGATCGTAATCGATGTAGGAAGGTATCTTGAATATTTTCATATCCGATTTCTTCATTGATATCCTTAGGCTTCCGCCTCTTAGATCTATCGCTACAGTTGTCCAGCGATTTTTTGGTCTCCCACGAGTGCTTTGATTTGTAGTTTCTGAAGCGATCTGGAAAGAAAGTTCGTTCTCTAACCAGTTTGCACAGCTCTTATAAAATCTATCTTTGCTGTAATCAACTTTCCTGTATCGCTGTTTTAAATTTTTGATGAAAACCGATATTTTAGGCCTCTATTACGATTTACAACTTAACTCAGTTGAGTTGTAATTAAGACAACTGATTGTGATCAGTTGTAATTTTGGTTATGTTTTTGTTTACCGATATATAGAAAAGTTGTAAACCATAATACAAAAATTAAGAAATTACAACTCAACTGAGTTGAGTTGTAAACCGTAATAGGGGCCTTATTTTCTAAGTACAATTGTATTTCAGTGCTATAGGAATTTAAGTTTCCTTTTTTTTGAATGTAATTTTTAACATCTTCCTCGTTTTTGTTCTTAAATACTCTCCGGCCAATTATTTATTTTAATACCAAATACAGGTAGAATAAAAAGGATTTAAAACTTAAAATCCTTTTATTTATATGCTTTAAAATACCTGACACAAATTAACAACGCATTGCAAAATCCCTTCTAAGGTGGGATTCACAATATACCTGTTTAGCGTGTTTAAGCTCTTTATTCTACTATAAAATACGCTAGTGTTAACGTAGTGTAACGGATAAGGATGAATCAGGGCAGCTATACGTTTTTCTGATTGTGTAACAATAATAAAATTTTTTATATGTACTACCTGTATTCTGTTCGATCACGATCAATATTCCCTATATCATAAAATTTTTGAAGGCAATAGCACATGATTTCAGTTGCTTTTGCAAACATTTTTGCGGAATAATAAAAATTGTAAAAAAAAATTTTAAACAAAGAGTAATTTCATTAAAATTAAAAAAGTGTTAAACAGACGGGTCGAAACGAGTATATACAGGGTGAAGGAAAGGACTTTCACCTTTCCCTCAGTGGTTTAACCTTCTTAATCCCTTTTGATCCGCAAAAGTTCTATTCAACTAAAGTTAAAATTTGACAAAAATATAGTAGTTTAGAAAATATGTCTTAACATCTCAAATATAAATAAAACAATAGTCGCAATATTACTTTTTTAAAGATAACAAGACTACCCACCTAGCAAAAAAGCTAGCAGGTCAGTCAATATCGATGATAGTTTTTGAGCAATGATAATTTCTTTCGGATTAAATATAAAAAAAATCACTTTTTTCTGAATTTAAAAAAAGTTGTGTTTAACAACATGGCACGACCACAATTACCAATATTTTGACCTAATTTTTTGGCTACCTTAGATTTTAATATGTTTACCATTAAATAAAATTAAAATTTTGGAAATCGGTGACAAACAAAAATCGGACTTTTGGCCAATGAAATAAAATTTTCAGCCCTGTGCGCGGTGGATGCAAACAAAAACTAATATTTAATATTAAAAAGGGGCAGTCTTTTTATATTTAGGCTTCTCAGGCATTATAAAAATTTCGAGGCTAAATAATTCCTCTTCAATAGCGTTGCTGTTGAATACGGTGCTACTTAAAATCAAACCAAACTAAAAGTCCCTTTATTTTTTTTTTGTTTAAGTAAAAATAAACTTTCAAGGCTTATGACATTTGTATTTATGTATGTTTGTATAGGAAAAGATTAAAAAAAACTGGTACTTGCCCAAAAACATTTTTTAATACTACAATTTTTCTCATTATAGATCGAAGTCGAAGACAATTATAAATTTCCTAATAATCTATATAAAGAAGACACATCATTGAAATTCCATAAATACTCTAATAAAAATAACACGAAATGTAAAAAAATGGAAAGCCAAAAACCACAGAAGTTTTATTGGTAGCATATTTTTCATCATAAATACATATACATATATTCATCCATTGCTTTGTTATACATTAATTTAGATTATTAATTTATTAACCTAAACTGATATAAAAAATTAAAATTCACCCACATGCTATATAATACATCGTTACCTAAAACGCAAAAGGCCCCAACTAACCAAAAAAAAAAAAAATAAAAAATCTACTTTTTCATTGCTTCTAATGTATTGCATCAACACAAATATCCACAAAAAATGTTGGAATCTTACGACCAAAATTGGCGATTTTTTAGCAAAAAACAAAAGGCCCTATCTACAAAAGATTAAATGGTAAACGCTAAAAGGATTACCTAACAATTTGCATAATATGCAACATTGTCAGTTGTCAAAACAGCTGGTAGATTTTACGAGAAAAATAAATTATAAACAGTTTGAGGCGATTTATCAATTTACCATTTAACATAATTTTTGCTCCTTCTGTAAAAATTTCAAAATGTTTAATATGGCCTTTTGCGTTTTAGGTGAAGATATATTAATAAAACAAGGATTTCATTTAAGTACTTATGTTAATTATCTTTTAACTTTACAGTTTCCATATACTTTATAACTTGTTTAAGTATAAGTTAATTTTAAGTTTTACCATTGAATTGGTAAACAAATAAAATGTGATGTGAAAATTAGGCCAAAATACAATATATAAGAAACTAATTCATCTCTTTAAGAAATATTAACAAACACGGCAAGACAAAAATACCCTGTATTATTTGTTAAAGTTTTGTATACGTTTTATCTAAATAAATGGGAAATTTACACAATGATTTTAAGTACAAATACTCAATAAAATAGATATTTAAATTAAATTTACCATTTTTGAGTTTTTAATTTAAAATACTTACAGTTTTGGATTTGAAAATCCTTTTAGAAAAAATGTGTTTAAATAAACATTACGATTTATTCTTATCATATCTTATTCTTTACTCTTATTAACAGTAACAACTAAACTGATAACCTAATGAAGGACAAGTTAGATCTTTATTAGACCTTGTACTAAATAATGTTGTTGTTTAGTGGAAATAATGAAATTAATAAAATTAATAATAGTGTCTTAGTTGACTTTTACTTTCTATGATAAATTAGTTTTTCCTTTTAAAAGTTTCTATCATCCTAATTGTTTTATGTTCTACTTGCAGTTCTCTTTTATAATATAATTTTATTTGTTTGTGATAATTATAATGAAATGTTTTAATAAAGATATAGTATTGTGAAATTCATATGCATGTGTATAATTCTTAATTAACAAAAAAATACGAACTGCTAAAATAGTTACAAATCTTTGAAGTTAGCCTGTAAGACAGTTTAATGGGTCTATGCAATAACTCCCACGAAATAAGTCCCACTTTTAAAAACGAAATAAGTCCCACAAAAAATTGCTGTTTTGAAAGTGGGAGTTATTTCGTTTTTAAAAGTGGGACTTATTTCGTTAATTGATGGGACTTATTTCGTTACGCGTTTTTATTTTAAGTGGGACTTATTTCGTTTTGAGTGGGAATAAATTCGTTTTGTAAAGTGGGAGTTATTTCATATCCCTAAATAATAAATAAATGATTTTTTTATGGAGGAGTGCGATAGAGCCATGAAATATAAGGTCATTATGGCTTTATTTCTCATTTTTTTCTTATGCAAAAAGTTATATATTGGACATTTCGTAAAAGGGACAACTATAATTTTTTGTCCTTATCTGTCATGGCTCTCCTTTTTTTGTTATTAATTACTTTATACTTACTATAATAAAAAAAACTTTAAAGAAATGTGTACAAATAGGTACCGAAGTTAACTACTGGAAAAACAATATTAAAAAAAATTGTTGACGTAATTACGTATGTATGTGTTTTATTATATTTTTAGTAGGAAATTGGAATTCGTGTTCCATGTTTTCTAATATCACCATTACAAAATACAACTAATCCCAATGCCACGTTAAAACTATAATACCGTCTACCATGCACTGGATCTTCAAGCCATTTATAAAGGCTTGGTAATTTTAATCTAATGGTCCTTCCGGAACGGTTTCCATCTTAATAATAAGAACAATTGATCTGTACTTAATCCATTTACGAATCCAAACGTTGTTACTAGTAGGCGTTCTCTATACGTTCCTTGACCGAAAAAAGAATTAATAATAAATTCTGGAACTCTATCAAAATTCGTAATATCCATTCCATTAAGAAGCCTTCTACAAGCTTGCATACGATTTTTCGGGTCAAATACTTCTTATTTGAAATCGCATTAAACAGTGAAAAAGTGGGACTTATTTCGTTTATGAAAATGGGACTTAATTCATTTAAGAAATATATTATTCAAGGGAGAGTTTTTTCATTTTGAGTGGGAGTTATTTCATTTCAAGTAAATTTTTAAATCATTTCATTTTGGTGGGACTTATTTCGTGGGAGTTATTTCATTTTTTTAGGCAATTTTTGGTAGGACTTATTTCGTTTTTAAAAGTGGGACTTATTTCGTGGGAGTTATTGCATAGACCCAGTTTAATTGGTAACACTGTGCTGCACAGAAAAATACCGGATACCGTATACGCAAATACCAACACTGTTAGTTTAGTTCTATTTTTTTTTTTTTTGCAAATAACTGTAATAATAAAGTTACAAATTAAAAAATCATTAATTTAAATGACGTGGTTCTTACTGTTTTTATAAAATCGGCTGGGAAATGTCTGCGTTATGGCGTTTACTTACAATATAATTTTCATACATTTTAAGCTCAAAATTGATCGTTAGAGAATAGAGGTACATATATTTATTTTCATCTCTATGTAAAAGCACACTAATGCAGCTTTCCAAAGCAGCTAAACATTAGAAGTAAGAATGTATAGTCGGTCAAGCCCGCCATATGATGACCTACACCACAGTGTTTAGAAACAAATGTTCGAAAGTGTACCCTATTTGGGACCCATGGGCAATCATGGACCCGTCTGATTAAAATTTATGTTTTAAAGTTAATGAGTCGATTACGGAAGCAGGGGGTCTACTCTCTATTGCGATGCGAAAGCTAAATGCCAACTTGGTACGCTCTATCACTTTCGCAAAATTTTCTGAAAATGAAGCAATAGTGGCAATAAAAATTAAAGATGGCGCTGATTTACAGTAATGAAATGCCAAATTGTTTAAAAATATTTGAAATTGGAAACTTTAAATAAAAAAGTTATGATTTACGAAAAAAAAAATTAAGATGCAAAAGACATATGCGCAAACGTATTAAAGAGTACCAGTCGCTAGATTTGCTACAATTTTCTTTCGCATGGCAATAGAGAGTAGCCCCCCAGGCAACGCCGCTATGTTAAAATATTTTTTTTTAGTTTGTGCTTCATGCACTACCAACGTTGGAGGAAGACAAAGCTGTCCGCTTTCACCTTTATTGTATGCATTAGTTTTGGACAATATTATGATAAGTTAAGCATGAAAAAAAGGGATAACATGGGGGTTGCTCAGACACCTCAAGGATCTGGACTACGCAGATAACTTCTGTCACCTCTCCCACGACTCTCGGGTATGCAAGACTAGGTAAATAATCTGGTAAAATTCGCAAATAAAAGTCGGGTTGGAGATTAACATAAGGAAGACATTTGCGATGCGAGTCAATCACTCCACTGCGAGCCACATCAGCACCAATGGCCACACAATTCACTTTGTGGACAACTTTTGTTACCTAGACTGCGTAATATCAATTAACGGTGGAATTGACGCTAATGTCACCAACAGGATACCGAAAGCCAGACGCGCACTTGGATAATTAAGGTGTGTACGGGGAACTTTTCAGATCACCCGCAAAAGTAAACTACGTGGCGAACTATATGGCAAACTATATGGCAGAGAAACATTTGCGGTATATGTTGGCCTAATTACATCAGCAATGATGGTGTGTTGCAAATTGCAAATGAGTAGCCAGTGTGAAGACAGACAAAAAAAAGAAAATATATGTTTATAGGCCATACTCTCAGAAAGCCCTCCGACTCGATTAATAGGACAGCTGTGGACTGGAATCCACAGGGCAGCAGACGGTTAGAGGCAGTGTTGCCAAAACTTGGTGACCAAAAATGGCTAAATTTACAGAAAAAAATGGCTAAAAGCTTTTTTAAATAAAAACACATTAAAATTCAATAACAAAACAGAAATAATTCATTTAAAGTTGCTTACGATGAAATTGTCCGTTAAGATCAATTTGTTATATAAGAATAAACATAAATTTATATTTTGGTGGAAATTTAAAAAAATTAAATCATCAATAAATTCGATGTCGTTATTGTTCATCTCATAGGATCTCTGAGAAAACTGAATATCGATTTCCAAAATAACATGGAAATCGATATTCAGTTTTCTCAGTAAATTGTGAATAAAATCAAAATTTGTGCACCGATTTCAACAAAATAAGCCTCATTTCATTCGAAATTATGTTAAGCTTAATGTTTTCAGAACAAAACTGTGATTTTTGTCGCGTTTTTATTTTTTATGCATTTTTAAAAAACAAAAATGGTTTTTTTTTCCAAATTTCTCTATTTTTTCTTCAAAAATTCTACGATATCTCTGAAACTACAGGTCTCGAGAAACTACACTACAACTACAGAAAAACACGATTTTTGCTATATCTCGAAAACGCTTCTTGAGAAAAATAAATGAATGCCATATTCGTGATCAGCAACCACTAAAATTGGAAAATTTTTCAAATTCATTATGGTTTAGGCTGAAACGTTTTCGGAAATTAAGTTTCGTTTTCGATAGAAACTTATCTACACGCTTTTTAAAAAGGCAATTCTCCTGTTCAATATCAAAGCTGTGGCTTATTTGCAAGTTCGGCTATGAAACCATTAATTTTTGATTCTTTTGTTGTATTAATTTTTCGCAAAGTTGCTTTACTTTCTAGAACATGTAAATTAATTTTAGGTTGCCATTATTTTTTTTTAAATGCATACGAGTGTGTTCTAGAATCCGTATCCACTCGAAAGTGGATTACTTTAGCATTTTTGGTGTTCTGCATTTCACATCCACATGTTTTTATACGTTTTCAATAAGAGTAGTAATGGGTTGGTGAAAGTAAAACGAATCGACTTTTATTCTAATATGTTATAACATTTTTAACAAAAAAATTAATTTTGTTTTTAGCTTAAAATCTTCTTTATCCAATTTAATCAAAAATATATCGTTATCTAAAATGCAAAAGGCCCTAATTAACCCTAAATTTAAAATCGACTTTTTCATTGATTTTGATGTAATTATAGCTCATTTTTTAACGCTTTTTATGTTATTTTCGGACAATTTGCTTTTTTTAATCAATTAAGTGATCTCAAAATAGTTTTTGGGTTTGTTTTAAATTTTGCAATTTTAGCCATGTTCGCGATAGAAGCGATTTGTTCCTGTAAGTTTTCTGATTATTTACAGCTTTAACGATTTATAATAAATAGTGAACTTTGCTATTATTCGAACAAAAACGAATACACAAAAACATGCGGATTTGAGAACACCAATTTATGAATTATGCGGATTCAAAAAATTTTTCGTTTTTAATTCGAGTCGAAACCTAGAACATACCTGATAATATAGTATATCCTATGTCGTTTATAAAGCCAAGGTTGGCTTCACCAAGTTAATTTATAAAAAATTGGCTCAAAACAGGTGAACAAAAGCTTTGGAATGACAAATAAGCTTTTACGGCTGGATAGCTTTTTAAAAATTTTTAAACTTCAGGCGTCATCGAGTTGGTACATGACGCACCATTTCAAACCATTCAAACAGGCCTGTTCTGCAAATCACTACTCAAATCACGTGATTTCAAATCACATGTGCCTACTAAAATCACACGTGTGATATTTTAGTGTCCCGTTTTTGTGTGTTTTGGTTTGATCTTCAATTGCCGAATGCACACCCAGAAACACAAAAACGGTACGACTTTCAGAACACCACAAAATCACGCTCGTGATTTCAAAAACACGTGATTTGAAATCACGTGATTTTCAGAACAGGCCCGAAAATCGCAATATTCAAACACTACTTTCCGATTTGCAGTCTTTTTAGTGGCAATCTTTTTAGTGGATGTCGAAAATTTGTTGTACTTTATATATATATGTGCAGCAAACGTGTTTAATTTTGTGCAATAAAAGTAAAAAATCAAGTACAAAAGCTAAAAAAAAATTGCGTACTTCTTTAATGGTTATGCAGAAAGCAGTACAGACAGTAAAAAAGTACGCGTACTGCTGAAAACAGTACGTCTGGCAAGCCTACTTTGGGTACAAATTAAAAAATGTTCAGTAGTGGCATTCAGGTGCGAAGTTGATAATTTCAAATTCAGTCATCGGAATGTCATAATAATGTTAATTAAATACATTTCTTAATGTCATATTTTTATACCCTCCAGTGGTGAATGAGGGTATACTTAGAGTATGCTAAAAATGTGATACCGCGGTTTCGGTTTTAAAATGATTAAAACCGGTCGGTTTCGCTTTTGAAAATATCCAAGTAAAACTACTTACATATGGGCATTTCCTGGGGTCGCGAACGTACGTTCGTATGCTTTTGATGCACAAATAATATAAAAAACAAAACTTTTCCTAGCATTTTTTTTGCGATTCGATAGCATTTGGGTAGATGTTTGTTTAGTGCAAAAGATGGATTTCATCGAGTTTAAGTTTTCATAATAATACTTATAAACATGTGGTCACGAACGTACGCAAAATAGAAGTCAACTTTGGCTGACGTAGTGAAATGTAAAAATCTGCGTAATGGAACGGAATATTCAAAAGTGATTAATTTATTTCAAAAGTGTATTAATGAAGGTCTCCATACAGTATTTACAAAATAAAATATCTCTTTTGGTTTTTGTTTAATTGGCTTATGTACCGGTCGCGAACGTACGATTTTTCCATATTTGTTATTATTATCACCATGCAGATTCCCATAAATATTGTTACGAAAGTAGCTTTAGTTAAGAATTAGTTGTAATTATTAGTTAAGAATTAGTTGTATTTATAAGTTATCTTGTATTTATTAGTTGTCTTGTATTTATTAGTTGTCTTGTATTCATAAGTAATTTTACTAGTTTACATTGTTATTAAAAATTGTTATAATTTAGTACACTTCAATCCCAATGTGCAGAAAGACCTAGAAATGACCGTTAAAAAAGCTTCAGTATAAGAGGTAAAATTATGTAAACATTAGCGCTGCCATAAATCAAATTAAAGTGTGGTGAATAGTAAAGCCTCGAACCTTCGAAAAACATTTCGAATGTTCTAGACAACCAAATTGCTGTATAAATACTAGCAGCAACTAGCGTAATTGATTCATTCTAAGTTCAGACTTTGTCAATAACGTATAACGCTGAGAAAATTATAGTTGGTTGTGAATAAAAGCTATAAATTACGGTTGTTAAAAAGACTTTGTACTAAATAAAGTTGTGTTAATTGTAAACAGTGTTAAAAGTTTTGTGTTTTATTTATTTTATTAAAGCTGCAATAAAGAACTCGAAACGGTTTATTATAAAGGAAATAAACCAAAACGTTATTGAAAGGCAGTAACTTAACAATTGGTGTCAGAAGTGAAATTGCATAAATAAAATAAATAAATTAATAAAAGTGAAAAAAAAAAAATATTAAAATAAAAAGAAAAAAAAAAATAATAAAATTAATAAAAAAAAAATAAATAAAAAGAAGACAGCAATGAAATTTGAAGAGCTTAAAGTAGAACAGCTCAAGAAAGAATTGGGCAAGTTGGATCTGCCAACTGCAGGTAATAAAGCAGAGCTGCAGAAGAGACTATTAGATGAATTCGAGCGACGCAATATGAACATTGTGAGTTACGAATTTGAGGACAAAGAAGAAATAGAGGTATGTACTCGTGCAGTTGCTAGCAGTATGGATTTAAACACAATGTTTGCTGCTATGATGGCAAAAATGGAAAAAATGTCAGAAGAAAATTCTAGAAAAATTGACGAAAATTCTAGAGCGATGTTAGCTGAAACTTCTAGAAAAATGCACGATAATTCCAAAAGCATGGTACAGATGATCAAAGAAAATTCGAGTGATATTCTAGCTGAAACTTTTAGAAAAATAGATGAAACTTCTAGAAATGTAGAAAAAATGGTAAAGGAGAATTCAGTTACCATATTAGCTGAAATTCAAGAGCATTCTAGAATAACAAACGAGAAACTTCAGGAGATTTCCAGTGAGATGAAGGAAAGAGTAAACGAAATGGAAATAGAATTTAATCAGAAGCTGTCTGATGTAAAAACTCAAGTTACGGATGTAAAAACACAAGTCACGGTTTTTGATGAAAAACTACACCATCTGGAGGCAAAAGTTAACAACATTCAATGCCAGGAAGCAGCAGTGCGAGTTATTCCAGAAGTTTCTAGTAGAATAAAGGCCCCTTGCTTTGACGGTAGTGTGCCATTAAATGTTTTTAAGTTCCAGTTCGATACAGTTGCCAACAGAAATGCATGGAACAGTGAGGAAAAAGCCATCGAGCTAATTCTTGCTTTAAAGGGGACTGCGGCTGAAGTGCTTGAAAGTGTACCAGTAAGTAGCAGAAACAATTATGATGAAATTATGGTAGCACTGCAACGCAAGTATGGTGGTGAACACAAAAAGGAAATCTACAAAATGGAGTTGCGTGGCAGAGTGCAAAAGGCAAACGAAACCTTACAGGACTTCGCACTGGAGATTGAGCGGTTGGTACAGCTAACTTATCCTGGTGAGAATCATCCCTTTTTGGATCATTTTAAAACGGAGGCATTTGTTAACGGTATTCGTGATGCTGATGTTAAACTTGCGGTATGTGCATCACAAAAACCAACATTTGCAGAGACTGTTTCATTTGCCCTGGCCCAGGAAACCGCAAGAATAATTTCAAGACCACAGACGTACAAGGTGCGAAAACTCGATATGGCTTGCGAGGACGAAAGCGAGTTAATAAAGGAAGTGAGGGGCATGAAAGAGGCACTTTTTAAGGCTTTAGGTGAAAAGCAATCTAAAAACAAAGTCAAATGCTATAACTGCGGCAAGACTGGTCACATACAGCGTAACTGCAAAGCACCAAGAAAACGTTCAAGATCTGCTTCACCGCCAAGAAACAACCAGCGGGGTAATCACCAGTCTTCACAAGAATCCCCGTTAAACTAAAAAGAGCTAGCACTGCGGGGCATGAGCTAGCTCCCACATCTAAGGGCCCCACAATCTCCATCTCAGTAATGCAACAAAGTAATAGAAACCTTACTGCTTGTGGTTATATTAACGGTCAAAAACGGGTTTTGACTGTGGACACTGGGGCATCACATTCGATAATTAGGCCTGATTTAATACAACAGCCCATTGAACCACTAAGGGGTGTGAGTCTGCGAACAGCTACGGGTGAGCCTGCCACCGTCTATGGGAAAGTAAAAGTAAAATTAAGTATAGGCAATACAAGCGCTCACCATGTATTTATTGTGGCTGATATTGTAGACGAAGTAATCTTTGGCTCAGATTTTATGATTGGCCAAGGTGTTCATCTGGATATGGGACAACAAATTATGACTTGGCGTAATGTTGAAATTCCCCTTGATATTGGATACGAAAACAAGGCTCATGTGTCACACACCAATTCTTGAAACAAATAACTAAGCGGATTATTTAATAATTCATAAGATAACTTTATTTATAGTTATTAAAAACAAAACTTTAAGAAAAATATAATTAATAAAACGAATTTAAAAACACGTCCGCACTTGTCAGCTGCCTTGTATTCAATGTTTCTTCACGTCGCAGTCAACCAGCAACAAGTACCATAACCTACACGGTTGTATTTTGGGGATGTATCGCTGACAGTTCGGCCAATCCTGACCCGGGATCGTCCCCGATTCCACCGTCATGTTCGCCCTCGAAATCTAGTTCGGGCAAGTTAAGACACCACGGCTTCATTTTATCTGAAGAGTAGACAGAGCAGAATTTTCTGGACGTAATAGACATTCCAGGTACATCCTCAATAAGATATCGGTCCTTGTCAAGGATCTTTGCGATGATATAGGGACCCTTATATTTAGGATCCAACTTTCGGGACTCACCCGTTGCGGGAAATTCGTTTTCAATTACTATCAGATCACCTTGTTTATATAAGGTGGGTTTGCAATGTTTCTGGTCAAAACGGTTCTTCCACCTTTGCTTCTCATTAGTGATGTTGATGTCTGCTAGTTCACGTTTTTCAGCACCAGGCATCTGGATTTCGTTTCCCGACATATCGTCATGAATTGCGGCAATGAGGTGATTTTGCACGAGATCAATTAATTTAAAATCAAAAACTAATTCGTTTGGACAAAATCCAGATGTAGCATTCTTTTGCGAGTTTACACTCCACTGAAGTTCCCTTAATGAAAGATCCCAATCGGCTTTATTTGTTGTTGTCGTTCGTAAATATGACAAGATTATGGCATTTGCCCTTTCCACCTGGCCATTTGCCCTGGGGGTGCGTACGGCGGTTTTTACATGTTTAATGTGGTTTTGTTCACAATACTGCTCGAAGGCCTTCGATGTGAAGGCTGTACCACGATCAGACACAATAACTTTTGGCAATCCAAAATAACCAGTCATCTCATTCAATGCTGCCAAAACGGGTTGTGTCTTTGTAGACTTTACGGGTTTTACCACCAAAAACTTACTAAAAGCGTCCGAAATTGCCAATACATGAGTATTTCCCCGTTTGCTGCGAATAAAAGGACCCAAATGGTCCATATGTATTTTCCGAAATGGTATGGGTTCAATCTCGTCCACATGCAGTTGCCCTTCGGCCCTACCGGACCTCGCTCTATTGTAGCAACAGTCTACGCAAGATGATATGTAGTTCTTGACGTATTTCCGCATTTTCGGGAACCAAAAATTTTGACTTATACGTTGGATGGTCTTTTCGAGGCCAAAATGACCCATGTCATCATGACAAGATCTAACAACTCTCCAGCGAACTGATTTAGGAACAACGAATTTAACCTGGTCGGTTTCCCTGTGGTAAAGACGTTTATTTATCAGGCAGTATTCTTGCCTAATTTGTTTACCTTGCGGCGACTCTTTTAAGTCCTTTAGAACAGCAACTATATCCAACAAATCAGAGTCCTGTATTTGCATGGTAAACAACCAGTCTTCTTCAGAAATACTCAAACTCATTATACGATCAACCTCTTCCATTGTTGGAGCTGTCGGGTCTGTGGCACGACTCAGTGCGTCCACGTGGCACATGCTTGCACCCTGGCGATGTATTATATCACAATCATAATCAAGAATTTTTATCCACCAACGGGCTATTTTAGGTATCATTTCCTTGTTCTGCTTCGCCTTTGCAATCGCCGAGCAATCGGTCACCAATCGGAAAGGCTTACCCCAAATATATATACGGAATCTCTCAAGCGATTCGACCACCGCTAACGTTTCCAGCTCATAGCTATGGTAATTTGATTCTGCCGCGGTGCAGTGACGACTGTAATAGCAAACGGGCCTCCACGACTTCCCATCAGATGACTGCAGTAGAACCCCAGCTATGCCGACTGAACTGGCGTCAGTATGTACCTCATGTTTTTCACCAAAACTGTAGAGACACAACACCGGACGACTAGAAAGTATGGCTGACTTCCTAAACGTATATTAACAATGTATCAATACAGTATTTAAACCGAGTTGATACATTGTGTAGTAACTTTTTTAATACGTTGCATATTAATACTTTGCAACACTGAAATCGTTTAGGAACATTTATATGCATTGTATCATATAAATGTAAAGCGAACAATGGGGGAAGAACATATTTTATTGGAAAATGTCTTAAGGCCCAACCATAATGTGCTTAAGTTGGCTTTAGCAAATGTACGAATACATGTAAATCATATGAGGCAAACCATATTGAACTTAAGGAAACTTTTTGTTAAATTTTATGAAACTGTCATTTGCTTAAGCAAAGTGCGAAACAGATCGCACATTCCGTACGGAATCAAATGGTTTTTGATTTTATTTTAGTTTTTTTAAATACATTTGAGAGACTTTTTGTTAATTTTTGACAGTAGGTTAAGCAAGGCTATGCATATTATGGTTGGGCCTTTAAATTTGTGCGAACAGGGAAACTCCAGCCTCAAAATTGCTGTAAACATTATAAAAAGAAAACATAAAAAATATGCGTCCATTTTTTACTGTAATAAAAAGAAAAAATAAAACTGAATAGAGAAATATAATAAACTATAACAAAAAAATGCTTACTTATCTTCCTGCGTCGCCATCGTATTTTGTCTTGCATTCGCTTTGCATCTACTTTTATTTGGATGCCTTTGTTGCTTTTCCTTGCGTATTAACTACAACAGTGTTGCAAAAGGGAACAAAATACATTGTAAAAATTTTCATGGTTGCATTTACGAATACGCTGCAATGTATTACTACAAAGCAACATGCGTTTAGGAAGTCAGCCTATATCGATTAATTTCCCAAATGCCCTTTGTTGACTCTCACCCCATGTAAACTGATTCTCCTTCCGCAACAGACTGGTGAGTGGCTTAGAAATTATCGAATAGTTCTCGACGAATTTCCGGAAAAATCCCGTAAGCCCAAGAAATCGCCGGACTTCAGTAATATTTGTAGGAGGTACGAAATTTTGTATGGCACTTATCTTACCCTCTCCGGGTGTTATCCCATCTTCACTCACCCTGTGTCCCAAATACGAAATCTCACGTTCAAGGAATTTACATTTGTCGAGTCTGAGTGTTAAACCTGCCCCTTTTAGTATATTCAAAAATGTATCCAAACGTTGTAAGCCCTCATCAAGAGTTTTACCAGGAATGATCACATCATCCAAATATGTCAGCACTTCGCCCGGATTCATTTTGGCAATCAACGAGTTCATGACTCGCTGAAACACGGCTGGAGCATTCACCAACCCAAACGGCATTCGATTATACTCATAGTGACCTTGGGTGGTCACAAATGCCGTGTATTGTTTCGAGGATTCCTCCATTTTAATTTGGTGGTAGCCCATTCGTAAGTCCAGTGACGTGAAGTATCGGTGACCGGCCAACTGTGCAAATTGTTCCTCTAAATTGGGCATTGGGAATGGTGTTTTAATGGTAATAAGGTTAATCGCCCGAAAATTCACACATAAACGGTGCTCGTTATTTTTCTTTTCAGCCAAAACAATACCTGAAGCGTATGCTGAATTTGATGGTCGGATTATATTTGCGTCCAAAAGTTCTTTCACCAGTTTATCCACTATCGGGCGCTTAGAAAAGGGTAATCGATATGGTTTCACATTTATCGGAACATCGGATGTAAGTTTTATATTCATATTCAGAACGTTACACTCACCCAGATCGTGTGAGTTATCAGCAAAAGTTTCCCGATGGTTGTTCAAAACAATTAGAATTCTATTCATGTCGTCTTTGTTTTTTTCGTCGCTAGTGCCTATGGCCAAAATCTTTTCCATACGACAAGAATCACCTTCTATCACTAAACGACTACCCTTTTTGCACAGGACATCTCTACCAAGCAATATGTTTTCACATATGAGATCATCCGTTACAATAAGCACATCAACGTTATGAGATGTATCGTCAACAATGATATTGAGTTGCAATTTACCTGTACTCTCATATTCGCCGTGAGCAAAGCCCCCTAAAAATACCGAACATGGTTCAGGCGCACCCAAAGTATTTGCAAAACTCTCACGAATGAGTGTACATTTACTTCCAGGGTCGACAAAAGCATCTGTTGCAACCTCATTGACAATTATTCGTTTCACGATTACTTGTATATTCGTTGTCTTCTCATCGACCTGATTAACAGCTGGGCGACGTTCTTCCCGTTTCCGTTTTTCGGGGCAATTTTCCGTTTGATGGTTAGTACGGCTACAATTTTCACATCTTTGTTTACGTTGGGGGTCCGGACAATTTTTCGAATAATGTCCCATTTTATGACAATTAAAACATTTTATTTGGCCATCATTTCGTTTTTCAGTAGTATTTCGTTGATAATTTAATGACACTGATGCGGAAGATGTATTTCTTGTGTCCCTGGTTGGCTGTCTTACATCGTTGTGCATACAAAATGTTACGATGTCACGTAGTAGTTTACTACAGTCGCAGTAATTATTCGAAATTTTCATCTTCAGGTCCGAGTCATTTATACCGTTAATGATATGACGTGCTATAGCGGGCTCTGACAGCCCCCCTCTCTTACCTAGAGCCAACATTCGGTAATAAAATTCCTGTGGAGTTTCATCACCATTACGTTTGGTACGTGACATTTTAACGTGAATGTCCGCTTCGTTTTCCACACTGGGAAAATCATTTATAAATTTTGCAACAAACTCCGGCCACGATCTGAAGACGATTTCCAAAGAATCGATCCAGTACTTAGCAGCACCCTGCATTTTTTGCTGAACGGCGAAAATTAAAATTTCATCATTCCATCGATAGGCGTTTCGTAAAATTTCGATACGATTAATAAATTGTCCTGCAGTTAGCGATGATACTGATGTAGGGTTGAATTCTGGTAATAACGAAACCAGTTCGCGTATGTTTGCATACCCATTATTAAAGTTGTAATTAGACTCCAAATTTCTTCCCTGATCCATTGCGTTATTATGCAAATGAACCATTGGCGTTGATGGCATAGAAAACGTTACCTGCCTTTGAGGTGTACCACCAGGTGTATTATCCAAATTATTTTGATTTATGTTTCGCATACCATAAGAATCATTTACGACAAAACTTGGCGTGCTTGGTTGCTCATAATTACGCTTATAAACATTGCCACACCTTTGACTTGTATCCGCAACAAAATGCATGTTCCCGTGTTGAGAATTGTTCTCATACATGTTGTTTTCATGTATGCTGCCACAACAATGAATACCACCACTTGTGTTTGTGGTGTGTTTATTTATATTTTGACGATTTGGATCGTGCATGCCAGCGTAATTATAACAATTCCGATTGCTGGTGTCTGTCAAACAATTTGCGGCTATGTAGTCTTGTTCAACATGAGGCCGATAATTATAACTATTATAAGCAACATTTTGTTGTGAGACATCTTGTGCAGCCAAACTCCGAACATGCAACGAGCAAAAGTTTGCTCTACCAGGGGCTTGTTGCTGAAATTCAAAATAACGATTGTTTGCTTGTGGTGCATACATATTTATGTTTGATGAAGTCGTATAGCTTGCAACATTTTGTTGGTCAACATTTGGTATTTGGTACGTTTGAAAATTTGACGTCACCGGCAAATACTCTTGTGTTTTGTTGTTGTTGCTTGACGATTGTACAAACGATGCACATATAGGACGTGTAGTATAAATTATAGACTCCGATGACGTTGCCATTGGCAGAGACGAAGTGTGCGGTATTTGCGTCGCGTTTGATTCAAGTGTTTCAGAAATGGTGCGTGTTGGTGACGTTGGGGATGAAATCCGTGATGGGTCAAAAACACAACTGACAAACGATGTCCTGTCGCAGTTTTCCTCTAGACGTTCAATTAAATCGTTCCGGCCTCCATTCGTCGGCAAGCCAGCCGCTTTACACTTTTTACGCAGTGTATTAATTTTCATATTGGAAAAAATAGGCATCTGCTGTGTCTGCAACAATTACGAATGTATATACATACGAGCACGGGGTAATCTCACTTCTGAAGTTGTCACACACCAATTCTTGAAACAAATAACTAAGCGGATTATTTAATAATTCATAAAATAACTTTATTTATAGTTATTAAAAACAAAACTTTAAGAAAAATATAATTAATAAAACGAATTTAAAAACACGTCCGCACTTGTCAGCTGCCTTGTATTCAATGTTTCTTCACGTCGCAGTAGTCTTGGGCTTAATCGTTCGTTTAGGTGACCGGTCATTAACGTTCAATTCGAAACAGTGAACGAGTTCGTTCATTTCGTTCAGTCGGTCATTTCAGGTCACTTGTCTTTTGGGTCGGTTGATCGTTTGGATCAGTCGGTCTTTTGTATCAGTTGCTCTTTTGTGGTTTTCGTTCAGTCATTCACAATTGATTGAATACGGCAATGTGTTAAAAGAGTATAGCAATATTCATATAAGAAATATGTATACAATAATAGAAAACAATAAACACAAAGCAAATTCGAAGAAACATTTTGCTTTGTGTTTTGCATTGTTTTTTGTGAATGACTGATTCAAACTGATTCAAAAGACCCAAGTGAACCATATTGAACGATGTATTATGAAAATGTGTAAAGCAATGTGACAATGAGTAAAAGAAACAAGTATATTATTCTGGCATAACAAACATATACACAAGAATAGTACTGTTGTTTCTTTTCAATCAGTTGTTTGGTAAGCAAGTGAATGACTGATTCAAACTGATTCAAAAGACCTGAAAAGACCCAAGTGAACCATATTGAACGATGAGACTGAACGGCCGTTCAACGTTCATTTGACTGATTCGTTCAATTGAACCGGGTCGTTCATGACCGACACAACTCTACGTCGCAGTCAACCAGCAACAAGTACCATAACCTACACGGTTGTATTTTGGGGATGTATCGCTGACACATGTAAGACAGTTACACGCCTTTACACGTGAAAAATTGCCACCAAAGTCAGAAACAATAGTGTGGGCGCGAATGGAGGGAGATTGTGAGGACAACAATAGTTTATGGGTGGTAGAGCCAGCAGCAGTAACAGGTGATATAGTAACAGCGAATGCCCTCGTTAAAACCAGCAACAGCTTAGTTCCTGTAAGAGTTTTAAATTTATCCAACAGCGAAAAGGTCCTTACGCAGAACTTTAAGATTGGACAATGTGCTCCAACAGAGGCAATAATAAGTTGCGAGGAACATCCAGGCGCAGCTAAAAAGGGTACCAAGGACCAGGAATTACTAGAGGAACATGTGCGGAAATGGACCGAAAAACTGAGGCCGCCCGAGAGAAATAAGGCTAAGCAATTACTAAAGAACTATGCCTTTATTTTTGCTTCGAAAGGTAAAAACCAGGGCAGGACGTCAATAGTGAAACACGAAATTAACACCGGCGACGCTAAGCCAATAAAACAGGCCCCAAGAAGCATTCCTCTAGCAAAACGAAATGAAGTTAGATACCTGGTTAATGAAATGGAACAGGACGGCATAATTAAACCATCATCAAGTCCCCGGAGTTCACCGGTGGTTTTGTTAAATAAAAAAGATGGAAGTACTAGGTTCTGCGTAGATTACAGGAAACTTAATGACGTCACCAAAAAGGACAGTTATTCACTGCCTAGGATTGATGACACCTTGGACACGTTAGCTGGAACAGAATGGTTTACCACATTAGATCTGCAGAGCGGCTATTGGCAAGTAGAAATTGCAGACAAGGATACAGAGAAAACTGCTTTTAGTGCAAGTGATGGCTTATGGCAGTTTAATGTAATGCCATTTGGGCTCTGTAATGCTCCAGCTACATTCGAGCGTTTGATGGAACAGGTGTTGAAAGGTCTCCACCGAAAGACATGTTTGGTGTACCGTGATGACATAATTGTCATGGGAAAAACATTTGATGAACACCTGAAAAACCTCGAAGGGGTGTTAAAACGTATATCTACAGCCGGTTAAGTGTCAAGAAATGTTCACTGTTCCAGAAAGAAGTAAAATACCTAGGGCATCGTGTAACATCTGATGGCATTTCAACAGACGAAGAAAAAATACGAGCAGTTATGGATTGGCCTCGCCCTAAAAATCTACATGAGCTACGCAGTTTTCTAGGTTTATGTACATACTACAGGCGTTTTGTACCGAATTTTGCAAATATTGCTGCAAGTATGCATGCAAAATATTTAAAAAGGCTTGAACAACACCCAAATCCACTAGCTCGAAATATCTTAAATCATGGCGGCCACACTCGCTTAAGAAGAAGAGACACTGCAGCACTTACCCAGTTAGATGAGCGATAAACACTTACATATATATGTGAACAGAACCCGTGATGAAGAACATTTTTGTCTGGCAATGGCAGGACATAAATAAAGTATTAGGATAAGATTTGATTAATTATTGTTAGTTCATATTAAATATATGAAGATTCAATAAATAAATATTGAAAAAAAAAAAAAAAGTATGCATGAATTGACCAAAAAGGCGCAGGCATATGACTGGGGTGAAGCACAGGAACGGGCATTCCAGAAGTTGAAAGAATTATTGTGCTCAGCACCAATTTTGGCTTATCCAATCGCGGGCGAAAAATTTGTGCTAGATACTGATGCGAGCGGATTTGGAATTGGAGGTGTGCTGTCCCAAGTGGTCAACGGTGTAGAGAAAGTCGTAGGCTATTACAGTCGAATACTTTCGAAGCTTGAGAGAAATTACTGCGTGACTCGGTGAGAGCTTCTGGATGTACTAGAGTGCATAAAACATTTTCACAAATATTTGCATGGTCAACATTTTCATTTAAGAACAGACCATTCTGCACTCAGGTGGTTGCTGCAATTTAAAAATCCAGAAGGCCAGATAGCTCGTTGGATAGAGCGCCTTCAGAGCTACGATTTTAGCATTGAACACAGAAAAGGTGGAAAACATGGTAATGCGGATGCTCTGTCAAGACGACCCTGTAAGCTGGAATGCAAGCACTGCGTAAGGGCTGAAGGAAAAGAAAACATCTGTTACGTTCGTCTATTGCAGATAGAGTCCAACGAAGATTGGTCAATTGCGCAGAGAAATGACCCCATTTTAGCAAAAATTTTACAAGCCAAGGAAGAGGGCAAAAGACTCACCCGAAACGAAATCTCGCCTGAAAGTCCACTGATGAAAGCATACTGGGCTCTGTGGAACAGCCTTCAAGTAGTAAATGGCTGCTTATACCGTACGTGGGAAAGTACTGACGGAAAATCTGTTAAAAACCTTATGGTAGTGCCGTCGGCGAAACTAAAAGAAGTTCTGAGTGAATTTCATAACGGTCCTAGCGGTGGTCATCTGGGTGTGACAAAAACCCTAGAAAAATTAAAACAACGCTTCTACTGGGTTGGCTGCCAACAAGCTGTAGCTGATTGGATAGCAAATTGCGCACAAGGTCCAGTAAGAAGAAGTCGTGGGCCGCTACAGCAGTATAATTCTGGTGCCCCATTTGAGCGAATTGCAATGGATATAGCTGGGCCATTTCCTGTAAGTAATGCAGGTAACAAATATGTGCTAGTAGTCATCGATTACTTTAGTAAATAGCCGGAGGTATATGCCATCCCAAACCAAGAAGCAAGGACAGTGGTCGACGTCTTCGTGAACAATTGGGTGTGCCGCTACGGTGTTCCATTAGAAGTACATTCTGACCAAAGCAGAAATTTTGAATCTGCTATATTCAAGGAAATGTGTGAATTGTACGGAATAAGGAAAACAAGAACAACCCCATTGCATCCGCAATCTGACGGCATGGTTGAAAGATTTAACCGTACATTAGAGGAACATTTGCGAAAAGTAGTCAGCACACAACAAAAAGACTGGGATGAGCACATTTCAAAATTTCTGTTGGCGTACAGGTCTGCTGTTCACGACTCCACCTCTCGTACACCCGCCAAAATTGTGTTTGGAACAGAACTCAGACTACCAGGAGATCTAGAGTTTGGTGTTAAGCCTATACCAACGGGTGAAAACAATGAAGGCTCCACCTCACAAGAACAAGAAACTCTTAACGATCTTCATGAATTTGTACGAAACCGGCCAGAACCGAGGGCCAGTTAGTTTTGCTTTTTAATTACAAACGAAAGAAAGGATTATCTCCCAAGTTACAGACACTTTGGGATGGGCCATATAAGGTGATAAAGAAATTAAATGATGTTGTATACCGAATACAGAAATACAAAAGTCCAAGAGTCAAAATTAAAGTTGTTCATTTGGAACGATTAGTCCCTTATGGAAGAGGTGATTCTGAGCCTATTCGGGACGGTAGGCTAGCTGGTAGCGAGCTAGTCTATCAGCGCCGAGGTTGCGGGTTCGATTCCCGCCAGAGACTCTGGTTTCTTTCCTGCAGACAAGCATAGAGCTTCGCGGGATTAGCTTAGGAAATTAAAAAAAAAAAAAAAAAAAACAGGGGCCAAATTACGGCATTCGATATCGATCGAAATTACAATACAATTTGAATGGGAATTTCGATCGATATCGAATGCCGTAATTTGGCCCCAGGCTTAAGTGGGGGCAGTGTTACGAAAGTAGCTTTAGTTAAGAATTAGTTGTAATTATTAGTTAAGAATTAGTTGTATTTATAAGTTATCTTGTATTTATTAGTTGTCTTGTATTTATTAAAGGGTGTTTTTTAAGCTAGATAGAACTTTAAATTGTAAAAAGCAACACAAAAAATTAAATTTTGATGAAATATTTTTTTTTTATCGTTTCAGTATACCTTGACAAATCATCATGAATAGACTCACGCTTGAACAACGCTACGAAATTATCCAAATTTACTTTCAAAATCAGTCGTCGATTCGCGCAACTTATAGACGACTTCGTCATTTTTATGGCGTACATAATCGTCCATCTGAAAAAGCCATTCGTCGAACTGTGGATAGATTTCGTACCACATACTCTCTAGAGGATGCAATAACACCAACACGTCGAAGGAATGTGCGTACTGAAGAGAATATCGCCGCTGTAAACGAAAGTGTGGAAGAAGATCCAAATTTATCGATTCGTCGTCGGTCGCAGGAATTGGGGCTCTGTCCGTCCATTACGTGGAAAATTTTGCGCAAAGATCTCGGCCTACACCCGTATAAGATCCAGCTGGTGCAGGAATTGAAGCCACGAGACCATTATATGCGTCGTTCTTTCGCCGATTGGGCTCTAGAGCAGTTGGCAACTGACCCGTTGTTTTATCGCAAAATTGTGTTCAGCGATGAGGCGCATTTTTGGCTTAACGGGTTTGTTAATAAGCAAAATTGCCGCATATGGAGCGAGACCAATCCACAAGAGACCCTACAGACTCCATTACATCCAGAAAAATGCACCGTTTGGTGCGGTTTTCACGCTGGTGGCATCATCGGACCTTATTTCTTTAAAAATGAGGCCGGAGCTCGCGTTACGGTCAATGGAGATCGTTACCGCACCATGATCAATGATTTTTTGTTTGAAAATATGGATGACATTGATCCGGAGGAGATGTGGTTTCAACAGGATGGCGCTACGTGCCATACGGCGAACGCAACCATCGACTTATTGAAATCAAAATTTGGCGATAAGTTGATTTCGAGAAATGGACCTGTCAATTGGCCTCCAAGGTCGTGCGATTTGACACCTCTCGATTATTTCCTGTGGGGCTACGTGAAGTCACTGGTTTATGCTGATAAACCAGCAACAATTGACGCCTTGGAGGCCAGCATTGTTCGTGTTATTCGTGACATACGGCCAGCAGTGCTCGAAAAAGTGGCCCAAAATTGGACGTCCAGAATGCGCTTCGTCAAGAACAGCCGCGGTGCCCATATGCCCGAAATCATTTTCAAATGTTAATGTCACGTATTGATCTTTCGAATAAAAAAAAAATTTTGATTACAATTTAATTTTTTGTGTTATTTTTTACAATTTCAAGTTCTATCGGGCTTAAAAAAACACCCTTTAGTTGTCTTGTATTCATAAGTTTACTAGTTTACATTGTTATTAAAAATTGTTACACAGACAAATTTTTTATTAGTTTTTTATCAATTAAAAAGTATTTAAATTTAATTAATGTGTTGATTGAGACGATTATATTTTTCATTGAACAAAATCTACAATAAATTTTTGATTTAATTAACATTTTAATTGTTTTCAAAATAAAATTCAATTAAAAAAAATAAAACCTTAATTGGTTTTTTCTTTCAAAATAAAATAAAATTGTAAAATGTTGTATTATTTATATTGGGAATTGTCAAAACTGATTTTTTTAAAATAATTTTTAATTCAATAATTTGTTTTTTTTGGAATACTCGTAAGAACACAGAAACAATTCTCCAAAATGTTTCACCAATTAAAGCATTAAGCAAAAATATAATACGTTTTAATTAAAAATTTAATCAAGCCAATTAAACTTTTAATCAAGTGAATTAAACGTTTAATTAATACTATTAACTGGTTTAATTGATACTATTAATTTGTTTACTGGTGCAAATTTAATTAATTTTTTAATTAATATCACAAATTTTTTAATTGAAATCAATTTTTTTTTTTTTCTGTGAATATAATATTTTGTGTTGATACCGTGCAATCGTCATCAGTTCTTTTGAAATTTTCCTTCTGGCTGTTGTTACGTCTACGCAATATTCTTTGAGGTTAGTGAGCTAGTTCTTGCGTAAGTTGATTGAGTTGTATATAAAGTGTCATACAGAAACTTAAAACTATTTATCCTCTTGAAGATATTAGAAAGTTTCTACTGCAAAATTTTTCCAAATGGTCTGGTTTTGAAAACAAGAATCCTTTTGAACACGAAGAATGGTAAAACAGATGCTATATACAAAATACGCGAGGAAATATGCAAGATATCACAGCAGCCTCCAATACCTCGACTCCCAATAGCCAGATTTGTAACAGGCAAATCAATAGATTCTCAACAAAAGCAAGCTATTTTTAAAAAATCCGAAACAATGCCATGCTGCCGCGTTCTTAAAATATAACGTAAATATGTATAATATGTAATATGCAAACCTGCTAACTCACTTTCAATAAATTTTACAGGAGAGACAAAAAACTTTTTATATTTCATATTTGCAGCTTGAGGGAAAATCCAAAAATAAAGTTGGTTTTACACACTTCAAGACACAAATACAAGAAAAACTACTGCTGGTCGACTTAAATGTAAATTTGGGACACATTTCTGAAATAAAATATAATGATTCCTTTCAGTTTTAGGGTTTTCGCGAGGAAGTTTTACATTGGACCTTAAGTGAATTATGAAACAAACATCACAGTCAGAGTGAAAAAATTGCTAAATTCCAATATAAAAATATAATTTGCTAGCATTTTAGGCGTCATAAAGTGCTTTTCTGGAGGCGGATTTATGGCACCTGTAAATTCTGAACCGATCATGACAAGTTTTTATGTTAACTTCGAGTCTAACGAAACTTAATTCGCCAGAATTTCACCACAATATAAATGTATATTACCGGATACAATTAAGGGCGTATTTAAATTTTATTGTTATTTAAAAAAATTGTTTTAAATAATAATAATAATAAGTTTTTAATTTTAATTCCAATTATTTATAATCAGGTATGTGATGGAAAACGATTTTAAAAATAATACGATTTGAAAACGATAATATCGTTTTTAGTATCTTTAAAAATTGATTTTTAATACATTGTCCTCTGTTTTCCTGTATATATTCTATTAAATTCGTTATTATATATGTTAATTGAACTGTATTTTAAACAAAAAATTAAGACTACGTCAGAAATGGATTTTAAAATCGGTCGAAATTCATCACAACTGCTAAATACGATCATTTTGAAAACGATATTCAATAAAAATTTTAATTGAATATAACAAATAATTTGATTATTAGTTTGCTCAATTCAATTACTATATTCATTAGTTATTTGTTCTTTTTTAATCAAATGAGGTTATTGAATAAAATATAAATTTTTTCTTAATAATTTTTGTAATTGAATCAATTAACACATTGCTTGAAATCTTATAGTTTTTTGATCATATTTTAAATTAAAATTTAAAATATCATTTATTGAAAAAAACTTTACAATTTTCAATTTCTTCAATTTTAAGTAATCAATATAATCATTTTGGTGATAGGAGCAAATTCAACAAATTGTTTACTTGATTTTATGAATTCGGTGATTAAAATCAATTTTTAATTTTTTCTGTGTATAATTTAGTACACTTCAATCCCAATGTGCAGAAAGACCTAGAAATGACCGTTAAAAAAGCTTCAGTATAAGAGGTAAAATTATGTAAACATTAGCGCTGCCATAAATCAAATTAAATTGTGGTGAATAGTAAAGCCTCCAACCTTCGAAAAACATTTCGAATGTTCTAGACAACCAAATTGCTGTATAAATACTAGCGGCGACTAGCGTAATTGATTCATTCTAAGTTCAGGGGTCTAATCACCGCATTCGATACTATCGTATCGAATAAACTATCGATTTTTTTTTGCATACGATAGACACTGACGTATCGAATGAAAACTCGATAAATGTAATGTCGAGTTACTCGATATCGAATGCTATTATTTCAAATTTAGTACATTGCATTCGATATCGAGTTTCATGATACCAAAATAAATAATTTCGATCAATTTTGCTCGATATCGTATGCGGTGATTAGACCCCAGACTTTGTCAATAACGTATAACGCTGAGAAAATTATAGTTGGTTGTGAATAAAAGCTATAAATTACGGTTGTTAAAAAGACTTTGTACTAAATAAAGTTGTCTTAATTGTAAACAGTGTTAAAAGTGTTTGTGTTTTATTTATTTTATTAAAGTTGCAATAAAGAACTCGATACGGTTTATTATAAAGGAAATAAACCAAAACGTTATTGAAAGGCAGTAACGTAACAATATCTTAAAATTTCCTTAACAAGCAATTTAATACTCAATTTACAATTGATTGTAATGGAGAGATTATGAAGAAAGAGTGTAAACATAACATATTTTTTGCATGTAAAATAAGTACATAAAAATGTCTTTAGAAGTAGAAAGTATAAAATTTTCCAGTTTCCAGCGCAATTTCCTCAAGTAAAACAGCTGAGATATGCTATGAAACCATTCTTTTATAACAACATAGATTTTTTTATAATAATAAACAATAAAAGACGATGATTATCAACATTTCATTTTTTCATCTTGGTAGACCATTCTGGGGAAATGCCCATATACATTTTTTTCTATGTAATACACAAGGCGAATTCATTTTTCAGGTGGCGTTGAAAACACAGCTGTGCTACTTTTTTTTCCTAATAAGAGAGAGAAATGTCAAAAGTTCCTTGCGATTTTGACATATGGATCAAGGAAAGCAGCAAAAAAATACATTGTTGTGTTTTTGGTGTTGTTACTTGTTGTAGTATCGACCCACCGTTTACATGAATTCGCCTTGGTAATACAATTTTTTTATTTGTTTCAATTCAGGTAATTTTATTTAAAAAATAAACATTTGTTCTTCTTAGTACTTATTTTAAATTTAAAGAATTTTGAAATACCTTGCCATTGTTCTAGACTGTTATGTATAAAGTTTTTTTAAATGAAATACGAGTATTATGTATAATTTACAATTTCTTTTGGCATAAATATATATTTAAAGTAAAAGCTAAAACCGGGGATTATTGGTCGGTTTTCGGTTTTGTAGGCATTAAAACCGCGGTTAAAACCGAACAGCAATCCCTAGGTATACTAAGTTTGTCATTCCGCGTTAAACCTTTTTTATTATACATCTAAGACCCCATAAAGTATAAAGCTTCGTTCACAATCAAAAAAACATTTTCACTTTTTGTTCATAATAGAGCAACAATTTCTTTTGCAACCACACATATTTTGCATTAAAAAACCGTTTGCAAATTTTAGCCACAACAATATTATGCTTTTATTATTATTTTTTAAAACATTTTGTTAAAATTTTCATTCAAAATTAAATAAAATTATTTTAAACGACAGAAACAATTTCATACAAATTGTACAGTTTCATACAAATTGTTTCTAAAGTTCTAGTTGACTCAACATTTTTAAAAAAATTTTAGTTAAATTTTTGTTCTAAAAATTAAAGGAAAAAATATATGAAATATTTAAGGAAGAAAAAAGATAGAAGAAAAAACGAATTGTTTGTATATGAGTAATTCGATATACGGCCTTGTCCGTCTGTCTGTTCGTCTGTTGAAAACACGCTTACTTTTGAAAAACTTAAAAGAAAATAACAAACTTGGTTTCTAATTGCTTGTAGTTATCCTAAGCAGTTTGGCATTGAAATCCAGCAAAATTGGTTCAGTAGGATCAGAGCTATGGCCTAAGCCCCATATAAACCATACTCTCGGAAAACAGTTGAGTACGCCTTTAATCGTAATAAACAATGCTATCATTATTAAATTTAGTACGTCACAGTTTTATAGGACTAGAAATCACACTGTCAAATTTCGTGATGATCAGTCCAACATTTATTATAGGCCCCATATAAAGCCCACTCGGGGAAATTAATTAAATACGCCTAAGCCCGTAGCATTTAGACATTGCGGTAAAATTTGTTCTAACTTAGCTTCATACGGCTAGAAAAAATGTCATGCAATTTTGTGATATACGGTCCAAAATTTACCTTAGATTCCATATAAAGCAACCTTTTAAAACTAATTTCCCTGCTGTTTTGAAATTTGTTTAGATTTATGTTTTTTCATACCAGAAATCACTCTGCAGAATTTTGGGATGATTGGTCCATAATTGACCATGGGAATCATAATAAAGGGTGGTTAAATTGTAAGGGCCGATGTTGAATGTGAACCACACCTAAACGCCAAGTTTTTTTCCGAATTTTATTTGACATTTCTCTATTTCAGAATTACTCAATTTGAACCATGGAGAGATACACAATCCAACAACGTGTTAAAGTTATCCAGACTTATTATGAAAATGGGCGTTCAAATCAAAATGCATATCGAGCACTTCGTGATTTGTGATGAGGCACATTTTAACCTCTGTGGAATCGTCAATAAGCAGAATTGCCGCACTTGGGCGAATGATAATCCAAGAGTGATTGTCGAAAAACCAAAATGAGGCCGGTCAGGCAAATACTGTGAATGGTGTTCGCTATCGTGAGATGATAACGAACTTTTTATGGCCCGAATTGGAAGATATGGATGTGGACGATATGTGGTTTCAGCAGGACGGTGCCACTTGCCACACAGCTAACGAAACAATGGCTCTTTTGCGCAACAAATTCAATGGCCGTGTTATCTCACATCATGTGATATGACACCGTTGGACTTTTTTTCTTTGGGGTTATTTGAAAGAAAAGGTGTACGTCGATAAGCCAGCAAAAATTCAAGAGCTAAAGGATGAGATAATTCGGCACATTAACGGCATAGAACCTCAATTATGCCTCAGGATCATCGAAAATTTGGACCATCGGATGGAGGTGTGCCGCCGTGGTCGCGGCGCCCATTTGGCCGATATTTTGTTCTATACATAATTGAGTAATACCAATATATCATAATAAAATAAAATTACAATAATTTCCTAAATAGTTTGTGTTTTATTCAAAATCAACATCGGCCCTTGAATTTTTTTTATTTACTCAAGCTAGTTCAAATTCCTAAAAAGAAAAGCATACAACTTTCTGATTGTCGGTCAATAATAATATAGGTCTTAAGCGCAATTTATTTTAATTCTGACGTCCATTTTTATAATGATAAATTAATAATATACAGATTATATATAGAGCCCACTTCTGAAATATGTTTTTTGCAATTTATTGTTATCGACGCACTATCGACATTTGAAATATCGAGGGACGCTAAATTTTAGATTGGATATTCTTGTTCGACAAATATTGGCGCATATATTCGTATTCGCGAGTATTAAAAATTAATATTCGCAACATTAATAAAACTTAGTATACCCTTCATTCACCAATAGTGGTGGAGGGTATAAAAAAGTGTACTTGATATACGAGGGTGCGTCAATAAGTCCTTGGCTTTTTGAATTACCGCCGGATTTAGCCATGAGTGACAATTTCTTGTTTCCAAACCTGTAGAAATGGCTTGGCGAAAAGATAAACAAATATCTAACTTACAATAAAATTGTTCAATTTTACGTATTGTACAATTATATCAATGTGTATGTGCTAATGTGTATGTGATATTCGAAGGTGGCACAATATATTGGCAACAATCAAAAGTCTTTTGATTTTTATTGCACAACGAAAATAAAGATAATGTGTTGGCAGGGCTGGGCAGTATTTGAAATACATGTATTTGAAATACGTATTTAAAATACAAATACGTATTTTGTATTTGTATTTTAAATACATGACGTGCAAGTATTTTGTATTTTGTATTTTAAATACATATCCAGCAAGTATTTTGTATTTTGTATTTTAAATACATGCAATAAATATAAGTAGTTTGTATTTTGTATTTTAAATACATAAAAAAATGGGAGTATTTTGTATTTTAAAAACATAGTTTACAAAATATATTCTGTCAGTTTATTGATGGTTGATTGCATTTTAATCTACCAAAATACAAACAAATATGGTGTCACTTTTAATCTTTCGTGAAAAAAGTTTCCGCACCGAAAGCGTTGAAGTTTTGTTTTTATTTTTTATGTTCATCATTAAATCAGTAGCTCTTGTCTTAAATAAGTTCGTTTTTGTTTAAATTCATATATAATCTTCAACATTAAACCATTTTTCATAAGTCTAATGCACATAATATGGAGTTTTAGGAATCGCTTACGGTGCGGAAACTTTTTTCACCGAATCAGCTTAAAAAACAGTTTTTTATTATCAGAACTAAATTCCCCACATGGCGCTGGAGTGGTATTTTGCACTTAAAAAAAAGTTATAACCTTAATGTACATGACGTGAAAGTATTTTGTATTTTGTATTTGAAATACGTACAATATTGGAAGTATTTTGTATTTTGTATTTTAAATACATACAGGATGTGTAAGTATTTTGTATTTTGTATTTTAAATACATAACCTGAAAGTATTTTGTATTTTGTATTTTAAATACATGACCAGCAAGTATTTTGTATTTTGTATTTTAAATACCGCAAACCATGTATTTTGCCCAACACTGTGTGTTGGCAACATTGTACAATGCCGTTTATGTTATTCCTATAGGTTATGTTCAACTTTTTATTGAATGAATGAAACCATTGTGCGACTTATTTTATAATATAGAAAAAAATGGAAATAATATGGTAAATATCATATAAAATAATATTGCAAGTTATGGGCCGCTTAATAAATTTTTTTTTTTTGTGGAAAGGACAAATTTGGAGAAACGTTGGATGGTGTATAGCGCTTAATAGCCTTTTTACACTTGAGCACATCTTAAGGGAATGCATGGAAGATGTTAAAAATGAAAAAAACTTGTTTACATTTGCAACATCTTTCATCTTTCATCATAAAAATATTTATTTTCGCGTGTAAGAGCGAATAAAAACTAAATAAATGATATTGCTGTCCTGCTCTTTTGTATTTTTTTCTAGTGATGGTATATATTTTTTTAACAAATTATTGGGTTTTTCTAGTGATGACACTAAAATAATCGAAAGATGATGAATGAAACAACATGAAAAAAGAACATCTTTTAAAGATGAAGAAATATGTTGATTTTCAGCCCTGTACAATTCTTATGGGAAGATGTTATCATCTTTGCGATAAGATGAAAGATGTAAGATGAGAGCAAGTGTAAAAAGCCTATAAAGGAAACTTCGTCGAAAAATAACGTGATTTTTTATCCGTAAACCTGTGTTTCATTTAAAAAGTCACAGACTAATTGACCCGCCCTCGCACTTTTTGTTATCTACATTATCTATAATCTTATAATTAGTGCTGTCGAATAATGCTTAATAAAAAAATAACGTATCTCTACGCCAGGATCTACATGTGTACATATATCATTATTTCGATTAGATGGAATTGAGTTTTGCAATCAGTGGAGCGAAATAATAGATAAGTGTGTTTATTTATGTAGGTATTTGTTTGTATGTTCTGTTTTTTTTTTGTTAATTGATAGTGGACAACTAATGGGAAAACCTGATTTTATGTCAATTGGCAATTATTAATGCCACATGAACGTACATATATTATTTTTATACACTTCACCACAGGTGGAAAGGGTTTATATAAGTTAATTTTTTATATACATAAGTTTGTCATCCCGTTTGAATTACTATTTGAATTAATATTGATCTTATATATTATGGACCTTTATAAGTAACGATGTCCGTCTATACGTTCGTCAGTTTGTCTGTCTGTGTGCATGTTAAAATGGGGTTTACGAGCCCCCAGATTTGATGGGGACCTGGTTGTTATATATTTACATATGTATATCACATATAGTCCGGAATAGGTTGATGTTAAAATTCAGCCAGATGGGTTTAAAAATGGCTGAGATATTAGCAAAAAACTACGACTTTCTCAAATAGGTTTAAAAAGGTTTTTGAGACGAATTTTCCATGAACCTGTTATTTTAAGAAGACAGCGAGTTTTTTTTTACCAATAAACCTTTTCTTTATAAAATTTTTTATAACTTACACCCAGAGAAAAAACATGTTTAAATATGGTCACCTCCAACAAAACTATTTTTAAAGAAAATTTTAAGCATATTATGATTCATTTAATTCATTGGTTGAATTAGTCCTCTATTAAGAAGCCACAACCATATTATGGTTGCCTCCGAACTTGTAACGGTCACAAATAACTAAAACATGTTTAACACTCATTATAGCATGGTTGGTTTTCAACCATAGCATGTTGCTCTTGGAAAATAGGAAAATACTATTGTTAATTTTAAAACAAATTATTGTCATATTTAACCATAACATGTTTGGAGGCAACCATAATATGGTTGTGGCTTATTGATGGATGACTAATTCGACCATAATATGGTTGTAGGTGACAATAATATGGTTATATAAACCATAATATGCTTAAAATTTTCTTTAAAAATAGTTTTGTTGGAGGTGACCGCATTTAAACATGTTTTTTCTCTGCGTGTATGGACTTAATTTTTTCACTTTCACCTTAAATAAACTTAGTAGAATACAAATACTGGAAATTAACAAAATCGATTCCTAAATAAACGAGTTATTCACAAATAACAACTTTATTCTTCCTACAATAATAGTTTTGGCAAGATAGCGCCCATATCTGAGATATTTCTTATATATAAGGAGTATTAAATATTGAAAATGAATCAAATCGGCCCAATATTTCACGTGGACCCAATTCAAGTTTACTCCCGAATTGAAAGTTTCGTCACAATTTTTAATACAATGGCGAAGGGTATTTAAGATTCGGCACAGCCGAATATAACATTTTTACTTGTTTTATGTTGCTTTAAAAGTTACGCGGGGGAAAAATATGTTTATACCCTACAATGCCATAGGTGATGTATGCTTTTGTTCTGATGTGTGTAACGAATATGTAAAATTATTGGTTCTGGACCCACCTCTTAGTATACGGCTCAACTTAGAGTCAGATTATTTGTTTAAGGAGATCTAACGAAGTCTGTTGTTATTGTAACAGTGATGTTGCTGAATTGACATTTCTTGGTCCCTCAACTTCGAGTCGTGCCGGTTCGTAGAACCTATTTTCGTGGGAACGCGGGCTGGCTGGTTGTCTGCCCACGTAACATTATGCGCAAAATACAGGTGGCCATTTTGAAGACAACTGGATGGTTAAATCTTTGACAAAACATCTTAAGTCGAGATAAGATAGCAAAAAAGGTTTAAAAAAAACTCGGTGAAAAAATCATTTTAATTAAAAAATAAAATAAACCAAAATTAAATAAAAATTTCGTTAAAAACGTTACCAAAAATGTTTTTTGAATGAAAATTCGTATAATTAAAAACATTTTTTTCAACTTTTTAAATTTGCCTTAAGATGTTTTGTCAAAATGCCACAGATACCACAGATAACATATGTATGTTTGTATTTAAATCAAATGTATACTAATAATTTTTTGTTGCAACCTTAATCATGCTGTATAATTTTATGAAAATTAGTCCACATTTAACTATAACTCCTATATAAAAAATACTCCCGAAAACACAATTACTTATTCCATTACTGCTCATAAGAGAAGACAGCCCCGGTAGGCTAGCTAGTAGTGAGCTTGTCTATCAGCCCCGGGGTTGCGGGTTCGATTCCCGCCAGAGACTATGGTTTCTTTCCTGCAGACAAGCGTAGAGCTTCGCGGAGATTAGCATAGGGAATAAAAAAAAAACAAAAGAAAACATTTTGTAATACTGTAAAGTGTTGTATTATAGTCGGGCTTAGCCGACTTTACTTTATTGATTTGTTCTATCGTTCATTAATAATAATTGACTTGTTGGTTATCAGTTGAATGTTGTCATAGCTGCAGTTATCGATAAATTCATAACATAAGCTCACATGGTAATATTAATAGGAAAATAAAAAAATATATTTTTTCGCCCTAAAATTTAGTGTCGTAAATTAATTTGTACCTTGTGTTCTTTTGCAAAAATTTCTGAGAGAAGTTGTGTTTTAATTTCGATGAAATAAACTTAAAATAAATTTTCTGAAAATATGAGTGTTTGTTAAGAAGGCAACAAAAAGCAGCACTTAGCCGGCAGATTTTTACGCAAACGCAAGTTTTTTTTATCGAAAGTTCAAATATTAAACTACAAAGATACTTACAACACATTTTGCCTAATATGCAAAAAAAATTGCATATTTTGTTAATTTTTGCTAGGCCTCTTTAAGTTCTGGTTCACACGCTTCTAGTTTTAGCCGTCAAGTCTTGAGCTTTTAGAAGAGAAGGGAAAAGAGAGTGCCATTTATTTTCCTCTCTCTTCGAAAAACTTAAGACTTGACGACTAATTCTTCTTATTTTCTTATTGTTAAAGCAAGTAATTTGTTCGAACTTGCGAAAAATGTTGAGCAACATTGATTATTTTACACGAAAATTTAGGCATGCATCAATACTACCTACATATCTCGCGGCTTTGCAAAACTTATCGTCAAAGTCCCGGCCGCAATTTGGTACATATGTAGGTTCTAATTGTCGCAAGAACGAGACCTATTGAAAATAGTAAGAATCGGTCCATAAATTTACATAGCCTCATATAAGCTTCTTTCCGAAATAGAGTCTTCGTGCCTATAAGTTTGCTAAAAACCGTAAAAATGTGAAACCGCGGTTTCAATTTTAAAATGATTAAAACCGGTTGGTTTCGGTTAGGTTTTCGGTTTTTAAAATATCAAAGTTAAATTTTATACATAAACAAATATATTTTTTATTATTATTATTTAATTAAGCTTGAGGTCTTTTTTTTACATAAAAAATATTAAATTTATTGAACCAATATTTCGGCACTCCGTTGTGTCGAATGTAGTTTATAAGATACCTTGTGGGGGAAATGTTAATGGACAATGTGGTAAAATATATGTTGGTACAACGAAGAATAAATTGAAAACTAGGTTAGCAGGATCAAAAATATAGACATATTTCATCCCAAAAAACGGCTTTATCAGCTCATTGTGCAAATTTAAACCATTATCCTGATTTTGAAAATACAACAGTTTTAAATAAGGAAAATAATTATAAACGTAGGCTTATGTTAGAAATGTTGCAAATTATTAATGTACCGACAATATCGAGAATTAATTTTAAGTCAGATACTGAAAGTTTAGCACAAAATTATAGGCATTTAGTTTATAAAAATATAAACGGAAGTTAAAAGTTTATTTATAATGTAATAGATTAGTTTTTGAATTGGAAAACCTTTTTTTGTATTTATGTAATTGAAAATTGTTTTTTGATTTTTTGTTATATTTATTTAATTTGTTAAAAATTGTTGTCAAAAATTCAAGAAAAACCCTGAAGAAGGCACACAACGGAGTGCCGAAATATTGGTTCAATAAATTTAATATTTTTTATATAAAAAAAAGACCTCAAGCTTAATTAAATAATAATAATAAATTTTGTAAAGGTCGAATAAAAGTCTATTCAAATATATTTTTTTTGTATGTAATACAATTTCTTTATTTGTTTCAATACAGGTACTTTTTTTAGCCCCTAAGTGTAAAGCTGGTCCTGGCCAGGCCTTTTTTATATTTTTTTCCAGTTTTTTTTTTTATATAATTATTAAGTATATTAGAACGAAACTTTATGTATTTCGCAATCAAAGTGTTTTTTACAAAAAAATGAGAAAAAGTGTAAGCACCGTGGGCGTCGCAATTGGCCTAATGAAAATTTGGTGCATATTGTATCCACCTGAGCCTGCCCAGGCCCTGCCTTATTATATATGTACTGCAGTAAATAAAATCAAAATGAAACGTATCAAAAAGCATACGCAACACATAAGAATTTTTTTTCCCAACGTCGTCTGGCAGCTCTATATATAAACAGAAATCAACTGTTTTACAGGGCATTATTTACACTGTCGATTTATACGGGGCGTAAAGTGCAATGCCTTATGCCATTAGTGAGGGTGAATTTTTTAGAATAAAACACGCTGCCCTTTTAGAGAGCAAAGCATTTTTAAGAAACGAACACGAAATTGCATTTTTTTAAATAAAATGTGACATTTTTTGTAGAAAAGAAAACACCATTAATAAAATATAAAAATTTAAAAAAAAATATTTTTCACTTTGGCCAAAAATGGCAAAAATTTCCTATTGTGCGATTGTCAAAAATTTGTTTTAGCAGGTCCAAAATTGAACCTGAAATCAGTTAGAGGCAAAAAATCTCATGTAAAAATATAAAAAAAATTTGGAATGAAAATGAACCTCATAACATAATTTTTATAATAGCTCTTATTTATTCGTCGTTATTGTGCATCATACGACGAATTTACTCAACTAAACTTAAAATTATTCTTGTTGGGCGATATTCGTCGATCGTCCCAGTTGTGTTTCTAGCGTTACAATTAGAAAAATACTTTAATTTTACGAGAATATTTCCAACAAAAGTAAGAAAAATTTATATAAATTACACATTTTTGAAGTAACCGGTTAATTATACGAAAATAACTGGTTTATTTGATATTTAAAATATTTACAAATAACCGCCTTGAGCAAAAGTAAAAAAGAAACCGGTTGAATAATAAGTCTGCTTTCACACGTTTCCTCTTTTGATGCTCAACTCGTGTGTTTTAAGGAAAGAGCAGAAAGAAGAAAGGGGGTTGGTACAGAGATGCCTGTACTCGGTCAGTACGCTTTGTGTTTTCATTCGTAGGTATATGCACAACTGTACGACTGCATGTACATTTTTTCTTTTCCTTTTTTCTTTGATTCGCTGTTAATAAAATTCTTGTTGTTTTTTACCGAAAAAAGTTGAACCGATTGCTGCGTGGAATTGAAAAGAAGTTTATTATCAAAAGATGAAACATGTAAATTCAGACTAACCCCAGCGGGGACAAGAATGGGTACGGATGCGTTCTAAAAGGCCTCTGTACCCCTTCTTTTGAATGTACTAGGCCTGCTCGCTCCATTCCATACTAATATCTTTTTTACACACGTTGCCATTGCGAAGTAGGCCTTCCGCTAAGGAATGGGCAAAAAATATCGATATATCAAAATAACGATATTTAAATAAAAAATAATCGATATATATCGCCGATATTTAAAATACCGATATATAGATATTGGAATACGACTATCGAATTCGATATTTTTTAAAGTCAGTCTTTATTAAAAACTCTACATTTTAGCCGAACTCTTAAAGTATGCTTTGTTTATGACTATAGTTATGGGCTAATGATATAATATTAGTTCATTTTTATATTTATTTAAGTCATAAGTTTTAAGCTTCGTACAGACGGTGGTCAGATCTTACAATGTTGTCATTAAAATTGACTTAAAATGTCTTGCAACTGTGTGAACATTGTACGCTATTTTCAATTGGCAGATGTGTTAAATTAATGCATCTGACAATGGCACCATTGTCAGAAAAATGACAACATTGTAAGATCTGACCATCGTCTGTACCAAGCTTTAGGTATGTATATAATTTTTAAAAATACTGTAAGTAAACTTTAAAATTAATTATACATATGGGCATTTCCGTCAAAAGGTCCACCGTGACCGAAAATTTAAAAGTTATTAAAAGCTTATTATTTTACGATTATGTTATAGGAAATATTTAGATTTTACTAATTTTATAAATTTACCCATAAATTTGTTCACTTAGATAAACAATCAGACTGCAAAGTTGTGCAAACGTAATTTCTTCCTCTTTCTTTTCTTCCTTAAAAGAGGTGATATTTGATGAAAATTATTCTAAAAAAATTTTCTTACATGGTCTGTAATCTAAGGAAGAGTTCCAAGATAAATATGTTGTTCGGATCAACGGTAAATTTTTATTTTTTTTAATCATTATTCAGCTAAATTATTATAGAATTGGCTTAAACAAAAAAAAAAAAAAAAATACAGAAGATTTTGGAATCAAACCAAAGATATTGAAATGTTACATTGCTACGCAAAATTCTGAAAGTAGGTTGACTAAAAAATTGTGCCAGGTTTCGCTGAATTACGCCTTTTTATACATGGCCACAAAAACTACTTCTATTTTTTTCACGTTCGAACCGCTACTTCTTTTGCCATAATCTTTGACCTAGAATCGCGCCCCCATAAACTTTAGCATAGATAATAGTGCTTTGTTAGTGCTATAATTTAAAAGAACGTAAAAATGTTTGTTGTTTAAAATGCTATTGCATTTTTGATGCATACGACTGTCACGTTCAACACTTTGGAATTACCCATATGTATGTAACTATCTTTGGATTTTATCAAAACAATTAATTTTTGTAAAAATTAACACATACACACGAATAAGCAGACGACAGAAGAACCAAGAAAACCTAACAACAAAAAATACATGTACTTAGTTTTCATTGTATTTTTTAGTATTCATAAGTCTGTGTTCATACGGCTCTTTTCTTATTGACAAGATTCTTCCTTTTTCTTCTTTGAACATGAATTGGCGTTCAAATGATTCATGTCATGTTGACGACATGTTTTTTATTTTGTATAGTCGTGCGTTTGCATGTGTGCTTTTTTGATATTGAAAACAATAACAAAATTAAACAACGAATGAAAAAGCAAAACGTAAAGACAGTACAGGCATTTGTGTACTCGTTTCTTTCCCCTCGCCCCTCTCGCCTATAAAGTAGCAATCTTTTCAATAAGAAAAGAGCCGTATGAACACAGACTAACGAAATGATAACTTTAAAAAAATTTGCCAGAGACGGAAAGGTTAATATTTCATTTCTGTACATTTTGCGTACAGATTCAAAAGATACGAAAAATGTCAGGATTACACGTGATACCTGAAGTCATTAAAATATACGACAAATGTATCTTCCGTATCCTAATGGCATCACTGATAAGAATCGTAACGGTATAAAAGAAATAATTATTTTGCTTTTGCTTGTACAAAAAAACAATACAAAAAATGTTACTCCTTCTCTACTCCCTTCTCATAAAAGCGAGTGTGGAAGGTGTATCTTATCTTTTAAACCAAAGAGCCGAGGCCTTCTATGAGGCATTCTTTAGCAGTTAGATAAGAACAGTAATTGAATCAAAACAATTTTTAATCAAGCCTTCAAAAAGGTTCTAAAAGTAAGAAGGTCTTCTGTGTTTTCCCGCTGGGACCGTTCGATCCCCCTGGTATATTAAATTCGGTTTAGCCGAATGTAGTACTCTTATTTGTTTATAACTAAGGCCGTTAATCCTTTATCGCTTTACGATTTATATTGATCTCTTTTTACGATTAATATTGATCACTCAAGCAGTTTCATTTATATTTATTGCTACTTATTATTCGTTCATGCCCCCTGCTGTGAAGTTTCAAGCGCTTAGTGATAAAAAAAAATTGCTGGATTTGGATGGATAGTATTCAAGACTGTTTTTTATTTTTTTATCTTTACAGACATACATACTTACATATGTTCATACATACATAAATAAGTGTGTAAGTTTTGAGAGGTTTATCTGTTGCTTTTATTTTTGTTGGTAGTCATTGGTGACGTCATAAGTTCATAAGGACTTAGTTTGATACATTACTCCGTATGTGTTCTAATTATACCACAGTGGAGGTTATATAGTACCATCGCGAATTCTGTTTTTTACAGATTAACTTGGGACTCCATAAAATTGTAGTGATATACATATTAGTTTCTTTGTAAAAATTAGATACTTTTAAAAATATGATGAAATTTTGGTAACTTCGTATTAATTTTATATGTATTCGTATGTAAAACTTACTACGTTTTAATAATTTGTTAATAAAAAAGATAGTGTGTGAGTGAAAGTATCCTTTAATTTAGTTATTATGAATACAACTCAAATATGTTTGTATTACTACAGGGTGTCCAAATTGAGGTCAATGGAATTCGCAACAGGTAGGTGATGATCCGAAGCTTTTTGTGGCGGATAATTGATAATTTAGACGTAGAAAATGTGTGGTTTCAACAGGTTGGTGCCACTTGCCACACAGCAAGATAAACAATTGATCTTTTAAAAGAAAAGTTCGAAAACCGCATTATTTATCGTAAAGGTGGAGTGGTTTGGCCACCAAGATCGTACGATTTGACACCTTTCGATATTTTTGTGAGATTTTTTAGAATCGAAAGTGTACAGCAATAATACCACAACAGTTTCATAGCTTTGAAAAGAATCGTATTTTTTCAACTTCAACTTTAAAGCTTTGTTCAGAATGGAAGTAACAACTTCACTGGTGTTCACAATATAGCAACAATTTTTTCACAACGACACACATTTTAATGTAAGCCGTTTGCAAAATTTTCCCGGGACAATATTACGTATTTATCACAGAACACACAAAGGCGTCACGAGACAGAAAGTCCTTTTTTGCATTTTTGTTTTGATCAAGGCGAATTAACTACAGGTGGTGTCGAAACGGCGTCTGATTTTAACAGTTCGAGCTTATTTGTTTTGGTTTGTTAGTGTTTGACTAATAATGGTTGACATTTCGAGCTAATGGTACTAACAATGCAATGCAAAGAACCCTATGTTGTTTCTGTTGTTTTTGGATCGTGTAGTTCCGACACCACCTGTAGTTGAATTCGCCTTGGTTTGATCACGCAATTTGTGTTGATTGCGATAGCCTGTTTTTCACATTGCTACTTCGCTACCAAAAAACGCTTTCTTTCTCATTCTTCGAAAGCTGCCCTCTCTATATAAAAATTACCAACATATTCCGTAAAAACAAAGGAATATTCAGTTAATTTTTATATACATTTGTAGTCTTGTTGGGTCAATATGACCCATCTTAATTTTTGCAATAAAATGTTTGTCTTTTACATCTTTTAAATCAATAACATATGTATATTAAAACTAAAAGCAGAATTAAAATGTGAATTCCCTCTTGTAGCGAAAATAAAGTGTTGTAAAATTAAATTAATCATCTAAGGCCCGTTTTCACATCTTACCGATAGCTAAAGGTAGGATTTAATTGGCCGTATAAAAAGTATTCCATTATTACAACTTAACTTTAAACCAGGGGCCTGTTTCCCAAAACTACAAGATACAAATCTACAAGTAAAATACATTTAAAAAGCAACAATTTTAAAATTTTTGTTTTTGTTTCAACCTAATACCAAAACTTACTTATTCTTCTGAAGTTCTCGGCGGGTGCAATGCTAATGACAAACGAAAACTAAACACTACGTTTAAGGAGCATATAGACGACATGTTTTTGTCATCTGACATGTCAAATTTTCAAGTCACATGTAATTGTGCATGTCTGTCAAAATCGCTGTTTTACATAAGCTTTATAATATTCGGTCACAAACGTACATGTAATTTGCTTCTGACATTGTCTCTGTTTTTTTTCGCATTATTATTGCAGAAACCAAAGTAGTACTCGGTTTCAAAATAGCTTGCTGCCGCCATGAAAAGTTTTATTTGCGCCGTAAAATAGTTCAGCCATCTTAACATTTTTTTCTTTTAATTCAAAGATACCAATTTAGGATTTTATAATAAAACGGTTTTTATATATATATTCACATAAATTCTATTCAATGGTAAGATGATCAAACATATCTCGGTATTGTAAAAAATTAACTGCAGCCGGCTAATGATTCCGTCAATAGTGGACGCCGCTGCCGGTTTCTTCCCGGCATAGCTTTCTGATGCCAGATGGTTTGTCAGAAGAAAATAGAGCACGCTCTAATTGAAATTTTGTCAGATGACTTTGCGTCTGACTTTTACAGAAGCAAAGTTATAAAGGTAACACACGACATGTATGTATTTTGCAGTGGGAAATTTGACATGTCAGATGACAAAAACATGTCGTGTACGGGCGCCTTTAATAACATTATATGTTACATTTTTGCTATACCCAGGTTTGCGAGTGTAACAACATACTCCAGACGAATCCTTGGAATGACTTTTGATAACTATCTGAAGTTTAAGAATTTACTTTTTCTACACAAAATTATTATTACTAAGGAACCCAGCTACCTATACAAAAAGGTAACATTTACAGCATCTGCAAGAAAAAAAATCATTATCACTTTTACATATAGAAACAGCGCATCTCTTAGCCAATTTTTTGTTTACACAATATATCTCTGGAACCATCTTCCTACAAATATTAACTCACCACCAACGCAATGAAATTCAAAAAATTGTTAATGACGTAACTACTATGCATAAAGTTTTAAATTATGAATGTATAATCTTCTTGTTATTTAATTATTTTTAAAATGTTATTAATGTTCATATATGTTAAATAGATTAGTATATTTAGTTTCAACAAATATTATTTTACGAATATTATATCTGATAACTCATCTGATTCTAGAGCTGTTATTCATAAGATTTTAAATCTTGTTGCTTTAGAAAGGCAATTATTTATATTAAAATACAAAAAAAAAAAAAAAAAATAAATCAACCTGCCCGTGAACGTGGGTTCAATCCCGTGCTCAGTCAAGAATGAAAAATTATCAATAAATTTTAATTCATTTCATGTTGTACAATTTATCTATCTATATATATAAAAAAAGTTGCATTGTGTTAGTAATTGATGTTCTCTGTAATGCGTGAACCGATTTGTTTCTGCAAAGTTCACGTGAAAGGTGACGTCAATACCAAGCTTTTTATGTATCAACGGTCTTCAAATGTGTAGTGGTTCATGAGTTATAGCCATTTTAGTTAACACTTCATTCATTCCGAAACATGTATTTTTTTTTGCATGGAAATTTTGCGAATTTGACTTAATACATATTTTGAAAAACTGATATTCAATTAGTTTTTAAATTCATTACAACTCGATTTTAGTCAAACCATTACTTTAATTTAGCTACCAAGGTATTGTAAATCACATCTTCATGAGTTATAACTAGGCCAACCAAAAAAAAGCAAATGCTTATTTTTTTGGTTTACAAGATAGAATGTCTTTGATTGAACAGAAATTCAGATCATAAAAAAACAAAGAAAATGGCCTATATTTGTTAGGGGCTTCTTTTTGCTTATTTTGGAAATACCGGCTTTTTTTTAGTTATTTTTGCAGTATCGGCTTTTTTTTTTGCTTATTTTGCCATTTTAAGATAATTTTTAATTTTTTCATACGAAAAAAAAACTTACTTAATAAATTTTTGCAAAAATCATTATAATTTTTTTTGATGTGCAACTTTTTTTTATATATACTAAAACAAATCAACCATTTTTGTGCTGTAACAACTCTGGTTAAAAAAATCGTTCAACGTCATGGAATCACTTTCTGAGTCGATCTAACGATGCCCGTTCGACTGGCTGTTCATGTAACCTTGTGCGCAAAGTACAGGTCGAAATTTTGAAGATATACAGGGGTGTCATGGAAATCGAAAACGTAAAACGAAAGAATTTGGAAGTTCTTTTTAATAAAATTTTATTATAATTTTTACAATTTTTGTAAAAGAATTATGTTTAATAGAGCAATATTTGTATAATAATTGTCATAAATTTTTTTTATTACAGAAATCTTATTGAAAAACGACTTTTAAAATTCTTTCGTTTTTCGTTTTCGATTTCCATGACACCCCTGATAATTTAATGAAATTTGGTACATAGCTTCCAATTAGCACAAGGGCGAATCGGTCCATAAATTCATATAGCCCCCATACAAGCTGCTTTCCGGAATAGGGACCAGATTTATATGGACACATAAGGTATACATTTTTTAAAAAATAGGACCACGAGGGGAGATAGGGGCAGTTTCTGTCTATCAGAAACTATTAAACCGATTTTTAATGAAATTTAAAACATAGATAGATCCATATTCATATAGCCATACACTCTCGAAAATTTGTTTTTAAATACTGTGGTGTGGGGTATCATAAGGTCGGGCTTGACCGACTATACTTTCTTACTTGATTTTTATGTTACTTTTTCTTAGCGGTACTGTTACGTACTTTTTATTGTTGTATATATTTTTTATGTCTTTTATACTTAAAAATTAAGCCTTTTTATCAACGTATTTTATTATTTGCTTGTTTAAGTTCTTTTCTCTCGTAAATTCCATAGCTGTATTCTAACGATCGAATTCCTCAGTTACACAGTCACTTTATACAATAAAACTCTTTCTGTAACGTCTTTTTACCATCATAGCTTGTAACGCTTTGTTTCTTTTGAAATATAGTATTTGTATAAAGGAACTACTGTTAGTTCCCCTTCTCTCTCTTATTGGTATAGTAACGTTTTTTTTTTTTTTGCTTTTTTAATATAGTTTAAGCAATTAAGAATTTCTCTGTATTTATTGGAATGAAAGTGATTTGCGGAACCAAATATTGTCCATTTTTGCAAATTTTGGGTTTTTACGCGAAGTTGTAACAAAATTGGATACAAAAAATCTTTCATTAGTTTACCAAGTGAAGGTAGTTATGGACACCGTAAGAAAAATGTCCGGTGTTCCAGGGGATATATGAGACAGAGTTAACAAAAAATTTAAATCAGTTTTATTACAAAATGAAGGATTTTCGGTACTAAAAGATATTGGGGATATTTTGGGAGCCAAGCGGAATTGTGAGTCCAATCGTATAAAATATACTTTAGAGCGAATACTCAATTTTAAATATGCTCGCTTAACATCTGTAGACGTAGAAAGAAATTTTTCTATGTACAAGAACTTGCTGACTCCAACTATACATATTTTCTACAACGTATTTAACGATTAAAGTGGAGTATAAACTATAAATATGAATTGCTTTTTTTTACTTTTAACAGCTTATTTTCAGGTTTTTAAACGCTTTTTTTAAAAGCTTAAAACTGTTTTCTAGTGCTTTTTTTTGGTTGCCCTAGTTAAAACCATTTTAGTGAACACTGCTTTCATCACTTAAAAGACTTGCTATTAAAAGGTTGATGGCTTGTGTAATTGAAGCTACTATTTTAACTGGAAAATTCAAAGGCGAAGATGAATTTATTCCACGCATCCCAATAATTCCGTCTGATATGCCATTTGAATTAAAACGACTTCAGTTTCCTGTTCGGCTTGCGTTTGCGGTTACTATTAATAAAGCGCAAGGCAAATCATTAGGAATTTGTGGAGTGAATTTAGAGTATCCAGTTTTCTCACATGGACAGTTGTATGTAGTATGTTCGCGCGTTGGCAAACCATCGGTTTTGTATATTTACACCGAAAATGGAAAAACAAGAAATGTTGTGTACCACAGAGCAGTACAATAAAAACAATTTATCACTGATTTAAATGAATTCGAATTAATTTCTTATTTTCTTTTTTGCACTACGAAGTGTGCAGGGGGTTCGCTAGTATCTTCATAAAAATAATTTAATGAAATTTAAATTTGATAAACTCTTGGGCTTGTGATCCAAAATGAATAAATAAATGAAATGAAATGAAATGAAATATAAAAAAAATATAAAAATAAAAAAAAAAAACCATAAACAGTTCAACCAAATAACCACAATACTATTTATTACTAAAAATATTTTATGTTTACTATTTTTGTAAGATAGGCATATGTGCTGAAAATATTAACACACAAAACGTTTTTAAAATGAAGAACAAGAAACGATTTTAAGCACAGTATCGTTTAACATGAAGTTTTATTAAATATGTAAAAATATGGATCCAAGTAAGAAAGTATGATCGGTGAAACCACAGTACGTATAGACAATTTTTCGAGAGTGCACCATATCTTTGACCAATGGGCAATCATGGAACTGGCAAAACAGAGTCATAACCCAAGGATTAGTAATACTCTGTATCAAGTTTAAGCTTAATTTATAAAGAAATTAAATTTTTATACCCTCCACCACAATTAGTTGTGAAGAGGGTATACTAAGTTTGTCATTCCGTGTGAAACTTTTTTATTATTCATCTCAGACCCCATAAAGTATATATATTCTGGCTGCATGAGTAATTCTAAGTCGATTTAGCCATGTCCGTCTGTCTGTCCGTCTGTTGAAAACACGCTCACTTTCGAAAAACTCAAAAGAAATAAACAAACTAGGTGTCAAATTGCTTGTAGTTATCCTAAGCAGTTTGGGATTGAATTTCAGCAAAATCGGTTCAGTAGGACCAGAGCTATGAATCAAAATGTGGAACCACCACCTTCAAAAACTTGATAATTTTGTTACAAAAACTAACATAAATGATGCAAAAATGCACGGAATGACATAAGATTTTGCACAAGTCCGTTTTATTCGACTAGAAATTACACTGTAAAATTTCGCGAAGGTCGGTCCATAATTTACTCTAAGCGCCATATAAACACTACTCCCGGAAAACAGTTTAGTACGCCTAAAACCGTAAAAAATAATGCAATCATAACAAATTTTGGCTCGTCACAATTTTATAGGACTATAAATGATACTGTGAAATTTCGTGAAGATCGGTACATAATTTACCCTAGGCCCCATATATGCCCTACTCCCGGAAAACAGTTTAGTCTCCTAAAACCATAATTAATAACAAATCGTCACAGTTTAAGATAATAATAATAAAAAGACATCATACAGATATTACTCCTTAAACATTCGAACTGTCGGTGGAGGGTATCAAAGATTCGGCACAGCTGAATATAGCACTCTAACTTGTTTTTATATAAAGCGAGTTAGGGTAAATATGAATTTTAGTGCATATCGGTAAAAGTGGGCGTGGACAACTTTTCTTTCTCTACAAAACTTATTCGGACTATGTGATGCAATAACCAACGAACATCAATTCATTTTTATATATATAAATGACTAGCTTTACCCGGTGCGCTTCGCTTCCCCCATTGAAATAAAATTGGTCAAATAGTACCAAATTTAGATACGTTTACTGTTACCGTTCTACTGATATACAGAAACCTATATTGTGCTTATATTGAAGGTGTAATGACCATTTCAATATTCCAGCCAACTTTTTGACAGATATTTTGCAAAGAATACCAAGCTATTTGTTGCAAATTTAAAAACTTTTGCATACTATGACCATTCTCCAGATATAAAGAAATCTAAATTGTCTTTGTATGGGAGGTACCACGCTCACTTCTCCAATCTAGCTCACTTTTTGATAAATGTTGTGTATTGATAAGTCCTCGTCAATATTATGAAACATTTAAAGCAAAACATTTGAGTTTGTTAATGAAAGGGGAAAGACGAATGGAAAAGTGTACTTTGTTTCGTGCACAAGCAGTTTTTATGAGTTTGTTTTAAAAGAAAGAGAGAATGCCATTGAAAGAAGGAGAGAAGTCATACAAAATGCTTAAATGCTGTAAGACAAAAGTTTTGTTTTATGGACACGAATGCAGTTTCAAAAGAGAATTGAAGAAAGTTCCTGCAGCAAATGTTTCAAATTTTATGGACGAGGACTAACCAAGCTAAATATTTGTACCAAATCTTAATTCCTGTAACCGTCCTCCGGTCACTGTTATTTACACTATCTTTGTAATAAAAGAGCAACTCCCTTTTCTCCAATCCAGTCCACTTTTTGCCGCGTATTATGTTGTGTATTGATAACACAGTTATTTGTTTTAAATTTAAAAACTTTGCTGTGACCGTTCCCCAGATATGGTGTTATTTATATTGTCTTTGTTGCCCACTTTGAATTTTACAAATATTAATAGCCTATGTTAAGTAATTTTACCCATTTTATCCTCTAAATATTTAAATTTCCAAAAATCTCTTTTCCCTGGATCAATTCGTTGAAGGACTTATTCAATGTCCAAATTTCATGTCTCTAACTTCAGCGCAGCCCAAACGCGCGATAATGAATCAGTCACTTGACTAATTCATAAATGTTATTCAACGCTTGCGTCCGATAAGGTACTGCTCCTCTACCCCAATCGACAAAATAAGTAAGCTATTTTATTTTTTTACAGGATGCTTCTGTAAAAATTTATTGCCCTACCCTACCTTATTTTTAATTTAAAAGGTGTAGTTTACCATAAGAGTGGTTCCTACAAAGCTTGAAGGCTTATGTCTTCAGATATGCGGTATTTTAAAATTTGTGTTCTATGGGAGGTACAGCTTCTCCTCCGTCTACCCCGCCTATTTTTATTTTGAATTTTATAGTTTACCATAATAGTGGCCTTAACCACGTTTGAAGACTTTCGCTATAATAGTATGTACTTTAGTTACACGATATTTAATATATGCATCCTCTGGTGGGTATTGCTCCCCCTGCGCCTAGCGCCTTAATTTTTATTTTCAAATGTGTAGTTTACCATAAGTGTGACTTTTACCAAGTTTGAACATTCTCACTATATCAGTTCTTAAGATATGCGATATATAACATTGACATCCTATAGAGGGTATCACTTCCCCTGCCCCTATCGAAAAAATAAGTAGCCTATTTTATTTTCGGGGCTCACTTGATGTTAAAATAAAGAAATTCAGGAAAATCACTTCAGTAGTTTAGGAGTCTACAAGCCAACAAACAAACAGACAAACATTTAGTTGGAATACAATTATACAAAAATACGTTTGAATATGGAACACCCCATTTTTGGCCATAAATGTATATGCAGTTTTTTGGTGTTCAAAATTTACCAAATCAATTTATTACATCTACTCGCCACGATAGCGGCCATTCGGCATGAAATTTGGCCGCGACAGTTTTTAGGATTTTCTTGTTTTACATAACAAATGTCAATCGGAAAAGGAGATTTGTTGCGAAAGTGGCCACTAAAGCAAAGAATGGCCTAAAAATTGAATGAATACAAAAAACCAAAAAAGAAATGAGAAATAGGCTTTCAAAAAATGTTGTTTTACAAATACAACAAGTGCAAAAATGGGTTAAGATCTAAACTTGCTTATAGCTTAGAATTATTTAATTTGAAAGTTTTTTTTCAATACGATTAGATAAATTAATTTGGCGCCTGCTTAAAAATTGTTTAAATAATTTTGATTAAACGTTTTAGTTCCAACTGATCATAGATTCAGGACGGCCGATTAACTGATCATTATGCAAAAACCCCTTAAATATTGGCGTATGTCCCCATAAAAAGTATGAATTCTAAATTGCACAAGAATGGAGCAATGTTGATGTATGTGTACTAGAGTTGTCAACCGATTATGAATAATGTTATTAATCGATCAAACCAAGCCAAACTCTTGTTCGAATAATTTAAAAATGGCGATTTTCGAATAACGAATAAATCGAATAATTAATGTCGATTAATCAAACAATTTTAGAATTTGATTTATTCTCATACGTTTTTAGTGATTTTATACAAAATGTTGGAAAATTAAAAAAATATTGTAGCCAAAGCCCTGAATGTAATTAATCTCAATTTCTATTAAGCAAAAATCCTGTTGAGTACTCATAATATTTCAAAAATGTATTTTATGTTCTTATTGAACAAATCTTCGACAAACAATTGTATCAACTGTTTTCTTTTTAAATCAAACGTTTAATATGATATGAGAGAATTTTAAGTGTTTCGTTACCATGCTTTTTAAAAGTTTTTTAATGCAAAATAAAATCTGAAGTAAAATTTTATAAAGTTAAGTGCTTTTTCAAATTGCCCAGTATTGATTGATAATATTGATTCAATACTGTAGAAATCCCAAAAGGAACGACACGGAACGACAAACTTTTAAAAGTATGTATACGCTTTTCAGATGTGTTACAGGATTTAAAAATGCCTTTTAACATCTTTATGTTAAAACAAAATATGGTTTAATATCTACACTATTACAGGAATAACTTGCCAATTTAAATAGCAGTTCTATAAAAAATCGAGTACATACTTTAATTTTTTACTCTGTTGACTAAATTTGTTGAAAAAAAACAAAAATAGAATTTGTAAAATATTTATTTCGTAGTTGACTGTTTCCTGACCACCCGTTATGTATGTATTAGCTGTGATATGTATGATTAAGTGTACTTAAGACATGTGTTAGTAAAAGATACTCGCAAATACAACTGAATAAAAACAAAACAATAGATAAATATATGTACATAAGTTACTTTAAATGTCTGGCGTCCTGGTACCCCTTAAATTTCTATATTATATTTAAGTAAGCTGTAGCCGCAATGTATACAATATTTGTTCGTGTGTATGCAAATAAAAAAAATATATTTTTGACATCTGTTGCTTATATTTCGTTTATTTTACTTTCTTTACATACAATTTTTTTTGTCTGACATTGCACAAATAATTAAATAATAAAATATATTTTTATAATCTCCACCACATACGGTGAATAAGGATATACTAAGTTTTTCATTCCGTGTGAAACTTGTTTAATATTCATCTAAGACCCCATTAGGTATATACAAACATATGAATATTCTGGTTCTTTGAGTAACTCTAAGTCGATTTAGCCATGTCCGTCTGTTAAAAACACGCTCACTTCCGAAATACTCAACAGAAATGGATAACTTACCATAGGCGCTGTATAAAGGCCACTTTCCAAAAACAATTTAGAACGCCTTAAACCGTAACGAATAATGCTATTCAATAAATTTTGGTTTGTCTTAGTTTTAGAAGACGAGAAATCACACTGCGTAATTTCGTGGAGATTGGTCCATAATTTACCATAAAGGCAACTATGGATAGTCATTAAAATTCGCCTTAACATGACATATATAAATATAAATTTTGTTGTGAAATTTGGTCTTATTTACCTTTATATGAATTAAGAAACACCTTTCAATTTATTGATAATAGGTCCATAACTTACCGTAAATCACTTTAAAACGCATAAAATGCTAAAAAAATTTTCTTACTGTATAAAATTTGATCTTATTTACGTTTTAATACTTATTTCGTGATGATCGATACATAATTTATCATAGGTCCAACTTAAAATATGCTCCTGAAAATTGAAGACACCTTAAACTGAAACAAATTTTTTTACTTAAATTAAGGCTTTTATTGTGTAAAACGCAACGCAACGCTAGTGATTACTAGTGATGAGATTTTCATGCACTAAAAAATCGAAAATATGTGAATAAAATATGCACTAAAAACTCCAAAATATACATTAAAAAAAGTAAAAAATATGCACAAACAACTATTAAAACAAAAAAAAAAAAAAACAAAAATTTAAAAATTCTATTGTTGTTTTTATTCCATTGTTATTCATAGGTATAACATTTTTTAAAACTTAATTTAAATCTATATAATAAAAATGAAATGTTGTCTGTTGCTGATCGCATAACTTGAGAATGGCTTGACCGATTTGGACGGTTTTTTCTTTAAAATGATCGCCATGGTCCAACTTAGGTTTATACGTAAAGAAGAAATAATTTTGCCCCGCCCACTTTTACACCCACTTTTTTCGAATTACCTAAAATCAGAAAACGGCTCCATCGATTTGACAAATTTTTCTTTCAAATGGTCGTATTAATCCACTAAAAGTTTTCATCGAAAGAAAAATTTACCACGCCTACTTTTACGCCCACTTTTTCTATTAAGCGCATAACTTGAGAACGGCTTGACAGTTTTGGACGATTTTTCCTTTAAAATTATCGCCATGGTCCAACTTAGGTTTGTACGAAAATAAAGTTTTGCCCCGCCCACTTTTACGCCCACTTTTTTCGATTTACCTAAAATCAGAAAACGGCTACATCGATTTGACTAATTATACCCTTCACCACAGGTGGAAAAGGGTATATATAAGTTGTGTGTAATTTCTATAATATTGATCTTAGACCCTATAAAGTATATATATTCTGGGTCCTTATGAAGAGAGATGTTGATTTAACGATGTCCGTCCGTCTGTCCGTCTTACGTTTGATATGTGTTTTCCGGATACTCCAGACATGATAGGGACTAGGTTGTTTTACATTTATGTCACATATAGTCTACCATTTCTTGCTATTGAAATTCAGCAAGATCGGTCCACAAATGGCTGAGATATGACCAAAAACCTCGACTGCCTCAGATTTTGCCCAAAAATCCCTTGTTGTTATTGTATTTTTTTATTTCTCTATATCTTGAGAACGGCAAGAGCCAACCCAGCGGGAAAATGGAATTAATAGGAATCGAGAAAGTAATACATATATTGTATAATATTTGATTCCAGAATTCATTATTCTTAACACAGACCATGTCCTAGGATTGTAATAAATTATTTAAATGTATCCTGCGAATGAATTAAATAATTCATTCTTTAGAATAAATTATATTATTCATACATTCATAATAAGGATGAATAAATTTTAAATCTTCTGATAGTAAAGTATCCAATTTATAATCAAGCTTTTTCATAAAATTTAAGCATTCATCACATTTATCTGTAATTATACATTTAATAATAAAAATTTTAAAAATTATTAAAAGATAAAACATAAAGTACTTACGTTTTTACTTTAAATAACTTTGACCGTACGCTTTCAAACACAAACTGCGACTAAAATAAAAATTACAAGTAGGCGACATAAAGGCAGCAAAAAAATAACGGATTTTTATTAAGGAAATATGTATGTTAAGCAAAAGCACGAATAATTGTTACTAACAGAAACAATACATTACTTGTTCTGCAAATGTGGGAATATACGTGGTAATCAATGCATAATTTTTGTGTCTGATGAAATTACCTTCCCGATTCCAATGAATGCATTATTATTCTTTCGAAAATAATGCATTATTTTATTAATTATTTATGTAATCAATTCCTCATTTTCCCGCTGGGAAAGTTTCCAAATTAGGTACACATATTAAGGTTATCAAAACACAGCATCCCACATAATGTGGGCGGGATTGAACAAGTGGGCGTGGTACCTTCCATACAAAAAGTATTAAAAATTGTATAAAAACCTGAATTTTTTGACTGTTATATGACCTATGGTTACGCCTTATATATCAAAAGATCGGAAATTTACTTAATAAAAAATATTTTCTGAAAAACTCGGGAAAATCGGTTCAGATACGAAAAAGTTATGACCAAAATATTAATTTTTTTTTGGAAAATACCCATTTTCGGGAACCATAGATCTTCCCGAGTCCAAGTTTTATAACCAAAATAACTGGCAAATTTCTTCTTTAATACGTCGGTATATAAATCTGTCAAATCGGTTAAGAAATAGCAGAGTTATGACCAAAATACTGAAATCCCAAAAATTATTCTTTTTATACCCTTCACCACAGGTGGAAAAGGGTATATAAATATAAGTTTGTCATTCCGTTTGTAATTTCTACAATATTGATCTTAGGCCCTGTAAAGTATATATATTTTGGGTCCTTATGAGGAGAGAAGTTGATTCAACGATATCCGTCCGTCTGTCCGTCCGTCTGTCCGTCTTACGTTTGATATGTGTTTTCCGGAGACTCCAGACATGATAGCGGCTAGGTTGTTTTACCATACCTTCCTTACAAAAAGTATTAAAAATTGTATAAAAACCTGAATTTTTTGACTGTTATATAACCTATGGTTACGCCTTATATATCAAAAGATCGGAAATTTAATTAATAAAAAATATTTTCTGAAAAACTCGGGAAAATCGGTTCAGATACGAAAAAGTTATGACCAAAATATTAATTTTTTTTTGGAAAATACCCATTTTCGGGAACCATAGATCTTCCCGAGTCCAAGTCTTACAACCAAAATAAATGGCAAATTTCTTCTTTAACACGTCGGTATATAAATCTTTCAAATGGGTTCAGAAATAGCAGAGTTATGACCAATATACTGAAATCCCAAAAATTACTCTTTTTTGTAATTAAGTTCGTTTTTAATACCCTTCACCGAAGCTCCTGCACCCTATAAAGTATATATATTCTGGGTCCTTATGAAAAGCGAAGTTCAAATCCGGTTGTCGTCTCATCTCTCCCCCCCTTCGCATTTGTTTACATATACTAGCATAATGCCCAATATGATTTTCGTTTATTATTTCATCTATTTAACGAAATAATTTTAACAAATAGAAACTAGGAATTTTTGTGTTTTTTTGCTACTTAAAAACTCGCCAAAAGAGATAAAAAATGACAACAGTGCCTTTACAAAAAGAAAACAAACAATAAACTGTGTTGAGCTGTAAACAGTAAACGGTCTATATTTCATTTTAATGATATTTAAACAGCGTTCCTTCATGGTAGGGGGTGTGTTAAGTTAGAAACTGTGAGTTCCCTGGTTCGAATCTTGGTTTTTTAAAAAGAATATTTTTTTAATATTGTTATGTTCCAAAACAATTTTAAAAAAAATATTTACCAGTTTTCGCTTTTTAAATTTCATTTATAATGAAGTTTTAAGTATTGTAAATATGTATGTATATGTAAAAATTATTTAGTTGCTCTGTATTCTGCTCGCACAATGGTGAAGGGTACATAAGATTCGGCACAGCCGAATATAGCACTCTTACTTGTTTTTTTTTCAAATGTTCGTGTTAATCCATTTTAAGTTTTCATCGAAAGAAAAATTTACCACGCCTACTTTTACGCCTACTTTTTCTATTTATTTGACCGATTTGGACGATTTTTTCTTTAAAATGTTCGCCATGGTCCAACTTAGGTTTTTAAGGAAAGAAAATATTTTCCCGCCCACTTTTAAGCCCACTTTTTTCGATTTACCTAAAATCAGAAAAGTAATCAGCTACAGAGCGAAGCCGGGACGGCCAGCTAGTAACTATATAATTTAAATTTTTGTTTGCAAAATTAAGTAAATACTTTTTTATATCATCAAAAATAAACCTTTTGTTACAAAGCTTTTGTACAAGAAAAATGATCTCCCAAAGTCAACCGAAGTTGAAGCATACTAGAAGGATGCCAATTCATTTAGAGAATTTTTATTTTCTAATTCAGATCCCACATTTGATTCTAGATCAAAAGTAGTTTAAATTTGTTTTGTTATTTAAATTCCCATATTTTTTGCAAAACATTTTGGATTTTTTTTAATTTTTCGGGCTATTCTTCCTTCCACACTGTTTCCCGTATGAAATCAATAAATCAATATTATCAAATTGGCTTTTAACTTGCTCTGCAACTCAATATAACCCATTTGCCTAGCAAGTATCATGTAACAGCTGCCGATTGGCAGCCTTAACTATGTGCATCGGTTAAAAATTGAAGGATCTTTTGTCGAAATCTTGTATTTTAAGCAGAGCTCCAAAAAAATTGATTTAAAAAATTTTTAAATTTTTTATACAATTTTGAAGTTTTTGAAGAACTTTTTTTTATAATATGGAAATTTAAAAAATATGTCACTCAAAAATTATAAAATATGCGTTTAAAACCGAAATATGCAAAAATATTCCTTTTCACTAAAATATGCAACAATATGCAAAAACATATTGATGCCATTTTAACGCAAATTTAATGATTTGGAAAGATAATAGGTCGACATCGATCTTAGACTATCGACAAAAAACATTCATTTGCTTGGAAATCGCATCCCTAATAAATACATTCAAAGCAAAAACAAAGTCAAAAATATTTTGTAATTTAGTTGTTGGCCTTCAATTGTGTAAAACGCAACGCAGCGCCAAACATTACATTGAAAGCAAAAACAAAGTCAAAAATATTTTAAAATTTTGTTCTTGCTTTCTAGAGAAATTTATATTGAATTTTAAATTTTCAAGCGATGCATATTTTGCGTAGCGTTGTGTATTATTATTATTTTATTTTAAACAAAAAACAGAAATCTAAAGGGAAAAATAAACCTCACAAAATGCTTGGCAAACACTCACTTTGTTTCCGTTTTGTGTTTGCAAATAAACAACACGAATATATTTCGTACAAACATTAATTTTTAATTTTTGTTTTGTTTTCAATGCAGACGCCGAAAGTGCTGAGGCAATTTTGTTGCTTTTTGCTTAAAAAAATGCGATGATTTTAATTCTTCTTTTTCAACGTCTTCCCTGCAATGAAAGCACTTAGCATTAGACGCCACAAAAAGTTTGACAAATATCCAACATTTCTGCCAAATATTAAAAAGTTGTTATTTTTCTACAAAAATGCTTCAAATGTTAGTCCAAACCGCAAACACTCAAAAAAACAACACAAAATATTTTTACAAATGTAAAATTTTTGACATGTTTGGCAAGCAATTTGTGTAGTTTATTTAAATGACAGTATTTTCATAGCTACAACACAAAACCAAAAGCTTTAAAAATAAGTTAGAGTACTATATTCGGCTGTGCCGAATCTTTGATACCCTCCACCGACAGTTCGAATATTTGAGGAGTGATATCTATATGATGTCTTTTTATTATTAACTAGCTGGCCGTCCCGGCTTCGCTCGGTAGCTGATTACTAATGATCGATGGAGCCGTTTTCTGATTTTAGGTAAATCGAAAAAAGTGGGCTTAAAAGTGGCCGGGGAATATTTTCTTTCCTTAAAAACCTAATTTGGACCATGGCGACCATTTTAAATAAAAAATCGTCCAAATCGGTCAAATAAGTAGAAAAAGTGGGCGTAAAAGTAGGCGTTGTAAATTTTTCTTTCGATGAAAACTTAAAATGGATTAAAACGAACATTTGAAAAAATATTAGTCAAATCGATGGAGCCGTTTTCTGATTTTAGGTAAATCGAAAAAAGTGGGCGTAAAAGTGGGCGGGACAAAATTTTCTTGTCGTACAAACCTAAGTTGGACCCTGCCGATCATTTTAAAGGAAAAATCGTCCAAAACTGTCAAGCCGTTCTCAAGTTATGCGCTTAATAGAAAAAGAGGGCGTAAAAGTAGGTGTGGTAAATTTTTCTTTCGATGAAAACTTTAAATGGATTAATACGACCATTTGAAAGAAAAATTTGTCAAATCGATGGAGCCGTTTTCTGATTTTAGGTAATTCGAAAAAAGTGGGCGTAAAAGTGGGCGGGGCAAAATTTACGTATAAACCTAAGTTGGATCTTGGCGATCATTTTAAAGAAAACATCGTCCAAATCGGTCAAGCCGTTCTCAAGTTATGCGATCAGCAACAGACAACATTTCATTTTTATTATATAGATTTATCTTTATAAAAACAGACATAAAATTGGTTGCGGTTGAGCCATATGTATATTAAATAATTGACCGACAATCAGAAAGTTTTATGCTTTTTTTTTTAGCAATTTTAACTAGCTTGAGTAAAATATCATAATTCGTAACAGTTTGAGCTGAACTTAAATTTTCAGGAGGGGAATTTATATTGGAGCCATGGTAAGCTATGAACCAATCATCCCAAAATTCTACAGAAGGATTTCTGGTATTAAAAAAACATAATTTCAATAAGTTTTCGCGTTTACAGTGAATTACAAAAGGGAATCTAAGGTAAATTATGGACTGTATATCACAAAATTGCATCACATTTATATCTATATCTATTTATATCTAATTGTATCTACTACGGTTTTAGGCGTATTTAATAAATTTACCAGAGTGGGCTGTATATTGGGCCTAAAGTAAATTATGCACCGATCTTCACGAAATTTTACAGTGTGATTTCTAGTCACATACAAATGGGAAGTATTAAATTTTATTCTGATAGCATTATTATTTACGGTTTAAGGCGTACTAAACTGTTTTCCGGGAGTAGGGTTTGTATGGGGCCTAGAGTAAATTATGGACAGATCTTCACGAAATCTTACAGCGTGATTTCCAGTCGAAAAAATCTAATTTTCGCAAAATCTTATATAATTCCGTGCATTGTTTCACCATTAAAAATAGTTTTTGTAACAAAATTATAAATTTTTTAAGGTGGTGGTTCCACATTTTGATTCATAGCTCTGATCCTACTGAACCGATTTGGCTGGATTTTAATCCCAAGCTGCTGAGGATAACTACAAGCAATTTGACACCAAGTTGGTTCATTTCTTTTTAGTTTTTCGGAAGTGAGCGTGTTTTCAATAGACGGACAGACAGATGGACATGGCTAAATCGACTTAGAATTACTCAAGGAGCCAGAGTATATATACTTTATGGGGTATGAGATGAATAATAAAAAAGTTTCACACGGAATGACAAACTTAGTATCATCTTTTCACAACTAATTGTGGTGGAGGGTATAAAAATGTTTGCCATATTTGAAAAAAAAGTGTAAAACTGGGATACAAACAAACAAAATCCCAGGAAACGCAAAATTTTTTCTTCTCTTGTTGACCGGTGTAATTTATAGTTTCCATATAAAGCTTGTCCGATTGTCAACAAAATATCTAGTAAGCAAAGATGTTTGTTTACATAAAAAAACTGAGGTTGACTTGACCTCACCTTCTTGTGAATTCGCCTTGGTGGAGGGTATAAGATATTCGGCCGAAGATAGCACTTTTACTTGTTTACGCACAAAATTCTACAAACACTACTTGTACACAGATTAAGGACCCATAACTTGCATATGCGGATAGCCACAATTTCATTTGATTTACTGTACAAGTTTTGAAAGACTGTGTAGAAATACAATTAAGAGACTAAAATTTAGTAAATTACGTTAATACAAATTCAATTAAAATTTTTTGTCTTATTGACCGAAAATAATGATTATTTTTAAGAATTTAACTAACCCATTAACGCCCAAGAAGAAACTGCTAGTAAAAACTTATTTTTCTTGTTATTTATTCCTTAAGTGTGCCTAGAATAAAAGGAATTCATTGAAAAAATTTTAAATTTTTTGCTGGTTTTTGAGAAAAATGGGTGTCCCCACATGGGACCAATGGGCGTTTTAGCTAAATACAATAAATACGCTCTACACAAAGTATTTTCGTGATTATTTGACATCTCCGTCGGGACTTACAATGTCAAACAACACATTGCAACTGATTTGCTATCCTTTCTGGATTATGGATATAGTTTTAACGATCAGCATTAGCTACTGCAGCAAAAGTTGAACGTTTTTTAGAAATTGAAGGCTACAAAGAGGCCCTAGTAATATTTGTTTAAAACGACAATTGGTCAATAGAAGTTGTATTATCAGCTCTATTTAACAAAACCTATAACCGCAAAGCGTTACTTATTGACAAATCTACAAGAAACGTAAAAATGAACCACCAACGCTTTATTGATAAAATTGATTGGTCGAAACCTCGCAATGTCTGGTTGTATTATACAAATTATCTTTGTATAGTAGAGTCGGCATTTCCTCTTCGAGTCCTGCACCATCTCTTCACGTTCCTAAGGATACCCGGATATTTCTGCCTTGTTACTTTTTTTTAAAAAAACTTGAAAGTGGCTCATCGTTACTGTCATTCCAATCTAAACTAAGATTATAAATTTTTTTAAACACACAATTTCATTTTCCGGCACATCGTTCGACATAAAATATATGGGGAAAAACCAAATTTTCAGGGAAAAAACTATTCACTTTTTTCACGATAGGGGTGAATAAGTCTTATTCATTTCCTTCATCTACATCACTTATAAAAGCGGCATCAGGTGGCACAACTAAAATATTATATTCAGTATCAACGTCATCGTTTTCCTTTTTGTACTTAACAGCCTCCTGGAGTCGAAAAAAATCATTTTGGCCTCTAAAAATATTAAGAAAAGTCACATTTCACAAATTGAAAAATCTAAAAAATAAAAATTATTTTATTTGTAACGCCCATTGTCCCCAAACGGGGACAGCTATACAAAATCATACCTTGTAATAAAATGTTACACTTTTTTTTTACTAAATGATTTTAAAATCATCAATACCCTTTTCAGATAACAACTCATTTGTATTTTTTTTTTTTTTAAGCCACTTACCACAAAAAATAACAAATTTTAAATGAACAAAGTAAACCAAATTTAAATCTGTAAATAAAAGTTTTAAGAACCACATTTATATTTTCTACGGTACCTTGTACGCTTTGTCACAATTTGATTAAGGCCTTTAGATGAGATATTAGTTTTTACATTAAGAGACATAAATGTTTTTCCTAGCGTTTCCATCAGTTGAACAAGTGCCCTCTTATGGGGACAGTGGGCGGTAATGGGCTAAAATTCACTTTATACAAATAAATTCAAGCGTTTTTGTTTTGTGTAAATTACGCCTAAAACTTTACACAAGCAGGGTTTTTTTTGGCGCTGCGGTTTAAATTTAGTGTTTCCTTAAGTCTATGGAAAAATCCTTTCAGACTTATGCAAAGTACAACAATAAATACATGCATAATCAATTACATATATTTAAAATTATCAATTTAATGAATTTAAATATGCAATTATATCAGTCTTTATTTACATATCGTCACCTAAAATGAAAATTAACGTAATATCACTTTTCATAAGTTTACAGGAGAAGCAGAAAACGTTGTAAAATGGAAAATTTTTATATATAAGCTTAAAATGCATAACCGAACTAGTTTTTAAGTAAAAATTTAATTTTTATAGTAATTTTTTAAGTTATGTGTGTTACGTTATTTTGATTTGTAATTTTCATCAATTTATCATCAATGAAAGTATGTTTGTATTTAATTAAACAAAGATTTAAAATATGAAATAGTTAAACAATTTTGCCAAATTATAACATATTATCACAGATATTACAACATATTATGTATAATTTTTTAATTTAAGACTTTGTGGGATAGTGTATAACAACCTTAAGTATTATCAAAAAAGTTACTTCATTAAATTTTCATTAAAACGGCAAAGAAAAATGTACAGGCGAACTTCCCTATGATGAATCTGCATGGGACTAAAAAAAGGATACATGGGAGGTACATGAATCCTTTGAAGGAATTTTGTTTATTATTATCATATATACCTCCTTGCAAAATATTATTAGTCTGGGTCAGCTCCTTCTATTTCTGCACAATTTTGTTCCACATCAAAGTATTGTGCGTCGTGCGCTCAGTGCACATTAAGGGCTTGTCTTCTACATTTTTAAAATAACTGCATTATTTTTTAAATATTTGATAAAGTTCTGGGAAGAATTCTAACTGCTTGGCTTTATTTTGGTTTTGCTATTTCTTCTTTAACTTTATTAAATACAGGGTTTCTGGTGGCAAATTTATATTTTAAAATACGGAGGGAGGGTTTTGCCGTTGGAATTATCGATTGTGCGGATTTGTCAGTCACGATGTCGCAATGCTCGAGTGAGCATCACGCCTTCGCTGTGGATACTTTTTTAAGAGTACTGACTCTTACGTAATTGCTCGTCGACAATTTTGTTCAAAGTTCATGTTCACCAAGGCTGCCAGGTACTTGTTTTCGTTGTCCCCAAAAATTTAAAAAAATTTCCCCAAAAATCCCCAAATTCCCAAAAAACAAAACCTTAAAAAGTTAATATTTTTTGTTTGTTTTTTTCTGACCAAATTTGAAATTTTTTTTTTTTAAATAGTTAGAAAAATTTTAACAAGAAATCCTCAAAAATCCACAAATAAAAATGTTTAGTCTAAAAAACCATTTCATTTTGTTTGTAGCGACTGGTTTTGGCATGTTTTTTTAATTCCTTTCTATGCGATTCCAGTATGAAATAACTAGCAGAACAATATGCTGTTATTGAAGACGAATAACCCAATTTATAAGAATTTGGAGCTTGTTCAATCGGTTTAAGCCATCCCTATAATCAAAAATAAAAATACATACATATATCCGTCATTTATTTAGTACTTCGATGCATCATAACTACTAACCAATAGCCTAGCATTTTCCCAATCTTTATTATATTGTTTTTCATATTTACTTACTTTTGGGCAATACATACATATTTGCTTCAAAATTGTCTTTAAAAAATCAAAAATTTTATGTGTTGTCAACGGTTTTAGATTCTATTTTTAAATTCTTTTTTTTTAAACACTCACTTAAGAAAAATAACAAGTTTATAATGTACCTTTTACACACTTAACAAAAATGGTAATCTTTATTAAGACCCTTTACACTACATAAGAGTAAGATAAAAGTTTTGCTGTTTTTTTTATTTTATATACGAAACAAAGAAAAATAAGCGTTAATAATAAAAAAGTGTAAAACCCCCAAAAAATCCCCGAAATTTTTTTAAATCCCCAAAAAAATTCCCAATCCCCAAATGACTTTCTTTGTCCTTTTTGCCCACATAAAATCCCCTACTTTGGGGATAAATCCCCAAGTCTGATAGCCCTGATGTTCATATAAACGGCCACGTCAACAAGAAATACTGCCGTTACTGGTCTCTAAGAACCGGCAACCCTCGGTTGAAACTTCAAAAACCATTGCATTGCCCCAGGGTAGCTGTTTGGTGTGCCTAATCCACGCATGGGATAATTGGACCATTTTTATTCGAAAATTCTCGAAAAACAAGGCTCCGTTTTGGATGACATACTCTTTAAAAAATAAAATCCGCATTTCCATTTTATCGTTCAATGCTCTTTATAAAACTTTGTGTCAATTTTTACGTTTTTTATTTAAGTTTGAAGATATGTATAAATCTGCTACCAGACACCCTGTACTTGATTTTAAATACATAATACTAATGTCGACCACAGGAGATTGTTATTCAGCCTTATTACGGTTCTCGTTGTCGGTAACACAGTAAGTCGAATTTTGTAGTAGATTAAAGAACTTTAATTTAATTTACTTTAATCTACTACTGAGTCGTTTTCGACATCGAGAACCGAAATAAGGCTGATTATCACAGAAAGTTTTTGCTTTTGATTTCAAAAGATTTTGTTATTCGTGCTTAATTCCCAGTTTTTATTACTGATAAAAACACTTGAAATTTATTGTTGATGGGATAAGCTATTCCTATGCGCATTTCACTGGTTGCTTAGGCCAGATCATCAGGAAACTTCTTCCATAACGTTTTAGAAAAACTAAAGATATTAAACCAAATAAAACTGTTAAGCGTATAAGACTTATAGCAACAGTTCTACTTGTAATAATATCAAAGCTTAAACAAAACACATCAACAATAAACAGTGGGTTTATCTCATCTTACATTCCCCACTACAATTAGTTGAAATTCTCTCAACATTAATTGTAGTTGTAAGTAGGTTAAGAAAAACAAAATAAAAACAACAACAACAACTTTACAAAAGATGTTGACAAGTAATTGAAATTACTTTTTGATAATAAACAGGCAGTGCACGGCCTAAAAAAAACACTTAATTGTCAACATCTTTTGTAAAGTTGTTGTTGTTGTTTTTATTTTGTTTTTCTTAACCTACTTACAACTACAATTAATGTTGAGAGAATTTCAACTAATTGTAGTGGGGAATGTAAGATGAGATAAACCCACTGTTTATTGTTGATGTGTTTTGTTTAAGCTTTGATATTATTACAAGTAGAACTGTTGCTATAAGTCTTATACGCTTAACAGTTTTATTTGGTTTAATATCTTTAGTTTTTCTAAAACGTTATGGATGAAGTTTCCTGATGATCTGGCCTAAGCAACCAGTGAAATGCGCATAGGAATAGCTTATCCCATCAACAATAAATTTCAAGTGTTTTTATCAGTAATAAAAACTGGGAATTAAGCACGAATAACAAAATCTTTTGAAATTAAAATTTTGTATTCCCAAAAATTGAAATTACTTTTTGATAATAAACAGGCAGTGCACGGCCTAAAAAAACACTTAATTGTCAACATCTTTTGTAAAGTTGTTGTTGTTGTTTTTATTTTGTTTTTCTTAACCTACTTACAACTACAATTAATGTTGAGAGAATTTCAACTAATTGTAGTGGGGAATGTAAGATGAGATAAACCCACTGTTTATTGTTGATGTGTTTTGTTTAAGCTTTGATATTATTACAAGTAGAACTGTTGCTATAAGTCTTATACGCTTAACAGTTTTATTTGGTTTAATATCTTTAGTTTTTCTAAAACGTTATGGATGAAGTTTCCTGATGATCTGGCCTAAGCAACCAGTGAAATGCGCATAGGAATAGCTTATCCCATCAACAATAAATTTCAAGTGTTTTTATCAGTAATAAAAACTGGGAATTAAGCACGAATAACAAAATCTTTTGAAATTAAAATTTTGTATTCCCAAAAATTGAAATTACTTTTTGATAATAAACAGGCAGTGCACGGCCTAAAAAAACACTTAATTGTCAACATCTTTTGTAAAGTTGTTGTTGTTGTTTTTATTTTGTTTTTCTTAACCTACTTACAACTACAATTAATGTTGAGAGAATTTCAACTAATTGTAGTGGGGAATGTAAGATGAGATAAACCCACTGTTTATTGTTGATGTGTTTTGTTTAAGCTTTGATATTATTACAAGTAGAACTGTTGCTATAAGTCTTATACGCTTAACAGTTTTATTTGGTTTAATATCTTTAGTTTTTCTAAAACGTTATGGATGAAGTTTCCTGATGATCTGGCCTAAGCAACCAGTGAAATGCGCATAGGAATAGCTTATCCCATCAACAATAAATTTCAAGTGTTTTTATCAGTAATAAAAACTGGGAATTAAGCACGAATAACAAAATCTTTTGAAATTAAAATTTTGTATTCCCAAAAATTGAAATTAGTTTTTGCTTTTGTTTTTATTCTCATGTTTTGGAATACCCTAACAGAAATTTTTTTGGAATAATTTCTTAGTGCCGGTTCACACACGTCAAGTTTGACTCGTCAAGTCTTGAGCTTTTAGGAGAGAAGGGAAAAGAGAATGTCATTTGTTTACCGCTGTCTCCTAAAAACTCAAGACTTGACGTGTCAAACTTGACGTGTGTGAACCGGCACTTATGTAGACACAAAAATTTATTGGACTCAAATTTATATTTGCAAAATTTGTTAATTTTAAAGAAAAATTTACTGTATGAAAATTTATTAGAAACAGATTAAAAAAAGGAGTGTTTTTGAAATAAATTAATAATAGTGAGGAGCGCTTTTGTATAGAAGTTCACTAAAGAGAAGTCCGCCTCGCCTGCATTCAAATTTATTAAAAAATTATATATTTTCGATTTAAGAACAGACTTTTATTATTTTTTCAGCACTTTTTTACTTTTACTTCTGCAATCATTTTCAATTTGATCACTAACAGAACAACCTTAATCCGCGAGTAAAGCGTTTTTTATTAGTCCAACACTCTCATGCTCATACAAAATGTTTTTTTCTGTAAACTCTTAATACCTTAGAGGCCAAAAATGACTAACCACCTTATGCAAAACCCATTCACTTTTGCTGGGCTTAATGTGTTGGTTTACCAATGTGAACTTTAAATTTTCTTTGCATAAGGAGTTGGGTAAGTCTTTAACAAAAATGGTTTAACAGGATAGGTGAATTATTAAAAATCAAGACAACGAATTGTAGATTGACTGCTTATTGAAATACATCTAATAATTATATTCATACATATTGCACTTGATCATTAAGAGGGTATTAACTCAAAATATTAATTTTTTTTACTTTTTGGAAAAATAGACATGTAATATTCATATCTACCCGCTGTAAAAACATCGTGCTGTTCTACCTACTTTTTGGTAATGAAACGGTTGGCTTAAAAATTCTTTTTCAAATGCCTTTTATGTTAAATAAAAAATTGTTTTGCTTCTACGCAATTTTTTTCAAATTTTGAATTAATACCCTCTTTATGATCAAGTTAGATATGTAAATATAACTCTGTTGACAATATTATGTATGTATGAATGTGTGTAGATATGATTTAAGTTTAAAGGTGTAAATTTATCAACCGCGATTTTAAATCAAAATGAATTCAAGGTTTTGTTGTTAAATATTTAGGTTAACATATGGTTGTCTAAAAAAAAACTCTAACTATAAACACCAATGGCATGCCAGTTAATAATAATGGATTAACAACAGTCAGAAGAAGAGGAAACAAAAAGCAAACGAAGATAAAAGACAACAAAGTGTTAAATATTATAGTCCCCATAGATATAGAAATAGCAGTAGAAATTTGTTTAGATATTGACAATAAGTAAATATTTTTGAACTTGATAAGTAAAAACATTTTTAATATGCAAGAGAATTCGCAAAAAAAAATTTCAAGTATAAATATTCACAGAGGATAAAAGCAAATAAAAAAAAAGATGATGACGTCTAAAAACGCACAAAACGAAAACAACCACCATTTTTTATACTCCTATAAAAAAAACTACAAACATAAGCAGCCTCGAGCTTCAGAGAAAACATATTCATACATACATACGTGTTTGGTCCTTATCTCTAATACCAAGAGAGAAAAGTTTAATGATTATAATAACAAAAACAACATCACAAGCACAAAACAACAAAACTATGTTATCAACAAATCATATTACTGTATGTGAGTAAGTGTGGAAAGAAAGTCACCTACCACAAGTTAAAAGACTGTAGACACGCGCTTTTATTTAATAATTCCCTTTTAACCCAAAACCACCTTAAATCTTTTGTTATACACAACACCAAACTGCTACCGGACTGTGTCTCGCTGGAGCTTGAGGCTCTAGAGAGCATAAATTTATTGCACACAATAAAACTCGTGTAAAACATATGATTTTCTTCTTCTTCTTGTAGAGTTTCCTCTTTTCATATACGTATTTTAGGTACTATTTTCTACTGTTCAGAGCCGAAATTTCAGAAAGTTATTTATCTTAAATATTATTAATTAGTATGAAAAATGGGTCAAATAATTATGACAGTAAATGATTTTTCGTAAAATTTAATCGATGTCAAGTGAAAATATTGTAAATTTTTCCACAGAATTTTTCATCGAAATATAAAGGGTTATTCGTTTAATATTAAACAGAATGTTGTCAATATAATCTATATATATTAAAGAGTTGCGTGAGTGACTGACTCATTTATCATCGCCCAGCCCAAACCGCTAACCCTAGAAACTTGAAATATGGACTAGCGATTGGTCACTCCCCAAATCGATCCACTAAGACGGGATTTTTCGAAATTCGAATGTTTAGGGGGTAAAAAGGGTAAATTTGGAAACCTTTTATCTCCAAAACTAAAAGAGATACAAAAAAATGTAATACATATCGGTGTTCTTTTGAAAAATAAGTGGACAGGTGTGTGGTACTCGGCTCTTTTAGGGTGAAAACGGATAAAACCTGAATTTTTGTACGTTTTTGTCAGTCCATCTGTCTTTTGATCCAATAAACCTAGAAACAAAGTTTATACCACATTCGAAACTTATAAAAAAATACGAATATAAGTTTGGTACTTTTTCGAAATTCGAAAGTTTAAGGGGTGAAAAGTGTAACTATTTTTGGTACTTTTTTTACAAAACATTTTGACTCATTCATTGACATATTCGTACTAAATTATGGGCACCCACTAAAATACTGCAATTTTTGATACTTTAATGGGGGGAAAAAATAGTACCAAAATGGGAAATACGGGAAATTTCATATCTTTCTTCAGCTTTTTGGTTCTACAACTGGTATTTTTTAATTATCGTTAATATATGACCTTAAAACATAAAATTCAACATGCAATGTCCTGAGTGGAAACGAATCTATGAGGGAACTTTTTGGTACTTTTTTGTTCTTTAACTTGTACTTTTTGAATTTTCGTGAGTATTAGACCTAGAAACATAAAATTCAAGATGCAATGTCCTGAGTGTATAAGAATTTAAAGGAGGAAAGTTTTTGGTACTTTTTTTGTGTATTTAGTGTTACTTTTTGAATTTCCGTTAGTATTGGATGCAGAAACATAAAATAAGCAAGTTAAAACCTGGAAAAATAATCTTTGGCATACAAGTATGTCCATGAAGAAAAAGTAGACGCTAACGAAGTAGCGGGTTAAATGCTAGTAATAAATATAATATAAAAGAATATATATATTTAAGTTAGACTTCATAACGTAAAGAAATACATTAATTTTATCGGTTATAGGTCGAAATTGTTTAGTAAATTATGTTGACTGAAAGTTGCATACTGGACATTTTTCAAAAAAAAACCTAAAGTCTTTTCCTGATAAATAACTCTATCTTACATTAAAAATTTAATTGTGGGGTTTGAGAAATTTTTAGGTTAAAAGACTGAATTTTAATCTAAAATTTATTTTTCGAAAATTTAAGCATCAACTAAGAAAATTTTACAAAATTTTGATAACTATATAAACGATGAAGCTTGTGTTGGTTCACGCACATCACGTATGAATCGTCAAGTCTTGAGAGAGGGAAAAAGAAAATTAAAGAAAACCTGATTTTATATACGAAATAAAGGCTAGCAGAATTATTACGATATGTATAAAAAAGTCTGTAAACGGTCAAAATGCTTGACATCACGGCGATTTCACTCGTGTACGTGTTCTTGACGTAATATTCGCCGTCATATCTAAACTTTTTGATTTTCCATTCAGCATCGACGGTGTCACACATCCAAACACTTGTTCACTCATACTACCATAGCGCTTGAAAAAATATTTTTGGTTTTGAACCAAATTCTGAAAAATATAAATAAGCTTCATCAATTTCTTAATATAAGTTTTATCAATCTATTAATCAAGTCTTTTTCTTGTTATTACAATTTTTTATTAAACCTGGTCGGATATTGGGCGATATTAAAAAAGGAGGAATACTTTCTATAATCTTTTTAAAATCGTACATAACCGTCTTATTATTCGTTACTGTGTTAAGGTTATTAAAGTGTACTCCGGAAGTTGCTTTATATGGAATCTAGTGTAAACAATTAGACGATTATCACATCCCTATGTGAAAGGGAACTAGCACCAAACTTGTCACGTGATACTTTATATGAAGAAGACTTGTCACTTTAACACGGCGATGTCTTAGAAGGCACCTTTTTGACACTTTGTAACAGGTTAAATATTGACTGTCGCAGATATTGTCCCGAGTGAACCATATTAATATAATAGTTCACCTTCATATAAAGTAATATAAACAGACAGCATCAGCCCGCACAATATCCAGTCCCACGACAAGTTTTATATCAATCACCTTTCTTTTGGAGTAACTACACTTACCAGTACAGCGATGTTTCTTGTTTCCACCTATCACAATTCAGTCCATTTTATTATAATATTCTAGTGAACGGTTACAGAATTTGACCCCTTTCACACTCGGTAAGTTACTTGAGCAAGTTCCTGGCGCAACTCTTGGCTTGTAGACGTCAGCGGTAAGGTCGAGGTAAGGAAAACAAATTTTGTAAGACTTTGTTGTACTCGGCAAGTAACTTGCGCAACTAACTTGCCGAGTCTAAAAGGGGTCTTTGTGCATTCAGAACATATAATATTATTATGATATTATTTCTAGTCATATAAATGAACTTGGAGCAAATTTTTTATCCAAACTTGTACAATTACAGTTTTATATTTAAAATAGCCGAAATTGTGTCTTTTATAAGCATTGTGTCATAATAAGCTGGCAAGTGCACGGCCTAGAAAAACTTAACTGGCAACATGCTTTTGCGAGTTGTTTTTGTTTTCATTTCGTTTTTTCTTAACCTACTTACAACTACAATTAATGTTGGAAGAACTCCAATCAATTGTAGTAGGGAATGTAAGAAGAGATAAACTCACTGTTTATTGTTAATGTTTTTGTTTAAACTTTGATATTGTTACAAGTAGAACTGTTGCTTATGATTCTTATACGGTTAACAGTTTTATTTGGTTTAATATCTTTAGTTTTTCTAAAATCTTTTTGGATGAAGTTTCCTGACGATCTGGCCTAAGCAACCAGTGAAATGCGCGTAGGAACAGCTTATCCCATCAACAATAAGTTTCTGTACTTTAATCAAGAATAAAAATTGGGAATAAAGCACGAGTAACAAAATCTTTTAATATAATATAATTTTAATAAATGTTTCACCAATAAAAGCCAAATGTGGTTGATTTTGGTGTTTAAAAGATCGATAATTTAAAATCCATTTGAATTTTGTTTTATGAGTCCTTTAATTGAAAACATTCTGCAGTCACAGTAAAATATCACACAAGTCGTGTGCATGTGGTGGAACATTATACCAAGGATTTATTATATAATTACAGTGTTGCCAGTGGATTTTTCGAAAAAATACCTACACATGCTAATAAAAATCCGATTTTTCCCTACACGTTGAAATAATTTCCCCTACAAAAATCCCTACGCATTATTATCATTAAAATAGAAGAAAAAGCATTATAAAAGCAATTTTATTCGAATATGTATTTTAAAGTTTGGTAAGGTGGAGCTTTTAAGAGAAAAATATTTTCCTTGCACAACGTAGCCCGTACTTTTTTTGGGCAAACTTATAAAATTGTTAAACAATCAGCTGTGTCAAAAATAAATAAAAAGAACTGCAAGCAAGTTAACCAAAATAATTAATATAAGAAATATTTATAAAATAAACAATAGAAAATGTTGAAATATGTAAGTAAATGCTTGAATTGTAATTTTATGCACGTTAATGTGTCATTTATGTATTTATTAAAACATATTTCATATTAACGTTTTCTTTTGCATTTTTATTGTTCCCGTACTTTAGTACATTTTTGTCTATTTGAGATAATTTTTTTTACTCTCATTTTACCGAACTTTATCCAAAAAGTACGGGATCACACCTATTGAATAATAACTTATAAAAAAACTATACATACATATAAGTGTCTCGAACTTTTCAAACCACAAGCAACTTAGAAAATATATTTTAGGGGAAAATTTTTTTTCAAGCGTTAAAAAAACGTTTTTTTCAGCATTTATTTTATAAATAATACGATATGACAAAAAATCCCTACACTTTGGAGATTATGAAAAATCTGTCCGATTTTCCCTACGCTTCTATTTAAGTATCAAAAATACCTACATGTAGGGATTTTCCCCTACTTCTGGCAACACTGTATAATTATATATTAATTCTAGGTTAATATTTTTTTTTACTTGAGGGTTACACGATCAAGTTTTGCTTATCAAGTTTTAATACACTCACACTTTTTTACCAATACACTCATACTTTTAAAAATTGATGCGAACTTGCCTTTAAAATTCTCATGCCAGTGAGTGTTTCAATTTACGTTCAAGAAAACAGCTGATTTGAAGGTTAGTGAGCAAATTTTTCGTTTCTCTTTATACATTTTTTTCTTGATGGCATCTTGAAAGTAAATTGCTCAAAAATTGAATGCAGCCTACGTCACAACTATCAATTTTTGGAAATTTTGACAAACAGTATATGTAAAAGACTATCAAGAACAACTTGACCGTGTGGCTGCACTGTTATAAAAGTTCTATGTAAATAATTTCAAAATTATTTAAGGCGCCCGTACACGACATGTTTTTGTCATCTGACATGTCAAATTTCCCACTGCAAAATACATACATGTCGTGTGTTACCTTTTAAACTTTGCTTCTGTAAAAGTCAGACGCAAAGTCATCTGACAAAATTTCAATTAGAGCGTGCTCTATTTTCTTCTGACAAACCATCTGACATCAGAAAGCTATGCCGGGAAGAAACCGGCAGCGGCGTCCACTATTGACGGAATCATTAGCCGGCTGAAGTTAATTTTTTACAATACCGAGATTGTTTGATCATCTTACCATTGAATAGAATTTATGTGAATATATATATAAAAACCGTTTTATTATAAAATCCTTAATTGGTATCTTTGAATTAAAAGAAAAAAATGTTAAGATGGCTAAACTATTTTACGGCGCAAATAAAACTTTTCATGGCGGCAGCAAGCTATTTTGAAACCGAGCACTACTTTGGTTTCTGCAATAACAATGCGAAAAAAACTGAGACAATGTCAGAAGCAAATTACATGTACGTTTGTGACCGAAAATTATAAAGCTTATGTAAAACAGCGATTTTGACAGACATGCACAATTACATGTGACTTAAAAATTTGACATGTCAGATGACAAAAACATGTCGTCTATATGCTCCTTTATCAACCGACAGTTCGAATATTTCAGGAGTGCTAGCTACATGATTTATTTCTATTTATTATTAATTTATCTTTATAAGAACAGACATCAGCATTAAAATTGGTTGTGGTATATACCTAATTAAATTATTGACCGACAGTCAGAAAGTTTTACCCTTTTGTTTTTTTTTTTAGCAATTTTTACTAGCTTGAGTAAAATATCATTGTTCGTAGCAGTTTTAGTTGAACTAAAAGGGGAATTTATATTGGAGCCATGGTAAGTTATGAACCAATTATCCCAAAATTCTGCAGAGTGATTTCTAGCGTTCACAGAAAATATCAGAAGGCTGCTAAATATGCGATCTAAGGTAAATTATGAACGGTTTGTCACAAAATTGCATTAAATTTTTTTCTGGCCATATGAAGCTAAGTTGGAAGAAATTTTATCGTTATATCTATATCTGCTACGGTTTTAGGCATATTTAATTAATTTATCAGAGTGGGCTTTATATTGGCCCTAAAGTAAATTATGGACCGATCTTCACGAAATTTTATAGTGTGATTTTTAGTCCTATAAAACTGTGACGTACCAAATTTTATTCTGATAGCATTTTTAATTACGGGCTTAGGCGTACTAAACTATTTTCCGGGAGAGGGGTTTATATGGGGCCTTAGCTAAATTATGGACCGATCTTCTCGAAAGCTTATAGTGTGATTTCCAGTCGAATAAAATGAATTTTTCCAAAATCTTATATCATTCCGTGCATTGTTCCACCATTTATGCTAGTTTTTATAGCAAAATTATCAATTTTTCATAGAGGTTGTTCCACATTTTGATTCATAGCTCTGTTTCTACTAAACCGATTTTGCTGGATTTCAATTCCAAACTGCTTAGGATAACTTTAAGCAATTTGATACCAAGTTTGTTCATTTCTTTTTAGTTTTTCGGAAGTGAGCGTGTTTTCAACAGACGGACATGGCTAAATCGACTTAGAATTACGCAATGAGCCAGAGTATATATACTTTATGGGGTCTGACATGAATAATAAAAAAGTTTCACACAGAATGACAAACTGAGTATACCCTCCTCACAACTAATTGTGGTGGAGGGTAAAAAAATATTGAAAATAGTCTATAGTTCAATATTGGGCTTGCAAAAGGGCAAAATATCATTCCATTTTAATGAAATCTAACGAAAACTCTTTGTATTTTGTTGTTGGATTTAAAAAAAGAGCTACGATGTTTTGCATTTGCCCCATTTGTCAAGCCTAATACCTTATTTGTTTAGTATTACATTATGTGTATTTCTATAAAAAATTTGACTAATTTTGCTTACTGGGTTGAACCACTCCAATTATTCTCGGTTATAACTCAGGAGAGATGGCAGGAGAAGGATGGGCCTATTTTAAGACTAATGCAGAAGGTGTTGTCATGATAGGTGAAGGAAACGGTGTTTTACTTTAGCTTTCACTGCCAATGCAACGGTCTCGGGGATATTAGGATGAAGTATTTTGGGAGACCAGAATGAGCTTGCTTGGTTGACCTATCTAATGTAGGACTAAGGTTGATCTCTTTTTGTCGCAAGGAATTATAATGGTTTGAGGCAGCATTCATGTCTGGAGAATAATCTGATTAACACTGCCTTGACTCTGGTCACTGGCTTAGGGTATCACAAAGGGACTGCTGTAAGGATCCAAGTGAGCCGTCCTTAATTCATACAAACAAAAATTTGTATTTCAAATTCGATCAGATAAAAAAAGTTAAAAATATTGTTTGCTCACTCAAGTAAAAAAAAAACAAAAACACTTAAAGAAATATTCGAAACTTAAGTACTTAATTTGATTATAGCATTTGCAATACATAATTTTTATTTTCAAATCCAAATTCTTTAAAATAAAATAATACACCTCTATAAAGCCTATTTTCAGTGCAAAACAATCCCAGGTTATAATGTATAAAAACAACCCTTCTCACACTTAGAACCCAAAAAATCCAATACCAATTATTGTATTATGACATGATATGGCAACACGCTAACAGGATAAAGAAGTAAAAATGGTAGTAGTAATCTTGATGAAAAATATTAAGCTTTTACTAATGTGCAGAGAAAAAGCTTTGGGAGCTCTGCAAAGCACGAAAATTCATAATGGCGCACGAGAAAGTCAACTTATGACAGTTTTGTTCGGTAAGCATACCAGTAAAGTTGTCGTTGACGGAAGAAAAACACAAAAATAGTAAATTAAACACATCAAAGCAGAACAAAACAGAACCGAACCGAATTGCAAATAGTAACAAATATTAAAAAAAAATAAAGTGAATTGTAATTCAGAAAATAACGACACGCAAAACGACGAAAAATTCGAACAAAAACAAAAAAGTTATTAATAATAGTGTAGAATATATTTAGGCAAATTCCAATAAAAGTAAAATATTTCTTTATTTGTCTTTATTGTGTATACAAGAGTGTACGTTTGTGTATAATACGGTGTTTAAAAGAAGTGTAGGAAGAACAAAAAGCAAAAAAAAAAAAAACGAATTCTCTTTTAATTCTGCTTTTTTTTGGCAATTGTCAAAACAAAATTCCTGTCACTTTCGCTTCAACTTTGCTAAAAGATAACGAAATATAAATACGACCAGTGCTGCACACTTTAAGCTGAATAACCAATAACAAACCAAAACTCATTAAATCGTGATTTCACTTATTTTTACCGCAATATTATTTACATTTACTTATATTAATTATCAATAACAATAAAAGTTCAATAGAAATCATAAAGTAATAAACACTATAAAAATATTACAGCAATTAAAATTGTCTCAAACATTCTATAAATAAAAGCGAAAAAAGGTGAAGGCGAAATTAGCTAAAATTAAGTGCAAAAATATATAAAAACAAGTATTTCAAATAAAACATAAAAAAGCTGTAATAAAAAAAAGAAACCAAACGCGTGCAATGATTTTGACAGCATGCTCTTACCCAATAACGGGCCTGCTGTTTTTATGCACTTTTAGCATTGCTGGAGTATGGTCGGAGGATGTTAAGACTGACACTGCAACTGTAGCATTGCCACCGACTGCGGAAGGTGGCGGCAGTACCCATTCACGTCCACTGGCTGGAGGAAATGACGTCTTTACAAGTTCATTTCTGGTTCGTTTCCGTCGCAGTGTTGACAATGACTTTGCTCACAGTGTGGCCAATAAATATGGCTTTGAAAATCTAGGAGCTGTAAGTACAATACATATTTAAAAACATTTTCTGTTGCAGAAGTTTAATTTCTACTTTTGCAAACATTCTATTAAAATAAACACACGAAATTCGAATACTAAAAGGAAAAAAAATCGATATTACAGCCTAAAGTTATGCTTTTATGTTTAGCACACTAACAGTAACTCACAGTGCGAGTTAATGGGAAAAATCAATGAATTTTGTTATTGTTGCTGCTCACACGTTTACAAAAGCCTACCACAAAATCAAAATACTCAAGAGAAATCTGTTTTTATTTTTTATTTACACTAAAGAAAAAAAAAATAAACCAAGGCATACTTTTTGAGGAAAAGTAAATATTTATAAGACAAAGAAAAACAAAAGTCCAATTTCTTCGTTAAGAGTAAAAATACTCCAAGTATGCTTAAATATTTGGTATTAACTTTAGAATCTTTAGACAAGCTATTGAATATATTCTTATTTTAATTGACTTTTTCTTACTACTTCTTTAATTCTTGTGTACACATTAAAAGTGTAACAACCCCTTTAATCGAAAAGTCTTTAAGAAAAAATCCTTTATTTCTACATCATTAAAAAAATCGTCTAAAGAAAATGAATCGTCTTTTTTCAATATGTAAAGTTAGCCGACATATTCCATATGATTAATACGAAATTAAATATTCAGCAACATATTTTATTTTTAGCCTATCTTCTAGGCTCCTCGAACATGCACATAAATATAATGAACATTGTGTTTTTATTTAGGCATTTTTAATATTGTAGAAACAAAATTCGCCATAAAACTGCCAGTGGACAAATTTTATGACACATTGTAATATATGATATGAATTTATTGCTAGCTTTTGGCATTGAAATGGTCGTTGCTCTTAAAATTTGCCATTTATTTTTATGCCTACAAGTATGCAACCATATGTTAAAGATTTAAGTACAGTTGGAAAAATTTTAATGATTACAGTTTTGTACACATAAGCTACTGTTTTAATAAATCTTTATTGAAAAAATAGATAAAACATGTGATAATGTTATATTTGATTTTAGAAATTAAATTCATGTGATGCCAATTTTATAGATATTTTAATAGTTTTATGAATGTGTTGGCTATGTCGTGCACGAATCATTGATGATGAATGTTGATTCCTGCACGAAACGTAAGGGACAACTAATGCAAATCGTCGATGACATTTTCAACAAGTGTCGCGTTAATTGGCATGACACAAAGAGAGACAATGTCGCTCAGCCTGTCGTAGATGACCACATGCACGACATTGTCGTTCATATTGTCTTTGATGGCTATAAAGACGACAATGGATTCTACTTTATCGTCAACGGCTGCGTATAAGACAATGTCGAATGAAGTTACAGGAGTTACAGCTTATACGACAAGGTCGCCTATAAACCTAAACGAATAAATAAAAATAAACAATAGCACATACATATTTTTAAAATCATAGCTTAGTCTTTTGAGTCTTTGAGACTTGACTGACTGATTTTCTTCACTTTGCTTTGGTTGTTTTTTATTATTATCGTTATTTTACAGTTATTTTTATTTTTTATTAGTAACAAATAATTTTTGTTTGTTTAGAAAACAGCTTACAAGACAATTTCGCTTATATTGTCGTGCTTAGAAGTTGATAAAGGACACCTTACAAGATACTGTCGATCATGTTGTCGTGCATACTTTTTAAAAAAGGACAGCTTAGAAGACACTGTCGCTCATACTGTCGTGTATAGTTGTTGATAGAGGATACCTTACAAGAAAATGTCTATCATATTGTCGTGCTTAGAAGTTGATAAAGGACACCTTACAAGACATGTCGATCATGTTGTCGTGCATACTTTTTAAAAAAGGACATCTTAGAGGACACTGTCGCTCATACTGTCGTGTATAGTTGTTGATAGAGGATACCTTACAAGAAAGCTTTGACAAAAGACAACTTGAAAGACAATGTCGGTCATGTCGTCGTTTATTAACTTCTTTAAAAGGCAGTGCACTAGACTATGTCGAGTATTTTGTCGTCCACGACATTTTCCTTAAAATTGTCTTCCAGAAATCCTAAGTGATAGAGGACATGTCGTGCATAAATCGTTCACGACAATGTCGTCGACGGCAGTTTGGCCAACATGGCTTATATTTATACATATGTATATGTATACAACTTTTATCTATTGCAATGTAATGCAAGCTATGTGAGGCATACCCTTCAAAAAGACGTAAGCGCCATGATTGTCGATTTTCGCTTTTGAAAAAAATTGCCTGTTCTCTATCATTCGCATCATCTTAGGAAATAATTTAACAATTTAGAAGTTTTGTACAGTTTTTTATTTGTTTAAATGTTTTGTTACTTCATAGCGGGGCCTTCGTTTTTATTCGATCCAACAAATTAATTAATATTGGGGATTGTTTCATATTGAGATAATTGGCCATATTATTAGTGTCGTTATCTTATTCGAAAACCAGTAGTTTTTAAAAATTATTATTATCATTGTCATAAGCGACATAAATGCGACAAACTTTCTATGCATTTCACATTGTCGATGTCGTGAATTTAAAATATTAACGAGAGCAATTTCAAACGATTACGACAACGACTCTCGTAATTAGGCTGAATGATTCTAATCTTCTTCAGAGCAAAAAACTTATTCACAAACATGTAATAATATATAATTTAAGCATGGATCTTTACTCAATTCAGAGATAAGTTCGTAATACTGCTTTAATAGCTCATTTTTTTTAAATTTTTTTTTTTGAAAAATTACAAGATTTAAAAACACTTTGTGATAAAAAACTTAATCTGTATGTACATGCAAGATTTTACACAAAATTTTTAAAATTTTTTGAGGATTTACTAACTAAGGTTAGACACGTTAGATTTGTTTAACAATAAAATTATTAAGGTGCAATCGCATAAATGAATAGGTACCCAGCATGACAGCGAAAAAGACGTAAGCGACATTAATAGGCGTTTTCTTGGAAATATATCAAATAAACTAATGCCCAATTTTTGGGATTGATATTAAAACACATTTATTTATTTTATTTATTTATTTATTTCATCGATTTTCTAATACAACAAGACAAAAATATCTTATAAATTACAGTATTAGAATAAGACAAGTTACGTATACAAATGATAACAATGTGACAAATTATTTATATATAAAAAAAGAAAATACTAATACTTGTAAGGAAAATAATAATATATATATTAAGAAAAAATAAAAAAATAAAAGTTTAAAGTTCTATTTAAGGTACTCAAAAAGTAATCTCCTAAATTTCATTGCGTTGTCGGTGCACTGTATATAATTTGGGAGTTGATTCCAGAGACGTATGCTTGAAATAAAGAATTGACATTCAGAAAAATGAGTGCGGTGTCGCAATTGTATGATATATCTCCTCCTTCTTGATCTTGCAAATCCTAAACGCTCATACAGATGCCCTGGTTCTTTTGTGACAATGATTTTGTGAAGAAAAATTAAACTTCTCAACTTTAAAATGTTGATAAAAGAAATGCAAGTAAACCGACGAGAATATGATGATATTCTGTCAAACCTCCTTAGGCTATAAGTATAACGGACAATGTTTAAAATCGTTTTAAATACAAAATTCTTTTCTTCACTAGACACTTAAATGTAACTTAATTCACCGATGTGGTACAATTTAAATTCATTTTAAGTTTCCATTGGAAAAACTTAGCAAGGTGTTCTCAATATTAAGCCAAAGCAACAACAACAGGCAAAGCAATAGCAAACAACTGTTTTTGGAGGCCACCTTGTAAATAAATGCACTTTTTTATGATATTTTTTTTGTATGTAGTAATGCTACCATACTTTTTTCTTAATTAAATAAGACTTTTTAAACAAAACTCAAAAAATAAATCTGTATTTAAAAACGATTCAAGTTTATATGAAAATTAAGTTAATATTGATTAAAATATTATCCTGAAAATTGGGCATACATTTAATGTATAGCTAATAAACAACAGTTTTTATCAGCGTTAAAAAAACTGCAGTCAAAGAAGTAAAACTGTCATTTCTTTCACTTCTTCATTTGTCATTGACCAAAAAAAAATTTTGCTTTTACTTCTGATTGATTAAGTGTAAACAGTCGCTGTCAAACCAATATAAAAAGCGAAAAGTTGTACACAAATTTTCGTGTTTTGTTCGACAGTTTTTGGTTTCGACTGCAGTTTTTAAAACCTGGGTCTTACAAACTCAATTTCATGATAAACAAAAACTTTCCCCTGTAAAATTTGGTTTTTAGCGCTTAAGACTTATTAACGGTTGTGGCTCGATATATCGGTCATACTGATTATTGTTTAGGTAACAACATAAAAGATATTTTAATGATAAGTGGGTTATGGTTATACGTGTTTTTTACCCAGGAACGAAACCTATTGAAGTTGGCAAAATCAGTTCATGCAAAATTTAGCATCAGGATCAAATTTGGCACTAATTACTTTTGTGTAAGCATAATTCAATTTTGGGAGGACTCGTCAATTATCGACTTTATCGCCTACATATTTTTCTTTCTCGAATTAAAAAAAAAAAATTTTGTTATAATAAAATATTCGGTCCGTTATTGTTAACAATAAAATTCTACCACCATAAAAGTCCACAACTGACCATAGAAAACATATGTCTAAGACCCATTCTTGACAATAGCCTTAACCAGGAAATTTTTTTTACCGAAACAAAATATCAACCTTAACGTAAATGAATTTGCAAAATGACTTTAGATTGACATTAACTTTCAAATAAGTCTCATTCCCAAAAACTTTAAAATTCTCTAGATAAAAATGTTAGCATAGAGTCACGGTATAACCCCCCTCTAACGAAAACCACTTTAACTACTCGCAAATATCGAATAATTCCACTGACAAAACAAAATTAAGGACGAATGTGATTATGGCATTCCTACTGACAATTTTTCGTGCGTCTTTGGATTTTAAAAACAGCGTTCAGAATTTAATTAAATTTCAATATAAAGAATGTTTAATATTAAATTGTTTTAATTTTTCTCTATCTAACTCAATATTTAATCTCTTCTACCGAACTGTATCTATTTAATATTTATTTTTAACTTGAACCATTTCTAAACACAAGCCAACAGGATGAAAATATATGTGTATGTATTTATAAATGAATTTATGTGTGTGAGTGTGAGTGTTTCTGTTTTTAATCAACAATGGGTGGTATTCGCAAAAAATGAATAAAAAAAAATCTTAGGCAAGGGTATTTTAAAAAGTGCGTATGGGAAAAAATCCAGCCATGTAAAAAAAAGCTTGCTCTGTTTACCCCAAAGATAAGATTAGCTAATCCCAAAAAATCCACACTACAAAAAACTAGGGGGTGCAAGCCGATTATAATTGTAATTGTAAGAACCCTTTCAGACTCGGCAAGTTAGTTGCGCAAGTTACTTGCCGAGTGCAACAAAGTCTGTACTAGTCTGTACCAAGAGTTGCGCAAGTAACTTGCCGAGTGGGAAAGGGATCAAAAATTGCTGCAATAACGATTAAATATCCTATTTAAAGTCAAATCTTAGATCTTGAATGGTAGAAAATTATTGTAGCGTGAACTTATGACGAAAAAAACCGCTAAAATATTGAATTGTAAAAAGCTAATTACACTGTAATAGTTTTTGACCCGAAAAAAATGAACTTCGATGAATCATTTTCGAACTATTAGGGGGAGTCACCTGAGTGCGAAAGTACATTTGAAAGTGTCAGATTGGCTCCAGTTTTTGAGAAATCGGTATATATCCATTTTTCATGGATATAGCTAAAGCTACGGTCAGACTTATCAAATATTTGACGAAAAAAACGGGACCCACAACCAAACTAAAAAATCATTTCGCTTAATATCAATATTTTTTTGATTAAAATGCCACATCTTACAAAAAACTGTTTTTTGCTATGTCTAGTAGTATAATTAGTTTATTTTGTAATCTTAAGACCATTTTAAATCTCACTAACTATTAACAAAAGTAGGGGTTACGCTTATTTGATCAAATATTTAATAAGTGTGACCGTAGCTTAAGTCTGCGCTATTTAAAAAAATTTTATTCGACTGTATTAGTTTTTTTCGCCTTCCTAACTTTCTTTTACGGAATGCTTTGACTTTTTTCAAAAGTTCATGTAATTAAAACCATTAATGTCGATCAAAAGTAACGATTTTAGACCATTTTTAGCCATAGGACATTTTCGAGCACATAACTGGAAGTCATATGTTGACAACATGCTTCAATCCTTTGAAAAAATGAATGTCAACTAGGGATGCCAAACGGGAAATCCCGAATCCCGAAATCCCGGGATTTTTCGGGACTGACAAATCCCGAATACCGGGATTTATTTTTATGAATCCCGGGATTTTTCAATTTAACAACTTTTGTGTATCAAAAGTTTTTATATGTATAAAAATATTCGTTAATTTGAATTTTTATACTTTCTAATTATTCATTGTTTTATGGTCGTTTTCTCATTACGCGAATATCCTTTTCCCAACGAAAAACTGCACATTAAAGAAATTTTGTTTTCTCAATGTCTCATTTGTTTTCTATTCTGTCGCAAAGCTAACCAGCACTCATCTGCCAATTACACTATGCCACAAAAAAATTAACCTCAGAAATGAGATATTGTCTAAGCTAAATTGGTGCTGCTGAACACGAATATGGCATTTATTTATTTTTCCCATGAACCGTTTTCGAGATATACGCGAAAATCGTGTTTTTCAGCAGTTGTTTAAGGTATTTCGAAAAATCTCGAGAACAGTTTAACTGAATTGTACAAGATTTAACATTTTGAATAGATATCTCTCCCCGTGTGGGTCGGATAAAGATTTACTGAGCTACAGGACTTTAAAGTTGAAAAAAATGTGATTTTTTTAATTTTTTCCAAATTCACATTTTTAATTCGCTCCAGTAATGCAATAAAAAAAATAACATTTTTTTTTTTAACATGTATCTTAAATAATATTTTGTTTTAAACGTAGTAAGCGTAAAATTTTTAAGTTTTCTTTTTTATAAATAAAAAAATATATATATTTTAACTTTTGTTTATAAGAAAAAGTTGTAAAAGAATTGTTGTGTTAATTTTTCTTTTTTAAAAATTCAAAAATAAATAAAATTTAGTTAATTTAAAAATATGTTCTTATAATTGTTTTGTTAAGTTTTCTTTTTTAAAAATTGAGACATAAATAAATAAAGTGTTGTTGTTTTTTAAAAAAAATTTGTATATTAAAGAAACAAATTGATCCCGAAAAATCCCGGAAAATCCCGGGACCCCGAAATCCCGAAAATCCCGGGATTTCGGGATCGGGATTTCCAAAATCCCGAATCTCGGGATTTGTTAAAATCGATCCCGTTTGGCTTCCCTAATGTCAACATGTCATTAAAAATACATTTTCTTCATTACCACCAAGACTACTTCGACCGCCAATTGCCATCGGAATCAGATAAGCATGATGAACGATTTCATCAAGTTTCAGCTCAGTTAGAGCATTGGTATAGTGGAAAAAGATTAAATTCTCTTTTAGCAGACCTTTGCTGGAATTTGCAATCCGAGTTGGACGATGAAGATAAGCATGAAATGTAACGGTTATTTTTAAATTTTGAGTATTTGTTGTTAAAACAACTTATTTGAATTTTTTGAAATTTTGCGCAGACTTTAGGTATATCTATGGCTGAAAAAGGTCCAAAATCGTTACTTTTAATCGACATTAATGGTTTAAATTACGTGAAATTTTGAAAAAAAAGTTAAAACATTCCGTAAAAGAAACTTAAGAAGGCAAACAAAACTAATACAGTAGAATTAAATTTTTTTAAATAGCGCAGACTTAGCTATATCCATGAAAAATGGATATATACCGATTTCTCAAAAACTGGAGCCAATTTGACACTTCCAAATGTACTTTCGCACTCGGGGGACTCCCCCCTAATAGTTCGAAAAGGATTCATCGAAGCTAATTTTTTCGACTATCACAGTGTTATCGTTCATATAAAAAAAAAAAACCAAAATCGTTCGAAGTGATATTGAGAGAGTTAAAAAGGTTGGTTTTTATAGAGTGACACAAGGAAATATATTTTTAATATCAATGAAACGAACTTTATTGAAAGGAAAATTTTATGAAATTAATGTTTAAATATGATTTCTGCCATGCGGAAGCCACGGCTGGCGCGCAGAAGACGCAATCTGAAACACCAATTTTCAATAACTTTTCGCATTCTTACCATCATCGTTTTTGAAGACATATGGGCCAACGACACCGCCAGCGCATAAAGCGCATTAAACAGTAATTTTCTGTGGATGTAATGGTGTTTCGACAAAAGCTTGTGGATTCTCCTAACTCCAAATGCGACAATTCTGCTTATTTACGTACCCATTCAACGAAATGGGCTTCATCGAAAGATAAAATTTTGAATGGAAATTTCAAGTCAATAACAACTTGTGCTTCAGCCCATTCGCCAAATTGGCGGGGCATACGATGGTCGTTTGGCCTTAATTCCTGCACAAGTTGAATCTTGAAAGCTTTTGAGCCAAGATCCTTTCGTAAAATCTTCCATAAAGTGGAAGGACAGTTGCTGAGAACGGCGACGAATTGTTTGATTAGGATCATCTTCAATGCTTTCTTGTACAGCAGCTACAGCTTCTTCAGTACGCACTGTTCGGCGTCTCACGGGATGCACATCATCAGTAACAGTAACTGTTTTGAAAGCGATCTTTTTTTCTTTGAATTAGCCGCTCTGAAGGACGATTATGTATGTATGTATGTATATGTTATAAAATGGAAGAAGTGCACGATGAGTTTGACGAATAGAACAAATTTTTTTTTTAACAATTTCAACAATTTGCACGCGTTGCTCTGGTATAAGTCAATGTATAATGAAATTTCAAATTTCCCTATGCATGTATGTATACAAATGTTTTTAAAATAGTGGAATATTTGCGCGTCTCCATCGCCAACGCCCATCCTAAAGAAGAGCTACTGTACAAGTGTCACTGCAGATCTCAACTTTTAGTTCTATTATCGCTAGATCATACAAACAGATAAACACTGGTTTCCCAGGGTATCCCTCTAAAGCAGGACATACAGTTATTACTGAGATCGTGGTCCTTATTTGTTAGTAGTTGGACCTCTATAAGCAATTTGTTTTTATAGCTAGGCCACAAAGTCCTACTTAAGGAACAGGATGATTCATGAGTCCCCCAACTGTGTCTATAAAACTCGTGGTGAATGAGTTACAGTGAGCCAGCGAATTGCCAATAAACTGATCACCTAACTTTTATCAATATCCCGACAGTCCGTTTTGCCTGGTATCAATATTTGCATTACCCTCGAATGTATCGCTTTCTTATTTAAATATGTATATCCGATATTCTGAAGTTGACCTAGATACCGTATAGATATCCCCTAAGGCTGCCATGGCAGCTTTGCTATCAGGAAATATACATACATAGGATAAATCTTAGCCAACTATCCGCCCTTTTAGTAGAAATTTCTGTTTGCAGGCCATAAGTGCTGATTCACACACGTCAAGTTTGTCCCGTCAAGTCTTGAGCTTTTAGTAGAGAAGGGAAAACCGAACGCCATTTCTTTCCCCCTCCATCCTAAAAACCCTATAGTTAAACTAATTAATAACCACGGCACGTCTAAAAGTGCAATTTTAACCAAAACACCTGATAAGAGTGGAAAAAATATTATTTCTTCATATTGAAGTTTTATATAATAAAACTTTTTTTTTTTTGGTCCCAAGCAGATTCCTTCGAAGTTCGACTGTACATCTTTCGTAGCTGTTTTAATGAAAATTAAAAGAAGTAACTTTTGAATTTAAACAACTACTTATTAGTAATAAATAAAATTGTTCATAATATGTAATAATAACAGTTACGTCTTATGAATTTGCCGATATCTTTAAAAATTCAAAATTTTTTAGTTATTTCATATTTTAAATGTTTGTTTAATTAAATACAAACATATGTACTGTCATTAGCTGCGTTCGTTTACCCCAAAATTTGTACAAATTTGTACTGGATTTTACTGAAATGCGTTCGCGTACACAAAAATTTGTAAAATTTTCATATTACTCACCTACTGGATTTTACTGGGATTTTACTGAAAAAGTAAACGAACGCACATATTGATGATAGGTTTTTTTGTTTCAGAAAATTACACATCAAAGTAACGTAACACAAAACTTAAAAAATAACAATAAATAAAAAATGGATCGGTTATCGCATGTTTAACTTTGTCTTTGCTTGGGAGTTGCCACGCCTTCTTGGAATTTTACAAACATTTATAGCCTATGTAAAGCCTATGAGCCTATTTTTACCTATTTTCCACTCTAAATATTTAAATTTCCAAAAATCTCTTCTCTGTGGATCTATTCGTTAAGAGACTTATTCACTGTCCAAAGTTCATATCTCTAACTTCAACCGTTTGGGTTGCGCGATGATGAATCAGTCCCTCTATTTAGTCATAAATTTCATTCAACAGTTGCGCCCTTTGGGGGTGCTGCTCCCCTATCGACAAAATAAGTAGTCTATTTAATTTTTGGGGCGCACAGGATGCTTGTGTACAAATTTAATGCTCCCCCTGCACCTCCTTTTTTATTTTAAAGTTTACCATTAGAGTGGGTCCTTCAAAGCTTGAAGGCTTTTGTCTTCAGATATGCGGCATTTAATGTTTTCGTTCTATGGGATGCTGGGATGCTGTATTTTATATATTCATCTTATGGGCGAATTGCTCCCCCTGCGCCTACTCCCTTTATTTTTATTTTCAAAGGTGTAGTTCACCATGAGAGTGACTCCTACTAAGTTTGAACATTCTCACTATAACAGTACTTAAGATTTGCGATTTTTAACATTGGCGTCCTATGGGCGCCACCACTTCCCCTGCTGCTATCTTTTTTCAATTTCGGGGCTCAGAAGATCCTGCTGCAAAAAGTTCAAGAAAATGTGCAGCGGCTCTAAAGATATGCGATACTTAATATTGCCATCCTATGCCCCTATCGCGAAAATAAGTAGCCTATTTTATTTTCGGGGCTCACTGATGTTACTGCAAAAATTTCAGAAAAATCGGCTTAAGCCCTTATGACACTACATTTTTAATGCATTGTTCAAGTTTTGGTGAACAGTACAAATATAATGTAATACAAAAATTTACCAAGTGCAAAGAGTTAAGCTGTATTAAGATAAATGGCAAACTGTCAAAAATTTTACTAAAGTTATCGATAAAAAATGAAGTTACGTCAAAAAAAATGTAAAATTGTTTAACTTAAAATTGACATTTCAAGCTTGAAATATTAAAAGTGTTGCTGAATTAGCGGTTTGTGGGCAAATTCAGCGATTTACCGCTTTTTGTTTTTAGGTTTCTCATAAACAAAAAGTTGGCAACATTTAATAAAATAAACAAAACAGGGATGGCTAAGTTGTTTTAATTGTACTTTTTTGTTGATACTTTTTAAACTAAGATTTATAATACCTATTTTTGGTGTTTTTTATGAACATAAATAAAATTAATTTCAACTAAAAAACAATTAGAGTAAAAAGGTGCAATTTTTAAAGGTTGTTGGTACAATTTTAAAAATTCTCAACGCCATCCCTGAAACAAAACCATAACAAGAGAAAAAAAACTAAAAAACTTTGTTTACATTGTTTATAGTTTGCTCTTTCTAACATTTACTGTTTCTTTCTATCAATTCTATATCAATTAATGAATAAAAAATGTAGTGTCATAAGGGCTTTAGTAGTTTAGGAGTCTATAAGTCATCAAACAACCCAGTAAAAACTTCGCTTACTTTTTCTATACAACTTCTATAATTACTTTTTTCTAGATGTAGGTATGTAGGTAAAAAAAATAATAACTTAATGCGTTCATTTTGGGACATCTCTTGTAAAATTCATTGGTTCTTTCAGTAGAACTGTAAGTAGTGCTTTTAAGTTTTTCTGATTACTTAACATATTATTTTGTAGGCGAAGTTTTTACTGGGAAACATACAAATATTTTTCATTGTTATATATCTGTGGCATTTTAACAAAACATCTTAAGTCGAGATAAGATATTAGAAAAGTTAAAAAAAAACTTGGTGAAAAAAATCATTTTTATCCAATAATAAAAATTAAAGAAAAATTTCATTTGTAATACAAAATTTTAAAAACGTAAACAAAAATGTATTTTGAATGAAAATTCGTATTATTAACATAATTTTTCTTAACTTCTTAAATTTGACTTAAGATGTTTTGTCAAAATGCCACAGATATACTATATATAGATAGATTATTAATTTTAAGAAAAACTTGTTTTATTTTTGATAATCTTTTTTCTTAATTTTATTTAAATTAAAGGATTAGTTGTTTTTTTCTTTTTCTTATATGTCCTCTTTATTTTATATAAGTAAAATATTCCACCACAATTATAATTTTCTAAATTTTTCCGAAGATTAACTCTAAACAAAATTATGGATCACCATACAAAAATTTTTCCCCAGTTCCCAAAAAAAAAAAAAAAAATATAACACAAAAATGCCATATATTGAAACAAACAGCTATTTTTCTCACTTAACTGTGTCTGTAACTTTTTTTTGGCGAGTACTAGCTGTCACGTTAGGAAATTACTCGCCAACTTACAGAAAAAGTGTGTCTGTAAAATTTCTGTGAGAAAGTTTCCGCTTTGAACTGTCAAATAAACTCAGGAATAAAAATGGGGAGAGAAAAAATTTTAACACTAAAAATTAATTCAAAATGCAAAATACAAAGAATAATAATAATAATATTTTGTTCTTGGCACATTTTTTTATTGTTTAATTATTTTGCTTTTACTATTTTTATAAAATATAAGAATGTTTTCAAAGCTCGTTTGCAAATAACAAACATTTAAGTCGCACTTCACATTATTTCGTATAGCCGACGGTTGTATTTTCGCCGCCGTCGTTGAAAAATTTTCAATTTAGTAAATTTTGGTCGCCGTCAACGATATGTGTTAAGCCCTTATGACACTACATTTTTAATTCATTGTTCAAGTTTTGGTGAACAGTACAAATATAATGTAATAGAAAAATTTACCCAGTGCAAAGAGTTCAGCTGTATTAAGATAAATGGCAAACTGTCAACAATTCTAAAAAAGTTATCGATAAAAAATGAAGTTATGTCAAAAAAAATGTAAAATTGTTTAACTTAAAATTTACATTTCAAGCTTGAAATATTAAAAGTGCTGCTGAATCAGCGGTTTATGGGCAAATTCAGCGATTAACCGCTTTTTGTTTTTAGGTTTCTCATAAACAAAATGTTGGCAACATTTAATAAAATAAACAAAACAGGGATGGCTAAGTTGTTTCAATTGTACTTTTTTGTTGATACTTTTTAAACTAAGATTTATAATACCTTTTTGTTGTGTTACTTATGAAATTAAATATAATTAATTTCAACTAAAAAAATCTTTTAGTACAATTAGGGTAAAAAAGTACAATGTTTAAAGGATGTTGGTACAATTTTAAAAATTCTCAACCATCCCTGAAAGAAAACCATAACAAGAGAAAAAAAAACTAAAGAACTTTGTTTACATTTTTTATAGTTTGCTCTTTCTAACATTTACTGTTTCTTTCTATCAATTCTATATCAATTAATGAATAAAAAATGTAGTGTCATAAGGGATTTACTGGCGTTCCCATCGATAGTTTTTGAAATTAATTACAGACACACTTTTTTCTCACTTCTCGAGAAACGATGGAATATTTTGTTTCACATCTTTTCGATGCGAGAAGTTCTCACTATAGTTAAAGAACATGGGTTTTGCTAACATTTTCTCTTTTAGCAAGTAAAACATGCAATTTTAATTTAAAAAAAAGGTTTTCAACTATACTTTCTTACTTGTTTTCATGTCAAACAAATCCACTTATAAAACTCGATTCTTGTTTGTTGTGATTTAATAAAAGACTATAAAAATTTCAATTATTTACCTAAAATAACTGTAATTGAAAATAAATCTGGAATTAAAATTCCCAAATTATTTAAAATATTCCCAACAAATTTTCCAACCCCTGAATCAATTTTTAAGTTCCCATTTTCCTTATTTAATTCGTAATGTGATGCCAAATCCCCTAATCTGACAAAACTGAAATAAATAAGATAAGTAACTGTTCAGTTGTTGATGTTGTTTTTATTTTTGTTGCTGTTTTTTTTTAATATTATTATTATTTTAGGGATTTTGCTAAATTATCAACAGGTGTAGTTGGTTTTTTTCGGTTCATTAGGAAAAAGCTAAAGCATTAAATAATCGATTTTCTCATCTGACTTTGAATTGAAGCGTTTAAAATAGTTTTTTATTTTTGTCATATTGGCAAATACATACACACAATAGCTGAGTTTGCAAAAAAAAAAAAAAAAATGACCAGAATAATGAATGTATAACGAAGGGAATGAATAATGACAACGAAAAAAATTTATAATTTTACTTGTTGACAACTTTGAGACTCTCAGCAAGACGGCGAAATATTTTAACGACACTTTTATAATATAATTTGAAGCAGATGGTAGTTTTTGATGATGATGCTTAGTGATGATGTCTTTGGAATTTTGGATTATTAGAATGCGAGATATACATTCATTCATTCATTCTAAAAAGTTGACAGTAGTAGTGGCAAAGTATTGTGTAGACGGAACCGAGTACATATTTTAAGTGCTTTTAGAAGTGCCTTGTACTCAAAACTAGTTACTCAATACCTTTAGAGTTGTACTCTGTTTAAAAATACAATACTCAAAATCAAGCTAACAACAAAACACAAAAATCTTTCAAGCTTCTTTTTGAGGAATCTTCAACTAAATGCCATTCAGTATTCACATTATTATAAAAAACGAACTTAATCCAGAAAACTAGTTTTTAATTGCGATAGAATGAAATATCAATCCACTGCATGCCTTGTTCGTTTTTCCATATCATGGGCGTATGATAAGGCATTTTTGATATGATCTCTTATACCAAATATTCAGAGTTGTATAACATCTTAAGCAGCACATTTTAGGAGCCCGAGACTTATCTTAATTTCTTACGTCACGGTTAAACTGATTTGAAAAACACTGTTTCAAAATCAGAAAGTCCACCTGAAATAAAGAAACATTTTGCTTAAATTAAGCCACACATATACTTTTTAGAATAAGTCATTTTTGGCGTGGACGAGAATCATGCAAAATTTTCTTGGTTCAAGATATTTAATAAATAATTCTTTCCGTGTAATTACCAACTATACGAGTACCACATGAATTGATTTTTAAAATTTTCTAATTGGCACAAGGAAAAAGCACATTGAAATGGTTAGAATCGGTCTATAATTCCACTTCGGGCCAAAAATATTCTATTGTCCATTTTATCATTATAGCTGATTTTATTGAAATCGGTTAATATTTGACAGCAGCTACCATACAAATACCACTAACGAAAACAAACAGTTTTACATTAATGTTTCGTACACATTAGTGAACTCCGGTTATAGCGAATTTTCGGCTAAAACAAAGTTTTTTTTAAATCCTATAAATAAGACTGTATGGAAAATTATAAAAAAGCGTTAGGACAGAGTGGCCGCTTGTTGCCGAGCCTAACCGACTGACGCTTATTGCGAGAACTTGTTCATGCGAGAAACAAGTTTGAGTGTGCTTAGTGGATCCGAGAATCAGCGCTGATATTTTATCTATTATTTGTGTTTTATGTATGTTTGTATGCATTTGGGTTTGTTGCTCAATCGTCGTTGTGAAAAAACTGACATTGAGTTTTAAAATTTTTCTTAACGCATTTCTTCAATTATCATTGATTTTTTTTTTTAATTTTGTTTATAAGTTTTTTTTAATTTTTTATAATTGTTATAATTTTATTTAATTTTTATTATTTATTTGAAGTTTTATTTTTTTGTTTAATTTTTAATTTTTATTTTATATTTGAATTTTTATTTTCTTTTTAATTTTTACTTTTTCTTACATTTTTGTATTTAATTTTTTTAAATGTTTTCCAAACTAGTTGAAATCATAACAACATAACACAAACAATGTTTTCAGAGCCCACTATGACCTGTTCGCGCTTATTTGTACCAATTTTCTCGCATTGGTTCTCGCAATAAAGGCCCAACCAGAATGTGAATAACGTCATACAACGCAACTGAGCAAATATTTACATGTAAATCATATGTGTAAAACCATATCGAACTTAAGGAAACTTAATGTTAAGTTTTATAAAACTGTCATTTGCTTAATGCACTTAACATAGCGTCTTTAACTGACAATTTTTTGTCATACCAAACGTCAAAGTCTATATAAAAAAAAACTCGAAAATTTTTGTCAGCGTTTTTTTAATATGAAGTGTGACGTTTGGTATGACAAAAAATTGTCAGGTAAAGACGCTATGTCAGAGGCTTTTTGTTTTCTTTTTGACAGTAGCTTGAGTTTGTTTATGCACATCCTGGTTGGGCCTTAAGTGTCAGTCGGCTCGGCTCGGTAACAAGCGGCCAATCTGTTCGCACCCTTAGTATGTATTTTTCTGGCGTTCTTCAAGACATTGAAAGATGCGAAAGACTGTAGTGCCCAATAATTTCCATACCAAAGATGTGAGGAAAACTTTTGTATTAATTTTAACCGCAAAACAAGAGGACACTTTATAATGTTCGTTACTTTCTTAAAAATAGTTTTGAACGTTATAAAGGGTTGTGTTCGTCTACACAAACTCTAAAAAAATAGAAATCGTTTCTGGGTGTGTAAGCCATACGCTTAATAACATTTTTTTTATTTTCGAACACTGGTACCTGACTTTAACTGTTGAGTACAGTCATGAATTTTTTGACTTCATTAAAGTATGAAAAGTGATAGCAAAAAATAATAAAAAAAAATTGAAAAAGTTAACACAAACAATGACGCATTTTTCTTTTGTTGCATCACAACAATTGTTAAAAGGAAAAACACAATGCATTACAAACTTTAACTCGTAACGACATTTAAAAAAATTGTTACTAGGTACTCGTATTAATTTTAGTACGAGATTTTATTTTTATTGAATGTACAAGTAAGAGAGGGAGCTTTTATTACCAATTTATTACGTTGTATGACATTTTTATTGTATTTATGGGTTGTTAGTTATTAAAATACACTCATCGCACAAAAGTGTAAAAAAATGTGTTAAATAATTTTGTTTAATTAATTTTATGAATTTCTGGTTGATAATGTTTACAGCGTTTATATTTATATTGAAAACAAAAACAAATTTTAGTTTTTTATTATTGTTTTTAATATAAATAAGTGAAAGAAATGTTCTTGTCGACATCGTGGGCCTGGCAGTAAGAAATACAATAATATTTTACTTTTCTCTTGCCTAGACAGGGTCTTTATGATTTTTTTTAATTTAAAATTTCAGGGATAGATTTTGATACTCTTCACTAAAGGGAAAAGGGTATATGTATATAATTTTGTCATTCCGCTTATAGTATCTACAATATTGATCTTACACACTGTAAAGTGCATATGAATGTATATTTTGGGTCTTTACCAGAAGAGAAGTTTATTTGACCATGACCGTCTGTCTGTTGAATGAGGTTTTCGATGAGGTTGTTACTTAAATTTGCCACATATGCTCCATTAAAATTTCATATAAATATTCAGGTAGATTGAAGCAAATATGACTGAGATATGAGCACAATACCACGAATGCCTCTAATTTTTACCCATACGCCTTAACTTTTCGAAGTCCTCTTTTAATATAAGTACTTAATTTTTTTACTTTAATTTAAAACTAACTTAGTAGAATACTGACAATGAAATTTAATAAAATCGATCCATAAATGACCTGTTCCCATGTTCTGTAACTTTAGTGAGAACTTCTCGCATCGAAAATATGTGAAACAAAGTATTTCATCGTTTCTCGAAAAGCGAGAAAAAAGTGTGTCTGTAACTCATGTCGAAACCTATCAAAAGTGATTACGTCGTTACGTTATAAATGTCATAACATTGCACACGAAGCCGATGTGACATTGCAAGCGTTGAGAACGCCAGTAACACATATCGCTGACGGCGACCAAAAATTACTAAAATTGAAAAATTTTCAACGACGGCGGCGAAAGTACAACCGTCGGCTATACCAAATAATATAAAGTGCGACTTTAATGTTTGTTGCTTGCACACGTGCCAAGGTATATTTACACAAGGTAAACTCGTTGGCCCATATGTTTGTCAGCTGTTTACCCATAGTTGGAACCACAACTTCAAATTGCGTGTATATGAGCCAAAATTTGTACATGTGTGCGTTAAATTGTTTTTGTTTTATATGAAGACAATTTTGACAACATGGTTCCTTTTATAGAGCAAATTGTCTACACTCCCAAATGAGTCTACCTTGTGTAAATATACCTTGACACGTGCTTTGTAAAAATTGGTATTATTTTATAAAAATGTTAAAAGCAAAATAATTAAGCAATAAGAAAATGTGCCAAGAACATAATATTATTATTATTATTCTTAGCAATTTGCATTTTTAATTGTTTTTTAGTGTTAAAATTTTTTCCCGCCTCATTTTTATTCGTGAGTTTGTTTGACAGTCCAAAGCGGGAACTTTTCTCACCAAAATGTTACAGACACACTTTTTCTGTAAATTGGCGAGTAATTACCTTACGTGACAGCTTATACTATCCAAAAAAAAGTTACAGACACAGTTAAGTGAGAAAAACAGCTGTTTGTTTCAATATATGGCATTTTTTTTTTCCATTTCACACATTTCAATCGAAAAGTTTCTCGGCGCGAGAGTTACAGAACATGGGCACTGGTTATATTTATATAAATAACTATCTTTTTTAACCGAAATAATGGTCTTTGCATAGTAGCGCCCATATCATATGAGCCAGGATATCCCAAATTGGGACAATTATTTATACCCACACCACAACAGTGTAGATGGTATAATGCATTTGTGCTGATGTTTGTAGCACCTTAAATTATTGGTCATAGACCCACTTTTGGACAGCCGTCTTGTGCGCAAAAAACAGGCCTCAATTTTGGAGATAATTTGATGAAATTTGGTACAAAGGTTCTAAAGGACCAAGCCTATTGAAAATAGGGCGAATCGTTCCATAATTTCACATAGCCCCATACAAGCTTCTTTTCGGAGTCTTTGTGTTCATAAGCCATCTTTTTAAGTTGGTATTTAAATTAAATTTGGTCCACACTTATTGTATTGCAAATAAAATCATCTCACCAAATTTTATAGAAATCGGTCCATAGTTCCCATACAAATACTACTCCCGAGAAAAGCTTTTGATGCCATTACTTCCTTATTAATGTTCGTATTTACATAAAAATTGGCGATAGTGACTTTTTCGATAGCTACTATGTCAGGACAAAATGTTTTGCTGGTGGGTCCAAAGTTAACCATAGGTTTCATATAAGCCCCCTTCCTAGAAGCACTTAAAGGCAAACAAATTTCATATAGATGAAGATATCTAAATAATATTCGGCACAAAGAACTTTTATATGAATCTTAAGCTCAATTACATAATTTTGTTAGGCGGGTCCATGATTACCCATGGGTCTCAGATAGGGTTCACTTGAAAATTTTTTTCTTATATACTGTGGTGTAGGGTCTCATATGGCAGGGCTTGACCGACTTTATTTTCTTACTTGTTGAAATCATTTCAATCGGTCTACTGTTTTACCTGGCCGCAATACAAGTTTCCTACCGGGTTAAGGGTTTTAGTGCGATAGGACCCATACAAATATTCTCAATGTATGTAATTTGTGTGATTTTCAAAATCAGCGAAGTCGACCTATTTGTTTGGCCTTAAAAATCAGCCAAATCAACCTGTTATATTTCTTAGCGCGCAAACAAATATTCTACTGGAAAAAGAATTTTTGGAGTGCCCATGCCTTATAGGCTAGGGAACAAAACGCTTTTTAATACAAATCACACTTTATATTGGACGTACTCTCTTAAGTTTCGTTTTTTGCCTAACTTTAACATTGTTTTAAGACTTTTTAGTGTCCCTAATTAGCCTAGTAGTGAGCTAGCTTATCGGTGCGAGGATCTTGAGTTTGATTTTCGGCACAGACTCTGGTCTGCTTCACTACAACGAGCTAAAGATCTAAGCAATAGAAGCTCGGTTAATTATGTTAGAATATAATTTGTAATTGTTTTTGTAACTCTTAGTAAATAAATAAATATTTAAGAAATTTTAGCTTTAAATTTGTTCTTAAACTGCTACGGCTGATCCACTTTTACTTTTATATGTATTATTTTAAAAATTGACTTAATGCACTTCCTGTTTAATTCCAAAAGCAATCAATATCCTTTCAAAACACATGTACTCGATGCACAACTCTCGCAATCTGTCCATCAAAGTTTTTTTAAAGTACCATTAAACGCACACACGCGTATACTTTTGTAAAAAAGTAGTAACAAGACAAATATGTCATGTAAATCAAGTACATGTGCAGATAAATTCATGCATTTTTTTGCTGAAACCGGATGTTGGGTATTTTTGTTGCTGATTGTAATTTTGCAAAGTTTGTTTCTATTTAATGTGTAACGTGTGATGTGGGCAGATAAAAGCCACACACACAGATTTTTTGCATTTTTTTACTGCAACATTCATCGTTTGCCATAATAACAAAAACAACAACAACAACAGCACTGTCAACTACTTAAAGCAACTGGCTTTTGAATTACGGGGAAAAAATGTTGAATAAACGAATAAATGGAATGAACGACTCTCAGTGGCAACGAAAGTATTCATCGTTAAACCAGGATTTTTGTTTTTGTCTTCATTCGTTAGTGTGCATTTCTCATTAGGTTGAACGAATGATGTATTAAAAAACGAGTCGAAAATGGCTGTTATTGGTTTGCTTGGTGTTGGTTGCCATGAGGGTTGACTTAATGATCGAGGGAGTCAGTGTGTTTCAAGAAAACATTTTTAATGCAAACATGACACTGTTGTATCTTTGTTGCTTTTACATTTTATGGTCTTTATTACATATTAATATTTTTTTTTTTGCTTTTTATTATTTCGAGCTGACTAAATAAGATGAAAGCAAATCAAATTTAATTGTTCTGGTGTATGAAGAGTTTTTTTTTTAAACTTAGAATTCAGCCAGCAGGGACCATTTTTGCAAATTTGTTTTTAAGTGAAAAATAATATTTATATTTCTTATGGATTTTTAATAACTCACTTAAGTCGAGAAAAGATAACAAAAAAGTTTTAAAAAAAAACTCGGCAAAAAATGATTTTTATAATATACTAATGGTGTTTTCTTTTCTACAAAAAATGTCACATTTTATTTAAAAAAATGCAAATCTTTTAGATGTTTTATTCTAAAAATATTCACCCTTAAATGTCATAAGGCCATGTCAGATAAAACTTCATCGCTTTGCGTGACACATCTAACTTTGACAGAAAAGCGTAACGCAAAAGGTGTATATCACAATCAAAACTTTGACAACACTCACACATTGTGTTAAAAAGAAAATAAATAAAAAAAATTATACTAGCAGATTGTCATAGCGCGCAAAAAGATGAGAGTTGCCTAACTTTTCGTTTCGCTTTGCGTTAAAAGTTCTTTATGTGACATGTTTCGTATAAGTATGAATATTTCATCTTAGGTGTCAAAGCGAATCTCTTACGCAACGCGAAGCAAAAGTTTTATCTGACATGGCCTTAAGGCATTGCACTTTACGCCCCGTATAAATCGAGAGTGTTGAAAATTCCCTGTAAAAAGATGGCTTCTGTTTATATATAGGGTTACCAGACGAAGTTGGGAAAAAATCGCCTCTAATCAGGACAATACAAATTTTAAGTGTTAATAGTAATATTTTTATTATTTTATAGTAAAAACAAAAGAAAGAATTAAATTGTTAATGGTAGGTTGTCAGTGATATAAAATTTAAATGGATTCGGTGTTATAAAATTGTTTTTGAAAAAAAAAACGTCAAATCAAGAAATCGTAAAAACTTGGTGTTAATAAATTGGCAATCTGGCAAAGGTATTTTCTTGTTTACATATTTTATGAAAAACAAACTAAAAAAAATTGGAATTTGGGGATTCATTTTGTTCATTTATTTATTTATTTAATATCAATCTATTAAGAAATTTGGGTTTATGTATATTTTTTTTTATATTTTGAAGAACATACTTTTTGATTTTTTTCTATATTGAAGAACAAACTTTTTGTCAGCTGTTAAAAACAGGGTGATCCAATTTTGTGTTTTGTTCTCGTCAAATAAAAAATTGCATTATTACATGTCTGTGGTTTTCACGAATAATCGCGTAAGTCGGTTTTTACCGAAATTGAGATAATGATGTCAAAGTGATACATTTTGCATTAGGTTTTTATAAGTATTAAGCTTTTTAGAATATAATGTAGTATTATTAATTTTTTTCTGCTAAAAACAACTTAAGTTAACTGTTTAATAAAATATTTTGCTATTATAACGATTTATGTCGACATACATCGCCAAAAATTGTAAAATTGCTGAATATGTTTCCAAATAAAAAGCATATGTGATGTTATGTTGTTATTCGTGCAAAAAATATGAAAGTATTTTTTGAAAATTTTTCTATTAATAACAACTTATATGTACATGTGCGTTTATTGTTGACTTCTTTAGTTGCAACAACAGCAGATGAGCGGTTGTTTGTAATTTTAAGTCCATACGTTGTGCTATAAGTATCAAAAACTCTGAATATGTCGCCAACTTGTGTGCTAAAAATAACAACGTAAGTCGTCATGTGTGATTAAAATGATAACATTTATTTTCACAAAAAAGAACTTATGTGGAGATATGATGTTATATTGCACACACTTAATGAGTCAATCAAACATATGCATTTTTAATCCTTTTACAGATTGTGATCCTGTGAGGATTTTTTCATGAAAACTATGTATAATACGTAGAAAGTCACTGTTAAGAGGATAGTAAAGAAAAAAGTTTAAAAAAGCATCTACAGAAGCCGCAATTGAAAAAAATAATTGTTTTTGCTCTCCTGAAAAGTTTGGTTTTATAACTTACGCGATTATTCGTGAAATCCACAGATGTTAGGCAAGACATTTTATACATGCACCTTTTAAAATGTGGTATTTTTTTGTAGAAAAGAAAACACCATAAATTAAAATAAAATTAAAGAAACATTTAGTTTATAATACAGAATTTTAAACCAAAATGTTTTTTTTAATGCAAATTCGTATGATTAACAACGTTTTTCTTAACTTCTTAAATTTGACCTAAGATATTTTGTCAAAATGCCACCGATATATTTATACATTGGGTCACTTTGAAAGATTCAATTTCAATAAAAAAAAACTTTCTTCTTGGAGGCAATTTGTGTTGTTGTGTCGATCCATATGGAACTCTTCGGAATTAAATGTGTTCCTTATTCATAACTAATAACATATAAAGTAGGTTGCAAATCGTTTAATTTTGATGAGAAAATCATCAAAATTTTTAAATTTTTTTACCTTAATCGTCATTGTAAAATAAAACTTTAACTTTTAAATTTTTTATAATTCTTAGTTTTCGTTTCTAGTAAAATTAAATATGTTTACAAAAATGTTCTTTAAATCGAGTAAAATTAAAAATTATGGATATTTTAAGCTTATTTTTTAAATAACCATAATTTTGAGTAGTTCTGTTAAAGATAAATTGAATTTCAAGTATGAAGTAAAAGGGAGTATTTTAAACAATTTTCAAAACAGGATAGTGTTCAAAATTAGTTCGAATATAATTTCAGAACATGGCTTTACATAAGGGTGCGCTTTAACTGTAAACTTGCGAAATTGTACCGTAACTTCCCACTAGAAATGTTCTTTCCATAGTAAAATATGCGTTGCAAAAAATTAGGCTGGTTACATATCAGGAAGGCGTGGCTGTGTACAAATGAAATTCTGACTGAAAATAATGACTTGGGGAAACTGTTTGAGTTCTTAAATACTAAATTTAATTTCGACTTTCTCATTTTCCTGTATTTATTTAGTCACTTTAAAAATCAAAAAGTGGATTTCATTATTTTTTTTTTCATCCTTTTATTTGAGTTCTTGTTATTTTCCTTTAAGAAATATTTGTGAGTTATCTACTTTAACTGCCGAATAAACTAATATTTTCAATTTTAAATTGTTAACATTTCTATTCAGTTTTTTTTGTTGTTATAAATATTTAAGCATTTTTTTCATTAATTTGTAACTTTCAATCATTGTGGAATTAATGTTTGTTATCAAAGAAATGTCAAGCACTACCCTTCATCTATTTAAGTTCTGACGTACATTTACAAGTTTAAAGGATAAGGAATTTTAATGAAACGTAATTGAAAAATTGCCTTTATTTTAGAAAGCATTCGAAATTGATGAATTTTTTTTGCAATAAAAATTAAGAAAAAATGTATAAAGTGTGTATTTGATAGAATTTTGATTTAGAGTTTAGTCTCTAATTAATAATACTCGAAATAAATATATTTTTATGTATGTTAATATTGGTAAATAAAGTTGAGGATTACAAAGAATGCTAGAATAGTAAAAGTATTATATTCGGCTGAGGCTAGGGATGCAAACAATACATCGATGTTTAGAAAACATCGATGAATCGTTCATAAACGTCGATATTAAAATCGAAGTTTTTATGGACGATGCATCGACGTTTTTAAGGACGATACATCGACGTCAAAACTAAAAACATCGCATCGTACATTCAATCGGTTCGCGCTTGTTTTTTAATTTTATACCCTCTACCACCTGTAGTGGTGAAAGAGGATATACTAACTTTGTCATTCCGTATGAAAAAATTTTGATATTCATTAGACCCCATAAAGTATGTATATTCTGGGCCCTTGAATAATTCTTAGTCGATTTAGCCATTTCCGTCTGTTGCAAACACGCTCATTTTCGAAACATAAAATACAAAAATTGGCGTTAAACATCTTTAAGATCTGTTTTTTAGTTTAAAATACAAAATTTTTCGCAAGTTAAGTTCCCTATATAAAGGCTAGCAAAATCTGACATTTGAAAATTGGAAAATAGGATTATAATATAAGTTATTTTAGAGGTTATATTTGTTCCCTAAATATCCAATCTTAGCGAATTATCTATGACGTAAGTAATTTCCAATATATACGTAATTTTGTTTGCTCGTTTCAGTACGTCTTTGTTAAGTTTTTGCTTTTTTAAAGTCGCAGTATTTTTCGAAATTGAAATAATATTAAGCTTAGATTTTTTATTACATTAATTGCGTCTGGTGGATTAGTTTTGGCGAATTTTATCAAAATCAGAGATTTAACAGAATAGCCGCATATTTTTTCTCCTACAAATTAAGAATTTTCTACGTCACTTCTGCACACTGTCAGATTTTAGTTAAAAAATTCATAGCATAAGAAGAGTCACAGAAGATTTAATTATTTTTTTTTTCTGATTCTACGTATGTGCGAGCTTACGACTATTCTAGTAAATTTCAAATTGTTGCTGTGACTTTTCTTCGATATAAATACGACAGGACATAAAAAGTACGAGAAAAAGTTTAAAACTTACTGATATTTTGCAAGCATTTTTCCAACATGTCAAGAAATCTTTTAAAATTTCCCTAGGAAATTTTTCATAGCTCGTTCAGAGTTCTCAGACACTTAGGCATGGATTTCAGAATTTCCACAGGCAAAGGGGTGTGGTGAGCATTATTGCCAACTACTCATATTATTTAAGGCAATTTTGCTGGGTGATACATATTAAATCATTTAATGATGAAAAAACTAAAACATCGATAGATTGTTTCTGTTATCGATGTTTTAAAACATCAATGTTTATCGTGGAAACATCGATGTTTTCAAACTGAATATTTATGCTATGTTCATACGACGATATAAACCACTCGTTTCGCTCTCTAAAACTAGTTTGCCAAACATGCTGTTCATACGATTCATTCTTGTTTCATTTTGACATTTTTGTGTGTGTTGTTAGTGTGATTTTTTTTAAATAGATAAAAAAGTAAATAAAACTTTAAAATATATTATTTAATTCTTTTATTAATATTATTATGTTATGATTATCACTTTATTTTATTAAACATCAATTTTTATTTTGTTATTTTCTTTGTTTTGATTTTTTTTGAGAGCTAGTTCAGATAAACTAACGATAAATGTTATCAAAATTGGAGATGATAGTACATTTTTCCTGTTTCGCAGCCTGTTTCAAAATGAAACGACCTGTTTCGCTCACAAAATTTTGTATGGGGAAACAAGTCGTTTCAATCATGTTTGGGGCGCAAAACAGGAATAAGAGAGCGAAACACGAATATTGCTGTCCATGTGAACATGGTATTAATACTCTTCAACAAGTGTAAAAATATTTTAGGTGTGGGCTTTTATAATAACTGACCTCAAAACATTATGGCCCCTATTACGGTTTACAACTCAACTCAACTCAAACGCACTTATGCAATACGTTTACAACCACAACGAATTATAGGTCCTTATTACGGTTTACAACTCTTAATTTTTGTATTAATTTTGTATTATGTAAACCATATGTAAACCATAATACAAAAATTAAGAAATTCTCGGTTGAGTTGTAAACCGTAATAAGGACCTATAATTCGTTGTGGTTTTAAACGTATTGCATAAGTGCGGTTTTTAATGGGTGCTATGGCATAATAAAGAAATAAAGTAGAAGAAATAAAGTAGAATGATTTTTGGTATTCGTTACCAGGGAGATCGAAAAATCGACTTTTTACAAAACCCAGATTTCGGCTATTCCGAATAATTGCTTTCTAAAAAAAATTGGTTTTCGGTTAAGCATTTAAAAACTAACCGGTTAATCGGTTTTATTCAAATAAACAAAACAAAAAAAAAAAATATATATATATATATAAATACATATGCATGTATCTATTGTTTCAAGGGCACAAACAAGGCATTGTAGTGATGCTGGGTACAGACAGTGCAATCTACATGCAATCTCAAAATAGCAATACGTTTTGATGTTGATGCAATCTGGAAGAATTAAAAATGAATGAAAATTAATTTAATTTGCTAGATTGCGTTAATGAATTGCATAGTGTGTACCCAGCTGAGAAACTTTTAGCAACTGCTTTTTTATTTTGATTATCTAAAGGGTGGTTCAGCTAAAACGCACGATGTTTATTGTAAATAAAATAAAAACTTTTCAGAGATATATCTTAATATTTTTTATTATGATGAAAGGATCTATGGCAATTATCGGAGAAACAAAATATCGGTCAAATGCTCGTTACGGCTTCAGTGGCATACCTCTATCCGATGGTCCATATTTTCAATGACTCTGAGACATAATTGAGGTTCAATGTCGTTAATGTGCCGAATTATCTCAGCCGTTAGCTCTTACATTGTTTTTAGCTTATTCACGTACACTTTTTCTTTTAAATATCCTTAAAGAAAGAAGTCCAACGGTGTCAACTCACATGCTCGTAGCGGCCAATTAACATCTCCGAGACGTGACATAACACTGCCATTGAACTTTTCACGCAAAAGAGCCACTGTTTCGTTGGCTCTGTGGCAACTACATAACGTCCAGGTCTATATCCTCAATTTCTGGCCTCATGAAGTCCGTTTTAATCTCGCGATAGCGAACACCATTCACGGTAACTGCATGGCCAACCTTATTTTAGAAGTAGTAGGTCCCGATGACGCCGCCATGCAAAACGAACTGGGCGAACATGCACAGGTGTTTTGACATTTCCTACAGTACCGGTTTGATGAAATTTGCGCACAACTCTCCCGATTGTGGACACATTTGGTCGATTATGCTGACCAAAAAAATCATGCATTTAACTGCCATTTTTGTAAAAGGCTTCAACTATCTTAACGCGCTGCTTAATTGTGTACCTCTCACTGGTTGAATTAGGCAAAAAACTTGACGTTTAGGTGTGACTTACAATTAAAATCGAGCATTATAGTTGGACCAACCTTTATTAAATTTTAAAGCTTTGATGAAAGTTTGACACTAACGTCTTGTTAACTTGCTTAATTTCAGTTTTTAGCAGGAACATAGACGGGGTGTAAACGATTTACAGTGAATCTCATAATTATTTTGCATATAAGAAAAATAAACTTTTTAGAAAAAACTTGACATCCATTTATTTATTATATTAAACAGGAATTTCTTTTTAATAACGTGTTAGGAGAAAGACAAAAAATTAAATTATTAAAAAAATTTAACATCTTAATTATTATAGTCTTTATACGAGATTTTATAAGAATATAGTACAGTTTTAAGTAAAAAGATTTTGTTATTCGTTCTTAGTTCCCAGTTTTAATTCTTGATAAAAACACTTGAAATTTATTGTTGATGGGATAAGCTATTCCTATGCGCATTTCACTGGTTGCTTAGGCCTGATCATCAGGAAACTTCATCCAAAAAGATTTTAGAAAAACTAAAGATATTAAACCAAATAAAACTGTTAAGCGTATAAGAATCATAAGCAACAGTTCTACTTGTAACAATATCAAAGTTTAAACAAAAACATCAACAATAAACAGTGAGTTTTTCTCTTCTTACATTCCCCACTACAATTGATTGGAATTCTTCCAACATTAATTGTAGTTGTAAGTAGGTTAAGAAAAAACAAAATGCATAAAAACAACTTGCAAAAGCATGTTGCCAGGTAGTTTTTTCAGGCCGTGCACTTGCCAGTTTATTATCAAAAGTAATTTTTGGGAATACAAAATTTTAAAAATTTCGAGGTTCTTTTGCACGGTTAACTATACTTTCTATTGTTTGACGACACCTCTCAAACATTTGCGATGTAAAAAAAACTGTTTTACCTTGGTCATGAAGGTGCAAGATGATTTTCCTCTCGGTAAAACTTTGTTCCTTTCCGTTCGGCATTTTAATTAGATAAATAGTAGCAAAATACCTTGAAAATATTATCTTACTCCAACGAAAATATGATTGAAATGTATAAACGAAGCAAGCCCATATAAAATGTAAAAATTTGTGACAATATTTATTTATCTTTTTATTTAATTGTTTGCAAGGATACGATGATTTTTCTTAAAAAGCAAAATACTTTTGTGAGTATTAATTACACTGGTTTACAGCCAAAAAATACCAAGAAAACCACATGCCTAGATAAGTTAATTGGGACCTCCTGAACACGAAAAACGCTGTAATTTTTTTTTCTAAGTACCGTTTTTAGATAACGGTACTTTTGTATTTTTCGGTTAAACCCTTGTGGAGCCCAACCGATAAGTCCGATCGAGATAAATAGCATATCGTTGGAAAGGCAATTGAATGCCTTTTCAGTTGGGCTCCACCAAAAAACAAAAAAGTACCGTTATTAAAAAATTATTATGAGAGTCACTGAGATTTTGCTCAAAAATGTTGTAAAATTTGTATTGCAAATTATTAAAAAAAAATATAAATGTGGCAGAGTAGAAATAAATTTAAATTTCCAGCACCTGTTCTAGTGGAAAATATGTATGTTCGTTGGCAACCGAAACGGTATTTAAGCGGTATCAATATTAATAACGGCATCGGTTGCCAACTTTGGTTTTTAGCCAAATTAATAATGACTTATCACAACTTTGTATGTTTGTTACTATAATCTTATTTTATGACTGTGAATTTTAAACGACTGCCAAACGAGGAAACTTTTAGGAAAAAGTTTATGCGTGCTTACAAATTTAAACCATTCCAAAACTTTATCATGTCCTCAATATTTTGTGTGTGTTTTTTTTAAGTAATAAATTTTTTCGTTGTAATCTTATACGATTACTTAACCATTTTGGGATTAATCAAATATTAAATTATTGTTTTTAACAAATAAGTTTCATGTTATGTGCTAGTGAGAACTTTTGAACATTGTTTTTTATTTAATTTTATTCTTATGGAAAGATAAAATTGTTACTATAAAGCAAGAAATATGACCATAGTAAGATGTACCTTAGAGACTCATAGAATTTTATTAATTAAATTTTGCTTTTTTTTTTAAAAAAAATATTAAATAATGTTAAGAAAGAATGATAAAGAATTTTTGACTAAAGTTCTCAAATACTTTTACTTAATAAAACCTTTACCACAAGTTATAAAAATTTTAGGTATTTAAAAGATTTATTTTACAAATTTTCATAGAAAATTTGTTGTATAAACCTTTCGTAAACCTAAAATATTGCTAATGAATAAGGTCTTTAAAATATGTATCTAAAACTTCATAATGGATATATGGATATTCTGGGTCCTTGAGTAACTCCAAGTCGATTATGCTATGCCATGTTTGTTTGTTCGTCTTTTGAAATCATGCTTACTTCCGAAAGTCTTGACAGAAAAGAATAGTTTCAATCGGATTGTTTATAGTTCTTCTCCTAAGTTTAGGATCAGACAGAGCTATGTTAGCTGCGCGACTTTTATTCAATTTTCTTTCACTAACAAATAATTTTTCAGTAATTTTCGTGTGTTTAGCTTTAATTTTCTTAAAATTTGACATTTGTTTGTCATATACATATGGGGGATTTCATGTCAAGTGACCCAATTTTGAAATCGATGTCTTCCGATTTGGATGAAATTTGCACCAAGGTTAGTCCTATTGGATAATAGTTTAGACACAAATTTTCAACAAGATCGGTCTAAAAGTTTCTGAGTTAGTGGGGGTCAAAATTTGACATTTTGGCCATACAGGTGTTCTTTCTTATCCATTTAACTTATTACCTATTAGTGTAAGCAGAATTTGTCCCAAGTAGCTTCGATAGCTATTTGATCAATATTCGGAAAAATTTTTTTTTTTGTTTTTTTAAAACTTTTTTTTTTAAATTTAAAATTTTTTTTTTAAATGTAAATTTTTTTTTTTATATTTTTTTTTATCCGGAATGTTTTTTTTTTTTTTTTTTGTTCAAAAGAAAGCTTATGTCTTACCCTTTAAGGTAGTTTTGGTCGCTTTTTGGGATGCGAGTGGCTTATGTATAAAAAAAATTATTTCTAACTCTAGACGAGGGTTTTTAAATTTTTAGCATATGCACTATTTTGAATTTTTTCCTATTTGTGTTTAAGTGTTTCTAAAGCCTAAAAAATAAAACGTTTGCAAAGAAACTAGACAAATTAACCTTTCCAACGGTATGTTACAAACCCAATTACTATTTTATACCTTCGATACTATAATGCCCACAATATGTTAATCCCAGGAATAAAATCACTTTTTTTCTGTAGAAATGTTGACAAATAATTCTTTTTTTAATTTTTCCTACATAAATTTTATTAAATTATTTATCTTTATCTTTTTATTATTATTATTAGAAATTATTATTATTATATATTAATTTAATTATTATTACAAATTAATAAAAAGAATTTAATTTGTCAACATTTCTACAGAAAAAAAGTGATTTTATTCCTGGGATTAACATATTGTGGGCATTATAGTATCGAAGGTATAAAATAATAATTGGGTTTGTAACATACCGTCGGAAAGGTTAATTTGTCTAGTTTCTTTGCAAACGTTTTATTTTTTAGGCTTTAGAAACACTTAAACACAAATAGGAAAAAATTCAAAATAGTGCATATGCTAAAAATTTAAAAACCCTCGTCTAGAGTTAGAAATAATTTTTTTTATACATAAGCCACTCGCATCCCAAAAAGCGACCAAAACTACCTTAAAGGGTAAGACATAAGCTTTCTTTTGAACAAAAAAAAAAAAAAAAAAAAACATTCCGGATAAAAAAAAATATAAAAAAAAAAATTTACATTTAAAAAAAAAATTTTAAATTTAAAAAAAAAAGTTTTAAAAAAACAAAAAAAAAAATTTTCAGAATATTGATCAAAGAGCTATCGAAGCTACTTGGGACAAATTCTGCTAACACTAATAGGTAATAAGTTAAATGGATGAGAAAGAACACTGCATATGCTAAAAATTGAAAAACCCTTGTCTAGAGTTAGAAATTATTTTTTTTTATACATAAGCCGCTCGCATCCCAAAAAGGGACCAAAACTACCTTAAAGGAAAAGACATAAGCTTTCTTTTGAACAAAAAAAAAAAAAAAAAAAACATACCCGCTAAAAAAAAAAATAAAAAAAAGTTTTAAATTTAAAAAAAAAAAATAAAAAAAATTTTTAAAAAAAACAAAAAAAATTTTTTTCAAAAGATGGATCAAATAGCTATCGAAGCTACTTGGGACAAATTTTGCTAACACCAATAGGTAATAAGTTACATGGATAAGAAAGAACACCTGTATGGCCAAAATGTCAAATTTTGACCCCCACTAACTCAGAAACTTTTAGACCGATCTTGTTGAAAATTTGTGTCTAAACTACTATCCAATAGGACTAACCTTGGTGCAAATTTCATCCAAATCGGAAGACATCGATTTCAAAATTGGGTCACTTGACATGAAATCCCCCATATATATATATATATAAAGATTCGTTCACAATATCAGCAACAAATTCGTTTTTTGTTCTATCTTATTTCTTCCCAAAGTATTTTATATATTTTCCTTTCATTTTTCAAACAAAAATATAACTTAAATTTTTTTAAAAAGTTGAGTCTCCTTCAAAATCAGCAACAATTTGCATGAAAATATAAATGACGTTTAAAATAATTTTATTTAGTTTTGAATGAAAATTTTAATAAAATATTTTAAAAAATTAAAATAAAATATTGCTGTGGGAAAAATTTGCAAACGCTTTTATAATTGAAAATACATATGTGTGGCTGCGAAAAAAAACTGTTGCTCCATTATGAACACCAGTGAAAATGTTGCTGCCTATTGTAAACGAAGCTTATGCCCCTATTGCGGTTCTCCACTTTTGTAACAGTTTGGTTGTCTTTGATAAATTCACATTGCCATTCTCAACTCAACTGGCAGTTGGCCATTCAGTTGTGTATCTGTTTGTTTCGTGGTATTGCCGTTTTCAACTTTGTAAAAGTTTGGTCGACAAAAATGTTGAATACACACAACTGCTAAAAAGTTGTTGTGTTATTGGCAGTAAAAATTTATTTTTTTTTAAATTCGGTGAAAATCGAAAACAAAATGGAGAAATCGTATGTATAAATTTTTGAAATAACTTTTTCGGTTTTTTTTTTAAATCTTTTATTAGTTTGAAAACAAAAACGAAAGCTCAATTTGAGCGGCCCGTCCAGATTATTTAGAGAAACTTAGAAATGGTTCGCGGAAAACACCAAAGTTTGGTATGATGAAAAATTCATGAGTTATGGGAAGAGTTTATAGTGGAGTTAAATAGTTTGGGACCACGACTAGAACTTCTTTTAAACACTTATAATCTTCTTAATCTGATTATAATATTCTTGGTACAGGTTTAGATACACTACAAGGCAAGTATAAAGAAAAAACTTGCCAACAATAAAAAAAAACACTCAAGCGACAGGGGGAGGGCTATCACAAGAGGTTCCATTAAATAGCCTTGAGGATACTATTTCGCAGCTCTTGTATTGCAAGTCCGGCCAATTATTTGGTATTAAAAATATTCCACCATCAAGTGAAAATTTTACTGAGTCAGTTGAACCAATAATACAACCAGCAGATTGGCCAACAGCTACCCCAACCAGAAGAAGAACTCATCAGGCACAAGAAAGTTTCGTTACTTATTAGAAGTTCTTACTTGGCACTGGGAATCATCACGAATTTGCCTTCTTGTACTTAGCGCATCTATACAAAGTTTTCCTTTAATTAAATTTTTTTTTAATCAATTATAAATACTTTTTATTCAACACAACAATTAAAAATACTTTTAGTTTAAAAAATTATTTAATTTATAAAATTTTCACTTGTCAAACGTTATATTTAAAGTTGGCAAATCGATATTTTAAGTTGACAACTTTATAGCAAACTCAACTAAAAACAGTTGGGAATCACAATACCTAAAATGAGTTTGGTTGTGCATAAGTTGCGTTGACTTCAACACGACCAAACTGAGTTGAGTGGAGAACCGCAATAGGGGCATTAATTAAATTATTCAACAATTAAATTTAAATTTGTAACAATTTTGCTTATTTTAAACAAATGTTTTCTTTTTATATCAACTAGTGTTCGCCTAATTGTCAAAATTCGACCATAAATTTTTATGTAAATGTAAAACAAACATAGTTCTTCTAAGTGTTTCTGAATTTATATGTTTCGAGCATTTATTGTTTCCGTCTTAGTGGATCGATTAGGCAAAAGACCAACCTCCGGTTCATATTTTATCTTCTACGTGAGTTAATTTAATTTTGTAAGTTAAATATAAAAAATATCAGAAAATATCAATTGAAAAACGAAAAAGTATCAAAAAGTCTCCTTTATAGATTGTCATCCACTCAGGACACAGCATATTTATTTTATGTTTCTATGTATAAAATTAACGAAAATTAATCAAAATACCAGATGTAGAACGAAAAAGGACCAAAAAGCTACCGTATTTTCCGTATTTCCCCATTTTGATACTTTTTCTCCCAATGTAGGCTCTGTTGTCAAACAAAGGCAGAAAGCGTTCTCAACTGTTTTGCCTTTGCCGATTTATATGTATATAGATTTTAAAACAACGAATAAAAAGCAATATCAATTGTTATTTTTCCCATTTTATTCCGCTCTCCATACTCTTCAGCAAGCTTGAGATTTGCGAAAATAGAATGGCTCTGTCTGACCCAGCGCTAAGAAGTTTGAGATTGAAATTCAGCACTATCGGTTCAGTAGGAAAATAGTTTTACTGCCTGTTTTTAGAACACGAGTCAAAAGTGACTCGTTTAAATAACATTTAAAACAACATTTTAAAATTTGTTTTTGTTTTAAATGTAAGTTTAAAGTTTAGGTCTAACAGGCAGTTAGACCTAAATGTGGACCAAAATGCAAAAAAAAAAAAAAAATATTTCGCATCTGTTTACACAGCGATTACTGTTCAGATCTAACATTAAACAGTTTTTCTTAATAAATTGTAACAATATATTAATATTCAAATAAACAAATTTTTACCCGCCCACAAAGATGGTGCTACATCGCAAAACTCCTATTATAATGTATATAGTATAATTTATATAAAAATTTGGCACTATAAGCCACGGCGTTAGGTCAGAACGACCAAGGTCGTAACGCCTAAAACCAAAAATGTCATAACGGCCAAATCTTGTTGTATTGCCCAAAACCCAAAAATAATAATGGCAAAATGCCCAAATGCTATGTCATATCGCCCAAATGACAAAGTTTGGGTGCTGTGACATTTTGCGCTGTAAGCGTTACGACATTTTTTCGAATAATAGGCAGATTTATTGGGTGTTGTGACATTTTCTTAAATATGAATTTTTTAAGTAATTCTATTATTTTAGTGAAACTGTATAATAAAAACAGTTAGTTTACTTGAAAATTTTGAAACTTCTTTAACAAAACAATCACAATTATTTAGCCTTCACAGAGTGCGGTCGTTAGTAAAAAATTAAACATAATGCAATCGGAAAGTTTTGAGTTCGTGAGTGGAAAGCGGTGTAATTAAAAAGTAATGTATTTAACAAGTGAAAACAATTATACAAAAAAAATCATTTTTTAAAGGCAAAACATTTTATACATGTTATAAAAGGCACGTGCTGAAATTTTAGAGGATGGAACGTGTGTTAAATCACAAAAAATAGAACATACAAATCACTTCCAGCAGGAAGAGATTTACAAAGAGTTGAAAGCAGTTGAGGACATTAATAAACAATGCAGCAATCCTTCTGTTCTTTTGAGTGACGCCAATGCCTCGAGTGGTGTAAGAAAAATTTTTAAAAGAATTTGCGAGAGGTAAGTCGATTTAGAATATTACCCGGCGCGAGGAGGGGAGATTTCTGAAATGTATATATATTTTTTGTAACTGCAATAATCGGAGTGGTACCCAAAATCTAGTTTGCACTAGCATGAGACAAAGCCTTGAAAGTCTCTCGTCAAATATATTTTTAAAATCACCCCGAACTCCATTAGATGTCGTTGAATCATTCCAACACGAATTTATTTGGAAAACCTATGGTTTAACAAGGCACCAAATTAATCCTGGTCCATTTTATAAAGCGTGCATTTTCTTTTTTTGCTATATTTTTTTTATATGTATGTACATATAGAAGTAAAATAAAATTGCTGACGAATATTTCATTTTTTTTTTTACTTTTTTGCGCCTTATTACAGTTTTTCTTTTGGGCTTTATGACCTAGACTATAATTATAAAATATTTCGCCCAAATTCAATGTCATATAGCCCAAATGGCAAAACGATAAAATTCTTGGGCGTTATGACAATTTTGGTTTTGGGCGTTACGACCTTAGGCGTTTTGACCTAACGCCATAGGCCACATATAACGACCACTCTTGGATGATTCTTTAGTAGGCCTAAAACCATAATTAATTATGATATTGTGGTGAAACTTTATGAAAATGTTTCAAACGGAATTTCACACTTAAACTGAAAGAAAAATGCTTCGTAAATCTAATACATCAATTTCATTAAATTTTATGTCTTTAGTCCAATGAAAAATTTCATTACGTAAATGAAATTTTACAAACTAAATAAAGGAATTTCATTAACACTACGAAATTGAATTTCGTAATTTCGTTGCAATGTTTTTATTGGATAATTAAAAATTAATATCACTTTTAAAAGAAAAATCAACTAATTGTTACACTTTATTTTAATATATTTCTTAAAGTTTAAATGAATTAATTACTAAAACATTCAAATACTTTTAAATAAGTAAAAAAAGAAACTTTTGTAACCTCATATTTTCAATGAAAAATGTAAAGAAATCAATCAAAACAAAATAAAGTTCTCTTAGTGCCGGTTCACACACGTCAAGTTTGACTCGTCAAGTCTTGAGCTTTTAGGAGAGAAGGAAAAAGAGAATGCCATTTCTTTTCCCCTCTCTCCTAAAAGATCAAGACTTGACGAGCTAAACTTGACGTATATAACTTAATATTTTCTTGCTTAAACTGTTGTAGACATGAAAATATGTAAAAAAAATATTGATCAAATTGAAAGTTGTTGATTTGAATACACAAATTTACGTGTAGTACAAACCAGTAAACTGGAAAGAATGCTGATGAAGGTTGTTGAAAAGTTCTACTTAAAGGTAAAAAAAGGTTAGAACGAAATAAAATTATTATAACTCGATAATTTGTAATTGGAATAAAAAAAAAACGAGATAAAATTCATAACAACTCAAAACGCAAATTGAAAAAATATCTGAAATAAATAATTATTTTTGGGACTTGCTAATATGCAAGAACATATTTTTTCATTAACAAATTTAGATTTAATGATAATTTTAATCGTGCAGAGAATCGAAAACTGCTGACTGGGTATGCAATCTAAATTATCCACGCACTTTTATCAGGTAAATAAATATCTATGTCGTTGATGTTAACAATAGAAAACTTTTTATATTTTGTTTGTAGACACGTTTAAAAATTACAAATAAGAACAGAAAAAAACACTGAAAAAAACACTGAAAAAAAATTAAAGCCTATCCAGTTTTTGTCCGCCGTCTACATATGAACATTGTGATAATTTTTTTGTCTTTAGTACAGAAAATAAATACAAAGATAGACACACATACGTACCAACCCTGCAGAAGGGTAAGAGTTAATTGTCTAAATGCAACTAGTACAATTACTAGAACAAGAAGTAACGGGGTTAGAGTTTTTATATAAAAATACTAGTGGATATGAGTACCAGTACTTGATGTAGTACAAGGGCACTACTTGTAGACTGATAGATTTCTTTTTTGCCAAAACTAAAATTCAAGTACATATTTCTATTTTGATACTGCTACTTAAATTTGATTTCAAATCATTTATAAATGGCATTTTAATTATAAAAAAATGTTAAAATGCAAAATGATGATGCTAAAAGCACCGCATGTGGTCCAAGTGTACTAGTACACGTCTAGAACCAATAGTACTAGTGATGTTCAAAGCACACTCAATGCTAATTTGAGCATTAAGATTGTATAGAAAAGTTTACAGTTGAGAACTAGTACTGGTTATTTTTGTACTAGTTTGGTACTAATTAGGTACTAGTTCAATCTTCTGCAGGGAACGAACGAGTGTTGAAATAACTTTTATTTTACTTTTGTTTTCACTTTGCTTTTTTAATACGATTTTTTCGAAATAAAAAGTTTTGCAATCTTTTTTTTTCACAGCAAAAACATTATTGCACGCACACAAAACTAGATTAGTGGCAAACATAATACTCATGGATACATGAGGACGTAAGCACTCCTACTCGGAAAACTCATGATAATGACAGTGGCATAATTGTTATACCAGTGTAGAGATAATAATGTGTGTTTGTCTTTTATGAAAAAACAGGAAAAACAACTACAAACTCCTTTAAATAAGTCCATTAAAGGACACCAATTTACACAAACAAGGTTATACGTATGGTGTCTATTGTTGGTAAGGGTAAAAAGATTGGGCCTGGCAATACCTTTTATTATGCCGATTGGCTTAGAAGCACTTTCTGAGTCAATTTCAGCATGTCCATCTGGTCTGCTAGATGACTGTGTACAGATCGCAATTTAAATGATAATCTAATAAATTTTAGTATATATATATTACAAATTTTAAGGAGGAAATCGTCAAATCGTCCGCCGTTATGGTTATATTTTACATATGTATGTTATAGAACACAATAATTTACGAACGACGATATGTAATTGTGTTAATTCGTCAGTAACTTTTAATTAAATGTCACCAATTCTCTCAGATTACTAATGCCTTAATTGGCCCTCCTCTGACATTCTAGACTAATGACATTTGCTTTAGATCTTTTTGTCCCAAATTTTGTTCTGCTAGCGCTAACACTGCATCTTCAATTAATGAGCCGCTGCGCACTATCTTTTGATTCTCTCTCCAGTAGCCGTTAAATGTCTTTCGCCAGGCTATATAGTTAAACCTCGTTTAATCGAGCCTCTATTATTCGGTTACATCTATTAATCGGCATTCGGTTATTTTTATTTTTCCCTCTATTATCCGTGCTTTACCTCTACTATCCGCGCTTTAGATTAATACCTCTATTAACCGTGCTTTACATCTTTTATCCGTGCAGCATTCATATTTTTTTATTGTGTAAATCTAAATCCGGTGTTTCCCATTTTTAAGTTCATGTAAGAACATAAGAACATATGTATTTGCGTTTTTATTAATTTAGTAAGTGCAATTTGCTCTGCCAACACCTGTTGTGGAATGATGGCTCCTTCAAATAGTAAATTACCAAAAATAGCAAAAAAAGTTCTTACAATTAAAGACAAAACTAATTTGATTCATGACTACGACAAAAACATATCTTAAAAAACTATTTGGTTAGAAAAAGTACCAAAAATAAGTTAAATTTTGTTCCCTTATCAGTCTGAGTTTCAAAAAAGTACCAGAGCACATAAAATATGTTTTCAAGAAAATATTAAACCATATTCAATTTAAATTGTATTTCTTTTTGTAAGAATTTCGAAGTTTAATTGTGAATTTGTTTAGAAAAAGTACCAAAATCTGTTATAATTTGTTGCCTTATTAGCGAGAATTTCCAAAAATTACCATTTAATTTTAATTTTATTCCTATCTTTACTTTATTAAATTTAATTAGATAAAGACGTACTAAAATTAAATAAGATAAAAAAGTACTTTTATTATATGTTTACCCGATTTACCCATTAAAATACAATTATCAAAAAAGTACGAAACAGGCGTGAGCTTATTTTTTGACGGCTTTTATGGCATTTTAGAACTTCCAGAAGTTAAAAAATATTGGCTTAGAAGCAGAATAAAAATCAGCTTAGATTTATTGTCTTATTACTCCGAATTTCAAAAAGTGACCAAATAGTTTGATTTTGATTTAATTTCTATCCTTAATACTTTATAACTTAAATTATAATAAATATAATAAAAAAAAGTACTTAAATTAAATGTTTACCCGATTTACCCTTTAAAGGTAAAATCATCAAAAAGTTTTTCATGCACGTCAGCTTAATTCTTGACGACATTCGTATGCTTTTTGATTCTATATTAGGTTACAGATTTTAGACGTTTTACCCTTTCAAGCGATCGAATTTCAAAAAACCCCTTCTTAGCGCATTTGCTTATCAAAAGAGGTACCTGTGTACCGAATTTTAAGTCTCTAACCGTTTGGGCTGGACGTTGATGACGCAGTGAGCCATAATTTCTAAAATATTGTTTCTGTTACAGCCTGTAAAATCTGTGTCAAAGACTATAAAAATAAGTATGGCAAAATTTTCAAATGAATAAAATGTAGGAGAATTTGTTATTTTTAATTTCTTATTTTAAATAATTATTTTTATGAGTAAAGTTTAACTTAACTTACTCTACATCTTTTTACAATACAATAAATGAACACTTTGTTGTCAAAGTTAATCCACATTGAAACTACAATTTCATTCAGTTACGACATCACAGTTATTGAAATTAAATTTTACAATCGGATTTAAAGGCTTTCGACTCAAACAAGTTGAACGCTGTTTCAAATTGAAAGTTAGCATTATGGAATGGGCAACATTTAAAACAAAAAATGCGATTAAATACCGGGTGTCTCGGTAGGTCAGTGAGAAGTGCGACCTGTACTTGACATAAACAGACAAAAATTCAATGAGCCAGAAGGACGGACGCACATTTTTAGATCGATTCAATGGGTTTGAGTCAATCGTTTTACTAAAAGTTGGATCTAGGAACAATATAAAATAATAAAAAAAATATATAAAAAAAGTCATATCGTCCCAATATCCTAATGTTTTAAAATGGTAAATGCCATAAAATAATAACGGTCTAATTCATAAAAATTTCTTGTTTCAGCTTTAATGATTACAATAGTTATCAAACACTTTTTGTTTTTTAAACCATTAATAAAAAGTCTAATTTATAAACACTTAATAGGAGTGGATTAACAATTAAACGTTTATATTATTTTTGTATTTTTATGTTGGCAACAAAATTTAGAATGAATTTCTGTTTTTAAAAACCTAATATTTTAAATAATTGTATGTTTTTTTGTGTTTGCTTTAACAAATACTTTACCTATTTGAAAGACATTTTAAAATATAAGTGCAATGAATGGTAAAAAAGGCATTATTTGAAATAAATCTTAATAGCTTTTTATATTGGCTGACTTCCAAAACGTCAATTGCTTTGTATTAGAACAAAGTATAATGTTTCATAACGACGCAGTACAATATATATACAATGCAAACCCTTCCAAAACGTCACTGCTAAGTATTAGTAACGCATCAAAAAAGCAATCAGAGCATCGGTTTTAAAGTTGATGCTTTGTGACATTTAACATTTAATTTGCAAGCAATACAGATTTATTTTAAAAGTATTATGCATTGCATCACTTACATTTCAAAACGTTTTAATAAACAAAACACATAGTTGCATTGTTTCGGTACTTTGTACGTGTACATGGTTAAAATACAGTAGTAAAATTGTGTACGAACTTTGTATTAGTACGTTTTGGAAGTCAGACATTTTATAATTATAAAATGTTATAACGACTTTAGGTTTCAACAGAAAACATATCTCGCGTTATTTTTAATAAAAATTTTTATTTTTAATAAAAAATCTATCGAGCAGCTTATATTTAAAATTAATTCAACCATTAGTTATCGTTTTTCTAGAAAAAATTTTTATGCGTATTAATCTCTTTTATTAAAATGAATAAGAAGACAATAATGTTTAATTTTTCGTGAAATTATTAAAATTTTATTTTAACAAACATTGAAATATCATTTTATTAAACGCTTAAAGTAGGGTAAAAGGCTACAATAAATATTTCGAATTTATGAAATGCTTATTAACGATTATTAGGCTATTAAACATTTATAAATACTCTTTGTTCGACTTTTGCTTATTAATGAGTTATAAAGCTGCAATGATGCGTTTATGAATTAGACTGTAAGACTTTTTATGCTGTGCTTAATGTTTTGTCACGATTGCGCAGTAGATATCTTAATTATAGGGGGAGGCTCACAGCAATTAGATTTTTTCATGTTATTACTGTAAGATATATGACTTGAATTTCCCAATTATGGGCTACACACAAAATAACAAATATATAATAAATACATAATAATATGATAAAAAAGGCGATTAAAACAAATTATCAGAAAATGTTCAGCAAAACAATAATAATAATTATATTAAAATTGTTGTTATGGCAAAAATGGATTATGTACTTAAAATATAAGAGCTTAACCCACACCACAATTGTAGAGAAGATAATTTAATACATTGTGCTAATGTGTGCAAGCAAATATAGAACCTCGACTCGCCTTTTAGTATACCGATCGACTGAAAATCTCTTTCTGAGTGGATCTAACGGAGCTCTTCCTTTCACCCGGCTGACTGGCTGGTTATCTGTTCATGTAACCTTATGCTAGGAACACAACTGGGACGAACGACGAATTTTTGGCCGCGAATATTTGTCGCCAAAAATAAAATACATATGTGTATATGAAAAAACACACAATCATGGCGCCGGCCGAAATTCGTCATACGCGGCGACTTTGCAATAGATTTATTTCTTTTTCATACGCCGGCGAAGACGAACAAATCAGTACCAGGTGACCATGTTTGATTTTAGTTTTCAAGTATTTAAGTATATTAAGTAACTTGCTTATTATTCTGAGAAAAAAATGCTACAGTATATGCATGTAACACTTTTTCATGTTACCTATAATTACGAACAAATCAGTACCAGGTGACCATGTTTGATTTTAGTTTTCAAGTATTTAAGTATATTAAGTAACTTGCTTATTATTCTGAGAAAAAAATGCTACAGTATATGCATGTAACACTTTTTCATGTTACCTATAATTACGAACAAATCAGTACCAGGTGACCATGTTTGATTTTAGTTTTCAAGTATTTTAGTATATTAAGTAACTTGCTTATTATTCTGAGAAAAAAATGCTACAGTATATGCATGTAACACTTTTTCATGTTACCTATAATTACGAACAAATCAGTACCAGGTGACCATGTTTGATTTTAGTTTTCAAGTATTTTAGTATATTAAGTAACTTGCTTATTATTCTGAGAAAAAAATGCTACAGTATATGCATGTAACACTTTTTCATGTTACCTATAATTACGAACAAATCAGTACCAGGTGACCATGTTTGATTTTAGTTTTCAAGTATTTTAGTATATTAAGTAACTTGCTTTTTATTCTGAGAAAAAAATGCTACAGTATATGCATGTAACACTTTTTCATGTTACCTATAATTACGAACAAATCAGTACCAGGTGACCATGTTTGATTTTAGTTTTCAAGTATTTTAGTATATTAAGTAACTTGCTTATTATTCTGAGAAAAAAATGCTACAGTATATGCATGTAACACTTTTTCATGTTACCTATAATTACGAACAAATCAGTACCAGGTGACCATGTTTGATTTTAGTTTTCAAGTATTTTAGTATATTAAGTAACTTGCTTATTATTCTGAGAAAAAAATGCTACAGTATATGCATGTAACACTTTTTCATGTTACCTATAATTACGAACAAATCAGTACCAGGTGACCATGTTTGATTTTAGTTTTCAAGTATTTTAGTATATTAAGTAACTTGCTTATTATTCTGAGAAAAAAATGCTACAGTATATGCATGTAACACTTTTTCATGTTACCTATAATTACGAACAAATCAGTACCAGGTGACCATGTTTGATTTTAGTTTTCAAGTATTTTAGTATATTAAGTAACTTGCTTATTATTCTGAGAAAAAAATGCTACAGTATATGCATGTAACACTTTTTCATGTTACCTATAATTACGAACAAATCAGTACCAGGTGACCATGTTTGATTTTAGTTTCAAGTATTTTAGTATATTAAGTAACTTGCTTATTATTCTGAGAAAAAAATGCTACAGTATATGCATGTAACACTTTTTCATGTTACCTATAATTACGAACAAATCAGTACCAGGTGACCATGTTTGATTTTAGTTTTCAAGTATTTTAGTATATTAAGTAACTTGCTTATTATTCTGAGAAAAAAATGCTACAGTATATGCATGTAACACTTTTTCATGTTACCTATAATTACGAACAAATCAGTACCAGGTGACCATGTTTGATTTTAGTTTTCAAGTATTTTAGTATATTAAGTAACTTGCTTATTATTCTGAGAAAAAAATGCTACAGTATATGCATGTAACACTTTTTCATGTTACCTATAATTACGAACAAATCAGTACCAGGTGACCATGTTTGATTTTAGTTTTCAAGTATTTTAGTATATTAAGTAACTTGCTTATTATTCTGAGAAAAAAATGCTACAGTATATGCATGTAACACTTTTTCATGTTACCTATAATTACGAACAAATCAGTACCAGGTGACCATGTTTGATTTTAGTTTTCAAGTATTTTAGTATATTAAGTAACTTGCTTATTATTCTGAGAAAAAAATGCTACAGTATATGCATGTAACACTTTTTCATGTTACCTATAATTACGAACAAATCAGTACCAGGTGACCATGTTTGATTTTAGTTTTCAAGTATTTTAGTATATTAAGTAACTTGCTTATTATTCTGAGAAAAAAATGCTACAGTATATGCATGTAACACTTTTTCATGTTACCTATAATTACGAACAAATCAGTACCAGGTGACCATGTTTGATTTTAGTTTTCAAGTATTTTAGTATATTAAGTAACTTGCTTATTATTCTGAGAAAAAAATGCTACAGTATATGCATGTAACACTTTTTCATGTTACCTATAATTACTCGAAGTGTTACATGTTGTACAACTTCAATCGAACAGAATTAGCTGCCTTTATTTACAACTAATACACTTTTATTATTAATGTAGTTCATTAGCGATTTTCAAAACTATTCGACTATTTGCTGCACACTTACTTTACGGTTTGGAAACAGACATTGACATCACTTATTGCTTGAACAAATTTAAAACGATAATAAATACATAGAATTTTCCACCAATATAAAAAAACGATTTAATTCAAAATGGAGTATGCCGTCGAAGAATATTTAGATGTAGAATTCTTTTGACAAAACTTTTAAAATATTATGACAAACAAAATAAAATATTGGTTGTACAAACAAAGTAGTAAGTACCAAAGTTGTAAAACAGGGCAGTATGAACCCTTAAGTAAAAGTAAGGGTAAAACATGTAACATGTTTTGCATGTTTTTCATCAACATTTTCACAAAAGAACTTGAAAATTTTTCCCACAGTTGTATTTTTTGTACAAACGAACACAAAATGTAGAACATGTAACATTAATGCAACATTTTTCTCAGAAAAGAAATCGCCATTAATTAGTAAAGCTGTTAAGCGGCCCAAACACTTGCAATATTATTGTATATGATATTCTCTATATTATTTCCATTTTGTCCTATATTATACAATACTTCGTACAATAATTTCATTTTTTTTTAACAATAAAATGTATTATTTTTATTACCTACTAAAAAATCCTTAAAAATAAAAGTTGAGAAGAAGTCAAAAAGTTGAAATTTTAGCGCCTCGAAAATGATTTTTTTTTTATTTGTCGTAGTGGAACTTTTTTTCCTTATGCCAAAAGTTATGGCACAATATCGAATGCAAAAGGCAACCTTTCTAAATGTTTCTTAATTCTTAAAAGCTGAACTTTTAATATCGGATTTAATTTATAATTTCAAATAGTATTTAAATAATTTTGAACTAATAAAATATATTGATTAACTACTTGAAAAAAAAATTGTTTAAGTGGAATAGTTGCGTTTTGTTTTAGAACTCCTCATTTCAAATTGAACTTATTAAAATTAATTTTGCATTCCACAAATAAACCTACAAAAGTTTTAACATTTTTAATTAAAACTTCGCTGTATGCTAGGCAGGATGGCGGTGATAATGGGATCTGACTTGCCGGATATTTGCAGGTTGTGTGAGGACCTAGAGGAGTTGGAGACAGTTGAACACATTGTTTTTGTCCCAGGAATTATAACAGTAGAATGAGATGGCTAGGTAGTAGGTTCTTAGACGAATTGAGTGATGTCTCAGGCTGTGGGCTTAATAACCTCACGGGATTCGTAATGGGAATGACCTGGCTGTATAACAGGCGACTGGGTTCGGGATATGCATAGGGCAGTTTTGTTTTGCTTTTTGGTAGGATTTTTATCTTCCGCTACCTTCTCCTTTTACTCTCTTTTTCTCTGATTCTTTTCTTATTAGTAATCTATGACTAACTAAGGTATCACAATGGACCAAACTGGTCTTTGCAGTTTTTTTATTAATTTTTTTTTAGTTTGAACTTACTTTGTTAGTTCTATGGGTTTAAAATGTAGCTGAAATTATGTTCAAATAGCATTTATAATGTATGACCCTTCTCCTTTTGGGGCGTAAAATTAATCAGGATGTGATGAGAAACGATCGTTTTCAAAATGATCGTTTTAAGCAGGTGTGATGAATTTCGACAAATTTTTGAATCCATTTCTAAAGTAAAGTTTTAATTTTTTGTTCAAAATACAGTTCAATTAAAATATATAATAAAGAATTTAAAAGAATATATACAAGAAAACAGAGTAAATTTATTGGAAATCAACTTTTAAAGATACTGAAAACGACATTATCGTTTTCAAATTGTATTTTTTTCAAAATCGTTTTCCATCACGTACCCGAATATAATTATTAGGAAATGTAAATGAAACTTCTAAAATATCCTTGCTTGATAATTGTATAATTATTTTTATTTTTTTTTATATACATATATATTTTTATTTGCTTGTGTTTAAAGAACACTACAATAAAAATCCAATTACTATTTGCACAAAAAAAGAAACATTTATGATTTTTGTCATCATGAGCTTCTACCCATTTTATACTTTGATTTCCTGTTACGTCTAAATGTTCAACAAATAAAAATTATATTTGTTGATAAAAAAAGTTTTATAGTCCCTTTGGACATTAATTTTTATCTTATCAACTGGCATTTTCATGTTATCGAAAAACAAGGAAAATTACTTTCTCTCAATTGGAATAAACTTACACCTAAGCCATCTTTAACAATTTAATTTCAGAATTTTTCAAGGTCATATGTACCTAAACACACACATTTATATAAGTTCCAGTTCAGTCAAGATTGAAAAATTATCAATAAATTGTAATTCATTTCATGTTGTAAAATTTCTTTCTTCATAAAAATTATTAGCCGGATTAAAATATCAAAATTTGGATTAAAAACCATAAACAGTTCAATAGAATAACCACAATACAAATAATAATATTTATATGCAAATTTTAAAATATAAAGCACGACTTCGCTACGCTACACCGCCTAATTTTGTGAGGTTTTGGAAAAAATGCATGAGTCAAAAAACGGAGCCCCATTAACACATGACAAGTAGCCATGTTAGAACGAAATATTAAGAATGAAATAAAAGTTTGGTCATACATTTGACTCGTATTGGCGCTGCAGGAGCCAAATTTTAGAATTTCATTAAAATGCCATATTTGTCTGAAACACCCCCCAAGGGGAAGAGATAAGGGAAAGTATGTTTGTGCAGACAAGTTATTTCACTTCGCGGAACTGATTCTGTTTTAGCCATCCGGTTGATGCGACAAAGAAGTAGATAAGCAATTCCCCAAAGGGTTCTTCGACCAAACAGTTTGAGTCTGAGGTCTCCGAATTCCCGACAATGACACAGAAGATGTTCCGATGATCCCTACTCCGCAACTTTTACATAAGTCATTGTAAGGGAGCCCCAGCCTTTGGGCATGTCTTCCAATGGACCAGTGTCCAGCTATAGCAGCAATCATGTTCTTGAGGTGAATTCCGGACAGCATCAAAGCCCGCCGAGTTCTTCCTTTATCTATAATGGGCCAGATGTTTCTGGCTTCACCAAATGTAGTTTCATCAAATTACCTCCGACTGACATGAAACTTGTGTGCAATAAGCTGCTTACTCCTCGGGAGCAAAACATATCACATCGTCGGCTTAATATGCAAACTTGCTAATTCCCTTTAAGTAAATTTTACAGGAGAGACAAACAACTTTTTATATTTCAGTCGTGCAGCTTGAGAGAAAAACTAAAAATATAGTTGATCTAACACACTTCAAGGCGCAAATTGAAGAAAAACTACATTCTGCTCGACGAGGCGTGTCTTTCTCTACCACACGCCATCAAAATCTCAATTTACTTAAAAAGTGGATTTAACAGGTTTGCATTTTAAGCCGACAATGTGTGGAACCGTTCCGATTCAAGGTGGTGCTTGCATGCGCCAACGAGTCAGCCATACAGTTTCCATGTATGCCCCTGTGTCCAGGGACCTCGCTATCTTCCCCAGAGACATCCGGCATTCTTGGACAATTTGGACCTTTGAACCGCTTTACTATCGGTAATAATGTAAATTTCACCATACCGAATGTGTCTCTGCATGACATTGGTTAATAGTTCAGCAGCCTTAAAGGAATGCTCCAGTTCAACTGCTCGAAGTAAATGCTATTTAGAACCGAGACCATAGAGTGTTTTAGATCCATAAGTGAATATTTGTATGGTTTTCGCGGGAATTTGTAGGTAATCGTAGTGAGATATGTTATCCAAAATGCTTCCGGTGCCAAATTATCTCATACAGGGTTTTATCATGTTCCATGTTGTAATCCCTCCATGTTCTACTGGCCCTTAGTCTTATCGCTGTGTTCACAGATAACTTTTTCACCAAAATTTTCGGTGGTAACCAGTTCAAGATAGTTTACAATGCCTTGGGAGTGGTGGTTCTAATGGAACCTGTTTCCGTTTTTGCCACCATTCTTATTATACGTTTAAACTTTGATCGATTTTCTTTCCCTTGAGGGCCAGCTGCACCGTAGAATATAATGATTTAATGACAGAAGTAGTTGTTACAGTAATAGTCAAAAATTAAGAGCATATAAATGGCAGAAACCGCAGGAAAGATAGCAAAAATTGCAGCAATAAAAAAAGGGAAATGAAGTAGCAATAGAAGATGCAATAGAGGCAGCAAAATAAGCAGTAATACAGTAGCCTAAGAACAGGTCATAAAAAATATTTAATCGCAGTCTAATTAGGAAACACGAGTATTTAATAAACATCTGAATCTTAAAATGCTTAAGTGTCCAAATGAATTTTCTATGACATGAAAGACTTTAAAAATACTGATTTCATTGATTAAATTTGCAATATTGCCTAATTTTTAAATGCATTAAAAGCGTCATGAGAGTCTTAAATTTATCGATTTTCATTTAAAGCACCCACCCTCTCGCACTCGAGCACTTGCGAGGACTAATCACGTTCCAAATGAATTGTGTTTTTTCCAATAATTACATCTGAAAGCATTTTTGTGATTTATATTTGTTTGTGCAAAGTTCACAACAATTTATTCGCATTTAATCAAATTGAACTGATATTTCCAAATATATTTGATATTTAATTTATGTATGTATGTATATTCACGTGTTGGTACGAAATTTCTTATCATGATTTCATTTATGATAAAAAAATAAATAAAAGAAAATTACTTTGAAATTTCATGACTGCTTAATAGTTAATATGTTAATTTATATGTAATATTTTGTTCCTTTTCATATTTCCATCCCAGCCAACACAGAAATACACCTTATGTATTGCCAAACGTATTGCCTGGATGAAAAATATTATTGTGGCAATAATCGATTTCGTATTGCGGAAGATAGTTCCTTTGGGAAGAAACATGTCTCGATGACAATACGAAAGCGATACTTCTAGTTGATTAACTAGCAGTATCGCGAGATAACCTCTTATTAGCAAATAGGAAGATATCGCCAAAATATCATTGGGATGATAAAAAAGAAGATTTTGTATTTTAAAAAATTGTCATTTATGTACAAAGAAGCAAAGCTTCATATTTAAAATAAATTGATAATTGAATACGTATAAATTTCACTTAGAAATAATATAATTTATAATTAAAATAAAGTCAAATAATATGCATAAATATTTAGTTTCCACCATATTTTTGAAGAAAAAACCTACCACTTCTTAAAAAATGCATCCAGGATTGAGAAATATCTTGACTAAATCGAAAAGGAAACAGATTAACATTTAACACATTTATTTAATTTAAATATTTAACTTTTGCAGAATATTTTGGGAACTAATTTCTTAGATGTTATAATTTGATTAATTTTTATTTTTTTATTTATAACGTACATACATAGTATGTATGTATTATAATTTAATTTTTTTTCTGTTTATGTTGCTTAATTTTCTCGAAAATTATAAAAGGAAGAAAATAAAAAATTACCTTGATTATTTTGTTTTAGATGACAATTTGGGGATATTGCTAAACTATTGCCTTAGGGGATCTTCGTTTTCCGTAAAAATGTCGTCCATAAGTTTTGCAGTTGGTCTCTTGCTCAGTTCTCTAGTATCTGTGCAATATTTATTTTTATAGTAGAGATTACGCCCTTTTTATATATTTTTATACTTATGTACATAAAATATTAATATGTATATAATTTAAATTCTTTTCTGTCTTTTTCAAAAAACAATAAAAGAAGAAAAATTAAAAATTGATAATTTTCTTCTACTTGACAATTTAGGGATATTGCTAAACCTTTCCTCAGGGGATATCTTCCATTTGTTTGCAGGGGTATATGATATTTGTAGTGTATCTATGTGTGAAATATATTAATTAGTGTTGTAAAATTTCAATACTTTTGAATACTCGATATTACATTATACTTTTTAAGTATGGACTCAATACTACTCAATACTTTTACGTTGCTAAAATTAAAGAATAAAATAAGAGGATGCTTCAAAAAATATAATTCTATTTGTAAAAATTAAAGTTTATTAATTTTTAACACTTTTGATATAAATAAATATAAGACAAAAAATTAAATACTCGTAAAAAAATTGTTTAGTAATTTTTGAAGTATATTATTAGTGTATATTATACATACTTCAATATAATGTACATAATATGAAAAATTATAATTGCATTGGAACCAGTACTGCCTCTTATTTTACCGAAAAATCCCTTCTTGTTGTTTTTTTCTGTATATCTGGAGAACGGCAACCGCCAAAGTTACCAAATTAGATACAGGGAGGTAAAAATCATGTTGACAATATTATGCGTCATTTTAGTTTTCGTTTGTCATGGTTATGAAAATAAACTTTGGAAAAAGCCTTCGGAGATTAAGTACGAATACCCAGAGTGTACTTAGCTTTGTTACGAACTCCTGGTTAAGTTTGGGACGACTCTCTATATTATTATTTTTATTTTTTTTTGATATGCGTTTCTCGAGCTCATATCGCTCTATGATAAACTCAACTTTTCTGGCACTCAGTCCTACCAACTCAGCTATTGTGCGGTGGCTTTATTTTTTTTAAGACTAACACTCGCTTTTTAGGCTTGTTTTTTGTACTCATCTTAGAAAATACAACTTAGAGTGCTAAATTCGGCTGTGCCGAATCTTTTATACCCTCCGCCGACGGTAAGAATGTTTCAAGATTGGGCTTTATGTTGGGCCTATGTTAAATTATGGACCAATCATCTCAAAATTTGACAGTGTAATCGATCTCTAGTCTTTTGAAACTATGACTGACCTAATTTTTTTTAACAATAGCATTAGTCGTTACGGACTTATGCGTACTAAAGTATTTTCCGAGAGTGCCCTTTATAAGGGGCCTTGTGGTATGATTTCTTGTTATAAGAAACGAATTTGTGCAAAAGCTTATATCAATACGTGCATTCCGCTACGATTTTCTTATCTGAGTTTTTGTATCAAAATTATAAAAACAATTTTACCGCAATATTTGACAGACAGAAGGAGATAGCTAAATCGACTCCAGGAGCCAGAATATATATACTTTATGGGGTCTTAGAATATAAAAAAAGTTTTACACGAAATTACAAACTAAGTATCTATAACCACATTCACCACTAGTGGTGGAGGGTATAAAAAGGTAAAGTAATCTACCCAATATGTAATGAATGTGTTTGTGAGCTTGTATGTTTTTGGCTCCAAAAAACGAAAAAAACTTTTTAAGCCGTAAAAACAAGATAATATTGGTACGTTCTCTCTTTTCGATAAATCTGGTATACATACAGATAAAAGCCTACATTGAAATACCGACTACTTTCGGGGGCCCTTAATGGAGATAAAAGCAGATACTTTTGATACTCTTTAACTTTGGTACAGTCTCTCTTTTTTATAAACTTGGTATAGAGAAAGCATAAAGACCAGATTAAAATATAGGTTACCTTTAAAGAGGTAAAAACGGGATAAAATTGGTACTCTTTTTCTTTTCAATAAATTTTCAATAGATTCAAGCCTACATTAACATAGAGTGTACTTTCTGAAGGCCTACAATGCTTTGGTACTTTTTCTCCTTTTTTAAAAATTTGTTATAGAGATAGCATAGTAAAAACGGAAAAATTGATACTTTTGGTACTTTTTCTCTTTTTGATAATTTGACATACAGATTGCATATGGTCCAGTGGCCGGAATTTATGTTTAGACACCCCTCGCTTTTCACATTGACAGCTGCTTGTCGGTCGCTCAATAGTATCGAGTGCTCAAAACTAATACAATTGTGTTGGCGTAAAATAATAAATCTTATCATGAAGTTTTTAGAAATTTTTTAACATAAAGAAGTAAAGATGTAGAAAACTAAATAAAATTTATGTAAATTTTTTCAGGGATTAGCAAACTCTTTCCTTCTTTTTGCTTCTGCACAAAGTAAGCAGTGAGCCAAGAAAAAAGAAAAACTTAAAGAAATTTTACTTACCAAACCATGGTAAAGGGTGTTTGTATAAGATAAGGCATAGTAAAATGTAGCATTTTGTTCTTGTTCTTTTTTTACCTTACACCGATGTCAACAAAAACAATTTTATGATTTAAATTCTTTCCCATTAGTTGTGTTCAATTTGCATTTTATATTTTAAAAGTATTTAAAAGAAATATTAACTTTTTAACAAATTTTGCTTCAACTTCCTTTTAAGTCGTTAAAAAAATTTTCTATCAACAAAAAACTGAGTAAAGTCTTCTGGACTTAAAAGCGCATAAAAACGTTAAAATTTGTATCAATAACGATTATTATGCCGTTGCCGATTACATACACACATATTTTCTTTTTGTGTCTACCAGTAGCGTTCCTTCTTTTCGAACTACCAACTAATGCTTTCGAGAAATTAAGAGTCAGCAAAATCGTTTTATAAATGGCTAAGAGCAAAAATAAATTAAAAACAACAAATATTCTCAATCTTTTAGGGTTTCAGTATGACTTAGAAATTATATACTAAAAAATGGGAAAAGATTAGTAAACTTAATTTGTCAAAGAAGACAGGAAAATCGGTTTAAAAACAGAAGAGCCGAAAACATGAAATTTTTTGGAAAATTAACCATTTTCGGAAAACGGAGATGTTCTAGAAATAAATTGTGTAACCTAAATTAAAGGTTATATCCTTATAAATCGCGTTGGTATGTAAATCTGTCAAATCGATTAAAAAATTGTCCGAGTCATGAAATTTCTAGCTCTTTAAGAGAAGCAAAGTTGATTCAACGATGTACGTAAGGATCGGCCCTATGTTCCCCTGGGTGTCACGAATAACAGAAATCGGGTTCGGAATAGCCGAACATACCACTTTTACCTGTCATATTTGTCACTCTGTGGGTAAAACTTTAAATATACTAAACTCATAAATTAGAGATTGTTTTGGCCCGGCAAATTATGGCCCCAGGATATATGGAAAAAAAATGAAAATTGACCTAAAATTTTGGGGCTTTTTTTAATAACGCAATATGACCGCATTTTTTTTAATGAAAAATTACGCTAAAAAAATTAAATGAAATGTGACTCTAAAAATAAAATGAAATGTGACCCTAAATTTGGGAAAATTTTTCATTATGAAATATCACCTAAAAAAGTTAAAGTTAAAAAAAAAACGCAAAAAAAGTTATATTAAAAATTTGGGTTGCGTTCATGTTCCGAAAACTTAAAATCTCAAATTTAAAACCCCGAATTTCAAAATTCCAAATGTAAAATTCCAAATTTTTAAAAACCCTGAATTTTAATATCCTGAATAATTATAACTTTGGTATTAAAAATCGCACGATAAACATTCGGCCGTGCGCAAGGATGGCTTCGCTAACTAAAGTTTCTCTACATACTCGGTCTTCGGCTGTGCGAAAGGATTTTCTCTTCTATGGTTTATCAAATACCGGCTTCGCTAACGAAAACATCTCTGCAAAGCCAGCAAGGATTTTTTCCTCTTTTGTATAAGAATTCGGGATTTTGATACTTTCTCTAGAAATTTTTATATAAACTTTATATAAGTTTTTTGTGGTTATTTATCATTTCTTAAAATTTGCATTACATGTTAGTAAATGAAAAATAGCCCCGAGGTAAAAATTGTGATTTAATTAAGGGCCATTTTTCTTTCCTTGATGTGGGGGTTAACTTTAATTTCACTTCAAATGCAAAAGCAACCCAAAGAAAAATTAAAAAACACAAACAAAAAATTGCCTCTTAATTGCGTGTATCATGTACAATTTTGCCATTTCTTTATTTTCTTTTCGGGGCCATATTTCTTTGGGTCATTTTGCCCACAATGGTGGCTTTTTCAATGTTTATTTTGCATTCTACTATTTTAAAAATATATGTTTTTTAAGAGCCGGGTACTCAATAAACTTGTTTGTTTGTTATTTTTATCCTTCAAGTTTTTATTAAATTCAAAGTTAAAAGAGAAGTTTAAACAAAATGTAAACACATATTAAAAATGTGAGTTAGATATTTGCATAAGTGAATTACAAACAGTACTGATTCTTTAAAATTCCATCAGTTGAAAAGTTAAAAAGAAATAATTGAATGTGGGCATTTCCACAGAAAAGTTAACGTTTTGTTACGTTATGCCAGCAAGCAATTAAAATTGTTTCTTAAAGAAAAGTTTATTTTTTTTTTTTAACGATAAACCAACACTCAGGGGATGCCCCCTATATATGCAGTGCATTGTGTTGATCAGGAAAATAAGGTTTGGGAAGGAGGAAAGAGGGAATAGTGTTTGTGGACATTTGACTTGAATCTTAATAAATTATAAGTACCGGGGAAGACCTCCGCGGGAAGTTTATTCCACATACGGATAGTTCGACTGAAAAACGAATTCTCTTTATAATGCGTTGTGCGAAACACAGGACAATCGACTACAAACGGATGTGATCCACTGGATGAGCGAGTATTACGAAGAAATACTCTGGCGGGTGGAATAAGTTCACTCATCTCAGTGGAACACCTCCCATGGTAATATCGATAGAAAAGTGCCACACAACCCACATTCCGACGATGCTCCAATGAGTCAATAGAGTTGGATACCCTACTGTCTTTGATGAGCTTCACCGCCCTCCTTTGTACACGGTCCAGAAGGTTCAAAATAGACTTCGAAGCCCCTGCCCATATATGGGAGTTGTATTCCATCTTCGGTCGGATATAGGTGGTATAGATTGTAAGGAGATCGGACGAAGTGAAGTAAGTCCTGCACCGTTTTAAAAAACTTAAACACTTGAATGCCTCTTTCGACACTTTAAAAACGTGTTAATTCCAACGGACATCGCACTGTACTCTCATGCCCAGAACATCAAGAGTATTCGATTCCTCAATATCAATGCCACCCATTAATACAGATGACATAGTTGGTCCCACGGCCCGTCTGTGGGTCAACATACAACATTGGGTCTTGCGTGCATTAAATTCGACCCTATTCGCTTGACCCCACTCAGAGATTGCAGCTAGGTCCTGATTAAGCGTGTCATTCATATTCTGCCTTTTACCCCCATCCTCAACAAGGCTCGGCCTATGATCGAAGGAATATGAATGACAAATGTTGCTGTCATCCGCAAAAGAGTAGATAGGATTTGAAGTATGATCAAGAAGGTCATTAAGAAATATAAGAAATAGCGTAGGAGAAAGGACAGAACATTGCGGTACCCCTGAATTTAGCTGAAACTCGTTTGATGCAATCCCATCTATAACAACACGTATAGTGCGATCACTGAGGAAACTCGATATAAATCGAGTGAAATCATTACCGACACCAAAAGCAATAAGCTTTGACACAAGCGCACCATGCCACACCCGATCAAACGCCTTGGAAATATCTAGAGCAACCACTTTGCATTCACCAAAGCGGTGAATGGACCGACTCCAACGTTTTGAAAGAAATGCTAACAGGTCTCCTGTAGATCGGCCACCACGAAAACCATACTGTCTGTCACTGAGAAGTGAATTTGTCTCCAGATATTTCACAAGATGGTAATTAACCATGCTCTCCATCACCTTCGAGAGCGAAGAGCAAATTGCGATTGGGCGGTAATTGTCAGTGTTAGTAGCCTCACCCTTCTTGGGGATTGGCTGAACATTGGCCACCTTACAGCAAGAGGGAAAGATTCCCGTACGGTACGAAGAGCTGAAAAGGTTGGCCAATGGACGAGCTAACGTCGAACAGCATTGTTTCAATACCAGTGCTGATATGCCATCCGGCCCCGGTGACTTGTTTACGTTAAGATCCGAAAGAACCATTTTGACTGCGCGTGAACGGAAAAATATCCTGGGCATAGTACATGATACCCTTCCGACAACGGGCAGTGATTGATTGCTTTCTGACAAGAACGAATTACTTGCAAACAGTTCAGCCAAGAGGTTGGCTTTATCAATCGGGTCAGTAAATATTTGGTCGTCTTTTAAAAGCGCTGGGATAGAAGAACCAGTACTGTCCGTTACTCTTTTAACGAAGGACCAAAAGGTCTTACTGCAATAACATTTGAAATAAAAACTTGAAATTATTTCTGATCTAGGATATAAGAAATATTTGGGAATAAGAACTTAAAAAAGACTATAACCGCAGAAACCGATTTCCATGCAAATGCATGTTTTTTGTCGATAGTCTAAGAACGATGTCGACCAATTATCTTTCCGAATCATAAAATTTGCGTTAAAATGGCATAGATTTGTTTTTGCATATTGTTGCATATTTTGGTGAAAATGCGTATTTCGGTTTTAAATGCATATTTTTGCATATTTTGAAATTTTTGAGGGATTTTCTTAATGTCCATATTATAAAAAAGTTTTTATAATATGGACATTACATACATACACAAAAAAACTTTTCAAAAAACTTTTTATATAATAAACAAGTAAGAGTGCTATATTCGGCTTAGATGATGAGATAAGAACAAAAAGTTATATACATAAATAACGTTCTTTAGATAGGTATAAATAAATATTAATTGAGCCACGCCAACTTTTCATTTCGCCATGCCGAAGAATATAAAAAAAACAAAAAATTTATATATGCACCTAAGACCATTTCCTCTTTTGCCAAAGTTGATGTTTGAGATTCGTTTTATAATCTTAAAATCGTTTTTTAGAACACAAAAAATTAAATAAAAAAAAAATTAAAAAAAAATTATTTTTGAGATTCGAACTGGCAATATCATCAGTCTCAGGAGAGAACTTAGCAATTCGGCAACGAATGCTTTTACTGAAGTTGCGTTAAATTAAAATATATTGAGTCTATGAGTTTGTTTCTTTATTTGAGCGGCATATCATATACATGTATTAATGTGTATGTGGATGCGTAAAATTAAACACATTACAAATAAAATCCACCACTTGTAGTGAAGGGTATAAAAAAACAACAAAAAAAACCACATTACCAACACTGTATTACCATAGCCACTGTATGACCGTAGAAACCAAAATTGAATTGGTTTGTATGGTATGGTAATGTCACGTCTGATTGGACCTTTAAAGGAAAAAATTTGAGGCAGTCGTGGTTTTTTACTCATATCTCAGCCATTTGTGGACCGATATTGCTGAATTTCAATAGCAAACAATTCCGGACCATATGTGATATAAATGTATAATAACCTGGCCCCCATCATATATGGGGTCTTCGAAAATCCATTTCAACGGACAGACGGACATCGTTAAATCAACTTCGCTCCTCATAAGGAACCAGAATATATATACTTTATAGGGTCTAACATCAATATTATAGAAATTACAAACGGAATGAAAAACTTATATATACCCTATTCACCACCTGTGGTGAAGGGTATCATAAATTCTTTTGGAGCTTTGCCTTAAATACAAGATTTTGACAAAGATGCTTCTATTTTAAACCAATGCAGCACCTTTTATGGTTAATGGCGTTTTCTTTTCTGAGTAAAATTCTGCATTTATTCTGCCTTTTACATTTTTTTATTTTTTTTTTGAAAAACATGTGTTATTTTAAAAGTGTAAAGCGTTCTTTTCTGATAAAGTTCCCTTTAAAATTCCAAATAATTTGCAAATTACTAGCAACGCAATAAGGTTTAGAAAATTACCATTCGAATATTTTTCGTAATACTTGTTTGTTTAATTCTAACGCAAAATTATTTTATTTTTGTAATTATTTTATTTGATTATTTATTATATTTTAATTCTGTAGCTAGAATTTATATTCACTGTTTTTGCAGTTTCATTTTAAAATATTCAACTCAATTTGTTTAATTTAACTTGTCTGATTCTAATACTGTAATTTATAAGATATTCTGTCTTGTTGTATTAGAAAATCTAATTAAAAAATACAAATACAAATACAATTAAAAAAAATGCTACATGTTCAACACTCATTTTAATTAAAGGGGCAACACTAGATCAAGACGAATTGTTTTATGCTGAAATTTGTGCTCTTTTGTAAACGTAAAATATGCAACACTTCCTTAAAATTAGGGGAGCATTTAAAAATGTTGCCAAGTCACATGTTACACTTATGCAACACTTTTTTTTTAGAAAAGAAAACGCCATAAGTCTTCCAATGGGTTTAATATATTTTGTCCAAAACTGTTACTAGTTATTTGCTTGGCGCATGGGTTTTACCGCGTTGCAGAGAATTTAGTAGCCATTTCGATAATACTGCAATTTTTAATGAAATGTATTCCTAAATTCCCCTTCAACAGCAACAATTAGTAGAATTCTATTTAAAAAACTTCGAGTAATTTAGGAAAGTTAGAAGAGCTTGGTGATGCCGATGACTGTGCAATTAAAAAAGGGGAAAAATATTAAATTTAAATAGCATCAAAAGTCAATTTGCATTTGTATTTCCATTTAAAAATACATTGGTGAAACAATAACTATTTAGGAGGAATTTAGTTCACTAAATACTCAAGTCAAATTAATTGATATTGCAAAAAGTAAAATTAACAATGTTGAAGGAAGAATAGCCCGACAAATTAAAAAAATCCAAAACATTTTGCAGAAAAAAAAATTAAGGATTTCAAAAAATCAAATAAATTTCAAATATTTTTGGTCTGATCTAGAATCAAAGTGGGATCTGAAAATAAATTTTTTCAAAATGCATTGGTATTCTTCAAGTACAAGTCAAACTTATACTTTTAAAAAAATAGTGCTTATTTATTTAAACAAACAAAAATTTAAATTAGTTAGCTAAGTTTTTTAAAGAGATTTAAATAACAATATACAATATAATATATTTATTTATATTTTTGTTTTTAGTAAAATAAAAAAAGAATTTTTTTGGAAAATTTTTTAAGTTTTTAGTGCATATTTTTTATTTTTTGTGCATATTTTTGATTTGTTAGTGCATGAAATTCTCATCTCTAGTGATGATAATATTAAAATGGGATTCAATTTTCAATTAATAATCTATGAAGTTAAAAATTGCTCTTCTACAAAAGTAAAACATACACCTAAGAACTTTTTTCTTATTGCCACGGATATATTTTTTACTTTTTTGTAATTTGGTTAAGAGCACAGAAAGAAAAAATCTTGTACTTAATTTAGGTTTTTTCCCCTTACTTTTAGTACGAGTCGCACTCAAAAATTTCAATACTAATAACACTAAAAAGTATTTTAAACAACTTTTCGTTTTGTGCATACGTGTGTTTTTGTAAAAGTTTGTTGTAAAACCAACAACAACACTACAAAAGTAGGTAAGAAACAATTTGCTTGCAGAATAACCACAACAACAATACTACAAGAAGAAAAATATTCATTATTTTCACGTTTTAAAAGGAAAATAAAAAGCAAAAATTCCCGGTTTCTATTTGCTTAAATTATTTCGTTAAAAACATCCAATTTTTAAAGCTGAATGAATACGAAAATCCTACCGGGCATGCGGCTTGTTTATTATAATTGTGAGTTTTTCTGTAAACAAATGAAGGTGAAACTAACATATCGCACTGGTTTCTCTTAAGAGAGTTAACTAAAAATTTAAAAATTTGCAGTAGAGGCAAAAAACTGTATTTTTTAAATATTTACAATGAATGTTGAAAACACTTATGGGCCATAAGTGTGGTATTGAAATGAAATACAAGCAAGAAGTATACAACAATAGTTGTTTTTGTAATTTTTTTTAGTGATTATCAAAAAATAACGAGTTTTTTGAGTTGTTCCGCTTCATGTGCAATTTGTTCATTTATATAGTGGTGTCATTTCATAAATATAGAAACAAAACGAAATATAACAGCACAATAAACTTAACTATAACAACTAAAAAGAGACAACACAAAATAGAACATCATCAAAGTAAACCGTTGTGACATAAATAATAGCACAACTTAAAATATTTCTTTTTAGTTGACTCTGGAGCAGTGTTGCGAAAACTTGGTGACCAAAAATGGCTAAAATCACGGAAAAAAATGGCTAAAGTTGGGCTAAAAAATGGCTAAAAGCTTTTTTAAATAAAAACACATTCAAACTCAATAACAAAACACAAATAATTTATGAACGTAAATTAATATTTTGATAGACATTTTAAAAATTTAATCATCGATAAATTCAATGTCGTTATTGTTCATCTCATAGGAATCACTCGTGCCTATTAATTTTAAATAATTTGAAGGTAAATCATAATCACGACAACATTTACCCAACATCTTTTGAGTCCAGATCTACAATAAAAAACAAGTAAGAAAGTTTAGTCGGTCAACACCGACTATATGATACCCTACACCACATTAGAACCTATGTGCCAAATTTAATGAAAAAATCTCCAAAATCGCGACCTGTACTTTGCGCACAAGGTTTACATGGACAGCCAGCCAGCCAACCAGACGGACAAACATTGTGAACTCGACTCAAAAAGTGATTCTGAATCTGTCGGTATACGTAAATGTGGGCTTAGAACCAATATTTTAAGTTGTTACAAACATCAGCACAAACGCATAGTTTATATTTTATTGTTATGGTAAAAATATTTTTCTAATTGATAAAATTGAATTCTTCTTCTTCTTCTTATTTCCTTTAGCTCCCTGTGGAGCATAGGGCCTCCACAGGGAGTTTTGCTATTTCTCTCCCATAGGGCGCCTCCCCGGGTGGTGGATAGGGGCACGTTCGACATTTAATGTCGGATTCCGCAAAAATAAAATATGCGGGGCGAACCTAGAAAATATGCAAACGTAGCGTCTGGACCCGCAGCGGGCGGCTACAAAAGGCGTCTGATTCCAGAGGAGCGGCCTATTTATGGTGTGTCTAACCACGTGTTGGCTGAATTCGTTAGACCCAGCTTTATGCTTGTAACATATCGCCGGAATACAGTCTTAACCAATACTACTTTCTAAAATATCATGAGTTCAAACCAGCAAAATATTGAGTCTCCAAGTGGTCGCCGAATCCCAGCGGTTAATCCACCTACCTCTGATTTATCACAGGTAGCATGCACATCTGATTTGGAGGTGCAGAACCCATGCTTAGAAATTAATATACCTACAACTGAAACCTCAACAAATCGCAAAAAAATTGAATTAACGGTTGCTAAATGTAACCTTTTTCTCAAATTACTTTTTACGATGTTTACTTGGCTAAATACCCTCTCTACTTCAGCATTAGACCATGGAAGTGAGAGCAACTTTATAGTCAATTCTGAAATTTCTAAAAAACTTTTGTTGCCGCCTGCATCTCTTTATTGAAATACTTGCAACCAAGAAGAAACATCGATGCTTGTGCTGATCCATTTTATAAAATTTATATTGGAATACTGTTTCTTTATTTTGAAAGATGTCTTATCATCATCGTTTATAGCGATTTTCAACATTTGTAAAAGTTGTGATTTAAATTAAAGGCGTTTTAATCGTTAAAAATGTTTATTTTACTTTTATAAATTTTTATAATAAAATTAACATTATTCTTTTAACAGAAAAATGACAAAATAAATTTGTGGCTAAACAAGTTGAAAAATGGCTAAACAAAATTTTTTAATGGCTAAACAGGGTGAAAAATGTCTAAATCTAGCCACTAAATGGCTAAATTGGCAACACTGCTCAAGAAGATGGATACAACTTTATTTTTTTTTTGGCGAAAGAGTAAAGAAAATGATGTAAGATTTTTACAGTGGGTAGTTATGACCACTGTACATCGATTTCTTGCAGAGAGTGAAAAAAGTGCAATATGTAACGGGTAAGTTAATTTTTTTTTCTTTTTTTTAATTCCTTAAGCTAAACCCCGCGAAGCTCTGCGCAGGAAAGAAACCAGAGTCTCTGGCAGGAATAGAACCCGCAACCCCAGCGCTGATAGACTAGCTCACTACTAGCTAGCCTACCGGGGCACTTAATGATAATATTCTCTCTCTCTCTCTAGTTCTCTGGGGTAAGTGTTAAGGTTTGAATCAATCATTTTACTTCCGGGCCATTTCAAGTACGAATTCGGTACTAAGCCAACTTGGAAATTCTTGAATCAAGCACAGTTTGAGATTAATTTTAATTTTGAAGGTCACTTAAATAATCCGAACTTCAATTAAGCATTCTGTACTTGATTTAAGGAAATCAGTACTTACCGTACTATTGACAACGCTTCGGCTTGATTTAAGTACGGATTGATTCATATTTATTTTCAGTGCTGCTCTACATTTAGAGAAAGAGGGGAAAGATAAATAAATAAAAACTAAATTGCTTTTTAGCGCAACGTAATACAAATTAGAATTTTCAATGGAAACGCCTATATATACATTCTATAAATATTTATTTCACAAAGAAAGAGGGCAATTTGAATACAAAAGCAATTTACTTGATGTTGCAAATTGGTAATACTATAAGGCATAAACAAACTAAAACAAACGGAAATTATAACAATTTATAAGCTCATCTTTATACTTTGTACTTTAATTTTATCGTTTGAATACTTTGTTACTTAAACAACTTTTGATAAGATAGACGTTTTAAATAATTAGTGATTCTATTTTGTAAAATAAATGGAAAAGCTTATCAAAGAAAAAGATAAAAATCTTAAAAAAATGTTAAAAACCGCTACTTCGGCCCATTCGAAAAAGCTTTAAAGCAAAACATGTTTATACTCTTTTTATTTTAGCGACGTAGTTGTATTTTATAAATGTCAAAGATCAATGTAACTTCAGCTTTTTTTTGCGAAAATAACTTTTTAACAGATTGTAAAGATTCAATATTGTTTGTAGTTCATTTATGGAAACATCGGTTTTCTACATTTTAAATACGTGTTTACATTTCTTTCCAAACTTTTTGGCTAATTTCTGTTTCTTAAAAAGTTTAAAGATAAAAATACCAAACAAGCAAGTTTATTGAGTAGCTGGCATTTTGAATATGTATTTTAAATATAATAAAAAAAAGGAAAAGCCCTTTCCCATTGCAAATATTTTTTAATCGGATTGTAAAATTTGAGGCAAAAATGTTCTATATTTAAAGCTCAAAATGTTTGGGTTTATTTGCGGTATTTTTAGTCTTTATTTTGTGTTACACTTTTTTATATTTATTTCAGTTTTGGTTTTGTAATCTAGTTTTCTTTTTTTATTTGAAAAATAATTTAATTAAAATAATTTAATAATTCGGAATTTTTAAAATTGTTGATTTTACTTGCAATTTTAAAATTTTAAATATGGTATGCAAAATTTATTGAAAGTTTTTGATATTTTATTTCTGAAAAAAAAAAATTGATGGGGTATTGAAGTACGAGAATTAGAGTTTAACACTTAAAGAGATAAAAAAGAAAAATGTTGAATGAAACAAAAGAATTGTAGAAAGAAATATATTTGTACGGAAAAAAATATGTAAAACACTTGAAATTTATTGTTGATGGGATAAGCTATTCCTAAAATTTTGTATTCCCAAAAATTGAAATTACTTTTTGATAATAAACAGGCAAGTGCACGGCCTAAAAAAACACTTAATTGACAACATCTTTTGTAAGTTGTTGTTGTTTTTATTTTGTTTTTCTTAACCTACTTACAACTACAATTAATGTTGAGAGAATTTCAACTAATTGTAATGGGGAATGTAAGATGAGATAAACCTACTGTTTATTCTTGATGTGTTTTGTTTAAACTTTGATATTACTACAAGTAGAACTGTTGCTATAAGTCTTATACGCTTAACAGTTTTATTTGGTTTAATATCTCTAGTTTTTCTAAAATCTTTATGGATGAAGTTTCCTGATGATCTGGCCTAAGCAACCAGTGAAATGCGCATAGGAATAGCTTATCCCATCAACAATAAATTTCAAGTGTTTTTATCAATAATAAAAACTGGGAATTAAGCACGAATAACAAAATCTTTTGAAATTAAAATTTTGTATTCCCAAAAATTGAAATTACTTTTTGATAATGTAAAACAAACTTATAATTGTGGTGGAAAAAGGAAGAAAAAACGTAAGATATTCTTGTGTATTTAAATAAACGTTGTTGAATGAAAAGTAAGTTGTGTAAATATAAAATCCAAAAAATAATAAGAATCCAATTTATATTCACTTAAAATACAAAAACAATTTTGTGTGCAATCAAATAGCCGTGTACACATAATATGAAAAAAAGAAGTTCAATAGGGAAATCTGTATTTGAAAACAAACAATAAAAGGAAAATGATAGCATAAATTGTTACAACCAATGTCAGAAGATTAAGTGAAATTCAACTAACAATCCTATAATATGTCAACTACTGCCCTGGCAGATTGGCTTTGTTTTTTTTTGTTTATTATTTAATTGGTTTTATTTAATATTTTTAATAATTTGTATTACCTTTTTCCTCTGTAATTGTTTTTATTTTAATTTCGTTTAATTTATATTGAGAAAAATTTATAAATAATATAACCTAGTGATATCTAACAAAAAAAAGATGCTGGTATTACTAGCGATGCCAAACCGGATCGATTTTACAAATCCCGATCGCGAAATTCCGGGATTTTCAGGATTTTCGGGATCCCGAGATTTAAGGAATTTTCGGGATCAATTTGTTACTTTAATATACAACTTTTTTTAAAAAAACAACAACACTTCATTTATTTATGTTTAAATTTTTAAAAAAGAAAACATAACAAAACAATTCATTGCATTACTGAAGCGAATTAAAAATGTGAGTTTTGAAAAAACATAAAAACTTAAATTTTTTTTCAAGTTTAAAGTCCTATAGCTCAGTAAATCTTTATTCGACCGACACGGTATAGATACGTGCTGAAAGATATATCTATGCAAAACGTTAAATCTTGTACAATTCAGTTAAACAGTTCTCGAGATTTTTCGAAATACCTAAACCAACTGCAGAAAAACACGATTTTCGCGTATATCTCGAAAACACTTCTTGGGAAAAATATATTAATGCCATATTCGTGTTCAGCAGCACCAATTTAGCTTAGAAAATATTTAATTTTTGAGGTTAATTTTTTTGTGCCATAATGTAATTGGCAGATGAGTGCTGGTAAGCTTTGCGCCAGAATAGAAAACAAATGAGGGAACAAATGAGTATTTCGTTGGGAAAAAAGATAATCGCGTAATGAGAAAACGGCCATAAAACAATGAATAATTAGAAAGTATAAAAATTCAATTAAACGAATATTTTTATACATATAAAAATTTTTGATACACAAAAGTTGTTAAATAGAAAAATCCCGGGATTCATAAAAATAAATCCCGAGATTCGGGATTTGTCAGTCCCGAAAAATCACGGGATTTCGGGATTTCCCGTTTAGCATCCCTAATATGTACATATCGTCGTTGAAATAAATATTTCGTCATCTTAAAGACCTAATAACTAACCAATCTGCAAAACTTTCAAAATTGAGTTTCTTATGGAGTTTTATTCCCTATATCATAACGCATATGTGTGCAAAATTTTGAATAAATGACCAAGTGATTATAACAGTTTTTGTGCCTAGAGGACCGTTACGCACTATAAAAAGGGAAAAATAAATCATCAAAAATCACGATAAAAGTTAAACAAACTGTTCACGTCTGAACCGAAGGTAGCGGATTTCCCATCCCTGGTTTCTATTTTGAATGATGATATGCCCCAAGACAAATTGACAACGGGAGGCGTCACTATCATCATGTATTATATTATAAATTTTTCTTTAATTTGTATGTACTTTTTTATTGTTGTAACTTAAAATTGGTTCTAAGTCTAATCGTTTTTGGAAAGTCATATTGGACGGCTGATTTTTTTGTATTCGCGTTTTAACTTTTATTATTTAAATTGTTTTGAAAGATTAGTATTAGTATTCGTTTGAAAATTTTATAATCTTTTGGATTAAATAAATGAAAACTTTATAACGTTTTGGAAAACAAGGAAAGTGTTTTTATATGGTTAGAAGTGCTTTTCTTTCGTTTAAATAGTTGTGCCTTTTTCTAGTTCTCTTTTCAGCCTTTATAATATCACCAAGTTGTTTGGATACTTGGTGGATATTTTAGCGCTAAAATTCCGAAGCTACCCTATACACTCCATCAGCCCAGAAACGCAATCGGCGTTTTCTCGGGGAATATACCAAGGTGTTTGGATCCTTGGCTGGTATTCTGGAGCTGTAGCCCAAATCCACCCCAATATACAGTCCACACTCCACGAAACGTATCGTCGTTTCGTCCGGACCACTATAAGACGTAATCGACGTTTTTACAAACATTAAGTACTTTTTTTTGCCTAAACCAGTAAAAGAAACTATAACTGTTATTATTTAATGTATATAATATTTATAAAGAAATTGTTAGTTATTCATACTAATTAGTACTGCTTATAGGTTATTTGGTATCAGATTTTTACAATTCCAAATAAAAAATTTTCTCAACCGATATATATATTTCTGGTTTCATTTTAATCAAAATATGTAATTTTCATTTCAATATTGTAAAAAGTTCCAATTTTATTACGTTTTTTCCATCTCCTGTAAACTTTTGAAAACTGCAGATAGGTTATTTCGTCTTTAAGGTGACCATATGCAAGTTTTTTTTTGTTTTTCCCCTTTTGTTCAGTACGATCAGAGCTATGAATTAAAATGTGGAACAACCGCCCTAAAAAATTGATAATTTTGTTAAAGAAATTATTATAAATGGTGGAATAATGCATGGAATAACATATGGATAGTTCCATGTCAAATCGACCAAAAGTGGGACCCGACCCCTTTCGATTTTAATGAAATTTGGTGAGAAGATTCCTTTTATCCAATTAGGAACATATATGAACGAAAAAAAGTTATGTCATATTCAAAATGTCATAATTTCGCCGAATTAGCCGAATGTGTTGAGATTATTTCTTCAATATCTAGAAAACCACTTTACATACGAAGATGATTTAAATGTCATTTTAAAGAGAATATTGAAAAAAAAAATTTTTTTTAAAAAATGTAATATCTGCAAAATATTAAATTTAAAAAACGGACTAAGTCAAAAACCTATTTTTTATTTGGCTGATTTTTTTTTATATTAAACCCCAAACTGTTCTTTAAAAATCCTGAAATTTTGAAGGATGTGTTTTTTTCTTTTTTAAGATATTATATGTTTTTCGCAACCTTTAAAAAAATAATCTTAAAATAGGATTTAAATGTTGTAATTTTGAGCAATAAGTACACTGTGCTAGTTTCAAAAAACAGACAAGCCGTGCACCTGGCATTTTAACCTAATTGGGGCACGCTGAATACAGTGTTGCTAGCCGTTTCTTTTCAAGATATACCGTTATTTCGAAAACGTAGGAGGTTGCAATGCATATATTCGCGTAACTCAAAAATGGTTTAGTTTATTGAAATAACTAAAAACTGAAATTCCGCAATAAATAATAAAGTGGGGTTCGTCACACATATTACCCATCTAGGAGCATCCTACGCGGTGCAGGGGCCAAATTAAAGAATTTTATTAAAACGCCATATTTGTATGGTATAGCGCGTAGAATGCTCCTAGATGGGTCAAATGTATAACCAACTTCACTTTATTATTTATTGCCGAATTTCGTTTTTTTTTAGTAATTTCAAAAAACTAAACCGTTTTTGAGTTAATTTTATATACATCGTTTTATACGACTAGAAATCATACCGGTAAATTTCATGAAGATCGGTCCATAATTTACCGAAGGCCCCATATAAAGGCTACTCTCCAAAAACAGTTTAGAACGCCTTAGCCCGTAACAAATAATGCTATCATAATAAGAACTTATACTACACTTCGTGATGATCGATCGGTCCATTTACCATAGGCCCCAAATAAAGTCCACTATGAGATGTTAATTAAATACGCCTAAAACCATAGCAGATATAGATATTGCGGTAAAATTTCTTTCAACTTAGCTGCATATGGCCAGAAAAAATATCATGCAATTTTGTGAAATACGATCCATAATTTACCTTAGATCCCATATCAAGCTGCCTTCTGAAATTCACTCTAAACGCTAAAACTAATTTCACCGCTGTTTTTATTCAAATTTTTATTTGTTAATACCAGAACTCACTCTACAGAATTCCTCTCCTGAAATTCATTTAAGTTCGTCTTAAACTGTTACGAATCATGATATTTTACTCAAGCTAATTCAAATTTCTAAAAAGAAAAGTATAAAACATATGAAAGACTTAACCGCAACCAATTTTAATGCTGACGTCGGTTTTTATAAAGGCTATTTAATAATACAAAGATATTACAAAGAGCTTACTTCTGAAATATATTCGATAGCACTCTAACTTGTTTTTTATGATTTGGACTTAATTTTTGTGTTTTTAATTATCAATCCAAAAAAAAAAAATATATATATATATAAAAAAATCTTTAAACCAAATTAAAAAAAATATAAAAAACAAGTAAGAATGTATCGTCCGACCATATGATAACCAACACTACAAAACAATTTGTGTGTGCCCTTTTTGGGATCCATTGGCAATAATAGACCCGACTGAACAAAATTATTTTATGAGGTTAAGATTCATGTAAAAGTTTTTTTGTGCCGAATATTATTTAGATATCTTCACCTATATGAGATTTTAGGATTGGAGTTATATAAAAACTACACAGAAATGGATTTCAATTAAAAAATTTGTGATATTAATTAAAAAATTAATTAAATTTGTACCAGTAAATAAATTAATAGTATTAATTAAACTAAACGTTTAATTCACTTGATTAAACGCTTAATTCACTTGATTAAATTTTTAATTAAAACTGATTATATTTTTGATTATTGATTTAATTAGTGAACAATTTTTGAGAATTTTTCTGTGTACACAAAAAGAAAAACACTCAGGATAAATTAAGTTTTTTATACTTTAGTTACGAGTCGTACTCAAAAATTCAAAAACACTAAAACGTACTCAACACAATCCTAAATGGGATAACTTTCGAAAATTAATCCCCGAATTTCTTAAAATAAGTATAAAATTCTTAACTCAAGTAAAACAGGTTGATTTTTTCGTTGGTAGTGTTACTCTGAGAGTAAAATTACATAGTGAGGGTTTCAATCACGCGTGCATACGCGTGTGTTTTCAACGTTTATTGTACAATTACAACAACACCACACCAGTTTGAAAAAAACGATTTGCTTGTTGTGTGTTAAAACAACAGAACAAAAAGAAAAACATATCACAATAAGCACTTAAAAATTTAATTCCAAATACTTGAAATTTAACTGGAAATAAACTTGAGTTCAAACGCATGTTTAATTGTTATTCAAGTTTCAAAATATTGTATATGAGGAGCCGCAGAACAAAACGTACTTTTTCACACATTTAAAATTTTTGGGAAATTGATGTTTATTTTTTTCGACCCCTTAAAAAACTGTATGAACCTGGAAATGGAAACAAGTTTTTTGCTTACCAAAAGATGAATCAAACTGCCGTAAGTTAACACATTAAATGTCAAGGATATTTAATATCAAACCAATTTTATATCGAAAAAAGTACGTTTTGCTAAAAAAAAATGAAAAAAAGTACGTTTTGTTTAAAAAAATATTTAAATTTTCTACAGATTCTTGTAATTATTCCATGTTTAATTATACTAATATATTAATTATTGTTTTCATAACACTCATTCACCAAACAATAGTTAAATTATTGCAATTATTGGAGGCTATTCTTGAAAACTCGTCGAACAAATACAAATGTACATTAAAACAAAAGTAAAGTTTAAAAAATAGTTTTTGTTTATCATACATTTCTAAAATTAAATAAACGTGAGAATTTTGACTCGTTTCTCTTTAAAAAACGGTAAATTGTATGACAAACCAAAAACAATTTCTTTAACTTTGTTTTTGTTTTACTGAAAATTTTCACTTTTTCGACGCGTTTTCAAGAATAGTCACCATTATTTAACAGTTAATTTTAACGAAAATGTAGCGACATAAATAAACCTCAAACAAATTAAGAATATTAAGGCCCCTAATACGGTTTACAACTCAACTCACTTGAGTTGTAATTTCTTAATTTTTGTATTATGGTTTACAACTTTACAACTGAGTTGAGTTGTAAACCATAATAGGGGCCTAAGAAATGATTTGTTATTAAAACAACTTCACGAAGAAATGGCAAAAACAATGAAAAAAGCACGTTTTGAAAAAAAAATGAAAAAAGTACGTTTTGTTATGCACCAATTTTTTTTAGAACCCATTTTCTTGGTAAAAAAAAGAAAAAAAATATGCTAACAAGATGTTTTCTTAAAGATTTTAACCCAAATATTATAAAAATATTAAAAAACCAATTTTTCAAAAAATGCGAAAAAGTACGTTTTGTTCTGCGGCTCCTCATATATTGTACATATTATGATATTCACTTGATTTCAAATTCCCATTTTCTGAAGAATGCTATTGAAATAATTTGTAACAAAAGGAAACTTGAAATTCGAACTTGACTACCAATTGTTTTGCACTTGATTTCCAGAAAAATTGCATACTGTAATATTATTTTCATGTCGTCAAATATGGACCGATATCAACATAATTTGGTAAGATGATTTTGATGGCAATAAAATTAGCTTGGACTAGAATATAAATACCAACATAATAAGATGGTTTGGGGGCACAAAAATTCGGAAAGAAGCTTGTATGGAGGCGCAATTATGGACTATTTCGCCCCATTTTTAATAGGCTAGTTAGCTCTTTTGCATATTAGGACCTATCTACCAAATTTCATTACATTATCTCCAAAATTCTATATATTTTGTCCCTTACATGGACAACCAGCTGGACGGACGGACATCGTGAGTATACTTAAGGTATTAAGAATTAAAAAGAACTTCAAAAATGAAGCCAAAATTAAAACAAAAATTTAAAAAAAAAAATCCAAAAATACGATGAATGTGATAAAAAAAATTCAGCGTACAGATTCGGATTCGGATTCAGCTTAACTCAAGCCTTTAAAAAGGTATACGCCAGTCCTGGGTTTCGACTTTTTCCAAATTTTGCAGGCCTGCGTTATTTTTATGAAAAACTTTCATGTAGTTAAAATTTCAAAACTAAATTTTATTTAAAACAAATTTATTATTTACATACAATTCGTTACCTAAAACGCAAAACGCCCTATCTAACATTTTGAAAATTTTACAGGAGAAGCAAATTACTATTCAAAATGTTAATTGATAAATTGCCTAAAACTGCTTATAATTTATTTTCCTTCTATTTTTCTTATAAAACCTACCAGTTGTTTTGATAATTGACAATGTTGCATATTATGCAAACTGTTAGTAAGGTCTTTTAGCGTGTATCCATATAATCTTTTGTAGATAGGGCTGTTTGTTTTTTGTTAATAAAAGCGCTAATTTTGGTTGAATTTATTGTGGACATTAGTGTTGATGCAATTCATCAGATTTCCTAAAAACGTCGATTTTTTTATTTTTTGTTAGTTAGGGCCTTTTGCGTTTTAGGTAACGATATGTACTTTATTTATTCGTGCTCACATTGGATACATGTTATGTACATGTGATATTATAAAATATGTATTTTTTGAGGCATACGTGTCGTATACGTAATATTGATTTACTTAATTGTGTAAAACCCATACGCCATGAAGACGACTGACTACCACTGACACTTTTACTTAAACAATTTAGAACAATTCTCAACATGTTGTTCGCATTAAATTAATGTTAATTTTTCTGCCTGTCTCTCAATGTTCGTATGCTTATCACAGTTTGAGTTCAATATGTGAATTAATGTAAACTACGTGGGTTGTTGAAGAGTTTATTGGTATTCAGAGTAAAAGAATAATTTTTAGCTTAAAGAAATATTAAAGAAATTAATAGATTATTAAAATTCAAAGTAGATGTTACAAATAAACTTTGAAGGTTTTTAAAGGCCTCTATAAATTAAAATATTTCATTTGGAGTTAGGCCCCCTTTTTTTTGAAATTTTAAAGAAACTTTTATTAAATTAAAAATTTATAATTAAAAACTTTTTACATACAATTTTCATCAATTAAATTCAAACTACAAGATTTAAAGAGTTTTAAAGCAAAATGTGCTTTTTGCTACAGTGAAATATATTATTATTTATATTTAGTTATTTGTCAAACAACCTACACATGTTTGTTAATATGGACAATAAAAATAATCTGTATACATTTGAACATTTATATATTTGCACATGTTGTATTAAATATATATACACTCATAAAATTGTTACAGCAACTGATTGTGGCTTTTTTAATTCGTTTTCCGTACTGTTAAAATTTAATAAAAATATGTATAGTTATTTTACGATTAATTTTATTTTTTAACATTTATGTTTGTTATTCGAAAAACAAACTACCAAAAAATAATGTTTTTCCGTATTTATTTAATTAGGTAGTTTGATTTTTGTCGGTTAAAATATAGTTTTTAAAAGTAAAAACTATTCAATTTTAAGGAATATGCTGTTTCATAAATAAAAAATCTAAAACTTAATACTCAAATCATTTGTTTTAAATGAAATGTAATTGATCCGTTTTTTAAATGAATTTTAAGTTGTTTGAAATGAATTTTCGCTTGAATTTAACTTCATTATATTTTGAGTGTATATCATTTTTCTTGTTCTTTTGCTAATGTTTACTCATGTTTATTCACCCGTATGCAAAATGCCAGCATGTCAATGTCATTTGACACATAGTTACATGCCATAGTAAAATGCAAAATGTTAACTCTCTGTCAAATTCATACGGTGAACATGAACATTTAACACATACATTTAATGCCCTAAATAAATAAAAAAAAAAACAACTACAACATGTCTTAAGCGATTATAAATTTGAAATAAAATGTACTAAGAAAAATATGTACGAATGAAAGTATGTTTGAGCATATTGGAAACGGACATATAAAAAGGCCACGTTTTACATGCAAATTTTTTGTTTCTAATTTAACCAATGCACAATGGGCAGAATCTGCAATTGTAAGGCAATATTCAAGTTAAAGTTTTAAACATGGATCTAAAAAACTACGTTAAATCTAAGGGTCAAATAAAACACACAAACGGTTACACAAACAGATAAAAAAGTGTGTAGCATGTTTGTGTGAATAATACGCTTTAATATTCACATAAACATTTTATTGTAAGTTGTTTATTTGACCTTTACCGCTATGTCGAAGTCGTACATCTCAAGCATGTAAGATTTTCAATGCTTACCTATACTAGGTTAAAAATCTATTTAAAAAAATAAATTTCTTTAGTAATTTCACTTTGCCACAGTGCACAGTAGGTAATTTGATCCGAAATCTTGACCAAAATAGTTTTTTGCACTAACAATAATAATGTTTTTGTTAATGACGTTTGATTTAGAATATATTAAAGCAAATAACTGCAAATTAGGTTTTTGCTAAAAACAAATATCAGCTGATTTATGGGCAGTAATAGTTGACATTTGCAAGCAACGTTTACACTGCAACATAAGAATGAAATTAATGAAAAGAAGGAAATCGTACATAATATGGAGAAGAGAGTGGATAGTAAGTAATTACAAAAAAAAAAACCAAAATATTTTAGTGGACGTTACAGCTTTTGTTAAAAAAACGTGTAATTCTAACTCAACTTCAAATCAATGCCTTTTTCCCTGAATATAAACTTCGCATAAGCTTTTGATAATGTTGGCCGTGGACTGCCATGTTTGTCATTGATAAAAGTGTTAATAAAAGAATTTTGAACTTGTTTGTTATTTTGTTTTAGTTTGGGGTTTTTTTTGTTTTTGATATTTATCATTTTCTTTCAGACAGCCTCAGCTTAATATTTAGCGAGCTTTCTAATGTTTGGATTTGTGAAAAAAATAAAAACAAAAATTTTGATGCTATTTACCATTTTATTATCACTGAAATTGATTTATATCATGTTTCAAAACAAAATTTGGCTGACGGAAAAATTAACAAAATTTTCAAGCAAAACTGACATAGCTTTATACGCCATTTTGTTAGCCCCCTTGCGTTTTTTTCATCGCGTTGAATATTAAAAAAAATATATCCATTAGTTTTCGAGATATTCAGTTTTATTTATTTTTTTCCATATGATGGCAGCCCTAAAAATTTCAACTGTTACAAAAGTCAAAAACTCCAGCTGCCTGACCATGAAAAACTTTTAAATTCCAAGTTTCAGCCATACAGGTCCAAAACTTTGGCTGAAATTAAGTTTGGCCTAAAAAGTAGCTCAAATTACCCAGTGTGCAGTGCAAAGAAACTGGCACATTAACTGATAACAATATGAACTCAATGTAAAGAGAACTATATTTTGAATATGTATTTTGAATACTGAACAATTTTTATTGTAAATAATATACCTGCCACGCGTTGTAATTTATTAAATACAAAGTTGCTGATTTAAATGAAAATAAGTGAGAAGTGTGATTTGTAGTTCAAAACATAAAGAAAATAGTCCGTTAAAACGATTAAAAAAAAAAAATGTCTAACAGTTTAACAATTTTTTAAACTGACGCCAAACCTGCACGTATGAGTTTTACTTTAAAATTACAATATGGGAAAAACATGAAATAAATTATAGATTTTGGACATCTTTAATTCAAAACGCTGCCTGTGTAAAGGAAATACATTTGACTGATTTGAGCCATTTTAAATAAAAAACGCTCTGAATTTATAAAATAGAAGAAGTAAAAAAGACAAATTATATCTGTATGACAGCTGTCACGCTAAAAGTCGTGTTCTTTGTAAAGATTTATCAAATAAGGATCCATTTTGGACCATTTTCAGTTCGAAAAATTTCAGCATATAGAAGGAATTTAGGCTTAATTTCGTAGTTTTATGCCTATATCTTGTTCAAAATCTTATTTTAGGATGACGTATGTATGTCGAACTACCAAACACTCTTTGTTTAAAATAAGTATTTGTGCTAAATATTGTTCTTTCAGCTTGTCTTGTCAGCAAAAGTTCTGTCCCGTGAGGACATTTGTAATAAGCCGATATGGTTCATTTCAGGGCTGTGGAGTCGGAGTTGAGGTTTTTGTGTCGGAGTCGGAGTCGGAGTCGGAGTCGGAGTCGTAGTAGCCATTTAAAAGCTAATGCATTTAAAAAGTTAGAGTGCTATATTCGGATGTACCGCATCTTTGAAACCCTCCACCGACAGTTAGAATATATGAGAGCTATAAATTATTAAATAATCTTTATAAAACGGACGTCAGTATAAAAATTGGTTCCAGTTCAAACCAATTATACGACAATCAGAAAGTTTTATGCTTTTTTCTTAGCAATTTGAACTAACTTGAATAATATTTCGTGATTCGTAACAGTTTATGCCGAACTAAAATGATTTTCAGGAGGGACATTTATATTATCCCATGTCAGACATATCATTTATCAAGTTTTGCCTTTTTTTGCAAGTTTTTTGAAATGCAAAAAAGTTTTATGTTTAAATAAAGCTTTTTCAAGTTTTTTATAAAAACATAATAATTAGTATTGTGGTTATTTTGTTGAAAAAAACAGAAGTAAGGAAGAACATGTAAAATCAATTAAAATGGATAATCATTCAAAAAAGCAAACTTCGATCTACCAAAGGTTAAAATACAATTTGGTTTAAGGATTGATGTTTGACTATTGACGTCAGCAGTCGTCGATGGCTGCGAGTGTAAAACGGCAAATCCATCTGAGGAGATCGAGTGGTTGCGATCGAAACATGTCATGGTAACCTGCCGGCCTGGGTTCGAGCCCCGGCCACGGTCAATAATGAAAGATTATCAATAACGATTTTAATTAATTTTCATGTTGTAGAATTCCTTTCTTCATGGAAATAATTTAATGAAAATTAAATTTAATGAACTTAAGCCTAATTAAAATTATTAAAAATTTGGATTAAAAACCATAAATAGTTCAACAAAATAACCACAATACTAATTATTATTTATTTATCTTTAAAAATAGTTTTTATTCAATGTGTATTTATGCCATATAAATTTAATTACCCCCTTTTAAAATATATGCACTTATAAAATTATTACAGTAACTGATTGTGGGTTATTAAATTAGTTTTCCGTACTGTTAAAATTGAATAGAAATATAGTTATTCGTAAGAATATTATTATTTTTAACATTTATGTTTGTTATTTAAAAAACAAACTATCAAAAAATAATGTTTTACCGTATTAATTTTGTTATGAAGTTTGATTTTTGTCGGTTAAAAGATATTTTTTAAAAGTAAAAACTATTCAATTTTAAGGAATATGCTGTTTAATAAATACAAATTTTAAAAATGAATGTAAAAATCATTTGTTATAAATGAAATGTAAATGATCCGTTTTTTAAACGAATTTTAGCTTGTTTAAAATGAATTTTCGTTTGAATTTAACAACATAATATTTTGAGTGTGTATATAATGTTGCTTTTATACTATTTTTTGCCAATATTCCTTATTTTATTCGTAATTGTATTTTTTGTTGAAATATGGTTACACTATAGTTTGATAATTGTTAACAAACAAATAACAAAAATTAATTTATTAAAAATTTTTAATAAAAATTTAATTGAAGAAGAAAATGGATACAAATTAGATAATATGATAAATATGTACACATTTTGATTCTATTATATATAATTGCAAAAGTAATTATTTAATGGCAAAATTTTTCCAAAAATGTTTCCCTTATAAATGAGCCTTAAAACTTCAGCGTCACCGCGGCGACAGTTATCCTGTTGTCCTTAAATTTAACACAACGTATATCTACAATACATAGAGCAATTCTAGGCCGTAGCCCGCGTGTGCCTTGACATTTTTTCCGTCCATATAATGTACATACGTACCATTTTTTAAAGAAATGACATTCTCTTTTCCCTTCCCTCCTAAAAGTTCAAGACGTGACGGCTAATAATTGAAAAGTGTGAACCAGCAATAAGTGGTAGGTTCGCGAGTATCATTTCTAACACTTAACAACGCTTATATTGTTAGGCAATTTGGCGATTTGTTGTCTTACAAGTCTTTCAATTCTAGGCCATTTGAAAAATTTAACAACAAATGAAAACTGTTACGAGTTCATAAATAAAATGAAACCAAAATGTTTCCAAATTCAATTAAATATAATTAGAGTTGGGAGAAAGTTTTCGTTACTAATTTAATTTTTTTTTTACATTGGTTAAAGATTCAACATTAGGAAATTAAGGAAACTGTTAAAATGAAAAAAGAAACAGTAATATAGTAATATTTCCGAGTATATTATTCAAAGATATAATAAACATTTCTCTCTAGGGAAATAAAAACCACATTTAACCATATTGCCAAGAAGGGCGAGTGAATGGATATGCACAACATAATTATTTTTTATTTTCTCTCCGATAACAAAAAATTCGATGTGGGTGGCATCAACATAATTTTTAAAGACGCTGTCGTCATTATCATTATGATTACTTTAATTTACATCAACATCATTATTTATATTTCTACTACTATTTATTTCGTGCAAACACAAACACTGTTGTAATAAGTGGTACACGAGTAAACATAAGGGTTTGCCATACCCTTATTTTTAACACCAAATTTTGGAACTTTGGGTATTAATTTAATACTTACATGTTTTTACATATACAATTTTTATTTTTTTATTTCGAGACCCATGGACGGCAAAACAAAATAATATTATGAGTATAAAATTCATATAAGAGTTCTTTTTGCCGATATCAACATCTATATTTGATTTTTCCGCCTTAAAGTGATTTATATGAGGGGGTTTATATGGGACCTATCGTCAATTCTGGACATATTACGATTGTTGTAAACGACACAGGTTGTGTGTTACTTTCTTAAGTTCTGTCTGGTTTAAAAACGTCCTTAACATCAGTAAATTGTTCCGTTGAGTGTGGGTGAACTTCAAAAATAAAAATTATAAAGCCTACTCTTCTTCAGATCTATTGCGATGCGGTGTGTAAATAAGTCCTGCACAACTAAACATTGGCATGCTCGGAGCACTCGTTGATGATATAACTGAATATTGACTGGTTATACGTAAACGAAGATCGTATTTTTCCTTATTTACTTTCCACCATATCAGTTAGTATCTATATATAAATCGGCTAAGGCAAAACAGTTAAGAACACTTTCCTCCTCTGTATGTCAACCGATTTGAAAAAAACACACACCATTTGAAAGATTTACTTACAGAAGTGCACAATATATATTTTATTAAAATCTGTTCAATATTTTCGGAGTAATAACCCAGCCAGCAAAATAATCCGACGTCGTCAGATATCTGAGAGAAACGTCGGCAAAAAAGTCGGAATCGTATACGAATTCTGTCAGATTTCTTACCCAAAAATGTATGAAGTGGTCAACCACTTCAGACATGTCGTGGGAAATTCTGGTTTTTTGTCGGCATTTCTGATAGATATCTAACAGAAATCTAATTAAAAAGTCATGGGGAATTCTGATGTGTTAGCCGAGATTCTTTTTGCTTTCTAACTGATAGCTGAAAGAAATAATTTTATTGCAAAATATGTAAAAGTACATTTTACACGTACGTACCTTTTTTATGATTTTTATCTTGAACAAATAAAATAAAATTAAAATTATTTTCAACTGAATTACAATTGTCATTATTTAAAAAAAAAAAAAAATAAGTCTCGTTAGACAAATCAGAATGAATTCCGTCGGAATTCTATTGGACATATCTGTACATAAATTCCCCCCGATGTATCCATGCGAAACCGATCAGAAATCGGCCAGACAGCAAGTATATTCAATATCTGACAGAAATCTAAACGAAGTCTCTTAGAATGAAGTCAGACGTTTGCATGAAATGTCTGATTCAGACAATGTCGGAGTATTTTGCTGGCTGGGAAGCGTTCAAATTAGCTACTAACACATATGTACAAAATCCAAATTTTTTTTTTCAATTATCAAATAATAAAAAAATAGGGTGCTCGATTATTCGACATTTTTAAGAAACCAGTTTTCGGGAAATTAAATATCTTTATTTTACTTTTCCGTGCTGTATGTGGTGATTTATTTAACTTAGAAACATACACAGAAAAAATTCTCAAAAATTTTTCACCAATTAAAGCATTAATCAAAAATATAATCGGTTTTAATTAAAAATTTAATCAAGTGAATTAAACTTTTAATCAAGTGAATTAAACGTTTAATTAATACTATTAACTGGTTTAATTGATACTATTTATTTGTTTACTGGTGCAAATTTAATTAATTTTTTAATTAATATCACAAATTTTTTAATTGAAATTAATTTTAATTTTTTTCTGTGTAATATTATAGGTGCAGGGTCCTGAGTGAATTAAAACCTATAAGATGAAAAATTAATAAGAACATGTAAGGGGAGCTTTTTGGTACTTTTTCGTTCAACAACTGGTTTTTTTGATTAATTTTCGTTAATATTAGACAAAGAAAAAAAAGAAAAAAAAATGCAATGTCCTGAGTGGAATACAATTTACAAAGGAGATTTTATGATACATTATTGTTTTTCAATTGATATTTTCTGATATTTTTTTTAGTAGAAGATAGAATATGAACCAGAGGATGGTCCCTTGCCAAATCGATCCACTATGATGGAAAAAATGAATGCTCAAAACATGTAAGTTCATATATACTTAGATGTAGTATCTTCATATGAACCTTAAAATTTATGGTCGAATTTTGACCATTAGGCGAACACTAGTGTTCAGTAAGGGCATACAGGTGCGAAGTTGATAATTTTAAATTCAGCCACCGAAATGTCATAACAATGTTTAATACATTTAGTAGTGCGACAGCTTCTTTGTTGTCTATTTATTGTTATCGCTGCAAGCGGGAGTTTCGACGATTAGGATAGTCTTTGAATTAAGCATTGCAAACTCTAGTGAGTTTGTCAAATACAGCAGCAGCAGCTGTTTTTGAAACCTACAAGATTTTTTTCAAAGTATTCATTTTGTTTCTTTGTCTTTCAACCTACAACAACATCGTTCATATGCTGTGACCTAGAAAATTACAATATTGTTATGAAGCATTCACTTGTTGCTCGTCGTTTGAAATGTTGTATGGCATTCTTTTTATATTTATTTTACGTTCTTAGCATGATAACATACTTTCTTTTTGTTCTTGCTTTTCTTTTTTAAAATACGCTCAATCGTTTTCCAATGTTTTAAACAAAGTACCACCACCAAATCTCAATGTTGTGGTACTATTCTTGTTACAAGAACCCATAATAGTTCTGCTTTTGTAGCAGTAGAAAAAAATTCTCCCTTCCATGAGCTCCCCATTTGTATCCTTGTAATGAAAATGGTAATTTTCACAAATATTTATGTATAAAAAACGAAAAGTTTTAAATTTAAAATGAAATGACGACGACGACGATGATGATGATGATACTGACTGCTGTTAAGAACTTCAAATGTCTTCTTGATAAGATGTTGATTGTGGCATTGTGTGTATTCGGTATTAAGTTAAATAAATTTAAGCAAGTTAAAATGTGGCAAATGAATTATTTATTTTCTAGTATATTGCTTTCTTGTATGATGGACAAATTAATTAAATAGAAGTTGTAACAAAGGAAAAAGTGAATGTCTTATGATGAAATGAAAGTGGTTTTTAAAATAGTTTAAAAGCTAAAAGGCCATTTCATTAGTAGGGGAAATTAATGGAAATAACTAAAATAACCAAAAAAAAAAAAAAAAATTGATAAAAAAGAACCATTAGTTAAGGTTTTTATTGGTTTAAGTTTTAACCATTTTTTTTAGGAAAAATGTACACTTTGAAATTTGATCAGACTTAAATCTTATTCAACGATTCCCGAAGAATGGTCAGCGGGCACCTTGCAGTCCGTAACAGATTTACTCGGAGTCCGCGAAGATTTTTCTCTTGAAACTTTTATATTTAAATTCAAATCCGCAAAGGAAAAGAGAATACCTGCTCAAAACCATTTGGGACATATGTCTACAAAAAAAGTAAACATTTTTAAGGATATTTTGATAAATAGACAATAAAATTATTCGTTATAATTGGGTATAAATAGTTTGTTTCTTCTCAAATCATCTAATGTGCGAGCCATTATGAAAAAAGATTTGTTACGAAATGCCATTTCAAGTTAATGGCTACTGAAAATCTTTTCGCGGCACTTTCGTTTGGGATACTTTTCAGATAGATGAACAGATATTCCTAAAATTAAAAAAAAGTGGGTCACATAATTTTAAGCTTGACATCAATATGTCTTTTATCTCTTTCCTAAAACTAGTGGAAAGAATGTCCACTAAACATCGAAGGAGCTTTAACAATATGACAAGTGCAAAATTTGACAGTGACTAATTTTTTGTAAGTGGATTAGCCATCTACTAAGTCAAAGGTGCATTACTTCTTTTTTGGGGTCCTCCATTATCACACCCTTCGGTAATCGATTAACTCTTTAAAGAGAGGTTCTCCTATTGGAGTGAACATGGCTCTCAAACAGGATTTTTATTTGATCGCAACTTTTAATATTCGTCTTTAGGACGTAAATATACTCCGCTACTATATAAAATATTTGGATATAAATATAGGAAATTCCAGATTTGTGGTTTTAGAACGAATTGAATCACTTTCCTAAGGCCCAACCATAATTAGCATGACCTGGCTTAAGCCACTGTGCGAAAACACGTAAACGCGAGATAAACGCGTTTAAAGTTTTTGATTTGCTTTAACCCTAGAGAGATAAGGTACGTCTGCAAGACGTACGCTTTTTCAATTTTGTGCTCTTACTTTCACATTTGCTAACATACAACTTTCTCACGTTCAATTATCTCAGTTGTTAGCAGCACCTAGTTGGTGGTGGCAGTTTTAATGTTGTAAGTTATATATCTTTTGAGAAATAAACACAAATAAACACAACATATGTCTGAGAGACGTATCGTTATCTTTAGTGTTACTTTTGTAGCGAAGATAAATTTATGTTTTGGTTGAATTTTAAGGTATTGTTTCAAAAATGTGTTGTTAGCGTGGCTTGGACGATGCAGAAATTGGCGCTCTTTTGCAAAGCGTGTTGGAGGACTCGGTTTCACTGAAAAATGTAAGCGAATCGGAAGATGAATTATTGGAGGATAGTCTTCAAAGTGATGTAGAAGATGAGCTTTTGACATCCTTAAGCCTGACGAGAATATACCACCTATTCAGGGAAACCCTGAAGAACCTGAACATTTTACTACTTCTTCCGATATCTGCGTTATTACGATATCTCGACCCACTTTAAGAAGATATCTCGACCCACGTTAAGAAGTAGGCTACATCGAAGGGTCAAAGTGTTGGCCGACTTTCTTCAATGAATATAGTTCGTACGGCAAAAGGACCAACTCGGGAATGCAAATCACTGTACGACTAAATTTCATGCTTCGATATTTTTTACTACCGAAATAAATTCGGAAATTGTGCCAAAATTTCCATAAATTGTTCAATTTTAAGGCTAGAAATTCCTGTTTTGTCGAAAACTTTATCCGACAACATTGAACAAATTTGAGCAGATGCAGTAACCTATGATTAAGGTTGTAGTGGAGAACAGCGTGAATCAAAAAAGAGATAATACGGTGGCTTCTGTCTATCAGAAATTAAACTTTTGTCCAAAATGGTATGTGTCAAATGCAGTATAGCTCTATGTGGCGACCACAAAACTTAAATTTGTAAATCTTGCACATAATGTTATTCAAATAATTTTTTTTTTGTTTATATAAGTTAATACACAAAGTACAAAGAAAATATTTATTTAAGTTTTTAGAACCGAACTAAAGTCCTTTATAATGATAATGCTAATTGAATTTTATTTTTTATTTTATAATTTTCTGTTTAAAAATTATATTTATTTTTAAAGAAATAGAATAAATAAATGTTTTCAACAATAAAATTGATCAATATTATTTTCGGTGATATCCTTTAAGAGATAGAAACAAGCATACGTTTTTCAGACGTGTCGTTATCTTTTCAGTACGAAAAAATAACGCTATCTTTCTAGGGTTAAACTCTTAAAAGAAATAATGACATATTCTCTTTAAACGGGGAAAGTGTAAAAGATATACTTAATATAAATAAATAAAATTTAATTTTTTGAGTTAGTTATGTCACTATTTGAGTAAATGAGCGATATGTGTAAAATAAAATTAAATGTACTTTAACTTTTCCTTTAGTTTTATGAAACTCATTTTTGCTTAAGCAAAAACCAGTTTTTTAAATGCATTTTTTGGAAAAATGCGGAAGAACAAACTTTTTTTTTTAATTTCGTTGCACCACATTGAAAAGTCCGTCATCACATCAATGAATAATTTACAGGAGAAGCAAAACAAAGTAAGAAAAATAGTCGGTAAAGCCCGACCATAGAATAGCCTACACCAAGGTATTTTGAGAGTGAACCCTATTTAGGACGAATGGACAAAAATTTGTTAAAGTGATAAGTTTCAATAAAATATTTTTGGGCCAAATTTAATTTTAGTATATACCAACATAATTGGATGGTTAGTAGGCACAAAAAAAGAAAATTGTATGAAAGAAGTTGAGTAAATAGAAGGGTATTCATATTATCGGGCTTTTGCGGTTAACCGATTAATAAAGTTTTATTATAAATTAAGTCATTTCAGTTAATAAAAATGCAAAAATTATTGGAGTCTATTATTAAAAAAAAAAAAAACAATAACATAACGAACAAAACAATTTATGAACTAAAACGAGCAAAAAAAAAAAAAAATAATTTATGGATATGAAAAACATATTTTATAATTTATACATAGTAATTTTATGTTTTTATTAAAAAATAAACTGTGAGATTTTTTTATTAATTATTTCAATAGTTTAAGATCTTACAAAATAATCTTTTGGAAAAATAATTTGGTTTAAATGTTTAGGATTTAAGCGATTCTTTTCTTTAGTTTTGATAAAACTTGACTCGGAAAAAATTCTTTCAATTATCGAAAATGTTGGAGAAGTCGGAAGCAACCTATAATACAGATTCAAGATAAAAACAAAATTACGCATTGCCCATGTTTACAAAATTCAACTGTTTAATATGACGTCACTTTAGCCTTTATATACATGTTTGTTTGCTTGTGCTTCTATATTTTAGCTGTACTTATACGCTGATGTGACGTAGTTGCACAGAAAAATGTATTTTTTAAAAGCTGAATGCGTTGTCTTGGTGTCTTTGTATCAAGATACAGATGATCTAATTTCTCAGACCATTTCCAGGATTTCTCTCAACATATAAAATCTTACGTTATGCCATTATTTCGGCTAATTTTGTTAAAGACTGTTCGTGTTACAATCTAGAGTTTTTTCTACTGCCAGGTCATCATCTGACTCCTCCTGGCAAAGCTCAACACCGAACATTCTGCAAAAATGTTTGACGAGCCCCTAGTTTGAAGGAAATATATTGTATGAAAAATATTTTCCAAAATATACCTTTTTTATATGAGACGAAACAAATAATTAAAATCACAAAAAAATATGTTATAAACTACAAAAAAATAAAAAAAAATTGTTACATCGGTTAATCGACTGAAATTAACCGGTTTAATCGTTAATCGAAAATTGCCAATTTTATATTAACCGATCAGTTAATCGGGTAGTAATTAATCGGTTAACCGACTAACGGTTAACCGAATGAATACCCTAGTAAATAGCAAATTTCATTTTATTTTTTTTTTTTTTTAATGAGGACCAGAACTTTACGCACAAGGTTTACATGGACAGTCAACCATCCACTCAAATATATTAAAATAAAATTTTTAGTACAAATCAGTGATGCCGGTAGAAATTTAAAAAAATCCATACGTGCCTAAAAAATACCTGTTTTCCCCTACAACAAAAAAAAGTTTCCAACATATTTTTTTAGTATTATAATGAAAGCATTTATTAAAAATAAGAATAAAAAACCTTAATAAATAAATACAAAAGTTCAATTTCAAAAATAAAAATGCAAGAAGTTAAAATTTTTTCTTTTTGGCAAAGACGCCACTGTATATTCTTTAATCAAGAGACAAAACTCATTTCATTTCCTCATTTTAAATATTTATTTTTAATTTTGATATTTTAATTAGGCTAAAATTCATCAAATTTAATTTTCATTAAATTATTTTTATGAAGAAAGGAATTTTACAACATAAAATTAACTAAAATGTTTTGATAATTTTTCATTAGGGTATTCATTCGGTTAACCGTTAATTAGCCGAAATAATGGCATAATGGAAGATTTTATATGTTGAGAGAAATCCTGGAAAAGGACAAAGAAACCAAGATATCGCATTCAGCTTTTAAAAATGAAATGTTTCTGCGCATCTTCGTCACATCAGCATAGAAGTACAGCTAAAATATAGAAACACAAGCAAACAAACATGTGCATTAAATGCTTAAGTGACGTCATATGAAACAGTTAAATTTTGTAAACATGTGCAATGCGTAATCTTAAATCTGTATTATGGGTTGCTTCCGATTTCTCAAACAACTTCGATAAGTGAAAGAATTGTTTCCAAATCAAGTTAAATCTAAACTAAAGAAAAGAATCGCTTAAATTCTAAACATTTAAACCAAATTATTTTTCCAAAAGATTATTTAATAAAATCTCAAACTATTGAAATAATTAATAAAAAAAATCTCACAGTTTTTTTTTAATAAATACATACAAATATTATGTATAAATTTTAAAATGTGTTTTTCATATTATTACTTTTTTGTTTGCTCGTTTTAGTTTAACAATTGTTTTGTTCGTTATGTTATTGTTTTTTTTTTAGTAAAAGACTCCAATAATAAATAATTTTTGCATTTTTATTAATTGAAATAACTTAATTTATAACAAAACTTTACTAATCGGTTAACCGATCAATAACAAAATTAACCGATTATTAACCGATTAAACCAAAACCTCGGTTAATTAATCGAGCGATTAACTGATTAAAGCAAAAGCCCGATTAAATGAATTCCCTATTTTTCATTCTTGACTGCCGCGGGGCCTGAACCCAGGCCTCCACGGACAGGTTACCCTTACATGTTCCAATTGTAACCACTCACAGCCATAGACGACTGCTGGCAGTCAATAGTCAAACATCAATCTTTAAACCAAATTGTATTTAACTTGATAGATCGAAATACGCTTTGAATGATTATCTACTTTAATTGATTTACATGTTCTTCCTTCTGTTTTTTCGTACTTTTTGTCAAGAATTCTTATTGAAGTCCAAAATACATTTTTCCTTTTTCCAGGGTAACATGTCCGTGAAAGCCTGAGTTCGATTCCCGCGGCAGTTAAGAATGAAAAATTGTCAATACATTTTAATTTATTTCATGCTGTAAATTATGCATTTGTGCTGATGTGTGTTACACCTAAAAAACCTTTAAGTATACGGATCGACTCAGAATCATTTTCTGAGTTGATCTAACGATGTCCGTCCGGATGGCTGGCTGGCTGTCCATGTAACAAGTCGCAACTTTAAAGATAATTTAATGAAATTTAGCACATAGGTTCTTATTGGCACAAGGACCAAGCCTATTGAAAATGGGCCGAATCGTAAGACCACGAGGGGAGATAGGGGGCGATTTCTGCCTCTCAGAACTATCAAACCGATTTTAATAAAATTTAAAACATAGATATAGATCCCTATTCATTATAGCCTCGCAATATTTGTTTTAAAATACTGTGGTGTAGGGTATCATATGGTCGGGCTTGACCGACTATACTTTCTTACTTGTTTTAAAATGAAAATAATACAAATATTATTTTTCACAATATATTGAAAATGAGATAATATTTTAAAAATTCTTTACATTTGCCTTAAAATAAAAAATCTGTCCGTTTTTCCATTTTTATTTAACCTAATTTTCATCAAGTCTAAAAAGTTTTTAGACCAAATCGTGTTATAAGTCCATCATTAGTTGTGCTGTAACGTTATATGAGTAATTCCATGTCAAAACAACCAAGAGTGGGACACGACCCCTTCCGATTTTAATGAAATTTGGTGAGAAGGTTCCTTTTATCTTATAAGGAACATATATTAACGAAAAAAAATTAAAATTGTTTTTTCTAAAGTTATGTCATATTCAAAATGTCATAATTTCGCCGAATTAGCCGAATGTGCTCAGCTTATTTCTCCAATATCTCGAAAACTACTTTACATACCAATATTACTTTTATGCCATTTTAAAGAGAATACTTGGGGCTACAAACAATATATTGAAAAAAAATTTTTTTTTGAAAAATTTAATAACTGCAAAATATGTATTAAATTTTAAAAACGGACTAAGTCAAAAACCCATTTTTTTATTTGGTTGATTTTTTTTATATAATACCTCAAACCGTTCTTTAAAAATCCTGTAACTTTGAAGGAGGTGTTTTTTTTTCTTTTTTAAGATATGATTTTTTTTTCTTTCGCAACCTTTAAAAAATAATCTTAAAAAAGAATTTTAATATTGTAATTTTGAGCAATGAGTACACTGTGCTAGTTACAAAAAAACAGACAAGCCGGGCACTTAGCCTTTTAAGATAAAAGGAACCTTCTCACCAAATTTCATTAAAATCGGAAGGAATCGTGTCCCACTGTCGGTCGTTTTGACACTGAATTACCCATATTTTTCTTTATTAGTTATCGCAAATGACTTTTAGAATAAAATACATTAATTTTAAATAATTTGTACCTTTCCTTACTAAATGATTTTTATGTTAAAAATGTATTAACACAAACAAAACAATCGCTTTTGTGTAATTTCACTAATGTGAATAAATTGTGTAAGTTTTTTAGTAATAAATATTGATGTGTTTTTTAAATCTTGTTTAGCCATTTTCAGCCTCTTTTTAGCCAATTTTATAAGTTAAAAGTTGGCATCACTGGTTCAGTAACAACGTCTCCAAACTTTGTCAATGCATAGTGTCTAGGCCACAGGGCATTAAATTGCAAATTAATAACAGACTATTAATAGTTTGGCATTACTAAGGTTTATTTTTATACCCTTTACCACGCATGGTGAATAACGGTATACCCAGTTTATCATTACGTGTGAAACACAAAGAAATATTCATCTCAGAACGCATAAAGTATAAACATATGTATGTTCAGACCGAACTTCCCTGAAAGTTATAAAAAATCGGGCCTTAAAGCTAACTCTAAACTTCAGAAAATACCAAAAATTTGCCTAAAATCGCTTGTCATGAACATTCACACACATTCCTTTTAAATGACTCGAAATATAAAACCATACCTCTTAAAATTTGACACACAAAAGCTGTTTGCGACTATCTAGTACCAACTATCGAATATTTCCCATTTTTCTGAGTACTCGATGCTCAAAAGTAGTTACTCTATACTTTAAGAGTTGTAATTTTTTAATAAACTTCGAACTAAAATTTAACGGATTTCTTTTAAAATACAACTCTGTTTGAAAATATATCTGCAAAACAACAAAGCTTAAGCTTCGTACAGACGATGGTCAGATCATACAATATTGGTAAGCAACGTTGCTTAAATTGCATTAAAATTGGCTAAAATGTCTTACAACTGTGTGAACATTGTAAGCTCATTTGTATTTGCAGAAGTACAAAATTAATGCATCTGACAGTCGCACCATTGCAATGCATTGTCAGAAAAATATTGCTGTTGGCAACGCCTGCTTACAATATTGTAAGATCTGACCATCGTCTGTACGAAGCTTAATTCTTTGAAATTCTTCCTTCCAATGGTGCCATTGTCAGATGCATTGATTTAACACATCTGCCAAATGAAAATAGCGTACAATGTACACACAGTTGCAAGACATTTTTATTAAATTTTAATGACAACATTGTAAGATCTGACCACCGTCTGTACAAAGCTTAACGAAATACAGCGTCTTAAACCATTCGCCCACTAACACACATTATCAAACTGAATTTAAAAAAATTTGTTGAATAAAAGTTTTGGTTTACACCACATTTCTATAATTAAGCGGAAAATTTATTATAATTAAAATAACAATACATCTTTTAGCTAAGAGAAAAAAATCACTAGCAGCATAGGCTATCAGAACAAAAATGACCCGTTAAAATTAGTATTAGAGGGTTAATATATTAAAAAAAAAAAATAATAACAATCGCCGTACAATTCTTCTGAAGACATCTGAAATAGTCTTTTTGCTCAGAAATAAATTTTGTATATTTTTTTTAGACTTATACCAAACTCCTTTTCAAAAAATTCAAAAACTTTAGGGGCAGATATTTCGGGAACCCGAGCTAACTTTTCAAAACCCTTTGACAGATTTGCTCTACCAACAGTCTAGTTTCATTTCGCGTTGCAAGTATTGAGGCTGGTTTTTTTTTGTTGCATAGTGTAAACTCCTGAAAAATTCTAATAACGGTGAAAGGTATTAACGATTCGGTACAGCTGAATAAAGCATTCATATTTGTTTTTTTTTCAACATTTGGATTTATCGTGCGGAAAAAAACTTTGTTCCATGCTCTTGTGTCAATGTGGCACGAGTACAAATTGAAAGCATAAAACTTCAACATTCTTACACATTTTTATATCCGCATTCGCATGTTAAACTGATTTGCATTTTATTTTGACTTTAAACTTGTTATTCTAAGTTTTATGTGTTGTGTATTTTGCATTCAGCATTTGCAAAATAACATTTCTGGGGTTTAATTCTATTCACTAAACAAGTTGCAGATTACGTGTCATTTGAAAATGATGTTAAAAAAACACAAACATCTATCTATCCATTTGTCCATCCATCCATCATCGTTAATGGGAGAAGGAACATCGAATAGTAAAGTGAGTTACGTGTGCATTAAAAGTTAATTATAATTTGTGTTAATTTAAATTCCTTAAAACTAAAATAGTTTCGAAATGTTTCGAATATTGAATTAAAATGCATAAATAAAAAAAAAAAAACACCATCTAAGTACTTTTCTCATTTATTTTACTAATATGTATAATTTTATCCTCTATTTAATTTAACGTTTCTATTTTTCGTTTATCTTTCCTCTCTTTATTTTATATGTCAATAAGGTTTTTTTTTTATTTTTATTATTTCTGCAGAACAAGTTGCTTAGAAAACTGCCATTAAGCTTCGCTGATTCAAGTTTCATACCTGGTAAAAGATGGTGGGAAAGTGCAACAATTGCTGCCTCTTAAAAAAATAAATATCTCCGACGTTTTTGTATCTCATACGAGAGAAAGGCAAATATACTTACCTGTAAAAAGTAAATGCGATTTTATGGAGTAATCTTGACTTTTTAGCAGGAAAATAATCTATAATAAGAACCAATTTATAAAGAATACTTACTCATGTCCTTTGAAATGATGCAGCAATTTTTCACTTCTACTTTTCATTCTCGCAGTTACTTTTAAAAGTTGTTAAACACACCTGTATTAAGTTTTTTTTTTTTTTAACAGAATAACATTATAAACCAATGAGTATATTTTCTAGGAAACATTTGAGGTTTATTGTAAGTGTCAACTTCCATAAACGAGTTATATGATCAATATGCTTGTAGAATGTGGATTATATTTTATCTGATGGCATTTATTTTAATGTCGCAAAATTGAAAATTAAGTTATAAGAAACCACTTTAAAGCTTTCGAATCGCTCTAGTTATAAAGAATTCAATCTTATGCTAAGTTCACACTTAGGTTTTTAAACGCTTTTAAGCAAAATGTTGATTAAGCTAATCAAAGCCGTTCACATTACATTTAAGATGATTAAGATGACAGATGACTAAGAAAAAAACCACACAACAAACACACAAAAAAACAACAAACAAATTTATATTTCTTTAAAGTATTAAAAATGGATAAAAACACTTTTATAAAGTTATCAGAAGATTATTTTAATCATTTTAATGATGAAATTGTGAAAATTTATGAATTATTTAAGGAAAAAAATAAAAACATTTAGCAGAAATCTTGGCCGGTTGTACACGATCATGTTGTCGATTCTACATTTGAGGTATGTTCAGTGGATTCTATGTGATTTATGAAGTGACTTAGTTGTAATCATGTCAGTTTGAAGTGATTAACAAATCACTTCAATGTATGGGTAATCATCTCGATTTGAAGTGATTAGAGCTTAATCACGTTCGAACTGCTTAAACGCGTTTAAGAAGCCAAATGTGAACATACAATTAAACTTGGCGTTAGTTTAAGGTAGGATTTTATCGGACGTATAAAAAGTTATTTATTGTACCAACTTTTCATCAACCAGCCCTTAACATATTACTCACTTTAGTTTAAAGCATGCTTGGGAAAAAATCCCACTTTTGCACATAGGGCCAGATTCAATTTTTTTTGGCATAAAGTCTAATAATAAAGCTAGAGAGCTGAATTTTGGTGGAATTGATTATATTGGCACTTGCAGTAAGTGAGAACAATTTCAAGTCGACCACGCCCACTTATACCGCCCATATAACGACACATTGCAGAGGAGTAAATTTTTTTTTATTATTTGATGTTTCGATTTAACCCAACTTAAATACTGATTTCTTAAAGATATTAAATTAATACTATTAAATTAATCTTCTTTTTCTACTTCCAAATCCAAGCAAAAGTTGTCTTCATCATCCGTATTCGAGTTGCTATCATCGCTGTCTAAAAACTGTTCCTGGTTATTATATTCTATATTTGGTGCTTCTAAAAGTTCAATAACTTCCTTTGGTAACGAGGTTTTTGTATTTTGAGCTAATCTTTGTTTTATATTAAGGCTTGAAAGAAAAGGGTCCGATGAATCCATTGATCGGTGGAACACATCCGATAAATTGTTGATACGAGAATTTCGTCTCGCATATGATTGTCTATCGCGCTTATAAAGTTTATTTCGCGCTTCAGATGCGTTTTCTCCAAAGCAACCGATAGGCAATACCGATGATGCTATTATCTGTGAACCGTGAACTAAAACTTTGTGCACAGTTGCTGACATTGGGTACCATGAATACTTTTCCATATAATTCGACGCAGTTTCTTGGCATAATTGGCTGAATTTAGTAGTATTTACTGGAAATTCACAGGATATAGTTATTAAAATAATATAAAACCGTTGTAAAATATCATAATCTAGTTCTAATATTACTGAAAGTTGCCTTGTGTTTTTAAATGCCCTTCTTGCGGTATTTCCGTCATTTGTATTTCCACTTCCGTTTTGTTTCGGCTTATCTACATGTAATCCCATTTCACTCCAAAATAATTTTTGTATTTCTTGTTTACGGGATGTTATCATGTCTTTTTCTTCTTTATCCCTTACTTGCCACTTTTTTAAGTGTAGTTTATACGAGATTTTAAGTACGAACTCAAAAAATCTTATCCATGCATGTAGGGGACTGATGCCGTGTTGAAGATTTTCAGACTTAGCTTTAAACTTTGATATGTCTGTAGTTTTCATAAAATCCTTTGGGCTGGCTCCACAGATAGGACATACTTGACAAGATTTGGTTCCCGTTAATATATTTAACACCTTGCCGTCAATCAATGTCAAATGGAGATCAAAAGTGATAGTGATTATTCTGTCAATTGAGAAATTGTAATTGAAAGCTGTTAAGTTTTTAATTTGTGATTCTAAATCCGCCTTTTCTGCCAGAATAAGATCTTTGGTTTCTTTAGCGAATTCAAGCTTTAGGGGTCTGCAAAATCTTACTGATTGGGGGGATTGATTCGCCCACAAAGGCGTCCCAAAATCATCCGTTAGTTTCAGTGGAATGACGCACAGTGGTTGAAAAGTTGAAATTAATACTGAATTTCATGTTTTCCGCTCATGATGAAATTTATTAATTTCATTAAAAACATATTGAATATCATGTATCTGAAATGCTAGGGCGATATTTTCATTACTTTTTTGTAGGCGTTTCCTCAAAGTGTGCCAAGTCTAACACACAACATTTGAAAGAAAATCCTAAAAAATAGTAAGAAACTAAAAACTCTTGGAATGACTTCTAATATGTATTGTTGTTGTGTATTTTCCCATAATTTAGGTATTTAAGATGAAAATTAAAAAAAAAAATATTAAAGAAAAAAATTTTTTGTGGCAAAAATTTGCTTCATCTTAGGAGTCTAAAAATTATTATTTTCTTCAACTTTGATGGACTAGAACATTTGTGCGCGGTCGAGCGCGGTGCTCTACCTTATACCAAATGAAAGCTTGAAGTCTAATTTAAACAATAAAGTTAAATTCAGCTGCTAGTTTTTGCTAGCCTTTGTCTAGTAAACGTTTAAATAGAAAACAAGCTACTTTTTATTGCTTATTACGCATTCTCTCGTTATATTACGTTTGCTGCTTGCTCGCTTGTTGCCATAGCAACCATACCTCTTGTTATAACAATGAATGATGATAAGAGCACATCTATTTTATTAGAAATTAGAGATTTAATAATCTCGCTTATCAATAATATTGTTGTTTTTTTTTTCTCAGAGAAATATTCAAAGATATATATAAATAAAAAAATACAAGAACAACTAATGCAAATTTACTTGCAAATCTGTTTATTTAGTAATTTGCCGTTAGTTTTTTTCTCTATTATTCTTTTCAGTTTACTTTAGAAATTTATAAACATAAGCAAAGTTTAGTTTAAGTTTTTTGAAAATCCCAGAATTACTGCTGAAGCTGTGGGTGTAGATGAAAATCTTATTCATCGTTTCAAAGTAATTTTAATAACTATTAACAGCAACGCTGATATATGTCCGAATAAGTTTCAGCAATATTGTTCGAACACTGCCCAATTATATGTTAGGTTGTATAGCTGGTACTATATGCCAATGACCGTACATAAAGTCTTGATACATGAAGGAAAAATAATAGCAGCAGCAATTTTACCTATCGGAATGTTATCAGAAGAAGCCCAGGAAGCCAAAAATCGCGATTATCGTGAATATCGAAGGTATCATGCCAGAAAATGTAGTAGGATATCAACAAATGAAAATGTAATGCACTTACTTTTAGCTTCTTCGGATCCTTTTATAAATAAGTTTCGAAAAGTTCAAAAAAAGCAGGAATTAGATCTACCTGAAGATGTTAAGGAATTGTTGTTATAATAAAATATTAATTTTATATATACATGTTTCATTTTAATGTTTTTTTATTATTACTAGGATTAAAAGCGTGTTTGATTTAAAACCAGGTTACATGTTAATTTTCTAATTATTTAGAAAATTGATGGGGAAAGTTGGGGTATTAGAGGAGGGGTGTGTATGGAAGATTTGGATATGATATTATTTTTAATAATCCTATGAAGTTTAGGGATTGTAGCACTGATAACAAGGGATATACATCATATTAAAAAATTTTGTTATATGGGAAGTAGGCGTGGTTGTGGGCGAATTTCGTAAATTTTTTAGTCATTGATTTTAATTGCTACAAAACATATATATACCGAATTCGGTTGAAATAGCATAAATTCAAATGAAAATATTGCCATTTATATCTTTCACTTGTATGGGGAGTGGGCGTAAAAGTGGGCGGACATATTTTTTTCTTCATATATTTCCTAATGATGATTAAAAAAGCATCTGTAAAAAATTTGGATGTTCTACGATGACTCCTTCTATTTTTTTCCATTTCTACTATGACGATAAACCACTGTGTGACGCTCGTAACAAATAATGAGTCGTCATTGATATCAGACCTTTCTCCTAGGAATCTCTGCTTGTACATACTCTGCCCCGTAGAGCCGTCAAATCCATAGCTCGCTATTAGTTTGACATCTGCTATGTTTTGATGTTTCTTGAATACATCATCCTGCAGAAGAAAAATTCTACTGGCCGTATGATTAAGCAAATTTTGGAGATATACTTCGGCTCTTGTTTCCGTCACATTGACTTCCGTAGGCCTGCACTTCAACTTGGCTTCTCTTACTTTATTATACCATGGATAAATGTTGGAAAATTGTGATTTATTTAAAGCTCTCATGCTGTTGTATTGCGCTTTAGTGACGGAGTTGTCGATCAAAAATGCCAGAGCTTGACTTGGTGTGACTGGTACCGGCTCCGAGAATGACAGTTTCTTTCTTATCACACTTGATAAACTAGAAGTAGAAAGAGTATTCTTTAATACAAACGCAGTATCGCTCATTTTGGCCTTTTTCGCTGCAACTGATGCTGCATGAACAAGGAGACTTGTATTATTTTCTTCATTATCTGCCAGTTTCTTTGCCATTTTTCTTTTTAGCCGTGATCCTGCATCACTGTAAGACAGTCGTGGTCGTCCCATTTGATTTTCTGAAGCAACTTGGTCGTTGATTTTCTCCACGACAACAGTCATGCTTGACAAAAGCCAACTGGAATGTTTCCTTTTAAATGTCGTAATTGTACGATTACATTTAGGTAGATTTTTCAGAATATAAAGGTGAAAACTCCTTATTTTCTTAGTGATTTCGGCCTTTAAGTCAACTGATACATCATTTAAATGAAATTTATCAACAATCCAGTCAAATAACGCTTTTTCATTTCGGTTTTCGTTGATCCACACATCCAGTAGGGCAAAATATGCGCGAATGGGCAAAAATGGGCAAAAAATTTTAGCAACAAGTTTAAAAACACAGTTTAGAGTAAACATTTGCACATTTACTTTTTGGCACAAATTGGCAGAAATTAGTTTTTTACTACACGATACACGAACACTTCGGTTAGATTTTTTCTAAAATAAGACATATTGAAGACAATCCACAACTAAAAAATATAACTCATAATTCGAAAACATTTAATAACAATTATATTTGGCATACCTTGACCATTATTTTCCATTTTTCCAAAAAAGATTTGGATACCTGGTGTTGCTACAGCAAAAGCGCAAAGTTGAGTAAAAGACTCCCGCCAATTTTGACAAAACAAACAGCTGCAAAAATGCAGCGTTGCCACTGAAATGTTTTTATTTGCGAATTCGATGTACCCAATGTATGCCCTTTCAAAATATTCAGTTAAGTTCAAAATATATTTTACAAAAATTTACGACTTTATGCCAAAAAAAATTGAATCTGGCCCTATGTGCTTTGGGTAATTGGTGTAATATAATATTTTATTTATTTTTATACCCTTCACCACAGGTGGTGAATAGTTTGTCATTCCGTTTGTAATTTCTGTAATATTGATGTTAGACCTTATAAAGTATATATATTCTGGGTCCTAATGAGGAGCGAAGTTGATTTAACGATGTCCGCCTGTCCGTTGAAATCGATTTTCCGAAGAACCCATATATGATGGTGGCCAGGTAATTATACATTTATGTCACATATGGTCCGGAATTGTTCGGTCCACAATTTTTTTCCTTTAAAGGTCCAATTAGACGTGACATTACCATACCAACACTGTATTACCAAAACGACATAAACATACCATACAAACCAATTAAATTTGGTTTCTACGGTCATACAGTGGCTATGGTAATACAGTGTTGGTAATGCGGTTTTTTTTGTTGTTTTTTTATACCCTTCACTACAACCCAGCGGGGAAAAGAAGGAGTAGGAAGGCCTTCTATAAGGCCTCTGTACCCCTTCTTTTGGATGTACAAGGCCTTCTTGCTCCATTCCATACTCATATCTTTTTTACACACGTTGTCATTGCGGAGAAGGCCTTCCGCTCTCGCTTCTTTAGCAGGTACATAAGAAGGGTAACGGGACCAAAAAAAATTAATTTTGCTTTTGCTTGTGCAAAAAAACAATACAAAAAATGTTACTCCTTTTCTACTCCCTTCTCATAGAAGCGAGTGTGGAAGGTGTATCTTATCTTTTATACGAAAGAGCCGAGGCCTTCTATGAGGCCTTCTTTAGCAGTTAGATAAGAATAGTAATTGAATCAAAAAATATTTTAAGCAGGCCTTTAAAAAGGCCTGAAGTAAGAAGGTCTTCTGAGTTTTACGCATACACATGCACATTAATAATGATATGCCGCTCAAATAAAGAAACAAACTCATAGACTCAACATATTTAAATTTAAAGCTTCATCAGAAAAAGCATTCGTTGCCGAGTTGTTAAGTTATCTCCTGAGACTGATGATATTGCCAGTTCGAATCCCAAAAAGAATTTTTTTCATTTTTTCATTTAATTTTTTTATGTTCTAAAAAACGGTTTTAAGATTATAAAACGAATTTCAAACATCAACTTTGGCAAAAGAGGAAATGGGCTTAGGTACATATATAAATTTTTTGTTTTTTTTTCTATTCTTCGGCATGGCGAAATGAAAAGTTGGCCTGGCGCAGTTAATATTTATTTATACGTATCTAAAGAACGTTATTTATGTATATAACTTTTTGTTCTCACCTCATCATGGTGAAGGGTATATAAGATTCGGCATAGCCGAATAAACCACTCTTACTTGTTATTAATTCTTTTAATAACACTTGTTCACAAATTTTAAGCTTTTTGCCATAACCTCAAAAATTAATTGTTTTCTAAGGTAAATTGGTGCTGCTGAACACGAATATAGCCATTGTTTTCTCTTAAGAAGTGTTTTCGAGATATTGTTTTTCTGTAGTTAAATTAGATATTTCCAAAAATATCGAGAGCTGTTCATCTGAATAAATTTGTTTTTTCTCCTCCAGCCCATATTAATAATGTGTTGTTCGGGTAAAAATTCACACTGAGTTACAGGCCTTTAGATTTGAAAAAAATTGATTTTTTTTTATGTTTTTTTCAATATTGAATATTTTTAATCTCGCCATTAAGGCAAAAAAACAATTTTTTTTAATTTTTTAACTCATGTCCTAAAGCGGATTTAGTTTCTTGATCATGTATGGATGAAAATAGGACTAAAGAAAGAAAAAAAGAAATGATAAACGACTTTTTGGCGGCATATTTTTTTTCGCAAATTAAAAAAAAATTAAGTCGTGGCTCATTTCTTTTTTTCTTTCTTTAGTCCTTTCTTACGATACCCAATTTGTATATGTTGGTATGGAAACAGATTCTCAAATTAACAAAACATGCAAAAATAGACCCTTTTTCAAAATGGTTCAGCTCACGAGAGGTCAAAGCTGGAGCCGAAATATTTAAAATGTCATCTTAAAAAAGTCCAAGGTTCATTTTTAGGAGCGTACATCGAGCTCGAATTTTGCTTCCATACAACTTGAGTCGCTCTAATGTACATATAAAAAATGTGTTAGGCATATTCTTAAATCTGCATAAATTTAAACTTATAAAGAGCACATAATAAAAGTTTTGCAATATAATAAGTACGCCGTAGGCTTGCTTCGGTAAAAGGAATATTAAAAAAATTAAATTTAAGCTCGTTCTTTCCTGTCTTTTACGGTACAACATTGTAAAAAAATTTTGCATAACTTTTAAACTAATAGAGGATAATAAAACTTTAACAATATAATAAGGACACTATAGGCTAATTTCAATTAAAAGCAATAGGACTAAGTTAGAAAAATTTTGATTTAAATTGGTCATTTCCGATTTTGCAGATTCATTTTTTCAAATTGATTTTTTATACCCTCCACCACAATTAGTTGTGAAGAGGGTATACTAAGTTTGTCATTCCGTGTGAAACTTTTTTATTATTCATCTCAGACCCCATAAAGTATATATATTCTGGCTGCTTGAGTAATTCTAAGTCGATTTAGCCATGTCCGTCTGTCTGTCCGTCTGTCCGTCTGTCTGTCTGTCCGTCTGTCCGTCTGTCCGTCTGTCCGTCTGTCCGTCTGTTGAAAACACGCTCACTTTCGAAAAACTCAAAAGAAATAAACAAACTAGGTGTCTAGTGTTGTAGTTATCCTAAGCAGTTTGGGATTGAATTTCAGCAAAATCGGTTCAGTAGGACCAGAGCTATGAATCAAAATGTGGAACCACCACCTTCAAAAACTTGATAATTTTGTTACAAAAACTAACATAAATGATGCAAAAATGCACGGAATGCCACAAGATTTTGAACAAGTCCGTTTTATTCGACTAGAAATTACACTGTAAAATTTCGCGAAGGTCGGTCCATAATTTACCCTAAGCCCCATATAAACACTACTCCCGGGAAACAGTTTAGTACGCCTAAAACCGAAAAAAAAATGCAATCATAACAAATTTTGGCTCGTCACAATTTTATAGGACTATAAATGATACTGTGAAATTTCGTGAAGATCGGTACATAATTTACCCTAGGCCCCATATATGCCCTACTCCCGGAAAACAGTTTAGTCTCCTAAAACCATAATTAATAACAAATCGTCACAGTTTAAGATAATAATAATAAAAAGACATCATACAGATATTACTCCTTAAACATTCGAACTGTCGGTGGAGGGTATCAAAGATTCGGCACAGCCGAATATAGCACTCTAACTTGTTTTAATTAAAAATCAATCGATTTTCGATAAAAATCACTTACTGCCTATTTCACGATGTCACTCGAAAGTTTACGTTCGCACAAATAACATTTAAAACAAAAACAATTTTTTGAATTTTGTTTTATATGTTATTTGTGCGAACGTAAACGTTCGAGTGACATCGTGAAATAGGCAGTTAATTTTTTTTTAGTTCGAAAAAATAATTTAAGAAAACATTTTTTTGAAAACGTCAACACTTTACCTCCTTATAACTCGACAAATCAACATCATAGAAAAAAATATTTCGCACACTTATTCATAACTACTAGAACTATAGTTATGCCAAATATGAAGGGATTCAAACAAATGTTTTTTTATTGGGTTGTCCGCTTCACAAATAATACCCCATATATTTTATGAAACTATGGAGTTACCTTGTTTTTTAAAAAAATTCATAGAGTTACCTAGTTTTTAAATAAAAATTGGAATTATTGTGAATTTTGTTATATAAGAAATTTTATCAAAATTTCGATCTGACAGAATTTTCGCAAAAAGTGTTACCTAGTTTTTTCATACGGCCACAGACTTATACAGGCCTGTCACAGAAATCAATTCCGATCGAAAGTGGAAGTGGTTTCGTATCTTGCTTCACATAAAACGAAATCACTTTCGATCGGAATTGATTTCTGTGACAGGCCTGATAATTTCGATACCCTTTTCTCTCCATTGTAGAATTAAAAATTTCTGTAGTGGGTGTCCATAATTAAATGCGTATGTATGTATATATCGAGACCTAACCGTGAAAATAACGTAAGCGAAATCATTTTAAATTTTCGTTTTTTTTTAATAAATAACTTTAGTGGCAACACTTGCATCATCTAACGTCATGGTCACATAATGTACCGTTACGATTTTATAGCAAGAACAATATTTTCGTAAACGACAAATTTCATACAAAATTTATATGATTTTAATTTTTAGCGCTTACTTTATTTTCGCGGTTAGGCCTCGATATCAATTAATGGAGAAAAATTATTTTGTAAAATAGTACAAAAAAAGTAGAAAGAAAGCCTTATTGTTGAACTTTTCAAATATTTAGTTAAATATGATTTCGTCCATGAACTTCTACAAAAATCATTTCAACTTATGCCACGTCATTTTGAAAGTGTACTTTCATTGTCACACCTCGTTATTTGCGGTTCCTGATTTAAATTCATGAAATTTTCGCTCCAATGAGCACACACTTAAACACTTCTCGCATAAAAGCAGAGATATTTTAATAATAATATTCAAATTCAATGATAGTATTTTAGGAATATTGTTAAAATTATTTGTTTTCTTCAATGACGCAGTCGGTTTTTGCATATTGTTGTTTTCAATGATGAAATATGCATTTACTCCAAAATAAAAATAATCGCAATAACACATCAATAAATTAGAAATGCTAATTTTATAAAGAATAAATAGGACTGTTTTTGGGTTACAACCAGTTTTGCCAGTGAAATTTCAAGAAAGATACATTTAAGTTTCCAAAAAGATACACTTTTTCCCAAAAAGATACGTTTTAAAAAAAAATTTGAAACTCCATTTTGAACGATTAACATTTATTAACATAACATTTTTATTTCCTATTTAAATGATTATTGTAAAGAAAATGATTTCGTATAAATTCATTTTTATATTTATTTAAGTCATAAATATTAAAAACATATGTAATTTTTAAAAATACAGTGAGCAAACATTAAAGTAAAAATATGGCAGTAAGTCTCTTTGGATGTTATCAAAACAAATTCATTTTTGTAAAAATTAATATACGAGTTAAGGCGTTTATACTAAGGACATTATATCAACGTTCATATAAATTTCCTGAAAATAAAAACGATGTTCATATTTCCTCAGAACATCTTCGCACTACTAGTAATCATCGATTGAGGTGGATCGTATGTTGCAATCCCTTATTGTTTTCTTTCACCTTTATTAAAGCTGCTATCAAGGCGAATTTACTAGAAGGTGGGGTCAAGTCAAAATATGGTGTTGTTTTCGGTGGTCGACTTGTCAAAGTGTGATTGCAAACTAATTTTTTATGCAAACTAACCTTTTTTTACTAGCAATATTTTTGACAATCCGACCACAGAAGCAGTGTTGTTGTAGAGTTGACCTCACCTTCTAATCAATGCGCCTTGGCTGCTATTGTATTAGTATTGAGTCGGTTATGATGATGAGTCTTAATAAGTTTTAGTTGCCTAAAAATTCTCGAATGTTTTGTTTCTGTACATTTTGCGTACAGATTGAAAAGATACGAAAAATGTCAGGATTATACATGATACCTGCAGTAGTCAAAAGATACGAAAAATTTATCTTTCAACACTGGCAACACTGGTTACAACAGCATTTTGTTCGAAATTATTCCGATATAATGTGCGTTCGTTTACTTTTCCAGTAAAATCCCAGTAAAATCCAGTAGGTGAGTAATATAAAAATTTTACAAATTTATGTGTACGCGAACGCATTTCAGTAAAATCCAGTACAAATTTGTACAAATTTTGGGGTAAACGAACGCAGCTATAGTTTACTACATTTATCACTGGTATACATTTGTACTCTTGCAGGGGTGTTAAGACGGTAATAAAAGACATACGTATTTTGAACCCTGGTTTACATCTACTAGCAAAAACGCTGACTATATTGCTGGAGAACACTTGAAATTGCTTTGCCATAAACTAATACACAGAGATATAAAGTGTAAGAAAAATGACAACAGATTTGACAGCAGATTGCTAAGCAATAATTGCTCAAACAATCAGAAAACAATCATTACGCAATGGATTGCCACTCATGGCAATAGAAAAACGTCGCAAATTTAATGGAGCAATTTAATATGACGTTTGACGGAATAAATATAGCTACGGGGAGACCCGGGGTAAGATGACTTTCACACATTGAACAGACTAAATCAAGACGCAAGATACATTCATACATATTTGGGATAGTGACATGTAAAATACTTTTTTTTTTGACAATATCCTAGTCTATTGTAAATACTTAGTTGACAGCTCCGAAAAACATTTTGACATCTGACAGCTTAACATTATTACACATGGAACGTTTTTGTATTAAAAAAAGGTGTGTAGTTACACTTAGAAAATTTTATCTTAAAATAAGGTTTATTGTTTGGAGATTTTTAATACAGCGGTACCGTATAACGACATGGGATTTTAGTGCCCAGAATATTTTGTTTAAAATGATAGCTGTATTTTAGTCTGATATGGGTATTTTCACAAGAAAGTCTACTTTTTGTCAAATTACACCACCGAGCATTTTAAATTGTTTCTCAAAGAATACTTAACATATTATTTACATATTTTGTATTTTGGTGTTAGGCGCAATTTAGAAAGGGAAAATTTTAACAACATGGGTCAAAAATACAGGATTAATTGGCGTAACGTTACAATTCTGTGGAAGTGCCCATATGTATCTTTATAAATGTATTTTTTTATTTTATGTATTTTCTTTTTTAAATATATCGATTTTAATAATTCTTTTAAATTTTTACTTAATAATTAACACTAATAAGAATTCAAACAAGTAAGAATGTATAGTCGCTCAAGCACTCATTTGATACCCTACACAACAGTATATACAGACATGGACAATCATGGACCCTCCGTAATCAAATTATGTTGTAGGGTTAAGACAAATATCAGACTACTTTGTGCTGAATATTATAAAAAAAAAAATTTTGTGTATTGAATAACGAGCTTTTTGTTAAGCACACCTTAAAAATATTTTTATTGTTTTTTTAACAAAATCATTTGCCATAGAACTTATCTGTGGCATTTGGACAGAACATCTTAAGTCAAATTAAAAAAGTTGAAAAAAATGTTGTAAATCATGCGAATTTTCATTCAAAAACCATTTTTGTTTACGTTTTTAAAATTTTGTATTACAAACGAAATTTTTCTTTAATTTTGGTTTATTTTACTATTTGATAAAAATTATTATGTTACAGAGATTTTTTTAATAACTTTTTTACTATCTTATCTCGACTTAAAATGTTTTGTCAAAGTGCCACCGATATGTTCTTTTTGTTGACTTTGTGTTAAGCCGAAATTTCCTGGCTTGGGGTGCAAAAAATTGACATATAAGTTGCTTAGACGTCGAGCGACTTTCTTATTGTATTAAAATACCTTGTCATAAATTGTCAAATGTTTGCTAACAAAATAACCTGCTTTCATTTTTGGCTTGTGTTAACTTATAACTTCGATAATTTTGAATGATCCGGCAATCTTTATTCAATCTTGATAAAGAAATAAATGATTCAAATTCAGCTTCTTAAACAACTCACACATTAAAAATTGGGACCAGGTTTAATTAAAATGTATGGCAGAAATTTTCCAAAAATTCTAAGGACGTTCAAAAATGGTTTTCCGCATACGAGGTAGCTATTTTCGTATTTTGTATGCCTTTTGGTAACACTGATTTCAGTTGCCATCTGACGTTTGGAATTGGAAGTTTAACTTTTAATTTCTTTTTAACAGGGTTTCAACATTTGCTGCTCAATTTCTTTTCAATTCCCTTTTAAAGTTGCCGATATGGTCACACGCAGCAATCAGTTTCAGCTTTTCGATTATATTTGCTTCAAAACAACAGAAATTTTATTCACAGTGAATAACAGAGAAAAAATTTACATGCAGCTATCTTTGTATATATACCTATAAAAGCAAAATAAAAGCAAAAAGCGTGCTGGCAAGTACAAGCATGTCCGTCAGTGTCCCTTACAAGTATATGCGTTCAATAAAACGCTTTATGTATCAGAAATATATTGCTTCGAAGTGAAAACTCGCCATATAAAATTTATGTCTTCCGTAAGCGTGATTGTAAGCTTAACTTTTTCTATTAGCTGTTGCTTGTTTCGGAAGTGTGCGTGTTCTTCACATACGGTCAGATTGGCATATGCAGTTAGTTTAAAGTTTCACACGTACCGAGTATATTTAGAGGAATATTTCTTGGTGTAAAACACAAACAACAAACTTAACCCCAACTTGGGCACCAATTTTTTACTACGAATTCGGGCAGTATGTATTTACATTTGTAAATATGTGTACTTTGATGTCTGTGGCATTTTGAAAAAACACCCTCCTTTGAGATAAGATAGCAAAAAAGTTCATTTCATCAATCATTTATATCAAATAATCAAATAAACCAAAATTAAAGAAACATTTCGCTTATAATACAAAATTTTAAAATCGTAAACAGAATTTTTTTTAATGAAAATTCGTATGATTAACCACATTTTTGCAACGATTTAAATTTGACTTAAGATGTTTTGCCAAAATGCCACAGGTTTGTTTTTACTGTTAATTTTTTTTTTTTTAGGACCATAAGTGTAAAAATTATATGTATTTTAAGAATTAAATATTTACAAACTGAAATACTGTCCAAGTAAGGGTTAACATACCGTCCTTCATTGTCTACTAGTGCAAGATATAAACTTAAATTTAAATTATAAAGCTTCGTTTACAATAGGAAGCAACCATTTCACTGGTGTTCAAAATAGAGCAACAGTTTTTAACACAAGCTCACACATTTTGCATTAAGAAACCGTTTGTACATACCCGGTGGCGTTTATGAGCGACATTGTCATTATGACATTTTGATCGATGAATAATCGCACCACAGTCAGTAACAAGTTGATATTTAGGGAGTTATGCATGACAACGGCTTTGCAATGTCACTATTCCCTTAAAAGGAAAAACTAAGCGACATTGTCTGTTATGAATAGATCACGAAGTGATCGCTGCAGGACTTTGTCTGCTACATGTCTCCGTCAATGAATAAATCAGAAATAACGGACCGTTTCTTTTTTATGTTTGTTCTGTTCCATTTATTACTTGAGTTTATTCTGTGTTTTCCTTTTCACTCTACCTGAAAAATTCACGAATGAAAGTTGATGATATTGTCTGTTAGGACTCACAAACAAATGGACGCCTACAAGACAAAATCAACATTGGTCATCTATGACAGTTTGGACAAATACTTTAAAAATTCATATATGACACCAAAGTAAAATCAACACTTGTCGTCGATGATTTAATATTGTCAGCGTTTGTCACGCTGAATCACTATGACGTTCGCCACCGGGTATTTCATACAACTATAAAAAAAAACTTAAGTTACATTTTTGTTAAAAAATTAAAGAAAAATATATGAAATTCTCTGCCTGTTTTTAGAAAACGTTAACTAGTGGGTGAGTGAGAAATTATATAGAAAACAAAAACATATGTTCGTTTTTTATTGTTGTTTTCAATGTAATTTCTCACTCACTCACTTGTTTACGTTTCCTAAAAACAGGCAGTCTTTGGGAAGAAATAAGATAGAAGAAGAACGATGTTGTTGCTCCCACTGTGAACGAAGCTTAAAGAAGTACATATAAAAAAAACTCTTCACATCTCTTCAAACATAATTAGTTCTTGTTGTCCGGTAATAATAATAGTAAATGTTTTGTTTTGAACAAATATATAAACATAAAACTTAACTATTGTTCATTATTGAGAAAAATAAACAACAATACCAACAACAGCATCATTAAAAGTTTACAGGTGAGTAAAGCCTTAAGTTTCATACAAACAAACACATTCTACATACAAACAAAAAATTTGCCAATGACATGCATATCCACCCACATACACATACATATCAACTAAATATTAAAGTAAACAGTTACAAAGGATGACTGATGAGTGGGCGGAAGCAGTGATGCCAACTCTTGGAAAACAAAACACGTGAAAACATTTTAAAAACGTGCTCAAAAAGATAAAAAGATCATGTACATCATGCCATTTTTTTCAAAGCACAAAAAAGGTTCAGACATAGTTTTTAAAGTTAAACACTAATGGCCATTTTCTCAATGTATCGACAAACTGCCTGTTACTTAATGTCAACATAAATTTATTATACCGATAAACTGTCCGTTAACGATTTTGGGTTTCTCAATGTACCGACAAAAAACATTGGTTTGAGTTGGCAACACCACTCAAAATACATGTAAAAGATGGGAGTCAGCTGATTGAATTTATCTGTACGTCAAATAAAAGGAAAATAAATAATTGGCAGATGAGTGCCGGTTAGCATTGCGATAAAATAGAAGCAAATGAGACATTGAGAAAACAAAATTTCTTTAATGTGCAGTTTTTCGTTGGGATAAAAGATAATCGTCTAATGAGAAAATGGCCATAAGAGTGGGTTTTTAACATCGAGTTTAATCTTAGCGGCAAACTATAATTAATTAATCTGAGAATAAATTTAATTGAGTACGAATTGTGCTTACCGTTTTTAAGAGATAGTTTAAACCTCGCAGCATTGCCATACTGAATAACAACAAATGGTAACAACATATTTAAAAATGGCAACTTTTTATCAATCCACTTAGCATTTTATACAGAAGAAGAAGAATTTTCGCCCTTTTAATTCTTATAAAAAGAAAATTAATAATTTTATTTAGGTTTTCATATGTTTCAGAATCACTAAAGTCTTCATATTTACTAGAATAATCAATTTTTCTGTTTTCTAAAAAAAACAGCTGCTTTTGTTTTACATGTATATGTGTTGACATTTGATGATTAAGTTTAAACTACCAACATTGGCCGCTTAAACACAGATTAAAGATGACTAAATCTCTAATCTCCATGTTAAAAACCCACCTTAAAAGATTTCCCACACCCACTAGAACGGTACACCATTTTGACATATGGTTAGTTATCAGCTGTTGCTTACGTAGCAAGCTAAGGTCACCAGGGGCCAGATTCTGGCATTCTTGATCGAGTACTTTCTCGATTCGAAAGCAATTTAATATCTAATTATTTCAGTCAATACTGAACGAATTGGAAATATTTTTTCGTTATTGTAAAGCATTCATTTGAGTTTCACAATACTGAAAAAATAATTTTGATTCGTTCAGTATTGACTGAAATAAAATTGCTTTCGAATCGAGAAAGTACTCGATCACGAATGCGAGAATTAGGCCCCTGGTGTGAATTCGCCTTGGGTAGTATGTTGTATTTAAAGCAGTGTTACCACTTTGTGGATAATTACCCAACTTGGGTGTACATAATTTTCGTTTAGCTGCATTTCACTTAACTGCATATTTTGCCTATCTGCACAAAATACAAAGCATTGTGTATGATGGCTAAATTTTGTTAAAAAAAATACATGTACGTGCATTTTGCTTAAGTGCATATGGTGGATAACAGCATTCGATTTTTGGTCTACAATGTTTATTTTTAATCTAAAATATTATTTTTAAGTGCCTCATAAAAACAAAAAAAAAAACATTATTGTATCAATCGATATTTTATGAAAAAGATAGGCAAACAATTTTACTTTTCTGATATGGTACCACAAATCGTGAATTGAAAACTCATTTAATCTGGCAGCTGTGATTGTGTGTTCACATATAAACATTAAAAACATACATGTTCTGCTAAAAGCTTGTTATATCCTCCACCACTAATAGTGCAGAATGGGGTATACTAAGTTTGTCATTCCGTGTGAAATTTTTTTATTATACATTTTAGACCCCAACTGGCTCCTTGAGTAATTCTAAGTCGATTTAGCCATGTCTGTTTCTCTGTACGTCTCTTGAAAATATGCTCACTTTCGAAAAACACAAAAGAAAAGAACAAACATGGTGTCAAATTGTAGGGTTTAAAAAACTGCAGTCGAAACCAAAAACTGTTGAACGAAAAACGAAAACAGCGACTGTTTACACTTAATGAATCAGAAGTAAAAGCAAAAGTTTTCTTTTGGCTAATGACAAATGAAGTGGAAGAAAAGACAGTTTGACTGCAGCTTTTTAAACGCTGTAAAATTGCTTGTAGTTATCCTAAACAGAAAAAATCAAGCAAACATTTTGTAGATTTTGCACCTGTTGCCAAAATCATTATATAGATTACTAAAAATTTTAAAAATTTAAAATTGTGAATTTTTTTTGTTAATAAATGATATTTGTAATTTTAATTAAAAAAATGATCAAAAAACTTTGCCGTTTGAGTGTAGCTCAGGTTTCGACAATTCCCAACAACAACTCTACAAGTTTAAATTTTTTTGTTTTAAACGAAAAAATCAATTAAAATAATTTGTTATTTAAATGATATCTATAAATCAAAAATTTATTTCAAAACAATTAAAATGTTAATTAAATGAAAGTTATATTTTTAATTTTCTTTTGCACAAATGTGTTTTATACGACTGGAAATTATAGTGATAAATTTCGTGAAGATCGGTCCATAATTATGCCCCATATAAATCCTACTCTGGGAAATTAATAAAATGCGCCTTAAACTGTAGCAGATAGAGATATTGCGGTAAAATTTGTTTCAACTTAGTTTCATGGTCCAAAATTTACCTTAGATCCCATACTAAGTAGCCCTCTGAAATTCTTTGTAAACTCGAAAACTAATTTCACTGCTGTATTAAAATGTATTTTAATTTATGTTTTTATCACCAGAAATCACTCTACAGAATTTTGCGATGTTTGGTCCATAATTTACCATGGGTCCAATACAAATTCCCCTCATGAAAATCATTTTAATTCAGTTGAAACTGTTACGAATCGTGATGAGCTTGAGTAAAATAAGCTAGTTCAAGTTTCTAAAAAAGCATGAAGCTTTCTGATTGCCGGTTAATAATTTAATCATTTAATTTAAACCGCGACCAATGTTAATGCTGACGCCGTTTTTTTTAATTAAATAAAATTTTTTTAATTAATAATATCTAGATATCATTTAGAGCGCACTCCTGAAATATTCGAATTATCGGTGGAGGGTATCAATGATTCGGCACAGCCAAATAAAGCTTTTAAATGAATTGTTTTATATGCATGTATTAATATTAAATTTAAAACTGTTTAAAAAGAAATTGTTGAAAAAAATTATTGCATGCCTAAATCTATTTTTTTAATAAGAAAAAAATTTTACATAAGTGGACATTTATACAGGTAAGTGAATTCTGCGTAACAGAATATTTTGCGTACCTGCACGAATTTTCGTGGAAACTTGAATGTGCAGCTAAACGAAAAATGCTGTAGTTTGTACTGTCGTGGGTTGACCGTGGGTATTTTCTTTAAAGCGTAGAGCAGGTGTAATTTAAAATTCTTTCGCTTAAAAACAAATCATAATTTTAGTAATGAAGTCTATAGTACTTAAGATATTATTGATCCAAATAATACTCAGTCTTCTAAACCATTATTACTGTTTTCTTTTAAGAACAAAACCATAAGTTTATTAAAAAAAAATTTTTAAAACTTAAGAAGCAAAAGTGCTATCTATATTCAGCTATTCCGGTTATATCGTGATAAACTAAAATAAAAAAATATTTTATTTATTTTTGGTCTTTAAAGGAATATGAATGTCTGAAACAATTATTTATTTTTTTACCTATACATTAGAAAGTTTTTTGCCATACCCCCAAAAATGCAGCACTTTTTGTTTTTTATATATAGCGCAGCCATTTAAATCGACTGATTTTACTATATATCAAGTGTAATTATGGTAACACTGTGTGTTCGAGTGTGTTTATATGCTGCAATGATTACACTGTGCTCGAAATTGACACTTTTTTAGACAAGCCGGGCGTTTTAGAATAATTCGGGTTGTGCAACCTCCTTCATTTTCGAAATAACGGAATATCTCAAGAACAAGAGGTAACCTAAAAAAAAACGGTGGGCACCATTGGATTCAGCGTACCCGAATTATGCTAAAACGCCATGTGCCCGGCTTGTCTAATTTTGCAACTAGCACAGTGTTATTATATGCTTACTTTGTGAGCATGTGAATGGATAGAGTGATGAAAGTTTTTGTTTAGGTGTGAGTAGAAGCTGTGGTAACAACTTGATGTCAACATCTTGGATGCGGTTGTTAGAAACCAAAACTCCATAGTGGTTGTTTTATTGGTTGTTGTCATTAAAGTACTTTCGTATCGTTTGATACATGTGTGTTTGTTTTTGAAAACGTTATAGTTTCTAAAAGCTGGCACTTAAACAATATTAAACAAATAAAACTTTATGCCTCTGTTGTTATTGCTGTTAACACAAAATAAGCAATTCAAAGTAGACATCTCTTGTTTTTTTATTGTTTAGTTAATTTTGTAAATGTTGATTGAAATATGTGCTTTAACAGCATTAAATTTATAGTAAAACCAATAAAAATGCTGTAGTGAGTCAATTTTGGTATAACATTTGTGTTTTATTTTATAGCAATTAACAATTTTTACAACTTAAATCAAAAATGTATTCCGTTCCCATTAAAGTGTGATTATTAGCAATAAAAGTCCAAATTATTCGTGTGGTTTAAGATTTACTGTATACATAAACAGTTTTCATGATTCAATTGAATAAGTTGTTTAAAAAGTAATATCTTTCATTATGTAGGGTGTTAATTGAATTAATTATTTTTTAATTAAACATCAACACATTAACAACAAATTAATTACGAAAACATTTTTTTGGAATGAAACAACTTTTACTTTCATAAACAGAATGGGAGTTTTTTGTGTATCTTAAAGGGCGGCCATATAACAATTAAAATAAACTTTCTATCAATAAGCAAATATGTTTTCTTTGTTTATGTTTTAAAAAAGTATATTTTATAATAATTTTTAGCGTTTTATTTTTAAAATATTTGAAACTCTTTACAATACAGTTAAAAGAAAACATTGCCATATCCCTTTTATTTTGGCAAAACTACAAACAGTTACATTTGCTAAAGTTTACGCCTGGTATATCTCCTTAAATTTCACAAATTTTAACCTTCTTAACATAAATAAAAACTCAATTGTACATCTTTTTGTACAAAATTTTTGTTAACAGCTGTTTTTGTCTTGCTTAGTCATCATTTAGACTTGCAGCAATTCTTGAGTTTATTGGTAAGAAAGGTGAGCAAATTAGGGAAGGGTACTCAGTTTCTGGTACTCTGCAATTCTGTTTTGTTTTGTAAATCCTTCACTTTTCAACTTGAAGTTGGCTGTAGGTGTATTTGTATTTATGTATAGGTAAAATATTAAAAGAACAAGATAAAAGTACAGAAATTGCAAAATTTCATGGTCAGATTAGAAAAGTTTCAAAGCAGAAAATATAAAAAAAATCAGCAATGGTTACATTAAAATCGCTTAAACAAAATTTTTCGGATTGATGAAAACGATTGGAATCTAAAGCACCAAAAATTATTTCGAACGGAATGGCAAATAAGGAATTGACAGCAAATTTTTTGATGTTGATTTTTAAGTATCTTATTGTTCACAAGGTTTTGTGTGAAGATGTGCACAATATAGTTTTTTTTTCTCAATTTTTAGAATTTTAGAGCTTAAAAATCTTTTTAATTTATCTTGCAAACACACGTACACAAGGCGAATTCATGTAAACGGTGTTGTCGATACTACAACAAGTAAAAACACCAAAAACACAACTTTGTATTTTATTTGTTGCTTTCGTTGGTCGATATGTCAAAAACACAAGCAACTTTTGACATTCCTCTCTTTAATTTAGAAAAAAGTAGCACAGCTGTGCTTTCAACCAGTGTTACCGTCGGATATTTTCAAAAAGTACCAAAAAAAGGGGATATCTACAAAAAAAGTGGCACCAAGAAGTGGATTTTTTTTAAAAAAGGGGCACATCTTTTAAAATTAAAATAAGTACACCACATTATGTATTTTTTACGTTGTTTCTATTTATTATAATTTTAAATGGTATAAAAACTAAAATAAATTATAAGTGTTGATCGACCTTTTTTGATTACTCTAAATAGTTTATATAGTTTCCTATATGCAGGCTTTCAAGGTCATTAATTTAATATAAACAAAAGATTATTTATTTCATTCTCAATAAAATCCGACGTTTCGTTGGTATTCTTTCCAACTTCTTCAGGGATTGAGTTTTTTTTATTATTAAACAAATAATATTTTTCGTCAGTTTACATCATTTATAAATTATATCACAGTATTTTGTAAAGGTGGACAGCACAACACAAAACTTAAAATATTAAAATAGATGTATGTAAATATAAAAATTATCACAGAAAATTTGTCATTTTTTGATCACAGTTGTTATTATTACTAAAGTATTGCAATGGTGTAGTTTGCATTTGTATTGAAAAGATTATTATTTTAATAAAAACTCAATCCCTGCATATAGGAAACTATATAAACTATTTAGACTAAAATAAATATTTTGTAAATATTTCTCTCGAGAATATTTCCTAGAGTAAAAAGTATCAAAAAAGTGGCAAGAATCGCAAAAAGTACCACATTTGGGTGCATTTTGTAAAAGTGGCCAAATAGTATCCAAGCAGTCGAAAAAGTGGCAAATTGCCACTTTAGTGGCACCAACGGTAACGCTGCTTTCAACGCCAACTGCAAAATGAATTCGCCTCGCATGTACACATATGTATTAACCAAGGTATATTTATAGCAGGTAGTCTCGGAAAGCCTGCTGTTTATTTCTGATTTGCTTGTTTTGCGATACGAACTGTCAAATTTTGTATAGTAAACAAGTTTTCTGTCTTTATCTATTGTCTTTTTTGTCTCTTACCAACTCCTTTGCTGTTTGACAGTTCATATCCCATTACAACAATAAAAAGCCCTGTTGTTTGTTTTATTGTACAATTGTTGTAATCTCGCGGCTACCTGCTATAAAAATACCTTGGTATTAACGGTATTGAAAATACCAATGCTTTTTGTTGCTTAAGTGCTTTTTTTGTTCTCTTAAAATGTGTAAATTTGTGTCTTAACTTGCAAACACACATATACAGACCTGTATGACGTACTGGTTCTCGAAATATATTATGTACAGCGTTGCCGTTTTGGTTACTTTTAACCAAAACTGGTTACTTTTTTTCTCAATGTGTACTTGTGTACTATCAAAGTTATTTACGGGAATACAAAATTTATCATTAATACGATTTCTGTATGACGTGCTAAATTCCCAATTTTCCATATTTGATAAATACACTGAAATTTATTGTTGAGGGAAAGCTAGCTTCTATGCGCATTTCACTGGTTGCTTAGGCCAGCTCATCAGGAAACCTTTTCCTAAGATTTTAGAAAAGCTAAAAATATTATACAAATAAAACCCTAAAGCGAATAAGAATTTTAAACACTCAAAGTCTTACTTGTAAGTAACAATATCAAAGCTTAAACAAAACACCAACAATAAACAGTGAGTTTATCTTTTCTTACATCCCTCTACAATTGGTTGGGTTCTTTCCGACTCGAATTGTAGTTATAAGTGGGTAAAAAGAAAAAACAAAATTAAAAAACAAATTGTTTCATTCTATTGTCTTCGTAAGAAAACAACAAAAAAACCAATTTGCCAATTCAGTTTTCTGCACGGGCACATGCGAGTATATTATCAAAGTTATTTACGGGAATACAAAATTTATCATTAATACGATTTCTGTATGACGTGCTAAATTCCCAATTTTCCATATTTGATAAATACACTGAAATTTATTGTTGAGGGAAAGCTAGCTTCTATGCGCATTTCACTGGTTGCTTAGGCCAGCTCATGTACTTTTTTTCCATTTTGGTTACTTTTTTTCAACACAAAAATAACCGATTTTTTTGTTTTGGAGCAATAACTACCCGCTCCGCTTTTTTGACCTTTTAAAATTGTGTGTGGTATTTGTGCATCTTAAACCAATACTTTTTTCATCTAGTTAAAAATAATTTTTTAGAAGCTTAAGCTTTAACAGACTATCAAGTGTAAATGGCCATTATCTGCTACTCTTCATGCTTCATATGGCTAACTGAAACACTTTTCTAGATAAACGATAAGGTCAAAGGCTCTTCCGATCCGATCCCGTTTAATATGAGTATATTCCACTGGGCTAAAATCATCTATAAATTAAAGATCTACCGCAAAATTTAGCTCAATTTTGCACTTTGATAATATAACACACAGTAAGAGCTCTTCATATAAAAAGAATGAAAGCTATAGCTCATAAAATTTTTAAAAATGACGAAAATAAGTTTAAACTTTGTATAGGAAGTGCCACTTCCACTAAAAATTTCGAAAAATTGTATATCCTATTGTTCTTTCCCAATCGGTCCAGCGGCTAATGAGCCTACAAGATACAAACAAACACAATTTCTTCTTAAGACATATTTTAAACTGAAGTGCGAACAAAATAGTACTTTTGATACAAAATAATTTTGGTTACTTTTTTTCGCTTTTGGTTACTTTATTTTTACATTTTGGTTACAAAATTTTTTTGGTTGTGGCAACGCTGATTATGTAGCCGCACTGCTGTAGTCGCTAATTTTTAAAAATTTTTGATGATTTTCAAGTGGTCGAATTTCGGCCATCGGGCGAACCTAGTGATATTAATCTTTTTAAAAAGCTCATTTTTATTTTCCTTTTTCATTCGCTAATAAAATTAGAATATTTCGTACGAAATTAACAATGAAGATGGTTGTTTGTTACAGAAACCAGTCAAGTGCAAACTTTGTATTATTTTTTAAATAAAACAATTTATTTTTATCAAACAGTTACAAAAATGTATAACTTTCATAGGAAAAATATCAGTTTTGTAAAAGATATTTTAAGATTACTTGGAAGTTTTCTTTGATTTACTTTTAATCAAAATTTATTTACTTGACAGGTTTGTGAAATAAACGATTCAATTGTTTACAACAATTACAGCGTAGTTAGATATTTTTTTCAGCCGTTGAATTCATTGGTCTACATGTCACTCAGTTTGTTATTTATAAAGGGGTCCAAAAATTGAGGTATCATTTTAATTTAAAAAATTTTTTTTTTTTTTTGAGATATTAATAATATGTTTAATTCAGTTTATTGCAAACAAGTTCCCTTTAAAAATTAAAAATTATGTCGGTCAAGTGACCATTCCCACCCTACTGGCTCGGCAGGCTGCTTTACCAAAATAAAAAGCAAAATAAAATATATTAACAACAATAGCATTAATTCTTTAAGTCTAAACAATTAATAGAACTTAAAATAAAACTCCTAAAATAATGAGTTTAACTTCCACATTTGGTTGCATATATCTAGGGAAGGTTCAAAATGCTCATTGCCATTCCTTTATAATGGGTGTTTTTTAACCCGATAGAGCTTACGAAAGGTAAGCTGTCAAACGAACTGTCATACTGCTCTCACTTTTTGCTTAAGCACATCATCATAAATAGATTCATGCTTAAACAACGCCACCAAATTATCAAAATTTACTTTAAAAATCAGCCATCGATTTTCGCAACTTATAGGCGACTTCATGATTTAAATGACGCAACTTTTTTTTCACAAATAAAAACGATGTGTTGATTTAGAGAAAATAAGCTGTTTATTAGACTTCAAGGCCGTGCGATGTGACACCTCTTGATTATTTTTCGTAGGACTGTGAAGTCACTGGTTTCTGCTGATAAACCAGCAACAATTGACGTCTTGGAGGTCAACATTGTTCATTTTATTCGTGCAAGGCAGCCAGCAATGATCGAAAAAGAGAAACAAAATTGGAAGTCTGCAATGCGTTTCGTCAAGGACAGGCGCGGTGGCTATTTGTTTAAAATCAGTTTCACGTGGGAATACCGTGTATTAATCTGTGATTAAAATTCATTTGTTTTGTGTTGTCTATCATTTTATGTTTCATGGTCTTAAAAACTACCCATTGTACCTTATTTAGTTAACAAAATGACTGCAGAGTTTTATATGACTGTCCCTTTCGTTATTCAGTTTTACAACCGTTAAGGGCGTTAAATATTCTTCAAACTAAAGCATTAAAAAGTTGCAAGATAAAAATAAAATTAATTATATGTTAAAAATTTGGAAACAATGCTAGTTTTTAGTTTGAATAACTTTTTCCAATAAACTTCAGGTTCTAAATCACAATGATAGCCATCTTTATCTAAATCTAGTGGCCCATCTTGCGAAATTCATTACCAAACTTTTGGAAATATATATTTAATTATTAAAGACTTTTCTTAAAAAGAAACCGAGACTTTGGTTCAGAAGACTGTGCATTTTTTATCAATAATATTTAAAAAGATATAAATGTCATCACTGCAATCGAATCTTGATTTTATTTGGGTATCTGAAGTAAGAATTTCAAATTACACCTGAATTACACCTAACAGAAATTACCCACGCTCTACCCACAACTTTAAAAATGTGGCAACACTGAGAACAAGACTAAAACACATTATTTTCATGCTAAAAAGTAAAATTAAGAACTCTTGCTTCTTATTTAGTTTATATTTTCAGTTATATATGTACATTAATGGCCATTTTCTCAATGTGTCGACAAACTGTCTGTTACTTAATGTCAACACAAATTTATTATACCGATAAGCTGTCCGTTAACGATATTGGGTTTCTCAATATACCGACAAAAAACATTGGTTTAAGTTGGCAACACCACTTAAAATACATGTAAAAGTTGGGAGCCAGCTGATTGAATTTATCTGTACGTAAAATAAAAGAAAAATAAATAATTGGCAGATGAGTGCCGGTTAGCATTGCGACAAAATAGAAGCAAATGAGACATTGAGAAAACCAAATTTCTTTAATGTGCAGTTTTTTTTTGGGAAAAAAGATAATCGCCTAATGAGAAAATGGCCATAAGTTTTTAAAGTAAAACCATTTTGGAAATTATGCTGGTGTTTAATAATTGAAATTCTGTAAGGCGTAAAACAGGTAGTAAATCATCAAAATAAATTCTCCTTCTTATTACACTTTTGGCTTATTTCAAGTACGAATTCGGGATTGAATCAATTTTATAATACTTTAATTAAACGCATTATGAGATTGGTTCAATCTTAGGTTTACTTAAATCAATCTGACAATCGGATTTTTTCAAGTACGAATTCGGGATTAAATATGGATAAGTTAAGTATTTTGCGATTGAAAATCCGTACTTGAATTAATCTTTCTGTACTTGATTCAAGAAAATTCGTACTCACCGTACTATTAATACCGCTTCGGTGTGATTTGAGTACAGAGGGTTTGATTTGTATTCTAAATGTAGTCCCACATTACGCCGCCTTCTGAAAATCCCTTAAATGCGTCTAAAACGGGAACATATTTTATAATTCTAATTAAATTTGGTCCAATTAAAGTTTATAAGAATAGGAATTACAGTACCAAATTTCGTGAACATCATTCTATAATTTACCATAGAACTTAATAAACCATTAAGAAATAATGATATTTAGTGCAATTTAGTTTTAATACGTTAGAAATAACACTAAACTGCACGGAAATAATTATTTACTCAATTTTGCTTCAATCTGATCCAAGCCAAAAATTTCTTGGTTTTAACTTATTTTGTTCTTATTTAGTATCATTTTCTTAGATAAAGCAACATTTTGCTTAAACCGAGCTACACAAACATATATTTAGAATAAGTTATTTTTGGCTTTGACGAGAATCATGCAAAATTGTCATGGTTCATGCCGTAAATAAATAATTCTTACCTTGTAATGATCGGTCATAATTTGCGATAGGACCCATATAAAAACCCCTCCCGAAAATCATAATAATAATATTTTGGTAGAGCGTTTCTACACGTAGAGAAAAAACATGTTTAAATATGGTCACCTCCAACCAAACTATTTTTAAAGAAAATTTTAAGCATATTATGGTTAATATAATATAATATAATTAATATAATTGTCAGCGAGAACCATATTTTGGTTAAATGGTTGCCTCCAAAAATTTTATGGTTAAATATGATAATAATTTGTTTTTAAATTTACTTTTTTCCTCTTTCCTCCAGAGCAACATACAATGGTTGAAAACCAGCCATGCTATTATAAGTGTTTAACAAATTTTGGTTATTACTGATCATAACATGTTTGGAGGTAACAATAATATGGTTTGGGCTTTTTGATGGAGGCCTAATTTAACCATAATATGGTTACCGCTGACAATAATATGGTTATATTAAACATTATATGTTTAAAATTTTCTTTAAAATTAGTTTGGTTGGAGGTGACCATATTTAAACATGTTTTTTCTCTGGGTGCAATCAAGTTTTATATGAATAAAAATATTATCATAAAATTTTTTGACAACCGGCCTATAATTTACCATAAGTGTTATACAAAGCCTGCTATCGGAATAAACATTAATACAGATTTTGTAAAGATTTGTTCATAATGTATCACTTATCTCATATTAAGCTCACTCCTTTAAAATTCTCGGTGGAGGATATCAAATATTCGACACAGCCGAATGTAAAATTCATGCTGTTTTTATCTGTTCATATCATGTTTAAATTATATAGATTTGTTGTTGCTTTAAAGTTTCCCTTTTTATCTATGAATGAATAAACTTTCTGTTCTATCATTCGACCTGCCAACTGTTGCCACTGCATACACAGTCAGTCTTATTTAAAATAAACTGACATATTTAAATTTGCAAACAATTTATTTTACGATGTAAATGACAAAAAGCAAAAAAAGTTTTTATTTATAGAAAAAGTCAAAGTTTTTTTGACAGATTTTTTTCTTTGACATAGACAAAATGACATCCAAGTAAATGAAATGGAATTAATTTTGTTGTTGTTGTTTTTATTATTATCACAACTGCCCCTGGCTGCTTTACTGCCAAATTAATAGCAAGTTCATTTTTAATAAAATTGTTAAGAGTTTTGGTACATGTAAAAATACTTCATTCGGCTGCGATGAATCTTTAATTCCACTAAAAATTAGATTTTTTCAGCCGTAGGCTTTATATGGGATCTGTCATAAATTATTAGCTTATATTCATAAAATCTGATATAAAAATGTTTTGTCAAACAAGTTAGAGCGCTATATTCGATTGTTCCGAATCTTTGATACCCTCCACAGATAGTTAGAATATTTCAGGAGTAGTTATTATATGGGCCCTATGGTAAATTATGAACCGAACTTCACAAAATTTTGTATGGTAGGATTTCTGGTCATATAGAACGAATTTATGCAAAATCATATAACAATATGTATATTCCGTTGATTTATGTTAATTTTTGAAACAAAATCTTAAGTTTTTGTCGGGTGGAGGTTCAACATTTGGATTTAAACCTCTTTTACTAAGGAATCGATTTCGCTGGATAACTAGAAACAATTTGAATCCAAAATTGTTCTTTTCTTTTGAGTTTCCGAAAACACGCTTTTTCAACAGACGGACATGGCTAAATCAGCTTAAAATTACTCAAGGAGCCAGAATACATATGAGAAGGTGTAATAAGCTAAATGTGACTTTTTCAGCTTTTTGCTGTTTTATTGCAGTGACATATAGTTAATTTTCGCAAAAGGAAAACTTTTTTCCTTGAAAAATATAGCGACGGCATTTTATTTTAAATTTCAAGGAGTAAGCTTTGGAGCCATGCACAGCAAGAAAAGAGTTTTGGAATTAACTTTTCTACAGGTAGCAAGTTTTTTTTTCTTTGAATTTATTTACATATATTTATTTTATTTTTATTAAAATTCAATTAAATATTGGATTCAGCATTTAATGAAAAAATTGCAAATTCTTAGGTTTTCATCTTCGGAAGCATCACCACCGCTATCCAAATTATTACGGTAACACTTTAAAGTTTCTATTCCTCGCCAGTCTACACCAAAATACTTTTGAAAAAGTTTGTCCACGTCAACCAACCTTTCAGGCTTTGTGCTTTTGGGAGCTGCATTAGTTACTTCTGACCGATAGTGCTCCTTCCCCTGTACAAAAAATAACCTTTTGTTTTTTTCTCGATAAATGATAAATCTTAAATGCAGCCCTCCTGTTCCTTTGAACACAAATTAAACCTCTGTTTTCTATTCCGCAACAGCAACTTCCTCAGCGAAATCAAATTCTGTATTTTTGGAAATTTTGGTTCTTGCCGTTCTCCAGACATACATATTTCTTTAATGTCTTTGTATAAGAAGTGCCACGCTCACTTGTTCAATCCCGCCCATATTTTTGTCGGGTGTTGTGTTTTGATAACCAAGATGCTTGTACGTAATTTGGAAACTTTGCCTCCTGCTGATTTCTATTTACACATTAAAATAAAAAAACAACAGCAACAAGAGATTTTCGGGTGAAATTAGAGGCAGTCGTGGTTTTTTGCTCATATCTCAGCCAATTCTGGACTGATCAGGCTGCAATAAATATACCAAGTCTTTGTCTTCGAAAAAGACATTTCAACGGACAACGTAAAATCAATCAATTTCGCTTCTCATAAGGACCCAGAGTATATATACTTTATAGGGGCTAACATCAATATTGTAGAAATTGCAAGCGGAATAATAAACTTTTACTTCGATGAAGCACAGAAAAAAATAAAAATCGATTTCAATTAAAAAATTTGTGATATTAATCAAAAAATTAATTAAATTTGCACCAGTAAACAAATTAATAGTGTCAATTAAACCAGTTAATAATATTAATTAAACGTTTAATTCACTTGATTAAATGATTAATTCAGTTGATTAAAATTTTAATTAAAACTGATTCTATTTTTGATTAATGCTTTAATTGGTGAAAAATGTGGGAGAATGTTTTTTGTGAGGGTAAAAAAAAGTACAATATAGGCAGACTATGAATGCAAGGGAAGCGTTTTGTTCTGTATCATGCAAGGACGCAGTTTTGTTTATCGCTAGACAATGCAAAGAAAGACATTTGGAGTTCACTTTAATTTTACAAGGAGAGATTTTTGTTTGTTTGTATCGGTCAAAAGTCAGTAATATTATGATTTTTTTAAAAAACGCAAGTAACGAGATTTGGAACTCAGCACCTCATATATTTAATGGGATCTTACTCGCCCCGCCCCGTTAGACGAGTTGGTGGTAAGCTAGCCTATAAATTCGGGGGTTGCGGTTTCGATTCCTACCAGAGACTCCGGTCTGCTTAACTAAAAAGGACTGAAGGTCTACGTTACTATTTTTTTTCTATTGCAAAAAATGTAGGCAAAAACAATTTACATATTTTATCAGTTTTAAAGTTTTTAAGTCAAATTTCAATTTATGAATCTTTCTTACAATAGTCCTATTCTCTCAATATTTCACATAAATTTTGCTTAAGCCAACCTTTGGTTAACATTGAAGCCATAGATATTACATATAAAAAATAATTTATGAAAAAGAAATAATTCCCATATTCTTTTTGTTTTTTTTTAATGCAAATTTTTGCATATTTTACCTTTTGCAGCATTTTTTATTTTTTGCATATTTTAGTTAAAATGCCGTTGTTGTAGCATTTTTTAAGTTTGCAACACATCTTTCACATTTTTGAAGCATATTTTGATACTTGTTGATTGTTTTTAAAAAGTATATAAGAGCTTTTATAGGGAAAAAATGGTTTTTAATTCGGGCTTTTCCAATTCTGGAGGCCAACAAGATGCTTCAATTTCGCCATCTATATTTCATTTTCAATCTACAAGCCAAAGCAAATGGTCAATAAGGATTTATGCGCTGTTTCTAAATAACAGGCAAGTGATTGTGTACAAAAGTTTATATGAAAATCACTGAAAAAACTGAGTGCTTTTCATTGAAATTTGAAACAAAAATGTTAAATTTAATACATAAGCAAAAATTAAGGAAAAAGTAAATATATACATTTGTACTGATGTGTGTAATACATTAACATCTTAATCTTATAACATAATTTTGTTCTGGTGGGTCCATGACTGTACATGGGTTCCACATAGGGTACAATATTGAAAATTCGTCTGTTAATACTGTGATGTATAGTTGGACTTCACCTACTAAATTTTGGATTGGTTTTTTTTTGTGCAATAATTGTTTAATTGCTGAATGCGTTTTTTTTTTCAAAGAAGTTAATTTTGTTTTTTTTTTTGGGCATATTACAGTAGTTTTGACTTAACTGCCTTTTGTTTACGTGCACTTTTGACTTAACTGCACAAAATTTATAATTTTTGGAATTATTCTTTATAATTTCATACAAATTCCTTTTTTAAGTGCACTTTCTATACCTGCACATTTAAGATAAATGCACAAAATTTTTGGCATTTTTAAATTATTTTCATACAAAAAATTTAAGTTAGCTGCACTTTGACTTAATTGCCCAAAATACATTTTTTCTGGAATTATTCTTCAAAATCCTTGCTTACGTGCATTTTGTATACCTGCATATTTTTCATATTTTTGGTCAGCTTTAAAATATTTTCATATAAAAAATCAAAGTTAGCTGCACACATGAAAAAATATGGTGGCCACTTTTTTACATAAATATCCAATTTAAGCTGTTTATAAAAATATAAATCGCGATTAATTTGTTTTTTATTTTCATTAATTTTTAATTTTATTTCGCAAAATAAGACCGCATTGCGAAAAACAAAAGCAAATGTTTGGATGGACGTACCTGATTTTTATTTTGTTTTAAAAAACCTAAACCATTTTTTAACTTAATAAATAAATAAATGATTTTTATTTTCTATCTACACATGGGTGTTTCGCTTTATTGCTCATTTTGCTCAAACAATTAAGCAATTTTTGTTTTAATTGCGTTGGCGATTCATTGAGTTCCCGTCCCGTTTAATTGTGATAAAAGTCGTGCATTTTTAGAAACTCAATTAAGCGGGAATAACTGTATTAATAAAAAGATTTTTTATTCCACTTTTAAATCAAACACTTTACTTTAGCTGCACTTTTGTACAGGTAACCACAATTGTGTACCTACACATTAAGGCAGGTAAATGCTTTTAAGATAGCTGCATTTTTGATTTACCTGCACAAAAAATCGTGCAAAGAAGATTGTGCAGCTAAGTCAAAATTACTGTATTAAAAATTTATAGGGCAGATTTTCAAGTTTTTACTTCATATTTATTTCGCATAAAACACTTTTTTTAGAGCAAACTTCTAGTTTCCCTGTTAATTACGCTTTAGTGCATAAATTGAACCAAATTTAATGATGAGGGTAATAAATTTAGTATTCTTTCACTCGCCACTTGGAGGAGGGTATGGAAAAGTTAAAGACTTAATGCTTTTGCTATCTTAGAACGAACCATTTGCGATTATTTTCAACTTGAGTGATTCTGAAGGAAAAATAGCAAAAAAAAAGGATTTTATTTAATAAGCGGAAAAAAAAGTGATTTGAAATTTTAACTGAATGTGCAATTTTCGAATTGGGTATTATTTTTGCAGTAGAGTTTAATTTCATTTGAATATAATGATGATTGGTTGGTTGGTTTTTAATGCTAAAGACATTTATCTTATGATAAATATATAGCTGGCAATAAGAAAAAACTGCTTGAGTCTATTGTAGGAGAGCAATTTGAAACTTTCCAGGCGATTTTTGAAAATTTACTTCTTTTCTTATATAATAATAACTCCTCTGCGCGGTTATAGATTTTTAGGGTCTATGAAATAACTCCCACGAAATAAGTCCCACTTTTGAAAGCGAAATAAGTCCCACCAAAATGAAATGATTTAAAAATTTGTTGAAATGAAATAAATCCCACTCAAAATGAAAGAACTCCCCCTTGAATAATATATTTCTTAAATGAATTAAGTCCCACTTTCATAAACGAAATAAGTCCCACTTTTTCACTGTTTAATGCGATTTCAAATAAGAAGTATTTGGCTCTTCGAAAAAAACACGTCGAATAATATGAATAATCAAAGCAGAGGAATAATAAAGAAAAATCGTATGCAAGCTTGCAGAACACTTCTTAATGGAATGGATATTACGAATTTTGATAGAGTTCCAGAATTTATTATTAATTCTTTTTTTCGGTCAAGGAACGTATAGAGAACGCCTACTAGTAACAACGTTTGGATTCGTAAATGGATTAAGTACAGATCAATTGTTCTTACTATTAAGATGGAAACCGTTTCGGAAGGACCATCAGATTAAAATTATCGACCTTTATAAATGGCTTGAAGATCCAGTGCATGGTAGACGGTATTATAGTTTTAACGTGGCATTGGGATTAGTTGTATTTTGTAATGGTGATATTAGAAAACATGGAACACGAATTCCAATTTCCTACTAAAAATATAATAAAACACATACATAATTACGTCAACAATTTTTTTTAATATTATTTTTCCAGTAGTTAACTTCGGTACCTATTTGTACACATTTCTTTAAAGTTTTTTTATTATAGTAAGTATAAAGTAATTAATAACAAAAAAAGGAGAGCCATGACAGATAAGGACAAAAAATTATAGTTGTCCCTTTTACGAAATGTCCAATATATAACTTTTTGCATAAGAAAAAAATGAGAAATAGCAGATGGTTGCAGTTTTACAATTTTAACAAGAACAACATGAACATTTCCTGAGTTGTTTTTGTAATTGTATAAAAATGCTACCACCTTCAAAATACTCTGTTAAAATACGGGTCTATGAAATAACTCCCACGAAATAAGTCCCACTTTACAAAACGAGTTTATTCCCACTCAAAACGAAATAAGTCCCACTTAAAATAAAAACGCGTAACGAAATAAGTCCCATCAATTGACGAAATAAGTCCCACTTTTAAAAACGAAATAACTCCCACTTTCAAAACAGCAATTTTTTGTGGGACTTATTTCGTTTTTAAAAGTGGGACTTATTTCGTGGGAGTTATTTCATAGACCCGATTTTTAAAGTTTTTTTTCGAATGTTTGAAGAAAAGAAAAATATTGTTCTAAGCTTTTCGTTGATGTTTCTCAAGCTTTTGATAAAATGTGGCATTAAGGCTTACCCCCGTATTCATAAATGATAAGATTTAACAAACATTTGTTAATGGAAAATAAAGGTCAAAAAAGAAAAATATGTACATATAACAATTACTTTGCGTAGAGAATCATGCCACCCCAAAACAGGTTTAAACTGCACCCAAATTCACTAGCACGAAATATTTAAAAAGATGGCGGCCACATTCGTTTAAGGAGAAGAGAGCACTCACCCAATCAGAAGAGCGGGTACGCTGAAACCAGTGGTGCTAACCGTTTTTTTTTAGGTTAGCTCTTGTTTTCGAGATATACTGTTAATGGAGGAGGTTGCTCAATATATATTCGCGTAACTCATTTTTTGTTTGTTTGATAGGTGGGATATTAGCCTTTAATTTGCGCTATAAAACGTAAAATTCGACTGATAGGAACAAAATTTATGGGGAGTTCAAAACTCATTTTCATTTTTTTGTTGAGTTTCGGTATAACATTTGAATATTTCAAATATAACTTTTTATAAAAATATAAAATTTTATTAATTTATCGGGTATGTTCTTGAAATCGAAATGAAGTGAAATTGAAATTATCGATAATTTAAATTCAATGTTTAACAAAATGACCGTAGTTTTTCGTGGTTTTAAGTGTTGTTTTGCAAAAATAATAAAAACTTAAGGAATGAAGTAGATAAAATGGAATATTTTTATGAACTTTTATTACAGAGCCGTTTTAAAAATTTGCTCGATTTTAAGTCTACTTCATTTCGATTTCTAGAAATCGCCCGTACATTTTAACAAAATAGTTTATGCGTTTCTCTCTTTTGAATGAGTTTGGTTAAAAAATATTGTACGAAGGATAAATCCAATAAAGCTAAAGGTAACAGGTGTCCAAAAATATATTAACGTAAATGTTTTTCAACAAGATACTTCGATCGATTCTCTAGAGGAAATTATTTACAGAAGCATAGCAAAAGGATGGAATGTCCGAGAAAAGTTTCAAAAAATCCGAAGTTCTATTGACTCTTCTAAAATCTAAGTGTCCGAAAGTGAAGCAACCATTTGAAGCTATATTGACAAGTTAAAAAAAAAGAATGCTGGATTACTCAAGTACTAATTTTTCTTAAAGTTATTAAAAAAAATGTCGTAATTTACAAAATTTCTGAATTTAGAATTATTCGATTAAATTTAAATTTTATTGTTTTAATCGAATAAGCTAAAAATGCCAAATATCGATTAATCGTTTAATCGAACAAAAATAAAACACCCTAATATGTACTACATACACAAATAAACATATGTATTTAATTTTTTTGTATTATTTCAAATATGTATAGTTAAATCAAAAACAAATTATAAACCAGAAACTACTTTAAATTAAACAATATTAGTACAAATTTCTTCTAAATAGCTTTGATTTCCAATTTTGTCGAATACTGGGCATATATAGGTCTTATGTGCACAACAAAATAGTAAAAAGATCTTCATTAGTACAACATCTGGACATTTTTCTTGTTCTATGCTCTGGAAGAAACTGTAGTTCTTGTTGCTTTTTTTCTTGCGCTTCTTCAGATAGAACTCCAATTGGTAGAATATTGTGTTGAACTATTTGTTCGCCATGGTACAGCATTTTATGAACTGTACATGAACATTGTATAGCATATGTCTCCAAGAGTATTTTTGTTAAAAAGAATTACTGTTTCATTTGCATACTGGCCATTTTTTTTTGCATTTACCTTTCTGCTACATGAATAACTTGTAGTATTATTTGGAATCGTCTTATTAATTCATAATGTTCTGTTGCGGCTTTTTGCTAATGTTTAACCTTTTAACTTTAAATTACTCAGAAATCTAACGTTTTATTTTATTTATGTCGCCTATTCGTTTTGCAGCATCCGGTCATTCATTTTTTTAACCAAATATCTTACCTTGGCAGTAGTTCGCAATATCGTACCCAGATGCATATACAATGACGGCAGGACTTATGCTTAAGTAGGAGATTTCCGGGAAATTTTGACATATAAAAATCGCAGAGTTTAATGCTTTAAACCACTTATAACACTGTAATAGAAATTGACACTTTTTTAGACAAGCACAAAACTTATGCGGTCAAAAAATCTTAAAAAACAAAAAAGTTATGAGAAAGTCTATTTTGGACCACCCCTTTCTTAAATAAATAGTTGAAATAGAGTTAAAATTTTTTGGCACCCGAGGCTTACTAGTATTTACTTTCATATGAATAAAATAATATTTAAATCGGAGAACATAAAAAAAATAGTTTTGGCCGCCTTTTCAAAATATGAACCAGTGTGAGCCAGGTGCCGGCTTGTCTGTTTTTTCAACAAAAATAGTGTTGCTGTTAGTTCACATTAAATAAAAGAAGATTCACTAAATAAAAATGAAAAAAAAAAAAAAAAATTTCTAATGTCCCAGATCAGGAGCCTAATTCTGGCAGTCATGATCGAGTACTTTCTCTGAACGAATCGAAATTATTTTTTCAGTATTGTGAAACTCAAACTAATGCTTTACAACACTGAAAAAATAATTCCAATTCGTTCAGTATTGACTGAAATAATTAGATATTAAAATGCTTTCGAATCGAGAAAGTACTCGATCACGACTGCCAGAATCAGGCCCCAGGAGTTATTGCACATTAAAAAAGATAAGCAAATATACATTTTGCTAAAACTTCGTGAAAAATCGTACTAAATAATTGAAACTTTGCCCATAAGTACTTTTGAACATGAAGATATCAACGGTGCCATTAACTCAAATTAAGCTTAAGTTAACTTAAGTAAAAGATCAATGGAAATGCCTGCTTTTGTTAATTGTAAACATGTATTTAATCCCTATACCACCATAAGGTATTACGTATTCATTCTGAATAGAATAAAATGAAAGAAATATTTTGTTATGGTACAAGGTCCAGTATTTATCAAATGTTTTATTTCAAGCCCCCTTCCCTAAAATCACTGGTAGTCAAAATAATCTTAATTTTGTATAACTAAAGTCAATATTTTTATGTGTTACAAACATCTGCACAAACGCATACAACATGTGGTGGTGTAGGGAACAAATATCCTTTCAATCGCTTTGAAATCTCTAAAACGCCTTCTTTACTTATTTACATATTATTCCATTATCGAACACTTTGTAATAAAATAAAATCCAGTTTTAATAAAACGTTTAAATATTTTTTTTAGGGCGGAAAGATTTTTTTTAAAGCCAACTTTTAGAAAAATATAAAAGTTTTATTGACGTCTAAATTCTATTAAAAAAATATTTTTTGTATTATTATAAAAATTGTATAACCAACACTTTCTTTCATGTCATCATGAATGAACTTTTATATTCAAACGAGATGTTTTCAGTTTTAAAAATTCACTGTTTTGCGCCAATAAATTTTTAAAATTTTAAATAAGTTAAATTTGACAAGGAGTCCTTACTTGATCCTTTTTGTGTTTTGGTTTGAAAAAGGTAAAGTCTTTGTTTGTATGTGCGTTGCAGATTATTTAAATTTCACTCCTGTATTCTTTTGGTATCGTTGTCTGGTATAATTTGTATAAATTTTTTAGTAGGTGTTAACCCATGGAGAGTTTTTAAACAAAATGTTTCTCTTTTTTGAATTAGAAAGTTTGTGGCATCGAACGTTATTAGAGTGGAGAGAAAGAAATTATTTTTAAATTTTGTTTTCCGTGATTGTAACAAATTTCATTAAAACTTCAGATCTGAATGTTACCATTTGCTCAAATTAAGTTTAAGTCAACTTAAGCACTTTTTCTTTTTGTGAGGGATTTGTTACGTATCTATGGATATAAATAAAATTGTTTTTATTTTTTGAGAATAGGGTTTAATATATTAAAAAATTATCGCAAGAAAGTTCTTAACAGCACAGTTTGTTAAAAATAAAATTTTAGGTTAACAAACTTTTTATTTGAATTAATGTAAAAAATTATCAAAATTGCAATTTGCAAAATATATTTAATAATGAAATAATTAAATATTTCTTCACACTCAATAAAAAAATATTTGAATCAACACAGAAAATAATTTTGCACCAGTAAACGCATTAATCAAAAATAAAATTAGTTTTAATTAAAAATTTAATCAAGTGAATTAAAAGTTTAATCAAATGAATTAAACGTTTAATCAAGTGTATTAAAGGTTTGATTGACAATATTAATTTGCACCAGTAAACAAATTAATAATACCAATTAAACGTTTAATTCACATAATTAAACGTTTAATTCACTTGATTAATCGTTTAATTCACTTGATTAAATTTTTAATTAAAATTGATTTTGTTTTTGATTAATGCGTTTACTGGTGCAAAATTTTTTTCTGTGAAAGTAAAGACATTATTTTTACAACTCTTGTCCTTTTTTTAGTAGATTTGATATCGTTGCAAGTAAGACTTGATTGTTTGTAATTCTCATTCGCCTTACAGTTTTATTTGTATAATATCCTTAGTTTTTCCAAAGTCTTTGGAAAAAGGTTTCCTGATGATCTGGCCTAAGCAGCCAGCGAAATGCGCATAGAAACTAGCTTTTCCCCTACAACAACATTTTAATATATTTATCAAAGAATACAAATTGGGGTTATGACGTGCTATATCATCATAACTAATAAGAAAATAAATAAAGATGCGATAAACATTTTGTTTAATTTATTCAAAATTCCCAACAATTTATTTGAACAAATCTTGACTCAACTATGCAATAATTTTGGTTGTTGACTTAAAGTTCAATGACTATACCTACAAACTTTTTTATCAATACCGCAGAATACTTCATCGGAGAAAATTAAAAAATTCATGTAATCAAATAGTATGCGATTTTTGTATTCAAATATGAAAATTATATTTTTCTGTGAATGTTTTTGTTTGACTATTATATTTATTACTAAGAGAATTATTTTTCTTTTATTATGATCTATTTGATTTTTTTTTGTTTTACTATTGAATTTAGTTTTTACATGTTTCGATTTTATGGTTTTGTTTTTTCTTTTTTTTTAATGTTGTCCTTTTTTATTATATCCTAATTATTTATTGTTACTTATACTTTTTGTTATAAATTAAATAAAATGCATTTGATTTCATTTATTAATAAAATGTTTAACAAGTATATGGTGAGGTATAAAGATTTTTTTTAACTACTACATATTAAAACATACAATATTAAAATACATTTTTTTTAAATTAAATTAAATTAAATTAAAAATTATCCTTCTGAAAAAAAAAATTTTGAAATTGCTGTTCTTATATTTTCTGCTGGTTCTGAAAAATCTGCAGATGTATTGTCATCGTCTGGTTGCAGACGGGAGTCAAGCTTATCAATTTTCCAACTTTCAATAACTAAGCTATTGTGGCAATTAGAGAAAGTTATGTAGAATACAGCAACACATTATTATTTTGTTGTTGAATTTTGGGTGGTTATCTAAACCCTTTCCTATGCGCCGGAATCTAGTCTTTATGTTGTCGAACGCATTTTCAACTTCACGCCTTGCTTTGGACAAATTGTAATTAAAGTTTTCTTGTTTCAAAGAAGCGGAAATGGAAAAAGGGTACGGTTTTATTACTGTTGGTGAAAACTTAAAGGCTGAATCCCCAATAAAGGCTAGATTGCACTATTATACTTTGTATTAATGCATGTCAAAAACTCAAGTAATATGACAAAGTGTAATAGTGTGAATGCAATGTGTCACGAAAATAACAAGTATTATGAAAAAAGTTTGACATCCCATACACTCCATCGTTTTTTGAAAAATTTCTAAACAATAATACTTTTCATTGGATCAGAGTTGCATTTTATTTCATGTGTGAGTGTTTATACTTTGTGTGATGGTGTGAACACAAACTGTCATGTTAAATTAGATTTTTTGACAGTCGCAACAAAACTCATAAAATTTCTATCTCACAAAGTATTATGGAATACGTAAGACTTGTGAGATAGTGTAATACAGCCTTAAGGAACTGGAACTTCTGTGTTGTGTATTTGTAAAGATTTTTCCTTTCAAATGTTCGATGACTCAATCATCTTGCTCAATTGGGATTGTCGATAAATTTGAGAATCATAACAACGCCCTTGACCACCAACATTTACATATAGAAATCTGTAACTAACTTAGAAAATATTACATAGTTGGAAGACATTTTTATTTCCTCAACTTACCGATAGTCAACCAATGCAAATAGTACCACTGAATACCATCACTTGTAGTTAAAATGGTCAACAGCCTCTGCAGCTGGTGGCTTTATTTCAATATGACATCCATCTATTTCAATAAGCAAACATATATTAAACAAATTTATTTATTGGTTTAAAAACACTGCCTTACTAATTGTGCCTAAGCATTGAGGAAAACCTAAATCATTAAATCCTTTGACGCACTCCTCGACCTTAGAAGCTGTTAGAAACTTGGTTGGGAGAAAATCTTTAGCTTGGTTTTCACTGCTCTACAAAATTCGTGCAAGATTTTGCAAACTCTGCTACTGGAAACTCCAAAAAGCCTTCCTACTGTACGGTATTCGGCTGAGGAACCCAATGTGTAAAGAGTTATCGCCACGCGCTTTTCTAATAGCATACATTTTCGAAATTTGTATCCGTTTTTCTTAAGCCAGCCAACTGACGCACTAGCAATGAAAATGTGGTTCTATCTAACCGTAAGCTCTCTTTAAAGAATTCTGGGGTACCATTTGCTAGATCCTACTCCAAAAAAGTACCGTAACGACTCTAAAAATTTTAAATGATTTAAAATTCAAATCCAAAGAAAATATTATATGTATGTATACAATTGATATCAAATATCCAAACGCTTCGGGGACTCGAATACTTTGCGTAAAAGATAAGGAATTCTTCAACATCTTCGTCCTCCAGCATAGCTTCAATATGTTCAGTGTAACGCAGTCATAATTATTTTTGCTCTTCAAGGAAAAACAATTAAACCAATTATTGATGATTTTTTCAAAAGTTATGTCATATTCAAAATGTCATAATTTCGGCGAATTAGCCGAATGTGTTGAGATTATTTCTTCAATATCTCGAAAACTACTTTACATACGAAGATGATTTTAATGCCATTTTAAAGAGAATAATAATATTTTGTTAGTTTTGCTTAATTCCCAATTTTTATTCTTGATAAAAACACCGAAATTTATTGTTGAAGGGATAAGTTATTGCTATGCGCATTTCACTGGTTGCCTAGGCCAGATCGGCAGGAAACTTGATCCAAAGATTTAAAAAAAAAACTAAAGATATTAAACAAGTAAAAACTGTTAAGCGAATAAGAGTTACTTATAAACAAAAGTCTTACTTGTAACCATATCAAAGCTTTAACAAAAACAACAACAATAAGCAGTGAGTTTATCTTTTCTTACATTCCCTACTACAATTAGTTGGAATTCTTCCAATATTAATTGTAGTAGTAAGTAGTACGACCAGTGTTGCCAGAAGAAGGGGAAAATCCCTACATGTAGGTATTTTTGATACTAATATAGGGAAAATCGGACAGATTTTTTATAATCTCCAAATGTAGGGATTTTTCCTCATATCGCATTAATTTTGAAATAAATGCAGAAATAAACTTTTTTTAGTGATATTTTCTTGTACAAAAAAATTTCTTTTTCCTAAAATCGCTTAAAAATATATTTCCAGAGTTGTTTATGGTTTAAAAAGTTGGCGACACTAACATGTATAAATAAGTTTTTTCTAAGATATTATTCAATGTTGAAAGATTTAATTGAATTTAATTAAGGGTACATACATATGGAGATTTCATGTCAAGTGACCTAACTTTTGAAATTGATGTCTTCCGATTTGGATGAAATTTGCACCAATCATTAATGCACTATCCTATTGGATAGTAGCTTAGACACAAATTTTCAACAAGATCGGTAAAAAAGTTTCTGAGTTAGAGGTGCGCTCAAAACTACTTATTGGATAAAATGCTTGTTAGTTATGTTACATACCGTCGGAAAGGTTAATTTTCTCAGCATTAGTTTTATTGTTTAGGTTTTAGAAACACTAACGCACAAATATGGAAAAATTCAAAATAGTGCATAGATGAAATATTTTGTTTCACATCTCTTTGATGCGAGAAGTTCTAGCTAAAGTGACAGAACATGGGTACTGGTAGTTTAGCCGTACTTGTTATAAAGGGTGTTTTTTTAAGCCCGAAAGAACTTGAAATTGTAAAAAATAACACAAAAAATTAAATTGTAATCAAAATTTTTTTTTTATTCGAAAGATCAATACGTGACATTAACATTTGAAAATGATTTCGGGCATATGGGCACCGCGGCTGTTCTTGACGAAGCGCATTCTGGGCGTCCAATTTTAGGCCACTTTTTCGAGCACTGCTGGCCGTATGTCACGAATAACACGAACAATGCTGGCCTCCAAGGTTTCAATTGTTGCTGGTTTATCAGCATAAACCAGTGACTTCACGTAGCCCCACAGGAAATAATCGAGAGGTGTCAAATCGCACGACCTTGGAGGCCAATTGACAGGTCCATTTCTCGAAATCAACTTATCGCCAAATTTTGATTTCAATAAGTCGATGGTTGCGTTCGCCGTATGGCACGTAGCGCCATCCTGTTGAAACCACATCTCCTCCGGATCAATGTCATCCATATTTTCAAACAAAAAATCATTGATCATGGCGCGGTAACGATCTCCATTGACCGTAACGCGAGCTCCGGCCTCATTTTTGAAGAAATAAGGTCCGATGATGCCACCAGCGTGACAACCGCACCAAACGGTGCATTTTTCTGGATGTAATGGAGTCTGTAGGGTCTCTTGTGGATTGGTCTCGCTCCATATGCGGCAATTTTGCTTATTAACAAACCCGTTAAGCCAAAAATGCGCCTCATCGCTGAACACAATTTTGCGATTTAAATTTGGATTAAATTTTTAAATTTTTCAAAGTAAATTTGGATAATTTCGTAGCGTTGTTCAAGCGTGAGTCTATTCATGATGAATTTAATTTTTTTGTGTTACTTTTTACAATTTAAAGTTCTATCTAGCTTAAAAAAACACCCTTTATATAAACGTAGATTCGAATTGGCGCAAGTTCGCGTTCGAGGGTGTGCTAATTTTTCCGGGTCTATACGAACTTTACATGGTGAGACAAAATGGAGGATCATATTTTGTATAGGCATTTTTTTTTTCAGTAAGTAAACATTAACTTGTTAAGTTAATGTTTACTTCCGGCAATTCCCTAGAAATCGCTTTAACAAACTTGTGGTTTATAATGAAGGCATTTGCCGAATTTATTTCAATATCTACATAAAAACTGTTTTTACCTAAAGCGTTTTCGTCGAGTTTTAAAATGGCGCAATATCAAATTGTTTGCGTTTAATAAGCAAACACACACACCATTGTAAAGGGTGTCTTTAATGTTTTTCTAATAAAGCACATTTTTGCCACATTTTAGTTTGAATAATGTCTTGCTAGGTAACTTTTTTTTTATTAAAAAAGGAGTTTTATTTTCTAAACCATTTAAGGGAATGATTTTTTTATATATATAAGATTTTGTTTCTATCAAATGAAGCCTTAAAGCGGGACAGGCTTTAAGCGGGGCTCATTTAAGTAAAAAATGTTGTAATACAATATTAAGGGATATTGAAGTTAGGTGCATTTAAGCAGGAACTACTGTGGGTTGCTGTCAGTGGTTGTTTTGTTACCAATACAATTTAACTCATCGCGCAGTTTTTTCCTTTTCCGAGGTATTTAACTTCGGTTTTTTAAGCTTGATGTGTTTTCAACACCTACAATGTTCAGCATTACTGCGTTTACAAAAAATACTGCAGATCAATCAAAAACTCCGGTCCTGTCGCATGCGGTAGCAGGAATTTGCAACTGCTATCGTAACTGTTTGTTTCCTTTTTGATTTTACTCTTTGTGAGGTTTTTTGTTTTTTCCTTCATATTCCTCCAATTCTCATATTTCGCTTGAAGAACTCTTGGACGACGACTGTAGTGTAGTCATAGACGATGCAGGAATTGTAGTAAAGTTTATATACACATACTTATCAGACTTTCGTTTTCTAACTTTATTGCGTCGAATAGATTTGTTCTCAGCCTATCCACACAATCAATTTTCGTTTTACACTCATTTTGTTGATACTTTTTAAAGTTTTTCTCAGCAGGAGGTACTTGACCCATACAATTACATACTTTTCTGGATGTAACCTGACATACTTTCATGTCAACTAACTTTTTTTGAGAATCCTTAAAAAAACGTTGCTTTTTGCAGCACTGCGCAATTTCTCTATATTCTTGTACTTGTAACACAAAATCAATTTTGCAACAACTTAATGACTAATTGTTGGGATCAATACCTTATTCCAATTTTGTTCCGTAATATTTAGTAGCAACAATTTCAAACATATTCATTATTGAAAGATTTTTTTTTATTATTTATTGTAAGCATAAAATTTTTTCCACATGTAATATTCAATTACATCATAATACGTCGTTAATACTCTGCCATTAAAATTGTTATTGGTTTACAAAACACAGAGCAAAGCAAATCCTTTCGAGTGTTACTACGCACTTCTAAGCGTTGGGCATCATTCAACTTTTAACTTTTGTTATTTTTAAGTTATACAAATATAAATTTATCGTTAATTAAAGTTTTGCTTTGTTTTTCAAACTTTTGTCTAACATTTTATACTTAAATTTTCTTATGAAAAAACTGCAAAAAACAGCGTCGAAACAAAAGCATAAAGACAAAAGGGTACCACGAATTCGTTTAAGGCGCAATTCAATTTAAACAAGCAAAAATGTAAAGGCGGTAAAGCCCGACCAGTTGACGCCCTACACCACAACATATAAAGGCAAATTCTCGAGAGTGTTATTGGTTTTTATGGACCCGGCAAAAGAAAATCATGTTATGAGGTAAATTTTAATACAAGAGTTTTTGGGCTAAATATTATCTAAAAATCAACGGTATCTGAGATGTGTGTCTGCATGAGATAACTCCCCACGAAACAACTCCTCAAAAAAAAATATAAAATAACCACCTAAAAATTAGTACAGATAACAACAACAACGATTTTTTGGATAAATTAAAGTCCCAATATTTTTTTGGGCGATTTTTCGTTTTCTTATTTTGGCAAATTCTTCAGTGCGTTATTTTTTTAGTTTGCGATTCTTAAAACCAAAACTGCGGGAAACTTGAGTAAATTGTTTTTACAGAACTGGTTCTGGGATTTGTGAAAATATAATAAGTTCAAAAAGAAAGAACTGATTAACAGTGAAAGGAAAACCAATAATAAGACACACGTCAAGTTTGACTCATCAAGTCTTGATCTGTAGGAGAGAAGGGAAAAGAGAAAGCCATTTCTTTTCTCCTAAAAACTCAAGACATAACGAGTCTAACTGGACGTGTGTAAACCAGCATAAGCAATTACAAGAGCATAAGAACTAGTCCAGCATTTTTCAACGCTGCTTATAAACGACTACAGACCGCAGATTGGATTTGTGGTACAATTGTACCAAATTTGGTATTGGTACACTGGTACAATTCATCTTTTTTTGGTACAATTTTAAAAAACCAAACCCACGAAGTTTATTATTTCTTATTATTATTTGGTACAATTGTACCAAATTTGGTATTGGTACACTCAGGGCTGGGCAGTATTTGAAATACATGTATTTGAAATACGTATTTAAAATACAAATATGTATTTTGTATTTGTATTTTAAATACATGACGTGCAAGTATTTTGTATTTTGTATTTTAAATACATAAAAAAATCGGAGTATTTTGTATTTTAAAAACATAGTTTACAAAATATATTCTGTCAGTTTATTGATGGTTGATTGCATTTAATCTACCAAAATATAAAAAAATATGGTGTCACTTTTCATCTTTCGTGAAAAAAGTTTCCGCACCGAAAGCGTTGAAGTTTTGTTTTTATTTTTTATTTTCATCATTAAATCAGTGACTCTTGTCTTAAATAAGTTCGTTTTTGTTTAAATTCATATATAATCTTCAACATTAAACCATTTTTCATAAGTCTAATGCAAAATCAAAAGGGTTTCAATTTCCAAAAATAAAATTTACACATAATATGGAGTTTTAGGAATCGCTTACGGTGCGGAAACTTTTTTCACCGAATCAGCTTAAAAAACAGTTTTTTTATTATCAGAACAAAATTCCCCACATGGCGCTGGAGTGATGTTTTGCACTCAAAAAAAAGTTATAAACTTAATGTACATGACGTGGAAGTATTTTGTATTTTGTATTTGAAATACGTACAATAAATGGAAGTATTTTGTATTTTGTATTTTAAATACATACAGGATGTGTTAGTATTTTGTATTTTGTATTTTAAATACATACAGGATGTGTAAGTATTTTGTATTTTGTATTTTAAATACATAATCTGAAAGTATTTTGTGTTTTGTATTTTAATTACATGACCAGCAAGTATTTTGTATTTTGTATTTTAAATACCGCAAACCATGTATTTTGCCCAACACTGGGTACACTAGTACAATTCATCTTTTTTATTATTTTATTTTATTAATATTTTATTATTTCTTTGAAGTGGATTAAATCACTTTTTTCTCAAATAATAACATTTCTAGTTACATATTCCCAGCCGTGACCAGAACTGCCAAAAATTGGATTACATATTAACATACTAAGAACATACATACATAAGTATATGTACTCGTATCCCTGTAGAAAGCCTGGAATGAAGTGTCTCCAACTCGGCAATTTTGTCGATTGTTTTGGTGACAATGTCAGCGAAGCCTCTGCACTTTTGTCTGCCTTTGACAAAAAAGAGAAATTTTTGCTTCTCCACACCACAATAGTGGAGAGTGTATTATGGGTTTGCGCTGATTTGTGTAACACTAAAAAATATTGCTCCTAGACCCAACTTTAAGTATACTGATTGACTCATTACTTTCTGAGTTGGTTTAACGATGTCCTAACGTACGGCTGGCTAGTTGTTTGTTCATGTCACCTTATGCGCAAAGTACATGTCGCAATTTTGAAGGTCATTTGATGAAACTTTGTTCATAGGTTTTAATTCATAAGCACGTAGCCCACTGAAAATTGTGAGAATCGGTTCATAATTTCACATGGCCCCCATACAAACTTCTTTCCGGAGTATTGTTTGCGTCTGTAAGCCATCTTATTATGGTGGTATTCAGATAGAGGCCAAACTTATTTTATTGCAATCTTCATCATCTTACCAAATTTTATTTGGTATCGGTCCAAATTTGACGAAAGCTTCCATACAAATACTACTTCCGCTTTTAATGCCATAATTTCCTTATAAATTTTGGTATTGACACAAAAATCGCCGCAATAACATCTATGATAGCTACCATAACATGACAAAATATTGTTAGGCCCAAAATTAATCAGAGCTCCCATAAAAGCCCATTTCCTAAAACAATTTAAGGATAGAAGATATCTAAAAAATATTTCGCACAAATAACTTTTATATAAAATTTACCTTCTAACATAATTTTGTTCTGGCGGGTCCATGATTAACCATTGATCCCAAATAGGGTACACTCTAGAAAATTTTTTTTTAACTATGCTGTAGGGTATCAAAAGGTTCAGGCTTGACCGACTATTCTTTCTTACTTAATTTGTTGAATTAAAAATTTTATATTATTATTTTAAAGCCAAAATTTGGTACAATTTATATTAATTTGGTACAATTTTGCCTTTGAGACGGTACAATTTAAGAATTGTCTGATCCCAACAGTGCCACTAAAATTTGCTTGTTTTCTACGGTAACATGTTGCCGTTTTTGCCGAAATACTTTTTTTTAGTATTTTCTCAACATACAGACGTCATAAAAAACGTATGTAGGAAGGAGTAAATAATTTCCATCAAACTTTTTTATCATTTAAGCAAACTGGGTTTTTAATAGAAATAAGTACATATATTAAATTTTATAACAAATGAATGTGATTTTAAAAATTCAAGCACATTCAATTTCCTTAGAACCTTCATTCCCTTTGCACAAGTTAAGTCATTATGTAATCCTCCTACTTTTCCGTTCGTTCCTTTTGCTCCGCTTTTTGAGAATTATGACAAGTATTTATGTATGTACATATGTATGTATGTGTGTTCTTTTTTGAAATCCGTGATGAATAAAATAAAAATGCAATTTATCATTTTTATGTTTTCACTGAAATAATTCACATAAATGTTTTTCTACGCTAAATGAAGATATGTATGTATGTTTGTAATGGTTTATTCGGTCACACATGTAATTCATACAGTATACATATATTTTCATTTTCAGATTTTCTTTGTTATCCATCGCAATTTTGATTTAGAAAAAAAACATTCTTTGACATTTGCCATAATACAGATTGAATGTGTGTGAGTGTTTTGTATTTAAAGTTTGCGGTTCAAGAAAAATTTTATATTTCTTGTTTTCTCAGTAAAACCAAAAATTTATTGAAGTATATTTTTCAATTTATTTTAAACACAAACTTGTATAGAATTTTGCAAAAATCTAAACTAATTTTTTAAAAGATTAATTGTGTGTGGAAAATGTTTAAAGCCTATCAATAAACTTTGGACTTGGACTTGTGAAGTGTTTAAATTATAAAAGAAAACTTTCTTAAATTTAGAAAAATATAATTTGATAATAATTTAAAATAAATAAATCTATTGTGAAACTGATTTAAAAGTATAAGGCACTTTCCCAAACACACTTACAGCCAGTTCATGGATTTCGAACGTTAACGTTCGCAAAGAAAATTATATTTGAATCAAACAAACAGGCAGTTAATATTTGAATCCACAGAAAAACTCTCTGTTTGTCCCGCTAATTCTTATTAAATAAAATGTACATTCTTGTCAAGTTGTCCTTTTAGCCTTCTCACTCACACTTGCATACATTTCGGATGAGCGCATGGAAGATGTTTAATATGAAAACCCCAAAATGTTTTTGGAATTTATAACTATTGTTTCCAAATATAAAAAACAAAAACTTGACAAATGGTAACGTTTTTTCCATAACAAATGTCATTTTGTCAGTGTTGCCGCAATAATAAGCCCTCATCAAGACTTGCAGTTTTTGTTGCAGCAATTCTTGAGTTTCTCGGTAAGATTGATGAGAAGATTGTGGAGGGGTACAATTTCGAAGCAGAATTTTATAAAATTGCAAGTGTGGACGATGAATAATGGAATTTATTGCAACTAGTAATAACACTTAAATAATTGAAAGATCTAGACTGGAATACACCTTGTAAACATATTTGGGGGATTCACAAGCTGTCATAAAGTCATATGTTTTCAAATAATAACATGAAAATTTAAATTTACCTAAAATCAAAAACGTTTTTTAATTCTAATCCATGAATTAATAAATTTACTTAAATCTTTCCTGACTATTTTCCGTTTTTGAGACGCAAAGCACAAATAAATTTTATTTTGTTTGTTTACCAAACATCAGAGTCCTAAGCCGATCTAGTTTGACGCCGCAAGTGTTTTGTTGCAAAAAATGCTAGCAGCAGGTTAAATTCGGATGTTAGCCGGATAAAACTTTACCATCAACGGCTACAGCTACAAAATCATAGCCGCTCGGCGCAGGTCTCTTCTGATTAATTACGACAGCACAATAAACAAAGCAAGCAAAGTTTTATTAATTTAAGACATTTTTTGTTTACAAAGCAACAACAATATTTTTAAACCATTGTAAAATGTTAGAACATTATGGCAATACAACCTGATAGCACACCTTGTGAATACCCCAATTATTGAAATATGTTGATTTTTAGTCATATGTTTTCTTATGGGAAGAAGTTGACATCTTCGCAAATTCATGGTAGATGTTGACAAGTGTGAAAAGGCTATTAGAAAAGAAAAAATCACAAAACTAAAAACTTGATGTAAGTGTGGATGAGGCACATTCATGAAATAATGATGATAATGGATGAGTTATGAAAATAGTATGTGTTCAAAATCATCGAAAATTCTTATTTATTTAAAAGGCCTTTATATACCATAATGTATGGAATATAAGTCGTGCAAATTTCAACCGCGGCTTCACTAGGTGGCGGGATCCAAAATGTCTTATTTCCCTGACTCATGCGCATAAAGCAGGTTGAATTTAATCGATGGCATTGGTTATTTTGGCTTTGAAGACCGCTGTTATTTATATTATAATCGCATAGATCTTTAGAAAATCCCATTAGAAATAGTTTAATCAATTTAAAACACACAATCTCTGTGGCCAGCTCACATCAAGTCCACACAAGATAACCATGCTATCAAGTTGCTCGTGCATAATGTCCAATGAGTTATGAGTTGTGTGGCACATAGCGACGCCCTGTTAAAACCACATGTCGTTTAAGTTCATGTGATCCACTTCAGACCAAAAGAAGTTGGTTATCTTCGACCTTTAGTGTTGGCCGCTGACGTTTACTGCCGGCTCATCTTCGTTCTAAAAGAAACATGAACTGATGACGCCGTTAGCTCAAAATTTACACCATACAGTAATTTTTTTAGCAAACATTGTAAGTTTTTGGATCGGTTTCGTCCCAAAGTTGACAGTTTAGCTTGCCAACGTATTCCTTCATGTCATTATCGTTCTGTGTTGAACGCAGTATTCGTCCACGGTGAATTAACAAAAAAGACTGAATCAATGACAGCCAATTCAACAGATTTACCTTTAATAATATTACCGCTGTCAAAGTTCCAAAGTCCCTTTTGGAAAACGCGTTACAACATATTACAACATCTCCTATATCAAATAGGAGAAGGGAGAAGTGCATCTGTCATTAATTCTTTATTTTTTAAGAACTGCAATTTGTTAAAGTAGGGCAAACTAATTGCGCATTGCATACTGAAAATTGATTTCTTTTAATTAAATTTTTTAATATCTTTAATACTACGTTATATGGATCGATCGAATTCTGCAAAAATTATTTTATAATATTACTTAGATATTTTAATTGCAGTTTTGCTAAGTATGAAGCACTTTTGAACAAACAAAAAATACGTTTTCTATTTGTACAAGTTTTATATCCAACACCATCGTAGGTCTCAAGGATATTTTGCGTTTGTGCTCAAGTTTGTAACGATCAAACAACTGGGCCTAGAACGATAGACACAGGAACACTTTCTAAATCTATCTAACGTCCGTCCTCTGGCTGCCCAGCAGGTTGTCTCCCGTCCAAGAATGGCTAAATTTTTAACAATAATTGCTAAATAGTGACTTAAACTGCCTGCACGCAAAGAAAAAAGATGATTGTGGTAAACATATTTTAAGAGCAACATATTATGATAAGATTCATGATTGTAGTCACCATATTATGATTATTATTGAATCATATTATGACTAAATATACTCGTAATATTACATCATTATATTTTTCCCTTAATCATATTCTTATCCTGTTAATCATAAAATGTTAAGAAGTAATCATATTAGTGTCATGGTAGTAATAATAAGTAAGGAAGTAATCATATTATTGTCATGGTAATCATAATAAATTAAAAAGTTTTTTATTTTTTAATTCCCTAAGCTAATCCCGCGAAGCTTTACGCTTGTCGGCAGGAAAGAAACCAGAGTCTTTAGCGGGAATCGAACGAAATGATAGAGTAGCTCACTACCAGCTAGCCTACCGGGGCACTGCAGTAATCTTATTATTATGTCACGGTTACCATAATTACGCAAGAAGAATTCATATTATTGTCATGGTAATCATAATAAGTTAAGAAGTAATCATATTATGATACAGCACAACTTTCCCTTTTACAAAAATACAAATAAATTAACATTTTTTAGCATCGATTATTTATTTTGTGGCATATTAAATTTTTTTTTTTAATGTAAATACAATTTCTTTATATGTAATTTTTTTAATTGTGGAACCACTCACTAACAAATAATTCGATAGGCATATTTAAAACAAACGACACACCTGATACAAAATTATTTTACAATTGCCGATGACAAGATATTATTAGAGAAAGGATATTATGTTTGCATCTTAAACATATCATGATAACACAGAAAAAAATAATTTTCATATTTGAATACGAAAATCGCATATTTGATTACAAAACTTTTTGAATTTTCTGCGATGACGATTTTTGCGGTATTGATAAAAAAGTTTGTATGTATAATTGTTAAATTTTTAGTCAACAACCAAGTTTATTGAGTCAATAAAAAAAGTTGTTGCCCAAAATGATTTTTTTCAACAAAATGTTTACTTGATTTGTTAAAATAAATGGTTGAAAATGTTGAGTAAATCAAACAAAATGTTAATCCAATCTTTATTTTTTTATTTATTAATGATGATGTCATAAATTTTAAATTTTTATATTTTTATAAAAATTTATTATGCGGGGATAAGTAAGTTCCTATGCGCATTGCACTGGTTATTAGGCCAGATCATCAGGAAACCTTTTCCAAAGACTCTGGCAAAACTAAATATATTATTCAAATAAAACTGTAAAACAAATGAGAATTATGAGCTATTTAAAAATGGACAAGAGTTGTTAAAATACTGTCTTTACTTTGATTCAAATATTTTTTTTATTGAATATGAAGAAATATTTAATTATTTCATTATTAAATATGTTTTATTGAGTGCTATTTTGCAAAGTGTGAATTTGTTAAATTTTTTCTTTGAATTAAACAAAAAGTTTGTTGACCTAAAATTTTATTTTTAACAAACTGTGTTGTTAAAAATTTTCTTGAGATATATTTTTCTGTGAACGTATAGAAAGTTATCATGTTATGACTATTAAATATCATGAAAGGGTTGTGAGCAATATAATATGTTTTCAAAGTTATCATTATTTAGTTGTTAGAAAAATGATTATTTTTCGGTCTACAATACTCAAATTTATAAGTGCGATAAACATTTAAATGTTTACAGTAACTATAATATTGCTGATATTAAAAAAAAAATAACAATTATTTGTGTACAACAACAATATATTGTCACCATAAACATAGTGTAGTTGCCGCAATCATGTCCAACCACTTTTTTTCTCTGCGTGTGTAAGTGTCACATTGACCCTCTTTAAAAAACTAATTTAAGATGAATAAATCACATTTAATAGCTGCCATACGAACACTACTCCAGAAAATAGCTTTTAATGCCATTACTTCCTTAAAAATTAATTTATTGGTATTAACAGTGACGATAATAGCTTTTACGACAGCTACTATGTCGTAAGTCATGACAAAATGTTTTTTTCTGATTTTAAAAGGACCATAATTCCCATATAAACCCCCACCCTAAAATCTCATATAGATGAAGATATCACAATAATTTTCGGCACAATGAACTTTTACATGCATCTTAACCTCTTAACATAAATTTGTTAAGGCGGGCCCATGATGGGTCCCAAACAGGGTACACTAGCAAAAATTGTTTTTATATACGACCAGTGTTGCCAGTAAATTTTTCGAACAATACCTACAATAGAAGAAAACAATTCGTTAAAAAAAATAAATTTTTTGACAAAAAATAAGTACAAAATTTAAAAAAAAAATAATACATATCGCACTTGTTCAACAATACTGTATTACTCAAAATTTCAAAATTTTTAGTAGAAGCAAAATAATTTTTAATTTAATATGGAAGGCATATTAAAAAGGATTTTTTAACGAACCGTTTCAGGTACTCAAAATAGCTCGATATTTTTGATATGAATAATAACTCTAGATTTTTTCCAAAAAGCGAAAAACTAAAAATGTTGAGTTAATACAGTATTGTTGAATAGGTACGATTTGTATGTACTTTTAAAAATTCAATTAAATGATATTTAAGAAAAAAGAAATACACACACATATTAGTGTCGCCAACTTTTTAAACCACAAACAACTCTGGAAATATATTTTTTAGAAAAATCTGTCCGATTTTCCCTACGCCTATTTTAGTATCAAAGTACCTACATGTAAAGATTTCCTCTACTTCTGGCAACACTGTATACGACTATACTTGCTGACTTGTTTTTATTTATATTTAATCTGTATATTTTATTAAGCGCCACAAGGAAATCCTACTCATCCTCTTCAACTCTGACGCACACAGACACACACTCATGCATATACTTATTGAGTCATCTTTATATTTTATTAAACATCTTATGGGAAAGAAGAAATAACTATATTTTTTCCAAAAAAATAATATTCCTTCACATCTATTTAAAACAAAGTGTTCAATCACTTTTTCTAAGAAGTTTAAGCAGAGTGGAATAAAGTATAAGTATGTTTATTTGTTTGTTTGTTCTCCAATCACGCCTAAGTGGAGGGACCTTTTTTGTCGGTATATTGCGGTTAAGTACATTTTGGAAAATCGAATTTTAAGGGCGATAATGGGTAGAATGGGGGATTTACGTAAATTGTGTTTTAAGTGAATCACTCAGAGACTTAAAATTTCAAAGTGGATTTGTTTTAAAGCTCAGTCTATCATCGTAGCAATAGTTTAAAAAAAAATTAAAGTTTAGGGGACAAAAGAAGGGTAAAATGTAAGTCAACAAATAACTGAGACGCTTTAAATCTAAAAACAAAAACTTAATACAACCAAATAGGATACAAATTTTAAATAATGATTTTCTTAAAAAAAAAACAAAGGGGAATTGATAAAAACTTAGATTTGGGGCAACTGAAAAGAAAAAAGGAGTGCTATTGTCACTTCTTTTTTAACACATTGTTTTTATTATTCAGAATCTTGAAAATGGAGATGTACTTATGGCGATTTCTTTTCTGAGAAAAATGTTGCATTAATGTTACATGTTCTACATTTTGTGTTCGTTTGTACAAAAAAATACAACTGTGGGAAAAATTTAAGGGTTCATACTGCCCTGTTTTACAACTTTGGTACTTACTACTTTGTTTGTACAACCAATATTTTATTTTGTTTTGTCATAATATTTTAAAGGTTTTGTCAAAAGAATTCTACATCTAAATATTCTTTGACGGCATACTCCATTTTGAATTAAATCGTTTTTTTATTTTGGTGGAAAATTCTATGTATTTATTATCGTTTTAAATTTGTTCAAGCAATAAGTGATGTCAATGTCTGATTCCAAACCGTAAAGTAAGTGTGCAGCAAATAGTCGAATAGTTTTAAAAATCGCTAATGAACTACATTAATAATAAAAGTGTAATAGTTGGAAATAAAGGCAGCTAATTCTGCTCGATTGAAGTTGTACAACATGTAACACTTCGAGTGATTATAGGTAACATGAAAAAGTGTTACATGCATATACTGTAGCATTTTTTTCTCAGAATAGAAATCGCCATTAGTCATTATGCATTATAAATTGAAAAATTAGTTTTAAAAGTTAATAATGGAAAATTAATAATTATTGTTTATAAACAACACAGAAATTTTAGATTAATTTATTAGTTTATTTTAAGGTACCATAGATTTCGACATTTTTAGTTTAAACGGCAAAAAAAAAAAAATTAAAAGAGCTTCTAGTACTTTTATGTTGAAAACGTAAACCAAACTCAATACATGTTTGAAAAGGTGCAAGGCGAATTCATTACAAGTGATCTTAAAAGCGCAGCAGATAACTTTTTTGAACTTTATAACTGTTGGATGTCAACATTTTGTTTATAATCTTTATTTCTGTTTTTTATTTTCTGATTTTGCAAAAACAAATTGTCGTGTTTTTTTTACGAGTTGTACTTGTGTGGTACCGATTAATGAATTCGCCTTGAAAAGAGAAGAAATGTTAAAATTTTTGCTCGACACCGGGCAACGCCGGGTACGAAAAGCTAGTATTACATACATACACACATATTTATACAAACATATGATTGTGTCATTGCAAATATACAATATGGCAGACACTATTACATTTACACTTACGCATCCATCCAATATTGTATCCTTATGTTGTGTTAATTCACAATTTAGTCGCCATATGTTGCTAATTTTTGCCATCTTTTTGCTTTTGTTGCTTTTCGATTCAATTTAATGTAAAAATTATACAAGAAAAAAAAACTCACTATAAGTTAATATGTATTTGGTATTTTGTACGAGTTTCAGTGTCAATGGGTTTGTAAATAGAAAGAACAATGTACAATAAAGAACTTAATGCTTAGTAGATGGACATTTCGAAATTGGACAAAAACAACATGTCTTATAAGACCACACACTTATTTTGCACATTGGGGAATTTGTGCACTGTTGGTTGATAATGGCTCTTTAAGTCACTTATTTGAGTTTTAATCTACCACAATACAATTTAATATAATACACACAGAAAACAAATTGGTTCACACAGAAAACAAATTGGTTGGGAAACGGTTGCAGTAATAAAATATTGATCAAGTAACATGATTTTTTTTTTTTTTTTTTTTTAATTTCCTAAGCTAATCCCGCGAAGCTTTTTGCTTGTAGGCAGGAAAGAAACCAGAGTCTCTGGCGGGAATCGAACCCGCAACCTCGGCGCTGATAGACTAGCTCGCTACCAGCTAGCCTACCGAGGCAACTATTAAAAATGTATATCTTGTTCTAACTGATTTTTAATTCTCTTGATTAATAAAACGATGTTCCAACTGAAATGTGATTCCTTCAATTATTTTATTAGTTATGATAACTAATTTAATTTAGTTCTAAAAATTAGTACAAATGGTTAGAATCACAACCGAATTTAATACTGAATATTGGTCATTGCAATCAATAATTTGCTTTCGTCAATAAATTTTGTAATAAAAATTTTTATTCATTTATTGCAGCTAATTATTGATTGTTGGAATAGTTTCAAGTCGAGTACAACAAATGAAAATATAATAATTATCAAAAAATATAAAAATAGTTAAAAGCCCCAATTGCCTACTAAATTTTCTGTCAAAACATTTGATAGATTAAAATAATTTTTAATTTTATATTTAAAAAATATCTTTGCGGTAAAAAATGGAAAATGTACAAAAACTTAATAAATAGGGGTAAGTAATTTACGTATTCTTATAGGTATGAACATATACACGTACATATGTATACATGTATGTATGTATTATTTTTTTTGTACCCTGCAAATTATATTGGACTACTTGATCCATTTTGATCCTGGGCTGGTCCAATATAGTGCAAGTATGGACCATGTCATTATAAAAAAGAGTTTGCAGTGAAACGACACGTCTTCGTTTTTTAACGACATGTTTTCGTTTTGAAACGATTTCAACCTAATCCTCTGGAGTATACCATGGAGTAGTTTTAAGACTTCTCCTTTGTAATGCAAGCTGTGTTATATGGTCCTGCCCTAGAACATCGTACTGTAAAATAAGTTATTTTTTTCATTCATTGGGGTTACCTTTGGACAAGTCCTTGCCCCTTATGGGCAACATTTGACCGGTAAAAAAAAATTTATTGATAACTACAATCAAATCTCTTGTTATGAACACCAATTATGTGTTAATTCAGTTGCAGCTATCATATATTCGGGTATAAGCACAATATTGTTTCTAATAATCATACTTACAACTAACAATATCTGTTGTTATGACTGATAGTGTACTAAAATTCAAATTTTGCTATCAAAACTATTATGCTAAGCAACGAAATTTTCAGTAATTGGAACCGAATTGTGTGATAGTACATGCAACCGACGAAATTCGATTGGCGCAAAATTCGGTTGTGATAACGAATCTGTTTTCACTGTATACATACGCACATCTTGGAGATTGAAGAAATTAATTAGGAATATAAAAAATAATTAGTTAATCTATTGTTTTTTAACCAATAATCATAATTTTGAATTTAAAACTTCACATACATACATATCGTTAGCTTAAATGCCAAAAGGCGTAAGTAACAAAAAAATTCAAAATCGATTTTTTTTTTATTGATTATTATGAGTGCCAATAAACTACATCAACAATATTGTATTAACTCAAAATTTTAAAATTTTCAGTAAAAGCAAAACAATTTTTAATTTAATATGAAAGGCATATAAAAAAGTAGTTTTAAGCCAACCTTTTCTTTACCAAAAGGTAGACAAAATATCTCGATATTTTTACAGCGGGTAGATATGAATAATACCTGTCGACTTTTGCTAAAAAGTGAAAAACTAAGAATTTTGAGTTAATACAGTATTGTTGAGTAGGTGCGACATGTCTTGACAAAATTTAACACTTCTGCGATCAAAAATGAAGCTTTTATTAACAAAAAACAAAGAGACGTAACTACAAGTGTGTTTATTTGATAAATTCAAAAGGACGTAATTAGACATTTTTTTTCTAACAAAATATAATGAAATGGTTTTCAATTCATGTTTTTCTGACGCGTTTATAGTTTTCATTTTACAAAGTTTTTTGCTTCTCCTGGAAAATTATATTTTTGTTAGTTACGCCTTTTTGTATTTTAGCTAACGATATATGGCAGACTAACATTTAAAAAAAAAAAAAATTATTTTCAAGGAGTCAAAATTTTTAGACTTTTTCTCAACTTTTATTTTTAAGAAGGTAATAAAAAAAATCGGCTAATTTAATTTTTTTTATTAAGATTTCTGTATGACGTGCTTAATTCCCAATTTTTCATATTTGATAAATACACTGAAATTTATTGTTGAGGGAAAGCTATCTTCTATGCGCATTTCACTGGTTGCTTAGGCCAGATCGTCAGGAAACCTTTTCCAAAGATTTAAGAAAAGCTAAAAATAGTATACAAATAAAACCTTAAAGCGAATAAGAATTATAAACACTCCAAGTCTCACTTGTAACTTTATCAAACACCAACAATAAACAGTGAGTTTTCCTTTTCTTACATTCCCCTACAATTGGTTGGCTTTTTTCCGACTCGAGTTATAATTGTAAGTGGGTAACAAGAAATTTTACCGTTCCAATGTGAAATTGTAAGCTTAGAACGATGGCGATAGAAGTTGTTCCAAACAAATGTTTTTCTTAAGGTTTTGGATAGGGATGTAGCGAAAACCGATACCGATATATCGGCTATACTTCGGATTTGCCGATATATCGGTATCAACGATATTTTATTGGCGAAACGACGATATTTTTTCTATAGCTTAAAACAGTTTGATTTTCAATGCTTATTTTTGCAAAACAACTAAGAGCACAATACACATTCAAAAGCAGAGAATAAAATCAAAAGATAAGTCCACATCACGCGTTACTTTTTTGACCTTTTGTAAACACATGCTAAAGTAATCCTACTTCCTTCTACGCGTTTTCTGAGTAACATGTCAATACAATTTTACACCACTACTTTTTGGACTGGCAGCTTTAGGCGTTTTGCTTTGCACCAAATTAGTTAAATTTTCTCCCATTTTTAAGTCTGATATGTATTTGTAGGTTTTAAAATGTTTCTGCTTATTTTTTTCATGAGAATAAAAATCAAACTTTTAGTCACTTCGAAGACACCACAAAATCCGTAAGCGAAGCCACTGCTACTATGTCTGACGCTATTGCGCTAGTAAACAGTGATAAAGTAAGCAAGATATGATAAATAAATAAACTGAGATGTAGAATTTTAATGAATGAAAAATTTGAGAGACAAAGCTCGAACATTTCAAAGACAATAGATTGAAAAAAGGTCTTATTGAGGTACTTAACATGACTCTGCATTTCGAAAGTGCTGACGATACGGTCCCCCCTACACCTAGTAAAAGTAATGATAAGTCTACAAGAACCGACCTTTGAGCGTTTGTAATAATGTTATAAAAAAATTTCGGGAAAGTTTATCCTTCGTCTATCCTAAGCTGTGGTTCAGATAAAGAAAAAAAGTTACAGTGAGAAAAACAGCTTTTTGTTTCAATATACGGCATTATTGTTTCATTTCACACATTTCAATCGAAAAGTTTCTCGACGTGAGAATTACAGAACATGGGCTCTGGTTGCCTTATCTAAACATACCTCTAACTGAGTACAATGTAGAATCGGCCACCATGAACGTACCCCTCACGAGTACAACCAACCACGATTTCTTCTTAATGTTTTATAATTTCCTCCTTATTATGTTTGAAATAATCTTCTGATAACTTTATTAAAGCATTTTTATACATTTTAATACTTTATAGAAATATAAAATACGTTTTGAAACGCGTTTAAGCAAAATGTTGATTAAGTTAATCAAAGCCGTTCACATTACATTTGAGAAGATTAAGATGACAGTTGATTAAAAAAAGAAGAGAAACTCAAATCCTGTTGACCGTTTGTCCGTCTGTCTGTGGAAATGGGATTTTTTGTCAGATATGCTTATTTAAATTTGCTGTTGAAATTAAGCCATAAAAATCCTTGTTGTTGTTTCTTTTATTTTAATGTGTTGAATTTTATTTTTACACATAAAAATATCACATACTTACATATGTACATGATTTGGCACTTAAATAGAGAAAAGTGAACAGAACAAACAGCGATAATGAATACATTGCATTTTAATGCCTTGTTAGAAACGTGCCTTGCCTATTAAAAATTTGACGTCCTACACGTAACCATTAGTTTTTTTAAAAAATAATTTGCTTTTGAAAAACATCGGACCGGTAAAACATCATTTAACAATTTCTAAATTACATTATACAATTATTTTTTTACAAATGAAGTTTAGTACATCAACAAAAATTTTTAAAAACTAAGCAAAATTTTCATCAATTTACTGGTCGCGTTTTTTCGAATTTTTCTACAAATATTTGTTAGGTCCGAACATACCTTAAGGTGTTTCTTTAGATTAGAAAGCTTATGGAATGCTGGTTCGAGTGCTGGATTTCAAAAATATATATTTTTTTCACCCTTCACCGAAATAAAAGTTCGTATTTCGTTGTATAAGTTTGCCATTTCGTTTGTAATTTCTAGTTCTTATGAGCAGCGAAGTTGATTTAACGATGTCCGTCGGTCCGTGTTTATGTTGAAATGGATATTTTTATCAGATATACATATATCGGGCCATATATTCCTCAAATTTTACCCATAAATCCCTTGTTATTATTCTTTTTTCTATATATCTGCAGAACGGCAAGAGCCAAAGTTCATATCAGGTACAAACATCTCGGTTATCAATACACAGCATTTCACAACATGTGTGCGGGAGTGGCGAAGTGGGCGTTGCACAAAAAGCTTTATATCTTAAGAAAGGAAGAAGAAAAAATTTTGGTACATATAGCTGGGTTATAAATACACAAACTTTCTAAAAATATGGGCGGAATTGGAGACGTGGGCGTGGCACCTAGCGTATAAAGATATTATAGATTTTTGCATGTCTGGAGAACAACAACAGCCAAAGTTTACAAATCAGATACAAGCAATACACAGCTTACGACAAAATGTGGGCGGGAGTGGAGAAGTGGGCGTGACAAAAAATAGTTTTTTTATATCTAAAGAACGGTAGGAGAAAACAATTTCCAAGTTTGGTACATACAGCTCGGTTATTAATACACTACCTCTCTAAAAATATTAGCGGGATTAGATGAGTAGGCGTGGCACCTCCCTTACGAAGGCATTATAGATTTCTGTAATTCTGGAGAGCGGCAAGAGCCAAACTTTCTAAAATAGGTACACGCATCTTGGCTATCAAAACACAACATCTGACAGAATGTGGGAGGAATTGAAGGAGTTGTCGTGGAACTTCTCATACAAAGACATTACAGACTTTTGTGTACCTGAAGAGCGACAAGAGCTGAAGTTTTCAAATTGATTTATTCATCATATTGTTATCCTATACAACAACATATTAATGGTCAATTTCAACAAGTTTTGTTATAAATAACTATCAGTTAAAACTATCAAAAACATACTGTTAACTGGAAGTTAAAGAAATAGATAGTTTTAAATGAACTTGGTGAAGTTGGCCGTAAGTCTTATGGTTGCAGTGCCTATGTTCTGTAACTCCCGCGTTGAGAAACTTTTCGATTGAAATGTGAGAAATAAAACAACTGCGTCTGTAACATTTTTGGCGATTAAAGGCTGTCATCAAAGGAAATTACTCGCCAATTTAAAGAATAAGTGTGTCTGTAAAATTTTTGTGAGAATGTTTCTGCTTTGAACTGTCGATTAAACTCACGAGTAAGAACGGGGTGAGAAAAGTTTAAACACTAAAAAATATATTAAAAACGCAAAATTTAAAGAATAATCGCACGGAAGATGTAGTATTTTGTTCTTGGCTGATTATTTTGTATTGCTTAACTATAGGTATTTTGCTTTAAAATTTTTTTAAAAATTAGCGAATGTTTTCAAAGCTATTCAAGTCGCACTTTAGATTATTTGGTATAGCCGACTATTAAATTTACGCCGCCGTGGTTGAACATTTTTCAATTTCAGTAAATATTGGTCGCCGTGAACGATATGTGTGATGGGCGTTCTCAACGCCTGCAATTTCACATCGGCTTCGAGTCAAATGTTAGGACATTTAAAACGTAACGACGTAATCTCTTTTGATAGTTTTCGACATACAGACACACTTTTTTCTCAATTTCGAGAACGATGGAATATTTTGTTTCACGTCTTTTCGATGCGAGAAGTTCTCACCAAAGTTACAGAACATGGGTACAGGATTAGAAAAGGTTAGTGACAATTTGCAAAGCTACAAAATTAGGTACAAGCATCTTAGTTTTCAACACACAACTTACGACAAAATGTGGGTGGGATTGGATTTATTTATTTCTTAAGAACGGTATTTATATAACATTCTGTTATTTTCGCACCATGGTGAAGGGTATATAGAATTCGACGTAGCCGAGTATAGCACGTTTACTTGTTACTAAGAAAAAGTGTATGCACTACAATGGTTTTCTTCGATATCAATCCGTTACTTTCGGAGCACAATATTTAACTGGGTAATAAATAATCTGCATGGCAACTGTAAAACTAGTTTATTACTGTGTTTATAGGTTTAAACTGTTTTAAACTCAACAGGTTGATAATTAAGTTTTATTCCTACGACGTTCACTTCAACATTGACATTGTCTTTAATTATAATTAAAATTATGGTTATTTAATTAGTAGGTAGTTACTTTAGTAAAAACAAAGTTGTATGTAGTTGAAAAAAATATATTTGTTAACATTACTAAAAATAGTTTTGTTAGATTAAATATTTATAGCTTTAAGGGCCATTATTACAACCTAATGATAAAGTTGCTGATAGTAAACGTGAACAATAGCTATCTTGAACGATAAAGTGACCAATAAGTTTTTTCCATTATTACAACTGTCCGATAAAATAAAAAATGTAATTTATATACTGTGGCAACATTGCAGTATAAACCGACTACTTTTGGTTGTTTAAAATGCGTAGTGGCAACGACTTAGTTTTGTTTTATTTATTAATTAAAAACAAAAGTAAATTTGTTTGCTTTATTTTTGGTTTTAATGGTAAATTGTTTTGTTTTTTGTGTTAAATTGTGTTTTTTGAAAAAGTTGAGTAATTTAAGACTATCATTGAAGGTACCATATCTTCAGCAGAAAATATGGCATCACTTGTAAAGTTACCATGCGGACAAACCTGATGTTAGCTTATCAGTCACTTTTTAGGTTAATGTTAACTTGTAATAACCAGAAACTATTTATCTGTCAGATAGCATCCTAAAAATAACTATTTGTAAGTTGTAATAATGGCCCTAAATATTATATTGTAATAAAAGTAATATACATACATATTTTATATCTAAATGTGTAATACGGAAAAAACCTTTTTAAAGAAAATTCTTCCCGAGAAATATTTATACAGTGTGGCGCAGAATGAGCTATGTTGTTTAAATTCTTTATAACTTTTTAAATTATTTTTTTTTCTGCATTTTGTAAAGAAGTGTTGAGGAATAAATTATAAATAACTTTATAATCGACAAAAATATTAAAACCCACAATTATGCAAAAAGCTGTGGAAAATCTGTTAAAAAGATCCCGTAGGTGCGACACCATTTACAGGATATAAATTTTCGAAGCTAATTGAAAATTCCCCTATAATATACTGTATTTATAAAGTTATAATAATGGCATTAATATGGTTATTTTTAAAATCTTGCAAAAAATAAAACATGACCAATGTTGCCAATTTAGCATTTTTCATGCTAGAAATAGCATTTGTTAAAGTCATTCGGCATGAAAAAACTGATTTAGCATCTCACTTATTTTCTAGCATTATTTAAAAATGTCTACCATTTTTTAGTTCTTGTGGTATTTTTAATATTTTCCATTTATGTTTAATACAAATATTAAAAAAGCAAAAAATTCTAACAAAAAATTCAAAAAAAAATAATGCAACAATGCTCATTAATGTGGATATAGATAAATAAACTGAAATAAAAATTTTAAAAGGAAAAAATTTTCAAAATTAGAAAAACCTGTTTAAAAACGTTTCACAAAGATTGGTTAAAGCACTTAAAGTTTAAAGAATGGGTGAAAGAAACATATGAAAAAACCTTTTTTTGCAATTACTGCAAATGCGATATTGTTTCTAAATTAAGTGGCAATTTAGCAATTTAACGACGTGAAAGCTGAAGGACAAAATGCAACATATTATAAAAAATGTGCTTGCCCCTTACTTTAATGAAGATATTTTTAATATACATATATATTATCCTTCATTCAAAAAACTCAACCAAAGGGCGAGCCTTCAATATTATTAAGGCCATGTGTGTATGTGATAATTTTAAAAATTTTTTTGTTGCTTTAAATTATTAGAATGTCATGACTGAATTCTATCAAAATCGAAAACAAAACAAATGTAACAACATATGTATGTATATTGACTGTTTACATGTATTTTAATACAAAAAACCCCTCGTAAAAGTGTACAAGCCAATTCGTTTTTTCAAGGATTTAATTTAAAATAAAGTTTTTTATAGGTACTGCACATACATACATCTATCGTCTCTTTATTACATTTAAATTTTAATATTGCTTTCGGATATGAAAGTAAGGAAATTTCAAATTTCCTTAAATGTTAAGCAGACGAATCTTATCCTTCTTTGGAAAATCTCATATAAATAAACTAAAAAAGGTTTTTTTTTTGTTGGTAACGGCTCGTTTTCTCATTTGTTTACATTATCAATGAAAAATGACAATTTGTGTTTCTTATTTATATTTCATTTGGGAAAATGTGAATTATCTTTATTGCTGTTTGGGAATAATTTTTCTTTTTTTACGTAGAATAAAATGTGGAAGAATTAGACCCGTTACGGTTTAAATTGGTTTGCAATATTAACATTGCATCGATATTTAATAAAGAAATACATTTGAATTTTTAGGTATATGACTATGTGGAGACTTTTTATTATTCACGCAGAAGTTGGAGGTAACATATTCTAAGAGCAACATACTATGGTAGAATTTTAACCATTTTAATGTTTGTAGGTAACTATATTATGGTTAAATATGAGCATAATATGATAAAAATTTAATATAATATGGCGGATGTTTATCTTTATTTGGTCGAAATTAACCATAATATGATCAAAATTAACCATAATATTGTCAAAACTGTCCATAATTTGGTAAAAAGAAATAATCTAATGTTCAAAGTAAACAATGATATAGCCAAATATGAGCATAATATGATTAAAATTTAATATAATATGGCGGATGTTTATCTTTATTTGGTCGAAATTAACCATAATATGATCAAAATTAATGTTCAAAGTAAACAATAATATAGCCAAGCTAAAGTAAATTGCACGTTTTAGTGGTTTGTACTACTGCGTAAATTTTATGTATTTTTATTAACAATTTAAAGAAAAAGAATGTAAGAATTTAAAGCAAACCAAGCAAATGATTAAAATTCATTTAACTACTGGAGAAAGCAAAACAACTATAGTTTTGTTACTTTTAATATTTTTAAAATTGAAAATATACGGCCATATTCATAAAAAGTTCTTATTTTAAGCTTATAGTATGTAATAACTAAACCTCTTAAAAAAAATGTATTCATAAACGTACATTAACAGCTTTTTTACTATTAACTGTTTGCAGCGATTTTCTGTTTAAGTATGGCAACTTTCTTTATATTTGGCTGCCATTTTATTGTTAGTGATGCATGAAACTTCTATTCGGTTTACATGATATTCTATACTTAAATTTTTTTTATAATTTTTTTTTTTAATTTGGACCTTCAAAATTATTCTTAACAAAAAAACTACATATTATTTTAGTTTCTGAACAAAATCATTTTAATTTTGGTTTAAAGAAGGGCAAATCAAACAATAAATTTTCTTACTTTATGAATGGTTTATTAAAGGTTCAATAGACTATTTTTCGTTTATGAATACAACTTTAGCAATTTTTGCTTAAAAACGGTAAATTAAATATCAATTAGTTTTTATGAATACGGCTGATAGTGTTTAAAAATATTTATATTGTGTGAGATTATTTTATAATCTCTATAGTTGTTGCAAAATTTTATTAAAATATATTTATAAATTCAACCATACTTAAAGTTTCAAGGCATGGTTTTTCTAGTCATACTTAAACCATATTTTTTTTCTGCGTGTACATCATTTCTACATATGTATGTATATGTATACGTACCCTGAAGGAAACCTGGGTGCAAATGTGTCGAATATTTTGGTGACATTGTCAACGAACCGTCTACACTACATTTGCCACTATGTTTTGCTTTAATACGAAACTAATTTTATCAATACACTCAAAAGAAAAATTAATCTATCCGTACTCAAATCAATCCGAAGCGGTATTAATAGTACGGTGAGTACGGATTTTCTTGAATCAAGTACAGAACGATTGATTCAAGTACGGATTTTCAATCGGGAAATACTTAACTTATTTATATTCAATCCCGATCTCGTACTTGAAAAAATCCGGAAATGAGATTGATTTAAGTAAAACTAAGATTAAATCAATCTCAAAATGCGCTTGATTTAAGAATTATAAAGTTGATTCAGTTTCGAATTCGTGCTTGAAATAAACCAAAAGTGAAATTAGAGAGGGAATTTATTATGATTGATCTACTTACCCATTTTACGCCTTACAGAATTTCAGTTACAAAACACCAGCATCATATCCAAATGGTTTTTACTTTCAAAACTTAATGTACATATATTACTTTTAATATAAACTAAATGAGAAGCAATAGTTCTCAATTTTACTTTCTTAACATGAAAATAATGTATTTTGGTTGTTTCTACATACAACCAGCAAGTTATTTTTTAACTACTTGTGTGGTGTTGTTGTAGTGTCTACAACAAACTTTGATAAGTTAAATGAGATTTAAATGGTCACTTTGAAATTTTACTCTCAGAGTGGCACTACCAACGAAAAGTTTAATATTTTTTTACTTGGTTTAAGAATTTTGTACTTATTTTAAGAAATTGTAGACTAGATTGACTAAAATGTACCAGTGATTCTCTGATTCAATATCTACATATGTTCCCAAAAGAACTACTAGTCAATAGTACCAACGTCAGTAATAGATTTCCAATGACACAGAGTAAATAACATTGTCTGGGGTATAATCAGTCACTAGTACTGCTGACTGTGTCAATAGAGAATCAGTACAGACCTTCTAGTGCCATATCCTGCAGGGTATGTATGCTTAACATATATATGTCGTTAGCTGAAACGTAAAAGGCCCTAACTCACAAAAAAAAAAAATTAGAATCTTTCGACTAACATTAGCGAGCTTCTTAACGAAAAACTAATGGCCCTATCTAGAAAAGATAATATGAAAAACGCTAAATGGCCTAACTAACAGTTTGCATAATATGCAACATTGTCAAAACAACTGGTAGGTTTTACAAGAAAAATAAATTATAAACAGTTTAAGGCAATTTATTGATCCCCTGTAAAATTTTCAAAATGTAAGATAGGCCTTTTGCGTTTAAGTTAAAGATATATATAAAGGGTGGTTAAATTTCAAGGGCCGATGTTGATTTTGAATAAAACACAAACTATTTAGGAAATTATTGTAATTTTATTTTATTATGATAAATTGTTATTACTTAATTATGTATGGAACAAAATATCGGCCAAATGGGCGCCGTGACCACGGCGGCACACCTCCATCCGATGGTCCAAATTTTCGATGACCCTGAGGCATAATGGAGGTTCTATGCCGTTAATGTGCCAAATTATCTCATCCTTTAGCTCTTGAATTGTTGCTGGCTTATCGACGTACACCTTTTCTTTCAAATAACCCCAAAGAAAAAAGTCCAACGGTGTCAAATCACATGATCTTGGCGGCCAATTGACATCGCCATTACGTGAGATAACACGGCCATTGAAATTGTTGCGCAAAAAAGCCATTGTTTCGTTAGCTGTGTGGCAAGTGGCACCGTCCTGCTGAAACCACATATCGTCCACATCCATATCTTCCAATTCGGGCCATAAAAAGTTCGTTATCATCTCACGATAGCGAACACCATTCACAGTAACTGCCTGACCGGCCTCATTTTGGAAAAAATACGGCCCGATGATGCCGCCAGCCCATAAACCGCACCAAACAGTCACTCTTTGTGGGTGCATTGGTTTTTCGACAATCACTCTTGGATTATTATTCGCCCAAATGCGGAAATTCTGCTTATCGACAAATCCACTGAGGTGAAAATGTGCCTCATCACTGAAGATGATTTTCTTCGAAATTTATCATCCATTTTCATAATAAGTCTGGATAACTTTAACACGTTGTTGGATTGTGTATCTCTCCATGGTTCAAATTGAGTAAGTCTGAAATAGAGAAATGTCAAATAAAATTCGGAAAAAAACTTGGCGTTTAGGTGTGGTTCACATTCAACATCGGCCCTTACAATTTAACCACCCTTTATATATATTTTTTTTTAAGGCAAACTCTCAATATTATCTCCCACATTTCTGTTTTTCAACCTACAGTCAAAAAATAATCTGGAGGCCTATCCATTACTTCTGCGCAAGTCGCCAGATGTTTATGTGGTTTATTCATTAACGATGTCAAAAGTTGATTACATGTTGCTTATATGTTCATGTAAATATGTACAAATAACTTTGTTTACGTTTTTGATTTTTTTGCCACACATACATGTAGGGTACATGCATGTACCCTCTTTGCTATATCCTAACAAACACGGAGGTTTGATTTCAAATCACTTTTATTCTGAAATCGAACCTTTTTTCAAACGAGAAACGTTTAATAATGATTTGAAAATCATAGCATTCTTAACAAAAACATGAAATTATTTTCAAACTAAAGAATGCATTTATTTTCAACTTGCTTTCAAACGTTATTCTATTATATTTCTCAAATGTGGATTTTAATACAATGTCGAAAACAAATACAATTTTTTTTTTTTAAATTTAAATTCATTATTTATTAAAATAAACTGTGAGATTAACATTCGGTACCACAGCTAAAAGATGAAATAGTATTCTTTCCGTCCTCTAATTATTGGAAAGAAAAAATACTTGGCTCCTCTTTGTTTTGAGGGCTGTCAGACGTAGCACCGCGATCGTACAACAAACCTTCATATATTTTCTTCACTTTCCCGTTTTATTTTTATTCACATACTTTCACTTTCTGATTAATTTATTACTCACAAATAATTTATATTTATTTTAAAAGAAATCAAGGTTTTAAAAAGGCGAATTAATTTTACGTATTATGTAACTTTTATTTAATTGTGTAACACATTTAACTTTAATCACGATTTTAAGTAGTAACATTCATTTTCGCTTCAGTGCTGCCAAGTTATTTTTTGATTTGATAATAACCTTTGATAACAATTTGACATCAAATTGATAAAACATTGTATGCCAGATGTTTATATTCAAATCATTATCAGTTTAAATTAAAATTTTAAAATCAAACAATTGAAAAAGGTTTGAAAATCGTGTTTGATGTCAAATGATAAATTCATTTCATATCGAAGGTTTGACTTCATGTTTGTTGGGATGTTTTACCTACATATGTATGTATGTATGATGTAGTAAGCTTTTGACAACGAAAAGGAATTTTTCACAAACAAAATACCTGTTTTTTTTTATTGTTTTAGAGGTGAGCAGCTCTATTGGATAGACCTTGGATTATACATACATTACTAAGAGTGCTTTAAGATACATAAAAAGAAAAATTTTTGCTTTCAATTTGTTGCTGAAAGCCAAAATTTTTTTTTTTTCCACTTTGTGAACTTAAAGTCTCTAATTTTCAGCTGTTGAGTTTATTTAATGGCCTTTTTCATAAATTTTATTTACTAAATATCAATTCATATTTAAATATAGTTTTTTACATGTATATGTAATTTAATTTTTATTTGACATAAAAACAAATTTTAAACATAAATTGATGTTGAAATAGAATTGGTTGAAAAGGCCAAAGTCTCGAAAACAGAAATTCTTTTTAAATTTATAATATGTGTGTTGATTTAAAAAAATTCCTCTTTTAACTTTTTTTGGCCTTTTTGTTTAATAATTATTATTATACCCAATTTTGTATGTTGCTTTGAACTTTGAATGTACTGCGTAATTATTTAATTTGTTTTCCAACTAGCCTTAAGGAAAGTGGGCTTACAAAAAATTATTAAGAGTTTTTGCTCCTTCAAATTATATTTTTTTTATACTCATGCGACAATATTAGAGAGAGTATTATGCGTTGGTGCTGATGTTTGTAACACCTTAAATATTGGTTTTAAATAAGTTTCTAAATTGATCTGACGACGTTCGTCCAGATAACTGGTTTGTTGTCTGTCCGTGAAAACTTGTGCACAAAGTACAATTTTTGACGATAACTTATATGATGTATCTTGTGATTACCAACTTTTATTGGAAACGGTCCCTATTTGACGATAACTACCCTGCAAATACTACTCTTCAAAATAGCTTTTAATGCCATAACTTTCTTATAAATGTTGGTATTGACATACATTTTGGCGACCATAACTTCTACGACAGCTACTATGTCATGACAAAATGTTGTGCTAGTAGGTTCAAACTTAACTTTAGGTCCCATATAAACGCCCTTTCTAAAATCACGTACAGGCAAACAAATTTCATATAGATAAAGATATCGAAATAATATTCGACACAAAGAAGTTTTACACGAATTTTGCTTACTGGCCCACGACGTCGATCGATAGCTTAAGCGAGCGGCAACAAGTCACTCATTATCGTTCTCACAAGCGCCCCACTAACTATCGATTTGTAAGTCGACCGGTTTTACGTTTCTAACGCAATCCATTTATTTATTGGCAAAAACTACATTACCACTACAACAATTCCACAAATGAAAGGCTAGTTTGAAGACAAAAATTAGCAAAACATGTTTTTTTTTTTACTTTACATTCTTATAGCCTTTTCACACTTGTCAACATTAAACATCTACCGTTAATTTACGAAGATGTTGAAATTATCCCATAAGAAAAACATAGAGATACAAATTAAAATTTTCCAACATCTTTACAAAATTTTACTATCTCATTTTGTTCCCTTTTACATCTTTCGATATTTTAGTGCCATTACCAGAAAAGTGGCAACAAATTCTATTATAACTGTGTCATCACTGACAAAACGACAGTTTTTTGAAAGCATCGTTACCATATTTATTTTATTCTATTAAACGGAATTAATTCTAAATACATTTTCGTGTTTAATGTTAAAATTTTGGTACTTTTGTAGAAAAAAAGTTTTTAAAAAATAAAAGTTTTTTTTCAGAAATGGTGGCATTTTTTATTGATAGTAGATGTTAGATGTTTGAAATGTAAACACATGTTCCAAATTTTTAAAATCTTCCATGCGTTCCTCGCAAATGTATGCAAGTGTACAAAGGGTATTAATTGTATTAAAATAATATACTATATCAAGGTAAAATTTAGTACCGACCATGGGTCCCATTAAAATCTCCTAATAATATAATTTTGTTTTTCCCGGTCCATGATTTCCAATTGGACCCTGATAGGGTACACTATTGAAATTAATTCTGTATATGCTGTGGTGTAGGAAATCAAGGTGGCATGTCATAACGTCCAGTGTCATAGTGTCCATGGACAATATGACACTCCAAAAAGTGTCACAGTGTCCATGGACAATATGACACTCCAAAAATTGTCACAGTGTCCATGGACACTATGACACTTTGCAAATGGACATTATGACACTTTTAAAAGTGTCATAAGGTCCAAAATTACTTAAGAAGTTAAATAAAAAAAAATCTACAGACTCGCAGAGAAAAACATGTTTTATTATGTTCACAACCAACAAAACTATTTTTAAAGAAACTAATTTAACCATAATATGGTTGTCGGTGACAATGATTTGGTTAAATTAAACATAATATGGTTAAACATTTTTTAAAAATGCCTTCTTCTTTGGGTGTGTATATTAAATAATTAACGAAAACATTTTTGGGCCCAAGGATTTTCTTCTCTATGGTATAACAAACACTGGCTTCGCTAACTGAAGCTTCTCTTAATAGCCGGCCCTCGGCCGGGCGCATGGATTATCTCCTCTATGGAATAACAAAAACCGGCTGCGCTAACTAAAGCTTCTCTGCATAGCCGGCCTTCGGCCGGGCGCAACGATTTTCTCCTTAATGGTATAACAAGTACCGGTTTCGCTAAGTAAAGCTTCTTAAATCTGCCTTGTTTCCGAACGAAGGTCGACTACGCAAAGAAGCTTTAGTTAGCGAAGCCGGTTGTGCAGAGAAGCTTACCACAGTCTTTATTTCTTTTTATTAAATTTCCAAACCTGCTTATCTTTTGACCTCTACGTCTCAGAGCTTGACATTAATGAAACCAGCAACCTTTTAATGACGTATTAGGAAACACATTTTCTGAAACCTGCCTTAAAGCTGGTTCATAGTCTGTATTAAAAGCCAAAGCCTCGAATTGTAAAAAATTTCTATCAATAAATAATAATTTTTTTAACTTAAGTTTTGATAATCACTTGCAATTTTAAGGGTATTTTAAAACAAATTTTACACATTTTAATTTTTTTGGTTATAAGTTGTGGACATTATGACACTTTGCAAAGTATCATAAAGTCCATGGACCGAAATCAACAGGACGGGCTTGACCGACTATACTTTCTTACTTGCTTCTTTAACAATATTTCAATGTTTAATTTACTCTCGAAAGGTCTACGCAAATTTATTAAGCAGTTCCCAGGCTACGGTTTTAATAAAAGAACACTAATACACATAAATACATGCAACATAGTTCCCATTCCACTCATGGGATTATTGTTTAGCATTTACATAACAAATCCTTTTCTTTATTACAACAACATCAAACTGACATTTACGTTGAAGCATTAAAATTAATAAATTATGTAAGTATTTGAACTTGGTCTTATATTGGTTCAGTTCTTTGAATTTAAAATGCGTAGGTTTATCTAAACTGATTAACAATTTCAAGGATTTTTCTAGTCACTTGTAAAAACATAAATTGATTACAGCAACAAAATCCTACAATGAATTATCATGCCTTGTCATTTTTAAACACAAAGTAAAAAGCAACAAGTTTGGTTTATTTTCTTAAGCCCCCACAAGAAGAAACATTTTTTAAAGGATAACATTCCACATGGAATTCTGCATTTAATCATACCCGAGGTCTACACTAAAGATGAATATCTCAGCAAGTTGGCAATAACGTCGGCAGAATAACAGAGCAATAGTTCTTATTGCTCAGCTTATGTTAAAGGCATGGGAAAACGTATTTATGGTAACTCATAATTTTTAAAAAATCAAGGAAGAAGGTGCAGTGTAAAAATGACGCCATCTTCCAAAATTATATTTATTAATATAAATTCTTTCTTATTCGACTTTATTATTCAAATGTATATTAATTTGTTTAAGCTTGAGGTCTTTTTTTATATAAAAATATTAATATGTATTAAATTTATTTTATTTGTTAAAATAAAATTTATATTCCATATATATAAAAATAAGTTGTACTATGTTCGTGATTTTATAACTCGAGAACCACTCAACCGATTACGAGTACATGCGTTGGAAAGGTCCACTTTCACTGATAATTTATAAAAAAAAACTCCCGATAGGTGGCGCTATTGTTGTGGTATTTAAATCTTTTTTATTGATTAATAACAAAATTCGCCAGTATTTAATCCCGAGCAGCGCCGCACTGTACTTTGTCCCACATACAAAAATAAGGTGAAACAATGTTGTTCCAATGTTTAAAAAAATTTCTGTACTGAATTCGTATCTAAATAAATTGCATGTAGGAAGAACCTTTTTTTAAGTTGAATGCGTTTCGCCGCTGTTAGAGGTGGCTAAAATTGTCCTAATTTTGAATAAAATTTTACTAGAAAAATTAAACTTAATTCATGTTCTAAGATAAAAATTATTAAAAATTTAATTTAAAGAAGTACCACAATTTTTAAGTTAATATTTGATAAAAAAGACACACTTTATTTAAAGTATGTATTAGTAACGCTGGGTCTCCACGTTGCAATATTTATTGCTAAGTACAAGCAAAAACGTCGGCAGAACAATGACAGAACAATGGAGCAATAATTGCTGAATTTATTGCTGGAGAACACTTGAAATTGCTTTGCCATAAATTTGCAATTTTCACCGCGAGTAGTCGTATAAAGTTTTGTGGCTGTACATATTTATAACAAATGTTTTATGTTGTATTTTGAAGTGGTTGTGAAATTTTCTTTTTTAAATTAATAAATTAAATAATTGTAATTGTCGTAGCTGTGTTTTGTATTACTTTTTTGTTTATTTGCGTTAAAAAAAATGATGAGTTCTTTTGAAAAAATAAAAATTTAAAAAAAAAATTCGTCGTTTGCTTTTGTTGATCTTGACGTTTATTAAAAAATTTAATATATCTGACATTTTATTTCTCTGTACGGTTGTTTATTTATTTGTGTGTTTATTTATTCAAATAGCAATTTTTTTTTATATGCAAATAAACAAAAAATAATACAAAACACAGCTACGACAATTAATTATTTTATTAAGTTAATTTATTAATTGAAAAATGAAAATTTAACAACCACTTGAAAACACAACATAAAACATTTGTTATAAATAAAGCCACAAAACTTTGGACAACTACTCGCGGTGAAAATTGCAAATTTATGGCAACGCAATTTCACGCTGGGTCTCCACGTAGCAATATTTATTGCTAAGTACAAGCAAAAACGTCGGCAGAACAATGGAGCAATAATTGCAAATATTACTGGAGAACACTTGAAATTGCTTTGCCATAAATTTGCAATTTTCACCGCGAGTAGTTGTCCAAAGTTTTGTGGCTGTATTTATAACATAGCGTCTTCAACTGACAATTTTTTGTCATACCAAACGTCAAAGTCTATATAAAAAAAACTCGAAAATTTTTGTCAGCGTTTTTTTAATATGAAGTTTGACGTTTGGTATGACAAAAAATTGTCAGGTAAAGACGCTATGTAACAAATGTTTTATGTTGTGTGTTCAAGTGGTTGTTAAATTTTTTTTTTCAATTAATAAATTTACTTAATAAAATAATTAATTGTAATTGTCGTAGCTGTGTTTTGTATTACTTTTTTGTTTATTTGCACACAAACACACAAATAAATAACCAACCGTACAGAGAAATAAAATGTCAGATAAATAACAACTGATTTGACAGCAGATTGCTAAGCAATAATTGCTCAAGCAATCAGAAGAGCAATCATTGCGCAATAGATTGCCACTCATGGCAATATGCGGTCTATACGTCGCAAATTTAATGGAGCAATCAAATTTGACGTTTGCCGCAATAAATATTGCCACGTGGAGACCCGGGGTAATGCTCTGGTTGAACCTTAAATAAGTGTTGCCGTAACTAAAAAAAGAAAAACGTAATATATGTTTGATTTGAGTGAATACTCTTTTCAATTTTCTCTGCCGTTTAATAAACCAAGTGTCCGCCATTAAGAATCAAAAGAAAAGCTTACCACATTTTAGTTCATACTCAGAGATATATAATCTTTTTTAGAGGCCCAAACGCATTTATTATTTATTAAAAGCTATAAATATTTTTCTGTACGATAAAATTATCCTGTTTTCTTTGTACTGTGTTTAAAAATTAACGTTCTAAAGAAATTAACTTCAAGAAAATCTCTACCGTTCTTAGACATTATTATATAGCCGTAAAAAATGCAGGTTGCTTTTGCAAGAAATATGAAAATCGTCAATATTTACTTTAAATTAAAAAAAAAAAACTGAGTGCACCGTTTTTTCAGTTTTTTAAAGAATATATGCTCTCTTGCCCTTACTATTGATGTTAAGAAAAAAACTTACCACATTTTGAGTTTAATTGTAGTTTTTTCTGGAACACCAAATTGTACTTGTTTTTTATAAATTGTTTGTATCGTTGAAAAATCCTTGCTATAATTAACCCTTATGTGAGTGACAAAAAAACACCTTTAACAGAGTGACAGGGTACCCGGGTACTACATACAACAAATACAAAAATTTTACATTGTATATATGTAAGAAAATTAATCTTACGAAATGTAATATATAAGTTTTTGCAATGTCTTACATAAATACGAATCTGGGCATTTCCCTTTGGCCTTGTGATTGATCGACAAATTCATCTACTTCCTACTGCTTTCATTCATTACTAAGTTCATACATTAATAAGTTCGGTGAGAGCAAGAAGAATGCAAAATGTTATACAATGGCTTCTTGTTCTTAAAAAGCACGCTTTGATTCCACCGATACAAATGAGATATAAAACGAATGTGAACATATTCTGAACATTTGCGATATAATATCAGAAGCATCCGATATAGAACATATGGGATAAATAGAGGATAACGAGGATTCATATGACTCTGACGAGAGTGAAGAAACAACTGAAGTCCTTGGAAGGTTGGTTTGCGTTGGCATCTTGATCCCTATCCGGAATACCAATACTTCAACAGAAATCGGTTACTGCAACGCAGAGGTCCTGCTCCTGGTATTAATATAGGAACACCTAAGGATATATACAAAACTTTATTATCCAGTGAGATGTGCGATATAATTTTGCGCGAAAGTTATAGTAATTTAAGAGTTGTTGGCAGTTGCTCTATTTGCAAAACTAATAAAAAAAAAAATAGAAAAACTCGTAGGGCGTGCGCACGAGCATTCAATTTACCGTCCTCTGTGTGAATCCTGTTTCCAAGGATCTCAGTACAAAAATTTTTTTTTTTTGTTTTTCTGATTTGTTCTATGGTGAAGTGTATATACATATATATGTAATTTCTATTTTTTTGGCTTTCTTCAAGTCTTTTGTTTGAATAAACAATATAAATATACAAAATAACTAACACTGTCTTCTTATTTTAAAATTTTTAATTTTCAGTTATGTGAAAAGTAAGAAAATATTCCGATTTATTCAATTCAACATACTTTTTAACTGATTTTCATTACAATAAATTAAACAATACTAAAAAATAAATGTTATCTTAAATTTTTTCGTTAGGGTACCCTGGTGTCCTGTCACCCCGTTAAAGGTGCAAAATATAAATTGCCCTACAGAACACTCTCAAATTAAGAAACTAAACTAATGTTTATTTAAATATATTTAAAACACAATAATAAGAGTTCTCAAGAGGTTCCACTCCCTTAAGAAACTCAAAACAAAAACAAAATGCAAAGCTTAAAAAGTTACCCGGGTTATCAAAAGTATTGTGCGCCGTGACCAAACAGCTAGTTTTTGTATAAAAAAGAACACTAGCTTAAACAAATTAATATAAATTTAAATAATTTAGATCCAAAAAGAAAAAAATTATATTAATAAAAATAATTTTTGCAATATTATTTTAGTGTTTATTTAATTCTTTTATTTAATTCTCTTACTACAATTATAAATTGCTTCCATTTCACAAACTTAATTTCTTTCCCATTTGCTTTTATTTTTTTTTTCTTTTTTGCTACTTTTCTTCAATTGACAACCAAATTTGACGTTTTATGTTAGCAATAATTGTCAACGAAAATAAACTAACAATTATTACAACATAAATTGCCGGCAATAAATATCTACAAACAATTGCTGATTACATTAGAGATAACATAATTTTGACATTTGCTGCAATATGTGTCGCAATGTCAATCTCTGGTATAGACGGTCAGTTTGGGCTAGTATTAAATAAGATTTGCCACCTACAACCAAAAATATCGTATTAATTCAAATTGTGTAAAATGTAGACTCATTTACACTTGCTAGTTTTTTCTGTTAATTTTCCAATGCGAAATTAAATAGTTTTTATATATGTGGAAATTTGTTCGATATAATATGGTATATAATAGCTCTGTTTCTTTACTCTACTTTGGGATCCTTCGGGATCCCAATTTGCACGAAAAGCGTTCCCGTACTTTAAATTTGTGTAAACGAGAGCAGATTTGAGAGAATTAAATACTTCTTCTTCTTGCACGAAACAGCCCAGACTTTTTCTTCGTGCAAATTGTGTAAATTGTATAAAGTTTTATATTGAAATATTAGGAAAACATAATGTTAGTTATTGTAAAAGTGTTTGATTTATTTCATTTTTGGTAAAAATAGTTTATTTGTTCAGACAATATACAATTTTTCAAAAGTGGCGCAAACTTTTATTGTTTTGTAAAGCCTGTCAAAACACTGAATTTTTTTTTTTTTTTTTGCTTAATACTCCTAACGTCACAGATCGGAAGTAAACTTAAGTTTTAACTCCAAATGTTATTGCACATTGAAAAAATAAGTACAAAGTAATTTTACTTTAATATTAATTTTTTTCACAAAAAACTTTTTTCTACAAAAGTGCCAATATTTTAAAAGAAAACACCAAAATTTATTTGGAATTCATTTTTTTTAAAAATATATAAAAATTAACACGTAATGTAATTTTATCCGTGATGCCACAATAATAATTGAATTTATTGCCACTTAGCTAGAGATGACACTAATAGTATGTTCACATTTGGCTTCTTAAACGCGTTTAAGCAGTTCGAACGTGATCAAGCTCTAATCACTTCAAAATCGAGATAATTACCCATACATTGAAGTGATTTGTTAATCACTTCAAATTCACATGATTACAACTAAATCACTTCATAAATCACATAGAATCCACTGAACATACCTCAAATGTAGAATCGCCAACATGATCGTGTACAACCGGCCAAGATTATTGCTTAATATTTTTATATTTTTCCTTAAATAATTCATAAATTCTCACAACTTCATCATTAAAATGATTAAAATAATCTTCTAATAACTTTATAAAAGTGTTTTTATCCATTTCTAATACTTTAAAGAAAACAAAATTTGTTTGTTGTGTTTTTTTCTTAATCATCTGTCATCTTAATCATCTCAAATGTAATGTGAACGGCTTTGATTAGCTAAATCAACATTTTGCTTAAACGCGCTTAAAAACCTAAGTGTGAACTTAGCATAAAATAATGGAAATATGTAGAATGGAATACAATGAAATAGGAACATCTTGTAAAAATGTGGAAAGATGTTGATTTTTAGCTCTGTACACTTTTTATGGCAAGATTTCCACATCTTCACAAAATGATGTTATACCCTTTGTACACTTGCAAACATTTCCGAGGAACGCATAGAAGATGTTGAAAATGTGAAAGATGTGTCACCATTTCTGAATAAAAAGTTTAATATTTTTTAAATACTTTTTTTCTACAAGTGCCAAAATTTTAAAAGAAAATACCAAAATGGATTTGGAATTAATTTTATTTTACAAAAAAAATAAACAAAAAAAGACTTGCAAAAAAGTAAAAACTTGACAAATGGAACCGCTGCTCTCAAAAAAATGCAATTATGTTGTCAGTGCTGCCACATTAATTATAGAATTAATTGCCACTTTTCTAGTGATGAACTAAAAAAATCGAAAGATGTAAAAGGGAACAAAATGAGATAATAACATTTTGTAATACCCTTTGTACACTTGCATACATTTCGGAGGAACGCATGGAAGATGTTGAAAACGTGAAATACGCGTTCACACTTGAAACATCTAACATCTACTATCAATAAAAAATGTCACCATTTCTGAAAAAAAAACTTTTATTTTTTTTAATACTTTTTTTCTACAAAAGTGCCAACATTTTAATAGATAACACCAAAATGTATTTCTAATTCATTTTGTTTAATAATTTGAGCGAAATTAAGCAAAATAAGGCTTGCAAAAAAGGAAGAACTTGAGAAATGGTAGCGCTGCTTTCAAAGCAACTTCCATTTTGTCAGTGATGCCACAATAATAATAGAATTTTTTGCCACTTTTCTAGTGATGACACTTAAAGAATCGAAAAATGTAAAAGGGAACAAAATGAGATAGTAACATTCTGTAAAGATGTTGAAAAATTTTTATTTTTAGCCCTATGTATTTCTTATGGGAAAATTCCAACATCTTCGCAAATTGATGTTAAATGTTGACAAGTGTGAAAAGGCTATAACATTTTGTAAAGATGTTGGAAAATTTTGATATTTAGCTCTATGCATTTCTTATGGGAAAATTTCAACATCTTCACAATTAAATCGTAGATGTTAAATGTTGACAAGTGTGAAAAGGCTTTTAGATGGTAGCAAGTGTGAAAATGCTATAACACATCGCATGTCTAGCGTTGAAATGGTTTAATATCAACAGCTTCAAGGTTTTTGGAGTCGCCCTTTCTTAACACCACCGAACACCTCGCAGCGGGGAATGGTTTTGATCTAAGCTACTGCAAACAATTAATAGACTCTATGCTGCGCTGTAAAGAGGCAGCGATTACAGCCAAATGTGGCTACACAAAGTACAGTTGCCGCTTGCAAATAAGGAACTTGTTGTCTTTAGGGCAATTCGAACATTTAAAACTTTTGGACTATTACACTGGTTCACAAATTTTTAACTTTTTGCCTTAACCTCAAGAAAGAGATGTTTTCTAAGATAAATCGGGGCTGCTAAACACGCCTCTTGCATTCATTTATTTTTATCAAGAAGCGTCTCGAGATATTCGTGAAAAACTAGGTTTTTTTGCAGTTCATAAGGATGTTTCCAAAAACTCAAGAACTGATTTTTTAATTACGCAAATTTTACACTGTTACAAAGATATTTTTTCCTCTTTCAGCTGATATCTATACTGTGTTTATCGGACAAAAATTCACTGAGTTACTTGTCTTAAGATTGGAAAAAAATGGATTTTTCTCTACGTTGTATCAAAATTCAACATTTTCAGTCCTTCCGTTATGGCAAATATATTAAATTTTTAGATCCATATATTAAAGACAATTTCGTTCCAAACGTTTTTGTAACCAAATGGTTATCATCGGACAAAAAATAAGAAAGTTGCAATATAATTAGCAAAAACATCCAAATTTAAATTTGCAATAAAAAAATTTTTGTTCCTTGGTTGTGTTGATTGGATTAGGAAGGATTAAGTGTTTAGAGACAATTTAATTTGTTTGCATAGTTCTATTTTTGGTCAAAATATAACATTTTCTTCGATTTATCATTTTATGTTGCGATGACGTTTCACGAATTTGCCAATTTCCCAATGGCGCTGATAATGCTTTTCCATTACTGCAAAACCTCGGTGAAATCTCAAGCCTTGTTCGTCGAAATGAAACAAGTCTAAAAAGTATTGTTGCGAAAGCAAAATTATATAAGCATTATTTATAGTTATAGTAATAAGTTATCTTTTAAGTTATAGTAGTTACTTAAAATTGTCATGTATAATTTTCAACACAACTGTTATTTATCTAAGCATTATTTATAGTTATAGTAATAAGTTATCTTTTAAGTTATAGTAGTTACTTAAAATTGTCATGTATAATTTTCAACACAACTGTTATTTTAAAATAATTCCTACATGAATTCCCCAGTCATTTCTAGAAATGGTTTTAGAACATAATAAATAGTTTTTACGGCAAGGTTCAGGAAAGATCTAGAAATAATTATGAAATATAAAAAGGGGTGACTCATGTATAATGAGTTTAGTTTGTTTTGAGAAACGGTTCTGTTCGTAACTAATAATTGTGAACAAAATAATTAATAAAGTTTGTTAAGTTAAATAAGTGTGTGTTTTTATTCGGTTTTGTAATTAAAAGAACTCAAACGCGTTTATTAAAGGAAAAACGTAACAATTGGTGTCAGAAGTGAAATTGCAATAAAAAAATAAATAAAATAAATAAACAAATAGAAAACTATACAAACAACAATGAAATTCGATGAGCTAAAAGTTGAGCAGCTGAAGAAGGAGTTGGGCAAGTTGGATCTGCCTAATGCAGGAAATAAAGCTGAGCTGCAGAAAAGATTAATCGATGAATTTAAGCGACGCAATATTGACATCGCAGCTTATGAATTTGACGAAAAAGAAGAAATAGAAGTTGCTACCCGTGCAGTAACAAGTAACATGGATCTTGGCACAATGTTTGCTGCTATGATGCAGAAAATGGAAAAGATGTCGACAGAAACATCTAGAAAAATGGAAGAAAATTCAAGCACCATCTTAGCCGAAATTCAAGAAAATTCCAGATTAACAAACGAAAAACTTGAGAAGCTTAAAGAGATTTCTACTGCTATAAATGAAAGAGTAGACGATATGGAGATAGAGTTCAACCAGAAGCTGTTTGATGTAAAAACTCAAGTCACTGATGTTAAAACACAAGTCACGGTTTTTGATGGAAAACTACATCATCTGGAAGAAAGAGTAAATAGTCTTCAGTGCGAAGAGGGAGCGGTGCGAGTTTTTTCCAGAAGTCTCGAATAGAATAAAAGCTCCAAGTTTTGACGGCAGTTCACCATTGAATGTGTTTAAGTTCCAGTTCGACACAGTTGCCAACAAAAATGCTTGGAACAATGAAGAAAAAGCCATAGAGCTGATTCTGGCTTTGAAAGGAACTGCAGCTGAAATTTTAGAAAGTGTACCAGTAAGTTGCAGAAACAATTATGATGACATTATGGCAGCACTGCAACGCAAGTATGGTGGTGAACACAGAAAAGAAATATTCAGAATGGAATTACGGGGTAGAGTACAAAAGGCAAACGAGACGCTACAGGATTTCGCACTAGAGATTGAACGTTTGGTGCAGCTTACTTATCCAGGTGAAAGTCATCCATTGCTAGATCATTTTAAGACCGAAGCATTTGTAAATGGTATACGGGATGCTGATGTGAAACTAGCGGTATGTGCATCACAGAAGCCATCATTTGCAGAAACGGTATCGTTTGCCCTCGCACAGGAAACCGCTAGAATAATATCAAAACCGCATATATGCAAGGTGCGCAAGGTCGATATAACAGCCGAGGACGAAGGAGATATTTTAAAAGAAATGAGAAGCATGAAGGAGGCAGTTTTGCAAGCTTTGGGCGAGAAGTAAGGTAAAAACAAAGTAAAATGCTACAACTACGGTAAAACTGGCCATATCCAGCGAAACTGCAAAGCACCAAGACGCCGATCAAGATCTTCTTCGCCACCAGGAAACAACCAACGTGCTAATCACCACACATCACAAGAGTCACCTTTAAACTAGAAATAGCTAGCACAGCGGGGCATGGGCTAGCTTCCACATCTGAGGGCCCCACAATCTCTATATCAGTAGTGCAACGGAGTAACAGGAATCTTACTGCTTGTGGTTACATAAACGCTCAAAAACGCATTTTTACTGTGGACACTGGGGCATCACATTCTATTATAAGGCCCGATTTAATAGAAAGATCAATCGAACCACTAAGCGGGGTGAGTCTGCGAACGGCAACGGGCGAGTCTGCCACTGTTTACGGAAAAGTAAAAGTACATTTAAGTATGGCCAATACAAGCGCCCATCACGTATTTATTGTGGCTGATATTGTAGATGAGGTAATCATTGGCGCAGATTTTATGATTGGACAGAGTATTAATCTGGATATGGGCCAGCAAATTATGTATTGGCGTGATGTGGAAATACCCCTTGAAGTTGGATACGAAATCAAGGCCCACGTAAGACAGCTAATCGCTTTTCAACGTGAAAAACTGCCACCTAAATCAGAAACCTTAGTATGGGCCCGAATGGAGGGAGATTGTGAGGACAACAGTTTGTGGGTGGTAGAGCCAGCAGAAGTTAAAGGAGATATTGTAACAGCGAATGCCCTCGTAAAACCCAGCAAGAGTCTAGTTCCTGTGAGAGTATTAAATTTATCCAGCAGTGAAAAAGTCCTAACGCAGAACTTCAAGATTGAACAATGTACTTCAACAGAGGCGATAATTAATTGTGAGCAGCATCAAGGCGCAGCCAGGAGAAGTAGCAAGTACCACGAATCACTAGAGGAACATGTGCGAAAATGGACCGAAATGCTAACACCACCTTGTAAAAATAAGGCCAAACAACTACTAAGAAAATATGCCTGCATTCGCTTTGAAAGGTCAAAACCAAGGCAGAACGTCAATAGTAAAACACGAAATCAACACCGGCGAAGCTAAGCCAATAAAGCACGCGCCAAGAAGCATTCCTCTAGCAAAGCGAAATGAAGTAAGAGAGCTGGTCAGCGAGATGGAAAAGAACGGAGTTATTAAAGCATCATCAAGTCCTTGGAGCTCACCGGTAGTTCTGGTGAAAAAGAAAGATGGAAGTACCAGATTCTGCGTGGACTACAGAAAACTGAATGACTGGACTCTGCAATGCTCCGGCTACATTTGAGCGTTTAATGGAGCAGGTATTAAAAGATCTTCACCGAAAGACATGTTTGGTGTATCTTGACGACATTATTGTCATGGGGAAAACATTTGATGAACACCTGAAAAACCTAGAAGAGGTGATGAAACGTATATCAATGGCAGGACTCAAACTAAATGCTAAGAAATGTTCACTGTTCCAAAAGGAAGTAAAATACCTGGGACATCACGTAACCTCCAAAGGCATCTCAACGGATGATGAAAAAATAAAAGCTGTAATGGATTGGCCCCGTCCGAAAAATCTACATGAATTACGCAGTTTTCTAGGCTTATGTACATACTACAGGCGCTTTGTACCGAAATTTGCAAATATTGCTGCAAGTTTACACGAATTAACTAAAAAGGCGCAGAAATACATCTGGGGTGAAGCAGAGGAAGCAGCATTTCAGAAACTGAAAGAATTGTTGTGCTCTGCACCAATTTTGGCTTACCCCATCGCTGGAGAGAAATTTGTGCTTGATACCGATGCGAGCGGATACGGAATTGGTGGTGTGCTTTCCCAGGTGGTCAATGGCGTAGAGCAGGTCGTGGGCTATTACAGTCGAATACTATCGAAGCCTGAGAGAAACTACTGCGTGACGCGAAGGGAGCTCCTGGCAGTATTAGAGTGCATAAAACATTTTCACAAGTATTTGTATGGTCAACATTTTGAGTTAAGAACAGACCATTCTGCACTCAGGTGGTTGCTGCAATTCAAGAATCCAGAAGGTCAGATAGCTCGCTGGATTGAGCGCCTGCAAAGTTATGATTTCAGCATTGAGCACAGGAAAGGCGGGAAACATGGAAATGCGGATGCCCTATCAAGACGACCCTGCAAACTGGAATGCAAGCATTGTGTAAGGGTTGAAGGAAAGGAAAGCAACTGTGAAGTTCGCCTACTGCAGATTGAGTCCAATGAAGACTGGTCAATAGCACAGAAAGCTGACCCTATATTAAAAAAAATTATGAAGGCCAAAGAAGAAGGCAGAAGGCCGAATCGAAACGAAATATCATCTGAAAGCCCTCTAACAAAAGCATACTGGGCCCTATGGAACAGCCTACAGTTGATAAATGGCTGCCTTTACCGTACATGGGAAAGTACCGATGGAAAGTCAGTTCGGAACCTCATCGTAGTGCCGTCGTCAAAAGTACATGATGTTTTAAATGAATACCATAACGGACCTAGTGGTGGCCATCTTGGCGTAACAAAAACACTAGAAAAATTAAAACAACGTTTCTACTGGGTTGGGTGCCAACAAGCTGTGGCTGATTGGATATCGAATTGCACCCAATGCATTGCCGCAAAAGGACCAACAAAGAGAAGTCGGGGACCGCTTCAACAGTACAACTCGGGTGCCCCATTTGAGCGAATCGCAATGGATATAGCTGGACCTTTTCCTGTGAGTGATGCCGGCAACCGTAATGTGCTAGTAGTTATTGATTACTTCAGTAAATGGCCAGAGGTGTATGCCATCCCAAATCAAGAAGCCAGAACCGTGGTGGACGTATTTTTAAATAATTGGGTATGCCGTTACGGAGTTCCAATAGAATTACACTCCGACCAAGGCAGAAATTTTGAATCTGGTGTGTTCAAAGAAATGTGTGAATTGTACGGAATAAGGAAAACTAGAACAACTCCTTTGCATCCACAATCCGATGGCATGGTTGAACGATTTAACCGCACACTAGAGGAGCACTTGCGTAAAGTAGTAAGCACACATCAGAAAGACTGGGATGAACACATTCCGAAGTTCCTGTTGGCATATAGATCAGCTGTTCACAACTCCACCTCTCGTACACCTGCCAAAATTGTCTTTGGAACGGAGCTCAGATTACCTGGAGATCTAGAATTTGGCGTTAAGCCTGGACCAACAGATGAAAATAATGAATGCTTTACCTCGCAGAAACAAGATGACCTCAATGAACTTCATGAATTCGTGCGAAGCCGGATTAAGCTGTCCAGTGACAAGATGAAAGCCAGATACGATCGAGCGGCACATTCGGAAGGCTTCAAAGAAGGCCAGTTGGTTTTACTTTTTAATCCGCAACGGAAGAAAGGACTATCTCCAAAGCTGCAGACTCATTGGGATGGCCCGTATAAAGTAATAAAGAAATTGAATGACGTGGTGTATCGAATCCAGAAATATAAGAGTCCAAGGTCAAAAATGAAAGTGGTACATCTAGAACGACTAGCCCATTATGGAAAAGGAGAATCTGAGCCTATTCGGGACGAACAGGCTTAAGTGGAGGGCAGTGTTGCGAAAGTAAAATTATCTAAGCATTATTTATAGTTATAGTAATAAGTTATCTTTTAAGTTATAGTAGTTACTTAAAATTGTCATGTATAATTTTCAACACAACTGTTATTTTAAAATAATTCCTACATGAATTCCCCAGTCATTTCTAGAAATGGTTTTAGAACATAATAAATAGTTTTTACGGCAAGGTTCAGGAAAAATCTAGAAATAATTATGAAATATAAAAAGGGGTGACTCATGTATAATGAGTTTAGTTTGTTTTGAGAAACGGTTCTGTTCGTAACTAATAATTGTGAACAAAATAATTAATAAAGTTTGTTAAGTTAAATAAGTGTGTGTTTTTATTCGGTTTTGCAATTAAAAGAACTCAAACGCGTTTATTAAAGGAAAAACGTAACAGTATTAAATAAAACACATTTTCACTGACATGTGTGCTCCTGTAATTACAGGAAACCCCTTAAGACTTCAAAAAATATTGATTTGTTTTATTTATTTTATATACACCTATGGCAAAAAAGTCTTCCATCACATTGGAATTAGGTGACTATCGTTATGGCTTCTGTTGTTTCCTAAAAAGCCACTTTCTACTTTCTGAAAAGAGTTCCATATATCTTAGAGCGATTTCGATAATAAAAGAACGCGTATCACTGTGTCTAAAAACCCCCTTTCAAACATTTAGCGAGTGAGTACTTTCGAGTTTTCTTTTGACACGTTGAAGTCACGATGAAAATCATTAAGTGCGCTTTGACTCGTGGTTTAATATTTGTATCACCTATAGAATAAAAACTCAGATTAAAATCTACTTCTTTATTATTTGATGTTACTTTTAATTCTGGCGGTTTTCGCTTTAGGAATGGAGACAAATTGATTTATATCCGGATATTAACTTTACAATTTTACGCTTACTACGTTTGGAACAAAATATTATTTAAGATACATGTTAAAAACAATTTTTAAAATATTTTTTATTGTCTTACTGAAGCGAATCAAAATGGTGAATTTTGAAAACACATGAAAAAATCTTAATCCGATCGACACAGTATAATATGCGCTAAAAAAGAAAAGACATATCTATGGAAAATTTTAAATCTTGTACAATTCAGTTGAATAGTCATCGAGTTTTTTCGAAATACCTAAAACCACTGCAGAAACACACGATTTTCGCGTATATCTCGAAAACGCTTCTTGAGAAAATTAATGAATGCCATATTCGTGTTCAGCAGCACCAATTTAGCTTAGAAAATATCTAATTTTTGAGGTAAATTTTTTGTGGCATAGTGTTATTGTAAGTGTATAAATATAAAAATTAATCATATCAGATTTTCATGCATCGTTCGATTTTTTTTTTTAATTTCAAAGCGCTTAATGTATTGAAACTGCAGATTCTAATTTCTAAGAAGGGTGCTCCGGTGGGCTAGTTGGTAGTGAGCTGGTCTATCAGTGCGAGGGTTGAGGGTTCGATTCCCGCCAGATTATGTTATGTTTTGCTACAACAAGCTAAAGTTCTGTTTTCCTATTGCTTGGTTAATTAAGTGAGAATAAATAAAAAATTAAATGTCGGAAAATTATAATAACTGATAGCGTGAGCGTCTAATGTACTAGTTAAGCTTTAAAAAAAATTATTGCATTTTTTTACTTTAGCAAAGTTAAGAAACTGCCCCAATACATCGCTAAAAATATTTTTTAATTATCCTGGTAAGAGAAATGTACTTATTACAACAAATTTATGATATTGTGGCTGTAAAAGCAAACTTTGTGTCTATATAATTATAAAGCGGAACTGGAATCATTCACTTAAATATTATTGCTTCAGCAGCCTGTTTTTTTTAACTCATGCATTTAATAGTCTTGGGCAAAAATTAAGATTTAGTTTATAGCTTATTTCTATTTTTTCTGCTCTCGTGCTATAACTAATTAAAACAATGTCAAAATAGCATAATTACAAAAGTAAGTTAAAGCCTTTTTATATGTTCGAAATAAATTAGGAAAAAACCATAAGTCCAAAATAAAAACATAACCTAATTCTCTGACAATAAAGAAAAAACAAAAAAAATTAATTTTATTTGTAAGCTTAAAGGATGTATTGTAAAAATAACAAAAAGGTCATTTTGAAATAAATAACACTTTGCTATCTTTATGCCCTCCACCATCACAACTGGTAAATACGAGTATATTAAGTTTATCATTCCGTATGTAAATATTTATTAAAGACCCCATAAAGAATACACATTCAGGGTGCTTCAGTAAGTATAAGTCGATCTAGCCAGTCCCGTCTGTTGAAATCACTTACGCTCATTAAACGACTTAAAGGAAAATAAGGCTATTGATATCAGTTTAAGCTTGAAATGCAGCACAACCTGTTGGATATCAAAGGAGACTTAGACCCAGACGAGTATCAACTTAATATGAGTTTTTACTAGTTAGAGTCTACATCCTTTACAATTTAGAATGCACTATATTATTAATACTGTTAAAAAATTTTCGACTCGCTCAACTTAGTGGACACTTTATCACAAAAACCCTGACTTATGTATGTGGGCAAATCCCAGAAGCAGTCCACCAACCAAAAATTTTTCAAATTCATTTTTTAATGCAATATAAGACTAGATGTATAATTTTATTTTTATATTAAAAAATATGTATTTCGATCCTGATCTATTAATGTTATACATGAATTTAACATAATTTTAGGTGCTTTATGGGCATAAAATAGCACTTACAGCAGACTCATCAAAACATAAATTTCGTTAAAAAAAAAAATTTATATTCATTCATACATTCCTTAATAATCACAAAATTAGTTTATATATATAATTTGTTTTGCACAGAAAAAAATTACGACACATCAATTGTTATATTGAATACCATATTCGTCAATACAATTAACTTTTTAATTGAAAAGGCACCAAGAAATAAATTTGTAAATACAAAAAATGAATATTTTTAACAATTAGTTTGTAATATTGAATGAAATATTATATAATTTCTTATTGTGAGTTTATCATATTAACAAAATATTTTGTTACTTGCTAAGTTAAAAAAAAGATGCAATTAAATGTTGTTTTTGTTATTTTTTTAGCAAAATACATATTAAATAACATCACTAATAACATTATAATTTATTTAAGCCACAAATTAAGACCTGGATGCACTGGGAGATTCATACATCGGCACAAAACGGAATCTTGACATCATTACCAGTAATATTTCAAAATCTATAATTTATTAAAGAATGGTTAAAATTTCTTTACAAATCATTAGATAATAACGTTACTTACCGTAAAGATTGATTAAATTTCGCAATAATTATCTTATCGTTTATTCTTATAAAGGTTTTAGATCGAAAATTCAGATTTTTTTATTTTATATTTTTAAATTTTTAACACAAAATTATTTTTTTCTATGATATATGTATTAATTTTCTACAAATGAAACAAATTGTTAATATGACAATTTACAAACATGTTGATTATGATAATTGTTAAAAATATTAGAAAAGTTTTAACAAATTTTCTTTAATTAAAAATGTTTTTAAGTACACTTTTGTGTATTCATTTCACATTTGATTGATTTTTAATATATGTTTGAATATACTTTAATATATGTATAAACTTTACATTTTATGCTATGTTCATGACTTGGCATCCAACCTTCTATTTCAGTATCTTGAATATTTAGAGTTGATAGCTTGGACTGACAAGTTTCTACTTTTAACCTGTTGGATAATTTATTTTTCATTAATTCTTAAATTAGAAATTGTCAGCACACGCACTGTTGTGCGTTTAGAGTTAATACATGCGCTGCTTATTTGTCTAAATCATAGTTGGGGGTAGTGCACTAAATATTGATTTAAATCAGCATTGCACTTTCACTAAATAAAACTGCAAAGAAATTGATTGCACTTTTTTTTACCAGCTTTAGTGATGATTGTTGTTTTTTAACTACATATCACTAAAAAATTTTGAGTGATATTGCAAATTTTTTCACTTTCACTAAACGCAGATTTGAAATCTGCATTCAAATCAAATAGTGCAAAATTTGGACATGCTATCAAAAAAGCTGCATACAAATATTGTCTCACTAAAATTTAAAAAGTTACATAACTTTGTATGTGCATGGTTTTTGATTTCTTTTGAGGACATGCACAAATTAAGAATCATTAATCATGAAAAAACAAGTTTTTAAATTTAATGCAACAATTTAAGTTGCACTCAAATGAGTGAAGAAGAAAAAAGTTGCAATCATCAGCTTGATTGCTTTTATTTAAATCAAACAATTTTTTTGAGTGCAACATTTTTTAACATCACTATCACTCATGTTTAGTGAGGCTGCAAATTTTCAATTCATCACTCAACATCAACAAAATGAAGTGTGAGTTGAAACTGCAAAATGAGTGCACTACCCCCATCCATGGTCTAAATTAAAATACAATGGCTAATTCAAAGCAATTTTTAAGCTTCCTACTGTATGTAAACAAATGGTTAGAGTTTGTAATTTTAAAAATGTAATTGTATGATTTATCATTGGATTTACTTTCTAACAACTTAAATTCGTTAATAAAAGTCTGTCTTATTTTTAAATAAAGATATGAGATTAATAGCGGTCAAAAAGTTGGTCTTAAAACGCTTTTAATTACAATGCCGATCATCCTAGATTTGCATAGAAACGATACAAAACAAGGCATATACAATACAGTTCAGTAGTTGAAATTGTCTGGATACAAAATAATTCGATTGATCAGGTGATTCCCGGGGAATGTTTAAAACAAAATTTATATTTTTTAGGGAAAATATGTGAAATTATGCAGTGTATTTCTATGAAAATAAAGTATTTAACTTACAAAAAAGGGGCAAAAAGTTGGAAAATTTGACGATTTTGAAAAAGTCGCACAAAAAGTGTCGGAGCGTCAAAAATGTTGCAAATTGCAACTAAAGTCGCACAACGGTAACGCTGATCTGCAGTAACCACTAATTCCGCCCACATGTTGTCGGACGTTGTGTTTTATAACCAAGATTTTTACGCTGTGCCTCTTGCCGTTCTTCAGATATGTTCATATATCTGCCATTTGTAGACTGATCACGCTGAATTTCATTAGCAAACAATTCCGGACTATATGTGACATATATGTATAACAACCTAGCCCCCATCATATCAAGGGTCTTTGGAAAACTCATTCCAATGGACAGACGGACATCGTTAAATCAACTTCGCTATTTATAAGGACCCAGAATATATACACTTTATAGGGTCTAACATCAATATTGAAGAAATTAAAAACGGAATGACAAACTTATATGTATATGCCCTTTTCCACAACCTGTGGTGAAGGGTATAATAACTTGAAATAACACTGTAAAATTTTGTGGAAATCGGTCCATATTTTAGCATAGATCCCATATAAAGCTCACTCCTGAAATGTTCTTACTGTCGGTGGAGGGTATCAAAGATTCGGCACAGCCAAATACAGAACTCTTTCTTGTTGAAATATCAACTAAATAAGGAGTTTTTATATTTAATAGGAATTTTAATTGTGTTTGCTTTTGGATTATGTGGAGTTATGAATTCTAAAAGAACAGCTTGACCTTAACACGACTTTCCTAAATTCTATAACGATATTACAAACTGCATAAAATACGAATTACCTGTATTAAATATTAATTAATTAAATGAACATTTGTGTTGGCAACATTAAAACCTCTATATTACTTGTATAAAAGATAGTATTTCAAATACTGTCCTTAGCAAAAAAAAAATAAAAAATAATAAAAAATAAATAGAAATAATTGTTGTACAAAATCCTAAACTACAAACTGCTGTGTAAATTTAAACTTTTTTTAAAGTTTTTTTTTTTATTCAACAAAAAACAATACATCAACCTTTCCCCCATCTTTCTACCGAAAATTTTAAATTTTTCAAAGGGAAACATAAACCCACCTTTTACGGCAAACATTTTTGCAAAAACATTCGCAATACTACAACCAAATCAAAAGACACAGTTGTGGCAAAACAGTGTACAGTGGCAAGTTTTGGAATGGAATTAGTTCTGGATTTTGTAAACGGTTATTCCGGTTAGGGTATGGACATGTATTTAGGCTTAAGTTATGGATCTAAAGACCTATCGAGAAGGGAGCTATAGTTACCCAAAGTAGGTCACCTCAGGTATTATTGGAAAGCTTAAAACCCATCCAGAGTGCTTAATTTTGTCCCGATTTGAAAAAAGAACGGGTCTCACGAATTCTATAACACAATTATTACAAACATATTGGGTCGCTAACTTTTTTGAATACTTGACTAGTGCCACTCTGTTGATAAGAAATTTTAAAATCCCACTGTGGCAGCGTTGCTTTACCAACAGCACGTTGCTGTATGTTATTGCCGTAAAAAATGGGTGATGATGTTTTAAAGTTGTATTTGTGAGTTTGCTAGTTGTGTTTGTATACCATTCACCACAGGTAGAATGAGTTTATGTATAATATATACCTTTTTCACGTTTTTATACGCTACGTCACTGGTATTTAAAAGTTTGTCATCCCGTTTGTCTAATAAAATGAATAAATTTTGGAAATTGAATTAACTATTTCCGTTTGTGCGTATGGTTGTTGAAATGGGGGTTTTTGAAGATCCGATTAAGACTAATATATTAAATAATTTTCATATTTTTATCACATGGCCGGTTAATAAAATTAATGATCAAAAAACTACGATTACTTAAACTTTTACTATCAAAAGTAATTTTTGGGAATACAAAATTTTAATTTAAAAGATTTTGTTATTCGTGCTTAATTCCCAATTTTTATTCTTGATAAAAACACTGAAATTTATTGTTGATGGAATAAGCTATTTCTATGCGCATTTCACTGGTTCCTTAGGCCAGATCATCAGGAAACTTCATCCATAAAGATTTTAGAAAAACTAGAGATATTAAACAAAATAAAACTGTTAAGCGTATAAGAATCATAAGCAACAGCTCTACTTGTAACAAAATCAAAGTTTAAACAAAAACATCAACAACAAACAGTGAGTTTATCTCTCCTTACATTCCCCACTACAATTGATTGGAATTCTTCCAACATTAATTGTAGTTGTAAGTAGGTTAAGAAAAAACAAAATGCAAAAAAACCAACTTGCAAAAGCATGTTGCCAGTTAAGTTTTTTTAGGCCGTGCACTTGCCAGTTTATCAAAAGTAATTTTTGGAAATACAAAATTTTAATTTAAAAGATTTTGTTATTCGTGCTTAACTTTTACCCACAAAAGAAAAATTAATCCATCCGTACTCAAATCAATCCGAAGCAGTATTAATAGTACTGTGAGTACAAATTTTCTTGAATCAAGTACAGGAAGATTGATTCAAGTATGGATTTTCAATCGCGAAATTCTTAACTTATCCGTATTCAATCCCGAATTCGTACTTGAAATAATCCGAAAATGAGATTGATTTAAGTAAAATTAAGATTGAATCAATCTTAAAATGCGCTTGATTCAAGTATTATAAAGTTGATTCAGTCCCGAATTCGTATTTGAAATAAACAAGAGTGAAATTAGAAGGAGAATTTTATTATGATTGATTTACTTACCCGTTTTACATCTTACAGAATTTCAATTATAAAACACCAGCTTCATTCCCAAATGGGTTTTTAATTTTAAAAACTAAATGTACATATATAACTGAAAATATAAATTAAATTAAAAGCAAGAGTTCTGAATTTTACTTTTTAAACAGGAAAATAATGTGTTTTCTATACACAACAAGCAAATCGTTTTTTAACTACTTGTATGGTGTTGTTGTAGTAGTCTTCAACAAACTTTGATAAGTCAAATGAGATTAAAACGCTCACTTTGTAATTTAACTCTTAAAGTGGCACTACCAACGAAAAGATTAATCTTCTTTTACTTATTTTAAGAAATTCCGGGATTGATTTTCGAAAGTAATCCCATTTAGATTGTTTTTAGAATGTTTTAGTGTTTTTCGTACTTGAATTTTTGAATCCGACTGGTGATATTTTTGTAGCACCTTTTCTCAGAGTGTGGCCTATCCATCTCCATCTCTATTTTCTTGTTCTTTATCTGTTTTCTAAAATTTCGTTTTTGTTAGAAATCTGCAAAAGTTCGTAATTGCGTATAGTGGTGGGCCACAATACTTTTGTGTTGAAAATATTGTTACGTTTCTGCCTTTCAATAACGTTTTGGTTTATTTCCTTTATAATAAACCGTTTCGAGTTCTTTATTGCAACTTTAATAAAATAAATAAAACACAAACACTGTTTAAAATTTACACAACTCTATTTAGTATTAAGTCTAACAACCGTAATTTATAGCTTTTATTCAAAACCAACTATAATTTTCTCTGCGTTATACGTTATTGACAATGTCTGAACTTAGTTTGATCTAACTATGCTAGCCGCCGCAAGTATTAATACTGCCATTCGGCCATCTAGAACATTCGAAATGTTTTTCGAAGGTTCGAGGCTTTACTATTCACCACTCTTTACGTCTATTTGATTTATGTTTACATAATTTTACCACTTATACTGAAGCTTTTTTAACGGTCATTTCGAGGGCTTTCTGCACATTGGGATTGAAGTGTACTAAATTATAACAATTTTTAATAACAATGTAAACTAGTAAAATTACTTATAAATACAAGACAACTAATAAATACAACTAATTCTTAACTAATAATTACAACTAATTCTTAACTAATAATTACAACTAATTCTTAACTAAAGTTACTTTCTTAACAATATGTTGAACGCCAGACCGAGCTTAGTCGTCCGATTACGTTACCCAGGCAACATAAGTTATGAGAAAGAAATTTGGCAATTGGTCACGAAAGCGGGTGTACGAAACAAAAGAATAAAATTTTGATACTATTCTTTATTCGCATTTAAACTTTGTTTCCCTAAACTTAAATTTATCCCTTTTTGTTATAATTAATAAACTCTTTTAGTCCTTTTTTAATTTTAGTTCGGTATGGTTACATTTTTTTTTTTTTTTTTGCAATATCGAATTGTGAAAACTGCCTTAAAAATGTAAAAACGTGCGAAAAGAAAAACATTGAAAGTTCGTTTGGATCGAGGTTAATTTTTTTTCAAACGTCTTTATGCGTTAAGGGTTGGTTGCAAAACTTGGCATAACGGTTAAGTATGTAATCTCCAAATATCGCTCATTTACTGCAAAATTGTCAAAGCTCAAAAATATTAGTTTTACATAAAACGACTTTAAAGTTTTAACTTAATACACAACATTATGGAAAAAGGAAATTTAATCTTCTCTCAAGAGTTGAGTTTTTAATATCTTCAAAAGAAATATTAACAATTACCTCATAAGAATGATTTACTTTGCATTAGTGATGTTATGGCGTTGTTGCAGCAACTGAACGATATAATTAAACTAACAAAACATTTTTCTCCAAAATCCGATTTTAAAAGAAAAGTTTGCGAAAGTTGCTTGTGTTATATGGTGAAGGGAATATAAGATTCGGCAATGTCGAATCTAGCCCTTCTTCTTCTGGTTTCAGCTAGTGGCTTTTTGGCAATCTTAAACAAAAAACAATTGAGCTACAAAGTATACTATTAAAATGAGAAACGAAATTTGAAAAAAAGTTTAGCTTTTAAGTAAAAGAAAGTGCAGCTAACTCATACATACTAACACAAACTTGTATATTTGTTTGCATACTTTTAGGTATAAATTAGCATTTCATTCATAGAGCAACTTCTTATTATTACATATCTAAAACTTTTTTCTTAGGTAAAAACAAAATTAGATAAACATTATTAAAATGAGTTAATTCTGTCTCACATATCATTGGAATGTAACTTTTTTCGTCTTCTAAATATTTAAAATCTTCTCAAAGGTTATAAAAAGTTTAATATCCCACTTAAATACGCTTCAAGAGATTCAAGAGTAGAATTATTGTAATTCGAAAAGTTGTTATGACAATGTTACGTCACTCGAAAAAAGCTTAAGTGCACAACTTAGGGAATATATTATACAAAATTTTATAAAATTTAACCCAGTAAGCATTTTGTATCACAATCGAATCTTTAAGGAATCAGCTTAAAGAGCAAAAAGCCCGCATATGAGCTCCTTTTTTATCATAAATGTTACTCTCGTTGTGAGAAAATGGACTCTACGAATAAATCACCTAAAACAAGTAAGAAAGTATAGTCGGTCAAGCCGGACCATATGATACCCAGCACCACAGTACTTAAAAACACATCATGCTTATGTGTCCATATAAATATGGATTTCTCTATGTTTAAAAACTTCATTAAAAGCGGTTTGAAAGTTTGTGAGAGGCAGAAATTGCCCCCTACATCCCCTTGTGGTCCTATTTTTGAAAAACTGTATAGCTTATGTGTCCATATAGATATGGATCTACCTATGTTTTAAATTTCATTAAAATCAGTTTGAGAGGAAAAAATTGCCCCTTTCTCCCCTTGTGGTCCTATATTTTTTAAAACTGTATAGCTTATGTGTCCATACAGATATGGATCTATCCATGTTTTAAATTTCATTAAAATCGGTTTGATAGTTTCTGAGAGGAAGAAATTGTCCCCTATCTTCCCTCGTGGTCCTACGATTCGGCCCATTTTCAATAGGCTTGGTCCTTGTGCCAATCAAAACCTATGTCCCAAATTTTATCAAATTATCTCTTAAATTGCGACCTGTACTTAGCGCACAAGGTTACATGGACAGCCAGCCAGCCTGCCAGCCAGCCGGACGGACATCGTTAGTTCGACTCAGGAAGTGATTCTGAGTCGATCGGTATACTTTAAGGTGGGTCTAGGACCAATTTTTTAAGGCGTTTCACACATCAGCACAAATGCATAATACCCTCTCTACTATTTTGGTGTGGGTATAATAATCATTTGTGATACAATTTGCTGATTCTTTTATGAGCATATGAATGAATTATATGTGAATCCTTTTTCAATCGCTCAATTGATAAATCAGTTTTTAATCATCCGAAAGTGGTCCGAAAGTACACATTTACGTGACTTAGAGTATTATTCGTATGTGCTGTAGTGAGCTAGTCTATCAGCGTCGGGGCTGCGGGTTTGATTCCCGCCAAAGACTCTGGTTTCTTTCCTGCAGACAAGCGTAGAGCTTCGCGGGATTAGCTTAGGGAAATTAAAAAAAATATATATATATATATGTCCGTACGTCCGGGTCGGTCTATAATTAAACATTGGTCTATACCGGAACCAATTTTTAAACTGACGTCCGTATTTATAAAGGTTAATAATTGTTTCATTTAATTTAGAGCCCACTCCTGAAATATTCTAACTCTCAGTTGAGGGTATTGAAGATTCGTTACAGCTGAATATAGCAGCCTAACTTGTTATACCCTCCACCACAATTAGTTGTGAAGAGGGTATACTAAGTTTGTCATTCCGTGTGAAACTTTTTTATTATTCATCTCAGACCCCATAAAGTATATATATTCTGGCTGCTTGAGTAATTCTAAGTCGATTTAGCCATGTCCGTCTGTCTGTCCGTCTGTCCGTCTGTTGAAAACACGCTCACTTTCGAAAAACTCAAAAGAAATAAACAAACTAGGTGTCAAATTGCTTGTAGTTATCCTAAGCAGTTTGGGATTGAATTTCAGCAAAATCGGTTCAGTAGGACCAGAGCTATGAATCAAAATGTGGAACCACCACCTTCAAAAACTTGATAATTTTGTTACAAAAACTAACATAAATGATGCAAAAATGCACGGAATGACATAAGATTTTGCACAAGTCCGTTTTATTCGACTAGAAATGACACTGTATAATTTCGTGAAGATCGGTACATAATTTACCCTAGGCCCCATATATGCCCTACTCCCGGAAAACAGTTTAGTCTCCTAAAACCATAATTAATAACAAATCGTCACAGTTTAAGATAATAATAATAAAAAGACATCATACAGATATTACTCCTTAAACATTCGAACTGTCGGTGGAGGGTATCAAAGATTCGGCACAGCCGAATATAGCACTCTAACTTGTTTTATTGTACATTTGTTTTCGCACTTACCTGGTAGATTATTATACCATGAATATTAGTGTGAAAAAAATTCTCCCCGCACTTCCAACAAACAAAAATTAAACGACTGAAAAATAATATTGATTTTATATAAAGTTTATTTAGAAATTGAGATAAATTTTTCCGTTTATTTGTGCAAGGGGATGACAAAATCAATATATGGGCAGTTCCATTATTACGACACGTGACATTTGTACTAGAAAATGTAAAAAAAATTAAATGAAGAACTGAAAATTTTAAAAAGATTTTTTATATTTGCAAAGTAATTAAGTAGCACTATATATTAAAAGAAAAAAATTACAACAATTCAACAATCCTAAGGATTGGAAGATATAAGCAAAAATATGCGCTGGCGTGACGTTACAAAAAATGAAATGGGTTTTGACTTGAATTACAAAATTGCATAATTCTGCGATTTAAGCAAGAGTATAAAACCTTTTTGATTAAGCTTTAGAGTAGATTTATTTTTAAGTTATCAAATTTAAAAGTCTTTGCTTGTTTTCTATTAGCCTTTATTGTCTGACGGGACGTTATATGACGTTACGTTACTTAAATTCTCATATAATATTTTTTTGGTTAAGAAACAAGAAGTTGTAGGAAATTTTATTAATATATTTGATATTTAATTTTATTTATTATATATACTTGTCTATATCGTAGAGATAAAAAACTTAATAAGAAACCAACTATTGTGATTATAAACCCGATTTTTTCTGGTTAGTATCATTAATAAGTATGAAATAATAAATTTTTAAATGTTTATAGGCCCTTTTGCATTTTATTTGATGATATGTTGCTATAAATTTTATGTAAAGATATATGTTATATTATAATACACAAGAGTTTTATGTTTTATTTTCAATCGAAAATTCCATCTGCAAAAACAATAATTGAATGCATGTTAATTTAAAATAAACCAATAACATCATGCATTGAAATTACAGACAATATGACGTGACGTAAGATATTTAAAAAAATTACTATAAAATAAACTAGTTTTTTAATAACCTTTTTATACCCTCCACCACAATTAGTTGTGAAGAGGGTATACTAAGTTTGTCATTCCGTGTGAAACTTTTTTATTATTCATCTCAGACCCCATAAAGTATATATATTCTGGCTGCTTGAGTAATTCTAAGTCGATTTAGCCATGTCCGTCTGTCTGTCCGTCTGTCCGTCTGTCCGTCTGTTGAAAACACGCTCACTTTCGAAAAACTCAAAAGAAATAAACAACCTAGGTGTCAAATTGCTTGTAGTTATCCTAAGCAGTTTGGGATTGAATTTCAGCAAAATCGGTTCAGTAGGACCAGAGCTATGAATCAAAATGTGGAACCACCACCTTCAAAAACTTGATAATTTTGTTACAAAAACTAACATAAATGATGCAAAAATGCACGGAATGACATAAGATTTTGCACAAGTCCGTTTTATTCGACTAGAAATGACACTGTAAAATTTCGTGAAGATCGGTTCATAATTTACCCTAGGCCCCATATATGCCCTACTCCCGGAAAACAGTTTAGTCTCCTAAAACCATAATTAATAACAAATCGTCACAGTTTAAGATAATAATAATAAAAAGACATCATACAGATATTACTCCTTAAACATTCGAACTGTCGGTGGAGGGTATCAAAGATTCGGCACAGCCGAATATAGCACTCTAACTTGTTTTTAAATAAGTTTCATTTATTTACCTTTGTTAAAATACAAAATTTGGCAGTCGTACGCATCAAAAATGCAATTACCTTTTAAACAACAAATATTTTTACGTTCTTTTAAATTATAGCACTAAGAAAGCACAGTTATCTATGCTAAAGTTTATGGTGGGCGCGATTCTAGGTCAAAGATAATGGCAATAGAAGTAGCGGTTCGAACGTGAAACAAATAGAAGTAGTTTTTGTGGCCATGTATAAAAAGGCGCAATTCAGCGAAACCTGGCACAATTTTTTTGGTCAAACTATTTTCAGAATTTTACGCAGCAATGTAACATTAAAATGGCTTTGGTTTGATTCTAAAATCTTCTGTATTTTTTTTAAGCCAAAATCTGTGTCGAAAATTGACATTTCGAACGTGAAATTTCTTCTTATGGGTAAATTTATAAAATTAGTAAAATCTAAATATTTCTCTATAACAATATCGTAAAATATAGGGATGGGCAAATTGAAAAAATATATCGATATATATCGAATCAATATTTTTTAAGAGTATCGATATTTATTATTTCAAAAATATCGATTAATCGATATATCGAACGTATTTTGCTGAAACTTTTACCAAATTAAAAAACAATATCGTAAAATATAGGGATGGGCAAATTGAAAAAATATATCGATATATATCGAATCAATATTTTTTAAGAGTATCGATATTTATTATTTCAAAAATATCGATTAATCGATATATCGAACGTATTTTGCTGAAACTTTTACCAAATTAAAAAACAATATCGTAAAATATAGGGATGGGCAAATTGAAAAAATATATCGATATATATCGAATCAATATATTTTAAGAGTATCGATATTTATTATTTCAAAAATATCGATTAATCGATATATCGAACGTATTTTGCTGAAACTTTTACCAAATTAAAAAATTTAATATACCTTTGTACAAACATATTATATGTAATGACATTGTTACTTTTTATTGGTTCATTTTATTTCAAAAAATTAATAAGAACAAAAAATTCAATCAAAACAAAAAATTCAATTATAACAAAAACAAAAGGGAAGAATACAAAAAAACCGTATGAAATCTAAAAAAAGTAAATTACGAAGTAAACATGGAAGTACCAACTTACCTTAAAATTTGAATTGCACCCCAAAAGTACCAACTTTAACTAAAAATGTTTTTGATTGTTTTAGTCAAGTCAGTAATCATAAGATATGGACATCAGGAGCACTCTCTGTTTTATGTGCTCTCCTGTCGATCTGCTTCTTGTACCCGGCACTGCTTCTTATAAATGCCAATCATTTAAGATCTTCATATTAGTTTAAAAAAAATATGATGTGAACCAGTGATGCCAATTCTTAAAAAATATATTGTTTGAAAAACGGCTAAAATTTCGAGTTTTTAATAAAGACTGACTTTAAAAAATATCGAATTCGATAGTCGTATTTCAATATCGATACATCGGTATTTTAAACATCAGCGATATATATCGATTATGTGTTTTTTAAATATCGATATTTTGATATATCGATATTTTTTGCCCGTTCCTAGTAAAATAATCAGCTCTTAATAACTTTAAGTTTTCGGTCAGGGTGGACCTTTTGACGGAAATGCCCATATTAAAAATTTAAATTGTAAACAGAAGATGCCCTTAAAAATAACGCAAAACTAACAAAAACGGGAACTTCAACTTTGTAATCTTGAACTCCTTATTTTAATTAATTCTAAATACTTCTGTTTTGTAATACAAGAAAGAAACAGCTGTGGGTTTACTTTTAATTTGTTGGTTAGGGTGAACCTTTCAGTGGAAATGCCGATATGTACCTCCATCTTTTTGGTGGTGGGTATACGACTGAAGCTTAAAACAGTCTTAAGTTATTTTCTTTTATTATTAACTCAATTTCAGGCGATATTGTGACATAATCTATGGGTCAGGTTCTGATAATCGCACGATTTGAAATTGCAAAACGCCAAATTTATTTTATTGTGTTCTGAAACTCGTGCATTTTCCTTGGGATTTGCCATAGTTTCTTAAAATCAGAGTTTAAAAAACTGCAGTCCAAAAAGAAAACCTGCCTTTTCTTTCTCTTCTTCATTTGTTATTGGCAAAAAAAAAAAAAAACGGTTGCTTTTACTGCTGATTCAAAAAGTTTTACACAAATTTTCGTTTTTGTTCGACAGTTTTTAATTTCGACTGCAGTTTTTCAAACCCTGATTAAAATTATTCTAGTTTCCCTGAGCATACTTTTGCAATTTGAAGTTACCAAACTTCTTGTGATTGCGATTAAATGTACGTCAGAATCGCAAATATTAAGCGTTTTGCGATTGTCAGAATATTTCCGTATAATATTTAATAAAATGAACAACAACGGAAAATTAATTATTCATTTAATTTTGCCTATTTTCGATTAATTTTTTAATTAATAATTTTGTAAAAATGTGTAAGTGTGTATTTTGGCTTTTTAATAAAACGTCAGGATTTTTGTTAAAATCATAAATATTTATTGAAATGTACTTTTTGAAAAATCACTAATTTGATTTTATTTACTTTGTTTGGTTTTATATAATTATTGAAACTGTTAAAACCTACTGATGTCATTTCACACTTTTACTAAAGGAATATTTTTTCTATTTTTTGATTGTCTTATTTCAGATGGTGGGTGGCCAGGGGCATGAGTATCATTTTAAGCATCGGACCTTGCCACATGCACGTTCAAGGAGAAGTATACCACACACACGGCTGCTTAAAAGTCATCCATTGGTAAGTTGAATGTTTTTCTCTTTATTTAATTAACTTAAAAAAGTGTTAAGAGTAGGTTGCTATACATAAATAAATGTGTTCACAATTAAGCTAATCATGATATGGTTGTAGGTTGACGATTTTGCTACAAGAAAAATTTTGTTGTCTTGAATTTTATGGAAACAATTTATCCTTTCGTAGACATATGACAACAAAACATCATATCCAATTTAATTAGTATGTATTATTAAAAACGCTTCTTACAACAGTCAGAACAGGGGCCTAATTCTGGCATTCGTGATCGAGTACTTTCTCGATTCGAAAGCAATTTTATTTCAGTCGATACTGAACGAATCGAAATTATATTTGTAGTATTGTGAAATTGAAATAAATGCTTTACAATAATGAAAAAATAATTTCAATTCGTTCAGTATTGACTGAAATAATCAGATATTAAATTGCTTTCGAATCGAGAAAGTACTCGATCACGAATGCCAGAATCTGACCCCTGTTCTTATAAATATCCTGTTTATAAGTTCCGAATTAAAGTAGATATGTAGTATATGAAGACTTTGAAGACAGTACATTATTTTAGCAAACACGCTTAAAATAACACGGGCCTGCGAAGTTATGGTTTTTTCAAATTTTTTGCTCAAACTATTATTATTAACGACCCTATTCTCCTTACAGGAGTAAAAGGAATCAATAAATATTTATTTTTATTTGTGGTTGTTATAACGGAAAATGATATTTATATGATTCATAGCACGTCACAAGAGATTTAAATTATTTGAAATAAATTAATGTACATACTTAAAAAGCAAATACAAAATTCAGAATATGTAAATTTTTTGATTTGCATTCAAAATATTTTCTTCAAAATGTATTTTACATTTTATTTAAAACATTAAAAAAAAGAAATATTTTGTATTTGTAAAATACTCTTTTATGCTTGTTTTATTTAAAGCAAAAGTGTTCCGATTTGACCGTCTTGACTTTTTTTTAGTTCTACGTAATTTTTTTTTATTTTCAAAATATTTATTTAAAAATACGTATTTTTAATTGTGTTTTTCGAAATACTTTGGCTTGAAACTATTTTATATTTTTATTTTAAAAAAGAAAAATAAAAAAGTATTTGAATTTTGAATTAAATTTACGAGATAAAAGTATATTTTTATTTTTAGATGTACATATAAGTCTCTTTCAGGCGCCATCCAGACTGACACGACGACGAGTAATTAAGTAGCCTTTCAAAAAAGTTATAATTAATTTTAATAGAACCAGCATTTTTCTGTGAATGGCGCCTAAAAGAGAATTGAACATTGCAAAACATAAAGCTACCGTTATCTCGTAATTGTGGCGTAAAGTATTTAAATTAGAGTTTTTCTTTTCCCGGACTTTTTCATTTCCCGGGAAAGCGGGATTTATTTTTCAATTTCCCGGGATACTGGGAATTCCCGCTCGATACAAATCAATGCAAAATATTATTTTATTAAATTGAATCAATTAAATAAGTTTAAAAATGCATTCAACTTTTTTATTTCTGTAGCAAAAAGTGATAAATGGCACCTTAAGATCTTCATGTTCAAAAGTACACATGGGCAAAATTTCAATTATTTTATTGCATTTTTGAGGATGGTATAACAAAATTACTTTTTGGTTAACTTTTTTCAATCTGCAATAACATTTGCAATAATAAACAATTCCGATCTGTGTTTAGGAAGAAAAACTTAAAAAACTATAACCGCAGAGAACTGATGATTATATTAAATTCGGAGTAATTTTCTAAAAGCCAACTTTAAAGTTTTAAATTGTTCTCCTATATAGCTAAACAAACAGACTTAAGCACTTATTGCCACAGAAATAATCCCGGGAAATCCCGTATGAAAAACACTAATTTAAATATAAAAATATAAAAACATGAAACGGTCCGTGTATGTTATCGCATCACTTAAAAACGGCTTGAGCGATTTGTTTGATTTCAAACTCAAAACCACGACAATAAAAGGCAAGCAATAAAATACTCGTTTAAGATAATTTAATATAGGATTCTCAACGCACTATTTATAAAACTAAAAAAAAAACTCTGAAACTTATGTGTTAAAAATATAACTTTACTGAATTTACAATTTGTATTGTTTATCGCTTTTCAGATTCATACAGCCATCCAACAGCCTGGTTTTAAACGTGTAAAACGTGGCTTGCGACCAGCTGTTCATGCCATCCATGGTCTTAAATTTGATGCCACCTATAATACTCAATCCAGTATGGATAGTACTGAACCCACGGATCCGTACTTTCCAATGCAGTGGTATTTAAAAAATACCGGCCAAAATGGAGGAAAGGCACGCTTGGATTTAAATGTTCAAGCTGCCTGGGATCAGGGTATTACGGGTAAAAATGTAACCACAGCTATTATGGACGATGGTAAGTTTGAGGGGAACTGCAATTCTATTAATTTTTAATATTATTTATTATGTTTTATTTATAAATTTCTTACAGGTGTTGATTACATGCATCCTGATTTAAAATTTAATTATGTAAGTTGTACGAATATTTTAAACCTTTACAGGGACTTTAACTGAAGTTTTTGCAAATTGAAAGAATATTTTGACTCGTGAGTTACAAAAGTAATACTCATTGCGTTGATTTTACAGTTACAATATTCTTTTAGATAATATTATCAAATAATGAAATAAAATGCTAAATGTTCAGGGTCATTTTAATAGGTTTGCACGAAAAGATTTAACACATAGCGCCTTTAATTTTTAATTATTTTATAACCCCCACAGTAGATATCAAGAAATCGCTTACACGGTTAAAAGTCTTAGCTCTAAATAGGCAAAATTTATGAAAAATTTAAACTCGTTTTTACAATACATACATACATGAATAATAAATCCAAATTAAAGCTGATTTTAAAAACCTCAAAATACTTTGTAGTCAAAGTGAGAAATATATCATCAAGTTTAAAGATGTAGAGTTTTTTTTATTGTGTACGCTTCGATCAATTTTTTTGGCGCACTCAGGGCTGCCAGGTACTTTTTTCCTTGTCCCCAAAAAAATTAAAAAAATCCCCAAATTACAAAAAAATAACCTTAAAAAGTTAATATTATTTTATCGATTTTATTTCTGAGCACATTTAAAATTTTTTTAGAAAATAGTAAGAAAAATTTTAATAAGAAATCCCCAAAAATCCCCACATAAAAATTGTTAGTAAAAAAACTATTTTATTTTGTTTGTAGTGACTGCTTTCGGCTTGTTTTTTTTTTAATCTTTTTTATGCGATTCCAGTGAGAAATTACAAGCAGAACAATATGCTGTTTTTAAAGACGAATGAGTCACTTTATAAGAATTTGAAGCTTGTCCAATCGGTTTTAGCCATCCTTAAAATCAACAATAAAAATAGATATTTTCCAAATTTTATTATATTGTCTTTCATATTTACTTATTTTTGGGAAAGATATATTTGCTTGAAAATTGTCTTTAAAAAATCAAAAATTGTATGAAAACGGTTTTAATTATTTTTAAAATTTTTCTTTTTTAAAACACTCACTGAAGAATAATAACATAAGTTTATTAAGTACCTTTTACACAGTTAACAAAAATATTAATCTTAATTAGGACCCTTTACACCGGATAAGTTGTTGATAAGAGTAAGATACAAGTTTTGCTATTTTTTTTCGTATTTTATATACAAAACAAAGAAAAATAAGCTTTAATAATAAAAGAAGAGAAAATACAGTAGTTTTCCGATTTAACGAACCTTCGATTTAGTGAACATCGCATTTAACGAAGACCCAAATTTTTTCTACTGAGTACCTTATATAACGAACAAAAATTTTTATTTTGTACTCGGTATAACGAACAAATGTAAAATTAAATATAAAACATAATTGCTACCACAAAAATAACTAAAAAAGAATGTTAATAAAAATGTACCGTTAATTTTCTTCTTTTGACGGATTTGTTTAATAGCATTTGAGAGTCAGGTGTGTGAAGTAATTTGTGTTAGAAACATCAAAATGGGTAAAAGAAATATATTGTTCTTAACGGATAAAGTTAAAAACCAGTAATTTTGGGTATCGCAATAGAAGAGCTATAAAGCAAGGTGAGCTCCCAAGAATGGAAAACTAACTTTTTCAATGGTTCCTTCCTCATGCAACGCAATTGTCATATTCTTTATATTAACTATTAATTTTTATTAAATGGGATTAACAAAACAAAATAAGTAGCTCAAATTTAATGCTCTCGAGAGAGCTTCAAGAAGAAGCCATTAAGAGAAAGTATTAAATTACTTCATGAATTTTTCTTTTACTTAAATGTATATTAATAAAATATGTTTGTTTTCTTTAAATAAAATATTAAAAATACTACGTATACTTTGAGTTTTGAATAAAATAGAGGACGTTATTAATTTTTAACTTAGTACTGGATATAACGAACAATTCACTTTAACGAACAGGCCTGACCACAATTAGGTTCGTTAAATCGGAAAACTACTGTATATTAAAAATATGTAAAATCCCCAAAAAAAATCCCCGATTATTTTTATTAAATCCCCAAAAAAATTCCCCGACTATTTTTTATTAAATCCCCAATCCCCAAATTAATTTCTTTGTCCTTTTTGCTTGCATGAAATCCCCAACTTTGGGGATAAATCCCCAAGTCTGACAGACCTGGTCGCACTTTGAGACAGATAACATTAAACTTGGTTGCATTGTATAAAGCATTTTAAAAATCGAGTTGCTTTGTAACTGCCATTTTGGAATACATTTAAATATATGCAAATTTGTATTTGCTTTCAAACATTTTAATAATGAATTAATATTGCAAGATATTATTTGGGGAAGCCTCTCATTTACATGTCAGATAAAAACATATTTGCTGTAATTAATTAATTTGATGGTTAAAATGGATTTTCGAGTTACTTGTGGAATCTCTACAAAATTCTAAAATTGTTTGGAAATGGAATAATGCGTTTGTACTGATGTGATAGACATTAAGGTAATAACTTTTTTTGGACAAAGTTTCTGCATCCCACCACGCGATGGGCAATTAAGTATTGATAATAAAAATAATTTTTTTAGGCCATTTTGGCAAAAAAGTTTCCACACCAAATGCAACTAAAGCTCCTCAAATTTTTTTTTTTTTTTTTTAATTTCTATACACAATATATATATGCTATATATTTTAAATATATTAAATAAGTAACTGTATAACAAAAATGTAAAGCTATTTCTTTGGGTTTAATGAAATAAATTTTAAGTTTAAAGTGCGAGTTGATTTACATAATGGAAAAATATCTTGTGCAACTTTAATAGCCCGTTCCGCGCATATATTACTTTGCTTGCTGAATTGTAATTGTAGACGATTCACTCGCCCAGTGTTTAAAAAAACACGTATGGGCTTTTTTGTATTTTACTAGAGTTGTTTAAAACTTAAAAACTATTTTCGTTGAAACAGTGATCAGAAAACCAAACATTGCACCGTGCATCACATATAAAATCACAAATAGGTTGTAACATTTCTCTATATTTGGGTATAAGAACAAATGCTAGAATAGCGAGAATGGCTCTTGAGTTCCATCTAGCGATGTGTATTGGTGGTAAAGATTTAAAGTTGATATATGGAAAAGTTGCATTTTCTTTGTAGTACTTAAAACTTAGGCAGAGTTCATATAAAAATTGCATGTCGTCTCTCCATTTTACGTTTACACGTTTTATAAGTGTATCATTTGCCCTGTAGCTTGTTTTTAGTTTTTCGTAATTGCTTACTAATTCCGGAACAAAATCATATCCAATGTTAGGAGAAGTTGTTGCGGCCCCTAGTAGTTCGTCTATTACATGTCATAGTAATAAATCCAAGACATGATGCTGGCAACCAATGTTTTGTGGTGGTGGCAATAAAATTTCACGAAAATGCTTTTTTAAGTAAAGCAACAACACCGTTTATTTTGCCAGTATTAACCACAACAAGTGTCACATACTATCATTATTATAGATCCCCACGAGTTGAAAATCGTTTACGCCTGTCCATTGTCGAGTACAAGTACAGCTAATTTAATTTCTTCATTTTTAATAACAACTACCTGTATTTCTTTGTTACCTATTTTTTCCCCCATCAAAATGTAAGCACCCTATATCATTCTGCAGTGTTGTTATATAAAATTCTTCTAAATTTTCTTCGGTTTTTATTACCGCTTTATAGATACCAGCTTGTGAAGGTGTAGAAATTCCTATTCCCCACTCAGCCAATTGTTTACATACCTTTGCTGCTTTGTAAGTACTCAAATTTGCATTATTAACGAATGTAACGGCTGGCTTTAAGGACATTTTGGCAGGTTTTGATCTTCCAGGAGGTGTAAAATCAATGTCTTCTTCATCAACATCACTATAAAACGTTGCTGATGAATCTGAATCAGAAAGGATATCCGATTCAGATTGTAGCTCATCTCATACGGTAGTTGTGTCAAATATTTTATTTACATGATCACCATTAGGTCGTTTTAAATTTTTTTGATAAAGTAGTATCAAAGTTTCAACTTTCCGAGCTATATTATGCATTTGCCTTCTTTTTAAATTTAACTTAATTCAGAGGGCAAACAATTCTTCGGAAATTTTAACATACCTTTGCTTTTTATTTTTGTTGTCTTTATAAAATGCGTGAGATCTGCCTATAATAACCCTAGAGGGAAGCGAACTGACACCAAAGTAGTCCCGTGATAGGGGTTTGGTGATAGAGACCGGTTTTAGTTTTAACAATTTTTATGAATAAGACCTCTCGCTTTAACATGGGGTTGTAATTTGAGAGGGTCAATTGACACCATTTGACCAGTCACAGATCTATTCTCAATGAACGTGCTTAGTGTCAATTACTAAAATGTAGTATTATTTCAATACAATATAGTATTATTTTAATAAAACAAGTCCTAGAATCAAATTCTTAAACCAAATTTAAGAAAGTACCAAAAAATGTGTTACAGCACCGGTGAAAACTGTACTGTAATTCATTACTTTTTCTACCTTTTTGTTCTTCATAAGCCAGTTAAGGGATTGGTTCTTCTTTCACTGGTCGAGAGTCCTTTCTTTTTGTACTTGTTCTATTTTCGCAAATCCCAGGACCAGTCTGTTGGACCAATTTACACAAATTTCCCGCAGGGTCACTTCAAATGGACATGATTACAACTAAATCAATTCATTAATCACATAGAATCCACGGAACATACCTCAAACTGAATATAATGTAGAATCGACCAACATGAACGTGTACAACCGGCCGCGCTATCTGCTTTTTTTCCTTAAATAATTCTTAAATTTTCACAATTTCATCATTAAACTGATTAAAATAATCTTCTGATAACTTTTTAAAAGTATTTGTATCCATTTTTAATACATACTTCAAATAAATATCAATTAGTTTGTTGTGTTTTTTTCTTAATCATCTGTCATCTTAATCAACTCAAATGTAATGTGAACGGCTTTAATTAACTTAATCAACATTTGCTTAAACGGGTTTAAAACCCCAAGTGTGAACATAGCATTAAATAACGCGACGAATAAAAGAAAAAAATTCCGATATAATACAAACAACAATAATTAAAACACTTGTGATAAACATTTCGACACCTCCATTGATTCAACTCATATTTAATAAAAATTAAGGTATTTTTTTTTTTTGAAAATTATCACTGTTTCATACATAGATGGGGGTAGTCCACTCATTTTGCAGTTTCAACTCACACTTAGGGCTTAAAAATCAGAGCAAGTTAAACTCTCTTTTTGGTTTAAAATGTGTTTAAACCAACAAATCTATAAATCATTAAACATATAAACCATCTTTAAACGCATGAAATTGGGCGTTTAAACTACCAGTACAAATCATACGAATTTGCCAACATTTGTCGTAGTGCTGCCACATGTTATTTTTTTAACACATTGTAATACATGGGACACTGATTTATGGTTGATGAGTTTAAACTACATATAAATTCAAGTTTAGTTCAACTAAACCAGCGTTTAAACACTCAGTGATTTATTAGGCATTAGTGATAGTGCAAACATTGCAAAAAGTAATTACCCTAATAGACATATTCCCAGCGGGAAAACTCAGAAGGCCGTTTTACTTCAGGGCTTATTAAAGGCCTGCTTAACAATTTTTTGATTCAATTACCATTCTTATCTAACTGCTAAAGATTGCCTCGGCTCTTTCGTATAAAAGATAAGAAACACATTCCCTTCTATGAGAAGGGGGTAGAGAAGGAGTAACATTTTTGGTTTTGTTTTTATGCAAAGCAAAAGAACTATTTTTATTTTTTTTTTGATCCAGTTACCATTCTTATCGAAAGAAGCGAGAGTGGAAGGCCTACCCCGCAATGACAACGTGTGTAAAAAAGATGAGTATAGAATGCAGCTTGCACATCCAAAAGAAGGAGTACAGAGGCATTCCAGAAGGCATCCGTACTTCTTCTTTTTTCCGCTGGGTTCGTCTAGAGTCTAGACTCTAGACAAAAGGCGGCAAACACGTACATACATTGACATAGTTTAGTTGTATACGTGAAAAGAAACCAATGTAATCAGTGTTTGTAAAAGACTTTTATTGTGATACTAATTTCGTAGAACATTTTTTAAACGTTTGTTAAACAAATAAAATCTTTTAAATCAACGGTTCCCAATTATAAATCTGCAGACCTTTTGGGGTCATTGACAGATTTAGTCTTCTTATAAAAACAACAAAAAAAAAAAAAAAAAAAATATCACAAATTGGCAACAGTGAATGCAAGTACAAGCAATACCAATACTTTTCTATGTAAAAGCTTCACTTTCTGAATAGATCTACTCTCCATTATATCTAAGCCGACTTACGAAGTTAATACTCCTTTATGTTTACACCAGCTAATGTGTGACTTTGTATAATTTATAAAACGTTTGACTACGTTTCTACGTCTCACGCTACTACGTTAATACGGTACTTGTCCAAATGTAACATCTACTATATTATTTAATTTTGTTCCCATTTTGTTCCGATTATTTTCGTGTCATGACTAAAAAGTAGCAATTAATTCTATTATTATTGAGGCATCACTGACAAAATTGCATTTGTTTGGAAAGCAGCGTTACCATATGTCAAGTTTTTCCTTTTTCGCAAGTCTTTTTTTTTGTTTAATATAATTTTTTTAAATTATTAAGCAAAATGAATTTCAAATACATTTTAGTGTTGCTTTTAAAATGGGTGCACTTTTGTAAAAAAAATATTTAAAAAAAAGTTGTTTTTCAGAATTGGTGACACTTTTGATTGATAGTGGATGTTAGATGTTTAAAGTGTGAATGCATGATTCACATTCTTAACATCTTTCATACGTTCCTCCGAAATGTATGCAAGTGAACAAAAGGTATTAGAATTATTTTATGGTTGGACCATTCTATCTACTATATGGCCTATATGGCTCTTTTTGAATAAGAGTTCTTAACTTAAAGAAAATCCTTTTTCCGCAACACTTATTATCTTAAATTTTAATACAAAAAATAAAGAAAAAATTTATTAAACAAATAAATGTCTGTTAAAAAAATAAATGTATGTAAATTGCATTACGAGTATTAAAGATTAAACAAGAATAATGATATTAATACGTGCGTATATATTCTGCAATCTTTGTTAATCCCTCGACAATTTCCGCTTAAAAATGGCAAAAGAGAATAGAAAACAAACACAAAGCAAATAATCAGATACACGATTTTATCAGCTTGAGATGAAAGTATCTTATAAATTTAAACAAATAAGATTGTCTTTATCTGAAGGTAAATAATCTGTATTTAAGAACATAAAATATACACAAATGTTGTCTTGACTAAAACATTTTCTGGAAAAAATACAAATTATATCAAATGCAGATTTAAGCTGGTACATTTTATTAAGAATTGTTATTTTCTATTTTGTCAGAGACAGAGCATCTAGATAATAATAACAAACTGAAATACTGTATTTTGATTGTTGGTAAAGCAATATGTGTATACCGTAGCACAAGGAAATTGTCAGTTAAAGACCTTAAGCGCAATGCTAAAATTTAAATTAACTTTTATTTTGTATTATTTTTCCATTCTTTTTATTTATTGTATTCTCTTTATTTATTTTCAAACAATCAAACAACCAACCCACCAAACATCAATTCATGCAAACAGAATGCTGAAGCCAGTTACGATTTCAGTAGCAATGATCCATTTCCATATCCCCGCTATACAGACGATTGGTTTAACAGGTGAGTAGAAATGAATAAATAATACAGAGTGTCTGGTGGCAAATTTAAATTTTTAAATACGATTATTACAAAAAGTAATAAACGGTGAGGAGGAAGGGTGGCGCCGTTGGAATTATCGATTGTGCGGATTTGTCAGTCACAATGTCGCAGTGGTCGAGTAACCATCGCTTTTTCGCTGTGGATACATTTTTTAAGAGTAATGATTCTTAAGTAATTGCTTTAAAAAATAAAATCCGAACTTCCATTCTATCGTTCAATGCCTTAAAAAAAGTTTGAAAACATAAGCCTGCTACCAGACACCCTGTAGAAACAATTTTTTTTCTATTCAAGTATTTGCACAGACATTTTCAAATAAAAAAATTATATCAAATAGGGACACCAAAACAAATTAGACATGAACAGGCAAATAAAACGTTTGAAGAAGGGCCTCTTAGTCGAGTTCAAACGAAGACTTCGTTCGCTTAGATTACAAACAAATTATTAAATATTGTATTATTTTTACATGTTTTCGATATCGACGAACAGGCCATAAGACTTATAAAAATTTAAAACATTAAGGGCCAAAAACAACACAAATGGCTTGACAAGTCAACTAACATCTTACATTTTTACAAACCTTTTGCGATGTTAATTAACGTGCTTGCTTGTTTGCACAAAATTTTATAGAATGTTTGTATGAACAAAAATTTGTTTGATTTTCTTTTAAGTATTTGTCAAACGGTTTGTTTAGTCTATGCTAAATTTAATAATTTCAGTAAAAATTTATTTTAAATATTAACGAGGAAAAACTTTTTAATAGAATTAATTGAAAAATTAATATTTGTATGTGTAAATTGTGTAAATGTCGTTTATTTACAAACAGTTTGTCAAGCCGGTTGTTTGCTTAATAAGAGCATTCGAACTCACTCAGCATCAAACAAGTTTAAAAAACTAACGCCGGTTTAATATGTATATGTAGACTTAACGCCACAAAATTTAAGTATGTCCATTATTCCGAAAATTAACAGTTTTTATACCCTCCACCACCGCTAGTGGTGAATGAGGGTTTACTAAGTTTGTCATTCCGTCCGAAATTTTTTATATACATCTAAGCCCCATAAAGTATATATATTCTGGCTCCTTGACTAATTTAAGGTCGATTTAGCCATGTCCGTCCGTCTGTCCGTCTGTTGAAAACACGCTCACTTTCTAAAAAATTAAGAGAAATAAAAAAACTTGGTGTCAAATTGCTTGTAGTTATCCTATGCAGTTTGGGATTGAAATCCAGCAAAATCGGTTTAGTAGAATCAGAGCTATGCATCAAAATGTGGAACCACCACTTTAAAAACTTGATAATTTTGTTACAAATACAAACATAAATGGTGGAACAATGCTCTGAATGATATGAGAAAGTTCGTTTTATTCGACTGGAAATCACACTATAAAATTTCGTGAAGATCGGTCCATAATTTACCCTAGGCTCCACATAAACCCTACTACCGCAAAACAGTTTAGTACTCCTAAAACCGTAATCAATAACGCTATCATAATATAAATTGAAACGTCACAGTTTTATGGCACTAGAAATGACACTGTGAAATTTCGTGAAGATTGGTCCATAATTTACCCAAGGCCCTATTTAACCCTACTCTTGGAAAACAATGTAGTACGCCTAAAACCGTTATTAATAATGCTATTAGAATAAAATTTAATACTTCAAAGTTTTTTATGACTAGAAATCACACTAATAAATTTCGTGATGATCAGTCCATAATTTACTATAGGCCCCATATAAAGCCCACTTTGTTAAATTAAATAAATACGCCTAAGACCGTAGTAGATATACTTAGATATTGCGGCAAAATTTCTTCCAACTTAGCTTCATATGGCCAGAAAAATTGTCATGCAATTTTGTAATATACGGTCCATAATTTACCTTACCTTCTTTACCTTTAAACTCTAAACTAATTTCACCAATCAAGGTTGGCGCTTAAGCTAAAATTGCTTTTGCTCTAAAATCGTATCGGTACCTTATGTGACCATGACATTTTAGGAGATGATGCAAGTGTTGCAAAAAAATTTATTTATTAAAAAAACGTAAATCGAAAATCATGTCGCTTAAGCTATTTTTTCGGTTAGGGCTCGATATATAGATATCATATAAAGCCCACTCCTGAAATATTCGAAATGTCGGTGGATGGTATCAAAGATTCGTCACCGCCGAATAAAGCACTCTAACTTGTTTTTTTCAATCCCTACTTTTTCTTAAAAAAAAAAAAACATTCGTGAGCATACTTTATTACATTGGTTTCACAAGTGTATTTGTTTGTATGTATGATTTCACCTAAATAAATTTTCAAATTTATATTTTCCTTTTAGCCATGGGACACGTTGTGCTGGTGAAGTTGCTGCTGCCAGAGATAATGGCATTTGTGGTGTCGGTGTGGCTTATGACAGTAAAATTGCGGGTAAGTGACGCAAACGGCAAGATTGAACTGTATATTTCTTTTTGTTTTTGTCACCAGACAATAGTAAAATTCCACTTTTAAGAGATACTGGAATATTTTTTTTTAATTAAAGAAATATTGATACCAATATGATATTGTGGTTGTAATTAAAATTGTTTTAAAAGGAAGAGTTAAACAAGCTAATCAATCGAAGTAAATACTTTAAGCTTTAGATAATTTTCTCAGTGCTGATAGTATGAAACTGTCGGCATTAAATTTAAGAATAAATTTACTCATTATTTAAACAAATAGGTCATTGGAAAATGTTTGCATTAAAACAAATTTGTATAAATTTTTACTTGCGTATGGAAAAAATGGTTAAAACGTTGTACGAGTGTTGCCACTTTCTGAATAATAATTACAAAACTGTTCTGTTTTGGAACTCTTTAGATAATTTCTTGATCATCCCTATACACTGAACTAAATATCATCGGTAATTTTAACTTAAATTAACTCAATTTTTCCTTAAATATAAACAAAACACAAATTTCCTTCAAATCAACACACTAGTTTTCGTTAAATAATTTTGTAATTGAAATCTGTGTATATGAATAAAATTTTGTTAAAAGAATAGGTAAAACTCTGTTATATACACAACAATTTTGTTAAAATAGTAGTAAACCAGTAGTTACACAATCTTTTGAGGACAACACATAAAAATATTTGAATTACCATCCTGAAAGGAAGGTTATTTGAATAGTTAATCCGTTTATTTAACTAAATTTTGTTAATGAATTCCTCAAGGGTGTTATTTTGATTACAAATTCGTAAAAATTTCGTTAAAATGGAATTAAATAAAAATACAAATGATTCCTTTGATTCTTAACATATGTGTATGAATATGTCCTTTATTTATCTAAAACTAATATCTATATAATAAAAATTAAATGTTGTGTGTTGCTAATCGCATAACTTGAGAACGGCTTGACGATTTGTTCATTAAAATGATCGCCATGGTCCAACTTAGGTTTGTACGAAAATAAAATTTTACCCCGCCCACTTTTACTCCTACTTTTTCCGATTTACCTTAAATCAGAAAACGGCTCCATCGATCATTAGTAATCAGCTACCGAGCGCCCCGGCTTCGCTTGTCCAGCCATCTAGTAAAATTCGAAATAAAATATTTGAATTTAATGTTCACGTAGAAGATAGGGCGTTAACGAATTCTCTCGAACTATTTCTATCCCTGGTAAGTAGTTAAGTCTCATTCCTCGTTCATTTTCTTTTCTGATGGACCGGATCCAGGAATTATGTGGTCGACCAGGCTGACGTTGACCTTGAGGATTCCAGTCTATGGCAGCTCTTTCAATATCAGTTGATGGACGTTTCAATAGGGCAGCAATGTGCCTGATTCTAAAAGGTTTCATTGGATATCCAATGCTGTCAGCAAATCCGTACAACCTTATTCATATAAACTAGATTTATTAGTTAATTTGAATAATGATTCGTCAATTTAAAACAAAATGTTATTCGAAATAACTACATTTATTAGTTAATATGAATAGAAATTCTTCAAACTTAATAATATTTAACTACCATAATTAGTAAATTTGACTTATTTTGTAATCAACTTAACTAAAAAGTTAAAGTTAAATCGAAGAAATTTCTTCTTTACAACTATTTACGAAATTTTTCGGCATTTACGATAAACGTCTGTAGACTTGAATAAAAAAATAAAAAGTTGTAGAAAAACTTATATTTCTTAAATTTTACACCTCATTTTGCGGTATTTAGGTAAATTTTTGGTTCAATGTAGATGTGACCCTAATGGGTAGTTAAACTACATTAAACCAGAGTATATTGATTTAAAATTATGAAGAAGGTATGTGTTTATTAAAGAAGCTAATATTGATTAAATTAAAAATAAATTTCTATCCAACCCCTTGGGTAATTACCAGGGTATTTACCAATTCTAACCTAATTTTCTCTATTTACAGGGTATTTACCAATTGTTACTTACCCTTTTCCCATCTGTAATCATACCATTTGTGTATCACTTTTATGTGGGTTTGTTCGAGATGTAATTTTTAAAAGTGGTATAAGTCTACTTCTTGAAAAAATGAGTTTACTTTAATTGGGTATAGATACCTTCTATCCATATTTAATATCATGACAATTTTTTTTAGTGGAATAAGTCCATTCCCAATAATTATAATTAAAACATGCTTGCATATTGCAATTTTTATTTGATAATTATGACTTTAGTGCGCACTGCGCTTTAGCAGACATAACTTTTCATGACAGCAAAATTGATATGTATGCATGGGAAGAAACTTAAGCATCTAGTGGTGGGGAAGAAATAGTATCTACACCTTTTCCAATTGTAATTCAGAAAGCGTCAATTGTAATCCAGAAAGCATCAATTGTAATTCAGATTAGTCAATTGTAATTTAGAAAGCGTAAATTGTAAATCAGAAATTGTCAATTGTAATTCAGAAAGCAAAAAAAAATTCTTAACTATTTATTTTTAAGCTTCGTTCACAATCAAAAAAAGATTTTCATTTGGTGTTCATAATAGAGCAACAATTTCTTTTGCAACCACACACATTTTACATTTAGAAACCGTTTTCAAACAATATTATGCATTTATTATTAATTTTTACAACATTTTGTTAAAATTTTCATTCAAAACTAAATAAAATTATTTTAAACGTCAGAAACAATTTCATAAAAATTGTTGCTGAAGTTCATGGCCCAATTAGTAGGTCTGCGCGCAACTACAACAATCCAACAATAGAAAAAACAACACGCATTTTGTTTGTGTAAAAAATGATAAAGATGTCAAAAACAAAAGCAATTGTTTGTGTAAAAAATGATGGAAATGTCAAAAACAATTGCTACAATAACAGTTGCACGTAAAAAACACAACTCTGCATAAAATCAGCAGGCGTTTCAAGCAGGCCTGCTAATTGGACCATGCTGAAGTTCTAGTTGACTCAACTCAAGTTACACTTTTAAAAAAATTTAAGTTACATTTTTGTGTTAAAAATGAAAGGAAAATATATGAAATATGTCAGGAAGAAAAAAGATAGAAGAAAAAACAAAATTGTTTCCCTGATTGTGAACGAAGCTTTATTTTATTAAATAAAAAAAAAAGGAAAAGGAAAAATGCGCACTTAAGAGCTGAATATGTGTATATTTCATCAAAGTTATTTACGGGAATACAAAATTTATCATTAATACGATTTCTGTATGACTTGTAAAATTCCCAATTTCTCATAGAAGCTAGCTTTCCCTCAACAATAAATTTCAGTGTATTTATCAAATATGAAAAATTTAGCACGCCATACAGAAATCGTATTAATGTATTGAAGATTTCTGAATTGCAACTGGAAAATGTGTAGCTACCTGAAGCTCATTCAGGATGTAACAAGCATAGACCATATTATAGCGTAAAGAGATATGTGTACGGGACAAAATGATGTAGTTAAGGACTGTTCAATCAGCTTACAATAACATAAGTGTCTTTTTCCCGAAAACTCCTCTAACACGTAACAAGCAGTCAGTCCCTTCGAATGCGAATTATCGGGATTCTAATGTATGACTGAAATTAGTTGTGAATAAACTTGGTTGATCGTGTATTTAAAATTTATATCGCCATTTAAATTTTAAATGTCTTCATGTTAATTATTTTTTTCCTTAAAAATCCATTTGTGTAAAGCAAATGTCTATAAAAATATGGACTTAAATGTGCTTTTATTTTTATTTCTTAAAATGTGTTATTTTTTAAAGTTGTAAAAATCCATTTGCAGCTAAAATAAATCGAATATTTTTCTAAATAATTATAATGATTAATTTTTTATAATAAAATTTTAAGGGTGTGGTAAAAACATTACTCTCATAGATGATCGTTCGCTAATATTTTTAAATTAATTCACTTTTTAATTAGATATCTTGATACATGAAAAAATGGACTTAAACCACTTTAAATTTTGTAGATAATTTGATCCAACTCGGTGCAAACGTTCTTATTGGCACAGGGATCAAACCTATTATAAATGGTGAGAATCGGTCCATAATTTTACATAGCCCTCATACAAATTCCTTTCCGAAGTACACTCTTTGTGCCTATAAAACATTAAATTGTGTGCGTATTTAGATTCAATTCACTAAAATTATATTACTGCAAATTAATTTTTTTTTTATTAATTGTTTCACATCCGATCACAGCGACCATCTGTAGGTAGGTGGGTTGAAAGGCTGGTGTGAAGTCTCCTTCACACCTTCACCCATGGACGATTATGGTTCATTGTGACGTATAGATAAGTAAAAAATTGAAAGTAGGTGAAATAAAGAGCGAAAGCATAAGACAGATTTAAAAGAAAGATAGGAAAAGAAAGTTCCGGACCAAAACAAATTCGCCCTACGTGCGGAAAGCACCCCGTCTCCTCTTGCGTAGCCAGGCCATCCCCCTTACGAATCCTATCATACCCTCGAGTCCACAACCCGAGACATCCCCTAATTCGCCCAGGAATCTACTGCCTAGCCACCTCACCGCTATCCTGCCTATCCTAACGCTGACCCTACCCCTGCCCAGCAGCGACTCCGAGTCGGACTTTCTAAGCATCGGCCACAGCGTACGTGATACCCGGCAGTCCGTTCGGTTCCTCCAGGCTCGATTGGTCGCGCCCAGAGTCCATTCCCTTATCCTCCAAAAATAGAAGCCTATTGGAGGCCTTACCACCTCCATACAGATAGGATCCTCCATCCCCCTCATCTTCGAGCCATCAGTGAATATAGCAAATCCACTAAATAATCTGCTCCTACCTGATCAGCTCTCCCTAGAAGGCACTATTACCTCCGACAACCGCCCAAAATCCACCCTAGTTCAGACATAATCAGTGGAGCCGGGCAATCCCGGGCAATCAATCTCAGCCAGGATCCATGAGTGACCCTGCGTGACATTCCTCTTCAATCCTAACTCCCTCAGTCTAAGAAGGCTCCTAGCTGCCATTCACATCACATACTGCTCAATAGGCACAAGATGTAGAATGACAACCCACTGGCTTGTAATGACCCCATTGTTCTGGTTGGCCAGTAACCCCAGTATGACTTCCACTTATAGGTGGAGGTATCCATACCGTGACTACAGGCTTTAGTGGCAACTCAGACGCAAGTATAACGTCCAATCTGGCTTCAGGACAAGCGCTGCCACACCTGCCAATTGCGGCCTTTAAAAACTCAAAGGTTTTTTGATTGCCACAACTGATAGCTTTGACACCTCTTGCCTAGTCAGCCTCTTTGAACGATACTTCGTCCAGCCTTCCTTTCACGCTAAAGATTTCGTCGAGAAATTTGTTCTCTAGCACCTACTATTTCTCGACACTGATCCTTCCATCGGGATCCATACGATCAATGAAATCCGCAAGAATACCGTCCTTACTCGACGACGAATAACAAAAATGTGTAAACACGTGATTTTCATTTTTATTGTCTGCGTATAAATAAAAAAATATGCAATTATTCCTTAATATTTGTTAATTATTATTATTAATTTCCCGTAGTTCCTAGGTGGAACATAGGGCCTCAACAAACAAGTTAAAATTCGGTTTGTCTAATGCCATAGCCTTAATTTCACGCCATGTACGCCCTGCTGCTAGTCCCTCAGATTCAACCAGTCTTCTCCATGTATTAGCAGGTCTGCCCTTTCTTCGGCTACCCTGTGGATTCCAGTCAAGCGCTGTTCGAGTGATGTTGTTTGGGGGCTTTCTCAACGTATGTCCGATCCAATTCCATTTACGTCGTTGAATTTCGGTCTTTATTGGTAATTGGTCTGTTGCTGCCCACAATGTGGCGTTTGATATGGTATTTGGCCAGAATACGCGTAAGATTTGCCGTAGGCACCGATTTATAAATACTTGGAGAGCATTTATTTCCCTAGTGGCAGCGTGCCATGTTTCGCATCCGTATAAAACAACGGATTTAACACAGGCGTCAAAGATTCTGAGTTTGGTGCGCTTAGAAATAAATGCTGATCGCCAGACTTTATTCAACATTCCAAACGATGTTTTACCCTTTGTGATGCGGGTTCTTATATCATCACTTGCTCCACCATTACTAGAAATGATACTTCCCAGGTAGCAGAAAGAGTCGACAACCTCGATCGTTTTCCCGTCCAAAAATAGAGGTTGAGTATTGTCGGTATTAATACACATTAGCTTGGTTTTCGCAATATTAATTCTAAGGCCTGATTTCGCTGCACACTCGCTCAAGTGCTGAAGTTTTGTCGCGATATGGGAGTGTTTGTGTGCCAGAATACATATATCATCTGCATAATCTAGGTCTCCAAGAGTACCTTGGAGGCCCCATGCAATACCGGTGTTGTTGTTTGTCACCCGATTCATTATTATGTCAAGCGTCAGGTTAAACAGTAAAGGCGAGAGAACACAGCCCTGACGGACACCAGTCCGGATATTTATATTGGTGCTTAATTGGTTCTCGTGTAAGATCCGACAACTAGCTCCATTGTACAGCGCTTCGACCAGATTTATCACTTTTGTCGGCACTCCTTTACATTCTAGTGCACCCCAGATCGCTTCATGGATTAATGTATCGAAGGCCTTTTCAAAGTCAATGAAGCACATGTATAAAGGAGTGCGCCACTCCACTGACTGCTCAACTATAATGCGTAAAGTGTTCACGTGGTCGATGCATGAGCTTCTGGCTCTAAATCCTGCTTGTTCTTGCCTTAAGTCGGGTGCGAGCGATTCTGACAGCCTATTGTTAATAATATGGGCTAATACTTTGTTGACCATGTTGAGCAGAGTTATTCCCCTCCAGTTCTTGCACTGCGATAGGTTACCCTTTTTGGGAAGGAGAGTAATGGTACCTTCTTTCAACTCATGTGGCAGAGTTTCAGTTGCCCAAAATTCGCGTATTAGTGGGAGGAGAATATGTGCGCTAACCAGGGGATCTGCCTTTAGTAATTCCGGGGCTATGTTGTCAGGACCCGGGGCTTTGTTGGGCCTAAGTGCTCTAATAGCGGACACAATTTCTGGTATGGCAGGACAAGCTGTACTGATGTCTTGCCGTTCTTGGTGGTGCGTACAGTCACATATTATGTCCTGTCCTGTTGGTGTCTTTGACAGCAGCTCTTTGTAGTAGCCTTCCCATATACGGATCTGTTCCTCTTTTGATGTTATTAATTCCCCGTTACTGTCCTCAAGAGGTTTAGATTTTGCGAATTTCACCTTGGTTAGCCTACGCACAGAGTTGAACAGATCTCTGCTATGATAGGTAGCTGCCGCTGCCTCTGCCTGAACGGCAATTCTGTCACTCCACGCTCTCTTGTCTTTCCTGGCGCTCTTCTTCACCATCCTATCGACTGAGGAGTACAAAGTCTGAAGATGCGCTTTGTGGGACCTAGTCCTGGCAAAGTTAAGTTCATTCTTTAGCTGTTTCCTGTCGTTAACGAGTTGCCAGGTAGCATTAGAGATCCATTCTTTTCGCTTCTGCTCTCTGTACCCAATCGTTTCTTCAGCTGCTTTTATGTATTTATCTCGAATTGGTTGCCAACCTGCATCATTTGGCCTCCTTGCCTGAGTTAAGGCTCCGATGGAGTCCACAAATCTGCGTGAAATTGTTGGATCTTTTAATTTCTCGACACAGAGACGTCTCTGTGGTTTTCTTGTTTGCACCAAATTCGGCGCTGCCACTTTAAGACGGATTGATGCGATTACGAGATGATGGTCGCTTGCTATATCTGCGCCTCTTTTGTTACGTACGTCGAGTAGCGATCCCCGCCATTTCTTGCTGATCGCTATATGGTCAATTTGGTTTTCTGTGCATCTGTTAGCCGATACCCAAGTAACTTTGTGGATGTTCTTGTGTTTGAAAAGTGTTCCTCCTATTACCAAGTTATTGCTAGCACATATTTCCGTGAACAGCTCACCATTTTCGGTCATACGCCCCATCCCATGACATCCCATTACCTTCTCAAGACCCGAGTTTGTGTTGCCAACTTGCGCATTGAAATCCCCCATAAGAAGTACGATATCACCCTTATTGATTCTGGCCATGACGTTGGAAAGGCTGCTATAAAATTCTTCTTTGTTCTTGTACTCACTGACGTCCGTAGGAGCATAGCATTGAACTATGGTAATATTTCTTGCGCGTGTGCGGAGTCTAATAGCTATTATTCGGTCCGTATGCGCTTTCCACTCTATCATTGCGTTATAGGCAGACTTCGATAAGAGAAACCCAACACCACTTTCCCTTTTTCCTCCGGTTGGCTTGCCGGAAAAGATAAGCCTCAATCCATTAGGGGCGGCAGTTTCTCCCGAGTCTGGCCATCTTACTTCACTTAAGCCAAGCAATAGTAGATCATATTTCATGAACTCCTTGCTAAGTTGGGCTAGTTTTGATGTTTCCAGTAGCGTGCGTACATTCCATGTTCCGATTCGTGATCCATGTTTCATGCTAAGTGTCGTCATCAGTTTATCCAATCGTTTTTTCTTGTTAGTTTCGGTTTCTTTAATCAGTTGTGTTTAAGATGAGCAGGGGATTAGCCTTCAGCATCCGATCCTGGTACCGGGGTTGCCGATTACGCCCCCAGGCTGGCTTTGTCACTTGCATTTGCCATGACTTTTCCACGTAGCCCTACCTGACTTGGGCTTTGGATGCTACCGTTGATTAAAAATTAATTCTTCCGCTACCATTCCTAAAAGAATACCCGTGGATTAGTATTCTTTATTCCAACCGGCCATTAGATCGTTTATGACAAAATTGCCCAGTTGAAACTCCCTCTCTCTTCAGCCCCGACCTAATGTCCCATGCGGGTTGGATACCACATCTTCAATTAGGTTGCTCGAGTTTCCAGGATGCACCACGCGGAGGTGAGAGTAGGAATTGAGTGAAATTGGCCTTCAGTGTCTGCATACCCTGAAGTGGCATTTCCACCCCATTTGCACCCATTTGTTAATAGTAACACACAAATGCTGACAGTTTTTTGTAAATGTAAAAATTAATTTTGTAATATTGTTTTTATTATTATTCTCTTCAAGGTATTCGAATGTTGGATCAACCCTACATGACAGATTTAATTGAAGCAAACTCTATGGGTCACGAACCACACAAAATTCACATTTATAGTGCATCTTGGGGTCCCACTGACGATGGAAAAACTGTAGACGGTCCGCGCAATGCCACCATGCGTGCCATTGTGCAGGGTGTTAATGAGGTAATTATGTGTGGCAGTTTGTGTGCAACAGTATGAGTCAACATATCGTTTGTGGTTTGATACATTTTTATTTGTCTTCTATAGGGTCGCAATGGCTTGGGTAACATTTACGTTTGGGCTTCAGGTGATGGTGGTGAGGAAGATGATTGCAATTGTGATGGTTATGCTGCTTCCATGTGGACAATTTCCATTAATAGTGCCATTAACGATGGTCAAAATGCTCATTATGATGAAAGTTGCAGTTCAACTTTGGCCAGTACGTTTAGTAATGGGGCCAAGGATCCAAACACAGGCGTAGCCACTACTGATTTGTACGGTAAATGCACAACCACACATTCAGGCACTAGTGCGGCGGCTCCTGAAGCAGCCGGTGTGTTTGCTTTAGCTTTGGAGGCCAAGTAGGTGTTTCCAGTAACTAACATGCAATAAATGATTTCTATTAGAGTTTGTGATTACCTTTTAGCCCGCAATTAACTTGGCGTGATATACAGCATTTAACAGTTTTAACTTCAAAACGCAATTCATTATTTGATGCAAAAAATCGTTTTCATTGGACAATGAATGGTGTGGGTTTAGAGTTCAATCATTTGTTTGGTTTTGGTGTTTTGGATGCTGGTGGTATGGTGACTTTGGCAAAGCAATGGCATACAGTACCTGCAAGATATCATTGTGAGGCTGGTGATATTCAAGATCCACAGTGAGTATTTTTTGGAAATAGTTATATAAAAATATTTGATTTAATGTGGTTTTTTGCAGTCCCATTTATTCTGGCCGCTCTTTGTTTTTGGAAATTAAAACAGATGCGTGCAAAGGAACCGATACTGAGGTGAACTACTTGGAACATGTGCAGGCTGTTATATCGGCGAATGCCTCCAGACGAGGTGATTTGGAATTATTCCTAACTTCACCAATGGGAACAAGGTATTTTAAATAAACACAAATAAGCAAATTCTAATTGAGTAATATAATTTTGAACTCTTGTATGGGGATCTAATTACGTCCGCCTGTTGGTCTTTTAAAAACACAATACAGTTTGCATAATGGGTGAGTCTCTGGGGAATATAATACAATATAATATATATATATAAGGTTATGAAATAAGTTTTTTGATACACATGGATATTAGTAGTTCGGCGGCATTAAATAATCCCCCACAAAATAATCCCTTTAAAATAAAATAACTACTTAAAATGTTGGGTCTCAATTTCAAAAATGAAATAATTCACCAAAGAAATAAAAAATACCCCAAACAAAGAAGAACACCACATTATTGGGGTCTTATTTCATATGAAATAGAACTCCAATTCTTTAAATGAAATAAGTCCCCAAGCACGGCCAAGGTGATAAAAAACAAAGTTTCACTTAAAACAAAATTTAATAAAATATACGTAGATACTAAAATAGTCTCATGGGGTTAAATATCGTCATATCAATCGGAATTACAATACAATGTAAATGGAAATTCCGGTCGATATCGAATGCCGCAATTTTACCCTGAACTGTTATTCGGCAATATGGGCAGTTGTAATTTTGCGAACCCTTCGAACAGCATCTGCCATTATTCAAAATGTTTGCATGGAACGCATGTGTAGGCAACAGATAAACAACATAATTGTTACTTAAAAATACTTTGAATTTAAAATACTTTAAACTTAAAAATAATTTAGAATCTAGATACTTTAAATTTTTGAATATAAAAATGAAATTTGTAAAATAAAAAAAATTTCCAGTCAGGAATAAAATTTTTAAAAGGAAACAAGCAAAACTCAAATTTACTCGAATAATTGTTAGTTGATATTTGTTTCACATGTAAACTGCAAAAAAAAAAATATTGAGGTTTTTTGTCGTAATATTTACCGTTATTTTCGCATAGTCCTTAAAGAATAACTGAACTAAAAGGATTTCAGAAATACCTCACTGTACCACCCCATAAGATATTACATAGGTGTTTCTAAAACAAGATGGCTTTCTTAAGAGGGAGTTATGTCATACCATGTTCACACGGTCTGCAACATTCGTGTTTCGCGCTTCCATTCCTGTTTCGCGCCACAAACATAATTGAAACAACATGTTTAGCCATACAAAATGTTGAGAGCGAAACAAAACGTTTCATTATGAAACTCGCTGCGAAACAGAAAAAATGTAGTATCATCTCCAATTTTAATAACAATTATCGTTAGTTTATCGGAACTAGCTCTCAAAAAATCAAAACAAAGAAAAAAACAAAATAAAAATTAAAGTTTAATAAAATAAAGTGATAATTATAAAATAAAAATTTTAATAATATAATATATTTTAAAATTTTAATTACTTTTTTATCTGTTTTAAATAAAATCACACGAACAACACACACAAAAATGTCAAAATGAAACAAGAATGAATCATATGAACAGCATGTTTGTCAAACTAGTTTCAGAGAGCGAAAAGAGTGGTTTATATCGTCGTATGAACATAGCATAAGATTTGTACAACATTGGGATATCTTTACACTGCATTTTGCTTCCACCTTTTACGAAGTCAATATCGTTTCGCTCTTTGAAACTAGACCATGCTGTTTCTACGATTCATTCTTGTTTCATTTTGACATTTTTTGTGTTGTTAGTGTGATTTTATTTAAAATAGATAAAAAAAAAGGAGGTACAAATTCAAAATATTTAATACGTTTATTAATATTATTACAGTATTTTTCGTTTAGCTGCACATTTAAGTTTGCACGTCAATTCGTGGCGCTACCCAAAATATTCAATTAACACATTGTTTGTAACGGCAAAGTTCTTTGATTATTTTTTTAATTAAAATTAAAAATATCATTTATTAAAAAATAAATTTACAATTTTTAATTTTTACAATTTTTAGATATTTATATAATCATTTTTGTAATAGGTGCAAAATCAACAAGTTGTTTGCTTAATTTTTCTGTATAGGATAACTACAAGCAATTTGACACCAAGTTTGTTCTTTTCTTTTGAGTTTTTTTTAAAGTGAGCGTGTTTCCAACAGACGGACATGGCTAAATCGACTTAGAATTACTCATGGAGCCAGAATATATATATGTACTTTTTATGGTCTTAGATGTATAATAAAAACGTTTCACACGGAATGACAGAAAGGGCTCTGTACGTGTATATTCGCTAGCTCATTTAAAACTACCGCTAGTTCCACTGCAATCTACCTCACATGCTTTTGAGTGGCGAATTTAACACGAGGATGTCCTACGGGGTGGCGATAGACCCCTCTCTGCATTATCTCTACCTACCATAAGGGCTAGCTACTTATATCTTCAAAGCGTCCAACAAAAAGCAAGCGATTTTGTTGTTGTTCTAATAACGGGATCTATTTCGGATGCACATTTTTTTGTGTTGTCGTTGCAAAAAAAAAACTTTTTTGCATTACTTGGAGCTATAGAATTAGCTAGCGAAAAGTGGGTACCTATTTTAAAATGTTAACACTATATTGGTGTCTAGAGAAAAATTTAGGTATGATATGAATGCCATATCAGTAGTCCCTAGTACAAATTGAGTAAAAGTGCTAAAGGCTAGTTTACACTATTATACTTTGTATTAATACATGTCAAAAACTCAAGTAATATGTAAAAGTGTGAATGCAATGTGTCATGAAAATGACAAGTATTACGAAAAAAATTGACATCCCATAAGACATCTTCGTTTTTTGAAATTTTCCTAACAATAATACTTTTTATTTGATCTGGGTTGCATTTCAACAAAAGCATGTTCATGTATGCTAGTGTGACTGCAAACTGTAATGTTACATTACCAGATAATCGCAAATTTTTAGCAGAAAATATTTCCCAAACAAAAAAAAAAATCGGTCCAAAAATCGGAAATATTATGCCCAAAAAACAAAAAAAAATTTTGAAAAACCCTGAACTGGCGTGTAACTTTTTTATTCAGTGGTGGTAACACTGCAGAAAAAACTTTTATAAAGCAGAATGCGAAACTATTAAATGGAAATAAATAATGAATTTTTTTGTTTTTCATCAAGTAAAGTAGACCAACCGCTTCTATGTGTAGCCGATGAAAACTCAACAACACATAAAGTGTTTGATGAATTATTTGAACATTTCCGGACCCCATTAGGTTATATTGATATCACTGGCTCTATTCCAATAATTAATGTAATACGTACTTTTAAGCCTTAATTTTAGTAACTATTGTTTTAATTTTAGATCTATGATTCTATCGCGTCGTACTAATGACGATGATCATCGTGACGGTTTTACAAAATGGCCCTTCATGACAACACACTCATGGGGTGAATATCCCCATGGTACATGGAAATTAGAGGTAAACTTGCCGAAATAAATATCAAGCATAACTAATTTAATTTTTTATCTACAGGCTCGTTTTAATTCAAATCAACCACGATCTGGTTGGCTCATTGACTGGTCTTTGGTATTACATGGCACCAAAGAAGCACCTTATCGAACCCTTTCGCCAGCTTCGCCTCATTCCAAATTGGCGATTGTTAAAAAAGCCCATGAAGAGAAGAAAATGCAGTAAATTTTATTTCCGAAACAAATTTAACAATTACAAAAAACACACAAATTCAGGGGTTTAAAAAACCAATTAAATTAACACCAGTCTTAAAAGTGACAACAACAAAAAAAAAGACCCAACCCATTCAAGAATAAATTATAAAAGTTATGGAGAATAACAAAAAATAAATCAAATCCAGCAACAGAATAAATTAAATATTGAATAAATATACAATACAAATACAGTAATAAAGTTGAATGACATAAGAAATGTAGAAAGAAGAAAGGCAAAAAACAAAAATATTAAAAAATAAAAAAACACTGAGAGATTTGATAAAAGTATTAAATATTTATTAATATACATATAAACTTTTTGTAAACAAAAATCAGTTAATTGAGGGGCTGAAAAGCAAAGGGGTACTATGTAGTGACAAAACGAAAAAAAGTTCAGTTAGATGCAACAATCAGCACTTACTACATACATACATACATATGTATGTGTATCTTTCCTATCACTGCACAAAAATTCAGTACCATATTATGACCCAAAATTTCCCTATGTTGACCGAAACTTTAAATTAAGTATCAGTATATGTATTTAAATAAGGGAAAATAAAAACTTTAAAGCTAAATTACTCAGACATTTTATTTTGGCACTTATACCCCTTTGGCGTTTAGCCCCTCACATTACCACATCCAAAACATATGAATATTTTTTATACAAATTTTATAATACACTTTTTTTTGGGTAATATTCGCTCTCAGTGTTTAAAAATTATACAACAAATATCCAAAATATTTTAAGGATTTTTCTTCCTTTAACTTTTTTAAGAACTTTTACTTAAGCATAAGTTTTCTAATATTCGAAATTCAAATTGTTTTTAAGGGATATTTTTTAAAAATAAAATAGAGTGTTTTATTTTAGCTGCGTTTTGATTATTGCAAATTTATGGTTTTAGTTGTTAAATTTTTTTTATGAAGTACACTTGATGAAGTACACTAGAGCCCCATCCTGCGTCGCTTTTAAGAATTTGTTCAATTTGCATAGCGATTTTAATGCTTGTCGATTTGATTTGAGTCTTTTTGACTTAGATTTGCGTCGATTTGATTAGCGTTATTGTAATTCCGATATGGATAAATTGGATTTTATTAATGCCGCCATAGCAGGCCTCGTACCTTGGCATTTTTAATGTAAGATTAAGCACCTTTTTCTACGTTTTAGCAGTTTTGCTACTGATGGCAACACTGAGCCGTATACATATCGCTCATTTACTTTAATAGCGACATAACTTGAAGAATACAATTTTAGAGTTAGTGATGCATAATTGTTCGCTATGTCTTCCTTTAAATTGTATATGAAATTCATCTATTTAACGTTTATACATTCTCCGAATGTTTCGTTATTTTTTCTAAGTGGTTACAGCATATTAAAAACTTTAAATGCGTTTATCTTGAAATGGATTTTTTTGAGTTATGTCACTATTGAAGTAAACGCGCGATATATGTCCACTACCCCAGGTCTACACCAAAGACAAATATCTCAGCAATTTGGTAATAACGTCGGCAGAGTAACAGAGCATTAGTTCTTATTGCTTAGTCTGAATTTACACGTTTCATCATTTGATGCTCAACTTCTTTCAATTCCCTTTTAAAGATGCCAATAAAATCACACGCAGCAACCGGTTTCAAAACAACAATAATTTTATTAACAGTGAATCAAAGAGAAAAAGAAAAGAAAAAAATTGCATGCAGCCATCGTTGCGCATATACCAACGAATAAAAATACAAAGCGTACTGACCGAGTACAGGCATCTCCGTACTTACCCCCTTTCTTCTTTCTTCCCTTACCTAAAAACATAAGAGTTGAGCATCAAAAGATGAAAAGTGTGAAAGCAGACTTAGATTATGTTAACGGCATGGGAAAACGTATTTATGTCAACTCATAATTTGAAAAAAATCAATCAAGAAGGTATAGTGTAAAAACGGACGCCATCTTGCGAAAATTATTTTATTTATATAAATTCTTTCTTATTCGACTTTATTAATTAAATGTAAAATATTTTGTTTGGGCTTGAGGTCTTTTTTATATAAATATAATATTAATTTTATTAAATTTATTTATTTTTTTTTTTTTTTTTTGAAAAATAAAGTTAATATTTTTATATAAAAATGAAATAGAGATGGAATAAGAATAAATTATATTAACAAAAATAATTTTTGCAATTTAATTTTAGTGTTTATTTTAAAAAATAACAAAAAAAAACTTTTATTTTAGTGTTTATTTTTAATTATTTAATTATTTTACTTTAATTATAATTTGCTGCCATTTTCCAAATTAAGTTCTTTCCCACACAATTTGCTTTTATTTTTTTCTTCCTTTTTGCTTCTTTTTTCAATTGACAACCAAATTTGACGTTTTATGTTAGCAATAATTGTCAACGAAAATTGACTAACAATTATTGAAACATAAATTGCGGGCAATATATATGCACAAAAAATGCTCTCTACATTAAAAATAACAAACTTTTGACATTAACTGCAATAAATGTCGCAATATTTATCTCTGGTATAGACGGGTAGTTATTTATTGAGTACATGTTCATATAACATGGAAATACAATGAAAAAAAGTTAAATTTGCTTAACAGATCTCATCGGTACTTGGCTTTTCCACTGCAAAGCATCGTCGCTTCTTTAGAGGATATGATCAATCCACGTCCATTTGTGTTTTTTTTATTTCATATTCTACGTAGGTGTTGTTGTGGCAGGTTTTGAAAATCAACATTACCTTTATTGTTTAGCCAGAAGATGCATAGGATTCTGCGCAAGCACCGGTTGATAAACGTTTGGAGTTTGTAGTTATAGGCCGTAAAGGAATTAAAAAAAGGTACTGATATAACTTATTCTTAGACAAAATATTAATTTGTTTTTTAATTAACCAATTTTAGACCCAATAAACTAAACATTCGTAGTTTTGATATGCGTCACACTTCCCCGGTACCCATTAACGATGCAAATCGGTGCTTTAGTGTATTATATTTTCAAAATATATATACTACGTATTAAACAACATACCGGTATTTAACGAATATTGCGATCATAATGTGAAAATATAACGAACAAGAGATTTTCCTAAATATTCATTTGTGAAATATGTAATTGTAAAGTTTGAGGAATCTGTATTATTTTCTGTTAAAAATGAAATTAAATTTTAATATTATTTAAATTATACGGTTGCGGCAGAGACTCTAGTCTCCCTTACTATAGCAGCTAAAGGTTTTTTATTCTTGGTAGGTAAATTAAGCTACAATATATTTTCTAGCTGTATTATTTGTAAAATAAAATAGTTTCAATATATTCATTATTAACACTAGGGAAATACCAAAGAACAAACTAAAGTTGCGAACCTTAACTATTAACTTGAGAAAATTTTAAGAAATATCAGCTTGAGAAAAATCTACTCAGTTTCTCAGCATGCGAACACAACATGCTTTACATGTAACTTTTGGCTTTATACTGGTTGCATAGCTGTCATTTTTCTACATATCGAATCGATTTTAACATTATGTTGTCATAGGAGTTCAACTAGTTCCTTTGTATATGTTATACACTGGTTAAAAACTAGTTGCTTTATTTATAGTATACACAATTAAATTTATAAATTTATTTTTGTACTATGCTCTCAATATTTTTGCAAACTTATTTGCATTATAAGCCAAACCTTTCTGGTTAGCAGTGATTAAGCTTCAGGCAGCATATGTATATATTTTGGAATAATTCTGAATATTAACCACCCACCATAGATAGAATGTTTTGTTACATCCTGTTACACATGTTTTTGTTTAACTGTATTCCTTTTACAGAAGAATCCACAATCACTCAATATGGTTTTCGTCATCATCCTATTTTTGTGTGCAAAAACAATTGGTTTTTGCAATTAATTTATTCATTTATGTACCCTACATTACAATTTTTCTTAATTTTTTTCAAAAGTTTTTTTAATAACGCTTTATAAGTTGAAATTTTTATGAAAATGAAAAAAACTAACAATGCAGTTTTCTCAAAAGTGAAGAATATCGTAGTTGTTGACATAGTTATGCAAAAAACTAAGAAAAACCGGCAAATCAGATTTTTGGCAAAAATTCGTCTGCAGCGACTTCTAAACCTCTTCCCAAAAATCTCAAAAATAATTTAGCCATAAGTTTTTAAGATATGTTTTTAAGATATGCACCCGCGAAAATAAAAAAACATTTTTTTGCGAAACGCTGTATACATTTAAATCGAGGCATTACCGCAAAAATATTTTAAGCGACATAATTTTCGGTTTTCTTTTTTTTTAAATGTGACTTTTTTGGCAACACTAGCCTAAAATGTCATGGTCACATAAGGTACCGTAACGATTTTATAGCAAAAACAATTTTATCTTAAGCGAAAACCGGTAAACAAAATTTTTATGATATAAAATAAAAAAACCTCCTCCTTTATTTTTTACTTGATAAAATATCATTTCTTAAAACAAATTAATTTTTTATAAATAACAAACAAAATCAGAAATATCAACATCAAAGAAAGTCCCTAAACGCACATGAAATTCAAAAAGCATATATTTTAAAATATTGAAACTTTGAGCAAAATTTAACCGTTTTAAAAAAAATTTACAAAATAAAAAAAAAAAATTCAAAAATTGATTATCTTAAATTATTATTTCAAAAAAAATTTTTTTTTTTTTTTTTTTTGGTAAAATTATTTATTACTCACTAAATGTATGTAAAATGTATCCAGCTCTGTAAAAAAAAGCTTCATTTTAAACTTAAAAAAGTATAATTGCTAAAAAAAAAACAAAATACGTAGAAAAAAATATATAAGATCTAATTAAAAAAACAAGAACTAGATGTGTGGTATATATGAAATATAAATAAAAGCATATGTATGTAAAAAACAACTTAAATATAATAAAAATTATAATTTAATCCACGCTCTCTCCCTTCATTTCCTTTAATTCAATAATTTTATTTTTTTTTTTGCAAATAATTCTGTAATTTTCCTTCTTATTTACTTTCGGGGGCCAAACAAAAAAAAAAAAAAAAAAAAAAACTAAAAGAATAAAAGTATTTTAATAGAAAAATCTGGCAACTTTACAAATTAAGTACAAGCGAAATGCCTGAATAGAAAAACAAATATTTAAAAAACGAAATACAATAAATAATAAAAACAAAAGAAATTATACATTAAAGAATTGTTAAAGTTTATGGATGTTAAACTCATAAAAATCAAGAAATAATGAATTAACAAAAATAAAAACTAACTAAATATAAATGTGTATTATAATCAAAAAAGAAAAAAATATTAAAAAAGAACCCAAAAAGTAAACAAACAACTTTAACATATATTTACATAAAAAATATACCATAAAAAAAGTTTATAAAAAATAAAATAAATAATCATAAAATTAAATGAAATTAATATTGTACAGCATCACATTTTATTATACATAAACTGCAAACAAACTAACAACAACAAAACATATAGAAAAATTATAAAAAAATATTTTGAAAATAAAAAAAAAAAAAATATAAAATAATCAAAAGATTGAATTGAAAAAAATGATAAAAAAAACGAAACGTTATTTTAACCATTGATGTAGTCGGAATCAGAATATAAATAAAAATGAAACAGGAAATTATTATTAAATACAAAAAAAAATGTATTTAATATTATAATATTATTAAAATTAAATTATATATTAACTCTAAAACATATACATACATATAATATACATAATATACGAGCAGTTAATTAATTTTTTATTTTGGTTACAAAAATCTTTTTCTATTTTTCCGTTTTGTAAATAAAATTTTAAATATATTAAACAACTATCCAAAAACCAAAGCTTTAGATTTTTTTCATAGAAATATAAAGTTTGTATCAAGATTTTTTTCCTAAATCACTTTACTTCAAATAATTTTATATGAAAAAATTCTCAACGGATTTTAAGCCTCAGGGACTGGCCCATATGGTATTGTTGCTATTGTGTCGAAATCCTTAAGGCCATGTCAGATAAAACTTTTGCTTCACGTTGCATTATTGATTTGCTTTGACATCTAAAGCTTCGTACAGACGATGGTAAGATCTTACAATGTTGTCATTTTTCTGACAATGGTGCTATTGTCAGATGCATTAATTTAACACATCTGCCAAATGAAAATAGCTTACAATGTATACACAGTTGCAAGACATTTTCAATCAATTTTAATGACAACATTGTTAATTGAAACATTTTTACTTATACAAAACATGCCACATAAACCACTTTTAACGCACTTTGACAGTCTGCTACTGAAATTGTTTTTATTTATGTTTTTTTAACAAGCAATGCGGGAGTGTTGTCAAAGTTTTTATTGTGACATACACCTTTTGCTTTAAGACTTCTGTCCAAGGTATATTTACACAAGGTAAACTCGTTAGCCCATATGTTTGTCAGCTGTTTACCCCTAGTTGGAACCCAAACGTCAAATTTAGTGTATATGAGCCAAAATTTATACATGTGTGCGTTAAATTGTTTTTGTTTTATATGAAGACAATTTTGACATCTCCGTTCTTTTTATAGAGCAGCATGTCTACACTCCCAAATGAGTCTACCTTGTGTAAATATACCTTGCTTCTGTCTAAGTAAGAAACGTCACGCAAAGCGATAAAGTTGTATCTGACACGGCCTTTATTCCGAAAGCATATTTGTATTGGCGGTTAGTGGAATAAAATATCGATTTCGCTGATTTGTATACCAAATAAATGAAAAGCACTAGGGATAAATTATGTTTCTTATACTAACTTTAAGTAAATGGGATTATTTAAAATAAGTATAAAATTCTTAAATCAAGTAAAAAGAAGATTGAACTTTTCGTTGGTAGTGCCACTCTGAGAGTACAATTGCAAAGTGAGCGTTTTTATCTTATATACAGGGCAGCCAGATTTGACAATTAATCGTCATTTTGACGATTTTTTGTTCCGGAATTAGCAAAGTGCCGATTTGCTGATTTTTTTTCTTAAAGTGACGATTTTTTTTAGTCTCCAAAGTCTGAATAAAACCACAAACGGTCGGTAAATGGTATTTTTCTAAACCATTTTAGAAACTTATCACACCAGAGGTGTATTTTAACAGAGTATATTAAAACATTTTAATACAATAACAAAAACAACTAAAAACAACTCAGGAATTTTTCATGTTGTTTTTGTAAAAATTGTAAAACTGCAACCATCGTGTAAACTAGCCTTAAGTTGTGAAAACAGGCCTAACATTAATAAATTCTAGCAAACGCAAAGTAGCTTCTTCAAATTACAAACGATATAGGCAATTGAAGCCATGTGTGGTACCATTTCGGGAAGAGTGGATGAAATAATTTTCATGGTTAGAAAAGAAAAAGGGATTGCAAAACAAAATGTCAATAGCAGGTGGTATCGCTCATATCAAAATACATGCTTTACGAACTTAAGTATCACAGGTAAAACAAGTAAGAGTGCTATATTCGGCTATACCCTTCACCATTTTGCAAGCAGAATACAGAGCAACTAGACAAAAAGAAAATAATTTTTACATAAACATACATATCTACAATACTAAAAACTTCATTATGAATAAAATTAAAAAAGCGAAAACTAGTAAATATTTTTTTAAAATCGTTTTTAAACATAACAATTAAAAAAAAATTTGCTTTTGAAAAACCAAGATTCGAACCAGCGGACTCACAGTTTCTAACCGTAACAAACCCCCTAGACAACTGAACCATGAAGGAACGTTGTTTGAATATCATCAAAATGAAATATGGCCCGTTTTATTGTTCACAACTCAACTCATTTGAGTTGTAATTATTTTTTTCGTTTTTGTTCACCACAATATAGCAAAGTTGTAAACCATGATACAATAATTACAAATCAACTTATTTGAGTTGTGAACCATACACAGAAAAAATTTTCACCAAAATGTTTTCAATTAATTCAATAATGCTGTTTTAAACAATATTTTTAATTGTTCCAATTAATTTGCCTTAATTGAAAACAAAAATTATAATGTTTGTGTATTTATTTGCAAATATGAAAACATACACACAAACTTCAAAATATTCTAAATTCTCAAACAATTTTTTAATTGTTTCAATTAACTGTGTTGATTGAAAAAAATATTTTGATTTGTGTTTACGTTTTATATAGCCTCTTTTACTGGTGGTCATATTTCAATTAAACCTATTGTTTAAAACTGAACAGCAAGAAAAGCTCAAACTTACAAATGCGTTAATTGATATGATCAATTTGTTTGCAGGCGGAAAATCAGTAAAGAATTTAATTAATAGTACAAATTTCTAACAAATACGTTAATTGAAGTTGGTTTTTAATTTTTTCTGTGTTTTGATTATAACTCAGCCATTTTTTAACCGATTTGACCGATTTATATACCGACGTGTTTAAAAAGAAATTTGCCAGTTATTTGGCTTATAAATCTTGGACTCGAGAAGATCTATGGTTCCCGAAAGTGGGTATTTTGGTCATAACTTTTTCGTATCTGAGCCGATTTTTCCGAGTTTTTCAGAAAATATTTTCTTCTAATTTCTATATTTCTTCTTCTTTCCGATCTTGATATAAAAGGGATAACCATAGGCCATATGACAGTCCAAAAAATCAAGTTTTTATACAATTTTTGATATTTCTTGTACGGGAGGAACCACGCTTACTTCTCCAAACCCGCCCACATTTTGTGGGATTCTTTGTATTGATAACCTAAATGTTTTTACCTAATTTGAAAACTTTGGCTTTTGCCGTTCTCCAAATATACATAAAAAATAAAAATACAACAACAAGGGATTTTTGGAAAAAATTAGAGGTAGTCGGGTTTTTTTGCTCATATCTCAGCCATTTTTGGACCGATCTGGCTGAATTTCAATACCAAGAAGTGGTGGACTATATGTGACATAATTGTAAAACAACTTAGCCGCTATCAAGTCTGGAGTCGCCGGAAAACACATATCAAACGTAAGATGGACAGACGGACGGACATCGTTAAATCATCTTCTCTCCTCATAAAGCCCTTATGACACTACATTTTTTATTCATTAATTGATAGAAAGAAACAGTAAATGTTAGAAAGAGCAAACTATAAAAAATGTAAACAATGTTTTTTAGTTTTTTTTCTCTTGTTATGGTTTTGTTTCAGGGATGGCGTTGAGAATTTTTAAAATTGTAACAACAACCTTTAAAAATTGTACTTTTTTACCCTAATTGTACTTAAAGATTTTTTTAGTTGAAATTAATTGTATTTATGTTCATAAAAAACACCACAAAAAAGTATTATAAATCTTAGTTTAAAAAGTATCAACAAAAAAGTACAACTGAAACAACTTAGCCATCCCTGTTTTATTTATTTTGTTAAATGCTGTCAACTTTTTGATTATGAAAAACCTAAAAACAAAACGCGGTAAGTCGCTGAATTTGCCCATAAACCGCTGATTCAGCAACACTTTTAATATTTCAAGTTTGAAATGTCAATTTTAAGTTAAACAATTTTACTTTTTTTTTGACGTAACTTCATTTTTTATCGATAACTTTAGTAAAATTTTTGACAGTTTGTCATTTACCTTAATACAGCTTAACTCTTTGCACTTGGTAAATTTTTGTATTACATTATATTTTTACTGTTCACCAAAACTTGAACAATGCATTAAAAATGTAGTGTCATAAGGGCTTAAGGACCCAGAATATATATACTTTATAGGGTCTAAGATCAATATTGTAGAAATTACAAACGGAATGACAAACTTATATATACACTTTTCCACCTGTAGTGAAGGGTTTAAAAGTGAGTTAAATGAAATGTTCCCAGATAATTCAAGAGTTGTAACAGAATTTCTTTCTATTCCACATTCGCCGGCAAACGTTGAACATATTTTTTCTTTCAAAACCAAATTAAAACGAAATGGACTACAAGATCCTATTTATTCCAATTTGATAAATATTTAATAAATAATGTTTATGTACATATGTAATATTAATTGCTTTAATGTTATATTTTTTGTGTATTTCTAAATTTTTATACACATTTTTCTAAGTTTTGTTTTTTAAAAAGCACATTTTGTTTTCATAGCTGGCACAAAATTATAAAAGCCACTTTCCATCGCTGATCAGCATTGTATTCTTTATGCGTGAATACGCTTGTGTTTGCCAAAGTTTGTTGTAGAGGTGTAATTTTTAAGCAGCTATATAAATAGTGGGGCACAGAATAAGCTATTTGGGTAATTCCATGTCAAATGGACCAAGAGTGGGACCCTACCCCTTACGATTTTAATGAAATTTGGTGAGAAGGTCCTTTTATCCTATATGAACGAAAACAAATTTGGAAATTTTTTCTTCGAAAGTTGTATTCAAAATGTCATAATTTCGCCGAATAAGCCGAATATGTTGAGCTTATTTCTTCAATATCTCGATGATTTTGATGATTATTTGATTGAGTGCAAGTCTAGATGTCGATGTGTTAACAACATACCTTTAAGTTTTTTGTGTTTATAAAAATTCACTGAAAAGAAGTCCCTAATGATGGTCTTCGAAGAAGATCGCAATATTGGAAACAAATAAAAAGGAATTTTTATTTACAATAAAACACTGGCCTCGAGCTTGACTAATTTTTATTTATTGAAATTTTTTTTTTTTTTTTTAATGTAATACTTAAAAAATATTAAATTTTAAAAATGGACGATGTCAAAAACCTATTTTTTATTTGGCTGATTTTTTTATATATGTAATACCTTATACTATTCTTTAAAAATCCTGAAACCTTGAAGGAGTTTTTTTTTTTAAGATATAATTTTTTTTCTTTCGCAACCTTTGTGCTAGTTGCAAAAAAACAGACAAACCGGGCACCTGGCATTTTAACCTAATTGGGACACGCTGAATGTAAAAAAATCGCATAAATAAAGTTATAAGCCATTTAAACCATATAGCTCATTCTTCGGCACCCTGTACATACACAGAGCTGGTTGTGTTTGACTTTCTTTCTTGTTTATTTAAATTTTTTAACCCTGCGGCCACACGATCAAGTTTTTCTTGATAGTCTTTTACATATACTGTTTGTCAAAATTTCCAAAAATTGAAAGTTGTGACGTAGGCTGCATTCAATTTTTGAACAATTTAGTTTCAAGATGTCATCAGGAAAACAATTTATAAAGACAAACGAAAAATTTGCTCACTAACCTTGAAATCAGCTGTTTTCTTGAACTTAAATTGAAACACTCACTGGAAAGAGAATTTTAAAGGAAGTTCCAAGGCGAATTCATAACTTAATTCTTAAATTCGCCTTGGCAAGTTCGTTTCAATTTTTAAAAGTATGAGTGTATATATTGGTAAAAAAGTATGAGTGTATTTAAACTTGATAGGCAAAACTTAATCGTGTAACCCTCAAGTAAACCAAGTGTTTTCAGTAAAACATATGCGTTATAATTGCATTCCACCGTAGCAAGTATTATATATAGTGATGCCATTAGGATATGAAAGATACATTATTCGTATCTTTTGATGACTTCAGATATCATGTATAATCCTGACATTTGTACACAAATAAAATATTAAGCTTTCCGTCTCTGACAAAGTTTTTTAACGTTATCATTTCGTTATGAATACTAAAAAAAAAAAACAGTGACTACTAAATACAAAATTAACATGTATTTGTTGTTAGGTTTTCTAAGTTCTTCTGATTTTACCTTATTTTTTAAGATTTTTTAACCGAATAAAGATTTTAAAATTTTTTTCCCAAAAACAAGATTTTTTGTTTTGTCTAGACGAAGGTTCGGTTCAATTAAAAAAACCTTCTTTGCTCCCATTGCGGTTTACTGGACCAAAAATAAAACCATAATGTGCTTAAGTTGGCTTAAGCAAATATACGAATACATGTTAATCATATGAGGCTAGCCATATTGAATTTAAGGAAACTTCTTGTTAAATTTTATGAAATTGTCATTTGCTTAAGCAAGGTGCGAAACTGATCACACATTCCGTACGGGATCAAATGTGTGCTGATTTAATTTTTGTTTTTTATACCATTCACCACAGGTGGAAAAGGGTATATTTAAGTTTGTCATTCCGTTTGTAATTTCTATAATATTGATCTTAGACCCTATAAAGTATATATTCTGGGTCCTTCTGAGGAGAGAAGTTGATTTAACGATGTCCGTCCGTCTTACGTTTGATATGTTTTTTGCGACGACTCCAGACAATCACTATGATAGGCATCTTTTGTTGTAGCTCTTGCCATAAAGAACAAAAATTGTGAACATATAAAATCAAAAAAACTTCATCTTCAAGTTAAAAATCGCAAAAAACTTTAAAAAATCCGATTTTTTTACCCTTTTCCCCCTGTTCAGGCCCATAGGTAGCAAAATGTTAAAAAATCAAGGAAACAATCAACTACAAAAATGTACCTAAGATCTCAGTAAACAACTTTTTAGAACATATGAACTTCCTAGGAATGATTCGAAGCACCGTATAGGTAGCCGCAAAAGTGAAAAGAAAAAAATATGTTCTAAAAAGTTGTTTAAAATCAAAATTCCGAACGGTTTGGAAGATATGAGCCTGAGTAAATGATCACTTTTTTGCAAAAATGACACCGAGGGGGCCCATAAAAAAAGTGCATGACTTTGGGCAAAACTGGGAGACACGGGGGTTTTTTTTTTGTCTTTTATCACGTAGAGTTGTCCGTATATGGTTATTTTTTTCGTGTTGCACTGTGTTATTGAAGACTTTTCTTAAAAAGAAACCGAGTCTTTGGTTCAGAAGACTATGCATTTTTTATCAACAATATTTAAAAAAAAATAAATGTCAGCACTGAAATCGAATCTTGATTTTATTTGGGTATCTGAAGTAAGAATTACAAATTACACCTGAGAAATTACCCACGTTCTACCCACGACTGTAAAAATTATACCAAATTCGGGTAATTACCCACAAAGTGGCAGCACTGGAGAAATGTCAAAAGTTGCTTGTGTTGTTGACATATCGATCAACGAAAGCAACAAAAAAAATACATTGTTGTGTTTTTGGTGTTGTTACTTGTTGTAGTATCGACACCAATGTTAACATGAATTCGCCTTGTGTTAATTTTTACAAAAATTTTTTTCGATAACATCCAAAGATAGTAAAATATAATTAATTTTGAAGTTTGCTAACTGTATTTTTAAAAATTACATACCTATAATTAATGACTTAAAAAAATATAAAAATTAATTTATATGATATAATTTTCTATACAATAATCATTAAATAGTATGAAATAAAAATGTTATGTTAATAAATGTTAAACGTTGAAAATGGATTTTAAAATTTTTTTCAAAATTTATCTTTTTGGAAACTAAAATGTATCTTTCTCGAAATTTCACTGGCTACCAGGGATTATAAATGAGAAAACCAATATCGTACCAACGAACCTTTAACATCGTACTTTTTCGGCCCCAATAGTGCTTAATCATTTTTTTATACATTTTTTTAATTTTATTTTTTAAAACAAAAATTTAATACAACAAAAACAAAGGTACTTAAAATACATTTCGTTACTTTAATATAGAAAAGCCCTAACTAACATTTTCCTTACTTTACAGGAGAAGGAAAAGACTTAATAAAAATTGTAGTATCGTAGTTGCGATTTTTTTTAAACGCAGTTTTTTATTAAATTGTTTAGAGAGTTTAATAAAAAACTGCGTTTAAAAAAAATCGGGACTGCAAGAATATAATTTTTATTAAGTTTTTTCCTTCTCCTGTAAAGTACGGAAAATGTTAGTTAGGGCTTTTATATATTAAAGTAACGATTTGTACATGTAAAGAATAGATAGCAAAAAATACATGATCATTAGTTATACAAAATCAAAAGCACATCGCGAGTTTTGTTCTATGTCATTCCAAGAAACTTTGCCAAAGAAACCATAGGTCAAAAAAGAATTTCGAGCCCCGGATTTTTCAAAACAGTTATTTTTCCAAAATATTCAAGAATTGAGGCAAACAAATTGTATATGGTCTAGCCAGACCTGTATCATGCGGTTTTAAGGGTCGAGAAATCCAATTATTTTTTATTGCCGCTAGAGAGCGTTTTCATACACTTTTTAGAATTTATCGTCTTTTTTGTGAAAAATTTACGAATATTTCTCCAAATGCAACCTCGATCTTTAAACGAAAATAAAATTTTTAAGCGTTCTAAAAATATGTGCATTAGCGTGGCCGTTAGTTGTATGGAGAACTTTTTTTTTGATTTCTTATACTCTCCCCCTCCAAATCGGTTCAGTTTTATGTAAAAAAAAAAACAAAAAAATTTCGTAGCGATAAGATGTGTTTTAGGGAGGGCGTCCGCCCCTCAAAGTTTGCCATCAAGCCATTTATTCAAATGTAATTTGTTTGCGTATGACTATCTTCTAAAAACAACATTTTACAAGAATATGATATATGGCAATATTTTAGCTCTTCTAGTCAACAACATAAGCCTCCAAGAAAGTTTTTTGCTAAGACTAATATCTTAGAAAATAATTAAGAAAATAACAACAAAATACCAAACATTTTATATACGTTTTATATATATAAAAAGGCGATTTAATGTCAAGTGACTCAATTTTGAAATCGATGTCTTCCGATTTGGATGAAATTTACACCAAGGTTAGTCCTATTAGATAGTAGCTTACACACAAATTTTCAACAAGATCGGTCAAAATGTTTCAGAGGTAGAGGGGGTCAAAGTTTGCCATACAGGTGTTCTTTCTCATCCATGTAATTTATTACCTATTGGTGTTAGCAAAATTTGTCCCAAGTAGCTTAGATAGCTATTTAATCAATCTTTTTTAAAAATATTTTTTTGTTTTTTTTTAAAAATTTTTTAATTTTTTTTTAAATTTAAAACTTTTTTTTTTATTTTTTTTAGCCAAGTGTTAAATTTAAAAAAAAAAATTTTAAAAATTTTTAAAAAAAAAAAAAACAATTTTTTTAAAAAGTTTGATCAAAAAGCTATCTAAGCTACTTGGGACAAATTTTGCTTACACCAATAGGTAATAAGTTACATGGATGAGAAAGAACACCTGTATGGCCAAAATGTCAAACTTTGACCCCCTCTAACTCAGAAACTTTTTGACCGATCTTGTTGAAAATTTGTGTCTAAGCTACTATCTAACAGTACTAAAATTGGTGTAAATTTCATTTAAATCGAAAGACATCTATTTCAAAATTGTGTCACTTGACATTAAATCGCCTTTTTATATATATAAAACGTATATAAAATGTTTGGTATTTTGTTGTTATTTTCTTAATTATTTTCTAAGATATTAGTCTTAGCAAAAAACTTTCTTGGAGGCTTATGTTGTTGACTAGAAGAGCTAAAATATTGCCATATATCATATTCTTGTAAAATGTTGTTTTTAGAAAAAAGTCATACGCAAACAAATTACATTTGAATAAATGGCTTGATGGCAAACTTTGAGGGACGGACGCCCCCCCTAAAACACAACTTATCGCTACGAAATTTTTTTGTATTTTTTTTTACATAAAACTGAACCGATTTAGGGGGGGAGAATATAAGAAATCAAAATAAAAAAAATAACGGCCACCCTAATGTGCATACCTTAGGCTTGCCAGACGTACTGTTTTCAGAAGTACGCGTACTTTTTTTACCATTTGTACTGCTTACTGCATAACCATTAAAGAAGTACGCAATTGTACTTTTTTTTAGCTTTTGTACTTCATTTTGTACTTTTTTTGCACAAAATAAAACATGTTTTGTGCATATTGTATTAAAAGTGCAAAAAACCAAATTTCAACAAATTTTCGAACTAAAAACACTGCAAACCTGAAAGAAATGTTTAAGTTTTGCGATTTGAAATGCTGCGTCATGTACCAACTCAATGTCGCCTGCAGTTAAAAGATTTAAAAAAAACCATCGAGCCGTAAAAGCTTACTTGTTGTCCCAAAACTGTTTCGTATTTTTTATTTGTATTTTCACTTCCTCATTCAAACAACTGAAAAAAATTTTCTTTTTGGAGAAAAGAGCGCAGTGAATTAATAATAAAAACTTATTTTAAATAAATAAAAAATGGCATTGCTAACGAAGAACAAAAAAAGTGATAAATATTTTTTAATTTTTTAAATTTACATTAATTTAATTCTTAAATTAGAATAATTAAATTGTAAAATTAGAATAATTAAATTGTTTAACAAACACGTAACATTAAATTGAAAATTAATATTAATATTTTTATAAAAACAAACAAAGCGTTTTTGTTTTAAACATTTAATTTGAAACATCTGACAAATTTAAAGATGTCACTGCATAAGTATATTAAATACTTATGGCCTTATTCGTTAAAAATAAAACCGGTTTTTAAAGGGTTTATTTAACAAATTTTCATAGTAAATTCGTTTCATAAACCTCTTATAAACCTGTTTTATTTTTTATGAATAAGGGGTTTTATATTAAAAAAAAAAGATTTCTTATTTTGTGCTCTTTGCTATGCATTGAATTTTATATGTTTTGTTTATAGTTACATTAACTGCCTGTTTTTCAAAATAAATTTAAAATTTTCGCTTGGGAATTTATATTGAAACAGGAATAAAAGAACTCAAAATTGTTTTTGATGTACTGAATTTTAAGTTAATAAAATAAAAAAAAATTGTACTTCTTTTTACATTAATGTACTGCCGTTTTTTCCTGATGTACTGTTTTTATGGATTTCATATCTGGCAAGCCTAGCATACGTGCATCTTCGGATTGCATTTCCAAATTTATTGCGTTTACAATTTTCAATATATTGTTACGAAAGTAACTTTAGTTAAGAATTAGTTGTAATTATTTGTTACGAATTAGTTGAATTTATTAGTTATCTTGTATTTATTAGTTAACTTGTATTTATTAGTAATTTTATTTGTTTACATTGTTATTAAAAATTGTTATAATTTAGTACACTTCAATCCCAATATGCAGAAAGCCCTCGAAATGACCGTTAAAAAAAGCTTCAGTATACGTGGTGAAATTATGTAAACATAAGTGCTGCCATAAATCAAATAGAATGATGAATAGTAAAGCCTCGAACCTTCGAAAAACATATCGAGTGTTCTAGATGGCCGAATTGCAGTATAAATACTAGCGGCGACTAGCATAATAAGATCATTCTAAAGCTAAGATCACACTATCGGCGCAATGTACCAATTTTTGTCGTATTTCATGTGCCGATAGTATGAACGGTCAAAATTTTTTAATATGCGACAATCTGTGCCGAAATTGTGCTGACTGTGGACAATCAAAATTAACGTTGATGCGCCGATAATGTGAACACTCTTTTGCACAATGTGGAGCAATAAAATTGTTTAATATGTACCGATTTTTATCGGCCACTTGTGCGTCGATCACAGTCGCCAATCAGCGCCGATACAAGGGATGGCAAAACGAAATTTTTAAATTTCACCAACTGGCTACTAAAATGTTACTTTTTTGAGCTTAATTGTACGAAAATTACATTTGTTTTATCTATTATTTATGTATTAAAACGTTAAACAGTACATTTGTACTAGGGATGCCAAACGGGATCGATTTTAACAAATCCCGGGATTCGGGATTTTGGAAATCCCGATCCCGAAATACCGGGATTTCGGGATTTTCCGGGATTTCGGGATTTTTCGGGATTAATTTGTTTCTTTAATATACAACTTTTTTAAAAAAACAACAACACTTTATTTATTTATGTCTGAATTTTTAAAAATGAAAACTTAACAAAACAATTAAAAGCAACTTTTTTTAACTTAACTAAATTTTATTTATTTTTGAATTTTTAAAAAAGAAAAATTAACAGAACAATTCTTTTACAACTTTTTCTTATAAACAAAAGTTAAAATATATATATTTTTTTATTTTTAAAAAAGAAAACTTAACAAAATAATTCATTTTATTATTTCGTTATTTCTTAATTTTTTTCGACGATAAAAATTTTACGCTTACTACGTTTAAAACAAAATATTATTTAAGATACATGTTAAAAAAAAATTTTTTTAATTTTTTTATTGCATTACTGGAGCGAATAAAAAATGTGAATTTGGAAAAAATTTAAAAATCAAATTTTTTTCAAGTTTAAAGTCCTGTAGCTCAGTAAATCTTTATCCGACCCACACGGTATAGACATGTGCTGAACGAGATATCTATGCAAAATGTTAAATCTTGTACAATTCAGTTAAACAGTTCTCGAGATTTTTCGAAATACCTTAAACAACTGCAGAAAAACACGATTTTCGCGTATATCTTGAAAACGGTGCTTGGGAAAAATAAATAAATGGCATATTTGTGTTCAGCAGCACCAATTTAGCTTAGAAAATATCTTATTTCTGAGGTTCATTTTTTTTTTGTGGCATAGTGTAATTGGCAGATGAGTGCTGGTTAGCTTTGCGACAGAATAGAAAAGAAATGAGACATTGAGAAAAGCAAATTTCTTTAATGTGCAGTTTTTCGTTGGGAAAAGGATAATCGCGTAATGAGAAAACGGCCATAAAACAATGAATAATTAGAAAGTATAAAAATTCAATTAAATGAATATTTTTATACATATAAAAATTTTTGATACACAAAAGTTGTTAAATTGAAAAATCCCGGGATTCATAAAAATAAATCCCGGGATTCGGGATTTGTCAGTCCCGAAAAATCCCGGGATTTCGGGATTTCCCGTTTGGCATCCCTAATTTGTACTGTTAAATAAAAGAAAACAATTCGCTTTAACCAAAACATTGCAGTTGTATCGATGTTGCCATCCCTGGTTTGAAAACAACTGTTTACAAAACAACAATTACAAAAAAAAAGAATAAAATTAAATACATTTTTTTATTATTTATTAATATATTATTTAAAATTGTTAAGAAACATAATGGAATATTCAGACGGAGAATTTTGCGAATTTCTGAAGTAAAATTAAGTCTGCCAACAAGCAATTAGCACGATAGTGTGACCGCATTGTACCGATTATTGTCGCAATTGAGTTTTGGCCGATATGAACCGAAAAAAATTGTCACAATGTGCGACGATAATGGGACCAAGAATGATAGAAGAAAGATTACGACAACACGAACTCAAAAATTGAATGTTCTGCGCAGGTGGGTCAAATGACGTCACGAAACAGTCTGACATTTAAACATGACAGTGGGACAATTTCTTAATTTTTCCCATAAATAATTTTATGAGAAAAATTTTTCTCTGAGTCAAATGTTTGATAGTAGTCTCAGATTGGCTTTTTTGCATTTTTAGCATTTCGTTCTCCTGGCGCAAAGCTTTGCTGTAAACGATCAAGAAAAATTTGATTACTGTTATGTATTCGGAGTTTCAAATGTAAGTACAAACAGATTTTGACCTTAAATGAAAATTTAATACCCTTTTGTGGATCTAGTGCGATATGTACATACATTTCAACTTCTAAATTGTTCATGTAAAGTTGCGAACTGTCTTCATTTGTGTCACAATTGGCTCTTTTCGCTTCCTCTTCACATGGTATTATTTCCGTTTCAGTAGCGATATCAGTGGCATCTATAGTCGGAACTGCTCCCGGTTTCAATTTTAAAGTTGCTCTATTACAATTATTAAATAAAGAACTGCGAAAACCAATATACTTCTAACTTACCCATTTCAAATTTAAAATTTCTTTCAAAATCGTCCGACTTAAAATGTAATGAGCAAATTCTCTCCCTAAGTATCTTTATGGTGTCCTTCGGTTTGCAAAATGTTATCCAAAGCTTTCTTTGTTGCTCATTGTTTTTTGGAAAAGTGTAAAAGGGCACATCTAAGAGAAGATATATTAAAAACACGCACAAAATTTGTTTTGAACACAATTTCTCACTGGATTTCTTTTTATCGTTTCGCATGCATTTGCCCACTGCGCACTTCATGTTTACAATTTGCTTCAAATTTTTAAACAAGAATTTTTTACACTTAAAGCTTTTAAACAGCCTCCACAAACGGTTATTATAATAATTATTATTTTTTTACACAATATTTAATAGATTGAAACACAATATTCTTGATCTATAACGAAATATGAAAAATTAATTTTTGGAGAATTGTCAAAATGATTTTTGTTTCAGGGTTACCAAGTCTCACATAACATATAAATTGTTTCGAACAAATTTAGGAATAAATCCAGAATATATTGATCTTTAATATTAATAATATAATTAAAAGTTTTCTAATTTTTGATTTTTTATGACTCTTCTTGAGTTTTAGATATATTTTTTTTTAATATGTTTTTTATTTTTTAACTTCAATATTTCGAGACTCTACATGAATAATGCCCTTTAGATAAAGAAAAAACACAATGCTCTCATTACAATTGCAAGAGATTGTGTAAACTAAATTAAATATTTTTAATTTGAATATAGAAAATTATCAAAAACATATTTACATGTTAGTAATGTCGGAAATTATTAAAACCCACATTGGATCGGCCTTACTCATAAAAAAAACATTTAATGTTTATTAAGAGCTTAATTGACGGATAACTGTAGGAAATTTGTCAAATAAGCCTATATTAAACATAAAATATTTCTTGTGAATAAGGCAAATATACATACATTTAATATACATACAAACGCCAAAATCAGGAACTAAAAATATAGAATTAGGTTTTTGTCTTAGTTTACTTGATTTTATTTCTTTCTTTTTTTATATAAAGTGCATTATGTATAAGGTTTAATGTCATTATTTAAGTTAAAGAATTTTTTTTGATCATGTGGAGTTAATTTTCATATATGTAAGTTGTCAGTTCAATTTTTGGTTCTCAATTTTATAAAATTGTATCAAAAATCAAAACCAAAATATTTTCCTGAAGAAGATACACAAAGTGATACTAAAATATTGAAGTTAAAAAATAAAAAACAAATTAATAAAAAAAAAAACACCTCAATCTCATGAAAATAGTCAAGAATACACACATAGCCCTAAATATTTTTGAAATACATAGAATAGGTAACCCTAGCTTGGGTTAAGCTACGTCATCTAACGGGAAAACATGCGCATGGCGTAATCTCTTTTTATATCATTCTTGAATGGGACCACCCAGGAATGAATTGTGCAATGTTTTTAAATGTGCGCCGATATAGCACGATAAAAATCGTCACAGATTGTGCCATTTGAGCCGATAGTGGGATCTTAGCTTAAGTTCAAACTTTGTCAATAACGTATAACGTGGAGAAAATTATAGTTGGTTTTGAATATAAGCTATAAATTAAGGTTGTTAGACTTAGTACTAAATAGAGTTGTGTAAATTGTTAACAGTGTTTAAAGTGTTTGTGTTTTATTTATTTGATTAAAGTTTCAATAAAGAACTCGAAACGGTTTATTATAAAGGAAATAAACCAAAACGTTATTGAAAGGCAGTAACGTAACAATATACATACTGCTGAAAGAGAAAAGACATTTATAAGCTGGAGTAGAAAGTCCGGATATAATAAAATTTATTTTTTAGCGCTTGAAAACCCTCTTTCAAGATCATTCGGAGTAAGATAATAATGGAATGGGTTCCAACAGTTCCAAAATTCTGTTGATTACTTCTTGACGTGACAACCATCTTGTTAACGAATATTTAAAAATATTATGAATTCGTTCCAAAATAATCTTGAATTGAGAGGAAGTCAGTCGTCTTTTCTACTATGTAGAATTTTTGCAGAAGTGGTTTCCTATATATTTCAAAAACTTGTCAATGTCATCAGAAAATGCACGCTTATATGCTGCCGCTGATACCAAATGAGTCACGGGGGTACCCGCGTACTTTTTAGTTTTGAATTGTACCAAATTTATCAACCCTGCTGGCTACATTGATTATAGTCCAAATTTAAACTTATTCATTGTTGAAAGCTTTTTGCTGATTTGTATGAAAAGCCAATGTAAATAGATTAAAATAATGTTAAAACAGTGTTACCACCAGAAAAATTAATAATAACACTTAATATGAAGCAAAATTACCCGATACAAATGAAACTACACCTGATATGAAATTAAAGTTTCATTTTATCAAAAAAAAAAAAAAAATTAAAATGAGTAAGAAAGTATTCAAAGATACATTTTCAAGTTTGCTCCTTAGTTGTGACCCATAGACAATTGAATCAGCAAATGGAGCAAGGAAACTACCGACATTTACCTCATTTACCTTATTTGAGTTTTGCCAAAAAGCCAGTGTAAAAAGTGTTAGTTTAGACAACTTCAAATTAAAGCCAGTTCTTCCCTCTACGAGCCGGTGATGCTATACACTTTTTTGGAGAAAGTCCTTACGCAGCCCGAAAAAATCCCTATTTTTCCCTTCACGTTAAAAAAAATTGTCTACAAAAATCCCTACAACTTTGAGATGTTAAATTCAATACAAATAAAAACATTTCTATTAATGTACATGCTAACTCCCTCCCAGCACATTTTTCAGAAGGGACAAAAACCAAAAATATAGTTGGTTTTACACACTTCAAGACTCAAATCAAAGAAAAACTACATGCTGTTCGGCGAGGCGTCTCTTTCTCTACCACACGGCATCAAAATCTCAATTTACTTAAAAAGTGGACTTAACCGACGATAACTAAACTTTATTTAAAGTTGCTCCCAGCTAGCATTTGTGTGATAATTTTTTGTAAAAATCAGATCACTTTTGATGACTTAAAACTGATTGATCACTTGAGCGATTGAAACAGGATTCATATTTGATTAATTGCCGAACAAATTAAAAGATTGGCTTAAAAAGCCCAAAAATTAACATCAACGAGAGTTTCACAAATTTACCTTAAAATCAAAGTTTAAATGGCGACAAGCGATCACTCAAAGAAATTTAACAATTTGTAAAGTTGCCGTATCAGCGATTTTATTTGTATGTCGTCACAAATCGAAAATGATTGCCAAATGATTACACAGTTTTGCCACATTTTTGAAAAGTCCCTAAATTTTATTGATTTTAAAAATTCTGTCCTTTTTTCCCTACGGCCTTCTTTTAGCAAATGTTTTGCAGAAGTTCCCTTTCTGCACTTAGCGATTCAATTATAGACTTGGCAAAATAAAAAATTAATACAAGAATATTATCTATTTATCTACATCTGTATAAGATTTTTTGCCTTAAAGTGATTTAAGTGACGGCATATATAAACCTTGTGCGCACAATGGTAGTGTGACTATAAAAATTAACAAAATTACTTAAATGAGAACAATATTTGGTTTTTTGTAATGTACAACAAAGTACCAAACAGCCTCTGTTCTTTAATCTACTACAAAAAAACGAATAAGTTGTTTACGACAACGACAACCGTAGTAAGGCTGATTATTACACTCACAATAAAATTTAAAATATAAGATTCTGTTTGTCTTGCTCAATTCCCAATTTTTATTCTTGATAAAAACACTGAAATTTATTGTTGGGGGACAAGCTAGTTTATATGCGTACTTTGCTTAGGCTAGATCATCAGGAAACGTTCTCCCAAAAAGTTTTAAGCGGCTCACACTTGCAATATAATTGTTTCATTTTTCGTATTGTACAACTATATCGCCAATGTGTATGTGATATTCGGAGGTGGCACAATATATTGACAAGAATCAAAATCCTTTTGATTTGTACTGCACAAAAAAGAAGTGCAATATACTGTAAAATGTGTTGGCAACAATGTACGATGTTGTTTTGCTTTAAAGGTTAGTGCTGGTTCACAGAGAGGGGAAAATAAATGGCATTCTCTTTTCCCTTCTCCCCTAAAAGATAAAGACTTGACGAGTCAAACTTGACGTGTGTGAACCGGCACTTATGTTTTGTTTTTAATAAGAGTTGCGCCATATTTTCATTAAAACCATTGTGCCAATTATTGAATAATATAGGGCAATATAGAACTAATATGGCGAAAAACATATACAATAATATTGCATGTGGATGGGGCGCTTTAGAAAAGAAAAAGATATTAGCAAATAAAACTGCAGAGTGAATGAGAACTTCAAACACTAAAAAAGTCATATTTGAACGATATCAAAGTTTAAACAAAATACCAACAATAAATAGTTTGTATAGCTTTTCTTAAATTACTTTTCTAATTGGTTGGCATTCTTCCAACATTAATTAGGTTGTAAGTAGGTTTAAGAAAAAACCAAATAGAAACAAAAACCACTTGCTTTATTGTTTTCGCAACAAAATCAAAAAATATAATATAAACTAGCTTGTCCCCCAAAAGTAAATTTCCGTATTTTTATCAAGAATAAAAATTGGGAATTGAGCACGACAAACAGAATCTAAGTAATTAAAAATGTTGTATTCCCAAAAAATTCCTTTGATAATTTAAAATATATTCACAAAAATAACATTAAAAATAAGAAAACTCAAAATAAAACTTCTAAGTCTTCAACATTTGGTTGCATATATCTAGGGATAACTCAACGTGTTCTTTGTATTCTTTATTTACGGGCCTGTTCTTAAAATCACGTGTTTTTAAAATCACGAGCTTGATTTTGTGGTGTTCTGAAAGTCATACCTTTTATGTGTTTCTGGTTGTGCTTTCACACCAAAACACACAAAAACGGGACACTAAAATATCACACGTGTGATATTAGTAGGCACATGTGATTTGAAATCACATGATTTGAGTAAAAGTGATTTGCAGAACAGGCCTCTTAGTAAATAAAATTACAGAAATGGTTTCAAACGGCAGTCTTTTTCTCAAATCAGTTTTACAAACGTTAAGGGCGCTAAATATTTTTATATTTATTTTATAGCATTGAAAACATACATAGTATATTCATTCATCCAGGTTATTTTTAGTATGAATAATTTTTCCAATAAACTTCGGATTTAAAGTCACTACGAAGGTTCATATTAATCGAAATCTAATAGTCCATCTGGCGCCATTCACTTTTACCTTGGCTGAGAAGACTGCGAATATCTGGATCAACAAAATTTTATTAATTTTATCACCAAATCAAATAAAAAAATTTCAAACTACACCAGATCTACACCTAAAAGAAATAACCTAAGCTGTACACACGATAGGTAAAACTACACACAATTCGGGTAATTACCCACAAGGTGGCAACACTGTGTTAAACTAAAGATAGAAAGCTTTATCAATGTTAAGCGTTTTAACAGTTAAACTTTTAAAAAGAGCTTGATTTACAGCAATTTTGATTAATAAATAGATTTTTTTATGTTAACTCAAAGTTGTAGCTTTGAAAAAATTTAAATATGTAGAAACGTACAGGGCAAGTTTTTCACACTTTTTGCATGTTTCTGAGTTCCCCCCCCCCCCCCCCCCCAAAAAAAAAAAAAAATTATTTTTGATATATTTTGCATATTACGCAGGTTGGAAGACGTTTTTAAAAAAGGATTGCTTTTGAGTCAATCTGTTGCAATAACACAATAAAAACATATCGGTCCTTTTCATTTATATGCTTTTTCTACTTCTAAAACTTTTAACAAGACCTAAATGAAGTTACAAAGGGCACAATTTTTTAGAAATAAATGGATACTGATAGTGATTTATTTAAAAATCCCAAATCAAACTAACTGTTTGGACAAATATTTGAAGCATGTTTGTAGAAATATTAAAAGTTTTTTTTATTTGGCAGACATGTTGGATATACCTATGTCAAAATTTTTGTGGCGTCTAATGCTAAATGTATTCATTTAAGCGAAAAATTTGCAGAGTGATGAAGTTGAAAAAGAAGCATTAAAAAAATTTTCAATAGTAAATTCAAGTGTTTCTTAGAAAATATTGTTTGCCAGAAAACAACTCGTTCTTTGAATCACTTAATACTATAAATTCTTTGCCTTTCTACGTTGTAAGAAAAAAGTAACAAAATTGACGCAGCACTATCGGCGTCTGCATTCCTTAAAAACAAAACAAAAATGAAAAATTTGAGGTTATACAAACAAACAGCCATGTCGACCGATATCGTTTGCATGCATTTTCAACGACAAACAGCTAATTTGCGGTCCACTAAGAATTTTCAGCACGACAATGCAAGCGACCGATAACGAAACAGATTTCATACAAATTTGCGGCCCACAAATGTTAATCAGTCACTTATGTTGTAGTTGTCGACTGAGGCATTTTGTTAAAATATTTAACAAAATTTTTCTTTACTTGGAGGCCACACGATCATGTTTTGCCTTTCAATTTCTTTTAATTTGCAAAACACTCTCACTTTTTTACAAACACACCCACACTTTTTAAATTTAACAGCTGATTACAAGTTTGTCTTTATAAATTTTTTTCTTGATGACATCTTAACCCTTAAATCACCCTTAAAAAAATTACGTTAGTTACCCTCGTGTGTTGTTTTTCACACATATGCAATGTCTGTCCACGTTTCTGTGGCGCCATAGTTCGTTTGTAATCTAACTCATGATCTACGTAATATTAATGATGTATATATCACGTTGGTGATCAACAACGAACCATACAAAGCTTATATAAGCACTCACTTTTTAAAACAAACATTACACGCAGTTTGCAAAAATTTCAAAAATATTCACATTTGCCGACGGAAAATTTTGTCTCTAGTGCAAATTATATTGAAACTACATATGTGTGGAAAACCACACACGAGGGGTAGCTTACGTAAGTTCTGAATTATTTCGTTACCAAAAAAATTTTTTTTTTATAAAAACTGTGTTTTCAGTACTTAATTGATATTGCTAACAAAGTCAAGAAGTTTCTCTAGTGTACCTCAACAAATTTTTGTTTATCGTGTAAAAATGATTCATTTTGTGTTGTTTTTCACACAAGGGTGACTAAAGGGTTAAAGGAAATTGTTTACAAATTGATTGCAGCCTATTCACAGCTTTCAATTTATGTAAATTTTGACAAGCAGTATACATGTGTAAAAGCCTATGAGAGCCTGGTGAGAGCTTACCCCGGAATTTTTAGAGTTGATTGCTCCGTTCTGTTTTGTATTCTTTACATGAAAGTATTTCAGTCATAGAAAATGTAAACGAAAAAGTTCAAAATACTAAAGTTCACACCTATTAAATTTTTGACGTCCTACACGTAACCACTAGTTTTATTGAAAATTATTTGCTTTTCCCAAACGTTTGGCTAGATCAAACATTATTTAATAATTTCCAAATTAATTTATACAATTATCTTCTTAAAAATATTTTTAATGAAAATTAAATTTGATGAACTCAAGCCTAACTAAAAAAAATATTGAAATCGAAAATTAATAGTTCAACTACATCACAATTGTTCGTAAATAAATAACAATTGTTTAAAAAAGCTAAAGTTTGATCAATTTACTGGTCACGCTGCTTTTGGTTTTTTTTCGTCAAATATTTGTTACATGTAACATGTGCCTGTGTGTCAAAATTGCTGTTTTGCTTCTGACATTGCAATCTTTCACACAAACAAATTCAAAATAGTGCATATGCTAAAAATTGTTTTGGGATACAAGATATTTATTTTGATAGATATCCCACTCGCATCCCACTATGCGATCAAAAAGCACTTAAAGGAAATGACCGAATGATGTGTTTAAACTTGGGTTTTTTAATGCGTTTAAGCAAAATGTTGATTTAGCTAATCACATTACATTTGAGATGATTAAGATGAGAGTTGATTAAAAAAAAAAACAACGAACAAATTTATATTTCTTGAAAGTATAAAAAATTAATAAAAATACTTTAATAAAGTAATCAGAAGATTATTTTAGACATATGGGGGATTCACAAGGTGTCATAAAGTCATAAGTCTTAAAATAATAACATGAAAAAATACGACTGTTGTGAACAACCCCTCATAACTTAGTGTGCTATTTTGAATTTAAATCAGCTGGTTTAAAAAAAAATATAAAAAATAAATATTTACCTAACATCAAAATATTTTTTAATTCTAATCCATGAATTAATAAATTAAATTAGATCTTATCTGACTATTTTCCATTTTTTGGACGCAAATCACAAATAAATTTTATTTTGTTTGTTTATCAAACATCAGAGTCCTAGGCCGATAACTATAATTTGACGCCGCATGTTTTGTTGCAAAAATTGCTAGCCGCAGCTTAAATTCGGATATAAGCCGGATATCAACGGCGACGGCTTCAAAAACTAGGCTAGTCGCTCAGCGCAGGTCTCTTCTGATTAATTACGACAGCACAATAAACATAGCAAGCAAAGTTCTATTAATTTAAGACACTTTTTGTTTACAAAGCAACAACAATTTTTTTAAACCATTGTAAAATGTTAGAACACTATGACAATATAACATGATAGCACACCTTGTGAATACCCCAATAGTAATGATGAAATTGTGAAAATTAATGGATTATTTTAAGACGAAATAAAAACTTCAAGAAGAAATCGTGGTTGGTTGTACACGTAAGAGGTAGGAGTGGGCAAAAAATGTCGATACATCAAAATATCGATATTAAAAAACCGATATATATCGCCGATATTTAAAATACCGATATATCGATATTGAAATATCACTATCGAATTCGGTATTTTTTAAGTCAGTCTTCATCGAAATTTTAGCCGTTTTTCAAACAATATGTTTTTTTTAATAATTGGCATCACTGCATGCATCATATTTTTTTTTAAACTAATATGAAGATCTAAAATGATTGGCATTTTTAAGAAGCAGTTCCGGATACAAGAAGCAGATTGACAGGAGAGCACATAAAACATAGAGTGCTCCTGATGTCCATATCTGATGATAACTGGTTTGACTTAAACAATCAAAAACATTTCTAGTTAAAGTTGGTACATTTGGGGTGCAATTCGAATTTGAAAGTAAGTTGGTACTTCCATGACTTATATACTTCCATTTAAATTTTTCGTAATTTACTTTTTATACCCTTCACCGAAGGTAAAAGGGTATATATAACTTTGTCATTCCGTTTGTAATTTCTACAATATTAATCCTACACCCTATAAAGTATATATATTCTGGGTCCTTATGAAAAGTGAGGTTCAAATCCGGTTGTCGTCTCTTCTTCCCCCCCTCCCCCCTCCCCCTTCGCAATTGTTTACATATACTAGCATAATGCCCGATATGATTATCGTTATCACCCTTCTTTATTATTTCATATATTTAACGAAATAATTTTAACAAATAGAAACTAGGAATTTTTGTGTTTTTTTGCTACTTAAAAACTCGCCAAAAGAGATAAATCTACGGTATGACAACAGTGCCTTTACAAAAAGAAAACAAACAAAAAACTGTGTTGAGTTGTTAACAGTAACCGGTCCATTTTTCATTTTAATGATATTCAAACAACGTTCCTTCATGTCGAGGGGTGTGTTAAGTTAGAAACTGTGAGTTCCCTGGTTCGAATCTTGGTTTTTTAAAAAGAAATTTTTTTAAAATATTTTTATGTTCTAAAAACGATTTAAAAAAAAGGTTTACTAGTTTTCGCTTTTTAAATTTCATTTATAATGAAGTTTTAAGTACAGTACTTTTCGCTTATAGTCCATTCCGCTTAAAGGCCAAAAACGGATATAAGCCAAAACTGTCATATTCACATGCAGATTTTTTCGAATTTCATACAAATTATTTGTTCTAAGGTCCATTTCGCTTGTAGTCCATTTTCGTTTAAAAGCCACATTTTCTTAACATGCGTATATAATTCTTCATGCAAAAATGTTCGCTTATAGTCCACTCTGTTTTTTATATATTTTTAATCAACTGGCAACATGTTTTAATTTACCTTTCTGGCAATTACAGCACACGCTCGGGAATTCGATCCACTTTGTTTTTAGGGCGATTCGAGTTTCCGAATTATTCGAATTTCTGGACGGTTTTTTTTTACAAAAATTTAGATAAATTTGACCATAAAGATATATAAAACTACAAAAAAACTGAGTTTTAAACTCTAACAACATCAAGTTGATTCTGAGAGTTCGCATTTCTGAGCGTCTACTGTATTATAAATGCCAAATTTCGCAATTTATATTTCATGACATGGTGTCTTCGTCTGACAGTTTTTTGTTAAATAAACGTCCAACCAAGGCGAATTGAGTAGAAGGTGGGGTCAAGTCAACATATGGTGATTTTTTTCTGTGGTCGACTTGTCAAAGTTTGTATACAAACTAGTTTTTTATGTAAACAAACCTATTTTTTTTACTAGCAATTTTTTTGACAACCCGACCACAGAAGCATTGTAGTTGTAGAGTTGACCTCACCTTCTAGTCAATTCGCCTTGCGTCCAACTTCATAAAAAAACGCTAATAAAAATAAAAGAGTTTTTTTATATAGACTTTGACGTTTGGTATAACAAAAAACTGTCAGGTGGAGACCCCATGTAAAGATCCTATGAAATTGATATTTATGTTGTGTTTGATTTCGTCATCCAAAGAATTAAAATGAATCTCATACGCATTTGTTTTTATTGAAATCTTTTAAAGCATTTGAATTAATTAATTAAAAAGATTTTTGTTTTAACTAATTATTTAAAATAAATCAATATTTGGTTATGCTTTAAATAAACTTTTCTTTGGTTTAAAAAGAGTGGATTTATTGAAGAAAATGATATTTATATAGTCCAAAATGTGGATTATACTAAGTTTCACTTATTATCCATAAAATGGCTTATAAAAAAAAATCGGTTATAGTCCAAATTCGCTTATAGTCCACAAAAGTTGTGCAACTATAGTAGTGGACTATAAGCGAAAAGTACTGTATTGTAAATATGTATGTATATGTAAAAATTATTTAGTTGCTCTGTATTCTGCTCCCACAATGGTGAAGGGCATATAAGATTCGGCACCGCCGAATATAGCACTCTTACTTGTTTAGATTTCATATGGTTTTTTTTTGTATTCTTTCCTTTTGTTTTTCTTGTAATTGAATTTTTTGTTTTGATTGAATTTTTTTTCTTATTAATTTTTTGAAATAAAATGAAACAATAAAAAGAAACAATGTAATTAAATATAATATAGGTGATTCCAAAGTGTTGAACGTGACAGTCGTGCGCATCAAAACTGCAATGACATTTTTTTTAAACAACAAATATTTTTACGTTCTTTTAGGCCTTAAATTATAGCACTAAGAAAGCACTATTATCTATGCTAAAGTTTATGGGGGGCCAAAGATAATGGCAAAAGAAGTAGCGGTTCGAACGTGAAAAAAATAGAAGTAGTTTTTGTGGCCATGTATAAAAAGACGCAATTCAGCTAAACCTGGCACATTTTTTTAGTCAAACTTCTTTCAGAATTTTACGTAGCAATGTAAAATTAAAATGTCTTTGGTTTAGTTCCAAAATCTTCTGTATTTTTTTTTTTTGCTTAAGCCAAAATCTGGGTCGATACGTGACATTTCGAACGTGAAATTTTTTTCATAATAATTTAACTGAATAATGATTAAGACAAAATAAAAATTTACCGTAAATCCGAATAACATATTTCTCTTCGAACGCTTCCTTAGATTACAGATCATGTAAAAATTTTTTGGAATAATTTTTATCAAATATGTATCACCTCTTTTATGTAAGATAATATTAAAGAAAACATACAATAAAACATTCTCACAAATAAGAAATTACGTTTGCACAACTTTGCAGTCTGATTGTTCATCTAAGTGAACAAATTTATAGGTAAATTTATAAAATTAGTAAAATCCAAATGTTTCTCTATAACAATATCGTAAAATAATCAGCTTTTAATTACTTTTAAATTTTCGGTCACGGTGGACCTTTTGACGGAAATGCCCATATGTTTTTTCGTAATTCGCTCTCTCATTCGTAATTCACAGCCTAATTATGATCAAAATTACATAATTCGTCATACAAGATTTTGAGAGCGGATTATCTCATTTGTACGTAATTCAATTTTTATTACCCTGTGGATTACTTTAAAATTAATGTGATCTCTAATTTTTATCGGTATTTTCCATCACCAGCTGTCAAAGTACTAAAAAAACAAACAAAATATTCTATCTATTTACTGGGAAAATAAATAAATGTATGTATTTCTTTGATATAATAGTTTTTACTTACTTCTTCTTTTCATTCTTAATACAAGTTACCGCAAAAAAAAAACAATTAAATGTTGCAATAAACAAAATTAATAAAAAGAAGAAGAAGAAAAACTGTCAAAACCGATTAGGAATATGCCGTGCGAACATGGTAATTTAAATAAGTAATTAAAACGGAGAGCGAAGTAATCTAAAGCACCGTGCGAACAAGGTATAATATGTTAAGAAAAATACGTTCGATATATCGATATTTTTGAAACAATTAATATCGATACTCTTAAAAAATATCGATTCGATATATATCGATATATTTATTCAATTTGTCCATCCCTAGTAAGAGGTACGTTTACTGTGGCTGATTCAACATTATACTCAGTTTGAGGTATGTTCAGAGGACTATGTGTGATTAACGAAGTGGTTAAGGGCCCAACCATAATGTGCTTAAGTTGGCTTAAGCAAATGTACGAATACATATAAATCATATGAGGCAAACCATATTGAACTTAAGAAAACTTTTTGTTAAATTTTATGAATCTGTCATTTGCTTAAGCAGAGTGCGAAACTAATCGCACATTCCGTACGGAATCAAATGTTTGTTGATTTCATTTTTATTTTTTCAAATACATTTGAGAAAATTTTTGTTATTTTTTGACAGTAGGTTAAGCAAGGCTATGCACATTATGGTTGGGCCTTTAGTTGTAAACATGTCGATTTGAAGTGACTTACAAATCGAATGCAATTAAGTAAAATGCAGTAAAGATCAGTATCAAATATAACTTTTGTGTTCTCGAACGCTGCTGTTGCCACACTTCTGTCATTACTTTATTTGCTTCATTTTCCGGCCAAATTATTTAATTATTTCCCTTAAAATTAACATCTGTCAAATTAACAAGAGTTTCAAATTGCGCAAATCATTAAAACTAAATACAAAATGGACAATATTCAATAAAAAATATCGATTTGCAGCTAAGGAAACCATTTTAACAACATAAATTATATTAAGTCATTGTTAATACTAAAGACAAAAAAAAAAAAAAACAAGAAACTTAAAAAATAAACAAATGTTGAACATCCATAACCTTAAGCACCGATACAAAAGAATGTAGTACAAATGTAGTTATTTGTTTACATACGCACACAATCATAAGGACTTGTAAGCAAACAGATATACATAAGAAGAAAAGTTTGTGAGTGCATACCACCAAATTACACAAGTACTATTTGTACAATCGTTAACACTGTGAATTGTTTGAATAAATGCACACAAATTTTAAAGAAAGACTGCCAGTGATGGCGGTGAGTGTTAAACGGCAAACCCCTCTGAAAACATTGAGTGGATGCAATCGAAACATGTAAGGGTACCCTGTCCGTGAAAGCCTGGGTTTGGTTCCCAGCTCAGTCAAGAGTGAAAAATTATCAATAAAGTTAAATTAATTTCATGTTGTAAAATTCCTTTCGTCATAAAAATAATTTAATGAAAATTACATTTAAAGCACAGCCGCGAATAACGTTGTAAAAGCCACTTTTTGCAACAATGGTTTTTTTGCAGATTACCGTTAACATTACTCTCTTAGACTGTTTAAACATTAAATCACCCAAAATTTTGCACCTTAACGCCTTCAAAATGACATACAAAGAGTCAAATAGTGGAAGAAAGTTGTAAGCTACTAACAAAATGGTACAAAGTAAATGGTTTTGAATAACGTTTTAAATGACATCGCGATTGTGGATATGAAACGTTTTTCCACTAAAAAAAAAAGTTATAAATTTGCATGTAATATAATAGTCTTATTCCTTTAATATTTTACAGGAATAAGGCCCGTTTTCACGACTTAACGATAGCTAAATGTAGGAAGTTATCGAACAGATAATGAGTTTTTAATTATCACAAGTTCTCTTTAACCTTAAAGTGAAGAATAAGCTAAAGAGAGGAACGTTCTACCTTTAACTTTTGTCTTAAGGTTTAGATTTGAGATTGCCATATTATATTCACATATTTTTTGTAAATGTAAAAAAAGTACGTAGTTGCCAGTTTGTATTTTTATTTTGGCAAAAATAATCGGTATTTTCTTTAGTACTGCCACTTTTTTAAAAATGTTAAGTTTATTTTATACAGAAGTTGTGAAAACGAAAAATAGTTAAAGGTAACTTTATTCCTCACTAGTGCTAAAGGTAGCGTTAACTATATCGAACTTTAAAGGTAAGTCGTGAAAACGGGCCTAAGACTATTAAACTATAAAGCTTTTAAAAATTGTAATTTGACTTTGAATCATACATGTTAAGTAATGATTAGCTAATGCTAATGATTGCTAATTAACATTCTTTTGTGAAATTCTCTAATTGATCAAACAATTAGAATTAGTTCAACTAATTCCCATTAGCTAATTAAAATTTTTATTCTAATGGAAAACTAATTGCAATTAGTTGCCATTAGCAAAAAAAATTGGTTAACCTTTACAATTAGAAATCTAATTGACTTCTGATAATGCAATTAGATATTCAATTATTAAATTCAATTGATTCTAATTCGAGCTAATTGAATATCTAATTGCATTATCAGAAGTCAATTAGATTTCTAATTGTAAAGGTTAACCAATTTTTTTTTGCTAATGGCAACTAATTGCAATTAGTTTTCCATTAGAATAAAAATTTTAATTAGCTAATGGGAATTAGTTGAATTTATTCTAATTGTTTAATCAATTAGAAAATATAAACTAATTGCATCAATTGCTAATTCTAATTGGAATTTAACATGTATGCTTTGAATACACATTCGAATAATATGAATAAATAAATATATACATATAATAAATGTTACTCACCATGAGAAATAATTTCCCTGATTTTATTTGTTAAAAAAAAAACATTTATATGCATATACTGTGAGCGTCAAAATAAAGTAAACAAATTGTTTTCCAATATAAAAAGTGTTATTTTAGTAAAAAAAGAATTTAAATTTTTAGAAGTTTATTATCAATTACAAAACGTTGGACAATGTTTTTACAATATAGTATTAAAAATTTTCAATACTTTTTCTTTTTGCTTTTAGGAAGGCTTCTAGTCTCTTTGGCATCGATTCCACCTATTTTAAAGTTAGCTGAGTAGACATGTTTTGCCAATCTTTCCGCAGAATTTTCTTCAGAGAGTATATATGTAATCCTTTAATTCCCTGTGGAACATAGGGCCGCAACAAATGTTTTCCATTGTATTCTATCATTGGACATCGTTTTCATCTCATTCCAGGACACGCCATGCTCATGCAACTCGTTCTCAATTTGGCGCCTCCAAGTATTCGCAGGTCTACCAGGTCTCCTGGATCCTTGGGGGTTATATTCTACAGACTGGCGAGTTAAATCATGTGCTGGTTTCCTCATTGTGTGTCCTAGCCAACTAAATTTACGCAATCGGATACTCATACTTAAAGGAATTTGATGGGTTAAATTCCACAACTCCAGATTTGATATCGTGGCAGGCCAGAATATCCTTTCAATACGCCTGAGGCAGCGGTTTACAAAAGCTTGCATGCAACTCATTTCACGGCTCGAAATATTCCAGGTTTCACAGCCATATAGAAGCACAGATTTTACATTGCTATTAAAAACCTTGATTTTGGTGTGAGTTGAGATATTTTGAGATCTCCAGAATTTATTAAGCGTGCCATATGCTTGCTTCGCCTTACACAGTCTATTCTGTATATCTTCTTTGCTGCCCCCTGTTTTTGAGATTATACTCCCCAGGTAACAAAAGATTTCAACATCTTCAATGGGTTGACCCGAAAGCTGAAAGTTCTCGTTGCATGAAGAATTTATGCGCATTGCTTTGGTTTTGTTGATATTAATTTGTAATCCCGCTTTGGCTGCACGTGTAGCAAGGGTTTGAATCTTTGATTGCATGCTAGAGAAGCGGTGGGATAAAAGACAGACGTCATCTGCATAATCAATATCTTCTAACCTATCATGAAGGCCCCATGAAATTCCATGATGCATATTCATGCAGTGGTTCATAACTACGTCAAGTACTATGTTAAACAGTAGTGGAGACAAAACACAGCCTTGACGAACACCTACGTTTACTTTGATGGGGTTGCTTGCTGTACCCTCATGAAGTATGGAACAAAATGCGTTGTTGTATAGCTCCTTAATAAGATTAATTATCTTCTCGGGAACTCCTTTGCATCTCAGAGCTTCCCATATCGCCTTGTGTTGTAGTGTATCAAATGCACGTTTAAAGTCAACGAACACTAAGTAAAGGGGTGAGCGCCATTCAACCGACTGTTCCACAATTACCCTCAAGCTGTTGATGTGATCAATACATGACTTGGTCTTAGCTGTGGTTCAATAATGGATGCAATACGATTGTGGAGGATGTGGGCTATGATTTTGTTTACAATATTCAAAAGAGTAATACCCCTCCAGTTGGAGCAATCTTGCAAGTTTCCTTTTTTTGGGAGTTTTATTATAAGGCCTTCTCTAATATCATCCGGAATTTTCTCATTTAACCAAAAATTTAAAATCAAGGGTTTTAGTAACGTTGCTGTTAGAGTTATGTCTATTTTTAGAATATCAGGAGGTATTCCATCAGGGCCTGCTGATTTACCGGACTTCAAACGTTTAACTGCAGCTGCTATTTCTTCGAGTGAGGGCGTTACGATATTTATCTCGTGCCGTACGTTATTTATATGATGCATTGGCTCGCAATCACATATTGTTGAAGAATCAGTCGGATTGACCGATAACAATTTGGTGTAATAGTCCTCCCACAACTCCAACTGCTGCTCTTTGGCATAGATTAATTCGCCCTGATCATTCCTCAGGGGTTTAATATTGTGGTGGCAATGCCCAGCGATCTCCTTCGTTATACGATACAGGTCCTTAGATCGACCCGTTTCACTGGCTATTTGTGCGTCTTTGGCTAACTTATCAGCCCACTTACGCTTATCATTCCTTGCACTGCGTTTAACTTTCCGGTTCTCCTCTAGGTATTTACGTTGTTCGTCCTGCTTAGATTGTGGATTTTTAGCATCATTAACTTTTGACTTGGCTAGTTTTCTAGATTCTATTAATTGCCATGTATTATCGGATATCCAGGGCTTGTTGGTTTTTCTGGCGTATCCTATTTCACTTTCAGCCGTCTCAATAAGTGTTGCTTTTAAATCTTTCCAATACCCATCTATGTTTTGTTGGGGAGAAATTGAGAGAGTGACTGCCCTATTCTTCAAATTGTTGGAAAACTGACGAGACACCTCCGGATTGTTTAATTTTTGTAGGTCAAATCTTCTTCTGCTGAGGGCTGGTTTACGTTTTACAGCTTTTAACTTAAATCGGACTTCGGCTACCATCAGGTGGTGATCACTACCCACATCGGCGCCTCTTTTGTTCCTCACGTCCTGCAGTGACCCTCTCCACATCCTGCTTATCGCAAAATGGTCGATCTGATTTTCGGTTATATGATCCGGGGACACCCAAGAAACTTTGTGGATATTCTTGTGGGGGAATAACGTACCGCCCAAAACCAAGTTAAAATTATCGCATAGTTCAACCAGTCTTTCTCCGTTGTCTGTCATGCGGCCGATGCCATGCTTTCCCATCACGCTCTCTCTGCTTGTGTTGTCACAACCAACCTGCGCGTTGAAGTCACCCATTAGCATTTTGATATCACCATGACTGATACTGTTAATCACGTTTGTCAGCTTACTATAAAAGCTATCTTTTTCTTCATTTTCATCGCCTTCCGTTGGAGCATAGCATTGAATGCAGCTTAGGTTTCTTGCACGTGTTCTAAACCTAGCTACAATAATTCTGTCTGTGTGTGGTTGCCATTATGAGAGCGTTCTTTGCCTCTTTCGAGAAAAGAAAACCAACACCACTTGCTCTAGGTTGACCGGTTGCTTTGCCAGAATAAACTAATGTTAAACCGCTTGATGTTATATGTTCACCGCTATCTGGCCAACGTATCTCGCTCAATCCCATAATAAGCATGTTGTAGTTGTTGAACTCTTTTTCGATTTGCGCGAGCTTAGTTGTTTCTAGCATACTACGAACGTTCCAAGATCCAAATCGTGTCCTTTTTTTCATTCCAATAGTCGTCATCGGGGGGTTCGAATTATTGTTATTATGATATACATTTGCATAGGTTTCAGTAATCATTTTAACTTCGGGGAGAATAAGTGATTGGCCTATAGCTCTCCTAGGCTGGCGCTGGGGATGCCAGCTAAGCCACCAGCCTGGCTTGGTGAAAGTCAATAGCAAACTTAGCAAATATGCCTACTTCCCGAGACGTCATTTTTTTTTTTTTTTTTTAAATGACCATTCGGATATGCTGAAGACCGTCGCTCGAATTAGCTTCCACCTCAACAGAGGTGGTCCCCAGGGAGTACCACGAGGAGGCCACTGCCGTAGCAATGGGATCAGCAGGCTGACCTACGAGTCGACTTGGAGTGAATTACTAAGGATAGTGGGAACACTTTACCTTATACTCGTCAGTTTTAGGGATGACAAGTCTTACTAAGGAACGCTTTAACCAATTTGCCTTACACACTCCCATACTCCCCTTCTTCAGAGAGTGCTTGCTGTTTATGTTTTTTTTTTTAATTTGTCTGTCCAAATGCTCCCAGATGCTGAGTTGAGTTGATATCGAGCAACTATTGGGCTGATCCAGCTGTTAAAGGAAGCTTAACAAAAGCCAACCCTATCACGCTTTACTATAGATACTGTATGTTTTCCGTTGAATTTCTTATTTCTACCTTTTATCACGTTTTTTTTTTTTGTCCAACTTGCTTTCGTTAAATTTTGGAGCAACGTATTTTTCACAGATGACAGCAAGCTTGAAGTCTAATCAAATTTGGCCAAGTAGAACTTTTACTTTTTATAAATAACATAACACGTTTTATATTGGAAATAAAACTGTTTACTTTATTTTGACGCTCACTGTATTTACTATAAATGTATATATTTTATTATTTATATATGCATGTGTTTATGTATTATATTTTATTTTATTTATTGATTTCAATTTAAAAGATTTTGTTATTCGTGCTTAATTCCCAGTTTTTATTATTGATAAAAACACTTGAAATTTATTGTTGATGGGATAAGCTATTCCTATGCGCATTTCACTGGTTGCTTAGGCCAGATCATCAGGAAACTTCATCCATAAAGATTTTAGAAAAACTAAAGATATTAAACCAAATAAAACTGTTAAGCGTATAAGAATCAGAAGCAACAGTTCTACTTGTAACAATATCAAAGTTTAAACAAAAACATCAACAACAAACAGTGAGTTTATCTCACAACTTTGATATTGTTACAAGTAGAACTGTTGCTTATGATTCTTATACGCTTAAATGCGCATAGGAATAGCTTATTAAAAATTTTGTATTCCCAAAAATTACTTTTGATAATTATTGATTTCAACTAAAAAATTATGATCACAATAACAATACAAACTTAAATCAGTAAAGCGCCAAATACACTTGTCAAATGGTTGTCATGCTGGCAAACTCACTCGTGCACGTGTGCTGGATGTATGTTAACCATCATATCTAAATTTTTTTTGATAAGGGTATTTGTCCCTTTTAATCCAAATTTTTAGTAATTTTAATTAGGCTTAAGTTCATTAAATTTAATTTTCATTAAATTATTTTTATGAAGAGAGTTTACAACATGAAAATTAATTAAAATTGTTACTGATAATCTTTCATTTTTGACCGTGGCCGGGGCCGTGTCCCTTTAGAAAGCTGATCGAATGTTTTCATACTTGAGCTTTTGTATTTCAAACTGTCAAATAACACTCCCAAAAATGTCCTATAAATGTTGTTGTACACTGATAGAAAAATGCATCTTCATATTGATGATGCCCTAACATCAGAATTGTGACATCAATGTTACTACAAATGGCATCAATGATGCAAAAAGTAACATCAATCCAATGACTAACATCTTCGTACAATTTTGTCATTTTTTACGTGTCATCTATTTTATGACTATAGTGACATAAATTCGATACAACATCTATATATATAAAAATGAAAAATGTTTGTATGTTTGTTTGTTTGTTGGCTTATAGACTCCTAAACTACTGAACCGATTTTCCTGAAATTTTTACAGATACATCACGTGAGCCCTAAAAAAAAAATAGGCTACTTATTTTTTCGATAGGGGCAGGGGAATTGGTATCCCCCATAGGATGCCAATATTAATTATCGCATATATTAAGATCCGCTGCACGCATTATGCAGAACTTTTGGTAGTAAGATCTTCTGAGTCCCAAAATTAAAATAAAATAGCAGCGGGGGAAGTGGAATCCCCCATAGGACGCCAATGTTTAACATCGCATATCTAAAGAACTGTAATAGTGAGAATGTTCAAACTTTCTAGAAGTCACTCTTATGGTATACAACACTTTTGAAAATAACAATAAAGCGGGTAGGCGCAGGGGGGAAATACCTCCCATAGGATGCATATATTAAATATCGCTCAACTGAAGAATTATTAAAGGGAGAGTCTTCAAACATGGTTACAGCTACTATTATGGCAAACTTTAAATTTCAATATAGAAATGGACAGAGGAGGAGCAGTACCCCTCATAGATAGAAATATAATTTAGAGCCGCTGCACTCTTTTTATTAAACTTTTTGTAGTATGATCTTCTGAACCCCAAAATTGAAATAAGATAGCAGCGGGGAAATGTTACCCCCCATAGGACGCCAATGTTTAATATCACATATCTTAAGAACTGTTATAGTAAGAATGTTCAAACTTAGTAGAAGTCACTCCTATGGTATACTACACTTTTGAAAATAAAAATAAAGCGGGAAGGCGCAGGGGGGAAAACCTTCCATAGGATGCATATATTAAATATCTCTCAACTGAAGAAGTGGTTTAAGCAGTGTAGCGAAGCGCACCGGGTTAAGCTAGTTTCGTATATTATTAACATTATTTTAATGATTACAATGTATTATAAAGAGCAAAAATTTCTATATTCTATTTTTTTAAATTATTTAGTTAAATACATGAAATTTTTAAAGTAGAATGATTACGAAAACCACATGAGGCATGGTGCTGGTGTCTTATTATTGAGAGTTCTGCTGTAAAGAAAGGTCGTACAAACAAACGTGAAACAAACATATGCAACGGGTAAGTAAATAATAATATTCTCTCACTTTGACTTAAGTCAATTCCAATGACTTTGAGTTAATGACAAGCTGTCATTAAATTGATGCCAATGTGTCCTTTCTCCGATGTTACTGCGTCATCGCACTGAGGACATGTTCGTCATTTCAGTGATGCCGATGTGTCATCCCATAGATGACATAATTTCATTTTGACCCTGATGACACTTTGGCCAAGTGATGTTAAGGTTGACATCACAATGATGACAAGTGTCATGGGGTCAAAAACGAATACACTTGTCATAGTACTGATGTCAAAATACATCAGCGGTGTGAAGCCTTTTCTATCAGTGTAGAACTCCTGTTACGTTTTATGATTTGATAGTAATCATAAAGCTATTTTCACATTATGTGTATTTGTCATGTGGAATGTTACTTTTCTATCCACATGTGATTTCATGTGTATGTCAAAATTTGAGTTTTACATAAGGTTTATAATTTACACGTTCACATGTTGGTATGTAACGTGCATATCACATAACCTATCAAAAATAAAAAATAAAAACATTTTTAATAATTAATTTGTGTATTTTTTATCTGATTTATTATTTATTTACTATTATGATTTATATTTATTAAAATTTTTAATATTTTTAATTAGGCTTAAGATCATTAAATTTAATTTTCATTAAATTATTTTTATGAAGAAAGGAATTTTACAACATGAAAATTAATTAAAATTGTTATTGATAATCTTTCATTCTTGACCGTGGCCGGGATTCGAACCGCGGCCGGCAGGTTACCATGACATGTTTCGATCGTAACCACTCGAATCCTGGCCAGGGTCAAGAATGAAAGATTATCAAAAAAATACTTGACAAAAGTACGAAAAAACAGAAGTAAGGAAGAACATGTAAAATCAATTAAAATGGATAATCATTCAAAAAAGCAAACTTCGATCTACCAAAGGTTAAAATACAATTTGGTTTAAGGATTGATGTTTGACTATTGACGTCAGCAGTCGTCGATGGCTGCGAGTGTAAAACGGCAAGTCCATTTGAGAAGATCGAGTGGTTGCGATCGAAACATGTCATGGTAACCTGCCGGCCGCGGTTCGAATCCCGGCCACGGTCAAGAATAAAAGTTTATCAATAACAATTTTAATTAATTTTCATGTTGTAAAATTCCTTTCTTCATAAAAATAATTTAATGAACTTAATTAAGCCTACTTAAAAATATTAAAAATTTGGATTAAAAACCATAAATAGTTCAACAAAATAACCACAATACTAATTATTTATTAAAATTTTAATTAATTTTTGCCGCCACAAACAATTTTGTTAATAAAAAACAGCTGATGCCAGATGATTTGTCACCTGAAAATAGAACTCGTTCTAAATCAAAAATGTCATGTGTACTGTACGCAGAGATATAACACATGATATTGTTTGAAGGAGTTTAGACGATATGTACAAATATAACATGTGAAAAAGTGACAATCCACATGACAAATACACATAATGTGAACATAGCTTTAGTAAGTAACAAAACAATAACTGTGTAAGAACCATTTTTCATTAGCACAAGTCTTTTTTTCTATTTGAAAAATTATATTATTTTTTAATACCAAAACGATTGTACCGGTATAATATTGGTATTAGGGGAAACGGTAATACCGTAATACCGGTATTCAATTTAAACGGTATTGGTATCGGTTGCCAACTTTTAACTAAGTGATTATTAAGAGGTTATAGAATTTCTACCAAATTTGGACCAATAAACATTCGATGTTTCGAGATAATAAATATGTATATTTGAAGGTAATTTAATCAATAAAGTTTTTTTTAATATTTTGTCAATCGCAAAACTTAAAGCAAATTATTATTTTTAATATGTACTACCATTTCGTAAAATCTATTGTAAAAGATTCGACAGTTTTATATTTTCCTTATTGAAATTATGTGGATGGTAATTATTAAACGTGTACAAACATCCAAAAACAGCAGTCATATGCAAATAAACCCAACAGAATTGAAATATATTACACCAGTGAACAACGTTTAGTCGTTGTCCGGAAATACACACTGAGAAAAACAATTAGTAAGACTATTTATCATTTACAAACATAAGCGTTCATAATGATTTATGATTGACCATTTTGTAATACCACCACTCAAATGCAAATACACCAATATAAAAATTGTAGTTTTTGTAAAATGTTTTCTACATACATATGTACATCTGAATGTTGTTGATTTGGATCATTGCGTTACGTTATCACAATTTACGTTTAATTTTTTTTTCTTCCTTTAATTTGGGCCATTAACGAATTATTTGCATATTTAACTCATATTTTTAAATACGTCTTGCTGTTGTTGTGTTTATTAAGTCTGCGTATTCATACATACATGTATATTTATAAATTAATATTTCGTAAATAATTTGATGCTTTTTCTTTAGCACCTCATCTTTATTTATATACGGGCACGTTTTCTCCAGTCAAATATTTATTTAGTAAATTGATTTAAATGCGCTTGTGAATGAAGAGCTTGTTTATGTCTTGTATCGCATCCAATGAAATGGGAGTCATTAGGAGTAGTTAAGCTACTTGTGTTAACAGCAATTTTCTGATTAATAATTGTTGTTGTTGTTTAAATTAAATAAATAAATAAATAAGAGATATTTAAGTATTATTTATCTAAAACCTCATAATTTATAAACTAATTAATTTTACTTGGTCATTAAATAGTTCTAAGTCGATTTAGCCATGTCCGTCTGTTTAACATTTGTCAACTTCCAAACGATTTAATTTTAAGTTGTCCAAGTAAGTTTGGAATTAAATCCAGCACAATCGATGTGTTTGATCCCTTAAAAATTTTTGTTCAATTTTTTTTACAAAGTATTTAAAATGTAGAGCCAACATTAGTTACTTTACTACGATAGCATAACAACAAATTAATTTTTTAGACAAAAAACAAGTAAGAGTGCTATATTCGGCTATGCCGAATCTTTGATACCCTCCACCGACAGTTCGAATATCTCAGGAGTGTGCTCTATATGATATGAATATATTATTAATTTATTTTTATAAAAACGGACTCAGCATTAAAATTGGTTGCGGTTAAGACCTATATTAAATTATTGACCGACAATCAAAAAGTTTTATGCTTTTCTTTTTTAGGAATTTGAGCTAGCTTGAGTAAAATATCATGACTGTTACGAAAGCTCTTTAAAGGGGAATTTATGTTGGATCCATGGTAACTTATGAACCAATCATCCCAAAATTCTGTAAAGTGATTTTTGGTATTAAAAAGCATAAATTTCAATACAGGGGTGAAATTGGTTTTAGCGTTTAGAGTGAATTTCAGAAGGCTGTTTAATATGGGATCTAAGGTAAATTATGGACCGTATACATTAGGGTGGGTCACTGATGTATGAGAAAAAATAAAAGTTCTCGAATCATTCTTTAATAGCAATATTTTTTTGTCTAACGTTAAAACAAATAAAAATTTCTAAAAAACAGTCACATCTTGAACCCGCGCCGGAGCTCCTAAGAATTAAGCATTTTTGAAAAAAGCAATTTTTTAAATTTTAATATTTTATTTACTATCAATTACACTTTTCTAGTTGACAAAAAAAGACAAACCGGGCACATGGCGTTTTAACATAATTCGGGTACGCTGAATCCATTGGTGCCCGCAGTTTTTTTAGATTGGCTCTGGCTTTTGAGATATACCGTTATTTCGAAAATGGAGGAGGTTGCACATATGTATGTTCGCGTAACTCAAAAACGGTTTAGTTTATTAAAAAGTCGTTTTTGAAACATAATTTTTTTTTTGAAAAAAAAAAAAAATTAATTTGTTTATCAAAATTTCGAAATTTAAGCTAGGCTTCTAATTTTTTGTAGACAAATAAAAAACGAAGCTGCAAACAAAACAAGCCGTAAATGATTAAAATCTGTTCCAAACTTATTCACAAAAGAGATAAAGGGCAAGTATGTCTCGAGAAAATGTTAAGGACAAAAAAACTAATTGAAGTCGGTCATACATTTTATTTTACTAGGGGCGACCCCTGGGCCTTCATGGGACTTTTTTTGAATATATTTCTAGTCTGCATTGAACATTTTGTATGGGAGCCCCCTAAAAGAATGGAGATAGCTGGTAGGTATGTTAGAAATAAATGATTGAGATAAAAAATAAAGTGGGGCGGTCATACATTTGACCTATCTAGAGGCATCCTAGGTTCTGCAGGGCCAAATTCAAGAATTTCACCCTAAGGGGTGGAGATATATGGCAAGTATGTTTTAAGAAAATGTTAAGAACAAAAAACTAATGGAGGTCGGTCATACATTTTATCCCCTTAGGGGTGATTCCTTGACAGTTATGGGACTTTTTCTTCAATATATTTCTAGTCTGCATTGACTATTTTGTATGGGAGCCCCCTTAAGGAATAGAGATAGCGGGTAGGTAATAATTTAGATGAAAAATAAAGTGGGGTTGGTCATACATTTGACCCATCTAGGAGCATCCTAGGCACTGCAGCAGCCAAATTTAAGAAGAAGCATCCTACACTCAAAAGAAAAATCAATCCACCCGTACTCAAATCAATCCGAAGCGGTATTAATAGTACGGTGAGTACGGATTTTCTTGAATCAAGTACAGAAATATTGATTCAAGTACGGATTTTCAATCGCAAAATACTTAAATTATCCATATTCAATCCCGTTTCGTACTTAAAATAATCCGAAAATGAGATTGAGTTAAGTAAAACCAAGATTGAATCAATCTCAAAATACGCTTGATTAAGAGTTATAAAATTGATTTAATCCGAATTCGTACTTAAAATAATCCGAAAATTAGATTGATTTATGTAAAACTATGATTGAATCAATCTCAAAATGATTGAATCAAGCTCAAAATGCGATTGATTCAAGTATTATATAGTTGATTTTATCAAGAAATTAGAAATTAGAAAGAAAAAGCTATTATGATTGATTTACTTACCCGTACTACACTTTACAGAATGATAAAACACCAATATCATGCCCGATATGGTTTTTATTTTAAAAATCTTATGTACATATTTAACTAAAAATATAAACTAAATGAGAATCAAGAGTTCAAATTTACTTTTTAATCCTTAGTGGTGCACATGAGTCTCGCCAGACCTTTTTTCAATGTGTATAGAAAATTAAAACATCCGAAGGCCGGTTGGTTAAACACAACAAAAAGTTTTATCTTTTTTTTAGTTGATTTAAGAATTTCATACTTATTTCAAGAAATTCCGGGATTGATTTTCAAAAGTAATCCCATTTAGGATTATTTTGAGTACGTTTAAGTGTTATTCGTACTTGAATTTTTGAGTACGACCCGTACTTAAAGTAATCATAAAAAACTTGATTTATCCCGAGTGTTTTTCTTTCTGTGTAGGCACTGCATCAGCCAAATTTAAGAATTTTAACCATATATATATGGCGGCTTAATAAAATTCTTAAATTTGGCCACTGCAGCGCCAAGGATGCTCCTAGATGGGTTAAATGTATGACCAACCCCACTTTATTAGAAGCCTAGCTGCATTTTTTAATATTTTTTTTTGATTTTTTAAAAAACAAAAATTTTGAAATTTTGATAAACAAATTAATTTAAAAAAAAAAAAAAAAAAAAAATTATGTTTCAAAAACGACTGCTCATATTATAAAAAACTTTTACTTTTCTTAAAGGAAATTTTATTGCGGAATTTCGGTTTTTTTTAGTAAATTAAATAAAATAAATCGTTTTTAAGTAAGGCTAACCTTTGTCGTGCAACCTACTCCATTTTCGAAATAACGGTATATCTCGAAAACCAGAGCCAATCTAAAAAAACTACCACTGGATTCAGCGTACCCGAATTATGTTAAAACAATATAAGCTCAGCTTGTCACGAAAAAAGTGTCAATTTCTTGCACAGTGGTTTCAAAGCATACATGTTAAATTCCAATTAGAATTAGTAATTGATGCAATTAGTTTATATTTTCTAATTGATTAAACAATTAGAATAAGTTCAACTAATTCCCATTAGCTAATTAAAATTTTTATTCTAATGGAAAACTAATTGCAATTAGTTGCCATTAGCAAAAAAAAATTGGTTAACCTTTACAATTAGAAATCTAATTGACTTCTGATAATGCAATTAGATATTCAATTAGCTCGAATTAGAATCAATTGAATTTAATAATTGAATATCTAATTGCATTATCAGAAGTCAATTAGATTTCTAATTGTAAAGGTTAACCAATTTTTTTTGCTAATGGCAACTAATTGCAATTAGTTTTCCATTAGAATAAAAATTTTAATTAGCTAATGGGAATTAGTTGAACTAATTCTAATTGTTTGATCAATTAGAGAATTTCACAAAACAATGTTAATTAGCAATCATTAGCATTAGCTAATCATTACTTAACATGTATGTTTCAAAGTAATTTTTTTGGGAATACAAAATTTTTAATTTACAAGACTTTGTTTGTCGTGTTCAATTCCCAATTTTTATTCTTGATAAAAACACTGAAATTTATTGTTAAAGCGATAAGCTATTTATATGCGCATTTCACTGGTTACTAAGGCCAGATCGTCAGGAAGCTGCATCCAAAGATTTAAGAAAAACTTAAGATATTAAACAAATGAAACTGTTAAGCGAATAAGAATAATAAGCAACAGTTTTACTTGTAATAATATCAAAGCTTAAACAAAACTAACAACAGTTTATCTTTTCTTACTTTCCCCACTACAATTGGTTGGAATTCTTCCAAAATTAATTAAGGACGTCCATAACAAAACGCAATAATTACATTTTTCAAGTTTTTTGATTGAATCCTATTTTACACATTGAAATCTATATTACCTTTATAATAAAACATTCCAAAACTCAAAAACTACACAGCAATTCAATAACAAATATAATGGTTCAGAGCAAAATGCAATGATTACACATAAAAAAGTGTTTTCATTTTTCTACAAGTGGACGCAATTTAAATCAAAATGATATACATAATACGAATCTGTTCAAAGCAAAAAGCAAAAATTCCAGCCCTAGTTCAGATCAAAACGCAATATTTTCATACAGATCAAAGCAAAATGAAGTAAATACTATGATTCGGACCAAAACGCAATAATTCCAAATTTGCTATCTAAATAACTTTAAAACACACTGTCAAATAAAATAATTAATTTGTGATTAATATAATTTTTTTTTTTTTGACAATAATACCTCAATAATTGTTTTTTAAAAAAATTATGTGCTACTTACTTAAATTACATTTTGTCCTCCTCAATTGTAGTTGTAAGTAGGTTAAGAAAAAACAAAATGAAAACAAAAACAAATTGCTTTATTGTTATCGCAAAAAATAAAGCATGTTGGCAGCTAAGTTTTTTTTAGCCGTGCACTTGTCGTCCGGCTTGTTGTCAGTTCATGTAATTGCCTTAAGAACAGCGCCTTATGAAAATGGGAAATAGTTGTCAATAGCAATAACTTATCATTTTATAAAATTTAATTTAAGTCGTTCCATACTTCAACATAATATCACACCCCGAAAATACGTAACAACCAGCCGGGCGGGCGGATATCGTTACATCGATTCAGCAATTGATTCTAAGTCAATCGGTGCACTTAAAGATTTTTCTATGTGTTACACCCGTTAGCACAAACGCATAATACCATCCCCACCAATGGTGGTGTGGTTACAAAAAGGTACAGGCTCATAAATATTAATAAGCTTAATAAATCTATTCAAATCAATAAAAATTGTTCCGGCTTGGGCTTGGCTTTAACTTGATTGGTGTTTGTGTTCGAATTGGTGTTTCTGGGTTTATATTATTTATGTAATTTATTCACATCTGTATATGAATATTTATGCAACTGTTTGTGTGCTTTTATTGATTAAAAATGCGCAGAAGATGTACTAAAATCAGGTTTTACAAATCCAGGTCAACGAATAGTTTTGAATTTAAATATCAAATATAATGAATGAAATTGAAAGTTAAAAAAGTGTTTATTTTTTCAGTTTAAAGCGAATCATTCAGGTAATAAATACTGTCATAAACTTAGACCCATTTTGATTAGGGGGAAAAAGTATTAAAATATTTTTTTGTTATGGAGATTTTTGGCTTACTAATAAATAAATTGGATTGCAAATATAAAACTGTTTTTGAAAAAGTTTACAATGTTTTTCTATTAAAGGTGTTCAACTAATCGGGTTTTATTTTTGGTCGATTAAACGATTAATCGATATTTGGCATTTGTAGCTTATTCGATTAAACGAATAAAATTTTAAAATTAATCGATTAATCGAATAACTCTTAATAACATTAGTTTTTGAGAAAATAAACATTCTTTTTTAAATAAAACTTGTCAATGTAGCTACTAACGGTTTATTTTTGGTCGATTGAACGATGAATCGATATTTGGCATTTGTAGCTTATTCGATTAAACGAATAAAATTTAAAAATTAATCGATTAATCGAATAACTCTTAATAATATTAGTATTTGAGAAAATAAACATTCTTTTTTAAATAAAACTTGTCAATGTAGCTACGAACTGTTGCTTCACTTTTGGGCACTTAGATTGTATAAGAGTCAATATAACTTTGGATTTTTTAAACTTATTACGGGCGTTCCATCCTCTGCTATGCTTCTGCAAATAATTTCCTCTAGAGAATCGATCGAAGTATCTTGCTTAAAATAATTATTCTTTGGACAACTTTTAGCCCCCTTTGATTATGTTGGTGGAGCATCTTCTTTAAGTTATATGTTATAGTGGAGTTGTTAAGGAAGACTGACGTTAGTAGATTTTTTTACACCTGTTACATTTGGCATTATTGGATTAATCCTTCGTACAATATTTTTAAACCGAACTCATTCTAAAAAGAAAAACGCATGACATATTTTCTTAAAAAATGCGGGCGGGTTCTAGAAATCGAAATGAAGTGTATTTAAAATCGAGCAAATTTGAAAAACGACCCTGTAATGAAAGTTCATAAAAATATTTAATTTTATCTAATTCATTCTTTAAGTATCTATTATTTTTGCAAGAACAACACCTAAAACCACGAAAAACTACGGTCATTTTGTAAATAGTAATTGAATTAAGATTATCGTTCGATTTCAATTTTACTTCATTTCGATTTCTAGAAAATACCCGATAACATACCTTCGAGCTAACATACCTTGTCGTTTTCTCTTTTATGAAATGAATTAGTTAATTGTGTTGAAAAACTTAACAAAAATATAAGCTAAATTACTCACTACACATCAGTGTTGCCACCTCACGTGTAATTACACATATCATGTGTAATATTTTTGCTCATGTGTAGCCCATGTGTAATTGACTGCATGTGTAATTCATGTGTAATTTAATATTTGAAAGTTTTGTAGCCCTGATTTTTGTTATTATTTTTTTCACAAGAAGTAAAAAGGTTTATTATTCTTAAGGCTAGTTTACACGGTAATACATTGTATAACGACATGATGTTTAATGAGAAAAATCATATCATGTAAAAGCAAAATATATTGAGTAAGAGAGAATACGAATACAAAATCTGACAAGCGGTCGGTAAATGGTTTTTTTCTAAACCATTTTAGAAACTTATGTATTCTCATCACACCAGAGGTGTATTTTAACAGAGTATATTGAAAGTGGTAGCATTTATATACAATTACAAAAACAACTCAGGAAATGTTCATGTTGTTTTTGTAAAAATTGTAAAACTGCAACCATCTGCTTTTTTGTTATTATTTTTGATTTTACTTATACCATCCGTGTAAACATGAACTATACTTACAACAGATTTTTATTTTTTTCTTTTAAGCACGGAGAGAATTTCATATTATTTTTATTCTTCAAAGTCGTAATACATTGTATTACTGTGTAAACTAGCCTTTAGCAAAACTTAAAAATTTAATTAAAAGAATGGAAGCTGTAAAAGAGCTGAACTAAAAATGGTTGCATCATTAACTACTAACCATTTGGCATTTAGATAGCGCTTGCCACAATTTATTATAACGACGAAACATCCTGGGTACATTATTTTTTTTTTTATTTCAAAGAGGGTGGATGATCGACTGCAAAAGAAATGTTTGAGCTTCTCAAAACCACAATTATAGAAAAAGTGTTGTAAAGCAAATAAAGAGACATTTGAAAAATATTTTTGTGTTGGATAAGTAAAAAATATAAAAATGTCCGGCATATCCAATGTTGCAGTGATAGAGAAACTGAATTAACATTCCGTTGAAAAATTGCGTCGACGACATTTATAGGGATGCATCAAATGAAATGTATGCTACATATCGTCACCTAAAATGCAAAAGGGCTTAACAAAAAAAAAAAAAAAAAAAATTGAAATAAGAGTTGTTGATTGAATTTGGTTCGTTTTATTAAACTTTATGTTCACAAACGATTTTAGATCAAAAATGGCGACTTTATTAAAGAAATTCAAATGCCAGTTACACCTTGTTATTGATTTTGTAAAGTTGTTTGCTTCTTTGCATTTTAGGTGACGATATTTATGTTTATTTGTTTTGCAAAACTTCATAAATTTTTAGAGGTTTGTACGAAATAAAAAGGTGGAACAATACGTTTTTTAGTATATATGCTGCTTAAAATATCAATTTCACTTAGAAAATTTAAGTTGGTTTACGTTTTCTGAAGATGCCAAATACGGGTTTAATTCCACTTTTGATCGAAATTTGTGTCTGTGACATGCGTTAAAAGATTGCATGTGTAATCCGTATTTTCATGTGCAATTTTGGCATGATCCATGTGTAATTTACCATTCCGTTGGTGGCAACACTGCTACACATGACTGTTTTTTTTTTAATTTCAACGGACACATACATGTGGTTTGTTTATTCGACTTAAAAATTTACAAAATTATATATTTAACATAAATACTATATATTATTATTATTCGATTAATCGCTATAAATTCTTCGATTAATCCTTTAATCGAAATTAGCAATTTTAAATCGAACAAGAATTAATCGACTGAACATCCTAATAAATAGTATGTGTTAAACACATTTTCAATAGACGTCTACATCAAAGTGGCTTTAAAAATTCTAATCATAACCAATGTGTTATTCTAGCTATATATGTTATTCTGTCTGCCAGACTGAGTGTCTAACATCCGAGTGACAGAGGAACAGAAAAGGATAAATTAGCTGTTAAATTATTTTTAATTCTCTTAAGCAGTTTCAAATTTAAATTTATAAAAACTTTCAATATTGTAAATGCATACATATTTTATGCGAAAAAGTGTATTAAAATGGCTAAGGGGTTGGTTATACATATGAAAAAACTGATATTTTTACATTGTATTTCAGTCATGCATATGCGAAGAATAATCGAAGAGTACTTTTAATAAATATATCAATAATTCAAGGATATAAGCGTTCTTGAATAATGCCAAAAATCAAACGCTTTTAACTGAGATACGCATTTAAACGAATCCTGGTTAATTGCGTTACTAACGCATTTAACAGAATTTTCTCTTAATTGCATTCACAATGCAAAAAAACAATAAATTAAAATTGTCCGTGATATTAGAAGTCATATAAGAAACCGTTTTAAGACAGAATTAAGTACTGTCAGACTTTAATATTCTACTAAATATACTTACGTTTATTTACATATTTATACCCCAACAGCAATTTAAGCTAAGTCGCAAATAAAGTTGTAAGTGACAAAATAATTACTTTTCAGGAGAGAAAAAAACCCTTTTTAAAAGGAAAGATTATTTATTTCAAAATTTTTTATTTGAGACAATCAAAAATTAAGATAATAAAAACTTTTGTGCAAAAATTAAGAATTTAAATTTTAAATTACATGCAAATTTACTGTTTAAAATTTTTTTTTCGTGGAATAACGTTTCATATCCAAAATATAAATCTATGTTAAAATGTAAATCTATGTTTCAGAACAATTTTGTTTGTATCACATTGTAAGTGACTTATAACTAGGGCAACCAAAAAAAAGCACTAAAAAACAGTTTTAAGCTTTAAAAAAAAGCGTTTAAAAACATGAAAATAAGCTGTTAAAATTTAAAAAAAAGCAATTTAAAATTGTTTATTTTCCACTTAATTCGTTAAATATGTTGTTATAGTAAATTATAAGTTGATGCAATAAATTTTCTAAAAGAAAACTATGTCTGTTTAGATTCAGCAAGTTCTTGTACATAGCAAAAGTTCTTCCTACGTCTACAGATGTTATGTGAGCATATTTAAAATTGAGTATTTGCTCTGAAGTATATTTTATACGATTGGACTCATAATTCCGCTTGTCTCCCAAAATATCCCCAATATCTTTTAATACCGAAAATCCTTAATTTTTTAATGAAACTGATTTAAATTTTGTATTAAATTTGGCTCCTATATCCCCTGGAACACGGGATATTTTTCTTACGGTCCATAACTATGTTCACTTAGAAAACCAATGAAAGATTTTTTGTTTCCAATTTTGTTACAACTTCGTGTAAAACCCCAAAATTTGCAGAAATTAACAATATTTGATATACAGAGAAATTCTTAATAGCTAAAACTATATTAAAAAAGCAAAAAATAAGACGTTACTATACCAAAAACAGAGAGAAGGGGAGCTAACAGACGTTACTTTATACAAAAACTATATTTAATGGAATTTATTTATGGAATTTTCGAGAGAAAAGAACTTGAACAAGCAAATAATAAAATCAGTTGATAAAAAGGCTTAATACTAAAAACAAAAACACATAAAAATTATACACAACACTATAAAAAGTACGTTACAGTACCGCTAAGACAGAGTAGCATAAAAATCAAGTAAGAAAGTATAGTCGGTCAAGCCCGACCGTGTGATTCCCAACACAACAGTATTTAAAAACAAGTTTCGAGAGTGTTTGGCTATATGAATAGGGATGTATCTATGTTTTAAATTTCATTAAAATCGGTTAAATAGTTACTGATGGGCAGAAATTTACCCTTAAGTGTCCATATAAATATAGATCTATCTACATATGTCTTAAATTGCATTAAAATTGGTTTGATAGTGGGCACAAATACCCTCTTCCGGAAAGCAGCCCTAACAAATATTGCTCATTTTCTTTGTTTTTTTATGATCGGAATTTGTGTTCAATCAAAATCTTTCTATCTTGTAAACCAAAAAAAAAGCATTTGCTTTTTTTTGGTTGCCCTACTTATAACCAAGGAAACCATAAATATGCAATATATTTATCCGTTTTAGACATTTTTATGAATTTTGGCATCGATTTGTTAGTTCATATTTTAGCATATCTTACCGTTTGCAGCATTTTTGTGCATGATTAAGTTAAACGAGCAGCATTTGCAGCATTTTTTTAAGTTTATAGCGCAAATTTTGCTTTTGAAAGACATATTTTGGTACATGTTCAATTTATTTAGATGCCTACAAGAGCTTTCGCAGCAAATAAATTTTTTTTTTGTTTTTTTTTTTCGAAATTCTAGTTGCCAGATGGCTCTCTGTTTTAAATATGTATCTGTATACCCAACGTGTTGCTTCAATTTCGCCATCTCCATTTTATTTTTACTCTAAAATTTTAAGACAAAGCAGGTAGTCATTAAAGACAAATGTTATGCGATGTGTATAATACCTAGAAATCTAGAACAATCTTTAAGTATACCGATCGACCCAGAATCACTTTTTAAGTGATCTAACGATGTCCATCCGTCCGTCTGGCTGGTTGTCTGTCCATGTTTCAATTTTGTATATAATTTGATCAAATATGGACGAAGTTTTTAATTTCACATATTCACAAATTCCCCATAAAAACTTCTTTCAAATTAGACTCGTTGTTGGTATTTAAATTCAATTCGCCCCAAAAATATTTTACTGCAACATAAATTATTTTCGAATCGGTTCACATTTGCCCAAAGCTCCCATCCTTAAATAGATTTTACTTCCTTTTAAATGTGAACATTAATTAACAATTTAGCGACCGTACCTAAAATCCCTTTAAGACAAAAAACCATATGGATGTTAATATCTAGATTATATGCCATTTACACCTAAGCGAAATCTACTACTTACGGGATTTCAAGCCAAATCTGGTAGATTTTGATGAGATTTCCCATACAAAACAAAATGCAGCAAATCTAGTAGATTTCGCCAAAATCTTTTAAAATCTTGCACTACTTACTAATACAACCGTGATTTTTCTATTAATGTACTAAAAAACGCAACACTGTTCAATTAAATTTTGACACTTTGACAATAAAAAAAACAAACAAAGTGCGGTATTTTTTGGAATTTTTGCGGCAAAATTTAAAATCGTAATAATTATTAAAGATAATTGGCAATGGAGCACCAAATAGTAAATAAAGTGTAAGTATATTGTTGTGTACTTTTTTAAAAACAAAAAACTCATTGTGAAGCTCACAGGAAACGCGTAATTAAGAAAAAGAAACAGTGGGACTTCAACGAAGAGTCCCTTTTTGTTGCTGTATGGGAGGACAACATTGGAGCGCTCCGTGGCTCTAGAAAGAACAGCCACATATACGAGGAGATGGCACTAGGGATGCAAAGCAGTGGCTTTGATTTCACTCCCGAGGAAATAAAAATAAAAGTTCACAATTTTACGAACAAATACAGGTTTGACAAACAAGCAAGAACAATCAAAAACAGTGTTTAATTGTTTTAATTTATAATTTTAGAGCCGAAAAACGTAAAGTTGGGCCTTCCGGAGGATCGCCGTCGAGCTGGCCTTTCTATGAAAGGATACATTCTATGCTGGGGTCGTATAAATCCAACGCAATAGAAAATAATATGGATGAAAGCATAGGTAAATAAACATATTTGTTTTTCGATTTTTTGTATTTATAATTTAATTTTCTTATCTTTTAATAGAACCTTCCTGTTCCACAAGCCGAGAGACAATTTTGGATTTTGAAGTTGAGACGTTGGGCGATGAAAGTGATGAACTCATCGAAACTCCTCCCCCCAAAAAGAAGAGAAAGGCCAGCTTCCACAGCGAAATCCTTAAGAAAATTCAATACTCTACAGAAGTTATTGAAAAAGAAATAGAAAGAAATAGGGAAGTAGATGCTAGAATTTTAAAATTGCAGGAGGAAATGGTCGAGATTGAAAAAGAAAGAAATGACATATTTAGAAAATTAATCAATAAATAATTAATAGTTTAGTAAATAATTAATAGTTTAGTATGTAAGGTTTATTAACTAAAAATCGTTTTAAAACTTGATACAAGTTTAAAAATTCAAATAAGACTGAATTGTTTTGTGTTTTGTTAAGTTTTTTTAGTTTTATTTAGTTTTTATAAAAAAAAATTACTGAATTGGTTTGTTTTTATATTTGTTTTACAAGTTTTTGTTTTTTAATAAAATTTTTCCATTAAAAAGTCCGCAATTGCGTTTCTTATTTCTTCACCTTTAGGGTTATAGTCGTAAATAAACTCCTCACGATTTGGCTGCTCCCTTTCTGCTTCATTCATTTTTTCCCAAGTATCATTAATTCGCTCATTATTACTATTTAAAAAGTTGTGTAGGACGCAACAACATTTTATAACGTTATTGACATTGTCAATTTTGTTATCTATTCCTTTTCCTAGTCTGCGGAATCTTGCCTTCAAATGACCAAATGCATTTTCAACAACTCTTCGACATTTGGAAAGGCTGTAGTTAAAGTTTTTTTGTTTTGCAGATGCGTTTACATGAAATGGGTATGGTTTCATCATGCAATCGGAGAGCCGAAATGCAGAATCGCCCATTAGTAAAACGGGAACTTTAACTCCACCATAAACCACAGCTTGCTGCTTAAATAAAGGATCTCTCATTTTGTTTCTAAAGGCAGATCTCTCAAATATACCGGAGTCATTGCATCGTCCTGGGCATCCAACATTAATGTACAAAAATCTGTACCTGTAATCGACAACAGCCAACAAAATAGTGGAATACCACCCCTTATAGTTGTAATAGTCAGATGTTTCTGCAAATGGGGGATGAACTTCAAAATGACATCCATCTGGAAAAGGTATATCAAAAAATTTAATCAAAAGTGGGTTTATTTAAAAACATGTATGTACTCGTATGTACGTACATATGTAAAACTGTACCAACCTATTGCTCCAAAACATTGTGGAAAGCCCAGATTCTTAAACCCTTCAACGCATTCCTTAATTTTCGTTTCATTTATGAAGTTTGAAGGTAAATATTCTTCTGAGAGGTTTCTCCAAACCTCAATACAAAACTCTTTTAAAATCAAACATACACTGGCTTTTGAAACGCCAAACATATGTCCTATGGATGCATACTCTGATGAAGATTTCAAACAATAAAGAGCAATAGCTATTCGTTTTTCCAGGGGAATGCATTTCCTAAACCTGGTATCAGTTCTTTTCATTGATGTTAACTTCGAGCACAGTAACTGAAAAGTTTCGCGGCTCATTCGAAAATTTTCAACAAACGTTTCTTCAGACATAATAGGGACATCTTTTTCATAAAAAGAACCATGACGGGTCTATAACACAAACGAATTAAGTAAAATCAAACTTAATTATTTCAAATACTTACATGTGTCCACTCTAACCTGCTATACAACAATTGCGTGTAATACATTTGCAACAGTTTATGAAACCTTATATTTAATAAGTGCTGCTGCTTTTTTTTACGCAAGTTTATTAATTCTGATTGAATTTTTCTACACCTTGACGAATAATACATTAAAATTTCAATTTTTCTTTCCATTTTTTGCCACAAAAAAATTTTAAAATTTTCCTTCCTTTTTAGTCAGCTGTTTTTGTTATGAAAATGAAATCCCACAATATGACAAAAAACAGTAGTGTAAACGGCAAAGATTTCCTTGAAGATTTAAACTGAAATCTAGTAGATTTTGCGTAGATGTAAATGCAGTATTATATTCGAAGCAAACATCTCCTTTATGAATTTTAAAGTAATATTGTTTAAGCGAGAGTCGTACAGAAGGGCTCAGGGGAGATGGCAGGGGGAGCATACCTGCTTGATGGCCAGGACTCTATGGCCTGGCTATGACGTGGTGAGAACGCGCGTACTACTTGGTCTCGGCATGGACCTCTGGGGAATAGTCTGGTGGATACTGGCTGACTCCTGTCACTGGCTAGGGGTATCACAAAGGGACCGCTATAAGGACCCAAGTGAGTCGTCATCGTGACGGCTGCCCATTTAACCTAACCTAACCTATAGGAATCCCACTCCCGAAAACAACTTTCATTGCCATAACTTTCTTATTAATGTTGGTTGGTATTGATATAAAAATGGGCAACAATAACTTTTCAGATAGCTTTTATGTCATGTGTTGTGCTAATAAGTCTAGCATTTACCATATGTCCTATACAAACCTCCATCCTTAAATCCAGGGCTGCCAAACTTGGGGATTTATCCCCAAAGTTGGGGATTTCATGCGAGCAAAAAGGACAAAGAACGTCATTTGGGAATTGGGGATGTAAAAAAAATTCGGGGATTTTTTGGGGATTTAACACTCTTTTAATATATTTTCCCTTCTTTTATTATTTACGCTTATTTTTCTTTGTCTCGTATATAAAATATGAAAAAAATAGCAAAACTTTTATCTAACTTTTATCAACAACTTATACGGTGCAAGAGTTCCTAATTAAGATTACAATTTTTGTTAACTGTGTAAAAGGTACTTTATAAACTTATGTTATTTTTCTTGAGTGAGTGTTTAAAAAAAAATTAGAATCTAAAACGGTTGACAACACATAAATTTGTTGATTTTTTTAAAGACAATTTTCAAGCACATATGTATGTCTTCCCCAAAAATTAGTAAAAATAAAAGACAATATAATAAAGTTGAGGAAAAAGAATGCTGGGCTATTGGTTAATAGTTATGATGCATCGAACTGTTAAATAAATGACGTATTTATGTATTTTTATTGTTTATTATAAGGATGGCTAAAACCGATTGAACAAGTTCCAAATTCTTAGTCACCTTCAATAACAGCACGTTGTTCTGCTTGTAATTCCTCACTGGAATCGCATAAAAAGGATTGGAAAAAACATGCCGAGCCCAGCCCCTACAAACAAAATAAAATATTTGTTTTATTTATTTTATTTGGGGATTTTTGGGGATTTCTTATTAAAATTTTTCTTACTATTTTTAAAAAAAAATTTAATATTTGGCCAGAAAAAAAAACCAAAAAAAAAAAAATATTAAGTTTTTAAGGTTTTGTTTCTTAATGGGGAGTTTTGGGGATATTTTTTTGATTCTTTGGGGACAAGGAAAAAAAGTACCTGACTAAAAAGTACCTGGCTAAAATCCCTTTAAGTCGAAAAAATTTCTTATTGATGTTGAAATCTAGATAATGTTCGGCGAAAAGCACTCTTATATGAATCTGAACGTAATAGCATAATTTAGTTTAGCCAGGTCTATGATAGCCCATGGGTCAAGGGGACCCTATCAAAAACTTTTGGTGTAGGGTTTCCAATGAGCAAGCTTCACCGACAATACTACCTTCTTACTTGTGCTATCTTTTATTTTATTAGCTGATGTTGAATTACATACACATTTATTGTAAAAGTTTAACATTTATAAAGCTGATGTTGAATATGTTATCAAATTCATAAAATGCTGTCTAGGGATTTGTGGGGACTCTTAAGACACACACAAACACACTTATAAATTCTACCTATACCTGAATAAATTGTAGACAATAAAGACGACTAAACTGAGCATTGAAGTTTTTAGAAAATCCTTGAATTATGTCTCTCCCAGCTGGGTGTCTGCCACACCATAGGCACTTTTGTTCGTTGACAGGACAATTTCAATTTTTTTTTTTCAATTTAATTACCGTAATATTTAATACTCATTTGACAAATTTCATTTCAAAAGGAGGGTAATCAGTTTTGATTAAAAGCTATTGTTTTATTTCTATTAAAGTGCTTTTCATTTTGTTTACTATAAGAAGCTATTGTTTTGAATAATGGGTGCATTGAACGGGTAATAAATAGTTATTTTCCAATTAAAATAATAATAATGGGCGACAATTAACAAATGAAATAACTAAAGAGTTAGCTCTTTTTATTAAGTGTTATTATTAAATGTTGTGCGTTTGCATTATTTTTAAATAGATAATTATGTACCCTTCTTGTTATACCCTTCCCACAGATGGAAAGGCAAATAAAGGATTGTCATTCCAGTGTATTATCTACAATAATGATGTTGGTATATATGTATGTATGAATATTCTAGATCTCTATGACTAGAGGAATTTATTAAACGATGTCTGTAGTAGAGGCCTGCACAAATATATTTGTATATGGGAAATACACGTGTAGTGGCAAGGCATAAACACTTAAGGCATTTAAACAAGGTAACACAAAGTATTACGACTTGGTAGAATCAAAATACTATGAAATTATATTCGTGTTTAAGTAAAGAGAACATAAGTCTGTTGTAAGCATTTTTCATTTCTTAATCAAAGCAAATATATAAAACAGCACAGTTTATAACAGAAACAAAAAGCTGATGATCACAGTTCTACAATATTTAAAAAAAAACATGAAAATTTCCAGAGTGTATTTTGGTTGCTTTTGTAATTGTATAAAAATGGTAACACCTTCAGTATATACTGGTAATGAAGTCAATGTTAATTATACCCTCACCCAGTGTTACAAAATTGAAATTTTGAAATGGTACTGAACTTTAACTAAAAGAGTACTTTTTCCAACAAATGGTACTTTTTGTTAAAAAATTAAATAATTATTTATGAAAATAAAAGGAACAAAACATATTTTATTGGAATTCATTTATCTTTGTATTAAAAAACAAACAGTATTTATATTAAAGGTACATAATATTTTTGTTATACATAAGCGTAAGGTAAGTTTTTTCAGTATTTTCTAAAGAAAATTAAGTATTATTTTATGAATAAGAAAATAAATTAAAAATTTGATGTTGGTACACATAAATTTAAACTGGTAGACTATTTATAGTTTAACTTTTTCAAAGTAACATTATTCAGACTTTTACATATATTACATACTTAGAACTAAGTTCTAAAATAAAGTTTAAAACATTTATGTTTTAAAAAAAAAAAAATTTTAAATTCAGTGTTATAAGATAAACCAAATTTACTTTTAGATCATAAGAAATAAAATACCTACAACAGCAACTATCATTTGATTTGAATAGAAATTTAGCTTGAAACTTGAAACAATTTTTACGTGTAAACGATTTCTTCATTTGCTTTTTTACAAAATTTTGCATTTAAGAATGTGCGTTCAACTCATGCTGAAAAAATGTTTTATATCTGAGAGTAGTTTTCTTTCTCGTTTGTTAATAACATTAATAACAAAGGAACTTTGCTATTGGTTTTTCCGGAAAAAATATTTTCTGGAGTGAAGCTGCTTATAATTTAAAAAAGCATGTGTTTCGCCAAATAATATGAATTTGCAGTTTCTTTAAACTTATAAACAATTTCGTTGTTAGGTTAGGTTAGGTTCCATTGGCAGCCGTGATCAAGCACAGCTCACGTGAGTCCATTAATTAGTTCCCGTTGTGTTACCATGTCACACCGTCTCCCATGGGTCCTATGTTGTCTGGCTGCTAGTGTTCCCACGCAGCCTTCCGGTCGATTCAGTAAAGGAGTGGATCCTGTTTACATCAACCTCAGAGAGACAAGTTTTGTCCCCAAGGGCTCTTCGACCAAACATTTCGAGTCTTAGATCTCCGAAAGCCGGGCATTTACAGAGAAGATGTTCCGTTGACTCTTCCTCCTCCTCGTCGCTGCAACTTCTACAAAAGTCATTGTAAGGGAGCCCCAGCCTCTGGGCGTGCCTCCCAATGGGCCAGTGGCCAGTTATAACCTCAATCAGGTTTCTTAGATGATGTCTGGACAGCTGTAGTGCCCGCCGTGTCCTTTTTTCATCTATGACGGGCCAGATTTTCCTGGTTTCCCCACAGGTAGTTTCATCGTGCCACCTCCGACTGGCGATAATATGAAACTTGTGTGCTATAAGTTGCTTGCTCCTTGGGAGTGAAGCACCTACATTATATGTTGAACCGTCTCGATTCAAGGTGGTGCCTGCATGCGCCAACGAATCCGCCATGCAGTTCCCCAGTATGTCCCCGTGTCCGGGGACCCAATTAAGGGTGACCAGTGAATGTCTCGCTATCTCATCCAGAGACATCCGGCATTCTCGGACAATTCTCGATGTGATGAACACATTCTCCAGGGATCTTATGGCCGAATGCTCCAGTTTAGCTGCTCAGAGTATATGCCAGAACCGACACCATACAGTGTTTTAGACCCGTCCGTGAAGATTTGAATCGCATTCGCGGGAATTTGTAGGTCATCATAGTGGACCACGTTATCCAAAATGCTTACCGTGAAGCCAGGATCAAAGATCGGCTCGGGTGTGACATAATCAACATCCATGTGCCAATTAATTTCGTTCAGAATATTAGCATGTCCGATATTGAAATCCCTCCATGCTCCGGTGGCCCTTAGTCTTACCGCCGCGTTCGCAGCCAGCCTTTTAGCCAAAATGTCTGGTGGTAACCAGTTTAAAATCGTAAACAATGCCTTAGAGGGGGTTGTTCTAATGGCAACTGTTACCGCTATCGCCACCATTCTCATTGTACGTTCAAACCCAGTTTGATGACTCTTCACCTTGAGCGCCGGCCACCAAACAGCTGCCCCGTAGAATAGAATGGGCTTAATGACACATTCGTATAGCCAGTATTTCGTTGTTAACTTTGCATGTTTCTATAAATATGTCAAATCGAGTTCCCTAAAAAGATACATTTAAAAGTAAATGGTTTTAATTTAAATTTTCCACTAATATATTATCCAATGCATCTTTTTTATAAATTTTCTTGCCACTTGTAAGAGCAAATATCCCATTCTGAAAAACAAAATAAGAATCATGGCGTCCTCGCTTTCAATTCAAATAAACGTCGTTAATTATATTTAATACACAACAACATAAATTTTGCAACAAACACAAGATTACCAAAGTCTGCTATTGAAATGATCACAATGGAACGACTGCATCTAATGTTTAACCATAAAACCTTGCATTTTAAAGTCTTCGTGCTATTTATGAACTTTTTTTAACTTTTTCATTGGAACTCCCGAAAACAACTTAATATTTATTTTCAGTGGATGCCAGCCTGCCTGATTTAACGAACTGTGAAATATTACCTAAACAAGACTATCATTCGGAACGCGTTATAGTGAAACAGTCCAAGCCCCCTAGAGGGAATTAAATCCGTATTAGCCAACCGGTGCAACTGAAAACAATTTTTTTTTTTTTTTTGTAAAATTATATTTAAAATTTTAACAAATTTCGTTTTAAATTAAACTAAAAACTAGAAGGAACTAAATAGACTTTAATACAAGATTAGCAAATTAATGTCTAGTTTTAGGAGGAAGATAAGTATTCAGTGATGCAGCAGCTCCATTAATGGAACCAAAGTTACTGTTGACATTGTTATTTGATAAAAGCTCCTCCTTTTTAATTGAGAAATCCAAAATAGGAGCAACACCTTCATTAGATACATGAGAGGAACCTCCCAAGGCATCATATTCACGCTGGATAATTTGTTGAGCCCTAACGGCCTCCTCGGAAGTGCGGTATTTGACAAAGTGTACTTCAGGTTTCGATTCTGGGCTGCTTTGAATATTTTGTAATTTATTAACCAAATCGGCGACATCAGTTTGTTTTGTGAGGACATAGATGGCAGTTTTAGATTCAGCATTTTGTTGGGCCAATTGAAGGGCAGCATTTGTCAAACCTTTATTTTCAGGTGCCTTAATAAAGACAACACGAAGATTCTTGCGCATGACCGAAGCCAGTCGCTCAGCAGCAGCAATATCATTGAAATCATCTTCGGGTGCAGAGTAGGTGTAGAATTCTTTGTTATAGTTTGTTTCTACTGGTGCTGCGTAATTTTCTGATTGCACTGAATCGGAAGAGTATCCACCAAGTCCATTGTTAAGTCCAGACCCAACTCTTTTCGAAATGGGGCTGGGAGTGGTTGAGGTTGAGCCTGAGCTTCCTCGATGCCGGAGTCGACTTTCAAATGCATTATTCGATCCACCTGTTCCGTAATTATATCCCAATTTTTCAGCTTGTGTAAATGCAAAGCAGAGAATGACCTTGAAAATGTAAAAATATAAATTGTTTCGTTTTAAAATTGTTTATATTTTTTAGGTATTCAGTTTATGTTATTTAGTTAATTATATTATTTAATTTAAAAGAGCAGTATTTGGATAATTGCTTTAATAATAGACAACATTAAATAAACCCAATTTAAATCCTTGGTAATTCCTTTTATAAGCATTTTATTTGTTGTCATTAATTATTGTATTAACACTTTTTTTTTGAGGTCTAATTGCAATATTGTCAATAATTATACAATATAAAATTATAACATTTTATACAATATTTAATACTACTCTTACGACAAATCCACGCATTTTTTATTTGAAGATATTTTGAAAACAATTTTGGAATGAAATTAAACGGATAAAGATGTTTCCCTGACGCTTAGTCGATGTTTAAACGAAATATCACATAAACATCAGATTATATATCGTAAATTCATGCAACTATTTGAAACACTAAATAAACCATCATAAACTACTAACTATGTCTATCTTTTACAATGCCACCATCAACATTACTAAACAACAATCAAAAAGAAATTATCATAAAACTTCCGAACATAACGATTATTAATACGGCTTATTAATCACTTTCTAAAATTGCAGTAAAAAAAAAAATACAAACCGCAAATTTAAAGGTTTTTGCGAAATTTATTCATGACTATTTGTTTGTTAAAAATTTAAATCGATACGCCAACGAGGGTTCGTCACATCATTGTCACAAAATTGACAAATGACTGTAACAACATTGGCAAAGATCGACTAGCTTGCAATCTACAAAAAAATAAATGTTAATAAAATAAAAAAATCAATACATGACATTAATATTTGAAAATGATTTCGGAAATATGGGCACCACCCACGCCTGTGGATTCTGGACTTCCAATATTTGGAAATTTTTGAAGAGATAAGATCAATGCATTTTTTTGAATTTAATGGAATCTGTAGGATCTATTGTTGATTGGTCTTACTCTTTATGCTGCAATTTTGCTTATTAACAAACCCGTTCAGATTGTCGATTGTGTGTGCCATTAAATTTTAATGGCAAATTTTAATGATTAAAATTACAAAGACGTCTATAAGTTGCTCGAATTTTCGATTAAGCCTTAAAGTATGCTTTAGTTTATTGGTGCCCAGATTAAATTCAGCCATAGTGTTGATAGCTGAATAAGTTTAGATTATAATGCTCGAATAGTCTACAGACATCTAGACGTGAGGGCTAGAGTATAAATACTACTAATATAAATTACGGTTGTTAAAGTGAATAAGTTCTAAATAAGGTTTGTGAACTGAAAAAGTGTTTAAGGTATTGCGTTTTTTCATTTTATTAAAATTGCAAGAAGAGAACTCAAGAGGTTTATTATAAAGAAAATGAGCCGAAAACGTTATTAAAAAGGCAGTATCGTAAAATTATCTATTATCAAGTTTTACGTCTTAAGCTTAAAAAACTTTTACATGTTCTATACGTCTTTTCTAGATTATTCATAACTTACATACTCTAATACATATATGCAAATAAGTACACTGAAAGAAAAAAACTGGGATGAATTAAATTACTTATTTTAAGTACGAGTCGTACTCAAAAATTTAAGTACTAAATGGGATTACTTTCAAAAATCAATCTTGGAATTTTTTAAAATATGTATGAACAAAATTCTTAAACCAAGTAAAAAAAGATTACACTTTGCGTTAGTAGTGCCACTCTGATAGTAAAATTACAAAGTGAGCGTTTTAAACTCATTTAACTTATCAACGTTTGTTGTAGACTAATACAACAACACCACACAAGTAGTCAAAAAAAATTGTTTGCTGTGTGTAGAAACAAGAACAACAAAGCAAGACGAAAAGACATTAATTTCATGTTTAAAAAGTAAAATTAAAAGAAAAAGCTCTTATATAGTTTATATTTTCAATTGAATATGTACATTAAGTTTTTAAAGTAAAAATCATGTCGGGATTTATGCTGGTGTTTTATTATTGAAATCCTGCGAAATGTAAGACGTGTAAGTAAATCATTTATAATAAAATTCTCCTTTTTATTTCACATTTGGTTTATTTCAAGTATGAATTCGGGATTGAACCAACTTTATAGTTCTTAAATCAAACATATTTTAAGATTGATTCCATCTTAGATTAATTAAATCAAACTCATTTTCGGATTATTTAAAGTACGAAATCGGGATTGAATATTAATAATTTAAGTATTTTGCGATTCAAAATCCGTACTTGAATCAATCTTTCTGTACTATTAATACCGCTTTGGATAGATTTGAGAACAAATGGATTGATTTTTCTTTTGGGTGTAACAATTAAAATCGCATAATCCGCCACCCTGTAATAACAAAATTAGATGGGTAATAGACAGAAATGTCCTATTTCGAAAAACTTTGTATGAGGCTAGGTACAATCATATACTGATTTTTACCCTTTTTTATAGACCCTTGGGCTTATAAAAGCCTAAGTAACATTTACACCTGTTACACGTATACTTGTCCCCTTTTGTATTATATAATTCGTAATAATAAACCTATTTGATTTATTAAAACCACAATATCGTAATTATTTAAATTGTTTAAAATTTAGACTTTTTACATAGTAGTTTTCTGTTTCCAGTGCAAAAATTAAAAAGTTTTATTATTTGTGCAAATTTAAAAATAAATATTTCAATACAAAATTATGCTTGGGTTAGGATTCTAATTCATTATAAAGTTGACAATTGCAATAAAAAAGTCAACTTTTTGATTGATAATTTGACAAACCATAAGTATAAATCTCATATAGTTTTTGGTATTAACCCTAAAAGGTTACTCTTCATTTTAGTACATTAAGGTTACTCTTCGTCGAATCGACGAACTTTTTAAAAAATAAATTTTAGCGGAACGATTTTTAAAGTAAAAAAATAAACAAAAATCTGTTTTAGTTAGGCGTTTTATTAAAAAATAAAAAAAATTAATAAAATATAAAAAAAAAAAATTCTTTTTCTCATATTTTTAATTGGGCTTAAGTTCATCAAATTTAATTTTCATTAAATTGTTTTTATGAAGAAAGGAATTTACCAACATGAAAATTAATCTCGAACCCTGGCCGGCAGGTTACCATGACATGTTTCGATCGCAACCACTCGATCTCCTCAGATGGATTTACCTTCTTACACTCGCAGCCATCGACGACTGCTGACGTCAATAGTCAAACATCAATCCTTAAGCCAAATTGTATTTTAACCTTTGGTAGATCGAAATTTGCTTTTTTGAATGATTATCCATTTTAATTGATTTTACATGTTTTTCCTTACTTCTGTTTTTTCAGTTTTTTAAAAACCATAAATACTATTAAATAGTTCAACAAAATAACCACATTACTAATTAATTCTTTTTTTCTCTAAAATTCGATACGAATTTGAACTCTTTTTTTTTATTATTAAAACCTTTTCTTTAGCTTCACTTCGGAAAATCAAATCTTGTAACGTTAATTTAACCGCCTTATACTCAATGCAAATGGATGAAACTTTGCAGGCATACATATACCCGATGACAATAAACGAATACATGGGCGTAGCCAGGATAAAATCTAGGGGGGGCAAAATTTTTTTTTTTTAGTAAAATGCTTTTTTGACAGCCTTTTACTCAAAGCAAATGGATGAAACTTTTCAGGCATACATATTCCCGATAAAAATACACGAATTCATGGGCGTAGCCAGGATAAAATCAAGGGGGGGGCCACAATTTTTTTAAATGCTTTTTATTAGCTTCACTTTGGAAAATCAAATCTTGTAACGTTAATTTAACTGCCTTTTACTCAATGCAGATGGATGAAACTTTGCACGCATACATATTCCTGATGACAATACATGAATCCGTGGGCGTAGCCAGGATAAAATCTAGGGGAGGGGGGTTAAAACCTTTTCTTTAGCTTCACTTCGGAAAATCAAATCTTGTAACGTTAATTTAACCGCCTTTTACTAAGTGCAGATGGTTGAAACTTTCCAGACAAACATATTCCCGATGACAATACATGAATACATGGGCGTAGCCAGGATAAAATCTAGGGGGGGGGGGGGGCAAAAATTTTTTTTTTTGGTAAAATGCTTTTTTGACTGCCTTCTACTCAATGCAAATGGATAAAACTTTGCAGGCATTCACCAGGATAAAGTCTAGGGGGGGGGGGGCAAAATTTTTTTTTTTGATAAAATGCTTTTTTGACTGCCTTCTACTCAATGCAAATGCATAAAACTTTGCAGGCATTCATACTCCCGATGGTAATACACGAATACATGGGCGTAGCCAGGAAAAAATCTAGGGGGGCAGAATTTTTTTTTTGTGAAATGCTTTTCTTTACATTCACTTCGCAGCATCAAATCTTGCATCCATTTGCGTTAAGTAAAAGGCGGCTAAAAAAAGCATTTTACAAAAAAAATTCTGCTCCCCGTAGATTTCATCCTGGCTAGAAAAAAAATTTTCTAATGAATTCCTTACTTACTGCAGTTTTTACCCCTAATTATTAAAAATATTTTCATTTAAATTTAAAACTATTTTCGTAAATGTAAATGTAAATGTAAATTGTAATGTATTAATTAAAGCTATTCGTTACTAAAAAGTAAAAAATAAAAAAATAAAAAATTTTAAGAAACGCTTTTCTTTACCTTAATATATTGATCAGTTGTGAACACAGAATAAATATGAATACCAAAAAAATCGACTAAAAGTCAAAAAATAACAACATTTCAAACAACATAAATTTTTAATTCAAAATGGAAAACATCTCACACATCCCTTAAAGAAAAGCGTGGGGCGCGTTGTTATGAAACAAAATGCTCAATTATTGAAAATTGGTAGCTTTAAACATGATTGGTTGTATTTCTTTCGGTCTGAAATATTAAAATGTACTCACGGCAGTCATGTTTTTTTTTAAGTTTAGGTTGGTATGGGCGCCCCACGCTTTTCTTTAAGGGATGTGTGAGTTGTTTTCCATTTTGATTTAAAAGTTTATGTTGTTTGAAATGTTGTTATTTTTTGACTTTTAGTCGATTTTTTTGGTATTCATATTTATTCTGTGTTCACAACTGATCAATATATTAAGGTAAAGAAAAGCGTTTCTTAAAATTTTTTTTTTTTTTTATTTTTCAAATTAATTAACTTTTTAAAACAACAAAAACTTAAAAGGTAAAAAATAAATTACAACGTTGAATTTTATGTTCACAACAGATGCTTTTCCGGCATATATAACATGTACTTCTCGTCATTCTGAGTTTGCTATAGGGACAGAGACGACAAATTCTGCGCTCTTTTGGTCCTTTGACATAATTTTCGACGAATTCTTTTCGATTAGGTATTTTATATTGAATTTTTTTCTTAATAAAGGCCTGCAAGGGAGGTGTCTCGAATCTGCCTCTTAAATAGGGAGCCACGATAAATTTATGGAGATTTTTCAGATACTGTCGTCGGTTTTTGGGTTTTCGATCTCTATGGAACATATTGTGAGTATATATGACGTAGCTGTTGACAAAAGTAATATTAAATACATATTCCAAAAAAATAGACACAAAAACTTACACTAAGGTTAATCTTCGTCGTTGCGATGATTAAACACCTCTGAACTTCAACTTTAAAAAAATGAGGATCCAGCGTACGTCCACTCACTACAAGCTTACGGCATCAGCTAACGTTGTTGTTGAAGGGCTTAATTTGAATACATATAAAAAAAGTTATATGATAAAATGTAAATGAGCTTCGTCGATTCGACGAAGAGTAACCATGCAGAGTAAAGGTAAAACTCGTCCCAAATAATTTTTATTTAATGTTAAGCGTCATAACAAAATTTTTTCACAAACAAAACAGTGTATGTATAGGCATGCCCGACTATACTAGTTTACTTGTTCTTAATAAGCCTCGTCTCGTCTTGAAGGATATAAAAAAAATTATCAAATTCGAATGTAGTACTCTCTATTGTCTTAAAGGCAGCGTGAATTCCGAAAAAAGCTTTGTGAAACAAAATTTACATTTCAAACCCTTAAAACATAAAATGAGGTGCGGTTGTCCACCAAAAACCGCAATCATAAAAGACCGTAAATTTATATTTAGTACAAAAAACAAAAAATTCCAAGTTTATGCACTAATTTATGTAACATTTTTTTTTCTCACACTCATTGTCTATCATCTTTTAAACACAAAAATGTTAAAATTTGTACAATTAAAAACACGAGCTAATTTATTTGTTTCTTATCACTCAAAGACTTAATGCTTTAGGTGAGGAAGGTCCACTTCTGCCCATCAACAATATGAAAATTTACTAAACTGGCAAAAACAAACAAACGACCTGTTGCCTCTTTTTGCGTAACGGAATGACAAAAACTTTTTTATATTTTTTTACTTTCATCTGTCGCCCGTAGCCACTTGAACAAAAAACAAGCGGCCGGTGGGTAAGTGAATTCTCCATTTCGCCAGCGAATACGTATGTATGGCTGTGTAAGTTCCTCAAATGTCTGTCTGGTAATAAGTAAATACATTTTTTTATTGTAACACTTTGTTATTGTTTTTGGCGAGTTTGATTTTATTTGATAAAATTAATTAAGTAATTAATTAAAATACAAATCATGATTTAATCAGGGACCGTAACGATAATATTGAGTTTTAATTAAAGAACACTAAAGAAACTTCTTGACTTTTTTTAGCAATATATATTAAGTACTGAAAACACATTTTTCGATTAAAAAATATTTTGAGGTAACGAAATATTTCAGAGCTTACATAAGTTACCCATGTGTGTGGGTTTTCACACATATGTAGTAATTTGCACTAGAGATAAAAATTTTTGTCGGCAAGTGTGAATATTTTTGATATTGTACGTTGTATAAAGTATGCTTTGTGGTAAAAAGTGAGTGTTTATATAAAATACACACAAGCTTTGTATGGTTTGTTGTTGACCACCAATGTGATAAATACATCATTAATGTTATTTAAATCATGGCTTTGATTACAATCGATCTATGGCGCAACAGCAATGTAGATAGACATTGCATATGTATGAAAAACCAAACACGAGGGTAACTAACGTAAGTTTTTTTGAGGGTTAAGTATTATTTGTTTACTTAGAAAGTTGAAGTTATTACTTGAGTTTTATTTTTTCACTCAGAAACAAATTTTGCGTTTTTAAACTTAAAGGTTTTTTGTTTTATTTGTTATTGTTTACAAAAACACTTAAAATATTAGTTTTGACCCTAATTTGGTTAATAAAAGCTTTGGAATAAAAGGCACACCATTCTTTTTATTTAATTAAAAACAAGTGATAGGTACCCTACACCACAGTATTTAGAAACAAAATTGTAGAGTGCACCCTACTTGGTAACTATGGGCAATTATGGACCCGACAGAATAAAACTACGTTATGAGGTTAAGAATCATGTTAAAGTTCTTTGTGCCGAATATTATCCTAATATAAACATCTATATGAGTTTTCTTCATCTTATAGCGATTTTGAAGAGGGGGTTTATATGGGACCTATGGTCAATTTTTCCCTAACAGGTACAAAGTTTTGTCATAACATAGTTTCTACTATCAAAATGATTTTATATCAAATTCTATATTTTATATCAATAGCAACATTTATAAGAAAATAACGGCATCTTCAGCTTTTTCAGAAGCGGTATTTGTAAAGGACCGATATAAAAAAAAAATCTGTAAGACGATTTATGTTGCAAATAATATTTTTGAGGCCAATTTTACTTAAATACTAACATTAGAAGATAGTTTGTGGTCATAAAGACTATTCCGGAATTAGTTTTGTATTGGAGTTGTGTAAAATTATGATCTGATCCGACCCTTTTTAATAGTCTTCGCCTTTATGACAAATTCAATCTAAATTGTTACCAAAATTACAACCTGTACTTTGCACACAAATTTTTATTGATATAAAGTTTTGCGACGGAAACTTTTATAACACCAAGCATTACATGGGCAAATTTCGTACTGGTTTGAATTTTGAATTGACCTTAGGTCCCATTGAAACCACCTCTCCAAATTCGCTTTAAGATGAACAAAACTCCTGTACATGTTGATATTTATATAATAATCGGCACAAAGAATTCTTAAAGGAATATTAACCGCATAACATTGTTTTGTTTTGTCGGGCCCATGGTCCCAAATAGAATGCACTCCCGAAAACTTGTGGAGAAGAGTATTAAATGATCGGGCTTGACCGACTATACTTTCTTACTTATTGTAGTTGAAATTTAAACAAATTTTGTTTTTTGCGGTCCCTGATTTTCAAATATCATTCATTTACATCAGAACATCATTTGTTGACTGACTTACTGACTGATGATGTGTTTCTGCCAGTTTTAAATGTTTGTTTGTCGCAGAAACGGAATGTCTGCCGGACAATCTGCTAGTTAATATATTTTCTTTGTCTTTGAGTCTACTTGTCGATGTAAAAGTGTCATGAATTTAGGCTTGTCTGGTTCAAATTTGCAAAACTCTTGACATTCACTAACAAAATTTTGATTTTGAAAAAAATTCTTGACAATTTAACATTTTCTTAAATAATCTCTTATAACGATAACACAATTGTAAAAAGTAAAAAGCACAAAATACAAAATACAAGCAAACGGACTCACTATTTGCACCAATAATGTCTGACGCTTTTGTTTTGAGTCAGCTGTTTATTATAAAATACACTAAGGCTAAACAAAAAAGAAATATATTTACATATTTCCTCTTTACACAGCTTTGTTTAAGAAAATTTAGCATGTTTTTTTGGTTGGGCTTTGGAAAAATCATAACCAAATAGAGTTTTTCTTGATTCCTAGCGAGCATGCAAATCGACATCATTTGCCTGTGGTCAGATATGGTCAATAACATTTTCTTATTTGCTTAATACATTTGAGTTCATCATATTTTATCGGTTGTTAATAAAAATTAACATTATTTGCTTTATTACACTTGCAACGCGAAATGAAAGTAGACTACTAATAGAGCAAATCTGCCAAAGGGTTTTGAAAAGTTAGCTCGGGTTCCCGAAATATGGACCCCTAAAGTTTTTGAATTTTTTGAAAAGGCGTTTGGTATAAGTCAAAAAAAAAAACAAAATGTACTTCTGAGCTAAAAAATAATTTCAGATATGTGCAGTGGAATCGTTTGGAGATTCTATTCTTAGAATATATTAACCCTCAAACACTAATTTTAAGGGGTAATTTTTGTCCTTTTTTTAACCTCCTATTATATAAATATGTTTTTATCTATGATTTAAATTTCATTAAAATCGGTTTGGTAGTTTCTGAGCGGAAGAAAATTGTCCTCCTATCTTCCCTCGTGGTCCTACTATTCGGCCCATTTTCAATACGCTTGTTCCTTGTACCAAGTAGAACCTATGTCTCAAATTATCTTCAAAGTTGCGACCTGTACTTTGCGCACAAGGTTACATGGACAGCCAGCCAGCCGGACGGACATCGTTAGTCCGACTCAGAAAGTGATTATTGACGAACAGTGATTCTTGTTTTTTAATTTTTTTTATTATTTTAATCCGACAGAAAAAAAATTTGGCTTGAATTGTTCTTTAAAGTTCAAAACAATAAAGTTCTTAAAAAACGTTTTAAAGAAAAATATTTTAAAATTTTGAAGTTTAAAATGTGAATTTGAATTAAATTTATAATCATCCCTATCATGAAAGGCTACTGCACCGGAAAGTATTTGTATTTTTTTGTTGTTTAAAAAAAATGCTAATTTAAAAGAAGTTATGGGCACAAAGTTTATTAGTTTTTTAATCGTGAATATTGCAAAAATTCGCGAAAGTTTTTAATATGTCAAACAATACATAGGTATAATAGATTTAAAGTCCTTAAAACTATTAATTGACATATCAGAAATATTTGGTATGAAGCAATGAAACTTTTGCGTTCCAGTTATAGTTTTGACATTATTATATCTGTTTTGAATTCGTCGCTCCATGGCATCGTGTTCTTTTTGAGTGCATAAAACTGTGTTAATGGCAATTTCCTTGCTTTGAATCCACGAAAACAAATGTTGTACATTTAAGATCTGGTCAGTATATGGCCTTTGCAAACTTGCTTTAGTTGCCATGCGTTTTAGGGTTCCCCCTAACGCATCGCATGGGCCCTTACCGTGGGACGTCGCGAAAAAGTGCCACTCGACCTTTCAGTTCTGTTCTTCTTCAATTATGCAAAGATTGTAAAAATTTTTTTTATTCTTGTACTGAGAAGCCGCGCCGTCTGAGAAAAACGTTACTTTGTCGATTGCATCGAATTTTGATCTTAAGAATTCAAACAGTTTCATTTGAAATAAATAAACGGACACGGTGTACACCACCACTAAACAAATTTTTTGCTGGGCAATCGTTTGAGACTATTTATTTTAAAATCGGAGAGGGGTCGTCCAAAAATTTGCCAATTTTTATCGTTTTCATTTGGAATTGCTCTATAATCATTTCTCATAATTTTTATCTTTAATAATCTAATCTTTGTCATGTTATATTATTAATTGGCTTTATCGTTATTTTACTATTATTTTGTACTTATGAGTTTTGAATTTGTGAAACAAAAAAAATTCAATTTTAGGTTTTCGGTTAATTTTTTCTCTTTTCTGTTCATTTACAAAATAATATGGTACTGCAAATATAAATATCTTTTTTTTTGTGTTTGTTTTTTTAAACTGTTGGATAAATTTTTTTTTGTACGGTTCCTAATTTTTTGCACAAAAGTAGAAAAAAATTTTTTCTTAAAAATTTTTTTTTGAGAACTTTGTTATTTTGAACTTAAAGAAACAATATTAAACAAAATATTCTCATCTTTTTTTGTACAGCTTAAAATATTTTTCGAACACCAATGTTAAATATTTTTTAAAAAACATTAAAAGAAAACGTTTTCCGGTCCTTGATCTGATCAAGTCAAATAAAAATAGAAAGTAAAAGAATTCAATGCCAACTATAATATGCATAAGCTCTTAATGCCATGGCTTCCTTATAAAGGTTAGTATTGACATAAATATTGGCGACAATGAATTAAATAATATCTTCTATATCGTGACAAGATGTTGTGCTGATGGGTCCAAAATTAACCATAGGTCCCATATAAACCCCCTTCCTAAAATCTCTTAAGGGCAAACAAATTTCAAATAGATAAAGATATCTAAATAATATTCGGCATAAAGAACTTTAATATGGATCTTAATCTCATAACAAAATTTTGTTAAGGAGAGTCCATGATTGCCCAGGGGTCTCAAATAAGGTACACTAGCAAAAACTTGTGCTTATAAACTGTGTTGTAGGGCTTGACCTTAATTTCTTACTGAATCTGCTGTGAGAGAGAGAGAGAAAAGGATAGTTTCGTCCACTGTTTTATTCTGGAAAATTAAACACACGTGTTAAGGACAGTTTTTTGTGTGATTTTTTTAAACAGCGTGGTAAATTTCAGTTAAATACATTTTGTTGTTGCGGTGTTGTAAATATTAACAGCCTTATTTATAAAAAATAAAACATGTTAATAAAGGGTTTATTAAACGGATTTTGTATGAAAATCCATTTTATTAACCCTTAATTAACCGGTTTTATTTTTTATAAATTAGACCGTAATACTTTAACTACATTAACAAGTATAATAAGGGGTACAAGCGTACTTCACTGCCAAGAGTAAAAACTGCTATTGTTTTAAATAATTTTGGACAAATAGCTGTGTTTTTTGTTTTACTGGTGGCGACAAATAGACGATTGATACTTAAGCTATGATCACATTTAACAAACTTTTGACACTCACGTAACCACTATTCCACTATTTGTTTTTGAAGATTTGTTTGATATTAAATAACGTTTGTTTAATCAAACAGCATTTAACATTTCATTAATTACAATATACTTTAATTTTTTCAGTAATAGATTTAATAGATAAACAAAAATGTTTAAAACGAAAGTCAAAAGTTGATCAATTTAGTGGTCACGCATTTCTTAGATTTTTTTCGTTAAATATTTGTTTAATGCAATCCTACCTTTAATTTCAAGACTTTATTGTACAAATGTTTGTTGATTGATGAAAGAAAGGCAAATAAAAATAATTGTTGGATAACAATTGTTGCTATTTTATGATCGTTTTTATTTGTTGTTGTTACTATTGTAGCTTACTTCGTTGGGGTTTTTGCCTATTACATTTTTGCAATTCGGTTTAGTGTTTTGATACTTTCATATCATTTGTGTCTTATCCATTCAATTTTATGATAACGAATGAATTGGGAAATCTTATACATATTTTATTATTTTGTATACTTTTTTCTACCCTTCACTTAAAATTTTGTATATTTGCTTTTAGTTTTCTTTATGAGATTTCAAATTCAGTCAATTCACCCTGGTTTATCAGCATAACGTAGCCTCACAGAAAATAATTGAGAGCGTTAATTCGCATGGCCTTGGATGCCAATTGACAGGTTGATTTTTCAAAATCAATATATAGCCGATTCTGATTTTAATAAGTCAATGATTGTAGCAACCATGAGGCAGAAAGCGACATGCTATTGAAACCACATCTCGCCCTGATCAATGGTATCTATATTTTTAAACAAAAAATCGTTTATCATAGTGCGGAATGATAAACCTAAAAATCGCCTTTAACTCCCTAAAAGGCTGATTTTCGCAAGGAACTATCTTATGGCGCGCTTATGTAGCTATAGAAATTGCTACTTATTTTGCTAAGGAAACATTTTGTCTTAAAGCAAATTTGCCGAAGTTATTTTTTTCCCCCTTTTTAACATTCGAAAACGATTTATCAATCGGTTTCTTAATTTCGTTGGTATAAAATAAAATCTTTCGTACGCACGCGCTACACAATTTACCTTTTGAAAATTTAATGACAGTTTCTAACGACAATTTCGGCGAATTTACTTCCGATAGAATTTTTATATTTTTTACAGCTACAAGAAGCAATCCCTGATTATTTAAATAGTTATGTTATTTAAAAAATATATGTGGCAGTTTCAGTTTAAAGGGAGAAAAACGATTTTGAAGTAAACACGTTAATTTGTAAACGCCTGAACACTTTTATAGCTCGAAACCCGTTATAAGGGGGTTTTGGGGGTCGCTGAGTACAAATCTGGTATTGGATTTTGACAATTCAAAATGGCAAATCCAATATGGTTGAATATTTTTTGTAATGTGAATTTTGATACGCCTGAATGTTCTTATGGCTTGAAACTCGTTACCAGGTTGTTTTTGGGGTCGAAGATAATGAATCTGGCAATATATTTTGAAAATTGAAAATGGCGGATTCAATATGACGGATTATTTTTTTATTACATTATTGGATTTGCTTCCGGTTCGTCACTCAAGAGCTCTCTGGGTCACTGTTACCTCTCTGAAAATAAAGCTCGATATGTTTTATGATGATTCCTAAAATATTTTGGTTCTAGCGTTGACCATCCGTGTGCTGGACCATTTTTAAAAAAAGGTATTTTTCAGTTTTTCGAATTTTTTTGTACTTTGCTCCAAGACGACATACATAAATAAAATTTGGTCATATTGCAAACAAAATGGAATCGTGCAAACTTTGTACAAAGATAGAATTGCGAATTGAAGCTATTTACTAATGAGAAGTGAAAAGGGGACAGTGTGTTTAATTTCATTAATTCTATGCAAAACTTTTTAAAAAGAGATCAACGATTAATTCAATGGACTCAAAATTAATAATAGTGTGTGTTGTGTATTCTGCACAAGTTCTTTATTGAACGATTATTAATTTCTTAAACAGATTTATAAATTAAGTAGTAGGTAGTAAAATATTTAAAGAATGTTAATACAGTTATACATTAATAAAAAGTATTGCTGAACAAGTTTAGCGTATATAAGTATGTATGCACGTACATACGTAAATATAATTTGTACAACTGTTATTCTCAGTATGTACTTTAAATATTAACATTAACATTACCCTTTAATAATATTACTTATAGTGCATTTACACTTGTAATTTTCAAACTAGCTTATGATCGTAAACTACTTTCATAAACTATACCGTTTACATCAGCATTTTTGACAGTTAAGTTGTTTATCTTTGACAAGTTCTTAGCCCCAATAATAAAAAAAACGTTGATGCACATACATACGAACATATAAACAAACCTTTTATTTCCGTTGTCCATCTAGAAGAAAATATGTAAAAAAAACTAACATTTCTTATAAATTTTGAATTATTTTAAACATTTTCTTTGATTATTTTATTTTTCTTACTACTGTTTTGGCTTTTTTACAGACAAAAGTAAATTATTTTTTCACTTGATTTTTTTTTATTTTTGAGGAAATGTCAAATATCAGTAGCATTGCCAGAACAAAATTTGAAAAAACAGAGTTGCATTAACAAAAACTGGTTGTTTGTAACTAGTTTATCTCAAAAGCAAGTTACAAACGTGTTTATAATTTGTATGGATAAACAAGTTTCTCAAACTAGTTTATCATCATAAACAACTTATAACCTGTTTATGGCGTAGGTGTAAATGCACTATTAAGTACATATGATATGGGTGTTTACATAACAGTGTGGTATATATCCTTTTATTCAAATACATATTTATAAAAATTTATTTTTTATCAGAAGTTCAATATTTTCATATTAAAAATGTAAGATAGAAGAAGAGTTCTTCGAGTTTGTACTAAAATTATCTCTTATTAATAAACATGAGAAATAAAAAGGAGGCAATATATTAAAAACTTATATTTTCCGGGTTTTACCAGGAATTTTTAAATTTATTTTTCTTTACAAACCATCGCCTGAAAATTTCGACTCGTATAGATTTTGGATGTCTTTAGTAGAATTGTATGGCGACTCTTTTCTTAGAATATATTAACACTAATATTATGGGGTAAAGTTTTAACTTTCACACAAAAATATACTCAAACGGCACTTTAGAGGGTTAAAATGTTTTACGAATATTTTCTGCATCAAATTTCACTAGGGGTCTTCTAAGAACAAAAAAATCGTGCAATGTATGTAAAACGGGTTTTCGAAAAATTCAAAAATTTCAAGGCCCGGAGTTTTGAAAATCCGTTTAACATACATTCCATGATTGTTTGGTCTTTGAAGACCCCTAGTGAAAGTTGATGCAGAAAATATTCGTAGAACATGTTACACTTTAAAGTGCCGTTTTAGTATAGTTTTGTGTAAGAGTTGGGAAAAAGGACAAAAATGACTCCTTAAAATGAGAGTTAGAGGGTTAATAAACTCTAAGAAAAGAATCGTAATACGATTCTACTGCAGACATCTGAAATTATTTTTTAGCTCAGAAGTACTTTTAGTATATTTTTTTGACTTATACCAAACGCCTTTTCAAAAAATTCAAAAACTTTAGAGCCCATATTTTGGGAACCCGAGCTAACTTTTCAAAACCCTTTGGCAGATTTGCTCTACTAGTAGTCTACTTTTATTTCGCGATGCAAGTGTTGAGGCTGTTTGTTTTTTGTTGCACAGTGTTATATAATAAAACTGCATATTTCAACAAAATCTTTAGTCTAACTTTCTCACCATAAAAAAGTAACGGAAATGGAAGGAATACGGCTGTTATTTTTAAAAATTTAGGTTAAAAAATGCAACTGAAATTCGAGAGATTATATGTATTTAGCATAAATTCTCTCTTCTGTGTACAGTTGGATTTTTTTTACCAATGACGATGACTTTTCTGAAAATTTCGTGATATGTGTTTATATACATACATATCTGTGGCCTTTTGACAAAACAGCTTAAGTCAAATTGAAAAAGTTGAACAAAATATTGCAAATTTTACGAATTTTTCTTCCAAAAACATTTTTGTTTACGATTTTAAAATTTTGTATTATGAACGAAATTTTTCTTTAATTTCGGTTTATTTGATATTATTTGATAAAAATTCACCGAGAAAAAAAATCAAGGCGTTTGCTCATTTTTTAGTTTGTTCCAAAAAGACAAGCTTCAATCCTGCTCGAAAAGGCCTTAGTTGGCATAACTGACTTCAAGCTAATAGAGAAATTTGCAAATTACCATTTTCTAAAAGGGTATTTCTATTTCGTCGCAAACAAATATTTGAACATTTCAACCTGTTATGAGTTGTTTTATTTTGCTAACTGCACCATTGTTATCAGCAAAAAAGGAAAAGGAAATGGTATTTCCAAGAATTGTAATTGTATTTACGTGGTAATTTGCGTTCGGTTTGATACCGGCCATAACTGTGTAAAATTCCTTAGGAATGAGTGTGTATTTGCTAAATAAAACCAATTCACTAGAATTGGCAATAGGCATTTGTGTATGTTGGTCAGACAAAATCAATTTAATTTTGTATTTACTTTATTTTCTGATAATGAAATTAAAGTGTGATAGTCTTCACGCTAAAATTAAAATTTGTTACATTTTTATTATTAAACTTTAATCACACCGAAAAAATTATTTTTCCAATTCAAAAATAACAAATAATTTAACTGAATCAAACAAATAGTTTACTGAAAATCATATAAATTTCAAACAAATAATTTTGCTGAATTAAACAAAAAAGTTTTTGCACAAGCCATGACGCGCACACAAGCAAGCACTTTAGAAGTAGATGAAGGCAGAGCAGAGCGGCGCGCGGCTGGATTTAAGACACATTTTTTTTGTTGGAATAATTTTTGAACCAAGCCTTCCCTACAAGAAGACTACCGGTCATTTTACTAGTTATATAACCGGGAGTGTTGACCAATATATTGGTTAAAGTTTCTATTAGTTTATTAAGAGCAAAATGAAAAAAACTAACCGAAACTCTTCTGTACATGTGATTTTGCCTCTCTTTCTAACTAATGAATTCCACTCGACTACGGAACATATATCTGTACTGCTTACTCTGCTGCTTTTATTAGTCAATGATAACCAAAACATTGGTTAATGCTAACTAGTTGGTCATAACGTAAATATTGGTTAGCACTTACTAGTTATTCATAACGTAAAAATTGGTTAGTACTAACCTTTATAAAAAATATATTCAGCCATGTCACAGAGTACAATTCCGTTCGGAATGATTCCGTACGGAATCGAAGAAAACATATTTCTTTATTGATAGAAATAAAATTTTGATAATTTTTTGGCCTTTCAGATACAGAAAACTCACATTCCGTTCATGAAAACATAAATGGTTTCATTCCAAAAAGTTTTTTCGTCGTTTTCTGAAGCACCAAAATACTGAATGAATTCCGTTTTCGAACGGAATTGTACTCTGTGACATGGCTGATTATTTTATTTTTAATTTTAAATAAAAATTTTTTATTGAAAAAATTATAATCCAATTAATAGTCAGGAAATTAGGCTTCAGAAAAGTAAGTACCACGTATCGGTTTTTCTGCAGCTGCTTGCTAACGTTTCACTTCTTGCGTGGGTCTGGAAATGGAGGTAAACGTACGTGTGACCATTTAATTTATTGTAGATTTTGTTAACAGATTTAGACCAAAAAATCAAATACATACTTGAAAAGTCATCAGGATAAATCTTAAGCGATTATCCTGGCCAAAGCCACCACCTTTCAAAACGACCGCTTCGAACATGACCACTGTTGTTTCCAGAGAATCCACCACCGCATCCTCTGAAGCCACCATCAGTACGTCCTCCTTAACCACTAGCATTCTGACTACCGCTGTTTGGTGGTGCTACTTTTTCTTCATAGTTACAATCTAGTTACAAATATAATATGTTTACGGCATTCAACGAAGATTATCTAAATGGAATAATGCCACATCTTTTAATTCCGTGTAGTCTTATGGCACCAATCAACATTTTAACTTTTTTTCTGTATTCTAGCTCTTAAAACATGGTCACCTTAGTTATAAACCACAACAATCGAAATTTATCTGCTTTTAACGGTGCCATGAAAAAGGGTCATCATTTTCTCTTTTTTTTATTCTACATCATTAAATTAAATGTATGACATTTGTGGATTTCAATTACATCTAACCTTTTTTTATTTTATTTACATTTCATTCCGTTAAATAGCGCTTGTCCTTACCTAGAGAATTCCCAGATGTACACTTGAAAAAAAGTTGTGAACTTCTACATGTATGATTTCCAATCATATTTGGTAAGATGGGAGATGATAAGTTTAGACCAAATTTAATTTAAATATCAACTAATTAAGGTGATTTATGAGCACAAAGGCTCTAGACGGAAGCTTGTATGGGGGCTATCAGAAATTATGGACCAATTCTCATTATTTTCAGTAGAATTGGGCGTTAGGAGTATTAAAACGTAAATACCAAATCTCATCAAATTACCTTTAAAATTGCGACATGTGTTCGAAAATAAACATTATATACTGTTCTTTAGTGCTCGGTTCGGTAAATATGTGGAAAGCACAAACGCTAACAATGTTTGCATAGAATATCATTAAAAACAAACATTTCTCTGCTTGTGATCTTCGAACACTAAAAAAATATATACTTCTTATCCGACTCAACAAAAAGACGAGAACATTTTATTAGATTCTGTTTTTTTTTTTTTTAAACCACAAACTTCGTTGTGTTCGGTTCAGAACATTAATGTTCGTTTGTTTCAGTTGTGCTTAGCGCCCTTTTGGCTGGAAAATAAAAATAAATTTTTTTAACAAAAACAAATACATATACGAAAAAAAAACAAAAATTTTACACAAACAGAACATGAACACAATACACACACAATCTATTCTTGCTGTGGCAGTCGCTTAAATCTTTTGGTTGCTCATTTCTTTATAAATATAATGTATGTCTAGAGAACGACTCACTACACTTGTTCTGTATTGTGTTCTGGTTGTGTATTAATACACAAACACTAAAAAATAGATATCGTTTCTGGGTGTGTGTGATCCGTACGCTAAATAATGTTCTGTTTATTTTTGAACGCTGTTTTGCACACAAGGTTTACATGGACATGCAGCCAGTCATCTGGACGGACAGACATCTTTAGATCGATTCGAAAATTCTAAGTTGAACGGTACATATACTGAAATGTGAGTCACCACAAACGCACGATACCCTGTTCACTTGTTGTGGTGTGATAAAAGATCGTTACAGAATTTTGAAAAGTACAATTAAACGTTATTATCTACATATTGCATTGGTTCCTCTAAAGGGGGTTAACTCAAAATTTATAAATTTTCGGTAGATACAAAAAACTGTTTTCTTTTATATGTACTCTTATGCTACAAAGGGAAATACAATTGCATTTTTTGGAAAAAAAACCAGAGAAATTGATCAAAGTGAACATTTAAAAATTTCTTTTTGAGTCTCTTTAGAGGAACCAGAGCGATATGTTCTATGCAGTACTTACAACTTTGTTGCTGAGGCTTTTTATCACAAGTGAAATACAACTATGAAACACTGGCGGACAAGGACGTGCTGGCGTCTCTGGACCAACACTAATGGCCATTTTCTCAATGTATCGACAAACTGTCTGTTACCTAATGGCAACATAAATTTATTATGGTGATAAACTGTCCGTTAACGATTATGGGTTTCTCAATATACCGACAAAAAACATTGGTTTGAGTTGGCAACACCACTCAAAATACATGTAAAAGATTGGGAGTCAGCTGATTGAATTTATCTGTACGTCAAATAAAAGGAAAATAAATAATTGGCAGATGAGTGCCGGTTAGCATTGCGACAAAATAGAAGCAAATGAGACATTGAGAAAACCAAATTTCTTTAATGTGCAGTTTTTCGTTGGGAAAAAAGATAATCGCCTATTGAGAAAATGGCCATAAAACTTGTAAATTGTCTCACTCTTGAAGATTACTAACTGAAAATTAAAACAAAATGTTACATATAATCTTAAAATATTGTGTCAGCGATATCAAAATTTAAAAAAAAGTTTCAAGTCTAATAGAATATCAATATAATTTTATTTGCAAGGATAATTTTTCTTTCAGTGTTTCTTAATGAATACAAGTAGTTGCTGCATTTAAGAACATTTCATCTAAAAGCAAATGTAATCTTTAGTTAATTCTTAAATAAGCAATTGTCGTAAATCCGTAATGAATTGGCATTTTCTTCTTTAATTAAACGTATGTTCAGGAAAACCTTTTTGCACCCCAAGCATCTCCCCGAAGGAGCATAAAATATGAAAGGGTCTAGTGATGTTCATCGCAGTAGAATAAATTGAACATGAGCATTGGAAAAGTTCACATTGAAGTGAGAATCTTCATTATGCTTTGTGTTACCATTTATAACTGTGTACAAGTAAAATGTTAATGTCAATATTAGTTCGTATTTATGTTTAACAAATTTTGAAATATTGAACTTAATACAGTCGTTCAGGGGGTTGAGCTGAATACAGTTCCTACGCCAAAAGTCACTTGGTTTGACATTCATTTTAAATAACTTCATGTAAAGAGGATTCATACTTACTGCTACATTTGTATACGTAAGTGCTTTAAAATTGTGAATGTGATGCTGTATGCAATTTCATTATCATTTAAACATTTACGGTCTAATTCAAAAAAATTTCTTATATCAGCTTTAAGGTTTACAATAGTTATCAACCACTTTTTGTTAAATAAACCATTAATAAAAAGTTTGATTTATAAACGCTTAACAGAAGTTGAATAACAATTAAACGTTTTTATTACTTTTGTATTTTTATGTTGGCAACAACATGTTATTTTAATTGCAATTTCTGTCTAGTGATACATACAGCGAACGAGTTTTAAGTGAATTTCTGTTTTGTTTTTTAATTTAAAAAGAATTTCTGTTTTACAAAATTTCAAAAAAAAATTTTTTTTAAACATCATAAAAAACTTAAAAATGCAGCTATGCTTATAATTTCTTCTGGACATATTAAAAACGAAGTTCCAATGTCTGGAAACACCATTCGGATGAGTTCGGACTTTGATTCGATGAACTGGCAGAAATCAAAATTTCCACCGGGGTTTTGCCGTTTCCTATGTCCAGCAATTGTTTGGAAAATCCGTCTCGAGATTGATTGTTCTGCAGCTCGACCCGCAAGTTCAGAGTCAATTTGGGCTTCCTAACGTATTTCCACAAAGCAGACGGACGACTTCAAACATGCATTTAATTCATCGGCGGGCGTTGATCGTGGTATTACTGGCAGTGTTTGCCGAAAATCACCTGCCAACAAAAAATCATACCTCCAAATCGGCTTTGATTCTTTCGCAAATCTTGCAACGTTTTGTCTAATGCCTCCAAAGGTTTTCATGCGAAATTGTACATTCATCCCAAACGAACAGTTTGCTGCAAAACTTTGGCCATCGCACTGTTCTTCGATATGTTGCATGTTGGATTTTCATTTGTTTGCATATTTAACGGCAACTTAAGTGCTGAATGAGAAGTTCGACCGCCTTCCAACAATGTAGATGCAATTCCTAACGATGCGAGTGCAAGTACAATATCATTCTGAGAGCGTATCGTTGCCAAAATTAACGCGATTAAAAAAATTCCAGCTTCATTTTTCCCAGCTTTCATGAGTGTGTCGTAAGCATATTTTTGTTGTCGATTCAACAGTGGAACATTTGTTTGAACTGATTCCCTTAAGGCATCGCACAATCAGTGCAACTGTTTTCCGATTTTAGATAAAAAGAAAAAAGTGGGCGTAAAATTAATAAAAATTAAAATTAGTCAAATCGATGGAGCCGTTTTCTGATTTTAGGTAAATCAAAAAGTGGGCGCAAAAGTGGGCGAGGCAAAATTTTCTTTCCGTAAAAACCTAAGTTGGACCTCGTAGGTTCTAACAAAATATTTTTAGCCACATATAACTGCCAAAATATTTTAGGTGAAGTACTGCTAGGGCGGCAATCATTGTTTTTCCTTTTTTCATATTAACCGTCAACCCATCGAACAAGCAGCGAAATCGTTGCTTCCAAACCCCAAAGCAACGCTTAACAGAATTTCTGGTGCCCATTTGTGCGGCATTATATTTGTTCTCCTTTTCATTCTGTGGTTTGGATAGTGGGATTAATAAATAGTAAGTCTGCAGCTTAAAGCCTGAGTCTCCCAACAAAATACCTATGAACTCTCCGCTTTCAAACTGCTGTTTGATAGTTGACAGCGAAAAACATAATTGTACCGTTATCTGATAAACGTGATGGGTGAAAACTGAGTTCATATTTAGCTAAAGCATGCCAAAAAAACATAAGAATCAATTAGAATGGTTAAATAACTTTTTAATGTCGACCAGTGTTTTTTTTTTGCTCGTTGCTCAATTGTATAGTTATTTGTATGGGGAATTAATTAGTCTTCTTAATAAAATGTTGAAAAAACAAAAAAAAAAAAAAAAAAAATAATAATAATAATATTCAACATTTTTTATTTTTCGAATTTATTCTATGAGTTAAATTTCAGTTATGTATTTTATAAAGCTTTTTTGTAATAGTCTTATTCCTTCAATTTTTCAGGAATGACTTTATACACTACCAGACTATTATAAAAAAATTGAAGGAATAAGACTATTACAAAAAAGCTTTATAAAATACATAACTGAAATTTAACTCATAGAATAAATTCGAAAAATAAAAAATGTTGAATATAATATAAAAAGTAACCTACGAAAGGAAATAATCCCCAGTTTCTATTCGTTAATAATAATAATGTTAATAACAATATTTGGCTAATGTCAAAACATTTCAATGCAAACGCACTAGATTCTGAAGAAGATATTAAATCAAATCTACAATATTTCGATACAACCAACATTTTCAATTACATTTGTAAATGGAAACTTGCAGTTACCAATTACAAGTACGTTTTTGGTACTTCGCTTTTCAATAGCCATTTGTATCATAAAATTTTGTGACAAATATATGCAGGTTAAGCCGATTCGTGTTTTTTTATATTAGTAATAACATGTACTTGAAGAACATGTAAAATCAATTAAAATGGATAATCATTCAAAAAAGCGATTTTCGATCTACCAAAAGGTTTAAGGATTGATGTTTGACTATTGACATCAGCAGTCGTCGATGGCTGCGAGTGTAAAACGGCAAATCCATTTGAGAAGATCGAGTGGTTGCGATCGAAACAAGTCATGGTAACCTGCCGGCCGCGGTTCGAATCCCGGCCACGGTCAAGAATAAAAGATTATCAATAACAATTTTAATTAATTTTCATGTTGTAAAATTCCTTTCTTCATAAAAATAATTTAATGAAAATTAAATTTAATGAACTTAAGCCTACTTAAAAATATTAAAAATTTGGATTAAAAACCATAAATAGTTCAACAAAATAACCACAATACTAATTATTAGTAATAAACTTTAAATGGCGAAAATTAATCTCTCATGGCCGTTTTCTCATTACACGATTATCTTTTTTCGCAATGAAAAACTGCACATTAAAGAAATTTTGTTTTCTCAATGTCTTATTTGCTTCTGTTCTGTCGCAAAGCTAACCAGCACCCATCTGCCAATTATTTATTTTCCTTTTATTTGCCGTACAGATAAATTCAATCAGCTGACTCCCAATTTTTACATGTAAATATTATGAGAGGTGCTGCTAATTCAAAACAATGTTTTTTGTCGGTACCCAGCAAAAACTTTACTTACAATCCTACTTTTAATGACTTCAAGAATTCATTACTTTGTAGCTTTATTCGCCACTTTTTGGATTATTAGTTATATATTAAATAATAACTTTATTATTATATCTTAAATATACAGAAAAATTTATATTTTCATTATGACAATAAAAATGTTATTATAGTCATAAAACATAGTTTTTTAATGCAAAAACTACACTGCACCGGTAGACTAGCTGGTAGAGAGCTAGTCTATGAGCACCGAGGTTGCGAGATCAAATCCCGCCAGAGACAGAAAAAAAAATAAAAAATAAAGTAAAATAGAATAGAATAGAATAAGAAAAAATAAAAATAAAATAATTAAAAAAAAAACAAAAAAAAAAATTAAAAAAAAATAAAAAAATTTTTACTTTATTGACTTTGTGTAACTATATATTTTTATAAAAATTTTAAGTATAAAAAAAACATATTATTTTTTAGATTATAATAGGCTAAATTATAAGGGATTACTTTTGGGACATCTCGAACAAAAATAAGTACTTCTTCTAGTAGAAAAATAAGTAGTCTGTTCGTCAAGTTCTCATTATTTTTCTGCTTATTTTGTAAGCAAAGTTTTTGCTGGGTATATTGAGAAACCAAAAATTGTTAACAGACATTGTATCGGTCTAATAAATTTATGTTGACATTTAGTAACAGACAGTTTGTCGGTACTTTGAGAAAATGGCCATTAGGCTATCTCCGGATCTTCGAATTCTAGCATATTTTTTTTAAGCAACATTCTTTAATTTATTTATGCTCGTTGTGTTGTTGGGATGTTTTCATTACTTATTCTTTCACAACGATCTATTGATATGATTTAGAACGCCACATATTTATATACTTGTATTCAGTGTTACCACCAGCAAAACTCAAAATTACACTTGAGATAAAGCAAAATTGCCCGATTTAATGGAAATTACAGCTGATATAAAAGTGAAGTTTTATTTAATAAAAAACATTTGCAAAGATACAAAATTACAACAAACTCATTAAAAGAAGAATTATATTAGTCGAACAGTTAACATTGTAATTGAAAATAAATTAAGATTAAAATAAATTACATTAAAGACTTAAAACAATTAATAAAACTTAAAATAAAACTACTAAAATAATGAGTTTAACTTCCACATTTGGTTGCATATATCTAGGGAAGGTTCAAAATGTCCATTGCCATAAAGGAATAGGTGTTTTTTAAGCCCGAAAGAGCTACCGAAGGTTAGCTGTCAAACGAATTGTCATGCTGCTCTCACTTTTTGCTCAGGCACATCATCATAGGTAGATAGATTCAAGCTTGAACAACGCTACCAAATTGTCCAAATCTACAGGCGACATCATGATTTAAATGATGCAACCTATTTTTTCAAAAATAAGTGCGATGTGTTGGCTTGGAGAAAACGTGCGATGTGACACCACTTGATTGTTTTACATAGGCCTGTAACGTCACTGGTTAATGCTGATTAACCAGCAACAATTGACGTCTTGTAGGTCGTGACATGCAGCCTGCAATGCTCAAAAAGAGGAACAAAATTCGACGTCTGCAATGCGTTTCATCAAGGACAGGCGCAGTCCTATTTGTTTAAAATCAGTTTCAAATAGTAATGCCGTGTATTAATCTGCGATTCAAATTCATTTGTTTTGTGTTTTCTGCCATTTTAAATTTCATGGTCTTAAAAAATACTATTTATACCATATTTAGTAAACAAAATGCCTGCAGGGTTTTATACAACTTTCCCCTTCGTAATTCAGTTTTACAATATACTTCAAACTAAAGCATTTGAAAGTTTCCCGACACAAACAATATTTATTATATGTTGGAATATTGGAAACATTTCTACCCCCAGGCTAGATTGTAGTTTGAATAACTTTTTTCAATAAACTTCGGGTTCTAAATCACTATGATAGTCATATTTATTCAAATCTAACAGTTCATATTGCGACATTTATTACCAAACTTTTTAAAATATATATTTAATGATTGAAGTCTTTTCCTTAAAATAAACCGAGACTTTGGTTCAGAAGACTGTTAATATTTCATCAACAATATATATAAAAAAAATGTCATCATTGAAATCGAATCTTGAATTTATTTGGGTATTTGAAGTAAGAATTTCAAATAACACCTGAATTACACCTAAGAGAAATTACCCACGCTCTACCCACGACAGTAAAAATTATACCAAATTCGGGTAATTACCCACAAAGTGGCAACACTGCTTGTACTACTCATTGCACCATTTGAAGTGCCCATAATCGTTGTAATTAGTACTTGTTTTTAGTGTTCGCATATTTATACATATGTTCAAATTTTTATAAGTTAAATTTTTTAGGAACCTATTTGGCTGTGACTACAATGCTTGAAAGTATTTAAAAAACATCAATAAAGTTCTCTTCATTGCTTGAGTGATAGGAACGATAGAGAATATTTGCGTTACTCAAAAGAAAAAAGAACTTCACGTGTACAACACGCACTGCCTCGGCCTCTAATATCGAAAAAATTCAAAGGCGCCAAAATAAACTTCTTCGAATAATGACAGCCGCTCCCTGGTATGTTAAAAACTCAAACATTCATAAGGAGCTCAATGTGCCATTAGTAAAAATTATGATAACAAAATATGCGGTAAAATATTTAAAAAGGCTTGAACAACACCCAAATCCACAAGCTCGAAATATCTTAAATCATGGCGGCCACACTCGCTTAAGAAGAAGAGACACTGCAGCACTTACCCAATTAGATGAGCGATAAACACCTAGATAAGTGAACAGAACCCGTGATGAAGAACATTTTTGTCTGGCAATGGCAGGACATAAATAAAGTATTAGGATAAGATTTGATTAATTATTGTTAGTTCATATTAAATATATGAAGATTCAATAAATAAATATTAAAAAAAAAAAAAAAAACGTGTACAACAAAAACTTATTGGATGCAGACCTCTAGTTCGTATGAGTTTTTTTCTATTTTTTTTTTTGTTTAATGTGCAATGTTTCAGATCTTTAGTACTTATATTAGTGGAAATAAACTTGTTAAGCCTCTTCTTAATTACAATATAAAATTTGCAAAGCCTAAAGGCCCAACCAGAATATGCATAAAGCAAATGTGCGAATACATGTAAAGCTATGGGCATGTTCATAAATGCATTTCTGCGCAGCATCAGTGATTTCAGCAAAGTAGATGTGGACCAAAAAATTGTCAAATACTCCACAAAATTATTACTTAAACAATATAAACAATTTATTTTATTGTTTTAGCGGCATTAAAAAAGTTTGCTTTTCTGATGCAGCGCAATGATGCATTTACGAACATACCTTATGTTCACATAATGTGTATTTGTCATGTGGATTGTCACTTTTTCATATGTTCAATTTGTACATATCGTCTTTACCCCTTCAAACAATATCATGTGTTATTTCTTTGTGTACAGTACATATGACACTTTTTTTTTATTTAGAACGAGTTCTATTTTCAAGTGACAAAGCATCTGACAGATGTTTTTTTTTAAATTTGTTTGTGGCGGCAAAATATAATTGAATTTTTTTTATATATAAACTATATGTAATAGTAAATAAATAATACAAAAGATAAAAAATACACAAATTTCCCTGTGGGAAGTCAAACACATTTTTAAGTAACTTCAAACTGGTTTTTTTATAACTACATCTAGTTGATTAAGTGACTTTTTTCCTTGTCGACGACTCATTATTTTAACTTAGGCATGTCATAGGCTATAGTCAATTTGTTATCTCTGCATGACTTTTTAATTGACTACTAACTACTTATTTTTCAACCAATTTGTAGTTAATTAATAGTAAAGTCGGCTTATAATAAATTATTTAAATTTTAAAAAATTTTTGTCAAAAATATATATGTACATATAAACATAAATTTTTATATATTTTATATAAAAATAATTATTTAAGAAGATTTTGCATCAAATTACTTTGAGTGATTATGTATAATAGTGCTGAAATAAATACGCTACATAATTTCTTGTACAAAAACAGATTTGTGTTGCTTTAATTTTTAATTATTTTCAATTATTATTATTATTTTGTGTTTATATATATATATTTTTTTTTTCATTTGATGCCATGTTTTACTTATTTGTGTTTTACGTGTGCCTCTATGCAATATGTTTGGTTGATATCTGCATGGGACTTAAACCAATTTGTAGTCAATTGAAAAATAGTTAATTTATAGTTATTGTTTTTTGCAACTGACTATTTTATTTAGTACAGAGTTATTATTGAAAAAGGTAAGTATGTTTTCTTTTTTATATTTTTGATAGGTAACACTGACATATTGCCATTGGATTTTTCGAACAAATACCTTCAAATGCTAAACAAATCCGATTTTTCCCTACACATTGAAAAAATTTCCCCTACAAAAATCCCTACGCATTATTATAAAACAATAGTTATAAAAAATAATTTTTATTCGAATATGTACATATATTAAAGCTTTGATAAAAAATAAGTACAAAACTTAAAAAAAAACAAGTAAGAGTGCTATATTCGGCTTTGCCGAATCTTATGTAAATAAACAGAGTGTTAAATCAATACCGCTCTTTACATATAAATAATTCAACTGTGTGCAACGTCCACTTGTTCACTCCCGCCCACATTGTATCTTATTTGAAAACTTTGGCTCTTGCCTGGATGTTGTGAATTGATAACCAAAATGCTTGTACCTAATTTGGCAACTTTGGTTCCTGCCGTTCTCCAGATATACACACATAAAAATAAAATGAAAAAAGCAACAACAGCAAGGGATTTTTGGATAAAATTAGAGGCAGTCGTGGTTTTTTGCTCATATTTTGGCCATTTGTCCCGATCAGACCAATCAGGCTGAATTTCAATAGCAAACAATTCCGGACTATGTGTGATATATATAAACATATATATAAATACCAAGTCCCCATCACATCTGGGGTCTTCGGAAACTCCATTTCAACGAACAGGCAAAATTCAATTAAATCTTCAAAATTGAATGATATCTTAACATATACATATATATTAGTGTCGCAAACTTTTAAAACCACAAACAACTTTGAAAATATATTTTTAAGCGATTTTAGGGAAATATTTTTAAGTGATTTTAGGGAAAGATACATTTTTCATCCGTTTTGGACAAGAAAATATCACTAAAAAACGGTTTTTCTGCATTTATTTCATAAATAATGCGATATGACGAAAAATCCCTACATTTTGGAGATTATAAAATATCTGTCCGATTTTCCCTCCGCTTCTATTTTAGTATCAAAAATACATATATGTAGGGATTTTCCCCTACTTCTGGCAACACTGGGTTATGTCAAATGTGCGTTACATACCAATTTGTGAACATGTAAATTATAAACCTTATGTAAAACTCAAATTTTGACATACACATGAAATCACATGTGGTTAGAAAAGTGCATTTCACATGACAGATACACATAATGTGAATATAGCTTAAATCATATGTGTCAAGCCATATTGAACATAAGGAATTTTTTTGTTAAATTTTATGAAACTTACGTTTGCTTAAGCAAAGTCCGAAACTGATCGCAAATTCTTTACGTAATCTAATGTTTTTGTAAACGAATTTGAGAGCCTTTTCGTTATTTTTGACAGTAGCTGAAGCTTGTTTATGCACATTCTGGTTGGGCCTCAAGTCTGATCGGACAACTTCTTAAGGGTAATTTACACTTTCACACAAGTCTTACGTATTTTAATGATAAGTTTCATGATAAGTTGTTTTTGTTTTTTCAACATTTTCAAACAATAATTAAATCAGGGAAACATTTTCTTCAAAATACTTAAGACCTGTTTGATAGTTTAAAATGGCCTTTATTTATTAATGCAGGCGGAATTAAGTAATAATTGCAAGCAAGTAATTATCAAACCTTTACTGGAATATTAATGACATTAACTGAGGAAGTTCGTTTTAAAACTTAACTATTCTACTTTTTGTGTTTTTGCACAATTTGAGAAAATAATTTTTTAGGAATGTAATTTTGAACTTTATTCTTTTTTTTCTAGTGTAATTGTAGAGTTCTGGCCCAATTTTATTGACGCAGAGTTTTCATTTTAAGTTACAAAAAAAAAGGAAAAAAATCAGTTCTGTCTGTGGGGAAACCAGGAAAATTTGGCCAATCAAAGATGAGAAATGGACTCGGCGGGCATTAAAGCTGTCCACCCATCACCTCAGAAACCTTATTGCGGTATAACTGGTCACTGGCCCCGTAATTGCGCTATAACTGGCTAGGGCTCCCTTACAATGGCATATGTTGAAGTCACTGTGCGGCATTCAGTAATCTAAGACTTGCACGGTTGGGTCAAAGAACCCTTGGGTACAAAACTTATCTCTCTGATATTGATTTGTACAGGATCCACTCCTTCATTGAAATAACGGGTGGCTGAGTACGAATATTAGAACCGAGGTAACACCTCCCTTGGGAGACAGTGAAACATGGTAAAAAAAACGTGAACTAATTAATAGAGCCCCTTGAGCTGAGCTTGATTACAGCTGCAATGGAACCTAACCTAAATAAATGTTTTTAAATATCGTCGGCTTAATATGCAAACCTGCTTAATCCACTTTTTAGGTAAATTGAGATTTTGATACCGAGTGGTAGAGAAAGATACGCCTCGTCGACCAGCATGTAATTTTTCTTAAATTTGAGTCTTGAAGTGTGTTAAACCAACAATATTTTTGGTTTTACTCTCAAGCTCCACATATAAAATATAAAAAGTTGTTTGTCTCCCCTGAAAAACTTACTTAAAGGGAGTAACCAGGTTTGCATATTAAGCCGATGATATATTTAAACAAAATCCTAATCGATTTAATATTGAGTTGGTATTGGCACAAAAGTTAAGAGATTTGAAATGAGATTAGAGTCAATCCTTTTAATTCAAGTATTTGCATAAACATTTACTCTCATGTGGTAAATATTTACGTGCATTTGTGTTCATTTATAAAGTGGTGCAACAACCACATGACCTCAGAATAGAAAGAACTACAAGCCATTGACATTTAAATTTGTACGTGTCCATCAAACAAGGTGCAACCAATAGCAGGCAAAAAGCCAAAATCTGTATTTGTAAAACACTTGTAGATAGAAATAGAATTCCATTCGTAAATGTGTTTGTAATTTGGCATTAAAGCCTTGAATGTGAAGAAATTTATTTTTCAGGCAAATTTCTACAGTCTTAACAAATTGTACACTACCATTTAATAAGATCTTTCCACATTTGATTAATGGAATTTAATATTGAAATTTTTTTTTTTAATTGTAATTTAGAATTTTAGAATATCTCCTGAATATCGAATTAAACATCCATAATAATAAAACCTCGTTTTGTTTTAATTGATTTACTTTTCTTAGGCACTGTTATTATATGTATTTGTGAGGTTTATTGAACACAAATACGATGAGTCTGCATTTGAGTAAGTGAATTTAACCTGGCCTTACAGGTACACATTCTTACATGATACTTTTAAAATTCAATATTCAGATTGGTTTTTTTTTTATCTTTTTTATTTTATTTATTCTTATTCTAAATCGTTTTTATTTTTAAGTGCTCCAGCATTCAAGCATGTGTTCTATTAAAGTACTTTCATATTTTCTAGATAAAGTAGAGATTCTCAACTTTATTTTATAAGTTACAGAATTTTCTGTTTTTAGCGTTAATGTTTAATTATATTAGCAGTTTTTGAAATTATTATATTTATAAAAGATGATACTTACAACACTTACAAATTATAAAATTATTCACACGCATTAGTTAGTAAAAGCTTTAGAATCTCTGTTGAAACGTAAATATGTTTATAATATTAGACACATTTATGTAAATTAACTAAATTTCCATATATTGAAAACTTTTAACAGTTGTGTTTAAAGATGGTTCAAGCTTTAATGATTAATTCACATTTACGAGAAAACTATAAAATTGATTATTTTCCAAGAACAATTCCACTTTTTTTAAAAGAAAACATGTTGTGCAGTCAGTATGTTCACACAGCTAAATGACATAAACGTTTTTGACTCTTTTATTCATTTAACACCAGTTTATAAAACTTGAGCTGGTATCTTTAAGTTAAGGAAACAAATGAACATGTTTTACATAAGACATATTTGTATACTAGGGAGATCGATCGAATAGTATTCGACCGGTTTAAACCGGTTTTTTTAGTTTTGCCCAAGTCGAATATCTTAAAATGTCTATTTTTCGAATATCGAATAAACCGGTTATTTTGGTAAAATAAACCGGTTATTTTTGTAATGCGTAATTTATATACGTTTTCCTTACTTTTGTTTTAAATGTACCCGTAAATAAAGTATTTTTTTTAGTTGAATATTAGGCAAACTTAAACTTTTTATGAAGAACTTCAAAACAAAATTTAACAAAAGTAGTGTTTTTCATACGGGAATTCCCGGGACCAAAATCCGGGGATCCCGCACATCCCGCACATTTTTCGGGAAATAAATCCCGGGAAATTTGTGCGGGAATTCCCGGGATTTTTTTTAATATAATTATGGCACCTTAGCCATTAGGCAAAAAGGTCTTAGAGCAAAAAAACTCATTTTGAGTTTTTTATTGGCTTTAAATCAATCTTTTTAATTCTCTTTTGTTTGGTTTAAATCTCTTTATTCTACCTCAACTCCTTCTAATCGTTATCATCTGCTCTTAGGAAAAAAGTCAATGCAATACACCAAATAAATATTTTTCAATATAACATAACGAAAAACTTCAGTTTTTGACTTAAGACAGTTTTGCCAAACGCCAAAGAGATGTCAATTCATAACCGATCAGAAAGGCAATGTTTAATGTTTAATGCTCTGAAATTCCGAAAGAAGAAGAGTAAAAATGTATAGAGTTTTTAATTTGTTCAAAAACCCAGATTTATTTTATAAAAACGAAAAAATGTTGTACCCACTTGCATTTGAACAAAAGAATTTTCGGATTAGATTATGTAAGAAATTATGACAAAAGTTATTAAAAAAGAAAAAGCTTATTCGATTCGAAGCAAATAATTTTTTTAAAAAAAGAATTACAAGTTTTAAAAAAAGTGCTAAGAAAACTGAAAGTGCTGGAGGTTATATAATGCTCCTTCGACTATAAAGCCTAACATCCGTAGAAGGGAAACGTGTTTTCTCATTGAAATCTAATTGATAAAAATTAGAAATAGGCTTTTAAACGATTCTGTAAATGCTTATTGTGAACTAAAATCCTATTTTCAAAGAAGTAATTTGTTTAAATAATTTAACTATTTTGGTTTTATATAAATGCAAATGAATTAATTATGCGGCAATAAGTGCTTAAGGCCAGTTTTCACAACTTGCCGATAGCTAAAGGTAGGATTTTATCGGCCGAATAAAAAGTTTTCCATTATTACAATTTTACTTTAACCTACCAGGAGCTTAATCACGTTCGAGGTGCTTAAACGCGTTTTAAAACCCAAGTGTGAACATTGTATAATTTTAACCAAAAATCAAGTGTTGTTTTTTTTATTGTTAGTATATCTGGGAACGGCAGGAGCCAAAGTTTCCAAATTAGCTACAAAGCTGATTTATTGGTAGCTCCAAAATGGACCATATTTCTCATATAAACCCACTCTCCAAAATCGCTGAAAAACGAAAGTTTAACAAAAATAATTTGAAATTATTTTGATATATTTCTTTAAAACAGAAAGAACCGGAAAGTTTATAAATTTTTCCCGCTTTCGTGGAAACTAAAAAAATCACAGAGTTAAAAACCCTTAATATCATCATCTTTTTGTCTGTTTTACAAAAACAATTTTGCTCTTCATGTCAGTGTTCTGTTGAAGATGTATCCATCTTGTTTGAATTCAACTCGCATACCTTCCGTCATTATACCGGATATGATGATACGACATGTTGAATATGTGTTGAAACATTTCTAATGTGCAAATACAGTTTTTAGTGTTTTTCTTTTATTCCTTTGATGTTTGATCATTCTTTTTTTTCTTATATTTGTGTTACTTTAAGGAAGACAGCCAAACGCTGTTATACAGGAGTGTTTGTAATGTTGGCATGGGTAACCACGTTGGCAGTGGGAAAGTAAAATTTTATTTACACTGTCCTTTATTTATAATTTTTAATTCTAATAATAGCAACAGTGCAACAGTATAAAGTCAGAAATAAATGCCATTGCAACATGCTAAAAAGTTTTTGTCTATTTAAGAAGTTTTATTTTCTATATAGTTTTATTTTCTATTGTTATTGTTCTGAATGGAAAATAAAGACCAAAAAAATAATTTTCATTTTATCAGTTACTTTACTCACTAATTTTCTCAGTGAAAAATTATAATTAAAATACAACTTTTATTTTTTTCGTAAAAAAATATAAAAAAAAACAAACAAAAACAAATGTACTTGGGAATTCAAAATAAATACCGTGGCTTTAAAACTGTTTTTTTACGGAAAGGGTAAAACTGAAAAATTCTGATGATGAGAATGTGGCTGTTCTCGAAAAATGTAAATTCGGCGCGAGTTCAAGCCCTGGTTCAGTCAAGAAAAATTATCAATAACATTTAAAAACCATAAAAAAATTGATTAACCCCAAGCAACTAAAAATAAAACTTTGAAATAACTTTTATTTTCTTACCAAAAAATAAACAATAAATAAAATAATTTTTAAAATATAACTTAAAACATTTACAGTGCCTTCTTAAAATATTTAAGCTCTTAAAATATGTATTAAAATCAGGGACCGTAACGTTTATAAGTTTTAAGGCCCAACCAGAATGTGAATAACGTGACTTAAGCAACTGAGCAAATACGTGTAAATCATATGTGTAAAACCATATTGAGCTTAAGGAAACTTTATGTTAAGTTTTATAAAACTGTCATTTGCTTAAGCGAGGTGCGAAACTATTCGCTCATTCTGTACGGAATCAATGTTTTTTTATTTTCTTTTTGTTATTTTAAATGCATTTAAGAGTCTTTTTGTTTTCTTTTTTACAGTAGCTTAAGTTTGTTTATGCACATTCTGGTTGGGCCTTTAAGCTTCGTTCACAATCAGAGAAACAATTTCGTTTTTGTACCCTCCACCACAATTAGTTGTGAAGAGGGTATACTAAGTTTATCATTCCGTGTGAAACTTTTTTATTATTCATCTCAGACCCCATAAAGTATATATATTCTGGCTGCTTGAGTAATTCTAAGTCGATTTAGCCATGTCCGTCTGTCTGTCCGTCTGTCCGTCTGTTGAAAACACGCTCACTTTCGAAAAACTCAAAAGAAATAAACAAACTAGGTGTCAAATTGCTTGTAGTTATCCTAAGCAGTTTGGGATTGAATTTCAGCAAAATCGGTTCAGTAGGACCAGAGCTATGAATCAAAATGTGGAACCACCACCTTCAAAAACTTGATAATTTTGTTACAAAAACTAACATAAATGATGCAAAAATGCACGGAATGACATAAGATTTTGCACAAGTCCGTTTTATTCGACTAGAAATGACACTGTAAAATTTCGCGAAGGTCGGTCCATAATTTACCCTAAGCCCCATATAAACACTACTCCCGGAAAACAGTTTAGTACGCCTAAAACCGTAAAAAATAATGCAATCATAACAAATTTTGGCTCGTCACAATTTTATAGGACTATAAATGATACTGTGAAATTTCGTGAAGATCGGTACATAATTTACCCTAGGCCCCATATATGCCCTACTCCCGGAAAACAGTTTAGTCTCCTAAAACCATAATTAATAACAAATCGTCACAGTTTAAGATAATAATAATAAAAAGACATCAAACAGATATTACTCCTTAAACATTCGAGCTGTCGGTGGAGGGTATCAAAGATTCGGCGCAGCCGAATATAGCACTCTAACTTGTTATTATTATTATCTTAAACTGTGACGATTTGTTATTTATTTCTTTTGAGTTTTTCGAAAGTGAGCGTGTTTTCAACAGACGGACAGACGGACAGACAGACGGACATGGCTAAATCGACTTAGAATTACTCAAGCAGCCAGAATATATATACTTTATGGGGTCTGAGATGAATAATAAAAAATTTCACACGGAATGACAAACTTAGTATACCCTCTTCACAGCTAATTGTGGTGGAGGGTATAAAAAGACATCATACAGATATTACTCCTTAAACATTCGAACTGTCGGTGGAGGGTATCAAAGATTCGGCACAGCCGAATATAGCACTCTAACTTGTTTCTTCTATCTTTTTTCTTCCTAAAATATTTCATATATTTTCCTTTCATTTTTAAAACAAAAATGTAACTAAATTTTTTTTAAAAATGTAACTTGAGTTGAGTCAACTAGAACTTCAGCAACAATTTTTATGAAATTGTTTCTGACGCTTAAAATAATTTTATTTAGTTTTGAATGAACATTTCAACAAAATGTTGTAAAAAATAATAATAAACGCTAAAAGTTGCAAACGGGTTCTTAACGCAAAATGTGTGTGGTTGTAAAAGAAATTGTTGCGCTATTATGAACACCAAGTGAAAATGTTTTTTTGATTGTGAACGAAGCTTTATTTTACAAAAGTTTAATCATTATTTCTTGAATTTTATTTTTCGCTTAGAAAATAGAAGTTATTTCTTGATTTTTACTTATTTTGCTGAAGAAAAAAATTATTTTTGAGTTTAATTTATTCCTCAGAAAATAAAAATTATTTTTGAGTTTTATTATTTGCTAAAAAAATAAAAATTAACCGATTTAGAGGCTAATTTGTCACCAGAAGCCGTGCAAAACTCTTGTTTATTAAATTAAATTAATTTTTTTTAATATTTTATTAAATTTAAAAATGATTTATTTTCCAAGCTTAAAATAAAATTTAAAAAAACAACAATAGTATGAAATGGGAATTTAGCACATTTAAACGAAACCTTGTTAATTAATTTTTTGAATCCCAAGAAAAACTTTGATAACTTTTATTTCTATTTAATCGTTTTGCTTTTAAAAGATATCCTTTAATTGACAGTGAAGTAAATAGCACGAATCTCAGGCCAGCCGCCTGGGTTCGAATCTCAGGTCAGTCAAGAAAGAAAAATTATCAATAACAATTTTAATTAATTTTCATGTTGTAAAATTCCTTTCTTAATAAAAATAATTTAATGAAAAATTAAATTTGATGAACTTTAGCCTGATTAAAAATATTAAAATTTGGATTGAAACCATAAATAGTTCGACAAAATAACCACAATACTAATTATTATTAACTTTTTATTTAACTGGGTTTTTTAGCTGTCCTATTTGTGGTCTGGCCAGACCAAGAGGAGAACTTAGGGTAAAAAGTTACCGAGAATCCTGGGGTTAAGCTATATTTTCAGAATCTGGTAAGTTTAGTCATGGGTGAAAAATCGTGTCGTACAGTGTAATATATTAATTTTGGGCGCCACTTAAATACTTATTAAATTGAAAAGAGACAACTGTTATTAAGTCAGCGCCTCTACTAAAGGAAAAAAGCCTTTGGCTCATTCAATATTAATTGCAGCGTTTGTAATGTGTGTGTTGGGTTAAAACATTTTTAATTTTTTAATTAAACAAAATTTTGATGTTCACTGGAAAATTGATATTTGCAAGTTATTCTTTTTTTTAAGATAATTTCATAAATAATAATTGAAACTTTTCAGTGTATTTATCAAAAATAAAAATTTGAAATTTAGCACGTCATAGACAAATCTTATAAATAATAAATTTTGTATTTCCAAAAATAACTTTGATAACAATTCAAAATGTTTTGACGCTGATATCAAAAAGGATTTTATGAAACTGTCAAAGTCAAATATGTATGTATCAATAGAATATACTTTAATATAAAAAGGTAAAAAAAATAAATTTTTTATTGATTTTTAAATCCACACCACAATAGTGGAGAGGGTATTATGCGTTTGTGCTGATGTTTGAAACACTTTAAAATATTGGTCCCAGACCCAACTTTAAGTATACCGATCGACTCATAATCACTTTCTTAGCCGATCTAACGATGTCCGTCCGGCTGGCTGCCCGGCTTGCTGTCTATGTTAATCTTGTGCGCAAAGTAGAGGCCGCAATTTTGGAGATAATTTGATTGTACTCAGTTTTTTATTGGCACAAGGACCAAGCCTATTGAAAATGGGGCCAATCAGTCCATAATTTCGCATACTACTCGAAATATAGCTTTTAATGCCGTATCTTCCTTATAATTGGTATTAATTTTAAAAATAAAAATAGAGGACACAAAGAAAACAAGTAAAAAATTTATTTTACTTTAAAATTTTTTATACCCATTAGTCCTAGACCCACCTTTAAGTGTACCGATCGATTTAGAATCACTTTCTTAGTCGAACTAACGATGTCCGTCCGGCTGGCTGGCTGTCCATGTAACAATGTGCGCATGGTACATACGCAATTTTGGAGATAAGATTTGGGACATAGGTTCTTATTGGCACAGGGACCAGGCCTATTGAAAATGGTCCGAATCGTAGGACCACGAGGGAAGATAGGGGGAAATTTTTGCCTCTCAGAAACTATGAAACCTTTTTTAATGAAATTTAAATCATAGATAGAAATATATTAATATGAACACATATGCTATGCAATTTTTTAAAAATAGGACCACAAGGGGAGTTAGGGAGCAATTTCTGCTTCTCACAAACATAGATAAATCCATTTTAATATGGACACTAGCGTGGCCGTTAGTTGTATGGAGAACTTTTTTTTTTGATTTCTTATACTCTCCCCCTCCAAATCGGTTCAGTTTTATGTAAAAAAAAATACAAAAAAATTTCGTAGCGATAAGTTGTGTTTTAGGGAGGGCGTCCGCCCCTCAAAGTTTGCCATCAAGCCATTTATTCAAATGTAATTTGTTTGCGTATGACTATCTTCTAAAAACAACATTTTACAAGAATATGATATATGGCAATATTTTAGCTTCTAGTCAACAACATAAGCCTCTAAGAAAGTTTTTTGCTAAAATCAATATTTTAGAAAATAATTAAGAAAATAAAAACAAAATACCAAACATTTTATATACGTTTTATATATATAAAAGGGGGATTTAATGTCAAGTGACACAATTTTGAAATCGATGTCTTCCGATTTGGATGAAATTTACACCAAGGTTAGTCCTATTAGATAGTAGCTTACACACAAATTTTCAACAAGATCGGTCAAAATGTTTCAGAGGTAGAGGGGGTCAAAGTTTGCCATACAGGTGTTCTTTCTCATCCATGTAATTTATTACCTATTGGTGTTAGCAAAATTTGTCCCAAGTAGCTTAGATAGCTATTTAATCAATCTTTTTTAAAAATATTTTTTTGTTTTTTTTAAAAAATTTTTTAATTTTTTTTTTTAAATTTAAAACTTTTTTTTTTATTTTTTTTAGCCAAGTGTGAAATTTAAAAAAAAAAAATTTAAAAAATTTTTTAAAAAAACAAAAACAATTTTTTTAAAAAGTTTGATCAAAAAGCTATCTAAGCTACTTGGGACAAATTTTGCTTACACCAATAGGTAATAAGTTACATGGATGAGAAAGAACACCTGTATGGCCAAAATGTCAAACTTTGACCCCCTCTAACTCAGAAAATTTTTGACCGATCTTGTTGAAAATTTGTGTCTAAGCTACTATCTAAGAGTATTAAAATTGGTGTAAATTTCATTTAAATCGAAAGACATCCATTTCAAAATTGGGTCACTTGACATTAAATCCCCCTTTTATATATATAAAACGTATATAAAATGTTTGGTATTTTGTTTTTATTTTCTTAATTATTTTCTAAAATATTGATTTAAGCAAAAAACTTTCTTAGAGGCTTATGTTGTTGACTAGAAGAGCTAAAATATTGCCATATATCATATTCTTGTAAAATGTTGTTTTTAGAAGATGTCATACGCAAACAAATTACATTTGAATAAATGGCTTGATGGCAAACTTTGAGGGACGGACGCCCCCCCTAAAACACAACTTATCGCTACGAAATTTTTTTGTATTTTTTTTACATAAAACTGAACCGATTTAGGGGGGGAGAATATAAGAAATCAAAATAAAAAAAATAACGGCCACCCTAATGGACACATAAGCATGATGTGTTTTAAAATACTGTGGTGTAGGGTATCGTATGGTCGAGCTTGACCGACTATACTTTCTTACTTCTTTACATATTTTACAGACAAATTTACATTCATATATTTGTATATGTAAAGTAAATTAAAAAAATAACATATATAAAAACTTATATTTCAGTAAAAATAGTTAAAAAATAACGAAACTTAAAAATTCATTGCACTAAATTAAAAATTTCATACTGCATGTGTTCAGAGAGAGTTCAGTAGGAGTGTGGACAGAACAAGTACGGCACGAAATTTTCCATGCGATTTGACAGAAAAACCGGTGGTCGCCGTGAAATAAAATTTATTTTAATTTATAAAAATAAAACCAAATATTGATCATGCTTTTAAAAATAAAGATGACAAATAATGAAAATAGATGACAAAAAGAGGACTCAATTTTATAGATGACAGCCAGTTAAAATAGATGATTGTCCTCTTAAAAAAGGTACGTATGGTCACCTTATATTTACATAAAAATTATAAAAATGTTGCGCTGCTAGGCCTAAAATTAAGCATAGGTCCCCCTCTCATAAAATCTCATATAGATGAAGATACTAAATAATATTCGGCACAAAAAACTTTTATATGAATCTTTACCTCATAACATAATTTTTTTAGGAGGGTCCATGATTGCCCATGGGTCCAAAATAGGGTACGCTCGCAAAAGTTGTTGTTATATACTGTGGCGTAAGTTATCATATGGTCGGGCTTAACGATAAATTTATATCGACTTCTTATCAAGATCATCGGGCAACCCTGTGTGACAATATATATACACTTCCAAAATGATTCAGCGTCGTGAAAACAAAAAAAAAAAAATTGTTACTTTGGTACCTTCTCTATTTGTGGCCGAGAGCAGTTCAACCAGAACGCACGATTAAACAAAAAGTTTTCAGAGAATTATCTTAATATATTTTAATATTTGACAATTATGTGTGAAACAAAATATCGGCAAATGCTCGCCATGGCTTCGGTGGCATACCTCTATCCGACGGTCCATATTCTCAAAGACTCTGAGACATAATTGAGATTCAATGTCATAAATGTGCCGAATTATCGCATCCTTCAGCTCTTGGCTTATTGACGTACACTTTATCTCTTAAATATCCCCAAAGAAAGAAGTCCAACGCTTTCAAATCTCATGATCGTGGCGGCCAATTAACCTCGGTACGACTTAAGATAACACCATTAAAATTCTCGCGCAAAAGGGCCATTGTTTCGTTGGCTGTGTGGCAAGTGGCACCATCATCTTGCGATAGCGAACACCATTCACCTCATTTTCCGACCTAATTTTCGAAGAAGTACGATCTGATGACGCATAACGAACTGGGCGAGCATGCACAAGTTTTTCCACATTTCCTATAGACCCGGTTTGCTGAAATTTGCGCACAATTCTCTTGATTTTGGTCACATTTGGGTGATTATGCTGACCAAAATCAAAATCACGAAGTGCACGAAATGCATTTTGATTTGAACGCTCATTTTCGTAAAAGGCTTCCACAATCTTAAAGCTCTGCTCAATTGTGCACCTCTTCATGGTTGATTTTGTCAAATTCTGAAACAAAGAAATGTCAAATTATGTTGGGCGAAAAACTTGACGTTAAGGTGTGAATCACAATTAACATGGTGCCTTATGGTTGGACCACCCATTATATACTTAGACATCACTTGCTTTCAGGGCTGCCAGATAAATTTGTGAAGAAATCGTCAATTTCCTGAGAAAAAATAATAAAATCGTCTTTTTCGTTTTGAAAAATCGTCAAAAAAATCGGACAACTTAAAAATAAATTTTTTTTTAAAACAACTTTTGTTCGATTTTTGTAAAAAAAACATTCAAACAAAAACCTTGTTACTTCATACCAAGCTAGCATTTTCAATCGTGTAAGAGTTACTGGGAGTCTCATGACGAGCGTCTTTGATCGTCGATGACTGCATTTTTTAGTCGTAGAAAATTGCTCACGCAGGAAAAACTGTAACACGACTGAGATTCTTCCATAGCACAGCGAAAGACGCTTCATCAATCGTTTAAGACGTGGGTAAAGATTATTTAACGAGTCCTTATGTTAAGAATCGTATGAGACTAATGTAGAATTATCTTACTACCCGTGAAATGTTGACCGTATAATTGTTAAAAATATGATTTGTACAGAGAGTCGTTCAGGTTTCATTTTATGATGGTTTGACGAAAGATAAATAAAGTGAAACATTGTTGTTTTTGTACTCTGAAAATAATCATTAAATATTTTCTTAAGACTTGCATATTATGGCCGTACCTAAACAAAAGCGGCACGCATTTTCTAGTTTTTGAATAGAGCGGCCTCAACGCTTTGCAATTTAGCTATTTTTTGGTCAATCTAGCGTTTTATCTCTATTTTAACTTATAATTTGTGGGTTTTATTAAACAAGAAAGCTATCACTACTGTTCGTGACACAACGTTGACGCCCTTGCTTTGGTATGGCATATCAGCGTAAAAGCTAAGCGAAAGAAAACGTTTCGCCTTCCGCTCTTTTTAAGGTATGGCTGTTAAACATTCCAAGATTAAAAAACGAACGTATCAGAAAATGTGATGTTTTATTCAGAATTTGGAGGCTGAAAAAAATCGTCACTTTTTAGAAAAAACTCGGCAAATCGGCACTTTGCTAATTCCGGAACAAAAAGTCGTCAAAATGACGATAAATCGTCAAATCTGGCAGCCCTGCTTGCTTTTCATATCAACAGTTGAATGTCGGTTTCAAGAGTGTCGAGTGTTGAAAAGTTAAACGTGATAACACTTACGTTTAACTTTTCAACACTCGACACTCTTGAAACCGGCATTCAACTGTTGATATGAAAAGCAAGTGATGTCTAAGTATATAATGGGCATGTAGCGACCCGCAACATTTTACTTTTATAAAATCTAATGATTTGCTGGGTTGCGTAATGTATTTTTGGAAATATATTCGTATTTATAAAAATACAAAAATTCCGCTTACATTAACTTTGATAAAGGCTAACACATTTCGCTCTAGGAATTTCAAAGTTTTTATATTTTGATGAATTTGTTTTAAACAACGACAAACTCGTAATATCAACAAACCCGTAAATAATACTCTCATACTAGCATGAACATGTATAATATAAATGCAAGTGAATATTTAAAAAATCAAATTTGCTAAAATATGTGTGTTTTTTTATAATGAACTCGTATTTTTATACCCTTCACCGAAGGTAAAAAGGTATATATAACTTTGTCATTCCGTTTGTAATTTCTACAATATTGATATAAAGTATATATATTCTGGGTCCTTATGAAAAGCGAAGTTCAAATCCGGTTGTCCGTCTGTCTGTTGAAATGGGTTTTCCGAAGCCACCAGATATGATGGGGGCTTGGTTGGGGTATCTTTATGTCAGGTATTCTTATTATAATATTTGAAATTCAGCCAGATCGGTCCAAAAATGGCTGAGATATGAGCAAAAACCACGACTACCTCTAATTTTTTCCAAAAATCCCTTGTTCTTGTTGTATTTTTATAACTCTTTTCCAAATTACATACAAAGTTTGTATTACAAACATTTAGGTTATCAATACACACCATCCCACAAAATGTGGGCGGGGCTGGAAAAGTGGGCGTGATACCTCCCGTACAAAAAATATCAAAAAAATAATGAAAACCTGGATTTTTGAACTGTTATATGGCCTATGGTTACACCTTATATATCAAAAGATCGGAAATCTTTAGGAGAAAGTATTTTCAGAAAATTTCGGAAAAATCGAAAGTTATGGTTATTTTTTTAAATACGCTTTATCGGGAACCATAGATCTTCCAGAGTGCACCTTTAATAGTTAATTAATGGAAAATTTCTTCTTAAACGCGTCGGTACATAAATCTGTCAAATCGGTTAAAAAAGGCCTGAGTTATAGCCGAAATACTGAATTCCCAAAAATTACTCTTCTTATACCCTTCACCACAGGTGGAAAAGGGTATATATAAGTTTGTCATTCCGTTCGTAATTTCTACAATATTGATCTTAGATCCTATAAAGTATATATATTCTGGGTCCTTATTTGGATTTAACGATGTCCGTCCGTCTGTCCGTCTTAAGTTTGATATGTGTTTTCTGGAGACTCCAGACATGATAGCGGCTAGGTTGTTTTACATTTATGTCACATATAGTCCACCATATCTTGCTATTGAAATTCAGCAAGATCGGTCCACAAATGGCTGAGATATGAGTAAAAAACCACGACTGCCTCAAATTTTTTCCTTTAAAGGTCCAATTAGACGTGACATTACCAAACCATAAAATACTCCTAAAATGGGCTAGAAAAACATCAACATTTTTGTAAAAACCTAAATTTTAGGGCTGTCATGTGACCTATGGATACGACTTTTATATCAAAACATCGGCAATTTTTAGTAGTAAAAAATACGGAAATATCGGTTCAGATACAAGAAAGTAATGCCCAAAATTAAAATGTTTACCCACTTTCGGGAGCCATAGATCTGCCCGCTTTATAACTCAAGTAAATGGTACGTTTCTTCTAAAACACGTCGGTATATAAATCTTTAAAATCGGTTAAAAAATGGCTGAGTTATAACCGAAATACTGAATTCCTAAAAATGGGCGTGGCACAAAATAAATTTATTTATATCTTAAGAATGGTGTTTACATAACTTTTTGTTCTTATTGCACCATGGTGAAGGGTATATAAGATTCGGCATAGCCGAATATAGCACTCGTACTTGTTTATAATGAACTCGTATAGCCTTTAGGAGGAATTTACGAGTAATAACACTTTAAATTAGCGAATTTTTAAAACGAAACTTTATATTAAAGCAATTTACTTTTTATACCCTTTAGCGATGGTGGAAAAAGTATTTAGTAGTTTGTCATTCGATTTATAGTTTGGAAAATATATCTGCAGCTAAATTCCAAATCATACTATGTCGACTTAGCATATTTTAAATTTTAATAACATTTTTGAATTAAGTATTATTCACCTTAAGTTCTTAAACATTTTTGTGTGTTGATCGGATAATCCAATCCAAGTTATGCACAAAAAGGTCTTTAGCATACAACTTAACTTTAGGAGCTTCTCCTGCAATTTTTACATTTCGACTTAGATTGTTTATGAATTGAGCTATCGATTTGTAGATCTCAGAAAACATAAAGCCTATTAAATCTGAATTCTTATAGAAGAGAATAAATATCTCGGTATACATCTTGATCGATGTTTAACATGGAAATGCCATATATATTCTAAACTAAGATAAAACTTTAAGCAATTCAACAAAAAATTTTCTTATTGGAAGAAATACTATTCATTGTTACGATTTTAAACTTCTACTTAACAACTCTATCTTAAAGCTTTTCTATTGCTACGGTATACAACTATGGGGCACAGCCTCGGCCTCCGATATAGAAAAAATTGAAAAATTGAAACGCCAAAATAAAATTATTGAAATCATGATATCCGCTCCCTGGTATGTAAAAAAAGGAACATTCACAAAGACCTCAATATTCAATAAGATATTTAAAAGGCTTGAACTGAATCCAAATCGAAATATTTGAAATGATGGCGGTCATATTCGATAAAGAACAGAGATCAGCAATGAGTAGTGAAAAGTAAACTCATAATTGCTTGTACTTATACTCTTACTTATTGCAATCCCTGTTGGCCAAACTGCCGTCGACGACATTGTCGTCAACGATTTATGCACGACATGTCCTCTATCACTTAGGATTTCTGGAAGACAATTTTAAGGAAAATGTCGTGGACGACAAAATACTCGACATTGTCTAGTGCACTGTCCCTTAAAGACGTTTATAAGCGACGACATGACCGACACTGTCTTTCAAGTTGTCTGTTGTCAAGGCTTATCCACGACAACAACACAGCCATTGTCTTGTAAGGTATCCTCTATTAACAGCTATATACGACAGTATGAGCGACAGTGTCTTGTAAGCTGTCCTGTATTAAAGTGAATACACGACAACATGAGCGAAATTGTCTTGTAGGTTGTCCTCTAAACAAAAAAACATATTTGTTTCTAAAGCTAAGTGTACACGGTATGTTGAATCAGCAAGTTTATGTTGAAAAATTAGCTTTCAGCGCCAACATATCGTGTAGACACCAAATTTTTCCAACAAACGTTTGCTTACCAACATATGACAGGCATTTGTTAACGAAGTCAGCAAACGTTTGTTCACAATTATAGCATATCGTCTAGACACAATATTTTTACTTTTCAACAAATTTTCTACGTATGTTGACAAATATGTTATTTGCTGAAAGTCGTATGCAAGCTTTTCAGCATAAAAATTATTTTATATTCTTTCAATTACTTTTTTTTATTTTGTACAGAGCCTCGGTACTTATCAAGATTTCTTGCTCATCGGCAAACAAGAAACAAAAAAATGCATTTAGTAGTGCTTTGAAAATAAAAATGTTGGCCAACGAACTTTGTTTTAGAGTTATATACCATAAAAGTTGATAAATTCTTAACCAATATCTCTTGAAGTATAATTTGATCTCAGCAATATGGGTATCGCTGAATGGTGTTTCCAAATACCTTTCACGTTGTATATTGACCATGCCGAATTTTTAACCCATTAACCCTCTAATGCTTAAGTCCGCCTCTAGGCGGGGTAGCAAAAAACTTTCATAAAATTGTTATTTTTTGACAATATTTCATTAATAAATAAATCTAGGTGTAAATCAAAGCTTATTTTATTATAAACTTTTCAATCTGTGGCAACACTGATACGAGTTTGACAAAAAGTACATTGTCATCTTGAATTTTAGCGGCAACGGTCATTTTTTATTCTTTGTGAAGAAAGTTAATATTGTGCATCAAAAAACTAATATTTCAAAGCTTTAGATCGGTCCGAAAAAATTACTGGTGAGTATCTTAACGTTTAATTGAAATGTATATTAAGCTTTCATTTTAAAAAATATAATGGCTGCTGGATATGGATGTTTCAGCTCAACCCGTCTGGAGGCATTAACATACATAGAAAAGATGTGCATTAATATTGTGAATAGAAAAATGAATATTTCAAAGCTTTAGATCGTCACGAAAAAATCAATGGTGTGTATTTAAACGTTGAATTGAAATAAATGTTAAGTTTTTATTATTAAAAAAATGAATCGCTTCTGAGTTTGGATGTTTCTGCTGAACCCGTCTGGAGGCGGACTGGGGAATAACATAGAAAATGCCGGGATGTGAACCAAAAACGTTGCTAAAATTATAACGATAATGCCCAACTCCGCCTTAAAGCGGACTTTACAGTTTGACCCCTTACAAGTCAACGAGTACTCAAAGGAAAAAACTAAAGTCAGATTCATGTTTCTCACCCTAAAATTAGCTTAATAAGATTTTGTTAAGGCAAACAAAAAATGTGACATTAGAGGGCTAAGAACCAATTTCAAAAAATATTATTATTTACTATGCATTTTATCAAAATGGCTCTAATCTCAAAATTTTGTGGATATAAAGGTATTTTTTTACATTTAATATTTTCTATTTATTATTTAACTATATGGTATGATAAACACCAGGGGCCAAATTAGGGCATTCTATATCGATCGAAATTCCCATTTAAATTGTATTGTAATTTCGATCGATATCGAATGCGGTTATTTGGCCCCAGCTTCGCTTAATAAATTTTTTCTTTATTGGACAAGCACCGACTTCGCTCAGCTGAGTAAATTTTCTTTTATAAACCAGAACCCCAACACCCTTAAAAATTGATATTTCTGTCAAAGAAACTAACAAAAAGTGGTGACAGAATGAACCGATTGTTATTTAATTTTGCAAGAACTCGTTTTCTATGACTAGATATTACACTAAGAGGATCGCTCCATAATTTACCATAGGCCCCATGTAAAACCCATTCTCGGAAGTATTTGAATATGCCTAAGACGTACCGAATAACGCTATTATAGTAAAATTTGGTCTGTTATAGGGTCATAAAACTAGAAATTACACAACAAAATTTGGAGAAGATCGGCCCACAATCTACCATAGGATCCATATAAAGCCCACTCTAGGAAATCATTCAAATTAGCCTAAAACCGTAAAAAAGATATTGTGGTAAAATATAGTCCAATTTAGCTTTAAATGGCTAGAAATAACACGATGCAATTTTGTGATAATCGGCATACAACTCACTATAGGTTCCGTAGAAAGCGGGACTTTAAAACGGTGAAAAAACTTGTATAATTGTATTGAAATTTGGTATAATTTATGTTTTTAATACCAAAAATAACTCAACCGACCAAAAATCCCAAATATCTCTTTAATACGGCTAAAATAATACAAATCATTCAAATTTGGTCAAATTAATTTATATATGATAAACAAGTCGGTTAAGTCCGGCCAGTTAATACCCATTACCCCAGAACATACAAACAAATATTTGAGACTGTACCTTATTTGGGACTCAAGGGCAATCATGTTCCCGATAAAACAAAATAGGGTTATGACGATGGTTATAGGACCAATATTTTTAGGTGTTACATACACTATGGTGGTGTGGGTATCAAACGAATCCATAAAACATTCTGCTGGTCGGCACATAATTTACCATAGGGGTAGAACTGAAATAAATTAATTAACTGTGTGGCTTTATTAATAATTTTTAGATCAATACACTCCTTAAATATTTTGACTTTTTGCGGATTTGACCCAGCCCAATAAGGCACTCTTACCTATTAAGTATTAATTACACTAAAACTATTAATTTTTGCACTAAAGGCGATAATTGATAACAAAATTTTAAATAATATAATAAAAAAAGAGAATTGTCAAATAGACAATTCACAAAAATTGTATGCTAACTTATAATTTAAGTCTTATATGTATGTATGTATGTTGAAATATCATTTGCTGGCATATGATGAAATTGAAAAATTTGGTATTTTTAGCATATCGTCTAGAGACATTTGTTTTTATTTTTAAGCATATGAGTGTAAGCACACATTTGCTTATTCAACATATCGTCTACACTAAGCTTTAGACGTGCTTATAAAAAACAAAAATAGCTGTAAAAAAAAACGATATGAATAACAAACAACCAAAGCAAAGTGAAGAAAAACAGTCAGTTACACTGATGGGAATTGTGGTACAATTGTATCAAATTTGGTACAATCGAAACTTCATTGGTACACTGGTACAATTCATCCCTTTTTGGTACAATTAAAAAAAAAATACCCACGAAGTCTTATCATTTCTTTGAGGTGGATTAAGGAGTTACACTTTTCTTTTCTTTTTGTATTATTGTTAATTAATGTTCGTATTTTATACTAACATATAGAGTATATACATACATAAGTATATGTACTCGTATCCCTGTAGAAGCCTTGAATTAAGTGTCTCCAAATCGCCACTTTTGTCTATTGTTTCGGTGACACTGTCAACGAAGTGTCTATATTTTTCGCTGCCTTTGAAAGAAAAAAGAGAAATATACAAATTTTTGCTTCTTCTTAATTTTTATATCCACACCACAATAGTGGAGAGGGTACTAAGCAATTGTGCTGATGTCTGTAAAACTACAAAATAATACTTTATAAGTCGATTTAAGGATGTCTCTCCGTCCGGCTGGCTGACTGGTTGCCTTTCCATGTAACCTTGTGCGTAAAGTACAGGTCGCAATTTTTAAGGTAATTCAATGAAATTTTGAATATAGGTTTCAATTCATAAGGACAAAGCCTACTAAAAATGGTAAGAATCGGTCTATTATTTCACATGTTTCTTTACAAACTTCTTTCCGGAATAATGTTAGTGCCTATAAACCATCCTATTACGTTGGTATTTAGATTAAATTTGGACCAGACCTTTTTTATTGCAATCTTATTCATCTTACCATTTTGTATTGGAATCGGTCCGTATACGACTACCTTATTAAAACATAAAACACTAAAAGGTAAATAAATCTCATATAGATGACACGACACAAAAACTTTTACATAAATCTTAACCTCATAACATAATTTTGTTCTGGCGGGTCCATTATTGCCCATGGCACTCAATCTCGAAAAATTTGTCTGTATATACAATGGTGTAGAATATCAAATGCTCGGGCTTGACGGACTATAATTTCTTACTTGTTTTGTTTTTGATCTTATTAAATAATAAAAAAGTGTAATGAATTCTAACTGTGTATGCTTTTTTATTTCATAGCGAAATTTTGGTACAATTTATGTCAATTTGGTACAATTTTGCCATTATGACGGTACAATTTAAGAATTGTCAGATCCCAACAGTGGTCAGTCAAGTGTGAGAAGTCAAAGACTAAAGATCAGTAGTGTTTTTATTGAAAGTGTTTTCTTTAAATAAATTTTAATTATTAAAACATTTAGTTTAACTAACAATTATCAAGTCGAGGTAAGTAAAACAATTAATTTTATTCATTTTTATTATGCCATCAAAAAGATTGCTACAACGTGAAATATCTCGTAAACAACATTCTTTTTTGAAACGTTTGAACAGTGAAGTTATACAAAATGTAAACCGCTGTGCAAGTGCGACTGATGTTAACGTAGGTCCTATAAGATCAGGTGAACATTTTCCTAATTTAACAGAAAAGCTAAATAAGGTTTTTTTGAAGCACAATGTAGGAAGAACGTTAGGTGAAAATATTCTTACCGTTATCTTTGATGAGAGTCTAAATGTTCCAAATAATATGAAAAAGCTTTTAAAAAGAAAAAAAAGAATGAAATTATTTTCACTTTGTGATAAAAACTCAACTTTTGATATTAAAAGAAATACTACAAAACATAGATGAGATAAAAATAGGTATTGGTATAGATGGCTTACCACTTTCTAAAAGTAGCTGTTTTTGTTTGTGGCCAATTTTACTAAAACGGTAATTTTAGAAATAGATTGCTTATTTCCAATTGGTATATACTGTGGAAATAGTAAGCCGGTTTCCATTAATTCCTTTCTTCATGATTTTACAAGTGAATTAAAAGACTTGCTAGCTAATGGAATTTTGTATGAAGAAAAACAGTATCTTTTTCTGTAAAAGCACTCATTTGTGACGCAAGATCTTTTGTAACTTCTTGTGTTTACAGATAGGAAAAAGGGAAGATGGATAAACTTTATATTTGGTTATTCCCGGAGATAGAATAACAGATGAAATGATTAAACATAGGACTTGTCCAGACCAGCATTCGGTAATTTTTAAAAATAGTTTTTCTGACTTAGAAGAATTCAACATGAACATGGTTACTCAATTTCCAATAGAGCCTATGCAATTAATTGATTTAGGTGTCATGAGAAAAGTATTAAATGAGTTATTAAAAAAACACCGAGTATTGAAAAATCATCAATAACAAATAACCTTATATCAATTGTTGGTTGTATTCCTAAAAAGTTTGGTCGCACTCCTAGACCATTTACTGAGTTAAAAAAGTGGAAAGCTACAGAATATCGTAAATTTTTATTGTATACGCGTAAGCGATAATATTTTCTACCATTTTCTTTTTCTTCACTGTGCCTACAGACTGCTAAGTTGCCCATATTTCTTTCAAAATAATTAAGAAGCATGTGAAATATTATAACAGGACTTTGTAATTTTTTTCCCAATTTATGGAGAAAAAAATGTAACCTAAAATGTTCAAAACTTACTGCATATGTATATGCGAGTGCGTTAAAGATATGGGACTCATCACAAAATTTTCTGCATACGATTTTGGAAATTTTATGCAGTCGATTAAAAAATGCGTAAAAAAACCTAATAAAATTTTACAGCAAATAAGGAATCACTTCGATGAAAAATCAATTATAATGAAAAAAAGGCTAAATTATAACAAAAGAAAACGGTTCAGAATGCTATTTTAGCTTTTGCTTTTCTAATAATTTTTGCTTACTTAAGGATCAGTCGAACTGTTATATGGGTACAATAGTAAAAATTACTAGGATGAAAGAAAATAAATTTTATTCAGTAAAAGTACAAAATCCCAAAAACTTTTACACGTTACCGGCAGGGTTGTCAGATTGATTTTGATTTGATTTTTTAATGTCAAAAATCGCCAAAGCCTTTGTTTTTTAGTTTTTGACAATAAAATACATATTTTTAGAAATTTTAAAAATATTTTTTATAAATTCTAAAAAATAAATTTGTTCAGTATCGCTAAAATACGGCAAAAATTAAAAAAAAATCGCCATAATATATATTTTGTTTAATGTTTATTTAGAACACAGTAAAAATATTTAGTGAACTCAACAGAGGTACAATGTTTACTATAAAATAGTTTATGGTAGTCTACTTAAAGCAACAAAAAAAAAAAAAAAAATTTTAGCATTTAGTATTAAACAAATATTGGATATAAATTTGTATATAAGTTGCAATTATCTAAAACACTTCACTGGCAAGACTCCCTATTTGTCTTCTTTTTTGGAATTCATTGTGAGAGAATTTCATTTATTCAAAAAAGGTACAAAAAATGAAATATGTACTATTCTTATTCATATAATTTAAACCTCGTAATGACGCGTCTAGAAGTTCGTAATGCCGTCTACTTCGAAGGCGAGTTTTTGTGGAGTTCATAATTTCAACACAAGCAATACTTGTTGTAATTACCAGCTTATAAAGTACAGTCAAACAAGTTCATTTAAATGGCACGTACCTGCCGTATCCATTAGGCTAAACCTATATAAATAAGATGAAATATCATCATTAAAACCCTCTTTACAATTAACAAACGCTAATTTTTTCGAGTATGTTTCGTAAACATCAAAAGGTAGGTTAGGATTCATAAAAATCTCTAACAACAACGTTTTTTATCTATGATAATAAACTGCAACATACATATAATGGAACAATTTTCATAGACTTTAAACATATTCATGTTTCAAGGAATTATATTTATTGATTCTTTCAAGAGCACTTTTAAAAACGAAACACAGTTTTCTTGAAGATTTTTATTATCTTCATCAGCCATTTCAACATACATACTTTCAAATACTGACTATAATATGAATGCCTCAGATTTCATACATAAAAATACAAGAATAAAAGTAATATTTTTTCTTCTTATTGAATATAACGAATTTTAAAACAAGTCCATAGCTCATCAAAAATAGCCAACAAAATCACCAACTATTTTTTTAAATCGCCAACAAGTCGCCATGTCGCCACCTCAAAAATTAGGTCGCCAAACAAGTTTGAAAATCGCCACGTTTGGCGAGAAATCGCCACATCTGACAGCCCTGGTTACCGGTACCATCGATGCAGTTAGGCATTGGAGTTGTTGACAATGCTGAAGAAGGTGAAGAATTTAAATTAGATATATATACAGTTTAATGCAAAATGATTTTTGAGAAAATGCGGAAGCTGGAAGTGGACTTAACCACAGAAAAGAAAGTAGAAATGGTAAATAAAGGGTCCGCCAAATAACTTTCTTTTTTTTGAAAATGCTATAAAAAAAAACTACTGAATATTTTCTCAAATTTCTTTTTTTATTTGAAAGTACAATCCTTTCGGTTAGTAAAGGAAAATAATTTCATTCAAATGGCTGCCTCGGCTGGCCATGCAGTAGCCTACACGATCGGTCCCATTTTTAAGCACATTATCGATTGTGTGCAGCTGTATTTCACCAATGGCTTCACGAATATTGTCCTTTAAAGCGTCAATTGTCTCTGGCTTGTCATCGTAACACTTATCTTTGACGGCACCCCACAAATAATAGTCCAACGGTGTCAAATCGCAGCTCCGAGGTGGCCAAACGACATCAGCTCTGCGGCTGATAATGCGATCTTCAAAAACAGGGAGCAAAACATCGAGTGTAGCTTCGGCTGTGTGGCACGTAGCGCCGTCCTTTTGAAACCAAATGTTGCCAATATCCTCCTCTTCAATTTTTGTGAACAAAAATTCGTTCAACATGGCCCGATAACGATCGCCATTGACTGTAACGGCCACTCCTTGCTCATTTTCGAAGAAAAATGGCCCAATTATGCCTCTGGACCAAAATCCCCACCAAACAGTGACTCGTTTTGGGTGCATCGGCTTTTCAGTGTATGCGTGCGGGTTTTCTGTGCCCCAAATGCGACAATTTTGCTTGTTTACATACCCGCCAAGATCAAAATGAGCTTCATCTGAAAAGCCGATTTTTTTTTTGGCAAAATTCGTCTCAATGATGTCTCCGAAATGTTCAATTGTTGAGAACGACGGTGAATTGATGTTTATGGCGCTTCACGCCCACTTTCTGCCAGCAGCAATATTCTCGGGTGTACGCACTGTTTTTGGCTTTTCACGCTTTGGTTTATCGATGAGGATGCCAGTTTTTTTCACTTTTTTCACAAGATAAGGAACATACGGAGCTGACGGTGCTTCTCTTCTTCCAAAATCCGTACGCAATTTACGCACACATTCTGCAACATTACCATGATTTTCAAAGTAATGTTGCAATATTTCCCAGCGTTGTTCAAGCGTATACACAACCATATTCGTTCAGCGGAAGGATAAAACTAATTATCTGTCAAATCAGACATGAGTTAAGTGTTACCATTCACGAAAAAAGCACTAGTTAAAAAAAAACCTTTGGATGGCGGACCCGTTATAAAAACTATGAATATGAGTTTTGATACATACATTGAAATCAATTATTAATATTAGGAGTCATTATTAATTTGACTTTTACTGCCTGTTTTTAGAAAATGAAAACAAAATTTTGTGTGCGAAATTATATTAAAAACAAAAACAAATTTTCGTATTTTATTGTTGTTTTCATTATACATAAGTATGTAATTTCTCATACGAAATTTTATTTTCATTTTCTAAAATCAGGCAGTTTATCATACATATAACTAATTAAGAAAATAATTTCTTTTCAGAGTGAATGGATTAAACGAACTTTGGGGCGAAATTTGTCCAACGTAGAAAGAATTATTAGTAAAGAAGTTATAGTATGCTATAATTTAGATGGGACGAAAGAAAAAAAATCTCTTAAAGAGTTTGGAAACATAATGAATGTCTTATACGGTAAGTATTTATTTTGCACACGCAGACACACACACATATATATATATACAGTGAGTCTTATTAATATTTTGCATATTTTTTACTCCATAAAGATTAAATACATTCCTCAAAAGGAAGTACAAGTTATTTAATTTTTGAAAAAAATTGTCCATTTATTACGTAGGTAATATGTGTTACAACGTAAATATGATAATATAATTAAAAAAACTTGTAATTTCATGGCCTTTTTTGACCTTATAATTTATACTCACAAAAGTATTTTGCTTTAAAAATAATATCATCTTATCCTTGCAAATATTGTTAAAAATTTTAACATTTTATATGGGCTTGCTTCGTTTATACGTTTCAATCATATTTTCTTTCGAATAAGATAATATTTTCAAGGTATTTTGCTATTACAGTAGACGCTCACAAATTAGAGCTTTCAGTAATTCGAACGTCCAGAAATTAGAATCAGTGTTTGCAATACATTAAACGCTCTAAAATTCGAATTTATAGTTCTAATTTCAGAGCGTTTTTTTTTTTTGTTATTTGAACACAAGAAATCCGCAATTTATTTTTATTCTGTTTGAACATGTAAAACTAAAAAGGGGAATTACCAAATTTTAGATGTGTTTACTTATTTGTTGTTTTTTTGTCGCATTTATATATATTTGTGGCTAGTTTATTTGTGAAATTCGAAACATGTGTACATATTTTGGAAGTCTCTATTAAAAAGTGAAAGTGTATCATTCGAAATGTCAAATAAACGTAAAAAAAAAACACTTTATCATTGGAAACGAAGGTCAAAATATTAGAAAAGCTTGAAAAAGGGTTTGAAGGGAATATTAATGTTACGACATCTTCAATCAGCTATATCAAATCACATAGAACAGCAATATTAAATGCTGTTTTCAACACATATCAGGAAGCAAGCAATAAATCTTTGCACAGCGCTGAATACCCAAATATGGTAAGTCGTCTGTATGAGTGGTTTAAAGAGAAAGCTAAAAAAATATTTAGAGAGGAATATCCCTATAAAGATGAAAATGCATTCCGTGGAAGCAATGGATAGTTTTCCAAATATAAGAAACGACACGGTATTTTTAATTTTAAAAAATACATTTAATGTCAATCAAATAAAATTGAATTAAAAAAAATTTAAGTACTTTTTATTTTTTATTCGAAATAAAAACGTCCAGAAATTAGAATAATTCAGAAATTAGAATTGCCTCAAAAACAAAGCGGTTCTAATTTGCGAGCGTCTACTGTACTTATCAAATTAAAATGCCGAAAGGAAAGGAACTAAGTTTTGCCGAGAGCAAATTCATCTTGCGCCTTCATGACCAAGGTAAAACAGTTTTTTTATATCGCAAATGTTTGAGAGGTGTCTTATAACATTAGAAAATATAGTTAAGCGTGCAAAAGAACGTGGAAATTTTGAAAATTTGACAAGACATGGCCATCCAAAATTGTTATCAGCCAGAAATGAAAGGAAAATACTTAAAGAAATTCGTGAAAACCCGCATTTATCTGCTCCAAAACTGAATGATAAGATGAGAGGAACTCTATGCAACAATGTTAGCAACAAAACACTTCGTAGATTACTACGATCAAACAACTTTAATGCTCGAGTAGCAAGAAAAAACCGCTTATTTCTGAAATAAATAGAAATAAGCGATTATCTTCGCTAATCAACATATAACCACAGGATTTGACTTTTGGAAATCCGATTGAGTCCCTTCATATAAAAAATATCAAGCCGACAGTAAAACATGGATAAGGTTTTGTTATGCACTGAGAGAAAAATGCTTCATATATTTAATGAATCGTTTTCATAAAGAAAAATTTCACTGGTTAAATGAAAATTTTCATTGTCCAAATGGAATTTCGTAGTTATAATGAAGTATTTTCGCTTAAATCGATTCATTGGATTTCGTAATTACGTTAAAAATTTTCATTGGATATATGAAAACTAAATTTTGTCCAAGTTAAACAAAAAATTTTAATTGGGAACATTAAAAACAATATACAAACATAACTATATTCATAAATTAATATAAAATTATAGTTTCCCTAAAAATATGTTTAATTGTTATTTAAAAAATGTAAGATTTAATTATTTCATACATTTAATGTAATATGCCATTTAATTTATAATATCAAAAATTTTTTTTATAAAAGCAACATATTTCAATAATTGAAAAAAATTATTTTTAACATTCAAATAACTCTATAGTCTCAATAATTAAAAGTATAAAAATATTCGAAAAGCACGCTTTCATAAATTTAAATTTTCATTATGACAATGAAATATGTCATTATATTAATGAAACAAAAACTTTCAATCCATAAATACGTATGTTTTTAGTTTTCTTTAATATTTACATACCTATATATACCTATATGTATTTAGTATGTACTAAGTAATGAACAAATAAATGTTCTCCTTTAAAAAAAAAAAACACACCCTTCTTTTAAACTGTTGTCAACCAAATGATGTATACGAAAAAGCTTGTTCTCTCTTTATGTGGTCTTTTTTTTATTATGCGTTAGCAAAAAAAATCAACGCTGTTATTGTTGTTATGTTTTAATCTCATATTTACGCTCTTAATTGCGTAATGGCAAAAAACAAGGTTTTTTTTATTCAAAAACTACACTGCCCCAGTAGGCTAGCTGGTAGTGAGCTAGTCTATCAGCGCCGAGGTTGCGGGATCGATTCCCACCAGCGACTCTGGTTAAAAAAAAAAAGTTGAATAAGAACAACTTTGATTTAAAAAAAAAAAAATTAAAAAATAAAAAATTTTTTTTTTACTTTTTTGAAAGTATTCATCCAATGAGTAACATTTGTAGGTCGAATGTTATATTTCATTAAATACATTTTAATGAAACAGGTTTCATTGGTCCAACGAAGCGCTGCATAGGTTCCTTTTTAATGCCATTTTTCTTGGGATTAATGTCAAAATTCATTGGTATTCTGAAGAAAATTCCATTGTTATTCAGTAAAAATACGTGATATTTTTAAGAAGCAAAATACTTTTGTGACCTTAAAAATGCATTATATTCTTCTAAAATCTCGTATAAAGAGTATAATAATTAAGATGTTCTAATTTTTTTTTATAATTTAATTCTTTTTTTTTTCTCCTAACACGTTAATAAAAAGAAATTCCTGTTTAATATAATAAATAAATGGATGTCAATGAAGTTCTTTCTAAAAAGTTAATTTTTCTTATATGCAAAATAATTATGAGACTCACTGTATATAGATACAGTAATTTTGACTTAGCTGCACAATCTCCTTTGCACGATTTTTTGTGCAGATGAATCAAAAATGCAGCTATCTTAAATGTATTTAGCTGCCTTAATGTGCAGGTACGCAATTGTTCTTACCTGCATAAAAGTGCAGCTAAAGTAAAGTGTTTGAAAGAGGAGTAACAACGTTTTTATTAATAAATTGATAATAACAATGACGTTCAAACAACCTGTAGTAATTTGTAATGTATTTTTATAAAGAACGAGATAGCGAAATTGGTAACAGAGAAGTCGCTGTAGTACAACGTTAAAAATAGCGCTGCAAGCTGTGAAAAGTTAAAAACGGCAGTTTCAAAGTTGTGTCAACCGAATGCGTAGTTTTAGTAGTCGTTGCCATTGAAGAGCAAAATTCAAAATTTTGAACTTTGTTGCGCTACAGAGCATTCGTCAACTTCAAATACTACTACAACTACTTTATTCTGGTAAAGTTGCTGTAACCACAACCCATATGCATATATGTAGGTACATGCAAACAAAATAAATGAATTATAATGATACCAACTTGACTTGTTTGCGATTTTTGTGTTTATAAACAGCTAAAATTGGATATTTATGTGAAAAAGTTTCTACCATATTTTTTCATGTGTGCAGCAAACTTTCATGTTTTATATGAAATATGAAAATGCACAAAAAAAAAGATTTTGAAGAATAATTACAGAAAATATGAATTTTGGGCAGTTAAGTTAAAGTGCAGCTAACTTGAATTTTTTGTACGAAAATAATTTTAAAATGCCAAAAATTTTGGGCACTTATCTTAAATGTGCAGGTAAAAAAAGTGCACTTAAAAGAGGAATTTGTATGCGATTATAAAGAATAATGACAAAAATTATCAATTTTGTGCAGTTAAGTCAAAAGTGCACGTAAATAAAAGGCAGTTAAGTCAAAACTACTGTATATATGTATGTATATATAACAAATTAAAAAATACCTTTTAAATCTGCAATTTTAACCTACATTAATTTTTTTTTATTATATTTGTACTTTTTTAGAATCAACAAAGAAAGATGGTTTAACGTACGAGGATTTCAAAAAAGAGTTCAGGGCAATCCTCAAAAAAATCAAAAACACATTTAACAAGGACAAGGCCAGAAAGGAATTTAAAGAAAATCTATTAAAATAATTAATCATATTAAAAAATTAAATTAATTGATAAGAATTAAAGTATGATTTTAAACATATGCATGTGCTTATGTATATTTTTATTTATTTTAATGAATTTATAGGCGAGATCGTCGTATAAGCTGTCGTCGACGACAAAGTGAATGCCAGTGACGTGCACACGACAACTTCATTGCCATTGTAAACGACATTTTCCTGCACATATTCGTTGACGAGAAGGTATACGATATTGGCCTCTATGTAGGCGTTCTTTGTGTCTAGAACAGGCTGAGCGATATGGCCTTTCTTTGCGGCGTGCACGATTTACGCGACACTTGTTTGAAAATGTCATCGACGATTTGCATTAGTTGTCCCTTACATGTAGTGGAGGAATTAACATTGTCGTGCACGAATCATCAATGGCCAACTGGGATGTTATCGAAGCTCCCCTGTTGGCCAAACTGCCGTCGACGACATTGTCGTCAACGATTTATGCACGACATGTCCTCTATCACTTAGGATTTCTGGAAGACAATTTTGAGGAAAATGTCGTGGACGACAAAATACTCGACATTGTCTAGTGCACTTTTTTTTAAAAAAGTTAATAAACGACGACATGACCGACATTGTCTTTCAAGTAGTCATTTGTCAAAGCTTATTCACGACAACACGACAGACATATTTTTGTAAGGTATCCTCTATCAACAACTAAACACGACAGTATGAGCGGCAGTGTCTTGTAAGCTGTCCTGTATTAAAGTGTATGCACGACAGCATGACCGACAGTGTCTTTTAAGGTGTCCTTTATCAACTTCTACGCACGACAATATGAGCGACATTGTCTTGTAAGCTGCCTTTTAAACAAACAAATATAATTTGTTCCCAATAAAAAAAATTAACTGTAAAATAACGATAAAAATAAAAAACAACCAAAGCAAAGTGAAGAAAATCAGTCAGTCAAGTCTGAGAACTCAAAGACTTAGGTCTTATTCTAAAAATATGTATGTGCTATTGTATATTTTTATTTTTTCGTTTAGGTTTATAGGCGACATTGTCGTGTAAGCTGTAACTCCTAACCTCTTCGACATTGTCTTGTACGCAGTCGTTGACGATAAAGTAGAATCCTTTGCCGTCTATATAGTCATCAACGACTATATGGACGACAATGTCGTTCATGTGGTCATCAACGACTATATGGACGACAATGTCGTGCATGTAGTCATCAACGACAGTCTGAGCGACATTGTCTCTCTTTGTGTCGTGCATTAGTTTGCATTAGTTGCATTAGTTGTCCCTTACGTGTCGTGCAGGAATTAACATTGTCGTGCACATGGCCAACTGGGTCATATTCACTCAGACTCATACTTAGCAACATTACTGTAGTGGTTGATTTAGAATCTAAATCAACCAAATTTTAGATTCAACTCAATGTGTATAGACGAAGCAAAATGCGAGTTTTACGTAAACGAACTTATTATAAGCAAGGCTGCCAGATTTGTCCCCGAAATAACAAAGTGACGATTTGGCAATTAGAGTTTACAGAGTTTACTTAAGTTTTATGTATGAAGTGGGCGATTTTTCGGTAAATTTATCTGGAGCGCTGATTATGAAGTTTTGTGTTTCATCTATTGTGTTAAAACGGTAAATGAATGCGCTGAATGAATTAAATCAATATAAGTATTATAAGTATTTTCCTGAATATAGAAATCAAACTGAGGTCATATGAGTATGAGTATCAAGAATGATAAAAAAAACAAGATTACGCATTGCGCATGTTAACAAAATTCAACAGTTTAATATGACGTCACATCAGCATTTTATACACATGTTTTCTTGTGTTTCTATATTTTAGCTGTACTTATTAGGGTATTCATTCGGTTAACCGTCAATCGGTTAACCGATTTATTACTACCCGATTAACTGATCGGTAAATTTCACATTGGCTTTTTTCGATTAACGATTAAACCGGTTAATATCAGTCGATTAACCGATTAACCGATGTAATAAAATTGTTAATTTTTTGTAGTATTATAACATATTCTTTTGTGTTTTTAATTTCGCATTTCACGTACTTTTTATATGTATGTGTTTAGTTATTTGTTTCTTCTCATATCAGTATTTTAACAAAATTAACCGAAACAACTAGAAGTGTTAAACATTTTTAAAAATTAAAACAGGACTCTAAGGGCATAATGGAATATTTTATATGCTTAGAGAAATCCTGAAAAAGGTCTGAGAAATAAGATATTGATCTACGATAAGTGAAAGAATTTTTTCGAAGTCAAGTTTTGTCAAAATAAAAGAAAAGAATCGCTTTACTCCAAAACATTTAAGCCAAACTACTTTTCTAAAAGATTATTTTATAAGATCTCCTTTAACTATTGAAATAACTAATAAAATGATTTCAGTCTATTTTTTATAAATTCACAAGGTAGTCATAAAGTTGTAAAATCATGTCTTTAAATAATTACTAGAAATATATATGGTAGGATTAATATGCAAACCGGCTTAATCCACTTTTTATGTAAATTGAGATTTTGATGCCGTGTGGTAGAGAAAGATACGCGTCGTCGACCAGCATGTAGTTTTTCTTCTATTTAAGTCTTGAAGTGTGTAAAACTAATTTTATTTTAATTTTCTATCAAGCTGCAAATAGAAAAAATAAAAAGTTTTTGATCTCTCCTGTGAAATGTGCTGAAAGGAAGTTAGCAGGTTTGCATATGAAGCCGACGATATGACTGTTGTGGGCTACCGCAGCGTAAAAACATTTTATTTTTTAAAGCGTTATCTTGTTTTCTTTGTATCATGTATGAGTATGATGTCGACTTCGCACTCATAATTTTTTGCGACCTATAACGTACAATCAATCCCAGAATTTTTTAAAATAATTACAAATATCTTAAATCAAGTAAGAAAAAGATTTAACTTTTCGTTGGTTGTGCCACTCTGAGAGTTAAATTACAAAGTGAGGGTTTCAATCTCATATAACTTACAAGTCTTTTCTCTTAGCATTGTATTCTTTTTTGCGTGCATCCGCATGTGTTTTTCAAAGTTTGTTAAAGAAATTTTAACAACACCACACAAGTTGGAGAACCACGATTTGCGTGTTGTGTGTAGAAACAACAAAACAACAGAACAAAAAGAAACAAATATATTATTTTCATGCTTAAAAAGTAAAATTTAAATCTTGCTTCTCATTTTTATACCCACACCACAATAGTGGAGTGTGCTGATGTGTGTAACGCCTAGACCCACCTTAAAGTATACCGATCGACTCAGAATCACTTTCTGAGTCGAACTAGCGACATCCGTCTGGCGGGCAGGCTGGCTGGCTGGCTGTCCATGTAACCTTGTGCGCAAAGTACAGGTCGCAATTATAAGAACATAGGTTCTTATTGGCATAGGACCACGAGGGAAGATAGGGGGAAATTTCTTCCTCTCAGAAACTATCAAACCGATTTTAATGAAATTTAAAACATAGATCCATATCTATATCTATATGGACACATAAGCTATACAGTTTTTCAAAAATGGGACCACAAGGGGAGGTAGGGGGCAATTTCTGCCTCTCACAAACTTTCAAACCGATTTTAATGAAGTTTAAAAACATAGATAAATTTATATTTGTATGGACACATAAGCATGATGTGTTTTTAAATACTGTGGTGTAGGGTATCATATGGTCGGGCTTGACCGACTATACTTTCTTACTTGTTTTTTATATTTTAAGTTAAATATGTACATAAGATTTTTTAATTAAAATCCATATTGGGCATGACGCTGATGTTTTATCATTCTGTAAGGTGTAAAACGGGTAAGTATATCAATCATAATTATTTCCTCTTTCTAATTCCTTTTTTAATTTTTTTCAAGCACGAATACGGGATAAAATCAACTTTATAATACTTGAATCAAACGCATTTTGAGATTCAATATTCAATATTAGTTTTACTTCGAGATTGAATATGGATAATTTAAGTATTTTGCGCTTGAAAATCCGTACTTGAATCAATCTTTCTGTACTTGATTCAAGAAAATCCGCACTCAACGTACTATCAATACTGCTTCGGATTGATTTGAGTACGGATGAATTAATTTTTCTTTTGAGTGTATAAATAAATCAGAGTTGTTGAATTTAAGTGATGTCTACTCACTTATACTTAAAATTTTATGAGTCAGTATGAGTAGCGAAAAAACGATTCATTGTTGATCTCTGATAAAGAAGAAATGCTGCACTTCTTTATCCGATAAGAAGGGCGTTAAATCCGTAGGTGAATGGAAATTGTGAGTAGGAGAATTTTCGACCAGCATAGGCAGGACACAAACTTACGAATTAGAATAAGATTCGGCTAATTACACTGTGCTCGAATTCGACACTTTTTTTTAAAAAAATCTGGGCAGCCTGCCAGTAAAGCTAATGTAAGTACACTGAATTGAATGGTGCTAGTAATTTTTCAAAAGTAAGCGCCCTTATGCGCGATATTTGCGATTAAGAATTTGAATAGTAATTTACCAACGATTTTTTTTATACTTTTAGGATCATTGTTCAATTTATATCCATCCAACTCTGTTAAATACAGTTTTTCGATTTTTTTTTAGTTTGTTAAATTTGTTTCAGCTTAAACTGAAAGTGTCAGTTTTCCCAGCCCTGGGTTCTATTTTGAATGATGGTGCCGTGCCGCCCTAAGACGAATTGATAACTTGAGGCGACACTGTCATCATGTATTATATTTTAAATTACACTATGTGACAGTTTTTGTTGAGCAAAAGTATTTGATAAACTTTATGTAAAATTGCCCGCTGAATCCGAATATGAAGTCAAAATGCTCAAACGTAGAACAGTTTTCGAGATATTCCAAAACAACCGTTATTTGTGTTATCGTTATCGTTGTTTGAAAGCCATGTTGAATCTTTTAAGTTCAATAATTATTACATATATGTATTTGGAAATTTGATAATAAATAAATCGGAATTTTATAACGTTTTGAAAAAAAAAACCAGGAAAGTGTTGTTATATGGTTGGTAGTGCTGACTTCTGTTTAAAATATTAGTTCCTTTTTATTTATTTTTCTAGCCTTTATAATATCACCAAGTTATTTGGATATTTGGCTGATTTTTAAGCGCTGAGTCCCAAAGCCACCACATACACTTCATAACCTGAGGAACGCAGTCGGCATTTTCTCTGGGAATATCAGCAACGTGTTTAGATCCTTGGCGAGTATTGTGGAGCTGTAGCCCACATATCCAGTCCTAAATACAGTCCATACCCAACAAAACGTATCTGCGTTTCATCCGGACCAGCCTAGAACGTAATCGACGTTTATAAAATTAAATTCAAAATGGTGCACTGGTAAATTTTTGGCTACCAATAAACAAAATCATACCTTTTTTATACCCTCCACCACAATAAGTTGTGAAGAGGGTATACTAAGTTTGGCATTCCGTGTGAAACTTTTTTATTATTCACCTCAGACCCCATAAAATATATATATTCTGGCTCCTTGAGTAATTCTAAGTCGATTTAGCCATGTCCGTCTGTCTCTCCGTTTGACCGTCTGTCCGCCTGTTGAAAACACGCTCACTTTCGAAAAACTCAAAAAAATAAACAAATCTTTGTCAAATTGCTTGTAGTTATCCTAAGCAGTTTGGGATTAAAATTCAGCCAAATCGGTTCAGTAGGATCAGAGCTATAAATCAAAATGTGGAACAACCATTTTAAAAAATTGATAATTTTGTTACAAGAACTAACATAAATGATTGAACAATGCACGAAATGATATGAAATTTTGCAAATGTTCGTTTTATTCGACTGTTAATCAATTGAAATCAATGTGAAATTTAATGAAGATCGGTCCATAATTAACCCTACACCCCATATAAACCCTACTCCCGGAAAACAGTTTAGTACGCCTAAAACCATAATTAATAGTGCTATCATAACAAAAGATGGCTCGTAACAGTTTTATGGGACTAGAAATAATTCTGTAAAATTAGTGAAGATCGGTCCATAATTTACCCTAGACCCCATATAAACCCTACTACCGGAAAACAGTTTAGTACGCTTAAAACCGTAATTTATACTGGTATCAGAATAAAAATGAATACTTCACAGTTTTATAGGACTTGAAATAGCACTAAAAAATTTCGTGATGAGCGGTATATAATTTACTATAGGCCCCATATAAAGCCCACTCTGGTAAATTAATTAAATACGCATAAAATCGTAGCAGATATATTTATTGTGGTAAAAATTTTTCTAAATTAGTTTCATATGGCCAGAAAAAATGTCATGGAATTTTGTGATATAGGGTCCATAATTTACCTTAGATCCCATATTTAGCAGCCTTTTGAAATTTACTGTAAACGCTAAAACTAATTTCACCACTGTATTGAAATTTATGTTTTTTAATACCAGAAATACCTCTGCGGAATTTCGGGATGATTGGTTCATGACTTACCATGGCTCCAATATAAATCCCCCTCCTGAAAATCATTTAAGTTCGGCTTAAACTGTTACGAATCAAGATATTTTACTCAAGATTGTCGATCAATAATTTAATATAGGTCTAAGCCGCAACCAATTTAAATACTGATGTCTGTTTTTATAAAGATAAATTAATAATAAATAGACATCATATAGATATCACTCCTGAAATATTCAAATTGTCAGTGGAGGGTATCAAAGATTCAGCACAGCCGAATATAACACTCTAACTTGTTATTATTAAGATCATTTCGCACAGAAATCAGAGGGAGTGACTTGTAATGAGATTTTTAGTCAATCGGTATTCTTAACTGTTACTTGTGGAAATTGTCAATCCGTTTGTAATTTCTATAATATCGATCTTAGATCCTATAAAGTATATATACAGTAATTTTCATTTAGCTGCATAATCTCCTTTGCACGATTTTTTGTGCAGGTAAATCAAAAATGCAGCTATCTTAGATGTATTTAGCTGCCTTAATGTGCAGGTACGCAATTGTGGTTACCTGCATAAAAGTGCAGCTAAAGTTAAGAGTTTGAAAGAACAGTAACAACGTTTTTATTAATAAATTGATAATAACAATGAGGTTCAAAAAACCTATAATAATTTGTTATGCATTTTTGTAAAGAACGAGATACCCAAAATGGTAACAATAAGGTAAGGAACAGAAAAGTCGCTGTAGTACAACGTTATGAATAGCGCTGTAAGCTGTCAGAAGTTAAAAACGGCAGTTTCAAAGTAGTGTCAACAGAATACGTAGATGTAGTAGTCGTTGCCGTTGAAGCGCAAAATTCGAAATTTTGAACTTTGTTGCACTACAGAGCATTCGTCAGCTTCAAATACTACTACAACTACTTTATTCTAAGATTTGCTATTCCTTTCATATAATCGTGGTTAAGTTGCTGTACCCACCACCCATAAGAATAAATGTAGGTACATGAAAACAAAATAAATGAATTATAAATATACCAACTTGACTTGTTTGCGATTTTGTTTTTATAAACAGCTAAAATTAGATTTTTATGTGAAAAAGTGGCCACCATATTATTTCATGTGTGCAGCTAACTTTGATGTTTTATATGAAAATATTTTAAAGCTGCCTAAAAGTATGAAAAATGTGCAGGTATACAAAATGCACGTAAACAAGGATTTTGAGGAATAATTACAGAAAATATGTATTTTGTGCAGTTAAGTCAAAGTGCAGCTAACTTGAATTTTTTGTATGAAAATAATTATAAAATGCCAAAAATTTTGGGCACTTATCTTAAATGTGCAGGTAAAGAAAGTGCACTTAAAAAAGGAATTTGTATGGGATTATAAAGAATAATGCCAAAATTTATCAATTTTGTGCAATTAAGTCAAAAGTGCACGTAAATAAAAGGCAGTTAAGTCAAAACTACTGTATATATATATATATTTATTCTACGTCCTTACGAGGAGCGAAGTTGATTTAACGATGCCCGTCTGACCGTCTGTCCGACGAAATGGGATTTCCGAAGAGCCCAGATATGATAGGGACTTGGTCACATACACGTAGTCTAGAATCAAACACCACGACTGCCTCTAATTTTAATCAACATTTCACAAAATGTGGACTGGATTGGACAAGTTGGCATGCAATAAAGTTGATTTATATATATGTAAGGAATGGTATTTATGTATATAACTTTCTGTTATTATCGCACCATGGTGAAGCGTTTATAAGATTCGGCATAGCCGAATATATAATTTTACTTGTTTTATATAATTTATTTAAAACAGCTGTAAATTAGAAATAAGTGGCATAGTCAATCTTGTCAATCACTGCTCCATTTATAGGGAACGGAATTTTTTTGTTTTCTTTGCCACTTCGCGTTCTTCAATCACCCATTAATTTTCTATAAGCTTTAGATCGGGGAATTGTGGTAGCCGCTCAAAAACTTCCGCACAATTGATGCCTAGAAATACATAAACTAAGCGACTTGCGTGCTTCTTCCATTGCGTCTGCTGCCATTTTTCTCGAAGATGCAATATCTTGTAGTCTTGGAGAATGTCACTGTGTCTTAGATGGTTAATGGGCTCTATTTCGAAAAAAAAGTTTGTATGCCTGCTATATTAAATTCAGCCGGATGGACGGATGGACATCGTTAAATTTATTTAGAAAGTGATTTGCAGTCGATCGGTTTACTAAAAGGTGGATATAGAACCCATATTTTTATGTTTAAAACTTGCACTATTGTATTATATCCTTCTAAGTTCTTAACTTGAAAACATTTCCCAAGAATTATGAGGTGAAAAAGTCCACCAGCTGAAAAAGCTTACAAAGGTTTGTAAATTTTGCAGCGAATATTTGAAACAATTTATGAGTTTAACATTTAAACATATTTCAATATGTATAAAGTAACTTAACCATTGCCAAATGATTGTGTTGAAAACTTAAAAGTCTAAGAGCTTCAAGGACTTACATTCATATAACTCAAACACTTAAGTTAGATAAAATTCACGTTTCTTTTTTTTTAGTTTATGAAAAATATTTAATTGTAAAAATTCCGTTCATAAAAATGTTAAAACATAAAATATTTAATATACACATATTTCCTTTAAAGGAAATTGTTAAAAATTTACGATATTCGCATTTCAGCAAAAAAAGTTTAAAAAAAAATGTGTAAAGAAGAACAAACGCATACGAACATCGACTGACGTACTTAGCTACACGTAAAGGACTAAGAACTTTAAACAGAGGAGGAATAATAAGAAATTTAAATAATAAAACATTTTACTAACATAGGCTTAACAAAACAACCACCCAACAGCCTTCCAACAAGCCACTTACCAACTCGTCAGGTATAAAACCATAATAGGTTTCATTTAGTTGTTGTTGCTTTTTTCGGGACTATAACTTAAGAGCCAGACACCTGTTTACTCAGCATTTCATATGTGAAGGTGAAAGGCAACTTAACAAAAGCCCATAAAATTTACAAATGTCTCGGTATATTTTAAAGACTTAGTTTATGTGCCAGGGTGTTGGTGGTTAAGGTGTATTGTGTACGGCCAGTAAACAATTCTTATCAACATGTCTGATGTCAGACAAAATCTTAAAGTCAACCGTAAAGTCTTTTTTACTTTAGACCTTTAAAGGAATGTTATTTCAGCATTTTCTGCAGATGTTCTGATATAAAAAATAAAGGTATGTTCACATTTAACAAATATTATACGTAAAAATTCAACAAATTAGTGACCACTAAAGTGGTTTACTTTTGACTTTGGTTTAATAATTTTTGTATTTCTATCAAACTTAAATAATTACTGAAAAAAATTAAACAATAATTTACCTAATAAAATATTAAATGCTGTAGATCAAACAGCAAGCTTTATGTAGTTAAAATCAAAGAAATGTTTAATAGAAATATGTAGTGGTAACGTGTGGGCCGTCAAATGTTTGCTAAATGTGACCATACCTAAACACAGGTCTACATTGAACCATTCCAACTGATTCTTATGTTTTTAGCAAGCTAAATCCTACCATGAGATCAGTACCCATGTTCTGTAACTTCAGTGAGAACTTCTCGCATCGTAAAGATGTGAAACAAAATTTTCCATCGTTTCTCGATAAGTGAAAAAAAGCTGTGTCTGTAACTCATGTCGAAAATTATCGAAAGAGATTACGTTGTTACGTTTTAAAGCTAATAACATTGCACACGAAGCCGTTGTGACATTGCAGACATCGAGAACGCCAGTAACACGTATCGTTGACGGCGACCAAAATTTACTAAAATTGAAAATTTTTCAATGACGGCGGCGAAAACACAACCGTCGCACAGTGGCGCCATTAGAGTTTTTTCGTTGCAAAAATCATATCTTTTGAACCGAATAAGATAATTGAACAGTTTAAACAGCATATGATAGATAACTGTTCAACCTATGCTACGCTTTGTAGGGGCCTACTTATGGGTTATCAAAGTTAAAATTAGTAGAAAAATCAATTTTATGGTAACTAAAAAAAATATTTTTAAATTTTTAGATTGTTTTTATTTTTTTTCTTTAGGGTTTTATGTTTTAAATTAATTTTATGTTATAAATTATTTTTTTTTTTAATTTATTTTTTCAATTTTCTGTAAAATATTCATGGAAAGTTCTAAGTTCATAAACAAGGCCAAGGATTCTTCGGAACCATACTTTTTAATGTGTGCGCTTGTAAGCGTGGGAATGCTTTCCTTAATCCTTTTTAGTCGCAGTGGGCTTGCATCAGCAACAGATTTGGTTATCTGCGACCTAACTCTTTCACTATCCTTTGTATATTTAATAGACAGCGCGTCCGATAATTGCTTCGTGGTCAAGTCATTGGTGGCATCGGCAAGTTTCCTCTTTCTTGTGAAAATTTAATACTCCTCAATACTTTTTTTTTGCCTTCCTTTTGCTCCTCTGGTTGATGTGGTGGGTTTATCTACTGCCAATATATCCAGGATGGTGTCTTCATTAAGCCAGTCCTCGTATTTGGAGTTGAAGTTCTGAATGGTTCGATTAGATTTCACCCATTTTGCCTTAATATTTGCATATATCAGATAAAAATTATTTTTTATAATTTCGCTTCTCTAAATATTTCCGTATAAGCTATCAAGTTCTTCCAAAGCAGCTTCCGTGAAAAAATTTGGTGTGGTTGACTTTCTAAACAGTTCAAATAATTTAAAATTGTTCAACGCCATATTTTCAGTACTTAAATTGTTTGATGGTTTCAGTAATTGTTGCGCCAACTTTCAGTCGTAGACTAATCCAGGCATTATGCTTATTTTGCAATAAATAGGCTTATGCTACCATGCCTAAAAACTTACCTGTTCCCTGCATACATATGGATTTAGGCTGAATAATGCATTTTGATATTATGCACGTGTCCAAATAAGATTTGTGCCTACCTGTAGGGACCATAAGTCAATATTGTTCTTGACCATTTGTACGCCATATGCGTGCGTATGCGTGCGTGCGTGCTCGTTGAATGCAGACGTGTTTTTTTTAACTCGGCTTACGGTTTTTTTTTTTAACATAAATAAGTGTATATTTATGATATAATAATATTATTTTTTTTTTTTTTAATAATATAAGATCAGCGAATGAATAGACGCTTTAAAATAATTTTTAATAAGTGAACATAAAATTTGTAATACAAATATTAAAAATTACAATTAACAAAGATATATGTATGTACACACATACATATACGTACATACATTTTAAGCAAAAACATTTCTTGTTTTCTTTATTCTTTTTTTTTTTTATTCTCGGGGTTTTTAAACAACAAATAAAAAGAAGAGCACAATTAAACAAACAGTAATATATAAAAAAAAAACTCTTATGAATGCATATAATGCAAAAACAATAAAACATAACGAAAGAAATGCGTATGTTACATTGAGTGTTGACGAAACAAACGTAGGAAAAAGAATCGATGATAGCAATTATTTAACGGCTAAACCTATTACTCGAACGCGTTCTCTCTCACCCTCTTTGTTTAAAAATACGGTCGATCGTAATACAATAACAAATTTATTAACTGCAAGCGTTGCCACAGAGCAAAAAAAAACTTTAATAAGTGATGAAACGGTTAACCCAAAAACAGCCGCTATGGACAACTCAATAACTCAAGTAAAAACTTCTCAAAAGCCTACAGTACAAGTTGGTATGGACAGGTACATAACAGTGCTTAAACGGGGACGCAGCCCTACCTCTGCAGCAGTTGCTTCGGCCTCAAAAGTACCATCTTTTGATAAAATAAATTCTCAAAATCGTTTTGCAATTCTGGAGGATGAATCCTCTGAAGCACAAAACGTCATAAAATCGTCCAAGCCTCCCCCGATATATCTGAGGGAGCGAAATTCTAATGAGCTCATAAAGAGTTTGATATCGGTTATTGGTGAAAATTCGTTTTACGTAGCTGCTATCAAGCGTGGTAGTATAAACGAAACAAAAATACAAATCAATCATGAGAATGATTTTCGAAAAATTGTAAGCAACTTTGAGGCACTCAAAAAAAATTTTTATACATACCAACTGAAAAGCAGTAAAGGCCTTCAGGTAGTGATTAAGGGTATTGACTCATGTGTGGACCCAGAAGAGGTAAAAACATTCCTTGAAGAAAAAGGCTTCAAGGTAAAACATGTATTAAACATTAAAAATAGAGAAAAAATTCCCCAACCACTTTTTCGAGTGGAGTTTGAACCCGGCGACGTTAAACTTAAAAAAAATGAAACGCATCCCATCTATAACTTAAAATACATTCTGTACAGAAAAGTAACTATAGAGGAGCCGCACAAAAGAGGTGGTCCCGTTCAATGTCTGAACTGCCAAGAATTTGGCCATACTAAGGCATACTGCTACTTACCCCCTGTTTGCGTAGTATGTGGCGAATTACATGGTACAGTTCTTTGCGACAAGTCTAAAACCGACCCCAACGTAAAAAAATGCAGCAACTGTGGTGGCAATCACACTGCCAATTATAGAGGATGCCCTGTATATACTATCGTCAAGCAGTCGGTTGGACCGAAAACTAATCCCCCTCAGGTAACAAATCAAGTAAACAGTAATGACCATCAGGCCCCCCAGCCTAGTAGTAACATAATTTCTTATGCTAACGTCTTAAAATCAAACAATATACCAATGCAAGGCCCTTCGACAAGTAATGACGAAACTCCAGTTTCTAATCTTAGTCGGCTAGAAAAAACAATGGAAACATTAGTGCAAACAGTAAATAATTTTACAAACACAATGGGTAATATGTTACAGGAAATTCTAAGAATGCAATCGATGTTATTGCAAGCTGTACTTAACAAGCCATGAACTGTTTAAAAATTTGTTTTTGGAACGCAAACGGCATCCGCCAACATAAAAATGAACTAGAATACTTTCTCAAAAATAATCAAATTGATGTTATGATGGTTTCTGAAACTCATCTGACCTCAAGAAATACGTTTAAAATCAATGGTTATATACTATATGATACCAAGGACCCTCGAGATAGAGCTTGTGGAGGTTCTGCCATTTTGATAAAAACCCGAGTCAAACACTACTTAATGTGTGATCATCGTGAGGATTATCTGCAAGCAACAAATATTCGTGTTGAAGAGCTTAATCGAAACATAGTAATTTCATCTTTATACTCTCCACCTAGATTTTCAATATCAGAAAGCCAATATTGTGAATATTATAAATCCCTAGGACCCTGTTTCCTGGCCGCTGGCGATTATAACGCTAAACATACCTTCTGGGGGTCACGACTTATAACACCAAAGGGTCGTGTTTTGTTTAATACAATCTCTAAAATGAATTTAAATGTTGTCGCGAGCGGACAACCAACATATTGGCCTGCTGATCCACAAAAAATTCCAGATGTCATCGATTTCGGCGTGGTTAAAAACATCCCCACAGAAACGATTCACGTTGAAGCCTCATTAGAATTATCCTCTGATCACACACCTACAATTGTCACTATAACAAACACCAATAGAATTGTATCTCCCTCTAGTTACATAGCGACGTCAGCTACACAAATAAATTGGCTAAAATATAAAAAATATCTCAGTACTCATTGCACAGAAAATATTCCGCTTAGCACACCGGAGAATGTGGATCTTTCTATTGCCAATTTTGACAGTTATATTAAACTAGCGGTTCAACATTCCTGCAATACCCGCAAAAAAACTTATAATAATAATATATATTCTACAGATGTCGAGCGCCTCTTGAATGAAAAAAGGAGAGTGAGAAGGGAGTGGCAATTGCACAGATCCCCCCAACTTAAGAACTTATTAAAAGAGTGCACAAAAAAGCTAAGAAAATTACTGCAGTCCCGGAAAACGGCTTCCGTGGAAAAATATCTTAAGGACCTGGATGCAACACCACAATCAGAATACTCATTATGGCGTGCAGCCAGAAATCTAAAAAGGCCAGTTATCATGAAACCACCATTAAGAAACCTGAATGGAAGTTGGGCAAGAAATGATAATGAGAAAGGAAACCTGTTTGTAAATCATTTGAAAAACGTATTTACCCCAAACATATCTGACGACATAGCGGACGAGTTACCACCTGTTGCTGCTAGAGCAGCTGTTCCCCTAAGATTTGAGATGAGAGAAATCGAAAAGGCTATTTGTAACTTAAACCCCAAGAAAGCCCCTGGTTTTGATAAGATAAGCAACAAAATGCTTTTGGAGCTACCTCGCATAGCAAAGAAAATTATTCTTTATATTTTTAATGCTATTTTACGCCTTGAATACTACCCTCAAGAATGGAAGGTCTCCTTAGTAAAGATGATACCAAAGCCAGGAAAAGATCACACAAAAGTTGAGTCATATAGGCCTATTAGCTTATTGTCTAATATATCAAAGCTATTTGAGAAGCTCTTAGCGTCAAAATTAACCCCAATTCTAAATGATAATGGGTGTATACCTAACCATCAATTCGGCTTCAGAAGAGAACATAGCACAATTGAACAAACCCATCGAATAGTAAACGCCATAAGAAAAGCCTTTGAAGAAAGAAAATATTGCTCCGCTCTCTTCATCGATGTTTCTCAAGCTTTTGATAAAGTCTGGCATGTAGGCTTGTTACATAAATTGAAGCTAAACCTACCGGTTAACACACACAAGCTGCTAGAAAGCTACTTGGTCGGTCGAAAATTTATTATTAAAGAAGGTGATTTTTTAAGTTCTCCTCAGCCAATTGAAGCTGGAGTGCCTCAGGGAAGCATCCTGGGCCCACTTTTTTACCTTATATATACCTCGGACATGCCAACAAATAATTACACCCTAACCTCAACTTTTGCTGATGATACAGCTTTTCTAAGCGTACACGAGAACAGTCGAGAAGCATCTCGATACCTGCAGGATCATATATTTCAACTAGAACTGTGGTTAAAACAATGGAGAATAAAGGTCAATGAGCAAAAATGCGTACATATAACATTCACCTTGCGTCGGGAAACTTGCCCCCCTATTAAAATCAATAATCAACTAGTGCCTCAACAATCGCATGTCAAATATCTCGGTATTCATCTAGATCGTCGTTTAACATGGAAATGCCATATAGAAGCAAAATTAACCCAAATGAAACTAACAGCAATTCAAATTAACTGGCTTATTGGAAGAAATTCTGTTCTTAGTCTCGATTGCAAACTACTACTTTACAACTCTATTTTAAAGCCAATATGGTGCTACGGTATTCAACTTTGGGGCACTGCCTCGGCTTCAAATATCGAAAAAATTCAAAGGCGCCAAAATAAACTTCTTCGAATAATCACAGCTGCCCCTTGGTATGTTAAAAACTCAAATATCCACAAGGATCTCAATGTGCCACTGGTAAGGACTATTATTACGAAGTATGCGGTAAAATATTTAAAAAGGCTAGAGTTGCACCCTAATCCACTAGCTCGAAATATTTTAAATGATAGTGGCCACACTCGCTTAAGAAGAAGAGACACTGCAGCACTTACCCATTAAGATGAGCGATAGACACCTACATATGTGAACAGAACCCGTATGAAGAAAATTTTTGTCTGGCACTGGCAGGACATAAAATAAATTATTAGGATAAGATTTGATTAATTATTGTTAGTTCATATTTAATATATGAAGATTCAATAAATAAATAATGAAAAAAAAAAAAAAAAAAAAAAAAAATTTGTACGCCAAAGTATTGTTTAAGTGAGGTACGTACCTGCTAATTTCAGTACCTGCTAATTTCAATAAGTAGTTTTTTTCAAACTATAAGATCAAACTACTGTCAGTCAAAGCATATAAGGGATGGACGCCATACAATTTCTGCAACCATGTCTTTTTAACCTTTTTTACCTCTAGAAGCCAAACGGGTACGTACGGGCAGATAAAATTTTTGAATTATGTAAAGAAATAATCAATGAACAGGTTTTGCAAATATGGCAAATATAGATTTTTTTTATTTTCCGTCAAAGTTGAAAAATAGTGAAAAAACGGATAGTTTTAAAATAGTGATTTACCAGGAGAAACACAAAGCAAACAGTTAATTTTTTTTTTATCATTATACATTTAATAAATACATCAATCAATACAAACAAAAAATAAGGCGATTCGTTACCTATTTTTCGTGATATTACACCTGAAATCGCAACAAATTTACTAAAAATTGTGTGTTTTTTTGAAAACCGAAAGTCGGTCAACTTTGAACGGCTATATCTTCTTAACTAAAAATGTGATATTATTAAGAGTGGCAGATTTAAAGAGTGGCAGATTTGAAAGAACATGGGTTTATTCAAAACTTCGTCGGCGCTCATGAAAATTTTAATTTTTGCAACCTTGTTTGCTCTACGGGCGCTACTGTGCGTCGTCTATACCAAATAATGTCAAGTGCGACTGAAATGTTTGTTGTTTACCAACGAGCTTTGAAAACATTCGTATATTTTATAAAAATGTTAAAAGCAACATAATTAAACAATGTGCCAAGAACAAACTTTTATTATTATTATAAATTGCGTTTTGCATTTTTAATTGTTTTTTAGTGTTAAAATGTTTTCTCGCCCCATTTTCATTTTTGAGTTTAATTGACAGTTCAAAGCGGGAACTTTTCTCACCAAAATGTTACAGACACACTTTTTGTGTAAATTGGCGAGTAATTTTCTTACGTGACAATTAGTACTCGCCAAAAAAAAGTTACAGACACAGTTTAGTGAGAAAAACAGCTGTTTGTTTCAATATACGGCATTTTTGTTTTATTTCGCACATTTCAATCGAAAAGTTTCTCGACGCGAGAGTTAGTCTGGGTTCACACTATGAAATTTTTCTTTCAGAAAGTCTGAGTTTATGGGTGAGAGAGGAGAGAAGAAAAGCATGTTCTCTTCCCCTCTCACCAATAAACTCAGACTTTCTGAAAGAAAACTTTCATAGTGTGATCCCAGACTTACAGAATATGGGCACAGTTTTCTTCTAGCACGTCACATTTATTAGATAACGATACAATTGTGTTATTTGCTGTATAGTTCTCTTCATCTGCCTTCTAGAGTCAGAGTCTGGTTCAATTACAAATACAGTCGAACTCAAATTTTCTCTTACTCGAACTTATTTGATTGGCAGTAGCTCTAAAAGAATAAGCTACATTCATACAATTCTCTTTCCGTAACTCGAAGTTCTCCATAACTCGAAACAAATAATTTTACATATGAATTCTATAACTCGATACGGTTTGCTTTTTTGTTTGTTTATTTAACTTTGTTTTGCGCGTTTAGCTGCTTTGTATATTATACTTTCCCCTTTTGTTTGCGTATTCACTATATATACAGCATTATGTATGCATATTGATACTATTTTAGAAATAATTATAGAATTAAATTAACTTAAGCCTCTAACCCAAAAAGTGGCTCTTAAAGAATAAGAAGACGATCTTATAACAGGGTTATCGTTAAAAATTAATTCAGGATTACAAGACAAGATTACAAGATTAACCGTATTGTAGTTTCTTATACTTAAAAAACACGTGTAAAGGGGCTGCAATATGCAGGTTTTTCGAAAGTTTAATGTAAAATTAATCAACTAATATTTCGAATTCTACTACATTTTTCTCAATATTTATATCCCATAACATATTAAATATTGTTTTGTTAAAAGATCTATGTAACTATTTTAATAAATATTCGTGTTACAGTATAACCCGGGTAATTACCCCACGCTTCACGGTTATTTACCTTGAGTTTTAAATCCACGTTTTTTTCTTCCATTTTTCAAACAAAAATCCACGTTTAATTGCCATACGCTAAATTACCCAATTTGGGTAATTGCCTTAAAAATTAAACTCCAAAAACAAAATTACACCTAAATTTCATTCGTTTAATTGCCTCAGTACTTTTTGACAAGAACACAAAAAGTAATGCAACCAAGTTTACATGTTAATAAAAAATAAAATATGCACTAAAAATTCTTAAAAAAATATGCCCCAAAAAAGAAAATATGGGTTATTTGAAAGCAAAATATTCCACAATTTAACATTTGCATTAAAATAAACTTTATGCTGGGCTCATCAGAATGAAGTCATGGTATGAAATTAAGATTCATATACACACAGAAAAAAATACCAATGTAAAATTAACATGGAAAAATGTTGATTGAGAATCATATTAATTTTCTTCAAAAGTATGCACTTTATTTAAATTTATCATTATTTCATATTAATTTTAAATAAAATAACCTTAAATCACGTTTATTTAATATTATTCACTGTTAAAATAAAAAAAAAAAAAAAAATTAAAATATAAATAAATATGGATTCAATATTGAATCCATAAAAACCTGTTTTATATTAAAATCAAAAGTTTTTCTTGTTAAATTAAGATGCGTACAAACTTAAGTATGTCCATTTTTTATTTTCATTTTTAAAATATGTTATAAAAAGAAGACAATTCCCGTATTCTTTTAATTAAAATTATTTAGTTAAATAGTACATCAAGTTTTCAAAGTAGAATGATGACGAAAACCATATTGGGCGATTCTGCTGATGCTTCTGTTATTAAAGGAGAATACAAAATAACTGCAACATGTGTTACAGGGGTAAGTGTCTTGAATTATTCTTAAATAAATGTAAATGTTGTCCCAGAAGCTTGTTCTCACTGTTACATCACATTCAAACCAATTTGATTCCACATGAAATTCACGTTGTTTCAACTTAAAATAAGTTTCATTCAACGTGATACGGATTGTTATTTCAATATAATTGACATTTTGCTCTAACTTTACTGCAATGTTAAATTAACATGAATTATAGTTATTTTAAAAGAAAAAAATGTTGTTCGCAGTTATTGTAAAATCAGGTTGAATTAACATGAAAAACGTATAAAGCAAAATCACCACCGAAAAATTTTAAATCAACCTTGTTTTCTACGTTTTTAACTTGATTTTTTTCTGTGTGTAAGAATTATTTGTGCTGAATATTATCTAGACACAGAAAATAAATAAGATATTTTGCCTTAAAGGGATTAAAGGAAAGGTCGTAGTAAGATATTTTGAGCCAAATTTAATCTTAATACGAATATGATTGAATCGTTTATGAACATAAAGAAAGAAGTTTGTATGGGAGCTATGTGATACCATAGACCGATTCTCACAATTTACAATTAAACGTGTTTACCAAATTTTATCAAATTATCTAAAAACTGCTACTTTTACTATCCGTACAAGGTTTACATGGGCAGACAACCAGCCCGATGAACGGATGGACAAGTGTTTCTGATTCGATCGGTTTATTAAACGATACGTCCAGATTTCTATGTATCAGCAGAAATCTCTATATATAAATCGGCTAAGGCAAAACAGTTAAGAACACTTTTCTCCTCTGTATGTCAACCGATTTTATAAAAATCAGTTCAATATATTCGGAGTAATAAGCGTTCAAATTAGCTACTAACACATATGTACAAAATCCAAATTTTTTTTTTCAATTATCAAATAATAAAAAAAATAGGGTGCTCGATTATTCGACATTTTTAAGAAACCGGTTTTCGATTATATCGACTATATAAATACGGGAAATTAAATTTCTTTATTTTACTTTTCCGTGCTGCATGTGGTGATTTATTTAACTTAGAAACATAATATTATAGGTGCAGGGTCCTGAGTGAATTAAAACCTATAAGATGAAAAATGAATAAGAATATGTAAGGAGAGCTTTTTTGTAGTTTTTCGTTCAACATCTGGTTTTTTGATTAATTTTCGTTAATATTAGACATTGAAAAAAAATAAATTAAAATACAATGTCCTGAGTGGAGTACAATTTACAAAGGAGATTTTATGATAGTTTTTTGTTTTTCAATTGATATTTTCTGATATTTTTTATAGTAGAAGATAGAATATGAACCAGAGGTTGGTCCCTTGCCAAAACGATTCACTAAAATAGAAAAAATGAATGCTCAAAACATGTTAATTCATATATACTTAGATGTAGTATCTTCATATGAACCTAAAAATTAATGGTCGAATTTTGACCATTAGGCGAACCTCGTCTATGTATAAATCGGCAAAGGCAAAACAGTTAAGAACACTTTCCTCCCCTGTATGTCAACCGATTTGAAAAAAACACACACCATTTGAAAGACATTTACTTACAGAAGTGCACAATATATATTTTATTAAAATCTGTTCAATATTTTCGGAGTAATAAGCGTTCAAATTAGCTACTAACACATATGTACAAAATCCAAATTTTTTTTTTTCAACTATCAAATAATAAAAAAATAGGGTGCTCGATTATTCGATATTTTTAAGAACCCGGTTTTCGATTATATCGACTATATAAATACGGGAAATTAAATTTCTTTTTTTTCCTTTTCCGTGCTGCATGTGGTGATTTATTTAACTTAGAAGCATAATATTAAAGGGGCAGTGTCCTGAGTGAATTAAAACTTATAAGATGAAAATATAATAACAATATGTAAGGGGAGCTCTTTTGTAGTTTTTCGTTCAACATTTGGTTTTTTGATTAATTTTTTGTTAATATTAGACTTTGAAAAAAAAAAAAAATTAAAATACAATGTCCTGAGTGAAGTACAATTTACAAAGGAGATTTTATGATAGTTTTTTGTTTTTCAATTGATATTTTCTGATATTTTTTATAGTAGAAGATAGAATATGAACCAGAGGTTGGTCCCTTGCCAAATCGATCCACTAAAATGGAAAAAATGAATGCTCAAAACATGTAAATTCATATATACTTAGATGTAGTATCTTCATATGAACCTAAAAATTAATGGTCGAATTTTGACCATTAGGCGAAGACTCGTCTATATATAAATCTGCAAAGGCAAAACAGTTAAGAACACTTTCGTCCCCTGTATGTCAACCGATTTGAACAAAATATACACCATTTCAAAGATATTTACTTACAGAAGGGCACAATATATATTTTATTAAAATCTGTTCAATATTTTCGACGTAATAAGCGTTTAAATAACCTACTAGCACATATTTAAATACAAAAATTTTTTTTTAATTATAAATTAATAAAAAAAATAGGGTGCTCCATTATTCGACATTTTCAAGAAACCGGTTTTTGAATATTTCGACTATATAAATACGGGAAATTAAATTTCTTTTTTTTCCTGTTCCGTGCTGCATGTGATAATTTTTAAATTTTCTAAAATATGGAACTTAAAAACATAATGTTATAGGTGAAGGGTCCTGAGTGGATGAAAACCTATAAGATGAAGAATGTTGTTACTTTTTGTTTTTCATCTGGAACTTTTTTAATTTTTGTTAATATTCGACCCATAAAGATAGAATTATACATTAAACTGGGTGAATAAGAACATGTTAGGGGAGCTTTTTAGTACTTTTTCGTTCAGCATCTGGAACTTTGATTAATTTTCATTAATATTAGACATTGAAAAATAAAATTAAGAATGCAATGTCCTGAGTAGATGACAATTTATAAAGGAGAATTTATGAAACGTTTTTGCTTTTCAATTGATATTTTTTAATTTAACTTTAGTGGAAGATGAAATATGAACCAGAGGTTGGTCCCTTGCCAAATCGATCCACTAAGATGGAAAAAATGAATGCTCAAATCATGTGAATTCATATATACTTAGATGTTCTATATTTTCTTCATTTGCACACAGAAAAAAATATCTCAAGAAAATCTTTAACAACACGGTTTGTTAAAAATAAAATTTTAGGTCAACAAACTTTTTGTTTGATTCAAAGAAAAAAATTATCAAATTGACACTTTGCAAAATAGCACTCAATAAAACATATTTCATAATGAAATAATTAAATATTTCTTCATATTCAATAAAAAAAATATTTGAATCGAAGCAAAGACAGTATTTTAACAACTCTTGTCCATTTTTAAATAGCTCATAATTCTCATTTGTTTTACAGTTTTATTTATTTAGTTTTGCCAGTCTTTGGAAAAGGTTTCCTGATGATCTGGCCTAAGCAACCAGTGAAATGCATAATAAATTTTAGTGTTTTTATAAAAATATAAAAATTGAAAATTTATGACATCATCATTAACCCATTTAAGCCCAAACAAAAACTACCGGACAAAAAATAAAATATTGTTTATTTTATTATTTAATTCATTACATATAAACAAAAAACAAAAAAAAAAATTTTTTTTTTTTTTTTTTTTTTTTTGGAATTAAAGAGGTGTACCCAAATTGGCACTACGGTCACTAAAAAAAAAAAATTTAAAAAAAATTTTTTTTGATGTTATAGAAATTTCTGAAATTTTAGTTTATCAATAAGGTAAACATATATTGAATAATGTCAAAAACTCATAAGCCGGAAATAATGAAGTGTTCCCAAATTGGCACAGCGGGCGTAAATGGGTTAATAAATAAAAAAATAAAGATTCGATTAACATTTTGTTTGATTTATTCAACATTTTCAACAATTTATTTTAACAAATCAAGTAAACATTTTGTTGAAAAAAATTATTTTGGGCAACAACTTTTTTTATTGACTCAATAAACTTGGTTGTTGACTAAAAATTTAACAATTATACATACAAACTTTTTTATCAATACCGCAAAAATCGTCATCGCAGAAAATTCAAATATTTTTGTAATCAAATATGCGATTTTCGTATTCAAATATGAAAATTATTTTTTTCTGTGCACATAAAAATGTATGGTCGAATTTTGACCATTAGGCGAACACTAGTTTATATAATTGGTTTTTCCTTAACACGTTGAGTGCCATCATAAAAAAAAATATATATTACTAAAGTGCCAATATATGAAAACAAGTGTAAATTAATATTTTTGTGGTAACAAATGAATTTGTGAAAATCTTTTTTTGTGTATGTGTGTTATTTGTACCGTTATACATGTGACAGCCGGCGGTACACGTGGCACACAGATAATATAATTTTATTCAGGTGCCGTGTGTACCGCCGGTAGTCACAGCATATATTGTTATTATTATTTGATTTATTTTATTATTTCATTAGTTTACATGTACTTACAGTACGTACATAACACAAAATGGATGTTAGTTCTTTTTATGGGAAACGTCGTAAAACTGATGACATTGAAAGCGAGGAAAATGATTTTGAACCGTCAGATGGCTGTGTGGATAATCCACCTCTTTGTCTGGACTGTTCCAACCAAATTCATTAGTCCCTTTTATATTTATTGAATACTAACTTCCTTCTTTTATTATAAACTAAAAGTCAAATAATATATTATTTTCTTATTGAATTTAATGAATTCTAATTTTTTTGATCCTATATATTTTCCACCAAACACACTAGTTCCTATTTTTTTATTGAATTTGAAGTGCCTTTTTTTATTATCTGTAAGCTAAAAGTGAATTAAATATTATTTTCTTATTTTATTCATTGAATTTTTATTTATTGAAGTCGGTTAGGTTAAATCAAATTCTACATTTTTGATCCTGTATAACTCATGTAATACAAAAGATACACAAAAAATTCTTGAAGTTAAAAAAAAATGCATTTCTCTAGGTGCCATCATATAATATTTATTCGCTTTACTATAATACGACAGAAATTATATTGTATTGATTACCTAAGTAGCTGTGCAACGCCGGCGGTACACATGGCACTCTAGTAAAAGAAAAGTGTGCACCGCCGGCGGTGCACATGGCACTCAACGTGTTAATTTTTGCATATACATATATAAAAGTTTACAGTTTGGAATAACATTTGTCTTCAAAGAAAACTTGCTTTGGCTTACAATTGTGGAGTGAAAAGTAAATGTAGATGGCGAAATTAAAGCAACAGAAAGTTCATCTGTTAACCAGAATCTTAAGCAATTTATTTTTATTTGCTGAACATGTATACAAAATATGCTTCGAAAACGTGAAATATGTGTGCAATAAAAATGCAGCAATAGCTTTAATATTCAAATAATTGACCGACAAATAAATAGCTCTGAAACGGATAAACTATGCAATTGAATATTTACGGTTTTCCTGATCATAAGTTTGTATGTATGCTTACGCTTTTGTTAGTAGGATATGAGGGGACATCTCAAAAACCATTACAGATAAAATTTAAGACAAATCACATGGTTTTTTTTTATTACTATCTCTTTGGATTTAGCTAAAACATGTAAAAATTCCCTATGTCAACTTTTCTTCAAACATCAAAGTCAAGGTATCTTGTAAATAAGTACGTTTAATTACCTCAACAAGGTATTTACACGAATTCGCTTAATTACCTCAATGAGGTAGTAAAACGTATTCTTAAAATCACCTTAACGAGGTAGTTAAGCGTATTCGTTTAAATTCTTACCCCGCATAATTACCCAAAAATATTTACATTTTTGGCGAGGTAATTATCCGTGGAATACGTACTTAAATTTCATTTTTATTTTTGTTCAAAGAGTAATATCTGCTAGTTTCAATGTTCGAATCGATGAAATTTTAACTTGTAAAAACTGCTTTCAAACATATAAGAGCGAATATTTGAAAATAATAAAAACAATTAACATATGTAGGATTTAGACGTTGTTTTAAATTATTTTTCTTTTTTTAATTTGTTATTACTCCTAGAGTTTACGAAAAAACACGGTTTTTCGCTGACCTGTAAAATTTTTCAGATAGCACTTTTTGTATATAAGACCTCGATATATTAAAATAGGAACTAACAATAGCTAATGACATCTTATTCTGATTGTTTGGTTTACCCAATAAAAAATTGAGCTTCAAACGAAGCAGGTTTATAAGGGAGAAATGTAAGAGTTTCGCTTACCAACTCGCTTACGGAAGGCATGAATTTTATATGGTTAGTATAGTTAGCAATACATTTTTGACACAAAAATCGCTTAATCCAACGCATATAAAAATTGGTTAACGTAGCGTTCAGCTTTACAATCTGAATGTTTTTTACAGTTATTTTTTAGTATTCTCCCTTACAAACTTTCTTCGTAGTAAGGGAATGACGTAGCACTTGAAATGTTACTTTTTCTTTTTTAAAACTTGTTAAGAGTTTCTTCACTTACTTAACTGCATCTCTGTATGTCTTATTACGTAGCGCATAATTGTGCGCTTATTTTTATAAATGTATCATAACCCTGCAAATAATAGGACTAGTCCAAACACGCGTGTAAAATGTAGCCCACAAGGGACTAACACTAGTCCAAAAGTAACCCAAACGTATGGAAAAAACATGGTCTATTTAACATTACGATGCCCTAGGACAGGACCATATAACCCAGCTTTGGACTACAAAGGAGTAGTTTTAAGACTACTCCATGGTATACTCAAGAGGATTAGTTTTGAAGTCGTTTAAAAACGAAAGCATGTCGTTCAAAAACGAAGACATGTCGTCTCACTACAAACACTTTTTAACAATGACATGGTCCATGCTTGCATTACATTGGACTGGGAGTAGTCCATTTTATCAAAATGGATCAGGTGGTCCAATATTATTGCAGGGAAGTGCTTCGTAAAATGATAAAATTTTTTCTTGGGTATGTTCTGCCAATGCCGGACGAAAATTCTCCTATTCACGGTTCCCGTTCACAAAAGTAGGTGTATAGCTACGGTGACCATATTTTTCAAACGAAAAAAAAAGGAAATTTCGAAATGTTACATAGCGTTTACATTTGCCAGTACTGGCAAGACAGTAGCAGCACATGCAAACTTTTTTACATGCACACTTTTCCAACTGTCTAGTGTCTAGCCAATTTTGCAGACAGTAAAATTGGACGGTGATTTGACATTTGCTAACAGTAATTTGAAGTTTTGTTCAAAAAGAAAAAAAAAAATCAAGAAGTAAGAAAAAAATAAACATATTTTGCTTTGATTTTTTATGTTTTAGTTAAGTGTTATATTTGTTCACATAATAATGTTATTTTAAGTTATTTTTAAATTTGTTTAGTTCATATAAAACACGTTTAGATGGACTTGCACAGCAACATTTACGTTTGCGCATATTTTTAAAAGTGAACTGTCTTAACTACTGTCTGGACGCCTACGTCACAACTAATATGTATTTTATTACTGTCTTGCCAGTACAGTAGACGCTCGCAAATTAGAACCGCTTTGTTTTTGAGGCAATTCTAATTTCTGAATTATTCTAATTTCTGGACGTTTTTATTTCGAATAAAAAATAAAAATTACTTAAATTTTTTTTAATTCAATTTTATTTGATTGACATTAAATGTATTTTTTAAAATTAAAAATACCGTGTCGTTTCTTATATTTGGAAAACTATCCATTGCTTCCACGGAATGCATTTTCATCTTTATAGGGATATTCCTCTCTAAATATTTTTTTAGCTTTCTCTTTAAGTATGGGCTGTACACTTTTTTCTCGTTGATTTAAAATCCACTCATACAGACGACTTTCCATATTTGGGTATTCAGCGCTGTGCAAAGATTTATTGCTTGCTTGCTGATATGTGTTGAAAACAGCATTTAATATTGCTGTTCTATGTGATTTGATATAGCTGATTGAAGATGTCATAACATTAATATTCCCTTCAAACCCTTTGTCAAGCTTTTCTAATATTTTGACCTTCGTTTCCAATGATAAAGTGTTTTTTTTACGTTTATTTGACATTTCGAATGATACACTTTCACTTTTTAATAGAGACTTCCAAAATATGTACACATGTTTCGAATTTCACAAATAACTAGCCACAAATATATATAAATGCGACAAAAAACAACAAATAAGGAAACACATCTAAAATTTGGTAATTCCCCTTTTTAGTTTTACATGTTCAAACAGAATAAAAATAAATTGCGGATTTCTTGTGTTCAAATAACAAAAAAAAAAAAAAAACGCTCTGAAATTAGAACTATAAATTCGAATTTTAGAGCGTTTAATGTATTGCAAACACTGATTCTAATTTCTGGACGTTCGAATTACTGAAAGCTCTAATTTGTGAGCGTCTACTGTACTGTCAAATGTAAACGCTGTGTTAATTCAAAGAATATGATATTAGCAAGTAGAACTACTATTAATACATATACTTATTTTATTGTCTATGAAAAAATCAATAAAATTACCTAGAAATTCATAAAAAATAAAAAATTATGTAAAAGTCTTTTAAACAAAAAAATGTAATAATTGATATAGTTCTGTAGAAGTATTTTTTTTTCAAATAGAACTGTTTTTACATAAAACTTATTTAAATTCAGCACAGTCTATTTTAAATTTGCACTTTATTATTAAAAGTGATTCTTAAGTAACCACAATCCAGCACAGCGATCATCAAAATAATGTTTGCAATATTATAGGGCTCCGTTGTTCTTTCAATGGAACGAACAATTTTAGACAATTCGATCTAACGCTGGCATTATTGTTAACCAGTCTGTTTTGCTGTATTAATGTTGTTAACCAGTGTGTTTTGCTGTATTAATGTTGAAATTTTGGAGTTTTGGGAAAATCAAACCTTTAGTTTTGAGTTTAAAGAAGAAGCCATAATCTAACAAAAGCACAATTCTCTAAAAAAAGGACAATCTACTATCCTTTATTTTGAAAAAAATCTTAAAGGACATCGAATCAAAAAAAAGGACTGTCCTCTTGAAAAAAAGACGGATGGTCACCGTATGTATAGCGCTCTTCTGATCTGATAATTGCTGCATTATCGCTTTTCCTTAAGCGAATATGGCCGCGACCTTTTAAAATATTTCGAGCTAGTGCTTTTGAGTGCAATTTAAGGCTTTTAAGATATTCTTTTAAATATTGTGTGAGCATAGTTGATAATGTTGCGGATTCGAAGAATTTTGTTTTGACGCCTTTGGATTTTTTTTATATTGATACATGGTCGGAGGCAACCATAATATGGTTGTGGCTTCTTGATGGCGGACTATTTTAACCATATGGTTGTCGGTGACAATAATATGGTTAAATTAAACATACTATGTTTAAAATTTTCATGATATTGAAGCATGGGAACACAGATAGATATGTAGAGCCTATTTATATCACCACATTCGCACGCAGAGAAAAAATATGGTTGGGCATGGTTACGGCAACAACACTATGTTTAATGTAACAATATATTGTTGTCGTACACAAATAATTGTTAGTTTTATTTAATATCAACAATATTATAGTTACTGTAAACATATCAATGTTTATCGCAATTATGAATTTGAGTATTGTTGACCGAAAAATAATTATTTTTCTAACAACTTAATTATGATAACTTTCTAAACATATTATATTTCTTACAACCATATCATGATATTTAATAGCCATAACATGATAACTTTCTATACATTTATTATATTATGTTAAAGATGCAATCAAACTATTTTTACTCTAATCATATTATGTTAGCGCCATTTGTAAAATAATTTTGAAGAAGTTGTGTCGTTTTTTCATTTGTGAGCGGTTAAACAATTAAAAGATCAAATTCCATAAAAAAATAAGTTTAAAGAAATTAAAAAATTAAAATATTAGCGGAGTTCATTCAAGTATTAGTGATGTAATAGTGCAAATGCAAAATATCATAGTTTTTTGTAAAATCCAACAACAAAACATACAGAGATTTCGTTATATTTTATAAAAGTGCTACGATATTTCTGTGGTTTTCATGGGCAACCGCGTATGTCTTAAAACAAATTGTTCAGGAAAGCCTAAAACCCATTCAAGATTAAACTATGGGCTAGGTATTGCACATTTTAAACTTTGTCATTACGTTACAAAACGGAATTGATCCATCTTTTTTCAAAAAAATATAAAGAGCGTTCAAAATTAGGCAATATGGCATCAACATCTTAAAATCAAAAAAATGGACACACGCGGTTGCCCATGAAAACCACAGATTTTTCATTTGCTCTTTTGCAAGCCTTATATTGAACTCCGTTATTTGATTAACATTAAGAAAAATTGTAAAAAGCCACAAAATAAAAAATCGGTTCAAAAATATTTAAATTTATTTTGTATTTTTATGACAGCTATGAAAGGTGCTGTATCATAATATGATTGCTTCTAAATTTATTATGATTAACATGACAATAATATGATTAATTTCTTAGCTTATTATGATTAACATGACAATAATTTGATTACTTCCTAACTTAGTATGATTAACAGAATAATAATATGATTAAGGGAAAAATATTATGATGACATATTACGAGTATATTGAGTCATAATATGTTTCAATAATAATCTTAATATGGTGACTACAATCATAATTCTTATCATAATATGTTGCTCTTAGAATATGTTTACCACAACCATGTTTTTTCTTTGCGTGCGGTGATAATAATATCATTAATTTTAGTTGGGCTCATCATTTGCCCCCCAAAAAATAACCGGAAGTCCCCAAGGCTGGACAGCAGAAGAGAGTCATCAACCTCACAAAACCTGCATATCTTTGTACATACAAACATTTCCCATTATCATAAAATTCGGCAAAGCCGATTGATTGTATTCAGAAAAGTCCTATAAGTCTATAAAAACTTAATTGAGTGTTGTTAGCAATGTCGGTGTTTTCGCTGATATTCGATCAGATTTTTATTCGACAATTTTGTAAATACTCGCATGAAGTAACAGACAGGTTAATAAAATTTTTTATCTTATAACAATCTGGCGTTTTGTAAATTTATTTGGAATTTTTTAAAATTTCTGTAGAATTTTTACCGAAATGATTTCAACTCCCTTTACAATTTTCGAAACGTTTTCGGTTAAAAATTGGATGCAAAATCAGCATTTTGTCCAGACTGTCGGTACGACTACTTACAATAATCGTAAAAAATGTTTACGGGGCATAATAACACTCACATACTAACTTACGTTTTCTTTGCCACATTTACTTACTGTACAAATGTTGGTAAGATTCATTTTAAACCTAATTTGCATTTAAATGGTTTTTACTAGGGCTATTTCCCGTGTAAATGGCATTTGATGGTCTTGTGAGAAGAGTGTGTTCGTGTGTTTAAGTGAGTTTGTATATATGAACGTGTGAATGAGGGTGTTTGTACGTTGTATAGTTATAAAATGTGCTGCATACTTTTGTTGGTATGATGCAGCAGTAGGTATAACGTTTAGTTCTATGTAGTTCTTGGCTATTTAAATTTGTATGAACTTTAACTGTCTGCATGTTGAAAGGATTTTTATTTTATTAAATTTTTATATATGTATGCATGCATTATTAAAGATGACTATGAATTAAATATTATTATTGGCAATTTTAACCCTTTTATTTTATTTGAATTGCAAATTTCAATTTATCCAACAGGATTGAAATCAAAAATATTTTTTAAGTTCATAACTATGTTTGTAGATACACATACAAACATATATGAAGGATATTTGCAAACAAAGCCATTATACATTGCGCGTCATCAGGTTGGCACTCCCCTTTGCACTCATATATTTTCTCTTGTTGTTGTTATTTTTAAGATATTAATACGTTTTGGTATTCGATTCTACTCGTCTTTGTATGCACTAAATCTGATAAAGAAAGCATGTGCCGGACATTTACCGTTACCTTTTCTATACCCTCCACCACAATTAGTTGTGAAGAGGGTGTACTAAGTTTGTCATTCCGTGTGAAACTTTTTTATTATTCATCTCAGACCCCAAAAAATATATATATTCTGGTTCCTTTACTAATTCTAAGTCGATTTAGCCATGTACGTCTGTCTATCCGTCTGTTGAAAACACGCTCAATTTCGAAAAACTCAAAAGAAATAAACTTGGTGTCAAATTGCTTGTAGTTATCCTAAGCAGTTAGGTTTTGAAATCCTGCAAAATCGGTTCAGTAGGATCAGAGCTATAACTCAAAATGTGGAACCACCCCACCTTAAAAAATTGATAATTTTGCTACAAAAACTAACATAAATATTTAAACAATGCACGGAATAATACAAGATTTTGCAACGAATCGTTTTATTCGACTGGAAATGACACTGTTAAATTTCGTAAAGATCGGTCCATAATTTACCTAAAAACCCTACTCCCAGAAAACGGTTTAGTACGCCTAAAACCGTAATTAATAAACGTATCATAATAGAATTTGATACTTCACAGTTTTATAAGACTAGTAATGGCACTGTGAAGATTGGTCCATAATTTACCTAAGACCCGATATAAACCCTACTCCCGGAAACAGTTTAGTACGCCTTAAACCGTAATTTATAATGGTATCAGAATAAAATTTAATACTTTACAGTTTTTTAGTACTAGAAATAGCATTAATAAATTTCGTGATGATCGGTCCACAATTTACTATAGGCCCCCCAAATTTACTCTGGTAAATTAATTTAATATGCTTAAAACCGTAGCAGATATATATATTGTGGTAAAATTTCTTCCAACTTAGATTCATATGGGCAGAAAAATGTTATGAATTTTGTGATATATGGTCCATAATTTACCTTAAATCCCATATTTAGCAGCCTTCTGAAATTCACTGTAAATGCTAAAACTAATTTCACCGCTGGCTTGAAATATATTGAAATGTTTTTAATACCAAAAATTACTCTGCTGAATGATGGCTTTAATATAAATTCCCCTCCTGAAAATCATTTAAGTTCGGCTTAAACTGTTACGAATCATAATATTTTACTCAAGCTAGTTAAAATTGCTAAAAAAAAGCATAAAACTTTCCGATTGTGGGTCAATAATTTCATATATGTCTAAACCGCAGCCAATTTTAATGCTCATGCCTGTGTTTGTTAAGATAAATTAATAATAAATAGACATCATGTTGATATCACTCCTGAAATAATTGAACTGTCGGTGGAGGGTATCAAAGATTCGGCACAGTCGAATATAGCACTCTATCTTGTTTCTATGTTATTTCATTTTTGGTGAAAACTGCAATTCCTTTTTAGTTTTTCTTATACTTTTACTGAGACGATTCTCCGGATAAACAGATATCTATTTATTATTTGTATGAGAGGTGTCACTCCCACTAAACCAATCCTGCCCATTTTTTTAAGAAATCCATGCAACTTTTCTCTTACAGTTTTTTATATTTAAATAAATCTTTCTTGTTCAATGCCTTCTTCTAAAATCCCGCCCATTTTTTTGTCGGATGCTGTGTATTTGGAAACTTTCGCTCTTGTCGTTCTCCAGATATACAGAAAAACAACAAGAGATTTATGGATAAAATTAAAGACAGTCGTGGTTTTTTGCTCATATCGCAGCCATTTATAGAGCGCACCCACGGCAAAAGTAACGATTTAGGTAGACAAAAATACTTAACTTATGAAGATTATTTTTTTAAGAAGGGATCAGAGAAGCAAGCCGTAACGGCGCGGCTGACGGCTAGCCGCTCAACCAATTTTTTTCGACAAGCCGTGCCGCCGCCGATATACTCGGCTGTTCGACGGCTCAATTGCTAGCTGATTATCTTTTTTTTTATATTAAGCCAAAATTGGTTATTCAATTAATTTTTGGTATTTTTTAATATTATTTAAGTTAGCGAATACTTGCCATTTTATTATCTTATTTTTAGTTTGGTGTGAAAAGATTTGAAGAATTTTAAAGAAACATTATTATATGAAATTCATCTATTATTGTCAGAAACTGTAACAATTATGACTTTTTATAGTTTATTATTTCTTATACATATGTAATAAAACTATTTAAACCAACATTATCAATGTATAGCTTAACTGGTAGCACTTAAACATAATTTTGAATACTGATTATTTTAAACATTGGTTATTATCCAGTTCAAATTGTTTTCATTCGTTTGAAAAATTTAAATAAAAGTGTTCCTCATAACAAGTTGTAAAAAAATTGTCTAATAAAATTAATCAATGAGTCGGATAATAGAAAGCTAATTTATGTCAAGCAACTATAGTTCTGTAAAAACCAGTACGGAATCCTACCAACGATCATACTAGAAGACCCAGTACAGAACCAGTCTATACTAAGGTGTGCAGAGAAATCTTGGATAGCTTTCATTATTTTAGAAACTATCAGCAATAGGGAAAGAAATTATAGATTTTGTGGCATGTACTAGAATATTTTGAGGAGGAAATTGATTGTTTGGATTGGTGGAAAAATATAAAGAGGTATTTTTTTTTTAAAATATTGTTTACTTTTTGTGTATCATTTATATTTGTTTAAAGATGTTTCCAAAATTGTCTAAATTAGCGGGATTCTGTTTTGGAATTCTTGCTACGTTCACCTCATCGGATGAAGCCTTTTCTGTAGCAGGAGCTTGCATTACTTCCAAGAGAAGCCGTCTAAATCCATTCACCGTAAAAATACAATTATTCTTTCACGACAACAATCATTTAGTCGAGCCCATTCTAAAAATGAATTAAATTGTCTATTGTTCGACCTTTATTCAAAATTATATTTATTTATTAAGCTTGAGGTTTAATTATTTTTATAAATATCATTGTTTTATTTTATCCGAAATTTCGTTACGTTTTTGTGTTACTTCAGTGAAAATTAACAATTTAAAATTTCTTAAATAATTATGGAAAACTATTTTCAAACTGTCACACAATTTTTCAAATAAAAAGCAAATTTTTAATAATTTTAATTAGGCCTAAGTTCATTAAATTTAATTTTCATTAAATTATTTCCATGAAGAAAGGAATTTTACAACATGAAAATCAATTAAAATTGTTATTGATAATCTTTCATTCCCGACCGTGGCCGGGGCTCGAACCCGGGCCGGCAGGTTACCATGACATGTTTCGATCTCCCCAGATGGATTTGGCGTTTTACACTCGCAGCCATCGACGACTGCTGACGTCAATAGTCAAACATCAATCCTTAAACCAAATTGTATTTTAACCTTTGGTAGATCGAAGTTTGCTTTTTTGAATGATTATCCATTTTAATTGATTTTACATGTTCTTCCCTACTTCTGTTTTTTCGTACTTTTTGTCAAGAATTTTTCTTGAAGTCCAAAGTACATTTTCTGTTTTCTCATTTTTTTGTCCTTCCTTTTCCCGTTGACCTTTCTCAGCACAACTTGAAGGACAAATGAATACATAGAGCCCGTGCCCTAGCCTCAACAATAATTAGTATTTTGGTTATTTTGTTGAACTACTTATGGTTTTTAATCCAAATTTTTAATAATTTTAATTAGGCCTAAGTTCATTAAATTTAATTTTCATTAAATTATTTCCATGAAGAAAGGAATTTTACAACATGAAAATCAATTAAAATTGTTATTGATAATCTTGCATTCCCGACCGTGGCCGGGGCTCGAACCCGGGCCGGCAGGTTACCATGACATGTTTCGATCGCAACCACTCGATCTCCCCAGATGGATTTGCCGTTTTCAAACCAAAGAACAATTTTTCAAATATAAAAAAAATCTATTACAGTATAAAATATTTTTAACTTCTGTTTCATGTTTTCACTATTTACCGATAGCTAAAGGTTGGATTTTATCGGCCGTTAAAAAGTTTTCTATCATTACAACTTAACTTTAACCTACCCGGTACGATGAACCTTAATTTACTTTATCGCTCACTTTAGGTTTAAGAAAAGTTTTAATATTGGCACAGTTTTTATAATGCCGCTAAAGTCTACTCAAAGTTGTGAAAACGGACCCAAGTATCTATAATTTTATGCTACATTAAAGTATCTGTTGGTACTTTTATTATTTTCAACATTTCTAAAATATAACTACGTTAAATGATATAATAAAAGAACCAACAACGTTAAAAATTTTAAAATTTGTATGACAGTTTAAAAATTTTTTTCCAAAATAATTTAAGAAATTTTAAATCGTAAATTTTTCCTGCAGAAGTTACACAAAGGCGTGACGAAATATCGGATAAAATAAAATAAATATTAATTTTCATATTATTCGAATGTGTATTCTAGGTTAGGTTAGGTTAAGAAGGGTTATGTGCCCAAGGGCACACTTCCACCCGGAGACCGGTACGGTCCATTGTGAATCCCTTCGATAAAAAGAAAGAATGTAGAAAAGAGAGAAGTAAAGAAAAGAAGTATAGGATGGATGAAAACCAGAAAATTAGAAAATTAGTAGGTGCTGTGAAAAACAATTTCCCTCTCTACAGTCCCCTCAACAGAAACAACCGCAGCGATGCACCCCAGTTCGTCGTGAAACCTTTCTCCCAGCCACTTCTGTCTGAGACCCTGCATCCTAGGACAGTGGCATAGTACATGCTCGACTGTCTCCAGCTCCTCTGATTCATCGCATAATCTGCAGAAGTCCGGTATGGTGTTGTCCCATTTTCCCGTAAAGGCCCTAACAGGACAATGACCCGTCAAGAACCCTATAAGCGTTCTAAGACCACCCTTATCCAATCCCAGTAGAACCCTGGTTGCCCCCGCGTCCAATCTGGGCCATAGTGCCCTAGACACCCTGCAATCCACTCTGTCCCCCCAGGATCGGTTAACGTCATCACGGAACTTTTCCCTTATCACACCAAAGTAGTAAGTTTATCTCTTCTTACATTCCCTAGCAACAATAAATTTCAAGTGTTTTTATCAAGAATAAAACCTGGGAATTAAGCACGAATAACAAAATCTTTTTAATTAAAATTTGCTAAATTTTTATACCAGTTACTCAAAAAATATCTGAACGCTTTACCAGCAAAAATTTGCAAACAAGACGTATCGACACTGTTCAGCTGTAAGATAAGATATTATTTCTTGCTAAAGTTAATTGTTTTCAACTATTTGCGCAAAAATATTGTTCTTAAATAAAATGTGATTTTTTAAGAATTAAGTTTTTCGGGCTGGCAGCACTGGTTGACAACTGTGTCCAAACTACATCTGTGGAAGTGAAAAGTGTTCAGTATACTCTGCTTTTTTATCATAGAGAAACTCGCAAACGAGCAACAACTGCAAACGTTGAAATTTATTATCAAAATTCGTGCTCTGTGAGAAATGTCCATCGTTTGTTACATCGAAAAATTGTGCTCCGCGATGATGCTCATTTCTGGATAATTGGATACGTAAACAAGCAAAACTGCCGCATCTGTGGTAAACAACAACACATGCCGTACTAAAAATTACCGATGCATCCCGAAAAAACGACAGTTTGGTGTGGTTTATGGGCTGGTGGCATCATCGGTCCAGTTTTCTTCAAAGACGACCGTGGAAGAAACGTTACCGTCAACGGCGAACGATATCGAGCCGTGATACGCGACTTTTTTTTGCCCCTATTGGCTGAGTTGGACTTGGTTAATATGTGGTTTCAACAAGACGGTGCCACATGCCACACAGCTCGTGAAACAATGGACATATTGAAGGTTAAATTTGGTGAGCAGTTTATCTATCGAAATGGCCCTGTGAGTTGGCCGCCAAGATCATGTGATTTGACGCCTCTTGACTGTTTCTTGTAGGGTTATGTGAAGTCGTTAGTCTATGTGGACAATCCAAATACGATTGAAGCCTTAGAGTATAACATAACACGTGTTATTAATGGAATACAGGCCGAAATGCTCGAAAAAGTGGTGCAAAATTGGACCTAACGAATGGACCATTTGAACCGGAGCGGCAACATTTACATAAAGTTATTTTTAAAAAGTAAATGGCAAAGACCAGTTTATCGATTCCAATAAAAGTTTTGAATATATGATGCAAATTTGAGTGTTTTATTAGATTTTAAAAAAAACTACGCTTAAAAAAGCACCCATTATAAGAAAAATTAATATTGTGCTAATTAAAACTTTTAATTTTAAAATTATTTAAATTTTTTGTTTGTTTTGTAAACAAAAACATGCTTCGTTATCGATACTCAAGATCCCTTTTAAAAATTTGACTAATTTTATTTCAATGAGAGAAGTGAAGCGCACCGGGTAAAGCTAGTATGTATATAAAAATAAAAAATGTTTGTTTGTTGGCTTGTAGACTCCTAAACCACTGAACCGATTTCCCTGAAATGTTTGCAGTACAATCACGTGAGCCTCGAAAATAAAATCGGTTGCTTATTTTTTCGACAGGGGCAGGGGAAGTGGTACCCTCCATAGGAAGCCAATGTTAAGTAACGCATATCTTAAAATCCGCTACACCAATTTTATTGAACTATTTGCAGTAGAATCTTCTGAGCCCCGAAATTAAAAAAAATATAGGAGCAGGGGAAGTGGTGGGCCAATGTTAAGTGTCGCATATTTTAAGAACTGTTAAAGTGATAATGTTCAAACTAAGTTGGAGTAACTCTAATGGTAAACTACACCTTGAAAAATAAAAATAAAGGAGTAGGCGCAGGGATAGCAATACCCCCATGGGATGTATATATAGCAAATATCGCGTAACTGAAGAACTATTATATCAAGTGTTTTCAAACGTGGTTAAAGCCACTACTATAATAAACTATAAATTTCCAAATAAAAATAGGGTGGGTGGGCGTAGGAGGAGCAGTACCCCCCATAGGATAAAAATATTAAATACCGAATATCTAAGATAAAAGTTTCCAACCTTTGAAGAAGGAGAAAAGTGCAGGTGGATCAATAAATAATATATAAATGAAAAGGCGTATATAATTTTGTTCCCTATAGAATCCTAAACTACTGAACCGATTTTCCTGAAATTACAGTAATTGTCTGATTACCAAGCGCTTAACATGGGCGTTTAATATTTTTTAACTTTTAACTGGGCGTGGAACCCCCCTATACAATGACAATAAAGATTTCTACATATTTGAAGTACTGTGACAAGGAAAGTATTCCAATTTTGTAGAAATAGCTAACATAATAACATACAACATCTTTTAAAAGCAGGTTCAATGGGAAAAGTAGGCATGGCACCTCCTATACGAATACATTTGAAATTTCTGTATATCTTTAGAACCGTTACTGTAAAATCATTTAAATTTAGTACAAGATGCTTTGTTTTCAATACACGAGACCTGTTTTAAAAAATGTTTACTAATTTTATTTCGATGGGGGTGTAAGTATAAACAATTTATATATTTAAATAAGTTACATTTAACTCTAGTAGTCTATTGTTAAAATTTTTTTTGGTTTGGCCACCAAGAGCAATATTTACTACAAACTTACATTACTTAATGGCCGCTACAGTCTTATTTATATGGGCAACGAAGTTTAGGCAAAAAACCGCCTGGAATCTTTCGAAATTTAGTCTGGGATCTCACTACGAAAGTTTTTTTTCATAAAGTCTGCGTTTATTGCTGAGAGGGGAAGATAACATGCTTTTCTTCTCTCCTCTCTCACCTAGACTTACAATAAAAAAAAATAACAAGAAAGTCACTCAACAGAAACATTTAAAAAGAAGTGTGTTCAAATAGCATAAAGTGTCAAGTTGACAATAAATCATATAAAGCTGGAGGTCCACACCACGCGTTACTCGCTTTTTCGCTGCATACGCAGCTGTCAAAAAAGTAGAATCTGTGTAGTTGTACGTAGTAAGTTACATTCACAAAAGCGTAGATGCCTTGAGGCGAAAAGTAGGTTTATTTTCTACTTTTGTAAGCGTCACAAGCAGCGTTCGAACAAGTCAGCTGATTTTGACAAATTAAATTTTATTTTTACTTGTGCTGCTGCTGCATAAAAAGCGTTGCATGTAACTTGAAACGTGCAACGCAAGTAAGGTTAGAAAAGCATGTACTGCGTGGAGGCGAAAACGCGTGGTATGGACCTCCAGCTTAAAGGCTCAGTTAGCCGGGAGTAACAGTAACGTTGCAAATCAGCTGATTCATTTTGTTTTATGTAAAGCAATTAGAACGATTATAGTTAGCAGTAAAATGTTACGTCTCAATCTGTAAGAAATAGATTGGTTTTACTTTTTTACGGTAAGGTTACTGTTACTCCCGGCTAACTGAGCCTTAAGCCTTATCAGCAGTAGCGGTAACAACTACTACATATGTACAAAAACTAAAAATTTAAAATGTACTTGCCAGATAGTTAGGCTTGCCAGACGTACTGTTTTCAGCTGTTCGCGTACTTTTTTCACTATCTGTACGGCTTTCTGCATAACCATTAAAGAAGTACGCAATTGTACTTTTTTAAGCTTTTGTAATTCATTTTGTACTTTTTTTGCACAAAAATAAAACACGTTTGCTGCATATATATAAAGTACAACAAATTTTCGCCGTCAACTAAAAAGATTGAAAATCTGAAAATAATGTTTGAATTTTGCGATTTAGAATGGTTTAAAATGATGCGTCATGTACCAACTCGATGAAGCCTTAAGTATAAAGATTTTTAAAAAACTATCCAGCCGTAAAAGCTTACTTGTCGTTCCAAAGCTGTTGTTCTCCTGTTTTGAGCCAAATTTTTTTAAATTAACTGGATGAAGCAAACCTCGGCTTTGTACACAACATAGGAAAAACTATATTATGCATTAAAAAAAAATAGGGGATAATGACAATCTAAAACTAATTGACATATACAGTAGACGCTCACAAATTATAGCATTCAGTAATTCGAACGTCCAGAAATTAGAATCAGTGTTTGCAATACATTAAACGCTTTAAAATTCGAATTTATAGTTCTAATTTCAGAGCGTTTTTTTTTTTTTTTTTGTTATTTGAACACAAGAAATCCGCAATTTATTTTTATTCTGTTTGAACATATAAAACTAAAAAGGGGAATTACCAAATTTTAGATGTGTTTCCTTGTTTGTTGTTTTTTTGTCGCATTTATATATATTTGTGGCTAGTTTATTTGTGAATTTCGAAACATGTGTACTTATTTTGGAAGTCTCTATTAAAAAGTGAAAGTGTATCAATCGAAATGTCCAATAAACGTAAAAAAAACACTTTATCATTGGAAACGAAGGTCAAAATATTAGAAAAGCTTGACAAAGGGTTTGAAGGGAATATTAATGTTACGACATCTTCAATCAGCTATATCAAATCACATAGAACAGCAATATTAAATGCTGTTTTCAACACATATCAGCAAGCAAGCAATAAATCTTTGCACAGCGCTGAATACCCAAATATGGAAAGTCGTCTGTATGAGTGGTTTTTAAATCAACGAGAAAAAAGTGTACAGCCCATACTTAAAGAAAAAGCTAAAAAAATATTTAGAGAGGAATATCCCTATAAAGATGAAAATGCATTCCTTGGAAGCAATGGATAGTTTTCCAAATATAAGAAACGACTCGGTATTTTTAATTTTAAAAAATGCATTTAATGTATTGGAGTGAATTACGTTTTGTTTTCTTGTTTTTATCAAATAAAATTGAATTTAAAAAAATTTAAGTAATTTTTATTTTGTATTCGAAATAAAAACGTCCAGAAATTAGAATAATTCAGAAATTAGAATTGCCTCAAAAACAAAGCGGTTCTAATTTGCGAGCGTCTACTGTACTAGATAGCAAAGAAACTTTGCGAAAAATCAAAACAACAAAAGAATCAAAAATGAAACTTGCAAATTAGCCACAGCTTTGGTAATGAACAGGAGAATTTCCATTTTAAAAAGAGTGTAAATTAGTTTCTATCGAAAACGAAACTTAATTTCCGAAAACATTTCAGCTTAAACCATAACAAATTTGCAAAAACAATTTAAGCCTTAATTTAAACATTTCAATTACTTTCTATAAATAATTTGTTCGTATAAAAGAAAAACCCCGTAGAAATTAAATAAAAAGTTGATTTTTTCCCAATTTCGAAAATATTCGTATTTTCACTTCCTCATTTAAACAACTGAAATAATTTTTAGTTTATTGTTTTGCAGAAAAGACTGAAGTTAAATTTTGATTGAAAATTAAGAGAGTGAATTTTTAATTTTTTTAAAAACCGAAAACGGTAAAGATGGCATTGTTACAACAAAAAAACAAAAAAAAAAGATAAATATTTGTAATATTTTAAATTAATATGTTAAATTAAAATAATGAAATTGGTAAACTAGAATAATTAGGCCCGTTTTCACGACTTACCTGTAAAGTTCGATATAGTTAACGCTACCTTTAGCACTAGTGAGGAATAAAGTTACCTTCAACTATTTTTCGTTTTCACAACTTCTGTATAAAATAAACTTAACATTTTTGAAAATGTGGCAATACTAAAGAAAATACCGATTATTATTGCTAAAATAAAAATACGAACTGGCAACTACGTACTTTTTTACATTTACAAAATATACGTATAATTGGAAGTGCCATATAAAAAAAATATGTGAATATAATATGGCAATCTCAAATCTAAACCTTACGACAAAAGTTAAAGGTAGAACATTCCTCTATTTAGCTTATCCTTCACTTTTAGGTTAAAGAGAACTTGTGATAATTAAAAACCCATTATCTGTTCGATAACTTCCTACATTTAGCTATCGTTAAGTCGTGAAAACGGGCCTTAAATTGTTAAACTAACACGTAATGTTGAACTGAAATTTACAAAATGAAAATGAACAAAGCTATTTTGTTTTAAACATATAATTTAAAAAAGCTGAATAATTAAAAGATTTTATTGCTTAATTATATTAAATACTTAATATTAAAAATATCTTATTTAATGTTCTTTATGAATTGCTATTCAATTCATTTAAGCAAATAAAATAAAAAAAATGTCTGTGCTTCTTTTTACATTAATGTACTGCCGTTTTTTTTTCTCGATATATTGTTTTAAGGGATTTAATATCTGGCAAGCCTACCAGGAGTCCATCTTTCATATATTTAAAAAATAAATTAAAAAGATTTATAAATATGGGGGATTTCATGTCAAGTGACCCAATTTTAAATTCCGATGTCTTCCGATTTGGATGAAATGCACCAAGGTTATTGCTTTTGGATAGTAGTTAAGACACACATTTTCAATCAATCAATCAATTTTCGGTCAAAAAGTTTCTGAGTTAGAGGGGGTTAAAGTTTGACATTTTGGCCATGCATGTGTTCTTTCTCATCCATGTTTTTTATTACCGAGTGGTGTTAGCAAAATTTTTCCCAAGTAGCTTCGATAGCTATTTGATCAATCTTTTAAAATTTTTTTTTTTTTTTTAAATTTAAAACTTTTTTTATTTGTTTTAGCGAGAATGTTTTTAGCTCAAAAGAAAGCTTATGTCTTTTCCTTTAAGGAAGTTTTGGTTGCTTTTTGGGATGCGAGTGGCTTATGTATAAAATATATAATTTCTAACTCTAGACAAGGGTTTTTAAATTTTTAGCATATGCAGTGTCCTTTCTCATGCAAGTAACTTATTACCTAGTGGTGTTAGCAAAATTTGTCCCAAGTAGCTTCGATAGCTATTTGATCAATCTTTTGAAAACAAAAATTTTAATTTTTTTTTTTTTAAATTTAAAACTTTTTTTTATTTGTTTTAGCGGAATATTTTTTGCTCAAAAGATAGCTTATGTATTTTCCTTTACGGTAGTTCTGGCCTTTAAGGAAAAAATTCAAAATTTTAAAACTCTTGTCTAGAGTTAGAAATTATTTTTTGTATACTTTAGCCACTTGCATCCCAAAAAGCGACCAAAACTACCTTAAAGGAAAAGATACAAGCTTTCTTTTGAGCAAAAAAAAAAAACATTCCGGATAAAAAAAAAAAAATGTCAAAATTTGACCCCCTCTAACTCAGAAACCTTTAGCCCAATCTTGTTGAAAATTTGTGTCTAAACTACTGAAATTATTACAGGAATAAAACGTACTGATATCAGAGGTGCTTACGTAACTGATTAGCAGTCATCAAGTTTTGGGCACTCTCGTAAAAGAATGTGTAACACTCTTGTTTAACTTAAAAGATTTTGTTATTCGTGCGTTATTCCCAGTTTTTATTCTTAATAAAAACACTTGAAATTAATTGTTGATGGGATAAGCTATTCCTTAGGCCAGATCATCAGAAAACTTAATCCATAAAGATTTTAGAAAAACTAAAGATATTAAACCAAATAAAACTGTTAAGCGTATAAGAATCATAAGCAACAGTTTTCTTTTTACAATATCAAAGTTTAAACAAAAACATCAACAATTAACAGTGAGTTTTTCTCTTCTTACAAATTGTAAGCAACCAGTGAAATGCGCATAGGAATAGCTTATCCCATCAACAATTAATTTCAAGTATTTTTTTATCAAGAATAAAAACTGGGAATTAAGCACGAATAACAAAATCTTTTAAATTAAAATTTTGTATTCCCAAAAATTATTTTGATAATACTCTTGTTTAACTATTACTGCCACTTAGTCAGCCCAACACTTAAGAACGTTGAAACATTTTATTATAAGTAATGAAAGACATCAGTATTATCAACATTTGTCGACCTAAACCGTGAAATACATAACCAAAAAGTACTACGCGAACACATAACCACTAGGGTGACCGTTATTTTTTTTTTCGTATTTTCACTTGGGAAACCCCTTAGATTGATTCCACATTAGAAAAAAACAATATATATAAAATTTTAGATCGTTTGCATAGTTATTAGGCGTGCCTTGAGCCCACAAAGTTTGCTAAAAATGCTATTTTTCTCACTATGGGTGGCTTTAAGTGTTCATAACTTCAGTAATATTTATTTTAGAGAAAAACATTATTCACAAATATTCTAGGGCTATATCTTATGAACAATGTTGCTCTGTATTAGTTTTCTTTAACATTAATATTTAATCCAGAAAAAACCAAATTAAAAAATAACACCGAAATTTTCACATATCTTCGCATTCTTTGCCTGGTGATTACACTACGTGACAAATTTTCAACAAAGTCGTGACCAAATGAATCTAACAGCTAATTTTTATCTAAAATTTTCCCCTGAATCTAAATATGAAGTCAGAATTGTCAAAAGTGGAACAGTTTTTGAGATATTCCAAAATAACCGTTATTTGTGTTTTTAAAAAAAGATGATGTGACTGAAATGCAAATATCTTTAAAAATTTTGAACGGACTATGTATTTCTTTCTTTTTATTAAGAGGTTATAAAATTACTAAAATAAGAATGGGTTGCTAGAGAAGTTTGGTCAAGAAATGACAGAGTTATAGGGGACAAAATTCAAGCTTCATTGAAAATTTTATGATTCTGTTCAATTTTGCTCTTTTCAAGTTTTTCTTTTTAATCTAATGATTTAAAAATCCTAATGTTTTATTGCATGCGACATTAGATTATTTTAGACATATGTAGATTGGTTCAAAAATGACAAAGCTACAGAAGATTTAGTAAATTTACCCACATAGAAATTCAATAGCTTTAAGCTATTTTTAAAACCTTTTCTTTAGCTTCACTTCGGAAAATCAAATCTTGTAACGTTAATTTAACCGCCTTATACTCAATGCAAATGGATGAAACTTTGCAGGCACACATATTCCCGATGACAATACACGAATACATGGGCGTAGCCAGGATAAAATCTAGGGGTGGGGAGGAGGCAACAATTTTTTGGCCGCCTTTTACTCGATGCAAATGGATGAAACTTTGCAGGCATACATATTCCCGATGACAGTACACGAATACATGGGCGTAGCCAGGATAAAATCTAGGGGGGCGGGCAAAATTTTTTAAAAATGTTCTTATTTAAGAAAAGCGTTTCTTAAAAAAATTTTTTTTAAATGTTCTTATTAATATTTATTTTACTAAAAATTTAGTTTCGTATATGCATTTGTTGTGTTTTTCTTTGGTTTGATACAAATCGTAAAGTGGGTTAATTCAATTAATCTTCTGAAACCTTGTAATTTTTTTACCGATCTGGATCCTATTGGACACAAATGTTCGAATTGAATAGGCTAATGTCGTAAGTGATAAAACTTAAAAAAATTTTATTTTTTGGTTTAAAAAACAATAACTTGAAAAGAACAAAATCATAAAATTTTAATGAAGTTTGAAGTTTTGCCCACTAGTTAGTAGTTAGTAAGTTAATTGTTCTTTATTTTGAATTCATTTTAAGTAATCAAAATTGAACATACGACTATGACATGACGTCGTCTGTCGGAAAAGGTTGTTATATATATTACAAATATTGTTTTATATTACATAAAAATTAATAATTAAATTCAGTTATTAATATCTTCCTGTAGCCTATCGCAATTATAATATAGCGGGATAAATATTTAAAATTGTCCTTACCATTAAGAATCAACTCATTTTCTGTTACGATAGTTTTTTTTTAAGTTTTGGAATCTTATTTGTCCTAATATAGGGCATTTGGCTATAAAATGCAGACTGTTTTCGGTTTCGTTTAGATTACATAAGGAGCATATACGGGGTCTGTTTTGCTGAAACCTTGTACTATTCAACTCAATTAATCACATCTAGCTAGAATATATAACCTAATTCTGTCATATTTGTGATTTCCAAATAGGATTGCGGCTCTATGTACTTTTGTCCTCTATAACTCTGCCATATAATGACTCATCTTCACAAACGACTGATGGTTATTTAAGAAATTTTATAACCTCTCAATAAAAAGAAAGAAATACATAGTCCGTTCAAAATTTTTAAAGATATTTGCATTTCAGTCACATCATCTTTTTTAAAAACACAAATAACGGTTATTTTGGAATATCTCAAAAACTGTTCCACTTTTGACAATTCTGACTTCATATTTCAATTCAGGGGAAAATTTTAGATAAAAATTAGCTGTTAGATTCATTTGGTCACGACTTTTTTGAAAATTTGTCACGTAGTGTAATCACCAGGCAAAGAATGCGAAGATATGTGAAAATTTCGGTGTTATTTTTTAATTTGGTTTTTTCTGGATTAAATACTAATGTTAAAGAAAACTAATACAGAGCAACATTGTTCATAAGATATAGCCCTAGAATATTTGTGAATAAGGTTTTTCTCTAAAATAAATATTACTGAAGTTATGAACACTTAAAGCCACCCATAGGGAGAAAAATAGCATTTTTAGCAAACTTTGTGGGCTCAAGGCACGCCTAATAACTATGCAAACGATCTAAAATTTTATATATATTGTTTTTTTCTAATTTGGAATCAATCTAAGGGGTTTCCCAAGTGAAAATACGAAAAAAAAAATAACGGTCACCCTATTCTCCATACAACTAACGGCCACGCTAATGTACATGTTCGTACGACAGCGTTTTTTCTTAATTCGCTCTCTCATTCGTAATTTACAGCCTTATTATGATCAAAATTACATAATTCGTCATACAAGATTTTGAGAGCGGATTATCTCATTTGTACGTAATTCAATTTTTATTACCCTGTGGATTATCGGTTTTTTTCCATCACCAGCTGTCAAAGCACTAAAAAAAACAAACAATATATTCTATTTACTGGGAAAATAAATAAATGTATGTATTTCTTTGAAATAATAGTTTTTACTTACTTTTTCTTTTCATTCTTAACACAAGTTACCGCAAAAAAAAACAAATAAATTTAGCAATAAACAAAATTAATAAAAAGAAGAAGAAGAAAAACTGTCAAAACCGATTAGGAATATGCCGTGCGAACATGTTAATTCAAATAAGTAATTAAAACGGAGAGCGAAGTTATCCAAAGCACCGTGCGAACAAGGTATAATATGTTAAGCAAAATACGTTCGATATATCGATATTTTTGAAATAATTAATATCGATACTCTTAAAAAATATCGATTCGATATATATCGATATATTTATTCAATTTGTAAAAGTACGTTTACTGTGGCTGATTCTACATTATACTCAGTTTGAGGTATGTTCAGAGGACTATGTGTGATTAACGAAGTGATTTAGGGCCCAACCATAATGTGCTTAAGTTGGCTTAAGCAAATGTACGAATACATGTAAATCATATGAGGCAAACCATATTGAACTTAAGAAAACTTTTTGTTAAAATTTATGAATCTGTCATTTGCTTAAGCAGAGTGCGAAACTAATCGCACATTCCGTACGGAATCAAATGTTTGTTGATTTTATTTTTGTTTTTTTAAATACATTTGAGAGACTTTTTGTTATTTTTTGACAGTAGGCCCAAGCCTTTAGTTGTAAACATGTCGATTTGAAGTGATTTACAAATCGAATGCAATAAGGTAAAATGCAGTAAAGTTCAGTATCAAATATAACTTTTGTGTTCTCGAACGCTGCTGTTGACACACTTCTGTCATTAATGTATTTGCTTCTTTTTCCGGCCAAATTTTATTAATTATTTCCCTTAAAATTAACATCTGTCAAATTAACAAGAGTTTCAAATTGCGCAAATCATTAAAACTAAATACAGAATGGACAATATTCAATAAAACATATCGATTTGCAGCTAAGGAAACCATTTTAACAACATAAATTATATTAAGTCATTGTTAATACTAAAGACAAAAAAAAAACAAGAAACTTAAAAAATAAACAAATGTTGAACATCCATAACCTTAAGCACCGATACAAAAGAATGTAGTACAAATGTAGTTAGTTGCTTACATACGCACACAATCATAAGGACTTGTAAGCAAACAGATATAAGTAGAAAAGTTTGTGAGTGCATACCACCAAATTACTCAAGTACTATTTGTACAATCGTTAACACTGTGAATTGTTTGAATAAATGCACACAAATTTTAAAGAAAGACTGCCAGCCGTCTTCAATGGCGGTGAGTGTTAAACGGCAAACCCCTCTGAAGAGATTGAGTGGTTGCAATCGAAACATGTAAGGGTACCCTGTCCGTGAAAGCCTGGGTTCGGTTCCCAGCTCAGTCAAGAGTGAAAAAATATCAATAAAGTTTAATTAATTTCATGTTGTAAAATTCCTTTCGTCATAAAAATAATTTAATGAAAATTACATTTAAAGCACAGCCGCGAATAACGTTGTAAAAGCCATTTTTTGCAAAAATGGTTTTTTTGCAGATTACCGTTAACATTACTCTCTCATGGCCGTTTTTTCATTACATGATTATCTTTTTTCCCAACGAAAAACTGCACATCAAAGAAATTTGGTTTTCTCAATGTCTCATTTGCTTCTAATGCTAACCGGCACTCATCTGCCAATTATTTATTTTCATTTTATTTGACGTACAGATAAATTCAATCAGCTGACTCCAAACTTTTACATGTATTTTGAGTGGTGTTGCCAACTCAAACCAATGTTTTTTTTCGGTATATTGAGAAACCCAAAATCGTTAACGGACAGTTTATCGGTATAATATATTTATGTTGACATTAAGTAACAGACAGTTTGTCGATACATTGAGAAAATGGCCATTAGACTGTTTAAACCTTAAATCACCCAAAATTTTGCACCTTAACGCCTTCAAAATGACATACAAAGAGTCAAATAGTGGAAGAAAGTTGTAAGCTTCTTACAAAATAGTACAAAGTAAATGGTTTTGAATAACGTTTTAAATGACATCGCGATTGTGGATATGAAACGTTTTTCCACTAAAAAAAAGTTATAAATTTGCATGTAATTTAATAGTCTTATTCCTTTAATATTTTACAGAAATAAGACTATTAAACTATAAAACTTTTAAAAATTGTAATTTGACTTTGAAAACACATTCGAATAATATGAATATACATATATAATAAATGTTACTCACCATGAGAAATAATTTCCCTGATTTTATTTGTTAAAAAAAAACTTTTATATGCATATACTGTGAGCGTCAAAATAAAATAACAAATTGTTTTCTAATATAAAAAGTGTTATTTTAGTAAAAACGAATTTAAATTTTTAGAAGCTTATTATCAATTACAAAACTTTGGACAATGTTATTACAATATAGTATTAAAAATTTTAAATACTTTTTCTTTTTGCTTTTAGGAAGGCTTCTAGTCTCTTTGGCATCGATCCCACCTATTTTAAAGTAAGCTCAGTAGACATGTTTGGCCAATCTTTCCGCAGAATTTTCTTCAGAGAGTGCTTGCTGTTAATGTTTTTTTTTTTTACTTTGTCTGTCCAAATGCTCCCAGATGCTGAGTTGAGTTGATATCGAGCAACTATTGGGCTGATCTATCTGTTTAAGGAAGCTTAACAAAAGCCAACCCTATCACGCTTTACTATAGATACTGTATGTTTTCCGTTGAATTTCTTATTTCTACCTTTAATCACGTTTTTTTTTTTTTGTCCAACTTGCTTTCGTCAAATTTTGGAGCAACGTATTTTTCACAGATGACAGCAAGCTTGAAGTTTACTCAAATTTGGCAAAGTAGAAATTTTACTTTTTATAAATAACATAACACTTTTTATATTGGAAATAAAGCTGTTTACTTTATTTTGACGCTCACTGTATTTACTATAAATGTATATATTTTATTATTTATATATGCATGTGTTTATGTATTATATTTTATTTATTGATTTAATTATTGATTTCAATTTAAAAGATTTTGTTATTCGTGCTTAATTCCCAGTTTTTATTATTGATAAAAACACTCGAAATTTATTGTTGATGGGATAAGCTATTCCTATGAGCATTTCACTGGGTGCTTAGGCCAGATCATCAGGAAACTTCATTCATAAAGATTTTAGAAAAACTAAAGATATTAAACAAAATAAAACTGTAAAGCGTATAAGAATTATAAGCAACAGTTCTACTTGTAACAATATCAAAGTTTAAACAAAAACATCAACAACAAACAGTGAGTTTATCTCACAACTTTGATATTGTTACAAGTAGAACTGTTGCTTATGATTCTTATACGCTTAAATGCGCATAGGAATAGCTTATTAAAACTTTTGTATTCCCAAACATTACTTTTGATAATTATTGATTTCAACTAAAAAATTATGATCACAATAACAATACAAACTTAAATCAGTAAAGCGGAGTTTTGCTTGCGTGCTCGTTGAATGCAGACGTGTCTTTCTCTTTTAACTCGGCATACGGTTTTTTTTTAACATAAATAATTGTATATTTATAATATCATATTATTTTTTTAAAAAATAATATAAGATCAGCGAATGAATGGACGCTTTAAAATAATTTTTAAATTAGTGAACATAATATTTATAATACAAATATTAAAAATTACAAATAACAAAAATATATGTATGTACACACATACATATACATACATACATTTTAAGCAAAAACATTTCTTGTTTTTCTTTATTCTTTTTTTTTTATTCTCGGGGTTTTTAAACAACAAATAAAAAGAAGAGCACAATTAAACAAACAGTAATATATAAAAAAAACGCTTATGAATGCTAATAATGCAAAAACAATAATACATAATGAAAGAAATGCATATGTTACAGTGAGTGTCGACGAAACAAAAGTAGAAACAAAAAAAAGAATCGATGATAGCAATTACTTAACGGCTAAACCTATTACTCGAACGCGTTCGCTCTCACCCTCTTTATTTACAAATACGGTCGATCGTAATACAATAACAAGTTTGTTAACTGCAAGCGCTGCCGCAGAGCCAAAAAAAACTTTAATAAGTGATGATACGGTTAACCCCAAAACGGCCGCTATGGACAACTCAGTAACTCAAGTAAAAACTTCTCAAAAGCCTACAGTACAAGTTGGTATGGACAGGTACATAACAGTGCTCAAACGGGGACGCAGCCCTACCTCTGCAGCAGTTGCTTCGGCCTCAAAAGTACCAACTTTTGATAAAATAAATTCTCAAAATCGTTTTGCGATTCTGGAGGATGAATCCTCTGAAGCACCAAACGTCATTAAATCGTCCAAGCCTCCCCCGATATATCTTAGGGAACAAAATTCAAATGAGCTCATAAAGAGTTTGATATCAGTGATAGGTGAAAATTCGTTTTACGTAGCGGCTATCAAGCGTGGTAGTATAAACGAGACAAAAATTCAAGTCAATCATGAGAATGATTTTCGAAAAATAATAAACAACTTTGAGGCACTAAAAAAAAACTTTTATACATACCAACTGAAAAGCAGTAAAGGTCTTCAGGTAGTGATTAAGGGTATTGACTCATGTGTGGACCCAGAAGAGGTAAAAACATTCCTAGAAGAAAAAGGCTTCAAGGTAAAACATGTAGCAAACATTAAAAATAGAGAAAAAATTCCCCAACCACTTTTTCGAGTGGAGTTTGAACCCGGCGACGTAAAGCTTAAAAAAAATGAAACGCATCCCATCTATGATTTAAAATACATTCTGTACAGAAAAGTAACTATAGAGGAGCCGCACAAGAGAGGTGGTCCCGTTCAATGTTTGAACTGCCAAGAATTTGGCCATACTAAGGCATACTGCTACTTACCCCCTGTTTGCGTAGTATGTGGTGAGCTACACGGTACAGTTCTTTGCGATAAATCTAAAAATGACCCCAACGTTAAAAAATGTAGCAATTGTGGCGGTAATCACACAGCCAATTATAGAGGATGCCCTGTATACACTATCGTAAAGCAGTCGGTTGGACCGAAAACTAATTCCCCTCAAATGCAGGTAACAAATCAGCTAAACACTAATGACATTCAGGCTCCACAGCCTAGTAATAACAGAACCTCCTACGCTAACATTCTAAAATCAAACCATGTGCCAATGCAAGGTTCTTCGCCAATTAATGAAGAAACTCCAGTTTCTAATTTAAGTCGTCTTGAAAAAACCATGGAAACATTAGTGCAAACAGTTAATAATTTTACGAACACAATGGGTAATATGATGCAGGAAATTCTAAGAATGCAATCGATGTTATTGCAAGCTGTACTTAACAAGCCATGAACTGTTTAAAAATCTGTTTTTGGAACGCAAACGGCATCCGCCAACATAAAAATGAATTAGAATACTTTCTAAAAAATAAACAAATTGATGTCATGTTGGTTTCTGAAACTCACTTGACCTCAAGAAATACGTTTAAAATCAATGGTTATATACTATATGATACTAAGGACCCTCGAGATAGAGCTTGTGGAGGCTCTGCCATTTTGATAAAAGCCCGAATCAAACACTACTTAATGTTTGATCATTGTGAAGATTATCTACAAGCAACGACTATTTGTGTTGAAGAGCTTAATCGAAACTTAGTAATTTCTTCTTTATACTCTCCACCTAGATTTGCCATATCAGAAGGCCAATATTATAAATATTTTAAATCATTAGGACCCTGTTTCCTCGCCGCTGGCGATTATAACGCTAAACATACCTTCTGGGGGTCACGACTTATAACACCAAAAGGTCGTGTTTTGTTTAACACAATCTCTAAAATGGGTTTAAACGTGGTCGCGAGCGGACAACCAACATATTGGCCTACTGATCAGCAAAAAATTCCAGATGTTATCGACTTTGGCGTGGTTAAAAACATCCCCACAGAAACGGTTCATGTTGAAGCTTCCTTAGAATTATCATCCGACCACACACCTACAATTGTTACTATATCGAACCCAAATAGAATTGTATCTCCGTCATGTTACTTAGCGACGTCAGCCACACAAATAAATTGGTTAAAATATAAAAAATTTCTCAGTGCCCATTGCCTAGAAAATATTTCGCTTAGTACACCGGAGAATGTGGATGTCTCTATTGTTAACTTTGACAGTTATCTTAAACTAGCTGTTCAACATTCCAGCGTTACCCCCAAAAAAATTAAAAATAATAAAATATATTCTTCAGATGTCGAGCGGCTCTTGACTGAAAAAAGGAGAGTTCGAAGAGAGTGGCAACTGTACAGATCCCCGCAACTTAAGAATTTATTAAAAGAGTGCACAAAAAGGCTAAGAAAGTTACTGCAGACTCAGAAAACGGCTTCTCTAGAAAAATATCTTAAGGAACTTGATGCAACTCCACAATCTGACTACTCATTATGGCGTGCAGCTAGAAATCTAAAAAGGCCAGTTATATCTAAGCCACCATTAAGAAACTTGAATGGTAGTTGGGCAAGAAACGATATTGAAAAAGGAAATCTGTTTGTTAGCCACTTGAAAAACGTATTTACACCAAATATATCTCACAATATTGCGGTCGAGTTACCACCTGTTGCTGCTAGAGCAGCTATTCCCCTCAGATTTGAGATTAGAGAAATCGAACAGGCTATTTGTGACTTAAACACTAAGAAGGCACCTGGTATTGATAAAATCAGTAATAAAATGCTTTTAGAGCTACCTCGCACAGCAAAGAAAATTATTCTTTTTATTTTTAATGCTATTTTACGCCTTGAATACTATCCTCAAAAATGGAAGGTTTCCTTAGTTACCATGATACCAAAGCCAGGTAAAGATCATACAAAAGTTGAGTCATATAGGCCTATTAGCTTATTATCAAATATGTCAAAGCTGTTTGAGAAATTATTAGTTTCAAAATTAACACCGATTTTAAGTGAAAATAGATGTATTCCAAACCATCAGTTCGGATTTAGAAGAAAACACAGCACAATCGAACAGACTCATCGAATAGTTAATGTCATAAGAAAAGCATTTGAAGAAAAAAAATATTGCTCAGCACTCTTCATCGATGTTTCGCAAGCTTTTGATAAAGTCTGGCATGAAGGCTTATTACATAAATTGAAGAAAAATTTACCAGCAAACACACACAAGCTGCTAGAAAGCTACTTAGTCGGTCGTCAATTTATTATTAAAGAAGGAAATTTCTTAAGTTCACCTCAGCCCATTGGTGCTGGAGTCCCGCAAGGCAGCATCCTGGGCCCTCTATTATACTTAATTTATACTTCGGACATGCCAACAAGCAACTACACCCAAACTTCAACATTTGCAGACGATACAGCTTTTCTAAGCGTCCACGAAAACCGTTATGAAGCATCTCGTTACTTACAGCATCATATATTTCAACTAGAAATATGGTTAAGACAATGGAGGATAATGGTCAATGAGCAAAAATGCGTGCATATAACATTCACCTTGCGCCGGGAATCTTGCCCCCATATTACAATCAACAATCAAATAATTCCTCAACATTCGCATGTAAAATATCTCGGTATACATCTGGATCGGCGATTAACGTGGAAATGCCATATAGAGGCAAAATTAACTCAAATGAAACTAAAAGCCATTCAAATTCATTGGCTTATTGGTAGAAACTCTGTCCTTAGTCTCGACTGCAAACTTCTTCTTTACAACTCCATCTTAAAGCCAATCTGGTGCTATGGTATTCAGTTATGGGGCACTGCCTCGGCCTCTAATATAGAAAAAATTCAAAGACGCCAAAATAAAATTCTTCGAATAATCACAGCTGCCCCTTGGTATGTAAAAAACTCAAATATTCACAAGGATCTCAATGTTCCATTAGTCAAAACTACTATAACAAAAAATGCAGTAAAATATTTAAAAAGGCTTGAACAACATCCAAATCCACTAGCTCGAAATATTTTAAATCATGGCGGCCACACTCGCTTAAGAAGAAGAGACACTGCAGCACTTATCCAATTAGATGAGCGATAAACACCTATATAAGTGAACAGAACCCGTGATGAAGAAAATTTTTGTCTGGCACTGGCAGGACAAAAAATAACGTATTAGGTTAAGATTTGATTAATTATTGTTAGTTCATATTTAATATATGAAGATTCAATAAATAAATAATGAGAAAAAAAAAAAAAAAAAAAAAATCAGTAAAGCGCCAAATACACTTGTCAAATGGTTGTCATGCTGGCAAACTCACTCTTGCACGTGTGCTGGATGTATGTTAACCATCATATCAAAATTTTTTTTGATAAGGGTATTTGTCCCTTTAGAAAGCTGATCGAATGTTTTCATACTTGAGCTTTTGTATTTCAAACTGTCAAATAACACTCCCAAAAATGTCCTATAAATGTTGTTGTACACTGATAGAAAAATGCATCTTCATATTGATGATGCCCTAACATCAGAATTGTGACATCAATGTTACTACAAATGGCATCAATGATGAAAAAAGTAACATCAATACAATGACTAACATCTTCGTACAATTTTGTCATTTTTTACGTGTCATCTATTTTATCACTATAGTGACATAAATTCGATGCAACATTTCGTATATTATTAACATTAACATTATATGTTACTGCGTCATCGCGGACATGTTCGTCATTTCAGTGATGCCGATGTGTCGTCCCATTGATGATATAATTTCATTTTGACCCTGATGACACTTTGGCCAAGTGATGTTAAGGTTGACATCACAATGATGACAAGTGTCATGGGGTCAAAAACGAATACACTTGTCATAGTACTGATGTCAAAATACATCAGCGTTATGACGCCTTTTCTATCAGTGTAGAACTCCTGTTACGTTTTATGATTTGATAGTAATCATAAAGCTATTTTCACATTATGTGTATTTGTCATGTGGAATGTTACTTTTCTATCCACATGTGATTTCATGTGTATGTCAAAATTTAAGTTTTACATAAGGTTTATAATTTACACGTTCACATGTTGGTATGTAACGTACATATCACATAACCTATCAAAAATAAAAAATAAAAACATTTTTAATAATTAATTTGTGTATTTTTTATCTGATTTATTATTTATTTACTATTATGATTTATATTTATTAAAATTTTTAATATTTTTAATTAGGCTTAAGATCATTAAATTTAATTTTCATTAAATTATTTTTATGAAGAAAGGAATTTTAAAACATGAAAATTAATTAAAATTGTTATTGATAATCTTTCATTCTTGACCGTGGCCGGGATTTGAACCGCGGCCGGCAGGTTACCATGACATGTTTCGATCGTAACCACTCGAATCCTGGCCACGGTCAAGAATGAAAGATTATCAAAAAAATTCTTGACAAAAGTACGAAAAAACAGAAGTAAGGAAGAACATGTAAAATCAATTAAAATGGATAATCATTCAAAAAAGCAAACTTCGATCTAGCAAAGGTTAAAATACAATTTGGTTTAAGGATTGATGTTTGACTATTGACGTCAGCAGTCGTCGATGGCTGCGAGTGTAAAACGGCAAATCCATTTGAGAAGATCGAGTGGTTGCGATCGAAACATGTCATGGTAACCTGCCGGCCGCGGTTCGAATCCCGGCCACGGTCAAGAATAAAAGTTTATCAATAACAATTTTAATTAATTTTCATGTTGTAAAATTCCTTTCTTCATAAAAATAATTTAATGAACTTTAGCCTACTTAAAAATATTAAAAATTTGGATTAAAAACCATAAATAGTTCAACAAAATAACCACAATACTAATTATTTATTAAAATTTTAATTAATTTTTGCCGCCACAAACAATTTTGTTAATAAAAAACAGCTGATGCCAGATGATTTGTCACCTGAAAATAGAACTCGTTCTAAATCAAAAATGTCATGTGTACTGTACGCAGAGATATAACACATGATATTGTTTGAAGGAGTTTAGACGATATGTACAAATATAACATGTGAAAAAGTGACAATCCACATGACAAATACACATAATGTGAACATAGCTTTAGTAAGTCACAAAACAATAACTGTGTAAGAACCATTTTTCATTAGCACAAGTCTTTTTTTCTATTTGAAAAATTATATTATTTTTTAATACCAAAACGATTGTACCGGTATAATATCGGTATTAGGGGAAACGGTAATACCGTAATACCGGTATTCAATTTAAACGGTATTGGTATCGGTTGCCAACTTTTAACTAAGTGATTATCAAGAGGTTATAGAATTTCTACCAAATTTGGACCAATAAACATTCGATGTTTCGAGATAATAAATATGTATATTTGAAGTTAATTTAATTAATAAAGTTTTATTTTATTTTTTGTCAATCGCAAAACTTAAAGCGAAATTATTATTTTTAATATGTACTACCATTTCGTAAAATCTATTGTAAAAGATTCGGCAGTTTTATATTTTCCTTATTGAAATTATGTGGATGGTAATTATTAAACGTGTACAAACATCCAAAAACAGCAGTCATATGCAAATAAACCCAACACAATTGAAATATATTACACCAGTGTACAACGTTTAGTCGTTGTCCGGAAATACACACTGAGAAAAACAATTAGTAAGACTATTTATCATTTACAAACATAAGCGTTCATAATGATTTATGATTGACCATTTTGTGCAAATACACCAATATAAAAATTTTAGTTTTTGTAAAATGTTTTCTACATACATATGTACATCTGAATGTTGTTGATTTTTATCATTGCGTTACGTTATCACAATTTACGTTTAATTTTTTTTTCTTCCTTTAATTTGGGCCATTAACGAATTATTTGCATATTTTACTCATATTTTTAAATACGTCTTGCTGTGGTTGTGTTTATTACGTCTGCGTATTCATACATACATTTATATTTATAAATTAATATTTCGTAAATAATTTGCGGCTTTTTCTTTAGCACCTCATCTTTATTTATATACGGGCACGTTTTCTCCAGTCAAATATTTATTTAGTAAATTGATTTAAATGCGCTTGTGAAGGAAGAGCTTGTTTATGTCTTGTATCGCATCCAATGAAATGGGGGTCATTAGGAGTAGTTAAGCTACTTGTGTTAACAGCAATTTTCTGATTAATAATTGTTGTTTTTGTTTAAATTAAATAAATAAATAAAAAAGAGATATTTAAGTATTATTTATCTAAAACCTCATAACTTATAAACTAATTACTTTTACTTAGTCATTAAATAGTTCTAAGTCGATTTAGCCCATGTCCGTCTGTTTAACATTCGTCAACTTCCAAACGATTTAATTATAAGTTGTCCAAGTAAGTTTGGAATTAAATCCAGCACAATCGATGTGCTTGAAAAAAAATTGATCCCTAAAAAATTGTTGTTCAATTTTTTTTACAAAGTATTTAAAATGTAGAGCCAACATTAGTTACTTTACTACGATAGCATAACAACAAATTAATTTGTTAGACAAAAAACAAGTTAGAGTGCTATATTCGGCTATGCCGAATCTTTGATACCCTCTACCGACAGTTCGAATATCTCAGGAGTGTGCTCTATATGATATCAATTTATTATTAATTTATTTTTATAAAAACGGACTCAGCATTAAAATTGGTTGCGGTTAAGACCTATATTAAATTATTGACCGACAATTAAAAAGTTTTATGCTTTTCTTTTTTAGGAATTTGAGCTAGCTTGAGTAAAATATCATGACTGTTACGAAAGCTCTTTAAAGGGGAATTTATGTTGGATCCATGGTAACTTATGAAACAATCATCCCAAAATTCTGTAAAGTGTTTTATGGTATTAAAAAGCATAAATTTCAATACCGGTGAAATTGGTTTTAGCGTTTAGGGTGAATTTCAGAAGGCTGCTTAATATGGGATCTAAGGTAAATTATGGACCGTATACATTAGGGTGGGTCACTGATGTATGACAAAAAATAAAAGTTCTCGAATCATTCTTTTATAGCAATATTTTTTTGTCTAACGGTAAAACAAATAAAAATTTCTAAAAAAAGTCACATCTTGAGCCCGCGCCGGAGCTCCTAAGAATTAAGCATTTTTGAAAAAAGCAATTTTTGAAATATTAATATTTTATTTACTATCAATTACACTTTTCTAGTTGAAAAAACAAAGACAAACCGGGCACATGGCGTTTTAACATAATCTGGGTACCAGGCGCGGATTCAGGGGGGGTGAAAAAAGGAAATTTCCCCCCCGTAAATTATAAAAATATATTTTGTTTATTTCGATAATACAAGAATTCACAATAATAATATTTTTTTAAATGTACAAATTTTTTAGAAATCACAGCAGGGTTTTTTTTATTGAATCTCTAACAAAATTTTCAACAAGTATTTTTTGTTTTTTTTTATTGAATCTCTAACGAAATTTTCAATAAGTATCTAAATCTTAATCCTAATAGTTATTTATTAAATATTTCCAATAAAACATCTAGTTTGCCGTAATCAAATAGTTTTTATTCTACATTCAATCCCAGAAGGTGCCATCGATATCCAAAGACTAAACGTTTGACTTGATAATGCGTGCGGTGGAATTATTAATAAGCCTTAGTATATGCAATATTTATGTATATATGTGTTATATGAATCAAAATTCTATTCTATAATTTTCGAAAGCACGGATTTGTCGGGGAAAGATTTCCTTATCTTTAAGATATTTCAACATACAACAAAAAGTTGTTAGGGAAGAATTTATTGGCTTTGTTGTAAACGCATTTGAAGAGGCTTCAAAGGATATTGATAATGACGTTGATGTGTCAATTGATGCGAAGCCACTATCATCAATAGTTCTTAAAGCTTTGACACATTTTGGTCTTGACCTTAAAAATTGTGTATGAGTTGGAACAGATGGGTGCCCTCTGATGTCAGCAGAAAATGGAGCTGTTAAAAAATTCTGGAAACCCATAAATCAAACAACTTAATTTCTAAAAGCAATAAAGTGCCATTAATACAAAAATTTGTATCATTTGTTAAAGAAACGACAAAATTTTTTAAATATAATCATCCCAAGCGAAACGCAGTTTAAGCAAAGTATTTGGGAACCAAATTCTCTACATTATGCGAGACACGATGGGTGGACCGTCACGACTCAATTTTACACTTTGCAACAAGTGTACATCATATAGTAGAAGCTTTAAAAAAAATATCTGAGTGGAAAGTTCTTTTGAATTTATTTGCGGAATATACATGTTAAGTGTGATAATTATTGTAACACAGCCGCTTAGTATCATTTTACAAAAGTACGATATAGATCTTAAAAAGGATCAAGCCTTATCAAAACTTTAATCATGTGATTTGAAGAGAAAATAAATAAAGCCGAAGAACAATTTAAAGCGATTTTTGAAAAAGTTAAAGTAATTTTCGTTCAAATCGAGGTTCCAATCGAAAAGACAAGATTTGAACGAAATAATCACATCCAAAATGTTGAAGACTACTACCGAGTTCCTCTAATTGAATTTATTTAAAAGATCTCAAAACCCGCAATAGATATCCTAAATGTATTGAACATACCTAAACTTCTACCTTAAAGTGTAATCAAGTTATATACAGATACAAAACTTTTAAAACCACAACTAGCTGATGAGCTGATTATATTTGATAAAAGAGATAAACACCTACTAACATCTTAACTTGAGCCTGAACTGTTGCATTGGCAACAAACATGGAAAATATCTGAAAATCTATCAGATAACCTTGTAGATGCTTTAATAAACTGTGATGAAGATATCTACCCAAATCTAAGAAAAATATTTCAAATTTTCGTTTCAATGCTCGTCAGTAATGCTACGAGCGAGAGGTCATTTCCTACCCTTCGTCGAATAAAAACATGGCTCAGATCAACAATGACAGAAGATAGACTGTACTATCTAAATTTGCCTCACAAGGAATTCATAAATTGCTTATTTAAAAAAATTAATTTATTTCAATTTATATTAAACTGATCTTATATTTTATTTAACCTTATTGTTGATTTTTTTTTTTAATAAAACAAATTTTTTTTTTTTGTATCATACAAAATTTCCCCCCCCCTAAGGCTCAAGCTGGATCCGCGCCTGCTGGGTACGCTGAATCCATTGGTGCCCGCAGTTTTTTTAGATTGGCTCTGGCTTTTTAGATATACCGTTATTTCGAAAATGGAGGAGGTTGCACATATGTATGTTCGCGTAACTCAAAAACGGTTTAGTTTATTAAAAAGTCGTTTTTGAAACATAACTTTTTTTTTGAAAAAAAAAAAATTTATTTGATTATCAAAATTTCGAAATTTAAGCTAGGCTTCTAATTTTTTGTAGACAAATAAAAACGAAGCTGCAAACAAAACAAGCCGTAAATGATTAAAATCTGTTCCCAACTTTTGATTTTATTCACAAAAGAGATAAAGGGCAAGTATGTCTCGAGAAAATGTTAAGGACAAAAAAACTAATTGAAGTCGGTCATACATTTTATTTTACTAGGGGCGACCCCTGGGCCTTCATGGGACTTTTTTTGAATATATTTCTAGTCTGCATTGAACATTTTGTATGGGAGCCCCCTAAAAGAATGGAGATAGCTGGTAGGTATGTTAGAAATAAATGATTGAGATAAAAAATAAAGTGGGGTCGGTCATACATTTGACCTATCTAGAGGCATCCTAGGTGCTGCAGGGCCAAATTCAAAAATTTCACCCTAAGGGGTGGAGATATATGGCAAGTATGTTTTAAGAAAATGTTAAGAACAAAAAACTAATGGAGGTCGGTCATACATTTTATCCCCTTAGGGGATATGGGACTATGGGACTTTTTCTTCAATATATTTCTAGTCTGCATTGAACATTTTGTATGGGAGCCCCCTAAAAGAATGGAGATAGCTGGTAGGTATGTTAGAAATAAATGATTGAGATAAAAAATAAAGTGGGGTCGGTCATACATTTGACCTATCTAGAGGCATCCTATTTGCTGCAGGGCCAAATTCAAAAATTTCACCCTAAGGGGTGGAGATATATGGCAAGTATGTTTTAAGAAAATGTTAAAAACAAAAAACTAATGGAGGTCGGTCATACATTTTATCCCCTTAGGGGTGATTCCTTGACAGTTATGGGACTTTTTCTTCAATATATTTCTAGTCTGCATTGAACATTTTGTATGGGAGCCCCCTAAAAGAATGGAGATAGCTGGTAGGTATGTTAGAAATAAATGATTGAGATAAAAAATAAAGTAGGGTCGGTCATACATTTGACCTATCTAGAGGCATCCTAGGTGCTGCAGGGCCAAATTCAAAAATTTCACCCTAAGGGGTGGAGATATATGGCAAGTATGTTTTAAGAAAATGTTAAAAACAAAAAACTAATGGAGGTCGGTCATACATTTTATCCCCTTAGGGGTGATTCCTTGACAGTTATGGGACTTTTTCTTCAATATATTTCTAGTCTGCATTGACTATTTTGTATGGGAGCCCCCTTAAGGAATAGAGATAGCGGGTAGGTAATAATTTAGATGAAAAATAAAGTGGGGTTGGTCATACATTTGACCCATCTAGGAGCATCCTAGGCACTGCAGCAGCCAAATTTAAGAATAAGCATCCTACACTCAAAAGAAAAATCAATCCACCCGTACTCAAATCAATCCGAGAGGTAATAATAGTACGGTGAGTACGGATTTTCTTGAATCAAGTACAGAAAGATTAATTCAAGTACGGATTTTCAATCGCAAAATACTTAAATTATCCATATTCAATCCCGTTTCGTACTTGAAATAATCCGAAAATGAGATTGAGTTAAGTAAAACCAAGATTGAATCAATCTCAAAATACGCTTGATTAAGAGTTATAGAGTAAGAGTACTTAAAATAATCCGAAAATTAGATTGATTTATGTAAAACTAAGATTGAGTCAATCTCAAAATGCGAATGATTCAAGTATTATATAGTTGATTTTATCAAGAAATTAGAAAGAAAAAGCTATTATGATTGATTTACTTACCCGTACTACACTTTATAGAATGATAAAACACCAATATCATGCCCGATATGGTTTTTATTTTAGAAATCTTATGTACATATTTAACTAAAAATATAAACTAAATGAGAATCAAGAGTTCAAATTTACTTTTTAATCCTTAGTGGTGCACATGAGTCTCGCCAGACCTTTTTTCAATGTGTATAGAAAATTAAAACATGCGAAGGCCGGTTGGTTAAACACAACAAAAAGTTTTATCTTTTTTTTACTTGATTTAAGAATATCTTACTTATTTCAAGAAATTCCGGGATTGATTTTCAAAAGTAATCCCATTTAGGATTATTTTGAGTACGTTTAAGTGTTATTCGTACTTGAATTTTTGAGTACGACTCGTACTTAAAGTAATCATAAAAAACTTAATTTATCCCGAGTGTTTTTCTTTCTGTGTAGGCACTGCATCAGCCAAATTTAAGAATTTTAACCATATATATATGGCGGCTTAATAAAATTCTTAAATTTGGCCACTGCAGCGCCTAGGATGCTCCTAGATGGGTCAAATGTATGACCAACCCCACTTTATTAGAAGCCTAGCTGCATTTTTTAATTTTTTTTTTGAATTTTTAAAAACAAAAATTTTGAAATTTTGATAAACAAATTAATTTTTTTTTTTCAAAAAAAAAAAAAAATTATGTTTCAAAAACGACTGCTCATATTATAAAAAAACATTTACTTTTCTTAAAGGAAATTTTATTGCGGAACTTCGGTTTTTTTTTTTTGGTAATTTAAATAAAATAAACCGTTTTTAAGTTAGGCTAACCTATGTCGAGCAACCTCCTCCATTTTCGAAATAACGACTGCTCATATTAGAAAAAACTTTTACTTTTCTTAAAGGAAATTTTATTGCGGAATTTCGGTTTTTTTTAGTAATTTAAATAAAATAAACCGTTTTTAAGTTAGGCTAACCTATGTCGAGCAAACTCCTCCATTTTCGAAATAACGACTGCTCATATTAGAAAAAACTTTTACTTTTCTTAAAGGAAATTTTATTGCGGAATTTCGGTTTTTTTTAGTAATTTAAATAAAATAAACCGTATTTAAGTTAGGCTAACCTATGTCGAGCAAACTCCTCCATTTTCGAAATAACGACTGCTCATATTAGAAAAAACTTTTACTTTTCTTAAAGGAAATTTTATTGCGGAATTTCGGTTTTTTTTAGTAATTTAAATAAAATAAACCGTTTTTAAGTTAGGCTAACCTATGTCGAGCAAACTCCTCCATTTTCGAAATAACGACTGCTCATATTAGAAAAAACTTTTACTTTTCTTAAAGGAAATTTTATTGCGGAATTTCGGTTTTTTTTAGTAATTTAAATAAAATAAACCGTTTTTAAGTTAGGCTAACCTATGTCGAGCAAACTCCTCCATTTTCGAAATAACGACTGCTCATATTAGAAAAAACTTTTACTTTTCTTAAAGGAAATTTTATTGCGGAATTTCGGTTTTTTTTAGTAATTTAAATAAAATAAACCGTTTTTAAGTTAGGCTAACCTTTGTCGTGCAACCTCCTCCATTTTCGAAATAACGACTGCTCATATTAGAAAAAACTTTTACTTTTCTTAAAGGAAATTTTATTGCGGAATTTCGGTTTTTTTTAGTAATTTAAATAAAATAAACCGTTTTTAAGTTAGGCTAACCTATGTCGAGCAAACTCCTCCATTTTCGAAATAACGACTGCTCATATTAGAAAAAACTTTTACTTTTCTTAAAGGAAATTTTATTGCGGAATTTCGGTTTTTTTTAGTAATTTAAATAAAATAAACCGTTTTTAAGTTAGGCTAACCTATGTCGAGCAAACTCCTCCATTTTCGAAATAACGACTGCTCATATTAGAAAAAACTTTTACTTTTCTTAAAGGAAATTTTATTGCGGAATTTCGGTTTTTTTTAGTAATTTAAATAAAATAAACCGTTTTTAAGTTAGGCTAACCTATGTCGAGCAAACTCCTCCATTTTCGAAATAACGACTGCTCATATTAGAAAAAACTTTTACTTTTCTTAAAGGAAATTTTATTGCGGAATTTCGGTTTTTTTTAGTAATTTAAATAAAATAAACCGTTTTTAAGTTAGGCTAACCTATGTCGAGCAAACTCCTCCATTTTCGAAATAACGACTGCTCATATTAGAAAAAACTTTTACTTTTCTTAAAGGAAATTTTATTGCGGAATTTCGGTTTTTTTTAGTAATTTAAATAAAATAAACCGTTTTTAAGTTAGGCTAACCTTTGTCGTGCAACCTCCTCCATTTTCGAAATAACGACTGCTCATATTAGAAAAAACTTTTACTTTTCTTAAAGGAAATTTTATTGCGGAATTTCGGTTTTTTTTAGTAATTTAAATAAAATAAACCGTTTTTAAGTTAGGCTAACCTATGTCGAGCAAACTCCTCCATTTTCGAAATAACGACTGCTCATATTAGAAAAAACTTTTACTTTTCTTAAAGGAAATTTTATTGCGGAATTTCGGTTTTTTTTAGTAATTTAAATAAAATAAACCGTTTTTAAGTTAGGCTAACCTATGTCGAGCAAACTCCTCCATTTTCGAAATAACGACTGCTCATATTAGAAAAAACTTTTACTTTTCTTAAAGGAAATTTTATTGCGGAATTTCGGTTTTTTTTAGTAATTTAAATAAAATAAACCGTATTTAAGTTAGGCTAACCTATGTCGAGCAAACTCCTCCATTTTCGAAATAACGACTGCTCATATTAGAAAAAACTTTTACTTTTCTTAAAGGAAATTTTATTGCGGAATTTCGGTTTTTTTTAGTAATTTAAATAAAATAAACCGTTTTTAAGTTAGGCTAACCTATGTCGAGCAAACTCCTCCATTTTCGAAATAACGACTGCTCATATTAGAAAAAACTTTTACTTTTCTTAAAGGAAATTTTATTGCGGAATTTCGGTTTTTTTTAGTAATTTAAATAAAATAAACCGTTTTTAAGTTAGGCTAACCTATGTCGAGCAAACTCCTCCATTTTCGAAATAACGACTGCTCATATTAGAAAAAACTTTTACTTTTCTTAAAGGAAATTTTATTGCGGAATTTCGGTTTTTTTTAGTAATTTAAATAAAATAAACCGTTTTTAAGTTAGGCTAACCTTTGTCGTGCAACCTCCTCCATTTTCGAAATAACGGTATATCTCGAAAACCAGAGCCAATCAAAAAAAACTACCACTGGATTCAGCGTACCCGAATTATGTTAAAACAATATAAGCTCAGCCTGTCACGAAAAAAAGTGTCAATTTCTTGCACAGTGGTTTCAAAATAATTTTTTTGGGAATACAAAATTTTTAATTTACAAGACTTTGTTTGTCGTGTTCAATTCCCAATTTTTATTCTTGATAAAAACAATGAAATTTATTGTTAAAGCGATAAGCTATTTATATGCGCATTTCACTGGTTACTAAGGCCAGATCGTCAGGAAGCTGCATCCAAAGATTTAAGAAAAACTTAAGATATTAAACAAATGAAACTGTTAAGCGAATAAGAATTATAAGCAAGAGTTTTACTTGTAATAATATCAAAGCTTAAACAAAACCAACAACAGTTTATCTTTTCTTACTTTCCCCACTACAATTGGTTGGAATTCTTCAAAAATTAATTAAGGACGTCCATAACAAAACGCAATAATTACATTTTTCAAGTTTTTTGATTGAATCCTATTTTACACATTGAACTCTATATTACCTTTATTATAAAGCATACCAAAACTCAAAAACTACACTGCAATTCAATAACAAATATAATGGTTCAGAGCAAAATGCAATGATTACACATAAAAAAGTGTTTTCATTTTTCTACAAGTGGACGCAATTTAAATCAAAATGATATACATAATACGAATCCGTTCAAAGCAAAAAGCAGAAATTCCAGCCCTAGTTCAGATCAAAACGCAATATTTTCATACAGTTCAAAGCAAAATGAAGTAAATACTAATATTCGGACCAAAATGCAATAATTCCAAATTTGCTATCTAAATAACTTTAAAACACACTGTCAAATAAAATAATTAATTTGTGATTAATATTATTTTTTTTTTTTGACAATAATACTTCAATAATTGTTTTTTAAAAAAATTATGTGCTACTTACTTAAATTACATTTTGTCCTTTATCCAAAAAAATGTTATGGTGTAATTATTGCGTTTTGTTATGGACCTCCTCAATTGTAGTTGTAAGTAGGTTAAGAAAAAACAAAATGAAAATATAGCAAAAAATAAAGCATGTTGGCAGCTAAGTTTTTTTTAGCCGTGCACTTGTCGTCCGGCTTGTTGTCAGTTCATGTAATTGCCTTAAGAACAGCGCCTTATGAAAATGGGAAATAGTTGTCTATAGCAATAACTTATCACCTTATAAAATTTAATTTAAGTCTTTCCATACTTCAACATAATATCACACCCCGAAAAAACGTAACAACCAGCCGGGCGGGCGGATATCGTCACATCGATTCAGCAATTGATTCTAAGTCAATCGGTGTACTTAAAGATTTTTCTATGTGTTACACCCGTTAGCACAAACGCATTATACCATCCCCACCAATAGTGGTGTGGTTACAAAAAGGTTCAGGCTCATAAATATTAATAAGCTTAATAAATCTATTCAAATCAAAATTGTTCCGGCTTGGGCTTGGCTTTAACTTGATTGGTGTTTGTGTTCGAATTGGTGTTTCTGGGTTTATATTATTTATGTAATTTATTCACATCTGTATATGAATATTTATGCAACTGTTTGTGTGCTTTTATTGATTAAAAATACGCAGAAGATGTACTAAAATCAGGTTTTACAAATCCAGGTCAACGAATAGTTTTGAATTTAAATATCAAATATAATGAATGAAATTGAAAGTTAAAAAAGTGTTTTCTTTTTCAGTGTAAAGCGAATCATTCAGGTAATAAATACTGTCATAAACTTAAACCCATTTTGATTAGGCGGAAAAAGTATTAAAATATTTTTTTGTTATGGAGATTTTTGGCTTACTAATAAATAAATTGGATTGCAAATATAAAACTGTTTTTGAAAAAGTTTACAATGTTTTTCTATTAAAGGTGTTCAACTAATCGGGATTTATTTTTGGTCGATTAAACGATTAATCGATATTTGGCATTTGTAGCTTATTCGATTAAACGAATAAAATTTTAAAATTAATCGATTAATCGAATAACTCTTAATAATATTAGTATTTGAGAAAATAAACATTCTTTTTTAAATAAAACTTGTCAATGTAGCTACTAACGGCTTATTTTTGGTCGATTAAACGATTAATCGATATTTGGCATTTGTAGCTTATTCGATTAAACGAATAAAATTTTAAAATTAATCGATTAATCGAATAACTCTTAATAATATTAGTATTTGAGAAAATAAACATTCTTTTTTAAATAAAACTTGTCAATGTAGCTACTAACGGCTTATTTTTGGTCGATTAAACGATTAATCGATATTTGGCATTTGTAGCTTATTCGATTAAACGAATAAAATTTTAAAATTAATCGATTAATCGAATAACTCTTAATAATATTAGTATTTGAGAAAATAAACATTCTTTTTTAAATAAAACTTGTCAATGTAGCTACTAACGGCTTATTTTTGGTCGATTAAACGATTAATCGATATTTGGCATTTGTAGCTTATTCGATTAAACGAATAAAATTTTAAAATTAATCGATTAATCGAATAACTCTTAATAATATTAGTATTTGAGAAAATAAACATTATTTTTTAAATAAAACTTGTCAATGTAGCTACTAACGGTCTAGTTTTGGTCGATTAAACGATTAATCGATATTTGGCATTTGTAGCTTATTCGATTAAACGAATAAAATTTTAAAATTAATCGATTAATCGAATAACTCTTAATAATATTAGTATTTGAGAAAATAAACATTCTTTTTTAAATAAAACTTGTCAATGTAGCTACTAACGGCTTATTTTTGGTCGATTAAACGATTAATCGATATTTGGCATTTGTAGCTTATTCGATTAAACGAATAAAATTTTAAAATTAATCGATTAATCGAACAACTCTTAATAATATTAGTTTTTGAGAAAATAAACATTCTTTTTTAAATAAAACTTGTCAATGTAGCTACTAACGGTTTATTTTTGGTCGATTAAACGATTAATCGATATTTGGCATTTGTAGCTTATTCGATTAAACGAATAAAATTTTAAAATTAATCGATTAATCGAATAACTCTTAATAATATTAGTATTTGAGAAAATAAACATTCTTTTTTAAATAAAACTTGTCAATGTAGCTACGAACGGTAGCTTCACTTTTTGGCACTTAGATTGTATAAGAGTCAATATAAAATTGGATTTTTTTAAACTTTTCACGGACATTCCATCCTCTGCTATGCTTCTGCAAATAATTTCCTCTAGAGAATCGATCGAAGTATCTTGCTTAAAATAATTATTCATAAGAACACTTTTAGCCTTTGATTTTGTTAGTGGAGCATCTTCTTCAACTTATATGTTATAGTGGAGTTGATAAGGAAGATTGACGTTAGTATATTTTTTTACACCTGTTACATTTAGCATTGTTGGATTAATCCTTCGTAAAATATTTTTAAGCCAAACTCATTCTAAAAAGAAAAACGCATGATATATTTTCTTAAAAAATGCGGGCGGGTTCTAGAAATCGAAATGAAGTGTATTTAAAATCGAGCAAATTTGAAAAACGACCCTGTAATGAAAGTTCATAATAATATTTAATTTTATCTAATTCATTCTTTAAGTATCTATTATTTTTGCAAGAACAACACCTAAAACCACGAAAAACTGCGGTCATTTTGTTAATAGTAATTGAATTAAGATTATCGTTCGATTTCAATTTCACTTCATTTCGATTTCTAGAAAATACCCGATAACATACCTTCGAGCTAACATACCTTGTCGTTTTCTCTTTTATGAAATGAATTAGTTAATTGTGTTGAAAAACTTAACAAAAATATAAGCTAAATACTCACTAAACATGACTGTTTTTATACCCTCCACCACAATTAGTTGTGAAGAGGGTATACTAAGTTTGTCATTCCGTGTGAAAGTTTTTTTTTATTCATCTCAGACCCCATAAAGTACATATATTCTGGCTGCTTGAGTAATTCTAAGTCGATTTAGCCATGTCCGTCTGTCTGTCCGTCTGTTGAAAACACGCTCACTTTCGAAAAACTCAAAAGAAATAAACAAACTAGGTGTCAAATTGCTTGTAGTTATCCTAAGCAGCTTGGGATTGAATTTCAGCAAAATCGGTTCAGTAGGACCAGAGCTATGAATCAAAATGTGGAACCACCACCTTCAAAAACTTGATAATTTTGTTACAAAAACTAACATAAATGATGCAAAAATGCACGGAATGACATAAGATTTTGCACAAGTCCGTTTTATTCGACTAGTAATTACACTGTAAAATTTCGCGAAGGTCGGTCCATAATTTACCCTAGGCCCCATATAAACCCTACTCTCGGAAAACAGTTTAGTACGCCTTAACCCGTAATTAATGATGCTATCATAACAAATTTTGGCTCGTCACAATTTTATAGGAATATAAATGATACTGTGAAATTTCGTGAAGATCGGTACATAATTTACCCTAGGCCCCATATATGCCCTACTCCCGGAAAACAGTTTAGTCTCCTAAAACCATAATTAATAACAAATCGTCACAGTTTAAGATAATAATAATAAAAAGACATCATACAGATATTACTCCTTAAACATTCGAACTGTCGGTGGAGGGTATCAAAGATTCGGCACAGCCGAATATAGCACTCTAACTTGTTTTTTTTTAATTTCAACGGACACATACATTTGGTTTGTTTATTCGACTTAAAAATTTACAAAATTATATATTTAACATAAATATTATATATTATTATTATTCGATTAATCGCTATAAATTCTTCGATTAATCCTTTAATCGAAATTAGCAATTTTAAATCGAACAAGAATTAATCGACTGAACACCCTAATAAATAGTATGTGTAATGCCTTGTTCGCACGGTGCTTTGGATTACTTCGCTCTCCGTTTTAATTACTTATTTGAATTACCATGTTCGCACGGCATATTCCTAATCGGTTTTGACGGTTTTCCTATTTTTTTTTTATTAATTTTGTCTATTGCTAAATTTAATTGTTTTTTTGCGGTAACTTGTATTAAGAATGAAAAGAAAAAGTAAGTAAAAACTATTATTTCAAAGAAATACATACATTTATTTATTTTCCCAGTAAATAGAATATTTTGTTTGTTTTTTTTTTAGTGCTTTGACAGCTGGTGATGGAAAAAAACCGATTAAAATTAGAGATCACATTGATTTTAAAGTAATCCACAGGGTAATAAAAATTGAATTACGTACAAATGAGATTATCCGCTCTCAAAATCTTGTATGACGAATTATGTAATTTTGATCATAATTAGGCTGTGAATTACGAATGAGAGAGCGAATTACGAAAAAACGCTGTCGTGCGAACATGGTATTAAACACATTTTTAATAGACGTCTACATCAAAGTGGCTTTAAAAATTCTAATCATAACCAGTGCTGCCACATCGAATACAATTTTTACAACCAAAATTTTTGAAAAAGTTACCAAATGTAAAAAATTATAACCAAATTTAAAATGCTTTTTATTAATTGAGAAAATCATTAAAAACATTGTAATACATTGTAACACATAGTTATTTGCACTTTATAGTAAAACAATAATTATAAATCAAGAAAACAAAACAAGAAATGTAATTCTTTTACATATTAAAAAAATAACGTGAAACTTAATTAAAAGTTTTTATATACACCAATACCCCGGTTTGCGTCGCTAATTGGGACCAGATAAACGGGACGCAAATCGAAACGACGCAAACCGAAGCACTATTTTCCATACATTTCTATTGATTTTTATTTAATTGGTTCCGAGATTCATAATGTTAGCTGAAAAAATAAATGTTGAATTGATAGACTTGTTAACGGATAATTTTTTTTAGAACTTCCAATTAAGTTCCAGCTTTCTATTTAATTATCATTTGACTCAAGGGCATTCTTCGCTTATTTTGATATTCAATCCAAATGATAGGAAGTGGCTTTATTTTCTCATCAAAGGACTTCTCATTTTTATAAACTGTTTATGTTGTAACGATGTAGCGGTTTCATTTTTATTGTAGAAGGGGCTAATCCAAAATACCCAGTTTTTGTTATAAATTTGTTTGCTTTCTTTTTTGACTCTTTGTTGCAAAATATTTAGATTTAACTTCACTTCAGCAAATGTAATTTGTACTACTACTACTTCACATACATATTTACATTGGCTTAAACGGGAAATATCCTTTTTCGGTTATAGTTTTGAACAAACATATTTATATTAACGACGCAAATCGAAGCACTAACGACGCAACTTTGAAGCCATTCGACGCAAATTGTAACAAAATGACGCAACTTTGAAGCCATTCGAAGCAAACTGAAACAAAAACGACGCAACTTCGAAATCACAGACATTTTAAAAAGACGCAACTTCGAAACGACGCAAACCGAAGCGACGCAAACCGGGGTATTGGTGTATTTGAGATTTTTTTCGTAAAAAAAATTTTTTTATTTTTTGGCGCCTTATGCTCCAGTGGGAGCATATAAAAAAAAATTGAATATTTTTTAATATGCCAGTTATAAATAACAAAAATGGATAATAGTTTTTCGCTTTTTAGCTGTTATTGGCAGGACTGTCAAATGTGGCGATTTCTTAATCCTTTTGTCGATGGAAATTTACGTTTGGCGATTATTTTGGAGAAATTTAAAACGATTGGCGATATGCGAAATGCATTTTATGTAAATATTTTCTAATTTACATATATCTAAAATATTATAAAAACTTTTTCTCTTTTGTGTAAATATTATTCCAAATTTACAATTCTTATTATAAAAAAATGTTTCAAAATTTTTCTAATATATATATATATATATCTTCTTCTTCTATCTTCTATATATATAAAAAGAAGTGTACACTTTGATGTCGCCACTAACTGCGAAAACAGGTCGACCGATTTAAACCAAAAGTTAGGGGTACTTTGGGGATAGTCTGTAGATGGTTTATGTGAGGTTTGCACGAAATCGGCCCAGTGTTTCCGGAGATATGGCATTTAGATTTTCCTATATATTTTTCCCATACAGATATCAACAATTGCCTTTCATTTTCCATATTATAATTTTTTTTTGTCATTTGAAAAGTAACCAAACCATGTATCGTAATGTCCTATGTGTACAATGACATTCGGAATAGATCTTAATGTAGATTTCATATTGCTAGAGGGCATAAAATAGGGCAAAACGGGTAAAAGCTTCCCCTCCCAATATCTTCTTAACTAATCAACCGATTTTCTTGAAATTTGGCAGGCAAGTAGTGTAACATCTATAATTTTTATTATTTAGGGCGTAAAATAGGGCAAGAGGGGTAAACGCTTTCACTCCCTATATCTGCTTAACTAATCAACCGGTTTTCTTAAAATTTGGCATGCAGACACTGTAATATCTAAAGGAACTTTAAGATATATATTTTTTGGAAATTCCAACAATTAGGGCGTAAAATAGGGCAAAAGGGGTAAATCCTACCTCTACTCATGTCTTCTTAACTAATTATCCAACGATAGTATTAAGTCTTAAAGGAACAAAAGGCTATAACTTTAAAATTTACGGCGTAAAATAAAGCAAAAAAGGTAAAAGCTCCCCCTCCTAAACCTTCTTAATTCATTAACCGATTCTTTGGAAAAGTTTATGTATTTTTTTGATAAATTTGTTTCTCAGGTAATTCTACTTCGGTTATGCAATGGTACACTATTGGTCGTTAAACAATTGATGAAAAACGTTATCGAAGCTACCATTTTGAATGGTAAATTCCGAGACGAAAATGTTTTGCTGGCACGAACTTCGATGATTGCCACAGACATCCCAATTAAATTCAAACGCATTTAATTTGCTATTAGATTGGCATTTGCAATGACAATCAATAAGTCGCAAGGCCAAATGATGTCTGTTTGAGGCTTAGATTTGGGCACACCATGTTTTTCACACGGACAATTATACGTGGCATGTTCTCGCGTCGGCAAGCCTTCGAGCTTATTTGTGTTTGCTTAAGACGGACTGCAGAAAATATCGTTAACGCAATTGACCTTCGTAATGGATAAAAAACACATCACTTTTTTATGTTAACTTTTGAATATGTAACGAACAGAAATAAAGAAATAAATAGCTATTGTCTTTTTTTCATCGCCGATCATGGTATAAAGCGCTTTCCTCTTTCTTTCACTAGAAATAAGTTATGTGGCAAAACAACGTTTGCCGGGACAGCTAGTACATATATATATATATAATATTCAACATTTTGGATTTTTCGAATTTATTCTATGAGTTACATCTCAGTTATGTATTTTATAAAGCTTTTTTGTAATAGTACTATTCCTTAAATTTTAAGGAATTACTTTTATACACTACCAGACTATTATATTGTATAATAAAAGTAATTACTTTAAATTTAAGGAAGAGAACTATTACAAAAAAGCTTTATAAAATACATAACTGAAATGTAACTCATAGAATAAATTCGAAAAATCAAAAATGTTAGATATAATATAAAGTAACCTACGAAAGGAGATAAATCCCAGTTTCTATATATAATAATAATATATAAATATTTTGTAAATCATTGTAAAATATAACTGCCTTTCGCCTTTCGTAACGTACATTCAATGGGGAAAAAGTATATGACTGACAGTCGAAAGTTTTTTTTTACCAAATAATTATCTTAAAAAACATTAAATAAATATACATACCGACAAGTTATAAACAGTAAAATTTCAAAATTCCTTTAAACTTACAGCCATTTTTAAAAGAAAATTCCATAAATTTTAAAATTATATTGATAAATCAATGTAATCTTAAAAAATCTTTAAAATTCCTACGTGTATTTTCAAAAAAAATGTATATAAATGTATGTATATAAATATACTTCTGGAAAAACCCAAATTCAGAACCTCAAACTTATTTTCAAGTTTTTAAAAACACTGAAACGACTTTTGTGTAATATTTCAGTAATTTTCTAAAATCGATTCCTAATGATTTTATGCACTTCCTACTTTAAGTACTAATTATCTTTACTTCTCTTAAAATCAAGAAAAACTACGCTCATTTAAAAAAAATAATTGAAAATCTCCATTGATTAAAACTTCATTTGTTTACGGTTTCAGATTATGGCGTTTTAATATAAAAATCACAAATGGCAATATTTTCTTAGCAAAAATCTAAAAAAAATTATTTGGTTGCTGTTTTGAAAGGGATTATAAAAAACTTCCGTTCATTGGTAACAAATAATGAAAAAATCGTAGTACACAGTACAAATTATTCGAGCTCGTAAATAATTATACCAAGAAAACATATTCGTACGTAATTATTGTTTTAGAAAAAAGTAACCAAAATGAAAAAAATACTCACATCTCCACACTGAAAAAAAATATAACCAATTTTGGTTAGAAATAACCAAAAACGGCAGCTCTGTGTGTAATTCTAGCTATATATGTCATTCTGTCTGCCAGACTGAGTGTCTAACATCCGAGTGACAGAGGAACAGAAAAGGATAAATTAGCTGTTAAATTATTTTTAATTCTCTTAAGCAGTTTCAAATTTAAATTTATAAAAACTTTCAATATTGTAAATGCATACATATTTTATGCGAAAAAGTGTATTAAAATGGCTAAGGGGTTGGTTATACATATGAATAAACTGATATTTTTACATTGTATTTCAGTCATGCATATGCGAAGAATAATCGAAGGGTACTTTTAATAAATATAAATATATAAGCGTTCTTGAATAATGCCTAAAATCAAACGCTTTTAACTGAGAAACCCATTTAAACGAATCTTGGTTAATTGCGTTACTAACGCATTTAACAGAATTTTCTCTTAATTGCATTCACAATGCAAAATAACAATAAATTAAAATTGTTCGTGATATTAGAAGTCATATAAGAAACCGTTTTAAGACAGAATTAAGTACTGTCAGCTTATCTTTAATATTCTACTAAATATACTTACGTTTATTTACATATTTATACCCCAACAGCAATTTAAGCTAAGTCGCGAATAAAGTTGTAAGTGACAAAATAATTACTTTTCAGGAGAGCAAAAAAAAAAAAAACGTTTTTAAAAGGAAAGGAGACAATCAAAAATTAAGATAACAAAAACTTTTGTGCAAAAATCAAGAATTTAAATATTAAATTACATGCAAATTTACTGTTTAAATTTTTTTTTTCGTGGAATAACGTTTCATATCCAAAATCTCGATTTTACTTAAAACGTCTTTCACTACGCTTAGCTTAGCCTCAGTGGGTTTTATAATGTAAATCTATGTTTCAGTTGTATCACATTGTAAGTGACTTATAACTAGGGCAACCAAAAAAAAACAGTTTTAAGCTCTTAAAAAAAGCGTTTAAAAACATGAAAATAAGCTGTTAAAATTTAAAAAAAAGCAATTTAAAATTGTTTATTTTCCACTTAATTCGTTTAATATGTTGTTATAGTAAATTATAAGTTGATGCAATAAATTTTCGAAAAGAAAACTATGTCTGTTTAGAGTCAGCAAGTTCTTGTACATAGAAAAAGTTCTTCCTACGTCTACAGATGTTATGGGAGCATATTTAAAATTGAGTATTTGCTCTGAAGTATATTTTATACGATTGGACTCATAATTCCGCTTGCCTCCCAAAATATCCCCAATATCTTTTAATACCGAAAATCCTTAATTTTTTAATGAAACTGATTTAAATTTTGTATTAAATTTGTCTCCTATATCCCCTGGAACACGGGATATTTTTCTTACGGTCCATAACTATGTTCACTTAGAAAACCAATGAAAGATTTTTTGCAACATTTTTTATTTTTCGAATTTATTCTATGAGTTAAATTTCAGTTATGTATTTTATAAAGCTTTTTTGTAATAGTTCTATTCCTTAAATTTTTAGGAATACAATATACTTCATTGCTATCCAAAGGATAGCTAAGGTAAAATGTAACAAGAAAATACAATATAATAGTCTGGTAGTGTATAAAAGTCATTCCTAAAAATTTAAGGAATAGAACTATTACAAAAAAGCTTTATAAAATACATAACTGAAATTTAACTCATAGAATAAATTCGAAAAATAAAAAATGTTGAATATAATATAAAGTAACCTGCGAAAGGAAATAATTCCCAGTTTCTATTTGGAAAGATTTTTTGTTTCCAATTTTGTTAGAACTTCGTGTAAAACCCCAAAATTTGCAGAAATTAACAATATTTGATATACAGAGAAATTCTTAATAGCTAAAACTATATTAAAAAAGCAAAAATAAGACGTTACTATACCAAAAACAGAGAGAATGGGAGCTAACAGACGTTACTTTATACAAAAACTATATTTAATTATGGAGTTTTCGAGAGAAAAGAACTTGAACAAGCAAATAATAAAATCAGTTGATAAAAAGGCTTAATACTAAAAACAAAAACACATAAAAATTATACACAACACTATAAAAAGTACGTTACAGTACCGCTAAGACAGAGTTGCAGAAAAATCAAGTAAGAAAGTATAGTCCGTATGATTCCCAACACAACAGTATTTAAAAACAAGTTTCGAGAGTGTTTGGCTATATGAATAGGGATCTATCTATGTTTTAAATTTCATTAAAATCGGTTAATTAGTTACTGATGGGCAGAAATTTCACCTTTCTCCCCTCGTGGTCCTATTTTTTAAAAAATGCATACCTTACGTGTCCATATAAATATGGATCTATCTACATATGTCTTAAATTGCATTAAAATTGGTTTGATAGTGGGCACAAAGACCCTCTTCCGGATAGCAGCTTGTATGGGGGCTATATTAAATTATGGACCGATTCGCCCTTGTGCCAATTAGAACCCACGTACCAAATTTCATTAAATTATCTTTAAAATTGCGACCTGTGCTTTGTACACGAGGTTACATGGACAGCCAGCCAGCCGAACGGACTCATTAGATCGACTCAGAAAGTGATTTGATTTGAGTTGATCGGTATACTTAAGGACCAATATTTTAAGGTGTTTCTCACATCAGCACAAATGCATAATACCCTCTCCACTCTTTAGTGTAGCTATAATAACATACAGAGATAATATAGGTTTTTGGGATGATATTGTTCAAGGGAAGCACAAAATATTACCATAACGTTGAATGATTTTTTTAACCAGAGTTGTTACAGCACAGAAATGGTTGATTTTTTAGTATTTATAAAAAAGTTGCACATAAAAATAAATAATTATCTAGATTTTTGCAAAATATTATTAAATAAGTTTTTTTCGTATGAAAAAAATGAAAAATTATCTTAAAATGACAAAATAAGTAAAAAAAAAGCCGATATCGCAAAAATAAGCAAAAACAGCCCTAACAAATATAGCTCATTTTCTTTGTTTTTTTATGATCGGAATTTGTATTCAATTAAAATCTTTCTATCTTGTAAACCAAAAAATTAGCATTTGCTTTTTTTTGGTTGCCCTGCTTATAACCAAGGAAACCATAAATATGCAATATATTTATCCGTTTTAGACATTTTTATGAATTTTGGCATCGTTTTGTTAGTTCATATTTTAGCATATCTTACCGTTTGCAGCATTTTTGTGCATGATTAAGTTAAACGAGCAGCATTTGCAGCATTTTTTAAGTTTATAGCGCATATTTTGCTTTTGAAAGACATATTTTGGTACATGTTCAATTTATTTAGATGCCTACAAGAGCTTTCGCAGCAAATAAATTTTTTTGTTTGTTTTTTTTCGAAATTCTATTTGCCAGATGGCTTTTCTGTTTTAAATATGTATCTGTATACCCAACGTGTTGCTTCAATTTCGCCATCTCCATTTTATTTTTACTCTAAAATTATAAGACAAAGCAGGTAGTCATTAAAGACAAATGTTATGTGATGTGTATAATACCTAGAAATCTAGACCAATCTTTAAGTATACCGATCGACTCAGAATCACTTTTTAAGTGATCTAACGATGTCCATCCGTCCGTCTGGCTGGTTGTCTGTCCATGTTTCAATTTTGTATATAATTTGATCAAATATGGACGAAGTTTATAATTTCACATATTCACAAATTCCCCATAAAAACTTCTTTCCAAATTAGACTCGTTGTGTCTGTTAATCATCTGATTATGTTGGTATTTAAATTCAATTCGCCCCAAAAATATTTTACTGCAACATAAATTATTTTCGAATCGGTTCACATTTGCCCAAAGCTCCCATCCTTAAATATATATAATTTCCTTTTAAATGTGAACATTAATTAACAATTTAGCGACCGTACCTAAAATAAATTTAAGACAAAAAACCATATGGATGTTAATATCTAGATTATATTCGAAGCAAACATCTCCTTTATGAATTTTAAAGTAATATTGTTTAAGCGAGAGTCGTACAGAAGGGCTCAGGGGAGATGGCAGGGGGAGCATACCTGCTTGATGGCCAGGACTCTATGGCCTGGCTATGACGTGGTGAGAACGCGCTTACTACTTGGTCTCAGCAGGGACCTCTGGGGAATAGTCTGGTGGATACTGGCTGACTCCTGTCACTAGCTAGGGGTATCACAAAGGGACCGCAATAAGGACCCAAGTGAGTCGTCGTCGTGACGGCTGCCCATTTAACCTAACCTAACCTAACCTATAGGAATCCCACTCCCGAAAACAACTTTCATTGCCATAACTTTCTTATTAATGTTGGTTGGTATTGATATAAAAAAAGGGCAACAATAACTTTTCAGATAGCTTTTATGTCATGTGTTGTGCTAATAAGTCTAGCATTTACCATATGTCCTATACAAACCTCCATCCTAAAATCCAGGGCTGCCAGACTTGGGGATTTATCCCCAAAGTTGGGGATTTCATGCGAGCAAAAAGGACAAAGAACGTCATTTGGGAATTGGGGATGTAAAAAAAAATTCGGGGATTTTTTGGGGATTTAACACTCTTTTAATATATTTTCCCTTCTTTTATTATTTACGCTTATTTTTCTTTGTCTCGTATATAAAATATGAAAAAAATAGCAAAACTTTTATCTTACTTTTATCAACAACTTATACGGTGCAAGAGTTCCTAATTAAGATTACAATTTTTGTTAACTGTGTAAAAGGTACTTTTTTTAAACTTATGTTATTTTTCTTGAGTGAGTGTTTAAAAAAAAATTTAAAAATAGAATCTAAAACGGTTGACAACACATAAATTTGTTGATTTTTTTAAAGACAATTTTCAAGCACATATGTATGTATGTCTTCCCCAAAAATTAGTAAAAATAAAAGACAATATAATAAAGTTGAGGAAAAAGAATGCTGGGCTATTGGTTAATAGTTATGATGCATCGAACTATTAAATAAGTGACGTATATATGTATTTTATTGTTTATTTTAAGGATGGCTAAAACCGATTGAACAAGTTCCAAATTCTTAGTCACCTTCAATAACAGCACGTTGTTCTGCTTGTAATTCCTCACTGGAATCGCATAAAAAGGATTGGAAAAAACATGACGAGCCCAGTCCCTACAAACAAAATAAAATATTTGTTTTATTTATTTTATTTGGGGATTTTTGGGGATTTCTTGTTAAAATTTTTCTTACTATTTTTTAAAAAAAATTTAAAATTTGGTCAGAAAAAAAACAAAAAAAAAAAAATATTAACTTTTTAAGGTTTTGTTTCTTAATTTGGGGATTTTTGGGGATATTTTTTTGATTCTTTGGGGACAAGGAAAAAAAGTACCTGACAGCCCTGCTAAAATCCCTTTAAGTCGAAAAAATCTCTTATTGATGTTGAAATCTAGATAATGTTCGGCGAAAAGCACTCTTAAATGAATCTTAACGTAATAGCATAATTTAGTTTAGCCAGGTCTATGATAGCCCATGGGTCACAAAAAGGGGACCCTATTAAAAAACTTTTGGTGTAGGGTTTCCAATGAGCGGACTTCACCGACAATACTACTTTCTTACTTGTGCTATCTTTTATTTTATTAGCTGATGTTAAATTACATACATTTATTGTAAAAGTTTAACATTTATAAAGCTGATGTTGAATATGTTATCAAATTCATAAAATGCTGTCTAGGGATTTGTGGGGACTCTTAAGACACACACAAACACACTTATAAATTCTACCTATACCTGAATAAATGCTAGACAATAAAGACGACTAAACTGAGCATTGAAGTTTTTAGAAAATCCTTGAATTATGTCTCTCCCAGCTGGGTGCCTGCCACACCATAGGCACTTTTGTTCGTTGACAGGACAATTTCAATTTTTTTTCAATTTAATTACCGTAATATTTAATACTCATTTGACAAATTTCATTTCAAAAGGAGGGTAATCGGTTTTGATTAAAAGCTTTTGTTTTATTTCTATTAAAGTGCTTTTCATTTTGTTTACTATAAGAAGCTATTGTTTTGAATAACGGGTGCATTGAACGGTGAATAAATAGTTATTTTCCAATTAAAATAATAATAATGGGCGACAATTAACAAATGAAATAACTAAAGAGTTAGCTCTTTTTTTATTAAGTGTTATTATTAAATGTTGTGCGTTTGCATTATTTTTAAATAGATAATTATGTACCATTCTTGTTATACCATTCCCACAGATGGAAGGGCAAATAAAGGATTGTCATTCCGGTGTATTATCTACAATATTGATGTTGGTATATACATATGTATGTATGAATATTCTAGATCTCTATGACTAGAGGAATTTATTAAACGATGTCTGTAGTAGAGGCCTGCACAAATATATTTGTACATGGGAAATACACGTGTAGTGGCAAGGCATAAACACTTAAGGCATTTAAACAAGGTAACACAAAGTATTACGACTTTGTAGAATCAAAATACTATGAAATTATATTCGTGTTTAAGTAAAGAGAACATAAGTCTGTTGTAAATATTTTTCATTTCTTAATCAAAGCAAATATATAAAACAGCACAGTTTATAACAGAAACAAAAAGCTGATGATTACAGTTCTACAATATTTTAAAAAAAAACATGAAAATTTCCAGAGTGTATTTTGGTTGTTTTTGTAATTGTATAAAAATGGTAACACCTTCAGTATATACTGGTAATGAAGTCAATGTTAATTATACTCTCACCCAGTGTTGCAAAATTGAAATTTTGAAATGGTACTGAACTTTAACTAAAAGAGCACTTTTTCCAACAAATTGTACTTTTTGTTAAAAAATTAAATAATCTATATATATATAAAAAGAAGTGTACATTTTGATGTCACCACTAACTGCGAAAACGGGTCAACCGATTTAAAACTAACACGGTACTTTGGGGATAGTCTGTAGATGGGTTGTGTGAAGTTTGGACGAAATCGGCCCAATAGTTCCGGAGATATTGCATTTAGATTTTCCTATATATAATTCCCATATAAATATGAACAAAATGGGTTTCATTATCCATATTATCATTTTTTATTGTTACTTGAAAAGTTACCAAACCATGCCTAATGTGTACAATGGAATTCAGAAGAGATCTAAATGTATATTTCATATCGCTAGAAGGCGTATCATAGGGCAAAACGGGAAAAAGCTCCCCCTTCCAATATTTTCTTAACTAATCAACCAATTTTCTTGAAATTTTGCAGGCAAATAGTATAACATCTGGAAGGAACTATAGCCTATAATTTTTATTATAGGAGGGGCAAACTCTCCCCCTCCCTATATCTTATTAACTGATCAACCGGTATTCTTTAAATTTGGCATGCTGATACTGTAGTATCTAAAGGAACTTTAAGATATACATGTTTTGAAATTCCAACAATTAGGGCGTAAAATAGGGCAAAAGGGGTAAAAGCTCCATCTCCCCATGTCTTCTTAATTAATTATCCGATGAAAGTTTCAAGTCTTGAAGGAACTAAGGGCTATAAATTTTAACATTTACGGCGTAAAATAAAGGTAAACGGGTAAAAGCACCCACAACCAATACCTTCATAATTAATTTGAAAAGTTTATGTATTTTTTTTTTAACATTTTTTTCTCCGGTTATTCTACTTCGGCTTTGCAATGGTACACAATTGGTCGTTAAAAAATTGATGAAAAACTTTATAGGAGCTACCATTTTGAACGGTAAATTCCGAGACGAAAATGTTTTGCTGCCACGAACTCGGATGATTGCCACAGACGTCCCAATTGAATTCAAACGCGTTTAATTTCCAATTAGATTGGAATTTGCAATAACAATCCATATGTCGCAAGGCCAAACGATGTATGTTTGCGGCTTAGATTTGGGCACACCATGTTTTTCACACGGACAATTATACGTGGCATGTTCTCGCGTCGGCAAGCCATCGAGCTTATTTGTGTTGGCTAAAGACGGAATGACAAAAAATATCGTACACGCAATTGCTCTTCGTAATACAAATTGACTATATCTGTTTGATTTTTATACTTCAGGATAACAAATACATTACTTTTTTATGTTTAACTTTTGAATATGTAACGAAAAGAAATAAATAACTATTGCTTTTTTTCATCGCCGATCATGGTATAAGGTGCTTTATTCCTCTTTCTTTCACTAGAAATATGTTATATGGCAAAACGACGTTTGCCGGGACAGCTAGTTATTTATGAAAATAAAAGGAACAAAAAATATTTTATTGGAATTCATTTATCTATGTATTAAAAAACAAACAGTATTTATATTAAAGGTGCATAATATTTGTGTTATACATAAGCGTAAGGTAAGTTTTTTTTCAGTATTTTCTAAAGAAAATTAAGTATTATTTTATGAATAAGAAAATAAATTAAAAATTTGATGTTGGTACACATAAATTTAAACTGGTAGACTATTTATAGTTTAACTTTTTCAAAGTTACATTATTCAGACTTTTACATATATTACATACTTAGAACTAAGTTCTTAAATAAAGTTTAAAACATTTATGTTTAAAAAAAAAACTTTAAATTCAGTGTTATAAGATAAACCAAATTTACTTTTAGATCATAAGAAATAAAATACCTACAACAGCAACTAACATTTGATTTGAATAGAAATTTAGCTTGAAACTTGAAACAATTTTTACGTGTAAACGATTTCTTCATTTGCTTTTTTACAAAATTTTGCATTTAAGAATGTGCGTTCAACTCATGCTGAAAAAATGTTTTATATCTGAGAGTGGTTTTCTTTCTCGTTTGTTAATAGCATTAATAACAATGGAACTTTGCTATTGGTTTTCCCGGAAACAATATTTTCTGGAGTGAAGCTGCTTATAATTTAAAAAAAGCATGTGTTTCGCCAAATAATATGAATTTGCAGTTTCTTTAAACTTATAAACAATTGCGTTGTTAACTTTGCATGTTTCTATAAATATGTCAAATCGAGTTCCCTAAAAAGATACATTTAAAAGTAAATGGTTTTCATTTAAATTGTCCACTAATATATTATCCAATGCATCTTTTTTATAAATTTTCTTGCCACTTGTAAGAGCAAATATCCCATTCTGAAAAACAAAATAAGAATCATGGCTACCTCGCTTTCAATTCAAATAAACGTCGTTAATTATATTTAATACACAACAACATAAATTTTGCAACAAACACAAGATTGCCAAAGTCTGCTATTGAAATGATCACAATGGAACAACTGACTCTAATGTTTAACCATAAAACCTTGCATTTTAAAGTCTTCGTGCTATTTATGAACTTTTTCATTGGAACTCCCGAGAACAACTTAATATTTATTTTCAGTGGATGCCAGCCTGCCTGATTTAACGAACTGTGAAATATTACCTAAACAAGACTTTCATTCGGCTGCAACGCGTTATAGTGAAACAGTCCAAACCCCCTAGAGGGAATTTAATCCGTAACCCACAAATTAATCGACTAGATCACTACGTATTAGCCTACCGGAGCAACTGAAAACAATTTTTTTTTTTTTTTTTTTTTTTTTTTTTTTTGTAAAATTATATTTAAAATATTAACAAATTTCGTTTTAAATTAAACTAAAAACTAGAAGGAACTAAATAGACTTTAATACAAGATTAGCAAATTAATGTCTAGTTTTAGGAGGAAGATAAGCATTCAGTGATGCAGCAGCTCCATTAATGGAACCAAAATTACTGTTGACATTGTTATTTGATAAAAGCTCCTCCTTTTTAATTGAGAAATCCAAAATAGGAGCAACACCTTCATTAGATACATGAGAGGAACCTCCCAAGGCATCATATTCACGCTGGATAATTTGTTGAGCCCTAACGGCCTCCTCGGAAGTGCGGTATTTGACAAAGTGTACTTCAGGTTTCGATTCTGGGCTGCTTTGAATATTTTGTAATTTATTAACCAAATCGGCGACATCAGTTTGTTTTGTGAGGACATATATGGCAGTTTTAGATTCAGCATTTTGTTGGGCCAATTGAAGGGCAGCATTTGTCAAACCTTTATTTTCAGGTGCCTTAATAAAGACAACACGAAGATTCTTGCGCATGACCGAAGCCAGTCGCTCAGCAGCAGCAATATCATTGAAATCATCTTGGGGTGCAGAGTAGGTGTAGAATTCTTTGTTATAGTTTGTTTCTACTGGTGCTGCGTAATTTTCTGATTGCACTGAATCGGAAGAGTATCCACCAAGTCCATTGTTAAGTCCAGACCCAACTCTTTTCGAAATGGGGCTGGGACTTGTTGAGGTTGAGCCTGAGCTTCCTCGATGCCGGAGTCGACTTTCAAATGCATTATTCGATCCACCTGTTCCGTAATTATATCCCAATTTTTCAGCTTGTGTAAATGCAAGGCAGAGAATGACCTTGAAAATGTAAAAATATAAATTGTTTCGTTTTAAAATTGTTTATATTTTTTAGGTATTCAGTTTATGTTATTTAGTTAATTATATTATTTAATTTAAAAGAGCAGTATTTGGATAATTGCTTTAATAATAGACAACATTAAATAAACCCAATTTAAATCCTTGGTAATTCTTTTTATAAGCATTTTATTTGTTGTCATAAATTATTTTATTAACACTTTTTTGAGGTCTAATTGCAATATTGTGAATAATTATACAATATAAAATTATAACATTTTATACAATATTTAATACTACTCTTACGACAAATCCACGCATTTTTTATTTGAAGATATTTTGAAAACAATTTTGGAATGAAATTAAACGGATAAAGATGTTTCCCTGACGCTTAGTCGATGTTTAAACGAAATATCACATAAACATCAGATTATATATCGTAAATTCATGCAACTATTTGAAACACTAAATAAACCATCATAAACTACTAACTATGTCTATCTTTTACAATGGCACCATCAACATTACTAAACAACAATCAAAAAGAAATTATCATAAAACTTCCGAACATAACGATTATTAATACGGCTTATTAATCACTTTCTAAAATTGCAGTAAAAAAAAAAATACAAACCGCAAATTTAAAGGTTTTTGCGAAATTTATTCATGACTATTTGTTTGTTAAAAATTTAAATCGATACGCCAACCAGGGTTCGTCACATCATTGTCACAAAATTGACAAATGACTGTAACAACATTGGCAAAGATCGACTAGCTTGCAATCTACAAAAAATTAAATGTTAATAAAATAAAAAAATCAATACATGACATTAATATTTGAAAATGATTTCGGAAATATGGGCACCACCCACGCCTGTGGATTCTGGACTTCCAATATTTGGAAATTTTTGAAGAGATAAGATCAATGCATTTTTTTGAATTTAATGGAATCTGTAGGATCTATTGTTAATTGGTCTTACTCTTTATGCTGCAATTTTGCTTATTAACAAACCCGTTCAGATTGTCGATTGTGTGTGCCATTAAATTTTAATGGCAAATTTTAATGATTAAAATTACAAAGACGTCTATAAGTTGCTCGAATTTTCGATTAAGCCTTAAAGTATGCTTTAGTTTATTGGTGCCCAGATTGAATTCAGCCATAGTGTTGATAGCTGAATAAGTTTAGATTATAATGCTCGAATAGTCTACAGACATCTAGACGTGAGGGCTAGAGTATAAATACTACTACAGTAGTTTTGACTTAACTGCCTTTTATTTACGTGCACTTTTGACTTAGCTGCACAAAATTTATAATTTTTGGCATTATTCTTTGTAATCCCATACAAATTCCTTTTTTAAGTGCACTTTCTTTACCTGCACATTCAAGATAAGTGCCCAAAATTTTTGGCATTTTAAAATTATTTTCATACAAAAAATTCAAGTTAGCTGCACTTTGACTTAACTGCCCAAAATACATATTTTCTGTAATTATTCCTCAAAATCCTTGTTTACGTGCATTTTGTATACCTGCACATTTTTCATATTTTTGGGCAGCGTTAAAATATTTTCATATAAAACATCAAAGGTAGCTGCACACATGAAAAAATATGGTGGCCACTTTTTCACATAAAAATCCAATTTTAGCTGTTTATAAAAACAAAATCGCAAACAATTCAAGTTGATATCATTATAATTCATTTATTTTGTTTTCATGTACCTACATTTATTCTTATGGGTGGTGGGTACAGCAACTTAACCACGATTATATGAAAGGAATAGCAAATCTTAGGTCTGAAACAGAATAAAGTAGTTGTAGTAGTATTTGAAGCTGACGAATGCTCTGTAGTGCAACAAAGTTCAAAATTTCGAATTTTGCGCTTCAACGGCAACGACTAACTACATCTACGTATTCTGTTGACACTACTTTGAAACTGCTGTTTTTAACTTCTGACAGCTTACAGCGCTATTCATAACGTTGTACTACAGCGACTTTTCTGTTCCTTACCTTATTGTTACCATTTTGGGTATCTCGTTCTTTACAAAAATGCATAACAAATTATTACAGGTTTTTTGAACGTCATTGTTATTATCAATTTATTAATAAAAACGTTGTTACTGTTCTTTCAAACTCTTAACTTTAGCTGCACTTTTATGCAGGTAACCACAATTGCGTACCTGCACATTAAGGCAGCTAAATACATTTAAGATAGCTGCATTTTTGATTTACCTGCACAAAAAATCGTGCAAAGGAGATTATGCAGCTAAGTCAAAATTACTGTACTACTAATATAAATTACGGTTGTTAAAGTGAATAAGTTCTAAATAAGGTTTGTGAACTGAAAAAGTGTTTAAAGTATTGCGTTTTTTTATTTGATTAAAATTGCAAGAAGAGAACTCAAGAGATTTATTATAAAGAAAATAAGCCGAAAACGTTATTAAAAAGGCAGTATCGTAATAATATGTATCTCTTTTATCAAGTTTTACGTCTTAAGCTTAAAAAACTTTTATATGTTCTATACGTCTTTTCTAAATTATTCATAACTTACATACTCTAATATATGCAAACAAGTACACTGAAAGAAAAACAACTGGGATGAATTAAATTACTTATTTACGAGTCGTACTCAAAAATTTAAGTACGAATAACACTTAAACATACTTAAAACAGTCCTAAATGGGATTACTTTCAAAAATCAATCTTGGAATTTTTTAAAATATGTATGTACAAAATTCTTAAACCAAGTAAAAAAAGATTACAATTTTCGTTGGTAGTGCCACTCTGAGAGTAAAATTACGAAGTGAGCGTTTTAATCTCATTTAACTTTTCAAAGTTTGTTGTAGACTAATACAACAACACCACACAAGTAGTCAAAAAAAATGGTTTGTTGTGTGTAGAAACAAGAACAACAAAGCAAGACGAAAACACATTAATTTCATGTTTAAAAAGTAAAATTAAAAGAAAAAGCTCTTATTTAGTTTATATTTTCAATTGAATATGTACATTAAGTATTTAAAGTAAAAATCATATCGGGGTTGATGCTGGTGTTTTATTATTGAAATTCTGCGAAATGTAAGACGTGTAAGTAAATAATTCATAATAAAATTGTCCTTCTTATTTCCCATTTGGTTTATTTCAAGAACGAATTCGGGATTGAACAAATTTTATAATTCTTAAATCCAACTCATTTTAAGATTGATTCAATCTTTGTTTAATTAAATCAAACTCATTTTCGGATTATTTTAAGTACGAAATCGGCATTGAATATGGATAATTTAAGTATGTATTTTGCGATTGAACATCCGTACTTGAATCAATCTTTCTGTACTTGATTCAAGAAAATCCGTACTCACCGTACTATTAATAAATTTGAGAACAAATGGATTGATTTTTCTTTTGGGTGTAACAATTAAAATCACATAATCCGCCACCCTGTAATAACAAAATTAGATGGGTAATAGACAGAAATGTCCTATTTCGGAAAACCTTTGTATGAGGCTAGGTACAATCATAAACTGATTCTTACCCTTTTTTATAGACCCTTGGGCTTATAAAAGCCTAAGTAACATTTACACGTGTTACACGTAGACTTTTGTCCCTTTTTGAATTATATAATTTGTAATAATAAACCTATTTGATTTATTAATATCACAATATCGTAATTATTTGAATTGTGCAAAATTTAGACTTTTTACATTTGCTAGTAGTTTTCTGTTTCCAGTGCAAAAATTAAATAGTTTTATTATTTGTGCAAATATAAAAATAAATATTTCAATACAAAATTACGCTTGGGTTAGGATTCTAATTCATTATAAAGTTTGCAATTGCAATAAAAAAAGTCAACTTTTTGATTGATAATTTGACAAACCATAAGTATAAATCTCATATAGTTTTTGGTATTAACCCTAAAAGGTTACTCTTCATTTTAGTACATTAAGGTTACTCTTCGTCGAATCGACGAACTTTTTGAAAAATAAATTTTAGCGGAACGATTTTTAAAGTAAAAAAATAAACAAAAATCTGTTTTAGTTAGGCGTTTTATTAAAAAATAAAAAAAATTAATAAAATATAAAAAATAAAAATTCTTTTTCTCATATTTTTAATTGGGCTTAAGTTCATCAAATTTAATTTTCATTAAATTGTTTTTATGAAGAAAGGAATTTACCAACATGAAAATTAATCTCGAACCCTGGCCGGCAGGTTACCATGACATGTTTCGATCGCAACCACTCGATCTGCTCAGATGGATTTGCCGTCTTACACTCGCAGCCATCGACGACTGCTGACGTCAATAGTCAAACATCAATCCTTAAACCGAATTGTATTTTAACCTTTGGTAGATCGAAATTTGCTTTTTTGAATGATTATCCATTTTAATTGATTTTACATGTTTTTCTTTACTTCTGTTTTTTTCAGTTTTTTAAAAACCATAAATAGTTCAACAAAATAACCACATTACTAATTAATTCTTTTTCTCTCTAAAATTCGATACGAATTTAAACTCCTTTTTTTATTATTTTTCAAATTAATTAACTTTTTAAAACAACAAAAACTAAAAAGGTAAAAAAGAAATTACTTTTTTCTTATTCAGCCTTTAAAAATAATCAGTCAAATAATACAAAAGAAAAAAAATATTAAGTTATTAGCCATATTTTACTCATGAGACACAACGTTCAATTTTATGTTCACAACAGATGCTTTTCCGGCATATATAACATGTTTTTCTCGTCATTCTGAGTTTGCTTTAGGGACAGAGACGACAAATTCTGCGCTCTTTTGGTCCTTTGACAACATTTTCGACCAATTCTTTTCGATTAGGTATTTTATTTTGAATTTTTTAATTAATAAAGGCCTGCAAGGGAGGTGTCTCGAATCTGCCTCTTAAATAGGGAGCCACGATAAATTTATGGAGATTTTTCAGATACTGTCGTCGGTTTTTGGGTTTTCGATCTCTATGGAACATATTGTGAGTATATATGACGTAGCTGTTGACAAAAGTAATATTAAATACATATTCCGAAAAAATAGACACAAAAACTTACACTAAGGTTACTCTTTGTCGTTGCGACGATTACACACCTCTGAACTTCAACTTTAAAAAAAAAAATGAGGATCCAGCGTACGTCCACTCACTACAAGCTTACGGCATCAGCTAACGTTGTTGAAAAAAGGGCGTAATTTGAATACATATAAAAAAAGTTATATGATAAAATGTAAATGAGCTTCGTCGATTCGACGAAGAGTAACCGTGCAGAGTTAAGGTAAAACTCGGCCCAAATAATTTTTAATTAATGTTAAGCGTCATAACAAAATTTTTTCAAAAATAAAACAGTGTATGTATAGGCATGCCCGACTATACTAGTTTACTTGTTCTTAATATGCCTCGTCTCGTCTTGAAGGATATAAAAAAAATTATCAAATTCGAATGTAGTACTCTCTATTGTCTTAAAGGCAGCGTGAAGTGCTAAAAAAGCTTTGTGAAACAAAATTTACATTTCAAACCCTTAAAACATAAAATGAGGTGCGGTTGTCCACCAAAAACCGCAATCATAAAAGACCGTTAATTTATATTTAGTACAAAAGAACAAAAAATTCCAAGTTTAGGCAATAATTTATGTAACATTTTTTTTTCTCACACACATTGTCTATCATCTTTTAAACACAAAAATGTTAAAATTTGCACAATTAAAAACACGAGCTAGTTTATTTGTTTCTTATCACTCAAAGACTTAATGCTTTAGGTGAGAAAGGTCCACTTCTGCCCATCAACAATATGAAAATTTACTAAACTGGCAAAAACAAACAAACGACCTGTTGCCTCTTTTTGCGTAACGGAATGACAAAAACTTTTTTATACTTTTTTACTTTCATCTGCCGCCCGTAGCCAGTTGAACAAAACACAAGCAGCCGGTGGGTAAGGGAATTCTCCATTTCGTCAGCGAATACGTATGTACGGCTGTGTAAGTTCGTCAAATGTCTGTCTTGTAATAAGTAAATACATTTTTTTATTGTAGCACTTTGTTATTGTTTTTGGCGAGTTTGATTTTATTTGATAAAATTAACTTTGCATCTTATTAAGTAATTAATTAAAATATAAATCATGATTTAATCAGGGACCGTAACGATAATATTGAGTTTTAATTAAAGAACACTAAAGAAACTTCTTGACTTTTTTTTAGCAATATATATTAAGTACTGAAAACACATTTTCCGATTAAAAAATATTTTGAGGTAACGAAATATTTCAGAGCTTATATAAGTTACCCATATGTGTGGTTTTTCACACATATGTAGTTTCTATGTAATTTGTACTAGAGATAAAAATTTTTGTCGGCAAGTGTGAATATTTTTGATATTGTACGTTGTATAAAGTATGCTTTGTGGTAAAAAGTGAGTGTTTATATAAAATACACACAAGCTTTGTATGGTTTGTTGTTGACCACCAATGTGATAAATACATCATTAATGTTATTTAATTCATGACTTTGATTACAAACGATCTATGGCGCAACAGCAATGTAGATAGACATTGAATATGTATGAAAAACCAAACACGAGGGTAACTAACGTAAGTTTTTTTGAGGGTTAAGTATTATTTCTTTACTTAGAAAGTTGAAGTTATTACTTGAGTTTTATTTTTTCACTCAGAAAAAAATTTTGCGTTTTTAATAAGAAAACTTAAAGGTTTTTTGTTTTATTTGTTATTGTTTACAAAAACACTTAAAATATTAATTTTGACCCTAATTTGGTTAATAAAAGCTTTAGAATAAAAGGCACACCATTCTTTTTATTTAATTAAAAACAAGTGATAGGTACCCTGCACCACAGTACTTAGAAACAAAACTCACTTCACACTTTAAATCAAGTACTACTGAGGAAACATTTACTTATAGGGACTTCAAAAGCCTTAATTATGACGCATTAAGTGAAAGAATTACACAAATCCAATGGGACTCTACTTTCTATATGCCAACAGTGGATGAACAACTTCAATTTATTCAGGAAAATCTGGTACAAATTTTTGAAGAATTCGTTCCTATAAGGACGAAAACGAGAAAAGTAACATCGACTACCAATCAATGGTTCTCGCCGGAAATTAAGTATTTAATAGAGCTCCGGAAAATAGCTTATACTAGATGGAAGAGATTTAGGACTTCTGAACTATTGTCAGCATTTCGTTCATTACGAATTACAGTCACTACTAAAATTAGGACTGCAAAATCGTCTTATTATAATTATAAATTCTCAAACTGTTTAGACAGCAAAAGTAAGTGGAAGGAAATCCGTAATATTGGAATAGTTAGTGATCTGAATGATTATAATAATGCTGATCAGGATATAAATATTGATGAAATTAATAGAAAATTCGTAGACCTTCCAATGCCAGTCGCACATGTGGATCCATACAGAAATTATACCACGACAAATACTTCTAATAAATTTGATTTTAGATGTGTAACTCGAACTGAGGTATACAAAAGTTTTTTCAGTATAAAGTCCAATGCTATAAGCTATGACGGAGTACATCCCAGATTTATTAAAATAATCTTTCCATCAATTGTACCATATATTACAAACCTGTTTAATAACATTATTTCAAAGTCTTCGTACCCAACAATTTGGAAACATGCCAAAATAGTTCCTGTACCAAAATCAGATACTGAATTTCGTCCAATAGCAATACTTCCATTTCTTTCTAAGATACTTGAACGAATATTGCACAACCAACTAAGTGCATTTTTAAATGATAACAACCTTCTTACCCCCAGACAGTCTGGTTTTCGACCCCTTCACAGTTGTGTATCAGCGTTAATTGACGTAACTGAGGACGTGAGGTCATATATTGACAATGGTGAAGTTGCTTTTTTAATCTTACTGGATCATTCGAAAGCGTTTGACACAGTAAATACGGAAATTCTTACTTCTAAACTAGAAAACTGTCTCAATATTTCATCGACAGCTACCAAATTAATGTCGTCATATTTAACAAATAGGTCACAGTCCGTTTTTTATGCAAATAGGATGTCAAGTAGTATATTACTGACTAGAGGCGTACCACAAGGTTCTATTTTAGGGCCTTTATTGTATTCTGCATATGCTAACGACTTGCCAACCAAGTTGGAATATTGTAATGTACAAATGTATGCTGATGACGTACAACTTTACATTAGCTGCAAACCCTTCGAAATTAATGAATGTGTCCGAAAAATTAATAAGGATTTGACAAATATTTATAACTGGGCAACTTCAAACGGGTTGTGTCTCAATCCAAACAAATCAAAATGCTTAGTGATAACAAAGAAAACACTATCCATACCGATATTTCCGGATTTGCTATTAAATGGATCAGAAATTGAAATAGTTACCTCAACAAAGAATCTTGGAGTTACTTTTAACAATCACCTGGATTGGAGTAACCATATAAATATTGCTACGGCAAGAGTATATGGAATGTTAAGAAATTTGTGGTGCACTCAGTGGTTTATACCTCTTCAAATTAGAATGCTTCTAGCTAAAACATATTTGGTACCAACTCTTTTATATGGTTGTGAACTGTTTGCGAACTGTGATGCTACTAGTACTCGAAAGCTTAAAGTTGCTTTTAATAGCATAACACGGTACATATATGGTATTAGACGTTTCAATAGAATATCTTTTTATACCAAACAAGTGTTTGGCGTGTCTTTTGAATCCTTACTACAATGTAGGTCATTAATATACCTACATAAAATTATATACACTCGTCAACCAAAATATCTATATGATAGACTACTTTTTTTTAGATCGAATAGGCAGCGGTATAAGACTCAGATATCAGAGCAACATTTTTATATTAATACCATTCACATTTGGAATAAGCTACCCGTTGATTTGCAAAGAAACAACAATACAACGCAATTCAAAACATTAATCTTTGAACATTTTAGAAAAAAAGAAAGATTAACAGCTAATTAATTAAAAATAAAATTAAAGTTTGTTTAACATTTGTCAAATTATTATGTTTTTGTTTATATAATGTTTACTTGTTAAAATTAAGTTATTATTGTAATTATTTTTAATAAGATTTGTATACCTACTCTTATAATCCAGTACTTTAATATAAGATTCATCTTTGTATTGGGTTGTGATCAATAAAATAAAATTGAAATTGAATTGAGTTTTGTATTGGAGCTGTGTAAAATTATGGTCTGATCCGACCCTTTTTTAAAGTCTTCGCCTTTATGACAAATTCAATCTAAATTGTTACCAAAATTACGACCTGTACTTTGCGACGGAAACTTTTATAACAGCAAGCATTACATGGGCAAATTTTGTACTGGTTTGAATTTTGAATTGACCTTAGGTCCCATTTAAACCACCTCTCCAAATTCGCTTTAAGATGAACAAAACTCCTATAGATGTTGATATTTAAATAATAATCGGCACAAAGAATTCTTAAAGAAATATTAACCGCATAACATTATTTTGTTTTGCCGGACCCATGGTCCCAAATAGAGTGCACTCTCGAAAACTTGTGGAGAAGAGTATTAAATGATCGGGCTTGACCGACTATACTTTCTTACTTATTGTAGTTGATATTTAAACAAATTTTGTTTTTTGCGGTCCCTGATTTTCAAATATAATTCATTTACATCAGAACATCATTTGTTGACTGACTTACTGACTGATGATGTGTTTCTGCCACTTTTTGTCACTTTAAATGTTTGTTTGTCGCAGAAACGGAATGTCTGTCGGACAATCTGCTAGTTAATGTATTTTCTTTGTCTTTGAGTCTACTTGTCGATGTAAAAGTGTCATGAATTTAGGCTTGTCTGGTTCAAATTTGCAAAACTCTTGACATTCACTAACAAAATTTTGATTTTGAAAAAAATTCTTGACAATTTAAAATTTTCTTAAATAATCTCTTATAACAATAACACAATTGTAAAAAGTAAAAAGCACAAAATACAAGCAAATTGACTCACTATTTGCACCAATAATGTCTGACGCTTTTGTTTTGAGTCAGCTGTTTATTATATAATACACTAAAGCTAAACAAAAAAGAAATATATTTAAATATTTCCTCTTTACACAGCTTTGTTTCAGAAAATGTTAGCATGTTTTTTGCTTGGGCTTTGGAAAAATCATGACCAAATAGAGTTTTTCTTGATTCCTAGCGAGCACGAAAATCGACATCATTTGCCTGTGATCAGATATGGTCAATAACATTTTCTTATTTGCTTAATACATTTGAGTTCATCATATTTTATCGGTTGTTAATAAAAATTAACGTTATTTGCTTTATTACACTTGCAACGCGAAATGAAAGTAGACTACTAGTAGAGCAAATCTGACAAAGGGTTTTGAAAAGTTAGCTCGGGTTCCCGAAATATGGGCCCCTAAAGTTTTTGAATTTTTTGAAAAGGCGTTTGGTATAAGTCAAAAAAAAAAATATACTAAATGTACTTCTGCGCTAAAAAATAATTTCAGATATCTGCAGTGGAATCGCTTGGAGATTCTATTCTTAGAATATATTAACCCTCTAACACTAATTTTAAGGGGTAATTTTTGTCCTTTTTTTAACCTCCTATTATATAAATATGTTTTTATCTATGATTTAAATTTCATTAAAATCGGTTTGGTAGTTTCTGAGCGGAAGAAAAATGTCCTCCTATCTTCCCTCGTGTTCCTACTATTCGGCCCATTTTCAATACGCTTGTTCCTTGTACCAAGTAGAACCTATGTCTCAAATTATCTCCAAAGTTGCGACCTGTACTTTGCGCACAAGGTTACATGGACAGCTAGTCAGCCGGACGGACATCGTTAGTCCGACTCAGAAAGTGATTATTGACGAACAGTGATTCTTGTTTTTTAATTTTTTTTATTATTTTAATCCGACAGAAAAAAAATTTTGCTTGAATTGTTCTTTAAAGTTCAAAACAATAAAGTTCTTAAAAAACGTTTTAAAGAAAAATATTTTAAAATTTTGAAGTTTAAAATGTGAATTTGAATTAAATTTATAATCATCCCTATCATGAAAGGCTACTGCACCGGAAAGTATTTGTATTTTTTTGTTGTTTAAAAAAAAATGCTAATTTAAAAGAAGTTATGGGCACAAAGTTTATTAGTTTTTTAATCGTGAATATTGCAAAAATTCGCGAAAGTTTTTAATATGTCAAACAATACATAGGTATAATTGATTGAAAGTCCTTTAAACTATAAGGAATGACAAAGATTCGGTAAAAATTGCAAAATTAGCGGAAATTTGCAAAAATTTGCTAACAGAGTCTACTATTTTTTATAAATCGTTAAAGCTGTAAAGAATCAGAAAACTGACAGGAAAAAATGGCTGCTATCGCGAACATGGCAAAAATTCGCGAAAAAAAATCAAAAACAAACTCTAAAATTTATTTGAAATCGCTAAATCGGTTAAAAAAAACAATAAAAATAGCTAAAAAACGTTAAGAAAAAATAATCAAATCTTTATAATCTTTTCTCAAAATTTTTATCTTTAATAATCTAATCTTTGTCATGTTATATTATTAATTAGCTTTATCGTTATTTTACTATTATTTTGTACTTATGAGTTTTGAATTTGTGAAACAAAAAAATTCAATTTTAGGTTTTCGGTTAATTTTTTCTCTTTTCTGTTCATTTACAAAATAATATTGTACTGAAAATATAAATATCTTTTTTTTTGTTTGTTTTTTTAAACTGTTGGATAATTTTTTTTTTGTACGGTTCCTAATTTTTTGCACAAAAGTAGAAAAAAAAATATTTTCTTAAAAAATTTTTTTTGAGAACTTTGTTATTTTGAACTTAAAGAAACAATATATAACTCTTTGTTTGACCTTTTTTTATTTAATTACTGATTATTTTAATATAAGCTCTAGGTCTTTTTTTTAAAAAATTTTTAAATTATTTATTTTTTCGATATTTCGCTAACCATCGGTTAGCATCGTCAGGAAATTTTAATTAAGATTTTAATTAACCGATGGTTAGCGAAATATCGAAAAAATAAATAATTTAAAAATTTTTAAAAAAAAAAGACCTAGAGCTTATATTAAAATAATCAGTAATTAAAGAAATAATATTAAACAAAATATTTTCATCTTTTTTTGTACAGCTTAAAATATTTTTCGAACACCAATGTTAAATATTTTTTAAAAAACATAAAAAGAAAACGTTTTCCGGTCCTTGATCGGATTAAGTCAAATAAAAATAGAAAGTAAAAGAATTCAATGCCAACTATAATATGCATAAGCTCTTAATGCCATGGCTTCCTTATAAAGGTTAGTATTGACATAAATATTGGCGACAATGAATTAAATAACATCTTCTATATCGTGACAAGATGTTGTGCTGATGGGTCAAAAATTAACCATAGGTCCCATATAAACCCCCTTCCTAAAATCTCTTAAGGGAAAACAAATTTCAAAATGATGAAGATATCTAAATAATTTTCGGCATAAAGAACTTTTATATGGATCTTAATCTCATAACATAATTTTGTTAAGGAGAGTCCATGATTGCCCAGGGGTCTCAAATAAGGTACACTAGCAAAAACTTGTGCTTGTAAACTGTGTTGTAGGGCTTGACCTTAATTTCTTACAGAATCTGCTGTGAGAGAGAGAGAGAAAAAGATAGTTTCGTCCACTGTTTTAATCTGGAAAATTAAACACACGTGTTTAGGACAGTTTTTTGTGTGATTTTTTCAAACAGCCTGGTAAATTTCAGTTAAATACATTTTGTTGTTGCGGTGTTGTAAATATTAATACTTTAACTACATTAACAAGTATAATAAGGGGTACAAGCGTACTTCACTGCCAAGAGTCAAAACTGCTATTGTTTTAAATAATTTTGGGCAAACAGCTGTGTTAAACTTTTTGTTTTACTGGTGGCGACAAATAGACGATTGATACTTAAGCTATGATCACATTTAACAAACTTTTGACACTCACGTAACCAATATTCCACTATTTGTTTTTGAAGATTTGTTTGATATTGAATAACGTTTGTTTAATCAAACAGCATTTAACATTTCATTAATTACAATATACTTTAATTTGTTCAGTAATAGATTTAATAGATAAACAAAAATGTTTAAAACGAAAGTCAAAAGTTGATCAATTTAGTGGTCACGCATTTCTTAGATTTTTTTCGTTAAATATTTGTTTAATGCAAGCCTACCTTTAATTTCAAGACTTTATTGTACAAATGTTTGTTGATTGATGAAAGAAAGGCAAATCAAAATAATTGTTGGATAACAATTGTTGCTATTTTATGATCGTTTTTATTTGTTGTTGTTACTATTGCAGCTTACTTCGTTGGGTTTTTTGCCTATTTCATTTTTGCAATTCGGTTTAGTGTTTTGATACTTTCATATCATTTGTGTTTTATCCATTCAATTTTATGATAACGAATGAATGGGGAAATCTTATACATATTTTATTATTTTGTATACTTTTTTCTACCCTACACTTAAAATTTTGTATATTTGCTTTTAGTTTTCTTTATGAGATTTCAAATTCAGTCAATTCACCCTGGTTTATCAGCATAACGTAGCCTCACAGAAAATAATTGAGAGTGTCAATTCGCATGGCCTTGGATGCCAATTGACAGGTTGATTTCTCAAAATCAATATATAGCCGATTCTGATTTAAATAAGTCAATGATTGTAGTAACCATGTGGCACAAGGCGACATGCCTGATCAATGGTATCTATATTTTTAAACAAAAAATCGTTTATCATAGTGCGGAATGATAAACCTTAAAATCGCCTTTAACTCCCTAAAAGGCTGATTTTCGCAAGGTACTATCTTATGGCGCGCTTATGTAGCTATAGAAATTGCTACTTATTTTGGTAAGAAAACATTTTGTCTTAAAGCAAATTTGCCGAAGTTATTTTTTTTTTCGCTTTTTAACATTCGGAAACGATTTATCAATCGGTTTCTTAATTTCGTTGGTATAAAATAAAATCTATCGTACGCACGCGCTACACAATTTACCTTTTGAAAATTTTATAACAGTTTCTAACGACAACTTCGGCTAATTTACTTCCGATAGAATTTTTATATCTTTACAGCTTCAAGAAGCAATCCCTGATTATTTAAATAGTTATGTTACTTAAAAAATATATGTGGCAGTTTCAGTTTAAAGGGAGAAAAACGATTTTGAAGTAAACACGTTAATTTGTAAACGCCTGAACGCTTTTATAGCTCGAAACCCGTTATAAGGGGGTTTTGGGGGTCGCTGAGTACAAATCTGGTATTGGATTTTGAAAATTCAGAATGGCGGATCCAATATGGTTGAATATTTTTTGTAATGTGAATTTTGATACGCCTGAATGTTTTTATGGCTTGAAACTCGTTACCAGGTTGTTTTTGGGGTCGAAGATAACGAATCTGGCAATATATTTTTTATAACATTATTGGATTTGCTTGCGGTCGTCACTCAAGAGTACTCTGGGTCACTGTTACCTCTCTGAAAATAAAGCTCGATATGTTTTATGATGATTCCTAAAATATTTTGGTTCTAGCGTTGAGCATCCGTGTGCTGGACCATTTTTAGAAAAAGGTATTTTTCAGTTTTTCGAATTTTTTTGTACTTTGCTCCAAGACGACATACATAAATAAAATTTGGTCATATTGCAAACAAAATGGAATCGTGCAAACTTTGTTCAAAGATAGAATCGCGAATTGAAGCTATTTACTAATGAGAAGTGAAAAGGGGACAGTGTGTTTAATTTCATTAATTCCATGCAAAACTTTTTAAAAAGAGATCAACGATTAATTCAATGGACTCAAAATTAATAATAGTGTGTGTTGTGTATTCTGCACAAGTTCTTTATTGATTGATTATTATTTCTTAAACAGATTTATAAATTAAGTAGTAGGTAGTAAAATATTTAAAGAATGTTAATACAGTTATACATTAATAAAAAGTATTGCTGACCAAGTTTAGCGTATATAAGTATGTATGCACGTACATACGTAAATATAATTTGTACAACTGTTATTCTCAGTATGTACTTTAAATATTAACATTTACATTACCCTTTAATAATATTACTTAAGTACATATGATATGGGTGTTTACATAACAGTGTGGTATATATCCTTTTATTCAAATACATATTAATAAAAATTTATTTTTTATCAGAAGTTCAATATTTTCATATTAAAAATGTAAGATAGAAGAAGAGTTTTTCGAGTTTGTACTAAAATTATCTCTTATTAATAAACATGAGAAATAAAAAGGAGGCAATATATTAAAAACTTATATTTTCCGGGTTTTACCAGGAATTTTTAAATTTATTTTTCTTTACAAACCATCGCCTGAAAATTTCGACTCGTATAGATTTTGGATGTCTTTAGTAGAATTGTATGGCGACTCTTTTCTTAGAATATATTAACACTAATATTATGGGGTAAAGTTTTAACTTTCACACAAAAATATACTCAAACGGCACTTTAGAGGGTTAAAATGTTTTACGAATATTTTCTGCATCAAATTTCACTAGGGGTCTTCTAAGAACAAAAAAATCGTGCAATGTATGTAAAACGGGTTTTCGAAAAATTCAAAAATTTCAAGGCCCGGAGTTTTGAAAATCCGTTTAACATACATTCCATGATTGTTTGGTCTTTGAAGACCCCTAGTGAAAGTTGATGCAGAAAATATTCGTAGAACATGTTACACTTTAAAGTGCCGTTTTAGTATAGTTTTGTGTAAGAGTTTGGGAAAAAGGACAAAAATGACTCCTTAAAATGAGAGTTAGAGGGTTAATAAACTCTAAGAAAAGAATCGTAATACGATTCTACTGCAGACATCTGAAATTATTTTTTAGCTCAGAAGTACTTTTAGTATATTTTTTTGACTTATACCAAACGCCTTTTCAAAAAATTCAAAAACTTTAGAGCCCATATTTTGGGAACCCGAGCTAACTTTTCAAAACCCTTTGGCAGATTTGCTCTACTAGTAGTCTACTTTTATTTCGCGATGCAAGTGTTGAGGCTGTTTGTTTTTTGTTGCACAGTGTTATATAATTCAAAGTACAAATATGCAAATTAAATTATTTAAGTTGGAAATAAAACTGCATATTTCAACAAAATCTTTAGTCTAACTTTCTCACCATAAAAAAGTAACGGAAATGGAAGGAATACGGCCGTTATTTTTAAAAATTTAGGTTAAAAAATGCAACTGAAATTCGAGAGATTATATGTATTTAGCATAAATTCTCTCTTCTGTTTACAGTTGGATTTTTTTTACCCATGCCGATGACTTTTCTGAGAATTTCGTGTTATGTATTTATATACATACATATCTGTGGCCTTTTGACAAAACAGCTTAAGTCAAATTGAAAAAGTTGAACAAAATATTGCAAATTTTACGAATTTTTCTTCCAAAAACATTTTTGTTTACGATTTTAAAATTTTGTATTATGAACGAAATTTTTCTTTAATTTCGGTTTATTTGATATTATTTGATAAAAATTCACCGAGAAAAAAATCAAGGCGTTTGCTCATTTTTTAGTTTGTTCCAAAAAGACAAGCTTCAATCCTGCTCGAAAAGGCCTGACTGACTTCAAGCTAATAGAGAAATTTGCAAATTACCATTTTCTAAAAGGGTATTTCTATTTCGTCGCAAACAAATATTTGAACATTTCAACCTGTTATGAGTTGTTTTATTTTGCTAACTGCACCATTGTTATCAGCAAAAAAGGAAAAGGAAATGGAATTTCCAAGAATTGTAATTGTATTTACGTGGTAATTTGCGTTCGGTTTGATACCGGCCATAACTGTGTAAACGTCCTTAGGAATGAGTGTGTATTTGCTAAATAAAACCAATTCACTAGAATTCGCAATAGGCATTTGTGTTTGTTGGTCAGACAAAATCAATTTAATTTTGTATTTACTTTATTTTCTGATAATGAAATTAAAGTGTGATAGTCTTCACGCTAAAATTAAAATTTGTTACATTTTTATTATTAAACTTTAATCACACCGAAAAAATTATTTTTCCAATTCAAAAATAACAAATAATTTAACTGAATCAAACAAATAGTTTACTGAAAATCATATAAATTTCAAACAAATAATTTTGCTGAATTAAACAAAAAAGTTTTTGCACAAGCCATGACGCGCACACAAGCAAGCACTTTAGAAGTACATGAAGGCAGAGCAGAGCGGCGCGCGTCTGGATTTAAGACACATTTTTTTTGTTGGAATAATTTTTGAACCAAGCCTTCCCTACAAGAAGACTACCGGTCATTTTACTAGTTATATAACCGGGAGTGTTGACCAATATATTGGTTAAAGTTTCTATTAGTTTATTAAGAGCAAAATGAAAAAAACTAACCGAAACTCTTGTGTACATGTGATTTTGCCTCTCCTTCTAACTAATGAATTCCACTCGACTACGGAACATATATCTGTACTGCTTACTCTGCTGCTTTTATTAGTCAATGATAACCAAAACAGTGGTAAATGCTAACTAGTTAGTCATAACGTAAATATTGGTTAGCACTTACTAGTTATTCATAACGTAAAAATTGGTTAGTACTAACCTTTATAAAAAATATATTCAGCCATGTCACAGAGTACAATTCCGTTCGGAATGATTCCGTACGGAATCGAAGAAAACATATTTCTTTATTGATAGAAATAAAATTTTGATAATTTTTTGGCCTTTCAGATACAGAAAACTCACATTCCGTTCATGAAAACATAAATGGTTTCATTCCAAAAAGTTTTTTCGTCGTTTTCTGAAGCACCAAAATACTGAATGAATTCCGTTTTCGAACGGAAAAGTCATCAGGACAAATCTTACGCGATTCTCCTGACCAAAGCCACCACCTTTCAAAACGACCTCTTAGAACATGACCACTGTTGTTTCCAGAGAATCCACCACCGCATCCTCTGAAGCCACCATCAGTACGTCCTCCTTAACCACTAGCATTCTGACTACCGCTGTTTGGTGGTGCTACTTTTTCTTCATAGTTACAATCTAGTTACAAATATAATATGTTTACGGCATTCAACGAAGATTATCTAAATGGAATAATGCCACATCTTTTAATTCCGTGTAGTCTTTTGGCACCAATCAACATTTTAACTTTTTTTCTGTATTCTAGCTCTTAAAACATGGTCACCTTAGTTATAAACCACAACAATCGAAATTTATCTGCTTTTGACGGTGCCATGAAAAAGGGTCATCATTTTCTCTTTTTTTTATTCTACATCATTAAATTAAATGTATGACATTTGTGGATTTCAATTACATCTAACCTCTTTTTATTTTATTTACATTTCATTCCGTTAAATAGCGCTTGTCCTTACCTAGAGAATTCCCAGATGTACACTTGAAAAAAAGTTGTGAACTTCTACATGTATGATTTTCAATAAAATTTGGTAAGATGAGAGATGATAAGTTTAGACCAAATTTAATTTAAATATCAACTAATTAAGGTGATTTATGAGCACAAAGGCTCTAGACGGAAGCTTGTATGGAGGCTATCAGAAATTATAGACCGATTCTCATTATTTTCAGTAGAATTGGGCCTTGGGAGTATTAAAACGTAAATACCAAATCTCATCAAATTACCTTTAAAATTGCGACCAGTGTTCGAAAATAAACATTATATACTGTTCTTTAGTGCTCGGTTCGGTAAATATGTGGAAAACACAAACGCTAACAATGTTTGTATAGAATATCATTAAAAACAAACATTTCTCTGCTTGTGATCTTCGAACACTGAAATAATATACTACTTATCCGACTCAACAAAAAGACGAGAACATTTTTTTAGATTCTGTTTTTTTTTTAAACCACAAACTTCGTTGTGTTCGGTTCAGAACATTAATGTTCGTTTGTTTCAGTTGTGCTTAGCGCCCTTTTGGCTGGAAAATAAAAATAAATTTTTTTAACAAAAACAAATACATATACGAAAAAAAAAACAAAAATTTTACACAAACAGAACATGAACACAATACACACACAATCTATTCTTGCTGTAGCCGTCGCTTATACTTTTGGTTGCTCATTTCTTTATAAATATAATGTATGTCTAGAGAACGACGCACTACACTTGTTCTGTATTGTGTTCTGGTTGTGTTTTAATACATAAACACTAAAAAATAGATATCGTTTCTGGGTGTGTGTGATCCGTACGCTAAATAATGTTCTGTTTATTTTTGAACACTGTTTTGCACACAAGGTTTACATGGACATGCAGCCAGTCATCTGGACGGACAGACATCTTTAGATCGATTCGAAAATTCTAAGTTGAACGGTATACTGAAATGTGAGTCACCACCAAAGATCGTTACAGAATTTTGAAAAGTACAATTAAACCGTTTTATCTACATATTGCATTGGTTCCTCTAAAGGGGGTTAACTCAAAATTTATAAATTTTCGGTAGAGACAAAAAACTGTTTTCTTTTATATGTACTCTTATGCTACAAAGGGAAATACAATTGGATTTTTTGGAAAAAAACCAGAGAAATTGATCAAAGTGAACATTTAAAAATTTATTTTTGAGTCTCTTTAGAGGAACCAGAGCGATATGTTCTATGCAGTACTTACAACTTTGTTGCTGAAGCTTTTTATCACAAGTGAAATACAACTTTGAAACACTGGCGGACAAGGACGTGCTGGCGTCTCTGGACCAACACTAAAACTTGTAAATTGTCTTACTCTTGAACATTACTAACTGAAAATTAAAACAAAATGTTACATACAACCTTAAAATATTGTGTCAGCGGTATCAAAATTTAAAAAAAAGTTTCAAGTCTAATAGAATATCAATATAATTTTAATTGCAAGGATAATTTTTCTTTCAGTGTTTCTTAATGAATACAAGTAGTTGCTGCAGTTAAGAACATTTCATCTAAAAGCAAATGTAATCTTTAGTTAATTCTTAAATAAGCAATTGTCGTAAATCCGTAATGAATTGGCATTTTCTTCTTTAATTAAACGTATGTTCCGTAAAACCTTTTTGCACCCCAAGCATCTCCCCGAAGGAGCATAAAATATGAAAGGGTCTAGTGATGTTCATCGCAGTAGAATAAATTGAACATGAGCATTGGAAAAGTTCACATTGTGTTACCATTTATAACTGTGCACAAGTAAAATGTTAATGTCAATATTAGTTCGTATTTATGTTTAACAAATTTTGAAATATTGAACTTAATACAGTCGTTCAGGGGGTTGAGCTGAATACAGTTCCTACGCCAAAAGTCACTTGGTTTGACATTCATTTGAAATAATTTCATGTAAAGAGGATTCATACTTACTGCTACATTTGAATTCGTAAGTGCTTTAAAATTGTGAATGTGATGCTGTATGCAATTTCATTATTATTTAAACATTTACGGTCTAATTAAAAAAAATTTCTTATATCAGCTTTAAGGTTTACAATAGTTATCAACCACTTTTTGTTAAATAAACCATTAATAAAAAGTTTGATTTATAAGCGCTTAACAGGAGTTGAATAACAATTAAACGTTTTTATTACTTTTGTATTTTTATGTTGGCAACAACATGTTATTTTAATTGCAAATTCTGTCTAGTGATACATACAGCGAACGAGTTTTAAGTGAATTTCTGTTTTGTTTTTTAATTTAAAAAGAATTTCTGTTTTAGCAAAATTTGAAAAAAAAATTTTTTTTAAACATCATAAAAAACTTAAAAATGCAACTATGCTTATATATATTAAAAACGAAGTTTCAATGTCTAGAAACACCATTCGGATGAGTTCGAACTTTGATTCGATGAACTGGCAGAAATCAAAATTTCCACCGGGGTTTTGCCGTTTCCTATGTCCAGCAATTGTTTGGAAAATCCGTCTCGAGATTGATTGTTCTGCAGCTCGACCCGCAAGTTCAGAGTCAATTTGGGCTTCCTAACGTTTTTCCACAAAGCAGACGGACGACTTCAAACATGCATTTAATTCATCGGCGGGCGTTGATCGAAATTGTAAATTCATCCCAAACGAACAGTTTGCTGCAAAACTTTGGCCATCGCACTGTTCTTCGATATGTTGCATGTTGGATTTTCATTTGTTTGCATATTTAACGGCAACTTAAGTGCTGAATGAGAAGTTCGACCGCCTTCCAACAATGTAGATGCAATTCCTAACGATGCGAGTGCAAGTACAATATCATTCTGAGAGCGTATCGTTGCCAAAATTAACGCGATTAAAAAAATTCCAGCTTCATTTTTCCCAGCTTTCATGAGTGTGTCGTAAGCATATTTTTGTTGTCGATTCAACAGTGGAACATTTGTTTGAACTGATTCCCTTAAGGCATCGCACAATCGGTGCAACTGTTTTCCGATTTTAGATAAATAGAAAAAAGTGGGCGTAAAATTAATTAAAATTAGTCAAATCGATGTAGCCGTTTTCTGATTTTAGGTAAATCAAAAAGTGGGCGTAAAATTGGGAGCAAAAGTGGGCTAGGCAAAATTTTCTTTCCGTAAAAACCTAAGTTGGACCTCGTAGGTTCTAACAAAATATTTTTAGCCACATATAACTGCCAAAATATTTTAGGTGAAGTACTGCTAAGGTGGCAATCAATGTTTTTCCTTTTGTCATATTAACCGTCAACCCATCCATGTTCTCCTTTTCATTCTGTGGTTTGGATAGTGGGATTAATAAATAGTAAGTCTGCAGCTTAAAGCCTGAGTCTCCCAACAAAATACCTTTGAACTCTCCGCTTTCAAACTGCGGTTTGATAGTTGACAGCAAAAAACATAAATGTACCGTTATCTGATAAACGTGAAGGGTGAAAACTGAGTTCATATTTAGCTAAAGCATGCCCAAAAACATAAGAATCAATTGGAATGGTTAAATAACTTTTTAATGTCGACCAGTGTTTTTTTTTTTGCTCGGTGCTCAATTGTATAGTTATTCGTATGGGGAATTAATTAGTCTTCTTAATAAAATGTTGAAAAAACAAAAAAAAAAAAAAAAATAATAATAATAATGTTAACAAGGTATATTAACACAAGGTAGACTCATTTGGGAGTGTAGACATGCTGCTCTATAAAACGAACCGAGTTGTCAAAATTGTCTTCATATAAAACAAAAATAATTTAACGCACACATGTACAAATTTTGGCTCATATACACGAAATTTGACGTTTGGGTTCCAACTAGGGGTAAACAGCTGACAAACATATGGGCCAACGAGTTTACCTTGTGTAAATATACCTTGAATGTTAATAACAAAATTTGACTAATGTCAAAACATTTCAATGCAAACGCACTAGATTCTGAAGAAGATATTAAATCAAATCTACAATATTTCGATACAACCAACATATTCAATTACATTTGCAAATGGCAACTTGCAGTTACCAATTACAAGTACGTTTTTGGTACTTCGCTTTTCAATAGCCGTTTGTATCATAAAATTTAGTGACAAACACATGCAGGTTTAGCCGATTCGTGTTTTTTTTATATTAGTAATAACATGTACATGAAGAACATGTGAAATCAATTCAAATGGATAATCATTCAAAAAAGCAATTTTCGATCTACCAAAAGGTTAAAATACAATTTGGTTTAAGGATTGATGTTTGACTATTGACGTCAGCAGTCGTCGATGGCTGCGAGTGTAAAACGGCAAATCCATTTGAGAAGATCGAGTGGTTGCGATCGAAACATGTCATGGTAACCTGCCGGCCGCGGTTCGAATCCCGGCCACGGTCAAGAATAAAAGATTATCAATAACAATTTTAATTAATTTTCATGTTGAAAAATTCCTTTCTTCATAAAAATAATTTAATACAAATTAAATTTAATGAACTTAAGCCTAATTAAAAAATATTAAAAAATTTGGATTAAAAACCATAAATAGTTCAACAAAATAACCACAATACTAATTATTAGTAATAAACTTTAAATGGCGAAAATTAATCTCTCATGGCCGTTTTCTCATTACACGATTATCTTTTTTCCCAATGAAAAACTGCACATTAAAGAAATTTTGTTTTCTCAATGTCTTATTTGCTTCTGTTCTGTCGCAAAGCTAACCAGCACCCATCTGCCAATTATTTATTTTCCTTTTATTTGACGTACAGATAAATTCCATCAGCTGACTCCCAATTTTTACATGTATTATGAGAGGTGCTGCTAATTCAAAACAATGTTTTTTGTCGGTATATTGAGAAACCAAAAATTGTTAGCAAACATTGTATCGGTCTAAAAAATTTATGTTGACATTTAGTAACAGACAGTTTGTCGGTACATTGAGAAAATGGCCATTAGGCTATCATCTTTTTTTCAAATCTCCGAATTCTAGGATATTTTTTTTAAGCAACATTCTTTTATTTATTTATGCTCGTTGTGTTGTTAAGATGTTTTCATTACTTATTCTTTCACAGTGATCTATTGATATGATTTAGAACGCCACATATTTATATACTTGTTGTCAGTGTTACCACCAGCAAAATTCAAAATTACACTTGAGATGAAGCAAAATTGCCCGATTTAATGGAAATTACACCTGATATAAAAGTGAAGTTTTATTTAATAAAAAACATTTAAAAAGATACAAAATTACAACAAACTCATTAAAAGAAGAATTATATTAGTCGAACAGTTAACATTCTTATTGTAATTGAAAATAAATTAATATTAAAATAAATTACATTAAAGACTTAAAACATTTAATAAAACATAAAATAAAACTACTAAAAAAATGAGTTTAACTTCCACATTTGGTTGCAGATATCTAGGGAAGGTTCAAAATGTCCATTGCCATAAAGGAATAGGTGTTTTTTAAGCCCGAAAGAGCTACCGAAGGTTAGCTATCAAACGAACTATCATACTGCTCTCACTTTTTGCTCAGACACATCATCATAGGTAGATAGATTCATGCTTGAACAACGCTACCAAATTGTCCAAATCTACAGGCGACTTCATGATTTAAATGATGCAACCTATTTTTTCAAAAATAAGTGCGATGTGTTGGCTTAGAGAAAACGTGCGATGTGACACCACTTGATTGTTTTACGTAGGCCTGTAACGTCACTGGTTAATGCTGATTAACCAGCAACAATTGACGTCTTGTAGGTCAACATTGTTTATTTTATTCGTGACATGCAGCCTGCAATGCTCAAAAAGAGGAACAAAATTCGACGTCTGCAATGCGTTTCATCAAGGACAAGCGCGGTGCCTATTTGTTTTAAATCAGTTTCAAATTCATTTGTTTTGTGTTTTCTGCCATTTTAAATTTCATGGTCTTAAAAAATACTCTTTATACCATATTTAGTAAACAAAATACCTGCAGGGTTTTATACAACTTTCCCCTTCGTAATTCAAAGGATTTGAAAGTTTCCCGACACAAACAATATTAATTATATGTTGGAATATTGGAAACATTTCTACCCCCAGGCTAGATTGTAGTTTGAATAACTTTTTTCAATAAGCTTCGGGCTCTAAATCACTATGATAGTCATATTTATTCAAATCTAATGGTGTTTTCTTTTCTACAAAAAAATGTGGCATTTTATTTAAAAAAAATGCAATTTGGTGCCTGTTTCTTAAAAATTTTGTTCCCGAAAAGGGTGGCTTGTTTTATTCTAAAAAACTCATCCTTTTCGGTAGCAAAATTTTTAGGAAACAGACACCAAATTGCATTTTTTTTTTAAATAAAATGTCACATGTTTCGTAGAAAAGAAAAAAAAGACATTTATTACCAAACTTTTAAAAATATATATTTAATGATTGAAGTCCTTTCCTTAAATTAAAATGAGACTTTGGTTCAGAAGACTGTGCATTTTTCATCAACAATATATAAAAAAAAATGTCATCACTGAAATCGAATCTTGAATTATTTGGGTATTTGAAGTAAGAATTTCAAATAACACCTGAATTACACCTAAGAGAAATTACCCACGCTCTACCCACGACAGTAAAAAATTATACCAAATTCAGGTAATTACCCACAAAGTGGCAACACTGCTTGTAGTACTCATGGTACCATTGGAAGTGCCCATAATCGTTGTAATTAGTACTTGTTTTTAGTGTTCGCATATTTATACATATGTTCAAATTTTTATAAAGCTTGAGGTCCACACCACGCGTTACTCGCTTTTTCGCTGCATACGCAGCTGTCAAAAAAGTAGAATCTGTGTAGTTATATGTAGTAAGTTACATGCACAAAAGCGTAGATGCCTTGAGGCGAAAAGTAGGTTTACTTTCTACTTTTGTAAGCGTCACAAGCAGCGTTCGAACAAATCAGCTGATTTTGACAAATTAAATTTTATTTTTACTTGTTCTGCTGCTGCATAAAAAGCGTTGCATGTAACTTGAATCGTAGAACTCAAGTAAGGTTAGAAAAGCATGCACTGTGTGGAAGCGAAAACGCGTGGTATGGACCTTTAGCTTAAGTTAAATTTTTTAGGAACCTATTTGGCTGTGACTACAATGCTTGAAAGTATTTAAAAAACATCAATAAAGTTCTCTTGATTGCTTGAGTGATAGGAACGATAGAGAATATTTGCGTTAATCGAAAGAAAAAAGAACTTCACGTGTACAACAAAAACTTATTGGATGCAGACCTCTGGTTCGTATGAGTTTTTTTCTATTTTTTTTTTTGTATAATGTGCAATGTTTCAGATCTTTAGTACTTATATTAGTGGAAATAAACTTGTTAAGCCTCTTCTTAATTACAAAATAAAATTTGCAAAGCCTAAAGGCGCAACCAGAATATGCATAACGTGGCTATCGCAAATGTGCGAGTACATGTAAAGCTATGGGCATGTTCGTAAATGCATTTCTGCGCAGCATCAGTGATTTCAACAAAGTAGATGTGGACCAAAAAATCGTAAAATACTCCACAAAATTATTACTTAAACAATACAAACAATTTATTTTATTGTTTTAGCGGCATTAAAAAAGTTTGCTTTTCTGATGCAGCGCAGTGATGCATTTACGAACATACCCTATGTTCACATAATGTTTATTTTTCATGTGGATTGTCACTTTTTCATATGTTCAGTTTGTACATATCGTCTTTACCCCTTCAAACAATATCATGTGCTATTTCTCTATGTACAGTACATATGACATTTTTTTTTTATTTAGAACGAGTTCTATTTTCAAGTGACAAAGCATCTGACACATGTTTTTTTTTTAAAATTTGTTTGTGGCGGCAAAATATAATTGAAATTTTTTTATATATAAATTATATGTAATAGTAAATAAATAATACAAAAGATAAAAAATACTCAAATTTCCCTGTAGGAAGTCAAACACATTTTTAAGTAACTTCAAACTGGCTTTTTTATAACCACATCTAGTTGATTAAGTGACTTTTTTCCTTGTCGACGACTCATTATTTTAACATAGGCATGTCATAGGCTATAGTCAATTGGTTATCTCTGCATGACTTTTTAATTGACTACTAACTACTTATTTTTCAACCAATTTGTAGTTAATTAATAGTATAGTCGGTTTATAATAAATTATTTAAATTTTTAAAAATTTTTGTCAAAAATATATATGTACATATAAACATAAATTTTTATATATTTTTTTTTCATTTGATGCCATGTTTTACTTATTTGCGTTTTACGTGTGCCTCTATGCAATATGTTTGGTTGATATCTGCATGGGATTTAAACCAATTTGTAGTCAATTGAAAAATAGTTAATTTATTGTTTTTTGCAACTGACTATTTTATTTACTACAGGGTTATTATTGAGAAAGGTAAGTATGTATTTATTTTTATATTTTTGATAGGTTATGTCAGTGTTGCCATTGGATTTTTCGAACAAATACCTACAAATGCTAAACAAATCCGATTTTTCTCTACACATTGAAAAAATTTCCCCTACAAAAATCCCTACGCATTATTGTCATTAAAAAAGAAGAAAAAACATAAGTTATAAAAAATAATTTTTATTCGAATATGTACATATATAAAAAATTTGATAAAAAATAAGTACACAACTAAAAAAAAAAACAAGTAAGAGTGCAACTTTGGTTCCTGCCGTTCTCCAGATATACACACATAAAAATAAAATGAAAAAAGCAACAACAACAAGGGATTTTTGGATAAAATTAGAGGCAGTCGTGGTTTTTTGCTCATATTTTGGCCATTTGTCCCGATCAGACCAATCAGGCTGAATTTCAATAGCAAACAATTCCGGACTATGTGTGATATATATATACATATATATAAATACCAAGTCCCCATCACATCTGGGGTCTTCGGAAACTCCATTTCAACGAACAGACAAAATTCAATTAAATCTTCAAAATTGAATGATATCTTAACATATACATATATATTAGTGTCGCCAACTTTTAAAACCACAAACAACTCTGAAAATATATTTTTAAGCGATTTTAGGGAAATATTTTTAAAACTTAAATTTTGACATACACATGAAATCACATGTGGTTAGAAAAGTGCATTTCACATGATAGATACACATAATGTGAATATAGCTTAAATCATATGTGTCAAGCCATATTGAACTTAAGGAATTTTTTTGTTAAATTTTATGAAACTTACGTTTGCTTAAGCAAAGTCCGAAACTTATCGCAAATTCTTTACGTAATCTAATGTTTTTGTAAACGAATTTGAGAGCCTTTTCGTTATTTTTTGACAGTAGCTGAAGCTTGTTTATGCACATTCTGGTTGGGCCTCAAGTCTGATCGGACAACTTCTTAAGGGTACTTTACACTTTCACACAAGTCTTACGTATTTTAAGGAAGATACAGACCTGCCATGATAAGTTGTTTTTGTTTTTTCAACATTTTCAAACAATAATTAAATCAGGGAAACATTTTCTTCAAAATACTTAAGACCTGTTTGATAGTGTAAATTGGCCTTTATTTATTAATGCAGGCGGAATTAAGTAATAATTGCAAGCAAGTAATTATCAAACCTTTACTGGAATATTAATGACATTAACTGAGGATGTTCGTTTTAAAACTTAACTATTCTACTTTTTGTGTTTTTGTACAATTTGAGAAAATAATTTTTTAGGAATGTAATTTTGAACTTTATTCTTTTTTTTCTAGTGTAATTATAGAGTTCTGGCCCAATTTTATTGACGCTGAGTTTTCATTTTTAGGTTACAAAAAAAAAAAAAAAGGAAAAAAAATCAATTCTGTCTGTGGGGAAACCAGGAAAATTTGGCCAATCAAAGATGAGAAATGGACTCGGCGGGCATTAAAGCTGTCCATCCATCACCTCAGAAACCTTATTGCGGTATAACTGGTCACTGGCCCCGTAATTGCGGTATAACTGGCTAAGGCTCCCTTACAATGGCATATGTTGAAGTCACTGTCCGGCATTCGGTAATCTAAGACTTGCACTGTACAAGAATCCTTGGATACAAAACTTATCTCTCTGATATTGATTCATTGAAATAACCGGGTGGCTGAGTACGAATATTAGAACCGAGGTATCACCTCCCTTGGGAGACAGTGCAACATGGTAAAAAAAAACGTGAACTAATTAATAGACCCACTTGAACTGAGCTTGATTACAGCTGCAATGGAACCTAACCTAAATAAATGTTTTTAAATATCGTCGGCTTAATATGCAAACCTGCTTAATCCACTTTTTAGGTAAATTGAGATTTTGATGCCGAGTGGTAGAGAAAGATACGCCTCGTCGACCAGCATGTAATTTTTCTTAAATTTGAGTCTTGAAGTGTGTTAAACCAACTATATTTTTGGGTTTACTCTCAAGCTCCACATATAAAATATAAAAAGTTTTTTGTCTCCCCTGAAAAACTTACTTAAAGGGAGTTACCAGGTTTGCATATTAAGCCGATGATATATTTAAACAAAATCCTAATCGATTTAATATTGAGTTGGTATTGGCACAAAAGTTAAGAGATTTGAAATGAGATTAGAGTCAATCCTTTTAATTCAAGTATTTGCATAAACATTTACTCTCATGTGGTTAATATTTACGTGCATTTGTGTTCATTTATAAAGTGGTGCAACAACCACATGACCTCAGAATAGAAAGAACTACAAGCCATTGACATTTAAATTTGTACGTGTCCATCAAACAAGGTGCAACCAATAGCAGGCAAAAAGCCAAAATCTGTATTTGTAAAACACTTGTAGATAGAAATAGAATTCCATTCGTAAATGTGTTTGTAATTTGGCATTAAAGCCTTGAATGTGAAGAAATTTATTTTTCAGGCAAATTTCTACAGTCTTAACAAATTGTACACTACCATTTAATAAGATCTTTCCACATTTGATTATTGGAATTTAATATTGAAAATTTTTTTTTTAATTGTAATTTAGAAATTTAGAATATCTCCTGAATATCGAATTAAACATCCATAATAATAAAACCTCGTTTTGTTTTAATTGATTTACTTTGCTTAGGCACTGTTATTATATGTATTTGTGAGGTTTATTAAACACATGAGTCTGCATTTGAGTAAGTGAATTTAACCTGGCCTTACAGGTACACATTCTTACATGATACTTTTAAAATTCAATATTCAGATTGGTTTTTTTTATCTTTTTTATTTTATTTATTCTTATTCTAAATCGTTTTTATTTTTAAGTGCTCCAGCATTCAAGCATGTGTGCTATTAAAGTACTTTCATATTTTCTAGATAAAGTAGAGATTCTCAACTTTATTTTATAAGTTACAGACTCTTTCTGTTTTTAGCGTTAATGTTTAATTATATTAGCAGTTTTTGAAATTATTATATTTATAAAAGATGATACTTACAACACTTACAAATTATAAAATTATTCACACGCATTAGTTAGTAAAAGCTTTAGAATCTCTGTTGAAATGTAAATATATTTATAGTATTAGACACATTTATGTAAATTAACTAAATTTCCATATATTGAAAACTTTTAACAGTTGTGTTTAAAGATGGTTCAAGCTTTAATGATGAATTCACATTTACGAGAAAACTATAAAATTGATTATTTTCCAGAAACAATTCCACTTTTTTTAAAAGAAAACATGTTGTGCAGTCAGTATGTTCATACAGCTAAATGACATAAACATTTTTGACTCTTTTATTCATTTAACACCAGTTTATAAAACTTGAGCTGGTAACTTTAAGTTAAGGAAACAAATGAACATGTTTTACATAAGACATATTTGTATACTAGGGAGATCGATCGAATAGTATTCGACCGGTTTAAACCGGTTATTTTAGTTTTGCCCAAGTCGAATATCTTAAAATGTCTATTTTTCGAATATCGAATAAACCGGTTATTTTGGCATCCTAGTTACCGAAATACAAAATCCGACAAAATGTGGGCGATATTTGATAAGTAGGAGTGGCATTTCCCATACAAAGATATTAAAGATTTCTGTATATCTGGAGAACGGCAAGAGTCAAAGTTTCTAAGTTAGGTACAAGCATCAAGGTTATAAATTTACAAAATTCGACAAAATGTGGGGGGGATTGGACGGGTGGGCGTAGCACAAAGCTGATTTATTGGTAGCTCCAAAATGGACCATATTTCTCATATAAACCCACTCTCCAAAATCGCTGAAAAACGAAAGTTTAACAAAAATAATTTGAAATGATCAATTCTTTAAAACAGAAAGAACCGGAAAGTTTATAAATTTTTCCCGCTTTCGTGGAAACTAAGAAAATCACAGAGTTAAAAACCCTTATTATCATCATCTTTTTGTCTGTTTTACAAAAACAATTTTGCTCTTCATGTCAGTGTTCTGTTGAAGATGTATCCATCTTGTTTGAATTCAACTCGCATACCTTCCGTCGTTATACCGGATATGATGATACGACATGTTGAATATGTGTTGAAACATTTCTAATGTGCAAATACAGTTTTTAGTGTTTTTCTTTTATTCCTTTGATGTTTGATCATTCTTTTTTTTCTTATATTTGTGTTACTTTAAGGAAGATTATTGTATCATATTGTATGCCAAACGCTGTTATACAGGAGTGTTTGTAATGTTGGCATGGGTAACCACGTTGGGAGTGGGAAAGTAAAATTTTATTTACACTGTCCTTTATTTATAATTTTAATTCTAATAATAGCAACAGTGCAACAGTATAAAGTCAGAAATAAATGTCATTGCAACATGGTATTTTACATGCTAAAAAGTTTTTGTCTATTTAAGAAGAGTATGGCGGTGTTTTATTTTCTATTGTTATTGTTCTGAATGGAAAATAAAGAGCAAAAAAATAATTTTCATTTTATCAGTTACTTTACTCACTAATTTTCTCAGTGAAAAATAATAATTAAAATACAACTATTATTTTTTTCGTAAAAAAATATAAAAAAAAACAAACAAAAACAAATGTACTTGGGAATTCAAAATAAATACCGTGGCTTTAAAACTGTTTTTTGACAGAAAGGGTAAAACTGAAAAATTCTGATGATGAGAATGTGGCTGTTCTCGAAAAATGTAAATTCGGCGCGAGTTCAAGCCCTGGTTCAGTCAAGAAAAATTATCAATAACATTTAAAAACCATACAAAAATTGATTAACCCCAAGCAACTAAAAATAAAACTTTAAAATAACTTTTATTTTCTTACCAAAAAATAAACAATAAATAAAATAATTTTTAAAATATAACTTAAAACATTTACAGTGCCTTCTTAAAATATTTAAGCTCTTAAAATATGTATTAAAATCAGGGACCGTAACGTTTATAAGTTTTAAGCTTCGTTCACAATCAGAGAAACAATTTCGTTTTTCTTCTATCTTTTTTCTTCCTAAAATATTTCATAAATTTTCCTTTCATTTTTAAAACAAAAATGTAACTAAAATTTTTTTAAAAATGTAACTAAAGTTGAGTCAACTAGAACTTCAGCAACAATTTGTATGAAACTGTTTCTGACGCTTAAAATAATTTTATTTAGTTTTGAATGAAAATTCCAACAAAATGTTGTAAAAAATAATAATAAACTCATAATATTGTTGTGGCTAAAGGTTGCAAACGGGTTCTTAACGCAAAATGTATGTGGTTGTAAAAGAAATTGTTGCTCTATTATGAACACCAGGTGAAAATGTTTTTTTGATTGTGAACGAAGCTTTATTTTACAAAAGTTTAATCATTATTTCTTGAATTTTATTTTTCGCTTAGAAAATAAAAGTTATTTCTTGATTTTTACTAATTTTGCTGAAGAAAAAAATTATTTTTGAGTTTAAATTATTCCTCAGAAAATAAAAATTATTTTTGAGTTTTATTATTTGCTAAAAAAATGAAAATTAACCGATTTAGAGGCTTATTTGTCACCAGAAGCCGTGCAAAACTCTTGTTTATTAAATTAAATTAATTTTTTTTAATATTTAATTAAATTTAAAAATGATTTATTTTCCAGGCTAAAATAAAATTTAAAAAAACAACAATAGTATGAAATGGGAATTTAGCACATTTAAACGAAACCTTGTTAATTAATTTTTTGAATCCCAAGAAAAACTTTGATAACTTTTATTTCTATTTAATCGTTTTGCTTTTAAAAGATATCCTTTAATTGACAGTGAAGTAAATAGCACGAATCTCAGGCCAGCCGCCTGGGTTCGAATCTCAGGTCAGTCAAGAAAGAAAAATTATCAATAACAATTTTAATTAATTTTCATGTTGTAAAATTCCTTTCTTAATAAAAATAATTTAATGAAAAATTAAATTTGATGAACTTTAGCCTGATTAAAAATATTAAAATTTGGATTGAAACCATAAATAGTTCGACAAAATAACCACAATACTAATTATTATTAACTTTTTATTTAACTGGGTTTTTTAGCTGTCCTATTTGTGGTCTGGCCAGACCAAGAGGAGAACTTAGGGTAAAAAGTTACCGAGAATCCTGGGGTTAAGCTATATTTTCAGAATCTGGTAAGTTTAGTCATGGGTGAAAAATCGTGTCGTACAGTGTAATATATTAATTTTGGGCGCCACTTAAATACTTATTAAATTGAAAAGAGACAACTGTTATTAAGTCAGCGCCTCTACTAAAGGAAAAAAGCGTTTGGCTCATTCAATATTAAATGCAGCGTTTGTAATGTGTGTGTTAAGTTAAAAATTTTTAATTTTTTAATTAAGCAAAATTTTGATGTTCACTGGAAAATTGATATTTGCAAGTTATTCTTTTTTTTAAGATAATTTCATAAATAATAATTAAAACTTTTCAGTGTATTTATCAAAAATAAAAATTTGAAATTTAGCACGTCATAGACAAATCTTATAAATAATAAATTTTGTATTTCCAAAAATAACTTTGATAACAATTCAAAATGTTTTGACGCTGATATCAAAAAGGATTTTATGAAACTGTCAAAGTCAAATATGTATGTATCAATAGAATATACTTTAATATAAAAAGGTAAAAAAAATAAATTTTTTATTGATTTTTAAATCCACACCACAATAGTGGAGAGGGTATTATGCGTTTGTGCTGATGTTTGAAACACTTTAAAATATTGGTCCCAGACCCAACTTTAAGTATACAGATCGACTCATAATCACTTTCTTAGCCGATTTAACGATGTCCGTCCGGCTGGCTGGCCGGCTTGCTGTCTACGTTAATCTTGTGCGCAAAGTAGAGGCCGCAATTTTGGAGATAATTTGATTGTACTCAGTTTTTTATTGGCACAAGGACCAAGCCTATTGAAAATGGGGCCAACCAGTCCATAATTTCGCATACTACTCTCGAAAATAGCTTTTAATGCCGTATCTTCCTTATAATTGGTATTAATTTTAAAAATAAAAACAGAGGACATAAAGAAAACAAGTAAAAAATTTATTTTACTTAAAAATTTTTTATACCTATTAGTCCTAGACCCACCTTTAAGTGTACCGATCGATTTAGAATAACTTTCTTAGTCGAACTAACGATGTCCGTCCGGCTGGCTGGCTGTCCATGTAACATTGTGCACATGGTACAGGTCACAATTTTGAAGAAACGATTTGGGACATAGGTTCTTATTGGCACAGGGACCAGGCCTATTGAAAATGGTCCGAATCGTAGGACCACGAGGGAAGATAACCTATTTTAATGAAATTTAAATCATAGATAGAAATATATTAATATGAACACATATGCTATGCAATTTTTTAAAAATAGGACCACAAGGGGAGGTAGGGAGCAATTTCTGTTTCTCGCAAACATAGATAAATCCATTTTAATATGGACACATAAGCATGATGTGTTTTAAAATACTGTGGTGTAGGGTATCATATGCTCGAGCTTGACCGACTATACTTTCTTTCTTCTTTACATATTTTACAGACAAATTTACATTCATATATTTGTATATGTAAAGTAAATTAAAAAAATAACATAATAAAAACTTATACATATTTCAGTAAAATTAGTTAAAAAATAACGAAACTTAAAAATTCATTGCACTAAATTAAAAATTTCATACTGCATGTGTTCAGAAAGAGTTCAGTAGGAGTGTGGACAGAACAAGTACGGCACGACATTTTCCATACGATTTGACAGAAAAACCGGTGATCGCCGTCAAATAAAATTTATTTTAATTAATAAAAATAAAACCAAATATTGATCATGCTTTTAAAAATAAAGATGACAGATTATGAAAATAGATGACAAAAAGAGGACACAATTTTATAGATGACAGCCAGTTAAAATAGATGATTGTCCTCTTAAAAAGGGCACGTATGGTCACCTTATATTTACATAAAAATTATTAAAATGTTGCGCTGCTAGGCCTAAAATTAAACATGGGTCCCCCTCTCATAAAATCTCATATAGATGAAGATACTAAATAATATTCGGCACAAAAAACTTTTATATGAATCTTTACCTCATAACATAATTTTTTTCGGAGGGTCCATGATTGCCCGTGGGTCCAAAATAGGGTACGCTCGCAAAAGTTGTTGTTATATACTGTGGCGTAAGTTATCATATGGTCGGGCTTAACGATAAATTTATATCGACTTCTTATCAAGATCATCGGGCAACCCTGTGTGACAATATATATACACTTCCAAAATGATTCAGCGTCGTGAAAACAAAAAAAAAAAAATTGTTACTTTTGGTACCTTCTCTATTTGTGGCCGAGAGCAGTTCAAGCAGAACGCACGATTAAACAAAAAGTTTTCAGAGAATTATCTTAATATATTTTAATATTTGACAATTATGTGTGAAACAAAATATCGGCAAATGCTCGCCATGGGTTTGGTGGCATACCTCTATCCGACGGTCCATATTCTCAAAGACTCTGAGACATAATTGAGATTCAATGTCATAAATGTGCCGAATTATCGCATCCTTCAGCTCTGGGCTTATTGACGTACACTTTATCTTTTAAATATCCCCAAAGATCCAACGATCGTGGCGGCCAATTAACCTCGGTACGATTTAAGATAACACCATTGAAATTCTCGCGCAAAATGGCCATTGTTTCGTTGGCTGTGTGGCAAGTGGCACCATCATCTTGCGATAGCGAACCCCATTCACCTCATTTTCCGACCTAATTTTCGAAGAAGTACGATCCGATGACGCATAACGAACTGGGCGAGCATGCACAAGTATTTCCACATTTCCTATAGACCCGGTTGGCTGAAATTTGCGCACAATTCTCTTGATTTTGGTCACATTTGGGTGATTATGCTGACCAAAACCAAAATCACGAAGTGCACAAAATGCATTTTGATTTGAACGCTCATTTTCGTAAAAGGCTTCCAGAATCCTGAAGCTCTGCTCAATTGTGCAAGAAATGTCAAATTATGTTGGGCGAAAAACTTGACGTTAAGGTGTGACTCACAATTAACATCGTGCCTTATGGTTGGACCACCTATTACATACTTAGACATCACTTGCTTTTCATATCAACAGTTGAATGTCGGTTTCAAGAGTGTCGAGTGTTGAAAAGTTAAACGTAAGTGTTGGCAAAAAATAATAATTGCTTTAATGTTGTTTATTGAAATATTTAAACATAAAATAAGTAAAGATGTAACAAACTGCATAGAATTTCTGTAAATTTTAGACAGAAAACTACATAAAAGTTCTGCAAATTGTTTAAAGGATAAACCCTTGTCTTTAAAACTTATTATAACGTGAACGAAGTCACGGGTAAAAGCTAGTACATAAAAAAAATACAGTGTACTAGTTAAAAAAATATTCCTACGGAATATCATTTCAAAAATATATGTTACAATTTTGTTATCCTCTCATGTAGCGACCCGCAACATTTTACTTTTATAAAATCTAATGATTTGCTGTGTTGCGTAATGTATTTTTGGAAATATATTCGTATTTATAAAAATACAAAAATTCCGCTTACATTAACTTTGATAAAGGCTAACACATTTCGCTCCAGGAATTTCAAAGTTTTTATATTTTGATGAATTTGTTTTAAACTACGACAAACTCGTAATATCAACAAACCCGTAAATAATACTCTCATACTAGCATGAACATGCATAATATTAATGCAAGTGAATATTTAAAAAATCAAATTTGCTAAAATATGTGTGTTTTTTTATAATGAACTCGTATTTTTATACCCTTCACCGAAGGTAAAAAGGTATATATAACTTTGTCATTCCGTTTGTAATTTCTACAATATTGATATAAAGTATATATATTCTGGGTCCTTATGAAAAGCGAAGTTCAAATCCGGTTGTCCGTCTGTCTGTTGAAATGGGTTTTCCGAAGCCAACAGATATGATGGGGGCTTGGTTGGGGTATCTTTATGTCAGGTATTCTTATTATAATATTTGAAATTCAGCCAGATCGGTCCAAAAATGGCTGAGATATGAGCAAAAAACCACGACTACCTCTTTTTTTTCCAAAAATCCCTTGTTGTTGTTGTATTTTTATTACTTTTTTCTGTATATCTGGAGAACGGCAAGAGCCAAAGTTTCCAAATTACATACAAACATTTAGGTTATCAATACACACCATCCCACAAAATGTGGGCTGGGCTGGAAAAGTGGGCGTGATACCTCCCGTACAAAAAATATCAAAAAATTTATGAAAACCTGGATTTTTGAACTGTTATATGGCCTATGGTAACACCTTATATATCAAAAGATCGGAAATCTTTAGTAGAAAGTATTTTCAGAAAATTTCGGAAAAAGCGAAAGTTACGGTTATTTTTTTAAATACGCTTTATCGGGAACCATAGATCTTCCAGAGTGCACCTTTAATAGTTAAAATTAATGGAAAATTTCTTCTTAAACACGTCGGTACATAAATCTGTCAAATCGGTTAAAAAATGGCTGAGTTATAGCCGAAATACTGAATTCCCAAAAATTACTCTTTTTATACCCTTCACCACAGGTGGAAAAGGGTATATATAAGTTTGTCATTCCGTTTTTAATTTATACAATATTGATCTTAGACCCTATAAAGTATATATATTCTGGGTCCTTATTTGGATTTAACGATGTCCGTCCGTCTGTCCGTCTTAAGTTTGATATGTGTTTTCTGGACACTCCAGACATGATAGCGGCTAGGTTGTTTTACATTTATGTCACATATAGTCCACCATATCTTGCTATTGAAATTCAGCAAGATCGGTCCACAAATGGCTGAGATATGAGTAAAAAACCACGACTGCCTCAAATTTTTTCCTTTAAAGGTCCAATTAGACGCGACATTACCAAACCATAAAATACTCCTAAAATGGGCTAGAAAAACATCAACATTTTTGTAAAAACCTACATTTTAGGGCTGTCATGTGACCTATGGATACGACTGATATATCAAAACATCGGCAATTTTTAGTAGTAAAAAATACGGAAATATCGGTTCAGATACAAGGAAGTAATGCCCAAAATTAAAATGTTTACCCACTTTCGGAACCATAGATCTTCCCGAGCCCAAGCTTTATAACTCAAGTAAATGTTACATTTCTTCTAAAACACGTCGGTATATAAATCCGTAAAATCGGTTAAAAAATGGCTGAGTTATAACCGAAATACTGAATTCCTAAAAATGGGCGTGGCACAAAATATAATTATTTATATCTTAAGAATGGTGTTTACATAACTTTTTGTTCTTATTGCACCATGGTGAAGGGTATATAAGATTCGGCATAGCCGAATATAGCACTCTTACTTGTTTATAATGAACTCGTATAACCTTTAGGAGGAATTTACGAGTAATAACACTTTAAATTAGCGAATTTTTAAAACGAAACTTTATATTAAAGCAATTTACTTTTAATACCCTTTAGCGATGGTGGAAAAAGTATTTAGTAGTTTGTCATTCAATTTATAGTTTGGAAAATATATCTGCAGCTCAATTCCAAATCATACTATGTCGACTTAGCATATTTTGAATTTTAATAACATTTTTGAATTAAGTATTATTCACCTTAAGTTCTTAAACATTTTTGTGTGTTGATCGGAACTTTAGGAGCTTCTCCTGCAATTTTTACATTTCGACTTAGATTGTTTATGAATTGAGCTATCGATTTGTAGATCTCAGAAAACATAAAGCCTATTAAATCTGAATTCTTATAGAAGAGAATAAATATCTCGGTATACATCTTGATCGATGTTTAACATGGAAATGCCATATATATTCTAAACTAAGATAAAACTTTAAGCAATTCAACAACAAATTTTCTTATTGGAAGAAATACTATTCATTGTTACGATTTTAAACTTCTACTTAACAACTCTATCTTAAAGCTTTTCTATTGCTACGGTATACAACTATGGGGCACAGCCTCGGCCTCCGATATAGAAAAAATTGAAAAATTGAAACGCCAAAATAAAATTATTGAAATCATGATATCCGCTCCCTGGTATGTAAAAAAAGGAACATTCACAAAGACCTCAATATTCAATAAGATATTTAAAAGGCTTGAACTGAATCCAAATCGAAATATTTGAAATGATGGCGGTCATATTCGATAAAGAACAGAGATCAGCAATGAGTAGTGAAAAGTAAACTCATAATTTCTTGTACTTATACTCTTACTTATTGCAATCCCTGTTGGCCAAACTGCCGTCGACGACATTGTCGTCAACGATTTATGCACGACATGTCCTCTATCACTTAGGATTTCTGGAAGACAATTTTAAGGAAAATGTCGTGGACGACAAAATACTCGACATTGTCTAGTGCACTGTCCCTTAAAGACGTTTATAAGCGACGACATGACCGACACTGTCTTTCAAGTTGTCTGTTGTCAAGGCTTATCCACGACAACAACACAGCCATTGTCTTGTAAGGTATCCTCTATTAACAGCTATATACGACAGTATGAGCGACAGTGTCTTGTAAGCTGTCCTGTATTAAAGTGAATACACGACAACATGAGCGAAATTGTCTTGTAGGTTGTCCTCTAAACAAAAAAACATATTTGTTTCTAAAGCTAAGTGTACACGGTATGTTGAATCAGCAAGTTTATGTTGAAAAATTAGCTTTCAGCGCCAACATATCGTGTAGACACCAAATTTTTCCAACAAACGTTTGCTTACCAACATATGAAAGGCATTTGTTAACGAAGTCAGCAAACGTTTGTTCACAAATATAGCATATCGTCTAGACACAATATTTTTACTTTTCAACAAATTTTCTACGTATGTTGACAAATATGTTATTTGCTGAAAGTCGTATGCAAGCTTTTCAGCATAAAAATTAGTATTCTTTCAATTACTTGTTTTATTTTGTACAGAACCCCGGTAATTATCAAGATTTCTTGCTCATCGGCAAACAAGAAACAAAAAAATGCATTTAGTAGTGCTTTGAAAATAAAATATTGGCCAACGAACTTTGTTTTAGAGTTATAGACCATAAAAGTTGATAAATTCTTAACCAATATCTCTTGAAGTATAATTTGATCTCAGCAATATGGGTATCGCTGAATGGTGTTTCCAAATACCTTTCACGTTGTATATTGACCATGCCGAATTTTTAACCCATTAACCCTCTAATGCTTAAGTCCGCCTCTAGGCGGGGTAGCAAAAAACTTTCATAAAATTGTTATTTTTTGACAATATTTCATTAATAAATAAATCTAGGTGTAAATCAAAGCTTATTTTATTATAAACTTTTCATTCTGTGGCAACACTGATACGAGTTTGACAAAAAGTACATTGTCATCTTGAATTTTAGCGGCAACGGTCATTTTTTATTCTTTGTGAAGAGAGTTAATATTGTGCATCAAAAAACTAATATTTCAAAGCTTTAGATCGGTCCGAAAAAATTACTGGTGAGTATCTTAACGTTTAATTGAAATGTATATTAAGCTTTCATTTTAAAAAATATAATGGCTGCTGGATATGGATGTTTCAGCTCAACCCGTCTGGAGGCATTAACATACATAGAAAAGATGTGCATTAATATTGTGAATAGAAAAATGAATATTTCAAAGCTTTAGATCGTCACGAAAAAATCAATGGTGTGTATTTAAACGTTGAATTGAAATAAATGTTAAGTTTTTATTATTAAAAAAATGAATCGCTTCTGAGTTTGGATGTTTCTGCTGAACCCGTCTGGAGGCGGACTGGGGAATAACATAGAAAATGCCGGGATGTGAACCAAAAACGTTGCTAAAATTATAACGATAATGCCCAACTCCGCCTCAAAGCGGACTTTACAGTTTGACCCCTTACAAGTCAACGAGTACTCAAAGGAAAAAACTAAAGTCAGATTCATGTTTCTCACCCTAAAATTAGCTTAATAAGATTTTGTTAAGGCAAACAAAAAATGTGACATTAGAGGGCTAAGAACCAATTTCAAAAAATATTATTATTTACTATGCATTTTATCAAAATGGCTCTAATCTCAAAATTTTGTGGATATAAAGGTATTTTTTTACATTTAATATTTTCTATTTATTATTTAACTATATGGTATGATAAACACCAGGGGCCAAATTAGGGCATTCTATATCGATCGAAATTCCCATTTAAATTGTATTGTAATTTCGATCGATATCGAATGCGGTTATTTGGCCCCAGCTTCGCTTAATAAATTTTTTCTTTATTGGACAAGCACCGACTTCGCTCAGCTGAGTAAATTTTCTTTTATAAACCAGAACCCCAACACCCTTAAAAATTGATATTTCTGTCAAAGAAACTAACAAAAAGTGGTGACAGAATGAACCGATTGTTATTTAATTTTGCAAGAACTCGTTTTCTATGACTAGATATTACACTAAGAGGATCGCTCCATAATTTACCATAGGCCCCATGTAAAACCCATTCTCGGAAGTATTTGAATATGCCTAAGACGTACCGAATAACGCTATTATAGTAAAATTTGGTCTGTTATAGGGTCATAAAACTAGAAATTACACAACAAAATTTGGAGAAGATCGGCCCACAATCTACCATAGGATCTATATAAAGCCCACTCTAGGAAATCATTCAAATTAGCCTAAAACCGTAAAAAAGATATTGTGGTAAAATATAGTCCAATTTAGCTTTAAATGGCTAGAAATAACACGATGCAATTTTGTGATAATCGGCATACAACTCACTATAGGTTCCGTAGAAAGCGGAAAACGGTGAAAAAACTTGTATAATTGTATTGAAATTTGGTATAATTTATGTTTTTAATACCAAAAATAACTCAACCGACCAAAAATCCCAAATATCTCTTTAATACGGCTAAAATAATACAAATCATTCAAATTTGGTCAAATTAATTTATATATGATAAACAAGTCGGTTAAGTCCGGCCAGTTAATACCCATTACCCCAGAACATACAAACAAATATTTGAGACTGTACCTTATTTGGGACTCAAGGGCAATCATGTTCCCGATAAAACAAAATAGGGTTATGACGATGGTTATAGGACCAATATTTTTAGGTGTTACATACACTATGGTGGTGTGGGTATCAAACGAATCCATAAAACATTCTGCTGGTCGGCACATAATTTACCATAGGGGTAGAACTGAAATAAATTAATTAACTGTGTGGCTTTATTAATAATTTTTAGATCAATACACTCCTTAAATATTTTGACTTTTTGCGGATTTGACCCAGCCCAATAAGGCACTCTTACCTATTAAGTATTAATTACACTAAAACTATTAATTTTTGCACTAAAGGCGATAATTGATAACAAAATTTTAAATAAAATAATAAAAAAAGAGAATTGTCAAATAGACAATTCACAAAAATTGTATGCTAACTTATAATTTAAGTCTTATATGTATGTATGTATGTATGTTGAAATATCATTTGCTGGCATATGATGAAATTGAAAAATTTGGTATTTTCAGCATATCGTCTAGAGACATTTGTTTTTATTTTTAAGCATATGAGTGTAAGCATACATTTGCTTATTCAGCATATCGTCTACACTAAGCTTTAGACGTGCTTATAAAAAACAAAAATAGCTGTAAAAAAAACGATATGAATAACAAACAACCAAAGCAAAGTGAAGAAAAACAGTCAGTTACACTGATGGGAATTGTGGTACAATTGTATCAAATTTGGTACAATCGAAACTTCATTGGTACACTGGTACAATTCATCCCTTTTTGGTACAATTAAAAAAAAAAATACCCACGAAGTCTTATCATTTCTTTGAGGTGGATTAAGGAGTTACACTTTTCTTTTCTTTTTGTATTATTGTTAATTAATGTTCGTATTTTATACTAACATATAGAGTATATACATACATAAGTATATGTACTCGTATCCCTGTAGAAGCCTTGAATTAAGTGTCTCCAAATCGCCACTTTTGTCTATTGTTTCGGTGACACTGTCAACGAAGTGTCTATATTTTTCGCTGCCTTTGAAAGAAAAAAGAGAAATATACAAATTTTTGCTTCTTCTTAATTTTTATATCCACACCACAATAGTGGAGAGGGTACTAAGCAATTGTGCTGATGTCTGTAAAACTACAAAATAATACTTTATAAGTCGATTTAAGGATGTCTCTCCGTCCGGCTGGCTGACTGGTTGCCTTTCCATGTAACCTTGTGCGTAAAGTACAGGTCGCAATTTTTAAGGTAATTCAATGAAATTTTGAATATAGGTTTCAATTCATAAGGACAAAGCCTACTAAAAATGGTAAGAATCGGTCTATTATTTCACATGTTTCTTTACAAACTTCTTCCCGGAATAATGTTAGTGCCTATAAACCATCCTATTACGTTGGTATTTAGATTAAATTTGGACCAGACCTTTTTTATTGCAATCTTATTCATCTTACCATTTTTTATTGGAATCGGTCCGTATACGACTACCTTATTAAAACATAAAACACTAAAAGGTAAATAAATCTCATATAGATGACACGACACAAAAACTTTTACATAAATCTTAACCTCATAACATAATTTTGTTCTGGCGGGTCCATTATTGCCCATGGCACTCAATCTCGAAAAATTTGTCTGTATATACAATGGTGTAGAATATCAAATGCTCGGGCTTGACGGACTATATTTTCTTACTTGTTTTGTTTTTGATCTTATTAAATAAAAAAGTGTAATGAATTCTAACTGTGTATGCTTTTTTATTTCATAGCGAAATTTTGGTACAATTTATGTCAATTTGGTACAATTTTGCCATTATGACGGTACAATTTAAGAATTGTCAGATCCCAACAGTGGTCAGTCAAGTGTGAGAAGTCAAAGACTAAAGATCAGTAGTGTTTTTATTGAAAGTGTTTTCTTTAAATAAATTTTAATTATTAAAACATTTAGTTTAACTAACATTTATCAAGTCGAGGTAAGTAAAACAATTAATTTTATTCATTTTTATTATGCCATCAAAAAGATTGCTACAACGTGAAATATCTCGTGAACAACATTCTTTTTTGAAACGTTTGAACAGTGAAGTTATACAAAATGTAAACCGCTGTGCAAGTGCGACTGATGTTAACGTAGGTCCTATAAGATCAGGTGAACATTTTCCTAATTTAACAGAAAAGCTAAATAAGGTTTTTTTGAAGCACAATGTTCCAAATAATATGAAAAAGCTTTTAAAAAGAAAAAAAAGAAGGAAATTATTTTCACTTTGGGATAAAAACTCAACTTTTGATATTAAAAGAACTACTACAAAACATAGATGAGATAAAAATAGGTATTGGTATAGATGGCTTACCACTTTCTAAAAGTAGCTGTTTTAGTTTGTGGCCAATTTTACTAAAACGGTAATTTTAGATTTAGATTGCTTATTTCCAATTGGTATATACTGTGGAAATAGTAAGCCGGTTTCCATTAATTCCTTTCTTCATGACTTAACAAGTGAATTAAAAGACTTGCTAGCTAATGGAATTTTGTATGAAGAAAAAAAGTATCTTTTTCTGTAAAAGCACTCATTTGTGACGCAAGATCTTTTGTAACTTCTTGTGTTTACAGATAGGAAAAAGAGTAGATGGAGAAACTTTATATTCCGTTATTCCCGGAGATAGAATAACAGATGAAATGATTAAAAATAGGACTTGTCCAGACCAGCATTCGGTAATTTTTAAAAATAGTTTTTCTGACTTAGAAGAATTCAACATGAACATGGTTACTCAATTTCCAATAGAGCCTATGCAATCAATTGATTTAGGTGTCATGAGAAAAGTATTAAATGAGTTATTAAAAAAACACCGAGTATTGAAAAATCATCAATAACAAATAACCTTATATCAATTGTTGGTTGTATTCCTAAGAAGTTTGGTCGCACTCCTAGACCATTTACTGAGTTAAAAATGTGGAAAGCTACAGAATATCGTCAATTTTTATTGTATACGCGTAAGCGATAATATTTTCTACCATTTTCTTTTTCTTCACTGTGCCTACAGACTGCTAAGTTGCCCATATTTCTTTCAAAATAATTAAGAAGCATGTGAAATATTATAACAGGACTTTGTAATTTTTTTCCCAATTTATGGAGAAAAAAATGTAACCTAAAATGTTCATAACTTACTGCATATATGCGAGTGCGTTAAAGATATGGGACTCATCACAAAATTTTCTGCATACGATTTTGGAAATTTTATGCAGTCGATTAAAAAATGCGTAAAAAACCTAATAAAATTTTACAGCAAATAAGGAATCACTTCGATGAAAAATCAATTATAATGAAAAAAAGGCTAAATTATAACAAAAGAAAACGGTTCAGAATGCTATTTTAGCTTTTGCTTTTCTAATAATTTTTGCTTACTTAAGGATCAGTCGAACGGTTATATGGGTACAATAGTAAAAATTACTAGGATGAAAGAAAATAAATTTTATTCAGTAAAAGTACAAAATCCCAAAAACTTTTACACGTTACCGGCAGGGTTGTCAGATTGATTTTGAACTTTTTCGCCAAATTCAATGTCAAAAATCGCCAAAGCCTTTGTTTTTTAGTTTTTGACAATAAAATACATATTTTTAGAAATTTTAAAAATATTTTTTATAAATTCTAAAAAATAAATTTGTTCAGTATCGCTAAAATACGCCAAAAATTAAAAAAAAATCGCCATAATGTATATTTTGTTTAATGTTTATTTAGAACACAGTAAAAATAGTTAGTGAACTCAACAGAGGTACAATGTTTACTATAAAATAGTTTATGGTAGTCTACTTAAAGCAACAAAAAAAAAAATTTTTTTTTGCATTTAGTATTAAACAAATATTGGATATAAATTTGTATATAAGTTGCAGTTATCTAAAACGCTTCACTGGCAAGACTCCCTATTTGTCTTCTTTTTTGAAATTCATTGTGAGAGAATTTCATTTATTCAAAAAAGGTACGAAAAATTAAATATGTAATATTCTTATTCATATACAGTCGAACTCCCATAACTCGAACTTCTCTAACTCGAATTTTCTCTTACTCGAACCAATTTGATTGGCAGTAGCTCTAAAACAATAAACTACATACAATTCTCCTTCCGTAACTCGAACTTTCATAACTCGAAATTTTCCATAACTCGAACCAAATACTCAAATTTGTATTCTATCAGGCATGTCACAAATTCCGATCGGAATGGTTTTAATTCCGTATGTTCAATTCCGATCGATTTAGTTTTAGCTTCTTCAGATTCCGATCGATTTTGCTAAATGTGTGTTTTTTATAACAACTCTGGTTTTACAATTGGATATGGCAACTTTACATACAAACCATATGATTTTTGTGTTAAGTGTGGCAATGTTCAGAAAAAAAGTGGTTTGTGAGGAAAAAAAAGGTTGCAACGCAACGGTAAAGAATTTATTATGTTTTTAATAAAATCAATATAAAGTATAATAAATAAATCAAAAGTGTGTTATTTCTTCAATCTATATCATAAAAAACATTTATTTATCCATAAAAAATAATTTTAAGTAGTTTTTTCGGTTATAAAATACTGAAACAATCAATTTCACTTAGAAAACCAAAACTGGTTTCATTCCGAAAAAATGTTTCGTTTTCTGAAGAAGCAAAATACGGAATTAAAACCACTTTCGATCGGAATGGAATTCTATGACAGGCCTGTATAACTCGAAGTTTTTCGCTTGTTTTGTTTATTTTGTTTATTTATTTCGCTTTCTTTTGCTTGTTTAGCAGGTTTGTATATTTTACTTTGCTCTTTTTTTCGGGGAAATCCCTTTTTGTACATTACGTGTGTCTTTTGGTTTGCCTAAATATGTTAAAATTATTTGTATGTGTTTATTTCATGGCAAGTAAACTTGTTTTATAATGTTTGTCGATGGAGGGAAATATAAGTTTATAAAAGAAGTCGAGGGTGGATTCAAGAAAAAGAAAGCAGACAATAAATATGGTGTCCCAGCTAGTACGGTCTCATAGATTTTTAAAAATAAAGAATTAATTATCAACTCGTTTGAGTCAGTATCTCATCTCTTTAGTAAAATGGTTAAGACCCAAATATACAAAATTATCGACATAGCAGTCCTCAATTGGTTTACAGCAGCTAGAAGTCAAACCATGCCGATATTTTACTTCATTGTAACTTGTTTATTACAAATACATACCTACATGCTTAGGTATGAAGCTTACAAATAGTGCCTATTTTAAACAAAAAATACAAAATGTACACAAGTTTGCAATTTATTCTCTTTTCAACAAGAAAATTCTGTAACTCGAAGTCTCCATAAGTCGAAGTTTTTTTTGGGATAATGGTGATTCGAGTTATGGAAGTTCGACTGTAATTTAAACCTCGTAATGACGCGTCTAGAAGTTCGTAATGCCGTCTACTTCGAAGGCGAGTTTTTGTGGAGTTCATAATTTCAACACAAGCAATACTTGTTGTAATTACCAGCTTATAAGTACAGCCAAACAAGTTCATTTAAATCGTACGTACCTGCCGTATCCATGTAGCTAAAAAATGTTGGGCTAAACCTATATAAATAAGATGAAATATCATCATTAAAACCCTCTTTACAATTTACAAACGCTAATTTTTTCGAGTATGTTCGTAAACATCAAAAGGTAGGTTAGGATTCATAAAAATCTCTAACAACAACGTTTTTTATCTATGATAATAAATTGCAACATACATATAATGGAACAATTTTCATAGACTTTAAACATATTCATGTTTTAAGGAATTATATTTATTGATTCTTTCAAGAGCACTTTTAAAAACGAAACACAATTTTCTTGAAGATTTTTGTTATCTTCATCAGCCATTTCAACATACATACTTTCAAATACTGACTATAATATGAATGCCTCAAATTTCATAAATAAAAATATTAGAATAAAAGTAATATTTTTTCTTCTTATTGAAAATAACGAATTTTAAAACAAGTCCATAGCTCATCAAAAATAGCCAACAAAATCGCCAACTATTTTTTTAAATCGCCAAAAAGTCGCCATGTCGCCAACTCAAAAATTAGGTCGCCAAACAAGTTTGAAAATCGCCACGTTTGGCGAGAAATCGCCACATCTGACAACCCTGGTTACCGGTACCATCGATGCAGTTAGGCATTGGAGTTGTTGACAACGCTGAAGAAGGTGAAGAATTTAAATTAGATATATGTACAGTTTAATGCAAAATGATTTTTGAGAAAATGCGGAAGCTGCAAGTGGACTTAACCACAGAAAAGAAAGTAGAAATGGTAAATAAAGGGTCCGCCAAATAACTTTCTATTTTTTTGAAAATGCTATAAAAAAAAACTACTGAATATTTTCTCAAATTTCTTTTTTTATTTGAAAGTACAGTCCTTCCGGTTAGTAAAGGAAAATAATTTCATTCAAATGGCTGCCTCGGCTGGCCATGCAGTAGCCTACACGATCGGTCCAATTTTTAAGCACATTATCGATTGTGTGCAGCTGTATTTCACCAATGGCTTCACGAATATTGTCCTTTAAAGCGTCAATTGTCTCTGGCTTGTCATCGTAACACTTATCTTTGACGGCACCCCACAAATAATAGTCCAACGGTGTCAAATCGCAGCTCCGAGGTGGCCAAACGACATCAGCTCTGCGGCTGATAATGCGATCTTCAAAAACAGGGAGCAAAACATCGAGTGTAGCTTCGGCTGTGTGGCACGTAGCGCCGTCCTTTTGAAACCAAATGTTGCCAATATCCTCCTCTTCAATTTTTGTGAACAAAAATTCGTTCAACATGGCCCGATAACGATCGCCATTGTAACGGCCACTCCTTGCTCATTTTCGAAGAAAAATGGCCCAATTATGCCTCTGGACCAAAATCCGCACCAAACAGTGACTCGTTTTGGGTGCATCGGTTTTCAGTGTATGCGTGCGGGTTTTCTGTGCCCCAAATGCGACAATTTTGCTTGTTTACATACCCGCCAAGATCAAAATGAGCTTCATCTGAAAACACGATTTATTTTTTGGCAAAATCGGCATCTTGTGTAAGTCGATCGCAGGCCCACTTAGCGAAGCGAAAACGCATTGGATGGTCAGTTGGCTTCAACTCCTGAACCAATTGGACTTTGTATGGCGTCATACCAAGGTCTTTATGCAAAATTCGTCTCAATGATGTCTCCGAAATGTTAAATTGTTGAGAACGACGGTGAATTGATGTTTATGGCGCTTCACGCACACTTTCTGCCTCAGCAGCAATATTCTCGGGTGTACGCACTGTTTTTGGCTTTTCACGCTTTGGTTTATCGATGAGGATGCCAGTTTTTTTCACTTTTTTCACAAGATAACGAACATACGGAGCTGACGGTGCTTCTCTTCTTCCAAAATCCGTACGCAACTTACGCACACATTCTGCAACATTACCATGATTTTCAAAGTAATGTTGCAATATTCCCCAGCGTTGTTCAAGCGTATACACAACCATATTCGTTCAGCGGAAGGATAAAACTAATTATCTGTCAAATCAGACATGAGCTAAGTGTTACCACTAAGTGTTGCACTAGTTAAAAAAAAACCTTTGGATGGCGGACCCGTTATAAAAACTATGAATATGAGTTTTGATACATACATTGAAATCAATTATTAATATTAGGAGTCATTATTAATTTTACTTTTACTGCCTGTTTTTAGAAAATGAAAACAAAATTTTGTTTGCGAAATTATATTAAAAACAAAAACAAATTTTCGTATTTTATTGTTGTTGTTAAGTATGTAATTTCTCATACGAAATTTTATTTTCATTTTCTAAAATCGGGCAGTTTATCATACATATAACTAATCAAGAAATTAATTTCTTTTCAGAGTGAACGCATTAAACGAATTTTCGGGCGAAATTTGTCCAACGTAGAAAGAATTATTAGTAAAGAAGTTATAGTATGCTATAATTTAGATGGGACGAAAAAAAAAATCTCTTAAAGATTTTGGAAACATAATGAATGTCTTATACGGTAAATATTTATTTTGCGCACGCACACACACACACACATATATATATATACAGTGAGTACAGTGAGTCTTATAAATATTTTGCATATTTTTTACTCCATAAAGATTAAATACATTCCTCAAAAGGAAGTACAAGTTATTTAATTTTTGAAAAAATTGTCCATTTATTACGTAGGTAATATGTGTTACAACGTAAATATGATAATATAATTACAAAAACTTGTAATTTCATGGCCTTTTCTGACCTTATAATTTATACTCACAAAAGTATTTTGCTTTAAAAATAATATCATCTTATCCTTGCAAATATTGTTATAAATTTTAACATTTTATATGGGCTTGCTTCGTTTATACGTTTCAATCATATTTTCTTTCGAATAAGATAATATTTTCAAGGTATTTTGCTATAACTTATCAAATTAAAATGCCGAAAGGAAAGGAACTAAGTTTTGCCGAGAGCAAATTCATCTTGCGCCTTCATGACCAAGGTAAAACAGTTTTTTTTATATCGCAAATGTTTGAGAGGTGTCTTCAAACATTAGAAAATATAGTTAAGCGTGCAAAAGAACGAGGAAATTTTGAAAATTTGACAAGAAATGGCCATCCAAAATTGTTATCAGCCAGAAATGAAAGGAAAATACTTAAATAAATTCGTGAAAACCCGCATTTATCTGCTCCAAAACTGAATGATAAGATGAGAGGAACTCTATGCAACAATGTTAGCAACAAAACACTTCGTAGATTACTACGATCAAACAACTTTAATGCTCGAGTAGCAAGAAAAAACCGCTTATTTCTGAAATAAATAGAAATAAGTGATTATCTTCGCTAATCAACATATAACCACAGGATTTGACTTTTGGAAATCCGATTGAGTCCCTTTATATACAAAATATCAAGCCGACAGTAAAACATGGATAAGGTTTTGTTATGCACTGAGAGAAAAATGCTTCATATATTTAATGAATCGTTTTCATAAAGAAAAATTTCACTGGTTAAATGAAAATTTTCATTGTCCAAATGGAATTTCGTAGTTATAATGAAGTATTTTCGTTTAAATCGATTCATTGGATTTCGTAATTACGTTAAAAATTTTCATTGGATATATGAAAACTAAATTTTGTCCAAGTTAAACAAAAAATTTTAATTGGGAACATTAAAAACAATATACAAACATAACTATATTCATAAATTAATATAAAATTATAGTTTCCTTAAAAATATGTTTAATTGTTATTTAAAAAATGTAAGATTTAATTATTTCATACATTTAATGTAATATTAAATTTATAATATCAAAAATTTTTTTTATAAAAGCAACATATTTCAATAATTGAAAAAAAAATTATTTTTAACATTCAAATAACTCTATAGTCTCAATAATTAAAAGTATAAAAATATTTCGAAAAGCACGCTTTCATAAATTTATATTTTCATTATGACAATGAAAAATGTCATTATATTAATGAAACAAAAACTTTCAATCCATAAATACGTATGTTTTTAGTTTTCTTTAATATGTACATACCTATATGTATTTAGTATGTACTAAGTAATGAACAAATAAATGTTCTCCTTTAAAAAAAAAACACACCCTTCTTTTAAACTGTTGTCAACCAAATGATGTATACGAAAAAGCTTGTTCTCTCTTTATGTGGTCTTTTTTTTATTATGCGTTAGCAAAAAAAATCAACGCTGTTATTGTTGTTATGTTTTAATCTCATATTTACGCTCTTAATTGCGTAATGGCAAAAAACAAGGTTTTTTTTATTCAAAAACTACACTGCCCCAGTAGGCTAGCTGGTAGTGAGCTAGTCTATCAGCGCCGAGGTTGCGGGATCGATTCCCACCAGCGACTCTGGTTAAAAAAAAAAGTTGAATAAGAACAACTTTGATTAAAAAAAAAAAAAAAATTAAAAAATAAAATAAAAAATTTTTTTTTTACTTTTTTGAAAGTATTCATCCAATGAGTAACATTTTTAGGTCGAATGTTATGTTTCATTAAATACATTTTAATGAAACAGGTTTCATTGGTCCAACGAAGCGCTGCATAGGTTCCTTTTTAATGCCATTTTTCATGGGATTAATGTCAAAATTCATTGGTATTCTGAAGAAAATTCCATTGTTATTCAGTAAAAATACGTGATATTTTTAAGAAGCAAAATACTTTTGTGACCTTAAAAATTCATTATATTCTTCTAAAATCTCGTATAAAGAGTATAATAATTAAGATGTTCTAATTTTTTTTTATAATTTAATTCTTTTTTTTTTCTCCTAACACGTTAATAAAAAGAAATTCCTGTTTAATATAATAAATAAATGGATGTCAATCAAGTTCTTTCTAAAAAGTTAATTTTTCTTATATGCAAAATAATTATGAGGCTCACTGTATATAGATATATATGTATGTATATATAACAAATTAATAAATACCTTTTAAATCAGCAATTTTAACCTACATTAATTTTTTTTTTTATTATATTTGTACCTTTTTAGAATCAACAAAGAAAGATGGTTTAACGTACGAGGATTTCAAAAAAGAGTTCAGGGCAATCCTCAAAAAAATCAAAAACACATATAACAAGGACAAGGCCAGAAAGGAATTTAAAGAAAATCTATTAAAATAATTAATCATATTAAAAAATTAAATTAATTGATAAGAATTAAAGTATGATTTTAAACATATGCATGTGCTTATCGTTACTTTAATATAGAAAAGCCCTAACTAACGTTTTCCTTACTTTACAGGAGAAGGAGAAAACTTAATAAAAATTATAGTCTTGTAGTCGCGATTTTTGTTAAACGCAGTTTTTTATTAAATTCTATAAGCAATTAAAGAAGAAATTGCCTTTAAAAAAAATCACGACTACAAGACTATAATTTTTATGAAGTTTTTTCCTTCTCCTGTAAAGTAATGAAAACGTTAGTTAGGGCTTTTCTATATTAAAGTAACGTTATGTATATTTTTATTTATTTGAATGAATTTATAGGCGAGATCGTCGTATAAGCTGTCGTCGACGACAAAGTGAATGCCAGTGACGTGCACACGACAACTTCATTGCCATTGTAAACGACATTTTCCTGCACATATTCGTTGACGAGAAGGTATACGATATTGGCCTCTATGTAGGCGTTCTTTGTGTCTAAGACAGGCTGAGCGATATGGCCTTTCTTTGCGGCGTGCACGATTTACGCGACAATTGTTTGAAAATTTCATCGACGATATGCATTAGTTGTCCCTTACATGTAGTGGAGGAATTAACATTGTCGCGCACGAATCATCAATGGCCAACTGGGATGTTATCGAAGCTCCCCTGTTGGCCAAACTGCCGTCGACGACATTGTCGTCAACGATTTATGCACGACATGTCCTCTATCACTTAGGATTTCTGGAAGACAATTTTGAGGAAAATGTCGTGGACGACAAAATACTCGACACGACAGCCATTTTTTTGTAAGGTATCCTCTATCAACAACTATACACGACAGTATGAGCGGCAGTGTCTTGTAAGCTGTCCTGTATTAAAGTGTATGCACGACAGCATGACCGACAGTGTCTTTTAAGGTGTCCTTTATCAACTTCTAAGCACGACAATATGAGCGATATTGTCTTGTAAGCTGTCTTTTAAACAAACAAATATAATTTTTTCCCAATAAAAAAAAATTAACTGTAAAATAACGATAATAATAAAAAACAACCAAAGCAAAGTGAAGAAAATCAGTCAGTCATGTCTGAGAACTCAAAGACTTAGGTCTTATTCTAAAAATATGTATGTGCTATTGTATATTTTTATTTTTTCGTTTAGGTTTATAGGCGACATTGTCGTGTAAGCTGTAACTCCTATAACTTCTTCGACATTATCTTATACGCAGTCGTTGACGATAAAGTATAATCCTTTGTCGTCTATATAGTCATCAAAGACAATATGGACGACAATGTCGTGCATGTAGTCATCAACGACAGCTTGAGCGACACTGTCTCTCTTTGTGTAACTTGTTTGAAAATGTCATCGACGATTTGCATTAGTTGTCCCTAACGTGTCGTGCAGGAATTAACATTGTCATTGATGATTCGTGCACGACATGGCCAACTGGGCCATATTCACTCAGACTCATACTTAGCAATATTACTGTAGTGGTTGATTTAGAATCTAAATCAACCAAATTTTAGATTCAACTTAATGTGTATAGACAAAGCAAAATGTGAGTTTTACGTAAACGACCTTATTATAAGCAAGGCAAAGTGACGATTTGGCAATTAGAGTTTACTTAAGTTTTATGTATGAAGTGGGCGATTTTTCGGTAAATTTATCTGGAGCGCTGATTATGAAGTTTTGTGTTTCATCTATTGCAGTGTTAACCAAGCCCCGAACGCACGTACACAAAGATATTATGTGCTTGTGTGCGGTCGCAAACAGAAGCTGCGGTCGCTGCCGAATTGTACACTGTGTAACAATCTAATATATAAAATTGAATGTATATATCTTTGTTCCGTATAGGCGTCTAAACTACTGATCCGATCTTCATGAAATTTTCACAGTATGTACTGTCGACCAAGAAGGACAAGTATGCTATATTAGGTCAAGATTGGAGAAAGGGGCGTACAATTTTTTTTTTTTTATATATTTTTTGTCAATTATTTTTGTTTTTTTTATTTCAATATATTTTTTTTTTTTAATAAAATTATTGGATCCCGTGCAACGCCGGGTAACCGGGCCAGCTAGTGTAAAATATTTATTAAAAAAAAAACATCAGTTCCCAAGAAGTATAAACTTTGTTGCGTGGTGTTGCTTTCACAAAGCTTGAGCAGAGACTGATGATAGACAAATGTTTTGAAACGAACAAAATTGTTGTATACATGTGAATTGCCGACCGTGTCTGTGTGAAAAATACGATTATAGATTGGCTCGCGAGTCTATGGAGTGGTTATGACTGATCTATTGTGTTAAAACGGTAAATGGATGCGATGCACTGAATGAATTAAATCAATATAAGTATTATAAGTATTTTCCTGAATATAGAAATCAAACTGAGGTCATATGAGTATCAAGAATGATAAAAAGAAACAAGATTACGCATTGCGCATGTTAACAAAATTCAACAGTTTAATATGACGTCACATCAGCATTTTATACACATGTTTTCTTGTGTTTCTATATTTTAGCTGTACTTATTAGGGTATTCATTCGGTTAACCGTCAATTGGTTAACCGATTAATTACTACCCGATTAACTGATCGGTACATTTCAAATTGGCTTTTTTCGATTAACGATTAAGCCGGTTAATATCACTCGATTAACCGATGTAATAAAATTTTTAATTTTTTGTTCTCCTCAGACACTTGAAGCTGGAGTCCCTCAGGGAAGTATCCTGGGCCCACTTTTTTATCTTATATATACCTCGGACATGCCGACAAACAATTACACCCTAACCTCAACTTTTGCTGATGATACAGCTTTCCTAAGCGTACACGAGAACAGTCGTGAAGCATCTCGATACCTGTAGGATCATATATTTCAACTAGAACTGTGGTTAAAACAATGGAGAATAAAGGTCAATGAGCAAAAATGCGTTCATATTACATTTACCTTGCGTCGGGAAACATGCCCCCCTATTAAAATCAATAATCAACTAGTGCCTCAACAATCGCATGTCAAATATCTCGGTATTCATCAAGATCGGCGTTTAACATGGAAATGCCATTTAGAAGCAAAATTTACCCAAATGAAACTAAAAGCAATTCAAATTAACTGGCTTATTGGAAGAAATTCTGTTCTTAGTCTCGATTGCCAACTACTACTTTACAACTCTATTTTAAAGCCAATATGGTGCTACGGCATTCAACTATGGGGCACTGCCTCGGCCTCAAATATCGAAAAAATTCAAAGGCGCCAAAATAAACTTCTTCGAATAATCACAGCTGCCCCTTGGTATGTTAAAAACTCAAATATCCACAAGGATCTCAATGTGCCACTGGTAAGGACTATTATTGCGAAGTATGCGGTAAAATATTTAAAATGGCAAGAGTTGCACCCAAATCCACTAGCTCGAAATATTTTAAATGATAGCGGAGACACTCGCTTAAGGAGAAGAGACACTGCAGCACTTACCCATTAAGATGAGCGATAAATACATATATAAATGTGATACAGAACCCGTGATGAAGAAAATATTTGTCTTGCACTGGCAGGACATAAAATAAAGAATTAGGATAAGATTTGATTAATTATTGTTAGTTCATATTTAATATATGAAGATTCAATAAATAAATAATGAAAAAAAAAAAATTTTTTTTTGTAGTATTATAACATATTTTTTTGTGTTTTTAATTTCGCATTTCACGTACTTTTTATATGTATGTGTTTAGTTATTTGTTTCTTCTCATATCAGTATTTTAACCAAATTAAACGAAACAACTAGAAGTGTTAAACATTTTTAAAAATTAAAACAGGACTCTAAGGGCATAATGGAATATTTTATATGTTTAGAGAAATCATGAAAAAGGTATGAGAAATAAGATATTGATCTACGATAATTGAAAGAATTTTTTCGAAGTCAAGTTTTGTCAAAATAAAAGAAAAGAATCGCATTCCTCCAAAACATTTAAGCCAAACTACTTTTCTAAAAGATTATTTTATAAGATCTCCTTTAACTATTGAAATAACTAATAAAATTATTTCAGTCTATTTTTTATAAATGCACAAGGTAGTCATAAAGTTGTAAAGTCATGTCTTTAAATAATTACTAGAAATATATATGGTAGGATTAATATGCAAACCGGCTAAATCCACTTTTTATGTAAATTGAGATTTTGATGCCGTGTGGTAGATAAAGATACGCGTCGTCGACCAGCATGCAGTTTTTCTTCTATTTAAGTATTGAAGTGTGTAAAACTAATTGTATTTTAATTTTCTATCAAGCTGCAAATAGAAAAAATAAAAAGTTTTTGATCTCTCCTGTGAAATGGGCTGAAAGGAAGTTAGCAGGTTTGCATATGAAGCCGACGATATGACTGTTGTGGGCTACCGCTTATAATGTATATATCTACTGTGCAGTTATGACGAATCAATGAGCGCAGCATTAAAATTTTTCCTTGTGAATCCCCCAATTACGTATTTCATACAGTAATTTTGACTTAGCTGCACAATCTCCTTTGCACGATTTTTTGTGCAGGTAAATCAAAAAAGCAGCTATCTTAAATGTATTTAGCTGCCTATATGTGCAGGTACGCAATTGTGGTTACCTGCATAAAAGTGAAGCTAAAGTAAAGTGTTTGAAAAAGGAGTATCAAACAACCGGTAGTCATTTGTTATGCATTTTTATAAAGAACGAGATAACCAAATTGTTAATAATAAAGTGTGGGACAGAAAAGTCGCTGTAGTACAACGTTAAGAATAGCGCTGCAAGCTGTCAAAAGTTAAAAACGGCAGTTTCAAAGTAGTGTCAACAGAATACGTAGTTGTAGTAGTCGTTGCCGTTGAAGTGCAAAATTCGAAATTTTGAACTTTGTTGCGCTACAGTGCATTCGTCAGCTTCAAAAACTACTACAACTACGTTATTCTGTTCCAGACCTAAGATTTGCTATTCCTTTCATATAATCGTGGTAAAGTTGCTGTAACCACAACCCATATGCATAAATGTAGGTACATGCAAACAAAATAAATGAATTTTAATGATACCAACTTGACTTGTTTGCGATTTTTGTTTTTATAAACACCTAAAATTGGATATTAATGTGAAAAAGTGGCCACCACATTTTGTCATGTGTGCAGCTAACTTTGATGTTTTATATGAAAATATTTTAAAGCTGCCCAAAATTATGAAAAATGTGCAGGTATACAAAATGCACGTAAACAAGGATTTTGAAGAATAATTACAGACAATATGTATTTTGGGAAGGTAAGTCAAAGTGCAGCTAAGTTGAATTTTTTGTATGAAAATAATTTTAAAATGCAAAAATTTTGGGCTCTTATCTTAAATGTGCAGAGCTATAAATCAAAATGTGGAACCACCATTTTTAAAAATTGATAATTTTGTTACAAAAACTAACATAAATGATTGAACAATGCACGAAATGATATGAAATGCAAATGTTCGTTTTATTCGACTGTTAATCACACTGTGAAATTTCATGAAGATCGGTCCATAATTTACCCTACACCCCATATAAACCCTACTCCCGGAAAACAGTTTAGTACGCCTAAAACCATAATTAATAGTGCTATCATAACAAAAGATGGCACGTAACAGTTTTATGGGACTAGAAATAATTCTGTAAGATTTAGTGAAGATCGGTCCATAATTTACCCTACACCCCATATAAACCCTACTACCGAAAAACCGTTAAGTACGCCTAAAACCGTAATCGTAATAGAATTTGGTACTTCATAGTTTTATAAGACTAGTAATGATTCTGCAAAATTTCGTGAAGATCGGTCCATAATTTACCCTAGGCCCCATATAAACCATACTACCGGAAAACAGTTTAGTACGCCTAAAACCGTAATTTATACTTGTATCAGAATAAAAATGAATACTTCACAGTTTTATAGGACTTGAAACAGCACTAAAAAATTTCGTGATGATCGGTATATAATTTACTATAGGCCACATATAAAGCCCACTCTGGTAAATTAATTAAATACGCATAAAATCGTAGCAGATATATTTATTGTGGTAAAAATTTTTCTAAATTAGTTTCATATGGCCAGAAAAAATGTCATGCAATTTTGTGATATACGGTCCATAATTTACCTTAGATCCCATATTTAGCAGCCTTTTGAAATTTACTGTATACGCTAAAACTAATTTCACCACTGTATTGAAATTTATGTTTTTTAATACCAGAAATACCTCTGCGGAATTTCGGGATGATTGGTTCATGACTTACCATGGCTCCAATATAAATCCCCCTCCTGAAAATCATTTAAGTTCGGCTTAAACTGTTACGAATCAAGATATTTTACTCAAGATTGTCGGTCAATAATTTAATATAGGTCTAAGCCGCAACCAATTTAAATGCTGATGTCTGTTTTTATAAAGATAAATTAATAATAAATAGACATCATATAGATATCACTCCTGAAATATTCAAATTGTCGGTGGAGGGTATCAAAGATTAAGCACAGCCGAATATAACACTCTAACTTGTTATTATTTAGATCATTTCGCACAGAAATCAGAGGGAGTGACTTGTAATGAGATTTTTAGTCAATCGGTATTCTTAACTGTTACTTGTGGAAATTGTCAATCCGTTTGTAATTTCTATAATATCGATCTTAGATCCTATAAAGTATATATATATATATATATATATATATATATATATTTATTCTAGGTCCTTACGAGGAGCGAAGTTGATTTAACGATGCCCGTCTGACCGTCTGTCCGACGAAATGGGATTTCCGAAGAGCCCAGATATGATAGGGACTTGGTCACATATACGTAGTCTAGAATCAAACACCACGACTGCCTCTAATTTTAATCAACATTTGACAAAATGTGGACTGGATTGGACAAGTGGGCATGCAATAAAGTTGATTTATTTATATCTAAGGAATGGTATTTATGTATATAACTTTCTGTTATTATCGCACCATGGTGAAGCGTTAATAAGATTCGGCATAGCCGAATATATAATTTTACTTGTTTTATATAATTTATTTGAAACAGCTGTAAATTAGAAATAAGTGGCATAGTCAATCTTGTCAATCACTGCTCCATTTATAGGGAACGGAATTTTTTTGTTTTCTTTGCCACTTCGCGTTCTACAAGCACCCATTTATTTTCTATAAGCTTTAGATCGGGGAATTGTGGTGGCCGCTCAAAAATTTCCGCACAATTGATGCCTAGAAATACATAAACTAAGCGACTTGCGTGCTTCTTCCATTGCGTCTGCTGCCATTTTTCTCGAAGATGCAATATCTTGTAGTCTTGGAGAATGTCACTGTGTCTTGCCGGATTTTTTTCTTAGATGGTTAATGGGCTCTATTTCGAAAAAAAGTTTGTATGCCTGCTATATTAAATTCAGCCGGATGGACGGACGGACATCGTTAAATTTATTTAGAAAGTGATTTGCAGTCGGTCAGTATACTATTTTATTATATCCTTCTAAGTTCTATTACTTGAAAACATTTCCCAAGAATTATGAGGTGAAAAAGTCCACCAGCTGAAAAAGCTTACAAAGATTTGTAAATTTTGCAGCGAATATTTGAAACAATTTATGAGTTTAACATTTAAACATATTTCAATATGTATAAAGTAACTTAACCATTGCCAAATGATTGTGTTGAAAACTTAAAAGTCTAATGGCCATTTTCTCATTAGGCAATTATCTTTTTTCCCAACGAAAAACTGCACATTAAAGAAATTTGGTTTTCTCAATGTCTCATTTGCTTCTATTTTGTAGCAATGCTAACCGGCACCCATCTGCCAATTATTTATTTTCCTTTTTTTTGACGTACAGATAAATTCAATCAGCTGACTCCCAACTTTTACATGTATTTTAGGTGGTGTTGCCAACTCAAACCAATGTTTTTTTTCGGTATATTGAGAAACCCAAAATCGTTAACGGACAGATTATCGGTATAATAAATTTATGTTGACATTAAGTAACAGACAGTTTGTCGATACATTGAGAAAATGGCCATAAGAGCTTCAAGGACTTACAGGCATAGTACTCAAACACTTAATTTAGATAAAATTCACGTTTCTTTCTTTTTAGTTTATGAAAAATATTTAATTGTAAAAATTCCGTTCATAAAAATGTTAAAACATAAAATATTTAATATACACATATTTCCTTTAAAGGAAATTGTTAAAAATTTACGATATTCGCATTTCAGCAAAAAAAGTAAAAAAAAAATGTGTAAAGAAGAACAAACGCATACGAACATCGACTGACGTACTTAGCTACACGTAAAGGACTAAGAACTTTAAACAGAGGAGGAATAATAAGAAATTTAAATAATAAAACATTTTACTAACATAGGCTTAACAAAACAACCACCCAACAGCCTTCCAACAAGCCACTTACCAACTCGTCAGGTATGAAACCATAATAGGTTTCATTTAGTTGTTGTTGTTTTTTTTCGGGACTATAACTTAAGAGCCAGACACCTGTTTACTCAGCATTTCATATGTGAAGGTGAAAGGCAACTTAACAAAAGCCCATAAAATTTACAAATGTCTCGGTATATTTTAAAGACTTAGTTTATGTGCCAGGGTGTTGGTGGTTAAGGTGTATTGTGTACGGCCAGTAAACAATTCTTATCAACATGTCTGATGTCAGACAAAATCTTAAAGTCAACCGTAAAGTCTTTTTTACTTTAGACCTTTAAAGGAATGTTATTTCAGCATTTTCTGCAGATGTTCTGATATAAAAAATAAAGGTATGTTCACATTTAACAAATATTATACGTAAAAATTCAACAAATTAGTGACCAGTAAAGTGGTTTACTTTTGACTTTGGTTTAATACTTAACTTTTGTGTTTCTATCAAACTTAAATAATTACTGAAAAAAATTAAACAATAATTTACCTAATAAAATATTAAATGCTGTTTGATCTAGCAAGCTTTATGTAGTTAAAATCAAAGAAATGTTTAATACAAATAGTGGTAACGTGTGGGCCGTCAAATGTTTGCTAAATGTGACCATACCTAAACACAGGTCGACATTGAACCATTCCAACTGATTCTTATGTTTTTAGCAAGCTAAATCCTACCATGAGATCAGTACCCATGTTCTGTAACTTTAGTGAGAACTTCTCGCATCGAAAAGATGTGAAACAAAATTTTCCATTGTTTCTCGATAAGTGAAAAAAAGCTGTGTCTGTAACTCATGTCGAAAATTATCGAAAGAGATTACGTTGTTACGTTTTAAAGGTAATAACATTGCACACGAAGCCGATGTGAGATTGCAGACGTCGAGAACGCCAGTAACACGTATCGTTGACGGCGACCAAAATTTACTAAAATTGAAAATTTTTCAATGACGGCGGCGAAAATACAACCGTCGTCTATACCAAATAATGTCAAGTGCGACTGAAATGTTTGTTATTTACCAACGAGCTTTGAAAACATTCGTATATTTTATAAAAATGTTAAAAGCAACATAATTAAACAATGTGCCAAGAACAAACTTTTATTATTATTATAAATTGCGTTTTGCATTTTTAATTGTTTTTTAGTGCTCCAATTTTTTCTCGCCCCATTTTTATTCGTGAGTTTAATTGACAGTTCAAAGCGGGAACTTTTCTCACCAAAATGTTACAGACACACTTTTTCTGTAAATTGGCGAGTAATTTTCTTACGTGACAACTAGTACTCGCCAAAAAAAAGTTACAGACACAGTTTAGTGAGAAAAACAGCTGTTTGTTTCAATATACGGCATTTTTGTTTTATTTCGCATATTTCAATTGAAAAGTTTCTCGACGCGAGAGTTACAGAATATGGGCACAGTTTTCATCTAGCACATCACATTTATTAGATAACGATACAATTGTGTTATTTGCTGTATAGTTCTATTCAGCCGCCTTCCAGAGTCAGAGTCTGGTTCAATTACAAATACAGTCGAACTCAAATTTTCTCTTACTCGAACTAATTTGATTGGCAGTAGCTCTAAAAGAATAAGCTACATTCATACAATTCTCTTTCCGTAACTCGAACTTCTTTAACTCGAAGTTCTCCATAACTCGAAACAAATACTTTCACATATGAATTCTATAACTCGAAATGGTTTGCTTGTTTTGTTTGTTTATTTCACTTTCTTCTGCGCGTTTAGCTGCTTTGTATATTTTACTTTCCTCTTTTGTTTGCGTATTCACTATAGATACAGCATTATGTATGCTTATTGATACTTTTTTAGAAATAATTATAGAATTAAATTAACTTAAGCCTCTTACCCAAGAAGTGGCTCTTAAAGAATAAGAAGACGATCTTATAACAGGGTTATCGTTAAAAATTAATTCAGGATTACAAGACAAGATTACAAGATTAACCGTATTGTAGTTTCTTATGCTTAAAAAACACGTGTAAAGGGGCTGCAATATGCAGGTTTTTCGAAAGTACAGTTTAATGTAAAATTAATCAACTAATATTTCGAATTCTACTACATTTTTCTCAATATTTATATCCCATAATATATTAAATATTGTTTTGTTAAAAGATCTATGTAACTATTTTAATAAATATTCGTGTTACAGTATAACCCGGGTAATTACCCCACGCTTCACGGTTATTTACCTTGAGTTTTAAATCCACGTTTTTTTCTTCCATTTTTCAAACAAAAATCCACGTTTAGTTGCCATCCGCTTAATTACCCAATTTGGGTAATTGCCTTAAAAATTAAACTCCAAAAACAAAATTACACCTAAATTTCATTCGCTTAATTGCCTCAGTACTTTTTGACAAGAACACAAAAAGTAATGCAACCAAGTTTACATGTTAATAAAAAATAAAATATGCACTAAAAATTATTAAAAAAATATGCCCCAAAAAAGAAAATATGGCTTATTTGAAAGCAAAATATTCCACAATTAATTATTTGCATTAAAATAAACTTTATGCTGGGCTCATCAGAATGAAGTCATGGTATGAAATTAAGATTCATATAAGAATTATTTGTGCTGAATATTATCTAGACACAGAAAATAAATATTTTGCCTTAAAGGGATTAAAGGAAAGGTCGTAGTAAGATATTTTGAGCCAAATTTAATCTTAATACGAATATGATTGAATCGTTTATGGACATAAAGAAAGAAGTTTGTATGGGAGCTATGTGATACCATAGACCGATTCTGACAATTTACAATTAAACGTGTTTGCCAAATTTTATCAAATTATCTAAAAACTGCTACTTTTACTATCCGTACAAGGTTTACATGGGCAGACAACCAGCCCGATGAACGGATGGACAAGTATTTCTGATTCGATCGGTTTACTAAACGATACGTCCAGATTTCTATGTATCAGCACAAATCTCTATATATAAATCGGCTAAGGCAAAACAGTTAAGAACACTTTCCTCCTCTGTATGTCAACCGATTTGAAAAAACACACACCATTTGAAAGATATTTACTTACAGAAGTGCACAATATATATTTTATTTAAATCTGTTCAATATTTTCGGAGTAATAAGCGTTCAAATTAGCTACAAAATCCAAATTTTTTTTTTCAATTATCAAATAATAAAAAAATAGGGTGCTCGATTATTCGACATTTTTAAGAAACCGGTTTTCGATTATATCGACTATATAAATACGGGAAATTAAATTTCTTTATTTTACTTTTCCGTGCTGCATGTGGTAATTTATTTAACTTAGAAACATAATATTATAGGGGCAGGGTCCTGAGTGAATTAAAACTTATAAGATGAAAATATAATAAGAATATATAAGTGGAGCTTTTTTGTAGTTTTTCGTTCAACATCTGGTTTTTTGATTAATTTTCGTTAATATTAGACATTGAAAAAAAAAAATTAAAATACAATGTCCTGATCCAATGTACAATTTACAAAGGAGATTTTATGATAGTTTTTTGTTTTTCAATTGATATTTTCTGATATTTTTTATAGTAGAAGATAGAATATGAACCAGAGGTTGGTCCCTTGCCAAATCGATACACTAAAATGGAAAAAATGAATGCTCAAAACATGTAAATTCATATATACTTAGATGTAGTATCTTCATATGAACCTAAAAATTAATGGTCGAATTTGGACCATTAGGCGAAGACTCGTCTATATATAAATCGGCAAAGGCAAAACAGTTAAGAACACTTTCCTCCCCTGTATGTCAACCGATTTGAAAAAACACACACCATTTGAAAGATATTTACTTACAGAAGGGCACAATATATATTTTATTAAAATCTGTTCAATATTTTCGACGTAATGAGCGTTTAAATTACCTACTAGCACATATTTAAATACAAACATTTTTTTTTAATTATAAATTAATAAAAACATAGGGTGCTCCATTATTCGTCATTTTTAAGAAACCGGTTTTTGAATATTTCGACTATATAAATACGGGAAATTAAATTTCTTTTTTTTCCTGTTCCGTGCTGCATGTGATAATTTTTAAATTTTCTAAAATATGGAACTTAAAAACATAATATTATAGGGGAAGGGTCCTGAGTGGATGAAAACCTATAAGATGAAGAATGTTGGTACTTTTTGTTTTTCATCTGGAACTTTTTTTATTTTTGTTAATATTCGACCCATAAAGATAGAATTATACATTAAACTGGGTGAATAAGAACATGTTAGGGGAGCTTTTTAGTACTTTTTCGTTCAGCATCTGGAACTTTGATTAATTTTCATTAATATTAGACATTGAAAAATAAAATTAAGAATGCAATGTCCTGAGTAGATGACAATTTATAAAGGAGAATTTATGAAACGTTTTTGTTTTTCAATTGATATTTTTTAATTTAACTTTAGTGGAAGATGAAATATGAACCAGAGGTTGGTCCCTTGCCAAATCGATCCACTAAGATGGAAAAAATGAATGCTCAAAGCATGTGAATTCATATATACTTAGATGTTCTATATTTTCTTCATTTGCACACAGAAAAAAATATCTCAAGAAAATCTTTAACAACACGGTTTGTTAAAAATAAAATTTTAGGTCAACAAACTTTTTGTTTGATTCAAAGAAAAAAATTATCAAATTGACACTTTGCAAAATAGCACTCAATAAAACATATTTCATAATGAAATAATTAAATATTTCTTCATATTCAATAAAAAAAATATTTGAATCGAAGCAAAGACAGTATTTTAACAACTCTTGTCCATTTTTAAATAGCTCGTAATTCTCATTTGTTTTACAGTTTTATTTATTTAGTTTTGCCAGTCTTTGGAAAAGGTTTCCTGATGATCTGTCCTAAGCAACCAGTGAAATGCATAATAAATTTTAGTGTTTTTATAAAAATATAAAAATTTAAAATTTATGACATCATCATTAATAAATAAAAAAATAAAGATTCGATTAACATTTTGTTTGATTTATTCAAAATTTTCAACAATTTATTTTAACAAATCAAGTAAACATTTTGTGAAAAAAATTATTTTGGGCAACAACTTTTTTTATTGACTCAATAAACTTGGTTGTTGACTAAAAATTTAACAATTATACATACAATACCGCAAAAATCGTCATCGCAGAAAATTCAAATATTTTTGTAATCAAATATGCGATTTTCGTATTCAAATATGAAAATTATTTTTTTCTGTGCACATAAAAATGTATGGTCGAATTTTGACCATTAGGCGAACACTAGTTTATATAATTGGTTTTTCCTTAATTTTTGCATATACATATATAAAAGTTTACAGTTTGGAATAACATTTGTCTTCAAAGAAAACTTGCTTTGGCTTACAATTGTGGAGTGAAAAGTAAATGTAGATGGCGAAATTAAAGCAACAGAAAGTTCATCTGTTTACCAGAATCTTAAGCAATTTATTTTTATTTGCTGAACATGTATAAAAAATATGCTTCGAAAACGTGAAATATGTGTGCAATAAAAATGCAGCAATAGCTTTAATATTCAAATAATTGACCGACAAATAAATAGCTCTGAAACGGATCAACTATGCAATTGAATATTTACGGTTTTCCTGATCATAAGTTTGTTTGTATGCTTACGCTTTTGTTAGTAGGATATGAGGGGACATCTCAAAAATTTTAGACAAATCACATGGTTTTTTTTTTATTACTATCTCTTTGGATTTAGCTAAAACATGTAAAAATTCCCTATGTCAACTTTTCTTCAAACATCAAAGTCAAGGTATCTTGTAAATAAGTACGTTTAATTACCTCAACAAGGTATTTACACGAATTCGCTTAATTACCTCAATGAGGTAGTAAAACGTATTCTTAAAATCACCTTAACGAGGTAGTTAAGCGTATTCGTTTAAATGCTTACCCCGCATAATTACCCAAAAATATTTACATTTTTGGCGAGGTAATTATCCGTGGAATACGTACTTAAATTTCATTTTTATTTTTGTTCAAAGAGTAATATCTGCTAGTTTCAATGTTCGAATCGATGAAATTTTAACTTGTAAAAACTGCTTTCAAACATATAAGAGCGAATATTTGAAAATAATAAAAACAATTAACATATGTAGGATTTAGACGTTGTTGTAAATTATTTTTCTTTTTTTAATTTGTTATTACTCCTAGAGTTTACGAAAAAACACGGTTTTTCGCTGACCTGTAAAATTTTTCAGATAGCACTTTTTGTATATAAGACCTCGATATATTAAAATAGTAACTAACAATAGCTAATGACATCTTATTCTGATTGTTTGGTTTACCCAATAAAAAATTGAGCTTCAAACGAAGCAGGTTTATAAGGGAGAAATGTAAGAGTTTCGCTTACCAACTCGCTTACGGAAGGCATATATGGTTAGTATAGTTAGCAATACATTTTTGACACAAAAATCGCTTAATCCAACGCATATAAAAATTGGTTAACGTAGCGTTCAGCTTTACAATCTGAATGTTTTTTACAGTTATTTTTTAGTATTCTCCCTTACAAACTTTCTTCGTAGTAAGGGAATGACGTAGCACTTGAAATGTTACTTTTTCTTTTTTAAAACTTGTTAAGAGTTTCTTCACTTACTTAACTGCATCTCTGTATGTCTTATTACGTAGCGCATAATTGTGCGCTTATTTTTATAAATGTATCATAACCCTGCAAATAATAGGACTAGTCCAAACACGCGTGTAAAATGTAGCCCACAAGGGACTAACACTAGTCCAAAAGTAACCCAAACGTATGGAAAAAACATGGTCTATTTAACATTACGATGCCCTAGGACAGGACCATATAACCCAGCTTTGGAAAAGGAGTAGTCTTAAAACTACTCAATGGTATACACAAGAGGATTAGTTTTGAAGTCGTTTAAAAACGAAAGCATGTCGTTAAAAAACGAAGACATGTCGTCTCACTACAAACACTTTTACACAATGACATGGTCCATGCTTGCATTATATTGGATCAGTCCATGGAGAAGTCCATTTTATCAAAATGGATCAGATGGTCCAATATTTTTTGCAGGGAAGTGCTTCGTAAAATGATAAAATTTTTTATTGGGTATGTTCTGCCAATGCCGGACGAAAATTCTCCTATTCACGGTTCCCGTTCACAAAAGTAGGTGTATAGCTACGGTGACCATATTTTTCAAACGAAAAAAAAAGGAAATTTCGAAATGTGGTAAAAATGATAAATAGTATCAAGGTTATTGTATTGGTAATATGTTACATAGCGTTTACATTTGCCAGTACTGGCAAGACAATAGCAGCACATGCAAATTTTTTTACATGCACACTTTTCCAACTGTCTTGTCTAGTGTCTAGCCAATTTTGCAGACAGTAAAATTGGACGGTGATTTGACATTTGCTAACAGCAATTTGAAGTTTTGTTCAAAAAGAAAAAAAGAAAAAAAATCAAGAAGTAAGAAAAAAAAAACATATTTTGCTTTGATTATTTATGTTTTAGTTAAGTGTTATATTTGTTCACATAATAATGTTATTTTAAGTTATTTTTAAATTTGTTTAGTTCATATAAAACACGTTTAGATGGACTTGCACTGCAACATTTACGTTTGTGCATATTTTTAAAAGTGAACTGTCTTAACTACTGTCTGGACGCCTACGTCACAAAGACAGTTAGTAGTGTTTTTGGCAACTAATATGTATTTTATTACTGTCTTGCTAGTACTGTCAAATGAATTAATAGAATATGATATTAGCAAGTAGAACTACTATTAATACATATACTTATTTTATTGTCTATGAAAAAATCAATAAAATTACCTAGAAATTCATAAAAAATGAAAAAATTATGTAAAAGTCTTTTAAACAAAAAAATGTAATAATTGATATAGTTCTGTAGAAGTATTTTTTTTTCAAATAGAACTGTTTTTACATAAAACTTATTTAAATTCAGCACAGTCTGTTTTAAATTTGCACTTTATTATTAAAAGTGATTCTTAAGTAACCACAATCCAGCACAGCGATCATCAAAATAATGTTTGCAATATTATAGGGCTCCGTTGTTCTTTCAATGGAACGAACAATTCATAATCATAATCTAACAAAAGCACAATTCCTTAAAATCTACTGTCCTTTATTTTGAAAAAAATCTTAAAGGACATCGAATCAAAAAAAAAGGACTGTCCTCTTAAAAAAGACGGATAGTCACCGTATGTATAGCGCTCTTCTGATCTGATAATTGCTGCATTATCGCTTTTCCTTAAGCGAATATGGCCGCGACCTTTAAAATATTTCAAGCTAGTGCTTTTGGGTGCAAGTTAAGGCTTTTAAGATATTCTTTTAAATATTGTGTGAGCATAGTTTATAATGTTGCGGATTCGAAGAATTTTGTTTTGACGCCTTTGGATTTTTTTTTTTATATTGATACATGGTCGGAGGCAAACATAATATGGTTGTGGCTTCTTGATGGCTGACTATTTTAGCCATAATATGGTTGTCGGTGACAATTATATGGTTAAATTAAACATAGTATGTTTAAAATTTTCATGATATTGAAGCATGGGAACACATACTAAATTTCCCATTATCATAAAATTCGGCAAAGCCGATTGATTGTATTCAGAAAAATCCTATAAGTCTATTAAAACTTAATTGACTGTTGTTAGCAATGTCGGTGTTTTCGCTGACATTCGATCAGATTTTTATTGGACAATTTTGTAAATACTCGCATGAAGTAACAGACAGGTTAATAAAATTTTTTATCTTATAACAATCTGGCGTTTTGTAAATTTATTTGGAATTTTTTAAAATTTCTGTAGAATTTTTACCGAAATGATTTCAACTCCCTTTACAATTTTCGAAACGTTTTCGGTTAAAAATTGGATGCAAAATCAGCATTTTGTCCAGACTGTCGGTACGACTACTTACAATAATCGTAAAAAATGTTTACGGGGCATAATAACACTCACATACTAAAACTAACGTTTTCTTTGCCACATTTACTTACTGTACAAATGTTGGTAAGATTCGTTTTCTTTGCCACATTTACTTACTGTACAAATGTTGGTAAGATTCATTTTAAACCTAATTTGCATTTAAATGGTTTTTACTAGGGCTATTTCCCGTGTAAATGGCATTTGATGGTCTTGTGAGAAGAGTGTGTTCGTGTGTTTAAGTGAGTTTGCATATATGAACGTGTGAATGAGGGTGTTTGTACGTTGTATAGTTATAAAATGTGCTGCATACTTTTGTTGGTATGATGCAGCAGTAGGTATAACGTTTAGTTCTATGTAGTTCTTGGCTATTTAAATTTGTATGAACTTTAACTGTCTGCATGTTGAAAGGATTTTTATTTTATTAAATTTTTATTTTGTATGCATTATTATTAGGGTTTTTTCCCGGGATTTCCCGTCCCGGGAATTCCCGGGAATTTCCGTTATTTTATTTCCCGTTTTCCCGGGATTTTTCTTGCGGGATCCCGGGAAATAAAAAATTTCTCATAATTTCAGAAAATAGCTATTTATACTTTGAAATTTAGTTTTCTATTCTCTAAAAATTAGCATCTGTGGATGGGTTGTGGATTAGATCAATTACAAGAAGTGAGTACATGTATTTAAATCAATGTCTCCTGATGCAATAAATCTACTAAAAGCAGAATGGGCAGTGCAGCAGTTGAAAATTATTACATTTAGTGAAGTGAAGAGTTAATAAAGTACATTAATTCAAAATAAGATGCAGGCAGTAAAGTTTCATTGTCCATGAACAAGTCTTAAAAATAAGAGATGCCTAAACATATCGCTCCTTTATTGCAACATAGTCATATCTACAAAAACAAACGATCTTGGCAAAATGCGATTAAAGTTTTAAAAATGTACCGATTTAAAGATATATTTTGCTATAACTTCGGTTCAGTTTGAGATATAATACGAGAAAGTATGAAGGAAAACTTTGCTAAAGTTACTTAAAATTTTGAGATATGACTATGATGCAATGAAGGAGCGATATGTTTATTAGTTGATAAACACAAATTTTCAATTTAAATTTGTGTTGGTTTATATACCCGGGAAGTGCGGGCAAACCGAAATAAAATAACATTTTAGTAACTCGTGTAAGATACTACAACATACCACTTGAAAAACACATTGTCCTAAAGATTACAAATGGACCTATTGAAATGAAAAGGTTTGGAAGAAGCAGTCCGGTTGATGCTATTTTTGCATCAAACTTGACATACATTTGGCTGATATAGACGTTGTTTATAAAAAAGAAAAAATTTCGTGTGATTGTGAATCCGAAGCATGCTACAACGGTGCACTTTTAACTATTTGTCTAACCTCGGTAAAAAATAAACGAAATTTTTCGGAAACATGATAATTAGTAAATAAAATCAGGAATATACTTTTTGACGACTTACAAAGCGCTTTGAGTGTATCAGAAAGTTATTTCCTAAGCCATTAAAAAATGTTATATATTTCTTTAAAGTATTTTATCTATTTTATTAATTAACTTTTTGATTTCATATCTTGAGTACCTCAATTTTTATTTTGTTTTTATTATTGTTTTATGAATTAACTAGAGCATAATAATACCGAATAAAAGCATAATAATAGGGAATAAAGGCGTGAGGTAATAATAATTCAAGTTCCTATTTCAATCTTTAGTTAATTTTTTAGTATTGAACCATTTCATTTACTTTCTTTGTAAACAAGTTCCCTTACGTATTTCTATAAAAGTTTTTTTTCATTAATTAATACCAAAATTTACTTTGTATTATTTATATGGAGCGGGATCCCGGGATCCCGGGAAATTTAAAAAAATTTCCCGCTTTCCCGGGAATCGAAAAAGTCCGGGAAAAAAAAACTCTAATTATTATGTATGTATGCATTATTAAAGATGACTATGAATTAAATATTATTATTGGCAATTTTAACCCTTTTATTTTATTTGAATTGCAAATTTCAATTTATCCAACAGGATTGGAATCAAAAATATTTTTTAAGTTCATAACTATGTTTGTAGATACACTTACAAACATATATGAAGGATATTTGCAAACGAAACCATAATACATTGCGCGTCATCAGGTTGGCACTCCCCTTTGCACTCATATATTTTCTCTTGTTGTTGTTATTTTTAAGATATTAATACGTTTTGGTATTCGATTCCACTCGTCACTGTATGCACTAAATCTGATAAAGAAAGCATGTGCCGGACATTTACCGTTACCTTTTTTATACCCTCCACCACAATTAGTTGTGAAGAGGGTATACTAAGTTTGTCATTCCGTGTGAAACTTTTTTATTATTCATCTCAGACCCAAAAAAATATATATATTCTGGTTCCTTTACTAATTCTAAGTCGATTTAGCCATTAACGTCTGTCTGTCCGTCTGTTGAAAACACGCTCAATTTCGAAAAACTCAAAAGAAATAAACAAACTTGGTGTCAAATTGCTTGTAGTTATCCTAAGCAGTTTGGTTTTGAAATCCTGCATAATCGGTTCAGTAGGATCAGAGCTATAACTCAAAATGTGGAACAACCCCACCTTAAAAAATTGATAATTTTGCTTCAAAAACTAACATAAATATTGAAACAATGCACGGAATAATACAAGATTTTGCGACGAATCGTTTTATTCGACTGGAAATGACACTGTTAAATTTCGGGAAGATCGGTCCATAATTTACCTAAAATCCCTACTCCCAGAAAACAGTTTAGTACGCCTAAAACCGTAATTAATAACGCTATCATAACAAAATTTGGCACGTCATAGTTTTTTAGGACTAGAAATGACGCTGTAAAATTTCATGAATTTCAGAAATTCACTGTAAACGCTCAAACTAATTTTACCGCTAGCATGAAATATATTGAAATTTGAATAGTTTTTACTTTAAAAAAAATATTTTAATCGACAAAAATCAAACTACATAACAAAATAAATACGAAAAAACATTATTTTTTGGTAGTTTGTTTGTTGAAAAACAAACATAAATTCCAAAAAATAAATTTATTCCTAAAATAACTATATTTTTATTAAATTTTAACAGTGCGGAAAACGAATTTAATAACCAACAATCAGTTAGTGTAATAGTTTTATGAGTGTATAAATTCCCCTCCTGAAAATTATTTAAGTTCGGCTTAAACTGTTTCGAATCATGATATTTGGCTCAAGCTAATTAAAATTGCAAAAAAGCATAAAAATTTCTGATTGTCGGCCAATAATTTAATATAGGTCTAAGCCGCAAACAATTTTAATGCTGATGTCTGTTTTTATAAAGATAAATTAATAATAAATAGACATCATCCCGTCTGAAATATTCGAACTGTCGGTGGAGGGTATCAAAGATTTGGCACAGCCGAATATAGCACTCTACCTTGTTTCTATGTTATTTCATTTTTGATGAAAAAGCCACCATAGTTCTTGCGTCATCAAGTTAGCGCCTGCAATTTCTTTTAAGTTTTTATTATACTTTTGTGTATTGACATCGAAGTTATTTTTACCACAATTAGAAACTTTAACTGAGACGATTCTCCAGATAAACAGATATCTATTTATTATTTGTATGAGAAATGTCACTCCCACTAAACCAATTCCGCCCATTATTTTAAAAAAGGTAGTGTGTTGGTAACCCAGCTATGTGCACCCAATGCAGGCAACTTTTCTCTTACAGTTTTTTATAATTAAATAAATCTTTTTCCCCAAATCCCGCCCATTTTTTTGTCGGATGCTGTGTATTTGGAAACTTTCGCTCTTGTCGTTCTCCAGATATACAGAAAAACAACAAGAGATTTATGGATAAAATTAAAGACAGTCGTGTTTTTTGCTCATATCGCAGCTATTTATGGAGCGCACACACGGAAAAGTAACGATTTAGGTAGACAAAAATACTTAACTTATGAAGATTATTTTTTTAAGTAGGGATTTAACATAAATGATAGTTTGTGGCAACTTAAGCATAAATAATGAATTTAGGAAGGAAATGTGTAAATTAGGTTTTACTTTACTTAACTTGCAGAAACTTGCAACGAGAGAGTAAATTTAAAATTAAAAATGAACGCTTTACCAGCAAAAATTAGCAAATAAGGCGTATCGACACTGTTCAGCTGTAAGATAAGATATTATTTCTTGCTAAAGTTAATTGTTTTCAACTATTTGCGCAAAAATATTGTTCTTAAATAAAAAGTGATTTTTTATGAATTAAGTTTTTCAGGCTGGCAGCATTGGTTGGTAACTGTGGAAGTGAAAAGTGTTCAGTATACTCTGCTTTTTTATCATGGAGAAACTCACAAACGAGCAACGACTGCAAATCCTTGAAATTTATTATCAAAATTCGTGCTCAGTGAGAAATGTCCAACGTTTGTTACATCAAAAAATTGTGCTCAGCGATGATGCTCTTTTCTGGCTAATTGGATACGTAAACAAGCAAAACTGCCGCATCTGTGGTAAACAACAACACATGCCGTACTAAAAATTACCGATGCATCCCGAAAAAACGACAGTTTGGTGTGGTTTATGGGCTGGTGGCATCATCGGTCCAGTTTTCTTCAGAGACGACCGTGGAAGAAACGTTACCGTTAACGGCGAACGATATCGAGCGGTGATACGCGACTTTTTTTTGCCCCAACTGGCTGAGTTGGACTTGGTTAATATGTATTTTCAACAAGACGGTGCCACATGCCACACAGCTCGTGAAACAATGGACATTTTGAAGGATGAATTTGGTGAGCAGTTTATCTCTCGAAATGGCCCTGTGAGTTGGCCGCCAAGATCATGCGATTTGACGCCTCTTGACTGTTTCTTGTAGGATTATGTGAAGTCGTTAGTCAATGTGGACAATCCAAACACAATTAAAGCCTTATAGTATAACATAACACGTGTTATTCAGTAATACAGGCCGAAATGTTCGAAAAAGTGGTGCAAAATCGGACCTTACGAATGGACCATTTGAACCGGAGCCGCGGGCAACATTAACATAAAGTTATTTTTAAAAAGTTAATGGTGTGTTTTATTAGATTTTTAAAAAAGCTACGCTTAAAAAAGCACCCATTATAAGAAAAATTAATATTGTGCTATTAAAAAACTTTTAATTTTAAAATCATTTAAATTTTGTTTTGTTTTGTAAACAAAAACATGCTTCGTTATCGATACTCAAGATCCCTTTTAAAAATTTGACTAATTTTATTTCAATGAGAGAAGTGAAGCGCACCGCGTAAAGCTAGTAAGTTTATAAAAATAAAAAATGTTTGTTTGTTGGCTTGTAGAATCCTAAACCACTGAACCGATTTCCTGGAAATGTTTACAGTACAATCACGTGAGCTCCGAAAATAAAATCGGCTACTTATTTTTTCGACAGGGGCAGGGGAAGTGGTACCCTCCATAGGATGTTAATGTTAATTAAAGCATATCTTAAGATCCGCTACACCAATTTTCTTGAACTATTTGCAGTAGAATCTTCTGAGCCCCGAAATTAAAAAAATATAGGGGCAGGGGAAGTGGTGGGCCAATGTTAAATGTCGCATATTTTAAGAACTGTTAAAGTGAGAATGTTCAAACTTAGTTTGAGTAACTCTAATGGTAAACTACACCTTGAAAAATAAAAATAAAGGGGGTAGGCGCAGGGATAGCAATACCCCCATGGGATGTATATATAGCAAATATCGCGTAACTGAAGAACTATTATATCAAGTGTTTTCAAACGTGGTTAAAGCCACTACTATAATAAACTATAAATTTCCAAATAAAAATAAGGTGGGTGGGCGTAGGAGGATAAAAATATTAAATACCGAATATCTAAGATACAAGTTTCCAACCTTTGAAGGAAGGAGAAAGGTGCAGGTGGATCAATAAATAATATATTAATGAAAAAGCTACTACTGAACCGATTTTCCTGAAATTACAGTAATTGTCTGATTACCAAGCGCTTAACATGGGCGCTTAATATTTTTTAACTTTTAAGTGGGCGTGGAACTCCTCTATACAATGACAATAAAGATTTCTACATATTTGAAGTACTGTGACAAGAAAAGTATTCCAATTTTGTAGATATAGCTTACATAATAACACACAACATCTTTTAACAGTAGGTTTAATAGGAAAAGTAGGCATGGCACCACCTATACGAATACATTTGAAATTTCTGTATATCTTTAGAACGGTTACTGTAAAATAAAAAGTTTAGGCAAAAAACCGCCTGGAATCTTCCGAAATTTAGTCTGGGATCACACTACGAAAGTTTTCTTTCAGCAAGTCTACTTTTATTGGTGAGAGGGGAAGATAACATGCTTTTCTTCTCTCCTCTCTCACCCAGACTTACAATAAAAAAAAAAAAATAATAAGAAAGTCACTCAACAGAAACATACAAAAATTTTACATTTAAAAAGAAGTGTGTTCAAATAGCATAAAGTGTCAAGTTGACAATAAATCATTTAAACCTTATCAGCAGTAGCGGTAACAACTACTACATATGTACAAAAACTAAAAATTTAAAATGTACTTGCCAGATAGTTAGGCTTGCCAGACGTACTATTTTCAGCTGTTCGCGTACTTTTTTTCACTATCTGTACTGCTTTCTGCATAACCATTAAAGAAGTACGCAATTGTACTTTTTTTAAGTTTTTGTAATTCATTTTGTACTTTTTTTGCACAAAAATAAAACACGTTTGCTGCATATATATAGAGTACAACAAATTTTCGACGTCAACTAAAAAGACTGCAAATCTGAAAGTAATGTTTGAATTTTGCGATTTAGAATGGTTTAAAATGATGCGTCATGTACCAACTCGATGAAGCCTTAAGTATAAAGATTTTTAAAAAACTATCCAGCCGTAAAAGCTTACTTGTCGTTCCAAAGCTGTTGTTCTCCTGTTTTGAGCCAAATTTTTTTAAATTAACTGGATGAAGCAAACCTCGGCTTTGTACACAACATAGGAAAAACTATATTATGCATTAAAAAAAAATAGGGGATAATGACAACCTAAAACTAATTGACATATACTAGATAGCAAAGAAACTTTGCGAAAAATCAAAACAACAAAAGAATCAAAAATGAAACTTGCAAATTAGCCACAGCTTTGGTAATGAACAGGAGAATTTCCATTTTAAAAAGAGTGTAAATTAGTTTCTATCGAAAACGAAACTTAATTTCCGAAAACATTTCAGCTCAAACCATAACAAATTTGCAAAAACAATTTTAGCCTTAATTTAAACATTTCAATTACTTTCTATAAATAATTTGTTCGTATAAAAGAAAAACCCCGTAGAAATTAAATAAAAAGTTGATTTTTTCCCAATTTCGAAAATATTCGTATTTTCACTTCCTCATTTAAACAACTGAAATAATTTTTAGTTTATTGTTTTGGAGAAAAGACTGAATTAAATTTTGATTGAAAATTAAGAGAGTGAATTTTTAATTTTTTTAAAAACCGAAAACGGTAATGATGGCAAAAAAACAAACAAAAAGATAAATATTTGTAATATTTTAAATTAATATGTTAAATTAAAATAATGAAATTGGAAACTAGAATAATTAGGCCCGTTTTCACGACTTACCTGTAAAGTTCGATATAGTTAACGCTACCTTTAGCACTAGTGAGGAATAAAGTTACCTTCAACTATTTTTCGTTTTCACAACTTCTGTATAAAATAAACTTAACATTTTTGAAAATGTGGCAATACTAAAGAAAATACCGATTATTATTGCTAAAATAAAAATACGAACTGGCAACTACGTACTTTTTTTACATCTACAAAATATACGTATAATTGGAGTTGCCATATATAAAAAATATGTGAATATAATATGGCAATCTCAAATCTAAACCTTACGACAAAAGTTAACCCTAACTTGGGCACCAATTTTTACTACGAATTCGGGCAGTATTTACATTTGTGAATATGTATGTGTTCTTTTATGTTTTTTGGTTATTTTATATGTAAATTTTATGTATTTTTTTTTTATTATTTTCAATTGTCAGGAAAGACATGAAAAATTAGTCACTGAGTCTGAATCTTAGCCCCATAGGACCTTAAATGTAAAAATTATAGCTATTTTAAAATTTGAATATTTACAAATGTAAATACTGCCCAAGTTAGGGTTAAAGGTAGAACATTCCTCTCTTTAGCTTATCCTTCACTTTTAGGTTAAAGAGAACTTGTGATAATTAAAAACTCATTATCTGTTCGATAACTTCCTACATTTAGCTATCGTTAAGTCGTGAAAACGGGCCTTAAATTGTTAAACTAACACGTAATGTTGAACTGAAATTTACAAAATGAAAATGAACAAAGCTATTTTGTTTTAAACATATAATTTAAAAAAGCTGAATAATTAATTATTAAATACTTAATTATAATTAAATTATATTATATTAATTATATTAAATACTTAATATTAAAAATATCTTATTTTATGTTCTTTATGAATTGCTATTCAATTTATTTAAGTAAATAAAATAAAAAAAATGTATGTGCTTCTTTTTACATTAATGTACTGCCGTTTTTTTTTCTCGATATACTGTTTTTAGGGATTTCATATCTGGCAAGCCTACCAGGAGTCCATCTTTCATATAAAAAAAATAAATTAAAAAGATTTATAAATATGGGGGATTTCATGTCAAGTGACCCAATTTTAAATTCGATGTCTTCCGATTTGGATGAAATGCACCAAGGTTATTGCTTTTGGATAGTAGTTAAGACACAAATTTTCAATCAATCAATCAATTTTCGGTCAAAGAGTTTCTGAGTTAGAGGGGGTCAAAGTTTGACATTTTGGCCATACATGTGTTCTTTCTCATCCATGTTACTTATTACCTAGTGGTGTTAGCAAAATTTGTCCCAAGTAGCTTCGATAGCCATTTGATCAATCTTTTGAAAAAAATTTTTTTTTTAAATTTAAAACTTTTTTTTTATTTTTTTAGCGAGAATGTTTTTTTGCTCAAAAGAAAGCTTATGTCTTTTCCTTTAAGGAAGTTTTGGTTGCTTTTTGGCATGCGAGTGGCTTATGTATAAAATAAATAATATCTAACTCTAGACAAGGGTTTTTAAATTTTTAGCATATGCAGTGTTCTCTCTCATGCATGTAACTTATTACCTATTGGTGTTAGCAAAATTTGTCCCAAGTAGCTTCGATAGCTATTTGATCAATCTTTTGAAACAAAAATTTTAATTTTTTTTTTTTTAAATTTAAAACTTTTTTTTATTTGTTTTAGCGGAATGTTTTTTGCTCAAAAGATAGCTTATGTATTTTCCTTTACGGTAGTTCTGGCCTTTAAGGAAAAAATTCAAAATTTAAAAACCCTTGTCTAGAGTTAGAAATTATTTTTTTTTATACTTTAGCCACTTGCATCCCAAAAAGCGACCAAAAATACCTTAAAGGAAAAGATATAAGCTTTCTTTTGAGCAAAAAAAAAAAAACATTCTTGATAAAAAAAAAAATTTCAAAATTTGACTTCCTCTAACTCAGAAACCTTTTGACCGATCTTTTGAAAATTTGTGCCTAAACTACTGAAATTATTACAGGAATAAAGCGTACTGATATCAGAGGTGCTCACGTAACTGATTAGCAGTCATCAAGTTTTGGGCACTCTCGTAAAAAAATGTGTAACACTCTTGTTTAATTTAAAAGATTTTGTTATTCGTGCCTTATTCCCAGTTTTTATTCTTGATAAAAACACTTGAAATTAATTGTTGATGGGATAAGCTATTCCTATGCGCATTTCACTGGTTGCTAAGGCCAGATCATCAGGAAACTTCATCCATAAAGATTTTAGAAAAACTAAAGATATTAAACCAAATAAAACTGTTAAGCGTATAAGAATCATCAGCAACAGTTCTTCTTTTTACAATATCAAAGTTTAAACAAAAACATCAACAATTACCAGTGAGTTTTTCTCTTCTTACAAATTGTAAGCAACCAGTGAAATGCGCATAGGAATAGCTTATCCCATCAACAATTAATTTCAAGTATTTTTTATCAAGAATAAAAACTGGGAATTAAGCACGAATAACAAAATCTTTTAAATTAAGATTTTGTATTCCCAAAAATTATTTTGATAATACTCTTGTTTAACTATTACTGCCACTTAGTCAGCCCAACACTTAAGAACGTTGAAACATTTTATTATAAGTATTGAAAGACATCAGTATTATCAACTTTTGTCGACCTCAACCGTGAAATACATAACCAAAAAGTACTACGCGAACACATAACCACTTTATAATTTTTACATTCACAAAAAAAATATTTAATTTAGAATCCTTTAGTTAAAAATTCGTATTTGCTCCTTTTTTCAAAAAAAAAAAAAAACTATTTTGTGCAATTGTACCCAGGTTATGTGTTTGCGCAGGTATCGTCTTTGGACGCTTATAGCGAACCGAATTTCATAATTGATTAAACAAATGCCACAAAAGGACTTTAGTTTCCTACACTGAAAGCAAAAGTCATTCCATCCCCTACAAGAAATGCATAACAAAAATTAAAAAAAAAATGTTTTTGCTGTTGTTAAAAGTTTAATCGTTTTTCAATGGAACTACATTTCTACTTTTTTCATTTTTTTATATTATATACAAAGTTTTCAGTTTTTAAAATTATGCCAAAATTAAGGTTTTTTCTTCCCCCTTGTTTTACAAGGGAGGAGTGAAGTGGGTAAGAACTTAAATTTTTTTATTTGTAGCTAACCATTTACAATATATAATTGTTTAAAAAAATTAGTTCTTTGTCTTACCTAAAAAAAGTAAAAATTTATAAAAACGCGTAAAATTTACTGTTCGAAAAATCGAACATTGGGACGATATGGGTTAAAATAATCTGAAAGTAAAATTAGATTGATTCTTACCTAAAACATTTACCCAAGAGGCAGAAGGGGAATATTATGTTTTCTACACGCAAAGAAAAATCATGGTTGATACAATCACAAACGCAAATTATCATTAATGTTCCTGGTTATGATTGTGTCAAACACGTCTTAAGTAACAATTCATGTTCAAAAATAATTTATAGGTCTGTCTGCGTACTTTTCCAGTAGCAAATTCTCAGTAAATTTTTTTGGGAGAGTAAGACCAATTTTACTCTGTCGGCTGAAAATATCTCAAAAAGTACGCAGACAGAATCCAGTGAAATCTTGCAAGAAAACAGCTGATCGGTGTGTAGGCCATTGAAATGACAAAGCAAAATTTAGCATATGTGTAAGCAAAAGTGAAGATAGCGTCGACGAAATAGCGACTTTTGGGAATTTAAAAACCGGGAAACAAAAATACCCAAATAATGGGATTTACCGAATGAAATCAAAAAGTTAGCGTCGAATTTCGGAATTTAAAAGGGGAAGTATAAATATTTAATATTTTTAACAAAAATACAAAAAATAGTTAAAAAAAATTAACTTTTTGGAACAAAATGAGCGATGCGTGCAAAAAATCGTTCGTTCCGTTCCCGAGATTTCTGGGTTCGATTTTTTGCAGAATATATACAGTTTGGCTGAGTTCCAAAACATCAATATACTTTGCAGCACAAGTCAAAAATGTATATTCAAGTTTAATAATGCACATCTTTTGTATTTTGTTCTCATTAACCCTTCTGCACTCCTTGGGTCAATTTGACCCAATTTTGGTTTTCAAACGCAAAATTTGTCTCTTTAAATATAAGATATGGACGTGAAACTTTAATTTATCCATTACAGGGACGAAAATTATAAATTTAAATGAAAATGAGAATAATAAAATTTAAATTTTTCCTCCCCCCTTCACATTTAAAAACACGATTTACACACATTTGGGTCAATATGACCCAACAAGCGATATTGCAAGTTTAATTCCACCTTAAAATTTTTTTCCTATTGAATATAATTGAATTGAGTTCATCTTCATTCAGAATCAGCGATCAATAATTTTTTCAGTCAAAAAGTCAATAGAATCGCTTTTATTTTTAATAATACTTAAATATGAAATGTTGTTTACATTTTATTGTTGGGTCATATTGACCCAAAGGATCATAGGAAGGGCACATATCCAAGGGATGCAGAAGGGTTAAATACTTTTTTGGTGCACATTGGGACAAATAGAATTGTAATAACCTACACGGTTGCATTGTAGCATGCATTTAAAAAAGATAGTTGCTTTGCAACCGACGTTTTGGAACTCAGCCTTTATACCGTAAAGCTTTGTACTGACCATTTTGGATGCATCCAAATATCTCGGGAACTAACCGAACGATTTTTTGCACGCATTGCTTATTTTGTTCCTAAATATGTATTTTTTTTATTTGTGCTAAATATTTTTTGTATTTTTATTAAAAATATTAGTTATTTTTACTTCCCCATTTTAAATTCCCAAATTCGACGCTAACTTTTTTTTACTTTTGGAAATCCCCCTAAATTCCTAAATTCGACGCTAACTTTTTGTTGTTATTCTGCAAAAGACCATAATTTGGGTATTTTGTTTTCCCGGTTTTTATATTCCCAAATTCGACGCTATTTCGTCGACGCTATCTTGGCACACGTAGTAAAAACAGCTGTTCAAACTAGTTGCAAAATCTTGCAAGAGGAAATTTCTCCAGTAACATTTTGTAAGTTCTCTAACTTCCAACTGTCAAAAAATTCTCTTTTTGGCTCTCTCGCTGCAAGAGATTTGGAGTACACAGACAACATTTTGTAATATTTTGCAACATTTTTCACAAAATGATGCAAAATATGTGTACGCAGACAGACCTTATATTTCCTTTTTTATTTCCCAACACCATGCAACATGTCTATTTCAACATGTTGTATGGATCTCAGAATAAAACCTAAAACAAATTTAATTCCAAAAATTTATTTTTTATTTAAAATACAGTGTAGCATATATTAATAATAAAATATAGCACATGAATATTAAAAAATTAAATTAAATACATGCATTTAAGAGACATATAAGAAAATAAAAATAAAGTCAAATACAAAAATATAGTACCTTTTATTTCTATTATGAAATATACTGTATCAATATACTGTTGAGCAAAAATTTCGGGGCTTATGGCAAAATTTTGTGTTAAAATTTCGGTTTCAGTGTTGTTGTTTTGTTTTTTTTTTTTGACTGCAAGAAAGACAATCCAATTGCATATTTATACATTTTTATAATTGTGTATATATAAATAACTTACCAGTTTCAATAAACGTATAATCACTTTTTTATATCCTAAGTTTTGCAAGGCAACGTTTTAATTATTTTGTAATTGATGTTTTCCGATTAAATTACGCTCGCGGACGGAAAATGACGTGGAAGAATTTTTTTTTAAATGCACACTGTTTGCTTTGACAAGAATGTGTTTTTAAACAAACAAAAATTATGGTATTAAACATACCTTTTGTGGCCAACTAATATTATTATTTGAATTGTATAGTTGAAAATATATATATTATAGAAGCAATTATTTCACATAATTAAATATGTTTAGCTAGAGTATCGTTTTATGTGTAAAGAACCATATAATATTATTATAGTGAATTTAAAAATGCTTAGGACAAAAAATAGTTTTTCAAGTTTTATAAGGACTATAATAAATTTATTAGGGTAAACATATAAAGCAAATGTGAATAAAAATTTTCGTAGTGACCATTAATTTATCATGCTTTTTCTCTGCGTGTACTTTAAAATTTAAAGTAAATATTTAACTAAAAATATAAACTAAATAAGAACTTTTGCGGTTGATTTTACTTTTTAAACATGAACATACTGTTCTGTTGTTTTTGTTGTTTCTGCACAAAACAAGTGAATCGTTTTTTACCTACTTGTGTGGTATTGTTGTATTGTCTACAATAAACTTTAAAACACAAGCGTATGCACACATAAATAATGAGATGTTAAGAGATGACACTAATAATGAGACTTTGTAATTTTACTCTCCGAGTTGCACTACCAACGAAAAATTCAATCATTTTTTTACTTGGTTTAAGAATTTTGTACTTATTTTAAGAAATTCCGGGATTGATTTTCGAAAGTTTAAATACTCTATTAGTATTGGTTTTGCGGCTACAAACGTTTAAAGCCATCAGTGGGCACATTTGTACCCGGCTATGCATTCTACGGTTAATTACTTTTGCCGTTTGTGGACCGATCTGGCTGAATTTCATTAGCAAACTTTAACGAAGTATATGTGACATATATATGTATGTAGCAATATAGTCTTCAATCGATACTATGTTTTTCGGAAAACCCATTTCATGTCAACAACAACCCAGAATATATATACTTTATAGGGTCTAACATCAATATTGTAGAAATTTCGAACGTAATGACGGAATGGCCCTTTCCATCTGTGGTTAAGGATATAAAGATCACCCTTCGGTTCAAATCTTATACAAATCTGAACTTTATAGTAATTTTAAAAAAGTTTAAGTAAATTTTTTTAAAAATTTTTTTTGGCTTTAAAAAGCATACATAAATAATTTAGCAAAGTGTTGGCTATTTAATGGCACATTTTTCTTTGTGAAATTCAATCTTTTAAAATTAGACTGTCTGCCAGCAAATTTTATGGACAGCCCCATGTGCTTTGCACCAAACAGTTATAAAATGTGTGTAACTTTTGCTGCTCAATTCATGAAAACCACTTGCATTTTGGGTCAAAAGTAACTCAATTCATTTTAGCTGGCGAGTTACAATACAAATGCTGGCTTTCACTCTCAGCTTTGACCAGCATTATGATGATAAATTCCTGTCCTTGAAATGACTTGAAATTATTGCACTAAGCATTTGCTTGTCACCCATGTTTAAAGACAAACCTTTATAGGTAGTTTGTGTCCATTTTAGACTCTGCAGGAGAGATACCGTTACTTAAACGTGTTGGCTACAGCGGAACCTTTTTTCTTTATTTTTAGAAATTTTAGAATCATGCAGAGTTTTTGTAACGGCTCATAAAACTGCAATAATAACAGAATACCATTTTATCCACCTGGTCATTTTCATTTATTCTCTTATACGGACGTGCATTTACAGCCTTTCATCTGTGGATTCTCCTAAACAACAAGCCAACTCTTTGGCAAATTGAGAAGCAGTCAAGTGAATATTTCAAGCAATAATTTGAAGTCACGTCTATCATTAAAAATGAGATTTTTTCTTTATAACGAGTTTGGTCCAGATACTGTTATTGGTGATGTTGATGTCGTTCCAGCTTCCTGCTGCTTATGACCAAAACTTTTACTAGTTGTCGTGTGGCCCGATGATTGAATGACTTTTCGATCACTTGCGTATCTGTATGTGTGTGTGTGTGCACGAGTGTTCATACTCACGTATTAAATTGCATTGAAAGTGCCCGTAAAAAGCCAACGACAACAGGAACATTTAAATAGAAAAAAAACATACAAAAAATCCACCTTCATTGGTTGTATGCAATTACATTGATTAAATTGGCAAACTTGGCTAAATGAATATGTATTGATAAATAGTAGTAAACGTCAAATATAATACGGGTATACTCGATGTAACGTTCATATTTGTTTTAACTTCAGAAGGAGGGTTGTATGAGAAACTTTTTTTGTATGTTTACTAGCATAAGCCGCATTTTTTTAAACATATCTTGTGTAGTGATAGCGTAGTAATTTCGACAAAATTTCTACTATAGTCCTTTTCCAGATATTTAGGCAATTAATTTGTCCTTGTAGTAAAGGTTCCACGCTCACTTTTCCAGTTTAGCCCGCTTCTTGAAAGATGTTTTTTTTATTAATTTTTATATCAAAGCGTATTGAATCAGTAACGCAGGACGTTTTCGGACAAAGTAATTTTTTCTGATAAAGTGTTATATCAGCTATTTTAAACGGATTCTCTTAATATATTTGCTATTTCAGTTAAAGCTTAGCAGCGTAAATACAGAAAGAATCTTGTTTAAAAAACGTTTTTAAGTCTCTATAGAGATACAAAAAAGAGTATACCCGAGTAACTTTGACACTTATGGAACCTCAATAAAGACTTATATTGTTCCAAAGAGAAGTTGCAGAGAAATTACGACTTTTACATCAGCTTTTCTAGCTCCACATATTTTTAAAATGTTCTTACTTGCTTGTACTTCTACAATCTATGGCATTTTGATAAAACATCTTAAGTTGAGATAAGATAACAAAATAGTTTTTAAAAAAACTCGGTAAAAACAACATTTTTATCAAATAATAAAATAAACCAAAATAAAAAAAAAATCGTTTACAATACAAAATTTTAAAAGCGTAACCAAAAATGTTTTTGAATGAAAATTCGTATTGTTACGAAAGTAACTTTAGTTAAGAATTAGTTGTATTTATTAGTTATCTTGTATTTATTAGTTGTCTTGTATTCATAAGTAATTTTACTAGTTTACATTGTTATTAAAAATTGTTATAATTTGGTACACTTCAATCTCAATGTGCAGAAAGCCCTCGAAATGACCGTTAAAAAAAGCTTCAGTATAAGAGGTAAAATTATGTAAACATAAGTGCCGCCATAAATCAAATAGACGAAAAGAGTGGTGAATAGTAAAGCCTCGAACCTTCGAAAAACATTTCGATTGTTCTAGACAACCAAATTGCAGTATAAATACTAGCGGCGACTAGCATAATAAGATCATTCTAAGTTCAGACTTTGTCAATAACGTATAACGTGGAGAAGATTATAGTGAGTTGTGAATAAAAGCTATAAATTACGGTTGTTAAAGTTACTTGGTACTAAATAAAGTTGTGTAAATTGTAAACAGTGTTTGAAGCGTTGCGTTTTATTTATTTTATTAAAGTTGCAATAAAGAACTCGAAACGGTTTATTATAAAGGAAATAAACCAAAACGTTATTGAAAGGCAGTAACGTAACAGTATGATTAACAACTTTTTCCAGCTTTTTAAATACGACTTAAGATGTTTTGTCAAATTGCCAAAGATTTGATGTTATTATAATTTGCTTCCGAAACAACTTGTTATAAAATAAAAATACAAATTAGGTAGCTGTTTTCAATGCTTTAAAATACAATGTTTATTTTTAATACATTTGTGGCAACCCACAAATCCTACGTACAAATACATTTCTGCATACGCGTACGAGAATTAACATCGCGCTGCTCATGAAATGACATAAAAAAACGTATGAATCTGTTCTAGAACATTATTTTCACATCCGTCTCCATCTGTGCATCTGAACATTTAATATCATTCGAATTCAAATAATTTTAAGTTAGTATGAAAATGTTCTTAAATTTTAAATAATAAATATTTAATTTGTATTGGGAACCTGTTTTATTTCCACCGATAAACACCCAAATTGGGGACCCCGACGTCCAAAAAGCAATTTCGCACACTTTACCAAGATGCCACGCAATCCACGGCGCCTTGCACTTTTTCGAGACATTAACTACGATTTTATATACATCGACGATATCCAAGTAGCATTGGAATCCGAAGAACAACATTTGCGCACCGTTTTTGACCGGCTTCGCAAACACGCCTTAACGGTTAATTTCTAAAAATTGTTGCAGGGTCAAATAACAGGCAACACAAAAAAAACGACAATTCTATGATAGAGTGGAGCGAACGAACACTTTCAGCTTTTTAAGCATGCAAGGACGCTGCTTTGCCATTTCGCGAGTGACGCACCACTTTCCCTTACTGTAGACGCATCGACGGAGGCTGTAGGTGCTGTAGTGCATCAGATTGTTGAGGGCAAAAGTCAACCGTTGGGTTTCTACCCAAAAAAACTCACACCAAAAACATCCACCGAGCTACTTGCTATTTATCAGGGTGTCCAGCATTTTCAGAACTTATTAGAAGGGAGAGTATTTACCATTTTTACCGACCACAACCCACTTGTGTTTGCCTTTGGACAAAAGCGGGACAAAAAATCCGCAAACTCAATTACATAAGCTAGTTTTCCACCGACGTACGCCACATAGAAGGAACAAGCAACAACACGGCCGATTTTCTCTCCCGAATCAGTAGCATTGAGAGAGACGTTAATTTTGAAGCGTTGGCATAGGAGTAGACATACGATTCACAGCTAAAAGCATTTTTAAGCCCCGATAAGGATTACTCGCTATTGTTAAAAAAACTGTCTGTTCTAGATTCTGATCGGTCAATAAATTGCGATACAAGCAGAAAATTGGTCAGACCTTTTCTGCCCGTGTCACTAAGACAACAGATATGTACTTAGGAAACTACACAGTCCATCGCACAATGGGGTAAGAGCAACCTATAAACTAGTGTCTAAGCGTTTTGTATGGCCATCGATGTCGAAAGATGTATCGAACTTCGTCCGGTCCTGTTTGAGCTGCCAAAGAAATAAGGTTTGTAGACACAATAAGTCTCCCGTAGGTGATTTTGGACCAACCGATCAACGCTTTAATCACATCCACATTGACATCATTGGTGCTTTTTCGCCGGCCAGAGGGTATCGTTATTGCCTGACTTGCATCGATCGATTTTTGCGATCGCCAGTGGCGATTCCAATACCGGATATAACAACCGAAACAATCGCATTCGCTTTAATCAACGGATCGATCTCAACTTATGGCGTTCCAATGAGTGACTTAGGCCGCCAGTTTAAATCGCAACTTTTTACAGAGCTAATGCAGATTCTGGGCGTACACCACCTAAAGACGACAGCCTATCACCCGCAAGCAAATGACATGGTCGAGAGGTGCCATCGCACTGTAAAAACCGCTATAAAGTGTCACGCCACAGAAGACTGGTGTTTTGTATTGCCTATAGTTTTACTAGGACTTCGGGCAACAGTTAAATAAGACAGCAAAACCAGCCCAACCGAAATGGTTTTTGGAAGCCCCTTAGGTATTTCCGGTAAATTTTTTCACGAGGATAGAATCAATCTAATTTCACTTCCGGATTATTTGAAGTACAAGACGAGAACCAACCATCTTTGAAATTATTGAATCAAGTACATTTTGAGATTAATTTTATCTCACTTTCAATTAAGTCAATCCTGTTTTCGGATTTTTTTAAGTACGAATTCGTGATTAAGTAAAGATAAGTTAAGTATTTCGCACTTGAATCAAGCGTTCTGTTTAAGGAAATCCTTACTTACTTCCTTCAATAGTACACCGTTTCGGCATGATTTAAGTACGGATGGATGGATTTGTTTTTTCAGTGTAGGTCATGTTGTTCATATATAGCAACATTAAAAAAGCTGCCTAATTTTTAAAGGAGCTTATAGCCTCATTCTTGCCTTTAATAGATCCATACATTTTTGTGGAGCAGACTATTAGTTTAAAAGATATGATTTTTTGCCGCTAAATTGGCGTCATTTAACAATGTGCGATGTAGTAAAACAGCCTGGGAGGAATCGGATTCTCAAATCCTAGGCTTATAGAGTAGATCACCAATAACTAGCCTACCCGGAAACTTTACATTTTTTAATAGTAACGGTTTTAATTCTTCTTCTTTAAATTTGAAGCGGGGAATTGCTACAGTTCTTTTTAAAAAAAAGGGAATGCTTTGATACAAAATTTAAAACTAGATAAAATATTAATGTTTCCGACCATTTTTCAGATCAAGTACCATTTCGAAGGCAGGAAAAAATTGTCATATTTAGATAGAGCTTCAAAATTTGTATTGGTAGTCATTCGGCTATTTGTGATTCAATTCTGTTTAGAGAATAATGTAAGAATGCAATCTTTTTTATCAACCGCCATGAAAGATGTGAGCAAGTGTAAAAGGACTATAAGGTCAGGATCTCATGGCAGAAGTCAAATCAATGTTATAATAACGTAAAAGTAATAATTAAGTGTCACTTTCCACACAAAGTTACAATATTTACGTATTTTTAATTGAATATATTTGTTTTCTTTATTTGCAAACAGAGAGTATATGTAGTTTAATAGGTCCCTAAAGCCGCCCATACACTTGCAATATTATTGTATATGATATTCGCCATATTATTTCCATTTTGTCCTATATTATGTAATAAGTCACACAATGATTTCATGCATTCAAAAAAAAGTGAACATAAACTATAGGAATAACATAAACAGCATTGTACAATGTTGCCAACACAATTCACTTTCTTTTCGTTGTGCAATAAAAATCAAAAGTCTTTTGATTGTTGCCAATATATTGTGCCACCTTCGAATATCACATACACATTGGCGATATAATTGTACAATACGTAAAATTGAACAATTTTATTGCAAGTTATGCGCCACTTTAGTCTTGATTTAGATTGCTCATTTTGTGTAAAATTTAACCATTGCATTTTTATAGCAACCAATAATTGGCCGAAAACTTTTAATACGACTTTCATACTTAAATACACAAACATGCACATTGATTTGTGTTTATACAAGTCCATGTAATTTGTTGTACAAGGGCTTGTATTCAATATGTGTAAACCGGATTTATATGGGTGTGCTTCAATTGGGTTTATTGCACTCACTCATTCTTTTGTTTTTTATTTTCCGCACTTATGAATGTATGTATGCATGAGTAGCTGGATGATGATGATGGTGCACTCCAGTACCCATGCACAAGTATTTCACAATACAAAAAATACATGGTCTATTGGTCTTTATTGCCATTCCATGTCATTTATATTGTCACAAAATAGTCATTTGTTTCCTTTGTTGTTCTATTTCTGATGATGTTATGTTTTGCCTTTTTTTCCTCATTCATTTCCTTGTAAAAAGTTTCTGACATTTATTTAACCACATTTTGTTATTCAATATTATTGATATTTTTCTGAAAATAACTGCAATATTTATGTCATAGAAAACGTATTAAATGTATAGCTCAACTAGCGATGTGGCTTAAGTTTTGTATATTTTAAAAACATTGTAAATAATAATTTCGTAATAAGTAGTTTGGACTAATTTCATCCAAGCTTAAAATAAAGCATTGTTGTAACATTAGTTGTCACTAAACATGTTTTTGTTTCGACTTTTTAAATTTTAAATAAATTATTAAGCAAATAATCAGGCTTTAAAGTTAAACAGTGCAAAATTAAATGTTTAACTTTATAGTTCAAATTTTTGATTATTGTAACTCATTGTTTTATTGTCCTGATGATGCATACCGATGGTATATATATATAAAATAATAGATTATAACACAGACCTCGAGCCTGATTATTTACTTAATTTATTATGCGCCCCATACACGTTTCAATTCAATTGTAAACTGAGTCTTTCAACTGAATTGATGCTTGGCCACACACTTTATCAACTGAATTGAAAGATTTTAAATTAAATTAAAAATTTAATAAAATAAAAGACAGTTTTTAAAATACTCAACTTTTTTTTGCAAAAGAAAACTACAAACATTAATTTTGACAACAGACTCGAGCACACACAGTACAGTCGAATTGAAAGACTTAGGCTAAAAAATCAGAGGAAGTTAAACTCTCTTTCTGGCTTAAAATGTGTTTGAACCAACAAATCTATAAATCATTAAACATATAAACCATCTTTAAACCGACCGAAAATGGAATACAACTCCCATATCTGGGCAGGTGCTTCAAGGTCTGTCTTGAAGCTTCTGGATCGGGAGCAAAGGAGTGCGTTGAAGCTCATCAATGACAGTAGGGAGTCCAGCTCTATTGACTCTTTGGAGCATCGTCGGAATATGTGTTGTGCGGCATTGTTCTATCGATATTACCACGGAAGATGTTCAGCTGAGATGGGAGAACTCATCCCTGAGACGCGGGTGCATGCCCGTAGTACTCGCCTCTCCAGCATATCATATCCGTTTGTTGTCGACTGTCCAATGTATCGCACAACGCATTAAAGAGAAAATTCGGTGCTTGGTCGAACTAGCCGTATGTGGAACAGAGAACGGCTTTGTGCGATTGCAAAAAATTCGCATTAAATTAACAGCATCAAATACACTCATTTGTGTTCATGCAATCTAACTTTCTCAGCCACACACATCGGTGTTGTTTTAAAATTCATTCAAGTCATGCACAGCACAGCGTATTGGCTTTGCCATTCATACTATGTTTAGCTTTGTTCGCCAATTACTGCTTTGGTAAAAAACATATGGGTTAATTCCAAACACAATGCTTTTTTTTCGTCTCAAGCTTTTTATTTCTTTCATGTAAAAGAAAATAAAAAAACAAAAACGGCAAGTAAGCTCTAAAATAATTAGCAACAAACAAAAGTAGTTGTTATTATTGTAAAACTTTCTGCTAAATTGTGCAAATGGTGCTTTAACTGTATATCATGCCTATTACATACAAATATACCTGTCTCCACACATGTTATTCATTAAGCAACATGGAAAAAGAGTTGAAAACAATAGAACAATAATAAAAAATTCAACTGTTTTTCAATGATTGTATTTATTTTTATTGCTTTTTCCTGGTTTTACCTGAAAAATGTTATCAATGTCATTTTGACGTTCTAATTTTACTTTGTCTCTGCGTTTTTCCCGTAATGTCACATTTTTTTTAATTAAGTCATAATCATTACTTGAGCTGTTTCGTTTGCTTTATGTGCATCGCTATTAAAAAGTGCAAGAAGTGATAAATTGATTAAGATAAAAAATAAAATAATAAAATCAATTATTTGCTGTTTTCAAGTGAATTTATAATCGCACGATGGTAAGTACAGCTAAAAATTTCCGTTCTGTCACACAGTTATTTAATAAAAAATCGTAAAAAATAAAATAAATAAAAATGTATATTAATATATTACGAAGTTTTGATAACTTTTTCTTGTTTTTATTTTCCGTGAAATAACTTTTTAGAAGAAAAAAACAAAAAAAATATCACAAATTTCTTTACTGTCACTTTTAAGTAAAAAGGTTTTTTTTATTTTAAAAGCTTATTTCTCGAAAATTCTGATTGATTTCAATACTGTAGTTCTTTTGATGTAAAGATAATTTGTTATATTACTTTTTTCAATTTTTTATCAATTTTTTATGAAATATTCACAGATTCCGATGAATAGATTTGTTCATGAATTTTTTGTTAATATAATTGGATTACTTTTATTTTTTGTTTCGTTTTTATAAAAAAGAAAAAACAAACAGTAACCAAAAACAAAATAATGAATAAATGTTTAAGTTTTCGTTACACTTGAAATTTAAATTGGATTTTCTTTACTGTCACAAAAAATTCCGTACTGTCACTTTTTATTTTTTCAAGTTTCCAGCAAAATACAACAATTTCTTCCAAATTGTTTGAAGCAAATTTGTTACTTTAAATGTAAGCTGCACAAAAACAAATTTTTGGTAAAAAATTACTTTTTTTTAATTCTTGAATTATAAAAGGAAAAAAAAAGTAATTGGAATCTCTTCCAAAAATAACTTTTTGCTATTACTAACCCGTTTTTTTTAAGAAAAACATCCAAAGCTGGTAAATAATAAGTGAACGAATGCGATAGTAGGCTTTGTTCTAACATTTTTGCATTAATTTCTTAGTTTTGTAAATTTTTGTAAAAAGTGACATTCCGGAAAATATTTCACCAAAATGCAATAACAAAGCAAAACAAATTTTTTTTAAAGAAACTAAAAGTCATTTCGCAATCTGCACAAATCTTAATGCAAGTAAACAATTTCAGAGAATGAATTCCTCAACCTTAAAAAAAAAAAAAAAAAAAAATGCTCATGTACACTACTTTTGGAATTAACCCATATACAAAAAAAAAAAATACACAAAAATCATTGCTCTGATGACTATTCAGCAGCTGAAACAATTTCCATAGAAACAGAAGACATTTTTATTTTTTATAATTTCATTATTCTTTATTAATTTGAGCTTAAGGTCACTTTTATTATAAATAGTTCGTTTATTTATCGATATTTCGATTTCCTTTGGAAATCTTCTTCAGGATATTATATTTTTAAAAAATTAACAAAAAATTGTGTTTGACAATTAATTAAAATTAAAATTAAATTAAAAAATTTTTCAACATTCAACAATAACATTTCATAAATTCAAAAAATTAAAAAGAGGAAACAAAAAACAATTTTAAAATATTTCCCTTTTTCGTCAAAAAATGTATTTCTACAAATCTAACATAAGCCATCTAAACTTTATTTTAGAAAACAACCAAAGATCTAAACCTATTTCCATTTTTGTCAACCTATTTATTCTTATTCAATAAATATCTATAAAGTTGAGCTAAACCTTCAGTATCTTTTTTAAAATTAATCCTTTCTTCAAATAGAAAAAAAAAATTTTTAATGGAAAATTAGCTCCTTCAATATATAATCAAGTTGGAAACTATGTTCAACGATTACATAACAGGATTCTTAATTCATCTATTAAACAGAAACATCAACAATTGAAGGATAATCAAGATGAATTGCAATATTTAAAATATATTATAAGTAGATTATTAAATAATGAGGAGATGGAACATTTTTTAAAATATGAGGACAGAATATCGGATAAATTAATGAAGAAAGAAAAACAGGTACATCTGAAAAAGTTTGATTGTCTTATTAATTTCCGGAGAAGAGAATTAGGAACAAGGTTAAATAAAAAGTGGTTTGTCAATAAAACAGATAGGGATATACCAGAGGATGTTCAGTGGATTTTGTCATTGGGACATAAGCATGCGCTTCCAGTAAAAAGGGAAGATTTTCCAATAATGAAAGTTATTTGTGATGGTGGAGATTTTATTAAGACTGTAAAGAATAAAGAACAACAGGAAATTCAAAGATCTAATTTTGTAACTGTGATAGATAATCATTTAAATAAAATGTCATTGGATAATAGAGATAGATTTACATTAAATATAGTAAAATTTAGTAAAGAATTTCTTAGAAATAATAGGGAAATAATGATTTTAAAAGCGGATAAGGGTAACACAACGGTAGCAATCAATAAAAGTGATTATATATCCAGAATTGAAAACATTTTAGGTGATGATACCACTTTTCGCATATTAGAAAAGGACCCTACGAGCAGATTTCAGAAAATTAACAATAATTTTGTTGAAGAACTTTTTAAATTGAAAATAATAACAATAGTAGAAAAAGTCAAATTAAAAACGTCCATATCTGTAGCACCAAGATTATATGGATTACCAAAAATTCATAAAGAAAATTTTCCATTAAGACCAATTTGTTCGTCTATAAATTCACCTTCACATGATTTATGTAAATATATTTCGAATATACTTAAGAAGGTAACAGAGAATTCTAAGTATAAAGTTATGAATTCTGTTCAATTTAAAGATAGGATAAAAAATGTTTCTATTCAAGATAATGAACAATTAATATCACTAGATGTTGTTTCATTATTTCCTAGTATTCCAGTTGACTTGGCTATTAGAATTATAGAAGAAAATTGGGATAAAATTTCGGGGATAACGAATATAATTAAAGATTTATTTTTTAGAATTATAAAATTTTGTGTAGTTGATAATAGATATTTTCAGTTTGATAAGAAACTAAATGCACAGGAAAAGGGGCTTCCAATGGGTTCACCAGCATCTCCAATAATTGCTGATATTGTGATGGAGAAATTATTAGATACATGTCTAGGAAAATTGACTAATAAACCAAAAATCATAACAAAATATGTAGATGACTTATTTGTTATAGTTAATGAAAATGAGATAGATATTTTATTATCAACGTTTAATTCTTTTGATCAGAATATCAGGTTTACTATTGGAAGGGAATTAAATTATTCGATTCCATATTTGGATACATTGGTAATAAGGAAAGAAAATAGGTTATTGATAGATTGGTATAAAAAACCAACCTCATCAGGTAGAATCTTAAATTATTTGTCTAAGCATCCTTAGAGGATTATTATTAACACAGCTAATAATCTTATAGATAGAATATTGACAATAAGTGATAATAGATTTCATAGGAAAAATAAAAGAATTATTGGAAATATTTTACAAGATAATAGTTTTCCTAACAAACTAATTCACAAATTAATAAGACAATATTATATAAGAAAATCTCGAAATATTAGTGAGATCTTAGCACCTAAAATATATAAATCATTAACTTATGTACCTGGATTATCAGAAAGGTTAGAAAACTCAAATATTTATGACAAAGGGAAATATAGAATGTCACACAAGGTAAATAATAATGTTGGTAGATTATTCACAAGAATGAAAGATAGATTACAAAAGTTAGATATGCCAAATTTAGTTTATAAAATACCTTGTGGTGGCAACAATAATGAACAATGTGCAAAAATATATGTAGGAACAACTGGGACGAAACTGAAAACTAGAATAGCAGGACATAAACATGATTAAAAATATAGAAATTATAATTCAGCACATGGTACAGCTTTATCGACTCATTGCAGGGATTTAAATCATTTTCCAGATTTTGAGAACACTTCCGTTTTAAACGTGGACGGTTTTAAGAAAAGAAGATATATGTTAGAAATGTTACAAATAAATAATATTCCATTTGAAGAAAGGATTAATTTTAAAAAAGATACTGAAGGTTTAGCTCAAATTTATAGATATTTATTGAATAAGAATAAATAGGTTGACAAAAATGGAAACAGGTTTAGATCTTTGGTTGTTTTCTAAAATAAAGTTTAGATGGCTTATGTTAGATTTGTAGAAATACATTTTTTGACGAAAAATGGAAATATTTTAAAATTGTTTTTTTGTTTCCTCTTTTTAATTTTTTAATTTTTTGAATTTATGAAATGTTATTGTTGAATGTTGAAAAATTTTTTAATTTAATTTTAATTTTAATTAATTGTCAAACACAATTTTTTGTTAATTTTTTAAAAATATAATATCCTGAAGAAGATTTCCAAAGGAAATCGAAATATCGATAAATAAACGAACTATTTATAATAAAAGTGACCATAAGCTCAAATTAATAAAGAATAATAATATTTAAAAAAAGGTCGAAGAAATTATAATAAAATTTTTATAATTTCTTAAAAAGTACAGTAGTTTTGTATGTACAATGTACAATGTATTGTTGTTAATGTTGCTTGTTACACTTTTAAAAAAATACCCTGCAAATAATAAGACTAGTCCAAACACGCGTGTAAAATCTAGCCCACAAGGGACTAGGACTAGTCCAAAAGTAACCCAAACGTATGGAAAAAACATGGTCTATTTAACATAACGATGTCCTAGGGCAGGACCATATAACCCAGCTTTGGATTTCAAAGGAGTATTATTAAAACTACTCCATGGTATACTCAAGAGGATTAGTTTTGAAGTCGTTTAAAAACGAACACATTTCGTTAAAAAACGAAGACATGTCATCTCACTACAAACACTTTTTAACAATGACATGGTCCATGCTTGCATTACATCGGACTAGTCCAATGAGTAGTCCATTTGATCAAAATCAGGTGGTCCAATATTATTTGCAGGGTAAACACAAACACAAATTGGACAATACAACTAGTTTATTTGAACTTATGCCTACAACAATCATACCAACAAAGCGACTCGTACTCATACCAATTTATATTCGTTGTTGTGTCATCGAGTGGACAATGACTATTTAAATGCAAAAGCAAAAGAATAAATGCCGTTTGACTTTAAGAAATTGTGTTATTGAGCCCGCAAAGTTTAGTTCAACTAAGCCATTAATGATTTATTAGCCATTAGTAGTCAACTCGAAAAAATTTAAATCTTTTGATTTTTCTTCAACCATCTCGACAACCGTCAAATTAATCAATTGACAAAGCCATACACGCTTTGATTTGTACAACATCCGACTCAGTTGACAATTGAATTGAATCGTGAATGGGCTGCTTTAGTTGTCACATTTCGATGACATTATCTATTTCAAATTCTACGGATACATTTTTTTTTAATTTGTATACCCTCCACTGCCACTAGTGGGAAACATTTTATTATTCATCCCAGACCCTATAAAGTTTATATATTCTTAAGCAATTCCAAGTCGATTTAGCCATGTCCATCGGTCCTTAATTTACCACAGGCCCCATATAAACCATACTCTCGGAAAAGAGTTTAGCACACCTAGAACCGTAACAAAATATGCTATTGTTTTAACTGCTTCTGTTTTAAAGAACTAAAAATCACACTGTAAGATTTTATTAAAGTAATTCAAACGCCAAAAGTGCCTTGAATAAATTCAAACGCCAAAAGTACCTTGTTGCTATTGATTTTGTAAAGTTTTTTGCTTCTCCTTTGCATTTATGATGACAGACGGAGGGTTAATATGTAAAACATTGCTTTAATGGGTGTGTGTAAAGCGGTAACTTGTTAAAGTAAAATTTTGACACTGTTGAGGTGAATAAAATTTAACTAGCCCTCGGTTCAAGTTTTTCTTGATAGTCTTTTACATATACTGATTGTAGGCTGCACTCAATTTTTAAGAAATTTACTTTCAAGATGTCATCAAGAAAACAATTTAAAACAGACAAACTTGTTATCAGCTGTTAAATTGAACGTCAAATTGGCAAACAAATAAAAAAGAAAAAATTGTCAATTTTAAAAGTGTGAGTATGTAAGTAAACAAAGGGAGAGTGAATTGCAAATTGAATTGAATTAAAAGGCAAAACTGGATCGTGTGGCCTCCAAGTTAGCGTTGAAATTCTTGACAATTTTAATTTACCATAAAACTTTGCTACCGTTCACACAGGGTATCTCAAAAATGTTTGATTTTACAATGTGTTTTGCTTATAAAAGTTTCCATTCGAGATGATGATATATAAATCTATACCTACCCCAGCCCCTTGCTCGATATTTACAATTTAATTTCGAGCGACAATAATAAACAAACAAAGGTTAATTTTTTTATGTACATAAGAATATATATTTTATTTCTAGCGATATTTTTAAAACAAGAACAATTTTCACACACATCTTGAATGGTTTGTACGATTTAGGTTAGTTCTTGCACACTTTAATTATCCTCCGAAAAAGTCCTTTTGATAAACATTGTTGCAAAGGTGTACTTCGGGAAAAGTAGAAGCGCACAATGCCATAACGAACAGAAGACCAACAGGCAAGAGTGCTATATTCGGCTATGCCGAATCTTATATACCCTTCACCATGGTTTGGAAAGAACAGAAGTTTATATATTTATCTAAATTTATGTATATATATATATACACGTACATGTATATTTATATTATATATATCGTTTAGTTTTATTTAATTATTTGCACATGTTTGCGTGGTATTAAATACTTATATTAAAAGTTTAATTAATATATAGCAAGTTTAGTTTGGATCGAATTTCAGTATTTGGTCATAACTCGGCCATTTTGTAACCGATTTGACACATTTTTACACCGACATCTTAAAAAATAAAATTACCATTTACTTTGGTGATAAAACTTGGAGTCGAGAAGTTCTATGGTTCCCGAAAATAGGTATTTAAAAAAAACCATATTTTTGACATTACTTTTTTTACCGATTTTCCGAGTTTTTCAGCAAATATGTTCTTCTAAAGATTTCCGATATTTTTATATCTTAAACGAATGAATAGGTCATATTACAGAACTTAACCATTTTTAACCTATTTGACAGATTTATATACCAACGTGCTAAAGAATAATATTACCATTAAATTGGGTTATAGGTATATACTATGTATAGATACGTACATATATGTACATACATATATTTTAACAAACTTAATTATAAAAACAATAAATAAAAACAAACTTAATTATAAAAAAAAGAGTAATTTTTGGGATTTCTGTATTTTGATTATAACTCAGCCATTTTTTCACCGATTTGACAGATTTATATACCGATGTTTTAAGGAATAAATTTACCATTTACTTTGGTGATATAACTAAATAATTTTGGTCATAACTTTTTTGTATCTCAACCGATTTTACCGAGTTTTTCAGAAAATAGGTTGTACTAAAAATTTCCTATGTTTTGATATATAATATATCCATAGGTCTTATGACAGCCCTACAATGTAGGTTTTTACAAAAATTTTGTCGTTTTTTAGGCCATTTTGTGAGTATTTTACTCATAACTTGCCATTTTTTAACCGATTTGACAGATTTATATACCGATGTGTTAAAGAACAATTTTCAATTAATTTGAAATATAAAAGTTGGACTCGGGATGATCTATGGTTCCCGATTAGAGTTTTTTTCCCTGGACTTTTTCGATTCCCGGGAAAGCCCGGGATCCCGCTCCATATAAATAATACAAAGTAAATTTTGGTATTAATTAATAAAAAAAAACTTTTATGAAAAAAACGTAAGGGAACTTGTTTACAAAGAAAGTAAATGAAATGGTTTAATACTAAAAAATTAATTGAAGATTGAAATAGGAACTTGAATTATTATAACCTCACGCCTTTATTCCCTATTACTATGCTTTTATTCAGTATTATTATGCTCTGGATAATTCATAAAACAATAATAAAAACAAAATAAAAGTTGAGGTACTCAAGATATGAAATCAAAAAGTTAATTAATAAAATAAATAAAATACTTTAAAGAAATATATAACATTTTTTAATGGCTTAGGAAATAACTTTATGACACTCTCAAAGCGCTTTGTAAGTCGTCAAAAAGTATATTCCTGATTTTATTTACTAATTATCATGTTTCCGAAAAATTTCGTTCATTTTTTACCGAGGTTGGACAAATAGTTAAAAGTGCACCGTTGTAGCATGCTTCGGATTCACAATCACACGAAATTTTTTCTTTTTTATAAACAACGTCTATATCAGCCAAATGTATGTCAAGGTTGATGCAAAAATAGCATCAACCGGACTGCTTCTTCCAAACCTTTTCATTTCAATAGGTCCATTTGTTATCTTTAGGACAATGTGTTTTTCAAGTTGTATGTTGTGGTATCTTACAAGAGTTTCCAAAATGTTATTTTATTTCGGTTTCCCCGCACTTCACGGGTATATAAACCAACACAAATTGAAATTGAAAATTTGTGTTTATCACCTAATAAACATCCTTCATTGCATTATAGTCATATCTCAAAATTTTAATTAACTTAAGCAAAGTTTTCCTTCATACCTTCTCGTATTATATCTCAAACTGAAGCGAAGTTATAGCAAAATATATCTTTAAATCGGTACATTTTTAAAACTTTAATCGCATTTTGCCAAGATTGTTTGTTTTTGTAGATATGACTATGTTGCAATAAAGGAGCGATATGTTTAGGTATCTCCTCTTTTTAAGACTTGTTCATGTACAATGAAAATTTACTGTCTGCATCTTATTTTGAATTAATGTACTTTATTAACTCTTCACTTCACTAAATGTAAAATTTATCAACAGTTGCACTGCCCATTCTGCTTTAGTAGATTTATTGCATCAGGAGACATTGATTTAAATACATGTACTACTCACTTAGAAAACTAAATTTCAAAGTATAAATAGCTATTTTCTGAAATTATGAGGAATTTTTTATTTCCCGAGATCCCGCAAGAAAAATCCCAGGAAAACGGGAAATAAAATAATGGAAATTTCCGGGAATTCCCGGGACGGGAAATCCCGGGAAAAAACCCTATTCCCGATAAAGCGTATTTAAAAAAAAAATTTTATTTTGGCCATAACTTTTTCGTATTTGAACCGATTTTACCGAAATTTTCAGAAAATATTTTCTCCAAAAGATTTCCGATCTTTTGATATATAAAGCGTAACCATAGGTCATATGACAGTCCAAAAAATCAGGTTTTTATACAATTTTTGATATTTTTTGTACGGGAGGTACCACGCCCACTTGTTCAATCCCGCCCAAATTTTGTGGGATGCTGTGTATTGATAACGTTAATGTGTGTACCTAATTTGGAAACTTTGGCTCTTGCCGTTCTCAAGATATACAGAAAAAAAATACAACAACAACAAGGGATTTTTGCAGGGCTGTGGAGTCGTTAAGAAAAAGTTATAACTCCGACTCCGACTCCTTTTGGTGAAATTTTTTAAGCACGACTCCGACTCCGACTCCGACTCCAACTCCGACTCCGACTCCTACTCTAACCTAGCATTATTTAAGAGACTAGTTTTTTTTTTACTTTAAACTCTTTTTTAATTTAGTACCTGTTAAATGGTTAAATATAGCAAGAAAATGATTCTATAAAAATTTCAAATCGATATTTTAATTCTAACGTGCCGCGCATTGAGCTTTAACATACTAGTTACTAACATATGAGTAGGAAAGCTGCAAAATATTTTATTTGGATTTTGGAAAAAATGCAAAAAACATATAGTGCCCGATTAAATAGACCAAATGAGTTGAACCTTTTTTCAATTCTAAAGTGTTATGACATTCTTGAATTATAACTTAACAGTTGAGAAATTTAAACCAACTGAAATATAAAAAAATAATAGATTTAATTTTAGAACGAACGAGTTTTGTTACGAACTTTCGAAAGAAACGAGTTTTGCTTCAATCTGTATGGGATCATTGAATTTTAGTATATTTTAAAGGTTATATTAATTTATTAATATTATGCAAAAATGTAAAAATAGTTCTGTAGGGGAGAGATAAACTACACCAATTCACATCTTTTTCAAATAACGTTTTTTATACTGTTGGAATTTATAGATGTGTGAATTTCCATAAGTCCTATCTAATGTAGCTTTCGAGATAGAAAAGTTGAAAACAACAGCAAGTCCAATTGGCTTAGACGTTAAAGGCATCAAGTGTACTTAGTGTTGTTTACCACAATATTAATAGAGGCAAAGGACAGTCCTTTTTTGCAAATTGTGAAGTGAGGTCTTTTGTTTTTAATATACATTTTATTTATTAAGTCAAATCATTCTCAGGAAAATTTTATAAAGTTTATTGAAACATGCATATGCGCCTTCAGATGTTAGTTCTACAATTTATATAACACATTTTGAAGAGAAATGTAACGTAAAAAAATGTTGTCAGCCTTCTATTATTTTTGGGAAATAGTACCCCTTTTGTTGTTGGACTTGGTGCTGTTTGTCTCAAGGCATGGAACAGTACCATAGAAGGTAGCGAACCTTTTAGGACGTAATTTTTTAAGTATATCATCGACATAAAAAAAATATGTTAGGATCATATAAAATATTCGTACAAATGCACATTTTTACATGTTTGCGCGGTCTGCTGTAAAGTTTTCAAAATGTGGCTTGATGTAGTTTATCTCCCACCTGCAGAGTTAAAAAAAATGTGAATTTTTAAACTGCTAAATTTAAATCTTTTTCTTCAGTGTACTCGCCATTGCATTTTTCCGTTCCTAATTCAATATTATTATTGTCCAAGACCGAAATTTGAAATTGCAAGTCTTTATTATCTCTCCAATTTTCCCTAAAGTGAGTAGATAAAAGTATTCTCAAATCATTTTTCCCACATTGATGGGAATTATATCTGGAACAATGTCATGTATTTTTCCGAGTTCCTTTTCCTTTTATTCTATTATAATTCACCTTGAAGGTTGGAACTTCAAATGTAGTTGACTTAATGCTTTCACCACAGGAGCTACAGCAGATTTCAAGTCATATTTATGAACATGGCTATTTTTGGCTATATGGCTATATATTTGTTAATATACGATAAATAAAAAACAACATCTTTACAAATTTAATTTTTAAATTCCTTAATTCGGCTCTATTTCATTAACGATATCTTGGCGAAATTCAAATATGGAACCCGCTGGTTTTTGTTACAGAAATTTGAGGTCACATTAAAACATAGAAAAGGGCATGCTTTGATACAATCTATATAACTATTCTTATAAATTGTCAAAATAAGATGTTATCTCAATTTTTTAATTTTTGAAACTCACCTACTCATATGAAAAGTATACTGGTCCTTATTTTCAGACTTCACAATTTCAAAAAGCAGACCCTCTTATGGCCAATTCCACTAATTTATCTAAATATCAATTTATGTTTAAAATTTGTTTTTTTTATGTCAAATAAAAATAAAATTATTAGAAAAATTATATTTAAATATGAATTGATATTTAAAAAGAATTGGAGAAATTGGTCATTCAAATTTTTTATTTTAAAAAATATTAGAAAAATTGTAATGCAAAAAAGTCGGAGTCGGAGTCGCTAGTTTTTGTGGGTACTTCGACTCCGACTCCGACTCCGGTACAAAAACCTCAACTCCGACTCCTCAACTCCGACTCCGACTCCGACTCCACAGCCCTGGATTTTTGGGCAAACTTAGAGGCAGTCGTGGTTTTTTGCTCATATCTCCGTCATTTTTGGACCGATCTGGCTGAATTTCAATAGCAAACTTAAACGGAGTATATGTGATATAAATATACATTAACCTAGTCCACATCATTTCTGGGGTTTTCGGAAAACCCATTTCAACATACACACGGACAGACGGACATCGTTAAATCAACTTCGCTTTTCATAAGGACCCAGAATATATATACTTTATAGGGTGTAGGATCAATATTTTGGAACATACAAACGGAATGATAAAGTTATATATACCCTCTAACCTTCGGTGAAGGGTATAAAAATAGTAAAAATTTTCATTTTAAACTCTTTAATTGGACTATAAATCTTTTCAATTGGGGTTAAGTATTTATAGAAAAAATGTGTTAAAATTATTTTAGAACTAAACAAAAACACTTTGTTCTTTTAGATATAGTTAAATAAATATTTACAGTATTCTTCAAGTGTTTTTATTCCATCCACAACTTAATTGTTGTTAAGAAGTTATACGAAGTTTGTCATTCCGTATGATACTTATTAAATATTACTAAAAATTCGTTATAAAACTTGGACTCGGGAAGATCTATGGTTGCCGAAAAAGGGTATTTTCCCAAAACAAATATTATATGTGTTTTGGTTATAACTCTTCTACTTCTTTAAAAAACTTTTTTGCGAAATGTACTCTGCTCCGATCTTTGATACATAAAATGTATTCATAATAAATTTTGGTAATAAGTCATTTGTTACTGAACCGAATTTTCTCCAATCCCGCCCACATTCTGTCGGATGTTGTGTATTCATTACCAAGATGCCTGTACATTATTTGGAAACTTTGGCTCTTACTTGTCTTTGTATGGGAGCTGCCACGCCAACTGCATCAATCCCGCCCATATTTTTACAGAAGTTGTGTATAAATAACTCAGATATGTGTACCAAATTTGAAAAAATCCATATCATATGTGTTTTTAACGCAAAATAAAACCAAAAAGTCAACAAAATAATTTTGAAACAAACAAAATATGAATGAATGTACACAATACAAGCACAGGCTATTCGTGCTGTGGTCGTGCAAATCGCCAAGCAACAACAACAAATTAGTCAGTGGCGTTGCTAAAAGCTACGCTTTAGAACATTAAAATATAATGTATGTCTACAGAACCACTACAATTGTACTTTTTTACAGTATTCTATGGATAATTACCTCGCCAAAAATACCAATATTTTAAGCATTTAAACGAATACGTTTAACTACATCATTTAAGAAATTAAACGAATACGTTTGACTTAGTGAACGTATTTAACGCATTTCTTTTTATACCTTAACTTTGTATGAGAAAAAGTTAAACCATTTGATTTGCTGTCATATCCTACTAACAGAAGCGTACGCATACATACAAACTTGTGATCAAGGAAAACGTAAGTGTGCAATTGCGTGTTTCTTCTTGTACGGCCAACAACATATTAATCCGTTTACGAGCTTTTTATGAATTTTGGCATCGATTTGTTAGCTCATAATTTGCATTTTTGTTCCACATTTTTTGTTCAAAGAGCATTTTTTCAGTATATAGCGCATATTTCACATTTTGAAGCATATTTAATACATTCTCTGCAATTAAAAAAAAATGCTTGAAATTCAGGTTAACAGATGGATTTTCTGTTGCTTAAATTTCGCCATCTACATTGCATTTTTACTCTTGAATTGTAAGCCAAAGCAAGTTTTCGTTGAAGATACATGTCATTCCAAACTGTCAAATATATACATATAAGCAAAAATTTAGGAAAAAGCAATTGCATAAATTTGTCCTGATATTTGTAGTACATAGTTTGTCTTTTTTTAACACTTTTTAAAGTGATGTTTTCATGTCCGTCCGTCCTTCTGGCTGCTTGTCTGTACATGTAAAAGCCTAACTATAATATGCATAATCTTGCTTAAGCTACTGTCAAAAACTAACAAAAAGTTGAGAGGCATTTAAAAAACAAGAACAAAATAAAAAAATATTTATCTGTTTCGCACTTTGATTTAGCATATGACAGTTTCATAAAATTTAACAAAAAGTTTTCTTAGGTTTAATATGGTTCGACACATATGAATCACATCTACTCTCGCAATTGCTTAAGCCAACTAAAGCATATTATAGTTGGGCCTTAAAACTTGTGCGCACAGTACAAGTGGATTGGCATCACTGTTTTTAACCTGTCAAAACGCACAAAGTTCTTGCTGTGAATTTAATTAACTAGTTTTCTTATTAAATCAAGATAAATTCGGTAAAAACTATTAAAGGATTTACATTTGGTAGATTTGTCTTTGCTGTCTGTTGGAGTACATCACATTTATTGGATATCAACACCTGTTACTAAGAGTGGCTGCTGTGTACATATGTATTTGGTGTTATCAAGTTATCTCTTTTGTTTATTGTTCTTCGCCGTAGCCGCCATTAGATTATTGTTACTGCTGATTATTTTGTTACATTGGTTGATTTTTGATCATTTTTAGGCTTATGCCTAAAAGTATGTTTTGAAAATATATGAACAATAAACGTAGTAATAGTCAGTTGTCTCCTGAACAGCTGTTTAATAACCAAAACAAAAAACAAAATACAGAAACTATTCAAAGTAAACAAATTCAACAAAATATGAACAATAGTCAAAATTCTGCTGCCGCTGATGCTTTTTCATGGAACAAACTTTGTAACTTGCTTGATGACAAAGGGTGTGTGTGAAACGGTAGCAAAGTTCTATGGTGAAATGAAATTTGTTTGTGGTAGAAAATTTTCATATTTATGCTGTGTGAAATTGTAACATTTTTGACAACGTAAAATTTTGACATAAAGAAAAAAACAATTACTAGTAGTTTTGTGAAAATGAATAAATTAATCAAGTTTTTACCAATAACCATTTCAATTCTGTTGGAAATGAGATCGTCCCAACTATTTGATGAATTCGTTCTGATATATTAACAATTTTTACAAAAAGTGTGGGCAAAAAAGCTTATACATATGTAAATACTTGTATGTTGTATAATTCTTTTTCATTTTTTTGCCGCTGGTCCTGCTTCCATATTATTTTTTATTTTGTTTAAATAAATTTGATGAAAAAAAATAATTTTGTGGTTGTCAAAAATTTCTACACTAATGTCAAAATTTATACTAGCCCCCAGGGCTAGTGAAATTTTATTCACCTCAATAGTGTCAAAATTTTACTTCCATGAGTACTTTGCTACCGTTTCACACACACCCAAACTGAAGGATGTTGCTAAAAAAGAAGATGTTCTTACGATAAAAAAAGAAATAGATGAGCTAAGAGAGGAAAATGTTGTTCTTAGAAATGAAGTTAAAATGCTTTCTTCACGTATTGAACAAATTGATCACCGATCCCGTTTAACAAACATTGTTGTTAGTGGAATGGCTAGTGCTAGCGCAACAGCAGGTAAATTAGATTTTATTAATTTATGCACAAATAATCTAAAAGTAAATGCAAATGTAGTAACAGTTCGTGCATTACCATCTAAAGGTACTTTTATGTTTACATTGGATACGTATTTGCAAGCCAATAATATTCTAGCTGCCAAAGACAAATTAAAAGGAGGTTCGATCTTTATACAAAAGGATTATACAAAGGAAGAACAAAATACTCGTTATAATTTAAGACAATTAAACAAAAAAATTTCAAATCTAAATTTAAACATAAAGGTGAGACTTGGTGAATTTTGTACTTTTATCAACAACAAAAAATACTCTTGGATGCCGGGAAAATTTGTCGCCTACTCTAATGAGGATGCCGATTATTTAAAAAACCTGCTGTTTCAAGCTAATTACTCCATGGATGTAATTGTGAAAGTCAATAAAGCTGCAATTTCAAATGCGAGTAACGATATACATATATGCAAATGAACAATAGCAATACAATTTATGTCGTGTCCTGTCTTATAATGTCGCTAATCTTGCTAAAAGTGTTAATTTTGGAAATTTTGTAACCTATATTAATAAATTTGATATATTTTTTCTATTCGAAACTTATGTTTTGCCAGATAAACAAATGTGGTTCTCTAATTATTTACAAAATTACAATTTGCACTGGATCGAAGCCAAGAAAATTCACAATGCTGGTCGTGCTGGTGGTGGGTGTTTGTATGGTTACAAAAAAGAATTAAGAAAATCTAAAATTCTTGAATCTTTCTAATGGTAATGTCGTATTAACTGCTAGACTAAATAATGATCTTTTTTACTTTATCCCACGATATCTTAACTGCACAAACTGGAATGTTGATTTTGAGTCGTTTGAAAATTTCTTAAATGATCTTTGCCCTACAAATTTTTGCATTGTTGGTGACTTAAATGCTCACATCGGAGAAGGACAATATATATTGGATACTAATCTATTAACTAATCTACCACACGTTAACAAAATCAGATGTTCTAAGGATAAAGTAACAAATAGTCAAGGAAGAAGATTAATGGATTTAATAGAAAGCATAGGTGGTATTGTCGTGAATGGCAGAATGGATGGTGATGTTGAAGGTGATTTAAGCTTTTATGGAGGTAGAGGTAATTCGTTAATTGACTACTGTATTTGCTCCGATAGCTTTTTGTTGTTTTTTGAGAATTTCAAAATTGATTGTAAGCCCTATTCAGACCATATGCCTATAGACTTTAAGCTTAACTTTCCTAATATCAATAATAATACACGGAGAGCTGATTTACGTCCTCATAAAATACATTGGAATAAAAATAATGCTGAAAGATATATTGAAAAACTTAGTCAGCTAGCATGTACTCCATATTTCGAACAAGGTGATTCAGTTGATAACCTGGTTCTCTCAATTAAGAACAAAATTCTTGATGCTACCGTAAAAACAAAATCAAATTTTAGCTTCGAACCCAAGCAAAAATGGTTCAATTGGGCCTGCGCCCGTTCTCGTAGAAAAATGCTTAATAATCCTAAAAAGTACAGAAAAAAACATTCATCTGCAAATAAACTAAAATATATGTTATCAAAAAGCAAACACTTGAATGTGTGTCAAAAAAGTAAAATGCAACACTACAATTCTAACCTTAATAAATTGAATAATATACGTTGCAGCAAAGAGTGGTGGAAATTGTCTAATGACTTGAAGTCTCGTCCATATTCCATACGTGGTGATTTAAGTGCTGATGATTTTCTTCAACACTTTAGCAGTATTTTACAAAATTCAAATCCAATAACTACATTTCATTGGTGCATGCCTTACAACATTGATGCATTTCTTGATTCTCCGTTTGAATTATGTGAACTTATCTCTGTTCTAAAAAATTTAAAGGATAATAAATCTCCTGGACGGGATGGTATCAGCTACGAATTTTTCAAATATGCGCCAGTAAACTTTATTATTGAGGTACTTTATGTTTTAAATGTTATATTTCTTAAAGAAAATATACCAGCTAGTTTTAAAACTGCAATTCTTATTCCACTACTGAAAAAAGGTGATCCAAATATTCCTTCTAATTATCGCGGATTGTCTCTAATAGATACTCTATGCAAAATTTTTAATAGCATTATATTGAATCGTATATCGTACTGGATTGTCGAACATAATATTTTAAATGAATACCAAGCTGGGTTTAGAAAACAATATTCAACCGTGGATAATGTCTTCAATCTAACAAATATTGTTCATTTAAATAAACTCAATGGTAAAAACACGTATGCTTTTTTTGTTGATTTTACTTGTGCATTTGATTCGATTCCCAGGAATTCATTGTTTTATAAACTTGCAAATATGGGATTGTCATCAAAAATAATACGAATACTGCAACAATCGTATGATAACAGCTCCAGTCAAATATTGGTCGGAAACTCACTCTCCAATTCTTTTAATGTGAACCTTGGTGTCAAACAGGGTTGCATATTAAGCCCAATTCTGTTTGCATTATAGTTGAACGACTTAGCCGACGTTCTTACTGGCGGGATAAAGTAAAAGTTCTTCTTTACGCAGACGACATTGTCATACTATCTGATTCACCCAGTGGTCTCCAAACGATGATTGATTCCCTTCCTGTGTATAGTAACTTATGGCATTTAAAAGTCAAACTTGCTAAATCCAAAGTATTAGTTTTTCGCAGAGGAACTAGAATATCAAACAACTTAAAGTGGACATTTGGAGAAAATGAAATTGAAATCGTAAATTCATATAAATATCTTGGTATGGACTTGTGTTACAATTTATCCTTTAGAAAACATTTGGAAAATAAACTAACTACATCAAAAATGGCAATATCTTCAACTTGGTCAAAATATATAAACCATCCCAAAATATCTAATAAAAATAAACTTAAAATCTTCAGTGCTGCATCTCGGTCAATCATGTTTTACGGAGCCCAAATATGGGGTTACATGAAATACGAAATAGTTGAAAAACTATTTAGATTCTTTATTAAAAAGATGTTACTTTTACCTAACAACACTCCAAACTATATGCTATTTTTAGAAACGGGTTTAAACTCTTTATACCTAGGTACGTTAAAATTTCATTTTGACTACATCAACAAAGTTCTTAACATGCCTTGCAACAGTTTACCTCGAAAGCTTGCAGAAATAATAATCGCTAAACAAACTTCTTGGGCTGAGGATTGGACGAATTTGTGTGCTAAAATTAATTTTGTACCAGATAATAATTCTGTACCACTAAGCAAACATTGCAAATCAATTTTACCACTTGTTAAAATTTATGAAATTCAAACCTTTATTGCCGACGCTAGAAACTCTCAGTTTCATGACTTATACTCACAACTAAATTACTCTTAACTACAAATCACTACTACGGAACTCTCGTCTCGTGCGATAAGTCTATTGATAAGAGCAAGAGGAGGACTTTTGGATATAAATGATAGATCGTTTAGAAGTACATCAAACGGAATCTGCACTCTCTGTAATCTAGACGCAACGGAAAATACTCTACACTTTATTGGTTAATGCCCCATTTATAGTGGATTTAGAAGTAAATTTTTTAACAAACATCAACTAAACCTACTCGACGTTCTAAATATTCTGAATGGTGATGCCTTTAATTATGGCTCCCTTGTCAATTACCTGGAATCTTGCCTCAAATACAGAATATTGTTATTAAATGAATTTGCTTAGTTCCTTTTTACATTTTATATATTTAAAATTTATATAAATATTTTTACTTAGTTCTTTTGTTAAACAATTTTATGCTGTAAATATGTTTACAAATTTATCTTTCTTGAATTTTTATTTTTTAACAGCTTTAATTTTTGCCAATCTGGCTCACAACTATATGTTATGCCAGTTATAGATCATTATTTAAATTTAAACAAATTTTGTTATTATATTAGTAAATGAATCTATTAAATAAATAAAAAAAAAAAAAAAAATAAATAAAACAGTACAAGTTAAAATGTTGTAGATTATTTGAAAAATACGTTTCAATTGCCATAAGGACGAAACCTATGTTCATTGTGAAAATCGGTCTATAATATCACACAGTCCCCTTGCAAACTTCTTTCCGAAATATATTATTTGTGTCCATAAACCATTTAATTATGTTTGAATTAACATTAAATTCGGTCCAAAATATTTTACTTCAAATTACATTTTTTTAATCGGTTCACATTTGAACTTACAGCTTTCATTTAATAATATCAATCCCAAAATATTCAAGCTATTTAATCCTCTTAAATGTTAATATTAATATTAAATTAAGCGACCTTCCCTTTAATCAATTTATGACTAAATATTCGACACAAATAACTCATATATGAATCTTGACCTCTTAACATAACTTTATTCTGGTGAGCCCATTAGTGCTCATCGGTTGCAAATAGGGTATAATCTCAAAAATTCGTCCGCAAATACTATAGTGCGTGGGCATCACCAACTATATTTTTTTACTTGTTTTTTTTTAATGCAAATATTAAATGTTTGATTATTTTGCTTTCAAATAAGCCCTATTTTGTTTTTTTGGGCATAATTCTTAACCATTTTTAGTGCATATGCGCATTATACAATTATATTTCCGGTTTCCCTCCTTACTTAGCAATTACACATGCCAAAGCCAGTTCGAAAAACTCAAAAAGAAATGGAAAAGAGAATGCCACTTCTTTTCCTCTCTCTCCTAAAAACTCAAGACTTGACGTCTTAAACTTGAAGTGTGTGAACCAGCACTAACACACTCACATTTTTCGCAATGGCAGCTCCAGTGGCAGCAAAATTTTCATACGACTGGAAATTTGGTGCTTGCATAGAAGATTCGCACAAGGATAGTCACAGTTTCTAACCTTAACAAGCCCCCTAGACAACTGAACCATGAAGGAACGTTGCTTGAATATCATTAAAACGTTTAACGGTTAGGTTAGGTTCCATGGGCAGCCATCAAGAGACAGCGCACTTGCGTCCTCTATTGGTCCCTTTGTGATAATCAGCACCAATGCCCATCCTATAAAGCAGTTATTCAGATGCCGTCACTGCAAATCCAGCCAATTCGTCTTCCTAAGCGATTTATGTTCTATCCCGGATAGAAAGTTTAAGCAGAAAAACAACGGTCCCCGAGGTATTTTCCCCTGATGCCCCGCAATTCATCGGTGAAGGGTATAAAAAAGTAATTTTTTAGGGTTTCTGTATTTTGATTATAACTCAGCCAATTTTTAACCGAATTTACAGATTTAAATACCAACGTATTTAAGAAGAAATTTACCATTTACTTTAGTTATAAAGCTTGGACTCGGGAAGGAATATGGTTGCCGAAAGTGGGAAAATTAATTTTGGTCATAACTTTTTTGTACCTGAACCGATTTTTCCGAGTTTTTTAGAGAAATATGTTCTACAAAAAATTTCCGATGTTTTGATAGGTCATATGACAGTCCACAAATTCAGGTTTTTATACAATTTCTTATCCAATCCCGCCTGCATTTTGTGGGATGGTGTGTATTTATAAACTAAATGTTTGTACCTAATTTGGAAACTTGGCTTTTGCCGTTCTCCAGATATACAGAAAAAAGTAATAAAAATACAACAACAACAAGGGATTTTTGGAAAAAATCAGAGGTAGTCGTGGTTTTTTCCTCAGATCTCAGCTTTTTTTGACTGGTCTGGCTAAATTTCAATAGCAAAATTAAAATAAGAATAAGAATACCTAACAGAAATATACACCAACTAAGACCCCATCATTTCTAGGGGCTTGGGAAAACATTTCAACAGACAGACTGACGGACAGCCAGATTTGAACTTCGCTTATCATAAGGACCCAGGTGTAGGATAAATATTGTAGAAATTACAAACGGAATGACAAAGTTATAAACACCGGTGAAATATATAAAAATAATTTTTTGTTTTCTTTATTTGCTGCGCATTTTGTTTATTTGATTTTTTTTTTTCTTGTTAATATTTTCTTAAACAAATATTTATTTTAAGCTTAAAAACAAGAATCTTATTGTTGAAATGAAATTAAATACATTTTTTATTTTCTTTATTTGCTGCGCATATTGTTTACACTAGAGCCCCGATTTGCGTCGTTAATGGTGACCGGGGAAAAGCGACGCGAGCCGAAACGACGCAAATCGGACCACTTTTTTCTATATTAATGCACTAATATTTTATTGATTGGTTCAAAAATATAAAATTTTACCAAGAAATTATATTTATGATAAAAAAGTGATATGGTTACGTTTTATTCTATTTGTTTCAGCAAGTGGATTTAGTTATTATAAAAAATTAGTAAAAATATATTTATGTTTTTGCAAAGAAACATAAAAATATGTAAAGAAATACCAAAAATAAATTTACGACTGGAAATTTGGTGCTTGCATGCCATTAAATGACAAAAAAAATTTAATGCAAATTTACTGGATTATTGTCAAATTGTAATTACAGTTTTAACTTTATAAATGTATTATTATGATTAATTCTTTGAAACGCGCATTTATAAAAGCAAGTTTGTTAATTATAGATCATTAATATTGTAAAAATAATGCTAATTTAAATAAATGTAAGCCATTTTAATGAAATTTAGGTGACATTTTATTTTGGGAGTTTAATTTTTAAAGCAATAACCTGAATAACCTAAATTAGGTTATTAAGCGTATGGCAATTAATCGTGGATTTTTGTTTAAAAATTTGAAGAAAAAACGGCAGTTTAAAACTCAAGGTAAATAAGCGTAAAAGGCATTTAAGCGTGGGGTAATAAAGCTGCTTATAATGTTCGGCTTATTTTCGAACACTGATTTTAACTTCTCTTCTCATAAGCATCCAGAATAGATGTACTTTATGGGAACAATATTGTGGAAGTTACAAACGGAATGACAAACTTATATGTATGTTTGTAACGTCACCTTAAAGACGACACTTATCTTTGACGGCACCCCACAAATAATAGTCCAACGGTGTCAAATCGCAGCTCCGAGGTGGCCAAACGACATCAACTCTGCGGCTGATAACACAGTACAACAGCCAATCTGGGGGGTGAGAAATTCCAAGTCAGGGTGATGGTACTAGGTCAGTATAGTAAAACCCTGAAAGGGTTTGGCGTTCGTATGTGTCAGTTTTTTTTTATGACATTTTAAATTTTTTCCTTATCTTGATGTTTTTTTGTTTAACATAACTCGAGAACCACTTGTCCGATTTTGCTAAATCAAACTCAAAAAAATTTAGAATTACAATTTCTTTAATCCGTTCATATAACGTTTTTCTTTATAATCAACAGTTTTCCCGGTAAAAATAAATTTGTGGAGAAAAAAAAATATTTTTTTGCCTAAAAATAGGCAATATTTATTAAAATAAATTTTAATTTTTAGGCAAAAAAATATTTTTTTTCTCCACAAATTTATTTTTACCGGCAAAACTGTTGATTATAAAGAAAAACGTTATATGAACGGATTAAAGAAATTGTAATTCTAAATTTTTTTGAGTTTGATTTAGCAAAATCGGACAAGTGGTTCTCGAGTTATGATAAACAAAAAAACATCAAGATAAGGAAAAAATTTAAAATGTCATAAAAAAAAACTGACACATACCAACGCCAAACCCTTTGAGTGTTTTACTATACTGACCTAGTACCATCACCCTGACTTGGAATTTCTCACCCCCCAGACAAAAATCTCAAAAATGTTCCATAGTGTAATGCGATCGTCAAAAACAGGGAGCAAAACATCGAGTGTAGCTTCGGCTGTGTGGCATGTAGCGCCGTCCTGTTGAAACCAAATGTTGCCAATATCCTCCTCTTCAATTTTTGTGGACAAAAATTCGTTCAACATGGCCCGATAACGATCGCCATTGACTGTAACGGCCACTCCTTGCTCATTTTCGAAGAAAAATGGCCCAATTATGCCTCTGGACCAAAATCCGCACCAAACAGTGACTCGTTTTGGGTGCATCGGTTTTCAGTGTATGCGTGCGGGTTTTCTGTGCCCCAAATGCGACAATTTTGCTGGTTTACATACCCGCCAAGATCAAAATGAGCTTCATCTGAAAAGACGATTTTTTTTGGCAAAATCGGCATCTTGTGTAAGTCGATCGCAGGCCCACTTAGCGAAGCGAAACCGCATTGGATGGTTAGTTGGCTTCAACTCCTGAACCAATTGGACTTTCTATGGCGTCATACCAAGGTCTTTATGAAAAATTCGTCTCAATGATGTCTCCGAAATGTTCAATTTTTGAGAACGACGGTGAATTGATGTTTATGGCGCTTCACGCACACTTTCTGCCACAGCAGCAATATTCTCGGGTGTACGCACTGTTTTTGGCTTTTCACGTTTTGGTTTATCGATGAGGATGCCAGTTTCTTTCACTTTTTTCACAAGATAACGAACATACGGAGCTGACGGTGCTTCTCTTCTTACAAAATCCGTACGCAATTTTCGCACACATTCTGCAACATTACCATGGTTTTCGAAGTAATGTTGCAATATTTCCCAGCGTTGTTCAAGCGTATACACAACCATATTCGTTCAGCGGAAGGATAAAACTAATTATCTGTCAAATCAGACATGAGCTAAGTGTTACCATTCACGAAATAAGCACTAGTAGAAAAAAAAACGTTTGATGGCGGACCCGTTATTTAATATTCATATGTTGAACGAAATTGTTATATTTGCATACTTATTAGTACTGGTGATTGGTTTCAGATTTTTAAAATTCCATATAACCTAAGTGACATAACATAAGCTGTGTTTAGAAAAACAAAATATTCTCAACCTATATATATTTCTGGTTTCATTTTATTCAAAATATGTCATTTTCGTTTCAATATTATAAATAGTTCCAATTTTATAACGATTTTTCCCTCTCCTGTAAACTTTTGAACACTGCAGACAGGTTATTTCGTCTTTAAGGTGACGTTACAAACATACATATAAGTTTGTCATTCCGTTTGTAACTTCCACAATATTGTTCCCATAAAGTACATCTATTCTGGATGCTTATGAGAAGAGAAGTTAAAATCAGTGTTCGAAAATAAGCCGAACATTATAAGCAGCTTTATTACCCCACGCTTAAATGCCTTTTACGCTTATTTACCTTGAGTTTTAAACTGCCGTTTTTTCCTCAATTGCCATACGCTTAATAACCTAATTTAGGTTATTCAGGTTATTGCTTTAAAAATTAAACTCCCAAAATAAAATGTCACCTAAATTTCATTAAAATGGCTTACATTTATTTAAATTAGCATTATTTTTACAATATGAATGATCTATAATTAACAAACTTGCTTTTATAAATGCGCGTTTCAAAGAATTAATCATAATAATACATTTATAAAGTTAAAACTGTAATTACAATTTGACAATAATCCAGTAAATTTGCATTAAATTTTTTTTGTCATTTAATGGCATGCAAGCACCAAATTTCCAGTCGTAAATTTATTTTTGGTATTTCTTTACATATTTTTATGTTTCTTTGCAAAAACATAAATATATTTTTACTAATTTTTTATAATAACTAAATCCACTTGCTGAAACAAATAGAATAAAACGTAACCATATCACTTTTTTATCATAAATATAATTTCTTGGTAAAATTTTATATTTTTGAACCAATCAATAAAATATTAGTGCATTAATATAGAAAAAAGTGGTCCGATTTGCGTCGTTTCGGCTCGCGTCGCTTTTCCCCGGTCACCATTAACGACGCAAATCGGGGCTCTAGTGTAAACAATATGCGCAGCAAATAAAGAAAATAAAAAATGTATTTAATTTCATTTCAACAATAAGATTCTTGTTTTTAAGCTTAAAATAAATATTTGTTTAAGAAAATATTAACAAGAAAAAAAAAAATCAAATAAACAAAATGCGCAGCAAATAAAGAAAACAAAAAATTATTTTTATATATTTCACCGAAGGTAAAAGGGTGTTTATAACTTTGTGATTCCGTTTGTAATTTCTACAATATTTATCCTACACCTGGGTCCTTATGATAAGCGAAGTTCAAATCTGGCTGTCCGTCAGTCTGTCTGTTGAAATGTTTTCCCAAGCCCCTAGAAATGATGGGGTCTTAGTTGGTGTATATTTCTGTTAGGTATTCTTATTCTTATTTTAATTTTGCTATTGAAATTTAGCCAGACCAGTCAAAAAAAGCTGAGATCTGAGGAAAAAACCACGACTACCTCTGATTTTTTCCAAAAATCCCTTGTTGTTGTTGTATTTTTATTACTTTTTTCTGTATATCTGGAGAACGGCAAAAGCCAAGTTTCCAAATTAGGTACAAACATTTAGTTTATAAATACACACCATCCCACAAAATGCAGGCGGGATTGGATAAGAAATTGTATAAAAACCTGAATTTGTGGACTGTCATATGACCTATCAAAACATCGGAAATTTTTTGTAGAACATATTTCTCTAAAAAACTCGGAAAAATCGGTTCAGGTACAAAAAAGTTATGACCAAAATTAATTTTCCCACTTTCGGAAACCATATTCCTTCCCGAGTCCAAGCTTTATAACTAAAGTAAATGGTAAATTTCTTCTTAAATACGTTGGTATTTAAATCTGTAAATTCGGTTAAAAATTGGCTGAGTTATAATCAAAATACAGAAACCCTAAAAAATTACTTTTTTATACCCTTCACCGATGAATTGCGGGGCATCAGGGGAAAATACCTCGGGGACCGTTGTTTTTCTGCTTAAAGTTTCTATCCGGGATAGAACATAAATCGCTTAGGAAGACGAATTGGCTGGATTTGCAGTGACGGCATCTGAATAACTGCTTTATAGGATGGGCATTGGTGCTGATTATCACAAAGGGACCAATAGAGGACGCAAGTGCGCAGTCTTTCGATGGCTGCCCATGGAACCTAACCTAACCTAACCGTTAAACGGGCGATATATATTTTTTTAATGATATTCAAGCAACGTTCCTTCATGGTTCAGTTGTCTAGGGGGTTTGTTAAGGTTAGGAACTGTGACTATCCTGGTGAGAATCTTGGTATTCCAAAAAGAATTTTTTTATTTTCCAAAAACGATTTTAAAAAAATATTTACTGTTTTTTTTTTTTTTTTTTTTTATTTTAACATTTTATGTGCATTTGCCAAAAAAGTTTTTTAAAGAAATAGAAGAGTTATGACCAAAACACATATAATATTCGTTTTGGGGAAATACCCTTTTTCGGGAACCGTAGATCTTCCCGAGTCCAAGTTTTAAACCGAATTTTTAATAATATTAAAAAAGTATCACATGGAATGACAAACTTAGTATAACTTCTTAACAACAATTAAGTTGTGGATGGAATAAAAACACTTGTAGAATACAGTAAATACTCATTTAACTACATCTAAAGAAACAAAGTGTTTTTGTTCAGTTCTAAAATAATTTTAACCAATTTTTTCTATAAATACTAAACCCCAACTGAAAAGATTTATAGTCCAATTAAAGAGTTTAACAAATAACAAAAGAAAAATGAAAATTTTTAATATTTTTAGTCTTCTGTTTGTTATGGCGTTGAGCCAATCTCATACTTACGAAAACCAACCTTCCTGTTATAATTGTGAGGCGGAATTTTTCGGAGGTAATTAAAGTGTTCAAGAATTTACCTAAATCGTACATTACATTCAAGATGTGTGTAAAAATAAATACGCCTTATAGATGTCGTGTTTTAAAAATATCGCTTGAAATAAAATATATATTCTTATGTACATAAAAAAAATAACCTGTGTTTGTTTATTTTTATCGCTCGAAAATGAATTGTAGTGCTTAAAATTACCGAGCTAGGGCGATTTAAACTAATAAAAAGAGAGAAAATGGAACTAAAGCCAACTAAATACTTGGTTAGGTTAGGTATGTCACACCGTCTCCCATGGGTCCTTTGTTATCTGGCTGCTAGTATTCTCATGCAGCCATCCGGTCGATTCAATAAAGGAGTGGCTCCTGTTTACATCAACATCAGAGAGACTACACATAAAAAATTATTGCTGAATTATTTTCAAACAAACGCTTGCTTGAAATTTTTTTTAATTTCTACAAATTTTTTTACTGATTCAATTAATATTTTTGTTTGATTTTTATTTTAGCCAACAGAAATGTTGACAACTATTCAAAAATATAATAAACGCGTTATTGGCTTCTAGTTTTCATAATTTTGTATGAAATATTTAACGCTCTTTATTGTTGTCGTGTTTTTGCATTTTTTATTTGACCGTAAGCAACACTTCTTTATGTGAAATATAAGAACAACAAAAAAAAAACACATACAGTCTATTTTTGGACGCTTTGAAAAGGTACAACTATAAGAAAGATGATAAAATAGCGTGGCGAGGTTTGTAGTAAAAAACAACAAAAACAATAATAGGTAAAAAACGTTTCACTTTTTTTAAACAACAACAACATTAGAAGAAACAAAATAAATTTTTTGTTGGTTTCAAAGTTGGTAAAAAAGAATGAAAAACAAAATCCCGTATTCAATTTTTTAAAAATGTTTAGTTAAATACCTACATCAAATAAAAGAAATAAAATGATGACGAAAAACATGTCGAGTCGGTCTGCTGCCAAGAAAAGGATACAGAACAGTGAGTGAAGAAGAAAAACATTGTGTGAACAAACAAGCAAAAATTATTCCAACAAAAAAATGTGTCTCAAAGCCAGCCGGCGCGCCGCTCTGCTCTGCCTTCATCTACTTCTACAGTGCTTGCTTGTGTGCGCGTCATTGCTTGTGCAAAAACTTTTTTGTTTGATTCAGCAAAATTATTTGTTTGAAATTTATATGATTTTCAGTAAACTATTTGTTTGATTCAGTTAAATTATTTGTTTGAAAAAATCAGTGTTTTTTTTTTTCAATAAACGAAATGCAAATAAATTGTTTGAATATGCAAATTTGTTCGTAGGACCGATTTCAGACAAAAAATGTTTTGATTCTACAAATTTTTTGTTTGAATTGGAAAAATAATTTTTTCTGTGTAGTTTTGTCCCCAAGGGCTCTTCGACCAACGTCATCCGCATATGCAACCGTTCTGCAGCACGTCCTTTCCATGGCCCTGAGAAGGGTATTTATATTCAGATTCCAAAGTAAAGGTTACAGAACACACCCTTGCGGGGTGCCCCTAGTCGCAACCTTGGAAATGTTAGAGGCGCCCAAGTTGGATTCGATACGCCTGAAGTGCAAGATACTGCTGACAAATTCAATGGTCGCTGGGTCGATTTCCAAACGTCTCATAGCGTCTGTGTTGCCAAAACTTGGTGACCAAAAATGGCTAATTTTACTAGAAAAAATGGCTAAAAAATGGCTAAAAACTTTTTTAATAAAAACACAATAAAATTCAATAATAAAACATTTAATAAAAATGATTTTTTCGCAGAGTTTTTTAAAAAACTTTTTTGCTGTCTTATCTCGACTTAAGACGTTTTGTCAAAATGTGTAGCAAATAACGAAATTATTAACAAATTAAATTGTTGAGTTCGATGTTTAGATAGCATGCATTTGAATTCCGGCTCCTTGCTCGCCGCAAATGGGGTAGGTTCTTTAATCTAAACACAATTATAACTTCAGATATGATTATTAAAATTATGCATGCTTAAGAAAAACAAGTAAAGGAGAATTAAAAGAAGAGTTTCACAAGTAAATACCGCCTAGCTAAGTCGACCAATGCATGTATAGATGGCAACATGCAAGTTCCCCTTCCCACCATGATCACGCTTTAGCTTATTAACCGGTGTAGGCATGATCCCTGACAAACATATTTATACCCTACCGAATGGATTGGCTAGAAATCAGAACGCTTCAAAATTTAGAATTTCATTTTAAATAACAATTTATTTAATTCATTAAAAAAAATAATTCTATCCAAAACAAATTAATGTACCTTATTCTATTAACTCACTAAGCAATAATTGTATATGTATCTATGAACAGTTCCTAACATTTTACCAGAACAAAATAAAAAAAATTTATGAAAAATGGGCAAATTTCAAAAAAAAATGCTGGAAAAGAAATTTTTAATTTAATCCAATTCGGATTTATAATTTTGGTTAATATGTATGATAAGGATTTTAATTAAATATCAAGTGCAAGAAAAAAATAAATAAAAAAAATACTGTTTGATACATAAATTCAAAAAAAAAAAAAAAAAATTAATAAACAATAAGAAAAATATCTTTTGACCGGGGTAGGATTCAAAATCACGAAGAATTTGCTCGATAACAATACAATGGAAAAAAATAAAAATTCCATTAAAATTTAAAAAAAAACAACTAGCTGATTGTTGGCGGTACTCGAATCAAAAAAAAACTTGTGTGTTTTTCTATTTCTTTATTATTTAAACCCGACAAAAAACAATATAAACATTTTCTTTTTAAACCCGAAACGAAATGAGCTTGACCAGGATTCGAACCACCGGCTTACAACGTTCACGTCAACGAACTAACCACTAGGCTATTGCGGTTATGTACAGCGATTGAGTAAAAATGTTATGTAAGCTGTCCTCAATCTTTTATTATTTCACTATGTTAAATTAAGATCAAAGATAATTTAACATTATTGATCATTATCACGTAATTTAATTTAAAAAGATTCAGTAATTTTAAGGTTAAAAGAAATTTTATTTTTATTTGGTATCATTCGGCGCGTATTTCGTTTTTGTGTACGATATTACGTTTAATTTCTACGGGCAATGATTAATAACAGGAATATATAAATACATATTTTCCAATGGCTTAACTTTGCAAACAAGAATTTAACAGCGAATGAAAAAAAAAGGCGCACCATGTAATTAACAGGGCAGAATATGTACTGGAATTTTAACATCAGCTTGCCAATTGGAACATATGTACATACATATATTCATAGTATTCCTTCCATTAAAATATTACCCATGTAATCAAAAAAAAGGATATGTAATTCACTTACTTGTTTCTGCTGGATTCCATAGAAAGATCTTTCCTGGTCCTGGCTTAAGTGGAGGAAAAAAATGATTTGTTGTTTTAATTTTTCCTTACGCTATTTTAGGGAGCATATTATTAAACCGCTGGAATTTGGTAGCTTATTGTTATTGTTTTTGCTTTTATTTTTTTTCTTTTGTAATTTATGTATTTCTTTATTTTTTTGTGCACTTCATATTAAGTTTTTTCTTTTTTGTTGTAATATTCTTTTTAATTTTTTTTCTGATTTTTGATTTTTAATGAACTTTGCCCATTTTGAACACCAAAAATATAATTATAGATTCAATAATAATAACTTAGAAAAAATTTACTTTACCAACTAAATTTTTTTTTTTTTTTTTAGCAAAAGAAATACAAGCAACCATATGAATGGGTTTTTTTTTTAAAGGAATGAGAATAGCTAAATTTTAAATACACCCTTAGGCCTTATTTTGTTGTTTTTAAAATTGATTCTGTTGATTTAACATTTCAAAGGGAACTAAAAAACTCTGCACTTTGCGATATTAGGCTTTTGTAATTTTTTTGATATTAGCTTTTAGTTAAATTTAGTAAATTTCTATTTCTTGTAATTTTAGATTTAATTTTTTTTACTTTCTTTTCTTGTTCGTTTTTTTTCCCAAAAATAATTTTAATTCGTCACAATAAATGCTTTTCTTTTACCACAACCACAACACAACACATTCTATTTTTAATTAATTTTTGCTGCTGTAAAGATTGTTCCTTGTTGCTGATAAAATGAGTTGCCTTGGCCCCGAGATGAAAAGGTGAATTTTTGGACGGGTTTTGACCCAGGGTTTCCCGTGCCCTTAAATTCTGCATAAAATATCCCTTTAATTTGCTAATAAATAATTAACAAATTTGTGCCGAAAAATCTAATTTTGAACAGAAGGAAATATTTTAATGGTGTTACATAGAAAAACTAGAGTTAACTGCAGAAGGTAGAATAAGAAATTATAATTTACCTATATACTCAGTGTCAATTCTTAGGATTTTTTTCTCCAGTTTATTTCTTCCTTTCTAAAATAATTCTAAGTCCTTTTCCTCCTGAATATTTTCCTTTTTTAATTTTTTTTTTTTTAAGTTGAAGCCTTTTGCCTTTTGCCAATTATTTTAAATAACAGAAAACAAATAAATATAGAAAATCTTAAAGACTACAAGCGCCCTTACAATTACCCCCCCTCAAGATCAGATTTGGGGATAGTAAAAGCTCCAAAACTGATACCGCTTGTAGCTTTAATAGTGATAAGAATAAAAAAAATAAAAAAAATGCGTAGTTAGGGTTTTATATCATTGGCATGATATGTACCAATCAATTTCCCATTCATATCCTCCAGTTGATAATAACAATATCCAGTTTTCCTTCGAATTCGGGCTTTAACAAAAGGGGGTGCCAATTTTGCGCTATAGCCTTTCGCCAAGTCGCTTTGTCTAAAATTTCTGCGAAATACTTCCTGACCCACCTCAAAATTAGTCTCCCTAGATCTAAGATTATAAGCTCTCTCATTTCTCTCCTGTTGTCGCTCCATTGCCCTCTTCGCCCTAGTCCTTATCAACGAAAATGAATCCTCACGGTCAAATCTCACAGTTCTATCTTCTAGTATTCCCAACTTCCTCAAAAGTGCATATGATTTACCGTTGGTAATCATATGTTGTCCGAACGCCATATAATAGGGTGTAGTACCTATCGAAGCATGCACTGCTGAGCGTAAGGCACAATTAATGCTGCTGAGATACTCATCCCAGTTACTTTGATCCGCTTTTATATATGCCCTAATAGCTGCAAGAACTGAACGATTGACCCGTTCTGATGCATTAGCCTGGGGCGAGTATACTGCAGTATATATATGGTGAATGCTATAATCTTGTAGAAGTTTATTGAACCTTATGGACTTAAACTGAGACCCATTATCTGAAACTACCGACTCTGGTGTACCGAAAGTGTGAAACAATTCCTCTAAATACGCAGTCACTACGTCAGCGGTAAACTTTTTAACTGGTCTAAGAAAGCAAAATTTCGAAAAATGGTCTACTACAATAAATATTCCTACATTACCGGACTTTGACCTAGGATATGGACCTAAAAAATCTATAAAAAGTTTCTGAAAAAATCTAATAGTGTATGAAGTTCTCCCCATCGGCGGTCTCATTATATAATTTGGATGCTTAGTTGCTTTACATATGTCACAAGCATTGACGTAATCCCTGACATCACCAACTAGATTAGGCCAATAGTAGAAACGCCTAAGTTGCTCCAACATCTTTGAAATTCCCGCATGTGCAGAGATATGACTATCATGAGCCCTTCTCAAAAGTTCTGGAACCATATCTTTGGGTATCCAAAGCTTCCAAGCGAGATCGTCCTGCAGCTGCTCCCCTGAACAGTGCTCAGTTCGTCGGTATAAGTAGTTGTCGATGATTTTAAGGTCAGGAGTTTTACCTAAATTTTCCCTAACATTGTCCAGCTGCTGTCGGTATTCTGTACTTTTAAAATGTTCAGATTCTAGATCAACGAAAACTCCACAGTCATTTATTTCGGACAAATCTTCAGTGTTGATACGCGAAAGTGCATCAGGAACTACATTTCTGCTACCTTTTCTGTGTTCTATTCTAAAATTGAAGCCTTGAAGTTTTAAAGCCCATCTTGCCAAGCGTGAATTAAGATCCGTTTGAGACATGAGCCACTTTAACGATGCATGGTCCGTAATTACCGTGAACTCATGTCCTTCTACATATGCTCTAAATTTTTTTATACTAAGCATTGCTGCTAAACATTCTTGTTCGGTGACCGAATAATTGCGTTGGGCTTGGTTAAGTTTCTTTGACATAAATGCAATTGGAAACTCTTCACCTTCCGCATTTTTCTGTACCAATACGCTTCCTATCCCAGTGTTACTGGCATCACAGTGGATGTAAAATGGCTGTGAAAAATCTGGGCTGTGTATCACTGGCGCCGTGGTCAAGATTTGCTTTAAGGCGTCAAAAGATTTCTGAGCCACTTCGCTCCAAACAAATTTTCTTTTGTTCCTCAACAAATCCGTCAAAGGAGCAGTTACCGAAGCATAATTCCTAATAAACTTCCGGTACCAACCGGACATTCCCAAAAATCGTCTGAGTTGACGTACAGACCTCGGTGTCGGGAATTCAAGTATGGCCGATACTTTATCCGGGTCTGTCTGAATTACCCCATTTCCTACTAGATGGCCAAGGTATCGGACTTCTTGTACACAAAACTTAGATTTTTCAACATTAATAGTCAGTCCTGCAGAACGAATTTGTTTTGATACCTCTCGCAAAACTTCTAAGTGCCTATTAAATGAATCAGATACCACTAGCAAATCGTCCAGATAAACAAACACTTCTGTTCTTAAATCTGCCGGTACCACCTTGTCCATTAGCCTTGACATTGTCTGCGGCGCATTGCAGAGGCCAAAAGGCATGACTTTGTAATGGTACAAGGGCCGGCCAGGAACAGTAAATGCCGTTTTATCCTTCGACGACCCGTCCAGTGGTATTTGCCAAAAGGCATCCTTTAAGTCAAGGCTCGTGATATATTCTGCCTTAGGCAACCTACTAAGAATCCCATCAATGTTGGGCAATGGATAAGCATCCCGAACTGTTACGGAGTTAACTTTTCTGCTATCTAGGCAAAGACGTACCTTTCCAGGCTTTCGAACCAGAACGATTGGAGAAGACCAGCCACTGTCCGATTCCTCTATTACATCATTTTCCAACATTCTATCTAATTCGGAATAAATGAGTTTCTCCATTGCTGGAGAAACAGGGAAGTGTCTTTGTTTAATAGGCTTGGCATCTCCCACATCTATAACATGAGAAATAATAGAGGTACGACCTAACCCTTCTTTCGAAAACGATGGAAATGTGTCTATTACACGCTGTAACTGCAATTTCTGGGTATCAGATAAATGACGTTGATCCGAAATTTCCGAAACGTGTGCGTTAAAAACTGAGCTGACCTCAGACAAAAGTCCCGTGGGTAACAAATCAAAAGTTTTCCAAAAGTCGATACCTAAATACAAATTTTGAGAAAGACCAGGCACAATATACAATCTCAACGATCTGGTAACACCTCGAAATGTTATTTCTGTGTCAACATATCCACTAACTTCCTGAGATTTGCCATCAGCCGTTTTCACAAAAGATCTAATTCTTTTAAAATTCTGTACTTCCTTAGCAGCAGTAGAACCCAAGCAACTTAGTGAAGCGCCAGTATCTAGCAAGCCCGTATAGCTTTTACCAAAAATCATAACGGATGCATACGGTCTTATATCGTTAGGATTATCAAATAATGTGCTTAGCAAACTATGTCGCGTACGATTAACAGTTGTCCAAAATTTTCTCATTCGCTCTGAAGAACGCTTCTTCTTTAAACTAGGATTTGGCTCATTAAATATTTCGGCTCGTTTAGCCTTATATTCGGTCAAGCGAATGTGAAAAGGTTTCATGTAAGTGGGGGCTGGTTGATTTTTCGAAAAAGTTTCATTAATTTTTGACGATAAATTAGAAGTAGTATTTGCAGAAAAATTAGGAATTGAACTATCAGTTACAGAGGTGGATTCCGGGAGGGATGTTAATACCTCCTTAGATAAATCAGAGTATTTGTTTGAGGAAAGAGCAGGGTTCCTGTTTAGAAAATCAGAGTTAAAAGAATTTTGTGGTAAAGAGTTTTTAGTAAAAATTTTAAAAGTGTTGTTTGAAGATACTTGGGAAGAAGTTATTCTGTACTTGTGCTCGTCGATAGGGTCGGTTTGAATGGATTTCTCAGAGCACTTGATCGTGAGTTTTTTGGATTGTTACACTTTGGACAATTGGGTTTGTAAATTTTTGCCGTTCCGCACCCATAACAAAAAACTTGCCGATCTTCAAGACAATCTTGATACCGGTGACCAACTTTTTGGCAATTCCAGCATATCAAGGCTACAGCGGAAATCTCCTCATCATCTAAAATCTCACTTTCGTCTTCATACATTTCACTAACTTGACGTCGAGAAATTATTGGTTTATTAAACATTTGCCTTTTGCCTATATCCATCATAAAAAACTCTCTCCTACGACATATATCACGTAAATGCGAAACCGAATAAATTGGCAAATTAAGAATTTCGTGTTGTATTTCCAGCAACAGATTCCTCCTAAGTATCTCTACTAACACCTTTTCGGCCAAAGGAGTTGATAATCGGTCGGATATATTTACTATGGCTTCATAGAACGAATCAAAGTTCTCATTTGGACGCTGCTTTCGGTCACGTATCATTTCGCGGAAATCCACGTCAGTACGGGAATCTTTGTATTGGAGGCGTAAGGCATTACACAAATCAGGCCATCTTATTTCGTTAACCGACCGATGGTATCTCCAATACCAATCCGTTGCCTTTGAATCGAAAAGTGTGGAAATATGCCTACACAGAAGATCGAAATTTCCGTCTAGGGTCTGGGTCGTTAAGGCCTCAACCCGGTAAATAAAATTATCCACTGACATCCCCTTATCATCTCCTGAGAATCTAATCTTCCAATTATGGATGATATGACCTATTTTATCAGCCCTAAAAAATGAAGTAGAAGATGAACCACAATTATTAGAATTCACGTTAGCTTGATTAGACGAAGAATCATTACGGTTCAAACCCCCATTCGAAGGCAGCCCTAAAAGCTGTTCTAACGTCTGCTGTTCTACTGAAGGCAAAGTTCGCATTCGAGAATCTGAATTAGCCTCAACTGCTCTAGCCTGCAAATCATCATTTCCTGATTGACCTAGACTTAACCTTCTAAAACCACTTTCCATACTTGATTCTACTAATTTCGTCAACTGTTGGCTAAGAGTAGAAAGCAATCCGGCTTGCTGAGCACCTACGGCGGCGGTAACCAGGTTTCTTATATAATCCCTTTGGTCTTGGGGTGAACTTGTTGACAAAAATAGGTTATTTGACTCCCCATTTTGTGCGACCCCAGACTTTGTTGGTGTCGAGGGAGGATTAGTATCCCTATCGAATTCTTGCGCTCGCTGAGTCTGAGACCTTGTAACAATCGGAGGAGGTGGCACCATCGGACTATTTACTGTTAATGGATTAGCTGACAGAAGCGAAAGTTTGCTACCACATATTGGACATACCTGCTTTGTCTTCAGATATTTTTGAAAACAAGACTTATGAAAATAATGTCCGCAATTAGATCTGCAAGCATATGCTAAACTGGTGATTACATTATTACAAACCCCACAGTTTTGCAACACATTACTAAGGTTAACTAAATCTTCGGTATTTTTCTCAAGCTACATTTAAAAAAAAAAATTTAAAAAAAAAACAATTTAAAGAGTTGTAGAAGAAAAATTTTAAAAATATAAATAGGAAAAAAAACCCGCTGGTAAAAAAAATTATTAATTAATAAAAAAAATACTATTGCTATTTGATTCCCTTGAAATAAGTAGATAATATGTAGATATATATACAATGAATGTGTATATATTTCTCCCCAAATAATTTACTGGTAAACTTGATATAATTGGTAAGCGCGTTTGATTTCTAATCCCATCCATCGAATAGGTTAAAAAAATAATATTAGATTTTAATCAACATTGCTAGTATTTACAATGAAAGTAGAAAAAAAAGTAACAGTATGAGAACATGGAAAACAGAAGCAGAGGAAATGTTAGTTGGTACTTATCTAGAAAGATTCCAAATTAAGTCATTTCCAAACTAAATTACCCTTCACATAAATGTAGAAATTAGTCGAAGATTTATATAATTAAGTTATTTGCGGTCTAGCTTTGGAGGGGTTTCTCCAGAATGTAGCATTTCCAGAAAACTAATATAAAAATTCGAGAAAACAATTAAACAGAAAACTCTGTCGAGAGGTATAATGACGGTTTACCGATGCACGTAGCATGCTGAAACTTTTCCGCTCACTAAGATTCCCACTCGAGAGAGAGGAAAAAAAATTTGTTAATAGAAAAAGGAGTATTGGAAAACTAGAATAGTAGGACAGAAAAAAAAAGAAAATAAAAAAGTAAAAGAAAAGTTATTTGAGAGCCACACATTGTTTGAACAAACTTCAAAAGATGTCATTAATTAGTAATAAGTATGTGTGGGCCCCACGTTGGGCGCCAAAAATAATTATATCTGTAGCAAATAACGAAATTATTAACAAATTAAATTGTTGAGTTCGATGTTTAGATAGCATGCATTTGAATTCCGGCTCCTTGCTCGCCGCAAATGGGGTAGGTTCTTTAATCTAAACACAATTATAACTTCAGATATGATTATTAAAATTATGCATGCTTAAGAAAAACAAGTAAAGGAGAATTAAAAGAAGAGTTTCACAAGTAAATACCGCCTAGCTAAGTCGACCAATGCATGTATAGATGGCAACATGCAAGTTCCCCTTCCCACCATGATCACGCTTTAGCTTATTAACCGGTGTAGGCATGATCCCTGACAAACATATTTATACCCTACCGAATGGATTGGCTAGAAATCAGAACGCTTCAAAATTTAGAATTTCATTTTAAATAACAATTTATTTAATTCATTAAAAAAAATAATTCTATCCAAAACAAATTAATGTACCTTATTCTATTAACTCACTAAGCAATAATTGTATATGTATCTATGAACAGTTCCTAACATTTTACCAGAACAAAATAAAAAAAATTTATGAAAAATGGGCAAATTTCAAAAAAAAATGCTGGAAAAGAAATTTTTAATTTAATCCAATTCGGATTTATAATTTTGGTTAATATGTATGATAAGGATTTTAATTAAATATCAAGTGCAAGAAAAAAATAAATAAAAAAAATACTGTTTGATACATAAATTCAAAAAAAAAAAAAAAAAAATTAATAAACAATAAGAAAAATATCTTTTGACCGGGGTAGGATTCAAAATCACGAAGAATTTGCTCGATAACAATACAATGGAAAAAAATAAAAATTCCATTAAAATTTAAAAAAAAACAACTAGCTGATTGTTGGCGGTACTCGAATCAAAAAAAAACTTGTGTGTTTTTCTATTTCTTTATTATTTAAACCCGACAAAAAACAATATAAACATTTTCTTTTTAAACCCGAAACGAAATGAGCTTGACCAGGATTCGAACCACCGGCTTACAACGTTCACGTCAACGAACTAACCACTAGGCTATTGCGGTTATGTACAGCGATTGAGTAAAAATGTTATGTAAGCTGTCCTCAATCTTTTATTATTTCACTATGTTAAATTAAGATCAAAGATAATTTAACATTATTGATCATTATCACGTAATTTAATTTAAAAAGATTCAGTAATTTTAAGGTTAAAAGAAATTTTATTTTTATTTGGTATCATTCGGCGCGTATTTCGTTTTTGTGTACGATATTACGTTTAATTTCTACGGGCAATGATTAATAACAGGAATATATGAATACATATTTTCCAATGGCTTAACTTTGCAAACAAGAATTTAACAGCGAATGAAAAAAAAAGGCGCACCATGTAATTAACAGGGCAGAATATGTACTGGAATTTTAACATCAGCTTGCCAATTGGAACATATGTACATACATATATTCATAGTATTCCTTCCATTAAAATATTACCCATGTAATCAAAAAAAAGGATATGTAATTCACTTACTTGTTTCTGCTGGATTCCATAGAAAGATCTTTCCTGGTCCTGGCTTAAGTGGAGGAAAAAAATGATTTGTTGTTTTAATTTTTCCTTACGCTATTTTAGGGAGCATATTATTAAACCGCTGGAATTTGGTAGCTTATTGTTATTGTTTTTGCTTTTATTTTTTTTTCTTTTGTAATTTATGTATTTCTTTATTTTTTTGTGCACTTCATATTAAGTTTTTTCTTTTTTGTTGTAATATTCTTTTTAATTTTTTTTTCTGATTTTTGATTTTTAATGAACTTTGCCCATTTTGAACACCAAAAATATAATTATAGATTCAATAATAATAACTTAGAAAAAATTTACTTTACCAACTAAATTTTTTTTTTTTTTTTTAGCAAAAGAAATACAAGCAACCATATGAATGGGTTTTTTTTTAAAGGAATGAGAATAGCTAAATTTTAAATACACCCTTAGGCCTTATTTTGTTGTTTTTAAAATTGATTCTGTTGATTTAACATTTCAAAGGGAACTAAAAAACTCTGCACTTTGCGATATTAGGCTTTTGTAATTTTTTTGATATTAGCTTTTAGTTAAATTTAGTAAATTTCTATTTCTTGTAATTTTAGATTTAATTTTTTTTACTTTCTTTTCTTGTTCGTTTTTTTTCCCAAAAATAATTTTAATTCGTCACAATAAATGCTTTTCTTTTACCACAACCACAACACAACACATTCTATTTTTAATTAATTTTTGCTGCTGTAAAGATTGTTCCTTGTTGCTGATAAAATGAGTTGCCTTGGCCCCGAGATGAAAAGGTGAATTTTTGGACGGGTTTTGACCCAGGGTTTCCCGTGCCCTTAAATTCTGCATAAAATATCCCTTTAATTTGCTAATAAATAATTAACAAATTTGTGCCGAAAAATCTAATTTTGAACAGAAGGAAATATTTTAATGGTGTTACATAGAAAAACTAGAGTTAACTGCAGAAGGTAGAATAAGAAATTATAATTTACCTATATACTCAGTGTCAATTCTTAGGATTTTTTTCTCCAGTTTATTTCTTCCTTTCTAAAATAATTCTAAGTCCTTTTCCTCCTGAATATTTTCCTTTTTTAATTTCTTTTTTTTTTAAGTTGAAGCCTTTTGCCTTTTGCCAATTATTTTAAATAACAGAAAACAAATAAATATAGAAAATCTTAAAGACTACAAGCGCCCTTACAAATGCCACAGAAATATTTTAGCATTTAAAAAATTATATCATAGATAAATTCGATGTCGGTTTTGTACATCTCATAGGAGTAACTTATGCCTATTAGTTTTAAATATTTTTCAGGTAAATTATAGTGATAAAAACATTAATTCAACCTTTTGAGTATAAATCTACAATAAAAAATTGGTAAAAATATTATCCTTATTGATAAAACCGAATTAACGGTTGCTAAAATTAACCTCGTTGTCTCGGCAAAATACCCTCTCTACTTCAGCATTAGACCATGGAAGTAAGAGCAACTTTATGGTAAATTCCGAAATTTCTTAAAAAAAATTTTGTTGCAGCCTCTGCATCTCTATATTGAAATACTTGCGACCACAGAGAAACAGTGTTGTTTTTGTTGATCCATTTTATAAATTTAGGATTGGAATACAGTTCCTTTATTATTTACATGTTTCATCATCATCTTTTATATCGATTTTCAACTTTTGTAAATTAAATTTTGTAATTTACTAAATGATTAAATTGGCAACACTGCATAGAGTTAGTAACCGATTCAGGTCTAACGTTGTTGAAACGCCCTCAATATCCAGAAATGCAACTAAAGCAAATTCCTTATAGTGAAGGGATCTTTCTATGTGGCCCACCAATGAGTGAAGCGCAGTTTCAGTGGACCTTCCCTTCGTGTAGGCGTGCTGAGCCAGTGAAAAGGAATTATGTCCTAACGATGATCTAATATGAATATCGAAAATCCTCTCCTATATGGAGCATCTTGTTTAATTGTCTGTTACGCTTGTCTGCCATACATACATGATTTCTGAGAGTGGTTTTATACGGGGCCGTATGAAAGGAAGTTGTTGAAATTTAATGACAATCGGTGCATTCCGCCACAAATTTATGTTAGTTTTTATCAAGTTTTAGGGAGGTAATTGCACAACTATTTTCCTACTGAAGCGATTCTACTGGAATTCAATTCCAAACATTCTTTTCGCCCTTCCAAAAATAAAATTCCCCTTAGACTTCAATATTTATTTAATATTATTGTTTGTGAGTAGAAGTGTAGAAGGAGCTCTGGATAGGAATTTGTTAATTATTATCTGATAAAATAAATAATTTATTTATTTTGTTTACTCAAAATTTGCCAAAGGACCAATAGGAAATATTAGCAAGAATGAAAAAAGAAATAGGAAATAAAGCAATTATTAGGATTTTGGATAAATAAATTAAATTTATTAATTAGTGGAGGTTTACCTTTCGCTACAGCTGGTAAAAAAAACAAGAGAGATAAAACTTTTAAGAAAACGCGGCAACAGCATTATTGACATTTAGGCCAAATTGACGAACGATTTAGGCATTATGCGCAAGTGAGAAAGAATGAATATTTGTAGCATTCAGCCTTTATATACGGCCGAAGCTCCGCTGGAAAGATCAGGTCCAACAACAACTTTCTGATCTGAATATCCGAAATTGGAGAAAAAGCGCAGAAGATCGAAGCGCATGGCGATCAATTCTTAACTCGGCTAAAGACCTACCTAGGTTGTGAATAGCCACTTATATATATATTATATATATAATTACAAAGAGGAAAAACTTTGTACAGAGACTTTTAATGTCGACAATCAGAGGTGGGATTGTGGCATTAACAATTATTCATTCTAATTATGCAAATGAGCCTGGAAATTGACAGTGTTTATACGCATATTGATTTCGATGATCCTGTTGGCATAAAAAATAACCACATAAATGTCTTAAAATAGCTTTAATCTTAATTTTTTTCGTTTTGGTTATATAATACTTTTTTATTTAATTATTAACTTGCCAGTAAGAAGTACATATAAGTTTCATTGGAGAATAAGGTAAATAAATAGATAAAAATATTTGGGCGGGAATACCGGGAATTTGATTTTTATTTCCGGCTTTCCCGGCAATCCAAGAAGGGCGGGGAAAAACTCTATACGAAATTCATTTGAATTACTCTGCCAATTACAAACATCACTACTTTTTAATAAAAACTTTGTCTTAAATTAAATTATAGATTTGTTTAAAGATAACACTAGCCAACAAGTTTTTTGACTGGAGCAAACAAATATTTTTCCTAAGGTAATTCGGTGGGCTAAATTCGAATCTGTAATTGGTTTTGCTCTATCACTCCAGGTTTTCGAGTTACAAAAAGTGTTTTTATTTGTTTTTTACTTAAAAAAAATTACTAGTTTATTTAAAAATCAATGAATTTTCAAAAAAGAATGGCGTTATTTGAACGTCGTTTGTATTTTGTTGGTTCGGTTTCACGTATTAGAGTCCTGCAATAGTCTCCCAGCATGCTTTTGTCTCAAAATCCTTGATAAATTTTTTCAATTTTCATCAAACTTGGTGAGCATGCTCCCCTTGTTCTTGCTTACTGCACCCAGTTTTATTTTTGGAAAAAAATCTAAACGCGAATGAAGAATATGCAAAACATTGTCGGTGTCCACGGTATGTTCAAGTTTCTGACTGCAAAACCAAAATAATGTAAATATGCATATCTTAATGATTCTGATATTGCATATCCTTTTTTTCAACCAAATATACACCACACACAAAGCAAAAATAGCTTAAATCAGTAACACACGATCTCCCTGACATGCTTAAACGCTTCTATTATGAAGACTTAAAATGAATGTGGGCTTCTGTCAAATAAATAATTGTGAAATTATAGTGTCAGTATTGACTGTTTTACAGTTAAAAAACATGTCTCGTTTCTGCAGTCAATTTTTCCCAAAGTTGTAGGCCAGTGTTTTTCTTTTTATTTAAAAATTAGTGCCTATTTGCCTATGGTTCACCAAAACTTTTCAATTTTTTTTCAAAGGCGTTTAAAGTAAGTAAGTAATTAAATGAGGTTTATAGATGTTTTTACACTGAAAGAAAAATGCTTTATATATTTAATGAATCGCTTTCATAAAAAACTTTTCGCTGGTTTAATGAAAATTTTCATTGTCCAAATGGAATTTCGTAGTTATAATGAAGTATTTTCGTTAAAATCGATTCATTGGATTTCGAATTTACGTTAAAAATTTTCATTGGATATATGAAAACTAAAGTTTGTCCAAGTTAAATAAAAAATTTTAATTGGGAACATAAAAAACAATATACAAACATAACTATATTCATAAATTAATACAAAATTATAGTTTCCTTAAAAATATGTTTAATTGTTAATTAAAAAATGTAAGATGTAATTATTTCATACATCTAATGTAATATGCCATTAAATTTATGAAATCAAAAATTTTTTTATAAAAGCAACATATTTCAAAAATTTAAATAACTTTATAGTCTCAATAACTAAAAGTATAAAAATATTTCGAAAAAGCATGCCTTCATAAATTTAAATTTTCATTATAACAATGAAAAATGTCATTATAGTAATGAAACAAAAACTTTCAATCCACAAATCCGTATGTTTTTGTTTTCTTTAATATGTACAAACCTAAATACATATAGTATGTACTAAGTAATGAACAAATAAATGTTCTCCTTTAAAAAAAACACACCCTTATTTTAAACTGTTGTCAACCAAACGATGTATACGAAAAAGCTTGTTCTCTCTTTATGTGGTCTTTTTTTTATGCGTTAGCAAAAAAAATCAAAGTTGTTATTGTTGTTATGTTATGACAATTTAATCTCATATTTACGCTCTTAATTGAGTAATGGCAAAAAACATAGTTTTTTTATTCAAAAACTGCACTGCCCCAGTAGGCTAGCTGGCAGTGAGCTAGTCTATCAGCGCCGAGGTTGCGGGATCGAAAAAAAAGGTGAAAAGAACAATTTTAATCCAAACCAAAATTGATCCAATGAATAACATTCCTAGATCTAATGTAATGTTTCATTAAATACATTTTAATGAAACAGGTTTCATTGATCCAACGAAGCGCTGCATAGGTTCCTTTTTAATGCAATTTTTCATGGGATTACTGTCAAAATTCATTGGTATTCTGAAGAAAATTCTTTCAGTGTACACAACTTAGGTATATGAATAGTAAATTTTGATGACTACCACTTTTAGCAGTCATTTTAGTCCCTTTTCCGAATATCCTCATAAAAATACCACCTACACGTACGTTTTAAGAGCTAAAATGCTCAACAACAATTTTCTGCATCGAATTTGACTAGGAGTTCTTAAAGACCAAAAGTTCATGTGATATAAGCAAAATGCCTAAATCACTAAAATTGTAACTTATCATTAGAGATCCGATTTCCATGTAAATGCATGTTTTCTGTAGATACTGTAAGAACGAAGTCGACCAACTATCTTTCCGAAACATTAAATTTGCGATAAAATGGCATGGATTTGTTTTTTAATGCATATTTTGACATTTTTGAGTGATTTTGTTTTTAATTTCCAAATTATAAAAAAAGTTCTTAAAACATTTTTAAATACACAAAAAAACCTTAAAAAAAATTTTAAAATTAATAAATAAATTCTTTTGGAGCTTTGCTTTAAAAACAAGATTTTCAAGATTTCTTTTTTAAACCGATGCAGCAACAGGGTGAATGTTTCCAATGGGTTTGAAATCATTTATCCAAAACTGTTACAGGTTACTTGCTTGGCACAAGGTAAATACCGCGTTGCAGAGGAAAGTAGAAGCCAATCGTTTACATTGCAATTTTAGTGATATGTATCCCTTGGTTCCCCTTCCACCGCAGCCAGTAGTAACAAGATGGAGACCTGGCTAGATATTTTAGAATTTAATTCAAAAACGTTTTAGTAATTTAAGAATATTAAAAGAGCTTGTTGATACCGATGATTATGCAATTAAAAAAGTAAAAAAAATAATAAATTTAATTATCATCAGAAGTCAATTAGCATTTGTATTTTCCAATTACTGATTTATTGGTGAAACAATAACAAATTAGGAGGGACTTAGTTCACTTAATGCTCAAGTCAAATTAATTGATATTGCAAAGAATAAAATTAACAATGTGGAAGGAAGGATAGCCCGACAAATTAAAAAAAAATCCAAAACGTTTTGCAAAAAAATAAGGATTTCATAAAATAATTTTTTTTTTGATCTGGGCACTGTTTCTCAAAACTATAAGTTAAAAGTCTACAAGTAAAATATCGGGTGATTTTTTAGCTATTATTTTTTTGGCAACACTGGTTTTAACAGCCGATCCACTTTTTTATCGAAAAATTGTGTTCAGCGACGAAGCTAATTTTTGGCTCAATGGGTACGTTAATAAGCAGAATTGTCGCTTTTGGAGTGAAGATCAGCCAGAAGCATTGCAAGAGCTACCAATGCATCCAGAAAAAGTTACAGTTTGGTGCGGTTTATGGGCTGGTGGCATCATTGGACCGTACTTCTTCAAAGATGATGCGAATCGTAACGTAACTGTGAATGGTGAGCGCTACCGTGAGATGATATCCAACTTTTTTTTGCCCAAAATGCAAGAGCATGACATGTGGTTTCAACAAGACTATTTAGACTATTTTTTGTGGGGCTATGTTAAAGCTCATGTCTATAGACACATGCCCGCTTCAATTGACGCATTGGAAGACAACATTGAAGCATTTATTCATGAGATACCGGCCGAAATGTTGGAAAGACTATGCCAAAATTGGACTAAGCGGATGGACCATTTGAGGCGCAGTCACGGTCAACATTTGCATGATATAATCTTCAATCATTAAATTATATGCACCGTACCATCGATTCAAATAAAGATTTCATGCATTTTTCTGAATTTTATGTGTTTTTTTTAAACTTTCCTATAGCTCTTAAAAAATAACCCACTATATATTGGAAATAACAACAAAAATTGTAAAATTGTGTTTTTTTAAATTCGTTTTACTTGTAGTTTTGAGAAGCAAGGCCCTGATCAGGAATCAAAGTTGGATCTGCAAATAATTTTTTTAAAAATGCATTGGCATTCTTCTAGTACATGACAATGTTTTACTTTTAATAAAACCGTATTTAAATTTAAAATTTAAAAGTTTGTAAATTACAAATTTTCAAATTAATTCAAATGTGTATTCTATGTCAAATTACAATTTAAAAAGCTTTTATACTTTAATAGTCTTATTCCTCCTTCTTACAAATAATTTTCGTAAATCAAAAGGAATCTTAAAAATAAAGCTAAAGTTTGATCAACCAGTAAGTTTACGCTTTTTTGGGTTTTCATTCGGCATTCCCGGGACAAAAATCCCCGGATCCCGCACATTTTTCGGGAAAAAAAATCTCAGGAAATATTTGCGGGAATTCCCGGGATTTTCTTTATTTAGTTATGGCAACTTTAATGCTGATATTTATAATTGTAAATAAGTTGTGTCATGAAATAGATCTTAGCCGTTAGGCAAAAAGGCCTTTAGTCAAAAAACCAATTTTAAGTATTTAAGTATTTATAATCCTCCAAACTCCACAACCAGGAAGGCGATGTCGTATGATAATAGGCGCAACACCCCCTTAAAAATATGTGCTGATGCTTCTGCACATCATACCGTCTGGGGAAGCTCGGATGTCAATCCACGAGGTGAGTCGCTTTTGGACTTCATAGTTGAAAATGAACTAACAGTAGTTAATAGGGGTAGTGAGCCTTTATTGTGACTAACAGAAGAGAGGTTCTTGATATTATTATTATTAGTGATAAGTTCGCGGATATGATTAGCGATTGGAACGTGTCAAAGGACTGTTCCTTCTCTGATCACATGTATATTGATTTCAATTTTTCCTTTAGAGTTGATTCAATTAAACCCTACATGAATAGAAGAAGGACCAACTGGTCTATCTATGCAAGTGTACTCGGGGACAGGCTGCCGATGTTCCCGGTTTTCATAGACTGTGTTTCCATGCTCATCTCCGCAGTGGAGTCATTGACTGGTGATTTAATTGAGGCAACAAACGAATCCTGTAAAAGAATCGACAGGAAGGACAAAGCTAAGCCCATATGGTGGAATGCGGAAATCGCTGAAAAGCGCAAAGAAAGCAGGAAACTCTTTAATGAGGCAAAACGTAATGGTGAATGGAACAATTACAAGTCCTCAGTAAATGGATTCAAAAATCTTATCAGGAAGGCCAAGAGACAGTCATGGAGGAAATTCTGCAGCGACGTGGAAAACTCCTCGGAGACAAGTCGGCTACGTAAGATTTTATCCTCTAAACCAGCTATTCCATCGTATATACGAAAGATGGATGGATCCTGGACCACAAACAGTCGGAACACCCTCGAGGTTCTGATGAATACACATTTCCCAGGTTGCACTGATGATGTGCCTAGGTAGGGATATCTCTAATATTCCGATAACTCGCCATCGTGTGGAATGGGCGGTCAAAAACTTCCATCCCTTTAAATCTCCAGGCCCGGATGGCATTATCCCAGCGGACCTACAAAAGAACCTGGGAATATTGATGCCATGGCTCTTGACAATATTTTGAGCCTGCCTGAGTCTCTTACATGTCCCATCAACTTGGACAACATATAAGATCGTCTTCATCCCCAAGAGCGGGAAGACATCTCACACTATGGCTAAAGACTTTAGACCTCCTTTCTATTGAAAACACTGGAGAGGATTTTGGATATTCATACTAGATCATCGTTAGGACATAATTCCTTTTCACTGGCTCAGCACGCCTACACGAAGGGAAGGTCCACTGAAACTGCGCTTCACTCATTGGTGGGCCACATAGAAAGATCCCTTCACTATAAGGAATTTGCTTTAGTTGCATTTCTGGATATTGAGGGCGTTTCAACAACGTTAGAGCTGAATCGGTTACTAACGCTATGCAGTTGCCAATTTAGCCATTTAGTTGCTAGATTTAGCCATTTTTCACCTTTGTTTAGCCATTTAAAAATGAGTTTAGCCATTAGCCATTTTTTAACTTGTTTAGTCATAAAAATTTGTTTGCCGTTTTTTTTTTGTATAATAGTAATTTTTAAGTACTTATAACAATTGATAAAATTGTTAAAAGTAAAATAAAAATTTTGAACAATTAAAACGCATTTTATTTAAATTACAAAATTTAATTTACAAAAGTTGAAAATCGATATAAAAGATGATGATGAAACATGTAAATAATAAAGGAACTGTATTCCAATCCTAAATTTATAAAATAAATCAACAAAAACCACACTGTTTCTCTCTGGTCGCAAGTATTTCAATATAGAGATGCAGAGGCTGCAACAAAATTTTTTTTAAGAAATTTCGGAATTTACCATAAAGTTGCTCTTACTTCCATGGTCTAATGCTGAAGTAGAGAGGGTATTTTGCCTAGACAACATCGTTATAAGTAATTTAAGAAAAAGGTTACTTTTAGCAACCGTTAATTCGGTTTTATCAATAAGGATAATATTTTTACCAATTTTTTATTGTAGATTTATACTCAAAAGGTTGAATTAATGTTTTTATCACTATAATTTACCTGCAAAATATTTAAAACTAATATGCATAAGTTACTTCTATGAGATGTACAAAACCGACATCGAATTTATCTATGATATAATTTTTTAAATGCTAAAATATTTCTGTGGCAATTTGACAAAACGTCTTAAGTCGAGATAAGACAGCAAAAAAGTTTTTTTAAAAACTCTGCGAAAAAATCATTTTTATTAAATATTCAAATACACCAAAATTAAAGAAAAAGGAAAAAATATAAAAAAGGTAAAAAAGTAAATCGATCTCAATTTACAATTTCATTGTAACAAATTTTTAATGAATTATGAATTATTTATTAAAAAAGTTTTTAGCCATTTTTTCTAGTAAAATTAGCCATTTTTGGTCACCAAGTTTTGGCAACACTGACGCTATGAGACATTTGGAAATCGACCCAGCCACCATTGAATTTGTCAGCAGTATCTTGCACTTCAGGCGTATCGAATCCAACTTGGGCGCCTCTACCATTTCCAAGGTTGCGACTAGGGGCACCCCGCAAGGGTGTGTACTGTAACCTTTACTTTGGAATCTGAATATAAATACCCTTCTCAGGGCCATGGAAAGGACGTGCTGCAGAACGGTTGCATATGCGGATGACGTTGGTCGAAGAGCCCTTGGGGACAAAACTAGTCTCTCTGATGTTGATGTAAACAGGAGCCACTCCTTTATTGAATCGACCGGATGGCTGCATGAGAATACTAGCAGCCAGATAACATAGGACCCATGGGAGACGGTGTGACATACCTAACCTGAACAAATATTTAGTTGGCTTTAGTTCCATTTTCTCTCTTTTAATTAGTTTAAATCGCCCTAGCTCGGTAATTTTAAGCACTACAATTCAATTTCGAGCGATAAAAATAAACAAACACAGGTTATTTTTTTTATGTACATAAGAATATATATTTTATTTCAAGCAATATTTTTAAAACACGACATCTATAAGGCGTATTTATTTTTACACACATCTTGAATGTTATGTACAGTTATGGTAAATTCGTGCACACTTTGATTATCCTCCGAGAAAGTCCGCCTGACAATCATAATAGCATCGTTGGTTTATGTCAGTATTAGATTGGCTCAACGCCATAACAAACAGAAGACTAAAAATATTAAAAATTTTCATTTTTCTTTTGTTATTTGTTAAACTCTTTAATTGGACTATAAATCTTTTCAGTTGGGGTTTAGTATTTATAGAAAAAATTTGTTAAAATTATTTTAGAACTGAACAAAAACACTTTGTTTCTTTAGATGTAGTTAAATGAGTATTTACTGTATTCTACAAGTGTTTTTATTCCATCCACAACTTAATTGTTGTTAAGAAGTTATACTAAGTTTGTCATTCCGTGTGATACTTTTTTAATATTATTAAAAATTCGTTATAAAACTTGGACTCGGGAAGATCTATGGTTCCCGAAAAGGGTATTTTCCCAAAACAAATATTATATGTGTTTTGGACATAACTCTTCTATTTCCTTAAAAAACTTTGTTGGCAAATGCACATAAAATGTTAAAATAAAAAAAGAAAAAAACAGTAAATATTTTTTTAAAATCGTTTTTGGAAAATAAAAAAATTCTTTTTGGAATACCAAGATTCTCACCAGGATAGTCACAGTTTCTAACCTTAACAAACCCCCTTGACAACTGAACCATGAAGGAACGTTGCTTGAATATCATTAAAAAATATATATCGCCCGTTTAACGGTTAGGTTGGGTTCCATGGGCAGCCATCGAAAGACTGCGAACTTGGGTCCTCTATTGGTCCCTTTGTAATAATCAGCACCAATGCCCATTCTATACAGCAGTTATTCAGATGTCGTCACTGCAAATCCAGCCAATTCTTCTTCCTAAGCGATTTATGTTCTATCCCGGCTAGATACTCCAAGCAGGAAAACAGCGGTCCCCGAGGTATTTTCCCCTGATTCCCCGCAATTCATCTGTGAAGGGTATAATAAAGTAATTTTTGGGGTTTCTGTATTTTGATTATAACTCAGCCAATTTTTAACCGAATTTACAGATTTAAATACCAACGTATTTAAGAAGAAATTTACCATTTACTCGAGTTATAAAGCTTGGACTCGGGAAGGAATATGGTTCCCGAAAGTGGGAAAATTAATTTTGGTCATAACTTTTTTGTATCTGAACCGAATTTTCCGAGTTTTTTAGAAAATATGTTCTACAAAAAATTTCCGATGTTTTGATAGGTCATATGGCAGTCCACAAATTCAGGTTTTTATACAATTTCTTATCCAATCCCGCCTACATTTTGTGGGATGGTGTGTATTTATAAACTAAATGTTTGTACCTAATTTGGAAACTTGGCTTTTGCCGTTCTCCAGATATACAGAAAAAAGTAAAAATCAGAGGTAGTCGTGGTTTTTTCCTCAGATCTCAGCTATTTTTTGACTGGTCTGGCTAAATTTCAATAGCAAAATTAAAATAAGAATACCTAACAGAAATATACACCAACTAAGACCCCATCATTTCTAGGGGCTTCGGAAAACATTTCAACAGACAGACAGACGGACAGCCAGAGTTGATCTTCGCTTATCATAAGGACCCAGAATATACATACATACTTTATTAGGTGTAGGATAAATATTGTAGAAATTACAAACGGAATGACAAAGTTATAAACACCCTTTTACCTTCGGTGAAATATATAAAAATAATTTTTTGTTTTCTTTATTTGCTGCGCATTTTGTTTATTAATATTTTCTTAAACAAATATTTATTGTAAGCTTAAAAACAAGAATCTTATTGTTGAAATGAAATTAAATAAATTTTTTATTTATTTGCTGCGCATATTATTTACATTAGAGCCCCGATTTGCGTCGTTAATGGTGACCGGGGAAAAGCGACGCGAGCCGAAACGACGCAAATCGGACCACTTTTTTCTATATTAATGCACTAATATTTTATTGATTGGTTCAAAAATATAAAGTTTTACCAAGAAATTATATTTATGATAAAAAAGTGATATGGTTACGTTTTATTCTATTTGTTTCAGCAAGTGGATTTAGTTATTATAAAAAATTAGTAAAAATATATTTATGTTTTTGCAAAGAAACATAAAAATATGTAAAGAAATAACAAAAATAAAGTTATTTCATATATCCATATTCACAAAAACATTAAATAAAAAATAGAATCTCTTTCAAAGTTTTTCTTGGGAGTCAAAAAATTAAATACAAGGTTTCGTTTAAATGTGCTTAATTCCCATTTTATACTATTGATAAACTGAAATTTATTGTTGATACACGCTAAGCGGGAAATCTTGCGATCTTCAAACATCTCTCAGCGGCTCATTTCCACTACAAAAACATTTCTCAATATTTATATTTACAAACTTTATACTTTTTCTTATTAAGATTGTTCAAATTAAGTTGTATATGACTTCAAATAAAAGCATTAAGCTTTCTGACTGTCGGTCAATAATTTAACATATGGGGCATTATTTGTGAAGCGGACAATGTTTTAATTTTTACTCTAAAATTGTAAGACAAAGCAGGTTGTCATTAAAGATTAATTGTTTGTTCCAAATCGTATTGGCGCATATTCATAAATCATTACCAAGTGTAAACTTTTTTAAGTACCTACTTAAGCTATTCACAAATGATTACTTGCAGCATAAAAAGTTTACACTTAATTATAGGTAAAGCTGTAACTAAATGCCAACTAACTAATACATTCAAAGAACAGCTGATTGATATCATTTTGTAATTTATTTCAAAAGTACAAAATTTTTGAAGTGGTTATTAAAAAATAAATGGAATAAGAGATATTCAAATAATAACAGACATGACAAAAAACAGTTAACACGTATAAAACATGCTACAATTATAATTTGTGTTTGAAATGAATTTCTGCTGCACCAAAAAAAAATCCATAAAAAAATAAACTAGAGATGTGTTCTTAGTCGATAAAATTCTTTTGAATATTTTTATTATTATTTTAGTTGACTTATATACTATTATAACCAAAAAACAACTTTTTTAGAATTTGCGTTAATTTTTTAAAGAACAAAAAATGAGATTTTAATAGTTTTATAAGCTTTTTAATTAATTACAGAATATATCGTTCAAAATATTATCGACATTTAATTTTCTCTAAATGCCAATATGCATGGTTGCATTTCTTCTATCAGCTGAGAGCTGTTACTACGTTAGTTACGAATTGTGAATAAGATCTATAACTATCTATGAACTATTTTTTAGTTTCTGTTTTGTTAGTTACAACTTTAGTTATGATTTCTGAATATGCGCCATTATCTTTAAATTTGTTTTACTAGCTCTGTTAAAAACAGAGCTTGTATGTTAAACTGAAATTACAGCTTGTTACATGAACAGAAAGGTTAGCATAATAAGTAATAACATAAGGATGTAATAGTTACATTAAGTCGTTTACATTAGTACTTACATTACAGCACTGTATTGACTGCTGGATGTAGGGGAAATTGCTGAAAAATGTTGTAAATAATTGTTCGCTATTAGGCATATATATGTATTTACGAAACGGAAATAATTACTTTCTGTTGAATTCATATTTAAATCGTCAAGACGTGTTTTTTCTAGAAAAATTTAAATTTAGTTTGGAAAAAGATCCGTCCACCATTTTCTAACTTTAAAAACTCTTAAGGTTCTACATTTTGGCGCCCGAGCAGAGACTTATCTTTTTCATCTTGTGGCTAAATTTATAAAAATTAAAGTTTTAACTTGTTAATTTGTTACAAGTTAATACAAAATAAATTACTTTGATTGGGCAAAGTTATTGCAAACAACTCAAAGGCGTCTTGCGAATTCATCTTGTGTGGAGTTCGTCATACAAACTCAAACTTACCAGTTACTGGAGCAACTATCATCCTTGATGTTCTGCTGTAGATGTCGTTGTCGCAGCTGTAGAAGCAATCATCAGGAAAGTAACACTGATTCTGGACACTCGGACATAGAGGTAAAGTACAAACAAGTTTGTGCATCTGGTGCCTAAAACCTGTGAATTAATCAGGTTTTAGAGATAATTTATATTGTTTAAAAAAGGGAAAATTATTCCGTCTTTTAACGTTAAGTACGAACAAAAAGCACAAAATTGTTTGCACTCCATTTTATAATTGTATATAAATTTCCATAGTCTTAAAGAAAAACTAAACCACAGCCGATCGCCGTTACTTAATACCAATACGGGATTTCACCGATATTTAAAATACCGATATATCGATACTGAAATACGACTATCGAATTCGATATTTTTTAAAGTCAGTCTTCATTAAAAACTCTAAACTTTAGCCGTTTATCAAACAATATGTTTTTTTAAGAATTGGCATCACTGCATGCATCATATAAATGTTTTTTAAACTAATATGAAGATCTAAAATGATTGACACTTACAAGAAGCAGATTGACAGGAGAGCACATAAAACAGAGAGTGCTCCTGATGTTCATATCTGATGATTACTGGTTTAACTAAAACAATTAAAAACATTTCTAGTTAAAGTTGGTACTTTTGGGGTGCAATTCAAATTTTATGGTAAGTTGGTATTTCCATGACTTTTTTACTTCTATTTAAAATTTTCGTATTATACTTTTTTTTAGATTTCATATGGTTTTTTTTTTGTATTCTTCCCTTTTGTTTTTTGTTATAATTGAATTTTTTGTTTTGATTGTTTGGCAATAGTTTCAGCAAAAAACGTTCGATATATCGATATTTCTTAAATAACTATCGATACTCTTAAAAAATATCGATTCGATATATATCGCTATAATTTTTCAATTTGCCCATCCCTAATACAAATTAATTTAATATCAAAAGTAATTTTTGGGAATAAAAAATTTTAATTTAAAAGATAGGAATAGCTTATCCCATCAACAATAAATTTCAAGTGTTTTTATCAAGAATAAAAACTGCGAATTAAGCACGAATAACAAAATCTTTTAAATTAAAATTTTTTATTCCCAAAAATTACTTTTGATAATAAACTGGCAAGTGCACGGCCTAAAAAAACTTACATGGCAACATGCTTTTGCAAGTTGTTTTTTGCATTTTGTTTTTTCTTAACCTACTTACAACTACAATTAATGTTGGAAGAATTCCAATCAATTGTAGTGGGGAATGTAAGAAGAGATAAACTCACTGTTTATTGTTGATGTTTTTGTTTAAACTTTGATATTGTTACAAGTTGAACTGTTGCTTATGATTCTTATACGCTTAACAGTTTTATTTGGTTTAATATCTTTAGTTTTTCTAAAATCTTTATGGATGAAGTTTCCTGATGATCTGGCCTAAGCAACCAGTGAAATGCGCATAGGAATCAACAATAAATTTGAAGTGTTTTTATCAAGAATAAAAACTGGGAATTAAGCACGAATAACAAAATCTTTTAAATTGATTTAATATTTATTTGAATTTTACAATTTTTTCGCGTGCGTTAAAAAAAAACAAATTGTCCACAAAATTTGCTTACATTTTTTGCTTTAGAGACATCGATTGTTTTCCAGCTGTCATTACAATCGGTTTTCTAACCCATGTTGCCAACTAATTGACAAGTTGTTACACTCAGGAAAATTTAAGAGTATATTTAAGGTTCTTTCAGCAAGGCCTTATTATAATTAATTACCTCAGTTTGCTGATAAAAATACAGAGATTAGTTTTTTTTTAGCATATGAGTGTGTGTACATATGTATACGGATGGACACTTACTATTTGTGAATTATTTTTAATTAAAATTGAATATTAATCAAATAGTTTAATACTTACAATACCCAAGTGGTACATTGAGGCAGAAAATTATCGGTGTTGTAAAGAAACGCTATACCATCCCTAAAACAAAGTAAACAAATGTGGCTGGTAATAAAAAGTTTACTAATCTTTGTGTAAAAAATAAAACTTAAGTTTGTTTAATTGAAATACATAAATTTATATTCAAATAAAACAACTATAAAACCAGGAATTTAGAAGGTTACACGTGCGGTGGAAAAGTGTGATTGCTATATTCGAATTAATTCTGTCCTACCACAAATTCACTGATCTGGTTCATGGAAACCACATAGTGGTTTATAAGTAGAGAGGTCAGGAAAGCAGTTACATATAATCAGGTACACATGAAAAAAGATTTCATAAATAACACAGTGCAACACGAAAAAAATAACCATATACGGACAATAAATAACCATAAAGGACAAAAAAAAAAGGCCCGTGTTTCCCAGTTTAATCTTCAAGATCAAAATCGCAAAAAACTTTAAAAAATTAAATTTGTTTACCTTTTTTCCGCTGTTCAGGTCCATAGGTAGCAAAGCGTTCACAATTCAAGGAAACAATCAACTACAAAAATGTACTTAAAATCTCAATAAACAACTTCCTAGATCATATGAACTTCCTAAGAATGATTCCTAACACCGTTTAGGTAGCGCTTAGGAAGCCGCAAAAGTGAAAAATTTCCCGAAAATAATGCACTTTTTTTATGGGCCCTTAAAGATTTGGGGCCTCGGTGTCATTTTTGCAAAAAAGTGATAATTTTCTCAGGCTCATATCTTGCAAGCCGTTCTGAATGTTGATTTACCCTCTGAGACAAAGTTGTAGCTCTTGCCAAAAAGAACAAAAATTGTACACATGTAAAATCAAAAAAAACTTCTTCTTCAAGATCAAAATCGCAAAAAAACTTTAAAAAATTAAATTTGTTTACCTTTTATCCGCTGTTCAGGTCCATAGGTAGCAACAGCTCAAAATTCAAGGAAACAATCAACAACAAAAATGTACCTAAGGTCTCAACATACAATTCACGCGATCACGCACCGACCGCAACATCACGGGCAAAGCAGTAAGCATAGCACACGCATTAAGGGACGCAGCCCACAATATAAAAGCAACACGACGCTCACATCCAGGCATTACACAGCGCGAAGTCAACGAGAGCTCAGCGGTGAAAGTTATAGAGAAAGGCCTACAGCATAATTCGCACACAACATTGGCAACGGACAATTTCAATATGCAGTGTGAAAAAATTGATTCGTTTTGCAACCAATTGCTATGCATGCGTAAATTACACATGTCGTCTAAATCGACATGCTGAGAAAAACAAAATTTATAAGGCAACTGTAACAGCCACACTACCATTGCTTGCACCTGAAAATTTTGTATCACCAAGGCCGCCAACTCCAGATCGTAGGACAGAATTTACAGGAATGACTACAGCAAGTGGTGGAAGAGATTGACCACAACTAATTACACAAATGGAAATGGATTTCATTGTGGCTATATTGGGACTATCGCAGCGACTTGCCATATTTTTGACAGCGTTTTTAAAGCAAAGAAAACTCACACATGCTAATGTGAACTCTACGGCGTACCGCAAACGGCAAGCTGAATTTCAGAGCCTCTACACTCTTAATGATGACTATTCGTTCGCTTACTGCAACAATATAAAAGCTTTGGTGGTAAAAATGGGAATGAACTACATCGCTAGTGAGTGGAGATTATTTATTGATGGTTCTGTTTCTAGCTTGAAAGCAGTGTTGTTGCATGTGTCGAACTGAAAATCTTCAATAGCAATGGGTATTAACATGAAAGAAAGCTATGAAACATTGAACGATATACTGAAAAAAATCAAAACTACGAAAATAAATGGAAGATTTGCTGTGATTTGAAGGTCATCAACATTTTGCAAGGGAACATCGGTAAGTGTGGCTTTCCAAAATTCTTTTATTTTCTTTGTAATTGGGATTCGCGCTCCCCTTTGAATCAATTCCAATGTAATTCGTGGAGACCAAGAGGAAGTGTGGAGGAATTAATGAAACAACATAGACTGAAGAATGCACCTTTAATTGACAGTACTCAAGACATCTTGCTGCCACCGCTCCACATAAAATTGGGAATTGTTAAAAAATTCATCGAAGGGGCCGTTGTAAATTGTCCAAACGCATTCGACTATTTGAAAATCGTTTTCAAAATTAAAAAAGGTATTGTAGTAAGTTTAAAACGAATTTTTGTTTACCTCATTGTACTATTTACACTCAGGGTTGTCATATAAACCAATATTGTCAGAATTGGTTTTAAAACCGAAACCAATGTTATCGGTTTTTTATTGGAAATAAACCAAGCAGCTTACAGCTCTTGTTTTTTTTATTGGAAATAAATATAGTTGCTAAAAACTTAATTTTTATTTAACAGTAAGAATCTTTCCACAGATAGAAGTAAATAAAATTGATAAATTGGGAAAATTGTATTTTTTGCATGATTCCGGTAGTCTCCGGCAGCGGGCTACTGCAAATTTGCAAAAGTCTTCTTCTCACTTTTTCTGCTAACAACAAATATGCAACAACAGCAGTGGTCACTTTACTTATTTATAACATTAAACCACAAATTTGTTTATATTTTTAATAAATTCGCTTTATAATTACATATTTTTTCAAAACAATAAAATTACACAAATTAAAACAGCAAATGCAATGCAAGATCATCTTCCAATAACAAAAATGATACAACTGCTGATGTCATTTTATTTTCTTTATAAGCACTTATCACCTTTTAATTATTTGATATAAATTATTTTCACAAAAAACACTTTTACTGATATTTTAATGAAAAAATATAATATTTTGTAAATTTTCTGCAAAAAAGTAAAAGTAAAAGAAAAAATAATAAAAATGTAAACAACAGCTGTTTCGATATTGGCTTTATTTGCATTCGAAATAAATAAAAAAACCAACTGGGATTCGTGACACCAAATGAGACCAATATTGGTTTCAAAACCGACAATTAGCAAAACCAATATTGGTTTCTATAACAACCCTGACTATGTTAATATTTTATTTTCTGTCTTCATTTAACAGGCGTACTTAATGGTCCTGACATTAAAAGCTATTCAAGAGCAACTTTGATTCATCGCTTGATGAAAATCATTCAATGGCATGGATTTACCTTCAGCGTATATGCACCAGAGTCTTGGGAGGGGATCGAGATGCGGAACCGGAAGCAAAAGAATGGGTGAAGGAAATGCTGTATTATTTTGAAAAAATCGGCACATCGATGACATTAAAGCTGCATTTTCATTTTGACGACTTTATCAAACTCCCTACCGAATCCGATGATCAAGAAGAACGGTTTCACCAAACCACAATGCCCATGGAAAAACGCTACAAAGGCAAAAAACTCAACGCATTGCTTGCAGAGGTAATATCAATTTTATTGATGCATTGTTTTCCATTCCTTTCTTGATTTCTTTTCTAATTCATTTCAGGTATGTTGGTGGAGTCACAAGATCACCCTGTATGATGTTAATGAAGTATTTGAAGAAGAAAAAGCTGATGATGGAGGGCAGTCTGGAAGCAACGTGCCTGTGGACACCATAAGTTTTGAATCAGAGTCAAATTCGGACGACGATTTGGATCCACAACTTAAGAGAATTCGATTTGCAAGTTCAGGGCCTTCAACATTATAAACATAACACGAATATTTTTTTAATAATTTTGTAAAAGATAGCATAGTATCTCAATGTTGAAGTAAAAAAAAAACAAATGAAATTAAAAAATTGTTAGAAAATTGTTCACTTTTGCGGCTACCTAAGCGCTACCTAAACGGTGTAAAGAATCACTCCTACGAAGTTCGTATGCTCTAGAAAATGGTTTATTGAGATCTTAGGTACATTTTTGTTGTTGATTGTTTCCTTGAATTTTGAACGGTTTGCTACCTATGGACCTGAACAGCGGAAAAAGGTAAAAAAATTTAATTTTTTAAAGTTTTTTGCGATTTTGATCTTGAAGAAGAAGTTTTTTTTTGATTTTACATGTTTACAATTTTTGTTCTTTTTGGCAAGAGCTACAACTTTGTCTCAGAGAGTAAATCAACATTCAGAACGGCTTGCAAGATATGAGCCTGAGAAAATTATCACTTTTTTGCAAAAATGACACCGAGGCCCCAAATCTTTAAGGGCCCATAAAAAAAAGTGCATTACTTTGGGCAAAACGGGAGAAACGGGTCTTTTTTTGGTCCTTTGTGGTTATTTATTGTCCGTATATGGTTATTTTTCCATGACTTAAAAAATTACACACAGTTAAATTTTCCGGAAATTTTTCAATTTTGCGGCTTCCTAAGCGCTACCTAAACGGTGTTAGGAATCATTCTTATGGTGTTTTCTTTTCTACAAAAAAAATACCACATTTTAAAAGGTGCATTTATAAAATGTCTTGCCTTACATGTAATAATGCAATTTTTTATTTGACGAGAACAAAACACAAAATTGGATCGCCCTGTTTTTAACAGCTGACAAAAAGTTTGTTCTTCAATATATAAAAAAATATGTACATAAATCAAAAAGGATGTTCTTCAAAATATAAAAAAAATACACATAAACCAAAATTTGTTAATATATTAATATTAAATAAATAAATAAATAAACAAAATTAATGACCAAATTCCAATTTCTTTAGTTTGTTTTTCATAAAATATGTAAACAAAAAAATACCTTTGCCAGATTGCGAATTTATTAACACCAAGTTTTTACGATTTCTTGATTTGACGTTTTTTTTCAAAAACAATTTTTTAACACCGAATCCATTTAAATTTTATGTCACTGACAACCTACCATTAATAATGTTATGATTTCTTTTGTTTTTACTTTAAAATAATAGACAAAATTACTATTAAAACTTAAAAATTTTACTGTCCTGATTAGAGGCGATTTTTTTTCCAACTTCGTCTGGTAACCCTATATATAAACAGAAGCCATCTTTTTACAGGGCATTATCAACACTCTCGATTTATACGGGGCGTAAAGTGCAATGCCTTATGCCATTTAAGGGTGCATTTTTTTTAGAATAAAACACGCTGCCCTCTTAGAGAGCAAAGCATTTTTAAGAAACGAACACCAAATTGCATTTTTTTAAATAAAATGTGACATTTTTTGTAGAAAAGAAAACACCATTAGGAAGTTCATATGATCTAGAAAGTTGTTTATTGAGATTTTAAGTACATTTTTGTAGTTGATTGTTTCCTTGAATTGTGAACGCTTTGCTACCTATGGACCTGAACAGCGGAAAAAAGGTAAAAAATTTTAATTTTTTAAAGTTTTTTGCGATTTTGATCTTGAAGATTAAACTGGGAAACACGGGCCTTTTTTTTGGTATTTATTGTCCGTATATGGTTATTTTTTTCGTGTTGCACTGTGTTATTTATTAAATCTTTTTTCATGTGTACCTGATTATATGTAACTGCTTTCCTGACCTCTCTACTTATAAACCACTATGTGGTTTCCATGAACCAGATCAGTGAATTTGTGGTAGGACAGAATTAATTCGAATATAGCAATCACACTTTTCCACCGCACGTGTAACCTTCTAAATTCCTGGTTTTATAGTTGTTTTATTTGAATATAAATTTATGTATTTCAATTAAACAAACTTAAGTTTTATTTTTTACACAAAGATTAGTAAACTTTTTATTACCAGCCACATTTGTTTACTTTGTTTTAGGGATGGTATAGCGTTTCTTTACAACACCGATAATTTTCTGCCTCAATTTACCACTAGGGTATTGCAAGTATTAAACTATTTGATTATTATTCAATTTTAATTAAAAATAATTCACAAATAGTAAGTGTCCATCCGTATACATATGTACACACACTCATATGCTAAAAAAAAACTAATCTCTGTATTTTTATCAGCAAACTGAGGTAATTAATTATAATAAGGCCTTGCTGAAAGAACCTTAAATATACTCTTAAATTTTCCTGAGTGTAACAACTTGTCAATTAGTTGGCAACATGGGTTAGAAAACCGATTGTAATGACAGCTGGAAAACAATCGATGTCTCTAAAGCAAAAAATGTAAGCAAATTTTGTGGACAATTTGTTTTTTTTTTAACGCACGCGAAAAAATTGTAAAATTTAAATAAATATTAAATCAATTTAAAAGATTTTGTTATTCGTGCTTAATTCCCAGTTTTTATTCTTGATAAAAACACTTCAAATTTATTGTTGATTCCTATGCGCATTTCACTGGTTGCTTAGGCCAGATCATCAGGAAACTTCATCCATAAAGATTTTAGAAAAACTAAAGATATTAAACCAAATAAAACTGTTAAGCGTATAAGAATCATAAGCAACAGTTCAACTTGTAACAATATCAAAGTTTAAACAAAAACATCAACAATAAACAGTGAGTTTATCTCTTCTTACATTCCCTACTACAATTGATTGGAATTCTTCCAACATTAATTGTAGTTGTAAGTAGGTTAAGAAAAAACAAAATGCAAAAAACAACTTGCAAAAGCATGTTGCCATGTAAGTTTTTTTAGGCCGTGCACTTGCCAGTTTATTATCAAAAGTAATTTTTGGGAATAAAAAATTTTAATTTAAAAGATTTTGTTATTCGTGCTTAATTCGCAGTTTTTATTCTTGATAAAAACACTTGAAATTTATTGTTGATGGGATAAGCTATTCCTATCTTTTAAATTAAAATTTTTTATTCCCAAAAATTACTTTTGATATTAAATTAATTTGTATTAGGGATGGGCAAATTGAAAAATTATAGCGATATATATCGAATCGATATTTTTTAAGAGTATCCATAGTTATTTAAAAAATATCGATATATCGAACGTTTTTTGCTGAAACTATTGCCAAACAATCAAAACAAAAAATTCAATTATAACAAAAAACAAAAGGGAAGAATACAAAAAAAACCATATGAAATCTAAAAAAAAGTATAATACGAAAATTTTAAATAGAAGTATAAAAGTCATGGAAATACCAACTTACCATAAAATTTGAATTGCACCCCAAAAGTACCAACTTTAACTAGAAATGTTTTTAATTGTTTTAGTTAAACCAGTAATCATCAGATATGAACATCAGGAGCACTCTCTGTTTTATGTGCTCTCCTGTCAATCTGCTTCTTGTATCTGCTTCTTATAAGTGCCAATCATTTTAGATCTTCATAATAGTTTAAAAAACATTTATATGATGCATGCAGTGATGCCAATTCTTAAAAAAACATATTGTTTGAAAAACGGCTAAAGTTTAGAGTTTTTAATGAAGACTGACTTTAAAAAATATCGAATTCGATAGTCGTATTTCAATATCGATATATCGGTATTTAAAATATCGGTGAAAACCCGAATTGGTATTAAGTAACGACGATCGGCTGTGGTTTATTTTTTCTTTAAGACTATGGAAATTTATATACAATTATAAAATGGAGTGCAAACAATTTTGTGCTTTTTGTTCGTACTTAACGTTAAAAGACGGAATAATTTTCCCTTTTTTAAACAATATAAATTATCTCTAAAACCTGATTAATTTACAGGTTTTAGGCACCAGATGCACAAACTTGTTTGCACTTTACCTCTATGTCCGAGTGTCCAGAATCAGTGTTACTTTCCTGATGATTGCTTATACAGCTGCGACAACGACATCTACAGCAGAACATCAAGGATGATAGTTGCTCCAGTAACTGGTAAGTTTGAGTTTGTATGACGAACACCACACAAGATGAATTCGCAAGACGCCTTTGTGTTGTTTGCAATAACTTTGCCCAATCAAAGTAATTTATTTTGTATTAACTTGTAACAAATTAACAAGTTAAAACTTTAATTTTTATAAATTTAGCCACAAGATGAAAAAGATAAGTCTCTGCTCGGGCGCCAAAATGTAGAACCTTAAGAGTTTTTAAAGTTAGAAAATGGTGGACGGATCTTTTTCCAAACTAAATTTAAATTTTTCTAGAAAAACACGTCTTGTCGATTTAAATATGAATTCAACAGAAAGTATTTATTTCCGTTTCGTAAATACATATATATGCCTAATAGCGAACAATTATTTACAACATTTTTCAGCAATTTCCCCTACATCCAGCAGTCAATACAGTGCTGTAATGTAAGTACTAATGTAAACGACTTAATGTAACTATTACATCCTTATGTGTTTACTTATTATGCTAACCTTTCTGTTCATGTAACAAGCTGTTATTTCAGTTTTACATACAAGCTCTGTTTTTAACAGAGCTAGTAAAACAAATTTAAAGATAATACGATTTGGAACAAACAATTAATCTTTAATGACAACCTGCTTTGTCTTACAATTTTAGAGTAAAATTTAAAACATTGTCCGCTTCACATATAATGCCCCATATGTTAAATTATTGACCGACAGTCAGAAAGCTTAATGCTTTTATTTGAAGTCATATACAACTTAATTTGAACGATCTTAATAAGAAAAATTATAAAATTTGTAAATATAAATATTGAGAAATGTTTTTGTAGTGGAAATGAGCCGCTGAGAGATGTTTGAAGATCGCAAGATCGCAAGCGTGTCCCATCAACAATAAATTTTAGTTTGTCAATAGTATAAAATGGGAATTAAGCACATTTAAACGAAACCTTGTGTTTAATTTTTTGACTCCCAAGAAAAACTTTGAAAGAGATTCTATTTTTTATTTAATGTTTTTGTGAATATGGATATATGAAATAAATTTATTTTTGTTATTTCTTTACATATTTTTATGTTTCTTTGCAAAAACATAAATATATTTTTACTAATTTTTTATAATAACTAAATCCACTTGCTGAAACAAATAGAATAAAACGAAACCATATCACTTTTTTTTATCATAAATATAATTTCTTGGTAAAACTTTATATTTTTGAACCAATCAATAAAATATTAGTGCATTAATATAGAAAAAAGTGGTCCGATTTGCGTCGTTTCGGCTCGCGTCGCTTTTCCCCGGTCACCATTAACGACGCAAATCGGGGCTCTAGTGTAAACAATATGCGCAGCAAATAAAGAAAATAAAAAATGTATTTTATTTCATTTCAACAATAAGATTCTTGTTTTTAAGCTTAAAATAAATATTTGTTTAAGAAAATATTAACAAAAAAAAAAAAAAAAAAAAAAATAAACAAAATGCGCAGCAAATAAAGAAAACAAAAAATTATTTTTATATATTTCACCGAAGGTAAAAGGGTGTTTATAACTTTGTCATTCCGTTTGTATGTTCCAAAATATTGATCCTACACCTTATAAAGTATATATTCTGGGTCCTTATGAAGTTTAAATCCAGTTGTCCGTTTCTCCCTGTCCGTTGTCCGTTTCTTACATATTTTTATGTTTCTTTGCAAAAACATAAATATATTTTTACTAATTTTTTATAATAACTAAATCCACTTGCTGAAACAAATAGAATAAAACGAAACCATATCACTTTTTTTTATCAAAGAATAATTTCTTGGTAAAACTTTATATTTTTGAACCAATCAATAAAATATTAGAGCATTAATATAGAAAAAAGTGGTCCGATTTGCGTCGTTTCGGCTCGCTTCGCTTTCCCCCGGTCACCATTAACGACGCAAATCGGGGCTCTAGTGTAAACAATATGCGCAGCAAATAAAGAAAATAAAAAATGTATTTTATTTCATTTCAACAATAAGATTCTTGTTTTTAAGCTTAAAATAAATATTTGTTTAAGAAAATATTAACAAAAAAAAAAAAAAAAAAAAAAAAATAAACAAAATGCGCAGCAAATAAAGAACACAAAAAATTATTTTTATATATTTCACCGAAGGTAAAAGGGTGTTTATAACTTTGTCATTCCGTTTGTATGTTCCAAAATATTGATCCTACACCCTATAAAGTATATATTCTGGGTCCTTATGAAGTTTAAATCCAGTTGTCCGTTTCTCCCTGTCCGTTGTCCGTTTCTTACATATTTTTATGTTTCTTTGCAAAAACATAAATATATTTTTACTAATTTTTTATAATAACTAAATCCACTTGCTGAAACAAATAGAATAAAACGAAACCATATCACTTTTTTTTATCAAAGAATAATTTCTTGGTAAAACTTTATATTTTTGAACCAATCAATAAAATATTAGTGCATTAATATAGAAAAAAGTGGTCCGATTTGCGTCGTTTCGGCTCGCTTCGCTTTCCCCCGGTCACCATTAACGACGCAAATCGGGGCTCTAGTGTAAACAATATGCGCAGCAAATAAAGAAAATAAAAAATGTATTTTATTTCATTTCAACAATAAGATTCTTGTTTTTAAGCTTAAAATAAATATTTGTTTAAGAAAATATTAACAAAAAAAAAAAAAAAAAAAAAAAATAAACAAAATGCGCAGCAAATAAAGAAAACAAAAAATTATTTTTATATATTTCACCGAAGGTAAAAGGGTGTTTATAACTTTGTCATTCCGTTTGTATGTTCCAAAATATTGATCCTACACCCTATAAAGTATATATTCTGGGTCCTTATGAAGTTTAAATCCAGTTGTCCGTTTCTCCCTGTCCGTTGTCCGTTTCTTACATATTTTTATGTTTCTTTGCAAAAACATAAATATATTTTTACTAATTTTTTATAATAACTAAATCCACTTGCTGAAACAAATAGAATAAAACGAAACCATATCACTTTTTTTTATCAAAGAATAATTTCTTGGTAAAACTTTATATTTTTGAACCAATCAATAAAATATTAGTGCATTAATATAGAAAAAAGTGGTCCGATTTGCGTCGTTTCGGCTCGCTTCGCTTTCCCCCGGTCACCATTAACGACGCAAATCGGGGCTCTAGTGTAAACAATATGCGCAGCAAATAAAGAAAATAAAAAATGTATTTTATTTCATTTCAACAATAAGATTCTTGTTTTTAAGCTTAAAATAAATATTTGTTTAAGAAAATATTAACAAAAAAAAAAAAAAAAAAAAAAATAAACAAAATGCGCAGCAAATAAAGAAAACAAAAAATTATTTTTATATATTTCACCGAAGGTAAAAGGGTGTTTATAACTTTGTCATTCCGTTTGTATGTTCCAAAATATTGATCCTACACCCTATAAAGTATATATTCTGGGTCCTTATGAAGTTTAAATCCAGTTGTCCGTTTCTCCCTGTCCGTTGTCCGTTTCTTACATATTTTTATGTTTCTTTGCAAAAACATAAATATATTTTTACTAATTTTTTAAAATAACTAAATCCACTTGCTGAAACAAATAGACTAAAACGTAACCATATCACTTTTTTTATCATAAATATAATTTCTTGGTAAAACTTTATATTTTTGAACCAATCAATAAAATATTAGTGCATTAATATAGAAAAAAGTGGTCCGATTTGCGTCGTTTCGGCTCGCTTCGCTTTTCCCCGGTCACCATTAACGACGCAAATCGGGGCTCTAGTGTAAACAATATGCGCAGCAAATAAAGAAAATAAAAAATGTATTTTATTTCATTTCAACAATAAGATTCTTGTTTTTAAGCTTAAAATAAATATTTGTTTAAGAAAATATTAACAAAAAAAAAAAAAAAAAAATAAACAAAATGCGCAGCAAATAAAGAAAACAAAAAATTATTTTTATATATTTCACCGAAGGTAAAAGGGTGTTTATAACTTTGTCATTCCGTTTGTATGTTCCAAAATATTGATCCTACACCCTATAAAGTATATATTCTGGGTCCTTATGAAGTTTAAATCCAGTTGTCCGTTTCTCCCTGTCCGTTGTCCGTTTCTTACATATTTTTATGTTTCTTTGCAAAAACATAAATATATTTTTACTAATTTTTTATAATAACTAAATCCACTTGCTGAAACAAATAGAATAAAACGAAACCATATCACTTTTTTTTATCAAAGAATAATTTCTTGGTAAAAGTTTATATTTTTGAACCAATCAATAAAATATTAGTGCATTAATATAGAAAAAAGTGGTCCGATTTGCGTCGTTTCGGCTCGCATCGCTTTTCCCCGGTCACCATTAACGACGCAAATCGGGGCTCTAGTGTAAACAATATGCGCAGCAAATAAAGAAAATAAAAAATGTATTTTATTTCATTTCAACAATAAGATTCTTGTTTTTAAGCTTAAAATAAATATTTGTTTAAGAAAATATTAACAAAAAAAAAAAAAAAAAAATAAACAAAATGCGCAGCAAATAAAGAAAACAAAAAATTATTTTTATATATTTCACCGAAGGTAAAAGGGTGTTTATAACTTTGTCATTCCGTTTGTATGTTCCAAAATATTGATCCTGCACCCTATAAAGTATATATTCTGGGTCCTTATGAAGTTTAAATCCAGTTGTCCGTTTCTCCCTGTCCGTTGTCCGTTTCTTACATATTTTTATGTTTCTTTGCAAAAACATAAATATATTTTTACTAATTTTTTATAATAACTAAATCCACACTGAAACAAATAGAATAAAACGTAACCATATCACTTTTTTTTATCAAAAAATAATTTCTTGGTAAAACTTTATATTTTTGAACCATTCAATAAAATATTAGTGCATTAATATAGAAAAAAGTGGTCCGATTTGCGTCGTTTCGGCTCGCTTCGCTTTTCCCCGGTCACCATTAACGACGCAAATCGGGGCTCTAGTGTAAACAATATGCGCAGCAAATAAAGAAAAAATGTATTTGATTTCATTTCAACAATAAGATTCTTGTTTTTAAGCTTAAAATAAATATTTGTTTAAGAAAATATTAACAAAAAAAAAAAAAAAAATCAAATAAACAAAAATCAAATAAACAAAATGCGAAGCAAATAAAGAAAACAAAAAATTATTTTTATATATTTCACCGAAGGTAAAAGGGTGTTTATAACTTTGTCATTCCGTTTGTAATTTCTACAATATTTATCCTACACCTAATAAAGTATATATATTCTGGGTCCTTATGATAAGCGAAGTTCAAATCTGGCTGTCCGTCTGTCTGTCTGTTGAAATGTTTTCCGAAGCCCCTAGAAATGATGGGGTCTTAGTTGGTGTATATTTCTGTTAGGTATTCTTATTTAAATTTTGCTATTGAAATTTAGCCAGACCAGTCAACAAATAGCTGAGATCTGAGGAAAAAACCACGACTACCTCTGATTTTTTCACAAAAATCCCTTGTTGTTGTTGTATTTTTATTACTTTTTTCTGTATATCTGGAGAACGGCAAAAGCCAAGTTTCCAAATTAGGTATAAATACACACCGTGGTACCTACCATACAAAAAATATCAGAAATTGTATAAAAACCTGAATTTGTGGACTGTCATGTGACCTATCAAAACATCGGAAATTTTTTGTAGAACATATTTTCTAAAAAACTCGGAAAAATCGGCTCAGATACAAACAAGTTATGACCAAAATTAATTTTCCCACTTTCGGGAACCATATTTCTTCCCGAGTCCAAGCTTTATAAGTCAAGTAAATGGTAAATTTCTTCTTAAATACGTTGGTATTTAAATCTGTAAATTCGGTTAAAAATTGGCGGAGTTATAATCAAAATACAGAAACCCCAAAAATTACTTTTTTTATACCCTTCACCGATGAATTGCGGGACATCAGGGGAAAATACCTCGGGGACCGCTGTTTTCCTGCTTGGAGTATCTATCCGGGATAGAACATAAATCGCTTAGGAAGACAAATTGGCTGGATTTGCAGTGACGACATCTGAATAACTGCTTTATAGGATGGGCATTGGTGCTGATTATTACAAAGTGACCAATAGAGGACCCAAGTTCGCTGTCTTTCGATGGCTGCCCATGGAACCTAACCTAACCTAACCGTTAAACGGGCGATATATATTTTTTAATGATATTCAAGCAACGTTCCTTCATGGTTCAGTTGTCTAGGGGGTTTGTTAAGGTTAGAAACTGTGACTATCCTGGTGCGAATTTTGGTATTCCAAAAATAATTTTTTTTTAATTTTTGTATGTTCCAAAAACGATTTTAAAAAAATATTTACTGCTTTTTTTTTTTATTTTAACAATAACATTCTTGTTTTTAAGCTTAAAATAAATATTTGTTTAAGAAAATATTAACAAAAATATCAAATAAAGAAAATAAAAAATTTATTTGTTTTTTATTTTAACCATAAGATTCTGTTTTTTTTTTTAAATATTAACAACAAAATCAAATACAAATAATGCGCATTAAATAAAGAAGTAAACAACCTCATGTTTTTCATAATGCATATGTGTGCAAAATTTGAAACATGTAATATTACAAATGACAAAGTTTTTGTACCTTGAGGACCGCTACGCACTTAAAAAAACAGAAAAATAAATCATCAAAAATCACGAAAAAAGTTTAATTTTGCTTTTAAATTACACTAAAAAAAACATGAACTACTATTTTTTGCTTAAACCTGTAAACAAAATATTTATTTTTAATGTATTTAATATTCATATGTATAACGAAATTGTTATTTTTTCATACTTATTAGTACTGCTGATTGGTTAATTGGTTTCAGATGTTGAAAATTCCAAATAACCTAAGTGACATAACATAAGCTGTGTTTAGAAAAACAAAATATTCTCAACCGATATATATTTCTGGTTTCATTTTATTCAAAATGTGTCATTTTCGTTTCAATATTGAAAAAAATTCCAATTTTATAGCGTTTTTTCCCTCTCCTGTAAACTTTTGAACACTGCAGATAGGTTATTTCGTCTTAAAGGTGACGGTACAAACATACATATAAGTTTGTCATTCCGTTTGTAACTTCCACAATATTGCTCCAATAAAGTACATCTATTCTGGATGCTTATGAGAAGAGAAGTTACAATCAGTGTTCGAAAATAAGCCGAACATTATAACCAGCTTTATTACCCCACGCTTAAATGCCTTTTACGCTTATTTACCTTGAGTTTTAAATTGCCGTCTTTTCTTCAAATTTTTAAACAAAAATCCACGATTAATTGCCATACGCTTAATAACCTAATTCAGGTTATTCAGGTTATTGCTTTAAAAATTAAACTCCCAAAATAAAATGTCACCTAAATTTCATTAAAATGGTTTACAATTATTTAAATTAGCATTATTTTTACAATATTAATGATCTATAATTAACAAACTTGCTTTTATAAATGCGCGTTTCAAAGAATTAATCATAAAAATACATTTATAAAGTTAAAACTTTAATTACAATTTAATTAAAATTTGCATTAAATTTTTTTTGTCATTTAATGGCATGCAAGCACCAAATTTCCAGTCGTATGAAAATTTTGCTGCCACTGGAGCTGCCATTGCGAAAAATGTGAGTGTATTAGTGCTAGTTCATACACTTCAAGTTTAAGCCGTCAAGTCTTGAGTTTTTAGGAGAGAGAGGAAAAGAAGTGGCATTCTCTTTTCCATTTCTTTTTGAGTTTGTCGAACTGTCTTTGGCATGTGTAAATGCTAAGTAAGGAGGGAAACCAGAAATATAATTGTATAATGCGCATATGCACTAAAAATGGTTAAACATTATGCCCAAAAAAACAAAATAGGGCTTATTTGAAAGCAAAATAATCAAACAGTTAATATTTGCATTAAAAAAAAAAACAAGTAAAAAAATATAGTTGGTGATGCCCACGCACTATAGTATTTGCGGACGAATTTTTGAGATTGTACCCTATTTGCAACCGATGAGCACTAATGGGCTCACCAGAATAAAGTTATGTTAAGAGGTCAAGATTCATATATGAGTTATTTGTGTTGAATATTTAGTCATAAATTGATTAAAGGGAAGGTCGCTTAATTTAATATTAATATTAACATTTAAGAGGATTAAATAGCTTGAATATTTTGGGATTGATATTATTAAATGAAAGCTGTATGTTCAAATGTGAACCGATTAAAAAAATGTAATTTGAAGTAAAATATTTTGGACCGAATTTAATGTTAATTCAAACATAATAAAATGATTTATGGACACAAATAATATATTTCGGAAAGTAGTTTGCAAGGGGACTGTGTGATATTATAGACCGATTTTCACAATGAACATAGGTTTCGTCCTTATGGCAATTGAAACGTATTTTGCAAATAATCTACAACATTTTAACTTGTAAGGCCCAACTATAATATGCTTTAGTTGGCTTAAGCAATTGCGAGAATACATGTGATTCATATGTGTCGAACCATATTAAACCTAAGAAAACTTTTTGTTAAATTTTATGAAACTGTCATATGCTAAAGCAAAGTGCGAAACAGATCGCACTTTCCTTACGGAATTAAATATTTTTTTATTTTGTTTTTGTTTTTTAAATGCCTCTCAAATTTTTGTTAGTTTTTGACAGTAGCTTAAGCAAGATTATGCATATGATAGTTGGGCTTTTACATGTACAGACTAGAGGTCTGCATGTGTGCGATTAAACGACACATGAATTCACATATCAAACTAGCAAGTAGTGTGTTGTGTGTGATTTTAGAATCATACACAATTAATTGTGTGTAAATAATAGCCTATGTGTGCAAAGCGTTCAATTATTTATGTGAGTGTTGTGAGAGAAATATTTCATACAGGTATAAATAACAAATTTGCTCTTTAATTCGAGTAAATACACTTGTGTAACGATGTACATATTGTGTTTTATCAACACAACATGTGTTTTGTGGTTTAAAATTTTTTTTATCGTATTAAAAACAAAATATTAGTAAAAAGATGATTCATTGAATTGAAATAGAATTGATGGAATGAAACGGTAAATGTTAGAAAGAGTAAACTATACAAAATGTAAACAAAGTTTTTTAGTTTTTTTTTTTGTTATTGTTTTGTTTATTTTATTAAATGTTGTCAACGTTTTGTTTATGAGAAACACAAAAATAAAACAAATAAAAAATTCAGCAACACTTTTAATTTTAATTTTAAGTTGAACAATTTTACTTAATTTTTTGACATTAACTGTTTCTTTCTATCAATTCTATATCATCAATGAATACAAATATAGTGTAATAAGTGCTTAAGAATTATTGCCTTTGTATACTGGTTTGTCATATTTTAAAATATTTTTTTTTGTAATGTTATTATTGTTATTGTTTTTGCATATAAAAAATACATTTATTAATACCATTTCATTTTATTACTTTTTTTGTTAAAATTTTAACTTTCCTCTTCACTTAACAAAATAAGAAAGTCAAGAAACACACGAATGATTAGTGTGATTTTTAACTTCGCTGAGGTTTTTTTATTGTAATATGTATGAATTTGAGTTCATCAAACAATAAACAATAATAGAGAAACACACACAATTAGTGTAAGTGTATGTGGCTAACTTTTTAATGAACGGTGTTGTGTTGATCTCTCATTTAAAATGATTGAGCGTGAATGACTCGCTCTCATTTTTTTTACACATTTGATAAGCATATCAAATATACACACAGCATTCATTTGGCTACCAAATCATTTGCGCAGACCTCTAGTACAGACAAGCAGCCAGAAGGACGGACAGACATGAAAGCAATTGCTTTTTCCTTAATTTTTGCTTATATGTATATATTTGACAGTTTGGAATGACATGTATCTTCAACGAAAACTTGCTTTGGCTTACAATTCAAGAGTAAAAATGCAATGTAGATGGCGAAATTTAAGCAACAGAAAATCCATCTGTTAACCAGAATTTCAAGCATTTTTTTTTTTAATTGCAGAGAATGTGTTAAATATGCTTCAAAATGTGAAATATGCGCTATATACTGAAAAAATGCTCTTTGAACAAAAAATGTGGAACAAAAATGCAAATTATGAGCTAACAAATCGATGCCAAAATTCATAAAAAGCTCGTAAACGGATTAATATATTGTTTCTGCCTTCATTGGCCGTACAAGAAGAAACACGCAATGGCACACTTACGTTTTCCTTGATCACAAGTTTGTATGTATGCGTACGCTTCTGTTAGTAGGATATGACAGCAAATCAAATGGTTTAACTTTTTCTCATACAAAGTTAAGGTATAAAAAGAAATGCGTTAAATACGTTCACTAAGTCAAACGTATTCGTTTAATTTCTTAAATGATGTAGTTAAACATATTCGTTTAAATGCTTAAAATATTGGTATTTTTGGCGAGGTAATTATCCATAGAATACTGTAAAAAAGTACAATTGAAGTGGTTCTGTAGACATACATTATATTTTAATGTTCTAAAGCGTAGCTTTTAGCAACGCCACTGACTTATATTGTTGTTGTTGCTTGGCGATTTGCACTACCACAGCACGAATAGCCTGTGCTTGTATTGTGTACAGTCATTCATATTTTGTTTGTTTCAAAACTCGTGTAAACATATGGGCGGGGTTAAAGAAGTGGGCGTGGCAGCTCCCATACAAAGACAAGTACGAGCCAACGTTTCCAAATAAGGAACAAGCATCTTGGTAATGAATACACAACATCCGACAAAATGTGGGAGGGATTGGAGAATATTCGTTTCAGTAACAAAAGACTTATGACCAAAATATATTTTCATCATCAACAATTTTATAAAAACTTAAATTTTAGGGCTCTAGTGACCTATAGATACATTTTATGTGCATTTGCCAAAAAAGTTTTATAAAGAAATAGAAGAGTTATGACCAAAACACATATAATATTTGTTTTGGGAAAATACCCTTTTTCGGGAACCATAGATCTTCCCGAGTCCAAGTTTTATAACGAATTTTTAATAATATTAAAAAAGTATCACACGGAATGACAAACTTAGTATAACTTCTTAACAACAATTAAGTTGTGGATGGAATAAAAACACTTGTAGAATACAGTAAATACTCATTTAACTACATCTAAAGAAACAAAGTGTTTTTGTTCAGTTCTAAAATAATTTTAACAAATTTTTTCTATAAATACAAAACCCCAACTGAAAAGATTTATAGTCCAATTAAAGAGTTTAACAAATAACAAAAAAAAAAAAAATGAAAATTTTTAATATTTTTAGTCTTCTGTTTGTTCTGGCGTTGAGCCGTGCTAATACTGACGAATACCAACCTTGCTATTATGATTATCAGGCGGACTTTCTCGGAGGATAATTAAAGTGTGCAAGAATTCACCATAACTGTACATAACGTTCAAGATGTGTGTAAAAATAAATACGCCTTTTAGATGTCGTGTTTTAAAAATATTGCTTGAAATAAAATATATATTCTTATGTACATAAAAAATAACCTGTGTTTGTTTATTTTTATCGCTCGAAATTGAATTGTAGTGCTTAAAATTACCGAGCTAGGGTGATTTAAACTAATAAAAAGAGACAAAATGGAACTAAAGCCAGCTAAATACTTGGTTAGGTTAGGTATGTCACACCGTCTCCTATGGGTCCTATGTTATCTCGCTGCTAGTATTCTCATGCAGCCATCCGGTCGATTCAATAAAGGAGTGGCTCCTGTTTACATCAACATCAGAGAGACTAGTTTTGTCCCCAAGGGCTCTTCGACCAACGTCATCCGCATATGCAACCGTTCTGCAGCACGTCCTTTCCATGGCCCTGAGAAGGGTATTTATATTCAGATTCCAAAGTAAAGGTTACAGTACACACCCTTGCGGGGTGCCCCTAGTCGCAACCTTGGAAATGTTAGACGCGTCAAAGTTGGATTCGATACGCCTGAAGTGCAAGATTCTGCTGACAAATTCAATGGTCGCTGGGTCGATTTCCAAAAGTCTCATATTGTCAGTGTTGCCAAAACTTGGTGACCAAAAATGGCTAATTTTACTAGAAAAAATGGCTAAAAAATGGACTTTTTTAATAAAAACACAATAAAATTCAATAATAAAACAAAAATAATTCATTAAAAATTTGTTACAATGAAATTGTAAATTGAGATCGATTTATTACATAAAAATAAACGCAAATTAAATCTGTGGCATTTTGACAAAAAATCTTAAGTCAAATTTAAAAAGTTAAAATAAAAAAAATGTTGTTAATCATACGAAAACATTTTTGTTTACCTTTTTAATATTTTTCCTTTTTCTTTAATTTTGGTGATTTTAATATTTAATAAAATTGATTTTTTCGCAGAGTTTTTTAAAAAACTTTTTTGCTATCTTATCTCGACTTAAGACGTTTTGTCAAAATGCCACAGAAATATTTTAGCATTTAAAAAATAATATCATAGATAAATTCGATGTCGGTTTTAAATATTTTGCAGTTAAATTATAGTGATAAAAACATTAATTCAACCTTTTGAGTATAAATCTACAATAAAAAATTGGTAAAAATATTATCCTTATTGATAAAACCGAATTAACGGTTGCTAAAAGTAACCTCGTTGTCTCGGCAAAATACCCTCTCTACTTCAGCATTAGACCATGGAAGTAAGAGCAACTTTATGGTAAATTCCGAAATTTCTTAAAAAAAATTTTGTTGCAGCCTCTGCATCTCTATATTGAAATACTTGCGACCAGAGAGAAACAGTGTTGTTTTTGTTGATCCATCTTATAAATTTAGGATTGCAATACAGTTCCTTTATTATTTACATGTTTCATCATCATCTTTTACATCGATTTTCAACTTTTGTAATTTAAATAAAATGCGTTTTAATTTTTAAAAATGTTTATTTTACTTTTAACAATTTTATCAATTGTTATAAGTACTTAAAAATTACTATTATACAAAAAAAAAACGGCAAACAAATTTTTATGGCTAAACAAGTAAAAAAATGGCTAAAAAAATGGCTAATGGCTAAACTAATTTTTTAATGGCTAAACAAGGTGAAAAATGGCTAAATCTAGCAACTAAATGGCTAAATTGGCAACACTGCATAGCGTTAGTAACCGATTCAGGTCTAACGTTGTTGAAACGCCCTCAATATCCAGAAATGCAACTAAAGCATTTGTGAAGGGATCTTTCTATGTGGCCCACCAATGAGTGAAGCGCAGTTTCAGTGGACCTTCCCTTCGTGTAGGCGTGCTGAGCCAGTGAAAAGGAATTATGTCCTAACGATTATCTAATATGAATATCCAAAATCCTCTCCAGTGTTTTCAGTAGAAAGGAGGTCTAAAGTATTTAACCATAGTGTGAGATGTCTTCCCGCTCTTGGGGATGAAGACGAGCTTATATGTTGTCCAAGTTGATGGGACAAGTAAGAGACTCAGGCAGGCTCAAAATATTGTCAAGAGCCATGGCATCAATATTCCTAGGTTCTTTTGTAGGTCCGCTGGGATAATGCCATTCGGACCTGGAGATTTAAAGGGATGGAAGCTTTTGACCGCCCATCCCACACGATGGCGAGGTATTAGAGATATCCCTACCTAGGCACATCATCAGTGCAACCTGGGAAGTGTGTATTCATCAGAACCTCAAGGGTGTTCCGACTCAAGGGTGTTCGACCTCAAGGGTGTTCGAATAGCTGGTTTAGAGGATAAAATCTTACGTAGCCGACTTGTCTCCGAGGAGTTTTCCACGTCGCTGCAGAATTTCCTCCATGACTGTCTCTTGGCCTTCCTGATAAGATTTTTGAATCCATTTACTGAGAACTTGTAATTGTTCCATTCACCATTACGTTTTGCCTCATTAAAGAGTTTCCTGCTTTCTTTGCGCTTTTCAGCGATTTCCGTATTCCACCATATGGGCTTAGCTTTGCCCTTCCTGTCGATTCTTTTACAGGATTCGTTTGTTGCCTCAATTAAGGCACCAGTCAATGACTCCACTGCGGAGATGAGCATGGACACACTGTCTATGGAAACCGGGAACATCGGCAGCCTGTCCCCGAGTACACTTGCAAAGATAGACCAGTTGGTCCTCCTTCTATTCGTGTAGGGTTTAATTGAATCAACTCTAAAGGAAAAATTTAAATCAATATACATGTGATCAGAGAAGGAACAGTCGTTTGACACGTTCCAATCGCTAATCATATCCGCGAACTTATCACTTATAATAATATCAAGAACCTCTCTTCTGTTAGTTACAATAAAGGCTCACTACCCCTATTAACTACTGTTAGTTAATTTTCAACTATGAAGTCCAAAAGCGACTCACCTCGTGGATTGACATCCGAGCTTCCCCAGACGGTATAATGTGCATAAGCATCAGCACATATTTTTAGGGGGATGTTGCGCCTATTATCATACGACATCGCCTTCCTGGTTGTGGAGTTTGGAGGATTATAAAAACTTAAATACTTAAAATTCGTTTTTTGACTAAAGGCCTTGTTGCCTAACGGCTAAGATCTATTTCATGACACTACTTATATACAATTATAAATATCAGCATTAAAGTTGCCATAACTAAATAAAAAAAATCCCGGGAATTCCCGCCAAAATTTCCTGAGATTTTTTTTCCCGAAAAATGTGCGGGATCCGGGGATTTTTGTCCCGGGAATGCCGAATGAAAAACACTAGTTCAGACCTAACAAATATTTGAATAAAAAACAAAGAAAAGCGTAAACTTACTGGTTGATCAAACTTTAGCTTTATTTTAAAGATTCCTTTTGATTTACTAAAATTATTTGTAAGAAGGAGGAATAAGATTATTAAAGTATAAAAGCTTTTTAAATTGTAATTTGACATAGAATACACATTTGAATTAATTTGAAAATTTGTAATTTAGAAACTTTTAAATTTTGCAAAAGCAAAAAATTTTTTAATAAATCTATGGTTACGTTTGTTTAAACAAATAAGTACGGTTTTATTAAAAGTAAAACATTGTCATGTACTAGAAGAATGTCAATGCATTTTTAAAAAATTATTTGCAGATCCAACTTTGATTCCAGATCAGGGCCTTGCTTCTCAAAACTACAAGTAAAACGAATTTAAAAAACACAATTTTTGTTGTTATTTCCAATATATAGTGGGTGATTTTTTAAGAGCTATAGGAAAGTTTAAAAAAAACACATAAAATTCAGAACAATGCATGAAATCTTTATTTGAATCGATAGTACGGTCCATATAATTTAATGTTTGAAGATTATTTCATGCAAATGTTGACCGTGACTGCGCCTCAAATGGTCCATCCGCTTAGTCCAATTTTGGCATACTCTTTCCAACATTTCGGCCGGTATCTCATGAATAAATGCTTCAATGATGTCTTCCAATGCGTCAATTGAAGCGGGCATGCGTGTATAGACATGAGCTTTAACATAGCCCCACAAAAAAATAGTCTAAAGGCGTTAAATCGCACGATCTAGGCGGCCAATTGACCGGTCCCGAACGTGAAATAAAATGTTCACCGAACTCGCCTCTCAATAAGTCCATTGTTAAGCATGCTGTGTGGCATGTGGCACCGTCTTGTTGAAACCACATGTCATGCAAGTCAAGATCTTGCATTTTGGGCAAAAAAAAGTTGGATCTCACGGTAGCGTTCACCAATCACAGTTACGTTACGATTCGCATCATCTTTGAAGAAGTACCAATGATGCCACCCGCCCATAAACCGCGCCAAACTGTAACTTTTTCTGGGTGCATTGGTAGCTCTTGCAATGCTTCTGGCTGATCTTCACTCCAAAAGCGACAATTCTGCTTATTAACGTACCCATTGAGCCAAAAATTAGCTTCGTCGCTGAACACAATTTTTCGATAAAAAAGTGGATCGCATTTTGATAATAAAATTCAATAATTTGCAAGCGTTGTTCGTTTGTAAGGCGATTCATGGTTTAATTATAGACCAAACTGAAGATGTTTGACAGTGAAACAAAACATGAAACGTGCGTCAGCTGTTAAAACCAGTGTTGCCAAAAAAATAATAGCTAAAAAATCACCCGATATTTTACTTGTAGACTTGTAACTTATAGTTTTGAGAAACAGTGCCCAGATCAAAAAAAAAATTATTTTATGAAATCCTTATTTTTTTGCAAAACGTTTTGGATTTTTTTTTAATTTGTCGGGCTATCCTTCCTTCCACATTGTTAATTTTATTCTTTGCAATATCAATTAATTTGACTTGAGCATTAAGTGAACTAAGTCCCTCCTAATTTGTTATTGTTTCACCAATAAATCAGTAATTGGAAAATACAAATGCGAATTGACTTCTGATGATAATTAAATTTATTATTTTTTTTACTTTTTTAATTGCATAATCATCGGTATCAACAAGCTCTTTTAATATTCTTAAATTACTAAAACGTTTTTCAATTAAATTCTAAAAGATCTAGCCAGGTCCCCATCTTGTTACTACAGGCTGCGGTGGAAGGGGAACCAAGGGATACATATCACTAAAATTACAATGTAAACGATTGGCTTCTACTTTCCTCTGCAACGCGGTATTAACCTTGTGCCAAGCAAGTAACCTGTAACAGTTTTGGATAAATGATTTCAAACCCATTGGAAACATTCACCCTGTTGCTGCATCGGTTTAAAAAAGAAATCTTGTAAATCTTGTTTTTAAAGCAAAGCTCCAAAAGAATTTATTTATTAATTTTAAAATTTTTTTTAAGGTTTTTTTGTGTATTTAAAAATGTTTTAAGAACTTTTTTATAATTTGGAAATTAAAAACAAAATCACTCAAAAATGTCAAAATATGCATTAAAAAACAAATCCATGCCATTTTATCGCAAATTTAATGTTTCGGAAAGATAGTTGGTCGACTTCGTTCTTACAGTATCTACAAAAAACATGCATTTACATGGAAATCGGATCTCTAATGATAAGTTACAATTTTAGTGATTTAGGCATTTTGCTTATATCACATGAACTTTTGGTCGTTAAGAACTCCTAGTCAAATTCGATGCAGAAAATTGTTGTTGAGCATTTTAGCTCTTAAAACGTACGTGTAGGTGGTATTCTATGAGGATATTCGGAAAAGGGATTAAAATGACCGCTAAAAGTGGCAGGTTGAGGGTTAATATATTTTGGGAAAAGAACCGTCATCAAAATTTACTATTCATATACCTAAGTTGTGTACACTGAAAGAATTTTCTTCAGAATACCAATGAATTTTGACAGTAATCCCATTAAATTGCATTAAAAAGGAACCTATGCAGCGCTTCGATGGATCAATGAAACCAGTTTCATTAAAATGTACTTAATGAAACATAACATTAGATCTATGAATGTTATTCATTGGATGAATATTTTCAAAAAAGTAAAAAAATTTGTTTTTTAATTTCTTTTAATCAAAGTTGTTCTTATTCAACTTTTTTTTTTTAACCAGAGTCGCTGGCGGGAATCAATCCCGCACCTCAGCGCTAATAGACTTTTTTATTTTATTTTATTTTTTCATTTTTTTTGTTTTAATCAAAGTTGTTTTTATTCAACTTTTTTTTTTTTTGACCAGAGTCGGCTGGCGGGAATCGATCCCGCAACCTCGGCGCTGATAGACTAGCTCACTACCAGCTAGTGTTGCCACCAACGAAATGGTACATTACACATGGACCATTAGGGTGACCGTTATTTTTTTTTTCGTATTTTCACTTGGGAAACCCCTTAGATTGATTCCAAATTAGAAAAAAACAATATATATAAAATTTTAGATCGTTTGCATAGTTATTAGGCGTGCCTTGAGCCCACAAAGTTTGCTAAAAATGCTATTTTTCTCACTATGGGTGGCTTTAAGTGTTCATAACTGCAGTAATATTTATTTTAGAGAAAAACCTTATTCACAAATATTCTAGGGCTATATCTTATGAACAATGTTGCTCTGTATTAGTTTTCTTTAACATTAATATTTAATCCAGAAAAAACCAAATTAAAAAATAACACCGAAATTTTCACATATCTTCGCATTCTTTGCCTGGTGATTACACTACGTGACAAATTTTAAAAAAAGTCGTGACCAAATGAATCTAACGGCTAATTTTTATCTAAAATTTTCCCCTGAATCCGAATATGAAGTCAGAAGTGTCAAAAGTGCAACAGTTTTTGAGATATTCCAGAATAACCGTTATTTGTGTTTTTAAAAAAGATGATGTGACTGAAATGCAAAATCTTTAAAAATTTAAAACGGACTATGTATTTCTTTCTTTTTATTGAGAGGTTATAAAATTACTAAAATAAGAATGGGTTGCTAGAGAAGTGTGGTCAAGAAATGACAGAGTTATAGGGGACAAAATTCAAGCTTCATTGAAAATTTTATGATTCTGTTCAATTTTGCTCTTTTCAAGTTTTTCTTTTTAATCTAATGATTTAAAAATCCTAATGTCTTATTGCATGCGACATTAGATTATTTTAGACATATGTGGATTGGTACAAAAATAACAAAGCTACAGAAGATTTAGTAAATTTACCCACATAGAAATTCAATAGCTTTAAGCTATTTTTAATATTTATTTTACTAAAAGTTTAGTTTTGTATATGCATTTGTTGTGTTTTTCTTTGGTTTGATACAAATCGTAAAGTGGGTTAATTCAATTAATCTTCTGTAACCTTGTAATTTTTTTACCGATCTGGATCCTATTGGACACAAATGTTCGAATTGAATAGGCTAATGTCGTAAGTGATAAAACTTAAAAAAATTTTAATGTTTTTTTTGGGATTTCCAAACAGGCTTTCAAGGTCTAATTATTTCCTATATGTAAATAAAAGATTTATTTCATATTTTCCTCCGACGTTTCGTAGGCTGTTTTCCTTCCTCTTCAGGGATTATTTTTATTGAAATATAAAATCTCGAATTTGTATTTACATTTTCATTTTTAATTTAAATGCGGTTTTAAACAATATATACAGTACAATTAAACACACACATAAAACAAAAATATAAATGTATAATTAATAAAAAATCACAGTTTAAACTTTTCTTAATGTCAGTATCACAGTTTGAAAATGGACTTTTATTTTTTGGTTTAAAAAACAATAACTTGAAAAGAGCAAAATTGAACAAAATCATAAAATTTTAATGAAGTTTGAAGTTTTGTCCACTAGTTAGTATTTAGTTAGTTAATTGTTCTTTATTTTGAATTCATTTTTAGTAATCAAAATTGAACATACGACTACGACATGACGTCGTCTGTCGGAAAAGGTTGTTATATATATTACAAATATTGTTTTATATTACATAAAAATTAATAATTAAATTCAGTTATTAATATCTTCCTGTAGCCTATCGCATTTATAATATAGCGGGATAAATATTTAAAATTGTCCTTACCATTAAGAATCAACTCATTTTCTGTTACGATAGTTTTTTTTTAAGTTTTGGAATCTTATTTGTCCTAATATAGGGCATTTGGCTATTAAATGCAGAATGTTTTCGGTTTCGTTTAGATTACATAAGGAGCATATACGGGGTCTGTTTTGCTGAAACCTTGTACTATTCAACTCAATTAATCACATCTAGCTTTGAATATATAACCTAATTCTGTAATATTTGTGATTTTCAAATAGGATTGCGGCTCTATGTACTTTTGTCCACTATAACTCTGCCATTTAATGACTCATCTTCACAAACGACTCATGGTTATTTAAGAAATTTTATAACCTCTCATTAAAAAGAAAGAAATACATAGCCCGTTTAAAATTTTTGAAGATATTTCATTTCAGTCACATTTTTTTTTTAAAAACACAAAAAACGGTTATTTTGGAATATCTCAAAAACTGTTCCACTTTTGACAATTCTGTCTTCATATTCGGATTCAAGGGAAAGTTTTACATAAAGATTAGTTGCCAGATTCATTTGGTCACGACTTTGTTGAAAATTTGTCACGTAGTGTAATCACCAGGCAAAGAATGCGAAGATATGTGAAAATTTCGGTGTTATTTTTTAATTTGGTTTTTTCTGGATTAAATATTAATGTTAAAGAAAACTAATTCAGAGCAACATTGTTCATAAGATATAGCCCTAAAATATTTGTGAATAAGGTTTTTCTCTAAAATAAATATTACTGAAGTTATGAACACTTAATGCCACCCATAGTGAGAAAAATAGCATTTTTAGCAAACTTTGTGGGCTCAAGGCACGCCTAATAACTATGCAAACGATCTAAAATTTTATATATATTGTTTTTTTCTAATTTGGAATAAATCTAAGGGGCTTCCCAAGTGAAAAAACGAAAAAAAAAATTGTCCATATAACTTGCGGTCACACTAATGGCCCATGCTAAAATTACACATGAAAATACGAATTACACATGCTATCTTTTTACGCATGTCACAGAAACAAATTTCGATCAAAAGTGGAATTAAAACCATATTTGGCTTCTTCAGAAAACGTAAACCAATTTCAATTTCTGTTTGCAAACAAATAAACAAATATCGTCCCCTAAAATGCAAAAGGGCTAAACAACTCTTTTTATTTTTTTAGAGGAAAAGCAAAAAACTTTACTAAATCAATAACAACAAGGTGTAATTGGCGTTTGAATTTCTTTAATAAAGTCGCAATTTTTGATCTAAAATTTTTCGTGAACATAAAGTTAATTAAAACAAACAAAACTCAATCAAAAACCATTATTTCGAATTTTGTTTTGTTGTTAAGCCCTTTTGCATTTTAGGTGACGATATGTTACTTGCATTTCATTTGGGTATGATAAAGGATCTAATGCATCCCTTAAATAGCGTCGACGCAATTTTTCAACGGAATGTTAATTCAGTTCCTCTATCGCTGCAGCATTGGATATGCCGGACATTTTTATATTTTTTACTTATCCAACACAAAAATATTTTTCAAATGTCTCTTTATTAGCTTTTTGTTAACAACAATTGTATCGTTGCTATATTTAATACAAAAAAAAAATATTTTTATTTTACCATTTAAAACACAAATATATATGTATTTGCAAAGTAGGAAATAATATGTCTCCAAATTTGTCTAATAATATTCTGCCTTCAAATTACTATGAAGCTAAAATTTTTCAGAATGTAAGAGTGCATGTTGTCGCGAAAATATTCTTGAAACTCCTTAAGTTTTATCTTCCGAGCATTACTTTTAATAAAACAACATCTAATATTACAAAGTCAATCTTCCAAATATGTTAAAAGGTTCAGACAGGCCTTCAACGTTACCAAATGTATTTAATGGCACGAGCATTTTATCAAAATAATAACTGGCTTTTCGTCTTTTAGGAACTTAACTTCTGAATTATACTGTCCAAACACAACATTAGTTGTATCTGATGCAAATCCAACTAGATTTTCAAAAAGGAATCCCTTTTTCTATAATTGTGCTTTTGAGAAGCTCAAACATTTCTTTTGCAGTCGATGATCCACTCTCTTTGAAATAAAAAAAAAGAATAATGTACCCAGGATGTTTCGTCGCAGTGTTGCAAAACTGAAATTTTGAAATGGTACTCAACTTCAACTTCAACTTAAAGAGTACTTTTCCCACCAAATGGTACTTTTTGTTCAAAAAAATCCACCATTAATGAAAATAAAAGGAACAAAAAATATTTTATTGAGAAATTTATAGTTTTTTTTTTATTTTTCATCAAAGTTGAGAAATATGGAGTAAATGGATAGTTGGCAAATAACAATTTACCTGGACAAACACAAAGAAAACAATACAATTTTTGTATATACTTTTCTCAATAAATAGATCTATCAATAGAATGACGATGCGTTACCTTGCTTTCGAACACTGAAAATCAGTCAACTTTGAAGGGCTATATATATCTGAACTAAAAATCTGATTGTAAAAAGAGAAGCACATGTATTTGAAATCGTTGGACATTTTCCTTTCAAATAGATTTATTCAATATTTTTGAGGAACTCCTGAAATTTGTGATCATTGCAACTGTGCGTCGGCAATTTTGTACTGAAAAATAGGGTTGGTAACTAAAGGTTAATAACAATGATATTGTACTATTAGTTTTCCCGGAAACAATATTTTCTAAAGTGAAGCTGCTTATTATTTTTTAGCTTTTATTCTTAAAACCAAATTTAGTTCTGAATGATTCGCAAGATCTCTAATAAAATGGCTTTGCAGTTTCTTTCAATTTATAAACAATTTCCATGTTTAATTTGCATGTTTCTAAAAATATGTCAAATCGAGATCCACAAAAAATATCATTTAAATATAAATGATTTTCATTTAAATTTTAATTTTCCACTAACATTTTATCAAATGCATCCCTTTGTATAAGTTTTCTTGCAACTTGTAAGAACAAATGTCTCATTCTGAATAGCAAAATTTAAATCTTGGCGTCCTCGCTTTGCATTTCAATATTAACGTCGTTAATTTTTTTTTATTCACAACAACATAAATTTTGGAACAAACACATGATTACCAAAGTCTGCTATCGAAATGATCACATCACAGTTGAAAAGCGCCAAGGATAAAAAAGTACTAAAAACAACGCGGGGGTACTGCGGTATTTTTAATAAGAAAAAGTACTAAAGTACTGAATTTTTCAACACTGTTTCGTCGTTATAATAAATTGTGGCAAAAGCTATCTAATGCCAAATGGTTAGTGGTAATGATCCAAACATTTTTAGTTCAGCTCTTTTAACGCTTCCATTCTTTTAATAAAATTTTTAAGTTTTGCCAAGAATAATAAAACTTTTTACTTCTTGTGAAAAAATAACAACAAAAATCAGTGCAACACAACGTTAAAATATTAAATTACACATGAATTACACATGCAGTCAATTACACATGGGCTACACATGAAAATATATATTACACATAATATGTGTAATTACACGTGAGGTGGCAACACTGCTACCAGCTAGCCTACTGGGGCATTGTAGTTTTTGAATAAAAAACTATGTTTTTTGCCATTACTCAATTAAGAGCGTAAATATGAGATTAAATTGTCATAACATAACAACAATAACAACACTGATTTTTTTTGCTAACGCATAATAAAAAAAAGACCACATAAAGAGAGAACAAGCTTTTTCGTATACATCGTTTATTGACAACAGTTTAAAATAAGGGTGTGTTTTTTTTAAGGAGAACATTTATTTGTTCATTACTTAGTACATACTATATGTATTTAGGTATGTACATATTAAAGAAAACAAAAACATACGTATTTGTGGATTGAAAGTTTTTGTTTCATTACTATAATGACATTTTTCATTGTTATAATGAAAATTTAAATTTATGAAGGCATGCTTTTTCGAAATATTTTGATTTTTTTAATTATTGAGACTATAGAGTTATTTATATTTTTGAAATATGTTGCTTTTATAAAAAAAATTTTGATTTCATAAATTTAATGGCATATTACATTAGATGTATGAAATAATTACATCTTACATTTTTTAATTAACAATTAAACATATCTTTGAGGAAACTATAATTTTGTATTAATCTATGAATGTAGTTATGTTTGTATATTGTTTTTTATGTTCCCAATTAAAATTTTTTGTTTAACTTGGACAAACTTTAGTTTTCATATATCCAATGAAAATTTTTAACGTAATTACGAAATCCAATGAATCGATTTTAACGAAAATACTTCATTATAACTACGAAATTCTATTTGGACAATGAAAATTTTCATTAAACCAGCGAAATGTTTTTTATGAAAACGATTCATTAAATATATGAAGCATTATTCTTTCAGTGTAAAAACATTTATAAACCTCATTTTATTCAGAATTAGATTTATTACTTTTTTTCTTACTTACTTTAAACGCCTTTGAAAAAAAATTAATTTGTTATGTGATGATAACTATAGGGCAAATCTGTTAAACTGCGTAAGTTCGGCTGGTATGTCGATAGTTAATCAGCAAATGCCTACAAGTTTTTCAACAAATTGCTTCCCAAGCCTACTTGATTTGCTTATGTTATCGGATACTGGCTATTTAATGCTATTTGATCAGATATCATTTGTTTCAGATCATGACCCTTTGTTTTGCTCGCTTAATATTAGTATTAATAAAACTGAGACATCATGTTTGGTATCGTATAGGGATTTCAAATCAATTAATTATCCCTTATTATTGTCTGACCTTGTTAATAGTAACTTAACTGACTGCTGGTACGAGTCCACAGTAGATAACAAATTGGAGGTATTTCTGGCGGCAATACTACATATTTACTATCAACATGTACCATTGCGTAGTTTTCACGCTAGGAAATCTTCATGTCCGTGGTTTAATGCGACTGTTTAAAACTCAATTCATGAGCGCAATCGAAGTTATAGCAGATGGAAAAAAAATCCCTCTGCTGTAAATAGGGAATTGTATAATAGAGCTAGGAATCGTGCTAATTTGGTTGTGAGAGAAGCGAAGAAACTTTTTTTCTCGCGGAAGCTAAGCACGTCACTACCCCCTAAACAGCTCTGGATGAATATCAAAACGTTAGGTGTCCACCCGCGTGAAAACTCAGATTGTCTATTGGATCCTAACACTCTAAATGGTTTTTATTCATTTAACAATCCAAATGATCTAGACTTGTCTACTATCCAGCCTTCTTATGTTTGTCCGAATGGATTTGAGTTTTCCACTGTAAATGATGATGAAGTCTATAGTACTGTGTTGAGCATTCGTTCTAATGCCATTGGTGAAGATGGTGTGTGTTTAAGATTTCTAAAAATAATATTACCCTATGTTGTTGGTTTTATCACACATATCATTAATTATTGTATTACAACTTCCACTTTTCCAAAAGTATGGAAAATTGGTAGGATTATACCGGTTGCAAAAACAAACTCTCCAAAGGTCCCTAGTGACTTTAGGCCTATTAGTATACTTTCTGTTCTTGGTAAAGTATGTGAAACAATAATGTCACGGCAAATGATTGACTTCATCAATACAAATTGCTTGTTGTCACCGTTGCAATCTGGGTTTCGCTCAAACCATAGTTGTACTACTGCTGTTATGAAAGTACTTGATGATATCAGGCCAGCATATGATGTGGGTGATCTGTCGCTAATGTGCTTATTGGACTTTTCAAAGGCCTTCGATAGAGTAGCTCATTCACTACTTTGTAGGAAATTGGAATGCTTCTTTGGCTTTGGTCGAAGCGCAGTGCCCCTCATAAGTAGCTACTTATCTGATCGTGTACAAAAGGTTGTTATCGGTTTAAGAGAGTCAGGTTTCAAGGATGTACATTCTGGAGTTCCACAGGGCTCAGTTATTGGACCTTTGCTATTCAGTATTTTTATCAACGATATATTTAATGTCGTCAATTTTGTTAACATTCATGCATATGCTGATGATATCCAATTGTATATATCTAGTCGCATTGGTCTTGTTGATGATATGTGTTACAAACTTAATGAGGACCTTAAAGCTGTTTATCAGTGGGCTATAGCTAACAAATTTATGCTGAATCCGGTAAAATCAGTTTCCATCCAATTGTTTGCTTAGGCGACACTCCACTTGCATATGTGGAAAAAGTGAAGTACCTTGGTTTTTACATTAACTCAGCCCTGTCATGCAGTGATCATATTAATAATGTAGTACGCAGTGTGTATATGACACTGCGCAATCTACGAATAACCTCTGGTTACACACCGATGGAGATCAGGAAACGTCTTATTGTACAGTTAATTATGCCCCTTATTGCAACTTCTGCGGTGGTGTATAGCAAATTGGACTCGTGCACTCTACATAAATTACAAGTCTCGTTTAACAATGCAACTCGTTATGTATATGGTATTCACAGATTTAGTAGTGTTTCATCTTGGAGAACCATGATTCTTGGTTGTGACTTGGTAGACTACCTTCGCATGCGAAACCTATTATTTCTTCACAAATTATTAAATGACCGATCACCGACATACCTGTTTGACAAAATTTCATTCGGTAGATCGGCCAGGGGTGTGACCTTAATACCCCCTCGTTACAACTATTTAAGCTCAAGCAGATTTTTCTTCATCAATGCCATAAAGCTTTGGAACTCGTTGCCCTCAAATATAAAACTAATTGTTGACAGACAGAGATTCAAGAAAACTCTTATGGATTATGTTTCACTAAATGGCTAGCCTTTAACTCCATCTTTCTCTTTATTATTATATTTTTTTTTTCCTCTTTTTTATAACTGCTTAGAAAAATTTTTTTTAGTATGTACCATTTAATTTTGCTCTAATTTTTATTTTTTTTTTTTGGTTTTATTACTTATTGTTTTGTTCAAAACTTGATTTTATAATTATATTATTATTACTATTGTTATTATTACTACTATTATTATTATTATTACTTTTATAATTATTATTATTATTATGACTATTGGTGTTCATTATGTAATCCTCTGGACTATAAAAGAATTTAATTCTTAATGTCCTTATAGCTGAAATAAATAAATAAAATAAAATAAGATATGCATATTTACATTAATTTGGTTTTGCAGTCAGAAACTTGGACATACCGTGGACACCGACAATGTTTTGCATATTCTTCATTCGCGTTTAGATTTTTTTCCAAAAATAAAACTGGGTGCAGTAAGCAAGAACAAGGGGAGCATGCTCACCAAGTTTGATGAAAATTGAAAAAATTTATCAAGGATTTTGAGACAAAAGCATGCTGGGAGACTATTGCAGGACTCTAATACGTGAAACCGAACCAACAAAATACAAACGACGTTCAAATAACGCCATTCTTTTTTGAAAATTCATTGATTTTTAAATAAACTAGTAATTTTTTTAAGTAAAAAACAAATAAAAACACTTTTTGTAACTCGAAAACCTGGCGTGATAGTGCAAAACCAATTACAGATTCGAATTTAGCCCACCGAATTATCTTAGGAAAAATATTTGTTTGCTTTGGTCAAAAAACTTGTTGGCTAGTGTTATCTTTAAAAAAATCTATAATTTAATTTAAGACAAAGTTTTTATTAAAAAGCAGTGATGTTTGTAATTGGCAGAGTAATTCAAATGAATTTCGTATAGAGTTTTTCCCCGCCCTTCTTGGATTGCCGGGAAAGCCGGAAATAAAAATCAAATTCCCGGTATTCCCGCCCAAATATTTTTATTTATTTATTTACCTTATTCTCCAATGAATCTTATACTTCTTACTGGCAAGTTAATAATTAAATAAAAAAATATTATATAACCAAAACGAAAAAAATTAAGATTAAAGCTATTTTAAGACATTTATGTGGTTTTTTTTTATGCCAACAGGATCATCGAAATCAATATGCGTATAAACATTGTCAATTTCCAGGCTCATTTGCATAATTAGAATGAATAATTGTTAATACCACAATCCCAAAATCCCACCTCTGATCGTCTACATTAAAAGTCTCTGTACAAAGTTTTTTCTCTTTGTAATTAACATATATATAGGCTGAAAGCTACAAATATTCATTCTTTCTCACTTGCGCATAATGCCTAAATCATTCGTCAATTTGGCCTTAATGTCAATAATGCTGTTGCCGCGTTTTCTTAAAGATTTTATCTTTCTTGTTTTTTTTACAAGCTGTAGCGAAAGGTTAACCTCCACTAATTGCTTTATTTCCTATTTCTTTTTTCATTCTTGCAAATATTTCCTATTGGTCCTTTGGCCAATTTTGAGTAAACAAAATAAATAAATTATTTATTTTATCAGATAATAATTAACAAATTCCTATCCAGAGCTCCTTCTACACTTCTACACAAAAACAATAATATTAAATGAATATTGAAGTCTAAGGGGAATTTTATTTCTGGAAGGGCGAAAAGAATGTTTGGAATTGAATTCCAGTAGAATCGCTTCAGTAGGAAAATAGTTGTGCAATTACCACCCTAAAACTTGACAAAAACTAACATAAATTTGTGGCGGAATGCGCCGATTGTCATTAAATTTCAACAAATTCCTTTTATAGGGCCCCCTGTAAAACCACTCTCGGAAATCATGTATGTTTGGCTAAAAGCGTAACAAATAATGCCTTTGTGGTGCTATTGAGTTTTAAGATTTAAGATGACGATATAAAACTTTGCATTTATGGGTGTGTGTGTAACGGTAGCAACGTACCCATTTAAGTAAAATGTTGACACTGTTGAGGTTAATATAATTTCACTAGTCCTGGGGGCTAGTATAAATTTTGACATAAGCGTTGAAATTCTTGACAATTTTAATTTACCATAGAACTTTGCTACCATTTACACAGGCAGGGTCTCTCAAATATTTTTAATTTTTCAATGTTTTTTGCCTATAAAAAGTGAAGTTTTGTTATTTTGCATTTTTGATGACGATATGTAAATATTGTGTACCTTCTATAGTGGTGAACTTCCACCAGCCCCTAGCTCGGTAATTTTAAGCACTTAAATTCAATTTCGAGCGATAAAAATAAACAAACACAGGTTATTGTTTTTATGTACATAAGAATATTTATTTTACTTCAAGCGATATTTTTAAAACACGTCATCTATAAGGCGTATTTATTTTTACACACATCTTGAATGTTACGTACAGTTAAGGTAAATTCTTGCACACTTTAATTATCCTCCGAGAAATTCCGAGTGATATATTCTATTGGCACGTCTGTAAACAAGAGTACAGCACAACGCCATAACAAACAGAAGACTAAAAATATTAAGAATTTTCATTTTCCTTTTCTTATTTTTTAAACTCGACTATAAAACTTTGCAATTGGGAATTAGTATTTATAGAAAAAATTCGTCAAAATAATCTTAGAACTGAACGAAAACACTTGTTAGAGTTGCAAAACTAAAATAAAATTAAAATTTGTTCTTCTAGATGTAGTTAAATAAATATTTACTGTATTCTACAAGTGTTTTTATTCTATCAACAACTTAATAGTTGTAAAGAAGTTATACTAAGTTTGTCATCCTGTGTAAAACTTTTTTAATATTCGTTATAAAACTTGGACTCAGGAAAATCTATGTTTCCCGAAAAAGGGTATTTTTCCAAAAAAAATATTATACTTTGGTCAAAACTCTTCTATTTCTTTAAAAAACTTTTTTGGGAAATGTATTCTGCTCCGAACTTTTGAGACATAAAATCAGTCATACTAGAGCCCTTAAATTTAAGTTTTTATAACATTTTTGATAATTTTTAGCTCATCTTTAGAGTATTGTGGTCATAGCGCGGCCATTTATTTTTACCGATTTGACAGAATTATATATCGTCGTGCTTAACCCTTGAATATTACACCTACTTTTGTGACGCAAACGTCATACTTCGTCGAATCGACGACGGTTAAATTCACAAAAAAAAGGGATGTAAAACGTGCAAGATATAATTTAAATTTCGCTTGATCAATAATTTGTTATTGATATCAATCCAATAAAATACTCTTATTTTAGTATTATTTAATTAAAATAGAAGGTTTCAGAGTTCTATTTTGTCTGGCTTAATTTATTTTATTATATTTTGGTTATAACTCTTTGGTTATTTGGTCGATTTTCCAGTTCTTTCGGGAAATTTATTCTGTTTAAAATGTTCAATCTTTTGATATATAAAACGCATCCATGGTCCTTACTGCCATTTTGGCTTATTTCTTGGCCGTCAATAAAGCGATTTGGCTACCATTACCGACAGCAAACCTGATTTAAACCAGTACACGGTTGTGACTTCCGGCGAAAAATCTATAACTTCTCCATTTCTTCAAGTAAATAGCTAAAGTTTAATATCCAATTTAAGAATAGCATATTTTATACCTCGCTAGTTTTGGACATGTACATACAGAGGTTGGCGAAGTAAGCATTGACGACCAAAAGTATGTGTACAAAATTAAAAAAAACGGGTATTGGAGGTATTATAACCTATGATCTTTTATAAAGACTGCCCTCCCCTTTTTGTGACTGCCTGAGTAAAAACAAGTTAGAGTGCTATAATCGGCTGTGCCGAATCTTTGAAACCCTCCACCGACAGTTCGAATGTCTTAGGAGTAATATCTATATTATGTCTGTTTATAATTAATTTATTCTTATAAAAACTGACGTCAGCGTTAAATTGGTTGCGTTTTTGATCTATATTAAATTAATTAAATAATTGTCGGTCAACAATCTTGAGTAAAATATCTTGATTCGTAGCAGTTTAAGCCGAACTTAAATGATTTTTAGGAGGGGAATTTATATTGGAGCCAAGGTAAGTTATGAGCCAATAATCCCAAAATTCTGCAGGGTGATTTCTGGTATTAAAAAACACAAATTTCAATAAATTGCAACACAGCGGTGAAATTAGTTTTAGCGTTTACAGTAAATTTCAAAAGGCTGTTAAATATGAGATCTAAGGTAAATTATGGACCGTATATCACAAAATTTATAACATTTTTTCTGGCCATATGAAACTAAGTTGGAAGAAATTTTACCACAATAAATATATCTGCAACGGTTTTAGGCGTTTTTAATTAATTTTCCTGAGTGAGCTTTATATGGGGCCTATAGTGAATTATGGACCGATCATGACGAAATTTATTAGTGTGATTTATTGTCCTATACAACTATGATGTATTAAATTTTATTATGAGAGTATTATTTATTACGGCTTTAGGCGTAATAAACTGTTTTCCGGAAGTGGGGCTTATATGGGGCCAAGGGTAATTATATACCGATCTTCACGAAATTTAACAATGTGATTTCAAGTCAAATAAAACGAATTTTTGCAAAATCCTATATCATGCCGTGCATTATTCCACCAGTTATGTTAGTTTTAATAACAAAATTATCAATTTTTTAGGGTGGTGGTTCCACATTTTGATTCCTAGCTCTGATCCTACTGGACCGATTTTTGGTTTTCAACAGATGGACATGGCTAAATTGACTTAGAATTACTCAAAGAGCCAGAATATATATATACTTTATGGGGTCTTAGATGTAAAATAAAAAACGTTCACACGGAATGACAAACTTAGTATACCCTCATTCACCAGAAATATGATCTAAAAACACATTTAATGCGCATTAAATATGTAGTATAAACTTGAAAATATTTCCCGAAAATTTTTAAAATTAAGGCCTAAAAAATTAAAAAATTCTCAATTTGAAAACAAAATATTCAACAATTTAATAACAGTCCCATTTAAAAAAAAAACAATCCTAAAATTATAATCAGTAAAGCCCAAACACCATACAAAAAAAAGTTGTGCCGCGAGGTAAAAATTCATATAAAGCCTACAGTACACGGAATGTAAAAAGCCGAACATAATCTAGATATTAGCATCAACATGAGATTTTTTGTCTTAAAGGGATTTTAGAGACGGTTGCTAAATTGTTTATTAACTTTAAAATTTGAAAGAAAGTTAAATCTATTTATAGATGGAAGCTTTGGGCAAATGTGAACTGATTCGGAAAAGAGTATAATTTGCAGTAAAATATTTTTGGGGCGAATTTAATCTAATTACCAACATAATTATATGGTTAATGGACACAAAGAGTCTTATTTGGAAATAAGTTTTAATGGGGAATATGTAAAATTATAGACCGATTCTAACCATTTACATAGAATTCGTCTTAAGTACAAAAAAAAATTTATTAACCAAATTTGATCAAATTATCTTCTTGCAACTTGCACTTTTCGCACAAAATTAACACCGACAGGCAACCAGCTAGTTAAACTAAAATAATGGTATCGTCAAAGACCTATATAATTGATTTTTCCTTATATGCGGGGCTGTGGAGTCGACAAGAAATAGTTCAAGCGCCGACTTCATCCGCTGAAATCTTTTAAGTACGACTCCGACTCCTACTCTAACCTTGATGCTAAATGTATATGAGGCCGGTCCTTATTTGACTTTACACTTCTTTTTTAATTCTGTACCTTTTAAATAGTTAAATATATCAAGAAAATTGTTGTGTGAACATTTCAAATCGTTATTTTATTTCTAACACGTGCCGAATTCAGCTTTAATAAAGTTATTTACATATGGGCATTTTCTGGGGCCACGAACGTACGTTCGTATGCTTTTGGTGTACAAATAATATAGAAAACAAAACTTTTACTAGCATATTTTTGCGATTCCGTAGCATTTTGGTAACTCTATGTTAAGTGCAAAAGGAGGATTTCATCTAGTTTAAATTTTTATAATGATAATTATGTCTGGCTGACAGTAGTAAAATGTAAAATTTGCGTAATGGAACGGAATATTCAAAAGTGATTAATTTATATAAATAGACTTTTATTCGACCTTTACAAAATTTATTATTATTGTTTAATTAAGCTTGAGGTCTTTTTTTATATAAAAAATATATTAAGTTTATTAAACCAATATTTCGGCACTCCGTTGTGTGCCTTCTTCAGGGTTTTTCTTGAATTTTTGCCGAAATATTGGTTTAATAAATTTAATATATTTTTTATATAAAAAAAGACCTCAAGCTTAATTAAATAATAATAATAAAGTGCCCAGTAAAAACTTTGCCTACAAAATAATGTGTTGAGTAATCAGAAAAACATAAGAGCACTACTTACACTTCTACTGAAAGAACCAATGAATTTTACAAGGAATGTCCCAAAATGAACGCATTCAAAAACAAGTGATTATTTTTTTACTTTAATACATCCAGAAAAAAGTAGTTATAGAAGTTGTTATAGATGTAGTTATAGAAGAAAGCTACTAAATAATGAGTTGAAGAAGCTATTCATTTTGAAAAAGTAAGCGAAGTTTTTACTGGGTGATTAATTTATTTTAAAAGTGCATTACTGTAAGTCTTCCATCCAGTATTTACAAAATAAAATATCTCTATTGGTTTTTGTTTAATTGGCTTATGTACCGGTCGCGAACGTACGATTTTTTTATATGTTTTTTTTTTATTATCGCCATGCCATAAATATCTTCAAATTTCCTTAACAAAAAACTTAATACTCAATTTAAAATTTTTTTATTCTTGATAAAAACACTGAAATTTATTGTTGAATAAAAATTGGGAATTAAGCACGAATAACAAAATCTGTTAAATTAAAATTTTGTATTTCCAAAAATTACTTTTGATAATAAACTGGCATGTGCACGGCCTAAAAAAACTTAACTGGCAACATGCTTTTGCAAGTTGTTTCTTTGCATTTTGTTTTTTCTTAACGTACTTACAACTACAATTAATGTTGGAAGAATTCCAATCAATTGTAGTGGGGAATGAAAGAAGAGATAAACTCACTGTTTATTGTTGATGTTTTTGTTTAAACTTTGATATTGTTTCAAGTAGAACTGTTGCTTATGATTCTTATACGCTTAACAGTTTTAATTGGTTAAATATCTTTAGTTTTTCTAAAATCTTTATGGATGAAGTTACCTGATGATCTGGCCTAAGCAACCAGTGAAATGCGCACAGGAATAGCTTATCCCATCAACAATAAATTTCAGTGTTTTTATTAAGAATAAAAATTGGGAATTTAGCACGAATAACAAAATCTAATAAACTTAACATTTTTGAAAATGTGTCAATACTAATGAAAATACCGATTATTTTTGCCAAAATAAAGATACGAACTGGCAACCAGGTACTTTTTTTACATTTACAAAATATACGTATAATTGGAGTTGCCATATATGTAAAAAAAAATATGTGAATATAATATGGCAATCTTAAATCTAAACCTTACGACAAAAGTTAAGAGTAGAAAAGTAGATCCTTCACTTTAAATTAAAGGGGATTAAAGGGAACTTGTGACAGTGAAAAACTCATAATCAGTTCAATAATTTCCTACATTAAGCTATCGTTTAGTTGTGAAAACGGGCCTTATAATAATACACAACAAAAGACGATGATTAGCAACATTTTATTTTTCCATCCTGGTTAACCATTCTGAGAAAATGCCCATATGTAAAAAAGAGTGGATTTTCTGGATTTTCAAAGTTTTTAAAGAACACCCTCTTAAAATTTTTTTATTTTGAAACATATTGGAATATTTTTTATGCCGAAAAATTTTGGAGTCAGAGTCGAGAGTTTTTGTAGGTACTTCGTTCGACTCTGGCTACGGTACAAAAACCTCAACTCGAGCTCCACAGCCCGGCTTTGTCTAACAATTTTCGAGTAACAATTAAATGTAGATACTAAAATTGAAGCATCACGTTGTTTATAAAAAAATGGTTTTATTTTATTTGCTGCGCCCTATGCTCCAATGGGAGTTAAAGGAACATATATATATATATATTATTTGCTGCGAAAGCTCTAGAAAGCATCTAAAAAACTTTTATATGTATCAAAATATGTCTCAAAAAGGCAAAATATGCGCTAAAATTTAAAAAATGTTGCAAAACTAATGGCGATTTCTTTTCTGAGAAAAATGTTGCATTAATGTTACATGTTCTACATTTTGTGTTCGTTTGTACAAAAAATACAACTGTGGGAAAAATTTTCAAGTTCTTTTGTGAAAATGTTGATGAAAAACGTGCAAAACATGTTACATGTTTTACCCTTACTTTTACTTAAGGGTTCATACTGCCCTGTTTTACAACTTTGGTACTTACTACTTTGTTTGTACAACCAATATTTTGTTTTGTTTGTCATAATATTTGAAAAGTTTTGTCAAAAGAATTCCACATCTAAATATTCTTTGACGGCATACTCCATTTTGAATTAAATCGTTTTTTTTTATTTTGGTGGAAAATTCTATGTATTTATTATCGTTTTAAATTTGTTCAAGCAATAAGTGATGTCAATGTCTATTTCCAAACCGTAAAGTAAGTGCTTAGCAAATTGTCGAATAGTTTTAAAAATCGCTAATGAAAGCCTGCTAGGCTCAAAGTGTCGGTTCTTTTCAGCCTCTGGTGACCTTCAAACTGTATCAGGTCCCGAGCGAGGTAGTTGGGATGTACCATTAGCTTATTTATGTATTTCACTAAATACTTTTTAATTTCCTCCTGAATGGTAGGGAGGTTAAGATAAGATAATCTTGAAATAACAATTAACAAAAAGAACAAATGAATGTATCAGGGGTGTGCTGGAAATCAAAAACGTAAAACGCAAGAATTTGGAAGTTGTTTTTTGTCTAATTTTTGTTATAAAATTCCATTTAATAAAGAAATATTTGTATAATATTTGTCATAAAATTTTTTTATTACAGAAATCTTATTGAAAAACGACTTTGAAAATTCTTGCGTTTTACGTTTTCGATTTCCAGCACACCCCTATATAACAACAAACTTCAAACGCGTATTATGTACAATACAAAAACAACAAAAAATTCTTACATTGGAAAGATTATTAAGCGTACAAAAAAAAAAGAACCAGAAAAATTCAATTATTATTGTTTTTTTTTTTTTTTTTAATTTCCTAAGTTAATCCCGCGAAGCTCTATGCTTGTCTGCAGGAAAGAAACCGGAGTCTCTGGTGTTAATCGAACCCGCAACCTAGGCGCTGATAGACTAGCTCGCTACCAGCTAGCCTAACATCGTCTTTGGACTTTGTTGAAAAGTCCTTACGTTGTCCCAAAAATCCCTATTTCCTACGCGTTAAAAAAATTGCCTATACAAAACTGCCTACAACTTTTAAATGATAACACAAGGCAACAAAATCGAAAAAATTTTAAAGGCTTGAAACACTACACAATTTTGATGTATTGTGGTTCCAGTAGTACAAATATGGTCCTTTAAATTTCAGTGTTTTTATCAAGAATAAAAATTGTGAATTAAGCACGACAAACAAAATCTAATCTAACTCTAACAGTGTTTGTGTAAAAAATCATTAAAAAAAATAACGTTTCTATGTGTGTCATCTTTTGAACACAAAAATAATACTGTTTTTATCCAACTTAAGAAAAGCTGAGAACATTTAATTCCATTCGGTTTTTTTTAACCACAAGCTTCATTGTGTTCGGTTCGGCTTGTTTAAGTTCGTCGCTTTTAGCTGTTCGGTTCGGCTCATTAATGTTCGTCGCTTTAAGCTGGTGAAAAAACCCAAACATTTTTTACAAAAACAAAATACACATACGAAAAAAAACAAAAGACCAGTAGCTCGTTTCTGTATTTCTCGCATCGTAAAATTTGTTACATGAAGTGTGAAACAAAAAATTCCATCGTTTCTCGATTTATGAGATAAAAGTGTTCCTGTATTTGAATGCGAAAACAGACACAACAAATTCTGTTTATACTGGAATATTTCCAGTAATTAAGTGTGAAATAAAAGCGAAACGTCAACAAAAGAAATAAATATAATAAAAACAGGGCTGCCAGATTTGACGAGTTATCGTCATCTTGACGATTTTTTGTTCCGATATTAACAAAGTGACGTTTTGATGATTTTTTCTAAAAAAGTGACGAAAGCAAATTCAAATATAGAAATTCATCTTGAATTTTTAAATTTCAAACACTTCTATTTTGTGGCGTTGAAAATTGAAAAAAAAAATAATATGAATGTCTGTAGAAAGCAACAACAAATTTATAAAATATTTTTGATTTTATTTTTGCTTTTAATGAAATTGTTTGCGTTGCGTTTTACACTATAAGCGCCTTAGTCTTCGAAAAAAGATAATTGTAAATATTTTTATATGTTTGTTTATTAGAAAAAAAGATATCTTTAGAAACAAGGCTACTTAAATTTTTATATATATCCCTATTGTGAAAATTGTCCTCGAAATTGTTTGTTTCTTCCCTAAAAAATGTATCGGCAAAAGCAAAATTTCGAGAGAAAGTAATGGACCGACTTGGCTTATTTTGAACATTTAATACTTCTATATACATATACAAAATATGATTGATATTTGATATTCTTATCTTATATGTACACTTTTGTGCCAAAACCATTATTCCGGCAAGTAAGAAATTTGTTTGTCTCCCAGTAAAAACTTTTTCAAAATGGATAGCTTCTTTCACTCGTTATTAAGCAGCTTTCTTCTATAAGAGCTTCGATAACTACTTTTTTCTGGATGTATTAAGATATAAAAAAATGACTTACTTTTGAATTTGTTCTTTTTGGCACAACCCTTGTAAAATTCATTAGTTTTTCAGTAGAATTGTATGTAGTGCTTTTATGTGTTTCTGATTACTTAACATATTATTTTGTAGGCGAAGATTTTACTGGGTCTTTACCCGTTTATTTATGAACCGATTTTTTTAATTTTAACTACAAGGTATTCTACTAAGTCTATTTCAGGTAAAAAAGAAAAAGATTATAGGAATAGGTAAATTAAAGATTTATATCTCAATTATTAAATAATAATTATTAAATACCCATAAACTTTAACTATGTTTTTGTTTGATTATTTTTTAATAAAAGTCGAAACAAATTTGTTTAAAATTGATTTTAAATTGCACGATTTTTAAAACAAAAAAGACGATCTTTTTTATTTTTTTCTCAGGAAATCGACGATTTTGACACAAGTTTATCTGGCAGCACTGATTAAAACCAAAACAAGAAAAGGCTAACAAAAATTTAAACTAACAAAATATAACAATTGTTTTTTGTTTATTTTCATCATATATATTATGCATTTATCATTTATATTCCTTCTATTTTTTTATTTATTAAAAAAAAATAGTATATAAACATATTTTAAATTCAAAATATCTACATTTTGTTTTTCTCGCCACCAATTTCAAATGTGACTTATTTTGACAGTTCTTGAAAAAAACTTTTCGCAAAATATTGTTATAGAAACACTTTTTCTCGCATCCTTCCAATAATTGCTGGAAAATTATTTAAATGACAGATAATTCTCGCAAAAAAAAGATAAAGAAACGCTTGTGTGAGAAAAACCATTTTTTGTTTCATTTTTCACTGTTTCTGTCCCGATTCACTGGTTTCAGTCGGAAAATTTTACGATGCGAGAAATACAGAAACGGGCTACAGCAAAATAATTTTACTCAAACAAAACATATACACAATACACGCTCAAGCGGTTCGTGCTACGGTCGTTGCTAAAATTTTTTGTTTGTTCATTTCTTTATCCTTTATCAATATAAAAAAAGAAATATTATAGAACATTAAAATATAATGTTGCCTAAAGTATCACTACAATTGTTCTGTTTTTTAAAGAAGAACATAACAATTTATAATGTTCGGCTCTTTCTTAAAAATAGTTACGAACGGTATTAAGGGATGTGTTCGTCTACGAAATCCCTAAAAAATTAGATATCGTTCTTGGGTGTATGAGCTAAATGCTAAATAATGTACTGTTTTTTTTCGAACACTGATTCCCACCAATTGTAGTGGGGAATGTAAGAAAAGTCAAACTCACTGTTTATTATTGGTAATTTGTTTAAGCTTTGATATCGTTGCAAATAAGACTTTTTGAGTGTCTGCAATTCTTATTCACTCTGCAGTTTTATTTGCTAATCTCTTTGGCTTTTCTAAAAATTTTGGGATAATGTTTCCTGATAATCTGGCCTAAGCAACCAGTCAAATGCGCATAGAAACTAGCTTATCCTTCAACAATAACTTAAAGTATTTTTTATTAAGAATACAAATTGGGAATTAAGCACGACAAACAAAATCTTTTATTTATTTATTTTCATTTATTTGGTACTTCTACAACAAAACATTGGATTAAGTGAGTAGAAATCTAATGAAGTTATGATCAAAAATATTTATCAATAACATAAAAAAATATACAAATTAATAACAATCAATACAGATTAGAAATATATTGAAGAAAAAGCCCCATAACTACCAAGTAATCGCCCCTAGGTGGATAAAATGTATAACCGACCTCCATTAGTTTTTTGTTCTTAATATTTTCTTAAAACATACTTGCCATATATTTCCACCCCTTAGGGTGGCTCCCATACAAATATGGCCGTTTAATGAAATTCTTGAATTTGGCCCCTGCAGCGCCTAGGATGCCTCTTGATAGGTCAAATGTATGACCGACCCCACTTTATTTTTTATCTCAATCATTTATTTCTAACATACCTACAAGCTATCTCCATTCTTTAAGGGGGCTCCCATACAAAATGTTCAATGCAGACTAGAAATATATTGAAAAAAAATTCCAAAAAGGCCCAGGGGTTATTTTGGGGGTTGTTTTAAATTAAGTACAACTCGTTGAGAAGTAGTAAATAAGTTTAAATTATATTATAAAATTGATGGATAATACAAAAACCGTGATGGAAAATGGTGTGAGGGGTAACTAGCATGGTCTAATCCTCTGAAGCCGACAGCTTCAAAGTATGAACAACTGCTTGTTTTGTAGTTTTGTTCAACCACTTGCTGGAGCAACTGTTTCTTTATTCATAATTTGTCAGAAGCTTATTAAGCTCTTCAAACAGTTTGACACCACTCGCAGCTATATCACTAAAAACTTTGTAGTAATTTGTGATTTATTATAAAAGTTGAGAGAGATAAACTTACTGTTAATTGTTGGTATTTTGTTTAAGCTTTGATGTCGTTGCGAACAAAATATATGTGTTTGTAATTCTCATTCACTCTACATTTTTATTTGCATATCAAATATCTTTAGCTTTTCTAAAGTTTTTGGGAAAAGGTTTCCTGATGATCTGGCCGAAGCAGCTAATGAAATGCGAATAGGAACTATCTTATCCTTCAGCAAAAAATTTCAGTTTATTAATCAAGAATGAAAATTAAGAATTAAGCACAACAAACGAAATCTTATTAATAAAAACTTATTTGTGATTTTTTTTACACTAATGTTATATTCATTGCTGTTCCATTCATTTGGATGTGTTGTCCAAAAATTTAAGTTATTCTTAACTTGTCAAAACTTGTCATAGCTGCAATGAACTTTTGTTGGAAAAATTAGCCAAAACGGCTTGGTCAGGTAAAAGTGACGAATCTCCCCTTATCTCTTTTTATTTATTTAAGTCTATGGATTTAAATCCGTACAGACTATAATTAAATTACAAACGATTTTATAAGTTAATGTATTTAAAAACAAGATAGTTCTACGTTTAATGACACTGGCACTTAAAAAAAAGTCAACTAAATCTTACATTTCATTAAAATCTTTACATATTCTTCGAATTTGCATAGTTTGTGTTAAAGGCCTGAAGATATAATGGTATGTAATTGCGAGTTGATCGCTGAGGGACGTTGAAATTAACATTATTAGAGTCCAAACACAATGTAACGATAATTTACTGCGGTGCGATGTTAAGCATTTTTCTTTCCGTCAGTAGGCACACACTCACTCAATCTTCTTGACCATTGCCACATTGGCCTGATTTGATAATTTCTCTGAGAATGAACTTAAACCAAATAACTAATCCGGAGGGTACCAAAGATGTAACTTAAAGGCACTTCACTAACTTGAGGAGAAACAATTTCAAAATTGAGAAAGGTCTGCCAAGCTGCATTTGAGCCCATAATGGGTTCAAAACAATATTTTACATATACAAGAACTCTGAAATTCACAAAGCGTTCTAAGTGCGGTTTTTTCCATTTGTGTGGTTTTGAAACAGCTTTCTCTGGTTCTCCAATGAATTTAATCTTACCAAGACTCTAAGTTATTTCTTGATACCATCTGCTTTTTCAGTGCCCAAAGAATAATGAAAAATCTTTCCGTCCAAATGAAGAAAAATTGGATCGTCAAGAGAAATAGATTGCTTTATTTTCTAATTTCAATGAGCAAGAATCTTCTCCTAACGCCACTGCAATAGGACACATCAATCTAAAGGCTTTCCTATCGGAAAACTTACCGGGATCTAATGCACAAGTGGCATGTTTGGAAAATAAAGATTTCTTTGCAATTGTTTTAGTCTGTTTAGGATTCCCTTCTTTTTAGAGATGTTAATGGCTTATAAATTTGTTTTAATTTATTTTTGGCTTGGCCAGAATGCTTTGGTGATTAGTCTTCAAAATATAAAAAAGTTACAATTGGCGACATCGCGAAAAAGAACTTGGCTTTTTTCCGTTTTCAAGTCTCTTTTCTTCTTTTATTTTGCTTTGAAGAATTTTTGCTTGTCTACTGTTTATATAATCATACTTTTTCTTCTTCCTCTGACCAACAAAAAACTCTCTGCCTTCGTCAACTGTGCACGTAATTTTTAAAGCTTATCAAAACAATGTTGTAAAAGTTCCCAGAAATTAATATTTTTAAAGGAAGAAAGGTGATTGCTTACCCCCATAAAGTATATATAGTCTAGGTACTTAGGAGGAGAGAAGTAGATTAAACGATGTCCGTCCGTCCGCGTGTCTGCTGAAATGGGTTTTCGGGAGGTCTATGTGTGTCATCAATATGTATATATATTGATACCACACATAAACCTTCCGAAAACCCATTCCACACATAGATATTGCACATAGTCTGGAATCGATTTCTGTTGAAATTCAGCTAGATCAGTCCAAAAATGGCTAAGATGGGAACAAAAAATCACGAGTGTTTCTAATTTTACCGTCTGTTGAACACGCTCACTTTCGAAAAACTCAAAAGAAAAAACAATGTGTCAAATTGCTTCTGCAAGCAGAGAAAAAACATGGTTAAAACAAATCATCTTATGGTTTTGTTTCTATTTAACAATAAAGTGTTTACCTCCCTTAAAACATCAAATATGGTTGAGTTTAATAACATAATGTTTAACAACATAATGTTTAAATTCAATAAAAGTTCAACCATACACTTAAACATATTATGGTTACCTTAACCATATTATTATCACGGAGACCATATTTTGCTTAAATTCATCAATCCAAACGCTATAACCATATTATGGGTGCCTCCAAATATGTTATGGTTAATATTTAATTACAATAATATGTTCGAAATTATAATATTTCAAACATTGAATGTTTAATTTAAAATTTAAATTAATATGTTAAGAAAGCAACAACATTCTGGTCGTTTGAAATTTACTTGGTTTGCTTAAAATTCTCATTCATTTTATTTTAATTATTGATTAAAATACATAAATTCACGTAGAAGAAACTAGTAGAATAGAAAAAGCGATAATGAGGGTCCTCACAGACTGGAATATAAATCAAAGGGGATTTTTTATAAAAGTGGAACATAACACTTATCAGGAATAAAAAATTAAATAAAATTATAATTTGACACTTAACAAACAAATTGAAAAAATGGAAGAAATAAATAACCATAATATGATTAACATTCACCATATTATTGTTAATTCTAAACACAATATGGTTACTTTTGTCAAAATTCTGGGAAATTGTATGGTTAATATGGTTAGTTTTGACTATTATTATGGTTAATATTGATTAAAATATGGTTAATTTTGACCATTTGATGGTTGATTTACGGAAAATTTTTGTTAATTCACCATACTATGGTTATATTTAAACATAATATGGTAACCTGCAAACATAAACATTGTTAAAATCCAACTATAGTATGTTGCTCTTAGAATATGGTTACCTCAAACCATATTTTTTTTCTACGTGTGGTTATTCTAAGCAGTTTGGGATTAGTACCCAGCGAAATCGGATCAGTATGAGCGTTACGAGTCCAAATGTGGTATAAGATTTGGCAAAAATTCGTTCTATATGACTTAAAATCACACTGTCCAATTTCGTCACTCTCAGTTGAACTGTCGTGGTGTAAAGACGTGTGCGGAATACTAGTGTGAAATATTAATTTTTCGGTTGTGAAGCGCATTGTTGTTGTACTTTGATTGTTTTGAAAGTGTTGTTGGTTTGCTGTATATAAATTGTGAGACTCCGCTGGCGGGTGCTCCATTGAAATTTGTTTATAAACAAACCTCCGGCCGAAAGTGAGGTTAGGTAGAGACAGAGACTCTTGTTGTGGTGTTACCGGAGTAGTAATAGTGAAGAAAGTGTTGACGGATCGTGCGTGTTTTTCTGGTTCGTGATTTTGATTTTCGGTTTTTGACTTGGTTGAAAGCCATCTGGCGGTTGGTAGTGTTACAACTACTACTTGAGGTTGGTGAATTTGATTTGGTGACGAACTTGGCAGTACTTGAAGGTTAGTGAAATCGATTTATTGTTTTTGAACGTGGTTTGTTGTGGTGATGCCTCCTGCTAAGGGCAAGAGGAAGCCGAAGGGTGACGTGTCGGACGTTACGACCGACGGCGCGTACAGTGTCCCGCCTGCCAGTGTGCCGAAAATTCGACACACTGACAGTGAGTTGTCAAGTGCCGATGACGATGTGCAGCAGAAGAGATTTAAGCCTGGCTCGCCACAGGCTAAGCGTGCTGCTGCTGCTGCGGATTCTGCTGTTGCTGTTGGTGCTGGTGCTGCTGATGCTGTGGCTGGTGCTGCTGGTGGTGCTGTCGATGCTGGTGTTGCTGCTGGTGCTAGTGCTGCGGTCGTTATTGATGATGAGGTGGAGGTGGTGATGTCGACGGATGCAAAGTCGATTGTTGGTCCGCGACGTGTGAAGTCACGGCGTAGGGCTGCTGCTGCTGCTTCGGGTGAAGGTGAGATCGCTGCAATGAAATAGATCACCAAGGCACTCACTGAGGTGGTGGTGAGGGACAGCGTGGCGTCGAAGCTGGCGAAGGAGGTGCTCGAGTGTGCGGCGAAGTACGAGGAGGTGCTCATCAGGCTGCTGGCGGAGAACGAGCGGCTGAAGGGCCGGCTCGAGGGTGGTGTTGCTGCTGGGCCCCCAAAGGTGGCCCCTTCGAGTGGAGGTGCAGTTTTTGCGGTGCCTAAGGCGCCTGAGGCGGTGGTGGCGGCTCCCAAGTTGCCATACGCAACGAAGCCGGTGGGGACGTGGGCTGTGATGGTGAAGGGGAAAGGTGTCCCTGTTACGTCAAAGGAGGTGGTGAAGCAGGTGGGTCCAACGCTGGGTGTACGAGTGCACGAGGTACGGCCGACGCGGGATGGTGGTGCAGTAATCCGCACTCCCTCTGTAGCTGAACGGAGGAAGATCGTGGAGAACACTAAGTTTGATGAGGTAGGACTCCAGGTGTCTGCGACCGATAAGTTGGGTCCTAAGGTGACCGTGCAGCGTGCGCACGCGGAGATCACCCCGGATGAGTTTATGCAGGAGCTGTATGAGCTGAACTTGAAGGAGGTGTTGTCTCCGGAGTCCTACCGTAGGAGTGTGAGGCTGGTTAATAGGCCCTGGAGGGCGGATGGAGGTCCGGTTAATATTAACCTCGAATGCACGCCGAGAGTTGCGGAGCACCTTAGGGCCACTGGCGTCTATGTTAAGTGGTTCCGATTTTTGGTACGTATCCAGGAGCCAGTGTTTGCGTGCTATCGGTGCCTTGGTTTCGATCACCGTGTCAGCGAGTGCCGTATGGGTGATGAGGTGTGCCGTAGATGTGGTGTGATGGGACATGGTACTCCTAGGTGCCAGAATGAAATTCGTTGCCGGAATTGTGCGTTCAAAGGCTTGCCTGCGAATCATCTGATGATGTCGATGGAGTGTCCGGTCTATGCGGCCGCGGTAGCTAGGGCGAATGCTAGACATTAAATATGGAGGGGTTTACTATCTTCCAGTCTAATTGCCAAGGTGCATACGCGGTAATGTGCGAGTTGGGACAGGCGATGCGGCGTCGTGGGGTTCCTTTTGCGCTTTTTGCAGGAACCGTATATCGCGAATGGCTGTGTAAGGGGTTTGCCGGGGGGATGCGAGTTTATACGGACAGCGGGGGAAACTCGGCTATAGTAGTGGATAAACCGGACGCGGACATTATGTTAGTTAGCAGTAGCCAATGGGGTGTCTGCATTTCTGTGGAGTGCGATTTTGGGAAGATGTTGTTGGCTAGCATCTACTGTGTAGGTAGGGAACCTTTGGATGCATACTTAGGTTACATGGATACGGTACTACTCTCTGGGAGTAGTATTCCTGTTATCCTCGGACTTGACGCAAACGCATGCTCTCGTATGTGGTTCTCCAAGATGCCCAGAAATGTTTCTGGTCATCCGAACTATGTATATGCGAGGAGTAGTGCTTAGCGAATGGCTGGTCACAAAGTGTCTCATTGTTGTCAATGAGCCGAGTGAGCTGTATACTTTTGATGGTCCAAATTAAGTTAGTGACATTGACGTAACGCTCGCGAATACCGCGGCGGTGACGACTTTCGAACTTAGGTGGAGGGTTTGTGACGATTGGGGAGTAAGTGATCATAATCCGATCGAGATTATGGTCACCTTACGAGAACGAACGGGGGAGACGCCTCTGCCTCTTAGATGGCGGAGTCACGGTGTGGACTGGGACCATTATGCCAGGGAATTTAGGACGGCGGCGCTAACGCGCCCGCTGAGTGACTATAGGGCACTGACGATAGATGACCAGGTCAGCATGATTAATCGGTTGTTATTGACCGTTAATGATGCCGTGCTGGGTCGTTGTGTTCGAACGACACCTAGCAGGGTCAAATGGTGGACGGGCGAGTTGGAGCGGACGAAAAGGTCCGTCAGGCACCTCAGGAGGTTGTTCCAGAGGGCTAGACGTGCCGGTTCTGACGATCTAGCTTTGCGCAAGTCCACTTATTTGTCTGCCCTAAAGACGTACAAGGACATGATTCTTAGGGTGAAGGAGGACGATTGGAGGAGATTTGTACGGGACAATAGGGATGACCCTTGGGGTACGGTTTACCGTATCTGCAGGGGAAGAGGAAGAGTAGCTGACCTTGCTTGCCTCAGGGTTGACAATGTTGAATTGTCCTCTTGGAGGGAATGCGCTGACACACTGTTGGGGGTTTTCTTTCCAGGGACGGAGGTAGTTGATCGTTCCCCTGTTATACGGGATTCGGTCGGCCCTCCCGACTTGGAAAGGTCGGAAGTTTCGGACAGTATTTGCCGTGTCAAGAGTAGGAAATCGCCGGGTATTGATGGTATGACTGGAGAGATGGCTAGGGCCATATGGAAGGCCATACCGGAATACTTGGAGTCAATCTTTGGGAAGTGTCTGAGTGAGGGCTATTTCCCTAGGGCTTGGAAGTCTGCTCGTGTTGTTGTTCTCCTGAAGTCTCCTGATAGGGTGAGGAGCGATCCTCGCTCTTATCGGGGCATCAGTCTCCTCCCAGTACTTGGAAAAGTGCTTGAGAGGATAATGGTGACGCGACTGAAGGAGGATAGCACTGAGCCGACTTCTGAGTACCAGTTTGGATTTAGGGAGGGGAGATCTGTAGAGGCTGCGTGGCTGCATGTTAGGCAGTGCGTTGGTAATGCTTCTGACAAGTATGTGCTGGGTGTGTTTGTCGACTTCAGGGGTGCGTTTGACCATCTCCACTGGAAGGCGGTTCATGGCAGACTACGTAGTGTAGGTTGTCGTGAGCTCAACTTGTGGAGAAGTTACTTTAGCTGCAGAAAAGCTTGCGTGGTTGGTGCCAGCGGCACAGTTTGGAGAGATGTAACCCGGGGGTGCCCGCAGGGTTCTGTCTGTGGTCCTGTTATATGGAACCTCATGATGGATCCGTTGTTGGCACGACTGGGCCGTCTCTGCAACCTGTGCGCATATGCAGATGATCTGCACATTTTGCTCGAGGGGCAGTCTCGTGCTGTTCTCGAAGCGAAGGGCGAGCAGGTCATGCGCATAGTTAATGAATGGGGTGCACAAGTCGGTGTTGAGATTGCTCTCGACAAGACTGTGATAATGCTGCTCAAGGGCAGATTGTCTAGTGCACGTCCTCCAGTCATTAAGTCTGGTATTGTTAGTCTCAGATATGTGACTCAGGTCAAGTATCTGGGAATAATGATGGGTGAGCGGATGAACTTTTTAGTTCATCTTGCTCATGTAAGGAAGAAGCTGACTGCTGTCGTTGGTAAGGTCAAGCGTGTTCTTAGGTGCGACTGGGGCCTCGGCAGGCGTGCTGTTCGAACCAATTATGACGGGCTGTTCGTTGCATGCGCAACGTATGGTGCACCTGTATGGTACGAAACAGTTATGACTGTTGCTGGTCGGAGGAAGGTGCTTACTTGTCAGAGGGTTGCTATGCTTGCTTGCATGCCGGTCTGTCGGACTGTCTCTACGGATGCTCTTCAGGTCTTGCTGGGTGCAGCCCCCCTTGACTTAGAGGTGATACGTCGTGCTATCGCCCATAACATCAAGAAGGGGTTGCCGCTTCTTGCGCATGATTGGCTTTCTGCTGTTGACGTGGTGAATAGGGAGAGTAGGGAAATCAAGGTGATGTTAGCCGGTCACCTTGATTCTAGGTGGCGGACGCGCTGGACGGACTCCGACAAGGGTCGTGTCACGTATGCTTTTATACGTGATGCAACCTTCGTACGTGAACGCCCAGATTTTGGCTTCGGCTTGACTCTGGGGTTCTTACTGACGGGACATGGCTCGCTCAATGCATTTTTGCATAAGAGGGCCTTGTCGGACACTGCGGACTGCGGGTGTGGGAGGGGGACCGAGGACGTATGGCACGTTATTGCCGAGTGCCATTACTATAATGACATTAGGGACCTAGATAGTATGGACATCACTCATACTGGGGCGGGTTGGGACTATAGTAGGGCCTTAGAGGACGATCGGACGATGGGGAGGTTGGGGCAATTTGCCCGCGATGTGTTTGCTAGGAGGAGACGGAGATAGTGGAGGTGAGCTCGTTCGCAGGCATTTGCGAACCGACGCTCGCGTATATCGTCGAACTGTCCGCTCTGCGCATTGCTTCGTGCTCGGAGGTCGGTTGCTGGTTTTGGTGGAGCCTCGCTGTGTTGGTGTCTGGCGATTTGCCCATGCTGCTGTTGCTTGTGCTAGGTCACTTTTGTCTCTGGTCCCTTGGGGCTAGAGATGGGAGTGCCTTGGTGGAGTAGCGGCATGCTGTCGGCTGATTTCCGGAACGGCCCCCTGCTAGGTTCCTGTTCCCCTGTTGCGTCGTTGGTTGCGGTCGGTCGTTTGTGACCGTGAGCCTGTCCGTGAGGACAGCTGTGTTTATTGTTGTGTTTTTGTTGTCATTGTTGTGCGTGATGTCCATTGCCGGTGTCACGCAAGGTGGCCAAAGTGTCGCTCGTGAGAGCGGCTGTTTATTGTTTTGTTGTATCGTCTATTGGTGATGTTTAGTCCCTTTATGTGGATGTATGTCTCAGTGTCGCTGTTGTCGCAGTTTGCAGTATGGCTGTGTTGCTGTGTTGCTGGTTGCTGGCGTCGTGTGCTGCTGTTAGCTGTGGATCAGCAGTCCCGGTACCGTTTGGGGTCCAACTGGTAGTAGTTTAGGCTACGAAGCTGACCGGAGTCTTTATCTGGTACCACGGGAACCAGGGTGCCCTTGGGACCTCGGTCCCAACCTGGTTTTGTTGAGGCCCCTTCGGGGGGGTAACGTGGTGGTTGTGGTTTAATACCCATATCGCGGGTAGAGTAATTTATTGCTCGGTGTGGAGTTGCATTGCAACCGGTTGCCATTTGACCATAAAATGGTAGGAGTGTTAGATAGGCTCCGCCCTTCACCGAGGGGGATGAAGTGCCCAAATGCATGGATTCGAAATCGGTACCCTTGCTCTGGTGCCACAGCTTGTGGCGAAGGAGAAAGGGGGCGCTGGTCAACGCATTGTTTTGACCCAGTGTTAAGAGCACCGTGAGGAAGGGTCTTCGGACGACGATCACGTTAAACCGGACAAACCGGTCCATAATTATCCAAAGGCCCCATATAAAGCCAGTTCTCGGAAAAGGGTCTAGTAAGCCTTAAACCGCAAATAATAACGCCTCTGCAACAAAATTTGGTACGCAACACATTTGATAGGGCTGGAAACCACACTGACGCAAAACAGTTTAGTACGCCAAAAGCCGCAACGAATAATGTTTTTGCAGCAGAATTTGGTATTTCTTAGTTTCGTAAGTCCTTAAATCAAAGTAGAAAATGTCGTGAAGATCGATCCATAGTTTACCATATTCCCCATATAATGCCTACTCTGAAAAATTATTTTAATACTCCCAAACCCGCAGCAGATAAAGATGTTATGGTAAAATTTGGTACAAAATTTACCTTAGGTCTCATATTAAGCAGCCTTCTGAAACAGAGTTTTTTGATGATTGGCTCATAATTTACCATGGATCCAATTTAAATTTCCTTTCTTGAAAATATTTGTTCAAATAAACTTTTGTGTGACGAGATATAAAAGCATAAAGCACAAAGAACAGTATTTAAAAACCTTTCTGTTATTATAACACTTTGGTGAAGGGTATATAATTTATTTATTTCAACTATAAGAATTTTGTCAAAGTTTTTTTTTTTTGTTTGTAAATTTAAATTAAATATTTGTTTAAGAAAATATTAACAAAAGAAAATAAAATTCAAACAATCAAAATGCACAACAAATAAAGAAAATAAAAAATTTGTATATTTTAACAATAACATTCCTTATTTTAAACTTTATATAAATTTATTCTTTAATGCAACCATATAAGCCACCGTGAAGGTCATATTTTGACGTTGTCAAATATTTGATTTAAAAATTTTGTTTTTAAATTAAAAATAAGCGTTTTTATAGAAAATATTAACAAAAAAATAAATAAATCAAACAGACAAAATGCGCAACAAGTAAAGGAAATAACAAATTTATTTATGTATCTTTATCAACAATAACAATTTTTTATGTATATAGTATATATGACACCAAGGAATCTAGAGATAGAGCTGGTGGTGGTTCGGCCATTTGAATAACATCATGAATCTTTGTTTAGGCTTCCTTCAAGCAACAAAAAATTTTATTGCAGAGTTTAATCGAAACCTAGTAAATTCATCATTATACTGTCCACATAGATTTTCAATATAAGAAATTACCCTAAATGTGATAGCGAGTGGACAACCAACCTACTGGACTACTGGCTACCAAAAAATTTCAGATGTCATTGACTTTGTCGTAGTTATAAGCTTCCCGATGGAAGCTTTTCATGTTGAATCTTCCCTTCAATTGACTTCTGATCCCAAACTATAGTTACTTTTATCAACCCTAATAAAATTGGCATAAATACAATTAATACATCCATAACCATTGCACGTTTAATATATCGCTTCGTACGCCAGAAGATAAAGATCTCAAACAAGTGGTTAAACATTCTTCCATAGCTCCCAAACGCTTGGTTAACAATCTCACGGAAAAATCTGACTTGCACCGCAACAGTGTTAAGATCAAGAGCGCGCTCTTTAAATAAAAAGTAATAATTATCGCAGAAATAAAAAAGTTATAAGCCATTTAGACCATAAATCTCATTTTACGCTACCCTGTATGCTGAACTGTTGCTTTTGGCCTTCGATATACTTTTCTTATATTTTAGTATGTAAAAACCTTTTACGCGTTTGCACAATTTTTATCTATTTAAATCAGTCTTTAAAAATAAACAGAACATTATTTAGCATTCGGCTTACTCAGAAACGATAACAATTTTTTAGTGTTTGTGTATTTGAACACAACCCTTAATACCGTTCGTAACTATTTTCAAGGAAGAGCCGAAAAGTATATATTGTTCTGTTCGTCGCTTTAAAACAGAACCATTGTAGATATACTGAAGACAAACATTATATTTAAATGTTTTAAAAAGTTTCTTTTTTTACATTGATAAAGAAATAAACAAACAAAAGAGTTGAGCAACGACCGCACCACGAACAGCTTGTGTGTGTATTGTGTATATGTTTTATTTGTGTAAAATTTATTTGTTGGCTTTTTGTTTTTGTTTCATATATGTATCTTGTTTTTTTAAAAAAATATTTGGTTTTTTACCAGTTAAAAAGGCGCAACGCACATCAGAAACGAACGAACATTAATGAGCTGAACCGAACACAATAAAGCTTGTGGTTTCAAAAAAAATCGAGCGGAATTAAATGTTCTTATCTTTTTGTTACGTTGGATAAGAACAGTATTACATATTTTTGTTTTGGAGAGATGACAAACAGGGAAACGTTATTTTTTTAATGATTTACAACCCAAACATTATTAGCGTTTGTGTTTTCCACAAATCTACCGAACCGAACAATAAGGAGCGATATTTAGTGTTAATTTTCGAGTACTGGTTTAAAGTACAAGTACCTAATAGTTATCTGCCCGAGTAACAAAAGAAAAAAAAAGCAAACAGATATTCTTTACATTATCTAAAGAAAACCATGTAATTCAATTCAAATAAATAATCATTCAAAGCAAATTTCGATCAACCAAAGTAAAAATATCATTTGGCTTAAAGATTGATGTTTGACTATTGACTGTCATCCGTCGTCAATGGCGGTGAGTGTTAAACGGCAAATATTTCTAAAGATATAGTGTGGCTACCATCGAAACATGTCAAATCAACTTGTCCCTGAGCGTGGGTTCAATTCCCCGGTCAGTCAATAATGAAAAATTATCAATAAATTTTAATTAATTTCATGTTGCAAAATTCCTTTCTTCATAAAAATAATTTAATGAAAATTAAATAATTTTATGATCTTTAGATAGATTAAAATAAGAAAAGTTAGATTAGAAACCATAAATATATTATCAAAGTAATTTTTGGGAGTATAAAGTTATTAATTTATTAGATTTTGTTTGTCGGGCTGAATTCCCAATTTTTATCCTTTTTAAAAGCACTGAAATTTATTGTTGGGGGATATGTTAGTTTCTATGCATTTCTCTGGTGGCTTAGGCCAGATCATCAGGAAACATTCTCCCAAATTTTTTTTAGAAAAGCCAAAGATATTTGCAAACAAAACTTTAGAGTGAATGAGAACTGCAAACACTCAAATAGTCCTATTGTCAAGGATATAAAAGCTTAAACAAAATACATTCCTGACTATAGTGTTTTTTTTTCAAATATAAATACATATATTCAATAAAATAGCCGCAATACTAAATAACAAAACAAACCCACACAATTTCAGAAAAAAACAATAGCAACCCTGAAGCCAAAATCGTTGCTAGTAAGGTTTTGAACTAGTTTGTTTGTAGTTGTTAGGTGTCAAAAAATGAGAGAGATTATAAGAAATGACCCCAAGAAATATGGCCCCAAAAGGAAAGTGAAGAACGGCCCCAAAATTTTACTCGAGACACAACAACACGCAACTTTAGGGCAATTGTTTTGTTTTTTTTTTGGGTTATTTTTCATTTTTTCGTAAGGGTGTTTTTGCATTTTAAATGTAATGAAAAATGAACCCAATATCAAGGAATGAAAAATGGCCCAAAATAGAATCACAATTTTTACTTTGGGGCTATTTTTCGTTTACTTATAAAAAATGCAAATTTTAAGAAATGAAAAATCATCCCAAACATTTTTACACAAATTATATAAAATTGTATGTTAAAGTTTCTAGGGATAGTATGCAAAACCTGAATTCTTATAACAAAGTGGAGAAAATCCTTGCCGGTTATGCAGAGATGCTTTAGTTAGCGAAGCCGGTGTTTGTTATACCATAGAGGAAAAAAGTGCTTGCTATTTAGAGAAGCTTTACTGAGCGAAGCCAGTGTTCGTTTTACCATAAAAAAGAAAATCCTTGCGGCCGGCCGAAGGCAAAAAGTCATAATTTCACCGAATTAGCCGAATGTATTATGCTTATTTCTTCAATATCTCGAAAACTACATTAGTTACGAAGATGATTTTACTGCCGTTTTAAACCGTATACTAAAACCGTTTTTGAGTTACGCGAATATATACAGTGCAACCTCCTACATTTTCGAAATAACGGTATATATTGAAAGCAAGAGCTAACCTAAAAAAACGGTTAGCACCACTGGATTCAGCGTGCCCCATTTAGGTTTAAATGCTAGGTGCCAGGCTTGTCTGTTTTTTGCAACTAGCACAGTGTACTTATTGCTCAAAACTACAATATTAAAATTATACTTTAAGACTATTTTTTTAAAGGTTGCAAAAGAAAAAAAATAATATCTTAAAAATGAAAAAAAAAACACCTTCTTCAAAGTTTCAGGATTTTTAGAGAACAGTTTGAGGTATTATATAAAAATAAGTCTTTGACTTAGTTCGTTTTAAAAATTTAATATTTTGCAGATATTACAATTTTTTTTTTGTAGCCCCAAGTATTTTCTTTAAAATTACATTTAAATCATCTTCGTATGTAAAGTAGTTTTCGAGATATTGAAGAAATAAACATAATACATTCGGCTAATTCGGCGAAACTATGACATTTTGAATATGACATAACTTTTGAATAAAATGTTTATTTTTTTTTTCGTTCATATATGTTCCTTATAGGATAAAAGGAACCTTCTCACCAAATTTCATGAAAATCGAAAGGGGTCGGGTTAAACTCTTGGTCAATTTGACATGGAATTACCCTTCTATATTTATTGGTTACTGCTTTGTAGATTTTTTGTTTACTCCTTGTTTTTCTATTCCGCATTGTGTGTAGCCAGATTTCTATTTTTATGGCTTAATTTTTATGTTTTGTCGATATTTATTTCCAAACCATTGTTTTATTTGTGTAATTGCTGATGTGGTAATACAGTCAATTGACAATACACAAATGAGAAACGTAAAACTAGTTGATTGACAATTCGATATTTAGGGCGGTGCGCAAAATGATCCCAGGAAATATGGCCACAAAAGGAAAGTGAAGAATGGCCCCAAAACTTTACATGAGACACAACAACGCGCAATTTTGGGGCAAATGTTTTGTTTTTCTTGGGTTATTTTTCATTTTTTCGTTAGGGTGTTTTTGCATTTCAAGTGCAATGAAAATGACCCCAATATCAAGGAATGAATGGCCCCAAATAAAATCACAATTTTTACTTTGGGGCTATTTTTCGTTTACTAATAAATAATGCAAATTTTTATAAATGAAAAATCAACCCAAACATTTTTTTGTTTTTTCATTTTTGTCTTTCTTTTACTTGCTGACCTTTTTCAGCACAACTTGAAGGACAAATGTACACATAGAGCTCGTGCCTTAGCTTTAACAATAATTAGTATTGTGGTTCGGGCCCGACTACAGTCAAGAATGAAAAATTATCAATAACAATTTTAATTAATTTTCAATTCGTAAAATTCCTTTCTTCATGAAAATTATTTAATGAAAATTAAATTTGATGAACTTAAGCCTAATTAAAAATATTAAAAATTTGGATTAAAAACCATTAATAGTTCAACAAAATAACCACAATACTAATTAATATCTGAAATATTTGATCAAGAATAAGCAATCGCGCAAATACAGCTCACATATATATGTATTTAGCAAGCAGTGGCGATATGTTATGACACTTTCTTGATTAATGACTTATAACATTACAATTATAATCTTTGTAATAAGAAAATATAAGAAAATGGGCAAACTTTAAAAAAGCCTATCGAAAATAGTTTTAACAATTAATAAAAGAGGTAGTAAATTTCTTTTTCGTATTTTATATTATGCAAACATAAAGAAAAAACCGCTTCCTATTCACATAGTTTGCATAACTTTCAAAATGAATCGGTTATGATCTTGTTTCTAAGAAATTCTTAAAAAAGTGTGACCACAAAAATATAAGATAGAGCCTTTATAGATAATAGGGTATTAAAAAAATTAAATTCCAATTTATCAAAACCTCAGGCCAATCTGACGAAACGGTGAACGCCATTCGACTTCTTGGCCCCAAATTATATAAGATCAACTATCACAACCTTTGCCCGAATTTTCGACTTTAGCAGCGTTATATTTTGGTTTTCAATTTTAAACAATAGCATTTTCCTTCAAAGATCTTCATTTAATATAGTTTAGAGTACGCTGAAGTAGGTTATTTACATGAATAAGGTGGCTGAAATCTTTTAGGTAAACATTTTTGTACCGGCTGCACGCTATTTTGAGAAAAAAACTACTTTGGTTTGTCAGAAGCAAATAATTTGTTGGTTTTTGACCGAATATTATAGACCTCCTGTAAAACAACAATTTTGACAGACATGCAAAATTACGTGTGACTTGAAAAATTGATGTAAAGTCAGATGTAAAAAACATGTCGTGTAAACTGACCCTTAGGTCTACGAAACTCATTAATAAAATGATGAATTTAAAGATGCTGCAAAATCCATTTTAAAACATTAAAATGTTAATCATAATTGTATGACCCTTTTCTTAGTAAATATTAAAAAGAGGCAGTCATGTCTTTATACAAATAAAACACAATATGGCCCTGAGTGAAACAGGATAGTTTTATAATTTATTATTATTTTTAATTATAAATGTACTCTAAATTTAGTTTTTGCTCTAACGCTTGTGTTCATCACACCATCTGGGGAATCTCAGATGTCAACTGTGAGTCGCTGTCAAACTGTATCGTAGAAAATAAACGAGCTGTAGCGAATAGGGGTAACAAACCTACCTTTATTGTTACTAACAGAAATAAGTAAGTTTTTTTGATGTTACGCTTCTTAACGACAGGAATAGATTAAAAATTTTAATGTGTGTAAGGACTGCTCCGTTTCTGATCACATATACCTTGACTTAAAATTTTCCTTCAAAGTTTATACAATGAAGCCGTAAATAATTTGGAAAGGAAAAATAAACAAAATAACACCTGAAAAGCACCAAAACGGCAACGCTGGTACATACACACACTTTAACCTTTGTCCAGCGGAAGAATTTTACAACGTTAAAAGGCGGTATGGGTACAATTGTACCCTTATATACTTAACACGATATGTATGGCTTTTCCTATTAATATAATTAAATTATTCTGTTCTTATTTAATAAACAAATGATAGAACAGGCCCGTGGCTAAAAAAAACTTATTTTACGTACACATGTATACATTTTTTGCAATTCCAATCAGATATGTTTGACGTTAGGTCAGTACATACTATGTAAAGAAAACTCTTATTTTGTTTGCATTGTTGTTGTTGCACCAGTGCTATCACCTTATACATATAAATACACTTGAATAGTACTTTGTTGTGATAACATACAAACTGGGGAATACCCGTAAAATAAAAACAAGTAGTAGAAAAATTGAATACCAAAAAATCTAACTCTCACATTAGTATCTTATTGACTTGCCAGAATTTATAAAATTTATAAAGCCAGAAATTATAAAATATTATAATAAAACAAAAGGTGGAGTAGATGTCATGGACAAAATGTGCGGGGAATACACCGTAAAACGACGAACAAAGCGCTGGCCTCTAGCATTATTTTATAACATGGTTGACGTTGCTGCTTTGGCCTCCTATATATTATATAGAAGCCACCACCCAAACAGTATATCAAAAGATCAACGACGAAAGTTCTTGAAAGATCTTTCAAAACACCTATGTATGCAATCAGTCAAAGACCGTAGTGGCAACAAACTTATAACAGGTAAATATTTTATTCGAAGTGCTATAGAAATGGTAATTGGACGACCTATAGTGGCAGCACAAAGTCCAGAAATTGGTTCCAAAGAACCCTTTGGTAGACGGGGAGCATCAACGGTGGTTGGAAGATGTTATGTTTGTCAATGTAAGACACGCAAACAACGTAAGACTAGAAAGGCGTGTGCAATCTGCTGTGTGCGATGAACACTCTATTCAAAGTACCACATGTTTTTCATGCAAGGAAATACCATAAAAATATATTGTTATTTCCTAAATATTTGGTCATATAGTGTGAATTTGTTTGTTATTTTCAAATAAAACTAATAAAAATAACTCTGCTTTATTTTCTTGTTTTTTTCTTACGACTTATATGAAGGTACAATTGTACCCCTTCAGCCTTTTAGGGATATCAAGTCAAAAAAGACTGATTTCTGTATGATATAATCAAAATCTTTTTTTTTAAATTTCAAATATGTAATCCGTAATAAAAGTTTAGAGATGTCAGAAAATTTTAGATATCTAGTATTAACAAAAAAAAAGTTATTGCAATTTAAAAACGAAAAAGGTACAATTGTACCTCTTCCGCCGGACAAAGGTTAAATATGAAAAAATCGTAATTCCCAACAAACACGAAGTCAAACCTTTGATATGAAATGACTTTATCATTTGACATCAAACACAATTCTCAAACGTTTTTCGATTGTTTGATTTTAACATATGAATTTAAATTGATAATGATTTGAAAATAAACATTTAACAATAAATGTTTTATCAATTTGATGTCAAATTGGTATAAAATGTTAAATTTAAATCAAAACTAAACTTGGCAATACTAAAGTGAAAAGTAAATGTAAACATTAAAAACGATTTATTTCTTGTGAAAAATAAAAATTATTTGTAAGTTATTACAAGCAGAGCTGCCGTTTTTGGTTGTTTCTAACCAAAATTGGTTATATTTTTTTTCAATGGGAGAAGTAAATATTTTCTTCAATTTGGTTACTTTTTTCTAAAATAATAATACGTACGAATATGTTTTTTTTTGATACACGATTGTATCAAAACAATCCTAAGATAACTTAACAATAGAGAGGTCCACATTCTACGGAGTACTAAGCGGAATATTTTGTGTGCAATGGGTACTGCAAAATTTTTTATATTTATTTGTGTGGCTGAAGTCACTTAGTAACCAGACGGAGATACAATTCTATTTGGGTTCAATAAAGCACCAATTGTAGGTGTGTGATCGGAAGATAATTTTAAGAAAGCTTAAACATGAATCGTTTCTGTGGGGATGTTTTTAACCACGCCAAAATGGATAACAACTGGGATTTTTGCTGATCACTAGGCCAATCATTGGTTGTCCGCTCGCGACCACATTTAAATCCATTGTGAGGGATTGTATTAAACAGAAAACGACCCTTTGGTGTTATGAGTAGTAACCCTCAAAAGGTATAATCGCCAGTGGCCAGGAATATTGGCTTTCTAATATTGAAAATCTAGGTGGAGAGTGTTTGATTCGGGCTTTGATCAAAATGGCAGAACCTCCACAAGCTCTATCTCCAGGGTCCTTGGTATCATATAGTATACTAGCATTAAACCCGCTACTTTGTTAGCATCTCCATTTTCTTCGTGGACATAGGCCAAAGTTTATTTTTGTAGGTTTTAACTTGTTTAAAATCTAGCATTTACTCCCCTATTTTGTAATCGAACCTTTTCTTTCATAAACATATTTATATGCCAAAGTTTATGTTCCAAGGTTTTATCAAAAAAATCCAACAGCTTTCATCTCATAGGTTGATATTCACACAGGTTTTTGCACCTATAATTTTGTGTTCCTATGTTCAATATTATGTGCCAAAAATTTCAATCTTGTAGTGGGAGCCCATAATGAAGTACGTATATGTCAATAAATGGGGAAAATGTTTGGATTTAAAAGATAGATGGCGTGACAATAAATTCCAAAATATGTACAGGTTTTAAGCGTTTAGATTCCAACAGGACCAAATTTCAAAAACGTACCACACACCTGTCCAAATATTTTTTTAATGAACAACAATAAGTGCTAAGTTCTTTGGATCTCTTTTAGTTTTGGATTTTTGAGATTTGCGGGATCGGTGTGGCAAGAGGCCAGCCTCGGTCCTAAAATCAGCTTTTTAGCTTCAGGAGTTTAGGATATGCGATGATGAATCAGTCCGTAACTTTACAATTTTATATTATGTAGATAGATGGAAAAAAATGTTTTGAAAAAAGTAAAAAATTAAAAAATATTTTCACACTTTAAACGTTCGAATTTCGAAAAAGTACCAAATCTGTATATGTATTTTTTAGATAGGCTACGAATGTTACATAATTTTTATTTACCCGTGTACATCTCAAAAAGGCCGTACCTCAAAAAAGTCCAGACACCTGTACGCTTTTTATTATATGTCATTTTAAATTTTTTTTGTAACTCTTTTAGTTTAAGAGATATGAGGTTAGCGAATTTACCTATTTATACCGCATATTTTTCTAAAGAACAACAATAAGTGTTTAGTTTTTGTATCTCTTTTAGTTTAGGAGGTATGAGGTATGTGCAATGCAAGATAAATAAATGGAGAAAAAAATCCTTTGAAAAAATAACAAACGTAGGAAACTTTTCACTTCTTAAACGTTAGAATTTCGAAAAAGTACCATATATGCATTTATATTTTTTAGATAAGTTACAAATGTTATATAATTTGTATGTCAATGCGTTTGGGTTGGACGAAAAAGTCCCAAAATATGGGTTTTACCTAAAAGGGTCGAATTTCAAAAAAGTAGCGGCCACATGTATGCTTTTTTATTTAATGAACAACAATAAGTATTAAATTAAAAAAAGTACCAATTTAATAAAAAAAAAAGTACCAGCTAGAGAACAAAAAGTACCAAAAAATCCCTCTTACAGATTCTCATTCACTATTTTCTCCTACAGACCCGGTTTGCTCAAATCTTTGCACGATTTTTCCGATTGTACGCACATTTAGACGATAAAATTGGCCGAAAATATCACGAAGTGCACGATATCCATTTTGATTTGAACGCCCATTTTCTTTTGATAGTTAATTTATGTATATAAAAAACCTGAAAATTCATTTGACTTTACGGGTTGAATTTTTGACAGTATGACAGTTGACTGGTTTTTAACTAAATTTTCATTTACTTTGGGAGTGTGTGAAACGGTAGCAAAGTTCTATGGTGAAATGAAATTTGTTTGTGGTAGAAAATTTTTATATTTGTGCTGTGTGAAATTGTAAAATTTTTGACAACGTAAAATTTTGACATAAAGAAAAAAACAAATACTAGTAGTTTTGTGAAAATGAATAAATTAATCAAGTTTTTACCAATATGTACATTATTATTTTTTTATTTTGTTTAAACAAATTTGATAAAAAAAAATAATTTTGTGGTTGTCAAAAATTTCTACACTAATGTCAAAATTTATACTTGCCCCCAGGGCTGGTGAAATTTTATTCACCTCAATAGTGTCAAAATTTTACTTCCATGAGTACTTTGCTACCGTTTCACACACACCCTTTATATTAAAATTTCAGTTTATTTTACATACAGAATATTGTGAGTGCAGTAGTGGTAAAGTAAAAAGCTAAAAAATCTTAATTTTTAAGCCAAAAATCGTCAAATGTGCATTTTGTCAATTTTGGGATATAAAATCTGCAAAATGCAGATAAATCTGCACTTTTGGCATCACTGTTTGCTTGTTGTGTTTAGAAACACAACACAAAAGGTGTTAAACGGGTAAGTAAATCAATCATAATAATATCCTTTTTCTAATTTATTTTTTGATTTTTTCAACACGAATTTGGGATAAAATCAACTTTATAACACTTGAATCAAGCGCATTTTGAGATTGATTTAATCTTAGTTTAACTTTAATCAATCTCATTTTCGGATTATTTCAAGTACGAATTCGGGATTGAATATGGATAATTTAAGTATTTAGCGATTGAAAATCTGTACTTGAATCAAACTTTCTGTACTTGATTCAAGAAAATCCGTACTCACTGTTCTATTAATACAGCTTTGATTTAAGTTCGGATGGATTGATTTTTCTTTTTAGTGTAGTAACAAAAAAAAAAAAAATAAAGTTTTCGTAGCTTAAGGCTAGTTTACATGGTAATATTAAATAATATTAAATTTTTTTTTTTCCGTGTTAAAAAAAAATAAAGGTCTGTTGTTAGTATTTTTCATGTTTATACGGATGCTAAGAAAGATCAAAGTAAAGATAATTAACAGCTGAGTTAATTCTATGTAATTCTATGAAAATATTTTCTGTTAAAATACATCTCTGGTGTAATGGGAATACATTAGTTTCTAAAACGGTTTAGAAAATAAACATTTACGGACCGCTTGTAAAATGTTGTATCCGTATTCCCTTTTACTCAAAACATTTCGCTTTTAAATGATAAAATTTTCTCATTCTACATTTTTTTTTAATGTCTTAATATATGGTATTAGTGTGTAAACTAGCCTTAGGCCCGTTTTCACGACTTACCTTTAAAGTTCGATATAGTTAACGCTACCTTTAGCACTAGTGAGGAATAAAGTTACCTTCAACTATTTTTCGTTTTCACAACTTCTGTATAAAATAAACTTAACATTTTTAAAAAAGTGGCAATACTAAAGAAAATACCGATTATTTTTGCCAAAATAAAAATACGAACTGGCAACTACGTACTTTTTTTACATTTACAAAATATACGTATAATTGGAGTTGCCATATATAAAAAACATGTGAATATAATATGGCAGTCTCAAATCTAAACCTTACGACAAAAGTTAAAGGTAGAACGTTCCTCTCTTTAGCTTATCCTTCACTTTAAGGTTAAAGAGAACTTGTGATAATTAAAAACTCATTATCTGTTCGATAACTTCCTACATTTAGCTATCGTTAAGTCGTGAAAACGGGCCTTAGAGTCTAAACACAATGTTTGCGGTGCGATTTCACGTTGCGAGAGAGAAAAATAAACATAATACAACGGAAGACGGCGACGAAAATAGTTGTCATTTTTTGTTTAAATTTTTATTAATTTATTTGTGCATACATTTTTATCATGTTGTTTGTTTTCAATAATGTTGTGAACATAGCCAATTATTCAAAAACTATGGCAACATCAGAAAGAGAACTAGTAAAGGGTGGTTAAATTGTAAGGGCCGATGTTGAATGTGAACCACACCTAAACGCCAAGTTTTTTTCCGAATTTTATTTGACATTTCTCTATTTCAGACTTACTCAATTTGAACCATGGAGAGATACACAATCCAACAACGTGTTAAAGTTATCCAGACTTATTATGAAAATGGATGATAAATTTCGAAGAAAATCATCTTCAGTGATGAGGCACATTTTCACCTCTGTGGATTTGTCGATAAGCAGAATTTCCGCATTTGGGCGAATAATAATCCAAGAGTGATTGTCGAAAAACCAATGCACCCACAAAGAGTGACTGTTTGGTGTGGTTTATGGGCTGGCGGCATCATCGGGCCGTATTTTTTCCAAAATGAGGCCGGTCAGGCAGTTACTGTGAATGGTGTTCGCTATCGTGAGATGATAACGAACTTTTTATGGCCCGAATTGGAAGATATGGATGTGGACGATATGTGGTTTCAGCAGGACGGTGCCACTTGCCACACAGCTAACGAAACAATGGCTCTTTTGCGCAACAAATTCAATGGCCGTGTTATCTCACGTAATGGCGATGCCAATTGGCCGCCAAGATCATGTGATTTGACACCGTTGGACTTTTTCTTTGGGGTTATTTGAAAGAAAAGGTGTACGTCGAAAAGCCAGCAACAATTCAAGAGCTAAAGGATGAGATAATTCGGCACATTAAAGGCATAGAACCTCCATTATGCCTCAGGGTCATCGAAAATTTGGACCATCGGATGGAGGTGTGCCGCCGTGGTCGCGGCGCCCATTTGGCCGATATTTTGTTCCATACATAATTGAATAATACCAATATATCATAATAAAATAAAATTACAATAATTTCCTAAATAGTTTGTGTTTTATTCAAAATCAACATCGGCCCTTGAAATTTAACCACCCTTTATAAAAAATTGAGAGACAGAGCGAATTAAATTCGCCTTGTTGAGAGAGAAAAAAAGTCCGCAATGAAAATAAAATTGATTTTAATTTTATGCCGTTCCGCACTGCGGTTTTTTACTTCAAAATCGTATGAAAAATAGCACCGCAATAAATTATCGGTACATTGTGTTGGACTCTTAAGCAGTTTTTTTCCCAGCGCTTTGTTAAGTCAGTATGTAGTTCTTAATATGTGCGTTCGTTTACTTTTCCAGTAAAATCCCAGTAAAATCCAGTAGCTGAGTAATATGAAAATTTAACAAATTTATGTGTACGCGAAAGCATTTCAGTAAAATCCAGTACAAATTTGTACAAATTTTGGGGTAAACGAACGCATCTAAAATGTATGAAACAAGCAATTTAACATTTAATGCAAAGGGCTTCGAACCTGTCGTCATTAATGATTCAATGCTTACATGTTTATTTGCCACACGTGGAAGAGTGCGCTCCAAACTAAAATAACTGATTTTTTTTAACAAAAAAGAAAAAAATAATTTCTGTATACTTAAGTTTCTTAAGTGATTTCTCGGATTTCATAAAGATTCATTATATGGAAGTTCGACTGTAGTATTGAAATCGAGAAAAAAAGAAACAATATTTACGTGATATGCAAACAGCGGCACAGAGAACGTGCACACAATATCTTGACTGATCGATATTTGATGTCGTTTGAGTCGTCATATTTTTGAATCTTTACTGGAAATCATCAAATCTGATTCTGAAGGAATACCTACATACTTCAAATGGGTATAGCAAACTAATGGCGATTTCTTTTCTGAGAAAAAAATGCTACAGTATATGCATGTAACACTTTTTCATGTTACCTATAATCACTCGAAGTGTTACATGTTGTACAACTTCAATCGAACGGAATTAGCTGCTTTTATTTACAACTATTACACTTTTATTATTAATGTAGTTCATTAGCGATTTTTAAAACTATTCGACTATTTGCTGCACACTTACTTTACGGTTTGGAAACAGACATTGACATCACTTATTGCTTGAACAAATTTAAAACGATATTAAATACATAGAATTTTCCACCAAAATAAAAAAACGATTTAATTCAAAATGGAGTATGCCGTCGAAGAATATTTAGATGTAGAATTCTTTTGACAAAACTTTTAAAATATTATGACAAACAAAATAAAATATTGGTTGTACAAACAAAGTAGTAAAACAGGGTAGTATGAACCCTTAAGTAAAAGTAAGGGTAAAACATGTAACATGTTTTGCATGTTTTTCATCAACATTTTCACAAAAGAACTTGCAAATTTTTCCCACAGTTGTATTTTTTGTACAAACGAACACAAAATGTAGAACATGTAACATTAATGCAACATTTTTCTCAGAAAATAAATCGCCATAATTAAAAAATTAACTACAGGCGATTCTTTCCTTTGCTGTCACGAAAATTTGTGTGTATGTATGTATGTATTTGTGCCTATATTAGTTTATTTGTTTTAACATTATTCAGTTAATAGATTTTTTTTAATTAAAAAAAAAAAAAATAGAACAACCTCTTAATAGTTGGTCAGTTAGTCAGCTAGATAACACGGTCTAAACATCATCCGCCCTCAGAGCCAAAGTTTTGAAGCTTGTTTGGGTTTAACAATCTTTGTTGTCCAGAAAAGTTGTTTTAATTGGATGTAATTAAAATATACGACCAAAATGTAAAAAAGAAACAGATAGAATTTAAACGAAAAATAACCAAAAAGAAAACACACTCATCAAATGTTGTCTGGTTTAGTAGAAACGAAAAAATAATAAAAATAATAATGACAACAGACACCCACGTTTTATTACACAGATTTTGTTTTTGTCGTTGCTGTTTTTTAAAAACACTACACCATTTTAGTGCTAATGCACGGAAAGAATTATTAAAGAAATACACACAGAAAAAAATACCAATGTAAAATTAACATGGAAAAAATTACATGATTGAGAATCATAGTAAATTTCTGCAAAAGTATGCCCTTTATTTAAATTAAACATTATTTCATATTGATTTTAAATAAAATAACCTTAAATCACGTTTATTTAATATTATTCACTGTTAAAATAAAAAAATAAAAAATATTAAAATATAAATTTTTCATATTATTCGAATGTGTATTCTATGTCAAATACATTCCTCAAAAGCTTTTATACTTTTATACAAACAAAAATTCTGATAGTGCATAGAAAATATTCCTGTGAAATAATGAAGGAATGAGACTATTAAAGTATAAAAGCTTTTGAGGAATGTATTTGACATAGAATACACATTCGAATAATATGAAAAATTTATATAATAAATGTAACTCACCATGAGAAATAAATTCCCAAATATTAAAATATAAATAAATATGGATTCAATATTGAATCCATAAAAACCTGTTTTATATTAAAATCAAAAGGGTATCTTGTTAAAATAACATGCATACATACTTAAGTATGTACATTTTTTTATTTTCATTTTTAAAATATGTTATAAAAAGAAGACAATTCCCGTATTCTTTTAATTAAAATTATTTAGTTAAATAGTACATCAAGTTTTCAAAGTAGAATGATGACGAAAACCATATCGGGCGATTCTGCTGATGCTTCTGTAAATAAAGGAGAATACAAAATAACTGAAACATGTGTTACAGGGGTAAGTGTTTTGAATTATTCTTAAATAAATGCATATGTTGTTTCTGAAGCTTCTTCACACTGTTATAACACACTCAAACCAATTTGATTCTACATGAAATTCACGTTGTTTCAACTTGAAATAACTTTCATTCAACGTGATTCGGATTGTTATTTCAATATAAATTACATTTTGCTCTAACTTTACTGCAATGTTAAATTAACATGAATTATAGTTATTTTAAAAGAAAAAAATGTTGTTCGCAAGTTATTGTAAAATCAGGTTGAATTAACATGAAAACCGTATGAAGCAAAAACACCACCGAAAAATTTTAAATCAACCTTGTTTTCTACGTTTTTAACTTGATTTTTTTCTGTGTGTATGGCTTGAACCAAGTAAACTTTGCATGATTCTGGTCCAGTTTTTCTTCTTTGACTGTAGTTTTTTTTAAACGCTGACTTATTCTATATACATATCGTCCGTTCATTATTGGTTTGGCAAATGTTATAGTAATTTCACCATGATATGCGCCAAACCAACAATGATCTGACGATATGTAGGTATAAACAATATGTTTCTTTATTCAAGAAAATTTAACTAAAATATAACAAAATGTGTTAAAATCAAGAAATTATTCTTATATTTTAGATATTCTTGTTAAAGGAAACGAAATTGATTACTTTAGAAATTAAACATCTTTCCGTGTGTGTAAGGATGTCCATCCGACTGACTGGTTAGCTGTCTGTCAATGTGAATTTTTTTGTGCACAAAGTGCAATTCGCCATTTTAGAGATACTTTGATGTAAATAATGATGATACACAAGATTTTGTTTGTCGGGCTTAATTTCTAGATTCCCCAATTTCCAGAAAAGCCAAAGATATTGGGGGGTGTGCTGGAAGTCGCAAACGCAAAAGGGAGGATGTTTTTAATACACTTTTAACCTAACTTTTATAATTTTTGTTATACAATTCTGTTTAATAATGTTTGTATAATATTTGTCATAAAATTCTTTTATTACAGAAATCTTACTAAAAAACAACTTTTAAAATTCTTGCGTTTTGCGTTTGCGATTTTCAGCACACCCCTGTTAGCAAATAAAACTGCAGAGTGAATAAGAATTGCAAACACTCAAAAAGTCATACACTCAAAATATTAAGTAGTTAAATTCAAACGAAAATTCATTTTAAACAACTTAAAATTCATTTAAAAAACGGATCATTTACATTTCATTTAAAACAAATGATTTTTACATTCATTTTAAAATTTTGTATTTATTAAACAACATATTCCTTAAAATTGAATAGTTTTTACTTTTAAAAAATATATTTTAACTGAAAAAAATCAAACTACATAACAAAATAAATACGGAAAAACATTATTTTTTGGTAGTTTGTTTTTTGAATAACAAACACAAATGTTAAAAAATAAATCTATTCGTAAAATTACTATATTTTTATTCAATTTTAACAGTACGGAAAACGAATTTAATAACCCACAGTCAGTTACTGTAATAATTTTATGAGTGTAGTAATGCGCATAGAAACAAGCCTACCCTCAGCCTATTTCAGTGTATTTATCAAGAATGTGCACACAGAAAAAAATGTCAATGTTAAATTAACATGGCACAATGTTGATTAAAAATCATAGTAAATTTCTGCAAAAGTATGGACTTTATTTAATTAAATTATCATTGTCTCATATTAATTTTAAATGAAAAATTTTAAAATAACATTTTTCAACACTATAAAAAGAAAAACATAAATTTTTGTTGTTGGTGTTTTGTTTAAGCTTTGATATTATTACAGGTAAGACTTTTGAGTGTTTATAATTCCTATTCGCTTAATAGTTTTATTTGAATAATATCTTTAGATTTTCTTAAATCTTTGGATAAATTTTCCTGATGATCTGGCCTAAGCAACCAGTGAAAAGCGCATAGCAATAGCTTATAGCTTAGCAGTTTATCAAAAGTAAGAATTGGCAATTAAGCACATTAAAACGAAATCTTATTAAATTTTTTAATTTTCATGTTTAAAAAAATTTATAAAAAAAAGAAAAATTTCCGTATTCTTTTTGTTAAAATAATTTAGTTAAATAGAACATCAATAATGTAGAATGATGACAAAAACCATATCGGGCCATTATGCTGGTGTCTTTTGATTGTGAGTGCTCATGTAAACAAAGGGGAAAACAATAAAGTGAAACATATGTTACAGGAAAATAAATAATTATATTCTCTCTCTCTCTCTCTCTCTCTCTGGTTCCGCAGGTAAGTGTTTAGAATTGTTCTTAAATATCGGGTGATTTTATCTTTTTGGCAACACTAGTTTAAACAGCTGACGCACGTTTCGTGTTTTGTTTCACTGTCAAACATCTTCAGTTTGGTTTGAATTTTGAATTTGAATTTTATTATCAAAATGCGATCCACTTTTTTATCGAAAAATTGTGTTCAGCGACGAAACTCATTTTTGGCTCAATGGGTACGTTAATAAGCAGAATTGTCGATTTTGGAATGAAGATCAGCCAGAAGCATTGCAAGAGCTACCAACGCATCCAGAAAAAGTCACAGTTTGGTGCGGTTTATGGGCTGGTGGCATCATTGGACCGTACTTCTTCAAAGATGATGCGAATCGTAACGTAACTGTGATTGGTGAGCGCTACCGTGAGATGATATCCAACTTTTTTTTGCCCAAAATGCAAGAGCTTGACTTGCATGACATGTGGTTTCAACAAGACGGTGCCACATGCCACACAGCACGCTTAACAATGGACTTATTGAGAGGCGAGTTCGGTGAACATTTTATTTCACGTTCGGGACCGGTCAATTGGCCGCCTAGATCGTAGGATTTAACGCCTTTAGACTATTTTTTGTGGGGCTATGTTAAAGCTCATGTCTATACACACATGCCCGCATTGGAAGACAACATTGAAGCATTTATTCATGAGATACCGGCCGAAATGTTGGAAAGAGTATGCCAAAATTGGACTAAGCGGATGGACCATTTGAGGCGCAGTCACGGTCAACATTTGCATGAAATAATTTTCGAACATTAAATTATATGGACCGTACTATCGATTCAAATAAAGATTTCATCCATTTTTCTGAATTTTATGTGTTTTTTTTAAACTTTCCTATAGCTTTTAAAAAATCACCCAATATATGCAAATCTTGTCTCTGAAGCTTCTTCTCACCTTTATTTCACACTTAAACCAATCCGATTCTACATGAATATGTATATGAAAAATCGCCCCAGAATATTTCATATAAATTTGGGGGATTTTGCATAACACAAATTTTTTGTGGTAGATTTTTCGTAATTATTAATTTTTAACATAGTTGAGAAACCTTTTTCGTTTTCTTATTTTGAAAAATTTATCAAAACTAACGGCTAAAATATTACTAAAACAACTGCTGTTTTCAGTAATTGATATATGTATGTAAAATGATTCAATAAAATCCCGAATTCGAAAATCCCGTATAGCTAACTAAAGCTTTTCTATCTCTTTTCTTTTCTCATCTATGGTATAACAAACATCGGATTTGTTAACTAAAGCTCCTAAATTTGTTCTAACGCTAAGCCGGCTATGCAGAGAAGCATTTGGGTTTTTAAGTTTTGGGCATATGACCCCTACCCAAATAAATATGTAGGTTTAAAACTACTTTGTAAGAATTATAAAATAAAAATTTGGATATAAAAATTGGGTAATTTTTTAAAATTTTGTGCCACTTTTTTCATCATTTTTGGATAAATTTTTTTTTAATTTTTTGGGCCATTTTTCGTTTGGAACAAAAACAACAGAACAAGAAGAAAAACATACATTATTTTCATGTTTAAGTAGTAATATATGAAGCAAAAGTTTAAACTGTCACAGAAAGTCTATTGCAAACCAGTTGGATAAACATTTTAAATAAATAATATTACTATAAATGCGTATATTTTTCAGGCGTCAAGGTTAAATAAATATTTTTCGCTTTTCAACTGTTAGAATGTTAGTTTAGAATGTTTAGTTAATATTTAGTTAAATTTGTACATCAAATTTTTAAAGTAGAAACCATGTCAGGCATGAGATGCTGGTGTTTTAAAATTGAAATTCTGTAAGGTGTAAAACGGGAAAGTAAATAAACCAGTATTGTGGTTATTTTGTTGAACTATTTATGGTTTTTAATCCAAATTTTTAATATTTTTAATTAGGCTTAAGTTCATTAAATTTAATTTTCATTAAATTATTTTTATGAAGAAAGGAATTTTACAACATGAAAATTAATTAAAATTGTTATTGATAATATTTCATTCTTGACCGTGGCCGGGGCTCGAACCGCGACCGGCAGGTTACCATGACATGTTTCGATCGCAACCACTCGATCAGATGGATTTGCCGTTTTACACTTGCAGCCATCGACGACTGCTGACGTCAATAGTCAAACATCAATTCTTAAACCAAATTGTAAGTTAACCTTTGGTAGATCGAAGAAATATTAAAAATTTGGATTAAAAACCATAAATAGTTCACCATAATAACCACCATATTAATTATTGTTAAAGCTTTGTCCTTCAAGTTGTGCTGAAAAAACGTCAACAAGAAAAAGAAAGACAAAAATGAAAAAACAAAAAATGTACTTTGGACTTCAAGAAAAATTCTTGACAAAAGTACGAAAAAACAGAAGTAAGGAAAAACATGTAAAATCAATTAAAATGGATAATCATTCAAAAAAGCAAATTTCGATCTACCAAAGTGGTTGCGATCGAAACATGTCATGGTAACCTGCCGGCCGCGGTTCGAGCCCCGGCCACGGTCAAGAATGAAAGATTATCAATAAAAATTTTAATTAATTTTCATGTTGTAAAATTCCTTTCTTCATAAAAATAATTTAATGAAAACTAAATTTAATGAACTTAAGCCTAATTAAAAATATTAAAAATTTGGATTAAAAATTAATCATAATATCTAATATTCTCCTTTTGTCACTGGGGTAAGTGTTTTAGGTTAGAATCCATTTAATTTCACTTTCGAATTATGTATTTCAAGTATGAATTCGGGATTAAATATGGATAACTTAAGTATTTCGCACTTGAATAATCCATACTTGAATCAACTTTGAATTATACAAGAAAAAAATTTAAATAGCCACTGAATTTAGTTAAGAAAACATCACATATCGCTCCTTTATTGCAACACAGTCATATCTCAAAAAACCAAAAATTTGAAGTTACTTAAGAAAAAGTGTTCCTTCCTAGTTCTATTTTATCATCCATCACTGTTGCTGTAATTTTGAATGCATAATGTAACGAATGTGGCGGTACTTTATGTGGTCAAATTTGTGGTGTAGAAAATTCATCTCAAAACATTTTTTAATTAATCTTATTTGCGTAAGTAGATGTATTTAACGATAAAAATGTTGTAAAAATCTTACATAAAAAATAAATTTAATATTCATTATGGATTTTTTTTAATTGCAAGAAATTTTGTACATGCCATTCAAATTTAACTGTTTTTAATGGTAAAAATTTTGGGTCTACTTATAAATTATTTCGAAGTTATTAATATTTAATTAATTGTTTAATAATAAATCTCTTCTTTAACAAAATTTATGATATAAAAGTGAAATTGTTATACATTACAGTTTCCAACTAAAGTTGATTTTCTTTGTAAAAGGAAAAGCAAACATTTCATAAAGGTTCTTTGAATCTTATCTGCGGTTTACTGATTTAAATTTAATACAAAATACAAAATGTTTTCATCATAAGATTATTTAATGGAATAACACAAATATTCATCGTATTAACTAAAAATCGGTAAATTGTTTTTCAAAATAAGAAGAATACAGTGTATAAAATTAAATTGAAATAAACCTCAAATCGTAATTTTTTTTTCGGTTCTTAATACAAAGAGTATCAAGGACATTTCTACCTTTAAAAACATTGATTTTAACACAAAAGGAAAAATGTGAAATGTGTCATATATATGTATATGTGTTGTGTATAAACATGTATACGTACGTGCAATACATAAAAGATATCCTGTGGGAAAGAGAAGTAGCGAAGAGGTAAGTTTTTTTGTAGGCAAATGGCCTTCTTGCCGCATTTCCACTTAATTTCCAATTAACAGCCCTACCAGAAGAGAATGAGCGAGTTGTCACTTTTTTCACGTTGGTGTTAAGAAAATGATAGAATGAAATGACAGAAAACTTGGTTTAGGTCATTTCATTCTATCATTTTCTTAACACCAACGTGAAAAAAGTGACAACTCGCTCATTCTCTTCTGGTAGGGAGGGCTTAGTATAAAAGCTTTGTAAAGGCTTTCATTAAACAAATAAGAAATTAACCGTATTAAGAACCACGTAAAGTGTGTAAATCAATAACTGTTGTTGTTGGATATAATTCGTAAGTTTCAATAGTACTACCTTCACGTTCCCACAAAACTATTAATTTGACGGGACTTACTTAAAGTAGAAATTCGAATAGTTATAAAAGTCCTTCGTAAGAAATCTTTTAGAACGCTTTGCAGAACTTAAAAAAGGCCTGAAAAGTGGAAATGCTTGCAGTTTTTCCCGAAAAAGTTTACATTTAAGGGTTTGCAATTCCGTGCAGTTTTGAAATATTTGGGTTCTTTAATAACATTATATACTATGGAAGTACATCAATAGGATATTTCGCTTTCGTTTTTAAACGACTTCAAAACTAATCCCCTTAAATATACCATGGAGTTGTTTTAAAACTACTCCTTTGTAGTCCAAAGCTGGATTATATGGTCCTGCCCTAGGACATCGTAATGTTAAATAGACCCTGTTTTTTCCATACGTTTAGGTTACTTTTGGACTAACCCTAGTCCCTTGTGAGCTTCTTTTTACACGCGTGTTTGGACTGGTCCTTTTATTTGCAGGGGTAGCACTGATGGGATTTGTGGTACAATTATACCATATTTGGTACAATCGAAATTTTATTGATACACTGCTACAATTCTTCCTTTTTTGGTACAATTTAAAGAAAAAACCCACCAAGTCTTATCAATTATACGAGGTGGACTAACTCACTTTTCTTTTCATAATGACATTTTTAATAACATACATCTAGCCCTGACCAGAACTACGAAAAATTGCAATACTGTTAATTTATGTCCATGATATTATATTAACATGTTAAGTACATACACACAGAAAAAAATATCAATGTTAAATTAACATGGCGCAATGTTGATTAAAAAGCATAGTAAATTTCTGCAAAAGTATGGACCTTACCTAGCATTTACACATGCCACTGCCAGTTCGAAAAACTCAATACACTCACGTTTTTTTACTAATACACTCACATTTTTCGCAATGGCAGCTCCAGTGGCAGCAAAAATTGCATGCGAGTGGAAATTTGGCACTTGCTTGCCACTAAATGACAAAACGATGAACAATGTTACCCTGTTCAAAATTTAATGCAAATTAACTGGATTATTGTCAAAATGTTTTTAAAGTTTTAATATGATACGTTTATTATTATGATTAATTTTTTGAAAAGCGCATTAATAAAAGCAAGTTTGTTAATTATAGAGCATTAATATTGTTAAAATAATGCTTATATAAATATATGTAAAACATTTCCCCAAAAATGTGCCTATATGATTAACTCGGTAACTCTATTTGGTTTTTTGGTACTTTTTTTTTTAATTTAAGAAGTCAACAAATTATCTTAAGTTGACGCTTCAACGACATTTTGAAAATGAACTCGCAGTGGCATGTGTAATCACAAAAGCCAATGGCATGAGATTCGACTCTTTCGAACAATTTTTCTTTGATAATATGTATACAACAGTGGCATGCCACTACTTGCATGTGTAAAGGCAGGGTTATTTAAAATTATCTTGGTTTCGTGTCTATTTTAAATGAAAAATGTAAAAATAAAATTGTTCAATATTGAAACCATAAAAACCTGTTTTACTTGTTTTTTTATACAAAAAGCTACAACACTATAAACAGAAAAACATATTTTTTTGTTTGTTTTCATGTTTAAAATAATCTAAAGAGAAGAAAAACTCCCGTATTCTTTACACCAATTTTCAAAGTTGAATGATGATGCAACCTATACCGGACCATTCTGCTAACAAAGGAGAATACAAAAGAAGTGAAATATGTTTTACAGGCAGTGTTGCCACTTTGTGGGTAATTACCCGAATTTGGTATAATTTTTACTGTCGTGTAGGCAGTGCGTGGGTAATTGCTCTTAGGTGTAATTCAGGTGTATTTTGAAATTCTTACATGAATGTCGCAAGATGGACCCCTTAGATTTGGATAAAGATGACTATCATAGTGATTTAGAACCTAAAGTCTATTAAAAAAAGGTATTCAAACTAAAAACTAGCCTGGGGAAAGAAATGTTTCCAATATTCCAGCATATAATTAATTTTATTTTTATCTGGCAACTTTTAAAAGCTTTAGTTTGAAGAATATTTATCAGTTGTTAAACTGAATTACAGTTGTATAAAACCCTGCAGGCAGTTTTATACCCTCCACCACAATTAGTTGTGAAGAGGGTATATTAAGTTTGTCATTCCGTGTGAAATTTTTTTATTATTCATCTCAGACCCCATAAAGTATATATATATATATTCTGGCTCCTAGATTAATTCTAAGTCGATTTAGCCATGTCCATCTGCTGATAACACGCTTACTTTCGAAAAACTCAAAAAAAAAAAAAAAAAAATGAACAAACTGGGTGTCAAATTGCTTGTAGTTATCTTAAGCAGTTTGGGATTGAAATTCAGCAAAATCGGTTCAACAGAACCAGAGCTATGAATTAAAATGTGGAACCACCACCTTTTCAAAACTGATAATTTTGTTACAAAAACTAAGATAAATGGTGGAAAAATGCACGGAATCATATAAAATTTTGCCAAAGTTCGTTTTATGTAACTGGAAATCACGCCGTAAAATTTCGTGAAGATCTGTCCATAATTTACCCTATGCCCCATATAAGCCCTACTCCCGTAAAACAGTTTAGTACGCCTAAAACCATGAGTAATAATGCTATCATAAAAAATTTAGGTTCGTCACAGTTTTATAGGTAATTACTCTGGTAAATTAATTAAATACGCCTAAAACCGTAGCAGATACAGATATTGCGGCAAAATTTCTTCCAACTTAGTTTCATATGGTCAGAAAAAATTTCATGCAATTTTGTGATATACGGTCCATAATTTACCTTAGATCCCATATTTAGCAGCCTTGTAAAATTCACTGTAAACGCTTAAACTAATTTCACCACTCGGCGGAATTTATTATGATTGGTTTACAACCTACCATGGCTCCAACATAAATCTCCCTCCTGAAAATCATTTAAGTTCGGCTTAAACTGTTACGAATCATGATATTTTACTCAAGATTGTCGGTCAATAATTTAATATTGGTCTAAGCCGTAACCAATTTAAATGCGGATGTCTGTTTTTATTAAAAAAAAAATTAATAATAAACAAACATCACTCCTGAAATATTCGAACTGTCGGTGGAGGGTATCCAAGATTCGGCACAGTCGAATATAGCACTCTAACTTGTTTTTACTAAAAATAAGGTAGAAACCATGAAATTTAAAGTAGTATACAATTGTAGATTAATACACGGCATTACCAATTGAAACTGAATTCATACTAATAGGCACCGCACCGCGCCTGTTCTTGACGAAATTCAAGACAGACGTCCAATTTTGTTCCTCTTTTTCGAGCATTGCTGGGTGCATGTCAAAAATATAATGAACAATGTTGACAATGTTGTGGCTGTTTATCAGCAGAAACCAGTGACACCACAGTCCACGGAAAACAATCAAGAGGTGTCACATCGCACGGCCTGGAAGTATAATTGACAGTTTATTTTCTTTTAATCAAACCATCGCTTTCATTTGTAAAAAAATAAGGTACGTCACTAAAATCATAAAGTCGCCAAAAGTGGCGAAAATCGATGGCTGATTTTCAAAGTCAATATGGATAATTTGGGGGCGTTGTTCAGGCATAAATCTCTTCATGAGGATGTCCCTGAGCAAAAAGTGATAGCAGTATGACAGTTCTTTTGACAGCTTACCTATTCCAAGCGTAAGGTGTTAAAAAACACCCATTATTAAAAATGCCAATGAGCATTTTGAACCTTCCCTAGATATATGCAACCAAATGTGGAAGTTAAACTCATTATTTTAGGAGTTTTTTCTTATGTTTTATTAATTGTTTTTAAGCTTAACAGTTTCAATAATATTGATCTTTTTTCAATGAGTTTGTTGTATTAATGCTTCTTCGTAAATGCCTTTTTATTAAATGAAGCATAAATTTTATATCACGTGTAATTTCATTTAAATCGGGTAATTTTGCTGGTGGTAACACTGGTTACAGGAGAGTAAATAATTATATCTTCTCTCTTTCTCTGGCTCCGCGAGTGAGTGTTTTGAATCATTCTTAAATAAATACATATGTTGTCTCTAAAGATTCTTCTCTTTGTTATTTCACATTAAAACCAACTTAATACTACATGAAATTCAGGTTGTTTCAACTGGAAATAACTTTCATTTAACGTGATTCGGATTGTTATTTCAATATAAATGACATTTTGCTCTAACTTTACTGCAATGTCAAATTAACATAAATTATAGTTATTTTAAAAGAAAAAAATGTGGTTCGCAAGTTATTGTAAAATCATGTTAAATTGACATGAAGTAGCTATGAAGCAAAATCACTACCGAAAACTGTAGAATCAACCTTATTTTCGATGATTCTACATTGATTTTTTTCCGTGTGTACATATGCAAGTATATCCCTCTAGGCAAACTGGGATCAAGTGTTTCCAAGTCGTCACTTTTGTCGAGTGTTTTGGTGATACTGTTTACACTTTTGTCTGCCTTTGACAAAACGAGAAATAGAGAAAATTTTGGTTCGTCTTTACTTTGTATACCCATACCGCAATAGTGGTGTGAAGGTAATCTGATGAATATGTTCAACTCATAAGGAGGAAGTCTACTGAAAAAGGTAAGAATCGTTTCATAATTTCACATGGACAAACTTCTTTGCGGAATGGGGTCTTTGGGGCCATAAGCCAACTTTTTATGTTGGTATTTTAATAATATTTGTGCCAAACTTAATGTATTGCAATCTAAAGTATCTAACCAAATTTTATTGGAATCGGTGCTTACTTTACCATAATTCCCATACAAAAACTCCGCTCGAAAATAACTTTAATGACATAACTTCTTTATAAATGTTGATATTGAAATAACAATTAGCTACAATAACTTTTACGATAGCTACTATGTCATGAAAAATATTGCGCTGGTACGTCCATAATTGACCGTATGTCCCCATTAGGCGCCCTTCTTAAAATCTCTTAGAGACACAAATCACATATACATAGATGAATATATCCAAATTGTACTTGGCTCAAAAAACTTTCCCATTAATCTTAACCTTTTAACCTAATTTTGTTCTGGCGGGTCCATAATTGCCCATCGGTCCCAAATAAAGTACACTCTCGAAAATTTGTCTTTATATAATGTGGTGTAGGGTTTCGAAAGGTCGGGCTTGACCGACTATACTTTTTTACTTGTTTTTATTGACTAAAAAATGAATTATGTTCTACGTTTTTATTATGTTATAGCGAAATTTTGGTACATTTTATGTCAGTTTAGCCATTGAGACGGTACAATTTAAGAATGGTCATATCCCAACAATGATATGTTGTATGTAAATTCGTTTTTATTTAAGTTTGTCATTCCATTTGTAATTTCCACAATATTTATTAATTGATGATCCTTATGAGTAGCGGAGTTGATTAAACTACAGTCATCTGTCTGTCCGTCCGTTAGTTTGACTGTTGTTGAAATGGGGTTTCGAAGTCCTCAGAAATAAAGGGACTTTTCTTTAATATACATTTATTTCACATGTAGTCCAGAATATTTTGCTTTTGAAGTTCAAAATGATCCATCAACAAGTGGCTGAGGTATGAGCAAAAAACCACGACCGCCTCTTAATTTTACTAATAAACCTCCACTTCTTGAAGTCTTACTTTAACCTATGAACTTCACATTTTCCCTTTCACGTAACCCCAGGTCTACACTAAAGATATATACATATATGTCTCAGCAATTGGCAATATTTCAGAAGAAGAACAAAGCAATATTTCTTATTGCTCAGCTTATGTTAAAGGCATAAGAAAACATATTTATGTTAAACTAGCTTAACCCGGTGCGCTTCGCTACACTGCTTAAACCACTTCTTCAGTTGAGAGATATTTAATATATGCATCCTATGGAAGGTTTTCCCCCCTGCGCCTTCCCGCTTTATTTTTATTTTCAAAAGTGTAGTATACCATAGGAGTGACTTCTACTAAGTTTGAACATTCTTACTATAACAGTTCTTAAGATATGTGATATTAAACATTGGCGTCCTATGGGGGGTAACATTTCCCCGCTGCTATTTTATTTCAATTTTGGGGTTCAGAAGATCATACTACAAAAAGTTTAATAAAAAGAGTGCAGCGGCTCTAAATTATATTTCTATCTATGAGGGGTACTGCTCCTCCTCTGTCCATTTCTATATTGAAATTTAAAGTTTGCCATAATAGTAGCTTTAACCACGTTTGAAGACTCTCCCTTTAATAGTTCTTGAGTTGAGAGATATTTAATATATGCATCCTATGGGAGGTATTTCCCCCCCTGCGCCTACCCGCTTTATTTTTATTTTCAAAAGTGAAGTATACCATAAGAGTGACTTCCACAAAGTTTGAACATTCTCACTATAACAGTTCTTAAGATATGCGATATTAAACATTGGCGTCCTATGGTGGGTACCACTACCCCCGCCGCTATTTTGTTTTAATTTTGGGGCTCAGAAGATCCTACTACCAAAATTTCAACAAAATGCGTGCAGTGGCTCTTATTAATATTTCTATATATGAGGTGTAAAAAGTTCAGGAAAATCCGTTCAGTAGTTTAGGAGTCTATAAGCCAACAAACAAACAAACAAACAAACAAACAAACAAACAAACAAACAAACAAACAAACAAACAAACAAACAAACAAACAAACAAACAAACAAACAAACAAACAAACAAACAAACAAACAAACAAACAAACAAACAAACAAACAAACAAACAAACAAACAAACAAACAAACAAACAAACAAACAAACAAACAAACAAACAAACAAACAAACAAACAAACAAACAAACAAACAAACAAACAAACAAACAAACAAACAAACAAACAAACAAACAAACAAACAAACAAACAAACAAACAAACAAACAAACAAACAAACAAACAAACAAACAAACAAACAAACAAACAAACAAACAAACAAACAAACAAACAAACAAACAAACAAACAAACAAACAAACAAACAAACAAACAAACAAACAAACAAACAAACAAACAAACAAACAAACAAACAAACAAACAAACAAACAAACAAACAAACAAACAAACAAACAAACAAACAAACAAACAAACAAACAAACAAACAAACAAACAAACAAACAAACAAACAAACAAACAAACAAACAAACAAGCAAACAAACAAACAAACAAACACACATACAAACATTTTTCATTTTTATATATATAGACGTAATTTGAAAAATATCAAGAAAGAAGGTGCATTGTAAAAAGTGACGCAATCTTGCAAAAATCATTATTAATAATATAAATTTTTCTTATTTGACATTTAAGCTTCGTTCACAATAGGAAGCAACATTTTCGCTAGTGCAACAATTTTTTTCGCGACCCCACACATTTTAAATAAAGAAATCGTTTGCTAATTTTGCCCAGAACAATATTACGTATTTTTATTTGTTAGAACATTTTTTAAAAACTTTTATTCAAAATTAAATAAAATTATTATTAACGTCATAAACAATTTTATACAAAATGTAGCTGAAGTTGACTCAACTTTTTAAAAAAACTTTAGTTACATTTTTGTTTGAAAAATGAAAGGAAAATATATGAAATACTTTTGGAAGAAATAAGAGTAGAAAAAAACGAAATTGTTGCTCTGATTGTGAACAAAGCTTTATTATTTAAATGTAAATTAATTTATTAATCTTGATGTTTTTTTATTTTAATTTTATTATACATTTTTTTGTTAAAATAAAATTACAACTTTCAAATTTTAAAAGACTTCAAACTTAAAAAAAATTATTATAAATTTAAATAATAAGAAATTTATATTAACAAAAATTATATTTGCAATTTTATTTTACAAAAAATAATTTTTTTTTAAGTATTTAAGTGTTTAATTTTAATTCTTTTACTTCAATTATAATTTGCTAACATTTCACAAACTTAATTTTTTTCCCGCACAATTTGCTTAATAATTTTTTTTTTTTGCCTCTTTTTTCAATTGACAACCAAACTTGTCGTTTTATGTTAGCAATAATTGTCAACGAAAATTAACTAACGATTATTGCAACATATATTACCGACAATAAATTTGTATAAAAAAGGTCGGTCTACATTAAAGATTACATAATTTTAACATTTGCAGCAATATATGTCGCAATATATAACTCTGTTATAGACGGTCAGGGCAGTAAAGCGAACTTAGCCTGGGTTTTTGAGATCTCAGTTAAACTAGGTTTTGTTAATCTGAAAACAGATTTGTGCCACTATTACCAAGTTTGTATGCAAAATTTTAACGGAACAGCTTAGTTTTGCTTTAAATGTTGGTCTTTAATGAAATAATAAAAAAATCACATTTCGCCGGTAAAATCCGAGTTTCAGACTTTAAAACAAAATCACTTGTCTGTTATTTAGACAGAAACAGCACATAAATTTGTCAAAGATATTTTTATTGAAGATTTTTGTTAAAACTATTTATTGTTTTTCGAATTCGGTTTTGAAACCCCTAGGCCATATGGTGCTATGCTTACAAAAAAAAAAAAAAAAAAAAAAATTATATATATAAGAGTAAATTAGTTTAGCACGTAGATTTTTATAGTAGAAACCAATTTTTTTTTGTTAAATCTATAAGTCGTGTTTGTTTCAAAATAACGTGATGTCTGCACATAATATAATTTTTTTTTTTTTTGGTGTTTCAATCAATATCTTGCACAGTGAGTTTGATATAAAAAATATCTGCAACATATTTGCAACGAAAGTTTGTTTTAAATATAGGGAACAAACTCCATTGAGCTAAACAAACAAAATTTTAAATAAAGAAATGCTTTATGTTTGTCGTAAAGTAAGGTTTTGTTTTACATAAAATGGGACTTCACTGAGAACTATACACACATATATTGCATTTTTTATACATATGTATATATTCTGGCTCCTTGAGCAATTCAATTAAGTCGATTTAGCCACGTCCGTCTGTCTGTCCGACCGTTGAAAACACGCTCACTTTCAAAAAAAAACTCAGAAGAAAAGAACAAAACTAATGTCAAATTGCCTCTTGTTAACCTAGGCAGGTTGGAATTGAAATCCGGCGAAATCGGTTCAGTAGGATAAGAGTTATGAATCCAAATGTGGAACCACCACCCTAAATAATCGATAATGTTGTTACAAAAACTAACATAAATAGTTGTTTGGACAAATTCGTTCTATATGACTAGAAATCATACATTAAAATTTCGAGAAGATCGATCCATAACTTACCATAGGCCCCATATAAAGCCTACTCTCGGAAAACACTTAAGTATGCCTTAAACCATAACAAATAACGCTATTGTAATTAAATTGGTGTATTACAGTTTTAAAGGACAAGAAATCACATTGTAAAATTTCGTGAAGATCGGTCCATAATTTGGTATAATGGTCTTATTTTACTATAATATCATTACAAGCATTAGCATTGTTAAAATCTATCCAAAGTTTAAATAATCAATACCAACTGTTTTGTTTTTCTTGTGTGTGTTTTGCTTAGAGGGTAGTTTTTTGGCTTCGCCGTTACTATCGGATCTATGCTTCGGACAAAAATTGCGGCATTTCCGAAATGATCGACGTCAGATGAAAGTGGTTCATTAACGTGTTGTGTCAATATATGTGTAAGAAAACACCGACCCGTACTTTTCACATAAAGTTTTTATTTGCAAAGAGCCAGCCAGAAGGTGATTTCACCAATACTTTTATGCGCTACATACTTCAGCATACATAAAATTTTTTTAAAATTCAATTTGAACCTTTTAAAATGAAAGTTTCTAAATTTTAGATATTTTAATTTTCTGAAACGCAACTTTTGATTTAAGTAAAACAATGAAACCTCCTGAACAACAATATAATTCTGTTCCATAGTGCACTCTAGTTAATACAATATCCAACAAAAATATCAAGTTGACACACAGGTACATTTTAGATTGAGTCTCTTAATGAAAAGTTTCACACAAATGTGAAAATTTTGTCATTTTCTCTTTAAGATTTTTTTTGTCATTGCCTTTCACATCAAACCTCTTGTATATGAGTAGGTACTTGTTTGTATGTATTTAAAACAGATGTCATTTATACTTTTTCTTTTATGTAGGAGATGGTGACGATGTATAAAAGCGGCTGCTACAGAATGATGCTGTCAATTACATGTGAGTTTGTGTCCTACAATGCGAATGACAACATTAGCTTTGAGCTTGGATAAGAATAGTTGAATTGATTTGAACATGTTACTCATAATAGCCCTTTAAACCCACACGATTATTTAGGAGGAGAAATGGAACACCTCTTTTGCAGTTTATTCAATGGTTGTTAGTATGAGAAGCCTTACACTGCATACCCAGCTAGCATTTGGCTGTTTATTTTTTGTAAAAATCACCCAAATGAATCTTTTCAGATCAGTTTTGATGACTAAAATCTGACTTATCACTGAAGCGATTGAAAAAGGATTCATAATGATTCATTTATATGTTTAAAAAAGGTCTTACAAATTTTTTTAATTTAAAACTGATTTATCACTTGAACGATTAAAAAAGGATTCATATATGATTCATTTATATGTTTTTATGATTTATGAGTTTTTTGATATTAAAACTGATTTATCACTTGAGCGATTGACTTTTAATATTTTTAAAAGTTTGAATTTCTTTTCATTCATATACATGATCAAAAACTATAGAATGTTACGAAAAATACGAAATGATTAAAAAAAAACATTAAATTTATAAAAAAGGAATCAGAAAATTGCATCACAAATGATTCTTTGAGGTGATTCATCGGTAGGGTACCATTTTCTCACAACGAGAGTATCATTTATGATTGAAAAATGAGCTCATATCCGGGTATTTTGCTCTTGAAGCTGATTCCTAAATGATTCGATTATGATACAAAATGCTAGCTGGGTATGTTTGTGTTGGAGAACGCATATATATTTACACATACATATGTACATCTTATAACTTCACGTACATAAAATAATGTTTGAAAAAATTTGTAAATAACACAACAGCCAATACTCACGTCTAAAAAAAATCAATACACTCATGAAACTCGACAACATGTTGTACATAGTCACACTGCAAAGCCAGTTTTTTTCACGATTATATTAGATTTCCTTTGAAACCGTCAATTTTTTAAGATAACTTGTAAAAAAAAAAATTTTAAATAATGTTGTTGTTTTGTATTTAACTAATAACACTGTACAACAAAATAAAATGGTAGATTGGACAAAAAAGGATATATGCATTTCGGGGTTTTAAAAGTTTACATCTGAACCTCATTTTACAGCCTATTTAAAGTTTAACCCTTGTGTAGTAAAATTGTGTGATACTTAAGTTTTTGGTATATAGTGCCTTCAGAAGATTTATTCAGAACACTACAAGCAACATTATGTTGTAGTTCTTCTGGAAATGGGTCTTTTTGCAATTTTTTTGAAAAAAAAGCCAAAAATAACCTTTAAAACAGGGATTTAAATAGTTAAAATATTCTGCCGAACACACTTAAGTCGAAAATTCGACTTTAATACCAGAAATAAGCAAAAACTTAAAAGGTGATTGCAGGGTTAATATAGTTAAAATATAATAGATACAAAAAGGTATTGAGCGGATTAGTTTGTACCGAGAGATATATACATAAAATTAAAGGGAAATGTGAGTACCAAAGAAATTTTAATATAGTTTCCATTTAGATCTAGGCCATTATTTTCTAAAAACAAGCTATTATTTTCTTAAAACAAGAACATCCAAAATCTTAAAATAATTTCTTGATTTTAACTTATTTTGTAGTAAAGTTTTCTTAAATAAAGAAACATTTTGCTTAAACCCAGCCACATATATAATTAAAATAAGTAATTTTATGCTTGGACGAGCATCATTCAAAATTTTCTGGGTTCAAGCCATATTTAGTTAATAATTCTTTCCGTTTATCAAACAATGTCCAACATATTTCAGCTATCAGAATATGTATACTTTTTTACTCTATGCTTATCCCGGGTCTCCACGTAGCAATCTTTATTGAGGAAAACGTCAAATTTTATTGCTTAATTAAATTTTCGACGTGTGGACCGCATATTGCCATGAGTGGAAATCTATTGTGGAATGATTGCTCTTCTGATTGCTTCTGCAATTATTGCTTAGCAATCTGCTGTCAAATCAGTTGTCATTTATCTGACATTTCATTTCTCTGTAATTATAATTATATATATTTTTTTATATGAATGTGGATTAGGGTGACCGTTATTTTATTTTTTCGTATTTTCACTTTGGAAACCCCTTAGATTGATTCCAAATTAGAAAAAAACAATATATATAAAATCTTAGATCGTTTGCGTAGTTATTAGGCGTGCCTTGAGCCCACAAAGTTTGCTAAAAATGCTAGTTTTCTCACTATGGGTGGCTTTAAGTGTTCACAACTTCAGTAATATTTATTTTAGAGAAAAACCTTATTCACAAATATTCTAGGGCTATATCTTATGAACAATATTGCTCTGTATTAGTTTTCTTTAACATTAATATTTAATCCAGAAAAAACCAAATTAAAAAATAACACCGAAATTTTCACATATCTTCGCATTCTTTGCCTGGTGATTACACTACGTGACAAATTTTCAAAAAAGTCGTGACCAAATGAATCTAAATATGAAGTCAGAATTGTCAAAAGTGGAACAGTTTTTGAGATATTCCAAAATAACCGTTATTTGTGTTTTTAAAAAAGATGATGTGACTGAAATGCAAATATCTTTAAAAATTTTGAACGGAGTATGTATTTCTTTCTTTTTATTGAGAGGTTATAAAATTATTAAAATAAGAATGGGTTGCTAGAGAAGTTTGGTCAAGAAATGACAGAGTTATAGGGGACAAAATTCAAGCTTCATTGAAAATTTTATGATTCTGTTCAATTTTGCTCTTTTCAAGTTTTTCTTTTTAATCTAATGATTTAAAAATCCTAATGTTTTATTGCATGCGACATTAGATTATTTTAGACATATGTAGATTGGTACAAAAATGACAAAGCTACAGAAGATTTAGTAAATTTACCCACATAGAAATTCAATAGCTTTAAGCTATTTTTAATATTTATTTTACTAAAAATTTAGTTTTGTATATGCATTTGTTGTGTTTTTCTTTGGTTTGATACAAATCGTAAAGTGGGTTAATTCAATTAATCTTCTGTAACCTTGTAATTTTTTTACCGATCTGGATCCTATTGGACACAAATATTCGAATATTAAAAAACAATAACTTGAAAAAAGCAAAATTGAACAAAATCATAACATTTTAATAAAGTTTGAAGTTTTGTCCACTAGTTAGTAGTTAGTTAGTTAATTGTTCTTTATTTTGAATTCATTTTAAGTAATCAAAATTGAACATACGACTATGACATGACGTCGTCTGTCGGAAAAGGTTGTTATGTATATTACAAATATTGTTTTATATTACATAAAAATTAATAATTAAATTCAGTTATTAATATCTTCCTGTAGCCTATCGCATTTATAATATAGCGGGATAAATATTTAAAATTGTCCTTACCATTAAGAATCAACTCATTTTCTGTTACGATAGTTTTTTTTTAAGTTTTGGAATCTTATTTGTCCTAATATAGGGCATTTGGCTATAAAATGCAGAATGTTTTCGGTTTCGTTTAGATTACATAAGGAGCATATACGGGGTCTGTTTTGCTGAAACCTTGTACTATTCAACTAAATTAATCACATCTAGCTTTGAATATATAACCTTATTCTGTCATATTTGTGATTTCCAAATAGGATTGCGGCTCTATGTACTTTTGACCACTATAACTCTGCCATTTAATGACTCACCTTCACAAACGACTCATGGTTATTTAAGAAATTTTATAAGCTCTCAATAAAAAGAAAGAAATACATAGTCCGTTTAAAATTTTTGAAGATATTGCATTTCAGTCACATCATCTTTTTTAAAAACACAAATAACGGTTATTTTGGAATATCTCAAAAACTGTTCCACTTTTGACAATTTTGTCTTCATATTCGGATTCAGGGGAAAGTTTTACATAAAAGATTAGTTGCCAGATTCATTTGGTCACGACTTTGTTGAAAATTTGTCACGTAGTGTAATCACCAGGCAAAGAATGCGAAGATATGTGAAAATTTCGGTGTTATTTTTTAATTTGGTTTTTTCTGGATTAAATATTAATGTTAAAGAAAACTAATACAGAGCAACATTGTTCATAAGATATAGCCCTAGAATATTTGTGAATAAGGTTTTTCTCTAAAATAAATATTACTGAAGTTATGAACACTTAAAGCCACCCATAGTGAGAAAAATAGCATTTTTAGCAAACTTTGTGGGCTCAAGGCACGCCTAATAACTATGCAAACGATCTAAAATTTTATATATATTGTTTTTTTCTAATTTGGAATCAATCTAAGGGGTTTCCCAAGTGAAAAAACAAAAAAAAAAATTTTCCATATAACTTGCGGTCACACTAATGTGGATATTAAATGAAAGGTGAGACCTAAAATTTAATAAAAAAAGAAAAAAAAAACAAAAAGATCGCTATTCATATGAAGCGAGTTTGTGCAAAATCTAATAACAATCGGTGCATTCCGTCACCTAAATATAAATATTTTTGGGTTGTTGTTTCACATTTGAGTTCATAGCTCTTGTCCTACTAAGCCGATTTTGCTGGATTTCAACCTTAAACAGCTCAGGATAACGAGAAACAATTTGAAACTAAAACTTTTTCTTCTTTTTAATGACTTCCATGAACTTTACCAACATATTTACTTTTTTTTTATTAAAAAGAAATAAAAGCCTATAATCTATTATGCTGTTGGGGATAAACAAAAACTTGTTTGCGAAAAGAAACACCTTTTGTCGCAAGAAATTTTCCAACTATATATTTTACAAGAAAGTATTTGAAGTTTGTTAACAGCAAACTTAATTGTTGCAAATAAAGCAACTTTTGCCGTTAAATAACGACACATTGAAATTTGCTGTTGACGTAAATGATTTGCATTTGCAGTAAATAACAATTTTTATTGCCATAAAATATTTATTATTTGAATCAAATAATATTACTGTTGTCGTAAAAAAATGTGCATTTGGCAATGACATGATTGGTACTTCATTATTATTGCGATCAGTATTGAGTCGTTTGACGGTGTAAAACTAGTAAAAAGCGAACTTTTTGGTTTTAAAATAATTAAAATAAAAATTAAATTGCAGTATTTTGAAAAATATTAATCGGCAGAGAATCTTGATAAACTGATGCGATATATTCTTTTTTCTTATTTATTGCATGAAAAATATTTTTACAGATTCGCGACATCTTTATTTCTTTTATCAAAAAGGATACGATTTGCCATATAATAAATATAAGCAATAATTTCAAGAATTTAAAATAAATTTTTTCAAACTAAAGATAATGTTTTCATTTATATTATACACCTTTACAATTTTTGCATTTGCGACAAAAGTTTATGGAACTGTTTAGGCAACATTTTCTGCATTTGCGACAAAAGTATATTGAACTGTTTAGCCAACAACTTTAATGAACCGTTGGGGCTCTGCCTCAACAATGAATTTACACTTTGGGACAACAGAAATAGGCTTTACAAGTCAATAAAGTTTATTTTTACTCAGCTCCCGACAACACTGGTTATAACATTATTGCATTAGAATCAATTTTTCCCAAAAAATGAAAAAATAAAATTTTTGGGTTAATACCCACTCGTTGGTCAAGTGAGATATGTACATTCATAAAATTTAGCTTCTTATTTTTAATTTGAAAAACGTAATGTTCAATAATCTACATAGTTATTTAATTTACCCACAACGGAAACCGTTTTCATAAAAAAAGTTTCATTGGTGAAATGAAAATTTTCATTGTCTAAATGGTATTTCATAGTTATAATGAAGTACTTTCGTTAAAATCGCTTCATTGGATTTCGTAATTACGTAAAAAAATTTCATTAGATATATGAAAACTTAAGGTTGTCCAAGTTAAAAAAAAATTTTAATTGGGAACATAAAAAAACAATATACGAACATAACTAACTATATTCATAAATTAATACAAAATTATAGTTTTCTTAAAAAATGTTTAATTGTTAATTAAAAAATGTAAGATTTAATTATTTCATACATCTAATGTAATATTACATAAAATTTATGGAATCAAAAATTTTTTTATAAAAGCAACATGTTTCAATAATTGAAAAAAAAAAATTATTTTTAACATTCAAATAATTCTATATTCTTAATAATTAAAAATGAATGAAAAATGTCATTATAGTAATGAGTGCCCCGGTAGCTAGCTGGTATTGAGTTAGTCTATTAGTGCCGGGGTTGCGGGTTCGATTCCCGCCAGAGACGCTTGTTTCTTTCCTGCAGACAAGCGCAGAGCTTTGGTGGGTTAAGCTTAGGAAATTAAAAAAAAACAAGAACTTTCAATCCATAAAAATTTATGTTTTTAGTTTTCTTTATAATGTACATACCTACCTCCCTACATATAGTATGTAATTAGTAATGAACAAACAAATGTTCTCCTTAAAAAAAAAACACACCCTTATTTTAAACTGTTGTCAACCAAATGGTGTATACGAAAAAGCTTGTTCTCTCTTTATGTGGTCTTTTTTTGTTATGCGTTAGCAAAAAAAAAATCAAAGTTGTTTTTGTTGCTATGGACAATTTAATCTCATATTTACGCTCTTAATTGAGTAATGGCAAAACACATAGTTTTTTTATTCAAAAACTAAGCTGCCGCGGTATGCTTAGTGGTAGTGAGCTAGTCTATCAGCGCCGACGTTGCGGGATCGATTCCCGTCATAGACTCTGGTTCCTGCAGACAAGCGTAAAAATTATTAAAAAAAAACAAAAAAAAAAAAAAATTAAATAAGACAAATTTAAAAAAAGATATAGTAAAAAAATTTTTTTTAGTTTTTTTGAAAGTGTTCATCCAATGAATAATATTCATAGATCTAATGTAATGTTTCATTAAAACAACAGGTTTTATTGATCCAAGAAAGCGCTGCATAGGTTCCTTTTTAATGAAATTTTTCATGGGATTAATGTCAAAATTCGTTGGTATTGTGAAGAAAATTCTTTCAGTGTAGTTGGTGAGAGGCCACGGAGGCCTAGATCGATTGCCACCATCCCCGCCGAACCATTGGAACCTAAGAAGATCTTAAAGATCATTCAGCGCTGCATTCCTCAACTGCCCACACTGGACTGGAAAGTTTTGAATGTTTCAGCTGATGAAGAGTCCTCAAGGACGGGGATTGTGGTGATTAGGCAGTAATCCTTGGAACCACTGAGGGAGAGGCAGGATATAGTATGTAGTTATGGTTATAGTACGGTCTTGCTCCGTGTCTACCGAAGTGATAACAATGGCAATCCGGATCCTTCGGCAAGTTAGGCCAAGCAGCCTGAAGAAAGCATGGCTGGCGTCGTTGCCCCAGTGACAAAGAGAACACCCAGTATGTCTCCGGATTGCTGGGTGACTTCTATGATCACTCAGGTTGATGAGGACGTGCTTCTGGAATCTGACCAGGAGGACGTCAACATCACAGTGTTCGCCAAAATAGATCATGGTGAAGATAAACCGCCACCATTCTAAAGCAGCATCCGCCGCATTGCTCCTCCGGGTGGTAGAAATAGCGGAGGGGCTCGTGATGGTCCAAGAACCATGAATTCACAACTATCGGGTTTGCGGACTTTATCTCAAAGCTATTGTTTGCAAAAGGTACAGGTAACATAAGATCTTGTGTCTTAGCTAAAAACTCGTTGAAAATCTTCATTCTTTCTGATCGCAGTGATGCAAATACTACAACCGTTGATCTCGTGACACGGGACGGTATAGTCTGGAGGGTCTCGGGATATATGGCGCATGATCACGGACAGAACCCACCAAATTGGCTCATCCGTGATGCAGTAATGAGAGGCACAGGCACTGGAACGCCGATTGTAATCTGTGCTGATACCAATGCGCACCACACTATCTGGGGTAGTACGGGCACGAATGTAAGTGCTGAGTCACTATTCTCTTTTATTATTAATTATAATTTAGGAGTAGTAAATAGCTGCCGTGAGCCTACGTTTGTTGTTGCAAATAGGTGATAGGTTCTTGATATCACGCTGGTTAGCATGAACCACGTTGACATGATCGAAAACTGGATTGTTTAAATGGCTGTTCACTTTCTGATCATAGATACGTGGAATTTAGTCTACGTGGTGGGATCCTGATATTGAGCAGGCAAGAAGGGACTGTCGTAGGTGGTTCAATATGGTTAAGCATCATGGTAATTGGGCAGAGTACAAGTCTTCATTGAATAGGTTCAGAAACTTGGTAAGATCGGCGAAGAGGAATGTTTGGTGGTAGTTCTGTAGCGGCGTGGAGGGATCCTCTGAGACAAACCGTTTACGTCAAATAATGGCTTCGAGCCCGGTTGTCCCGACCTATATCCGAAAATCGGATGGTTGTTGGACTACGAAAAGTCAGAAAACACACGAGGATTTAATTGACACTCACTTTCCTGGTAACTCCCAAAAGAGCTTGCGGGATCAAGTTTGTGAATCGATACCCGATCCTATGTCTATTCCAAAGGACTATGATAGGATTAAGTGGGCTGTCGACAGCGTTGGCCCGTATAAATCTCCGGGTATGAACGGTATAATTGCGGCGGACCTGCAAAGGAATTTGATTTTAATTATACCCTGGCTGATGGCTATATACAGGGGATGCGTTAGATTTGCGTATATACATGTGAGCTGGACCTTGTCCCCAATGGAGGGAAGACTACAAACCAATTAGTCTTGCATCCTTTCTTCTCAAGACTCTTGAAAGAGTTATTGACATAAACATGAGGACTACCTCTTAACATGCCTATACAAAGGGTAGGTCTGTTGAGGCGGATCTCCACTCATTACTTGGAGCTATTGAGAGATCACTAGAATTTAAGAAGTGAATCTGGAGATTAATAATGGTATATGTAGATAATCTACTCAGGAATAGGGTCATTTGTTTCACGATAGGTGACACCAGCGTTCAGCGACTGGTGAACAGGGGTACTCCCCAGGGAGGAGAATTATCCCCACTATTGTGGAACCTGACTATGAGGATTAAAACTGTGGCATATGCTGACGACGTCGCAGTGGCCATCACGGGGAAGTATTTGAATATAATGACTCAGCGTATGGAGGCTGCATTAAAGGCACTAAGCACCTGAAGCGTATCATACGCACTGGGTTTTAAACCGTATACGATGGAAGTGGTACTCTTTACGAGGAAGTATAGGACCGAGGTCATGAGACTGCCGAGGCTAAATGGGACTGAACTTCAGATCTCTCATAGCGCCAAGTATCTTGGCGTAATCTTTGACAGTAAGCTATCGTGGAGGCTGAACGTCTGGATGAGGATGGAAAGGGCAATAGTTGCTATATATGCGTGCAGAGGTGCAATCAGCAGGAACTAGGTCATGGGCTCGAGGTAAAACCGACTCCGTATTACGGTGTTGGTGCATGGTAGACTGCGCTGAATAAGGGCAGGTATCATGCGATGCTTGAGATGGTACATAACTGGTCGCATTAATAATCATAGGATTAATGCGTTTCACTCCCACTAGGGCGCTGTTTGCACAGTTAAACTTGCTCCCGGTGGACATCACGGCCAGACAGATTGCTCTTTGCTCGGCGACACGGCTGAACGCGGCACACGGCTGGTTGAACCGTGATTATGGTCACTCCAGGATAATTAGATGCTCGATTGTCCCTGAGGGAGTGGACTACCGTACCACAAACCCTTTCTTTGGTGCGAGGTATGCGACATATATGGCGCACGGCAATGCGCTGTCATTATGGGCACCTTCCATGGACCGGCACAAGGGGTTTATACTGATGGCTCGAGGAAGAGGGAAAGAGTTGGCGGAGGTTTCGACATAAAGGAACTGAACCTTTCGTCTGCCGGCTGGATGTAGTGTCCTGCAGGCGGAAATTTCGACTATAAGGCGGGCGGACAACTGGCTAAAGTATTCTCACATATCGAAAGATATACGTATATTTACTGATAGCAAGGCTGTCATTGCTTCTCTAGCGGCTGGAAAATGACGGATGTCTTTGAACGGAGCATTCAAGGGTAACACTTATAATTAATATAGGTCTAAGCCGCAACCAATTTTAATGCTGACGTCCGTTTTTATAAAGATAAGTTAATTATAAATGGGCATCATATATCGGTTGATTTTTTAGCTATTATCTTTTTGGCAACACTGGTTTAAACAGCTGACGCACGTTTCGTGTTTTGTTTCACTGTCAAACATCTTCAGTTTGGTTTATAATTTAACCATGAATCGTCTTACAAACGAATAACGCTTGCAAATTATTGAATTTTATTATCAAAATGCGATCCACTTTTTTATCGAAAAATTGTGTTCAGCGACGAAGCTAATTTTTGGCTCAATGGGTACGTTATTAAGCAGAATTGTCGATTTTGGAGTGAAGATCAGCCAGAAGCATTGCAAGAGCTACCAATGCATCCAGAAAAAGTTACAGTTTGGTGCGGTTTATGGGCTGGTGGCATCATTGGAACGTCATTCTTCAAAGATGATGCGAATCGTAACAAAACTGTGAATGGTGAGCGCTACCGTGAGATGATATCCAACTTTTTTTTGCCCAAAATGCAAGAGCTTGACTTGCAAGACGGTGCCACATGCCACACAGCACGCTTAACAATGGACTTATTGAGAGGCGAGTTCGGTGAACATTTTATTTCACGTTCGGGACCGGTCAATTGGCCGCCTATATCGTTGCGATTTAACGCCTTCAGACTATTTTTTGTGGGGCTATGTTAAAGCTTATGTCTATACACACATGCCCGCTTCAATTGACGCCTTGGAAGACAACATTGAAGCATTTATTCATGAGATACCGGCCGAAATGTTGGAAAGAGTATGCCAAAATTGGACTAAGCGGATGGACCATTTCAGGCGCAGTCATTTGCATGAAATAATCTTCAAACATTAAATTATATGGACCGTACTATCGATTCAAATAAAGATTTCATGCATTTTTCTGAATTTTATGTGTTTTTTTAAACTTTCCTATAGCTCTGAAAAAATCACCCAATAGATCTCAATCCTAAAATATTCGTTGAAGGGCATCAAAAATTCGGCACGGACGAATATAGCACACATACATGTTGTACATATTTTTTTTTGCCGGCAATAAAGGTTGCCATAATTGTTAGTCCTTTTTCGTTGACAATTATTAAAAGGAAGCAAAAAAAAAAAAAATAAAAGCAAATTGTGTGCGAAAGAAATTTAGTTTGTGAAGTAGTAGCAAATTATAATTGAAAAAAAAAAAGAATTAAATAATGAAAAATAAATAATTAAAAATAAAAACTAAAATAAAATTGCAAAAATTGTTTTTTGTTTATATAACTTTTTTCTTATTAGATCTATATTATTTAAATGTATATTAATTTGTTGAAGCTTGAGTTCTTTCTTATATAAAAATATTAAAGTTTAAAGTTGTAAATTGTTGACCTTAAGTTTTGTTATTTGTTAATTTTGTTCGGCCTTATATTAGGCGTCATGACTTAAACAAATTTTTAAATAAAAAATATATGTAAGCATTTTATTTTATTTCCCAATATTTCGGTGAGCATTGTTGACCATCTTCAGGGGTTATTTAAAATTAAAAAAACGAAAATGAAAAATCACTTTTTTGAGATGTTGTTCAAGCAAGTTTTTGTCAACTGAACAACAGCTAAAAAAGTGACAATAACAACTGTGATCAAAAAAGGACAAATTTTCTGTGATAATTGGTACATTTATTTTAATATTTTAAGTTTTTAATAAAAACTCAATCCCTGAAGAAGTTGGAAAGAATACCAACGAAACGTCGGATTTTATTGAGAATGAAATAAATAATCTATTATTTACATTAAATTAATGACTTTGAAAAAAAAAATTAATATTTTTATATAAAAAAAGACTTCAAGCTTAAACAAATCAATAAACATTAGAGTGGTTTGGTCCCCGTACAAAAAAAGTTTAGCCAGTCACCCCCTAGGATTAAAGATTAGTTGAAAAGGATTCCAAAAAATACCGCCTTTTAGTTTTTTGTATACTGCGTCGCCATTTAAAGTCCGATCATAACGTATTGCATATCGTTATTCATGGCTCGTATATGGCTTCATTTTTGCCTTTGGTGACATTTTAATCCGACATCAAATTCTGGGCGCCACTTAATCCATCTCGGAACGTACCACCCTATTGTACTATTTTTTTCACGTGGCAAGAAAGCCCTTCTAAAACTTTGTACTTCTAGCTTTTAATGTACTCACTCTTATGCCACGCCCAAAAATCAGGCTCACTTTTCTTTACCTATATATATAACATTGAACTTTTTGTTTTTTATTTATAGCGCAGCCGTTTAAAGTCCAATGTAATTGTATCGCATTAATTTTTTTTGGAATCCTTTTCAACTAATCTTTAATCCTAGGGGGTGACTGGCTCTACTTTTTTTTCGAACGACCTTAATATACATTTAAATAATAAAGTCGAATAAGAAAGTATTTATATTAATAATAATAATTTTTGCAAGATGGCGTCACCTTTTACACAGCAACTTCTTTCTAATTATTTTAATATTGTGAGTTAACATAAATAAGTTTTCCAATAGCTTTAGCATAAGAAATAAGAAATATTGCTCTGTTTTTCTGCAAACTTGCTGAAATAGTTATCTTTAGTGTAGATGGGGTTATTTTTAAAATTAAATGTATAAAAAATGAAAATAATTTTTTTTTTTCATTTATCTGGTAAATAAAACAAGCACATTGATATTTTTGAAAATTAAATTTGGAAAATCAGGCATTTAAGGGTTAAGAAGAATTCACGTTTTTAATACATGTTCGATCTTATTGTGTAAGGGTGATTATTACAGACCTCAATGTTAATTTTAAGTACTTTTTCAATGCGCCAAAAAATTTTCCATACAAAATACACGCACAAATATTGTTTTTATTTAAATAAAAAAAAATAAATCTGGCAAACGAAAAATACCCTAACAGCCTATTTACACTTGAGCACATCTTAGAGGAATGCGTGGAAGATGTTAAAAAAAAACTAGTTTACATTTGTAACATTTTTCATCTTTTATCATAAAAATATTTTTTTTCACCTGTAAGAGCGAATAAAAACAAAATAAATAAAATAATCGAAAGATGTTGAATGAAACAAAATAAGTTAGGAAGAAATTTTAAAGATGAAGAAAGATGTTGATTCTTAGCCCTGTACAATTCTTATGGGAAGATGTTATCATCTTTGCGATAAGATGAAAGATGTGAGCAAGTGTAAAAAGCCTATACAGTAGTTTTGACTTAGCTGCCTTTTATTTACGTGCACTTTTGACTTAGCTGCACAAAATTGATAATTTTTGGCATTTATCTTTATAATCCTATACAAATTCCTTTTTTAAGTGCACTTTCTTTACCTGCACATTTAAGATAAGTGCCCAAAACTTTTAGCATTTTAAAATTATTTTCATACAAAAAATCCAAGTTAGCTGCTCTTTGACTTAACTGCCCTAATTACATATTTTCTGTAATTATTCTTCAAAATCCTTCTTTACGTGCATTTTGTATACCTGCACATTTTTCATATTTTTGGGCAGCTTTAAAATATTTTCATATAAAACATCAAAGTTAGCTGCACACATGAAAAAATATGGTGGCCACTTTTTTACATAAATATCCAATTTTAGCAGTTTATAAAATCAAAAATCGCAAACAAGTCAAGTTGGTTTCATTATAATTCATTTATTTTGTTTAAATGTATTTACATTTATGCATATGGGTTGTGGTTACAGCAACTTTACCACGATTATATGAAAGGAATAGCAAATCTTAGGTCTGAAACAGAATAAAGTAGTTGTAGTAGTATTTTAAGCTGACGAATGCTCTGTAGCGCAACAAAGTTCAAAATTTCGAATTTTGCGCTTCAACTGCAACTGCCGTTTTTATCTTTTGAGAGCTTGCAGCGCTATTATGTTCCACACTTTATTGTTACCAATTTGGCTAGCTCGTTCATTATAAAAATGCGTATCAAATGACTGCAAGGTGTTTGAACGTCATTGTTTTTATCAATTTATTAATAAAAACGTTGTTACTCCTCTTTCGACACTTTACTTTAGCTGCACTTTTATGCAGGTAACCACAATTGCGTACCTGCACATTAAGGCAGCTAAATACATTTAAGATAGCTGCATTTTTGATTTACCTGCACAAAAAATCGTGCAAAGGAGATTGTGCAGCTAAGTCAAAATTACTGTAATACATATCTATGGCTTGGAACTAAAAGGTCCAGAACCAGAATACTCATTTTGAAAAAAATTGCAATTGAAGTTAAGCTTTTAAATAAGGAATTAAAAATTTAAATAGCCCAACTTAACTTTTTATTAAAATATAATTTTTGGTAAAATACATGTTGGGCTTGTTAACATACGCAAAACAATGTAGCACACCTTCGAGGAATCATCATCTCTCCATGGAAAAAAATGTAAAATATCTCTATCGGTTCAAAAGTAACAGACTTTTGGCCGATGAAAAATAATTCTGAGCCACTGTGCGGGCGTATCTTTGGTTGGCAAGGCCTTGCTTCTCGCATCTGCTTTGAAAGCTTTTAAAAGGCCTTTTAAAATGAATTAATATAATTTATTTCAGTATAATTATATTATTTTCAAAGAAGCCAGAATGGAATGAGTAAAAGTTCATTTAGAATGCAGTCTTTCTTAAAGGCCTGAAAAGTGGAAGCGCTGGATTTGTGTTCCCCGCTGGGAGATATTACAAGTGCACATAAATAGAAACATACATATGTACATTCATGCATAATTCTCTCTGCACAATTTTAAAAGGTTCTGTGAAAGCTCAAACGAACTACTTACAAGTGCTCCAACGAAACACACTTAATGTGACATGTCGGAGGTGCTAAAGTGGTATAAATAAAAAAAGAAATGTGAAAAACTAAAATGTAACGAAAAATGCACGTGTCAAAATTTCATCGTATGTGTTGCGAACCATGTGCTTAAAACCACACACAGAAACAGGCACATGTACGTGTATATTTTATTCGAAGTTTAACGTTCTGTAGGATTTTCAAATGTTTTAGAATTAATTTTTTAGGAGCCTGTATTTATTTTTTTTATTAAGTAAAAAAATTAAGTGTGTTTATACCACATTTCTATAGATGTTTAAATGTATGTGATTCTCATCTTCCCAGCGGGAAAACTCAAAAGACCTTCCTACTTCAGGCCTTATTAAAGGCCTACTTAAATATTTTTGGATTCAATTACTATTCTTATCTAACTGCTAAATAATACCTCGACTCTTTCGTATAAATAATAACATACACATTCCACATTCCCTTCTATGAGAAGCGAGAAGAGAAGGAGTAACATTTTTTCTTGCTTTTTGCGCAAGCAAAAAACATATTCCATTCTTATGTAACTGCAAAAGAAGCGTGCCAGCGTGTGTAAAAAAGATATGACTGTGGAATGGGGCGAGCGGGCCTTGTACATCCATAAGAAAGAGTACAGAGGCATTCTAAAAGGCTTCCGTACTCCTTCTTTTTCCTGCGGTACTTCTCTATACACAAACGTATGCCAGTGTGTGTGTGAAAACAATTTTAGTAATTTCGTTAAATGTGTTATTTAGACCTGGTTTGAGTAAAAGGTCGTAAATCCAAAAACATTCACAGTATAATTTAGTTTATTGACAATAAACTTTAAGAAGTTTAATTCAATTGTGCGCGAAAATTTATTTTGTTTTTTCAAGTAACTTAACAATTTAATCTTCATTTAGCCTGATCATGATTTATACGGATTTTATATTTTACCAAATCATACAAGTGTGGATGCTTCATGAAGGAATGCTTAATTGGAAGTCAGATTGCTGTGTAAACTGTTTATAAACCATTTTGTTGAGTATAGCTTTTAGGAATTATATAATGAAAAAATTTTATTGTTGCACTTATATCGGGGATGTTTTTATACCCCACCACCAACAAAAAAATATGTTTAACTGAGCAAAAAATTACTAGCTTAAACTATAGGATAAAAAAAGGCAATTGAATTTTATGATTTAAATACATAATAAGAGTGAAACTAAATTTCATCATCTGGGGTACCGATAAAACTTCTTACATATTTTAGCGTTCGGCTCACACACAACTATATTTATTTTTTAATGCTTGTGTAGACGAACACAACCCTTTATACCGTTCGTAACTATTTAAAAGAAAGAGACGAGCATTATATAGTGTTCTGTTCTTCGTTAAAAAAGAAAACAATTGTAGTGATACTGTAGACAAACATTATATTTTAATGTTCTATAATGTTACTTTTTTACATTGACGATGAAATGAACAAACAAACAATTTTAGCAACGACCACTGTTGCCAATTTAGAGATTTTCCCGCTAAATCTAGGTTTTTTCAAATGTCAATCGCGGGTAAAAATATGTATTAGCGGCAAGAGGGAAATCTAGCTATTTTAAAACATCTCTCAGCGGCTCGTTTCCCCTACAAAAACATTTCTCAATACTTAAATTTACAGATTTTATACTTTTTCTTATTAAGATGTTTTGTTTTTCTGGTTCAAAACTACTTGCCTATGTTCACGGTTTTACTTACTTTTGTAGATATAGTTAACTAAGGATTTTGTGACATTTTTTTTAAATTTTCAGTTAGTATTTTGTTAGGGTTTTATGTGACAATTCACAACTTTAAGCTTGCTAAAAAATTTTAAACAAAAGGTAAGGTATTGATCTAAAATGTCTCCATAGATCACAAGCAATATAATTTACTTACTTTTATCCAACCAATTTTATCTAATTGCTTAAAACGGCAAATAATTGCCAAAAATAGCGTTAATGTTATAAACTTTGTTGCGTTTTTATATACGAATTTGTATACCCTCCACCACAACTAGTTTTGATGAGGGTATACTAAGTTTGTCATTCCGTGTGAAACTTTTTTAATATTCATCTAAGAACCCAAAAAATATATATTTTCTAGGTAATTGAGTAATTCTAAGTTGATTTAGCTATGTCCGTTTGTCTATCCGTCTATCGAAATCACGCATACTTTCAAACGACTCAAAAGAAAAGATAAATATGGGTATCAAATTGTTTCTACTTTCCCTAACAAACAATGCTATTTAATAAATTTTGGTCTGTCCCAGTTTTATATGACGAGAAATTACACTGTCAACTTTCGTGCGAATCGGTCCATAACTTACCATTGGCCCCATATAAAGCCTACTCTCGAAAAAAAACTTTTGTACGCGTAAAACAGTAACGCTCTGAATCTGTGTAGTATTATAATAAAATTTGGTCAGTCATAGTTTTAATGGAATATAAATTACTCGTGAAGATCGGCCCATAATTTACCATAGGTCCAATATAAGCCCCACTCCGATAATATTTTAACTGTAGGTGAAGGGAATCAAAGATTCCGCACAGCCCAATTCATTACTTTAATTAATTTTTTTTTGGGAATAAAATAGCTTAAGAAGTTCAGCTTATATCTAGATTTATATAAAAGTTTAAAAAATGTTTAGCGGTTTCTAGAGGTTTTGAAGTCCGATTTGGCGGGAAATGTTAAAAAAAGTTGGCAACAACCACAACACGAATGGCTTGTGTGTGTATTGTGTATATCGCTGTTTTGCTTGTGTAAAATTATTTTGAAAAATGTTTGTTATTTTTTCCAGCCAAAAAGGCGCTAAGACCAACAGAAACGAACGAGCATTAATGAGCTGAACCTAACAGAATGAAGTTTGTGGTTTTTAAATGTTCTCATCTTTTGGTTGAGTTGGATAAGAACAGTATTATTTTTGTGCTCGAAGATGACAAACAGGAAAACTATATTTTTTATGATTTACTACGCAAACACTATTAGCGTTTGTATGTTCATCAAATCTTCTGAACCGAACACTAATAAGCGATATTTAATGTTTATTTTCGAACACTGCTTTTGATAAATCTCTAGCTCTAACAAGAATACCATTATGCCAGGACGCTTACTTCTTATCAACGTTGCCATTTTGGTTACTTTTAGCTAAATTTACAAATTGCTTCTAGTTATCGTAAGCAGTTTGGGATTGAAACCCAGCAAAATCGGTTCAGTAGGATAAGAGCTATGAATCAAAATGTGGAACCACCTCCCTTCAAAATTGATAATTTTGCTACAAAAACTGACAAAAATGGTGGAAAAATGCACGGAATGATATAAGATTTTGCAAAAATTCGTTTTATTGGACTGAAAATCACACTCTAAAACTTCGTGAAGATCGGTCCATAATTTACCCTAGGCCTCATATAAAGCCCACTCTGGTAAATTAATTTCATACGCCTAAACCGTAGCAAATATAGACATTGCGGTAAAATTTCTTCCAACTAGGCTGCATATGGCCAGAAAAAATGTCATGCAATTTTCTAATATACGGTCCATAATTTACCTTAGATCCCATATTAAGCAGCCTTATAAAATTCACTGTAAACGCTAAGAATTTTGAGATGATTGGTCTATAATTGACAATGGGTCCAATAATAATTCCCCTTCTGAAAATCATTTTAATTCGGCTAAAACTGTTACGTATCATGATATGTATTTAACTCAAACTAGTTCAAATTTAAAAAAAAAAACATACAATTTTCTGATGGTTGGTCAATAATTTAATATAGGGGTAAGCCGCAACCAATTTTAACGCTGACTTCAGTTTTTATAAGGATTATTTAATAATAATAAATAAATATCATATAGATATCTCTCCTAAATTATTCGAACTGTCGGTGGAGGGTATCAAAGATTCGGCACAGCCGAATATAGCACTCTTACTTCTTTTTTTATGGTTTTGGCTTTTTTCACAGATAAAAGTAAACTTTTTTAATACATTGTTTTTATTTTTGAGAAAATGTCAAATATCACTAGAGTTGCCAGAAAAAAAAATTGAAAAAAGAGAGTTGCATTGCATTAACAAAAACTGGTAGTTTGTAACTTGTTTATCTCAAAAGCTAGTTACAAACGTGTTTAAAATTTGTATGAATAAACAAGTTTCTCACACTAGTTTGTCATCATAAACAACTCATAGCCTGTTTATGGTGTAGGTGTAAATGTACTATTACTGCTAACTATAATCGCTCTAATTGCTTTACATACAACAAACTTAGGCAGCTGATTTGAAACGTTACTGTTACGCCCGGCTAACTGAGACTTAAAGCTCAGTTAGTAAGAAATAGATTGGTCTTACTTTTTAACGGTAAGGTAAAGTTACTGTTACTCCCGGCTAACTAAAGCGGCCCATACACTTGCAATATTATTGTGTATGATATTCCATTTTGTCCTTTATTATGCAATAAGTTTCATTCATTAAATAAAAAGGTGAACATAACATATAGGAATAACAAAAACAGCATTGTACAATGTTGCCAACACATATCACTTTCTTTTCGTTGTGCAATAAAAATCAAAAGTCTTTTGATTGTTGTCAATATATTATGCGACCTTTGAATATCACTTACACATTGGCGATATAATTGTACAATACGTAAAGTTGAACAATTTTATTGCAAGTGTATGAGCCGTTTAAGCCTTAAGTCTTGAAATAAATGGTAGCGGTAGGCGTTGCCAGATGTGTCATTGTTGTTTTTCCCCTGAAGATATATTATTATTAATGGTGTTTTCTTTTCTACAAAAAATGTCACATTTTATTTAAAAAAATGCAATTTGGTGTTCGTTTCTTAAAAATGCTTTGCTCTCTAAGAGGGCAGCGTGTTTTATTCTAAAAAAATTCACCCTTAAATGGCATAAGGCATTGCACTTTACGCCCCGTTTAAATCGAGAGTGTTGATAATGCCCTGTAAAAAGATGGCTTCTGTTTATATATAGGGTTACCAGACGAAGTTGGAAAAAAATCGCCTCTAATCAGGACAGTAAAATTTTTAAGTTTTAATAGTAATTTTGTCTATTATTTTAAAGTAAAAACAAAAGAAAGCATAACGTTATTAATGGTAGGTTGTCAGTGACATAAAATTTAAATGGATTCGGTGTTAAAAAATTGTTTTTGAAAAAAAACGTCAAATCAAGAAATCGTAAAAACTTGGTGTTAATAATTTCGCAATCTGGCAAAGGTATTTTCTTGTTTACTTATTTTATGAAAAACAAACTAAAGAAATTGGAATTTGGTCATTCATTTTGTTCATTTATTTATTTATTTAATATTAATATATTAACAAATTTGGGTTTATGTGTATTTTTTTATATTTTGAAGAACATCCTTTTTGATTTATGTACATATTTTTTTATATATTGAAGAACAAACTTTTTGTCAGCTGTTAAAAACAGGGCGATCCAATTTTGTGTTTTGTTCTCGTCAAATAAAAAATTGCATTATTACATGTAAGGCAAGACATTTTATAAATGCACCTTTTAAAATGTGGTATTTTTTTTGTAGAAAAGAAAACACCATAACTATAGTCATCAATGAATTGATCAACCCCTTTGGAAAATGGTCTTTCATTTAGAAATCCATTATTCTTGTCGTATTCTTAGATTGAAATTTTACGTGGCTTATTCAATAAGATTAACTGCTGCATTTATCTTTTGTTTCATGGGTTGTGGAAATTTATTAAGCGTCCAGAAGCAGTCGGTTTCATATACCAATCTGTTATTATTTTGCCATTTTGCCAGAATATTTTCATATCCAGATATGGTATTGCATCAGTCACGCCCTTATCCCAACCGAAAATATAGCGATTTGTGTTTTATATAAATAGCATCGCCATTCAAAGTCCAATTATATCGTATCGCATTTTGTTGTTAGTGACTAAAATGTTGCTTCATTTTTGTATTTAATGCTTTTTTTATCTAACTTAAAAAAATTTGTGGTTAAACCATTGTTATTAGCTAACTAATGACTGTAAATTAAGGCCTTAATAAGAAAAATACATTTGGCCCTATTCTTATTGCCCTTCGTTAACTCTTAATGTCTCTTAATGTCGTATTTTAATATTCAAATATTTTAAAATCTTTCTTATTACCTTAAAAATTTAGTTTTAAATCAAAGAAATTCTAAGCTTAAATACAACTAATTACCAAATTAGTTAAATATAAATGTGACAATAGTATTTTCTTCTTTTACTCTACACTTCTCCCTTTATCAATCAATTATTGAAAGACTTCCTTAATGTGTTACATACATACGTAGATTAGAGGTGTTCAAAAAATAAAAGTGAATTCTAAAGTGAATGAATGGGCTAATTTGGTTCCTTTGTATATAAAAACATTTAATGTGAAGTTTGGTGCCGGTTGGAAAAACATAAGTCGAGGCGGAAATTAAATAGTGAATTTTAAAGTTAATTAAGTATTGGGTAATTTTTGCACTGAAATGCATCAAAAGGTTAATTTCATTTTTTTCCTATGAAATAATAATTAACAGATACAGAAAAAAGTTAAGTCGACTTTCATCAAAAAATGAATTTATCCCACGTTATCAATTTCATGAAATTTTTAAAGTTCCAAAAAATTAAATTTGAACCTGTCATTTGGTCTTTGGCGTGGTTCGATTTTGACCCAATTTTCTGAATATAGCCCTTATAGTTTTAAGTAATGACATTAATTCGAACTTAATAAATATAGATGAGTTTTACCCTACCTGAGTGAACCGGGGGATAATATTAAAACTACTTATTTTAATTCTCTAAAATGTTGTAAACAAGACTCTTTAGCAAAAATCTTAATTTTTTCGATTTTGTTGAAGTACATTTCGAAGAACTAAACGCCCTTAAAAAAAAACTTTTTTAATACCTCACATTTTTATTGTTTTTTTTTTAATTAAAATAATTATATTGCAGAAATCAATTAAAAAGATACTAACGGTTTGTGCTCGAATATCTCGGTTAAGTAATAATTGGCACATTAGTGGTTTGGGGCATTATTTATTTTGCTTATACCTTTTCGAAAGCTTATTTGTATCTATATTTCGATTAATTTATCATCTTGAGTAAAACCTTTTACAACATTTCAAATATTAGACAAAAGCTAAAAAAGTGATTCTTTCGCCTTCAAATTTTCAATCGCTTTCCGCCATGACTTTTTTTTAATTCCCTAATCTAATCCCGCGAAGCTCTTCGCTTGTCAGCAGGAAAGAAACCGGAGTCTCTGGCTGGAATCGATCCAGCTCACTTTATCTTTATCCAATAGGATCCAAACTTCATATTCAATGTTTCTATATAAAAAGGAACAAAATTATTCTATTTACACAGGAAAAAATATCTCCAAAAAATTTTTACAACGCCGTTTGTTAAAAATAAAATTTTAATTCAACAAACTTTTTATTTGATTCAATTAAAGTATTGATCAAAATTACACTTTGCAAAATATCACTCAATAAAACATATTTTATAATGAAATAATTAAATATTTCTACACATTCAATAAAAAAAAGTATTTGAATCAAAGTAAAAGTAGAATTTATAATACTTTTGTCTTTTTTTGGTTCATAAATTCTAAAATTTTGTTCAAAAACTTTTTTTATTAACTCAAAAAACTTGTTTTTTGACAAAAAATTCAATAACTATACCTACAAATTTTTTTTTATTAATACCACAAAAATGGTCCTCGCAGAAAATTCCAAAATTTTTAAATCAAATTGAAGTTTTCGTATTCAAATATGAAAATTATATTTTTCTGCGTATTAAGAACTCACTTTGAAAAATGGCCATACAACATTAAACTCCTCTAATGTGCGTTTATACATAGTAATAAAATCCTTGCACAATTACTGTCCCCTAAGGTGAAAAGTTTCTTAAAGCCTATTAACATTTAACTACACATATTCACTGTACGAACAAGCAAATTTACATACTAAGTACTTTTTCAAACAATAAAATTTTGTCTCTGCATTAACATAAATACTATTCAATAAACGCGTTTGACCGTATTTAGGATGTAATCCTCTTTATTATTTGTAAGACTTGACTGACAAAATGAATAATTGTCTTAAAGTATCAAATGTTTGTTTCACACCGATGTTTGTATCGGGTCTTAACTAAGCTAAACACATGCACAAACAAACATACAAATGAACGGTTGATTGATACATTAACAAGACTGTCTCTAATTCCTTCTGTCATCATATCGAGAGCGTATAGTTAATTAAATGTTGTGTAGTATACAGCAAATAATTTGCTGGCAAAAATTGATACTAAAATATATCAAATAGTCACAGGTATTGATATGGCCTTATATTTGTGTAAAGCGGCGGTTTTTAACCAAACCATTGGAAAAACAATTTTTTTCCGGACCTCGAACGCATGAGCAATACTTATCAAAATAATGATAACTTTTCGAATAAAATTGTTAAAATAGATTTACAAAAATTGGCATAATATTTATTATTAGGGCAATCAAAAAAAAGCACTAAAAATAAGCTGTTTAAATTAAAAATAAGCAATTTAAATGTATTTGGGGGATTCACAAGGTGTCATAAAGTCATATGTCTTAAAATAATAACATGAAAAAATACGACTGTTGTGAACAACCTCTCATAACTCAGTGTGCTATTTTGAATTTAAATCAGCTGATTTAAAACAAATAAAAAAAAATCAATATTTACCTAACACCAAAATATTTTTTAATTCTAATCCATAAATTATTTAACTAAATTAGATCTTATCTGACTATTTTCCATTTTTTAGACGCAAATCATAAATAAATTTTATTTTGTTTGTTTACCAAACATCAGAGTTCTAAGCCGATATAATTTGATGCCGCAAGTGTTTTGTTGCAAAAATTGCTAGCCGCAGGTTAAATTCGGATATTAGCCGATTAAAACTATACCATCAACGGCGACGGCTACAAAAACTAATGCGGCTCGGCTCAGCCTCTCCGCGAAGGTCTCTTCTGATTAATTACGACAGCACAATAAACAGAGCAAGCAAAGTTTTATTAATTTAAGACACATTTTGTTTACAAAGCAACAACAATATTTTTAAACCATTGTAAAATGTTAGAACATTATGACAATATAACATGATAGCACACCTTGTTAATACTCCAATTGTTTATAAATATTATATTTTACAGTAAAATATAAATTGATGCGTTAAATTTTCTAAACTTTGTCTATTTGGAGTCAGCACATTCATGTAAAAGAAAATATTCTTTCTACTGCTACAGATGTTAAGGGAGCATTTATAAAATTGAATATTTGCTCTAAAGTATATTTTGTACGATTGGACTCACAATTCCGCTTGCCTCCCAAAATATCACCAATATCTTTTAGTACCGAAAATCCTTAATTTTTTTATAAAACTGATTTAAAAACTTAAACACATAAAAAATATATACAACAATATAAAAAGTACGTTACAGTACTGCTAAGACAGAGTAACATAAAAGTCAAGTGAGAAAGTATAGTCGGTCAAGCTCAACCCCACAGTATTTAAGAACAAATTTTCGAGAGTGTCTGGCTATATGATTTAAATTTCATTAAAATCGGTTTAAAAGTTTCTGATAGGCAGAAATTACCCCCTATCTCCCCTCGTGGTCCTATTTTTTAAAAAATGCATACCTTATGTGTCCATATAAATATGGATCGGTCTACATATGTTTCAAATTTCATTAAAATTGGTTTGATAGTGGGCACAAAGGTCCTATTCTGGAAAGCAGTTTGTGTTTGTATTCAAATATTCTGATTTATTAGACTCCTTTTTTGTGGGTTTTTTAACCAGAGTTGTTACAGCACAAAAAGGGTTAACATTTAATTTATCAGTATTTTTTTTTTATAAAAAAATGAAAAATTATCTAAAAATGGCAAAATAAGTAAAAGCTGATATTGCAAAAATAACTAAAAAAAGCCGATATTGCCAAAATAAGCAAAAAAGGCTTTAACATATAAAGCTCTTTTTTCTTGTTTTTTTTATGATCGGAATTTGTTTTTAATCAAAAATATTTTATCTTGTAAACCAAAACATAAGCAGTTGCTTTTTATTTGGTTGGAGTATTTATTAAATTTATGTTATGAAAACTTTCGAGTTTTGACAAAAATTGGACCTCCCATATATCCTTAAAAAAAGTGCTATTACAGAAAGGGTTGACAACCTTTTTAAAATATTGTTTTATTTGTATACAAAATTTGATTGTAATCGTTGCAAGGATCATAACCTTTTTTAATATATCGTCAGCTCAGAATTGGTTTGGCGCATATGCCAAAAAGTCGGAGTGAAGAAAAACGACAAAGAAGATTTACATGAAGATTTCTTAAAATGTAACCGATAGAATTTTTTTTTATTTTTACCACTGCTTCCGGCAGATGTTTTGAAGCAAAATGTAAATTTTGGCGCACTTTCATGTCTAAAAAAAATTAAAAAATGACTTTTTGTGCATACGTATACTTATTGCTGTGTATTGAGTAACTTGTAGTTGAGATGAATTTTTTTATTTTTATTATATTATACATATATTTTTTTATTTGATTTTATTTTACAAAAACAGAAAAAACAGTTCTACTGTTATGAAAAGGTACATAAAAAGCCACAAAGTGAACAACTTAAATAATGCAAAAGTAAAATAGAATCAAGAAAAAACACTTAAAATTTAAAACTAAATATTAAGTAAATTTTTATAATAAGTTTTATCAACACGTGGAAGAAATATAAGCAATAACAATTCTTTGATAAAAACGCTCATCTTCGGCCAGTTTCAAATGAGTCCAATCAGCACACATGCGACGCAAGCGATGGTCGATTGGCTTTAGTTCTTGCAGGAGCTGTATTTTATAGGTAAGTAAGCGAAGATTCTTACGTAAAATTTTCCACGTAGTCGTATGACAAAGGCCAACAAGATGAGAGCGAAGACAAATTGACATTTTCGCGTCTTCTTCAATACTTCGCGGTACACAATATTCTCTCAGCAATATTCTCTTCGGTACGCACATTTCTTTGTCTTGTTGATAGTTTTGGATAGAGAAGAGTAAAATGAATGCCAAGACGATCCATAACAACACGAATTTCTTGCTCACTACGTCGATTATGTTAACCGTAAAATGGACGAAGTTCCACAATTTGATCTAGGGCTAAACGATTCATATTGACTTGTCAAACATTACTGAACAGAAATGTCAACAGAGTTCGACATTCTCCGCCGTCAAACATGCAGCCAAAAAATACCCGATATATAAGGTGCGATCCCGTCCTCTTTGGGTAAAGTTCGGTAAAATGAGAGTAAACAAAAAATTCTCTCACTAATAGAAAAAAATGTACAAAGCTACGGGAACAATAAATACCAAATTTCTAGCCCAGAACAAAACTTTACTATGAAAACGTTCAAATAGATACATAAATGACACATTAGCATGTATAAAAGCAAAATTCAAACATGTATGTACTTACATTTTTTAACATTTTCTATTGTTAATATTATAATGAAAATATTTTATTTTAATTCTTTTGGTTATACTTGCGGTGCTAGTCTTCCCCCTCAAAAAATATTCATCTGATTCAAGAAAAACAAGTATGCATTATCTTTTACCATTTTCCCTTTGTTTTTATGAGCTCAATTAAAAAAGAATTTATCAATTTGTTTAATGAATGGTCTGTCAGTTTGCCTGTCGAAAGGTTGCTTTGTATGGTGGCTTAAATGTCACTAGCACAGAAAACGATTGGAGCAGAAAGAGAGGGAGAAAAAAAACTAAATCAGCTGTCAAAAAACCTAATTGTATGATGGTGTCAGTAACCCTGCCTTTACACATGCAAGTAGTGGCATGCCACTGTTGTATACATATTATCAAAGAAAAATTGTTCGAAAGAGTCGAATCTCATGCCATTGGCTTTTGTGTTTACACATGCCACTGCGAGTTCATTTTCAAAATGTCGTTGAAGCGTCAACTTAAGATAATTTGTTGACTTCTCAAATTAAAAAAAAAGTACCAAAAAACTAAATAGAGTTACCGAGTTAATCATATAGGCACATTTTTCGGGAAATGTTTTACATTTATTTATATAAGCATTATTTTAACATTATTAATGCTCTATAATTAACAAACTTGCTTTTATTAATGCGCGTTTCAAAAAATTAATCATAATAATAAACGTATCATGTTAAAACTTTAATAACAATTTGACAATAATCCAGTTAATTTGCATTAAATTTTGAACAGGGTAACATTGTTCATCGTTTTGTCATTTAGTGGCAAGCAAGTGCCAAATTTCCACTCGCATGCAATTTTTGCTGCCACTGATGCTGCCATTGCGAAAAATTTGAGTGTATTAGTAAAAAAACGTGAGTGTATTGAGTTTTTCGAACTGGCAGTGGCATGTGTAAATGCTAGGTAAGTCATCGTCTAGACTTGCAATTCTTGAGTTTATTGGTCAGAGCGGTGAGAAGATTGAGGAGGGGTACTCAGTTTCATGTACTATCCCAGCAAAAACTTGGTAATGACTTGCAATTGCTGAACAACTTACTTTTCAATGCCTACTTCATACCATCTGCATTACATAGAAGTAGTTTAGTAATGGCTGACATATAATCTGATAAAAACGTACTTGTTTATGAGTTGATTAACGAAATTTATAATTAATTCATTATAAAATGCATCTAAGGTTTAATTTATTCAAAACCAAAAATACAAACTGGTTTTATTTGTACTAAATGAAGAATAATTTGTAATAAATTTGAATATGAAAAATTTAAATACCTAATTGATTTTGATATATATTTTAATATTAAGAAATTGGTATTGTGGTCTCAACCAAACGATATCGTCTAGGTGATATAAATTATAGCATATGATATCGATATTGTATCATAAACTTAATGACTTATTTAACTCCCTATTTGTAAGCGAATGTGGTAATGAGTTATTTAACTCCCTATTTGTAAGCGAGGTTGGTAAGTACTTGTCTCCAATGACATCACCGTGTTAAAATAAGAAGAAAAAATGCCAAAGTAAAAGTACTGAAGAGTAGTTATATTAGCTTTTTAACGCATTACTTTGCAATGTAAGTTTTTGCTGGGATGCAATTCTGTTTTGTTTTTTAATTCTCACACTTTTTAAATTGAAGTTGGCTGCAGGTGGATTTGATTTTATATATAAAATATAAAAAGAAGAAGGGGAAAGACGAGATGAAAATACAAAAGCTGCAAAACTAGAATTTTATATTCTGGATACTAATGCAATTTCAAAGCAGAATTTTAAAAAATTCCAGCAACAAAAATTGCAAGTCTGGACGATGACTAAGAAATTCGTATACTTTTTTGTTACATTTTCACAAATAAAAATTTTGCTTTGCTTTGACAGAGTTTCGATTCTAGTCAATCTTCTATGGTGACTACCTTGTGTAAATAAGTATTTTACAATTGAAGCACAGCCGCGAATAACGTCGTAAAAGCCACTTTTTGTAAAAACACTTTTTTTTTTGCAGATAACCGTTAATCTTACTCTGTTACACTGTTTAAACCTTAAATCCTTAAAATTATGCACCTTAGTGGAAGAACGTCGTAGGTTACTAACAAAATAATACAAAGTAAATGGTTTTGATACGTGGCATAACGTTTTAAATGACATCGCGGATTGTGGATATGAAACGTTTTTCCACTAAAAAAAGTTATAAACTGTAAATTTGCATGTAATTTAAATTTTAAATTTCTTAATTTTTTGCTCTCCTGAAAAATAATTATTTTGTTACTTAAAACGTTATTCGCGGCTGTGCTTCAATTATGTATTACACAATGTGGTAATTTATCATTATGTTTTTGATAGTAAACCTGTTGCCAAGTAATTTAAATGTTTGCCTAAAAATATAGTTTAATTAATTTTGTAAAGTTTTTTGATTTTAATTGATTTTCGGACATTTTTTAAATAATTACAGGGTTTATATGAATACAATTAATTAGGCATTTAATTAGCATTATTAATTAAAACTATTAAATACATTTAATTGCAAATATTCTGAAGATTTTGGAAAAATTTTTATTATTTTACTGCTTGTATTTACATATGATATTTACATATAATTTTCTGAATCGTTCGTTTTGGGATTTTTCATAGCTGGAACTCTTACATTTTAATTAAGCTATCTATCCCTTTTGTAATTATATTTTAACTTTAACATATTTAAATTTTTATATACATACATTCATTTATTAATTTATTTACAATTGTTAGTAGACATTTTTAACCGATTATGGCCTTTAAAGGCTAGGTTACAGGTAATGTAAAAATAAATAAAAAAATGTATTTTGAGAAATTTATTTCTTTAACTTTAATAAATCGTTCTTTATAGTTTGAGTTAAGATGAAATTAAATATATAAATTAATTTTTTAATTAGGCTTAAGTTCATTAAATTTAATTTTCATTAAATTATTTTTATGAAGAAAGGAATTTTACAACATGAAAATTAATTAAAATTCCTATTGATAATCTTTCATTCTTGACCGTGGCCGGGGCTCGAACCCAGGCCGGCAGGTTACCATGACATGTTTCGATCGCAACCACTCAATCTCCTCAGATGGATTTGCCGTTTTACACTCGCAGCCATCGACGACTGCTGACGTCAATAGTCAAACATCAATCCTTAAACCAAATTGTATTTTAACCTTTGGTAGATCGAAGTTTGCTTTTTTGAATGATTATCCATTTTAATTGATTTTACATGTTTTTTCTTTACTTCTGTTTTTTCGTACTTTTTGTCAAGAATTCTTCTTGAAGTCCAAAGTACATTTTCCTGTTTTTTCTTTTTGCCTTTCCTTTTATTGTTGACCTTTTTCAGCACAACTTGAAGGACAAATGAACACATAGAGCTCGTGCCCTAGCTTTAACAATAATTAGTATTGTGGTTATTTTTTTGAACTATTTATGGTTTTTAATCCAAATTTTTAATATTTTTAATTATTAAATTAAAAATTAAATTTAATGAACTTAAGCCTAATTAAAAATATTAAAAATTTGGATTAAAAACCATAAATAGTTCAACAAAATAACCACAATACTTGTTATATAAATTAATAATATAAAGAATTAAAGTTATCAATTGTCCTGAAAATGCTTGATTGCGCTGTGCTACAAAAGAAATAAGCAGGTGTTCTTATGTTTCAATTCTGTATTGTTGGAGTCCACAGATTTCGGAAATACTAAAATTATGTTTCGATCACTTCGTTCAATCCAATTTTGTGATAACGGTATTATTAAAGTTATAAATTCATAAATTTGTCATTTTTAAACAGATATTTTCCTAAATTAAAAAAGCGTGGTTTTAATTTTTTCAAAGTAAATTTTTTATTTAAAATTGGTTGGGAAATACATAGCTGCGTTATGATCGTTGAAGTAAAAACATACTCTACTTGTTTAGCAGGGAGACAATTAGAACCAGTGAGGCCAGGAGAAATTTCAAAAAATTCCTACGTGTCTAAGAAAAAATCCCTTTTTTCCATACAACCATAAAATTTTTCCCTACACTTTTCCCTACGTTAAAAATTTATTGTTTTTAGCAACAGGCAAACAAATAAGTACCTATTTTATTAATATTTTGTAAATATTGTAATAAAAGCCAAAATAAATATGTATATGTCATACACGCACATATAAAAATTCAATTTCAAAAATAACAATGTGTGACAAATTAAATTTTTTTTCTTTTTGGCGGAAACACCTCTATATATCCTTTAATTTAAAGACGAAACATTGTCAAACTTCGTATTTGATTTTTTATTTCCTCGTGTTTTGTCCTTTTTGAAGACCTTAATCTTTTTCAAGAATACTTATTTTTAATAACTTTTAGTAAACTTGGTACCAAATAAAAGGGAAGGCTCTGCAAAATTTTAAAAAAATATTTTCTTCAGTTCCCCTGAACTAAAATATAAAAAAAAAACATTTCTTTTTAAAATATATCCTTCCTTATTCTTAAAAGTGTAGTGTTGGAAGTTATTTTTAGTAAGAGTGTATAGATTTGGTTTTTATGATTTCCCTATAGCCCAATATATTTTAATACAGCTGTAGGGGTTCAGCTTAAAGATTAGGCGTCTTGCGACAGCCAAATTAGAGACTAACATAATTTAACTAGGCAACAAGTGCCACTTTATGTTTTCAGTATTAAAGTCTAATTTATTTGTGGGCTACTGCCCTTTTTATACTAATTTTACAATATTGCCTACTTATTCTAACTTTTAGTATTAATTCTTATAATCTATACCTCTCTTTCAGTACCATGGAATTATCATGGTTTTTCCTTATGCACAATGCTATGACCAATCAGAATGCATGAGTAAGGAATGTACTCATTTTCGTTAGACAATCCAAATTCATGTCACTGATATTCTGATTGATCTGCTTTACCATTATATTGACTCATGTTCGAACACATTGAGTCATTTGGGTAAATGCCGTTATTTGATCTTTTATGTATGGCATTTACGCTACAGTAATTGGGGTGGCATGTGTGCATTTTAGATTGGTGATTGGGTAAGCAGTGGACGCTTATAAGGTACACTACAAAAGTTTTCATTTGGCATTATTTGAAAATATAAAATTAAATTGTTGTATTTCCCTTAGTTATGAAGGTGTGTTTTTCTACAAATTAATTTCTGTGTAAAAATTTCATTAATTAAATATTCGTTTTTAATATTCGCATTTATTTAAGCGAATGTGAGTGCAAATGCAAATAGCAAAAAAAAAAAACAAAAAAAAAATAGAATAGTTCGAAAATATTCGTCGCCTCCAAATTATGTATTAGGTTGCGAATAATATTTGAGTATGTTATTTTGGCAATTGTTGCAGATTGCCAGGCTGTAAGGACTCATAGTACATGGTTTCTTTTAAAAAATACTACATTTGTACCTTGGAGCTATTGTATATGAAAAATTTTAATTTTTAAATGGAAATTAGACGAATATTTACGAATTCTTAGACAATACCCAGTAAAAAATTCGCCTACAAAATAATGTGTTGAGAAATCAGAAAAACATAAGAGCACTACTTTACAATTCTACTGAAAGAACCAATGCATTTTACAAGGGATGTCCCAAAATGAACGCATTCAAAATCAAGTCATTATTTTTTTCTTTAATACATCCAGAAAAAAGTAGTTATAGAAGTTGTTATAGATGTTGATGTAGTTATAGAAGAAAGCTACTAAATAATGAGTTAAAGAAGCTATTCATTTTGAAGAAGTAAGCGAAATTTTTACTGGGTATATTGAAAATGAAATAATATTTTGAAAATTCCCAACATTTGCCTTAAAATAAAACATCTGTCCTTTTTTCCCTACGCTTGAAATTTTCCGAAAAAATCCCTACAAAAAGGGAAAATTCACTAATGATGTTGGGTAAGAAATTCAACGACTACTACAGAAATTGTCATGACGAGGAGGCAGAGGAAACTGTGTTTGATTTTCTGTGTCAGTGTCCTGAAATTCGAGACATTGCGGCAAGATACCTGGAAAAGCCAATGTTTGTCACTTTGGATGATCTATCTTAAGAAGGACTAAGGTTGTTTATTCTTTTCATTAGGAATATTTTGGGACTCACAAGGTAGTCATTAAGTTGTAAAGTCATATGTCTTAAAATAATTGCAAGAAATATATATGACTGCTGTGGACAATTTTTGTTTTGTTGCAAACACAACAATATATTTTTTAAGCAATGGTAAAATTTTATTTAGGACATTATGACGATATGACTTGATAGCACACCTTGTGAATCCCCCAAATATTTTTTTGTTTTGGGATTTTTTCGTCCATTTTGGTATTTTAATAGCAGTGCTAGCAACTTTAAATCAAATTTCCGATTTGATTATAAAAATAACTCTGTCATCGCTTCGAACGAATTACGAATTACGCAGTACGCTTTCACTTTCGTATCGGAAATTGCGTTCGAAAAATTTTACTTTTCGAATCGAAATACGCGGTAGCCCCCCTGATTGTTCCGTTCAGTTTTGTGTGCAGTGCAATTGTGTTGTTAATAAACCAAAAAGTTCCCTTACATGAAATCTTATCTTATTAAAGATGCAAAAGAACAAGTTCGAACGTTAACCCAAATAAAAAATGAATACAACATATATTTTATTAAAAGCAAAACCGATGAATATATTGACACAGTATCTCCATATGAACTAATATTATCGACGTATGCGCTTGTAACATCGACTAACTGCTCGTCTGACACTCGATGATCATTTTAGTTTGAAAACTAGAAAGACACACGATTATACTTTGTAATTAGAGTTTTTTTCCCGGACTTTTTCGATTCCCGGGAAAGCGGGAAACTTTTTTAAATTTCCCGGGATCCCGGGATCCCGCTCCATATAAATAATACAAAGTAAATTTTGTTATTAATTAATGAAAAAAACTTTATAATTGAAGATTGAAATAGGAACTTGAATTATTATTACCTCACGCCTTTATTCCCTATTATTATGCTTTTATTCAGTATTATTATGCGCTGGATACAAGATAACATAAACATAACAATTTAATTCATAAAGCAATAATAAAAACAAAATAAAAATTAAGATACTCAAGATATGAAATCAAAAAGTTAATTAATAAAATAGATAAAATACTTTAAAGAAATATATAACATTTTTTAACGACTTAGGAAATAACTTTCTGACACACTCAAAGCGCTTTGTAAGTCGTCAAAAAGTATATTCTTGATTTTATTTACTAATTATCATGTTTCCGAAAAATTTCGTTCATTTTTTACCGAGGTTGGACAAATAGTTAAAAGTGCACCGTTGTAGCATGCTTCGGATTCACAATCAGAAGCAATTTTTTCTTTTTTATAAACAACGTCTATATCAGTCAAATGTATGTCAAGATTTATGCAAAAAAGCATCAACCGGATTGCTTCTCACAAACCTTTTCATTTCAATAGGTCCATTTGTTATCTTTAGGACAATGTGTTTTTCAAGTTGTATGTTGTAGTATCTTACACGAGTTTCCAAAATGTTATTTTATTTCGGTTTCCCCGCACTTCACGGGTATATAAACCAACACAAATTGAAATTGAAAATTTGTGTTTATCACCTAATAAACATATCGCTCCTTCATTGCATTATAGTCATATCTCCTTCATACCTTCTCGTATTATATCTCAAACTGAAGCGAAGTTATAGCAAAATATATCTTTAAATCGGAACATTTTTAAAACTTTAGTCGCATTTTGCCAAGATCGTTTGTTTTTGTAGATATGACTATGTTGCAATAAAGGTGCGATATGTTTAGGTATCTCCTATTTTTAAGACTTGTTCATGTACAATGAAACTTTACTGCCTGCATCTTATTTTGAATTAATGTACTTTATTAACTCTTCACTTCACTAAATGTAATAATTATCAACTGTTGAACTGCCCATTCTGCTTTTGGTAGATTTATTGCATCAGGAGACATTGATTTTAATACATGTACTCACTTCTTGTAATTGATCTAATCCACAACCCATCCACAGATGCTAATTTTTAGAGAATAGAAAACTAAATTTCAAAGTATAAACAGCTATTTTCTGAAATTATGAGGAATTTTTTATTTCCCGGGATCCCGCAAGAAAAATCCCGGGAAAACGGGAAATAAAATAATTGAAATTCCCGGGAATTCCCAGGACGGGAAATCCCGGGAAAAAACCCTATTTGTAATACACATTTGTTCAAATAAAACTAATTTAAATCAAGTGCGATAAAAACAGAACTTATATCAATACTATTTTGTGTGGGAAGTGCTGAAATGGAGTCGAATTTGGGAATTTAAAAATTAAAATTTGTAAACAAGTTCGCTTTGACATATTTGTTTCTTATAAATCGTCTATTGAAAAATATTTTTGTAGCAATGACAACTGAAGCCAAAAACCTTAAATGCTTTATGTAGACTTCCCTCCTAATGTGTAGCGGTTTTTGGAAATACAAATCCTAAATGGTTAGGAATGAGTAAAAACGGGTAAAATCGATAACCTTACATCTTGTAATCTAACAGAGGTAAAAGTTAAATTTAAAAAAAACTTCATTATGAATTAGAATACAAAATTTACATTTAGGGGGCCACAAATGGCAAAAATATAATTTTTGTACTTTTTTGTAGCTCATTTATCTTCTAGAGCAAGGTACATTAACACAAGGCAGACTCATTTGGGAGTGTAGACGTGCTTCTCTATAAATATACCCAACTTTTCAAATTGTCTTCACATAGAACAAAAACAACTTAACGCACACATATAAAAATTTTGGCTCATATGCTGGGTACACACTATGCAATGCATTAACGCAATCTAGCAAATTAAATTCATTTTCATTCATTCCAGATTGCATCAACATCAAAACGCTTTGATATTTTGAGGTTGCATTGAAATATATTGCATGTAGATTGCACTGTCTGTGCCCAGCATTACACACGAATTTGACAATTGGGATTTATGTGTGTCTACCTTGTATAAAAATATACGTTGTTCTAGAGTAATAAAGATAGAAATAAAATTTTAATTGTATTCTCCTCTCCATAAGAAGCCCTCAAACACATTTTGGTATTCTCCTATCCTTAAGAAGCTCTCAAACACATTTTAGTACTTTTTAAAAATTTAAATACATAAATCTTTTGTTACTTTTTTTAGACAGCTATTTTTATTTGTATAATTAATATCCCTGAGGGAAATTTGTGTCAATTGTTGCAACAGAACTAGTCCTGGGATATGTGAAAATAGAATGAGAATATAAAGAAAGAAAAACTAATCACTTAACTGATATATAAAGTAACAACAAAAAGGTATTTCAATATGTATAATTTATTTAAGTACATATTAATTTATGAAACTTTTTGAATCAGATTTTTAAGCTTCGTTCACAATAGGCAGCAGCATTTCCACTGGTGTTTATAATAGAGCAACAATTTTTTTTCACGACCACACACATTTTAAATAAAGCAACCGTTTGCAAATTTTGCCCAGAACAATATACATAATTTATTTATTATTATTTGTTAGAACATTTTGTTAAAAATTTCATTCAAAACTAAATAAAATCATAATAAACGTCATAAGCAATTTCATACAAATTGTAGAAGTTGACTCAAATTTTTAAAAAAACTTTAGTTAGATTTTTGTTTGAAAAATGAAAGGAAAATAAATGAAATACTTTGGGATGAAATAAGATAGAAGAAAAAACGAAATTGTTGCATTCATTGTGAACAAAGGGATTTCCTATTTATTTATAAGGCCTGTTTTTGTAACAGGCTCAGTGTTCACCGGTGGTGTGGTACTTTTTTTAGGGAATTTTGTTGGAAGTAAGGACTAGAACTATAGTATAAAGTATCTAACACTAAACACGTTCATTGAGATTAGAAGTATGTATGACTGGTCAAATGGTAGCTGATAGGTGTCAACTAACCCCCTTCAATGACAACCGCTGTAAAAGTGAAAAGTCCCATTCATTAGAATATTAGAACAAGGACCGCTCTCTACCACCAAAGAACCTATCACGGGACTACTTCAGTGTCAGTTCGTTTCCTCTAGGGATATGTCCAACATTTAAGCGAGATATCAAATACCATATTCTTAATTATACGGCACCATGTAACCCATATATTTAGTATATAGTACGATACTTTTGAGCTCTCAATGCTTACTTGGCCAACCCCTGTAAGTTCATGTTCAAAATTTTAGAGAGGAATACCAAATTTTAGCCTTTTACTTCAAAAAATAAAGATTTTATGGATTTTTGGCCAGAATTGACCAACGTGCATGCCATCGTACAAATGTTCACAGATTTTCTTTTTGCTTTAGCGTGCTTAGTTTTTTCGGTTAACGGATTTTAAAAATGTTACATATATAAAATAGAAAAGCCTGTTTTTTTACCCATCGTGCAAGGGATTACAAATTTCTTTTGTTTTGTTATTAGCTTACGAGTTATTAAGTTTAAAGTTTTTTTTTTACTATTTTCCATTAAAGAGACAGTTTTTAACGCATTGTGCAAGTGATTACGGATTTCCTTTGCTTTTCCTCTAGCGTGCTTACTTTTCAAGTAAATTACATTTTAATTATTTTTACACGTTGTCCCATAGAAAATGCCGTTTTTGACCCGTAGTGCAAATGATTTCCTTTTTAAAACCTTTTCTTTAGCTTCACTTCGGAAAATCAAATCTTGTAACGTTAATTTAACCTAGGGGCGGCAAAATTTTTTTTTTAGTAAAATGCTTTTTGACAGCCTTTTACTCAAAGCAAATGGATGAAACTTTGCAGGCATACATATTCCCAATAACAATACACGAATTCATGGGCGTAGCCAGGATAAAATCAAGGGGGGGCCACAATTTTTTTAAATGCTTTTTATTAGCTTCACTTCGGAAAATCAAATCTTGTAACGTTAATTTAACCGCCTTTTACTAAATGCAGATGGATGAAACTTTCCAGACATACATATTCCCGATGACAATACATGAATACATGGGCGTAGCCAGGATAAAATCTAGGGGGGGGGACAAAATTTTTTTTTTGATAAAATGCTTTTTTGACTGCCTTCTACTCAATGCAAATGCATACAACTTTGCAGGCATTCATACTCCCGATGGTAATACACGAATACATGGGCGTAGCAAGGATAAAATCTAGGGGGGGGGGCAAAAAAATTTTTTTTTGATAAAATGCTTTTTTGACTGCCTTCTACTCAATGCAAATGGATGAAACTTTGCAGGCATACATATTTCCGATGACAATACACGAATACATGAGCGTAGCTAGGATTAAATCTAGGGGGGCAGAATTTTTTTTTTTGTGAAATGCTTTTCTTTACATTCACTTCGCAGCATCAAATCTTGCATCCATTTGCGTTAAGTAAAAGGCGGCTAAAAAAAGCATTTTACAAAAAAAATTCTGCCCCCCGTAGATTTTATCCTGGCTAAAAAAAAATTTTCTAATGAATTCCTTACTTACTGCAGTTTTTACCCCTAAATATTAAAAATATTTTCATTTAAATTTAAAACTATTTTCGTAAATATAAATGTAAATGTAAATTGTAATGTATTAATTAAAGCTATTCGTTACTAAGAAGTAAAAAATAAAAAAAAAAAAAATTTTAAGAAACGCTTTTCTTTACCTTAATATATTGATCAGTTGTGAACACAGAATAAATATGAATACCAAAAAAATCGACTAAAAGTCAAAAAATAACAACATTTCAAACAACATAAACTTTTAAATCAAAATGGAAAACAACTCACACATCCCTTAAAGAAAAGCGTGGGGCGCCCATACCAACCTAAACTTAAAAAAAACATGACTGCCGTGAGTACATTTTAATATTTCAGACCGAAAGAAATACAACCAATCATGTTTAAAGCTACCAATTTTCAATAATTGAGCATTTTGTTTCATAACAACGCGCCCCACGCTTTTCTTTAAGGGATGTGTGAGTTGTTTTCCATTTTGATTTAAAAGTTTATGTTGTTTGAAATGTTGTTATTTTTTGACTTTTAGTCGATTTTTTTGGTATTCATATTTATTCTGTGTTCAAAACTGATCAATATATTAAGGTAAAGAAAAGCGCTTCTTAAAATTTTTTTTTTTTTCCTCTGAAAAAACACAAAGATTTTTTTGTCTTTGTCTTAAGGTGGTTAGTTTTCCTAATAATTGAGTTAACATTTGTTTGACCCTTTGTGTTTCTATAAAATTCTTAAATTATTTTATATTTTTCCTTTTAAAAATTTATTTACTTTGCCTGCAATAATAGTTGAGCTCCAACTAACTAGGTAGATGTAAAATTCTACGAAAAATCTTCCAAGAATTTTTTCCTTCTAAAATGTTCACCCTTTTAATAACAAAACTGATTTGAAATTTTATCTAATTTGCAATTAAACAGGACTTTAGTGAAATGTGAATTCAACTAGTATTTTTTCAAAATACCTAACAGTCTTTTAAGTCTAATTTAAATACAATTAAAAAAAAACCGGTCAGACCCTGAACCTTTTCAAATACCAAATTTATCAAATTTTTCCACTTTGTCTCTTAAAAATAAATTTAAAAATTTCATAATGGCCACTTAATTATAATTATTATTATCCAGTTGACTTGTATGTGCCAACCAACCCCCGTGACAAAACAAACAAAATATCAAAAAATTATCCTTATTTAAAATATCTTATCTAGCAAATTAAGTAAAATCCGCTATTTAATTGTCCTTTTAAAATTTTCTAAGCCACACACTTTTACTTGTTTTTTTCAAGAAAAAAATTTATGTCAAACAAAAAAAAAAAAAAAAAAAAAATACAAGAATTAATAGAAGAAGAAAAACACATAATAACCAGTACATTTTTTTCGTTCTTTTATTCTCTTAATGACACGGCCTCAGGTCATACAATACCATCCAACAACAGCCACCACCAAACTTGACCAAGTCTACTGTGAATACGTAGACTGATTTAAGCCAAATATTAAATAATCACAACAATAAAAGAAACAGCTGAAAACTGAAAACAGCCTGTTGATTCGAAAGGAGGTCAAAACGCATGACAAAAACGAACAAAAATATATATCAAAAATAAATAAAAAGAAGAATAAGAAGAAGGATGGTGAAATAAATTCAACAAGAGGAGCACCGAGGCGAAAAATCAAAAGTGTAAATAGTTCCAGTGAGAGCATTTAATCAAGAGGAGAGGCAAAAGCATTAAAGAGCATAAAGTATGTTATGAAAAACAGACAAAAAAAAAAACCAAATCCGACAAGAATTGTTGCTTTCACTGTAAATACAAAAATAAAAACAAAACAAAAATAAAGGAATTGTGTCATAAAAATAGGCAACAGTTAAGAAATGGCCCTGAAAAAAGTACAAAATAACTGAAAAAGTACCTATTCTCAGAAACCCCGCATTAAGTATTGTCAATATCTATTAACCCCCCCCCCCCTAGGTGATGTACGGGACATCTTAAGGATATTTCAGTTTTGGTTTTATATCCTCCTGTGTAAGTCAAGTTTAGTCAATACTCAAAAATTGACCCAAAATCAAAAAATGAAAGATCACAGGACATATTCATGATCTTGGCAGGCTAGCGATTATTTTTAGTTCCACGGAAGACAGTGCAGGCATTGGACTGACTATTGGTTGAGGCCTCCGTTAGTTTTCATCTTGCTGGAAACGCTTCCTGTCTTTCAGGATGATTGTCTTTGCGGAATTACTTTTCTGATAATTGGCACTTTCCAAGGTCGAGCTTCCGTACAGTTTGACGTAAAGGGTGCACCGTATAGATGCTTTTTTAATAATGGGATACTTTAAGGGATCACATGGTAGGTGTGGTTTAAGCCCAAAGTCTCGGAATGAGATATCCTGACAATCCCACTAAAGGACTTTACCTAAGTGCTGATGTTACTCATCAGAAGCTTCTTTAATTTTTATAAAAGCAGTTGCTTCAGCTGCTAAAAAAAGGGGCAAATGTTTAATTAAGCCGGATAGTACACTTAAGTTGCTGCCTGTGTTGCTGGTGCCTTTCACACCATAAGTAACGGCTTAGTTAGCCGGGAGTAACAGTAACGTTGCAAATCAGCTGATTCATTTTGTTGTATGTGAAGCAATTAGAAAGATTATAGTAAGCAGTAAGATGTTTAGTCTCAATCTGTAAGAAATAGATTGGTCTTACTTTTTACGGTAACGTTAAGTTACTATTACTCCCGGCTAACTGAGCCTCAAGAACAATCTATTTCTCACTGATTAAGACGTAACATCTTACTGCTAACTATACTCGTTCTAATTTTTTAGCATACAACAAAATGAAGCAGCCGATTTGCAACGTTACTGTTACTCCCGTCTAACTGAGCCTTAAATCTTTTCCACAAATATCAATATATATTTTGAATCATGGACTTATCGCCACAAAATTTAGCAATGGATGTTAAATTTAATATAAGATCTTTTTTTGCTCTGTTTTATTTCTATATCAAAATAATTTAATCAAGTTAAAGTGGTCTTGACTAAGCGCTTTTGCGCTATAAAATTTTTGTTTTAAGTTTACAAAAAGTTTTTTTTTTTAATTCGTAAGCAATATTTCTTAGCGAAGTCTTCAACAACAAAAATTTAAAGAAATTCTGGCTTTTGAAAATGAAGTATTATTTAAATATTTAACTACATTTACGCCATGTTTCTTAAAGTAAAATTTAGTATAATCAGTATTCGAAAATAATTTATACATAACCCTTAATGCTAACATTTATGTGCTGAACCGAACATAGCGAAGTTTGTGGTAAAAAAAAACAGTACGCAATAAAATGTTCTAATCTGTTTGTTGAGCTGGATAAGTATAGTATTATTTTTTAGTTTAGATCGCACACAGAGAAACGTTTTTTTTAAATTCTTTACTGCACAACGATTATTAACGCAAATCTAACGAACCGAACACTAAAGAGCAGTATATAGTGTTTATTTTAGAACATTGATTATAATCGTTATGGTTTTAGAAGGACGCTCGTATAAAACTAGGTCAAAGCATTTTTACAGATTTCGATTTAACTATACCTTGCTGAACTTCAACTGAACCATTTCTCCTTTGTCAGAATAATGAAAAAGCATAAGTCTATTGTAGTTTTTTTAGTTGAATATCTCTCAAAAGGTTAACTGATAACATAAATCTCAAGTTTCAGAAAAATTTTTATTATAAAACATTAACAATTAAACAAATTTTGTCAATAGACAACTATCGATAGCGAAACTTAAACACAACAAAACAATCGATAAGAAAAACAAAAGTTTTGGCAAGAAAGCTTAACAGTTCACTCATAGAAAAATCCATCTTCATATTGATGATGCCCTGACAAAAGAATTGTGACATCAATGTTATTACATATGGCATCAAAGAGGCCAAAAGTGACATCGATCCAAAGACGAGCGTCATCTTAAAATTGTGTCATATTAAATGCCTCATCTTTGCTATGACTGCAGTGACATCAATTCGTTGCTACATATTGTTTATTATTAACATTATTTTCATGTTTAAAAAGTAGACTAAGAAGCAAAAATTCCCCTATTTAATTTTTTTAAATTATTTTGTTTAGTACATCAAATATTCAAATTAGAATGATTACGAAAACCATAGCGGGTATGCTGCTGGTGTCTTATGATTGAGAGTTCTTCTATAAACAAGGGCGGAATACAACAAAAGTGAAAGAAACATGTGCAACGGGTTAGTAAATAATATTATTCTCTATCGCTTTGACTTAAGTCGATCCCAAAAATTCTATTTAATGATAGTTTGTCAATAGATTGAGCTTAATGAGTCCCTCATCCGATGTTGCTGAGGGATCATCTGTAATGCCGATGTGTCATACTATTGAAGACATAATTTGACCCTGAAGAAATCTTGGGCATAACATAATAATGATGAAAAGTTTCATGGTGTCTTCAAAAACGAAGACACTTGTCATAGTGCTGATACTAAAATACATCAGCGCTATGACGCCTTTTCTATAAGTGTTACAATAACTTTTTATGATTTAATTGCTGATGACAAAATTTTTGTATAAGTAAAAAATATCGTCTTTTTTCATGTTAACAGCAACACGCATTTCCTACCAATAAGTTATATAATCGATTAGTCATTTAGAAAAGTATTTAAACTTATTTTATCATTTCCATCACTAGTGGCAGCAAAGTTACAGTTTTTTATTTGTGTGTGTGGTTCCTACATGCGATTGTATTTGTAAGAGAACACAATTAAAAAAAAGGAATTTTGGTGATAGTAACATTGAAAATGCAATACAAAAACAAACTAAAGCAACAAATGGATTTTTATATTCGAAAACTTACGAAAAAAGCTTTCGCCAAAAGGGGAAGTTATTCATAAAACTTCCACTGAAAATTTGTCACAAACTGGAAAGAGAGCACAAGGAGCAAGAGAATGAGAGTAACAAAAAGAAAAACATAAATGGCTGGGTATTTTAGCTAAAGGACGAAAGTGTTATATTACAAAACGGATAACATCTGTTCCGTATAAGAAATGCAGACACTCACACTATCAAATGCTTAAGTGGGTGTTGTTGCTATTTGTGTGCGTGTGTGTGCTGAAAGGTGTGTTAGTGAGTGTAGGGGTTTATTAAAATAATTTTAACATTACCACGCATACACTCACACACTTGGCAACATTTACTCACTCACTAAGCTCTTATTCGTCTGTGAGTGATATTTAGCTTGTGTCAGCTTTCCAAAAACAGGCTTTATGACCGTCAGTCTAGGATAAACGCTTAAGACGGCACAACAAGTGCGCGCGTGTAAATATAAAGAAAGAAAAAAAAACAAAAAAGAACCAAAAAAACCAGAACCTACTACAACCAAAACTTTGTGCAAGCGCGGTCCATACATACCCCCACTCACCGTCATTTAAAAACTAATTTTTTTTTTTGAAAAAAGTTTTTTTTAAAACTCGGTGCCAGTACAGAAAGGAGTCAAGCTGCTAATAAAACGCAAGATAAACCACATATTTTTTTTTAAGAAAAAAACAAAAACACAGTGCAAATTCGGGATTAAAAAAGATTTTATATAAATATTGTCAATTGTTTTTGTAGTGCTGGACAAAAAAGTTAAATTTTTTGCAACTCGTTGAAGGCAAATTTAAGTCTGAATCTAGAAAACAGACAAAACGCGGTACTAATTCGCTTATATAGTTTTTAAAGTGTTGACAGTGCTTAAAAAATTTAATAACAACAAGCTAATTACACTTTGCGGAAAAGTGTAAGAAAAGGAAACGGAAATCGTTAAGGATTGTATTGGATGCAAGCATTTTTTTAAATTTTTCTGCTAATTCCTGAAAAAATTAATTTAAAACATATTTCATTGTTACATATTGTGAAAAAGTTTGTAAACATAAATAAAGTTCTGTTTTAAATTTATGGTTTAAAGTTAAACAAAAAAATAAAAAATAAATGGTTTTTTCGAACAAACAAATTAAAATTGGCATAATACAATTTGTTCAAAATTTAGAATTCATATAAAGCAAATGTGCCAAATATTGTTAATCAAAGAAAAAATTCAAAATTATTGGAAAAAAATAACCCAATTTCAATAAATTTTGTTTCATGAATCCCAAACAACCCCTCCAATTACAAAAAAACTTTTAAAGAAGTTTTAATAAATAAGTTTTAATAAAAGTTTTTGTAATACAAAATAGTCTTACAAAAAAAAAAATCAAATTAAGTTTCTCTCTTCAAAAATCCTTAAAAAGTTTCATAAGCAACCACCGATTTTCTTAATAAAAATCATCAATCTTAAACAAATAAAAATCATTAAATATTTAAACAAATATTTTAACAAATGTTGTGAATTAAAAATTTATCCATTTCAAGTGCAAGTGAAATAAATTTTGAAAATATATTTTTAATTCAAATTAAAGTAAATTAAAATAAATAAATAAAGATAGATAAATACAGTGAAATTGTAGAATAATTATTAATTAAAAATAAATTATTTCGAGTTAAATTTGTGAGAAACAACACATATTCATTACAAAATGCCTCAATTTTGGATAATCATTTTATGGTTAGGATTATGTGCTTTTAAATCGATAGGTAAGTTTTCAAATTTGATTAACTTACATAAATATTTTTTTATGTAAGTTAATCAGTGTTAGTATATTTGTATAGTAAACTTTTCAATAAATTTAAGAGGTAAAACATTAAACAAGCGGGACCTAATTCTATCAGATATACTCCCCATAGTGGTGTAAAAAAATTCTGAATTCTTTAAGTGATTTGCGTAAAACCAAAAAAAAAAAAAAAAAATACCAAAATTGACTTCATCTGTTGTCAAGAATTAGCCAACTACGTTAATGTTCAATTTGAGAACGGATGGACACAATGGCTGACTTCCAAAACGTCAATTGCTTTGTATTAGAACAAAGTATAGTCCCAGCGGGAAAAATAAGGAGTAGGAAGGCCTTCTAGAAGGCCTCTGTACCCCTTCTTTTGGATATACAAGGCCTTCTTGCTCCATTCCATACTCATATCTTTTTTACACACGTTGTCATTGCGGAGAAGGCCTTCCGCTCTCGATTCTTCAGCAGGTACATAAGAAGGGTAACGGGACCAAAAAAAATTGAATTTGCAAAAAATCAATACAAAAAGTGTTACTCCTTTTCACTCCCTTCTCATAGAAGCGAGTGTGGAAGGTGTATCTTATCTTTTATACGAAAGTGCCGAGGCCATCTTTAGCAGTTAGATAAGAATAGTAATTGAATCAAAAAATCTTTTAAGCAGGCCTTTAAAAAGGCCTGAAGTAAGAAGGTCTTCTGAGTTTTCCCGCTGGGATGTTTCATAACGCCGCAGTACAATACATATACAATGCAAACCCTTCCAAAACGTCACTGCTAAGTATTAGTAACGCATCAAAAAAGCAATCAGAACATCGGTTTTAAAGTTGATGCTTAACATTTAATTTGCAAGCAATACAGATTTATTTTAAAAGTATTATGCATTGCTTCACTTACATTTCAAAACGTTCAAAACACATAGTTGCATTGTTTCGGTACTTTGTTCATGTACATTGTTAAAATACAGTAGTAAAATTGTGTACGAACTTTGTATTAGTACGTTTTGGAAGTCAGCCAATATTTTTCAATCACCTCGTTGTCATTTTGATACCATTTGGTCTCGTTGGACAACAAAATGTTTATATATTATCACTATAATGAAGTCATTCCGACAATATGCTGTTTTCATTTTTGCTAACACATGACTGATATATTGATTATATTTTTGTAAAGAATAACCCACAATGAACCCGATCAATAAAAAGCATATCTTCACCTTAACATGCAATTGTGACCAGCCCATTTGTTTCATTTACAAAAAGCACTTGAGATTTTTTTTGTGTTTAATATTTTTTTTATCTGCAAATGCAATTTTATACTCTGACTTATCAGTTTTTAGTGTCTATAATATTTTAAAAGTATGGTCGTTTGATAGTAATATCTCCTTTGAGGACGTAGCAAATTTGCTATTTATCATTTTGATTTTTAACAAGTATAACACAAATTCTTGCTTTTATTTCTTAATATGCAAACCTGCTAAATCCACTTTTCAAGTTAAGTCAGTTTTTGATGTGTAACGAACCAAACCACAAAAGGCCCTGACTAATAAGAGGACTTGCTACCTATAGTTACCTTCCGTGCTCGTCGAAATGAGGGTGGTTCTTTCCCCTTTCTAGTTAGACTATGGTTCCAACATTCATTTAAAATTTAGGTGGCTGTTATTAACAAAGTCTACTAAACAACAAATAAAAAAAAATATAAAAACAATTATACTAAACCATAAATAAATCACATTATTGTATCTTTGAAGTATCTGCTTAGTTCAAGAGATTTTGATGTTATAATTTCCGTCAATTTCATTACCCTCCCAAGCCATGCTATCTTTGTTTTAAATAATTTCTCAGATAGCCCTATTTTGAATCACCTAAAATTGACCTTTACTTTTCATAAATTAGAATTAAGACTTTAGAATTTCATAACGGAAACTTAAAATTTTTTATTCATTTCATTATATACTAATATAACTATTCTTTTAGTTATAATAATCTTTTATGAATTATTTTTAGTGTTATTATTAATTAAATTTTAATATAAGAAACTCTAAATTATTAAATTATTATTAAAATTAAAGAAATTCAAAATGTCAAACTATTACCACTGGAAATTATTATTAATTATTAATTTCCCGTAGTTCCTAGGTGGAACATAGGGCCTCTTACCACTGGAAATGAATGGTTTCAAATTATATATGAATTTATAAGATAAAACAGAAATATTTTTCCTAACAAGTGTGTTATAGTGCATTTACACCTACGCACAGTGCGAAATTCAGGAAGTTTAGCGGAACTTTATTAAATTTTTGAAATACATTAAATGCATAAGATTATTCATTATTTCGGTTGCTTAATATCCCACCTCAAAAACCTCATACTTAGTTTGGGGATTTACCCTGCGAAACAACTGCAAAATACACCTGAAAGTTGCATTTCTTTTTCAATTATACTTTTTGCATACAGAAAGATTTTCGATTTGTTTCAGTTAATAGAGTGGTACATACAAACGGCAGTGCAGTAGGCCATGATTTTTACATAATTTATTTTATGAGAAAAATGTCAATTATTGGCATTTAAATAATTGCAAAATCGTTTCGTACTCGTGTGTGATTTGTTCGTGAAAAAAGTGATTTTTAAGAAGTGAGTAAATTTAATTTTTTAACTTCGTTGGAGACTTTAAAAGGTGATACCACATAATACCATCTTAAAACGAACAACATTTTAAAGGTATGTTTTTCCTCTATTGGGAACACAAAATATCTTCTGCGATATTTTGCGATCTTCTTTTAAATTAAACTTTTTCCAGAATGACTTTGCAAATTTCATATAACTGTATTTTCCAAAATTGGAAGGAAGAACCGACATCGGACGCCATCATTGGTTTTGTTTTGGAAAAAATAGGCTTACCAGTGCTAACATCTGACGCTCTTTGCAGTTTAAAGGTAACTGTTCGTGCGCTAGTTTGTAAAATACAAAAAAGGTGGAGGGAATCCAGTCGAAATTTAGCATCATTTCTAAATAAAAATGCAAGCTGGCTTAAAAATAATGTAAAATTTTCAACTGCTGTAAGGGATGCATTGCCTTGTGGATCGAGGACCAATGCAGGCAGACCTAAAAAGGAATTTAAGGATTGTCATCCTAAAGTGCAATACAAAAAATTGCAACATCTTTTGCAGTCCGCTAGTCAAGACGAGTTAGCCAAAGGAACAGAAAATAAAAAAAAGTTGCAGAGATGAAAAAATACATTCAACAAAAATTTAAAGAGGAGCTTGGCTTGCTAATAGATATGCCAAAACAGCAGACCGGAAACACAAACGATGGTAATACCGCAAGGAAATTCTTTAGAAATGCCGAAAAGTCAGCCGAAATAACTGGCGTTAATTTAGATTTGATCAAGCGTTTTCATGTGCTGTTGGAGTGCCTAAATTGTGGTCTTAAAATTGATTCAGAAAAGTTCGGCGAATATGCAAGAGAAACTTTGGAGTTGTATTTGAAAGAATATTTCTGGTACTCAATGCCTGTTAGTGTGCATAAAGTCCTTTGTCATGGAAAGGATATTATAGCCTCTTGCATTCTTCCGATTGGACAATTTTATGAAGAAGCTCAGGATGCAAGAAACAAACACTGCAGAAAATATCGCGAACTTTTAACTAGGAAAACATCCCGAATTGACACAAATACGGATTTATTTAATCGACTGCTTATTTCATCGGATCCGTACACCGCTAGTCTTCGTAAAGCACCTAAAACCAAGCGTAGTGAAGTTACTCCAGAAGTTTTAGAGGTGTTAGAAACATTTTAAGACCCATGCAATGATTACGAGTATTCAGACGATTGCAATGAGACTAGTTCTGAATTGATGTTTTTTTAATTGTTCTATAATTAAAAACGTAAATAAACTCAAAGACTTAAAAAAAACACATTAATTTTTATTAAAACTTAAAAAAAATCACAAACAGAACTGGTTTACTGGTTTAATTAATAAAGTTCCGCTAAACTCAAGAAATTTCGCACTGTGCTACGCCATAAACAGGTTTTATGTTGTTTATGACGATAAACTAGTTTGAGAAACTTGTTTATCCATACAAATTATAAACACGTTTGTAACTAGCTTTTGTGATAAACTAGTTACAAACAACCAGTTTTTTTTTGTTAATGCAACTCTGTTTTTTCACATTTTGTTCTGGCAACACTAGTGATATTTGACATTTCCTTTTATCTTCTTTTACTTCTATCTGTCAAAAAAGCCAAAACAATTATAGGAAAAATAAAATAAATAATGAAAATGTTTAAACAAATTCAAAATTTAAAAGATATGTTAGTTTTTTTAAATAGTTTCTTTATTATGGACAACGAAAATAAAAGGTATGTTTATATGTTCATACGTACATACGTGCATCAACGTTTTTTTTTTAAATATTGGGGCTAAGAATATTACGACTTGTCAAAGATAAACAACTTGACTGTCTAAAACGCTGATGTAAACGGTATAGTTTATGAAAGTAGCTTACGATCATAAACTAGTTTAAAAATTACAAGTAAAAATGCACTATTAGTTTTAAAATTAATAGGTAAAATTGTTTGAGTGAATATTTATATTAAGTTAAAGTAAAAATTCTAATGAATTCGCCATTTTTATATAAATCTTAAGTAGACTCCAGGCCTGTTTTCCGCGATGATTTGATGATAAAATGCTGTTAAATTTTCACTCAATTATGGAATTCTTCTTAGAAATAAATTAACAGGAAATAAAAGGAAGTGGATGTATAAACGGGAAACAATAGTTAAATAAACAAAATAGAGATAAATTTGGTAAAAAATTAATGCATTTATACTGGTATTTAAACTGGTCTTCTTCTAATAATGTATGCTTATGTCTAAAAACGACTATGGATTAACGGTCGTTTCGATGACCAAAATTCCAGAAAAAATGGCGTTCTCCAAATTGGTTTGACATATCGGTATTGGCCCGATAGGCCACGACAATAAAAAAAAAGGTAAATACTTATACGAGTTTTTAAAGAAAATTTCTGTCCTTTCAAAATTATTTAAGGGATCGATTCGATTGGGTGTGTGAGATTTCTTTATTTTTTCCCCAAAAATAGTCTTTCTATTATGGAATATCGTATTATATGTCTTGACTTCTCCTATGCAAATTTCCGTAAAGGCAGATTTTTTTGAGTTTCCTTTTTTCCCACTACACATTGAAATAGTTATGTATATGTAAATATCCCTTTAATACAATTTACAAGTTCTTACCTTAAAATTGACTAAATGCTTGGATTGTTGCAACAATAAAACAATTCAATTTGTTGCAATCGAAAATATTAATTTGCAAATTAACAAAAAAAACATTGACTTTAAAAAAAATCTAGTTTCTTTCCTTTTTTTTTGCACTCAATTCAAATTAAACAATTTTTTAGTAATCAAAAAAATACAGTTGAACTTCTATAAGTCGAACTTCTGTAAGTTGAAAATTCTTTAAGTCGAAGAGAATCTCTTGGCAATAGCGGTGGACAGGCCAATTTACATAATTTTGTTTTTATAACTTGAATTATTGAACTTCTTTATCTTGAATTTTTCTATAACTCAAAGTAAAATATTTGCACCACTCGTGGCCACACCTCCACAAGTCGAATTTTTTTCCAAAAATTTTTTGCCATCTTAAATTTTTGTTTTATTTAAAACTAATTAGCATTTAAAATATGACATTTATCTTTAGGTAAATAAAATTTGATAAATATAAATTCAATAATTCTAAGTTTTTCAAATTTTGCATGTAAACACTTATCAAATCACACAATATTTCATTAAATGAAATCTTTAAAAGTAAATAACATGAATACCGTACGAATTTAATTTTTTATTGTGCATTTATTACAAAATTCTCTAACTTCTGTAAGTCGAACTATTTTCTCGGGATAATGGAGATTCGAGTTATAGAAGTTCAACTGTATCTAAAAATTTGAAAATTGTTATTAAAATTTCCAAGCAATTTTGATCAATTTAAAAAAATAAAACATACTTATAATTTAGACGCTGATGATTTCCTTTTGCACTTCGGCTCTGTTTTTCAGAACCGAGAGGAATCCCAAACTATAAACTGGTGTATGCCTTATTTTGTGGACGCTTTTTAAGATTCTCCCTTTGAATTCTGTGAACTATATGCAGTTGTAAATAAACTGAAGCTTAACAAATCTCCAGGACAGGATGGTATTCCGTATGAATTTTATAAATATGCTCCACATGGCTTTCTAAAAAACATATTGTTGGTATTTAATAATATCTTTCTTTGGGAGAAAATTCCATCTTCTTTTAAGCAATCTATCTTGATACCATTATTTAAAAAGGGCGACCAAAACGTAGCAACAAATTATAGAGGGCTATCGTTAATAAGATACAATCTGCAAAATTTTTAATAACATTTTACTAAATCGCATATCGGATTGGCTTACAAAAAATAGTATTTTAAACGAGTTTCAAGCTGGGTTCAGAAAAGTTTACTCTACGGTTGACAATATATTTAACCTTGTTAACATTGTTGGTTTAAACAAATTAAAGTAGATATACATATGGACACGAGAATGCTTTCGACATGATCCCTAGAAATAGTCTGTTTTATAAATTATCATGCATTGGCATATCATCCAAAATTATGAGAATACTTCAATCTTTATATGATAATACTGAGAGCAGAGTTTGGGATGGATCTACTTTTTCTGAATATTTTGAAGTGGAATCTGGTGTAAAGCAAGGTTGCATTCTAAGTCCAGTACTGTTTTCACTATACATTAATGATCTTCCTGATGTTCTACCTGGTGGTTTAAATGTGGCGAGCGTAAATGTTAAAGTTTTACTATATGCAGACGATATTGTCATCCTATCAGATACACCTAGTGGTCTACAAGAAATGATTGATGCTCTTCATAGATATTGCTTAATGTGGAGCTTAAAAGTTAATTTATCTAAGTCAAAAATTGTTGTATTTCGTAACAGCCCAAGAATTTCTGCTGACCTATTGTGGCAATATGGAAATAATAATATAGAAATCGTCAACAGCTATACCTACCTAGGGGTTGATATAACATATAATCTTTCTTTTAAAAAGCATCTACAAAACAAACTATCTGCTTCTAAAATTGCCATAGCATCTACCTGGTCTAAGTATATCAATCATCCAAATATATCAAAAAAGAACAAGTTAAAAATATTTGAGGCTGGTTCTAAATCCATTATGTTTTATGCTGCTCAAGTTTGGGGCTATGAGAAATACGATGATGTCGAAAAGCTTTTCCGATTTTTTATTAAAAAAATGTTGTACCTTCCTGCCACTACTCCTAACTACATGTTGTACTTAGAAACCGATTTTAACTCCTTATTTATTTCAACCATAAAAATGCATTTTTGTTATATAAAGAAAGTACTTTCTTTAAGTTCGGAAAGATTACCACGAATATTGGCCGAGAAAGTTATAGAACTGAACCTGCTCTGGGCAAAAGAGTGGTCTAATCTGCGTAACGTGCTGCAATACTCATCTCCAAACAACAGTAATCCCTTATGCTTTTATTGGAAAGATATAATTTGCCTATTGAAATTAAAAGACAAAAATGACTTTATCTCCGCTGCTTCAAATTCACAATTTCACGATCTGTATTCACAACTTAAGTATGACATAACTCCTGTACTTACTGCAGGATTTTCTTCAAGAGCTACAAGTTTAATTATAAGGGCTGGAGGCGGTCTTTTAGATCTTAATGCTAGATGCTTCAAAAATAATACTGATGGTATATGTACAGTTTGTAACATGCATGAATCAGAAAATACGTTCCATTTTATAGGCATTTGTCCAGTATACAGAGAATTTAGAAATATATATTTTAGTCAAAACTCTCTAAGTTATAATGAAGTATTAAATATATTAAATGGCACCAATTTTAACTCACTCTATAAATATCTTGAAACATGTATTAAATATAGATATCTTATATTAAATGAATTTGATGTTTAATCTTCTTTTTATAATAAATAAACATTATGAACTTTTTCTTTGCCAATCTGGCTTACAGCAATATTGCTACGCCAAATATAGATTGTAATTTATAAATATTTGTAAAAAACATTTTATATTTAAATTATACAAATCTATTAATAAATAATAATAATAATAATACTTATAATTTATAAAGTAGAAACAAAAATACAAATAATGAAATCCACCCAACAGCCGCACAGATGCCACGTGGCATCAATTTGAGTCTTGAAGTGTGTAACACCAACCAAATCAATTTTTAATAAGATTTCCGTATGACGTGCTAAATTCCTAATTTTTTATATTTGATAAATCAATTTTATTTTTATTAGTTCTTTGCTTTTAAGCTTTATTTAAATTTGCCTATTTGGATACTGTTTAATATCACGAATATGAGTTACCCTCCAGCAGGACTGCCAGGTACTTGTTTTCTTCCGCCCCAAGCTTAAAAAAATGTTTTCCCAAAAATCCCTCGATAAAAGAAAAAAATCCCCAAAATAAGCCCCTACAAAAAAATAAACAAATTTTAACGAATAATTTAAATATTTATTTGATTTTGACTTGGACTTTGTTCTACAAAAAATCATTAACATCGTAAAATATTCACCGTGAAATATATGGGCATTTCCATTTTTACGTGACGTGATATTTGAATGACAAAATGTAAAAAAATTAAATGAAGAAGTCAAATTAGTAAAACGTGTTTTTATATATGCAAAGTAATGAAGTAGCGCTATATTCAGAAAAAAATTACAACAATCGATGTTAAGGACTTGCTGGCATAAGCAAAACTATGCGCTAGCGTCAAGTTAAAAAAAATCGAAGTGGATTTTGACTTGCATTACAAAACTTAATAAGACTGCAAATTGCGCAAGACGGTTTGTATAAAACCTTTTTTAATAAGCTTTAGACTAATATAGATTTAATTTTCAAGCTATCAAATTTAAAAATCTACTTAAAAGTCTACTCCTTTTAATGTAATGCCAGAATGCAAATAAGGTTGTATTTTAGGACCATGTTGTTCAACCGTAATCCTTTTTATTACTAAATGTAGAGCAAGTGGCGCTTTATACCAAAATATAAAAAAGTAAACTATACATATACAATTTTTTAAGAAACAATTTAAATTACTTCTGGCGTTACGTAACAAAAAGTTGAGTTTTCTCTGGAACTGCCCATATATATTATATATATATAAATTTGTATACAGTCGAAATTCCCTGTAATGAATCTGCATGGGACCATAAAACCACTGCATTTTTAAGAAAGTGTGTTTCCACTTCTGTTAAAAAATTTTAGCAGTTCTACTTTGAATTACACTACCACGTGCAGCGACTATCCATTTGAGCATTGTTTTATTAATTTGCGTAAATTTAATGCAATGTAATATAACGTACTGTATTTTCTGTAATTGGTTTTTTGAGTTTTTTGAATAAAAAATTATATTGTACAAAGCAATCTGAAAAATGTTTCAGCTGTGTGTTTGCATTTCTCGGTCAAATAATTTTTTTTTCTTTAAATTATTTAAGCTAATCCCGCGAAGCTCTACGCTTGTCTGTTGGAAAGAAGCCAGAGTTTTTGGCGGGAATCGACTGGGGCATTATTTGCTACTAGGCTAGTTTCAAGCCGATTTTTGGTTTTTATACTTTTTGAACACATAGTTGTTTTTGATTAATTTATCATCTAGAATAAAAACTGCAGCGACATTTAAAAAATTCACAAAAACTAAAATAAGTGGTTTTTTGCCTTGTATTAACTATTCAACTTTTCTTAACCCAATCATCACCAAACTTCGTAGTTAATGTTTGATTATGCAAAAACACAAAATTAGCTCATACATTGACTTAAAGAGTGCACTTAAATTTTTTTGAACACCTCTAATATACATGAACTTTTCCAGGAAAATACAAATTGTTGACTTATTTTACATAATCATATTTTTGACAAATTAGCTTCAAACTTTTCAGTACTGTTTAGATATTTTTTATTGACTGTCGGTATCGTATCGGCATAAAGCCGTATCGTTGAATCGATAATTAAAATATTACCACTGAAAATATCTTACACACATAAGCTACTGAGTTGCAAGAAGATTTTATCAGTTTTTGTGGTAAATATTTAGGAAATTTCATTAGATTTTTCTACTTTTTACGGAAATCAATAGTGGATTTCTCTTAGTAAAACAGTTCTCTATAGAAAGGCATCAATAGATTTTTAAAACTCCTCCCTTTTAAAAGACTTGTGGTCAAGTGTATAAAAACGTACAAGTAATAAATTTACTGTGAATATAATTTCAAATACTCATACGCAAAGGTATTCAAAATTGTTTACTCCCAAATGAAAACAATAATTTTTTCTTAATAGGCTTTTTGCACTGATCAACATCTAACATCTACCATCAAAGACGTAGAGAAACACTCGTTTACATTGCTCACATCTAACATCCCCCATCAAACATAAATATCACCATTTAAAAAAAAAAATTTTTTTAAAAGAAAAAATATTTTTTCTACAAAAGTGCCAAAATTTGAAAAGAAAACAAAAAAAAAAGGTATTTGAAGTTCAATTTGTTTAACAATATAAAAAATACTTAACAGATAAACATTGCAATACAAGAGAAAACTTGACAAATGGTAACTCTGCTTTCAAAACCAATTTTTTTTTTGTCAGTGATGCCACAATAATAATAGAACTTATTGCCACTTTTCTAGCGATGCCACTAAAATAATCGAACGATGTATAATGAAATAAAATGAGATAGGAACATCTTTTAAATATGTTGGAAGATGTTAGTTTTTAGCTTTATGCATTTCTAATGGAAAGATGTCAACATCTTCGCATATTTTGGCAAATTGATGGTAGATGTTAGATGTTGATCAGTGTAAAAAGGCTATAACCCTTTCAGTGTTTTTGTCGAATTTATACGACATTTCATTATACCCTGTTTCTACGCCCTTTTAATGTATAAAAATGTACAGTTAATTATATTTATTTTGTTTTATCTGAAACAGAGAACCTTTTGCTATTTTAAATTTTTATTAAAGTAGGCATTAGCTTTCTTTTCTTATTATTGAGACCATTGTCGTACACTAGTCAGGAAATTTGTAGAAGGGTTATATTTAGGAAGCAAAAAATAATAATTTCGGTGATCATGCGATATTAAAAAAAATTGTATGTATTGATACAGACGTAAATAAGTGTTTACTTGAAAAAAATATTGCAAAAATAAATTGTGTTTTTCTTATGTGGACCTTTTTCGCTTGTGGAATATAATCGACATTTACCTTAAGAGGTTGTATTTTTTTATTAGTAAGCACTACAAAATAGTGTTTTTATTTAGAAATCATAACATTTTCTCTGCGGATTTTCATGGAAAATGGAAAAACTAAATAATGATTAGATAAAGGCCATGTTAGAATCTGTTTAGGACGTACACAGAAAGAAATAAAAATGGATTTCAATTAAAAAATTTGTAATATTAATTAAAAAATTAATCAAATTTGCACCAGTAAACAAATTAATAGTATCAATTAAACCAGTTAATAGTATTAATTAAACGTTTAATTTACTTGATTAAACATTTAATTCACTTGATTAAATTTTTAATTAAATCTGATTATATTATTGATTAATGCTTTAATTGGTGAAAAATTTTGGAGAATTTTATCTGTGTAATTGAAGATGATGGTGATGACGTCATATATAAAATCCCACAAGTGTAATCAAAGGATATTGTGCCTGGCGAGCAGAACGTTATGCCAGAAGAAAATATTGACGATATATATATACAAAGAAAAAAATAAAAATGAATTTCAATTAAAAAATTTGTGATATTAATTAAAAAATTAATTAAATTTCATTAGTAAACAAATTAATGGTATCAATTAAACCAGTTAATAGTATTAATTAAACGTTTAATTCCCTTGATTAAACGTTTAATTCACTTGATTAAATTTTTAATTAAAACTGATTATATTTTTGATTAATGCTTTAATTGATGAAAAATTTTGGAGAATTTTTTCTGTGTAGGCCAAGCCAAAAAGTCTACTGAGCTCCGAAGTTTCCACTTGTATTGATTCCTAAAAGCAATATAAGTTGGTGAACAGTTCGAATACCCGAAAACCATGGAGGCATTAATTTTGTGCTACTGTCAGAAAACAACAGCATGTGTGAAATTGCTACACCGTTTTCATATATCAATAAATATTTAACAGATAAATGGTAAAAATTAATTTTTTTCTTTTATTTCCATACAAAAGAGAAGCATATATACTTAACAATAGGTATCCTTGAAGGTCAATGTCGAATATATTCGACATTCCCTAAAATCCATGTGCTTTGGCCTATAAGAAGCAGGAATGGTGAATAACAATAAATATTATTCAAAAACTTTTCGTTAGGAGTTAAATCAAAAAACTATAGAATGTTAGCAATAAGAAAAGACAAATCTGATGACGCTATAAAATCATGATACAGAATTTAGAGAAAATGTTAGCGCATAAGAATCGATAGCTTTAAAAATAAACCTTGAACTTAATATTTGACTTATAAAATGCACAAGCTCTTTATTTCATGAACATCATTAACACTTAATTAAAAATATATTAAAATAAAAAAAAAAAAAAAACAGTTTAATATATCTTCAACTTGTTGCCTCATTGATTTTTGAACTTTTTCTTTAAGTTTCTATACAAATAAGTTTCACAATTTTTTTTAATTACTTATCCCGCCCTTATTATTTTAAATAGAGAGTCTGTTGAAACTATCCATTTTGTAATTTTTTGACAGTGCAGAGAAAAAACGTTTAACAACTTTACAAATTCATTTCTGTGGTAAAACTTTTTTGTGTGTTTCGATAAAGAAGTGAAGGAAATGAAAAATAAATACTTTAAATGCATAAAGATTAAATAAACAACCGAAAAGGAAAACGTAGTTTGTTTAAAATACGATAAAGTGGCTAGAACAGAGCGTAATATTCTTTAACATTTGTCTTTGTTGCGTTTTCGTTTTTGTTTTGTTTTAATTTGCTATACATTTCGATAATTTGCTAGATAAATTATCGAAATGTGATGTATGAATTATTCATGGTATAAATAAAAAGTTGGTCTGTTTGGGAAGAATTGCAGATGTAAAATACATACTGCGTATTTAATTGGTATATAATCAATAAGCAATTCAAAAAATACTTTACCACATGGTACACAACCTTTTGCCTCCACTCTTCAAATTAAGGTTCAATACGAGAATTTAGCTACAAAAGCAATAACTTAATACAACTGAATACTTAATAATAAATTGAAAACTTAAGAAATGGTTTTTAAAATATATAATTTAGCTTTCAAAAAAAATCGCTCTTCATTTTGTAAACTAGGAAAGTCTTCCGCAAGGTTGGCAACTGACACCGATATTAATACCGATTTCGCTTATATACCTTAATAACTCGAATACCGGGATTTATTCCAATTAGGATATTCAAACGATTAACCGCTGTTCGATTAATTGAATAATTTTTTGCGATTAACTAACCGAGTAATTTAAAATTTTTTATTTTCGATTAACGAATAATTCGAATAATTTATGTCGATTAATCGAAACTTTGTGTTTTCACAGTATTTGTTTTTTTTTTCTTTTTTGTTTGTTAACTCAGAAACATTTCCCTCGAGTAACATTAATTAAGTACAAAGACTGAAATCAAAGAGCTTGGGAATATTTTATTTTTAAGAATGTTTAGAACAGACTTTTACTACAATAATTCAGATGAAGAAGATGTTTTTTTTTTTGAGACAAATGAAACAACCTTCTACCAGACCTTAACAGGATAATTAAAAGTATATTAAAACTAAATCTTAAAAGTATTAAGATTGTTAAAAAAAACCGAAAAGATATTCAAATGGTATAACAGAAGACAACTAATTTTTAGAAAAGACAAGAAAACAACAGAGAAATTGGATATCGTCGGTCACAGGTTGACAACTCTTAACATGTTTTTTTGTACTTTTCAGGAGACAAAAAAAACGTTATTACTCCGTTACTAAACCGTGTTGGAAGTAAATAAAAAAACCAAAATTAGTAGGAGATATTTATTGTAAGATGGTGTAAAAATAGAAATGAAACGTACTAACATGCAGAAGGACAGACACAGTCTTTTGGCATCAAAAACCCGATTCGATTTTTTTGCGAGTTAAGAGTTGTCAACCTGTGACCGACGATATGCTTTATAACTAGGGTTTTTTCCCGGGATTTCCCGGGAATTTCCATTATTTTATTTCCCGTTTTCCCGGGAAATAGAAAATTCCTAATAATTTCAGAAAATAGCTATTTATACTTTGAAATTTAGTTTTCTATTCTCTAAAAATTAGCATCTGTGGATGGCTTGTGGATTAGATCAATTGCAAGAAGTGTGTACATGTGTTTAAATCAATGTCTCCTGATGCAATAAGTCGACTAAAAGCAGAATGGGCAGTGCAACATATGATAATTATTACATTTAGTGAAGTGAAGAGTTAATAAAGTACATTAATTCAAAATAAGATGCAGGCAGTAAAGTTTAATTGTCCATGAACAAGTCTTTAAAATACGAGATACCTAAACTTATCGCTCCTTTATTGCAACATAGTCATATCTACAAAAAAAAAAACGATCTTGGCAAAATGCGATTAAAATTTTTAAAATGTACCGACTTAAAGATATATTTTGCTATAACTTCGGCTCAGTTTGAGATATGACTATGATGCAATGAAGGAGCGATATGTTTATTAGGTGATAAACACAAATTTTCAATTTCAATTTGAGTTGGTTTGTATACCCGTGAAGTGCGGGGAAACCGAAATAAAATAACATTTTGGAAACTTGTGTAAGATACTACAACATACAACTTGAAAAACCTTTGTCCTAAAGATTACAACTGGACCTATTGAAATGAAAAGGTTTGTGAGAAGCAATCCGGTTGATGCTTTTTTGCATAAATCTTGACATACATTTGACTGATATAGACGTTGTTTATAAAAAAAGAAAAAATTGCTTCTGATTGTGAATCCGAAGCATGCTACAACGGTGCACTTTTAACTATTTGTCCAACCTCGGTAAAAAATGAACGAAATTATTCGGAAACATGATAATTAGTAAATAAAATCAGGAATATACTTTTTGAAGATTTACTAAGCGCTTTGAGTGTGTCAGAAAGTTATTTCATAAGCCGTTAAAAAATGTTATATATTTCTTTAAAGTATTTTATCTATTTTTTATACCCTCCACCACAATTAGTTGTGAAGAGGGTATACTAAGTTTGTCATTCCGTGTGAAACTTTTTTATTATTCATCTCAGACCCCATAAAGTATATATATTCTGGCTCCTTGAGTAATTCTAAGTCGATTTAGCCATGTCCGTCTGTCTGTCCGTCTGTTGAAAACACGCTCACTTTCGAAAAACTCAAAAGAAATAAACAAACTAGGTGTCAAATTGCTTGTAGTTATCCTAAGCAGTTTGGGATTGAATTTCAGCAAAATCGGTTCAGTAGGACCAGAGCTATGAATCAAAATGTGGAACCACCACCTTCAAAAACTTAATAATTTTGTTACAAAAACTAACATAAATGATGCAAAAATGCACGGAATGACATAAGATTTTGCACAAGTCCGTTTTATTCGACTAGAAATTACACTGTAAAATTTCGCGAAGGTCGGTCCATAATTTACCCTAGGCCCCATATAAACCCTACTCTCGGAAAACAGTTTAGTACGCCTAAACCCGTAATTAATGATGCTATCATAACAAATTTTGGCTCGTCACAATTTTATAGGACTATAAATGATACTGTGAAATTTCGTGAAGATCGGTACTCCCGGAAAACAGTTTAGTCTCCTAAAACCATAATTAATAACAAATCGTCACAGTTTAAGATAATAATAATAAAAAGACATCATACAGATATTACTCCTTAAACATTCGAACTGTCGATGGAGGGTATCAAAGATTCGGCACAGCCGAATATAGCACTCTAACTTGTTTAATTAACTTTTTGATTTCATATCTTGAGTACCTTAATTTTTATTTTGTTTTTATTATTGTTTTATGAATTATCCAGAGCATAATAATACTGAATAAAAGCATAATAATAGGGAATAAAGGCGTGAGGTAATAATAATTCAAGTTCCTATTTCAATCTTCAATTAATTTTTTAGTATTGAACCATTTCTTTTACTTTCTTTGTAAACAAGTTCCCTTAAGTTTTTTATACAAGTTTTTTTCATTAATTAATAACGAAATTTACTTTGTATTATTTATATGGAGCGGGATCCCGGGATCCCGTGAAATTTAAAAAAATGTCCCGCTTTCTCGGGAATCGAAAAAGTCCGGGAAAAAAATACTTTATTTATAACGCTTTACTTTCAATCTCTTCAACGTCAACAAAAAGTGGAAGATTTTTTTCTTAATAAACATTTACAGCCTGTTCGTCGATTTCGAACGTTACCGTACGTTCGCATAGAAAATTATATTTAAACAAAAACAAATTTTCAAATTTTGTTTTAAATATAATTTTCTATGCGAACTTTAACGTTCGAAATCGACGAACAGACTGTTAAACTGCATACTCTCTTTGAAAGAGTATTTAAGAAGATTACCTTAAATTTTAATGTTTTTTTTTTTTGTTAAAAAGTTTTCCTCTCTTATTACATGTAGTACCTTTTGTTGAATTGTTGTTACACAAAAAAAAATTATTAGTAGTTTTTTATCAATTAAAAAAATTACTTCAAAAGTATTTAAATTTAATTAATGTGATAATTGAAAAAATTATTTTTTTTGTTGAAAGAAAATTAAAATAATAATTTTTATTTAATTACCATTTTAGTTGTTTTGAAATAAACTTTGAATTAAAATAATAATTAAATAACAAAAAATTATTTAAAATAAAATAATTTAAACTTGTGAAATTGTTGTTGGAAATTTTCAAAATCAATCAACACATTGCAAAGCTTTTTGATCATTTTTTTAATTAAAATTAAAAATATCATTTATTGAAAAAAAAAAATATTCAAAATATAAAATTTTTACAATTTTAAGTAATCAATATAATCATTTTGGTAATAGGTGCAAAATCAACAAATGGGTTGCTTGATTCTATGAATTTAGTATAAATTTGGTGATTAGAAAACATTTTTAATTTTTTCTGTGTACTTTTTTAATAAAATTTTTATGTTAAAAAATATAATTTTTGGTCTTATTTTTAAACTTCTAAACAAGACAAAATTAAAATTATTCGATTAACTGAATACTATTAAATTGTTCGATTATTATTCGATTTAATGTTTACCTCGATTAAATTATTATTATTATTATTATACAACACCTCGATTAATTGAATGAATTTAGCAAGAAAAAGAAAACCAGTTGAACTTTACGTATTTTCAAGACTTGTGCTAACCGTACGTTTCCACATGCAGGAAATTATTTGCAAGTAGTGTATACGTATTATCAACGAAAAATCGAGGAAACAGCCGATTGGCAGAAAGTACAAAAATTGTGTGAATGTTAGTGAAAAAGTTTGAGTGTATTGGGTTTTTCGAACTTGCACTTGCATGTGGAAACGAGCAGAATAAAATATTTTGGAAAACAAAACTAATATTTCTAAACGGCTGTACCGATTCACATCAAATTTAACATATTTAAAGCATAATGTGTTCGTGTTTATGTTTTGGTGATAGCTTGACTACATATACTCCTCTCGAGCCGCACTGTAGAGTTTCAACATTATCCACCACGCTCATGCATATTTTTGATGATAGGTTCTTTTGCATTTTTTATGATGATGTATAATTTTTTTTTATCTAAACCTTCTTTTTATTTCTTAACCAAAAAAATATCATATGAAGATTTAAGTAACCAAACGTAAATAAAGTCAAAACCCACTTCTGTTTTCTGAAACGTCACGCCAACTCATATTTTTGCTTATATCTTCAAATCCTTAGGCCCGATTGTTGTATTTTTTTTACTTAAAAAAGTGCTTTTTAATTACTCGCAAATATAAAAAACCATTTTACAAATTTGACTGTTTCATTTTTTCGTACAAATATCACTTCACAACGAAATGCACACGCATAATATAAAAAAGGCCTAACTCGATTTTTTGGTTTGTTTACAGGTGAAGAAAAAAAACTTAATTAAATCCGTAAAATTTTAGATAAAAAAGTTTTAACAAAAATATCCAACAAATGCTATACTGCAGCCCCTTAAAATGTTTAAATCAAGAAACATGTGGCATTAGCTATCATCTAATTACGCCTTTTTTATATTAAGCCGATATACAAAATTAATAGGGATGAGATTTTCATGCACTCAAAAATCGAAAATATGCGCTTAAAATATGCACTAAAAATCCAAAATATGAAAAAAAATAAAAAATATGCACAAAATACTAAAAAAATTTCCATAAAAAATCGTTTTTTAGTTTTACTTAAAACAAAAATATATAAAATTCAGTGTATTGTTATTCAAAGATCTTTAAAAAACATAAATAACTCCTTCAAATTTTTGTTTGTTTAATTAAATAAGAACTGTTTTATTAAAAGTAAAACTTGCATTGTTAAAATTTTTTGTGCAAAATGTTTTGGATTTATTTTTAAATCGTTGGGCTATTTTTCAGTATCAATTTTAATTAATTTGGCTTTAGTATTAAGTGAACTAAATCCCTCCTTATAAGTTATTGTTTCACCAATATATCCGTAATTGAAAAAATACTTATGATAATTGACTTCTGATGTTATTTAAATTTAATATTTCTTTTCCTTTTTAAATTGCATAGTTATCGGTATCTTCAAGCTCTTCTAACATTCTTAAATTACTCAAAGTTTTTTTTAACAGAATTCTGAAGCATCTACCAAGCCCACCCATTTTTTTACTACTGCCTACAGTGAGAAGGGCAATCAAGGAAAACATTTCATTGAAAATTGCAATATTATCGAACTGGCTTCAAATTTCCTCTGCAACGCGGTATAACTCATGTGCCAAGTACACAACTTGCAACAGTATTGGATAAAATATTTTAAACCCATTAGAAGCCTTATCCATATAAGGTGCTGCATCGCTTTAAAATAATGGGAACTTTTGCCGAAAACTTGAAAATCTGGTATTTAAAGCAAATCTCCAAAAAAATTTTTTATTAATTTTAATTTTTTTTGTGTGTTTAAAAATTTTTTAATTATTTTTATACCCTCCACCACAATTAGTTGTGAAGAGGGTATACTAAGTTTGTCATTCCGTGTGAAACTTTTTTATTATTCATCTCAGACCCCATAAAGTATATATATTCTGGCTGCTTGAGTAATTCTAAGTCGATTTAGCCATGTCCGTCTGTCTGTCCGTCTGTTGAAAACACGCTCACTTTCGAAAAACTCAAAAGAAATAAACAAACTAGGTGTCAAATTGCTTGTAGTTATCCTAAGCAGTTTGGGATTGAATTTCAGCAAAATCGGTTCAGTAGGACCAGAGCTATGAATCAAAATGTGGAACCACCACCTTCAAAAACTTGATAATTTTGTTACAAAAACTAACATAAATGATGCAAAAATGCACGGAATGACATACGATTTTGCGCAAGTCCGTTTTATTCGACTAAAAATGACACTGTAAAATTTCGCGAAGGTCGGTCCATAATTTACCCTAAGCCCCATATAAACACTACTCCCGGAAAACAGTTTAGTACGCCTAAAACCGTAAAAAATAATGCAATCATAACAAATTTTGGCTCGTCACAATTTTATAGGACTATAAATGATACTGTGAAATTTCGTAAAGATCGGCCCCATATATGCCCTACTCCCGGAAAACAGTTTAGTCTCCTAAAACCATAATTAATAACAAATCGTCACAGTTTAAGATAATAATAATAAAAAGACATCATACAGATATTACTCCTTAAACATTCGAACTGTCGGTGGAGGGTATCAAAGATTCGGCACAGCCGAAAATAGCACTCTAACTTGTATTTTATAAGATGGAAATAAAAAAAAAATCACTCAAAAATGAGAAAATATGCTTTAAAAACCTAAATATTCAAAACTATGCATTTTCACCAAAATATGCAAAAACAAATCGATGCCATTTTAATGCAAATTTAATGATTCGGAAAGATAACGATGCCGACCGTTCTTAAACTTTCGACAAGAAACATGCATTTGCATGGAATTTGTTTCCCTAATAACACTGTGCTCGAAATTTACATTTTTTTAGACAAGTCGGGCACATGGCGTTTTAGCATAATTCGGGTACGCTGAATTCAATGGTGCCCACCTTTTTTTAGCTTAGCTCTTGTTTTCGAGATATACCGTTCTTTCGAAAATGGAGGAGGTTGCACAACATATATTCGTGTAACTCAAAAACGGTGCAGTTTATTGAAATTACTAAAAACCCGAAATTTCGCAATAAAATTTCCGCAATTAAATTACCTCTTTTAATATGCGAAACGTGATATTCTATATCCAATTGGTTCACTTCCTGCTAAGCATTAATCTTGAGCTTATTGTAAACATTATGTTCTTACCCGGTTTGTTCCTCGCATACGGCTACTTGGTCATTAAAGGTGATCGTGGCATTTTGATTAAATATTTTCGTAATTATTAACGTATTATTTTATTTAACAAACAACGTACTGTTTATAAAAAGGGTATACTTTGCTTATCGTTTCGGGTTTCGATTAAACAGAGAATTTTTAGTTAATTTTCTTTTAAGTGAGTAACCCGTCCATAGTCCTTCGAGGGAGGGGAATACGTTTACTTTTCAAAGCCCCTACATACATATTTGTATATAGTAAAACACCTATTTAAATTAATAAATTTTATTTTTTTAAAACTTGCGCTATCTATCGTTTATATATCTGTGGCAATAAATGATAATAGCTAAAGTCGAAATTTCGTGTTTGAGAATTTGTCTTAACTAAATTGTGTGTTTTGTTGTGTAAGTTAAAATATTATTATTATTTATTTATTGAAATCCTGCTCAACAAGATTATATCTTATAATTATAGAGCAAGAGTATTAATGTTAATAAAAAAAAGCCACAACAATTTGATAAAGAAAAAAATTAAAATTAAAAAGTACAAAATTAAAACAAAATTAAAAAGTACAAGATAAAATTAAAAAAAATTAAAAGTACAAAATTAAACAAAATTAAAACGTACAAGATATAATTAAAAAGTACAAAATTAAAGCAATAAAAAATTAAAAGCTCAAAATTAAAACAAATTGCGTGTAGTTTTATTAATAATGACATTTTATACTTGAAATTTAGGTGAGTGATAGATTTGAAGAAGAGAAAAAGAATATGATATTAACTGAAAGAGCACATATTTCAACTAAAACCATTATTATTTATTGCCACATATATATATAAAAATAGAAAAGGCTTAACAATTTAAATTATAAATTTTTTATTAATTTTTTGGTTAAATTCAATATTACACATTAAATTAAAAGAATTATGTTCCAACTTAACATAAGATATAATACTTTTCATTATGTTGGCACAATCAGTAACAACAGCATTCCTAATGGAATACATAAGGCTTCGGTAGACACACCTAGCAAAAAATATTGCACTTGATTTAGTCGTATATAACAAGTACACAGAAAAAAATTTTCAGTAGTTTTTTTTATCAATTAACTAAATTGTTTAAAAAGTATTTTAGTTTAATCAATGTGATGAGTCAATTTCATTTTTAATTAAACAAAAACTATATTATATAACATTGTAATTGTTATAAAATAACTAGCTGTTTGGTCCCGGAGCTGCTCGGGATTTTCAAAATAAAAATACCGTTAATCGGTTAACCGATTAATTACTACCCGATTAACTGATCGGTTCATTTCAAATTGTCTATTTTCGATTAACGATTAAACCGGTTAATTTCAGTCGATTAACCGATGTTACATAATTTTTTGTAATATTATAACAATTTTTTTGTGTTTTAATTAATTGTTTCGTCTCATATACATGTTTAGAAAATATTTTTTTATACAATATCAGCCCAATTAAGAATGAAAATTCCCCGGGAGGTTGCTCCCTTCTTCCATTGTTCCTAAGTTAATTCAATTGTAAAAATGGGAAAAGGTAAAAAACTCCAGGGAAATTTTTAATCATAATTGGGCTGTATATTTCCTTCTAGCAAAACATTCTTAACAGAATTACCCGAAACAATTAGGAGCCCAGCAAAAATTTTTCAATAATTGGAAGCAATAAAATTAGAAACAGCATCCAAAGTGCTTCGTCTGTTGCTTCTTAAAATTCTTGACGTTCACAACTGCAATGTGGAAGGCATATATTCAGCAATATATTTGTCGTTGAATATACTGCAGCGCAGAAGCACTAAAGTATGGCAAATAGTTATTTGCGCATATTTCATGTAGTGAATTCACATAAAGAATAACTGTGTGAATGAAGCATACATTGGATTCCGACGGCAGAGCTTCTACGTGAGGAATCCCATACAAAAATCATGTAATATTTCACAGAAATGGAAGCGATTCACAACTGATCTCTGCCTTACAAACCTGCTTCCGAGTAAGCACAAATTTTTGCTGGGAGTGTTAAACATTTTAAAAAATTAAATCAGGACTCTAATGGCATAATGAAAGATTTTATATGTTAAGATAAATCCAGGAAACGGACTAAGAAATTAGATATTCTTTATTATGGCTGCTTCTGATTCCTCCAGCACCCACGATAAGAGAAACAAATTATCCAAGTCAAGTGTTGTTAAAACTAAAGAAAATGATCGCTTTAATCCTAAACATTTAAACAAAATTTTTTTTTCAAAATTTATTTAATTAGATCTCTTTAAACTATTAAAATAACTAATAAATAATAATAATCTAATTTTTAAATTTAGTTATAAAATTCTGTTTAATAGGGAAATATATATCAATAAAATTATTTAACTACAGAAATCTTATTAAAAAACGACGCTTAAAATTCTTGCGTTTTGCGTTATCGATTTCCAGAACAGCCCTGATGATGTCTTACTTTAAGAATACATATCACATATTTATGAATTTTTATTTTTTGTTTGCTCGTTTTAGATCAAGAGTTGTTATTTTTGTTTTATTAATAATAAACTCCAAAAAATAAATAATTTATGCATTTTTAATTATTGAATTACCTTATTTATTAAAAAAACTTTATTAATCGGTTAACCGATCAAAAACCAAATTAACCGATTATTAACCGATTAAACCAAAACCTCGGTTAATTAATCGAGCGATTAACCGATTTAAGCAAAAACCCGATTAAATGAATACCCTACTATCTATCTATCTATCTATCTATCTATCTATCTATCTATCTATCTATCTATCACAGAATACCACAGAACTGTCACGAGACGGAAGATTTTGCGTTTTTTTTTGTCTCTTCTTAAGAAAGCTGCCCTTTTTCATTTCTCTTTGCATCATCTTTTATGCCGCAATACAATGAACACAAATTTATTTAGTTGAGATTTATTTGCAAAGCATTTGTAAAAATTAACTTTTAAGTTTACCACAACACAAGTAAATAATATTTAAGTAAATAAATAACATTATAAAACAAAAAAATATTAATAAATACTTTTTTTTTTGCACAAAACACAACGTTTGTTGAACTAATGCATTTTTTTTAACGTGGTCTGTGTTTTGTTATTTTTGTTTTGATCATGCCATTTGTGTTGATTGTTGCTGCCTGTTTTTACACATTGCCACTTCACCACCAAAAAAATCTTTCTGTCTTTTTCTTCGAAAGCTGCCCTCGCAACTGATTTGGGCCTTTTTCACACGTCCCTTTTTTCAGTTCTGTGGTATTCTGTGCTATCTATCTAGCGTCAAAATTTTATCAGGAAACCTATTTTTGTTTAATAAATATTTTTTTTTCAGCCAAACATATAGAGCTCGTGCCTTTTTTCAAAAACCATTTCATAAATTAAACTTAAAGCTTGCATTAAAAATTTCGTTAGCGTCATTGTCTGCTTTAACCCTCCGTCATGCACATGTTTCGGTTGTCACATACGTAGCGCATGTATCTGGCCAGATACACTATGTACTTCAATACATTTATATGAAAAAAGCTATTTTAGTGATAATATTACATTGTTATATTATTAGCACGCCAGGCAGATGCATATTTTCTATTTTTTTGTTTTTTTTTCTTAGTACATGCTAAACCATCAAAATCTGCCAAAATCTGAACTCTACAACAGCTATAACAATGCAGGGTATAAACAAAATGCAGTTTCAGTTGATTTGAGTAAATAAACGCAAAAAAAAAAAAATAATAAAAAAATGCAAATAAATTACATTGTTCTTCATACAAAATACAAGTGTATCTGGTCAGATACATGCGCTACATATAAGATGTGTAGAAGAAAAAATCCACATAAATAGTTTTTGTTGTTTTTTTTTAATGTTTTTTTCATAACCGATAGCTAACAATATTTGTAAAGAGTACCTGGAGACTCAAACACCTAGCTGAATTAAAAATTTATTTAAATAACTGTTAAATTCTTAAAACATCTGGCCAGATACATGTGCATGACGTCTTCTGTAAATTTTGTGAAACTGAATTTAATTTAAAAATTGTAACCATGTTTTTGAAGCCAGTTTTCTTTTTTTCCTAAACATTTTTGAATTTTAAGTTGTGCCTGTAAATGATATAGTGTGCGATACCTACACATCTATAAATAAAATGTTATGACTCATTTCTGTTTTGGACGTATTATTCTCGGCAGGGTGTTTTATATTCTATCTTTGGTGATAGTTACGGCGGTCTTGATCTTTCAGACGCAAGGTTGTTCACAGCCCTTTAATTGTGAAATCAAAAGTTGAAGTTATTTGTGAAATTAAAAAAAGCTGTTGATTGCAGACCCATATGTCTCAGTTATTGAATGAAGTTTAAATTGTTGGAAACGTGTGAATTATAGACTGAACATCACAGAATTTGGCAGTTATTTCTTGTATTAAAAAATTAAAGTGGGCCAAGCTGCAATGCAAAGATAAAATAAAAGTACTTTAAAACGTCCAAAAGTCTATTAAACTGTTTTTTGAAAAGCGACTTTATATGTGACATCCCAGTGGTAACAAAAATGAGCAAAGGCCGTCTAATATAAAGCCTTATTTAGCAGACACAAGCCCTCCTCACCGCATTACATAAATATTTATTTTTTACATAGGCTGTCATTGGGAGCAAGCCCTTCCATACTCCCTTTAATAACAACTTCGTTTCTTTCTTAAAGAAGGGAGTGAGGAAGGTCACTAAAAAACTAAAAAAAAAAAATTTAAAACCCTTTAAGAAGGGAGTAGCGAATGTGTACTGAATATTTTGGAAGATTTTTCAAAAAGAAATTCATACCTACCAGAAGGCATACTTCTGAAGGCAGGATATCATACGATGCGGATCTTTTAGAAAGGAGTATAGAGGCCTTCAAAAAGGCCTGCTGGGTTGTATTAAATTCTCAAACGATCATTATAGATTCTTTTGCTGCGATATTTCATCACAATATCATTATCACTCACAGTTTTAGACGTGTTTAAGTGTTTCCAATGACTGGGCTTTATATGGAACTAATAGTTAAATATCGGCTGATCATCAAAAAGTTACATAGTGTTATTTCTAGCCATAACAATTTAAATCAGGCACCGAAAATAACAGTTATATTCGAATTTTAAAACAAAAAAAGCATATAGAATTAAATGTGAAAAAACTGATTCAAGTATACCATATTGATCCTTATGAACTTGTCTATGATAAAATATATTGATTTTTATTTTTTCGATAAAAACTAAGAGTTTTTTTTTAACTAAATTATTATTACACGTACATTTCTTTAAAGAATAACTTTTATTTTTGCACAAAAAAAGAAAAATCTAAAATTAACTGTTATTTTTGTTCAAAAAATTAAAAATCAAAAAATAACTGTTATTTTTGCTCGAAAAAATAAAAATAAAAAAATAACTGTTATTTTTGCTCGAAAAATAAAAATCAAAAAATAACTGTTTATATCTGACTTTTATGAAAAAAGTAATAACTGTTACGGTCCCTGATTTAAATTAATTAATTTTTAATTCAAATTGTAATTAAAGATTTTAATTCATTCATTAAAAATTTTATTTGAAACTAAGAAATAATTTGATTACTGGTTTGCTTAATTCATTAACTTTTTAATTAGTTTTTATTTATTTTTATTTATTTTTAATTACCTGAGAGGCAATGCAATAAAATATAGATTTTTTGCTAATTAATTTGTTTAATTGAACCATTTAACACATTGTTTAAAATAACAATAAAATATTCCCGTAAATAACTTTGATAAAGTGTTTTTATAATTTTTTTTTAATCAAAATTAATAATTAAGGGTGGTTAAATTTCAAGGGCGATGTTGATTTTGAATAAAACACAAACTATTTAGGAAATTATTGTAATTTTATTTTATTATGATATATTGGTATTACTCAATTATGTATGGAACAAAATATCGGCCAAATGGGCGCCGCGACCACGGCGGCACACCTCCATCCGATGGTCCAAATTTTCGATGACCCTGAGGCATAATGGAGGTTCTATGCCGTTAATGTGCCGAATTATCTCATCCTTTAGCTCTTGAATTATTGCTGGCTTATCGACGTACACCTTTTCTTTCAAATAACCCCAAAGAAAAAAGTCCAACGGTGTCAAATCACATGATCTTGGCGGCCAATTGACATCGCCATTACGTGAGATAACACGGCCATTTAATTTGTTGCGCAAAAGAGCCATTGTTTCGTTAGCTGTGTGGCAAGTGGCACCGTCCTGCTGAAACCACATATCGTCCACATCCATATCTTCCAATTCGGGCCATAAAAAGTTCGTTATCATCTCACGATAGCGAACACCATTCACAGTAACTGCCTGACCGGCCTCATTTTGGAAAAAATACGGCCCGATTATGCCGCCAGCCCATAAACCTCACCAAACAGTCACTCTTTGTGGGTGCATTGGTTTTTCGACAATCATTCTTGGATTATTATTCGCCCAAATGCGGAAGTTCTGCTTATCGACAAATCCACTGAGGTGAAAATGTGCCTCATCACTGAAGATGATTTTCTTCGAAATTTATCATCCATTTTCATAATAAGTCTGGATAACTTTAACACGTTGTTGGATTGTGTATCTCTCCATGGTTCAAATTGAGTAAGTCTGAAATAGAGAAATGTCAAATAAAATTCGGAAAAAAACTTGGCGTTTAGGTGTGGTTCACATTCAACATCGGCCCTTACAATTTAACCACCCTTTATTATAACGGCCAAATTCACCAAGTTCGGTTAAAACTAACCTCTAATTAAAGTTTCGGTTACCAATATGTTTTGTCAGCTATAAATGATAGCTAATTATAACCGAACTTGGTGAATTTGGCCGTAAATTGAGAAAAAAAATCACAATATTAAATATTTAAAACTTTTAGTAATCAACAAATTGTTTGCTTTGGTGATTAAAAACTTTTTTGGATTTTTTCTGTGTACTACATATTGTGATATTCGGAATGTTGCATTTCGTTTATTACATAAAATTTTCATACAGATTGAAATGCAAACGTGTGTGTATTAAGTGTTCTTGCTAACGCACAGTGGAGTAAATATCTTTCAAAAAATGCGAAATCAAATCTGGAGATTCTAATCAGATTGTCATTCCACTAAATACATCGATTGCAGTGGTATAGGTGTAATAGGGACGGACCCCACGACGGACAATTGAAATCGAAAACTCTTCCTTATTTTCCGCTTAGAAGCTGCTGATTTATTACACCTTTTTCTTATATCCTCTACTGTGTAGCGTTAGAGTTGATATCTGATAAAGATGATTTTACTTAGATATTTAAACCATCACTACTCTTGTGGTAATACTGTTAGTATGTGTATAGTTAAAAGTGTCTTCATGGATACGTAATATTATCTTGTTTGGACTAACACAACTGCATCAACCACAGATACATGATGCATTTGGTTATTGACACATCATATAAATATATGTATGTCCTGTGGTTCCTATAAGGAACAAAGGACCGCATCGTCCATCTATTTTAAAGTAGAAAATAACAACTATCATTGAAAGTAACAGCATTGTTATTGTACAATCGTTCTTATTCTGCAGGTAAACCGCATACAGCTATACATACACTCATGTTATTAAGTGAATTCTAAGAACAAAATATCCATTATTGCAGATTTCAATCTCTCTATACGGACTTTACTTACCCGTGCTACTGTGTTTTATCGATTTTTAGTTGTTGTTTCTCAATTAAGAGTATTTTCGCGCTGTCAGCCAATTAAACGAATTTAGCTGATTGAGAAGTTTTTAATGAAATTCACTTAAATAGACTCGATTCAGTATAAAAATTTTAAATAAAATTGGCTTGATTAATTATCTCTTAAATTTTAGAAAATTAAAATGGATATTTAAATGACAGTTTAATTAAGTTAAACAATTTTTTTATACACACCACCACAATAGTGGAGATGGTATTATGCATTTGTGCGGATGTTTGTAACAACTTAAAACATTGGGCCTAGTGCCACCTTTAAGTATACCGATCGGCTCAAAATCACTTTTTGGGTCGAATTAACGATGTCCGTCCGGCTGGCTGGCTGTTCATGTAAACCTTGTGCGCAAAGTACAGGTCGCAATTTTGGAAATAGTTTGATGAAAGAAAAGAAAGACACTCGGGATAAATTAAGTTTTTTATAAATACCTACTTAAGGTACGAGTCGTACTCAACAATTTTAGTACGAATAACACCAAAACGTACTGAAAACCTAAAATACTCCCAGATTTTCTTACAATAAGTATACAATTTCTAAGCCAAGTAGTGAGCGTTTTAATCTCATTTATTTTATCAAAGTTTGTTGCAGACACTACAACAACATCACACAAGTAGTTAAAAAACAATTTGCTTGTTGTGTGTAGTAATAAAATAAAAACAACAAGCCAAGACGAAAACATATTATCTTCATGTTTGAAAAGTAAAATTCTCATTAAGTTTATATTTTCAGTTATATATATACATTAACAGCCATATTCATAAAAAGTTCCTATATTAAGCTTATAGTATGTAATAACTATTAAACGCTTTTTGTCTTATAAACCTCTTATAAAAATTTGTATTCATAAACGTACAATAACAGCTTTTTTACTATTAACTGTTTGAGCGATTTTTTGTTAAGGTTTGGCAACTTTCTTTATATTTGGCTGCCATTTTATTGTTAGTGATGCCCGAAACTTCTATTCGGTTTACATGATATTCTATATTTAAATTTTTTTTATAATTTTTTTTTAATTGTAGACCTTCAAAATTATTTTTATCCAATAAAACTACATATTATTTTAGTTTCTGAACAAAATGTTTCCGAAAGGTATCATAAAAACTTTTGTTTCAACCTTTTTTAATTATACGTTAAGAAAGTAATCGAATAAAAAGTTTGTTTACTTTTTATTAACATCACTATTATTATGATTTGTTTATTTTATTTTTTTTATATATTTTTGAACAATAATTTGTTGTTTTAAACAAAAATAAAACAACTAGTTGCAATAATTTAAGAAATAATTAAAGAGAACATCTGCATTTGCCCCTGAATATATTCATTTAAATCATATAAATTTTTTTTAAATAATTATCAATATAACTTTAAATTGGCTGTCTAAAATAAAAAAAATTAGTAAAACGTATTTAACTGTCCTTTGTAATAAATAAAACATTTTTGTCATTATTTTTCTACATATGTATGTATATCACAAAAATAATATCATAAAACCTTTTAAAATGTCATTTTATTTTTGGTTTAAAGAAGTGCAAATCCAACAATAAATTTTCTTACTTTATGAATGGTTTATTAAAGGTTCAATAGACTATTTTTCGTTTATGAATACAACTTTAGCAATTTTTGCTTAAAAACGGTCAATTAATCATCAATAAGTTTTTATGAATACGGCTGTAAGTTTTAAAAGTAAAACCCATATCTGGAATGATGCTGGTATTTTATGATTGAAATTCTGTAAGGTGTTCAATCAATCATAAAAAATGCTCCTTCCAATTTCACTTTTGGCTTATTTCAAGTACGAATCCGGGATTGAATCAACTGTATAATACTTGAAACAAGCGCATTTATAGATTGTTCAATCTTAGTTTTACTTAAGTCAATCTCATTTTTGGATGATTTCAAGTACGAATTCGGGATTGAATATGGATATCTTAAGTATTTCGCGGCTGAAAATCCGTACTTGAATCAATCTTTCTGTACTTGATTTAAGAAAACCCGGACTCACTGTACTATTAAATGGATTGATTTTTCTTTTGAGTGTAGGTTTTAATTGGCACAAGGACCAAGTCTGTTAAAAATGGGGCGAATCGCTCAATAATTTCACATAACCCCATACAAGCTTCTTTTCGGAGTCGGGTCTTTGTGCCCATGAACCATATTATTATGTTGGTACTTCGATTAAATTTGGTCGAAACTAATTTTTTTTTTGCATTAAAATCATCTTACCAAATTTTATTGGAATCGGTCCATAACTCCCGATAATAGCTTTTATTGCAATAACTTCCTTATTAATGCTGGTATTAACAATCAAATTGGCGAAAATAAATTTTACCATAGCCACTACATCATGAGAAAATTGTGTCCTGGTGGGTTTAAAATTTACCATACGTCCCATATGAACCCCCATCCTTAGATCTCATATAGATAAAGATATGTAAAAAATATTCGGCACGAAGAATTTTTACCTGAATCTTTACCTCATAACATAATTTTGTTTAGGCAACAGTTTTTCAATGTGAAATTTGATCAATTATAAAGTGGATAACATAAATCTTCTCATAATAATACTTTGCACAAATTTTTCCTATGGGTTTTCTATTAGCCGCATTTTCGATTAAACAAGCTTACGTTAATAGCGATGATCATTTATTTGTTCTTTTAACGATTTTGCATTTATTTTTTAAATAACAATAACAGTTAGAACATTTATTTTATAAATTTTCATATTTATTCAAATGTGTATTCTAAGTCAAATTACAACTTTAAAAGCTTATTTACTTTAAAAGTCTTATTCCTTCAATATTTAATACATTTTTTTAATACAGTATATTATTATGGATTTTTTTCAATTAGCTTTGAAAAATTATATCCTGAAAGTGATGTCCATTTTCCATAATTTTCGCAAAATTTCAGGTGTAATTATTTTTGTTCGAATTAACAGTTATTTATTAGTAAATCTCTAATGGCCAATTTTCAGGATTGATATTAAAACACATTTATGTTTAAAATCGTTTTAAATACAAAATTCTCTTCTTCACTAAATACTTAAATCAAACTTAATTCACCGATGTGGTAACTTAAGTTTCTATTGTAATATTTTAACAAGGTGGACTCAATATCACGACAATACAACAACAACAGGCAAAGCAATAACAATCAGCTGTTTTTTGAGACCACCTTGTAAATAATTATACTTTTTTATGAAATTTTTTTTGTATTAATACTTTTATCTTGTTTAAAAAAAAATTTTAAAATAAAACTCAAAAAATCAATCTGTTTTTAAATACGTTTTAAGTTTTTATGAAAATTAACTTAATTAAGATTTATTTACTATCCTGAAAATTGGGCATAAGTCTTCTTCACAAAATGTTGGAAAAAAAACCAAAGAAAAAATAATAATTAAAAGGTTATAAAGAATGGACATCACATAGCTCAATATGCGCCACCATGTATTTCACACACCCAAGACAAGTAATTTTAATAATATTAATCGGGTTCAATAATTTTGTTTCGTTGTTCGATTCTGAAAAAAAAACAAAGAAAAAATAACAATTAAAAAACTTTTAAAGAATTCAAGGCATAGCTAATTCTGCGCCACCCTGTATTTCTGTTGTAGAATATTCACAGCGATTAATTCCTTTACCTTACCTTACCTTATCTGGGACCCACGCGCAATCACGGACCCAGCAAATCAAAATTATCCTATGAGGTTCAGAGCCATATCAGAGTTGAGGATAAGACAAACCACACAAATGGCTTGGCTAACAACCACTTTGTTTACGTTTTGCGCTCGCTAATAAACAACACAAACATATTTCGTACAAACATTAATTTATTTTAATTTTTGTTTTCAATGAATGCAGACGACGATATTGCTGCGGCAATTTTGCTCGCTATTTTTTTAAAACGGTTCTCCTCTGTATAAAATTTTAATATATTTTAATAAAGAGTTGTTTAAACAACGAGCTGTTTTGTGGCAAACAACACTGCTTTAAAAATTTGAATTTACGACTGAAAATGATCTTAATACTTCTTCTTCAACGTCTTTACTCTGCAAAATGTTCGCTTAAATGATTGCATGTAGCACTAGACATCACAAAAAGTTTGACAAACATTTTAAATGTCTGCCAAATATTAAAAATTTTTAATATTTCTACAAACATGCTTCACATGATTGTCCAAACAGCAAACACCACAATTAACAACACAACATATTTGAACAAACATAAAATTTTTACATGTTTTCCAAGCAATTTGTGTGGTTTATTTTGCCTTTTATTGTGCCCAATATTACTTTTATATCAACATCTAAATGAAATTTGTTCGCCTTAAAGTGAATTTAGAGAGGAGGTTTCTATAGGACCTTTGGTCAATTCTGGACCAACAGTATAGAATTTTGCCATGACGAAGTAGTTACAATAAATGTTATCGTCACCAAATTGTATATCATTATAAACATTAAAACAATTTAAAGCTATTTTCGGGAGTGGTATATGTATGGGAGCAAGGCGAATTCAACTACAGGTGGTGTCGAAACGGCATCTGATTTTGACAGTTCGGGCTTATTTGTTTTGATTTGTTAGTGTTTTGCTAATAATGGTTGACATTTCGAGCTAATGGCACTAACAATGCAATGCAAAACACCCTATGTTGTTTCTGTTGTTTTTGGATTGTTGTAGTTCCGACACCATCTGTAGTTGAATTCGCCTTGTATGGGAGCTATGGTCAATAGACGGATTTTTTTAAAATTTGGTCGGATGATTTATACCACAGTAGAATATTTTTGAGACAAATTTAATCTAAATACCAACATAATAAGATAGATTATGCGTACAAAGTCTATGCCAAAAAGAAGATTATGAGAACTTATGAACCGATTCTCACCATTATCAATTCCTATAACAATAAAGGACTATCTACCAAATTTCATCAAATAACCTTTAAAACTGTAACCTGTACTTTGCGCAAAAGGAAACATGGACAGAAAGCGAGCTGGCCATATGGACGAACATCGTTAGATGGACTAATAAAGTCAAGCGGTATAATAAAAAAGTGGGTCTAGGACCAATATTTGCTCGTGTTATACACATCAGCACAAACGTATAATACCTACTCAACGTTGTGGTGTGGGTATAAAAAGTTAAATTGGCTTTGGAATCTCTTTTGAGGAAAATTTGAATGAAAATTTAGTTTTCAAATCTAAATTATTTTTATGAATACGGCAGTTTAAGTTTAAATCTCTCTTTTTATATGAATAAATACGTCTTTTAAATTTACTTTTTACAAAAAACACAACTTTTTATTCATAACTCTGAATATGTTTTATTCTTTTGTATGATTTTGTTTATAAATAAAGATGAATGCAACATGTTTCATACAGAAACGTCAATTGCATGTAAAACGCTTCAAATAAAAACTCATGTTACTATTACTACGTTTCTTGGTTGGGTGAAGTGAAAAGGTTTAAGAGAGCGAGAAGATGAATTGTATAAAAAATATAACTAAACTGAAATTTCAATTGAGAAGAACTACTCAAAAAAAAAAAAGTATAAAAAGCATTCAGCAAAATGAACACAGTTACTTGGCCACATGTTACACATCACGTTGTATTCATTACAAATTCCTACTACTATATACAGCTTAGTTTTTCTAACATCTCTTAGCTTGAAGTGTGTGCACTATGGGTTCATTTGTAAAATGGAGTTTCATAAGCTAAAATCAGTAAATAACAAAGAATCTAAAGTTGGTTTTATTTTGGTTATACATTTTAATACTCTTTGATAAAACTTTAGGTCAAAAAAATCCGAATACTGACTAATCTGTACTAAAAAATAAAACTTATCTTGTAATTGGTTGGTTCATTTTACCCAATTTAGAAACTTCATCATACATTTGTTAATTCTGTTTATTTTTTTACATTCACTGGATTTATTTCAAGTTTCGGAATTATTTTTATATAAATTAATTACATGCTGTGAGGGCAGTTTTGAGCCATGTTTACGAAATTGAATAGTTTTGAAAATAATAAGCAATAAAACGTATTTGGGCAATTTTCCTCAAACCATTTCATACATAACAAGTAAGAAAGTGAAGTCGGTAAAGCCCGACCATATAATACCCTACACCCTATTTCCTACCTGCCCTAATGGTCCTATTTTTTAAAAACTGCATAGCTTATGTGTCCAATTGTGTTTTAAATTGCATTAAAATCTGTAAAGTAGTTTCGGAGAGGTAGGTATTGCCCCCTACCTCCCCTCATGGTCCTAGTTTTCAAAAACGCATAGTCTATGTGTTCATATAAATATGGAAATAAATTTGTCTTCAATTTCACTAAAATCAGCTTAATAGTTTCTGAGAGGAAAAATTTGCCCCCTACCTCCCCTCGTAGTCATATTTTTAAAAAAATGCAAAGCTTATGCGTCCCTATAAATATGGATCTATCTATGTTTTAAATGGCATTAAAAACGGTTTGATAGCGGGCACAAAGACCCTCTTCTGAAAAGCAGCTTGTATGGGGGCTATTTGAAATTATGGACCGATTCGCCCCATTTTCAATAGGCTTGGTAATTGTGAGAATCTGAGAACCAAATTTCATCAACTTTTGTCTTCAATATTGCGATCTGTACTTAGCGCACAAGGTTACATGGACAGCCAGCAGGTCAGCCAGCCGGACGGACATCGTTAGATCGACTTAGAAAGTGATTCTACGTCGATCGGTATACTTAAAGGTGGGTCTAGGACCAGCATTTTAAAGTGTTACACACATCAGCATAAATGCATGATACCCTCTCCACTATTGTAGTGTGGGTATAAATAGATTATATGCAAACTCCGAAAATAAGAATTATACACGAAGAGAAAAAACATGGTTGAAGTATGATTAAAAAAAAAAACATATAATGGTCCCTGCAATGGCAACAAACAAACTTTTGTTGTTTTCAACAAAACTTTATTAAAGATTCATAATAATACTTTGTTTCTATTTAAGTTTTTACCTCCCTTGAAACTTCAAATATGGTTGAATTTAACAATATAATGTTCTCATAAAATAAAGCTACAACTATACACTTAAATATATTATTATTACGGCAAACATATTATGGTTAAATTCCTCCATCCAATAGCTATAACCATATTATGGTTGCCTCCAAACACGTTATGGCTAATATATAATAATAAATTGTATGTATAATTTTAAATTTAAAATAACATGTTTATCCCTTGTGTTAATACCCAACTTTATCCACATTGTTTAGCACCCGGGGTACCCGGGTACCCATATACTATAATGTATTAATAATCCATATTTTTATGAAATAAAATTAAATTTTTAAGCTTTTTAAAAGCGTATTTAATTATATATGTGTTAAAATGTGATTTTTTAACTTTGTATTGCAAAACGGCTAAAATTTTAAATTTTTTATACAGACAGTATTTTTTAGTGTAACAGTAAAAAATTTTTGGTCATACATGATATGTAAATAAGAATTCCCCGTATTATAATACTAACGCTTTGGAAACTAAACTTAAGTAATTGAATGATACAGAATTTAGTTTATTGAATTTTTTGAGCAGTTCAAACGTGTTTGTGTTATCCCAAAAAGTGTATTGTATTGTATTGGGTACCGGGGTACCCGGGTGGTTAAAGTTTCAGCACATTTTTTAGAGTATTAAATGAGCAAAAAAATAAATCTAGAATCTGAATTCGCTTTCTTTTAAATTAAATAACGACGATCCAGAAGCTTGTTTAAAAATTTTAATTCCTTATACATTTTTTTCATGTAAATATACCTAGGTGGGTACCATGGTACCCGGGTATTAACACAAGGGTTAAAAAGCAACAACATTCTGATCGTTTGTATTTTACAATAGTTGCTTGGTTTGGTTAAAATTCGCATTCATTTTATTTTAATTATTGATTAAAATAGATAAATTTACGTAGAATAAACAAGTGGAACAGAAAAAATGGTAATTAAGGACGTCACAGGCTCTAATATGAATCAAAGGGGGTTTTTTATAAAAGTGACAAAAACACCATTAGGAAAAAAAAAATTAAATAAAATTATAATTTGACACTTAACAAACAAATTGAAAAAATGGAAGAAATAAATAACCCTAATATGGTTAACATTGACCATATTATTGTTAATTCTGACCATAATATGGTTAATATTGACCAAAATATAATTAATTTTGACCATATTATGCTTTATTTAGGACACATTTTTGTTGATTTTAACTATACTATGGTCATATTTAAACATAATATGGTAACCTGCAAACATAAACATTGTTAAAATCCAACCATAGTATGTTGCTCTTAGAATATGGTTACCTTCTACAATATTTTTTTTCTACGTGTATAAGAACTAGTTTCTGTTTTGTTAATAACTGAGCGATTTGTAAATCGATCGAAATGTATAAATTACATGCAATTATAACTGAAACTGGGTAATTTTACTGTAATTAGTAATAAGAAAAGGACAGGTTTTTAGTTACGCGTAATTGGTATTTGGTAAAGTAATTCCAAGCAATTGATAAATAAAAGTAATTTCAATTACACAAATATGTTGGTAATAAAACTCTTTATAAACCAGAGCTTTTACCCATTGTGTTGAGATATAAAAGATTTTATTTACAAAAATTCATCTCATGTTTTACTTTTTATTCCTTGCAAAACCAGAATAAGAAATTACAATTCTTATGGCAAATATTGCATTACATGAGCAACTTTTCTAACACAAATAAATGTTGAACTTAAATTCGAAATCTTTTTCAACATTATTTGTACCAGTTAATGTGTGTGTGTATGCGCGAGTAGTGCAATATATTAGACTTGTAATGAAACACTCTATTGTAATATCTAGGATATTCTAAAACAAGCACAAACTAGGAACTCTAATTTAAAGAATTTAATGAAAAAAATAAAATTTCTCTCGATAAATTTGAAGCCATTAAAAACTAATTTTGTATTAAGTAATTAAAAATAATTAAATTTATGGTGATTTATACGGCAAATTACGCATCTAATTGACTCAAAGATTTAGTGAAGGGTAGTTTGTTTGTCCTTAATGCTTGTTACAATAATTCAACTTGTTATCCTTTCTGTTCTAGAGAAACAGCATGATGTGCATGAACGATAGTTGTAATTCCATTTCTTTTTTTTTTGAAATTGTAATTTAATGAACAACGTTTGGAAGCTGTAATGATTGCCAATAAACAAAAAAAAACAAAAGAAAAAACAGGAACTTAAATGAAGATAGAAAGATTTAAGAACATCTTATAGCTGTTATCCAAAAGTTGGTTGTTTTACTGACAACTAACTCATTTAGATGATAATCTCTTTCGCCATGTTGTTTAAATTGTTAAAACAATCTTTATTTTCTTCTTAGAATTTGAAAAATGAATTTCCATTTTTTTTTTTTTATTATCAAGTTTTTGTAGTTTTCTTTAGAAATTACAAGCTTATTTCACACTTCAATTGCTAGTTCTTGTTCTGGACCAAAAAGAGATAAATAAACGCTTTTGTTTCCTTTGCGTTTTTGTTGCTTAAATATTTAACTATTCGGGTAAATATTTAATAATTGTTTTGTATTGCTAACAATTTGTTAAACTTAAAAGTCCATTCATCTTTTTCATTTTGGAAACAACACATGTACAAACATTGTGTTCTTTAGAACTTGGAGTAATACAAATTGTTTTGTTAACACTTGATTTTTGTATTTCTTTTTATTTATTTGTTGTTTCTCTTTTTTTTCTTGCTTAACAAGTTTTGATGACATCCCAAAAGAATATAATTTTCTTTAAAAATGATTTATCTTTATAATTTTCTTTCGATATCAATATGGATGAGATGAAGAAGTGTTTGTGTTACTTATTTTTATATTGTACCTACTTAAAGAATAAAATGAATATGACATTTGGGATCAATACTAGAAATGTTTATTTCTTTGTACCATACACTAGAATAGATTTTTAGGGTTCTAAAAAGGTTTACCATATAAGATACCAATCGACTTAATAATTTTCCTCCCTTCTATTCATTCGTTCGTATAACAATGTTTTAAGTAAGAAAATGAAACTGTAGAATTTCAAATGCTCCGACTTCAAGTCAGAAGTTTAGTTATAAAAATAGCATTGTTAAACAAGTTACTTTTAGCACAATTTTCAATTTGTAAACGGGCTTGGAAGGTGATGAAGCAGACCATAGCTTATAGTTAAAATTTAAAAATATGTTGAGTTTTCAAATACTCTATTCCGGAAAGAAGGACGGCTGGACATAGTTAGATATATTCAAAAAGAGATTCTTAGTCGATCGGTACACCAAAAAGTGGTTTAGAACCAATATTTAAAGGTGCTTCAATAATCAGCCAAATGGAAATTATTCTCTTCACTATTGTGGTGTGGATATAAAAATAAGAGCGCTACCGAACATTCGTTGCATCCCTAGTTTTATCACATATACATATTTCAGCTGGTGTACTTTTTGCTAGTCAGCTATGGACCAATTATAGCATACGTTTGTGGTTCAATTACGAGTTACATAAAACTAGGTTAGGTGAGGTAAGGTTCTACTGGCAGCCGCAAATAAGCACAGCTGACGTGAGTCCAGTAATGAGTTGCCGTTGTGTTACCACGTTACACCATATCCCAATGTTCCTACGTTACCTGGCTGTTAACTTTATCAACCAGCCATCCGGTTGATTCAATGATGAAATGGATCCTGTTCAAATCAATGTCACACTCAAAAAGGATATTTTATAAAGTAGTCAATTTCTTTTCTAAAAAAGAAAATCCAAAAATAATTTCTTAATTTTAACTTATTTTGTTCGTGTTTAGTAAAATTTTCTTTAATAAAGAAACATTTTCTCTTGATCACTGTTGCCGCCACTGGCAAAAACAGCTTAAATTAGTTTTACTAGTTTACATTACTTGTTAGAAAATAATCTATTACAATGAAATATTAAACGTTCGGAGTTAACGCTACCCGCACCATTTACAAAACTCAATTTCTTTTTATATTAGTTATAAACCTTGCTCTTACTAGGCTGGCGTGGTGTTTGTACTTAGCCCGAACGAATTAATAATTATTAAAAATTAATTAAACATGTATTTTATTAAATTGTTATTTTATACTTTCTCTAAATAATGCCATATATATATATATATATATATATATTTATATATATAATTTTAGGAATTTTAATATAAGAAACATTGGGTGAATAAATGTATATTTATATTTGATCACGTGTCTTCTTTATTCAAAATCCAGTGGAAATCATTAGCGAGGCATATTACTCATCGCAACAATCACAAAATTCACGTTTTTTGTATATGATCAAACATTTTTTAAAACAAGAAATACAAAAGTAGCTTGTTTTTATCAAAAATTCCTAGGAAAAACTTTTTGCTTTTTAGTAATAGGTGGTAGTTATTTCATACGTTACCTGGTCAGTAGTTTTCATTACAATTGTCATTATTTTGAAAACTTTAATAAGTACTTACCAGTTATGACCACAGCAAATACTTATTACTTCTGTTATTTTCACTACTGAATATTTTCTTACTAATAATCAGCTCAATAACTACTTGTTACTTGTGTTGTTTTCAGTACTGAAAAATTTATTTAACGTACCCAATAACTACTTATAAGGTCTATTAACTAGTGATTTTTTGGCTTCTGGTAAGTATATTGTAAGTACTTACAATTCAACTTACTAGTAGTTAAATAATAACTAGATATTTTTTGGGTTCTAGTCTGTGGACATCTCCAACAAAAATAAGTAGTTATTCTGCTGAAAAATAAGTAGTGTTTATTTTCTCCAACATTGTTTGTAACTTACCTGGTAAGTAAAGTTTTTGCAGGGTAAGAAAGATATTTCTGAGTTCAAGCTGCATTTATTTTAACTTCATTTAGCAGCAAACATACGGTTGCAATTAACTCCACTTGAATTATTTAAAATTAGTCTGGTTTTCTTGATTTTAAATAGAATCGAATTTCTTGCATCAAGTAACAAATGCTAGGGATTTCTTTAAATTTTTTAGAAAATGCTCAAGAAAACTTGGTTTAATTCAATTAATTTTTATTTAAATCGAAGGTGGTTCTTGCATGTGCCATGCACAGTTTCCAATTAAGTGACCAATGAATGTCTTCCTATCTCCTCCAGAGACACCCGGCATACTCGAACAATTTTCGATGTGATAAACACACTCTTTAGGGATCTTATGGCCGCTTTTCTATCGGTGATAATGTGAATTTCTCTGCCAGGTATCTCACCATACCGAATGTGCCACGCGGCTGTGTTGATGGTCATTATCTCGGCCTGAATGGCATTGCAGTGATCTGGCAGCCTGAGAAAAATGCTCCATTTTAACAGCTCGGAGTAAATGCCAGAATCGACACCATGCAGTGTTTTGGACCCGTCGGTGATTATTAGTAATGAACCATAATATCCAAGATGTTTACGCTGAGGCCTGGATCAAAGATTGGCTCAGGTGTGACATAAAAACGTCCGTCTGCCATTTTAAATCATACACAGGGAAAAATAACGACAAATCAATTGTCATATTGAATACCATATACGTCAATACAATTAACTTTTTAGTGGAAAATTTGTAAACATAGAAAAACTTTGTTTTTAATTAAAACTGATAAAACTTAACAAATATTTTTAACAATTGGGGGACTCACAAGGTGCGCTATTAAGTCATATCGTCATAATGTCCTACATAATATTTTACAATTGCTTAAAAAAAATACTCTTGTGTTTCAAACAAAATAAAAATTTTAATGCTGTGTTCATTGATTCGTCATAACAGTACAGTACAAATCTAAATTGTAAGCGGTTGCCCACATCTTTTTGACAATGTTTTGCGATTGTGGTAGTGGTGATTTTAAGGAATGGAGCTTTTGTGGATCTTTGGTCCACTGTTGACGTATTGCTTACAACTTTTATAGTTTTACATATGTTTCAGAGAATTAAAAACAGTAGTATTTAAAAAAAAAGAAAAAGAACGGTGTTCGAATTATTCAAAAAAAAAAAAACCCGGTGTAAATTGCATATGTAAATTTCTATTGTTTGCAGGCCATATCGGGATTGCAACATGCCATCTATTCCTTTGTAAGTACTTTCTAAAACAATGCCACCAACTCACCAGATTCTGTCCAATTTTTGGGGAAAATTTTCATCATTTTCTTGGGGTCATTTACATACTTAAAATTTTATTTTCTTTAATTTGAGTAAAAAGTTTCCTATTATTTAAGCTTGTTTGATTATTGTTTTTTAATAAATCCCATAATAACGAAATTTTTAAGTCCCGCGAAAAGTTTTTTTTTTATAAGTAAACTGAAGTAGAGGAAACCAATTTCAAAAGGCAGTACAATTTTCGTCTTTATTTTAGATCAATATGCTGAGACTGCCAATCAATTTTTTCCAAATACTTTAAAAACAATTTCGTAAAGAGCGATAAGATTTTTTTTTTTTTGGATACACAAATAATTTTTGTTTTAAAATCATTGTACTTTATAAAAAAAATTAATGTTCATAAATACACTGAAAAGAAAAATTAATCCATCCGTACTTAAACTAAGCCAAAGCCGTGTCAATATATTGCGGTAAATGCGGATTTCCTTAAATCAAGTACAGAATGCTTGATTCAAGTACGAATTATTCAAATGCCACAGCACTTGAAATAATCCGAAAAAGTTATTGAGATAAAAAGTAAGATACAAATTTATTTCAAAGTGGGCTTGTTACAAGAGTTTCTAAGTTGGTTTAATCCCGAAATTGTACTCAAAATAATCAAAAAGTGGATTAATTCTTACCTAAACGCTTACACCAGAGAACCAGAGAGAGAGAGAGAGAGAATAATATTATTTATTTACAAATATTAGTATGTGGTTATTTTATTGAACTGTTTATGGGTTTTAATCCAAATATTTTCAATTAGTTCAGGGTGGGTAAGTAAAGTAAATAAATAATTTTAATATTAATAATTAGTATTGTGGTTATTTTGTTGAACTATTTATGGTTTTTAATCCAAATTTTTATTATTTTTAATTAGGCTTAAGTTCATTTGTCCTTCAAGTTGTGCTGAGAAAGGTCGACAAGAAAAAAAGACAAAAATGAAAAAACAAAAAATGTACTTTGGACTTCAAGAAAAATTCTTGACAAAAGTACGAAAAAACAGAAGTAAGGAAGAACATGTAAAATCAATTAAAATGGATAATCATTCAAAAAAGCAAACTTCGATCTACCAAAGGTTAAAATACAATTTGGTTTAAGGATTGATGTTTGACTATTGACGTCAGCAGTCGTCGATGGCTGCGAGTGTAAAACGGCAAATCCATCTGAGAAGATCGAGTGGTTGCGATCGAAACATGTCATGGTAACCTGCCGGCCGCGGTTCGAATCCCGGCCACGGTCAACAATTAAAGATTATCAATAACAATTTTAACTAATTTTCATGTTGTAAAATTCCTTTTTTCTTAAAAATAATTTAATGAAAACTAAATTTAATGAACTTAACCCTAATTAAAAATATTAAAAATTTGGATTAATTTTATTATTTTTAATCTGGCTAATGTTCATCAAATTTAATTTCCTTTATATTATTTTTGTGAAGAAAGAAATTTCACAACATAAAATTCATTTATTAATGATATTAATTCCTTTCTTCATAAGAATAATTGAATGAATTATGTTTCTGTCAAAAACAGAAACAAAACAAAACAGAAACAAGGATAATAAACAACTTTTTGGCATCCAACAATTCTAAAGCTAAAAAGGTTTGCTGATAACCTTTTAAGATCACCTGTAATGAATTCGCCTTGGCCATCATTATTGTTTTTTTTTTTCATTTTTTTTTTTATTAAATTGTCATCTGTTTTTTTGTCCAGGGAAGCATGCATCACAAAGTGCTTCTAGGTTTTGAGTATATTTCGTAATGAAGTAGATATTGTTTTGTATAATAAATTTAGTCAAAAACAAGTAGTGTAAATGGGCTATAACTAAATAATTTTAACAAATAGAATTCGGGAATTTTTGCTGCTTATTTTACTGCTGTTTCTACAAAAGCTGTTTCTTACCTGCTTTTGTTATGTTTTCGTTGTTTCTACAACGAACTCTAACAAACACACGCAGAGTGGTAGAATTAACGAAAAGTTCAAGCTTTTATTTACTAGATTTAAGAATTTTATACTTTTGTTAAGAACGTTTGGGATTGGTAGTCCAATTTTTAACTAAGAATTGCTATTAAATTAACATTTACATTGACACTGCCAGTTCGAAAAACTCAATACACTCACGATTTTTTTTTTTTTACTAATACACTCACATTTTTCGCAATGTCAGCTCCAGTGGCAGCAAAATTTGCATGCGAGTAGAAATTTTGGACTTCCATGCCAATAAATTTCAAGACGTCAACCCCTTTCAAAATTTATGCAAATTTACTGGATGGATTATTGTCAAATTGTTATTAAGGATTTAACTTGTTTAATGTATTATTTTGATTAATTTTTTAAGCGCGCATTAAAAAAAGCAAGTTCGTTTGCCCCGCGAGGCTAGCTGGTAGTGAGCTAGTCTATCAGCGCCGGGGTTGCGGGTTCAATTCCCGCCAGAGACTGTGGTTTCTTTCCTGCAGACAAGTGTAGTGCTTCGCGGGGTTAGCTTAGGAAATTAAAAAAAAAAATGCGTACAGGCATGCGCTAGAAGTGAAAAAAACTTAAATTGAGTATGACTTTTTCTTACTGTGTACACACGCATGAATACATAAATTTTAAAATTTAATAAAATTTTGACATTATTCTTGGTAGTCCTCCAGGAAAACCGTTATAAAGCTTTAAGAATATATACACGCGCAGTACTTACATACGCCTCTATAATGCTGCTGGCAGTAAACAAATTTCTAAAGCTAAAACTGTATGAATTATTAGCTTTGAAACTCAGCAAAGGAAGGGCGTTGCATATTTTCTACAAGCATTAAGTGCTCTCTGCCATTTTATGGAGTTAAAAAAAAAATTCAAACGCTAAATTTTTATTATAACAGAAATTTATTTTTTTATGCATAAGAGAAGGAATAAATAATTATTTAAAAGGGCGCTTAAGGCAAGTTTCTCAAAGAGAAGAGTAAATAAATAAACCATTTTCATATTTTTTTTAAAGCCAGCGCATAAAACGAATAATAAAATCAGGAAAAAGAAAAAATTAATGTTTATTTTACTTAAAGAAAGAGAAAAATAATTTATTAAAAAAAGAAATTCCATAAACGAATTATTTTAGCTGGAAATTTTCAATAACGTCTTTAACACAGGTAATAAAATATGGTGAGGAAAAACAAGCAAGAAAATGAAAATTAATAATAACAACAAAAACTTACGCGATAAAACATAAAACTTAACAGTTACAACAAAAACAAGAAAATTATGAAAAATAATTAAATGAACCCAACCACCTTCGTTAACTAAGGCCTGACTCCGTACAGCCCTCATCGCAAGTCAATGTACTTTGGGTATTGGATGAAAGGACTTGCCTCTCTGACATCCTACTGCTAACTGAATTTTCAATTTCCGTATCGTTTTTTGTAATCAATACAATTTCATTATGAATTTAATACAGAGAAAACGAAAAATCACCGCAAAAATGTTTAAAATTTAATTACAACTTAATGGAAAAAAGTTTTAAATTACATGCAGCTCTTATTTGTTCATTGCTTTCCTTGTATGTGGCACTACGTTTGCACTAACACTGTTCCAATCAGCTAGTTAAACAGATGGCTACGTGATTGGGAAAGTGTATCTGGCTGTGTGTGTGTGTGTGTGGGTAAACTCCAGGATGTTTTTTTTTTAACGTCCTGGTAGCATAAAGTTTGTTAATGCTTAAGATTTACTCTTATTACAGGCAGCCAAAAGCAGATATGCTTATTAAGGAACTTAACTTTGTAAAATAAATATGGAAAATTTTATTTTTGAAAAAAATAATAGACTATTAAGTTTGCACAGTGGTTAAGAATCAGACTTGGAAGATTTGCACTATTTTTGCAGAACCATTACATTGATAAAAAAATATTTTAGTGCAAAAATATTTCAAGTTTTATTCAAGTGTTTTGTCCACAATATGTTTAAGTGATAATGCTTTATTTATGCTTTATTTAAATAATAATGCAAGCTTAGTGCATTATTTAATTGTAGTGGTATATAATAGTGGTTTGAAACTATCAATAACACTATCGATGGTTTTTGACTATCGTATCACCATCGATAGTTCTTGTTTTTCTCAAATTATTGTTTTATGATTAACTTTTATCGTTTAACAACGATTGACAGTAACACAACTTGGCAGCAATTTTCTTTATTCCGCGTGTTCTTAAAATTGTAAAATTGAAAAAATGAAAATAAAATAATAAATTAAGTATGTAAAAAGGAAGTGTTATTTAAATAATCAAATTTTATTCCTTTTCTTGCAAGCCAAACACCTTTTTCCAATTTATTTTATTCAAATTTACAATCAGGTATGTGATGGAAAACGATTTTGAAAACAAAATGATTTTAAATCGATAATGTCATTTTCAGTATCTTAAAGGGTGGATTTCTAATACATTTACCTCTCTTTTCTTATTTATATTCTTCTAGTTAGTTGTACTGTTTTTGGAACAAAAGATTGATGAAAAAAAGCTGTGATGAATTTTGAGCGATTTGAAAATCCATTTCTAAATTATAGTTTTACCACCTTATAAGAAAAAAAAGTTAATGTTCATATTAGTTAAGCAACACCTTGAACCCAGTAAAAGTGAATGGGCTGAATGTGTTGGTTAGATGACATAAACGTTTACTTTTTTTGCGCAAGCGGTTAAGACTATAATTCAGAAAAGGTTTCTAAAATCGTTCGAAATTCATGACACCTTTTCAAAACGGTCCGGTATATTTAAATCTATTTATTGGAATGTGGTTTAAAAAAAAATTAAAGATATGAATAAAATTCTAATGTTCCAAACTTGCTGAATAAAATATATTAAGGCCCGTTTTCACGATTTACCGATAGCTAAAGTTTTCCAAGTATAGTTGTAATAATGGAACCCCTTTTAGTCGGCCAATAAAATCATACCTTTAGTATCCGTAAGTTGTGAAAATGGGGTAAGTCTTTGTATTTAATAAATTTTAATTGAAATTTTTTTTACGGAAAGTATGAAGTTTATAGAAGGAAATATATATACCATGGTAGAATAAGTACAAGAAATAGTCATTAGAAATTTAGTTCTCAATTGCAAAACCCATAAAACGTCAAACGAAAGAAAATATGGGGAAAAAAATTACAACAAGCGTTAAAAATCAAATTAATTAATTTGACATTACATGGGTAAATAATGAGAACTCTCCCTAATGAACATACCTGTTACTGAATATACTATGATATTTACAAACATTTAAAACGGGATAATTTTCCAAATTTGTGCCATATTAATTTGATATTTGGAAAACAAGGGCAAGAAAGTTATACGAAACATTGTTAAGAGCTTAGACCATGTTCGTCAATTTAAGAAATCGAACATTGGTTTTAGTTTTTGGGCAGTTCTTATTCTTCCGAATCAATGCTTTAATGCATTGACAAAGAACCTTGTGCTAGGATTCCAACGAGACTTTTCTTCTACAAAATATCCTGAAAATTTTTAATTAACAAGATTTTGTCTGTCGTGCTTGATTTCCAATCTTTATTCTTGATAAAAAAAACACTGAAGTTTATTGTTGATGGGTTAAGCTTTTCCTATGCGCATTTCACTGGTTGCTAAGGCCAGATCATCAGGAAAATTCATCCAAAAACTTGAAAAACTTAAGATATTACACAAATAAAACTGTTAAGCGAATAAGAATTATAAGCACCAGTTTTGCGTGTAACAATATCAAAACTTAAACAAAAACAACAACAATAAACAGTGAGTTTATCTTTTCTTACATTCCCCACCACAATTGGTTGGAATTCTCCCAACACTTATTGTAGTTGTAAGTAGGTTAAGAAAAAACAAAATAAAAACAACTTGCTTTAATGTTTTTTATGCTTGTATTAATAAAAAGACTTAGGTTTTTGACGATTTACTTGGGACTCTAGGTATTCTATGGTATAATGTTTTATTTGTTAAAAGTCTGTTACTGATTATGTTATTGTAATTTGTAATTTGAAGGAAAAACTGTAAGTTTTAAAAACTATCGATAGTTATCGTTGGCCTAAAAAAACATGTCGCATACGATCGATAGTGTCGCCTATCGATAGTTTCAGACCACTAGCATATGGGTAATTCCAAAGTGTTGAACGTGACAGTCGTACGCATCAAAAATGCAACAACATTTTAAACAACAAATATTTTTACGTTCTTTTAACCCTTAAATTAAAGCACTAAGAAAGCACTATTATCTATGCTAAAGTTTATGGGGGGCGCGATTCTAGGTCAAAGATAATGGCAAAAGAAGTAGCGGTTCGAACGTGAAAAAAATAGAAGTAGTTTTTGTGGCCATGTATAAAAAGTTGTAATTCAGCGAAACCTGGCACAATTTTTTAGTCAAACTACTTTCAGAATTTTACATAGCAATGTAACATTAAAATGTCTTTGTTTTGGTTCCAAAATCGTCTGTACTATTTTTTGTTTAAGCCAAAATCTGGTTCGATACGTGACAATTCGAACGTGAAATTTTTTCCACAATAATTTAACTGAATAATGATTAATACAAAATAAAAATTTACCGTTAATTCGAATAACATATTTCTCTTCGAACTCTTCCTTAGATTACAGACCATGTAAGAAATTTTTTTTGGAATAATTTTCATCAAATATCACCTCTTTTAAGGAAGATAATATTAAAGAAAATATACAATAAAACATACTCACAAATAAGAAATTACGTTTGCACAACTTTGCAGTCTGATTGTTCATCTAAGTGAACAAATTTATGGGTAAATTTATAAAATTAGTAAAATCTAAATATTTCTTCATAACAATTTCGTAAAATAATCAGATTTTAATAACTTTTAAATTTTCGGTCACGGTGGACCATTTGGCGGAAATGCCCATATAGGACATAATGCACTGTTTTGCTTAGCAAATAATGTAGTGCAAAAAATAGTGCCAATGCAATCAACTTGCACTGCCATTGATATTGTTTAATGTAAAAAAATTGTCAATGCGTAAGTATTGGTAACATTAATCCGTTAAGAAAGCAATTTTTTTTATTTTGGAATCATAACATTTGATATCGAAAGAAATGTATCGAAATTAAGATGATAGCATTCGAAATCGAGTAACCAAAGACATTAAATCTCTCAAGTTTTCATTCGATACGTCAGTGTCTGCTATCGCATGCAGAAAAATACGAAAGCTTACACGATATCAAATGCAGTGACTCCTGAGTAAACCACTGTCTCGTTTAATACTGTGTGAAGTGCTTGGCGGGTAAAATGAAACCAATAGGAAAAAAACATGTTCAACCCAAAACATTTTCTTAAACTTAAATTCAAACTTAGAAAAAATAAAATTAACTTTAACAGGCACTCTGTCGTAAGAAACAGCATGAACTGATAATGTAGAAAAATAAGCACGTTTAAGCAATTTCATTTTTAAATGACTTGTTGACTGACAGACACACTGCCTTATGTTTGCTGCTACGGGCATTAAGTGTCACTGCTACTTCTGATGTCAGTTAAAATCTGTAGTGGTGTAATGTCAAGTGTTTATTATTTACTTGTATGTATGTGTATTAGTACGAGGCTGTTGGGGTAAGAGGTTGTTGTTATTACGATTAAAATTTTCTTTTTCTCAATCTGTCTGAAAATTCATATGTATGTATGTACAATTCGTCTTGTTTAGCTGTAATCCTATACTGCTTCCTATTAAACTTCTAATGCTTCGGCATCACTCTGTGTCGAACTTGTCATCAATATATGAAAAACGAGTTTTACCAACATTAAACAAATAAATTTGATATCATTAAATAAAATGTGGTATTTAGTAAACAAGAGGTTTTTTAAGGTTGTCATCTAAGACCCTATAAAGCAAATACAGTAGACTCGCGGTAACGTGAACTAATAAAACCTAAGCGTGTTCACGTTTGCGAAGTTGTTCATGTTTACGAAGGTGTAATTTTTTACATCTTAAAAATAAAACAGACATATATTTAACTTAAATTCATATATTTTTTTTTATTAATTCATATTTATTAATTCATATTCGTATTTGCTTTGTTAAGAAAAACAATTTACATTAAAATTATTTAAAAAAATGGGTTATTTTTTTTTGGATTTTCTTTTTTTGCAAAAAGCTGAACACCGCCTTTTCTCGGAGACGTTTAAGTACGATGATATCTGCTGGACTTATATTTTCATCTTCTGCCCATTCTAAAGCTTTATTGAAAATGTTGATTGCTTCACTAGGTTCTACTTTGGTCCGTGCTGTTTCCATTGTTAACACATCTAAAAATTTTATCTTGTTTTTTGTTTATAGCGCAAATTGTTGACTTTGCAACATTGTATTGCTTTGCTGAGCTAGTCATGCTTGATCCTCTTTTTATTTTTTCTATTACATCCACTTTTTCCTTTAAAGTTAAAAAATTTGGTAGTTTTTGCGACATTTTTCACGACACACTTTATATCAAACTAAAAACAAACTAGACAAATCAAAAGCTCGCGTTACACAAAATGCCAGAATATATTCATAAGCAATCATTTACGGGGATTCCCAGTTTTTAAAGAAGTAGTGATTGCTTAAAAATGTTCAAAAGAAAACAACGTTTTCTATGTTCCATGAATTTTACATTTGTTCACGTTATAGGGCTTTCTTACTGTGTTCACGCTGCAGAGTAGTCAGTGTAAAAAAAATTATGTTCATGCTAGCCGGTGTTCACGTAAGGCGGTGTTTTTGTTATCGCGAGTCTACTGTATTATATATATATATATATATATATATATATATGTACTTATATATTTACATATATCTTCTTAAACATTGAGTACTTCTAAGTACCATATTTGGTACCGCTGAGAAATAATGGGCCCACCAAAAGTAAATTATGTTATAAGGCTGACTCATATAAAAGTTCTTTGTGTCGAATATTATACAGCTAATCTACATCTTTGCGGGATGGGGTCTTTCGTAAAGGCGGAAAGCTCTCTGATTGCTATTCACTTGGGAATAGCCAGAAGTGATCCCTTTACCAAATTTCCCAAGCAGCTCACCACTTCCGGCCATTGGTAAAGTATCCCCTGGTAATGTCGCACAGGCTTCCAACCCTGCCGCCAGCTAAAGTGAGAAGGCGATTACTTTGCTGAGTAACCTGAATGGCACGCTAACACCGTTGCATCTCAGGTAAGTAGGTGACACTGAAACTCTGCGTTGCACTATTAGCCGCATGGCGGCTTACCTGCGCAGAGGCTGTTGGCAGCCCCAACACTGGGATCGGATGTGGAGTCCCAAACAGTCACCCATCCTAAACACCAACGATTACAGACACCACAACAAATAATAGAAACCAACAGATCCCTACGATGACGACATTTAGCACGAAAAGGACAACAAGAATCGGAACTTGGAACGTGCGCACACTTCTTGATCCTTCAAAACTGGTCCACTTTGCTACTCCTAGGACTGTGCGAAACCAGATGGCCAGGAACAGGCGAGTATAAAACCCCGGATAACCTACATTTCTGTACTCTGGTAAGCCAGAGCACCAACCAAAGTCAAATGGTGTCGGCATATTATTGTCCAAAGAGGCCCGACATGCCCTGATTAACTGCGGAGATAGAATAATTCTTCCGAATTTGCGAACTAGGGCAAGAAACCTTACATGCGTGCAATGAAGAGCACCAACCGAGGTATCTGATCCTACAGAAAAGGACAACTTTTACAGTCATCTAACCCAAGTTCTATCCACAATACCACGAGGCATCAAAGTGCTACTAATGGGTGATGTAAATGCGCAGCTAGGACCCGATAACAAGGCCGTGAGAGGATAATGGGTAAACATGGCATCGGTAGGATGACGGAGAATGGACAACTGTTTACTGAAATGTGCAACAACGCCAACCCTGTACTCGGGGGTACGCTACTCCCCCACAGTGCTGTGCACAAGGCTACCTGAGTATCACCAGATGGCACGAAGGAGAACCAAATCGACCATATTGCTATTAGCAAAACTTTGAGAAATACGATGTGAGAAACCTGCTAATTCTTGTGGCCCTTTGTTCCTTATAGGAACCACAGGACATAATAATATTTTAATAATAATCTACATCTTTATGAGATTTTTTCGTCTTAAACTGATTTTACTGAGGGGGTTTATAGGCGACCTATGGTCAATTTTGGACCTACCAGAACAAACTTCGGCCTGAAGCTTTTATAGAATTTATTGTCATTAAATTGTGTATTAGTATAAATATTTGTTAGGAAATTATGACATTAAAAACTATTTTCAGAAGTGGTATTTCTGTTGGAGCTATGATATGATGAATTTTAGACTGATGGCAATAAAATTTGGTAGAGTCCATTACAATATTTTTGGGCCAAATTGAATCGAACTACCAACACAAAAATATAGTTTAAAGGCGCCAAGACTCTATTCCTGAAAGAAGTTTGTGCGGAAGCTATGCAAAATTCCCCCATTTTTAATAGGCTTAATCAATATGACAATTAAAACGTATTTACTTAATTTCATTAGATTATTTTAAAAGTTGAAGCTTGCACTTCGATTCAAAAGATAATCCTGACCCGATTGGCATACTAAGTCAATCGGTATACAATACTTTTATGTGTTTCGAACATCAGCACAAGTGCATAATAGCCTGCCGACGTTGGTTGGTGTAGGGCATAAAAATAAAATTTCGTTGTCCAAATAGTAATAGATTTTATTGAAACTATTGCCTTATACTACGTTTACATTAGGCCGAAATCTTGTAGATTTGATTTAAAATCTTCTTCGAAATCTAGTAAGTTTACATTATACTTTTTTAGCATTAGCGAGATTTTGTTTTTATAACAAAACAACTGACAAAAAGTTTTTTCGTTACACATACAAACACAATTAGAAATATACATTAAAAAATTTGCATTACCTTTTATTAATCATCAATCATATTTATTTAATCAATATTATTCGTCTTTTTTATTTTTTTACAATTTTTATAAAACTTTTTAATTTTTAATTTGTTTTTTTTTTTAATGTCATTTTTTATTGTGCAGGGAAGTATTTTTTAGTACTATATTAAAAAACCATAGTTGCATCATTAAGTACTACTAGATTTTGAGTAGATTTTGTCGAAATCTAGTCACGAAGTAGATTTTGTTTTGAATGGGAAATCTAGTCAAAAACAACTAGATTTGGCTCGAAATCTTGCAAGTTCTAGATTTTGAGTAGGTGTAAATGTAGTATTAAGAGAGAAATTTACCTTTTTATAGAATGTTATAAATTTTTATAGTTTTTGATTTAAAAAAAAAATATATCTATTTAATTTTCTGCTTATTACGCATAAATTGAAGAACTCGAGTTATTTTAAGTTGCAGTATGCAGAAAAAAAACAATGCAAATAAAGCTTTTCTGTTAAAGCAGTATTTAAGCCATTGTGTCAACACGCTAAGCGTTTTTCCCTTTTTTTTTATTTTCCTTACACTAAACTTAACATTTATTATGCAAGTAATCCTCTATGGCTTGAAATTTTTTTTTTATTGCACGTGCAGCTTGTTCTTTAGTTTGGCAGAATCATAACTCAGACGCTGTATAAAATTTTATATCTGAAACTTTGTTTTCAAATATTGAATACTTCTTACTTCTTTTATGGTAACTTTAAGTTCTGGTTTTAATTGGCCGCTACCTTCTCAAATAGATTCTGAATTTCCAGTCAACCTAGAAACTATAATCTTCCAAAAAGGAAGTTTCTTTCGTGTAATTAGCATTATAACACCATTCTCTCTTCCTATTCATTTTGACGAATTTATAGTTGAAGTCAGTTGTCACTGACATAACTGCTCTGACCTTTTCCCTATAGCTTTAGGGCAGTGGCGTCCAATCCAAATGCACAAAAGAACTTTGTGCTTTAACGCCGACAAAATTACAACAGACAATCTGATCTCGGCGACAACCACGCTTTCTGCTTACTTTGCGAAGAAACAACAATAAATTGTAATAGCTTTTAAATCTGTTAATCGCGAATGCAAATGCAAAGTATATCTTATTGTACGGCACTGCTCTAGGATCTTGTATTAATCACGCCTCGAGCCACTAAACTGGCAGACTCTGCACTTCATCTTTGTCGAGAAAGCCTAGTAAAAGTTTACCTTTTACAATTGGAAAGGCAAATAGGTCGTCTAAAAACGTACTACCCTGACAACTATTCTGTGTGGAAAACTTTTCAACTATGTGGAGTTAGTAGGAAATGACCAGAGCATCAATGGTGGCTTACTTTCCGTATCTCGCGTTATTACCTAGATGATGCCTTAGTAATATTTGCTAACCGCATGACGTTTATGGAAGCCATTTATAATGCAACTACTATTCTAAAGCTATGGTCACACTTAAAACATATTTTTTTCATCAAACTTCATTAAAAAATTATTTTCATGGAGTCAAAATCAGTTCTAATCTTGTAGCTTTAGTGGCCATAATTGATTTTTTTTTTGTATTTATCGCTTTTAATATTCCCTACTTCTGGCATGTTTGGAATTTCTTCATCTTGTTCACACATATTGTTTACTTCGCACGATGTTGCTTACAAAACGTCAGAATGAAAGTGTAACCTAGCATTTACACATGCCAGTTCGAAAAACTCAATACACTCACACTTTTTTACTTATACACTCACATTTTTCGCAATGGCTGCTCCAGTGGCAGCGAAAATTGCATGCGAGTGGAAATTTGGCACATGCTTGCCATTAAATGACAAAACGATGAAAAATGTTACCCTGTTAAAAATTTAATGCAAATTTACTGGATTATTGTCGAACTGTAATTAAAGTTTTAACTTGATAAATGTATTATTATGATTAATTTTTTGAAACGCGCATTAATAAAAGCAAGTTTAATATTGTTAAAATAATGCTTATATAAATAAATGTAAACCATTTCCCCAAAAATGTGCTTATATGATTAACTCGGTAACTCTATTTGGTTTCTTGATACTTTTTTTTAATTTGAGAAGCCAACAAATTATATCAAGTTGACGCTTCAAAGACATTTTGAAAATGAACTCGCAGTGGCATGTGTAAACACAAAAGCTAATGGCATGAGATTCGACTATTTCGAACAAATTTTCTTTGATAATATGTATACAGTAATGGCATGCCACTACTTGCATGTGTAAAGGCAGGGTAAGAAAAAATCACCATCACACGTACCAACTTGATAGCCAAGTTGATCGTTAGTCTGAGTTTATACGGTTCATTCTTTACTGAAAAGATTGCTACTTTATAGGCGAGAGGGGCGAGTGGAAAAGAAACGAGTACATACCCCTCGCCTCTCTCGCCTATAAAGTAGCAATCTTTTCAGTAAAGAATGAACCGTATAAACTCAGACTTAGTTAAATGAAAATCAATGTTTTTGATTTTTTATTGTTCGACCACACCTTGTGTAGATGCCGCATAACAAGATGTTCCCATCTCTTTGTATTCCATTCTACATTTTTCAATTATTTAAGTTTCACCACTAGAAAAGTGGCCATAAATGCTATAATTATTGTGGCATCACTAACAAAATAAAGGCCCAACTATAATATGCATAAGCTGGCTTAAGCTGCTGTCAAAAAGTAACAAAAAAAATTAAAAAAAGCATTTAAAAAAACAAAAATAGCATCAAAAAATATTTTATTCCGTACGGAAAGTGCGATCTGTTTTGCACTTCGCTTAAGCAAATGCTAGTTTCATAAATTTACCCAAAAAGTTTTCTTAGGTTCAATTTGGTTCGAAGCATAATTGCTTAAGCCAACTTAAGCATATTATAGTTGGCCTTAACATTTGTTTTGGAAGCAGCGTTACCATTAATCAAGTTTTTTAAATTTTTTAATTTGTTGTGTTTTTGAACAAAATAAATTCCAAATACATTTTGGTGTTTTCTTTTAAAACTTTGCTACTTTTGTAGAAAAATTTAAAAAAAAAAATAAGTTTTATTCAGAAATGGTGGCACTTGTAATTGATAGTAGATTTTAGATGTTGCAAATGTGAATGCATGTTTCACATTTTCAACATCTTTTATGCGTTCCTCCGAATTATATGCAAGTGTGAAAATACTAATAACGGTATTTTTCCAGTTAAAGAAGACAGCGACGCAAACGAAATTTTCGTCGTCGTTTTAGATTTTATTTGTAAACTGGCTTCTGAAAAACAAAAGGAATTTTGAGATCATGATTTTTTTTTTTATTTTTTATTTTGATTTTATTTAATGCTTTTTAAACACTTTGCGGATATATAAAGGTTATTGAACTAAACAAGAGAAACCTTTAAAAAAGATAAATAAATCGAATGAAAAAGTATTAACTAAAATATTTTGAATAACTTATTGAATTAATTTTTTTTTACAACACATTTCAATACACTAACTGCTTTGAAACCTCCACAAATCTTACATTGTTGTTTATTAAATGAAAAAAGAAAAATGTTTAGAGCTTGACATTAACGTTAAACTTTGATAGTAATTAAATAATTAATATTCTATTGGTTTAAATGGAAAATTACCATATTTTTAGTTGAAATTAGAATTTCTGGAAAGTAGCTTAAAGGCTAAAATAATATAAATAAATTTCCAAGAATGAAATAGAAACGATTTATTTCGTAGAAAAATGTGAAAATACGAGTACTTGCGATTTTTTTCCAACACTTTATTTATATTGTAATCAATAAATAAATTGTAGAAAAAACCTTAAAAATTGAGTATTATGTAAATTGTTAATTAAATAATATAAATATATTTACGAAATGATTTATGAACATACATACATACGAGTGGTGCATCATTGTGTTACCTCAATAAATATACAAAGCGCACTAGTTTGAATTCGAGTGGAGCTACTTATTCCAAATGCATATCTATGATTTACTAATGTACATAACACACGTGTATGTTTCTACACATGAAAACTCAAAAGGTTTGATTTGTCTTTTCTCATTTTAAATTTTATAACTTTTAATTCAAATGATGTTCTAAAATGTCAGTCATTTGATTTTCCCAGTATTTGTGTGGAATGTTGTAATTCGCATATTTTTTTATATAAACAATTTAAAAGCATATGAAAAGACAAACATACAAACAAGAACACTTGCTGCCTTCTAACGAAAGCCAAGTGTCCTTCAATAAATAAAGAAATACAAATTCTCATATAAAAATTTTAAATACGAGGGAAAATGTAGCGGTAGTTCATTTAAATCCAGACACAGACATCTTAGTAAGAAGGATAATTGTCAAGTAACTTAAATTAACAGTCACTTATCGAGGAACTAAAAAATCTTAAATTAAAAGAGTTGCTGTAATATCCAAGGTTGTTGAAATTTGTAAATGTAAAGGCAATGTTTTGAGGTGAGTTCGTATTTCCTGGTTCCTAGAAAAATATACATTCTAAATTTTTTCCAAACCTACATTCCAAATTTTCCCCAAGTTTTCGAACAACATTAAAATGTTTATGACACTAAATTATACCAATCAATGTTTAAAGAAATTAAGGATCGTGGCGCAATTTGTCTTAAATATCATCTTTTAAATCCTAAGATTTTAAGAAACTTACACTTCAGTAGTTTTTTTTTATCAATTGAATACATTTTTAGTAAGCGGGGCAAAACAATTTATCGTTACAATACATTAAAAAAAATAATTGCTGGTAATTCTTAATAGTATTTACAATACAAAATGTAACATCACTAATTATCAGACAACACAGTTTTTAGGTTCTATTAGTGAGTTATAAGTTTGTCGATGAACTAAATATTTGTTAGGAATCAGATATTAGGGTTCCTCTGCTATACTCCACCCCTTTTGGTATCAACGTCCTATCTGGATTAATTTTAGGCAATAACAAAACTAATCCCGACAATATAAAATTTTTCTGTAAATCAAACCATCTATCACTTTCTATTTCCACAACTCCAATAAAAATTTATAGACTCATTATCTTTCTATAAACGTTCAATATCTTAATTAAACAAAATTTAAAAGTCGTTTACCATTTACAATTAAAGCTTGTTCGAGGATATTTTAACGTTCCATTTCATTTTTTTTTTATAACATACATTTTATTTATTTCTCATGGTGAGTAACATTTATTTTATAAATTTTCAAATTAATTCGAATGTGTATTCTAAGCAGTGTTGCCAAAAGTAGGGGACCCAACCCTACCCTACAAGTAGGTATTTTTGATACTTCAATAGAAGTGTAGGGAAAATCGGACAGATTTTTCATATTCTCCAATATGTAGGGATTTTTCTTCATATCGTATTATTTATAAAATAAATGCTTAAAAAAACCGTTATTTTTAAGATATTTTATTGTTTAAAACGTTTGAAAAAATATTTTCCCCAAAATAGCTTCAAAATATATTTCTAGAGTTGTTTGTGGCTTAAACAGTTGGCGACACAAGTATGTATGTAGGTGTGATCCCGTACTTTTTGGGTAAAGTTCGGTAAAAAAAGAGTAAACAAAAATTTCTCTCACTAATAGACAAACATTTACAAAAGTACGGACACAATAAAACTAAATTTCTGATCCAAAAGAAAACGTTAATATGAAATATGTTTAAATAAATACAATCCAAATTAAAATCCAAGCATTTACTTACATATTTCAACATTTTCAATGGTTGGACCCCTTTCACACTCGGCAAGTTACTTGCGCAAGTCAGTTTTTAATTTTTTTTTATTTTCTTTTGAACTTGCTTTTATGTTCACACTCAGCAATTTAGTTGCACAACTTTTTATTTCTTTTTTACTAAAATTTTAGTAATTTTTTGACGTTTCTTTTTATTTTTCATTTCTGCTTTCATTTTAATTGTGAAAAGTGATTTGAATTGTAAAATTTGGTTTAAACAATGGAACTTGAAGAAAAAAATAGTTTAATTAAAGATATAATTGAATGCATTGGAAAAACAGTTGATTTAGATTCCGATGATAGTGATAAAGAGGATATCCTAATTGGTTTGTAACATATAATTACCTTTAGTTAAGCTGTGGAATATAAAGCCAAAATTTTTAAGGTTTAACAGATTTGTGCAAGAAAGCAACACATCTCCCTATAAATCACACCAAGAGGCAGTGGATAAAACCTTGGAGGACGAAAAGAGACAGTCGAGGCTCCTTTTCATTCTTAACAACAGAGTTGTTGCTTACCGATGAAGCGTCATATCGGAATTATTTAAGGATGCCGAAGGAGCAGTTTAAATTTGTTCTTAATTTAATAAAAGAAGACATAACGCGTTCTAATACACGACTCAGGAATGCTATTTCTCCAGCAGAAAAGTTGGCTTTAACATTACGATTTCTTGCCACTGGTAAGTGTGGTTATTAAATAGTTTATTTGTTATTATGGTAAATTTAAAATAAATACTATTTCTTTAGGAGAGTCTTTTCGTAGTCTAGATTACCAAACAAGAATGGCCACCTCAACTATTTCGGAAGTTATCCCAGAAGTTTGCCGGTTTATTGCGATGCGAATGCAAGGAGAATTTTTGAAGGTATTTTGGACATTTTTATTTTTAACGCATTAAAACGCTGTGACATACGAACATTTAAATTTAGTTTCCCAGCAGTCCCTCTGAATGGGAAGCAATTTCCAAAGAATTTGGTATAAAGTGGCAATTTCCTAATTGCTTGGGCGCATTAGATGGGAAGCACATAAACTTCCGACCCCCCCACAAAGATGGTGCATTCTACCACAACTACAAAGGTGGTAATAGCATAATTTTGATGGCTCTAGCTGATGCAAACTGCAAATTTATTTTTATTGATATCGGTTGCAATGGCCGGAGCAACGACGCTGGTGTATTTCTACAGAGCAATTTAAAAAAAGTATTAGAAGACGAAAAAGAAATGCCTCAGAAAGCTGTTGTGGGGAATGGAAGGCTTCTTCCATATGTTGTAGTAGGCGATGATGCATTTCCGATGCAAACATATATGATGAAGCCATATCCGTATCACACAACTATTAAAGAAAAACAAATATTTAATGCAAGGCTTTCACGTGCAAGACAAGTAGTGGAGCGGAGTTTTGGTATTCTTGCAAACCGTTTCAGGGTTTTAATGTCTCCAATATACCTCAAAGTTCAAACGGTAGAAGCAATAACATATGCTTGTTGTGTTCTGCATAATTTTTTATTGCAGAATGATGAAAACTACTTGAACAGCACAGAACCGTCTTCTTCTTTATCTGATACCACTGACAATACGGACTGCGCTTATAATCCTCGAAAAGGTGCCGCAGAAGATATTCGACAACAGTTCACAGAATACTTTAGTAATGAAGGAAAGTTGGACTGGCTTTAATTTATTTCCATAAATACATATATACTTAATACATTTTTCAATGAAGGTAAGAAAATTAAATGTTAATTTTGTAATCTTAAAGTTAATATATTAAATAAGTGTGTATCTTTTTCCAGTAACAACAAGACTAGTACACAAACTATAAACAAAATGAGCAATTTTTTCATCAATTAATATTCAATTTTTAATTATTTATTTATTTATTTATTTAATTGTTTGATTGTAATACAAAATTATTTGTCTTTATTTGTTTTTAAAAAAATAATAATAATTCTATTAAACAAAATAACAAAAAACTTATTGTATTACTTGACAAAGATCAGTGTAAAACAAATATGGTTATTATTTATAAAAATTAAAGGAAAAATAAAGACGAATTCATTACAGGTAATCTCAATACTACAGCTTATACAAAAACAATGTCAAAACCAGAAACAAATACAATAAAGAAAATTTTGACATGCAACCATTATAAAGCTAAAAAAGTTTTCAGCAGGGATTTTAAGCTCACCCGCAATGAATTTGACTTGAACAAAATTCAAGGGAAGTAAACAAAAGGTACACACAAAAAACAATTCACATATCAATCACAGTTAAAGAAAATAAGGAACATATATATACATAAAACATTACGTTTAAAGGAACTTCTATAAAAAAAAAATCACAAAATGTATTTAATATTACTATCAATATATCAGTGGCAGTTTGACAAAACATCTTTAGTCGAGATAAGATAGCAAAAAAGTTTTTTAAAAATTAGGTGAAAAAATCCTTTTTTCCAAATAAAAACATAAACCAAAATAAAACAAAAATATCGTATATAATACAAAATTTTAAAAATGTAAACAAATTGTTTTTTGAATGAAAATTCGTATGATTAACAACATTTTGTTCAACTTTTTTAACTTGACTTTAGATGTTTTGTCAAAATGCCACAGATATGTATGTATGTATGTTGGTTTGAAGTCAAATCATATCATCTTCTTCAAAAATGCCTTCCAAAGACAATTCTAAAATGTCTTTCGCAGATGATGTAGAGGAGGTCCGTTTTCTTTGCGATTCTTGCTTCAGCTTTCGCAATAAACACTGGACCTGCCACGCAGCATCATCTTGATCTTCATGCTTAATTCCTTCCATTGTTTCCAAAACAAGAGCCGCCAACCAAGCGTATATGCTTATATGTTTATACATGTATTGTATATTTAATTCTAAATACATATTTACATAGGGTTTTGCCTTAATGTTGTCAACACTTGTTCTAGTTTCTATGTGGCTTTCCAAGAAACTTAGTTGCTGGAAACACCATAACTTTGGAATGTAAACATCTGTTACTCCGGTTCCACTCTTTTTTGAGTGCTTTATAGCGCGAACTTCTTGCATATACTGCGTCCGCAAATTCTTCCATTTGCGCTTTATCTCCTCCACAGTAAGAGTGCTGTCCATTTTTTGCATTTCTAGCAAAATTGTATTAAAAGCTTGGGCCTTCTTATTGCAGTCCACATATTCAACACTTCTAACATTAAAAATGCACTGATGCTGCTGAACCAAATTAATTAATTGTTCCGGTTCAATTCTCGACCAACTTCTCATTTTTTTAATGATTTTGAAAAAACAATAATTTTGACACCATAAAATGTAAAACAAACATTAAACAACTCACTGAAAAATATATAACAGAAAACGTCAAAAAAAAGCAAAAAAATTAAAAAATATAAAATAATATAAAAATATTCAAAACATATAAAATTAAAAATGCACTGATGGTGCTCAACCAAATTAATTAATTTTTCCGTTTGAACTCGTGATCAATTTTATAATTTTTTTTTTTTAATTTAAATGATTTTAAAAATACAAAAATTTTGCCACCATAAATCGTACCAGAAACACAAAATAACTCACTGAAAAATAAATGAAAGAAAACGTCAAAAACAAAAAAATGTATTCGCCTTCAATCAAAGAAAAAGCAAAAAACAAAACAACTTGCCGAGTACAACCAAGTCTGTACTCAAATTACTTTCCCTCACCCGAACTTACCCCTGACATCAACAAACCAAGACTTGCGCAAGAGACTTGCGCAAGTAACTTGCCGAGTGTGAAAGGGGTCTTGTTTTTATAAATATTTCTTACATTAATTATTTTGGTTATGTTCTTGGAGTTTTTTTTTTATTTTTGACACAGCTGATTGTTTAACAATTTTTTAAATTTGCCCAAAAAAAAAGTACAGGCTACTTCGTGCAAGAAGAAGAATATTTTTCTCTTAAAAGCTCCACCTTACCAAACTTTGAGTACGGGAACAGTTTTCGGTAAGATTGGGATCCCAACGTTGAGTACGGGACCACACCTAATGTTGAAAGACTTAATTTAATTTAATTAAAATTACATACACATGTATTATATTTTTAAGTTTTGTACTTATTTTATGTCAACGATTTAATATGCATACATATTCGAATAAAATTAATTTTTCATTCGAATATGTTAATAATTTAAAAATATACACTCAAAATTTTTTCAAAAAAATATGCCCAAAAAAACAAAATATGTCTTATTTGAAAGCAAAATATTTTACAATTTAATATTTGCATTAAAATAAACGTTATTCTGTGCCCACCAGAATAAAGTTAGGAGTCATATAAGAGTTATTATTGCTGACTATTATCTAGATACATTTTGAGATATTTTGTCTTAAAGGAATGAATGTCGCTAAATTTTAAATTACATTAACATTTAAAAGGATAAAATAGCTTGAATATTTTAGGGATTGAAATTTGACGTATTCGCTTAATTACCTCAACGAGGTAGTTAAGCGTATTCGTTAAAATGCTTAACCCGCATAATTACCCAAAAATGTTGGCATTTTTGGCGAGGTTAATTTCCGTGGAATACTGCAATTTGTTTCGTCTATTTTAATGATAATAATGCTTAGGGATTTTTGTAGGGGAAATTTTTTCAAGGTGTAGGGAAAAATCGGATTTGTATTAGCATGTGTAGGTATTTTTTCGAAAAATCCACTGGAAACACTGATTCTAAGTCAAATACCAATTTAAAAAGATTTTTTACTTTAATAGTCTTATTCCTTCATTAATTTTAAAAACACAAAAAAAGAAAATATATAAAATTTAATATTACAGTTGAATAAAACCTACTTATTTTAGGTCCATCTTAGATATGTACATTAGGGTAATAACTTTTTGCAATTTTTGCAAATATCAAAAATACCACCGCATAGTCGCGTGGGGCATAAAAAAATAAAGTGTCACTTTTCCTCTATCGTGAAAAAAGTTTCCGCGCCGAAAGCGTTGAAGTTTTGGTTTTATATACATACTAGTTGAACGCCCCGGCTTCGCCCGGAAGCTATTTAATTATGAGAAGTAAAAAGGAGGCAGTATGTTAAAAAGTTAGTTGTGCGAGTTTCTCCTTAAATTTTCTCATATTTATAAAAATGAGAAGTAAAACGGAGGCAGTGTGTTTAGTTCTTCGCGTTTCTCCTATTAAGAAAAATTAGAAGTAAAAGGGGCAGTGAAATTTAGTTCTTCCACTTCCTCCTAAAATTGTCCCATATTTACAAAAATGAGAAGTGAAACGGATGCAAACTATTAAATTTTTACGCTTTCTCTTAGATCGGCTTATACATAGAAAATATGAGAAGTGCGTAGAAAATTATTTAAAAAAATTTATATTTTTACACACCATCCCCTGAAAGTTTCGAATCGAATAAAAAAAATCAAATCGGCTCCAGCCGTTCTCACGTGATGCGATTACATACATGCACTGTTTCCTTTTTATATACATATTTTACATTTTTTGCGAAAAGTGGGCGGAGAAATGGGCGTGTTCAATAAAACCCAACACATTTCCACCCTGAAGGATCGTTCCAAGTATAAATTGGTGAAAACATTTTTAAAATCGGATTAGTGGTTTTGGAGATTTTTGAATTTTACGTTTTTTGAAAAAAGTGGGCGTAGAAGTGGGCGTGGTCGATGAAACCTAGCCTATGTCCATCCTGGAGGAACACTTTAAACATTGCTGAAAACATTTTGGAAATCGGATGAGTAGTTCCGGAGATTACTTTCTACAAACAAACAAACAAAAAAACAAACATTACCTCTTTATAATATTAGTATAGATGGGGGATTTCATGTCAAGTGACCCAATTTAAAAATCGATATCTTTCGATTTGGATGAAATTTGAACCAAGGTTATACCTATTGGATAGTACATTAAACACATTCACAAATCAACAAGATCGGTCAAAACGTTTCTGAGTTAGAGGGTGTCAAAGTTTGACATTTTGGCCATAAAGGTGTTCTTTCTCATCCATTTTTTTTATACATAAGCCACTTGCATCCCAAGAAGCGACCAATACTACCTTAAAGAAAAATACATAAGCTTTCTTTTGTATCTAAGCTACTATTCAATAGGATTAACCTTGGTGTGCAAATTTCATCCAAATCGGAAGACATGGATTTAAAAATTGGGTCACTTGACATGAAATCCACCATATATAAATACACAGTATATATATATATTTATAAGTTATTTTTTGCTTAAATTCTTATAAAATCTTTAATAGCAAGCCATTTTTCATAAGTCTAATGAAAAGGTTTTACCAAATAGTTTAAGCAAAAAAAGTACCTCTCTTTTACTTGTTTAAAATGTGGTTTTCTTATATGATTTTAATACAAAATCATATACAACTTTTCTTTAACTTGTTTAAAATGCGATTTTCTTATATGACTTTTAATACAAAATCGTCTCCAACTATTTTGATAAGATAGTTAAACAAACATTAAGTAAATCTTTAATAATCTTCACAAAAGCTAATAAATGTTTTTTAAGGCACATGCTAATAGAACCTTGTAAAATTTAAGATCATCAGCCCAGCAATAAATGCGCTGAGCGTGCTATTGAGGTGGTGCAGGCTATATATATGTCCACTATGTAAAACCATACGCACTTAAAGCTTATATCTTACAATTTCTAGTCTTTTTTTCTCATTTTACCTTTAAAAATACTTATGTATGTAAACCTATTTATGTTTGTACAATAATTAAAAAAAATCATAAATTTTAGACAATACAAATTTAAGGCACTTTTTAAATCGATTTCGGTGCGGATACTTTTTCTACCGAAACAACCTTAAAAAATAGTTTTTTATTATCAGAACAACATTCCCCCCATGGTACGGGAGTGGCATTTTGCACTCAAAAAAAGTTATGACCCTAATGTACATTTCAGAATTTTGAAACTCATAAAATTCAACACAAAATAACAACAAATAATTAAAAAATAATAATATAAAAACAAATTTTCAAATTTTAGTTAACTTTTTTTTTTTAATGTCGTAAAATTATTTATGCCACACTCAAGGAACCATAGAATATTGAAAATTTGATGGAAACTTTCACTGGTCTTATGTTATTATAATATATTTATATTTGGGTTCTTTTCCCCTTCCGTTAAAGTATATTGGTTTGTTTTTTTTTTTTACCTGAAGTTTACTAATATTCGGGCATGTTCTAGAATTTGAAATGAAAAGAAATTGACATCAAGCGAGATTTTATGTTCAGTTTTATGCAAAATTACCGTATTTTTTTCTGGTTTTAAGAGTTGTTCTTGTGAAGCTAATTGATACTCACAAAATGAAATTGATAAAATGGAATATTTATATGAACTTTTAGTACAGGGTCGTTTTTTTATTTGCTCGATTTCAAACCCACTTCATTTCAATTTCTAGAACATGCCGGATTATCTTTTAATTCCATTTCTACACGCTAGAAAAACTTGGAATTTTTCTTAAGTTCTGTGATAATAAGGAACAAGATGCTAAGTTGACTTCAGCTAAATTTGAATTAATGGTGCATATAAGATCTCCGCGTTCCAAAGTAAACAAGAGCAAAGCTTCAATTATTTTGTAGGTTGTTATGGCAAAAATCTTTTTGCTTATCGTTTTTCAATCTGTAATAATATTTGGAGTAAAAACTTTAGTTCGCTTGTGATCTGTGGCACTATGAAAATTTCAAAATAAAAATTTAAAAAAAAAACAAGTAAGAGTGCTATATTCGGCTATGGCGAATCTTATATACCCTTCACCATGATGAGATAAGAACAAAAAGTTATATACATAAATAACGTTCTTTAGATAGGTATAAATAAATATTAATTGAGCCACGCCAACTCTTAATTTCGCCATGCCGAAGAATATTAAAAAAAAACAAAAAATGTATATATGTACCTAAGCCCGTTTCATCTTTTGCAAAGCTGATGTTTGAAACTCGTTTTATAATCTTAAAATCGTTTTTTAGAACATAAAAAAATTAAATAAAAAAAAAAATTATTTTTGGGATTCAAACTGGCAATATCATCAGTCTCAGAAGCGAACTTAACAACTCGGCTAGGAATGCTTTTACTGAAAAAGCGTTAAATTAAAATATATTGAGTCTATGAGTTTGTTTCTTTATTTGAGCGGCATATCATGTACATGCATTAATGTGTATGTGGATGCGTAAAATTAAACACATAACAAATAAAATCCACCACTTGTAGTGAAGGGTATAAAAAAAAAACAAAAAAAAACCACATTACCAACACTGTATTACCATAGCCACTGTATGACCTTAGAAACCAAAATTGAATTGATTTGTATGGTATGTTTATGTCGTTTTGGTAATACAGTGTTGATATGGTAATATCACGTCTAATTGGACCTTTAAGAGAAACAATTTGGGGCAGTCGTGGTTTTTTACTCATACCTCAGCCATTTGTGGACCGATCTTGCTGAATTTCAATAGCAAACAATTCCGGACCATATGTGACATAAATGTATAATAACCTGGCCCCCATCATATATGGGATCTTCGGAAAATCCATTTCAACGGACAGACGGACATCGTTAAATCAACTTCGATCCTCATAAGGACCCAGAATATGTATGTATACTTTATAGGGTCTCACATCAATATTATAGAAATTACAAACGGTGGTGAAGGGTTTATATATATCATTTTAAAATAGGAGTAAATTTTCAAAAGTCAGCTTAACTGAGCTACCAAAACAAGAGCGAAGAGCGTTTTTTAAACATGAAAGTTCTATTAAAAATACAAATTGGATTTTCCAGCCGGTTGCTGTAAAGTTCGCTTTCTAAAGGTTTCTTTCGTATAAGCTGTATGAAAATTATTTAGGTAGTTCTTTTTTACTTATTTTTTTCCCACAAAACAAAAAAAATTGACCAAAGCACTTTTTCCTTGTTGCCCTCGAATAACTTTTTGCCATCTTGTCATTTTAAATTGCACCACTCATTTAAATTCAAATGTTAAAAATAAACAAATACTTGTGCAACATTTGCAAACAAAGAATCTGTTTCCTTAAAAATAGTTCCGCTTATATTTTTAATATCAGCATATCAGCAGCTTGTAATGGCATTTTATATTATTATTATTCTTATTTTTGTTTTTAAATTGCACATGTCAGCATTCGGCATTAAGCCAACTTTTAAAAAAACAAAAGTAGAAAAACGGAAAAATGCAAAATATAATCTTCATAAATTCAAATTTCTTTCACCCTGAAGAAAAAAAGAGACGACTATATTTGTTGCCTGCGAGACGAGCTAATAGTGAATAGACTCTGTTAAGAATTATTAATTGTTTTCAGCGTGTCTTTTTATGTTTTGTGAGCCCCTTGTAACACAGTTTTTTTTCTTTGCTTTTCTAAATGCTTAAGAAGGTGGAAGAGGTTTGGGTGAGAGGTCATTTAGGTCTACACGTTGCTTAGAGCAATGAGCGTCTGACTGTGCTTGTCTTAAAGAGGGAAAAAGACTTTGCCATAGAAAACCTAAACACTTCCGCAATAAAAGAGTAAACAATAAAATTTACACATGTTTACATAATGTGCTTATGCATATCTAGTTTTTTTTTTTTTGCAGATGTTTGACATTTAATATATGTACATATACATGAAGAGTAAACCCTTTTATAGACAGCAGCAGTAAAATTTGTATGTAAAAAAGTAATTTAATGTTTACATATTTTTTATATATATTTTTAGTTTCTTTTTTAACAACAATTCTTTACACATGTGTAGGTCATTGAAATGCATTTTTTTTCTTTTGACAAACTAAAAAAAGTTTTATGAATATGTATTTAAGCTATCTACAGACATACATGGTAAAATATTTAAAAATGCATTTGCTCACATCTGTAGTTATTTATTATTTGACTAGTTATGCTTTCATGATTTTATAATATTTTTATTTATCGCCACGTACACAAAGTTTTTGCCAAACTGTTGGAAAAAAAATTTTTAAATATTTAGTATTAAATGCATTTATGTTTTGATCTTAATCCGTTATAAATAACATATTGTCTAACTTGTGAAAAAGCCATCATGACGTATGAGTATTGAATTTCTATATTAATACCGTTTTAATATTACTCATACTTTATAGTGCCCGACACATCGGCACACAGTGTGGAAAAATTGAAATAGCGGTCAAAAGTCTATAATTTTTGTCACAAGTAGAATTATTTAACGCGGTTTTTTCGTTCAATAGGTGACTTTTTTACCCGTATTTTGGTTTATTAGTTTGTATATTAGGTTGTGGCGAGAATGTAGAAAGGAAAGGATGTAAGAAATAACACTGCGCTAGAATTTGACAATTTTCTTCTGGCAAACGGATTAACCTAACTCGGGTACGCTAACTCCAGTGATGCTAACCATTTTTGGGTTAAGTCTTGTTTCCGAGATATACCGTTATTTAAAAAAAAAGGGGTTGAACAACATCCCAGCGGTAAAAAGAATGAGTAAAGAGGCCTAATAGAAGGCCTTATTTAGCAGACACAAGCCCTCCTCGCCGCATTTCATACTCATACATTTTTACACAGGTTGTCATTGGGAGCAAGCCCTTCACACTCCCTTCTTCTTTCAGGAATTTTAAAAGAATTTCAAGAGAAGGTCTTTTGTTGGGCCTTCTTATGCATGTCTTAAAGAACGCCTTTTAAAAAAGGACTGTTAAAATGCATTAGAGGACTGTAATGCTTCTATGAATGTACTCTTAGAATACATACAAAAGAAGTACATTTTGAACACCTATAAAAAGGCTTTTAAAAGGACTTCTTAAAATTGTATTTTTACATTCATACATACATACATCGCGACTTTAGGACAACAAGGTTCTATTTGCACCTAAACTTCATGGAAGTTTGAACCTTGTTGTCCTAAGGTCGCGACATATTTACTTATGTATGTAGATATATATTAGAGTGGGTCAATTTGTATGCATTAAAAAAAAATTCACCAAGCGGTTGTCAAAATCGTAATCTACGACGAATTCTAGGAAGGTTTGACAAAGAAACCATGGGTCTAAAATTAAAATCGAGCTTCAGGTTTTTAAGGAGAAACTTCTTTTCGTTTATACATACTAATTTTACAAAGAGCTAATGTTTGTTTGTTTGATTGCAGGTGGTAATCTTCGTAACCGCTGAGCCGATTTTTATGAAACTATGACAGTATACTATTAATGGTCTGGGATAGGCTATATATATTTTTGAAATTTTAAGTGGGCGGGGCACCTCCCATACAAAGACATTATAGATTTAAGTTTATCTGTATTAAGCTAAGGTTTCCAAATTTGGTACGAATATCTTGGTTATCAGAACACAACGTCTGGCAAAATCTTGGCCGTATTGGAAAATTTTTTCAATACAATTTTAGCATATTTTAACAACATTCAAAATTCGAAAAGAGAATTTTGTTGTAAAAAAGCTTTAAGTAGAGAAAATAATTGCAAGCGTTTAACACTCCTAAAATTTTCGCATAAAAAATACCATTGATCACAAAATGAGCGAATTTTTCTTTTAAAAACTTATTGAAGGTATTACAAGCCATTTAAATGTTTCTTGAAAAATTGATTGTTTGATAAAAATATAAGTAATGAAAAAAACTAGTTGTTTCGTTTGGAAGTTACAGTCAAATGCTGTTTTTTTTTCATATAACAATTTAACCCAAAAAACGCTTATTTAACGAGGTCTAAGCCATTTTTATTATTTATGTATTTTTAATATGAAAATACGATCTTTGGTTATTACTCGATTTAACGCTTATATAAGAAAAACATTTTTTTTGGCATTTTTGCATGAAATAACAATTTTACCCAAAAAATATGTGTGATCATAAAATAAACTTGTAATTGCTTCTAGTTTTCATAATCACAATCTTCATATATCAAGAATATGAAATAACAAAAATTAATTCATTCTTAATTTATCCATATTTGTATGGAAGCCCCCTTAGAAGTGGAGATAAAGGACAAGTATGTCTTGAGAAAATTATAAGGACAGAAAACTAATTGACTCCTAAGCAATTATGGGACGTTCTCTTCAATATATTTCTAGCCTGTATTGAAAATTTTGAATTGGAGCCCCCTGAGAAAATGGAGGTAGCGGGTAGGTATCTTTGAAACAAATGATAGGGATGAAAAATCAAGTGGGATTTGTCCCGTCTCACATAGGGGGTTTTTGCCAATCTAGTCGGACACTAGGCAAAAAATTAAATTTAAGAAATTGAAAAATTTACGCAGCTCGACAGACAACAAAGTTCTGCATCGTATAGTGAATTTTCAAGTCTTTTGCTTGAGATCTGTGGTTTTGGGACACTGTTAAAGTCTGGAAAGTTGATTAAATTGCATGCGTGTTCATTTCCTTTTTCGGTTTTTGGAGGTTTACAATATATTTGTTTGTGGGTAAACGAATAAAGATTTTACAATGATTTTTTTTCTGTGAAAGACTATATACTATATACTTACAAAAATTTTTAGAAAAATTTTATTACAAATTTTTATGATTAAAAAATTCGTTCGAAATTAAAAAACGATTTTTTTGTTCACTTTTTTGTAAAAAAAAAAAAATTTAAAAGGTTTTTGAAGGTGAAGGCAGTTGAGTTTTTAAAAATGATATACATCACAATGAAATTTGAAATCTCTACTTTTAAATTAAAAAAAAAAACGTTGCGCGTTGTTGCGCCATTTTTTTTATGATTTTTTAAAAATTTCACCTTTTTTCTGTTTTTGCTCATCTTGCATAGGTACATATGATAGAAACCCTTTCGTCAGTCATTAATTGTTTGGGTTGTACGTAGATTTTTTTTATTTAAATTATTACATCTAAGACTAATATTACCTGTGTAAAAAAAGGAATATGCGAAACAGTAAGTAACGGTTTTTAACCACCTGTACAGCAGCTAAATGACGTTATTTTATGGATCACGCCAGACTTCGTCTATTTGAGAGCATATTACACCTGTCGTATAAAATCACAGCGAAAAAGTGGCAATTAAGATCGGATGAGGACAAAACTATTGTTAAAGAGAGGAAAAACACTATCCAAAAAAAATTGAGAAGTGAATTAGGGCTTATAGTGGATGTACCGAAGACTGGATTTGGAAACAGCAACGATGGTAACACCAGCAGAAGATTTTTTTCTAATCCTGAATTAGCTGCAGAAATTACTGGAATTGCATTTGATTTAATCTACGGAATCAAAGTTATTATTGAAGTAATTACAAGTGGTCACAAAATCCGTTTGCACGAGTTTGCCAATTATTGCTTAGACACTGCAAAACTTTACGTTACTCTATATTCCTGGCATCCTATGACACCTACAATGCACAAGATTTTAATACATGGCGCAACTGTAATGAGCGAGGGATTGTTGCCTATCGGGCTATTATCAGAAGAAGCGTCTGAGGCACGAAATAAACATTTTCGGCTTTACAGGCAGAATTTTGCTGGAAAGTTTTCGAGGATTCAGTGTAACAAAGATGTTATAACTAGACTTTTGCTCAGTTCTGACCCACTGATTACTAGCATAAGACCAACTCAAAAAAAGTCATTACCCTTTACGAAAAAAGCAATTTCTTATATACCTGTACTTGGCTCTGAAGAGTATTCAGATTCGGAAGAGGATTTTGAAGAAACCGACGAAGAAGAACCATGGCACTCATCATCATCTTAGTGCAAAAGAGAAGTTATTTTAAATAAATTAGTTGTTATTATTTTAAATAAAATTTGTTGTTACTGTTATAGATAAGTTATAATTACGACTTATTTAATTATTTTCAGATAAATTAAATACTATGAAATTCATAAAAGTCACATAAAATCTTAAAAATTAATATTTTTAATTTTTTGATATTCTTTAATTAGGCTCGAGTTCATCAAATTTAATTTTCATTAAATTATTTTCACTGAGGGAAGGAATTTTACAACTTGGAATTTTTATTAAAATTTATTGATAATTTTTCTTGGCTGAGCTGGGATTTGAACCCGGGTTGATCTTTACATGTTTCAAGAAACACCACTTTCTATCGTCAGAAGATCTTTGTGTTCTACCCACTGCACCACTGCGGTGCCCGTTAGCCAACAGTCAAACATCAATCTTTAACCAGTAGTAATGGTATCAATAAATTTTAATAAAAATTCCAAGTTGTAAAATTCCTTCCCTCAGTGAAAATAATTTAATGAAAATTAAATTTGATGAACTCGAACCTAATTAAAGAATATCAAAAAATTAAAAATAAACAGTTCAACTAAAAATTAAAAATTAATATTTTTTTTTTGACATATTGGTTCCGGGGGGGTGGGTTTGGAGGGATACCTCCCCGTGCCAATAAAAGTTAAAAAATTTAATTTTTATATTATTAAGGCGTAAGTAATCTATTCTTTTAATATATAAATTTTTTCTAAATATTATTTTATGTATTCGCAAAAGGGGGTGGGGGCGGAAAGTGTAATTTTACGATCTCCTGGGTCCAATTTTAGATTTTTTAACTTTCGCCGGCGTTAAAAGTTGCATTTGCACAAACAAAAGTATGGGAAAACTTTAAAAAAATGCATTTTTCAGGGGTTGGATTAGTTCTTCTAGGGGGAACTTTTTCCTCCTTGGTCCGATTTTATTTATTTTTAAGGTTTACTTGCCTATGACAATAACACATATTTTTGTCAAGTTTCATCGATATAGGGGCACTGAATAACTTTTAACAAGCAATATAAGCTAAAACAAAAAAGAATGTCCGGCTAGATTGGCAAAAAACCCCTATGTGCGTCTGGGACTTCAAGAAGAATTCTTGACAAAAGTACGGAAAAAACAGAAGTAAGGAAAAACATGTAAAATCAATTAAAAATGGATAATCATTCAAAAAGCAAATTTCGATCTACCAAAGGTTAAAATACAATTTGGTTTAAGGATTGATGTTTGACTATTGACGTCAGCAGTCGTCGATGGCTGCGAGTGTAAGACGGCAAATCCATCTGAGGAGATCGAGTGGTTGCGATCGAAACATGTCATGGTAACCTGCCGGCCAGGGTTCAAGATTCATTTTCATGTTGTGTAATTCCTTTCTTCATAAAAATAATTTATTGAAAATTAAATTTGATGAGCTTAAGCCTAATTAAAAATAAAAACATAAAAAATTTGGATTAAAAACCATAAATAGGTCAACAAAATAACCACAATACTTATTATTGTTAAACACTTTATTTAAACAACAACATAATTTCCTAAACGGATCTGCCATCTCGAAGTTTGTTTGCAAAGTTTTAAATCGTAATGTGTGTTGAGGAACATTCAGTGATATTTTACTTAAAAGAAAATCTGATAAAACATTTTTTTTGAAAGACTTACAAGAAATGAAACATTAAGCATAATTCTTCGTCTTTTTATTGTTGGCAGTCGAATCAAAGTATGTCAGGATGAATATAATGAAAGCACAGCACATCCTCGATAAACATGCGTTCGCTGTATCTGTATTTCATTAAAGTGTCTTTCGTGAGCGGGAGTTATATGAGGGGTATGGTCCGATGTGGACTGATTGAAATAAAATTAAGTGCAATAGTTGATGTTCATACAAGAGATTTTCTTGTTTTATCTGGTTTTGCTGGACATTTATTAGCGTTTAATTGGTTTTCGGAAGGTAATTTGTATGGGAGGTACCCGAAACCGATTATGTCCAAGTCAACAAAATTGTGACCTGTATTTTGTTTACATGAATGCATTTGTACTATGCAACATATATGGTGGTATAGAGTATAAAGATCAGATTTGAGTCAGAAAAATTGATCAATCCCTAAAAGAGCAAAACCAAATAAGTATGTAATAAAGGAAGGAGTACTTACTTTAAAAGGATACTAGGTATTTACGAAATACTAGGAATTTCCTAAAGTTCTATTCCAACAATTCTTAAACTTATGTAAAATTGAAGCCATTTTTACAAATGAGATTAAAGCTAAGAAAGCCTTTTAACCAAAACAGTTTATTTTATAAAAATCCCATTTTAAAATAAAAAGTTATAAGCAAATGAAGTTTTTAAATTAATAACAAAATCATAAAGTTTACGCGGGGATCTGAACTCTTGGCTTCTGAGGTGTTCAGGTGTTTACTTGATATGAGTTTTTAAAATTAAAAAATTGTGACAAAAAATAGCAGACTTTTGGCCGATATTTTAAAAATAGCGACACAGTGCGGCAGCTTAATTCCTTTTGTGATATGTGGTCCATAATTTACCTTAGATTTTATATTAAGCAGCCTTCTGAAATTCAATGCATTCAAATCGTTTTTTAATACTAGAAATCACTCTGCAGAATTTTGGGATGATTGGTTCATAGCCATGGCTTCAATATAAATTCCCCTCTTGAAAATCATTAAAGTTCGGCTTGAACTGTTACAAATCATAATATTTTGCTCATGAGCTTGCAAGCTTGTTAAAATTTCTAAAAAGAAGAGCATAAAACTTTCTGATTGTTGGTCAATAACACTGATTCACAAATTTTTAGCTTTTATCCCCCAACAATAAAGTTCAGTTTTTTTTATCAAGAATAAAAGTTAGGAATTAAGCACGACAAACAAAATCTTATTAATTAAAAAATTTTTATTCCAAAAAAATACTTTGATAATAAAACAAATTACCTTTTTTTAACTATAACAATTAAATACAAAGCATTTTGTGCAACAAAAGTAAACATAAAAAAATTCCCTGCTTAGTTTTTAAAATAATAAAAAAAAACATAAAACACGTTTCCCTAATTTTTTTACTTGAACAGTCCACCATAAAAAACTGTGTTTTTTAACTGTCAATTTTTTTAGTATTTTCAAAAAAAAAAAAAAAAAAAACACACGTGTCACGAAAACAACAGTATGATAATTTTAAATAAAAACTTATTTGTTTTCCGCTGCCTGCCTTTAAAATAAGTTTGCCAAAGTCTTAAAGTTTTTATAGATTTTAGCTGGTAAACTTCATATTTTTTTATGTTGCCTCAAATTTTTTATTTGTTTTACTTTTTTATTTGTTTTACTTTTTTATTTGTTTAACTTTTTTATTTGTCTACTTCTTAATACTTAAAAAATTCTTCGGTATATTTATACCCTTCACCACAGGTGGTGAATAGGGTATATATAAGTTTGTCATTTCGTTTGTTATTTCTATAATATTGATGAGAGACCCTATAAAGTATACATATTCTGGGTCCTTATGAGGAGCGAAGTTGATTTAACGATGTCCGTCTGTCCGTTGAAATGGATTTTCCGAAGACCCCATATATGATAGGGGCCAGGTTATTATACATTTATGTCACATATGGTCCGGAATCGTTTGCTATTGAAATTCAGCAAGATCGGTCCACAAATGGCTGAGGTATGAGTAAAAAACCACGACTGCCTCAAATTGTTTCCTTTAAAGGTCCAATTAGACGTGACATTACCATAACAATACTGTTTTACCAAAACGACATAAACATACCATACAAACCAATTCAATTTTGGTTTCTACGGTCATACAGTGGCTATGGTAATACAGTGTTGGTAATGTGGTTTTTTGTTGTTGTGTTTTTTATACCCTTCACTACAAGTGGTGGATTTTATTTGTAATGTGTTTAATTTTACGCATACACATACACATTAATGCATGTACATGATATGCCGCTCCAATAAAGAAACAAACTCATAGACTCAATATATTTTAATTTAACGCTTCTTCAGTAAAAGCATTCGTAGCCGAGTTGTTAAGTTCGCTTCTGAGACTGATGATATTGCCAGTTCGAATCCCAAAAAGAATTTTTTTATTTAATTTAGTTATGTTATAAAAAACGATTTTAAGATTATAAAACGAATTTCAAACATCAACTTTGGCAAAAGAGGAAACGGGCTAAGGTACATACAAAAGTATCGAATATTCGCGCTCCACAACGCTGATCCTATTCGAATAGTGCTTAAAAATGTTTAGTCCAAATTTGAGCACAATCGGTCAATATTTAGAGGTTGCGATAGTTTAATGATTTTTCGGGGTTAGATAGAAATATAACATACTCTGATTTCTTATGGTGATATTGTTCATTTAAAAATTAAAATATTTAAAAAAACAAATTAATAAAACTGTTAATTATGTACAAATTAACACATATTTAATTATTTTTTTTTAGTTATCGATAGCCATTTTTGCAATATTAGCTTTAGAAACTGTTAAATTGGGTCACCAAAGCAACACCTCATTCTGCACAGTAATTTACAACTTTTAACCCTCCGACGCGCGGTAAGGTCCCTGTGGACTTTTTACATTTTTAAACAAGTGCCATTTAAAAACGGATGGGGAGAATGGCCACATATTTCATGACTTCTATTATTGCAGTGTTATTAGTGTTTAAATACTAATTCCAGGAGATTTCTTATTTGCAAAGTATTTTATTTTTTATTTAAAAGACTTTTAGTACGCCGTTGAGCAGTAAGGCCCGTAGGGACCTTGTATGAATTGTTTCCTTTAAAGGTCCAATTAGACGTGACATTACCATAACAATACTGTATTACCAAAACGACATAAACTTACCATACAAACCAATTCAATTTTGGTTTCTACGGTCATACAGTGGCTATGGTAATACAGTGTTGGTAATGTGGTTTTGTTGTTGTTTTCTTATACCCTTCACTACAAGTGGTGGATTTTGTTTGTAATGTGTTTAATTTTACGCATCCACATACACATTAATGCATGTACATGAAATGCTGCTCAAATAAAGAAACAAACTCATAGACTCAATATATTTTAATTTAACGCTTCTTCAGTAAAAGCATTCGTAGCCGAGTTGTTAAGTTCGCTTCTGAGACTGATGATATTGCCAGTTCGAATCCCAAAAAGAATTTTTTTTTAATTTAATTTATTTATGTTCTAAAAAACGATTTTAAGATTATAAAACGAATTTCAAACATCAACTTTGGCAAAAGAGGAAACGGGCTAAGGTACATATGTATATACATTTTTTGTTTTTTTTAATCTTCTTCGGCATGGCGAAATTAAGAGTTGGCGTGGCTCAATTAATATTTATTTATACCCATATAAAGAACGTTATTTATGTATATAACTTTTTGTTCTTATCTCATCATGGTGAAGGGTATATAAGATTCGGCATAGCCGAATATAGCACTCTTACTTGTTTTTTATTTGCACTAAAAACGAACAAACAAAATATTAAGAAAATAAAAAAAGGTACTTAAACCAGCTTAACGCTTTTCGTGTCATGTTAAAATTATTTTTTATTGTCCATAATTTCGCATCATATTTTTTTGACTTCTTTCTTTATTTTTGCTTTAATCGTCGTTTCAGCAAATTAACAAGTCACTACATTGACAGACTTAAACAGCTTTAATGCTTAAATAATGGGGAAATGCTCTTACGTGTATTAAAATTACGGATTACATAATATTTACATAAGCAAAGGCCTCTACTTTATAAAAAATAAAAATAATAATAAAAATATTCTTAAAAGAATTTTTGCCTTAAAATAAAAGCAAATTTCCAGTTTCTGTTTTTGCACTTAATCGACCAAGTTTTGTAGAAAATTTCAACAACAAATTTTAATGAATGAAATTCCAAAATTTTTTTAAAGGGCTCAAGGGCTCTCAAATAAAAGATAAAAGATAAAGATAAACAAAATAAACTACATATTCCATATAAGATACTGTATGTATATTTTTACTTACCTACTAAATAACCATAAATTCATCTTATAGTTGTTGATACATGCAAATTTATAATTCGCAATCGACGTCGTCATCATTGTTATCATTTCCAATTTTTTTTATTTTCAACTAATTTAGTAAGGGTAATCACGATGGTCATTGTGAAAATTTGCATTTTGTAAATTTGCAATTTGCGTATTATGATTGATCGTGAGCATACCACTTTTATTTTATGTGCAAATGTGCGATTTTTCTAAAAATTTATTCTGGAAACAAAAAAACTTCTGGCAGTACTGTAAAAAAACCTGCATTTGTTTAAAATTATAAACAACCAATTTAAAATTACATTTTTATTTTAAATCAGGGTTTAAAAAACTGCCGTCGAAATCAAAAACTGTCGAATAAAAAAAAAATGTGTTTACAACTTATCGATTTTTAAGTTGGTCTGTTAACATTTAATGAATTAGGAGTTAAAGCAACATTGGTTAATGACAAATGAAGAAGTGGAGTAAATGGCAGTTTTTCTACTTTGACTGCAGTTTTTTAAACGCTGTTTTGAATTATTTAAATTTAATTCTCTTTTTTATATTAAAAACCACCAAAATGTTGAATTTATAAGTTTCATTAAAAAACAATATGGCGCTTAATATGTCAAATATGATTATTAGCATTTGTTTGCAACTGAGCAAATATGCACTACTAATTTTGCTCATGGTTTTTTTTAGTGCAAACGAAGTAAAATAAAGCAATTTGCAAATACGTACATTTTGTTGTTATGTTGTGCAAATGTATGTTTTGCACACTTTGCACTACCCATTGTGATTTCCCTCAATATTCATTTGAATTTGCACATTTTAATTTTTTATGCTGCAATTATAAAAGCTGTAAATTTGACAACATATTTTTTTTTTCTCATTATTAATTTATTGAATCTTCATATATCGCAAAGCAGTCGGTTGGACCGAAAACTAATTCCCCTCAAATGCAGGTAACAAATCAGCTAAACACTAATGACATTCAGGCTCCACAGCCTAGTAATAACAGAACCTCCTACGCTAACATTCTAAAATCAAACCATGTGCCAATGCAAGGTGCTTCGCCAATTAATGAAGAAACTCCAGTTTCTAATTTAAGTCGTCTTGAAAAAACCATGGAAACATTAGTGCAAACAGTTAATAATTTTACGAACACAATGGGTAATATGATGCAGGAAATTCTAAGAATGCAATCGATGTTATTGCAAGCTGTACTTAACAAGCCATGAACTGTTTAAAAATCTGTTTTTGGAACGCAAACGGCATCCGCCAACATAAAAATGAATTAGAATACTTTCTAAAAAATAAACAAATTGATGTCATGTTGGTTTCTGAAACTCACTTGACCTCAAGAAATACGTTTAAAATCAATGGTTATATACTATATGATACTAAGGACCCTCGAGATAGAGCTTGTGGAGGCTCTGCCATTTTGATAAAAGCCCGAATCAAACACTACTTAATGTTTGATCATTGTGAAGATTATCTGCAAGCAACGACTATTTGTGTTGAAGAGCTAAATCGAAACTTAGTAATTTCTTCTTTATACTCTCCACCTAGATTTGCCATATCAGAAAGCCAATATTATAAATATTTTAAATCATTAGGACCCTGTTTCCTCGCCGCTGGCGATTATAACGCTAAACATACCTTCTGGGGGTCACGACTTATAACACCAAAAGGTCGTGTTTTGTTTAACACAATCTCTAAAATGGGTTTAAAAGTGGTCGCGAGCGGACAACCAACATATTGGCCTACTGATCAGCAAAAAATTCCAGATGTTATCGACTTTGGCGTGGTTAAAAACATCCCCACAGAAACGATTCATGTTGAGGCTTCCTTAGAATTATCATCCGACCACACACCTACAATTGTTACTATATCGAACCCAAATAGAATTGTATCTCCGTCATGTTACTTAGCGACGTCAGCCACACAAATAAATTGGTTAAAATATAAAAAATTTCTCAGTGCCCATTGCCTAGAAAATATTCCGCTTAGTACACCGGAGAATGTGGATCTCTCTATTGTTAACTTTGACAGTTATCTTAAACTAGCTGTTCAACATTCCAGCGTTACCCCCAAAAAAATTAAAAATAATAAAATATATTCTTCAGATGTCGAGCGGCTCTTGACTGAAAAAAGGAGAGGTCGAAGAGAGTGGCAGCTGTACAGATCCCCGCAGCTTAAGAATTTATTAAAAGAGTGCACAAAAAGGCTAAGAAAGTTACTGCAGACTCAGAAAACGGCTTCTCTAGAAAAATATCTTAAGGAACTTGATGCAACTCCACAATCTGACTACTCATTATGGCGTGCAGCTAGAAATCTAAAAAGGCCAGTTATATCTAAGCCACCATTAAGAAACTTGAATGGTAGTTGGGCAAGAAACGATATTGAAAAAGGAAATCTGTTTGTTAGCCACTTGAAAAACGTATTTACACCAAATATATCTCACAATATTGCGGTAGAGTTACCACCTGTTGCTGCTAGAGCAGCTATTCCCCTCAGATTTGAGATAAGAGAAATCGAACAGGCTATTTGTGACTTAAACACTAAGAAGGCACCTGGTATTGATAAAATCAGTAATAAAATGCTTTTAGAGCTACCTCGCACAGCAAAGAAAATTATTCTTTTTATTTTTAATGCTATTTTACGCCTTGAATACTATCCTCAAAAATGGAAGGTTTCCTTAGTTACCATGATACCAAAGCCAGGTAAAGATCATACAAAAGTTGAGTCATATAGGCCTATTAGCTTATTATCAAATATGTCAAAGCTGTTTGAGAAATTATTAGTTTCAAAATTAACACCGATTTTAAGTGAAAATAGATGTATTCCAAACCATCAGTTCGGATTTAGAAGAAAACACAGCACAATCGAACAGACTCATCGAATAGTTAATGTCATAAGAAAAGCATTTGAAGAAAAAAAATATTGCTCAGCACTCTTCATCGATGTTTCGCAAGCTTTTGATAAAGTCTGGCATGAAGGCTTATTACATAAATTGAAGAAAAATTTACCAGCAAACACACACAAGCTGCTAGAAAGCTACTTAGTCGGTCGTCAATTTATTATTAAAGAAGGAAATTTCTTAAGTTCACCTCAGCCCATTGGTGCTGGAGTCCCACAAGGCAGCATCCTGGGCCCTCTATTATACTTAATTTATACTTCGGACATGCCAACAAGCAACTACACCCAAACTTCAACATTTGCAGACGATACAGCTTTTCTAAGCGTCCACGAAAACCGTTATGAAGCATCTCGTTACTTACAGCATCATATATTTCAACTAGAAATATGGTTAAGACAATGGAGGATAATGGTCAATGAGCAAAAATGCGTGCATATAACATTCACCTTGCGCCAGGAATCTTGCCCCCATATTACAATCAATAATCAAATAATTCCTCAACATTCGCATGTAAAATATCTCGGTATACATCTGGATCGGCGATTAACGTGGAAATGCCATATAGAGGCAAAATTAACTCAAATGAAACTAAAAGCCATTCAAATTCATTGGCTTATTGGTAGAAACTCTGTCCTTAGTCTCGACTGCAAACTTCTTCTTTACAACTTCATCTTAAAGCCAATCTGGTGCTATGGTATTCAGTTATGGGGCACTGCCTCGGCCTCTAATATAGAAAAAATTCAAAGACGCCAAAATAAAATTCTTCGAATAATCACAGCTGCCCCTTGGTATGTAAAAAACTCAAATATTCACAAGGATCTCAATGTTCCATTAGTCAAAACTACTATAACAAAAAATGCAGTAAAATATTTAAAAAGGCTTGAACAACATCCAAATCCACTAGCTCGAAATATTTTAAATCATGGCGGCCACACTCGCTTAAGAAGAAGAGACACTGCAGCACTTATCCAATTAGATGAGCGATAAACACCTATATAAGTGAACAGAACCCGTGATGAAGAAAATTTTTGTCTGGCACTGGCAGGACAAAAAATAACGTATTAGGTTAAGATTTGATTAATTATTGTTAGTTCATATTTATTATATGAAGATTCAATAAATAAATAATGAGAAAAAAAAAAAAAAAAAAAAAAAAAAATCTTCATATATTAAATATGAACTAACAATAATTAATCAAATCTTATCCTAATTCTTTATTTTATGTCCTGCCAGTACAAGACAAAAATTTTCTTCATCACGGGTTCTGTATCACATTTATATATGTGTTTATCGCTCATCTTAATGGGTAAGTGCTGCAGTGTCTCCTTAAGCGAGTGTGGCCGCTATCATTTAAAATATTTCGAGCTAGTGGATTTGGGTGCAACTCTAGCCTTTTTAAATATTTTACCGCATACTTCGTAATAATAGTCCTTACCAGTGGAACATTGAGATCCTTGTGGATATTGGAGTTTTTAACATACCAAGGGGCAGCTGTGATTATTCGAAGAAGTTTATTTTGGCGCCTTTGAATTTTTTCGATATTTGAGGCCGAGGCAGTGTCCCATAGTTGAATTCCGTAGCACCAGATTGGCTTTAAAATAGAGTTATAAAGTAGTAGTTTGCAATCGAGACTAAGAACAGAATTTCTTCCAATAAGCCAGTTAATTTGAATTGCTTTTAGTTTCATTTGGGTTAATTTTGCTTGTATATGGCATTTCCATGTTAAACGCCGATCTAGATGAATACCGAGATATTTGACATGCGATTGTTGAGGCACTAGTTGATTATTGATTTTAATAGGGGGGCATGTTTCCCGACGCAAGGTAAATGTAATATGTACGCATTTTTGCTCATTGACCTTTATTCTCCATTGTTTTAACCACAGTTCTAGTTGAAATATATGATCCTGCAGGTATCGAGATGCTTCACGACTGTTCTCGTGTACGCTTAGGAAAGCTGTATCATCAGCAAAAGTTGAGGTTAGGGTGTAATTGTTTGTCGGCATGTCCGAGGTATATATAAGATAAAAAAAGTGGGCCCACATATGCACGATATAAATAATAACAGTAGGACGTTATTTATTTGATAACAGATAATTGTCATTTTGACAATAATTAACAAAATAAGTTGTAATATGCCTACGTTGTATTAAAAAAAATTTACAGCAGATGTTTCGAAATATTGCCATAACTTTGTTATTACTTTAATACCATTGGTTTCTAATTTTTTAACGTATTTTGTCGCTCTGTGTAGATATCTAGATAGATGAACTTCGTTTGTTAAATCAATAATATTTTTCTGTACCATTTATCAACTATTTTCACCATTTTCTTCATTCTTAAAGTTTAAGCCAGTGTTCGAAAATAAACCGAGCATTATTTAGCGCACGGTATTCACACCTAGAAACAATATCTATTTTTTTAATATTTGTGTATTAGTACTAGGGTTTTCATTCGATTAATTCTTGTTCGATTAATCGATGAATTTTAGACGATTAATTGTTCGAATAATTTAAAATTGATAATTTCGATTAAAGTATTAATCAAAGAATTTATACCGATTAATCAAATAATAAAAGTATTTAGTATTTTTGTTCAATGTATAATTTTTTTAAAGTTTTCAGTTGAATAAACAAATAAATGTATGAGTCCGCTGGAATTTAAAAAAAAAACAAGTAAGAGTGCTATATTCGGCTATGCAGAATCTTATATACCCTTCACCATGATGAGAAAAGAACAAAAAGTTATATACATAAATAACGTTCTTCAGATAGGTATAAATAAATATCATTTGAGCCAGCTTTTCATTTCGCCATGCCGAAGAATATAAAAAAAAAACAAAAAATTTATATATGTACCTTTGCCCGTTTCCTCTTTAGCCAAAGTTTATGTTTGAAATTCGTTTTATAATCTTAAAATCGTTTTTTAGAACATAAAAAAATTAAATAAAAAAAAATTCTTTTTGGGTCTCGAACTGGCAACATCATCACTCTCAGGAGAGAACTTAACAACTCGGCTACGAATGCTTTTACTGAAGAAGTGTTAAATCGAAATATATTGAGTCTATGCGTTTGTTTCTTTATTTGAGCGGCATATCATATACATGCATTAATGTGTATGTGGATGCGTAAAATTAAACACATTACAAACAAAATCAACCACTTGTAGTGAAGGGTATAAAAAAACACATTACCAACACTGTATTACCATAGCCACTGTATGACCGTAGAAACCAAAATTGAATTGGTTTGTATGGTATGTTTATGTCGTTTTGGTAATACAGTGTTGGTATGGTAATGTCACGTCTAATTGGACCTTCAAATGAAAAAATTTGAGGCAGTCGTGGTTTTTTACTCATAGCTCAGCCATTTGTGGACTGATCTTGCTGAATTTCAATAGCAAACAATTCCGGACCATATGTGACATAAATGTAGAATAACCTGCCCCCCATCATATATGGGGTCTTCGGAAAATCCATTTCAACGGACAGATGGACAGACGGACATCGTTAAATCAACTTCACTCCTCATAAGGACCCAGAATATTATAGAAATTACAAACGGAATGACAAAATTATAAATACCCTATTCACCACATGTGGTGAAGGGTATAAAAAACAGTCATGTTTAGTGAGTAATTAAGCTTATATTTATATAATAATTCATTTTACAAAAGAAAAAACAGCAAAAGTAGGTATGTAAACTCAAAGATTTATATAAATTTATCGGGTATGTTTTAGAAATCGGAATGAATTAAAATTTAAATCGAGCGATAAGTTAAATTAAATTGTTTAAGAAATGACCGTAGTTTTTCGTGGTTTTAATTGCTGTTCTTGCAAAAATAACAGGTACATACTTAAAGAATTGAGTAGATAAAATGGAATATTTTTATGGGGTCGTTTTACAGGGTCGTTTTCAAAATTTGCTTGATTTTAAATCCAATTCATTTTGATTTCTTGTTCATGCGTTTCTCTCTTTAGAATGAGTTTGGTTTAAAAATATTGTACGAAGGGTAAATCTAATAATGCTAAATGTAACAGGTGTGCAAAAATGTATTAACGTAAGTGTTCTTCAACAATTTCACTAATTTACCAATTACACAGTGACTATAACAAAGTACTTGGGGAAGGTGCTCCACCATCAAAAGGGGCTACAAGTGATTTAATGAATAAATATTTTAAACAAGATACTTAGATCGATTCTCTAGAGGAAATTATTTGCAGAAGCATAGCAGAGGATGGAATATCCGTGAAAGTTTCAAAAAATCCAAAGTTATGACTATTTTTAAATTTAAGTGTCCGAAAGTGAAGCAACAATTTGGAGTTACATTGACCAGTTTTATTTAAAAAATAGTAAAAAAAATCTCGTAATTAACAAAATTTCTGGATTTAGAATTATTCGGTTAATCGATTAATTTTAAAATTTTATTCGTTTAATCGAATAAGTTAAAGATTTATCGTTTATTCGAGCAAAACTAAAACCCTATTAAATGATTTTGTGTAGATTTTGCCAAAAGCTAGTTACAAAGTAGAGAAAAACGACCACTTTTTTTAATATCGTACGTACTTAATTGCGGTGCAATGTAAAGCGGCACATACACTTGCAATATTATTATATATGATATTCGCCATATTATTTTCATTTTGTCCTTTATTATGCAATAAGTCGCACAATGGTTTCACTCATTCAATAAAAAGGTAAATAAATCCTATAAGAATAACAGCATTGTACAATGTTGTCAACACATTTCACTTTATTTTCGTTGTGCAATAAAAATCAAAAGTCTTTTGATTGTTGCCAATATATTATGCCACCTTCGGAAATCATATACACATTGGCGATATAATTGTACAATACGTAAAATTGAACAATTTTATTGCAAGTGTATGATTCGCTTAAGCGGGCCATGGAGGATATTTTTTAGAAGTTTGTATGAATTGAAATAAGTTTTTGAAAAACGAACGTATAACTCTTTGATAAAATTAAATGTAAGCGTTTAATTAAAAACTCTGGTTTAATTGAATAAAAATTTTGCTCCTTAATTGTTTAACCCATTTCTATAAAATTATATACTCACTACATTTTACGCTATTTACCACCTTTTTTGTTTCAGTGTGGGACACCACCATTAACTAAGGAGTACTGGCAATAACAATAACTAAAATGTACTTTGTTTTTAATAAAAATTTCAATTAATTTATAATAGAAATAAAAAAATCAATTTAAAATTAATGAAAAACTGAACATTGCAACAAGTACTGCAAACAAATCGCAACATTTGTATGGCCAATATTGTGGTTCCAGGATCACAAAAGAGAACTGCAAAAGCAAATTGTACAAGTAATAAATGTTTTAATTCTATTGCAAAAACCAACAGCATTTAAGCAGAGTTTTCATTGTTGACGTCATGTAGAAATCGTGCCAATGGGTTGAAGCTTTAATGAGTTGCATGGAATAAAAAGTTGATTGCAGTTAAATGCTTCATTAATTTGTTTTCTCTACCCTTCCCCTCCCACAATTTTTGTTTCAAATGCAGAATTTGTAGTAATTTAAACATGTATTTCCTTTATATTGAGAGCTAACAGGGGTAAAACTAGTTACCAATGTTAATTAAATTTCTAGTTATTAGTTTAATAGAATATTAATAAATTATTTTATATATTATTTATCTATTGTATATTTAATAAGTTTTTTTTATTCCATTTCAGTAGAATTATGTACGAGCAAAACTATAAACGAATAAAAAAGAATAGAATAATAAATAGTATAATTCTAATGAAAGATGAGCCTTCAAGCTGTAGTCTAATCAAAAGTATTTGTCTGGAATATTATCTTGATAACTACATTCAAATTAGATTTATTTGTCCTAAAGTGATTTAAGGAAAGGGGTTTGAACGGGCCCTATGGCAATTTTGGACCTACCAGCAAAAATTTTTACGCCAATGCCAACATTTATAACGAAGAAATGGCATTAAAAGCTATTTCCGCGAATAGTACTTATATTGGAGCTATGGTCAAATATCGTCCGACACCAATAAAAATTGGGAAGATGATTTAGATTGCATTAAAAAAAATAATTTTGGGCCAAATTTCATCTTAATATGGGCACAAAGACTATTCAGAAAAGTTCTTTGTATGGAGGCTATGTGAAATTATGAACCGATTCTCACCATTTTCATAAGGGTTTGAGCTGTTTTTTGCTAGCCATACGGAGAGACATCGTGAGCTCGACTCAGGAAGTGATTCTGAGCCGATCGGTATACTAAAGCGTGGGTCAGGACCATTATTTTTAAGTTCTACAAACATCAGCATAAACGTATAATACCCTCGACTATTGTTCTGTTGTGGGTATACAAATAGTGTTGCAAAATTAAATTTTTATTTAATAGTTTCGAAAAGTACGAGTGTTACTTAAAACAATTCCTTCCATGTTGCTATTTATTTCCTTTACTTAAAATCCACAACATTGCTTTTTACATATACGTATGTATGTATGTATGTTTATATGTTAGCATATGGTTTCATTTATTATCTATGTGGATAAAAACAAGAACAAATATTTCGTAATATTGAACTCAATTAAAATACATTTCCAATAAATTTCACGTAAAACCATTGCACTTTTACTAAATTAAGCTCAAGAGTATTCGTTCTGTTTTTGTACACTTACAAATTCACAAACACAAGAAAATAAATGCAGAATAAATATGTATGTATGTATGTATGTGTATAACAACCCAGTTGGCCAGATTGCTGTTGACGAAATCGTCGCGAATCATGTATGCATGACTAATCTCCTATTGTTTAGGTTTTGTAGAACACAATTTAGAGAAAATCGTCGTGTACGCCACTATAAGCGACATTGTCTTATAAGTTTGATTGTTTTCTATCAAACTCTAAGTGGGACAGTATGAGCGACATTGTCTTATAAGTCGTCTTGTATAAAAAGCTATTAACGACAATATGAAAGTCAAAGTCATCTTCTGCCGAAGTTAAATGCTTTTTAATAACTTGGTTTGCTTAAAACTCTCACATTCTTATTTTTTTATTATGCTTACATACAATTTACTGTATTTTCTCAAAAAAGAAATCGTCAAAATGACGAATAATCGTCACATCTAACAACCATGTTCACTGTAAGCAGAAACCAGTTAGATGTGACGATTTTTCGTAATTTTGACGATTATTTTTTTGAGAAAATACAGTAAAATGACGATTGACGATTTTTTTACTAAAAGTAATAGTGTTATGACGATATTCTGGCATCAATAAAACACTTACAAGAAATATTTACAATTATATTGGGAACAGTCCAAAAGGTTAAAATCAATTTTTCGAAATACAAAAAAAAAATCTTCCCCCATGACACCCCAGGTGGCTTTCATTAGAAGCATAAGTAATTCGAATTCTGCAATTATAATAATGTCATCGAGACTGCAAAAAATAAACACTAGAGCCCCGATTTGCGTCGCTTTTAAAAAATTGGTTAAATTCGCTTTGCGTTTTTGTGATTTCGATTTGCGTCGCTACATACGATTAGATTTTTTCACTGATGTCGTAATCACATGTGAAGAATTTTTCTATTTGCGTGTAAAAAGGCGAATTCCCATTAAATTCTGTTAGCTAAGTTATTCTAAGTAAAGTTGCGTGCAATTTGTAATAGTGAGAGCGCTTAAAATTAATCATTTAAAGATATGTAGCTCGAGTTAATAGCAAATGAGATTTTATTTTTTATTTAATGTTTTTGTGAATATGGATAAATGAAATAAATAAATTTTTGTTATGTTTTTATGAAAATATATTTTTTCTTATGTATTTCTTTCCAAATGATAAATATATTTCACTTGCTGAAATAAATAGAATAAAACTTAACCATATAACTTTCTTTATCATAAATAGAATTTCTTGCTAGTAATTTATTTTTTTGAACCAATCAATGCAATAAATTGTCTCTGATTTGTAAAATTTAATTATTTGACGATTTGTTGACGATTTTGTTTAATGTTTGGACGATTTTGACGAATTTTATTAAATCTTTTGACGATTTTTTAAGAAAAAAAGCCTAACAACCCTGCCAGTGAATCAGAAAACGAGGAAAAATTTTATGAAAAAATTAACATATTGTCGGCATAATATGCAAACCTGCTAAATGCCGTGTGGTAGAGAAAGACACGCCACGTCGACTAGCATGAAGTTTTTCTTCAGTGTGTAAAACCAACAACAAATATATTTTTTTCTTCTCAAGCTGCAAATTAATATATAAGAAATTTTTTGTCTTTCCTGTAAAATGTACTGAAAGTGAGTTAGCAGGTTTGCATATTAAGCCGACGATAAAATAATTTTTGACAAAGAAGGATATATAGGAGATTTTTTCTTGTCTTTATAATAAATCTGGCCATAAAGCGACGACAACAAAGCACCATAAAAAGTAAACGAAAGGCGGTATATCGCCGAGCAAGGGAGCCAGTAAACAGAACCACTTCTGAAAATTAAGATGTTACAAAATTGTTAAGCGCGCTGTATGGCAAGTTGCGCCGTCCTGTTGGAACCAAATACCGTCGATGTTTAGCTGATTTATTTTTGAAAAACAAAAATTTAATCAGCATGGCTCGATACCGCTCGCCAATCACCGAAACGGCAGCTTCTTGCTCATTTCGAAAGACCGAGTAAGCCACACCAATCATACTTTAATGGATGTATTTGTGATTCGTTAAGGACTTAAGGATCGTAATCGCTCCAAATACGGACAATTGACCAGAAATGAGTTACGTAAAATGGACGAAGTATTCTATGAACTTCGCAAACTGATTAATTTTTTTCAGTGTAAGTTTCCACAATTTGTAAGTTAAGCGATTAATAATGACTTACTGAACAGAAATGCAACACACTTATCGATATGGGCACTTATATAGAGAAGCTCTTTTTATGTCATGTTACAACAACCAATAAAGCTTGTACTTTAGACCCATATTGTTAAAATTTTTCCTTTCATTCACTAAATATAAAACCATTTGCGCTTTAGACCAAAATACAAAAAAGAAAATAAGATACATATAAATTTTTCTTTGAGAAAAAATTTAAAATAGTTTTCTGTGGAAGGGCCCACATCGCCAGTTCTTATGCAGCTAAAAAAACCCTATATATATATTCGTCGACGAAATTAATACAGAAATTTTCATTGCAAAAACGGCAACGACAAGAGGAACGTCATTGGCGCCCATCCCGTCTTGTGTGACCTCGCCGCCATTTGTATTAAAAATTCGTAGACAATTTGTATTTAGCTGTCCTCAGTATGTCTTTTACAACTAACGGATGTCTTGTTTTCCTCGCTAAATATGTCTTTAAGACGTGGCCAACTGGGTAAGGGTACAGCATGTGAACAAACACATGACTATGCCATAATTTATCGTTTTAACTACCCAGCAAGCAATTAAAATGTAATAAAAGGATATAAAATTTTAATTAATTTTAAAAAGTGATACTCGTTTTCTCTAAAGTTTTTCTTTGTTTATGCATAAATCGCATACTATAAAATATTATTTTCATAAAAATGTTCCTGCATTTTAATTTGAACACAATTTTGATTACCGGGTTACTAGATGACGATGCTAAAATGTGGAACAAAAGGAAACAAGTAAAACCAGGTTTGTTTTCAGTAATTATTGCACTTTTTTCCTCTTGATTTTGCCATTACAATGAAACTTGGTTTTATATCTGGTAGATATTTTCTTGATATTCTTCAACATACTACAGCACATGCAAAGACAAACATTAAGAAACACTTTTCTTTTTAAAAATTCATTCATTTATTGAATCTCATGAATGCATGTGTGTATGCTGCTGTGTGGGTGGTTTATTTTCCCATAGATACAACCGAATAACAAAAGATGCGGAAAAAGTGCAAAATTTTTCGATTTCCTTCATTATCCAAACATTTATTTTTAATTGATTTTACTTTTCCTTAAATGTTTTTAAAATTTTAGATTGCATAAAGTCTATCTTTGTCTCTTTTAGTTTCTTTGGTTTACATTAAATTTTCACTGACCTGGAATTAAGCAAAAGGTTGAAAGAAACTTCAGTTTAATTACTCGTACAATTAAAAAAAAAATTCAAATAAATATTTGAACATTTTAATTGTGAACAAAAGTAAAAACATGTAGACATACCTTTAATCGATTTTTATTATCGAATGAATGTATCAGTGTTTGTGTGAACATGTGTGTTTTTGATTCTTAATTAAAATAAAGCGAACCAATTGATTTATAAATATTTTAACAAAGAAAAAAAAAAAATTTATTAAATTAAAGATATTTGGGTTCCTAGAAAACTTTGCTCCAGAAATCGATCTCCCCATTACAATCGCATTCGACTTTACTTAAATTACAATGTGCTAGAGCTTTACACTTTTTTGGAGATAAGCCGCGCATCTGGCGTTTTAACATAACTCGCGTACGTTGAATCCAATGGTGCTAACCGTTTTTCAGTTTAGCTCTTGTTTTCGAGATATATCGTTGTTTCGAAAATGTAGGAGGTTGCACAACATATATTTGCGTAACTCAAAAACGGCTTAGTTATTACAATTCAAAAACAAAAAAATAGAAATTTCGCAATAAAATAACGTTTAGGAACTTTAAATTTTTTCATATATGCGCAGTTGTTTTAGAAACATTATTTTTTTTGGCAAAAAATATATATTTTTTTTATTAAAAATTCATAAAAAATTGGAAAATGCAGCTATGCTTCTAATTTTTTCCTGACATATAAAAAACGAAGTTGCAAGCAAAACAAGCCCTAAATGATTAAAATCTTTTAACAACTTTTGTTCACAAAAGACGAACAATTTGAATAAATTTTCTTAGACCCTATAAAGTAAAAATATTTTGAGTCCTTATGAGGAGAGAAGTTGATTTAACGATGTGACGTCCCTCTTCCCCCCGCCCCCCTGTTTAAATTGTTTACATATGGGCATTTCCACAGAAATGTCAACCGCAGCCAAATAATTAAAAGTATATACAAGTATGTTGTTTTAACATATTTTTATAGGGAATCTATCATCTCTCAATGATTTAAACAAATTTTACATTTATTCATAACACACTTTGAAATATTCAAATGCAAAGTCGAACAAGTGAAAAAGTTCTGTTCTGAACATTTCTATTGCACGTTTTGTTTTGCTAAATGATCTTAATGAGAAACATTATGCATTGACAATTGCTTTTTAAATCTCAGTTTATATTCAAACAATGAAGAAAAAATGTAAACGGAAGGATGCGATTGCCAGTTACGGCAAATTTTTTCTTTGCTTTACCGTATATTTCGATGTAGCGTGCGACATTGAAAAAGAACATTTGTTATCAGTGCTTCGAGGGTATTTGCACAATGCGTTTCAAATATTAGTAACAAACAGATATTTTTATTGCAAATTTAATTAAAAAAAATTTGTAGCGTGCGACATCGTAAGTGTAAAATGCATAAATTCAAAAAGTTTTTTTACCTAAAATATCTTTATTTGCAATGGTCAACAACAACAATCATCAAGGACAGCTTATTTTATTAAAATAAAACTTTATTTGAGACTAGCAATACTATTTTCAGTTAAGATAGTTTTTGTTCTATATTTGTATTTTTCAATAATTAGTATTGTGGTTATTTTGTTGAACTATTTATGGTTTTTAATGCAAATTTTTAATATTTTAACTAGGCTAAAGTTCATCAAATTTTAGTTTCATTATATTATCAAAAATCAAAAAAAAAAGCAAATTTGGATCTATCAAAGGTTAAATACAATTTGTTTTAAAGATTGATGTTTGACTTTTGACTGCCAGCAGTCGTCGATGGCTGCGAGTGTAAAACGGCAAATCCATCTGAGGAGATCGAGTGGTTGCGATCGAAACATGTCATGGTAACATGCCGGCCGCGGTTCGAGCCCCGGCCACGGTCAAAAATGAAAGATTATCAATTACAATTTTAATTAATTTTCGTGTTGTAAAATTCCTTTCTTCATAAAAATAATTTAATGAAAATTAAATTTGATGAACTTAAGCCTAATTAAAAATATTAAAAATTTGGATTTGAATTTTTCTTTATAATTTTATAACTTTTGTTGAGAAAATGAATATATTGAATGAATTTAAAATAATGTAGAGTCATCTTACGCATGTCTAATTACATAAAAAGTTAAAACATAAACATAAAAATATGATGGAACAAAATGTCGCATGCAACTTATAGCGTGCGACAGTGATTAAAATTAAATAAAAAATAACCTACACAATATTTTTGAATTAAATAAAAACCATTATTAAGATACATCAATGCATAATATTTTAAAATTAGTCGTATTTAAATATTTTATCAGATTTCGCTGAAATCAGTGTTTGAACCCTTTGCCATAAAAACAACTTCTGTTTTTGTCGCATGCAAATGCCTTGGGTTTTTTTAATTTTCTTGAAAACGAACAATTGCTCAAAATCAGCCTAAGCACAAATTATAGTGCTAATCAAGAGCTATAAGTTTCGCCTTTTGTCAAAATAAAATTAATGTTTTGGTATATGTTTTTTTACTTTTAAGGCGTACGAATGTCGCATTCTAGCACAATGCCCAATATGATTTTCGTTATCACTCTTCTTTATTATTTAATCTATTTAACGAAATTATTTAAATAATAGAAACTGGGAATTTTTGTTTCTAATTGCTACTTAAAAGCTCGCCAAAAAAGATAAATCTACGGTATGACAACACTGCTTATACTAAAGGAAAACAAACAAACAAACACACATACATGGTACAAACTATTTTGGTGAATATAGGGCACTTTGAGTCCACTGGTTCGAATCTTGGTTTTTCAAAAAGAACATTTTTTTTTTTATTTTGTAATGTTCTAAAAACGATTTAAAAAAAATTTACAAGTTTTCGCTTTTTAAAGTTTTATGTATTGTATATATGTATGTATGTATATGTAAAAATTATTTAGATTTTGTCTAGTTGCTCTGTATTCTGCTCGCACAGTGGTGAAGGGTATATAAGATTCGGCACAGCCGAATATAGCACTCTTGCTTGTTTTTTTTTTTTTTTTTATAAAATGGAAAAACATGCATAACTGCAGACTCGTATAAAAACTTAATTTAATACATGTATAAAAACTTATTTCTAATAAGTTTTGTAACGTAAAAACCAATGAATTTGTTGTTACTTAATTGTAACTAATAAATTTATTTTTATGAATATCAAAATTGTCTTGCAAATTTTGATGGCTCTGGTCCAGATATACGAATTTTAGTCTATCTATTGCCATCTTTTGTAGACTGTAGCAGTTATAGTTTTTAAGATTTAAAAATTCTAGTATTTACTTCAGGAGGTGCCAAGTCCACAATTAGTGATCCGCCAATTTTTTTCTTTATATATTCATATTGATATTAAAGTTAATCGTACAAAATGTTTTGACTCTAGTTCACAGATTTAAATCATAAAGGAAGTGCACGCCCACTATTGGTAGTCCGTCTTCTGCAAAAACTTGTGATTCGATCTGTTATAGTTTTCCAAATATACACATTGTGGTATTTAACTCAGTAGGGACGCGCCACGCCTTTTTTTGTTAGCTCCCCGATTTGTTTCCTAAATAGTTACTTGAATGTCAAAGTTGCCTGTTCAAAATTTGATGACTTGTTAAAGCTTTGCATATAAACCTGCGATCGGCAACCTACACTATTACATTTGTATTACAATTTTATGAGTTGTATAAATTTTACATATGATGTTGTTAATGTTGTTAAATTCTCTTCAATATGTGTGCACATGTACGTAATAAAAGAGAAAACGCGGCGCCCAGATTTTGCCGATCGCAGATATAAACGCATTGTAGTATTTAATTTATAAAGGAGGTATTACGCCCACAATTTCTAATGCACCCATTTCTTATCCAAAGTTTCTTTTGAAAAATTTGGGTACTCTAACTATTCTCGTTTTCCAGATATACGAATTTAAGTACCTAATTCATCTGGGAGATGCCTAGCCTACTATCGCAAGTCCGCCCATTTCTGACAAATCTTGAGATTTACCAACCAAAAGATAAAACAGACTTTCCAGCGTACAGATAAAAAATCACAACACATTTGCTGCTCATGGAAAATATGTGCTGCAAACAGAAATATTTCTATGTAAATTACACATTCTAAAAGTATTGTAAAATACTAAAAATCAGGGACCGTAACAGTTATTCCTTTTTTCATAAAAGTCAGATGAAAACAGTTATTTTTTGAATTTTATTTTTTGAACAAAAATAACTGTTATTTATTTATGAAAACAGTTATTTTTTGATTTTTATTTTTTTGAACAAAAATAACTGTTATTTATTGATTTTTATTTTTTCGAGCAAAAATAACAGTTAATTTTTGATTTTTATTTTTTTGTGCAAAAATAAAAGTTATTCTTTAAAGAAATGTATGTGTTATAATAATTAAGTTGACTTTAAATATTTATTTTAATGTGCATAAGAACTCCCAATGATGATTACAAATTAAAATAAATATTTAAAGTCAACTAAATTATTATTACACGTACATTTCTTTAAAGAATAACTTTTATTTTTGTTAAAAAAATAAAAATCAAAAAATAACTGTTATTTTTGTTCAAAAAAAGAAAAATCAAAAAAAAAAACTCTTAATTTTTAACGAAAAAATAAAAATCAAAATTTTAAAAATCAATATATTTTATCATAGACAAGTTCATAAGGATCAATATGGTATACTTGAATCAGTTTTTCCACATTTACTTCTATATGCTTTTTTTGTTTTAAAATTCGAATATAACTGTTATTTTCGGTCCCTGCTAAAAACATTCAAATAAAAGAAATCGGTTTTTGTTATTTGTTTTAAAAAATAACTTATTTAATGGAATCTGCAAATTAAGTTTTCTTTAATTCATTTACATATTTCTAAGCCCATTTGTTCCTTTAATATTTTTCCCAATAGTAGACTGCCCGTTATAAACAGTTTATGTCCCGAAGACATACATTTCGAATTTTAACTATTTTTAGAGTTTATTTGTTATGTTTTTGTTTTTAATTTATGGCACATTTAAATTTATATATGTATAAAAGAAGCCAACTACACATATGGAAGCATAACAAATAAAAAAAAAACCCTTTAAAAAACGACAAGATTTATAGAAGTTGTTTCATAAAAAACTGTATCCATTCAAAATGACATACAGTTTGGCAATTCTTCGATACATCTTCAAAAAAAAAAAAAATAGAGATTAATAAAAAAGTTTCACTTTTTTGTCGCTCATAAAAGCCAGACTGCATTTCAAAAAAGAAACCAAACAAAATGTAATCAATACTTGGTTAAATAAAGTATTGAATGAATCAAAGTCTTAATTGAATGATTAATGTTGAAAGCCTTCAATATTGTAACAGAAACTATGTCTTTCCAATATGTACCTATACTAATGCAAAAATGTGTACGTGTACTTTTTACAATACCCTACATTGCCATAGCCGGCATGTTTACTGTTTATTGTGCGCGCAAAGCACTGGTCGGAGATATTGTAATCAAATTTGGCACACAAGTGTTTATTGGCATAAGGACGAAAGAAACAAATGAATTTGACACCTAATCTTAATGTAAAATTTTCAGCTGAATCCGAATATGAAGTCAACAGTAGAACAGTTTTTGAGATATTCCAAAATAAACGTTATTTGTGTTTTTAAAAAAGATGATGTGACTGAAATATCTTAAAAAATTTTAAACGGATTAAGTATTTCTTTCTTTTTAGTGAAAGGTTATACATTTTCTCATTTGGTCACGACTTTGTTGAAATTTTGTCACGTAGTGTAATTTAACAAAAATAACTTTAATAATAGCTTCATTGTCATGGCAAAATTTCGGGACATTATTTAGGTCCAGAATTGATCGATGATAAGTCCCATATGAACCCACTCCGTTACACGACTTTAAAAGACAAACCAAATAATATCTCATATAGATATAGATAATATTCGGCACAAATAACTCTTGTATGATTCTAAGCCCATATTTCGCCGACTGGTGATTAAAATCACCAGCACTCTTATGGTGTTTTCTTTTTTACAAAAAATGTCACATTTTATTTAAAAAAATGCAATTTGGTGTTCGTTTCTTAAAAATGCTTTGCTCTTTAATAGGGCAGCGTGTTTTATTCTAAAAATATTCACCCTTAAATGTCATAAGGCATTGCACTTTACGCCCCGTATAAATCGAGAGTGTTGATAATGCCCTGTAAAAAGATGGATTCTGTTTATATATAGGGCTACCAGACGAAGTTGGGAAAAAATCGCCTCTAATCAGGACAATAAAAATTTGAAGTGTTAATAGTAATTTTTTTTATTATTTTATAGTAAAAACAAAAGAAAGAATTAAATTGTTAATGGTAGGTTGTCAGTGATATAAAATCTAAATGGATTCGGTATTATAAAATTGTTTTTGAAAAAAAACGTCAAATCAAGAAATCGTATAAACTTGGTGTTAATAAATTGGCAATCTGGCAAAGGTATTTTCTTGTTTACATATTTTATGAAAAACAAACTAAAGAAATTGGAATTTGGTCATTCATTTTGTTCATTTATTTATTTATTTACTATCAATCTATTTACAAATTTGGGGTTATGTATATTTTTTTACAATTTGAAGAACATACTTTTTGATTTATGTACATATTTTTTTTTATATTGAAGAACAAACTTTTTGTCAGCTGTTAAAAACAAGGCGATCCAATTTTGTGTTTTGTTCTCGTCAAATAAAAAATTGTATTATTACATGTTAGGCAAGACATTTTATACATGCACCTTTTAAAATGTGGTATTTTTTTTTTTGTAGAAAAGAAAACACTATAACTCATGTTTTTTGTTGCAATGTTTTTTTTCTGTCAGTTACTTAAGATCTTTTTTCGTTATTATGTTGCCTATTTACTTGGTGCGGCGAAAAATTAGTTAATAAAATAACATAATTTTTGCCCACGCTTTCCAAATCCGATACTTCTTCAGGGGTACCATATTGCCGGACTTTCTTACTTGTTTTTTTTCTTACTATTGTTCACAGTAGTTGTAAATTCATATTTTTACTTTACCTTCTTGTCATATGTCTTGTATAACCTCTCTTAAAAAGTCCTTAAGTATTCTTTTGTATTGTTGCTTTCGCTCTTGTTGTTGTTTCTCTTCTTCGTTTGTGCAGCTAAAAACTCCCCAAGGATATCGAAAATGAAAACAAAAAAGACGCAAAATAACTACCAAAAGACCATAATAATATCATAAATTTTGTAAAAACTTGCAAATCGATTTCTCTGCTTTTCTTCCAATATAAATTTGCTTAAGTAAGTTTTTTTTTCTTTTTTATAAGAGGCAAGCCTTTTATGTTGCCTTTGAAGAGCACATTAGCAGGTTGTTTTCAAAATACCTTGGCCTTAGTGAAAACTTAAATTGTATATAAAAGGGGTATTTTATTGTATGGAAATAATTATTTAATACTTAATTTAATATTTTTTTTTATTAATTTTTTGATATTCTTTAATTAGGCTCGAGTTCATCAAATTTAATTTTCATTAAATTATTTTCACTGAGGGAAGGAATTTTACAACTTGGAATTTTTATTAAAATTTATTGATAATTTTTCTTGGCTGAGCTGGGATTTGAACCCGGGTTGATCTTTACATGTTTCAAGAAACACCACTTTCTATCGTCAGAAGATCTCTGTGTTCTACCCACTGCACCACTGCGGTGCCCGTTAGCCAACAGTCAAACATCAATCTTTAACCAGTAGTACTGGTGGTTCGAAATTTGCTGTTATTATCACTTAAATTTCAAATTACATGTTGCCTCCTTTTTCCTCTGTTAATTGGCCGGGTTCAAATCCCAGCTCAGCCAAGAAAAATTATCAATAAATTTTAATAAAAATTCCAAGTTGTAAAATTCCTTCCCTCAGTGAAAAAAATTTAATGAAAATTAAATTTGATGAACTCGAGCCTAATTAAAGAATATCAAAAAATTAAAAATTAACAGTTCAACTAAAAATCAAAATTGTTCTTAGAAATAGCTATGGCACAAGCTCTAATGTTTACATTTGTACTTTAATTTGTACAAATAAAAATGTCGACGAAAGTGGACAAAAAAAACATAATAAAAACAAATGTATTCAGGTTTTCAAGACAAAGTCTTGACAGAAAGAATACAAAAAAAAAAACAGAGGAAAAAGGAGGCAACATGTAATTTGAAATTTAAGTGATAATAACAGCAAATTTCGAACCACCAGTACTACTGGTTAAAGATTGATGTTTGACTGTTGGCTAACGGGCACCGCAGTGGTGCAGTGGGTAGAACACAGAGATCTTCTGACGATAGAAAGTGGTGTTTCTTGAAACATGTAAAGATCAACCCGGGTTCAAATCCCAGCTCAGCCAAGAAAAATTATCAATAAATTTTAATAAAAATTCCAAGTTGTAAAATTCCTTCCCTCAGTGAAAATAATTTAATGAAAATTAAATTTGATGAACTCGAGCCTAATTAAAGAATATCAAAAAATTAAAAATTAACAGTTCAACTAAAAATCAAAATTGTTCTTAGAAATTTTTTTTATTCTAAAAATAGTTCCATTTTTCTTTTCCAGGTAAGTTCTAAAATATGTCAATTTAAATAACTTCGAGAGCGATTAAAACAAGTAAGTGCTTTTATTTCTTAATTTTTCCTGAAAAATTGTATGCTTTATTTAAGAAAATATACATGAGATCTGCGAATTACTTTTCATTGTAGTTTGGATTTTTTTTGGCGCAAATCTCGCTACCGATATGTAGAGTCATTTTTCATTTAACAAATCAGGTGGTCCCCTAAGGACACTTGTTTGATTTAGAGACTTTTTTTCTTCTCTTATTTAGGTCAGCTTAGAAATATAGTTAGTATCTGTGTGTAACACTTATTCGGTAGCTGCACGATACTTTGGAGACTTAGTACTGATCTACTTTGCGAACTAATTCATACAATATAAAAATTTTACATTTTTCAAAATTCAGTTATATTTGGGAATACATAACTTTTATTAATAAAATTTTGCTAATCATGCTTAAAAAAAATTTTACCCCCGTATTTATAAACGAATTTTAAATTTCCAGACAAAAGGCTTTAATCTCCAGAAATATCAATTTTGTATACCCTTCACCAGAATTGCTAAGTGAACGAGTAAATATGTATGTACTTTGTTTGTCATTACATGTGAAACTTTTTTAATATTCATCTTAGATGAAGGCTAAAGCTCAGTGAGCAAAAAGGCGTACATTTAACATTCGCTTTGCTTTTCGAAACATGCCCCCCAATTAAAATCAATTATCAAACAATGCCTTAACATATGCATGTAAAATACCTAGAGGCAAAATTAACTCAAATTTAACTAAAACCTATTCAGATTAATTGGCCTATTGGAAGAATTTCTGTTCTTAGTCTTGATTGCAAACTCCAACTTAAAAGCAAATCTCGTGCTATGATATTTATTTACTGGGCACTGAATCCCCCTCTAATATCGAAGCAATTCAACGACGCCAAAAAAAAAACTTCTCCAAATAATCACAGGCGCCCCTTGGTATGTTAAAAACTCAAATATTCCAAGGATCTCATTGTGCCATCACTTAAAACTATGATTACGAAATAAACAGTAAAATATTTAAAAAGGCTCGAATTGCATCCGAATCCATTAGCTGGACATGTTTTCAATGATGGCGGACACAATCGCTTAAGGAGAAGAGATACTGCAGGACTTCTTCGATTAGAAGAGCGCTAGACTCCTGAATACGTGAAATGAAACCGTGAAGGGAAACATTTTCGTCCGGCACTGGCAGGACATAAAATAACGTATTAAGATTTTATTTATAATTGTTAGTTCATATTAAATAACTGAAGATTCAATAAATAAATAAATAATGGAAAAAAATCCTAGACGACATAACTGACCTTGACTCCCCATAAAATCTATATATTCTGGATCCTTGGCTACTTCAAAGTCCATTTAGGCTGTTAAAACACGCGCAGGTTGTTTGAACAGCTCAAATTAAATTAACAATATTTATATCAAATTCTTGCCAGTTATCTTAAGGAAATTGAAAAATAAATCCTGCAAAATCGGTTCAGTAGTATAAAAGTTACAAATCCAAATGTGGAACAAAAGTCCTAAAAAAACTGATGATCTCGTTACAAAAACTAACATAAATATTGGCAGAATCCTCGGATTTATATACAATTTTGCACAAATGAGTTCTTCATAACTAGAAATTATACTATTTATTTTCGTAAAGATCAGTCGACACAATGCCAACTGTAGGATAACACTTTTAGTACGTCTAGAACCGTAACGAATAATGCAGTTGTAGTAAAATTTGTTACATAACTAAAGCCGTCTCTGGAAAATCCTTTAATAACACTGTGTTAGAAATTGACACTTTTTTCAGACAAGCTGGGCACTTGGCGTTTTAACCTAATTCGGGCACGCTGAATCCAGTGGTGCCAGCCGTTCTTATAGGTTAGCTCTGGTTTTCGAGGTATACCGTTATTTCGAAAATGGAGGAGGTTGCACAACATATGTATGTTTGCGTAACTTAAAAACGCTCTAGCTTATGAAAAAACTAAAAACCGAAATAAAATTTCCTTTAACATTCGGTCTTACACATGTTTTTATTTTCACATTTGTAACGCACGAGTCTAGCCAGACCCAACCAACTTTTGAATAAATAAAACCATTTTTTTTTTAACTTAATGTTATATTATACTCATTTATAATTTAAATAAAATATGTAATTTATTATATGAAATAATAAGCGTACATATTCATTTTATTTTTATTTGTAATATACAAATTAACATATTTTGACATATGAAAATATTTCTAAAAACTTTAAAATAAGATCGTTTGATTTCATAAAATGTATGTAACATGTTTATAACCCAGCAGCGAACTTTGCATACCACAAGACATCTCTTCAATGAAGTTTGTTACACTTTGTGTTCAATGAATTCTAGCTTACAAAGTGTATGAGGGCAGTGTATGGAATTTAAAATAATGAATTTCGTTCATCTTTTAAAATGTGCTGATATATAAATATATAAATATGCAGGTTTTTATTTAGTCCCGCTATTTTTAATTTGCTACTTTATTAAAAAGTTTTTTTTTTAATTGCGATTCAAAAGTTTGCGGCCTGTTGTGTAATAAGGAGCAATCTAAAAATATATCGCGAGTTAAATATATATTTTTGAATTTTATAACGAAAGTCTGGTTTGTTTTTCTTAAAAATAGTTACAAAAACAATAATTCTGAAATAACGCAAAAATCCAAAAAGGCTACCTGCTTACAATATGTGGGAAGTAGTGTGCTAGGCGCCTTCCACTTGCCCACGAAGTAAGCGAGATTGTGTATAGACTGTCTACTGCCGGCTTACAATGTATGTGAAGCAGTACTGACGTTATTTTTATTGAATGAACACTTACTATCCCGCTTACTTTGTGTGCAAGTGGTACCCGTTCCCTCGATAAATACGGCAATGCTTTTGAAAAAGTGTACTAGGTTGTAATTGAGATGGTGTGCATTACTTTCTTACTCGTGTCTATCACTTCATCGCTTCTGTAATAGAAAAATTCGCCCCTGGGAAGTTTCAGAAAAAATAAATAAAATAGAAACACTTGCGTCAGATTTTAAATATACAGCCATGAGCGAAATATTAGCACTTCAAAATAAAAATAAAAATCTTAAAGAATCAATATATAAATTAAAAAGTTATGCTTAAAAACATGAAAATCTTGTAGTTGCATCCGATATTAGGATTAAAGGAGTGTCTTGTAAAGAGAAAGAACAAACTGAAGATTTACATGAAATTTTTTATAAAATATGTGAAAATGTTAAAATTAAATCCGCATACCTCGTTATAAACACAAAAAGGGAAAAAAACCATTAAAGATGGGTCAATTATTATTAAATTTAAAACACCGTATGAAAGAAACTTTGTACTAAGATCGATTGTTTCATATATCAAATCCACTAAAGATTTTTAACGCATAAACCTACTAGGTTTTGATAGAGATACTCCTTTTTGCATTAACGATTTGCATTTTCGCATTTTCCTAAAAGCAAATGGATTGAAAAGGGGGAAAACGATACTATCTGCCAATACACGCAGAGAAAAAACAGGTTTAAATATGGTCACCTCCAACAATACTATGTTTAAGGAAAATTTTAACCATATTATGTATATGTTATTTATTGTTATTTGACCTCTATTTTTATAATTATTTTTAATTATTATTTAAGCTTCGTATAAAAATTTGTACATTTAATTTCCTGACGATGCTAACCAAAGGTTAGCGAAATATTGAATTAAATACAGTGAAAACTCCCAATAGCGGACACTCTCTTAAGCGGACACCTCCCATATGCGGACAATTTTCGAATAACGTAGCACCAAATTGATTTTTCAGAGCAAATTTCCCTCCCAAGAACGGACCCTCCCTTGAACGGACGCGGACAGCAAAATTGTGCATTATTTGGTCAAAAAACCTCTGAAAAGAGGACAAAAATAATTCAACATAAAGCAAAATATTAACACTTGCACTCTTTTACAATAGAACACGAGGCGCTATAAAAAGCCTACGTGTGAACACAGACTTTTCTCACTTTAAAATATGCATGTGCAACTACATACTTATTCAGCTGATTATATTGTTACGTAAAGTCAAAAAAAATATTGTTTTGATGAATTTTGTTGCAATGCCGTCAAAAAAAAAAATGTTTGACGCTTAAAGAAAATATTGATATTATAGAAACCTCACAAAAATATAAATTACCAATTCGAGCAATAGCATCAAAGTAAGTGCACAATAATTATAATAAAATGAAATTGTAATTTCATTACATTTTTGTTCAAGGTTTGACATCGGAAAAACACAAGCAGCAAACCTTTTAAAAAACAAAGAAAATTTGCTTTCCCAATGGCAGTCTGGCAGTACAAATTCCAATCAAAATCCAAGGAAGAAAATTGGATTGCAGTTCCAAATATAGTTATGAATTGTACCGATGCCTTGAAATATCTTTACAACATCAAGGAATTTGTAAAAACTGATTATGCAGCTTTTACATTTGTAAAAAATTTAGAAAATCACCTTCAAACTCGTTTAGCGACAGAAAAGCAAGCAAATATGAAACAAAAAACTATAAAAGACTTTTTTATTTCAAAATAAGTACAAATGCGTATTTGTATATACTAATTTATGTTCCTTTTAGCGCCTTTAAAGCAACTCTTACCATGAATTTTTTAATAAGTAACACATTTTTATTTTAATTTATTAATTTTTTTTTTCATTAAACCTTTTTTGTTAATTAGTAGATATGAATTGAATTTTGTGTTAATGCTCTAAATAAACAATAAAAATTAATTTTTTTGTCCTTTTATTATGAAACTCCCATAGGCGGACACCTCCCAACAACGGACAAATTTTGGTCGACGGTGGCTGTCCGCTTATGGGAGTTTTCACTGTAAATAGATTATCTTGTAAATAAAAAGACCTCAAGCTTAAATAATTAAAAATAATCATATTATGTATAATTAAACCATATTTTTGCTACTGATAACCATATTATGGTTAAACTAGTCCCCTATCAAGTAGCCACAACCATATTATGGTTGCCTCTAAACATGTTATGGTAAAATAAAACAAAAATTAGTTTTTAAATTAACAATATTATTTTCCTCTTTTTCAAGAGCAACATTCAATGGTTGAAAACCAACCTTGCTATTATAAGTGTAAAACATATTTTAATTATTATTAACCATAATATGTTCGGAGGCAACCATAATATGGTTGTGGCTTCTTGATGTAGGACTATTTTTACCATAATATGGTTGTCGTTGACAATAATATGGTTAAATTAAACATAATATGGTTAAAATTTTCTTTAAACATAGTATTGTTGGAGGTGACCATATTTAAACATGTTTTTTCTCTGGGTGTACCTGTCGAGGTTTGGTTTATATAAAGCATCTAGGAAGTGAAAATCCGATTCATATCAGTGAACCAGATAAACTAGATCATTTATTTCGAATTAACAACAACAATCAAGTCAAGTTTATTCAAAATCTCTTGAGCTCCTGAATTGGAATAGAGCCTTGTTTCATGGGCCCAACTGCAAGATGCATATTATTTTGACGCAGCATTAAGTTGCTGCTTATTCCATTTTAGTCAATCTTTAGCATAGAAATAATCATGGGCAGAGTATTGTTGACAAGTTTATACATGTGGTTCTTCTTCATCGTCCTTAGAAGCAAACGATTCATTTGGTTTTATGATCAAACTATTTTCAGTACCGGATGAATCGTTTTTTTTTGGAACGTAACATTTCTGGTTTTATTTTTCTGTGTATGGCTTCTGTTGTGGGCATTAAAACGAAAATTATTCTGTACTTTTTTTCATACAGTAATTTTGACTTAGCTGCACAATCTCCTTTGCACGATTTTTCAAAAATGCAGCTATCTTAAATGTATTTAGCTGCCTTAAAGTGCAGGTACGCAATTGTGGTTAACTGCATAAAAGTGCAGCTAAAGTAAATAAAGTGTTTGAAAGAGGAGTAACAACGTTTTTATTAATAAATTGATAATAACAGTGACGTTCAAACAACCTGTAGTCATTTGTTATGCATTTTTATAATGAATGGGTAGCCAAATTGGTAAAAATAAAGTGGGGAGCAGAATAGTCGCTGTAGTACAACGTTAAAAGTTAAAAACGGCAGTTTGAAATTAGTGTAAACAGAATACGTAGTTGAAGTAGTCTTTGAAGTTGAGCCGCAAAATTCGAAATTTGGAACTTTGTTGCGCTACAGAGTATTCGCCAGCTTTAAATACTACAACAACTACTTTATTCTGTTCCAGGCCTAGGATTTGCTATTTATTTCATATAATCGTGGTAAAGTTGCTGTAACCACAAACCATATGCATAAATGTAGGTACATGCATACATACAAAATAAATGAATTATAATGATGCCAATTTGACTTGTTTGCGATTTTTGTTTTTATAAACAGCTGAAGTTGGATATTTATGTGAAAAAATGGCCACCATATTTTTTCATGTGTGCAGCTAACGTTGATGTTTTATATGAAAATATTTTAACACTGCCCAAAAATATGAGAAATGTGCAGGTATACAAAATGCACGTAAAGCAGGATTTTGAAGAATAATTACAGAAAATATGTTTTTTGGGCAGTTAAGTCAAAGTGCAGCTAACTTGAATTTTTTGTATAAAAATAATTTTAGAATGCCAAAAATTTTGGGCACTTATCTTAAATGTGCAGGTAAAGAAAGTGCACTTAAAAAAGGAATTTGTATGGGATTATAAAGAATAATGCCAAAAATGATCAATTTTGTGCAGTTAAGTCAAAAGTGCACGTAAATAAAAGACAGTTAAGTCTAAACTACTGTATAAGAAAAAAAAGTAAAATGTATTAAACCGCAATCTCTGATGGTTAAAGTATATTCATTCATTGAATATCTTCTAAATCATGATCACAAATTTCAGTAATATTTGAGTGTAAAAACATAATTTTATCAACTAAATCTAAATTTTTCTAAATATTGCAGTGTTTTTCTGGCTGCTGAAAATGTTTGCTCTAATAATGATGGACTGCTTGCAGGAGAACCAGTCCTCTTTAAGCTCAACTACGCTTCCTGGGGGACGTAGTACAGCACCCTAGGGGAGTCCATCACGACCAATCATCCACTTGACTCACTGCACTACATATCATACAGAAAAAGTTTCGAGAGTGTTCCTATTTAGAACACAGAGGCAATCATGGAGCCGACAAAACAGAATTAAGTTATAAGTTTTAGATTTATTTAATAGTGCTTACTTTGTCCATAGGTACTTAAAAACATGGAGATTATAAAGGTGCCATTAACTCAAATTTTGCTTAAGTCGACTTAAGCATTTTTCATTTTTGCCACAGATATACATCTATACCAGACTTTTTGGTCTTGCAAAATTTTGCATGACATAGAAGCTATTATTAAAGTTATCGGCGCCTTGTTGTATTTCAATACCAACATTTAAAAGGAAGTTATGCCATTTATTGCTATTTTCGGATATGGCATTTGTATGGGAGGTTGCAAAAGTCTATATGAGGTCTATCTGAAATTATAGACTATTGTTAATTAGCTTCGTCCTTATGACAATTAAAACGTTCGGCCAAATTTCAACGAATTATCTTTAAAACTGCGACCTATACTTTGCGCACAAGGTTTACATGGACAAAGTTTAGGCCCTTTTAGAACCTTCTTGCTTGATTTAAGCATTCCCTATTTCTGTGACAATCCCTTTTTCGATTAAAACTTTATTACTGCTGAATAGTTGTCAATAGATTGATAGTATGATGAAGCTTTTATTATTTTTTTGTTGAACAAGTTGTTGTTGTTGTTGCTCTTGTTATTGTTTGCTTTTTATTTCACTCTAAACATTTAGGAGGACATATAAAGAGAAAAACAACTGAAGCAACAGCAAATGGTGGGAATCTATTTTTCATTTTTTATTGGTTTTTGTCATTCCATTAAAAGTATCCTTGATATTTCCTTTTTTCTAAAGGTTTATGGTTTTGGCTACTGTTTTGTTTCTTTTAGTTTACACATCATTTGTTTTTTTTATTTGGAATCCTTGAAGTGATAGAAAAATAATTTTGTTTTAAGTTGGAAATATTCTTGACTGGGTGATAAATATTAATCGTGAAAGTTATTTATGATTATGACGGTTAATAAGTTTGTTGAAAAAGGCAACAAATTGAAAGGAAACTTATTAAGAGTTTATGGGCTTCCACAGTTTTCCTTAACATGGGCAGTTCATTTTTATTGTATAAAACACGCATTCAGTGAAGTAAATCATGAGCTGGATTTTTTAATAGTTTGTTGGTTTATTTGTAACTTACATAAAATTTTACTTTAAAATTCATTTTTATATAAGACAAAAGTTCCGTATAGTCACAAAAAACACTTAACTTACTTTTTAAGCTTTTCACAATTTATAGTTAGGAATTTTAAAATAATTGCGGACGTATTTTGTACTTATGCTTTTAAATCCCTTAGATATTGAAGCTAAATAATTGATAAGAGTAGAAAGCAATCAACTAGAAAGGTTTCTTCAAAAAATTTCTCTAAAAAAAACGTTCATATAAAAATATTTTGGAGGAAAAATTTAGGAACAGAAAACTTATAGCAATTTATATGCACGATTAAGTCATAAATTTGATGACTAGCCGAAATATAGGACAGAATTTTCTGAGTTTGTTTATAGATATTAACAACTTCTTTTTATCTTGTGCAAATTAACGTGCGTAGAGCAGACCAATATGGACGTGCTCTTCGCATTTTTATACACTCTACCACGACTGGTGAAAAATATATACAGAGTTCGACATTCTGTGTGAAACTTTATATTCAAGGTCTGTGAGTAACTTGAAATCGATTTAGCCATGCCTGTCTGTCTGTTAAAACCACGCTCACTTCCAAACGAGGCAACAGAAAAGAACAATTTAGTGTCAAGTCGCTTTAGGTCTCCTAACCAGTTTGGGATTGAACTCCAGCATAATCCGTTAAGCAGAAAAAAAGAGTAATGAGCACAAATGTAAAACAACCACACAGAAAAAAATAATTTTCATATTTGAATACGAAAATCGCATATTTTATTACAAAACTTTTTGAATTTTCTGCGATGACGATTTTTGCGGTATTGATAAAAAAGTTTGTATGTATAATTGTTAAATTTTTAGTCAACAACCAAGTTTATTGAGTCAATAAAAAAAGTTGTTGCCCAAATAATTTTTTTCAACAAAATTTTTACTTGATTTGTTAAAATAAATTGTTGAAAATGTTAAATAAATCAAACAAAATGTTAATCGAATCATCAAAAAGTAATTTCAATTAAAAAGTAATTTCAATTCGAATCTTTATTTTTTTATTTTTTTATTTATTAATGATGATGTCAAAAATTTTCAATTATTATATTTTTATAAAAACACTCAAATTTATTATGCGGGAGAAGTAAGTTCCTATGCGCATTTCACTGGTTGCTTAGGCCATATCATCAGGAAACCTTTTCCAAAGACTTTGGCAAAACTAAATATATTATTCAAAAAAAACTGTAAAACAAATGAGAATTTTGAGCTATTTAAAAATGGACAAGAGTTGTTAAAACACTGTCTTTAATTCGATTCAAATATTTTTTTTATTGAATATAAAGAAATATTTAATTATTTCATTATTAAATATGTTTTATTGAGTGCTATTTTGCAAAGTGTCAATTTGATAAATTTTTTCTTTGAATCAAACAAAGAGTTTGTTGACCTAAAATTTTATTTTTAACAAACTGTGTTGTTAAAAATTTTCTTGAGATATTTTTTTCTGTGCACTTTATAAAGTTCGTATTATTGTTAAAAAAAAAAAAACAAAAAAACAAAAAAAAAAAATTGGTGGCGCAATGCAGCGACTGCCTTTATTTTTTTTACAAAACCGTTTAATAAGACCAAAAATAATTTTACCAAATTTTGTGGAGATCGCTCCATAATAGACACCGTAAAAAGCCCACTCTTAGAACATTTTAGTACGCCGAAAACCTTTTAAGACTAGAAATTACACTGCGAAATTTAGGGAAAACTGGTCCAAATTTTACTATATGTCCTATATAAAGCCCACACTCGGAAAACACTTAAGAACGTCTTAAGCCGTAATAAATAACGAAATTGCAGTAAAAATTGGTTTGCCATTTTCGTAGAAATAAGCTGTTCTTAAAGCTGTTTATATATTTAAAAGAAAAAAAACATAAAACAAGATGTTCTAGACTAAAGCGCTTTTAAACATTTGAGGTTATATTTCTTTTTACTGCTTTCTAAGATTCTACCAAAAACAAGTCAGAGTGCTATATTCGACTGTGCCGAATCTTTGATACCCTCCACCTACAGTTCGGGTAAGATTCACCGCTTCAAGACTCGTTCGGTCGCACAAGGGTTTAATCAAAAGTATGGCTGCGATTATGATGAGGTGTTCGCGCCTGTTGTGCGTCAACCAAATTTTTGCATTTTGTTGTCGGTTGCTGCTGAAAGAAAGATGTATGTTGAACATATGGACATAAAGTGTGCTTTCTTTCTGTTTGAAGGAGACAATCTACATGACACAACCGCCTGGTTTATTGAAGGTGATGGCAATTTGGTGTGCAAACTCAAACGCAGTACATATGGCCTTAAGCCAGTTGCAAACGTATGGAATACGGCTCTGAATGACGTATTGTTTAATGGCGGCTTTATTCAGAGTAAAGCTGATCCGTGCTTATACAACAAAGTCATCAATGGGGAAGGTGTTTATGTGCTCGTTTATGTTGATGATTTGGTGGTTGCTGCTACAGATGAACGTGAAATACGAAATGTCTACGACATGTTTAGTGATAAATTTGAAGTGAGCAATCTTGGTGCCATATCACAATTGAATTTCACTATAAGATACGACAGAAACAATATATTGAAGAAATGATAGCTAAATTTGGTCTACAGGATGCAAAATGCTCAAAATATCCACTTGATCCGTGCTACGGGAAAAATAGTTCTGAACCATTACTGCGAAATGATGAGTACCAAAGTTTAATTGGTTCATTACTATATTTATCTGTAAATACACGCCCTGATATTTCTGCAAGCGTAGCAATATTGGCTAGGAAAACGAGTAATCCAGCCCATGAGGACTGGAATGAATTGAAGCGTGTGGCAAAGTATCTTAAGGGAACATCCGATATGTACTTAAATTTGAACGTTATGCAGATGCCAACTGGGCAGAGTGCAGAATTGATAAAAAATCAAACTCTTGTTACATATTTATGCTGAATGGGAGTGCTGTTAGCTGGGCTTGTAAAACGCAAACTAGTGTCTCATTGTCAGCAACAGAAGCAAAATTTATTGCGTTATCTGAAGCTGCAAAAGAAGCCGTCTGGATCAGAAATGTGCTTTTCGATTTGGGATGTCGGCAAGAATGTCCAACAATTATATTTGAGGATAACAGAAGCTGCTTAAATCTAATAAAAGACGAGAAACTAAGCAACCGGTCTAAGCATATTGACACAAAAGTTCATTTTGTGAAAGATTCCATCGACAAGAAGATAATCAAATGTGAGTACTGCCCGTCAGAGGAAATGATTGCTGACATGTTAACCAAACCCGTACCAACAACAAAGCTGGAAACCTTCAGGTTGAAATCAAACGTTTACTAATTTGTAATTGAGGAGGAGTGTTGGAAATACGTTAATTTTAATTCAACTTTATTTGTCAATTCCAAAATCGGTATAAATTAACATTTGCAACTCTTTTTATTTTTATTTAATTGACACTAAATTTTTATTTTATTTTCATATACGTTTAATACATTCTTGTGAACAGTCGAGAACTTTCTGTAACAAGAATTCTTATAATAAAACTTTGCTTATATCTCAATCTTAACATAATAGAAATTTGTCTTTAATTTCAAGAATTGTAGGTTAGGAACTAATCATCCCAAAATTCCGCAAAGTGATTTCTGGTATTAAAAAACAAAATTTTCAATACAGTTGTAAAATTAGTTTAAACGTTTACAGTGAATTTCAGAAGGTTGCTAAATATGGGATCTAAGGTAAATTATGGACCGTATATCATAAAATTCATAACATTTTTTGTGAAGCTAAGTAGGAAGAAATTTTACCGCAATATCTATATCTGCTACGGTTTTAGGCGTATTTAATTAGTTTGCCAGAGTGGGCTTTATATGGGGCCTATAGTAAATTATGGACCGATCATCTTGAAATTGTTTAGTGCTGTTTCTAGTCCAATTAAACTGTGAAGTATTCAATTTTATTCAGATAGCATTATTTATTACGGTTTGAGGCGTACTAAACTGTTTTTCGGGAGAAGGGCTTATATCGGGCCTAGGGTAAATTATTGACCGAACTTCACGAAATTTCACAGTGTCATTTCTAGTCCTATAAAACTGTGACGTGCCGAATTGTGTTACGATAGCAATATTTATTACGGCTTTAGGCGTCTACACGGTTTTCCGGGAGTAGGGTTTATATGGGGCCTAGGCTAAATTATGGACGGATCTGCACGAAATTTTACAGTGTGATTTCCAGTCGAACAAAACGAACTTTCTCAAAATCTTATATGCATTTTTCCAACATTTATATTAGTTTTTGTATCAAATTATCAATTTTTTAAAGTGGTGGTTCCACATTTTGATTCATAGCTCTGGTCCTACTGAACCGGTTTTGCTGGATTTCAATCTAGAATTGCTTAGGAAATCTATAAGCAATTTGACACCAAGTTTGTTAATTTCTTTTGAGGTTTTCGAAAGTGAGCGTGTTTTCAACAGACGGACAGACAGACAGACAGACGGACATGGCTAAATGGACTTAGAATTACTCAAGAAGTCAAAATATATATATATACTTTATGGGGTCTGAGATGAATAGTAAAAAAGTTTCACACACAATGACAAGCTTAGTATACCCTCTTCATAACTAATTGTGGGGGAGGGTATAAAAACATAACATAAGATGTTTTAGACTAAAGCGCTCTTGAATATTTGCAGTTATATTTCTTTATTCTGCATTATAAGATTCTACCAAAAAAAAAAAAAAAAAAAAAATGTATTTATAGTTTCCATTAATTTTTTTAAAGCTGTGTTTTTTTTGTAGCATTTTATTAAAACTTAAACATGCGTATAATTTTTATACATAACTCGTGCAAAGTTCACAGACATGCTAATGTGAAATATTCACAGAACGAGCAACTATTTATTATTTTCTACCAAAGCATTTCCAACGTTGGAACTAATAAAGCAAATATGTTAATCTAAATGAAATTTTAAATACGGAAAAGCATGCAAAACATTTATGTGCTTCGTTAAGAACGAACTTTGAAGACTTAAAAGCTTTAAAAATACATTTATTATAATTATTTGAGGAGTAGATATTTCTTTTAATAAATTTTTATTTTTTATTAAAAAGGCTTAATGCAAAATGAAAGAAACACAAAAAAATTCAAACTAAACGTGAAAAGCATTCATGACTGCGTGGCGACGTGCTTTCAAAGAACTAAAAGAATCCATAATTGTAGTGAATAAATTATTAATCATTTATAAATATTTAAATGCAATGAGCACACGCGTTTGTACATATAATAAGTTTGTTTTACCTTGTGGAAGAACCGCAAATTTAAGTTGTTTAGAACACTTTTTAATTTCAAAGTTTTGAAATATTGAAACTGACATTCATTAATTTTGTTTCAAAAATTTTTTTAAACATGAAATGTTTTGAAACTTTTTAAGGCATTCTTATTGCCGTTTTAAAAAAAATCTGAGTTTTAAACTTATCTTAAAAATAAATTTCCATACAAATTTTCCTTAAACTGGATTACAAATCCAATTTAGTTTTTTATGAACAGTATTATTTAAATAACTTTTTTTTAGGTTTTGCATAAGATCTATTTTTAATGGATTTTGGGCCTAAAATTCAATACAGATTTAAAAACAAGTAAGACAAATTTGCGACCCATGGGCAATCATGGATCCGCCAGCATAAAATTATGTCATAAGGTTAAGATGCATGTAAAAGTTCTTTGTGCCAAACATTATTTAGATATCTACATAACATGGCACCGCATAGTAGCTATCGTCAAAGTTGCTGTCACCAAATTTTATGCCCTTACCAACATTTATAAGAAAGTTAAAGTTTAAAAAGCTATTTCCGGAAATAGTATTTGTATTGGAGATATTGTCAAATATGGGCCGATTTCAAGACAATGTAGATTGCAATAAAACAAGTTTGGACTATATTTTACCTAAATACCAGTATAATAAGAATGAAAATTGTATTGGGGCTCCGACCGATTTTCCCTATTTTCAATAAGGACCCATGGTTAAAAGTGCCACCTGTACATTGCGCACAATGCTTATATGGACAGCCAGCCAGCCGAATGTACATCGTTCGATCGATTTAAAAAGTGATTCTCAGTCGATCGGTATACTAAAAACGTAAAGAATATTTTTAGGCGTTACAAACATCAGCACAAACGCATCTTACCCCCACGTGGGAATAAATATTTAATGAATGCAAAAGAAGTGTGTAGATAATGGTGCATTTAATGATCTAAATTTGATTTTCGACTGAAGTCAAAATAGCTGATAAAATAAATTATAATTACGGCGAACATTCGAGAAAAAGCACTATTCTGAATTTTAATGGTTCGGCTTACTCACAGCAGTACATTTCTTTCATCTAGCACTTGAAATAAAATTTTTTTGATTTATAAACAAAATTAAATTTATAATAATATCGAGCCCTAAGTGCGAAAATAACATAAGATACCGTTACGATTTTATAGCAAGAACAATTTTATCGTAAGCTACAAATTGCATACAAAATTTATATGAAATGAAATAAAAAAGCTCTCCCTCGCGTTATTTTCGCGCTAACGGAATTTAAAAATGCTTGTTATTATACAGCTCACGGTATCTGTGGTGCTGTCAGAAGTTCTGAAAGTTATGAAATATTGTATTTGCCAAAGAGCGGCAAAAAAAATTGTAACGGATGGTCGTAAGCGATTGAGCTCCAGCGTTATTTTATCCCTCCTTTTTACAGTCTGAATGAACTTTTATGCAAATTCCTTTGGTCTATAAAAAATGTTGTTCAATAGAAAAACGAGGCTTTCAATTGCTGCTTTGTACTTATGGCCTTAGACATGCATAAAATTAAACAAAACAAATAAAACAGACCAGCAAATTTATAGCCCATGGACCAGAGTATACTTTCCCTTAGGCTAGAATTGCCTATGAGCCCGTTTCTGTGATCAGAATTTCTCCATTCGCGATATTTTCGCTTATAGTTTTTATCCCTTTTTTTTAATTTTCTTGCAATTTTTTTTATAGTTTTGTTATGATTTTTGTATTTTTTTTAATAATTTTATTTCCTAATTTTTTACCAAAACATAAAAAAATTAAAAACAAATCTTAAAAATAAAAAATAAACAAAAATTTTTAATAAGTCAAAAGTTCATCAAAATTAATTATCATTAAATTATTTTTATGAAGAAATTAATTTTACAGCATGAAATTAATTAAAATTTGTTGATAATTTTTCATTCTTGACTGCCGCGGGGCTTGAACCCAGGCTTTCACGGACAGGTAACCCTTAAATGTTTTTATTGCAACCAGTCAATCTCTTCAGAGAGTTTTGCCGTTTAACACTCACAGCCATCGACGACTGCTGGCGGGTTCAAGCCCCGCGGCAGTCAAGAATGAAAAATTATTAATAAAAATAATACAAAAATAAAAAAATAAAAATAATTTAATGAAAATTAAATTTGATAAACTTAAGCCTAATTAAAAATATCAAAATTTGGATTAAAAACCACAAGCAGTTCAACAAAAATAGCCACAATACTAAATCTTAAAAAACAAAAATAATAAAAAAAAATGACAAAAAAACATGATAAAGCGAAAAATCTGATTTTTTAAATTTCAGGGAAAGATTCTCAGAGATGGAACAAGATATTGCGAATGTTTAGCATTTATTTAAAAGGTAATTGGAAGGGCTTTGAGACGACAGATTTTATAAATAAAGATGAATTTGCGCAGTAATAAAGTCCCAAATAAGGGCTTTTTTAAACTTTAAGCGAATAAATCGCGAAAACCTGAGGTGATTAGGAAATTTTGAGTACAAATTCGGACACAGCGAAATTCAAACCTTTTTTGCAACGGAAATCATCTTACCCAATAGTCTTGAAATTGGTCCATATTTCACCATAGCCATATAAAAACTACTCCCGAAAATTGTTTTAAATAACGTAACTGCTTGAATTAAAAGTGTTTAAAATGATGCGACATTTTGGTAAAAATAATTTTCATAAAAGCTTATGAGCTATGTTAGGAAAACATTGTGTGCTGGCATGTCTCAAATTGTCCCGAATTGACTTAGTTAAATTAAAACTCAGCTTAGATTTTAATTGTCAAAAATTGTCTTAAAACAAACACAATATTGGGGGAAAATATCTTGCTTTCCTTAGCACTGCAATGTTTTTATCATTTAATAACCTCTTTCTACTTGACATACTGATGCTTCCTACACAGAAAAAATTATTTTTCCAATTCAAACAAAAAATTTGTAGAATCAAAACATTTTTTGTCTGAAATCGGTCCTACGAACAAATTTGCATATTCAAACAATTTATTTGCATTTCGTTTATTGAAAAAAACACTGATTTTTTCAAACAAATAATTTAACTGAATCAAACAAATAGTTTACTGAAAATCATATAAATTTCAAACAAATAATTTTGCTGAATCAAACAAAAAAGTTTTTGCACAAGCAATGACGCGCACACAAGCAAGAAGCACTGTAGAAGTAGATGAAGGCAGAGCAGAGCGGCGCCGGCTGGCTCTGAGACACATTTTTTTGTTGGAATAATTTTTGCTTGTTTGTTCACACAATGTTTTTCTTCTTCACTCACTGTTCTGTATCCTTTCCTTGGCAGCAGACCGACTCGACATGTTTTTCGTCATCATTTTATTTCTTTTATTTGATGTAGGTATTTAACTAAACATTTTTAAAAAATTGAATACGGGATTTTGTTTTTCATTCTTTTTTACCAACTTTGAAACCAACAAAAAATTTATTTTGTTTCTTCTAATGTTGTTGTTGTTTAAAAAGAGTGAAACGTTTTTTACCTATTATTGTTTTTGTTGTCTTTTACTACAAACCTCGCCACGCTATTTTATCATCTTTCTTATAGTTGTACCTTTTCAAAGCGTCCAAAAATAGACTGTATGTGTTTTTTTTTTGTTGTTCTTATATTTCACATAAAGAAGTGTTGCTTACGGTCAAATAAAAAAAATGCAAAAACACGACAACAATAAAGAGCGTTAAATATTTCATACAAAATTATGAAAACTAGAAGCCAATAGCGCGCTTATTATATTTTTGAATAGTTGTCAACACTTCTGTTGGCTAAAATAAAAATCAAGCAAAAATATTAATTGAATCAGTAAAAAAATTTGTAGAAATTAAAAAAAATTTCAAACAAGCGTTTGTTTGAAAATAATTCAGCAATATTTTTTTCTGTGTAGTCTTAAGTGACATAGCGTTAGTGCAACACAATTTGTTAACTTAGGTAAGGAGCAAAAATTGACTCCAAAATATAAAATTAGTCTGAGTTCATACGGCTCATGTCTTATTGACATGATTCTTCCTTTTTCTTCTTTGTCTGAGTTCATACGGCTCTTTCTTTATTGAAAAGATTGCTACTTTATAGGCGAGAGGGGCGAGGGGAAAAGAAACGAGTACACACATGCCTGTACTGTCTTTACGTTTTGCTTTTTCATTCGTTGTTTTATTTTGTTATTGTTTTCATACGCACGACTATACAAAATAAAAAACATGGCGTCGACATGACATGAATCATTTGAACACCAATTCATGTTCAAAGAAGAAAAAGGAAGAATCTTTTCAATAAAGAAAGAGCCGTATGAACTCAGACTTTGAACATGAATTGGCGTTCAAATGATTCATGTCATGTTGAAGACATGTTTTTTATTTTGTATAGTCGTGCGTATGCATGTGTGCTTTTTTGATATGGAAAACAAGAACAAAATTAAACAACGAATAAAAAAGCAAAGCGTACTGACAGTACATGCATCTGCGTACTCCTTTCTTTTCCCCTCGTCCCTCTCGCCTATAAAGTAGCAATCATGTCATTAAAACATGAGCCGTATGAACACAGACTACTTATTTTTGACTCCTTTTGTGCAATCTGGTTTTAACTATGTATATTATACATATTTTTACAAGGTTCGTTAATGTCACAGAACATTATAGAAAAACTTTATTTGTAAAAGCGTGTTTGCGCTATCTTAAAATTTCCCTTGCCATCCCTAATGTAGAGTTCTGTTTACTTTTGGCATAACTAATAACTAACGAAATGCCACTTCCTTAATCTTACATTTCAACTAATCCATTAGATAAGTTTATGCAAATATATACACACACATATGTATATCTTAATATACTGACGCATTTTATGTTCATGGGTATAAGAATGTATGGTACACAACAGTTGGGTTGTGTGAATAGCGGGTAATTTGTAGAGAATTAAGTGTATGATTGCGGCATTATTAACTCGCATATACGTAATGAAAAAGTATGAATTTGCTTTAATAACCCAGCGGGAAAACTCAGAAGACCTTCTCACTTCAGGCCTTTTTAAAGGCCTGCTTAAAAGATTTTTTGATTCAATTACTATTCTTATCTTATTGCTAAAGAAGGCCTCGGCTCTTTCGTATAAAAGATAAGATACACCTTCCACACTCACTTCTATGAGAAGGGAGAAACATTTTTTGTATTGTTTTTTTGCACAAGCAAAAGCAAAATCAATTTTTTTTTGGTCCTGTTACCCTTTTTATGTACCTGCTGAAGAAGCGAGAGCGGAAGGCCTTCTCCGCAATGACAACGTATGTAAAAAAGATATGAGTATAGAATGGAGCAAGAAGGCCTTGTACATCCAAAAGAAGGGGTACAGAGGCCTTCTAGAGACCTTCCTACTCCTTCTTTTTCCCGCTGGGTAACATTTAGTCTCACAAATACCAAACAAATAATTATGTATACCAACAAACATATACCCTACAGTTCATACAAGTGCTAAATATTTTAAAAACTACTCATTTCCCATAAGAACTTTATACTCGTATACTGTTGAGTTAAATCACTTAAGTAGTACAAGAAAGCTACAGTGGAGTTGGCACAAGTGTAATCCGCAATGTTTACTGACAACCAGTCAAGCAAAGTTATTTAAGTTTAGCAACGATTACTGTCGCTTCATAAATGTTTGGTATTTCTTTAAATAAATACTTCAGGGAAACATCCATACATACATACATAAGTGTGAATGAAATTAAGTTTATTCATTGGCGTTTGTGTAAATATGTGTAATGAAACCGGAAGTTTAGCAAAAATAAGAAGATAAAAACAACCAACAAGCATACATGCGAGTAGCTGAAGCATTTAATTAATTTGACATGTTGTGCAAAGCTGCTGGTAGTTTATGTTTTTGTACATATATTTCGTTCGTTGCCTTAAAGGCAATATAAAAAAAAACACAAGCTTGAATGGTTTAATTTTCTGACTGCTGCCATTCCTTTATTTGTGCTTTTATTTTATTTTTAATTTGTTGTAGTTTTTATGAAAGCAGAGCTGTAGAGAAGGCCGCGTGAGTGTATTTCTATTTCTATTTACGACAAATCTCTTTCACGTACTGGAGTTTGGTGTAAAACTGTGACATTTATTTACCGTAGTGTATACCTAAAGGGTAAAGTCTGTAATGCAAAAAGTAAGTTTTGACAATTTTTTAAAACATATTTTATGTCATCGTTTAAAATATTTAGAAATAAAATTAAACTAATTTGCTAATTTTGTACAGTACTTAAGTATTATATCGTTACTTTAATTTACAAAAGGTTTCTATAGTATACATTTTTTTAAGTTTAAGAAAACTTGATAAAAAAAATACTAAAAGTAAGAGTGCTATATTCGCCTTTGCCGAATCTTTTATATCCTTCACAATGGTGCGATAAGAACAGAAAGTTAGATAAATACCGACCGTTCTTTGGACATTAATTAATATATTTTGTGACAAGATCACTTCTCACATCCCGCCAAAATTTTTTTGGATGTTGTGTTTCGATAGCAAATATGTTTGTACCTAAGCAGCCCATACGTTTCAATTAAATTGTCAACTGAGTCGGTTGTTGTACAAGTCAAAGCGTGTATGGCTTTGGCAATTGATTAGTTTGACAGTTGTAGAGTTAGTTGAAGAAAAATCAAAGATTTTAATTTTTTCAAGTTGATTACTAAGTCTTTTAATTCGATTATACTTTGTGTGCTCGAGTCTCTAGATCAGCTGTCAAAATTAAGGTTTGTGGTTTTCTTTTGCAAAAAAAAAATTGCCTTTTATTTAATTAAATTTAAAAATTATTTAAAATCTTTCAATTCAGTTGATGAAGTGTGTGGCCAAGCATCAATTCAGTTGAACGACTCAGTTGACAATTGTATTGAAACGTGTATGGGGCGCATAATTTTGGCCCTTGGTGTTCTGGCGATCTGTAAAAAAGCAACAATAAGGGATTTATGGGTAAAATTAGAGATAGCCGTGGTTTTTGGCTCATATCTCAGCCATTTGTAGACCAATCGTGCTGAATTTTAGTAAAAAAGTATACTCTCGAAAATTGTTCTCTAAATATGTACTGTGGTGTAGGGTATCATATGGTCAGGCTTGACCGACGATACTTTCTAACTTGCTTAAAGATTTTTGTAAAAATATTTATCGAATTTTCCAGTCATATTTTTGCTCACAGCACTTAACCATATTTTAAGAGCCGCTGTTAAAGTCAGTAACATTTGGTTGTGTGTGCCATTTTGTATTTTTTTAGTACTTGCGAAAGTTTAATAAGCGCGTCAGTTAATTTTATGAAAAGCAGAAGGTGCTTTTGTTTTTGCTTTATAACCGTTTTTACTTTTTTTGGCTGTTTGATAAAAGTTGTTTTTTTTCTAAAAGAACGAATAAATTTATAAATGATACTGGTGTTGGTGGTGGCTAAGATACATACACTTATACTAACAAACCTGTCAGTAGAAGTCTTTCAACCATATTTCAGTTTTCACCGGAGGAGGTAAACACAAATTGTATACATTTGCTAATGAATGATTTTATGATGTGCGTGATGGCAGTTTGGAATGGCGGTGACAATAATTATGCCATAATGATCTGGTTGAAGAAATTTGTAAAAATTTTATTTCTCTTAATTTTGGCTTATGAATGGCAATGCATGATATAATAGCATACCTTTTCAAAGCACACACCCACACACACTTAAGGCAGCAGTACCCAGTTGGCAAAATGGTCATAGATGCAAATGTCGTCAACGATGTCCTCAGGACATTCTAAAATTTGTCGCCCATATAAAATTGATGAAGACAACTTAAGTAATAAAACATGTATTTTGTCGTGTATAAATCGTATATACGACTTTATATGAGACATTTTCTTAAATTTGTCTTCAACAAGGCTTTATTGAGGACAACGTAAGCGACCATTGCATGCAATATGTCGTGTTTCAAAACGCATTGGCGACAATATGCATGAAATTGTCGCTCATCTTGTCCTAAATAAGTTAATATTCAAAACAAATGTATGAAAATGTCTTATAAACATGGGACTAGTTGTCAATATTTTTTTGTTTGTTTTTGTATTAAAAAACAATATACAAAATAATAATTAAAAAACGTTAACAAAAATGTTTTTTGAATGAAAACTCGTATAAATAAAAACAGTTCTTTCAACTTTTTAAATTTGACTTAAGATGATTTGTCAAAATGCAACAGATACATATCTATCTATTTCTATACAAAACTCTACTGAAAAAGCGTATTGTCATTAACCTATCGGCGACTAAATTGTGGATAGTATCTGCAATACTGTCATCAACGACACTATTAAGGTAATGTCGCTTATAGAACATCAACGACGATATGAGAAAAAAGTCGTTTATGTAGTCGCCAATGACAACTTTCACCACATTGTCACCCATATGGTCGTTAACGACAATGTGCATGATAGTGTCGCTCAAATTGTCGTGTACGATTTTGGTGCCCTTTGTTCGAAAAAGTCGTCGACGATTTGCTCTGGCTGTCGCCAACATGTCGTCAGCGATTTACTATGGGTCTTGTACGCGTCGTCGACGTTGTCTCGAACACATGGCCAACTGGGTACATTTGTATTCATCTACTTGTATTAATAAATATGTGTTTATATGGGTACGTGCAATTAATGTAGCTGAATATTTAAACAGAGACATGCATATGTATGGGTGTATATAAATAAGTCCTTGTTAGTGAATGCGTCTATGGGCGATATTAAATAAATGTTTATGTGTGAGTCGCTTTATGGTTCACATATTTTATACACAAAGTGTTAAATTAAGTATACATGTATTTATAATTTATAAAAGCTTTTAAAAGTTTAATTTGTTTTATTAATTTTTTTTTTTAATACTTTAGTTATTAACGGCTTATAAAGTTTTTCATGCTGTGTGTTACACAAAGAATTACTCGTCTAAGCTCACATAAAGAAAATATGTCTGTATATAGCAATATGTCAAAGAAGATGTTTTTATATCAAGATACAAGGTAAGGTTAGGTTTAATGGGCAGCCGTCCTTGTGGCGGTCCCTTTGTGCTACCCTTAGCCAGTGACAAGAGTCAGCCAGTATTCATCAGACTATTCCCCACAGATCACTGCAGCCTCGAACCACCGCGACTCCCTGCAGAACAGAGAGATCGATTTTAACCCCACATGGAAATTGCGGTCTCCTAAAATGCTAAGCCTAATGTCCCCTAGACCGGGGCATTGGCAGAAAAAATGAAACACCGTCTCCTCCTCCTCATCATGATAATTTCAACAGTAGTCATTAAAATCAAGACCCATTCTCCCCGGATAAGCCCTTATCACCCAGTGACCCGTAATGACTGATCTCACTGTACTTATCTGGTCCCTACTGAGACCAAGTAGCACGCGTGTTATTGCCAGGCCATTAAGTCCTGGCCATCAAGCAGGTATGGTTCCCCTGCCATCTCCCCTGAGCCCTGAGCGAGCCATTGAAATGCCGATCAGGCCGTCGACAAACATGTCCAAGAGATAGCCTTGTTTGTCCAGACCGTCCGCAGTTTGGTTACCCATGAAGAAACCTCCACCTTCTCTACCATCAGTAGAGGCCGATTCCAGAGATCGCGTGCTATCGAACAGCTCATCATCATTACCATTATGAACTGTGACAAAGCACCGAAAAAAGGTTCCGGAGTGCAATAGTCCAGCTCCGCCAGGTCATATGATTCGTGCAGCGTGATCCTGGCGTGACCGTAGTTCCACGTAGACCATTGGCCCCCAGCCTAATCGCGGAAATGATCATGATGTCAACTGGCAGCCAGTTCAACATAGTAAACAGCACCTTCGTCGGTATCGACCGAAGTGATCCCGTGATCATCAGCGCAACAAATCTATATACTTTCTCAAGCATCCTGCAGTCCCGTCCCCTACCTATGGCAGGCCTCCAAACTATGACCCCATAGAAGAGGATCGGTTTTACCACCGCCTCGAATATCCATTCAACGCCCCCGGGGCCAAGGCCCCAGTTTCTGCCCATATATCTGTTGCAGGTGTATATGGCGACAATGCCACATCAAGATATAAACTCCCAACTTTTTTTATTGTTTTGGGGATATACATATTGGGATACTTCAAGTACCAAATATATAAAACTTTCCCGGTATGTGAAATAAAGTGTGTTTTTTCCATCGAACCGTTTTCAACCGGAAACGAATTGTGCGCTGTAAGCACTGATTGTTAATTTCTTTTAACATGGTCCATATTACAGTAGATTGGACCATGTTGTAAGTAGTCCCTTTAAGCCACAATGGACCACGTAACCCAATATTATCTGTAGGGTTACTGCGACCTAAAATAGTAATGAATTATTATAACACTATCTTTACTCATTATTCGTCGCCTCTCCAATTAAAATAAAATTAGTAATATTTTTTTTACAATAGATCTTGTTTATTGTTAGCGCAGCAATTGGTACCAAATTCCGAACTTCTACTATTATCCTTCTCCAGATATTAAGACATCCATATTTTCCTTGTACACACAAAAAAATTACGACAAACCAATTGTCATATTGAATACCATATTCGTCAATACAATTAATTTTTTAGTTGAAAAGGCACCAACAACCGAATTTGTAAATTTAAAAAATACATTTGTTAATTCAAATTGTTGATATTCAACAAATAATCAAGTATTTTTTAACAATTATATACAAATTTTAATCATTTGTTTTTGCATTTTGCAAGAATGAAATGCATTTGAAATATTTGTTTAATTAATTTTTATTAAAATATATTTAAGACTGCATCACACACACTATAAATATTTATTTCAGCATACTTATTCAAACTTAGGACTGGATGCACAATAATGTTTTAGCCTCCGCGTACAGGGGAATATAGGCACCATAGACCAGAATTTAAAAACAAAAATAAACAAAAGAACCGTTAAATTCTCTTTACTATTCAAACAATAACTTAACTTACCATAAAGATTGCTTCAGTTTCTCAATAATCTGCCTGTAGTTTGGCCTTTTAGTGATTCAATCCAAAATATTTAAACATTTTTTCATTTTGTATTTAAAATTTTTTGACATAAAAAAGGTTTTATTTATGTTTTTATTTTATAACTGAAAAAATTTGTTAATATGACAATTTACAACCATGTTAATTAAAAAAAACTGTTAACTATATTCGAAAATATTAAAAAATTTTCTTTAATTAATTAATAAATATTGCTATTTTTTCTGTGTATGTGAGGTTCCACCTTCACTTTTCAAGTTAAGCCCGCTTTTTGACAAATCCTTGGCATTGATAACAAAACTATTGTTTCTAAGTTTGGAAACTTTTTCTAAGTCCGTTCTAGAGCTAAAACTTGTCAAACCATCACAAAAAATCGCATTTTCGGCATCGTGACCTCCGATTTCAATGAAATTCAACACAAATGTGATACACTATAAGAGTATATTAAACAAACAAATTCTTTCGGGTTCCGAAATATGACGTCATAAAAGTTGTAAAAAATGTTAAAAAAAAACACAAAAGTCTCCTTAAAAAAGGGGATAGAACTTTTGAACTATGCAAGATAATTTAGTTTTTTTTGGTATCGTTTTAAAGGTGAAAGTGCACCCTTTAAAATTATATGCATATTGTGTCTTTTAAGAAAAGTTCAAAGGTAATTTTTTTGTGGTCTTGAGTTCAAAAGTCCATATCTGGAAAAGTATATTTTTTAAAATTCTTAAAAAATCTATGTCAAGTATTAGACCCTCTTCTACATTTGCACAAAACTTAAAGGTGGAGACCCGATTGGTGTCAGAGTTATAGACCAGAACGTAATCCTAAGTATGTTTTGTGTCCAAAAATCCCTTGTTGTTGTTGTATTTGTATAACTTTTTTCAGTATATGTATCTGGAGAACGGCAAGAGCCAAAGTTTTCAAATTAGGTACACACCTCCCGAAAAAAAATATAAAAAATTGTATAAAAACTGTGGGCCCTTTCGTGGGCTCCATCTGGTGGTTTGTTGGGTGAAATCTTCTCGATCTCAAAAAAAAAAAAAAAGGTGGTGTTGTATTTTACTGTTTGTATTTGTGCTCCCATCTGCTTATGAGTAGTTGTTTGATGTACTTTTCATCTTTTGATTTGATGCCTTGTTTTGTTTTTGTATGAAATGTGCCACGCCCACTTGAAACTTTACAAATATTTAAAGCCTATGTTAAGCGCCGAGCAACCAGGACATAACTGTAAAAATTTCACGAAAATTGCTTCATAAGTTCATTTTAAGCTTTTTTATAAAGATAAAGCTCATTTTTGATATCAATGATCCCACAAAGCCGTATATGTATAGCATTCTTAGTTATATTTTTATTAAACAAAAGCCATATAAATGTGCCAGATTAAAAATTACATTTAATTTTTAAATCCTATAAGAAAATAAAAAAATCTCACATTGTATGTGTAATTGCTGTTTTATTCATGTCAAAAAGTTTAATGTTTCTATTCATTATTCGTATTTTGTGTTGCTACAAAAAAAAAAAAAAAAAAAAAAAAAATTGTTATTGGGTTTTAATTAATTTTAAAAGCTTTAATGGTTTTAAGTATTATGTAAAACCATTTAAGGGGAATTTTATTAACTAAAGTCTAGTCATTGCTAATGGTTTTATTAATATCCTTTCAAGGTTCAGAGTAAAATTAAATCCTTTAAATTACAATTACACGTGTAGGTAAAGGTCCATATTACTAAATGTTTAAAATTTAGTTTATGTCAGTTATTCACTTTCATCAGTTCTTTTTATTTCTTCATATTACATGCATGTAACTTGCTACTTAAAAAACATAGATTCTATTATTTTAACAGCTGCTTATGCAGCGAAAAAGGTAGAGTGCATGGTGTGGACAGGGTTGTAAGGAGTTTTTCTTAAAAAAATCGTCAAAAATTTTAACAAAAATGGTCAAAATCGTCACGAACATTTAATAAAATCGTCAAATATTTTAATGTTTCAAATCAGAGGCTTTATCTTTAAAACTTGAATTTGTTTAATGTTAAAAAAAGTAGTTTAACAGTTTTTATTCAAGCAAAACAATAAAATTACATAAGTTAGTGAATGCATTATTATAATTTAACAACTTCATTGAGTTGATTTTTTCCTAAAGATATAAATATCAAAACCTCTCTCGTCAAAATTTTTAAATCTTCCCTAGAGGGAAGCGAACTGAGACCAAAGTAGTCCCGTGATGGGTCTTTGGTGGTAGAGAACGGTTCTAGTTTTAACACTTTCTATGAATAAGACCTATCACTTTTACATGGGGTTGTCATTGGAGGGGGTCAATTGACACCATTTGACCATTCACAGATCAATTCTTAATGAACGTGTTTAGTGTCTATTACTAAAATGTAGTATTATTTCAATACAATGTAGTATTATTTCAAAAAAACAAGTCCTAGAATTAAATTCAAGAACCAAATTTAAGAAAGTACCAAAAAATGTGTCACAGTGAACAGTAAAGACTGTACTGTAATTTATTACTTTTTCTACCTTTTTGTTCTTCCATAACCAGTTAAGGGATTGGTTCTCTTGCACTGGTCATGAGTCCTTTCTATTTTCACAAATCCCAGGACCAGTCTGTTGGACCAATTGACACAAATTTCCCGCAGGGTTTGCTCTCTTACATAGGTATATCGTTTTCTATTGACTGCAATCTCTCTTTAGTTAAAATTAGGAAAACTTAACAAAGAAGTAAAGTAGTATTTTTGTTTAAAATAAAAGAAAGAGTTTTTAATTTAAAATTATTTGTAAAAGATTTTCCGAAATTAAATCTTTTTTTATTTGAATGCATTATTCAACATAGAATGCCACACAATTACACTTCGTGACAAAATTTCAACAAAGTCGTGACCAAATGAATCTGACAGCTAATATGTAAATGCTGAATCCGAATATGAACTCAGAATTGTCAAAAGTAGAACATTTTTTCAGATATTACAAAATAACCGTTATTTGTGTTCTTAAAAAAGATGATGTGACTGAAATGCAAATATCTTAAAGAATTTTAAACGAATTATGTATTTCTTTCTTTTTAGTAAAAGGTTATAAAATTTCTAAAATAACCATGGATTGCTTGTGAAGATTGGTCAAGAAATGACAGAGTTACAGGGTACAAAAGTTCAAGCTTCATTGAAAATCTTATGATTTTGTTCAATTTTTCACTTTTAAAGTTATTTTTTTTAAACCAATCATTTAAAAATCCTAATGTTTTATTGCATGCGACGTTAGATTATTTTAATATGAACATTTTGCGCCCAACAAGACATTGATTGGTACAAAAATGACAAAGCTACAGAAGATTTAGTAAATTAACCCACATAGAAATTCAAAACTTTCAAGCAACTTTTAATATTTATTGTTACTAAAAATTTAGCTTTGTATATTTATTTGTTGTGGTTTAATTCAATTAATCTTCTGTAACTTTGTCATTTTTGCACCGACCTGGATCCTATTGGGCACAAAATGTTCGTATTGAAATAGGCTAATATTTTATTTTTTGGATATTTGCATATCAGTCACATCATCTTTTTTAAAAACACAAATAACGGTTATTTTGGAATATCTCAAAAACTGTTCTACTTTTGACAATTCTGACTTCATATTCGAATTCAGCGGAAAATTTTACATAAGGATTACGTTTCAAATGCATTTGGTCAAAAAATTGTTACGTAGTGTTATTAATAAATTAATTGTGAGAATTGCAAATTGAGAAATTTTTTCTTTAACGTTAACGCCAAGGTAAACTTCTTCCCAAGTTAAAAATTTTAAGTTTCAACAAAATTAATTTTATCAAACGGATTACGATTTACATAATATTCTTTAAAAAAAATTGTTGAGACAATTTTGAAAAGTTTTGACTGTGCATTTTATGAATTTGAACACCTTTACGTTTAAAAGTCTTATTTATATTATTAATAACGTTAAGAGTGTATTTTAAAAAACAAAAACACAACTCATTTAAGTTTTCTAATTGTATGTATATCTTTTGCAGTATCGATGGCGTCGATATTAGCAGCGAAGCCAAAGCAAATTTTTAGTGGTTTATATAATTGTAGAATTCGAATTACTAATGTTTCTAATGAACGCCACCTGGTTTGTGATAGGGGAAGAATTTTTTGATTTAATTTCCAATAAATTTTGTAGTTCGAAAAATTGATTATTACGTTTCGTTCTGTTCCCAATATAACTGTAAATTTTTTCTTGTAAGTATTTTAAACATAAAAGTGGTTTTAAGAACGCATATTGATGCCAAAAAATCGTCATAACACTATAACTTTTATTTAAAAAATCGTCAATCGTCATTTAACAGTATTTTCTCAAAAAAAAAAATCGTCAAAATGACGAAAAATCGTCACATCTAACAACCCTGGGTGTGGATCTCCGGCAGCCGTATTCTTTAATTCGTTAAAGCTAAATCTCTATCGCTAAACGTCTTTAAAGTTTATTTAGCGATTTTTGGCTACGAATTCTGTCATGTGCAATGCTAAATTTAGCAATGCCATAACAATTTTAATTCGCCGCAATTTTAAAATTTTGTATTCTCTAATGCATTTGAGCGATCGAGACTTAGCTTTACCTGGCGTTTACATTTGCCAGTACTGGCATGACAGTAGCAATACATGCAAACTTTTTTACTAATACATACACACTTTTCCAACTATCTTGTCTACTGTCTAGCAGACAGTAAATTTGGATATTGATTCGACATTTTCTAACAGTAATCTGAAGTTTTATTAGCAAAAGGAAAAAAAACGTAAAAAAATAAATATATTTTTCTTTGATTTTTTATGTTTTAGTTAAGTGTTATGTTTTTTTACAAAATATAGTTATTTTAGGCTGTTTTTAAGTTTGTTTAGTTCATATAAAACACGTTTAGCTGAACTTTCACTGCAACATTGACGTTTGACATATATTTCAAAGTGAACTGTCTTAACTACTGTCTGGACGCTTACGTCACGAAGACAGTTAGCAGTTTTTTTGGCAACTAATATGTATTTTCTTACTGTCTTACCAGTACTGTCAAATGTAAACGCTATGTTAGCTAAGCGAATTACAGAATACGGCTGCTGCATTATTATGATAAAATGCATTTCATCTAGTGTTGCCAGACGGGCTTGAACCACTCAACTTTTTACACAGTGGTACATGTAATGTACATTAAATGTAATAAAACATTTGCCGTTTTTAGACCGTTTGCTTTTTTAACAAGAACAACAGAATAAATAATTTATTTAGAATAAGTTAAAATGCAACTACTCACTTGACACTGTAAAAAACAAAACTACTTATCTTTAGCGCATTTCTTCCTTCCCCGCAAATTATCACTTTAACTTGTCCCCGAAAATGTTTATTAAATTTCTTTATTAAAATTATTTACAAAAGTGGAAATAATTTATTTTTTTCAACAATTTTTCTTTCTTATTTTAACCAAAATAAACTGAGAAAGAAACATTGCAAAATTATAAAATCAAAAGTTTAAGTTTTTTTTTCTGTTGCCCAACTAAAAGAAAACTTTTACAAGGACAAACTTTTGACTTATAATATGTATTCGCACAGCTGTAATGCTAATATGGGTTTTTCTCAATGAATGTTTAAAAAAATCAGTAATTTGCAAACCAAATATGGAAAAAGTAAAATGTGAAAAAAATATAAACAAAAAAGATAAAATGTGAAAAAGTGTATAAAAATTAAATTTTCTTTATTATGCCGTTTTTTGTGTTACCAGCAGAATTAGAGTATTTATTTAATAGTAGAAGAAAATAAAACAATAATAAATGGAAATTAAGCAAAATGTTTGCAATGTTGACATAAGAAAAATACGTTAATATAAAATGTGATAACATAAATGTTAGACAGATATATAGCAAGAATATACATTAAATATAACATAAAATTCGACCTTGGTATAAAGTTCTTTTGTAAACATAATTTTTACATAAACACAAATCTTTTACGTAAAAGAACCCCTGCTGAATTAAATAAACATTTGTACAAAAAGCTCTTATGTTAATAATTAAAATATAACATTTTCTTTGGAACGGCCTCTATTTTGTGGCAAAATCAGGTTTGCCTCAATCCAAATTCAATTTTCATAGATAAAGAAAGCATCAAAAATTTATAAATTACACAAAACAAATTTTGAGTTTAATAACAAGTTACGCTTTTTATTAAGGAATATATACAGGGTGGCGAAAAATAAGCTTTTTTTTTCTTTTGCTCAAAATTATTTTATTTATGCGATTATTACTAACTTTTTTGATAGGTTAATTTTATTTTATTAGCTGAAAAATGATATCCTGTTAATGTTGGCCAATGAATCGCACATACGTGTTCTTTTTTCCATATTGTAAATAACAAAATGTTAACGATGAAATTTTTTGTTAAATATTCATAATATTTTTGACTTTTTTAGTTGCTGGAAAAATCTATAAAGCTAATTATCTTAACAAATTAATATTGTAAGGCGTACATTATCTTTCAATAAATGAAGTTAAATTAAATATTAAATTCAATTCGACACAAAAAAAAATGTTTTACCAACAAAAAATATTTGCAAACACTTTTATTAAAGCCCTTAACGTTTAAAATAAGCTTAAAAATATGTAGATGTGGGCTGATGTATCCCAGCATACACGAAGACAAACTTTTGATATGAAGATTTAACAAATAACACTGAAAGAATTTGCTTCACAGATGCAATAGATTTTTACATTAATCCTATGAAAAATTCATTTGAAATTCAATCTATGTATCGCTTTTTTGGATTAATGAAGCATGTTTCTTTAGCCCAAAGTTAGTAAAATGTTTCATTAAATCGATAAAAATGTTGCACTAACTTAATGCAAAGAATTTTATTAAGACTGTGACCATTTGTCATCACATTATTGAAACATTTCATTGACGCAATTATGAAGAGTCAAACGTGATGGTTTTCCACAGCTGGCCAAAAAAAAGTCCGATATGCACCGTTGACAGAGATAAAAACACCTATGCTATTTCGAAAAATATGCACTCAAAATATTATGTAGTTAAATTCAACAAAAATTCATTTTAAACAAAATAAAATTCATTTGAAAAACGGATCATTTACATTTCATTTAAAACAAATGATTTTTACATTCATTTTAAAATTTTTTATTTTTCAAACTGCATATTCCTTGAAATTAAATAGTTTTTACTTTTAAAAAATATATTTTTACCGACAAAAATCCAACTACATAACAAATTAAATACGGAAAAACATTATTTTTTGGTAGTTTGTTTTTTGAATGACAAACACAAATGTTAAAACATAAAATTATTCGTAAAATAACTACATTTTTATTAAATTTTAACAGTACGGAAAACGAATTTTATAACCCACAATCAGTTACTGTAATAATTTTATAAGTGTAGATATTAACATCCATATGAGATTTGTTATACCCTTCACCGAAGGTAAAAGGGTATATATCACTTTGTCATTCCGTTGGTAATTTCTACAATATTGATCCTACACCCTATAGAGAATATATATTCTGGGTACTTATGAAAAGCGAAGTTCATGTCCGTCTGTCCATCCGTCCGTCTGTCTGTTGAAATGGGTTTTCCGAAGCCCCCAGAAATGATGGGGATTTGGTTGGTGTATATTTCTGTCAGGTATTCATATTATAATTTTGCTATTGAAATTCAGCCAGATCGGTCCAATAATGAGATATGAGCAAAAAACCGCGACTAAGTCAAATTTTTTTTAAAAATCCCTTCTTGTTGTATTGTTATTACTTTTTTCTGCACATCTGGAGAACGGCAAGAGCCAAAGTTTCCAAATTACATACAAAAATTTAAGTTAGCAATACACACCATCCCACAAAATGTGGGCGGGACTGGATTTTAATTTCTATAAATAGATATCTAGTCGTGTTCGTACCTAACAGTTATCTTTACCTTTCCGGCAACACTATTGTGTAATTTCAACGTTAATTTTGCCTACGGTGAATTAACAATCGAAAATCGATAGTGTAAAATACATAATATTTTTACCCGTAGGTTAGAAATATGTTTTAAAATTATGAAAACCATAGATACCTATACACAACTAGATACCTATTTGTAGAAATTACGAGCATGAGTCGATCAGTATACTAAAAGATTTGTCCAGATTTCTATGTATTACACACATCGCCAAAAACGTATATTATTGATTTTTCCTTAACTTTTGCTTATTCATATATAAAATTTAAAGTTTAAAATAACATTTGTCTTTAATGACAACCTGCTTTTTCTTACAATTTTCGAGTAAAAATTAAATGCAGATGGCGAAATTGACGCAACATGTTGGGTAAATAGATAAATATTTACAACACACAAGCCAAAATTCCGCAAAAATAAATTTTATTATTTGCAACGAAAGCTCTTGTAGGCATCCAAAAAGTTCCATGTGTATCAAAATATGCCTTAAAAAAAGTAAAATATGTGCTAAAAACTTCAAAAATGCTGCAAAAAGGCTTTTTAAATAAATTATCCAAAATATGCTGCAAAGGGTAAAATATGCAACAAAAAAAATGCACAAACAAACCCAAAATTCATAAAAAGCTCTAAATCGGTTAAATATATTGTTCCTGCCTTCATTGGTCGCACAAGAAAAAACATGCAATTGCATATTTATGGTTTCCCAGATATTTAATAATAAAAAAACAAAAGTAGTTAACCAATAACATTTGAGGGGTTAACTAATGGCCAAGAAAAAGCTGGAAATAATATTTTATTTGTTAAACTGCTGTTATTAGCTAACTAATTACTGTAAATTTCGGCCTTATGTAGATGTAAAGTCGCTGTTAAGCTGCTCTTAGATTTTGTGTAGCCCAAGTCCTGCAGATTTGCTTGTTGACGTAGCCATATATGTAATAGGAATGGGCTTCATCACTAATTACACTAGCCTACAAGGTTTTGGACTGGAGCAACCAAATGTCTTTCTTAAGTTGATTTGGTGGGCTGAATTTAAATCTGCAATTGGTTTTTCTCTATCACGTCAGGATTTCGAGATGCAAAAAATTGTTTTGTTTCGATTTTTTACATAAAAAATCACCAGTTTATTTAAAAATCAATGAATTTTCAAAAGTGAATAACGTTATTTGAACGCCGTTTGTATTTTGTTGATACGGTTTCACATATTAGAATTCAGCAATAGTGTCCCAGCATGCCTTTGTCTCTTGATAAATTCCTTCAATTTTCATTAAATCTTGGTAAGCACGTTCCTCTTGTTCGCGCTCACTGCACCTAGTTTTTTTTTTTTTTTTTTTTTTTTTTTGAAAAAAATCTAAATGCGAATGAAGAATATGCAAAACATTGTCGGTGTCCACGGTTTGTCCAAGTTTCTAACTGCAAACCCTAAATAATGTAAATATGCATATTTTAATGATTCTGATATTGCATATCCTTTTTTTCCAACCAAATATTCACCATACTCATAGCAAAAAATAGCTTAAATCAGTAACACACGATCTCGTTGACATGCTTAAACGCTAAAATTATGAAGATTTATGGCGATTTCTATTCTGAGAAAAAAATGCTACAGTATATGCATGTAACACTTTTTCATGTTACCTATAATCACTCGAAGTGTTACATGTTGTGCAACTTCAATCGAACAGAATTAGCTGCCTTTATTTACAACTATTACACTTTTCTTATAAATGTAGTTCATTAGCGATTTTTAAAACTATTCGACTATTTGCTGCACACTTACTTTACGGTTTGGAAACAGACATTGACATCACTTATTGCTTGAACAAATTTAAAACGATAATAAATACATAGAATTTTCCACCAAAATAAAAAAACGATTTAATTCAAAATGGACTATGCCGTCGAAGAATATTTAGATGTAGAATTCTTTTGACAAAACTTTTAAAATATTATGACAAACAAAATAAAATATTGGTTGTACAAACAAAGTAGTAAGTACCAAAGTTGTAAAACAGGGCAGTATGAACCCTTAAGTAAAAGTAAGGGTAAAACATGTAACATGTTTTGCATGTTTTTCATCAACATTTTCACAAAAGAACTTGAAAATTTTTCCCACAGTTGTATTTTTTGTACAAACGAACACAAAATGTAGAACATGTAACATTAATGCAACATTTTTCTCAGAAAAGAAATCGCCACCCAGATTAGTTCAAAAACATGTTAATTTCTGCAGTCAATTTTTTTTTCTCCAAATTTCTAGACCACACACAAAAAAATTTGTAGGTAAAATTAACTTAAAATTTGGTATGAAATTAACTAAGCGCAAGGGTAGCATGGCAGTATCTAAGTTTCTTAGGTAATATAACTATTAACAAAGGTAGTTTCAATGTTCGAAAAAGTATATAAAAATTTTGTCAAACTTACTTAAAAACTTTGAAAATCTACCAATGATAGCAAAGTAAATTTATATATTTTATTCTGGAAAATTATCTAAGTTACATTTTGTATAAGAACATAGATTTTAGGGAAATTGCCTACTTTTTTTTTGATAAAGTAAGAATTTTTTTTAAACTCTACACAGAAAAAATTTTCACCAAAATTTTTTCAATTAATTCTATAATGCTGTTTTAAACAATTTTTTTTATTGTTCCAATTAATTTGCCTTAATTGAAAACAAAAATTATGATGTTTATGTATTTATTTGCAAATGTGAAAACATACACACAAACTTCAAAATATTTTAAATTATCAAACAATTTTTTGATTGTTTTAATTAACTGTGTTGATTGAAAAAAATATTTTGATTTGTGTTTACGTTTTATATAGCCTCTTTTTTTGGTGGTCAAATTTCAATTAAACCTATTGATTGAAACTGAACAGCAAAAAAAGCTCAAACTTACAAATGCGTTAATTGATATGATCAATTTGTTTGCAGGCGGAAAATCAGTAAAAAGTTTAATTAATAGTACAAATTTCTAACAAATACGTTAATTGAAGTTGGTTTTTAATTTGTTCTGTGTATGTACTATTTTTAATTTATTTAAATAAAATTAACAACCTTTTTCATTTCTTTAAAATACTTTATTTTTCAATTTATAATTTTTCAAAAATTACATGGCAATTAAATGGTTGGTTGCATATGTATGAATGGGGCGTAAGGCATTCGGCAGGTAAAAGTATATAGTAAATCTTTATAATTTGCAATTATTCTTGATTATTCTTGAAGTTTTGCTGGAATACTTTTAATAACAGCGTTTCGCACTTAAGCGGTAAAACAAACTGGAAATACAAGAATGTTTGCATTTATGTATGTATATTAGTTTGAATTATCTTAAATTTGTAAACAGAAAAAAGAAAATATTATCGAAGCATTATAAACTTGTTTGACGGTTCTAAATAATTTTTTTTTTATTCCTTGTCCATATAATGTAACATTAGCTGCAAAATTTTTTTTGATTCGCTTTCGAAACTGCATTCGTGTCCAAACAATGAAATTTTTGTTTTCCAGCATTTAGTTAGGTAGTTCTAATTTCTGGAAGTGTTTTTTTTTTTTTATTTCTACTAGGAATTTTTTTTTTAATAATTTTTAACATAAAAGGCGAAAACCCAAATTAAACGCTCAGAAACCGAGGGTTCTAATTTGTGGAATTTTTATTATATTTTTTTTTTGTATTTTTACTACAAATTATTTTTTTTTCGCTCATTAAAGTAAAAAAAAAAGTGAAAAGTGTTCATACGTGTGAAGGATTACAAAATGCCAACAAACGTAAAAAAATACCTTATATTTGGATACTAAGGTTAAAATATTAAAAAGACTTAATGAAGGCGTGAGTGGAAATCAATGTGTAAATAAATCATAAAAAACATACAAATACACTGATTTTATGTTAAAGACCAATTAAGTACCTAATAATTAAAAAACTTTTTAAAAGTTTTTCTATGAATTTAATATGTTCAATTAATGAAATGTTATTAAATAAAAATTGTTTTGAGTTTAAATAAAGCTTAGGTACACAACTATTCATTATCTATCACTATTTCATTATAATTTTATCATTTTCTGTAAAAAAAAAATGTCCAGAAATTCGAACTTTTCAGAACTTTGAACTGCCCGGTGCACAAAGTGGTTCTAATTTGTGAGATTCTACTGTATTTTGAATGCCTTCGCTCTTTTTTCTTCTTCCCTTCAATTATAAACTTTAAAAGCTGTACAACTTTTCCATACGTCTTTCCCATTTTACAATCAAAATCCATTTCGCAGCAATTGTTTCATAATATGGACGGGGATTTACAAACGCAATACATGTAGCAAAAAAAGATATACAGTTTTAAAATGTGGATTTAAACATTAGTTCAGTATTAGGCTTTCAAAAGTGCAAATGCAAAATATCGTTGCTCTTTTGTTAAATCCAACAACAAAATACACAGAGTTTCCGTTAGAATTCGTAAAATTGCAACGATATTTTACATTGTTATTGAATACTTTGTGCAGCCATGAACACATTCAAAAGCCCGCAAAGAATACGTGGATAAGTAATATTTTTTTACATATAAAACAGTCCATATCTTTTTATGATTATTTTTCCTTGTTTCTTTCTTGAAATGTCTTCTATCTAAAAAGCATATATTTTATTTAACACACATCTGTAAATTAAAATTAAGAATGTTTAATTTTATATTTTTTATATTTTTAATACTCGTAGTTTGTTAAATTTAATTTTTTTTAATATATTAACCTTTTATTCACAAAAATTTCTAATTGACATTTCCAGAATGGAAATTCCCATATTTTTTATAAACTTTCAACACAGGATCGTTTTTAATTTCAATTTCACTTGATGTCGATTTCCAGAACTTGGCTGATTGTTAAAATTTTTATTTTTGCAACAATCATTTCAATTTGTAATAATAATGATAAAAAGTTTTATTTAAATAACTTAATGTTACAGCACATTCAAATTTAATAGAAATTAATTCCAGGAAATTTAAGTAACTCAAAGTAATTGTACCTTCTGTTGGAATGATATCATCTGAATTAATTTAATTAAATATTTATCCTGAAGAATGAAGTTTAGAAATTATTTTCACATAAATTCATATATTTCAAGCTAAATTTATTTCTTTCGGTAAATTAATTCTAAATATAATTCATTCATTTTGTGGTTTGATTATTCTGTCAACCCAATACACTGGCAAAATAGAACCAACTATTATTTATAGCTCGCTACATTTACGACTAGTTTTCATAAATTTAAATAAATCATTCATTAGAAAGTTTTGAATATAGTTGGCCACACCAATTTTATTATGTTTTAAACCTGATAAATGTACTGATTTAATTAATATCAATTTATGTATAAAATTAAAATATGTTTGTATTATGTATGTTTGTCTACTTTAGCATTTATTGGATCAAGCGCTTTTAAGTAGCCAGTTTTGTTGATACTGTGTCAACAAATCGTCTTCACTAATTAATTGCCTTATCAACAAATATAATTAGTGAGAACATTTATTAAAAATATAAAAAAATGTAGACTATCGGGTATGTTCTGTAAATGGAAATGAAGTGGATTTAAAATCGAACAAATTTTGAAAACGAGCCTGTAAATAAAGTTTATTAAAATATTCCTTTTTAAAAACTCCATACTATGAGTATACTCATACTCATCATTGGTATACCAATTACATTTACAAGAACATCTCTTAAAAACAGGAAAGACTATAGTTATTTTGTAAATAATTGAAATCAATATCTCGTTTGATTTTAAAACACTTCATTTCAATTTGTAGAACATGCCCGTATAACTATTAAAAAGTACTTGTTAAAATGCTTGCATATAGTCCCAGAAGTAAAGGGTTTTTAAATTTTAAGGGCCGATGTTGGTTTTGAATAAAACACAAATTATATGGGAAATTATTGTCATTTCTTCTTATAATGATAATATTGTCCGCCGCGACCTCGGCGGCATACCTCCATCCGATGGTCCAAATTATCGATGACGTTGAGGCATAATTGAGGTTCTATGCCGTTAATGTGCCGAATTATCTCATCCTTTAGCTCTTGAATTGTACCTGGCTTATCGACGTAAACCTTTTCTTAAAATTATCCCCAAAGAAAGAAGTCCAACGGTGTCAAATCACATGATCTTGGCGGCCAATTTACATCGCCACCACGTGAGATAACACAGAAAAAATTATTGCTGAATTATTTTCAAACAAACGCTTGTTTGAATTTTTTTTTAATTTCTACAAATTTTTTTACTGATTCAATTAATATTTTTGTTTGATTTTTATTTTAGCCAACAGAAATGTTGACAACTATTCAAAAATATAATAAACGCGTTATTGGCTTCTAGTTTTCATAATTTTGTATGAAATATTTAACGCTCTTTATTGTTGTCGTGTTTTTGCATTTTTTTATTTGACCGTAAGCAACACTTCTTTATGTGACATATAAGAACAACAAAAAAAAACACATAGTCTATTTTTGGACGCTTTGAAAAGGTACAACTATAAGAAAGATGATAAGATATTGTGGCGAGGTTTGTAGTAAAAAACAACAAAAACAATAATAGGTAATAAACGTTTCACTCTTTTTAAACAACAAGAACATTAGAAGAAACAAAATAAATTTTTTGTTGGTTTCAAAGTTGGTAAAAAAGAATGAAAAACAAAATCCCGTATTCAATTTTTCAAAAATGTTTAGTTAAATACCTACATCAAATAAAAGAAATAAAATGATGACGAAAAACATGTCGAGTCGGTCTGCTGCCAAGGAAAAGATACAGAACAGTGAGTGAAGAAGAAAAACATTGTGTGAACAAACAAGACTTGGTGCAAAAATTATTCCAACAAAAAAATGTGTCTCAAAGCCAGCCGGCGCCGCTCTGCTCTGCCTTCATCTACTTCTACAGTGCTTGCTTGTGTGCGCGTCAATGCTTGTGCAAAAACTTTTTTGTTTGATTCAGCAAAATTATTTGTTTGAAATTTATATGATTTTCAGTAAACTATTTGTTTGATTCAGTTAAATTATTTGTTTGAAAAAATCAGTGTTTTTTTTCAATAAACGAAATGCAAATAAATTGTTTGAATATGCGAATTTGTTTGTAGGACCGATTTCAGACAAAAAATGTTTTGATTCTACAAATTTTTTGTTTGAATTGGAAAAATAATTTTTTCTGTGAACACGGCCATTGATTTTGTCGCGCAAAAGAGCCATTGTTTCGTTAGCTGTGTAGCAAGTGGCACCGTCCTGTTGAAACCACATATCCCACATCCATATCTTCCAATTCGGGCCATTAAAAGTCCATTATCATCTGACGATAGCGAACACCACTCACAGGAACTGTCTGACCGGCCTCATTTTGGAAAAAATACGGCCCGATGATGCCGCCAGCCCATAAACTGCACCAAACAGTCACTCTTTGTGGGTGCATTGGTTTTTCGACAATCACTCTTAGATTATCATTCGCCCAAATGCGGCAATTCTGCTTATTGACGAATTCACTGAGGTGAAAATGTGCCTCATCACTGAAAACGATTTTCTTCGAAAATTGATCATCCACTGTTGCCATTTCTTGCCACCATTCTGACCATTGACGACTGTGGGAATGGTCATGAGGCTTTATTTAGTTCTTAAGTTATTTGCACCTTGTAAGCGTATAAATGCAAGTCTTTATGCATAATGATCATCAACGACGTGAGAGGTGCAATTGTTGGGATCGACGCACAGAGGGGTGAACAGTACCAATAAGGAGGATTAATACAGAAGTTAAGTTAGTTTTTCGTATAAGTATTTGGTACCATATAAAAGTCGATAAACCTCAACACGAATTACAGTAATACCATGTTCATATATATTCGCTCTCTTATTCCTGTTTCGCGCCCCAAACATGACTGAAACGACATGTTTCCCCATACAAAATTTTGAGAGCGAATCCGGTCGTTTCATTTTGAAACAGGCTGCGGAACAGGAAAAATGTACTATCATCTCCAATTTTGATAACATTTATCGTTAGTTTATCCGAACTAGCCTTAAAAAAAATCAAAACAAAGAAAAAAACAAAATAAAAATTGATGTTTAATAAAAAATAGTGATATTTATACAATAATAATTTTATAAAAGTATTAAATTTTATCATTTTAACTTTTAATTACTTTTTTTTTTATCTATTTTAAAAAAAATCACACTAACAACACACAAAAAAATGTCAAAATGAAACAAGAATGAATCGTATGAACAGCATGTTTAGCAAACTAGTTTCAGAGAGCAAAACGAGTGGTTTATATCGTCGTATGAACATAGTATAAAAATTATGGATTTTTTTGTTGAATAATATTTTAGAATTTGGAAATATTTGCTAACAAGTGAAAATTAAGATATTTTAACTGCGATTTGTAAGAATTGTTTCTTAGAAAACACTATTTTTTTAAATGGATCCATCAACTTCAGGTATTTGACTTATTTATTAATCATTTTTTATAAAGAAAAATATTGAGGAAATATATAAATTTTTTTTTTAAATTGGTCAAAAAAATTTGTTTTTTTTTTTAAAGAAATGTTGATTTTCCAAATGTTTGTGAGAATGCTTGGCCAAAACTTTTTATATATTTTCAAAAAATGGTATTTCAGCTTGCATAGTCAGAAAAAAAACTTGTCCGTTTTTACCCCATTTGAAAATATTTGGGATTTTGTGAAACACATTTACTTTTTTTCTGTTTTGTTTCGTTTAAATGATTATTTTAGTTTTTGTTATTTTGCTGAAATGCAGAAGTTTCGGCTGAAATTACAAAAATTGATGTAGAATTGATAGAAAGATTGCGTATAATACTTATTGTTGTTTCCTGTGATCATGCGATTCACTTCAAAAATTTCGCGACTTTACCCATAAGACCGTAAATCTTTTAGCCTCCCATTTTACACAAATTCTTAATTCTTCTACCCGAAATAGTTTCCCATGCTCTATTGCCCAGCAAAAACTTTACTTGCATGGTAGTTAGCAAGTAATGTTGGAGAAAGTAAACACTACTTATTTTTCGGCTGAATAACTCCTTTTTTGTTCGAGGTGTCCCCAGAATTCAGTACTTACAAAACACTTACTAGTAGTCAAAAAATATCTAGTTATTATTTAATTACGAGTAAGTTACTAGAAGCCAAAAAATCAAGATGCTAATAGGCCTAATAAGTAGTTATTGAATACGTTACCAGTTAGTAAATATTCAGTACTGAAAACTACACAAATAATAAGTAGTTATTGAGCTGATTATTAGTGAGCAAATATTCAGTAGTGAAAAAAAAGTAATAAGCAGTTTCTGAGGTCATTACTAGTAAGTACTTATTGAAGTTTTCAGAATAATGACAGTTATAATGACAATTGCTTACCAGGTAACGTATAAAATAACTACCACCTATTACTAAAAAACTACATAATTTAAATTTAACACAAGCTGCACTTGATTTGCTTATTTTGCTAAATATTTCCGATGTTGTTGATGATAACATGAAGATGATGATTATGATGAAGGTAAAGATAATTATGAAGATGATTTTTAATTTCATATATAAGCGATGAATGTGCCTGTTTCAAAAAAAGTGTATTGTTCGAAAAAATTACATAATTTTTTTTAGTTTTTAGTTTATTAAAATAAAACAAAATTAAAATTCCACTAAAATTTTACAAAAAAAAGTTTTTTTTAGCAATCAATATACACAGAATCCAAGAAATTATTGTGTCATAAAACACAGGCTTCCCTGAATTAATCCTCGTATTGCATATGTTTCACCCCACTGTGCAACGACCAGTTGAGGTGGACTGATCTTCAGCCACACTATCGCGAACAGCAGCAATATTTTCACATTTGGACGATTAAATTGACCGAAATAACCACGAAGTGCACGATTTGCATTTTGAGTTGAACGCCCATTTTTATAATAAGCCTGAATAACGTTAACGCGTTGCTCGATTGTGTATCTTTTCATGGTTCAAATTGAGTTAGTCTGAAATTGAAAAATGTCAAATGAAATAGAGAAAAAAACTTGACGTTTAGGTGTGGTTCACATTCAACATCGGATCTTAAAATTAAACCTTTACTACCTAGTCAGGCGAGGCTACACGTGGCAGAAAACGGGTAGTTCCCACCCAACTCAAATAAAAGCAAATTTTCACCCTTATCGTATTTGGCGAATTTAAAATACGGCTGCGACTGTTTGGTAATAAATAAAGGAAAACAAGTTAACGTTCTCTTTAATCTATTACCAAACAGTCGCAGGCGTGTTGTAAATTCTCCTAAAATGATAAGGGTTATTAAGAGATCACAATTTAAGGATTATGCATAACATACATATCGTCTGCTCATAATTGGTTTGGCATACCGACAATTAAAAAAAAAAAATTGAGTTAGGTATAGGGTATACATATTTCGAATGCCCCCTTTCTGAATCCAAAACCATTAAGTTTGCTCCATATCAACTAGTTTAAAGTTTATTTAGTACAAAATGACAACAAGAAAATAAATTTCACTTTTACATCACTTAATGGCCGTAAAGAAGAAATCGTAAAAGCAAAATAAAATGTCAACAACTCAGTACACAGCAGTAAGATACGTATGCAGCAAAATGAATTTAGAAAAGTGGCGTCTGCGGCACAAAACATGTATCTGCCATTGTTGAAAATATGAATTAAATAAATACAAAGCCCTGCAATTCCCACAAATTAAATAATTAAGTATTTGGGAGCTTGGCTTTCAATATTATGCGGAACAAGATAGGTTGATCGCCACGATGGCATTTTGGAATGTTTAACGAAAATAGAACAAATAATATTTAGAAGCTTTATTATTATTTATTAAGAAACATTGAATTTATTTGCGGACTTCACATTTTAAGTGATATAATTGCCGTTACACAATCGTTACGCTTTCTGTACAAAATTTTAATGAGTGGGTCAAAAAATCTAATTTATTTAATTTGTTCTAGTATAACCCAGACAATAGCTACCCAGCAAGCAAAATAGTCCGACGTCTTCCAGATGTTTAATAGAAACGTCGCCAAAAAAGTTGGAATCGTTTACGAATTCTGTCAGATTTCTGACCCAAAAATGTATGAAGCGGTTGACACGAATTCTGGCAGACATGTCGTGGGAAATTCTGGGTTTTTTGCCAGCATTTTTTTTCATTTAAAATATTCAAAATATGTAATGCTTAAATAAATAAAAAAAAAATTTCGTTTAGAAATTTATATTGAAAACAAAAACAAATTTGAGTTTTTTTTTGTTGGTTCAAAAAACAGGCAGTTAGTTTTTTGAGTGTTTTTCATATAAATTTTAATACTCCAGGAAAAAGTTCTTGATTTTTAGTAAAAGGTGGTAGTTATTTCATACGTTAAATAAAAGCAAAATAAATGGAAAAAGCACAAATAAAAATAAAACTTTAGGTAGAAAGGCTGGTATGAAATTCTTCACTGACATCTTCACCCAGAAACCATTTTGGTCCATTGTAACGCCTTAGAAAATAAAAGGAAAAAATAAGAAGATAATCATGATATATATCGGGAGAAGAAGTAGTTGAATAAGCAGTCGTATCAGAAGGAGCAGAACAAACCTTATAAACATAATAGACCTCTACAAGCCAACATCCTAATTTCAAGCCGCCGATCCCATAACCATGTAATGCCCATAACGAATTCCATCAGATTTTCGACCTAACAGGCCGAAATAACTCCAGATTCGTCCATGACTTACTAGCTAGCCATCTCAGCCAGCTGCAACAAAGGACAGTGACACAGAATGTGGCCAACTGTCTCCATTTCATCTATGTATGTCCTCACACAATCCACATTAAAAAACTTTAACTAAAACTAAAATAAATTCTTTATTTTGTGTTGATTTTCTCTTTTCTGTATTTCCTTCCCTTCTTTTCTTTATAGAATGACCTAAAAATGTCAATTCATCATATTTAAGTTTGTTTGTTATATAAGAAAAAAAAACACAACGAAAAATATTTGTGCTGAAATGGGTAACGCATTAGAATACATATTAATCATAGACCCACCTTTTAAGTCGACTGCATACCCATGTTTGTATTCGTGAATACATTTTCTGCAAAGTACGGTTATGATTTTACAGTTAAATTGATGGGCATAGAAACAACTGCGGCAATCTCCATTTTTTTTTTTTAACAAATCCAATTGTGGCATACGGCATTTTCAGAATTCTTGTGATCTTGCAACACCAGCAAAGTCTTTTTCCAGCTTAAATCTCAAGAAAAACCGAATGAAATAAAGAGAGCAATCTCTAATAAATGTTGCTGGTCTTGTTATGTTCTCAAACATTTTTTTTTTTTTTTTTTGAAAATTCCAAAAAATTTCATACTTTTTACTTTTATATATGATGTTTTTGTAAGAAAAAATAAAATAAAATGAAAAAAAACGTGTACCTATAAATATTAAAATGTGAGTATTTTGTTTTAATATATACTTGATGTCATATAATTTCTTTCATTAACCAAAAAGCAAAGAGTTTGTGAAGTATCTGAAAATCAGTACACTAATTTATAAAAATTCCTAACAAAAACGGATCTAAAAACCTTAATTTTAAAATAAAAGTCTTTAATTATCTCATTGGCTTTATTCCCAAGACACGGAATGAATTTGGTTCGAACCTGCTTTATATCTTCTTCCAATTAATTTTTACCAAATAGCAAAACTTCGTATTACTGTAAAAGATAAAAGTTATCGTTATCTATTATAAACAAAAAACCAAAATGAAGATTAATGCCTTGGTTTCTAAACCCTTTATGTACATTTTTCAAAAACATCTTAACAACACAGTGCAACATTTTTGAAGTCATCGCGTGCAAACTGCTTCTCGTTTGCAAATTCTCGAAGTACTTAAACAAATAACAAACAAGGCAATAACATAAAATATACAATAGAATTTTGTGAAAAATATTTTATAAAACTATATCGCTTATTATTGTTAGTGAAATGTTAGAAAATTGCTAGTGGGTCGAAAATTCGCTGTTTGTCCTTGAAAATGTAGACGAACGATAGCGGTCAACATCGTGTGGGCCAGGCTGTTAAACTCATATATTATAGAATGAATACAAAAACCAAGCGAAATCTACACTTTTTCATTAACCTTTTCCTTTTTCTCCTAAAAACTCAAGACTTGACGAGTCAAACTTGATGTGTGTGAACCAGCACTAATTTACTCCAACAACAACGTGAATACACAGAGTTCCGTTAGTTATCATAAAAGAGCTACGATATTTTATTTGTTTTAGTCGAAAGACAATTTTCCCCAAACACTGAATTCCGCTAATAAAAAAGGAAACATCAGATAAATACAAGTAAATATAGTATGAACTATTAAGTTTCTAGAATTATTACTTGGAGCGAAAAATTAAATCGGTTGATCATTAAAAAACAATTCATTTTTATATTTCAGTTTCCGAGAAATATTAAGTAAACAGAGAAATGTTTCAAAAACACCGATAAGAGCAATTAAACTTTTTGAGAAATTTTTTTTTATGTCTGTATGTGTTTGTTAACAATTTCTCCGTAAATTCTGTCGGCACTTTACATTGAATTAAAGAATATTAAATTGCATTAATGTTTTGTAAATAAACAGCTTACGCATATATGTATTATTGAAATGGAAACAAGTGAGAAAACTGCTAGAGCAATCAGGTAAGCAGTGTTACCAACACGGCTGTTTGGACACAATCGTTCAAACCCGTATAAAATAACACGAATTAATTTTTCAGGGAAATTTATGTTGAAACCTTATAAGAAAAAGAAAGAGTGCTACACTGAACCAAAAATCCAATGAAAATGTACGTTAAGCAAACGAATTACGTTTATTAAAATATTTTCGTTGGCTCAACGAATTATTCGTTAATATAATGAAAGTTTAGGTATCATTAAATTTCTATCACAAAAAGTATTATGGAATACGTAAGACTTGTGAGATAGTGTAAATTAGCCTTAACCAAGATATGCAAAATAACCACAACAAGAGATTTGTGTGTAAAATTAGAGACAGTCCTGGCTTTTTTTCTCATATCTCAGCCATTTGTGGACCGTCCAGGCTGAGTTTAAATCGGAAAATTAAACGAAATCTTTTCTCATTCGTGCATAATTTGTTCTCGAAAATGTAAAATTTACATTTCTAACTTCATTGGAGACCTTAAAAGGTGATACAATCTTAAAACGCACAAAATTAAGAAGTTAGGTTTTTCCACTGTTGGGACTGCAGAACATCTTCTGCGATATTTTGCGATCTTCTTCTTTTAAATAAAATTTTTTCCAGACTGACTTTGTAAATTGAATAAATCGGCATTTCCCAAAAGTGGAAGGAAAAAGTGGCATCGGACGCGATGATTGGTTTTGTTTTGGAAAAAAATTGGCTCACTACTGCTAAGATCTGACGCTCTTTGCATTTTAAAGGCAACTCTTCGTGCGCTGGTCCAGTCGAAATTTAGCATCATTTCTGATTAAAAAATGTTGTTGCCAAGATTATCGAGGACCAATGAACAGAATTTAAGGATTGCCATCCTTTATTGCAAAAAATAAAAGTGCATCATCTTTTAAAGTTCAGTAGTCAAAGCAAGTTAGCCAAAGTGACTGCAACAAAGCTATACCAATCAGGAAAACGCAACACGCCATATAACGCGCGAAAACATCCCGTTGTTGAGCCAAACTATTGGCGATCCAATTATTTCAAGAAATGGACCTTGAATTGGCCACCTCTTTTTGTGGGTGCATGCAAATCTCAGTTCTTTTCTGATAAATTGATAATTAAGAAGCACTTTTGACGAAATAAGATGTTTGGAAAAGTGGTGCAAAATTGGCTTTCAAAAAAGCATTTGCGGAGACCAAGAAATTCGATAATAAAGCAAAAATTTTAAATTTGTTGTATTTTCTTTTTAAAAAAAAGTTTATTGCGGCATTTATACGATGCTTTTTAAAGCATGTCCTTGAGACATGTTTTTTTTATTATTTGAAGACGAATGCGGACGAGAAAAAAGGAGTAAAAATGACATGAATTCTGTTCTTCATGTTTTTTTTCTAAATTTCTTTCTGTCATTTCAAATTTCACTATAATGTTTTATTAAAAAAAAAAAAAATATTTAAAACAACAATAAAAAAAGACTTGTCACGAAAGTTATCATATAAATGTAAAAATATTTTGGTAGCAGCTTTAAAATAAAATTGAAAAAAGACATGATTTAAAAATTACCGCATAAATGCCGCCTAAGGCCGATTTTTTGAGATGTGGATTAAGTTTAAACTTAGTTTGACGTAGTCAGAAAATCGTAATTTACCGGCGAAATTTAATTAATTCATTAAAGACCAAGATTTTAAGCATAACTAAGCTGTTCCGTCACCATTTTGTATACAAAGTTGGTAATGGCGGCGCAAATCTGTTTTCCGATTAACTAAACCTAGTTTTACTGAGATTCCAAAATCCCAGCCTTAGCCTCTAAAAAAATTGCCCTCATTAATCAAAAAATTATTAGTTCAGTTCGCACCAAGTAGTTGTTAAATTCGTTTTCGGTAGTGCTTGTTATTGTGAAGGACCTTTAAATTTTGACTTATTTTTAATTAACTGAAATTGACCACAATATAAATTTTTTGCTAACTAATTTTTTAATTAAATAAATAATTTCAATATTTTTTGTAATACATTTTTAATCAAAATTGCTTAATTGGAAAAAAATTCACAATTTTCAATTTTTACAATTCTTATTAATTAATTTGTTTACAAATCATCTAATTAATTCAACGAATTTTTTGATTAAAAACAATTTTGATTTTTTTTCTGTGGAAAGGCAGTATCAAGTACAATTTTACGCAATATGTCCTTTTCTTGAACTTTAACAAAAACGAAAACTATTTTTGCTTAAATTCCAGCAAGTTTTTTCTTTACATTTTCATCTGTTTCCAGGAATAAAAACTGACAGCACAACTCAAAACCAGCAGAAACATACAACAAAAAAATTTTGTAACATTGTTTGGCATTTCGGTATTGTGTTAACGTGTGTGTGTTTGTTTGGTTGGGTTTCTAAAGGTTTTATGCTTTTCCAGTACTTGACATTGTTGTCAAAACATGATGGTAAACATTTGATGTTTATTGTCGTTACTGTTGAAACGGTGGTGTTGTTTTTGTAGTTAGAAAATGATGGAAGAAAAAAAAAGGTAAAGTTTTCTATTAAAGACAGCAGGTGTTTCAAAGTGTCAACCTAATTACAAACAGCTATGACGACGTACAAGAGTTTTTATTTCAGTGCATAGAGGGTAGACATTTTAGAACTAAACTTCTTAAAAACACACAAAATATGGGTACTTTAGATTCCATCAACAGATATTCAAGCACACTTAGTCAACAAGCCTAGCAAAATTACAAAACCCACAATTATTCGCCTGCAGGCTGTCAGGCTATCGAAATAAAAAATGTTTTTTCGTTTTCGTTCAAAATTTTTTATTAGTTAGATTTTTATCACAGAAGTTGTGGACTCCTGTTTGGTTGCAGAGCTTTAATTATAATTTGAACTACTTTTTCGTGATGTTTTCTGATTACATTTGACAAAATATTTATTTACTCAACCTTTTCACTTTCAAAACAATAGAAAGTTAGAAATAAAAACCGCAAAGCACTTTTGAAAATACCTGTGCACGTGGGTGGTTTCAAATTTCGATCATACACGTTTACATTTAAAAAAACGCACCCAAAATTACAAAAATCTCACGAATACGCACTCTTAGTTCATATAATACCTAAATTTTCATTATATTAACGAATAATTCGTTGAGCCAACGAAAATATTTTAATAAACGTAATTTCGTTTGCTTAACGTACATTTTCATTGGATTTTTGGTTCAGTGTAGAGTAATAACTTTTTTTGGACTTCATTCTCCCAAGGGTCTGTCTTACGGTCAATATTGTTTTGATAAAAAAACACATGTTATTACTTCAATTTGGTGAAAAAACTACACGCGCCGAAAGCGCGTCGCAAATAAAATCACATATAGCTTCTCAAACTTTTTTTTTGTAATTTGTGAGAAGAATATAGAACAAAACAGAAAATATTGCCCCTAAATTCCACATAATTTGCTTATCTTTTGACTCATTTCGACTACTATTTAACTGCAAATCATGTCACAAAATGACATAAAAAGCAAAGTATTTAAACATTAATATTATATAATTTCAGTAAAAAAAAACATTTTGATAAAAACTTCATGGAGTTTGGTTTGGCGCGTGTACTTTTTTAACGATAGCGAAAAACTGAAAATGCAGCTCTTAATATTTTTCCATACCCTAGACCATTTTATCTTATACATTTTATATTCCCAACAAATACGAATTTAAATCAAACACAATTTTCAAACCTTTTTCAATTGTTTGATTTTGACATTTGGATTTAAATTGATAATGATTTGAATATAATCATTCGACATACAATGTTTTATCAATTGTTAAGATGTCATATTGTTATCAAATGTTATTCTCAAATCAAAAAATGACTTGGCAGCACTGAAGCGAAAAATAAATGTAAACACTAAAAAATGGCGATTAAAGTTAAATGTGTTACACAACTAAAGAAAAGTTTCATATAACGTGAAGTTAATTCGCCTTTAAAAAAACCTTGATTTCCTGTAAAAAATACAAATTATTTGTGCGTAAAAAATTAATTACAAAGTAAAAGAATGTGAATAAAACTAGAATGGCAAAGTGAAGAAAATATGACTTTGTTGTTGGATCGCACTGCTATGTCATGGCAATCCTCAAAACAAAAAGGAGCCAAGTATTTTGTCTTTCCAAGAGGACGAAAAGAACACTATTTCATTTCCTAGCTATGGTGCCGAATGTTTATCTCACATTTTTTTCATAAATAATGAATTTAAATAAAATAAAAATATATTTTTATTTATGTTCCACATTTTATTAAAATCCACATTTGAAAAACCTTTGAGAATAACGTTGAAAAGCAAGTTGAAAATAAAGGCATTTCTCGATTTGAAAATAGTTTAACCTTTTTTGTTGAGAATACTATGCTTTTTAAATCATTATCAAACGTTTGTCGTTTGATGCGTTTTGTGAAAAGGCCACTTGCGCGCTCAGCAGTTTACTACTGTTAAGTTTATTGCAAACTGTTAAATTTTTTTGAAATTTTTATTTTCGCGCGAACAGGAAGATGGACTCTGAAAAAAGTCATAGTTGATTCCAATAATATCGCAAGACATTTTTGTGTTCTCTGACATCAGGTCATTGATTTTGAGGTTAGCTTCTTTGAAAAAATACTTTTTAATGCTGACGCTATTTCACCCAACGTATAAAGTTAATGTCTTGAACCAAAAAGAGATAAGCCAATCGTCATTTCACTAAAATACCATAAGCAGCCTCCGCCGCAGAATAATTTATTTTGCTATATTGCTGGATTTGTTGTATCAAAAAAATATGATTTAAAGCGCTATGGGTTGCTAACGTACACTTAAACCAATGCTCAACGTAAATTTTGACCAGAAAAATATTGAACTCATTGGGACCACGCAATTTTTTTTTCGATGCTTGTAAAATATTTTTAATGTACCCGTCAGTTTAAGTTGGTTTCCATATGCAAAAATGTTGAGGCTGTTAATACCGCGGGACATAAATCTAGCACGGTGCAATGCTCCAGGAAGGCGAAGTTTGATTGGTTTATTTTTGAAAGTTGTTTCGCCTAAAAATATTAGACTCAGCTCCAAAAGCTCTGTAATGTATTTATGAATTTAAAGCAAATTTACAAATAAACAACTTGAATAATTTCATGATTTCAACTAAACCTGAAGTTTGTCTTTATTTTAAAATTTCCTACCATACTACGTTTCCAAATTAAAAAAAATTTCCCACGCTATGAATAAAAAACCATCAAACAAAATGGCAATGTTGGTTTAGGAATAATTTAGGAAATTTACAAATCTTTCTAATGCATGTAATTTGGTTCAAATCCGCTAAGAACTGCTTGAGTTAGAGGCAACAAATTTCTAAAGCAAGATTTTTTAATTTTTTGGAAAAAATGCAATTTGCCTAAAAAAACGATTCCGGTTGATCAATATTTAAGTGTTATACACCAAAATTCTTGGCTTATAGAGTAGATGTTCATGGAGAAATATCGAAAAAAATTAAAAGTAAACGGTCTAATATACAAACACTTGCTTATCCCGCATTTATGCATCACAATATACTAATATAATTTATATTATATTATTTATTCCTGGGAGAAACAAAGGATCACAACAAAAATTTTTCATTCCTCGTTATTAAATGCTACATTTTTTATTTCATTCTAACTACGACCCATAGTAGCAGCTTCAGCCTCCGCTGTTAGTCTCCATTTGATAGCTGGCCTCCCTCTTCTACGGTTCTATTGCGGATTCCACTTCACTGCTTGTATGGTTCTTTCACCTCATGGTTTACGTAGCGTATGCCCGATCCATTTTCACTTCCGCTCACGTATTTCATGACGCAATGTTTTCTGATTTGTGAAATTCGATAGCTCGGATTTAATATTGGAGTTAAAAATTCTCAGTTTCGTTTGCGCAAATATTGAACTCGATCTCCATACATTGTTCAGAACCTCATACGCAGCATGTCCTTATTAATTCGGTGCAAGTTGACAACTAAAATAAATTGCCTTTACCCTAGTAAGATAACGTTATTTTTTGTACTGAAAAGATAACGCTTGTTTATCCTTTAAAGGATATTACCGAAAATAATATTGATCAATTTTATTGTTGAAATATATATATATATTAGAGTTTGCTAAAAACCGTAAAAATGTGAAACCGCGGTTTCGGTTTTAAAATGATTAAAACCGGTCGGTTTCGGTTCGGTTTTCGGTTTTGAAAATATCCAAGTAAAACTACATACATATCAATTTTTTTCTATGTAATAAAATTTGTTTAGTTGTTTCAATTCAGGTACTTTTATTAAAAAAGAAACATTCTTAGTACTTATTTTAAATTTAAAGAATTTTGAAATACCTTGCCATTGTTCCAGGCTTTTATTTATAAAGTTTTTTTTAAATGAGGTATAATTATTATGTATAATTTGCAATTTCTTTTGGCATAAATATATATTTAAAGTAAAAGCTAAAACCGAGGTTTTTTGGTCGGATTTCGGTTTCGGTTTTGTAGCATTAAAACCGCGGTTTCGATTTCGGTTAAAACCGAACAGCAATCCCTAATATATATGTATATATATATATATATATATATATATATATATATATATATATTGTTGTTTTTGTTTTAAATGTTATTTTCTATGCGAACGTTATCGTGTGACATCGTGGGATTGGCTGTTATTAATTCTATTTCTTTTAAAAAATATAATTTTTGAACAGGAAATTATAATAAAAATAAAATTAACAAGTAAGAGTGCTATATTCGGCCATGCAGAATCTTATATACCATTAACCATGATGAGATAAGAACAAAAAGTCATATACATAAATAACGTTCTTTAGATAGGTATAAATAAAAATAAATATCAATTGAGCCACGCCAACTTTTCATTTCGCAATGCCGAAGAATTAAAAATAAAAAACAAAAAATGTATATATGTACCTAAGCCCGTTTCCTCTTTTGCCAAAGTTGATGTTTGAAATTCGTTTTATAATCTTAAAATCGTTTTTTAGAACATAAAAAATTAAATAAAAAGTGAAGGGTATAAAAAAAAAACACATTACCAACACTGTATTACCATAACCACTGTATGACCGTAGAAACCAAAATTGAAGTGGTTTGTATGGTATGTTTATGTTGTTTTGGTAATATACTGTAATGTCACGTCTAATTGGACCTTTAAAGGAAAAAAATTGAGGCAGTCGTGGTTTTTTACTCATATCTCAGCCATTTGTGGACCGATCTTGCTGAATTTTAATAGCAAACTTAAACGGAGTATATGCGAAAAAAATGTATAATAACCTGGCCCCCATCATATATGGGGTCTTCGGAAAATCCATTTCAACGGACAGACGGACATCGTTAAATCAACTGCGCTCCATAAGGACCCAGAATATATATAGTTTATAGGGTCTAGCATCAATATTATAGAAATTAGAAACGGAATGACAAACTTATATATACCCTATTCACCACCTGTGGTGAAGGGTATAAAAATAAAATTCAATTAAGCTTCGTTTACAATCAAAAAAATATTTTCAATTGGTGTTCATAATATAGCAACAATTTCTTTTGCAACTACACACATTTTGCATGAAGAAACCGTTTGCAAATTTTAGCCACAACAATATTATGCATTTATTATTTGTTTTTACAATATTATGTTAAAATTTTCTTTCAAAACAAAATTAAATTATTTTAAGCGTCAGAAACAGTTTCTTAAAAATTGTTAGTGAAGTTAAAGTAGACTCAACTTTAGTTACATTTTTAAAAAAATTTTAGTTACAATTTTGTTCTAAAAATGAAAGGAAAATATATGATATACTTTGGGAAGAAAAAAGATAGAAGAAAAAACAAAACTGTTGCTCTGATTGTGAAAAAAGCTTAAGCATTATCAAAAATTAAAAAGTTTGAAAACTTAAATAAATATTTCCTTTGTACTTTGTGTAGATAATGTTATCTGTATTAACTTTTGTAAACAAAAAAAAAAAATTAATTTGAACAACATTATTTGCAAGATTTAAAAATTTAATTTTTGTGGTCACCACATACAGGTATACCGCATTTGACACATACCATTCTGGACATCAGTTTAATTTCTGATGGACAGAAGCCACCGTATTATCTGTTTTTTGATCCACGCTGTTCTCTTCTGCAACCTCATTCATAGGTTACTGCATCTGGTAAAATTTGTTCAATGTTCTCGGTCAAAGTTTTCGATAAAATAGGTATTTCTAGCCTTAAAATTGAATAATTTATGGAAATTTCGGCACTGGTTCATCGAAAAATTTCCGAAATTATTTCGGTAGTAAAAAATATCGAAGCACGAAATTGGGTCGTACAGTGAGTTGCATTCCCGAGTTGTTCCTCTTGCCGTACGAACTATATTCATTGAAGAAAGTCGGCCATCACTTTGACCCTTCGATGTAGCCTACTTACTTTTACTTCTTAAAGTGGGTCGAGATATCGTAATAACGCAGCTATCGGAAGAAGTAGTAATATGTTCAGGTTCTTGAGGATTTTCCTGAATCGGCGGTATATTCTCGTCAGGCTCAAGGATTTAAAAAGCTCATCTTCTACATCACTTTGAAGACTATCCTCCAATAATTCATCTTCCGATTCGCTCACATTTTCTAGTGAAACCGAGTGCTCCAACACGCTTTGAAAAATAGCGCCAATTTCTGCGTCGTCCAAAATAACGACACGTCTCTCAGACATACATATGTTGTCTTTATTTGTGTATATTTCTCAAAAGATATATAACTTACAACATAAAAACTGCCACCACCAACTAGGTGCTGCTAACAACTGAGATAATTGAACGTGAGAAAGTTGTATGTTAACAAATGTGAAAGTAAGAGCAGAAAATTGAAAAAGCGTACGTCTCGCAGACGTACCTCGTCTATCTAGGGTTAAAATAGTTTCTCATAATAGCATCGTGCCAAATGCGAGTCATTAAAAAAAGAAAAAACAAAAAATTGGTCCGTCCAAAATTATTTCTGTTAACTTTTTAATTAACTTTAGATATATACCTGCTCCAGGGCTGTCAGATGTGGCGATTTTTCGCCAAACGTGGCGACTTATAAACCTAATTGGCGATGCAATTTTGTATTTGGCGACATGGCGATTTTCTTGGCGAAATTAAAAAAGTTGGCAATTATTTTGGCGATTTCTAAAACGCATTTTACTTTTTTTATATTTATATGAAAAAATTTATGAGCATGGGCTAATTTTTTTATTTGGATTTTTAACAAATTTTAAAACCGCAATACGAATGCGATTGTTTTAGATGATAAATTGATAATATTGCCATATAATTACCCTGAAAACATTCAAAAATTGTTGCAAAGAAATTTGGAATAATGCTTAAGCTTTCTTAGATTTTCGCATATTTTCCTTATCAAAAGTTATCAATCATCGGATCTTTTCCCGAAAAACTTATTTTGCAAAAAAATTTTAAAAACTGAATCGATTTCATATGAAATGTTATTTTTAAAATAAATAAATAATAATGTAATAGCGAAAGAAAATCAGAAAATTCTTAAAAAAAAGTTACATTGATATCAGGTTTTTTATAATAGCATCAAGCTTATTTTTCAAAGTGGAGCGTAGAGCGATAAAATGAGCAGTTTTATTTTTATAAATTTTGACTCGATTTTGTACGAAATAAAATCATAAATTTAATTATTTTTGTAATACGTTTAGAAGACTGAGTTGACTTTTAGTATTTCAGTTCAATTCCAAATATCCAATTTGAATTCACCTTTTAAGACATTTATCCTTTGCTTCAAATAAACACAAAAATTTTACCATATTCTGACTTATATTCATATAGAAGATCACGCCAATAAAAACTGATTTTTTTGCATGAAACTCAACTCATTTTGCATACTTTATAAAATTTTTTGCTTTATAAAATTTTTGCAAAATTCAATTAACTGATCTAATAAGTTCTAGGTTTTAAGATAATCCGCCTTTTTATGACAATTGCACGACTTCAAATGGCAAAACGCCAGATTTCTTACGGTGTTCCGAAACTCGTGCGTTTTGCTTGCGATCTGCCATAGTTTCTTACAAAAATTCTAGTTCCCTGCAGCATACTTTTGCAATTTAAAGTCGCCAAACTTCTTGCGATTGCGATTTACAGAACACGTATTAAGAAATTTCATGTCAGAAACACAAATGTTAAGCGTTTTGCGATTGTCTACTACAATATAAACACACTACTAAAATAAGACTAAATATGAAAAATTTAAATTGAGGTAAAATACACTTGTATACTCTTTTTTATATAAAACTTTTATTTGGCGATTTTTGGCGAATTTTTTTACCAAAAATCTAAGAGAAATTAATTTTTGGCGATTTTTGGCGATATTAGTATGCTATTTGGCGATGAAGGTGAAAAAAAATCTGACAACCCTGACCTGCTCTATCGATGCATCTTAAATAGTTTTCATTTTTATAAAAGCAATGTAGGTGCTTATAAGCGAGTTTTTAAAAAGCAAAAAATTAACTGAAACTAAGCGTCAAACACTAACATCAATTTTGCCATACGTTTAATGCCTTAATTGTGCCGCTTTTTAAAAACTGTCTAGAATATTGTTATTTGTATTATCCAAATTAAAAGCTCTTTTAAAGCCCTGCATATTGTTTAAGAAGTGTAGTTTAGAAAAATTAAATGCCGTAATGTTCTTTTGATTAAGGTAATTAAATACCTTTTTATTTATTATTATTATTTTTTTTTGCTCCCTGTAATAAAATATCCTCGTGTATATTTCTTAAATAAAAAAATACTTTTTCGTTTTTCTGTTTTCTTAAACATATAATATTAAGGTTTTTCCTTTATTTTTTTGCTGGCCTTGAATATTATTTTCAGTTAGAAAAAATAAAAACATTTCAGAAGAGTTTTGAGTTTTCGAATTCTACTTCAGTTTTATCTTGGTTTTCGTTTTTAAATGTTCAACATCCGCTGTTTCAAGTACGAATGTTCTACACTCCAACTGGTTTAGATAATTTGTGAGAGTATCGTGGGTGTGAAAGAGTGTGTGTGTGTGTGTATATGTTGAAACGAAAGGAAGTGTTTGCGTAAGTGTGAAGTGGGTGGCATAATGAGAGTGTTCCTTTTCTATTTATACGCACGATTGCTGTTTGTCTGTGTGTTCTTTTTTGTAGGCGGGAGGAAGCAAGTGTTTTGTGCAACCGCACACATATTTATAAAAATTCCTTGTTATGTTTGGTATTTTTTTTTTCTTTGTACGTTTCCGTTTCCGCCGTTTTCTAAAATATGTTTCTTTGTGAATATTCGTAAAGTAATATATTCGTTCATCTTCTCTTTCCTTATTTACGTTAAGATGTTTTGGCTGTTCTTTAGCAGTCAAGCTTAGAACAGATATCATTTAGATCCTTTTACTAATAACACGAAATAAATGAAGGCATCTTGAAAGATGTTTCTAGACAAAGATGTTTTTGTGTTAAATTTGAATTTATTTTCTTCTGTTCATTGTAATTTAACAAGTCTTTTGCTTGAATAAATAAATGGATAGGATGGCTGACTAAATGAATGGCGCAGCTTTTGTATGAATTTCGTTTAGCCAGTATGGCATTTTATATCCAGGATTTATTGCCACTAATACTTGTGATTTTCTTTTTATAAGCCTGAAAATTAAAAAAAAAGAACTAAGGACCCAAATGAAAATATATGTATATTTAGCATTTGGTTGTTTGGGTTTTCACTCTTAAAAATCAAATTTCACTCGAAACACATATTTTGTAGAATTTTGAATTGCCTTTATGTTTAAGTTACAAAAAGGCAAACATAAATACAACAAAGTTTGTATATGCGTCATGTGTATTAAATAAGTTAACAAACGGCTGTTTGGTTTCTGTTGTTGTTCGATTAAAACTCTGGAGTATAATTTAAAATATGTTTAGCCCCTCCATAGCAATAATTTCTAATGAAACCGTTTGTCTTGGCCCCCAGGTCATAATATTTTAAAGAAAAAAATATTAATATTTAAACGAACTATTCAGAAATCAAACATTATATTTCAACGATTTTTTAAAAAGATTTAAATTTCTTATTATCAAATTTATACAAATAAAGCAATTTTAGGAAAATTTAAGAAATACATATATCAAGCCCCAGCCGCGAAAATAGCGTAAGCGATATCATGTTAAATTTTTTGTTTTTTTAATGACTTTATTGGCAACACTTGCATCATCTCCTAAAATGTCATGGTCACATAAGTTACCGTTACGATTTACGAAATTACGAAATAAAATATAAAAACTCTCTCCTGTAAAATTTGATTTTTGGCGCTTACTTTATTTTTGCGGTTAGGGCTTAATTTGTACTAGAGGCCAGCGCAATTGCATTCAAATCACTGAAAAATTTGTAAGCTCTAATTTTTAGTGCAGCTGTCACTAACAAACACTGAAGAGAAATGTAGATGACCTATTTGCCTTTAGTTTGTGCACTTGTAAAAGCAAACAACAAAGGCTTTGCTATAGCGAGAATGCAAGCATAAAAAATACTTTAAAAACTAACAATGGAGAGAAAAATAAATGCAGCACTGAGGGTGGGAACAAAGTATACACACATTCTTAACTTTTATACCCACGCCAAAATAGTGGACAGGGTCCCGCCGTCAAATGAGTAGCTAACTACAAAAAAAAAAAAAAACTTTAAGTTAGCTTGTATAGACTAACTTAAAGCCAACTACTACGCAATGCAAAATTTACATTAAATAAAGTGTATACAAACACTGTGTAGTATATTTTAAGTAGAGAGAGCCACGTCGTTTGCAAACAAACGGCTCCAAGACCCACAGAAGATTTAATTTATTTAGGGCCATTTTTACAATGTACGGAGTAGACTGGTGATTTAAATCGAAGTGAAAACATAGCATTACTTATAGTTTTGCATTTTAACAACTTTTTTAATGTCATTATTTTTAAAAATATTAAGTTTGTAACAATCGGCCTTAACTAAAACTAACTTAACTTAAAGCTTACTTATATAACATCGCAATGTTAAAATAGTTAGTTATTCCATATAAAAGTAGTGCAAGTGTCAACCACCACTACTTGAGAAATATTTAGTTTTCAGTTAATTTAAAGTTAACTGAATGTCCGACAGGGGTATTATGCATTTCTGCTGATGTTTGTAACACCTTCAAATATTGGTCGTTGATCCACCTTTAATTACTGGTGGCAATTTTGGAGCTAATTTCATGAAATTTGGTACATGGGCTCTAATTGGCACAAGGATTAAGCCTATTGAAATTTTATTGCCATTAAAATCATCTTACCAAATACAAAATCCCGATTAACGCTTAACGGAATGAATACCCTTATCATTACTAAGCGATTGAAAAATCTTACAGATACAAATAAAACAAGTAAGAAAGACACCACAGTATGTAAAAACACTTTTTGCTAGTGTAGACCAGAAAATTTTTTTTTAGCAAAATGTAAATATTTTTAATGATACATAAAATAAAATTGTCCGTAATATCAGCCGTACCTACTTATGTAAAACTACTTATAAGATATACATTTTTCTAAAAAAAAAAATAGGACCACGAGGGGTGGGAAGGGGCAATTTCTGCTCTCCGAAGCTATCTAACAGATCCTAATGAAATTTAAAACATGTATCGATCAATATTTATATGGACACATAAGCTTTGTATTTTTTAGAAAATGGGACAAGGAGGGGAAAAGGGGGCAATTTCTGACACTCCAAAACTATTCAACAGATTTTAGTGAAATTTAAAACATGGTGATATTTATTTGGACACAGTAGTTATGTATTTTTTTCATAAGGATCTGTTAGATATCTTCGGAGAAGCAGAAATTGCCCCCAACCGCCCCTCGTAGTCCTTACGTTTTTATATTGTTTTACACCATCAGTGAAAGTACCCCATTTTCAATGCATGTATTGATTTGTAAATAGGTTGTGTAGTGCTCGAGTTATAAAACAGCTTTGAAAAATAAGCTTACCGCCTTAGTCAAATCTTAAAAAGCTTTAAAATTATCTTGATATTTTTCTGACTAACAATACAAACAAATTTTGCCTAGTTCCAAAATTTTTAAAATTGCATTTGCCATCTCTGCTTTCTCTCTCGCTCTGTATATTTACTAGGGTATTCATTCGGTTAACCGTTAATCGGTTAACCGTTAATCGTTAATCGGTTAACCGATTAATTACTACCCGATTAACTGATCGGTTAATTTAAAATTGGCAATTTTCGATTAACGATTAAACCGGTTAATTTCAGTCGATTAACCGATTAATCGATGTAACAAATTTTTTTAGTTTTTTGTAGTATTATAACATATTTTTTTGTGTTTTTAATTATTTGTTTCGTCTCATATAAAAAAGGTATATTTTTGGAAAATATTTTTTCCTACATTATATTTCCTTCGAGCAATACATTCTTAAATTACAGTACAAAACAGAAACTAGAGGTTCGGAAAAACATTTTTGCAAAATGTTCGGTGCTGAGCTTTGCCAGGATGAGTCAGATGATGACCTGACAATAGAAGAAATTCTCGATTGTAATACAAACAATCTTTAACAAAATTAGCCGAAATAATGGCATTTTGGAAGATTTTAAATGTTGAGAGAAATCCTGGAAAAGGACTGAGAAATTAGATAATCTGCTTCATGATACAAAGAAACTAAGATAACGCATACAGCTTTTAAAAATGAAATGTTTCTGCGCATCTACGTCACATCAGCGTATAAGTACAGCTAAAATATAGAAACACAAGCAAACAAACATGTGTATAATATGCTAAAGTGACGTCATAATTAACAGTTGAATTTTGTAAACAAGTGCAATGCTTAATCTTGTTTTATCATTCTTGAATCTGTACTATGGGTTGCTTACGATTTCTCCAACATCTTCGATAATTGAAAGAATTTTTTCCGAGTCAAGTTTTATCAAAAGCATTTCAACCAAATTATTTTTCCAAAAGATTATTTTATAAGATATTAAACTATTGAAATAATTAATAAACAAGTCTCACAGTTTATTTTTTAATAAATACATAAAAATATTATGTATAAATTATAAAATATGTTTTTCATACTTATAAATTTCTTTTTTGCTTGCTCGTTTTAGTTCAAGAATTGTTTTGTTAGTTATGTTATTGTTTTTTTTACTAATAGACACCAATAATAAAAAATTTTGCATTTTTATTAATTGAAAAGACTTAATTTTTAGCAAAACTTTATTAATCGGTTAACCGATCAATAACAAAATTAACCGACTATTAAACCAAAACCTCGGTTAATTAATCGAGCGATTAACCGATTAAAGCAAAAGCCCGATTAAATGAATACCCTAATATTTACGTTAATACACATACTTATATGGGTATTGCACATAGCTAACAGAAATTTTATTTATATCTGCATGTACATTGTATACAAATACACATTAGCAGCGTATACCTATACATATTCCACTTAAGCTTGTTATGGGTAGTGGTATGTATGTGTATGGTTTTGAACTTTACCCATGCATGTCCATACATGTTTTCTCACTAATATTGAAAGAGTACTTTAAATGATACTTTTGTCATTCTCTGGTGTAGACCCTTAGTGAAATTTGATGCAGAAAATATTCGTCGAACATTTTAACCCTCTAAAGTGCCGTTTTAGTGTAGAAGTTAAAAAAAGGACAAAAATTACCCCTTAAAATTAGTGTTAGTGGGTTAATATATCCATACAATTCTACTGAAGACATCTGAAATAGTCTTTTAGCACAGAATAACATTTAGTATTAAAATTTAATTTTTTTTTTATTGTTGAGTAAGTGGTGCAATAAAAATTATTGACCATTGCCCGTAAGTTTTGTGTCGTTTTAAGAAAAAAAGAATGTTAATTCTAAAAAGCAATTTATAAATAATTGCGACCCACGGCAAACAGATTACAATGTGTTATAACAATGAAATAATCGTAATAACGTTATTATGATAACCTACGATTACAATATGACTACTGTAACCATATTTTAATAACTTTTAACCATAACATAATTACTTTGTATCATAAAATGATTACTTCTTTAGTTATAACGATTAACATGATAGGAATATGATTACATTCAATTAAAATAGGATGTAATAAAAACAAGTTAGGATAAAGGGAAACATATTATAATGTAATATGATATTTTATGATTCTGATAATAATTGTAATATGTTGACTACAATCATGTATCTTACCATAATAATGTTAGTCTTAAAATATATTTACCACAACCATGTTTGTTCTTTGCGGGCAGTAAGTTTGAACTTATTATCCAAGGCAATCGGTTAGAGTAGAATCTGGAACAACCTTCTAAAAAAGTTAATATGCATTACCATTCTGTTTTGCGCAGTGTTAACTTCTTAGAGCTACGAGTAACATAAACTATTTTCCCCAAAACGATATCTGTGGCAAAAAGCAAAAAGTGCTTAAGTCGACTCAAGCAACATTTGAGTTCATGGCACCTTTGAAAAGTACCCATGGACAAAGTTTCAACTATTTTATAGGAAGTTATAACAAAATATCTTTTGCTAATTTTTTTCAATGTACAATAAAACTTGGAATAAAAGCTTAAGTTTACTCTCGATATGGTAGTATTTAGGCATAAAAACTATATTCGAAGAGAAGGGATGACTTTATTAAATTAAAAATTTATTTTCAAACAAGAACACTTTAATGTTTAAAATTTCTCACCTACAAAACTGAAAAATAGACTTAAGCACTTCCTCCTTATTTCCACAAGTATAGTGTAATTCCAATTGAGTTTTTACCAATTTGTTCCAACATTTTTCACTAAATCGGTAGCGGTATGTAGGTACATTCATTAAATTTGGAAGGCCAACAAATTAAACCACCAGTATTCCTGATCATCGGTTCTTAATTAACAAAAGGTTCTATTAATTTTTAACATATTGTATATAAAGTCTACTACCAAAAAAAATTATTATAAGTGGAGGGTATTGAAGATTTACATAGCACCGCCAAATATAGCAGTCTTACTTGTATTTTTTTAAAAAGAAAACAAAGTTATAACATAACAAGTAAGGTTGCTATGTTCGACTATAACGAATTTTTAAAAATCTCCATCATTGTGCGCTAAGAACAGAAAGTTTTATAAATACCATTCTTTAAAAATAAATATATCTATTTTGTGCCACGCCCACTTCTCTGCTCTAGCTCACATTTTGCTGGATGTTTTTTTGTGTGTCGATAACCAAGATGCTTGTACCTAATTTAAAAATTTTGGCCCTTTTCTTTCTCTAGATATACAGAAATCTATAATGTCTTTGTACAGGAGGTAGGTAGCTCGTCCACTATTTCAATCCCACCCATTATTTTAGAGTAGTTGTATATTGTGTTTCAAACTTGGATAATTTTTCTCTTACCGTTGTTTAGATATAAATAAATCTATTTTATGCCACGCTCCCTTCTGTAATCCTGCCCACATTTTGTTGGATGTGGCGTATTGGCTCTTGCCGTTCTCGAGATATTCAAAAATCTATAATGGGATTGTATGAGAAATGCCATGCCCACTTCTGCAATCCCGAACACATTTTGTGGGATGCTGTGTATTGATAACCAAAATCTTTGAACCTTATTTGAAAACTTAAGCTCTTTTTGTTCTCCAGATGCTCAGAAGTTTAAAAAGTCTCTGTATAACAAGTGCCACGCCCACATATCCTATCATGCCCATTTTGCAGAGATTTGGTATATTGATAACCAAGATGCGGTGAGATGAGAAAAAGAAATAAAAAAACAACAAGAGATTTATGGGAAACATTAGGGGTAGCCGAGGTTTTTTGCTCACATCTCAGCCATTTATAGCCTGATCTGCCTGATTTTCAATAGCAAAATTTTATTTAGTATATCTGATATTAATATATAGCATCCAAGCCCCATCATATCTGGGCCTTTCGGAAAGCCCATATAAGCATACGGATGAACAGACGGCCAACCGGTTTGGATCTTCTCTTCTCATAAGGATCCAGAATATATATACTTTATAGGGTATGGATCAATATGTGAAAGCTACAAGCGGAATGACAAACACTCAGAGAAAAAACATGTTTCAATATCCAGTTGGTCACGTCTTTAAGACATCCTCGAAGACGGATGCACGACAATGTTAATTCCTGCACGACATGTGAGGGACAGCGATAACAAATCGTCAACGACATTTTCGAACAAGTGTCGTGTAAATCGTGCACGACACAAAGAAAGACAATGTCACTCTTCTTGTCGTTCATTCGATCAAAAGATTACGTAGACGACAATTCCTCCAACTTTATCGTCAATGTTTGACAATGTCGTCTATTTTGACGTCCATTAAAAAAATTATTAGATTGTTAACTATTTCAGACAGTTTTCAGTATAGTTGGAATTTTAAGTTCTGTTACATGTTTTATATTCGACTCTTATAAGCAATCCTAAAGTTGACAGTGAAGTGCTAACTGCATGTAATCCATTTTCTAGCCCGCGAATAACTTCATCAGCATTTTTCGGTGTTACTGGTTAGAGCTAGTTCGTTAGTTTTATATACATAGGTATTTAAATCAACAATTAAAAAAAAGAATGTGAGAATTTTAAGAAAATCAAGCAAGTGACTGAAAAGCATTCAAGAAAACTTTATCGTAAATAGCTTTTATACAAGACAATGTCGCTAATACTGTCCAACATAGAGTTTGAAAGAAGACAAATATAAGACAATGTCTCGTATGCTGTCCTTATAGAGTTTTATAGAAGACCAATTATAAGACAATGTCGGTCAAACTGTGCACGACGATTTCCCGTAAATTGTTTTCTAGAAAACCTAATCGGCAGGAGACAGGTCGTGCATACATCATTGACGACGATGTCGTCAAATGCAATCTGGCCAACTGGGTATGGCCACCTCCAACGCAACTATTTTTAAAGAAAATTTAAAATATATTATGTTTAATATAACCATATAATTGTCACCGACAACCATATTATGGTTAAATTAGTCCTCCATCAAGAGGGCACAACCATCTATAGTTGACTCCGAACATGTTATGGTTAATTATAACTGAAATATTTTTAACATTTTTAATAGCATAATTGGATTTCAATCAAAGCATGTTGCTCTTGGAAAAGAGGAACATACTATTGTTAATTTTAAAAACAAGTTATTGTGATATTTAACCAGAATATGTTCGGAGGCAGCTATAATATTGTCGTGGCTTTATGATGGAGCACTAATTCAACCATAATATGTATGTCGAATACAATTTAATGGTTAAATTATACATAATATGATTAAAATTTTAATACAAGTTTTGTTGGAGGTGACCATATTTTAAAATGTTCTTTCTCTGCGTACCATCGGTTAAGGGAATTAAAACAACAACAAGGGATTTATGTGTTAAATTAGCGGCAGTCGTGGTTTTTTCTCATATCTCAGAAATTTATTGACCATTCAGGCCCAGGTTTGTAATAACCAAGTCCTCACCATACCTGGGGCCTTTAGAAAACCAATTTTAACGAACAAACGGATATACGGAAGTAATTAAATCAACTTTATAGGGTATATCTTCAATATTGTAGAAATTACAAACGAAATAAAATACTTACATATATATATTTATACCCTTTCCACCTGTGGTGAAGGGTATAATAAACATAACAATGGGTTTTTAACATTGATCAAAATGTCTGGAAAGTGGCATGTGGGGAAGATATTTTCACAGACTACTCGTGCACCACTACAATTACAATTTCTATACTGTTTACACACAAGAACAAAAACAGTTATTGTGACATATAAACGTTTGGGTTTGTATTCACATTGTAAAAAAGTAGTACTTGTAATATAAAAGAAATATTTGAAATAATGTAAAAAGGGGAGCATCGTAATTTTTGTTTTACTTTGAGCAAATGAGTGAATAGCAAAAAGTATGACAGAAGGACGATAAGAGCAAAATCTACATAACTGAACAATATAACTTTGGTATTTAATATATTAAAATATCGTATATTATATTAAAATGGTTTTAAAGAATTCAAACCAAATAGCTCATTGTGCACCAACGTGTAAAAAATAATTTTCATATATACATGTGGCCCTAAATCACTTTAAGCGTACAACATTTCAACGTAGCACGAAGCATGAAAGAAAAAATTGTTGCTAATTTTTTGGACAGACTTAAACAATATAAAATTGTGTGAACACATTTCTACTTTAAGCTAAATATATATATTAGCAATTTTTACAGAAAACAGATAACTTCACTTTCGTGAATATAAAATTGTGTATTCAAGTTTCGTGATCCAGAAATAAAATTATTAATTGTTTGCATTTATTCACCCCTATCGCAAACAACTACTCCCATGAAAATATTCCCATATTTTTTATTTTGTATTGTGAATGATTGCCATAACAATTTTTTTTTGGGAATGAATTCCCAAACTTAAAAAATTTGGCATCGCCAATGTTTACTCTCGCGAATTTTTTTACTAAATAAAATCCCAACAAGTATTGATGTGACCTAGAAGGGAACATGTAAATTTTAATTTGTATTCGAAGGTAGGACTAAATTAAATTGCTTTTTTTCTTTTGTTGAAGAAGTGTTGATAAAGAAAATAAAGATAAACACCATTCATTACATATTTTATTATATTTTTATTAGTATTTTATTTTGTGTATTTTTCTTTCACAAAACAAGCACTGACAAGTTATTCACAATAGAGATTTTGTTTATAAAGCACTGACAAATAATTCACACTAGAATTTTTAAATCCCAAAATATTTGCGATAACGATTTGTTGGGGATGGGAATATAGGTTTGCTCCCATATACCATATTCCCATAACATTCGCGATAGGGGTTGTGATGGTGACAAAATATATAATTTGGTTTTACTTATATGTTGGTTTCGGCTTAAAAATATATACCTTGAAATTAATAAAAATAGTTTCGATTAGAAATTTACTGCCACAGATAGTTGGCTAAGAATTTTATATATATATTTAATTGAAAATTTTTTTTATTTTTACTTAAATTTTGTGAATGGATTTGGTCGTATATTAACGGAAGTAAATTTTTCAAAATAAGTGTAACAAAAGGGGAAAATTAAACCAGAGGAATAATAGAAACTCATTTGTCTGGCTGGAACATTAATGGTGAGCAATAAATTTTGTTAAGGAAAAGTTTGGATCGCATTCTAATTCCGGATTGGTGGCTTAACGATTTTTTTTATTTTTTTTTTATCAGTTCTTAACTTTTGTGGTGTTTCAAGGAAATTAACTGTAATTTTGGGAAGTAAGGAAACTCCAGGATAAAATTTCCAGCTATCCTAGCAAATTTTAGAACCATTCAAAGAGAAGATTCTTACAATTTCTGGTTGCGAATCTATTTAAAGAAAAGACCATATTAGTGTCTTAATAATAGAAAACGCGTTAAAATTATTATCTAAATAAGGTGACCATCATCATTTGCATTGTTTCGTGTGTGTGTTTTTATTTAAAAATATGTTGTTTTATAAGAAAAATTATTCGTTTCTTGCACTGGCCAACACTAATGAACTTTAATTTCCTTTTCGATGATCTTTAACCTTATTACGGTTAAATTCATAATTGTTGTTGTTAGTTTTTATTTATTTTAACTCGACTTTGTTAAACTTATCTCTAATTAAATTTCAATTTTTGTTTGTTTTAAAAGTTTAATGGTCACCTAATTTAATACTAAATTTTCTTTGACTTAAAACTACTTAACCATTTATATTTCACTTTAAAAAAAAAAAATACTAATACATAAACAATAATCACTAAAGGAAGACATCATTAAAATCCAAGTCACATACATAACATCCATAAGTTAAAGGGGGGTTTTGTTAACACGGAAATGCAAACTTTCTAGAGTAACAGAATCCTCACCAACATTAACTATACTCTCGTTACCATTTTAATTTTTATTAATTAAATAATATCAATACGCAACCGACTGTCAACTGGCGCCTGCTGACATCGTTGGAAAAGCATGTAAGTTTTTTTTTATTTTTGTTGAACCGCCATATTTATACTTACTCTCTTACACTTAAAATAGTTAATTTTTTTTTAATAAACGTAACATGAATATATTGTAATTCCGTAAACAATACTATACCTCAATTTTGATTTTTAATTTTATTCTGGCAACTAAGGTTACCAGATTATACGCAAGTTTTTGCTATTATTTTTTTTTATGTTTACAAATGTTCACATTACGTTATTAATATTAACTCCATGAACTTCTAATACGTCTCCATACCTATAATCAATTTTTGTTTTCTTTTTCACTGTTTATTTAAACTGTAATTTTCCTTGAAATTAAACCTATCCGTTTTTTTTTTTTACTGTATTTTTTAATGGTGACCAATAAGTTTTTTTTAATGTCATTAAATATTCTTTTTCATTTATTACCTAAGCTTTAAATATATATTAATAATTATAAATAAATAATGGTTTGGTTTGCTATGGAATTTTAAGTTTTTATTCGATATTGTGATAGGTGAAGTAACAGATATGGTATAGTTTTATTATTTTTTAATTTTTTTAATGTTGGGCTGACAACCGAAATTCTAAGATCTGTCAGCATGGTGGGTGGGCTTTGGAAATAGTGTAGCGATTACCACCATCAGCTACACTTCAATCATCAACCAATATCTTATCTTTTATTCTTCTTCTTTCAGTTCAATGTTGGTCAATATATTTTTTTTTTTTGCTGCATTGCTACCTAAAGTAAAGTCTGTTGTAACCGGTTTTAAAATCTTTCAAATTGAAAACATGTTATTTGGGAACTTAACACACCCCCCTAACGACGAGCACGGCCGAATAATACAGGTAGCCTCCATCCCAATAAAAATAAAACCCCGATGAATCGTTACAGGGTGATTACTTTTTATAAATTTCTGAGGATTCAAAATTATACAAAATTTTAAATTTCGCACCAAAAAACAAAATAACGGCCAAATGGCTTCGGTGGCATACCTCTACCCGATGGTCCATATTTCCAATGAATCTTAGACATAATTGAGGTTCATTGTCGTTATCTCATTCTTTAGCTCTTGTGGCAAGTGGCGCACAGTACTATGTTCCATTTACAAAAATAGGGTGAAACAATGTTGTTCCAATGTTTAAAAAACTATTTTACTGTATTCGTATCTTATGGTGTTTTGCACCCTTTTCGGGAGCAAACTTTTTAAGAAACAGACACCAAATTGCATTTTTTTAAAATAAAATGTCACATTATTTTTGTAGAAAAGAAAACACTATTAACAAATTACATGTAGGAAAAGGGAGAACCTTTTTTTATATTAAATGCGTTTCTCCGCTGCTAGAGGTCGCTAAACTTGTCCTAATTTTTAATAAAATTTTACAAGAAAATTAAACTTAATTCATGTAGTAGGAAAAAAATCATTAAAAATTTATTTTAACAAAGTACCACAATTTTTAAGTTAGTATTTGGTAAGAAAGACATTCTTCTTTGATATGAGTCCACACTTTATTTAAAGTATGTATTAGTAACGCTCTGGATGAATCTTAAAAAATTGTTGCCGTAATTAAAAAAAAAAGTAAAAACAATTTTTGATGGACAAATAAAAAAACTGAGTTAATACTTTTTTAAATTTTCTCTGCCGTTTAATAAACCAAGTGTCCGCCATTAAGAATTAAAAGAGAATCTAACCACTTTTAGTTCTAACTTAGAGATATATGATCTTGTTTAGAGGCCCAAAACGCATTTATTATTTTTTATAATTTACGCTTAAATGACTTTTACGCTTATTTACCTTAAATCCCCGTTTTTTTTCTACCATTTTGCAAACATAAATCCACGTTTAATTGCCCTACGCTTAATTACCCAATTCGGGTAATTGCCAAAACAAAATTTCACCTAAATTTCATTCGTTTAATTGCCTCAGTACTATTTGACAACAACACAGCAAGTAATGCAACCAAGTTTACATGTTAATAATTTGAAAATATGCACAAAAACTTTTTTAAAAAAATATGCCCAAAAAACAAAATATTCCACAATTTAATATTTACATTAAAATAAACTTTATTCTGGTGAGTCCACAAGAGTTATTTGTGCTGAATATTATCTAGATACACTAAATATAGGAGATATTTTGTCTTAAAGGAATTACAGGAAAGTTCGCTTAATTTTTATTTATATTTTCATTTAAATGGAGAAAATAGCTTGAATATTTTAGGGATTGATATTTGAATGAAAGATGTATGTTTAAATCAGTACCAAGTCAACCATGTTTAATTTGCAGTAGGACATTTTGGGCCAAATTTAATCTTAATACGAACATGATTAAATGGTTTATGGACATAAAGAAAAAAGTTTTTATGGGGCCTATGTGATATTATATACCGATTCTCACAATTTACATAGGTTTCGTTCTAAATACAATTAAAACGTATTTACCAAATTATCTTACTTTCCGCACTTTTACATTCCACACACGTTTTGCATGGACAGACAACCAGCTAGATGGACGAAAATATCACTTTAAAAAGTGATTCTGATTCAATCGGATTTCTAAACGATGCGTCCAGATTTCTATGTATCAGCACAAATTTATATAATTGCTTTTTCCTTAATTTTTGCATATATATAAAACTTTCCAGTTCGGAATAACATTTATCTTCAACGAAAACTTGCTTTGTCTTTTGTAGAGTGACAATTAATGTAGATGTCGAAATTAAAGCCACAGTAAATTCATCTGTTAACCAGAATTTTAAGCAATTTTTTTATTTGCTGAACATGTGTTTAAATATGTTTCAAAAGCGTGAAAAATGTGTGCAATACAAACAAATCGATACCAAAATTCATAAAGAGCTCTCAAACGTATAAATATATTGCTTCTGCCTTCATTGTTCGCACAAAAAAAAACATGCAATTTTGCATATTTACGGTTTCCCTGATCATAATTTTGTATATATGAGTACGCTTTTGTTAGTAGAATATGACAGGACATCTAAAAATCATTACAGATGAAATTCAAGACAGCAAATCCCATTGTTTTTTATTACTACGTCTTTAGATTTGGCTGATACATGTAAAAATTCGTATGTCTTTTTTTCATACATCAAAGTTAAGGTATCTTGTAAATAAATAGGTTTAATTACCTCACTGAAGTATTTAAACGTATTTAAATGCTTTTCCCGCATAATTACCCAAAAATATTGGCATTTTTGGCGAAGTAATTATCCGTGGAATACTGTATAAATATTTTTCTGTACGATAAAATCAGGGTTTAAAAATACTAATATATTAGTCATAAATATGCATAATTTTAAACACAAGCTAACAGAAAATCTAAAAATATTAAATAATCAACCAACTTTATATATTTAAATGCATCGCTGTATTAATATTATTTCTAGTTATACTCAAAAATATTTAACCAGTGGCAACTTTATAATATAACAATGCGCAAAATATTAAATATTTCGACATATAAATATATTTTAAATGGAAATATTCAAATATTTTTAGTCACCATAAATATAAAATATTGTGTTTGTTCAATATCAATATATGTCTACCACACATTACAAACTGCCGCAGTAAATGCGAAATGTACGAATATAAATAACATAACAAAACAAAATATGCCGTCTTGTTGATCATCGACTGCCAAAATATGCGACACAAAATATGCGACTATTACACACGAAATATTTAAATATTTCAGTGTGAATAGTAAACATATTATTAGTCGAAAAATAAACTAATAATAGTCACAATACGAAGAAGAAAATTTTTTTGTGTATACATACAAAAAAGGTTGAATAGAGGAAAGATTTAAAATAAGAAATTCTTTGTATGATGTGTTGGTAGATTAAAATAGAATTGTTTAATGGTTTTTTTATTTATTGAAAAAGGTAAATTATGATTGAAAGGTGAGTTTCATAATTTGAGTGCAAAAATATAAAAATGATTAAAAAACAAAATTGAATGGGTGTTTGGACTAGTTATTCAAAAGTAGAGTTAAAGAACAAAAGTGCGTTTGTGTTTTGAGAAATTTATTTACTTATAAGGGTAGACATTTTTATGCGTAGGTGTATAGGATCAAAGCTTTATGACGTATGCATTTTGAATTAAAATATAAAAACCAATCGCAGTATTGTAACAGAAGATCGGAAAAGGGGTTCCAGGTAGGATACTTCTTATATGATCTTCCAGAGAAAAGAACATTACAGGTAGTGATCAGTTGTAAAAGGTATGCATATATGTATGTATTTATGTACATATGTATGTACATATAAGTGTTAGCGACAAAGTAAACTTCGAAAATTGATATTGTGTTTTGCGTCATAGAAGTTGATTTGAAAAAAACACTTTTATGACTTTTCTTGTTTTTTATAAGTTTGTAATTTGGAAAAGAAATGTTTTTTCAGAGTATTGTTGTTTTTTTTTTTATTTGCACCTACATATCATAAATATTTTTTAGGTAAAACATTTTTGCTTGCTATATGCACTTGCGTAGACATTTGTAAATTAAACAATAATTATGACGCCAACATTAACGAAACCCAAATTTTCATTGAAGTAGCGATCCTTTTTTATGAACTTTTCTGCTTATTTTATAGACTTGTGACCTTTTCATTTGTTGTTGCATATACATATGACAAACAAATGCAACAATACCTTGTGGAATCACAACAACAAATGTATGCAAATTTATGATCTAATTTTTTTTGTTGTCTTTTGGCGGAAAAAGGGTTATTTATTTTTTCACTTGTTTTTTTACAAAAGGAAAGGGAAACGATCGTATAAATCAGGTCGCACAATCTGAAAAAACGACAGTTGTTTAATTTGATTTTTAACGTTTGGTCTAACGAAAATATTTTTTACAAGTAATAAACAAAAATGGAAAAAATATATGATTATTTTGAAGTGTGTGATATTGAGGACAAAGTTTTATGCAAAAATATGCAAAAAAACATTAAATAATAACAGAAGTTATAATTTAAAGACGCATTTACTTAAAATGCATAAGATTGAAATAGATCTTAAAAAATCCATAAAAAAGCCTAAAAATGTAAAAGCATGTGTTTCAGTTAATCGACATGAAATAATTAAATCGTATATAGGATTGGTCACTGAAAATGGATTAGCGTTTGATATTTTAAACAGCAATAACATGCAAAATATTTTGAAACCTATATGTAGTGCATTTCTCAACTCTTGAAAATTAAAATTCAAACTTGAATGCCAATTGTTTTGCACTTGATTTCCATGATTTTTGATTAAATTGAATTTTTAACCCCGTATTCATAAACGATTATTGAATTTATTAAACGTTTATTTAGGAAAATATTCATAGAAAATTTGTTATGTTTTTAAATTTAAAATATTTTTATTTATATTTTATATTCTGGCTGCTTGAGTAATTCTAAGTCGATTTAGCCATGTCCGTCTGTCTGTCCGTCTGTTGAAAACACGCTCACTTTCGAAGTGCACATAGCAAAAAAAATAAGGATTTTACCTAAAAAAAATATTTATGATAGGTGCAAATAAAAAAAACAACAATACTCTGAAAAAACATTTCTTTTCCAAAATACATACTTATAAAAAACAAGAAATGCAACATATGCGCATCACTTGCCTCAGATGATGTGTACAATTCTTTTTCTGCGCAAATATTGGCGTAATAATTATTCATTCTATTCTTCCTATTCCTGTTGTAAAACAAACAAGTGAAAAAATAAATAACCCTTTTTCCGCTAAAAGACAACAAAAAAAATTAGATCATAAATTTGCATACATTTGTTGTTGTGATTCCACAAGGTATTGTTGCATTTGTTTGTCATATGTATATGCAACAACAAATGAAAAGGTCACAAGTCTATAAAATAAGCAGAAAAGTTCATAAAAAAGGATCGCTACTTCAATGAAAATTTGGGTTTCGTTAATGTTGGCGTCATAGTTATTGTTTAATTTACAAATGTCTACGCAAGTGCATATAGCAAGCAAAAATGTTTTACCTAAAAAATATTTATGATATGTAGGTGCAAATAAAAAAAAAAACAACAATACTCTGAAAAAACATTTCTTTTCCAAATTACAAACTTATAAAAAACAAGAAAAGTCATAAAAGTGTTTTTTTCAAATCAACTTCTATGACGCAAAACACAATATCAATTTTCGAAGTTTACTTTGTCGCTAACACTTATATGTACATACATATGTACATAAATACATACATATATGCATACCTTTTACAACTGATCACTACCTGTAATGTTCTTTTCTCTGGAAGATCATATAAAAAGTATCCTACCTGGAACCCCTTTTCCGATCTTCTGTTACAATACTGCGATTGGTTTTTATATTTTAATTCAAAATGCATACGTCATAAAGCTTTGATCCTATACACCTACGCATAAAAATGTCTACCCTTATAAGTAAATAAATTTCTCAAAACACAAACGCACTTTTGTTCTTTAACTCTACTTTTGAATAACTAGTCCAAACACCCATTCAATTTTGTTTTTTAATCATTTTTATATTTTTGCACTCAAATTATGAAACTCACCTTTCAATCATAATTTACCTTTTTCAATAAATAAAAAAACCATTAAACAATTCTATTTTAATCTACCAACACATCATACAAAGAATTTCTTATTTTAAATCTTTCCTCTATTCAACCTTTTTTGTATGTATACACAAAAAAATTTTCTTCTTCGTATTGTGACTATTATTAGTTTATTTTTCGACTAATAATATGTTTACTATTCACACTGAAATATTTAAATATTTCGTGTGTAATAGTCGCATATTTTGTGTCGCATATTTTGGCAGTCGATGATCAACAAGACGGCATATTTTGTTTTGTTATGTTATTTATATTCGTACATTTCGCATTTACTGCGGCAGTTTGTAATGTGTGGTAGACATATATTGATATTGAACAAACACAATATTTTATATTTATGGTGAATAAAAATATTTGAATATTTCCATTTAAAATATATTTATATGTCGAAATATTTAATATTTTGCGCATTTTTATATTATAAAGTTGCCACTGGTTAAATATTTTTGAATATTACTATGAGGTTTTAAGTAAATTATGAATATTTTTGCAATATGAATATCTTTAAATATTTTAGTTTTGAATATTTACTGCGGTTTTTAATATGAAGAAAAAAAACTATTTACTAATTTTTAAACCCTGGATAAAATTATCCTATTTGCTTTGTACTGTGTTAAAAAATTAACTTCAAGAAAATCTCTACCGTTATAAGACATTATTATATAATTATAAATAGGTATTTGTCCTTGATTGTTTATGAAATAAATTTCAGATGGCATAGCTTATTATTGACGGAAAGGGACATTAAAATAGGTTTTAGGCTTTTAAAAATTTTGTTTTCCTTTTTTGTTTGTTTGTTTTTTGTTTAAAGTTTGTAGAATGGAATTTTAAATTTATTATGATAATTTTGTTTTTTGAAATTTTAGAATTTATTTTTCCATATTTAATTTTTCCATTTATTGTCAAATTTTATTTTATTTTAAAAAATTTCCTGAAGAAGATTTCCAACGGAAATCGAAATATCGAATAAAAACATTTTAATTATTTTTTTAAAAAAGTGACCTTAAGCTTAAATAATTTAATAAAGTATAAAATTTAATAAAAAAGGTCGAAGAAAAAGGATTATAATTTACATTATTATATATATTTTTTTTTATTATTGCCTTTATTCATAATAATTATACACAAGGATTGTGAATTAATTAAAAGAAAGTTCATGTAGTAGAACATAGGGCACCATAGACATTATTATATATCCGTAAAAAATGCAGGTTGTTTTTGCAAAAAATATGAAAATCGTCAATTTATACTTTAAATTTAAAAAAAAAAACTGAGTGCACCGTTTTTTCAGTTTTTTAAAGAATATATGCTACGTTGCCCTAACTATTGATGTAAAGAAAAAAATTTACTACATTTTGAGTTTAAGTGTCATATTTTGTGCTTTTTCCGGAACACTAAACTGTACTTGTTTTTTATATTTTTGTATGAAATATTTTAATTATGAAATATTTAAATTGTTTGTATCATTGAACAATCCTTGCTAGAATTTATAAAAAATTAAGTACATTAATTTAACCATTATATTTAGATAGATTTGGTAATTTTCAGCAAAACAACATAAAAAGAGTTGCCGAATTAATTTTTTTTAAAAAAAGGATAAAAAAGGAGGGAGGTACAAGAATCCTTTGACGGAATTTTTTCAAAACTTTAAATTTTGTTTATTATTATCATATATACCTTCATTCAAAATATTAATAGTCTGGGTCAACTCCTTCTATTTTTGCACAATTTTATTCTACAGCAAAGTATTGTGAGGCACCATCCTTTTGAAACCTTAAACCGCCCAGGTCCATATCCTGAATTTCTGGCCACAAGAAGTCCGCTATCATCTCGCGATAGCGTACACCATTCACGGTAACTGCTTGGCTGACCTCATTTTCGAAGAAATACGGCCCCATGAACCCGCCAGCCCATAAACGACACCAAACAGTCACTCTTTGTAGGTGCATTTCTCATATCTTATTTCAGTGTTATAGAATCCACTGAGGTGAAAGTCTGTATCACGATAAGTTGGGCAAAAAACTTGACGTTAATGTGGTGGACTTACATCTAACAGCGTGCATAATGGTTGAACCACCCTTTATAAAAAAGTGTTCCTATTTTGCCAAAAAAAAATTTTGTTTTTCATCATTGCGGTCTCTTCTATTTCGAAACCTTTGAGAATATCAAAAAAATAATATTCAAGCCAAGTTATTATTTCACTTTATCTATTGTTTCTTGTCACAAAATTGGTAAACCCCTTCCTCAGTTATGATAAAATCGGCAAAACAGCCTCTGCAAAATTTACAAATTTAAGAAACAAAAATTAAGAAGAAAAAAGTTATCCTTAGAATTTTAAATTTCAACAGTTTTTGTAGTTAGGGGACCATAACAGATTAGAAAGATATACAGGTCATCCAAGGTCATAACAAAAGTTCAAATATGTTGCATAGTGTTATAGTTCGTTACATCAAGCTACATGTCCACGCCAATTTGTAGACCCCTGCGATTAAAAACAGCGACTTTATCAAAGAAATTTAAACACCAAGAATACTTTATATTTGAATTTGTAACGTTTTTTGCTTCTCATGTTAAAAAATAAATAAACAGGTGACGGTAAACAGAATTTAATTTATAATTTTTAAATTTTACAGACAATGACCACATTGAAATGGCAGCTTAATATTATAGCTTTAATGAAATATTTATTTGCTTTAACTTCGAAATATTAATCTTGGACGCAGTTTTTACTCAATCTTGGCCAGGTTGTTTAGTTGGTCAGCTGTTTATGAAAAATGTGTATGCAAAATACTGCATGCAAGTTTGGTCATAATTTGATAAAGTACATACTAAGATCTCAATTGAACTAAGGACCAATCTTTTTGAGAACGATAAAAATCGCTTAGTAATTTCACGTAGAACGGTATTAATGTTATTCAGGTATAGAGCATTAACCCTTTTATTTATAACTGCATGGGATGCATGGGAATGTGGTAAATTCAACCTGAGTTCAATCGCGTGTTCAGTCAAAAATAAAATTATTAAAAAAAATTTTAATTCATTTCATGTTGTAAATTTCTTCCTGCACTAAAAATAATTTTTTGAAAATTAAATTTAATGAACTTAAGCCTAATTAAAATGTCAAAAACTACCTAAAAAAGAATTATATTAAAACTTAAATCCTGCTGCCGAATTTGGTTGGAATCGGTTTATATTTTACAATAGCTCGCAAAAATCATTTTCTTACCTATAAATGTTTTATAAATAAAATTGTTGATACACAGAAAGAAACACACTCGGGATAAATCAAGTTTTTTTATGATTACTTGCAGTACGAGTCGTACACAAAAATTCCAGTACGAATAACACTTAAACGTTCTCAAAACAATCCAAAATGGGATTACTTATTTACTTTTCGTTGTGTTTAACCCTACGGCTTACGCATGTTTTGATGTTCTATACACATTAAAAAAAGGTCTGGCCAGACTAATGTGTACCACAAAGGGCTAACAAGTAAATTTGAACTCTTGCTTCTCATTTAGTTTATATTTTTGATTAAATATGTACATTAGATTTCTAAACTAAAAACCATATCGGGCATGATGTTGGTGGTTTATCATTCTGTAAGGTGTAATACAATTAAGTAAATTAATCATAATAATTTTTTCTTTCTAATTCGGGATAAAATCAACTTTATAATACTTGAACCAAGCGCATTTTGAGATCGATTCATGCTATAAACACATTCGAGACAGCAGGCTACCGACTTCAATATGTCAAAAATAGAATACATGTGTGCATATGAAAAGGATTATTTTCACGCCGACACGGCTGCAGGTTGTTGTCTGTGCTTATTTTGTCGTTGTAGTCAAATCAGTGTTCCCAGATTTATCCCCAAATTGGGGGTTTTTTTTGTAATTTTTTCGCTGGGGATTTTTGCGGATAATATATTATTATAAATTTCATTTATGCGATGGCAAGACCGATTTGGTCAAGATGTGGGTACAAATTTTAATCTTTTTAAATATGTTTTTGTACCTACTAGCGTTTTTTCTGCTTAACTAGTCTTTTTCTGTAATGAAAACAACCAAAATCAATATTTGCAACATAATGCAATATAAGTTATTAGAATTAATAAGAATAAACACACACTTTAAAATAATGCAGCTTGCTGTGACAAATATATTCAATAGAGTTTTTTTTTCCGGACTTTTTCGATTCCCGGGAAAGCGGGAAATTTTTTTAAATTTCCGGGGATCCCGGCATCCCGGGATCCCGCTTCATATAAATAATACAAAGTAAACTTTATTATTAATTAATTAAAAAAACTTTTATAAAAAAACGTAAGGGAACTTGTTTACAAAGAAAGTAAAAGAAATGGTTCAATACTAAAAAATTAATTGAAGATTGATACAGTAACTTGAATTATTATCACCTCACGCCTTTATTCCCTATTATTATGCTTTTATTCAGTATTATTATGCTGGATACAAGATAAAAAGATAACATAAACATAACAATTTAATTCATAAAACAATAATAAAAACAAAATTAAAATTAAGGTACTCAAGATATGAAATCAAAAAGTTAATTTATAAAATAGATAAAATATTTTAAAGAAATACAAAAATTTTTTAACGGCTTAGGAAATAACTTTCTGACAGACTCAAAGCGCTTAGTAAAACGTCAAAAAGTATATTCCTGATTTTATTTACTAATTATCATGTTTCCGAAAAATTTCGTTGATTTTTTACAGAGGTTGGGCAAATAGTTAAAAGTGCACCGTTGTAGCATGCTTCGGATTCACAATCGGAAGCAATTCTTTCTTTTTTATAAACAACGTCTATATCAGTCAAATGTATGTCAAGGTTGATGCAAAAATAGCATCAACCGGACTGCTTCTTCCAAACCTTTTCATTTCAATAGGTCCATTTGTAATCTTTAGGACAATGTGTTTTTCAAGTTGTATGTTGTAGTATCTTACACGAGTTTCCAAAATGTTATTTTATTTCGGTTTCCCCGCACTTCACGGGTATATAAACCAACACAAATTGAAATTGAAAATTTGTGTTTATCACCTTATAAACATATCGCTCCTTCATTGCATCATAGTCATATCTCAAAATTTGAAGTAACTTTAGCAAAATCTTCCTTCATACCTTCTCGTATTATATCTCAAACTGAACCGAAGTTATAGCAAAATATATCTTTAAATCGGTACATTTTGAAAACTTTAATCGCATTTTGCCAAGATCGTTTGTTTTTGTAGATATGACTATGTTGCAAGAAAGGAGCGATATGTTTAGGTATCTCCTATTTTTAAGACTTGTTCATGGACAATGAAACTTTACTGCCTGCATCTTATTTTGAATTAATGTACTTTATTAACTCTTCACTTCACTAAATGTAATAATTATCAACTGTTGCACTGCCCATTCTGCTTTTAGTAGATTTATTGCATCAGGAGACATTGATTTAAATACATGTACTCACTTCTTCCAATTGATCTAATCCACAACTCATCCACAGATGCTAATATTTAGAGAATAGAAAACTAAATTTCAAAGTAAAAATAGTTTTTTTCTGAAATTATGAGGATTTTTTTATTTCCCGGGATCCCGCAAGAAAAATCCCGGGAATTCCCGGGAAAAAACCCTAATATTCAATCATCTCAAATGCACTTTTTAAACAAACAAAATGTAAAACAAAATTGCACTGGCTAATGAATCAGAAGATTTTGATTCCCTAGTTTTTGAAATGATAAATATTGACGCATAATTACACTGTGCATGAAATTAACACTTTTTTTCGTGACAAGCCGGGCACATGGCGTTTTAACATAATTCGGGGACGCTGAATCCAGATTGGCTCTGGTTTTCGAGATATACCGTTATTTCGAAAATGGAGGAGGTTGCTCATTATATATTCGCGTAGCTCAAAAACGGTTTAGTTTATTGAAATTACTAAAAAAACCGAAATTCCGCAATAAAATTTCATTTCAGAAAAGTAAAACTCTTTTTCTAACATGAGTAGTCGTTATTGAAACATAATTTTTTTTTTGAAAAAAAAATTTATTTTTTTATCAAAATTTCGAAATTTTTGTTTTTTAAAAATTCATAAAAATGCAGCTAGGCTTCTAATTTTTTGCAGACTTATAAAAAACGAAGCTACAAACAAAACAAGCTATAAATGATTAAAATCTGTTTGCAACTTTTGATTTTATTTACAAAAGTCGACAAATTTTATTGCGGAATTTCGGTTTTTTTAGTAATTTCAATAAACTAAACCGTTTTTGAGTTACGCGAATATATGTTGAGCAACCTCCTCCATTTTCGAAATAACGGTATATCTCGAAAACCAGAGCCAATCTGAAAAAACCGCGGGCACCACTGGATTCAGCGTCCCCGAATTATGTTAAAACGCCATGTGCCCGGCTTGTCAGTTTTTTCAACTAGCATAGTGTTGTTTTTGGGGATAAGAAAATAGCTGTTTTGGGGATTTTTGGGGATGAAAAATTGCAAATTGTGGATAATGCTTAAAATAAAACTGGGAACCCCGAGTCAAATTAAACTAATTTCTATTTTTGTGCACTACAAAACAGAAAAAGTGTTGCTTATATTAAAAAATATATAAAGAATAAGAGCTTAAAAAAACTTTTTTTTTTTTTTTGTTTAACAGAAAAGAATCGGCTTTCTATATATTGTCGCTAACGATATAATCGCAAAAAAAAATTAAATATCTAATAAGTACATAAATTACTCAAACTTGTAAATTAATTAAGTAATCTTCCAAAATATAATTTTTAAGCCTTTATAAATTTAAAATTTATATGATGGAGTTAATAAGAATATGGTATATTAAAGCTTGAAGTGTTCTTCCCTAAACATATTATGTGTTATTTGACAAAATTTTAAGTTTTGTAGAAAAATATTTCTTTTGAAATTGTCTCTTAACTGGCTTATAAATCGGAATTTTTAATACATTATGTGAAAGATATTTCGAACTAGTTTCTAATAATAACAATCAGGGGTGTCATTGAATCCAAGTCGGTTTTGCTCATTGTCGGTTTTGCAAACCAATATTGGTTTCATTTGGTGTCACGAAAACAAGTCGGATTTGTTATTTTCGAATACAAATAAAACCGATATTCGAATCAGCTGTCTAATGTTTTGGCTCATGCGTTTACATCTTTAAATGCAATTTTTTGTTTAACAATTTTGTAAATTATTATTTTTGCGATAAAATATTGCTAAAACCTGAGTTTTTAATTAAAGGAAAATTAAAGAAAAGAAAATAAGAAGTGGTAATACAGTATCTAAACATATGAAATAAATGCCATCGTTGTATAACATGCATTGCATGTGTTGTTTTAATTTGTGTTATTTTATTGTTTTGTAAAAATATGTAGGTATAAAGAAAATTTATTAAAAATATAAACAAATTTGTTGTTTAACGTTATAAATAAGTAATTTGACCACTGCTGTTGTCGCATATTTGCTGTTAACAGAAAAAGTGAGAAGACTTTTGCGAATTTGCAGCAACCCTCTGCCGGAGACTACTGTAAACATGCAAAAATTACTATTTTACCAATTTATCAATTTTATTTACTTCTATCTGTGGAAAAAATCTAACTATTGGAAAAATTAAATAAAAAATTAAGCTTTTAACAATTGTATTTTTTTCCAAAAAAAAACAAGAGCTGTAAGCTGCTAGGCTTATTTTCAATAAAAACCGATATTATTGGTTTCTGTGACACCTTAAACTGACAATAATTTTAGTTCGAACAAAAAAATTGGATTTCATGACACCAACGTATTTTTTGTCGGTTTCAAATCCAATACCAATAAGATTGGTTTCTATGACACCCCTGAATACTTCTTAGATCCAGTTTTTACCTAAAAAGTTATTGATAAAGAGTACGTTCGTACATGCAGTTGTTGGTTAATGTTCGTAAAAGCATCAGTGATGCCGCAGCTCTGCAGAAAATTTTGGAAATTATTACTTCAGTTAATTTTCTGAAGCAATAACTTTTGACATAAAAAAAATCCTTTTATTTTTCTTTTATGATGCTTTTTATTGTAATTTTTAAGAAAACTGTCACTTTTTGGTTCAATATTTTCAATAAAATTTGTGAACGTTGTTGCTGATAATATTTTTATTTGTATAATATATTTGCTTATTAAACTGTTGAAATTAAGCTCGTGTTCAAAAATTCAAACTTTGCACAGCTGTTGTGCAGTAAAAAAGTATAAGCATCACAGCTGCAACTAGTAATCACGCACCCAGCAGCATTTGTAGTCGTGCAGCCTGCTGTGGTGAATGAGTTTAATGCATCAATCTTAGTTTTACTTAAATCAATCTGATTTTCGGATTATTTTAAGTACGAATTCGATAATATTGATAATTTAAGTATTTTGCGATTGAAAATCAGTACTTGAATAAATCTTTCTGTACTTGATTCAAGAAAATCTGTACTCACCGTACTATTAATACCGCTTCGGATTGATTTGAGTACGGATGGATGGATACGGATGGTACGGAAGATAAACATACAGACACTCACAACTAAACAACAGAAACACATGTAACAAAGGCCACATAAATAACGAATGACACCAGCAACAACAAGTGAAATAAAAATTTTTAAAAATAATATATGTAATAGCAACGTAACAGCAACAACAACAACGTCATTAACCATTTACACAATAAAAGTACAAGTATGTTAAAAACACTGTAAAATGTACATACGTTTTCGCAAAAACACATATCCACATATTTCTGTCTGTTAGTATTTCCTTATTAGGTTGGCCCCTTTTTCAAAAAATTGTTATATTCTTGATCATTCGTCCTAGATCCAGTCCTTTAAAGAGTTGACAACCTTATTTAAATTCTAATGATTATCAACAAATCGCTTATTCGATGCGAGTCTCATAAATTTGCATATGTGGCTCAGCATGCGAATCCACCTGACCCTTAATTAGGACTTAATGGCCTAGCTGTCGGAACAACTTATCTACTAAAGCTTCGTACAGACGATGGTCAGATCTTACAATATTGGTAAGCAGCGTTGATTAAATTGCATTAAAATTGGCTAAAATGTCTTACAACTTTGTGAACATTGTAAGCTCATTTGTATTTGCAGGAGTGCAAAATTAATGCATCTGACAATCGCACCATTGTCAGAAAAATATTGCTGTTGGCAACGCCTGCTTACAATATTGTAAGAGCTGACCATCGTCTGTACGAAGCTTAAAGACTAGAAGGGGACCTGACGTTTATGCAGAAATCATGGTTCAATCTATATAAATCTGCTATTATACGAGATATTATGGAGAAACATTTTGAGTAACAAAACCAGTGTTCGAAAATAAACAGAACATTATTTAGCGTTCGGCTCAAAGACCCAGGAACGATATCTATTTTTTTAGTGTTTGTGTAGACGAACACAACCCTTAATATCGTTTGTAACTATTTTCAAGAAAGAGCCGAACAGTATATAGTGTTCTGTTCTTCGTTAAAAAACAGAACAATTGTACTGTAGACAAACATTTTATTTTAATGTTACTTTTTTATATTGATGAAGAAATAAACAAAAAAAAAAAAAATTTTAGCAACGATCTCAGCACGAACAGCTTGTTTGTGTATTGTGTATGTGTTTTGTCTGTGTAAAATTGTTTTGCTGGCTTTTTGTTTTTTTTTCGTATATGTATTTTGCTTTTGGAAGAAATTTTTGGTTTTTTTACCAGCCAAAAGGGCTCTAAGCACAACTGAAACGAACGACCCCTAATGAGCTGAACCGAACGGAACTAATTGTTCTCATCTTTTTGCTGAGTTAAATAAGAATAGTACTATTTTTGTGGTCGAAGATGACAAACAGGGTTATTTTTTAATGATTTACTACACAAACATTATTGTATTTTATATACTCGTGCTTTTTGCACTATACACCAACGTAGATTGTGGTCTTAGAAAGACAACAGTTTTTAAATATGTTTGTTTTGAATTCGCTAAAGCTTTGTTAAATACATAACTATTTTACAAAATTTTGTAAAAAATAATTGATTTTTTGTAAGTCACACACTAAAATAATCTTTCATGGTCGTTATTCGAATACAGAGGTGTGTACCGAGACATAAATTTTTAATAACAATTTAAATGTTAATTTTTAGAAATGAACGAACACGAAGCAACCGACGCTTTAAGCTCGTTAAAAATAAAAACGTTTTTAGCAATGTGAATCCATACAATGTGCTTTAATTTTTAAAATGGATACAACACTGTTTTTTATTTTAAATTGCGTGTTTTGATATGTAATAATTTTAAAGCGTTTTAAATTTCAAAATTCTTAATGAAAATTATTGAATTTATGGAAGATTCCCCAGAACCACCAGAACGATATACCATTTTGACATATGTTTTTTTATCAGCTGTTGCTAACGTAGTAGGGTATTCAAACGAGTAACCGTTGTTCGATTAATCGAATAATTTTGGGCGATTAACTGTTCGAATAATTTAAAATTGCTTATATTCGATTAACCAATAATTCGAACAATTAATGTCGATTAATCGGTTTATCGAAAATTTGGTTTTTCACAGTATTAGTTTTTTTCTTTAATGTAAAAAAAAACAATCCGGTACGTATTTAACCTATTTATTGTTTCTTAACTCAAGAACATTTCCTTTGAGTAAAAATTTTTAAAAATATAGTACAAAGACTGAAGCCAAAGAGCTTGGGAATAATTTAAATTTAATACAGACTTTTACCACAATGACTAAGATGAAGATGATTTTTTTTAAAACGGATAAAAACAACCTTCTTCCAGACCTTTATCGGACTACTAAAATTGTTGAAAAATCAATGAAAGAATCAAGTGCTATAATGGAAGACTACCAATTATTAGAAAAAACGAGAAAAAGAACAGAGAAATTGGATATGCTTTTAAACGCTTTACTTTCAATATCTCCAACATCAACAATAAGTGAAAAAATCTTTTCTAAATCAAGTTTCATCAAAACAAAATAAAGAAATGGTTTGAAACATGTACATTTAAACTCTTTTTGAAAGATGATTTTAGAAGATAAGCTTAAATTTTGATGCCATTTTTATTTAGTTAAAAAGGTTTCCTCTTTTATTACATGAAGTACCTTTTGTTAAATTGTTGTTGATTTTTTAATAAAATTTATATGTTAAAAAATAAAATGTTTGGTCTTATTTTTTAACTTCCAACCGAGACAAAACTAAAATTATTCGATTAACCGAATAATATTAAATGGTTCGAAAATTATTCGATTAGGTTTTTACCTCGAATAATTATTCGCGCAATTAATCGATTAATTCAAAACATTGATTAATTGAATGTCCTATTACGTAGTAAGCTTAGGTCGCCTGGTGTGAATTCGCCTTGATTATAACTTATATATCTGTGGCATTTTGACAAAACATCTTAAGTCAAATTTAAAGAATCGAAAAAAATTTTGTTAATCATACGAATTTTCATTGAAATAAAATTTTTGTTTACTTTTTTAAAATTGTGTATTATAAAAGAAATTTTTCTTTAATTTTGGTTTATTTTATTATTTAATAAAAAAATTTTTTCACCTCGTTTTTTTAAAAACTTTTTTGCTATCTTATCTCGACTTGAGATGTTTTGTCAAAATGCCACAGATATATATATATACTTATAATTTATAAGTAACACATTTTATTAACCTGTAAACAAATACATCAAATTTTAATCCCAAAAATAAAAAACGTACAAAACGTAAACAAAATTAAGCATAAATATAATTTCAAAAAATATATGGAGTTCGAGCTAATGGACAATTTAATTTTCTTAAGAAACGATATTTTAAAAGACTTCGATACAAATGAAGTTATTTGTATAAACTAGAGTTTGCTAAAAACCGTAAAAATGTGAAACCGCTGTTTCGGTTTTAAAATTATTAAAACCGGGCGGCTTCGGTTCGGTTTTTGGTTTTGAAAATATCAAAGTTAAACTACATACAGGTTGGCAGTTTTTTGTAACACAAATTAGGTGTCTACTTAAGATTTTAAAAGGTAACATTTGTTCTTCTTAGTACTTATTTTGAATTTCAAGAATTTTGAAATAACTTGCCATTGTTGCAAGCTGTTATGTAAAAAGTTTTTGTATATGAAGTACGAGTATTATGTATAATTTGCAATTTCTTTAAGCATAACTATATTGTTAGAGTAAAAGCTAAAACCGATTTTTTTTATCGGCTTTCGGTTTCGGTTTTAGGCACTAAAAACCGCGGTTTCAATTTCGGTTAAAACCGAACAGCAATCCCGAGTATAAACTGTTTGTTTTTGGCGACCTAAAAAATATATTTGTTATTAAAGAAGTTTGATCTAATCGTGGTCGTTTTAGATGGTTAGTTATACCCACATCACCATAGCGAAGGGGATATAATGCGTTTATGCTGGTGTGTATAACAATTAAAAATATTGGTCCTTAATCTACCCTACAAGAAATTCATAACCAAAACTAAAAAATGACTAACACACTTGCAACAATTTTACATTAGTTGTTCCACTCTAACATATATGTTAGAATGGTACAACTAACATTTCACAAATAATGCCAATATTTTAATATATTTTTATCATACGCGTGTAAAAATTTGTGAATTTCTTAAATTTTAAATTTGTAACTAAAGTAGTGAGATAAAAAATTACTATAAAAAAAGTGACACCGCCAAAAAGTTTTATTCAGAATGCTAGTGGTAAAGGAGAGCATACTGATGACGGCTTCACAGGACGTAATGGTGGATTCTTAAGAAACAACAGAGGTCATGTGCGAAGCTGTCGTTATGAAAGGATTGTTCGTTTAACAGCTAGCGGCAATTCGGGTGGTGGCTTTGGCCAAGACAACCGTTTAAGATTTTGTGGTGGTGATAAAGGAACAAATAATATTATTTAAAGTCCTAATGACTTTTCAAGTTTATATTTGATTTTCTGGACACAAGTTGTTATAATTTATTTATATTTATAATTTATTATAAAAAAGTTAATTTAAAAAGAAAATAATGTATTGTTACGTTACTGCCTTTCAATAACGTTTTGGTTTATTTCCTTTATAATAAACCGTTTCGAGTTCTTTATTGCAACTTTAATAAAATAAATAAAACACAAACACTTTAACACTGTTTACAATTAACTCAACTTTATTTAGTACAAAGTCACTCTAACAAACCGTAATTTATAGCTTTTATTTATTATCAACTATAATTTCTTCCGCGTTATACGTTATTGACAAAGTCTGAACTAAGAATGATCTTGTTCTGCTACTCGCCGCTAGTATTTATACTGCAATTTGGTTGTCTAGAACATTCGAAATGTTTTTCGAAGGTTCGAGGCTTTTTTTATTCACCACACTTTAATTTGATTTATGGTAGCACTTATGTTTACATAATTTTACCTCTTATACTGAAGAAGCTTTTTTAACGGTCATTTCTAGGGCTTTCTGCACATTGGGATTGAAGTGTACTAAATTATAACAAAAACGATGTAAACTAATAAAATTACTTATGAATACAAGTTAACTAATAAATACAAGATAACTAATAAGTTCAACTAATTCTTAACTAATAATTACAACTAATTCTTAACTAAAGTTACTTTCGTAACACTGCCCCCCACTTAAGCCTGTTCGTCCCGAATAGGCTCAGAATCACCTCTTCCATAAGGGGCTAATCGTTCTAAATGAACAACTTTCATATTGGCTCTTGGACTTTTGTATTTCTGTATTCGGTATACCACATCATTTAATTTCTTTATCTCCTTATATGGCCCATCCCAATGGGTCTGTAATTTGGGAGATAACCCTTTTTTTCGTTGGGGATTAAAAAGCAAAACTAACTGGCCCTCCTTAAATCCTTCAGAATTTGCCGCTCGATCGTATCTGGCTTTCATCTTGTCACTAGACAACTTAATACGGTTTCGTACAAATTCATGAAGTTCATGAAGAGTTTCTTGTTCTTGTGAGGTGGAGTCTTCATTGTTTTCTCCCGTTAGTATGGGCTTAACACCAAACTCTAGATCTCCTGGTAGTCTGAGTTCTGTTCCAAACACAATTTTAGCGGGTGTACGAGAGGTGGAGTCGTGAACAGCTGACCTATACGCCAACAGGAATTTTGAAATGTGCTCATCCCAGTCTTTTTGTTGTGTGCTGACTACTTTTCGTAAATGTTTCTCTAATGTACGGTTAAATCTTTCAACCATGCCGTCAGATTGCGGATGCAATGGGGTTGTTCTTGTTTTCTTTATTCCGTACAATTCACACATTTCCTTAAATATAGCAGATTCAAAATTTCTGCCCTGGTCAGAATGTACTTCTAATGGAACACCATAGCGGCACACCCAATTGTTCACGAAGACGTCTACAACTGTCCTAGCCTCTTGATTTGGGATGGCATATACCTCCGGCCATTTACTAAAGTAATCGATGACTACTAGCACATATTTGTTACCGGCATTACTTACAGGAAATGGCCCAGCTATATCCATTGCAATTCGCTCAAATGGGGCACCAGAATTATACTGCTGTAGCGGCCCACGACTTCTCCTTACTGGACCTTTAGCGGCAATGCATTGTGCGCAATTTGCTATCCAATCAGCTACAGCTTGTTGGCAGCCAACCCAGTAGAAGCGTTGTTTTAATTTTTCTAGGGTTTTTGTCACACCCAGATGACCACCGCTAGGACCGTTATGAAATTCACTCAGAACTTCTTTTACTTTCGCCGACGGCACTACCATAAGGTTTTTAACAGATTTTCCGTCAGTACTTTCCCACGTCCGGTATAAGCAGCCATTTACTACTTGAAGGCTGTTCCACAGGGCCCAGTATGCTTTCATCAGGGGACTTTCAGGAGAGATTTCGTTTCGGGTGGGTCTTTTGCCATCTTCCTTGGCTTGTAAAATTTTTGCTAAAATTGGGTCATTTCTCTGCGCAATTGACCAATCTTCGTTGGACTCTATCTGCAATAGACGAACGTAACAGATGTTTGCTTTTCCTTCAGCCCTTACGCAGTGCTTGCATTCCAGCTTACAGGGTCGTCTTGACAGAGCATCCGCATTACCATGTTTTCCACCTTTTCTGTGTTCAATGCTAAAATCGTAGCTCTGAAGGCGCTCTATCCAACGAGCTATCTGGCCTTCTGGATTTTTAAATTGCAGCAACCACCTGAGTGCAGAATTGTCTGTTCTTAAATGAAAATGTTGACCATACAAATATTTGTGAAAATGTTTTATGCACTCTAGTACAGCCAGAAGCTCTCGCCGAGTTACGCAGTAATTTCTCTCAGGCTTTGAAAGTATTCGACTGTAATAGCCTACGACTTTCTCTACACCGTTGACCACTTGGGACAGCACACCTCCAATTCCAAATCCGCTCGCATCAGTATCTAGCACAAATTTTTCACCCGCGATTGGATAAGCCAAAATTGGTGCTGAGCACAATAATTCTTTCAACTTCTGGAATGCCCGTTCCTGTGCTTCACCCCAGTCATATGCCTGCGCCTTTTTGGTCAATTCATGCAGACTTGCAGCAATATTTGAAAAATTCGGTACAAAACGCCTGTAGTATGTACATAAACCTAGAAAACTGCGTAGCTCATGTAGATTTTTAGGGCGAGGCCAATCCATAACTGCTCGTATTTTTTCTTCGTCTGTTGAAATGCCATCAGATGTTACACGATGCCCTAGGTATTTTACTTCTTTCTGGAACAGTGAACATTTCTTGACACTTAACTTGAGTCCGGCTGTAGATACACGTTTTAACACCTCTTCGAGGTTTTTCAGGTGTTCATCAAATGTTTTTCCCATGACAATTATGTCATCAAGGTACACCAAACATGTCTTTCGGTGGAGACCTTTCAACACCTGTTCCATCAAACGCTCGAAAGTAGCCGGAGCATTACAGAGTCCAAATAGCATTACATTAAACTGCCATAAGCCATCACTTGCACTAAAAGCAGTTTTCTCTTTATCCTTGTCTGCAATTTCTACTTGCCAATAGCCGCTCTGCAGATCTAAAGTAGAAAACCATTCAGTTCCGGCTAACGTGTCCAGGGTGTCATCAATCCTAGGCAATGGATAACTGTCCTTTTTAGTGACGTCATTTAGTTTCCTGTAGTCTACGCAGAACCTAGTACTTCCATCTTTCTTCTTTACCAAAACCACAGGTGAGCTCCAGGGACTTGATGATGGTTTTATTATGCCGTCCTGTTCCATTTCATTAACCAGGTCTCTAACTTCATTACGTTTTGCTAGAGGAATGCTTCTTGGGGCCTGTTTTATTGGCTTAGCGTCGCCGGTGTTAATTTCGTGTTTCACTATTGACGTCCTGCCCTGGTTTTTACCTTTCGAAGCAAAAATAAAGGCATATTTCTTTAGTAATTGCTTAGCCTTATTTCTCTCGGGCGGCCTCAGTTTTTCGGTCCATTTCCGCACATGTTCCTCTAGTAATTCCTGGTCCTTGGTACCCTTTTTAGCTGCGTCTGGATGTTCCTCGCAACTTATTATTGCCTCTGTTGAAGCACATTGTCCAATTTTAAAGTTCTGCGTAAGGACCTTTTCGCTGTTGGATAAATTTAAAACTCTTACAGGAACTAGGCTGTTGCTGGTTTTAACGAGGGCATTCGCTGTTACTATATCACCTGTTACTGCTGCTGGCTCTACCACCCATAAACTATTGTTGTCCTCACAATCTCCCTCCATTCGCGCCCACACTATTGTTTCTGACTTTGGTGGCAATTTTTCACGTGTAAAGGCGTGTAACTGTCTTACATGAGCCTTGTTTTCGTATCCAATATCAAGGGGAATTTCAACATTTCGCCAAGTCATAATTTGTTGTCCCATATCCAGATGAACACCTTGGCCAATCATAAAATCTGAGCCAATAATTACTTCGTCTACAATATCAGCCACAATAAATACATGGTGAGCGCTTGTATTGCCTATACTTAATTTTACTTTAACTTTCCCATAGACGGTGGCAGGCTCATCCGTAGCTGTTCGCAGACTCACACCCCTTAGTGGTTCAATGGGCTGTTGTATTAAATCAGGCCTAATTATCGAATGTGATGCCCCAGTGTCCACAGTCAAAACCCGTTTTTGACCGTTAATATAACCACAAGCAGTAAGGTTTCTATTACTCTGTTGCATCACTGAGATGGAGATTGTGGGGCCCTTAGATGTGGGAGCTAGCTCATGCCCCGCAGTGCTAGCTCTTTTTAGTTTAACGGGGATTCTTGTGAAGACTGGTGATTACCCCGCTGGTTGTTTCTTGGCGGTGAAGCAGATCTTGAACGTTTTCTTGGTGCTTTGCAGTAACGTTGTATGTGACCAATCTTTCCGCAGTTATAGCATTTTACTTTAGATTTAGGTTGCTTCTCACTTAAAGCTTCTATAAATGCCTCTTTTAAATACTGCACAATATCTCTTTCTGCATCGCTGGTCACATCGATCTTTCGCACCTTGCCCACTTGAGGTCTTGAAATAATTCTTGCGGTTTCCTGGGCCAGGGCGAATGAAACCGTCTCTGCAAATGTTGGTTTTTGTGATGCACATACCGCAAGTTTTATATCTGCATCACGAATACCGTTAACAAAAGCCTCAGTTTTAAAATGATCCAAAAATGGATGATTCTCACCAGGGTATGTAAGCTGCATCAAGCGCTCTATCTCGAGAGCAAAATCTTGTAAGGTTTCGTTTGCCTTTTGCACTTTGCCGCGCAACTCCATTTTGTAGATTTCCTTTTTGTGTTCACCTCCATACTTACGTTGCAGTGCTACCATAATTTCATCATAATTGTTTCTGCTACTTACTGGTACACTTTCAAGCACTTCAGCCGCAGTCCCCTTTAAAGCAAGAATTAGCTCGATTGCTTTTTCCTCACTGTTCCATGCATTTCTGTTAGCAACTGTATCGAACTGGAACTTGAAAACATTTAATGGAACACTACCGTCAAAGCAAGGGGCCTTTATTCTACTAGAAACTTCTGGAATAACTCGCACTTTTGCCTCCAGATGGTGTAGTTTTTCATCAAAAACCGTAACTTGTGTTTTAACATCCGTGACTTGAGTTTTTACATCAGACAGCTTCTGATTAAATTCTATTTCCATTTCGTTTACTCTTTCGTTCATCTCACTGGAAATCTCCTGAAGTTTCTCGTTTGTTATTCTAGAATGCTCTTGAATTTCAGCTAATATGGTAACTGAATTCTCCTTTACCATTTTTTCTACATTTCTAGAAGTTTCATCTATTTTTCTAGAAGTTTCAGCTAGAATATCACTCGAATTTTCTTTGATCATCTGTACCATGCTTTTGGAATTATCGTCCATTTTTCTAGAAGTTTCAGCTAACATCGCTCTAGAATTTTCGTCAATTTTTCTAGAATTTTCTTCTGACATTTTCTTCATTTGCTCCATCATAGCGGTAAACATTGTATTTAAGTCCATACCGCTAGCAACTGTACGAGTACATACCAGAGAATGACAACAAGTACCCATAAGAATAATATACAGAGGTATTTACCCACGCTTTTCGTTATTGTGTATGCACATATTTATAACGCAAAAAGTATGGTTATTACTTATACTTATGCACGGCAATATCTTCACGCAACCATATTTAGTAAACAAAAATACATGAATGTTATGCAGATATTATTCAATAACCATGAATGTGTTTTGGGTATCTGCCATACATTTAAAATATCCATGTTAAAAAAAATACCTTCAGTATTTTTGGCACTTCTGTGTAAAAATGAAAAAAATTTGGCTGACTTCCTAAACGCATGTTGCTTTGTAGTAATACATTGCAGCGTATTCGTAAATGCAACCATGAAAATTTTTACAATGTATTTTGTTCCCTTTTGCAACACTGTTGTAGTTAATACGCAAGGAAAAGCAACAAAGGCATCCAAATAAAAGTAGATGCAAAGCGAATGCAAGACAAAATACGATGGCGACGCAGGAAGATTAGTAAGCATTTTTTTGTTATAGTTTATTTTATTTCTCTATTCAGTTTTATTTTTTCTTTTTATTACAGTAAAAAATGGACGCATAATTTTTATGTTTTCTTTTTATAATGTTTACAGCAATTTTGAGGCTGGAGTTTCCCTGTTCGCACAAATCTAAAGGCCCAACCATAATATGCATAGCCTTGCTTAACCTACTGTCAAAAATTAACAAAAAGTCTCTCAAATGTATTTAAAAAAACAAAAATAAAATCCAAAAACATTTGATTCCGTACGGAATGTGCGATCTGTTTCGCACTTTGCTTAAGCAAATGACAGTTTCATAAAATTTAACAAAAAGTTTCCTTAAGTTCAATATGGTTTGCCTCATATGATTTACATGTATTCGTACATTTGCTAAAGCCAACTTAAGCACATTATGGTTGGGCCTTAAGACATTTTCCAATAAAATATGTTCTTCCCCCATTGTTCGCTTTATTATGAATGATACAATGCATATAAATGTTCCTAAACGATTTCAGTGTTGCAAAGTATTAATATGCAACGTATTAAAAAAGTTACTACACAATGTATCACCTCGGTTAAAATACTGTATTGATACATTGTTGATTTTCGTTTAGGAAGTCAGCCTTTTTTTTAGCAAAATTGTGCTTTGATCACTTGGCAGGTATGGGACTATGTAAATATTTTTTATAATACATAAAATAAATTTGTCATCAGCATTGCCTATGTAAAACTACACATAAGCTCTATATTTTTATAAGAAATAGGACCACGAGGGGTGGAAAGGGGCAATTTCTACTCTCCGAAGCTATCTAACAGATTTTATTGAAATTTAAAACATTGATAGATCCATATTTATATGGACACATAAGCTTTGTATTTTTTAGAAAATAGGACTAGGAGGGAAGCTCGGGGGTATTTTCTGCCTCTGCAAAACCATCCAACAGATTTTAATTAAATTTAAAACATAGAAAGGGGCCTACTTATATCGACACATAAGCTATATAGTTTTTTTAAAAATAGAACTAGGAGGGAGATATGGGGTATTTTCTGCCTCCCCAAAACTTTCTTAAAAATTTTAATGAAATTAGAAATATAGATACACAGTAGCTATGTATTTTTTTTTTTTTCAAACTAAGACCACGAGGAGCAAATTACATGTACGTTTTGGATCGAATATTAAAAACATTTTGTTAAACAGCAATTTTGACACACATGCAGAATAACATGTGACCTAAAAAGTTGACAAGTCAGATGTAAAAAACATGTCGCAAACGCTATAAAAACCAATGTAAATAAATGTATTGAGTGGTTGTTTCACTCTTTCTTATTAGCACAACATACAAATCCATACTTACAAGCATACATAAAAAGCCATGTATGCCTTCTCGTGCCACTTATCTATGCTTTGCGGGTGTGACAGCGACAAGTGGATGTGTATGGTAACTGCGTTTATATTTTAACAACTACAGTGTGTAAAATAAATTATGGTAAAATTAAAAAAAAAAAAAATAATTTTATTGGCTTTACGAAACTGTCATAAAAGCATACATACATGTAGAAGATTTTATTTGAGTTTTCTTTGATACAATTCTTGCTTTAATTTGCAAAACATTATAGCAGTTCACACTGAATTAAATTATTTTTTTAATTGATTTACCTAAAATGAGGAAATTTTTAATACATATTGTTTTGAAAAAATTTTTAAAGTCAAAGTTTTAAATCAGTTTAAAAAATTAAGTATGAAAATTTAATATGTTTTAAATTTATTTCCAGACAAAACCATTTATTGTGATTAAATGTTAATAAAAATATTTGCGCTTAGTTTTTTGTGTTTGCTGTACTTTAAAATTCTCTGATCAGTACAGTTGCAAAATTTTTTTGACATCAATGTGGTAGATTCTATAGAAATTGTTGCATGCCCATGTTATACTCACACTTGTTTGTTTTACCGTTAAACATTTAGCAAAAACACAATTACACAAGCATGTGTATATCGTTAGCTAAAACGCAAAAAGTCGTAACTAACAAAAAATTAAAAATCAGCTTTTTGATTGATTTTTATGAATGCCATTAAAATACATGTCTGGACACTTCTTCGATCAAAAGTGACGCTTTTATTAACAAAAAACAAAGGGAAGTAACTACAAGTGTGTTTATTTTCTTAATGCAAAACCGCGTAATTACACATTTTTTTCTAACAAACTATGATGAAATGGGACTATTTGGTAGTTTGCTCAATTTAATTACTTTATTTTATTTTTAATTACCAGAGGTAAATGAATAAAATATACATTACAGTACACGCTCGTAAATTCGAACCTCTTTGTTTTTAGGGCGATTCGAATTTCCGAATTTCTGGACGGTATTTTTATAAAAAAATGTAGGTAAATTTGACCATAAAGATATAAAAAACTTTGTTTCTTGTTAATTTTAGTTTATTTAACATAAAAACTTTAAAAAAAACTTAACGAAATATAACAAAAAATAGCAATTCAGTTCATTTAAGTATTTATAATACAAACACAAAAAAACTGACTTTTAAACTCTAACAACAACAATAAGATCTGTAAATCATCTATTAAAATGGGATTCCCCTTTTTACTTTGTATTTGGTTAGACTAAATTGTCAAAATCTGAATATTTACAATAAAAACGAAAAAAACCGCTCGGAAATTCGAATTTTGGATTCTAATTCTAGAGCGCCAAATGTAATGAAATTACTGATTCGAATTTCTGGATATTCGAATTTCTGAAGGTTCAAATTTCTGAGCGTCTACTGTATTATATTATCACTGACAACGTTATTCGCGGCTGTGCTTCAATTATTATTTAATTTCAGTCAATTAATTAATATTTTTAATAAATTGACAATATAAAATATGTTCATATGTATATTGAAAAAAAAAATATCAGTTTTAAATGTTTACAACTTTTAGGAATCAATATACTTATATAATTTCGGTGACAGGCGTAAAATCAACAAATTTTTTGCTTGATTCTACGAATTTGGCGTGCATTTAAAAAAATATGCAGAACAATTGTTTTGGCTCTACGATATTTTTTTTTTGCATTTAAAAAACCTTTACGCATCCGCATAATTTCTTTGCACTTGTCGCTGTCACACGCACATAGTATAGGTGGGCGACACGAGATGGAATATATTGTTTTTTATGTATGCATGTTAGTATTGATTTGTATGTTGTGCTAATAAGAAAGAGTGAAACAACCACTCAATACATTTATTTACATTGGTTTTTATAGCGTTATTCTGCATGTGTGTCAAAATTGCTGTTTAACAAAATTTTTTTAATATTCGATCCAAAACGTACATGTAATTTGCTCCTCGTGGTCTTAGTTTGAAAAAAAAAAAAAAAATACATAGCTACTGTGTATCTATATTTTTAATTTCATTAAAATATTTAAGAAAGTTTTGGGGAGGCAAAAAATAGCCCATATCTCCCTCCTAGTTCTATTTTTTAAAAAACTATATAGCTTATGTGTCCATATAAGTAGGCCCCTTTCTATGTTTTAAATTTAATTAAAATCTGTTGGATGGTTTTGCAGAGGCAGAAAATACCCCCGAGCTTCCCTCCTAGTCCTATTTTCTAAAAAATACAAAGCTTATGTGTCCATATAAATATGGATCTATCTATGTTTTAAATTTCATAAAGATCTGTTAGATAGTTTCCTCGGTAAAAGTACCCTTTTCCGACGCATGTATTGGTTTGTAAATAGGTTGAGTAGTTCTCGAGTTATAAAACAGCTTAGTCAAATCTTAAAATGCTTTAAAATAATCTTGATATTTTTCTGAATAAATTTTTAAAATTGCATTTGCCATCTCTGCTCTCTCTCGCGCTCTGTATATTTACGTTATACTTACGGTAATACACATACTTATATGGGTATTGCAGATAGCTAACAGAAATTTTATTTATATCTGCATGTACATTTAAAAAGAAGAATGAATATGCAAATACACATTGGCAGCGTATACCTATACATATTCAACTTTAGCTTGTTATAGGTATTGGTATGTGTGTGTATGGTTTTGATCTTTACTCATGCATGTCCATACATGTTTTTTCACTAATATTGAAAGAGTACTTAAAATGATACTTTTGTCATTCTCTGGTACATACCTCTATGTCTTCTTTATCCTCAAATTCGTAGCTCACCATGTCCATATTGCGTCGCTCGAATTCATCTATTAGTCTCTTCTGCAGCTCTGCTTTATTACCTGCAGTTGGCAGATCCAACTTGCCCAATTCTTTCTTGAGCTGTTCTACTTTAAGCTCTTCAAATTTCATTGCTGTCTTCTTGTTATTTTTTTTTTTTTTTTTTTTTTTATTTTATAATTTTTTTTTTTTACTTTTATTAATCTATTTATTTTATTTATGCAATTTCACTTCTGACACCAATTGTTACGTTACTGCCTTTCAATAACGTTTTGGTTTATTTCCTTTATAATAAACCGTTTCGAGTTCTTTATTGCAACTTTAATAAAATAAATAAAACACAAACACTTTAAACACTGTTTACAATTAACTCAACTTTATTTAGTACAAAGTCACTCTAACAAACCGTAATTTATAGCTTTTATTTATTATCAACTATAATTTCTTCCGCGTTATACGTTATTGACAAAGTCTGAACTAAGAATGATCTTGTTCTGCTACTCGCCGCTAGTATTTATACTGCAATTTGGTTGTCTAGAACATTCGAAATGTTTTTCGAAGGTTCGAGGCTTTTTTTATTCACCACACTTTAATTTGATTTATGGTAGCACTTATGTTTACATAATTTTACCTCTTATACTGAAGAAGCTTTTTTAACGGTCATTTCTAGGGCTTTCTGCACATTGGGATTGAAGTGTACTAAATTATAACAAAAACGATGTAAACTAATAAAATTGCTTATGAATACAAGTTAACTAATAAATACAAGATAACTAATAAATTCAACTAATTCTTAACTAATAATTACAACTAATTCTTAACTAAAGTTACTTTCGTAACAGTATTATATTATAAAGGTTAGTACTAACCAATATTAACGTTATGAATAACTAGTTAGTGCTAACCAATATTTACGCTAAGACTAACTTGTAAGCGTTGACCATTATTTAGGTTATCATTGACTAATTAAAAGCAGCAGAGTAAGCAGTACAGATATATGTTCAGTAGTCGAGTGGAATTCATTAGTTAGAAAGAGATATAAAATCACATGTACACAAGAGTTTCGGTTAGTTTTTTCATTTTGCTCTTAATAAACTAATTGAAACTTTAACCAATATATCGGTAAACACTACCGGTCATATAACTAGTAAAATGACAGGTAGTCTTCTTGTAGGGTACCTTTAAATATACTGATTGGCACAGACTCGCTTTTCAAAAGGACAGGCCTATTGAATCGGTCCATAATTTCACATAAGCGCTACAAAAACTTCTTTTAGGAATAGAGGTTAATGGGGACAAGCCATCTTTTAATATTAAGATTAAATTTGGCCCAAAACAATTTAATTGCCAATCAGGGCTGTGGAGTCGGATTCGGAGTTGAAGGGCTGGAATTTTGGTTTTTTTACCGGAGTCGGAGTCGGAGTCGAAGTGCCCACAAAAGCTTGCGACTCTGACTCCAGATTTTTTCGGCATAAAAAAAATATTCGAATACTAGTTTCCAAAACAAAAATTCATTGAAAAAGGCGTTGCAATATTTAAAATATGGATTTGAAAGTTTAATAGAATCTTTTTCTTGCTACATTTACCAATTTTAAATGATGGTATTGATATAAAATTTGGCGACGATATAATTGACCATACAACCTAAGAAAGATACATCCTGAAATTCCTTTAAGATGAAAATAATATTTTATATACTGTCAGCGTCAAAATAAAGTTTACAACTGGTTTTCCAATATAAAAAGTGTTATTTTAGTAAAAAAGAATTCAAATTTTTAGAAGTTTTTTATCATTTACAAAACTTTGGACAATGTTATTACAAATTAAAATTAAAAATTTGAAATACTTCAAAAACAACAAAACCAGTACAATAAAAAAAACCATTTACTCCGTTTTTAAGGCGTCAAAAAAAAGTGTACAGTTTTAAAATACTAAGAAAAGTGAAGTGGCTAATACTTTGTTTGAATTCTTTTTGCTTTTAGGACGGCTTCTAGTTTATATGGCATCGATTCCACCCATTTTAAAGTTAGCGCAGTAGACAATTTTGGCTACTCTTCCTGCAGAATTTTCTTCAGAGAGTGCTTGCTAGTTATGGTTTTTTTATTTTTTCTGTCCAAATGCTCCCAGATGTTTAGTTGAGTTGATATTGAGCGACTATTGGGCTGATTCATCTGTTTAAGGACATATTACAAAAGCCAACACTATCACTCTTCACTATAGATACTGTATTTTTTCCGTTGAATTTCTTATTTCTACCTTTTATCACGTTTTTTTTTTGTCCAACTTGCTTTCGTCAATTTTTGGAGCAACGTATTTTTCACAGATGACAGCAAGCTTGAAGTCTGATCAAATTTGACAAAGTAGAAATTATACTTTTTTTACAACTTACAACACTTCTTACATTGGAAAACTAGCTGTACACTTTATTTTGACGCTCACAGTATATTATATATAGATGTGGATATCAAGATAATATTCGGTACAAAGAACTCTTATGTAAATTTATCCCAGAGACAAAAGGAGTATATTATATTTTCTAATTTTTTGTACATACTTCACTAAAAATATAAACTAAATAACAACTTTACTGTTGATTTTACTGTTTAAAGCTATGTTCACATTATGTGTATGTGTCATTGTCATTCACATGTTAAATTTGTACATATCGTCTTTACCCCTTCAAACAATATCATGTGTTATTCCTCTGTGTACAGTACATATGATATTTTTGATTTAGAACGAGTTCTATTTTCAAGTGACAAAGCATCTGACATCAGCTGTTTATTTTTTTTTTTTAACAAAATTGTTTTTGGCGGCAAAAATTAATTAAAATTTTAATAAATATAAATTATAATAGTAAATAAATAATAAAACAGATAAAAAATACACAAATTTATTATTAAAAATGTTTTTTTGATAGGTTATGTCAGATGTACATTACATACCAACATGATACATTATAAACCTTATGTAAAAGTCAAATTTTGACATACACATGAAATCACATGTGGATAGAAAAGTGACATTCCACATGACAAATATAAAAAACATAATGTGAACATGAAAATAATATATGTTTTTCTTCTCGCTCTGTTGTTTTTGTTGTTTCTACACAAAACAAGCGAATCGTTTTTTACCTACTTGTGTGGTGTTGTTGTAGTGTCTATACAACAAACTTTGTTAAATACAAGTGTATGCACGCATTAAGAATGAAATGCTGAGAGATGAGACTAATAAGTCTTATGTAATCTCAGAGTGACACTACCAACGAAAAATTCAATAATTTTTGCTTGGTTTACAAATTTTGTACCTATTTTAAGAATTTCCGGGATTGATTTTCGGAAGTACTTAAAGTAAGTATAAAAAACTTTATTTAAGCCAAGTGTTTTTGTTTCTGTGTAGGTCCCAAAAAGGGAATACCTCTAAAATTTTTATTGTAATTATTGTGATATAGGGTAGACATTAAGTGGTCGGACTTGAGCAACTTTATCTGTTATATGTGTTGGTTTCAAATTGCATAGAATGGTTAAGCTCGTAGACAAGTATGTATTTATATTTCTTTATATCGTCTGTTAGTTATAACTCACTTGGAACCAGTTCGAAAGTCTTGAAATACAACTTAAATTAAAATTGTGGATCTAAATTTACGACTTTCATTTTAGAAAATGAAGGCCAACTATTTGGATCATCCTTTTCTAAATCCTTGTGTGCTGATATGTTAACAGGCATACACAGTATTCACAAGTTTTATACTTGTTACATTTTTGTAGGATTTATAAAACATATATGTATGTATGTACACTAGCACTTTGTGTTATACATATATTCCCATACATATGCTTGTTAATATAATTTTATATAAAAAAAAAATATTATTCATATCCAGGCGTGTACATGTAAATATATGTGTAAATATGTTTCTATTAAAGTGAGTCTCTCCGTCTATGTATTCAAACGTAAATGAAATACATATTTTGTTGCTACTATAGTTGTTTTTTTCTTGCCATTGTTGTAGTTGTTGTTGTTGCGACTAGAATAAACTATGAGCTACTTGTAATGTTTAACATATTTATTTTTTATAGTTCTTTGTTTCTTTCTGTACTCTACTTAATAAATTGTATAGTTTTGGTTACACAATTGCAAACAGCAAAAATATCAACAACAACAACACCAACAACAACAAGGGCACCAACTGGAATTGAAAAATGTAAAACAAATTAAACGACTACAGCAACAAAAAGTTTAAGTGAATTATGACCAAAGTAATAAAAACTTTTTTTTTAATGGAAATAAATTCACACATACTCCAACACAAAATTTTACAAAAAAAAAAAAAAAATATGAAAAAAATTTTTAAATAAACACTAAAAAAAATTATACATCTTGTAATAATAGAGATAATAAATTTTTCCACAAGCTATTAGTAGTATTTCGGGTAAAATACAAAATATTTTACTCCAAAATGGGTTTCTGTTATTTATGAGTTTTTAAAAATTCATTAAAAACATTATAAGGTTTTAGACAATTTAAAATATTTTAAGACTGTCTAAAACCGATGCTTTTAGAATACATATTTCAAAAATAATTTGAACAACTTATTGAAATGGAAGCTTGATACGCCAATTATTTTGTGAACTATGTATTTGAAATAAGACGTCACTTATTTTAACCCTTTAAACAACAAGTACTTATTGCAAAAACGATGGCATATACTGCTTTTGTAAATTTGTCGACAGCATATTGAAATATTCATCAGAGACAAATATTTGGAACCTAATGAAATTTCAAAGCGAAAGAACGGTGTCCATGGAAAGCAAGAACACATTTTAATGCACAGATTGACAGTCCATTCACATTCACATACAGGATACACTAATGGGTACCCAGTAGCGTGGTCAATTATTCGCCTTTCTGCTTTGTTCGAATAGTTAAAATAATTGTTTTTGTTCGTTCGATCAAACGATTAAATCTGTAAAATTATTCGATTAATCGATGAGAATAACGAATAAAAACATTATTTAAAAAAAATACATATTCCATTAATTTACAAATATGGAAAATCTTCTATTTTCTTCTTTATTGTTTCTTAAATCCACTTATCGTTGTACTACATAAAGGAATCGTAAAATCAATTATTCTTTAATAATCCGATACAACTTTGGATTTTCGAAAGGCGTTTGCAGACTTTCCCATCTCCAGCCAAACTTCTGCGTAGAATTTCTGGTATAGAACAGCCGCTGTCCCTCTTTATGTATTTTTCCATTGGAACAAGTTCGACATTATTTGATGTCGTTGGATTATCCGCTACTACGTCGTTTTCAATGGCAATATTCTGACACTTATACTGTGTTTACACTTGGGTTCTTTAAGCAACTCGAACGTAATAAAGCTCTTATCACGTTAAAATCGAGATGATAAACCATATATTGAAGTGATTTGTTAATCACTTAAAATTTACATGATTACAACTAAATCAGTTCATTAATCACATCGAATCCTCTGAACATACCTCAAACGGAGTATAATAAAGAATCTGTCACCATGAACGTACCCCTCACATGTACAACCAACTACACTGAAAGAATATTCTTCAGAATACCAATGAATTTTGACATTAAACCCATGAAAAATTGCATTAAAAAGGAACCTATGAAGCGCTTCGTTGGATCAATGAAACCTGTTTCATTAAAATGTTTTAATGAAACATAACATTAGATCTATGAATGTTATTCATTGGATGAATACTTTCAGAAAAGCAAAAAAAAAATTTTTTTTAATATTTTTTTTTAAACAAGTTGTTCTTATTCAACTTTTTTTTTTAACCAGAGTCACTGGCGGGAATCGTTCACGCAACCTCGGCGCTGATAGCTTTTTTTATTTTATTTTTTTTTAACTTTTTTTGAATTTTTTTTTTTTATAATCAAAGTTGTTCTTTTTCAACTTTTTTTTTTTTTTAACCAGAGTCGCTGGCGGGAATCGATATCGCAACCTCGGCGCTGATAGACTAACTCACTACCAGCTAGCCTACTGGGGTAGTGTAGTTTTTGAATAAAAAAAATATGTTTTTTGCCACTACTCAATTAAGAGCGTAAATATGAGATTAAATTGCCCATAACAACAAAAACAACGTTGATTTTTTTTGCTAACGCATAATAAAAAAAGACCTCATAAAGAGAGAACAAAGAAAACTAAAAACATACCAATTTATGGATTGAAAGTTTTTGTTTCATTACTATAATGACATTTTCATTGTCATAATGAAAATTTTAATTTATGAAGGCATGGTTTTTCGAAATATTTTTATACTTTTAATTATTGAGACTATAGAGTTATTTGAATGTTAAAAATAATTTTTTTTTTCTATTATTGAAATATGTTGCTTTTATAAAAAAATTTTTGATTTCATAAATTTAATGGCATATTACATTAGATGTATGAAATAATTAAATCTTACATTTTTTGATTAACAATTAAACATATTTTTAAGGAAACTATAACTTTGTATTAATTAATGAATATAGTTATGTTTGTATATGGGCATTTCCGCCAAATGGTCCACCGTGACCGAAAATTTAAAAGTTATTAAAATCTGATTATTTTACGAAATTGTTATGAAGAAATATTTAGATTTTACTAATTTTATAAATTTAACCATAAATTTGTTCACTTAGATGAACAATCAGACTGCAAAGTTGTGCAAACGTACTTTCTTATTTGTGAGTATGTTTTATTGTATATTTTCTTTAATATTATCTTCCTTAAAAGAGGTGATATTTGATGAAAATTATTCCAAAAAAAATTTCTTACATGGTCTGTAATCTAAGGAAGAGTTCGAAGAGAAATATGTTATTCGAATTAACGGTAAATTTTTATTTTGTATTAATCATTACTCAGTTAAATTATTGTGGAAAAAATTTCACGTTCGAATTGTCACGTATCGAACCAGATTTTAGCTTAAACAAAAAATAGTACAGACGATTTTGGAACCAAACCAAAGACATTTTAATGTTACATTGCTATGTAAAATTCTGAAAGTAGTTTGACTAAAAATTTGTGCCAGGTTTCGCTGAACTACAACTTTTAATACATGGCCACAAAAACTACTTCTATTTTTTTCACGTTCGAACCGCTACTTCTTTTGCCATTATCTTTGACCTAGAATCGCGCCCCCCATAAACTTTAGCATAGATAATAGTGCTTTCTTAGTGCTATAATTTAAGGGTTAAAAGAACGTAAAAATATTTGTTGTTTAAAATGTTGTTGCATTTTTGATGCGTACGACTGTCACGTTCAACACTTTGGAATTACCCATATTGTTTTTTATGTTCCCAATTAAAATTTTTTGTTTAACTTGGACAAACTTTAGTTAGGACAAACTTTTACGAAATCCAATGAATCGATTTTAACGAAAATACTTCATTATAACTACGAAATTCCATTTGGACAATGAGAATTTCCATTTAACCAGTGAATTTTTTTTTTATGAAAATTATTCATTAAATATATGAAGCATTTTTCTTTCAGTGCATGATTTCTTCTTAATGTTTTTATTTTTCCTTAAATAATTCGTTAATTTTTACATTTCCATTATAATATGTTTAAAATAATCTTCTTATAACTTTATTAAAGTATTTTTTCCATTTTTAATACATTAAAGAAATATAAATTTGTGAAATGTAATGTGAACGGCTCTGATTAACTAAATCAACATTTTGCTTAAACGCATTTAAAAACCCAAGTGTGAACATAGCATTGCGCACATGGCAAAGATATATATAATTTAAAAAATTTATATATATATATAAAATATGCATAATACCAATATTTTCTACTTTCATGATATGATTTCTATAAATCAATTCTTTATTTTTTAGCTTTTTGTTAATTTCTATGTTTTTCACCCGAAAGTGAAAATTCCCATTTTTTAAAAATGGTTAACGTTTGATTTTAAAAGAAAACAGCTGTTACAATTGTTTGTCAAAGATTTGTTTAATAAGTACATTTTTGAAATACTATGAACACTCAACACGGTTTTTGCTGACTAAACATTGCGATTAATTACAATCAGCGGTACAGCTACAATATTTTTACCTTTCCTACATTTTGTATAAAATCGCTAAAAACGTATGATTCTAAGCTTTTATTTCTTATTACTATTTTATTATTAATTTTTATTTTAAAAAAAATAATTGTTCGATTAATCGACATAATTAAATCGATTTATTCGTTATTCGAAAATCGCCATTTTAAAATTATTTGAACAAGAGTTTGTTTTTGTTTGATCGATTAATCGAATTATTCTTAATCGGTTGACAACTCTAGTACCCAGGCATAAATTCCATTAAATTTTTTACTCAATATTATAACCGATTTCTTCCAATAAGCCAATAAATTTGATTGGCTTTTATTTTTACTTCAGTTAATTTTGCCTATATGCGATTTTTCATACGATTTTGAAGTAAAAAACCGCAGCGCGGAACGGCATAAAATTAAAATCTATTTTATAAAATATCAATAAAAATAGGTAATCATTATAAAAACAAATTTCGATCTACTGAGGTTAAAATACCATTTGTTTTGATATTTATTATTGACTGCCAGCCGTCGTCAATGGCGGTGAGTGTTAAACAGCAAACCCCTCTTATAGAATTGTGTGGTTGCAATCGAAAACATGTCAGGGAAACCTGTCTGTAAAAAGCTGGTTTCGATTCCCAGTTCAGTCAAGAAAGAAAAATCTATATAATAAAAATGAAATGTTGTGTGTTGCTAATCGCATAACTTGAGAACGGCTTGACCGATTTGGACGATTTTACGCCTACTTTTTTCGATTAACCTAAAATCAGAAAACGGCTCCATTGATCATAAGTAATCAGCTACCGAGCGAAGCCGGGGCAGCCAGCTAGTTATCAATAAATATTAATAAATTTCATGTTGTAAAATTCCTTTCTTCATAAAAATAATTTAATGAAAATTAAATCTGATGAAAGTTAGCCTGATTAAAAATATTTAAATTTGGATTAAAACATATCTTAATTCTGATTACTAAAAATTTATTCATTAATTTTAACCTTTCAATTACATACTTAAAAAATAAAAAATTTTAAGAGGGGTTAGTGTTCAAACAGAATTAAGTCTTCAACTTCAGGCAAACATCCTAAAGCCCATAATTAAAACGTCGGCAGTAATTTAAAATTCTCTCTCATTTTATTGTTTTAATTTTTTATTTTATGTTATTTTGTTTTTATTTTCTGTTCACAAAGTGTATGAAATTTAACGAAAGTATGGTAGCATTGTAGGGAGTTTACGCGAGAGCATTAGAAAAAAAATTCTTAAAATAAGTAGATTTTATTTCACAATGGCTTTCTACGACAAAAATTATGTCAAATTGTATGGAAAATGTGGTCTCGACGCAATTCTGTTTGAGCACTTAATTTTAAAACAAAATATATTTAAGAAGGCTGAAAATAGAAAAAAAATTTAACTTCAAATCTACAAAATTATTTCATTAACAACATTGCTTCAAAAGTAGTAATTATTACAAACATATTTATAGTCTTTTTTATCTACTACCATACATACATATGTTCATATTTAAGTACATACAAATGTTTTATGTATGTAGATTTGCAATCTGATGGTGTTAGAAAAATGTTTTTTTTTTAGACCCATTACTACAGTGCAAAAAAACAACAGAATAAAAGAAGCAAGACATTAATTAAGGTTCGGCAATTCCAACCATATGATATCCTACACCGCTGACAGCTCCTTATTACGGAGATATTTGCAATTATGGACCTACACGCAAGAAAAAGAATAATTTTTTAATATGATCGATCCCCTCAAACAAAACTATTTTTAACGAAAATCATTGTCATCGGCAACCATATTATGGTAGTGTCTAAGCAAGTTAAGGTTAATAATAACAAAAATATGATGAAAACATATTCAGCCCAATCATGAATAAAAATTCCCCGGGAGTTTTTTCCCTTTTCCTACTTTTACAATTGAATTAACATAGGAAAAATTGAGAGAAGGAAGAAAACTCCCGGGGAATTTTTATTAATAATTGGGATGATTATTTTCATAATTAACCATTACCATAATGTTTAGAGGCAACCATAATACGGCTGTTTCTTTTGATGAAGGACTAATTGAGTCATAATATGGTTGCCGTTGACAATAATATGGTTAAATTAAACATAATATGTTGAAAATTTTTTCATTAAAAAAAGTTTTGTTGGAGGTGACCATATTGAAAAAATATTTTCTTCTGCGTCTACTCGCATTCAATTTTGTTATGACGTTAGATTTTAAAAATTAAAACTATTTGTGGGGAGTATTATCTAAATACAAAAATGTTCATAATATTATTTTGTTGTAATATGATATTGGGGGGAGTATTAGACCTATTGTAATTTCTGTATCTACCGTCAAAAATTTTGCTTTGCTGATATTCTAGTAGCAATTAAACTTCTTCAGGCTGAATTAAATTAAAATACTGACCAGATCAAAATGCACGCACGCAGAGAAAAAAAAGTTTAAATATGGTCACATCCAACAAAACTATTTTTTAAAAAAAATTTAAATATAATGTGATTAATTTAACCATATTTTTGTCATCGATGGAAAAATCATAGACAATTCTCATCGTTTTTTTTTTAAGATTTCGTTCTTAGGACAATTTAAGCTTATGTATTAAGTTATATTTATTTACCTTTATAGTCCTGACCGTGTGTCCCGGTAGGCGTAAGCGGGTTCGATTCCCTTCAGAGACTCTGGACTCTTTCCGACAGACAAGCTTAGAGCTTCGCGGGACAAGCTTAGAGAAGTTAAAAAAAAAAATAAATAATAATAAAAATAAAAAATACATATAGACACACAGCCCGCAAACCGAATGGGGGAACGGTAATGTTCAATCGGCTCATAAAGCAATTGACTAATATTTTAGTGCGTTACAAACTTTAGCTTAGTTACCTAATAAATCACATAATACCCTCCACACCTTTTTTAGTGTAGGGTATACGTAATAAGAACATGTAGTAGATACACCCCTAAACACAAACAGGAAAGTTAAATATGTTCTTGTACAACAACTTGATTGTGCTTTCATACATACTCTTATAGATGTATGCCTTTGTGTGTGCAGTTGTGTACGATGCGAGCTTAATTCAAGCACATACTTAGAAACATTTTACGTACTTTTTACTTACAAACGAACATTTTAAGTAAATCGCATTTTTATTAAGCATTACAATTTAGGCCTCGTTGACTTTATATTATTTTCATTTTGCTGCTGTGTTGTTTCTTTGTTGATGTAGTTGTTTTGTTCCAATTTTTGTTAAGGTTTTATTTTTATTTTTTTTTTGTAAAGGGGGTAATTCCTTTAGGATTAGCTCTGAATAGAAAAGTGTCCTTGTATTTATTTCAGTAACTATAAACTTTTTTATTTTCGACAGCAATTGTATTTTACATTTAGCTAAATACACTTAAGTTTGTGTGTGTGTGTGTGATTGCACAAAAGTGTTTATTTGTATAATTTGGTATTTTTCGCAAACCCTTCAATATTTGTTAAAGTTTCGTTTAGAGGCAAAATAGTCTTAAGTAAAACAAAAAAAAAAATCTACATAAATAATACAGTTTTTTCAACTTCTTTTATAATATGACCATCTCATCAGAGTTTCGAAAGCATAAAATCTCTGTTTGTAAGTTGAAATTTGATAAATTCAATAGAATTTGTTTACGTTTTGTGAATAAGGCCGTAAGTGCTTAAGGCTAGTTTACACGGTAGTACATTGTATTACGACATGATGTTTAATGAGAAAAATCATATCATGTAAAAGCAAAATGTATTGAGTAAGAGAGAATACGAATACAAAATCTGACAAGCGGTCGGTAAATGTTTTTTTTCTAAACCATTTTAGAAACTTATGTATTCTCAAAACACCAGAGGTGTATTTTAAGAAAGTTATTGAAGGTGGTAGCATTTTTATACAATTACAAAAACAACTTAAATCAACTCAGGAAATGTTCATGTTGTTTTTGTAAAAATTTTAAACTGCAACCATCTGCTTTTTGGTTAGATTTTTATTTTTTTTTTTTTTAGCACGGAGAGAATTTCATATTATTTTGATTCTAAAAAGTCGTAATACCTTGTATTACCGTGTAAACTAGCCTTTAAGGCTAGATTACACCATTATACTTTGTATTAATTCATGTCAAAAACTCAAGTAATATGACAAAGTGTGATAGTGTGAATGCAATGTGTCACGAAAATGACAAGTATTATGAAAAAAGTTTGACATCCCATACGACTTCATCGTTTCTTGAAAAATTTCTAAACAATAATACTTTTCATTGGATCAGAGTTGCATTTTATTTCATATGTGAGTGTTTATACTTTGTGTGATGGTGTGAACACAAACTGTCGTGTTAAATAAGATTTTTTGACAGTCGCAACAAAACTCATTAGATTTCTATCTCACAAAGTATTATGGAATACGTAAGGCTTGTGAGATAGTGTAATCTAGCCTTTAAGTGTGATATTTATGTTTATAATATACGAAAAAAAATTCGTAAATAGAACTTTTGCATATTTATTAAACCTTAGTTGGAGGTGATCTAGTCAACTAGTGCAAATTATTTGTAATTATATTTGTAACATTTAATAAATAAAAATTGAGGTCTACTTTTTTATACCCAGGATTGTTTCAACAACAACTTTAAACCTTCCTAGCATGCTGTATCTAAAGGCTTTATGACACTACATTTTTAATACATTGTTCAAGTTTTGGTAAACAGTGCCAAATATAATGTATTGGAAAAGTAACCAGGTGCAAAGAGTTCAGCTGTATTGAGATAAATAGCAAACTGTCAAAAAAATTTTAAAAATTATCGATAAAAAATTAAGTTATGTCAAAAGAATTGTAAAATTAATCAACTTAAAAATGACATTTCAGGCTTGAATTATTAAAAGAGTTGCTGAGCTGAATCAGCGGTTTATAGGCAAATTCAGCGATTAACCGCTTTTTGTTTGTTTTGTTTTTATGTTTCTCATAAACAAAAAGTTGACAACATTGAATGAAATAAACAAAATCATAACAAAAGAATAACTGAAAAAAAACTTTAGTTTACAATTTTTATAGTTTGCTCTTTCCAACATTTACTGCTTCTCTTTCTATCAATTCTATATCACGTTAATGAATTAATAAATGTAGTGTCATAAGGGCTTAAGCCCATCAAATATAAGGCCGACTGCTAAAACAACTTAAGCTCATGTAAAATTAAAAAGCATTGTATTGAAATGTAGGAATTCTTATTCTGTTTTAGCCTTAAATTTTTTTTTATTTCTTTGCAGGCTTTATGTTAGAGAACATTAGTTTAAGTTTGTGGAAAATTATTTTATGACAAAAGTCTTAAAAAAGTTATTAAATTACGAATTTTAACCCTGTTTCGTCGCATAAAGTTTAAATTTTTCGAATTTTTTGTCTCCGGGGATAGTTTGAGTATCAAACTAATTAAACTTTAAAATCTTGCAGTCTAAATGGGGTTGACAAAAAATTACCAAAAGTTACATTTTTTACCCATTTTAACCCACGGACAGGCCAGGCCAGGCCAGGCCGTCTTTAATAATGTAATTTTTTTGTTGTAGAAATTCATTAAAACAAAATATTTAATTTAGAATCGCAAAATTACTCTAAAAATCAATGTGTTTCCAAAAAATATCAAAAGTACGGTGTTTAACCCGGTCTTGCACCACAAATTTAAAATGTTTTAAATCAATTATTCTAGTGAATATAACATAACATAAAAATAAATAAAATTTTTAAATTTTTAAGTTTAAGCTTAATTTATTTTTAATTTGGGTATTTACAAGAAGTAGTAAATATATTCTTCATATTAAATTGAATTGAATATTGAAATTTTTCATTTATAATTTTAGTAATGCCAAATCTGTTCACATGTGATACTCTAGGGGAAAGAGAACACAGTACTAAACTGGTAGGGACCGGTTCTAGTACTATAACTTTATATGAAGGGGACTTGACAATTTAACATTGGCACCTTTTTGAGACTTTGTAACGGGATTTATTCAATTGCGATTTGAATAATGTCTGTCGCAGATATTGTCCCGAGTGAACCATGTTAATTTTGAGGCATAACCGTCATCTCCTTAAGTGTCATGGTCAAATAAGGAACCGTTACGATTTTATAGCAAAAACAATTTTATCGTAAGCGACAACTTTCAATACAAAATTTTCATGAAATAAAATAAAAAAAACTTCTCCTGTAAAATTTAGTTTTGAATCGATATAATAGATATTTTTTATGAAGGGGATATAAATTAATAGAACCGGCGAAAATCCGATACTACCCGTCACCGGTGTGTCAGTTACCTTTCCTCTGGAGTAACAATACTCTAAACACATTGTCACCTGTTAAGTGATATATCTTATTTTCACATATCACAATTCGTTCCTTTTTATTTTGATATTGTGTTCACAGGTCACGGGATAATTGCTTTAACAACAATTGAAACAAATTTCCCGCAGGGAAATTCTTGATTTATTAATCTATTGTTACCCTTCTTTTAATATATTTTTTTTAGGTTTGGAATTGGCTAACAAGTTTTTTTTTAATGTTAGGACTAGTTTAATTTTTCACAAGTCCCCATTTATAAGGTTAGGTTATGTCGAAAGGAGAATGAAGCATCAAGATGCAACCTCATATCCGTACGGTGTACGATATACACCTTGGCCAATACCGGGCCTGTTGTGCGCTCTTAAGAAACATGTAAATTTAAGGGAGTGCTACCACTACCTATAGGGAGGGGGTAACGTCCGTTAAGAAACTCCGTTTCCCGGACGTAATTCCTTAAAGTTTTCCAGCCAACGTTCCTCAGGGATCCTAAGTCTAAGATGCCATCGCTCTCGAGGTGTTTAGATCTTATTTCGACGAAGGCCTGACAGTGGCAGAGAAAGTGTTCCAGCGTCAGAATACGTACCAACATACTAATTCCGAACTTGCTCTCATTGAGGAGCCTTCTTGGTCTCCTCTCGTCTAGGTTACCCCACAAAATCTTCGTGGTCCTACTTACAGTCCCGCTATTCCATCTGGCCATGTGGGTTTTCCTAGCCAACACCTTCATTTCCGCTTTCGGAACTGCTTCGAGTTCTCTTACCTCGATAGCGAGTATATTGGCCCTTTTATTTCCGATTATCCCCGAATGGCCCGGTACTCATATGATACAGATCCCAATAACTGAGGAAAATTCGGTAATGGCTCTCCAAGAAGGTCCGGGACTTAATCAATCCATCTCACACATTCCGTAATAGCACGGACTTCCGAATGGAAGCCTGTGTTGTGTTCCGGAAGACGATAGGATATATCGGTATCCGGGTTTTCAATTAAAATCCCCATGCCCATTTTATTTCCCAACAACAGATCCCCTAAGGTTCCACTCGGCCATGAATCCCTATCAAGGATCATAGACTCGCAGTTTCCGTTTCTGGTGGTTCCCTATCTTTAAGTTCTTAGTTCGAAGCGTCATGTTAAAAATGACTTCAAAATACAAAATACAACAAAAACGATTTGGACCAATCCAACAACTTTTCATAAGGCTTAATTAGACATAACATAATCATAACCAAACTTATGGGTACGATGACCATCCGTTCTGTATTACACAAAACTGTTCTGTATTTAAGGGCTTCGTTCTGTGTGAACTATTTCCTCATACAGAAAAACCACTATTTGTTCGGTTTTTATTTAAATGTTCTTGAATTTGTACTGTTTTTATAAAATTATTAAAAAAAAATCTCCCCAATGTATCTAAATTTTCTCATTACTAAAAACTTGCACTTTTTTTTTGGAAAAATCTAAAGGAATAACAACTTTAAATAGTGTAAAAAATATTACTTTTTGCCTACTTTATTCTAAAGAGAACTTCAGGCTCCTAAGCACGCTTTTCGACACCAACAAAATAAAAATAATAAATTTCAAAATTAAAGAATAATAAACTCCGATTTTTAGTTTCTAAGAAAGTTTTCAACATGATTTCGAAATAATACCTATTGAACCTTATTTAAATTAATTGAAGACCAACATGCGCATGTGGCTCTTCACATTCCGTGTACTCAAGGCTTTAGATCTGTATTTCTTATTATCAAAATAAAATCATTTTATTCATAGAGACGGTTGTCAAGGATTTAGCATTCTAACTTCGTTCCAAGTAAAACTAATTCATTCCTTTAAATTTTTAATTAAATGTTAGTATACGTATTTGTAGCTGGTAACTACTTGAATTTTCATGTTACTTTAAACGAAAGATGTTTTTAACGGATTGTTGCCTTCCAAACAAACAGCTTCTTTGATTAGTATCTAAAGTTATTTTAGTTGTAGTAACAGTAGCTTTGTCAATTGTTTAACCATCTTTTATCGGATTTCACCAGCATACAAATTAGATTTTCTTTATTTCCCAACTTTCCTTAGTAATATCCTAGATTTTTATCTTATTATGATTACGTTGCCTACTTGGTTTTTTGTTTTCAAAAAAATTGGAAATCTATGTGACCATTTTATTGTTAATTTATGTTTTTTTTTTTTAACAACCCCAAAAACGTTTTTGTTGTGTAGATTTTTCCGCCTGCCTGCAGCTTTACCATCCACCCACACGCCCTTGAAATTTCTGTTTTAAGTTCATGATTTAAATACTTAACAGTTGGTTATGTCCAATGGGTTTGTAAAAAAGTGAGCGAATGGAACTAATTGAAATGCTCAATATAATTTCTGTATCTAAAAATTTGTTACTTTAATTTATTAATCCATTAAGCCACCGTCACTGGTCGAGTAATTGACGAGGGTTTTATTTTCTACTGATGTAAAATGTCAATTAAATTTAATTAAAATTTATAATACGAACATTTTCAGAGACAACACCAGACATAAAAAAATTTTTTAAACAAACAAAAAATTTTTTTCGAAAAATTGATTAAAAAGCTGTGGAAGCTGTGGCCATACACCTGTATGGCCAAAATGTAAAACTTTGACCCCATCTAACTCAGAAACTTTTTGACTGATTTTGTTGACAATTTTGTGTCTAAACTACTATCTAATAGGACTAACCTTGGTGCAAATTTCATCCAAATCGGAAGACATCGATTTAAAAATAGGGTCACTTGACATGAAATCCCCCATATGTATATTGTTTGAAGGTTTCCTTTCACTATCACACAAGTCTTACGTATTTTGTGAAAATACAACGCTGTCATGATACTTGATACTGGTCAAAATATTTAAGAGTTGTACATTAGTGTGAAGCGGCCTTAAGTGTGTAAAAGTGATATTTGTTATAACCAGGACGAGTTTATCAAACTACATATGAGCTTAGAAAATAAATTTTAACTTATTTTGAAATATTTTTTAAAATATGTATGTCTTGTTTTTGTAAAAGTGCATATTTTGAAATTAAGCAGTAAAACTCGTAAAAAAATGATATTGGTGTCTTTGTTGAAATATGCATGTGTAATAGACCGGGTCGACCTCCCCGTTTAATGGTTAAGATTTTATTATATACCAAATAGTGAGTTTATTGATCATGAGAAAATGTTTCTTTATTTAAGAAAATTTTAGTAAATACAAACAAAATTTGTTAAAAGCATGAAATTATTTTTGGATTCTGGATTTTCTTGTTTTAAGAAACTTCTTTCTGTCTATCCGGTAATTGTGGCTGTAACCAATGCTGCCAATTTAGCCATTTAGTGGCTAATTTTTTGCGCCATTTGTCTCTTAAAATAATAACTTATTTTTTTTCTCAAAGTAAAATAAAAATGTTTAACAATTAAAACGCTTTAACTTAAATAACCACTTTTACAAATGTTGAAAATCGCTATAATCTATGATAATGCAACATCTTTCAAATAAAGGAACAGTATTCCAATACTCAGTTTATAAGATGGATCAATACAAACAACACCGTTTCTTTCTCTATTGAAATGCAGGCGGCAAAAAAAAAACTTTTAGAAATTTTTAGAATTAAATATAAAATTGCACTTGCATGGTCTAAAGCTGAAGTAAAGAGGGTATTTAGCCAAATAAACACGGCTTCGCTCGGAAGCTATTTATAAATGAGAAGTTAAAAGGAGGCATTATTTACAATTTAGTTTTGCGAGTTTCTCCTTAATTTTGGTCATACTTAGAAAAATGAAAATTGAATAGGAGGCAATATATGGCTGACTTCCAAAACGTACTAATACAAAGTTCGTACACAATTTTACTACTGTATTTCAACCATGTACACGTACAAAGTACCGAAACAATGCAACTATGTGTTTTGTTTATTAACACGTTTTGAAATGTAAGTGATGCAATGCATAATACTTTTAAAATCAATCTGTATTGCTTGCAAATAAAATGTTAAATGTCACAAAGCATCAACTTTAAAACCGATGCTCTGATTGCTTTTTTGATGCGTTACTAATACTTAGCAGTGACGTTTTGGAAGGGTTTGCATTGTATATATATTGTACTGCGGCGTTATGAAACATTATACTTTGTTCTAATACAAAGCAATTGACGTTTTGGAAGTCAGCCTATTTAACAATAATTTTTTTTCTTTACACACAATCCACTAAAAATTCCGAATCAAATAATCAAAAAGCTCGGTTGAATAAATATTGTAATGATTATGATTTACCTTCAAAATATTTAAAACTTATAGGCAAAATTAGTTCCTCTGAGATGAAAAATAACGACATCGAATTTATCGATGATTAAATTTTTTAAATGATAAAATATTTACGTTTATTCTTATGTAATAAATTGATCTTAATTTTCAATTTCGTTGTAAAAAATTTTTAATAAATTATTATTGTTTTGTTGTTGAACTTTAATATTTTTTATTTAAAAAACTTTTTGTTCAATTTTTAGCCATTTGCTTCCGTAAATTTAGTTATTTTTGGTCATAAAGTTTTGGCATCACTGCCAAAATTATGAATAAAACTTCACTGGGAGTTTTTTCCCATCTCCCATTTTAACAATTCAATTAACATGGGAAAAATAGGAGAAGAGAAAAAACTCCCGGGGAATTTTTATTCATTATTGGGCTGATAATGACAGTCTAGCTCACTACCACTTATATAATCCCATTTCTAAATTGAAACGTGTACCAAATATTTTAATGAAATCCATCAAATATTTCAACCGCCATGACGATTAAAAACGCGCAATATTTATTTTCTCATTAACAAAACAATGATAAGCAAGAATATATTTTTTTTTTTTGATTTTGGTAGCTCTCTTTAAAACATGTAATAAATTAATTCCTAAAACATTTTAATTTATTTCATTGTAAACGCCTTAAACATCAATAAAGTGAACAATATATATGGTCCTCTTATATACCCATGCATAGGTTTGTGTAAATGTGTATTTTTGTATACAAAAAATCTGATTTCAAACATTTCACTAGGTCATGTTAAAATATTAACTTGCATATTTATTTTTTTTTGGTAAAAAAATTGTTTAGTTAATATCATTACAGTAGTGGCTGCCTTTTTTAATTTTATTAAAATAAATTTTAGACCATCCCACCCAATCTTGTTATTTATAATTGAAGATATACTCAACCTAATTCCATCTGCAACATCATCGTCGTCATTTGCAGCAGCAACAATGTATCACCATCATTAACGTCGTTACGAAGTGTTATTGTTGCGGTTTTCCAACAATTGGCTACACTTTTCTTAATGGCATTCCATTATTGAATGGGTGGCCATTTATTTGCCTGCCACTTCTTTTACATTTCAGTTTATTACACCAAATAAATGGCTTTTTTCTCTTTCTGTCTTTTCGGAGCAACTAAAAAGCATGTGGCTTTAAAAAGTTAATTTTTCTATTTCAAAATAAGGCCGAAGAAATTGATTTTTAATGTTTATTTTTCTTCTTCATTGATTACGACGACTTAACAGTTATTGTTATTTTGCTAATTTATTTGTCTTTAATATCTTGCTCTGTTTTCATTACCAAACTTAATTTTTGAGAGCTTTTATACCCATTCTCTCCAATTTTATTTTTTTTTTTTTTTTTTTGTAATTAACACCAGACAATCAATGAACCACAATAAAATTTATTAATTCACTTGTTTTAAGATTTTCTATGGTTTAATATTTCTAATTGATTTAAGTTCGGGCCATGTGCTTATTTATTACTTTTTATTGCTTCGGAATGGAAAAAAACTGTATTGATGTTTAATGTGAGAATAAAATCTGTAATAAAACATAACGATTTTAAAAATGATTTGTTTAAATAATCTGATATTACAATTATTATATATATAAAATTGTATACATAAAAAAAATTATTAGTAGTTTTTTATCAATTAAAAAAATTATTTAAAAAGTTTTTAAATTTAGTTAATGTGATAATTGAATCAATTATTTTTTTTTTTTTTTTGTTAAAAGAAAATTAAAAATATAATTTTGATTTAATAAACATTTTAGTTGTTTTGAAATAAATTTTGAATTCAATTAATAATTAAATAACAAAAAATTATTTCGTTTAAAATAATTTAAACTTATGAAATTGTTGTTGGAAATTGTCAAAATCAATCAACACATGGTTTGAAACGGCAAAGTTTTTTGATTATTTGTTTAATCAAAATTAAAAATATAATTTATTGGAAAAAAAATATTCAAATTATAAAATTTTTACAATTTTTAGTAATCAATATAATCGTTTTGGTAATAGGTGCAAAATCAAGCAACCAATTTGTTTTGTTTGCACCTATTACCAAAATGATTATATTGATTACTAAAAATTGTAAAAATTTTATATTTTGAATATTTGTTTTTTTTTTCAATTAATGATATTTTTAATTTTAATTAAAAGAATTATCAAAAAACTTTGCCGTTTCAAACAATTTCACAAGTATAAATTATTTTATTTTAAACAAAATAATTTTTGGGTTTTTAATTATTATTTAAATTCAAAATTTATTTCAGAACAACTTAAATGATGATTAAATCAAAACTATATTTTTAATTTTCTTTCAACAAAAAAAATAATTGATTCATTATTATCACATTAATTAAATTTAAATACATTTTAAACAATTTTTTTAATTGATAAAAAAACTACTAATAATTTTTTCTGTGTAGTTACTGATTGACTGACTGATTCATCATCGAACAGCGTAACGACTGAAGCTAATGCTCTGTTCATATGACGATATAAACTACATGTTTCGCTCTCTGAAACCAGATTGCCAAATATGCTGTTCATACGATTCATTCTTGTTTCATTTTGACATTTTTTTTTGTGCTGTTGGTGTGATTTTATTTAAAATAGATAAAAAAGTAATTAAAAGCTAAAACTGTATTATTTAATACTTTAATTAATATTATTATTTTATAATACAGTAGAATCTCACAAATTCGAACCGTCACAAATTCGAACCGTCCAGAAATTAGAACCGGCCATTTTAACATATTGGACGCTCTGAAATTAGACGCTGTAATTCTAATTTCTGGAGGTGTTTTTGTGTTTTTATTTCTACTAGGAAAATTTTTTTTATTTTTTTTAATATAAGAACAGGGGGTTCTAATTTTTGGAATTTTTTGTTTTTGTATTTTCACTACAAATTATTTTTTTTCACTCATTAAAGTAAAAATTAAACGGGGAATCACCGAGTTATTAATGGTGTGTACAATTCGGTCATATGCGTACGAAATTTGATATGCTTGTACAAATTTGTGTCAGTTAATAACTGAAGGTCAAATTAAAGTGTTCATGTGTGTTAAAGAATCATAAAAAAATCACAAACAAACGTAAAAAATACCTTATCTTTAAATACTAATTTAATATGTTCAATTAATTAAATGTAATTAAATAAAAACTATTTTGAGTTTAAATTAAGCTCACACAACTATTCATTATCAATCACTATTTTATTAAAATTTTATCATTTTCTGTAAAAAAATGTCCAGAAATTCGAACTGCCCGGTGCACAAAGTGGTTCTAATTTGTGAGATTCTACTGTAATCACTTTATTTTACCTAACATAAATTTTTATTTTGTATTTTTCTTGTTTTGATTTTTTTTAATGGCTAGTTCAGATAAACTAACGATAACTGTTACCAAAAATAGAGATGATAGTAAATTTTTCTTGTTTCGCAGCATGTTTCAAAATGAAACGACCTGTTTCGCTCTCAAAATTTTGTATGGCAAAATATGTATGTTGATTCAATCATGTTTGGCGAACGAAACAGGAATGGGAGAGCGAAACACGAATATTGCTGTCCGTGTGAAGATGGTATAAAAAGTTTGAATTTAAAGGGTGTTTTTTTAAGCCCGATAGAACTTGAAATTGTATAAAATAACACAAAAAATTAAATTGTAATCAAAATTTTTTTATTCGAAAGATCAATACGTGACATTAACATTTGAAAATGACTTCGGGCATATGGGCACCGCGGCTGTTCTTGACGAAGCGCATTCTGGACGTCCAATTTTGGGCCACTTTTTCGAGCACTGCTGGCCGTATGTCACGAATAACACGAACAATGCTGGCCTCCAAGGCGTCAATTGTTGCTGGTTTATCAGCATAAACTAGTGACTTCACGTAACCCCACAGGAAATAATCGAGAGGTGTCAAATCGCACGACCTTGGAGGCCAATTGACAGGTCCATTTCTCGAAATCAACTTATCGCCAAATTTTTATTTCAATAAGTCGATGGTTGCGTTCGCCGTATGGCACGTAGCGCCATCCTGTTGAAACCACATCTCCTCCGGATCAATGTCATCCATATTTTCAAACAAAAAATCATTGATCATGGTGCGGTAACGATCTCCATTGACCGTAACGCGAGCTCCGGCCTCATTTTTAAAGAAATAAGGTCCGATGATGCCACCAGCGTGAAAACCGCACCAAACGGTGCGGTTCCTTCGACGTGTTGGTGTTATAGCATCCTCTAGAGAGTATGTGGTACGAAATCTATCCACAGTTCGAGGAATGGCTTGTTCAGATGGACGATTATGCACGCCATAAAAATGACGAAGTCGTCTATAAGTTGCGCGAATCGACGACTGATTTTCAAAGTAAATTTGGATAATTTCGTAGCGTTGTTCAAGCGTGAGTCTATTCATGATGATTTGTCAGAGTATACTGAAACGATAAAAAAAAATATTTCATCAAAATTTAATTTTTTGTGTTACTTTTTACAATTTAAAGTTCTATCTAGCTTAAAAAACACCCTTTAGAATGGAGGTTTGTCTATAATAAGCCGGAATTTTTGGAAATTTCTAAAGTCAAGGTGGTAAAAACGAGTAAATTCGCCAAAATCATATCACCTTAACAAAAATAGTTACAAAAACAATGTAATATTAACCGTTGTTCTAAAGAATAATAAGCGGGCAGGTGTCTTGAACTTTTTGAAATTCTGCCCTATTTTATTTTAAAAAATGAATTCAGTTATTATATTTTGAATAATGTTTGATAAATTACTTGAGGCTTTGGTTACAAAAAACTAGAATGTAATACAATTAATGGAATAATAAAAAACTTAATACAAAATAATTAAAGTAAATATTAATTCATAAATTTGTACATTTAAAGGTTGAATTTCTGGGAGAAGTGTAATTGAACAAAAACTTTTATGGATCCGAAGTTAAACTGTCAAAATTTTGTAAAAGAAATAGACTTTTCCAACCATAAGCACCATTAAATTGTTAACTACCCACCTTCTTGAACGGTTTTATATAAAATTAGCGTAGTCGGGTTGACAGGGTATTTTCTGTTCCTTATAGGCTTCGTCTGTAGGTGCAAATGAAATAAATACTTGTTTTGTCTCCATATTACTAAAAAAAACTTATTTCCCGATTTTTATGCTTTTGATTTGAGTCTTGAAGGTGGAAGTAACGATTGTATGAGTGTTTAAACAATAAGGAATTTTGCATCTAGAAAAATTAATTAAAGAATTATTAGTTAATATAAAATATTAAAAAAAATTAAATATTAACGTACTGTCGCAACATTTGTTTTCCTTTAAAAAAATCGAAAGCTTATGCTCTTCGTCCTCTTTAAGTTTAGATTCAAATTTTGGAAACGCCAGATTTATCATCACTTCAGAAAATTTGTCAAACTTATCAAAAAGTTGATTGGTTCCACCAAAAATTATTTTAAAATCATTGTTTAAAGTAAGTAGTAAGAATTCAGTCAAAAATTTCTATATTGTATAACACTTACTAAACGATAACCAATAGGATCTGTAAACATTGGCCACAAAGCAGTTAGTTGTTTCTTAGACTTTGGATCACAAATATTATTATACGACTTCCGGCAAAGTTCAAAACATGCATTCCAAAGTGTCAAAACTTCTTCGTTTTGATATTATTATTTAATTATATATTTAATTTGTTGATCGCAGTCATTCTACGTTACAAAAACTGTTTTGTATATTTTACAAATTTTGTATTTTAACTTCATTCTTTTGCGCAATCGAAATACAAAAATTTTTTAATATATACAAAAATTTTGTTCATTGCACAAAAAATAATTTACAAAAAAATATTTTTTATTTTTAGACATGAACTATTTTCAGTGCGGATACAACCTGGATTTTCGAAATTTTTCGTTACCCTTTCTATCTTTTAAGCCAATAAACATAGAAATAAAAGTTATATCACATTACACCACAAATTTGGTACTTTTACGACATTCAGACTTTTTTGGGGTGAAAATCGTACTTATTTTTGGTACTTTTTTACAAAATATTTTGTTCCATTCATTGATATACATATACGCATTTAATTATGGGCTTCCAGTACAATATTGATACTTTAATGGGAGAAAAAAAAATATACGGGAAATTAAATTTGTTTACTTTGCTTTTCCGTTCTACAGCACGGCATCTTCTCATCAATTTTTTATTTTTACAATTTATCTCTGGAACCATCTTATGTTTATTATGTAACTGCTTAAAATTTAGAATATTTATTATTATTAATGCTAAATTAAACTTTTAAACTTTTGTTTTTCTAATATGTATTTAGGTTTAAGTCGAAACTTTGTGTAAAATTTCTTTTTAATATTTAATAACTAATCGGATTCTAATACTGTAATTTATAAGATACTTTATCTTGTTGTATTAGAAAGGCACCAAATAAATACAAATACAAATACAATAAATATGGTAGGTACTTTTTAAATGTTCTATATGTAATACTAATCTTAGAAACATAAGATTATAGGATCCGAAACGTTTGAGATGAAAAATACTTATATATATTTGTTAAAACCTAGATAAAAAGACGCCTACGAAGTAGCAGGTTAATTGTGGGTTACAAATAAAAGTCTTCATATTTGTTTGATTCAGACTTTAAAGAATTGAATTTTAGGAATAACAAAAGGGAACAAGGCTTTTTTTGATTAAGAACTGATTATTATTTTTAAGGTTATTTGGAACGCTGAACCCAAATCTGCACTTAGTTTTTCTATCAGCTCCACTTTTCGAAATATACTGGAATAACTTGAAAACGGTTCACCCATATTCAGTTAAAAAAAAAAAAATTAAAATTCGCCAACAATATTATATTTAAACCGTGCTTACATTGGTTTTTAATTTGAATATTAGTTTCAGAGACATCGTTGAAGTTTTGAAAGAAAAAAACAATTTTAATAAAAAATAAAATTTTTGTTTTTAGAAATTTATAAAAATAAAAATTCGATAAAAATCACAATTTTGACTTAAAAACATTTACGACCAAGTTCAGTTATAATTAACTATCAGCTATAACTGTCAAAACATATTGTTAACTGGAAGTTAAAGTAAAAGTTAGCTTAAATTGAACTTAGTGAAATTGGGCGTTAGTTAAACATATTGGTAATCGGTTGACAACTTTTGATTTTGTTCACAATTTACTGAGAAAACTGAATTAATAAAAATCACTGATTTCCTTAAAAAAACAACATATTTTAATATGTGTGTGTTTGCTGCTGTTCCTTTTATGGACGTTTTCTACTTCATTTAAAAATGAGGTACCTTCACTAAATTGTGAATAAAAGCGAAACGCGTTCATCGATTTTTATGGTCTATGTTTAATTTTGTTTACAGATTTTTTCTGTGTAGTATATTAGAACAATTTATTGCTTTAGGCAAATCATTGACAGAAAGTACAAATAAAATTTGGCCCAGGTGACTTACCTGCGGAACACCGAACATTACCAAAAATTTCTTGAATTTGCAGAATTAAATTTAACGGACTGTGCTCTGCATAACAAATAGATATATGACTTTAACCGGCTTAAATAAGTATTTTTGAAACCCATTTTATCCAATTTTTTTTAGCAGAAGTTTGTGATTAACCTTGTCAAAGGCTTTACTGAAGTCAGTAGAAATGACATTAGTTTGTTGACAAATGGGCATTTCCATGTCATCGTACGTGACATTTGTACGCCTTCAGAAATATAGAGATTTTGCAAAAATAGTAGTAACTGGAAAAATCTTTCATCATTATGTTTCATTTAGAGGTTACTATATATGAAAAAAAAAATTATCAAATTCGGAACCTTGTTTTTATAATCAACAAAATGTAATATCGTTCGTGACATACCGTACGTGACATATTTTTCTCTAATAGTATTAACAAGACATAAAATATATTTTTTGTAAATATATGTATAAAAAAACTTAAAACAAACCAGTAAGAAAGTATAGTCGGTCAAGCCGGACCATATGATACCCTACACCATTATATATAAACAAATTTTTTTTGGGGTGTTCCCTATTTTGGACCCATGGCCAATCAAGGTCGCCAGAATAGAATCATTCTATGAGGTTAAGAGTTATACAAAAGTTATTTGTGCCAAATATTAGATAGTTATCTTCATCTATATAAGATTTGTTTGCCTTTAACCGTTTTAAGGAAGTGGGTTTATATGGGACCTATGATTAATTTTGGACCTACCAGCACAGTCATGGCATAGTGCCTATCGTAAAAGTCATTGTCACCAATTTTTATGTAAATACCAACATTTATAAGGAAGTTATGGCATTAAAAGCTATTTTCGGGAGTAGTATTTGTATGGGTGCTATGGTCAAATATGGACCGATTCCAATAATATTTGGTTAAATAATTTAGATTGCAAAAAATAAGTTCGGACCAAATTTAAACTAAATACCAACATTATAAGATGATGCATTTAGTTGCATTTTAGTACTTACAATATCGTACGTGACGGCCTTTTAAAGCTTATAAAATTTTTATTAAAGCAATTTAAAAAAAATCCGAACAATATTTTTTTGCATCAAATATCTTGCTTTGAACTTTTATTTTGAAACACCTAATGGCAATTTTCTCAATGTATCGACAAACTCTCTGTTACTTAATGTCAACATAAATTTATTATACCGATAAACTGTCCGTTTACGATTTTGGGTTTCTCAATATACCGACAAAAAACATTGGTTTAAGTTGGCAACACCACTCAAAATACATGTAAAAGTTGGGAGTCAGCTGATTGAATTTATCTGTACGTCAAATAAAAGGAAAATAAATAATTGGCAGATGAGTGCCGGTTAGCATTTTAACAAAATATGTAGAAGCAAATGAGACATTGAGAAAACCAAATTTCTTTAATGTGCAGTTTTTCGTTGGGAAAAAAGATAATCGCCTAATGAGAAAATTGCCATAAGACTGACATAATGCAAATGACAAAGACAAATGATATTTTTGCACCACATACGTGCCATTAAAATAGCATCCAAAAGAAAACAAAAAATATACCGCTAATCGACCTATATATTTGGTCTTTCCTCATGGATCTTGTTTATTGTTGTTGTAACATTAGTTTTAAAGCAGAGACGTCCAAAAATTAAATTGTGGTTGTATTGCTTCATATTAGTATTAGTGAATAGAGAGAGTTTACCCAGCAAACACAAATTCATGTCAAACTAAAAAAGCAATTATTAAAATAGTTTCAATCGCGATGCCATAAAAATTAAAGTTTGTTATTTTCCATCTTTTTTTTTGCTTGCAAAATAAGAATTATAATTTGTAATTATAATTTTGCAATGGTAAATTAATTTTAATATTTGACTTTTATTTTTTTTTTTTATTATCAAAAACAGGAAGTCATTTTTAATTTGTTTGCTCTTATGTTATGAATCATTTCAAAATAAGAGGAAATATGTTTTAAGAAGGCATTTTGATAACATTCATAGTAGTATAAAGGAATTTAAAGTGAAAGAAAAAATAAAAAAACATTTTTTACAGAAATTAAAAGGCTATAGGTTTTATTTTAAAGAAACTCTTTCCTTGTACCGCAATGTAATTGCCTGGCATTGTATTCAGCTAGAATCATATGTAGAATCTGCCACTAACGAAAAGCTTAAAAATTGCGAACATTTTTCTTTTTTTAGATGAAAGCACTGACATTAATGACATTTGTCAACTCGTTATTTGTATGCCGTTAATAAAAAACTGCTGTCTATTACAGACTAGAAAATTAGCTGGCGTTTGTACGGAATGTCATGTGTGGAAGAAATAAAGGTTTTATAGGGCAATTAAAAAGACACGGCTTTGAATTTATTAGTTTTCATTGTATTATTCTTCAGGTAGCTCTTTCATTGAAATTTATATCTGAGCACCCTGCCATGAAAACTGCGGAGCGAATAATTAATAGAATTCGCGGCGGGGACCACTTTTTAAGAATAAAAGTGCTGTCTTTATGATCTGAGAAAATATGAAAGAATATCTGTTAAAAAAATATGAAGAATTTTTTTTAGAACTTTAAAACCAAATTCTTTTACTCCTGTCTTGCTATATTTTGCTGTGAAAATAGGTCTTTTATCGAATCTTCTATTTTAATGCTTTTATTACAATTACGTATGAGCATAACATTTTTTAAATGTGCCGAACTGATTTTGTTTCTTTGTTTTGAGCAAAGAAATTTTAAATCAGAAAAAATTTGTTCACACAGATAAGTGGAAGGAAGAAAAGAAAAGCATTTATACGAAATTTTTTTTAATATGGGATATTCAGCTTTATTTAGGTTTTTCCAAAATTTTATAGTCTCCATTTCGTCTGGAGCTTCTATTTCACTACGAAGTATTATCAGTTCTGATTGGACTTCAAACTCAAATTTCGAAATATCACAATCGAAAGGGTTTCTAAAAATATCCAGCAACGGTTGTATTATTTCAAAATCTTTGAACCGATCTAGCATATTATTAAAAATTTGTTCAATAATTAACATATGCTCATGTTTTTTTACGTAATTTTCCTTGACATAAACAACTGATGTTTTTGAAAATTAGAAAAATCTTCGGACTGGATTTCAGCGAGAAGTAAAAACAATTTAGTTTTAAAGTTAAAAAGAGTTTGCCATAAATCATTTAAGGTTTTTTCTTTTCCTTGAAGTTCCAAGTTTAATTTATTTAAATGTGCTGTTGTATCCGCTAAGAATGCAAGATCTAAAATAAAGTCTTCATCTTTTATTAACAGATATTCTTCCATATTTTCTAATTCTAGAAAATCTAAAACTTCGTTTCGAAGGGTAAATAGTCTGTTTAAACAGTCACCACGGCTTAGCCATCGAACTTCTGTAAACATTTTCAAATCATAATGAACAGCGCCTTTATTCTTTAAAAAATTTACAAATTTTCTATGGGTTAGGGAGTGGTGACCGCCGCGAATTTTATTAATTATTCGCTCAGCAGTTTTCATGGCAGGGTGGTCAGATATAAATTTCGATGCAAGAGCTACCTGATGAATAATACAATGAAAACTAATAAATTCAAAGCCGTGCCTTTTCAATTGCCCTATGAAACCTTCATTTCTTCCACACATAACATTTGCACCATCTGTACAAACGCCAGCTAATTTTTTAGAGTCTACAATAGAAAGAAGTTTTTTATTAACGACATCGAACAGCAAATTGCCTGTTACGTTTGCGTTAAAAGTTTCAAGAGAATACATTGTTTCAAAAATATTGTACTCTGTATCTACGCATCGAATACAAATAACAAGTTGACAAAGGTCATTAATGTCAGTGGTTTCATCTAAAGAAAAAGAAAAATACTCGCAATTTTTAAGCTTTTCGTTAATGGCAAATTCTACATATGCTCCTAACTGAATACAATGCCGTGCAACAGTATTGCGGGACAAGGGAAGAGTTTCTATAAAAGCATCAATATAATTAAGAGTTTGCATAGTCTTGAGGAGTATATCTTTAATAAACATTCCATCAGAAAATGGTCGACCATGTCTTATAATATTTAAACTAATAAGGCGTGCTGCCTCCTGTTTTAATTTATGATTATCTAGCTTGTCTGTATTGCTTTCTATTTCAAGCAACCAGCCTTTTAATTTCTGTAAAAAATTTTTTTGGTGGGTTTTAAAAAGGTCTTCTTTTTCTATTACATTAAATTTATTAATATAACTGTGAAAGTTATCAAAATGCCTTTTTAAAACATCTTGCCTCTTATTTTTAAATGTTTTAAAACATAAGAGGCATTGTATATTGCCAAAAGCATTCCCAATCATAAAATATCTTTTAAATTGCATCATTCTATTTTTTCTATATTTATGTATGAAATGTTTACTGGGCAAGTTTTCTTTAGTAAATAAATCAAAATATGTAAGCATCCGCCGCATGTGAACTCGTCGCTTGATTATCGACGACTGAATTGTGTATTCTCGTTGACTAAATGAAAGAGCGTAAGAATGTGTGTGAAGAATGTGTGTGAATTAATTTCCACAATTGTGGTATGGGCTGGACACCAATGTTTTAAAGCTTAATTCCAATGTTTCCAGTATCTATATATAACCGGCAGAAAATCGAATATGGTTGATTGCAGTTACTTAAAATGAATCAAAGAGAAAGTCAGTTTAAAATTTAATTTTTTGCTTATTAAAAATTCAACATTTTTTATTTTTTCGAATTTATTCTATGAGCTAAATTTCAGCTATGTATTTTATAAACCTTTTTTGTAATAGATCTATTCCTTAAATTTTTAGGAATGACTTTTTATACACTACCAGACTATTATATTGTATTTAAATATAATATAAAGTAACCTACGAAAGGAGATAATTCCCAGTTTCTACTTATTAAAAATTGTAATAAGCTTTAAGTAATTCTGCATACTAAAGTTTGGGTGCTTTATTCTTTTCTACCATATTTGAAAAAAATTTAAAGCGTGTTAATTTTTTGAGTATTGGTTGACATTCTCATGGAAATGCCCAAATGGTAAATCATTCATTAACCAAAGTTTCAAATTGTAGAATGTAAGTCACAGGCTATGGCTCATAGCTGAAGATCCTTTACGAAAACCGTGTGGACACGGCGTAAGTATGGGAGATACTTGATGAACGAGAGAGTCTGTAATACATTTTTAAAATAGTTTTGGAATAGCGCGTTGTTTATCTATGCCTCTATAATTTATTGCCAGATTTGAATAAAGTAATGAGAAACGATTATTTCCAAATTTGAGGGAAGTAATCAAATTTGATTCAAGTATTAATTATAATAAATAAAGTTATTGCAAAAGCTGGTACACAATTTTTCAAAAGACAACTTGGTATGCCATCTGGATTACACGAGAGTGATGATTTTAAGTTTTTTAAACATTTTATATCGGGTGATTTTTTAGCTATTATCTTTTCGGCAACACTGGTTTAAACAGCTGACGCACGTTTCGTGTTTTGTTTCACTGTCAAACATCTTCAGTTTGGTCTATAATTTAACCATGAATCGTCTTACAAACGAACAACGCTTGCATATTATTGAATTTTATTATCAAAATGCGATCCACTTTTTTATCGAAAAATTGTGTTCAGCGACGAAGCTCATTTTTGGCTCAATGGGTACGTTAATAAGCAGAATTGTCGATTTTGGAGTGAAGATCAGCCAGAAGCATTGCAAGAGCTACCAATGCATCCAGAAAAAGTCACAGTTTGGTGCGGTTTATGAGCTGGTGACATCATTGGACCTTACTTCTTCAAAGATGATGCGACTCGTAACGTAACTGTGAATGGTAAGCGCTACCGTGAGATGATATCCAACTTTTCTTTGCCCAAAATGCAAGAGCTTGACTTGCATGACATGTGGTTTCAACAAGACGGTGCCACATGCCACACAGCATGCTTAACAATGGACTTATTGAGAGGCGAGTTCGGTGAACATTTTATTTCACGTTCGGGACCGGTCAATTGGCCGTCTAGATCGTGCGATTTAACGCCTTTAGACTATTTTTTGTGGGGCTATGTTAAAGCTCATGTCTATACACACGCATTGGAAGACAACATTGAAGCATTTATTCATGAGATACCGGCCGAAATGTTGGAAAGAGTATGCCAAAATTGAACTAAGCGGATGGACCATTGAGGCGCAGTCACGGTCAACATTTGCATGAAATAATCTTCAAACATTAAATTATATTGGCCGTACTATCGATTCAAATAATGAATTCATGCATTTTTCTGAATTTTATGTGTTTTTTTTTTTTAACTTTCCTATAGCTCTTAAAAAATCACCCAATAATATCGTCGCACACTGGTTCATATTTTGAGAAGGCGGCCAAAATTATTTTTTTTTTTGTTCTCCGATTTTAAAATTTTTTTATTCATGTGAAAGTAAATACTAGTGAACCTCGGGAGCCAAAAAATTAAAACCCTATTTCAACTATTTCATTGAGAACAGGGTGGTCCGAAATGGACTTTCTTAATATTTGGTTATAGTTTTGAATTTCTGAGTCAATTTTTGAAGTTGAAATGCTCATAACTTTTTTGTTTTTTAAGATTTTTTGACAGAATAAGTTTAATGGATTAGTTTATTTTATTAGCTATACGTGGTTTAAAGCATTAAACTCTGCGACCTCTAGAACTATTTAATTTTTTTTTTTTTTTTAATGTCAAAATTTCCCGGAAATTTCCTACTTTATAGAGCATAAGTCCTGAGCGTCAAAATGCGTCAAAAAAAAACCTATACTCTCTTGTAGTCCAGAATCTAACCTACATTTCTATACCCCATTGTACGCACATCTGGATACGGCCTTGCGAACTACAGCAATTTCTGTGACCCAAGGTAAGATATTCGGTTCAAAAAATAAGTACTGCAAGGAAAAATTACTGAAATTAAAGAAGGTGAATCTTAAAGAATTTTCGACAAATAAAGCAGTTCAGGCCACATAAATTATCTAGCACGTCAGGTTATCAATTAATTTGGAGAAGGTAAAGGTATTTCCATTGTTATGAACTTATTGTGGGTGAACGGATGCTGCAAAACGAATAGGCGACATAAATAGACTACCACGTTAGATTTCTGAGTAAGTTAAAAGGTTAAACATAAGTAAATAGCCACAACATAAACTACATAGTTTAATTACCTGAAAATTGCAAATTAATTTAAAAAAATGGAAGAAAAGGTACATGGTCAAAAAACTAGCACGCAGTTATATTTTACGTGAAAATTACCTACATGTTACCTGTTAATTTATTGCCGGTATGTTATCCTTTTAAAAAGTGTGAAAACAGGGGTTTTTTATGTTTCAAAGAAATGCTAATAAAAGATTAAATTTGTATTTAAAAAAGGGTTTTTATGTTTTAAAGAAGTAGTAACAAAAGATCATTTAAAAAAACTTCTATCAAGAGTATAAAAGTGCATGCATTCATAATTTTACCTTCATTATTGTTTAAACAATGGCTAAGTTCAGTTATAAAGTTCTCGCAGATATATATTTTCAACAGAAAGAAGAAAAAGATTTTGTGTTACACATAATGAATAATCCATTCTTTCATAAGATAAAAATTAAAAATTTTTCATTAACATTAAGAAAACGGTACCTTAAATGTTCTAGAAACAAGAAAACGTTTTACTTTCGCAACGAAAAATGGCTAACAAATTATCTGATTTTTAAGAAGCTGTCAATAACTGCTAAGGAAACTGGAAAAGTGGGTCGGCCCGCAAAACAAATTGTCAAGATCACGAAGACGCAAGCTAGCAAATATCAATAAAGAAATTTCTCATAGTATGATAAAGGATTCATTTCTGCATCAAATTCAACCAACGCAAAATAAGAAAACAAAAATTGCAATAATTGAAAAAATAGTGGAAGCGAGCCCTAAACGCACAAAGAGGATTTTAAAAAAGTATGCCTACACCTACTGAAGAAATGAAATTTACTCCAGAAGAAGCATTTGCACTATTTTTGGATTTAAAACGGACAAAAAATCAGTATACAGAACAGCGAAAGCGAACCAATAAAATAAAATAAAATACACATACATCTCAAACCAAAAATAAAAGTTGAATTACCTTAAATGTTATCGATAGCCAAGAATGCTATTTGGTCATTTTTCAAATTATTCCTTTTCAGTTTTATCCTTATAACAACTCGTCTTTCCCAAAAACGCCAACCTTTGGCCCCTGTGAATATTGGGACTAAAAAATTTATAGGGGCCAAATATTGGCATTTTCTGACAGGATCTAAGTTCGACAATAAAAAATAAGTATCAGTTGTAAAATACAAGAGAAATAATGATAAATTATAAAAAAATCATATTTGAAATATTCAACTTTTACACCGAAACTCAACAAAAAAATGAAAATGCATTTTGAACTCCCCATAACTTTTTGTCCCATCAGTCGAATTTTACGTTTTATAGCGCAAATTAAAGCCTAACATCGCACCTATCGAACAAAAAAAATCGCATAAAAAAATACCGATCCAGTCAAAAGTTATGGAATTTTGACCGCCTTCTCGTAAAATTTCCCACTGTGCGTCGTTCGTAAATTATTGTGTTCTACATGCTTATATTTTACATATATTATTGAACACAATAATTTGCGAAAGACGGTATGTGTAGTGTCAAGTTATGGGAATGACATTGTTTTAATAGAGTGAACATCAAATGGATAGGTTTCATTATCATCATATTCGGCGTTAGAATAAGTAGAGGCAAACTAACTCAGCGAATAAGTATAGACAGCAGTATTCGAAAAATGCTAATTAACAAAATTTACAAAAACACTTTGGTCTATAAATAATGTTTGTATTAGTGCTTATTAGTGCTAAAGATCACGAAAGACAAATAAAAAATGTTTGGTTTTTCTCATAGACTTAACAAAACTCTTAATTTCAATCGAATAATATAGAATTTAAGGATTAAGCGATAACATAGTTTGGAGCTTCAATTAGACCCAAGTGACTTACCAGGGTTAATTTCCCAAATAATCCCTTTTATTGGCCTTGTCTTTAAAATAAACTAATCTCCATATCGTGTTTAAGTAATGCATGAAATTAATTAGTTTTACAATTTTATTTCATATGAACAGTGAAATTCGCTCATATCTGAACTTTGAGCTCGACGCGCGCCCAGAACTAAACTTTTAGACTTAGTACCACAATATTTCAGACTAAAATTTTTCATACAATTGATTATCACCCAAATGCCCATGTATGATATATTTTAGCAAACTAAATTTTAAAAAAAGTACTTTTTAGGATTTCAGGATACGTGTATTTTTTCACTGATTCGACAGATTTAAATACCGACGGGCTTAGGACGAAATTTACTATTTACTTGGGTAATAAAATGACTCGGAAAGATCTTTGGTTCCCGAAAATGAATATCTTCAAAAAAAAAAATTATATTTTTGTCACAACGGTTTTGTATTTATCTGACCCGATTTTTCAGAAAATGTATTCTGCTAGAGATTTCCAATCTTTTGATATATAAAACGTATTCATGGATTATACTGGTTTCTTAAAAATTAAGTTTTTAAGAAAATTTTTATGTTTACAGTTAATCTTTTTGAAAATTTTGCTCTTTTCTTAATATAAAAAAAAAAATGATACACCATACCGACATTGGCGTTGTGTTGTGGCTACTTTATTTCTACCGAGAGACAGACGGTCAACCGGATTTGAACTTTTCTTCTTATAATCATCTAGAATATGGGCATTTCCACAGAAATGTCAACCGCATCCCCAAAAACTCCCCGAAATTTCTTTTTAAATCCCCAATCCCCAAATGACTTTCTTTGTCATTTTTGCTCACATGAAATCCCCAACTTTGGGGATAAATCCCCAAGTCTGACAGCCCTGATTTGTGCAATGCGCATCAAATGTTAGTAACAAACAGATATTTTTGTTGCAAATTTAATAAAAAAAATTTTGCTGGAAAATAATCATTGCTTTTCTCTTAATACTTATTTTAAATTTGTAGCGTGCGACGTAAGTGTAAAATGCATAAATTCCAAAAAATTTTTTCTAAAATATTTTTATTTGCGATGGCCAACAACTACAAACAGCAAGGACAGCTTATTTCATTAAAAAAATTTATTTGAGACTATTTTCAGTTAAGTTAGTTTTTGTTCTATATTTGTATTTTTCTTTATTGAAGATATTTTTTTAAGTTTATAATTTTTGTTCGGAAAATAAATATTTTGAATGTATTTAAAATAATGTAGAATCATCTTACGCATAAGACATACATAAAAAGTAAAAACATAAGCATAAAAGTATGATAGAACAAAATATCGCTTGCAACATGTAGCGTGCGACAGGGATTAAAATTAAATTAAAAATAAGCTACACAATATTTTTGAATCAAATAAAAAGCATTATTAAGATACATCAATACATAACATTTTAAAATTAGTCGCATTGAAATATTTCATCAGGTTTCGCTGAAATCAGTGTTTGAACTGTTTGCCTTAAAGGCGACTTCTGTTTTTGTCGCATGCAAATGACTTGGTGTTTTTTTAACTATCTTGAAAACGAACAATTGCTCAAAGTCAACCTTAGCACAAATTGTAGTGCTAATCAAGAGCTATAAGTTTCGCCTTTTGTCAAAAGAAATAATGTTTTGGTGAATGTTTTTTTCACTTTTAAGGCGTACAAATGCCCATATACATATTTTATAGGGTCTAGGATCAATATTGTGAAAGTTAAAATCGGAACAACAAACTTATATATACCATTTTACCTTCGGGTAAAACAAATCTTTAATACCCTCCCACCGACAGTAAGAATATTTCGGGAGTGGATTTATATGAGAGCTATAGTTAATTATGAACCGATCATCATGAAATTCGACTGTGTGATTTCTTGTCTAATAAAATTGTGACGTACCAAATTTTTGCATGTAGAACGAATTTGTGCAAAATCTTTTATCAATCCGTGCATTATCCCACCATTTATGTTAGTTTTAGTAACATTATGTTAATGTTAAATAACAACAAATACAACACTACAACAAAAATGGAAATTTGTCTCCGAATACGTCAAACATTATGTTAAACAAAAATCAAAGCGTGCCACTGAACGTGATGAAATAAATAATTTTTTTTTTGCCAATTTTTGTTAAATTATTTTCAATGTCTTATTAATTATTTAAATAAAATTATTAAAAACTTTAGTACAATACTCTAATCACAACACAAAACGTGTACTTTTTGCCAACATAAACAAACTTTTGGCATACGATTGGACAAACAATACAAGAGCATATGGCGTAGTAACGCCTACTGTTTATTTCATCATAGATTATTAGAAGAATTTGTTTTAACACTACAATTTAAAAAAAAAAAAAAACGAAGGTAAGCAGAAAAACATCAACGTTATTAATTGCACAAGCAGCAGAAATTTACGAGCCAACATTTTTAGGAAAATTTACCAAGTTTGTTTAAAGAGATTTTTATACAGTTTATGACAGTTAAATTGCGAAAGCGTAAAAATGCTCAGTTTGCATTGATTGCGAGACTTTTAAGTGATTAGAAGAAGACCTTTTATACTTAATTGATGGCGTACAAATTCTCGGATAGTTATAAAGTTCTAGCTTATAAGGTTTTTCTTAGTAGGCAAATATGTATATGTAAATGTATGCCTTCTGTAGCGGTTAACTTCCCCCAGCCCCTGCCCCGGCAATTTTAAACATGGTAATTTAATTTCGAGCGGTAATAATAAGCAAACACAGTTTAATTTTTTTATGTACGTACATATATTTATATGGGCATTTCCCCAGAATGGTCTACCAGGATGAAAAAATAGAATGTTGATAATCATCGTCTTTTATTGTTTATTATTATTAAAAAAGTCTATGTTGTTATAAAAGAATGGTTTCATAGCATGTCTCAGCTGTTTTACTTGAGGAAATTGCACTGGAAACTGGAAAATTTTATATTTTCTTATATTTTCTACTTCTAAACACATTTTTATATGCTTATTTTACATGCAAAAATATGTTATGTTTACACTCTTTCTTCATAATCTTTTCATTACAATCAATTGTAAATTGAGTATTTAGTTGTTTGTTAAGGAAATTTGAAGACATTAATGGGAAACTGCAATGTGATAATAATAAAAAAACATATGGAAAAATCGTGCGTTCGCGACCCGTACGTTCGCGACCGGTACTTTAGCCAATTAAACAAAAACCAAAACAGATATTTTTTTGGTAAATACTGCATGGAGACCTACATTAATACACTTTTAAAATAAATTAATCACTTTTGAATATTCCGTTCCATTACGCAGATTTTTACATTTAACTGCTGTCAGCCAAAGTTGACTTCTATTTTGCGTACGTTCGCGACCACATGTTAATAACTATTATTATGAAAACTTAAACTCGATGAAACTCATCTTTTGCACTAAACATACAGCTACCCAAATGCTATCGAATCGCAAAAAAAAAAGCTAGGAAAAGTTTTGTTTTCTATATTATTTGTACATCAAAAGCGTACGAACGTACGTTCGGGACCCCAGGAAATGCCCATATATATATTTTATTTCATGCGATATTTTTAAAACACGAATTCTATAGGACATATTTATTTTGATACACAACGAGTCATTATCGCAAAAAAAAGCTTAAACAACAAAAACAAAATTTTATATCATAAAAGTTTTGCATTAAGGTTGTTGCTTAAAACAAAATTGTTTTTACCATAAAATCGAAACGGTACCTTATGTGACCATGACAGTTAAAGAGATGATCCAAGTGCTGCCAATAAATTAATTTATTATAATAAACGTTTGAATAATCTATAATCTCTCGGTAGACGGATATTTCCTAGGGTCCTTAAGTAACAAAATGGACAGATTTGGCCGATTTTCAATACCAAATAAACCTAATGTAAAAAAAATATTTTAAACATAAAAACTATAAGGCACAGGTAAAAAAGACAGAATTAAAGTCATCGAATTTCTATGCGTCTTATTATTTTGTATTTCTTAATTAATAAATTAAAATAAATTTTTTATTTGAACATTTAAAATTTAATTTTTGCGGTTTTCCTAAACTTCTTGCAGAGATCTCTCGTTCAACCTAATTTAATATTTTTATAAAAATTGTTGACGCTTAATTGTATTCATTTACTCAGATTTTTGAGTTTATAAAAAAATCTATGTAAAAATTACATAGAAGGCATATTAAATTATTACCTTTTATAAAACATGAAATATAAGCTGCCATCTAATTATTGTAAAACATTTTATTAACCATCATCTGAACCGCAACTCTGCCACAATAATTTAATTCTACTAACAGAAAAACAAATAAAACAGAAAATTAACCCATGAACATTTTTTTCCGACTGTTTTCGAATTCGTATTGAGTCCACGCAAGTTGCCGATTTCGCCTACAATGCCTGACTAACAACGTATCGAGAATTGATTGTCTAGAGGCTCGACAAGAAATCGCAGCTCTTTGTCTGGGGAAAATCGGAACATATTTAAGATTTTTACAGAAATTTCCGACACGCAGAGAAAAAACATGTTTCAATATGGCCAACAAAGCAATTTTTAACGAAAATTCGTAAACATATTATGGTCAATTTTACAATATTATTATCGCCGGCAAACATTTTATGGCTTAATTAATTAGTTTAATTGCTAAGATTAATATGTTACGACACTGCGCTAAATGCCTACATGAGACTAAGATATCTGTGGTTTTCACGAATAATCGCGTAAGTCGGTTTTTACCGAAATTGAGATAATGATGTCAAAGTGCTACATTTTGCATTAGGTTTTTATAAGTATTGAGCTTTTTAGAATATAATGTAGTATAATTAATTTGTTTCTGCTAAAAACAACTTAAGTTAACTGTTTAATAAAATATTTTGCTTTTATAACGATTTATGTCGACATACATCGCCAAAAATTGTAAAATTGCTGAATATGTTTCCAAATAAAAAGCATATGTGATGCTATGTTGTTATTCGTGCAAAAAATATGAAAGTTTATTGTTGACTTCTTAAGTTGCAACAACAGCAGATGAGCGGTTGTTTGTAATTTTAAGTCCATACGTTGTGCTATAAGTATCAAAAACTCTGAATATGTCGCCAACTTGTGAGCTAAAAATAACAACGTAAGTCGTCATGAGTGATTAAAATGATAACATTTATTTTCACAAAAAAGAACTTATATGGAGATATGATGTTATATTACACACACTTAATGAGTCAATCAAACATATGCATTTTTAATCCTTTTACAGATTGTGATCCTGTGAGGATTTTTTCATAAAAACTATGCATAATACGTAGAAAGTCACGGTTAAGAGGATAGTAAAGAAAAAAGTTTAAAAAAACATCTACAGAAGCCGCAATTGAAAAAAATAATTGTTTTTGCTCTCCTGAAAAGTTTGGTTTTATAACTTACGCGATTATTCGTGAAAACCACAGATATTTCGCTTGTCTTTCCGCAAAAGAGTCAGTGAAACATTTCGGGAAAAATTGTTTATTGGGGTTTTATATGTTGTCTGCGTATAAGGATAATTTAATAAACGAATTTCCCATAACAAACCGCATAATAATTAACCCCTAAATAGAGACTCTTTCTAAAAATCGTTATGCAAATTCCCGCGTGTGTGTTTTTGCCTGGTGCGAGAACTTAAATATTTATTTAGGCACAAAATTTATTGGCATAAAAAGATATAAGATGCTGTTTTTAATTTTTTTCTTTTAATTTTTTTTAATATGTGTGTGTGTTTGCGCTTAATATTTCAATAATAACGTCATCATGTCTTGGGTGCTTTCGTCGATTCTAACGGTGTCAAATTACTTTAATATCTCTTATCAAAATATAAAATCAATTAAGTGGAACTAATGAGCAAAAAATAGGACATGGCTTCTCTTAGATGCTGAAAAGATTTATTAAGATGAAAGTGTTCTGTCAAATTATTAATTAAGATTAAGCTTGAAAAGTTTTAGGATTTATATGTCTGATCATTTTTAACTTTGAGTTAATTTTTGGGTTGGCAAATTAAAAGTAAGATAAAACGATTTCATTATTTTTTTTTGTTAATACAATTAACTCTTAATTGAATGACATTCGATTGTGATTGTATTTTTTAATTAAGTATACATTTCTAATTAACTACATTACAAGACATCTGGGACAAAGTTCTATTCTGGTCTAAATTGAATTTATTTTGGACTGTATTGGGAGCTACTGCCAACTTTGTAAGAACTTTTAAAAGTGTTTTAGGTTGCCAAAAGCACACATACAGGTGTTTGTGCAAAATGAAAATTGTTTTCTAAATTTAAAGCTAAAATTTAAATCAAGTGTTAAAGATAAGTAGTTTTCTAATAGGAAAATGTAAATTGGCAACACTAACAATTTAACGGTACTTTAAACTAGAATGTTTTCCAGAAATTTTAAAACAGCAAAGCACTCACCTCAGATTAAAATTTGTTTTTTTTTTTTTTTTTAATTTAGTCTTATTGGATTGAAATATGTAAGATAATTTGCTTTAATTATAATTGCCATGCTGAACATACTTACGAAAGAAAACTACTCCAGGAAAAGTTAAGGATACCTTACTTTAATGTATCCTCAAATTAGAATTAAATTCAACAAAATTTATCTATCACTTTTTTTTTGCATTTACAAAAACAAATCGACTGTCTGTAAAAGTGTTCTAAAACAAATATCTTTAATTGTAGGCTCACATGGTACCTCGTAAGTAAGAATCGTGAGCCGTAAATATTTTTTAATCGAATGCAGAGGTGTGTCCACTTTAGAAGAAAAATTGTTTTTTTAAATCAACTAATATCGGATAAAAATGTTTCAAAAACTATATTTAAAGTTTATAATGCAATTTTGCTTACTTCAAATTCAACATTCAACAGAAATGGCACAAAGTTCCATAGAAGAAATGTGATTTCCCAAAAGCAAAATCATTGAAACAAAATAAAGTGAAAGTTTATGATACCTGTTACATCACTGCTTCTTCCTGATAGACCATCCTAATAATTTTTGCATTATTGCCTAATAAGCAGCTTTCAGAAGAGGTTGCAAAAGCGCTAACAAGCCTTTTAGGCTATATCACTAAGATTCACGCGAAAATTCTCTGAGCAAGATTTGCAACATAAGGATTTTTAATTTGCCAAACAACTTCATAAGTAGCAAAGGGAACAATTGCCCTGCTTACGTAAGCGTAGTTCAATACTTGTGACGAGTCTTGAGTGAGTAACAAAATAAAAATAAGTTTGTAAAGCTATATTTTGCGATTTTCTTTGATTAAAGTTATTAATTAAACAAAGGTATTTATTCTCAAAATTAAATTCTTTAATATTTTTAATTAGGCTTAAGTTCATTAAATTTAATTTTCATTAAATTATTTTTATGAAGAAAGGAATTTTACAACATGAAAATTAATTAAAATTGTTATTGATAATCTTTCATTCTTGACCGTGGCCGGGATTCGAACCGCGGCCGGCAGGTTACCATGACATGTTTCGATCGCAACCACTCGATCTTCTCAAATGGATTTGCCGTTTTACACTCGCAGCCATCGACGGCTGCTGACGTCAATAGTCAAACATCAATCCATAAACCAAATTGTATTTTAACCTTTGGTAGATCGAAGTTTGCTTTTTTGAATGATTATCCATTTTAATTGATTTTACATGTTCTTCCTTACTTCTGTTTTTTCGTACTTTCGTCAAGAATTTTTCTTGAAGTCCAAAGTACATTTTTTGTTTTTTCATTTTTGTCTTTCTTTTTCTTGTTGACCTTTTTCAGCACAACTTGAAGGACAAATGAACACATAGAGCTCGTGCCTTAGCTTTTAACAATAATTAGTATTGTGGTTATTTTGTTGAACTATTTATGGTTTTTAATCCAAATTTTTTAATATTTTTAATTAGGCTTAAGTTCATTAAATTTAATTTTCATTAAATTATTTTTATGAAGAAACGAAACCACTCGATCTTCTCAAATGGATTTGCCGTTTTACACTCGCAGCCATCGACGGCTGCTGACGTCAATAGTCAAACATCAATCCTTAAACCAAATTGTATTTTAACCTTTGGTAGATCGAAGTTTGCTTTTTTGAATGATTATCCATTTTAATTGATTTTACATGTTCTTCCTTACTTCTGTTTTTTCGTACTTTTGTCAAGAATTTTTCTTGAAGTCCAAAGTACATTTGAGAAGATCGAGTGGTTGCGATCGAAACATGTCATGGTAACCTGCCGGCCGCGGTTCGAATCCCGGCCACGGTCAAGAATGAAAGATTATCAATAACAATTTTAATTAATTTTCATGTTGTAAAATTCCTTTCTTCATAAAAATAATTTAATGAAAATTAAATTTAATGAACTTAAGCCTAATTAAAAATATTAAAAAATTTGGATTAAAAACCATAAATAGTTCAACAAAATAACCACAATACTAATTATTATTAAATTCTTCAGTTATAAAACAAAGAAAAATTGTAGCTGCGCAGATATAGCAGTCTTGCTTTTGCCACTGCCATTGAAATGTTTAATATTTTCTTTTAGTTTGTGCAAAAAGCCAATTCTTAATTTTGTATGTTTTTATTTTTTTCAATTAGAATTTTACACTAGCGACAAAAATTGATTGCCACCTCAAAAGCAAAAGCTCAAAATAATTATTTCGCCTCTTCCTTTATTTACTGTAACCTTAAAGAAGAGCTACTGCCTGTTTATATATCACGAGAAAATATTAAAACGAGTCTTGCGCTAGTGTTCTACAAACAGGCAGTTAATTAAAAAAAGTCGAAGATAAAAAAATCTATAAAGCAAACAAAGAAAATTCTTCCCGGGCTGGTTATAACAAAAGTAGTGATATAAAAAAATAAAGAAAACAAAAAAGCTGTACAAATAAGTGCCAAAACAAACCTAACATAATCAGCAGTAGTAATAATTTAGATAGATAATAACCTGGGTCAGTTTGAAATGGCACGAAAAATTATTAAAAATGGCTGGAAAAATGGCTTGAAAAAGTCCAAAAATTGGCATGAAAAATGGCACAAAATGGCAAAATTGGCAAAAATAATAATGTTGTTATTGAGAAACATTTATTTTATTATGTTTTTTTATTAAGTTGTGTAGTACAATATCATGTTTCTTAAAATTTTAAAAAATAAATAAATTTCTGTTATCGCATAAAATAGTTTAATAATTGGAAAACACTCTTTCAACATTGCAAGATGTAACTGGAGCATATGGGCATTTCCGTCAAAAGGTCCACCGTGACCGAAAATTTCAAAGTTATTAAAAGCTGATTATTTTCGATATTGTTATAGAGAAATATTTAGATTTTACTAATTTTATAAATTTACCCAAAAAATTTGTTCACTTAGATAAACAATCAGACTGCAAAGTTGGGCAAACTTAATTTCTTATTTGTGGGAAAGTTTTATTGTATATTTTCTTTAATATTATCTTCCTTAAAAGAGGTGATATTTGATGAAAATTATTTTAAAAAAATTTGCTTACATGGTCTGTAATCTAAGGAATATATTATTCGGATTAACGGTAAATTTTTATTTTTTTTTAATCATTATGGAAAAAATTTTACGTTCGAAATGTCACGTATCGAACCAGATTTTGGCTTAAGCAAAAAAAAAAAAAAAAAAAAGAAATACAAAAGATTTTGGAATCAAAGCAAAGACATTTTCATGTTACATTGCTACGTAAATTTCTGAAAGTAGTTTGACTAAAAAATTGTGCCAGGTTTCGCTGAATTACGCCTTTTTATACATGGCCACAAAAACTACTTCTATTTTTTCACGTTCGAACCGCTACTTCTTTTGCCATTATCTTTGACCTAGAATCGCGCCCTCCCTAAAGTTTAGCATAGATAACAGTGCTATAATTTAAGGGTTAAAATAACGTAAAAATATTAGTGGATTAAAAGGTTATTGCATTTTTTATGCGTACGACTGTCACGTTCAACACTTTGGAATTACCCATATTTGAACGCTAAAAGTTCAGATGAAGAAAGGTTGTCAATAAACTAATCCGTCTTTTAAAATTGAAATGCCAAGCCACAGAAATTGCGCTTTATTTAAGGAGTTTTGTACGAGGTTGATAATGGCTTCGGAAGGCATTTAAAAAAACAAATAAATTGGTGACTTACAGAATTTTGTGGACAACTCACATAAACTATTTCTTATTTTAATTAATCTTGTAATCCCGTATAACGATCTAAAACTTTTTTTAAACTTTTCAACAAAATCTTTTTTGCTGACATCTTTAAAATTAAGAGCTGTCATTGCCTCTAAACATGATATGGTTAAGTATGACAATAATTTGTTTTAAAATTAACAATAGTATTTTCCTCTTTTCCAAGAGCAGCATGCTATGGTTGAAAACCAACCATGCTATTATAAGTGTTAAACATGTTTTAGTTATTTTTGACCATAACATGTTCGGAGGCAGCCATAATATGGTTGTGACCATATTTAAACATGGTTTTTCTCTGCGTGCGGGTGGTGTTGAATTCGCGTTCTAAAAGTTTGTTTCATATACTGTATGAAAATGAGAAGGTTTGATATTAAAGCAACACTTGCCGCTCTAATTTAAGGCGACCGTACACGACATGTTTTTGTCATCTGGCATGTCAAATTTCCCACTGCAAAATACATACATGTCGTGTGTTACCTTTTAAACGTTGCTTCTGTAAAAGTCAGATGCAAAGTCACCTGAAAAAATTTCAATTAGAGCGTGCTCTATTTTCTTCTGACAAACCATCTGACATCAGAAATCGGCAGCGGCGTTCACTATTGACGGAATCATTAGCCGGCTGAAGTTAATATTTTACAATACCGAGATATGTATGATCATCCCACCATTGAATAGAACCGTTTCATTATAATATCCTAAATTGGTATCTTTGAATTAAAAGAAAAATATGTTAAGATGGCTAAACTATTTTACGGCGCAAATAAAATTGTTCGTGGCGGCATTTTTTTTTTGGTTTTTGCAATAACTATGCAAAAAAAACAGAGACAATGTCAGAAGCAAATTACATGTACGTTTGCGACCGAGTTTTATAAATCTTCTGTAAAACAGCAATTTTGACAGACATGCACAATTACATGTGACTTGAAAACTTGACATGTCAGATGTAAAAAAATGTCGTCTACATTCACCTTTAGGTAGCTCAGTAAAGCCTACAGTACACGGAATGTAAAAAGCCACATGCGTATGTCGTTCTGACGTAATTTTGTTGTCATCACACATCACGAACTTGCTATTGAGGCATTACGTCAGAACGACATACGCATGTGGCTTTTTACATTCCGTGTACTGTATGCTTAAGTCGGAGTATTAAAGTAAGTCAGCATTCACACGTTTCATCTTTTGATGATCAACTCTTGTTTTTTAAGGAGAGAGAAGAAAGAAGAAAAGGGGTTGGTACGGAGATTCTTGTGCTCGGTCAGTACGATTTGTGTTTTAATTCGTTGGTATATGCAGCGTTTAAAAAACTGCAGTCATAGTAGAAAAACTACCATTTCTTCCACTTCTTAATTTGTCATTGGTCAAAGAAAAACTGTTGCTTTTACTTCTAATTCACTAAATGTAAACAGTCACTGTCAAATCAACTTTAAAAGTTGTACACAAATTTTCGTTTTTTGTTCGACAGTTTTTGGTGTTAACTGCAGTTTTTTAAACCCTGGGTATATGCACAACGATGGCTGCATGTAAATTTTTTCTTTTCTTTTTTTCTTTAATTCGCTGTGAATAATATTTTTGTTGTGTTGAACCGGAAAAAGTTGAAATCGATTGCTGAGTGTTATAATATTGGCATCTTCAAAAAAACTGCGCTTAAAAAATCACCCATTACCATTTTTCCGAGTTTTTTAGAATATATTTTCTACTAAAGATTTCCGATCTTTTGATATATGAGGAATAACCATAGCTCATATGACAGTCCAAAAATTCACGTTTTTATACAATTTTTGATATTTTTTATGCGGGAGGTACCACGCCCACTTATCCAATCCTGCCCACATTTTGTGGGATGCTGTGTGTTGAAAACCTAAATGTGTGTACCTAATTTGGAAACGCTCTTGCTGTTCTATAGATATATAGAAAAAAGTTATATAAATACAACAACAAGGGATTTTTTGGAAAAAATAGAGGTAGTCGTGGTTTTTTGCTCATGTCTCAGCCATTATTGGACCGATCTGGCTGAATTTTAATAGCAAAATTAAAATTAGAATACCTGACAGAAATATATACCAGTTAAGCCCCCATCGTATCTGGGGGCTTCGGAAAACCCATTTCAACAGTCAAACGGACAGGCGGAGAGACGGACAGCCGGATTTGAACTTCCCTTCTCATAAGGATCCAGAATATATATACTTTATAAAGTCTTAGATGAATACTGTAGAAATATCAAACGGAATGACAAAGTTATATATACACTTTTACCTTCGGTGAAGGGTATAGAAAGAAATTATTTTTAGATTTTGGATTTTCTGGTTTTAAGAAACGAAATTGATAACTTTAGAAAAAAACTTTTTTCCGTGTAAAAGGGCGGAGTTATCAAATTGTTCATTTGATGTACCAATAAATGCCATAAATTTGTAGACTTAATTATGATAACCTTGATAATTTCTAGTAGTTTTTATATTTCACGATGTCGAAAAAATTCCTTCCGTACAAATGCACTTGAAATAAAAACAAAATTTTCTAATTTCTTTTTGTTTTAAACGCAGTTGTACGAATGAAACAGTCCTTTCTACATCGCGAAGTAGGCAATAATGCCCGTATTCATAAACGAATATTAAATTTAACAAACGTTGATTAAGTCATAGTTCATAAAAAATTTTTCCTTAATAAACGCTTTGACTGAACTTTATTGAAAGCGGTAAGTAAAACGACGTTACCCCAGGCAACAGTTTCTGGTAAAATTGCTTCATTTACACAGCGGCTTAACAAAAATTAGCTTAAATTAAGTTATTGTCTGCATTGATCTGTATAAAAAACCAGGACAATTTAAGAGTGAACCTTGCCAATTTGTCTAAATCCGAAGCAAATCCTGAACAACCAGGACGTATGATAGCCCTTCACTAAAAAGTTTAATCAGTGTTATTCTACCAATCAATTAATATTTTTAGAAGTAATTACTGTTATTAAGTCTACTTTATTATTAACTTCTACAAAAAGTACAAATTTACTCGTATATAAATATCAATTAATATTTAACGATAAATCTTTAGCCTTTGGTTAAAGTATTTTTTTATGATATATTGTTTTTGTACAAATGTGTGTGTTTCATTTCATATCTGGTAATAAATAAAATTGGTTTTATTTGATTTTGACTTATTGTTTTACTCGTCATCATTAAATATTTGACCAGCGCTTAAATATTGATGGGAGGCCATTAGTGCCATACGTTTACTTGTCATTAATACATGTTTTACAAGAGAAAATAATACAATTATTGTTTAAATAAAAATAATATTTATTTAGTAGAACTCAAAAAGGAAAAATCACTTAATTAAAATATTTAGCTTCTAAAAACTACACTGTACAGCAATTTCTAACTTGAAAGGGGTTTAAACCGCTAAAAGAACCAGCGCAAAACCCTTAATTCTCCAGCGCAAAATTCTTAATTATCGCTTTAATTTTCTGATCAAAACATATCGTCAACATCGCCCAATATTAAACTAAGTCATTGTTCATTGTTTTATCCATATTGCCACTGTAGCGAACTCAACCCTGAGACGCGGGTGCATGCCCGCAGTACTCGCCTTTCCAGCCGATCAAATCCGTTTGTTGTCGACTGTCCAATGTATTGCACAACGCATTCCAGAAATAATTCGATGCATCGATGAGGAATAGACTTCCGGCAGTAGTCTTTCCAGTCGGGTACAATTTGGAAAATTTCAACTTTAAATGTCCACAAGCAATACCCCCTTTTTCCTCCTCCTCATAACCTATTTTCCTAATACCAACACAATGCATTGCATTAGTAGGGGGCATCCCCTGAGTGTTGGCTCAAAGTAAAAAAAAAGAAAAAAAAAGCAAAAGAGAATGCAGATTGATTTTTTTTTTTTTGGGTGCGTATACTAGGCAAAGAAGTCATATGGCAATTTTCTCTACTTTGTCATCAAAATTTCCCCTGTTTGTTACGATAATAAAATTTAATAAAATAATACAATATTTTAGAATAATTTTAAAAATATGAATATTAAATTTTAAGGAGCGAAAGGTAAAAATCGTAAAAGCTTAAATATTTCAAAACTACTTAAATGGAGATGTGACTTTCTTTCTTAGGAGGGCGGTGTAATAAATACTGTAACAAAATATTTAGTATTTTTATAATGGTTTCTTATGCCCAATTTTTAGGATTGATATTAAAACACATTTATGTTTAAAATCGTTTTAAATACAAAATTCTTTTCTTCACTAAACACTTAAATGTAACTTAATTCACCGATGTGGTACATTTAAATTCATTTTAACCGCCTGTTTTTAGAAAACGTAAACAAGTGAGTGAGTGAGAAATTATATTAAAAAAAAAATAAAAACAAATTTTCGTTTTTTATTGTTGTTTTCAATATAATTTCCATTGGAAAAACTTAGCAAGGTGGTCTCAATATTAAACCAATACAACAACAACAGGCAAAGCAATATCAGACAACTGTTTTTTGAGGCCACCTTGTAAATAAATACAATTTGTTATGGTATTTCTTTGTATTTAGTAGTGCTACCATACTTTTATCTTAATTAAATAAGAAATTTTAAACAAAACTCAAAAAATCAATCTGTATTTAAATACGATTTAAGTTTATATGAAAATTAACTTAATATAGATTTAAATATTATCCTGAAAATTGGGCATTAGTTAAACAAATTTGCATGGAACAATTTTCAAACCAATTATAAAATAAACAATATTTTTCGAATATTTTGTATCATATTAACTATATTTAAATAAGTTTCATTTAAAGAAAACACGTGTTGTATGCCTGGGTGTCAGTGTGAAAAAGAAGAAATTAATTGACAATATTTTAGGTCAATCATACGCCACGTTAGACAATCAGCCAAACTTGATCAAACACACACGTGTCCATTTATACATGTTTGCTTGAGTAAGTAAACCCAGCTAGTATTTAGAAGATAATCTTTTTAAAAATCACTAAACTGAGTCTTTTTCGAAGACTTTTTTAAAAAGACACTCGACACATACAAATGTTTTGAACAACTTTTAAATAGAAAACAAATGAACGAAAGTCACAAACTGATAATTTAGGAATTTGTTGTTGTTTTTAAATAACTTTTGGCACAGTTGCACATAGAAATACCAATTCCTTAGTTTGTTTTTGTTTGAAAGTGTTAAAATTATTTTTAAAAAAAGTCAGGTTAAAATGTTAAAAATGTTAGCCAAATAGTTAAATATGAATATTTAACAAAATTAATGCAAATAATTCCAAAAACGACTAAAAAATCACAAAAAGAAAAGAAGAATCGCAAAAGATAACAAAATTAACTCTAATATGCCAAATTGTTTACAGCCGAATATAGCAATTTTACTTGTTTTAATAAAATGTTGGCTGGGTAGAAATACGTATGTGTGTGTGATAAAGCATTATTTAAATTGTTTCGCTTCAATATTGTGGGTGTTTCAAATTTGAGAAATAATTTATGATTTGTTTTTTTTTCAAGAATAAAAGAACAAAGAATAAATACTGTTTTTTTTTAAATTTTAAATTAACAAAACAAATACATATTTTTTTAGATAATAATGAAGATAAAGGCTGGAAACTCTTAAGTAAACAAATACACTTGACTTTCTTGTTAAATAATCTACTCTCTCCCTTTTTAAAAGGCAAAAATAAATATTTTAGTTAAATTCAATAACAACGCCGAAAAGTTAGCATAATACGACTTTTAAACAGCGATATCGAGGAAGGCTTACTTTTCATATAAATTTAATTTTTTTATGGTCTTTGAAAACTGACACCGTTTTAAGTCAACAGCATTGTTTTTTGTTATTTTACCCGCATGTAATTACGTAATGTTTCATTAAATACATTTTAATGAAACAGGTTTCATTGATCCAACGAAGCGCTGCATAGGTTCCTTTTTAATGCAATTTGTCATGGGATTAATGTCAAAATTCATTGGTATTCTGAAGAAAATTCTTTCAGTGTATGACCATGTTGTTCAACCGTTATCCCTTTTGTTACTTAATGTAAAGCTAGTTGCGCTTAACACCAAAATATAAAAAAGTTAACTATACATATAAAATTTTTTGAGAAACAATTAAAATTACTTCTGGCGTTACGTTACAAAAAGTTGACTTTTCGCTGGAACTGCCCATATACTGCTTGTCAAAATTTACAAAAATCGAAAACTGTGACGTAGGCTGCAACTTGTAAGCAATTTACTTTCAAGATGTCATCAAGAAACCAATTTATAAAGACAAACTTGCAAACAGCTGTTAAATTGAAAGTAAAATTGCCAAACAAATGGAAAGGTGAAATTGAAGGCAATCTCGTGGTCAATTTAAAAAGTGTGAGTGTGTTAGTAAAAAAGTGGGGTGTATTTAGGGATGCAACATCGCTCTGAAAAACATCGATGTTTGAAGACACCGATGTTTCCACGATAAGCATCGATGTTAAAAAACATCGGTAAAAAACACGATACATCGATGTTTAACATCGATGTTTAAAACTACTTTGCAATTATACTTACGGACTGCTTTAATTCTACTTTGCTACTGAATATCTTAAGGCCCAACTATAATATACATATGCTTGCATAAACTTTTGTCAAAAATTAACAAAAAGCCTGTCAAATGCATTCAAAAACACAAAAACGAAGTGCAATCAGTTTCGCATTGTGTTCAAGCAAATGACAGATTCATAAAATTAAACAAAAAGTTTCCATAGTGCAATATGGTTTGACAAATATGATTTTTATGTATTTGCACAGTTGCTTGAGCCAACTTAAGCAACTTAATACATACATATAGTTATGCAATGCACAGTATGCATGCATGTACATACATATGTACGTACTTTGCATGGCAATCAGGGGTGTGCTGGAAAACGGAATTGTAAAACGCTAGAATTTGGAAGTCGTTTTTAATACACTTTTAATAAAATGTTTTTAATTTTTGTTTTAAATTTCTGTTTAATAGAGAAATATTTGTATAATATTTTTCATAAAATTCTCATTTTACATAAATCTTATTAATAACCGACATTTAAAATTCTTGCGTTTAACGTATGCTTTGAAAAACACTTTTTTATATTTTTAAATAAAAGGTTTAATTAAAAAATAAAAATTAAAATTGGTACAAATATTATAAAAAATATTAAATTAATGAAAATATTAAATGGACGATGTCGATGTTTTTTAGTTTTGACGGCGATGTATCGCCGATGTATCGTAAATCAAAACATCGATATTAACATCGATGTTTATGAACGATACATCGATGTTTTCTAAACATCGATGTATCGTTTGCATCCCTAGGTGTATTGCAAATTAAAGGTAAAACTTGATAGTGTGGCCATCAAGTTACTAAATACAAACGAAGAGAATACAAAATAATAGATGCACGCAGAGAAAAAATATGGTTGGGCATGGTTACGGCAACAACACTATGTTTAATGTAACAATATATTGTTGTCGTACACAAATAATTGTTATTTTTATTTAATATCAACAATATTATAGTTACTGTAAACATATCAATGTTTATCGCAATTATGAATTTGAGTATTGTTGACCGAAAAATAATTATTTTTCTAACAACTTAATTATGATAACTTTCTAAACATATTATGTTTCTCACAACCATATCATGATATTTAATAGCCATAACATGATAACTTTCTATACATTTATCATATTATGTTAAAGATGCAATCAAACTATGTTTACTCTAATCATATTATGTTAGCGCCATTTGTAAAATAATTTTGAAGAAGTTGTGTCGTTTTTTTATTTGTGAGCGGTTAAACAATTAAAAGATAAAATTCCATAAAAAAAATAAGTTTAAAGAAATTAAAAAATACAAATATTAGCGGAGTTCATTCAAGTATTAGTGATGTAATAGTGCAAATGCAAAATATCATAGTTTTTTGTAAAATCCAACAACAAACCACGCAGAGATTTCGTTATATTTTATAAAAGTGCTACGATATTTCTGTGGTTTTCATGGGCAACCGCGTATGTCTTAAAACAAATTGTTCAGGAAAGCCGAAAACCCATTCTAGATCAAACTATGGGCTAGGTATTGCACATTTTAAACTTTGTCATTACGTTACAAAACGGAATTGATCCATCTTTTTTCAAAAAAATATAAAGAGCGTTCAAAATTAGGCAATATGGCATCAACATCTTAAAATCAAAAAAATGGACACACGCTGTTGCCCATGAAAACCACAGATTTTTCATTTGCTCTTTTACAAGCCTTATATTGAACTCCGCTATTTGATTAACATTAAGAAAAATTGTCAAAAGCCACAAAATAAAAAATCGATTCAAAAATATTTAAATTTATTTTGTATTTTTATGACAGCTATGAAAGGTGCTGTATCATAATATGATTGCTTCTAAATTTATTATGATTAACATGATGATAATATGATTACTTCTTAGCTTATTATGATTAACATGACAATAATATGATTAATTTCTTAGCTTATTATGATTAACATGACAATAATTTGATTACTTCTTAACTTAGTATGATTAACAGAATAATAATATGATTAAGGGAAAAATATTATGATGACATATTGCGAGTATATTGAGTCATAATATGTTTCAATAATAATCTTAATATGGTGACTACAATCATAATTCTTATCATAATATGTTGCTCTTAGAATATGTTTACCACAACCATGTTTTTTCTTTGCGTGTGCCTATTATGAACAAAATTCGATTTTCGACAGTAGTCGCATTAGCTGATCGAACAAATTTTCATTTGGTATTATGGCGCACATTCAATAAAAAAGTACTATTGTGATTTAGTCGATTCAGGGTAGTGCAATTTCTTTCTGACACTTAAAATAAATTTTTTTTTAACATATTAAAAAAAGTTATATTAAAGTTAAAAGTGACCACGACGGAATTGTGATTGTTTACAAGCAATTTGCTTCTGTGGTGTTTTATCCCATCATTATTAAGTTTTCTTCAGATGTTTATTATTAACGACTATTGAACATGAAACCCGGCTGAAAAAAATTTTTAAATTTTCTTTACAAGGTGATGGCAAAGTTTGGGATTTTACGGTTCTTTAACAAATTGTTGTTAATAATTAAAGTTCCGCTTGCAAATTATATACATACTCATACATATAGTACATCATACATACATACATTAATATGTATGTATGTTTCTGGTATTAAAACAGTGAATATTTACCTCAATGACCGTTTGAAAGTTTGCAAAAAAAATTATTTTTGCCAACCTTTTCCAAAAAATGGCAATTCGAATTCGAAACAATATTTTTTACTTAAATCTAAATTCATGCTAAAAATTTCTATCAACTTCCATGTCTAACCTTCCATTTTATGAATTTTTTAATGTGATAGAGGCATCAGCTGCCTTTAACGTTAATGGGATTTACAATAGGCCAATTATCCATATCATTCAGTTAACCCTTTTATAAAACTTGTAACTTGAGTAAGAAATTTATAAATTATTCTTATTTTATATTGACGGATGTTAAATTTATCAAATGATTTACACAAATAAATGCAAAACACCAGAACAAAAACACTAACACTGTAACACAAGCAAACATATTCCCATAGTTACCTTAAAATGTGTATTGACTGACTGTTCACCTTTGGACAGACACTGATTTATAATGCTTCATCCATTTACATAGTTTTTGTGTCTGTCTGTATGTCTGTCTTTTAGTATTATCATCAATATGGAAAACCATCAATTTCCGCCTTACAAAAAAGTAGTCGAACGTCAAAATTTGTTTTGCTGTTGTAGCTTTTTTTCTGTTTTTGCATGTCAGGCGTTAACAGTTGTGCTCTCGGTATAAAATTGCTTAAAAATATGAAAACAAGAATAATAATAGTAGCAGGCAGCTGGAGCAGCAAAAAATGATTACGTTAAAATAACAGAGGAGACAGATGAAAAGTAAAAATAAAAAAATACTTGTAAGAGTATTCAACAATCGGTCATTAGAGAGTAAAAAGTTTAAGGTTATTTAAATGTTATTGAGGCAAAAATACACACACAATTTGGGGGAAACGGAAACAAGAGAGACAACCAGAAAGAGAAGGAGGGAACCCTCCTTTTTGGTTAAAACACTTTTTTGTATGTACTTTTTTGGTGATACAACTTTTGACAAGTTTGGCCTACTGCCAACTTCCATGAGTTCGGTCATTTTGACTCCTTGCTTGACTGTTTGTCATTTGTACACTCTGAGCTTTAATTTTGTTTTTTCTTTTTGTTGATCTGGATTTGCCCAGTCGTTGTGAGTTGAGTTGTAGCAGCAGTTTTTTTTTTATTCAGAGAATATGAAACGACAAAAAAACTGTTAAAATGAGTGGTGTTTTGCAACATTTTGTCTCGTTAACATGCCTCAAACTATAACAACAACTTTGGGCTACATGATAATAAACAAAAACCACAAAGAACTACACCGAATAAACAAGCAAGAAAATTTGACGATTTTAGTGTTAGTATTATTACCAGTCTATTTTATCATCTAGAATTCGATTTTAATAAGCTTTACCAATTCTTTACAAAGAAAAAGTTTTCACCAATAAATCCATAGTTGGAAAATACAAATGCTAAATGACTTTTGATGTTATTTAAATTTAATATTTCTTTTACTTTTTTTATTGCATAAGCATCGGTAGCAACAAGTTCTGTAATAACATTCTTAAATTGCTCCAAGTTTTTTGAATAGCATTCTAAAGTAACTAGCCAGGTTTCCCATCTTGTTAATATTGGCTGCCTTAGTAAGGGAACCAAGGGATACATTTCACTAAAAATTGCAACTCAAAAAGAAGCATTTAAAAATATTTTTTCCCCTACACTGAAAGAATTTTCTTCGCAATTCCAATGAATTTTGACATTAATCCCATGAAAAATTGCATTAAAAAGGAACCTATGCAGCGCTTCGTTGGATCAATGAAACCTGTTTCATTAAAATGTATTTAATGAAACATTACATTAGATCTATGAATATTATTCATTGGATGAATACTTTCAATAAAATAAAAAATTTTTTTTCTTATTTTATTTTTTTTTTTTTGTTTTTTTATTTAATTTTTTTTATTTTATTTTTTTTTTCTGTCTCTGGCGGGTATCGATCGCGCAACCTCGGTGCTGATAGACTAGCTCACTACCAGCTAGCCTACCGGGGTAGTGTAGTTACTGGATAAAAAAAACTACGTTTTCTACTCAATTAAGAGCGTAAATATAAGATTAAATTGTCCATAACAACAATAACAAAGTTGATTAAAAGTGGATTGAAAGTTTTTGTTTCATTACTATAATGACATTTTTATTGTCATAATGAAAATTTAAATTTAAGAATGCAATTATTGAATTATGTTGCTTTTATAAAAAAATTTTTGATTTCATAAATTTAATGTCATATAACATTAGATGTATGAAATAATTAAATCTTACATTTTTTTAATATCATTTAACATTTTTTTAAGGAAACTATAGTTTTGTATTAATTTATGAATATAGTTATGTTTGTATATTGTTTTTTATGTTCCCAATTAAAATTTTTTGTTTAACTTGGACAAACTTAAGCTTTCATATATCCAATAAAAATTTTTAAAGTAATTACGAAATCCAATGAAGCGATTTTAAAGAAAAGACTTCATTATAACTATGAAATTCCATTTAGACAATGAAAATTTTCATTTAACCAAAGAAAATTTTTTTATGAAAATGATTCATTAAATTTATGATGCATTTTTCTTTCAGTGTATAAAACGAATAAATCAATATTAACGAATGGGCTTATAATTTCTTCTGCAACTTGGTGCCAAGCAAGAAACATGTAACAGTTTTGGATAAAATATTTTAAGCCATGCAAGGTGCTGCATCGGTTAAAATTGAAGGATCTTTTCATAAAAGTTTTTCTTGGGAGTCAAAAATTCAATAATAAATTTTCGTTTCAATGTGCTAAATTCCCAATTCGTACTATTGATAAACACACTAAAATTTATTGTTGGTGCGATAAGCTAGTTCCTATGCGAATATCGCTGGTTGCTTAGAACAGTTCATCATTCAGAAACTTTTTTCCAAAGACTTTGAAAAAACTAAAGATAAAATTAAAATAAAACTGTCAAGACAATGAGAATTACAAACACTCAAGTTTTGCTTGCAACGATATCAAGGCTTTTACAAAACAACAACAATAAACAGTGATTTTATCTTTTCTTACAGAAATTGTCGAACTCTTAAAAATCTTGTTTGTTGGTGCGATAAGCTAGTTCCTATGCGAATATCGCTGGTTGCTTAGGACAGTTCATCATTCAGAAACTTTTTTCCAAAGACTTTGAAAAAACTAAAGATAAAATTAAATAAAACTGTAAAGACAATGAGAATTACAAACACTCAAGTTTTGCTTGCAACGACATCAAGGCTTTTACAAAACAATAACAATAAACAGTGATTTTATCTTTTCTTATAGAAATTGTCGAACTCTTGAAAATCTTGTTTACAAATAATTTATTTTTCGATTTAAAAATGTTTTTCTTGGAAGATTTTTTTTTTGTGTACTTTTTGAAGTGTACTTTGAAGAACTTTTTATTTATAATATGGATATTTAAAAATTGTATTACTCAATTTTGTTAAGAATGCAAAAATATGCATTTAAAACAAAAATATGAATTTTCACCAAAATATGCACCAATATGCAGGAACAAATCGATGCCGTTTCAACGCATATTTAATGATTCGGAAAGATTATTAGTGGACATCGATCTTAGACCATTGAAAAAAAACATGCATTTGCATGGAAATCGCAAACTTACAAATAAATTTTTATCTGTGTTTAATTTTAATATAAATGTACTGTTTATAAGTATGTTCACACTTGGGTTCTTAATCGCGTTTAAGCAAAATGTTGATTAAGGTAACCAAAACCGTTCACATTACACAAGAAAAACAACACAACAAACAAATTTATATTTCTTTTAAGTATTAAAAATGGATAAAAGACTTTAATAAAGTTATCAGAAGATTATCTTAAACATATTAATGATGAAATTGTGAAAATTAATGGATTATTTAAGGACAATATAAAACATTAAGAAGAAATCGTGGTCTGTTGTACACGTAAGGGGTACGTTCATGGTGGCCGATTCTACCTTATACTCAGTTTGAGGTATGTTCAGAGGATTCTATGTGATTAATGAGATGATTCATTCTAATCATGTCAATTTAAAGTGATTAACAAATCACTTAAATGTATGACTAATCATCTCGATGTGATTAGGGCTTAATCACGTTCGAGTTGCCTAAACGCGTTTAAAAACCCAAGTGAGAACATAGTATAACAAATTTTAGATACATATGTGTATCATATATGTATGTACAAAGTTTAAAAATACATAACCATGTCTTAATATAGAACAGAAATAGCTTAAAAAAATAAACTTAATCCCGTAAATAAATTAAATTTTAAAGGATTCAAGGCTTCAAAGATTCAAAAAATTTATTTTTTAAAAAAGTTGTATTAGAAATTCGGTTCCATTTATAGTTGCGACTGCATTAAACTTCTATCAAGAAAATTAATAATTTTTATAATCTTTTCTAAAACATTAAAAACAGCGTACATTTATTCAAAATGTTTTTGCAAATTTAGTCGTTAATTTTTTAATACTTGCAGCTGATATTTTTCCTCTTCTGTTGCTGTGAACTTTTGCAACAAGTTGGCATGTTGTACGTCTATCACTAGTTGTTGTTCATGCTCTTTGGTTGTCTTCATTTCTAAAGCTTTTTTTCTCCTTTTCTTTTTGCAAAATGAACATTTTACTTGTGTCTCATATTGTTAACTTTGGTTTTAGTTCGTTAAAATGGGTTGATTTATGTCCTTTTAAAGAAAAGAAAATTAAATTGTATTAAACTTTGTGTCTGTTATATTTCCTTCTGTTTAATGTTTGCAAGCGTGTTTCGTTATTATTTTCCCATTTGTAAAGTTGTTAGGCTTTGTATGTGTGTGTCACTGTGTATTTTTAGATGTGGGGTGTGTATATTTAGATGTTTTTCTCATTTTTTTTATATTTCGCGTGACTGATGACAGCATAATGACAAGAATAAATAATTTTTGCGGCATTTATTACAAAACAAAACCAACAAACTTTACAAGTTTACATACAGACAGATATACAACATACACGCATACACGCATACACATATTTACCTATATTTTATAAAAACAAATAATCAATACATACATACAACGAGAATTTGTTATTTCATTAATTTTCCTTAAATTTTTATTATGTTTTAATAACCACCCCAAATAAACAGGGCGGTATATTGATTATATCATTACGTAGGTAACATATCGAAATAATCTTTGGAGACGATATACAATTGGGGGATTCATAAAGTGTGGTATCAAGTCATATTCTCATAATGTCCTAAAAAAAAATTGTTGTGTTTCAAACAAAATAAAAATATTTATGCTGTGTTGATTGATTCGTCATAACTAGGGCAACCAAAAAAAAGCAAATGCTTATTTTTTGGTTTACAAGATAGAAAGATTTTGATTGAACACAAACTCCGATCATAAGAAAACAAAGAAAATGAGCTATATTTGTTAGGGCTTTTTTTTGCTTATTTTGGCAATATCGGCTTTTTTTTAGTTATTTTTGCGATATCGGCTTTTTTTGCTTATTTTGCCATTTTAAGATAATTTTTCATACAAAAAAAAAACTTATTTAATAAAATTTTGCAAAAATCGTTATTATTATTTTTTTTATTTGCAACTTTTTTTATAAATACTAAAAAATCAACCATTTCTGTGCTGTAACAACTCTGGTTAAAAAAATCGTTCAACGTTATGGTAATATTTTGTGCTTCCCTTGAGCAATATCATCCCAAAAACCTATATTATCTCTTTATGTTATTATAGCTACACTAAAGAGTGGAGAGGGTATTATGCATTTGTGCTGATGTGAGAAACACCTTAAAATATTGGTCCTTAAGTATACCGGTTAACACAGAATCACTTTCTGAGTCGATCTAACGATGTCCGTCCGGCTGGCTGGCTGTCCATGTAACCTCGTGCGCAAAGTACAGGTCGCAATTTTAAAGACAATTTAATGAAATTTGGTACGTGGGTTCTAATTGGCACAAGGGCGAAGCGGTCCATAATTAAATATAGCCTCCATACAAGCTGCTATCAGGAAGAGGGTCTTTGTGCTCACTATCAACCAATTTTAATGCAATTAAAGACATATGTAGATGGATCCATATTTATGTGGACACGTAAGGTATGCATTTTTTAAAAAAATAGGACTATGAGGGGGATAGGGGGCAATTTCTGCCTACCAGAAACCATCAAACCGATTTTAATGAAATTTAAAACATAGATGATCCCTATTCATAAAGGCATACACTCTCGAAACTTGTTTTTAAATACTGTGGTGTTGGGTATAATACGGTCGGGCTTGACCGACTATACTTTCTTACTTGATTTTTATGCAACTCTGTCTTAGCAGTACTGTAACTTACCTTTTATAGTGTTGTGTATAATTTGTATGTGTTTATGTTTTTAGTATTAAGCCTTTTTTTAAACCTAATTTAATATTTGCTTGTTTAAGTTCTTTTCTCTCGAAAATTCCAAAGCTCTATTCTTACGATCAAATTCCTCAGTATGTAACGTCTTTTACCATCACACTTTGTAACGTCCTGTTTCTTTTTTAATATAGTTTTTGTATAAAGAAACGTCTGTTAGTTCCCCTTCTCTCTGCTTTTGGTATAGTAACGTCTTATTTTTTGCTTTTTTAATATAGTTTTAGCTATTAAGAATTTCTCTGTATATCAAATAATGTAAATTTCTGCAAATTTTGTTGTTTTACTCGAAGTTGTAACAAAATTGGAAACAAAAAATCTTTCATTGGTTTTCTAAGTGAACATAGTTGTGGATCGTAAGAAAAATGTCCCGTGTTCCAGGGGATATAGAAGACGAAGTTAATACAAAATTAAGATCAGTTTCATTAAAAAATTAAGGATTTTCGGTATTGAAAGATATTGGGGATATTTTGGGAGGCAAGCGGAATTATGAGTCCAATCGTATAAAATATACTTCAGAGCAAATACTCAATTTTAGATATGCTCCCTTAACATCTGTAGACGTAGGAAGAACTTTTTCTATCTACAAGAACTTGCTGACTCCAAACAAACATAGTTTTCTTTTCGAAAAATTTATTGCATCAACTTATAATTTACTATAACAACGAATTAAGTGAAAAATAAACAAGTTTAAATTGCTTTTTTTTAAGTTTTAACAGCTTATTTTCATGTTTTTAAAGGCTTTTTTTAAGAGCTTAAAACTGGTTTTTTAGTGCTTTTTTTTGGTTGCCCTAGTCATAACTGTACAGTAGAAATTAAAATTATAAGCGGTTGCCCACAGCAGTCATATATATTTCTTGTAATTATTTTATGACATATGACTTTACAACTTTATGACTACCTTGTGAATCCGGCAAACGTATATATTTTATGCTGTTGTAGAAATCTAGCGCCATCCGTCTGACTGTTTATGAAAAGGCCGATAAACATCGCAAGCTACTTGGGAGCCACACGAGCAAGTTTTTCCTCAATTTGCAATACGCTCACACTTTTTACTGACAGAGTAGCAACACTGCCATTTATTCCACTTCTTCATTTGTCATTGGCCAAAAAAAAGCTCTTGTTTTTATGCTAGGTACACACTATGCAACGCATTTACGCAATCTAGCAAATTAAATTCATTTTCATTAATTTTTCATTCATTCCAGATTGCATCAAAATCAAAACGTATTGATATTTTGAGATTGCATTGATGTAGATTGCACTGTGTGTACCCAGCATTACTTCTGAATTATTAAATGTAAACAGTCGCTGCCAAACCAATTCAAAAAGCTATAAGTTCTACACAAATTTTCGCTTTTTTGTTCGACAGTTTTGGTTTCGACTTGTTTAAGCCCTGCACACTTCTGTGATTTTCAAGGGCAACCACGTATGTCTTAAGATACAATTTTTCAGGAGCGCCGAAAAAACATTCTAGATCAAACTATGGGCTAGTTATTGCACCTTTTGAACTCTGTAATTGAGTTAAAAATCGGAATGGGCCCAACTGTTTTCAAAAATTTTTAAAATAAAGCAATATGGCATCAACATTTCAAATTCGAAAAAATGGACATGAAAACCACAGACTTTACCCTTCTATTCGTTTGGCTATTTTAGGCTTAATTTTAACAATTAATTTTTGTGTTTCCTTTTAAAAATATATATTTTTTAAATTTTCATATTAATTCAAATGTATATTCTAAGTCAAATTACAATTTTTAAAGCTTTTATACTTTAATAGTCTTATTCCTTCAATATTTTCCAGGAATATTTTCTATGCACTATCAGAATTTTTCTTATAAAATAATTCGCACATCTTGTTTAAAAGTGACTCAACTCAATAAACTTAATTTTACATAAATCGATAAAACTGTTTAGACCCAAAAAAAAAAGATTATTTAAAACAAATCTTTGGCCCATTTAGTAGAAAGTCCATACAGTTAATGATCTAAAAAGTTTTTTTTAGATATTTATATTATTTTTATTATTTCACAAGTTACCGAATTATTTTGAGTTATGTCACTTTAACTGAATTCTTTTAAAGTTTTGACACTTTTGCCAAATTTTAAACTGACACAAGCCTAATTAATATAAACTCCACCAAAGATTTATTTTATCAAAAGTGTCACAATTCATATTAAGACTATTTAGCACTTAGCAGTTGGAATCCATAACACCCACCTTAAAGTATACTAATCGACTAAAAATCACGTCCTGATCCGATCTAACGATGTTGCAGGATGGCTGGCTATCCATGTAACCATGTGCGCAAAGTGCTGGTCGAAATTTTGAAGATAATTTGATGAAATTTGGTACAAAGGTGTTAATTGGCACAAAATGGTACTAATCAGTCTATAGCTTCATATAGTCTCCTTACAATCTGCTTTCCGGAATAGGGTCTTTGTGCCCACTACAAACCAATTTAAATGAAATCTTAAACATAGACAGATCTATATTTATATTGACCCATAAGCTATGCGTTTTTCAAAATATATGGTGTTTTCTTTTCTAAAAAATAATAATGCATTATATATGTGTAATAAATTTATCAGGTTACACGTACCCTTACAAAGTGATTAATTCTTCTAAATTACAAAGAAACAAAATAATAGCTACGTTCTACACTCAACACTAATGTGTATTTTGCGTGTTAAATATTGAATGCAAAGTTTGTACTAATAAGCGATATTCACCACGGTTCAAGCGATTTTCCAATAAACGCTAGCAGCACTGATTTTCAATAATTAAGCCCAGATGTTGTTAAAAGTTATGCAAAAAAATAATTATTAAATAAAAGTAAAACAGACGAAAATAAAAGTTTTTTTTTATCCTTCACAATATAACACATATTGTACGCAAAAACAAGTTGATAAGAAAAATACTTGCTTGCATAAAAATGTAATTAACGCAGATGCAAAAAAGGGTATTATCTCACACTCAATTATAACTGGGGGTAAGAAATGGAACAAACTTCCCATTTATTTTTGCAACATATTTAAAAAGGAAAACGACAACTTTTCGCATGTTTGCATATATTTTTGGAATAGAACAAAAACCCGCGCGAATGGTAGCACACATGGAACGTTTTTGTCAGAAAAGAAAACACCAATAGGTCCACGAGGGGAGATAGGGGCAATTTCGGCCTCTCCGAAACTATCTAACACAATTTAGAACTTAGATACATCTCCTATTTATATAGCCATACACTTTTGAAAATTTTTTCTTAAATACTGTGGTATAGGGCATCATATTGTCGGGCTTGACCGACTTTACTTTATCTTTAGTTTTAATGTGTTAATAATTCGTTCTTAAATCTTTGTATGTCTTTTTGCGTAGCGCAAAAAATTTGCGCTTACTTTTATAAAATATATTATTCGTGCTACGCAAAAATAAAAAATTCTTTTTTTATTGAAATTCCACCTATTCCCCATACTCTTTGTGTTTTATAATATTCATGGTTTTATATGAACTAACGGTAGGAGGTATCAATGATTCGACACGGATTGTCTATTTAACATTCAAAGGTGTTCGTTTCTATTATTTGAGTATTTGTGCGAGGGAAGATTTAAAATGAAAGAATACGGCGAATTGTATTATCGTACTTAGAAATGTTGTTATTCTCAGTTAAACTTGATTTTTAATAAAAAATTAAAACGTGCAATTAAACACTATAAAAACTTTTATAAGCGTTCTGGAAAATAATAGAACTACTAAATATCAACGAACTCATGCAAAGACAGTACATATATCAGTATATCAGAAAACCGACTACTGTAAAAGTTTCCAAATTTGGTAAAAGTAGCTTGATTACACAGTGCAACACATTAAACCAAGAGACAAGATCTATCAAAAAATGCATTGGGTTAGAGAAGCGGTACTTCCGGTTTAAAACAACATTTATAAAAAAATATTTATATATTTCCTTCTTATACTCGTTATAAAAAAATTCTCAATTGGACCACGATCTATTATCACCGAGTTTTTAGTTGTTAATATTATTGGTTTTTGTATTTATTGCCTGTTTCAAGAAAAATTAATTTATTAACGCTTCAAAGTTCGTGTTTTTTGAAGAACAAATCAACAGCAACACAAAGGAAAACATTAACAGAAAGAAACTATTTTAATTAATTTTTTCGTTAGTAAACTAATGGGAATTAGAAAACTCAAAAAAAAATATATAATTAATAGTTTTTAACTGCTTCTGAAGTCTTGTAGGCGTAATTAGCTAAATAAAAGAATTTAAAATATTTACGATGATTGTTGTTACTATTTATTACCAATTTAACATTCAAAGACATTCATTAAATTGAACAAATAAACTCTAAAAATAACTTAAAGTATGTATTTGAGAGACTTTTCCTTTGCCACAAAGTTATTGCCTGGTGATTAACATGCGTAGTGGTGTCTGAATTTTATGGTATTTACGTTATTTAATTGTTTTATAGAAAATAATTTGGGTAATTTTTTTTAGCGTTTTGTTAAAAACGAGGTCCTTGCATATCCTGAAAAAAAAAAATTAAGAATTGTTTTTGCTAAGCTAAGACAATGCAATTAATTGGGTAAAAAAATGGATTGTTTTATTTTATCGTCCAACGGTTACAGCCTTTACCGACCTTAATGAGTAGATATAACTGGTGTTGGGCAAAATACATGCATTGATGTATTTGAAATACAAAATACATTCAATTCGTGAATTTAGAATACAAAATTCTTTTATGTCGTGTATTTAAAATACAAAATACATTTGAGTTGGGTATTTAAAATACAAAATGCTTCTTTTTATCTTAAATCAATGTAAAACAGATGTACATACAAGTATAAAACAAGTATTTCCTTTAATGAAGACAAAAAAAATTAATTAATGAGGTAAATTTAATTTTTTTTTTTATAAAAAGTTACTTATTAAAATAAATAATTCTTATTAAAAGTTTAATAGCTCGGTAAATTTTTAACGGATTTCTTAAAAGAAGGTAGCATTTTCCTCATAAATAAACATTATTTTATAGTAAATTCATAATTAATACGGTTCCTAAATAAAAAATGTGCAAAAACATCTCCAAAGTTAAAAAATCGAGAAATTTGTTTAATAAATTTAGTTAGTTCACATCTTTAAAAGACCTTAGTTCCTTCTTTCTTTATCCGCTGAGAAATTAAAAATCGGTTGATACTCCACAAAGTTACTGGCAAATAAGTGCAAAGGGCACGAAACCTCAGTTTTTTACCCGTAACTCGAGATTTTGGAGGTGTTTCGCAATTTTCAAGGACAGAGTCTAGTTGTGCTCGACAAGACCTACTAGAAAAAAAGTATCGGAACCCAGGTATTTTTTCCTGTCGCACTGTGTAACTAGTCATCGATTAGGCTTCGTGATTTTAATGACGCACGGCTCATGCCTAGCTTCTTTGAATTTTAAGAAAATTGGGGTTCTTTATGTATTGACCTTTCGAGTACAATTTTTTTGAAATAAATATTTAATTTTTGTGTGTTATTTTTTACAATTTCATGTATTTTAGCGCTAAAAGACAACCTTTTTCAGGTGACAGTTTATAAAGCTTGTCGAATGTTTTTTTTTCAAAACTCTCTTATAATTGTTGTGTAGCACAGAATTAAATGCACTAAGGTAGACAAAGGTTGCTTGCAATAACAATTGCAATTTATAGTAAATTCATAATTAATACGGTTCCTAAATAAAAAATGTGCAAAAACATCTCCAAAGTTAAAAAATCGAGAAATTTGTTTAAAAAATTTAGTTAGTTCACATCTTTAAAAGACCTTAGTTCCGTCTTTCTTTATCCGCTGAGAAATTAAAAATCGGTTGATACTCCACAAAGTTACTGGCAAATAAGTGCAAAGGGCACGAAACCTCAGTTTTTTACCCGTAACTCGAGATTTTGGAGGTGTTTCGCAATTTTCAAGGACAGAGTCTAGTTGTGCTCGACAAGACCTACTAGAAAAAAAGTATCGGAACCCAGGTATTTTTTCCTGTCGCTCTGTGTAACTAGTCATCGATTAGACTTCGTGATTTTAATGACGCACGGCTCATGCCTAGCTTCTTTGAATTTAAAGAAAATTGGACGTCCAACATGGGGTTCTTTATGTATTGACCTTTCGAGTACAATTTTTTTAAAAAAATACTTAATTTTTGTGTGTTATTTTTTACAATTTCATGTATTTTAGCGCTAAAAGACAACCTTTTTCAGGTGACAGTTTATAAAGCTTGTCGAATGTTTTTTTTTTCAAAACTCTCTTATAATTGTTGTGTAGCACAGAATTAAATGCACTAAGGTAGACAAAGGTTGCTTGCAATAACAATTGCTGTCCTAAATATATGGTCCAAAGAAGCGTTATTTTTTCACAACTACTATGAATTCCTCTAAATGATCCAGTTCTATAGCCAAGAAAGTGTTATGCTTACTCAACTATCAAACTGAGGTTTGCGGGTTCAATTCGTACCATAGTCTGGTCTGTTTCACTATAACGGCCTGAAGGTCTTAGTTACTATTGGTCGGTAAATTAAGTTAAAATATAAAATTTACTTGCATTTTTAACATTTAATAAATAAACAAATATTTACTTAAATTGATTTTAAGTTTTATTTGCTGTTGACTCGTATCAAACCAAAAATTACTTTCGTAATCAACAACACAACTTTATGGTCTCCTTCTGCTCAAACTTATTTAATCAGTTTTGGTTACACCTTAAATATTACATTCTATGTATGTAAAGAATGATTCATTTAGATCTTTATTTTATTTTAAATAAAACAATTGATAGAAGTGGATGTCGGAATCGTCATCATCATCATTAATACATATATTAATATTTAGGCAAGTTCATTTCTTTTGCTCCATTTTACGACGACAATAAACATTGGATTTTAATAAATGATACATCATTCGAAAAATATTTCTAGGTAAAGGGTCCGCCAAATAACTTTTTTTTTTTGAAAATGGTATAAAAAAAACTACTGAATGTTTTCTCAAATTTCTTTTTTTATTTGAAAGTACAATCCTTCCGGTTAATCATGGAAAATAATTTCATTCAAATGGCTGCCTCGGCTGGCCATGCAGTAGCCTACACGATCGGTCCAATTCGTAAGCACATTATCGATTGTGTGCAGATGTATTTCACCAATGGCTTCACGAATATTTTCCTTTAAAGCGTCAATTGTCTCTGGCTTGTCGGCGTAACACTTATCTTTGACGGCACCCCACAAATAATAGTCCAACGGTGTCAAATCGCAGCTCCGAGGTGGCCAAACGACATCAGCTCTGCGGCTGATAATGCGATCTTCAAAAACAGGGCGCAAAACATCGAGTGTAGCTTCGGCTGTGTGACACGTAGCGCCGTCGTGTTGAAACCAAATGTTGCCAATATCCTCCTCTTCAATTTTTGTGAACAAAAATTCGTTCAACATGGCCCGATAACGATCGCCATTGACTGTAACGGCCACTTCTTGCTCATTTTCGAAGAAAAATGGCCCAATTATGCCTCTGGACCAAAATCCGCACCAAACAGTGACTTGGGTGCATCGGCTTTTTAATGTATGCGTGCGGGTTTTCTGTGCCCCAAATGCGACAATTTGGCTTGTTTACATACCCGCCAAGATCAAAATGAGCTTCATCTGAAAAGATGGCACACATTCTGCAACATTACCATGATATTCAAAGTAATGTCGCAATATTTACCAGCGTTGTTCAAGCGTATACGCAACCATATTCGTTCTGCGGCAGGATAAAACTAATTATCTGTCAAATCAGACATGAGATAAAGGCCCAACTATAATATGCTTAAGTTGGCTTAAGCAAATGGGCGAATACATGTAAATCATATATGTCAAACCATATTGAACTTAAGGAAACTTTTTGTTAAATTTTATGAATCTGTCATTTGCTTAAGCAAGGTTTTGGTTTTGTTTTTGTGTTTTTAAATGCATTTGAAAAGATTTTTGTTATTTTTTGACAGGAGCTTAAGCATATTATAGTTGGGCCTTAAGTGTTACCATTCACGAAATAAGCTCTAGTTGCAAAAAAAAAACAATGTACATTTAATTAAAATGGGTCACTATTTTAGAAGTTATAGGCGTTAGAAAGCGTTAAGCTTCGTACAGACGGTGGTCAGATCTTACAATGTTGTCATTAAAATTGACTAATAATGTCTTGCAATTGTGTGAACATTGTACGCTATTTTCATTTGGCAGATGTGTTAAATTAATGCATCTGAAAATGAACCATTGTCAGAAAAATTATAACATTGTAAGATCTGACCATCGTCTGTACGAAGCTTTAGTAGTACATAGAAAATACTCACATACGTGGGAGAAAAAAATGTAAGCAAACAGAAACACAGTTTTATGCATGATGAAATATATAAACAGGTGGCATTACGATTTTTTGCTCTAGACAATTTTTTGCTCTAGAATTGTTTGTCTAGTCTTATGTCCAAGTGTTGTTAATGTTTACAAAAAGTCCACGTTTTGTGCATTAAAGTTTTTTATTTTTTTTATTTAAATAAATAGTAAACATTGTGACATAAATATTGGCTAAAAATTTATTTATTTCATCGCGTTCGGCAGTAAAATCTGATTTTGGCTTAACATAATATTTGACGTATAAGGAGACATTTTTTTCAATTTTGTTGTAATGTTGTATTTGTTGCCTAAGTGCTGCCAACTGTATTATTTCACCACGGTTTTATGGTTCTTTTTGTGTTTATTCATAGCGTTGTGCCTTAAATTGGAGATAAGTAGAAAATAAGAAAAAAAGACAAACAATTTTAAAGCTGGAGGTCCACACCATGCGTACACGCATTTTCACTGTCTACGCAGCTGTCAAAAAGTAGAATCTGTGTAGTTATATGTAACAAGTTACATGCACAAACGTGTAGTATGCATTGTAAGCGTCATAAGCAGCGTTCGAAAAAATCAGCTGGTTCTGACAAATGAAATTTTATTTTTACTTGTGGTGATGCCGCATAAAAAGCGTTACATGTAACTTGAAATATAAAACGCATAGAAGGTATACAAATCATGCAACGCGTGGAGGCGAAAACGCGTGGTATGGACTTCCAGCTTAAATGTTTTGTATTCTTTGTGTAAGAGTTGTTGTTTTAAGTGTGCCGTTGATTTCTTAAATATTTTGCATATGAATAATTTGAAATGCTACCGTTGATTTGTGCATATGCATAATTTCAATGTTGCGTTATTAGTATGGTTCCATTGTAAAGATGGGTGTATTATATTTTTTTAAAACAATTCGGTGGCGCTTTGCTATTTTTTTTAAATATTTGTGTGAATCACAAGGTGTCATAAAGTCATATGTCTTAAAATAATAGCGGGAAAAAATACGACTGATGTGGACAACCCCTCACAATTTAGTGTGCTATTTTGAATTTAAATCAGCTGTTTAAAACAAATATAAAAAATAAATATTTATCTAACATCAAAGTATTTTTTAATTCTAATTAGAGCTGGCAAACTATCGATAGTCGTAACATTCGATAGTTTTTTGACGAACTATCGATACTATCGATAGTACTAATTCTTTGTAAAATTCCTTAATTTAATTTTTAAGTAATTACCGTACGTTTCCATGTAAAGAAATACAGTTTTCCAAATTTGGAATAAAGTTTAATCTCTTTTGGATTTTCAGCCATTTTCCTTATCACAAGCTATATTTTTTCAAATATGTATAAAATTGGACACACAGTATGCAATAATTCGGGTTAATATCATAAAATAAAATAAAAATTTTCGTTTGGAAAAATATATTGAAACAACAATAACACAACTCAACTTTGTTTTTGCTTTAATATAAATTTCTAAGCGAAAATTTTTATTTTAGCTTGAAAACAGTTAGTTAATATAGAAAACTTTAATAAAGGTAAAAATACTTTAGTGTACTTTTTTTATAAAAACTCGTATTTGGCGATTTTTGGCGAATCTTTTTTACCTAAAATCTAAAAATATTAAATGTTGGCGATTATCGATAAACTATTTGGCGATTCAGATAAAAAATAAATTGAGGAACCTGGTACATACATTTGTAAAATTTTTTGCTTTGACATTAGGATAAGCAAGGTTAGGCAGATATGGTTGGTCCTTAAGCCGACTATATAACTGCAGCAGCTGGCTAAGCTGGGCGGCAACGACGGCTGGCATGTTGTTGCCAGATAGAAACAAAAAATTATTGATAATTTTCTTAAACAAAAATTCAACGCTAGTATCGCTATCGAAAATAAACTATCGATAGTATAATGAAAAAGGAACTATCGTTAGTACTATCGATTGTTTGCCAGCTCTAATTCTAATCCATGAATTAATAAATTAAATTAGATCTTATCTGACTGTTTTCCATTTTTTAAAAGCAAATCACAAATAAATTTTATTTGGTTTGCTTGCCAAACATCAGAGTTCTAAGCCGATATAATTTGATGCCGCAAATGATTTGTTGCAAAAATTGCTAGCCGCAGATTAAATTCGGATATTAGCCGGATTAAATTATACCATCGACGGCGACGGCTACAAAAACTAGTGCGGCTCGACTCAGCCGCGCAAGTCTCTTATGATTAATAACGACAGCACAATAAACATAGCAAGCAAAGTTCTATTAACTTAAGTTTATTATATTTTATTATTATTATTATATTTTTAAACCATTGCAAAATGTTAGAACCTTGTGAATCTACATATCTACAGTGTAGTGACGGTATAATATTTTTGAAAGAGTTCCGTAAAAAACGTCAACAAGAAAAAGAAAGACAAAAATGAAAAAACAAGAAAATGTACTTTGGACTTCAAAAAGAATTCTTGACAAAAGTACGGAAAAAACACAAGTAAGGAAAAACATGTAAAATCAATTAAAAGGGATAATCATTCAAACAAGCAAATTTCGATCTACCAAAGTTTAAAATACAATTTGGTTTAAGGATTGATGTTTGACAATTGCCTAATTAAAAATATTAAAAATTTGGATTAAAAAAAAAAAAAAAATTTTAATTTTTTAAAAAAACAAAAAAAAAATTTTTTTTCGAAAGATAAATCAAATAGCTATCTTAGCTACTTAGGACAAATTTAACACCAATAGGTAATAAGTTACATGGATGAGAAAGAACACCTGTATGGCCAAAATGTCAAACTTTGAGCCAATCTAACTCAGAAACTTTTGACCTTGGTGCAAATTGCATCCAAATCGGAATATATCGATTTAAAAATTGGGTCACCTGACATGAAATATATTATTTAAGTACACGAACTTTTTTGAATGCTGTTTTTCGTAATACAGTTGAATAATTTGAAGCCGCCTCCGTGATAAATTGTCAAACATTACTGAATCAGATGAAAAATAAAACTAATGAAAAAGGTCTAAATGGAGTACCCTTTAGAAACAACAAAAGAACTTATTTCTTTTTTTTTTTTTTTTTGTATTTTCCTATTTCAAACAGAAAGATTTTCTGACACTAATGTGAAATACTGTATGAAAAGGGACCCTCTTCGATGAATTGATTTTATAGAGAATATAAAAACATGTTGTCATTTTAAACTTATAAAAGAAGTGTTGTGGCTTAAATTGTTTACTGTGGTTTTTCTAAATTAAATTTTAATAAAATTTATGTTCTTAAAGAAAAGGTTATTTTTTTTTTACAGTTTATGCAAAAATGTAACAAGTATTTTAATAATCTCAGTAAGGGTTTATTTTCTAAACTTCCCTGCATAATTGTGGAAAAAATCATTGTATATGCAAGATTTTGTATTAAATTAGTTTGTGAAAAAATATCATACAAAAACTTATTAAATATTTATGAAACTTTATGGGTTTAGTTTATTTTTAATTTTGTGTTTTAAGCGTTTGAAGTTTTTATTATATTTCTGCTTTTTTTTAAACAAAAAAATCTATATTTTTAATACATAATGCATGTTCTGGCAATTGTTGTTCTACTTTAAACTATAAAACAAAAAAGGTTCATGGCAAAATTTAATGCAAAACAACTCATTTTGTTTTATTGTAAATTTTAATTTAAAAGCAATTCATTTATTTCCTGGGATAAAAAGCAAAATTATTTTCCCTAAAAAACAAACAAACCGAAAAAAGTATGCAAATTAAATCCTGTGGGTAAATATTATAATGAATATTTCTTTTTACAGAATAAACAAAACTTTTGCACAAATACACGACTACTCTTTCTAATACAGTGTGGCGCAGAATGAGCTTAATAGTTTTGAATAACTTACAACATTTTTATTTATGGGATTATTATAACTTGTTTTTTAAATAAAGCATATTATTGGAAATATTTTTCAATTAGCTTTAAAAAATTATATCCTGCAAGTGATGGTCATTTGCAGTTTTGCACATACGTGCTCTTTTATGTCTTTTTTTCTCAAAATTTCGAGTGAGATTATTTTTGTTCGTTTGTAAAGTTAAATAAAATAAATTCCAAAAAAAAAATGTAATTAAAAAACTTATAAAGAATTTAAACTATAAAGCTCATTCTTAACCACCCTATACACGAGATCGAAAGCTATAGTCACACTTAGTAAATGGTTGATTGGCGCAAAGTTAGTGTAATTTAAAAAAAAAGTCCGTTATATTACCAGCTACAGAAAAAGCTAATTTTTAATGGATTATGACCTATTTTTAAAAATATTCAAGTTTTAGGGAATCAAATTTTAGTTTGCTTGTTGGTCACGTTTTATTTTTATTGTCAAATTTTTGCCAGGTTTGAACAAAGCTTAAAACGCATTCATTAACTGATGCAAACACAAAAGCAAACAGAGAAACAAATAAACTATAAACAAGTTAGGGTAATATCATCGGCTGCATCGAATCTTTGATACGCTCCACCGACAGTTAGAATATTTCAGAAGTGGGCTTTATATGGGACCTATGGTATATTATGGACCGATCTTCACAGTTCGACAGTGGGATTTCTAGACGTACGAAACTATGGAGGACCAAATATGATTACAATAGCGTTTTTTTACGGTTTAACGCGTGCTTAGTGGTGTTTTCTTTTCAAACAAAATATAATAATGTATACAATAATAATATAATTGTGAAATATATTTATTAGCTTACACGCACCCTTTCAAACTTATACATTTTTCTACATTTCAATGGAACAAAATAATCAGAACACAGGTAGTGAGTTACTTTCATCTACTACAAAAAACGACTCAGGCGTATACGCCTACCGTATTCAGGCTGAATATCTACGTTTTACACTCAACACTAATGTGTATTGAATGCAAAGTTTGTCCTAATAAGCGATATTCACCACGGTTGTAGCGATTTTTAACATTAAATTTTCTTTAATTCCAATAAGCGTTTACAACACGAATTTTTAAAAATTAAAGTCAACTGTTGTTGAAAATTTTGTGCTAAAATAACTTATTAAATAAAAGTCAAACAAACAAAAAAAAGGTATTTATATCCATCACAATATAATTTAAAATCACAATGACGTAACTGTTGCGCAACCGTTTAGAGTTTTTGTAAAAACACAAACTGTACGCAATCACAAAACAAAAGTTAATAACAAAAATACTTGCTTGCAAAAAAAGTACTTAAGGCAGATGCAAAATTGTTTTATCTCTCTCTCAATTATAACTAGTGGTTAGATATGAAGCAAATTTGCCATTTATTTTTGCAACCTATTTTTAGAAAGCAAAACGACAACTTCTCAAATTTTGCATATATTTGCCGTTTTGTCGATACTCAAGAAGAAATATCGCCGATACCGATACCGATACGAATTAAAAATTTAAGGTAAAATTAACAAAACTCAAGTAGATAGATCAAGTAGTAGTAATTTCTTTAATTATTATATTTACAATATTAGAGTATAAAAAATTATTAATATTCAAAATTGATGTTAAAAAGTTTTAAAAAACAACGAGAAGAATTTAAATTTATGCGTCTGAAAATTTTCCAGAAATTTAAAAATAGTTTCGCCAGGAATTTTTCCCCGAATAGAAACCCTACACAGAAAAAATTCTCGAAAATTTTTCCTTAATTAAAGCATTAAAATTAAATATAATCGGTTTTAATTAAAAATTTAATCAAGTGAATTAAACTTTTAATCAAGTGAATTAAACTTTTAATCAAGTGAATTAAACGTTTAATTAATACTATTATCTGGTTTAATTGATACTATTAATTTTTTTACTGGTGCAAATTTAATTAATATCACAAATTTTTTAATTGAAATTAATTTTTATTTTTTCTGTGTAGATATATGTAACTAGAATTTTCAAGACAAAAACAAAAACTTTAAATGTCTGATATTTTATAAAATGAACGAATTTAAATTTATACGTCTAAAAATTTTCCAGAAATTTAAAAATATTTTTCCCAGGAATTTTTCCCCGAATAGAACCCCTTGAAATATGTAACTAGAGTATTCAAGACAAAAACAAAAACTTTAAATGTCTGATGTTTTATAAAATGAACGAATGATTGAACAAACAAATGAACGAATTACGTGGGATCGTATGTGCATGAATAAAACTACAAAGAGATAAAGTTTACCTCATAGAAATATTATATTATTTTTTTCATTGTTCAAACTTGTGAGATTAGTATTTCCTTGTAATCAAAAGCTCTCCTGAGGACGGTTGGTGCTTTTGTAAAACAACTACACTTGTTAAGTCTTTTGTCATAAATATTTAGTTACTTGAATGTATTTTTAAGTATTTAATAACTTTATTCTTCGTTAACTCCTACGAGAACGACATTTTTAGAACTGTATAAAAACTATTCAGTTGTTATTTTCTAATTTTACAGTGTCCATTACAAGAGCACAAATTTATTAGCTGTATACATTTATTTATATTGAAATCGGGGTGGAAATAAACTTTGGCAAATATTAGAACTTCTTCAAAAATCTTAATCGATAACGGAAAACCAATTCATGCATTGTTCATTGTTCTTAAAGTTCAAGGATATGTTAAAAACTCCAAAGGAGCTGAAAAATTCAATAGGCTAATCCTTATTGTTTTCATTATAGCAAAATTTTTTTATATATCTTTAAGATGGAAACCTTAACAAAGGTTTTGTAATATTAATATTAACATTTTATTGCAAACTTCTTAAACATTCGCAACAAAAATCGAAATTACTATCACAAGATTTCTGTTTTTAGCACTTGGTATTAAAGGTGGACGCGATACATCCCATACAAAGACAATATAAATTTCTGTTCGCAGTTACAATAAAAAGTTATAAATTTAAAACATAAAGTTTAGTTATCTACACAAAAAAAAAAAAGGTTTTCATATTTGAATACGAAAATCGCAAATTAGATTAACCAAAATATTTGAATTTTCTGCGATGACGATTTTTGCGTTATTGATAAAAAAGTTTGTAGGTAAAGTTATTAAAGTTTTAGTCAACAACTAAGTTTTTTGAGTCAATAAAAAATAATTTTTTTTCAACAAAATGTTTCGTGATTTGTTAAAATAAATTGTTGGACAATTTTAATAAATCAAACAAAATGTTTGAGTTTAAACACAATGTTTGCGGTGAGGTGCGATTTCTCGTTGCGGGAGAGAAAAATAAACATAGCACAACGGAAGACGGCAATAGTTGTCATTGTTTGTATACATTTTTGTTAATTTATTTGTGCATAAATTTTTATCATGTTTTTTGATTACATAATGTTGTGAACATCGCCAATTATTCAAAAACTATGGCAACCAGTGTTGCCGTTAGGATACGAAAGATACATTTTTCGTATATTTTGACTACTTTTGGTATCATGTATAATCCTGACATTTTTCGTATCTTTTGAATCTGTACGCAAAATGTACAGAAACAAAACATTCGAGAATTTTTAGCCAACTAAAACTTATTAAGTCTGATCATCGTAACCGACTCAATACTAATACAGGTCAACTCTAAAACAACACTGCTTCTGTGGTCGGATTTTTAAAAATATTGCTTGTAAAAAAGGTTAGTTTACATAAAAAATTTGTTTGCATACACACTTTGACAAGTCGACCACCGAAAAAAAAACACCATATGTTGACTTGACCCTACCTTCTAGTGAATTCGCCTTGATATCAGCTTTAATAATGGTGAAAGAAAACATTAAGGGGTTGCAACATACGATCCACCTAAATCGATGATTATTTTTTATTTTCAGGAAATTTCTTTGAACGTTGCTATAATCGCCTTAGTATAAACGCCTTAACTCGTATATTAATTTTTACAAAAATGAATTTGTTTTGATAACATTCAAAGATAATTACATATAATAAATTTTAAAGTTTGCTTATAGCCAATTTGCACTACAACGAAATCTAGTACTTACGAGATTTCGAGCCAAATCTAGTGGTTTTTGACTAGATTTCCCATACAAAACAAAATCTACTTTGTGACTAGATTCGACGAAATCTATTCAAAATCTAGTAGTACTTAGTTTTGCAACTATGGTTTTTTCCATATAGCACTAAAAAATACTTCCCTGCATAACAAAAATATGACATTTTAATTAAAAACAAAACAAAAACTTTTGAAAAAAATAAAAAAAAAAAATTGAGAATTTGTAAAAAATAAAAAAAGGACAAATAATTGGTAAAAAAGTGATGTTGATTATAAACTAAAGATAATGCAAATTTTTTAATGTCTATTTCTTTTTGTGTTTGTATGTGTTACACAAAAATATTTTAGTCATTAATTTGTTATAAAAACAAAATCTCGCTAATGTCAAAACGGTTTAATGTAAACGCACTAGATTTTAAGGAAGATCTCAAATGAAATCTACTAGATTTCGTTGTAATGTAAATGGCCTATTACTGTATTTTTAAAAATTACATATGTACCTAATATTTATGACTTAAATAAATATAAAAATGAATTAATACGAAATCATTTTCTTTACAATATTTATTTTAATATGAAATAAAAATGTTATGTTAATAAATTTCAAACGTTAAAAATGGAGTCAAATTTTTTTCAAAACGTATCTTTTTGGGAAAAAGGGTATCTTTTTGGAAACTAAAATGTATCGTTCTCGAAATTTCACTGGCAACACTGATGGCAACATCAGAAAGAGAATGAGTATCACAAATTGAGAGAGAAAGAAAGTCCGCCATGAAAATAAAATATATTTCAATTTTATATCGTTCCGCACTGCGGTTTTTTTTAATTTAAAATCGTATGAAAAACCGCACCGCAATAAATAATCTTTACATTGTGTTCAGACTCTTTATCGAATCTTTATTAATTTATTCATTAAATATGATGTTTTAAATTCAATTTTTATCCTTTGACAAATACACTAAAATTTTTTGTTGGGGTATAAGCTAGTTCCTATGCGCATTTCGCTGGTTGCTAAGGCCAGATCATCATTCGAAAAACAAAAGATATTATACAAATAAAACGGTTAAGCGATTGAGAATTACAAACACTCAAGTCTTACTTGCAACGATATCAAAGCTTTTATAAAATTTACACGAATTGCAAAAATACTGTCTTTACTTTGATTCAAATATTTTTTTTATTGAATATGAAGAAATATTTACTTATTTCATTATTAAATATGATTTATTGAGTACTATTTTGCAAAGCGCAATTTTGATAAATTTTTTCATTCAATCAAATAAAAGGTTTGTTGACCTAAAATTTTTTTTTAAAAAACTGTGTCTGTTAAAAATTTAATTCGTTTAGAGAAGTGGGAGTGTCATCTTCCATGCAAAGGCGATGTAAATTTATGTATGTCTGGAGAACGGCTAGGGTAAAAGTTTTCAAAACTGGTACAAAAGTCTTGGTTATCAATACTCAACATTCGTCAAAAACTGAGCTAGATTTCTTTTTATTTGGGGTTCGGTAACACTGAAATTATTTGGATTTTGTACAAATAGCATGGATATTAATGCATAACATCTGTCACGAAATTGGGTCAATTGGAAAAGTGGACATAAATAGTACCTCAAATACAAAGACAAAATAAATTTTTGTATAGCATGAGAACGCCAACAGCAAAATTTACAAATAGAACAAATAGCTTGGTTATCAATCCAAAACATTTGTCACAAAGTGAGCTAAACTTTAAAAGTGGGCGTGGTACCTTCCATACAAAGGCCGTACAGATTTATATATATCTTGAGAACGGTTACACTAAACAATTTTAATTTTGTAGCAAATAAGAAGTTTGGTCTCCGAAAACAAAACATCTGTGAAAAAGTGGACAGGATTAGAGAATCGACCATGGCAGCTTAAACATAAACGGGAATAGATCTAAGAAACAATGTTATTAAGATTTAAATAAATGTATTATAAAAAAAACACATATAGATTTCTCTATATCTGGAGAACGGTAACTAGTTTTAATTTAGGGGCTTTGCAAAGCGCACCTATTTAAGTTAGTCTTAAAAAGTATATAAGGGATATAAAGGATCATACATAGAATCTGCATTTGTTTCGGTCTACTACAAAGCGTTTAATTTTTTTGATGGCTTCGCCGTTTTTTTAAATTGTATTTCACAAGGTTGCTGTACACTCAAAACAAAGGTCAATCCGTCCGTACTCAAATCAATCCGAAGCGGTATTAATAGTACGTACGGATTTTCTTGACTCAAGTAAAGAAAGATTGATTCAAGTACGGATTTTCAATCGCGAAATACTTAACTTATGCATATTCAATCCCGAATTCGTTCTTGAAATAATCCGAAAATGAAATTAGAAGGAAAATTTTATTACGATTGATTTACTCAACCATTTTACACCATACGGAATATCAATTATAAATCACCAGCACCATTCCCGATATAATTTTTACTTTAAAAACTTTATGTACATATATAACTGAAATTTTAAACTAAATGAAGAAGAGTTCACAATTTTACTATTTAAACATGAAAATAATGTATTTTTATCTTGTTCTGTTGTTTGTGTCGTTTCTACAAACAACAAGCAAATCGTTTTTTAACTACCTGTATGGTGTTGTTGTAGTAGTCTACAACAAACTTTGATAAGTTAAATGAGATTAAAACGCTCAATTTGTAATTTTACTCTCAGAGTGGCACTACCTACGAAAAGTTTAATCTTTTTTTACTGGGTTTAAGAATTTTGTACTTATTTTAAGAAATCCCGGGATTGATTTTCGAAAGTAATCCTATTTAGGACTGTTTTAAGTACGTTTTAATGTAATTCGTACTTGAATTTTTGAGTACGACTCGTAATTAAAAAAAAGTATAAAAAACTTAATTTATTCCGAGTGTTTTTTTTCTGTGTAGGAGTTTCATGGAATATTTCGACTTTCGGTTTTCTGAAATTTAATCTAAATTTGTAAGTTTTTACCATAAAAAATTTCTAAGCTCCCGGGAAAAGCGAAAATTTAAAACATTTGAATTTTCCGGGATTCCTGATTCTAAACCTTAAATAAAAACGCAAGTAAAATTTTATTTCATGATTTCCTTTGGGACTAAAAAGAAAGGTCTAATTAATTTAGTTTGAATAACAAATAATAAATTTTTTCTGACTCAAATAAAAACATACGAAAACAAAAAAGCACAGTTGATTCAAGTAAATATTTTATAAATGCAAAATAACTGAGGAAATCAAATACAATACAAAACAACAACAACAAAAAATAAGTAAATAAACTGAACAACAGAATACAACAATAACAAAATGTTAATAAAAATCAATAACAACAAGTTTTTATTGTAATTCCAACATAAAGGAACATGTGTAAAGAAATACATACATAGAGTCCTTTGTAATTTCATTCTTTGTATGTGTTTGTAGGTAAAAGTTTAACGCACTCAAAGTTGTTCTCATTAGGAAAAGTTTGCTTTTCCTTAAAAAAAAATATACGAACAAAACAAAAATTGAAAAAAAAAATCTTTTTCAAAAAAAATTGAAAAAATATTTGTATTATTGTTGGTTTCAACACAACAAATACACATTTAATTGGATGTGTGTGTATGTTTCTACACACATATTCACAACTACATCTGCATTAGAATGTTAAATGTAAATCAATTTGTAAAATGTATAAAAATATGTAAAATTTTCGAAATTTAAGAAAAAGCTACAACATTGGCTAGCATAAATGAGGTGTTCCATAACAAAACGTAATAACTCTACTTGTACAATTTGTCAACTCTCCACTACTGGTGGTGAATGAGGGCATACTAAGTCTTTCATTCCGTGATTTTGAGCCTCTATTAAAGTTGTTAATCATACAATATTGTAGAAACTTAAAGCAAAAAACTCTTCGAATAAAACTTTAACAAAGCTGAGGACATTTGCAAACTACAAAATTTGACATAAGCTATTTCCATATTGGCACCGATATATTCCGGTCCTTGAGTAATTCTAAGTCAATTAACCCGAATTCTCCCGGTTTATGAAATAATCGTCCGATTGTTATATTATTTGATTCACTGCATGTCTAGGATACCTTTCGTATAAATCTGCAAAGAGAACTGGCATGTCGGGTCTAGTTTTCGAGAAAATAGATGTCGTCATATGACGACGCTAGTAAAATAAAGGTACACAAATTTCAGTGATTTGCGATGTTTTTCCTCCTAGCATCCAAATGATTTCATTTTGCTTTTTCTCTTGAATTTATTTTTGTTAATTTGTCTTGTGGTTTGGTGTTTGTGGGAAGCTCTCCATTGTTTCTTCGTATTTCAGGAGGTGCCAGAAGTTGATTACGAGACGAAGTATTAATATTTCCTTCGATTTCCTCATCTGAGTCTTTATCAGTCAAGACGTCAACATATGGAGGTACGAAGTAAAATTCGTTTGATACATTTTTTTTATCTTAAATATCCAAAATGTCCGCGACACTAAGAAATTTACTGATAAAAAACCGAAAACAAAAAAAAAACTTTAAATCAGATAGTACTCGTTGTATCATAGTGTCGTCATTTGACGACAACCAGATATATTCTCATAAAAATTATATTTCTTCTACAACTCGAATAAAGATTTTTAGCAAGAATCTTGTAAACTAGTATTAATTTTTATTTTATATTACTTTAGGGCACATTTATAAAAAAAATTAAGTTTTTGACACTTACTTTCTAGCCGAACTCATAATTCTGAACTTTTTCAAAAAACTCTCACAAAAAACAATTTACTACACACGAACTCTCTGAATCACAAAGCTGAACAATTTTTTTTATGGAAAAGTAATTAACACACAACACAATTGCTATTGCTTTATTTGTTTCTATGCAATAATAACGGTTCACCAGCAAGTTGAAGCTGCCAATGTTTTTGTCTTCATATGACGACGCTAGGAGAATTCGGGTTAAGCCAATTAATGTCAGTCTGTGAAAATAACACTCATTCTCGAACGCCTCAACATAAAAGAACAATTTTGGTGTAAAGATGCTTTTAGTGTTTTCTTAGAAGTTTCGAATTGACAATCGCTTTAGTAGGACAAAAGTTTTTAAACCAAATGGCGAACAACCACCGTAAAAAATTGATATTTTTGTAACAAAAAACTAATACAAATTGATGGAAGAGTCCAACGATTATTATTATAATTTACCATAAGCCCAATATAAAACGAATTTTAATACTTTTAGGCAAGCTTTTATAAAGATAGGCTTACAATTTATAAATCCCATATGAATCCTACCCCTAAAATGGTATTTTTCTCTCGAAGATTCGGCAAAGCTGAATAACTATATCAGTTTTTCCCGTTCTCTGTAGAATGCAATCTAAAACAAAATTACTTAAAAAAGTGGAATTATAGCATTTTTTATGGAACTCCTTAAGTGTCTTGTGTACACTCAAAAGAAAAATCAATCCATCCGTTCGGTCAGTACGGATTTTTTTGAATCAAGTACAGAAAGATTGATTTAAGTACGGATTTTCAATCACGAAATACTTAACTTATCCATATTCAATCCTGAATTCGTACTTAAAATTATCCGACATTTAGATTGATTTAAGTAAAGCTACGATTGAACCAATCTCAAAATGCGCTTGATTCAAGTATTATAAAGTTGTTTTACCCGGAAATCGTACTGGAAATAAACCAAAAGTGAAATTCGAAGGAGAATTTTATTATAATTGATTTACTTACCCGTTGTACGCCTTACAGAATTTAAATTTAAAAACACCAACATCATATCCGATATGGTTTTTACTTTAAAAAGTTAATATACTTATATAACTGAAAATATTAACTAAATCAGAAGCAAGAGTTCTCAATTTTACTTTTTAAACATGAACATAATGTGTTTTCGTCTTGTTCTTTTGTTTTCGTTGTTTCTACACACAACAAGCAAATCGTTTTTTGACTACTTGTGTGGTGTTGTTGTAGTAGTCTACAGCAAACTTTGATAATCTAAATGAGATTGAAACGCTACTTCACAATTTTACTCTCAGAATGGCACTACCAGCGTAAAGTTTAATCTTTTTTTTACTTGGTTTAAGAATTTTGTACTTATGTTAAGAAATTCCGGGATTGATTTTCGAAAGCTATCCCGTTTAGGATTCTATTAAGTACATTTTAGTGTTATTCGTATTTGAATTGTTGACTACAACTCGTACTTAAAGTAAGTATAAAAAACTCAATTCATACCGATTGTTTTTCTTTCTGTGTATTTGTATATTAACTTATGTACCCAGTTGGCCATGTCGTGCACGAATCATTGATGATTCGTGCACGACAATGTTAATTCCTGCACGACACGTAAGGGACAACTAATGCAAATCGTCGACGACATTTTCAAACAAGTGTCGCGTAAATCGTGCACGACACAAAGAGAGACAATGTCGCTCAGCCTGTCGTTGATGACTACATGCACGACATTGTCGTCCATATAGTCGTTGATGACCACATGAACGACATTGTCGTTCATATTGTCTTTGATGACCACATGAACGACATTGTCGTTCACATGTCTTTGACGACTATATGGACGACAAAGGATTCTACTTTATCGTCAACGACTGTGTATAAGACAATGTCGGTGAAGTTATAGGAGTTACAGCTTACACGACAATGTCGCCTATAAACCTAAACGAAAAAATAAAAATATACAATAGCACATACATATTTTTAGAATAAGACCTTAGTCTTTGAGTTCTCAGACTTGAGTGACTGATTTTCTTCACTTTGCTTTGGAAGTTTTTTATTATTATCGTTATTTTACAGTTATTTTTATTATTTATTGAGAACAAATTATTTTTGTTTGTTTAGAAGACAGCTTACAAGACAATGTCGCTCATATTGTCGTGCTTAGAAGCTGATAGAGGACACCTAACAAGACACTGTCGGTCATGTTGTCGTGCATACACTTTAATACAGGACAGCTTACAAGACACTGTCGCTCATACTGTCGTGTATAGTTGTTGATAGAGGATACCTTACAAGAAAATGTCTGTCATGTTGTCGTGGATAAGCTTTGACAAAAGACAACTTGTAAGACAATGTCGGTCATGTCGTCGTTTATTAACTTCTTTTAAAGACAGTGCACTAGACAATGTCGAGTATTTTGTCGTCCACGACATTTTCCTCAAAATTGTCTTCCAGAAATCCTAAGTGATAGAGGACATGTCGTGCATAAATCGTTGACGACAATGTCGTCGACGGCAGTTTGGCCAACAGGGTATGTATATATGTGTGTATGTGTTTAATTTTTACACACTTTTTGCTTAAAAAGTCAAATGAAAGTAAAGTGAAATTACAATAGTGAATTGAGAATTTTCAAGGGAAAACTTTTGATTGCACTTGATGTGTTAAAATGCCAAGACTAATTGTGGTTTTACTTGTAGCAGCAAAGAAAAGAACAAAAACTTAAAAAAAAACAGAGAAGATTTCTGTTGCACAAATAGAAATAATTGAGTGCTACTACTTATATTTACATTTCAATAACAATACGAGGGTCATTGTTCTTTGAAACTGTATTTCTGTTGGCATTTTCGCTTAGTATACATAAATGTGCCCATACACGACTGCAGCATACACGCGCAATCATGTGTTGATGCCAGTGGGCTTGTCGTGTTTGGACATGTTGTGTTATTTTAGGCTTTGCTGTAATGATGTCATGCATAGTTTGATATTTTGCTGATGGTACCAGTTTGTGGTATTGTTTATATTGCAGTTACCACAAAATCTTCTAAGAAATTGATTTTGCCAGTAAGCTTGTATGGTTTGTGTCAGTATGCTGTAGTAGTGTTTTCCCGGCTTAAGCAAACATGTTTGATATCGACATAATATTTAACCCGATGTTGATTGCCAACACTAAAATAAAAATTTACACGGCTCACTGTGGGTTAAACTAGACTAGAAGTGAGGATTAATTTAAAAGCTGAACTTTATCCCTCACAATCATTTTGATTTTAGGTGAAAGTAGATAAAATTCTATATCACCAAGTGCTTTGAGTAACTTTTGGCAGTGAGCGGTCAAAGTTAAATAATTTTTACAAATGTGTGCAAAACTCGTCCCTTTAACTTACATTTTAAACAAAAACATAATTTCAAAATTTGTTTTTAAGTTGAACGGACGAGTTTTGCGCTCGTGTTCTATAAACCACTCATACTTCTTTTAAAAGTAAAAATTTTGTAAGGGAACCGGCAAATTCAGGTATTCAAGTTAAATAAATTTTGTTTTGATACATTTTCTGGAAGGCCTGCGTATTGTAAACTATCTGCCTGTTTTTCAAACTTAAATAAAAATTTTCGTTTAGAAATTTATATTGGAAAAAAACAAATTTGAGTTTTTTTATTGTTGTTTCAAAATAAATTCCTAAGCGAGAACTTTTATTTTATTTTGATAAACAGTATTTTTAATACTTTTTGAAGAGTGATCCATAAATGGGACATTTTAAATAAATACATTGAGTTTCAGAATTTGAGGGCGTGATCGGGCAAATTTGTTTGATTGATCAACTGAAGAGAAGTTTAGTCGAACAATTTGCGTAAGTGTGTGAATGTGTAGAAACAAAAACACAAATGCTTTACTATGATGAAGCTGTGGGTATAAAAATTACTCTAACAAATTTACAAGGAAATAGAGAATACAATGAATACAATGAATACAGCAATGAGAATGGGAACAAAAAATTCTCACATTATTTATTTTATTTATTATAAGTGCCACTAGTTAAAACTATGATTACGAAATATGCAATTAAATACTTAAGTCTCTCTCCTTAAGTGTTAAATGCTTAGTCATCGTACAGGCTTGCAATTTTTGTTGCAGCAATTCTTGATTTGATTCGTGAGATGAGTACCCCTGTCAAATTTTCTCACCTTCTCTATCAATAAACCCAAGAATTTCTGCAACAAAAATTGCAAGTCTGGACGATGACTTAGATATATTCTAAGATAAAAATACATTAACCTGAAACAATAAAGTATTTAGGGCAATTGCCAAACTTAGTTTTGCTTGTATTAGTACTTCTACTGTAAATTAAGCAACTCGTTTCTTATGTATTTCAAATATGCATAAAAATAAACTAGTTAGGCTTCTATGACAACCCAACGTTAAATACGATAGTTTGATTTATAAAAAAAATCAAAAGAACAACTAGTTTAACCCATTTAAGGCCAAACAAAAACTACCGGACAAAAAATAAAATATTGTTTATTTTATTATTTAATTCATTACATATAAACAAAAAACAAAATATTTTTTTTTTTTTTTGGAATTAAAGAGGTGTACCCAAATTGGCACTACGGTCACTTTAAAAAAAAAAAACATTTAAAAAAAAAATTTTTTTTGATGTTATAAAAATTTCTGAAATTTTAGTTTATCAATAAGGTAAACATATATTGAATAATGTCAAAAACTTTGTCATAAGCCGGAAATAATGAAGTCTTTTCTAGCCAGTATATTTCTAGCTAAATCTATATATTATAGTTCTTGCAACCAAATTTCATGACAATCGAAATGTTTGCTTTGCTTTTAATACAATTTAGGTGAAACCAAAATATTTAAGATGAGAACCATACTAAACTACAAGCACGACCCTCGTTTAAATGTTTAAACAAAAAATGTTTGTGTAAGTTTTTATGGTTTTCTTCATTATTTCTATCGGGTGAACTTTTTGCTTAAATTGGAAAAGTAACTAGAAAATGTAAACGTTACAACAAAATAAATAGTGAATCTGGTTTAGTACTTTCTAATTATTTAGCTACATTTTTTATGATGTTAATTTGAATAATTAAAGTCAAGTTCATCAAGTGTTAAGAAAAAAATCTTTTTTACAAAATTTAAATGCAATTAAGAACATTCACATTTATGGTTTAAGCAATCTGGAAAATATTAAAGTTTGAAAACAATCAAGAACTTTGTACAAATATGGCGGTGAGTCCTTTAAAAGAGCAGAAGTGTAACGTTAGTAAGAATTTGATTAACAAATTCGATTTGAAATGCGGTGATAAATTTTTATACTAAAATGAAACCAAAACTAGAAGTTTGTTTAAATAAAGAAAAATTTGTGTATAAATAAAATAGTTGCAGTTTGCTTTTGTGCAATGAACCCAAGACCGTTTCCTACTTTTTTAATTTCTAATTGAGTGAAAGTAAATTAATAAAATTTCTTTTGAGCTAAATATGGGTTTTTAATTTTTCGTTTAAAAAGAAGTTTAAATGAAATTGAGATAACTATAAGGTCAACAGTATTGTTAGGCAAAGTCCATTGTGTTAAACCCTACTCTATATTGCATTATATACAAAGGGTGGTCCAAACAAAACTCACGATGTTAATTGTACATAAAAAAAAAGTTTTCAGAGAATAATCTTAATATTTTTTTACTATTATAGAATCTATAGATCTATGACAACTATTGGTGAAACAAAATATTGGCCAAATGTTCGCCATGGCTTCGGTGGCATACCTCTACCCGATTATCCATATTCTTAATGACTCTGAGACATTACTAGGGTTCAATGTCGTTAATGTGCCAAATTTTGTCATCCTTTAGCTCTTGACTTGTTCTTGGCTTATTGATGAACACTTTTCTTTTTAACATCCCCAAAGAAAGAAGTTCAACGGTGTCAAATCCCATGATCGTGGCGGCCAATTAACATCGTTGACGTGAGATAACACGGCCATTGAATTTCTCGCCGAAAAGAGCCAATGTTTCGTTGACTGTGTTGCAAATGGCACCGTTCTGTTGGAACCCCATATCGTCCAGGTCCATATCCTCAATTTCTGGCTACAAGAAGTCCGTTATCATCTCGCAATAGCAAACACCATTCACGGTAACTGTTTGGCCGACCTCACTTTCAATGACGCCGCCAGCCCATAAACCGCACCAAACAGTTATTCTATTTTGATGCATCGGCCTTTCAACAATCACTTGTGGATTTTCATTTCGGAAATTCCGTTTGTTCACTAGTCCACTGAGGTGAAAATGTGCCTCGTCACTGAAGATGATTTTCTTTGTAAAGTCACCATTTACTTCTGTCTGTACCTCTCCATGGTTGAATTGGTCAGGCACTGAATCAAAGAAATGTCAAATTAAGCTGGGCAAAACACTTGTCGTTAAGGTGTGACTCACAATTAACATCGTGCATTATGGTTGGACCACCCTTTATATCAATATGCAACTGCTTATTTACATTATAATTATTTTGTCCTAAAATTTATTGCAATATATAATCTGTAAAAAAATTAAACCGATACGGATGCAAAAACTGTTAATGGAATAAATGTTTTTTTTTTTTGGTTAAAGGTCTTTCATTAAGCGCTTCCTTTTTTTTAAATTAAATGAAACCACTTATTTTGTAAAACATTTCACCCCAATTAAAAATTATTTTCATACAAATTCTAAAAAATTCAAAAGATTTCATATTCTCACCGCAAGTTAAAGGGACTTACAAAATAAACCCCCAACTAAAGTAGTTGTTTATTCACTTAGAAGGCTGTCGATGCCATTATACATGGAATATAATATCGTACAGATATCGGCCGCAGCTTTGCTGAGTAGCTCAGAATGCGAAATATCTTATTTTCCATGACATGAGGAAAAAATCAGGCTGAGTTAGACTGATGACAGGGGTAATATTGGCTTTAAAGGCTAATGTGTATTCCGACTTATTCGCATAGACCTACGACTTAAAAAAACCGATCAGAAAATCTGTAACATGGTCAAATTGCCCCAAAATCGCGTGTGGCCAATGTCGTATGATTTGTGTGGAAAGTAGCGCTGTTCACATGTCGTTGGTGTTCACAATTTCCTATGCAGGCCAAAAGAAGTTGATAATTATCGATCTGTCACGCTCGCTATTGACAGTTATGATCTGGCCAACGTCGTTCTCATAGTGATTTTTTCGGAAGGCGTAGGACCTACTGCAACACGTTCAAGAAAATAGGTGCTGCGGCTTTTAAGTTATGCGATACTTAATATTGGCATCCTATGGAGGGTACCACTTCCCCTGCCCCTAACTAAAAAATCAGTAGCCTATTTTATTTTCGGGGCTCAGGTGATGTTACTGTAAAAATTTCAGGAAAACCGGTTTAGTAGTGTAGGAGTCTGTAAGCCAACAAACATACATACAAACAGACAAACATTTTTCATTTTTGTATAGGTACTAGCGCGCTCGATATAAAATTAGTAAAATTTTCATAAAATAGATCTCGTGTATCGTTAAAAAAGCATCTTGTACTAAATTTTAATGCTTTTACAGTAACCGTTCTAGATATATACAGAAATTTCAAGTGCATTTGCATGGGAGGTGAGGGAACAAACTAACATAAGATTTTTCATTTATACATTTTTTTTGTTTTTATATATTTTTTTAAATTCCCGAAGCTAATCCCGCGAAGTTCTACGCTTGTCTGCAATAAAGAAGCCAAAGTCTCTGGCGGGAATCGAACCCGCAACCCCCGGCGCTGATAGACTAGCTCACTACCAGCTAGCCTACCGGGGCTCCCCTGCACCCACCCCCTTGATTTATTATTTTGAAAGGTGTAGTTTATCATTGTAGTGGCTTTAACCATGTTTCAAGACTCTCGCTATAAAAGTTCTTCAGTTACACGATATTAATTATATGCATCCCACGGGGGGGTATTTCTATCCCTATGCTTACCCTCTTCTTTTTGTTTTCACATGTGTAGTTAAACATATGTGTGACTCCTACCAAGTTTGAACATTCTCACTATAACAGTTCTTAAGATATGCGATTTTTAACATTGGCGTCCTATGGGGGCCACCACCTCCGCAGCTGTAATCTTTTTTCAATTTTGGGGCTCAGAAGATCCTACTGCGAAAAGCTCAAAATCCTATGGATCCTGCCGCTATCGAAAAAATAGGTAGCCTATTTTATTTCTGGGGCTTAGGTGATGTTACTTTAACAATTTCAGGAAAATCGGTGCAGTAGTCTATAAGCCAGCAGACAAGCAGACAAACAGACCAACTGACAATCATTTTTCATTTTTATATATACACACAGAAAAAAATTACAAATCAATTGTTATATTGAATACCATATTCGCCAACACAATTAACTTTTTAATTGAAAAGGCACCAACAACTGAATTTGGAAATACAAAAAACTATTTTGTTAATGAAAATTGTTAAAATTCAACAAATGTTTTTAACAATGAGTTTGTAATATTGAATAATATATTTGTGAACAATTCAATATAAATTTTTTTACTAAATTGTCATATTAACAAAATATTTTGTTACTAACTAAATTGAAATTAAAGATGCATTTAAAAGTTTTTTTTAATTAACTTTTTAGTAAACTTTATTAAAAATTACATCACAAAAACATTATAACTAATTAAGAAACAAATATAGACCTGCATGCCATCAACACAAAACGGAATCTTGCCATCATTAATAGTATTTTTTGGAAAACTAGAATTAAAAGAAGACCCGTTAAAATGTCTTCTTAAATAATTTAATAATAATATAACTGACCGTAAAGATTGATAAAACTTTAAAGATTTAGAACGAAAATACAGAATTTTTTATTTTAACTTTTTGAATTTATCCAACTTGACCTATACATGCTCCAAACGCTACGTCGAATGTTTAACTAAAGAAAAAAAATTACTTTTGAAGCAAATTTAGGTTGGTCCCAACACGAATTCTAATAGGTCTGTGTGAAGAAACCCAGATGTTACGTTACATCCCGTTAAAATTTCATCTTAAATAATTTAATAATAATATAACATACCGTATAGATTGGTAAAACTTTAGAAAAATCGCCACTTCGTTCATTCTTTTAAAGATTTAGAACTGAAAATACAGAATTTTTTATTTTATGTTTTTTTTTAACTTTTTGACACAAAATAATTTTCTACAAAAAAAAAAAAAAAAAAAAAAAAAAAACATTGTTAATATGCCAATTTACAAACATGTTAATTAAAAAAATTGTTAAAAATATAAAAAAGATAATTTTTTTCTGTGCATAGATAAAGATAAGCAAAATTAAGGAAAAATCCATTATAAACGTTTGTGGCTGTGTGTGTAATACATAGAAATCTGGACCAATCTTTTAGTATACTGATCGTATTAGAATCACTTTTTAAAGTGATCTTGCGAAAACCATCCGTCCGTCTGGCTGGTTGCCTGCATGTCCATGTTAATTTTGTGCGCAAAGTGTAACTTGGAATTTGGTATAAACATTTTAATTGTAGTAAAGACGAATTCTATGTAAATGGTGAGAATCGGTCTATAATTTTACATATTCCCCAAAAAAAATTCTTTTCAAATTCGACTATTTGTGTCCGTGAACTATCTTATCATATTGGTATTTAGATTAAATTCGCCCCAAAAATATTTTATTGCAAATTAAATTCTTTTCGAATCAGTTAAAATTTCCCCAAGCTCCCGTTAATAAATAGCTTAAACTTCCTTTTAAATGTTAACATTAATATACCATTTAGCGACCGTCCCTAAAATCCCTTAAAGAGAAAAAATCCCATATGGATATCTAGATAATATTCGGCACAAATAACTCTTATATGAATGTTAACCTCTTAAAATAACTCTGTTTTGGGAGCCGATGACTACTCATTGTTTTCATATAAGGTAAAATGGAACTGTTAAGTATTTCGTTTTCAAATTAGCAGTTTTAGAATTTTTTGGGGCATACTTTTAACAATTTTCAGGGCATATTTCCTAATATTTACTGCATATTGAATGCGCATAAAATATGTTTTTAGAGTAAATTTTCGGTTTCCCTCGTTATGATCCACAAATGGCGACGCAATGTACAAAAAACTAAAAGGGCGGTATCCAGAGGCGGGGCAAAAAATTAAAAAAAATATTTCAGAAATTGTTTTCAACTAATCTTAAATCCTAGGCGGTGACTGGTTTAACTTCCTGTTTAGAACCACCCTAAAGCACATATTTGTTTGTATGTTCACATAATTTTTCTCTTATTTCTTAAATAAAAATGGCCTGTTCATCAATTTCAAACGAAGACTCCATTTGCTTAACTAACACGTAAAACAAAGAGAATAGTGTATAATTTGTTTTTTTGTTTAAAATGTATATTTTTATAATTTTTTTTTCAAAAACCATTTTTTTTTTTAAATAAAGTATAGTTAGTTATTCCAAGATAATAAAAACAATCGATAATAATGTGCTTCCCTGAATTAATCCTTGGTTTAACTACATTTAACCTACTGTGCTCAACGCATATGTTAATTTTAAAAGCTTTTTTAAGGCTTTGGCACAAATATACTTCTGCAATAATTGCTTTAAATTGTATGGTAAATTTTTATTGAAGGGAAAACCAGTATTTTGCCTATAATGAAACTTTGGAAAATTGTACTTGATAAATTAACTATGAATACGTTTATATCGTGCATTCGGTATAATAAATTTTTGACACAGAAACTTAATACTAGATAATAGAAAAATTATTTTCATTTATTTCCACATAATAAAATTTTGCATACGCTGTGACAAACTCCATTCACTTTTCGAAGTTACAAAAGAAAAAGGAAACGATAAAGACATATAATTCTCTATAAGCCAAATTAATGTCCGCTATAAAGAAAATAGAGAATAAAAGGTATTAACAATTTAATCTTTTAACTCGCAAATTAACGTAATTTTTCCAGGCTCTTGAATATTTTTGGTTTATTCTTTTTTCTTCGCAGTATTTCACTTTAAGTCTCTTTCTTAATAATTTGTAGCATTTGTAGAAGACGACCTCGTCATACGCCCAAAGACTTTGGAACAGGAGTAAATGGGGTGGGTAGGATGATATGTTTTAACTTGGTATTGTTAGCTAGTCCGCCAGTTTGCTTCGAGTAAAATAATCTTTTTCAAGGTTATTTCAACAGTGCTTAAGGTTTCTTCTTTATTTTATTTTTCTTCATTCACTTTTATCTTCCACTTTATCTGCTCTTGATTTGCTAAAGTTTGTCGTTTATGAACTAGGAAATAATACTCAGAAGGTATGACAACATTTTACTTTCAGCCAAAATGGAAAGTTTTTACCATTTAAGTCATTTTAATTTTTTTTGCTCTTTTTCTTCTTTTTTGTTGCTTTCAGGTCAGTGTGGTACTTAAAGTAAAAAATAAATTTATTAACACTATGAATTTATATTCATTCATTACAGACGCTCACACGGATGCCGATGTGCAGTTGAAAGTGCCCAGATGGGTGGAACGTGGTGCTAGTGCGACATTAGAATGTCTGCATGATGTAGACCCGAGTGTTCTATTTAAGGTAAGTAGAATACCAGTAGCAATACGAACGTTGATAATGATGATATTTATATTAAGTATTATAAATTTAAGACTGCTTTTTTTAAATTGGCTCTTGTCAACCTTTTATATTTATGTATACATACTATTTAATTTTCTAACAGCAAACAAATCTAATTATGTTTTGTTGTTTATTATAGATGTTATGGTCGATGTGACTGTATATTTTAATAAAATTCCAAAATAAATTATTAAAATATTAATTTGAGATAAAGCATTTTTAATGTTATATTGAATTTAATGTCGTGATATTTTAATGTCGACAACAACATTCATGCATGAACTCATAATTACAAAGTTTTACTAATGACAACCTTTTTGTTTGATTTTATCCAACTTGACCTAGACATGCTCCAAACGCAAAGTCGAATGTTTAACTAAAGAAAAAAAATTACTTTTGAAGGTCCCAACACGAATTCTAATAGGTCTGTGTGAAGAAAACCCAGATGTTACGTTACATAAATGGAGTGGATTGTCAACTATACGTCGCTTAGTATACATACGCAATAGACGCTCTTAAAATAAGTATCTGCGATTTATACTTCAAGTCTAATTATTCACGTTTTATATATGCATCAGGTCCAGTATGTGATTTATTTTTTTATAAAAATTTTAAATATATCTAAATATTAAGGTTAGTGGGTGGCGTCCGCCATAAACCTCGATTGGATGAAATACGGCATTGTTGGGATTATGCGATTGAAAAGTTACATCTGTCTTCCTACATATGTATAAGTGATTGTTTCGATTGTGGTAGAATAGTTTTGAGAATCGCTCGCAGAAATGCTGCCGTGAGAGTTAGTTGGATAGATGGGATCCAGAGTCTGACAAGAGGGTCGTAAAAGAATGTTGGCTTATTTATTAGACTCCTATAGACTCCTATACTATTCAACCGATTTCCTTGAAATTTCCTGATAAGCAGACGCTTAAGAAAGGCTATAAATATTTGTAAAATTCTAAGTGGACATGTCACATAATGTACAAAAACAATAATTATTTTTCTAGATCTTGAGAACGGTAACAGTAAAAGTTTTTTAATTAATTTTAATTTATAACAAAGCGTTTTGTTACACTCTACAACAAAATGAAGTGACATATATCGCGCCCTAACCGCGAAAATAACGTAAGCGCCAAAAATCAAATTTTACAGGAGAGAATTTTTTTATTTTATGTAATATAAATTTTGTATGAAATTTGTCCCTTACTATTAAATTGTTCTTGCTATTAAATCGTAACGGTAGCTTATGTGACCATGCCATTTTAGGAGATGATGCAAGTGTTGCCAATAAAGTCTTTTATTAAAAAAAACGAAAATGTCGCTTACGTTATTTTCGCGGTTAGGGCTCGATATTATTTGAACAGATGCAGAAAAAACAATTAAGAGTGCTATATTCGGCTATGCCGAATCTTATATACCCTTCACCATGATGAGATAAGAACAAAAAGTTATATACATAAATAACGTTCTTTAGATAGGTATAAATAAATATTAATTGAGCCACGCCAACTTTTCATTTCGCCATGCCGAAGAAAATAAAAAAAAAAACAAAAAATTTATATATGTACCTAAGCCCGTTTCCTCTTTTGCCAAAGTTGATGTTTGAAATTCGTTTTATAATCTTAAAATCGTTTTTTAGAACATAAAAAATTATATAAAAAAAATTTTAAAAAAATTATTTTTGGGATTCGAACTGGCAATATCATCAGTAAGAAACTGAAGAAACGTTTAATTAAAATATATTGAGTCTATGAGTTTGTTTCTTTTTTTAAGCGGCATATCATGTACATGCATTAATGTGTATGTGGATGCATAAAATTAAACACATTACAAATAAAATCCACCACTTGTAGTGAAGGGTATAAAAAAACAACAAAAAAACCACATTACCATAACTGTATTACCATAGCCACTGTATGACCGTAGAAACCAAAATTGAATTGGTTTGTATGGTATGTTTATGTCGTTTTGGTAATACAGTGTTGGTATGGTAATGTCACGTCTAATTTTGTACTTTTTCTGTGTATATGACATATTATGTATTTATTATTATATGTAGTTAAAAAATAACACGTGGCAGCACTACGATATATCTTGTCAAATTCATATGGTCTGTATTAGTAGGTAAAACGCCCAATTTTATACGTTTAAAGATGATTTATATGGCCGTATGAAATAACCCCACAAAAAATAATTAAATAACACCCCAAAAGTTTGTACATATAACAGTAACAACGATTTTTGGGAGATTATTTAATTTTATTTGCGGTGTTATTTCATTTTTTTAATTGGGGGATTAATTCATGTGAAATTATTCCCCAAAAAATTATTATAAAATAAAGCCGCAATAAAAATGAAATAATCTCACCAATTTTTTTGTGGTTTATTTAATTTTCAAATTCATAATTAAAACTATTTTGGGCGCAAGGATTTTCTCCAATTTGGTATACAAAACACCGGCTTCGCTAAGTAAAGCTGCCATGCATAGCATGCCTTCGGCTGGGCGCAAGGATTTTCTCATCTATGGTATAACAAAGACCGGCTTCGCTAACTAAAGTTTCTCTGCGTATACTATAGAAAAGAAAATCTTTGCGCACGGCCGAAGAGAAGCTTAAGTTAGCGATGCCGGTGTTCGTTATACCATAGAGGAGAAAGTCCTTGTGCTCGGCCGAAGGTCGGCTAAGCAGAAAAGCTTAAGTTACCGAAGCTGGTGGTTGGTATTTCATGGAGGAAGAAATCCCTGCGACCGCCCGAAGTCCCAAACATGATATCTATCGCGCGATTTTTTAAAGCAAAACTCTAAAATTAATTGTATTCAAAATATTGGGTTCTTATTTCATTTCAGAAAAGGGTATTATTTCATTTCTGTTTGGGGAGTTATTTCATTTCGTTGGGGGCTTATTTCATTTTCAAAATTGGGGCTTACCTGCATATTAAATAATTTGGGGGGGTTATTTTGTTATTTTTTTGGGGGTTTTTTTTTGGGGGGGGGGTTATTTCATGCCGCCAGTTTATATGTTTACTGACTTATAGATTTGTATATGTATATAAAGTGGTATTTTACACCATCGGTTTTCGATAGTTATTTCAAAAGGGTAATAAAAATACAAATGTTGCCATATTTTAAAAGAAAACTTAAAGGTTAAACACCTAGGAAAAATTTACGTTTAAATTACCAAAATAGTTTTACCAGATAGGTTAAGAGACCTGTTAGGTAAGGAGACGGCCAGATATTTTTGTGTGCACATTATGGGCATAAGTCGTCTTATGATGTCCTTTCGCCCGGCTTTCTGGTTGTCTGTCCATGTTAACCTTGTGCGTTAAGTACAGGTCGCAATTTAGAAGATTATTTGATGACATCTGGTTAAATTTTCATAGACACAAAGCCTTCTAAGAAAGAATCAATCCATTTTTATATGCATTTTTATCGCATTAGCCACAAAAAATATTGTATTACAAAAGTCATCTTGGAGTCGGTGCATATTTATGATCAATTGTAAATATCACTCCTAAAAATTGCTTTAAATGATCATCTGATTAATGAATTTAGTATCGGAGGTAACTTTGCCCCTGCTCCTGCCGATATTATTTTAAACCAGATAATGTGAACCAATATTCCATTTATACTTTCAAAAGTTTTAAGAATGGTATGGTTCTATGCCTATTCTTCGTTCAAAATTATCAGTAGCATTTGGGGAAAATTTCATAAAAATCGGTCCGGCCGCATAGTTAAATATCTCTAAACAATAGCAGACAAATTTGTTTAAGCTTTAAAAATTCAAAAAATGGTTTGAATATTACAGTTCTAAATAATAACAGCCATATTCATAAAAAGTTCTTATTTTGAGCGTATAGTATGCAATAACTATTAAACGCTTTTTGTCTTATAAGCCTCTTATAAAAATTTGTATTCATAAACGTACATTAAAAGCTTTTTTACTATTAACTGTTTGCAGCGATTTTCTGTTTAAGTATGGCAACTTTCTTTATATTTGGCTGGCATTTTATTGTTAGTGATGAACGAAACTTCTATTCGGTTTACATGATATTCTATATCTAAATTTTTTTTTAATTGTAGACCTTCAAAATTATTCTTTTCAAATAAAACTATATATTAATTTATTTTCTGAACAAAATGTTTCCGAAAGGTATCATAAAAACTTTTGTTTGAACCTTTTTAAATATACGATAAGAAAGTAATCGAATAAAAAGTTTGTTTACTTTTTATTAACATCACTATTATTATGATTTGTTTATTTTATTTTTTATATTTTTGAACAATGATGTGTTGTTTTAAACAAAAAAAAAACAACTATTTGCAATAATTTAATAAATAATTAAAGAGAATATCTGTAGCCCGTTTCTGTATATCTCACATCGTAAAACTCTTCGCATGAAACGTGTGAATTGCAACAAAAATAGTGTGAAATGAAACAAAAAATGGTTTTTCTCACGCAAGTGTTTCTGTATCTTTTTTTTGCGAGAATTATCTGTCATTTAAATAATTTTCCAGCAATTATTGGAAGGATGCGAGAAAAAGTGTTTCTATAACAATATTTTGCGAAAAGTTTCTTTCAAGAACTGTCAAAATAAGTCACATTTGAAATTGGTGGCGAGAAAAACAAAATGTAGATATTTTGAATTTAAAATATGTTTATATACTATTTTTTTTAAATAAATAAAAAAATAGAAGGAATATAAATGATAAATGCATAATTTATATGATGAAAATAAACAAAAAACAATTGTTATATTTTGTTAGTTTAAATTTTTGTTAGCCTTTTCTTGTTTTGGTTTTAATCAGTGCTGCCAGATAAATTTGTGTCAAAATCGTCAATTTACCTGAGAAAAAAATAAAAAAGATCGTCTTTTTTGTTTTAAAAATCGTGCAATTTAAAATCAATTTTAAACAAATTTGTTTCGACTTTTATTAAAAAATAATCAAACAAAAACATAGTTAAAGTTCATGGGTATTTAATAATTATTATTTAATAATTGAGATATAAATCTTTAATTTACCTATTCCTATAATCTTTTTCTTTTTTACCTGAAATAGACTTAGTAGAATACCTTGTAGTTAAAATTGAAAAAAATCGGTTCATAAATAAACGGGTTAAAGACCCAGTAAAATCTTCGCCTACAAAATAATATGTTAAGTAATCAGAAACACACAAAAGCACTACATACAATTCTACTGAAAAACTAATGAATTTTACAAGGGTTGTGCCAAAAAGAACAAATTCAATAGTAAGTCATTTTTTTTTATCTTAATACATCCAGAAAAAAGTAGTTATCGAAGTTCTTATAGAAGAAAGCTACTTAATAACGAGTGAAAGAAGCTATCCATTTTGAAAAAGTTTTTACTGGGAGACAAACAAATTTCTTTCTTGCCGGAATAATGGTTTTGGCACAAAAGTGTACATATAAGATAAGAATATCAAATATAAATCATATTTTGTATATGTATATAAGAAGTATTAAATGTTCAAAATAAGCCAAGTCGGTCCATTACTTTCTCTCGAAATTTTGCTTTTGCCGATACATTTTTTAGGGAAGAAACAAACAATTTCGAGGACAATTTTCACATTAGGGATAAATATAAAAATTTAAGCAGCCTTGTTTCTAAAGATATCTTTTTTTCTAATAAACAAACATATAAAAATATTTACAATTATCTTATTTCGAAGACTAAGGGGCAAAAATAAAATCAAAAATATTTTATAAATTTGTTGTTGCTTTCTACAGACATTCATATTATTTTTTTTTTTCAATTTTCAACGCGACAAAATAGAAGTGTTTGAAATTTAAAAATTCAAGATGAATTTCTATAGAAAATAACAACAAAATTATAAAATATTTTTGATTTTGTTTTTGCTTTCGTCACTTTTTTAGAAAAAATCATCAAAACGTCACTTTGTTAATATCGGAACAAAAAATCGTCAAGATGACGATAACTCGTCAAATCTGGCAGCTTTGTTTTTATTATATTTATTTCTTTTGTTGACGTTTCGCTTTTATTTGACACTTAATTACTGGAAATATTCCAGTATAAACAGAATTTGTTGTGTCTGTTTTCGCATTCAAATACAGAAACACTTTTATCTCATAAATCGAGAAACGATGGAATTTTTTGATTCACACTTCATGTAAGAAATTTTACGATGCGAGAAATACAGAAACGAGCTACTGCATTTGCCCCTGAACAAATGCAGATATTCTCTTTTTTTTTTAAATAATTATCAATATAACTTTAAATTGGCTGTTTAAAATAAAAAAAAATAGTGAAATGTATTTAACATGTCCGTTTAAATAAATAAAACATTTTTGTCATTATTTTGCAACATATTTCACAAAAATAATATCATAAAATGCAAACACCTTTCAAAATGTCATTTTATTTTTGGTTTAAAGAAGGGTAAATCCAACAATAAATTTTCTTACTTTATGAATGGTTTATTAAAGGTTCAATAGACTATGTTTCGTTTATGAATACAACTTTAGCAATTTTTGCTTAAGAACGGTCAATTAATCATCAATAAGTTTTATAGATACGGCTGTAAAACTTTAAGTTAAATTTGTGTTTTCACTTTCTCTTTAGAAAACAAACAAAAACCAACAGACGTGCTAAACAACATTTTTTTTAAAATCCCTAGACTAAGGTTAAAAAATTTAATGGCGCGGCATCGACATTGCGGTCACGTTAACACTAATTGTAAATCCGCGACTAATAAGTATAATTTGCTGTGCAAATGAACTTATATTCCAACCACCACAAACAAAAAGGGTTTCTATGAGGGAAAATAATCCAAGGAATTCCCGGGAAAAACTTGTATTCCCGAGAATTTAATTTTGAAAAAAAATTAGTTTCAGATTTCGTGTTTACTAGAAGGTATATATGTCATAATATTTCATAAAAGAAATCGCCACAACAGATCAATTACTGCAAGACATTTTAAAAGCTTAAGATTTAAGCGCAGTTTTCTGAAACTTAATCATGGTGAATTAAAGTTAAATGAGTTTTTATAAGCTTTTTTTTTGAAAACACAGACATTTCTTTTAAAGGCGAAGGGCGTAAAGAGCGTGAACGACATTAAATTGCCAAAATATATTTCAGGGATTGTATTGAAGTGCTATTTGTGCTGCGAAAGGACGGTAGGGATTCTGTCAGAACTATGTGATATTACAATGGCCCAATTAGTTTGATTATGCTAGTCAAAATTTAGAAACCCTAGTAATTATATTTTCACAAATACCACACGCAGTGCTTGCCCTTCCCCTAATCCAACTATGTACCGTCAAACTACAGTCGTATAGCAAAAAGCGTTCAACATAAAAAAAAAAAAAACAAAATGAAAATTTTATACCGCTGAACTGCTAACACACCAACACTTATGCATACAAGTACTTGAACTACTTGCTACAAACAATATAATTTCACATTAAGTATTTATACTCCTTTTTAAAGGATAAATAAGCCAGAAACACAACGCATGTAAAACTAAACTACAATTAGGCACACAAAACAGAATAAACTAAATAAGAAATTAGGAAAAACTAAAAATTAAAGCCAATTAAAAGTCAAATGCAAAAACACCCCGTAAACATTTGTTGCCCCCTTTTATCCGAATTCGTACGGACAGGATACAAATTTGATAAAATATTATAAATTGCCAACTTTAATTGTAGTTTTTGCAATATAATTTAAGTAATTAGATCAGAGAAAGCTTTCCCTCAACAATAAATTTCAGTGTATTTATCAAATATAAAAAATTGGGAATTTTAAAATTATTAAAAATTCTTTAAAGAAGTCATAAATAAGTTTTTGATCTCATTTGTTGTAATATTAAAAATAATATCTCAATCCTTGTAAATATGTATAAACAAAATGAAATAAAGATGATATTATAAATTTAAAAAAAAAAAATTACAATATTAAAGTAAACTCTGACATTTCTTTGGAATGCTAATCAAGCTATAAGAGATTGTTACCCCAGAATAGCCCTTGATGTAAAAATCTTGTCTTTTTTTAATTTTTTTAAAGTTGCTTCCAAAAAAAAAAAAAAAAACAGATTTAAACAATGATTTTTCTCCATGATTTTTGGTTTGATTTTTTCCCCAATATCGGTAATTCTTCTTTACTTGGCTTTCTTGGCACGTGCAAAAAATTGGACATTTGGAGAAGAATTCAAAATGGCAAAGTCACCAGAGGTAAAATGAAGCCACTGTCAAGCCATGAACAACGATATGCGATATGATGATATCGGACTTTAAATGGCAGCGAGGCCTTAACTCAAAATAAAACAAGTAAGAAAGTATAGTCGGTCAAGCCCGAATATATGATACCCTACACCAGAGTATTTAAAAACACATTATGTGTCCATATAAATATGGATTTATCTATGTTTATAAACTTCATTAAAATCGGTTTGAAAGTTTGTGAGAGGCAGAAATTGTCCCCTACCTCCCCTTGGGGTCCTATTTTTGAAAAACTGTATAGCTTATGTGTTCATATAGATATGGATCTATCTATGTTTTAAATTTCACTAAAATCGGTTTGAGAGGCATAAAATCCCCTTGTGGTCCTATTTTTGAAAAGATGCATACCTTTTGTGTCCATATGGATATGGTTCTATCTAAGTTTTAAATTTCATTAAAATCGGTTTTATAGTTTCTAAGAGGAAGAAATTTCCCCCTATCTTCTATCGTGGTCATACGATTAGGCCCATTTTCAATAGGCTTGGTCCTTGTGCCAATAAGAACCTATGTCCCAAATTTTATCAAATTATCTCCAAAATTGCGACCTGTACTTTGCGCACAAGGTTACATGGACAGCCAGCGAGCCAGCCTGCCAGCCAGCCGGACGGACATCGTTAGTTCGACTCAGAAAGTGATTCTGAGTCGATCGGTATACTTTAAGGTGGGTCTAGGACCAATATTTTAAGGCGTTACACACATCAGCACAAATGCATAATTCCCTCTCCACTATTGTGGTGTGGGTATAATAAACTCATACGACATACCCAATTATCCGTCACTGTATCTCGTCATGTTATCATAATTCTTATTCTTCGGTTAACCCTGCAATATTCTCTTATCCCAATCCCATAGGTATACCAACATTAACCATTTGTAGTGGAGGGTATAAGAAAAAAAAAAAAAACAAAATGTTCGTTAAGCAAATGTATAGACTATTTTGTTACGTATTTTATATATTCTCTTTAGACATCGTTGAGACAAGCCAGACATTTATCGCACGTTCAATTAGAAAATGAGCAGAAATGTTTGATAGAAAACTACGGAAATTTTCTGATAAATATAGAATGCTTATAATTGCTTAAAAACTTGCAAACTAATCTTTAATTAGTCTTTTAAAATATCAGAATATGTGCAAAAAGAAATTGCTAAAGTTTAAAACACAAGAAAAGAATGTTGCCAAATGTCTGAGGGGATAAAAAAATTGTTTGTTCATTTTCTAATATTTTTTGTTATCAAACATAACAATACAAATTGTTTACTGGGTAAAGGTAAAAGAATAGTAACGAAAACATGGCTGTGTAAGTGTTTAACAAGCATGTTAACTCGATATGTTTTTAAAGTGCAACCAGACACCAATACAACTTTCGATATTCTTATTGACAATGCAATTGGAATTTTATGCAATGAATGACCGTACTTTTATTTATTTGCATTTGTATTCAATAAAAGCACATACACGCAATGAATCTTAAATATTTGAACATTTATTGCACAAACAAAATTAAAATGTAACAAGTGTAAAGGCTATATTTGACCATGCCAAATATCTGATAACCACCGCCATTAGTTTGAACAAAATGATGTAAAATTGTAAAACTAAATGTTAAAAAAATATATTGCGACAAATATTAACGACTCGTAACATAAATTGAAATTGTGTACCTGTACGTACAAGTTTTAATTGCAATATGGGAAATTCCATGTAAATGTCAACCACGACTCAAAAAAAAAAATGAAAACTCTTAAAACGGAAAAGAAGATTAAAACTTTACTATGCAGAGATACTTATAACTTATTACAATTTTTAAAGAACACAAAATAAACGTTCAAACTGATTATATTTTTGAATAACTTTAAGATATTACGATCAACTATTTTCTTTTTTATGTGGATTGAATTCAGGTATCAGCGACATTGCAATTAAACTTTACAACAACAATGAACAAGATCTATGACCAAATATAAAGTTCGATTAGTGGTATTTTTTTATGTTTTGGATTCTAATGACACGTACGGGGTGCAGAAACATTATTTGTCTTCTTCATTTGCATTTAACCAGTCACAAAAACCATATTTTATATTTCGTTTTGGTTTTACATATAAGTTAAGCGAACCAAGGCTTCGTTCGAAATCGACGAACAGCCCATAAAAGTTATAAGCAAGATATTTGTCCCAAGCAAATATTGCTCGAAGTTTTTTTAAATTACACTGAAAGAAAAATGCTTCATATATTTAATGAATCGTTTTCATAAAAAAAATTTCACTGGTTAAATGAAAATTTTCATTGTCCAAATGGAATTTCGTAGTTATAATGAAGTATTTTGGCTAAAATCGATTCATTTGATTTCGTTATTATGTTAAAAATTTTCATTGGATATATGAAAACTAAAGTTTGTCCAAGTTAAACAAAAAATTTTAATTGGGAACATAAAAAACCATATACAAACATAACTATATTCATAAATTAATACAAAATTATAGTTTCCTTAAAAATATGTTTAATTGTTAATTAAAAAATGTAAGATTTAAATATTTCATACATCTAATGTAATATGCCATTAAACTTATGAAATCAAAAATTTTTTATAAAAGCAACATATTTCAATAATTGAAAAAAAAAATATTTTTAACATTCAAATAACTCTATATATATATATATATATAATGTCCTGTGGTTCCTATTCGGAACAAAGGGCCACAAATAACTCTATAGTCTCAATAATTAAAAGTATAAAAATATTTCGAAAAACCATGCCTTCATAAATTTAAATTTTCATTATGACAATGAAAAATGTCATTATAGTAATGAAACAAAAACTTTCAATCCATAAATACGTATGTTTTTAGTTTTCTTTAATATGTAACTAAATACCTAAATACATATAGTATGTACTAAGTAATGAACAAATAAATGTTCTCGTTTATAAAAAACTCACCCATATTTTAAACTGTTGTCCACCAAATGATGTATAAGAAAAAGGTTGTTCTCTCTTTACGTGGTCTTTTTTTATTATGCGTTAGCAAAAAATCAACGTTGTTATTGTTGTTATGTTTTGACAATTTAATCTCATGTTTACGCTCTTAATTGAGTAATAGACAAAAAACATAGTTTTTTTATTCAAAAACTACACTGCCCCCGTAGGCAAGCTGGTAGTGAGCTAGTCTATCAGCGCCGAGGTTGCGGGATCGTTTCCTGCCAGCAACTCTGGTTAAAAAAAAAGTTGAATAAGAACAACTTTAATTAATAAAAAACAAAAATTAATCCAATGAATAACATTCATAGATCTAATGTAATGTTTCATTAAATACATTTTAATGAAACAGGTTTCATTGATCCAACGAAGCGCTGCATAGGTTCCTTTTTAATGCAATTTTTCATAGGATTAATGTCAAAAATCATTGGTATTTTGAAGAAAATTCTTTCAGTGTAGTATAATAAAAATCTTATAAGCTTTTAAAGGTCGTCACGTACGATATCGTAAGTACTACAAAAACAAATAAATTTAGATTGAATTTGGTCCAAAATTTTTTTAATTGCAATTTAAATAATTAAATCAAATTTATTGTAATCCGTCCATATTTGACTATAGATCCCATACTAATTCTACTCCCGAAAATACCTTTAAATGCCATAACTGCCTTAAAACTGTTGGTGTTGACATACAAGTTGGCGACAATAACTTTTACGGTGGGCTATGAGAAAATGTTTTGCTGCTTGGTCCATAATTTACCATAGGTCCCATAAAAGCCCCATCCTAAAATCACTTGAAAGCAAGCAAATATGATAAAGATGAATTTATTTTATTAATTATTGGCCAAAATAACTATAATCTTCATTATTATTAACTTAAATGTTCCTTATGAAACCATACAAAAAAATTTTTTTCTTTAAATTACGAATTATAAAAAAATATGTTGTTTTTCTATTTGGCCAATTTTTAAATTCATTTTTATATTTCCTTATCAAGGTAATACGGCCTAAAATCTTTAATGTAATTAAAACACAATTTTAATACATTTTTTTCCCGAGCGCCAGTGGAAAAACAACAACAAAGTAATGTTGTTTATGAAATCAGGTGTAAGGGAAATGACAAAGAACAATGTAATCAAATATACATTGGAACAACAAAGAGGGCGTTATCTACAAGGATCGGAGAACATAAAATGGACATTGCAAAACAGAAGGAGACCACAGCTTTAGCTATGCATATAATTGAATCCCAACATGTACCAGATTTCCAACAAATAAGGATATTAGACAAAGAAGACTCTACAAGAAAACGATTTACTAAAGAAAGCTTAAGGATCCAACAAAACATAAAAAATACGTTGAATCTGAAAGAAGATACGAACAACATTTGTGCAAGTTATAGAGTCGCCATAAAATAAGTTGTGTTGTGGAAAAATGTTTTTTAAAAATAACTCAATGTTTTATGTTGTTACGTTATATATGTTAAATGTAAATTTTGTCATTTTGATGTAATAATATAAAAAATGTAAGTTTTCCACGTTATTTGTTAAAAATTTTATTAATAAAATGTTATGTTTTTATTAAATAGACGTATCCCCAGAAGAAGTCGACAAAAAAATATATTTGGTTTAATAAAAGAAATTATAAAAAAAACTAATCACCTTTCACAATTCGCATATTTTAACCCTCTATAACATATAGTATACTACAGGCAACATACCGGTCATCTCCAATAAACAACCACAGAAACAGTTACTGTCACCTTTTAAACTATGTTAACTGTAGTTTATATTCTGTTCTTTGCATCAAGTGCAAAAAACATAACCTAAGTGTCTCTTCTTCTTTGAAATTTTGCGATTTTGTTAGTGTGTCGAGGAATTTCAAAAAGCGCACATGTGCTAAGAGTAAAAAATTAATAAAAAATTATTTTGTGATATCTGTTTTGTTATTTTATGATTATCCGTAAGGTAAGTGTCTAAAGATTAGTTATTACTCCAGTGTTTTTTAAATTTTATAGTCATTTTTGTAGCACATGAAATTTAATGTTTGTGTCTTGTAGGCTACATTATGTAAAAAGGGATCTATTTTATATACTTACTATGAAAATAATAGGAGTATTATTTCATTATAGAATGGCTCACCGACATAAGCTAAATGACTACGATATTGCCCTCATACTACAAGCAAGTGAAGAAAGTGAAGATGGTATTGATTTTGATGATGACAGCTTGGCTGATCCCGACTTTGATCCGGACTTGGAAGAGTTTATTGAAGAGCATTTGGAAGATGAAATTGATCTCTCGATGCAGAACAATAACGACCTTATTTCTAATCCTGATGAACAACCTACACCTTCCAGTGCAAATCTTTCAAATTCGACAGGTCCCACCGAAAAACGACAAAAGCCTGAAAAAAGAATATTGCAGTGGAAAAAGAAGAACCTTGAACTCGATGCACAGCAGCTCGCTTTCACTGGCAACGAGTTGCTGAGTCCTGATATCTTAGATCTCGAAACTCCTTTACAGTTCTTTCTTTACTTATTTCCAAAAGAACTTATACAGAAAATTTCTGTAGAGACAAATCTATATATAACACAGAAAGATCCCAACAATAATTTTAATGTATCTGAGCTGGAAATACAACAATTTATTGGTATGGTTTACATAATGTCATTGATTCAACTGCCCAGAGTAACCAACCATTGGAGTTCCGTTCTTGGCACTCCGCTTATTCAACAGACGATGACTGCAAATAAATTTGAAAAGATCAGACAGTACCTGCACTTCAATGACAACAGCAAATGTCTTCCAAGAAACAATCCTGACACTGACAGAATCTTCAAAATTCGCCCCGTAGTTGATGCTTTAAACGAAGCATATTCAAAAGTTCCGCTAGAACCACGGCTTTGTGTAGATGAGCAAATATGCTCCACGAAAGCGCGAAATACGTTAAAAAGATATAACCCCAAAAAACCTCATAAGTGGGGCTATAAATTAAATGTTTTAAGTGGACTTTCTGGATTTGCTTACAATACGGAGATAGAATCTGGTAAAGAAAATATTGTGAGAGCTGAAGAGCCGGATTTAGGAGCTTCTTCAAACGTAGTAGTGCGACTTTCGCGTATGATTCCTAGACGACAGAATTACAAGGTCTACTTTGATAACTACTTCACGTCGTTGCATCTTTTGGAATATCTAGCTAAGGAAGGTATCTACGGACTAGGTACCATCAGAAGAAATAGGATTCCCAATTGTAAGTTGCCATCGGAAAAAGAACTTTTGAATAAACATCGGGGATACTCCGAAGAGTATGTAGCTAATGTCGGCGGTGTAGACATTTCAACAACTGTATGGAAGGACAACAAAATAGTTATGTTGGCTTCCACCTTTGCGGGCCAAAATCCTGTAGGTGATGTCCGTAGATACGACCGAAAAAAATCTGAATACACTACAATCCGTCGACCACATATAGTTAGCGAGTATAACCAACATATGGGCGGTGTGGATCTTATCGACAGCATAATGGGCACCTACAAGATAAGATTAAGAAGCAAACGTTGGCAGGTGCGCATTTTTTATCACTATTTAGACCTTACGATGTCAAACTCTTGGTTGCTCTATAAACGGGTATGCAAATATAAAAATCTTCCGGTCAAGGGCATAATTTCATCGGCAAACTTTCGTTTGGAAGTTGGCGAAACTTTATGCAAAATGGGGATAAAACCTACCTTAAAAACACGTCGCAATTTAGAAAATGAGATCGAAGCTAAAAAGCATAGAGGACCTGCACAACGTGTGCCTCCAAAAGAAGTTCGGCAGGATCAAGTCGGTCATTGGCCTCAATGGACGAATAAAAAAATCCGATGCAAATATCCCAAATGTTCTGGTTTCACACATACAATGTGTGAGAAGTGCGGTGTAGCTTTATGCTACATGAGAGCAAAGAATTGTTTCAAGAAATTTCACTTATCTTAATTGATTTTCGATAATTAATTAATTTTTTATAATAAAAAAGTTCCTAAAAATGTTCCCAAGAATTTATATGTATGTTGATTTTTTATAGCTTTATGAAGTTTTTTTTTTTGTCATTTTAACATGTTGTTGCCCATAGGCTACAATCCCTTTTTATGAAATTATTCCTTTTTAATAAAAAAATTTTAAATTTAAAAAAATACGTGTTTTATTATTTATTATAATCTATTTAAATTCATAGAAATTTTGTTATTTGAAGTTGTTGAGTTATAGAGGGTTAACATTCACCTCAAGATCACTTCCGTTTTTTGTCACGTACCATATGCACCTGTTTGTCTCCCTATTTTGGACAACAATATCCGAATGTGACAATTTAAAAATTTTTGAGAGCGAACGGGTTAGACAAGCAAGAGGGGTAGACAAAAATACATGATTTCGTTACATCATCATATTTAAAGATCCGACTGTAAATGCCGACTGTTCTGCAGGAATTATAGAAATAATTCCTTAGCAAAACTATCATGATTTTTTGCTTGCTTGTTTACCTGGACCTGTTTTCAGAATTCAGAACAGTCTATAAAGTCACTGAAGAAGTTGCTGTTGAGAAGTTTCATCTGTGCTCAAAGCAATAGGTAGGCTGCAGTTGAGGTTTGTCCTAAGCAAACGAATCATAATCAAGAAAAAACAAAATGTCTATTTTTGTACAGGGGTCCGGAGTACTATCGGTCAGCAGTAACTAGTGCGGCTCATAAAAGCCTTTTAAAAAAAGGGGAAGACACTTGCAATGATTAAGCCAAGACGATACAGTTAACACAAAACCTGAATGCTACTTCAAAAGCATTTTGGTGTTGACTGGCGAGAAATATAAACTTTAAAGTTTTTCCTTGATAGAAGAAGAAAACGAGAACGATAGAGAAAATTACGACTTTGAAGAAAATTAATACTTGAGAATTTGAAATTTTTCATTTAATGCTGAATCCAATTTGTAATTGAATTTTATTTTTTTGTTTTGGTATAATAAATAATTTCCAAAAAACAAAACATGCTACTTGTAGATAAGTTAATTCCAAAACTCTTTTCTTACAGAGCACAGTTCCATAGTTCTATATTTTTCAAGGAAAATTGTTTTCCTTTTGCGAAAATGGACTAAATGCCACTCCAATAAAACAGCAAAAAGGAATCAGCTGAAAAAGTCACATTTAGCTTATTATACTTTTTTGAGATTTGAGAAAAATGAGTTCAGGTGCAAGTAGCGAAATTTGGAACTCACCCTCTCATATTCATTATGCAAACATATTCCCCGCATTGGCCGCAATCAAACTATTGTTCTTTTTAACATTAGTATTGTCACGATTAAAACAATTTGTTTCTTTTTAACCATAAAAAGTTTATTTCGTTTAAAACTTTAATATGGTTAGACTTGCCAATATAATGTTAACATACACTGAATCTACAACCATAGATATTATAAAATTCAGCAAAATAAAATTATATTTTTAAACATTGCATGATTTATTTGAAAATAATTTGTTAAAAAAAAAAAAAAAAAAAATTATGGATGTGCTGATCTCTACAGTAGTTGAATGCGTTTCAATTACTTGCTTGAAATTCCCACTTTCTTTTTTTTAGTTGTTAATAAAAATCAAGGACCGGAAAACGTTTTTTTTATGTTTTTTAAAAAATATTTATCATTGGTGTTCGAAAAATATTTTAAACTGTACAAAAAACAAAAAAAGAAAAAAATATTTTGTTTGATATTGTTTCTTTGAGTTCAAAATAATAAAGTTCTCAAAAAAAAGTTTTAATTTTTTCGTACAAAATAAAATTTTTCCCATCAGTTAAAAAAAAATAAAAAACAAACACAGAAAAGGTATTTATTTTTTCAGTACAATATTATTTTGTACATGAAAAGAAAAAAACCGAAAACTTAAAATTGAACATGACAAAGATAAAAATTATGAGATAAAATTATAAAGATATGTATATTATTTTTTGACGCTGTTAAGCTATTTTTATTGTTTTTTTTTAACCGATTTAGCGATGCCAAATAAATTTTAGAGTTTGTTTCTGATGTTGATTTTTTCGTGAATTTTTGCCATGTTCGCGATAGAAGCGATTTTTTTCCTGTAAGTTTCTGGTTCTTTACAGCTTTAACGATTTATAATAAATAGTAGACTCTGCTATCATGCCGCTGTTAGCAAATTTTTGCGAATTTCCGCTAATTTTGCAATTTTTTCCGAATTTTTGCCATTCCTTATAGTTTTAAGGACTTTCAATTAATTTTATGTATTGTTTGAAATATTAAAAATTTTCGCAAATTTTCGCTATTTTCGCAAAATTTTACGAATATTTGCAATTTTTGCGAAGCTTTGTTGCTCTATGAAGCAATCGTCGCAAGTTAAACATTTTCGCTATTTTAGCAAACTTTTGCGAATTTTTGCAACGTTTAATTTACTAATAAAATTTGTACCCATATTCCGTAAAAAACAAAGGAATATTCAGTTATTTTATTGAATTCAGTAACATTATATGATTCAGGTTTTATCCGTTTACTCCACAAAAGAATATCTAAAAAACACCAGATAGACACCTGTTCGCTTGTTTTTCTAATGAGAGAGAGAGAGAGAGAGATAGAGAGAGAATATTCCCTAAAAGAAATGAATGGGCGAATAGTCACATTTTTCACGTTGGTGTTAAGAAAATAATAGAAAGAAATGACTGAAATCAAGTTTTCTGTCATTTCATTCTATCATTTTCTTAACACAAACGTGAAAAATCTGCTATTTGCTCATTCATTTATTGTAGGGTTATTATTTACTTACCCCGCTACGAGCGTTGCCAGTGAAATATCTATACATTTTAATTTCCAAAAAGATACATTTTGAAAAAAATTTTAAAGTCCATTTTTAACGTTTAACATTTATTAACATAACATTTTTATTTTATATTAAATGAATATCGGAAAGAAAGTGATATCATATAAATTCATTTTTTTATTTATTTAAGTCATAAATATTGGCCCCCGCATTCATAAATGATTATTAAATTTAACAAACGTTTATTAAGAATATTTTTTAAAGAAAATCTGTTTTGTAAACCTTAATTTAAAATCAAATATTTGTATGAATACGGCAGTAGGTATGGAATTTTTAAAAATTCAGTAAGCAAACCTTAAAATTAATTATATGTAACTACATATCTCTGGATGCTATCAAAACAAATTCATTTTTGTAAAAATTAATATACGAGTTAAGGCGTTTATTCTGAGGCGATTATATCAAAAAGTTCATATAAATTTTCTGAAAATAAAAAAGATGTTCGTATTTCCTCAGAAGAACTTCGCACTACTACACCTTTTCCAATTGTAATTCAGAAAGCGTCAATTGTAATTGAGATTAGTCAATTGTAATTTAGAAAGCGTAAATTGTAATTCAGAAAGCGTCAATTGTAAATCCGAAATTGTCAATTGATATTCAGAAAGCGTCAATTGTAATTCAGAATATAATAAAAATACAACGAAATATGTACGAATATATACCAATAAATTTAGCTCTTTAGTGCACATTTTTAATTTTTTTTTTTGTTATAATAATATATATAATACATTTTCTTTGCTTTCTGAATTACAACTGACAATTTCTGATTTACAATCGACGCTTTCTGAATTACAACTGGAAAAGGTGTAGTAATCCTCGATTTAGGTGAATCCTATGTTGAAACTTCCTTAATGTCTTCTTTCACCATTACAAAAGCTGCTATTGTATTAGTATTGAGTCGATTACGATGATCAGTCTTCACAAGTTTTAGTACATTTTGCGTACAGATTCAAGAGATACGAAAAATCTCAGGATTACACATGGTTCCTGAAGCCATCTAAAGATAAGAAAAATGTACCTTTCGTATCCTTGTGACATCACTGCCAGTTACACATGTTTTGTTTTACTTTTGTTGTACTGGCTCCGTTGTTTACAGAAGACCTCTCAGTTATAAGACATGACCGATATGGTTTCGCAATTATTTTAATTTAAAAATTTGATGTATTTAACTAAATAATTTAAACAAATAGAAAATGGGATTTTTTTTTACACAAAACAAGAAAATCTTTTTTTATAGATAACTAGAAATTTAGATTTTGGTAGTTAAATTATATAAAATAACTGAATATTCCTTTATTTTTTGAGTTGATTTTTTGACGGTAAAAATTAAATGAACTTTTCGTTATTTTAAATTAAATTAATTTAATTAAATTTTCATTTAATTTTACGAAAAAAAGAATTTAACTTAATCCACGGACAATATTAACTGCAACTGAAAAACCGCATTCATGTGCACTTAGTTTTTTGAATAAATGTTCGAATCAGTTAAAAATAAATTTGCTTGGAATTTTAAATGTTTATTTATTTTAAAATTACTAAACGAAATACTTCTTAAATAAACTACAGTCCGTTACTGTAATAATATTGTGAGTGTAGTATGCAATACAAACCAGTCATATCATACAAAATACTGATGAAGGTCCTCACAGGATGGAAAAAGAATAACAAGCAATTTACTTCATTGGCAGTTAAAGCATAACTAATAAAGGTGGAACATAACACATGTAATAGAAATAAAAACAAACCGGAATTATAACTTGATTTGTAACAGTGAACAAGAAAGACGAAACAAAATTACAAACAACTTGACTTTAATGAAAAGGCATACTTTAATGAAATAACCATGATATCGTAAATTTACTATATTACTGGTAAATCTGACATAAATATGGTTAATTTTGACTAAATTAAGAATAATTTTTAAAATGTTACTCTTAATTCTGGTCATAATGTGGTTAATTTTAACCGCACTATAAATATTTTTGACCATATTATAGTCACATTTAACCACATTATGGTTACCAACACACATCAGCATTGTAAAATTTCAACCGCAGTATGTTGCTTTCAAAATTTGGTGACCTCCAACCATATTTTTTAAGCCTGTTTATCCTTTGAACAATAAAACAAATGAAAAAGCCAACCCCTTTCACCCGTAGCAAAAAATAGTATAAGAAATAACACCTAAAGAAAAAAACGTATAATTGAAAAGGACAAAAATATAAAAAAGCCGCAGGTGTTAGTAGTTGTAGGCAAAAATGAACCTTCTTTTTACAAATACATAGTATTCACTCATTTCCTTTGAGAAAGCACTTCAACAAAACATGACAGCTTTTTTATTTCCAAACTACGCTGTATTTTTTTTTAATTTAATAAATATCAACGTCATCGCTGTCAATAATGGTGAACCACTCATGTCTTGGATTTGTTTTTATTTTTCTTTGCTGTGGTCGCATTTAAACTAAAAAGAAAATATTTTTTTTTTGTATAAAATGAATTGAAAGTATAAAATGATAGAAAAAGTCTTGAGTAAGGGCACATAATAGCAAAATAGTATTTGACATGAAAATGCCAATCAATTTTGGCAGCTTAGATTTTTTGCTAGATCTTAATTTTTTTATTGAAAACCGAGTAGAGGAAAGTACGGTTTTTTAGGAAGGGGCGTGCAAAATCATGTAATTTGATTTGTCACGTAAACTACACTACATCTGTTTCGAATTAAATGCCTAAATTTAAGGATTTTCCTTAAGTTTCATCATAGCTTATATAAACAATTTCAGGTGTTTCTGTTAGATCCGCTTTCGATACACAAAATCCCACACAAAAAAATAATCAGATAGAGATGAGGACACAGTTAAAACGAACTCGAAGGGAAGGAAGAGGTTTTTCTTTATAGTATGTTCACATTTGGCTTCTTAAACGCGTTTTAGCAGTTCGAACGTGATTAAGCTCTAATCACTTCAAAATCGAGATGATTTCCCATACATTAAAGTGATTTGTTAGTCACTTCAAATTGACATGATTACAACTAAATCACTTCATAAATCACATAGAATCCACTGAACATACCTCAAATGTAGAATCGCCAACATGATCGTGTACAACCGGCCAAGATTTCTGCTTAATGTTTTTATTTTTTTCCTTAAATAATTCATACATTTTTCTTAATCATCTGTCATCTTAAACATCTCAAATGTAATGTGAACGGCTTTGCTTAGCTAAATCAACATTTTGCTTAAACGCGTTTAAAAACCTAAGTGAGAACTTAGCATTATTAGACGCTAAGTTTTCTATATTTCTGTATTTAAAAGTACCAAACAAATTCGTTGCATCCGAATATAGTGTTCGCTATTTACATAAGAAGTTCATTTGGTAGACGTGGTAAAATTGCAGTTCTGTAAGTGCCTGTAAGTGAAAGCGTTCTTGTTTAATTGAAAAAAAAATGACAAAGCCAAATATGCGCGAGCAAGCAGTGTTCGAAAATAAACAAAACATTTCTTAGCGTTCGGCTCACACACACAGGAACGATATCTATTTTTTTAGTGGTTGTGTAGACGAACACAACCCTTAATACCGTTCGTAACCATTTTCAAGAAAGAGCCGAACATTATATAGTGTTCTCTTCTTAAAAAACAGAAAAATTTTAGTGATACTGTAGACAAATATTACATATATTTAATTGTTCTAAAATGTTTATTTGTTTACATTGATAAAGAAATTAACAAGCAAAAAATTTTAGCAACGAACGCAGCACGAAAAGCTTGTGTGTGTATTGTGTAAAATTATTCTGCTGGCTTTTTGTTTTTTTTTTCGTAGGTGCATTTTGTTTTTGTAAAATGTTTGGCTTCATTACCAGCCAAAAAGGCGCTACGTACAACAGAAACGAACGAACATTAATGAGCATGAGCTGAGCCGAACAAAATAAAGTTTGTAGTTGAAAAAAACCGAACGGTATTAGATGTTCTCATCTTTTTGCTGAGTTTGATAACAACAGTATTATTTTTGTGCTGCAAATATGACAAACAGGGAAACGTTATTTTTTTTAATGATTTACTACACAAACACTATAAGCGTTTTTGTTTTCTACAAATCTTCTGAACCGAACACTAAGGAGCGATATTAAGTGTTTATTTTCGTTTACTTGCAAGTAAGGTATACTTATTAGTAGATATGCGATTTTCATGCAAATTCATGTTTTTTGTCGATAGTCCAAGAACGATGTCGACCAATTCACTTTCCGAATCATCACATTTGCGTTAAAATGGCATCGATTTGTTTTGCATATATTGGTAAAAATGCATATTTTTGCATATTTTTGCATAAATGCATATTTTTGCATGTTTTCACATTTTTGAGTGATTTTTTTTTAAATTTCCATATTATATAAAAAGGTTCTTCAAAATATCTCCAAGTTGTGACGAACAAAGTCAACCAAGGTCTCGTTTTGATCCACAACATGAATTAACTTTATTTTTTATATTTATATTTTGTATTTGTATTTGTTTATGTTTTGTATTTTTTATGTTGAATTTAAGAATATACATTAGTTCGTTTAGTTTGTAAGTTTGAATTTAACGGTTGGTACAGCGCCATCTAGGTGTCAGTGGTGTAGTGAGTTTTGTATTAGAACAACCCTGAGTTGGGATCATATGGTTTACTGTGTGACAGTTCAAACAGTGTGTGTATGAGTGTGTATGGTTCATACACAAAGCAAAGCGTATAAAAGGCCAAGCAGCATTGAATGCGTGGCAGTCGGTCGTGGGATCGCAATAGGGTAAGACCTACTTAGGGCAGTGGATACACATCCTAATTACGCTTAAACTATTTTGATCCACTCGTTGGCTCTTGAGTACACTGGGAATTGTGGACAGCACGTGTGTGGGTACACCTCGTGTTGCCTGTTTTCCCTCGTAGCGATTGGGATTTGAGTCTGCCTGTGTGTGGGTACACCTCGGGTGGTCTTGAGCCCTGTCCGCACTCTCCAGATAGGTCACACGTGTTACGCTTGGCAAAGCACCTGACACCTTGAGCGGCGACCGGTCAAACTGTGTGATTGTAATAAAAGTATTTGTTATAACGTTTTGTGAAACCAGACGAGTTTTATTTGCTACTTCGACCGAACCTGGACACCGTTGAGGCTACCCCAGCAACCAGCGGAAAACGTGTCGTTACAATGGCGCCCGAGCAGGGACCTGATGGTCCAAAAACATCAACTACATCCGCAACAATATCTTCTGAAGACCACTATCCTAAAACAATGAGAACCAAGTGGGTATACTACCTGAAGAAGGAGGAATTGGTCAACTATTTGGAAAAATTTCAGAAAAACAAGACTGGCACCGTTGACGAGATGAGGAAACGATTTGCACAGTTCATAACTGCCGACCACGATGAAGTCACGAAAACAGAGCTCCTGCAATTACAGGCACAGCACGAAATTAATCTGCCTGTCTCTCCCCGGGCCTTGCTAAGAGTACCAGATGCTGAAGTGAGGGTTCCGTTGGGCCCTGCCAAGACAGTCATCGAGTCCCAACCACCGGAGTGCAGTGGTAAAACACAACCCAACCGGGGAATGGTAATTGAAGTCATCCGCAAATGGGGGGTGACCTACAAAGGAGGTGATAACCCGCTCTGCTTTATTGAAAGAGTGGAACAGCTGGCTGTCGCATATGACATATCGGTTGATGAAATCCTCCCTGTCATGACCGAGCTTATGCAAGACAAGGCGCTGATATGGCTTCGCAATAACCATAAAGCTTGGCCACGGTGGGTCGAATTTAAGGAGGATCTGTGCAATTTCTTTTTGCCGCCGAGGTATTTTGAAAACCTCAATGATGATATCCGGAAACGCGTCCAACGGCCCCGAGAAAAATTTCGAGACTACGTCCTCATCCTCCAAGATTTGATGCGGCACACTAATCTAACGAGAGAGCAGAAGGTGGAGCGAATATTTCAAAACGCATTGCCAGAGTATAAATGGTATATCCGTAGACGAGATTTTGCGACGCTAGAAGACCTAATCTCATTAGCCGCTGACTTGGAGGACATTCCGACGGATCATCGGCCGACACGGGGTGAACACCACAGAACCATGGAAGCTAATACGGCAGGACATGAACCGGCCATAGAACATAATAACACCTCCCTACGTTTGAACGAGAAGCAGCTAAGAGCTGAATTAATCATAGAGGGGAAGCGGCTAACCGGCATCATCGACACGGGAGCCACCAGAAGCTTCATTACTCCCGCCATAGTACGGCAGCTATCAGCAAATCCCAGGCGGACCGATGACGAGATTGATGTATTTTTAGCCGACGGGTCCAGAAGAACAGTCACACAAGCGGTTTCACTTCAAGTGACATTCGGAAACAAAACACGGCGGAAAGATTTTCTCATCATGACAGAAGCGACGGAAAATCTAGTCCTTGGGCTAGACTTTCTGCACTCCTTCACGGCAACCATCCAGTGTGCAGGATTGTCTGTATCAACCAGCCGCGAACAAAACCCTTGCTTATTAGGCAGCAATACCTTTCATAAGGTAGGTATAGTAGCTATCCCCAGTGCCACCACAGGTGATCTTCAATCCCAAATAGACCGGTTCCTAGCCGTTGAACTAACCAAATGTAAGGCCATTAGGGGGCCGTCTAATGTAACCACTCATCGGATCGTAATGAAGGACGACCGACCGATAAAAATACGGTATACACAACGGAACCCAGCCATGCAAACCATTATAAACGAGGAAGTGAATAAGCTGTTAGAAAAAGGTTGTATCGAACCCTCACATAGCCCCTACAGTTTTCCTATCACGCTTGTTAAGAAGAAAAATGGTACCTGGCGTACCTATATGGATTTCCGTCAACTAAATGCTCGATCCATACCTGATGCTTACCCGCTGCCTCGAATCGATACCATCCTTAATCGGTTACGAAACGCCAAATTCATCAGCAGTATTGACTTAAAAGATGGATATTGGCAGATTCCGATGGAGGAGGAGAGTAAAAAGTATACCGCCTTTGCTGTCGCGGGTAAGGGATTATACCAATGGCGGGTCATGCCCTTCGGGTTACACTCGGCCCCGGCCACCTTTCAGCGAGCCCTGGATGAAGTGATTGGGCCGGATATGGAGCCAAATGCGTTCGCCTATTTGGACGACATCATTGTGATAGGAAAAACGTTCGAAGACCATTTAGGTAACTTAAAAGAAGTTCTGAGGCGATTGCGGGACGCCAACCTAAAAATTAATCTTGATAAGTGTGAATTCTTTAAAACCGAGACCAAGTACCTAGGTCATGTGGTTACCAAAGATGGGATAAAAACGGATCCGGACAAGGTCGGAGCTATTATGAACATACCCGTACCCAGTAATATGAAGGAGGTGCGACGATTTCTAGGCATCACCTCATGGTACAGACGATTCATTCCAGATTTCGCCGACACATCCCAGCCGCTAACAACACTCCTGAAAAAAGGTAAACATTGGAAGTGGGGAGAAGAGCAACAAAGAGCATTTGAGACGTTGAAGGAAAAACTCACCAATGCGCCTGTTTTAGCCTGCCCAGACTTTAATATTCCCTTTATACTTCAAACAGACGCCAGCGATTATGGGGTAGGTGCGGTACTTACTCAAGAGATGGAAGGTGCAGAACATGTTATTGCATACGCGAGCCGGCATCTAAACAGCGCGGAAAAGAATTACTCGGCTACCGAAAAAGAATGTTTAGCCATTGTATGGGGTGTCAGAAAAATGCGGCCTTATCTCGAGGGATATCAGTTCACCATTATCACTGACCATTTGGCACTGAAATGGTTAAACTCGATAGAAAGTCCGACCGGGCGACTGGCCAGATGGGCCCTTGAGCTCCAGCAATAAACCTTTACGATTTCGTATAGGAAAGGAAAGCATAATACTGTGGCCGACGCGCTCTCACGACTACCAACAGAAGAATGCCGCCGGATGCAGACAAAGACGCCACGGCGTGGTAAATGGGTGGAGGAACGATTGGAAAAGGTGCGTCAAGATCCTGAAAGTTACCCTGATTTTGCCTGTATCAACGGCCAACTTTATAGGCATTTCATTACGCAAAGCAACGAAAGGGACGACGTCCCATGGAAGCTTTGCGTCGACGGCAGCTTACAACAACAAGTCCTGCGGGAACATCATGACGAAGCGACCGGGGGCCACCTAGGTATTCGGAAAACCATGCAGAAGATAGCCAGCCGTTATTACTGGCCCGGAATGACAAGGGACGTAAAAAGATACGTACGGGGTTGTCAGACCTGCCAAAGATATAATGTTTCACAACAGGCACCAGCAGGTGAGATGCTTACTCGTATACCCGAGGAACCATGGGCACTGGTATGTGCTGATTTCGTCGGTCCACTACCAAGAAGTAAGCACGGAAATACTATGTTGTTGGTATTTTTCGATCATTTTTCGAAATGGGTGGAATTGATTCCGCTGCGGAGAGCCACGGCCGACGGAGTGATAAAGGCATTTAGAGAACGTATCCTTGCACGATATGGGGTACCAAAGGTTCTAATCACCGACAATGGTTCACAATTCACCGCGAACGTGTTAAAGAAATGGTTACATAATTTGGGGGTGAAACAACAATTTACCGCGCCATACACCCCGCAGGAAAATCCCACAGAAAGGGCCAACCGTACTATAAAGACGGTAATCGCAAAATTTGCAAACGAACGTCACAATGCGTGGGACGAACTTCTGCCAGAAATAATGTTAGCCATTAACACGAGTAAATCGGAATCTACGGGGTTTACCCCCGCCTATGTAACCCAAGGACGAGAGCCACGTTTACCTAAGATGCTATACGACGAGGTAACGATCGGCACAGGGGCACGAAACCTGGCGCCCGACGAACGCATGAAAGAGCTGAAGGAGGTTTTCAACATTATTCGGGAAAATTTAAAAAGAGCATCTGCGAGACAGAAAAAGCATTATGATTTGCGACGGCGGAGGTGGTACCCGAAAGTGGGCGACAGGGTGCTGGTACGACAGCATCCATTGTCCAAAGCGGCGGACAGTTTTGCGGCTAAGCTGGCACCAAAATATGCGGGACCATATATCGTAAGGGGATATATATCCCCTGTAATAGTAGATATTTGTAGTGTAGATAGTAGTGAAGTGCGAACAGCACATATTAGCGAGTTAAAACATTTTACAACACAAGATAATTAACAGTACATTTCTTTGGTTTCGTAGATCGAATTGAGCATGAGCCGCAACGGGAAAAAATTTGAAGAAGCGAGCAAAAGGTTTCGTCGGAATATGGAGCAGGAAGCGGCTAAACGGCGAAGAACCATATTCCTGGACGATGACGACCTCCCAAGTACGAGTCAGCGGAGAGGTCGTGGCCAACCGCAGGAAAAATGGCAGGCCAAGAGGCAGACGCAGAGGAAAAAACAGGAAGAGGTTCACTTCAATTACATACATACACAGCCACGTCCAAAACGCCCATCTCCTCCAAGTAAACCACCCGCCGAGGTCATCGAGCTAGAATCCGATTCCGATCTCGCCCCAACCCCACCGCGCTGGGTACCCGAAGAGGACGTCGATCTTGCACCCACGCCACCGCGTTGGGTACCCGAAGAGGACATCGAGGATGAAACTCCCACCGAGGATTTCCACGTGGAACTCGATTCCGCATTAATAGATGAGTGGCAACGGTTATTATTTGGGGAGGACGATACAAGTCTAACTTTCCGGCCGAACACCCCCCCGTCGCCAATATACTCCACCTCATCGTTGGACTGGGAAAGCGAGAATTTCCATCCACCAACCCCACCTCGAAGACGAGGAGTCGGGTCGATGGAAGTAGAGGAGCGCCAGTTTCGACATTTAGGTATGCGTTGTTATGAACGGGTCTGGCGTATGCGGTTATTAATACCTGAAACAAGGGCCCAGTTGGAGATTGAGGACAGTGTGCCGGAAGGAGCTACCGGAAGAGAGACCGAGCAGGCAGACACCAGGGGATATGTTGGGAGCCCTGCGTCCTCACCTGGGAGAGCGCTACCCCGAACTCCTGGGCGTAGCATCAACTACGAGAAATATTTTACCAAGGAAGACACACCTGGTTCCCCCGGCGCAACGAGTGTATCTTCGGATTGGGTCGTCGCAACATCCAAGCCGGATATCGCCCGCTCCTCATCACTGGCATTATCCGCCTCATCGCCAGCACCACCGACATTATCACCCTCATTAACAACACCGCTGGCATCATCGGCCTCAACACCAAAACCACAGGCCGCATCACCCTCACCTTCATCATTATCTGCACCATCCTCTTCATCATCACTCTCATCATCGCCCTCACCATCATCATCACCCGCCGCATCAGCCTCACCAGCAGCATTATCTGCATCATCATCTTCATCATCACCCGCCGCATCACCCTCACCTTCATCATTATCTGCACCATCATCTTCATCATCACCCGCATCATCGCCCTCACCATCATTATCACCGCCTTCGTCCGCGCCCTCATCACCAACACTACGGGAAATATCCGCCTTAAGGCCATCCGCCACATCCTCATTCCGTGGGCCCACCTGCCGATCTCCAAGGACACCGCCTATACCCACTAGTCCTCGGGAGCTGCGGTTTGAGCAGTTACCAGGGCAGCTTAAACATCAGATACGGGAAGCCATGAGTGCCCAGGGTAGGGGGGCAAGAAGACGGTTGCTGTTGAGCCATGCAGGGCAGCGATACCGAGTGACCTTGACCCAGGAGGGTATGCCGCGAACAACCTGGATGAACCCCTAAGCTGTTGGGGAGAAGGGAGGCAGTGTGACGAACAAAGTCAACCAAGGTCTCGTTTTGATCCACAACATGAATTAACTTTATTTTTTATATTTATATTTTGTATTTGTTTATGTTTTGTATTTTTTATGTTGAATTTAAGAATATACATTAGTTCGTTTAGTTTGTAAGTTTGAATTTAACGGTTGGTACAGCGCCATCTAGGTGTCAGTGGTGTAGTGAGTTTTGTATTAGAACAACCCTGAGTTGGGATCATATGGTTTACTGTGTGACAGTTCAAACAGTGTGTGTATGAGTGTGTATGGTTCATACACAAAGCAAAGCGTATAAAAGGCCAAGCAGCATTGAATGCGTGGCAGTCGGTCGTGGGATCGCAATAGGGTAAGACCTACTTAGGGCAGTGGATACACATCCTAATTATGCTATAAACACAATCAAGTCCACCGACCATCGACTACAAGATGTCAAAAATAGAATACATGCGTGCTTATGAGAATAATTCTTTTAGCCGCTACACGACTATCGACTACACGGCTACTTTTGTAGCCCGTATCCAACTTAGGCTAATTTCTATTTTTCTTGGCTACAAAAAACGGATAAGTGCTGCCAGTACAATAAATGCATGAAATGGTGGTTTTAAAAACGCAATACATTAAATATCGGTATTAAAAACGCGAAAAACTATTATAGTGGCACCATTGAAAAATAAAAATCTTCTGTTCATTTGTTTACATTTTTCATTTACTTTTTATTTAAAGGACACAAGTTCGATAAAATCCTTCTTCATCTCGCGTTATATTTACTGGCCGGACCCACCATCTTCGGTTACTTTTGTTCTGATGTTTTTTATACACTTCATACACTAAAGTCGTTGTTTCCACTATTTTAGCAATAGTACTTATAAAATTAATTAAATTTTCTTGAGACATTTGAAAATTTTTTTTTTCACACAAATTCACTTAAAAAAATCAAGTTTGTTTTGTTTTGGTTAACTTTAATACATATGTATGTCAAAACAGATGTTTATTTTTTGTAGTTAGTGGTCGGTAGTCGTTAAAGGAAATAAGTAGCTGGCGACTTGGCTATTTTTGTAGCCAGCTACTTTTGTAGTCGGTAGTCGATGGTCGGTAGCCTTTGATTGTGTTTATAGCATTACGCTTAAACTATTTTGATCCACTCGTTGGCTCTTGAGTACACTGGGAATTGTGGACAGCACGTGTGTGGGTACACCTCGTGTTGCCTGTTTTCCCTCGTAGCGATTGGGATTTGAGTCTGCCTGTGTGTGGGTACACCTCGGGTGGTCTTGAGCCCTGTCCGCACTCTCCAGATAGGTCACACGTGTTACGCTTGGCAAAGCACCTGACACCTTGAGCGGCGACCGGTCAAACTGTGTGATTGTAATAAAAGTATTTGTTATAACGTTTTGTGAAACCAGACGAGTTTTATTTGCTACTTCGACCGAACCTGGACACCGTTGAGGCTACCCCAGCAACCAGCGGAAAACGTGTCGTTACAAAGTACACAAAAAAAATTTAAATTCAATGAATAAATTCTTTTGGAGCTCTGCTTTAAATACAAGATTTTCAAGATTTCGATAAAAGATACTAAAATGGTCTAAAAATATTTTGTCCAAAACTGTTTTAAGTTACTTGCTTGGCATATGGGTTACACCGTGTTGCTGAGGAAATAAGAAGCCAATTCGATAATATTGCAATTTTTAACGAATGTAGCAAGATGAGGGCCTGACTAGATGCTTCAGAACTATATTCCAAAAAATTCGAGTAACTTAATAATGTTAGAAGAGCTTGTTGATACCGATGATGCAATTAAAAAAGTAAAAAAAATATTAAATTTAAATAATATCAGAAGTCAATTAGCATTTGTATTTTCCAATTACGGATATATGGGTGATACAATAACTAACTTAGAGGTATTTATTTCACTTAATACTCAAGTCAAATTAATTGATATTGCAGAATGTATTAAAAAAAATATCAAAAAATTTAAAAAAAAAATAAGGGTTTCAAAAACTTGGAATTAAAGTGGGATCTGAAAATAAATTTTTTCCAAATGCATTGGCAGTCTTCAAGTACAAGACAAAGTTTTACCTTTAATAAAACAGTATATATTTATTTAAACAAACAACATTCAAGTTAGTTATTAAAGCTTTTTAACGGTATTTGAAAAACAATAGACTAAATTTTATATATTTTTGTTTTTAATAAAATTAAAAAACGATTTTTTATGGAATTTCTTTAAGTTTTTAGTGCATATTTTTTATTTTTTTAGTGCATATTTTGGATTTTTAATTGCATATTTTAAGCGCATATTTTCGATTTTTTAGTGCATAACATCTCATCCCTACTTATTAGCAACAAAAAATCGAAAAAATATCCCAACAAACAAGATGTCAAACCTATGATATTAGATGAATTTATCATTTGATATCAATCACAACTCTTAAACCATTTTTAATTGTTTGATTTTAACATTTGAGTTCAAATTGATAACGATTTGACAAACAGTGTTTTATCAATTCAATATCAAACTGTTTTCAAGTGTTATTCTCATATCAAAAATAAACTTGGCAACACTTAGAGCGTAAAATAATTGCAAACATTTATAAATTGTATCAACGGTTAAATGTGTTTTGTAATAAAATTAAAATTTGTGTACAAATTTTCGCTTTTTGATTCGGTTTGACAAAGATGCAATTCAAAAAGCACTGTACAATTATTCTATTATTTGATAAATTGTTTTTTTTTTGTAGTTTTATTTGCGTTGAAATATTTAATGTACTAAGATAAGTAAGAAAGATATATATCTGTGATAAATTATGAACCGATCATCACAGAACTTAATAGCGGAATTTCTAATTTAATAAAACTAAATTGGACCAAATTTCATCACATCTTCCTAATTTGTCACAGATCTAGAGGCATTTTTTGACCAATAATCACAAAGGTGTTATTTCTAGCAAAATAAAACTAAATTGAACCAAATTTTACCACTACAATGTCTGTTTTCCGCAAATTAGCTTTATATGGGGACTATGGTAAATTATGGACTCATTTGCATGAAACTTAAATGGGCCAAGTTTGGTCACAATAGTATTATTCGTTACACCGTGCTTAGATATGAACCTTAATTGAGTTTTGCGCAATAAATGCCATTATTGAGCTCAATTATATCCATATAAAATTTCAATTTAGTTATTATTCAATTAATACGAAATTTTTAAAATTTTGAGTAAAATTAAAAGGCAACACTGTCACAAGTGTGTTCACTGAGCAAAACACAACTCAGTAAAAAAAGTGTTCTGGCAACTTAAATGTCAACAAAACAAAGGTCGATTCATTAGGTCTGCGCAAAGGCATATGTTTGTTCTTAAAATATCTCAAAAGTTGTTTATATTTTGCTTGAGTTAAGTGATAATTACTAATTGAGTTAGTTAAATTATGTATGTGTGTACAGAAAGATAAGTTCTCAAATAAACCGAATATTAACTCAGTAAAAATGTATATCTGAACACCATATTACGCTTCTCCGAGAGTGGGATTTATACGATGTCAACAATTTTTATTTCCTCCACCACTAGTGGTGAATAAGACCATCACTTTAAAAATAGTTCTCACCACTTTCTAAATATTTATCTAAGACCCCATGAACAAATAAATATTCCGCTTCCTTGAGTAATTCTAAGTCTATATAGCCCTGTCCGTCTGTCTGTCTGCTGTTAAAACGCTTACTTTCCAACGACTTAATACAAAATAAAAATATATGTATCATATTCTTCTAGAGTAAGGAATCCAAATGTGAACCAACCATCCTAAAAAATGTATATTGTTTTTAGAAAACAAACATTTGTTGAATTATTAAATTTTGTATAAACTAGTTTTGTTATGAACGGTCCATAATATACCAAAGGCCTCATATAAAGCACTGGTGATGATGTTTCGCTATCCTTCAGCCAGGGAGCAAACGGCCACAATTAATGACTTCCAACGAACTCTGTTGCGGGCTGTTCTTAAAGCCTCGTTCCATAAAAACCCTGCAGTTGTCAGCTCACGGCGCCAAATCCTTAGAGAATGTACTTCAGAGCTGCCTTGGCTACATCGTTTTTGGATCTCAGTGTATGACCAATCCATCTAAATTTCCTTTTCAAGATGTCGCACTGGATTGGCTGTTGGTTCGTGCTTCGAAGTAGGCCAGCGTTAGTTGTTGTGTTTGCCCAAAAATATCGGATAACCTTCGCAAGAAACGGTTAGTTAAAATTTGCAGGTTGTGCGTCGCTTTCAGATAGAACCCAAGTTTCACATCCGTATTATTAATTACTTTGGCCTTTAGTTGTGTTGATATCTCGAGTAATACCCATACTTTTTTAAACAATGCATGGCATGACATGCCTTGTTGGTTCGCGCAGAAACATCTTCGTTTGCACCGCTGTTCGTTATGAATGTGAAACCTAGGTAACAGAAAAATTGTACATCTTCTCTGGTGTTATTATTAAGAGATAGACAGGTGATATTGGTGGGGTTTCTTCCCATTAGTTTAGTTTTCCGCAAGTTTATTTTGCAAACCAACTTAAGAAGCGTTGTTATGGAGAGCTTTTAGTTTGTTCTCTATTTGTTCAAGCCTAAGTGCTAATAGATGTAAATCATCAGCATTGTCTAGATCGTTTAGATTTGAGAAGAGCGTCCACTGAATGCCGTCTGGTGCTTCATTGTTTGTTATTGACTTGACATCATCTAGGACAGGAAGGAAAAGAAATGGCTACAGAACACAACCTTGGCGTACTACCACATCGATAGAAAATGTTTCAGACGTTTGACTCTTATAAAGCAACTAAATTCGGGAGTTGAAGTTCATAAGTTTTATAACATCCATAATAGTTTCTGGTACACCTCTGCGATGTAATGCTCTTTAAATGGTCGTCCTCACGAATCCACGAAGAGCATATAAGTGGGCGAATTGTGCTTATTTGCTACTGTATTGAAATTTAGCCCAGTTTTTTAATACCAGAAATATCCAGAATAAACGCACTTTACGCACTTAACGCACTCGGAATGACAATGGCAGTGAAACAATGGGAGCTACGATTAATTAAAGACCGATTGTCGAAAAAGTTGGAAAGTTTAACAGTTAAGAAATAAATCTATATCTGTACATCTTTATGTCAATTAAAGCATTAAGGGTACTGTTAAATTGCTCTTCTTTATAACTTTTAATAGTAACAAGGGAACATTTCAACGTTGCTGCCTCTGCCTAATATACTTTAATTTGTTTGCCTTTCTCAATAAGTTGTATTAAATAAAAAAAAAACTTTTATACCTTAATATTGATTTTTAGCATATTTTTTTTTTTGTATTTTATTTCTTAACTATTAAAATTTATGTGTGTATGCACGCAAAACAAAATGTTGTACATGAAGCTCATTTTTTTTTCATTCGTTTCTATTACAGGTATCATGGTTTAGGGAAGAAATGAAATTTTTCGAATATGTTAAGGGACGAAAACCACCGTTTAAAAATTTTACCATGGAAGGGGCGATCATTGATGTAAGTACATAAATACACACACGCACGCATACATATACACCTAAATATAAACATCAATACTGGACATGAACTCATTTTTAAATTACACTCCATTGGATTTATTTGCCAATGGCAATAAAAACCACAGAGACACAGAAAGAGAAGGGGAATGATAAAATTTAAACTGGGTTAACTGCATATTAACTTGTTCGAAACGTATTTTTCCTGTTTATTTTTTCATGCTTTCAGTGGGAAAATTCCAATGAATCTCAAGTGACTTTGGCTAATGTTGATTTTAAATTATCCGGACAATTTACCTGTGAGGTATCAATGACTTCGCCATTGTATACAAAAGCATCTGTGGAACAATTTATGAATGTTTTTTGTAAGTTTTATATTTCAAACAAACAACAAGTGCAAAGACATTGATATTTTTATTATTGGTTCTCTTTACTTAAAAATTTAGTACCACAAACGGGCCCACCGGTGATCCGGTTTCGCAAACGCAGTCCTGTAGCGATTGGAGAACGTCTGATGGCTTTGTGTAATACAACACGTGCACGACCAGCACCACACATTACCTGGCTTATTAATGGAAAAAAGGTAAGTGCACTTGTTGTTATTCATTGAGGTTTTGGAATATTGTTTAACAACTTGTCTTAAATATCAATATATTTTTAAATGTAACATCCAGCAACAGGGATTTTTACAAATAAAAAATCGATATACACATCAAACTAGGCAACATGCATAGTCATTATGCATAAAGGACAGACAAATTAATTAAAATACAACATTTTCGAAAAATGTTTTAAAATAGTTATAAGTCTTTTATATGAAGTTGGTTAACAAATGATAGGATCCCAAATTAGTTAATAAAAGTTATTTGCTTAAAAATAGCCGGTCAGAAAATATGATGTCCCTTACATTTTTTGTAAAAAAAGTTTAGGCAAAATTGACGGAGTTTTTATTATAACACTTAATAAACAATTAATAAAAATAATCTGAGAATTATTTACTTTTATAAGTTACTTTTTATAAAAAAAATATTAAATTATGGTCAATTTCACCAATCCTATTTTAATATTAATTCATATTGAAATATATAGGGGATTCACAAGGGGTCATAAAGTCATAAGTCTTAAAATAATAACATGAAAAAATACGACTGTTGTGAACAACCCCTCATAATTTAGTGTGCTATTTTGAATTTAAATCAGCTGGTTTAAAACAAATATAAAAAATAAATATTTACCTAACATCAAAATATTTTTTAATTATAATCCATGAATTAATAAATTAAATTAGATCTTATTGACTATTTTCCATGTTTAAAAGCAAATCACAAATAAATTTTATTTTGTTTGCTTACAAAACATCAGAGTCCTAAGCCGACATAATTTGACGCTGCAAGCAGGGCTGTGGAGTCGTTAAGAAATAGTTATAACTCCGACTCCGACCCTTTTGCTGAAATTTTTTAAGTACGACTCCGACTCCAACTCCGACTCCTACTCTAACCTAGCATTATTTAAGAGACTAGTTTTTATTTGACTTAAACTCATTTTTAATTTAGTACCTGTTAAATGGTGCCTCGGTAGGCTAGCTAGTAGCGAGTTAGTCTATCAGCGCCGAGGTTGCGGGTTCGATTCCCGCCAGAGACTCTGGTTTCTTTCCTGCAGACAAGCATAGAGCTTCGCGGGATTAGCTTAGGAAATTAAAAAAAAAAAAAAAATATAGCAAGAAAATGATTCTGTAAAAATTGCAAATCGATATTTTAATTCTTACGTGCCGCGCATTGAGCTTTAACCTACTAGTTACTAACATATGAGTAGGAAAGCTGCGAAATATTTTATTTGGATTTTGGAAAAAATGCAAAATATATATAGCGCCCGATTACATAGACCAAATGAGTTGAACTTTTTTAATTCTAAAGTGTTATGACATTCTTGACTTATAACTGAACAGTTGAGAAATTTAAACCAACTGAAATATAGCAAAATAATGGACTTAATTTTGGAACGAACGAGTTTTGTTACGAACTTTCGAAAGAAACGAGTTTTGCTTCAACCCGTATCGGATCATTGAACTTTAGAATATTTTAAAGGTTATATTAATTTATTAAAATTATGCAAACAGTGCTAAAAAATGTAAAAATAGTTCTGAAGGGGAGAGATAAACTACACCAATTCACATCTTTTTCAAATAACGTTTTTTATACTGTTGGAATTTATAGATGTGTGAATTTCCATAAGTCCTATCTAATGTAGCTCTCGAGATAGAAAAGTTGAAAACAACACCAAGTCCAATTGGCTTAGACGTTAAAGGCATCAAGAACTCGGCATTGCATTTTTCCGTTCCTAATTCAATATTATTATTGTCCATGACCGAAATTTGAAATTGCAAGTCTTTATTATCTCTCCAATTTTCCCTAAAGTGAGTAGATAAAAGTATTCTCAAATCATTTTTCGGGTTAACCCCCATAGTGATGGGAATTATATCTGGAACAATGTCATGTATTTTTCCGAGTTCTTTTTCCTTTTATTCTATTATAATTCACCTTGAAGGTTGGAGCTAAAAATGTAGTTCACTTAATGCTTTCACCACAGGAGCTACAGCTGATTTCAAGTCATATTCATGAAGATGGCTACAAAAATATTTGTTAATATACGATAAATAAAAAACAACATCTTTACAAATTTAATTTTTTAAATCCTTAATTCGGCTCTATTTCATTAACGATATCTTGGCGAAATTCAAATAGTGAACCCGCTGGTTTTTGTTACAGAAATTTGAGGTCACATTAAAGCATAGAAAAGGACATGCTTCGATACAATCTTTATAACTATTCTTATAAATTGTAAAAATAAGATGTTATCTCAATTTTTTAATTTTTGAAACTCACCTACTCATATGAAAAGTATACTGACTTCACAATTTCAAAAAGCAGACCCTCTTATGGCCATGGTGAAATAAACAGGTGGCAGCACTACGCCAGATGATGATTTTTTGCTCTTGCATTGTTTGTCTAGGTTTATGTCAAAGTTTTGTTTATGTTTACAAAAAGTCAACGTTTTGTGCTGTGATTATTGTATTTTATTAAAGTTTTTGATAATTTTAAATTAAAATAAATAAGATATTGACCATAATTAAATAAAAATTGGCTAAACATTTATTTATTTCATCACGTTCAGCGGCAAGCTTTGATTTTTGTTGAAAGTATTTTTTGACGTAAACGGTGATGTAATTTCCATTTTTGTTGTAATGTTGTATTTGTTGCCGTAACGATGCCACCTGCTTATTCCACCATGCTTATGGCCAATTCCACTAATTTATTTAAATATCAATTTATGTTTAAAATTTGTTTTTTATGTCAAATAAAAATAAAATTATAAGAAAAATTATTTTTAAATATGAATTGATATTTAAAAAGAATTGGAGAAATTGGTCATTCAAATTTTTTATTTTGAAAAATATTAGAAAAATTTTAATGCAAAAAAGTCGGAGTCGGAGTCGCTAGTTTTTGTGGGTACCTCGACTCCGACTCCGGTACAAAAACCTCAACTCCGACTCTTCAACTCCGTCTCTTCTGATTAATTACGACAGCACTATACACATAGTAAGCAAATCTCTGTTAATTTAAGACACTTTTTGTTTACAAAGCAACAACAATATTTTTTAACCATTGTAAAAGGTTAGAACATTATGACAACATAACATGATAGCACACCTAATGAATACCCCAATAGTGTTTCATAAATTTGTATCTTTATTTAACATGAAAAACGAATTTTAAACATAAATTGATATACATATGTATAAATAAATTGGTGAAATCGGCCATAAAAATTAACTTATAAAAATAAATAATTCTTAGATTAAAAGCTTAATAACTCTGTTTATTTTTAACGGATATTTTAAAACAAGGTAGCATTTTACTCATAAATAAACATACTTTTATAATAAATCATAAATAATACTGTTCCTAAATAAAAAATGTACAAAAACAACTCCAAATTTAAAAAATAGAGACATTTTTTTAAAAAATATTGAGTTTGCTAGAGAAATACGTATAGTTACCTCAATATAGCTTAAATATAATGTTCATATCTTCTTTCTAAATCCGCTGAGAAATTCAAAATTAGTGAATATCAAACAAAGTTACTGGCATATAAGTGCAAAAGATATGAAAACCCGGTTTTTTACCCGTAACTCGAGATTTTGGAGGTGTTTCGCAAATTTCAAGGACAAAGTCTTGTTGTGCTCGCAAGCCAGGTATTTCTTCCTGTCAATGAATGAGTAACAAGTATATTTGTAAGAGTCGTATTACTATCTCCACATTCAGTATTGCACAATATTTCTCTGTAATGATATCCGATGGATATAGAAATATTAAAAAAAATATTAGATAATAAATAGTATAAAAAGTTTTTACAAATTATGTATTTGCTTTTTCGTATTTTGGTGTAAAGCGCAATTAGCTCTACATTTAGTAACAAAAATGGGAAATATTTGACAACATAGGCTGCAAATACTAGCTGGCGTTACGTTACAAAAAGTAGACTTTTCGCTGGAAATACCCATATATCTGTACTTTGTGTGGAATAATTATTGAGGAATCATAACCTCTTCATGTTCTGGGCATGGAAATAGAATGTGATGTCCGATGGACAAAACATATACTTAAGGTGCCGAAAGAAGCTTTCAAGTGCCTCGGTTTTTTAAAACGGTGTAGGAGTAACTTCCACATATCGACCCCTTTGCGCGAAATAATCGTATGTTACAAAAACCAAATTTTACAGGACAGCCATTTTTCTACTTTTCTCTGCTTTCGCTTGCAATATCAAAATGAAAATATACATGTGCTTTTTGGAGCAACGAAGTGGAATTCGCCTACAATATTTTGTCAGGTGACGTCTCTTTGAATGTAGAACAAGATTGCATAAAACACTCAATTTCAAAAAATTGGCATATACGATAATTTTCCGCAAAGGGGTCGATATATCTGACGGTGAATGGAATACAACTCTCGGTTCTTCAAAGTATATTTTGGAGCTTCTCAATCGCGTGGAGGAGAGGGCGAAGGTTAACATTGGTGACAGTAGGGCATCCAATTCTATTGACTCCATTGAGCACCGCCGCAATGTGGATTGTGTTTCTCTTCTTACTCGTTACTACAATGGAATGTGTTTTGATGAAATTATGAAACTGGTTTATGAATCTCGTACGTGTGTTCGTAAAACGTATTTTTCTTTAAGAGTCCATCCTTTTTTGGTCAATTGGCAGGCTTATCGTACAATGCATTACAGGGAAAATTGGTTTTTTTACCGAACTGTTCGTATGTGGAGCAAGCTTCCTGCGAATGTCTTTCCTCTCAATTTCAACATGAATAAGCTCAAATCAAATGTCTACAAGCACCAGGGCTGCCAGTTTTGGGGTTTTTACCCCAAATTAGGGGTTTTCTTGTTGCTAAAAGGGACAAACAAATTTGATTTGGTGTTTGGGGCTTACATTGGGGATATTTAAAAAAAAAGTAGGATTTTTTGGGGAAATACACGGAAAGAATTATTTACTAAAGCAACAGAAAATATGGCTTGAACCAACAAAATTTTGCACCATATTTGTCCAAGCCAAATATGTCTTATTGTAAACATATGTATGTATGTGTGGCTTGGTTTAAGCAAAAAGTTATGACTCAAAGTGAACTAAAATTTAATTTAATACAGCTAAAAAAATATCATGTTTTTTCTATAGTTACTTAAATTAAGGTTTTGTTGCTTATAGCCAATTTCACCAATTCAATTAAAATATCAAATCATATTTAAATATACAGGCGTGTTCTGAAAATCGAAAAAGCCAAACGCAAGTATTTGGAAGTTGTTTTTAATACAATTTTTGCTATAAAATTATGTTTAATAGAGAGATATTTGTATAATATTTGTCATAAAATTCTTTTATTAGAGAAATCTTTTTAAAAAACGACGTTTAAAATTCTTTCGTTTGCGTTTTCGATTTTTAGAACTCAGGGGTGTTTTCCTATAATTTTATTTTTATTTAAAATGAAAAACGAATTCTAAAAATAAATTGGTATTTAAATAAATTAGTGAAATCGGCTATTAATATTTTACAAAATACGAAGGAAAGCCTGAATTTTTAACATAAAAACGTGTGGCATTAGTTAGTTTAAGGAAAACTTAATATACAAATAAGAAAGTTTTTGTTGATTTGCTTAACATGTCAATTCAAATAAAAATTGAATTGAATCAAACCAAGTTTTTCTGAAAAATTTGTATTTTCCTAGAGAAGTTCATGTTTGTACATATACTTATTAGAGGGTTAAAAAAAATTAAAGTGAACTCTTAAGTCCATGAATGAGCTAATTTTGTTTCTTTGTATATAAAAACATTTATTATGAAGTTCACTGACAATTGGGCAAAGAAAAGTCTGTTGAAAAGTTGAATAGTGAATACAAAAAAAAATCGCTTATTTTAGTTTTTGTCAATTTTTTAAAAGTCGTTAAAGTTGTTATTCTTGATTATAAATTAATACAAAATGTAGATAAAACTTTGTTTTCAAAAAGGTATAAAAACCCAAAATCGGCTTAAAATAATGCCCAGACCACAAATGTCCCAGACGAGAAATGCAATTTTCAAATTGATTTGTGCAATATCATTTTTTATTCAAGACACAATACGTCACATTATATTGCATTAATTTACGGGCGGCTAAAGCAACCTGAATTCTTAAAATGTTAAACGTAAACAATTTAGCACTAAACGCTACAGGCTTCAAACCCGTATTCTTAGGGAAATTAATAAGGCAACGTTCAAATGGATAACAGCTGCACGTGGGAGTGTAATCCAAACTAGAACTGCCTGGTTTTTTTTTTAACAAAAGTGGAAATAAAATTAATTCTGTATAATGAAGTTTTTTCAAAATAAAGTGATTTTATGGTCTAATGCAGGTTTATTATAGGTAAGTTCGACTGTATATATATATACGATTTATACTATATATATATACAGTCGAACTTACGTACAACTACGTGTTTCCAATAAAAATACAATAAAAATTATCTCTTGTAGAATATAGTACAAGTAAAACTCAGATAAATATTTAAATTATCCGTTCAAAATGGTGTATTTTTTACAGGGGCTTATTTTTGGGGGAAAATTTTTTTAAGTTTGGGGAGGACGAAAAAAAGTACCTGGCAGCCCTGACAAGCACTACTCCCTCTATCCCACAGCCCATTTTTCTAGTTAAAACACAATGCAAAGCATTAGTAGGGGTCATTCCCAGAGCACTGGCCCTAACAAAAAAAAAATCTATAATGTGAATCCACAGTTGGCATTTGTCACATAAAAGTCGTTTTACCCAGAAATTACACAATCAAACTTTATCTCTAAAATACTTGTTGTGGTAAAATTTTAACAAGATTTTAAATTTATACAAACTAATTTATTTTTAACCAAAGTTTTCCCCTAATTTAATTTCGTACAAATAAATCTATTTACAAATTGCTATTAAAATTGTTCTCTTCTTTTCAATATTTCCTACAAAGTGTGACAGATTGAATTTTAACTATTGATGAGTGATTAGAAAACATTTTCCATACAAATTTATGACCATAAATAAATAATAGTCTTATGCATTTTTGGGTATTCAGTATATGAACAATAAATGCATTGGCTTAAAATACATCCGTTAAATATTATTGTCTATCCGGCGGGTCGTGTGTATGTATATGTAACTTACACGTCGATATTAACAACAAGCAAGAAAGTTTAGTCGGCCTAGCCCGACTATATGTTACACTACATCACAGTATTAACAAACCAATTTTCGACACTGTACCCTATTTGAGAACAACAGCTTATAATCGACCTGCCAAAAGAAAATTATGTTATGAGTAAAGGTATTCATTTAATCGTGCTTTTGCTTTAATCGGCTAATCGCTCAATTAATTAATCGAGGTTTTTGGTTCAATCGGTTGATAATCAGTTAATTTTGTTGTTGATCGGTTAACCGGTTAATAAGGTTTTTTCTAAATTAAGCAATTTCAACTAATAAAAATTACAAATTTTTTATTATTTGGAGTTTATTAGTAAAAAGCAATAACATAACAATTCTTGAACTAAAACGAGCAAACAAAAAAATAATTAATAACTATGTAATAAATATTTTTTAATTAATACATATTATGAATTTATTAAAAAATAAACTGTAAGATAATTTTATTAATTATTTCAATAGTTTAAGGAGATCTTATAAAATAATGTTTTAAAAAAATAAATTGGTTTAAATGTTTAGGATTTAAGCGATTCTTTTTTTTTTAGTTTTAATAAAACTTGACTTGGGAAAAATTCTTTCACTAATCGAAGATGTTGGAGAAATCGAAAGCAACCCATAATAAAGATTATCTAATTTCTCAGTCATTTCCCTGGAGTTCTCTAAATATATAAAATCTTCCATTATGCTGTTAGAGTCCTGTATAAATTTTTTTAAATGTTGAAAACTTCTAATTGTTTCGGTAAATTCTGTTGTTGTGTTACTATCGAGAGTTTCTTCTGTTGTCAGGTTATCATCTTACTTATCCTGACAAAGCTCAGCACCGAACATTCTGCAAAAAAGTTTATGTCCGAATTCCTTAATTTCTTAATAAAAGAAAATATATTGTATGAAAAAATATTTTTAAACACAACGTTTTTGGTGTACTTTGGTAACTTTTTTGGTGAAATTTGGTGTAGATAATATTGTAAAATTCTATATGGTTGCATTGTAGAATGCATTTAAAAAAACGAGTTGCTTTGCAACTCACCCATAATTAAAAACACAAAAAAATATGGTTTAATATTACAAAAAATTCGAAATTTTGTTACATCGGTTAATCGACTGAAGTTAACCGGTTTAATCGGTAATCGAAAAAGCCAATTTTAAATTAACCGATCAGTTAATCGGGTTAACCGAATGAATACCCTAGTTTGTGCTAACTATTATCTAAGGATGGACAGCGATATGAATTCGTCTTTAAGTGTTTTTAGGGATAGTATTCATATAGGACCTATGGACTATTCTAGATCTACTAGCACTACAATTTGCCATGACATAGTAGCAATCGCAATTTATGCAATTCATTTGTATGAGAGTCAAACACGGAACGATTCCAATGAGTTTTAGAAAAATGATTAAGATTGCTATAAAATATGTTGGGACCAAAATAATTCAAAATACCAACATAATAAGTTGGTTCATCAACACAGAGTTTTTACTCCGGAATGAAGCTAGTATAGGGGCTATGTGAAGTTACGGTCCGTTTCTTATCATTTTTAATAGGCAAATTTCATAAAATTATTTCCAAAATTTCGGGCTGTCTTTTTCGCACAAGGTTTACTTGGCCAGACGTCTAGACATCGTTAGGTTACTGCCAAAAGTGATTCTGTGTCGATCGGTATACAAAAAGGTGGACCAATATTTTTAAATGCTACATAAATCAGCACAAACCGATATTACCCTCACCACTATACTGGTGAGCGTATAAAAATATAAAAACACACTGATACGATTTGCGGTCAATATGGTTGCTTACTCTGCATTCATTCGTACAAATATTCGCAGTGAAATTTTTATTTAGAAATGTATTTTTAATTAAGGTCAACACGCGATTTAAATTTGCGTTTGACTTTGTTAGTCAAGTTTGTGTGTTTGTTATGTATATATATAAATTTTATATATATACACACATTTACATATACGTTAAGGAATTTTTATCTGTGTGTAGGTGAATGTGATGCAATTGAAGTATTTATGGCCATATTTGCTCAGTTAATTTTAATTGCTTCCATTTACAAACATGAATTCAAACACATACACATGCAATATATGCATGTTTGTATGAAGGTGTTATCTATTACTGTAAATAGTGTTTTTAAGTATGTTTATGTGTGTAGCTAGTTTTGAAACTGAGTCCCTTATCAAATATACAAATATTAAAAAAAGTATAAAATGCATATGTGCATGTTCATATATAATAAAATATTCATTCCATGAACAAAATCGTAGGAAAAAGTATAAAACATGAACAAGAAAAAAACATAAATAAAGAATAATAATATTAAAGCAACAGTGTCAAGTATTTAACGCCCACCACATTTTATTTTTATAGAAAAAAAGTGTACAATTACCACCCACTTCGTACAGATAAAGGCACATAGGGTAATAACTTTTTGCAATTTTTGCGAATATCAAATTCTTCATCACATAGCCGTATAGCCATGAACAAATATTAAGAAATTATGTATTAGTTTTTCGCGATCGTTAAAAAAGTTTCCGCACCAAGCGCGATGAAGTTTTGAATTACAATTTTTCTCTTAAGTATACAAAATGAACATTTAATAACAAAATTTTAAGTGATTTCTAATAATTTCATGAATATAACAAGATTTTACCATTTGTACTGAAGAAGGGCGCAAAAAATGGCGATTATATGACTCTATTTCGCGGTTTTTTTTATAAACTAAATTTTAATGTCAAATGAGAGATGTTGTGATAGATGCGTTGTTTGGCGGATATTATACGAAACAGTGATCATTTTCAGAAAAAATACCTTTGCAGGTAAAAGTTGCACAAGATATTTTTCCATTATGTAAATCAACTTGCACTTTAAACTTAAAATTTATTTCATTAAAACCAAAAAAAAATAGCTTTAGTATTTTTAGAAAGACACTAAGTTCAAAAAACTTATTTAATGTTAGTTTCACCAGTTTATTAAATAGTGATACATATTCGCTTTCAGCAAAATGGAATACCGGATTACAAAACTAGAGCAAAATTATTGTTTTATTGTTTTTTTAAGTATTCACACCAGTGATGCCATTAGGACACGAAAGATAAATTTTTCGTATATTTTGATGGCTTCAGGTACCATGTATAATCCTGAAATTTTTCGTATCTCTTGAATCTGTGCGCAAAATGTACCAAAACTTATTAAGACTGATCATTATAATCGACTCAATATTAATGCAATAGCAGCTTTAATAATGGTGAAAGAAGACATTAAGGAAGTTTCAGCATACGATCCACCTAAATCGAAGATTACTTGTAGTGCGAAGTTGTTTTGAGGAAGTATGAACATATTTTTGTTGTCAGGAAATTTATATCAACTTTTTGATATAATCGCCTAAGAATAAACGCTTTAGCTCGTATATTAATTTTTACAAAAACGAATTTGTTTTGATAACATCCAAAGATAGTTACATATTATTAATTTTAACGTTTTTTAAATTTTAAAAATACAGTAATTTTTAAAAATTACATGCCTAATATTTATGACTTAAATGAATATGAAAATGAATTTACATGATATCATTTTCTTTACAATATTCATTAAATATAAAAATGTTATGTTAATAAATAGGAAGCGTTAAAAAAAGATTTAAAAATTTTTTTAAAAGTGTATTTTTTTGGAAACTAAAGTTTATCTTTCTTGAAATTTCACTGGCAAAACTGATTTACACTAGATAACCTATGGCTCTAAATATTGACAGACATATTCGTAATACGATTTATTAAATGTAAAATCAGTAGGTATCCTGCTAATGCTTTTTCGCTATAGCGGGCCCACTGGATGCCCTTCAGTTATTTTGTATACATTTTTCCCCCTAAGCTAATTCCGCGAAGCTCTACGCTTGTCTGCAGAAGACCAGAGTCTCTGGAGGGAATCGAACCCACGGCCCCGGCACTGTAGACTAGGTATTTCGTTATATACAATCTATTGAGCTCAAGTGATAAGTATGGGCTAAATATGTTTAACAGTAAAACATTTAAATATCATCCAGGCGTACGCAGAGAAAAAACATAGTTGAAGTATGGTTAAAAAAAAACATATTATTCTCCCTGCAATGGAAACAAACAAACTTTTGTTGTTTTCAACAAAACTTATTTTAAGATGCATAATAATATTTTGTTTCTATTTAACGATAAATTGTTTACCTCTCTTGAAACTTCAAATATGGTTGAATTTAACAATCTAATGTTTTAATAAAATAAAGCCACAACTATACACTGAAATATATTATTTTTACCTTAACCATATTATTATCACTGCAACCATATTATGGTTAAATTCATCCATCCAAAAGCTATAACCATATTATGTTTGCATCAAACATGTTATGATTAATATTTACTAACAATAATATGTTCGATATTATAACATTTTAAAACATTGTATATTTGATTTTAAATTTAAAAAGCAACAATATTCTGGTCGTTTGCTTTTTACAATAGTTGCTTGATTTGCTTAAAATTCTCATTCATTTTATTTTAACTATTGATTTAAATACATAAATTAACGTAGAATAAACTAGTTGAACAGAAAAAATGGTAATTAAGGTCGTCACAGGCTGGAATATGAATCAAAGGGGATTTTTTATAAAAGTGGAACATAACACCTATCAGGAATAAAAAATTAAATAAAATTATAACAAACAAATTGAAAAAATGGATGAAATAAATATTCATAATATGTTTAGCATTGACCATATTATTGTTAACTCTGACCATAATATGGTTACTTTTGTGGTTAATTTTGAACATAATGTTGCTAGTTTTGACCATTATTATGGTTAATATTGACCAAAATATGATTAATTTTGACCATATTATGGTTGATTTCGGGAAAATTTTTGTTGACTTTAACCATACTATGGTCATATTTAAACATAATATGGTAACCTGCAAACATAAAAATTGTTAAAATCCAACCATAGTATGTTGCTCTTAGAATATGGTTACCTCCAACCATATTTTTTTTCTACGTGTAGGTCCATGACTGCACATGGATCCCAAATATTGCACACTCAAGAAAATGTATCTGTAAATATGATGGGTATCATGTGGTTAGGCTTGCCCACTTTTAAGTTAGAGGCAGTTATGTTTTTTTGCTTATATATCAGGCATTTGAGGACCGATATGGCTGAATTTCAATAGTAAATTTCAACGGAGTGTAGGTGATATAAATATATAACAACGTAGTTCCCATCATTTCTGGGGTCTTCGGAAAACCATTTCAACATACGCATGCACAGACGGACGGACAGACAGACGTTATATTCACTTCGGTACTCATAAAGGTCAAGAGTATAAATACTTCGTAGGGTCTAAGATCAATATTGTAAAAATTACAAACGGAAGGACAAACTTATTCGATTCAATCAAAATGGAACTCTCCAAACACACGCTACCATTAATTAAATAAAAAAAACGTGTGTTTAGTTTTTTGATATCAAACTTAAACATTTAAAAGAAAAAATTTGTTTTTCATTTGAACAACATAATTATGAAAAAATTCTTTAAAAGTTCTGTGGCTTATTATATTTACAACGTTTGCATTTGAGCTATCGGGAGAGATAAAGTGTGTGTTCAGTTTTTGCTTTGCACTTGCATGCCAACATTCATGGGAACTTGTACAATTTGTGAGTGTATAATGTTCGTTTGTGACTTTGTGTAAAATTCACTTGTACTACACATGTATACAGCACTCAGCCTTATAAACACTGACTTACAGCCATTTGTAATGTTGTACAAACAAAGTACATCATGTATCCTAACTGTGTATGTTTGTATATATCTGCCTTTTGGGCGAGAGTAAATATGTATGTGCGGATGTCAGTTGTTCAATGTCTCCCAAAGGTTCGATACAATTTAAACTTTTAACTCTGTTAATGCAACCAACCACTGAGAATAATAAATGTTGTTGGTCTTTTTTTGTTTTTTTTGCTATTGTTGCTAATTATATTTATAACTTTATACATACATACTTTTCATTTTATTTAATTCTAACATGTAATTACGAATGTGTTAAGGACATATTATAAAATGTTGTGTGATTATCATGGCAAGTTTTAATAAGAACAAAAAATTTAAAATATAAGCAAAACAAAGTCAAAACAAGTAAGAGTGCTATATTTGACTGTGCTGAATGCTTAATACCCTCCACTGAGAGTTCGAATATTTCAGGAGTGGGCTTTATATAAAATCTGACCTCACAGCTTTCTATTTCGTTGCCTTATTTAAGTAAAATATCATGATTTGTTTTAAAAATATTATGAGGCATATTAAAGTAATTTTTCTGTAGGCGATTTTGTATTGCCCTCTCGTTTATGAATCCTTCATCAAAAAATTCGGTAAAGTTATTACTAGTATTAAAAGAACCTTTTAGTTGGAACTTAATTCTTCTTAATTCGCAAGGCCGATTTATGCGGTACCCATGGAAAATTTTGGACCGAGTATCACAAAATAACAACGTGTAACTCCTAGCCATTTAAAATTAACCAATTTGTACCACAATATCTATATTTGCGGATTCAATATTGCGGACTTTTTTGTAAGTTTAAAAGTTCATTTTGATAAACCTGAACCCTTTTATGGCTTGAAATTTATCATCTGGGGGTTTTTGAGGTTGAAGATTACGAATCTGGTATTAGATTTTGAAAATTCAAATGGCGTATCCAACGTACATGTTACAGAAAATAGTCAGTCATATTGGATTCGCCATTATACATTTTTAAAATCTAAGAACAGATTCATAATCTACAATCCAAAAAAACCTCCGGGTAACTAGTTTCAAGCCATAAAAGCGATCAGATGTATCAAAATCGACTTGTTAACTTTACAAAAAAAAGTCCGCCATATTGGATTTTGAATTTTCAAAATCTAATACCAGATTCGTCATCTTCGGTCCCGAAAACCACTGAAAGGCGACTTTCAAGTAAATTAGATCAATATCAAAAAAAAATTTTTTGAATTGGGTTCTTCTCTTTCTTTTTATTAAAGGTGCATTTTAAGGCTTAATCTGAATTTGCACGTTTCATCCTTTGATGCTCAACTTCTTTTCAATTCCCTTTAAAAGATGCCAATATAATCACACGCAGCAATCGGTTTCAACTTTTTTCGGTTCAAAACAACTACAATTTTATTAACAGCGAATCAAAGAGAAAAAAATTACATGCAGCCATCGTTGTGCATATTCCAACGAATAAAAACACAAAGCGTACTAACCGAGTACAGATATCTCAGTACCAACCCCCTTTCCTCTTTCTTCTCTCCTAAAAACATAAGAGTTGAGCATCAAAAGATGAAACGTGTGAAAACAGACTTACTTATGACAAAAGTAATGCAGTAAGAAAACTACGGTTTGCTGCCTAAGACACAGAGGCAGATCGTTTTTTTCATCCATAGGTCCATTTTAACCGAAACTGACACACATACACAATTGATTTTTCCTTAATTTTTGCTTATATTTACATAAAATTTTTAAGTTTTAAAAAACATTTTTCTTTAATGACAGCCTGCTCTGCTTACAATTTTCGAGTAATATTAAAATGAAGATGGCGAAATTGCAGCATCACGTTGGGTATACAGATAGATATTTAAAAGAGAAAAGTCAAAATTTCTGAAAAAAAGTTTTTTTATTTGCTGCGAAAGCTCTTGTAGGCCTCAAAAAGTCCAAATATGCGCTAAAAACGTAAAAAATGCTGCAGAAGTCTCTTTTAACTAAATTATGAAAAAAATGCTGCAAACGGTAAAATATGCAAAAATATGCAATAACAAATCGATGCCAAAATTTACAAAAAGCACTAAAACGATTAAATATATTGTTTCTGCCTTCATTGGTCCCACAACGAAAAACATGCAAACAAAAAAAAATAACAAACATACTTATGCAAATGCATACTTATGTTTTCCCTGTTAATTAGTTTACTGGTGCTTATTTGATTAATTTTTTATTAATATCACAAACAGCGTTGCCACGACCAAAAAAATTTTGTAACCAAAATGTAAAAATAAAGTAACCAAAAGCGAAAAAAAGTAAAAAAAAATATTTTGTTTCAAAGTACTATTTTGTTTGCACTTCAGTTTAAAAATACGTCTAAAGAAGAAATTGTGTTTGTTTGTATCTTGTAGGCTCATTAGCCGCTGGACCGATTTCGGGAAAGAACAATAGGATATACAATTTTTCGAAATTTTTAGTGGAAGTGGCACTTCCTATACAAAGTGTAAACTTATTTTCGTCATTTTTAAAAATTTTATGAGCTATAGCTTTGATTCTTTTTATATGAAGAGCTCTTACTGTGTGTAATATTATTAAAGTGCAAAATTGAGCTAAATTTTGCGGTAGATCTTTAATTTATAGATGATTTTAGCCCAGTGGAATATACTCATATTAAACGGGATCGGATCGGAAGGGCCTTTGACCTTATCGTTTATCTAGAAAAGAGTTTCAGTTAGCCATATGAAGCATGAAGAGTAGCAGATAATGGCCATTTACACTTGAGAGTCTGTTAAAGCTTATGCTTCTAAAAAAATTATTTTTAACTAGAAAAAAGAATTGGTTTAAGATGCACATACTGTGAGCGTCAAAATAAAGTGTACAGTGTGACGGTCACGAACAACAATATTGCACTAGAATTAGAGGAAAATATGAAGTGCATATTATAATTATGATAAATGGTACTTACTTACCTTTTATTTCACGGAATCCGGATTTATTTATTTCTTTTTTTATTATTAATAAACGAAAACAAGAATTTATGTTGTTTTTTTTAAACCAACTAGAAATGTAAATAAATAATCTTCTTCTTTTTCACATTATCTTAATTTCTCAACCGAAGTTGATAGCACAACAATACTGCCAATCTTTAAGATAAAAAAAGGCAGGTTTGCAAAAATGAATAGTACAGGGCATGAGGGTAATCGATTTCATATCCTGTAACTGGGATCTTTCTTTATTAAACTACATAAAGAGAAACATCACATTAAAGTTAGAAGGGCAATAGAATAATTTTTTTTGTAAAGAAATTACTTGTACGTGGGGATATTAATTTAAATGGTGAGTCAAATGAGGAAAATTACATGCTATCCGGTTTTTTGTAAAGTTTAACTTAGTTTGTTTTAGTTAAAACCACCATTAAATAGTGATTTCCTTTACCACAACTTGGACAAACAAGTAAAAATTTGTCAATTTAATAAGCATCCTCGGGTAAGAAGTAAAAATAAAATTGTAAAAAAGTGATTTTTATTATATACTTGTGTATCCCAACTCAATGTAGGATATTTTGGTATACATTTCTGGGAATCTTCAACAAAATTTGCTTATCTCAGCGAAGATAAATTTGATGTGACAGCACCATCTGTTGAACTTCCAACACACCAAATATCCCGAGTGAGTAAAAACTATGATAATCGAAAACTAAAAAGATAAAAAACCATAATTTTTTTTTAACATCCATGAACGCAAAAGCAGGTGTTTAAACCAATTTGCAATAATTAAACCAATACGCTATAATAAAAAAAATAATAATTGTCTCAAACACAGTGGATCCCAACTAATACTAACTTATATCAAGATTTGAAGCAAAAAAAGAAATATTTAATATCCACCAGTCCACCTAGTATTGTTTCGTAATTTTTCTTGTGCGACCATTTAATGTTATTTTTCATGATACATATGTATATTGTATGCTTTTATATGCCTAGTTTGATACTAATATCTAATAAATAATAATACTTTAGAAATTTATAGTGCTAGCGGAAAACAAAAATGAATGTCCACTCTAATAGTACATAATACAAAATTCTAATGATATTGCTTACCACCGATTTATTAATGAATTTAATTTTTCTATAATTATTCTTGATTATACTTATACTAATGATAGATTGTATGTAGACTTGTAATACTTATTTAGAATCTTAATAACAGAGGGAAAAGCATTTATAACAACCTAATATATCTAAATTTTCATTAAATTGTTAAGTTATACATATTGTTTTTATAACGGCTTATGTAACTACATGCATTTATAAATAAATAAATAACTTAACAGCTTAATTAATATAGATGAAAAAAGTTCAAAAAAAATATAGACCAAAAGAATCTATAAATTAGAATATAAATAAATAAACAATATAAATGAACAAACTAAAATATGGAAAAAATAAAACTTTAAGTAAAAAAAAAATATATATATATATATATATATAAACAAATAATTAGAGGTCTAAGTAAATGAACAAAGGAAATATATATATGTGTACGTAAAAATATACATGTATATATAAACGTATATCTATATATTTAGTAAAGGTAGAATCAAATAAAACCCGAAAGATTTAGAGAATATTTAAAAATATATTTATCAAATTAATTTCCAATTATTAAAACTTATGAATATAAAAGTTTATTTTTATTGTTCTATTTATAAACAATTTTTCTCGTTATCTAGGATTCAAGTTTTTTTTTGTTGTTAAAGTTATCTATTAATTACCTAAGTATTTACTAATAAACTGAGTACAGTTTCATTTAAATAAAAAAAAAATTAGTTTTTTTCATGTTTTGAAAGTAGACATCATGTACTAAGTCGTGTAATTGCAGGTTGGATAGTAATGAGATAAGGGGTATGTGGTGATCTAATTCTTGCGTTATGGGACACTTTAAATCGAGTAGTAGGCAATATTAGGGTGTCAAGGTTGACTGAAATATGTCAATGGGGGAGGGAAGCCTAAAGGGAGAATAACATCTTCTTCCTAGCTAAATGCATTTTCTGAAAGGTAGCTCGATGAATGAAAACCGTTTTCACAAAGTAAATTTAAAAGTTTGAAAAAAAATTGAAGTAGAATTAGGCACGATTTTATTTAAATGTAAACGACCAACGGAAAGACGAAGAACCTACACATCCGGCGAGCTATTGCCGCAGCCAAACACCAGCGTGCCTAAATCCGTTCAAAGAAGAAGAAAAAGAGTCGTTACAACAGCTTGTTTTGCAATATAAAAAGGGTTATGTTATTTATAAAAAGTTAAATTTCTACTTTGCCAATTTTGATCAGACTTCAAGCTTGCTGTCATCTGTGAAAAATACGTTGCTCCAAAAAGTGACAAAAGCAAGTTGGACAAAAAATAAACGTGATAAAAGGTAGAAATAAGAAATTCAACGAAAAAAATATAGTATCTAAAGTGAAGAGTGATAGGGTTAGCTTTTGTAAAACGTCATAAAACAGATGGATCAGCCCAATAGTCGCTCAAATTAGTTGAAGGGTTTGTTTAAAATTTTGAATTTTTTTGCGAATTTTAGCCATGTTCGCGATAAAAGCGATTTGTTCCTGAAAGTTTTCTGATTCTTTACAGCTTTAACGATTTATAATAAATAGTAGACTTTGCTATCATGCCGCTGTAAGCAAATTTTTGCGAATTTCCGCTAATTTAGCAATTTTTATCGAATTTTGGCCATTCCTTATAATTTTAGAGACTTGTAATCAATTGTATGGCTTATTTGAAATATTAAAATTTTTTGCAAATTTTCGCTATTTTGCAAATTTTTTTTCTTGTTATTATCCGACATTTTGTTATTTTTTAACCCATTTAGCGATTTCAAATAAATTTGAGGGTTTGTTTACAAGTTTGCAATTTTTCGCGAATTTTAGCGATGTTCGCGATAGTAGCGATTCTTTCCAGCTTTTACGATTTTTAATAAATATTGGCTTTGCTTTCATGTTAGAAAATTAGCGATCTTTAACTCAACTAAAAAAACAAACCTGAAATCACAACAGAAGTCACAAAAGCAAATATCATTTTTGTAGTGTCGTCGAATTTTATTAATTTTAAATGATTTGTTGTACATAAAATAGCTTATTGCATAAAAAATTAATAACCAACACATTAAAAATTTTATTTAAGTAATTTATTATGACGGTCATCTTACAATAGTCGCAAAAATAACAAAGTGATTTTAAAAAGTTGTTTACGTAGCTGAACGTTTTGAAATCACATAATAATATGCCCAGAACACCTTTCTTGTGATTTCAAATCACTTTCATAAAATGTGATTTTCAGAACAGGTTTGATAGATGTATATATGTATCTAGATAATGTTCGGCACAAAGTCTTAACCTCATATTATAAATTTGTTTTGGTGAGTTCATTTTTGCCAATGGCTTCCAAACAGGGTAAACTATCAAATGGTCCAGCTTAACCATTGAAATTGTCTTAACAACCTTAAGTCTTATCAGTGCAAAAATATAGATCAAATTAAGTCATTTTCGAATTAAGTCCAAAGTTTTAAGAATTCTGTTAAAAAAAATATTTTCTTTTAATAGCTGTCTTCAGTTATTAAAAACTAATTAAACTTTTCCTTTATCAAATGCAGAATTTAAAGATGTTTCAGTGTGATGTATTATTTGAAGACAAAAAGTAATAAAATGTCACTCAACACATTTAATTCTTTAACAGACATTAAGATAAAAAAATGCTTGTTGTGAAAATTATGATATTCAATTAGATAGATATTTGTGCTAAAAAAAATTTAAATGAAACCAATAACAATTCGAAGTATTACATACCAACAGCGTTTACACTGTGATACTAAAGTGTCAATTTGACCCTTTTTTGATGCTTTTGATACCTTTAATGACTTTTTTTATTACCCTATTGTATAATTTTTAACTACTACGTGTAACTTTTTGACCCTTTTAAGAAATAGCACATACATTTTTATTTTGGCAATTCTGCTTTAACAGCTTTTATAAGTAGTATAAAAGCGTTCATGTCGCAAGCAGCTTTTATATGCACAGCGTTGCCGTTGTACCCGTAAATAGTAAGCTTTGACCTTGTATGCCCCTTTTTTAAAGTACTGTCTTGTGTAATTTTAAATCAATTCATGCTACTTATTGTAAAGATAAATTGATTAGTTTCAACACAACTGAGTTCAGTTAATTTAGCGCGTTTGGTAATAGCGCGTTTCGGTTATAAATATTTGTCGAAGCTGTGATTTCGCGCGTTTTGAATTGGGAATAGCAAGTTTTGATTATTTACAGTTCACAACGCAAATCGCCTATAAAGTCCTAAACTGACTTGGTAAAAAACCGGTTACTGATCTCACGGAGCCAGAGACCAACTCTCTCCAATGGCCAAAAGCCACATCTAAGTTTAGAATCGTTTTTCTCTTCCGTTTGTTGTACAAGAGTTAAGAATAGTTCATCCCTTAAGTTAATAGGACCATTGTTAACTCTTATTTGGAATTTAATTGAAAAATATTTTGTGATACGGTTTCTTGGCTTTTAAAATTGTATTTTAGGAACTACATATATATTTCTTATTTGGGGAATTTATCTTCTTCTGATGATAATTTTGGTGGTTATTTTTTTTTATTTTTATTATTTTATTTTTAATTTAACAACTTCTCAACTGCAATCTTTGAAAGGATGCTGTGGTATATGGAAATAATTCACACCCAAAATTTTCGTTAAAAAGTTTTTCCTTTTTTTTTTTTGCAATGACTTAGAAAGAAATTGTCAATCTCTTTTTTTTAATTTAGATGGCCCAAATATCAAATAGAATTTTTTTATTGTTTTTAAAATTAAAAATAATTATCTTTTGGGCTGAATTTAAATTTTTCCTCCTCAAACGAAAAAAAAAGAAATTGTATCATAATTTTTTTTTATTTCAAATTTAAATTTTTTGTTTTTAAATATATGTAAGTCAAAGCTACTTCTATTCTTGTTTTTCCTGATTTTCATTTTTTTAAGTATATGGTTCACAAATCGTCCTCATAAACTCTTTCATTAATTTTTGCTCATTAGTTTTACATCATTTGAAATTGTGATGTCAGATATTTCGAAAATTTATTAGTAATTTATATGTAACAGAGCTCATGTAAATTCCATAACCGAAAAATTCCAATTCTCTGTGGAGTCTATTAAAGATTCGGCACAGCCTTATATTGCTTATATTTTCAATTTCACTTTTCTACCATTTTCATTACAATTCTATACATACACTTGACCCTTTTTTTCTGTTTAAAGGTTGACGAGAAAAACATACGCACCCACCATGTTTATTCAATCAGTGGCAAAACTCATCGTAAACCACCTCAGCCACATGAGCAGGAGGAATACATTTTACAGGCAAAACAAAAGAAACTGCAGAAGCAAACAAATCAACAATACCATGAGGCCCAACAGCAACCACACACGTTTACCCAACAACAGTACAGCATTTATCAGCCGCAATATCATATACCAATGATACCAGATCGATGGGATAAGAGTCTACGAACTGGCCGAGGTTGGGGTAAGTACAACAATAAAATTTATATTTGTCCTTTAGCACATAAGAATTCGTTGTTGATTAAAAAGTAAAATATTATGTAAAAACAAATAAAAGTTTGAAGGTATAAGTCGGCTAAATCCGATTTTATAAACTACTACACACAAACGCTAATAGTGTTTGTGTAGTAAATCATTTTAAAAAAACAACGTTTCCCTGTTTGTCATCTTCGTGCACAAAAATAATACTCTTCTTATCTAACTCAAAAAAGAATGAGAACATTTAATTCCGTTCGGTTTTTTTTTAACCACAAACTTCATATACGAAAAAAAAACAAAAAGCCAGCCAAAAAAATTCTAAACAAACAAAACACATACACACAAGCTGTTCGTCTGAGATCGTTCCTAAAATTTTTTGGTTGTTCATTTCTTCATCAATGTAAAAAAGGAACATTACAAAATATTAAAATATAATATTTGTATACAGTATACTACATTATATAATGTTCGGCTCTTTCTTGAAAATAGTTATGAACGGTATTAAGGGTTGTGTTCGGCCACACAAACAGTAACAAAATTGATGTCGTTATTGGACGTGTGAGCCTAACGCTAAATAATGTTCTGTTTATTTTCGAACATTGGTTCTAACCAATTTTGCAAATTACATCTATAACAAATCATGCGCCCGTTTTTCACACTCTTTACTTAATTTAATATTGTAATAAAGCAGTTAAAAGCAAAAATTAGCAATTGGCGTAGTCAACACTTAAATTTCACTATAAGAAAAAAAGTTAACTTCTTTGATTTTCAGTTTTTCATAATAAATTAATTAATTTAATTAAAAAAATATATTTATAGTGCTTAAAAATGCATCCCTAATTTTAGAACATGTGTGCAAAATAAAACGAAGAGATTATCAGCATCATTAAAATAACAAAAACCTTAAAAACTCTTAACATTTTTCAAAAACTATTTTTTATTTTTTATATATAAGTGCGAAAATTAAGCCACTACGTACCAATAGTACAATGTTACTCACCAAAGGAAGAGGCCGATGAGATTGATAAGGGCCTTTTCTATGGCCAGTAAAAGCTGCCCACGCACGAGTAATTTGAGCGTGTGATTTCTTCGCGTACCTATTCTTCATACACGACAATCAAATCACAACAACCTTTTACGTCAAAAAGAAAACATGAATTGTGGAGCGGATGACGCAATTGCACTTTCGATAATTAATTTGTGTACACAACAAAAAAAGAGAGATTTAAAAAAAGAAGGAAATGGACGAATGACTAATTGGCTTTTAAGAAGAAGTGGACGCCAACAATTTTATAAAAAAAAATGGAAATTAAATCTCTGAAAAATACACAATTTTACGTTTCGTTGTACAAAAAAATAAAAAAAAATTTAAATATTCGCAAAAAAGCCCACTAACGCTAACAAAACTTTCAGTTACTTTTGATTTATGCGCGCAAAACCCCATTAACAAGTCACACGACGTCAAGTACGAACAAATCATACGCACAAAGCACTCGTGTGTGGGCAGCTTAAGTGATTATTACTCATCAGTGATCTCATTACAACAGTGGGAGTGGAAAATGAACATTTAAGTCAGATTGTGGACAGTCTAATAGAAATCTGCAAAACGCATGTGATGGTAGTAGGTGGGTCGTTATTCCCCCACAGGGAAATCCACAAATATACTTGGACGTCAGCGAATGGAAGAACTAAAAACCAAAAACCAAATAAACCATATTTACATTAATAGGATAAGGAGATCATCGCTTTTGGACGACATTGACAGTAATCCGATACATCGGGCTAAAACTAAAAACTCGAAGAAGAAGAAATAAAAACGGGATGCAAATTAGGCCACTAAACTCTAAAACTCAGTTATCCGTAAAATAAGTCATGAACTAAAGAATCGTATATTGGACAATGAAGTGCAATCGTAGAACTTATAGACTGAGCCAAATATGTAAGAGAAATCCATGGATAAATCACCATACGTTGCTTAAATTGCAACTAGGAAATAACGTTGCTCACCCTTCCGAATATAAAGGAATCGCCCAAAAAGTGAAAAAGGCAGTTCAGGAGGGCTAATTCTGAAGAGCACCGCCTGACAAACAAAAGGCAAAACCTCGATCAATCAATATACGACCGAAACTAAGCGCTACTCACATGTACCAGGCGGCAAACAAGCTGGTGAAGGTAATAATTTCGGGAAATTAACAAGAGCAGAAAAGACGATTAAAACATGACTACAATACCAAACGAGACACCCCAACTTGTAGGATTTGTAGTAGGGTATTCAAACGATTAACCGCTGTTCGATTAATCGATTCATTTTTAATTGCTTATTTTTTATAATTTAAAATTGCTTATATTCGATTAACGAAAAATTCAAATAATTTATGTCGATTAATCGAAAATTTGGTTTTTTTCACGGCATAAGTTTTTTTCCTTTATGAAAATAACAAGCCTACGTTTTAACAAGGCTGAAACCAAAGAGTTTGGGATAATATGTTTTTAAGAATGTAAAGTACCACAATGATTAAGATGAAGAAGATGTTTTTTTTAAGACGAATGAAAACAACCTTCTACCAGACCTTAACAAGACTATTAAAGGACAGAGAAATTCTATATGCTTTATAACGCTTTACTTTCAGTCCCTCCAACGTCAGCAATAAGTGAAAGAATCTTTTCTAAATCAAATTTCATCAAAAATAAAAACAAATCATTTGAAACATACACTTTTAAACTGTATACTCTTTTTGAAAGATGATTTTAGAATTTTAGCTTAAATTTTTGTGCTTTGTTTATTTAAAAAGTTTTACTCTTTTATTACATAAGTAAGTACCTTTTGTTAAATTGTTTTCTTTTTTAATAAAATTTTAATTTAAAAAAATATAATTTTTGGTCTTTTTGTTTAACTTTTAAACCAGACAAAATTTAAATTATTCGATTAACCGAATAATAATAATTTGTTCGATTATTATTCGATTAAATTTTCACCTCGAATAATTATTCGCGCGATTAATCGATTAATACAAAACATCGATTAATTGAATACACTAATTTGTAGACGACTCATCACCATCCTTGAGAAGGCAAAAAAAGACCAAAGAGAAATAAAGCTGCCATTCCGAACTACTAGCAGCAGACCCCGACCCTTATACCGTATTCCTCCACCGTCACGTAGTACGCGCATGGGAAACAGAAAAAAAATACCAAAAAAGGCTACTTAAAAGAACGTGGTAACTGAAAAGGAATTACAGCAGTGAATACTGTGTATGAAGTATTAGCGGCTAAAATCTATAGCCGACTCCAAGGCATGGAAAACTCTCTCTTTTGGGTGAACACGATGGCTTTCGACCACTCCGAAGCGGCCTCAATCAAACAAATACTCTACGTATTATAATCGAACAATTTTTAGCACGGCGGACTTTATACTATTCATTGAATTTAAAAAAGCATCTGATGCAATTAGTCGGCAGTTGAAATGGAATACTCCGAGGAGCAAGGACTTCCGGAAAAAGCAATACACGTCCAATCCAATCCATGTGTGCCAACTACAACACCTTTACAAAGGAAGCAAAATTTCCTCATTCACTAGAAACGTTAAAGTTAGACTAGACTGTCAGCACTCACCTTAATTGTTTGCATACTTTTTGAACAATATTATGAAAGAGATGAGCAAAATAAGAAGATATAGAATGGAGGCTGCTTAGATAGTTCAAGTATCTGGACAACATAGATGACATCTGTTTCTTCTCTAACACACTCTCGGATAGGCAAATAATGGCTAATAATGTGGTAAAAGTAGCAAAAAAAATTTCCCTCAAAATATCCATAAGGAAGACATTTGCAATGCGAGTCGATCACTCTACCGACAGCCGTGTAACCATCAGAGGCCAGAAAATTCAATTCGTGGACAACTTTCTGCGGCTAGGCTGCATAATGTCAATGAACGGTGGAATTGACGCTTTGGAATTTGCGCGTTTGGAAAATTAGAGTAACTCAGATCCAAAACTTAATCACGAATTTTGAACTTCAACCTTCAACTTGTTAATGGCAAATGCGATCATGCAACATATCCAGGTGTAAAAAACTGCCTACGTAACATTTGCCGTATGTTTGGGTAGATGCATCAGCAATGACTATATGCGGCAAATTGCAATTAAGGAGCCATTGGGAAAGTAGTAGGGAGATCGATCGAATAGTATTCCACCGGCTTAAAGCGGTTATTTTAGTTTTGCCCAAGTCAAATATCTTAAAATGTCCATATTTCGAATATCGAATAAACCGATTATTTTGGTAAAATAAACCGGTTATTTTTGTAATGTGTGATTAATATACGTTTCCCTTACTTTTGTTATAAATGTACCCGTAATTGAAGAATTTTTAATTGAATATTGGGCAAACTTAAACTTTTTATGAAGAACGTCAAAACAAAATGTAACAAAAGTCAAAAAACATTATGAGCAATGTAATACAAATCGATTAGCGATAAGCGCGTGTTCTTGTAACAAAAACCAAAAACTATTCAAAATGCTAAAAAAAATAAATGTTTAGCTTAAAAAGTAACTACTTAGTATAATTGAAAAGTATTCTAAATATTACATATATTTTTATAAAGATATCATCTCTGGTGATATTTCGAACTGATTTGAAACACAATGCTGCTGAAAGGGCCCTAAAATGATAAGTTGCAAAGGCTCTATAATCACCTTTAATTAGCCCATAAGCTTGACATAAATATACGCCAAAAAAAACCAACTTAGTTTTTAAGAGACTGCGAATAATACTTTACTAAAATATGCTGCCAAAAATGAATGAAAAACTCTTTACTTCATGCTTGAAACTACAACATACCGGCGGAATCGACGATATGGAAAAATTCATCAGTTTTATTTATTAAAACAGCAAGAACTTAAAACAAAATTGAAGGAATCAAGCAAAGTCATGGAAGGTTTTAAATTGTAATCGACGACTTGACAGATATTTTATAAAAAAAGCATGTTCATATTACTATTCGTTTCTACCTGTATAATGCTGACACAAAATAATGTGAATTAAATAATTTAAAAATTATTGTTAAAGTCTACTGGTTTATATAGACATGATTAGCCACCAACAAATTTAAACTCATTTAATATGAGTTTTTGAGAATATCACAAGTAATTTTTTTAAACCAAAGTTTTTTAAAAATTCTAAAGCTATGTTCACACCTATTAAATATTTGACGTCCTACACATAATCTCTAGTTTTCTTTAAGAATTGTTTGCTTTAGCAAAACGTTTAAGCTACAGCAGACATTATCTACACAGAAAAAATTATTTTTCCAATTCAAACAAAAAATTTGTAGAATCAAAACATTTTTAGTCTGAAATCGAAATTTGCATATTCAAACAATTTATTTGCATTTCGTTTATTAAAAAAAACACTGATTTTTTTCAAACAAATAATTTAACTGAATCAAGCAAATAGTTTAATGAAAATCATATAAATTTCAAACAAATGATTTTGCTGAATCAAACAGAAAAGTTTTTGCACAAGCAATGACGCGCACACAAGCAAGCACTGTAGAAGTAGATGATGGTAGAGCAGAGAGGCGCGGCTGGCTTTGAGACACTTTTTTTTGTTGGAATAATGTTTGAACCAAGTCTTGTTTACACACACAATGTTTTTCTTCTTCACTCACTGTTGCTATATCCTTTCCATACTCGACAGGTTTTTCGTCATCATTTTATTTTTGTATTTGATGTAGGTATTTAACTAAACAGTTTCAAAAAATTGAATACGGGATTTTGTTTTTCATTCTTTTTGACCAAGTTTTAAACCAACCAAAAATTTGTTTTGTTTCTTCTAATGTTGTTGTTGTTTAAAAAGAGTGACGGCAAACCAGTGTTGCCACCAACGAAATGGTTTATTACACATGGATTAAGCCAAAATTATACATGAAAATACAAATTACACATGCAATCTCTTATTTACAATCTCACGAGTTTTGTTTTGAATTTTATAATATGTATAAACTTTTCATTTAGTTAAAAAAAAAAACGATTGCGTTTTTTTTTTCAAAAAATTAACTAGTCATTGTTTTTTAATTTTATAAAAATAACGGTTCAAAACAAAAAATTCATACTATTTTTTATTAAGTAATTTATTACTAAAAAATAAAGAAAGTAAAATACATCACATTTAGATTGAAATAGATTTTTTTTTTTTTTGATTTTTCCAATTATTTAAAGCTTCCACTTTTTGTTTATAATGATTGGAATAGGAAAGTTTGGGTCACCATTTCTATGTATTCCTTTTTAAATCTGTCGTACAATTGTTTAAATTGCTCTATATATTTTTTCCGCAGCAGCATTTGAAAAGACTAAAACAAAAATAACTATTTTAAATAATCTGTCTCCCAAGGAATTTTTTAGTTTAAAAACCTTTTTCCAATAATATTCTGGCTCCAAATTCATATGAAGCTAAAGTTTTTCAAAATGTAAGAGTGCACGTTGTCGCGAAAATATTTGAAACTACTTAAGTATGCCGAGCATTACTTCTAATAAAACAAGATATAATATTACGAAGTAAATTTTCCAAGTATGTTGGAAGGTTCAGACAGGCCTTTGACGCTACCAAATGTATTAGGTGGCCCGAGCATTTTATGAAAGCAATATCTAGCTTTTTGTCTTTTAACATCTGAATTATACTGTCCAAACATAACATTAGGTATATCTGGTGCATCCAACTAGATTTTCAAAAGGAATCCATTTCTCTATAGTTGTGCTTTTGAGAAGCTCAAACATTTCTTTTGCAGTCAATGAAAAAAAGGAGAATGAACCCGGGATGTTTTGTCGTTATAGGTAATAAATTGTGACAAAATCTTTCTAAATACCAAATGGTTAGTAGTTAATGATCCAACCATTTTTAGTTTAGCTCTTTTAACGCTTCCATTCTATTAATTAATGCCTGTATTCATAAAAATTTTTTAAATTTAATAAAGGTTTAAAGAACAAATTTACTATGAAAATTATCCTTAATAAACGTTTGTTAAATTTAATAATCGTTTATGAATACGGGCGTAAATTTTTAAGTTTTGCCAAGAATATTAAACCTTTTTACATCTTGTGACAAAATAATAACAAAAATCAGTGCTACAAAACGTTAAAATTTAAAATTACACATGAATTACACATGGAGCCAATTACACAAGGGCTACACATGAAAGCAAAAATTACACATGATATGTGTAATTACACCTAAGGTGGCAACACTGCGGCAAATCTCGCCACGCTTTTTTTATCATCTTTCTTATTGTTGTCCTTTTTTAAAGCGTCCATAAATAGACTGAATGTGTTTTTTGTTGTTTTTTATTTGCTTACGATCAAATAAAAAATGCAAAAAAACGACAACATTAAAGAGCATTAAATATTTCATATAAAATTATGAAAACTTGAAACCAATAACGCGAATATTATATTTTTGAATAGTTGTCAACATTTTTGTTGGTTTAAATAAAAATCAAATAAAAATATTAATTGAATCAATAATTAGTATTGTGGTTATTTTGTTGAACTATTAATGGTTTTTAATCCAAATTTTTTTAATATTTTAATTAGGCTTAAGTTCATTAAATTTAATTTTCATTAAATTATTTTTATGAAGAAAGGAATTTTACAACATGAAAATTAATTAAAATTGTTATTGATAATCTTTCATTCTTGATCCCGGCCACGGTCAAGAATGAAAGATTATCAATAACCGTAAAAACACCAGCACTCATAGTCATATTGGGTATAATAATGTGTGGTTAAATTTAACTTGAAATACTCCTTAATAGGGGTCCCCATTTAACCGCTTAAAAGTCTCCCAATCTGTGCAAACTGCGCATTTCTTCGCCCTCGCAAATGGTTTGTCAAAAATTATATTAAACTGCATTTCATTTTAAATTTGGCTATGTCTATGTTAAAATGGGAACACTGGTGTATTTATAACAAAAACAACAACTTCTTTTTATCTGTACAATTTAGACTTTGGCCTTGATTGGTTTTTATGTTCGTAGCTATATCGTTATGGTAAGTCGCTTATAATTGTAAGCGATTTTGTGCGGGCATTTTGACGATTTTTTGTTCCGGAATTAGCGAAGTGCCGATTTGCTGATTTTTTTCTAAAAAGTGACGATTTTTTCCAGTCTCCAAAATCTGAATAAAACATTAAATTTTCTGACACGTTCGTTTTTACATCTTGGAATATGTAAAAGCCGTACCTTAACAAGAGCGGAAGGCGAAACATTTTCTTTCGCTTAGCTTTTACTCTGATATACCATATCCAAGCAAGAGCGTCAACGTTGTGTCGCGAACAGTAGTGATAGCTTTCTTGTTTAATAAAACCCACAAACTATAAAAAAAGAGATAAAAACGCTAGATTAACAATAGCGGCTAACTTCAATATAAAACTAGTTGTCAAAATCGGTTTTTCCATTTGCAAAGCGTAGAGACCGCTCTTTTCAAAAACTAGAAAACGCGTGCCGCTTTTGTTTAGGTACGGCTATAATATGCAAGTCTTAAGAAAATCTTTAAATGATTATTTTCAAGTACAAGAACAACAATATTACACTTCGTTTATCTTTCGTAAAACCATTATCGAAAAAGCTTTTACGACTTTTTGTACAAATCATATTTTCAACAATTATGCGGCGAACATTTCACGAGTTGTAAGATAATATCTGCATGAGTCTCATAAGATCCTTGACATGAAAGACTCATTAAGGCGAACGTACACGACATGTTTTTTTCATCTGACATGTCAAATTTCCCACTGCAAAATAAATACATGTCGTGTGTTACCTTTTTAACTTTGCTTCTGTAAAAGTCAGATGCAAAGTCATCTGACAAAATTTCAATTAGAGCGTGCTCTATTTTCTACTGACAATCCATCTGCCGTCAGAAATCTATGCCGAGAAGAAACCGGCAGCGGCGTTCACTATTGACGGAATCATTAGACGGCTGAAGTTAATATTTTACAATACCGAGATATGTATGTTCATCCCACCATTGAATAATATAATATCCAAAATTGGTATCTTTGAATTAAAAGAAAAATATGTTAAGATGGCAAAACTATTTTACGGCGTAAATAAAAGTTTTCGTGTCGGCATTTTAATTTGGTTTTTGCAATAACTATGCGAAAAAAACAGAGACAATGTCAGAAGCAAATTACATGTACGTTTGCGACCGAATATTATAAACCTTCTGTAAAACAGCAACTTTGACAGACATGCACAATTACATGTGACTTGAAAACTTGACAAGTCAGATGTAAAAAACATACTTGTTCCTGTCGTCCAATCATTCCTGATAAGGTAAACCATCCAATAAAATTTAACATAACTCAAGTAAAATCTGCAATAGAAAAAGTGAATAATAGAAAATCTCCCGGACCTGACCGCATCACAGGGTCAATGATAAGAAACTTACCATCGACTGCTTCAAGAATCTCATTTTAAAAGCGATATTACGTGTCGGATACTTCCCATCCTCATGGAAGAGGTCTATAATTGTTATGATTCCCAAGCCAGGAAAAGATGCTAGCCAGGTTGCGTCGTACAGACCGATTAGCTTATTATCAATCCTATCGAAGCTTTTCGAAAAAATATTAGTTTTAAGTATAACTCCTCATCTAAATGACTCAGAGCGAAACATGGTACAATAGAACAAGTGCATAGAATTGTCACACTAATTAGATCGGCGTTTGGCGTGATGGGCTACTCATCAAAATAACACGAATGCCTCCTCAAAACACTCACAAGCTTCTGGAGAGCTATCTAACAGGCAGAACATTCATAGTAAGGTCGCAAGATAAATACTCCCCCCTCAAAAAATTACTGCCGGTGTCCCCCAAGGCAGCATATTAGGACCGCTACTATATATAATATACACAGCGGATATGCCAATAAACCTGAGCACGCATACCTCTACATTTGAAGACGACACAGCATTTATTAGCGTTAACCATGAGGCCTGGTTGGACAAATGGAAAGTAAAGGTTTATCCGGCTAAATGTGCTCACTTAACTTTCACTCTCAGAAGACAAACAACCCCTGCAGTCAAAATAAATAACGTCAGGGTTCCGGTAGAAAATTATGTAAAATACTTGGGAATTTTTATAGATAGACGATTGACGTGGGCACGTCATATTGAAGCGAAAATAACGGCTATGAAACTTACAGCTGCTCAACTACATTGGCTCCTAGGTCGAACCTCAAACTTGTCTTTAGACAACAAAATTCTCTTATACAAGTCCATCATAAAACCAATATGGACATATGGCATCCAATTATGGGGTACTGCATGCGCATCAAACATCCAAAAGCTTCAAAGAAGACAGTCTAGAATATTACGAAAAAATTGTCTGCGCCTCATGGTATATACGTAATGATATTATCCAAATTAAAAAATATTCAATTATTTACATAGATAAACTAATGACCTACCCTAACATTGGTAACAACTAATAAACAACAAGTAGAATTAAGTTTTTTAAACAAATTGTAAATTTCGATAAGAAAGATTCACTAATAAAAATAAATTAACTATAAAAAAAACATGTCGTCTACATGCACCTTTAGATAATCTTTACCAACGTCTTAAACGATTCCCACAACGATTGAAGAATCGTCTTTCGCTGTGCTATGAAAGAATCTCAGTCGTGTCACAGCTTTTCCCGCGTGAGGAATCTTCTACGATTAAAAAATGCAGTCATCGACGATCAAATATGCTCTTCGTCAGACTCCCAGTATCTCTTACACGATTGAAAATGCTAGCTGGGTATGAAGTAATTATGTTTTTGTTTGAGTGTTTTTTTTTTATTACAATCGAACAAAAATTGTTAAAAAAAAAAACTAAATTTTAAGTTGTCCGATTTCTTTGTCGATTTTTCGAAACGTGAAAGACGATTTTTTTATTTTTTTTTTCAGTAAATTTACGATTTCCTCACAAATTTATCTGGCTGCCCTGGTGAGGACCCATAATACAAAAAAAAAAAAATTAATTACAAAAATTTCGTGTAAAATAAAAAATCTAAAAATTCTTTTGCAAAATTAAAGAATTTTTATGTCTTTGAATTGAACTAAAACCAAAAACGAACCTCACTTTAATAAGATAAACGCAGAAAAAATTCCTTAATCCTTAAAGTTTTCCCTTCTTGCCTAATAAAATTGCAGATATGTCCGAGAAACAAAAAATATATTTTATTTTCTCTTATTATAATTTTCTGCATATATTGTCTGCTACAATCAACTTGCAGCCAGCATGTTACTAAGTTGTGGGAGGGGAAGTGATCCACAAAAACAGTAATGGAAAATTATTTTATATCACATTTATATATTAATTAATATTACAATTACAATTTGTTTACAAAAAAAGTTTGCATGTATGCATACAGTGACTCTCATAAATATTTTGCATATATTTTTACTCCATAAAGACTAAATACATTCCTCCAAATGAAGTACCAGTTGCTTAAATTTTGAGAAAATTTTTGAGTAGGTGAAATGTGTTACAACGTAAATATGATAATTAAATTACAAAAACTTGTAATTTCATGACCTTTTTCTGATATTAAAACTATTTTGAACCTATAATTAATACTCACAAAAGTATTTTGCTTTTAAAAAAAATCATCTTATCCTTGCAAATATTGTAATAAATTTCTACATTTTATATGAACTTGCTTGGTTTAAACGTTTCAATCATATTTTCTTTGGAATAAGATAATATCTTCATGGTATTTTGCTATTATTTATCTAATTAAAATGCCTAAACGAAAGGAACTAAGTTTTGCCGAGAGGAAAATCATCTTGCACCTTCATGACCAAGGTAAACAGTTTTTTTTATATCGCAAAGGTTTGAAAAGTGTCGCCAAACAATAGAAAATATAGTTAAGCGTGCAAAAGAACCTGGAAATTTTGAAAATTTTGCACGACATGGCCGTCAAAAATTGTTATCAGCCAGAAATTAAAGGAAAATACTTAAAGAAATTCGTGAAAACACGAATTTATCTGCTCCAAAACTGAATGATAAGCTGAGAGGAACTCTATGCAACAATGTTAGCAACGAAACACTTCGTAGAGTACTACGATTAATGCTCGAGTAGCAAAAAAAACCGCTAATTTCTGAAATAAATATAAATAAGCGATTATCCTTCGCTAATTAACATACAACCACAGGTTTTGACTTTTGGAAATCCGTAATATTTAGCGATGAAAGCAAATATAATATTTTTGGGTCTAATGGACGACGCATGGTTTGGAGAGCCCCTTTCTATAAAAAATATCAAGCCGAAAGTAAAACATGGATGAGGTTCTGTTGTGGTTTGGGGCTTTATGTCAGCCTCAGGAGTTGAAAATCTAGTCTTCATAGATGGAATTATGAACAGACATGTGTATCTGTCTATTCTTAAAGAAACGCTTAGCGCGAGTGCTGATAAAATGGGACTTCCAGCAAGAAGTTTTTTTATATTCAACAGGACAACGATCCCAAATAAATGCTAAACATTCTTTTTAACACCAAACATTTGCCAACGCTTCCTCAAAGCCCGGGCTTAAACCTTATAAAAAAAATGTATGGGCGTATTTGAAGGAAAAGGTTCGTCAACGCCACGTATCTTCGAAAACTACGTTGAAACAAGTGTTGCTACTAGCATGTGGAAAAAAAAGTGCCAAAATTTGGTGGAATCTATACCACGACGATTAACTGCAGATTTTAAAAACAACGGATATGCCACAATGTATTAACTGTGACATATTTATTGTTATACGGTAAAAATACGCGATATATTTTACAAGCAAAATACTTTTGTGCCTTAAAAATGCACTATAGCCTTTTAAAATCTCGTATAAAAAGTATAATAACAGAGATGTTCTAAATTTTTTTTTTATAATTTCATTCTTTGTCTTTCTCCTAACACGTTAATAAAAAGAAATTCCTGTTTAATATAATACATAAAGGGATGTCAATCAAGTTTTTTCTACAAAGTTAATTTGTCTTATATGCAAAATAATTATGAGACTTACTGTATGTATATTGAAAAATAGAGAATTTTGCCGATAAAGGTAAACATCTTATAGCGTCGGACTTAAATTTGCTCTTAAAATTCTTCTAACTTTAATTTCTGGTCTAACTATTGTAAAAACTACATACCAGTACCCACGTTTTGTAACTTTAGTGAGAACTTCTCGCATCGAAAAAATGTGAAATAAAATATTCCATCGTTTGAAAAAAATTGTGTCTTTAACTCATGTCGAAAACTATCAAAAGAGATTACGTCGTTAAGTTATAAACGTCAAAATATTCCACTCAAAGCCGATGTAACATTGCAGATGTTGACAACGCTAATCACACATTTCGTTGACAGCGATCAACATTTACTAACATTGAAACATTTTCAACGACGGTGGCGAAAATACAATCGTCAACTATAAAAAATAATTGAAAGTGCGTCTTTAATGTTTGTTGTTTTCAAAATAGCTTTAAAAACATTCGAATATTTTTCAAAAATGTCAAAAGAAAAATAATTTAACAATGAAACTTTGTTATTATTCATTACATTTTGCATTTTTAATACATTTTTTAGCGATAAAACTTTTCCTCATCCCATTCAAGGCGAATTTACACCAGGTGAACTTATCTTGCTACGTAAGCAACAGCTAATAACTAACCTTGTGTCAAAATGGTATACCGTTCTAGTGGTTCTGGGGAATCTTTACTAAATTCTACAATTTTCGCTTAAAATTATGAAATTTAAAACTTTTTTAAGTTATTACATTTCAAAATACACAGTTTAAAATTGAAAACAAAATGAAATATTTGCTTGAATTTTTGACACAACGTTAAAATATTTTACAGTGTTGTAAAACGTTTTCAAAATAAGACCACCTTGTATGAATTCGCCTTGATCCCATTTGTATTCGTAAGTTTTTTTTGAAAGTTCAAAATTTTACAGACACACATTTTTTATGTTAGATGTTTCAAGTGTGAACGCGTATTTCACATTTTCAACATCTTCCATGCGTTCCTCCGAAACGTCGGTTTCTTACATAAGTTGTCAAAGTTTGACCTTTGACAAAATGGTTAAGTTCTTTAAAAATTAACGTACAGAGTTAACGAAAAAAGCGACTTATTTGAGTTACACCTAGCGTTCGTTCCCTTATAACTGAATGCATTTTTCAATTGTTGAATAAACATTGCATTAAAACGTTTATTCCTTTCTTTGTTCATCCTTTTACCTAAGAAGAAGGACTGCTAAAGTTGTCAGCGCAATGCGGCATTATGGTGAATAAAAAAAGACAATAGAATAGAAAACTTTGAGAACATTTTCATTTCAATGCAGTTCAAGGACAATCGAGTAGAAGCAGGATCACACACCACAACCAAAACCCTTTAAGTTAAAAGAACACTAGAGAATACTAATAAGGATAATCATTTTCATAGGAATAACACATTTGTAACGTAATATCGTAATACATGTATTTTATTTAATATTCCATACCTTTGCTTTTTCTTCTGTAAAGTCCCTTCTTAAAAATAAAAACATTTTGTTATATTCGGCTTTGCTGAAGCTTAAACACCCTTCATTCACTACGATATTATAGAAGTATAATTTTAAATTTTTCGTAAGTTATAAAAAATATTACAGGCTGTTATTTTAAAAAGGCCACAAGGAAAATGGTATTATGTGGGTTTAAATAACATTTTGTTTGTGAAATTGTTGATTGTTATTCCTCTAAGAATTTATATGATTAACCCATACAAATGAGGGGGTCAGCTGCAATATGACGCGCACAAATTAAGTTTAGTTTTTGAACTTTTCCAAAAACAATTTCATATGCGTGGGATTTACTTGATATAATCAAATTAAGTATTTAAAGTTTAACATTTTTTTATTTTTCGAATTTATTCTATGAGCTAAATTTCAGTTATGTATTTTATAAAGCTTTTTTGTAATAGTTCTATTCTTTAAATTTTTAGGAATGACTTTTTATACACTTCCAGACTATTATATTAGTGGTATTCACACCGAACTTGTTAATTTGTTACTCGGTAGTTTGTTAATTTGGTAAAGTTTGTTAGTCTGGTAACTTTCGTAGAAAAACAACTGATTTATTGTTCTGACACAATTTATTATTCACGAAAATTGCCAAAACACAAATATTTTGTTAGAAATGTATCACAAATGTCTTTTTTTATTATATTTATTTAGAAACTGCAACAGCTGATTGTAAATATACAAAAACAAAATGCGTGTAAAAAAGTAACGATTAACGACTAACAAACTAACAAGCTGGGTGTGAATACCACTATTGTATTTTCTTGTTACATTTTACCTTAGCTATCTATTGGATAGCAATGAAGTATATTGTATGTACAGAAAAATTTACAATTATTAGACACCAGCAGAATGTAATGCATTTTCTGGCCCGCTACGGCCTTCGTCAGCATTCTTTGTGTAACACTGGATAGTAATACTTTATAAATTGAATGTTTTAAATTAAACAAATGGATTCATTAGGTTGCATTTCCTCATAGAGGAGAAATTCCTAGGAAAATTAGCCTTCAGTAGGACTTCTAGTAAACGGTATATGAAAAAACTAATATATTTATACCCTTTTTACCTTCAGTGGAGGGTATAAAAGGTTTTTTTTATAGTTTTGGTTATACTAAGGCCATTTATGGAACGATTTAGCAGATTTTTCTAATTTCTAAAGGATCCGCCGCGCTATAAAATTAGTAAAATTTTTTTAAAAATGATCTGGTTTAATTTTAGCTAAGCAGTTTTGACCAAATTTAGATACTTTAACTGTTATTATTTTCCATTTGTACACACATCTAAATAAGGATTATATTAAAAGTGTCATGGACACTTCTCCGACCCAGCTCACTTATTGACAGAAGTTTTGTAAAGATTATCAAACTATTTGTTCCAAATTTAAAAACTATAACTGTTGCCGCTCTCCAAATATATAGAAATTTATAGTGCCTTTATGTCGAACTTGCCACGCCCACTTTTCCAATTTAGCATACTTATTGGCGAACGTTGTTTTTTTTAACTCCAAACTTTTTGTACCAAATTTAACAACTTTTACACCATTTTTTAGATATACTACAGAAATTTTAAAATTTGTATGTACGGAGCCACACCCACTTATTTAATGCTGCCCACTTTTCCATAGATGTTTTCTTTTGATAACCAAACTATTAATCCCAAATTTTAAAACACTTTTTCAGATATACTCTAATTCTTATTGTCTTTTTATGGGAGGGGCCGCGCCCACTTTCCGAATTGAGCCTAGTTTTAACAGATGTTGTGTATCAAAGCTATTTGTACAAAATTTTAATGCTTTTCATGTTATCGTTTTCCAGATACAGAGAAACCTGTGTTGTCTTTGTATGAGAGGTGCCACTTCTACTTCTCTTAGTCGTCCTGCTTTTTACCGAATGTTTAGTATTGATAACTATTTATTCGAAATTTGAAAACTTTAGCTATACCCGTTCTCCAATATACGGTCATTTATATTGTCTTTGTAAGGAAGGTGCTACGCCCACTGGAACATTTAAATTTTTTTTTAGCAAATATTAAGCACCGGATAATTTCTGTGTAAATCGGCTCAGTAGCTAAGGAGTGCAAAAGTACCCATGGACAAAGTTTCAATAATTTTTTACAAGTTTTAAGGAAGTTATAGCAAAATTACCTTTGGGTTATTTTTTTCAATATGCAATAACTTACTTCGAATCTGTGACGTTAGGAGCAGTGTTGCCACGATCAAAAAAAAAATTTTTGTAACCAAAATGTAAAAATAAAGTAACCAAATGCAATAAAAAGTTACCAAAATAATAGTACTAAAAACACTATTTTGTATGCACGTAAGTGAAAATTATTATACAGTACTTTTCGCTTATAGTCCATTCCGCTTAAAGGCCAAAAACGGATATAAGCCAAAACTGTCATATTCACATGCAGATTTTTTCGAATTTCATACAAATTATTTGTTCTAAGGTCCATTTCGCTTGTAGTCCATTTTCGTTTAAAAGCCACATTTTCTTAGCATGCGTATATAATTCTTCATGCAAAAATGTTCGCTTATAGTCCACTCTGTTTTTTATATATTTTTAATCAACTGGCAACATGTTTTAATTTACCTTTCTGGCAATTACAGCACACGCTCGGAAATTCGATCCACTTTGTTTTTAGGGCGATTCGAGTTTCCGAGTTATTCGAATTTCTGGACGGTTTTTTTTTACAAAAATTTAGATAAATTTGACCATAAAGATATACAAAACTATACTTTTTTTTAATTTTAGTTTATTTAACATAAAAACTATAAAAAACTTAAAGAAATATAAAAAATAACAATTCAGTTCATTTGACTGAGTTTTAAACTCTAACAACATCAAGTTGATTCTGAGACCTCGAATTTCTGAGCGTCTACTGTATTATAAATGCTAAATTTCGCAATTTATATTTCATGACATGGTGTCTTCGTCTGACAATTTTTTGTTAAATAAACGTCCAACTTCATAAAAAAAACGCTAATAAAAATAAAAGAGTTTTTTTATATAGACTTTGACGTTTGGTATAACAAAAAACTGTCAGGTGGAGACCCCATGTAAAGATCCTATGAAATTGATATTTATGTTGTGTTTGATTTCGTCATCCAAAGAATTAAAATGAATCTCATACGCATTTGTTTTTATTGAAATCTTTTAAAGCATTTGAATTAATTAATTAAAAAGATTTTTGTTTTAACTATTTATTTAAAATAAATCAATATTTGGTTATGTTTTAAATAAACTTTTCTTTGGTTTAAAAAGAGTGGATTTATTGAAGAAAATAATATTTATATAGTCCAAAATGTGGATTATACTAGGTTTCACTTATTATCCATAAAATGTCTTATAAAAAAAACGGTTATAGTCCAAATTCGCTTATAGTCCACAAAAGTTATGCAACTATAGTAGGGGACTATAAGCGAAAAGTACTGTATATAAGAATATATATACAATTTTATAAAATTTTAACAGTATTTTACTGATGGTCTGGAAGGTACAAGAGGCCTTATAATTTTTCGAAGTTTTTTGTGGAACTGGCACCGCTTAAACAAAGCTAACACTTATTTTCGTTTATTTAGAAAACTGTATGTGTTAGAGCTTTCAAAATTTTGAAGAATCAACAGACTATAAATCTATGTACATTATTAGATTTCATATTGCTTCGGTTGGAGAAGAGAAAAGGATTCCTTAGATCAGTGTTGTTATATTTTTTTCAAGCCCCTACACAGACCGAAAAATCCATATTTTTCCCTACGCACTCAAAAAATTGTCCCCACAAAAATCCTTACAGCTTTAAAAAAATCCCTAAATGTTAATGATTTCAAAAAATCTTTCCTTCTTTTCCCTATGACCATTTTTCTTAGAAAAAAATCCCTACAAATGATTTTCCCTAGGTATGACATCACTGCCACAGATAGTGATTATTATTTACAGTATATCGAGCCCAAACCGCGACAAAAATCAAATTTTACTGTAGAGAATTTCCTTTATTTTATTTCATATAAATTTTGTGTAAAATTTGTCGCTTACGATAAAATTGTTCTTGCTATAAAATCGTAACGGCACCTTATGTGACCATGACATTTTAGGAGATGATGCAAGTGTTGCCAATAAAGTCTTTTATTAAAAAAAGAACATTTAAAATGATGTCGCTTACGTCATTTTCGCGGTTAGTGCTCGATCAGTAGCTTCTATGGCTTAATTGATAATCGGTACCATAAAAAGTTTTTATAAAGTAAATGAAAAATAGTGTAAATGTTTAATACATCAAAAAAATACACTTTATTTTTCTAAGTGTTCGAAAATAAACCCTAAATATCGCACCTTAGTATTCGGCTCGGTAGATTTTTGGAAAACACAAACGCTAATAGAGTTTGTGTAGATAATCTTAAAAAAAAACGTTTCCCTGCTTGTCATCTTTCGAACACAAAAATATTAATGTTTTTATCAAACTCAACAAAAGATGAGAACATTTAATTCCGTTCAGTTTTTTCTTAAAATCCACAAACTTCATTGTGTTCGGCTCGGCTTATTAATGTTCGCCCCTTTTGGCTGGTAAAAAAACAAACATTTTTTACAAAAACAAAATACACATACAAAAAAAAATTAAAAAAGCCAGCCAAATAATTTTACACAAACAGAACATATACACAATACGCACTCAAGCTGTTCTTGCTGTGGTTGTTGCTAAAATATTTTGTTTGTTTATTTCTTTATTAATGTAAAAAGAGACATTAAAATATAATGTTTGTCTACAGTACCACTACAATTGTTTTGTTTTTTAACGAAGAACAAAACACTATATAATGTTCGGCTCTTTCTTGAAAATAGTTACGAACGGTAGTAAGGGTTGTGTTCGTCTACACAAACACTAAAAATTTGGATATCGTTCCTGGGTATGTGAGCTGAACGCTAAATAATGTTATGTTTATTTTCGAACACTGATATATAAATATCAATATCTGGTGTCTCCAAAAACCTTTTCAACCAACGCACCGTTATATACATGAATACATTATGGGGTCTTAAGCAATAACTGTTAAAATTTAAAGTATAATGACAACCTTCGCCTGCATTGAAGGGTACTAAAATAACTTAATTTAACTAAAACTTAATATTGACAGAACAAAAAAACAAAAAAAGGGCAGAATGTTCTGCTTTGAGCTTTTGACCTTTAAAAAGTTAAATTAAAAAAATTAATAAAAACGAACCCGTATACAATTAGTTACAATAAATATTAAGGAAATTTACTTGTATTTACTTTCATCCATGTAACAGGAAACATACACACATACACACATACATACATATATTGTCATTTTTGTTACAAAAAAAAAACTCAACAGAAAATACATTTGGCTTTAGCGAAAGACGATAAGGCAAATAGACTGCTGGTAACAGCAGCAGTATTTATACAATTTAATTAAGAAACCTTTTTCATATAAAACTTTTTTATTTATTTATTTTTTTTCTTTCGTTTGCTACAGAGGATTATTCCGTTACACAACATAAAGGCGGACACCACGGCCATCATGGCGACGGCCATCGCCATACCGCACTTCCCTACAACAATCCCTTCGGTCATTTAGCCATCATTCACGACATCGAATTTGATGATTATGAACAGCACAATTACGACAATAATAAGCAACACATGGACAATACGGTAAAAAAACACATGGACAATATGAAGAAACACAGGTGAGTCAATCAATAAGTTCACTTCTACAAGCATACATATGTGTGTATATAATTCGTTAGAAATACACGTATTTCTAACGAACAACCTACAGAATAGTAATGAAGTTAATAGAAACTCAAATCATAAATTTCATTTAACTAAAGAAAACATTCCATTTAACTGAAGAATAAATAGCTTTTTCAGCAAATTTAATTTATATACCTATTAAATAATAGAATTAATAAATTGAATTAAAGAATATTTAAAAACAAATTTTTTGTGAAGTGTGTAGTTTAACTAATATGAAAGTTGTTTTAGAAATAAAGCATAGGCCGCCTTGGTTTTACTTAAGAATTGCATACAAATTCAAAACTTTATTTATGCCCGGGCATACTATGAAACAATTGCTGCGAAACATTTCTGTTTGGTGTCAAAGGGGAAAAGAAAAGTGTACATTGCTTCATGTACATGAATTTTTTGTCAGTTTGGATTAAAGATGAAATGCTATACGCGGCTGTGCCGGATCTTTGATACCCTCCACCGTCAGTTAGAATATCAAGAGAATCAATAAATAACTCTTTATAAAGGGCCCTATGCTCCTTATAGGAACTAAAGGAACCAATATATATATATATATATATATATATATATATATAAAGGGCTAACTATAATGTGCTTAAGCTTACATACGTAAATGTGCAAATACATATAATCAAATGTACACAGCTATAATGTACTTAAGCAACATTTCGTTAAGTTTCGTCAAGTGTCATTTGCTTAAGCAAAGAGCGAAACTTATCGTACTTTGCTTAAGAAATCAGCTGTTTCTTGGTTACATATTGAAAAATATTTAAAAAAAACACAATTGCATAATTTAGTACTCTTTTATGTTTGCGTTTATTTGTTTTTAAAATTAATAAAAATAAACATGCTCATGGAAGTATATTTTTCAATTGTAAACACTAAAAACATTTTGTCAAAGAACTGATATTTTAAGGAAATATAAGAAGAAAATAATTTTTGCAAAAGTACAAATGTTTGCAACTTAGCGTTAAAGTTATTTAAGTTCAAAAAGTAAAATATAGTCACCCAAAAGTCCACATAATTTACTTAAGCATTTGACATGCTTTTCGTTAATTTTTGACAGTAATTTAAGCGAGCATAATTATATTATAGTTAGGCCTTAAGAATTGTTATCAGTGTAGTAATCGGCTGCGGTTTAGACGGTTGCTGTGCCCAAGAAGTTAAATGCTTATATTTCTATTCATATAAAAGCAATAAAAATAATTTGTTTTTTTTAATGCTTTTTATCGTCTTTAATACTATCTTCTAGACTTTCAAATACTGACCATACATATGAATGCCTCAAATTTCATACATAAAAATAATATTATTTCTCAGTATTGAATTTAACGAATTTCAAAACAAATGCATACATACCTCATCAAAAATAGCCAACAAAATTGCCAACTTTTTTGTTAAATCGCCATGTAGCGAAATCAAAAATTAGGTCGCCAAACATGTTTGAAAATCGCCATGTTTGTCGAGAAATCGCCACATCTGACAGCCCTGGTTGTGTGTGCTTTCTTCTGTATTTGGCAGAGCGTGGGTAATTTCTTTTAGGTGTAGAGCAGATGTTATAAAAAAATTTCATTTCAGTAATGAAATTATTTAGAAAAAATTAACAGTCTTCTAAACAAGAACACTTTTTCTTTATAAGAAAACATTCCCATCATATATTGATTTGGAAATGCTGCATAATAAACGGGGCTAGCATGGGCTCTTAAATGTCGATTAATGTAAAGTTAATTGAGAAAAGGTATTCAAACTAAAAAAAATACCTGCGGAAAAATAGGGCCGTTATTGTGCAAAACGCAACGCAACACCAAAAAAACAAAGTCAAAAATATTTTATAATTTTATTGTTGCTTTCTACAGAAATTCATATTGAATTTTTAAATTTTAAATGCTGTTGGCGTTATTGTTGGTGTTCAAACAGAAACATAAACAAAGCCAAGTCATTTGTGTGGGTAATTTTGCTTTTAAAAAAGAAATCAGAAGTGATTATTTAAAGTTTCTTATTTTATAACAATTATAATTTTACATTAAACTGTTGGTTTTCAATTGAAGTTTTTTATTTTATAGGTTTTTATTAACAAACTAATTTTTGGGAATACAAAATTTTCAATTAACAAGATTAATAAAAACACTGAAATTTAGTGTTGATGGGATAAGCTATTCGTATGCGCATTTCACTGGTTGCTTAGGTCAGATCTTTAGGAAACTTCATCCAAAGATTTTTTATTTTCTAACGTCAAATTCTTTTTTTAAGATTTTTCGGGCTTTTGTATTTTCTTAACATTTATTTCGATTTGTAGGTAGTTTTTAGTAATTTTAGTAATGAATATATTTTTATTGCTCGTTTTTTATTTTAACGATGCTAACATATTAAAATTACAAAAAATTAATCTTGAAATTTCCGAAAACTCCCGGAAAAAATTATTAAAAAAATGTCCCGGGATTTCCGGGAATACTTTCCCGCGTAGAAACTCTAGCCTGTATTGAAAAATTAGCATGGGAGCACCCTTAAGAAATGGAGATAATGTGTAGGTATGTTAGAAACAAATCAAGGCACATTTACGCAAGGTAGACTGATTTCGGAGAGCTTAACAAAAATAACCGACTTGTCACCATATAAAACCAAAAAAATGTAACGCACACATGCACATATTTTGGCTCATCATACGAATTTGACAATTGGGGCTTATGTCTGTCTGAGTATAATTTGTGTAAATGTACCTTGAAACAAATAATGGGGATGAAGAATAAAGTGCTGGCGCTGCAGGGGACAATTTTAAGAATTTTATTTAATCACCATATTTTGTGAAAGCCCCCCTAATGGATAGTGATAAGGGCCAAGTATGTTTTGAGAAAATGTTAAGGGCAAACAACTAATGGAGGTCGGTGATACATTTAATCCCCCTAGGGACGACTTCTAGGCAGTTATAAGATTTTCTCTTCAGAAAATATGAAGAATAAAATTCATATATACTTTTGTTTAGCTTATTCAATAAACTAAGCCATTTTTAAGTTACGCCAATAAATGTTATGTAACCTCTTCATTTTCGAAATAACAGTATACATATTTCGAAAACGAGAGCTGACCTAAAAAAAGGTAAGCACCACAGGACACAGCGTACTTGATTTAGGTTAACCCGCCCCGCTTGACAGTTTTTCAACTAGCACAGTAATATTGGTTAAAAATTTTTAAAAAACACTTACAACTAATCATGTCTGGGTTGTATTTCCTCAAAATATTTAGTGTGAAACTACCCTTAATAAAAACTATTCAAGAAACTACAAAAAAAAAAACAAATTAGGAGAATTTGAGTAAAATTTTAAAAATTTTGCTGTTTTAAGGTAATAATATCAGAACGTAAAAAAACTGAATCAAGCTAATGTAAGTGAAATGAATTTCTTATATAAATTTTTGCATTTAGGGGCATTTTTTTCAAATAAAAAATTATTTTTGGGTGCAGAAAAAAAATCACCTGGCAACACTGGTCCCACATTAAGTGTGCTTTTGGGATTGACTTAAATAAGCCTTTGCGAACTATAATACTACTTGGTCAGATTGGCTTATAAATGGTAATTCCCATAGAAAGCCTACTCCTATATATAAAATATCCCCATTATTAATAAAGGGTATCAAGGATTCGCACAGCCGAATTATTTTTTTAATTATTTAACATTGTTGCAATTTCTTTTCAACATGCTAAAACACCTCGTTTCCTAACTATTACCGTTTTCAACATTAGGAAGTTTTCGTTCGATAAAAGTGAAAAATCAACTCCTACAACGTACTTATTTATATACTTTTCTTGTGGGAGATACAAAATCCTCCACCATAAATATGCCATAATACTTTGCGTAAATTATGGAAATGCACTAAATTATGGATTTAAACTACAACTTTGCTTTATGGCTTACTTTGTATTTCATTAAAGAAATTTTATTATTTTGCATTAACCTCAGTTGTTCCTAAAAAAAGATCCTTAAATAATTCCGAGTTAATGTTTATAATAAAAATATAAAAAAAAAACAATTTACTAAACGCATAAAAAATAAATAAACGCGAAAAATATGTTTTAAATTTAAACTTCTATTGCCCCTTCAACACAATTTTTAGTTAAATGTTTGCGAGCATAAAATTAAACTCATAAATTATTTACTTTTGCTAGGAAACTAAAACGATAACACTGAAGCAATATTTTTGTATTAGGGTAGCCAAGCAAAATGCAAATTATTTTGTAATAAAAAGGGCAAATTTTAACTGTGTTAAACAAATTCTTATAGAATTTACTTACGATGTTTTAAAGAAAAATTTGGAACTTTAGCAACAGAAAAAGTTTACATCTTCAATTACACATATACGAGTTTTATACATTTCTTTTGAACGACCTTAATTTTTAATTCTCTTGTGTATTAAGTGCTAAAAATCAACGAATGAAATTAAAAAGGAAACAAATGTGCGTTAGGATAAAAGTTCCAGAGATTTGAGTACACTAACCGATAATTCATATACTGTACAAATATTTTCGTAGCAATAGACCCTTAAAAAAGGAACTACTTATTTATTATACCCTTCACCACAGGTGGAAAAGGGTATATATAAGTTTGTCATTCCGTTTGTAATTTCTACAATATTGATCTTAGACCCTTATATACATTTTGGGTCCTTATAAGGAGAGAAGTTGATTTAAGGATGTCCGTCCGTCCGTCTTACGTTTGATATGTGTTTTCCGGAGACTCCAGACATGATAGCGGCTAGGTTGTTTTACATTTATGTCACATATAGTCCAACATTTCTTGCTATTGAAATTCAGCCACTAGTGCGATTCTCTATTCAATTTTAACATAATTTAAATTGTTAAAAATATTTAACAGCAAAGTTAACGCACATTTTATTCAGTAACTTTTTTAACAATAACGTTTAATGCTATGTACTATCTTAACGTCAGGTATTTAAGTTATCTTAACGGCAAAATAATTTTTATTGTTTACTTTTAAATTCGTAGTTATTTTACAAAAAAAATTTGGCAAATACAAGCCACATTAACATTTTTAAAATTCACGTTATTTACATACATTTTGCCAAAATAACATTAAAAAATGGGTTTTTTTTGGAATTTATATATATCATTAAAAATATTATATTTTAGATGCAGCTTATGGAAATAACTAAAAGTGTTTTCTTTTCTACACAAAAAATAAGTGGTAAACTTTTCAAATTTTTGCGAATTTTCCGTAATTTAGCAATTTTTACTAAATTTTTGCAATTCCTTATAGTTTTAGCGACTTTTTATCAATTTTATGGCTTTTTCGAAATATTAAACAATTTCGCGAATTTTCGCTATTTTTGCAAAAAAAAAATTTTATATATTCCGACAATTTGTTTTTTCAACTATATTTTACGTTTTTTTCAAAGTTTGCAATTTTTGCAAATTTTAGCCATGTTCGCGATTTAAGCGATTTTTTCCTGTGGTTCTTTAGAGCTTTAACAATTTTTAATAAATAGCCACTGTTTGCAAATTTTTGCGAATTTCCGCTAATTTAACAATTTTTATCGAATTTTTGCAATTCCTTATGGTTTTAGTGACTTTTAATCAATTTTATGACTTGTTTAAAATATTAAAAATTTTCACTATTTTTGCAAATTTTCTGAGTTTTTGCAATTTTCGCGAGACTTGCAAAACCTAAATGGGGTTTTGCTAGTTTCGAAAGTACTTTTAGTCGTTCCACACGAGAAGTAGTTTGCACTCGATGACAGTGTTCGTTAAATATACTAATAAATCAACAAAGATGCCACTTGATTGAAATTTTTAACTATGTAGTTAAAATTGAGTTACTGAATTGCTGTATTGTTACCGTTAGCAATAAACTGTGCCGGTAAAATTAACGTTAATCGTTAAAAGTTAGAGAATTCCACTACAGATCGGTTTAAAAATGGCTGAGATGTGAGAAAAAAAACCCGACTACCTCTAATTTTTTCCAAACATCCATTGCTGTTTTTGTTGTATTTTTATTATTATTTTTTTGTTTATCTGGAGAACGGCAAGAGCCAAAGTTTCCAAATAAGGTACACACATTTAGGTAATCAATACACAGCGTCCCACAAAATGTGGGATTGGAGAAGTGGGCGTGGTACCTCCCGTACAAAATATATCAAAAATTGTATAAAAACCTTATATATCAAAAGATCGGAAATCTTTTGTAGAAAATAAATCGGTTCAGATACGAAAAAGTTATGACCAAAAACTTTCGGGAATCATAGATCTTCCCGAGTCCAATATTTATAACCCAAACAAATTTCTTTATAAACACGTCGGTATTTAAATCTGTCAAATCGGTTAAAAAATGGCTGAGTTATAATCAAAATACTGAATTCCCAAAATTACTCTTTTAATACCCTTCACCACAGGTGGAAAAGGGTATATATAAATTTGTTATTCCGTTTGTAATTTCTACAATATTGATTTTAGACCATATAAAGTATATATATTTTGGGTCCTTATAAGGAGAAAAGTTGATTTAACAATGTGATGTCTCTCTTCCCCCCGCCCGCCTGGGTTCAATTGTTTACATATTCTAATATAATGCCCAATATGATTTTCGTTATCACTCTTCTTTATTATTTAATCTATTTAACGAAATTATTTAAATAATAGAAACTGGCAATTTTTGTTTCTAATTGCTACTTAAAAGCTCGCCAAAAAAAAATAAATCTACGGCATGACAACACTGCTTATACTAAAAGAAAACAAACAAACACACATACATACATGGCACATACTTACATTTTGGCGAATATAGGCGGTTCACAACTCAAATAAGTTTATTTGTAATTTTTGTATCATGGTTTACAACTTTGCTATATTGTGGTGAACAAAAACATAAAAAATAATTGCAACTCAAATGAGTTGATTTGTGAACAATAAAACGGGCCATATTTCATTTTAATGATATTCAAAAACGTTCCTTCATGGTTCAGTTGTCTAGGTGGTTTGTTAAGGTTAGAAACTGTGAGTCCCCTGGTTCGAATCTTGGTTTTTTAAAAATAACATACTTTTTTATTTTTTTAATGTTTTAATTTTATTAACAAATTTACAAGTTTTTGCTTTTTAAATTTAATTTATAATGAAGTTTAATGTATTGTATATGTAAAACTTATTTAGTTTTTGTCTAGTTGCTCTGTATTCTGCTCGCACAGTGGTGAAGAGTATATAAGATTCGGAACAGCCGAATATAGCACTCTTACTTGTTTTACTTTTATCGTTGTTTTTGGTCTAAAGTATTACGTTTGTACCTTAAATTGTTTTGTGTTTTTGTGCTTGTTTTGTAAAAACACGAAACCACATAAATTAATGTTAGTTAACACTAATGCAAACACGAGTTCCTCCCAACACACTTTTAGAAATGCCCAGACACACGTGAAAGACGTAAATAAAAAAAAACAACGGCAAAAGTCGTGGTAAAATAGAATAACACAAAATATTCATTCGTTTTTCACCCCTTCATTTTTATTCCTTTTAAGAACAAAAAAACCATCTTAAATTGGAATCTAGTTTCAAGAGGTATAAATTTAATGTTTTTTTTTATGTACGTGTATTGGAGCAAACAGGGAACTGAAAATATTTTTATTTGTAAATAAAATTGTAGTTTCAACAAAAGTTTGGAATTTAAATATTAACGGTACTTGGCTTACAAAGGTATGCCATGATTGTACAGGGTGGCGCATAAGTATTGCAATTGTTTTTTTTTGAAATGAAATTCTTTTTTGTTCATTATGTTTTGAAAATAATATTTTTACATTATGCCCGTTGTTGGCTTCTTCCTGACGTGGCTTTGCCAGGTACCATTGTCAACACTTTTTTGGGCATTTGGGTAAATGGCTCTCGACTTATTGACATACATCTTATCCTTTAGATAACTCCGAATAAAAAATTGGGAGCCATAAAATCGTCCCAAAGCATCATATGTTAAAATCAGAAAATGCTTTAGTAAGTGAATGCCAAATAGTTCGTGCAGGAAAGCCATAAAAAGACTATCTGTATGACCTGTGGAGTCGACTGGCTGACAAACACTATGCTTACGAACCGCCCCGCGAGTGTGAGCAAAACCAAAACAAACAAAAAGTTTGTGCTTTCTAACCTCTGTTACTTTTGGAAAAATTCCAACAGCATATGTTAAATAGAAACAGCTCCTAGGGGTAATCCTCCCTTTGGCCGAAATCTCCCGGAAGTGGGGATAAATCAGCCATTTAATGGGACTAAGAGATATAACGAAACTTTGGGTAGTAAACTACGGCTGCCTGCCAAATTCCCCTAAAAAAAAGTATCACCCAAATCAATGTGTGATTTGCAGAGTGAAATAGAGTGAATTAAAAAAAAGTCAAAGGGATTTATTCAACATTCTATAGAAATGAAGTCTTCCACGAATTAATTCTCCTGCAAATTATTCTTAAAGAATTAGGAAAATGGCGGAAAAATAAAATTTTGATATGTTGATTTTTTTTTTTAAAGAGAATTATGGATTTAATTTTTCTAACCTATGGTGACTCACTTTAATAAAAAACTCAACTTTATTTCTTTGTGTTAAGTCTTTCAATAATAATGTTACTCCTGCGCCACCCCGTTAATGTACGCAAGTAGCTTTGCCATGAATATTAAATGTTAAGAAATTTTGATTGTTAAACAGAAATTTATTTTGCAACCTTATATATTTATCAAAAGTTATGCATAATGTTCTCAATAAAAGTAGAAAAGTTATTGTAATTATGAGGAATGCCTTTCAGTGTTATGGTGGATAGATCGATAGATGTACAAAGCAGGGACCGTAAATAACAGTTTTCCAGAAAATTTAAACACAAAAACTCTTCATGTTAGAGGTAACGGAGACATGTACTATCGCAAACAGATAGATTCGTATTGAGGGGTTCTTTCAAAATCCAAGGGTGTTTATTTTATCTTTTAAGGAGTTTAAAACAAAATTCAGTTTGTTGATTTTCATTTTTCTTTTAATTATGATTTATTCAGTCGCAATAAAAGCTGATTAGATTACACTGTTTTACGAATTGTAATGATCTGACAAGCGGCAGGCTTTGGGTGTCAACTTGCATAAAATGCTTTTTATTCTCGGACGGGTAATATAAAACTCCTGAAAAGAGTTTTATTTAATGACTGCTAAATAAAATTCTCTCTTTAAGAACTTCATTCAACCATTTATTTTTACGTTGAAAAATAACGGTTTTAGATTGATTTTTTTTAATTCACAAAATAACTGCTATAAAAGAAACTTTTTCATATCAATTATACCGTTACGGTTCCTGATATCAAGTAAATATTTAATGAAAAAATTTGAACATTTTTGGGCAATTCATAAAGTGTTCTATTGTGTCATATTGGTTGTATTTGCTATAATTTTATGAATGCCACATGCAAGTACAACCAATATGACACAATAGAACATTTTGTGAATTGCGTTATTGTTTTTGTCATTTCATCAAAACTTCGTATGTCCTTATCATGTACAATCCCTTCGCGTCTTTTGTTTAGCCACAGTTATAACGAGAGAAAGACGGCTTTAGACCGCAAGTCGCGCTGCAACAGCTTAATACGACGTTTACCGCTTTACTTATTGTTCTTGGACTTTAAAAATTAATTCATTTTATAAAAGTTAAAGAAAGGAAAAAATTATAAAGTTAATTAATTGATATCGTAGCCGTGAGGAGAGCCTATAGATGCAACGAATTTAATATAAAAGCTGAAGTTTAGTTGATGCCGACATTTTAAAAATTAACTTGCACTGTCCTCAAAAAAATGTTGTGTTTTTTTTTTTTGTATTTCTCCTGATTTTCGTAATTAATACGTATACACCACTTGCAAGTAAATACTTGCATGTGGAAACGTAGGGTTAGATAAAGAACTTATTCACTTAATATCTAAACCCTCAAGGACCAACATGCATTTGCATGAAATTCCACGTCTTACATATAATGTATAAATATGCAAGTAAGCCTTGACTTGCGCGGTCTATGGGGACTACACAAAGTACGTGTAAATCAAAATCGCGTAAAACAATATTCAGGATAATCACTAAATAATATTTGGGACCAAGAATTTCAGATTGGCGTAAATCGAAACATGAGATACATACAAAATTTAATTTCGGGAATTAAATATCGCGTTAAATCAAAAACACATGCAATTAAACTAATAGAAAAATGCATCTTTATATAGATGATGCCGTAACATAAGAATTGTGACATGAATGTTATTACAATGAAGCAAAAAGTGACATCAATCCAATGACAAACGTCATCAAGAAGTTTTGTAATATTGTATGCGTCATCTATGCTATGACTACAGTGACATCAATTCGATGCTTCATTTTGTATATAATTAACATTATTTTCATGTTTAGAAACTAAAATAAGAAGCAAAAATTCCCATATTCTATTTTATTTAAATATTTGAAATATATATATATGAAACAAATATGTGTAATGACAGTTGTCCCTTTCACTGATGTTACTCCAATAAGTCATTTCTGTGATGCCGATTTGTCATCCCATTGATGACACAATTTCACCTGATGACAACTTGGCCATGTGATCGTAGGGCTGACATCACAATGATGAAAAGTGTCATGAGGCCTAACACGACACCTATGTGTTGCCAAAACTTATTGAAAAAAAATGCTAGATTTAAAAAAAAAATGCTAAATAAATGCTACAAAAATTATATGACAAATATAGGCAGATCTTTATTAAAGTAAGGGCCAATAAATTTTTCCTTCAGGTAAAACGACGGTCTGTCAAATAGCCTTTAATAAATGTTTGTCAGATACTCGGCGGGTGCAATCGAACTATGCACAGCACACAAACTTAATGTCGCATTGGCTGAATTTTGCAAATTCTTTAGAAAGGGTAGGATTGTTTTTAATTATGCCCATAACACTTGTGTGCTTTCTTTTTTCTGCGTGCAAATGCGCAGTAATTGCAAAAGGTTTTTTCTAAGTCATCTGTCTCGTTCACCTATTTTTTTTAACTTTAGGTGATTGCCCCAATCTTTGCGAAACTTTTGTGAATAGGTTTTTACCATTTTTTTTTTCAATGTCCTCCTTTTTTGAAACATTAATGAGCATTTACATTGCTGCATTTTCTAGATCTAATTCAATGTAAGAATCTTCCGTTTTTTTTCTTTTATATTTGTATTAAACTAGAAAAGTGCTACATTCTAAATCAGTTTTTTTCAAGCCAAATGACTTTAAAAAATGCTAGATCTAGCATGGAAAATGCTAAATTAGCAACACTGCTTCTCATAGTACTGATGACAAAATTCCTCAGTGTTATGACGCCTATTCTATCAGTGTATTAATAGTTTAGTTATTTTATTTGTACACTTTTCCAAAAAGAGATGATATTTGTAAACATACACATAGAAATGTTTGTAATGTTAAATTTTTAAAAAATGTTAAGATAACAACAGATTCAAATAGTTCTACTATTTCAGAAATTTCTAATGACAATGGGCTTTCATATTAACATAAAATAGATTTGAATTCTCTTTCATAAAATCTAAGACAAATTTTAGGGAATTGGAGCCAGTCCTCTAAAATGTTGGTTAAAAGTTATTAATTTTTGAATCGTTTGTTATTCAATTCACACAACAAATAACACGTAATTAAAAAAATTTGCATAAATGAAGTACTGCGTAAATCGAGGCTTACCTGTTTTTAAATATAAACACAATGTGTATAAATAATTTAATTCTATGAGAAATTATAAGTAACCAACTCAACAAACTGTATATTTAAAATTCAAGGTCACACAAAGATTATTAACATGGCCTACATTCCAATATAAAAACAATTTAACGCACATACATACGATTTTGGCCAATTACAACAAAAAAAAGTTTATTTCAAATCTGTTGTACAGTAGACGCTCGCAAATTAGAATCGCTTTGTTTTTGAGGCAATTCTAATTTCTGAATTATTCTAATTTCTGGACGTTTTTTTCGAATAAAAAATAAAAATTACTTAAATTTTTTTAATTCAATTTTATTTGATAAAAACAAGAAAACAAAACGTAATTCACTCATACATTAAATGTATTTTTTAAAATTAAAAATACCGTGTCGTTCCTTATATTTGGAAAACTATCCATTGCTTCCACGGAATGCATTTTCATCTTTATAGGGATATTCCTCTCTAAATATTTTTTTAGCTTTCTCTTTAAACCACTCATACAGACGACTTACCATATTTGGGTATTCAGCGCTGTGCAAAGATTTACTGCTTGCTTCCTGATATATGTTGAAAACAGCATTTAATATTGCTGTTCTATGTGATTTGATATAGCTGATTGAAGATGTCGTAACATTAATATTTTCTTCAAACCCTTTGTCAGCTTTTCTAATATTTTGACCTTCGTTTCCAATAATAAAGTGTTTTTTTTTACGTTTATTTGACATTTCGAATGATACACTTTCACTTTTTAATAGAGACTTCCAAAATATGTACACATGTTTCGAATTTCACAAATAAACTAGCCACAAATATATATAAATGCGACAAAAAAACAACAAATAAGGAAACACATCTAAAATTTGGTAATTCCCCTTTTTAGTTTTACATGTTCAAACAGAATAAAAATAAATTGCGGATTTCTTGTGTTCAAATAACAAAAAAAAAAAAACGCTCTGAAATTAGAACTATAAATTCGAATTTTAAAGCGTTTAATGTATTGCAAACACTGATTCTAATTTCTGGACGTTCGAATTACTGAAAGCTCTAATTTGTGAGCGTCTACTGTATTATAATTTATTTACCCCGTACTACAAAGAAAAACATATTATTAAGTTGTACAAAAGATTGTGGTATTTGCCAGACAAGGACGTAGCTTGAATTAAAGTCTTTCCCATGGCGATGTAATGTGACTTTGAAACATTTTATTAAAAAAAACATTTTTGTGCACTTACGGCTCTATTCAGAGCAGTTATTAAGAGAAAACACATAAGTAAATTGCTAAATTCGGCTGTGCCGAATCATTTATAGCCTCCACCAAGAGCAGAAATATTTCAATATTAAACTAAAAATGATTAACCAATATTAAAAAAAATTACCTTGCAGTATTATTAGGTCTGTCACAGAAATCAAATCCGATCGAAAATGATTTCGTTTATGTGAAGCAAGATACGAAATCACTTCCACTTTCGATCGGAATGGATTTCTGTGACAGGCCTGTATAATTCGTTGCGGTTTTAGGTGTACTTAATTCTATTTGAAAAGTACGCGTTATTTAGGGTTTATTGTAAATTATCGATCATTCGTTAGTAAATTTAACAGAGTAATATATAATCTTTTAAAAATCTGACCACCCAACTTTAACTAAAATTAAATTTTAAGGGCCGATGTTGATTTGGAATAAAACACAAATTATTTAGGAAATTATTGTCATTTCTTTTTATTATGATAAAATTGGTATGGTTCAATTATTTATGGACCGCGACCTCTGCGGCAACCTCCATCCGATGGTCCAAATTTTCGACGACGCTGAGGCACAATGGAGGTTCCATGCCGTTTATGTGGCGAATCATCCATCCTTTAGCTCTTGAATTGTTGCTGGCTTATCGACGTACACCTTTTCTTTCAAATAACCCAAAAGAAAAAAGTCCAAGGGTGTCAAATCACATGATCTTGGTGGCCAATTGACATCGCCACCACATGAGAAAACACGGCCATTGAATTTGTCGCGCAAAAGAGCCATTGTTTCGTTAGCTGTGTGGCAAGTGGCACCGTCCTGTTGAAACCACATATCGTCCACATCCATATCTTCCAATTCGGGCCATAAAAAGTTAGTTATCATCTCCCGGTAGCGAACAACATTCACAGTAACTGCCAGACCGGCCTCATTTTGAAAAAAATACAGCCCGATGATGCCCATAAACCGCGCCAAACAGTCGCCCTTTGTGGGTGCATTGGTTTTTCGACAATCACTCTTGGACTATCATTCGCCCAAATGCGACAATTCTGCATATTGACGTATCCACTGAGGCGAAAATGTGCCCCATCAAAAATCACGAAGTGCACGATATGCTTTTTGATTTGAACGCCCGTTTTCATAAAAAGCCTGAATAACTTCAACGCGTTGCTCGATTGTATATCTTTCCATTGTCAATTGTCACTTGACGTTTAGGTGTGGTTCACATTCAACATCGGCCCTTAAAATTAATAACCACCCTTTACAATGTCATATTTCATTACGATTTTAGGTGTATCAAAGTGTTTTCCGAGAGTGGACATTATATCGGGTCATATTAAATTATGGACCAACCCAAAATTTGGTAAGGGGGTGTACAATCTTATGAAAATATGACAGACCATTTTATTTTATTGCAATAGCGTTATTTGTTACGGTTTTAGACGTAATGAAGTTGTTTCGCGAGAATAGGCTTTATGTGAAGCCAATAGTGAGGCATTTACCGATCATCACGAAATTTAGTATGCAGTACGGTTGTATTGTATACAATATTGTATAAGTATTGTGAGTTGTTTCAAGAGACGGCCAGGGCTAAACCGACTTAGAATTACTCATGGACACAGAATATATCGTCATATAAAATGCAAAAGGGTCTATCATCATTTTGAATAAATTTTCAGGAGACATAAAAACTTTATAAAAAGTCAGCAATTGTAAATTAACATAGATTTTTCCTGGTAAGTATCTCTAATAAGGTATGAATTAATGTTTCAATCCAGAAAAAATTGTTTTTAGTCAACATAGTTTGCATTTTATAAAGTTTCTTATTGCTCTTGAAACATTTTTAAAAATGATGATAGACCCGTTAACATTTTATTTGACGATATGTAAGTGAATATTAAAAAAGTTTCGCACGGAATGACAAACTTAGTATACCCTCATTTACCACTAGTGGTGGACGGTATAATAAACAAGCACGCAATTTCCGTTTTCTCTAGCTTATTAAATCAATGTGTTACACAAAACGAAAGATTAGTTTTTTTTTGCAAATTTATTTGATGTTTTCTGTTTTGACTTCATGTTGAAATGTGAAAGTCGCAAATAATTAAAACATTTATTTATAAATATGTATACTTTTGCCCACAACAATTTTTTGCGTTGATTTGTTTGGTTAAAATTGAACTGACTTACGGCCAATTTCACCAAGTTCAGTTAAAACTAACCATTACTTTAACTTTCAGTTAACAATGTGTTTTGACAGTTTTAACTAAAAGTTAATTATAACTGAACTTAGTAAAATTGGCCGTTAACCGGGCACGTTTACTAACTCTAATGCATACCCTGTAATTCTTACAGAAGAATTTAGATATTTATGTGCGCTATTTATGCTTCGAAATTCAAAATATCCTTGAAGTTAATTATTTATGAATGATTTATTTAATTTTAAATTGTTATAATTTTTAAATTTATAGCGACAATTAAAAGAGAATAAAAGTTACTTTCACCTGCATGAAATTTTTTAATAATAAAATTTTTTTTTGGTTTATTTGCCCCGGTAGGCTAGCTGGTAGTGAGCTAGTCTATCAGCGCCGGGGTTGCGGGTTCGATTCCCGCCAGAGACTCTGGCTTCTTTCCTGCAGACAAGCGCAGAGCTTCGCGGGGGAATTAAAAAAAAAATAAAAACAAAAAATAAAAAAAAACATCGTCATTTGCACCGTCTTGTTCGGTATACTTATGACAACAATAGACGTATATGTATGTACACTAAAGTTACATAAAGTTACACAATCTTAACCAAAATCATATTTGTATACAAAAGTTTAGTTAATGGGAGACTTAATTCAATACTGTTCTGCAATAAGTATTGAAAGGTGAGTAGAGTTTAATCAAGATTAGAGTGAATCCATTTATAGCCAACTAAAAAGTATATCGTGTTGCACCCATTCCTCCCCAAATCCGATCTATGCATATGGCAAAGTTAGTATGCATGTACCCAGAAACACAAGTCACGGTTTTTGATGGAAAACTGCACCATCTGGAAATAAAACTTTATAATCTTCAGTGCCAAGAGGGAGCCGTGCGAGTTATTCCAAAAGTTTCTCGTACAATAAAAGCTCCAAGTTTTGACGGCAGTTCACCATTTAATGTTTTTTAAGTTCCAGTTTGACACAGTTGCCAACAAAAATATGTGGAACAGTGAAGAAAGCGCCAAAGAGCTGCTTTTGGTCTTAAAAGCAACTGCGGCTGAAATTCTAGAAAGCTTTCCAGTAAGTTGCAGAAACAGTATCATTTGCCCTAGCACAAGAAACCGCAAGGATAATTTCAATTCCGCAAGCATACAAGGTACTGAAGAAGAGAGATTTATTAATCGGGTTATAAAAAAAAGCAGTAATGCAAGCTTTAAGCGAGAAACAAGGTAAAAATAAAGCAAAATGCTATAACTGCGGTAAGAACGACCATACCCAGCGAAATTGCAAAGCACCCAGACAACGAACAAGATCTGCTTCGCCGCAAAGGAATAAACGAAGAACTAGTCAACAACTCCCACGATCAACTTATTAGTGAAAACCAGCAACAGAAATATGGCGACTTGTGGTTACATTAATGGTGAAATCCGCATTTTGACTGTCGACACTGGTGCAGGACATTCCATTATAAGAGATGACTTGATAAGGGGACTAAGCGGGGTAAACTTGCGACCAGCTACGGGAGAGCCTGTTATTGTCTATGGCAAGGCAAGAGTGGAGGTAAAAATAGATAATATGACTGTTTTTCTAGAATTTATTGTGGCTGAAATTATGGACGAGATAATATTTGGAGCAGATTTATGATTCGTTAGTCTGGATATGGGACAACAAATCATAAAAAGGTATGATCTGGAAGTACACCTTACCGTTAAGACAGCTAGTCCCTTTGTCATCCCAAAGAGGCGCTGAAAAACGTGGGAAAGCGAGCACATATTCAAAACGGCCCAGTAAACATTAGAGCAAGCATTGTATGGAGGTTGAAAACAAAAAACGTATCAGTGGGATTTGCTTATTACATGTGGAATCCAGCAAAGACTGGTCAACGGCGCAGAAAAATTACCCCATATTAAAGCAAATTATGAAGGCTAAGAAAGCAAGTAAAAGACCGACTCATAAAGAAATTAGATTGGAGGGTCCCCTGATGAAAGCGTATTGGGTACAGTGGAATAGTCTGCGGATGGTAAATGGTTGCCTATACCGTACATCGGTTAAAAACCCAGGAGCGTGTTCTGAAATTTCGCGACGGTGATGGTGATGGACATCTTAGCGTAACAAAAACCGTAAAGAAGTTAAAAGAAAGCTACTATTGGGGCGGTTGCAAGCAAGCCATGATTGATTGCATAATAAAATTCCGACAGTGTGTTGCAGTCAGGGGTCCAATTGGTGGAAGAAGAACTCCGCTCTAGCAGTACAACTTGTTGAACTTATCCGTACCAATGAATAGTAAGAACTCTTACCAAGAGCAAATAAATTCATCAAGTGACTAGATGAAAGCCAGAAACGATTTAAAGGCAAATTCGGAAGGCTTGTTAGAAGGCCAGCTGGGTTTACTTTTTAATCCACATCGGAAGAAAGGATTATCTCCCAAGCGGCAGACCCATTGGGATCGACCATATAAAGTTATAATAAAATTAAATGACGTGGTGTATCGAATCAAGAAAAAAGAGTCTAAGATCAAAAATAAAAGTGGTACATCTTGAACGACTAGTCCATTATGGAAATTATAAGCCGAAACGCGTTTTATAAAGTAATAACGTAACAATTTGTGTGCAAAGCTAAAAAGAATAAAAGCATTTATTGAGAAACTTGTGTGAAGTTTATGCTTTTTTTCAAGAAAAGTATTGGTCTATCTAAATTTTCGCGCATAAGAACAGAAAGTTACTGATCTTTAGGTATAAATAAATCTATTTTGTGGCCCCGCCCACTTCTCCACTCCTGCCCACATTTTGTCGGATTTTATCTATTGATAACCAAGAAGCGTAATGCCATAACTTCCATATAAATTATGGTATTAATGCTACCTACTTGTATGTCATGGCAAAATTTTGTCCTGGTTGATCCAGAATTGAATTTTCGGGCCTGGCCGACTATACTTTTGTTCTTGCTTTTGCTTGCATTCGTCATGTAGGCATCGTGTTGCATTTGACAATATAAAATCAGGTTATGCAAAGTGTACTACTTAAGTACACTACAAGAAATGTATACTGCTTAGTGCTGGCTCACACTCTTCAAGCTTTAACCGTCAAGTCTTGAGCTTTTAGGAGAGAAGGGAAAATAGAATGCCACTTATTTTCCTCTCACTCATAAAACCTTAAGATTTAAAGAGTGTGAACCAGCACTAAGGAAAAAATTGAGGCAAAATTTAACAAAATTTAACCAAAAGCTAATGAAATAAATTTTCTTTTTTTGGAAAAAGTTAGCTTTTTGATTGGATTTTTAACTTTTGCTTTCAATTTGAATCTACGGTATTCAGTTATGAGCCACTGTCTAAAAAAATCCAAAGCGAACCTTCCGATGTCTATGTGCCGTCAGAAATTCTATGATTACGAAATATTTTAAATTGATTTAAAAATGCTTAAATGCCTCTGAAATCCTCTAGCTGGAAACAATTCAAATGATGGTGGCAATACCCGCCGATTAGGAGAGCGATTAAAACAGAAACCATTTTTTGCCCTGCATTATAGGAGTTAATTGAAGTGAAACTTGGATTAAGATTTGAGTAATTAAAAGTTATTTTTTCATATATGAAGATTCATTAAGTGAACATGTAAATAAAACAAGCTGTGCGAACTGTAGGGTTGGTAATTTTCTTTAAAAAGCATGTAGGAGTATTGTTAGTGCTTGTGTGCTTTTACGTCGGGGTCTTAATTAAGCCATAAATTTAAAGTTCTTAATAAGTTTAATGTTTATTACAAAAGTTTATTTATAGCTTTGCAGAGAATAATGAAATATTTTAATATTAGTATATATACGAGTATAAACCGTTTAAATTCACAAAAGAAAAGAAAAGAAACATAGATTTTCCGCAGATTTGCTAATTCGTATTTTTTGATTTATTATCTTATTCAAAGTTTAAATAAAGGTTAAAATTGTGTTCGGCTAAACTAAAAATCTTAACTTAATGCCTTCTTAAATCCTAACAAAATTATTTAATTCATTCTTAAGACTTTTGAGTTTAGAGAAGCAAAATGTACAAGTAGGGTAAAAACATATGAAATCAACCAATGAGTAGACCGCACCGATTTCGAATTGGATAAAATTTGGTACGAAGGGAAAGTTAAACATAATAATAGCGTTTGCCAACTTTCAGTGTCTTAGCTCTCCTACTTTCAGAATTATGGCCATTCCAAGTTGCAAGAAATCAATAAAAATGCACTCAGATGCCTTAACACAATTGTTAATATCTCGAAAAGTATTCATTGTACGTTAATAATAAAGGGCTCATTTTACAGACAAAAACATGCGCCATTCCAAAAAATTTTTTTAATTTTCGATCAAGGATAATGTAAATAAAAAAAGGACTAAAATTTCCAAAGGATATATCTCGAAAATCAATATTTTTAAAAATTTCAAAAAAATATATGTTAATTCTTATTATGTTTTGTACAAGTCTGCCAAATTTCAATGTGGAGTCTTTATTACAACATGAGTTATAAAGAAAAAAGCAGGCGAAGGTTTATGTATTTCATGAAATGTACCAAAATACAAAAAGGTGACAAATTACAAAAAGAAGGACAAATCAAATGTAACGGAACTTTTTCGAATTTTCTTTGCTTAAACTCTTTTTCTCCATTGCTAAACCTTTAATAAAAAGTACAACATAATGTATTATCATTATTAAACACTTTATTACAGCATATTTATTTATTTCTGAAGGATTCCTATTAAAAAATCTGCATCTGCCGAGTAACGCTTGACTTTAATTTTTTTTTATCTACAGGTTCAATAGAATGCAGCTTTTGAGTTCCAGGAATAGTACGCAAATCTTTAAAACGAATTTGAAGGAACCGTGCTTCTTCTTCGTGGTCTTTTAGAGTTAAAAACTCGAAATTACAGTTCAAAAGATTTTGCAGGCACCATTCATATAATTGTTTTGGAGTAGTTATTTGACCTTGTAATGGACGCTGTAAACTAGCTCGACGTGCCTCTCTCTTTACGGTACCTCCAAGACCGTCACTTGGGCCTTTTCCATGGCTTGTTGCAAAAAAATGCCACTCAGCATTACATCCAAAATCTTCCATATGATAACATAAATTGATAAAGTTCTTTTTATTTTTAAACTGGGCAGCACTACCGCCTGAAAAATACGTGATTTTCTTCGGGGTTGTTTTAAACTTTTTTCTCAAAAATACATTCAGGTGGCGATGGAACAGGTGAACAGCTACAGAATCGTGTACAAGACAATCAGATATTATTATGAAGTTTGTATGTTGTGTTTTTCCATCTGATTTAAAATAAATAGCAATTGGGTATAAAGTGGCCGGAGAGTTGTTCCAGTGAAATCCCTGGACTGGATCCTGAATAGTAAAAGAAGCATTTTCTGAAAAATCGCAAACTGCTATATACTCATTTTCTTCCAAATTTGATTTTGAAGCTTTTCACACAGGGAATCCACAAAAACGTCGGCTTGGCCAATCATGGTCTCCAAAATATCCCTATCTACACTAACCCATTGTTTATATGTTATTTCATCTATATCATTTTGCTCTAGTAATTGATTTAGTTTTGCTTTTAAATTTTCAATTCCTGGACACTTGTTAGATTTACGTAGGTGACACTTTGAAGAAGATGGAATGCATGTCATTTGTTTCAAACAATCTTTGTAACATTCAAGCTGATAATTCGGAACACCAGCAGTTAATTTTTTTAAATTTATAGCATCAATCATCAGCTTCACATTTTGATGCTTTGTACAAACACACACGTTGTGAAATCCATGAATATGAATCACTTATTTTCCTGAATTTTGCATCTCTGTACCGTTTTTCATGTAACTTCTTCTTCTTTATCGGAGATTGTTTCAGATACGGTAAAGATTGGTTTAATTTTGAAATAGCAACTTCTTCCGTGCCTGACGCAATGTCATCGAAAGTATCAACATTTTCGTTTATGTCTGAACCTTCTTCCAAATTAGATTTATTAGATTTCTTCACATGCGAAAATTTTATTCTACATGTCCCACAAATTTTATCTGAGATCGTAATGTTTTTATCCTTAGTATACCGTAGCATCCATTCTTGGACTTGTCTTAAACTTTTATTGCACCCAGTGTGACCGGATTTTTTAAAAGGATTACAGCAAAATGTTGAATTGAATGGCATATTTTTTATTTAAATACCACAACCGAATGAATTGTGCACGACTTTTTTGTATTGACAATAATTATAATTTATTTAAATATTTAGTCTCTTTTTTTTGCCTTTTCAAACGATCAAGTCACTTTAACACTATAACACTTTGACGTTTAGCACTTATGAAATCTAGTATTCAACTGAAGTTTGACTTATGGTGTTTTCTTTTCTACAAAAAATGCGACATTTTATTTAAAACAAATGCAATTTGGTGTCTGTTTCTTAAAAATTTTGCTCCCGAAAAGGGTGGCTTTTTTTATTCTAAAAAAACTCATCCTTTTCGGGAAAAATTTTTAAAGAAACAGACACCAAATTGCATTTTTTTAAATAAAATGTCCCACTTTTTTGTAGAAAAGAAAACACTATTAGAGTCTCTAAACTATTTATACTGTTTTTTTTTTTTTGGCAAAAAAATAGATTTCAGGTAAAAAAATAAACGCCTTGCTTTTCTTGAATTGGAAAATTTGCGTGAACTACGGGTCATAAAATGTTTTTTAAATAGGGACTGAATTTGCTACTGCCAATAAGCCGGCCACAGGTCATAAAATATTTGTACATTTTTTGTGTGAACAGGCAATAAATATTTCGACTAGGTTATAAAGTCGAAAAAGTTCCGTTACATTTGATTTGTCCTTCTTTTTGTAATTTGTCACCTTTTTGTATTTTGGTACATTTCATGAAATACATAAACCTTCGCTTGCTTTTTTCTTAATAGCTCATGTTGTAATAAAGACTCCACATTGAAATTTGGCAGACTTGTACAAAACATAATAAGAATTAACATATATTTTTTTGAAATTTTTAAAAATATTGATTTTCGAGATATATCCTTTGGAAATTTTAGTCCTTTTTTTATTTACATTATCCTTGATCGAAAATTAAAAAAATTTTTTGGAATGGCGCATGTTTTTGTCTGTAAAATGAGCCCTTTATTATTAACGTACAATGAATACTTTTCGAGATATTAACAATTGTGTTAAGGCATCTGAGTGCATTTTTATTGATTTTTGCCAACTTGGAATGGCCATAATTCTGAAAGTTGGAAGACTATATGTCTGAAAGTTGGCAAATATTATTGTGCCGATCCATAGATCATGTGTACAAAATCTTATCAAATTTGGTGATGCTGAGGTCAGAAATGTTAATATTTTCGGTTGATTTCATATGTTTTTACCCAGTAGGTTTTTTGAGAAATAAAATTGGTAAAATATTTAAGTATTTACTTCTTTTGTTATTTCACTGTCTAGCAACTCTTTTATATTAATGCTCTTCATCACTTCCCCAGCTCACATTTTTAGAAAATACATAGTTTAAAATAAAGAAACATTTATTTTTTTAAGCTGTAAAACATGTTGCATAAACATAAATTGTGCAACAACGTGTAAAATACCCTCTTGAATGGTTATATAGAGTAAACGTGTTATTGCATTTACTGTTTCATTCATGTTCTTCATTCTTTATTCTATGTAACAGTTTTACTTCAGGCCTACTGCAGTCAGTCTGCTTACAATGCATGTTATAAATAAGTGAAAACTTCTCATACAGTGCCTCACATAAGTTTTTGAATTTAGTATTTTAAGGCATTTTTTGGTCTTTTTATAAGGACTTCATTATTTAAAACTAATAATGTTTTTAATTTTTTTATTAAATTTTACTACTGCAAATCTGAATAACTTTCCTAAGAATCTTACTTATACCATTGTAGTTTTTCTGAAATTGCACAGAAAAAAATATCTCAAGAAAATTTTTAACAACACCGTTTGTTAAAAATAAAATTTTAATTCAACAAACTTTTTATTTGATTTAATGAAAATATTTATCAAAACTACACGTTGCAAAATAGCACTCAATAAAACACATTTAATAATGAAATAATTAAATATTTCTAGATATTAAATAAAAAAAAAGTGTTCGAATCAAAGTGAAGTCAGAATTTATACTACTTTTGTCTGTTTTTTAATATTTTTGCCCATTAATTAAAAAATTTTGGGCAACAACTTTTTTATTGATTCAATTAACATGTTTGTTGACTAAAAATTCAGTAGCATTACCTAAACACTTTTTTTATCAATACCACAAAAATCGTCATCGCAGAAAATAAAATATTTTTTTTTAATCAAAATGTTATTTTCGCATTCAAATATGAAAATTATATTTTTCTGTGTGGGCTATGCAGTGATAGATTTATAAAACATTTCAAGATAAATTATGCACAAAATGATACATATAAGCAAATTGTTTTTGCGAAAAACTATTTGACGAAAAATCAATTATACCTAATTAAGTGTTCAAACAGAACTGCGTCGAGACCACATTTTCCATACAATTTGACATACAAATTTGTCGTAGAAAGCCGTCATGAAATAAAATCTATTTTACTCCGTACTCCTTCTTTTTCCCGCTGGGCTTATTCTCCCAACAATGTTGCCATACTTTCATTAAATTTCATACATTTTGTAAACAGAAAAAGAAAAAAAAAAGAAAAACTACAACAATAAAATAAGAGAGAATTTGAAGTTACTGCTGGCGTTTTAATAATGGTCTTAAGGATTTTTGCTTGAAGTTGAAGACTCAATTCCTTTTAAACACTTAATCATATTCATAAAGATTGTCCTTCCAAATCTACACACCTATTAAGTTAAAAACAGGGTTGGAAAAGAAACAGAACATTATTTAGCGTACGGCTCACACACGCAGAAACGATATCTATTTTTTTGTATACAAACACAACTCTTAATACCGTTCATAACTATTGTCAATTAAGTAACGAACATTAAATAGTGTTATATTCTTAGTTATAAAACAGAACAATTGTAGAGGTTCTGTAGACATATATTTATATATTTCAATGTTCGTTTGTGTTTCTTTTTTACATAACTAAAGAAATGAGCAAATAACAAATTTCAGCAACGACTACAGCACGTTCGTTTGTGTATAATTTTTTGCTGGCTTTTTGTTTTTTTTTTGTATATGTATTTTATTTTTGTAAAAATTTGGGTTTTTTTTACCAGTCAAAAGGGTGCTAAGTACAACTGAACGCAAGAACATTAATGTACTGAACCGAACACAACGAAGTTCTCCTCTTTTTGTAAGTTGGATAAGTACAGTATTTTATTTTTGGGCTCAAAGATCACAAACAGAGAAACGTTATTTTTTTCATAGATTTACTACACAAACACTAACGAAATTTAATGTCTATTTTCGAACACTGGTTTAAAATTTAGAAACGTTTTTTAAAAATATATATTTTCAATATTTACTCTGCTGTTATGCAAAACCTAACGGGTTAACCATATTTCGGTTCCAAAAGTTTAGTTAAATTAAACACACTAGAAACGGTCTTTGACGTGGCCCCACAAAATAGTCTAACGGCATTAAATCACATAGTCTTGGTGGCCAATTGCTGTCGCCAAAACGTGAAAGCCAAGATCGGTCATGTTGAAACCATACATATATCCTCCAGTTCATAATCTTCAAATAAAATCGGTTATCATACGGCAATTGCGCATAGTTTCAAACTTTCTCTAACAGAAGCTATTTTTTCGGCAGTACGCACGTTGAGATGATGCACAGGCCTGTCTACATTTGCAACGCTTTAAGAATTTTTAAGTTTCTAGATTATCGTGCCAATTTCTTGCACAGTAGGTCGATTATGGCTACCATAATTAAACCGTTAAGCTGGCCACGTTTAAACCACCACTTTTGCAGTAAGTTTTAACTATTTTTACGAGTTTTTCGGTTGTTAAAAGATCCTTATTCGTAAATGGCAAACTTTTCACTAAATATATGACACTTCACATGACAGAGTTTTAACAGCTGACAGCCTTACCAGACCGGTGGGTTTAAAACTACTAAATAAACAACCAAGTATTATGGGGAAAATTAAAACTAATTCAGCCAATTTGTCCCCAAAAAAGAAGTGGGACATCGTAAAGCTTAACTATACTGCGCAACATTTGGTTTGATTGGTATTTACAGCAATTTTCTTACAAATTGTATTATGAAAACTTCGATTTACATTATATTTTTGTACTCTCCACCACTAGTGGAGAATGAGGGTACGTCAACATTGTCATTTCGTTGAAACCTTTTTATTATGCATCTTACACCCCATAAAGTAAAAATATTATGGGTCCTTGATTAGTTCTAAGTCGATTAATGTTAAGAAATATTTGATAACACCAACTGTGTGATGCAAAAAAAAAAGTTGTTGCTTTTTTTGTATTGTTATAGCACTGCTGCCACCGTGGCATAATCTTACCTTAAAATTTCTGTAACAAGAACTGACATTAATTGGTGGCAAAATGTATCTTCTATAATTAAGTTTTAGATAAACTCGTTTTATAAATTTTATGAACAGAAATCATACTGCTAAATTTCGCGATAATCGGTGCATAATTTACCATAGACCCAACACAAAGTCCACTCACGGAAAGCACTTTTGTACGCCTAAAACTGTAGCGAATGTTGCTGTTCTAGATTTGGTCTGTCATAGTCTCATTAGATTATAAATCTCACCACCAAATTTTGTGAAGATTGGTCAACTTTCGTGGGACACTGTATGCAATACAATTTTTATTTAATCTTTAGAAAAATTACAACGGGAACTATGCGTCGCAAGTTTTCTTTTTTATTGAGCATTTCATTAAAGGGCTACCTCGATTTTTTTAAATTCCCTTGATTTTCATTCCCGGACACTAAATTTACCCTACATAAATTGATTTTTTGTAATTTAGTTAAAGAAGAAATTAAAAAAACTAAAATAATTAAAACAATCATTGCAAATAGCGGTGTTTAATTTTATTACGTTTTGTTATCGAAAATTCGTAAACTAGTTGTTTTTTAAGAACCAATCAAATTTCATATTTTTTCCCAGTTAACAACTACCCTTTAAACTCTACTTATAATGTTTGTTTCTTCTATTACGTTGTGCAACAAAAAAACCAGCCTCAATACTTTCAACGCGTAATGAAACAAAACTATTGGTAGAGCAAATCTGCCAAAGGGGTTTGAAAAGTTAGCTCGGGTTCCCGAAATATAGGCTCCTAAAGTTTTTGAATTTTTTTTAAAGACGTTTGGTATAAGTCAAAACAAACATTCTAAGGCCCGTAAGTTGTGAAAACGGGCCTAAATGTACTTCTGATGCAGAAAATATCCATCGAACATTTTAACCCTCTAAAGTGCCGTTTTAGTATACTTTTGTGGACAAAAATTACCCCCTAAAATGAGTGTTAGAGGGTTAATATATTCTAAGAAAAGAATCGCCGTACAATTCTACTGAAGGCATCTACTGAAATAGTCTTTTAGCTCAGAAGTACATTCAGTATATTTTTGTTGACTTATAAACGCCTTTTAAAAAAAATCAAAAACTTTAGGGGCCTATATTTCGGGAACCCGAGCCAACTTTTCAAAACCCTTTGGCAGATATGCTCTACCAATAGTCTTGTTTCATTACGCGTTGAAAATATTGAGGCTGGCGGTGATGACCCGAATTTGGTTGGACTGTGTTATATACATATTTGATATTTTTTTTTTCGTAAACGGGTTTGTACTGATTGTCAAACTATTGAAATCGATAAAAATAATTTCCACAAGGTTTTTTGTTAAGTTTGCAAAATAGTTATAATATTTTTTTCTTCCAAAATAAGCTTTTCTATTTAAAGAACAATAATCCTTGACCTCGGTCTAAGTGCATTGTTATATGTGAACAGCTTTAACAAATTATTTTAACTTTCCAGTCAATTACAAATCGGTATTCGTTGAGACAGTGTTGCCAATATAGCAATTGAGTGGCTTGATTTAGCCAGTTTAAGTTTTATTTTTTAAGAAACAAATTTTGCCATTATAGGCCATTTACGTTACAATGAAATCTAGTAGATTTCATTTGAAAACTTCCTCAAAATCTAGTGCGTTTACATTATACCGTTTTGACATTAGCGAGATTTTGTTTTTATAACAAATCAATGACTAAAATATTTTTGTGTAACACATACAAACACAAAAAGAAATAGACATTAAAAAATTTGCATTATCTATAGTTTATAATCAACATCACTTTTTTACCAATTATTTGTCCTTTTTTATTTTTTACAAATTCTCAATTTTTTTTTTTTTTATTTTTTTCAACAGTTTTTGTTTTGTTTTTAATTTAAATTTCATATTTTCGTTATGCAGGGAAGTATTTTTTAGTGCTATATGGAAAAAACCATAGTTGCAAAACTAAGTACTACTAGATTTTGAATAGATTTCGTCGAAATCTAGTCACAAAGTAGATTTTGTTTGGTATGGGAGATCTAGTCAAAAACGACTAGATTTGGCTCGAAATCTCGTAAGTACTAGATTTCGTTGTAGTGTAAATTGGCTATTAGACATATTTATTTACCGAAATTTAGTTTAAGTTTGAAAAAACCTAGTGATATTAAACGGCGAAAATAAATTGATTATATCCAAGATTAAAATTTATCGGCATTCGAAACTGTACATACATATTATGTATGTATGTAAATATATATTATTTTGTCACAAACAATATTTTTTCATTGAATATTATATCATTAATGTCATTGATGCGTTTTTATCATAAAACTTTTGGTCGAAAAAAGTTGGCAGCACCAGTCAGAATCAATTTTAGATCTTTATCGGTCAGGATTAACAATTAAATTATTTTATTAAAGATCTTAAAATAATAACACTTAATTTACAAATATTTCTGTTACTCAGACGTTTGGCAATGGTCGGTCATTACTGGCAAAATTCAATGCTGGAGCTACACTACCTTTGTGAACTTCGATCTTACCCCCAAAAGTCTCATATTGTTGTTGTATAATACGCTGGGCATTGCGAGCATCATCGTTTGTGAGATATTTGACAAACCTCACTTCGGGCTTATTGCGATTCGGCGAGTTGAGATCTTTTAATTGCTGAGATATAACACCTATATCAGACTGTTTGGTAAGAACATAAATAGCAGTTTTACTTTCTATTCCTACTCTTTTTCTAACTAAACTGCTTATCGCATCGGTAAGCCCATTGTTTTCGGGGGTTTTTATAAAAATAACACGTAATTTATTTTTAATTGGTTTTGAGAGATCAAAATTATTTGAAACATCCGCAAATTCATTTTCCGGTGCAGAATATGTGTAGATATCTTTTTTTAATTCCACATTTTGAGAAGGACCAACAATTTTAACGGGAATTGCTTTCTGCTCAGAATTATAACCGAGTTTTTCTGCTTGAGCTAAAGTATATATTGCTGCTAGTATCTAAAATATATGCAGATATTTTTTTTTTTTAATTAAAATTAAAATTTTTTAAATGACTTAATAACAAAAATCTTACCACAAAAACACGCATGATTTTTTTTTTTTTTTTTTTTTTCTTGTTTTGTTGACAATTATTAAAGTCTTTATTTCTGGTCTGCTTTGTGTTGTTTAGTCAATTTTGATTTAGTTTTGATGGCCATAAAATAACTGCTACTTAGTTTTATACCCATTTGATGCACAATACTGTCAGATATTGATTTATAATTCATAATAATTATGTATTTAAATATATCATCTTGAAACACAGATACAAATGCAGTGGAGTTATTAGAAATAAACTTAAATTCGAGTAGTAAATTATTTAAAGCAAATCATTAATATGCGTTCATTATTTATTATCTGCTTTATTCAATTCAATAATTATCTCTAAATCAAATTTACATTTGCCAAGATATAATGACACACTTTCTATCCAATACATATGTACATGATAATATGACTTAACAGGGTGGAGCAAGTGGATCGCCATAATTTATGTAAAGAATTGCTTTTTTAGATTGGCTTTATAGCACATGGTGATTCTGCGTTTTATCTATAAGCAATTTATTATACACACCAAGAAATATTACTTATAATTAATTAATTTCTGTGGAATTAATCTACATAATATTTTGAGTGTTAAAAAATTGTGAAAAGTCCTCGTTCACATTATAAAACATTTGCTGGAGAATCTTTTTTCAAATCTCTTTTAAAACTGCATTCGTGTCCACACATTTACCATATGTCTCATATAAAGCCCACTCTGGAAAATCATTTCAATACCGTGCAATTTTTTTACATTTAATAGAAATTTGCCTTTAACTTATTGATCATACTTCTGAAATATTCGAATTCTCGGTGGACGGAATCAAAAATTCAGCACAGCCGATTATAGCACTCTTACTTGTTTCAGTTAACAGTAATGACCGCATAACTGTATTTTAAAATCAAATACACAAACCGTTTGCGTACAAATGCAATAACAAATGCTGTGCGTTACTGTTGGACGCACAGTTAAAACAGTGTTTTGAGGGTACAAGAATACAAAGAAATAAACTCCAGACAGTACTAATTGCTTTTCAAACTGTTCAATTCTCTACAATACACTCCTACTATTTGAAAATTATCTCGTGCAGTCTGCGAGAATTTGTGATGTTTCAGCAAAGAATTATATTGCAGTATAATCAAGGAAATTAAAATATACAATATTAAAGTATCCCAAATTCACATTTAAAAAAAAAAGAAAATATCTGTTTATTATTTTCATTCCCTTTTGTTAATTTTTGAGAGTATTTTTACACCCGCTTCTCATTTGACTTTCGCTGCACTTTATACCATAGTTGGGGGTAGTGCACTAAATATTGATTTAAATCAGCATTGCACTATCACTAAATAAAACTGCAAAGAAATTAGTTTGCACTATTTTTTACCAGCTTTAGTGATGATTATTATTTTTTAACTACCACTAAAAAATTTTGAGTGATATTGCAAATTTGTTCACTATCACTAAACGCAGAATTGAATGCAAAAATCTGCACTCAAATCAAATAGTGCAAAATTTGGACATGCAATCAAAAAAGCTGCATACAAATATTGTCTCACTAAAATTTAAAAAATGTGCATGGTTTTTGATTTCTTAGAAAAAGAAAAAGTTACAATAACCTGATGATTGCTTTTTTTTTAATCAAACTATCATCATCACTATCACTCAAGTTTAAAGAGACTGCAAATTTTCAATTCATCACTCAACATCAAGGAAATGATTGCAATATGTTTGCACTATCACTAAGTGGCAGTTGAAACTGCAAAATGAGTGCACTACCCCCATCTATGCTTTATACAAATGCTTCACTTGTGTGACTATAGTAAAGCATTCGTTTTTTCTTCAACACTCTCACACAGTATTTGCTTGTGACAGCGACACTACTGTATAGAGTTTGAAACATTTTTAATGACTCGGATAAATTGTTCAAATGGAATTGTGCAGGTAAGCAGTTAACATGTACTTTTCTGGAACTGAAAAATTGCATATATTTCATACTCGTATAAATTGAAGTTAAAATATATTCACATATTTTTTAAAATACTTTGCTTGTTTTCGAGCTACACTCAAAAGAAAAATTAATCCTTCCGTACCCAAATCAATCCGAAGCAGTATTAAAAGTACAGTCAGTCGGATCTTCTTGAATCAGGTAAAAAAAAGATTGATTCAAGTACGGAGTTTTTATCGCAAAATACTTAACTTATCCATATTCAATAATAAATTCGTACTTGAAATAATGCGAAATTAAGATTGATTAAAGTAAAACTAAGATTAATTCAACCCCGAATTGGTATTTGAAGTAAACCGAAGTGAAATTAGAAGAAGAATTTTAATATGATTGATTTACTTACCCTTTTTTTACCTTAAAGAATTATAAAACACCAGCATGGTTTTTAATTTAAAAACTTAATATGCATATATAACTGAAAAAATAAACTAAATGAGAAGCTAGAATTCTCAATTTAACTTTTTATACATGAAAATAGTGTGTTTTCGTCTTGTTCTGTTCTTTTTAATTTTTATTACTTATTTTAAGAACTTCCGGAATTGTTTTAAGAACGTTTTATTGTTATTCGCACTTGAATTTTTGAGTACGACTCGTTCTTAAAGTAAGTATGAAAAACTTAATTTATCACGAGTATTTTTCTTTCTGTGTAGCGTTTTATTTCCATTTCCCATAATTTTTGTTAAAATAATAAATCCTACACAGATTGAATCCACTTTATTACATTTGAATCAAGCACATTTTGAGATTTATTCAATCTAAGTTTTACCTAAATCAATCTCATTTTCGGATTATATCAAGTACGAATCGGGATTAAATATGGATACTTTAAGTATTTTGCGATTGAAAATCCGTACTTGAATAAATCTTTCTGTACTTGATTCAAGAAACTCCGTACTCACCGTACTATTAATACCGCTTCGGATTGATTTGAGTACGGATGAATTGATTTTTATTTTGAGTGTAGAACCCTCATTTTTATATTTTATGAAATTGATCTTGAGCTGTTTTATGCTTTACCTAGTAGGCAGTTTAAGAAACCCAAACGGAAAAAACTCGATATTATTTCATTGCCTAAAATTTAGAGCAGGGGAGCGATGTGAGCTTGGTCCTAATTGATCCTTCTATGAAAAAAAAATTAACTTATTATCAACTGCAAAAACCCCATCTAAAGAAGTTTCCGTATTTTTTAATATGTGCTTTGTTTGTACGCGAGCAGTGTTTACATAATTTTGAAAAATACTAATGGCCTAAACAGAATGTGCATAAACAAACTTAAGCTAATGTAAAAAATCAACAATAAGCCTCTCAAATGCTTAAAAAAACAATATAAAAATACATTTGATTTCGTACGGAATGAGCGATCAGTTTCGCACTTTGCTTAAGAAAATAACAGTTCCATAAGACTTAACAAAAAGTTTCCTTAAGTTCAATATGGCTTAACACATGTCATTTACATGTATTCGCTCAGTTGCTTAAGCCACTTTATTCACATTCTGATTGGGCCTAAAGTTTTCCATTACGCGGAATCACACATGCAGTCTATTTCTGCTGAAGAAATCCGTAAATTGTTAGAGCACGCGAGATTGCAGACAGCCCCTTGTTGCTGAAGATGCTAAACTAATCTGTAAATTATTAGTGCACGAAAGTAAAATAAATTTTGATACGATTTTTGTGTCGGAATAATCGTACGCTGAATTCCAAAACTAACTTAAACTTCTTTGGTTTTTTGTTCTGTGCTGCGTTTATCCATTTTAAATTTCATAAGTTTTTCAACGTTAATTCTGAAAACAAAAAATATAAAAAGAAAAAATGTATTCACTTATAATATATAATATATTAAATAAAAACGTTACTTATGCGCCACCCTCTGCATCATTCTATTCAATACAATTTGCGTTGTTGTAGCTGTTGTATAAAACAAGTTTAGTATTTCATTTTGATGAATAACTTGAAGATACATTTACAAACGTGATGTATTCATGTTTGTAGAAATAATTTTGTATCTAAATATTTAAATTGCCATTTGATGTCTTGTATCGTCATTAACGAAAATTTATTTTTTTTATTACTTTTTGTCAATTTAATTGTGTAACAAATACTAACTAACAAAGTTGAGAGCCATCGACATTTTAATTATTTGGCTGTTTATTTATTTTTAGTTTTGTTTTTTTTTAGTTTTTTGAAATGACATTTTTAATGCACCTTAATTGATTGACCTTGCTTCAGTTTTGCAGAAATGTATACAAATTTTAATTGTATGTAGAAATAAAAACCAACAATATATAAATTAAATGTCTTCAGATTAGCAATCGGTAGCCGAGAAACAAGTGAACACAAAAAATTCGGGGGCGGCGGGGAACGAAAGTAAAATTCAATAATAGTTTTAAATATTAATTAATAAGGTTTAATTTAAGTTCCTAAAAATATATTAACTTTAATAAAGGCTTGCAATTCAAATTTTCTATGAAAATTTTCCTTAATAAACGTATGTTAAATTTAATAATCGTTTATGAATACGGGAATATATGCATAAATTTAAAATACTTATGCCCCTATTACGATTTAAAACTTAACTCTAGTTCAGTTGAAATTTTGCAGTTTTTGTATTATGGTTTACAATTCCGTTAAAGTGCGGTTAGCCAAAAATTACAACTTATCCATAGTTGCCACGTAAAATGTGTCGAAAATCGTAAAAATTTACGGAAAGATTGTCAAATTAGCTTAACTGCAGTGTTCGAAAATAAACATTAAATTTCGCTCCTTAGTGTTCGGTTTAGTAGATTTGTGGAAAACACAAACACAAATAGTGTTTGTGTAGCAAATCATTAAAAAAAAAAAACGTTTCCCTGTTTGTCAACTTTGAGCACAAAAATAATACTGTTCTAATCCAACTCAACAAAAAGATGAGAGCATTTAATTCCGTTCGGTTTTTTTTTTTAAACCAGAAACTTCATTGTGTTCGGAACAGCTCATTAGTGTTCGCTCCTTTAAGTTGTGCTTTTGGCTGATAAAGCAAGCAAAAAATTTTTACAAAATCAGAATACATATACGAAAAAAAAACAAAAAGCCACAAAAAAATTGTACACAAAAAAAAAACACATACACAATATACACCCAAGCTATTCGTGCTGTGATTGTTGCTAAATTTTTTGTTTGTTCATTTCTTCATCAATGTAAAAAAGTAGCCATTTAGAACATTTGAATATAATGTTTGTCTACAGTACCACTACAATTGCTATGTTTTTTAACGAAGAACAGAACACTATATGTATAATGTTCGGCTCTTTCTTTAAAATAGTTACGAACGGTATTAAGGGTTGTGTTCGTCTACACAAACATTAAAAAAATAGATATCGTTCAGAACGCTAAATAATGTTCTGTTTATTTTAGAACACTGCTCTTATTTACTAATGTTAACTTTTAAAAGGAAGTTAAAGCTATTTATAGATGGAAACTTTGGGCAAATGTGAACTGATGCGAAAATAATTTAATTTGCAGTAAAATTTTTTTGGGGCGAATTTGATCTAAATACCAACATAATTAGATGGTTTATGGACACAAAGATCCTGATTTGGAAAGAAGTTTATATGCGGAATGTGTAAAATTATAGACCGATTCTCGACCATTTACAGAGAATTCGTCCTTAGTACAATTAAAATGCATTTACAAAATTTGATTAAATTATTTACTAAATTGCAAATTGTACTTTGCGCACAAAATTCACAGGCAGGCAACCAGTCAGACGGACGATTGGTTATCGTTAAATCACTTTAAAATCGATCGGTATACTAAGAGATTGGTTCAGACTTCTTTGTATTACACAAATCGTCCAAAAGAAACGTATATAATTGCTTTTTCCTTAATTTTTTCGTATTCTTATATATACTTTTAAAGTTTAAAATAACATTTATCTTAAATGACACACCTGCTTTTTCTTACAATTTTCGAGCAAAAATTAAATGTAGATGGCGAAATTGAGGCAACACGTATACAGTACAGTGCCCATGTTCTGTAACTCTCGTGTCGAGAAACTTTTCGATTGAAATTTGTGAAATGAAACAAAAATGCCATATACTGAAACAACATCTGTTCTTGTCACTAAACTGTGTCTGTAACTTTTTTTGGCGAGTGCTAGCTGGCACGTAAGGAAATGACTCAACAATATACAGAAAAAGTGTGTCTGTAACATTTTTGTGAGAAAAGTTCCCGCTTTGAACTGTCAAATAAACTCACGAATAAAAATGGGGCGAGAAAAAATTTTAACACTAAAAAACAATTAAAAATGCAAAATACAATGAATAATTATAATAATATTTTGTTCTTGGCACATTTTTTTATTGCTTAATTATTTTGCTTTTAATATTTTTATAAAAAATATACGAATAATTTCAAAGCTCGTTTGCAAACAACAAACATTAAAGTCGCACGGTTTTATTTTCGCCGACGTCGTTGAAGTTTTTAATTTTTGTAAATGTTGGTCGCCGCCAACGATATGTGTGATTGGCGTTCTCAACGTCTGCAATTTCACATCTGCTTCGAGTGTAATATTATGACATTTATTACGTAACGACGTAATCTCTTTTGATAGTTTTTGACATGTGTTACAGACACAGTTTTTCTCACTTTTCGAGAAACGATGAAAAATTTTGTTTCACATCTTTTCGATGCGAGATGTTCTCACTAAAGTTAGAATAGATAGATAGATTCTTAAAACAGAAAAGCCAAAATTTCGCAAAAAAAAATATTTATTGCTGCAAAAGTTCCTGTAGGCATCTAAAAATATTTAAATTGCATCAAAACTAAATTATGCAAAAAAATGATCCAAACGGTTAAATATGCAAAAATTTGCACTAACAAATCGATTCATAAAAAGCTCTAGAACGGGTTACACGGTTGTTAAAGTTTGCACAGTAGTGCTTTTTTATTACAATTCAAGGCTAAAAAGTACGCTGGTGCCCCTGTGACTCATTTGGTACTATTTCCAAATTCTTTAAATCTATTGTTATTTGATAGAAAATGCCAAATCGTATTTACTGAATATAAACGTAGTTCAGTGTTTGGTGAAAATGGTCTTGCGAAATAGAAAATGCTAAATTTCGTAGCTTTTTTATGAAATTTAACTGAGCTCTGTCTATTTTGTTGTTGGATTTAACCAAACAGCTATATTTTTGCAAGAGTATTTGCACCCAACACTGAACTCCGCTATTGTGAATAGATTTTTTGCACTTGTTCATTGGACGATTGCATATGCCTCATGCTTAATTAAGTACCAGCGGCAGCATATAAGTTTGCATTTTCTGATGATATTGACAAGCTTCTTAAAGATATAGGAAATCTCTTCCGCAAAAGTTCTAGTAGAATAGACGACTTCATCTTATTTCAAGATTATTTTGGAACGGAAACTCATCATATTTTGAAATATTCTTCAACAAGATGGTTGTCACGTCATTATTATTTAACTTTAAAGGATTTTGACGGAGATTTTACAAGCGCTAAATTAAATTTCATTATATCCGGACTTTCTACTCCAACTTTTAAAATGCCTTTCCTCTTTCTGCAGTACATATTCATAATTGTAAACACAACAAATTTGCCAATTAACGATATTTATATATCCAGAAATAACATTTAATGTATAATACTATATACAATTTTGCGAGGCTTTAAGAAATAAAGTTAACATCGACGACGAAATTTTAAACTGGATAGCAAACTTTACTCCATAATATGTGATTTCAGTAAAAACTAGTATAGTACAGCTTTAATTCAAAATTTTTATAAATGAAAGTGCAAATTGTGATACTATTAATAAAGAGTTTTTAGCTTTGTCGGATATAGATGCTTAAAAAAACTTAAAAAACGAAAATATTTATGTTTTTTGGTCCAAAGTGACCACAATGAAAAATGAATTGGATCAGTTAATTTTTCCAGAGCTTAGTAGAATAACCAAAGGTGTATTTTTTATTCCAGACTCTTTGGCGAATGTGGAAAGAAAATGTAGACTATATGTGCCAACGGCTTCAAGTAAAATCGAAACAAAAGACTTTTTCTTTTATAAAAAAACATTTTAATAAATGATTTAGTACTATTGGGGTCGAAAAAGAACGATTTTAAAAGTTCGTTAGTACCATATTGGTTTTCTCATTTATCATCCCTGACGGATAAATATATTGTTTCCCTGGTAATAACCAATATATTCGTATATAATTTTTAGCTTTGGCTCTATTCGTTCTCTAGATATAGAGAAAATTACAACATCTTTCTACGGGAGGTGTCACGCCCACATCTCCACGCCCATATATTTGTATTGTTACTTGAGCTATGTGTACCAAATTTGGTAAATTTTTTTCTTATCGTTCTTTAGATATAAATTCATCTATTTTGTGCCATGCCCACTTCTCCACTCCCGCCTATATTTTGTCGGATGCTGTCTCTTGATAATCAAGATGATTGTTCTTAATTTAAAAACTTTGGCTTCTGCCGTTCTTCAGATATAAAAATAAAAAACTACAAGCGAGTTTTGGGTAAAATTATTAAGACCAATATGACTGAATTTTAATAGAAAACTTTACCGAAAAATATGTGACATAAATATATAACAACCTATTATACGTAACAACCCATTTTAATAGTACACGAACAGACGGACATCGTTAAATCAAGTTCGCTACTTATAATAATCCAAAAAATATATACTTTGTAGAGTCAAAAGAGCAATATTGTAGAAATTACAATCTTATATACATATACCATTTTCACCTGTGGTGAAGGATATACAAACAAGTAAAAGCCGCCATAATATTGCAAAAATTGTTCCCAAGCTCTATAGTTCACTACTAGTATTCTACTAAGTTTATTTTATGTGAAAGCTTAATAATAAAGTTTATAAAGTTAAATTTTTAAGGTTTTGGCTGATAAATCAGCCATCTGTAGACCGATCTTGCGAACCCTCTTCACAACTCGTTGTGGTGGAGAGTTTAAATACGAACTTATACAAATAGGGTATAGGGTGGTGAAGGATATAAATAATTAAATGTTTCTGGTAAATTTAATGAATTTTTATTTGTTGAGAAAAATTTTGCTTGTTCTTTTAAATGTCCAGAACAATCCAGATTTTTCTTTTGAATATCTAGAAAAAATTAGCATTTTCTTTTGAATGTCATGCTTTTGGCCAATTTCTATCAGGCAAGCCTAAGTGAGCAAGTTGCCTGGGTTCGATCAAGACTCAGACTAATTCTTCTCTTTTTACGTAAATTGTATGGTATTAATTAGTAATTTGTTAACTATTTATATGCAAAGCAGAAAACACATTATTTTTATTATTTTTGCATAAAGGTTTGTACACAGAACAACATTCTCTTACATTTTTTACCAATTAAAGCATTGATCAAAAATAAAATCAGTTTTAATAAAAAATTTAATCAGGGTAATCAAACGTTTAATCAAGTAAACTAAATGTTTAATCAAGTGAATTAAACGTTTAATTGATACTATTAATTTGTTAACTAGTGCAAATTTAACTTATTTCTTAATTAATATTACAAACTTTTTAATTGAAATCAATTTTTATTTTTTCTGAGTAAGGAGGACCAATGAATTTTTAATAATAACCTTTTCACCCAAAAAATAAAGCTACGGTCACACTTATTAAATATTTGATCAAATAAGCGTAACCCCTACTTTTGTTAATAGTTAGTGAGATTTAAAATGGTCTTAATATTACAAAATAAACTAATTATACTACTAGACATAGCAAAAAACAGTTTTTTGTAAGATGTGGTATTTTATTCAAAATAAATATTGATATTAAGCGAAATGATTTCTTAGTTTGGTTGTTGGTCCCGTTTTTTTTCGTCAAATATTTGATAAGTCTGACCGTAGCTTAAGTAATAAAAAACAGCTGCTTGCAATGTAATTTGCTGGTGAATAAAGTTTTTGCTGGGTTCCCAAATAGACATTATAGTAAACGTTGTCTACATACATATATTGCAAAAAACTTGGTCTGACTCTTCGAAATTATACTGTAAAAACCATTTATAGCAGAGGTTAACAATAGGGAAACAAAATTAATTTCCTAAAACTTTATTTCACTTTTACCATATACCAAGCATTTATTTCTGCGCCACAAATTTTGTTTTAAAAATACGGTTTTACTATTTTTGCTTTTCAGTTTTCTTTTTAAAATTTAATAAAACATTAATAAAATATTTATACAAGAGTTTAAGCAAAAGTTCATATTTTCGATTAATATATCAAACAAAAAAACATTTAGCTAAATTGAACTACAGCGTTAGGACAAATTGTTTCTATTTACCTTTGGCCGTCCATTAAAATGGTCTACTTAACTAGTTTAGTCGATAAAAGGACACACCTTTTACGTGACACATTTCCAAACCATAAAAGAAGGTACAACTTCTACCTTTACCTTTACAAACGAGTAGTGCCACCAGTGTCACCATCTTGTAAAACAAAGTATTGTGCCACTAAGGGTAAATGTTTAAACTTCATAAACGTGGAAGACTAATTATATGAAAAGAAAATCCCTTAAAAAATACTTGGCTTTAATGTCACCGCAATATAAATAACAATAGAATCCTTTAATTTACTACCCCATATCGTAAAATAAAAAACTTGGGTGTAACGCAAAGAAATCGAAGGCAATAAGGAAATGTATGAATTTAAATTTATTTTATTAGTATTTTAATTTTTTAAGATAAGCGTGTAGTAAGTCCTATAGTTCGTTTTAATCAATCAAATCAAACCTCAAATAACTTTTGAACTAATTTAACCAAGCGTAGTTAGAATGCTTTTAATCACTAGCATCGATGTGCAACTGCCAAAAATATAAATAGCGCCAAACTAGTACCCACGACAAGGCGCATAAAAAATTTAAAAAAAAAGTTTAAGGTTATAAAGGTTATAAAGCATTGTTTACAAACTAAGCAGTCATTAAACAGAAATCGATGTTCGTATTTTGCAATTTAACCCTTTAGAAGTGGAAACATACAAATTAATAAATTAATGATAATTAAAGAACATGGAAAAAGTTTTGTCAGAAAGTTTTTTATTTTATGCCAGCCAGTCGGACGGACATCATTGGTATACTTAAAGGGTTGGTCTAGGACCAATATTTTATTGTGTTACAAAAAAACAGCACAAACGCATTATACGCTCACCACTATTGTGGTGAGGGTATCAAAATGAAGTATATTTTAGTGTTGTCAATTATCCTGGCCTTATAATCGTTTGCATAATAAAAGAAAATACAAAAATTTCATTCGAATAAGTTAAAAAAAAATAAGAGTTCTGTAAAAGCCGCCATTTTATTTGTTTTTTAAAATGCCTCCTTCAGCCATTACCAATCTCGTTCAAAGCTCGGTATGTCATGCCCATTTTCTGGTTAAATATTCAATACTCCTGCAAAACTCTCTACAAATATTGCTTGGCTGTTCACTTTCAAAAAACTGTTTGAATCGATTTCCTAACAATTTGTTTCCCCTAAGCTAATCCCCAGCGGGAAAACTTAGAAGACCTTCTTACTTCAGGCCCTTTTAAAGGCCTGCTCAAATTTTTTTTATTCAATTACTATTCTTATGTAACTGCTAAAGAATGCCTCATAGAAGGCGTCGCACGGTGCTTTGTCCCATAGACAAAAATCAAAAAAAAATTTTAGTCTCAAAATGTGATAAAAGATATATTGATCGATAGATAACAACACAACTCATAAAAATTTTTTGGAATTGATTTCGTGTGACTCTCCTAGACTCCGCCAGAGGTCGCTAAATTCAGTCAAATTTAAGAAAGAATTAATGAATAAAAAAAAATGAATTGAATTGCTTCAAGAAAATAACTCTCAAAAATTCATTTTTTTAAAAAAAAGTTTAATGTTATTTTTTTTTGTGATCCTTGGTATGTTCAAAATTTGGCAATAATACAGTTTTTATTAAAAATATTAACTTAAGTTAGTTTTTATCGCTCAAAAAAAAATATATTTTTTTCAAAAAAATCCAAAAATTACAAAACTTTTTTTGAACTTTAAAAAAAATTATATAAAATCAGACATTTTTTTATTTCGTTTTTTCTTAGCAAATAGTGTTCTTAAAAGGACCGTAAAAAGATTAGTGCCGGTTTTTGACCGCAACTTAACAAAAAATGCACTTTAAATAGGTCTAATTTCACAAATTTGTTTAAAGTTTTTTTATTATAGAGCTAAAATGTTTAAGTAAAGTTACAAACTATATGAAAAGACATTTAAAAAAGAAATACTGAGAAAGTATTAAAGTCAAATTGTGCACCATACCCCTTAATCAGAGTGCGCTACAATTATGTAATTTTCAGCAGGATAAAGTAATACGTTATATGCACACCTATTTTTGTGGTAGATCAATCCCAATAATTGTTTAAGTTTATAAACAAACAAAAATTGTAAAAAATTACAAATATTTCTTTTTTTTTAAACTTAGGGCCTATTTCACCAACAATATTTATATATCAATTTATGTTTAAAATTTGTTTTTCATGTAAAAAAAAAAAAAAATTATATGAAAAAATTTATTTTAATATTAATTGATATTTAAATAAATTGGTGAAATTGGGCATAAGTATCTATTAATAAATTAGTTTATTATTAAGAAAAATTAATGACATAAATACATTAAAAATACCAAATGTCGATAACTACAAATACGGGCTTTCAACCCTTCATTGTTGGATTAAATTCTTTGAGTGTTTGATACATATTGCTTACCGACTATCCTTTAAGCTTTGGCGAGTCGGTAAAGAAAATAAGGAACAGTTTTTGGATTAGAAAAGAATTCAAAATCACTTCAAAAGAAAAACAGGCCTAATAATAGACCAAGTAAAGCATGGATTCGGTAACACTAATGACGGAAATACTGCTCGAAGATTTTTTTCGAACTGTGCCGTAGCTGCGGAAATAACAGGCATTGATGAGTGGCTTATTGAAAACTTTGGCATAATATTAAGAGTGTTATCTTGTGGATCGCCAATTAACGTTAACAGATTTAAGGACTTGTTAACAATCACCAGGAATATGTATTTAATACATTATGGGTGGTATTATATGCCAAGCACTGTCCATAAAATTTTAGTTCACGGATGTGATGTTATTAAGTACTTTAATTTACCAATAGGTATGCAAATAAATGTATTTTTAAAAATTTTTTATTATAAATTTATTCATATGGAATTTTTTTTATCCCAAGATGTTTGTCAGAAGAAGCACTAGAAGCCAACCATAAAAACTTACGAAGAGTGCGGTTATCTCATACAAGAAAAACTTCACGAGAAGATACAAATAAAATATCGCATTTTTTCACATTTATTTAACCTACATAAGCATATTATTTGAGTATTATTTGGTTTTATTTATTTTTATTAAAAGAAAAATCCACCACTTATTGACGATAAAAGGTTTATAAATAAAGCCAAATAATGGCACTAATATATGTTTTCATATTTTACAATTTAGTGCTTTACGGGAAAACGCATACAATTTTTATTTTCATTTTAATTTTTTTTTTCTTATTACATCTTCAAGATTAAATTTAGTCCAATCCAAAATAATTTTATTGCAATCAAAATCAGCTCATCAAATTGTATTGGAATCTTTTTATTTTAGAACGTAGCTCCCATACAAATCATTCTCCCGAAAAAGCTTTTAATGCCAGCTTCCTTAAAAATATAAGTATTTACATACAAATTGGCGACAGTGATTTTTACGATAGCTACTAAGTCATGACAAAATGTTGTACAGATAGGTCTAAAATAAACTATAGGTTCCATATAAACCCTCATCCAAAAAACTCATATACGGAGCTTAAGATATCTAAACAATATTCGGGAGAAAGAACTTTTAAACGAATCTTAACCTCATAACATAATTTTGTTCTGGCGGGTCCATGATTGCCCATGGGTCCCAAATAGATTACACTCTAGGAAATTTGTTTTTAAATACTATACTATAGGGTATCACATGGTCGGGTTTGACTGATTATACTTTCTTACTTGTTATTTTTGCAAGAGCATTTGAAGCGTTTTTAACTCATTTTTCATTTAATGATGTTTTTGTATTTTTCACATTAATAATCCGATTCTACCAAAATTCGGCACACATATATCTCTAACAAATATCAATTTCCATACCAAATTTTATTACGATTGGATAATTTTTGTAGGTACTATAGCATTTTTAAGAAAAAGGATATATGGCAGGACCTTGAGTCCTTGTTCAGATTTAAGTGAAAATTTGCACACACGTTGCTAGTTGTGTGTGTATTAGCATGCCCATTTTTTTGTAGTTTTGTGGGCATTATTGAAGCAAAAATTACATTTTTCCATTTCAGGACACATGGGAGGTAGGCGTGTCCTTGGACCGATTTGTCCAAAAATTCATATTTTTCTTAACTAAGCTATTTTATGCTAGTGTACCAAATTTCAAAAATTTCTGACAACTCCTTCTATTTATGTCCCTTTGTTATATGGGGACAAAGCACTGTGCGTCGGCTCTTTGGTATAAAAGATAAGATACACATTCCACATTTTTTGTTTTGTGGTTTTTCACAAGCAAAAGCAAAAGAATTCAGATCCCTTTACAAAAACAAAGTTACATACATAATAAAATATCAAATGAAAACAATAATGTAAATCATTTTGGTTGAAGTTGAAAAGAGAAAGAGTAATATTTTTTGTTTTTTCGCCAAAGCAAAAGCGAACGAATTCAGATCCCGTTATAAAAACAAAGTAACATACATAATTTAATACCAAATAAAAACAATAATCACCCCTATTCTGCGTTTCGATTCGAATCGAAATTTTCTCCGTCTGGCAATTTTGGTATTCTGCGTTTCGATTTCGCTCAGTTTCTTTCGATTGTATGTATTCTGCATTACGATCGGAGCTCCGTTTCTCTCAGTTGTTTTTTTGTTAACGGAGGTTTTTTCTATTTTTGTATTTTTAAGTAAAAAAGTGAAAAAATGTAAGCACAAAATTCAAAAATTCAAAAACGATTTAAATACAAATTATTATATAATTTTTTTGTTTTAAATTGTTATTTTTTGTACTGGAATATGAGTGTTTTGTTATGTATGTATGCAGGTCAAAAACAACAACACCGGAGCAATACGAGTAGAGTTTTTTTTCCCGGACTTTTTCGATTCCCGGGAAAGCGGGAAAATTTTTAAAATTTCCCGGGATCCCGCTCCATATAAATAATACAAAGTAAATTTTGTTATTAATTAATGAAAAAAACTTTATAATTGAAGATTGAAAAAGGAACTTGAATTATTATTACCTCACGCCTTTATTCCCTATTATTATGCTTTTATTCAGTATTATTATGCTCTGGATACAAGATAAAAAGATAACATAAACATAACAATTTAATTCATAAAGCAATAATAAAAACAAAATAAAAATTAAGATATGAAATCAAAAAGTTAATTAATAAAATAGATAAAATATTTTAAAGAAATAGATAACATTTTTAATGGCTTAGGAAATAACTTTCTGACACATTCAAAGCGCTTTGTAAGTCGTCAAAAAGTATATTCCTGATTTTATTTAATTGAAATTGAAAATTTGTGTTTATCACCTAATAAACATATCGCTCCTTCATTGCATCATAGTCATATCTCAAAATTTGAAGTAACTTTAGCAAAGTTTTCCTTCATACCTTCTCGTATTATATCTCAAACTGAACCGGAGTTATAGCAAAATATATCTTTAAATCGGTACATTTTTAAAACTTTAGTCGCATTTTGCCAAGATCGTTTGTTTTTGTAGATATGACTATGTTGCTATAAAGGAGCGGCGATATGTTTAGGTATCTCCTATTTTTAAGACTTGTTCATGGACAATGAAACTTTACTGCCTGCATCTTATTTTGAATTAATGTACTTTATTAACTCTTCACTTCACTAAATGTAATAATTATCAACTGTTGCACTGCCCATTCTGCTTTTAGTAGATTTATTGCATCAAGAGACATTGATTTAAATACATGTACATTAGCGTGGCCGTTAGTTGTATGGAGAACTTTTTTTTTTTGATTTCTTATACTCTCCCCCTCCAAATCGGTTCAGTTTTGTGTAAAAAAAAATACAAAAAAATTTCGTAGCGATAAGTTGTGTTTTAGGGAGGGCGTCCGCCCCTCAAAGTTTGCCATCAAGCCATTTATTCAAATGTAATTTGTTTGCGTATGACTATCTTCTAAAAACAACATTTTACAAGAATATGATATATGGCAATATTTTAGCTCTTCTAGTCAACAACATAAGCCTCCAAGAAAGTTTTTTGCTAAGACTAATATCTTAGAAAATAATTAAGAAAATAACAACAAAATACCAAACATTTTATATACGTTTTATATATATAAAAGGGGGATTTAATGTCAAGTGACCCAATTTTGAAATCGATGTCTTCCGATTTGGATGAAATTTACACCAAGGTTAGTCCTATTAGATAGTAGTTTACACACAAATTTTCAACAAGATCGGTCAAAATGTTTCAGAGGTAGAGGTGGTCAAAGTTGGCCATACGGGTGTTCTTTCTCATCCATGTAATTTATTACCTATTGGTGTTAGCAAAATTTGTCCCAAGTAGCTTAGATAGCTATTTAATCAATCTTTTTTAAAAATATTTTTTTGTTTTTTTTTAAAAATTTTTTAATATTTTTTTTTAAATTTAAAACTTTTTTTTTAGCCAAGTGTTAAATTAAAAAAAAAAAAATTAAAAAAGTTTTTTAAAAAAACAAAAACAATTTTTTTAAAAAGTTTGATCAAAAAGCTATCTAAGCTACTTGGGACAAATTTTGCCTTCACCAATAGGTAATAAGTTACATGGATGAGAAAGAACACCTGTATGGCCAAAATGTCAAACTTTGACCCCCTCTAACTCAGAAACTTTTTGACCGATCTTGTTGAAAATTTGTGTCTAAGCTACTATCTAACAGTACTAAAATTGGTGTTAATTTCATTTAAATCGAAAGACATCTATTTCAAAATTGGGTCACTTGACATTAAATCCCCCTTCTATATATATAAAACGTATATAAAATGTTTGGTATTTTGTTTTTATTTTCTTAATTATTTTCTAAAATATTGATTTTAGCAAAAAACTTTCTTAGAGGCTTATGTTGTTGACTAGAAGGGCTAAAATATTGCCATATATCATATTCTTGTAAAATGTTGTTTTTAGAAGATAGTCATACGCAAACAAATTACATTTGAATAAATGGCTTGATGGCAAACTTTGAGGGACGGACGCCCCCCCCTAAAACACAACTTATCGCTACGAAATTTTTTTGTATTTTTTTTTACATAAAACTGAACCGATTTAGGGGGGGAGAATATAAGAAATCAAAATAAAAAAAATAACGGCCACCCTAATGTACATACTCACTTCTTGTAATTGATCTAATCCACAACCCATCCACAGATGCTAATTTTTAGAGAATAGAAAACTAAATTTCAAAGTATAAATAGCTATTTTCTGAAATTATGAGGAATTTTTTATTTCCCGGGATTCCGCAAGAAAAATCCCGGGAAAACGGGAAATAAAATAATTGAAATTCCCGGGAATTCCCGGGAAGGGAAATCCCGGGAAAAAACCCTAAATACGAGCAACAATAATGCAGCTGCAATAGACTCCATTTGTCCTTAAATTTTAAAATAAAATGCAACTCACTAAATTATTTCTTTACAAACAGTTTTTATTAACATTTTGTCTTTACATATTTAACCACAACACTTTTATTTTCTACTTTATTTAGTTAATTTCGGCTTCACTAGATTATACACACTTATATATTTATGCAAAACTTATTTTTACCTTTACCTTTTTCTTTTTTTATTTTATTTCAATATTTTTCTTGTTTTATTAAATTTGACATTTGTTTATGAAAATGATAACAGACTTGCTTATTATGCTGTTTCATTTCCACATTCCACATTGATACAATTGATTTTGTAAACATTGTTATCTTCTTCTTATTCTTTCGATTCCGTTTTTCTGCAGAATACCAAGGCGAATTCAACTACAGGTGGTGTCGGAACTACAACAATCCAAAAACAACAGAAACAACATACGGTTTTTTGCATTGCATTGTTAGTGCCATTAGCTCGAAATGTCAACCAATATTAGCAAAACACTAACAAATCAAAACAAATAAGCCCGAACTGTCAAAATCAGATGCCGTTTCGACACCACCTCTAGTTAATTCGCCTTGCAGAATACCAATTTTCGATCGAAACGGAACTGAATGCGGAGACGTAATCGAAATGCAGAATAGGGGTGAATGTAAATCATTTTAGTTGAGTGTTGTTCATTAAAGAAGATAGGTATTTGTGTTAAGAAGTGAAAAGTTCTAAAAAGTGAATTTTATATTTTTAAGTTTCAAAGAGTCAAGTGTTTTTTTTTAATATTTTTTTATTTAATTTTATATTTTTTGTGTATAGTAATCATAGTTTGTGTAATTCTGTAAATAAATATATTTAGTATACATAAACTGAACTAAAATTATAAAACACTAAACTTTTATTCTTTTTTGAAAATTATGGGAAGGCATATAATCAGGGATTAATCTGCAGGTCTTCTTAAATGCCTGCAGCTGAAGGCCTTTTGATATACCTTTATTAAAAACCCTTAAATATGGCCTTTATTCTAAGGCCTTTTGACAGGCCTTCTTTGGAAAGCCTTCTAAGAGCCATTTATTTGAATGCCTTTAAGAAGCTCTGGCGAAAGAAAGGAAAGCGGAAGGCCTTCCCCGCAATGACAATGTGTGTAAAAAAGATATGAGTATGGAATGGAGCGAGCAGGCCTTGTACATCCAAAAGAAGGGGTACTCCTTCTTTTTCCCGCTGAGCCGCTTGGATATTTAATATTGGCGATATATATCGATTATTTTTTTCAATTATCAATATTTTGATATATCGATAGTTTTTGCCCATTTCTACTCCTAACGCCTAAAACTAGTTGCAGAAAACCCACCTTCAAGGGTTAATCCGTTTTACGTATCAACAGCAACAGTTTCGTAAATTAAACTGACTTCTTTTTTTAACCTTCAATAAAATGGCTGCTTTTTACTTGATTTGATTTTAATTTAAATTTTTTCTTGTTTTTTTTTTTTTTTCTTTCTAACGTGTGTATTTGTGCGTTCGTGTGGGAAATGGGAACATGAATGGGTGTTTTTAGTCTGGTTTTTTTTGTCGTACTTTTTCTTGTTTTATTAACTGTTTGTTGCATGATACGAAGAAGTTAGAACTATTTTATGTTTGATAATATCTAATTAAAGTACAAGGCAATTTGTTGCCTCTTTTTCGTTTCTAGTTTATTCCACTTTGATTTTAAAAAAGAAAAAAAAAATCTGGAAAGAAAATTTTGGTTTATTGCTGTGAACTCTTGCATGTGAGTTACTAGATTGGATTACAAATATTGAAAAAAAAATCTAAAGTGAAATAACTGAGAAAAGGTTAAAAAGTTAAACTCGACACGTTCTAAACATGAACAGCTGAATGCAAGTGTTCGAATGCATGTTTGGTGCACATTAAATGTTACTTTAATAGATTTTATTTTATTGTTAAAAAAAATTTAACAGATTTTAACACATTGTAAGACTAAATATGTGTTTTTCAAACCACAATGTTGGGGTTTGCGTTGCAATATTTAAGGCAATTTTTTCATTTGATAAAAAGAAATTTAATATTTAATCAGGCTTATAACATGATGGGCTAGCAAAATTAAAATATTTAGACGCCCACAATAAGTATAAAACTTAAAAAATTCTGACCTTGAATACTACAAAATTATTCACACTTTCTTTTGCGGTCGCCACAATTCCTAAAACTTACATTTTCATTTTTCGATTACGCGTTTTCATCCCAACAACGACGTTTGTACGTTATTACCGGGGCCCGGACTTTTATGCAGTTAAAATCGCGTTTTATGCGCATAAAAAATGCACTAAAAATAGAAATATATGCGCTTAAAATTTAAAAACTATTCGGTTATGCAGTTAAAATTATCTTAAATTTGTTTATTAGTAATAAAAAAAACATAAAAATAACAAGAAAAAACAAAAATAGCATGAAGAACGTTAAATTTCAGTCTCGTAAACGTAAGAAAGGCACAATAACCACAAAAGTAGAAATTAAAATAAAGTAAAACACAAATATATAAAGAAACACTTGTAAGTGCCGGCTCACACAGGTCAAGTTTGACTCGTCAAGTCTTTAGCTTTTATGAGAGAAGGGAAAAGAGAAAGCCATGGCACTTAAGGCCCAATTATAAAATGCATAAGCTGGCTTGAGCAACTGTGCGAATACATGTTAATCATAAGTGTCAAACCATATTGAATTTAAGAAAGTTTTTGTTAAATTTTTTTAAGCTGTCATTTGCTTAAGCAAAGTGCGAAATTGATCGCGATTACATACGCATCAAATTTTTATTGATTTTGTTTTTTGAAATGCCTTTAGAGATATATTTGACCCTACATTTTTTCAAAATAAAAGTGTACTGCCTGTTTTTCAAAACAAAATAAAACGGAAGTGATAGGTGCATGATTAAATGCTGATAGTTCCTCTGTGATATATTCGTTTTCACTACGCTGTTTTCGAAAACAATTTAAATAAAATATGCAAGCAGCTAAGGACTTAAAACAATAAATTTAAATCCTTAATTATTGTTTAAACTTTATCAAGCTTGCTACGAATTTGTTAACTTAAGTTACCGTCCACAAAATACATCTTATTTATAGAAATATCAATTAACTTAAATTCACCATTGTTGAATCCTTTTACCACAGCTTTGAATTGGCAAAAGTTTTCAGCATAATACATAATTCTTTTCAACCACGTCCCCCATCTGGTTGTTATAGGCTGTAGAGGATGACATTAATCCGCATAAATCTTTTTATATGCGGCAACACGCGAAGGTGCTTTACAAAATATTTTTCCCATTAGAAATCAATAAATAAATATCATCGAAGTTGTCTTTCATCTCTTCTGCGGAAGGGTGCATGACAAAATAAAGCAATTAAGACAAGTTTTTTCAAAATATGCAACAAAAAAATGCAATATCAGCAATATATGCAAAAGTATGCATTCCAAGCAAAATATGTAAAAATATGCACTAACAAATCGATGCCATTTTACTGCAAATTTCTTGATTCGCAAAGATATTTTGTATATGATAATCTCCGACTGACGAGAACAAATATGCATTTGCATAAAAATCCGGGCCTTGGTTATAACGAATGTATATTATTGTTGTAATTACAGCAATAGCGTTCTTCAAATATAAGTGTTATGTTATGTTTAATCAATAAAATCCATTAAGTTAATTAGTGTACCCTAAAATATAAAAACAAGCCTAGCTAAATATTGCCAATATAAAATTGTTGTTGATAAATATGTACGGCGCTAAAGTTTATTAATCTTTCGATTAAAATTTTTTTTTTTGCTATTTTATACAAATAAAATATTTCATGATATCGCTTAAAGTTACGATTTGAGCAAATGGGCAAACTTACGAGACTGAACATGAACACTTTTTTTAATTTTTTTGTAATTTTTAAAAAATAATGTCAGTTTGTAAGAAACGTCAATATAAAAAAATTTAAAAAAAAAATCTATATATATAAAAGAGTTGCGTGAGTGACTGACTTATTCATCATCGCCCAGCCCAAACCGCTAACCCTAGAAACTTGAAATTTGGACTAGCGATTGGTCACTCCCAAGATTTTTCGAATTTCGAATGTTTAGGAGGTTAAAAATGGTAAAAACGGGAAAACGGTAACCTTAACTCAAAGAGATGCAAAATAAATGTAATACTTATCGTTGTTCTTTAGAAAAATAAGCGGACAGGTGTCAGTTACTTTTTTAAAATTCGGCTCTTTTTGGGAATAACCGTGTAAAATCTGAATTTTAGTACTTTTATGCCACCCCATCTATCTTTTTAACCAATCAACATAGAAACAAAGTTAATACCACGTTCGAAACCTTTCAAAAAAACACGTATACGAATTTGGTACATTTTCGAATTCGAACACTTAAGGGGTGAAAATCGTAACAATTTAAGGTACTTTTTTTACAAAACATTTTCCTCCATTCATTGACATATTCGTTTTAAATTATGGACTGCCACTACAATACTGAAGTTTTTGATACTTAAATGGGGGAAAAATATAGTACCCAAAAAAGGAAATACGGGAAATTTGATATTTTTGTTTAGCTTTTTGGTTCTACTAAAGTAGCGGGCTAAATGGTAGAATTAAAGCAAGTTTAAACCTAGAAAAATAAACTTTGGCATACAAATATGTCCACGAAGAAAAAGGAGACGCTAAAGAAGTAGCAGGCATATTCTAGTAAAAAATATAAAAAAAAAAGTTGAACTTTGTGATTTAAAAGTGAAATTTTTTTTTTACAATGCAAAAAGAAAACCAAAAAACTAATTTGCTCAAATTACTGCAAGAATTTATATTGTTTGTGATTTATAAACACTTGGATTATTCATTGAAAACAAGGGTAGGCATCAAAAAAATCTGTTTGTACAAATGCACAATTGAACAGCGCAAGTTTACGAGTCAAAATTGTTGGGCAAATTTACGAAGTTTTGGTAATAAAAATGCTCATATAATTTTTGACAGTTCATTTGCGAATACGTTAAAATGCACAGAATGCGAGACTGTTGGCCCTCAAGAATATCTAACATCCGACATCTTTGTTTTACGTTAAGTGCTATACATCGACACCATTTGGTCCATAATATCTACCCGCCTTTTGTTTTATTGTGATACTCATTTATTTCTTCCTTTTCGTAAAAAGCTAGCTCCCCTCGAGTATGGTGCATTGACGACAAAAACTAAACACTTTCTTTATTCTTCGTTACAAAAGACAAAAGAGTTCGGTCTAACTGTCACACAACCTGTGTTCTTTAATCTACTACAAAAAACGACTCTGGCGTATACGCCAACGCCAACCGTAATCAGGCTGATTATCCGTTGGTTCCGTGGGTGCTCTTTCGGAATATACGCTTTATTTTGACGAAGAGTGCGGACATGACTTAATGCTCTCATTTGACGCCGATTGGGCAAAAGTGACGAACAAAATTATCAATTGTTATATTTGATTCGAAATCGGATCGCAAAACACTCAAAATATATAATACTGTAAACGGCCAATGTGCAACACAGCTAAATATTTGCTCTATGCTGCACAAAATGGTTATTTCATAAGTTTTATTTTATGCAATGATATATTATATATATATAAAATAAAATACATTACTGAAATTTAGCTCATAGAATAAATTCGAAAAAATAAAAAATGTTGAATATAACATAAAAGTAACCTACGAAAGGAAATAATTCCCAGTTTATATTTGTTAACAAGTGTTAAGTTAAATACATTCAATTTATAAAGTATCACTATCCAGTGTGACACAAAGAATGCTGACGAAGGCCGTAGCGGGCCAGAAAATGCATTACATTCTGCTGGTGTCTAATATTTGTAAATTTTTCTGCACATACAATATACTTCATTGCTACCCAAAGGATAGCTAAGGTAAAATATAACAAGAAAATACAATATAATAGTCTGGTAGTGTATAAAAGTCATTCCTAAAAATTTAAGGAATAGAACTATTACAAAAAAGCTTTATAAAATACATTACTGAAATTTAGCTCATAGAATAAATTCGAAAAAATAAAAAATGTTGAATATAATAAATTTATTAAGGCTCCCTATTACGGTTCACAACTCAACTCAGTTACGTTGTAATTTTTTAATTTTGTATTATGATTTACAATTTTGCTATTTGCAGCGAACAAAAACATCAAACAAATAACAACTCAACACAACCAGTTGTTTTATTTACAACTCAACTCAGTTTAGTTGTGAACCGTAATAGGGGCCTTATTCTAAATAAAATAAAAAACAAAAACTACTGCTGTCTTAACTTCTTCTATACAAAAGGCTTTAACTTTTATACATGTACCCAGGTACCCTTATCAGGAGTCTACGTGTGAAAATGTTTTCATTACGGTAAGGGTTAAATACTTTGTAGTTAAATTGTAACTAGTGATATCTTATCTTTTTGGAAGGTAGCGTGTAAGAAGTTTAGTTAAATATGAAAAGTTCATTTGGGCAGATCCCTTAAAAAATTCATTGGTTCTTTCAGTAGAATTGTAAGAAGTATTTTGGTTTTTTTTGTTGATTACTGTCTACTAAATACTTGATGGATTTCAATAGCATATACAATCAAATGTTTTTTGATTTTGTTTTTTATATGCATTTGATAGGCTTTTTGTTATTTTTTGGCAGAAGCTTAAGGAATCTAATGGTGCGATAAAAAGACAAAGTTATATAAATACCGTTCTTTAGATATAAATAAATCAATTTTGTGCCATGCCCACTTCTTCACTCCCGCCCACAAATTTGGCAGATGTTGCCTCTTGATACCACATTTACTTGTACCTAATTGAGACACTTTAGCTCTAGCCATTCTCCAGATATACAAAAATCTTAAATGTCTTTGTATGAGAAGTACCACGCCCACTTCAACAGTCTCGATCATATATTTAGGGAGGTTGTGTAATAATAACTCACCTATGTGTACCAAATTTTAAAAGCTTTTTCTTACCGTTTTAAAGATATAAGAAAACTATTTTTGTGCCACGCCCCCTTCTCCAATCCGGCCCACATTTTGTGGGATGTTGTGCATTAATAACCGATATGTTTGTACCCAATATGGAAACTTAGGCTCTTTCTGTTCTCCATATGTACAGAAATTTATAATGCCTTTGTAGGTAAGTGCCACGCCTACTTCGCCAATTACGCCCATTTTTAGAGATCTGGCTAAATTTTAAGGAAACCCCATTTCAACAGACAGACGCGCAACGTTAAAACAACTTCGCTACTGATACTTTAAAGGGTCTAAGATCAATATTGTAGAGTTTACAAACGGAATAACAAACTAATATATACCCTTTTACGTTCGGTGAAGGGTATAAAAACATTTCGTGTATGGCAGGCTTTAATAAACATCAATTAATGGATTGTGGTTATAACCACAAATAAATACTTCGTCACAAAAAAAAAAAAAAACACATGTTCTTAATAAAAATCTTTTCTAAGTTTAAACATCAGGAAAAAACTCATCAATCACAATTTAAGAAATAAAATCATTCCATAAATAAATAAGAGCATAATGTTATAATTTAATTAATTGATTTTTAAACTTTTATATTGCTCGATTAATCGCATAAAGGTTTTAAGTGATTCGAATAACCCGAATAATTAAAATACATAACTCAAATAATTTTAGCCAGTGGGAAAAACGTACATGTCTATTTGATTGAATGCTTATTATATTACTTCATATACAGAATAGAAAATCATAAAACGAAAATGTAAATAAAAAATAAAACAACACATTATTTATACTATTCTTTTTGATTTAATAAAAAAATCAAACTAAAAACCAGCTACAAAAATACAGTTCAATGCACAACCAAATTAATATAAGAACTATAAAACAAAGTAAATACTACAGACTTTAAAATGGAAGTAGTGATGCCAGGAGAAATTTTAAAAAAACCCTACGGGTCTAAAAAAAATCCATTTTTTCCCTACAACCAAAAAAATGTTCCTAACACTTTTCCCTACGTTAAGAATTTATTGTTTTGAACAACAGGCAAACAAATACATATTTTGTTAATATTATAATTAAAGTATTTATTAACATTTTAAATAAAAGCACGTTTGACAAAGGAACAATTTAATTGTGCTCTTAGAAAATTGGAGCTCGTTTTTGCAACTTTATAATTTGCGCTAATATTGTTAGTGTCTTCTTTGATATTCATCGTTTTCTTTATGTTTTCTTGTATCCTTAGACTTTCAATTGTAAATCTCTTCTTGTCCCCCCTTACTTTATCTAGTATTCGCACCCCCTCAAAATCAATTTTATGTTGTGTATTTAAGATGTGTGTTGATAATGCTGTCGTTTCTTTTTTCCTTTGTATATCCATCATATGTTCTCCCATTCTAGTTTCAAGGGATCGTTTTGTTGTTCCAATGTATATGAGTTCGCAACTTTGTTCGTTATTCCCTTTACATTGTTTGTCTATTGGAGTTTTTATTGCAGAGAATATAGTGCTGAGTGTTTTATTGGGTTTATAAGCAAAGCTTATATTATTTGTTTCTATTGACGTTCGTATGTTTTTATTATCAGTGAGGCCAGGGATGTATTTTACACTGTAAAAATATTTTTGTTCTTTTTCTATATTAGTGGGGTTATTATCATTTTTGTTCTTTATTTGCGTAATTGTGTCTTCTATTAGTGTTGATATAAGTTTATTTGGGAAACTATTGCTTTTAAGGATATTGAAAATTATATTTTTGTTTTTAGTGTGAAAAAGTTCATCGCTTATGTGTAAAATCCTGGAGATGAAATTTTTAGCAGTGTTAATTATTTGATTTTTCGGTTGGGTTGCGTGGAAATTCATTATCCTTCCTGATGAGTCAAAAATTATGGAATTTTTCTTTCTAATTAGTTTGGTGTTTAGTTTTTAAATTTTAAAAGGATAGGGGAAATTTAAGAGGTCACATACGATAAAATAATCAGGTATGTGATGAAAAACGATCGTTTTCAAAATGATCGTTTTAAGCAGGTGTGATGAATTTCGACCGATTTTTAAATCCATTTCTGAAGTAAAGTCTTAATTTTTTGTTCAAAATACAGTTCAATTAACATATATAATAAAGAAGTTAAAAGAATATATACAAGAAAACAGAGGAAATTTATTGGAAATCAAATTTTAAAGATACTGAAAACGACATTATTGTTTTCAAATCGTATAATTTGTATTGCCAAATCTAAATCTGTAAAACACTAAAATGACACCATAAACACTTATACTCACCACATTTGTTAATTGTTATTTCGAAAAGAACTACGAAAATCTTTGTTTAATAGTTAAATCGCTTTCGAAATATGATTCTCATGATTCATTTAAATTCCTTCATTCAACCCTAAACAAACATACATAACCCAATATAAACAAATAAGCAAAATATTGGTGGTAAATTGACTTTTCAATATCTAAAGATACATTGCAACTGTCTACTGTCAAGAGGCGCCTGGTCACATTATTTGACGTTTTAAAATAATAAAGAAACTGTAAGTAGTATTGATATTTTATTAAATTTGCCACCTACCATAATAATATCTATCTAAAAGAATATATATCATGATACAAATACACAAGGTAGTTCTACTCTCTCTTTTTATCGCCATATTAACGTTCTGAAGTTTATTGGAATTATAAGAATTTGTGCTACCATATTTCATTTATTAATCCCAGTTTTGAATAAATAGCGTTTTTAAAGTCCGATTTGGCAGGAAATCTTCAAAAAAAGTTGGCAACAGTGGAAATACATATTGTTATGTTGTAAAGTTAATTTTAATAAAAAAACTTCTTTTTTCCATATATAAGATTTTTTTTTCCAAAATAAGATTTTTTTTGGTGAAATGAAGATTTTTTGCTGAAAATTTCTGGCAGCCCTGGCTGTAAGTAAGAGCAACAGCATAATGGGGCAGCTTAACCCATTTTGAGCCGCTGTTCGACTAGTCGAACAGCAAAATTGTTCTTTTTCACCTCCATTTTTTATGTGTTTAAGTGTTTCCGACACACATAAAAGTAATACCATATTAAATGAAATTTAGTTGTCTTTCAGAAAAAATATATAGAAATTATCCCCCACCCTCTGCTCCGCTCCAGGGGGGGTTGAAAAATATCTTGCTTATAGACACTTTTTGTTTGGATAAAATGGAAAATATATATAAATTTTAATTTTTAAAAAGTACTTTATTATTGTTCGCAAAGGTCCAAAATAGTCGATCATTAAGCTTTTCCCGAGTTTTAGAATCTCCAGGTATATTTAGAGACCCGTCAAGTTCGATGTTCGACTAGTCGAACAGTGGCCGTAGGCCACAATTTTATTATTGTATTTTGCCGTTGAGTATTTTATGCAAAAAAAAAAAAAATTCTTTGAATTTCGAATTTTTGAAAATGAATGAAATTTGTTTGTTACGCGCATCAAAGCTTGCCATGGAATTTTTTTGTTGCGTGCTGTTGTTTTTGTATTTTGAGTACACACTGAATTCATAAACCGTTATATTTCATCTTACTTCTGTATAGTTAGTTGGTAAAACATTATTTACACAAAAAGTAATTACTCATAGTTACCCACTTACATCAACCACACGGAGACAACGACAACGAGAAGGCCAGCCTGGTGAAATCATTGTGCAGCAGCCCAATATAATCCGAAACTATAACAGTTTCATGGGCGGTGTCGATCTTCATGATAATGCAGTTTCCAATTACCGTGTTTCGATTCAGTCAAAGAAGTGGTGGTGGCCACTTTGGTTGTCCGTTCTAGAGTCATCTGTTGTGTAAATAAGAAGCTTGTTCGTAAATATAATTCACAGCTGACATTTCGGGTCGACCTGGCCACAAACTTGTTACTAACGCCTGACGAGAACAACGACGAAGATATTGGGAAGGATGACATTACTAAAGATAAATCATTTAAGATTCGCCCGCACCCTTGTGTGTCAGGTCATCACCAAATGATAACACAACCTGAAAAACATGCCAGGCGTTGCAATTTTTGTCATAAGCCTACACAGAGAATGTGCTCTTAGTGTCAAGTCCATTTGCACGAAAATAAATGTTTTGCTGCTTACCATAAATGGGAGCAAGAGTAATTAAAATTACGGAAAATTTAATGACAATATATATAATAAATATTTAAAAAAAAAAACATTGCAATCGTGTTTTTGTTCCACATATGATTTTTTTTGCCGATACCTGAAAATTATTTTTGTATGGTAGTATATATTTTTTTTTGTCGCCTACGGCCGTTGTTCGACTAGTCGAACAGTCGTTTCTGGGGAAACGGTTGGAGATACAAAATTTCTGATAACGGTTTTGTATGGTAATTGGGGCCTAATTAGACCAAAAAAGTACTTTTTAGTTTACGATTCGAACATTTTTGCACTCCGGCTCAAAATGGGTTAAGAAGATGTTTGTAATGTTGTACGCAGCAACCGTGGAATCATTACTGCCGTTTAGAATTAAAGAGCCACAAAGCGGACCGAGAACAATTTAATTCTATCGCTTATGTGTTTAATGATATCAATACACCAAATTCAATGGTAGCGAAGATCAATAATTTAAAACTTCATCTGTTGGTGTTAGTGTGTAACAGATTTAAATCTGTATAGTTTCAGAATTCAGTATTATTAATTACATCGAATCGGCTATAAACGTAACGTGGGATGCGGGCACAAATTGCCCTGGAAAACATTTTGCAATGCCTACGTTTGTTTACCATTTAATGAGGTGCCTGGTACAAATTGGAGTAAACGAATTTCCTTTTGTGTGGAACAACATAACCGGCGATCATTTGACGAATGAGCAACATATACAATGGGCTCTTCATTTTTACTTTTAAATTCTAAAAATTTTTTAGGTACTTTATATCGAGTGTGAGAAATTTGGTTTTTGGATTTTTTTTTGAATTCCTTAATGATTTTGTTTAATTAACTCTTGTTAATCTTAAGAGGAACCCATGCGCCAGCTTTTTAAAAAGTTAGTGCAACGAAGGAAAAGGTGTTCTTTTGGAGCCACGGAGACTCAAGGTTGCTAAAATTGAAGAAGGAATAAGAATTTGTTTTTCTTTGGGTGGAAGATAAAAATTGATTTTGATATTGATGAATTTCATGTAAAAATCGAGATGCATTGAACCCGAGCCCCTCAGATATCGATGAAATTTTGTTCATAGCTAAATTTGATCAATACAAACAAACTCTCATTTTTAGAAATGACTGTTTTGCGATTTTTTGGGCGTGACACAGTGGGAACGTTTTCGAAAAAACGTGGTCGAAAAGAGCTCCATTTAAACTACAATAACTCAGAATCGGCTAAACCGATTTCCATGATCTTGGTATCATTAAAAAGATATTTTAACAGGCTTTATGACACGTTTAAAAAAAAAAAAAGAAATACACTGTAAAAAAATTTATAACAAAAAAAAATTTTAACTGACGAAAAAACCAAAAAGATCAAGGGTTTTTTTACAGTGTATTAATTTTTTAGAAAGGTTTATCCTTCATCTATACCATATCAAAAAATAAAAATGGGTTCTTTTTTAGTTTTTTTTATATAATTTTTTAAGTAGTGTCACTTCTAGTAATTGCCCTTATATTTTATAACAAAAAAAAATTTTAGGTAACGAAAAACCTAAAAAGATCAAGGATTTTTTACAGTGTATTACTTTTTTAGAAAGGTATTTCCTTCACCTATAACATATCCAAAAAGTAAAATGGGTTCTTTTTTATTTTTTTTTTTAATCATTTTTTAAGTAGTGTCACTTCTAGTAATTGCCCTTATATTTTATAACAAACAAAAATTTTAGGTAACGAAAAACCTAAAAAGATCAAGGATTTTTTACAGTGTATTACTTTTTTAGAAAGGTATTTCCTTCACCTATAACATATCCAAAAAGTAAAATGGGTTCTTTTTTATTTTTTTTTTAAATAATTTTTTAAGTAGTGTCACTTCTAGTAATACGTACCGAAAGTCTTTTTTGAACTTTTTCACGTAAGTTTCCTTGTCTAACAGTAATTGAATCTTGCGATCCAGGCATCATTCGGCTAATTTCATCATCTTCATAAAATAACTTGACTGTGCTTAGAGTTTCGGTTGGTAAACTACGTCTGCTCATTTTAAAAAGATTGATATCTGCAAACTTCGTTTTATTCCTTTGGATATCTTTACTTTTTTTGATACAATCGTGAGATATATCATCCCCAAAACGATCTTTAATTTCTGCGTGACTCATATTGATTGGTAAGAGAGATAAAAGTTTTTGCTTTTCCAAAAGATTTGAGCTGTTCTCTATTTGATATTTGATGTTTTCCAAAATTTCTTCGTAAATGGCTTTGACGTTTTCAAGTTGCGCTGACAAATCAGATAATGGATCAGCTCCAAGTGAATCTGCTATATTTTCGAAAATTTGCAGTGATTTTCTATTTCTGTATGCATCTTGTTTCATATATTTCCTTTTAAGAGGCGACATTTGGTTTGGTAGATGAGGAATAATATGATCATTTATATTTTCAATGACTTCCGTCCTTTCGATGTTTGCATTACAAGTTGGAAGTTCATTCAATTCTTCGCTAACTTCATCGCTGGGCGTTGTTGGTAAATAATTTGAGACTTCATTCTGCTCCACGTTGGATTCATTACGACTGCGCGCTTTTCTCAGTGTATTCCGGCAAGTTTCGCAAATACGGCTACAATGAATGTTGGCGACAGCTGGAAAATATTCAATTATATTTGCAGCCTCGTTTTCACTTATTTTACGAAGCGAAGCGCAACATTTATGAGATATTTTTATGCATCTGTACTTATTGTTTGAATTCATATTCACTCAAATTTTTAAAATATACGCGTAAAAATTGTAATGGGATATCTTGGCTTCTCGAAACTGTTTATAATTATGAATTATGAATTTTTTGTTCTATATATATTTCTCTTTATTATGGGTAAAGTAATAAATGTTTATGACAAAATAGAAAATTATTATGAAGAATACATTGATTTTTTTATTCAGAATTTTGCGGAATTACTAGAAGTGACACTACTTAAAAAATTATTTAAAAAAAAAATAAAAAAGAACCCATTTTACTTTTTGGATATGTTATAGGTGAAGGAAATACCTGTCTAAAAATGTAATACACTGTAAAAAATCCTTGATCTTTTTTGGTTTTTCGTTACCTAAATTTTTTTTTGTTATAAAATATAAGGGCAATTACTAGAAGTGACACTACTTAAAAAATTATATAAAAAAAACTAAAAAAGAACCCATTTTTAATCAAAAAGTAATTTCAATTTTTGGGAATACAAAATTTTTAATTTCAAAAGATTTTGTTATTCGCGCTTAATTCCCAGTTTTTATTATTGATAAAAACACTTGAAATTTATTGTTGATGGGATAAGCTATTCCTATGCGCATTTCACTGGTTGCTTAGGCCAGATCATCAGGAAACTTCATCCATAAAGATTTTGAAAAAACTAAAGATATTAAACCAAATAAAACTGTTAAGCGTATAAGACTTATAGCAACAGTTCTACTTGTAACAATATCAAAGCTTAAACAAAACACATCAACAATAAACAGTGGGTTTATCTCATCTTACATTCCCCACTACAATTAGTTGAAATTCTCTCAACATTAACTGTAGTTGTAAGTAGGTTAAGAAAAACAAAATAAAAACAAACAACAACTTACAAAAGATGTTGTCAATTAAGTGTTTTTTTAGGCCGTGCGCTTGCCTGTTTATTATCAAAAAGTAATTTCAATTTTTGGGAATACAAAATTTTTAATTTCCAAAATCTTTATGGATGAAGTTTCCTGATGATCTGGCCTAAGCAACCAGTGAAATGCGCATAGGAATAGCTTATCCCATCAACAATAAATTTCAAATGTTTTTAACCCATTTTTATTTTTTGATATGGTATAGATGAAGGATAAACCTTTCTAAAAAATTAATACACTGTAAAAAAACCCTTGATCTTTTTGGTTTTTTCGTCAGTTAAAATTTTTTTTTGTTATAAATTTTTTTACAGTGTATTTCTTTTTTTTTTTTTTTAACGTGTCATAAAGCCTGTTAAAATATCTTTATAATGATACCAAGATCATGGAAATCGGTTTAGCCGATTCTGAGTTATTGTAGTTTAAATGGAGCTCTTTTCGACCATTTTCGCGTTTTTTCGAAAACGTTCCCACTGTGTCACGCCCAAAAAATCGCAAAACAGTCATTTCTAAAAATGAGAGTTTGTTTGTATTGATCAAATTTAGCTATGAACAAAATTTCATCGATATCTGAGGGGGTCGGGTTCAAAATTTCAGTTTTATCTCGATTTTTAAATGAAATTCATCATTATGAATCATGTAAATAAAAAAAGATGAAAATGGTAAATATGGATATATATGTATATAGAAATAAATATCAGCCACCAAAAAATTATTTAAAAATTAATTTGTGTTCAGTGCTTATAGTCTGTCCCAAATAATTCTCAGTATCTTTAAGAAGACAAAGATATGCCCTCAAGCAAGAACATTTTCTTATAAGTCAAGACGGTGATTTTAGGAGATTAGAATTACTCCTAACACATGCCACGTTTACTTCTTCTTCTTAGTTATCGAAAAAAAAAACGACGGAACTAATCATATTTTTTTTTTTTTTTTTTTGTAGATTTTACTTATTTTCACAAATTTTATTTCAGTTGCAATACATCATCGACCTGCTTATAATCCTGCACAGTTTTATTAATATCAGTCCATATTTGGTCATAGCTCCCTCAACAATACTACTCCCAAAATAGCGTTTAATTCCATAGCTTCCTTATAAATTTGTTTCTATAAATGGTATTGTTGTTTAGACCGACAACTGTTATAAAAGCTACTATGTATTACATTGCAAAATTTTATGCTGGTACTTGGGTTCAGAATTCATCATAGGTCCCATCACTTTAAGTCAACAAAATCTACATAATATTCGGCAAAAACAAATCGTATATGAAACTTACATAATTTTCGACGGGTCTATGATTTCCCATAGGATACATTCTCGAAACTTTGTCTGACCATATGATACCATATGGTTGGGTTTGACCGAGTATAATTTCTTAGTTGTTTAACTTTTATTTATTCATTTCCTAACAATAGTGTCGTATAAGTTTTGTGGTTGGTGTTAAATGAATAGTTTAACACAATTGAACTAAAATATTAATAAAATATTGGTAAAATATACAAATTACACATTTTTACTAATAATTTCCAAAAGGAGCTTATTGTCTTTTTTTATAGGTGGCAAAGCTTTTTTTATGTTTACAAAAAATAATTTTCAAATAATTCCGATAAACATCAAAAAAAATATTTTGAGAGAGAAGTGGAACTACCTTCTGTATTTGTATCATGATATATATTCTGTCTGCCCAATTACATTTAACACATATATATTCATATTAATTATTAAAATCTGTAATAAATATACAGTAAATACTGAAGGTGACCATTTAAGAAATTAATTAATTTTTATCTATTTTGTTTTTATTTGTTAATTGTTATGAAATTCAAATTTATATACTGATTATTTTGTGGAGTTGTTAAATTAAAGAAAACTTACTTAAATTTTAGTATATGGTTTTGTTTTTATTTACGAAACGTGTAAGGTAAAGGTATGGGGTATATAAGTAGACATTTTGTTTTTAATTTTTTTTTTGGGCTGACAGCGATCTTCAATTCTAGTCAGCATGGAGGGAGGGCATAGGATAAGTGTGTAGCAGCATCCACCATAAGCTACACTAGGTTGCACAACCATTTTTAGTTCCTTTTCCTGGTAGATTAGTTTTTGTGTGAAGAAAAAAGCTACCTAAAGAAAAGTTTCTGGTAAATGATTATTATACCAGTTTAATTTAGGGAACATAACACACACCCACTGACGTCCACAGCTGATAGAAATAGGTAGCCCTGTTCCCATAGAAAAAACCTTAGGAATCGTTACAATTTTCTAACTTACATCGCGTTTTTTTTGGTTTTTTTTTTTTTTTGACAAAAAACGTGTTAATCGAATGGTTTTTTGCTTACGATTAAAAACTCGCAAGGTTACATTCGAACAGTCGCTCGCTCTCGACTGCTATCTTTAGAAATATTGATACATGTTATTCGATAACGACTGACGAAATCCCAATAGCTAAAAAAATTCGAACGTACGAGTAAGTATTCGATCGTATACGACAGAAAGAATTAGTCCCAAGGTAAGCCATAGTCATACATGTTAAATTCCAATTAGAATTAGTAATTGATGCAATTAGTTTATATTTTCTAATTGATTAAACAATTAGAATAAGTTCAACTAATTCCCATTAGCTAATTAAAATTTTTATTCTAATGGAAAACTAATTGCAATTAGTTGCCATTAGCAAAAAAAAATTGGTTAACCTTTACAATTAGAAATCTAATTGACTTCTGATAATGCAATTAGATATTCAATTAGCTCGAATTAGAATCAATTGAATTTAATAATTGAATATCTAATTGCATTATCAGAAGTCAATTAGATTTCTAATTGTAAAGGTTAACCAATTTTTTTTTGCTAATGGCAACTAATTGCAATTAGTTTTCCATTAGAATAAAAATTTCAATTAGCTAATGGGAATTAGTTGAACTAATTCTAATTGTTTGATCAATTAGAGAATTTCACAAAACAATGTTAATTAGCAATCATTAGCATTAGCTAATCATTACTTAACATGTATGGCCATAGTCAACAGTGCCTGACTGACACAGTTATAAATGCGAAGAAACATTATCTACGCATACAACTGATGTATTTTTTTAAAGATAAACGTAAAACTAAATATAAAAAAATGTTCTACTTTAGTAGAAAATTTCATAAGTGTTCAATTTAAAGCTTGTCATGATTTTCATAAGTCATCACACAGCCACCCACATCAAAAAAGGACTAAAATATGTTCAAAAGTATGTGTAATGAAAATAAATACTGAAGGTAATGACATGTTTAAAATCCTAAAAAAATAAAATATTTTTAGATTAAAAAAGAAGACTTTTCTAAGAAATTAATTTTAATCAATTAATTGAGATAAATTGTTTGAGTATTCGTTATTCGAAGTTGGCTGTTTTGATTATTCAACAAAATTAAGGCGAAACAATTCCTGAATACTCTAATATGAATAAAATTCAATACAAGACAAGTAAGAGGGTACAGTCGGCCAAGCCCGACCAGTTGACACCCTACACCATAGTAAATAAACAAAATTTTTTGAAATTGTTTTCTATTTGAAGACCCATGTTTAATCATATATATACGCGCGAACAAAATTATGTCAGGAGATTAAGATTCATATTAACGTTTTTTGCCGAATATTATTTAGATATCTTCATTCATATGAAATTTGTTTGCCTTTAAGTGATTTTAGGAAGGGGTTATTATGGGACCTCTGGTTAGTGGTTAGTCAATGCCAATATTTATAACGAAGTTTTGCCATCATAAGCTGTTTTTGGGAGTTGTATTTGTATTATTTAATATGAACCAATTCCAATAAAATTGGAAGAGATGATTTAGACTCTTATAAAACAAGTTTTTCTTTATGTTTATTTATTGAATCTTTATATATAATAAGACCTTACAATACTTAACCAAATCTTAATCTAATTCTTAAGCTTTCGTCCTGCCACTCCGGGCGAAAGTTCACTGAATCACGGTTACCGTTGACATAGGTGTTTTGCGTTCTTCTGATCAGAAAAGTGCTGCAGTACCTTTCTTCCTTAATCGAGTATGACCGCCATCATATAAAGTACTTCGTGCTAGTAGGTTTGGGTGCGATTCAAGCTTTTTAAGAATCCAATTGAATACTTTGTGATCAAAGTTTTTACTGATGGAACATTGAGGTCTTTGAGAATGTTTGTGTTTTTTTTTTTTTTTGGACTTTTACAAGTCTGTGCGGTTGTTCGATCGTGCTATATTTTTTTCTTAACTGATGATACGTTTGTTTTCGTATAATATCGGCATTAATTAAGAGACCTAAAGCTTATTAAATAGCTTTGATATATTAGATAACAAGCTAAAAGGCCTGTAAATAGAGAGACCTTCCATTCTGAAAGGTTGTATTCAGTTCTTAAATTGTATTAAAAATTAAAATGATTATTTTTATTGCTATGCGGGGTAGTTCAAAAAGAATTTTGTTACTTATTTTACCATAACCAGGTGCTTTCCTGGGGCTTAAATCAGCAATAACCTTCTCAATTTCCCTTATCTTAAATAGTATAGGTATAACTGTATAGCTAACGACAGGTGGCAACTAGATAAGTGTTCGTTTGGTAAATTAGAGGTGAATACATTTCTTAATGTTCAACAAACAGGTTTCCTTTTTCAACATCATTTCTTGCCCACCTTCCATTTGAGTTTCGCAAAGGGCTTTTAGAAATTACAGGTCTTTTTATCTTTATACACAGAAAGAAAAACACTCGGGATTTATTAAGTTTTTTATACTTACTTTAAGTACGAGTCGTAATTAAAAATTCAAGTAAAAATAACACTAAAACATACTTAAAACAATCCCAAAAAGCATTGCTTTCGAAAATCAATCCCGGAATTTCTTAAAATAAGTATAAAATTCTTAAACCAATTAAAATAAATTAAACTTTTCGTTGGTAGTGCCACTCTGAGAGTAAAGTTACAAAGTGAGCGTTTTAATCTCATTGAGCTTATCAAAGTTTGTTGTAGACTACTACAAAAACACCAGACTAGTAGTTAAGAAACGATTTGCTTGTTGTGTTAAGAAACAACAAAAACAGCAGAACAAGACAAAAACACATTATTTTCATGTTAAAAAAGTAAACTTTAGAGCTCTTGCTTCTTATTTAGTTTATATTTTCAGTTATTTATTTACGTAAAATTTTTAAAAGTCAAACCCGTATCGGGAATGATGCTGGTGTTTTATAATTCCGTAAGGTGTAAAACGGGTAAGTAAATCATTCATAATAAATTTCTCCTTCTAATTTCACTTTTGTTTTATTTCAAGTACGAATTCAGGATAAAACTAACTTTATAATTCTTGAAGCAAGCACATTTTCGGATTATTTCAAGTACGAATCAATCTTTCTGTACTTCATTCAAGAAACTCCGTACTCACCGTACTACTAACACCGCTTCGGATTGATTTTTTGGAGTGTAGTTCCACGCCATTGCGAGTAGTCTGATTGTGGAGTTGCATGAACTTCCTTCAGATATTATTTTCAGGAATGCTGCAGAACTTTCTTAGTTTTTTATTTCCTTAGATTTTAAGCTGAGGCTTTTCTCAACTAACTCTTGTTTTTTTACAATAATTGTTCTACACTTACAAAGTATATTATGTTATGTTTGATTTGTTTGGGAGTTATGGAAGAATGTTTAGGAGCTTGTTTGAACTTTCGGTCAATATTGGCAGCAGAGTGACCTTAATGTTCTGTCTTACGTAGTGATATATTTTCCGTGCATTGGGTACTGATAAAGTTTTTGTATTTTAAACAATTTAACCGTGAGCCAGTTAATCACTCGGGGAAACAATATTTTAGAGTTAATTATACGAAATGTAATGGGTGTGTGCTAAGAAGATAATTCAAGGGTATCTTCTACACAAATTGGGATGTTTTTTACCACGCCAAACTGATGACATCTGGAATTTTATGCATTATTAGCAGGCGAATAGGTGGGTTGTCCGCACGCTATTACATTTAGTCCCATTTTAGAAATGATATCAAATAAAACTCCAACATTTTGGTGTTGTAAGTCGTGACCCCCAGTAGGCATATTCAGCGTTGTAATTACTAGCAGCCAAAATGCAAGGGCCTAGTGATTTATGGTATTTATAATATTAGCTTTCTGATATCGTAAATCTAGATTGACATTCCCTGATCTATTTTGATTAAATGAACTACTCCCTGGACTGATCCAATGTTATGCAAGCATGGACCATGTCATTGTTAAAAAAAATTTGTAGTGAAACGACATGTCTTCGTTTTTAAACAAAATGTTTTCGTTTTTAAACGAAGTTAAAAATAATCCTTTGGAGTATACAATGGAGTAGTTTCCAAACTAGTCCACTAGAGTATGAACATGGAGTAGTTTTAAGACTACTCCGTTGTAATTCAAAACTGGGTTATATGGTCCACTCCTAGGGCATCGTAATGTTAAAGCGAGCACCTTTTAACCATATATTTGGAGTAATTTTGGAGTACTCCTACACCTTTATAGACTACTCTTTACATGCATGTATGGACTAGTCCCATTATCTGCAGGGGTATAACAATGAAATTGCAAGTTTTCGATTTAACTCTTCAATACAAACGTTTGTTGCTTGAAGGTTGTCTTCAAGAAAGTCACACATTATTAAAATGGCCGGGGCTCCCACAAGTTCTACTCCGAGGGTCCTTTGTTTTGTTTTGCTACATTTCTTTAAGTTGGAAACATTTTTAGACTTATCACATTGAACATACGGGGTGTAATTTGCAATATGATTTAGTGTGGCCAAATTCTTGGCAATTTTGGAATTAAATAGGACCATTTCTTTGGTGAGGCTTCTCTATCGAAAATTCGATAGTGTGTTTTTAGATAAATTTTATTATTATGAACATTAAGGGTCAGTTTTTGACTTCGTATTTACCTTTTAAGTATTATTTAAATAAGAAATTAAGTTGTACAGTACATTTTTATGTGATACCTTAAAAGCTTACGTTGTTTATTTAAAATCTTTTTAACTTTCTATAGTGAATTTACTTCACAAGGTGACATCAATACCGTAACAATACAACAAAACAGCAGGCAAAGTTGTTTCTTTGAAGCCGCCTTGTAAATAAACACACCTGAAGCATGAAGCTTATGTCGCCGGGGTTAAACTACATCCGAAGCAATGGTTTGGGAATTTTTTCTTTATTTTAAATATAATTTACCTCTTTTATTCTGAAGCCCTTCTCTTCTAAGAAAGATTTTATGTCATCGGAGGCCACGCATACGTCAAGCCCTTAATTTCTATCTGAAAATATCAAAAAAATATGTTTGAACTAAATTAAATTTAAATACCAACATAATCATCCCAATTATGAATGAAAATTCCCCGGGAGTTTTCTCCCTTCTCTCATTTTTCCTATGTTAATTCAATTGTAAAAGTAGGAAAAGGGAAAAAACTCCCGGGGAGTTTTTATTCATGATTGGGCTGAATAAGTTTATAAGAGGCTATGTAAAATTACGGACCGATTATCACAATTTTCAATAGGCTTAGTCCTTTCGAAAAGTGGTTCTAAGTTTATCAGTATACTAATATTTAACAAAATATCAGCACAAAAGCTTTATATCCTCTTCACAATTGTGGTGTGGGTATTAAAATTTACAGTTAGGGTGTGTGCAAAACGGTAGCAAAGTACTCTTGTAAGTAAAATTCACACACACCCCATGAGTACTCTGCTTCCGTTTCACACACACCCTTAGAATAATTCTTCCGATTTATACCCCTTACCGAAGGTAAAATGGCGTATAGAACTTTGTCATTTCGTTTGTTATTTTTACATTATTGATCCTAGACCCTTTATGTATATATAGTAAGAAACCTTATGAGAAGAGAAGTTAAAATCAGAATGTCTATGTGTTCATATTTCTGTCTGTATGTTGAAGTGGGTTTTCAAAGATTTCAGATATGAAAGGGACTTGGTTTGTACATATTGAAAATGGTCAGGATGCAGCTATAGACCATATTTTTTTCTGCGTTATCAATACACAACTTTTCTTAAACAACGGGCAGGATTGCAGAAGTGAGCGTGGCACCTCCGTACAAATATATTATAGATTTCTGTTTATCTGGAGAACGGCAAGAGCCTAATTTTCCAAATTAAGTAAAATTGTCTTGGTTATCAAAGACATCATCCGAAAAAATGTGTGCGGATTGTAGAAGTGCGAGTGGCACAAAATAGATTAACTTATATCTAAAGAAAGTTAAGAGATTGAAGAAGTGGTCATGGCACTTTCCGAAAAATACACAAAAGATTTCTGTATATCTAGAGAATATGAAGGGCCAAAGTTCCTTAATAAGAAACAATCTTGGTTATAAAAAGACGGCATCCAAAAAGCGTGGGCGGATTGGTGAAGTGGGCGTGGCAGCAAAGGGATTTATTTATATCTAAAGAACGGTATTTACATTACTTTCTGTTCCTATCGCATCATGGTGAAGGCTATAGCCAAATATGACACCAGTGTTCCCAGTTTTGGGGATATATCCACAAATTGGGGATTTTTTTTGTAATTGGGGATAAAAATTTCGTGAAAATCCCCAGGGGATTTTTTGGGGAAAAGCTCTTTTTTTGCTGGGGATTTTTGGGAATAATAGATTATTATAAATTCCATTTTTGCAATTTGGTGGGTACAAATTTTAGTTTTTTTTGCGGTTTAAAACTTTTTCAAGAACTTGTTGAAATAGTTTTAAATATGCTTTTTGTACCAACTAGAGTTACTTTTGTTGAACTAGTCTTTTTCTGTAATGAATACAACCAAAATCAATATTTGCAACAGAATGCAGTATAAGTTATTAGAATTAATTAGAATACACACTTTAAAATAATGCAGCTTGCTGTGACAAATTTATTTAATCATATCAAATGCACTTTTTAAATAAACAACATTTAAAACATAATTGCACTGACTGATGAATCAGAAGATTTTGATTCCCTAGTTTTTGAAATGATAAATATTTACACATAATTTTTCTTTTGCGCTTTTACGTTACCCTTGTTACATACTATACATGTGTACATAGAACTCAAAGAATAAATAACATTAGTTTTAATAGTATTACACAAATGGATTTACTTATATAAATCGATGTATGCATATTTTTCTATTGACATAATATTATGTATTTTATTTTTAAGAAAATGTGGGGATTTTTGGGGATAAGAAAATAGCTATGTTGGGGATTTTTGGGGAAATTTGGGGATGAAAAATCGCAAATTGGGGATAAGGCTTAAAATAAAACTGGGAACCCTGTATGACACTCTTATGTTTTCTTATAAAAGTAAATACAATTTAAGACGATGGATTAATATTAAAAAGGCGTAAACCGATTTTTCGTTTGTTTAAAAGGGAAGAAAAAATCTTAATTTAATCCGTGAAATATTTGATATATAATAAGTTTTAATGCAATTTTTAATAAAAAGATACAAAAAATATTTTATACTATAGCCCCCTGTTCAAGCAAGATGCGATTGGCATTTGTCTACTAGAATAAACCAAAGAAAGCTATTTAAAAAAAAAAATATTTACGCCTTTTTTACATTAAGCCATCGAAAAGCTAAGACTTTTCCTTCATCTACTTGTCGAAAACCATAGATAACAACCACAAAACTTTCATTACATAATTTAAAGTTCATTCGGTTTCTAAATTTTTTGCTGTTCGTTTACCCGTACTTTTCAAATACACAAGATTTATAAATTATTCATGAAAAATCATGTTAGAAATTCGGTTTTCTACAGCTTGAAACTTACAACTTAAAGCCATAAAGTATGGAAAGGAGTATAGTAAATGCAAAACCATAAATGAACATATCTACTTACATACATACAAAACTAGCAGTCAACAACAATAAATACGTTCGCAGGAATTAGGTCAGCATTTTTTGAAGGTTTGGTAACGAAAAACTTTAACAACTCCCTGGTCAATTAGAAGAGCAAAAAGCAGCATTTTATAAATTATTAAAGCAAATACACGTATTGCTTCTTGCTGACTATTATATATTTGTGCGTTTTTGTGCTCTTTATTTTGAATGTATGTGTTTTTAATGTCAGTTATTCCCAGACATAATAATTTTTGATATATTGAAAGCTTTTTTATATTTTTTTTTTCGTTTCATGAACATGACAAACATTACCAGACAAGACCTAAACTAACTTAAAAGAATTTATACTGAAAGAGATGATTGTATTTGAAGTGCGTATTTTTACGTACACTTTTAGTTAAAGTTATAAAACAATAACACTTTCAGAAAACAATGGTAGAAAAATAGTAGTAACATACATTTTTGTCGCTAAAAATATTCAGTAACTTCGCCAAGGGGTGTAGAAAAAGATGTTTCTTTCTTATATTAACATGGCACTCCTTGGTGGACAAGTGCTCCCTCTTTTATAGACTTCCGTCTTGACCTTTATTTAGCTAAAAGACGCCATTTAAGTATTCGCATGGATTTAACACTCAAAAGAAAAATCAATTCATACGTACTCAAATCAATCCGAAGCGGTATTAATAGTACTGTGAGTCCGGATTTTCTCGAAAAAACTACAGAAAGATTGAATCCAGTACGGATTTTCAATAGCGAAATACTTAACTTATCCATGTTCAATCCCGAATTCGTACTTGAAATATGTCGAAAATGAGATTCATTTAAGTAAAAATAAAGTCGCATTTTGAGATTGATTCAAGTTTTATAAAGTTGATTCAATCGCGAATTCGTACTTAAAATAAGCCGAAAATGAGATTGATTCAAGTTAAACAAAGTTTGAACCAATCTCAAAATGCGCTTAATTCAAATACTATAAAGTTGATCCAATCCCGAATACGTACTTGAAATAAACCAAAAGTAGAATAAGAAGGAGAATTTTTTTATGATTGATCTAGTTACCCGTTTTACGCCTTACTGAATTTCCATTATAACACACTAGCTTCATTCCCAAAATGGTTTTTACTTTAAAAACTTAATGTACATATTGAACTGAAAATATAAACTAAATGAGAAGCAAGAGTTCTAAGTTTACTTTTTAATCATGAAAATAATGTGCTTTCTTCTCATTCTGTTGTCTTTGTTGTTTCTACATACAACAAGCAAATCGTTGCTTAACTACTTGTGTGGTGTTGTTGTAGTGTCTGCAACAAACTTTGATAAGTTAAATGAGAATTAAAGGCTCACTTTGTAATTTTACTCTCAGAGTGGCATTAGCAACAATAAGTTAATTTTTTTTTTTACTTAGTTTAAGAATTTTATACTTATTTTAAGGAATTCCGGGATTGATTTTCGAAAGTAATCCCATTAAGGATTGTGTTAAGTACGTTTTAGTGTTGCCCGTACTTGAATTTTTGAGTACGACTCGTACTTAAAGCAAGTATAAAAACTTAATTTATCCCGAGTGTTTTTCTTTCTGAGGAAGTCATAAGAATTGTTCTTTTAAAGCTCAAAAGTTGTAGGGATGGAACCATACATGTTAAGTAATGATTAGCTAATGCTAATGATTGCTAATTAACATTCTTTTGTAAAATTCTCTAATTGATCAAACAATTAGAATTAGTTCAACTAATTCCCATTAGCTAATTAAAATTTTTATTCTAATGGTAAAACTAATTGCAATTAGTTGCCATTAGCAAAAAAAATTGGTTAACCTTTACAATTAGAAATCTAATTGACTTCTGATAATGCAATTAGATATTCAATTAGCTCGAATTAGAATCAATTATTTTGATATTTTCAAAAACAAAAAAAAACTACAATATTCATAATATGAATTTCACACATATATATATTACTTATGTACATATATTACATACATGCTAGGGTATTCAATTAATCGGGCTTTTGCTTTAATCGGTTAATCGCTCGATTAATTAACCGATAATAAACCGATTAAACAAAAACCTCGGTTAATTAATCGAGCGAATAAGCGATTAAAGCAAAAGCCCGATTAATTGAATACCCTAGCATGTATGTAATATATGTACATAAGTAATATATATATGTGTGAAATTCATATTATGAATATTGTAGTTTTTTTTGTTTTTGAAAATATCAAAATAATTGATTCTAAGTCGAGCTAATTGAATATCTAATTGCATTATCAGAAGTCAATTAGATTTCTAATTGTAAAGGTTAACCAATTTTTTTTGCTAATGGCAACTAATTGCAATTAGTTTTACCATTAGAATAAAAATTTTAATTAGCTAATGGCAATTAGTTGAACTTATTCTAATTGTTTAATCAATTAGAAAATATAAACTAATTGCATCAATTGCTAATTCTAATTGGAATTTAACATGTATGGATGAAACGATACGAGAAAATACATATTTTATGTTAGTATCAAGTATTTTTTGGTATTGATATTTAGCAACCGAGAACTGAGTAGTATCGGTATTATGCAGGTGATGTTGGGCGAAGGATAGGGGGCTGGGTTTAAACGCTGCGAAGACTGAACTGGTGCTTTTTACCAGAAGGTATAATATAGAGGGTTTTAGGGGGCCAGTGTTGGATGGGTTCGAGTTAACTATATCTGACCGTGCTAAGTACATTGGTAACTTCCCCGATAGTAAACTGTCTGCACTCAGTGCCTACTACAGATGCAGAAAATCCAGCGGTGAGAATTGGGGACTAAGACGGGATATGGTAAACTGGATTTATACATCGGTGGCTAGGTCCATTCTTACTTATGGATGCACTGTTTGGTGGGATGCGTTGAGAGTGGATAGCTATAAAAGGATGCTCAACAAAGCTCAAAGCAGTGCATCTCTTGGCTGCATAGGTGCAAGAAGAAGCACGCCACAGGCACTGTTGGATATCCTATATCTGTCCCCTATTGAACATAATGTGAAGAGAGTGTCAGCTAGGAACCTATTTAGACTCTACGAGTCTTCTTTGGTTAGACTTAGGTGTGATCGTCCACCCCAGGATTTTGTACGAAGTGGGTCTCGAGGAAATTTCGGATCATAAGATTATGACCCTTGACTTCGGTGTATTTATGTCCAAGATGAAAACTGGAACTGGTGAAGGTGTTTATATTGCTGACACTGATGTGAAAAGGTCATTCTGGCAACTTCAAATGGCCACGCAGTATAACAAAAACCTAAAAGGTTTTTAGAAAAACCCTTTCTGGAATTGTTTTCAACTAATCTTTAATCCCAGGGGGTGAGTGCTGCAACTATTTTTGGGTGCAATGCCATCTGATTTAAGGAAGCTCTAAATTTCTTACCGTGTATAAGTCATACTAATATTTAACAAATAAACACATACATGCAAAGTTGTCTAAAGGATGTGTAAGTGCATGGATAAAAATATTTACAAATTTATATTATTTTTCACAAGCCACAAAAAGGTGAGAATAAGATATTTTTAGGCTTTTGAATATTTTATACCATTAATTTGGGCCTTTTCATCATTTGTGTATTTTTTTTTTTTTTTTTATAAAATTTGTCTTTAATAGCACTAGTCTGCATTCAAATTACCCTTTTAATAAAAATTTGAGAAGTTCGTAGAGTTAAGTGTTTAGAACACAATTTCATCCGCTTTCTTTTATCACGCACAGAATTTTTTAAGGACATTTTTAGAGGGTCCTATTAAAAACTTTTACTTTAAGTCGAGGACAAAGTGCCGATCAGTTTTCTTTTATACTTGCTACTTATCCGAGGCTGACCGATGGGTATTTATTACTGTTGTATATTAAAATTGATTTTTTAAGATTTACGACAAATAATCCAAGTGCCTGGGTTTTTTTTAATATATACAATACTGAAAATATTCATCGGTAATTTTTTAATATCCTTGAAACTATCAGGCAGATTTAAATATACTGTTAAAACATAAACGATACATATAAATTAATAAATACAAAAGTTTTTTTATTTAACCAAGTTAGGCAATTCCTTCTGGAGTTTTTGTAACATTTTTCAAAGAAACCTTTTTTTGATAAATGTCCTTAACCAGGATTTGTGAAATTAAGACGGAAATATATTCAGTTAATTTGACTCTACATATTAATCATATTTTTATTAGAAAAATACCCAAAATTCTGAATTTTGCAGACCAGTGTAATATTTCGTAGTTTTTAATACTTTTTCATTTTTCAAAAGGATTGTTTTGTAATTTTTCCTCTAAGGGCTTAGAAAGGTATATTTCACCTCAGTTTAGGTAATAAATTGCTGGCCTTTAGAAACCTAAAAGGCCAACAAGAAAATTTTATTTTTATTGCACACAAACCCACAGAGAATAAATATACAAAGTCTTTTATTTATGTCCCAACTATAAGGATGTTTGAAAGTGTGTATGAAACGGAAACGACATTATAAAGCAGCCAGTGTTTTTGTCATAAATTGACTTAATGACTTTTTTTTGTTTGGCCTGATTACAATTGCTTTGGGCTTATTAAAATCTGCCACAAACAAATACTCGAATAAAGACTAAACTTAAGCTAAACAAATCGAAAACAAATTTCATGCATTCTAACAAACCAAAAAAGGTCATAAATAAAATAAAAAAACAGCTCTAAAAAAAGAATGAAATATACCAAAATCACCAGTTAATACAAGTATATTTAATATTCTACATAACCAAGCAAATTATTCAAATAAATAAGAAATCACTTGAAAATTTTTATTTTTACATATGGACATGAACATGAGTTCAAAACGGAATATGAAAACAAAAAAAAAATTTCGCAAACGTTTGCAAAATGTACAAAACAAATAAAAAATGTTTAACTGTATTCAGCGTTGCCACGACCAAAAAAAAATTGTAACCAAAAAAGTAAAAAAGTAACCAAAATTATTTGTATCAAAATACTATTTTAATCGCACTTCAGTTTAAAAATAATTCTAAAGAACAAATTGACCGATTTTAATGAAGTTTGGACAGTATTTTTTATTTATTTATTTAATATGAGTTACAAGAACAATAACAAGTTATATTCTAACTTAATTAACAGAGCAATAAAAACGAAGATCTTCAACCCGTTGTAGTGAAAAAGACCAGAGTCTCTGGCGGAGGAATCGAACCCGCAACATTCGGACTGATAGACTAGCTCACTACCATTTTGACAGTTTATTACCGATGGTCTGCAAAGAACAATAGGCTATAGAATTTTTTTTAAATTTTTAGTGCAAGTGGCGCCTCCTATACCAAGTTAACACTTATTTTCGTCTTTTTTAAAATCTTTATAAGCTAGAGCTTTCAACATTTTTATATGAAGAGCTCTTACGAGTAAAACTTTTAAGTCTTGCTGTGTGTGATGGTATCAAAGTGCAACATTGAGCTTAATTATGCGGTAGATCTTTTATATATAGACGCTTTTTGCCCAGTGGAAATATAAAAGGTATTCACGTCAAAAGTTGCACCCTTGCGTTAAAGCAAAAGTGCAAAAACATAACAACCACATAGACCATTATTCCGCACAAACGATGCAAAATTGTCAGGGTCTAAGTAAGTGCAAGATTACCAGAGAAAAAGCATACAAATGTTGCAACTTTTTATGGCATTGCCAAGTTGTAAGAAATGCTTAAAAAGTACTCATAAAATCAACTCTACACTAAAAAAACAACGCAGGAATGCCATTTTAACGTATTTTTTTTCTTTGAATTGAAAAAAAAATAGTTGAAAATGAACACTGTTAAGAATAAAACAATTAAAAAAGAAAAAGCTTCTTAGAAATGGAAGGAAGCAGAAATAATAAAAATACTAGACTTCTTGTCTGAAAATAGAAATTTTTAGGTAAGTTATAAATTCGGCTTATAAATTAATAAAATTAATAATTTTGTGTACTTTTCCAGAAACCTACAGCTCAAATTTATTATAAAAAATTTTTAAAAGAATCGCAAGTGCATTCCTCTTGGGTTATTGTAAAATGGAAGGTGCGCTATCTAAAAAATTGTTTTGTAAAAGCTGAAAATTGGAGGTTTAATACAGGCGCCGGTATTCTTGTTGAAGATTTAGAAAATGGTATAACTACTTACTGTAAATGGTAAATTTGTTGCTTGAAATTATATTAAATGAAATAAATACACAATCATTTCTTATATATGCAGATAAATTACGAAGAATGTGCTGTCATTATGATCGACCTTAAGATATATTTGGTCGGAAAAGGGAAGCTGAAATGGACGTGTTTGATTCGGAGCTAAATGCGTCGGATTTTTTTTGATTTTCAGGTTCTGATATAATAGAAGATATTACAGACGTACATTCTTCTACAATCCAAATAGAAAAATACCATAGCAACTAACAAGGATAATAATATATGTAGAAGTCGTATTAGAAAGTCCATTGGAAGAACCAACCAACAGAAAAGCTCAAAAAAACTGCTCCAAAAGACTCCCTATCTCAACTAGCTAAGTTTCAAGCTGATAGAAATAATACCCAGCTGTTGAAAATAAATTTTGAAAAAAAAAGTTTGATAAGGAATTCGAGTTTCAAAAAGAAAGGTTTGAGGTCGAAATGAAATTAAAAAAAGAGGAACTAGAAATAAAACTAAAAGAAATAGAGAAACAAGAAAGATTAAAAATATTAGAAATTAAAAAAAAATTAACGTCTCGCGAGATACGAGCTCGAGTTAAAATACAAAAAGTGATTTGAGACAAAAAACATACGTACATATGTAAAATATGATTTATTTAAATAAAAAATATTTTTTAAAATGAAACTTCACATTTTTATTTATTACTTAAAATTATTATCCAAGGCGAATTCATCCCAGGTAATCTCGGTACTACAACTAGTACAACTCGTACAAAAACCACAAGCAATTTGTTTTTGTAAAATCATTGTACAATGTCAAAAACAGAAATAAAACAAAACAGAAAAAAAGATAATAAAATGGAATAAACAAAATTTTGACATCTAACAGTGATTTTAGCTAATATCAGCAGGGCTTTTAAGACCACCTGTAATAAATTCGCCTTGTTATTATCTAAACATAATTTGATGAATAGCCTGTCGTTTAATGTCAAATTTACTTTGATCACTTTCTTCGGTTATTGTGTCGATATCATCATTTAGTAAAATATTATGAATAATACATGAGACCATTATCCACAAGCAGCATAATTTCTTATGCTTATTTGACATACGATTTCGTAACTCCTTCAGACTACAAAATCTCTCCTTTAGTAACCCAATACAATGTTCTACTCTAACACGATATCGACTGGGCCGTAAATTAAATTCCTTACGTTTTGAGTGAGTCATCGCAGTAGAATTCATTCTATATGGAGTTATTACTGTATTCGACAAGGAATAAGCTGAGTCCCCGGCAATCCATTCATTTTCAGAAAAATATTTTGTTGAATTCAGTGCCAATGGACAAGAAGAATATATTCTGGCATCATGAACACTTCCAGGTGCTCCTACTGTGACATGACGAATTCGCAATTTGTAATCACACATTATCTGGGCTTTAATTGAATAAATATGTTTTCTGGAAAAATAAGCTACAGAATTCTCTATTGGTGTATCTGCCAATTTAAACTCGGTCCCGTCTACATATCCGATACAAAAAGGTAATTCGTGAAAAGTTTCCTTTACTAGATTTGCTCTTTCCGCTTGATCAGGCCAAAATATGTAATTTTGCTTCAGTTCCAAAAATGCTCGGAAAATTCTTTTTGTAATATTTTGAATTGTTCCACCATCCCCAATGCCAAATATTGTTGCTATTTTTCTTATACTGGCACTTTCACCACTTGAGCCCAGCCTATATAGAACTATTGCTAGTTGTTGGTATATACTGAATTGCTTACATGCATTTCTATGTTGAAACTCTTTTCTGGAGCATATAAGTGAAGACAAAAAAAAAGAAATCTGATTTGCTGCAACGTAGCATTTGACGCAAACGGTTTTCATCAAATTGGGTTAGAATGTCGTCGCCACAAACTTGAGACTTGGGTACGAAATATTCGATTCCTCGTCGTAATGTTATCATGATATCTAAGCTATCATAGAGCATTGTTATTTCTTCTTCTACCAACTCTTCCACAAGCTCATCTTCAACATAACCACCAATAGAAATAGCACTTTCTGAAAAATTAATCGTTTTATCATATTTTCTTAATGGAAAATATTTATATTTAAACATACCACTTTCTTCATAAATGTTTTCAATTTCTAACAAATTAAAACCAATTACATAATTAATCAGTAAAATTTTTACACTTTGTTTCGGCATCTTAAAAAACTCTTAACAATCAAGCAAGTGGTTTACATAAACAGTTTGACTTTGGCGCCAAATAAACAAAATAGGTTGCTCACGTCAAATAAATGCAGATTTGCTATTTTGCACAGTTGCAAGAGTAAAAAAAATTTACGTGAATACCTTTATAATCATATTAAACGGGATGGAATCGGCCCTTCCTTACCTTATCGTTTATCTAGGAAAGTGTTTCAGTTAGATCTATGAAGCATTTAGAGTATTAGATAATGGCCACTTTAATATATATACCTTACTTGATGGCCACACGATCAACTTTTGCCTTTCAATTCCATTCAATTTGCAATACACTCTCACTTTTTTACTAACACACTCACACATTTTGAATTGACCACGAGGTGGCTTTCAATTTCACATTTCCATTTGTTTGGCAATTTTACTTTCAATGTAACAGCTGATTACATGTTTGTTTTTATAAATTGTTTTCTTGATGAAATCTTGAAAGTAAATTGTTTACAAATTGAGTGCAGCCTACGTCACAGCTTTCAATTTATGTAGATTTTGACAAGCAGTATATGTAAAAGACTATCAAGAACAACTTGAACGTGTGGCAGCAGGGTTAAATAGTTGACTTGACAGTCTGTTAAAGTTTATGTGCTGCTTTTACAACACAAGCAGGGTTACCGCAAGTGATTTTTTAAAATTTTTATCTATCGTAATTGATTTAAATCTTCTTTCTTACTGCTGTTTTTATTTACTTTTTGTCAAGAATTCTTCTAAAGTAAATTTTTCTGTTTATCATGTTTCTGTCTTTCTTGACTATTCAAGTTCGTTGTAATAGACCGCTAAAATCCCTTGTCTCTTTTGAGTCACCCTGTACAACTATACAAATGGAAACAAATGTTTGTATGAATACCTTCTTTTATATATATGTATATGTACATACATAATTACCAGCAGAAAAACATAAAATTGTTGAACAATTTTGACACCCCCTCCTGCATAATTATTCCATAACTTTTAAAAATATGCACAAACTCCAACTCAGCACAATCTCATGTAATCTCATTCACATCCAAACAATATTATGTATTCCTTATTGTTCAATCCCAGCTGTTTTCAATTCATAATCTCGCGTTTTGTTTTTAGTTGCGTGAATTGTGTTGCTCTTGTTGTTTTTGTTGCCTTATTTGTATTTACAAAAAACTTGTATACATTCAATTGAAACATGAATTGTAACATTGTTAAATTTTTTTTTTGCATATTTTGCAACAGTATAATATTTTTCTGATTTTTATACCCTCTACCTCTACTGGTGAATCAGGGTATACTAAGTTTGTCATTCCGTGTGAAACTTTTTTAATCTCCATTTATGACTTTTTAAAGTATGTATTATATACTGGGTGCTTGAGATATTTTATGTTAAGTTAAGTAAGATTCGGAAGACTTAACAGAAAAGAACGATATTTGTTTCTAATTGTTTTTAGTTCTCCCAATCCGTTTCGGATTAAAATCCTGCATAATTGATTTAGCAGAAAAATAGTTGTAAACGTTAATGTGGAACACCCCTAAGAAATTGATATTTATCTTTCAAAAGCTATCGTAAATTGGTAATGGGATTCACCGATTGCTATTAAATTTTGCTGAAATTCTTTTTATATGACGAGAAGTCATACGTCTGAATTTCGTAAAGATCGGTCTACAATTAAATATAGGCCCTTATAAGCCACGGTCTTGGAAAACACTTCACTAAAAACAAAACAAATTATGCTACTGATGTAAATTTTATTTAAGCTAAATTTTTAGTTTTTCTAAAATCTTTATGGATGAAGTTTCCTGATGATCTGGCCTAAGCAACCAGTGAAATGCGCATAGGAATAGCTTATCCCATCAACAATAAATTTCAGTGTTTTTATCAAGAATAAAAATTGGGAATTAAGCACGAATAACAAAATCTTTTAAATTTGATTAGACTAAAAATGTCCATTGATTCGATAAATCAAAAAAAAAAAAAAAAAAAAAATGCAAACAACATCTAAAAACAAAATACGTTTCACCATAGTATTAACCTTCATAAGGGGTTCGGGTCAAATCTGATCCATTTTGAAAAAAATGTTAAATTATTTCTAAGAGTGAGTTACTTATCTTTTTTATATTTTATGACTTTTATTTAATTTTAAATGCTAACAACTACGTTAGGTTTTTAGAAAAAAAAATATTGGCGAAAAGAATATTTATAAAATATTTTGCACTTAAGGTCTGTCTTTGGGTCATATTTGACCTGTAGCAAAATTCTTGAATTTTCGTTAGATATTTACAGTTGTTATTTATTTTTTCACCTTTGGAGACATGCGTTATTTAGAAGTTTACTAATAATGAAGCTAAAAACGTATTTGGTATTGATTAGACTGAAGTTGGCAACACCAAAATTTCGCATTTCTTGGTTAGCTGAATTGTATAGATCAAATAATGAAAGTACAGACAGCTTGTGGGATGTTGTGGAAGGAAAACCTATTTTTAGAGCAATCATGCCGTTGAACAGATTCAAAAATCTTTCGAGAGTACTAAGATTTGACAACAATGATACTCGCAGTTAACGCCAAATTTTAGAGAAGTTTGCGCCGATACGTGAGCTATGAAATGTATGGGTTGATATGTTATGCCTGGAAAAAATAGGAGCTTTGCCTGAAATAAACAAATGTATGCATGTAGTTCTTGATTTGATAGTTGGTTTGAAATGCCAAAGTACGACTGCAGACAATTGTTTTACATTGTAATAATTGGGACAAAAATTGCTAGAGAATTAAATTACTTTAGTAGGAACTATATGTAAAAACAAGATTGAATTGCCACCAGAGCTTTTGGTGGCTAAACGTTTTGCTAAACGTCGACATTTCTTAGAAAATTTAGGTTTTCAACTTGCCGCGCCCTATATCAAGCAGCCAAAAACATTACCCAAAGACTAATTTTAACAAAAAATTGCAAAAAAGTACATGTAGTAGCTGAGTAGAAACAGCACCCGTCATCTTCAACAAAAACTTAGAAAAAAAAATGTTTACCAGTCAAATATACGTCAAAAATAAGTCGTTGCCAATTATGTTGCAAAACAGATACAACCAACCACTTTATGTTAAATGTACTTTTGTATTCGCAATAAATGTTAACAATATACTAAATAAATCTAAAAATAAAATATCAACTTTTAAAACATACTTAATTGAAAAAGTCAGTTTTTATATAAAATTTTCTATTTGGGTCAAATTTGACCAGAAGACCGTTAACGTCAGCAAATTTGAAGATCTTATGAAGGTTAAAAAGACAATTATTCCCAAGCTTATGAGATTGTTCCCTATTTCGGGACCAAATTTTTGTATGGACGCAAGCTGAAAGAACAATCTAATTTTGCTGATTTTCAAAACCAAAAAATCACATGTGTAGACAATATTTGAGTTCAATTTTAACAACCTAGTTTAAAATGTACGGACCCTATGGCACCAACACACAAAATTTGGCAGAATTCTTATATTAGGATCAGATGAAATAATGAAATTTGGATTTTTTTTATATTTAATTTTCTTATATTCAATAAATATAAAAGCCAAATTTTATCATTCTACCTCATAAGGTGTGGCCGTTGCTGTGCCAAAACCATTATTTTAAGTAGAAAAAGCAGTTATTTGCCTACAATTTTGTCAGTCATTTAAAAACCCGTCTTTGTTAACTATCACTACCAGTTTATTTATGAAATAAATAAATCAGTCTATAGATTGTAAATCCTCACAGACACAAATGTAAATATCAGAGTGCAATAAATTAGTTAAGTACAGTGATATGAACTAGTTTAAAAAACATTTTTTCTTTTTAAAATATCATTACTTTCAGAAAAGTTAAGTAGATGGTTTAAATTATTTCAACTCAAGCAAATTTAATAGCTGAAAATTCCGTGTAGATTTTGTAAAATTCTTCGTAGAAACCATGGGTCTAAAATCAAACCCTAGTCCGCGCCTCTCGACTTGAAATTTTTTTTACTTGGGTGAATATTTATTTTAATGTAAAAAAATTTTGAGTGTAAAAAAATATAGAGTGCAAAATAACTAACTTACTAAACAATTTTATTCAGAAACTTCGATTTCTTTTTGAAAAAAACTATTTTTTCAAACATTTTTTTTTTTTTTGGCAAAGGCGGGCATATACATTTTCAAGTCGAAAGGGATTTTATTTTAGATACATGGTTTCTTCGGAGAATTTTCTTAGAATTTTATGTAATTTACGTTTTTGCTTTACGACTTAAAAAAAAAATCGACCCGCCGTAATAAACAGTATTCCACGGATAATTACCTCGCCAAAAATGCCAATATTTTTGGGTAATTATGCGGGGAAGGATTTAATGGAATACGCTTAAATACCTCGTTGAGGTAATTATAAGATTGCTTTTAACTACCTCATTGAGGTAATTAAGCGAATACGTTTAACTACCTTAGTGAGGTAATTAAACGTATTTATTTACAAGATACCTTAACTTTGATGTATAAAAACAAATTTGACAGGAATTTTTACACGTATCAGCTAAATCTAAAGAAATATCAATAAAAAACAATGGGAGTTTCTGTCTTAAATTTAATCTGTAATGCTTTCTGAGATGTTCTGTCATTTCCTACTAACAAAAGCGCCCAATAAAAAATGGAGTTTCCAACGAAGCACGTTTGTAAGGGAAAAACATAAGAGTTTCGCTTACCATTGCGCTTACGGAAGACATGATTTTTATATGGCGAGTTCCCACTTTAAAGTAATGCATATTTGACACATAAAGCGCATTATTCAGCGCATATAAAAATTGTTAGATGTAACGATCAGCTTTACACACTGAATGTTTTGATACCGTTATTTTTAAGTATTCTCAGTTACAAACCTGCTTCGTAGTAAGGAAATGCCGTAGCACTAGAAATTTTCTTTTTTTAATAAAAGTTGTTGAGAGTTCTTTCACTTACTTTACTGCATTTCTGTATGTCTTACTGCGTAGCGCATAATTGTGCGCTTATTTTTTTTTAATGTACATACCATTAGTGCTTCGCAAAATGATAAAATTTTTTACTGGGCCTACTTATACATATGTACAAACTTATGATCAGGGAAACCGTAAATAGGCATTTGAATGGTTTATTTTGTGCGATAAATGCATGCAGAAACAATATATTTATCCGTTTTAAAACTTTATAAATTTTGGTACCGATTTGTTTGTGAATTATTTGCACATTTAAGCTATTGCTGCATTTTTTTGCATGTTCAGTAAAAAAAAATGCTTTAAATAATTTGCAAAACATGAATTTTCTGTTGCTTAAATTTCGCCATCTACATTCAATTTTCACTCTACAATTGTGAGCCAAAGCAAGTTTTCGTTGAAGATAAATGTTATTCCAAACTGTAAAGTTTTATATATAAGCAAAAATTAAGAAAACAGGAATTACATAAATTTGTGCTGATACATAGAATTCTATTCACATCGTTTATTAAACCAATCGAATCAAAAATACTTTTTAAAGTGATCTTTTTGTGTCCTTCCGTCCGTCCACCTTGCTGGTTGTCTGTCCTTGTGCGTAAAGTTAGCAGTTTTTAGATAATTTGATAAAGTTTGGAAAATACGTTTTAATTGTCATAAGAACGAAACCTATGTTAATTGTGAGAAACGGCCTATAATGTCACAGAGTCCCTATGCAAACTTCTTTCTTTATGTCCAAATTAAATTTAGTTGAATCGGCTCAGATTCAAACATACAGCTTCCATTCAAATTTCAATCCCAAAAATATTCAAGCTATTTTATCCTTTTAAATACTAATGCAATTTAAAATTAAGCGACCTTTCCTTTAATCCCTTTAAGACAAAATATCTCATATATTGGGTGTATCTAGATCATAGTCAGCACAAATAACTCTTATATGAATCCTAACCTCATAACGTAACTTTATTCTGGTGAGGACAGAATAAAGTTTATTTTAATGCAAATATGAAATTGTGGAATATTTTACTTTCAAATAAGCCATATTTTGTTTTTTTCGGCATATTTTTTTTAAAAATTTTAGTGCATATTTTCAAATTATTAACAAGTAAACTTGGTTACATTACTTGCCGTGTTGTTGTCAAATAGTACTAAGGCAATTAAACAAATGAAATTTAGGTGTAATTTTGTTTTGGGAGTTTAATTTTTAAGGCAATTATCCGAATTGGGTAATTAAGCGTAAGGCAATTAAGCGTGGATTTTTGTTTGAAAAATGGAAAAAAAGAGGACTAAAAACTCAAGGTAAATAAGCGTGAAAGGGGTTATTAACCGGGTTATACTATATATACTTGATATGGTTTAGGAACACTATTGTAGAAATTAAAAACGGAATGACACATTAAAAATTAAGTAACAAAATTTAATTAATAATGTATTCAGCAAAAATATTCTCTTATTTTTTTCAAGTATATTTATAACTTTATTACTAAGCTTTTAGTGGAACCAATAAAACTACTTTATTTGTAAATTGAATATAATGAGTTCATAAGTAACTGTCTGTTTTTCACACTAAAATAAAAATATTCGTTTAGAAATTTAGTTTGAAAACAAAAACTAATTTGAGTTTTTTTTATTGTTGATTCAATATAAATTTCCAAACGAACATTTTTATTTTATTTTGAAAAACAGGCAGTAAATTCGTTTGCTTATTAACAAATATATCTGTGGAATTTGTTTGAATATTTTTGACTATAAAATACTGCACAATCCAGATATAAATTAAACACATATGTATGTAAAAATTTGTGAGTGTAAAAATTATATTAAAATTAAATATAAGTATGTATTTGTTTTATGGAACGTTACGAAAGCCAAGCAGCAAAACAAACAAAGCCGTTAGGTATCTTTGAACAAAAACACACACTGCCCGTCAGCACAAGGATCCAATATGGAATCATAAACATTACAAATACCAACATATGTACTTAAACATTTAAATTTACATTCATACTTATGTGTATGAACAAGATATCTTGTACTTATCCTAAACACTTTCACATAAGTTTGATGTATAAATGTATGTCAATTATGAACATATATATGGGGGACTTCATGTCAAGTGATCCAACTTTTGAAATCGATGTCTTCCTAGACTTGGATGTCCTATTGGCTACTATCCAAACACATATTTTCAACAAGATTGGTTTTTTAATATTTTTTAAATTAAAAAACTGTTTTTAATGGGTACTTTTGTTAAGGTCCAATTAGACGTGACATAACCATAGGAAAACTCTATTACCATAACCACTGTATTACCAAAATGACATAAACATACCATACAAACCAATTCAATGTTGGTTTCTAAATTCGCCGTTACGGCTGTGGCATTATGGTTATGTCACGTCTAATTTGAGCTTTAGGTCTTTTTCTTTAAGGAAAAAACTCAAAATAGTGCATATGCTAACAATTTAAAAAAAAACCCTCGTCTTGAGTTAAAAATTATTTTTTTTATACATATCCCATTCGCATCCCACTAAGCGACCAAAAAGACAAAGAAATAAGCTTTCTTTTGAGCAAAAAAAGTACCCATTTAAAAAAAAAAAAATTTAAAAAAATTTAATTTTGAAAAGAAAATTTGAAACAATTTTTTTAATTAAAAAAAAAAATTTCTTCAAAAGATTGAAGAAATTGCTTGGAACAAATTTTGCTAACACCAATGGGTATTAAGTTACATGGATGAGAAAGAATACCTGATATATAAATATATATGTATATAAGGGTGACCGTTAAAATCAAAAATTGGATTTCTTTAGATTTTACCCGCCAATTTGGTGGGCATGGATAAAAAACAACGCAACAAAAATTTTAGGAAGATCAGCGAAGGTCAAGTCGTCCGTCAAGCCCACCAAAGTTTGAGAAAAATTATAGTTTAACACGAAATCTGACTTTTATGTTTCATAACTTAGAAAATATCAATTTTGTTGAAAAGTTGTTAACAAGTTTTTCCTTAATCTATTATTATACAAAATAAACTCAAAAAATCGAAAAAGGCACTAAAAAAATCAAATTTTAAATTTATTAAAGAGACGAATTTTCTATTAATCACGTACATACATATCTTTAATTTTGTTCAAAAACATTTTTATTATTTATTTAACAAAACCGACCAGCCGGGCACCTGGCGTTTTAACCTAATTCGGGCATGCTGAATTCAGTGGTGCTAACCGTGTTTTATGCTAGCTCTTGTTTTCGAGATATACCGTTATTTCGAAAATGGAGGAGGTTGCGCAACATATATTCGCGTAACTAAAAAACGGTTTAGTTTTTTGAATAGACTTAAAAACCGAAATAAAATTACCTTTAAGAAAGGTTAAAGGTTTTTCTAATACACGCAGTCGATTTAGAAACATAACTTTTTTGGCAAAAAAAATAGTTTTTTAGCAAAATTTCAAAATTTTTGTTCTTTAAAAAATCATAAAAAATTGGATTGCTGTTTGCAGTTTATTTTAGTTAGGTTTTGTAAAATATAGGATTTACAGCCTGATTTTGTAAAACATAAGTCTTCTCACTTGAAATTTTCGTATTGATACGATAATGTTCAAAATTTGGTTTTTAAAAAATATTTAAAAGCATCGTTATGGTTGACATTAATATAGCTTTTTCCTTTCGTAAATCAGCATTATTGCCAAGGCATTAATATTCGTACATTTCCATTCTTTTTTCATAGAAAGATTTTATGTTTGCGGTTAACCCTGGCTTTTGTTTACAAAAATTAAAATTAAATTTCAAAAACAAAATATTTTATAAAAAGTGTTAGTAAAGGCCATTACACACTATCCCACAAAGTCTTACGTATTTTTCAAAAATGCGTCCCTGATCTTATTATTCTTTGCACATTTTTAAAAAACAATAACAACTTATAATGACAGGGTTGCATTTTTGTAAATTACTAAAAACTTTGTGGGATGGTGTATACCGCCATAAATAAGTAAAAAATAAAAATTTTGAATGAAAATAATAACAATAAAAGCAATAAATAACATAAATATATAAAGAAGATCTTTTGCTGCACATCAACATATAGATATGTAGAAGGCATTTGCGCGATAGTGTAACGATTCATTATTGTATTGGAATGGGAAAGGGGCTACCTATTAAACTCGGCCGTGCTCGTCGTTGGGGGGGTGTGTTGTGTTCCCATATAAAAGTTTATAATAGAATAGTAAAAATTTAAGAATCGGCTACAAAAACTTTACTTTAGGTAGCAATATTACTATAAATGACTAACAAAGAACTGATAGAAAGAGAATAGAAAGAAGGTTTGGTTGGTAACTGCAGTGTAGCTCAAGGTGGAAGTCGCTACACTTATTCCATGCCCACCCACCATGCTGACATATACTAAACTGATGGTTGTCAGCCCAACAAAAAAAAATATTTAAAAACTGCTTAACTATTCATACCCTACTTCACCTTTCGCAATTAACAGTGCAGCCACACGGTCAAGTTGTTCTTGATAGTCTTTTACATATACTGTTTGTCAAAATTTCCAAAAATTGATAGTTGTGACGTAGGCTGCATTCAATTTTTGAGCAATTTACTTTCAAGATGACATCAAGAAAAAAATTTATAAAGAGAAACGAAAAATTTGCTCACTAACCTTCAAATCAGCTGTTTTCTTGAACGTAAATTGAAACACTCACTGGCATTAGAATTTTAAAGGCAAGTTCGCATCAATTTTTAAAAGTATGAGTGTATTGGTAAAAAAGTGTGAGTGTATTAAAACTTGATAAGAAAAACTTGATCGTATAACCCTCAAGTAAAAGAAATAAATTCAAAACTTCATTATTAAAATCTAAATTTCTGACACAACTTTATTAATGGAAGTTAAATGTATAAGTAAAAAGGGAAATATAGCTTTTAATCGATATAACGGTCACCATTGAAAATATTAATTAATAAATAACAACTAATTATAAAATTAACTGTTTGATAGATTTGCAAAAATATTGATATTAACAATGTAAAAAAAAAAAATAATTGGTTGATATGTAAAATACTTAATAAGTTATAATGTGAAGAGGTGTAGGGTGTCAATTAATATGTAATATGAAAATTTTTACAATGAAATTAAACAAAATTAACATTAACAATTAAAAATGGCAACAAAACGCTGCTTATGCGATAATATTTCCTTTTTTTTTTTTTTATTTTATAATGAACAGTTTTAATAAAAATATTCATATTACATAAAACAAATTTGAGGGTAGGATTTTTTTTTTATATGGCAAATAAACAATTAACTCAACTTACTTAGGCATGGTCCAACGATGTCAGCAGGCGTCGGTTGACAATTTATCGCAGACTGGAATTTTCAATATACCTTACTGGTGTTACAAGGTTAAGTATGTATGAGTGAATCTTGCTATCACAGAGAGAGTTTTTCTATCCGTGATTACCAAAAATCATTCACCACATACATTGTTAAATTGTTCTTAGTTTTTTAATTAATTGATCATATTATGGTTGTGTGTGGTGAGAATGTGTAAATGTATACGTTTAAATGTGTATGTTTCTTTTATATTAGTTAGTGTATACTGTCTAAATTTATACAATAAAAGAGGTGACCAAATAACAAAACGTTAAAAGAAATAAATTAAAACTTAATTAACACAAGATAAAAAAACTAATTTAGGGTTATTTTTTCCTCTTATGTAACGTTACGTTAAAACATAAAGTTTAAAATTAAAACTAAATTAGGAACGTAATTTTGTTCTCTTTTAACTCGAAAGGACTTTAAAAATGGTTGTTATGGCTGCTATTTAATTTTGATATTATAGCATTTGGTCCAATAAATTAATGAATTTTAGACTGGTCACTCTAATTACACTGGTGACCTTAAATTCGAAAATAAAAGTTATTATAGTGTTTTCACATGGTATAAGGAGATAGTATAACGATGCAGGTGTAATTCCACACAAGAAATGTAGTTTTAATAACTCGATCCGATTAATGGATTCTAATATAACGTTTTTTTTCCGATTAATGTATTTGTTGATGTTGAATTCCGGTAAATGGATCTTATGTTGAGGTCCAGTTAATGGACTTTCTGTCAACTTTCGGAAATTTGATCCTTAATTATAATCCGAAGTCCTTCTTTAGAGAGCAACAAAATTCTATATAAAAAAAAATATAAATCGCAATACTACATTTTCGAGCCTAAAACCACAAATTAAAATATTCTTACCAGTTTCCGATTTGATACCAACACGAAACCACAAATAACACTATACTAATAATGAATCTGCCCACGTACAATAAAAAAACTAAAACACAATTTCAAATATTAAATATTTTCCTAAACCCGTCTGCTTATTCAGAAACCAATTTCAAAATGAATAAAATTTTCAAATTCATGACAAACTAAAACAAACTTAAAATCAATGAAAACTCAATTTTGAATTTGAATATAAAAAAAAAAATTACTATTTATACTTGTAAGCATTAAGACCTTATAAAGCCACAATAAAATGTTGGTAAAATAAAGAAATATAACAAAATAGTTTAGATTAAAATATCATCTTAAGTAGTCGCCATCACAATAGCACAAATTTTTTGGAACTTTAGGAAGAACGGTGTCATTAACCCCTAGAATGAAAGATATGTCAATAAAGTTTCTAGAACAACAAACATTTTTTTTGCCACGCCCCCAAATATAGTCTTTAATGTTTAATTTATATAGCGCTGCCATCTAAAGTCCGATCTCATCATATCGCATATCATTGTTCATGGCTTGATAGTGGCCTCATTTATGCCCTTGGTGAATTTTTAATCCGACATCAAATTGTGGGCACCACTCATGTCATCTTGGATTCTTCCCCTAAATTTCCACTTTTTTCACGTGCCCAGAAAGTACTTCTAAAACTCAGTATGTATAGCTTCAAATATACTCACTTTTATGACACGCCTCAAAATTAAACCCCTTGTTTTCTTTTTCACATACATCTTAAATTAGGCCAGGCAGAACCCAACACAAAGGTATATTTATTAAGCTTCAAGAATTTTAAAAATCGAGCTATGAACAACGATATGCGATATGATAAGATCGGACTTTAAATGGCAGCGCTTTATATAAAAACAAAAAAGGCTGTATTTGGCGGCGTGGCAAAAAATGTTACTGTTTTAAAAACTTAATTTATATTCCTTTCATTAAAGGGAGGAGGTCGACCCGCTCTAATGTACATACATATATATTTTTGAGCGTATGTGTACATTAGAGTGGGTCAATTTTTTTCTCGACCAAGCGGTTGTCAAAATTGTAATCTACGACGAATTCTAAGAAGGTTTGCCCAAGAAACCATAAATCTTAAATCAAAATCGAGCTTCCCGTTTCTAACAACAAAATTTTTTTTTCGAATTTTAAATTTTATTAAAATATGCTAAAAATTTTATTGAAAAAATGTTCCAATCCGGCCAAGATTTTGTCAGATGTTGTGTGCTGATAACCAAGATATACGTACCAAAAATGGAAAATTTTGATCTTGTCGTTGTACAGATAAACTTAAATCTTTAATGTCTTTGTATGGGAGGTGCCCCGCCCACTTAAAATTTCAAAAAAATATATAGCCTATCCCAGACCATTATTAGTATACTGTAATAGTTTCATAAAGATCGGCTCAGCGGTTGCGAAGATAACCTCCTGCAAACAAACAAACAAACATTACCTCTTTGTAAAATTAGTATAAACGAAAAGAAGTTTCTCTTTAAAAACCGGTAGCTCGATTTTGATTTTAGACCCATGGTTTCTTTGTCAAACCTTTTTAGAATTCGTCCTAGATTACGATTTTGACAACCGCTTGGTGAATTTTTTTTAATGCATACAAATTGACCCACTCTAGTGTACATATTTATGTAAGTATAAGTAAACCTAAATATAATATTTTATAATGGTATGAGTTTTTTTAGGTAGCTTTCTTTAAAATATACCAGTTATTTTCCATTTCTTGTGATTTGTTTTTAAATTAATGCCTTTTACTTATCGACTTCTTTTCACTTTTGTTTTCATATATTACGAAGATGTTCATTTTATAAGAACCAAGTTATATTTACACAAGGTAGACTCAGTTGGGGGTGTAGACATGCTGCTCTATAAAAAGAACCAAGTTGTCAAAATTGTCTTCATATAAAACAAAAACAATTTAACGCACACATGTACAAATATTGGCTCATATACACGAAATTTTACGTTTGGGTTCCAACTAGGGGTAAACAGCTGACAAACATATGGGCCAATGAGTTTACCTTGTGTAAATATATAAATATAAAAAAATTATTTTTTTTTTGTCACTCAACGGAAATGTTTTTTAATTTTATAAAAACCTAAAGCCTATAGTACACGGAATGTAAAAAGGCACATTCGTATACGGTTCTCACGTAATTTTGTCGTCATCACACATCACGAACTTGCTATTGTGGCTTTGTAGTGACGTCAAAATTACGTCAAAACCACATGCGCATTTGGCTTTTTACATTCCGTGTACTGTAAGCTTAAGTCTGATTTTGTTCGTTTTTTTACGAACGAACAAATATTTTCATTTTCTAAAAACAGGCTGTTATAAAAACCTTGTTGAGACAAAAGTTGTTGGAAACTTCACTAAAAACAATTTGTTAATAAACGATTTTTATGTAAAATTATTATTTTCCAAGCGATGAGACGTAAATTGTGGACTTTTCGATTTTTCTCAAACTTTGGCGGGCGTAAGGGACGGCTTAGCCTTCGCCGACTGTCCTAAAATTTTTTTGGCTTCGTTTTTTATCAATACCCACTATGTTGGGGTGTGAGACCATGGAAACATAGAAAACAAATATGCTCCATAAAGTTAACGACCTAACGTATATATATAAATGCAAATATTTATAAATTTGTTATATAATTCTTCATATATCTTTCAAGAATTTAAAAACATCAGAAGAATTTTAGTTTACATTTCTAATAAATAAAAATAAAGCTTCGTTTTTATTTATGTACGTATGTATGTATGTATGTTAATACTAGACGTACACATATATAATATAGTCTAATGTATATACATAATATGTATATACATTAGACTAGTACCCTTTTTGATATATATTATGTGTAAATGTAGTAAATAGAATCGTTATTTATAAAGTTTAATATAGTGTTAAAAAAATTATATGGGTTTTGCAACAGGTACTTGACAACTTTGAATTTAATTTGTGAACGCACTATTTCACTGATCATCTAACTGTTACTTTCCCTTTTTTAGTAAACTCAACATTTTAATCATCGTAAAGTACACGAACGAACAACGTCTGCAAATTATAAAAATGTAATGCCGAAATTCGGAGTCGGTGACCCTTACTTTAAGAGTGTTAATTTAAATTTTCAGTCGTTATTCTCGCCGTAGTAGACAAGCAATAACAAGTTAAGTACAAAAATTTGAGTCTACATATTCATTGTGTGATGCTGTCGTGCAAGTGAGACAACGGGTTTGTCGAAGTGACGAAAATATTGCTGCCGTTCAGACGTATGTAGCAAGCGATCCAAATCAGTCGATTCCGCGGCGTTTTTAAGAACTTGACATCGCCAAGACCACTTTATGGCGAATTTTGCGTAAATATCTTGGTTTATACCCATAGAAAATCAAGCTGACTCAAGAATTGAAGACGATGGTTCAATTGACGTGACGTAATTTCCCCGATTGTCAATTATTTATTGGAAAACCCAATAGAAACAATTAAACACGTTTTTGGAGTTAATATTCGGATCGACCTTTCTGTTGTAAAGTTTCTAGCTTTCAACACAAAATTGTCGTTTACGTGTAGGCTTGAAAGAAATTGTCGAAGATTGTGAACTGCAGTTCGTCTAAAAGGTCACATGTTACAACGTACATGTAAAAAGAACTGAGTAAAGCCCTTATGGCACTACATTTTTAATGCATTGTTCAAGTTTTGGTGAACAGCACAAATATAATTTAACACAAAAATTTACCAAGTGCAAAGAGTTAAAGTGTATTAGGATAAATGGCAAACTGTCAAAAATTTTACTTAAGTTATCGATAAAAAATGAAGTTATGTCAAAAAAAATTTAAAATTGTTTTACTTAAAATTGACATTTTAAGCTTGAAATATTAAAAGTGTGGCTGAATCAGCGGTTTATGGGTAAATTCAGCGATTTACCGCTTTTTGTTTTTAGGTTTCTCATAAACAAAAAGTTGGCAACATTTAATAAAATAAACAAAACAGGGATGGCTAAGTTGTTTCAATTGTACTTTTTTGTTGGTACTTTTTAAACCAAGATTTATAATACCCTTTTGTGGTGCTTTTTATGAACATAAATAAAATTAATTTCAACTAAAAAAATCTTTTAGTACAATTAGGGTAAAAAAATAAAATTTTTAAAAGTTGTTGGTACAATTTTAAAAATTTTCAACGCCATCCCTGAAACAAAACCATAACAAGAGAAAAAAAAACTAAAAAACTTTGCTTACATTTTTTATAGCTTGCTCTTTCTAACATTTACTTTTTCTTTCTATCAATTCTATATCAATTAATGAATAAAAAATGTAGTGTCATAAGGGCTTAAGGAATACTTAAATGTGGACCACGGCGAATTTAACTATAGGTTGTGTTGATTTTGGCAGTTCAAACCAATTTGTTTTGAATTGTTAGTGTTTTGTTACACAGAGTCTTCACCTGAGATAATATCTGATATAATATGTGAGAGAACGTCGGCAGAATGAGAGAACAAATTTCTTCATATTAATCTTTATCTTAAACAAGGGGAACACGTATCTTATAAGGTTTCATAATTGAATGACTCTCGTACAGTAAACTTGTATCGTTTTTATTCTTTTTTTTAGTTTTTTCTTTTGTTTTTGTTTAAAATATTTTTTTTTTAAACACTTATCACAAGATTTTCACTAATTGCAGTAAAAAATTTAACAATTTAAAGAATGCGTCTTATTATTGTTTTATATTTATGTATGTATGTGTATTTTTGACAGCTCATCTTATAAGATAGTTGTTATAAGATTTCTCATAACAACTGTCTCATAATATATATTATAATATTAATATTAACACTATTTGAGAGTCCACACGTAAGATAATACTCTCTGCGATTGAATTTGACGTTTGCTGATATAAAAATCTTATATCTTATCTCAGGTGGAGACCCTATGTTAAGAATGGATGACGTTCGAACCAGGGAAGATAAATGCAATTTTCAAAATTGTACTTAATTCAGTAAAAAAAATTATTTTTTAGACCCTAATTGTACTTAAACCCAAATTTTTTTTCCTTTCGCTCCTATAAGAAGCATAGGGCTTATTTTTATAAAGATGATAGTGGAATAGGGTAAAAAAAATCTTTAACACAATAACGAGTCGAAAAAATAAAAGCCCTTTAACCATACTACAAAAAATCAAGCTCAAAAGTCTTCGCCCCAATCCCATATTGAAGTATTCATATAGTTCATACTATGTAAACGAAGTATAATAAGGAACACTTTAGTTATTTTATTATTTTTCAAGAAGAACAAAGTCCGATTGATGTAGAAAATTATTTTTTTGATAAATTTGTACATAACATAACGCTACAAATTAAACTTACGATAAGTTTTTTGTTAATTTAAAACTATAGAAACAAGATTCAATAGACTATAGTTAATATTTTGTCTGAATTCGATACAGTATTTACATAAAAGCGATTGCTTTGCTTTTTTTATTAAATTATGGTATGAAAAAATATGTTCCACATTCGCCGACGAATGGCAATTCCAATGATATCAGGTAACATAAGTTCATTAATTTTATTTCTCAATTCTCCACTTGTACTAAAGATATAATTGGAGTACAATGGAGTTGCAATGCTAATAGTACTGAAAAAAGTACAATTATACTAACTTTATCATACCTGGTTCGAACCGTAAACACTAACAATGCAATGCAAAAAACCAACAAATCTATAAATCAGTAAACATGTTAACCATCTTTAAAGGCATAAAATTGGGCGTTTAAACTATCAATACAGACCATATGAATTGGTTTTAAGCTACATATAAAACATGGGACACTGGTTTACAGCTGTACATACATTTTAATTTAAGCTTAGTTTAACTAAACCATCGTTTAAACTTTCCCTAATTTATAAGCCATAAGAGCTTTTTCTGAAAATTGTAATCAAATTTTCTATGTAACATATTTCGTATAATGATGGACCGCCCTACTGTTTATACACACAGTATACTTGTATTTTTTTGTGTTTTCTTTATCCATTTATATTTTTTATGCATGTTAATAAATGTGTATGTAAAACGTTGTTGCTTATAACAAATATGTAAACAATTCCTTTTGTTTTTCTTGTTGTTGTTCTTATTTGTTTGTTAACAACAAAATTTACATAAACCCTTTAAATATATTGTTGCTGTTTTTCTATTGCTGTTACAGTTGTTGCTATTGTTTGTTTACTTACTGCTTCTTCTCGTTTGTTGCACCGGATGTTGTAACTGCTCATGCCCTTGTTAATTCTTTCCTTTTTGTTGCATAATATTAAATTGTAGTACATAAGTAGTAATACGTAATAAGTTAGAAAGTGATGGTGTTTACAACTCAGGGAGGTTTGGACTCTTATGAAGGTTCCTTTAGTATGAAACACGTTGATTATAAAAAAGCAAAACAAATTTATTACACTTATATAAGTATGTTTATAAACGTATATACATTAGAGCGACTCACCAAAAGAAGTGCTCGATGTACCCTCCAAAAATTAACCTTGGACTTTTTTAAGATGTCATTTTAAATATTTCGGCTTCAGTTTGACCTCTCGTGAGCTGGACCATTTTGAAAAAGGGTATATTTTTGCATGTCTTGTTAAGAATGTTGAGAATCTGTTTTCTTACTAACAAATACAAATTGGGTATCATAAGGAAGGTTTTTTCAGGCGCGTCCAACTGTATATACAATTTGTCCAAGGACGATCATCCATGTCCTTTTTTAAGGACTTTCTGTAAAAAAACGTTTTTTTTTTTGTCAAATTAACATATTTCAATCTTTAGCCGATTTAATTAAATATGTGTCTCAGCTTTTTTTGAAATTCGTGCTAGTTCGCGTTTTGACAAAACTGCAATAAATATCGCTCCTTAGTATTCGATTCGGTAGATTTGTGGAAAACACAAACGCTTATAGTGTTTGTGTAGAAAATCATTTAGAAAATAACGTTTCCTTGTTAGTCATTTTTCGAACACAAAAATAATACTGTTTTTATCAAACTTAACAAAAGATGAGAACATTTAATTCCGTTCGGTTTTTTTTGAAAATCCACAAACTTTATTGTGTTCGGTTCGACTCATTAATGTTCGTTCCTTTTGGCTGGTGAAAAAACCAAAAATTGTTTACAAAAACAAAATACATTGCTAAATATTTTTGTTTGTCAATTTCTTTATCAATGTTAAAAAATCAAATATTATAGAACATTAATTATTATAAAGTTTGAACGTTGACATTATGTGTGAAACACTGTATCATTTAAATGACCACCACGCGAAGTGTTGCAAGCATTGATTCTTTTGAGGTAATTTTGGACCACTTTTTGACACATATTGGGCGGTATCTCAGCCATAACTTGAGGAATGTTGGTTCTCAAGTGCTCAAGAGTTAAAGGTTTTTTCTGCATAAACACGGTCTTTCGAGTAGCCCCACACAAAAAAGTCTAATGATCTTGGTGGCCAGTTGATGTCGCCACGACGAGAAATAAAGCAATAAAGCCATATTCGAGTTGTGTGGCATGTGGCACCGTCTTGTTGAAACCACTTATTCTTCTTCAATAGCAGGCAAAAAAAAGTCGGTTATCATACGACCATACAGTCCTAATTCCTGAGAACGACGAGGAATCGACACATTCGGGTCTTCGGCAACACTTTCACTTACAGCAGCGATATTTTCAGCGGAACGAGCGGAACGAGCAAAACGATGATGCACTGGCCTTACAATATCTGTAACCGCTCCAGTCTCTTCAAATTTCTTGACAAGTTTGCCAATTGCTTGCGTAGTTGGACGATTATGTAAACCATAATCTCCTCTTAAAGCATGATATGTGGCTGTGCCAGAATCACCATTGGTATGAGTGTGATGTAACAGTGTGAAGAAGCTTCAGAGACAACATATGCATTTATTTAAGAATAATTCAAAACACTTACCCCTGTAGTAACACATGTTTCACTTATTTTGTATTCTCCTTTGTAAACAGAAGCAAAATAGCCCGATATGGTTTTCGTCATCATTCTACTTTGAAAACTTGATGTACTATTTAACTAAATAATTTTAATTAAAAGAATACGGGAATTGTCTTCTTTTTACAACATATTTTAAACAAGAAAATAAAGAAATGTACATACTAAAGTATGTATGCATGTTAATTTAGCAAGATAAACTTTTGATTTTAATACAAAAGAGGTTTTTTTGGATTCAATATTGAACAATGTTATTTTAACAGTGAATTATATTAAATTAACGTAATTTAAGGTTATTTTAATATATTTAATTTAAAATTAATATGAAATAATGATAATTTTAAATAAAGGGCATACTTTTGCAGAAATTTACTAGGATTCCCAATCAGCATTTCGCCATGTTAATTTTACATTGGTATTTTTTTCTGTGTGTACAAATCTATGAAAAATGTTTCTCATAAATTTTTACATTTAGATTTAGGATCTGGAACTTTTGCTTAATCCTGATGCAAAGCCATAAATTAAACCATAATTTCAAACTGCGCTTGATGTATGATTTCTTTTTGAAACGCTACCTGACCAAAATATAGTTATGTTTTAAAAGGTTTTTTTAATAACTAATTATATTGTTGATCGTTTTATCGCTTATTTGTAATACCGAAAAGAAAAATTTTGGTTTCAAAAAAAAAAATCCCTTAAAAATTTACGAGTCTTGTTTTACACAGCACTTAATGTTCGATTTCGTTAAATTTCTCATTTGATTTAAATTACACAGTAAAGTAGGAGCTCGCCATTTACAGACCTATCCATTTTTTATTGATTGTGGTTAAATATGCACCGCTTCCAATAAAATTTGGTAAAATAATTTAGGTTGCTATAAAATATTTGTAAACTAAATTGCATTTAAATACCGGCAAAATGAAATGGTTTTTGGACGCAAACGCTCTATTTGGAAAGATGGGGACTATGTGAAATTATAGATCGATTTTCAGAATATTTGTTTGGCTGCGTACTTATGAAAATTAAACCGCACTAAGTCTGCATGGACAGTCAGTCAAATGGGCAGACGGACGGATTGGTATACTTAAAGTGGGATGTAGAATCAATATTTTTATGTATCATTATTAAATATCAGCACAAGCGCATAACGTATTAGCATATATTATGTGTTTGTGTGGTATACTATCTTCACGTTTAAGGTGCGCGTATAAAAATATCTGCATGAAATACGGATTTTAAATTCTAATAAATTCGATATTTTGAATTTTCAAAAAAAAAAAACTTCAGTTTTGTTATTTTCCGTAATCTCGCTTTTTTTATTGTAAAAGCAGTTGTCTTGTTCTAAATGTTCTGTCTCACTTGTTGCGTTTGATATTTTTCAGTTAATTTTATAATATTATAAAAGTAGAACTGATGAATTTTTATTCTAACATTAAATTATAAATCCCTTTGGGAATTTCTATTATTCATTTCGTTAGAATAATTTTATTTTTTCTTTTAGACTTCTTACTGAGCTACCTAAACAAAAGCGGCAAGCGTTTTTTTAAACATTGAAATTCTATTGCCAATACATTTTTAATAAAACAAACCGACCTAGCGATCTGTTAAATAAGATTTTCCAGACTGGTGGTGTTGAATTCGAGTTCTAAAAGTTTGTTTCATATAAACTGTGGGAAAATGAGAAGGTTTGACATAAAAACAACGCCTGCCGCTCTTATTTAGGTAGCTCAGTTATTTATATTTACTGTTGATATTAAGAATAGTTTCCTTAACGAAAAATGCTTTAAACATCATTACATGCTTCAAGTTTACTTCTTCATTGTTGGCAACATAAAATGTAAATTGTTGCAACAATAGCTGAATGTTTATTTAAGGCATTTAAGTGGTTTGTACATTGTTTATGTGTATATAAATACGTAAAACACATAAAAACCTGTAAATCGATGTAAATGTGTTGTTTGTGTTCTTACTCCCCTGTGGATAAATTAACTTTTGTACTCGTTCTTGTGCTATCAGTTTATACTTGAAATTGAATCCATTAAAAAAAACATTAACGATATTAATGTAAAACACAAGAAAATATATGGGAACTTGGGGCAAAAGAAGGCATTATTTTTTTGGGGGAAAGTGTTGCAGCAGTAAAATATTGAAACGGAATTTTTATGTAGTTGCAAACGTGAGCCAATCTGATCCCAACCAAATTATGTTTATTTACATACAAAAAACTTAAGCAATGGAAATCATACAATTGCTGTTACGAATTGTAATTGTAAAGGGAATTGCAGAAAATAAATTCACATTGCCACCCACACTAACTCACGCTTAAGCAATAAAGTGCAACATTTATGTTGGAATTACATAAGTGTTGAAGTCGTAACTCAGATCATTGAACGATTCAAAATAACGCGTATTCTGTTTATTCGTAAACGTGTTTCAGCTTAGTTTAAATTAAAAATTTATTTTTACAGTTTAACAAGAACATAACCAAATAATATTAAAACTGTTACAAACTTAATGGCTGCCGATATGTTTAGTTAATATCATTAAACACATTTTTATTAAACACCTTCACCACAGGCAGAATTTTCTTTGTAATTTCCACAGTATTGAAATAAGGCTATCTAAGGTATGTGTGTGTATAAATCGATATTCTTAATCCCTTTAAGTAAAATGACATTCTGGCGTATGTCAAAATCAACTTCTCAAATACCAAAATTAATATTAATAAACAACATAGATTGTTAGATATTTATGAGCAAAAATTCACGATTTATTCTGATTTATACCAAAAAAGTCTTTTTGAAGTCTTCGTAAAATTTGTGGCATTTTACATTAAATTTGCTTAATACAATATCAAATTAACGGTCTTCGCACAATAGCGGCGACCGTATATAAGCTAGGATATTAAAATTGGCTTAAACATATCATAAGTAAAAGGCAAATTTAGTAAAAACTAATGACGCCTTATTCAGTTGTGCCGAATCTTTGATATTCTCCACCAACAGTAATAATCTATCAGTTGTATTGGGCTTACCAGATTTTACTACAAAAGCATTACTCATTACGACTCAAGGCGTCCCAAGGTGTTTTGTTTGAGTGGGCTTTACATGGAGCCTATGAAAAAACTTAGTAGTATGACTCCTAGTCATATAAAACCAATTTATGCTAAATTAAAGAGAATCGGTGTATTCTGTCACCGATTAATTTTAGTTTTTGTAACAAAAAAAAACTCTTTCCCGCAATGGTCATAATGTGCTGGATTTCAATCCTTAAAGCTTCGTTCACAATCAAAAAAACATTTTCACTTGGTGTTCATAATAGAGCAACAATTTCTTTTGCAACCACACACATTTTACATTAAGAAACCGTTTGCAAATTTTAGCCACAACAATATTATGCATTTATTATTATATTTAACAACATTTTGTTAAAATTTTCATTCAAAACTAAATACAATTATTTTAAACGTCAGAAACAATTTCATACAAATTGTTGCTGAAGTTCTAGTTGACTTAACTTTAGTTACATTTTTAAAAAAATTTTAGTTTCATTTTTGTTTAAAAAATGAAAGGAAAATATATGAAATACTTTGGGAAGAAATAAGATAGAAGAAAAAACGAAATTGTTGCTCTGATTGTGAACAAAGCTTAACTGCTAACCTAAACTGTTAGCAGTTGTTGCCACCTAAATGGTTTTTTTGCCGTTGAGCGTTTCGGAAGTAAGCGTATTTCCAACAGGCGGGCGGAAAAAGGATTTTGACACAGATATTCAAATATTATATTTATAAAAAAGTTTTTGAAGTATAGAAAATAAACAAATTGCTTAATATTGTCCAAATTTTAACGAACTGAGGCGACAAAATTCAGGGCATTGGGTGCTCAGCTCATTGTTGTTAAAAAACAATTGAGTGTGTTGAAAACAAACCTCTAAGCCCTACTTTGTAATTCTATTTTGCATAACAACCTAGCGAGACAAAGGAACAAAAAAATTTAAATATTGTAGTGGGAGTCGATAATACTGTGCAACAAAAAAAAACCAGCCTCAGGACTTGCAACGCGACATGAATCTAGACTACTGCTAGAGCAAATCTGCCAACTGGATTAGCTCGGGTTTTCGAAATTTCGGGCCTTGAAGTTTTTGAAAAGCCGTTTGTAATAGCTAAGTAAAAAAAATATACTTAATGTATCTCTGAGCTAAAAAATTATTTCAAATATCTTCATATATTTATTAGCCTTCTAACTTTCTTTTTAAGGGCTAATTTTTGTACTTTTTCCCAAAATTCACACAAAAGTATACGAACGTGATATAAATTTTTTTCTATGTTTATTGGTTAAAAAGAGAGATGGGGTGAGAAAAAAATGCAGGTTTTACCCGTTAACGCCCTATAAGGGTCGAACATTAAAATAAGTACCAGACACCCGTCCGCTTATTTTTCTAAAGAACAACGATAAGTAGTATTTTTTTTTGTTTTGGAGATATAAGGATACCAAATTTATCCGTTTTTACATTTTTTTATCCCTTTAACATTTGAATTTCTAAAATTCCCGTCTTAGTGGATCGATTTGGGGAGAGACCAACCTCCGTGCAAAATTTCGAGTTTTTAGCTTCAGGCGTTTAAGATGTGCGATGATAAATCAGTCAGTGAATCAGTCAGCAACGTTACAATTGTATATATTGTCACCTAAAACGCAAAAGGCCCTAGGAGAATAACAATACTATTTAATATGATAAATTGCATTAAACTGTTAATAGTAAGGGAAATCACGATGGGTAGTGCAATGTGTGCAAACGATGCAAATGCGTGCAAGAATACACACATTTGCACAACACAACAACAAAATGTGCGTATTTGCAATTTGCTCTTTTTCACATCGTTTGCACTAGAAAAACCATGATCAAAATTAGTAATGCAGATTTGCTCAGTTGCAAACAAATATAAACAATAACATTTGACATATTAAGCGCCATATTGTTTTTAAAGAAACCTTATAAAATGAAAATTTTCGTGGGTTTTAATATAAAATAGAGAATTAAATTAAAATAATTTAAAAGAAAAAAATTATTTTAATTTGCTTGTGTATAATTATGTGCGTTCGTTTACTTTTCCAGTAAAATCCAGTGGGTGAGTACTATGAAAATTTTACAAATTTATGTGTACGCGAACGCATTCCAGTAAAATCCAGTACAAATTTGTACAAATTTTGGGGTAGACGAATGCAGCTATTGTAAACAAATGCAAATTTTTACAGTGCTGCCAGAAGTTTTTTATGTTTCCAGAATAAGTTTTTAAAAAAATAGCACATTTGCATAAAAAAACCAGTAAGAGTGCTATATTCGGCTATGCCCTATACCCTTCACCATGGTTGGGAAAGAACAGAAGTTTATATAAACGTATATATATGTATTTATATATACATATGTAGTATTAATCGCTTAATGGCATTTAATTATTTGATTGGTATTGAATATATAAAGAAACAAACTTAATTATAAAGAGAGTAATTTTTTGGTATATCAGTATTTTGGTTATAACTCAGCCATTTTTTTTTTTTTACCGATTAGACAGATTTATGTACCAACGTAATTTATCATTTACCTGGGTTATAAAACTTGGAATCGGGAAGATCTATGGTTCCTGAAAACGGGTATTTTTCAAAAAAAATTTATATTTTGATCATAGATTTTTTGTCTCTGAACCGATTTTTCCGAGTTTTTCAGAAAATATTTTCTACTAAAGATTTCGGATCTTTTGATATATAAGGGATAACAATAGGACATAAGACAGTCCAAAAAAATTTTTGTACGGGAGGTACCACGCCCACTTCTCCATTCCCGCCCACACTTTGTTGGATGCTGTGTATTGATAACCTAAATGTTTGTACCTAATTTGGAAACTTTGGCTTTTGCCGCTCTCCAGATATACAGAAAACAGTAACAAAAATACAACAACAAGGGATTTTTGGAAAAAATTATAGATAGTCGTGGTTTTTTGCTCATATCTCACTCATTTGTGGACCGATCTTGCTGAATTTCAAAAGCAAGAAATTGAATATGTAACATAAATGTGAAACAACCTCGACGCTATCATGTCTGGAGTCTTGGGGAAACAAATATCAAACGTAAGACGGACATCGTTAAATCAACTTCCCTTCTCATAAGGACCCAGAATATATCGAGCCTTTGGTGCAATATCGTAGTAACTCAAAATTTGAATTTTTTGAGCTGGGTATGCAGAAATGATCTTTGGAGAAATGTCTATCTAAAGAAAAAAAGATTATGGTTCTATATCTAACTGTTCAGATTTTACAGCTAAAAATGTCTTTATTGCCTCTAGCTATTTTCAACCATATTTATATTAATATAAAAAAAATATTTGATATTATTAATAATTTTTCACCTTTTTTTAATTACAAAACATTCCTCTTTTTTTAAAAACTTGTAAAAAAATAACTTTAGTAAACAAAAATACTATCAAAAATATGGCTGAAAACTTCAAATGCATTTTTCTCAGTTCACGATTTTTTGAATTACTACGGTATTGCACCAAAGGCTCGATATATACTTTATAGGGTCTAAGATCAATACTGTAGAAATTACAAACGGAATGACAAACTTATATATACCTTTTCGACCTGTGGTGAAGGGTATAAAAAGTGGTATGCTCACGATCAATCATAATAGGCACTGCAAATTTGCACAATGACCATCATGATTGTTTTGAAAATTAATTGGGGGACTCACAAGGTGTCATAAAGTCATAAGTCTTAAAATAATAACATGAAAAAATACGACTGTTGTGAACAACCCCTCATAAATTAATGTGCTATTTTGAATTTAAATCAGCTGATTTAAAACAAATATAAATAATAAATATTTACCTAACATCAAAATATATTTTAATTCTAATCCATGAATTAATAAATTATATTAGATCTTATCTGACTATTTTCCATTTTTTAGACGCAAATCACAAATAAATTTTATTTTGTTTGTTTACCAAACATCAGAGTCCTAAGCCGATATAATTTGACGCCGCAAGCTTTTTGTTGCAAAAATTGCTAGCCGCAGGTTAAATTCGGATATTAGCCGGATAAAACTATACCATCAACGGCGACGGCTACAAAAACTAATGCGGCTCGGCTCAGTCGCTCAGCGCGGGTCTCTTTTGATTAATTACGACAGCACAATAAACATAGCAAGCAAAGTTCTATTAATTTAAGACACTTTTTATTAACAAAGCAACAACAATATTTTTAAACCATTGTAAAATGTTAGAACATTATGACAATATAACATGATAGCACACCTTGTGAATACCCCAAATAATGTTGCACAGTACACAAACTGTTAGTTGTTTGCGTTTATCATATAATCTTTTGTAGACAGGGCCGTTTGTTTTTGTCAATAACTAATGTTCTAAATTAAATAAATTAGGCCAATTGATTTAGTACTTCTGATTAATTCAAGTTTTATTTCAATGTCTTATTTTACAGCGTGTTACCCAGATCAAATTCAAAAAGAAAAAAAAAAAAAAGGAAGTTGTAAAAATGTCAAAAAAATATATAAACATAAAGTCTACAAAAAAATTCAGATTACTTGACACAATGATGCAGTTAAATGTTGCCAAATTAATTAAATTAATATTTGATTCTATATCTAATTATTTTTTTATTTTCTTTTGTATTTAAAGATAATATTGAAAGCGTTATTTTTAACACTCCCTCTCGCTTTCGTAATTATTTGTAAATACATATATATTGTAATTACATTTTTAATAAAGTTAGTAAAGAGTTAAATTTTTTTTTAGATAGCGCCTTCGTCAGAATGTCTGCTGGTTGGCTTCCACTTTCTAAATACTGAACGTTGATGTCACCTTGCGCATGAATGTCACAAGTGTAAAAGTATTGAGCATCAATATGCTTTGTCCGCTTTGAAGAGTCTGGATTTTGTACTAATGTTATTGCTCTTTGATTGTCACATTTTATAGGTGTTGCGTCCTTCAGTTTAATTCCAATACTCATCATTAATTTTCGAATCCACACTACGGATTTTGTTGCTGCACATAACGCTACGAATTCGGCCTCTGTGGTTGAAGTAGCCGTTACTGTTTGAACTCCATGCTATAGGTCCACCGTTAATCGTTGCAATCCACCCTGTTGTACTTCGCCTGGTATCCAAATCTCCAGCCCAATCTGCATCACAGTACATTACTAAGTTGCTGCAGGTCGAGCCAATATCAAACGAAATTCCTTTATCTGATGTTCCTTTTAAATATTTAAATATACGTTTAACACCCTGCCAATGAAGTCGTGATGGATTTTCAACATATCGGCTTAATACACCAACACTAAAAGCTATGTCTGGTCGCGTAGAAACCATCAAATACATTACTGATCCAATGGCTTCTCGGTAAGGAAAATTTTCTTCACACTTAGCATCTGATTTTGAAAAACGAATTCCCGGCTCTGCTGGCGTCGACACCATGGCACAATTCTCATGGTTAAAACGTTGTAATAATCTGTTTACATAAGCCTGTTAATGAATTTTCAATTTCATTGTTTTTCTACAAATCTGAATCTGTATACCAACAAACGACTCTGCAGGGCCATATGTAATATTGAACTCACAATTCAAAGCTTTGAGAAGTTCTAAAATGAAAGAAATATTAGTGCCACAAACCAAGCCGTCATCTACATAAAGTGCTAAATATGTTGTCGCTTCTGCTGAATTAAAATAAAATACACACAAATCTGCAGAAGATTGGATAAAACCAAAATTGCAAAGAAAAGTCACTATTCGTTTGTTCCACTGGCGCGAAGCCTGCTTCAGTCCATAAAGACCCTTTTGCAATTTACATACTCGTTCATCTTTTGCATATCCATGTGGTTGCTCCATGTATATAGTCTCTTCCAACTCACCATGTAGGAACGCCGTCTTCACATCAAACTGGTAAATGCTCATATCATGTGCCGCAGCTATTGACAACAACAAGCGCACAGATTCATATCTCACAACTGGTGAATAGATTTCTTCATAGTCTATACCACGCTTTTGTGAACAACCTCTTACGACAAAACGAGCTTTATACTTCTCTATTTTCCCATCTGTCTTATATTTTCGTTTAAAGATCCAACGATTTGAAATCACATGCATATTTGGGTGACGTGGTACTAGAATCCAGGTATTGTTTTTATATAAGGAGTTTAATTCATCCTTAATTGCTGAAATCCACTTTTCACACTCTTCCCCTTTTAATGCTTCTTCTAAGGTTGTTGGTTCCAGCTGCACACTACATACTTCAGGATTTATTTTATTGTCAAGTTTGTTTTTGTTGCTTCTGGTATTATATGGACTTCGATTGTTTTGTTCACGATCACATTTTTCATGTTTGTTATTTATATCAGCTGATGTCTGTAATTCTTCACGTTGTTGTAGTTTTTGTTGATCATTACTTTCAATTTCATTTATTTCATTATTCATTTTCATACTCTCTTCTTGTTTTTAGCATTCATTTCAATTATTTGATTAAAGTCTTCAGCACGTTTTTCATTAAATAGTATGTCTCTTCTAATAAACACTTTTCTACTTTGTGGGTCGTAGACACGATAGGCTTTACTGGGGTCGTTATAACCAACCATTATATATTTTATAGAGTTTTTCTGAAACTTTGTTCGCTGCTCTTTTGGAATGTGTACAAACGCTTCACAGCCAAAAATTCGCAAGTGACTCACCTCTGGCCTTTTACCATACCATAACTCATATGGTGTACATCCTCCAATAACATCAGAAGCAGTTCTGTTTCTTAAATAAACAGCTGTATTTGTTGCTTCAGCCCACAAATTTGTTGGCAAGTTTCTTGCGTGCAACATTGACTTGGCACTTTCTACTACTGTTCGATTTTGACGTTCTATAAAACCGTTTTGTTCTGGAGTGCGTGGAGTAGAAAGCTCGTGCTTAATACCATTTTGTATCAGAAAATTTCGTACTGCGTCATTACAGAACTCAAGACCCCCGTCTGAACGGAGCCTCCTAATCACATGACCATCAGCTCTCACATCAGCATAAAATGACATCAAATTAACCAAAACATCCGTCTTATTTTTTAGAAAATATATAAAGCAGAATCTAGAATAGTCATCTTTTAATAGCATAAAATAATTTGCTCCAGTTATTGAGGGCGTGCTCATTTTCCCACATAAATCCACATGAAATACTTCTCCAGGCTTAGATGACCGCTTAGCTTGGTATTTTGGAAAACATTTTCTATGTTGTTTCCCATATGCACAGCCCTCACAAAAAGGTAAATTTTTAAAGTTATTTAAACTTGCTATATTTAGTCCACTCACCGTTTTATTTGTAATCATTCCTTTAAGAGTTTTATAGTTAACATGGCCAAATCTTTCGTGCCAACACTCCAACGATTCTGCAACTGCCACATTCAAAACAGCTGATAAAGGTGTTAAGTCCATTTTGTATAAACCTGCTTCCCGTGTGCCATCAACAATTGTACAATTCCCTTTAATGAAGCAAACGCGTGCACCACCTTCTTTAAAAATGACATCCATACCTTTTTCGGTTGCTCTTGATACAGACAAGAAATTTTTATCTAGATCTGGAACTAATAATACATCCTTAATTGTGTGTGTTGGGCCGCATACTTGACTTCTGACTTCAATATCACCTATGCCTTCAACAACTAACTTACGACCATCTCCAACTCTGACGTAATAATCCCCTGTTTTAAAACTTGTTACATTCTTGAATAGCTCCCTCTGAAAAGACATGTGATCGGTTGCTCCAGAATCAGCATAGAAAACATTTTTAGATTTTTGTTGATGTTTCATTGCTTGCAAAACAAACAATTGTGAATTATTATCTATTTCGTATTTTCGTTCATTCGGCTCTCGTTCAACCATTAGTGAGTGCATACGTTGGTTTGTGTTTTGTTTGCTTCGTTGATCACTGGCCTTTTTATAACACTCTCTTGCCCAATGGCCCCTCTTGTGACAATAATTACAGCTCCCGTTTCGTTTTTGATTTAATTTTCTGTGGTGAGGGTTGTTACCATTTTTTTGGTTTTTATGAGTACTTGCTGAGAATGCCGATTTTGGTGTGTCATTGTCACTTATATCTGCTGTCCGTAAATTAAGCAGTGATTCTTCATTAACTAAATGATCAGTCAGTCTCTCTAAATTTTGTTCATTTCTTGGAACAGCATACCATGCAGTTCTTACATGGTCAAATCTAGAAGGAAGACTGCTTAATATTTTGGCGATAATCATTGGTTCTTTTTGTTCTAGATCTATATCTTTGAGCCTTTGACTCAGTGAACATATATCAGCCACAAAATTTGCTATACTTTCACCTTCATCCATCTTGGAATTGATAAATTTTTCCAGTAATATTTGCGCCGATTGCTCACTCCTTTCTGAATGCACTGCTTTCAATCTTGACCACATTTGAGCTGCGGTATTGCAGTCAGTTAGATATTTAAGCTGGTCCAGCATTAAACCTCGCATGATAAACGCTTGTGCTTCAGCATCTTTTTCGTCCCATGCTTGCGGGTTTGCCACGGGTCGAATAATAGTTCCCATAATATAAGGCTTTAACTTATTTTCAGACATAAAAATTTCCATTTGGCGGCGCCACAATTGGTAATTTTGTCCATCAAAGCGATGTAAATTGTATATTTTGGAATCAGACATATTTATGGAACTACTTGAAGTTGATGTTACCTGATCAGTTGGATCTACGAGCCCAGATAAAACTTCTTGCTCGACAAAACTTTGTTGTGTAATTGAATCTTGAATTAATCCAGAATCTTCTTCAATAAATTCTTGTTTTAATACGGAACTTTCTTTCGAATTGTTCATAAGAAGTTTTGTCACAAAACAACAAAAAAAACTTTTTTTATAACTATGTACGTTTGTTTTCCAGCAAAATAAGCTTAAATGTTTTTATTATCTGGGCCCATAACCTGTTCTAAATTAAATAAATTAGGCCAATTGATTTAGTACTTCTGATTAATTCAAGTTTTATTTCAATGTCTTATTTTACAGCGTGTTACCCAGATCAAATTCAAAAAGAAAAAAAAAAAAAAGGAAGTTGTAAAAATGTCAAAAAAATATATAAACATAAAGTCTACAAAAAAATTCAGATTACTTGACACAATGATGCAGTTAAATGTTGCCAAATTAATTAAATTAATATTTGATTCTATATCTAATTATTTTTTTATTTTCTTTTGTATTTAAAGATAATATTGAAAGCGTTATTTTTAACAACTAATATTGGTCGAAAGATTCCAAGTTTTTTTATGGACATTTGTGTTGATGCAATACATCAGATCTAATGCGTTCTAGGAGATGATATATAGATAGATTAATACAAGATTTGTAAGACAACTTATTAAACTAATGGGACGATTAAGTCAATATCTTGTAAGTAAACTCTTTACCAAACTCCTTAATCGCTTGTATAACGGTAAAGAAAAATAACAGTTTAAGCAATAGTAAAAGACACTATGGTTAAAGCTTTATAAGACTCGGCACAGCCGAATATTTCTGTCTTACTTTCTTTTGTTTCCAATTTAGGAATCCAATCGGTCAACAAGCGGCTTGTTATTTAAGAGCTAGCTTCATTTATGGCCTATTTGCAATTCTAAATATATATGTATATTGAAAATATTCTACATATGTCAGACCAAAGAATGTAAAACTACGCTAAAGATAAGATAATAACTGTAATCTACGCAAAGTTTACACCTTTTTTTTTTGTCATAATTTCTTAAATATTAATCCTGAATCCTTTAACATAATAAGAATTATCCCAAAAATCTATCTTGTTTAATTAACCAATAAGAAATTTGATATTCAATCTTATAAATAACAAAATAAACTACATATAATTAAATAACTAACCAATTTGCACTTTGATGAAGAATAAATAAGACTTTCTTAAACACACAAACTTCATACACACAAGCTGAAACTTAGTCATTTAAAGGCTTTGCGCATTATGGAAATAAAATTTTATGATAATTTGCTCAATTTAATGTATAAAGTGTATGAAATATTCATAAAGGTTGAAGCAATACTCATACATGCAAAATTATCGTATTTTACATCAAATTTACTTCAGCAAAATTGCATGTTCTTGTTTTTTTAGTTCTTATAAGTTTCTCCTTCCTCCTTGCGAACTAAAAACAATATCCGTTTTATTTAGTAGAGGAAGTAGAGCAGTTAAGTGCAATATGCTGGAATTTCGTCCTTTTTTTCGTTTATTATGTACATATGTATGTATTGTACGTATGAATAAATACATGAACATTGAAATGTTAAAGTGGAGGTCAAAATTGTTGAAAAAATTTAAATAGAATTTACCTTAAAAGTTTGTTGTAAGTAGAAACCATATTTTTTTTTTTTTTTTTAATGTAGCGCAAATATGTATGTAGTTTTGTACTCAACTGTAAAACAAGTAACAATACTGTTTACGTTCGTACAGTGGGGAATATATATAAAAAAGGGAATATTTAGTATATAACTAAAAGAATTTTTACATACATTAGGGAAGTGTGTACACTAAACATATCGTTACTTTAATTTAGAAAATACCCATCTAACATATACAATTTTTTTAAGTTTGAGACAAGAAACTTGTTAAAAAAGAATATATTTTTTTTTATTTTTGTTTAATCCTAAGCTAATCCCGCGAAGCTCTATGCTTGTCTGCAGGAAAGAAACCAGAGTCTCTGGCGGGAATCGAACCCGCAACCTCGGCGCTGATAGACTAGCTCGCTACCAGCTAGCCTACCAAGGCATTCAACATAAGTATATAACATTTATAACAACTAAAAATAAGCTTATCAATATTTTTAGATGCGAAAGAATTGTAGGACCTTAATTTCTAATAGCTCTATAACTATACATAAGCTTTCTTATGTCTTCCTTTTTAACAAGATTTATGTCTCAATCTCAAAAAAAAATAAATGTTAGGTACGCCTTTTCTAAATTATATATGGGGCAATCCATAAATAAAAAAAATTATTTTTGATTTTCCCAATTTTATGATATTTTCACATAAATATTTAACAAGAAAAAATCCACTTTGGACTATTATTATAAAAGTTATAAAGAAGAAACTGAAAAAAGAGTTCTTTAAAGGAAAATTCAAAAAAAATGTCAAAATTTACCAGGAAGGCCATTATGAAGTGTATTAAAAAATATCACAGAATTGGGGAAAACAAAAATAACTTTTAAGGTTTCGTTTAAATGTGCTAAATTGCCATTTCATACTATTGATAAACCGAAATTTATTGTGGATGGCATAAGCTATTCATATGCGCATTTCACTGGTTGCTTACGCCAGATCGTCAGGAAACTTCATCCAAAGATTTTAGAAGAACTAAAGATATTATGCAAATAAAACTGTTAAGCGAATAAGAATTATAAACCCTAGTTTTAATTGTAACAATATCAAGGCTTAAACAAAAGCAACAACAATAAACAGTGAGTTTATCTTTTCTTACAGTCCCGACTACAATTGGTTGATTTTTTGTCAACTCTAAATGTAGTTGTATAGTATGAAATGAGAATTTAGCACATTTAAAAGAAATCTTGTAATTAATTTCTTGAATCCCAAGAAAAACTTTGATAAAAATAAATTTTATTTTTAAACCATCCGATTTGGTGTGGAATGACCCATATACATATGTATCTACTTATGTACTTACTCTTACATATTTGATAAAAACAAAAAAATCGGATTATCTTTTGCCAGGTGCAAGTAATTTTTTGTTGACATAAAAAATGTTTTTAATAAAAAAATCTTTATACATTTTTAATACGTATTTTTATTGACAAGAACAAATCCGTACAAATATGTCACAAGATCTTATTACCAGGGCAAGTTATTCAAGATTTTTATTTTAAAAATGCAAACATTTAATTTCTTTGAAATCGAAGACTATAGTGGTATTTTGAGGCCAATATTTGATAATCAAAGTACTCGTTGTAAAGCTAAATTTTGTCCTCCCGACAAACTAACATAAGTTGACTATTTCGATATAAACTTGTGGTTTCTTGAACTTGGAGTGACACTAGTTAGACCACATTTTAGGAAACTGTTTGTTGACTATTGTTTTTTTTTCAATTTTGGCTTTTTATTCTAGCAATTATTTCAGAGTTTAGTATAGAAGACATACCATATTTATTTTAGCAACTTTAAGGCATTAGCTTTAGTTTTTTTAAATTAATTAAAAAAAAGCAGAATCCAAATTACGACATTCGATATCGATCGAAATTATAATAGAATTTTTATGAAAATTTCGATCGATAGCGAATGCCGTAATTTGGGACTTGAGAGATGTCTTTATTCGACCGCGATGAATCTAAATTAAACACCACAGTTTCAAATATTTTTTACACAGAACCAAATTTTATCTTTAGTATTAACTAAAAAAAATTTAGTTAACCTTCAACTAAAAAACAAGTTAAATCGACTTAATTTTTCCTCAGATATTAACAAAATTTATGCAAATAGAGAAATTTTCCTCAAATTAACACAATAAGGGTGATATCGCTTAAAATTGCCATTTGTGCAATTGGACACACTTGAGACTCGTTTCATGTAGAACCTTTTTAATTATTGTGTAATTTAAAACAATTAATGTCAGTTTGTAAGAAGCGTCAATACAAAAATAAATTGAGGTTTCTGCAAAGACTTCTCCACTCGTTATATTCTGTGCCGCTGTTTTGGCAGTTCTAGGCTTGATTCCTTTTTCTGTCAGAATGTTGTTAATAGTGTCCTGCCACGTTATTCTTCTTCTTCAGCTGCTTCTCTTCCCACTCGGTCTTGCTCCTAAGACTCGTTTTAGCATGACCGAATCGCCTTAGCTTATTGCGTTCGTTTTTGTATTTTGTGTTGTTTCGTATTCTGTATCGTCTTCTTTTACCGGACACACATCTTAAGCATTTTATTTCTGACGCCTGAATTCTGCTCGCCCATGATTCGCAGCCATATGCAAAGTTTGGTACACATATACGTAGAGTATACAGCAAGTTTATTCCCGTTGAAACTTCCCTCTTATCGATGAAATTTCTGTTTAGTGTGAAGCATAAATTAGCAGTTGTAGCAATCCTGCGATTCAAATCCCTGTCAGCTTTATTGTCTTCGTTAATTGTGACTCCAAAGTAGCGGAAGTGTTCAACTTGTTTTAATGCTTCGGACCTTATTAAAATTTGATGATGATTCTTAGCACGACTTATTATCATGGTTCCTGCGTTCCTTGTATATATACGGAGGCCTCTGTTGGTCATTTCGTTCACAAAGATATTAAGTTTCTGTTGTAGAGATTCCGCGGATTTTGCAATGTGCCAACACGGAAACTTTCACTGGTTGCATGTTCCGATTTCCTACCGTCATTGGGATAAATGAGTCTCTGCCAGATTTGATTACGTCATCCATCAGTATTATAAACAGATATGGACTTAGTATGTCGCCTTGTCGCACATCCTGTATAGTCATAAATTCCTCGGATGTGATGTTCCCGGTTCTTACATTATTTCGGCATATTTCGTAAGAGCTTTTTATTCGTCTGATCAATATGTTGTCAATATTCCGCTTCTGTAGCACCTCCCATATCTGTGGCCAATTTACCATATCGAAAGCTTTCTCCAGGTCTATAAAGCAGCATTGAGTTTTCCTATTAAATTCAATGTTGTTTTTCCGAAATTTGTCTCATCGGGGATATTAAATCCTAGGTTCCACGATTTTGTTTAAATCCACATTGTTCCTCTTCAAGTTGATGTTCTATCTTGCTCTGTAGTCTTTCAGTGAGTATTCTCGAGTATGTTTTCCCGCTACAGTAAGAAGAGCTGTACCGCGGTGATTTTGGCATAGCTGTTTATCTACTTTCTTAAAATTAGGGTTGATTATGGCTACTTGCCTGTCGCTGGAAACTGTTGCCTGCCTTCATACTGCATTGATAACGTTGTGTAGCAAAATCTGTCCGTCATCACCCATATATTTCAGAAGTTCAGGAGCTATACCATCATGTCTAGCAACTTTACCTAGCTTCATTTTGCGAAGTACATCGAGGAGTTCATCCTTTGTGGTATGGCCAGGATCTTCTTCGTCATCCGGAAGTATAAATTTATCTGCTGAAACTGAGTTGCTTTCACCATTCAATACATATATAAAATACTCACACCATCGCTTATGTGCTGAAACTGAGTTGCTTTCACCATTCAATACATATATAAAATACTCACACCATCGCTTCATTATCTTATTATCATCTCTCAAGAGTTCTCCTTCTTTACTTTGGATAAATTTGATTGGACAATCTTTGGGTCTCCTAAGGATTTTAAGGGTTCTGTAGAAAAGTTTCTGGTCCGAGTTTTACTCTAGCATGCCGTTATCTCGATAGTTGGTTCCTGCTTACGACAATATAGTCTATTACAGACTTTTCGTTTCTTGAGGGTTCTTCTCTTGTATATCTTTGGATATTTTAATGTGGGAACATTGTATTAGCTACAACAACGCTGTTAACAATGCAAAGTTGCAGCAGACGGATACCGTTGTTATTTAATTCATTTTCTCTATATCTGCTAATAACGTTTTCAAATTTTTCGGGTTTGTTCCGACTTTTCCGTTGAGAGCTCCTAGCAGTATAATAACTGCTGCTATGTCACCAATTACGTTATGGAGTGCGTCAAAAAATCTATCCTATCCTATCTTACATCCCTGTCCCTTTTTCTTAATCTCGGTTATGGCAAGGTATTTAACATTAGTTTTTTTTTTAATTTCCTCGACGAGTTCAGCTTTCTTACTATTAATACTTCTTACGTTCAATATTCCGTGGTAAATAAAATTTGAGTGTTTTGTTTAATTGTTGTTTGAATTCGGAGAAGCGAGAGGGCTACTCCCAATTGGGTTTCCCCAGGATGAACCATTCGCAGAAACTTGCACGATGTTGATTGCATGGGAAGTCCCAAATTAATTCACTGCAACGTTCCCTTCTCCTTTCTCATCCGAGCTTGGGACCGGCATAGGCGGAGTTCTGTTAAAAGCAAACGAATTAAAAAATGACAAAATAAACCAAGAGCAAAATATTTATCTTTTCCGTGTCATTATTCATTGCATTTTGAATTTTTTAATATATCTTTTTGTGTTAAAATTTTTTCTCACTTCATTTTAATTCGTGAGTTTATTTGGCAGCTCAAAGCGGGAACTTTTTCACAAAAATTTTACAGACACACTTTATCTATAAATTGGTGAGTAATTTCCTTACGTGACAGCTATTACTCGCTAAAAATGTTAGTGCCGGTTCACACACGGCGAGAAAAACAGTTTAGTTACAGAACATGGGCACTGGAAATATACATATATTTATATTCATTTTATAGTTTTTTGAATTTTTTTTGTGAGTGAATTATACTCACATGAAAATTTTTCTGCCAGCCTAATTCATAGTTGTTGGAAGTACAGTAATTTTGTGTTAACTGCACAATATCCTTTGCACGATTTTTTGTGCAGATGAATCAAAAATGCAGCTATCTTATATGTATTTAGCTGCCTTAATGTACAGGTACGCAATTGTGGTTATCTGCATAAGAGTCCAGCAAGTTAAGTGTTTAGAAGAGGAGTAACAGCGTTTGAATGTCAAACAACCTGTAGTCATTTGTTATGCATTTTTATAATGAACGAGGTAGCCAAATTGGTAGCAATAAAGTGGGGAACGGAATAGTCACTTTAGAAGAACGTTAAGCATAGCGCTGCAAGCTATCAAAAGTTAAAAACGGCAGTTTCAAAGTACTGTCAACAGAATACGTAGTAGTAGAAGATGTTGCAGTTGAAGCGCAAAATTCTAAATTTTGAACTTTGTTGCGCTACAGAGCATTCGTCAGCTTCAGATACTACTACAACTACTTTATTCTGCTGCTTAACAGAATTAAATTGGATATTTATGTGAAAAAGTGGCCACCATATTTTTTATGTGTGCAGCTAACTTTGATGTTTTATATGAAAATATTTTTAAGCTGTCCCAAAAAAATATGATAAATATGCAGGTTTACAAAATGCACGTAAGCAAGGTTTTTGAAGAATAATTACAGAAAATATGTATTTTGGGCAGTGAGGTCAAAGTGCAGCTAACTTGGAGTTTTGTATGAAAATAATTTTAAAATGCCAAAAATGTTGTGCATTTATCTCAAATGTGCAGGTGAAGAAAGTACACTTAAAAAAGGAGTTTGTATGGAATTTTAAACAATAATCACAAAAATTATTAATTGTGTGCAGGTAAGTCAAAAGTGCACTTAAGCAAAAGGCATTTAAATCAAAACTACTGTATTTGGTGAACCCACTGACTATTTTAAAGATAATAACTATGCATATATGACTTTATAAACACAGTTTAAGTTACATCCGGCATAATTGCCATGTAGTACATAAAACCTGCTTAACATTTCACTGGATATGTAGGTAATGTAAAGCAAAGACATCAACAAAGGGATCCAACTAAAATACTAGAAAAAAAATTTAATCCTCAAATTCGTGAATGCTTTAATACGTAAGTGTTTATATACCTGAAGGCACACACATACGAATGTTCAAATAAAAACCCAGTAGAGTTTAAATGTCACTGTGTTTATGATTTTGCGATTTGAGAAACAAAAGGAACTACTTAACGAAGTGGTGCGTGTATATAGACAATGACTTTGCAAAAAGAGCAAAAAAAAAAAATTACAATTTAACAGAAGGTGGAAAAGGCTGTATATTAATGTAAATGGACGGATGGGCTGTTTGCAACACCTAGCAACACTATTGAAGCTCTTATTTGGGAATGACATTTCAACATTTGTCTACATGGGAATTTAAAAGTAAACATATCGTGCGGTTACATACTTAAAGTCAAATTATAAAAATTGTTTTGTAAATATAATTTAAAATAACTTGCCTAATACTTAGTTACTAACTGTGTAAAGTATAAATTTCATTTCATGCGGTAATAATGGCTTTAACTAAAACGTTGACATTAAGTGTTAAATTAATTTTAGAAATATTAAAAGTAATTTGTATTATGGCACTACTACAAATTTAAAATACATATAGTTTGCTATTTTGTTTGTAGTCTGCCTGAAGCATGAAAGACCGCGGTTGGACAAAATGATATCTGGTACCGGAGGAATCCGTAGATGCCTGAAAGTAAGATGGGGCCTCTATTGTTATTGTTAAGTACACAGAAAAAAATAATTTTCATATTTGAATACGAAAATCGGCTATTTGATTACAAAAATTTTTGAATTTTCTGCGATGACGATTTTTGCGGTATTGATAAAAAAGTTTGTATGTATAATTGTTAAATTTTTAGTCAACAACCAAGTTTATTGAGTCAATAAAAAAAGTTGTTGCCCAAAATAATTTTTTTCAACAAAATGTTTACTTGATTTGTTAAAATAAATTGTTGAAAATGTTGGATAAATCAAACAAAATGGTAATCGAATCATTATTTTTTTATTTATTAATGATGATGTCATAAATTTTCAATTTTTATATTTTTATAAAAACACTAAAATTTATTATGAGGGGATAAGTAAGTTCCTATGTGCATTTCACTGGTTGCTTAGGCCAGATCATCAAGAAACCTTTTCCAAAGACTTTGGCAAAACTAAATATATTATTCAAATACAACTGTAAAACAAATGAGAATTATGAGCTTTTTAAAAATGGACAAGAGTTGTTAAAATACTGTCTTTACTTTGATTCAAATATTTTTTTTTATTGAATATGAAGAAATATTTAATTATTTCATTATTAAATATATTTTATTGAGTGAAATTTTGCAAAGTGTAAATTTGATAAATGTTTTCTTTGAATCAAACAAAAAGATTGTTGACCTAAAATTTTATTTTTAACAAACTGTGTTGTTAAAAATTTTCTTGAGATATTTTTTTCTGTGTAACCTTCGGAGATAATGCGGTGATCATGATATCAACTCACATTGCGCGAAAGCAATTCTTAAAAATGCCGAGTTCGGCTATGATTTTCACTTGTCCCTAGAGTCGAAATACTTAACTTATCTATATTTAATCCCGAATTCGTATTTAAAATAATCCGAAAACCGCATTGACTTAATGTAAAGTGAGATAAAATTAATCTCAACCTGCGCTTAATTCAAGAACTTCTAAGACGGGTTTATCTCGGTTTGTACTTTAAATAATTCAAAACTGAAATTAGATTGATTCTAACCTTAACACTTATCCCACAGAACCAAAAAGAATATTATTATTTAACTAACTCGTAACATATGTTTATTTTACTTTTGTTTTATTCGGCTCTTTGTTTACAGAAGAATTCTCAATTGTAAGACACCAGCAGCATGTCCAATATGGTTTCCGTAACCATTCTACTTAAAAAATTTGATATATTTATTTAACTAAATAATTTAAAAATAAAGAAAATGGGAATTATTGCTTCTTATTTTACTTTTTAAACAAAAAAATATTCTCTATATTTCTTCTTGTAGTATTGTTGTTGTAGCTACAACAAACTTTTATAACCAAACGCGTACGCACGCATATTGTTTTTTGAAAGTTATCCCACTTTGGATGAACATGTTATTGTTACTCTAAGACCTACATGTATATTATTTATAAGTGATGAACAAATTATTGTTATTAGAAACGATAACATGTTCGAAGGCAATAAAAATATGGTTGTGACTTCTCTTTGGATGGAATAGGGTTAAAGTAACCATGTAAAATCATTTTTCTTTGATAACAGCTTTACTGGAGATGGTCATCTCAGCGCCTTGAAAAAGGTTTTTCTCTACGTGTACTCTTGCAATGGTATCAATATGAGCTAAGATACACTTAAATATATTACACTTACCTCTTAAATTTACCTTTATATTATAATAGATACCATGTAATATTAGCTTCATCACTCTCGATTAGTGCAAGCAATATGCATGATGACAGCCACTAATTTGTTTGCGATACAAATTTTATTTCATTGTTGTCTTCTATAGTATACAGATACTTGTGACACCGCAACAAATACTGGTTTAAATATGCAAAAAATATCTGTTTATATAGTGGCGTAAAAAAATATGCAAAATAGTTTTCGAAGTATTTTTCAAATAAGTTAACGATGTGCAAATGGTTGTGTACCCGATATCCTGCATGCCCCCAGCAAGCAAACTTGCTGAATGACTCTACAAATTGTATATCTTTGTATTGCTGTAGTTGTGTTTGCTGTTGGCTTGAGTCTGAAATGCAAGTAAGTGTTGCAACAATTTCCTTCCTTTTTTCGGCAGCCCATAAATCATAGACTGTAAATATTTATGATTTTTATTTATTTGCAATTTGTTTTTTTTTTGCTACGGCTTTCGGTAAATTTGTCAGAGGAGCTGTGATAAGTGCAACAGAATGGGCCATTCAATAGTTTTAAAATTTTCTTTTTTTCTGATCAGGATACATATTTATTTGCGTTTGTTGCTGTTCTCTTTTATATCATTTTAATGACACTTTTTACGTATTTTTACCAATTGAACAAACAGATAAGTGTGATAGTATGAGTCAGTGTCGCCTTTAACGTCATGCGAACTATGCAGTCGTACTGGGCGCCAAACATTTAAGGGCGCTGAAAGATTTATATCTTACTGATACAAAAAATTCTCTGAAAGAAATATAATATGCGGGGATGATAAATGGGAAAACCGATATCGTACCATATACACAAGGTCTTTTTTTAAATAATGTATATATCTTTAATACATGAATATAAGCCGTCAATATACCCTTGCCAGCTGTGGTGAAGGGTATAAAAATAAGTTGATAGCTAAAAATTTTTTTTACAAACAATAAACTCGCACAGGGCGTTAAGACGATTAAAGTCGACCGTGGTACGAGTTTTTGGGTAGTTTTGCAATACTTTAGCACGATTTGCGACGTGATTCGAAGATACGCTGATTTAAACAATAATAAAAGTTCATACATACTCGCGTATGAACTGACCCATACACACAAAAATGTTTATTGTGAAGGTGCGTGAGGACGAGAAGTCTAAAGGTGTTAAATACAAACAACACAATTAAACAGTCATACAGTTTTAAACCTTAAAAAATTTCTTTTTTTGTTAAAAAACCAACTTTTTATTTGTAGTCATCAGAAGAAAATTTAATATTATTTATTTTTCGTCCAATTTCAGGAGTTCTTTAAGTCGTAAATACCGTCACATCAATGAAAATGCACTTGGTATCATACGAAGCACTTTAAATAGTGGTGGTTTTGGACCTCAGCCACCTAATATGAACAATGAACTGGGCATACCACCAAATGCAGGGCCCATGAATGCATTTGCCGCCAGTTATGGCAGACCATTGTCACATCCTGGTGGAGGCAGTGGAGTGGCGGCAGCAGCTGCTGCTGTTACCGAAGCTCAACAAGAGAAGGGAATGTTTTCGGTCAGCCAACTGAATATTGAGTTATCGGAACAACATGTGGGTCCAAATAATCGCATGGAGCTGACATGTCTGGCCACAATCCCATCAGCAGTGGGACCTGGTGAACAATTCGCTGATTATAAAACATATTCAATTAAAGGTTAGTGAAATAACTGAATAATATTTTTAGAAAATTCTTAACAAAAATTTTTTAAGATAAGAATTTTTTTTTAATTTCATACAATAAACATTTTCTTGTGCACACATGAATTTCGATTGCATAGATTTTTGTTTTCGATGTTCTACTTCTGTAAAAAGAGCTTTGTTCAAACATTTGTTCGCGCAACAATGACTGTATTCTCATGTTAATAAATATAATTGGTGCTTTTATGTCGTCTCATTTATTTGATTTTTATTTAAGAAAACGCGGGATTTGACAAGTAGGTGTGTTAAAAAACTTAATTTATTTATATTTAACGAACCGCAGCAAAAACTTATCAATGAGTTGCAATTACTGAACAACTTACTTTTTAATGACCACTTCATACCATCTGCATTACATAGAAGTAGCTTAGTAATGGCTGACAAATAATCTGATACATTAGTACTTGTTTATGAGTTGATTAATTAAGTTTATAATTAATTCGAAGTGCATCTAAGGTTTTATTTATTCAAATCTATTACAAATGGAATTCATATATTTGAGGCTATCAGCGCAGAAGTGGTGTAACCCACGATTTATATTGGTTACGGTTTTGGTGTAAGATATGTTCTTTGCACTGTTTATTACAGTGCAATAGTCGAGTAAGCCAACTGTTTGTATCCAAAACAGAAACATAGTTTTTGCACGGGCCATTACAACAGAGTACTATAGAGCAAGAGCACTGTTAACTACTCATTATCTCATAATTAGTAGTCTGGGGTTACACTACTTCTGCGTTGATAGCCTCCTTTGTTCTTAAAATTTATTTTTACTATTTCTTGCAACTGAAGAGCAATTTGGAGTAGATTTGAATACGAAGAGTTTAAATACTTTCACCCGTATTCAAAACAAAAATTTATTTACTGCATATCCCCTGATTAAGGATTTCTTATTCAAAAGACTTTTTAATAAACTATGATTATCGAATGATCAAATCCTGTCAATTGAATTTAACTAAAACAGAGATGTACAAATTTTTCTTAATCGGGCGATTACAAAGTGTTTTGAATAAACTCATAACAGGCCTCATTAACAGGCCTGTTCTGAAAATCACATTTTATGAAAGTGATTTAAAATCACCAGAAAGGTGTTCTGGTGATTTATTATGTGATTTCAAAACGTTCAGCTCCGTAAACAACTTTTTGGAATCAATTTGTTATTTTTGCGACTATTGTAAGATGACCGTCATAATAAATTACTTAAATAAAAAATTCAATGTGTTGGTTATTAATTTTTTATGCAATAAGCTATTTTATGTACAATAAATTATTTAAAATTAAGAAAATTCGACGACACTACATAAATGATATTTGCTTTAGTGACTTCTGTTGTGATTTCAGGTTTGTTTTTTTTTAGTTGAGTTAAAGATCGCTAATTTTCTAATAGCGGCATGAAAGCGAAGTCTAATATTTATTAAAAATCGTAAAAGCTGTAAAGAATCACAGAAAAAATCGATTCTATCGCGAAAATTCGCGAAAAATTGCAAACTTGTAAGCAAACCGTCAAATTTATTTGAAATCGCTAAATGGGTTAAAAAAAAAAAATGTCGGATAATAACAAGAAAAAAAATTTGCAAAATAACGAAAATTTGCAAAAATTTTTAATATTTCAGATAAGCCATAAAATTGATTAAAAGTACCTAAAACTATAAGGAATGGCGAATATTCGGTAAAATTGCTTTATTAGCGGAAATTCGCCAAAATTTGCTTACAGCGGCATGATAGCAAAGTCTACTATTTATTATAAATCGTTAAAGCTGTAAAGAATCAGAAAACTTTCAGGAACAAATCGCTTTATCGCGAACATGGCTAAAATTCGCAAAAAAAAAATTCAAAATTTTAAACAAACCCTTCAACTAATTTAAGAACGCTAAATTGGTAAAAAAAACAAATTATATAAAAAACGTTAAAAAATTAGTTATAATTTCAAACAACAGACTCATTGTGTTTGGTTGTGCTTTCGACTATCGAAAATCACACCGAAAAACACAAAAACGATGTGATTTACAGAACACCACAAAATCACACGTGTGGTTTTAAAAGCACATGTAATTTGAAATCACGTGATTTTCAGAACAGACCTGTAAGCTTAGTTTACATATTAGTTGCTCACTCGATAAGCGGAGTATAGACGGAGTACACAAATTTTCGCTTTGAATATGGTTGTTAATTGTTATTGTTATGAATTTTAAAATTAATAATTTTAATTAACACTACACTACCCAATCAACCACCATCTAACCGCCTTTTAAAATACCTGTAAAAGAATCGAGTGTTTAAAAAAATAAGTTTGAAAAGCGGCGAGAAGTGGGTGTGTGATATAGCACTTTTAATTGTTTTAAAAAGTTTTTGATACTCTAGTCTTCATGCTTTTCTTTGCATATCTAAAAATGTTTCATTCATTTGAATCTTTGCCTTGAAACTTATTGATTGCATTCAAAAGCCAAGATTTATACTTTTTTGAGATAAAAGAGCTTATGTCCTCTTATTTCATACTTAAGGAATTTTTATTGAAAAAACTTTTCTGATTTAAATTCACACTGTTCTAACTTTTTCTTTTTCTCCTTTTTTTCTTTCTCTTACAGTGGAAGTAGGACGCGTGGAAACAACAACCATCTCAACAACAACTCCTACCATTGGAATGGCAGCCTTGGGCAATGGGGTTACACTATCAGCAGCGACGTCATTGGCACCATCTTACAATCGCATCACTAAAATTCATAATTTATGGCTGCATATATTTGCGATTATCTTTGTATTTTGGCGAATACTGAAACAGCTGCATTAAGGAATTTTAAAATGTAAATTTTGTAAAACTGCTAAAGATGATAAGAAGATGGTTGATTAGATATGAGTTTATGAACTATGATTAGTATATGTGTTTGTATACATAATACAAACGCATATACCAATCAAAGTCACACATACATAAATATTTACTACACAGACAAAAGCAAAATAGAAACCACAAAAATGTATACAAAATCATGACGGTGGGTTTAATACAAACAACTGACATTAATTTACTTTCCACTGAACACAAATCAGAAGAGGCAAACATTTAAGACCCCACCGAATGAATAATTTATTTTAGGAAATAGATGAAAAAAATAGAGATTGAAAATGGTTTGAAAAGTATTGAATTATTTTCTTTTGTAAAAATGTTTGGTTTGAAAATTTTAAACTAGAAAGTATGATGTTAAGGAAGAATTTTGGAAATTAAAATTTAAAACAAATGACTAATTTGAAACGTTTGGAATTTTTTTTAAAATATATCGTCTCTTTAAATGCAAACGGGCGTAACTACACTTTTATTTTTGTGTAAAGAATCAGCAAAAAGCGTTGCAAATCATTATTAATAAAGTATTCTTACCATGTCTATGAGTTTCTTTTATAAAGTCGCAAATTTGAATAGCAGGGCTCTAAACTTAAGCGTGAACCGTAAACTATAAAAAATCTCGATTTCAGATTTTTGTATAGTTACGTCCGTTTGCATTTAAGGTGACGATATATGTGTATTTAAAACCTTGAACAAAATATAAATATAACCAATACATGTATCACTCAGAAAAAAGCTGTAATGTTTAATAATGAAGAATTAAAAAAATAACTGGTATTAGTAATTTTTTAGCCTAATAAAACAAAATTTCAACAATTTTATAAAATTTTTTTAAATCGGAAAAGTCTATTTCAAACTTAATCGGAAATTTCGTATCCGAAGGGTGTTCACACGGTCGTCAGTTGTCTGACGATATTCTTGTCTTAAATTTAACATACAATACTTTTTCTGACAACGTTGTAAGATACAAATTGGCAGTTCACAGAGCTGTAACACATTATTTTACGGACAATGTTGTTTGATCTTACTACCGTCTTATTTAGCCAGCGATTTGCTATCATGTTAAGTCGTAGGGTATGTCAAAAAAAAAATCGTATGTGCCCACAAAATATGATAGTGTGACCACCTTAAAATGTAAATATCTGCCCGACTAGCAGATACTTATGAGGTAATAGATTCCATGCGATCATAGTGAAATTTTTTTTAAAAAAGCTGAGTCTTTTTTGGCATTGACAGTGGATTTGGTAGACACTTTTTCTATGCCGGACAGAATTCTGTCAGATTTTTGTATAAGTGAAAATCGTACGATTGTAAAGAAAAGTGAATCTCGGGCTTTAGTTATAAATTCGATAAAAATTGCTTATGCATTAAGCAAGGCAAATTCATACAGGTGACCGCATCAGAGAGAGAGAGAGAGAGAGAGAAAGTTATGTTGGCAATCCCTTTTATTGTATGTAGTTATATGTATTCTAAATGTCAAACTCCATTCAACAAAAATTGACAGCCAGCATAACTATCACTGATGCGGTCAACTAAATAAATTCGCCTTGCTTAACGTATAGAAGTACTTAATCAAAAAACTTTTTGTTTTTAATTTTAATTTTAACGTTCAAAGTTTTAAATTTAACTTCGAAATTATTATACCAAAACATTTTACAAATACTTTAATTTAAGAATATATGTGGGGGATTTCATGTCAAGTGACCCAATTTTGAAATCGATGTCTTCCGATTTGGATGAAATTTGCACCAAGGTTAGTCCTATTGGATAGTAGTTTAGACACAAATTTTCAACAAGATCGGTCTAAAAGTTTCTGAGTTAGTGGGGGTCAAAATTTGACATTTTGGCCATACAGGTGTTCTTTCTTATCCATGTAACTTATTACCTATTGGTGTTAGCAAAATTTGTCCCAAGTAGCTTCGATAGCTATTTGATCCATCTTTTGAAAAAAATTTTTTTTGTTTTTTTAAAAAATTTTTTTTATTTTTTTTTTTTAAATTTAAAACTTTTTTTTATTTTTTTTTTTAGCGGGTATGTTTTTTTTTTTTTTTTTTTTGTTCAAAAGAAAGCTTATGTCTTTTCCTTTAAGGTAGTTTTGGTCCCTTTTTGGGATGCGAGCGGCTTATGTATAAAAAAAAATAATTTCTAACTCTAGACAAGGGTTTTTAAATTTTTAGCATATGCAGTGTTCTTTCTCATCCATTTAACTTATAAGCTATTAGTGTTAGCAGAATTTGTCCCAAGTAGCTTCGATAGCTATTTGATCAATATTCTGAAAAATTTTTTTTTTGTTTTTTTAAAACTTTTTTTTTTAAATTTAAAATTTTTTTTTTAAATGTAAAATTTTTTTTTTATATTTTTTTTTATCCGGAATGTTTTTTTTTTTTTTTTTTTTTGTTCAAAAGAAAGCTTATGTCTTACCCTTTAAGGTAGTTTTGGTCCCTTTTTGGGATGCGAGCGGCTTATGTATAAAAAAAATAATTTCTAACTCTAGACAAGGGTTTTTCAATTTTTAGCATATGCAGTGTTCTTTCTCATCCATTTAACTTATAAGCTATTAGTGTTAGCAGAATTTGTCCCAAGTAGCTTCGATAGCTATTTGATCAATATTCTGAAAAATTTTTTTTTTGTTTTTTTAAAACTTTTTTTTTTAAATTTAAAATTTTTTTTTTAAATGTAAAATTTTTTTTTTATATTTTTTTTTATCCGGAATGTTTTTTTTTTTTTTTTTTTTTGTTCAAAAGAAAGCTTATGTCTTACCCTTTAAGGTAGTTTTGGTCGCTTTTTGGGATGCGAGTGGCTTATGTATAAAAAAAATTATTTCTAACTCTAGACGAGGGTTTTTAAATTTTTAGCATATGCACTATTTTGAATTTTTTCCTATTTGTGTTTAAGTGTTTCTAAAGCCTTAAAAATAAAACGTTTGCAAAGAAACTAGACAAATTAACCTTTCCGACGGTATGTTACAAACCCAATTACTATTTTATACCTTCGATACTATAATGCCCACGATATGTTAATCCCAGGAATAAAATCACTTTTTTCTGTAGAAATGTTGACAAATAATTCTTTTTTTAATTTTTCCTACATAAATTTTATTAAATTTTTTTAATCCAAATTTTTAATAATTTTAATTAGGCTTAAGTTCATTAAATTTAATTTTCATTAAATTATTTTTATGAAGAAAGGACTTTTACAACATGAAAATTAATTAAAATTGTTATTGATAATCTTTCATTAATGAAAATTAAATTTAATGATCTTAAGCCTAATTAAAATTATTAAAAATTTGGATTAAAAACCATAAATAGTTCAACAAAATAACCACAATACTAATTATTTTATTAAATTATTTATCTTTATATTTTTATTATTATTATTAGAAATTATTATTATAATTATATATTAATTTAATTATTATTACAAATTAATAAAAAGAATTTAATTTGTCAACATTTCTACAGAAAAAAAGTGATTTTATTCCTGGGATTAACATATTGTGGGCATTATAGTATCGAAGGTATAAAATAGTAATTGGGTTTGTAACATACCGTCGGAAAGGTTAATTTGTCTAGTTTCTTTGCAAACGTTTTATTTTTAAGGCTTTAGAAACACTTAAACACAAATAGGAAAAAATTCAAAATAGTGCATATGCTAAAAATTTAAAAACCCTCGTCTAGAGTTAGAAATAATTTTTTTTATACATAAGCCACTCGCATCCTAAAAAGCGACCAAAACTACCTTAAAGGGTAAGACATAAGCTTTCTTTTGAACAAAAAAAAAAAAAAAAAAAAACATTCCGGATAAAAAAAAATATAAAAAAAAAATTTTACATTTAAAAAAAAAATTTTAAATTTAAAAAAAAAAGTTTTAAAAAAACAAAAAAAAAATTTTTCAGAATATTGATCAAATAGCTATCGAAGCTACTTGGGACAAATTCTGCTAACACTAATAGCTAATAAGTTAAATGGATGAGAAAGAACACTGCATATGCTAAAAATTGAAAAACCCTTGTCTAGAGTTAGAAATTATTTTTTTTTATACATAAGCCGCTCGCATCCCAAAAAGGGACCAAAACTACCTTAAAGGAAAAGACATAAGCTTTCTTTTGAACAAAAAAAAAAAAAAAAAAAACATACCCGCTAAAAAAAAAAATAAAAAAAATTTTAAATTTAAAAAAAAAAAATAAAAAAAATTTTTTAAAAAAACAAAAAAAATTTTTTTCAAAAGATGGATCAAATAGCTATCGAAGCTACTTGGGACAAATTTTGCTAACACCAATAGGTAATAAGTTACATGGATAAGAAAGAACACCTGTATGGCCAAAATGTCAAATTTTGACCCCCACTAACTCAGAAACTTTTAGACCGATCTTGTTGAAAATTTGTGTCTAAACTACTATCCAATAGGACTAACCTTGGTGCAAATTTCATCCAAATCGGAAGACATCGATTTCAAAATTGGGTCATTTGACATGAAATCCCCCATGTATGTAAACTTAATATCGATTATTTTGATGACTATTTTTAAACTACAAAATATATATCAGATATTTTGCATAACCAAACTAAAAAGGGGAAAACTGAAAATGAAATAAAACAAAGAAACCAAAGCACCTTGAACTAAGAATTCAAGCAAACAATTGTAAAATTGTTCGCATCGAAATCACTGGAATAAAACAATAATTTTTTATTAAAAAGAAAATACCAAAAAAAAAAAAATATTTGTAAAAATTTAGTTGTATATAAAGATAAATGTTAAAAAAAAAAATAGAAAGTATAAACATAAATAAAATTTAAAAAAAGTACTTTACAATGAAATAACTGCAGTAGGTCAAACAAAACAAAATGTTACTTAAAACTTTCAACAAAATCCCGTAAAATAAAAACAACAAAAATAAAATTAATTTTGTATTTTTTAAATAACCAATAAGTTTTACAAAGCCCCAACCTCTTCTCCCACTCAACTTTAACTAAAACTTTGGGAAAATGTGTGTGTATAACAAAATCTAAACCAAAACCAAATATAATTTAAAAGTAAAATTCCTAAAACCTAAGAAGCTTAATAAAACAATCAGTGTTAAAAACATTTAAATAAAACAAATTAATACAAAACTTAACACAAATCTAAGTAAAAATACCAAATATAAAAAAAAGAGAAAAAAAGAAACAAAAAAAAAATCCAGCCTTTTTTATGTTTTAAACTCAAAATATTTGAAAAATGAAAGCAAAACGAGTTGCCATATTTCTAGAAGAAATTGTCTAGGGAATGAGAAATTTGATACAAACGTCTACAAAGCCGTTGAGGCAGATTGTAAAATGTGTAAAAAATATAATTTATACAGATAAATCAATAAAAATTTGTAAAATTTAATTTCCATAGTTTAACTCCTCAGTAGACTTCACAACTCATATTTATTTTTATACGATTTAAATTATTAATAAAGTAAACAAAATTGATTAAAAATAAATGCATTAAATGTAAAAACTAAATTAATATATTAAATGTTATTTGTTTGCGTGTATGACTAGACTTAATTATTTATTGTTATTTTCATTTGTTAATTTTTTTTTTATTTATATAAAAAATTAAAATGTTGACGAATATGACGAAATGACGAGCATTAAACGAATGCATGTAAATTTTACATTGAAAAATCATTTATCCATAGAGAAAACATGTGTTTGTATTAGTGTTTGCAAGTCGATTGTCGCATCTCTGAATTGTAATCTCAGTCTGAGTTTATACGGTTCATTCTTTACTGAAAAGATTGCTACTTTATAGGCGAGAGGGGCGAGTGGAAAAGAAACGAGTACATACCCCTCGCCTCTCTCGCCTATAAAGTAGCAATCTTTTCAGTAAAGGATGAACCGTATAAACTCAGACTCACCAAAACACCTGTCCAATTCAATTTAATGTCCAAACATTATTAAACATTGTTTTAAGTAAAATGTGACCTAACCCGGCCCCCCCTCCCCCCAACCCATTAAATAACTCCCTACACCAGTTAAAGTCGGTCTATAATCTACTATAGACCGATTATTAAACTGTCGACGGTGGCACTGTTTTGCTCAAAATATTTATTTTGAAAGCTTGAATTTTATTCCTTATTAATGTAGGGAGATACCGTAAGAATATTTCACTTTTCGGCATTTTCCCCTCTAGGGAAATCAGTGGAGTCAATACCTGGAATTCCGTTGAGTAAAAAATTGACAGCACGCTTGAGATCGCAGATGAACAGAGCTGCTATCTGGTGCCAAGGGAGTCAGTAGCTCTCAAAGCACGGTTCTGAATTGACAATTGTTTGAGGCCATTATATATATACATATATATATTTTTCAGGATGTATAATTAATTGGTACTTTTCCTCTTTTCGATAAACTTGATATACGTACAGATTATAGTCTCACAATTACTACATTGTACCCCATGGGTGCTTTAAGTGAGGAATAGCTGGTACTCTTGGTACTTTTTCACTTTTCGAACATCTGTGTACCAAACAGAAAAAACTATCCCAAGAAAATTTTTAACAACACAGTTTGTTAAAAATAAAATTTTAGTTCACCAAACTTTTTATTTTATTTAATGAAAAAATTTATTAAAATTGCGCTTTGCAAAGTAGCACTTAATAAAACATATTTAATAATGAAATAATTAAATAATTCTTCATATTCAATAAAAAAAATATCTGCATCATTTTTTTTATCGTAGCAAGCAAGACTTGAGTATTGTTATTCTCATTCGCTTTACAGTTTTATTTATACAATATCTTTAGTTTTTTCCAAAGTCCTTGGGAAAAGGTTTTCTGATGTTCTGATCTAAGCAACCAGCGAAATGCGAATATGAACTAGCTTATCCCCCAAAGAATAAGATTGCGGAAAGTTATCGATGCGTGCACAATAAGCAAACTGTGCATCGTTAAGCACGACGATACCTTTAAGACGCAATTTAAACTATGTACATTTCTTGCCGGATAGAAAAAGTTTGTTGGCGAGAGAGACAAAAAAGTAAAGTGTTTTACGCATACAGCATCGCCCCCGTACCAACAAACTTTTTCTGTCCGGCAAGAAATGCGACTTGGACCTTGTCTGTAATATTTTTGACCCAGAATTATTCTGCCGACACTACTGCTTATGCTTGGAAATAAATACTGCGTTGCTTCGTTTTTAATTTATCTGACATAACCTTAAATGTTGACAACAGCAAATTATAGGCTGATTTATGTTTCTTTTGACTTTTAATCGTATTTCAATTAACTAAACTTGTTTTTTTTTCAAAGAATATGTGTTAAAAAATTGATTTGCCGCCACAAACAAATGACGTGCAAAACAGCTGATGTCAGATAGCTTGTCAGTTTAAAAGAGAACACGCTCTAAATCAAGCGAATATTACCAGATGCATATGCTGCGAAATTTGACAAGCACCCTGCTTAATAAAAACATATCGTCTAAAACAGGGAAGGGCACTTTTGCAAATCCTATGTACGCATGCACAGGAAGAAAAATGATGCTTGTGTGACGTCGGCACGTGTACACTATAAACTTCATCGTGTGGTCTGTGACAATGTACGTTCGGCTGTTGCTTTGTTGTCATTTCTTGTTGATGAGCGTCATTACCCAGCGGGAAAACTCAGAAGACCTTCTTACTTCAGGCCTTTTTAAAGGCCTGCTTAAAAGATTTTTTGATTCAATTACTATTCTTATCTAACTGCTAAAGAAGGCCTCATAGAAGGCCTCGGCTCTTTCATATAAAAGATAAGATACACCTTCCACACTCGCTTCTATGAGAAGGGAGTAACATTTTTTGTATTGTTTTTTTGCACAAGCAAAAGCAAAATCAATTTTTTTTGGTCCCGTTACCCTTCTTATGTACCTGCTGAAGAAGCGAGAGCGGAAAGCCTTCTACGCAATGACAACGTGTGTAAAAAAGATATGAGTATGGAATGGAGCAAGAAGGTCTTGTACATCCAAAAGAAGGGGTACAGAGGCCTTGTAGAAGGCCTTCCTACTCCTTCTTTTTCCCGCTGGGTAGTTTTCTGTGCATAATGTGAGCATAAATGTGATAGTATGTGTGTTGTCCTTCACTGGTCTAAAAACACGTTAAGCAATTAGATTTTTTTATTTTTAATTCGCAATGATTATATAATCGTGTAAAAAGTATTAAGAATTGTTCATTGATTTTGATTAAAAATAATCTTAAAATAATCCCGATTACTTAAAACATAATATAACTACCCCTTTAAAAGAACTTTTTTTTGTACTATTTACAATTACCTTGACTATTTTACAATGTCTAGAGTATTCGCAATTTTTTTTGTATTATTTTTAAACATTATGAATAAGTACTTACTTTACTTAATTTGGCTCTACAACTTGTTGTTGGTTCTGCCCTGCTTAATAAATGAGTTTCAAGCAATTTGGTCTTGTACGTGCTGACTCCAGTTTGAAATTCCAAGTATTTTTACATCTTCTTCCACTTGGTCCCTCCCTGTCTGGAGCGTTCGTTTTCATTGGACGTACATGTTCTAGCTAGCGCAATTGCTTTATGTTGATGCGCTTAACAACATTCATGTCGGGATATTGCCCGTACAGCTCACAGTTTGTACGACGTCTGTACGTCTATAAAAATCTCGTCGTGTAGGGCGAAATTCGTCGTTCGTCCCAGTTGTGTTCCTAGCAAAAGTTGTTTGCAAATATCGGAGAGAATTGCAGTTGTACAAAGTACAAAGGAGGGTATTTTCATGTGGCGTGGGGTGTTTCGCTCACTTAATCATAAACAGTCACAACAAAATTTATCAAAATCGTTTTTTTATAAATCAGGGGCCTGATTCTGGCAGTCGTGATCGAGTACTTTCTCGATTCGAATTATTATTATTATATCTAATTATTTCAGTCAATACTGAACGAAACGGAATTAATTTTTCAGTGTTGTAAAGCATTAATTTGAGTTTCACAATACTGAAAAAAAAAATTTCGATTCGTTCAGTATCGACTTAAAGAATTAGAAATAAAACTGTTTTCGAACCGAGAAAGTACTCGATATCGACTGCCAGAATAAGGCCCCAGTTCTCAAATGAAATCTATAGCGAAACTCAGTTTGATAAAAAGTTGCAACTATGTTTTTGAAGCCAGTTTCCTGTCTCTCCTAAATATTTTTGAATTTTGAATGAATTGTGCCTGTTTATGATTTAGTGTTCACCTGTGGTGAAGATTATAAAAAGTGGTTAAATTTTAAATTAATATCTTTTTTTTTCAACTAGTAAAGAATTTTGTACATTAAAACATGTAGAGTTCTAAGTGTAGATAGAAAAATATTGCTTAAATAGCTAAAATGTTAAAAGCCGAAAGGTACTTGTAAAAATATAAAATGTAAAAAATGATATAAAAATCTTATTTTAGAAAAAAAAAAAGAAAATTATTTAAAAATAAATAATAATTTAAAAAAAATCTAATTTAATATAAAATAAATATATATTTTCAAATGCTTTATATGTCTATTAAAAGTAATTCAACTCCTAAACAAATACAAGAATTGTTGATAAAATTCAATTTTTAAAAAATGTCTACTAAAATTTACGGACAGAAATTATGCAAGAAAATTAACAAAATCAAACATGTGTTTGTATGTATCTGCTTCAATATTTATATTGAGTGTATGTAAAAAAATAAATAAATATATATTATAAAGTGTAAGTACATATATTAAATGTTTAACTTAATAAAATTTAATTCTAAACGAAAACAAAATAAATTTTGAGTAAGTAGTTTTTAAAAATAAGCCTGCAAAAAACATATTTTCCTAATAATAGTAAAATGAAATGAAATTTACTTTTTTTTTGTAATGAGAAAATAAAACTTAAAAAATATGGTTGTTAAAATTAAAAGAAAAAAAATCACAAACTTAAGACAAAAAATTCCCTATTGAACTGTATATGGTTGGTCTCATATAGAAAGGCCCTAACTCGATTTTTTTCGAAATTGAGTTTTTTTAGTAAATCCAGTACATTTCACAGAAATACATCCAGTCACAAAAATTTAGTGCAACAAAATCAACTTTAACAGTTTAACAAGCTATTTTACATTTTTTAGATGCAGTTTCTTTTATGTTTTTAGCTTCTCCTATAAAGTTGCAATTATGTGCGTAAGGGCTTTTCTACATGAGACCAATGATATAAAACTACAACCGTATTAAACAAAAAAAAAAAAAAAACAACAACAACAAAAACATAAAACAGCCATAAATTTTGAAAAACAATAAAATACTTAAAATATTTTAAAGAATTAAAATAAAAAAAAAATAGTCTTTATTGTTTGAAATTTTGTACAATTTAAAAGAATAAAAAAAGTCAAAGAAAATAAACTCATTTTTATACAGTAGTTAATTACAATTATTATACAAACAAACAAACAAACATAAATATGATTTCATTGTGGTCTCTTTAAATTTATTAAACAAATAAACCGAAAAGTAAAATAAAGTTAAAAAAAACTAACAAATTAACACATAAAAAAAACAACAAATTAAAAAAAAAATATGGCTAAAATGTCTTATGCAGGTATTGACGTCTTCCTATGCTACGCTGTCTATTATTAACTAAAACAAAAATAAAATATATTTAAATATAAATATAAAAAGAAAATTTAATTTATACATTTACAATTTAGAATTTACATTTATAAATATTTATACAGTAAATTTAACAGAAAAACGAGAAATAAGAAGAAAAAGAGAGAACAAATTTGTAATTTTTAGAAGAAAAAAAATTAATTTATAAATATTTTTTACAAAAAAACAACATTGAAAACATAAGAAATTCATTACAAAAACAATTCCAAAAATAAACAAAACTTAAGTAAAACAGTTGTTTGCACTAATAAAAATAAACATTTTATTCTTTACACTCATTTACATTTTTTTTACTCTTGCAAACAAAATTATTTACTCATTGTATTACACTCTTTGACAACATTTTTCACACTGCAATATGAATGCATACGAATAGACCAGCTGAAATCAGCACGTCAAGCGTTTTGTAAATGTATCTGACAGAAATCCTCATGATTAAAGAAAGTGTATGAAGCTGGGCACTTTCATACACGTCAGGTTTTTTGTCTTTTATTGTAATCAATTCCGTATTTTCCCGCCGGAAAAGTGCTATTGTTTTTCCTTTCTCTCTTTTTTTAAAAACTTAAGATTTGACAAACCCAACTTTTTCACCTTCGATGAGAATAACAAAAAGAGTTATTAGAGGTGAGTATACACTAGACCTGGCGTTAAAAACTTTTTTTTGAATCTTGAATGTGGGTAGCGATGAAAATATGCGATTTGATACCAAAATTGATTTAGCAAATTTTCAGGCTGATCGGATGGTGCCAACCCGTGCCATGGTGAGGTCAAAGGTCAAAACTTTGAAAAACCACCAAAATACTATTTTTTTAACTTTATAAATTTTTAATAATAAATACTAATTAAATAAAGTTTTTTTCTTTAATTTTTGTTTATTATTTTTATTATTTGTATGTTAAATCAATGAAGATTTTATATAGGCTGGGAAGTCCTTACGGTAGCCCTCTACAATGTGTAGCAAGTACTGTTTATCGTCTTCGTTGTGTGTTAAGAATCTGTTAAAGTCAGTTATTAGTTTGACTTTTCTTTCGGCGGGATCATCCACAACAGTAATGCTTTTCACGATCTGCTCCCCTTTACAAAATGATTCGCTCTTAGGCCAATTTGCTGGATTAATGCGTAAGAAATCCATAGAAATTTCCAAACGAGAAAACAAATTTTTTGTTTTGGTAGTCACAAAAGAGCTTAAATCCTTGGATGTGAATAATTGTAATTCAGTGACGATTGCACACAATTTTTTTGAAGGAAAAATATCAACATCGTCACCGATGTGATTGTCTTTATCTAAATGCATGGCGAAAACCATCTTTTCCTTTATTTCTGATGCACGAAATATAAAATTTGGAATGCTTCCACCAAGAAAAATTAATGCAAGTTGTAGTAGTTCTCTATAATCATGCCGAATGTGGACTTTCGCTAAATATTCAAGGCAAAAGTGCTTGTTTTTTTTCGCGTTCCTCGACAGATATGACACGCAAAACTTGTTCATCCTGCACACAATTGATGTATGCCTTTGAGTTAAGGGTGCTCCATTCCCGTGCAAAACGTTCAAAAATTGCTACCTCTGGGCCACTTGATTTTCCGAAATTTATCTCAAAAATAGCTCTTAAGAGAATTTCTGCAATATGGTGGCGACATGGTAACCACAATAAGCTGCGTCCCAGCTTGCGCTCCAATAAAGTTCCAGCACCACTAAAAGGGCCAGTATTTGCAGCAGTTGTATCAAAACATATAATTTCTAATGAATGCAGCATATTCATTTGTACCAAATAGTCGTATACTGATTGCGCGACTGCAGCACCAGTTCCATCTTTAATGATGGGGATAGCTATCAACTTTTCAACGTTCTCCGACGTGAGCACAATAGCCAAGCGATCCACTTTATCTTTCCCAGCAATAGCGGGAAGTAGCTTTCCGTCCCAATGCAAAACAAATGTTTCAGGGGTCTAAAAAAACTTAAGCTCAAAGAAAAACTCATAACTTGGCCAAAATAAAAAAAATTACCTTAAAATATGCAGTTGTCAACAGCTTAAAGCGAAGAAATTTTGAGGCAGTTTAAAAACAGCGATGAACAAAAAATTTTACCGTTTTTCTAATAAATATTGCTAGCATTAACTATAATAGCAGAACCACCATACATTTTTTCTACTTAGAGCTCAATTAAATATTATAATATACCTAAATGTCTTTTATTCTGGTGGCATTGTCTACTACAGCGATAATACAACTTATAAATAATGATGTTCTAATTTATAGTAGTTTTATTATTAGTATTTTGTATTAAAAAATTTATAAAATACAAAATAAGAGTATTTTGGTGGTTTTTCAAAGTTTTGACCTTTGACCTCATCATGGCACTGGTTGGCACCATCCGATCAGCCTGAAAATTTGCTACATCAATTTTGGTATCAAATCGCATATTTTCATCGCTACCCACATTCGAGATTCAAAAAAATAAAAAACCCCATATAAGCTACGCCAGGTCTAGTATACACGACATGTTTTTTACATATGACTTGTTAACTTTTCAGGTCACATGTAAGTTATGGTTCACACTCTTCAAGTCTTGAGCTTTTAGGAGGGAAGGGAAAAGAGAAACAAATTTCTTTTCCTCTCTCTCCTAAAAACTCAAGACTTGGCGTCTAAAGCTTGAAGAGTGCGAACCAGCACTAATAGTGCGTCATGTCTGTCAAAATTTCTGTTTTGCAAAAGGTTTATAATATTTGGTCACAAACTAGGGTTGCCATCCGTCCTCTTTTCCCCGGACACCGTCCTCTTTTTTTGGGTATCCGGGGCAGTCCTACTTCTTTTTCATCAAGTGTCCGGGGTTTCCGGCTTTTTACACCTTCATTGTAAATTTGTTCCTGGATGTAAATCACAGTTCACAAAATTCATTAAAAAAACAGATTTAGGTGCTCGAGTTTTTTTTAAGATAGGTATGATTTAATTTTTGGGGACGTAACGTGACACAAAAAGTACTTTTCTTTGAATGTGCCCAAAATGGAGCTTCCAAAAAAATGGAACAAATAAGCAAAAGCAACCTTATCAATGTCGTTACTTTTGTTCAAATAAATACTTATTGCTAAATGATTATATTAAAATTTTATTTTAAGATTCTTTTTGGAAAGAAAAAAAAATCATATCTTAAAAAAAGCACATCCCTCAAAGTTTTAGGATTTTTAAAAAACAGTTTTATATAAAAAAAAAAATCAGCAAAAAAAAGGGTTTTGACTTAGTCCATTTTTAAAATTTGATATTTTGCATATACATTTTTTTCAATATATTTATTGTAGCCTCATGTATTCTCTTTAAACTGATCAAAAATCATCTTCGTATGTAAAGTAGTTTTCGAGATATTAAAAGAATAAACTCAACACATTCGGCTTATTCGGCGATATTATGACAATTTGAATGACATAACTTTTAAAAAAAAAATTAAAAAATTGTTTTTCGTTGATATGTGTTCTTTATGGGATCAAATAAACCCTCTCGCCAAATTGCATTCAAATCGAAAGGGGTCCAGTCCCACTCTTGGTTGACTTGACATGGAATTACCCAAATTAAGTTTTTGTGTGCCGTCGTTAATTTTATTAATATTAAGTTGTTTAAAAAGTGTCCTCTTTTTTCGAACAAATGTCCTACATTTTTTATGCTGACGTCCTCTTTTTCTCTAAATAGAAATGGCAAGCCTATCACAAACGTACATGTAATTTGCTTCTGACAAAGTCTCTGTTTTTATTTTTCGCAGAGTTTTTGCACAAAACAAAGTAGTTCTTGGTCTTTAAAAAGCGTGCTACCGCCACAAAAATGATAAGTTGCGCTGTAAAACAGTTCAGCCATCTTAAAATATAAGGAAACAAAGATTTTAAGGTGGCATGTCATAACGTCCATTGTCATAGTGTCCATGGGCACGCCCAAAAGTGTTTTCGTTATATATTTAATGTATACACTCAGAGAAAAAACAATTACAATTATAGTTAAACTAGTTTCTTTCAAAATAGTTTTGTTGGCTGTGACCATAATAAAACATGTTTTTTTTTGTCTGCGTGTATGTAAATCTTTTTTGTATTTAACTTCTTTAGAGCCACTTTTTGGGTTTGAGATTAAAGTTAGTTCAATTTTATAATTAGCTAATCTGAAAATTAAGTTAATCTAGTATCAATTGAATTTGATATTTTTGGGTGGTGGCTTAAACCATGTAGCGCTATCATGCTGAGCACAAATAAATGGCAACATTTTTTTGAAAATGGCAACTTTTTATCAAAGCAATTTGGATGTTTAAAGAAGAAGAAGAAGATGCGCGAATTAAATATTGTTTACAAGGTAGACATTTTTTGCGTTTAAAGAAAAATATATTAAAGAAAAAATATAGAATGGAAAAATTATAAAGAAGTGCTAAGCAATATATCATGTTTTAAAATGTATTTTTTGTTTATATTTTTGCAAAAGTTGTTGAATGTGTTTGTTGACAGTTTAAGTTTAGGTTTAAACCACCACCGTTGGCCGCTTAAACTAGCAAAAAAAGTTAAAAAAAATACAACTCAAAAAGTAAATACGGAGATTAAAGTTAATTTAATCGCTAATCTCTAACCCAAAAAGTGGCTCTTAGTAGTTATGGACCTAATGACATGTTTAACATTCACAAGTGTCTTAATGCCCACGGACATTATGACATTTTCAAAAGTGTCAGAGTGTCCATGGACCCAAAATGTAATCAAAAATATTTTCTATTTGATTTTTTGACAATCGGACGAAAAATCATTAGATATTGTGAGAACAAAAATGTTAAGACTTGTAGAACAGTGTAAAAGGGCTTAAGTATTAAAGTTAACTGATTTTTGTTAAAAAGATCAATCTGGGTTTTATTTAACACGATAAGTTAACGTGATTGGTCATGACACAACGTTAAAGCTTTTATTTAAGTATTCCATTTAAACGTTAAACCTAGGCGCTAGAAAAATTTACGCTTGATGCCCTGATTTAGTTTGGTCTGTAATTTTTTTTTTTTCTTTTTTTAGTTTGATGAGCCCTATGGCGGAAATGTCATGTTTTTTATGGCAGCATAGTAAATATATTGAACCTTATGAAATGTGTCAGCACAAATGCATAGCAACCTCTCCACTACAGTGGTGTGGGTATAATTAAGTTTAAAATATGCGAAGAAAAGATTTTGGATTTGCAAGAGAATTGCAAGCAGAATTTCGAAATGTTGAGTTTCAATTTTCAAACATCTCTTTTAAAGATCGTTAATGTGCTTAAATAATTTTTAAAACATATTATTTTTAAACTCTTCTAATTTCCAGTTCATGTCGTTGTTTTTTACGATATTTTTAAAAACTAGAAATTGGATTGGCAATGACAAAAACTTTTAGTTTTAAAAGCTTTTATTAAACTTGCCAAGTTTTTTTTTTTTTTTTTTTGTTTGGGAGAAATATTGAGACTCAATTTTTAAGCAGATAACCAATTGAGCTGAAATTTTGTATACACGTGCAGTTTGGATGACAATTCATGGTTTATGGTAATATGGGTATCAAATGAAAGGGCTTCCTGAGAATAAGTCGAAAAATAAAGTAACTTCACACTAAATCCAATATTGCGGACTAAGTTTTAAACGCAAGCCTTAAATCTGTGGTTTTCACGAATAATCGCGTAAGTCGGTTTTTACCGAAATTGAGATAATGATGTCAAAGTGCTACATTTTGCATTACGTTTTTATAAGTATTAAGATTTTTAGAATATAATGTAGTATTATTAATTTTTTTCTGCTAAAAACAACTTAAGTTAACTGTTGCTGAATATGTGTCCAAATAAAAAGCATATGTGATGTTATGTATTCGTGCAAAAAATATGAAAGTATTTTTTGAACAGTTTTCTATTAATAACAACTTATATGTACATGTGCGTTTATTGTTGACTTCTTTAGTTGCAACAACAGCAGATGAGCGGTGGTTTGTAATTTTAAGTCCATACGTTGTGCTATAAGTATCAAAAACTCTGAATATGTCGCCAACTTGTGTGCTAAAAATAACAACGTTAGTCGTCATGTGTGATTAAAATGATAACATTTATTTTCACAAAATAGAACTTATGTGGAGATATGATGTTATATTGCACACACTTAATGAGTCAATCAAACATATGCATTTTTAATCCTTTTACAGATTGTGATCCTGTGAGGATTTTTTCATGAAAACTATGTATAATACGTAGAAAGTCACTGTTAAGAGGATAGTAAAGAAAAAAGTTTAAAAAAGCATCTACAGAAGCCACATTTGAAAAAAATAATTGTTTTTGCTCTCCTGAAAAGTTTGGTTTTATAACTTACGCGATTATTCGTGAAAACCACAGAAATATGGATACCCAATGAAAGGTCTTGCTGAGAATACGAATGCGAGTTTTAACTAATTTAAAAGTAGAAAGAAAGCCTTTAAAAACAACAAATTTAACTTTAAAATCTTTACCATCAACTTATAAGACCATTACACAATTTTTATGATAAAAAGCTTGTCGCGATATTAACTTGTGTAGATAAACAAGTAAATTTAATGACTTGAAATAATTTAGCTCAATCACGCACATCGAGTTTAATATACAACTCCTAAAATAATCTTCTTATGATTATCTTACGAGTAACATAAACAAAAACATCTAAATATTTTTTTTTAATTTATTACTTTTTTATAAATTTTTTGACACGCTCGTCTTTTAATCTTGGAATGAACCTTTTGCGACTCTCTGTAAGAGTCATATAACAATTACTGAGCCACCTAAATAAAAGCGTTTTTAAAATATGAAAATTCTATTGTCAATACAATTTCAATAAAACAAACCGACCTAAGGAGCTGTAAAAAAGGATCTTCCGACAGGATAGTGTTGATTTCGCGACCTTAAGGTTTGTTTCATATAAATTGTATGAAAATTTGAAGTTTTAACATGAAAAAGACACTTGATGCACCTTTTAAGGTAGCTCAGTTATGCGGCTGAGCATTTCAGGAGTTGTAAAATAATTCCTACATGAGTCTCATACGACACTTGACATGTTTTTTGAAAGACTTGTTAGATAATCTCTACATACATCATAAACGATGCTCTTTACGATCATTATAAGCGTGTTTAGCTGCGTTATGGAAGAATCTCTCATACGAATAAGCAGGTGTAACAGTTTCTCCCTTGCGAGGAATCAGTCTACAATTAAAAAATGAGCTCGTCGATGATCAAAAACACTCTTTGTGAGATTCCCAGAAGACTCCTAGACGATTTAAAATGACAGCTGGGAGTTAAACTATTTAATTTTCAAACCAAGTTAATATGAGTACTTAAATTTCGTAATGACGTCATAATTTGATAGTAAACCTTTTAAAGCAGGGATCGTAACAGTTATTCCGTTTATCAAAAAAAATCAGATGAAAACAGTTATATTCTGATTTTTGCTTTTTTGAACAAAAATAACTTTTATTTTTTGATTTATATTTTTTCGATCAAAAATAACAGTTTTGTTTTGATTATTATTTTTTTGAGCAAAAACAAAAGTTTTTTTCTAAAAGTTTTATAATAATTTTATGACTTAAAATATTTATTTTAATGTGCATAAGAAATCCCAATGATGATCACACTTTAAAATAAGATTTTAAATTCAACTAAATTATTATAACACGTAAATTTCTTTGGAGAATAACTTTTATTTTTGCTCGAAAAAATAAAAATCAAAAATAACTGTTATTTTTGTTTAAAAAATTAAAAATCAAAAAATAACTGTTATTTTTGATTCAAATAATAAAAATCAAAAAGTAACTGCTAATTTTATTCAAAAAACAAGTAAGAAAGTATAGTCGGTCAAGCCCGACCATATGATACCCTACACCACAGTATTTAAAAATACATCATGCTTATGAGTCTATATAAATATGGATTTATCTATGTTTATAAATTTCATTAAAATCGGCTTGATTGTTTCTGAGAGGAAGAAATTTCCCCCTATCTTCCCTCGTGGTCCTACGATTCGGCCCATTTTCAATAGGGTTGGTCCTTGTGCCAATAAGAACCTATGTACCAAATTTTATCAAAATTTAGCTGCAAAATTGTACTTTGCGCACAAGGTTACATGGACAGCCAGCCTGCCTGCCAGCCAGCCGGACGGACATCGTTGGTTGACTTCACATCGTTAGAATTACTTTCTGAGTCGATCGGTATACTTAAAGGTAGGTCTAGGACCAATATTTTAAGGCGTTACACACATCAGCACAAATGCATAATACCCTCTCCACTATTGTGGTGTGGGTCATAAAAATCAAAAAATTACTGTAAATTTTGATCTGAAAAATTAAAATCAAAACTTAAAAAATCAATATATTTTATCACAGACAAGTTCATTAGGATCAATATGGTATACTTGAATCAGTTTTCCGCCACATATTTCTATATGTTTTTTTTCATTTTTTTTTTTTTTTTGTTAAAAAATTTCAATAAAACGGTTATTTTCGGTTCCTGTTTTAATGTTACAGACTTAAAATAATTTATTTATTATAAATCTGGCTTATTTTTGGAGAATAAACACCAATAAATGTTTGGTCAATTGAAATTGTCTTACAAATTCTTTGTCATTAAATAAACTAAATTGATTTTTACATTCTTATTGGCGTTGGCTCCATTTTTTTACATAATGTAAATAACCTAAAACTCTAACGTAAATTTTTAACTATGAATTTCCGCTATAAGACTTACAAACTACAACTGCTTCTTTCTGTCTGCCAAGATATTTTTTTCTAATTATTTAAACCAAACATACAAATTTATTGATATAACGGATACCAAATTTAACTATTGAAAGGTAAAAAAGACAAAAATTAAATTAACAAATTTAAAATAATTAACAAAATAAAAGAAAAACAAGATTATTAAGTGTCATAGCAATACGCAAAACATATCATAAATGTTGTAATATTACTGTGTTATATGAGGTCTATGTATTTGTATGTGTATGCGTATCGAATACAACAAACAAACAAATACACACACCCACACATGCATGGAAAATACTTGTAACTTGTACACACATAAAACTTTAAACAAAAAACATACATACAATTTCAAACCAAAAAAAAAAAATAATTAACATGATTCATGTATAAAAGTTATTAAAAATAAAAAAAAAGACATATTTAAATTATTTTTTATTATATTTAATATATTAAATAAAATCGCAAGAAAAAAAGTTTTACATCTACAGTAACATAAATAAACACAGATACAAATACACCGGTGCATTCAAAAACACGTTAGAAGAAATTTATGTTAGACCTTTAATGCGGTTATAAAAACAAAAACATAAAATATACATTTATATTTTAATGTTGTGTTTTTTATTTTTATTAACTATAAAATAAACAAAATCATCATCATATCATTAAATAAAATAAATATTATTATATATTTAATAAACATACAAATTTATTTATACACATGATTATAATTAAAAAAAATAAAAAGGTGAAACTTTTTTGTACAAATACATATACATACATACATATAATTACTAAACTCAAACTCAAACACACACAAACATTTAATTTTTATGTAAAACTATATTTACTTTAAAATTTTTTCTAAATTTTATTTAATAAATTTGTTACAAAACTGTTTGTTGTTCACTTAAATTATCTTATTTTTTTTAATTGCTTATCAAGTTTATTTGAAAAACAAAATGTATCAAATGATAAAAAAAATTAAAATAGCAGCTATTCCACTATTTTACAAAATTATGCGCCAGAGCCCTTAACATAGAACATGGGTCCGTGTTAAAGAAAACTTCGTACTAAAAACTCAACCCGGACTCTGTACGAATCTCAAAATGCATTGCAGAAAGCTCCATTTTCTGTTCCTTTTATTGTTGACAACGCAGGACAATGACTTCCTAGTAAGCGACTGTCGAGAATTGTTGAAATGGTCAATCAGCATCAATCACTGCTTTCGGTCGCAAGATGAGTTGCTTTTAATTCTCCTTCATACATACATATGTTGATCTTAATTGAAAAACAAGAAAGTATAGTTGGCCATGTTCGAGTCTATGAACGATTTCCGATATTGGAGTCTTCTTAAGACATATAAAAAAGGTGATTATCCGTTTTCGTTCGTTAAAAAGTTACAAATTTCCTTGATCAGTTTCTTTGTGCTCGAAAAATTCTGCAGTTATTCTGAAGTCTACTAATACGTTTATGTCGTAACAAAATACATACGAGGTTTAAAAAGGAACTTATCCAAATCCAAATTGTTAAAAAGGGGTATATTCCACTTGATCATCAAGAGGGTATTAAATCAATATTTTTGGTTTTTCACTTTTTGAAAAAAAACGACACGTAATATTCGGCGGTTCGCAAAATGACCCCAGGAAACATGGCCCAAAAAAAAAAGGAAAAATGGGCCCAAAATTTTACTTGAGAACGCAATTTTTTTGTTTTTTGGATTTTTTTTTTAATTTTTTTAGTGAAAAATTAAAAATCACCCCAAATAAAATCACAATTTTTACTTTGGGGCTATTTTTCATTTACTAATAAATATAAAATTAAAATTTTAAGATATGATAAATAGCCTCAAAAATTTAAATACAAATTTTATATAAAAATTTTAAGGGATAGTATCAAAAACCCGAATTCTTATAGCAAAGCGGAAAAATCCTCGCCAGCTATCCAGAGATGCTTAAGTAAGCGAAGCCGATGTTTGTTATACCGTAGAGAAAAAAATCCTTCGCCCGCCTGAAGGCCCAACCATGCTATTTATCGTGCGATTTTTATAGAATTATTCGGGAGCTTAAGATTCAAAAATTTTAAATTCTAAGCTTATAAACCTAACCCATATTTTTAAATTAACTTTCTCTGTGTTTTTTGTTTAATTTTAAGCTTTTTTTTTGTGGTAAAAATTCATTTCAACCTTTGAGGTTTTTTCATAATGAAGAATTACTCCAAATTTAGAGTCAAATTTCATTTTACTTTTAGGGCTTTTTTTGGGGCTATATTCATTAAAATACAAGGGTCATATTGCATTATGAGAAATAGCACCAAATTTGGGGTAAATTTGCATTTATTTGTTGGGGCCATATTTATGCTTTAGTTTGTTATACCAAAGAGGAGAAAATCCGGTCAAAGGCCCAACCATGCTATCTATCGTGATTTAAAAAAAAAGTATATAATTATTCGGGATTTTTTAACTTGGGACTTTAAAATTCGGAATTTTAATTTGTAATTTAAAGTTTCGGGAATAAAAACTCATATAGTATAACATTTTTATTTTAACTTTTTGTGGAGTTAAAATTCATATTGAAATTTATTTTTAGGGCAATTTTTCATTTTTGGGACAATGTTTCATTTAAAAATGTGTTCGAATTGCATCCTGAAAAAGAGATTTGGTACTCTAAGGGTTGATTTTCATTTATTTCTTGGGACTACATTTCCTGGGGCCATATTTCGCAGCGCCGTAGTAATCATATCTACCTGCCGAGAAATATCTTGCTATTTTGTTTAAGTTTTGTTAATTAAACTGTTGGATTAAAAATTCTTTTTCATGTGCCTTTAATATTACTTAAAAAGTGTTTTGTTTGAACTGAAAGTTTTTAAATTTAGGTTTAATACCCTCTTGTTGAACAACCCAGTAAAAACTTCGCCTACAAAATAATCTGTTGAGTAATCAGAAAAACATAAGAGCACTACTTACAATTCTGCGGAAAGAACCAATGAATTTTACAAGGGATGTCCCAAAATGAACGCATTCAAAAGCAAGTCATTATTTTTTTCCTTTAATACATCCAGAAAAAAGTAGTTATAGAAGTTGTTATAGATGTAGTTATAGAAGAAAGCTACTAAATAATGAGTTAAAGAAGCTATTCATTTTGAAAAAGTAAGCGAAGTTTTTACTGGGAAGTCCAATATAATTATGTATGGAAATTCCAAATGATATTTTAAAATTAATTTCTGTTCTAAAGCGGGGAATGGTGTAGATGTAAGGCATTGATTTAATAGACTTCTCTGCTACTAGCAATAATGTATAATAGGAGAAGCCCAACGATTTAATACCCTTCACCACAGTACCTTCCGATTTATTATCGGGAGTGTTCCCTATTTGAGGAATTATGTACTCAGCGAAATTTAAAAAAAAAGAAAACAGAAAATCTATAAATATTAAACTTAGCTGTTTAAGAAAATAATTGCAGACACCTTAACTCACGAAATGCTACCAGTACTTTCCTTAAAGCAACATGGCTTTTGTCAAGAAAGATTAACTTCAACAAATTTAATGGAATTGATATCAAGACGAGATTTTGTAAAAGTCTGCAAATGGATGCCATAATTACTGACTTAAATACGGCTTTTGGCAATGTCAACCATGATTTCAACGATTTCGAAACTTGATGTGAGTGAGTGTTCGTTTACTTGCTAAAGCTGTTCTTGGAAGTGGTATTTGTATTTGAGCTTTTGTCAAATGTAAGGCGATTCCAAAATGATTTAGGATGTTTTATAATTATGGCTTTGTCATTATCCCATTTAAAAGGTATGAGAGCCACACTTCATTGTGCACATGGTTTTCTTGGACAGACAAACAACTAGCCACCTGGACGTACGGACATCGTTAGTTCGACTCAGAAGCAAATTTCGTATGACTTATTAAATTCTTAGCTATTAGAAAACAAATCAAATACCTTTTCAAATCAAATGATACGTACATCCGTTATTTAATTTAAACGTATGTGCAATTACCACAACACAGGCGAAAACTTCACATCAAATTACAAATAAGCAATTAAAAATACTTTATGAAAACTTTAATTTTTTTTTTAAATAATATGAAATTCTTTATAATAAAAACGAAAAGAAAAGCTTTAATGTCATTAAGTCCCTTTCAATACTTTTCTTTCATTTAATTTTATAATTTCTACAGAAATTAAAAAAAAAAAAACAAACATATTAAAAAGAGTAAAATAAATTTCATGAGAAATTACACAATTACACAAATGTTAAACTGAACACATTCATACAAATAATAAAATACTTATTAGTAATTAATTGAGTCATTAATTGTACAAATACAGTTACAAAAAAAGAAACGATTATTAAAAAAATTTTTTTTTGGTTCTATTTACAACAAATAATTTCTTAATAACAAAAACCAAATAAAATATCAAACAAAAATGTTGTGTAAAAGATAAAATAATAATCGTTTGGGGAATAATTAAAGCAAATAAATTCCGAAATTCAAATTGTCTTTATTAGTAAAATCAATTAATAGGAATACACAATTAAAATACACCCAAAATTGTATTTAATAAAAGTTAAAATTAAGTAAAATTAAATTTAAAAGTATTTTAAATTATATACACAGACGAACAAACATCTAATTGAAAAAAAACAACAACAAAAATTAACTATTTAGTATAAATAACTATTGAAAATGTCAAAACAAAAGAAAATAAATGAAATAAATTAATTTATAGTAATTTATAAAAAAATACAAATTAAATCTTATAAAAATAATAATATGATGGCAAATTACAGCATACATAAACAAATATATATAAAAAAGAAATACAACAAAATTCAATTATACTAAAAATAAAATTAAATCAATAACAACAACAACCGAAATTTAAGTTTAAATAAACAACACATGATGATCTACTAAATATATCTATGTACATTTCATGACTAAGAAGAAAACAAAATTATAACAATAAAATATACGAATATTTATGAATAAATAAATGACAAAAAATAAATTAATGTTTAAAATTACAAATACAAATTCAAGTTCTTTTTTTTATTTCAAACTTTCTATTCTAGTTCTCAGATTTCTTTCTTGACAAAATAAAGACTCAGAAAACTTAGCAAAAATAACCAAAATTTAATTCCTACCCAGCCAAATATAATAAAAGGTCGTGGCTATTTAACTAGTTACAAAGTAAATGTAATGTGTAGTAATTATCTGCCTCAGCCCAACAAACAAGAAATGACAAATGTTCAAACATATTTTGAGCAAGTTAGAGTGCTATATTCGGCTGTGCCGAATCTTTGATAGCCTCCACCGACAGTTCGAATATCTATATCAGCGGTGGGCGCTGGTTTGCCTGGATTACGAAGTTTTTCGGGTTTTTACATTTACTCTTCGTGTTTTTTTGTACCAGAGTTGATACAAATACAAAAATTTCCCTACTAAGATATTCCCTAAAATCCCCAAAACATACCATACACTTGTTTTATTATATTACTTTTTTAATAAATAAAAGTACGTTTAAAATAGAGAAAATGAATAAAAAACTATTTTCTAGCAGAAAGATATAACAATATCTGCATTGAAATCAGAATTTGAAAAAATTTACCGTATAACACATACACGTGTTTGTGTGATGTTGTTTTCGCTCATTTACTATTGCCCACAAACTGAAAATCTTGAATTCATTGTTTCAAGCATAAAAAGTAACAAAGGCAACCCGAAAAACAAATACAACAGAAAGAAAATAAATAAAATTTTATTCAGTTGCTCTATAAATTTCAACGAAGCAGGAGTGTTGCGCATGTTGTTATTTTGGCAAATTTTGCAATTGCGTAGTGGCACACTGACAATATATTTATTGTGTTGTGATCAAGCTGTGCTCATGTATGTTTATTTTTCAGCTTGTTTTAAAAACATTTTAGCAATCATGTGGGATGATGAATTATATAATAATCAAGTTTTTTACTGAATTCCTTTTTTTTTTGCATATTTACATACTTATAGTACACATTTTAAGGTTTTTGTTCACGGCCTTTTCGATTTCAGGTGACCATATGTATACATATATTTTAACGTTAGTAAAAACTTGATGATTTATAAAATAATATTTTTTACTGAACTCCTTTTTTTGTATTGCATATTTACATACAGTTTGAAAATCTTTTCTCTAAGTGTAAATCAACTAATTTACTCTCTTTTATTCATGTTCTCTATCTGCCCTTCGCTGATCTATATGATGTAAATGTATTATTAATTTATCTTTATAAAAGCAGACATCTGCATTAAAATTGGTTGCGGTTTAGACCTATATTAAATTATTGACCGACAATCAGTAAGTTTTATCCTTTTTTTAGCAATTTTAAATAGCTTGCATAAAATATCATGATATCATGTTAAGGCCGAACTTAAATGATTTTCAGGAGGGGAATTTATATTGGAGCCATTCTGCAGAGTGATTTCTGGTATTAAAAAACATAAATTTCAATACAGCGGTGAAATTAGTTTTAGCGTTTGCAGTAAGTTTCAGAAGGCTGCAAAAATGGGATCTAAGGTTTATTATGAACCTTATGTCACAAAATTGCCTATTTTTGGAAGTTGGAAGAAATTTTACCGCAATATCTATATGGGGCCTATAGCAAATTATGGACCGAACATCACGAAGTGGCATTTCTAGTCTTAACAAACTGTGACGTACCAATTTCTATTATGATAGCACTGTTAATTACGGTTTTAGGCATACTTAACTGTTTTCCGGGAGTAGGGTTTATATGGGGCCTAGGGTAAATTATAAACGGATCATCACGAAATTTTACAGCGTGATTTCCAGTCGTGATTTCCAGTCATTCCGTGCATTTTTCCACCATTAATGTTAGTTTTTGTAACAAAATTATACAAAATCATAGCTCTGATCCTACTGAACCGATTTTGCTGGATTGCAATCCCAAGCTGCTTAGGATAACTGCAAGCAATTTGACACTAAGTTGGTTTATTTCTTTTGAGTTTTTCGAAAGTGAGCGTGTTTTCAACAGACGAACAGATAAACGGACATTGCTAAATCGACTTAGTATTACTCAAGGACCCAGAATATATATACTTTATGGGGAATGAGATCAATAATAAAAAGTTTCACACGGAATGACAAACTTAGTATACCCTCTTCACAACTAATTTTGGTAGAGGGTATAAAAACATAGCATTTTCAACAAAAAGTGAGAACAGTTTTTAAGTTGAGAACAAGGCGAATTCATTACAGGTAACCTCGGTCTAGAACAAGTACAACTCTACAAAAACCACAAGTAATTTGTTTTTTTTTTACTCACAAATTATTTTAAAAATTTCCTCAAGCAAACCGTTTCTATGTAATTTTTCTTTAATTGCAAAAGACATGTATTACCTGCTTTAAAAAATGAAAACAAAAAAAGGAAGAAAATTAGTTTTTGTTTTCAATATAATTTCTCACACGAAATCGTTTTCTAAAAACAAGCAATTAACTTAAATCGAATTTAGTGTTCGAAAATAAACATATTATAGTATATACCTTAGTGTTCGTACGGTAGAAATATGGAAAACACAAACGCTAATAGTGTTTGTATAGAAAATGCCTAAACAAAAACGTTTCTCTTTTTGAGATCTTCGTACACAATAAGAATACTGTACTTAACCAACTCAACGTAAAGATGAGTTAGTTATTCGTATTATTCTGTTATTCGTTAAAAAGCCCAAAATTTGTTGTGTTTGGTTCTGCACATTTACGTTCTTTTATTTCAGTTTTGTTTAGCGTCCTTTTGGCTGGTGAAGACATCAACATTTTTTTTTACAATAACAAAATACGGCGGCATGAAATAACCCCCCAAAATATAAGCCCCCAAAAAAATAATGAAATAACCCCCCAAAGTGTTTGGCCTTTTTTCATATGCAATAAGCCCCCAATTTTAAAAATGAAATAAGCTCCCAATGAAATGAAATAACACCCCAAACAGAAATGAAATAATACCCTAATTTTTGGGGGCTGAGTTCATATGAAATAAGACCCCAAATTCTGGAATGAAATAAGACCCCAATATGTATATTACATTAATTGTACAGTTTTGGTTTAAAGAATCATGCGATAGATAGCATGGTTGAGACTTTGCCCAAGCGCAAGGATTTTCTCCTCTACGATATGCCAATCATCGGCTTCGATAACTAAAGCTTTTCTGTATAGCCGGCCTTTGGCCGGGCGCAAGGATTTTCTCCTCTACGGTATAACAAACACTGGCTTCGCTAACTAAATCTTCTCTGCATAACTAAATCTTCTCTCTAACGAAGGCGGTGTTTGTTATATTTCGCCAAAAAACGTTTTCGTAATAAATTTAAAAATGAAATAATCCCCAAAAAAATGTATTGGGGCTTTATTTCATAATGATTTTTTGGGGAATTATTTCATATGAAATAGTCCCCCAATTAAGAAAATGAAATAACACCCCAAACAAAAAGAAATAACCCCCCAAAAATCTTTGTTGTTGTGCTCTGTACAAACTTTTGGGGGGTTATTTCATTATTTTTTTGGGGGGTTATTTCATGCCGCCACAAAATACATATGTTTTTAACGAAAAACAAAAAAACCAAAAGTCTAAAAAATATTTACAAAAACATAGCATGTACACAATATACACGCAGGCTTTTCGTGCTGTGGTCGTGCAAATTGCCAAGCAACAGCAACAATAAGCGTTGCTAAAATTTTTTTGCTTGCTCATTCCTTCGTCAATGTAAAAAAACACTACAGAACATTAAAATATTATATACAGAACCACTTCAATTATACTGTTTTAAAACGAAAAACAAAACACTACATAAAGTTTGTTATTTTCGTAAAAATTGTTATGAACGGTATTAAGAGTTGTGTTCTTATTAGTGTTTTTCATACAGGATTTCCTGGGACCCCGCACATTTTTCGGGAAAAAATCCCGGGAAATTGTTAATGAGTTGTGCCATGAAATAGATCTTAGCCGTTAGGCAAAAGGTCTTAAGTCAAAAAAAACGCAATTTGAGTTTTTGATTGGCTTTAATTTAATTTGTCTCTCTCTTTTGTTAGGCTAAAATGACTTTTGTCTAGCACAGTTGCTTCTAATCGTTACCATCTGCTCTTAGGAAAAAGTTTATCAAATACACCAAAAAAATATTTTTCTATTTATCAAAACGAGAAACTTCAGTTTCTGACTTAAGAAATTTTTGCCAAACGCCAAAGAGATGTCAATTCATATAGTGCTAAGAAAACTGAAAGTGTCTTCAGATTATATAATGTTCCTTTGATTATAAAGGCAAACATCCGTAGAATGGAAATGTGTTTTCTCATTGAGCCAATTTAGACTAGACTAATTGTTCTGGCAGAAAACGACAGTTTGTAGGCGAAGGAGGTGAAGAGAGTCGTTTTTGGTTGGCATAATTTTTAATCCAGCTTCAACCCCGCATTAGCAGAACAAAACCAATACATACAAACTTATGAAAAAACAGGTTCAGTGTTTTCTTTTTTGCAGAGCGATTTTAATCGTTAGTTGTTCGCCGTCGTGTAAACCTGAATATAAAAACAGAGGGTGGTTGGTCACGCCAACAAACTTTAAAATTAATAAAGGAATTAAAACCGCGCGAGATACTAACACATACAAAGCTGCGTGTACGTATACAATTTTAAGCCAGAATAATTAATCCAGTGTAGTTTGGAAAGAACAAAAGTTAATCCGACTAAAAATTAGTCTAGTCTAAATTGGCTCATTGAAATCTTCTTGATAAAAATTAGGCTTTCAAACGATTTTGTAAATGCTTATTTTGAACTAAAATCCTATTTTTAAAGAAATATTTTGCAAAAATTTGTTTGAATTACTTAACTTTTTTGAATTAATTCTGTGGCAATAAGTGCTTAAGTCTATTTGTTTTGTTTTATAGGAGAACAATTTAAAACTTTAAAGGTGACTTTTGGAAATTTACCCCGAATTTAATTTAATCATCAGTTCTCTGCGATTATAGTTTTTTAAGGGTTTTTTTTTCCCTAAACACTCCTAATGTCACAGATCGGAAGATTTTATTATTCCTTATGTTATTGCACATTGAACATTAATTCGCTTAAAATTTTCATTTGTGTAAATGGGCAAACTTTTGTTTAATTTTTAACAATTACTATCAGTTTGTAAGAAACGTCAATACAAAAATAAAAAAAGTCTAAAAATTGAAATTTGTCTTGAAAAAGAAAGTCAAGTGTCTAAATTGCTTAGATTATTCCAAGAATATGATGTTTGTGCTATGAAAACACTTGCTCTTTTTGATAAAAAACGACGGTGAGCAGCATGAAAACGTCTGTTTTAATAATTGCACAATTGAACAGCGCAAACTTAAGAGCCAAAAATTGTAAGGAAAGTTTACGAAGTCAGATCACAAAACTTAACTTATTATCAGGAACCGTAAATACATAATTATTATTTTGAATTTAACAGACCTGCATAATTTGGAAAAAGTCGAAACCCGTATACTTGTCTAAAGGTAAAAGTTTTCGAGATTTCTTCGCTTAAATAAAAAAAAAAACAGATTTTCGACATATTTAGGACTTAATAAATGCACGAGATTATCCTTACTAATAAAACTTGATATGTCCTACTAATTACCTTTCAAAGAAATGTTAAAAAGTACACTCTGGTGCATGGATTGAAAACTTGTTGGCCTGTGTCTTCAAAGGAAAAAGCAACCACAAGATATTCGACCTTATTGCGAGTGTCGTTGTCGCAGTCGAAGACGTATTGTTTTTGAAAATTGGTATTATAAGTGTCGTAAACGACATAAACACGACAAACTTTCTATGTGTGTAACGTTGTAGTTGGAGTTAATTAGCTATGACGTCGAAAAAAATTTCAAACGATTACGACAACGACTGTCGTAATAAGACTTAATCACCCTTATCGTGTTTGGCGTATTTAAAATACGCCTACGACTGTTTGGTAATAGATTAAAGAGAACGTGAACTTATTTTCTTTAATCTATTACCAAACAGTCGTAGGCGTATTTTAAAAACGCCAAACACAGTAAGGGCGAATATCGGAGAGCCAAATCATAAACAGTATTTTTATTGTCTTAAACTATATTTTTATAAGGTCATATGCTTTTAAAATTCTTGATTTTTTTCTGGCAGAAATTATTTTTATATATTTTATTTATTTATTTTTTGGCCAAGGTGTTATGTTTGAAGTTTTAGAGATTTATGTAAGCTAATAGGGCCTAAATTTTTCCATTGTAAATTAAAAACACATTTAATTACATTTTTCTCCCAACGTTTCGTCAATTTTTTGTTGACTTCTTCAGGGGAACATCTATTTAAACATTTTTATTAATAACATTGCTATAAACATTTTAAATATAATTGTATTTTTACCTACTTCCAAAGTGTGTATATATTACATTAAATAAAATAAAAGTTAGCGAAATAAATTTTTAATTATTAAATTTGCAATCGGGATTATTTTAATTTTAATTTGTGTAAAGTAAACTTGGTCGTTAATAAATTATCCTATTGCTACCCTGTAACTTGCGCTTATTTTGTCTGTATCTTCTTTCATGTTCATTGTTTTTTCTCTCTTTTGTTGAATTCTTAGACTCTCCAATGTATATCTTTTCCTTTCTGTTTTTTCCTTGTCTAAAATTCGTATATTGTCGAAGTCAGCTGTGTGGTTGTGTTCAAATATATGTTGTGCCAAGGCAGTTGTATGTTTATGTTTTTCGATGTCATTTTTGTGTTCCTTTATTCTGGTTTCCAAGTTTCGTTTTGTTGTTCCTATGTAAATCTTGTCACATTTGTTATTTTTGTTTCCCTTGCATTGTATTTCGTATACCACATTGTTTTGTTGTTGCTTACTAATAATAGTTTTTGTTTTTGTAAATATTGTGTTTAATGTGGCATTGGCTTTGTAGGCAAAGTTTATGTTTTTATTTTCAATTGCATTTTTTATGTTTTTATTATCTGTAAGTCCAGGGATGTATGGTACACTGAAGAAAATTTTTTGTTCTTTATTATTGTTCAAGTTTTCATTTATGTCATTTTTGTTCTTTGATTTTCTAATTATTTCATCTATAAGTGTGTTCGTTAATTTTGTTGGAAAATTATTATTTGTTAAGGTGTTTTTGATGTGTACAATATTCTCTTTTTGAAATTGTTCGTCACTTGTTTTTATCACCCTGGCGATGAAATTTTTTGCCGTATTTATTATTTGACTTTTAAGTTGAGTCAAATTGAAATTTATCATTCTACCAGATGCAATGTCTTTTTTGTACCAATTGAAAATTATTTTGTTGTTTTCTCTATATAGTTTAGTGTCTAAATATGCTATAGAGTTATTAGTTTCAATTTCCATGGTAAATTGTATTTTTTTATTGTAGGTGTTAAAATTTTTCAGAATTTCTTCTTTGTCGTCCATTTTAACTATGGCCAGTATGTCATCTACATATTTCCTTATGTATTTTATTTCTACATTGTTGTTTTTTAACTTTGTAAGGGTTTCATCTAGTAAGTCGTCTAATATTATATCCGCAATTGTAGGAGAAAGAGGATTACCCATTGGCATTCCAAAAATTTGACTATAAATGTCCTTGTCGTAAATAAAATAGTTGTTTTCTATAATGCAAAATCGAAGGATCTTAATAAATGTTGGTTTCGATAGTTTTGTATATTTCTCTATCATTTTCCATTTTGTAATAATTATGTTAATTGCTTTATTGATAGGTATATTAGTAAAAAGTGATATAACGTCTAGTGAAATTAGAATCTCTCCATCATTGAGAGTGAAGTCCTTGAGTTCTCTTAGATCGTTCGAATTTTTTATATTAAAATCTTTTGAAACTATGTTTTTTAAAAAGCTGCGCTTACAACACATTTTTAAAACAATAACTTAAAATTCAACCAAAATACAAAGTTATCTTCGCTGCAAAAGTAACACTTAAGATAACGATACGTCTCTCGGACATATGTTGTGTTTATTTGTGTTTATTTCTCAAAAAATACATAACTTACAACATAAAACCTGCCACCACCATCTAGGTGCTGCTAACAACTGATTATTGAACGTGAGAAAGTTGTATGTTAACAAATGTGAAAGTAAGAGCACAAATTTCTAGGGTTAAAAATTAATAAAAAATTAAAATGCGACAAAAATCACAGTTTTGGTCTAAAAACATTTATCTTAAAATAATTAAATTTTTATCGTTGAACAACTTTTGATTTTATTCACAATTTACTGAGAAAACTGAATATGTAAATAAATTTAACATATGTAGTGAAAGTGCCTTTGTTTTGAACATAACGGTATATCTCGAAAAGTAGAGCTGATAGAAAATTAAGAAAATTAGAAAATTAAGATTAGATTTGAAATCAGCGACCATTGATTAGTAAAAATTTGCAAGCAAATTCCAGACCGAACAAAAAACGAACGTTCTTGAAATTTAAGCGATTTTTAAATCCATTTGTGAAATAACGTCTTAATTTTTTGTTCAAAAAACAGTAAAATTAACTAAAGAGGCCCATGACAAAACGCAACAATTCCAGTTTTTAATTTTTGTTGGTTTTTTTTTAACTTTATATATTTTTACATGGCGATTTCATCATTAACCATGTGCAAGCGGTTATAACCAAGAAATTTTAACGTGTTTTATCTAGTGGAAAACCAAGGAAAAAAACTCAAGAGTGAGTGGTGGAGTGCCATAAAAAAAGTCAAGAGTTTTACTTTCTACCAATATACTCTGGAACAGATTCTGAAAGCTGTTCGCCTTTTTATACGAACATCTATGTCGTCGGAGAACATATCCAGAAATATATATTCGGAAGCTTTTAAATGATACCAATATTGGCACCATTGGTTTAGAAATGTAGTGGAAAATCGAATATACATCTGAAAACTTCAGAGGTCCATAATTCGAAAACTATGCTTTTCCGAGACTTTTTCTTAATAATATTTTCTTCTTATTTTTCAATATTCTATTACGCTATGTATTTTTTTTTTTTTGTGTGGGGCTGCGTTGGTAAACTAGATTTAAGCCCAAAGTTATACTTTAAAGCGCGATACACCGTAAATGGCGCCCGAAAAAAAATGCGATCATAAAATGTAGAGTGAACCATATTCGTATATTTTTAGTATATTTTTATATTTTCAATACTCACGTGTTGGAAAATTTCATTTCCTTCTCGTTTAATTGACATTTCAAATTACAATTACAACTACTGAAAAAAATATGGAGAATTGCAAAACTTATTTGTTGTATACATTGTTAATTTAAAAAGTTTCATTTTCTCTTTTTGTTTTTGCAGCTGTTTGCGTGTGAGGGTCTGTTGTAGATGCAGATGAAAGGTTTCTACAAGAGAAGTTTGTACGCGTAATTTATAAGTGTTTCACTTAACCGGATACTGTCATTTTGTTGTCAAAAAGTTTCTTGCAATGAACACAGTTTGAAAGTATAGCGGTAAAATACTTAACAAAACTTAAGTAAAATTTGTGGGACAATTTGTAAAATCCACAAGAAGCAGGACACAAAAAGAGTAAAGCAAATAAAAAAACATTTTTATTAAGTACAATTTTGTGGGAAACAGAATAACAAAGTTTAAATAAATAGAAAAAAAAACGAAATTTAAGAGCCAAAAGTTGTTGAAAAGAGGAAAGTTTTTCAGAATAACAAAAGGAATTCTGAAAATTAGTTTTCAATTCGTTCAAATCAGTTTATAATGAAATGAACACGCAGAAAAAACACATGGTCCCCACAATGGCCACAAACTTACTGTTTTTAACATTACTTTTGTCCTACCCATTAATCCCTTGTTGTTGTTTCTTTTTATTCATGCTGTATGTTTACAGAATAACAACAGCAAAAGTTTCCGAATAAGGAACAAGCACCTTGGTAATTAATACAAAACCACTCTAAAAAATGGGGGGGATCGGAGAAATCGTAGTGGCACCTCCAATACAAATAAAAACATTGATATTTGTTTGTCAGAGGAGTCGTAGCAGGTAAAGTTTCCGTAGCAGGTAAAGTTTCTTGTTTTTTGATTTATGGATGGATACTAGTAACGTCTATATGGCTCTAGAAAGTTCGCCTCCTAACGGTTATATTGTTAATTGAACTTATTCACCTTTAAAGCCTTTTCACACTTGTCAACATTTAACATCAATTTGCAAAGATGTTGGAATTTTCCCATAAGAAATACATAGGGATAAAAATCAAAAGTTTTTAACATCTTTGCAGAATGTTACTATCTCATTTTGTTCCCTTTTACATTTTTCGATTCTTTTAGTGTCATCACTAGAAAAGTGGCAATAAATTCTGTAATTATTGTGGCATCACTGACAAAATAGAAGTTGCTTTGAAAGTAACGTTACCATTTTTTAAGTTTTTCCTTTTTTGCAAGCCTTATTTTGCTAAAATTATTAAACAAAATGAATAAGAAATACATTTTGGTGTTATCTTTTAAAATGTTGGCACTTTTGTAGAAAAAAAGTATTTAAAAAAAAAAGTTTTTTTTTTCAGAAATGGTGACATTTTTTATTGATAGTAGATGTTAGATGTTTCAAGTGTGAACGCTTATTTCACATTTTCAACATCTTCCATGCGTTCCTCCGAAATGTATGCAAGTGTACAAAGGGTATTAGTTATTATCTAAATGGCTGAATTAATTAAGTTATTATGCATCATAATCTAAGGCATACTTTTAGGCGTGACAATAAATTAGATAACTAATAACGAAGATTCTTGTATTAACAGTGGGGTTGAAGTACAATTAGGCACAACAATTTTAAAATTACATCTGTGCATTGATGTTTACACTAGAAGTGTGCATAACTTATACAATAACAATTTAAACTAATAAAATTACTAACAAATACTAGATAAAAAATCAATACAAGATAACTAATAAATTAATCTGATTCTTAACTAAAGTTACTTTCGTAACAATAGCTAAAAAATTATCTATTTATCTATTTGAAAGGTATTTACCATTTGAAAGGTAGTGCACAATATACATATATTTTATTAAAATCTGTTCAATAAATGCAGAATTATAAGCGTTAAAATTTGCTACTAACACAAATACAAAAAATTTGTTTTTTACAATTATCAAATAATAAAAAAATGGGGTGGTCGAACCGGTTTTCGAATATTTCGACTATATTAATCTTATGTATAAATCGGCACAGGCAAACAGTTAAGAACGCTTATTTGCTTTGTTTGTCAATCGAACCTCTATGGCAAAAAAGTATCAAAAAGGGGAAATACGGGAAATTAAATTTCTTTCTTTTACTTTTACCGTGTTTATGTGATAATTTTTAGAAACATAATATTATAGGTAAGAGTTACCTATTAGGCGAAAAATTTGGGTACTTTTTTTTATCTGGTATGTACTTTTTAATTTTTGTTAATATTCGACCTACAAAGATAAAAATAAACATGCATTGTCCTGAGTGAAAATCTGAGAGGGAGCTTTTTTTCGTTCTTCATCTGGTACTTTAATAAATTTTCGTTAATATTAGGAATAGAAACATAAAATTAAACAGGCAGTGTCGTGAGTGGATGACAATCTATAAAGAAGACTTTTTAATACTTTTTTGTTTTTCAATTGATATTTTTTATATTGATTAACTCGCGTAGAAAATAAAATATAAGCCGGAGGTTGGTCCCTTGCCAAATCGATCCACTAAGACGGAAGCACAAATGCTAGAAACATGTAAATTCATATATACTTAGATGACTACTAATTTTGCTCATATTTTTTTAATGCAAACGAAGTAAAATGGAGCAAATTGCAAATACGTACATTTTGTTTATAGTTTGTTTTACCAAATTATTATTGATTTTTACCAAATTGTAGTTAACGAAAATTAGTATTGTAGTTATTTTGTTGAACTGTTTATAGTTTTTAATACAAATTGTGTTTAATTTTTAACAAATTGTAGCTAATTTTGTCCAAGTTACGGATAATTTTAGTCGTTTTATGGTTAGTTTTTACAATAATTAAGTTAACTACAATTATTAGCATTGTCAGAATCCAACCATTAGAAGATGACTTCGTTCTGAGTTTATGTATACTAGTGTTTTCTTTATGTTTCACTGTTCCGACATCAACAAAAAAAGCGAGTTTGAGTTTCATTTTGGCCAATAATATTATTTTCTGTAAGAGGGGGAATATGCTCACCCACAGAAAAAGGGATAAGGAGGCAGTAAAGATTTAACATTGACGAACAGTAGGGATTTTGCGGGGGAATGGATGGTGGCTATGGGATTTGCCTCCTCTGACCATAGTCGTCTGTCTTATAGTCTGGTCTTTGAAATGTTGAGGAGGATTCCATATATGAATACAAGATGAACGGAATAGGGTCATTTTACACGATTAGTAGTATGCTGAGGGTTACACATGATTGGCAGTCAACTACGACTGGTGTGGAACAATTGGTAAGTTACTTCACGAAAGTGATAATTATTTGGTTTGAGCAATCCTCTCTGTTGAACTTGCCGCGAAAGCGTAAACAACCAAGGTGGTGCGCAGCGGAGTTGTTTAATAGGACGAAACGTACCCGTAGGGATGAGGATTGGACAAATCTTAGGATAAGTTATAATATGAATAAAGGAGATATTAAGAGAGCCAAAAGAGGCTCGTGGATTATATTTAGCAAGTCAGTGGAATCTCTAAATGAGATGTCCAGGTTCAGAACAATCTTATCCAAGGATGCTAGGGTTTCAAGATTTACTCAGCGACCGGACAATTCGTAAATAAAATCAAGGTCGGAATCTCTCTTACTTATAGAGACTCGAACTGCGGGATATATAGATCCTGGGTCGTGGAGTTTAGTTACCACTTCTCTAGGTCGAGTGCGGGAATGGAGGCAACGAGTGCGGGAATGGAGGCAACGGTAGTAGTAGGGGACATGATCACTTTGGATAAGGTAACATGGGCGGTTAATACTCTAAGCTCATACAAATTGGCTAGAGCTGAAGGTATCAATCCTGCCATCTTTAGAATATCTCAAGCTCATTACTGGTGTATATATATACATGCTTCCCTCTTTCTTTTCTTTCTAATCTCCTTAATATCCTTAATCATAAAATTTTGCAAAGTAGAATGCTTACGAAAACCATATTGGACATGGGCGCCCGATATGGAAAGCGGTCGAGTATGTTAGAAACAAATGTTGGGGATGAAAAAAAGTTTGGTCGGCCTAACAAATTACTATTTTAGGGGCATCATACACTGAAAGAAAAATGCTTTATATATTTAACGAATCGTTTTCATAAAAAAAATTTCACTATTTCAATGAAAATTTTCATTGTCCAAATGGAATTTCGTAGTTATAACTTTAATTTTCATTGGATATATGAAAACTAAAGTTTGTCCCAGTTAAACAAAAAATTTTAATTGGGAACATAAAAAACCATATACAAACATAACTATATTCATAAATTAATACAAAATTATAACTTCCTTAAAAATATGTTTAATTGTTAATTAAAAAATGTAAGATTAAATTATTTCACACATCTAATATAATATGCCATTAAATTTATGAAATCAAGAATTTTTTTATAAAAGCAGTCCATAAATACGTATATTTTTAGTTTTCTTTAATATGTACATACCTAAAAATATATAGTATGTACTAAGTAATGAACAAATAAATGTTCTCCTTTAAAAAAAAAACACACTTTTGTCAACCAAACGATGTATACGAAAAAGCTTGTTCTCTCTTTATGTGGTCTTTTTTTTATTATGCGTTAGCAAAAAAAATTAACGTTGTTATTGTTGTTATGTTATGACAATTTAATCTCATATTTACGCTCTTAATTGAGAAATGGCAAAAACATAGTTTTTTTATTCAAAAACTACACTGCCCCAGTAGGCTAGCTGGAAGTGAGCTAGTCTATCAGCGCCGAGGTTGCGGGAAAGATTCCCGCCAGCGATTCTGGTAAAATAAAAACAAATTTAAAAGGAACAACTTTGATTAAAAAAAAAAATTAAAAAAAATTAAAAAAATACTTTTTGAAAGTATTCATCGAATGAACAACATTCATAGATCTAATGTAATGTTTCATTAAATGCATTTTAATGAAACAGGTTTTATTGTTCCAACGAATGTTGGAATGTTGTTTCATAGATCTAATGTAATGTTTCATTAAATGCATTTTAATGAAACAGGTTTCATTGTTCCAACGAAGCGCTGCATAGGTTCCTTTTTAATGCAATTTTTCATGAGATTAATGTCAAAATTCATTAGTATTCTGATGAAAATTCGTTCAGTGTAGGGCTAATTTTTTACAATTTCATAAATTTAAAATTTTGTATGAGAGCCCCCTTAAGGAATTAAGCAAGCGGGTAGGTATGTTTGAAACAAATGTTGGATATGATAAATTAAGTTGGACTGGTTAAACAATCCCATCTAGGGGCATCGCACGTACTGTGTGGCCAATTTAAGTAAGTTTGGGTAAGTATGTTCGAGAAAAATGTTGGGAAGGAAAAATGAATGGGGCTCGGTGCAACATTTTACTCGTATAGGAGTGACTATGTGGCACTATGTTAACAGATTTTCGATTATCGAAGCCAATTCTTATTAAATGCTTAAAATTTTTTTAAAAAATATGTGAGTAATTTTAAATATAAACATTCTCCATTTATGTCAAAACTAATGACGATTTCTTTTCTGCGAAATACATATGTTGCATTAACGTAGCATGTTCTACATTTTTGTGATTGTTTGTAAAAAATACAACTGTGAGAAAAATTTTCAAGTTCTTTGGTGAATAAGTTGATGAAAACCATGCAAAACATGTTGCATATTTTACCCTTACTTTTATTTAAGGTGTTCATACTGCCCTGTTCAACAACTTTGGTACACAGAAAAAATTATTTTTCCAATTCAAACAAAAAATTTGTAGAATCAAAACATTTTTTGTCTGAAATCGGTCCTACGAACAAATTTGCATATTCAAACAATTTATTTGCATTTCGTTTATTGAAAAAAAACACTGATTTTTTCAAACAAATAATTTAACTGAATCAAACAAATAGTTTACTGAAAATCATATAAATTTCAAACAAATAATTTTGCTGAATCAAACAAAAAAGTTTTTGCACAAGCAATGACGCGCACACAAGCAAGCACTGTAGAAGTAGATGAAGGCAGAGCAGAGCGGCGCCGGCTGGCTTTGAGACACATTTTTTTGTTGGAATAATTTTTGCACCAAGTCTTGTTTGTTCACACAATGTTTTTCTTCTTCACTCACTGTTCTGTATCCTTTCCTTGGCAGCAGACCGACTCGACATGTTTTTCGTCATCATTTTATTTCTTTTATTTGATGTAGGTATTTAACTAAACATTTTTAAAAAATTGAATACGGGATTTTGTTTTTCATTCTTTTTTACCAACTTTGAAACCAACAAAAAATTTATTTTGTTTCTTCTAATGTTGCTGTTGTTTAAAAAGAGTGAAACGTTTTTTTACCTATTATTGTTTTTGTTGTTTTTTACTACAAACCTCGCCACGCTATTTTATCATCTTTCTTATAGTTGTACCTTTTCAAAGCGTCCAAAAATAGACTGTATGTGTTTTTTTTTTTTTTGTTGTTCTTATATTTCACATAAAGAAGTGTTGCTTACGGTCAAATAAAAAAATGCAAAAACACGACAACAATAAAGAGCGTTAAATATTTCATACAAAATTATGAAAACTAGAAGCCAATAACGCGTTTATTATATTTTTGAATAGTTGTCAACATTTCTGTTGGCTAAAATAAAAATCAAACAAAAATATTAATTGAATCAGTAAAAAAATTTGTAGAAATTAAAAAAAATTTCAAACAAGCGTTTGTTTGAAAATAATTCAGCAATAATTTTTTCTGTGTACTTACTACTTTGTTTGTAGAACCAATGTTTTATTTTCTTTGACATAATTCATACCGCTCATAATTTTGTAAAAAGATTGTTTTAAAACAAAATATAAAAATATTTACAAAAAAGTACAAAGTATGTATGTATATTATAATCTTTTTAATTTTTCTAAGCCATCAAATAACTTTTAAAATCGATCATGGAGTACATTAATGATACAAGTGTAATAGTTGTAAATAAAATCAGCTAATTTTGTTCTATAGAAGTTGCACAACATGTAGCACTTCAAGTGATTATATGTAACATTAGAATGTGTTACATGTATATACTGTAACATATTTTCCTCAAAAAAGAAATCGCCATAAGCCATTTTTCAAACACATTTCAAAATGTTTTATATTGATTATTCTGTGATTTACATGAGTATGTTTTAAAATCAAATTTTTTAGGAGAGCTGAAAAACTATTCTAGATCAAACTATGGGCTAGGTATTGAACTTTTTAACTTTGTTATTACGTTAAAAAATCGGTATTGTTCCATCTTTTTTTTAGTATTTTTAAGAACCATGTAAAGAGCGTTTAAAATTGAGCAATATGGCATCAACATCGAAAAAATGAACATACGCGGTTACTAGGCAGATTAAGATCTTGCAAATAACTTTTGGCGTGTCATTTCTGAATTTTTAAGAAATAAGAAGATATTTCATGATATCTTTTCAAACATGTCGGTTTTTATACAAACAAACCTTCTTTCATCTCTTACCCGATCGCCTACAAACAAAACAAACATGTTTGTTAGACATGTCTAAAAAGACATCGTAAAAATGCGGCTTTAATAAATTCAAGGTGAAATATTCTTAAAACTATAAGATTTCTCCAAGCTTATCAAAAAGTTGCATTGATTGAAATCTGTCAATATTTGCACAAGTCACAAGCTTTACAAAATTAACATAGCCCGAGTTCAACTTTAACACCCTTTATTTCACCTTGTGTTGTTACGTACATCATTTTCTTAAAGCCTATGCCTTCCTCTACGACCCATTCATAAATCTTTTTGCAATCCGAATAGAAGCTTAGGAGATTCATATTTATTACCACCTTGATTGACTCCACTGTGAACCGTCTTATACTAAACAAACGTACTGTACAGTGCCAGACTTGAACCAAAGGCTCAAATCTATAGTAGATATTTGCTTGAGCACTGAACTTGAATAATGTATGGCCGGCATTAGAAAACTTAAATCAGAGAAAACTGAAATTTAAATTTGGTATTTGGTTGTTAATTTAAACTATTTACAAACTTTAAAAATTGCTCTTGCTTTGAAATTGTTATACATTTTTAATGAGTTGTTTTATAATTAATGAGTAGAAAATTATTAAAGAAAGTTGTTGGTATCAAAATTAAAAAAGGGAGTAACTGAACTTTACTTCCTTTTTCCAAAGCAAGGCAGAATAAATTTGCTATTTATTTTCGTAAAGCAATAAAACTAAGTACGTGGGTGAAGTCGGTAAAGGACAATGTATTTACGTTTAACATGTTTTTTATATCATCCACCACCACTAGTTGTGAATGAGAGTATACTTGGTTTGTCATTCTGTGTGAAACTTTTTTATTATACATCTAAGATCCCATAAAGTATATATATTGTGGCTTTTTGAGTAATTCTTAGTGGACTTAGCCATGTCCGTCTGTTGAAAACAAGCTCACTTTTGAAAAACTCAAATAAAAAATTTATAAATTGCTTGTAGTTATCCTAAGCAGTTTGGGACTAAAATCCAGAAAATTGGTTCAGTAGGATCAGAGCTATGAATCAAAATGTGGAACCATCAACCTACTTTCAGAAAACAGTTTAGTACGCCTTAAACCGTGTAAAAAACAAGGCTATCATAATTAAATTTGGTACCCACAGTTGTATAGGACTAGAAATCACATCAAATTTCGTGAAGATCGGTCCACAATCCCCATATAAAGCCCACTCTGGGAAACTTCTTAAATACGGCTGAAATAGTAGCAGATATACTTATTGTGGTAAAATGTGTTTCATGGTGATATAAGCAGGTGGCAGCGTTACGGCAGCAATTACAAAATTACAACAAAAATGGCAACTAGGTCCCAGCTTAGGTTAAAAAATATGTTAAACAAAACTCAAAGCGTGCCGCTGAACGTAATGAAATAAATACATTTTTAGCCAATTTTTGTATGGTCAATATCTTATTTATTTTAATTTAAAATTATCAAAAACTTTAATAAAACACAATAATCACGGCACAAAACGTGGACTTTTTTAAACATAAACAAAATTTGACATTAAGATTGGACAAACAACACAAGAGAAAAATATCGTCATCTGGCGCAGTGCTGCCACCAGTATTATTTAAACATGATTTGTTCCATCTTAGCTTCATATGGGCAAAAAAAATGTCATGCAATTGTGTGATATACGGTCCATAATTAATTTTAGATCCCATATTTAGCAGCCTTCTGAAATTCACTGTAAACAGTTAAACTAATTTCACCACTGTATTAAAAATTATTACAATTTTTGTTTTTTAATACCAGAAATCAATCTTCAGAATTTTGGGATGATTGGTCCATAACATACCATGACTCCAACATAAATTCCCCTCCTGAAAATCATTTTAGTTTCGCTAAAACTGTTACGAATCATGATATTTTAATCAAGCTAGTTCAAATTTCTAAAAAGAAAAGCATAAAACATTCTGATTGTCGCAACCAATTTTAAGGCTGGCGCCCATTTTTATAAAGATTAATTAATAATTTAAAAGATTTTGTTATTCGTGCTTAATTCCCAGTTTTTATTCTTGATAAAAACACTTGAAATTTATTGTTGATGGGATAAGCTATTCCTATGCGCATTTCACTGGTTGCTTAGGCCAGATCATCAGGAAGCTTCATCCATAAAGATTTTAGAAAAACTAAAGATATTAAACCAAATAAAACTGTTAATAAATTTCAAGTGTTTTTATCAAGAATAAAAACTGGGAATTAAGCACGAATAACAAAATCTTTTAAATTAAATTTTGTATTCCCAAAAATTACTTTTGATGATTAATTAATAATATAAAGATATCATATGGAGCCCATTCCTGAAATAATCGAACTGTCGGTGGACTGCCGAATTTAGCACTCTTACTAGTTTTTTGTTGACATTTGTTCGATGTTTTCAATATTACTGTTAAGGTATGTTCCCACCTACACATAACTTCTAGATTTATTAAAAAATTTTTTGGTTTTGCAAAAGTCTAGCTGGTTCAAACATCATTTAACAGTTTCCTTATTACATTATACAATTATCTTCTTGCAAATAAAGTTTAATAAATCCATAGAAATTGCTAAAAAAAAAAAAAAAAGCTTAAGTTTGGTCTAATACCATGTTCACACGGACAGAAATATTCGTGTTTCGCTCTCTTATTCCTGTTTCGCATCCTAAACATGATAGAAACGACTTGTTTTCCCATACAAAATTTTAAGAGTGAAACAGGTCGCGAACGGGAGAAATGTACTATCATCTCCAATTTTGATAAAATTTATCGTTAGTTTATCTGAACTAGCTCTAAAAAAAAAAGCAAAACAAAATAAAAATTGGTGTTTAATAAAATAAAGTGATAAATATAACATAATAATATTAATAAAAGTATTAAATAATATATAACATACCTTTGAATATTTCATAATTTTTTATTTTTATGTGCCTTCCACACATTGAAATGTTTTAAATTTGTAATTAAAGGGGTCACTAAAATCGTTATAAATTTTAAGTTGTGAAAATTATAGCACTAACTTGTGAGCCTTTGGTAAGGCCTTTCAACATCTGAAAACTAATAAAATATTTGGTTTTCCCATACAAAATTTTAAGAGTGAAACAGGTCGCGAACGGGAGAAATGTACTATCATCTCCAATTTTGATACAATTTATCGTTAGTTTATCTGAACTAGCTCTAAAAAAAAATCAAAACAAAATAAAAATTGGTGTTTAATAAAATAAAGTGATAAATATAACATAATAATATTAATAAAAGTATTAAATAATATATAACATACCTTTGAATATTTCATAATTTTTTATTTTTATGTGCCTTATGTGTAAAGGGGTCACTAAAATCGTTATAAATTTTAAGTTGTGAAAATTATAGCACTTACTTGTGAGCCTTTGGTAAGGCCTTTCAACATCTGAAAACTAATAAAATATTTGGTTTTCCCATACAAAATTTTAAGAGTGAAACAGGTCGCGAACGGGAGAAATGTACTATCATCTCCAATTTTGATAAAATTTATCGTTAGTTTATCTGAACTAGCTCTAAAAAAAAATCAAAACAAAATAAAAATTGGTGTTTAATAAAATAAAGTGATAAATATAACATAATAATATTAATAAAAGTATTAAATAATATATAACATACCTTTGAATATTTCATAATTTTTTATTTTTATGTGCCTTCCACACATTGAAATGTTTTAAATTTGTAATTAAAGGGGTCACTAAAATCGTTATAAATTTTAAGTTGTGAAAATTATAGCACTTACTTGTGAGCCTTTGGTAAAGCCTTTCAACATCTGAAAACTAATAAAATATTTGGTTTGTTCTATTGAAAATGTTTTGAAAATATAATTTTATTGATAAAAAAAATACTTGCCGCTCTTGTTTAGGTAGCTGAGTTAGTTGTTATGCAAAAAATAAGCATTGAAAAATTAATTGTTTGTTCAAAAAACTCTTAAAACAATTTGAAGAAGTATCGTCATATCGACAGAAAAATATCGTGGATATCGATGTATCGGCAAACCTTAACCCTAGAAGGCTAATCCACGTTAATTTAACGTATATCTTTTTTTATTATTGTTTGCTACACAAGCTTCCAGTGACCTAACGGTACCAAATGCAAGAAGTGCTTTTTTCAAAAGTTTTTTTTAGTCATTTAAGTGCTTTAAATGCGGGTAAAAATTACGTGGTGTCAGTGTTAAGACCAAAATTTATGCAAATATAGCCGTTGTATCGGTAACCGGTATTCATTTTAACCCTTTTTTATAAACTTTGATTTTGAAAGAAGAAAAAGTAAAAAAAAATTTCATTAATGTTTTGTTTTAAGTACATTATTATTATTTTTACATATCCTTGGTGCGTGCATTACAGTAACATAATTTTAATAATTCACGTTGACATTCTATTCAAACTGAATTGTTATAAAGGGTGGCGCAGAATGAGCGATATGGTTTGAATTCTTTATACATTTTTTAATTTTTATTTCTTATTATTTTTTTAGCATTTTGTGAAGAAGACCTAGAGAATTTATTTTGACTAACTATACAATCGAACAACGAACCAAAATTATTGAACCCGATTAATATTATTAAAATGAATTGTCTTGGGTGTGTGAAATACATGGGGGCGCATATTGAGCTATGTGCACGCAGAGAAAAAACATGTTTAAATATTTTTTTTAAAGAAAATTGTAAATATATTATGTTTTATTTAAGCATATTATTGTCACCGACAACCATATTATGGTAAACTTAATGCTCCCTCAAGAGGCCACAATCATATTATGGTTGCCTCCGAACATGTTGTGGTTAATAAAAACTAAAATATGTTTAACATTTACCATAGCAATGTTGGTTTTTAACCATAGCATGTTGCTCTCGGAAAAGAGCAAAATACTATTATTGTTAATTTAAAAACAAATTATTGTCATATTTAACCATAACATGTTTTGATGCAACCATAATATGGTTGTGGCCTCTAGATGGAGCACTAATTTTACCAAAATATGGTTGTCGGTGACAATAATATGGTTAAATAAAACAAAATATGTTTAAAATTATTTTTAAAAATAGTTTTGTTGGAGGTGACCATATTTAAACATGTTTTTTCTCTGCGTGTGATGTGCATTCTTTATAACTTTTATGAATTAGTATTTTTTTATTTGTTTTTTTTTTTAAGAAAACTTGCAAAATTAATTATGAAAATAATACAATCGAGTAAAAATAATAACATCTGAAATTTTGCGAAAAGTTATGGAAAATATGCTAAAAAGAGCACGTATGTGCGAAGCAGAAAATGGATATCACTTAAAGGATATCATTTTTCAAAGCTTATTGCAAAAAATTCCCCAATAATATACTGTATTAAAAAAAAAATTATATTACAGTAAAATCTCACAAATTAGAACCACTTTGTGCACCGGGCAGTTCGAATTTCTGGAATTTTTTTTTTACAGAAAATTATAAAATTTTAATGAAATAGTGATAGATAATAAATAGTTGTGTAAGCTTTATTTAAACTTAAAACAGTTTATATTTAATAGTGCTGAAATTATTGCAAGAATTTATTGTTTGTGATTTATAAACACTTGAATTTTTCAACGGAAATGGCGGTAAGCACTAAAAAATCTGTTTGTATAAATGCGCAATTGAACTGCGCATGTTTACGAGTCAAAATTGCTTGGCAAATTTACGAAGATTGTGTAAATTAATTCTCATACAATTTTTGACAGTTCATTTACGAGGGCGTAAATAAGCACAATTTGCACAGATTGCGAGACTTTTAAGCGATATCATGAAAACCCTTGTTTGTTTTTTTCATTTCTTTAAACTAAACGATTTCCATTCACCCCTTCATTAAGTCTTTTTAATATTTTTACCTAAGTATCTAAAGATAAGATACTTTTTTTACGTTTGTTTGTCACACTTTACTTTGACCTTCAGTTATCAACTGAACCAAATTTGTACAAGCACATCAAATTTCATACGCATATGACCGAATTGAACACACCAGCAATAACTCGTTGATTCCCCGTTTTATTTTTAATTTAATGAGCGAAAAAAATTAATTTGTAGTGAAAATACAAAAAAAAAATAACAAAAAATAGAACCCCCTGTTCTAATTTTAAAGCGTTTAATTTGGTTGTTCGCCTATTAAGTTCAAAATCATAAAAAAAAAATTTCCTAGTAGAAATAAAAACAAAAAAACACTTCCAGAAATTAGAACCTGTGGTTCTAACACATTGAAAGGGCCGGTTCTAATTTCTGGACGGTTCGAATTTGTGAGATTCTACTGTAATCGCATAAATAAAAAAGTTATAAACCATTTAAACCATACTGCTCATTCTGAGCCACCCTGTAATTATTGTCTAGACGCCTACGTCACCTCAGAAATGGATAGTTTCCTTGACAAGTACTACGTGTTCTTTATTGTCATGACAACACTGTCTACTGTAAACATAGCGTTAGTGCTTAGAATTAAACAAAATTCAAAATAAAACAAGTAAGAGTGATATATTCGGCTGTGCCGAATCTTTGATACCCTCCACCGAGAATTAAAATATTTCTTTATAAAAACTGCCCTGATATTATTACAATTTGTAACGGTTTTAGGATTATGTTAATTATAGGCCGACCATCAGAAAGTTTAATGCTTTCATGTCTAGTCATATAAAACTAACTGTCTGTTTTTAGCAAATTAAAACAAGTGAGTGAGTGAGAAATTATATTAAAAACAAAAACGAATTTTCGTTTCTGATTGTTGTTTTCTATATAATTTCTCACTCACTCACTTGTTTTAATTTGCTAAAAACAGGCAGTTAATTTGACTTAATTTGAATAAAATATTTTAAGTCGTAGCAGCTTTAGCAAAATTAAAGTGATTTTCAGGAGGAGATTTTACGTTGGACCAGGGGTAGAATATGGATTGATCATTACAAAATTCGCTATATTCCATAGTTGTGCTATTTTTTTCTTAATGTGTTTTATATGTTCCAAACTCCTTTTCGGAAGGCCGATTTCTATGCGATTTTTTGTAATATACTGACCGGTTATCAAAAAATTGCATGGTGTTATTTTTAATCATATAAAACTAAATTAGTTAAGATGTCACCATAATTTTTATATTTTTTTTACTGTTTTAAGCCTATTTAAACGATTTTCAGAGTGGATATATTCCTGGCCGATATTAACAAAATTTGACGACACACCAAATTTTAATGCAATTGCATTTTTCATTATGGTTTTAGGCAGACTAATGTGTTTTTCGAGATCACACTTCAAATGCATCAGTAAATTAGATGATTTGATGATTTAAATAATTGAAAAATTTAAAAATTTCTCCAAAATTTTCTTGGAAATCCATTCGAGATTGAAGTTATTAACGACAGATTATCGATTCTTCATTATATTTTTAATAAAAGTAATAAAGAAAAAAAATTATTAGAACTTCAAGAAGCTCGCATTCTTAAAATGCATCACAAATTAGCACAATCTGCAAATGAGTTTTGGCATCTACTGTCACAATCAAAGTACCCTGATTTAAAAAAAGCAGCGTACGGCTTAGTGTCCACATTCGGCACAACATATTGTTTTAAGTCACCTTTCTCAACAATGAATTTTATAAAATCAAAGCACCGTTCACAACAAATAAACGAGCATTTATCGAAATTAATTCGTACTGCGCTAAAGAATCGTGAAACCAATTTCAGCAAATTCACGGCAAGTTACAAACTCACATGCCATCTTCAAGCAAACCATAGCTGTCCGTTACAAAATTTAAATATATGGGGGATTTCATGACAACTGAGCCAATTTTTAAATCGATGTCTTCTGATTTCGATGAAATTTGTATAAAAAATTTTCAACAAGATCAGTCAAAAAGTTTATAAGTTAGATGAGGTCAAAATTTGAAATTTTTACCATACAGGTGTTCTTCTCATCCTTGTAACTTATTACTTATTGGTTTTAGCAAAATTTGTCCCAAGTAGCTTCGATAGCTATTTGGTCAATCTTTCGAAAAAAAAAAATTTTGTTTTTTAAAAAATTTTTTTTTTTAATATTAAATTTTTTTTTTTTTTTTTATCCGGAATGTTTTTTTTTGCTCAAAAGAAAGCTTATGTCTTTTCCTTTAAGATAGTTTTGGTCGCTTTTTGGGATGCGAGTGGCTTATAAAAAAAAAATAATTTTAAACTCAAGACGAGGGTTTTTAAATTTGTAGCATATGTAGCCCTATTTGGGCTTTTTTGCCTAAAAGAAAAAAAACCAGAACTACGTTAAAGGAAAAGACATAAGCTTTCTTTTGAGCAAAAAAAAATAAAAAAAAAGTTTTAAATTAACAAAAAAAATTGTTTAAAAAACAAAAAACATTTTCCGAAGTTTGATCAAATAGCTATCGAAGCTACTTGGGACAAATTTTGCTAACACCAATAGGTAATAGTTTACATGGAAGAACTCTGCATATGATAAAAATTGAAAAACCCTCGTCTAGAGTTAGAAATTAATTTTTCTTATACATAAGCCATTCGCATCCCAAAAAGCGACCAAAACTACCTTAAAGGAAAAGACATAAGCTTTCTTTTGAGCAAAAAAAAAAACATTCCGGATAAAAAAAAGTTTTAAATTTAAAAAAAAAAAAAATTAAAAATTTTTTAAAACAGCAAAAAAAAAAATTTTTTTCGAAAGATTGATCAAATAGCATCGAGGCTACTTCGGAAAAATTTTGCTAACACTAATAGGTAATAAGTTACAAGGATGAAAAAGAACACCTGTGTGGCCAAAATATCAAATTTTGACTCCCTCTAACCCAGAAACTTTTTGACCGTTCTTGTTGAAAATTTGTGTCTTAACTACTATCCAATAGTACTAACCTTGGTACAAATTTCAACCAAATCAGAAGATATCGATTTAAAAATTGGGTCACTTGACCCAATATCGAATATGCCACTATACTTATAGAAAAATGCATAAGCATTAAATCATACAACATACCTTTGCTTAAAGTCTGCCTTCCTACCAATATAAGAAATGCTTAATCTACTATTGTTAACAGTTATATTATTACATAATCCACCCGATTAATAAATCCGAAAAATCTTTACAAAATTAACCCAAAAAAGTTTATCCAAATATCTCTAAAGGCAAAGGAAATAACCTTAACATTAAAGCCTATTTTTTGTGGGCCAGCTTAAGTCTATTTTTTTCAATCTTTAAAAACATATATTTTTTGCGAATTTTTTTAAAGTTTGAATATCCGAGGTCACCAATTTTTGAGGTCCACAAGTCACTCTCCCGACTCTCTATCAATTCAATTTAAAAGCTGCCCGGCTATGACAGTTTAAAGAATTGCATCAGCTGCAGAATTATTTTTTAAAACAAAACGTTCGTAAACCATTGTGTTTTCTTTTAGTAAAATAAAATAAAAAAATAAATGTTACTAAAAGCTCTTTAACCCCTTTTGACCCTAACAAATTATATTCCTCTGAAATTAGGATTTAACTAAAATATAGAACCTGGGAAAACTTTTAATAACACATCAGTTATAAATGGTACAGGGATGAAACGAACCATTTCTTAAAGACTACAAAAAAATTCGACCCATTATTGATAACAGCTTGCGAGAAATCATAATTTAGTTCAGATCATAATTACAAAAATTAAATTTTTTTTAAAACAACATACCACACCCACAATTACCAATATTTTAATCCACTTTTTTGGATACCGTAGTTCCAATATGTTTGCTATCGAATGGCATTTACATTTGTGAAATCGGCGACAACAAAAAATTGGGCTTTTGGCCAATGAAATTCAATTTTCAGCTACAGTGCTCCCCTAGATTTCTACTTGTGCACAGGTGGGAATTTTTGTCAATTAGAAAAAACACTATACATCATTCCATCGAAACTTCGACTGTATACATGAACTTTTAATGCAATAAAAACTTTTTTAGCGAGTTCTTATATACCAAAATATGTGGAAATTTTAAAATGCACCGAATCAATTTTATACTAATTTTTGATATTTTGTTTATACATAAAATCAAGGATATTAATTTGTTATTGTTGCACATGGAATAACAAACTTAGTATACCATATTTAAGCACTCGTATTGGCGGGCATACAAATTAAAAAAGTTTGCGTTTTGTTTTGGAACTCCTTATTTATTTGTAATTTAATCATTAACTTTAATGTTAAAATCGGGGTAGAAAATAAAATAAAATAAACTAAATAGATAAAATAAATATTTGAAATTGTATATTCAATTACATACATGTATGTATTTGTCTCTTTTATTCAAGTACCTACAATAACATCAACAAAGTATAATTTAAGGCATGATTACACTACAATAGCATATTCCCAAAAGGGGACATTGATATCAATTTAAACTAATGGTGTTTTCTTTTCTACAAAAAAAAATACCACATTTTAAAAGGTGCATTTATAAAATGTCTTGCCTTACATGTAATAATGCAATTTTTTATTTGACGAGAACAAAACACAAAATTGGATCGCCCTGTTTTTAACAGATGACAAAAAGTTTGTTCTTCAATATATAAAAAAATATGTACATAAATCAAAAAGGATGTTCTTCAAAATATAAAAAAAAATACACATAAACTCAAATTTGTTAATATATTAATATTAAATAAATAAATAAATGAACAAAATGAATGACCAAATTCCAATTTCTTTAGTTTGTTTTTCATAAAATATGTAAACAAGAAAATACCTTTGCCAGATTGCGAATTTATTAACACCAAGTTTTTACGATTTCTTGATTTGACGTTTTTTTTCAAAAACAATTTTTTAACACCGAATCCATTTAAATTTTATGTCACTGACAACCTACCATTAATAATGTTATGCTTTCTTTTGTTTTTACTTTAAAATAATAGACAAAATTACTATTAAAACTTAAAAATTTTACTGTCCTGATTAGAGGCGATTTTTTTTCCAACTTTGTCTGGTAACCCTATATATAAACAGAAGCCATCTTTTTACAGGGCATTATCAACACTCTCGATTTATACGGGGCGTAAAGTGCAATGCCTTATGCCATTTAAGGGTGAATTTTTTTAGAATAAAACACGCTGCCCTCTTAGAGAGCAAAGCATTTTTAAGAAACGAACACCAAATTGCATTTTTTTAAATAAAATGTGACATTTTTTGTAGAAAAGAAAACACCATAAAATCAAATGTTTATTCGGTATACAGATGTGGACCAATTTTACGGATTCTTGAATATTTTATAAGACAGAACAATATATTTGAAGAAAAAAATTATTAGATTTTTAATTGGAACATAAGGTGACAATGCGTTAAAAAAAAAAATTATAATTATTTTTATATATTATTACTTTGTACAGGAGCAAGGAAATCACAATCTTTGCTTCGTCTCTCTATTATGTGGGAATTTTTATTTTAATCTATTTAAGCTTGCCAGAAAATTAAAGGACAGCAAGATTAGAGAATTAAAAAAGAATTAATAAATACAAAAAGGCAAATAAAAACCTCGAACTTATTACTAAACAAATGTTAGAATGTGGAAGAAGCATTTAGTCAGCTTATTGTTGTGATTCTCCTCTAAGCCAAATTGTACGACAGGTGGTGAAAAATTAGCCCTTGCGCGGGACTTTCAGGATCTCCTTTTCCCACTTTTGTAGTAAGTAACAACAAACACGTGCTTCCCGAAAGTGTATTTTTAACGGAAAAGCTAAACTCCCTTAAAGACAATCTTCCGGAAGAAGCATTCTAACGGAGGCCATAATAGTCAGTTCGATCCGGTGCGTTCACACTTTTCTTTCAGAAAGTCTGGGTTATTTGGTGAGAGGGCAAGAGAACATGCTTTTCCTCTCTCCTTCCAAAAGTAAACTGTCATAGTGTGAACCCAGACTTCGTTATATATATTGCTTACTAGTACATTACTGCTAAATCACAAAATGTGGCTTGAATTCAGAGGAAACGTACTGCCAGCTGATTTTATAAATTTGGCAATTTGTTAATTTATTATGAAAAATTGCCTTAAATTGCCTTGATGACACTTCTAAAAGCATTGCTTAAATTCAACAGCACAAACGTTCTTGTTTTAATAGTACTATCCAGGGCTGCCAGATAAATTTTTGTTCGATTTTTATAAAAAAAAAAATAATTACTTCATACCCAGCTAGCATTTTCAATCGTGTAAGAGATACTGGAAGTCTCATGAAGAGCGTCTTTGATCGTCGATGACCGCATTTTTTAATCGTAGAAGATTCCTCACGCGGGAAAAACTGTAACACGACTGAGATTCTTCCATAGCACAGCGAAAGACGCTTCTTCATTCGTTGTGGGTAAACGACTCCCAGACGTGGGTAAAGATTATCTTACGAGTCTTTAATAAAAAGAATCGTATGAGACTCATATAATTATTATCTTACAACTCGTGAAATGTGCGCCGTATAATTGTTGAAAATAGGAGAAGATTCATACGATGATGGTTTGACAAAAGATAAACAAAGTGTAACATTGTTGTTTTTGTTCTCTAAAATAATCATTTAAAGATTTTCTAAAAACTTGCATATCACAGCCGTACCTAAACAAAAGCGGCACACGTTTTCTAGTTTTTTAATGGAGCGGCCTTAACGCTGAAGCTAACTAATAATGGCAATTTAGCTATTTTTGGGTCAATCTAGCGTTGTTATCTCTATTTTTATTTATAATTTGTGGGTTTTATTAAACAAGAAAGCTAAAACTACTGTTCGTGACACAACGATGACGCTCTTACTTTGGTATGGCATACCAGCGTAAAAGCTAAGCGACAGAAAACGTTCCGCCTTCCGCTCTTGTTAAGGTACGGCTGTTAAACATTCCAAGATAAAAAAACGAACGTGGCTGAATAAAATCGTCACTTTTTAGAAAAAAATCGTCACTTTTTAGAAAAAAATCAGCAAATCAACACTTTGCTAATTCCGGAACAAAAAACCGTCAAAATCGTCATATCTGGCACTAACAGCTAGAAAGTTAGCTCGTATATTGCCGATGTATTCTGATCGTATTATGTAACTGTGCAAGCGTACCAGGCTTGATGACTTTTGGCAGGAGTGTATAAGCATAATCTTGACCCCCCTTAAAGTATACCGATCGAAGATAATTTAATACAATTTGGCTTATAGGTTCTTATTGGCAAAATGACCAAGCGTATATGTGGGCCTAATCGTAGGACCACAAGGGGAGGTAGGGGGCAATTTCTGGCTCTCACAAGCTTTCAAACCGATTTTAATGTAATTTAAAACATAGATAGATCCATATTTATATATGTGTCCATACAAAGCACGATTCTCCATGGGTCCCGGATATGGTGCACTGTCGTAAATGTGTCTTAAAATACTGTGGTGCAGGGTATCATATAGTGGGCTTGACCGACTGTACTTTCTTATTTGTTTTCTTTTATATTTGTATTAAACATTTTAAAAATGGAAAATTATACAAATATCACATGAATTAAAAAATGCTAGGAATTTTTACATTATGCTAGAAAAAATGCTACATGCTAAATATGTTTTTTTTATGCCAAATGACTTTAAAAAAACTAGCATAAAAAATGCTAAATTGGCAACACTGTATTGTCATTTGAATGGGGGAGTTGATTGTGTGTGCGTAATTTGGTAGATTGTACATTATAAAAGTGATTTTATTCGGCTGTGCATACTTTTGAAACCCTCCACCGATAGTGAGGAGTTTTTTTTGGGACTTAGAGTCTAAACACAATGTAACGATAATTTATTGCGGTGCGGTGCGGTTTTTCATACGATTTTATAGTAAAAAACCGCAGTGCGGAACGGCATAAAATAATCTATTTTATTTTCATTGCGGACTTTCTTTCTCTCTGAATTTGTGACACTTATTCTCTTTCTGATGTTGCCATAGTTTTTGAATAATTGGCAATGTTCAACACTGATGGGATTTGTGGTACAATTTTACCAAATTTGGTACAATCGAAACTTTATTGGTAAACTGGTACAATTCATACCTTTTTGGTACAATTAAAAAAAAACAATACCCACAAAGTTTTATCAGTTCTTTGAGGTGGATTAAGGAGTTACTCTTTTCTTTTTGTATTATTATACTAAAATATAAAGTATATGTACTCGTATCCCTGTAGAAGCCTTGAATTAAGTGTCTTCAAATCGCCACTTTTGTCTATTGTGTCTACATTTTTCGCTGCCTTTTAGATAAATAGAAATAGACAAATGTTTGCTTCTTCTTAATTTTTATACCCACACCACAATAGTGGAGAGGGTACTATGCAATTGCGCTGATGTCGATTTTAGGATATCCCTCCGTCCGGCTGGCTGACTGGTTGCCTTTCCATGTAACCTTGTGCGTAAAGTACAGGTCGCAATTTTTAAGGTAATTTGATGAAATTTTGAACATAGGTTTCAATTCATAAGGACAAAGCGTACTAAGAATGGTGAGAATCGGTCTATTATTTCACATGTTTCTATACAAACTTCTTCCTGGAATAATGTTAGTGCCTATAAACCATCCTATTACGTTGGTATTTAGATTAAATTTGGATCAGACCTTTTTTATTGCAATCTTATTCATCTTACCATTTTTTATTGGAATCTGTCCATATACGACTACCTTAGTAATGTTAACAATAAAATACTTAAAGGTAAAGAAATCTCATAGATGAAGATATCTTAATAATAGTCGACACAAAAACTTTTACATAAATCTTAACCTCATAACATAATTTTGTTCTGGCGGGTCCATTATTGCCCATGGCACTCAATCTCGAAAAATTTATCTGTATATACAATGGTGTAGAATATCAAATGCTCGGGCTTGACGGACTAAAATTTCTTACTTGTTTTGTTTTTGATTTTATTAAATAAAAAAGTGTAATGAATTCTTACTGTGTATGCTTTTTTATTTCATAGCGAAATTTTGGTACAATTTATGTCAATTTGGTACAATTTTGCCATCATGACGGTACACATGATAAAAATGGATGCACAAATAAATTAATAAAAATGTAAGAAAACAATGACAACTATTGCCGTCGCCGTCTTCCCGCAACGAGAAATCGCACCGCACCGCAAGCATTGTGTTTAGACTCTTATGGCCAATTTTGGACCGATTACACCGATTAACTACAAAAACAGTCGAAATTCTAAATTCTATAATTAGACGGTCGGCTTTGCTGAAAACCGTTAGTTAAAGATGCTGGTATTTGTTATTCCATAGAAGAGAAAACCTTGCTCCCGGCCAAAGGCCGTCTATGAAGAAAAGCTTTCGTTAACGAGTCGGGATTTGCAATTTCGGGATTTTGTATTTGGGACTTGAAGTTTCGGGCATATAACCCTAACCCAAATACGCAATGAAATTAAAAACTTCTTTGTAGAAATTATTAAATAAAAATTAAAAAAAAAATTATTAATAAGATTTCTGTATGACGTGCTAAATTCCCAGTTTTTCATATTTGATAAATACACTGAAATTTATTGTTGCGGGAAAGCTAGCTTCAATCAACTGGTTGCTAAGGCCAGATCGTTAGAAAACCTTTTCCAAAGATTTTAGAAAAGCTAAAAATATTATTATACAAATAAAACCTTAAAGCGAATAAGAATTGTAAACGCTCAAAGTCTCACTTGTAACTATATCAAAGCTTAAACAAAACATCAACAATAAATAGTGAGTTTATCTTTTCTTACCTTACCCTACAAATACAAAAAAAAATAATTGGGTGATTTTTCATTATTTTTGGGGCAATTATCAAGGTTTTTGATGTAATTTCCATTTTTTTTTTTATTTTTTGGTTTCATTTAAGTTGGCTCAGTTTTCGTTTGGGGATTTATATTTTTTTTATTTTGACCAACTTTTCAACAAAACAACTTTTATTTTCAGTAATTGTTATTTTATTAATCGTATAAAATACCGATTTCGAAAATCCCGAATTTAAAAAAAAACCGAATCGCTAACTAAAGTTTATCTGCATAGCCGACCTTCGGCCGGTCACAAGAATTGTTAACTTTATGGTATAACAAGCACCGGGTTCGTTAACTAAATCTACAGCTTACACTTTCAGACAATATGTGAGCGGGCGTGGAACTTCCTACACAAAGGCATTATCGATTATAGGCGTTATAGGAGAATTGCAAGAGCCAAAGTTTTCATATTAGGTGCAAGCATCTATGTTATCAAAGCACAACATCTGACGAAATAGGGGCAGGATTGCACAAGTGGGAGTGGCACTCCCCATATAAAAACATAGATAAACAAGTGTATTGTGCATAGTTTAAGCATGTAAACCCGAAAAATTAAAATTTTGAGTTGAGTCACTTTTGAACTAGGTGTGCGATATATTCACAGAAAAAAATAATTTTCTTATTTGAATACGAAAATCGCATATTTGATTACAAAAATTTTTGAATTTTCTGCGATGACGATATTTGCCTTATTGATAAAAAAGTTTGTATGTATAATTGTTAAATTTTTAGTCAACAACCAAGTTTATTATTGCCCAAAATAATCTTTTTCAACAAAATGTTTAATTGATTTGTTAAAATAAATTGTTGAAAATGTTGAATAAATCAAACAAAATGTTAATCGAATCTTTATTTTTTTATTTATTAATGAAAATGTCATAAATTTTCAATTTTTATATTTTTATAAAAACACTTAAATTTATTATGCGGGGATAAGTAAGTTCCTATGCGCATTTCACTGGTTGCTTAGGCCAGATCATCAGGAAACCTTTTCCAAAGACTTTGGCAAAACTAAATATATTATTCAAACACAACTGTAAAATAAATGAGAATTATAAGCTATTTAAAAATGGACAAGATTTGTTAAAATACCGTCTTTACTTTGATTCAAATATGTCTTTTATTGAATATGAATATTTAATTATTTCATTATCAAATATGTTTTATTGAGTGCTATTTTGCAAAGTGTAAATTTGATAAATTTTTTCTTTGAATCAAACAAAAAGTTTGTTGACCTAAAATTTTTTTTAACAAACTGTGCTATTAAACATTTTCTTGAGATATTTTTTTCTGTGTACTTAAGCGAGGGATAACAAAATGTTTGGTATTGGTATCAACTATTTTAACTAGAAGATACAACTCGTGCTACGGTTTTGACGTATGAGTATTGTTTTACAACTCAACTGTATTTGAAGGATAAAAAAAAAACAACAAAGCATGACATAGCTGAGTGACAATGATAAAGGTTTTGCATTTGATTTTTTTATTGTACGTATATTTAAGTTCTATTAAGGACACCGAAACAGAATTATTATTAGAAAATTATAACTTAATTTAGATAAGTCAACCCAATAAAAATTTTTATTATTTTGCGAAGCACTAATGGTACATTTAAAAGAATAAGCGCACAATTATGCGCTATGCAATAAGACATACAGAAATGCAGTAAAGTAAGTGAAAGAACACTCAACAACTTTTATAAAAAAAATAAATAAATTTCAAGTACCACGGCATTCCCTTACTACGAAGCAGGTTTGTAAGGGAGAATACTAAAAAATAACTGTATCAGAACATTCATACGATTAATAAAATAATAATTTTTATATGCGCTGAATAATGCGCTTCATGTGTCAAAAATGCATTGCTTCAAAGTGGGAGCTCCCCATATAAAATTCATGTCTTCCGTAAGCGCAATGGTAAGCGAAACTTTTATGTTTCTTCTTTACAAATCTGCTTCGTTGGAAGCTCCATTTTTTATTGGAAAATTTTATAATGAATTTATATGCAAGAGTTAAATCGATTTTTGTAAACACAATAAACAAATTGCACATTTATAAAAAAACGTAATAAGAGTTTTTATGAAATCGCCATTTGTGCAAATGGGCAAATTTGCAAGACTTTTCATTTTAAACAATTAATGTCAGTTTGTAAGAAACGTCAATACAAGAATTTATTGGTTGTTATTTGTTGACACTTGAACTTTTCGTTGAAAACGACAGTAAGCGATAAAAATGTCTGTTTGTATAAATGAACAGTTGAACAGCGCAAGTTTGCGAGACAAAACTGTTGGAGTAGTTTAGGGACTACTTCGGTGGGTTAAATGGTCCGCTCCTAGGACGTCGTAATGTTAAATGGACCACCTTTTACACATATATTTGGAGTAGTTTTGGAGTACTCCTACTCCTTTATGGACTACTCTTTACATGCATGTATGGACTAGTCTCGTTATCTGCAGGGTGTCACACAAGTTTAACGTCGTTTGAGGAAAACACAACCCTGTCATGATGAGTTGTTATTGTTTTTATACCCTCCACCACAATTATTTGTGAAGAGGGTGTACTAAGTTTGTCATTCCGTGTGAAACTTTTTTATTATTCATCTCAGACCCCATAAAGTATAGTGGCCGACAAAAGTCTACATACGACCCTCATTTCTTCCACCTGAAGAGACCAAAAGCATTATGAAGAAAAGTAATGATGCAGGTTTGTTTGAAATCTGGTTTTATTAATAGAAAACGAAAAAAATAACATACTTCAATATACACTTTAAAAAATATTTACAAAAAACGAAAAAATAGCATTGACAAAAGTCTACATACGGCTTGTAAGCTAACATAAAATACTTCATTGAAACATTAAATAATATTGTTATTATTAAATTTAGTATTTGGTTGGGCCACCATTGGCATCTTTAACAGCCTGTAAGCGTCTGGGCATTGAATTAACTAAATGTTCCAATTCAATCGGCGTAATTCTTAGCCATTTTTCTTTCAGCATCTTTTTCAACATTGGAGCGCTAGTAATATGATGCTTTCTGATTTTACGTTCCAAAATCTCTCAAACGTGTTCAATGACATTTAAGTCCGGGCTTTGAGGTGGTGTGTGCAATTGTCGGGGGCATAGTAAAGCAGCCATTCTTTTACAACTTGAGCGTTGTGTTTTGGGTCGTTATCTTGTTGGAAAATCCAACTCTCACTAAGATCTAATGTATTGACCGATGCTCCCAGATTTTGTTCTAAAATAGACTTATATTGAAACCGATCCATATTACCTTCGACAAATACAAGATTTCCTACACCAGATGCAGCGACAGCACCCCAAACCACCACGTTGCCACCCCATGCTTAACAGTAGGTACTAAGTGCTTCGGATTCATCGCTGTATTAGCTTTTCTCCAACTCTCCAATATTGTATTTTAACTCATCTCTAAACAAAACTCGTTTCCAGAAGTCAAATCCTTTGTCAAATTAATTTTGACGAATTCCAAGCGAAGTTTTCGGTTTTTTTTTTCGCTTATAAGGGGTTTTTTGCGCGGAGTTCTGCTGTGGAAACCATTATTATTTATGGTTCTTTGAATTGTTCGTGAATGCAGAACCGTATTTGATCTTATTGTTAGCTCTTAGGCCAGCGTTGTGGCATTCACTTTTGGATTTTTTTCCACTTCTTTCATTATAAAGCTGACATCTCTGCGACTAAGCTTTTTAGGGCGACCACTACGTGGTTTATTTTCAATAGAACCAGTGTTTTTAAAATTATTAAATACAGTTTGAACTGTTGCTTTACTTAAATTCAACAGTTTTGATATTTCCCCGAACGATTTTTTTTTTCGTTTCTATATTTTACGACTAAGTTTCTCACATCAGTTAAAATTTCTTTTCGCTAGGCCGTTGTGACAATTGAATTATGCTGGAAACTGTCCAGAATACAACCGAATGGAATTGATTTGAAATGTAAAACATGCAGAAAATTTAGTAAATTTAAAAAAAAATAACGGTACTTAGCTGTTATCATCCAGCCGCAAGCAAAACACAAAGCATGACATATTGGCCGTATGTAGACTTTTGTCAATGTTATTTTTTCGTTTTTTGTAAATATTTTTTAAAGTGTATATTGGAGTATGTTATTTTTTTCGTTTTCTATTAATAAAACCAGATTTCAGACAAACCTGCATCATTCCTTTTTTTCATAATGTTTTTGGTCTCGTCAGGTGGAAGAAATGAGGGTCGTATGTAGACTTTTGTCGGCCACTGTATATATATTCTGGCTCCTTGAGTAATTCCAAGTCGATTTAGCCATGTCCTTCTGTCTGTCCGTCTGTTGAAAACACGCACACTTTCGAAAAACTCAAAAGAAATGAGCAAACTTGGTGTCAAATTGCTTGTAGTTATCCTAAGCAGTTTAGGATTAAAAAATCAGCAAAATCGGTTCAGTAGGATCAGAGCTATGAATCAAAATGTGGAACCACCACCTTAAATAATTGATAATTTTGTTAGATTTTGCAAAAATTCGTTTTATTCGACTGGAAATCACACTGTGAAATTTCGTGACGACCGGTCCCTTATTTACCTTAGGACCCATATAAACCCTACTCCCGGAAAACAGTTTAGTACGCTTAAAACCGTAATTAATAATGCTATCATAAAAATTTCACGTCACAGTTTTATAGGACTAGAAATGACACTGTGAAATTTCGTGAAGATCGGTCCATTATTTACCCTAGGACCCACATGGCTTTGGCTGAATCCACACCAACAAAATAAAGACAGTTTTTTGACTAATCGAGAACAAAACAGTATTTTGTATGAGACAACCCAGACCTAACAAAAGAATCGCGAAACTGTATTTTTGACTTACTGCGACAAAACATTGGTTGCAAAGTTTGATACAACATACCTACACAGAGTAACAGCCGTACCTAAACAAGAGCGGAAGGCGGAACGTTTTCTTCCGCTTAGCTTTTACGCTGATATGTCATACCTAAACAAAAGCGTCTACGTTGTGTCACACACAGTAGTGTTAACTTTTTTGTTTAATAGAACCCACATAATAAAAATATAAAGAAGAGAAAAACCCGCTAGATTGACTAAAAATAGCTAAATTGCCATTATTTATTAAAAATAGCGGCCAACTTCACTATTAAACGCGCTGTCAAAATCGGATTTTCCAATTGCCAAGCGTTGACGCCGCGCTATTTATGGATGCTTCATACAAATTGTATGGGCATGAGAATATTTGACAGCTAGAAAACGCTTTCCGCTCTTGTTTAGGTACGGCTGTAAGACAAAACAGACTGAAACGAACCTCGTTGCACATAATTGCGTGCTTTCTGAAACTGGAGGTCCGCACTAAGCGCCACACGCCTTTTAATCTGTGCATTGATATGTAACAACTTACATGCATAAAAGAGTAGGATGCATTGAGCCGTTGAATGCGAATTTTAGAATCTCATGCAGAAATTTTAGAATCTCATGCAAAACGCAGGTAAGGAACAAAAATCATGCAATGTGTTGAGGCGAAAAAGCGTGGTGCACACACCCACTCCAATTAAGACAAGAACTTGATAAGACATTTTCTTGTTTAAGTTAGCATCAAACAACTGTCTTTGACTGAAAAGACAAGAACGTTTTGTCTTTTGTTGGTGTGGGTTCAGCCTTTGAGTTTATTTCGTCTAGATCGAGTCCCGCAGTAGAAACCTAAGTATGGGAAACCTAATTAAAAACGACAACAGTTGGCTCGAAAACTAGCAGGTATAAGATTTTGTTGTAGTGTTTAAGGTAGGGTATTCAATTAATCGATGTTTTGTATTAATCGATTATTCGCGAAAAAATGTATTCGAGGTAAAAATTTAGTCGAATAATTTAATATTATTCGGTTAATCGAACAATTTTTATTTTGCCTAGTTTAGAAGCCTAAAAATAAGACCAAAAATTATATCTGTGGCCTTTAGACAAAACATCTTTAGTCAAATTTAAAAAGTTGGAAGAATGCTGGTATTATACGAATTTTTATTCAAAAAACATATCTGTTAAAGATTTAAAAATTTTCTATTATAAAAGAAATTTTTCTTTAATTTCGGTTTATTTTATTATTTGATAAAAGTGATTTTTTCACCGAGTTTTTCTAACTCTTTTAGCTATCTTGTCTCGACTTGTCAAAATGCCACAGATATTTGTTAACATAAAAATTTGACTAAAAGTTACAACAATTTAACAAAAGGTATTTCATGTAATAAAAGAGAAAAACTATTTAAATTAAAAATAACATCAAAATTTAAGCTAATCTTCTAAAACAATCTTTAAAAAAGAGCTTAATCGTTTGAATGCCCTAGTAAAAGTTCCATTACACTTTTTCCAACTCTATAGAGAATTTGTTGTTTTAATGTTGGCTTGATATGTTTACATTTGCTTTCTATATAAAGCATCATCTTTTAATTTAACTTTTAAGGAATAAATAATTGCCTAATTTTAGGCACACAAAAAAACTAAATAGTATTAATCTGGTTTTTTCCACCTGGCAATAATGTGTTGATATTAGATTAAACTCACCACATTAATAAAAAGACCTAAATGCTGCATTAATAATTTATTATCACAGCAGGTTGTTCTCATTAATATGCCCCCAACTTGGACCATTCATATTGGTTGGTCTAATAAAAAAATTTATTTGTTTGTTAGAAATACATAACTACATAACACTTACACAAATGCAGCTGTTCATGAAATCACATTTAAAATAAAAATAATTATATCTTACCAAAAGGGACATTTACTGTAAATACACAGATACAGTAGTTCAAGAAAATATTTTGACATAGTGAATATACCCTACAAGAAATGAATGAGCGAATCAAACTTGAGTTTCTATCAGTTCTCCCATCATTTTCTTAACGCTTACTTGAAAAATATGAGGATTCGCTCATTCATTTCTTGTAGGGTAGCTTATATTTTTACTTTAATCATAATAAATGACTAGTTGTTTTTTTTTTTTTTTTTGTTTAATAACTTTTTTATTAAATCGGTTTCTGTAACTATATCTTGAATGACAAAAAACGGCAAGGCATACTCCACTTTTTTCATAGTCAGCCCAACCACTAATAACAATTCCGCGGAAAAATTTCCTCTTTCCACATTCCTTCTATTAAAACTAAAAATTCTACATGAAATTTCTCACTTTTTCCCGATAAAAATTCGCAAAACAGAAGGGAGGGACAAAAAATTTTAAGTAGGATTTTTGGAGGGATGCTAAAAGCGAGCTTAACTAGATTAGGACACTAATTATTAGGTGTTGTTGTGAGTGGAAAAATGTTTGTTATATGATGTATTCTTTAAAGTAATTCATCAATCAAACAAAAGTAAGTACGGCAAAAGGCTGCAGCACAAAACCAAGAAAAAAGTATACTGGAGGAATAAAATCAAGCGTCACGGTTGTGCCAGTAAAGGCCATTGGTGTTACTGATTAACCTGTTATAAAAGAAATCTTCTATAACAATATTATAAAGAGGTAATGTTTGGTTTTTTTGGTTGTTTGTTTGTCGGAGGTAATATCCGTAACCGCTGAACCGATCTTTATAAAACTTTTACAGTATATTACTGATGGTCTGGGAGGTACTACAGGCTATATCACACAAAGAAAAAACATGGTTGTGCGAAACATATTCTAAGAGCAATATATTATGATAAGGTTCATGATTGTAGTCACCATATTAAAATTAGTATTGAATCATATTATGACTAAATATACTCGTAATATTACATCATAATATTTTTCCCTTAATCATATTATTATTCTGTTAATCATACTAAGTTAAGAAATAATCATATTATTGTCATGTTAATCATAATAAGTTAAGAACTAATCATATTATCATCATGTTAATCATAAACAATTTAGAAGCAATCATATTATGTTACAGCACCTTTCAGAACTGTCATAAAATTACAAAATAAATTAAAATTTTTTGGTATCGATTTTTTATTTTGTGGCTTTTTACAATTTTTTTTAATGTAAATCAAATAGCGGAGTTCAATATAAGGCTTGCAAAAGAGCAAATTTAAAATCTGTGGTTTTCATGCGTATGTCCATTTTTCTAATTTTGAGATGTTGATGCCATATTGCCTAATTTTAAACGCTCTTTACATGTTTCTAAAAATTTAAAAAAAAGGATAAATTCCGATTTTTAAACGTAATGACAAAGTTTTAAAAGTGCAATACCTAGCCCATAGTTTGATCTATAGTGGTTTTTCGGCTTTCCTGAAAAATTTGTTTTAAGACATACGCGGTTGCCCATAAAAACCACAGAAATATCGTAACACTTTTATAAAATACTAGCAAACCCGACGAACTCCGTTTCGCCACCAGATGGCTTCGTTTTATCTAACATTTCGTTTGGTGATTAAAAGATGAAGAACAATTTTTTGTTGTTTTATATGTATTTGAAAAGGAAAATTTTTATTTAATTTCACAACAGTAATGAATTCATTTCGATTACAAAAATGAAGTGTTATTTAGTTGAACTTGTCTAAGTAAATGAAAGTGAATCCAAAGTAAATACTGAATCGAAGCGTTATACGTGTCCGCAAATTATCCGTTTCATTGAAGTGCTCTTTGGTAAACCACATTTTTTGTTTTTTGGTCTGACGTTAACACAAACAAAGCGGAGGGTTTCCCAACTCGTGAACACGCAACGTATAACTGCCCATGTGAAAAACAAAGATTTTCTAAATTTATCCCGCAAACACTAAGCGATTGGCCTTGAGACTTGTTAATTGTCATTGCGAACGCAAGGCGAACTGGAAATTGCAATCGTTTGAAGTCAAACGGAAGATCCGTCGGAATCATTGGTATTCGAGGAATACATACATTTTCACCTGCGTACTTTCCGTTAATAATGGTTGCCTCAATAATATTCGGCATCAGTCTTTTTACCGAAAGTCGAGTACCGTTGCAAAGTCGCGGTGGATTCAAATTACGCAATATCATAATAACTGTACCAACTTTGAGTTGCAAGTTATGTGGTGGAAGTCCCGGTAACTCCAGAGAGTTCAAAAACTCCGTTGGATAATTTACTACATCATCGGGATTTGTTATGGAATCAACGGATTTGTATGTCACCAAATCGCCAGCAATTTTTGATTGAATGGTGAAATTCAGTGCGTGTACATCATTATTCTTTGCGGCGAGAATTGCTCGTTGACTTAACCAAGCATAATTCAGATAATTCTCACTAATGTTTGGGAAAACATTTTCAATAAGAGCTAATTGAGAGTCTACAAATCGGCAAAAGTCGTTGGTAAGAGTAATTAATCCAGATGTCGCATCAACTGGGACTTTTCCATTTCGGTTCCAAATCGGTTCGTGCGTTCTGGAGTTATAGCGTCAGGAAGGAAAACCCGACTTATTTTTATATAATAGAATAACGAAATCTCTGTATGTTTTGTTGTTGGATTTTACAAAAAAAATACGAACTCCGCTAATATTTTAATTTTTTAATTTCTTTAAACTAATTTTTTTATTGGAATTTATTTTTTAATTGTTTAACCACTCACATATAAAATAAACGACACAACTGATTCAAAATTATTTTACAAATGGTGCTAACATAATATTTGCCATAATATAATCATAGTTTTATTGCATCTTAAACATAGTATGATAAATGTATAGAAAGTTATGATGTTATGTCTATTAAATATCATGATATGGTTGTGAGTAAAATAATATGTTTTGAAAGTTATCATAATTTAGTTGTTAGAAAAAGACTTATTTTTCGGTCAACAATACTCAAATTAATAATTGCGACAAACATTGATATGTTTACAGTTACTATAATATTGTTGATATTAAATAAAAATAACAATTATTTGTGTACGACAACAAAATACTGTTACATTAAATGTAGTGTTGTTGCTGTTACCATGCCCAACCATTTTTTTTCTCTGAAATTTTAAGGGGGCGGGGCACTTCTTCTACAAAAAAAAATTATAGATTTATGTATAGCTGTACAATGACAAGAGCTTAAGTTTCCAAATTAGGTACGAATGCCTTGGTTATAAATGCAGAACATCTGACAAAATCTGAGCGGGAGGAGAGAAGAGGACGTTGCACAAAATATATTTGTTGTTCAAGTTTGGGGCACATAGGTTAGGTTAGGTAAAAGTAGGTGGCCGGTCATAAAGACCCCGCAAAGATCGTATTGGTCCTAGCGTTACCGCATTATACGATAACCCCTACTTGAAGCGGTATACCGATAACCACTACTTGAAAGTCCGATTCCAGAGATTTCCCTTGATCTTGGAAGTAACGATCTACCAGGCAATTCGCCCTGGAGCGTATGAGTGCAGAACAGTGGCAGAGTATGTGCTCCACCGTCTCTGTTTACCCTGGTACCCAACAGAATCTACAAATGTCACTAGTCAATTGCCCAGCCCTCTTGGCGTATACTGCCGTCCAACAGTGACCCGTTATAAAGCCTACCAGAACCCGACAGTCCCCTCTCGGTAGTGAAAGAAGGATTCTAGTCGATTCCGGATCATAGGATCCCCACATATCCCTGTAAATTCTGCACGTTTCGGTGCTTACCCAAACATCCTCAGATTTCCTGTGTATAGTAGAGTTGGTATCCATCCTAATGTTACGAATTAGAACTAAAATGTCAGTCACTCTGTTGTAATTGAACCCCCCGTTTGGCCAATTCGTCTGCCACTTCGTTACCTTCAACGTCCTGGTGGCCTCGAGCCCAGTAAATGTGTACCCTTCTGTTGGCACCAAGTCTATCTATTTAGTCCCTACACTCCTAGACGATCGAAGAGTATGCATATTCAGCGGATATCGCCTTGATCGCCGTCTGACTATCTATAAATATGTGAACTTGTGAGTTCCTAGTAAAAGAAGCACGAGCCAAATCAGCAGCCATTTTGGCCGCAAATATTTCCGCCTGGATAATACTGCAGTAATCGGGAAGCTAATAATAGAACCAAATTCCTGACAGTAAACTGCAGCACATAGGTGGGTAATCAAAAAACAATCTCTCTGAAAAAATGGGAGAATGGAGAAGTGGGCGTGGATCCTTCCATAAAAATACATTATTGATTTCTGTATATTTTAAGACCGACAAGAGCTAAAGCTTGCAAATATGGTACAAGAATCTTTAGTCATACAAAGGCATAGATTTCTTAATATCTGAAGAACGATCACAGTAAAAGTGTATAACTTTGGAACAAAAACGAAAAATTTTACAAAAAGTGGGCAGGATTGGAGAAGTTTCCATGGCAGCTTCAATATTAATACAATATAAATTTCTGTACACAAAAGCATGATAATCCGGTCCTCGTTAATCCGGATTATTCGGTAATCCGGACATCGTTTTTAGTTTTTAATCCAAATTTTGATATTTTTAAGGCTAAAGTTCATCAAACTTAATTTCCATTAAATTATTTTTAGGAAGAAAGAAATTTTAAAACATGAATTTAATTAAAATTTATTGATAATTTTTAATTTTTGACTTCCGCTGGAATCGAACCCAGGCTTTTACAGACAGGTTAACCTTACATGTTTCAATTGAAACTACTCAATCTCTTTAGAGGGTTTTGCCGTTTAATTAATTGTTACTTCAAAATAATAGTTTTTCTCTTTTTTGATGAAACAACAAACTATTTTGCAAAGTAATTCCATGTTTTTTTTCTCTAAAACACAGAAAAGTACCGTTGTATTAATGTGCAAAATCTTTTTTCTTTTTTTTTTTTTAAATGTAATTATTTATTTAAATGATTAATAAATATAATATATCATTCGATATGTTTTTTAAAAGCATTTTTAATGCAAAAACACTGTTTTTAATTTCCGGATAATTTGATAATCCTGATAAGTGTCTGCAATCAATTATCCGGATTATCAAGCTTTTACTGTATATCTGGAGAACAGTAGAACAGTAAATTTAGTTAAAATGGCTCATTTTTCAATACGCGAGATCAGTTTACAGAAATTTATTAAAGAGCTTGCAAGGCTATGATTCAGTGTAAATAAGCTAAATAACTTTTGTTTTGCCACTTATTCATATTTTTATTTCCGCGGAATTTATAATTGAAGGATTTTTTGCTCGATAAAAATATTTTCCGTGAGATAAAAATTCCTTGGGAACATTCGTGATAAGGCTGATTATAAAGGGTGATATTTTAAGAATTAAGCACTGGTTGGTAATTGTGTCCAAACTACATCTGTGAAAGTGAAAAGTGTTCAGTATACTCTGCCATTTCATCATGGAGACACTCACAAACGAGCAACGACTGCAAATCGCTGAAATTTATTATGAAAATTCTATTTTTCTTCAAAGACGACCGTAGAAGAAACGTTACCGTCAACGACGAACGATATCTAGCCATGATACGCGACTTTTTTTTTGTCCCAATTGGCTGACTTGGACTTGGTTGATATGTGGTTTCAACAAGACGGTGCCATATGCCACACAGCTCGTGAAACAATGGACATATTGAAGGATGAATTCGGTGAGAAGTTTATCTCTCGAAATGGCCCTGTGAGGTGGCCGCCAAGATCATGTGATTTGACAAGCTAAACATGATTGAAGCCTTAGAGTATAACATATTACGTGTTATTCATGGAATACAAGCCGAAATGGTCGAAAAAGTGGTGGACCTTACGAATGGACCATTTGAACCGGAGCCGCGGACAACATTTCTATGAAGTTATTTTTAAAAAGTGAATGGAAAAGACCAATTTATCGATTTTGAATATGTGATGCAAATTTGAGTGTTTTATTAGATTTAAAAAAAAAAAACTACGCTTAAAAAATCACCCATTATAAGTTCTTAAAAACAATTTATTGACAACAAAATTCTGGTATTTCTTAATCTGGATTTTTTGGTTTTGCCGATTTGTTAGTTAATATTTGGCTTAAAATTATGATGTTGATTTTTTTAAAATAAAAAGCCAAACAAAACAATTTTAATTTTGTAAAAATATTTTTTTCACATACTGTCTGTAGTACGTATGCATCAACAAGATTTAATAAAAAATTGTTGCTCGAGAATTCTGCTACATAAAACAGAACGAAACATACAAAAAGGAACCAAAAATTCCCAGAAACATTTGAATTCTGGCAAGCACTAGGTACTTTTTGCACTCCCCAAACCTAAAAAATTTTTTCTTCAAAAATCCCTTTTAATAAATTAATTATTTTCACGGATAATTTAAATATTTTTTTGAGTTTTACTTGTACTATGTTCTACAAGAGATTAATTTTATCGTAAGGAAATACGTAGTTGTATGTATATAATTTAATATACATATGTATATATATGACCACAAAATCGCTTAATTTTTAAGAAACTTTATTATACAGAATTATCTTTAATTTAAATTTTGTTAAAAAAAAAAATCAGTCAATTCTAGCTTGGATTACACTCCCACGTGCAACAGTTATCCATTTGAGCATTGCTTTATTAATTTCCCTAAAAATACAAGTTTGAAGCCTTTTTCGTTTAGTGCTAAATGGCTCGCATTATACATTTTAAGAATTAAGGTTGCTTTTGTCTGTAATTGGTAATTGATATCACACAACTTTGAGTCTATTGAATACAAATTTATATTGCACAAATCAATTTGAAATATGTTTAAGGTGTGTCCTCGCATTTCTCGGTCAAGTAATAATGAGCACATTAGTGGTCTAGGGCATTATTTCTTACTGGGCTAGTTTTAAACCGATTTTCGGTTTTTATACCTTTTTTGAAAAGATAATTGTATCTACATTTTGATTAATTTATCATCTAGAATAAAAACTTTTGCTGCATTTAAAATATTTGACAGAAACAATAAAAAATTTGTTTCGCCTTCTTTCACTATTTAATTTAACCTTTCAATAGAGTTTTTTTTACCCAATCGTCACCGAACTTCATATTAAGGTGCTATTTATGAACTAAATTCGATTATTGATAGCAGTCGAATTAGCTGATCGAACGAATTTTCATTTGATATTATGGGTCACATTTGATAAAAGCTTACTTTTGTGATTTATTTTACGATGTTGGACTTGTGTTAAAATGAACAAAACTGATTAAGAACACAAAAAAATTTAAAAATATTTATATTTTCAACTAGTTTCTTTAATTTATGCACCGTCGAAAGCAAATTTTTCGTTAAAAAATACGATGAACAACAAAATTTTCGACCGTTCTGTGAACTCATAATACAAAAGTTACATTCGATAGTTAACGCTCGATAGCCACAGGGCCCTTCGGTATCAACACGTACAGAGCGGTTCTTGAGAAAGCTCGATATAAATCGAGAGCAATCACTACCGACTCCAAACGAAATAAACTTTGAAACGAGTAACTCTAACAAACGCTTTGGAAATATCTAGAGCAACCATTTTGCTTTGCAAGTTAGTGAATAAAATGACTCCAGTCCTCTGTCACACTCTTCTGTACGCTCGATACGGGCTCATTTTGGATAAATATTATCGACTCATATAGACAATTATGCGCACCGTAAGCTTGACGAAGTGCTCTATAAGTTTGGCGAACAACAGCTAGTTTTGCAGTCATCTCTATCGGACAAAAATATGTCCTTTTTTTAAATTAAATATGACATTTTATAAAAGTCTGGATTTTAAAAATGCTTAACTCAACAAAAACTGATAATTATACGAAAATTTTTATATTTAATTGAAAATTTACTGTCTTAAGCAAAAAAAAGTTCAGGTTAACGTTAGTGAGCCAATACAGGCTCGCCTTCACAATTTACCAATAGCTTAAGGCAGGATTTTGTCGTCCAAATAAAAAGTGTTTCAATATTACAACTTTACTTTAACCTAAAGTGAGCATTAAGTTAAATGAACCTTCATCACACCTGGAAGGTTGATGGAAGGGTTTAATAATGGAACACTTTTCATTATTGTTCAAAGTAAACATTACATTATTTAACGTACGGCTCACACACCCAGAAACGATATCTATTTAATAGCGTTCGTAACTATTTTCAAAAAAGTAGCGAACACTATGTAGTGTTCGGTTCTTCGTTATAAAACAGAACAATTGTAGTGGTTCTGAAAACTCACTATATATTTAAATGTTCTATGGTGCTTCTTTTTGCATTGATAAGGAAATGAGCCAACAAAATTTTTTTAGCTACGACCACAGCACGAATAGCTTGTGTGTGCATTGTCCACATGCTTATTTTTGTGTACAATTTTTTCGTTGGCTTTTTGTTTTTATTTTCGTATATGTATTTTGTTTATAAAACAATCGTTGGAAAAAACAAATAGAATAACCATAAATGTTTTATTTACATTTGGTAACAAATTACACAGTGCAACAAAATTCGAGTCATCGCCGCCAGCCTCAATACTTGCAACGCGAAATGAAACTAGTTTATTGGAAGGGCTAATCTGCCAAAGGGTTTTGAAAAGTTAGCTCGGGTTCCCGAAATATCGGCCCCTAAAGTTTTTGAATATATAAGTAAAAAATATACTAAATGTACTTATAAGCTAAACTACTATTTCAGATGTCTTCAGTAGAATTGTATTTTGATTATTTTTTTAGAATATATTAACCCTCTAACACTAATTTTAAGGGGTAATTTTTGTCCTTATTTAACTTCCCCACAAAAGTATACTAAAACGGCACGCTAGAGGGTTAAAATGTTCCACGAACATTTTTTGCATCAAATTTTACTAGGGGTCTTCTAAAACCAAAAGTTCGTGCAATGTATGTAAAACGGATTTTCGAAATTTCGGGCATTAAAATTTTTGAATTTCTTGTAAAGGCATTTTGTACAAGTCAAAAATATACACTAAATGATTTTCTGAGCTAAAAGATTTTTTCAGATGTCTGCAGTAGAATTGTATGGAAATTCTTTTCTTAGAATATATTAACCCTCTAACACTCATTTTAAGGACTAATTTCTATTCTTTTGTTTAACTTTCACACAAAAATATACTAAAACGGCACTAAAGAGGGTGAAAATGTTCCACAAATATTTTCTGCATCAAATTTTACTAGGGGTCTTCTAAGAAAAAAAACCGTACAATGTATGTCAAATGGATTTTCGAAATTCCGGTCCTTGAAATTTTTGAATTTTTCGAAAATCCGTTTTATACACATTGCACGATTTTTTGTGGTTTTTATAAAAAAAGAAACGCAATTTAATGTTTTCATCTTCGTGATGAAATGATCACAAACAGAGAAAAATGTTTTTTTTAATGATTTACTACACAAACACTATTCGCGTTTGTGTTTTCCACAAATCTACCGAACAGAACACTAAGGAACCAAATTTTTATAGTTTATTTTCGAACACTGCTTTTCATACGGTCGATAATCGGTAAGATATGAATATGGGGGCAAGACTTGCAAAAGTGTATGGGCTTAGGTGTTATTTTACGAAGCACTAATAGTAAATTTTAAAAACTAAGCGCACGTTGATGCGCTACGCAATAAGACATACAGAGATGCAGGAAAGTATGTGAACGAATTCTTAACAAATAAAAAAAATATAACAATTAAAGAGCCACGACATTCACTTACTACGAAGCAGGTCTGTAAGGGAGGCTTTTAAAGAATATCGGTAGCAACGAAAAATTTAGTGTGTAAAGTTGACCGTTACATTCACCAATTTTTATATGCACTTAATAAAGCGCCTTCTGTGCCAAAAAATGTATTGCTTCAAAGAGGGAGCTTGCCATGTAAAATTCATGTCTTCCGTAAGCGATATGGTAAGCAAAACTTTTACGTGTCTCCCTTACAAACCTGCTTTGTTTGAAGTTTAATTTTTTATTGGGTATGTGTGTATGTTTTGCAAATATACATACATAAATATCTTCCCGTTTTTGTGTTCTTTTACATAGAATTGTTAAATTTTTGTTTGTTAAGTAATTTATGTTGCGTTATAGGGATTAATTTATTCCTGGCATCATTAAGGACATTTAACCAAACAGAAACAACACCTTCACAAATTACACACATACACACACACACAATTTGCTGTTCCGGCTTTAATTATTCATTCTTACATACATACATACACATGCGGAGAAAAACAAAAGTTTTTGCTGTTTTTACGAACGTACAAACACAAATTCGTATGAAGATTAGTGTGTCCCAAAAAAAATTTGTGGGCTCAATCATAATTTGAAAGCTTATGTGGTCAAACATTTTTGAGATTATTTTCAGATTTTTCGGAAAAGGTTTAGAGGTCGTGCAAATTAAATTTTTGCCAAAACCTCTTCTAAAAAATCATTATCCTATAATCTTTTAAATGAGTACCCTTGAAAAAGAAAAATCTCTCAAATGTATTTAACAAAACAAAAACAAAATCCAAAAACATTTGATTCCGTACGGAATGTGAGATCAGTTTCGCACTTTGCTTAAGCAAATGCCAGTTTCATTAAACTGAACAAAAATTTTCTTTAAGTTCAATATGGTTTGCCTCATATGATTAACATGTATTCGCACATTTGCTTCAGCCAACTTAAGCACATTATGGTATGTTTATGTTAATTGACTTTTTAGTTTAAAAACGACATAAAGGAAAAACAAGAACATTTTTTAATAGACAAAAAAATACACACATCAACTGACATGGGATTAATAAGAGAAACATACCATGAAATCCAAATGAATTTCAATAGTGACTTGATTTGTTGGTAAAATATACTTTTTGGATTTAAACATTTGATTGAGGTCCAAACTTTTTGCTGAATTAATTGAAAACAAGCAAAAAAAAAAAAACACAACAACAAATTAATAAGATTTTTCTTTAAATGCTGTAGAATTAGTAAAATTTATTTGTGGTAGAACTAGTTAACAATCAAGCCTTAAACATACAAAAAAAATTTATCTAAATTGTTTTGAAACGTATTAACAATGCTTACAAGCGGAAACGGAAACGACGTAATGAAGGTGGTAAATAATCACCAGTTGGTATGGGATTTGCAGGCAAATACTGATGGCCAGGACCGGCTGGTATGTGGCCAGCTGATGTTGCGGCTCTTGAAGCGAAATTCAATACAGATGCTTCACCACCATTAACATTTTGCGAAGCACCGGGCAAAGTATTGTATTCGTCTTGAATTGCTTTTTGGGCATTAGCAGCATCTTCAGCAGTACGATACTTAACAAAATGTACTTCTGGTTTAGTTTGGGATTGAGATTTAATTTTCTGCAATTTGCTAGCCAAATCACCAATATCGGCTTGTTTAGATAGCACATAAATGGCAGTTCGTTGTTGAGCGGATTGTTTAGCCAAGTTAAGAGCAGCATCCTCAAAACCTTTGTTCTCGGGAGACTTAAGGAAAACTACACGCAAATTCTTTTTCACAGCGCCAGCAATTTTCTGATTAGCATCGTTATCGTCAAACGCATCTTCAGGGGCAGAATAGGAATAGTACTCCTTTTGGAATTCAGTTACTTCTTGAACAGGTTGTGGAGCTAAAGACTCTTGTTGTTGTTGTTGTTGAACTAGTTGTTGTCCTAGTTGTTGTGGGGCTTCGAGGGGTTGGGTCAATAAAGCAGTAGCGTCTGGCGAAAGTCCAGCGAGATCATCATCTGAGTGGTCGACAGATTGATAGTTGTAGCCCAATTTCTCCGCATAAGTTAGGGCTACCAAGCATAAGATCTGAAAGTAGTTACATAAAATGAATTAACAAAAATCATATATTAAAAGAAAAAAATTGCTTTAAATTTACTAAATCAGATAATTTTAGATTCGTAATTTAACATTGCATCTTTATTACCAGTTATATTCAAATTGATTGGACAATATTATTGATTTAACTTCCCAATAAAAAATTTTATCATTTTGTGAAGCACTATATTTACAAAATTAAGCGCACAATTATGCGCTTCACAATAAGACATACAGAGATGCAGTAAAGTAAGTGACGGAACTCTTAACAAGTGATATAAATATCGCACAGTTTCCTCTTAAGAAAGTCAGCCCAAAATTTTTCAACTTTAACTTTTTGCAAGAAATCGATGTACAGTGGTCATATCTACCCACTGTAAAAATTTCACATCATTTTCTCTATTCTTTCGCCAAAAAGTAGCTTCACCAGAGACAAATAAAGAGAAATATTTTGAGTTGTCCTCAAATGTAGGCCCCTATTACGGTTTACAACTCAACTCAGTTGAGTTGTAATTTCTTAATTTTTTGTATTATGGTTAACAACTTTGCTATATTGCGGTGAACAAAAACATAACAAAAATTACAACTGATCACAACCAGTTGTCTTAAATACAACTCAACTGAGTTGAGTTGTAAACCGTAATAGGGGCCGTAAGCTGAATTCATATCAGTTTTGTTTTAACTTAAGAGAAATATTTTAAGTTGTGCTAGTGCTTATGTCGCTTATGATCTAAATAGCATTTTCAGTTAAACTGGCACAACTTAAAATGGCACCACTATATAAATTAACAAATTTCACAGAAAAGGTAACAACGCAAAAAACTTGTTATTTTTCGATAATCCTTGAAAAAAATTGCAAAAAAAATTACCGTTGTATACATCTGACACGTATTTCTTTACAATGTCATAATTATTTTTAACTTTCATAGTAAATATTTAAAAACAAAAAAAAACAGTTTTTTGTCTCTACTGAAAATTTGTAATTTTTGAGTTGACTCTCTTTAGAGGAACGAACCAATGCGCTATAATCGCACAGTTGCTTAAGCCAGCTCATGCTAATTATTGTTGGACCATAAGAATCCTTATAAATGTTTTCGGGCCAATAAAATTCGGTGAAAATAATTTTAATGTAGATTCATAATTAAACATTGCTCAAAATGTCTTAGGTTTGGCGAGAGAAACCATATTTTTTTAATCCACGATGGAACTGACATAACCACACGAGTTGCGTTTCCTGGTCGTGGGTAGAAGGAGCTGCGTAAAGACAATTATTGCTTTAATAACAGAGTTATCTTTGCGGCCTTCAGCAGAATCCTGTTGATAAAGAAAGACAGATTTGAACTCAACTTACGAAGATAAGCGGTCTCTTTAACGGGGTACACTATCGAATAAGAGTGACAGTCAACAATTTCCTCAGTCAATAGCCATCCCTAAACAAAATTTGTGGTTGACTGTTGACTGACGAAAATAGTGGCCACACTATCGAGGAGGCTAAAATTAGAGCAAAATTTTATTGTAGGTACCCCGCTCAAGAGCTACCTTACTACTTTACTACCACCCACAAGAATTACAAAGAACTGGAGCTAAATCAGGAAAACATGTTCGCTATTGCTTAAGGGTTCTTTACACTATTACACAAGTCTTATGTATTTTGACGAAAATAAAACCCGGTCATTATAAATTGATATTTTAAAAAAACACAAGACTTGTGTGCTTGTGTAAAGTACCCTTAACTATCAATAGTTTAGTTATTACGCAACACGCTTGATTTAAAACACTGTTAGTTGACTTCGAAACCTCTTCATTACAAACGAAATTTAACTAGAAAAGTTTCTTTTCTAAGGGTTTCACAGAACTTGGTTTTAAAATTGTTTGTAGGATATTTTCTTTTAATTCCAATCTTTAATCTTCAAATTAAAAGCTGTTAATTCAATTATACAGTTTTTATAATCTTCCATAATATATTTCACGTTGTTAATTTTTCACCGAACACAAAAGTAAAACTTGTTAATATTTTGTATAACACTTAAAACATTTTATGGTTTTTTTATTAAAAATTTAAAAAGAAAAACAAAAATCTTACAATTAATCCACGCATTTTTTAACTTGCTATCAATTCCTTGTACTTCACTCGAAGAAAAATAAACTTAAAATGATGCTTAAACTGTCCAAAGATTGACTATTTATATGGACTGAATTTTCTTCTGTAACATACCAGAGTTGGCATATTTTATATTAAAACTATTTAAAATTTAATCAACCTTAACTAATTTAATATGCATATATCTTTATCGGACGCAGTCAATTTTATTGATTTTTTTTGTGATATGGGTAAAAATTTGTAAATTTTATTGTATTTTAATTGAATTATCAAAAATGGAAAAAAAAATTCCAGAAATTCCAATAAAACGCATTGGGTTAAAAATAGTTTAGTGAAGCTGCAATAACTGGTTAAATATGATGACGTTTTCAATGAAAATGTTTATCGAACAAAAACTGACACACTTAATTTGTTAAAATATTTATTATAATATAAATTTTATTTAGTAAATATTCATTACTAACCCATAAACAACTGCCAACAATACACATGTAAAATATGCAATGCATTTATACCAGTGTTCGAAAATAAGCACAACATCCCTGCAAGCAATTTTCATCGCCGAATCATCGCCCGCGAATCGCCGGCAAGTCGTCTAACATCGCTGCGATGCATCGCGTGGAAGCTAAATGCGATCCTCTGGCGAATCGCGAAAACGTTCGCATGTGTCAACCACACGATTCGTTTACCGCGATTCGCGTGAACATCGTGCACCGCGATTGAAGCCAAATATTTGTTTTCCCGTTACCTTAACAAAACAACAAGACGAACAAAATTCTATCGAAAGTTAAAAAAAAAACACTGATGATTGCCGCTACTTGTGTGCGCTCGCATATTCATCGCCTAGTTGTAAGGCGTAGGCGATGGTTAGCGATTCGTATTCCCTGAGAAGGATCGCGTAATTATCGCCAAACAAGCAATCGCCCAAAAATTTCAAAAATGTTAAACGTTTAATCCCTACAAACATTTTTGAAATCGTATCGTACGATACCTGTTTTCTTGGTGTTTGTGTATTAGAACACAACCCTAAATACCGTTCGAAACTATTTTCAAGAATGTAACAAACATTATATAGTGTTCTTTGTTATAAAACAGAACAATTTTAGTGGTACTGTAGACATAAGTTTTATTTTAATGTTTTATAGTGTTGCTTTTTTACATTGATAAAGGAATGAGCACTACTGCAGCACGAATAGTTTAAGCTAGCTTTTACACAATTGTGTGGGTGTTGTGCACATGTTTTGTTTGAGCAAACATTTTTGCTGGCTTTTTGTTGTTTTGCTCGCTGTGTATTTTATTTATGTAAAAAATGTTTGGTTTTTTTACCAGCCAAAAGGGAGTTTCAGCACAACTGTAACAAACGAAGATTATTGTGCCAAACCGATCATAACGAAATTTGTGCTTAAAAAAAAACAGAACGCAATTAAATGTTCTCGTCTTTTTTGTTGAGTTGGATAAGTACAGAATTATTTTTGTGTTCGAGGATTACAAACAGAGAAACGTTATTTTTTATGATTTTTATGAGGAATTTATATTTCCTCTAACTCCTACTGGAGTTAATGGCGCCATCCGAACACTAAGGAACGATATTTACTGTTTATTTCCGAACACTGATTTAACACATTATTTCAAAAGTTGGCGAACAATATTTTTCCTCTGGGTTTTTCTTTTAGTGTAATTTTTGGGTTAATCTAATGAACCTTTAATTAGCACTTCTTTTGTTTTAAACCGATCAGATTATTTTTTTTTTGTTTATTGTTTTGGTTTATGTAATTAACAAAACCTATTAAAAATACCTCATATATTAAATACCGTTGCAGCAAACTGATTTAAATAAATAATCAACTAACTTCTTATTTTGAATTAATAGCGTAGATCCATCCGCCCGCCTTTCTAAACAGCATTAGTATTATACACATGTAATACTTTTGTTTTAGTCTTTTGGAAATTAATTATAAAAAATTAACAAAACAATACAAAATATTAAACTTTTGAATATTGAAATATGGGCTTGATTTAAAAGTTAATTTATGTTGTCTTCAGCTTATTGTTTGAGATCAGTTCTTTTTATGCAAATGAATGGATGTTGATACCCTTAAACATGATGCATGACGTTCGAATGTTGTTAGAAGGCTGGAAATAGATCTTTTAGTTTAAGTTAGATAATTAGCGACTGCATAAACAATAAAAGGTCGTAAGCTTAATTATTAAATAAAAGTAAGTGATTAAGTGTTAAAAAAACGTAATTTGTAATTAGAAAAATATGCATTTTAAATGGTATTTAAGTTATTAAAAATGTATGTTTTGACAAATTTTATCTTAATACAAACGTTTAGAGGAATAATTGGTAGCAAAACAAAGTTTTGGAATACTATTTACATGCAGCTAAGGGCAAATGTATACCGATTGCTTCGTATTGGGGCTAGGTGAAAACATAGCGCGATTCTTTCCAATTTCAATAGTCTTTGTCCTATGTAAAAAATTATATGAAATTATATTTAAAATCTGGGCTGGAATCATCAGATCCGTGACTGTATTGACAATCGTTTGAAGGATAATTATGTGATGCTTCAATCCCATGAACGAAGTGGCATCATGACATACGATTGCAATGAATTTTGTCATTATTATTGAGCCAACATAGCGCGTCATTCCCGCTACGAATTTACTGCCTGTTCATCTATTTACGAACGAAGACTTCGATCGCTAAACTTACATTTAAAACAAAAACAAATTTTAAAATATTGTTTTTGTTTTACGTGTAAGCTAAGCGATCGAAGTCTTCGTTCGTAAATAGATGAACAGGCAGTTAATTTCATAAATTAAATTTTTTTTATTTATTTATTTCAGCTATTTTTTCAATTTGCGTTTTGATTAATTGTAATATTATTTAATTATTTTTCTTATTCCTGTTACTAATCAAGTTATAATTTAATTTCATATTCTTGTTTCATCATGCTTATGTTTTTAAATTAACAATTGAAAAAAAGAATATGAGAATTTTTAACACTTGTTTTTTTCTTTTTCGTTGTGTTTTTCTGAACCTTAAATGATAAGTTAGATGACGAGATCATTGTATTAACGAAATGAATTGTTATATATATTACAAATTATATGAGTTTTAAAATATTTATGAATATTTCCTTAATGTAATGATAATTTCGTAATAACGGGTGGTTAAATTTTAATGTGAACCACACCTAAACTTCAAGTTTTTTTCTGCATTTCAATTGACATTTCTCAATTTCAGACTAACTCAATTTGAATCATGGAAAGATACACAATCGAACAACGTGTTAAAGCTATTAAGGCTTATTATGAAAATGGGCGTACAAATCAAAATGCATTTCGTGCACTTCGTTCTTTCTTCGGTCAATTTAATCGTCCAAATGTGCGTACAATCGGAAAAATCGTGCAAAAAACCGGGTCAGTAGGAGTTGTATAAGCACCAGTGCATTCTCGTACAGCTCGAACTGGAGAAAATATTGCTGCTGTTCGCGATGGTGTGGCTGAAGAGCCGTCCAGCTCAACTCGTCGTCGTGCCAAAAAATTGCACCTCTCACGCTCGTCGTGGACGAACATTATGCATAAAGACTTGCATTTATACGCTTACATTGTTAAATTGACTCAAGAACTAAAGCCTCTTGACCATTCCAAACGTCGTCAATGGTCAGAATGGTGGCAAGAAATGGCAACAGTGGATGATCATTTTTCGAAGAAAATCGTCTTCAGTGATGAGGCACATTTTCACCTCAGTGGATTCGTCAATAAGCAGAATTGCCGCATTTGGGCGAATGATAATCCAAGAGTGATTGTCTAAAAATCAATGCACCCAAAAAAAAGTGACTGTTTGGTGCGGGTAATGGGTTTTCCAAAATAAGGCCGGTCAGGCAGTTACTGTGAATGGTGTTCGCTAATGTGAGATGATAACGAACTTTTTATGGCCCGAATTGGAAGATATGGATGTGGACGATATGTGGTTTCAACAGGACGGTGCTTTTGCGCGACAAATTTAATGGCCGAGTTATCTCACGTGGTGGCGATGTCAATTGGCCGCCAAGTTCATGTGATTTGAAACCGTTGAACTTCTTTCTCTGGGATTATTTGAAAGAAAAAGTATACGTCGATAAGCCAGCAAACATTCAAGAGCTAAAGTATGAGATAATTCGGCACATTAACGGCATAGAACCTCAATTATGCCTCAGCGTCATCGAAAATTTGGAACATCGGATGGAGGTGTGCCGCCGAGGTCGCGGCGGCCATTTGGCCGATATTTGGTTCCATACATAATTGCTTTATACCAATGTTATCATAATAAAAAGAAATGACAATAATTTCCTAAATAATTTGTGTTTTATTCAAAATCAACATCGGCCCTAAAAATTTAACCACCATTTATTAATTACAAAATTCTTAACGTTTTTTCCAACTTAAAGATATTTATACCAAATTACTTCTTGGCATTAGGGGACAGATTCAGCTACCTTAAATGGACACTAGGGTGGCCCTGATTTATCCGTTGTATGCAATATAGGATGATATTTGCGACTTTAATTTTTCAACTAAATTCAAATTAGACGCCGTAGTTATTTAAATAATTTGAAAACAATTGTTTCCAATTTTGGGATACTTAATTGGAACAGTAATCTTTCGTTTAAGATAAAAAATCTGTCAGTAGACAGAAAAAAAAATTAGCTTAAAGAATTGTGTGAAATTGAAAAATCCTAATTTTATATGCGAAGCAAGCTGTTTCTGGTTTGGAACTTCAATATCTAAAATTCCTCCGTGCCGACTGACGATAGAATGTTTTGTTCGGACACAAATTGAAAAAATCTAAAAAAAAACCAAAAAAATGAAAAGTTCTTAGATTTTTTGACATTTCGCTATGAATATCTAAGCATTATATCATCAATCGGCACGAAGGAGTTTTAGATATTGAAGTTCTTAACCAGTGTGAAAAGTTTCGATCAAAACTCTTCAGCCGTTTGTATGCCATTTATTATTGTAATTACACATTATCGACATTGAAAAAGTATTTTACATACAGGGGTGTTCTGGAAATCGAAAACGCAAAACGCCAGAATTTGGAAGTTGTTTTTAATACAATTTTAATAAAATTTTTATAATTTTTGTTATAAAATTCTGTTTAATAGAGAAATATTTGTATAATATTCGTCATAAAATTCTTTTATTACAGAAATCTTATTAAGAAACGACGTTTAAAATTCTTGCGTTTTGCGTTTTCGATTTACAGAACACCCCCGATAATTTCATATAAAATATGTAGATGTTGGTCTATATCATACAAATGCACCACGTCACATTAATCGGATAATGGTACATTTGTGTTTTTCGCTGTATACTTCTTTTTCAGCCGTCGTCTAGAGTCAAAGGATGGTTTAAAAAAAATGAATTATATCTTGTTCGAAAGGCTACTTAATTACGCGTCAAAAAGTAGAAAATTTGCTTTGATCGGATAAAAAATGCCACAGTTGTAGTGGTCCAAATCTTATATCTTATGAAAATATTAACGTTTTTTCACCAATTATTGACATTTCGGACAATGTTTTGTGCCACAATTTATAACAAAATCCCTAGTTGTTTTAATTTTATTGTGTAGTCTATTTGATTACAAAAATTTTAAGCTATAATGCACCAAAATCGGGCAAAAACTAAAAACATTATAATAAAAAAAACATAATATCACTCTTTAAAATTCTTAAAATTTAATCATACATACATACATGCTAGAAAATTTAACCCTTTGACGGCGAACGGGACACTCCATTTAGTTTTTTAGCTTTTTCAATTTTTTTTTTTTTTAAAGATTTTCTTTTTTATAATTTTGCCTCAAGTTTCCACATTTTTTTAACCGGATTGTCATAAGTAAAACCTTTATGGAGGGCTTGTAAAATTATCATTTTAACTGCTTTATCAGTTATTTTAAAAAGTCACCGCAAGATGGCGCTTATCCAGTATTTGCTAAAAAATCTATACCAATTTGCCATTATTTGAAATTTTTCGAAGTTGGTATGTTTACAAAAAATTTAGATACGACCGTTCTTAACAAAATTGTAGAACATTGTTAAGTCATATTTTGAGGTTTGGAGGGTCTAATTGGCGATTTTCTTCAACAACAGAAAAATAACGGTAACGGTAACGGTTTTCGCGAAGAGTCGATTTTGATATATTGGCAAATTCAAATTCTTTTTGAAAACTTGTTTAATAAAATTATAAAAAATATAAAACATAGTTGAATCGCTAAGTGCAGAACTACTGAAATTTTTGGTCGAAATGAGTAAATAATGTATTTATATAGATTCGAATACGCTCTATTTAATGGGAGCACTGAGAGCACTAAGAAAATGATGATTTGTTTAAATATTAATAATTTTTCAATATCCATTAAGTGCAAAAAGGGAACATCTTCAGCAGTAGACCCTTTTCTGCATTAAATCAAATATTTAAATATTTGTTTAATTTCCTGTACATTCAGTTTCGTTATATTGTCGAACAAATTTTATAATATTTCCTAACTCTATTATTCCTTCGTCTTTCTCATCAGTCTAGCCAGACCTTGCTCAATTTGAAATGTTAATTTAATGTAGTTTACACTTAGGTCGAGACTTGAAGTTTCAGGTACCATTCTAGAATTAACCATTAAACACCCAAGGCCGCCTACAGACGTCATCAGAGAAAAACAGGTATTTAACAAAATCTATTTACTTCACAAATTTTAAATAAGTATAAAATTCTCAGTATAACGGCACCAATTGAATTGAATGATTGAGAAATTGAAATGGTAGAAGAAATCATTCCAGTCAGAGCTTTGATGCAAAAAGACAAACAAATTGCAAACTACATATTTAAAGTTCAGGTATTTAATGGTTAAGTTGGCTATAAGCATTTGAAAAAGATAAAGATGGCAACTTATTCAAATATTTTACTGCACACATCACATTTGTAACACATATGGTCTGGCCAGACACATTTATTTATTTTGTATCGAAGATGCTATATTTTAACACTATTTGTTGCTTCTTTTAACTTTTTTTTGTTAATTATGTATTGGTTTTTAGTTAAATTTATTAAACAAACAAATTAGTCACTTCATCCAGTTCTCAACTTGGAAAATAAACCAATAAACACGCTAACTAGTAATTCAAGTAAATCGCGTTCAGATGCTGATTTTTATATGAAAAAGCAGAGGCTTATGGCTAAGAACATGAGAAAACTCCTGAGAAGTTTATGAAATGCAAACGCTTGCAGCTGAACAGAATGATAATTTGTATAACGTTCCAAATATGAACGATTCATCCTATACTAAACTAATCATGTAATTCTCAGGATGATGAAAAAAACTACATGATGCACAAAACTCTGCTGATGATTATTTCAAAGGTAAAGATGGAACAAAATGAAATAAGAAGTACGCAAATATTGGTATATGCTGCGTCAAAATAATATGCGTTTAAAAGTTACGCCAATTGTACACGACTCTATTCAAATTGAGGTGTTCAAAAAATTATACACACAAAATCATTACTAAAAGAAATCGGTAATGAAAAAATGAAATCGAAACCGCTAATGTTAATACAAAACCAAAAGATAACGAATACTTGACCTCAAATAAATTAGATACTGTAATCGCAATTTCGCTGGCAGCTGGTTTTTTCCACAACAGTACACAGATAGAAAAACACTCGGGACGAATCAAGTTTTTTATGATAACTTTAAGTACGAGTCGTACTCAAAAATTCAAGTACGAATAACACTCAAACGTACTCAAAACAATCCTAAATGGGATTACTTTCGAAAATCAATCCCGGAATTTCTGGAAATAAGTATACAATACTTAAATCAAATAAAAAAATATTAAACTTTTCGTTGTGTTTAACCCTCCGGCTTACGCATGTTTTGATTTTCTTTGCACATTGAAGGACTGACCAGACTCATGTGTACCACGAAGGGTAAATAAGTAAATCTGAACTCTTGCTTCTCATTAAGTTTATATTTTTGGTTAAATATGTACATATACAAAATTTCTAAAGTAAAAACCATATCGGGCATGATGTTGCTGTTTCATCATTCTGTAAGGTGTAATAAGAGTAAGTAATTCAATCATAATAATTTTTTCTTTCTAATTCGGATTAAAACAATTTTATAATTCTTGAATCAAGCGCATTTTGAGATTGATTCAATCTTAGTTTTTCTTAAATCAATCTCATTTTCGGATTAATTCAAGTACGATGGGCTAGTGATGCGTAATTTATAGCCTCTCCTAGTCAAATTTCAACCTCACCTGCAAGTAGTGTACTCTGCCGATAACCGACGAGACTCTGACGACCGACCATGGGCGGTATAACCCTCCTCAAAGGGCATCAGAAAGGTTCTCTTTAACTTGCTTGCGTGGAGGCGTGCTGGCAGCCTCAGATCCAGGATCGAATGCAGAAGTCTAGTCAGCTACTCATCTTAAACGCAAAGATTACTGAAACCGAAATGAATGGATCCCGTTTGTTTACCTGATGACGACCTTTAGCTTCAAAAAACGGACACGATTTGAATCATGGAATGTACGATAGCTTTTGGATCCTGCTAAATTGGCCCAACTCTGCAGAGAGATGAACAACTACAAGCTGCTCTTTTTGGACTGAGCGAAACCAGATGTCCCGAATCCGCAGAATTTGCAACAACCGACGGATTCGCCCTTATTTACTCTAGAAAACAATTAAACCAACCTGGATCGATTCCTGCTCTCAAAAGACGCCCGGAATGCCCTTATTGACTGGAAACCACATTCAGACAGAATCATAACAGCTAGATTCCGAACAAGGGCTACAAATATAACATGTGTAGAGAAACATCAGATATTACACTGAAGGAGGACTTATATAGCAACCTTTCAAGCGTAACGTCGTCGATACACCGAGGAGACATATATAGTTATAATAATGGGAGATTTTAATGCGCAGTTTGGACCAGATTACACAAACATGGAGAGCATCATGGGCCAATGAAAAATGTGGTACAAAGCAGATTTGACGTCCGAAAACTGCACAATCCCATACACCATAAATCCCTGGAGCAAGCTCAGATCCGTAATGTTGACTGGCCAACCATAAGAAACTGTCTTTCAACCGCCGCAAAAGACAACCTTGGATACAGAATCTCGGATAGTAAGGAGTGGAACTCAGATGAAACCTGGGTCTTAATAACGAACAGAGGAACCTGTTAAGCGAATCTCAACAGTGCTAAGACTCGGAACGAAAAAAGAAGAATGGAAGTACACACTAATCGACAATGAGGTCAAGAAAAGCGCTCGCCGAGACAAACGCCGCTGGGTCGATGATCTCGTCCAAGCAGCTTCCAAGTCCCACAGGAGTCACGATCTATACAAAATAACAAAGCAATTAGGACGCAAGAGTTTCAACTCAAGCAAACCCTGAAAAAACAGCCAAGGAGAGATAATTACATCGAAAACAGGACAAATGGTCATATGGGTGGAACACAAGAACAATAAAGCACCCTGAATCGACAACATATAGCCCGAACTACTAAAGGCAGATCCAGCTACATGCTCCCAACTAATACACCCCATTATAGACAAATTCTGGGACACCAATCAACGTAGCGACGACCTAAAAGAGGGTATAATAATTAAAATCCCAAAGAAGGGAGACCTTACACAATGCAAGAACTGGATATTCGCAATAAACAAGCCGGTTTCCGCCCCTGCAAATCTAGCATTGACCATATTAATAGCCTTAGAATAATAACGGAACAATCAGTCGAATGGCGATCTCCGTTATATCTTACATTCATCGACTTCGGGAAGGCGTTCGACACAAAACATTACGCTGCAAAATGGAACGCACTTCTCTGCAAGGGAATACCGGAAAAACTTATTGTGATAATCAGGGCTTTGTACGAGAATGCTAAATGCCGCATCCTATACGAGGGCGTAATCAGTTGCCCAATAAGTGTCAAAGTAGGTGCGTGGCAGGGTTGCCCACTTTCCCCCCTACTATTCAACGTTGTCATCCACAGCATCATGAAAAAAGTCATAACAACACCTACAGGCATTATCTGGCGCCTAAACGGCCGCCTCGAAGAGTTAGACTATACAGACAACATCTGTTTGCTGTCACATAGGTTTGACGATATGCAGTCAAAACTTAACAGCACGAAGCCGAAGCAGCAATGTGTGGACTCAGAGTTAATATCCTCAAAACCAAAGCCATGAGAATCAACGCAACAGTTTACACTACAAGAACAACAGATCGAAGAAGTCCAATCCTTCTGCTACCTGGGTAGTGGAGGCTCAAGAGAGTATATTGGGAACCGCATAAACAAGGCCAGGCAAGCTTATGACCAACTTCACCATGTGTGGAACTCCCCCATATCTCTAAGCGCACCAAAATCAACATCTTTAACAAGTGCGTTGTAATCAAATGTTAGTTTAAAGCAGTTTATAGCAATTGTAGTAATACTGTAGACAAACATTATATTTTAATGTTCTATAATGTTTCTTTTTTTTACATGGCAAAGAAATGAACGAACAAAAAATTTTAGCAACGACCGCAGCACGAACAACTGTGTGTGTATTGTGTATATGTTTTGTTTGTGTGAAATTATTTTGCTGGCTTTTTGGTTTTTTTTCGTATGTGTATTTTGTTTTTGTAAAAAATGTTTGGTTTTTTTTACCAGCCAAAAGTGACTAACATTAATGAGCCGAACCGAACACAATGAAGTTTGTGGATTAAAAAAAAAAACAGAACGGAATTAAATGTTCTTCTCATCATTTGTTGAATTTGATAAAAACAGTATTATTTTTGTGTTCCAAAGATGACAAACAGGAAAACGTTATTTTTTTAATGATGTACCACACAAACACTATAAGCGTTTGTGTTTTCCACAAATCTACCGAACCGAACACTAAGGAGCGATGTAAAGTGCTTATTTTCGAACACTGGTTTATAAATAAATTTTTTTTTTCTTTTTCTTTTTTCTTCCAACAAGTGATTAACCTGGCGTTTACATCTGCCAGTACTGGCATGACAGTAGCAATACATGCAAACTTTTTTACTAATACATGCACACTTTTCCAACTGTCTTGTCTACTGTCTAGCAAATTTTGCAGACAGTAAAATTGGACAGTGATTTGTCATTTTCTAATAGTAATCTGAAGTTTTATTAGCAAAAGGAAAAAAATCGTAAAAAAATAAATATATTTTGCTTTGATTTTTTATGTTTTAGTTAAGTGTTATGTTTTTTTTTATACAAAATATAGTTATTATAGGCTGTTTTTAAGTTTGTTTGGTTCATATAAAACACGTTTAGCTGAACTTTAACTGCAACATTCACGTTTGACATATATTTCAAAGTGAACTGTCTTAATTACTGTCTGGACGCCTACGTCACGAAGACAGTTAGCAGTGTTTTTGGCAACTAATATGTTTTTTCTTACTATCTTGCCAGTACTGTTAAATGTAAACGCTATGTAAAGACATGATAGGAAAACGCACTTTAAACTGCAAAATCAAAACAAAACACAAACACAACATCCCATCTTCGGTAACTACGGGATTTTTTAAAAGTTTCAGTCTGTCAAACCAATCAAAAGTAAAGGCAACAGTTTATTTTTGTCCAATGGCAAATGAAGAAGTCGAAATTACAGCAGAATCTTATGACTTTTACTATCTCAACTGCAGCTTTTTAAACACTGTTTTTTTTTTGCCTAATTGTGTAGTGTTGTTGTAGTTTCTACAACAAACTCTGACAAGCACGCGCGTATGCGCGCTTGTAGAATGCAATGCTGAGATAAAGTTAAATGTAATTAATAGGAAACAAGAATTAATACATATATTGATGAATATTTGATTCCAGAATGGGATTGTTTAAAGTACGTTTTAGTGTTATTTGTACTAAAGGTTTTAAGTACGTTGACTCGTACTTAAAGTAAGTATAAACAACTTAATTTATCCCTAGTGTTTTTCTTTCTGTGTATATAAACTTTAAATATACAGTGGACTCCCAATAATTCGTGATCGCAAGGGTCCAGTCATTTCTTACGAATTATAGGGGTTTTCGATTTAGCGAGGTTTCGATTTAACGGGGTTAAAAAAAAAAACAAGTAAGAGTGCGAGCAGAATACAGAGCAACTTAATAATTTTTACATATACATACATACATATTTACAATACTTAAAACTTCATTATAAATGAAATTTAAAAAGCGAAAACAGGTAAATATTTTTTTAAATCGTTTTTAGAACATACAAATATTAAAAAAAAATTTCTTTTTAAAAAACCAAGATTCGAACCAGGGAACTCACAACAGTTTCTTACTTAGCACACCCCCTAGACAACTGAACCATGAAGGAACGCTGTTCAAATATCATTAAAATGAAATATGGACCGTTTACTGTTAACAACTCAACACAGTTGTTTGACGACAACCCGATTTAAACTTCGCTTTTCACAAGGACCCAGAATATATATACTTTATAGGGTGTAGGACCTTCGGTGAAGGGTATAAAAAACAAACTTAATTATAAAAAACAGTAATTTTTGGATTTCAGTATTTTGCTCATACTCATAACTCTGCTATTTCTTAACCGATTTGACAGATTTATATACCGACGTGTTAAAATTTGGCAGTTATTTTGGTTATAGAACTTGGACTCGGGAAGATCTATGTTTCCCGAAAATGGGTATTTTTCAAAAAAAATTAATATTTTGGTCATAACTTTTTCTGAACCGATTTTCCTGAGTTTTTCAGAAAATATTGTCTACTAAAAATTTGATATATGGGTAATTCCAAAGTGTTGAACGTGACAGTTGTACTCATCAAAAATGCAATATTATTTTAAACAACAAATATTTTTACGTTCTTTTAACCCTTAAATTATAGCACTTAGAAAGGAATATTATCTATGCTAAAGTTAATGGGGGGCGCGTTTCTAGGTCTAAAATAACGGCAAAAGAAGAAGCGGTTCGAACGTGAAAAAAATAGAAGTAGTTTTTGTGGCCATGTATAAAAAGGGTTAATTCAGCGAAACCTGGCACAATTTTTTAGTCAAACTACTTTCAGAATTTTACGTAGCATAGTAACATTTAAATGTCTTTGGTTTGATTCCAAAATCTTCTGTATTTTTTTTTGTTTAAGCCAAAATCTGGTTCGATACGTGACATTTCGAACGTGACATTTTTTCCATAATAATTTAACTGAATAATGATTAAAAAAAATAAAAATTTACCGTTAATTCGAATGTCATATTTCTCTTCGAACTCTTCCTTAGATAACAGACCATGTAAGAAAATTTTTTTGGACTAATTTTTATCAAATATCACCTCTTTTAAGGAAGATAATATTAAAGAAAACATGCAATAAAACATTCTCACAAATAAGAAATTACGTTTGCACATCTTTGCAGTCTGATTGTTCATCTTAGTGAACAAATTTATGGGTAAATTTATAAAATTAGTAGAATCTAAATATTTTTCTATAACAATATCGTAAAATAATAAGCTTTTAATAACTTTTCAATTTTCGGTCACGGTGGACCTTTTGACGGAAATGCCCATATAAGGCGTAACCATAGGTCATATTACAGTAAAAAAATTCAGGTTTTTATACAATTTTTAATACTTTTTATATGGGAGGTACCACGCCCACTTCTCCAATCCCGCCCACATTTTGTGGGATGGTGTGTATTTATAACCCTAATGTTTGTACTTAATTTAAAAACTTTGGCTCTTGACGTTCTCCAGATATACAAAAAAAAGTAATATAAATACAACAACCACAAGGAATTTTTTTGGAAAAATTAGAGGCAGTCGTGGTTTTTTGGTCATATCTCAGCCTTTGTTGGACCGATCTGGCTGAATTGCAGTAGCAAGAAATGGTGGACTATATGTGACATAAATGTAAAACAACCTAGCCGCTATCATGTCTGGAGTCTCCGGAAAACACATATCAAACGTAAGACGGACAGACGGACGGACGGACGGATATCGTTAAATCAACTTCTCTCCTCATAAGGACCCAGAATATATATACTTTATACTTATATATACCCTTTTCCACCTGTGGTGAAGGGTATAATAAATACGAATTGACGGGGTTTTTCAATGAATTTACTAAAACGATAAAAAATACACAAAAAAAACAATTGAGCGATTTTAAATCGCTTAGCAATGTCTATTTTTTCTCTCCATTGTCAATGGCTGCAAAAATTTGTTGTTTTTTAACACCGACATAGTTTTATGCGTGCGCTTTGACATTTTTATCTATTATTCACTAGCTGGCCCGACAAACGTTGTCTTGCCATATAATTTACTTCTTTCAGATGTTACAGTGTCTGCATGCCAAATTTAAAGAAAACCGGTTGATTAGTTAAAAAGATATTGGGAGGGGGAGCTTGTACCGCTTTTGCCATATTTCACGCCCTAAATAATAAAAAATATATGCTATAATTCCTTCCAGATGTAACACTATTTGCCTGCCAAATTTAAAGAAAATTGGTTGATTATTTAAGAAGATATAAGGAGGGGGAGATTTTACCCCGTTTGTCCTATTTTAGCCCTATTATTTATTTCCTTTCTGATGTTACAGTATCTGCATGTCAAATTTTAAGAAAACCGGTTGATTAGTTAAAAAGATATAGGAAGGAGGAGCTTTTACCCCTTTATCCATTTTGGCCTATTTCCCTTTAAATCACAAATTTAATGATTAGATGTTACGGTGTCTGCATGTCAAATTTTAAGAAAACCGGTTGATTAGAGAAGAAGATAAACTACACAGAAACACTACTCACGGCCCATAGACACAAAAAAAAAAAACTAAATATTGCGCCATCTGTCGGACGAACTTCAAACGGCCAATGCATATACAATTTGGTCAGATTCGGTCCAGTAGTTTTTGAGTTTAGCGATCACGAACATACACGTAATTTTTATATATGTAGAGATATAACAAACTGATCTTAAGAAAATAAACACACTCACAAGCAAAAGCTACGCAAAAAATAGCGGTTAACAAAAAATCATTCTTTCTATGTTTCTGTTATTTTTATTACGAATTATAAGTGGTAGTTAGCAAACAATTACGATTTATAAGAGGTAAAGAAGATTTTATTTGAAAAAAAAAAATACGAATTAGCGAGGGGACCAAAATGTATGGAAATTTTACGAATTAACGATATTTTTTCAAGGGACCGACAGTTTATTACGAACTATCGGAAATTACGATTTATCAGAAGATTGTTGCACAGAAAATAACCAAAATCGCTCAGTTAAAAATCGGTGAAAGAATATAGTTTTTAGGATAAAGAACCTTACTGCTTTATAATCTGTACTTTTACATGAATAGAAATCCAACAAAATTAACAAGGAAAAAGTCCATTTAATTTGTTGATGATCCAAAACTATATTAAAAGTTTTAATTTAAAAGTTATTTTATCTTGTTCAAAATCTAAAGTACAAGCATCCTTTCAAAATTTACATATTTACTTTCACATTTACACTTTTATTTATATATTTACTTTAACATTTTTACATAAAAACATACATACTGTATATACCCAATTAGTTGGTGTGTGTCCTTTAAAGTCGCTCAAATTTATTTTTTTATGTTGTAAAAGAAAATTTTAAAATTTAATTAAAAAAAATAAGTAAATATTCCCTGTTGAAACACATTTACTCTAGTAGTAAAAATTTTGAATTTTGTAACAACTTAACGAACACAATTTTTATAATACTATTTCCTGTGGTGGTCATGTTTTGTAGAGTCCTTTAAATTAACTCTTTTTTTGTGACCAACTTTCCTGTCAGGAAGTAAAAGCAAACAGAGTGTCAGAAATATGACCTTTTATGATTTTTTTTTTTTTGTATAATTTATCATGTTCATTAAAATAAACCTCTTTTTATTCCGTTAATTAAGAATTTAAATTATTTCATAATTAAGGAAAACTTTGTTACATTAAGAAAATAAAAAATAAAAAAAATAGATTCAGGGCTTTTCTTGCTGAAAATGTCAAAGTTTCTCAAGTAGATCTTATCTAAAAAGAAAACTTCTTTTTTATACCATATATACTACTGTAGGAGGGAAGGGTATTATGCATTTTCGCTGATGTGTGTAACGCATTGAAATTTTGGCCCTCAGCCCATATGTTAACATGTCCGTTGGGCCGTTGAATGTTTGTCTTTCCAGCTAAATCTTGCATTTAAAAGTTAATTTAAAAAAATGTTATTGGTTTATATTAAAGCCTACTGCAAATGGGAACCGAAATAACCTAAACTATAAACTTTCAACTTAAACGAAATATTTTGGTAAAATTATATCGATGTAGCTTTACTCTTATGGTCGGTAAGGTACTAAAAGCTTTATTAGCGGTTGCCGTTGCATTTTTAAATAAATCTGTGGTCTAAAATTATTTTTTACTAAATTTCACTTACAAGTGACACTGGCCATAATTTATTACACATTGTTTAGTTTGCCTTCATTATTAATCTGATTATGTTTAACACCATTCATATTGACAGATTTTTCAAAGTTTCAGAATTTTGGGGTCATTTTGATCTCTAGTGCATTTAAGGATTAATCTAAATTTTTGCACTGTTTTGACTTCGTATGACCTTAGAGTATATTTTTCTCCAGTTTTTTTTTTTTTTTTTAAATTCTAAAAGCCGTATTCATAAAAACTTATAGATGATTAATTGGCCGTTTTTAAGCAAAAATTGCTAAAGTTGTATTCATATACGAAAAATAGTCTATTGAACCTTTAATAAACCATTCATAAAGTAAGAAAATTTATTGTGGGATTTGCCCTTCTTTAAACCAAAAATAAAATGACATTTTAAAAGGTGTTTGCATTTTATGATATTATTTTTGTGAAATATGTAGAAAAATAATGACAAAAATGTTTTATTTATTACAAAGGACATGTTAAATACATTTTACAAATTTTTTTTTTATTTTAGACAGCCAATTTAAAGTTAGTATATTGATAATTATTTAAAAAAAATTTATATGATTTAAATGAATATGTTCAGGGGCAAATGCAGATGTTCTCTTTAATTATTTATTAAATTATTGCAACTAGTTGTTTTGTTTTTGTTTAAAACAACAAATTATTGTTTAAAAATATAAAAAAAAAATAAAATAAACAAATCATAATAATAGTGATGTTAATAAAAAGTAAACAAACTTTGTATTCGATTACTTTCTTATCGTATATTTAAGAAAGGTTCAAACAAAAGTTTTTATGATACCTTTCGGAAACATTTTGTTCAGAAACTAAAATAAAATGTAGTTTTATTTGATAAAAATAATTTTGAAGGTCTACAATTAAAAAAAAATTATAAAAAAAATTTAAATATGTACTAACAAATAAATAAATACTAACAATACACTAACAATAAAATGGCAGCCAAATATAAAGAAAGTTGCCATACTTAAACAGAAAATCGCTGCAAACAGTTAATAGTAAAAAAGCTGTTATGGTACGTTTATGAATACAAATTTTTATAAGAGGTTTATAAGACAAAAAGCGTTTAATAGTTATTACATACTATAAGCTTAAAATAGGAACTTTTTATGAATATGGCTGTAAATATCTAAGAATTTGACCTTTACGATTTTAGTGTTAGTGTTTTCCGATTTAAACCTTTAGAGTTATCTTTAGTTTAGTATTTTGAATAAATTTTACTTAAAGTTCAGAACAGTAAGGAAATTGGGCTATTTGGCCAAAATATGGACAAAAAATCAGTTTTCCTGAAAAACGCCACTTGACAATCTAGGCTTATTATCCCCTTCACCACAGGTGGTGAATTCCGTTTGTAATTTCTATAATATTGATATTAGACCCTTGGTCTTGGTCCTTATTAAGAGCGAAGTTGATTTAACAATGTCCGTCTGTCCATCTGTCCGTTGAAATGAATTTTCCGAAGACCCCATATATGATGGGGACCAGGTTATTATACATTTATGTCACATATTGTCCGGAATTGTCTGCTATTGAAATTCAGCAAGATCGGTCCACAAATGGCTGAGATATGAGTAAAAAACCACGACTGTCTCAAATTTGTTCCTTTAAAGGTCCACTTAGACGTGTCATTACCATACCAACACTGTATTACCAAAACGACATAAAAATACCATACAAACCAATTCAATTTTGGTTTCTACGGTCATACAGTGGCTATGGTAATACAGTGTTGGTAATGTGGTTTTTGTTGTTGTTTTTTTATACCCTTCACTACAAGTGGTGGATTTTATTTGCAATGTGTTTAATTTTACGCATACATATACACAATAATGCATGTATATGATATGCCGCTCAAAAAAGAAACAAACTCATCCCAAAATTTTTTTTTTCATTTTTTTTACTTAATTTTTTTATGTTCTAAAAAACGATTTTAAGATTATAAAACGAAATTCAAACATCAACTTTGGCAAAAGAGCAAACGGGCTTAGGTACATACACATATAAATTTTTTGTATATCTTATATTCTTCGGCATGGCGAAATGAAAAGTTGGCGTAGCTCCTATCTAAAAAACGTTATTTATGTATATAGCTTTTGTTCTTATCTCATCATGGTGAAGATTATATAAGATTCGGCAAAGCCGAATATAGCACTCTTACTTATATTTTTACTAAATATTATAAATTTCTTAAGCTTCGTGTTAAAATTATAATCTCGATATATTTTTTATTAAAGTTTATTGAACAAATGTGAAAAACAGAATGAAAATTATTTAATTCTAAATATGTACATATTTCACAAAGAATATATTGATAACAAAATTCAAGGTGCAAATATGCAAAGTAATTTATTTAAGCTTTGTTCACAATCAGAGCAACAATTTCGTTTTTTCTTCTATCTTATTTCTTCCACAATTATTTTTATATTTTTCCTTAATTTTTCAAACAAAAATGTAACCTAAGTTTTTTTTTTTTAAAGTTGAGTCAACTTCTACTTCAGCAACAATTTGTATGAAATTGTTTTTGACGTTAATAATAATTCTATTTAGTTTTAAATGAAAATTTTAACAAAACCAACAAATAATATTAAGTACGTAATTTTGTTCTGGACAAAATTTGCAAACAACTTGAAGTACAAATGTAAACATAAAGAGCTTGTGCCATAGCTATTTTTGAATTTGGTAACATTTTTTTTGACATTCTTTATTAAAAGTTTAAGTTTGCTCAATATTCAATTAGAAAAATACTATGATTACGGGTTCATTTATAACAAAAGTAAGGAAAACGTATTCAACTTACATATTACCAGGGTTCGGACTTTTATGCAGTAAAAGTCGCGTTTTATGCTCATAAAAAATGCACTAAAATTTTAAATATATGCGCTAAAAATCGAAAAAATATGCACTTGAATTTTTTTTAACACATATATTAGTGATAGTAAAAATATATACATAAAAATAACAAAAAAAAAAACATAAAAAATGTAATAATTCAGTCTCATAAACGTATTTAAGGCAGAATAACGACAAAAGTAGAAGTTAAAATAAAATAAAACACACAAATATGAAGAAAAGCCAAAAGTAAAACAATCATGTAACTTAAGTTACTTTTTAGATAGATATTTGATAATAACATATAAAATGAATTAAGAACATAGATTTTTTTTAATATTTGCAAAAGTAAAGTTTACTGCCCTTTTTTAAGTAAAGAAAACGGAAGTGAGAGGTGAATGATTAAATTCTGATAGTTTCTTTGTGGTATATTCATTTTCACTGCACTGTTTTGGTAAAAGTTCAGATTAAATCTGTGGTTTTCACGAATAATCGCGTAAGTTGGTTTTTACCGAAATTGCGATAATGATGTCAAAGTGCTACATTTTGCATTAGGTTTTTATAAGTATTAAGCTTTTTAGAATATAATGTAGTATTATTAATTTTTTTCTGCTAAAAACAACTTAAGTTAACTGTTTAATAAAATATTTTGCTATTATAACGATTTATGTCGACATACATCGCCAAAAATTGTAAAATTGCTGAATATGTTTCCAAATAAAAAGCATATGTGATGTTATGTTGTTATTCGTGCAAAAAATATGAAAGTATTTTTTGAAAATTTTTCTATTAATAACAACTTATGTATATGTACATGTGCGTTTATTGTTGACTTTTTTAGTTGCAACAACAGCAGATGAGCGGTTGTTTGTAATTTTAAGCAATTTAAAGTATTAAAAAAATAGTGTAAGGAACATAACTAAAAAAATACGAAAATAACACTTCAATGGTTGATAAGATTACAAGTAATTAAAAGTAGAGTAAAGAAAATGAGTATTGCGTGGATTGATCTATGCGTGGAATAAAGCAAAGCAATTTCTGTCTTTGTTCAAACAAAGATGAACCCCGCATTTAGTACAAGTTATATATGATCGAAATTTGCAATCATTTTGACATAGCTGACGTACTTTTTTCCATTCTGGAAGATGATCTGTAGAATCCAGTCTGACAGCACTTAGTGGAAAGTCTTGGCGGCGAGCTTTGTTTTTTGTGTATTTCTTTGGCACGTTACAGGAACTTGGGGTTGAACTACAGGAATCTGAACCTCTTTTTGTATTTGCTAGAGTAGTTGGAGTGAAAGCAGGTCGACCTCTTCTTTTAGATATGGTTTTCCCAACCTTGTTCAGATGTTCTGCCACTGCCAGCTTAAAGTCGAATAAGGGCATGTATACATCGCTCTTTCGGCGCCACAATATCCATGCGTTAACTACGCATAAATCCAAGAAATGAAAACAAATTTTCTTGTACCATTTCGTAGATCTTATTTCTATTCTATATAGACCAAGCATGGAATCTAGAAGATCCACACCTCCCATATATTTGTTATAAATATCTACAACTTTTGGGCAATCTATTTCTAAATACTTTTTTTCACGTCTGCTGTATCGTCTTTTTGTTGTCGTGGGTTCGCTTCCCACGAACGTCGATAGCATGTTAACCATTTTATTGTCGAGCCAGGATACGAAAGATAATTTTACATTATCTATTTCAGCAACTTTTTCTATAAAATTTCCACGACCTTTTTTCTTCCTCTCTTTTTCTGTTGGAATATCAATATTAGGTACTCTATTGAGTCTGACTGTTCCTAATGCATGTAGACCCGTTTTGGCAAGATGAACTTGAAGTTTAGGACTGTTGAACCAGTTGTCAAAAAATATCTTATGAAGTTCATGACGACATTTTGTGGGGATGGTTTGCTCATCCACTGCAAGAAATTCCTCTCTTGGGACTAGAAGTAGTTGATCTCTAATCTTGTTCAAAAAGGGCCTTATTTTGAAAAGCTTGTCATGTCCAGGCAAACCACGTTGGACAAATTCGTCATTATTAGCAAAATGGAGAAAGCGTTTTATCTCTTCCCATCTGTTACAGGTCATGGTATCAAAAACGAAGGGCTGACCGAGTTCTGAATTCCAATAACGTCTAGCAGAAGGCAACTTCAATAAAGACATAAACAGACATATACCAAAGAATTGTTCCATTTCGGCTCGCGTAATATTGGCTGGCTTGTTGATATTGTCTTGTAAGGCTTTTCTGTTAGATTCTTCCACAATCATGTCAAGTAATTCATCGGGGAAAAGGAACTGCAAAAATTCAGCTGGTGTTTCCAATTCAGACATCTCCTCTGGCAACTCCTTGTTTCCAAAAAAAGGTAAATCGTCTTCCTTGTATGCACCAAATTAAGATTTCATCCATCGTATCTTCTGTTCCTTCTTCTGACCATTTTTCGCTTTCGAAACTAAACTGACCAATGGTTCATCATCCCCAGAATCAAATTCGCTACTTACATCCGTTTCAGGTATCACCAGTGAATCCTGGCAAGACTGATTTGCTACTGATTCATTGTCTGACTCAGGTAATTCTGCATCGCTTTCTAACCCATCACAAGGAATCGAATAAAAACGTTTTGTTGTCATCGCTGATGCCATGGAAAGTGTTGCTATTATGAAAGAAATGAAAACACATATACCGTAATGTTTATCAGTAAATGCATGAGAAGCCAAATATGGCACGACAAAGTTGGACGAATTTGTATGTGAATGCATGAGGAGCCATATTTGGCTGTTCTAAAAAATGCGTGATTTTACGAGTTCTACATGCACAATTGAAAAATATTTATATACACACTATTCACAAAGCTATATACTCTACAAAAAAAATATATAAGCATAACTTACTTGTAATTAAAAAAATATATGTTTTATTTTGTATATTTTCACTGTACGAAGTGACCACGTGTACCTATAAACAAGACTGACGTTTTCTATGCACCTATGTAAAGAACAGAGAAAAAAACATTCGTCTCATAATCACAAAGGCCTACTTGTGTTTTTCAAAAACTATTATTTTTCAAAACTGTTAATTTTTGTTGAGAATGTGCATTTGAAATTCAAAAGCCATATATGGCTGCATATGCAGTAGAGGGTTAAGTCCATACGTTGTGCTATAAGTATCAAAAACTCTGAATATGTCGCCAACTTGTGTGTTAAAAATAACAACGTAAGTCGTCATGTGTGATTAAAATGATAACATTTATTTTCACAAAAAAGATCTTATGTGGAGATATGATGTTATATTGCACACACTTAATGAGTCAATCAAACATATGCATTTTTAATCCTTTTACAGATTGTGATCCTGTGAGGATTTTTTCATGAAAACTATGTATAATACGTAGAAAGTCACTGTTAAGAGGATAGTAAAGAAAATAGTTTAAAAAAGCATCTACAGAAGCCGCAATTGAAAAAAATAATTGTTTTTGCTCTCCTGAAAAGTTTGGTTTTATAACTTACGCGATTATTCGTGAAAACCACGGAAATATGCCAACAGTTTGTTCCCAGTTGACCATGTCTTCAAGACAACGTCTCGGATATTTCAGGAGTGGGATCTAAATGATATCAATTATTATTAGTTTATCTTTATAAAAACAAACGTCATCATTAAAATTGGTTGCGGTGTAGACCTATATTTAATTATTGACCGACAATCAGAAAGTTTTATGCTTAACTTTTTAGAAATTTGAGCTATCTTGAGTAAAATAACATAATTTGTAACAGTGTTAGCTAAACTTTATTGATATTCCGGAGAGGAATTTATATTGGACCCATGGTAAATTATGAACCAATCATCCCAAAATTATGAAGAGTGATTTCTGATATTAAAAAACATAAATTTAAATAAATTTCAACACAGTAGTAAAATTAGTTTTAGCGTTTACAGTGAATTCCAGAAGGCTGCTAAATATGGGATCTAAGGTAAACGAAATTTATTAGTGTGATTTCTAGTCAAATAAAACGAATTTGTGCAAAATCTTATATCATTCCGTGCATTATCCCACCATTTATTTTAGTTATTATCAATTATCAATTTTTCAGGGTGGTGGTTCCACATTTTGACTCATAGCTCTTATCCTACTAAACCGATTTTGCTAGATTTCAATACCAAACTGCTTAGGATAACTTAAAACAATTTGACACCATTCATTCATTTCTTTTGAGTTTTCGATAGGAGCGTATTTTCAACAGTCGGACAGACGGACATGGCTAATTCGACCCAGAATTACGCAAAGAGCCAGAATATATATACTTTTTGGGGTCTTAGATATATAATCAAAAAGTTTCACGCAGAATTCTCCACTATAGTGGTGGTGGAGGGTATACAAATGTCTGATTGAACCTTCTTTTCTGACAATAATGTTCCATGTATGCTACAATTCGCGTGGGTTTTTGTTCTATTCTAAAAAAAATATGCAAATATGTGAGTAGTTGTCGTTTTCCTTTCTAAAAATGTTGCAAAAATAAATGGCAAATTTGTTCCATTTTTTACCCCCAGTTATAATTGAGTGTTGCATCTGCGTTAAGTACTTTTTTATGCAAGCAAGTATTTTTGTACATTTTTTCTAGTGTTTGCGTACAATTCGTCTTGTATTGTGATTTTTGGTTATATTGTTCGTTCGTTATACTTTTATTCAAAAAAAAATTTTTTTTGGCGCAACATTTTTAACAAGAGCTGACTTTAATTATTGAAAATCAGTGTTGTTAACGCTTATTGTTATTCAAAGCAAATTAAGTGTTGAAAATTGCTACAACCTTGGTAAATATCGCTTATTAGTACAAACTTTGCATTCAATATTAACACGCTAAGTACACATTAGTGTTGAGTGGTAAACGTAGCTATTATTTTGTTCCATTGTAAAATAGAAAAATGCATTACTTTGTAAGGGTGCGTGTAAGCTGATAAATATATTACACAATTATAATGCATTATTATTTTTTTAAAAATTAATAACTTTGCTTGCTATGTTTATTATGCTGTCGTAATTAATCAGAAGAGACCTGCGCTGAGCGGCTGAGCCGAGCAGCATTAGTTTTTACAGCCGTCGCCGTTGATGACATATTTTTATCCGGCTAATATCCAAATCTAACCTGCGGTAAATTATATCGGCTTAGGACTATGACGTTTGGTAAAAAAACAAATTAAATTTATTTGTGATTTGCGTCTAAAAATGGAAAATATTCAGATAAGATCTAATTTATTAATTCATGGATTAGAATTAAAAAATATTTTGATGTTAGGTAAATATTTATTTTTTTAATTTTTTTTTAAGTCAGCTGATTTAAATTCAAAATAGCACACTAAATTATGAGGGGTTGTTCACAACAGTCGTATTTTTTCATGTTATTATTCTAAGACTTATGACTTTATGACACCTTGTGAATCCCCCAACTATGTATTTTGTTTTTCTAAAAGGTAAGAGTGAATGTCAAAATTATTTGTTGAAAATATAAAAAAGGGAATGTTTTTGTTTATGAAATATACACAATTGCTTCAGAAGGTAAATCTTTTTCCTGTATTGGAAATTTATTGTGGCTCATGTTCACTTTTTTGTTTTATAACATTTAAATAAGTTTTTTTTCAAGTATTTAGATTTTAATTGAACTTTATATTTTGGCCCTAAATTTGTAAAACGCAAACGAAACGCCAAAAATTATATTGAAAGCAAAAACAAAATCGAAAATATTTCATAATTTTGTTGTTGTTTTCTATAGAAATGTATATTGAATTTTTAAATTTTAAACGCTGCATATCTTGTGGCGTTGTTAATTTTAAACCGCAATATGTATTTCTGTAGAAAGCAACAACAAAATTTTGACAAATTTTTGACATTTGGGGTATTCACAAGGTGTGCTATCATGTTATATTGTCATATTGTTCTAACATTTTACAATGGTTTAAAAATATTGTTGTTGGTTTGTTAACAAAAAGTGTCTGAAATTAATAGAACTTTGCTTGCTATGTTTATTGTGCTGTCGTAATAAATCAGAAGAGACCAGCGCTGAGCGTATGAGCCGTGCTGCGTTAGTTTTTGTCGCCGTCGCCGTTGATGGTATAGTTTTATCCGGCTAACATCCGAATTTAACCTGCGGCTAGCATATTTTGCAACAAAACACTTGCGGCGCCAAATTAGATCGGCTTAGGACTCTGATGTTTGGTAAACAAACAAAATAAAATTTATTTGTGATTTGCGACTAAAAAATGGAAAATAGTAAGATAAGATCTTATTTAATTTATTAATTCATGGATTAGAATTAAAATATATTTTGATGTTAGGTAAATATTTATTTATCTTATTTATTTATAACCAGCTGATTTAAATTCAAAATAGCACACTAAATTATGAGGGGTTGTTCACAACAGTCGTATTTTTTCATGTTATTATTTTAAGACTTATGACTTTATGACACCTTGTGAATCCCCCAATTGTTTGTGCTTTCAATGTTATTTTAGGCATTGCGTTGCGTTTTACGTTTTAGGGCCTTTAACAAATTTTTTCACAAAATTTGAACAACGCTTGACATTCAGTATACACACAAGGAAATAAACAATAAACAGATGACTCGAAAATGTCACCTTTATGAATTCGCCTTGAGTATACCATAAGAAAGTATTCGAATAAAAAGTTTGTTTACTTTGTATTAACATTTTTTAATATTTTTGAACAAAAATCATATAATAAAATTTTAAAATGTGTATTTAACAATATAACTTTAACTTGGCTGTCTAACATAAAACATTTTTAGTAAAATGTACATTAGGGTATAACCAATTTTTTGGCATAGTACCATGAGGTCAACCATGTCCAAAATTATAATCTTTTGTACTTTTTTTAATCAAAAAAGTTCACGCACCAATTGGTTTTTCAAAACCAATGCAATATTGAATATTCCTAATTTTATACGGTGTTTTTTATTAATTTAAAATTTTTTTCGTTAAAAAAGGTTAAAGATACGTTTTGGTTTGCGCAAAAATCTCTTACTATCTCAAATATTAAAGAAATTTCATACTTGAGCTATTTTTTGTTTTAAATAAACATTATTAATTTTTCTTAACCAAAAATAAAATTAAAAAATTTTAAAACTTCATCGCGGTTGGTGTGTGATTTTTTTTGAACTTAGCGAAAAAATCGATATACGTTCTCCTTTAGTTTTTTAAGCTCTATCGGACTGTGCTATGCCAATTTTGATATATTAAAAAATTGTTAAAAAGTTATATCCCTAATGTACATATTTAACATGTCCATGTTAATAAATAATATCTTTTTTCTATTATTTTTAAACATTATTATGAAATACAAAGATTTATCAATATGTTATTTTATTTTTGGTTTAAAGAACAGTTAATCCAACAATAAATTTTCTTACTTTATGAACGGTTTATTAAAGGTTTAATAGACTATTTTTCGCTAATGAATAGAACTCTAGCAATAAGTTTTAAGGAATACGGCTGATCATTTTCTGCAACCTTGACGATCTTCTCAATGTCAAATATTCAGCAACCGGAGACACAAAAACTTTAGTTTAGTTTATGTATGAAAACAGACAAAAACTCGACTTATTTTTGATATATACACATAACCCCCATTTCCACTTGTTCGAAAAAGTCAATACACTCACATTCATACAAGTTTTGTACTTTCAGCCAATCGGCTGTTTCCCCGGTTTTTCGTTGATAACTTGCAAGTAATTACTTTCAGGTGGAAACGTAGGGTAAGAATAAAAAGAAAATTTTTTTTTTTTTTTGAAAAACTGGGTAACTCCTTTTTCGAAAAAAAAACAAGGTAACTGTCATTTATTTTCGGTTTTAATGTTTAAAAATTAGTTCAATCATAATGTTTTTGACTTTTGTTACGTTTTGTTTTGCCATTCTTCATAAAAAGTTTAAGTTTGCCCAATATTCAATTAGACAAATACTTAAATTACGGGTACATTTATAACAAAAATAAGGAAAACGTTTATAAATTACACATTATTAAAATAATGGGTCTATTTTAATAAAATAACTGGTTTCTTTGATTGTCGTAAAATGGACAAAGATCCGACTTGGGCAAAAATAAAATATCTCCCTAAATAGGGGCCTATTTCAAAAGTACGCTTTATTTAGGGTCTGTGTTAAATTATATACCAATCTTTACTAAATTTTGCATATTTTGTAATCTTGTGAAACTGTAACAGACTAAATTTAACTAGAAAAGCTTCACACGTTACTGTTTTGAAAAGGGGGTAGGTCATGTTTCATTAGGGTGGCCGTTATTTTTTTTATTTTGATTTCTTATATTCTCCCCCCCTAAATCGGTTCAGTTTTATGTAAAAAAAATACAAAAAAATTTCGTAGCGATAAGGTTTGTTTTAGGGGGAGCGTCCGTCCCTCAAAGTTTGCCATCAAGCCATTTATTCAAATGTAATTTGCTTGCGTATGACTATCTTCTAAAAACAACATTTTACAAGAATATGATATATGGCAATATTTTAGCTCTTCTAGTCAACAACATAAGCGTCTCAGAAAGTTTTTTGCTAAAATCAATATTTTAGAAAATAATTAAGAAAATAAAAACAAAATACCAAACATTTTATATACGTTTTATATATATAAAAGGTGGATTTAATGTCAAGTGACCCAATTTTGAAATATATGTCTTTCGATTTAAATGAAATTTACACCAATTTTAGTACTGTTAGATAGTAGCTTAGACACAAATTTTCAACAAGATCGGTCAAAAAGTTTCTGAGTTAGAGGGGGTCAAAGCTTGACATTTTGGCCATAAAGGTGTTCTTTCTCATCCATGTAACTTATTACCTATTTGTGTAAGCAAAATTTGTCCCAAGTAGCTTAGATAGCTTTTTGATCAAACTTTTTAAAAAAATTTTTTTTGTTTTTTTAAAAAATTTTTAAAATTTTTTTTTTTAAATTTAACACTTGGCTAAAAAAAATAAAAAAAAAGTTTTAAATTTAAAAAAAAAAATTAAAAAATTTTTTAAAAAAAACAAAAAAATATTTTTAAAAAAGATTGATTAAATAGCTATCTAAGCTACTTGGGACAAATTTTGCTAACACCAATAGGTAATAAATTACATGGATGAGAAAGAACACCTGTATGGCAAACTTTGACCCCTCTACCTCTGAAACATTTTGACCGATCTTGTTGAAAATTTGTGTGTAAACTACTATCTAATAGGACTAACCTTGGTGTAAATTTCATTCAAATCGGAAGACATCGATTTCAAAATTGTGTTACTTGACATTAAATCGCCTTTTTATATATATAAAACGTATATAAAATGTTTGGTATTTTGTTGTTATTTTCTTAATTATTTTCTAAGATATTAGTCTTAGCAAAAAACTTTCTTGGAGGCTTATGTTGTTAACTAGAAGAGCTAAAATATTGCCATATATCATATTCTTGTAAAATGTTGTTTTTAGAAGATAGTCATACGCAAACAAATTACATTTGAATAAATGGCTTGATGGCAAACTTTGAGGGGCGGACGCCCCACACTGGTTCATATTTTGAGAAGGCGGCCAAAATTATTTTTTTTTTTGTTCTCCGATTTTAAAATTTTTTTATTCATGTGAAAGTAAATACTAGTGAACCTCGGGAGCCAAAAAATTTCAACCCTATTTCAACTATTTCATTGAGAACAGGGTGGTCCGAAATGGACTTTCTCAATATTTGGTTATAGTTTTGAATTTCTGAGTCAATTTTTGAAGTTGAAATGCTCATAACTTTTTTGTTTTTTAAGATTTTTTGACAGAATAAGTTTTGTGTATTAGTTTATTTTATAAGCTATACGTGGTTTAAAGCATTAAACTCTGCGACCTCTAGAACTATTTAATTTTTTTTTTTTTTTTTAATGTCAAAATTTCCCGGAAATTTCCTACTTTATAGAGCATAAGTCCTGAGCGTCAAAATGCGTCAAAAAAAAACCTATACTCTCTTGTAGTCCAGAATCTAACCTACATTTCTATACCCCATTGTACGCACATCTGGATACGGCCTTGCGAACTACAGCAATTTCTGTGACCCAAGGTAAGATATTCGGTTCAAAAAATAAGTCCTGCAAGGAAAAATTACTGAAATTAAAGAAGGTGAATCTTAAAGAATTTTCGACAAATAAAGCAGTTCAGGCCACATAAATTATCTAGCACGTCAGGTTATCAATTAATTTGGAGAAGGTAAAGGTATTGCCATTGTTATGAACTTATTGTGGGTGAACGGATGCTGCAAAACGAATAGGCGACATAAATAGACTAACACGTTAGATTACTGAGTAAGTTAAAAGGTTAAACATAAGTAAATAGCCGCAACATAAGCTACATAGTTTAATTAACTGAAAATTCCAAATTAATTTAAAAAAATGGAAGAACAGGTAAATGGTAAAAAAACTAGCACGCAGTTATATTTTACGTGAAAATTACCTACATGTTACCTGTTAATTTATTGCCGGTATGTTATCCTTTTAAAAAGTGTGAAAACAGGGGTTTTTTATGTTTCAAAGAAATGCTAATAAAAGATTAAATTTGTATTTAAAAAAGGGTTTTTATGTTTTAAAGAAGTAGTAACAAAAGATCATTTAAAAAAAACTTCTATCAAGAGTATAAAAGTGCATGCATTCATAATTTTACCTTCATTATTGTTTAAACAATGGCTAAGTTCAGTTATAAAGTTCTCGCAGATATATATTTTCAACAGAAAGATGAAAAAGATTTTGTGTTACACATAATGAATAATCCATTCTTTCATAAGATTCATAAGATAAAAATTAAAAATTTTTCATTAACATTAAGAAAACGGTACCTTAAATGTTCTAGAAACAAGAAAACGTTTTACTTACGCAACGAAAAATGGCTAACAAATGATCTGATTTTTAAGAAGCTGTCAATAACTGCTAAGGAAACTGGAAAAGTGGGTCGGCCCGCAAAACAAATTGACAATTGCAGTGAAAGATCACGAAGACGCAAGCTAGCAAATATCAATAAAGAAATTTCTCATAGTATGATAAAGGATTCATTTCTGCATCAAATTCAACCAACGCAAAATAAGAAAACAAAAATTGCAATAATTGAAAAAATAGTGGAAGCGAGCCCTAAACGCACAAAGAGGATTTTAAAAAAGTATGCCTACACCAACGGAAGAAATGAAATTTACTCCAGAAGAAGCATTTGCACTATTTTTGGATTTAAAACGGACAAAATTCAGTATACAGAACAGCGAAAGCGAACCAATAAAATAAAATACACATACATCTTAAACCAAAAATAAAAGTTGAATTACCTTAAATGTTATCGATAGCCAAGAATGCTATTTGGGCATTTTTCAAAATATTCCTTTTCAGTTTTATCCTTATAACAACTCGTCTTTCCCAAAAACGCCAACCTTTGGCCCCTGTGAATATTGGGACTAAAAAATTTATAGGGGCCAAATATTGGCATTTTCTGACAGGATCTAAGTTCGACAATAAAAAATAAGTATCAGTTGTAAAATACAAGAGAAATAATGATAAATTATAAAAAAATCATATATGAAATATTCAACTTTTACACCGAAACTCAACAAAAAAATGAAAATGCATTTTGAACTCCCCATAACTTTTGGTCCCATCAGTCGAATTTTACGTTTTATAGCGCAAATTAAAGCCTAATATCGCACCTATCGAGCAAAAAAAATCGCATAAAAAAATACCGATCCAGTCAAAAGTTATGGAATTTTGACCGCCTTCTCGTAAAATTTCCCACTGTGCGCCCTCCCTAAAACACAACTTATCGCTACGAAATTTTTTTGTATTTTTTTTTACATAAAACTGAACCGATTTGGAGGGGGAGAGTATAAGAAATCAAAAAAAAAAAGTTCTCCATACAACTAACGGCCACGCTAATGTTTCATAAGGATTCGCTGAAATGTTCTCGAGGTTATTATGTGTGTTATTTATTATATATTAAACTTTTATTAGTCCTCATTTTTTTAACACTATTTGACTTGAAATTTTTCTTAAAACAAGCTTTTAAAACTGTTTGTGGATTTTTGATTTTAATTGCAGAAATTTAGAATTTTAATTAACATCTGATCAGCATCGCAAAATTGTACAGAAATAGCACAACTTTTGTTTAACCTTTAAAAAGGTGAAGCAAAGCCGCAAATAAAGTTGTAAGTAGCAAAATATAAGTTTATAACAGTTGCTGCTGTTTTTATTTTTATTATTAACACAAACTTGAACCACAAAACTTTTATGGATTTTCGTTTTGTTAGTTGGTTTTTCTATTATCGTTAAATGATCATTGTGGCTTATTGCTTTATTGACAAAATTTTATTGCCATTTTATGTTTTAACGTGAAGAAAGAATTAATTGTGTTTTTTTATATCCAACTATATTTGATTTTAAATGCACTATTGACACATTTTAATGGCTTTTTTTTATTAAAGCTACTGAATCAAGTTATGAAAAACTAATCAAAGGCGAACAAGTAAGAGGGATGTATTCCTCCGTGCCGAATCGATGATACCCACCACCACTTGTTTAAAAGAAAATTGAAAACAAATAAGAAAGTATAGTTGGTCAAACCCGACCCTTTGAGTGCACCCTATTTCCGACCCATGGCCAATCATGGACCCGGCAAAACAAAATTATATTATGAATCTTAGCTTTATACACGAGTACTTTGGGCCGAATATTATCTAAATATCAACATCTTTATGAGTTTGGATTGTCTAAAGTCTATTCTGGACCTACAAGTACAACATTTTGCCGTTAAAAGGGAGCTATAGTTAAAGTTGCCGTTTAGAAATTGGATATTTATACCAACATTTATAAGGAAGTTGGGGGGTGCTTTAAAACCATGTGAGATAAGGCCATGATGGCTTTATTGCTCAATTGAATGGGAGATAAAGCCATAATGGCCTTATTGCCCAATCATTGAGAGGTAAGGTCATATTTAAAATTTTGCGAAATGTGAGATACAGCCATATTTTTATTCGCAAATGAGAGATAAAGCCATATTTTTCAGAATATTCTAGTTATCAATCACACAGCCACGCAGAAAAACTTTAGTATGCGAAGCCAGATTCCAATACTTTACTTTAGCGTTTCCGGGAAAATAAATTTTTTTATTCTTGTGACGCTCGCAGGAAAACTTTATTCCGCGAAGCCACCTGCCGCGTTCTACTGGAGGAGAAAACCCGTAAGCACGGCCGCAGGCCGCCACGCAGAAACACTTTAGTATGCGAAGCCAGATTTCAATACTTAACTTTAGTGCCTCCGGGAAGAAATTTTTTTACAGAATGTTATTATTAATATTATTAGATTTTCTTCCTTTAATGAATGCACATGGAACAGGAAACATACTGTTAAAGAAAAAATTCGTACGCAGATAGTCAAACAATATTAAAACTTATGAATGTGAAATAAAACCAATCCTGCTTGAAAACAAATCAAAATCGATTTTTTTGTCTTATTTCTCATTTAAAAGTGAAATAAAGCAAATTTTGCCTTATTGGCGTTTGTGTTAATGCACCCCCTCATAATATAATTGCTAAAATGTTTAGTGCTTTGTTTACACAAAGGTGTGCAAATTTTGCTTTATTATTATTACTTCTTAATTATAAAAATAAGAAAACTATTGATGTTCCCTTTTACGGAATGTTTACACCTAATGTAAACATTTCGTAAAAGGGAAAATCATTACCTCTTAATTATAAAAATAAGAAAACTATTAATCAATGTAAAATGCAAAAGTTCTTTAAAACTGAAATGAGAGATAAAGCCATTTTCTAATATTGCTAATGTGAGCTAACGCCATGATGGCTTAATCTCCCATTTAAATGAAAAAAAATCTTTATCTCCCTATTGAATGAGAAATAAAGTCATCATGGCCTTATCTCACATGGTACTAAAGCACCCCTTTGACGATTTATGTTACAAAAGCATAATTTTGAGCAAAATTTAAGAAAGAAGTTTTTATGGGGATCATGTGAAATTATAGACTGACTCTTACTATTTTTAATAAGTTTCGTTCATATGATAAATTTCACAAATTTCATCAAATTGGCTTTAAAATTGCGACATGTACTTTGGGCACAAGGTTACATTGACAAACAACTAGCGAGCCAGGTGGGCCAATATTTTTTAGTGTAACACATATCAATCACATGGAAAAATTCCAGTTTTATTTCCGATAAACTGAAAGTACCTAGTTTCGATCTTTTTTATCGCAAATTTGTGAAGAGCTAAAAATCACAAAGTTTTACCTTTTTATTACACAATATTTTTTTTTAATCCTTTACTTTAATTATAGTTACTTTCAGTTTATCATTTTCATAAAATATCGAGCGACCGCAGAATTGTAAATATGCTGCAAAAAATCACGGTTTCTACAACTGCATTGAAGAAGCCGTGATTAAAAGCATGCAGGAGAAAAGACAGCGCTCAGTTGATGAGTCTCCATCTGCCGCTAATCCTCAAGCGACAAAAAAACACAAAAGCAACCACGAGGATGCAACCCTCAACATCCAAAGCTGCCACTAAACCTATGCCAAAGATTGCGAAAATCAGCCAAGTGGCCAAAAGTCCTTCTCGATATGAGTAACCCCTTTGGTCAATTGGCCACAGAGCGGTGGAAGATAGTTGAATCCAAAAACTTCAACGAAGTCGTCGCAATGATGGAGGCTGAAACTGAACGAACGCTGCCCTCTTTTAATGGGGCAGGATGGTTCAATCAAGTTTAGCTCATAAATTGCAAGGACAAAATGACGCTGGAATAGCTTAAAGGATTTATAAGGATACTCAAGGGTCTGTGTTCGGATGCACAACTTAAGATTGTAGATCGATCGCACATTCCTGCTGTACCGAAGGCAAAGGTGAATTTTCCGCGTATTGTAAAGCCGGAAGTCGCTCTTCGCCTCTTACAAAAACAGAACCCAGACATTCGAACTAAAGAATGGCGTATAGAAAGTTCAAAAAGGCAATAAAACCGAACAGAATTACATACTCCAGATAACAAAAGCGCCAGAAGACCTTTTATATCCGCGTTATGGATAAATGTCTTGGAGAGTAGGAAGTGTGTTTCTCCGTTTAAAGAAGCGACATCCACAAGACTTCAGCTATAATACCATAGACGTGGATGATGTGGAGCAGCCTAACTTGATGGAGCCGACCGCGAGCGGGTGATGTTAGTTGATGAGCACTGTAAGATGGCTTCGGCCAAACTCCCCCTCATGCTAGAGGCAGGTCGCTACGACGTGGCTTTAATCCAGGAATCGTGGATCTCACAGGAAACCAAATATCTGGGTTGAAGTCATGTAATTTTAACACGTATTTCTCAAAAGTGGTAGGTAGAATTTGATCTGCTATACTTGTTAGGAAGAATATTTTCTCATACCTTCTTTATAAGTACAGCACTGACGATCTCACGGTAGTGGCCTGGAAGATGGTAAAGATGACATCATACTCCTTGCATCATCCTATTTGCCACACCACAGAGATACCCCCCAATATAACTCTTTAGACTAGTCGTTGAAACTTGTAGAAGGCAGCAAAACCTGTTGGTGGGTACAGATGCCAACGCTCATCATACAACATTTGTATACAAAATAATATACAAATCGAGAACAGAGGTGAGTTCTTGACTTATAAGGGTCCTAATTGAGAAAATGCTTTTGATTTGACACTTTTTACTGATTATAAAACAGTGATAGAGGATTGGAAGACGCTTAAGCAGCCATTCTTTTACATTTTCTTTTTTTAACTATTATATAACAAACGAAACAGTATTTAGGGCCAGAGACTCCTCACTACTCCATAGGGACCTAGGTCACTCTAGAGCACTTGTTAGTTCTGATGATATAGAGTCTACTATAGACAAATAAGTTACACGCGTAGTTCGATGCTATGAAAAGTCGTGTCCCCTAAGACGAACTAAACGTAAGTTCAAGCCACCTTGGTGGAACACACAGTTGGAATGAGAAGACGAAAACTTCGAAAGATATTCAAACTGGCAAAAATTGCTGACCGGTCTGAATGCTTGGAGGTGTATAAAGTTGCTCTCGTTGAAAGTTGAAACGGTAGGACTTCGGCAATGTTGGTAAGCAATCTGGTAATGCCAAGTACAGTTTGTAGAAAAGGCGGAGAATGGACGAAGAGCATCGAAACGTTAAGGGTTCTTATTGATACACACTTTCCGGGCTGCTCGGACGCTCTTATTCCAACTGGTACAAACTCTTAAACAGTAAATGAGGATAGCGATATTATCTCTCATGAAAAGATGGAATGGGCCATTGACTCGTTCCTACCATATAAGTCGCCTGGTCTTGATGGTACCTTCCCGGCACAACTGCAACGCGGAAGACAACAGAAAGTACTATGTTTAGTTAAAATCCTTAGAGGATGTCTGAGACTGAACTATGTGGCTCAATCTTGGATTATATCTAAGATTGTGTTTTTACCGAAATCAAGTAAATGCAATCATGTTTACGCAAAAGATTTCAGACCTTTTATTCTAACATCATTCCTACTGAAAACTCTAGCGAGAATTTTGGTCTATCATATCAAAGGGAATATGTGGCCGACAATTCTCTCTGGAAATCAACACACATACACTGAGGGTAAATCAACTGAGACGGCACTCCATTCAGTTGTCTTGAGAAAACCCTGAGCTTAAAAGACTTCGCTTTGGGAGTGTTCTTGGACATCGAAAGCGCTTTCAATAATGTGTCCAAAAAAGCGATGTTGGCTAGTACGGGAGCATTGGGAGGATTGGATTGGTAACCTACTACAAGATAACGAAAAGGACGCACCGGGGAACTCCCCAGACAGGAGTTCTCTCAACAATGCTTTGGACGCTTGTCGTTAACTAACTTCTCAATAGGCTTCAAAACGGGGCAGCAAGTGTAACCGCATACGCAGATGACGTGCTGGTAAAGATCTGGGTACTATTAGTTCTGTGATGGAGGCTACACTGGTTATAATCAACCAGTAGGCAAGAGAAGTAGGACTGGGAGACACGGCTACATACAGACTTCATTCTTAGAGAAAACCTATTCTAGGGGGTACTAGCCTAAACTTAAACATTACACAAAGTACCTGGTAATAATATACATATAATAATATGGATAGCAAACTGTCGTGGAAACTACATGTGGAAGAAAGAATGAAAAAAGCAACAAACGCACTCTATGCATGCAAGGGAGTGCTGGGCAAAACTCGGGGTGTAACACATTGGATTTACACAGCAGTGGCGAGACCAATCTTACTCTTCGGAATACTTGGATAAGATATCTTACCGGAATAAGCTAGTGGTCTCTCAAAGACTCGCTGAGCTTAGTATCACAGGAGCTTTGCGTAGCACAACGACTGCGGCACTGGATTTAATCCTGAATCTACAACAAAGAAATCTGCGATCCGCTTAAGAGCGACGGTACAACTTGTGTCTACACGGTATTATTATAAAAGGTACAGTGACTACATTATTCCGAAACTGACTCTTAATAAAAAACCGCGCATTACTTTAGATGAGAACGGCTGGTTCGCGGGGCTCCGATCTGACCATTGAGCTTTCAGTTTTTATACTGATGGTTCCAAAATGGAAGAGGGAGTTGGAGCTGTAGTTTACTGTCAGGAACTTGGTATTCGGGAATCTTATAAGCTATCCAGTTACTGCTGTATATTTCAGCCGGAAATATTTGCGGCCAAAACGGCTGCTGACTTGGCTCGTGCTTCTAATACTTGGAACTCATAAGTAAACATCTTTATAGATAGTCAGGCGGCGATATCCGCTGAATATATATACTCTTCGATCGTCTAGGAGTGTAGGGTTATGTGGGGATCCTATGATCCGGAATCGCCTAACATTATTCTATCACTACCGAGAGGGGACTGACGTCTGGTAGGCTTTATAACTGGTCACTGTTGGACGACAGTATATGCCAAAAGGGCAGGGCAACTGGCTAGTGACAATTGTAGATTCTGTGGGGTACCAGGGGAAAAAGAGACGGTGGTGCACATACTCTGCCACTGTCCTTAGAAATAATTACTTCCAAGATTTAGGGTAAATTGCACTTCGATTTTCATAACTAAACAACCGCTTACATTCTCTTTATTCGCACTTTAGTTGAAAAATATGTCTAAAGAAGGAATTGTGTTTGTTTGTATCTTGTAGGCCCATTTAACGCTGGACCGATTTTTATAAATCTCAACAGTATATTACCGATGGTCTGGAAAGAACAAAAGACTATATTTTTATTAACATTGAAGAAATTAAGGTCCTATTAGCTTGACAAAAATAACATGTATAAAGGAATATATAGTTTTTCGAAATTTTTGGAGGACGTGCGCCTCCTATACAAAGTTAACACTTATTTTCGTCAATTTTAAAAACTTCATGAGCTAGAGCTTTCAACCTTTTTATATAAAGATCTGCTGCAAGTAAAACTTTGTAAGTCTTGCTGTGTTATTATGGTATCAAAATGCAAAATTTAACTAAATAATGCGGTAGATTAAATAACAAATAACAACTGCAAAACATTCTTAGCATTGTGGTATGATCACTGGATCATAACCATTTTTAAAAAATATATATAATATATCTAATTCAAATCTAATGTGAAAAGTATTTCAGTTAGACCTATGAAGAATTAAAAGTTTATACCTTTTATGGTTAAGTTGATAGTATGTTAAATTTTACGATTTTTTTAATTTGATGAAAAAAGTATTGGTATTAGTTGCAAAAATTTTTAAAAGTCAAAAAAGCGGAGCGGGTAATTCTTGTTCCAAATCAAAAAATTGGTTATTTTTGTGTTGAAAAAAAGTAACCAAAATGGAAAAAAAGTACACAAGTACACATTGGAAAAAAAGTAACCAATTTTGGTTAAAAGTAACCAAAACGGCAACGCTGGTAGCAATATAAAAGTGTATATCGCGGCAAAAATTGCGCAATCGCCCATTGTTAAGTAGCTGGAATAGGAATAGCAAGAGCTCTTATGGGGAATGGCCACAGGCCGATCTTTCCAACAACTGGGAAAAATTAGCCCCGTATATCGGATTGTCCCTTCCCGCGACTTTGGGTGTAGTTTGGATCCCGAAAAGTATATCTTCGTCAAAAAGAGCAGCCTTTCGCTTAACTCTATTATGGCTTCATGCTTACAAAAAAACCACTTTCACAATAGCAGGAGAATAATCTGATAAAGAGCCACCTTCTATCAGAAAACTAAAGCTTGCACAAAGACATTCTTTCCGAAAGACAGAAAGCATTTCCCGCAGGAAGCATTCTTACGGACGCCTCAACCAATAGTCATTTCGGTGACGTTTCACAGGGGGCTACTGGCTCCCGTGCTACCAGATAGGAAAAATCTCTGGTCTGCTTCGTGTTCAAGAAATCACAAATCTGGAGACTAATCATTCTGAATCTTTACCGGATTCCAGGCTGACTTCACCTGATTAGCCCGGGTGGGTGTAAAACCAAAAGCTGAAGTATCCTTGAGATATTCTCTGTTCCACCGGGTGGGGGGGAGGGGGTGCATATGTAATATGATGAATTTAGTAATATTTAATATTTGCTTATTTCGATTTCCCGATAGAAGATTTTTAAAACAGGTCATTTTTAACCGAATAATATTTTTTTTTGTTGGTGAGAGGTACAAAATTCCCCAATGGTCCGATACCGAAGAAATAATTATATTTTTTTAAAAGTTCCTCTTCTATCCCTGCGGGAAATTTGTGTCAATTGAAATTCGTGTCAATTGATTTTAAGGCACTTATCCCGTGACCAGTGAACAAAGCTTTATAATAAAAAGGAACAAATTGTGAAAGATGAAAACGGACCCTATCACTTAACTTGTGATAATGTGTTTAAAGAGTAGTGACTTCAGAAGGATATTGACAAATAACGGTCATGTAACGGGATTTTGTGTGGGTATTGGCTGATTCTACCTTGTTTTATGATAGACATTTTAACTAGGTTCACTAGGGACAGTATATACGACAGGCATTATTTTAACCCAAAATTTAATGTGTTCATTTCGGTAGATTCTGTGACCTGTTTCAAAGTTTTAAGGAAGTTGTCAAGTGACAAGTCCCCTTCATATAAAATATTAGAACTAAAACCGGCCCCAAAAGCTTTAGAACTGTCACGTGACAAGTTTGGTGTTATTTCCCTTTCCCCTGGAGATATTGTTCAAAATTACATACTATTTTGTGGTATGGGTGTCATATAGTCGAGTTGGCGCGAATTTTCTTTTTTACCTGTTCCTAATCTGATTATTGATGGTCGTAAGGTTCCACTTTTAAAATTTGTCCATTTAATCTTGTATGCTTTTTTGGACCAATTTTATTTATGGGTTTCCTCTTTGTTTAACCTTAAACTTCAAAGATTTTAATATTTTAATTATCGCTATTGTAAAAATATCGTCGCTTATCTATCTAAAAATGTGATAACAATCTGAGAGCTTTTGCATAATTTGTATTGAAGTTTGTGTATTAAATATGTATGTCTTTATTTTCATTGGTATTTAAAATTTTTTTTTATGGAATTTATGGAATGTTTTTGTTAGATTTCATTAATAAATGTTTTATTTGTTATTTTAGCAATAAAAATGTTTGCCACTAATTTGATAAGTTTATTGTGTTAAATATTTCTCGTAATTTTATGCGCTTTATACATATTTTATAACTTAACAAATACAAATTTTTTTTTCTTTATTTAGTTCTGACTTTAATTAGTATATAATGAAAAAATACAGCAGTAAGGAAGTATAGTCCGTCAGGCTCGACCATAGATAACCCTACACCACAGTAGTTATTATTTCGAAAAAGGTTTCTACGGGGACTGTGTAAAATTATGCACATATTTTTACCATTAATGAGAAGTAAAGTTCATCGAATTATGTCCAAAATTGCGACCTGTACTTTGTGCTCGAGGTTTTCGTTGACAGACATCCGTCTGCCAGTCGGATGGACGGGCATCGCTAGATCGATTTCGCCAGTGATTCGGAGTCAATCGGTGTACTAATAGAGTCCAGAGCCAATATTTTTATGTATTACACATATCATCGCATTCATATAATAACAACCTCACCAATAGTGGTACAGGGTATAAGAATTTATTTTTAATGTTCTCTTAGATCAATAAACTTTTAAAAGGTTAAATAAACTGGAAGCTTTTCATTTTGTGGAAACAAAAAAAAAATTTATTATCTAAAACCCAATTAGGTGCACATTAGACGTACCTCAAAAAAAAAAACAAATAATTTCCCGTACACCATCGAAAATAAAATATTTTTGCAAGGAGGTTTCAAAAATCAATTTTTTTTTTGCCTCATGCAAGGGTCGTCTTTTTACATTTTTCGTTGCATCTAAGGCATTTACAGTCCGATCTTAAATTATTATAATAATTAGTATTGCGGTTATTTTGTCGAACTATCAATGGCTTTAATCCAAATTTTAATATTTTTAATCAGGCTTAAGTTCATCAAATTTAATTTTTTCATTTTTTTTTTCTCATTATTTTTTATTGAATCTTCATATATTAAATATGAACTAACAATAATTAATCAAATCTTAACCTAATACGTTATTTTATGTCCTGCTAGTGCCAAACAAAAATTTTCTTCATCACGGGTTCTGTTCACTTATATAGGTGTTTATCGCTCATCTAATTGGGTAAGTGCTGCAGTGTCTCTTCTTCTTAAGCGAGTGTGGCCGCCATGGTTTAAAATATTTCGAGCTAGTGGATTTGGGTGTTGTTCAAGCCTTTTTAAATATTTTACTGTATATTTTGTAATCATAGCTTTTACTAATGGAACATTGAGATCCTTGTGAATATTTGAGTTTTTAACATACCAAGGGGCAGCTGTGATTATTCGAAGAAGTTTATTTTGGCGCCTTTGAATTTTTTCGATATTAGAGGCCGAGGCAGTGCCCCATAGTTGAATACCGTAGCACCAGATTGGCTTTAAGATGGAGTTGTAAAGTAAAAGTTTGCAGTCGAGACTAAGGACAGAGTTTCTTCCAATAAGGCAATGAATTTGAATGGCTTTTAGTTTTATTTGAGTTAATTTTGCCTCTATATGGCTTTTCCACGTTAAACGGCGATCTAGATGAATACCGAGGTATTTTACATGCGAATTTTGAGGCACTAAATGATTATTGATTTGAATAGGGGGGCATGTTTCCCCACGCAAGGTAAATGTTACATGTACGCATTTTTGCTCATTGACCTTTATCCTCCATTGCTTTAGCCACAGTTCGAGTTGAAATATATGATCCTGTAGGTATCGAGATGCTTCTTGACTGTTTTCGTGCACGCTTAGAAAAGCTGCATCATCAGCAAATGTTGAAGTTTGGGTGTAGTTGTTTGTTGGCATATCCGAGGTATATATCAAGTACAAAAGTGGGCCCACGATGCTTCCCTGAGGGACTCCAGCTTCAATTGGCTGAGGAGAGCTTAAATAATCACCTTCTTTAATAATGAACTTTCTAACAGCTTGTGTGTGTTTACTGGTAAGTTTAGCTTCAATTTATGTAATAAGCCTTCATGCCAGACTGTGTCAAAAGCTTGAGAAACATCGATGAAGAGAGCGGAACAATATTTTCTTTTTTCAAAGGCTTTTCTTATTGCGTTTACTATACGATGGGTTTTGCTCAATTGTGCTGTGTTCTCTTCTAAAGCCGAATTGGTGGTTAGGAATACATCTGTTTTCATTTAGAATTGGGGTTAATTTTGACGCTAACAGCTTCTCAAATAGCTTTGATATATTTGAAAGTAAGCTTATAGGCCTATATGACTCAACTTTTGTGTGATCCTTTCCTGGTTTAGGTATCATGATGACTAAGGAAACCTTCCACTTTTAAGGATAGTATTCCAGGCGTAAAATAGCATTAAAAATTAAAAGAATAATTCTCCTTGCTATGCTGGGTAGCTCCAAAAGCATTTTGTTGCTGATCTTATCAAAACCAGGAGCCTTCTTGGGGTTTAAATCACAAATAGCCTTTTCGATTTCTCTTATCTCAAATCTTAGGGGAACAGCTGCTCTAGCAGCAACAGGTGGTAACTCGACCGCCATATCGTGAGATATGTTTGGGGTAAATACGTGTTTTAAATGATTAACAAACAGATTTCCTTTTTCAACATCATTTCTTGCCCAACTTCCATTCAAGTTTCTTAATGGCGGATTAGCGACAACTGGCCTTTTGAGATTTCTAGCTGCACGCTATAATGAGTAGTCTGATTGTGGAGTTGCATCAAGTTCCTTAAGATATTTTTCCAGAGAAGCCGTTTTCTGAGTCTGCAGTAACTTTCTCAGCCTTTTTGTACAGTCTTTTAGTAAGTTCTTAAGTTGAGGGGATCTGTGCAATTGCCACTCTCTACGAGCTCTCCTTTTTTCAGACAAGAGACGCTCGACATCTGAGGAATATATTTTATTATTTTTGGTTTTATTGGGGGCAATACTGGAATGTTGAACAGCTAGTTTTAGAAAACTGTCAAAATTGACAATAGAGCGATCTATATACTCCGGTGTGCTAAGCGGAATATTTTCTGTGCAATGGGTACTGAGATATTTTTTATATTTTAACCAATTTATATGTGTAGCTGACGTCGCTATGTAACCAGAGGGAAATTCAATTCTATTGGTGATTTTATAGTAACAATTGTAGGTGTGTGATCAGAGGATAATTCTATGGAAGCTTCAACGTAAATCGTTTCTGTGGGGATGTTTTTAACCACGCCAAAATCGATGACATCTGGAATTTTTTGCGGATCAGCAGGCCAATATGTTGGTTGGCCGCTCGCGACAACATTAAAATTCATTTTAGAGATTGTATTAAACAAAACACGACCCTTTGGTGTTATAAGTCGTGACCCCCAGAAGGTATGTTTTGCGTTGTAATCGCCAGCAGCCAGGAAACAGGGCCCCAGTGACTTATAATATTTGTAATATTGGCTTTCTGATATTGCAAATCTAGGTGGTGAATATAGAGATGAAATTTCTATGCTTCGATTTAGCTCTTCGACACAAATGTTCGTAGCTTGGAGATAATCTTCACGATGATCACACATTGGGTAGTGTTTAATTCGGTTTTTTATTAATATAGCAGAACCTCCACAAGCTCTATCTCGAGGGTCCTTGGTATCATATAGAGTATAACCATTGATTTTGAACGTATTTCTTGAGGTCAAATGAGTTTCAGAAACCATCATGACATCAATTTGTTTATTTTTAAGAAAGTATTCTAATTCATTTTTATGTTGGCGGATGCCGTTTGCGTTCCAAAAACAAATTTTTAAACAGTTCATGGTTTGTTAAGAATAGCTTGCAATAACATCGATTTTTACAACATGAAAATTAATTAAAATTGTTATTGATAAGTTTTCTTTCCTGACTGACCTGAGATTCGAACCCAGGCGGCAGGTTACCCTGACATGTTTCGATCATAACCACTTGATCTACTCAGAGGGATTTGCCGTCTTACACTCGCAGCCATCGATGACTGCTGACGTCAATAGTCAAACACCAATCCTTAAACCAAAAAAATGTCAGGGTAACCAGCCGCCTGGGTTCGAATCTCAGGTCAGTCAGGAAAGAAAAATTATCAATAACAATTTTAATTAATTTTCATGTTGTAAAATTCCTTTTTTCATAAAAATAATTTAATGAAAAAAAAAATAAATTTGATGAACTTAAGCCTGATTAAAAATATTAAAATTAAAGTATTATATGTCAATGTTTTTGTCTTTAGAAGACCAATGTTTTGTTCCTACGTATCAAGTATCTCTATTAGAAACATTTTAAAATTTAATTTCTTTCATTTTTGTCCGCCCATGTAAAGCTTGTAATTGAAGTACTGGTCGCAAATTCGATTTGAATTTATTAAAATTTGACAAACACACTTCTTTGATCCAAGTACTAAGCCCCTCGAAGCAGGCGCAAAATATATGAACTACTTACATTAATTTTTCTTTAAAATGTTGTAGTATTTATAACGTCCAAAATGATGCAAGAATGATGCTTTCATATAAGCTCCATTCTAAAAATTAGTTGTACAGTAAAAAATTCGATTTATTATGTATGACAGAATATACCAAACAATGTTCAATAGCAATAGTTCCAAACAGTTGCTAAGAGTCATAATCACTGCCATAAATCTAGAGATATTTGTAAGAGATTAAATTCGAGCCGAATTAGTTTTGTTAATCACGCTGTAAAATTTCGTGAAGATCCGTACATAATTTACTATAACCCCATAGCAAGCCCACTCTGGTAAATTAATTAAATACGCCTAAAACTGTAGCAGATATAGATATTGCGATACAATTTCTTCCAACTTAGCTTCATTTGGCCATGATATACGGTCCATAATTTACCTAAAGCTACAGTCACACTTGTCAAATATTTGACGAGAAAAACGTGACCAACAGGCAAACTAAAATATAATTCTCTTTAATTTCAATATTTATTTTGATAATAATACCACATCTTACATAAAACGGTCTTTTGCTATGTCTAGAAGTATAGTTAGTTTTTATTTGTGATGTTAAAACAATGTTAAATCTCAGTAAATATTAACAAAAGTAGTGGTTATGATTATTTGGTCAAATGTTTAATAAGTGTGACCGTAGCTTTAGATCTTATTTTTAGCAGCCTTTTGAAATTCACTGTAAACGGTAAAACGAATTTCACTACTGTGTTGAAATTTATTCAAATTTATGTTTTTGTGATGATTGGTTCATAGCTTATCATGGCTCCAATATAAATACCCTCGTGGTAATCATTTAAGTTCGGCTTAAACTGTTACGAATCATTATATTTTACTAAAGATTGGCGGTCAATAATTTAATATAGGTTTAAGCCGCAACCAATTTTAATGCTGATGTCTGTTTTATAAAGATAAATTAATAATAAATAAATATCATATAGATATCACTCCTGAAATATTCGAACTATCGGTGGAGGGTATCAAAGATTCGGCACAGCCGAATATAGAACTCTAACTTGTTTTAATAAAAAATCAAAACCGCATATCTCAAATTTTTTAAAAATGGCAGCCACACGAAATGTTGCCCATTTAGCCATATTCCGGCTAGATCTGGCTGTTTTTTTTCATCTTGCGATAAAAAAAATAGCTAGATTTCAGCTAGCCGGAAGATCTAGCCATTTTTTTTCTTCACAGCCATCTTTTATTTTTATTTTTATTTTTGTAATATTTTTATGACAAATTTATTGCCGCCCAGAGCTTATTATTTCTCATGTAGATGGAAGTGGGCTTCCGCAAAACTTGCCCAAACCTACTTATGCAATCATGCGAAATTTCAATTCGAAAGTCCGAATCAAGTGTCGATGATAAGCAGGAAGGTATAGAAAATTTATTGACTCTTCCGATAATCGTCTATAGAATCTCAAAAAAGAAATGTAGTGAAAAAAAAGATAAACCCCTTTTAAGATTTCTCGTATGCATCAGTTTGACTCAGCCTCAAGTTCCACCAAAAAACAGTAATACCACTTGTATTGTCTTGAAAACATAAAAAAGTGAATGGATTCAGTTGGTGGTGCAGTTCGAAGATGAGTTGAAGCAAATGCTATAAAACAGAAGATTGTAATAGTAAAGCAGATAAAGTGGACAAGGGCACCCAAAACAAACCGATAAATGAAATGGGAGTTTTTCTTGGTATTTAAATTGTTACAGATAATGCTTCAACCCTTCAAAGAGAAATTATTGTTTAAGTAAAAGCGATATTAAAAATTAAATTGTTTCGGATTCTATTCATACATATTAATTTGTTTATGTAAAACAATATGCTAATAAAATCTAGAAACTTTTGCAACCTCATCCATTTTCGAAATAATGGTATATCACGAAAACAAGAGCTAACATTAAAAAACGGTAGGCACCATTGGATTCAGCGTACCCGAATTATGCTAAAACGCCATGTGCCCGGCTTGTCTAATTTTGCAACTAGCGCAGTGTAATTTTAAGAATCTGGCAATTTCTAGAGATTTTTGGTTTCAATTTTAGCCTTATTTTGGAAACTGTCGAGTTTGCAACCTTGGCCACGTGGCCGCACGAACAGAAATGGTTAGATCGCTTCAAAAAGTAATGCGGAGTCGACCAGTATGGTAGTAATTTTGAATTACTGTTAAGATTTTTATTTCTTTATATACAAATATATGTATTTTCCAATTTTTCCATAAAACGACATCTTTGATATTATGGCCAGTCTACCGGAAACTTCCGGTGGAGCAAATAAAAAAATTATTTTTAGCAATTCGGGTGGTCTAATATATGCGTGCTTTTTTCATGTTGAACATTGGGCGATTATGAATTCTCTCCATCGTTAGCAAGATTTCTCACTTGTCCTTGTCACTGGAGGTCTTCCTGGTCTTCGGGGACCTTTGGGAAACCATTGGAGTGTAGCTTTTGCAGTATCCATTTACGTTTCTCAATTTTGTCCACTAGTCTATTGTTTGTGAGGACGAGTAGCTCGTTTGACAATATGGTGTTGGCCAGAGATCAGCAATGAGTAGTGAAAAAGTGAGTAGAGCTAAATCATGACTCATAAATTCTTATACTTATACGCACTCATACTTATTCCAATGTTATTCAAGCTCATATTCACTCAGAAGTTTTATTTAACTCATCGTGCTCATACTTAGCAACATTTGTAGTGGTTGATTTAGAATCTACTTAACTCAATCATAGTGTATCTCGTGAGAGACGGTTGTGTTTTGCTCTGTTCTGATTTAAATAACAAAAAGTTAAATTTACAAAATAAAAAGTTTAATTTAAGCTACATAATTCTAAAAAAATTTTTTTTTTAAATAACAAAAAGTTAAATTTACAAAATAAAAAGTTTAATTTAAACTACATAATTCTAAAAATTTTTGTTCGTAATAAAAAACAAACAACAAGAAGAATTTAAACCAAATATATAAATTCCAAAAATAAAAACAAACTCTTTTTTTTGTACAATAATACAAATAAATCAACAAACAATTTCTTTACAACAACAACCACAACCTTCACTTAATATTATATATATTTATTATGATGAATACGCGCCAAACGTCAAAGAGAACAGCGAGTGATGCTGACTTGGGTAATTTAAGTCCTATAATATGTGAGTCTGATTCGGCATCTCGTCTCTGGAAATGGTTAGACAAAAAATTATCCAACCAAAACGAGAGTATAAATATGAAAATCTCTCAATTCAGCTCTCTTTTAAGAGAAGGTGAAGATCGTATCAAGGAAAAAATAATATCATCCGTTAAGGAAGCTGAAAATCGTCTCTTAAATGAGATCGATAAGAGATTTTGTGAACTAAGAGAAGAATTAAGTGATGTTACTGAGCGTGTCGCCAAACTCGAAACAGTGACGGGTGAAATAATAGAACTTAAGAATGAAATAAAAAAGTTAAAAATACAATCACAGAAGCATTCTAATTCCATCCTTGCTTGTGACTTACGTATAAACTGTGTTCCCTATAATGTTGATGAAGACTTGCATGGTATTTTCGACACAATATGTAAAACCATCAAAATTCCAACACCTCCATTACAATCAATAAACCGGGTACAAAATAGAAATAATAAAAATAATGTTAACTCTCCCGACGGTGTAATCATTGCCAAACTGTTGACACCGTTTGATAAAAATTTTGTGCTTAAGTCGCTTAACGAATTTAAAAAAGAAAACAAGAACTTAAAGTTAAGTATCCTTGGTTTTGAATCAGATGAAGCAAATAAAAAAAACAATTATTTTTACGTGCATGAAAACTTAACTAACGGAAACTTTAAAATACTTCGTCAGGCAGTCTCTTTAAAAAAGCAAAATCGTCTACACTCTGCCTATTCCTTTCGAGGACTTGTCTACGTTAAACGATCCATTACCGATAAGCCGACTTATATCGAAAGCTTGGATGCTCTGGACAGTTTTTTTCGTACTAGTGATTATTTCAATTCGTTTACACATCATGGTAATGTGCCGGATGGCAATGTTGCTATCTAGCTTTTTTCATCAACACTACGTTGATGTCACTAATTTAAGCATATTTATTTTATTTTTTAAACTTTATATAGCTTTATTTTTTTCTTTTTTATTAACTATCTTTTTTTTAAAAATTTTTTTATCTTCCAAACTTTTAATTAATAAATCAGATTGCGTTGCTGTTAGGGTTGGTTTTTATTTAAAAACTTATATAAATTTTTATTTCGATGAACAATTTTGTTAGCACAAGACAAAATTCCAAAGATGCGACGTTTAATATGGTTAAAATCTTAGCAAGACAAAAGCAAGGTGTACAAATCTGCCATATAAATGCACAAAGTTTATTGTGTAAAATTGATGAATTTCGATTCATTTTCGAAAATTCAAATGTTGACGTTGTGTGTGTTTCTGAGACCTGGCTCACTGAATCAATTCCAGATAGTTTGATAAGCCTTCATGGCTATAAAGTATTTAGATATGATAGGACCAGATGTGGTGGAGGTGGAGTTGCAATATTTGTAAAAAATGGTATCACATGCAAATTTTGTTTTAAGGCAAAACAAACCGACATGATTGAATATATTTTTACTGAAATCTCATCATTTGGGAGAAAATTACTAGTTGGATGTGTTTATAGACCCAAATTTAACATACTTTTTGACAGTTTTATCGAAACTTTAGAAATTCTGACCATGCCGTACAATGATGTAGTGATATTAGGTGACTTTAATTCAAATCTTCTCAGAGAATCGACCCTTAGGGATAGTATGGAATCATTAGGACTTTCACCTACCAATCTTTCAATACCGACACATTTTACAACTTTCAATAGTACATTGATTGATATTATATTTGTGGGTGACCCATCTAAAGTCGCTTTATATGATCAAATCTCTGCTTCTTGTTTTTCAAAACATGATTTGATGTTTTTAGTATATGATTTCTCGTTACAACAGGAGGATCAGGTTTATAGTTACCGGGATTTTAAAAACGTAAACTACGACTTGCTATATGAAAGTTTCTATTCTTTTGATTGGAATAACATTTACTTTATGAGTTCTGTTGATGATCAGCTAACATTTTTGGAGAACAATATTCTATCCCTATATGATGAAACTGTGCCAATAATAAGGAAAAAAATTACAAGTAAGAACAAACCGTGGTTCACCAAAAACATTGAGCAGTCCATACAACGTAGGGATCTAGCCTACTCTAGATGGAAACGTTTTAGAACAGCTGGACTAAAAGATGAATTCCGCTTTGCCAGAAGGAATGTTAATAATCAAATAAGATTGGCTAAATCCAACTATTATTCTAAACGTTTTAGTTCTGCCATTGACTCTAGAAACACATGGAAGACCATTCGAGACATTGGTATCGGGAAAGCTGTTAAAACTAATAGCTGTACCATTGATGCTGATGAACTCAATAATGTCTTCACCAATATACCATCGGTTTCTACAAATAATGTGACACCAAACATTACTTCTTTTAACAATAACTCGTGTTCTCGAGTAAATTCGTTCCAGTTTTCTTGTGTTAGCCAGGTTGAGGTTTTGTCTTGCTTTTCACTGGTTAAATCCAATGCTGTGGGTTCCGACAATATACATCCTTATTTTATTAAAATTCTGTTACCGTTACTACTGCCATTCATAACTCACCTTTTTAATTCAATTATAACTTCCAGTTCCTTTCCTACTAAATGGAAGCACGCAAAGGTTATACCACTACCAAAGTCTAACACGGAATATCGTCCAATAGCAATTCTAAGTTTTCTTTCAAAAATTTTGGAAAAGATTTTGCACTTGCAAATGAGTGCCTACATACATGCACATCGTTTAATGTCCGATAAACAATCGGGGTTTCGTCCCAACCACAGCTGTATAACTGCACTGGTTGACGTGTCTGAAAATATAAGACGCGAACTTGATAATGGTAAAACTAATTTCTTGATACTTCTCGACCATTCCAAGGCATTTGACACTGTAAACCATGATACCTTATGCATGAAATTGAGACATTTTTTCAACTTTTCATCCTCATCAACTAAATTAATATCGTCATATCTTTCTGATAGAAGTCAATCCGTACACGTTAATAACACTATTTCAAATCCAATAACACTCACAAAAGGTGTGCCACAGGGATCGATTCTAGGACCCCTCCTTTTTTCAGTTTATGCTAATGACTTACCACAGCAACTTACTTATTGTAAAATACATATGTATGCGGATGATGTTCAGTTGTACTTAAGTAGTCCTGCAAACTCTATTAGGGAAAATGTCGATAAACTTAATTACGATCTGAACAAAATACATTGCTGGGCAGTTGCAAACGGACTTTGTCTTAATCCACAAAAGTCGAAATGCTTAATAATTCATAAAAAATCCATTACACCACTTATCGAATATGACATTTTAATAAATGATCAAAAAATCGACATGGTGCAAAAAGTTAAGAACTTAGGGATAGTGTTCAACAACAACTTAACCTGGTCAAGCCACATAAATACCCTCGTAGTTCGGACGTATGTCAAACTTCGAACGCTGTGGTCCACACAACACTTCACGCCACTAAGAATAAGGCAGCTTCTTGCAAAGGCTTATCTGATTCCTAGTCTTACTTACGGTTGTGAACTTTTCGCTAAATGTGATTCCATCAGTAGTAAAAAACTAGAAGTCTTGTACAACAACATTATAAGATATGTTTACGGATTAAGGAAGAGTGATGGAGTCTCTGCATTTTCAAAAAACCTTTATGGAGTATCTTTCGAAAACCTTCTTAAAATTAGAATCCTTATTTTTCTGCACAAAGTTGTATATACAAAAAAACCACAATACATTTATAATTTTATACAATTTGCTAGATCCACCAGGGGTAAGAACATGATTATACCTAGATTTAAATGTCTTGTGTCGGAATGGCAATTTTTTATAAACGCCGTTCGTCTTTGGAATGGTGTGCCAAACTACCAACAAACAAATAGCAACGCAACTCTTTTTAGGAAATTTTTATTTAAAACTTTCGCTTAGCTTAAACTAAAAATGTTCGTGATAAATTTATTAAATGCTTTTTATATCTGTATTTTTAGTTTAATTTTTTTTTTTATATATTGTATTAAATTTTTTTATTTTTAATATAACTTGTAATATTACTTATATTATATTTATTCTTTTTTATTTTAATGTTAAATGTTAACTATTTAAATCTTTTATATGGTAATCCTTATAAACCAATATAATCCTGTACTTTAATTATAAGACTTGTTCTTGTTGTGCAGGAAATCGATAAATAAATAAATAAATAAAATAAATAAATGTGTATAGGCGAAGCAAAATGCGAGGCTGCCAGATTTGTCCCCGAAATAGCAAAGTGACGATTTGGCAATTACAGTTTACTAAAGTTACATGTATGAAGTGGACGATTTTTCATCAAATTTATCTGGCAGCGCTGATTATGAATTTGTGTGTTTGATCTGTTGTGTTAAAACGGTAAATGGATGAGATAAATGAGTTGAATCATTGTGAGTATTGTAAGTATTTTCCTGAAATTATAAAACAAACTGAGGTCAGTTATGAGTATGCGTATAATGTTGACGTCGCACTCATATTAATTTCTCTTGTGAGTATGAGTGAATCAGAGTAGTATCCCTGCAAATAAAAGGACTAGTCCAAACACGCGTGTAAAATGTAGACCACAAGGGACTAGGACTAGTCCAAAAGTAACCCTAACGTTTTATATTGACCTGTTTAATGCCGCTTGCCGTGGAACCATACAATAGCATCGATTTTATGCTGCTGTCAAATAAACGGAGGCTTATTTTGCGACTGATATTGTTTGACTGCCATATGTTGTGCATTGCCTGAAAAGCTACCCTTGTTTGTCCCTGTTTGTCCCAATTCGCATTAGTTATGTCTTTTTACTGTTTATTTTATGACCAATGCCTGCGGGATCTTCTGGTAGTGTGTTCAATTTAGTTTGAATGTCCTCGAAACGGTGAAACATAAGGCAGATGTCGTCTGCGTAGTCAATAACATTCAAGGGGCTAGTCAGGTTCCATTGTGTACCACCTGGGGCTTTACTATTTTCTTTTTTGCATAACAAAGTTTTCTGCATTAGGAACAAAGTTGGTGAAAGAATGCAGACTTTTTTACTTTGAAGGTTGTTGAGAAGGGCAAACTTTGTATTCCATTAAAGCGGACACGACAAGTTGAATCCCTATAGAGTTAAAAAATAGGAAGCAAAGTATTTTCAGTAATACTTCGTTTGCGAAAACAAGCCTGTTCGCAAGGCAGCTTCGTCTGCACTGCTAGGGGTGTTCTGTGGAAAGGTAAGGTAGACATAACTTTTGCAATGGAATTAATTAAAGATTTCCCTGTCGAAACGTGCGGGGTTCCTAACAGTGGCTGCTGATCTCCGGTACTCCAGCTTTGCAGCAGTCTTTTCGTCGGTAGTACACGCGGTTTCCATACTTGTTTTAGATGGTTTACGATTTTGTATTTTGGCCCACGTTCTTTCAGGTATCCATTGTTTCCTCCGATTTGCAACACTTTTAAGTATAGTTTGCGCGCTTTGGTTGCATGCATCTGTCACGTTTTGCCATGTGATTTCATCGCGAATTTCGTTATATAAACGTGTTGTGTGGCTCAACCGTCATTTGGTTCTGGAATTGTGCGGTGTTGTATTAACGTGGTTTTTTCTTATTATTTGTTGCGGCAGGTCGAAGTCGGAAGGTTCCAACCAACACTTGATGGTCGCTGCCTATATCCGAACCATGGCGAGTTTTAACGTCCATTAAAGATCCTGCTTACAACAATGTTGTCAATTTGGTTCCTCGTCCTTCCAACGGGGACCTGCCACGTGCATTTGTGTATGTAATAATAGATGATTCACCACCGACGTACAAACAGTGAAGTGTACAGAAATCTACGAGTCGGTCACCGTTGTCGTTTCTCGTCCTACATAGGCCATTTGATCCCATTACGGCATCAAGGACAATATTATTGGTATGTATCAACTTTCGTATTGAAGTCGCCGATGGAAGCTTTGATGTATCCGCCTGGAAGTGAACTGATGAGTTGGGAGCAGACTTCGTCCGTCGAAGAATACTGTGGGTAACACATAACACATGGTCTTAAATATCATATGTCATGGCAAAATTGTGTACTGATAGGATTAGAGCCGACCATAGGTCCAATATAAGCCCCCGTCCGCTCTAATACAAAAACTCTTATATTAATCTTAACCTCAGAACATTATTTTTTTTCATGATTGGCCATGGGTCTTAAATAGAGTACACCCTTGAAAATTTTAAATTATATATTTCTTTCTAACTTGCTAACTTTATAGTTTATAAACATCGCTAATTATTCAGAAATGGGCTTATATTTTTTTACCCAAACAATTCACGAAATAACAGCAAATTAAGAGTTTTTTTTTTAATTTTTAAAATAAAATTTATTTTATTCGCTTCTAATTTATTATTTTACAACAAGACAAAAACTTAACAAAAATATCAGCCCACAATTATTATTAACGTTCCTCAGTGAAACAGTTTAATTTTTAAAAACGACGGAAGACCGAAGAAGGCAAGTAAGCGTTACCGGGACCACGAGCAGCTGGAGAACGTGCAGGAGCTTGAGAGGCAAAGTTAAGAACCGGTGCAACACCACCATTGTGAGATTGGGAAGGGCCACCTAAAGAGTCGTATTGTCCTTGGATAGCTCTTTGAGCGTTGGCGGCATCTGCAGGTGTGCGATATTTAACAAAGTGTACTTCAGGTTTGTTGTTGTTGTTCTTATTGATGGCATTAAGTTTGTTGGCCAAATCTCCAATATCGGCCTGTTTGTTAAGGACGTAGATAGCAGTTCTTTGATCGGCAGCTTGTTTGGCCAAAGCGAGGGCAGCGTCTTCGAGTCCCTTGTTTTCCGGGCCCTTGATGAAGATAACACGGAGACCTTGTTTCACACTACTTGCAATCTTTTGGGCGGCATTTGCGTCATCAAATTCACCTTCGGGAGCAGAGAATGTGTAGAATTCTTTTTCCAATTCAGCGGGAGCATTAGATGAGACACCATCGTTATCGCCACCAATACTGCCCAAGCCTCTACCAAGGTTTCCACCGCCACCGATGTTGCCACCACCAAGACCGCCACCAAGATTACCGCTTCCGATGCTACCGTCACCACCTAAAGCACCTCCAATACCACCTAAACCTCCACCGATGCTGCCAGATCCAGGACTGAAAGTTAACCCGCTCTCAGAATGACCAACGGGTTGGTAGTTGTAGCCCAATTTGTCGGCACAAGTCACAGCTATCAAACATAAAACGACAAAAGAACGCATTTCGGTAAAACTTAGAATTTTGTGTTTTGCTGATAACACTTAAAGATTTGAAATAGGAATGTTGATATTTGAAGCTGACGGCGCTTTCTTATATATGTCAAATAAGAATAGATTCATAAACGCTGAACTCTTCGTCATCAGTACAAAATGAAATCATAATGACGATGTTGTTAGTGCGTCGCCGACCAAAATTTTGTTAGTAACTCTTATTGAATGGTTTAAATAAATCGTTAATTAGTTGGATCAGTAGAGCGAAGGTGGTGCTTTGATGCGGTGGCGGTGTTGCTTCAATTACTACAACAAGACGTTGTTTACGTTAAATGGTAATTTACATTTAAAAACAAAAACAAATATATGAAAAAAATATGGCACGCGATCATTGTCTATCAAAAATAATGAAATTATTGAAATAAATTGTGATGAACTTGTGAAGTTGTTGAAATGTTATTATGCAAATTAAACATTTAGTCTCCACATACTTAACTAATGGTGCTTTATAATGAACTATATATTGACTGAGATTGACTGTATTAATAAGTGTAAATGTATTTGCGTATTGGGGCTCTAAATTGTTCGTATGTCGGAAGCCATGTTCTTTTGTTTAATCGTTTTGTTATGTTAATTTTCTAAATTTGTTATATTTAAAAAATAAAAGTTTATCACTTGATTTTAAAACTTTTGGTCAGAATAATACATTTTCTAAATTGCAAAACAAAAAATTTTTCACAAAAAAGAAATATTATGAATAAAAAGTATTGTTTAATTCTAACGATGTGGTATCGGAAAATACAATGGTTTTTTTCTTTATCAGGGGTGGTCTGGAAATAAAAAACGCAAGAATTTTAAAGTTCTTTTTAATACACTCTTACTGCCTGTTTTTAGAAAACGCAAACAAGTGAGTGAGTGAGAAATTATATTGAAAACAAAAACAAATTTTCGTTTTTTATTGTTGTTTTCAATATAACTTCTCACTCACTCACTTGTTTACGTTTTCTAAAAACAGGCAGTTAATCCAATTTTTTATAATTTTCTTATAGAATACTTTTTAATAGAGAACTATTTGTATAATATTTGTCATAAAATTCTTTTATTACAGAAATCTTTTTAAAAACGACTTTTAAAATTGTTGCGTTTTCGATTTCAAGAACACCTCTGTATAATTTTATAATAAAAATTTTGTTGACAACTTTATTTTGTTTCTAAATTTTTTTATAATAATCAAGCTTTAAAAAATTTTCTAATATTTTCCAAAATAAAAATTCTTCGAAATTGGCATATTGCATTGTCGTTTTGAAGTTTTTACAGAATAATTTTCTTGCTATATTTAAACATTTAAAAGGTCCTGCATTAAAAAAAGGGTGTTAAGTCAATTAAGGACCAGTCTCATATTGATGCTAAATTATTTCAGAGTAGGAGTCGGAGTTGCAGTCGGACCAAAAAAAAATTTCAGCGGTTGGAGTCGGAGTAAGAACTAATTTTTAACGACTTCACAGCCCTGGTGTTTTCTTTACGTGTATTCTGTTTACATAATATTTTTATTTAATATTTAAAACTTAACGGTACATATTTATTACTTTTTTTTTTTAAATAACCTAACGAAATATTTTTATATTATCAAACAGACTTATGGACGCGCTCTTATTTACGCCACAAAATTTGGCATAACTTCGTTCTTTATGACTTATACCCTTAATTTCTACAAAAAAAATCAGCTCGTCGCAAGAATTATAGAACGCTGTAACTGACAAAACATAAAATGTTCACCAGAGCCCAAAAATCTGTATGAAAGAAAGTAGAAAAAATTCATATAACAAACACTATACAACTTAAGGCGCCCGTACACGACATGTTTTTGTCATCTGACATGTCAAATTTTCCACTTCAAAATACATACATGTCGTGTGTTACCTTTTTAACTTTGCTTCTGTAAAAGTCAGACGCAAAGTCATCTGACAAAATTTCAATTAAGCTCGATTCACCCATGCGTTCCGAACAAAATTTTTGTCCGGACAAAATTTTTTTTATATTGAGTTTGACGTTTTACTTTTGAGAGAGAGAGCAAAGATTTTGTTCCGAACGTTTTTTCTTGAATTGGTTTAATTTTAATTCTTGTGCCGAACAAAATGAACTGAGATGCCACTTTTTTTCAATTTGTACATAAAAGTTGAATTGAGCTGCCACATATTACATTTTTCGTTTTGTGCTGAATAATTAAAAAAAAAATTAAACAAAAGATGGATGTTAAAGAAAATATTGCCCTAAACTAATCGTTCATATAAAAATACTTACCTTAAACAAAATATATGGACGGAAATAGAAAAATCTATTGGAATTGGTCGTAAGTAAATTTTAAATGGTAAATTTTAATCGCCGTTATCGTGAATAATTTTTCCCCTTTTCACATATTTGCGATCATGAGCAGCTCCCATGAAAAAATGTAATTCAAAGGCGAATATTAACGTGAAAAAATGTTCACGGGAATAAATTCGCCTTATCGTGAAAAGTTTTTTCCCTCGTAATTTGTTCACATTTCCCTTAGATTTTCTCACTTTATTTTTGCTAGTGAATAGAACGTGTATTTTAGTAGTTCCTCCTATAAATCGAATATTAAGGGCTAGATCCGTTAATAAGGCACAAACCGATATATTGGTCAACAAAATGGAAAACAACAGGTTGATTGACGCCGGATTTGTGAAAGATGTGGTGGCAGAATTTTGGAAAATATTTTACTACATAAATTTAAAAAGTGCAAAAAACTAACGTTGTTATCAACCTATCGCTCCAATACTAATTATTTTGATTTATTATTTTAACTTTCCTTTAAAATATATACGTGTATATTTTTAAACAAAAATTTCAATGATTTTTAATTTTTTCTAATTTTCTTCTTTTTTACATTCACTGGAACAGATAGCATGAAAAATTTTTCACATGAGATTCACGATAGCTTTTTTCCCTTCGAGGGGAATGTAAATTTCATGGGAACAAAAATTCCACTTGTTATTCACGATAGGGGTGAATATTTTTTTAACATAATGTTTACCAATTATTGTAGGAAGTGAATGTCAAATATTATGGAAAAGTCTGCGAAGACGCTACAAAGCAGCTTTACCTTAATCGAGTGACTTTGATCGAAATTTTACTTTTTGAGATTATGTAATTCGATAACGAGTAGTCGATCGAATGACTTTACTCGAAATGTCATTCGATAGGTTAAGAGCTTTCGTAAAAACATTTAATTGTTTTTTTACAAACAATTTATACACTTTTTGGGAATAAATATTAGATTTCTTTAACAAATAGCTAAAAATTTAAGTATTAAACTTTTTTCAGCAATAAGAAATAAAATAATAACATTCAGTTTTGCAATTTTTCGCAAATTATAGTCATAAATAGAAGCGATTTTTGTATTGAAAGTTTTTTGATTCTTTACAGCTTTAAAGATTTTTAATAAATAGTGGACTTTGCTAATATGCCGCTGTTAGCAATTTTTTGCAAATTTCCCCTAATTTAGCAATTTTTACAGAATTTTTTCCATTTCTTATACTTTTATCGACTTTTAATAAATTTTATGGCTTGTTCGAATTATTAAAATTTTTCGCGAATTTTCGCTATTTTTGCAAAATTTTTTTTTTTGTTAATTGTTGACATTTTGTTTGCGATTACATATTTGCGAATTTTAGCCATGTTGGCTATAGCAGCGATTTTTTCTATAAGTTTTCTGATTCTGTACAGCTTTAACAATTTTTAATAAATACTAGACTTTGCTTTCATGCCGCTGCTTGAAAATTTCCGCTAATTTAAAATTTTGAATCGAATTTTTGCCATTCCTTGTAATTTTAGGGACTTTTAATCAATTTAATGGCTTGTTTGATATGTTAAAAACTTTCGCAAATTTTCGCTATTTTTGCCAATTTTCTGAATTTGTAAAATGTTTTCCGAATTTTTGCAATTTTTGCGTTGCTTTGTTGCTCTTTTTGGCAAGCGCCGCCGTTATATAAAAATCCACATAAATAAACCGAAGTCACCTATTTTATAGGGCACTATCAACATTGTTGATTTATATGCGGCGAAAAGTGCAATGCCTTATGCCATTAGTATACAAGCATAAAAATCTATTACATTTTTTAAACAAATATCGATACGAAAGTTTTCGAATGCCGCGATCCCGTTTTTGATACGTCACGAAGTTTTATTCGATACGAAAGTTCATTCGATCACGTGTGCGACGATTTGGGCCCTGGTTTACGAATAGGTATACCACGCAAATCAGGCCCTAAAATTGCAAGGATTTCATTGTCAGGAACAAGTGTGTGGAAAACACCGTTTGTTCTTCTTTTCTGTAATATTTTTCTTACTGCTATTCTTTTTACTTTCAACATTTTTTGATAAATTTTTTTTGCTAGTAAATGGGTTTTATGCAATTCAATTAAAAATAATAAAATTAATTTTCTTCTTTCGTCCATTTTCTTTAACACACTTTTATAAAAAAAAACTAATAGTTTGCTAACTGTGCTGCCACTTTGTATAATCGTTTACATCTGTAAACCATATGGTAGCTTTGTTTGTCCGGACAAATTTTCCGAGATGGGTGAATCGTTCTGCAGAACACTCTCTGTAAAAAAATTATTGTCCGGTCAAAAATATTGTTCGGAACGCATGGGTGAATCGACCTTTAGAGCGTGCTCTATTTTCTTCTGACAAACCATCTGACATCAGAAAGCTATGCCGGCAAGAAACCTGCAGCGGCGTCCACTATTGACGGAATCATTAGCCGGCTGAAGTCAATTTTTTACAATACCGAGATATGTTTGATCATCTTACCATTGAATAGAATTTATGTGAATATATATATAAAAACCGTTTTATTATAAAATCCTAAATTGGTATCTTTGATTTAAAAGAAAAAAATGTTAAGATGGCTGAACTATTTTACGGCGCAAATAAAACTTTTCATGGCGGCAGCAAGCTATTTTGAAACCGAGCACTACTTTGGTTTCTGCAATAACAATGTGAAAAAAACAGAGACAATGTCAGAAGCAAATTACATGTACGTTTGTGACCGAATATTATAAAGCGTATGTAAAACAGCGATTTTGACAGACATGCACAATTACATGTGACTTGAAAATTTGACATGTCAGATGACAAAAACATGTCGTCTATATGCTCCTTTAGGAACATGATTTTAAAAACGTATTTTTATTTTTTCTCGCTTTATATATTGGCTATAAACATTTCCTCTCACGTCTATTATTCTCCGTGATTCTGCGGCTTACAGCAAACGATTTTTTTTTTTTGCGTAAGTAAATTTTTTTTCATCGTAGAAATATGGGACCGGGACCAATCGACGCAGTATTTTTTTCTGATAAAAATGATGCAAAAAACGTATTTTTGATTTTTTGTTTGTTACAGCGTTCTTTAATTCTTGCGACGAGCTGTGCATAGAAATCTATGGTGTAAAAGCATAATTTAACTTTAAACTGAAGGTAAAAACACGGATGCCAAATAAACAATGAAATAAAGTAAAGATACACAGAAAAAATTCTTAAAAATTGTTCACCAATTAAAGCATTAATCAAAAATAAAATCAGTTTTAATTAAAAATTTAATCAAGTGAATTCAACGTTTAATTCATACTATTAACTGGTTTAATTAATACTATTAATTGGTTTACTGGTGCAAATTTAATTAATTTTTTAATTAATATCACAAATTTTTTTATTGAAATCAGTTCTATTTTTTTCTGTGTAACTGTTAGGTACGAACACGACTAAAATTTTGCTGCTCATTCATCCTCATAAAGGTGATGAATAAAAAAAAATTAAAATTTTTTCACTCATGAAATGTGAGCAAACAAACAAACTCGTGTATGAATTTTTCAAAAATAAAAAATAAATTTTAGTTTACTTATCAAATATGAAAAATTGGGAATTTAGCACGTCATACAGAAATCGTAAAAAAATTTTATTTACAGTACTTTTCGCTTATAGTCCACTACTGTAGTGGCGCAACTTTTGTGGATTGTAAGCGAATTTTGACTATAACCGATATTTTTTGTAAGCCATTTTATGGATAATAAGTGAGACCTAGTATAATCCAAATTTTAGACTATATAAAAATTATTTTCTTCAATAAGACCACTCTTTTTAAACAAAAGAAAAAAAATTTATTTAAAACATAATCAAATATTGATTTAATTTAAAAAAATAGTTAAAACAAAAATCTTTTTTTTTTAAATTATTCAAATGCTTTAAAAGCCTTAAGTATAATTATCATTTTAATTCTTTGGATGACGAAATCAAACACAACATAAATATCAATTTTATTGCTCTTTACATGGGATCTTCACCTAACAATTTTTTGTCATACCAAACGTCAAAATCTATATAAAAGAAGTTGGAGTGCTATATTCGGCTGTGCCGAATCTTTGATACCCTCCACCGATAGTTCGAATATTTCAGGAGTGATATCTATATGATATTTATTTATTATAAATTTATCTTTATAAAACAGACATCTGCATTAAAATTGGTTGCGGTTTAGACCTATATTAAATTATTGAACGACATTCTTGAGTAAAATATCATGATTCGTAACAGTTTAAGCCGAACTTAAATGATTTGCAGGAGGGGGACTTATATTGGAGCCATGGTAAGTTATGAAAAAATCATCCAAAAATTCAGCTTAGTGATTTCTGGTATTGAAATATATAAATTTCAATACAGTGCTGAAATTAGTTTTAGCGTTTACAGTGAATTTCAGAAGGCTGCTAAGTATGGGATCTAAGGTAAATTATGGACCGTATATCACAAAATTGCGTAACATTTTTTCTGGCCATATGAAACTTAGTTGGAAGAAATTTTAGCACAATAAATATATCTGCTACGGCTTTAGGCGTATTTAGTTAATTAACTAGAGTGGGCTTTATATGGGGCCTATAGTAAATTATGGGCCGATCATCACGAAATTTATAAGTACAGTATTGTTCGAAACCTAAGCAACTTTTCGTGATATTATAATAAAAGTCTTACGTTTTATTTTTAAGTTTATTTAATAAAAATAACACAGTTAATTTTTATTATATTATGCAACTACAATCTAACAGTATCTACAAAAATTTAATTTTATTCCCTTGCAAGAAATAAACAAGTTAAAATTAAGTCAACTCTTTAAACAACTGTTCGAAACTTAAGCAACGTTCAGTACTTCGTATGATAACCTTTCTTTCTTATGACCTCCGCACATCGTTTTGACATAGAATCAATAAGATTGTCGATGACATTGATTCTCACAAGAATGATAGAAATAAAGATTACGCCTTGCGCATATTTTACCGTTTGATGACGTAGTAGTTCCCTTGTAAAGATTACCAAGTCTCTTTTATATGTGAAAATCGTAAATTCTTACAAAAAATTTATGTATTACGTATAAGTTGGCAACCCTGCAACTAATATACTCAGAGAGTTCAAATAAAAAATATTATATAAATTTTCAAAAAATTAAGAATTTTGCTTAATATTTTATTTTTTATTTTATATTAAAAATATTATTATGAAAATACAATTAATTAATAAAGAAAAATAAAAAATAAATAAAAATAGAAGAGAGCAGAAAAGAGAACAAACATAAAGTGTGCAGTGGGCAAATGCCAACAAATTAACCGCAAAAACAAAAAGGGAGAAATAGTACGACAAACTAACGTGTTGCGTGCTTCTAGTTAAAGCAGTGTTCACATTATGTGTATTTGTCATGTGGAATGTCACCTTTTCACATGTTAAATTTGTACATATCGTCTGAACCCCTCCAAACAATACCATGTGTTATTTCTCTGTGTGCAGTACACATAACATTTTTTATTTAGAACGAGTTCTATTTTCAAGTGGCAAACCATCTGACATCAGCTGTTTTTTATTAACAAAATTTTGTGGCGGCAAAAATTAATTGAAATTTTAATATATATAAATTATAATCAATTTACAAGATTTTGTTTGTCGTGCTTAATTCTTAATAATTATAATATGTAGTAAATAAAAAAAAACCAATTTTATTATTGAAAATGGAGGGAAAAATTGAAAAGGAATTAACAAAAGTAAGTACATATGTATTTTTTTTATGACAATTTCCAATTTATTTTTATGTTTTTCCAGTTGGACTGGTGTAAAGAATCGGTACTACAGTTAATAGATATATGGCAAGAGAAGGAATGCTTGTATAACCCGCGGAATAAGTTCTACCACAATAAGCATGCCAGGTACGCAGCGCTCAATGATATGGCTGACAAGTTAAAAATTTTCAATTCATCTATTGAGCCTAATGAAGTTAAGGTAAGGCATTGGGAAATTGTTGTTTGTAATAAATGTAATGCAATATATTTCCAGAATAAAATAACATACTCGCGCGGTCAATATAGCCGAGAAATTGCAAAAGCAAAAGAAAAAAGAAGTGGGGCCGGAGCAGATGATGACTATTTGATCAACCTTTCGTTCCATATTAAAATAAAATTTTTTTTAGCACAAATTAAATTTTTATACACTCAGCTGTTTTAAGATTGTTTTTTTTTTGATAGGTTATGTCAAGTGTACTTTACATACCAACATGTGAACGTGTTTACAAACCATATGTAAAACATAAATTTTGGCATACACATGAAATTACATGTGTGTAGAAAAGTGACATTCCATATGACAAATACACACAATGTGAACACAGCTTAAGTGTCTATATTTTTAACTATAGCTTATGTAAGTCCAAAATAAAATTATAAAGAAAAAAGTTACTTCTAAAAAAAAATTTCAGTTTTCAAATAATTTAAATAGAAAAATAATAAAGTGTCCCATTGTCATTTTTACACATAAACATTACAGTTTGAAAGCTAAAAATTATTAGCCAATGAGAACGAAGGTTGTGTGACGTCACAGTTCCTACATGCGCAGTAAAAAATTTTTATATCTGCCTGATGTCGTAATCTTATTTCTATCTTTCTTGGATTCCCACACTTATTTTAAGCAATCCAACAGCTCCTGCTTATTTTTGAGACGACAATATTCCACCGGCGCTTCAGAATGCCGAACATGTTCTCTATGGGATTTTAGTTTAGGGATTGAGCTGGCCAATCCATGACTCGAATCCTATTTCCAGACAATTAATATTTGATTAGTTTTGGCTAGTGTTTTTGGTCATTGTCATACTGAAACACTCATAGAAGTGGCATTTCCCATTTGGCCCATTAAAGAACGTAGTTGGCTAACAATTCCCTAGAAAGGAAACGGTCCATTTTTGTATGTATTTCAACAAAAGTGCTTACTCCACTCTTAGAAAAACTGGTTCACGCCATTACATATCCACTTCTATGGTTTTTTGCGCCTTTACAATAAGGTGAATGTTACCACTACATGTTTATCATTCCCTTTGGTTTTTTAGTGGTATACCCCATCTTAATTTAACAAGTTAAATTTAGCCTTTCGCTAAATAAAATAGTTTTCCATTTTGCCACAGTCCAATTCGAGTAAACTTTTTTAATATCCAATCTGAAATATCTTCAAAATAATTATAATAATATGAGGCTTTAAATACTTTATCAAGACAAGTTGCTTAGGTTTCGAACAATACTGTAAAATTTCTAGTCCTTTAAAACTGTGAAGTATTAAACTTCATTCTGAGAAATCGAAAAGGCTATTTGTGACTTAAACACTAAGAAGGCACCTGGTATTGATAAAATCAGTAATAAAATGCTTTTAGAGCTACCTCGCACAGCAAAGAAAATTATTCTTTTTATTTTTAATGCTATTTTACGCCTTGAATACTATCCTCAAAAATGGAAGGTTTCCTTAGTTACCATGATACCAAAGCCAGGTAAAGATCATACAAAAGTTGAGTCATATAGGCCTATTAGCTTATTATCAAATATGTCAAAGCTGTTTGAGAAATTATTAGTTTCAAAATTAACACCGATTTTAAGTGAAAATAGATGTATTCCAAACCATCAGTTCGGATTTAGAAGAAAACACAGCACAATCGAACAGACTCATCGAATAGTTAATGTCATAAGAAAAGCATTTGAAGAAAAAAAATATTGCTCAGCACTCTTCATCGATGTTTCGCAAGCTTTTGATAAAGTCTGGCATGAAGGCTTATTACATAAATTGAAGAAAAATTTACCAGCAAACACACACAAGCTGCTAGAAAGCTACTTAGTCGGTCGTCAATTTATTATTAAAGAAGGAAATTTCTTAAGTTCACCTCAGCCCATTGGTGCTGGAGTCCCACAAGGCAGCATCCTGGGCCCTCTATTATACTTAATTTATACTTCGGACATGCCAACAAGCAACTACACCCAAACTTCAACATTTGCAGACGATACAGCTTTTCTAAGCGTCCACGAAAACCGTTATGAAGCATCTCATTACTTACAGGATCACATATTTCAACTAGAAATATGGTTAAGACAATGGAGGATAATGGTCAATGAGCAAAAATGCGTACATATAACATTCACCTTGCGCCGGGAATCTTGCCCCCCTATTACAATCAATAAACAAATAATTCCTCAACATTCGCACGTAAAATATCTCGGTATGCATCTGGATCGGCGATTAACGTGGAAATGCCATATAGAGGCAAAATTAACTCAAATGAAACTGAAAGCCATTCAAATTCATTGGCTTATTGGTAGAAACTCTGTCCTTAGTCTCGACTGCAAACTTCTTCTTTACAACTCCATCTTAAAGCCAATCTGGTGCTATGGTATTCAGTTATGGGGCACTGCCTCGGCCTCTAATATAGAAAAAATTCAAAGACGCCAAAATAAAATTCTTCGAATAATCACAGCTGCCCCTTGGTATGTAAAAAACTCAAATATTCACAAGGATCTCAATGTTCCATTAGTCAAAACTACTATAACAAAAAATGCAGTAAAATATTTAAAAAGGCTTGAACAACATCCAAATCCACTAGCTCGAAATATTTTAAATCATGGCGGCCACACTCGCTTAAGAAGAAGAGACACTGCAGCACTTATCCAATTAGATGAGCGATAAACACCTATATAAGTGAACAGAACCCGTGATGAAGAAAATTTTTGTCTGGCACTGGCAGGACAAAAAATAACGTATTAGGTTAAGATTTGATTAATTATTGTTAGTTCATATTTAATATATGAAGATTCAATAAATAAATAATGAGAAAAAAAAAAAAAAAAAAAAAAAAACCATGATACCTAAACCAGGAAAGGGTCACACAAAAGTTGAGTCATATAGGCCTATAAGCTTACTTTCTAATATATCAAAGCTGTTTGAGAAGCTGTTAGCGTCAAAATTAACCACAATTTTAAATGATAATAGATGTATTCCTAACCACCAATTCGGCTTTAGAAGATAACACAGCAAAATTGAGCAAACCCACCGTATAGTAAACGCAATAAGAAAAGCCTTTGAAGAAAGAAAATATTGTTCCGCTCTCTTCATCGATGTTTCTCAAGCTTTTGATAAAGTCTGGCATGAAGGCTTATTACATAAATTGAAGCTAAACTTACCAGTAAACACACACAAGCTGTTAGAAAGCTACTTAGTCGGTCGAAAGTTTATTATTAAAGAAGGTGATTATTTAAGCTCTCCTCAGCCAATTGAAGCTGGAGTCCCTCAGGGAAGCATCCTGGGCCCACTTTTGTACTTGATATATACCTCGGATATGCCAACAAACAACTACACCCAAACTTCAACATTTGCTGATTGGAAGAAACTCTGTCCTTAGTCTTGACTGCAAACTTTTACTTTACAACTCCATCTTAAAGCCAATCTGGTGCTACGGTATTCAGTTATGGGGCACTGCCTCGGCCTCCAATATCGAAAAAATTCAAAGGCGCCAAAATAAACTTCTTCGAATAATCACAGCTGCCCCTTGGTATGTTAAAAACTCAAATATTCACAAGGATCTCAATGTTCCATTAGTAAAAACTATGATTACAAAATATGCAGTAAAATATTTAAAAAGGCTTGAACAACACCCAAATCCACTAGCTCGAAATATTTTAAACCATGGCGGCCACACTCGCTTAAGAAGAAGAGACACTGCAGCACTTACCCAATTAGATGAGCGATAAACACCTATATAAGTGAACAGAACCCGTGATGAAGAAAATTTTTGTCTGGCACTAGCAGGACATTAAATAACGTATTAGGTTAAGATTTGATTAATTATTGTAAGTTCATAATAAATATATAAAGATTCAATAAATAAATAATGAATAAAAAAAAAAAAAATTCTGATACCGTTATTTATTACGGTTTTAGGCGTTCTAAACTGTTTTCCGGGAGTAGGGTTTATATGGGGCCTAGGGTAAATTATGGACCGATGCTAATGAAATTTTTCAGTGTAATTTCTAGTCCTAAAAAACTGTGACGTGCCCAATTTTGTTATGGTTTTAGGCGTACTAAACTGTTTTCCGAGAGTAGTACTTATATGGGGCCTAGGGTAAATTATAGACTATTTTTCACGAAATTTTACAGTGTGATTTCAAGTCGATCACTTTTCCACCATTTATGTTAGTTTTTGAAACAAAATTATGAATTATTTAAGGTGGTGGTTCAACATTTTGATTCATAGCTCTGATCCTAATGAACCCATATTGCTGGATTTCAATCCCAAACTGCTTAGGACAACTATAAGCAATTTGACACCAACTTTGTTTATTTCTTTTGAGTTTTTCGAAAGTGAGCTTGTTTTCAACAGACGGTCAGACGGACATGGCTAAATCGACTTAGAATTACTCAAGGAACCAGAATTTATATACATTATGGGATCTGAGATGAATAATACAAAAGTTTCAAACGGAATGACAAACTTAGTATACCCTCTTCCCAACTTATTTTGGTTGAGGTACTAAAATCTAAATTTTTTGTTAACGTTTTTTATATGATGTCTGACGTTTATTATGACAAAAAATTGTCAGGTGAAGACCCCATGTTATGAAATATAAATTGCAAAATTTGACATTTATAATAGTTGCCAGAAAGGTACATAAAAACATGTTACCATTTGGCTTAAAAATATACAAAACAGAGAGGACTGTAAGCGATCATTTTTGTACAAAGAATTATATGTATACGCATGCAAAGAAAATGTGGCTTTCAAACGAAAATGGACTACAAGCGCAATGGACCTTAGGACAAATAATTTGTATTAAATTCGAAAAAATCTGCAAGTGAATATGACAGTTTTGGCTTAAATCCGTTTTTGGCCTCTAAGCGGAATGGACTATAAGCGGAAAGTACTGTATTCATATTAAAATTCATGACAAGGATAAAACAAACAAGACACACCACAGGCTTTTTGTGCAAATCGTCGAGCAACAACAGCAATACTAGTGAGGAGCGTTGCTAAAATTGTAAGTTTGCCCATTCCTCATGAGTAAGAAAAGCGAAAAATTACAAATTCATTCATGACTGTGAAAAAAAAGTTACACATTTGACTGATTTGCTCACACAATGAACCCAATGATGTTGAATTTATATTTGTTGATGTAAATTCTAAGGGTTGTAAAATCCTACTTGCATGTGCCTATAGACCGGTCAGGAACATGAAATTGGACACGTTAACTGAGAAACTGGAGCTATTATCTGTGACGTACTCTGAGGTTATTATAGCTGGGGATTTTAATAGTAATTTGCTTATGACAGGTGAACTTACCACAATTATGTCGTCCATTAACTTATCTCCTGTGAATACACATCGACCCACACATTTCACATCATCATCAACTACACTACTTGACCTGTATTTTGTCTCTAATATTGATAAAATATTACATTATGAGCAGCTGGCAGCATCTGCGTTTTCGAGACATGACGCTATTTTTATCTCTTATGATATTTCAATTGCTCAACAGTCTCAGAGTTATAGTTTTCGCGACTTTAACAATATTGATTACTTGTGCTTGTATAACGACTTTATAAATGTAACTTGGAATGATATTTACAACTTTCCTACTGTCGATGAGAAATTGTTATTTTTGAATAGGGAAATTTTACGTTTATATGATGGTAATGTACCCAAAAGGACTAGGAAATTGGGAAAAGAACAAAGACCGTGGTTTACTGATGATGTGAGGATGTTAATTGAAAGCCGAGATAGTTTGTATCACACGTGGAAACGTTATAGAACCCCTGAACTCCTACAAAAATACCGCATAGCCAGAAGGGCTGTGGTCTCGAAAATAAGGTCTGTTAAGAATGCTTATTATTCTTATAAATTCGAAACGGCTATGGGCAGTAGGAACACTTGGAAGCACTTAAGGGATATTGGTATTGGAAAATCAGTTGCTCGCACGGCGGACGTTGATATTAACTTATTGAACCATACCTTTGTGAATGTCTCGTCCCCTAGTGCAACCCCTGATTTCTATGATCATATACCATCTAGAAGCTTATCTACTAGAGAGTTTGATTTCCAATGTTTTAATGAATTGGAGGTAATTGAAGGTTTCCATGCGACAAAATCAAACTCCATAGGATTTGACAATATAGATCCAAAATTCATCAAAATTATTCTGCCATGGCTAGTTAAATATTTTAAGAACATTTTCAATACTATTGTCATAACCAACTCTTTTCCCAAAGAATGGAAATACGCCAGGATCGTTCCAGTGCCAAAGGCGGGAGGTGATTTACGTCCCATTGCCATCCTACCATACTTTTCGAAGGTTTTTGAGCGCATGATTCATAAACAGATTTATAAATACGTGAACGATAACAATCTATTGACTGATCGTCAATCTGGCTTTCGACCTCGGCGTAGCTGTATAACGGCGTTATCCGATGTAGTAGAAGAAATAAGAGGAAACTTGGATGGTGATCAAGTCACATTTTTGGTTCTACTAGACCATTCCAAGGCCTTTGATACGGTCAATCATTCTATTCTTTGTTTTAAACTCTCGAGGTTTTTTAGGTTTTCTTCTTTCTCAGTAAAACTAATTAAAAATTATCTATCTGAGAGAACACAATCTGTCTCCCTAAATGGGTGCATTTCTCACCCGTTGAAAGTTAAACATGGTGTTCCACAGGGCTCAGTCCTTGGACCGCTTTTATATTCGCTTTACTCAAATGACCTGCCACAAAATCTACATTATTCGAAAATTCAAATGTATGCTGACGACGTTCAACTATACCTCAGCAGTCCTAGAGACTCATACCTTACAAGTCTAGACCATTTAAATTTTGATTTGGACAAAATTTTCAATTGGGCTTCGGCAAATGGCTTGAAACTGAATCCGGAAAAATCCAAATGTTTAGTGATAAGTAGAAAAAATGTAGTAATGGATGATGATCTGAATATTTATATTGGAGATGCTAGAATTGCTGTTGTTGACACGGTTAAAAATCTAGGGATAACAATGAATAGGACTTTGACTTGGTCGGACCACATAAATCGGGCTTGTGGCAGGATATATGGTATGTTAAGGGGATTGTGGATCACACAATATTTTACACCACTTAAAATAAGAACTTTAATCGCGAAGACTTGTTTACTACCGACGCTACTGTATGCCTGTGAAGTATATGCCGGCTGCAACTCCCGGGATATGAGAAAACTTACCACTACGTATAATAACATTGTCCGCTACGTTTTTGGTCTGAAAAAGTTTGATAGAATAAGTTCGTATTCCTGCCGTTTACTTCATTTACCATTAAATAATTTTCTTAAATTTAGGAGCATTATCTTCCTACACAGGATTATAATAACTATGGAACCGAAGTACCTTTACGATCGCTTGCAGTTCGCAAGATCGCTTAGAGGGAAATCTATTATACAATTTCGTCATCGAAGTCACGCATCAGAATGCCAATTTTTTTATTTAGTGTACGTCTCTGGAATCAACTTCCAAATCATTTGCAAACCACTTGCAACGCAATAAAATTTAGAAAATTACTTAGCGATTATTTTTCCTAAAGCTTATCGTTAATTAAATATGATAATTGTATTGCTGTTAAATTATTAAATTATTATTATTATTTATTATTTAATTAATCTTTATGAATGTTTTTAGTTCAATTGTATACCTATTTATTATTTATTTTATTACTATTATATTATTAATCTTTTTTTTTTTTTTCTTTTATTATTATCTAGTTCAATTGTGTACCCTACTACTGACAAATATATTATCTGTCTAGTATAACCTATCTGATTCTAATTCTATAATTCATAAGATTTCATATCTTGTTGTATTAGGAAGCCAACTACATTGTGATAAATTTGTGATTTCTCATTCATAGAGAAATTCATAAATGCGTAAAAATTAACGATCATATATTAATTTTTTTGAGCTCTGTTAAAACAAAAAAAAAATTTGTTTAAATAATTTTATTTATGTGTGTATAACCAGAAAAATATTTCTTACTTTAATTGGTTACAATAACTTAGATAAAATATATTTAATGATAATTGTTGATTAAAACCGTTATCTAACCTGGCCTTTACACATGCAAGTACAAGTTCGAAAAACTCAATACACTCGCACTTTTTTACTAACCCCATCACATTTTTCGTACTTGCAGACAACTTGCAGCTCAACTTGCAAGAAATTTCTGAAGACAGTGATATTTTGACACTTGCAGCAAGTTAATGTCAAAAACATAAGCAGTGCTACCAAATTTACTTGATTGTGGAAATAAGAATTATAGATTTAACCTTTTTAAAGTATATTTAAAAATATTTCTTGATTTTTTTGCATATGTACATAAGAAGACAAGTAATTAAATTTTTAAACATCAATCTAATTTGAAAAAGTAATAATAATTATAAATCCCAAAATGTTTATTAAGAAATAAAGCTCTGTTTCGCACTTGGTAACTCTGATTTATAAGGAACTTTCACTTGACTGTGTAAACATTTAGCAACTTGTATGACATTCGACTATTTCGTCGCCATTTTCGATGTTAATACGTATAGCCTACTTGCAAGTAATTAATTGCATGTGTAAAGGCAGGGTAAAATGCATCAATATCAATGGAAAAATATGATTTTTTGTCATTTATCTTATAACAGTTAGGATCCCTTATTTTAATATATGAAATTTTGTAAGCAGCATAAACCACGAAAACTAAAAGAATACGGATGAAGGCAGGCTAGAAAATGAAATGAAAACAATTTATTTCACTGTAAATCAAAGAATACCCCTGCGGGAAGTTTATGTCAATTGTTCCAACAGAACTAGTCCTGGGATTTGTTAAAATAGAATAAGAACAAAAAGAAATAACGCATGACCAGTGAAAGGCAAACTTATCACTTAACTGGTACACTGATAAAATAGGAGTCATAATGCTGTAGTTCGCTTCACTAACTTTTATAAAGATAATCGAATCGTTAAAATATATAACGAAAATTTATCGAATATGCTATTCAGTGAAATTTTTAACGATATTCGCTGTCGTTTTAAATCAGCTGTTAGCGCCGGTTCACACACGTCAAGTTTGACTCGTCAAGTCTTGATATTTTAGGAGAGAAGGGAAAAGAGAAAGCCATTCCTTTTCCCCTCTCTCCTAAAAACTCAAGACTTGACGAGTCAAACTTAACGTTTGTGAACAAGCACTTGCATTAAGCCATTTTTTGTCGTTATTTTAGCGACAATAATTTAGGCTGTGTTTATTTAATCGATAAATTGTATTTTATGTTTAAAATAGCTTACATACATACAAATATTTATTCATATGTATATGTAAAGGGTGGTTAAATTGTAAGGGCCGATGTTGAATGTGAACCACACCTAAACGCCAAGTTTTTTTTCGGAATTTTATTTGGCATTTCTCTATTTCAGACTTACTCAATTTGAACCATGGAGAGATACACAATCCAACAACGTGTTAAAGTTATCCAGACTTATTATGAAAATGGATGATAAATTTCGAAGAAAATCATCTTCAGTGATGAGGCACATTTTCACCTCAGTGGATTTGTCGATAAGCAGAATTTCCGCATTTGGGCGAATAATAATCCAAGAGTGATTGTCGAAAAACCAATGCACCCACAAAGAGTGACTGTTTGGTGCGGTTTATGGGCTGGCGGCATCATCGGGCCGTATTTTTTCCAAAATGAGGCCGGTCAGGCAGTTACTGTGAATGGTGTTCGCTATCGTGAGATGATAACGAACTTTTTATGGCCCGAATTGGAAGATATGGATGTGGACGATATGTGGTTTCAGCAGGACGGTGCCAATTGCCACACAGCTAACGAAACAATGGCTCTTTTGCGCAACAAATTCAATGGCCGTGTTATCTCACGTAATGGCGATGTCAATTGGCCGCCAAGATCATGTGATTTGACACCGTTGGACTTTTTTCTTTGGAGTTATTTGAAAGAAAAGGTGTACGTCGATAAGCCAGCAACAATTCAAGAGCTAAAGGATGAGATAATTCGGCACATTAACGGCATAGAACCTCCATTATGCCTCAGGGTCATCGAAAATTTGGACCATCGGATGGAGGTGTGCCGCCGTGGTCGCGGCGCCCATTTGGCCGATATTTTGTTCCATACATAATTGAGTAATACCAATATATCATAATAAAATAAAATTACAATAATTTCCTAAATAGTTTGTGTTTTATTCAAAATCAACATCGGCCCTTGAAATTTAACCACCCTTTATGAACAAAAACAAAATCCAACATTTTTTATTTTTTCGAATTTATTCTATGAGCTAAATTTCAGTTATGTATTTTATAAAGCTTTTTTGTAATAGTTCTATTCCTTAAATTTTTAGGAATGACTTTTATACACTACCAGACTATTATATTGTATTTTCTTGTTACATTTTACCTTAGCTATTCTTTGGATAGCATTACATTCTGCTGGTGTCTAATAATTGTAAAGTTTTCTGTACATACAATATACTTCATTGCTATCCAAAGGATAGCTAAGGTAAAATGTAACAAGAAAATACAATATAATAGTCTGGTTACACGGGGGCTAAGAACAATTTCATTTGTTTTTATTTTATTCTCTTTTGTGCATTTCGTTTTTTTTTTTAACATTTTGTAGACAGAGATGTTACAAAAATACAGCTGTTTACTATCGTTAAAAAAAATTACAGAATCACACTATCGTTACTGCAAGCGAATATTTATGTCGAAAAATATTACGATTGTCGGTTCGTTAAAAGTTAGTGAATCGCACCACTGATGTATTTTGATAACCGTAATATGACAAGTGTCTTCGTTTCTGACCCCATGACACTTTTAATCATTGTGATGTCTGCCTTAACATAACTTGGACAAATTGTCATCAGATGAAATTATGTCATCAATGGGATGATACATCGGCATCACAGAAATGACTAATCGGAGTAAGTTTTATAAAAAGTGTCATCAGTGCGATGACTCAGTAACATCGAGAAAGTACTCATTTAGCTCAATTTAATGACAAATTGTCTTTAAATTTAGTCACTTTGATTGGATTATGTCAAAGTGAGAGAATATTATTATTTACTTACCCGTTACAAATTTTTATTTCACTTTTTATGAATAGGACCTATCACGTTTTCATAGGGCTATCGTTGGAGCTTTTTTGTTGACCGCTTTAAAGTGTTGGTGAGAAGAACCTTCAAAATTTTGTAGATTTATACTCCTCAACTTCACCTGGAGTCCCACAGGGCAGCATTCTGGGGCCCTCTATTATACTTAATTTATACTTCGTACATGCCAACAAACAACTACACACAAACTTCGACATTTGCGGACAACACAGCTTTTCTAAGCGTGCACAAAAATCGTCATGAAGTATCACGTTACTTACAGGATCATATATTTCAACTAGAAATATGGTTAAAACAATGGAGGATAAAAGACAATGAGCAAACATGCGTACATATAACATTCACCTTGCGTCGGGAATCATGCCCCCCTCTTAAAATCAATAATCAAATAATACCTTAAAATTCGCATGTAAAATCTCGGTATTCATCTAGATCGCCGTTTAACGTGGAAAAGCCATATAGAGGCAAAATTAACTCAAATGAAACTAAAAGCCATCCAAATTCATTGGCTTATTGGAAGAAACTCTGTTCTTAGTCTCGACTGCAAACGTCTAATTTACAACTCTATTATAAAGCCAATCTGGTGCTATGGTATTCAACTATGGGGCACTGCCTCGGCCTCTAATATTGAAAAAATTCAAAGGCGCCAAAATAAACTTCTTCGAATAATCACAGCTGCCACTTGGTATGTTAAAAATTCAAATATTCACCAGGATCTTAATGTTCCTTTAGTAAAAACTATGATAACGAAATATGCAGTAAAATACTTAAAAAGGTTCGAATCGCATCCGAACCCACTAGCTCGAAATATTTTATATGATACCGGGCACACTCGCTTAAGAAGAAGAGACACTGCAGCACTTATCCAATTAGATGAGCGATAAACACCTATATAAGTGAACAGAACCAGTGATGAAGAAAATTTTTGTCTGGCACTGGCAGGACATAAAATAAAGTATTAGGTTAAGATTTGATTAATTATTGTTAGTTCATATTTAATGAATGAAGATTCAATAAATAATATTGCAAAAAAAAAACCACCTGAGAGGATTTCTTTAATGATGTTATAACTTTTTGTTGTATTCCACCCTTTGCTTACAGAAGAATTCTCAATTCGCTCTCTCTCGCAAATATAAAAAGATAAAAGTGTAAAGCCTACAGTACAGTAAAAAGCCACATGCGTATGTCGTTCTGACGTAATTTCATCGTCATCACACATCACGAACTTGCTATTGAGGCTTTATAGTGACGTCAAAATTACGTCAGAACGACATACGCATATGGCTTTTTACATTCCGTGTACTGTAGGCTTAATAGTTGTAAATAAAAGCAGCTAGTTGTATTCTATTGAAGTTGCACAACATGTAACATTTCGAGTGATCATAGGTAACATTAGAAAGTGTTAAAGGTATTTATTGTAACATATTTTTATTAGAAAAGAAATCCACATATGTTAGTTTTTTCTGTAAAGATCATGCTTTTACAGATTTGTTGTTTTTTTATCAAATGCTTTTAAAGCCCGTTTTCGCAACTTACCGATAGCTAAAGGAAGGATTTTATCGGCCGCATAATAAGCTACATTATAACAACATTACTATATATCTGCTGTGTTAATTTAAATGATTTTGCAATATATATGTTTTTGTGTTGCGCAAAAATCTTCAAATTAGACTTTTAATTTATAAAGTGTCAAACAGACAATATTCAATTGGTTTCAGAATGAGAAAATTCATAGCATGTAATTCCTCGAGAATAGATTGTAAGTCATGTAGCCTTTCCCTTAAAAACAAATTCTTAACAGAAACGTTTTTCGTTTCAAAGTTGTTCAAAGTATCTTGTTAAAAACATGAGAATTACCTGTATATAGTTTGGATTTTTAGTACAGCCAATAAAAAATAAGTTTTCTATACAAAATTTTGATGTTTGTTTATCTTACACAACCGTGCGACTTAAAAAAATGTCTGCAAAGTTTGTTATCAATGCCATACTATCACACAAAAAAAGATGCAGTCATATGACTCAGCTTCTTTACAAAAAAATGCAACTCTGGTCGCATAGAATCTATAATTTTAAGAATATTTCCAAAAACATCAGTAAATGTTTAAACCAGTATTCGAAAATAAACACTAAATATCGCTCCTTAGTGTTCGGTTCGGTAGATTTGTGGAAAACACAAACGTTAATAGTGTTTGTGTAGAAAATCATTTAAAAAAATTATAACGTTTCCCTGTTAGTCATCTTTCGAACATAAAAATAATACTGTTTTTATCTAACTCAATAAAAGATGAGAACATTTAATTTCGTTCGGTTTGTTTTTAAAAACCACAAACTTCATTGTGTTCGGTTCGGTTCATTAATGTTCGTCACTTTTGGCTGGTAGATAAAGCAAACATGTTTTACAAAAACAAAATACACATACGAAAAAAAACAACAAAAAGCCAGCAAAATAATTTTACACAAGCAAAACATATACACAATACACAAACAAGCTGTTCGTGCTGTGGTCGTTGCTAAAATTTTTTGTTTGTTTATTTCTTTATCAATGTTAAAAAAGAAACATTATAGAACATTCAAATATAATGTTTGTCTACAGTATCACTACAATTTTTCAGTTTTTTGACGAAGAACAGAACACTATATAATGTTCGGCTCTTTCTTGAAAATAGTTACGAACGGTTAAACGGGTTGTGTTCGTCTGTACAATCACTAAAAAATAGATATCGTTCTTGGGTGTGTGAGCCGAACGCTAAATAATGTACTGTTTATTTTCGAACACTGGTTTAGTTGAACTTAACTTAAATCAGTGCAAGTTAAACTTTATTTTTTGTTCAACATTCAGTGATATATAAGCCATTAGTTATATCGCTCATCTTCTGCAACGTGCTGGCGCCACTTAGAAAAAATAGTGAGTATTTCCCTCTTTGAAAACAATTTTTTATTCACTTAATACTAAATAACAACAATCATGATCAAGCAACAAAATTTTCTAAAAATCATGGTTTATAAACGACGAAATATTGAAGTTGGGAGGTAGGAAGCACTCGGGCCAAAAGCAAAGGGAACAGTTGCAGGTGGAATGTATGATAAAAATGGCGAAGAGGCAGCACCTTCAGCAGCAACAGGTGCTTTGGAGGCAAAGTTCAAGACTGAAGCTACGCCACCATTGTGAGATTGAGAATGACCTCCCAAAGAATCGTATTGACCTTGAATAGCGTTTTGAGCGTTGGCGGCATCTTCGGAAGTACGATATTTTACAAAGTGAACTTCGGGTTTGTAATTGTTGTTCTTGTTTATGTTATTCAATCTGTTAGCCAAGTTACCTAGATCGGCTTGTTTGTTGAGCACATAGATAGCGGTCTTTTGTTCTGAAGCTTGTTTGGCCAAAGCGAGAGCAGCATCTTCAAGTCCTTTGTTTTCAGGACCTTTGATGAAAACTACACGAAGACCCTGTTTGACGGCATTTGAAAGATTGTCAGAAGCAGCGGGATAGTTGAAGTCATCTTCCTTGGCATTGTAGGTGAAGAATTCCTTGTCCAGTTCAGCTCTGGGAGCGTAAGCAGCATCATTATGAGAAGGTTGGCTAAAATAATCCTGGGGGACGCCATAATTAGGGACAGTATTTGATCCATCAGCATAGTCAGCAACACCCTGAGGAGTAGTAAAACTGGGTAAGCCATCAGAGCCATGACCAACCAGTTGATAATTATAACCTGATTGGTTAGCGCAGGCTACAGCCACGAAACTAAGGATGACAAATACGCGCATCTCTTTTGTATTATTTCTATATAATTGCTTATTCATATGGGATGATAGAATGATTTCTAATTATGTATTCATATGCTTTTATACTAAATATTTAATACAGTCTGAGCAACATGCAAATTACTAATTAGCAAAATAAAAAACTAAAACATCAAATTAAATAAATATTTAAAATTATTGTATTTCTCTTGTTTTAAAGAAATTGTATCTAAAGAAGTTTTGCAAAAAAAAAAATTAAGTTGTATAAATAAATATTTATATGTTAATTTTAACCAAAAATATTTAATTTATTAATAGCAAAAAATTAATGTTAATAAACCAAGATTAATATCACAAATATTATACATAAATATATGTAGTCAGGTACTTAAATTTAAATAATTAAACATTTTCCAGAAGCAAGTCATATCGAGAAGTAGTTGAATTTTTTCTTTTTAGCGTCCAAAACTAAACCTTAATAGAAATAAACCGCTTCAGTGGAAAATATACCTAGAAACGGCCAACCAAAAATTCATTGTAGAGATTTTTTCTATGTCCTACGAAAAGTGAAGAACAATCCCAGAGAAGGGGAACAAAAATAGTAAATGATAACGGAAATTTTTTTCCAATCATGTCCATCCAAAAACAGTTCAAAGAACGGATACAAGAACAGGATTAGGAGTTTGAAAATGCTTTATAAAAAATTTTAAAACATGTTAAGTTAATTGTTTGTTTAAATCAGGGATGTCAGCGCCTTGCACAATTGTGCAAATTAATTCACACACATTCTTCACACGCATTCTTACGCTCTTTCATTTTGTCCATGAGAGTACACAATTGTACACAATTAGTCGTCGATTATCAAGCGACGGGTGCACATGCGGTGGATGCTTACGTATTTTTTAATCTTTATTAAGAATACTTGTCTCTTTATTCACTAATACTAATGTAAAGCAATACAACCACAATTGACATCACTGGTTTAAATAAATATTTACACATAAAAGAGTATGTACATAAAAATGGTTATTACGCTGGGTCTCCACGTAGCAATATTTATTGCTAAGTACAAGCAATAACGTCGGCAGAACAATGGAGCAATAAGTGCTGATTATATTGCTGGAGAACACTTGAAATTGCTTTGCCATAAATTTGCAATTTTCACCGCGAGTAGTTGTCCAAAGATTTGTGCCTGTATTTAAAACACATGTTTTATGTTGTTTTCAAGTGGTTGTTAAATTTTCTTTTTCCAAATAATAAATTAACTTAATAAAATAATTAATTGTAATTTTCGTAGTTGTGTTTTGTATTACTTATTTGTTTATTTGCATTTGAAAAAAATTGCTATTTAATAAATAAACACACAAATAAATAAACAACCGTACAGAGAAATAAAATGTCAGATAAATTACAACTGATTTGACAACAAGCAATCAGAAGAGCAATCATTGCGCAATAGATTGCCACTCATGGCAATATGCGGTCTATACGCCGCAAATTTAATGGATCAATCAAATTTGACGTTTGCCGCAATAAATATTGCTACGTGGAGACCCGGGGTTAAGGGTTGTCATCAGTGTTGCCAGAAGTAGGGGAAAATCCCTACATTTAGGTATTTTTGATACTAATATAGAAGCGTAGGGAAAATCGGACAGATTTTTATAATCTCTAATATGTAGGGATTTTTCATCATATCGTATGTTTATGAAATAAATGGAGAAAAAAACGTATTTTTGGTTATATTTTCTTGTCAAAAACGGTTGAAAAATTTTTCTTTTTCCTAAGATTGCTTAAAAATATATTTTCAGAGTTGTTTGTGTATGTATTTATGTATATGTTCTAAGATATCTTTAAAGCAAAGTGGTGGGGCTTCTAAGCAATTGTTTGCTGAAATGGACATCAATGCCTCAGTGACAAATAAAGAATTTGTTGTAGAAAAAATATGTTTCCTGCATTACTTAGGGTTAGCGAAGAGGGTAACGAATAGTGGGTATCAATTGTTACAACTTAATGTGTCTGGAAAAAGAGACATGTATGTACACTGTGGTATACATTATCACTAGCGCCATTGGCGTAAAGACTGAAAATGCCAACCATTTCGCTAGTCAGTAATGCCAATGGTATATTACCACTGGAATATTATTCAATGTTGATTTAATTGAATTTATTAAAAGTACATACTTATGTATTAGTTTTTTAGTTTTGTAATTATTATTTTGTCAAAGCTTTAATATACATGTTTTTACTAATGTCTTTTCTCCTATTTTAATGACAATAATGCGTAGGGATTTTTGTAGGGGAGATTTTTTTAATGTGTTGGGTAAAATCTGATTTTTTTAGCTTGTGTAGGTATTTTTTCGAAAAATCCACTGGCAACACTGGTTGTCATGATAACCCTTATAGCCTTTTCACACTTGTCAACATTTAACATTTAACATCAATTTACGAAGATGTTGGAATTTTCCCATAAGAAATACATAGGGCTAAAAATCCAAATTTTTCAACATCTTTACAGAATGTTACTATCTCATTTTGTTCCCTTTTACATTTTTCGATTCTTTTAGTGTCATCACAAGAAAAGTGGCAATAAATTCTATTTTTATTGTGGCATCACTGACAAAATGGAAGTTGCTTTGAAAGCAGCGCTACCATTTCTCAAGTTTTTCTTTTTTTGCAAGCCTTATTTTGCTTAAATTATTAAACAAAATGATTGAGAAATACATTTTGGTGTTATCTTTAAGAATGTTCCCACTTTTGTAGAAAAAAAGTATTTAAAAAAAATAAAAGTTTTTTTTTCAGAAATGGTGACATTTTTTATTAATGGTAGATGTTAGATGTTTCAAGTGTGAATTTTCAACATCTTCCATACGTTCCTCCGAAATGTATGCAAGTGTACAAAGGGTATTAAAGGTCTAGCAATCAGTGCAATTTTAACGCCCTCGCAAATAAACTGTCAAAAATTGTATGAAAATTCATTTACATAAACTTCGTAAATTTGCCTAAACTTGTTGACTCGTAAACTTGCGCTGTTCAATTGTGCATTATTGCAAACAGATTCTTTTAAAGCATTTTTAAAAAAAAATTTCATATTTTAATCACAATTTTCAACTTTTATTTTTATGTTTTTTTTAATTTATTTTTGTATTGTATTAAAGCATTTTTAAAAACAAATTTCATATTTTAATCACAATTTTCAACTTTTATTTTTATGTTTTTTTTAATTTATTTTTGTATTTGTATTGACGTTTCTTAGAAACAGAAATTAATGGTTCAAAATTACACAAAAATTAAAAAGTTTATCCATTTGCACAAATGGCAACTTTAAGCGATTTCATGAAAATCCTAATTCTGTTTAGTTATTTCGTTAAGCTAAAAGATTTTTATGGTATTTATTCTTTAAGTTATATATAGGATTGCCAGATGGCCTGGAATGGCCTGGACTGTTCAGTTTTTTTAGGGTCTCGTCCAGTTACAAGCTAATATACAGTTTATCCAGTTAAAAAACTTAGTTAAAAACTTATCTTAAAATAAGAAAAAACTACGGTAATTTAAAAAAAAAAATTACTGGAAATCTCTATTGATTTCAATTTCACTCAATTTTGATCTCCATAACATGGCCGTATTTGTACTTTTTGATGGGATTTAAGTTAATATATTCCAAGGTGAATTTATGTATACGGTGGCAGCAATAATACAACAATACAAAAACAACAGAAACGACAGATGTTTTATGCATTGCATTATTAGAGTTTACGGCTCGAAATGTCAACTACTCATAAACAAAACATTGTGAAATCAAAAGAAATTGGTTCGAACTTTCAAACTTGGCATGCTTTTCGCTGCCACTTGTAGGGAAATCCCCCTGATATAAACATAATTTTGTATATGACATAAGACTGAATTTGAAATGTTAAGTTTTTTTGCTTTTTATTTTTTTTTTATTGTAAATAAAAATTTGAAGTAAAATTTTACTTCTTCTTATATTTAGGTGGATTTTCAAACTGTCCAGTTATTTTTCCCAAATCCAGGTGAATTTTTTTATTGTCCAGTTATTTGGCTTTTGGTATCTGGCAAACCTATGTATATACCCAGCAAAAACTTTGTAATGACTTGCAATTACTGAACAACTTACTTTTCATTGATTACTTCATACCATATGCATTATATAGAAGTAGTTTAGTAATGACTGCCAAGTAATCTGTAACATAAGTACTTGTTTATGAGTTGATTAACGAAATCTATAATTAATGCATAATAAAATGCATCTTAGGTTTTATTTATTCAAATGTTATACAAATTGATTTTGAATATTTGTTCTTACAATTTCTTTTGTTTATCTATATATATAAAATTGTAACGTTAGTCACTAATTCATCATCGCACAGCCTAAACGCCTGAAGATAAAAACTTGAAATTTGGACCGGAGGTGGGTCTCTCCCCAAATCGGTCCACTAAGACGGGATTTTTGGAAATTCAAATGTTAAGGGGCTAAATTCGGAAACCTTTTATCTCCAAAACTAAAAGAGATACAAAAAAACTGTAAAACATATTTATCGTTGTTCTTTTGAAAAATAAGTGTACAGGTGTCTGGTACTTTTATGAAATTCGTATCTTTTAGGGTGAAAACGGGTAAAACCTGAATTTTGGTACGTTTTTGTCAGCCCATCTATCTTTTGAACCAATAAACCTAGAAATAAAGTTTATACCACATTCGAAACTTATCAACAAAATACTAATACAAGTTTGGTACTTTTTCGAAAGTCAAACGTTTAAGTGGTGAAAATCGTAACTATTTTTGGTTATTTTTTACAAACAATATTTATGGGCACCCACTAAAAAACGGCAATTTTGGATACTTAAAGGAGGGAAAAAATAGTACCAAAATGGGAAATACGGGAAATTTAATATCTTTCTTCAGCTTTTTGGTTCTACAGCTGGTATTTTTTAATTATCGTTAATATTGGAATGAAAAACAATTTGTAATAGATTTGAAAATGAAAAATTTTAATTCATACTTATCTGGCAACACCATGTTATGGAAAACGCGGTAAAAATATCCTCTTAATTGAAAATTAATTAAACTGTCTGAAATTGTTAACTAATAATAAAAAAGTGATTTATTAATAATTATAATATTAATAAAAACTAAAAAAGATTAAATTATATGAAATTTTGTTGATAGCGACATAAAAAAAAACTTTTTAAAAATTGGCATTTTTTAACCTTATTTCTTAAGCACATGCTTTAAGATAAATTGGCAAGTGTATATAGTGCTCCTTGTCTATCATATGTTCTTTTGAATGCATAGATATTAAATTGCATTCCATTAACAAGTAAAGAAATTAAAGTAAAAATTACAATCTTGCTCTCATTACCATGACTTGTCCATGTGGAGTTTGCAATTCTGGTTCTGGTCGTAAGCGAAGTCTGCTGTGTAGAACATGCAATAGATGGTTTCATATTGACTGTGAAGGTGTTTCCAGGGAACTGTTTGCTATCTTGGACAAAAATAGAAATTTGCTATATACATGCAAAGAATGCGTGCAAAATCCACCTGACCTTGATGATGTGGATGATATTTCCTTTAAAGAAGAAATGCGTAGAGAATTTTCAGCCCTAAAAAATTCGTTTCATTTACATAGTAAAGACATGAAAATGGAGCAGACTGAAATCAAGAAACAATTTGAGACAGTGGTTTTTGATATACGAAATGAAATTGCCGCCAATATGAAAGAAATTAAGGATGAAGTTAAAGAATGCAAGAAACTCGTAAAGTGTAACGATGATTATATGAAAATAAAGTTCCATGAGTTGGAGTTACAAAGTTATGTTCTTCAACATCGTTTAAATAGATCTGACATTATAATAACTGGCCTCTCTGATAACCTCAAAAATCTAAATGAAGCAGTAGTTGCCCTGTGCTCACATTTAAAAGTCGAGATAGCTGCTGATGACATATTGAATGTTATTTATATAAAAAAAGGTAAAGCTGTTCTAGTACGGTTTCGTCAAATACCAGTTCGTGATAAAGTGATGTCATGTTATTTTAAAAGTAAAGCTTTGACTATCTCCGATGTTGAAGGAGGATGCAACAACAACAGAGTGTATCTAAATGATAACTATTCTCCATTGGCCAACTCATTGCTTAGAATATGTTGGAAGCTAGCAAAGGACAACAAAATTAATCGTTACAGCATTATAAATCGTGAAGCTCTCAAAGTCAAAATAACAATGCCGAATAGTGATATAAAAATACTCAACATTAATGAAGTAATAGATTTTTTTAAGATAGGTATGTCCTAGTTCAAAATAGTTTTTCCTTCCAAGTTATTCCTAGATGATTTTGTACAATCATACTGTATTTTTATGCAGAAAATATTTTACAATAATTTAAATTTAAAATAAAGATGTTGATATAAAAAATGTCAAAGACACTATTAAATTTTGGTTACATGTACCTACAAGCAGTACTTAAAAGAACACTTTTAAATTTATAAAGGCCAAATTCATGGAAAATATTTTTTATGAATTTTCATCGTAAACCATTTGTTCAATTGAAGTATTTTTTATGAATAAGGTTAAATATTTATGGCTATCATTTTTTTGCTTTGGTTTCTCATATTTTCAATTAATTGGATAATAAGTAATGTATTTTTTTTTTTTAATTTCAAGTTTAATATTAGTATTTTATATGATGATTATATGCATATTAATTAGTTGGCTCCCACCAAAACATAATTATTACAAAGATTATGATGTACGATAACTATAACTTTGGTCCTATTGCTAGAGATATATCATTACTTAAATTAAATCTTTCGGCTTATTCCAATAATTTAAATATTGGGCATGTAAATGCTCAAAGCTTAAACCCATCAAATTCTAACGTTAAATTAGAAGAATTTAAAAGTACTTTTTCAGGTTCTTGTCTTGATGTCATTGGTATTTCAGAAACTTGGTACAAACCAGATATAAATAGTCAGTCATTAAATCTTCCTGGTTACAACCTTATTAGAAATGATCGCCCTGAGGATCGAGCGGGTGGTGTTTGCCTGTATATATCTGATAAATTAAGTTACAGGATACTTTTTCGTAGTGAGCGATACAAAATTTGCGAATCCCTTTTTGTGGAAATTTTTAGTAATAACGGTTCGGCTGTAGTTGGTGTGGTGTATTTGCCAAATGGAAGTATTGATATATTTGAGGAGCTTCATGCAGATTTATTTGATCAGTTCTCTAATATAACTGTAATGGGAGATTTTAACTGTAATCTATTTAATACTTCAATATCTGAAAGAGTACGTTCTCTTAGCCTGAGAAATGGTCTAACATATTTGCATAATAGCTTACCTACACACTTTTGTGCGCGTAATAAAACCACATCCCTAATTGATTTTTTTATGGTAAGTGAAGTGAATTTAGTCGCACATAAGGGTCATATGCTTTTTCCATTCTTCTCTTCGCACCATAGCCTAATATTTATTTCGATAAAGTTTTCTCCTAAAGTGAATAGGCATGACATTGAACGCAAAAATTATAAACTTATTAATTATGATGAAATGTTTCAATGTGTAAATAGATATGATGTATCTCCAATTTTCTGTACTAATGATATTGATTTGCAACTTTTCGTATTAAATGATTTAATAAGTAACTTACATAGTCTGGTACCTACCTTTAGATCTATACCTAAAACTAATGATATTCACTGGATGAAATCAAGGGAAATTGTCCAAGCAAGATCGTTACGTGATGCTGCATATAAAACTTTTTTGAGAAATCGTTCTGAGAGCAATTGGAAACTTTTTTGTAAATTAAGGAATAAATCTAAATCGGTCATTAGAAGAGTTCGTAGGAATTATGGTAAGAATTTATTTACTGCGGCAGATAATGCTCAGATTTGGACTCATGTACGTAGGCTTGGTTGTATTGGTAGAGATAACCATGAACCAAATGAATCCGATGTCGAGTCAATTGCAACGGGATTTTTAAACAACTTCACTCCAAATAATTTGGGTAGTTTAAATTTTGAGAATATTGTCGATGACTCGAACTCTTTTTCATTTAGTATAGTTACTGAATATGATATTTTAATTGCAATCAATTCAATTAAATCAAATGCTATGGGGCATGATATGATTCCAATTAAATTTTTGAGAATTATTTTTCCGCTTATATCAAGGTATTTTTGTCATATCATTAATACTATGTTAACTGTTTCTAAATTTCCCCTCGCATGGAAGTTGGCTCGTGTAATTGCTAAAAATAAAAATAATACCTATAATGTGGAAAATTTAAGGCCTATCTCAATTATGCCAGTTATGTCAAAAATTGCTGAAAACATCATGAAAGAACAAATTTTATCTCATTGCTCAAAATTTTCGCTTTTTCATCCAAGTCAGTATGCTTTTCGTAGAAATCACAACACAACATCCCTACTTGTTGCTCTTACTGATTCAATTAGACATAAGCTAAATAAACATGGAAAATGTATAATGATATCTCTTGATCTTTCAAAAGCATTTGATAGAATAAACCATAACGTTCTTGTTTGGAAGCTTCATGAGAAGTTCAATTTTTAAAAATCAGCTTGTCAATTAGTATACTCTTATTTAAATGATCGTTCTCAGTTTGTATCTGTTGGAAGTTTATGCTCTAGTGTTGGATTTGTCACTTCTGGCGTACCACAGGGGTCTGTATTGGGTCCTATACTGTTTCTCGCATATGTTAATGACTGCATTTCTATGCTGGAGAATAGCTTTTGCAAACCATATGTGTTTGCTGACGATATTTTTCTTCTTTACAGTACTTACTCCGATTTTAATAATATTTTTGAAAATACACTAAAATCATCTTAGTAATGTACAAAATTGGATGCATCAAAATCATCTTGAAATTAACTCATCTAAAACTAAGGCAGTTTGTTTTCATTTACCTTCCCAAACGTTTAGGTATCCAAATATTTATATAAATAATCAATTAATTACATTTGTCGACTCTCATAAATGTCTTGGTATTGTTATTGACTCGAAACTAAATTTTGAAAGCCACATAAACTCTCTCTCGAGCCAAGTTTCATTTATTTTAAGAAGATTGTACGCCTTAAAGGCATATACGCCAAAGTGCATAAGATATCGTTTGGCACATGCCCTGCTTATGTCCAAACTCATTTACTGCCTTGAAATATTTACTGGAACTTTAGCTAGAAATTTAGATTATCTAGAACGGATTTTCAGACGAATTGTGAGATATATATATAATATTCCTGTTAGAGACCACAATAGAACTACTGAACTAGTCCCGCAATTATTAGGTTGTTCTTTTCATAACTTTTTACATTTACGTCTTTTGCTTCAGTTCTACAAGATTATGAAATTTGGACTGCCTTTTCAAGTTGTGGATGAATTCACTTTTATGCACTCAACTCGTAATATGCAACTGGAAATACCACAAATACATCTGTCCGTTTTTGAACGCTCTTTTCAAATCAGGATATGCCGAATCTGGAATAATTTGCCTATAACTTTTAGACGGTTTACGAACTCATATAACACTTTTAAAAAGGAGCTTTTAAGATTTTATAGTGGAAATACCAATGAATGATATATGTATTTCTGGCATAAGGGAACAAATAAAAAACGTTATTATTTAAATTTATTTTTTGTAATTATTATGTGGTTGGGGAGCCATTTATTTAAATCTAATTAGAAATTATATATTGTACCATTATTGATAAATATTTATATAAAATTGTATTTGTAAATCATGGATAGATGTTAACAGCAATACATGTATAATTGGTCTTATAGGCTTTCTTTGTATTGAAAGAATGGAATAAATAAATAATAAAATAAATAAATAAATAATTGATTTTGATATGTATGACTTATTTAACTCCCTATTTGTAAGCGAGGGTGGTAAGTACTTCCCTCTAATGACATCACCGTGTTAAAATAATGAGTTAAAATGCCAATGTATAAGTAGTGAAGAGTAGTTATATTAGCTTTTGAACTCATTACTTTTCAATGTAAGTTTTTAAACTTTCTTTATTTCGTTGCGATATTTCCATATTCCTCGAATTCACCATCTGGGAAATGTTTAATTAAAATTTACATAAACAACAATACAGTAGTAGTACTTTCTTATGTTGCATCATCAATAACTACATTAAATTTCAAGTTAAATATAGTAGAAACACGATTAAAGCAACAACCAGATATAACGAAGTATGTAGGTACATTAAGGCATAACTTTTAAACATTTTTTGCAAATATGAAATTTGGCATAGTATAGTCGAATAGGCTATTAAAAACTATAAAGAAATACGTTTTTACATTTTTACTTAGCGATGAAGTTTTAAATTTGTATGCAATGAGATGGTTGCAATTTTTTTAAATAAAATACATATTGGTGGCTATTCTCGCCCTACAGATAATATTGGACTACGTGGTCCATTGTGGCTTAAATGAACTACTTACAGCATGGTCCAATCTATTGTAATATGGACCATGTTATAAGAAATTAACATGCAGTGCTGCCAACATCTGCATGATGTATACTTTTCTATAGTTTACAGTATTACACATTGGTAGCCCTGATGGTGTCCATTATTAGTTGTTTATTTAAAAGTGAAAGTTTGTGAAATTTGTGAAAAAAAGGTAAACAAATTAAAAATACCAAGTAAATATATTTAATAATAGCAATAATAGACTACAGGGCACGCCATAAAAGGCGATTAGTAAAAAATGAACAATGCTTAAACAACCGCTTTAGTGTACTCCATACTGTAATGACATGGAGTACTTTTAAAACTAACCCACTTTAGTACTCCATGGAGTAGTTTAGGGACTACTTCGGTGGGTTATATGGTCCCCTCCTAGGACATCGTAATGTTAAATGGACCACCTTTTACACATATATTTGGAATAGTTTTGGAGTACTCCTACTCCTTTATGGACTACTCTTTACATGCATGTATGGACTAGTCTCGTTATCTGCAGGGCGCACACGCGTCGAATTGTAAAAGTTGCATGGAAAACAAAAACAAAACTGCATAACTGTAAAAAATTTGTTTTTGAAAACTGCATAACTGTAAAAAATTTGTTTTCGTTTATCAAAATAAGTTTTTTATATTTATTTAGAAAATGAATTTGGTGCGTGAAGTTTATTTGAAAAAGAAACCAAGACAATGTTTTTCGTTAATAAAACAGCATTGCCTACCTCTTGGTACAAAGCGAAAAAATTGGTTATCGCCTTAATGTCGTAGGTATATTATCTTAAGTGGACTTTTGCTTTTTAAACGCCCTACAAGTAACAACGTTTATAACTACTTACTGTTTTTTTAATGGTTGTTTTGTGTTAATGATTTTTTAGAACAAATTCTAAAACTTTACTGCATCTATGGTATCTATATTTTATTCCTTGGAGTCTATATAGCATAGTTGGGGGTAGTGCACTTAATATTGATTTAAATCAGCCGTGCACTATCACTAAATAAAACTGCAAAAAAATTAGTGATGATTATTATTTTTTTACCTACCACTAAAACAATTTAGTGATAGTGGAAATTTTTTCAGTATCACTAAACGCAGATTGAATGCAAAAATCTGCACTCAATTTAAATGGTGCGAATTTTGGACGTGCAATCAAAAAAGCTGCATACATATGCATACAGCCTGTTTTTAGAAAATGAAAATATTTGTTCGTTCGTAAAATAAACGAACAAAATCTGATTTTGGTTTTCATAAAATTAAAAAACATTTCTGATGATTGACAAAAAAAGCTTTAATTTTTTCTCCATATTTTTTTGTGGTTCTTATAAAATGAACATCTTCATAATAAATGAAAACAAAAGTGAAATGAAGATGAGAAGTGAAACCCATCCGTTAAAAAACATATCACAAAAAATAGAAAAAAACTAGGATATTTTACAGAAAAAAACCTTAAAAACTGATACTATTATAAAATATTCTATAAAGGTTCACTTATTATTACATAAGTATGTATTTACATGTAAAAAATTCTAGAAACAATGGAATTACACACGCTCAAAAATATGTATGTTATAGTGGTTCGAACTACATACAAAAAAAAAAAAAAGTTGTACCAGTCACCTCCTTGAATTAAAGGTATGTCAATGAAGTTTCTAAAACAGTTACATTTTTTTGCCACCTTTGCTGCCTTTAAATAGTCCGATCTCATCATATCGCATATCGTTGTTCATGGCTTGAAGTTCTGGAATCTTAATAAATATTCCTTTTATTCAAGGGCGTCACTGTTGGATTTTGTTATTGGGTTCTACCTGGTTTAATGTAAGATGTATGTGAAAGGGGCTTAATTTTGAGGCGTGTCATAAAAGTGAGTATGCAATACATAGTAAGTTTTAGAAGGTCTTTCTTGGCACATAAAAAATTCGACATTTGGGGAAGGATTCAAGATGGCATAATTGCCGCCCAGAATGTGATGTCGGATTAAAAGTCACCAAGTAAACACTGTAAAGTCATGAACAACGATATGCAATATGATGAGATCGGATTTTAAATGGCAGCGCTACATCTGTTAGGACCAGCACTCAGGGGATGACCCCTACTAATGCATTGCATTGTGTTGGAACTAGGAAAATAGGTTTTAGTAACTTCAATGACGTATCTTATTCTATTTTTTTTATTTTATTTATCACAATGTAGTTGGCTTCCTAATACAACAAGATATGAAATCTTATGAATTATAGTATTAGAATCAGATAGGTTATACTAGACAGATAATATATTTATCAATAGTAGGGTACACAATTGAACTAAATAATAATAAAAGAAAAAAAAAAAAAAAAGATTAATAATATAATAGTAATAAAATATAATAATAATAAATAGGTATACAATTGAACTAAAAACATTCATAAAGATTAATTATATAATAAATAATAATAATAATAATAATTTAATAATTTAACAGCAATACAATCATCATATTTAATTAACGATAAGCTTTAGGAAAAATAATCACTAAGTAATTTTCTAAATTTTATTGCGTTGCAAGTGGTTTGCAAATGATTTGGAAGTTGATTCCAGAGACGTACACTAAATAAAAAAAATTGGCATTCTGATGCGTGACTTCGATGACGAAATTGTATAATAGATTTCCCTCTAAGCGATCTTGCGAACTGCAAGCGATCGTAAAGGTACTTCGGTTCCATAGTTATTATAATCCTGTGTAGGAAGATAATGCTCCTAAATTTAAGAAAATTATTTAATGGTAAATGAAGTAAACGGCAGGAATACGAACTTATTCTATCAAACTTTTTCAGACCAAAAACGTAGCGGACAATGTTATTATACGTAGTGGTAAGTTTTCTCATATCCCGGGAGTTGCAGCCGGCATATACTTCACAGGCATACAGTAGCGTCGGTAGTAAACAAGTCTTCGCGATTAAAGTTCTTATTTTAAGTGGTGTAAAATATTGTGTGATCCACAATCCCCTTAACATACCATATATCCTGCCACAAGCCCGATTTATGTGGTCCGACCAAGTCAAAGTCCTATTCATTGTTATCCCTAGATTTTTAACCGTGTCAACAACAGCAATTCTAGCATCTCCAATATAAATATTCAGATCATCATCCATTACTACATTTTTTCTACTTATCACTAAACATTTGGATTTTTCCGGATTCAGTTTCAAGCCATTTGCCGAAGCCCAATTGAAAATTTTGTCCAAATCAAAATTTAAATGGTTCACACTTGTAAGGTATGAGTCTCTAGGACTGCTGAGGTATAGTTGAACGTCGTCAGCATACATTTGAATTTTCGAATAATGTAGATTTTGTGGCAGGTCATTTGAGTAAAGCGAATATAAAAGCGGTCCAAGGACTGAGCCCTGTGGAACACCATGTTTAACTTTCAACGGGTGAGAAATGCACCCATTTAGGGAGACAGATTGTGTTCTCTCAGATAGATAATTTTTAATTAGTTTTACTGAAAAAGAAGAAAACCTAAAAAACCTCGAGAGTTTAAAACAAAGAATAGAATGATTGACCGTATCAAAGGCCTTGGAATGGTCTAGTAGAACCAAAAATGTGACTTGATCACCATCCAAGTTTCCTCTAATTTCTTCTACTACATCGGATAACGCCGTTATACAGCTACGCCGAGGTCGAAAGCCAGATTGACGATCAGTCAATAGATTGTTATCGTTCACGTATTTATAAATCTGTTTATGAATCATGCGCTCAAAAACCTTCGAAAAGTATGGTAGGATGGCAATGGGACGTAAATCACCTCCCGCCTTTGGCACTGGAACGATCCTGGCGTATTTCCATTCTTTGGGAAAAGAGTTGGTTATGACAATAGTATTGAAAATGTTCTTAAAATATTTAACTAGCCATGGCAGAATAATTTTGATGAATTTTGGATCTATATTGTCAAATCCTATGGAGTTTGATTTTGTCGCATGGAAACCTTCAATTACCTCCAATTCATTAAAACATTGGAAATCAAACTCTCTAGTAGATAAGCTTCTATCTTATCGGTATAACATTTTTTTTCGGCTCACCTTAATGCACATACAATGTAAAATCACACCGTTCCTTCGAAAGTTCCAAAAAACTAGTGCTATAACGCTAATAGCTTTTACATATCTATACGTTGATGTGCAGCAAAAGATCTTCCTCATATATTTCCTTTATTTACTGTTAACATTGTTAACATTTTCATTCAACATTTTGATTTTTTACTTATTTAGTAACACTTTTTATAGAATATTTTATTTTTGAAATTTAATTTTAATTTTTGTAAACAAACGCCAGGGTTAACCACGAAAAGAAAATCTTTATATGAAAAAAGAATGGAAATGTACGAAACTTAATGCATTGGCAATAATGTTGATTCACGAAAGAAAAAAAGCTATATTTATGTCAACCATGAATAGACGAAAGCTTTCAAAGAAAGGTTTTTTAAAAACAAAATTATGAACATTATCGTATCAAAACAAAAACTGTGAGTGAGTAGACTTTTGTTTTACAAAAACAGGCTGATATTGTCTCACTAAAATTTCAAAAATGTAACTTTGTATGTGCATGGTTTTTGATTTCTTTTGAAGATATGCATAAGCAGAGAACATTAAACAAAATGAAATTTTGTCAATAACGGTATAATTATTGGCTTTAATCATGAAAAAAAAGTTTTTTATTTTAAAATTAGTGCAACAATTGAAGTTGCACTCAAATGAGTGAAGAAAAAAAAGTTGCAATAAGCTGATGATTGCTATTTTTTAAATCAAACTATTTTTTTTGAGTGCAAAATTTTTTAACATCACTATCACTCATGTCTAGTGCGGCTGCAAATTTTTAAATCATCACTCAACATCAACAAAATGATTGCAATATTTTTGCACTATCACTAAGTGTGAGTTGAAACTGCAAAATGAGTGCACTACCCCCATCTATGCTACATATATAGCTTTTCTTTATTTCATGGAAATGTCAAAAACATTTAAAAAAAAAAATTAAATGTGCTAACTTAGATTTTACACAAGGTCAGTGCTTAAGTTTGGCATTCTACAGATTGTGTAGTGTTTGAGGGTTTTTTTCCAATTAACAAAAAAGACATAATTGAGGTTCAATGTCTTTAATGTGCCGAATTATTACACTTTTTCCATTGAATATCCTTAAAAAAAGCAGTCCAACGGTGTCAAATCGCATGATCGTAGCGGCCAATTATACGGGCATGTTCTGACAATCGCAAAACGCCTAACATTGGCGATTCTGACTTAAAATCGCAAATTAGGTGTTCTGTAAATCGCAATAACAAGAAGTTTGGCGACTTAAAATTACCAAAGGGAACTAGAATAGTTGTAAGAAACTATAGCAGATCGCAAGCTAAACGCACAAGTTAAGGAACACCATAAAAAAAATTTGGCGTTTAGCGATTTCAAATCGTGCGATTGTCAGAACATGGCCGATAATCAAATAAATAATCAAATTGGACAAGAAAACTGACGTTAAGGTGTGACTCACAATTAACATCTTGCATTGTTGTTGGGCCACCCTTAAGAAAACTAAAACAATTAAAAACCGTTTTTTTTTTCTTATTTGTGCAAGAACAATCTTCGTTTTTAAATTTAAAAAGGGTTTTAATGAAATCGCTTGAATTTGCCATTTCATGAAGCCCCTTTTTAACTTTTGTTTAATTTTAAACAAAAATTGTAAGTTTGAAAGAAACGTCAATACAAAAAAAAAACTTTAATATTGAAATAAGTTAAAATTTATGTCTAAAATGTGAAATTTATTTTTAAAAATTTATTAAGAACATTTTAACATTTCTAAATACCGGACTTAATCGTTGCCCCTAATTGCTTTTCTTTATTTTCATCATACACACACACATTTTCTTGCTGCTTTCCTGATTTGTTTTCCTTTATACATAACGTTTCTGCAAGATAAGTCCATATACATACACACATCTATCATTACAATATACATACATATAAGTACATATTGTTACGTTACTGCCTTTCAATAACGTTTCGAGTTCTTTATTGCAACTTTAATAAAATAAATAAAACACAAACACTTTTAACACTGTTTACAATTTACTCAACTCTATTTAGTACGAAGTCTTTTTAACAACCGTAATTTATAGCTTTTATTCACAACCAACTATAATTTTCTCGTTATTCTCGTTATTGACAAAGTCTGAACTTAGAATGATCTCATTACGCTAGTCGCCGCTAGTATTTATACTGCAATTTGGTTGTCTAGAACATTCGAAATGTTTTTCGAAGGTTCGAGGCTTTACTATTCACCACACTTTAATTTGATTTATGGCAGCACTTATGTTTACATAATTTGACCTCTATTTGAAATACATTCTCATTATGATATCGGGATACTTTACTTTGTTTTTTTTTAATTTCTGATTTTTAAAAGAAACAAGTTAAAGTGATGTGCCAAATCTTTGATACCATCCCCCCGCCCTTTCAAAGTGAATATAAAAGCTATTTACCAATCTTTGTAAAAACTGCAAAAATGCATAGGCGTACTAAAGTGTTTTCTGAGTGTAGGCTTTCTATGGGACATATGGTAAATAATACACCGATGTTCATGAAGTTAAAAGTATAATGTATGCAAAATCTTTTATCATTCGTGCATTTCGTCACTATTTATTTTGGTTTTTGTAACAAAATTATCAATTTTTAAGGGTTGTTGTTCCACCTTTGGATTCAAAGCTCTTATCCTACTGAACCGATTTCGCTGAATTTCAATCCCAAACTTCTAAGGAGAACAAGAAACAATGTGATGCCATTTTAATTTCTTCTTTTGATTCGTTCAAAAGTGAGCGTGATACCATCAGGCCTACAGAGAACCGGGCAGGCGCACTGAGATGGTTAAATCGACGCACAATTACTTCAGGACCCAGATTATACATACTTTATGGGGTCTAGGATGAATATTGAAAAAGTTTCATACGGAATATTAAGTTTATTATCCCTTATTCACCACTAGTGGTGGCGGATATAAAAGTGGGAAAAGGAAAAAACAACCGGAGAATTTTTATTCATAATTGGGCTCAATAATTTCTTTCTTTAAAATTTTATTAAGTTTTTACTACACTATAAATTGATGGAGAATTTACTTACATTTAACCTTAAAAATAATGTCGAGTAATTGCCACGTTTTTCATGAGACCTTTTTAATGATATTTTTGTGAAGGTTTCGGCAAAACCGTTCAATATTCTTTTCGAATAATTTTTTTTTTTAATTAAGATTTGCTTTGTGGCTTATTTACATCCACTAATTCGTTTATATACCCCTAAAGAAAGAGATAAGAAATAATTAATAATAACACTGTGCTACACAAAAAACCAGCCTCAACACTTGCAACGCGAAATGAAAGTATGCTACTAGTAGAGCAAAGCTGCCAAAAGGTTTTGAAAAGTTAGCTCGGATTCCCGTAAATTGGGCCCCTAAAGTTTTTGATTTTTTTGAAAAGGCGTTTGGTATAAGGCAATGTATGTAAAACGGATTTTCGAAATTCCGGGCATTTAAATTTTTGAATTTTTCAAAAACCCGTTTTACATACATTGCACGATTTTTTGGTCTTAGAAGACCCCTAGTGAAATTTGATGCAGAAAATATTCGTAGAACCATTTAACCCTCTAAAGTGCCGTTTTAGTATATTTTTGTGTGGAAGTTGAAAAATTACTTAAAATGTGTGTTAGAGGGTTAATATATTCTAAGAAAAGAATCGCCATACAATTCTACTAAAGAAATCTGAAATAGTATTTATGCTCAGAACTACATTAAGTATATTTTTCTGACTTGTATCAAACGCCTTTTTAAGAAATTCAAAAATTTCAAAGCCCGAAATTTCAAAAATCCGTTTTGAATACTTTACACGAACTTTTTGTATTAGAAGACCCCTAATGAAATTCGATGCAGAAAATATTTGTAGAACATTTTAACCCTTAAAAGTGCCGTTTTAGTATACTTTTGTGTAAGAGTTGGGAAAAAGGACAAAAATTACCTCTTTAAATGAGAGTTAGAGGGTTAATAAATTCTAAGAAAAGAATCGCCATACGATTTTACTGCAGACATCTGAAATTATTTTTTAGCTCAGAAGTACATTTAGTATATTTTTTTTTTTGCTTATACCAAAAGCCTTTTCAAAAAATTCAAAAAGTGTTTATGCTGGCGGCGATGACCCGAATTTTGCTGCACTGTGCAATTAAATCCGAAATCACTGCCTCTTAAAAAATGCGTGCCCCGAAAATGTATGTAACAGCTCGTCTTTTTGCGTACAAGCAGCATTGCCAGAACGATTATTTTTCAACAGTTTTTATATACAGCCATATTTTGAAACAGTAAAGTTCTGTATCTACTTGATTTTTATTGCACACATACAAAAAAATCTTGGATTAGCAGTTATATATTTTGAGAATATTGATGAATAAATTTAGTTGTGAAAAGAAAAAACGTATGTTGTAAAGTTTCCTACAAGTATCAGTTTAGAATAAAAAGGTAAAATTATTGAAACATATTTAATATACAAGTATTTTAAATGAGTTCTATTTATCAATTTTTTTATACCCACACCACAATAGTGGAGAGAGTACCCAGTGGTATAATACGAAGAAATCGCTACTAATGACAGGCCAAATAGTTACCACTTTTACTAAATTTTTACTAGTGACTCTTTCCCTGGTCACCAATGTCTATATAATACGTATTATGCATTTGTGCTGATGTGTGTAACACCTTAAAATATTGGTCCTAGACCCACTTTCTGAGTCGAACTAACGATGTCCGTCCGGCTGGCTGGCTGTCCATGTAACCTTGTGCGCAAAGTACAGGTCGCAATTTCGGAGATAATTTGATAAAATTTGGGACATAGGTTATTATTGGTACAGGGACTAGGCCTATTGAAAATGGGCCGAATCGTAGGATCACGAGGGTAGATAGGTGGAAATTTCTTCCTCTCAGAAACTTCCAAACCGATTTTAATGGACACAAAAGGTATGCATTTTTTAAAAAATAGGAACACGAGGGGAGACAGGAGCAATTTCTGCCTCTCAAACCGATTTTAATGAAACTTAAAACATAGATAGTTTTCAAAATAGTTTTTCAAAAATAGGACCACAAGGGGTGATAGGAGGAAATTTCTGCCTCTCACAAACTTTCAAACCGATTTTAATAAAGTTTATAAACATAGATAAATCCATATTTATGTATATGGACACATAAGCATAATGTGTTTTTAAATACTGTGGTGGGGGGTAAATAAGCTCAGGCTTGACTGACTATAATATCTATCTTACTTGCTTTTTAAATTTTGAATTTGTTTTTGTGTAAAAATATTTTGTTTTGGCTAAAAGCTTTTAGTATGCAAGCTATAGAGCTTTAAATTTTAAAAATTGTATCATTATTAATGTCTTCTATGTTTATTACTTTTTTTTCAAAATAATGCAATTTTCTCAAAATATCATTACGAGTTACACGTATTGTAAACTTAAGAAAATCTGTGTAAAACACAATGTAAACCTATTTCATTTTTTTTTTAATGGAAATAGTTATGCATGTTTCACAATTTAAATAGTTCATATAATAGGGAAACTTCTAATACTGTTCATTTGCGGCGGGAAGGGTGGAAAGTTTTTCATTCTGTTTGTAATTTCTCCCATATTAAGCTCAGACCTGTTAAAGGGTCTGTCTGAATCAGTGATGCTAATAGTAGGCAATTTTCCATTTTTGTAGGGATTTTTTCGGAAATTTTCAAGTGTAGGGAAAAAGGGACATATTTTTTATTTTTAGGCAAATGTAGGTCATTTTCAAAATATTTGGGGGATTCACAAGGTAGTCATAAAGTTGTAAAGAATATTTTTTAGGACATTTTGACAGTATGACTTAATAGCACACTTTGTATATCTCAGTTATCTCATTTTTAATAAATTTTCTAAAAATACGTTTTTTATTTTAAAATTAAAATTTTTCATTTACCCAACAAAAATTTTACTTACAATCCTAATTTAAATGACTTCCTGAATTGATTACTTTGTAGCTTTATTCATCACTTTATGGATTGTTTGTTATATGTATATTAAATAATAACTTTATAATTATATCATAAATAAGTCATAATTATACACAACAAAAAATACTTTTATATAATGAATTTAATATGTTATTATTAGGGCAACCAAAAAAAAAACACTAAAAAAACAGTTTTAAGCTCTTAAAAAAGCGTTTTCCACTTAATTCGTTTAAAACGTTGTTATAGTAAATTACACCGGTCGACACGACTTTTGGGTCTGACTTCTAAATGTAATTTTTTAGTTTCTTTTAGGTTGCAAATAAAGGGAAAAATGATTTTTTTGTCAAAGTTTGTTTTTGTGGAAATAAGATATATTTTTTCGATTTTTAAGAATAATGACTGATTTTCTCAAAATTTTATTATGCATTACAAAGAAGAAAAAATTTTGCTGAACTTAATAGTAATTTTAATTCAAGCTAAATAACAGCTTAGATATAGAAACTAAAATAAAATCAAGTTCAAAAATGAATATATTTAGTCATTTTCCTATGTTTGTATGGACTTTCTCGTTTTAAACCCCAACTATAGTCTCCCATCATATTTTCGTTATACTGCCCTTGGTAACGCCGTTCAAAGTTCAACACATCTTGGTGAAAACTCTCTCCTTGGTCTTCTGAGTAACTTACATATTATCTTTAAATTGGTCCAGTCGAGCATGTAGCATAGGAACTTTATGGGACATCCGGCAGCGCAAAATTTTAAAGTTTTCAAGCATAGTTTCAATTAAATCTTTATAATTATCTGCTATTTTGTTTCCGAGAAAACCATGAACTTCCTCTTTAAAATTCTTCTAGGCTTGTTTTTCTATGGTATTGAGTAATATTGCGAATTCATCACTGTTCATTATTTTTGTTTTATTTGTGGTCCTACGAAGATTCCTGATTTTATCTTCGCTTCAGATAATTTGGGAAGGAATCCTTTCAAATATTCGAGAGCTTCAGAATTTTGATCCAATGCCTTTACAAATTGTTTAAGTAGGCCTAATTTGATATTCAATGGCGCCATTAAGATACTTTTTGGATCTCCAACTGGTTCCCATTTGACGTTATGTTTTCCTATATGAAACTCGACCCGATCAGGCCATGTACGTTGCTGATAGTTAACACAGGCAAAATGAGGTACCCAGTTTTTATCTTGATTTCAAATCTGATGTTCAAAATATGCTTCATAAGCTTCACAAAGCTTTAAATTTGATGCTAAAGAAATTTTTTTGCTTTTTTCAAAAATTCACCGCAAAGAAAGAAATTAATCACCGTTATTTTTACACCGTCTTGTCGCCATTCTTTAATTTAGTAATACGCAATAAAGTTTGTAACAGCTGCAATAAATTCGTAAACACCCACTACAAAGCTTTATGCAAGAAATATGCACTTTGCAACACTTGTAATATAAGTGCTGCCAACTGCTGATCGCAAATTCGATAAAAATCTTCAAAACTTACTTTTCGACGTAAAACAGAGAAAAACAAACTTTAAAAGCTAGAAATTGGTAATTAGATGTTTTTCGGTGTCTATCAACAGAATTTATGCATTACAACAGAAACCCAAGAATTTTTATTTATTTTTGTTGACCGGTGTTATAAGTTGATGCAATAAATTTTCGAAAAGAAAACTATGTCTGTTTGGAGGCAGCAAGTTCTTGTACATAGAAAAAGTTCTTCCTACGTCTACAGATGTTAAGGGATCATATTTTAAATTGAGTATTTGCTCTGAAGTATATTTTATACGATTGGACTCATAATTCCGCTTGTCTCCCAAAATATCACCAATATCTTTTAATACCGAAAATCCTCTATTTTTAAATGAAACTGATTTAAATTTGGTTTTAACTTTGTCTCCTATATCTCCTGGAACACGGGATATTTTTCTTACGGTCCATAACTATGTTCACTTAGAAAACCAATGAAAGTTTTTTTTGTTTCCAATTTTGTAACAACTTCGTGTAAAACCCCAAAATTTGCAGAAATTAACAATATCTGATATACAGAGAAATTCTTAATAGCTAAAACTATATTAAACAAGCAAAAAATTAGACGTTTCTATACCAAAAACAAAGAGAAGGGGAACTAACAGACGTTACTGTATACAATAACTATATTTAAAAAGAAATAAGAAAGTATGATGGTAAAGGACGTTACAGACTGAGAAATTTGATCGTAAAAATACAGCTATGGAATTTTCGAGAGAAAAGAACTTAAACAAGCAAATAATAAAATAAGTTGAAAAAAAGGCTTAATACAAAAAACATAAGCACATAAAAATTATACACAACACTATAAAAAGTACATTACAGTACCGCTTAGACAGAGTTGCATAAAAAGCAAGTAAGAAAGTTTAGTCGGTCAAGCCCTACCGTATGATACCCAACACCACAGTATTTAAAAACAAGTTTCGGGAGAGTATGACTATATGAATAGGGATCTACCTATGTGTTAAATTTCATTAAAATCGGTTTGATAGTTTCTGATAGGCAAAAATAACCTCTATCTCCCCTCATGGTCCTATTTTTTTAATATATGTATGTGTCCATATAAACACGGATCTATCTACATATGTTTTAAATTTCATTAAAATTGGTTTGATAGTGGGCACAAGGACCCTATTCCGGAAAGCCGCTTGCATGGCGGCTATATGAAATTATGGACTGATTCGCCCTTGTGCCAAGAACCCACGTACCAAATTTCATTAAATTATCATTAAAATTGCGATTTGTACTTTGCGCACGAGGTTACATGGACAGCTAGCCAGCCGGACGGACATCGTTAGATCGACTCAGAAAGTGATTCTGAGTTGGTCGGTATACTTTAGGACCAATATTTTAAGGTGTTTCTCACATCAGCACTCTTAAGTGTAGCTATAATAACATACAGAGATAATATAGATTTTTAGGATGATATTTTTCAAGGAAAGCACAAAATATAGCTGGTAGCGAGTTAGTCTATCAGCGCCGAGGTTGCGGGTTCGATTCCCGCCAGAGACTCTGGTTTCTTTCCTGCAGACAAGCATAGAGCTTCGCGGGATTAGCTTAGGAAATTAAAAAAAAAAAAAAAAAATAAGTACTGTTTAATTAAAAGTAAAACTTGGTCTTGTACTTGGAGAATGCCAATGCAATTGAAATAAAAAAAAAAAAAAAAAAAAAAAAAATAACGTTGAACGATTTTTTTAACCAGAGTTGTTACAGCACAAAAATGGTTGATTTTTTAGTATTTTTAAAAAAAAGTTGCACATAAAAAAATAATAATAACGATTTTTCCAAAATTTTATAAAATAAGTTTTTTTTTCGTATGAAACAAAATGACAAATTATCTTAAAATGGCAAAATAAGTAAAAAAAGCCGATATCGCAAAAATAAGCCGATATTGCCAAAATAAGCAAAAAAAAGCCCTAACAAATATAGCTCATTTTCTTTGTTTTTTATGATCGGAATTTGTGTTCAATCAAAATCTTTCTATCTTGTAAACCAAAAAATAAGCATTTGCTTTTTTTTTTTTTGGTTGCCCTAGTTATTATTACAAGATTTTTAATAATTATTCAAATAAATTTGCAATATATTTCGTTAATATTTCTTAGATATTCGGTAATAGTACTATAAAATTTTTAAAATAATTTCGATGTGAGTGTTAGAGCTATTAATGATTTTGTGCAGCCAAAACACTCTTTAATTTATGTTTATGCTTACATTGCAACAAAAATTCCATAAGATTTCTCATGTATATAAGAGCAATTTTAATTAGTGTGTTTAACCTTCTTAAAAGTTAATTTGTAAATACTTATTTTTTGTTTTTTTTTTAAACTACATATTTCTATAAAACTTTTAAGTATAAAAGAAATACATTATTTTTTCTGCTTATTTTGTAAGCCAAGTTCTTGCTGGGTTCAATGGCATTTAAGTACAAATGCTGTATTTTTTAATAGAAACGCTTTTTTATGAGTCCTAACAGCCTGGGAATGTTCAACAATTATTGATATATGTAATTAGGGGACGACGAATATTCGGGTTCGAATTTGCGAACTATTCTCTTATTTTTGCTATTTGCATTCGCACTCACATTTGCTAAAATGTACGCCAATATTAAAAGCGAATATCTAATGAATAAAATTTCTACATAGAAATTAATTAAAAAAAAAAAAACAATCACACCTCCTAAAGTAAGCGAAATAAAAAAAATTTATGCGCTGTTTCCCGGTGACAAGCAATTTATTGTGTAGAACAATTTTTATAAAAAGCACTCAAAAAACTGAGTGATTTTCGTATAAATTTTACTACGCAATCAATTGCTTGTCACCTGGAAACAACACATTAAGGAAAAATGGAAAAGTGGAAAAATTTAATTTTTGTTACAACAAACATAAGGAAAAACTTTTCCACCAAAAATTGCAATTTAAATTAGCTTTCACCAAGTGTAAAAAAATTAGAACTTTACAATTTTTAAAGAGTTGGCAATTCATAAACGTCAAATTGAGTGTGGTTGGCACTCTATTAAAAATGTTGTTATTTTTCACAAAAAGTACTAAAATTTGCATCTCTTTTTAAGATAATCAACTATGATTCTTAGAAACTCCGTTTTAATTAAATCAAATTTTAATTTTTTTATAACGTCGCTTTTCAAAACAATATTAAAAATGAATTCTATACAAAAAAATATTAAAAAAGAACGTAAAAATTATTATACTTTTAACAACGTTTATTTGGCATCTGAAAAATATCAATTACTTCCAAGAATTATATTACAGATTTTTTTGGCAGTTAAAACTTTTGTACTTTTTATTTTTAACTAAAAAAAATACAGTTCACGTCAATAAGAGTGTAATTTTTTTTTCCATTTTTCCAACCAAAAAAATTTGAAATGAATACCCTTACTAATTTCGAATTTTTAAAAAATGTTTAATGAAAACTTATGGAAGGATATATTTTTTAAAAGGAAAATTCAAAGTGGAAAAATTTAATTTTTGTTACAACAAACATAAGGAAAAACTTTTCCACCAAAAATTGCAATTCAAATTAGCTTTCACCAAGTGTAAAAAAATTAGAACTTTACAATTTTTAAAGAGTTGGCAATTCATAAACGTCAAATTGAGTGTGGTTGGCACTCTATTAAAAATGTTGTTATTTTTCACAAAAAGTACTAAAATTTGCATCTCTTTTTAAGATAATCAACTATGATTCTTAGAAACTCCGTTTTAATTAAATCAAATTTTAATTTTTTTATAACGTCGCTTTTCAAAACAATATTAAAAATGAATTCTATACAAAAAAATATTAAAAAAGAACGTAAAAATTATTATACTTTTAACAACGTTTATTTGGCATCTGAAAAATATCAATTACTTCCAAGAATTATATTACAGATTTTTTTGGCAGTTAAAACTTTTGTACTTTTTATTTTTAACTAAAAAAAATACAGTTCACGTCAATAAGAGTGTAATTTTTTTTTCCATTTTTCCAACCAAAAAAATTTGAAATGAATACCCTTACTAATTTCGAATTTTTAAAAAATGTTTAATGAAAACTTATGGAAGGATATATTTTTTAAAAGGAAAATTCAAAGTGGAAAAATTTAATTTTTGTTACAACAAACATAAGGAAAAACTTTTCCACCAAAAATTGCAATTCAAATTAGCTTTCACCAAGTGTAAAAAAATTAGAACTTTACAATTTTTAAAGAGTTGGCAATTCATAAACGTCAAATTGAGTGTGGTTGGCACTCTATTAAAAATGTTGTTATTTTTCACAAAAAGTACTAAAATTTGCATCTCTTTTTAAGATAATCAACTATGATTCTTAGAAACTCCGTTTTAATTAAATCAAATTTTAATTTTTTTATAACGTCGCTTTTCAAAACAATATTAAAAATGAATTCTATACAAAAAAATATTAAAAAAGAACGTACAAATTATTATACTTTTAACAACGTTTATTTGGCATCTTGAAAAATATCAATTACTTCCAAGAATTATATTACAGATTTTTTTTGACAGTTAAAACTTTTGTACTTTTTATTTTTAACTAAAAAAAATACCGTTCACGTCAATAAGAGTGTAATTTTTTTTTTCCATTTTTCCAACCAAAAAAATTTGAAATGAATACCCTTACTAATTTCGAATTTTTAAAAAATGTTTAATGAAAACTTATGGAAGGATATATTTTTTAAAAGGAAAATTCATTTACATATTAGTTTTGGTTTTTTTTCTTGTTGTTAATAAATGCTTTAATAGTAATATTTACAAAATGTTAACAAAATACATATTTGTTTGCCTGTTGCTAAAAACAATAAATTTTTACGTAGGGAAAAGTGTAAGGAAAATGGTTTTGGTTCTAAGGAAAAAAGGGATTTTTTTAAACACGTTGGTATTAAGCTACGGTCACACTTGTCAAATATTTGACTAAAAAACGGGACAAACAAGCAAACTATATAATCATTTCCTTTAATTCCGATATTTACATTGATAATACTATAACATCTTACAAAAAACCGTTTTTTTTTGCTATGTATAATAGTATAATTAGTTTTATTTTGTGGAACTAAGACCATGTTAAATCACACTAACTATTTATGAAAGTAGCGGTTACGCTTATTTGGTCAACTATTTAATAAGTGTGACCATAGCTTTACTGAAATTTCTCCTGGCATCACTGGTCTAAATTAACGGGCAACTGCCCAATAAAAAATGGAGCTTCCAACGAAGCAGGTTTGTGAGGGAGAAACATAAAAGTTTCGCTTACCATTGCGCTTACGGAAGACATGAATTTTATATGGCGAGTTCCCAATTTGAAGCAATACATTTTTGACACATAAAACGCATTACTCAGCGCATATAAAAATTTTTAGATGTAACGATCAGCTTTACACACTGAATGTTTTGATACAGTTATTTTTTAGTACTCTCCCTTACAAACCTGCTTCGTAGTAAGGGAATGCCGTAGCACTTGAAATGTTATTTTTTTTATAAAAGTTGTTGAGTGTTCTTTCACTTACTTTACTGCATTTCTGTATGTCTTATTGCGTAGCGCATAATTGTGCGCTTATTTTTTTAAATGTACCATTAGTGCTTTCCAAAATGATAAAATTTTTTATTGGGTGGTTTCAACAAAGAAACTGGTGTCTATTAAAACCAAGTTAGAATTTTTGTTTAAAATATTGATTTTTGATGCTTTTAATCAAAATACTGATATACTATCTGCATATTAAATGAGTTAATAAATTAAAAAATTTTAAGTATTTCCTTATTAATAAATGTTTTAAGTGGCTTTAAAATTCAGTGGAAATGACATTTTAACACGAAGAGGTTTATTCAGCAAAAATAACTGTTCAAACCTCGTCGTTCAACACCTAAAGTTAAATCTGGTTTAAAAAAAACTTGTGTGACAATCAAATGCGACATAGACATACTAGAATATATAGGATTTAAAAAAAAAACTATATTATTATGTTTTTATTAGTTAAGCTATCGATCTGAAAAAAAATGTAGAGTTTAATATTTCACTAATTAAATTTGAACCTTCTAAAAAAGCTACTTACATGACTTTTAAAAATTGTTTTTAATAAAAACGTGCTTTACAATCTTTCGTTAAAATGTACTATTTATTATCGCCTCTTTATTGCATTCACATACATTTAAAAATAAATAGGAAAAAAATTACCAAAAAGTACAACTTTATTTATGCAGCATAAAGGAGCACTTTTGGTTGGAATATATTTTTAAAATCTTAATTAAAAATAACAATGAAAACCAAACTCAGTCTGTAAAAATTCTACTTGCTTTAACCATTTAATAACGAACAATGAACGATGGAAGGTAAGTAGAGCTGGGAGCAGAGGGAGGGATGTAAGAGGTCGATGGAGCGGATTGACCAGATAAGCCAAAAGAACCAACAGGGCCAGAGGATCCGAAAGAACCGGGAGATCCATGGTTGCCAGAAGAACCATGAGAGCCATGAGAAGCAACGGGGGCCTTTGAAGCAAAGTTTAAAACTGGAGCAACACCACCATCGTGAGATTGAGAAGGTCCGCCCAAAGAATCATATTGTGCTTGAATGGCTTTCTGGGCATTAATAGCATCTTCGTGGGTACGGTATTTAACAAAGTGTACTTCGGGTTTGTGGTTGACGTCGCTGTGGACGTTGTTCAATTTGTGGGACAAGTCGCTGATGTCCGCTTGTTTGTTGAGAACATAGATGGCAGTTTTCTGTTCAGCAGCATGTTTAGCTAAAGCAAGAGCGGCCTTTTCCAAACCGTGGTTTTCGGGTCCCTTAATGAAAATAACTCGAAGGTTCTTTTTAGCTGAGTTAGCGATTTGGTTTTCAGCATGTGGTATAGCAAAGTCGTCTTCATTGGCAGTGAAAGTGAAGAATTCTTTTTCGAGTTCTGCTTGAGGAGCATAAGAAGCACCATCATGAGGGGCACCAATTCCAGATCCGATAATACCTGAACCACCAGGACCGGAACCACCAAGGCTGGAACCTCCGAAATCTGATCCACCAAGGCCAGAACCGCCAAGACCTGAAGAACCGCCAAGGCCTGAACCACCAAGACCAGAACTACCAAAATCGGAACCACCAAGACCATGGGATCCACCAACAGAGCCACCAAGACCACCAGACTGATAACCGGATGAGCCACCAGGACCGAAAGATAATCCAGAATCGGAATGACCAACAGGATGATAGTTGTAGCCCAATTTATCAGCACAGGCAATAGCCACTAGGCAGAGTACAATAAAAGCACGCATTTTATTTTTTTTTTTTTTTTTGCTTAGAAACTCACTTCTCTGTGTTGAGTTTAGTAGTTAGAATGATTTAACAGCAAACGAATCTTTCATTTTATACGAAATCCGAGAAAAAAATTTAATTTTTCAAAATACTTTTTTAAATATTGTGTCAACTATTCATACTAGTATGTATATTTGTACGTATATAAATTTTTGCAAAAAATTTGCTTTTAAATTGGCAATAAAACGAACTATTTGCATAGTTTTCGCCAACTAAAAATGCTAAAAATCAAGATTTAATGGATAAATTTCATTTTGTTTTTAAATCTATTCCGTAGTTTAGTTGTAGTGTGTGCCTTAAACAACGTTTAATTTTTTTAAAACTTTATAATAAACAACAAAATTTTTACTCAAAAAAATTTGGTTGGTTGAAACCTGTTTGTTAGTCGAAATATTAGTGGGTATATGTAGGATGTTCGATGCACCATTCTAGTTGCGACTTCATCGGTACCTTAATTATCACATCGAATAATTATCTATAGTTTAGATAGTTTTTTTGTTACTTTTCACAAAAGTTTTTTTAAATGTTTCAGTAGCTTATTAAACATTTTAACGAGGCCAAACCTAAAAGTATATTTAATATGATTATAAATTAAAACATACGATTTCCTGATGCTCGGTCTATAATTTGTCATGGGTCACATAAAGCGTACGCCTAACACGGCAACGAATTTTAGTACTGTTTAGTAAATTTGTATAAAAATTGTTTAAAAGCCAAGAATAAAGCAATCATATAACTTATGACACTTGTTAGAAAGATATTTGAAATGAATTACGAACAGAGATGTTTTTTAATATTTGCAAAATTTAAGGTTATGGCCTTTTTTTAAGTAAATAAAACGGAAATGATAGGTGCATGATTAAATGCTGATAGTTCCTTTGTGGTATAATCATTTTCACTGCGCTGTTTTTGTAAAAATTAAGATTAAATATGCCAGCATAAAACAAATATTGTTTTAAATACTTCACTTAAAAAAAACTTTATCAATTTTAATACGTATTTGTTTACTTAAGTTACCCTCCACAGCATAATTCTTATTTATGGCAATCTCAACTAAATCAGTTTGCTTTCTCAATGGATTGGATTTCTCATTTCTCAATAGTACCCATCGGGGATAATAAATGAGAAAACCGATATCGTACCAACGAACTTTTAAAATCGTACTTTTTCGATCGTAATAGTACTAAATCATATTTTTAATCAAAGTTATTTTTTGGGAATACAAAATTAACTATTAATAAGAATTCTGTATGACGTGCTAAATTCCCAATTTTTCGTATTTGACAAATACACTGAAATTTATTGTTGAGGGAAAGCTTGCTTCTATGCGCATTTCACTGGTTGCTTACGCCAGCTCATCTGGAAACCTTTTCCTAAGATTTTAGAAAAGCTAAAAATATTATACGAATAAAACCCTTAAGCGAATAAGAATTTTAAACACTTACAGCCGTATTTATAACAAAAAGTTAGCCACAGTTTGTACACTACGTACAACGAGCTGCTAACTAGAATACCGATTAAGCCTAGCAGCTTGTAAGCACAGAGTTTATTTATAACAAACTTTTGTCCATCTGCTAACTAAAAAAAAATCAACTCTGAATTTTAATGATGACACATTATATTACTGAAAAATGCAACACGTTTGAATTAATCATCGCTGGTTTTGTCATTTTTTTGTAAATTTTTTTTGTTTTTTCCTCCACATATAACAAATTTAAAAAGTTTTTGAAATAATATAAAATAAAAAAAGAATGAAACATAAAATAAAACAGTAATTACAATAAAACCAACCAAACTGTTTAACATTAAACAGCTGTTTCTTACAAGTTGGCAAACGTTTGGCAGCTGGTAAAAAAGAGTTTAGCAAATCGTTAGCCAGAGTTTGGTAAGTGTATTATAAATAAACTTTGTGCTAACTTCATGCCAAATTTCCATTATAAATACGGCTGTTTAAGTCTAACTTGTAGCAATATCAAAGCTTAAACAAAACACCAACAATAAACAGTGAGTTTATCTTTTTTTTAGCACGTCATACAGAAATCTTATTAATAGTAAATTTTGTATTCCCAAAAAAAAAAACTTTGATAATATACTTGCATGTGCCCGTGCAAAAAACTGAACCGGCAAATTTGTTTTTTTGTTGTTTTCTTACGAAAACAATAAAATGAAGCAATTTGTTTTTTAATTTTGTTTTTTCTTTTTCCCACTTACAACTACAATTCGAGTCGGAAAGAACCCAACCAATTGTAGGGGATGTAAGAAAAGATGAACTCACTGTTTATTGTTTGTGTTTTGTTTAAGCTTTGATATTGTTACGAGTAAGACTTTGAGTGTTTAAAATTCTTATTCGCTTTAGGGTTTTATTCGTATTTAATACAACAAAAATTAACTGATCTAATTCATGTTTCATTGCGGACACTTTGGACCAGTGTTGCAAAATTGAAATTATGATATGGTACTGAACTTCAACTAAAAGAGTATTTTTTCCACCAAATGGTACTTTTTGGTAAAAAAAAAACAATAATTTATGCAAATAAAAGGATCAAAATAATTTTTATTGGAATTCATGTATCTAAGTAATTAATAGCAAACAGTATTTGAGGTGCACATGTAAAGGCTAGTTTACACTATCTCACAAGTCTTACGTATTCCATTATACTTTGTGAGATAGAAATCTAATGAGTTTTGTTGCGACGGTCAAAAAATCTAATTTAACATAACAGTTTGTGTTCACACCTTCACACAAAGTATAAACACTCACACATGATATAAAATGCAACCCTGATCCAATGAAAAGTATTATTGTCGTATGAAGTCGTATGGGATGTCAAACTTGTTTCATAATACTTGTCATTTTCATCACACATGCATTCACACTATCAGACTTTTACATATTACTTGAGTTTTGGACATGTATTAATACAAAGTAAAATAGTGTAAACTAGCCTTAAATAATATTTTTGTTATACAAAAGCGGCACAATAGTTTAAATTTAAATATGGCGCATATCTTATTAAAAACACATAACCTTTAACCCTTTCGCTACAAGTTTTTACTGGGTTACTAAAAAAATCCAATTTTTTGGATTTTTATTATAATTGGCCCTAACAACAACAATCAATACTCACTTTTGAAAAAAATTTACCCTAAATGTGTTTTTTGGACTGTATCCATATGGATACATATTTCGGTTATGGTAAAGAAATTTTGTTAAAAAAACTAACGTAAATAGTGGAATAATGCACGGAATGCTATAAGATTTTGAAAAAAATTTGTTCTATTTGAGCGGAAATCACACTGTAAAATTTCGTGAAGATCGGACCATAATTTACTTTTAAACCCATATAAGCCGTTCTCCCGGAAAACAGTTTATTACGCCTAAAACCGTAATAAATAATGCTATCAGAATAAAATTTAATAGTTCACAGTTTTAAAAGACTAGAAATTACACTAATAAATTTCGTGATGATCGGTCCATAATTTGCAATAGGCCCCATATAAAAACCACTCAGCAGCATCAAACATAAAATTATTTTATATGTATTGTGTGTATATTATTCAACACCATAACTTGCGTTTGTAGTCATATGGATACATACAATGTTTAAAAAATCTGCACAGCTTTTTTCCAGCTTAAAACAAAAAACTATTGATGCAAAAAGTTAAAATGAACCTTTTTCTTTATGTTGGATGTGTTTTTTTTTTAAACATGGTCATATATGTATATGTATATACAATATAGCGAAAGGGTTAAAGCAAAACAACATAGTACATTTTTGTCAACACATTTCACAGTATATTGCACTTCTTTTCGGATTTCGATTCTTGCCAATATATTGTGTCACCTTCGAATGTCAAATACACTTTGAAGATGAAATTGAACAGTTATATTGCAAGTGTATGAGCTGCTTAAGGTACGTTTTTCAGTAATTTCTAAAGCAAATTATTTTAAATGGTTCATATATTTATGAATAAGTAAATTAATTAAAAATTTTATTTCTGTCAACAAAAACTTATACTGGTATTTATATTTATATTTTAACTTTTGCGTTCAATTGATGCTCAGAAATGTGGTATCGATAAAATACCAAAAGCAATATGTGAAATGACAGCAAACATTAGTTTTGTTTCTTATATTAGCTATATTTTTCCAAGAAATTTAAATATATTCAGTTCTGAAATGCTTTCTTTCTGAAGATCCGCTAGAACACGGAATTGAGAATTGATATTAATTTAGTTTTCTTCATCGTTTGTAAATAACATTAATAACAACAGTATTATGCTATTAGTTTTTCCGCAATAAATATTTTCTGGAGTGAAGCTGATTATAACTCTTAAGGATTTATTTTCAAAACAAAATTTAGTTCTTTATATTTCGCAAATTTTCGAATAAAATGATTTCGCAGTTTCTTTTACTTTATAAACCATTAACATAGTATCATCCAATGCATCTCTTTTTATAAATTTTCTTGCCACTTGTAAGAACAAATATCCCATTCTGAAAAGCAAAATATGAATCCTGGCGTCTACGCTTTGCATTTCAATATTAACGTCGTTAATTATTTTTAAAATACAACAACATAAATTTTGCAACAAACACATGATGACCAAAGCCTGCTATCGAAATGATCATATCACAGTAAAAAAGTTAAGAGTAAAAAAGCTCAAACGATAAAAAAGTACTGAAAACAACGCGGGGGTACTGCGGTATTTTTAATATAAAAAAGTACTGAAAAAAGTACCAAAGTACTGAATTTTTCAACACTGCTTTGGACTCAAAAATAGAAATATTTTCGATTTTTAAGTTTTGTAAATCATCTACATCCGCCAAAGCTCGAAACTCGTTATTAATGGTATAGTTTGAACTTTCATTTGGAAACATTTTTAATAAAATCTGTACTATACTGGTGGTTTTTACTGAAATCACATTTTCTGGAGTAAAGTTTGCTAGCCAACTTAAAATTTCTTCGTCAAAGTCAACTTTATTTCTTAAAGCTTCGCAAAATGTTATATAGTACGCATTAACATTTTTTTCTAAAATACAAACATATCTACGATATATAAAAATCGTTAAGTGGCAGATGATTTTCTTCGAGTCGTAGTTTTGATAATTCGAATTTGTCCGAAAACTCCTTTTTCAAAAAATTGCGCCCAATTTGACAAAATTAAAATTTTAAGCAACTTCGGATTGCATTGTGTTTACAAATTTCAATACGTACAGCAGAAAGAGGAAAGACATTCTATAGGCTGGAGTAGAAAGTCCGGATATAATAAAATTTTATTTAGCGCTTGTAAAATCTCCTTCAAAATCACTCAGAGTAAAATAATACTAGAGTGGCTTCCACTGTTTCAAAATTCTGTTAATGACTTCCTGACGTGACAACCATCTTCATGACGAATTTCAAAATATTATGAGTTTCCGTTTCAAAATAATCTTGAAATAAGAGGAGTCGTCTCTTCTACTAGAACTTTTTCAGAAGTGGTTGCCCATATATTTTAAAAATTTGTCAATATCATAAGAAAATGCGCGCTTATATGCTGCCGCTGATGCTAAATTTAAAATGTGGCATATGCAATCGTCCAATGAACAAGTGCAAAAATCTATTCACAATAGCGAAGTTTAGTGTTTGGTGCAAATGGTCTTGCAAAAGTGCAAATGTTGGACTTAACAAAACAGCTATGAATGATATTGTTTTGCTAAGTCCAACAACAAAATACACAGAGTTTCTTTAAGATTTCATAAAAAAGCTGCGAAATTTTGCATTGTCTCTTTTACAAGACCATTTTCACCAAACACTGAGCTTCGCTTATATTCATTGGACAGTAAACGAGTTGCCATTTGATATCAATTAGCATTAGGTTTGAAAAATTCGGAAATAGTACCAAATGAATCACGGGGGTACCAGCGTACTTTTAAGTTTTGAATTGTACCAAAAAAAAGTACAATTGTACCAACTTTATCAACCGTGGTACCCATTATTTGAAGACACAAACATTAGCTGCGTTCGTTTACTTCAAAATTTGTACAAATCTATACTGGATTTAACTGAAATGCGTTTGCGTACACATAAATTTGTAAAATTTTCATATTACTCACCTACTGGATTTTACTGGAAAAGTAAACGAACGCACATATTATCTGAGCTTTTATATTTGGTAAATTTAAAATGTCTTTATTGATACTGCATCACCATTGTTGAAACCTTCTACCACATCTTTGAATAAGTAAAAGATTTCAGCATAACTCATAATTGCTTTGAACCACGTTCCCCACCTGGTTGTTAAAGGCTGTGGAGAAAGACAAAAATTGGAATACTTCTCTTTATAGGCAGCAACACTCAAAGGTGCTGTACAAAATATTTTCTCCCATAATAAGGCAACGAATTAATATAATCGAAGTTGTCTCTTAGCACTTTTGCAATATGGTGCATGGCAAAAAAGCAATTAAAACATGTCCTGTTTTTCAAAATATGCAGCATAAATATGCAATATGAGCAAAATATGCATTCAAAGCAAAATATTTGCAAAAATATGCACTAACAAATCGATGGCATTTTACTGCAAATTTCTGATTCCCAAAAATTATTCAGTACATGGTAATCTCAGTATGACGACAACAAATATGCATTTGCATAAAAATCCGGGCCTTGGTGTAGGCACTTCTATTAGTAGACAAGCTGATACCCGCTAAAAAAATTCTTTAATAATAAAGGGGTTTTCTTAAAATTAGTTTGATAGTTTCGGAGAGGTTTCAATAGCCCTACCACTTTTATGGTCCTATTTTTAAAAAAACAGAAGCTTATGCACGTCTATCTATGTTTAAGTAGTCATGTTTTTGAAAAAATCAGTTTAATAGTTTCGGGGTCGCGGAAACTGGCTCCTGCTTCATCTGGTTGGCTTATAATGAAAACATACATACTAAATGTGGCCATATAAATGGGAGCCTATATATGTCTTAAATTTCATAAGAATATGTTGGATAGTTTCGGAGAAATTTGCCCCTTACTCCCCTCGTCGTCACAGTTTTGAAAAAATATACCGCCATTTTCGCAAAATTTCCTTTCTAAGAAAAACAGTTTGGAGCACATCGTTTGGATTGTTTCAGAGTCTATAACGAGAATAAATACATAGGTAGAATTATTTTTTGTATTTTATATATCGTTAATTAAATTTAGTAAAGGCATATATGTATAATATATATGACATAAAACTTAATAAAAAAGATTAATAAGAAACTTATACATATTTTAAGAACTATAAGAAATTTAGGATCTTTTCTTCAAAATTTCTTTAAAAATCGTCGCGAACATTTAACAAAATCGTCACAAATCGTCAAATATTACAAATCAGAGGGAATTTAATTTTTTGTTTAAAAATAAATTTTGTATCGTACAAAAAAAGCAGTTAAACAATTTATATTCAAACAAAACAATTGAAAAGTTTTGGAAACATACATATATACAATGAATATACTAAATACATACATATATAGATAAAATGTATAATTATGTTTAATCAACATAGTTATAGATCAATCCTATTCGACAAGCTATCTGCTCGGTGTTTATTTAATAAACTTTTTGTAATATTTGAGCTGAAGCCATCTGAAGAATTAATTTTCAAATAATCCTTTGCAAACAAAATGCCTTCAATTGTATTTTTTTTTTAATTCAAAATTCCTTCAACGTTAGCTGACGATATTGGTAAAACCGTTCAGTCATTAATTAAATTACATTAGGTAGGGATTGCATTATTATTATTTAACAACTTCTTTGATTTTCCAAAAGATATTAATATCAAAATCACTTTTGTCAAAATGTTTAAGTCTTTACTCTCTTATATCCTTTTCTATTGACTGGAATCTCTCTTTAGATAAAAAATTAGGAAAACTTAGCAAAGAAGTAAAAAAGTTTTTCTGTTTTAAACAATGGAAGTTTTAATTTTAAATTATTAGTAAAAATTTCCAAAATAAAATTTTTTGTTTTTTTTTTAAATGCATAACTCAACATAATAACATTAATTGCAAATTGAGAAATTTTTTCTTTAACGTAAACTTCTTTCCTAGTTAAAAGTGGCAACAAAATTGTCGAAGACAGATAGAATCTGGGAATTTATTTCTCATGGTGAGTAACATTTATTATATAAATTTTCATGTTTTAAAAATTTAAATTTTTATATTTATCGGATGTATTTTCTAAGTCAAATAACAATTTATAAAGCTTTCATACACTAATAGTCTTATTCCTTCAATATTTTCCAGGAATATTTTCTATGCACTATCAGAATTTTTGTTTGTATAGCTAAAGTAAGCCTCGTAACAGAAATATACAAACACAAAATTCTCATAGCGCATAGAAAATATTCCTGCAAAATATTGAAGGAATAAGACTATTTAAGTATGGAAGCTTTATAAATTGTAATTTGATTAAGAATACACATTCGATTGATATGAAAATTTATATTGTTAAGGCAGTTAAAAAAAATGTTGACATATAATTAAATCACTTTGCATTTTATGAATTTGAACACCTCACGTTGAAAAGTCTTATTTATATTATTTATAACGTTAAGAATGTATGTATTAAAAAAAAACAAAAATACAACTCATTTATATCATTACAATTTTCTAATATATCTTTTGCAGTATCGATGGCAACGTTATTAGCAGCGAGGCCAAAATAAATTTTAAGCGGTTTATATAATTGTCGAATTCGAAATGAATGAATGAATGAATGAAAGCCACTTGATTATTGAAGGGGGAAGAATTTTTTTTGGTTAAATTTCCAATTATTTTTGTTTTTCGAATAATTAATTGTTACGTTTTGGACTGTTCCCAATAGAATTGTAAATATTACTTGTAAGCGTTTCTAACTGCCTGTTTTTAGAAAACGTAAACGTAACGTGAGAAGTTATATTGGAAACAACAATAAAAAACGAAAATTTGTTTTTGTTTTCAATATAATTTCTCACTCACTCACTTGTTTACGTTTTCTAAAAACAGGCCGTAAACATGAAGGATATTTTAAGCACGCCTATTGATGCCAGAAAATCGTCATAACACTTACTTTTAACAAATAGAATCTGGGAATATATTTCTCATGGTGAGTAACATTCATTATATAAATATTTATATTATTCGAATGTGTATTCTAAGTCAAATTACAATCCTTATTTCTTCAATATTTTCCAGGAATATTTTCTATGCACTATCAGAACTTTCGTTTGTATATTTCTGTTACGAGGCTTCACTTTAGCTATCTTTTGGCTAGCAATGAAGTAAATTGTAAAGATAGCTTAAGTGAAAATATTGGAAAATATTGAAGGAATAAGCCTATTAAAGTATAAAAGCTTTTGAGGATTGTAATTTGACTTAGAATACACATTCGAATAGTATGAAAATGTATACTATTACTTTTATTTAAAAAATCGTCAATCGTCATTTTACTGTATTTTCTCAAAAAAAAATCGTAAAAATAATGAAAAACGTCAAATCTAACAACCCTGCCTACAACAGTTCATAAACTATGCAATTTTTATCAAAAAATTTTAAATGTTAAATACGCTTTTTCTTAATTTAAGTAACGATATAAAGATATAAATTTTTAAGCACCCAAAATATTTTTGATAATAATTTTTAGTAAAGATTATACATTTTGATTTGTCTGACGGAAAATAAAAGGTTTTAATTTAAAACACACAACTATTTTAGTTCCAGATTCGTTTTTTTTTTATTTCGAAACTACACATTTAACAACAATAAAAAGTATTACTTTATAACTTAACACATCCTTTCGTGAAGTTACAAACGGAAAAGACTAAGAAGGGAAGCTGGCAAGTAGCTGTTGCTGGTTTCATCGGCAACGGGGGCGGGGGCGGGAGGAATGTATGAAGAAGAGGGTGCAGTAGCACTAGAGCTGAAGCTAGGTGCAGGAGCTGGGGCGGCGTTGCTAAAACTAGGAGCGGGAGCAGATGCGGCTGAGTGGTGGCTAGCAACTGGAGCAGAAGCAAAGTTCAAAATTGGAGCAATACCACCATTGTGAGACTGAGAGCTACCCCCCAAAGAATCGTATTGTCCTTGAATAGCTTTTTGAGCATTGATGGCATCTTCGTGGGTGCGGTATTTGACAAAGTGTACTTCAGGTTTGTTGTTGTTGTTCTTATTGGCAATGTTTAATTTGTTGGCCAAACTGTCGAGATCAGCTTGTTTTTGGAGAACATAAATGTCAGTCTTCTGATCGGAAGCTTGTTTAGCCAAAGCAAGAGCAGCATTTTCCAAACCTCTGTTCTCGGGACCCTTTATGAAAACAACACGAAGGCCTTGTTTTACAGAGTTGGACAATTGATTGGAGGCAGCGGGATCGTTGAAGTCTTCTTCGTTGGCGGTATAGGTGAAAAATTCCTTTTCGAACTCTGCCTGAGGAGCATATGACGGAGCCTCATGTGTTGCTGCAGAAAAATCACCTTGAGGAGCTAAAGAGGGAGCTAAGTTGGAAGAAGAACCGTAACCAACAAGACCGTCACCAAGACTTGAACCACCAGGGCTTCCACCATCAATAACAACACCTTGACTACCACCACTTAAACTTTCTTCAACACCTGGACCAGGTACGAATGATAAGCCAGAGTCGGAGTGTCCAACGGGTTGGTAAGCGTAGCCCAATTTATCAGCAGATGCAACCGCCACTAGGCAAAGTACGATAAATGCGCGCATTCTAAGCGTTTGTATTCTTTAAGCTTGATAACTGTTGTGAGTGATAAATTTTCACAAAAACCGTACGAATTTATACCAGATTTATATTTTCGCCGGAGAATGATCTTCAAAATGAGATTAACTAATTAAAATTGTAACAATTTTCGTGGTCATTTCAAATGACAAACACGGCCTTAGCCTAAAGATACAAAATGATTTAAGCACATCTTGATACACAACATAGAACTGATCACAGTGACAATGATACGAAATATAGAAATAGAAAGGTATACTAATTTGCTATTAATGATTTAAGCGTGTTATTGAATATTCAAATGCATATTTATACATTCATATTTATAAAGCAAACATTTTTCAAATAAAGTGTGTTTGTTCGGTAAAAAACTTAATTATAAAAAAGAGAGCTTCTTAATTCAACATTGTTAAACTCTGTAACGGTATGCTTCTTTGACGTCATTTATTTATTTATCACAAGTATTCGTAAATATTGCGACTTTTCTGTTTTGTTGAGTCATTCATTTTGTTGCATAGTTAACATCAAATACAAATGAAGGTGTTTAAAAAGTTAGAGTGCTATATTTGGCTTCGACAGAATTTGTAAGCTATTATTTTTTTCAATTTTTCTTTTGGGTTCTAAGTGCCGGTTCACAGACGTCAAGTTTGACTCGTCAACTATTAAGTTTTTAGAAGAGAGGGGAAAAGAAATGTCGTTCTTCTTAGAACTCAAGACTTGACGAGTCAAACTTGACGTGTGTGAACCAGCCTTAAATGACTTTCGTGTTTATACCCTTCACCAAAGGAAAGGGGTGTACGTAAATTTTTCATTCCGTTTGTAATTTGTGCAATATTTATTTCAGACGCTTTAAAGTATAAATATTCTGGGTCCTCATAAGATGGACATAAGGACAGATGTATGTATGGTGAAATGGTTTTTCTGAAGACCCCAGAAATAATGGGGACTAGGTTGTTTTATATTTATATCACATTTACTTTGTTAAAGTTAGCAAATGGAATTCAGTCAGATCGGCACAAATGACTGTGATATGAGCCAAAACCCACGACTGCTTCTAATTTTACCCTTCTAATATTTCCCTTGTTGTTGTTAATACTCTTTAGCGTTTGTAATTTCATTTGTAATTTCTATAATATTGATCTAAGACCCTATACAGTATAAATATTCTTATGAGGAGCGAAGTTGATTAAACAATGTCCGTGTGTCCGTGGAAATGAGGTTTTCCATGACACCAGATATAATGGGGACTTGATAATTATATACAGTTAGCGTCAAAACAAAGTAAACAGCTTGTTTTACAATATAAAAAAGTTTTATTTTAGTAAAAAAGAATTTACATTTTTAAAGTTTATTTTCATTTAGTTTATTATGGGGTATTTCGCAGAGGTGCACTTGTGCGGAAAGCTATCTGCCTGTCATCCACTTGGGGATGACAAGAAGCGATTCCTCTGTTCGAAATTCCCAAGCAGCTCACTACTTCCGGTCTTATACCAAGTATCCCCTGGTAATGTCTCTCAGACACCCGTCTATCGACAGCTAGAGTGAGAAGGCACACAGTTGATTAACCTGAATGCTAAAACCGATGCGTCTCAGGTAACTAGGTGGCCACCGAAATGAACAGGCACTGAAACTCAAATGTTCGACCTGCCTAGAGGTTGTTGGCAGCCCCAACACTAGGATCGGATGGGAGGCCTAATCAGTCCCTCATTCTTAAACTAAAATGATTACCGCAACAAATAATAATCAACGGATCCCCAAGATGACGACCTTTAGCATGAAAAAAATGACACGAGTTGGAACATGGAATGTGCGCACACTCCTAGAAACATCTAAACTGACCCAAGTATGCAGAGAATTCGCCAACTACAACCTGCTACTTTTAGGATTGTGCGAAACCAGATGGCCAGAAGCAGGAGAATTCAAGACCTCCGTAAACTTTATTTTTTTATATTCCGGCAAAACGCCAGATCAACCAAGGTCGAGTGGAGTCGGATTACTATTATCCAGAGAAGCCCGGAGTGCACTGATCAACTGGAAACCTCATGGCGGCCCTTTGTTCCTACTAGGAACCACAGGACATAATATATATATATATATATATATATATATATAATATATATATATCATTTACAAAACTTTGGACAATGGTTTTACAATAAAAAATTAAAAATTTGAAATACTGCAAAAACAACAAAAACAGTGCTAAAAAAAATTTACTCCCTTTTTAAAGCGTCAAAAAACGTGTACAGTTCTAAAGTACTTAGAAAAGTGAAGTGGCTAATACTTTATTTGATTTCTTTTTGCTTTTCGATTCCAACCATTTTAAAATTAGCTCAGTAGACATTTTTGTCCACTCTTCCTGCACAATTTTCTTCAGAGAGTGCTTGCTAGTTATGTCTTTTTTTAACTTGTCTGTCCAAATGCTCCCAGATGTTTAGTTGAGTTGATATCGAGCGACTATTGGTCTTATCCAGCTTTTTAAGGACGTATTACAAAAGCCAACCCTATCATGCTTCACTATAGATACTGTTTGTTTTCCGTTGAATTTCTTATTTCTACCTTATATCACGGTTTTTTTTTTTGTCCAACTTGCTTTCGTCAAATTTTGGAGCAGCAACGTATTTTTCACAGATGACAGTAAGCATGAAGTCTAATTAAATTTGGCAAAGTAGAAATTTAACTTTTTATAATTACCATAACGCTTTTTATATTTTGACGCTCACAGTATTTGTGTTATATATAGTCCGGAATTGCTTGCTATTGAAATTCCACAACCGAAAAATGTTCTGTAAGTTAAGCTTCAAAATTATTTTAATAACTTTAAAAGTTAGCAATTTCTTAACCGTTTTTTTTTTTTTTTTTTTTTTTTTTGTTATACTACCCCTTCTGTAATTTAGGCCACCCTGTAGAAAAACCCAACTTTTGTGTTTCAAACAAGGCAGTAAGTTCCATATTTACGCCTATTTATATTAACAAATAAGCCGTAAATACAGAGATTATATGTTCTAGGAACTACCCATTTTATATTAAACACAAAAAAAAAAATGTTTATATGAAAAATATTTTAGTCAATTTTTGTCTCATGCTATCGTAAAAACTATATTGATTTGACTGATTTTTTGAAACAAACAAATCAAATAATTAGCTAAATTTTATCAACCTAAAGCCTCAATTTGCGAGGCCACTTGTATGGGGACAGTTGAAAAAGGGGACCGAATTGGCTAACTTTAATATCTGTTTATAAAAATTTTTACCAAGATTGGGCCTTAGCTCATATTGTATGGTCGCTGTTTTGTCTTTTTTTTCTTGAGATAATGGTTTTGGCACCTAAGTTATTTTACCATACGAGTGCAGTATTAACAGAGCGATATTAAAACAAGTAGGAGTGCAATATTTGGCTGTGCCGAATCTTTGATACCAAAACATCGCGTTACGTTAAAGAAAAATGGTGCAAAAAAGGAAATTTTATCCAAAAATGGTGAACAAAAGGCCCAAAAACTATTTAATAACTCTGCAAAGTAGCTTTAAACTAGCTTCCCTTTACTTAGTGAGCCCGGAGTTTCGACTAGACAGAGAAGCTTACGTTAGACAGTCGAGATTTTTCTTATTCGGGATTTTAATGACTAATGATATATTAATTAGGGATGTAACGTTACGCCTTTTCGCCGATACGATACCGATACTCAAAATAAAATATCGGAGATACCGATACGAATGTTAATTTTAAATTCAAGGAAAAGTTAATAAAATTCAAGTTGAGTTTACAAGTGATTGAACGTGTAGTAAAATTTATATGAAAAACACTCAAAAAACTGAGTGTTACTACACGTTCAATCACTTGTGTTGAAAAAACAGCACATACTGTTTAAAATTGTTTTTAATAATATTTTAAATGCAACCATGGTGAAATTACTACAAGGTGGCATCACTACGGCATCTGGTAATTTTTTGCTTAACTGTGGTGAAAACCCAAAGATGTCATTTTTTTTTTGTTTATGTTTACATTCTTGAAAAACAATTTTAAAAAAATCATTTTTGTGCGGTTTTTAAATGAAAATTGTGCATAACAATTAAAATATTTGCAAAAAATAAATCGTATGTGGTTTTTATATGTGCGTCTTTAGTTGTGCTAACAGTTTTTTTTTAATAATAAATAAAAACAGAAATAATTGTGTATGTGACCACGTCGCACAGTGAGACAGCCCTTTAGTAACCGCGGCAAAAAATGGTTTTTGGCGTGTCGTCCAATTTGGATGAAATTTTCACAGTATATTAACAGATATATTAGTAACAATTCCATGAAATTTCAGCCTCATAGCTTTATTTTATTTTGGTCTAGAGCAAGTCAAAATTGAGGGATGGCAACGCGCTTGAAATATGTTAGTTCAATATGTAATATTCAAAAGAATAAAAAAATACATAATTTTTTTTTTTTAATTTTTTTTTTTAATTTTTTTAATTAATTAGTTGTTGTGAATGAGTAGATGAAAAAATAAATTAAAAAAAAAAAACACAAAAAAAAATTTCTTAACAACAGAATTGTGGTGTAAAAATTGAACATTTTGCATTTTCAATGGACTAGGAAATATAGAGCAGCCCCTCGCCCTAGGTGCACCCTTATATCAAATGAAAGATTGAAGTCTCAGCTTTCATTTGAAGTTAAGAACATATAGCAAAAGTTTGCAAAAGAACTTTAAAAATACAAAAAACTAAAAAATCCGCAACGCGCACATTCTGTCGCTATACGTAATAACTGTAAAATCATATTAAATTGTTGCTGTTTTTAATATTATTGATCAACAAATGGTAATTGCAATATATATTTATATTTAATTCACAATCTATTTGAGAGTGCAAGTTTATACAAGTTTATATAAAGTGTTAAAAACAAAATTTACAAGGTCATGGATAATTCAACAATTTCTTATAGTGCAATTTCTGATATTTGGATCGATAGCAATAAAGATATTGATGTTGTTGTTGGTGTCATATCAACAAAATTCAATGAAATGTCAGACTTAATTATTAAAAAATTTCGTGATTCTTTAATAAAATATTTCATACCAAAATTAAAATCCAAATGGAACAAATCTGGGCGCAAAAAAAGTAAATTTTTGGCTGATAATGAAGAATGGATTGCACAGCTTTACACCATATGTGAAGAAACTTTGGATGATGAACAACCAAGCACTTCGCTATATTGCCAATAGGTTTGTTTGCAATTTTTTTTTGAGAGTATTTTTTTAAATTTTTTTTAAAATTAACTTTTTTTTTGCTACAGGAATGTTATCCGAAGGAGCGCAAGAAGCAATGAATAAGGAGTATAGAAACTGTAGGCTATTCCATTCTCGTAAAAATTCACGTATTTCTACGAATGAAGATGTAATGCACTATTTGCAAATATCATCAGATCCTTTTATTAATTCATTTAGAATGAGAATGAAATTGAAAAAATTAGAATACCATGATGATGTTAAAAAATTATTGAAAGAATGAAAAAAAAAATTGTTCTTTTTTATTGCATTTCAATGGGAGGTGGGCGTAATAGTGGGCGTGTTATTGTAATTTTTGCATAAAACATTTTAAATGATATAAATTACAGTAATATCAAATTTGAAGGTTGTACCTAAAATATTTTAGAAAATATGGCACTTTTTATGTTGAGGTTGTATGGGTGGTGGGGGTAAAAGTGGGCCAAAGTTCAAAAATTTTTTCCGATAATATATGTAACAATATAACATTCAAGTATACCAAAATTTAAAGTTATACTTAAAGTATTACGGACAATACGGCATTTTACAAATTTCGATTGTATGGGAGGTGGGCGTAAAAGTGGGCGGATTTTCTTAATTTTTTTTTTAAAAACTGGAATTGTCTCAAAATTAACCTGTGCAAAATTTCAGAGCTCTACAATGACTCCTTGTATTTAATGCCGGCGTTGTCTCACTGTGCGTCGTGTGTACGTTTGAAAAATGCGTATATTTTTGATATGCGCTTGTGCGCCACTTTCTTTAAACCTCCAAAGGACTTATAGTGAAAAAAAGTGGAAAAACAATTGATTTTAATTCAAAAAACAATAAAATTTTAAGTATGAATCTTTTAGTAATTTTTTCATAATATATTTCGTTTATTTGTTTCAGATTAGCGTTGCCACTGAAAATTTTTTATTCGACCAAACTTATTAACCAAAATCCTTTGGACTCGACCAGTTTTCTATTTTTGATACATTTAAGCAAGTTTAGTTATAATTAACTACCAGTTATAGCTGTTAGTTTAAAACTTATTTTTTATATACCTTTAATATAAAATTAAAATTTGTTTTGCTTCTACTGAAAATTTTTAAATTTTGAGTTAACATGGAGCCGTAGGTAAATTATGGACCGACCTTCACCATATTTGGTGTCAAAAAAGGTTTTTGTTGAAATTTAATGACAATCAGTGCATTCCGCTACAAATTTATGTAAGTTTTCAGGGGGGTAGTTTTACATTTGGGAGCTTAACTCTTTATACCCTCCACCACAATTAGTTGTGAAGAGGGTATATTAAGTTTGTCATTCCGTGTGAAACTTTTTTATTATTCATCTCAGACCCCATAAAGTATATATATTCTGGCTGCTTGAGTAATTCTAAGTCGATTTAGCCATGTCCGTCTGTCTGTCCGTCTGTCCGTCTGTTGAAAACACGCTCACTTTCGAAAAACTCAAAAGAAATAAACAAACTAGGTGTCAAATTGCTTGTAGTTATCCTAAGCAGTTTGGGATTGAATTTCAGCAAAATCGGTTCAGTAGGACCAGAGCTATGAATCAAAATGTGGAACCCCCACCTTCAAAAACTTGATAATTTTGTTACAAAAACTAACATAAATGATGCAAAAATGCACGGACTGACATAAGATTTCGCACAAGTCCGTTTTATTCGACTAGAAATGACACTGTAAAATTTCGCGAAGGTCGGTCCATAATTTACCCTAAGCCCCATATAAACACTACTCCCGGAAAACAGTTTAGTACGCCTAAAACCGTAAAAAATAATGCAATCATAACAAATTTTGGCTCGTCACAATTTTGTAGGACTATAAATGATACTGTGAAATTTCGTGAAGATCGGTACATAATTTACCCTAGGCCCCATATATGCCCTACTCCCGGAAAACAGTTTAGTCTCCTAAAACCATAATTAATAACAAATCGTCACAGTTTAAGATAATAATAATAAAAAGACATCATACAGATATTACTCCTTAAATATTCGAACTGTCGGTGGAGGGTATCAAAGATTCGGCACAGCCGAATATAGCACTCTAACTTGTTTTCTAATAAAAACATCTTTGAAGAACTAGAAACAATTTGTAACCCAAACGGCTAAATCGACTTAGAAGACCCAGAATGTATATACTTTATGGGATCTTTGATGAATATTGAAAAAAAAAATCACATAGACTGATGAACATAGTAATATGATAAATTAAATTTCTCCTTAATGCACAATTTGTTTAATAACGAAATTGTTTCAGAATTCCTACTTCGTAATGTTTAGCTTTCTGTTTCTATTCGCCCTTCCAGAAATAGCATTCCACTAAGACTTCAATATTTTCATTCTCATTATGCAATGTTTATACGTATATTGATTTCTATGATCCTTTAGCATTTAAAATTACCACTTTAATATCTTAAAATAGCTTTAATCTTAAGTTTTTTCGATTTTGTTATATATGTATTTATTAAACGTGTAACATTGTCCTAAGGTTTAGCCTACCATCCTACCAAGCGAAAATTATCCGACCAAATGTTGTCGGAAAAGACAAACAATGGCAACATTGTTGCACATAATTTTTGACAGCACGGAGTTTATTACACAAACAAATTTGCCTGTTTTTGTTGTATTGTTGTACAACATCACCTAGTGCTGCCACCTTGTAGTAATTTCACCATGAATGCAACGAATTGAATTTTAATTCAAGGTAAAAATAAAAAAAATAAAAATATTTGTTTAGAAACACAAAGACAGTGTAAGAAATTATTTTATATATTGAAAATTAGATTTTGCATCTCCGCTTGAAGCAGACCCGCAGTAAAAAATGGTTTCTCAGATGTAACTGCACGCATTTGAAAACTGAAGTATTTCTGCGCTACGTTCTTAAATTTTGGGTACAACATTTAATTGCGGCAGTAAACAAGCGGATATGCATCCCTAAAATAAGAAGACTTAAGTTATATCTAGACTTCTTCTTTAGCTAAACCACAGCGCAGGATGGACAGAGGATTATCCTTCTCCAAATTTTCTTTTAAGATTTTAACAAACGCTCTAAAGGTCAGTTCTTGTACACTTGTCAGAACTTTTACTAGTTTTAATTGTAGGTATACAAAAGATTTTATAATTCTCTAAACCTTCAAATCTTACATTCAGAGCTAATGCTACATACGTCGTCAGTTTTTGGGACTCTTGGCTATTCTGCGTCTCAGTTTATTCATTTATTGTATTTTTTAACAAGTTAACAAGCGAAATAGCGGCAGATATTGTAGCAGTGGCTTTGCTTATAGATATTGTAAGCTCTTCGAAGTTACCCAAAATTTAGAGCAATATGATTTTTATTTTCACAAAAATCACCAAAATTACCAGAAAAATCATAAATCGTTATACTATTTAGGTGCAGAGCAAAACGGCTAAAGCTTCAGGTCCACACCAAGCGTTCAATGCATTTTTGCATCAGTCTAAAAAGTAAAAGTGTAAAGTTGTATTGCTTTATACGTTAGCAGGCGTATTGTAAAAAGGTCAAAAAAGGAACCCACCCGTAGATCGCGTGAAACAATTGTTTATTCTGTTTGATTTTTTGATCTACTTTGATTGTGAAATTGCTCTTAGGTTTAATGCAAAAAATAAGCATGCAAATAAAATTTTTTGTTCAAAAAAACTATATAAAAAGTATCGTCGTATATATCGGCAAACCCGCAGTATCGCTTATATATCGGAATCGGTATTCGTTACTTCCCTCATATCAATTACTGAAAACAAAAGTTGTTTTACAAGATCTTAAAGTAGTTGTTTTTTACTGTCTCATTAAAAAATTTGTCAAAACAACAAAGCTAACAATCGCCCATCAAATGTTTCTGAACTATGGAAAAAAAAGAAAAGGTTTAAAATATAAGAATAAAGTTGTATAAAAATAAATAAATATAGTTTGTAAAAGAAACTGCCACATTATTATACATTAATTTCTTAATGTGTGTATTCTTTTCAAGCTTAGTTAGTAAAAACTATTTTTAGTAAAATGTTTATATTATCATACACTTTGAGATTTTTAATTGGAACTCCCCGAAATTGCTTAAGTTTGTTAGAGTATAATTAACATTTTTCAGAGTGCATGAATTTTTATTGCAGTTTAAATTTCTATAATCTTTCGACCAAAATTAACAAAAAAACTAACGGTCCGATCTACAAAGGCGATTATATGAAAAACACGCTTTATGCGAATTAAATATGCAGTTAAAACTTGAAAATATGCCCAGAAAATTGTTAAAAATATGCCCCAAAAAATTTCTAATATGAAAACAAAATATTCAACAATTTAATAACAGTTTCATTGAATAAAAACAATCCTTAAATTATAATCGGCATAGGCCAAACACCATAGTATTAACAGACGAATTTTCGAGTTTATACCCTTTTTGGAAACGATGGGTAGTCATGGGCTCACAAAAACATAGTTATGTTAAGGGGTTAAAATTTAAATAAGAGTTATTCGTGCCGGATATTATCTAGATATGAATATCCATATGAAATTTTTGTCTTAAAGGGGCTTAGTGGCCGTCATTTAATTATTTATTAATGTTTACGTTTAAAAGGAAGTTAAAGCTATTTATAGATGGGAGCTTTGGGCAAATGTGAACCGATTCGAAAAGAATTTAATTTGTAGTAAAATATTTTGGGGAGAATTTAATCTAAATACTATTTACATAGACTCCGTCCTTAGTATAATGAAAATATATTTATCAATTTTGATCAAATTATCTACAAGATTGCAACTTGTACTTTGCGCACAAGGTTAACCGCCAGACGGACGGATGGCATCGTTAAATAATTTTAAAAACTGATTCTGGAATCGATATACTAAAAGATTGGTCCAAAACGTAATATTTGCTTTTTCCTTAATTTTTGCTTATATATAAAATTTCAGTTCGGTTCGTGCTTTGTTGTGATACATACGTGTATTCTTAACTCCGCATACAATTTGAATTTTTAATTAATCACATTTGATTTTGTTATATAAACAGCGAATGGACGCTTGAAAATAAATGATATATTTTGTTATTTTAATTATTTAACATAAAGTGAACAATTAATACGAAAAAAATATTAAATAAAGAAAAATAGTAAAAATATATACGTACTAATGTTCATACATGTGTATGTATACATACATATTCTGAGCAAAAACATTTTAGTTTAAAGTTCTTATTTTTTTGTTGTGGTAAAATACAATAAATAACAAAAATATTAAAAGCACAGTTAAACGGTGAAAAACAAAAACAATTTATTGCATGAATAAAAACAATGAAACAACAATAAAACTGAATGATAGAAATGTTTATGTGACAGTGCATGCTAACGAAGACAATGCTGTAATAAATAAAACAAAAGAAAACAATAGTAACTACCTAACGGCTAAACCAATTTTTAGAACACGATCCCTTTCGCCCTCTCTTTTTACAAAGACGGTTGATGGTGATACGTTAAAAAATATAAACCTCACACTTGCAAGTGTTGCCACAACGGCAAACACAATCTTATTAACAAATGGTACCATGAACTCTAACACAGATGCAATGCAAACATCTCAAGTAAAAAGTGGTCAAAAGCCTCAAGTACAAGTTGGTATGGACAGGTACATAACAGTGCTTAAACGGGGTCGCAGCCCTACCTCTGCAGCAGTTGCTTCGGCTTCAAAAGTACCATCTTTTGATAAAATAAACTCTCAAAATCGTTTTGCAATTCTGGAGGATGAATCCTCGGAAGCACCAAACGTTATAAAATCTTCTAAGCCACCCCCGATATATCTAAGGGAGCAAAACTCAAGTGAGTTAATAAAGAGCGTGATCTCGGTAATAGGTGAAAATTCGTTTTACGTAGCTGCAATCAAGCGTGGAAATATAAATGAGACAAAAATACAAGTAAATCATGAGAATGATTTTCGTAAATTAACTAACAAATTCGAAGCCCTTAAAAAAAGCTTTTACACATACCAACTAAAGAGCAGCAAAGGTCTTCAGGTAGTGATCAAGGGCATAGACTCATGCGTGGACCCAGATGAAATTAAAACTTTTTTGGAAGAGAAGGGTTTTAAAATAAAAAACGTTACAAATATTAAAAACAGGGAAAAAAATCCCCAACCATTATTTCGGGTAGAATTAGAACCTGGCGACATTAAGCTTAAAAAAAATGAAACGCATCCTATTTATAATTTAAAATATATTCTCTACAGAAGAATAACTATAGAGGAGCCGCACAAAAGAAATGGTCCCGTTCAATGTCTTAATTGCCAAGAATTTGGCCATACTAAGGCATACTGCTATTTACCCCCTGTTTGCGTCGTATGTGGAGAATTACATTGTACAGTCCAGTGCGATAAGTCTAAAAATGACCCCAATGTTAAAAAATGTAGCAACTGTGGCGGAAATCACACTGCCAATTATAGAGGATGCCCTGTATATACAATCGTCAAGCAGTCGGCTGGACCGAAAACTAATCCCCCACAAATGCAGGTACCAAATCAAGTAAACACTAATGGCATTCAAGCTCCGCAGCCTAGTAATAACAGAACCTCGTATGCTAACGTCCTTAAATCAAACCATGTGCCAATGCAAGGCGCTTCGCCAAGTAATGATGAATCTCCAGTTTCTAATTTAAGTCGTCTTGAAAAAACCATGGAAACATTAGTGCAAACAGTTAATAATTTTACGAACACAATGGGTAATATGATGCAGGAAATTCTAAGAATGCAATCGATGTTATTGCAAGCTGTACTTAACAAACCATGAACTGTTTAAAAATCTGTTTTTGGAACGCCAACGGCATCCGCCAACATAAAAATGAATTAGAATACTTTCTAAAAAATAAACAAATTGATGTCATGATGGTTTCTGAAACTCATTTGACCTCAAGAAATACGTTTAAAATCAATGGTTATACACTATATGATACCAAGGACCCTCGAGATAGAGCTTGTGGAGGTTCAGCCATTTTAATTAAAACCCGAGTCAAACACTACCTAATGTTTGATCACCGCGAAGATTATCTCCAAGCAACGAACATTTGCGTTGAGGAATTAAATAGAAACCTAGTAATTTCATCGTTATACTCACCGCCTAGATTTTCAATATCAGAAAGCCAATACTGTAAATATTTTAAATCATTAGGACCCTGTTTCCTAGCTGCTGGCGATTATAACGCTAAACATACCTTCTGGGGGTCACGACTTATAACACCAAAGGGTCGTGTCTTATTTAACACAATTTCTAAAATGGATTTAAATGTGGTAGCGAGCGGACAACCAACATATTGGCCTACTGATCATCAAAAAATTCCAGATGTTATCGATTTCGGCGTGGTTAAAAACATCCCCATAGAAACGATCCATGTTGAATCTTCCTTAGAATTATCTTCTGACCATACACCTACAATTGTTACTATAATGAACCCCAATAGAATTGTATCTCCGACTGGTCACTTAGCGACGACAGCTACGCAAATTAACTGGTTAAAATATAGAAAATACCTCAGCACCCATTGCACAGAAAATATTCCGCTTAGTACACCGGAGTATGTAGATCGCTCTATTGCCAATTTTGACAGTTTTCTGAAACTAGCTGTTCAACATTCCAGTATTGCCCCCAAAAAAACAAAAAATATTAAAATATATTCCACAGATGTCGAGCGTCTCTTGTCTGAAAAAAGGAGGGCTCGAAGAGAGTGGCAATTGCACAGATCCCCGTTACTTAAGAACTTACTAAAAGAGTGTACAAAAAAGCTTAGAAAGTTACTGCAGACTCAGAAAACGGCTTCTCTGGAAAAATATCTTAAGGAACTTGATGCAACCCCACAATCAGACTACTCATTATGGCGTGCAGCTAAAAATCTCAAAAGGCCAGTTGTCTCTAAACCACCATTAAGAGACTTGAATGGTAGTTGGGCAAGAAATGATGTTGAAAAAGGAAATCTGTTTGTTAATCATTTAAAAAACGTATTTACCCCAAACATATCTCACGATATTGTGGCCGAGTTACCACCTGTTGTTGCTAGAGCAGCTGTTCCCCTAAGATTTGAGATAAGAGAAATCGAAAATGCTATTTGTGATTTAAACCCCAAGAAGGCTCCTGGTTTTGATAAGATCAGCAACAAAATGCTTCTGGAGCTACCCAGCATAGCAAAGAAAATTATTCTTTTAATCTTTAATGCTATTTTACGACTTGAATACTACCCTCAAAAATGGAAGGTCTCATTAGTTACGATGATACCAAAGCCAGGAAAAGATCACTCCAAAGTTGAGTCATATAGGCCTATCAGCTTATTATCTAATATATCAAAGCTGTTTGAGAAGCTCTTAGCGTCCAAATTAACCCCAATTTTAAATGTTAATGGGTGTATACCTAACCATCAATTCGGTTTCAGACGAGAACATAGCACAATTGAACAAACCCATCGGATAGTAAACGCCATAAGAAAAGCCTTTGAAGAAAGAAAATATTGCTCCGCTCTCTTCATCGATGTCTCTCAAGCTTTTGATAAAGTCTGGCATGTAGGTTTGTTACATAAATTAAAGCTGAACCTACCGGTTAACACACACAAGCTGTTAGAAAGCTACTTGGTCGGTCGAAAATTTATTATTAAAGAAGGTGATTTTTTAAGTTCTCCTCAGACAATTGAAGCTGGAGTCCCTCAGGGAAGTATCCTGGGCCCACTTTTTTATCTTATATATACCTCGGACATGCCGACAAACAATTACACCCTAACCTCAACTTTTGCTGATGATACAGCTTTCCTAAGCGTACACGAGAACAGTCGTGAAGCATCTCGATACCTGCAGGATCATATATTTCAACTAGAACTGTGGTTAAAACAATGGAGAATAAAGGTCAATGAGCAAAAATGCGTACATATTACATTTACCTTGCGCCGGGAAACATGCCCCCCTATTAAAATCAATAATCAACTAGTGCCTCAACAATCGCATGTCAAATATCTCGGTATTCATCTAGATCGACGTTTAACATGGAAATGCCATATAGAAGCAAAATTAACCCAAATGAAACTAAAAGCAATTCAAATTAACTGGCTTATTGGAAGAAATTCTGTTCTTAGTCTCGATTGCAAACTACTACTTTACAACTCTATTTTAAAGCCAATCTGGTGCTACGGTATTCAACTATGGGGCACTGCCTCGGCCTCAAATATCGAAAAAATTCAAAGGCGCCAAAATAAACTTCTTCGAACAATCACAGCTGCCCCTTGGTATGTTAAAAACTCAAATATCCACAAGGATCTCAATGTGCCACTGGTAAGGACTATTATTACGAAGTATGCGGTAAAATATTTAAAAAGGCTAGAGTTGCACCCAAATCCACTAGCTCGAAATATTTTAAATGATAGCGGCCACACTCGCTTAAGGAGAAGAGACACTGCAGCACTTACCCATTAAGATGAGCGATAAACACATATATAAATGTGATACAGAACCCGTGATGAAGAAAATTTTTGTCTTGCACTGGCAGGACATAAAATAAAGAATTAGGATAAGATTTGATTAATTATTGTTAGTTCATATTTAATATATGAAGATTCAATAAATAAATAATGAGAAAAAAAAAAAAAAAAAAAAAAAAATATATAAAATTTAAAAGTTTAAAATAACATTTATCTTTTATGACAATTTAAGAGTAAAAGTTTAATGTCGATACGGAAATTAAAGCAACACGTTGGATATACAGATAGATATTTAAAACAAAAAAGCCGGAATTTTGCAAAAAAAAAATTTATTTGCTTCGAAAGCTCTTGTCGTAGAAAATTGAACATGTCTCAAAATAAGCCTCAAAAAGGCAAAATATGCACTAAAAACTTAAAAAATGCTGCAAAAAGCCTCTTTTAACTAAATTAGGCAGAAAAATGCTGCAAACGGTAAAATATGCAAAAATATGCAGTAACAAATCGATGCCAAAATTCATAACAACCTGTAAAACGGATAACTACATTGTGTCTGCCTTCACTGGACGCACAAGAAAAAACATGCAATTGCATATTTATGGTTTCCCTGGACATAACTAACCGTTTGCATAATATTTAAGGCAATTCATCAATATATGTATCATTTTAAATAGTTTTTTTTTGTTTCTCCTGTAAATTGTAAATTTTTAAAATAGTAGATTGGGCCGTTTGAGATTCGGCAACGGTATATAAAAATAAAAATTCGTTTGTTTGTGTGTTTGCTTGTTCCTACTAAGCTACTGAGCCGATTTGCCTAAAATTTTCACAGTTACTGCTACCCTGCGATTGGCTTGGGTTATATTTGATAGTTGGGCTATCAATACACAACCTTGCAGAAAAAGTGAGCTGGACTAGAGAAGTGGGACTAGTACCTCTGTTGAAATTATAATTTCGATACATATTAATTAAAATACTGTACATATTTTACAATGAGTAACTTGATTACAAAATTTAAAATAGAAATAATCAAAGTAAATCATTTAAGTTGAAAGTAAAACTGTACATTTCAACAACCTCCAATACAAAAACATTATAGATTACCGTTTATCTGGAGAACGGCAATAGCCGAAAATTCCAAATTAGTTACAAGCAATTTGGTCAAGGCTAGTTTACACTATCACACAAGTCTTGTGTTTTTCATAAAACATACTTTGTGAGATAGAAATCTTATGAGTTTTGTTGGCACTGTCAAAAAATCTAAAGGCCATGTCAGATAAAACTTTTGCTTCGCTAGCGTTAGAGATTCGCTTTGACATCTAAGATGAAATATACATACTTATACGAAGCATGTCAACACAGAGCAAAGCAAAGAGTTAGGCAACTCTCATCTTTTTACGCGCTTTGACAATCTGCTAGTATAATTTTTTTTATTTAAGCTTTTTTTAACATACAATGCGTGAGTGTTGTCAAAGTTTTTATTGTGTCGTACACCTTTTGCTTTATGCTTTTCTGCCCAAGTAAGAAACGTCAAGCAAAGCGAAGAAGTTGTATCTGGCACGGCCTTTACACTACATTTTCTGATCATACTATCCCAGATGAACATGCATGTGTTAAAATGCAACCATGACCAAATGAAAAGTATTATTGTTTTGAACAATTTAAAAAAACGATGAAGTCGTATGGAATGTCAAATTTTATGTTCGACATACTTGTTATTTTCATGAAACATTGCATTCACACTATCACACTTGTTTTTGACATGTACTAAAACAAAGTATTATTGGTGTAAACTAGCGTTTACTTAAACACGACGTCTGTCAAAATCTGGGCGTTATTGGAGAAGTGGTGGTGGCACAAAATAGATTTGCTTACATCTAAAGTTCTGTAAAAGAAAAATTGTCCGAATTTGGTACAAAATAGCTGGGTTAACAACACACCACCGCTCCAAAAAATGGGACGGATTGGAGAAGTGGGCGTGGAATAGAAATGGACAAATTTGTCAATTTTCGGTACACATAGCTGTATTACACTGTGCAACAAAACAAAAACCCGCTAAAGGGCTTTGAAAAGTTAGCTCGGGTTCCCGAAATATCGGCCCCTAAAGTTTTTAATAATTTGAAAAGGCGTTTGGTGTAAGTCAAAAAATATACTAAATGTACTTATAAACTAAAATAATATTTCAGATGTCTTCAGTAGAATTGTAAGTCGATTCTTTTCTTTCAATATATTAACCCTCTAACACTTATTTTAAGGGGTCATGTTTGTGCTTTTTTAACTTCCCCACAAAAGTATACTAAAACGGCACTTAAGAGGGTAAAAATGTTCGACGAATATTTACTTTCTTTCAACCCTAAAATTGCCAACTATTACAAAAATCAAAAACCCTAGCTAGCGTGCCGGCACATAAAAAACTCTTAAATTCTAAATTAAGCCATATTGGTCCAAAGCTTTGGCTGAAGTTAATTTTGGCCTAAAAAGTATCTCAAATAACCCAATGTGCAGGGTATACAAGATTCGGCATACTATTACTTTTTTTTCAACAAAAGTGCACGAAAAAGCTATTTTTTGGCAAATAATTTTAACAAGATTTATTCGGCGACCTCTTTGCTATATTATTGGATGACCGGTGTCACGAAGTCTGATTTAGCTGTTAGGCAAGAAGGTGTCATTACCTTTTTTTGAGGGCAATCCGATTTTCAGAATTAGAGGCTCATAAAAAAAATTGGTCAGCAAAATCGCCAAACTGAGTATAGAGTTGTTAATATTTACAATCGAATTTTTACTGTCTAGTGCGTGTGTTTCCAAAAGTCTTCATTTGTCGCCTAGTGTAATCAGTAATCGGTTCGACCTCGAGATTTAAATAGCGCACGGCTCGTGTTAAGATTCTGGAAAAAAAGAAATGCGCATCTTTTTTTCTGAATATTAATGCCGAAAACTAGTCCAAATTTTTTTTTTTTTTTTTTTTTCTCATTATTTTTTATTGAATCTTCATATATTAAATATGAACTAACAATAATTAATCAAATCTTAACCTAATACGTTGTTTTATGTCCTGCCAGTGCCAGACAAAAATTTTCTTCATCACGGGTTCTGTTCACTTATATAGGTGTTTATCGCTCATCTAATTGGGTAAGTGCTGCAGTGTCTCTTCTTCTTAAGCGAGTGTGGCCGCCATGGTTTAAAATATTTCGAGCTAGTGGATTTGGGTGTTGTTCAAGCCTTTTTAAATATTTTACTGCATATTTTGTAATCATAGTTTTTACTAAAGGAACATTGAGATCCTTGTGAATATTTGAGTTTTTAACATACCAAGGGGCAGCTGTGATTATTCGAAGAAGTTTATTTTGGCGCCTTTGAATTTTTTCGATATTAGAGGCCGAGGCAGTGCCCCATAGTTGAATACCGTAGCACCAGATTGGCTTTAAGATGGAGTTGTATAGTAAAAGTTTGCAGTCGAGACTTAGGACAGAGTTTCTTCCAATAAGCCAATGAATTTGGATGGCTTTTAGTTTCATTTGAGATAATTTTGCCTCTATATGGCTTTTCCACGTTAAACGGCGATCTAGATGAATACCGAGGTATTTTACATGCGAATTTTGAGGCACTAAATGATTATTGATTTTAATAGGGGGGCATCTTTCCCGACGCAAGGTAAATGTTACATGTACGCATTTTTGCTCATTGACCTTTATCCTCCATTGCTTCAGCCACAGTTCGAGTTGAAATATATGATCCTGTAGGTATCGAGATGCTTCTTGACTGTTTTCGTGCACGCTTAGAAAAGCTGTGTCATCAGCAAATGTTGAAGTTTGGGTGTAGTTGTTTATTGGCATATCCGAAGTATATATTAAGTATAAAAGTGGGCCTAGGATGCTTCCCTGAGGGACTCCAGCTTCAATTGGTTGAGGAGAGCTTAAATAATCACCTTCTTTAATAATAAACTTTCGACCGACTAAGTAGCTTTCTAACAGCTTGTGTGTGTTTACTGGTAAGTTTAGCTTCAATTTATGTAATAAGCCTTCATGCCAGACTTTGTCAAAAGCTTGAGAAACATCGATGAAGAGAGCGGAACAATATTTTCTTTCTTCAAAGGCTTTTCTTATTGCGTTTACTATACGATGGGTTTGCTCAATTGTGCTGTGTTCTCTTCTAAAGCCGAATTGGTGGTTAGGAATACATCTGTTTTCGTTTAGAATTGGGGTTAATTTTGACGCTAACAGCTTCTCAAACAGCTTTGATATATTTGAAAGTAAACTTATAGGCCTATATGACTCAACTTTTGTCTGATCCTTTCCTGGTTTAGGTATCATGATGACTAAGGAAACCTTCCACTTTTGAGGATAGTATTCCAGGCGTAAAATAGCATTAAAAATTAAAAGAATAATTCTCCTTGCTATGCTGGGTAGCTCCAAAAGCATTTTGTTGCTGATCTTATCAAAACCAGGAGCCTTTTTGGGGTTTAAATCACAAATAGCCTTTTCGATTTCTCTTATCTCAAATCTTAGGGGAACAGCTGCTCTAGCAGCAACAGGTGGTAACTCGACCGCCATATCGTGAGATATGTTTGGGGTAAATACGTGTTTTAAATGATTAACAAACAGATTTCCTTTTTCAGCATCATTTCTTGCCCAACTTCCATTCAAGTTTCTTAATGGCGGATTAGCGACAACTGGCCTTTTGAGATTTCTAGCTGCATGCCATAATGAGTAGTCTGATTGTGGGGTTGCATCAAGTTCCTTAAGATATTTTTCCAGAGAAGCCGTTTTCTGAGTCTGCAGTAACTTTCTCAGCCTTTTTGCTCTTTACTCTTTTAACAAACTCTTAAGTTGAGGGGATCTGTGCAATTGCCACTCTCTTCGGGCTCTTCTTTTTTCTGAAAGGAGACGCTCGACATCTGAGGAATATATTTTATTATTTTTGGTTTTTTTGGGGGCAATGCTGGAATGTTGAACAGCTAGTTTTAGAAAACTGTCAAAATTGACAATAGAACGATCTATATACTCCGGTGTGCTAAGCGGAATATTTTCTGTGCAATGGGTACTGAGATATTTTTTATATTTTATCCAATTTATATGTGTAGCTGACGTCGCCATGTGACCAGAGGGAGATTCAATTCTATTGGTGTTTTTTATAGTAACAATTGTAGGTGTGTGATCAGAGGATAATTCTATGGAAGCTTCAACGTAAATCGTTTCTGTGGGGATGTTTTTAACCACGCCAAAATCGATGACATCTGGAATTTTTTGCGGATCAGCAGGCCAATATGTTGGTTGGCCGCTCGCGACAACATTTAAATTCATTTTAGAGATTGTATTAAACAGAAAACTAGTCCAAATGACCAACCTTCTTTTACACTAATTAACTGGCATTTAGTACCGTTTAATGTTGCAAAGACTACAATGAGATTAGAAACTGTAGGAGAAAATTTCTGAAACTACTTGTCTAAAAACTTCCGGAAATTTCAACAATAATTCCCTCGTAAATTTTTACATTGTAGAAACCCTATTTCAAAACGATCGCTTTAGATAAATGTATAAAGTAGTTTATTTCTATGCAAGGGACCACAGCTAAAACTAATTAGAATCCTACATTTGAGTGTGATTAAATCTGATCACCTTTTATTTGACTTATTAATTTCAATCATCTCTTTGTTGCCATCCAATTGATTTGTTAATTTATGCAAATGAACATGATCTGGCCATTGTTAACAAATATTTCATTTGTGATTTAAATTTTAATTTGCAAAACTTTTTTTTTTTGCATGAATTTCTGTTTCATCGAAACCATCATATTAATTATGATGCTGTTTATAATAATTACAACAATAAAGAAGCGGGTGGTTCGGCCTTAAAATTTTATCACCGGAAATTCCACTAACAACGTTTAAATGTATTCATAATAATATCAAAATATTTAAAAAATACATAAATGAATGAAAATGAGAACAAGCAATTTAGAAAACACATAATTATTGTTTTCAATAGTTTTGAAAACTTTGAACTATTAATTATTGCAAAAGATATAGATATTAATTAAATAACCTGTACACAGAGCGAACAAAAATAAAAAAATTTTTCAACCAATAAAGAAGTTTGGCAATATTTCACCAGCATCTGCTATCAAATTTTTAACAAAGCATTGTCGAATTGAAACCTAAAGCTACGGTCAGATTTATCAAATATTTGACGAAAAAAACGGGACCAACAACCAAACTTAGAAATCATTTCGCTTAATATCAATATTTATTTTGATTAAAATACCACATCTTACAAAAAACTGTGTTTTGCTATGTCTAGTAGTATAATTAGTTTATTTTGTAATATTAAGACCATTTTAAATCTCACTAACTATTAACAAAAGTAGGGGTTACGCTTATTTGATCAAATATTTAATAAGTGTGACCGTAGCTTTAGTCGTCAAAATACGTAGTGGCATCGACTTAATTTTATTTTTTTCTTTAATGGAAAGCAGAAGTCCATTTTCTGTACTCAATTTTTGTTTCTTATGATATTTTTTTTTTGGTGTTAAATTGATTTTTTTAAAGTTAATTAAATTTGACAACAAACTTTTATTGAAGTTACCATATCTTCAGCGGAAAATATGGCCGCTTTAAATTCTAAAAGTTCACTTATAAAGTTACCATGAGAATAAACCTGCTGTTAACTTATCATTCACTTTTTAGGTTAATGTTAACTTGTAATAACCTATCTGTCAGATAGCATCCTAAAAATAACTATTTGTAAGTTGTAATAATGGCCCTTAAAGGCTTTTTAGAGATTTAAGACAGTCTGTATTATTTTAAAAACTGAAACAAAAATTTACCTAAATACTGCAAAATAGGGTGTAAAAATGAAGAAATGTAGGTCATTATACAACCTTCTAATTTGGTATTTAAGTCTACGGCACTTTTTCGTAAAAACCGAAAAATTTCGTAAATAGTTAATATGACTAAATTTTTCTTTTTTTTAACTTTAACACTTTCGTTATTTATGATCAACATGTTAGTTAAATCGATTACAAATTTAGTCATATTAAGTAACGATTTTAGTTAAATATTATTAATTTTGACGAATTTGTATTCATATTAACTAATAAATGTTGTTTTTTTTTAATAATTATTTTATTCAAATTGACGAAAAATTGTTTAAATTCACTAATAAATTTAGTATTTATAAATAACTCTTTTATTTATATTGAAGAATTATTATTCGCTTCAACTACCCCCTTTTATTAATTTCTAAACCCCATCAGGAATTTACTTTTAATGCTAAAAATAGTTTTTTTTTATTTTGTTAACAATGAAAGAGTTAACATTATATATAAATTTTGTTTAATGTTTTCTAATTTAAAAAAATTTAGTGTTAAAAATTAAAAAAATCTATTAAACAAAAATTACAGATCTTGTTAACTCTTATTGTTTACGAAATAAAAAAAAATATTTTTAACATCAAAAGTAAATATATAAGTCTTTAATTTAAATAAAAACATAAGATTGTAAATTGACAAGGTAAAATAATCTATAATCTATATCTATCTATCTATCTATATATATAAAAATGAAAAATGTTTGTATGTTTGTTTGTTTGTTTGTTTGTTTGTTTGTTTGTTTGTTGGCTTATAGACTCCTAAACTACTGAACCGATTTTCCTGAAATTTTTACAGATACATCACGTGAGCCCTGAAAATAAAATAGGCTACTTATTTTTTCGATAGGGGCAGGGGAATTGGTATCCCCCATAGGATGCCAATATTAATTATCGCATATATTAAGATCCGCTGCACGCATTATGCAGAACTTTTGGTAGTAAGATCTTCTGAGCTTCAAAATTAAAATAAAATAGCAGCGGGGGAAGTGGAATCCCCCATAGGACGCCAATGTTTAACATCGCATAACTAAAGAACTGTAATAGTGAGAATGTTCAAACTTTCTAGAAGTCACTCTTATGGTATACAACACTTTTGAAAATAACAATAAAGCGGGTAGGCGCAGGGGGGGATATACCTCCCATAGGATGCATATATTAAATATCGCTCAACAGAAGAACTATTAAAGGGAGAGTCTTCAAACATGGTTACAGCTACTACTATGGTAAACTATAAATTTCAATATAAAAATGGGCGGGGTAGACAGAGGAGGAGCAGTACCCCTCATAGATAGCAATATTAATAAGAGCCGCTGCAAGCAATTTGTTGAACTTTTGGTAGTAGGATGTTCTGAGTCCCAAAATTTAAACACAATAGCAGCGGGGGAAGTGTTACCCCCCATAGGACGCCAATGTTTAATATCGGATATCTTAAAAACTATTAAGGTTAGAATGTTCAAACTTTGTAGAAGTCACACTTATGGTATACTACACTTTTGAAAATAAAAATAAAGCGGGAAGGCGCAGGGGGAAATACCTTCCATAGGATGCATATATTAAATATTTCTCAACTCAAGAACTATTAAAGGGAGAGTCTTCAAACGTGGTCAAAGCTACTATTATGGCAAACTTTAAATTTCAATATAGAAATGGACAGAGGAGGAGCAGTACCCCTCATAGATAGAAATATAATTTAGAGCCGCTGCACTCTTTTTATTAAACTTTTTGAAGTATGATCTTCTGAACCCCAAAATTTAAATAAAATAGCAGCGGGGAAATGTTACCCCCCATAGGACGCCAATGTTTAATATCACATATCTTAAGAACTGTTATAGTAAGAATGTACAAACTTAGTAGAAGTCACTCCTATGGTATACTACACTTTTGAAAATAAAAATAAAGCGGGAAGGCGCAGAGGGGAAAACCTTCCATAGGATGCATATATTAAATATCTCTCAACTGAAGAAGTGGTTTAAGCAGTGTAGCGAAGCGCACCGGGTTAAGCTAGTTTATTATAAAAATTATATATAATTTAAATATGTTCATAGATACATATCTATATTACATGCATAATACTTATAAATACCAATAAAAACTTAAATTTAATTAATTCGTATAAAAAAAAAATAAAAATCAGGTTATAAAAATTTAAGTAAAAAAAAAAACTTGATAAGAATAATGACGCATCTATTTTAAATTCGCAATAAGCGAATTAATTTGGGGCCTGTATATAATCAGCATTTGTAGCAATATTGTACAAGTGTTTCTGTATAAAGGACCAAAATAAAACTGATTCTTTGAGTCCCGAATAAAATATCTTGTACATGATTTCTTTCCGTCCTTTACACTAAATATTGTAGCCGATGGAATCAAAAAAATATGCAAAAGATAAAAAATGCCAATACAACAACCATCTAAGAAAATAAATAATTAAAAAGTTAGTAATTTTCAAATAGATTTAAAGTGAAACATTGTAATACTCACTTTCGGTTATGTTTTCCATTTGAATAATAGATCTAAATAAGAGCTTGCTGGAATGATCTTTTATGCGATCTTCAAATACAGCGTTTATTTTTAAAGAAAACGTTTTGAAATTTGTGTGAAAACACTCAGCTTTGGGATAAAGTTGCTTAAAGTCCATATCTACTGAAAAATGTATATAGAAACATACACTATTAATATTGACATAAAATATAACTAACACAAAAGGTTACTTCTTACTATAAGAATTTTATACATACCAACTTGAAACCAAATGTCTTTTTATATTGTGTCCATTTGTTTAAGACATCAGAAGTGCATTTCGCTGGAGACATTTCATGCAGCCTGTAATTTTTTGTTGCACTCCAATGGTTTTCAAGTTCCTCCCAAGAGCAGTTGTCAATAAAAATAGCTTCAATACTACCTTCAATGCCTTTTTCTGGAGAATCTATATATAAATAGGTACAAATTGAAATTTTCTGTAAAGAAGGAATTGAAATTACTCTTTTTTATTTTTAGAAATCTTTTATAAGTGTCCAATGTATTTTTATGGCAATATGGCCTTTTAAGGAGAACACCACTATGTTTAAGTTTAAATTATTATTATATTATTTTAAATTATTTTCAAAATATTTTAATACTGATCTCCCTTGTGATAATAATTGTAATATATTTTCAATTTCTATTAATTTTGGAATGCACGGAGAGAATTGTGTGCAGAAATTATGCGCTATGGGCACAATTTATGCACAAATTGTTCACGAAAAACGACCAAGAACAGTTGTTCATAATCTATGCACACTTGTTCACAACTTAAGTTCAGCACTATGAGCATGTTTTATGAACAACTGTGCATAGGTTATGAACAACATTTTCATAGATTGTGAACAACTGGGAAAAGACTATGAACAACTGTGCATAGGTTATGAACAACATTTTCATAGATTGTGAACAAGTAGGAAACATTTTACACCTCCTGCAAATATTAAAGAAACAAAACTTCATTTTATTTTCAAATGTCTTTATTTCAAAGTACAAGCGCTTTATAACTAATATTATATATACACATATTAAAATAAAATAAATCTTATACTTCAGTATTAACATGTTTATTTTATATAATTTATAAAATAATTAATTTTTTTACATTTCTATAAAATTCTTATCATAAAACATAGTCTAGTGCTTAATTTATTTATTTATTTTGGCATTTATTAAAGACAAATAATACTCTTCTAGTCCATATTTATTTAATAGATTGAAAAATTCAGAGTCTACATCTACAGTGACAATGTCACCGGCTGACAAATCTGAATTAAAAGGAAAAAAATAAACAGAAATGTATTAAAAAAGCCAACCCGTGCATAACAAATATACAAAAAGTATACAGAAATAACAGAAAATTAAATTAAAATATAAATTAATACCTTCTAAATTTGTAGGAATCATATATTCACTTCTTAGTTCACCTGCGAAGTTTTCCATATTTAGCACTTCAATGGAAGTTTTTCTGCAAAACACAAACAAAAAGTAAACAAAATCAGCTGAAGCAGAACTCCATAAATAGTTCGTCAAGCAACTACCCAGTCAGAAAAACAATTGGCTGTATCAGTTATCTTTGTTCTGTGATAAATATTTGATAATAACTCAATACTTACCTCTGGTTTTCTTGATTTGCACTATTATATATTTCTAAATAATATTCACTTCAATTCACTTCAACTACTGTCGCTTCTAAACACAACCGGCGCTCTTGACACAAGAAACATAATATTGTTTATAATCTATGCATAAATGCGCACAACTTATGAACAAGATACACACATATCAAAATGTTGGGCAAAATCCATGCACAAGTAGGCATAACTCATGAACAAAAAGTGTTAATAATAGTCATTCATGCACAATGTTCATATATTATGATCAATTGTGTTTAATTTTCAAATAATTAAGCTATGAACAATGTTCACAAACTGTGCACATTTTTTGTGTATAACTTATGCACAATTTCAATAGATTGTGCAGAATTTATGATTATTAGGCATAATTTATGCGCAAAGTTGCATATTCAAAAATGTACCTAATCATTTTATAGTTATGAACAGCTTGTGCATAAATAATGCACAACAGTTTTCTCCGTGTGGTGTGCTCAGAATTCAAAGAGTCATTTGCAGTTTGATGTAATTTAGACTTAGGATCGGCGTTGATGGAAAAAGTGGAATATCCCAAGACATTAAGGAATTTTCAAATTTTATTTGAATGCCTTACTTTATTTTCCATTTTTTTCGAGTTGTTTTAGATGTTGTGGATTCATTAGTTTTAACGCATCAATATCTATACATTCATCTGTAAATACATGTAAAACTTATGCATAAAAAACTTTGGCAATATAAATATTTGTCTTATAAATTTATCATTAAATACCAAAATTCCATTCATTTAATACTTCTTTAAGACTGTTTCTTGCATCTGGGGTCATCCAGAAGCTTGCACATGAATTTAGCGGATATTTAGATATTTTTACATTTTTATTTTATATATTAAAAAAAAAACACTGAAAAATATTTGATTAGCTTTATGAAATTATTTATATATATTTATATTATATATTGTCTTTACCTTTATAGTTAATTATAATAATTTTTATAAGCACTCAACTGTACGCTTTATTTACAATTAATAGAACATTCTCACTTGAATCACACAAACCTAACTTTTAAATGAAAAAACTAAGTTTATTCGGTTCTACATTTATTTATTCATTTTAACAAAAATGAAATTGTAACATTTAACGAAATTTCTTCAGTTTCACATACCTTTATTTAATTTTAGATTTCGGTAGTCATGATGAAGAATTTTGTTAGACTTTACTAATATTATTATTTAAATTCAACAAAATTTCTTAAATTTTACTATCGTTGATTTTGTAAGACATTATTTTATTCAATTTTAATAAAATATTAGTTGTATTTAATAGCAATTCTTCACATATACAACTCCTTAATGTGTACCATTGTAAATATAAAGTTTTAAGAATTTTATTTATTTACAGTAAATTAAATTAGTTTATTTTAAAAATATTTATTAAAATTTACATCCATTTAGTAAAAATAAACACATAAAAAAAAAATTACACTTTTAACGAAAATTCTTCACATAGGCTAATATTTATTTCTAAATATTTTTCAAAAAATTCTTCTTCTTATTTTAACGAAATTTTAACAAATATTCATTAAAAAAACTCTTGTGAATAATTAAATTGACAAAGGTTAGTCAAATAAACGTATAAAGTATATAAGAAAACATTCTAGGAGGATGTTAATTTAAATATTTCTTGTGTTGTTTCTAATACACTATTTTACTACTGGTTTACTACTGTTTTAACAAATTTTTTGCGCATTTAACAAATTTTTTGATATCATTTAAGCAAAATTTTATTCATATACACAGATTTTATTAAACTAAATTTTGAACGAAAGACATTGTGGTGATTTGAAGAATATTTGTGTATATAAATAAATTTGGTTCATATTTGAGAAAAAATTTAGTTGATTCAACTATTTTTTTAGTTGAGGGTTTACTAAATTTTTTAGTTAATGTTACCGCTGTTATTTGGTTCAGTGTAGGAGTTACGCTTATTTGATCAAATATTTAATAAGTGTGACCGTAGCTTTAGCTGTAAAAAATCATTGTTGTCGAATTAACAACTACATGTTGTCAAATAGATTAATAGCATACATATGCTGGCAAACTAACAACTTTTGTATTCGCAGATTTTACCAATAAAAAAGTGGACATTTTTATAAGTGACTTTAAATTAGAGGAACATAACAATATTAACAGTGATAAAAAAGAATTATAATAAACTGTGACGAAAACATTTTGTTCTTAGAGTACGAAGGAGAATTTCTTTTTGAAGAAGATATAAATGTCATCTTAATAAAAAATCAGGTTGAATAGATTAAAGCCAGCATTAGTTTGTAGCATTGCCAAAAAAAAAAAAAAAAAAACGAAAACTATTTTTTAATTGAGAAATGCATTTATTTTTAACTTCCTCTTAAACGTTGCCCTCAAATGTTTTACAGATGTTGATTGTAATACAACGTGGAACTTAAATGAAAAATATTTTTTGAAATTCGTTGTGTACTTAAATGAACTGTCAGCTAAACAATCGGCACCATAGCTGCGACTAAAAGATGATATTGCATTTATTCCGTCCTGAAATTCTTGGAAAGACGGAAAGCTTGGTTTTTTTGAGGGTTGTCACTCTACAACAAACTCATGATTTTCTCATTTTGCACAAGAAATTAAAGTTTTCTAAAGGCAAATTCACATTACCTAATATGTGATGTTTCTTTAATTGTAAAACACATTTAACTTCAACCGCCACTTTTATATGTTTCCGTATATTTTTCGCTTCAGTGCTCCCAAGTTTAGTTTTCATTTGAGAATAACATTTGATAAAAATTTGTTATCAAATTGATAAATGTCTAATGTTTATATTCAAATCATTATCAATTTGAATTCAAATGTTAATTTTCAATACATTTTTGCAATTCAGAAATGAAAATTATTCAAATAAATAGAAATTTGACTAAACAGAAATGTTGGTTAACTGATTAAATGCTCAAAAAAATTCTGAGTTACCAAATAATCGTAAATCCTTACCCCCGCATTTATAAACGATTATTAAATTTAACAAACGCTTATTAAGGAGAATTTCCATAAAAAATTTGTATTGTTAACCCTTATTAAATTTAACATTTTTTTATAAATACAGGCACTATTATTGAAGATTATTTAAAAGGTAAGTCAAATAATATACAACAATATGAACTACAAATTGTAGTTAATTTTACGATTCTTTTATTAAGATGCTAATGCAACATATAAAAGCTTGCGGCTTATAAGTTAAGAAAATGTTAATGAAACAGTATGTGGTCTCCGCGCTGAATTAAGAGAATAGCTATTTTCGCTGCATTAACATTAACTACAATTTTGTTTTATAAAAAAAATATTTGTAATTTAAGTTTTGTTAATTAAATAAAAAAAAATATACTTCATATGTTTTTGGTTCAGAATGGGTACACAGTCAGAATAACGTGGGTGAGTTGCCAAAAATGAAAACAACATGCTGTCAGAATAACACCATTATGGTAATATTATATAAACGGTTTGTTGTCAGAACGAGATCAAATGGTGACAAAAAGCGTTTGACAACGGATGGTGTAAATATTGGTATTTTTAAGCCGGATTTTTTGTCCCTCTGTGTAGTAGGTTTAAGGGTATTATTTAACATCTAACATAAGTTTTTATGTATGTGTTAATCGTTGGTTGACTTGTGTTGTGTTGTGTAATTATTTATTTATTTCGGAAAACGTTTTTAAAAAAAATAATTTGCAAACAACTTTTTACTTATTTTTACAGTTTATTTTTTAGATATTTTGGTTAACTCCGTTAAACATTTTCAAGGAATCTAAAAACATGTAGTTTTCTATAATTTTGCAAAAAAAAAAACATATAGCTTATTTGCTACAGGACCGGCATAACTCAAAAAAATCCATTTCGAGATAAACGCATTTAAAGTTTTTGATTTGCTCTAACTACTTAGAAAAAAGAAGACACATTCTCTTCAAACTGGGAAAGTATAAAAGATATAAAGATGAATTTAATACCCATTATAAAAAAAAAATAAAGCAAACAATTTTGCATCTCTAACTCCAAAATTTAATTTTTTGAGTTATGCCGGTCTTGCAGCAAATGAGCGATATATCGTCGGCTTAATGTGCAAACCTCTTAACTCCCTTTCAGCACATTTTACAAAAGAGACTTAAACCTTCTTAGTTTTCATATTTGCAGCTTTACACTGATAGAAAAGGCGTCATAACGCTGATGTATTTTGACATCAGTACTATGACAAGTGTCTTCGTTTTTGACCCCATGACACTTGTCATCATTGTGATGTCAACCTTAACATCACTTGGCCAAAGTGTCATCAGGGACAAAATGAAATTATGTCATCAATGGGATGACACATCGGCATCACAGAAATGACGAACATGTCCTCAGTGCGATGACGCGGTAACACCGGAGAAAGGACACATAAGCATCAATTTAATGACAGTTTGTCATTAAGTCAAAGTCATAAGAATTGATTTAAGTCAAAGTGAGAGAATATTATTATTTACTTACCCGTTGCATATGTTTGTTTCACGTTTGTTGAATTACGACCTTACGACCAGCAGAACTCTCAATAATAAGACACCAGCACCATGCCTCATGTGGTTTTTGTTATCATTCTACTTTAAAAATTTCATGTATTTAACTAAATAATTTAAAAAAATAGAATATAGGAATTTTTGCTTCTTTTAATACATTGTAATCATGAAAATAATGTTAATAATATACAAAATGTGGCATCAAATTGATTTCACTATAGTCATAAAATAGATGACACGTTAAAAATGACAAAATTGTACGAAGACTTTAGTCATTGGATTGATGTTACTTTTTGCATCATTGATGCCATTTGTAGTAACATTGATGTCACAATTCTGATGTTAGGGCATCATCAATATGAAGATGCATTTTTCTATCAGTGTAGAGCAAAACCAAATACATAGTAGAAAAATATTCTCTCATTGATAAATCTAGCATATACTTGTACGTTTTAAGAATTTTCTGCTAATTTTTAATGATTTTTGTGAAAATAAAAATCATTTGCTAAAAATTTTGGGTTACTACGAAGAGACCACAATATCGATAAGCGAAGTCACTGCTACATTTTCTGACGCCAATTCGCTAGTTTAAAGTCTTCGAACATTATTAGAAAATACAAAAAATTTATAAACTGAGATGCAGATTAGTTCAGAGTAGCAAAAATTGGCGACTGACTAAAGGCCCAACCAGAATGTGAATAACGTTGCTTAAGCAACTGGGCGAATACATGTAAATTATATGCGTCAAACATATTGAACTTAAGAAAACTTTTTGTTAAGTTTTATGAAACTGTCATTTGCATAAGCAAAGTACGAAACTGTCTAAATTCCATACGGTACTAAGTACCCAACTACTTCACACTTTCACAACTCTAATTAAGTAGGAGAGTATAGTCGGTCAAGTCCGACCATATGATACCCTACACTGAAAGAATTTTCTTCGCCAATGAATTTTGACATTAATTCCATGAAAAATTGCACTAAAAAGGAACCTATGTAGCGCTTCGTTGGATCAATAAAACCTGTTTCATTAAAATGAATATTATTCATTGGATGAATACTTTCAATAAAGTAAAACATTTTTTTTCTTATTTTATTTTAATTTTTTTTTTTTGTTTTTTTATTTAATTTTTTTTTTTTTATTTTTTTTTCTGTCTCTGGCGGGAATCGATCGTGCTACCTCGGTGCTGATAGACTAGCTCACTACCAGCTAGCCTACCGGGGCAGTGTAGTTTTTGGATAACAAAACTATGTTTTTTACTCAATTAAAAGCGTAAATATGAGAATAAATTGTCCATAACAACAATAACAACGTTGATCGGAAGTGGATTGTTTCATTACTATAATGAAATTTTTATTGTCATAATGAAAATTTAAACTTATGAAGGCAATTATTGAAACATGTTGCTTTTATAAAAAAAATGTTTGATTTGATAAATTTAATGGCATATAACATTAGATGAATGAAATAATTAAATCTTTAATTTTTTAATTAACAATTAAACATTTTTTTAAGGAAACTATAATTTTGTATTAATTTATGAATATAGTTATGTTTGTATATTGTTTTTTTATGTTCCCAATTAAAATTTGTTGTTTAACTTGGACAAACTTAAGTTTTCATATATCCAATGAAAATTTTTAATGTAATTACTGTTGTTAAATACTGTATTCTACTTTGTATTTTACTTTGTATTCAACATAATGAATTTGATCAAGTTGTTATAGTTTTATATGTTTTTGTATATTGAAAATATTTTACTTACTTCAAATATAATTTTCAACCTTATTGTAGCTTTTGGATAAACGTAACGCTGTTTTAATTACAATAGGTTATGGGCCCAGATCCCAAAAGATTACAATAAAAAGAATTACATTGAGGATATTTAGTGGCTGTTAATTTTGAAAATAATAAATCTTAGGATTTGATAATGAATTCAATGTCTGGAAGAATTCCTTTGTTGAACGGAACCAATTATGGAACATGGAAGGCTCAAATGGAGGCGGTGCTTCACAAAAATAGATTATTAAATATTGTGATAGGTGAGGAAAAAGTTCCAACAGTGAGAAAACTTCCGGAAACACCGACAGAGGCACAAACTCGTGAGTTTCAGCAATATATCGATAAAGATATGGATGCAAGAGCAGAAATATTAATGGCTGTAGAAACAAGTATTGTAACAATGGTAAAACATATGAAAGGATCTAATGAAATCTGGTGTTATCTGCAAGAAACATTTGATCGTAAGTCCATAAGAAAGAAGATAGAGTGTTACCGTAAGTTATTGAATATGAAAATGACAGAGAATCAGTCAGTATCACAATTTTTAATTGATTTTGATGTATGTGTTTCATATTTAACGGAAATGGGAATCGAAGTTGACGAAGATCTGCTCGTTGTTATTATGGTTGATGCGTTACCCGAAAGGTTTTCAGCAGTCAAAGCAGCTGTGGATACTGCAAATGAATTTCCAAAAGTTGCTGTTATGAAATCAAAATTATTGGAGATTGGAGACAAAGAAGAAATCGATACCAATAGTTCAGCACTCAAAGCTAAGTTTTATAGAAAGAAATCTAATGATAGTTCCCAAAAATTTAAAACTCAAGAAGAAGGTATGTCCAAAAATTATTTCAGTTATAAATGTTTTCGGTGCGGAAGAAAAGGTCACAAAGCAAAAGACTGTAAATCGTCTGGTGAAAATAGTCGTTTAGTTGAACAAAATAGCAGGCATAAGAATGCAAATGAAGTATTAGTGACAATGTCAGAAACAACTTTTTGCACTAGTTCATCTAAAACGTGGCTTATTGATAGTGGTGCGTCGTCACATATGTGCACCCAATTATCTTTATTTGAAAATTTAGATTCTCAATTTAGTGGCAAAGTTAGATTAGCAGATAATAACGAACTAAATATAAAAGGTATTGGAAAGGTCAAAATAACTGTAAAAATAAATGGAAAAAAGAAAGAAATAGGCCTATGTAATACGCTATTTGTTCCAGACTTACGATGCAATTTAATATCAACTAGCAAATTAACAGATAAGGGTTGTACAGTTGTTATGAAGGGAACTAAAGTAGTAGTCTATAAAGAAAAAGATGAGATAATAGAAGGTAACAAAATGGATAACTTATATTTTGTCACATTATATGAAAATTCGAGAAATTTGATACATACAACTGAAAAAAGTGATGATAATGAAACAGAGCTTTGGCATAAAAGGTACGGTCACCTAAATTTTAACCAATTAAAAAAATTACAAACAGATGAAATGGTAAAAGGATTGCCTGAACTTAAAGATGAAGGAATTAATTGCATTCCGTGTATTCGTGGAAAACAAACTTGTTTACCCTTTCCGCAAAAAATCGAAAAATCAACTTCCGAAATACTAGAACTCATTCATACTGATCTTTGTGGTCCAATGAGAACTGAATCTCTTGGTGGAAGCTTGTATTTTGCAACATTTATTGACGATTTCTCGCGAAAAGTATTTGGTTATTTCATTCGACACAAGAGTCAATACTTAGAGAAATTTATTGAATTTACGAAAATGGTAGAAAATCAAATCGGAAAGAAAATGAAAGTGTTGCGAAGTGATAATGGTGCGGAATTAGTAAGTGAGAATTTTACAAAATTTTTAAAAGAGAATGGATTTAAAAGGCAGTTAACCGCAAGTTATACACCGCAGCAAAACGGCATCGCAGAAAGGATGAACCTAAGAATTTATGGACAGAATTGATAAATACTTCTGTATAAATACGAAATCGTTGTCCAACAATATTAAACGGTTCTAAAACCCCTGAAGAACTGTGGACAGGGAGAAAGCTCATTATTAAACATTTCCGACGCATTGGTTGTATATCGTTTGTTTTAGATAAGTCATCTAAACGAACCAAATGGGATGCTAGAAGTAATGAACATATTCTTGTCGGTTACTCCGAGCAATCAAAAGCTTATAGATTGTGGAAGGCAGGAACAAAACAAATTATTACCAGTAGAGACGTAAAATTTATAAAAAAAACAAGATGTATGATACGGCAAAAGTAAATGATAATCACAATTTTTATGAGCTTACACCAAATGAAGTCATAGGTAAACAATCAGGTGAAGTTAAAGAAGATTTCATTGAATTGAACAAAAAAGACACAAGCGAAGAACAAGTAAATAACAAATCTGTTAAGGGAAACACGCCAAAAGAACTACCAAAAGAAAATAATCTTGATTCAATAACAAATCGTTTAGAGACGACTCAAGCAGTACAATATAATATAACAGATCCTAGTTCTATATCAGAACTCATGTCATCTGAGTGCGTTGAAGATTGGCTTAGAGCTATGGAAGATGAATACAAGTCTTTGGTAAAAAATAATACGTGGAGTTTAGCAGATTTACCAAGTGGACGTAAGCCAGTAGGATGCAAGTGGATATTTAAATCAAAAATATGGCCAGATGGAACCATAGAAAAGCGTAAGGCTAGATTGGTAGCGAAGGGATATTCTCAAAAATTTGGCTTAGATTATGTAGATACTTTTGCTCCAGTAGTTCGTCAAACTTCTTTAAGAATGTTATATGCTCTCTCAGTTGGGTATGATTTACAATTACGCCAATTAGATGTATCAACTGCATTTCTTAATGGAAATTTGGAAGAAGAAATATATATGGAACAACCAGCAGGATTTATTGAAGAGTCTACAAAGAATAAAGTGTGTAAGCTAAACAAAGCAATTTATGGTCTTTAGCAAGCTGGTAGGCAGTGGTTTAAAAGAATTGATTCTGTTATCAAGGATTATGGTTTAACCCAGTCAAAATATGATCAGTGTATTTATTTTACTAGAAAAAACCAAAAGATAATAATTGTCGCTTTGTATGTTGATGATTTAATAATTGCCGGCAATGACAACTTTTTAATGGAACAATTTGTACTAAAATTAAAGCAAAATTTTGACATTCGTGACCTGGGAGTTCCTAAGCATTGAATTGGTCTTGAAGTAGATATAAAAGATGGAGAAATTTCAATTTCGCAACCAGGATATATTTCAAATTTAATCAAGAAATACGATTTAGAAAATTGCAAACCTACAAGAATTCCTTTGCAACCGAACATAAAATTGGAAAAAGAACCAACAATTTCCGGGGAAGCAGAGAAAGTTGATGAAAAGTTCTATCAAGAAATAATTGGATCTTTACTTTATTTGTCGTTGTATAGTAGACCAGATATCACGTGTGCTGTTTATATGCTATCCCAATTTTCTAAAGATCCTCGTAAACAACATTTAAATTCAGCGTATCATATAATAAAATATTTAAAACATACTAAAAATGCTGTGCTAAAGTATAAGAAATGTGGTTTACCAATTCTTGGTTTTTGTGATGCAAATTGGGCTCAAGACGTAAATGATAGAAAATCTCAATCAGGTTTTTGTTTTTTACTCGCAGGTGGTCTTATTTCTTGGGAGTCAAAGAAACAAAAAGTTGTAGCAACATCTAGTGCAGAGGCTGAATATGTGGCTCTTACTGAAGCAACTAAAGAAGCTACTTATTTGGGGTATATCTTAGAAGAACTTGGCTTTTCTGATCGAAAACCAGTGACGATACATACAGATTCACAAAGCGCTCAAAGAATGGCTGAATTTGGTTCCAATTATTCCCGTACTAAACATATCCATTATAAGTACCACTATGTGAAGGATGCAATTGAACAAAACGTTGTTAAACTGAAATATTTATCTACTGATAAGATGCTGGCGGATGTTTTGACTAAACCTGTGCCTAAACCTAAACATTTATTTTGTTGTAATAATTTTGGAATTGTAATGTAAATTCATAATGTTGAGGAGGCATGTTGTTAAATACTGTATTCTACTTTGTATTTTACTTTGTATTCAACATAATGAATTTGATCAAGTTGTTATAGTTTTATATGTTTTTGTATATTGAAAATATTTTACTTACTTCAAATATAATTTTCAACCTTATTGTATCTTTTGGATAAACGTAACGCTGTTTTAATTACAATAATTACGAAATCCAATGAAGCGATTTTAACGAAAAGACTTCATTATAATTAGGAAATTCCATTTAGACAATGAAAATTTTCATTTAACCAATGAAAATTTTTTTGTGAAAATGATTCATTAAATAAATGAAGCATTTTTCTTTCAGTGTACACCACAGTATTTTAAGACAAATTTTCGAAAGTGTATGGCTATATGAATAGAAAGCTATCTATATTTTAAATTTCATTTAGTGGTCCTATTTTTAAAAATATACATTACTTATGTGTCCATATAAATACGGATCTATCTATCCCAGCAAAAACTTTACTTACCTGGTAAGTTAGCAAGTAATGTTGGAGAAAAATAAGCACTACTTATTTTTCGGCTGAATAACTGCTTATTTTTGTTCGAGGTGTCCACAGAATTCAGTACTTACAATAAACTTACTACTACGAGTAAGTTGAATTAATTGTAAGTATGTACTTACTAAAAGCCAAAAAATCACTAGTTAATAGACCTAATAAGTAGTTATTGAGTGCGTTACCAGTAAGTAACTATTCAGTACTGAAAACAACACAACCATAAAGAAATTAGTGAGCTGATTATTAGTACGCAAATATTCAGTTGTGAAAATAATAGAAGTAATAATAAGTTGCTAAGGTAATTACTAGTAAGTACTTATTGAAGTTTTCAGAATAATGTCAATTGTAATGACAACTACTTACCTGGTAATGCATGAAATAACGACTATCTATTATTAAAAATCAAAAAGTTTTTCCTGAGATGTTTTCAATTTTAATAAAATTGGTTTGAAAATTGTGTAATAAATTTGGATACTGTAATTTATTTATTTCCCTACAGCCTTGTATTTATTGTATACAGCTGAAAGGGTTCCAGCTTAAACTTAAGCTGCCAAAAATAGTTTTTGAAACTTTAAAAATAAAACCGGGCTGATGTGGCCGATCTACGTTATGAAATGAAAGTCTGTTTTAGAAATGTGTCTTTCAAATAGTTATAAAAAATTAAGTAGTATTAGCGATACTTATATTAATTATTTTGTTGTAGACACATGCATGTTCATTAGTGTGTCCCAAAAAAAATTTTTTTTTTGGGGCTCAAGCTTAATTTAAAGCTAATAACGTAAAGTATTTTTAAGATTTTTTTTTAGATTTTTTCGAGGTCGCTTAAGTCGAACTTTTGCCAAAAATTGGTTTTGCCGGTTTTTTGGGGTTTCTTGATAACAATGTCAAACACCAAGATTTTCTTCACATTTAAGCAAAGTTCTCATTTGCGCATACCCATGAGACAAAAAGACACTCACATAAGAACCAGCGCATGCGCATGTGTAAGAGCGATATTTTATATATGTGTATATGCACTAATGCTCAAAGCATTCAATTGCTTAACAGGTTCCCTGTCCGATGTATCACATGTGTTACAAATTAATTTTTATGTAACATGTTTACAGCGTTCATGTATCATATATGAATAAATATATATGTAGCTGAGTTTAAATAAGTTTTTTTTTTTAAAACGCAGACGACACTATTCAAATGTTATTATGTAGACGTACAAAGTATAATGCCTTGTTTGTAAAAATAACCCATCGTGATTTATTATTTTTTATATAGTTTTTTAAATTTTTATTTATGAATTCATTTATATTCTTCGAACAATAGTAACAAAAGTTTAAATAAAGGAAACAAATTAGAGAATAGTTTATTTTTTCAGATATTTTGCCAGACCTATTCCATTATAGTAACTATCTACTACAATCAGTCTGCCTTCATTTAGAAGTACAGAAAAATTGATTCAAGTACGGATTTTTAATCGCGAAATACTTAATTTATCCATATTCCATCCCGAATTCATATTTGAAATAATATAATTGAAAATATAAACTAAATGAGAAGCAAGAGTTCTTAATTTTACTTTTTAAACATAACAATAGTGTCTTGTTCTGTGGTTTTTGTTGTATCTTCACACAACAAACAAATCGTTTTTTAACTACTTGTGTGGTGTTGTTGTATTGTCTGCAAAAAATTTTGATAAGTTAAATTAGATTAAAACGCTCGCTATGTAATTTTACTCTCAGAGTGACACTACCAACGAAAAGTTAAATCTTTTTTTACTTCGTTTAAGAATTTTGTACTTGTTTTGAGAAATTCCAGGATTGATTTTCAAAAGTAATCCCATTGTTTTAAGTACGTTTTAGTGTTATTGGTACTTGAATTTTTGAGTACTACTCGTTATTATAGTAAGTATAAAAAAATTAATTTATCCGGAGTGTTTTTTTCTGTATATGAATATCTGATGTCTTACCAAAATCCGCTTATGTACTTGTTATACCAAAATCTACCCCCTTGTTTATAAACATATATTAAATGTTAATTTAAATTTAAAAAAATAAGTCAATAAAATGTATTTAGTTTCGAACAAAACTTCAAAACGGTAATAAATTTTAAAAAAATACTAGAGAATATTTTTTTTTTTTTTGATTCCATGTCTAATGCTAGATTTAGCTGTAAAATTTTTTAGAATCTGGTCACACTGGTTATTTTCTTTAAATGAAGAATGGCAACTAAAAGATTCCGTAATGCTATCTTCATACGACGATATAAACCACTCGTTTCGCTCTCTGAAACTAGCTTGCCAAACATGCTGTTCATACGATTCATTCTTGTTTCATTTTGACAATTTTTTTGTGTTGTTAGTGTGATTTTTTTTTAAATAGATAAAAAAGTAAATAAAACTTAAAAATATATTATTTAATACTTTTATTAATATTATTATGTTATAATTATCACTTTATTTTATTAAACAACAATTTTTATTTTGTTTTTTTTCTTTGTTTTGAGACCTAGTTCAGATAAACTATGGATAAATGTTATCAAAATTGGAGATGATAGTACATTTTTCCTGTTTCGCAGTTTGTTTCAAAATGAAACGACCTGCTGTCCGAGTGAACATGGTATTAAATTTTTTACACAGTTATCGATTGTGTTTTTTTAGAAGATTGGTTAGGAATTTGCATAAGCCTTTGACCAATGCTTAGACGTAGGGTGTTTTAATGAGCAAATGCATTGCAAGAACTTATAATTTCTGCACATGAATACAAAATTTGCGAACTGTACTTTGCACACAAGCCTACATGGTCAGCCAGTCAGACACTATCCACTATTGTGGTGTGAGTATAAAAATTACCATTTTAGAAAAACGATACAAAAGTTGGTTTTTAGACGTATAAATTCTTCCAAAACAAGTTTAATTAATTAATATTTATTCACTTTTTTTTGTTTTGGTTTAATTTATATTTCAACTTGAAATATTGAAATATGTACAATGGAACAAAAATGCCATATGTTGAAACAAACTCACTAAACTGTGTCTGTAACTTTTTTTGGCGAGTACAAACTATCACGTAAGGAAATTACACGCCAATTTACAATAAAAGTGTGTATGTAACATTTTGGTGAGAAAAGTTTCCGCTTTGGACTGTCAAATAAACTCACGAATAAAAATGGGGCGAGAAAAAATTTTAACACTAAAAAACCATTAAAAATGGGAATTGCAAAGAACAATAATAATAATATTTTGTTCTTGGCACATTTTTTCATTGTTTAATTATTTGCTTTTAACATTTTTATACAATATACGAATGTTTTCAAAGCTCGTTTGCAAACAACAACATTAAAGTCGCAATTTACATTATTTGGCATGGCCGACGGTTGTATTTTCGTCGCCGTCGTTGAATATGTTATGACAACGTAACGACGTAATCTCATTTGATAGTTTTCGACATAAGTTACACACACTTTTTTCTCACTTTTCGAGAAACGATGGAATATTTTGTTTCACATCTTTTCGATGCGAGAAGTTCTCACTAAAGTTACAGATCATGGGTACTGTTTGTCTGTTTACTTTTGCTTGTTTACCTTTTGAAACATATGTTTTTTTGTTTTACTAAGCTTTTACTGGATTTTGGGTACGCGAATGCAAAAAAAAAATTGTAGCCCTTATGTGAATGGCAAGGTACCAGGGCACCTTTGGCGTTTACAGTTTAATTTTTTTATACAAACTGATGATCCACATAGTTGAAACGGTGGACAAATTTTCATCTTACACCCTTAGCGGTATGGCAAGGTACCCGGGAATATACATGCATTAAATAGCAAAAAGGGATTATTGTAAGTATACTTTTAGTGAAATTTTACTAAAATAAAATTTAAGAAAGTCGTTATGAATATTTTAGATTAACCCTTTATTTGGTGAAAAAAACACAAACAAAAAAATTATTTTTTCATATATACATTAAACATCTGCATGAAACTTAATAATGATGTCATGAAACCTTCATTATAATTTTGTGTTCGCTTCATTCGTATTCAGTAAGATGAAATACTATGAAATGAAAGCAATGAACACTCGATATTTAAGAGACGAATAAGATGAAATTAGTTTATTTGCTTATACAAGAGAATATGAACATTACCAACCATGAAACAGAACAACCATTGAACAAATCTCGAATAAGTTCATCAAAAAACAGTATGATTTAAATGTCAGTGTTGCCAGTTGTAGAAAAATAAAACATAAGAAAGTTAAAAAAAAAAAATAGAAATAACCATGAGGGGTAAATGCAACATGTTTAAGAGATACATTAATATTGAAATAAAAACTCAAATTTATTTTTGTTTTCAATGTAAATTTTCAATAAAATTAAATATATTTAATTTTATTTTCAAACACATTCACTAACATTAAAAAATTTTCGGCAATATTTTTGTCTTAAACAGAAAAAAGTAGACAGCTAATAAATTCAAAATGCTTCACAATCTACAGATATTATTATAATTAGAACTAAAAAATGAGATAATTCATGGTTAAAATAAAAGTGATAAATTCTAGGCAAAAAAGTGTCATATACATCATCCAGCACGATCAACATCCATCGTTTTCATATTATGATGTAAAAACATAATATGTTCGACTGACGTTGTATTTCACCCAATGATGCAACGTTCTGAAGAGGCACTGCTAGCTGGTGTGGCGAAAATTGTGCAGCTTACCTGGTATAAATGAGGAAATTTTGATTTATTTATTTCCCACCATAGTAACACATCAAAGCTATCATGAAATACTTCATGGAAAACAACCATGTGGTCAGACTCCTATGACACTTACAAAACTAACAATTAGATTTCTCATAAACTCATTCCTCCTTTTGTTTTTAATCTTTCACCTAAAAATGTGTGTGTTTTTTATGAGTTCGTTTCATTTCAGGGCCGTGTACAGTACATTACAAGACAATTAAATCTTGCCATGTTTCAAAGATTTGTATTATTCAAAAATGCAAATGACAAACAAAAAAAAACATATTTTGCATTTTATTTATTGTTTATATTCCAAATATGTATACTATACATATATGCGTATAGGTATATCTACATATTTGTTAAAATTTAAATTACACATGGGCAACGCATGCAAATAATTATATGAATTTACTGAAGTGGCAACATTGCTATTGAGTATTAATAAAAATAAATGAGAGAGAATGAAAACTATGAAACAAAGCCCGTTTCATTGAACAACCACTGTGTGTTTACGATATGAAACGAAATGTGTTCATAGCAGCATGAATAAAACAACAGTTTGTTCGGTAATCACAATTTTATTCGAACACGACTTTCAGTGAATAAGCATTTCAGTATGTTTATGAATGAAGTTGTTCATGCAGCCCTTTAATATACATACAAAAATGAAGAAACAACCAGAAATAAAAACTACAGTTTGGACAGTTTGCTGAATGCCTGTTACAAATCGGTATGGAACAAGCTTTACGTGATTTTCTTTGCTTCGTAAGTAGTTACGAGCACACGTCGTTACAAGTCCTTACTACGGGAGCCCTTTTATTATTTTTTTGCAAACCGGATATGTTTGACGTTGAAACGTCTGCATTGCAGATTTGACTTATGATTAGAAGTAAATTCTACAACAACACTGCTTAATAATTCAACTTGTGTGTTTTTTGTTTTACACTACTAACTATGATATGCATAGAGAAATATAAACGTTTAATTTAAACTAACATATATTAGCAGTATGACGTTGCATAACCTAGGGCGTTTACAAAATATTGAAATTTTACTGAAAATGAACATCTATTGTAAGTCTTAAGCGGCTCATACACTTGCAATCAAATTGTACAATGTAACGTATTGTACAATCATATTGCTAATGTGTATGTGATATTCGACGGTGCACAAAAGATTGGCAACAATCAAAAGACTTTTGATTTTTATTGCACAACGAAAAGAAAGTGAAATGTGTTGGCAAAATTGTAAATGCAAGTTGAGCAATATTTAAATTGAAACCATTGTGCGACTTATTGCATAATATAGGACAAAATCGAAATAGTATGGCGAATATCATATACAAAAATATTGCAAGTGTATGAGCCGCTTTAGAGTTATTTCTGTAATTATGCACATAGCTTCGCATTCTATTTCTATATAGGTAACCGGGTACCTTGCAGTATTTTTTATGCCATTCACATAATTCGATTATGTATAATAAGTCCAACATTTTTATTTTCCTAGACAAATTAATGTATATGTATTAGAGGTGTTCAAATAAACTTAAGTGAACTCTTAAGTCAATGAATTGGCAAACTTGGTTCATTTGTATTTAAAAATATTTAATATGGAGTTTGGTAACGATTGGGTAAAGAAAAGTCGATTGAACAATTTTTTGAGTTTGGGCAGGAAGAAAAAAAGTACCTCGAAGCCCTGGTGAGTGGTTATGTTTGATTCAAACAAACTTATCGACTACACAACATGCTTTATAGCTATAATTTTTGACGTATTGCTTCTCAATATAAAAGCACAAAAACAAGTGTCAATGCAATTAAAATCAAGCTTGACATTTTATATCAAATATGCTTTTCTTCACTCCCCTCTCACTAATAAACGCAAACATTCTGAAAGATTCATAATGTGAACCCAGACTTAGAAATACAATTTGCTCGTGGAGATGGAAAGTGAAAAAAGCCACTGTGATGGAAACTGAGAAAAATTACAAAAACTCAATGTTCGAAAAGAAAATCTTGACCGTGAGAAGTTAATGAAAAAATAGAACATAAAGTAAAATTACACATAGATTACACACATTATGTGTAATAATATATGGATTGGCAACACTGATGTCAATACTGTTGGTGATGTCATCTACATATGAGTAGTGGCGTATTTACAGTGACCATTCGTCCTTTTTTTGATAAGATGTCCTTTAGATTTTTTCACAAATGAGGACAGTCGATTGCTCTCTTTTGAGTGATTATGACTTTTTCTTCTTATTTAAACTCAACAACGATAAGTTTTATTTTCCCAAAGCCCCAAAATTTCGACATCAAGCCAGCGTTAGAACCGATTCTTCAATTGTTCGTGCCATTGAAAGAGTATATATTTTCGCTCAACAAAGGTGCCCTATGATATTGCAAAAATAAAATTGATGATCCATGTGCTGAATTGTGGTTACTTTTATATTCCATAAATATATTTGCCGACTGGAGTCACAACAGATTTTAATGCCTGATGCTGCTCTTAATTTAAAGGATCTTAGCAAAAGATAATTATCAGAAAGGTAAAGCTTTCGCAAAGATAATCATGCTGAGAAACAGAAAGCATTTCCCGCAAGAAGAATACTAACGAAGGTCTCAAAAAATAGTCAGTCCGATGCCGCACAATACTTTGATGTAGAATAAAATTATGCAAAAACAGAAGGGGTTGACCCAGACTAATAATATTTTGCATGGAGGTATATATGATAATAATATAAAAAATTTCAAGAAAGGATTCATGTACCTCCCATATATCCTTTTTTTTTAAAAAAATTAAATTCGGCAACACTTTTTATGTTGAATTGTTGAAAATTACCAAATCTATCTAAATATGATGTTAAAATTGATGTATGTACTTTATTTGTTCATACAAAAATTTAAAAAAAAAGTACAATTTGGTGTTCCGGAAAAAGCACAAAATATGACACTTTAACTCAATATGTAGTAAGTTTTTTTCTTTACATAATAGTTAGGGCAACGGAGCATATATTCTTTAAAAAAAATTAAAAAACGGTGCACTCAGTTTATTTTATTATTTAATTTAAAGTAAATATTGACAATTTTCATATTTTTTGCAAAAACAACCTGTATTTTTTACGGCTATATAATAATTTCTATGGTGCCCTATGTTCTATTTACTACATGAACTTTCTTTTAATTAATTCACAATCCTTGTGTATAATTATTATGAATAAAGGCAATAACAATAAAAAAAAATATAATAATGTCTAATAACGGTAGAGATTTTCTTGAAGTTAATTTTTGAACACAGCACAAAGCAAATAGGATAATTTTATCGTACAGAAAAATATTTATACAGTATTCCACGGATAATTACTTCGCCAAAAATGCCAATATTTTTGGGTAATTATGCGGATAAATCATTTAAACGAATACGCTTAACTACCTCATTGGGGTAATTAAACCTATTTATTTACAAGATACCTTAACTTTGATGTATGAAAAAAAGTTAAGACTTAGGAATTTTTACATGTATCAGCCAAATCTAAAGAGATAGTAATACAAAACAATGGGATTTGCTATCTTGAGTTTCATCTGTAATGATTTTTAGATGCCCTGTCATATTCTACTAACAAAAGCGTACTCATATATACAAAATTATGATCAGGGAAACCGTAAATATGCAAAATTGCATGGTTTTTTTTGTGTGAACAATGAATGCAGAAGCAATATATTTATACGTTTGAGAGCTCTTTATGAATTTTGGTATCGATTTGTTTGTATTGCACACATTTTTCACGTTTTTGAAACATATTTAAACACATGTTCAGCAAATAAAAAAATTGCTTAAAATTCTGGTTAACAGATGAATTTACTGTGGCTTTAATTTCTACATCTACATTAATTTTCACTCTACAAAAGCCAAAGCAAGTTTTCGTTGAAGATAAATGTTATACCGAACTGGAAAGTTTTATATATATGCAAAAATTAAGGAAAAAGCAATTATATTAATTTGTGCTGATACAGAGAAATCTGGACGCATCGTTTTGAAAAAATCTTTGACGGTAAGAACTATGGCGCCGTATGTAAATCGAAGAATAATTGAAAAATATTTTGATTTTGATAATGGCCAAGCTATGTGTAAAATTTGCTCACATATCTTAAAAAGTGATAGAGTTTTTAATCTAAAAACTCATATTATTAAAGTGCACAAAATAAAAGAAAACGAATTTTCAAATGAAGGGAATATTGGGTGCGATTCTTTCGCCGAAAACACGGAAAAAAAATTTAGAAAACACGTTGTGTAAATCGATATGAGCAAAAAACAGTTATTTCGGTCATACATTGGTTTAGTGACGGAAGATAGCATTCCGTTTAATATTCTCAATTCCCAAAATTTTTAAAACACTGTGGATCCTATTTGCCGTGGATTAAGTATAAAATTAGGAAAACGTTTCTGTCTTAATAGTAGTAATTGTAAAAATGTTCTTAAAGTAGTTTCGGACAACATCAGAAATTCCATTAAAACCGAGCTAAACCAACGCTTTTTATCTTTAAAGATTGATAGTGCAACTCGTTTGTCGCCTAATGTGTTTGGTATTAGTGGACAATTTATCAAAAACGACGAAATCCAATCGGTCATATTGGGAATGGTTGAGCTTAAGGGTATAGGCGCAAGCTCTTCAAGAAATTTGGCGACGGAAATATTAAATACTTTAAGTAAATATGAAGTAAACTTAAGTCAAATTATTTCAATAACATCTGATAACGGGGCGAATATGATTAAAAATACAAAAATTTTATCACACTGCAGCATTTTTGAAGATGGTAATGAAGGACACGATATTGATGATGGAAATGAAATGTATTTAAAAAATATTCAAATGTTTGAGGATTCTACAGAACTGCATTTGGGTGATATTCAAATATGTCGCTGTGCAGCACATACAGCACAGCTTTGTGCACTAGACAAGACGAAGAATACTGAAATAAAAAATTGTTTACTTAGCTGCAGAAATTTAGTGAAATTTATCAAAAAACCATCCAACGGCTATCGCGAAATATTTCAGCTTAAAAATTTAACGGTACCCTTGCTTGATTGTCCAACAAGATGGGGATCTACGTACAACATGGTAAAGTCACTAAGAAACGCGAAAGATGAATTAATACAAATTGAACCAATAAAAAATAAATCCCTAGATGAAAACTTTGAGTTAAATGATAGTTTCTGGGATTTTGTTGACGCATATTGTGTTTGTTTTGAGCCTCTTCAGCATACGATTATAAAATTCCAGCACGAACAATTACATTATGGAAATTTTTATGCTGAATGGCTAAAGTGTAAATTATGCACTGAAAAAATAATTGAAAACGGCGACAAAACTTATAAAGAAAAAATTGCAACAAACCTTTTACACATTATGGAAAATAGGACTATAAAACTTTTGAACAACGAAAACCTAATTGCATGTCTTTATCTCGACCCACGCTTTAACCACACATCTTATCTTAAGAAGCTGCATGAAAGAATAAAAACTATTAATATAAACACAGCACAAAATCAGACCTTGGAATCCAGCCCTCCAATCGTCGAAAGTATGAACTTTTTACAAAAAGCTGATAAATATCTAAGTGAATATTTAACTCGGAACTTTGTACCAACAACCAATGAAAGTAATGACGTATTTGCAAAAATTTAGAATCTACAGCTTCCGTTTTACGTGTAGATTCCAACGTTCTACAATTTGGGAAAAATAAGCAATACAGTTATCCCGAGCTTTATGCTTTAAGCAATATTTGTTTTGCGGTTCCACCAACCCAGGTTAATACAAAAAATTGTACATCATTTTTTTTTTATTGATTTATAAAAGGTTTATTATATATCAGGCAATCGAAACGTTACCGTTGTTTGAAGATGCCGATTGAAAAATTTACACGTATTAATATCATAGAATATCTAATAACATAACACTTAATTATAATTATTTCATAGGTACTACTGGAAAAGGATTCATCAATATTTATTTCGCTTAGTTTTTATTTTTATTATTTGTTAAAAAGGTTAATACCCTTGATATGTATGTTCAATATACATATGAATAAGTTTAAGCTGAAAAATAAACAAATTAATTAAAAAAAAAAACATGCTAAGTTTCTTTTATGTACATATGTATGTATGTATTTACATATTTATTGAGAAAAAATACTAAAAACATTAAAGAAATACCTTAAAATATGGATTTGCGTAACTCATTAAATAAAAGTACAAAAATTTCGCCAAAAAAAAAACATCTAACGGTAATGATCTTTAAACAATTCTCTCTGCAAAAATACTAATGCCCAATTTTCAGGATAGTAATTAAATCTAAATTAAGTTAATTTTCATAAAAACTTAACATAGCGTTTACATTTGCCAGTACTGGCAAGACAGTAGCAATACATGCAAACTTTTTTACTAATACATGCACACTTTTCCAACTGTCTTGTCTACTGTCTAGCAAATTTTGCAGACAGTAAAACTGGACAGTGATTTGAAGTTTTTTTCGAAAAAGAAAAAAATTCAAGAAGTAAGAAAAAAATTAACATATTTAGCTTTGATTTTTTATGTTTTATTAGTTAAGTGTTATATTTGTTCACACAATAATGCTATTTTAAGTTAAAAAGTGAACTGTCTTAACTACTGTCTGGACGCCTACGTCACAAAGACAGTTAGTAGTGTCTTTGGCAACTAATATGTATTTTATTACTGTCTTGCCAGTACTGTCAAATGTAAACGCTATGTAAATCGTATTTAAATACAGATTGATTTTTTGAGTTTTATTCTTAGTCTTATTTAAATAAAATAAAAGTATGGTAGCACTACTAAATACAAAAAATATTATAAACAAGTAAATTTATTTACAAGGTGGTCTCATAAAACAGCTGATTGTTATTGCTTTGCCTCTTGTTGTTGTATTGTCGTGATATTGAGGCCACCTTGCTAAAATATTACAATAGAAACTTAATGGCGTTTTCTTTTCTAAAAAAAAGTGTTGCATAAGTGTTACATGTAATTTGGCAACATTTTTAAATGCTCCCATAATTTTTAAGAAGTGCTGCATATTTTACGTTTACAAAAGAACACAAATTTCGGCATAAAACAATAAAGTTCAATTAGCGTTTTCAATTTTAAGCGCTTTTTTACCGGTAATTTTTAAATAAAAAAAATGGGTAAACATTACTGATTTAAAATATACATAAACAAACCAAAAAAACTCTAATTTGGCGGAAAGTTTTAACACAAAATACATTATTGGAAATAAAATGACCGAAATTAACTGCAGCAATTTGGATGAGTTTGTTGAAGTAGAATTCCTTGAATCCCCAACAAATTACAAGCAAATCCAAGGTAAGCACAACATAATTTTTTTGCTCATGCAAATAAAATGTTAAAATCTTTTTTATTAGTATGGACAGATGGAGAAACGAGGAAACTTTTGGATCTTTACGCTGCTTATATGGTTGAAGTCGGTCCCTTAAAGCAGTTCCGAACAAAAAAAAAATATGTGGGCCAAAATTTCATCAATGATACCGGAAAAGACACCAAAGCAGTGTGAAGAACGGTATAAAACCGTTCTAAGAAGAAATAAAACGGCTGTAGATAATAATAGTGCTTATGGTTCTAAAAGGAACAAAATTGAGTTTGAAGAAGAACTAAATAAAATTTGCTTATTGGATGACTCAATAGAGCCTGAAATTCAAATAAGCAGCCAAAAGTGCTTAATAAATGAAAAAATCGAAAAAGTTAAAGTTGAAAAGATTAAAATAAGAAACAGGACTGTTCAAGAAACCTTGATAGAGTTAGCAGAGAACAAAGAAAAAGCTAAAGAAAGGCGACATAAAGAAAAAATGGAATTGTTGAAAAAGCTGTTACAAGGAAAAGAAACGTAATTGGTCATACACCAATAAAACATATTCAGCCCAATTATGAATAAAAATTCCCTGGGAGTTTTTTCCCTTCTCCCATTTTTCCTATGTTAATTTTATTGTAAAAATCAGAGTTCCGAATATTCATTCACTATTCACTCATGGTCGCGAATAAAAAAATTTATACACTGTTGTGTGCTTTTTATTCGTGTTTAAAAACACAAAAAAAAACTTTTGCTATATTTATTCTTGTATAAAAGTATTTTCATTGTTTTTTGTTTTTACAAAACACATGAGATTATAAGAGAAATTTTTCTTTTTATATATTTGTACATGTGAGATTTGTTTTTTTTAAACTTCTTTTGTTCGTCTTGCATTCAGACATACTTCCAAATATTCGCTTGGTATTTACATCATAATCTCTGTTGTGTTTTGCTTTATTCGTGTTTAAAAACTCAAAAAATCTCTTGCTGTATTTGTTCTTGTATTTGTATTGTTTTTTGTTTCTACTAAAAACATGAATTTAACATTGAAAAAGAAAAAAAAAAACAAATTATGTATAAGCAATTAGTGTTTTTATTTCTTTTTTTAGAAAGGAAAATTTAGGAAAATTTGGAGAAAACAATTTTTTTAAGTAAAACTACTGCACGTAAAAGAAACAAAAAAAATGATATGTAATTTATTATACATACCTATGTATATTTTTTTTACTAAAGCTTTAAAAGAACATAACGCAACACTTTTAAAATAAATAATTTTTTAAAAAAAGTTAAAATTAAATATTAAAATTTGTACTTAAATTTAGATAAAAACATATCAAAATCAAATTTGCACTGTTGTCATATTTTCAATTGTTTAAAATAAAGTTGCAAGTATTTTTATTTTCTTAACGATAAAAGCAACATGAATAAACATGAATGAAAAAACAATTTTATCATGTACAAAGTAAGGCTACAAATACTATTAAACAAAAACAAAGGATGCAAGAGATTTTTGTGTTTTTAAACACGAATAAAGCAAAACACAACGATTAGCCTATGATTATCCACATACGCGCATATGTACAAACTAGAAAATAAAAAACAATTTTATGCATGTGCTTAAAAATAAAAAAAATTCTTAGCTATTCATTTAACAGTGCGAAAATAAAACAAAAAATTTTGCAAGCAATATTCATGTCAGTTTATCATGTATGTTGGATTTTTAGTATGCATACATGAATATTTTCGAACCCTGGTAAAAATGAGAAAAGGGAAAAAACTCCCGGGGAATTTTTATTCACAATTGGGCTGATTTTTTAAACAGTGATTAAGTCCAAAAATAAATTTCCTATGTACCTACATACGTGTAGCATTTTAAGACATCTTTTTTTATTACATTAGAAATAAAAATTTATGTTTGTGAATTAAATAATAAAGTTTTTATTTCATTTCTTTTTACCTGTCCCAACTGTGTTAACAAATTATCGCGTCGGTCGTCATCAAAATGGTCGGAATTATTGTTAATTTCGTTAACACATATTTCCTCGTCAAAAGAGTCATTCTTTTCAATGCAAATGTTGTGGAGGACGCAAGTTGCAATTATAAATTTTGCCATGTTTTCAACATTATTAAAATCAAGTCGCATCAATTGCCTAAAACGACATTTAAGAACACCAAATGCGTTTACTATCTTCACTCGCGTCTGACAAAATTTTAAATTGTAGTTTTTTTCTGAAGCAGTTAAATTGCCATAATCACGGAACGGTGTTAAAATGTATTCTCTTAGCGGGTAGGCAGAATCACCCAGCAAATGATACTTTGGTGCACATAAATTTGGCAAATCTTTACCTATAAATGAAAGTTTCAGTATCCGTGAATCGTGAATTTTACTGGGAACTCCTGTATATACATCTAAAAATCGCAGCTTTGAATCGCAGATTCCTTGAAGAGTAATTGACACAGTGTCATGCCTATTTGCGTAGGTGGAACGAATTTTATGTTAAGGAGTTCTTACAGATACGTAACTTCCATCAACACACCCCAAAACATTTGGAAAACCAGAAATCTTTAAAACAAATTTGATAAAAATGTGTTTCTTTAAAATAATATTTACTGTATTCCCTACATTTTGAAATTCACTGGCCACTGCTTCTTTCTCAGCGTAAGTTTAAGGAAATTTTATCACTTCAGGGGCTACTTCTTCCAATAAAAATTTTATAACTTTTTGAATGGACGTGTGAAGATTTGACAATGACATGTCAAACACATTTGCCACTTCTCTAAAGGTAGTTTTGTTGCCACTGAACCTGAAATAAAGTTTATGCTTTAAGAATATTATTTTAAATATGTACAAATATATTTTACCATAAAAATGAAAGAACTTGTTTTTCTTCGCTTGTCTGTTTTCTTCCTCCCTGATATTTCCGGACAATATTCCAATTGGAATACCTTTCTAATAGGTACTGTGTGCTTTTTCGGGTTAGTCGTAAATTGTTCTTAAACTGCAAATAAATAAACAAATAAAACATGTTAAATTTTAAATAAAAACATTTGAAATATTTATGTTTGCTTACATCGTTTTCAGAGTATTGATGAATTACATTTTCAACAAAGTCCTTAGCTCGCGGCAAAAAGTTTCTTCTAAGCAACACTGCAAATATTTCTTCATCTTCATCTGATGACGAAGATGATTCCTACAAATATTGTATCACAACATTTTTTGCTTCCATATCAACTACAAAAACTATATACATATGTAATTATCACGAGAGACGCACTACAAAAATAATTTAATTTTCAGAATGAGAAATCCAGCTGTTAATCTAGCGTAAGGTAAATTACAACAGGTGGTAGCAAGATACAACAAAACCACAACAAAACTTGCCACCACCTTGTACTGAATTCGCTTTAATCTAGTGCTGCACTCATGCCCCTTTAATTAAAATGAGTGTTGAACATGTAGCATTTTTTTTTAATTTTAAAGGGAACATCATCAGAAAAGAACGCTATAAACTTTTAAAATATCACATGCTTTTCAGAAAAGAACATAAAAAATGTAAATGGCAGAATAAATGCAGAATTTTACTCAGAAAAGAAAACGCCATAAGTTGAAATAAAGTGTACCACATCGGTGAATTAAGTTTGATTTAAGTATTTAGTGAGGAAGAGAATTTTGTATTTAAAACTATTTTAAACATAAATGTGTTTTAATATCAATCCTGAAAATTGGCCATAAGAAATTCGAAACTAATTAATTCAAAATATACATACATATGTATTAAGTGCCACCAGCAACAGCAAAGAAGTTAACTTGCTGACTTTAAGGGCATGAAACGCAAAAAAAAAACATGAACAAAATTTATTTCTTAAGGTGCTATCAGACGGTATGTATTTTACATATGTACTGTCAAATTTTCCATCTGTAAAAGTTGTACACATCGTGTGATACATATGAAACTTTGCATGTGTAAATTACATGTGGAAATACATATGTAATTTTTTCGATTAGAACGCGCTCTATTTTTCTGTGGCAAACATAAACAAAACAGCTGGTTTGTTTTGAAACGAAATTTCTTGAAAAAATATATTGTAAAGAAAAATTTAAGAAAATGGATAATGAACATGGAAAAGTAAGTATTTTTCGATTTTTAATAAATTAAATTATGTTTATTATATTTATTGCAGTTAGATTGGTCAAAAGAAGCAATTCTTGAAATGATTGGGTTGTGGCAAACGTATGAGTGTCTCTACAATCCCAAAAATAAATTTTACCACAACAAGCACTCAGTTGGACCAACCGATATAAAATTGTTTTATACAGAATAAAATGCAGTATTTTCGTGGACAGTTTACCCGGGAGCTTTCCAAAAGTTAAGATATAAAAAGTGGAGCAAGTGCAGATGATATTTATGTCCCAACCGCCTACTGGTTCAAGGAGTTGAGTTTCTTGAAAGATTTTGTTAAAATTAGAAAAGGAAAGTGTAATTTGTTTGTAAGTATTTGTTTCAAATTGATAAAATTATTATACTAATATGCATAAAATAAATTTTTATCTGCAGGGACAAAACTCTTCACAGTTTGAGGACTCTTGTGAGTCATCGTAACTCCTTGAAAGTGATGTATCTCCTGCAGACACTAGTAAAAGATGTAAAGTGGAGAATCATACGCCCGTGTCAAGCCGCAGCTTGAATCAAGAAGATGCAGTACTTGAAGCAGCAGTGAATGCTTTACAAAATGTTTGCAGTGCCAATAATAAGACGTCTGTTAATGAGAAGGATGAAGCTTTTTGTAATTTTATTAAATTAGAGCTTAATGAAATTACTAATGAAAGCATTAAAGACGATTTAGTAGAGACGATCACGCTAGCGGTTTTCGAAGCCAAGAAAAAGCAACGAATGCACACCAACACAACGGAAAACTTTTTCGATTTCAATTCAATGTTATAATAATATAAGTATTACTTGAATATTGGAAAACACTTATTATTATAGCATTTTCAGTTTAAATTAAACCTTTTTCAAAATAAATTAAACCTTTTTTAAAATGAACGAAACCTTTTTCAGAATAAATTAAACTTTATTCAAATTCAATAAAACATTTTTCAAATTAAATTAAACCAGGCTCCAAATCGTCGCAGTCGTGATCGAGTGACTTTGATCGAAATTTTAATTTTTGAGATTATGTCATTCGATAACGAGTAGTCGATCGAATGACTTTACTCGAAATGTTATTCGATAGGTTAAGAGCTTTCGTAAAAACATTTAATTGTTTTTTTACAAACAATTTACACACTTTTTGGGAATAAATATTAGATTTCTTTAACAAATAGCTAAAAATTTAAGTATTTAACTTTTCTCAGCAATAAGAAATAAAATAATAACATTCAGTTTTGCAATTTTTCGCAAATTATAGTCATAGATAGAAGCGATTTTTGTATTGAAAGTTTTTTGATTCTCTACAGCTTTAACGATTTTTAATAAATAGTAGACTTTGCTATTGTGCCGCTGTTAGCAATTTTTTGCGAATTTCCCCTAATTTAGCAATTTTTACAGAATTTTTTCCATTCCTTATACTTTTATGGACTTTTAATCAATTTTATGGCTTGTTCGAATTATTAAAAATTTTCGCGAATTTTCGCTATTTTGCAAAAAAATTTTTTTTGTTAATTGTTGACATTTTGTTTTTTTTAACCGATTTCAAATAAGTTTTAGGGTTTGTTTCCAAGTTTGCGATTATTTGCGAATTTTTGCCATGTTCGCTATAGCAGCAATTTTTTCTGTAAGTTTTCTGATTCTGTACAGCTTTAAAAATTTTTAATAAATACTAGACTTTGCTTTCATGCCGCTGTTTGCAAATTTCCGCTTGTTTACAATTTTTAATCGAATTTTTGCCATTCCTTGTAATTTTAGGGACTTTTAATCAATTAAATGGCTTGTTTGATATGTTAAAAACTTTCGCGAATTTTCGCTATTTTTGCAAATTTTGTGAATTTGTCAAATGTTTTCCGAATTTTTCCGTTGCTTTGTTACTCTTTTTGGCAAGCGCCGCCGTTATAAAAAAGCCACATAAATAAACCGGTCACCTATTTTATAGGGCACTATCAACATTGTTGATTTATATGCGGCGAAAAGTGCAATGCCTTATGCCATTAGTATACAAGCATAAAAATCTATTACATTTCTTAAACAAATTTCGATACGAAAGCTTTCGAATGCCGCAATCCCGTTTTTGATACGTCACGAAATTTTATTCGATACGAAAGTTCATTCGATCACGTGTGCGACGATTTCGGCCCAGTTTTAGAATTTGTAGGTTTATCATATTTCGTTTTATTTTTATTAAAAAAAAATGTTTAATTGAATTTGAATAAAGTTTCATTTATTCTGAAAATGCTATATATACTTTAATGTGTGAATTAAATAAATTTTTATTTATTAGTTAAAATATTTATTAGAATATTAAAAATTGAATTTTTTTAACAGCATCATTTTGCCAAGGAACTGTACCTACTGTAGTAAAATATTCGGAAAATGTATCCCGTACCCTTCTCCCCTCATCTCCTGAACGGTTAATTTGGCTCCTTTGAAGATTAGTCATGCTCACTTCATTTCGCCAGGATCCTTTTTGAAAGCTCAAAGTGTTCGTATTTTCTGAATCCAACATCTTTGAATCAAACCCGTCTCGTTTTCTAATAAAATTGTGCAAAGCGCACGAAGCTAGCGTTATTTTTTCCACTTTTTCGATATCCAAGTCTATTTCCCTTTGAAATATTTGGAATTTATTTGCCAAAATTCCGAACGCATTTTCAACTACTCGGCGTGCCCGGCTTAATCTATAGTTGAAAATTTTGTTTGCATTTGCTGACCTCTCCCCATAAGGTTTCAACATTCTTGATGTCAACCGGAAAGCATCATCTGCAACAAATACGAAAGGAACTTTTTTGTTTGTCCCAGGTAAATAATCATCCAAAGGAAAATCGAAAAGGTTTTTTGTTATGGCTTCACACAGTGACGACTCATTAAATACTGCTGCGTCGTTTGCTCTTCCATTGGAACCAACATTTACATATAAAAAGTTATAGTTTGCGTCCACAACGGCCAGCAGTATTAAGCTATGGAATCCTTTATAATTGTAATAGAATGATCCATAGTCGACTTTGCTCTTGATCGCAATATGTTTGCCATCTTAAAAGAGAATGTTGAAAAATTTTTAAAATTAGTATACAGCCCAATTATGAATAAAAATTCCCCGGGAGTTTTTTCCCTTTTCCCATTTTACAATTGAATTAACATAGGAAAAAGGGAGAAGGGAGAAAACTCCCGGGGAATTTGTATTCATAATTGGGCTGATAATCTTTAACACATTTATAAGATTAATACCTATGGCACCCAAACAAAAAGGAAAATTCCATTTCAGCTCAAAATCATCGGCAATGCTCTTCCATTCACTTGCAATTCGGGGAACCTTAAAAAGTTAATTGTTTGCTCAGTTGCACAGTTTACGTTAAAATTTCCGAATTTATATATACCTTCAAAAAATCATCTTTTAAGACCGAGTAAATGGCGTCAATCGTTTCCGGTATGATTACGGAAATAGCTGCTTGCGAAATACGAAATCCATATGCTAATTGTGTTTATTTTTCTCCAGTTGCTAAAAACCTTAAGGTCAAAAGTAACTTTAATAAAAGCATTTTTTAAATATGATCAGTAAAGTCTACAATAACTTGGTTATACACAGGTTTACCTTGCAGTACTAGAAATAGCCTCACGCATTACAGTGTTTTTCTTAGAGATTAAGGGAGACACTTTTCCCAACAACTCGGAGAAGGACATATAGGACATTCTCGCAAAATTTTTAAACGCCTTTGGGTCTTCCAAACACAGTTCGTCCATAGCCATTGATGCGAACCCTAATCCAGAATCCCTTCGAAGCAGCCACTTATGACTCCATAAAGACCGATTATTTTTGAATTTATTTTTTTGTTTCTTTTTTTTTAGTTTTATTGCAGATATTACTGCAATAATGCTGGACGCTACAATTATTTTATTACTAGTTGTTTTATCCATTTTACTTTTAAGAACTTTATAATTTCAGCAGCTTTATAATTAAAACAATGTATACACGTTAAAAAGTCAGCTGTTGTTTACATTTATAGGTTATGTCAGAAGGAAAAACATAAGCAGGTGTGATAGCAAAAATTATGAATCGTATGTAAAATGGAAATTTTGACATACATACGGAATTACATATGGGTAAGAAAAGTGACAGTACATAGATAAAATACATACCGTCTGATAGCACCTTTACTTAAGTTGTTGCGTTGCTGACTGATTCAGCAGGGAACACACACATAGCGAGCAGTGCTGCCACAACGAATACAATTTTTACAACCAAAATTTTTGAAAAAGTTACCAAATGTAAAAAAATATAACCAAATTTAAAATGTTTTTTATTAATTGAGAAAATCATTAAAATCATTGTAATACATTGTAACACAAAGGTTATTTGCACTTTATAGTAAAACAATAATTATAAATCAAGAAAACAAAACATGAAATGTAATTCTTTTACATATTTAAATAATAACGTGAAACTTAATTAAAAGTTTTAATTCATTTGAGACTTTTTTCGTAAAAAATTTTTTTTTATTTTTTGGCGCCCTATGCTCCAGTGGGAGTTGGAGAATCTATAAAAAAAATAAATTGAATATTTTTTAATATGCCAGTTATAAATAACAAAAATGGATAATAGTTTTCCGCTTTTTAGCTGTTATTGGCAGGACTGTCAAATGTGGCGATTTCTTAATCCTTTTGTCGATGGAAATTTACGTTTTGCGATATGGCGAAATTTAAAACGATTGGCGATATGCGAAATGCATTTTATGTAAATATTTTCTAATTTACATATATCTAAAATATTATAAAAACCACAATAATAATTATATTATAAAAACTTTTTTCTGTTTTGATTAAATTTTAATTCAAATTTATAATTCTTATTATAAAAAATTTTTCAAAATTGTTCTAATATATCATTACATACATTCATTGGGGAAAAAGTATATGACTGACAGTCAAAAGTTTTTTTTTACCAAATAATTATGTTAAAAAACATTAAATAAATATACATACCGACAAGTTATAAACAGTAAAATTTTAAATTTCCTTAAACTTGCAGTTATTTCTTAAAGAAAATTCCATAAATTTTAAAATTATATTGATAAATCAATGTAATTTTAAAAAATCTAAATTTCCCACGTGTATTTTTAAATATGTATAAAAATATACTTCTAGAAATAACCTAAATTCAGAACCTTAAACTTATTTTTAAGTTTTTAAAAACACTGTGTAATTTTTCAGTAATTTTCTAAAATCGATTCCGGATGATTTTAAAATCAAGAAAAACTACGCTCATTAAAAAAAAAAAAAATTGAAAATCTCCATTGATTAAAACTTCATTTGTTTACGATTTCAGGTCATGGCGTTTTTAATATAAAAATCACAAATGGCAATATTTTCTTAGCAAAAATCTTAAAAAATTATTTGGTTGCTGTTTTTAAAGGGATTAAAAAACTTCCGTTCATTGGTAACAAATAATGAAAAAATCGTAGTACACAGTACAAATTATTCGAGCTCGTAAATAATTGTACCAAGAAATACATATTCGTTCGTTATTATTACTGTTTTAGAAAAAAGTAACCAAAATGAAAAAAATATTCACATCTCCACATTGAAAAAAAGTATAACCAATTTTCCTTTTATGCTTTTGCTTACTCTCTATCAAAGTGTTATGCATTAAACACATTCGAGACAGCAGGCTACACGAACACAATACTACAAATGCTGCTGGCTGAAATTTTAGTCGTGTAGTCAGCTACTGAATTATGTTGAAGACGGCAGCTACAATTGAAAAAATACAAACAGCTCTTTTTGTTTACTATCAGCCGTATTCATAATGAATATTTGGCATGAAGTTAGCACAAAGTTTATTTATAATGTACTTACTAAGCTTCTGCTAACGATATGCTAAACTCTTGTTAACGAGCTGCCAAACGCTTGCCAACTTTTGAAAAACAGCTGTTTAATGTTAAGCAATTTTTATAAATTTCTGTTTTTTTTTAATTTAATTTTTTTTTATTATAATTTTTGTTTTGAAAACTTTTTAAAATTGTTCAATGTGGAGAAAACGAAAAAAAAAAATTACAAAACCAGCGATGATTATTGCACAACGTGATGCATTTTTGAGAAATATAATGTGGCATCATTAAAATTCAGAGTTGATTTATTAAAAGTTAGCAGATGGAGAAAAGTTCGTTATGAATTAACTCTGTGCTAACAAGCTGCTAGCTTTAATCGGCATTCGAGGTAGCAGCTCGTTGTACGTAGTGTACAAACTGTGGCAAACTTTCTGTTATGAATACGGCTGTATGTCTTTATATTTCTGTTGTGCCACTATCATTTTTTTCTTCTTTTATAAAATGGAAAAAAATGCATAATTGCAGACTCTTATTCAAACTTAAATTAAGATTATCAACAAATGAATTTATTTAAAAAAAATTTAAATATTTTAATTTTGTTGTTTTTGTAACTAATAAACAATATAATTTTAACGGCAGATTAAACAAAAAATATGTACATATAAAATGCTTTTAAAATAAGAAAATTTGTTCCTTCAACACACGTGGTATAGTTCGTAAAAGTTTCAGAACACTTTGGGTACGTACGTAAATGCATAAAAACTATGTATCACTGCTGCAGTGATGCAAAATGTTGTTGCTGATGCGTGATTACCAGTTGCAGTTGTGTTGCTGATACTTTGCACAACAGCTGTGCAAAGTTTGAATTTTTGAAATTTCAAAAGTTTAATAAGCAAAAATTAAATAATAATAAAAATGCTTTTTACAATAAAGATGACAAATGTAATTGAAAATATTGAACCAAAAAGTAACAGTTTTCTTATAAATGACGATTAAACGATTTCTTTTTTGTCAAAAGTTATTGTTTTAGAAAATTAACTGAAGCAAAAATTGCCAAAGTTTGCTGCAGAGCTGCGGCATTACTGCATAAAAACTTTTGACATATGAGAGTGATGCCAAGTTTCTTACTAGTGAAGCTATTACGAATATTAAACTTTACTTCTGCGCAAGTGATACTCAACAACTGCATTTACGAACGTACCCTTTATCAATAAATTTTTAGGTACAAACTGGATCTAAGAAGTAGTGGTATTATTAGAAACTACTTTGAAATGGCTTTCACTTGTTCTTTATTTATTAGCCGTTAAGGGCCAATTTCAAAAATAAATATTTCTTGAAAGATTTTTCTACAAAACTTAAAATTTTGTCAATATGGGCATTTCCATTTTGACGTGTCGTGATATTTGTACCACAAAATGTAAAAAAATTAAATGAAGAAGTCAAATTTGTGAAAAAGGTTTTTATGTATACAAAGTAATGAAGTAGCACTATATTCAGAAAAAAAATTACAGCAATCGACGCTAAGGATTTGCAGATATAAGCAAAAATATGTGCTGGCGTGACGTTAAAAAAACGGAAGTGGATTTTGACTTGCATTACAAAAATGAATAAGACTACGAATTAAGCAAGACGGTTTATATAAAACCTTATTTAGTAAACTTTTGACCTATATATATTTATTTTTTAAGCTATAAAATTTAAAAATCTTTGCTCGTTTTAATGTAATTTTCAGCGAAAAGTCTACTTTTTTTAATGTAACGCCAGAATGCAAATAAGGTTGCATTTTAGGAGCATGTTGTTCAACCATTATCCCTTTTGTTACTAAATGTAGAGCAAGTTGCGCTTTACACCAAAATATAAAAAAGTAAACTATACATATTAAATTTTTCGAGAAACAATTTAAATTATTTCTGGCGTTACGTTACAAAAAGTAGACTTTTCGCTGGAACTGCCCATATACATATTTATTAAAACATAATATCTTTAGGGAAGAACACTTAATCTTTTATACACCATATTATGAGTAACTTCATCTTATAAAATTTTAAATTTATTAAGCTTTAAAAAATTTTATTTTGGAAAATTAGTCAATTTATTTAAAAGTTTGATCAAAAATATATATCATGTAATAATTTATGTACTTCTTACATATCTGCAACGCCGAAAACCGCAATTCAGAAAAACTTTATTAAGCAAATATCTTAGGGTTAAATAATTATTGTTAAATCGACATGATTTAAAGATAAAGCCAATTTTGTAAAAAAAAAAGTCTGCCACGGAGTATTAATATACAAAATTGGCTCTTAATTGGTTAATCGGTGTGCCATAAACGCCATGTGGAGCACACTTTAAAGAATTTTCCAATGATTCCCATATTGTATAGATTCATTTTATACCTAAAGAGATATGGATAAAGTATTTTGAAACTTTTACGACCTATAACTCTTGAACTAGAAGCGTTGGCGCGAAAAACATCTTCCTTTAGAACTTCTTTTGAGGATATAAAAAAAATATTTTGGTGTTGAGCCGCGCTAATATTCTTGTTTCAAGCTGATTCTTTTCTGTTAAAAAAAAAAAAAAATTTTAGCACTTATTTTTTAAATCTTTTTTTATATTAGCAGCACTTTTTCTGTGGACAAAATAGAAATTAGTTTAATTTGACTACAACGACAAAATAAGCACAGACAACAACCTGCAGCCATGTATCCGTGTCGTCGTGAAAATATTCATTTCCATATGCACACATGTATTCTAGTTTTGACATATTGAAGTCGGTAGCTTGCTGTCTCGAATGTGTTTAAAGCATTAAAAGGCATTGAAAAATACAGTTTTTTAATTTGCAGCAAAAAATGTAAGCAAAGCAAACATTTCGGTGCTGTTGCTATTTTAAAGCAAGCAATTTAAACACTGAAAATTTTACATTATGGTTGGGTGAGAAGTGGAGAAGAGAATATAAATCTGTGGATCAAATATAGATGGAACATTTTGGTTATTTCAATGAAAAAAATATTGGAGTTAAAAATATAATAAAGCTTGTAGAATTTTGATTGTGTCTGCCGGCTTGTAGGGCGCCGACAAAAAAATTACTTTTAATTGCCAATAATTTTTGGATTATCGGAAAAGTCCCAATTAAAAGAATTTACTTAAAAATCACTTTGAACAACAAAGTGCAATTTTCAAATGAACTATGCAGACTTTAAATTATTTTTATCAAAAACAGCGATGTACAGAAAAAATCAATTATTTAAATTTATTAAATTTTTTGTTGAAAAGACTTTAACATAATTTTATGAATGAATTTCTAGCTATATTTTATTTATTTTTTTCATAGACAAAATACCAAGTGTATTACTAGTAGTTCTACTTGCTAATATTATATTGTTTTAATTATCTTATTACCTATCCAATAACATTGATACTATTTATCATTTTTACTACATTTCGGAAAAATTTCAACAAATTTTTCGTTGAAAAATATGGTCACCGTAGGCGTATTTTATTTTGCTGGCTGCTTTTGGTGCTGCCATATTGAGGTAGGCATACACTATTTGTTGGTGTGATTTATTTTGCTGCCTCTGTTAGAGGGCCCACGCCGGGTAATCAGGAAATTAAATGAAAATTTTAAGAAAATTAAAAAAAGAAACAAACAAACAAACTCTTTTCATATATTCACTATAAATGACTCAATATTTAAAAATATTGTTATAAATAACAGAAAATACTCGATGACCTACAACTGTACGAAGTCTAAACTACATTATATTTTATAGTGCGTTCGTTGATTAATTCGATATGTCACAAATAAAATAACATAATCAATATAACCCCATCTTTAAGGTAGTGGGTATAACTAAAAGATGTTTTTAACATTGAAACAATGAAATGTGAAACTTAAAACAAAACTATAAAAATATTTTATAAGCTTGGCGCCAACCGTTAAAATAGTAGCAACTGATTAAATGAATAATATATTGGATTTTAAATGTTTCTTTATAAGTGATTGTGTTTAAGCAGTTAATCTGAATGCTAAAATATAAAAAGACATTTTCTTTAAAATTATATACATAATTGTATATCTAAAAACTTACACAGATAATAATTGTGAAGGTTTTCATTAATTCTAAAATTCTTTGCACACTTTTACTGTTTAAAGTTTGAACTTAATTAGATATCATGACACATTAGGGTGGTCGTTAACTGTATGGAGCATATTTGTTTTCTTTTTTTTCATGCTCTTACCCCCCCAATTGATAAAAAACGACTCCAAAAAAAATTTTAGGACAATCGGCGAAGGCTTAGCCGTACCAAGCCTGCCAAAGTTTGAGAAAAATCGTAAAGTCTGACTTTTATGCCTCATAACTTGGAAAATATTAATTTGACAGAAAAATCTTTTACTAAGAAGTTGGTATTAGTGATGTTTCTAACAACTTTTATCTTAACAAGTTTTCTCTAAATCTCATATTTAACAAAACCTAACTAAAATAGAAAGCAAACAGCAGCATTAATGCGAATTTTTTCTTAAGAACTATTTTTTCTTACATACGTCAATTCAGCTTAAAAATTTGTGTTTGTGTGCGTTAGCTTAGAAAAAAAACATAGTCCAACGCATATCATTTGTTTCTAGCTCACATACATAATCGCCAATACAGACTAGAATTATATTGAAGGAAAACCCCCATAACTGCCAAGGAATCGTTCCTAGGGTTAAAAAAGGTATGACGGACCTTCATTAGTTTTTTGTGCTTAACTTTTTCTTAAAACATACTTGCCATACATCTCCACCCCTTAGGGGAGCTCCCATACAAATATGGCGATTAAATGCAATTCTTAAATTTGGCCTCTGCAGCGCTTTGAATGCCCCTAGATGGGTCAAATGTATGACCGGCCCCACTTTATTTTGTATCCCCATCATTTGTTTTTAACATACCTTTCCGCTATCTCTCTTCTTTAACCCTGAAAGTTTAATCTTCATTTTCGTACATTAAGGTAACAACTCTTCGTCAAATCGACAAACTTTAAAAAAAAAATTGGGAACGATTTTTAAAGTGTAAAATCAACAAATATTTTTTTATTTATTCTTTTATTAAAAAATTAAATAAAATAAAACGTACAAAATAAAAGTTCTTCTTCTCTCTCAAAATTTGATACGAATTTTAACACTTTTTTGTGTTTTAAAATGAATTATTTTATTAAAGCTTTCATCATCAGATAACGTTGTTGAAAAAAGGAGCGTTATTTAAAAACACATAAAAAAGTTATATGACAAATTAAATGAGCTTCGTCAATTCGACGAACAGTAACCATCCAGAGTTAAGGGGGCACCCATACAAACAGACTAGAAATATATTGAAGAAAAAGCCCCATGACTGCCAAGGAGTCTCCCCTAGGGGGATAAAATGTATAGACGACCTCCACCACTTTTGAGGGAGGCTCCCATACAAAAATTGCATTTTATAAAATTCTTAAATTTAATAGAAATTTTTCGTCTTTTCTGAATCACATCAATAGTTGTAAACAGATTTAAATCACTTATGGCTTTTTTTTGCAACTTCGTTTTTTATATGTCTAGAAAAAATTATAAGCCTAGCTGCACTTTCCAATTTTTAATGATTTTTTTAAAGAACAAAATAACATTGCGAAAAAATATTTTTTTTTGCCAAAAAAATTATGTTTCTAAAACGACTAGAAAAATGTTAAACTTCACTTTAAGTTAATTTCAATAAACTAAACCGTTTTTGAGTAACGCGAATTTATGTTGTGCAACCTCCTCTATTTTCGAAATAACAATATATATCTCGAAAACAATAGCTAACCGAAAAAACGGTTATTACCACTGGATTCAGCGTACCCGAATTAGATTAAATAATAACAAAATTCAACAAAATTTAAGAAACGTGATTCATAGAAAATGCGTTTCTTTAATAAATTAAAAATTTGATTTTTTTTTTTGTGATTTATTTGATATTTTTCAGTTTATTTTGTTTAATAAGCGATTCAGGAAGACTTGTTAACAACTTTTCTACAAAATTATTATTTTCTAAGTTATGAAACGTTAAAGTCAGATTTTATGTAAAAATATAATTTTTCTCAAACTTTGGTGGGTGTGAGGGACGGCTTAGCCTTTGCCGATCGTCCTAAAATTTTTTATGTGTTGTTTTTTTATCAATTCCCACCCAGACCTAAAGAAATCCAACTTTTGATTTTAACGGTCACCCTAATGACACATATTTACAATAATCATGTACAGTGTTGCAAAATTGAAATTTTGATATGATACTGAACTTCAACTAAAAGAGTATTTTTCCCACCAAACGGTACTTTTTGGTAAAAAAAAAAACAATAATTTATGCAAATAAAAGGAGCAAAATAATTTTTATTGGAATTCATGTATCTAAGTAATTAATAGCCAAAATTATTTGAGGTGCACATGTAAAGGCTAGTTTACACTATCTCACAAGTCTTACGTATTCCATAATACTTTGTGAGATAGAAATCTAATGAGTTTTGTTGCGACTGTCAAAAACATAACAGTTTTGTTCACACCATCACACAAAGTATAAACACTCACACATGATATAAAATGCAACCCTGATCCAATGAAAAGTATTATTGTTTAGAAATTTTTCAAAAAACGATGAAGTCGTATGGGATGTCAAACTTTTTTCATAATACTTGTGATTTTCATCACACATGCATTCACACTATCAGAGTTTTACATATTACTTGAGTTTTGGACATGTAATAATACAATGTAAAATAGTGTAAACTAGCCTTAAATAATATTTCTGTTATACAAAAGCGGCACAATAGTTTTAATTAATTAATCGCATATCTTATTAAAAAAACATAACCTGTAAAGCAAAACAACATAGTACATTTTTGTCAACACATTTCACAGTATATTGCACTTCTTTTCTGATTTCGATTCTTGCCAATATATTGTGTCACCTTCGAATATCACATGCACATTGGCGATAAAATTGAACAGTTATATTGCAAGTGTTTGAACCGCCTAAGGTACGTTTTTCAGTAATTTCTAAAGCAAATTATTTTAAATGGTTCATATATTTATGAATAAGTAAATTAATTAAACATTTTATTTTTGTCAACATAAATTTATACTGGTATTTATATTTATATTTTAACTTTTGCGTTCAATTGATGCTCAGAAATGTGGTATTGATAAAATACCAAAAGCAATATGTGAAATGACAGCAAACATTAGTTTTGTTTCTTATATTAGCTATATTTTCCCAAGAAATTTAAATATATTCAGTTCTGAAATGCCTTCTTTCTGAAAGATCCGCTAGAACACGGAATTGAGAATTGATATTGATTTAGTTTTCTTTATCGTTTGTAAAAAACATAAATAACAACAGTATTATGCTATTAGTTTTTCCGCAATCAATATTTTCTGGAGTGAAGCTGATTATCACTTTTAAGGATTTATTTTCAAAACAAAATTTAGTTCTGAATATTTTGCAAATTTTCGAATAAAATGATTTCGCAGTTTCTTTTACTTTATAAACCATTTCCTTAACATTGCATGTTTCTATAAATATGGTTTTCATTTATATTTTCCACTAACAAATTATCCAATGCATCCCTTATTATAAATTTTCTTGCCACTTGTTAGAACAAATATCCCATTCTGGAAAGCAAAATATGAATCCTGGCGTCTACGCTTCGCATTTCAATATTAACGTCGTTAATTATTTTTAAAATACAACAACATAAATTTTGCAACAAACACATGATGACCAAAGCCTGCTATCGAAATAATCATATCACAGTTAAAAAGTTAAGAGTTAAAAAGGATAAAAAAGTACTGAAAAATATGGATAGATGCAATCAGCCATAACAAATATTTTAAAGTGGAACCTTTGCGTTTTGTTTTGGGACTCCCCATATATATTTTCCAGTTCGAATATGTAATATAACACATTTAAAAAACTTAAATGACCTACCGCAACATTCCATAACAACTACATATAAATAAAATAGAAAACAATCGAAATGATAAAAAATATAAAATTCATAACATCACGAAAATATGTGTAAAGCCAAATTAAAATTTTAAATATTTATTTTTAGTAGCAAAACAGTTAATGTGTTCTTATACATAATTCAACAAAATAAAACCTGTTTTAGCGCTTAAAAAGAACTATTGTGGATTAAGTTACACTGGAATTTAAAAAAATGAATTATAAACAAATAAAATTAAAACAGCTTATCCAAAACGGTCAACAACCAGCCAAGCAGAGGCGAAAAAGTTATGCTTTTTTATACTAAAGTTTTACCAACTTCTACTAGATTTAATATGCAAAAATTTGTTATTTTGATGACTTTAAATAAAATGACATTTAAAGATGTATTAATAACAACAAGAATAGTATCCAGCGGCCGTCGATCTCAGAATCCAACACAAAATAAGAAAAATAAAATGAATAACCCTTAATACAATAATGCATTAATTAAATTAGGAATGTGGCGACTTGTAGGCGGGTTTCTAAACGACACAAAAGAAACAGATCGATGCATGAACAGACAGCAAACCAGGCATAATTTGTAAAAAAGAAAACAACATATTTTTACAATACAATACTTTTTGAAGACCTCCATGATAGTCTCTACGTCAGTTTAGAAATAATCAATTTAAAATTATATAAATAAAGAGGTCGTTTCTTAGATCGATGCAAACAGAAACAGTTTAGATTTCAATAAGTCAGAACACAAAATCCAACTAAATAAAATGCGTGCTTTTATTGTAAGTAACACAGTTAAGTTACATAACTTAAAGGATAAATCTTATTTTTTTTAATAAAAATGGTCTGAATTATAATAAATACAAAAATTTCTTCATTAAAGTTAATGTGCCTCGTTGCAGTCGCTTGCGCAGAAAAGTCGGGCTACAACTACCAAGCCGAAGGTCCAACTGGCTCTGATTTATCTTCTCAATTAGGATCTGGAGTCGGGAGTGGTGGTTTAGAAACTGGTGCCTCTTATGATTCTCCTTCATACTCCGCCCCTGCTGATTTCGATAAGGAATTCTTCTCATTCTCTGCTCCCGAAAGTGAATTTGACGATGCCAGTGCCTCTCAAAAAATTGCAAGCAGTGTAAAACAAGGTCTCCGTGTTGTTTTCATCAAGGGCCCCGAAAACAAGGGACTTGAAGATGCTGCTCTCTCTTTGGCCAAACAAGCTGCCGACCAAAAAACTGCCATCTATGTCCTCAGCAAACAAGCCGATATTGGAGATTTGGCCAACAAACTCAATGCCCTCAGCAAAAACAACAACAACAAACCCGATGTTCACTTTGTCAAATACCGTACAGCTGAAGATGCTGCCAACGCTCAAAGAGCCATCCAAGGCCAATACGATTCTTTGGGCGGCACTTCTCACGCTATCAATGGTGGTGTTGCTCCCGTCCTCAACTTTGCTTCTCAAGCCTCAGCACCAGCACGCGCTGCAGTAGCTCATGCTCCTGCTAGTAGTTACTTGCCTTCATCTTTGTTCCGTCGTCGCTTTTAAATGTTAAAACTCGCATAACCAAAGAGACTGATCAATTGTTACTTTTTATATTGTTGTTATTAAATTTGTTTTTATTTTAAAGTTGAATAAATTATGTTATGTTTTAAAAACATATTTTTCATAATTTTGCATTTAACAAAAAAAAAAAAAAGTTAATTCAGAAAACACAAATATTATCACTTGGTAAAAGATTATCTAAAAATAGATACAGTACGGGCTTAGTTTGCGCAACCGATAGGATTTTGGGGTTGTTGCTTTTACTGAAAATATTCATTTTTTGTTTGAGGGCTATAGGCACAATTTTTTTTCAGCACAAACGCATAACACCCCATCCAACATTGGTGGTGTGGGTACAAAAACAACAACTCTGCCAAAAACAAAACTAAATACATATTTACAATTATTTGATTGTACTATTGATCATGGGCAATCACGAATTTCTGTAATGAGTTTAAGATTCATGTTATAGTTCTCTGTGCCCAATATTATCTAGATATCTACATCTATATGAGATTTTTTCGTCATTAAGTGATTTTAGGGAGGGGATTTATATGGGACCCATAGTTAAAATGGACGTACCTTCACGAAGTTCACATAGTAGCGGTTATAAAATTGATCGTTGCCAAATTTGTGGTTTTTCCAAATTTGTGGTATTTGTATGGGAGATATGGTCAAATATGGATCGATTCCAATATGATTTAGTGAAATAATTAAGGTTGGATGTTTGGGTCAAATTACATGTAAATGCCAATATAATATGATGGCTAATGGGCACAAACTTATATTCAGGAAAGATTTTTGTATGGGGACAATGTGTAATTTTGGACCCATTCTTACAATTTTTAATAAGCACCATTTTTGTTCAGCACAAACGCATAATGTCAAGGGTGTTCTTTTTATAAAACTGATTTTATTTTTGATTAATTCTTTTACTGGCGCAAAAATTTTTTTCTGTGTAACTCAAGGCGAATTCATAAAGGTGACATTTTTGAGTCATCTGTTTAATGTTTATTTACTCGTGTGAATACTGAATTTCTAGCGTTGTTTACATTTTATGAAAAATTTTTTAAAATGTAAAACTCAATAAAAATATAAATTCTTGAAAAAAAATTACCTATTTAAATGTTATAAAACAAAAAAGTGAACATAAAATATAAACACAAGGATTTTAAAAGGCGTTAGGAATAAGTGGAGCCACAATAAATGTGCAGTACAGGAAAAAAATTTACCTTCCTTAGCAATTGTGCATATTTTATAAACAAATAATTTTGACAATCACTCACACTTTTTACAAAAACAAAATACGTAGTATTTTTTCAAAAAAAGATATAGCTAGCATAACTCTGTTTCATGATACTGTCACCTGTATCAATTCGCCTTGGTGTAACTAGAAAAAAACAAATTTTTATTTGTGTGTTGCATATGTAAAAGTAGCAAATTTGAACGCTTTTTACTTGGGATGTAAGTAAATACCGTCTGTAAGTAAATACCTTTAAAATTTTGTATTTTTTGTTCTAGTCGCTGGGCAAACAGAGGAGGAAGGTGTTGTTAACTGTTTTACTTTGCCTATATATGAGGCTATCAGCGCAGAAGTGGTGTAACCCCAGACTACTTATTATGTGATAATGAGGGAGTTAACACTACTCTTGCACTATAATACTTGGTTGTAACGGCCCCTGCAAAAACTATGTTTCTAGCGCCATCTGTTTTGGATACAAACAGTTGGCTTACTCGACTATTACACTGTAAAGAACAGTGCAAAGAACATATCTTACACCAGAATCGTAACCAACTTAAATTGTGGGTTTCACCACTTCTGCGCTGATAGCCCATATATATGCGGCTGTTTGAACAGGATAATAAATGAAAAAAATATTACCTCTAAAAAGTAAAAAAACTTTTGAAAACCTGCCTGCTTGAAAATATTTCAACTGTTTCTATTAATACTTTTTTGGGTTTAGTTTAACTTTGCACCGAGAACAAGAATATTTCAGGAGCAGGCTTGTTAGGGGATCTATAAATTATTAACCAACCTTTATAAAAACTGAACTCAAAGTATTATAATTTGTTGCGGTTTTAGGCGTGCTAAAGTCTATTCCCAAAGCACGCTTTATATGTTTAAGCATTAAGTTTTGTAGAGTTTCTGTATGTGAGGATAAGCTTAACAAATGGTTTATATGTATTCTCCAAAAATTTTAGTTTTTTTTAATCGTAAGAAGAAGAAATTATTCATATAAACAAAACGATACTGTAACACCAAAAGCATTCCATACACGTTTTAATCCAGTTGACAACTGAGTCCGTTGTTGTCTAAATCAAGACGTGTATGGCTCTGTCAATTGATTAGTTTGTTAATCGTAGAGTTGGCTGAAGAAAAATCAAAAGATTTTTTTGATTTTAAAGAAAAAAAATATGTAGTTAGTTCCCTTATTAAATTTTCATTTGAACTTTTTTTCTTGTTCTTCAACCATTCTTTTAACCATATTCTTCGTCGCTTTTCATTTTTCTCATCATCAATGCATACTGCAATAACCATTAATGCAATTATTTTTCTTCTTTCAGCCAATGAAATAGAAGTTTTTATTTTTAATTGTAAAAAAATATAAATTTGACAGTTGAATGAAAATTTTTAAATTCAGTTTTTGAATAAATTCAATTCAAAGACTCAATTTATACTTCAATTGAAACGTGTATGAGGTGCTTTACATAAAATAAAATACATGGTTAATTTAGAAGAAGATTAAATTCAAGAAAATTCTAAATTCTATAAAAAAAAGCCGAAATGTTTAGTGTTTATAAATGCGTAGGTGGGTTGCAAAACTCGTCGTTACAAAATTGAAAATTCGAGATGTCAAACGATTCTCACAGTTCTGATTGCATCAATGCATGTCCTTGGAAAAAACATGGAAGGGGAGATGCATTGATTCAATTAGTATATTGCTTCTCATAAAGTGGCAAAAGAACTGTGTGAATCAATAGTCACCTCGTATTTTTTATTTTGTAACGAACGAGTTGTGCAACTCCCCTACTCAAATCAAAGCTTTGCATTTGTTTTCGGCCCAGAACCCAGTGAAAAAGAACGTTCGAACACACGCATAACACAAATGCTTCAAATTGTAGTCTATTGTAGAATAGATTCCCGCAGGTATCTGACTATTATAGGTCTATCTTAATAGAGTTGAAATATTTTCTATAAAAACAATAAAACTTTTATTCATTAAAAAACAAATAACAATGTTAATAACAAAGTAAAAAAATAATAACAGATCAATCTCTTTGATTTAGTGCTTTTTATCATTTAAAAGCGACGACGGAACAAAGATGAAGGCAAGTAACTACTAGCAGGAGCATGAGCTACTGAAGCGCGTGCTGGTGCTGAGGCTTGAGAAGCAAAGTTGAGGACGGGAGCAACACCACCATTGATAGCGTGAGAAGTGCCGCCCAAAGAATCGTATTGGCCTTGGATGGCTCTTTGAGCGTTGGCAGCATCTTCAGCTGTACGGTATTTGACAAAGTGAACATCGGGTTTGTTGTTGTTGTTTTTGCTGAGGGCATTGAGTTTGTTGGCCAAATCTCCAATATCGGCTTGTTTGCTGAGGACATAGATGGCAGTTTTTTGGTCGGCAGCTTGTTTGGCCAAAGAGAGAGCAGCATCTTCAAGTCCCTTGTTTTCGGGGCCCTTGATGAAAACAACACGGAGACCTTGTTTTACACTGCTTGCAATTTTTTGAGAGGCACTGGCATCGTCAAATTCACTTTCGGGAGCAGAGAATGAGAAGAATTCCTTATCGAAATCAGCAGGGGCGGAGTATGAAGGAGAATCATAAGAGGCGCCAGTATCTAAGCCAGCACTCCCGACTCCAGATCCTGATTGAGAAGATAAATCAGATCCAGATGGACCTTCGGCTTGGTAGTTGTAACCCGATTTTTGTGCGCAAGCGACTGCAACAAGGCACATGACCTGAAGGAAATAATATATTTTAAATTTATAAAGAATTCCTCGAAATGTAAATGTTGTTAATTTACTTACAATAAAAGCACGCATTTTGATTATTTTAATATTTAGGATTCTTACTATTTGAAATCACAAATGTTTCTGTTAATGCAAACCATATGCTGACCTCTTTTATTTATATTTCAAAGCTAGACTTGTCTTAAAGGTCTTACTAAATTATCAGTTATTGTAAACATTATTTTAATTTGTTTACAAAAATATGCAGTTTTTATTGAAAACCTCCTACAAATTTCTAGATTTCTATAGTTAATCAATATATTATCGATGAACTTGCATTTTGGTGGTTTGTATTTTGTATCCGTCTCATGTTTATTGCTTTTGGCCGAAACAAGTTTTGTATTGTTTTGCGTCTTCTTATCATTTGATGTCTTAGTTAAGACTAACAAAAGCTGTATTTATTAACATAAACATTTACATTTGAATAATATTTATGTATTTATTTTAAATTTATTGCTTTTATTGCATTTATTTATTTGCAGCATGTACTTAAATAAAGTGTAAAAAACAAAAAAAAAATGGGTTAAAATGGAAAAAGTAGTTAAACAATGTAAACTTTTTCATTGTCTACACAATATACATACATAGGCCTACACAATATATAGGCATGTGAATTTTTTTTGGTCAAACCCAGGGTTGTTAGATGTGACGATTTTTCGTCATTTTGACGATTTTTATGAGAAAATACAGTAAAATGACGATTGACGATTTTTTTACTAAAAGTAATAGTGTTATGACGATTTTCTGGCATCAAAAAAACACTTACAAAAAATATTTACAATTATATTGGGGACAGTCCAAAAGGTTAAAATCAATTTTTCGAAATACAAAAATTATTGGATATTAAACAAAAAAAAAAAATCTTCCCCAATCACAAACCAGGTGGCTTTTTTAAGCAGCATTAGTAATTAGAATTCTACAATTATATGAATGCCATCGATACTGCAAAACATATGCACTAGGGCTCCGATTTGCGTCGGTCCTTTTTAAAAATTGGTTAAATCCGCTTTGCGTTTTTGTGATTTCGATTTCCATCGTTACACGATTGCATTTTTTCGCTGAAGTCATAATCACATGTGAAGAATTTTTCTATTTGCTTGTAAAAAGGCGAACTCCAATTTAGTTCTGTTAGGTAAGTTATTCTGAGTATAGTTGCGTGTTAAGAAGTAGGAAATTTGTTCTTAATAAGAAGTTGTGTAGAAAATTGAGTGCAAAGAGAAGAAAATGCATTTGTTTGGACGTAATAAAACGTTTCAAGTCGAGCTAAAAGACGGTTGATAGAGACAGAACCCTTGGTTTAGCACCTTCAACAGTAAAAACAATTTGCAATAGTGACAGCGCTAAAAATAAATCATTTTAAGATAGCTAGAGTTAATAGCAAATGAGATAAATAAATAAATTGTCTCTAATTTGTAAATTTAAATATCTGACGATTTGTTGACGATTTTGTTAAATGTTCGTGACGATTTTGACGAATTTTGTTGAAACTTTTGACGATTTTTGAAGAAAACAGCCTAACAACCCTGGTCAAACCTCAAATCATGATTCCAGATAAAACAATTATTGCACCAGTATCTTTATGTAATCTACTCTAGGGTTGCCGGTTGAACAGCTTTTTGCGGAATCGTCCCTCTTTTTTCATAACCTCTCGTGTACCGTGAATTAAAAACCGATAGCAGTTGATTTAAGTGCTTCACTTTTGTTAACTTCACACCAAACTGACGAAAATGTTTAGACTGCTTAATTATTTCTGTGTTTTGTAGGCCATAAATAAAGACGTTTTTATGTTTACTTAAAATTGGTTTAAACAAACTTTCAAAATAAAAAAAGAAAAAAAAAATAATCCCAAGGAAACAAAAAAAATATTGACTAAATAACTTAACTGCGAATTAGAATATTCGTGGCTAAAAAAGGAAATTTAAACTTTTGTATTAACTCAAAATACTACCTTTTTCTTAATATAAACGTAGTCATTACACTATCAAGAAAATGGCCTCAAATGTGGTTTTCGAGATGAAAGATTAATCGAAATGCGTTGCAGATAGATATTGATAAAGTTAGTTGATTTCTTGCAAAAAGTGAAAAAGTTAATCAACTCAAAATATGTTTTTTTGATACCCCAGTTGGACAGATTGACCTTGTCGTTTAGGTTTTCTAGAAGACAATTAACAGGTAATCGTCGTGCACGACAGTTTAAACGACATCGTCTTATAAGTTGTCTTCTATAAACCTCTATAAAGGACACTATGAGCGAAGTTGTCTTATAAGTTGTCTTCTATTTAGCTCTATGTGGGACACTATGAGCGACATCGTCTTAGAAGTTGTCCTCTATTAGGACAGCATGAGAGACATTGTCTTATAATTTGTCTTCTTTCAAACTCTATGTTGGACAGTATGAGCGACATTGTCTTGAATAAAAGCTATTAACGATAAAGTTTTCTTGAATGCTTTTCAATCACTTGCTTGGTTTTCTTACAATTCTTACATTCTTTTTTTTAATTGTTGATTTAAATACCTACATAAAATTTACGAATTAGCACTAACCAGTTAAGTCGAAAATGCTGATGAAGTTATTTGCAGGCTGGAAAATAGATTATATGCAGTTTATACGGTTACTGTCAACTTTAGGATTGCTTAAAAACATGTAACAGAAATTCAAATTCCAATTATACCAAAAAAACTGTCTGAAATAGATTACCATAAAGTAATTTTTATTGTGGACGTCAAAATAGACGACATTGTGATGCATGTAGTCGTTGACGACAAAGTAGGCGACGTTGTCTTTCTTTGTGACGTGCACGATTTTCGCGACACTTGTTCGAAAATGTCGTTGACGATTTGTTCCCGCTGTCCCTCACATGTCGTGCAGGAATTAACATTGTCGTGCATCCGTCTTCGTGGATGTCTTAAAGACTTGGCCAACTGGGACGCTTAACGTTCATATGTACATATTTGGGTATTTAAACATTTAACGGCAGTTCTATTAATCGATTCATTTTGGGCAATTAACTGTTCGAATAATTTAAAATTGCTTACTTTTGTTTAACGAATAATTTATGTCGAATAATCGATTAATTGAAAATTTGTTATTTCACAGTATTAGTTTTTTTCTCTTTAATGTAAAAACAAGCCGGTACGTTTTAAACACTCTTTTATTGTTTGTTAACTCTGGAACATTTTCTTTGTGTAACAATTTTTTTAAATGTAGGACAAAGAATGAAACCAAAGAGTTTGGGAATAATTTATTTTTAACAATGTTTTGTCAGACTTTTACCACAATGATTCAAATGAAGAAGATGATTTTTTTGAGACGAATAAAACCAACCCTTTACCAGACCTTAACAAGACTAGAAAAAGTATTCAATTTGTTAAAAAATCAAAGATATTTAAGTGAAGTGAAGGAAGACTACTAATTTTTAGAAAAGTTTTCCTATTTTATTACATAAATTACCTTTTGTTAAACTGTTATTACTTTTTTAATAAAATTTGTATGTTAAAAATTATAATTTTGGTGTTTTTTTTAAACTTCTAAACTAGACAAAATTAAAATTATTCGATTAACCGAATAATATTAAATTGTTCGATCATTATTCGATTCAATTTTACCTCAAAAAATTATTCGCGTGATAAATCGTTTAATATAAAGCATTGATTAATTGAATTCCCTAGTTCGTATCGATATATGTATACTAGACCGACTCACCTTGTATAAAGTTGAAAAAAGTATTTTTGTTACTCCTCCAGTGTTGTCAGAAGTAGGAGAAAATGCCTACATGTAGGTATTTTTGATACTAAAATAGAGGCACAGGGAAAATCTGATAGATTTTTTGTAATATCCAAAATGTAGGGAATTTTCGTCATATCGTCATTATTTATAAAATAAATTAAGAAAATCGTTTTGTAAGCGATATTATCTTGTCCAAAGCGGTTGAAATTTTATTCTTTTCACTAAAATCGCTTTAAAATATATTTCCAGAGTTGTTTGTGGTTTAGAAAGTTGCTGACGCTAATATGTATGTATGTTTTATCTAAGATATCATTTAATTGAATTTTTAATAGTACATACATATCGTACCTATTCAACAATACTGTAGTAACTCAAAATTTTTAGCTTTTCACTGTTTGGAAAAATCAACAGGTATTATTTCTATCTACCAGCTGTAAAAATATCGAGCTAGTTTGTGTAACTTTTGGTAAAGAGACGGTTGGTTCAAACATACTTTTTAATATGCCTTTCATATTAAATCAAAAATTGTTTTGCTTCTACTGAAAATTTTGAAATTTTGAGTTAATACAGTATTGTTGAACAAGTGCGATATGTATAATTTTTTTTTAAGTTTTGTACTTATTTTTTGTCAAAGCTTTAATATACATATTCAAACAAAACTTATTTTTTTCTTCTATTTTAATGACAATAATGCGTAGGGATTTTTGTAGGGGAAATTTTTTCAACGTGTAGGGAAAAATCGGATTTTTTTACCATGTGTAGGTATTTTTTCGAAAAATCCACTGGCAACACTGTACCCCTCTGAAAATAAAGCTTGATATGTTTTATGATGCTTCCCAAAATAAAATTTGGTATCATCGAAAAGAGTTATTGAAGCAGCATCCAATGGTATTTAAAACTTGACCACTTGCGACCTACTTATTGAGATATTTAACTTAATACATATTTTCGTTTCGGGTTTTTATACAAATTCTACGAATGTGGGAATAATGTTCTGCTTTTCAAATTGAACAGATTCAATAATAATGTAAATTTATCTTTTTTGTAATTTTGCATATAAAACGCGAAAATCGCGATATTTTTTATCTTTTTTCATATAAAGGCAATATGGGTATCAAATTTTTTAATTTTTTAATTTATCAAAATGTGAAAAATAAAATTACAGTTAAAAATATAAAATTTATAAAAAACTTTTTGTTATTCGTGCTTAATTCCCAGTTTTTATTCTTGATAAAAACACTTGAAATTTATTGTTGATGGGATAAGCTATTCCTATGCGCATTTCACTGGTTGCTTAGGCCAGATCATCAGGAAACTTCATCCATAAAGATTTTAGAAAAACTAAAGATATTAAACCAAAAAAAGCGGTTAAGCGTATAAGAATCATAAGCAACAGTTCTACTTGTAACAATATCAAAGTTTAAACAAAAAAACCTTTTCGCGGTTCTATCTTTGTATAAAGTTTGCACGATTCCATTTTGTTTTTTTATTTTATTTATGTCGTTTTAGAGCAAAGTACAAAAAATTCGAAAAACTGAAAAAAGACCTTTTTCAAAAATGGTCCAGCTCACGGATGGTCAACGCTAGAACCAAAATATTTTGGGAATCATCATAAAACTTATCAAGCTTTATTTTCAGACGGGTAACAAAATCACTATTTTTTTTGAGTCGCTCTAATGTATACATATTGATATAAATGCAAATAATACTTCAAATTTTCACGAAGATTGATTCATAACAGCGTTTTCTCGGAAAACAATTTACTTCCCCTTAAAACGTAACGAATAATGCTGTTACAGTAGAATTTTTTCTATCATAGTTATATAGCACTGGAAATCGCCGGGGATGTGGGTTGGTCAAGAAATAGGTCTAACTCCGACTCCATCCGCTGAAATTTTTTAAGTACGACTCCGACTCCAACTCCGACTCCTACTCTTACCTTTATGCTCAATGTATATGAGCAGGGCCTTATTTGACTTTTTTTGATGCAGTACCTTTTAAATGTTTAAATGTAGCAGAAAAATGATTCTGTAAAAATTTAAATCGATATTTTAGTTTTAATCCATATGGCGTCTAACTAGTTTTGCAACACACTATAGCCCACTAGGAAAATTAATGATTGAACTTTAGTATATTTTGAAAGTTATATTTATTTATTAAAATTACGCAAAATGTAACAATAGTTCTGTAGGGGAGAGAAAAACTACGCAATTTCACATTTTATTTAAAATACGTTTTTTATACTGTTGGAATCAGAATTGTTTCCTCAAGAGGATAAGAAGAATGTGCTTAGAGGGAAAGAACATTAAGAGTCTTTTTTTGTTAACTGTGAAGTGAGGTCTTTTGCTTTTACATATTATAGATAAATTAAAACACTGCCGTTTTGTTTTAATTCTATTTATGTAGTCAAATATTTTTACCAGGTGCCTAATTCTGGCAGTAGTGATCGAGTACTTTCTTGATTCGAAAGCGATTTTATTTCTAATTATTTCAGTCGATGCTGAACGAATCGAAATTATTTTTTCAGTATTGTGAAACTCAAATTAATGCTTTACAATACTGAAAAAATAATTCCGATTCGTTCAGTATTGACTGAAATAATTAGATATTAATTTGCTTTCGAATCGAGAAAGTACTCGACCACTACTGCCAGAATCAGGCTCCAGCTTTGTTAATCAATCTCAGGCAAATTAAATATATTTTTCATTAATACGATTTCGGTATAACGTGCTAAATTCCCAATTTTTCATATTTGATATATACACTGAAATTTATTGTTGAGGGAAAGCAAGCTTATATGCGCATTTCACTGGTTGCTTAGGCCAGCTCATCAGGAAACCTTTTCCTAAGATTTTAGAAAAGCTAAAAATATTATACGAATAAAATCCTAAAGCGAATAAGAATTTTAAGCACTCAAAGTCTTACTCGTAACAATATCAAAGCTTAAACAAAACACAAACAATAAACAGTGCGTTTATCTTTTCTTACATCCCCCCACAATTGGTTGGGTTCTTTCTGACTCGAATTGAAGTTGTAAGTGGGTAAAAAGAAAAAACAAAATTAAAAAACAAATTGTTTCATTCTATTGTCTTCATAAGAAAACAAAAAAAAAAAAAAAAAAAAAAACAATTTGCCAATTCAGTTTTCTGCACGGGCACATGCATCATAAGATACTTATCAAAGTTATTTACGGGAATACAAAATTTATCATTAATACGATATATTTTTATTTAAACATGCGGATGCGCCGTTAGTAATTACTTGTAGTAATTAAAAAGTAAGTTAAAAAAAATTCTTGTAAGCCTTGTATTATTTTTAGGAAATAGCAGACCTTTTGTTGCTGGACTTGGTGCTGCTTGTCTCAAGAACTCCAAATCCAATTTAATAAGTAAAGGTATGTTACCTTTATGACGTTATTTTATTAAGGATATCATCGACATAAAAAAAACATATTAGAGTGATATAAATTATTCGGACAATGGCAAATTTTTAATACAGAAATATAATCATTTGTGATTTTCACCATGTTTTTGCGGTCTGCAGTAAAGGCCGTGTCAGATAAAACTTTTGCTTCGCGTTGCGTTACATATACGCTTTGACATTTGAGTTAAATGTACATGTTTATATGGCACTTGTCACATAAACTGCTTTTAACGCAAAGCGAAGCGAAAAGTTGGGCAACTCTCATCTTTTTGCGCACTTTGACAATCTTCTAGTATAATTATTTTTATTTATTTTCTTTTTAACACACAATGTGTGAGTGTTGTCAAAGTCTTTATTGTGACATACACTTTTTGCTTTACGCTTTTCTGTCAAAGTATATGTAACGCAACGCGAAGCAAAAGTTTTATCTGACACGGCCTTAAAGTTTTCAAAATGTGGCTTGATGAAGTTTATCTCCCACCTGTAGAGTTAAAAAAAAATATGAATTTTTAAGCAAACAAATTGATATCTTTTTCTTCCGTGTACTCGCCATTATTTTTTCCGTTCCATAATCATTATTTTTATTGTCCAAGACCGAAATATAAAATTACAAGCCTTTGTTACTTTGGAGGTTGGAATTTTAAATTAATTTCACTTATTGCTTTCACCACAGGAGCTACATCAGATTTCTAGTCATATATATCGATTTTTTTTTTTAAATAGCTTTTTGGTTTATTCTGATAGCTAATGCCACATGTATTTTGGTTTAAACATTTTAAGGGACTGTATCATAGCATTTGTTGGATATTAATAGCGTTAGAACGTTTTTTATCTAAAATTTTGCGGATTTAATTAAGTTTTTTTTCTTCCTCTGTAAACAAACAAAAAAATCGAGTGAGGCCTTTCTTATACTAAGCCATCGATATTAACATCGCTACAAAAATATTTTTCAATATACGATTTATAAAAACAAATATGTCGAAGCTTACTTGTTTACAAATTTAAATTTTTAAATTCCCTAATCCGACTCTATTTGATCAACGGTATCTTGGCTCACTTCAAACAGAAAGGTAAAAAACAAGGTATATTTACACAAGGTAAACTCGTTGGCCCATATGTTTGTCAGCTGTTTACCCATAGTTGGAACCCAAACGTCAAATTTCGTGTATATGAGCCAAAATTTGTACATGTGTGCGTTAAATTGTTTTTGTTTTATATGAAGACAATTTTGACAACTCGGTTCCTTTTATAGAGCAGCATGTCTACACTCCCAAATGAGTCTACCTTGTGTAAATATACCTTGGTAAAAACAGTTTTGAAGCGAACGAGTTTTGCAACTCACCTACTCATATATAAAGTAGACTGGTCCTTATTTTCTGACTTTAACATTTTAAAAGCAGTCCCTCTTGAAAATTTTTAATTTTGAAAAATATTAGAAAAATTTTAATGCCGAAAAACTTTGGAGTCAGAGTCGCGACTTTTTGGGGGTACTTCGACTCCAATTCCGATTCGGGTCGATGACCTCAACGCCGACTCTTCAACTTCGACTCCACACCCCTGGAATCAAATAATGGTCTGTCGGAGTTTCAAAAGATTTTAAATCGCAGTAATAAATTTTGTGAAGAACGGTGCAGAATTCACCATAGGCCCCATATATGGGCCACTCTAGGAAAACACTTTAACACGCCTTAAATCATAACAAATAATGCTCGTGTCGTAAAATGTTGCGTGTTCGAATTTCGAAGCACTATAAACACAATACCAAATTTTGTAAAGATCATAGGTCCCATTTAAACCCCACTTTTTGAAATCATTTTAACACGCCTAAAACCGTAGCAAATATAAATAGATACTGTGCTACAATTCAGTCCAATTCACCTTTATATGGCAAAAAATAACACTATGCAATTTTGTGATAATCTGTCCACAATTTACCTTAGGCCCCATATAATGTATAAAACGGTTAAAAAAAATGTACTACTGTTTTGAAATTTGGAATAATTTAGCATTTTAATACCAGAAATCACTGTACAGAATTGTTTGGTTATGCGATGTGCTAGTTCAAAAACTGAAAAGCGGGGCACTCGGCGGGATTTTCTAACTTGAGTACGCTAAATATATTGTTTTTTTGGGTTAGCTCTTGTTTTCGAGATACAGGTGAAGAGGTCCATAACAAAACGCAACATTTTAAATATAATGTTTTTTTACTGAATAAAATTGTACATACTTAAATCCTTATAGTCATTGTATTAACGAATTTATGTACTTTGAATCGAAGCAAAACGCAACAATTTCACATACATATGAAAAATACATATATACATCGTACTGTCTTATTTTTTTTTTTTTTTTTGTTCATTTAGCCAAAAATTGTAAATGTGGAATTGTTTCGTTTTGTTATGGAGCTCCTCAGTTGGCAACAGATATAAGAAATTAAAAAAAAACACAGGAAAATGTTTCTTTAAGCGTTTTTTCTAATATGAGCTGGCAACCTTCTCCATTTTTCGAAATAACAGTATATGTCGAAAACATTAGCTAACCCAAAAATCGGTAAGCACCACTGGTTTCAGGGCATTCAAATTAGTTTAACCTACCGAGTGCCCCGCTTGACAGTTTTTTCAACTAAATTTTTTAAAATATTCCACCTGTCGGTGGAGGGTATCAAACGTATATAAGCCACTGATTTAATACCTTGTTGGACTTTGTGCTGTTTGTCTCAAGAACACCAAGTCCAAGTACCGCCGGCGCCGACAATTGTTCGTAGATATGGGCATTTCACTTATAAACTGAAATACCAATGAACATTTTCGTTTGAGTAACATGTGAGTCCGCAAGCTTTCCGTTTGTATCTACTAATCCTCAATCCATTGAATCAGACATTCCAACATGAATATGCTAAATTGTTTAAGCCAAAGCTCCAAATGTTCTTTTATATTAGACGAAGGCAAGTACCCAGGTAATCTGACCGTGTTATTCTGGATGATTTTGGACGTTTTCATCGTCATCTTAAAGTTGAATTTCTGGGTGAAAATTCGAGTCATTGCCTTTACCATCAACATCACTTAAAAAAGCCTCACTTTCTTACTCCAACGACTGTTGTATTTGCTCGTCGCTACCTTTAAAAGTTCCAAATAATGTTTTTTGAGAATATATATGAAATATGAAATATAAAATATCAATTTATTTCCAGTGATGTTTTGTTTAGGAGACACTATGAGAATATTACTTAAATACTGTCGTTGTAATTTATCAGACTTATTTCCCGATTTTTATACCGACGCGTGCCCTCATGTCGATCGCTTTCTGATCGTAGGTACTGACGAGAATCGACATTTGTAAAATATGGGTAAAAAAAAGTTTCTTCATTTTGCTGGTGCAGATGATTCAAAATACAAACTTCAGAAAGATATTTCTAAAGTGTCTAAAAACTATTCGATTTTATTCAACATTAAACAAAGCTTTAAAGTTGAAAATATTTTACATTGCCACAGACAATAAGGAACTTGAATGTATCTTTATTTCCTGGTGTTCTACACCCTCACTTAGTTATAATGGCACAGAGTGCTACCTAACACTTTTGTTTTTTTTAATAAACATAAAAAAGTAGTGCTTAAAATTGTGTTACCAAAATTATATTTGAATTTATTTAATTTAAAAATGTTAACCAAGTTGGAATTATTTATTTGCTCCGTTTAAAATTTAATTTACGCTTTGGTAGCGCCAACTTAATTTAAAGCTGTCACAAATATTTATAGAAAACCGCCGCCAGCTATATAAATAATATTTTGTGTCGCCAGCCGTCACAAAATTCCACAATACAAGTTTTCGGTGAAACTACAGTAGTTTTATTGTATCAACCACAATCTTAATTGAATATAATTTATGAATTTTAAGAAAAAAATTTGCATTTCAAACAGCTTGTATAAGATGAAATGCATTTTTTAAATTCCAGTTAATTTCCTTATGATTGCTGCCAAAATAAAAAAAAAAAAAATTTAATTTTATTTAATAAGATGTTGAAGAAATTCTTTATTATTATGCATTATTATTTTTTTTTATACATAAAAAAGTTTATTTAACTAGTATTTATTTTTTAATGGTAACAAATTAATTGCATTTTTATGAAAACTATTTGAACTTTATAAGAGTTTATATTAGAGGATCGTAACATTATTTAGTCTACTTTTAGACGAAAAATATTTACGAAAACTTCTTGTTTTGAGATTACTATTCAAATATCTAATGCTTAGTTTACACTTAGGTTTTTAAACGCGTTTAAGCAAAATGTTGATTTAGCTAATCAAAGTCGTTCACATTACATTTGAGATGATTAAGATGACAGATGATTAAGAAAGAACACACAACAAACAAATTTACATTTCTTTAAAGTATTAAAAATGGATAAAAACACTTTTATAAAGTTATCAGAAGATTATTTTTTTTTATCATTTTAATAGTGAAATTTTGAAAATTTATGAATTATTTAAGGAAAAAAATAAAACATTAAACAGAAATTGTGGCCGGTTGTACACGATCATGTTGGCGATTCTACATTTGAGGTATGTTCAGTGGATTCTATGTGATTTATGAAGTGGTTTAGTTGTAATCATGTCAATTTGAAGTGATTAACAAATCACTTCAATGTATGGGTAATCATCACGATTTGGAAGTGATTAGAGCTTAATCACGTTCGAACTGCTTAAACGCGTTTAACAAGCCAAATGTGAACATGGCATAAGCACATTCATTGTATCGTTATGTTTTTAACTCATCTTAACACCTTGGCTGCCAGCAAAATTACTCTTAACAAAATCGCCCAAAGCAATGTGTGAAAAATGACCCAACATGTAAATATGAAGATTATGTATATCCAAAATGGTGAAAAAGGCTCCCACAAAATAGTGAAAAAACATAAAACATGTAAAGAAATAACACAAGGGACAAGGTTTTTTTTTTTTTTGATGTTTGAATGTTATTTTTAAGGTTATTTGGGGCGCTGAATCCAAATCCAAATCTGAATCCAAATCTGATATCGTTGAAGTTTTAAAAAAAGGAAGAATTTAAAAATAAATAAAATTTTTGTTGCTTTAAAATATATGAAAAATAAAATTGCGACAAAAATCACAGTTTTGTCTTAAAACCATTTAGTTAAACTTATTTTAAATGAATTCAGTTTTATTTCATTACCCAGTTGGCAAAATGTTCATAGACGCAAATGTCGTCAACGATGTCTTTAGGACATTTTTGAATTTATCGCCTATATAACATTGATGACAACAACTTAAGTAGCAAAAAGTGTATTTTGTCGTGTTTAAAATCGTATTTACGACTACTTTTTTGGAGACTTTTTTAAATTTGTTCTGAATAATACTTTATTGCATGCATTTTGTCGTGTTTCAAACCACTTTTACGACAAAAAGCATGCAATGGTCGCTTACGTTGTCCTCTACTAAAAGAAATGAAAAACTGTTAATTTGTACGTAATATGATATTAAAATTTCTTGATATTTTGCTTTTATTATCAAATTTTTTTGATAATGAAAAAAAAATTAATAAAAATATTTTTTGCTCTCCTGAAAAATAATTATAACGTTATTCGCGGCTGTGCTTTAATTGTGAAATTGGACATACGTGAATTGATGGCCCAATAAGCACAAACAAATTAATGTTTCTGCAACTAACTACATTTCCATATGTTAAGTTCAAAACCCATTCCCTAATTATTCAAAAGCCTATTGTAGGTCTGACTTTCTCCACACATCCAGTATCCCATATTTTCGAGCCATTTCCTAACATACACTCACTAATTTTCCTTAGATCTCTTCTACAATCATTTGGAAGTCACAGCCCATCAAGGCCCTAAGAGTTGTTCACATATATACTGACCGTCAAGCCCCAGCAACGTTGCCAATTCAACGGCCTTCAAAATTCCTCAAGCTTCGCCAGAAATACACTGCAGTCGTCAGGAAGCCTATTTGACCTTTAAGTATCTAAATCCTCAAGGTAGAATCTGAAGTATCGCCGATATATCGGTATTCGTTACATCCCTAATCAGCGACTAAATTGTAGATAGTGTCCACAATACTGTCATCAACGGTACTATTAAGTTAATGTCGCTAATCGGGCATTAACGACTTAATGAGAAAAAAGTCGTTTATATATATATATATATAAACTATATAGTCGCCAATGACAACTTTAACCACATTGTTAACCATATTATCATTAACGACAATGTGCATGATAATGTCGCTCACATTATCGTGTACGACTTAAGTGCCCTTTGTTCGAAAAAGTCGTCGACGGTTTGCATGGGCTGTCGCCAACATGTCGTCAGCGATTTACTATGGGTCTTGTACGCGTCGTCGACGTTGTCTTCCAAAAATCTCCAACTGGGTCTTATCGGTTTTCATACAAAAATAACGTTTTTTTATATGAGTGTGTTTGCTGCTGTTATATTAACTTCAAAATAAGGCACCTTCACTTAATTGTGAATAAAAGCGAAACGCGTTTATCGATTTTTATGATCTATGTCTCATTTTGTTCATAGGTTATGTGACTTTACGTGAAAGTAATAAGCAGGGAAACCATAAATATGCAATTGCATGTTTTCCCTTGTGCGACCAATGAAGGCAGAAACAATATATTTATCGGTTTTAGAGTTTTTATGAATTTTGACATGGATTTGTTAATGCATATTTTTCCATATTTTACCGTTTGTAGCATTTTTTTGCATAATTTAGTTAAAAGCGCATTTTTTTAGTTTTTAGCGCATATTTTTCCTTTTTGAGTCATATTTTGATTTTGAGTCATAATTTTTACATGCCTACAAGAGCTTTCTCAGTCCTAAAAAAAAAATTTTTTTTTTGTGAAGTTTTGGCTTTTCTGTTTAAAATATCTACATATGTATATGTATACCCAACATGTTGCTTCAATTTCCCCGTCAACATTTAATTTTTACTCGATAATTGTAAGGCAAAGCAGGTTGTCATTATAATGACAACACAAATGTTATTTTAAACTTTTAAGTTTTATATATCGTCACGCAAAATACAAAAAAACGTAACAACACTTTTTATAAGTTGTTCTTAGCGTTTAATAAAGTGAACATGTAGTTTCATAAAAGGAACAAATATCAATCAAAAAGCCAATTTTGAAATTTTGTATGATACGTTGTTTTGTGACGATATAAGGAAAAATTAAGAAATAATCAATTATATACGTTTTCGGCGATGCGTGTAATACATAGAAATCTGGACCAATATTTTAGTATACCAATCAACTCAGAATCAATTTTAAAGTGATCAAATTTGGTAAATAGATTTTAATTATACTAAGGACGAATTCTACGTAACTGATGAGAAGCTGCCTCTGCTTTGTGCCCTCGCGAATGGTTAGTCATCTTGTCGCGATATGAGGGCTTAAGTACAAGGGCATTTAGAGTCATGCTGGCATATTGACTAACGTCACTACCGGCAGGGCCTCCCATGCCATGAAGGTTCTAAGCCGAGTACAAGCCAAGAACTACCCCCTGTCTATAAGCGCCGGTTTCTCCTTGTGAAAAGGGTCCGCTAGTCCTCAACGGTCATTTGTTAGGCCTTCTGAAGACTGTCGGTCCGTTTAAAATCCATCAGCGTCTGTTCCCACATTAGGCGGCTGATGGTCTCTTTGTTTCCGTAAACCATTTAAAAGCATTGGTATGTATTTAGATTAAATTCGCCCCAAAAATATTTTACTGCAAATTAAATTCTTGGTTGGTTCTACATTTGACTCGTCCAGAAGCATCTTGCACGATTTCTTTAACTTCTTAAATTTGGCCCCTGCAATTTTTAAATTTCAAATACTACACATCTTGTGGCGTAAACATTTCTAGAACGCATTTCTAGCAAGCAAAAACAAAATTAAAAATATTTTTGACTTGTCGTTGTTTTCAATGACATTTTTGGCGTGCATTGCCTTTTACTAAGTTTTCTGACCGTCTCTAAAATCCATATAAGACGAAAAAATCTCATTAAGATGTTGATATCTAGATAACATTTGGCACAAATGACTTTTATATTAATAATAACCTCATGAGATAGGTTTGTTCTGGTAGATACATGACGCCTGCTGGTTCCAAATAGGGTACAATCTCGAAAATCCTTCTGTAAATACTGTGGTGCATAGTGTGGACTTACCGACTAAAGTTTTTGACTAGATTTCTTTATTTAAAAACATTATTAAATTGTTAATTGTTTTGTTTTCAAATCATCACATTTTGGGTCATAATGCATATTTAGTGTGCACAACACACATTTTTTGAGCATATTTCCGGTTTCCCTGTCCCTAACAAATACTTTTTCACCTGCGTAGAATAAAAAAATTAAAATTGATACATATTAGCTGCGTTCGTTTATCCCAAAATTTGCAAAAATTTTTACTGGACTTTACTGAAATGCGTTCGCGTACACATAAATTTGCAAGAGAGAGCATCTAATGAGAGAGTAAAGCAGTGATGTCAATTGTGGTTGTATTGCTTTACATTAGTATTAGTGAATAAAGAGACAAGTATTCTTAATAAAGATTAAAAAATACGTAAGCATCCGCCGCATGTGCACCCGTCGCTTGATAATCGACGACTAATTGTGTACTCTCGTGGACTAAATGAAAGAGCGTAAAGCTGGAGGTCCACACCACGCGTTACTCGTTTTTTCGCTGCATACGCAGCTGTCAAAAAAGTAGAATCTGTGTAGTTATACGTAGTAAGTTACATGCACAAAAGCGTAGATGCCTTGAGGCGAAAAGTAGGTTTACTTTCTACTTTTGTAAGCGTCACAAGCAGCGTTCGAACAAATCAGCTGATTTTGACAAATAAAATTTTATTTTTACTTGTTCTGCTGCTGCATAAAAAGCGTTGCATGTAACTTGAATCGTAGAACTCAAGTAAGGTTAGAAAAGCATGCACTGCGTGGAAGCGAAAACGCATGGTATGGACCTTTAGCTAAAGAATGCGTGTGAAGAATGTGTGTGAATTAATTTACACAATTGTGTATGGCGCTGACATCCCTGGAGTAAAGTGACAGTTGTCAGCAAAGAGCCTGCAAATTTTTACTGAACAAATTTTTGCCTGTAAAATCCAGTAGAAAACAAAAACATATGATTCAATATAGTAAACAAGCAAAAAATATAGAATTTGTAAAAAAAAAAAAACATTTAAAAGAACAAAAGCTGTATTAAAAGTGCAGCATAAACAAAAAACTACTTTTCTAATAGGTATTTTTGAAAATTAAATTAAATTTAATATAAATAACATTGCATTAATATTTTGGAGATGTAAACCTTATAAATATATGAATACTTCTTACTGCATATTATTCAGGGTACCGAATTTAAAAATCAAATATTCATGTTTTTTCGTATGTTTTTTAACTAGAAACAAAATTAAAATGCATGTACAAACTAAACAATTCTGGAAGCTTCCACAAAAGTTCATTTAAAAAATACATATGCTACGAATTTATAATTATTAAAATGCAATGCATCAAGTACCAAAAACAATAAAGTATACTGGGTAGTCTACATAACACATATTTTACAACACTAATGGTGTTTTCTTTTCTAAAAAATAATAATGCATTATAATTGTGTAACATATTTATCAGGTTACACCTTACAAAGTCTTACATTTTTCTAAATTACAATGGATCAAAATAATATCAACTTTTTACACTTAACACTAATGTGTATTTAGCGTGTTAAATATTGAATGCAAAGTTTATACTTTTAAGCGATATTCACCACGGTTTTAGCAGTTTTCAAAATTTAATTTTCTTTTAATTCCAATAAGCGTTAACAGCAGATTTTCAATAATTAAAGTCAGCTGTTGTTAATAATTTTGCGCTAAAAAAAATAATTATTAAAAAAAAAGTAAAACAAAAGAAAAACAAAATGTTTTTTATCCATCACAATATAACAAAAATTGTACGCAAACACAAGAAAAAAGTATAAGGTGCGTTTGAGTACTTTTACAGTAAAATGCAGTAAATGAGAAAATTGAAAAATTTTCTCTCACAAAAAGCTGTTGTCCAGAAAAGTAAGCGAACGCAAATTTTGTAAAAATTCGTACGTGAGCCAAGATAGCGTCGACGAAATAGCGTCGATTTTTGGGAATTTAAAAACCGGGAAACCCAAATACCCAAATAATGGGATTTGCAGAATAAGAACAAAAAGTTAGCGTCGAATTTAGGAATTTATTAAGGGGAAGTATAAATATTTAATATTTTAACAAAAATACAAGAAATAGTTAACACAAATTAAAAATACACTATTTGGAACAACATGAGCTATGCGTGCAAAAAATCGCCCGTGCTGTTCCCGAGATATCTTGGTTCATCCAAAATGGTCAGTAAAAAGCGTTGCTGATTTATTCCATGGAACACAGGCTTTTGCACGGTATAAACAGGAACGGCATGGGCAATTTTTTGCACGCATGGCTCTTTTTGTCCGGAAAACTATTAACTTTCAGATTATATACAGTTTATACCGTGCAAAAGCCTGTGTTCCATGGAATAAATCAGCAAAGCATTTTACTGACCATTTTGGATGAACCCAGATTTCTCAGGAACGGCATGGGCAATTTTTTGCACGCATGGCTCTTTTTGTCCGGAAAACTATTAACTTTCAGATTATATACAGTTTATACCGTGCAAAAGCCTGTGTTCCATGGAATAAATCAGCAAAGCATTTTACTGACCATTTTGGATGAACCCAGATTTCTCAGGAACGGCATGGGCAATTTTTTGCACGCATGGCTCTTTTTGTCCGGAAAACTATTAACTTTCAGATTATATACAGTTTATACCGTGCAAAAGCCTGTGTTCCATGGAATAAATCAGCAAAGCATTTTACTGACCATTTTGGATGAACCCAGATTTCTCAGGAACGGCATGGGCAATTTTTTGCACGCATGGCTCTTTTTGTCCGGAAAACTATTAACTTTCAGATTATATACAGTTTATACCGTGCAAAAGCCTGTGTTCCATGGAATAAATCAGCAAAGCATTTTACTGACCATTTTGGATGAACCCAGATTTCTCAGGAACGGCATGGGCAATTTTTTGCACGCATGGCTCTTTTTGTCCGGAAAACTATTAACTTTCAGATTATATACAGTTTATACCGTGCAAAAGCCTGTGTTCCATGGAATAAATCAGCAAAGCATTTTACTGACCATTTTGGATGAACCCAGATTTCTCAGGAACGGCATGGGCAATTTTTTGCACGCATGGCTCTTTTTGTCCGGAAAACTATTAACTTTCAGATTATATACAGTTTATACCGTGCAAAAGCCTGTGTTCCATGGAATAAATCAGCAAAGCATTTTACTGACCATTTTGGATGAACCCAGATTTCTCAGGAACGGCATGGGCAATTTTTTGCACGCATGGCTCTTTTTGTCCGGAAAACTATTAACTTTCAGATTATATACAGTTTATACCGTGCAAAAGCCTGTGTTCCATGGAATAAATCAGCAAAGCATTTTACTGACCATTTTGGATGAACCCAGATATCTCGGGAACAGCACGGGCGATTTTTTGCACGCATAGCTCATGTTGTTCCAAATAGTGTATTTTTAATTTGTGTTAACTATTTCTTGTATTTTTGTTAAAATATTAAATATTTATACTTCCCCTTAATAAATTCCTAAATTCGACGCTAACTTTTTGTTCTTATTCTGCAAATCCCATTATTTGGGTATTTGGGTTTCCCGGTTTTTAAATTCCCAAAAATCGACGCTATTTCGTCGACGCTATCTTGGCTCACGTAAAATTCGTAAAATAAAGGCAACAGCTGATGACAAATAATTGAAGTGTTGAAACATTTTTACACTTTTAATATCTGACTCGTTTTTTTATTGGTACTCGATTAAATACTTTTTATGACACAAACATTTTTGGAAAATACAATGAAATTATTTTATGTAATCTCTCATATTTGTTTGTTTTTTATTTTATTTGATGTTAGTAATTTGTGGCGGGTTAATTTATTCAAAAGAACATGAACAATTTTTTGCTATTGATAACTTAAGTACCCAAGTACTTACTTACCACTTTTACAACTCTAAAAAATTAACATAACAAAAAAAGTTTCAAATGTTGGTATTTAGCCAAATAAATGTTTAACAAACAAGTTTAATTAATTAATATGTATTCAATTTTTGTTTTTGTTTAACTTTTATTTCAACTTTTCTTTAATTAACAATTTTTTCACAATTTGTAAGCATTTTGTTTGTTTTTGTTTTACTAAATTTTACTGCAAAAATTTCTGCTGTAAAAATTTGTAAATACTCAGACAAGAACTGTCACTTTTCGCTCTCAATTTGTGTTCTCATTTACTGCATTTTGTGTACTCGAACGCAATTTCGTAAAATGCAGTAAAGTTCAGTAAAAAGTAGTAAAAACTTTTGTGTTCTCGAACGCAGCTAATATCTCACACTCAATTATAACTGGGGTAAGAAATGGAACAAATTTGCCACTTTTTTATGCAACATGTTTAGGAAGGAAAACGACAACTTCTCACATTTTTGCATATATTTTTAGAATAGAACAAAAACCCGCGCGAATGGTAGCATACATGGAACATTTTTGTGCGAAAACAGGGCTGCCAGGTACTTTTTTTCCTTGTCCCCAAAAAATTAAAAAAATATCCCCAAAAATCCCCAAATTCCCAAATCCTCAAAAAACAAAACCTCAAAAAGTTAATATTTTTTGTTTGTTTGTTTTCTGAACAAATTTTTAATTTTTTTTAAAAAATAGTTAGAAAAATGTTAATAAGAAATCCCCAAAAATCCCCAAATAAAAATTTTTAGTCAAAAAAATCATTTTATTTTGTTTGTAGCGACTGGTTTCGGCATGTTTTTTTAATTCCTTTTTATGCGATTCCAGTAAGGAATAACAAGCACAACAATATGCTGTTATTGGAGACGAATGAGCCAATTTATAACAATTTGGACTTGTTCAATCGGTTTAAGCCATCCTTATAATCAACAATAAAAATACATATATCCGTCATTTATTAAGAAATTCGATGCATCATAACTGCTAACCAATAGCCTAGCAATTTTTCTCAATCTTTATTATATTGTTTTTCATATTTACTTATTTTTGGGGAATACATACATATTTGCTTCAAAATTGTCTTTAAAAAATCAAAAATTTTATGTGTTGTCAACGGTTTTAGATTCTATTTTTAAATTCTTTTTTTTTAAATACTCACACAAGAAAAATAACAAGTTTATAAAGTATCTTTTACACACTTAACAAAATATTAATCTTAATTAGGACCCTTCACATTTGCTATTCACATTGCTATTTGCTATTTTTTTTTTCATATTTTATATACGAAACAAAGAAAAAAAAGTGTAAAATCCCCAAAAAATCCCCGAAATTTTTTTTTAAATCCCCAAAAAAATCCCCAATCCCCAAATGACTTTCTTTGTCCTTTTTGCTCACATGATATCCCCAACTTTGGGGATAAATCCCCAAGTCTGACAGCCCTGTGCGAAAAGAAAACACCATAAGCTTTTAAGCGGTCATATCTTTGAATTAACCTGCAAGTTTTTGCAATTTTTCCGTTCATTTACTTTTTTGTGCAAGAGCCAGTTTTGAGAGTTATATTTTCATATTGCCCAAAATTTACTCACCTACTGGATTTTACTGGAAAAGTAAACAAACGCTGACTATTCGGCCCATTGAAAAGAAGGGCATGCTCAATAAAATGTATATGATAAAATATATTTAATATAAATTGTGAATTTAAAGTTAAATTTAATACATAAATACGAAAAATACTAGTTTTCACGCGACACCCTGAAGCTCGATCATTATTCAATATTGGTAATAGAAATAAAAGTAAATCCTTGGTCGCTGACTAAAATAAATTATTTTCGATTTTCTTCTTTTTTTTTTTAACAAATTATGTGCTTAATAGTTTCACGGTTTTATAAATTATGATTTTTATTAATCATTTTTTTAAACATGATTTGGATTTTACCAAGCAAAAACTTTTTAGTTTAATTAAAAACTACTTTTGTTCACATACAAATAAATTTTTTTAAATTTTGTTTGGTTGTCTTTTATGATTTTATGTTCGACATTAATTAGCTTCCATTATGTTTAAACTTATTATTAACATTTGCAAAGCTATTCAATTTTTTGTTAAAATATTTTAAAATATTAATTAATAATGAGCAAAAAAAAAAGTTAAATACCATCAAATCAACAATAATGACTTGGTTTGTCGTCAAAACTGACTTGATTCATTCAGTTGGAATGCGGTTGATAAACAAAAATGCGGCATCATTTAACAACCTGCTTCACCAAATTTAATAATATACTAATGCACTAATTGTATCCAAAGTTCTCATTTAAGGGGCATTGACTAAATAAAATAGTAGTTATAAGTATAAAAAGTAAGAAACCATTGACAAATTAGATTATTCCATTAGAACGTTTCATTAAAGTAACGATTCAAATATATAACAATGCGCATATTTATCGTGCTGTGTTTGGTGGCTGTAGCTTGTACCGATAAACTGGGCTACAATTATAGACCCGTTAAGCACTCGAGTTTAGGATTATCATTTGCGCCTGGATCAGCTGTAGGTGGTGGATCTCACGGTTCTGTCTCTTATGAAGCTCCTATTGGAACTGCAGAGTATCAAAAAGAATTTTATACATTTAGTGCACCCGAAGGTGCTTTTGACGACTCAGAGGCAGCCCAAAAAATTGCTGGTGTTTTAAGAAAGAATCTTCGTGTTGTGTTTATCAAGAACCCAGAAAACAAGGGCTATGAAAACGCTTTACTTGCCTTGGCTAAACAAGCTGCTCAACAAAAGACTGCAATCTATGTACTTAACAAACAACACGACATTTCTGGCTTGGCCGATAAGTTCAATGCCTTGAGCAATAACAAGAACAACAAACCTGAAGTACATTTCGTTAAATATCGCACTCCTGAAGATGCTGCCAACGCACAAAGAGCCATTCAAAGTCAATATGACTCTCTGGGTGGCCCTTCAAGAAATCACGATGGTGGTATTGCTCCCGTTCTTAACTTTGCCTCACAAGCCCCCATCCGCCACAGTTCAGCTCAATCGCCCAACAGCGCATATTTGCCATCATCGGTGTTCCGTCGTTTTCGTTACTAAGAAATGATTGAACTTACGACTGACGAAAAGAAATATTGTTATTGTTATACATATTTATTTTGTAATATTTAAAAATCTTAATAAAGAAAAGCTTTTGTTAAAAATCAGATTAGACCTTCAATATTTTAAAATATTTTGTAACCGTTATAGACACCCACACCAACATATTTGAAAACGTTATAAGACATTTGTGCTGATGTGTGTGGCACATAAATAAATTGTTTTAGTTTGCACATTGACTAGGAATCTTTTCTTGAATCTATTAACAGATGTCCTTCCAAGCGGATAGCTGTCCGACCTTTCTTTACAGTGACAAAACGTATTAAAATCGTTGAGAATCATTTGATATTTACACATAACCCCGAACTTCTTTTTGGAATATAGTATTTGTGACCATAAACATCTTATTGTGTTGATATTTAAACATAATTAATTTAAAAATATATTACTGCAATCTTAAAGTGTAAATCGTTATTTTCTGATGATGTTCCCTTTAAAATTAAAAAAAAAAACTACATGTTCAACACTCATTTTAATTAAAGGGGCATGAGTGCAGCACTAGATCAAGGCACTAGTACAAGGTGGTAGCAAGTTTTAGTACTACAAATTTTATAAGTAGAACTGGATTTTTTTAATACATTAGCAACCAAAGCAGATATATTTACTAGATTCTTTTGATTCCACAGCTGATTATTTCTTTTATTTATAGCTGTCAACTTTGTTTCTCAATACACAAGTTATATTGTGTATGAGCAAGGCGAGTAGATGTAAAGTGAATTCGCCTTGTGTTTAATAATTTGACATCTACAAGGAACTGCGACTACCTGCTAAAAAATTTTGCCTTAATAAGCAACACTGGAACATTTTGATTCCCTTTTGTCAGTTGCCATTTGTTAAACGAAAACTGATTTTTTATTTCATTTGTCAACTTTTTAATGAATTAAAATTTTAACGGAACGTGCGATTTTTTAGAGGTATTTATTTATTATTTTCTAAAATATAATTTCCAATAAATTTGCATATATGTATATCAAAACTATTAACATTTGCATAGAAAACTGAACAGAAAAAGACAAGCGGATGCAAATCCATCGGCAGCGACACACGAAAAGGGAAAAAATAACCGAAAAAGGTATTTAAAATTTTAACAAGATTGGTTGAAGTTACCAAATTTCCCGAGTTGGTTAAGAACTACGCCGAACGATGAAATGAGTGGTTATTGTAGTTTTTGTAAGCAAATTTTTTCAGAAAAGGGATTTTAGTGATAAAGAAGCATGCAAATTCCAAAAAACACATACAGCTCCTAAATGCAATGAATGATAGTAATAGGTTGACAAAGTTTTTTACAAAACCCAAGACAACTCATGAAAACAAAGCTATTGTTTGTGAAATAGCATTAAGCTTCGTTCACAATCAGAGAAACAATTTCGTTTTTTCTTCTGTCTTTTTTCTTCCTAAAGTATTTCATATATTTTCCTTTCATTTTTAGAACAAAAATGTAACTAAAATTTTTTCAAAAATGTAACTAAAGTTGAGTCAACTAGAACTTCAGCAACAATTTGTATGAAATTGTTTCTGACGTTTAAAATAATTTTATTTAGTTTTGAATGAAAGTTTCAACAAAATGTTGTAAACAATAATAATAAATGCATAATATTGTTGTGGCTAAAATTTGCAAACTGTTTCTTAATGCAAAATGTGTGTGGTTGCAAAAGAAATTGTTGCTCTATTATGAACACTAAGTGAAAATGTTTTTTTGATTGTGTGATCCATAATCACAGCTATATGTCTCAAGATTATGGTATTAAACTTTAAAAAAAAATTATTTAGTGAAAAAAGTCAACGTGTCGCGTTTTGGCAATTTTAAAAGGTGATAAGCCTAGACCAGTCACACATCTATTCTCAATGAACGTGATTAGTGTTACAGTAGTTTTGACTTAACTGCCTTTTATTTACGTGCAATTTTGACTTAACTGCACAAAATTAATAATTTTTGGCATTATTCTTTATAATCCCATACAAATTCCTTTTTTAAGTGCACTTTCTTTACCTGCACATGTGAGATAAATGCACAAAATTTTTAGTTTTTTAAAATTATTTTCATACATAAAATTTAAGTTAGCTGCACTTTGACTTAACTGCCCAAAACACATATTTTCTAGAATTATTCTTCAAAATCCTTGTTTACGTGCCTTTTGTATACCTGGGCATTTTTCATATTTTAGGGCAGCTTTAAAATATTTTCATATAAAACATCAAAGTTAGCTGCACACATGAAAAAATATGGTGGCCACTTTTTCACATAAATATCCAATTTAAACTGTTTAAAAAAAAATAAAAAATCGCAAACAAGTCAAGTTGGCATCATTATAATTAATTTATTTTGTTTGCCTATACCTACAGTTATGCATATGGGTTGTGGTTACAGCAACTTTGCCACGATAATATGAAAAGAATAGCAAATCTTAGGTCTGGAACAGAATAAAGTAGTTGTAGTAGTATTTGAAGCTGACGAATCGAACGGCAACGACTACTACAACTACGTATTCTGTTGACTCTACTTTGAAACTGCCGTTTTTAACTTTTGACAGCTTGCAGCGCAGTTCTTAACGTTGTACTACAGCGACTATTCGGTTCCCGACTTAATTCTTACCAATTTGGCTATCTCGTTCTTTTTAAAAATACATAACAAATGACTACAGGTTGTTTAAACGTCATTGTTATTATCAATTTATTAATAAAAACGTTTTTAGTCCTCTTTCAAACTCTTTACTTTAGCTGCACTTTTAAGCAGGTAACCACAATTGCGTACCTGCACATTGAGGCAGCTAAATATATTTAAGATAGCTGCATTTTTGATTTACCTGCACAAAAAATCGTGCAAAGGAGATTGTGCAGCTAAGTCAAAATTACTGTATTTACTACAATGTAGTATTATTTCAATACAATGTAGTATTATCTCAATAAAACAAGTTCTAGAACTAAATTAAAGCCATATTTTAGAAAGTCCCAAAAAAGTCCCACCGGTGAAGACTGTACTGTAATCATTACTTTTTCTACCTTTTTGTTCTTCATATACTAGCCAATCATTTGGTTCTCCTTTCACTAGTCATGAGTTCTTTCTTTTTGTACTTGTTCTATTTTCACTAATCCCAGGACCAGTCTGTTGGAACAATTGACACAAATTTCTTGCAGGGATGTTAATAAAAAATATTTATACAAATTGGCGATGTTAGCTTTTTTAATGGCTAGTATGTCATAGTAAGAATTTGTTTGAAATGGTAGGTGAAAAAGTGAGCATAAGGCCTATATAATCCGCGGCTGTAAAATCAGTTAAAGACGGAAATATGTCATATACTCATGTAGCAATATTTTTCGAAAGTGAGTTTTTTGATGATTTTAAAACATTTTACACAAATTAACTCAATAACATTTAGGCCCGTTTTCACGACTTAACGATGATAGCTAAGGCCCGTTTTCACGACTTAACGAAAGCTTAATGTTGGAAGTTATCAAACAGATAATGCGTTTTTAATTATCACAAGTCCCTTTAATCTAAAAGTGAAGGATAAGGTAAAGAGAGGAACGTTCTTCCTTTAACTTTTGTCGTAAGGTTTAGATTTGAGATTGCCATATTATATTCACATATTTTTTATATATGGCAACTCCAATTATAAGTATATTTTGTAATAGCCTTTTCACACTTGTCAACATTTAACATTTAACATCAATTGGCGAAAGATGTTGGAATTTTCCCATAAGAAATACATAGGGCTAAAAATCAAAATTTTTCAACATCTTTACAGAATGTTACTATCTCATTTTGGTCCCTTTTTACCTTTTTCGATTCTTTTAGTGTCATCACTAGAAAAGTGGCAATAAATTCTATTACTATTGTGGCATCACTGACAAAATGGAAGTTGCTTTGAAAGCAGCGTTACCATTCCTCAAGTTTTTCCTTTTTTGCAAACCTTATTTTGCTTAATTTTGCTAAAATTATTAAACAAAATGAATGAGAAATACATTTTGATGTTATTTTTTAAAGTGTTGGCACTTTTGTAGAAAAAAAGAATTTAAAAAAAATAAAAGTTTTTTTTTTAGAAATGGTGACATTTTTCTTATTAATGGTAGATGTTAGATGTTTCAAGTGTGAACGCGTATTTCACATTTTCATGATCTTCCATGCGTTCCTCCGAAATGTATGCAAGTGTACAAATGGTATAAATGTAAAAAAAAATAGGTAGTTGCCAGTTCGTATTTTAATTTTGGCAAAAATAATCGGTATTTTCTTTAGTTTTGCCACATTTTCAAAAATGTTAAGTTTATTTTATACAGAAGTTGTGAAAATGAAAAATAGTTGGAGGTAACTTTATTCCTCACTAATGCTAAAAGAACGGTTAGCTATTTCGAACTTTACAGGGAAGTCGTGAAAACGGGCCTTAAAGTATCAAAAATTATGTGTCCGCAAGCAATTTTTCATTTAGATATTGATACATATAGTTTCTATTACACTTTTACATTCTCCTGTAAAGTTGCAATTATGTGAGTTAGCGTCTTTCTGCATGGGACCAACTATATATACATGTTAATAATCTTTTCAAGGCATTATTAGGCAAAAAAAAAAAAAAATAGTTTTGTCATGACTGCCCATGGGTCCTAAATTATTCCATTAATACTATATTGCGCTTGTTCGAAAATTGGCATGCATATAGTAAAACACCTAGGACAAATTGTAAGAGGAAAAAAGGGGTGTGGCAAAATTCAATTTTTTAACATTTTAGCTTTATTAAAGCCGCCGAATGACATAGGAAAATGAAAATTGCATAGCATATAGTGACTAAACAGGGTAAATTTACGGAAAAAAGGGCTAATAAAAATGGGCTTAAAGCTTTTTTGTTTAAAAAAAAAAAACACATTAAAATTCAATAACAAAACAGAAATAATTTATTTAAAGTTGTTAACGATGAAATTGTAAGTTAATATCAATTTCTTAAATAAGAATAAACGGAAATAATTTTTTTTTTTATAACGTTTTTTTAAACAAAAACATATAATTATCTGTAAATAAACAAACAGTAGAAATATAACTTAAACATCTGCCAAATGAAAATAGCGTACAATGTTCACACAATTGCAAGACATTTTTAGTCAATTTTAATGACAACATTGTAAGATCTGACCACCGTCTGTACGAAGCTTTAGTTATTATACACAGTCCCAAAACGGGCTCTCAGGTATTTTCTATATGATATTATAATTTTTTGGATAATATATATTAATTCCTAATGATACGATTTATGTATTTCTATATAACTGAAAAGAAAAATTTGAAAAAACCTTACTTATATATTTTAGAGATATAAAAACTTAAGTCAAAAAATAAAACATAAAATAATGGCAATTATTTATTGAGCCACCAATATTTTTTAGTATTTATATTTGTGAATAATTAGTATTGTGGTTATTTTGTTGAACTATTTATGGTTTTTTAATCCAAATTTTTAATATTTTTAATTAGGCTTAAGTTCATTAAATTTAATTTTCATTAAATTATTTTTATGAAGAAAGGAATTTTACAACATGAAAATTAATTAAAATTGTTATTGATAATCTTTCATTCTTGACCGTGGCCGGGGCTCGAACCGCGGCCGGCAGGTTACCATGGCTGTTTCTTTATTTCTTTATTAAAAAGAAAGGACTCATGACCAGTGAAAGAAGAACCAATTTCTTAACTGGTTTATGAAGAACAAAAAGGTAGAAAAAGTAATGTATTACAGTACAGTCTTTACCGGTGCTTTGACACATTTTTTGGTACTTTCTTAAATTTGGTTCTTGAATTTAATTCTAGGACTTGTTTTATTGAAATAATTCTACATTTTAGTAACTGCCACTAAGCACGTTCATTGAGAATAAATCTATGACTGGTCAAATGGTGTCAATTGACCCCCTCCAATGGCAACCTCATGTAAAAGTGATAGGTCTTATTCATATAAAGTGTTAGAAATAGAATCGGTCTCTACCCCCAAAGACCTATCGCGGGACTACTTTGGTGTCAGTTCGTTTCCCTCTAGGGTAATGCTACAGAATTGTGCTTCATTATGTAGTTAACTATTTGAAATATATTTTATATAATAACTACGTGAGGTTCTAATTATAAAGAGACGTACAACCTGTCATAAACGTAAATTAATGTTTTGATAGATATGTAAAAAATTAGATCATCGATATATTCGATGCCGTTATTGTTTATCTCGTAGGAATCACTCGTGCCTATTAGTTTTTAATAATTTGAAGGTAAATCATAATCCCGACAACACTTACCTAACCTTTTGAGTCCAGATCTACTATAAAAAACAAGTAAGAAAGTATAGACGGTCAACCCCTACAACACATAAGAACCTACATATGTACCAAATTTTATTAAATTATCTGCAAATTTGCGACCCGTACTTTGCACATGGACAGCCAGCCAGCCGGACAAACATCGTTAATTCGACTCAGGAAGTGATTCTGAGTCTAACGGTATATGTTAAGGTGGGCTAAGGACCAATATTTTAAGGAGTTACAAACATCAGCACAAACGCATAGTACCCTCTCCACTATTGTGGTGTTGGTATAAATATTTCATAGTTATGGTAAAAATATTTACCTAATTGATAAAATCGAATTAACGGTTGCTAAATGTTACCTATTTCTCAAATTACTTTTAACGATTCACATAATTTTGTCACGGCATATGAGTTATCGTAAAAGTTGTCCTTGCCAAGTTATATGGCAATTCCAACATTTATAAGCAAATAATGGCATTAAAAACTATTTTCGTGAGTCTTTTTGGATAAGAGTTAATTAAAGTCATATGTAGACCGATTCCAATAAACTTTTGTAAGACGATTTAATTGCAATAAAATTTTTTTGGGCCAAGTATCAATTATAATACCAATATAATAAGATGGTTTTCGGAAACAAAGACTATATTGTAAAAATAAGCTTGAAGAGAGATATGCGGACTGATTCTCAGCATTTTTTATAAGTTTAGTCCTCATGCCAATTGTAACGTATGTACCAAATTACATACAATTATCTTTAATATTGCGACCAGTATTCTGCGAACAAGATTTACATGAACAGAGATGCAGCCAGCCGCACGGAAGCACCTCATTAGATCAATTAAAAAAAAAAAATTCATCGGCATACTAAATGGTTTGTCTGGGAACAATATATTAAACTGTTACACACATTAGTACAAACGTATCTCCACCTATAGTTGCGTGGGTATTTACATATAATTTAAAGTTAATTAATACCAAAAACTTGTAAAAATAAAATTATGACTTTTTATTTGAATTTTTTTTCGCTTTAATAATAAGTTACTAAATTAATTTATACTTAACTTAATATTTAATCACTATCACAAGTTCGTTTAACTTCACTTTTAAATACGGAAGCGACGGAATACGGAAGAAGGCAGATACGCACTATTGGGAACTTGAACTGAATCATGGGATAGAAGGGGAGCTTGTGAAGCAAAGTTAAGGACAGGGGCAACACCACCATTGTGGTTTTGAGAAGAACCACCCAATGAGTCGTATTGGCTTTGAATGGCTCTTTGTGCGTTGGCAGCATCTTCAGGGGTGCGGTATTTAACAAAGTGTACTTCGGGTCTGCTGTTGCGGTTGTTGCCTATGGCGTTAAATTTTTCCGCCAAACCAGAGATGTCGTGCTGTTTGTTAAGCACATAAATAGCGGTTTTTCGTTCAGCCGCTTGTTTGGCCAAAGCAAGTACAGCATTTTCGTAGGCTTTATTTTCTGGGTTCTTAATGAAAATGACACGAATGTTCTTTTTCAAAGAACTGGCAATCTTTTGGGCAGCTTCGTGATCATCAAAAGCGTCTTCAGGTGCAGAAAATGTAAAGAATTCAGTTTCGTAACCACCAGAGCTAGTAGGCACGTCATAGGATGCAGGTCTAGATAACCCACCACCTACATTAGAAGGAAATCCAGAACTGGAAGATGCACCATATGTAGAGGAAACTCCACTTCCTACTGAACCAGGAGCAAAGGATAAACCAGAGCTTGAGTGTCCCACGGGTCTGTAATTATAACCGAATTTGTCAGCGTAAGTCACAGCGACCAAACACAATACAAATAAAACGTGCATTTTAATTATTTAACCCAAAATCTCTGTTCCCAACTTTACTTGTCGCGTTTGAACTATTCTAAAAGAATGATAACTGTTAAAATTGAGGGTGGGTTTTTATTCACCAACTCAAGACAAAACATTCGTAAAGATACTCCTTTTGTGGTTTTTTAAGCTAAAAATTTAACCAGAACTTGCACATAATGATTGTCGTCATTACTAGTGCCGGTACCGGTTTTTGGCGGAACTATATTTTATACACAAGTTAATATAAAGAACAAAAACTAGAATCATTCAAAGAGTGCAATAAAACAATAATGAACTTGATTAAAATTCTGTAGTTTATTCTATATGGCTATTTTTTTAGTCGTTATCCCTAACAAAAATTAAAGAATGTTAAGAATTCCAAGCTTTATTGTCTTTGTTTAGAATAGCAAATTTAATGATTTCATTTAAAAAAAACAAGTATGATCGGGCAAGCCCGACCGTAAAATACCTTACTATATAATTTACAAGATAACTTGTATAACAGCCAGTGCATTGTTTAAATGGGCAATACTTGTGCAAAGTTTAAAATGACAATGCACTTGATTTGCAGTATTGAAAATAATAATGGCTTAATTTGAAGACTGATTTGATGTTGCCTATACACGTTTGGGCAGGCAGTCTATATTATGAACCAATTTTGTAATGGTAGATCCAGAATCGACTATAAGTTCCCTATGGGTCATAGGTTCCAAACAGAGACCAGTCAGTGGTTAAGGGTATCATATGGTCGGGTTCAGCTGACCACACTTCTTACTTGATTTTAAATTATTTAATAATTTTTTTATTTATTCACTATTTAAATGTGCATTCCCGTTTGGTCATAAATTTGTATTTTTAAACATAAATAGATACAAAAAGTATTTATGTATTCGTGTACGTGGTTGAGAATTGAACAACTTAAATTTTAAACATTTTATTAAAGTTCTTGTTTTAAGTCGCTATACTTGTCGAATTAGTAGTGGCTTACGATTAGGTCTGAGCTAACGCAAAATAGTTGACTTACATTTTGTTAGACTACTGCAAATTGTATTTTTTATTTCTAATGGAATAACAAATGATCCATGGAAGCGCTTGCACAAAAACAGAAAAAAATTAATATTGATTTCAATTAAAAAATTTGTGGTACAGTATTTTTCGTTAACTGCATTTCTTGCCTATCAACACAAAATACAAAGCATTGTGTATGATGTCTTAATTATGTTAGAAAAAAATCGTTTACGTGCATTTTGCGTAAGTGCATATTGCGATTAACGGCATTCGATTTTTGGTCAACAATGTTTATTTTTAATACAAAATATTATTTTTAAGTGCCTCATAAAAACAAAAAAAAAATATTGTATCAATCCCTATTTTATGATGAAGATAGGCAAACAATTTTGGTTTAATGATAGGGTAACACAAATCGCTGAATTGAAAATTCAGTTGATTTGGCAGCTGTGATTGTGTGTGCACATAACATAAACACTAAAAACATATATGTTCTGCTAAAAGCTTGTTACACCCTCCACCACCACTAGTGGTGAATGAGAGTATACTAAGTTTGACATTCCGTCTGAAACTTCTTTATTATACATCTAAGACCCTATAAAGTATAAATATTCCGGCTTCTTGAGTAATTCTAATTGGATTCTGTAACGGTCCAAGCTGCCCTCGGCCCTATCTCTTGGGAGACCATCGCTACCTATTCTTCCGACCGTGCTCAGGGCAATGGGGTGGTGTTCTTGTCTCCCTAAAGACTGGTTAAAACACGCTAAAACTAAATTTAAAAGGTAGCTATAAGTAACCAATGTTAACTGTGGGAAAATAAAATAAAAATAGAAAAGATGAGTAACCCGGTCTGAAATTAGTACAAGGAAGAATATGGAAAAACTTCCTTATGGTCTAAACCCTCCCAGCCATGCTATCGTACCGCTCAATCTTTAGATAGCCCTAATACTACTCTAACTTATTGTTGATTAACCTTTCATGGAGTTTTAAAAAAAAAGAAAAATTAGTTTAACGCCAATAAAAATGTTTATTTAAACAATATTTAAACATATTTTGAAATATTTTAATCATATAAACTAATAATGAAAAAAAAAAAAATGTATAATGATTATGTTATGTTAGTGTAGTGTAAAATTTTGAATATTCCCTATTGAAATTAAATTAAGGGATGTTTTACAAATGTTATCAACATTTTATGTTAATAACATGCAAATTCTACATTAATAAAATTTCAATTCAATATTTTAAGATAATTTAAATAAAAATAATAACAATTTTTAATATTTTTAATTAGGCTTAAGTTCATTAAATTTAATTTTCATTAAATTATTTTTATGAAGAAAAGAAGTTTACAACATGAAAGTATTATTAAAATTGTTTTTGATAATCTTTCATCTTTGACCGTGGCTGGGGCTAGAACCCAGGCCGGCAGGTTACCATGACATGTTTCGATCGCAACCACTCGATCTCCTCAGATGGATTTGCCGTTTTACACTCGCAGCCATCGACGACTGCTGACGTCAATAGTCAAACATCAATCCTTAAACCAAATTGTATTTTAACCTTTGGTAGATCGAAGTTTGCTTTTTTGAATGATTATCAATTTTAATTACTTTTACATGTTTTTCCTTTCCTCTGTTTTTTCGTACTTTTGTCAAGAATTTTTCTTGAAGTCCAAAGTACATTTTTTTTGTTTGTTTTTCCATATTTGTCTTTCCTTTTCTTGTCGACCTTTTTCAGCACAACTTGAAGGACAAATGAACACATAGAGCCCGTGCCTTAGCTTTAACAATAATTAGTATTGTGGTTATTTTGTTGAACTATTTATGGTTTTTAATCCAAATTTTTAATATTTTTAATTAGGCTTAAGTTCATTAAATTTAATTTTCATTAAATTATTTTTATGAAGAAAGGAAGTTTACAACATGAAAGTATTATTAAAATTGTTTTTGATAATCTTTCATCTTTGACCGTGGCTGGGGCTCGAACCCAGGCCGGCAGGTTACCATGACATGTTTCGATCGCAACCACTCGATCTCCTCAGATGGATTTGCCGTTTTACACTCGCAGCCATCGACGACTGCTGACGTCAATAGTCAAACATCAATCCTTAAACCAAATTGTATTTTAACCTTTGGTAGATCGAAGTTTGCTTTTTTGAATGATTATCAATTTTAATTACTTTTACATGTTTTTCCTTTCCTCTGTTTTTTCGTACTTTTGTCAAGAATTTTTCTTGAAGTCCAAAGTACATTTTTTTTTGTTTGTTTTTCCATATTTGTCTTTCCTTTTCTTGTCGACCTTTTTCAGCACAACTTGAAGAACAAATGAACACATATAGCCCGTGCCTTAGCTTTAACAATAATTAGTATTGTGGTTATTTTGTTGAACTATTTATGGTTTTTAATCCAAATTTTTAATATTTTTAATTAGGCTTAAGTTCATTAAATTTAATTTTCATTAAATTATTTTTATGAAGAAAGGAAGTTTACAACATGAAAGTATTATTAAAATTGTTTTTGATAATCTTTCATATTTGACCGTGGCTGGGGCTCGAACCCAGGCCGGCAGGTTACCATGACATGTTTCGATCGCAACCACTCGATCTCCTCAGATGGATTTGCCGTTTTACACTCGCAGCCATCGACGACTGCTGACGTCAATAGTCAAACATCAATCCTTAAACCAAATTGTATTTTAACCTTTGGTAGATCGAAGTTTGCTTTTTAGAATGATTATCAATTTTAATTACTTTTACATGTTTTTCCTTTCCTCTGTTTTTTCGTACTTTTGTCAAGAATTTTTCTTGAAGTCCAAAGTACATTTTTTTTTGTTTGTTTTTCCATATTTGTCTTTCCTTTTCTTGTCGACCTTTTTCAGCACAACTTGAAGAACAAATGAACACATATAGCCCGTGCCTTAGCTTTAACAATAATTAGTATTGTGGTTATTTTGTTGAACTATTTATGGTTTTTAATCCAAATTTTTAATATTTTTAATTAGGCTTAAGTTCATTAAATTTAATTTTCATTAAATTATTTTTATGAAGAAAGGAAGTTTACAACATGAAAGTATTATTAAAATTGTTTTTGATAATCTTTCATCTTTGACCGTGGCTGGGGCTCGAACCCAGGCCGGCAGGTTACCATGACATGTTTCGATCGCAACCACTCGATCTCCTCAGATGGATTTGCCGTTTTACACTCGCAGCCATCGACGACTGCTGACGTCAATAGTCAAACATCAATCCTTAAACCAAATTGTATTTTAACCTTTGGTAGATCGAAGTTTGCTTTTTTAATAATACTTTCATGTTGTAAACTTCCTTTCTTCATAAAAATAATTTAATGAAAATTAAATTTAATGAACTTAAGCCTAATTAAAAATATTAAAAATTTGGATTCAAAACCATAAATAGTTCTGTCACGATTCAATGCGTTCGTGGCCGTTGCCACACGCACGGTTCGCGTGCACTGTCCATTTGTCACACTGGTAACTAACCAATTTTCAGCCGGGCTATGACTCGTCGGGCATGGGCGGGTGTTCGTTGCAAATGAACGTGCATAAAACATTATTTTATGTACCAGTGTATTGCCTAAATAAAAAATAGAAAAACGGGGCGCAAACAAAATAAAACCGAAACGCACAGAAACCAAACACGGGATACAATACCTTTTTGTTTCGGGGATTTAGATGTAATTAAATCCCTGGCTGGCCCTCCCTCAGCATCCATCCTGATGCTCGACCATGGTAGCGTAATAGCCGCAATTTATAGCTACCCCTAAAGAAAATTTTCACCACCAAATACCTACCTTAACCCCTTCACACTTCCATTTTCAAAATAAAACCGTCCTTCATTGTGTGTAAATTTCAATAATCCAAACTCAAAATTTTATTTACAATAATGCGCAAAAAAAAAAAAAAAATACTTAATTGGTAATTAATCAATGCTTATAATTATTAGCATGTTATATTTCTATACATATACCCGATTATGTTTTCGTAGTAGACTTTATGGGCCTACAAATATTGCCACAAAAGTATAATACAACCTCGTTAGAGAGAAAATTTTAGCTAACACTCATTCAAACACCTATATTAGCGCTAATAACGGCGGAAACTAATTAATCTAGACCCTGTCCTAAAATTGTCCCTCCTTCAGACGTCGCATTGGTTCATTAAAAATCGGGGTAAAACTTTACAACTTAATTATCGAAGTACTTTACACTACAGGTGTATACTCTAATTAAGGTTTATTCTAAACATTTCAAAATTACTTTTGTTCAAGTTTTACAAATGGCATGATTTAAGTTCTACTTCAATAAAGTATCAAAGTTAAGGGAATTCAACCGTTAAAAAAAAGGTATTTCAAAATTTTACAGCGATAAAAAAAAATCAAAGAATCTATTTTACGTTCGATACAGGGTATGGGGTTTATGGCTAATTTTATAAAAATAAAAAAACAAAATACCAAAAAAAAATATAAATAAAGGATTCAAATATATTTAAGTTTTATCAACATTCAAGCCTAAATCAATTTAAGCTTGGTTAGGAATGGCCATTAAATCTTGCCACCGGAGATTCGCCTAAAAATTAAAATTATTGAAAAAACGACGGATCAAAGTATACTCTACTTTAATTCGACATCACATTCAGACGACTCAGGCTTAAATTCATTTAAATTTGATTCGGTGACTGATTTTAGAATGCTAATATTTAAGATTTTCGAAGTGAGTTCGGTTTTATATTATACCGATCAAAATTAACAATAGTTTTAGATTTTTTTTTTTTTTTTTTTATTTTTAACCGTTTAGTTGTGGGCTGTTCTTTTAATTCCCGATTATCAAAATTCTAACAAAATTTAACGGTGGTTCGGGATTATATTGTACCGATCAGAATCTATAATAATTTTTAAACTTTCTAATTTTTTAACGTGTAGTTGTGGTTTGTTCTTTTAATTTCAGATTATCAAAATTTTAACAAAATTTAAATGTGGTGCGGGTTTATATTACTTATATTATCATTTACAGAAAAAAAATTTCGACTGGGTTTGGTTCCCCTTTTTCTTTTTCCAGCGTAGTTTCGACACATTAAATTTAGGTTAACTTTTATTTTTATCCCCAGATGGGGGTTTGATTCAATATTATATTCCCAAGTTTGAGCACCGTTTATTTGGGGGGGGGGTATATTCTTTAATATAGTTGCAATTAAAAAAAAAATATTAACTTTACGGTTTAATCCGAGTATCCGGATTTAAATTACCCGATCAAAATGTATCAATGTTTAGTTGGGGTACAAGTCTAATTACCCCCTTAAGGATTTGCCACAAATTTGAAAATTCATTTAATTTTTGTTTTAATCAACAAAATAAAATGCACCACGTTATAATATAGTGGTTGCCCAAGACACGATTAAACAAAATACAAAAAAAAACACTTATCTGGTGTCCCACGCTGTGTTGTCCTGTTAAGGTGGTTGCATGCCGCCCAGCGGTATGCTGTTGTGTAACCTAGTTGTTATGCTGGTCCTTTAGTCGGGCTTTCTGTTGAAGGTGTTGATGCTGTGATTACCGTACTAGTTGGGTTCCGTAGCTATTCGGAGTGTGGTGGCCGTATTTATTGTTGCTGCTGTGGCCGGAGCTGTTGTTTTTGTTGTTGTTGCGCTGTTATTGTTGAGACTGACGTTATGGTTATGGCCTTGATTATAGTTGATGTTGTGCCAGTTGTTGTTTTTGTTGTCGTTGGAGCGAAGCTGTTGCAGTTGTTATGGCCGGACTTTTATCGTGGTTCGAGATTGTTTTAGTTTACGCCGGATTTCTTTGGCTGTAATTAGGTCGGTGACACGAGTTTGTAGGTGTTGTATTGCACTTGCATTAAAAACTTAATTTGCCACGCTTATTTGTGAAGTCCATAATTTCCTGGCGCGTTCATGTGGTGGTATATTTTGTTGTGAGCAAATCTCGTGTTGTTACTTTGTGTGGGGGTAGAAATGTTTCACTCCACTATAGTTGGCACTGTTTCGGAAACGGTCGTTGTACTCCTTTTTTTCTGTCCGACAGTCCCTCTAGCAATTCTGCGGATTTGCTTTGCGTCATTATTAATTTCTCCGGTTAATAACAAAATTCGCACTTTTACTTACGCTTTCCTTCTGTGTTTTTGTTGAACTTTTATCCTTTGGCCACTAAGAGATCAGGGTAATTTCCACAGTCGACTTCTTTTGTCGATGCCCAAGATTTTTGATGGTCACTTCGTTATTCCCCGACTTTACGATTGCAAAAAGAAACATACGAAAATGCCGGAAACAGGACGTTACGTGAAGTTGGCTGTAGTTGCCACTACTTCACAGGTAGGTGCCACAAAAATGCAACCTTGGTGGCAAGGTTGTAATCCTATGTAATACGGCGAATTCGATTTGACTTAACTCATGTCCTGACATAAGTAATGTGCCTTGACAATGCCATGGCATGGCACACCACACACTTTCCCGGTGCTGATCAGTTTTATCATATTCGCAATCATATTGCGAATATGATAAAAGTGAACCGTCAAGCTATGCTTTTAAATCCTTGGCGTGGAATACTCCCAATGGTTTCCCCTGTAAGGTCTCAATCTCATACAGGCTGTTGCCAACCATTCGAACAATCCTACACTTGAGAAATTTTCGACACAGTTTCGCTGATATCTGTTTAGCAAAATCCGACAACTGAAAGTTTCGGCGGAATACTTCCTGTCCCACTTTGAACTTCGCAATCCTCGCTCGTATGTTGTATCTCTTCGCGTTAGCCTCGTAGCTTTTGTGTAATCCTTCTTTCAGCTTATCGCGAACGATTTCCATAAAGTCATGTCGGTTCTCAAATCTGATGTCAGGTTCATCAACAACGTTTAATTTTCTGGCTATCTTGTATGCCGACGCATGCGTAATCATGTTAGTGCCAAACAACGCAAAGTATGGAGTCATGCCTATGGCTGAGTGTACGGCTGACCGAAGAGCGCATTCTATTTCGCAGAGATGTAGATCCCATTCGTTGTGGTTTTCACCCAAATACGACCGAATCGCTGACAAAATCGATTGATTAACGCGCTCTGACGCATTTGCTTGAGGTGCATATACTCCTGTCTTGCAATGATTAATCTCAAACGTTTCCATTAAAGCCGCAAACTCCTTGCCCACAAATTGTGGTCCATTATCCGAAACTATTGTTTCGGGGCAACCAAATTTATAAAAAACTTCTTTAACTAGAAAATCTACTACATTGCGAGCATTTGCTCTAGACATTGCCTTCAATAGCACGAACTTAGTCGCATAGTCTAATACAATAAAAATATAACAATTCCCACGTTTTGAACGAACGTACGGTCCCAAAAAATCTATAAAAATACGCTGGAAAGGTCTGGTTGCGTCCGCTTCTTTACCCATTGGTGGTTTGAGAATAGTGTTAGCTGGTTTGCATTCCTTGCATACGTCACAACGATTTACAAAGTTTCGAACTTGGATGTTCAAATGAGGCCAATAAAAGTATTCTCGAATTCTTCTAATTGTTTTTGCAATGCCCCCATGAGCCATACTGGGTGGGCTATGTGCTTTTTCAATTATGCTTTCGGTTAACGAGGCAGGCATCCATAACTTCCAGGCATGATCTTCTAACAAAACGTCGCCATTATATACATTTGTCCTTTTGTATACAAGATTGTCAATAACTTTAATATCGGGTAAACTAGATTTTTCCTCCTGCACGATACGGATTAATTCCTTATAATCATCAGAGCAAAACTCTGGTGAATTTAAATCAACTAAAAATGAGCCAAAATTATCTAACGCATCTACGGTGTATCGCGATAACGCGTCAGGTACAACATTCTGTGAACCTTTCCGGTGCTGAATTTGAAAACTAAAAGACTGTAATTGTAGGCTCCATCGCGCTAATCTGCCGCTAAGGTCTTTCTGAGACATGAGCCATTTAAGGCTGGAGTGATCCGTGATCACTACAAACTGCATCAACTCGATGTATGGACGAAATCTCTGAATGGCTGACACTACCGCTAAGCATTCACGCTCAGTTACAGAATAATTTTTCTGAGCTGAAGTTAATTTTCTTGAATAATACGCAATTGGATGTTCGCCCCCTTCAGGGTCTTCTTGAAATATAACTGCCCCGATTCCAACATCAGACGCATCACACTGGATGTAAAACGTTTTTGTAAAATCAGGATGTGTTAAGACGGGACTTGTACTAAGGCAGTGAATTAATTGGTCAAACGCTAGCTTTGCTTCCGCAGTAAATTCAAATTTTTTTGTTTTCTTAAGTGTTTCTGAAATTGGAGCTGTTATTGTCGCGTAGTCGTTTATGAAACGTCGGTACCATCCAGTGGTTCCCATAAAACTCCTTACCTGCTTTGGTGTAGTTGGATAGCTAAAATTTTGTATTGCCGAGATCTTGTCCGGATCTGGTCTGAGAATTCCTCCTCCCACGATATAGCCTAAATATTTAAGTTCCTTACAACAAAATTTGGATTTTTCCACGTTAATTGTTAAACCGGCGCTAGACAAACAAATCGCTACTTCCCTTAGAAGATCAATGTGTTCCGCGAATGTAGCCGATACAACTAACAGATCATCCAAGTAGACGAAAACACGTTCGCGAAGGCGCGCAGGGATGACTTTGTCCATTAAACGGCATAACCGCTGAGCTGCATTGCACAACCCGAACGGCATGACCGTAAAATGGTACAAAGGCCTTCCAGGTACCGTGAACGCCGTCTTTTCCCTACTGGAGACTGCTAGCGGTATCTGCCAAAACGCGTCCTTTAAATCAACACTAGAAATGAAATGGGTATCTCCCAGTCTACTCAATAAACCTTCAATATTAGGTAAAGGATATGCATCCTTTATGGTGACATCATTCAGCCGTCGCGCATCCAGACATATCCGTACCTTTTCCCCTTTTTGAACGAACGTGACCCTATTGTTCCAAGGACTTTCACTTGGCTCTATAACTCCCAGAGAAATCATGCGATCCAGTTCAGCATACATGAGCTGTTGTACCGCTGGTGAAATCGGATAATATCTTTCTTTGATGGGCATGGCTGCTCCGGTGTCTATGCTATGTGTTTCCAACGATGTTTTACCAAGACCTTTTTGCGCAAATGAAGGGAATTCTTGAATGGCTTTGTCCAAAAGATGTTGTCGTTCAGGTGTTAAAGTGTGTCTACTCGGAAAATCGGCTGAAGAGTCCTCCTGCAACTCGCCGTTATCCGTTGTTATACTATTAATCTCAAATCTGAATACATTAAATAATCTCAAAAAATCTACGCCTAAAAAAAGTTTTTGTTTTAAGGAAGGAACAAGGTAAAAATTTACGTATTCTGAACGCCCATTAAATTCTATCACGGCCCTTACACGCCCTATAATCTGGTTTGCTCTGCCATCAGCAGTAAAAATTCTTGAAATATACGGATGAATCACAAGCTTAGCTTCCTCAACGACATCAAGACATCCTTCGCCTAAGCAAGAAACTGTTGCACCGCTGTCAAGCAGACCTTGTACTTTAACGCCATTAATAGAGATGGTGGTATAAATCCTCCTATCCGAGTTTTCAATTAAGTTGGCTGAGGCTATTTCTTTACGTATCTGTTTCCGTTCCTTATAACGCTGTCTGGTCTTAATAATTCTTTTAGATGGTGTTCCAAAAATTCTTTCTCTTGCTGCTTCGTATTCCCTCAATCGTATGTGGTAGGGCTTTATAGGGTTAATGTCTACTTTGGTGTTATTGTCAAGTAAAATTGGTTGTTCTTTAATCAAAATATCAATTGGTTTAGTGGTTGTTAAATCTTCTATAGAACTAGGGACTGTTGTAAGATCGGTTTGCGTTTCTGCTACGACGGTGGTTGGTAAAATTTCTGTTACAAGATGGGGTTCGACTGATTCGTCGGTGGTGTACTCGCTGTTTGTTGAGCCTGGGTTGCTACATTTCTCGAACGACCCTCCATCCCAGTACGAGGATTGTTCGACACCCTGTTTCCCTGGCAGACTGGACATTTAGGAGTTACCGTGTTATCGTAACCACACTTGAAACAAAATAATCTTCTACGCTCCGACGGGCAATCCATAAACATATGACCCTCGGCCTTACAATTCCAGCACACAAGTTTGCGAACTGGGTTTGTCAATGCGTTGACAGACATCTCGCTTTCCAAAACTTCTCCCTCCATATCTAGTTCATTTATATGTTTTCCTTGATATCGCGGGTTACTAACTCGCTGGTTGTTTAACAAACTCTCTGCTCTTCTCCCTTCGGTTCTAAATTGACTCAATCCAAATGGTCGTACTGCAAACAAAAGTTGTGATAAAGCTGGTCTCAAATTATTTTTCAAAATCTCTACTAAGTCCTGTTCTAACATGGGGTTGGTCTGTTGGTTTCTCAAACGAATAACTGCATTGCAAAAATCATCAACGGATTCCAATGGTTGTTGCCTCCTGTCAAGAATTTTCCGTTGAATATCGAAGTCGCTTTCGTATCGGTGAAAATATTTAATTAAGGCGTTCTTAAGGGTTGGCCAGTCACTTAACGTCGTATTCATCCGCCTATAATCCCATAGCCAATCTAATGCTGGTCCACTTAACAAATGGTGAAAACTACGAATGACTTCCGCCCAAGAACAACCGTAATCCGACTGAAGTGTCTCAACTCTGAACACAAAATCCTCGACGCTCGGTGTTTTTGTCGTACCGTCAAATTGCAATCCCCATTTATCGATCCTGTTAAATGACTCTCCATAATTGTTACGTTGATTCCGCGGTGCATACATTTGTGGTGGTGGCTCACTAAAACGTGGTAGTTGGTTCTCAAAAACTGGTAAATTATTCCTGTTAACGTGTGGTGGTGGAACTTGGTATCGGTTATCTGGGCAATTATGACGCTGTGGTTGGGGCATACTTGGGTGGTAATTGTTCACGGAATTTCTTCTCGGCGGTGGTGGTTGGTGATACGTGCACGGCGGCCGCAGATTTACTGACCTCTGCTCCTCGAAGCTCTGATTTACTTGGGCTCCTCCCGCTCTACTTGCCTGTGACATCGCGCTTACTGTCGCCTGTACTATCGCCGGTATCAACTCCTCTATTCTCGCATCCACTGATCTACGAATTTCTATTTGCCTCAAACCTTCTGCGGCTCTTAGCGGCTCTCTTAACCTTTCTGGCCTCAGGTGATTAGTGTTCGCACCTCTAAATTCCCTTTGAACTCCGATGGCTGTGATGCTGCTAAACTCCGGAGAGGTTATGGTACTGTTCATCGACGCGTTATTCGTTGAGGTGTTTTGCTCGGTTTCCTCCTGTACAACAGAAATGTTTTGGCCAGCTTCTCCCATGGCTATCCCTGTAGCTTGCGTCGTAAATAATTGATAAGGCTGTGAGTGAACAATAGCTGACGTGGTTATCGTAGTTGCCATTGCCATCCCTGAAGAAGTAGTGGTGGTCGTAATTCCCGCTGCTACGTCGCCTGGTCCCATTGTGCTGTTTGTATTTAATCCACTACGGGTCCTTACCATTAAATCCGAACAAACTTCCCGAAAATGTATTCTCAAAAGGCTTAAAAAAAATGTTCCCAAAAAAAACTATATAAAATGTGGCGACCGAAACGTCCCCAAGGATTATTCTCAATGAATCGTAAAAACAAATATCTATATATACGCCGCGCTACCGCTGTATCTAGTGCGTATACAACTAACAAAATTAGTTGCACCAAACGTCAAGCACAAAAAAAAACTTTCAAATTTATAAAGTTTGTAAAAGCTGAAAATCAAAAGTTTTAAATTAATTAGCAAACTCAAACAGATTGAATTATGCCGGAAAATTCAACTATAAACTTGAAAACGCACTAAACTTATAATTCGTACTTGAATATTAGCCAAACTATCAAAGAATTGCCAATAGAAATTGTAACCTGATGGCAACTCTTAAAACTTTGCCACCCGAAATCAAACAAAAAGCAGTCCCCGAAAAATTTAATCCAAAGTGATAATTTTGTCCAGAAAAAATGTAATTAAAAAAAATTAAAGCCTAAAGAATCAAGAAAATCGTATGTGGTAATGATAGCCAATAGAAATTAAAGAATAAAATCACAGAAAGCAATTTCAAATTATTCTTATTATTTTTAATTATAATTACTTTAGAATTTTTACAAATAAAATCATAAAAAAAAATAGAGCGTTATTGCCAAACAATTCTCGCCAACTGGCAACTCTTAAAATTTCGAATAAAAACACTCAGACGGAATTTCAACGAACGATAGTCCAATCCAAATTTATAAAAATTCCAGCTGAAACGTGTGCTTTAAAAGTTAAAACCCAAAAGAAAACGTATTTTAGCAAAAACAATGAAAGTTTGTTGATTTAGAGTTTTGTCACATATGCTGAAAGATTTAAGTTTCAGATTTAATCACACCAAACTGGTATAACACTAAAATCGTAGCAAAAAAAAATCGAAAAATCGCCAAAGTAATTTTGACCCGATGGTAACTCTGTAAATTTTGACAATCGAAATCAAAATAAAAAGTAATCAAAGAAAATTTCAACCAAAATGATAGTCAATTCCGGAAAATTTAATTTTTAACAAAAAAAAATATAGCCTAAAAATCAAAACGAATGTATGGTAAAATAAAAAGCTAATAGTTAACCAGCTAAATGGAAATTAAAAAGAAAATTCAAAATAAGATTATTGGAAATTTAGAATTTTGACCCATAACATAAAAGTGCAAATAAAGTTTTTAAATTCAAGTTTATGTGATTATCTTCGCAAGAACAACTGCAAATAAAATTGAAATCGTTCTCAAATCTAGAAACCACAAAATTTGCTAAAAAAAATAAACAAATTACAAAAATTTCAGTGTTGGGTTGGTATTTGGATGGTGAAAAGACAAGTAAATATAAAAACAAAGGTATTGTTACCCATCGTTAGGTTTGCGAATGTTGGTTCTGCATGACCGTTGTCATGGATACAAGTTAACGTCGCGTCGCGGACTTGAAGTACAAACCCACGGAGCATACGCTACTTTCCGCACTGGCAAAAGTTCCCGAATCCTATCGCGTTTAGTAATCCCGGTTAAATCCCAATTACTACGACTTATAGTCATCGACAAACTTCCCTAACCGCACTCGTCGTCGCGAATAAACCGATGTACCATCAGTCCTGAACTTACGAAAAGTCGATTAAGTACCGCCAGGCGATCAAAAAATGTTTTCACTACAAAAGATTTCGAATTTTAACAAACGCACGATAATTCAAAAGGTAAAACGATTAAATTTCCATTCGTGCCCCACGTTGGGCGCCAAAAATAATATAACTGTCACGATTCAATGCGTTCGTGGCCGTTGCCACACGCACGGTTCGCGTGCACTGTCCATTTGTCACACTGGTAACTAACCAATTTTCAGCCGGGCTATGACTCGTCGGGCATGGGCGGGTGTTCGTTGCAAATGAACGTGCATAAAACATTATTTTATGTACCAGTGTATTGCCTAAATAAAAAATAGAAAAACGGGGCGCAAACAAAATAAAACCGAAACGCACAGAAACCAAACACGGGATACAATACCTTTTTGTTTCGGGGATTTAGATGTAATTAAATCCCTGGCTGGCCCTCCCTCAGCATCCATCCTGATGCTCGACCATGGTAGCGTAATAGCCGCAATTTATAGCTACCCCTAAAGAAAATTTTCACCACCAAATACCTACCTTAACCCCTTCACACTTCCATTTTCAAAATAAAACCGTCCTTCATTGTGTGTAAATTTCAATAATCCAAACTCAAAATTTTATTTACAATAATGCGCAAAAAAAAAAAAAAAATACTTAATTGGTAATTAATCAATGCTTATAATTATTAGCATGTTATATTTCTATACATATACCCGATTATGTTTTCGTAGTAGACTTTATGGGCCTACAAATATTGCCACAAAAGTATAATACAACCTCGTTAGAGAGAAAATTTTAGCTAACACTCATTCAAACACCTATATTAGCGCTAATAACGGCGGAAACTAATTAATCTAGACCCTGTCCTAAAATTGTCCCTCCTTCAGACGTCGCATTGGTTCATTAAAAATCGGGGTAAAACTTTACAACTTAATTATCGAAGTACTTTACACTACAGGTGTATACTCTAATTAAGGTTTATTCTAAACATTTCAAAATTACTTTTGTTCAAGTTTTACAAATGGCATGATTTAAGTTCTACTTCAATAAAGTATCAAAGTTAAGGGAATTCAACCGTTAAAAAAAAGGTATTTCAAAATTTTACAGCGATAAAAAAAAATCAAAGAATCTATTTTACGTTCGATACAGGGTATGGGGTTTATGGCTAATTTTATAAAAATAAAAAAACAAAATACCAAAAAAAAATATAAATAAAGGATTCAAATATATTTAAGTTTTATCAACATTCAAGCCTAAATCAATTTAAGCTTGGTTAGGAATGGCCATTAAATCTTGCCACCGGAGATTCGCCTAAAAATTAAAATTATTGAAAAAACGACGGATCAAAGTATACTCTACTTTAATTCGACATCACATTCAGACGACTCAGGCTTAAATTCATTTAAATTTGATTCGGTGACTGATTTTAGAATGCTAATATTTAAGATTTTCGAAGTGAGTTCGGTTTTATATTATACCGATCAAAATTAACAATAGTTTTAGATTTTTTTTTTTTTTTTTTTATTTTTAACCGTTTAGTTGTGGGCTGTTCTTTTAATTCCCGATTATCAAAATTCTAACAAAATTTAACGGTGGTTCGGGATTATATTGTACCGATCAGAATCTATAATAATTTTTAAACTTTCTAATTTTTTAACGTGTAGTTGTGGTTTGTTCTTTTAATTTCAGATTATCAAAATTTTAACAAAATTTAAATGTGGTGCGGGTTTATATTACTTATATTATCATTTACAGAAAAAAAATTTCGACTGGGTTTGGTTCCCCTTTTTCTTTTTCCAGCGTAGTTTCGACACATTAAATTTAGGTTAACTTTTATTTTTATCCCCAGATGGGGGTTTGATTCAATATTATATTCCCAAGTTTGAGCACCGTTTATTTGGGGGGGGGGTATATTCTTTAATATAGTTGCAATTAAAAAAAAAATATTAACTTTACGGTTTAATCCGAGTATCCGGATTTAAATTACCCGATCAAAATGTATCAATGTTTAGTTGGGGTACAAGTCTAATTACCCCCTTAAGGATTTGCCACAAATTTGAAAATTCATTTAATTTTTGTTTTAATCAACAAAATAAAATGCACCACGTTATAATATAGTGGTTGCCCAAGACACGATTAAACAAAATACAAAAAAAAACACTTATCTGGTGTCCCACGCTGTGTTGTCCTGTTAAGGTGGTTGCATGCCGCCCAGCGGTATGCTGTTGTGTAACCTAGTTGTTATGCTGGTCCTTTAGTCGGGCTTTCTGTTGAAGGTGTTGATGCTGTGATTACCGTACTAGTTGGGTTCCGTAGCTATTCGGAGTGTGGTGGCCGTATTTATTGTTGCTGCTGTGGCCGGAGCTGTTGTTTTTGTTGTTGTTGCGCTGTTATTGTTGAGACTGACGTTATGGTTATGGCCTTGATTATAGTTGATGTTGTGCCAGTTGTTGTTTTTGTTGTCGTTGGAGCGAAGCTGTTGCAGTTGTTATGGCCGGACTTTTATCGTGGTTCGAGATTGTTTTAGTTTACGCCGGATTTCTTTGGCTGTAATTAGGTCGGTGACACGAGTTTGTAGGTGTTGTATTGCACTTGCATTAAAAACTTAATTTGCCACGCTTATTTGTGAAGTCCATAATTTCCTGGCGCGTTCATGTGGTGGTATATTTTGTTGTGAGCAAATCTCGTGTTGTTACTTTGTGTGGGGGTAGAAATGTTTCACTCCACTATAGTTGGCACTGTTTCGGAAACGGTCGTTGTACTCCTTTTTTTCTGTCCGACAGTCCCTCTAGCAATTCTGCGGATTTGCTTTGCGTCATTATTAATTTCTCCGGTTAATAACAAAATTCGCACTTTTACTTACGCTTTCCTTCTGTGTTTTTGTTGAACTTTTATCCTTTGGCCACTAAGAGATCAGGGTAATTTCCACAGTCGACTTCTTTTGTCGATGCCCAAGATTTTTGATGGTCACTTCGTTATTCCCCGACTTTACGATTGCAAAAAGAAACATACGAAAATGCCGGAAACAGGACGTTACGTGAAGTTGGCTGTAGTTGCCACTACTTCACAGGTAGGTGCCACAAAAATGCAACCTTGGTGGCAAGGTTGTAATCCTATGTAATACGGCGAATTCGATTTGACTTAACTCATGTCCTGACATAAGTAATGTGCCTTGACAATGCCATGGCATGGCACAGTTCAACAAAATAACCACAATACTAATTAATAATAACAATATTTTAGAACTCACCAAATTTTATCCAACGACGACAGCAGGCCTGATGTGATGCTGAATTTATTTGTTATGATAGATTTTGAATTATTTTGAATTATCTTACTATCAATTTAGATTATATATTCAAAATTTTGTTAATTGTATATGTGAAATGTATGTTAAGTGTGGTAATAAATGTATTTAAAAAAAAAAAAAAAAAATAAGAGATTACATATTTTAATCTAATAATTTACGTTAAATTTTAACAGCCTTATTTATAAAAAATAAAACATGTTAATAAAGGGTTTACGAAACGGATTTTGTATGAAAATCCATTTCATTAACCCTCTATTAACCGGTTTTATTTTTTATAAATTAGGCCGTAATAAAATAAGGGAAAAATTAAAAAAAAAGGATTTTAAATCAGATCTTTAGAAAATTAATTGATATAAGTTAAATTATGGTAGAAAAAAAAATGATTTTAATATTGATAAAAAAAAATTAACGTTAAAGTTAAGTTTAGAAAAAGGATAAATTAAGTTTAATAAAAAAAATTGATTTAAGAATAGAAAAATTAAGTTAAGTTAAAATGATAGTTAAGCAAAGAAAAATTAAGTTAAGATTTAGTTAGATTTAAGAAAAATGAATATAAGCTCGAGTTAGGCTTAAGTATTAGAAAGGTTAAGATTCAGCAGGGTTATTATGTATATCAGGTAAAAATTCCAATTCGTAAGAGTATTATCAGGAACTAGGCGGAAAACTGATAAATTCGATACTGGATCTCTCCGGATATAAATGTATTTAACAGTCACAAATTGAGTTAAATTTAGACTGCAAAATTTTGCTACCTCAATTTAAATTTCGGGAGATTTTCTCCTATATAACATTATAAAAGTTAATCGCAAAAAAACAACAAAAAATCTCATTAAACTTACCTCAAAATGTTTATCTTTTTAAATAAAATTATCCTGCCAAGCAAAATCCTTATCGTTATATGTAATAAGATCTTGATACAATTTTTATTTGCTATAATTAATTCTCTTTTTTTTAACCGTTTATGTGCTAAAATTGAATAAATTTATTTCAAATGAAAATTTTTGAAAAACAAAATTTTCAACGCCTGTTTATTCTATTTGAAAATTACATATACAGTAATCCCCCTAAAAACAAATAGATACGTTCCAGGGATCAAAAATATTTGTAAAACGAGATCCATATTTGCATAACTTTGTACTAAAAATAGATAGATGTGTACCCAAAATGTTCGTTATTCGAACCCCTTTTTTAGAAACATTTATAACAAAGTGATAAGAAAAGAAATTTATTCGTTTTAAAAATTAAACAAAAAGAAAGCAAATTTTACATTTAAAAAAAAAAAATTCAATTTTAAAATTAAAATAATAACTTCATAAGTAATTGAAATATAATGTTTAAAATTATAAATTATAAATGCTATATATATTCTGATGTGTTGTATGAGCCCTCGCCTAGGCTTGTAGATGAACCTTCATCCAAACTGGCATCGGAAATAGATTCTACAGATTCTTGAATATTTGGAGCTGCAACACATTTTTTAGAAAAATAAGAAACTAATGAGGTTTGCTTTGCGGATTTATTTTTATCTTTGTATAATTCTCTATAGCAAAGAATTATGTTTTCTATTTCTCTGGAAACCTTAAGACTTCTTTCTGCAAAAGGATCGTTTTCCGAAAATATATAGATAGCTTCCTGGATAAGAGAAAATGCTTTTGACATTTTGTGATGTCAAAATACGCGAACTTTCGCCATGCATAAGATTTCCTACAATTTCCGCATCCGTGCTTCCTTCAAGCATCTCTATTAATTCTTCATTTGAAATATTTTCCTCTCCCGATCCAAGAACTTCTGCCACATCTTCATTGCCCACTTCATCCATACCGACTTCGTGTGCCATAGCGACAATTTCATTTTGAATTTCTTGAATGTGTTGCAATGAACTTCCGAAATCATTAGTGCATTCGGGCCATAATTTTTTCCATACTCCATTCATGGCTGTTTCTTTAACTTCATCCCAAGATTTTTTAATGTTGTCAACAGCATTAAGTATATTAAATTGCTTCCAAAATTCTGTAATAGTTGTCCGGTTTGGACCATCAACATATTTGATCAGATTCTTGAAAACGCGGCGCAAATAATAAGCCTTAAAGTTAGCAATTACACCCTGATCCATTGGTTGAAGTATAGGAGTAGTATTTGGTGGTAGAAATACAACTTTGATGTTGTCAGGTATGTGAGTTAGCTTATGGCTAGGTGCATTGTCAATTACTAGCAATGCCTTGTTTGAAATATTTTGCTCAGAATTAAATTTTCTTACAGAACTTGCAAAAAAATTATTCAACCAGTCTTCAAAAAGATGTGCTGTCATCCACCCTTTTTTATTTGACCGCCAGATAATACCAAGTTCTGATTTGTTGCAACTTTTGAAGGCTCGTGGATTTTCCGCATGATAAATAAGCATGGGCCTTAATTTATTATCTCCTGCAGCATTCCCTCCAAATAAAATCGTTATACGGTCTTTAGCAGCTTCAGGATTTAAGAAGCAGATTTTTCTTGTTTGGAAATGAATGTTCTAGATGGCATTCTTTTCCAAAACAGACCTGTTTCGTCACCATTGTATACTTGGAGCGGGGTGTATCCACCGTCTTCTATAATTTTTTTAAATATTGCTGGATAATTTTTTGCCGCCTAAACATCCCCACTTGCTGCTTCACCAGACATTTTTGTATTATGTAAGGAATGACGTTTTTTAATCTTTCAAACCAACCTTTGCTAGCTAAAAACTGTTCTGTCTTAGATCCTTCCCCACTTTTTGTTATTAAATACTGGTGTTGGTTCCTGGCTTTTTCTTGTATTATAGTGGTGCTTATCGCAATGTATTGTTGGGATTGGTGGTCCATACAATCCATACACTTAGCATCCATTCCATATCTTCCATTACCGCACTTCTTTGTTTTGAAACATTTTTTGCAGTTAAAGATGTTACTCTTTGTACACTATTTCTTATTTTATTTTGATTGTTCTTAATTGTACAAACAGTTGAAGCAGCTGACCAGCTTCAAGCCGTCTTAAAACATCAAGCTTTACATATAATGTGATCGCTTTACGGATCTTTTTTGCACAAGTGGCGTGAACCGTAGTTTTTGTTCGTTTACCAGGCATTTTTATAGCAAAGATAATTTCGACTTAATGTAACAGAAACACACAGCCACTTTACTGATATACCTCCAACAAAAAATTATTTGACTTCACTTTAACAATACAAAACTTGCACTAACAAAATTCATTGAATGATAGAACCTAACTTATTGTTTTCGGGGATTTCCCAAATTGAATTGAAATTTTAAAATACACAACTTGCACTATGGTGAAATTACTATAAGGTGGCAGCACTTGGTGTTGTTGTACAACAAATCAACAAAAACAGGCAAACTTGTTTGTGTAAAGAACTCTTTGTTGACAAAAAAGTGCAACAGGTAAGATATTGTTGGTCTTTATCCCACGACTGCTACTAAAATATATTCAATGAATGATAAAACTTAACTTATTGTTTTCGAGGAGTTCCAAAATTAAATTTAAATTGTTCGTAGGAGCAAATTTGCATTCGTTTAAAAAACTTTATTACATATTTATTAAAAAAGTTCGTAACTTCGAAATTTTGTATTCGTTTAACGAATTTTTTATTTATTAAAAAAGTAGTTCGTAACTTCGAAATTTTGTATTTGTATAACGAATTTTATAATTTTTTAATGATGTTCGTAACTTCGAAATTTCGTAAAGCGGGCCTTCGTAAAACGAGGGAATACTGTATTATTATTTGTAGCCTAGCAAACATTCTCATCCAATCATTGCCCTCACAATTCAGCCATGTCTGTCTGACTGTCCGTCTGATGAAAACGCGCTCACTTTCGGAAAACTCAAAAGAAAAGAACAATTTTGGTGTCAAATTGCTTGTAGTTATCCTAAACAAAAAAAATCAGGCAAACAGTTTGTTGATTTTACACCTATTTCCAAAATGATTACACAGATTACTAAAAATTGTAAAAATTTTATATTGTGAATTTTTTTTTTTATTTTTTTTTTTTTCAATAAATTATATTTTTAATTTTAACTAAAAAAATTCTCAAAAAACTTTGCCGTTTGAAACTATGTGTTAATTGATTTAATTAAGTATAGCTTAGGTGTTGACAATTCCTAATAACAATTCTACAAGCTTAAAATATTTTAACAAATAGAAACTGGGAATTATTTCCTTTCGCAGGTTCCTTTATATTATATTCAACATTTTTTATTTTTCGAATTTATTCTATGAGTTAAATTTCAGTTATGTATTTTTTATAAAGCTTTTTTGTAATAGTCTTATTCCTTCAATTTTTCAGGAATGACTTTATACACTACCAGACTATTATATTGTATCTTCTTGTTACATTTTACCTACGCTATCCTTTGGATAGCAATGAAGTATATTGTATGCACAGAAAAATTTACAAATATTAGACACCAGCAGAATGTAATGCATTTTCTGGCCCGCTACGGCCTTCGTCAGCATTCTTTGTGTTACACTGGATAGTGATACTTTATAAATTGAATGTATTTAACTCAACTATTTTAACAAATAGAAACTGGGAATTATTTCCTTTCGCAGGTTCCTTTATATTATATTCAACATTTTTTATTTTTCGAATTTATTCTATGAGTTAAATTTCAGTTATGTATTTTTTATAAAGCTTTTTTGTAATAGTCTTATTCCTTCAATTTTTCAGGAATGACTTTATACACTACCAGACTATTATATTGTATCTTCTTGTTACATTTTACCTACGCTATCCTTTGGATAGCAATGAAGTATATTGTATGCACAGAAAAATTTACAAATATTAGACACCAGCAGAATGTAATGCATTTTCTGGCCCGCTACGGCCTTCGTCAGCATTCTTTGTGTCACACTGGATAGTGATACTTTATAAATTGAATGTATTTAACTCAACTATTTTAACAAATAGAAACTGGGAATTATTTCCTTTCGCAGGTTCCTTTATATTATATTCAACATTTTTTATTTTTCGAATTTATTCTATGAGTTAAATTTCAGTTATGTATTTTTTATAAAGCTTTTTTGTAATAGTCTTATTCCTTCAATTTTTCAGGAATGACGAAGGCCGTAGCGGGCCAGAAAATGCATTACATTCTGCTGGTGTCTAATATTTGTAAATTTTTCTGTGCATACAATATACTTCATTGCTATCCAAAGGATAGCGTAGGTAAAATGTAACAAGAAGATACAATATAATAGTCTGGTAGTGTATAAAGTCATTCCTGAAAAATTGAAGGAATAAGACTATTACAAAAAAGCTTTATAAAAAATACATAACTGAAATTTAACTCATAGAATAAATTCGAAAAATAAAAAATGTTGAATATAATATAAAGGAACCTGCGAAAGGAAATAATTCCCAGTTTCTATTTGTTAAAATAGTTGAGTTAAATACATTCAATTTATAAAGTATCACTATCCAGTGTGACACAAAGAATGCTGACGAAGGCCGTAGCGGGCCAGAAAATGCATTACATTCTGCTGGTGTCTAATATTTGTAAATTTTTCTGTGCATACAATATACTTCATTGCTATCCAAAGGATAGCGTAGGTAAAATGTAACAAGAAGATACAATATAATAGTCTGGTAGTGTATAAAGTCATTCCTGAAAAATTGAAGGAATAAGACTATTACAAAAAAGCTTTATAAAAAATACATAACTGAAATTTAACTCATAGAATAAATTCGAAAAATAAAAAATGTTGAATTTAAAATATTTTATTTTAAACGAAAAAATCAATTAAGATTATTTGTTATTGGAATTGTATTCATTAAATCAAAATTATATTTTTAATTTTCTATTAACAAAAAAAATAATTGATTCAATTATCGCAATAATTAAATTAAAATACTTTTTCACCAATTTTTTTAATTATAAAAACTACTGATAGTTTTTTCTGTGTAAGCAGTTTGGTATTGAAATCCAGCATAATCGGTTGAGTAGGTAGGATCAGAGCTGTGAACCAAAATGTGGAACCACCACCCTAAAAAGATGATAATTTTGTTACAAAAACTAACATAAATGGTGGAATAATGCACGGAATGATATACGATTTTGCAAAAGTTCGTTTTATACGAATGGAAATTATACTGTTAAATTTCGTGAAGATCGGTCCATAATTAACCATTAAATTAATTAAATGCGCCTAAAACCGTAGCAGATACTTATATTTATTGTGGTAAAATTTCTTCCAACTTAGCTTAATATGGCCAGAAAAAATGTAATGCAATTTTGTGATATACGGTCCATAACTTACCTTAGATCCCATACTAAGTAGCCCTCTGAAATTCAGTGTAAGCTCGAAAACTAATTTCACTGCTGTATTGAAATTTATTCTTATTTATGTTTTTTATCAACAGAAATCAATCTACAGCAATTCGGGATGATTGGTTCATAATTTACCATGGGTCCTGAAAATCTTTTTAGTTCGGTTAAAACTGTTACAAAACATACTCAAGCTAGTTTAAATTTATTTTTAATTAATAATATCTAGATCTATATCTATATCTATCTATCTATATATATAAAAATGAAAAATGTTTGTATGTTTGTTTGTTTGTTTGTTTGTTTGTTTGTTTGTTTGTTTGTTTGTTTGTTTGTTTGTTGGCTTATAGACTCCTAAACTACTGAACCGATTTTCCTGAAATTTTTACAGATACATCACGTGAGCCCTAAAAATAAAATAGGCTACTTATTTTTTCGATAGGGGCAGGGGAATTGGTATCCCCCATAGGATGCCAACATTAATTATCGCATATATTAAGATCCGCTGCACGCATTATGCAGAACTTTTGGTAGTAAGATCTTCTGAGCCCCAAAATTAAAATAAAATAGCAGCGGGGGAAGTGGAATCCCCCATAGGACGCCAATGTTTAACATCGCATATCTAAAGAACTGTAATAGTGAGAATGTTCAAACTTTCTAGAAGTCACTCTTATGGTATACAACACTTTTGAAAATAACAATAAAGCGGGTAGGCGCAGGGGGGGAAATACCTCCCATAGGATGCATATATTAAATATCGCTCAACTGAAGAATTATTAAAGGGAGAGTCTTCAAAAGTGGTTAAAGCTATAATTATAGTAAACTATAAATTTCAATATACAAATGGGCGGGGTAGACGGGGGAGGAGCAGTACCCCTCATAGATAGAAATATAATTAAGAGCCGCTGCACGCATTTTGTTGAACTTTTGGTAGTAGGATCTTCAGAGCCCCAAAATTGAAATAAAATAGCAGCGGGGGAAGTGGTACCCACCATAGGACGCCAATGGTTAATATCGCATATCTTAAGAACTTTTATAGTGAGAATGTTCAAACTTTGCAGAAGTCTCTCTTATGGTATACAACACTTTTGAAAATAAAAATAAAGCGGGAAGGCGCAGGGGGGAAATACCTTCCATAGGATGCATAAATTAAATATCGCTCAACAGAAGAACTATTAAAGGGAGAGTCTTCAAACATGGTTACAGCTACTACTATGGTAAACTATAAATTTCAATATAAAAATGGGCGGGGTAGACAGAGGAGGAGCAGTACCCCTCATAGATAGCAATATTAATAAGAGCCGCTGCAAGCAATTTGTTGAACTTTTGGTAGTAGGATGTTCTGAGCCCCAAAATTTAAACACAATAGCAGCGGGGGAAGTGTTACCCCCCATAGGACGCTAATGTTTAATATCGGATATCTTAAAAACTATTAAAGTTAGAATGTTCAAACTTTGTAGAAGTCACACTTATGGTATACTACACTTTTGAAAATAAAAATAAAGCGGGAAGGCGCAGGGGGGAAATACCTTCCATAGGATGCATATATTAAATATCTCTCAACTCAAGAACTATTAAAGGGAGAGTCTTCAAACGTGGTTAAAGCTACTATTATGGCAAACTTTAAATTTCAATATAGAAATGGACAGAGGAGGAGCAGTACCCCTCATAGATAGAAATATAATTTAGAGCCGCTGCACTCTTTTTATTAAACTTTTTGTAGTATGATCTTCTGAACCCCAAAATTGAAATAAAATAGCAGCGGGGAAATGTTACCCCCCATAGGACGCCAATGTTTAATATCACATATCTTAAGAACTGTTATAGTAAGAATGTTCAAACTTAGTAGAAGTCACTCCTATGGTATACTACACTTTTGAAAATAAAAATAAAGCGGGAAGGCGCAGGGGGGAAAACCTTCCATAGGATGCATATATTAAATATCTCTCAACTGAAGAAGTGGTTTAAGCAGTGTAGCGAAGCGCACCGGGTTAAGCTAGTAAGTATATAAAAATAAAAAATGTTTGTATGTTTGTTTGTTTGTTTGTTGGCTTATAGACTCCTAAACTACTTAACCGATTTTCCTGAAATTTTTACAGTAACATTATGTGAGCCCTAAAAATAAAATAGGCTACTTATTTTTTCGATAGGGGCAGAGGAATTGGTACCCCCCATTGGATGCCAATATTAAATATCGAATATCTTAAGAGCCGCTGCACGCGTTTTGTTGAACTTTTGGTAGTAGGATCTCCTAAGCCCCAAAATTTAAATAAAATAGTAGCGGGGGAAGTGGTTCCCCCATAGGACGCCAATGTTTAATATAGCATATCTTAAGAACTGTTATAGTGAGAATGTTCAAACTTTGTAGAAGTCACTCTTATGGTATACTACTCTATTGAGAATAAAAATAAAGCGGTAAGCGCAGGGGGGAAATACCTCCCATAGGATGCATATATTAAATATCGCTCAACTGAAGAACTATTAAAGGGACAGTATTCAAACGTGGTTAAAGCTACTATTATGGTAAAATATAAATTTCAATATAAAAATGGGCGGGGTTGACAGGGGAGGAGCAGTACCCCTCATAGATAGAAATACAGTTAAGAGCCGCTGCACGCATTTTGTTGAACTTTTGGTAGTAGGATCTTCAGAGCCCCAAAATTGAAATAAAATAGCAGCGGGGGAAGTGGTACCCACCATAGGACGCCAATGGTTAATATCGCATATCTTAAGAACTTTCATAGTGAGAATGTTCAAACTTAGTAGAAGTCACTCCTATGGTATACTACACTTTTGAAAATAAAAATAAAGCGGGAAGGCGCAGGGGGGGAAAACCTTCCATAGGATGCATATATTAAATATCTCTCAACTGAAGAAGTGGTTTAAGCAGTGTAGCGAAGCGCACCGGGTTAAGCTAGTATCATATAAAGCGCACTTCTAAAATATTCGAACTGTCAGTGGAGGGTATCAGCGATTCGGCACAGCCGAATATAGCACTCTTACATGTTTTTAAATTAATTTTTTTTTACTTTTAGGTTCAAATATGACACCTATATTACACTTCTTATTCAGTCATTTGGATATTTTCCCCACAAACTTGGGGTCCGAAAGTGACGAACAAGGTGAAAGATTTCAGCAGGAACTGGAAGAAATCGGGAGGCGTTACAAAGGTTGGTGGGATGAACAAATGATGCCGGACTATTGTTGGTTCCTCATTCGCGAAGATCCATCCGAAAAAAAACGCAAAAGTTCAAGACGCTCGTCATTTAAATTAAAATTTTTCAAATTACGCTTAAAATGTTGGTAATTAAGTAAACTATTTGGTAAAAGAATAAAACATTCCAGATCTTTACTATAACGTAGAAAAAAAAAACGAAATCAAAATAAAAAATTTTGAAAAAAACGTAAAAAATAGGCAAATTTTTAACTTTGAGGTGCCATAACTCAGCCACTTCTTATCAGACTTTTCTGTTGGGCTCCACAAGGGTTTGAGTGGAACCATACACCGAAGAAAACAAAAGTAGCGTTATCTACAAAACGGTACTTTAAAAAAAAAATTACAGCGTTTTTCGTGTTCAGGAGGTCCCATGTGGCGTTCTTGGTATTTTTTTGGCTGTAAACCAGTGTTATTAATAAAAAAATATTTTTATAATTGCTGCTTCGTTTTTTTTTTTTTTTTTTTTTGTGAGAATCTGTAAGGTTAGTGTCAAGATATGAGTCATTACTCTAGTACTTTTAGTATTTTTGACTAATTTAAGCAAAACCCGAAATTTTGTGTTTGTGTCTTGTGGGCTTCATTGAGCGAAAAGGGAATCTATTTTTTACAGCATCCAGCAAATTTTTTATAGCGCTTTTTTATATTTTTTGGTTGAGAATTACTATTTAGACGTAAATCCAAGAAAAACGAATAGAAAACCTCCGCAACACTTGCCTTCGTAAGTAGTCAGCCAGAATCAAGTCGATCACTGGCCTCAATCGGCGAAAAAGAATTCGACGCAACTATCCAAAATATGCAAAATTTACTCATTCTGTGTGAGATATGCATCGTAGATTTATGCTACTCGAAAACAAAAAACTATTTCAACAGTGTTCACTCGGGTTATCTGATCTAATTAACATTAATATGAAATACTTTTAATTTTTACGATTAGCTTTTTCATAACTTTTTTTCTTTTGCTTTCCCTACTTGCTCCTTGTTGTCTGTAGGACACACTCCGTTTTTATGCTTATTTTATTTTAATGAGGGAAGTGAAGCGCACTGTGTTAAGCTAGCTTTTTATAAAAATCAAAATATAACTAATATTTTCAGCTATTTTTTTTTATAGTGAGCTCTAAATTTAAAATAAAAACTCAACTACCGTTTCTATGTACATAAGACGTTGTATTAAAAGTCGAAATACTCGTTAAGTTACCAATTCTTACAGCCTGTTCGTCGATTTCAAACTTTAACGTCGCATATAAAATTACATTTCAAACAAAAACAAATTTTAGAATTTTGTTTTTGTTTTAAATATAATTTTCAATGCGAACGTTGACGTTCGAAATCGTTAAAGAGGCAGTTATTCTAATTATTAAATTAGAATAAAATTTCATATGTTGAACAAAATATTTACAACAATTTTAATACATCAGCTAAAAATCAATCACGACCTGAATGACCAACACATAAAAAAAAAAAAAAATAATAATGTATTTGAAACATTTTTTGTGATTTGCTGGTGTGACTAAAGTTTTATTTGAATCATTTCCATATAAATAGTATTTTTTAATTTGGTATATAAACCTAAGACACAACTACAGAAAAGTAGAGTTCAACTCACTTCTCAACTAGATAGAACAAATCAAATACAAAATGCGTGCTTTCATTGTAAGTTCTTATCAAAGGATTTGCAATCTTTTGTTACGATAAACAAATGGATACAACTTACAATAATCGTGATTTCTACTTGGATTTATTTCATAGGTAATGTGCTTTGTAGCTGCGGCTTGCGCCGACAAATTAGGTTATAACTACCAACCCGTGGGACACTCTAACAGTGGCCTCTCCTTTACTCCTGGCTTAGGATCCATTGGTGGAGGTATCTCCGGAGGCAGCCTGGGTGGCGGTATCGTCGGGATTAGCCTTGGCGGTGGCAGCTTAGGAGGTATTGGTAGTAGTGGCATCGGTGGCATTGGAGGTGGCAGCCTTGGTGGTGGTAATATCGGCGGCGGTAGCCTCGGTGGTATTGGCGGTGGTAACCTCGGTGGTATTGGCGGTGGTAGCCTCAGTGGTATTGGCGGTGGCAGCCTCGGTGGTATTGGCGGTGGTAGCCTCGGTAGTGGTCTCGGCGGTGGCAACCTCGGTGGTGGTGTATCTTATGAAGTCCCCTCGAACAGTGCACCTGCTGAATTGGAAAAGGAATTCTACACTTTCTCCGCTCCCGAAGGTGAATTCGATGATGCCAATGCTGCTCAAAAGATTGCCAGTAGTGTAAAGCAAGGTCTCCGTGTTATCTTCATCAAGGGCCCTGAGAACAAAGGTCTCGAAAACGCTGCCCTTGCTTTGGCCAAACAAGCTGCGGACCAAAAAACTGCCATCTATGTCCTTAACAAACAAGCCGATATTGGAGATTTGGCCAATAAACTCAATTCCATCAACAAGAACAATAACAACAAACCTGAAGTACACTTCGTCAAATACCGTACCCCTGCAGATGCCGCCAACGCACAAAGAGCTATTCAAGGCCAATACGATTCTTTGGGAGGTACTTCTCAATCTCACAATGGTGGTGTTGCCCCTGTTATTAACTTTGCTTCTCAAGGCCCCGTTCGCACTGCTTCCGCCCGAGCTCCCGGTAATGCTTACTTGCCCTCTTCAGTCTTCCGTAACTAAGCTTTTATTAGATACTGAGAGAACGTTGATTGATAAGTGTTTTAAAATTTAAATAATTTTAAACACGACTGATTTGTTAAGTTTCATATTGTTAACTACTGAGTAATCGATTTCAGATAAACATTTATTTAATAAAATTTTATTTTTTAATAAATTCTTGAGGTTTTAATCAATAAAGGCTTGCATGAATTTCGAGGTACCCTAATTAACTATATACGTACATGCAACCACACAACTAAAGATACTGCTCTTTGAGGGTATCCCTTAAATAAATGGCAAGTAAAATAGAAAATAATTTCTAGATTCTTCTAAAATAAATATGACCTGTGTAATAAGATATATAAAACTAATAGACAGAGGTTTAAATGGATAAATTTGTCTTTAACAAGTAGAATAAAATATTGCTAAGTTACTAATTTTACACTTAATATCCATCAAATATAAAACTAGTTAATAGATACATTCAATCCTGTGCTTCAATTTCCCCTTAATTTAATTTTTAAATTTCTTTATTCTTTTATTATTTATTCTTAAGTATTCTTAGTGCCTATTTCACCAATTGTATTTAAATATCAATATTAGTTTTTCATGTCAAAACAAAAACTAATTTATATGAAAATCTATATTTAAATATGAACTGATATTTAAGTACAGTTGGTGAAATTGGAACTTAATATTCTTAAAATTATATTTTATAATTCTTCTAAAACTCTGAGTCCTCAAGTATCTGTCTGGAATCAAATAGGTTTTAGTTTTCTAAGAATTTAAAAATTGAACTCTCAGCCGAATTATAAAGCAGGAAAATAATTACAAGCCGAAATGTGAACTTACACAGTATTTATTATTAAGAGCCAACATACGTATAGATGGGATTCTTTCCATTATTAACCCGAGGTATGGGTAAATACCGGGTAAATACCAGGCATATTTCGTTTTTGGGATTTTTTTTTGGTAGTTATAAAAATAAATGATTATTTAAAATGTGTTTAATGGCCTATTTCACCAGTTCTATTTAAATATCAAATTATGTTTAAAATTCGTTATTCATGTCAAATAAAAATAGTACTACATATTTGAAAAACTATAATAAAATATGAATGCGTATTAAATAGAATTAGTGTTTTTAATCTATCGTTTGCTGTTAAATATTAAAGAGCTGATTAAATTGGACATAAACTACATTAAACTAGAATATATTGAATTAAATTTTGAAGAAGGTTTTTGTTTATAAACGAGTCTAATATTGATGAAATGCAATTATAAACTTTAATCTTAAGTTTAACCATGGAAAGGAATAAAAGCTAAGAAATGTGGAAGCGGATTTCAACAGGCGCTAGCAATACGAAATCAGTTTTTAGTAGATATTGTGACGAAACTTTAAATAAATTGAATTGTTTGTTTTTGTCAGTTTTTTTGTGCAAAGACGTCGTATGAATATGAAAAGACCCATGTTTTTAGTATTGGCAGCTCCAGAAGCCTAAGCATTTTCACAAACGTTGAAGCGAAAACGAGTGGGTGTTCAATTATGGTGAAACGAGAAATGGTAGAGGTCTGAGAAAAAAAATATAATCGAATTGATAAAAAATTTAATTGAATAATGAGTTCTAGGTAGACTACTTGTGCGCTATTTGGATCATCTAAATAACTATAAGAGACGTCATTAAATTTATTGTTTTTATCCAGAACGAACTTAAATTGAATTGAACGAACTTGATTTGCGTTGGATGTGACAATATTTAGAAGACTATTTGAAGAGACCATTACAATGGCGTGTTTGTATGCTTCATGTAAAAAAATCTTCCGATATGATTACTCGTCAACATGATTTGCATAATATTTATAACTGGTGTAATATCAATCTCATCAATCTTATCTTATCAAAATGCAACCATATTCGTTTTTGTAGAAAATGGAATTCTATGGGTAACTATGCTTTGGGTGACAGCCAACTTCAATTTGTTAAGGAGATTTTATAAAACACATTACGACAATGATTAACAGAGCTCGTGGAGTACTTGCTTTCATAAAGCGTTGGGGTAAGGAGTTCACTGATCCTAAAATTGCAAAGCAGTTATACACATCTTTGGTAAGACCAATCATCTGATATGGCTCTATTACCTGGGATCATGATCTGTCTAAAAGTATTGTTTTTGTTCTGCTTAGGAAGCTCGACTTGGAACCCTTCTGGAGCTCGTTTATCCTATTCTATTAGACTTTAACTAGTTAAATTGCCGTCACTGGAAAGCCGAAGAAAAATGCCTAACATTACGTTCTTAGTTGCTTTGCTTAATGGTAATGTTTGTTCTGAATTCCTGCTCAATCATGTTACCCTTCACAGAAATTTTTTTTTGCCAATTATGTTTAATTAACTATATTTCAAGTGAATTAAACGTTTACTCATATACAACATTACTGCAGAAAATGTTGTTAATATCAAAAATATTTAATTAATACTACATATTAATTTATTTACTGGTGCAAATTAAATTAATTCTTTAATTAATATCACACATTTTTTAATTGATATCACTTTTTATTTTTCCCTGAATTCGTCATTTGTTCTTGACTTTAGACCTCGGGGCCTGGAGAATATTCAGAACATATTTGAAAACTGTTATTTGGTTGTGGAAATAAAATGACAGTATCTTTTTTGCGGTGGCTGGTAACTTGCCAAAAAAAGTAATCGCTCATATAAGTACGGATCAAAAATACTTTTATGAGATATTTTAAACTGAATCAACTGAATCTGAGCCGACAAGCTACTGGCTCAGTACGGCTAATCGAATTTACTTTTGTACCCGGAATCATTTGAAAAATCGCAATTACTTGTGTGAGGCATTGGTTGTTTTACTTTTAAAATTGTTTAAAAATAATTTCTACATATATTTAATATATCTTTTAATCATATATGCGTTGACATTTTCTGTTAGAATTTTATTACTTATACTTTTTGTTTTAAATCATTTTGTGTATAAATTTGAATAATAATTGTTCTACAACGTATTATTTCCAATAAAATTGGAAATTTTATCAAAAATTTAGTGAAAAAATAATTCTGCAGGATTTCATTTGGATATTTTTTTTTAAATTATATCCGATCTTGTAAGAATTTCAAGAATCTGGAAGAATCTTATATTAATTGATATGTAACACAATTCAAAACGTTTTTTTTTAGTCGTGTCGTTTAAAAAGAAGCATTTTCTTATTTTAGTGCTTAATTTTGGAAATCCTAGTGTTTTTTTTTTGCCCTGCGTTTCATTTGGAAACAAAGAACTGGTGAAATAGGCCCTTAAACACATTTTAAATAATCAGTGATTTTCATAACTACCCAAAAAAATTCCCAAAAACGAAATATGCCTGGTATTAACCCGGTATTTACCCATACCTCGGGTTAATAATGGAAAGAATCCCATCTATACGTATGTTGGCTCTTACTAATAAATACTGTGTTAGTTCACATTTCGGCTTGTAATTATTTTCCTGCTTTATAATTCGGCTGAGAGTTCAATTTTTAAATTCTTAGAAAACTAAAACCTATTTGATTCCAGACAGATACTTGAAGACTCAGAGTTTTAGAAGAATTATAAAATATAATTTTAAGAATATTAAGTTCCAATTTCACCAACTGTACTTAAATATCAGTTCATATTTAAATATAGATTTTCATATAAATTAGTTTTTGTTTTGACATGAAAAACTAATATTGATATTTAAATACAATTGGTGAAATAGGCACTAAGAATACTTAAGAATAAATAATAAAAGAATAAAGAAATTTAAAAATTAAATTAAGGGGAAATTGAAGCACAGGATTGAATGTATCTATTAACTAGTTTTATATTTGATGGATATTAAGTGTAAAATTAGTAACTTAGCAATATTTTATTCTACTTGTTAAAGACAAATTTATCCATTTAAGCCTCTGTCTATTAGTTTTATATATCTTATTACACAGGCCATATTTCTTTAGAAGAATCTAGAAATTATTTTCTATTTTACTTGCCATTTATTTAAGGGGTACCTTTAAAGAGCAGTATCTTAAGTTGTGTGGTTGTATGTACGTATATAGTTAATTAGGGTACCTCGAAATTCATGCAAACCTTTATTGATTAAAACCTCAACAATTTATTAAAAAATAAAATTTTATTAAATAAATTTTTATCTGAAATCGATTACTCAGTAGTTAACAATATGAAACTTAACAAATCAGTCGTGTTTAAAATTATTTAAATTTTAAAACACTTATCAATCAACGTTCTCTCAGTATCTAATAAAAGCTTAGTTACGGAAGACTGAAGAGGGCAAGTAAGCATTACCGGGAGCTCGGGCGGAAGCAGTGCGAACGGGGCCTTGAGAAGCAAAGTTAATAACAGGGGCAACACCACCATTGTGAGATTGAGAAGTACCTCCCAAAGAATCGTATTGGCCTTGAATAGCTCTTTGTGCGTTGGCGGCATCTGCAGGGGTACGGTATTTGACGAAGTGTACTTCAGGTTTGTTGTTATTGTTCTTGTTGATGGAATTGAGTTTATTGGCCAAATCTCCAATATCGGCTTGTTTGTTAAGGACATAGATGGCAGTTTTTTGGTCCGCAGCTTGTTTGGCCAAAGCAAGGGCAGCGTTTTCGAGACCTTTGTTCTCAGGGCCCTTGATGAAGATAACACGGAGACCTTGCTTTACACTACTGGCAATCTTTTGAGCAGCATTGGCATCATCGAATTCACCTTCGGGAGCGGAGAAAGTGTAGAATTCCTTTTCCAATTCAGCAGGTGCACTGTTCGAGGGGACTTCATAAGATACACCACCACCGAGGTTGCCACCGCCGAGACCACTACCGAGGCTTCCACCGCCAATACCACCGAGGCTGCCACCGCCAATACCACTGAGGCTACCACCGCCAATACCACCGAGGCTACCGCCGCCGATATTACCACCACCAAGGCTGCCACCTCCAATGCCACCGATGTTACTACTACCAATACCTCCTAAGCTGCCACCGCCAAGGCTAATCCCGCCGATACCGCCACCCAGGCTGCCTCCGGAGATACCTCCACCAATGGATCCTGAGCCAGGAGTAAAGGAGAGGCCACTGTTAGAGTGTCCCACGGGTTGGTAGTTATAACCTAATTTGTCGGCGCAAGCCGCAGCTACAAAGCACATTACCTATGAAATAAATCCAAGTAGAAATCACGATTATTGTAAGTTGTATCCATTTGTTTATCGTAACAAAAGATTGCAAATTCTTTGATAAGAACTTACAATGAAAGCACGCATTTTGTATTTGATTTGTTCTATCTAGTTGAGAAGTGAGTTGAACTCTAAATTTTTGTAGTTCCGTCTTAGGTTTATATACCAAATTTAAAAAAAGTATTTATACAGATGTGATTCAAATAACTTTAGTCATACCAGCAAATCCCAACAAAATGCTTCAAGTACGTTCATCTTTTATTTTTGTTTTTTTGCCTTTGTTTGTGATGGTCAAATATGACGCGTCGTTGCTGTCGTCATACCTACAAAGATTTAGCAAATTTAATATTCGATAAGATAAGAAACACCTAAATAGCATCTAATGTAAATATCTATTTATTAATCTTCTAATATGACCTACAACCAACTAGAACAACAACTGGGGCGAAAAAATAAACATAAACTAAACGCTTCTGTATTCAAACATACATTTGTAATAAGTTGACCAAAACAAGCTGATGAACTCTTTAATAATGGCCTAATGTGTTAACAGTTTCATTATTTTGTATGTAGAAAATAACAGTATCACATGCAGGCACGGTAGCCAGATTTAATGATTTATCGAAATTTTGGCGATTTTTGTGTCGAAGAGAACGAGTTTTTTATTGAACAATTCTGCCTTTTAATTAATTCAATATTGATTTCGTTCACAATAAAGTCCAAACCCTAGCTGGTACTAGAGTATACTTTTTTAGGAGTTTGAGTTAAGTCCAAATCTGTACTACGAATTTCTCTAACACATAAAAAACTCTTAAGAAAAAAAATCAAGTCTAAATTATAAAAAAGCATACAAAATATAAAATATTAAAAAATAAATAAGACTGCTGTATTCGGATGTGCCGAATCTTTGATACCCTTCACCGACAGTTAGAGTATTTCAGGCGTTGGGACTATATGTGATCTATAAATTATTTTGAAAACGGACGTCAGTATTCAAATTGTTGCGGTTAAGAAATGTATATGTTGAATTATTGACCCACAATCAGAAAGCTTTATCCTTTTTTTTCTAGTCATATAAAACTTAATTTGAACAAATTTGAGTAGATATCATGATTCGTAACAGTTTTAGCCGAAATAAAAGGTGGAGTGCAATAATGCCTTACGAAATAAGGCCTTTAAGGCTTTATTTCACTTTCAATTGAGAAATAAGGCCTTTATTTGCAAAAAGGCTTTATTGCACTTTGAAAGTAAAATAAAGCCGTAAAGGCCTTATTGCACTTAAATTTCTTTTTATATGTCAAAAATATTACTTTGAATATATTGTAGTACGTGGATATATGCTTTGAAAGATTTGCTTGACATTAAAATGTACATAAAAGGAAATGTCTGGAAAAAAGGATACACAAATATTAATTTAACTGCAACAATATTGAAAATCTTTGCTTTATAAAATTTTTCTGCGTGGCGGCCTGCGGCCGCTCTTAGGGGTTTTCTCCTCCATGGGACGCGGCAGGTGGCTGCGCTGAATAAAGTTTCCCTGCGCGCGTCACACTACGGAAGACAATGAGACGCGCGCAGGAAAACTGTATTCAGCCTTTTTGCAAATAAAGGCCTTATTTCTCAATTGAAAGTGAAATAAAGCCTTAAAGGCCTTATTTCGTAAGGCATTATTGCACTCCACCGAAATAAAATTATTTTCAAGAGGGAAATTTATATTGGAACCATGGACAACAATGGATCATTACTCACAAAATTCTGTAGAGTGATTTCTGGTACAAAAAAGCCTAAATTCGAAAAAATTTCGAAATAGAGTTGAAAATTGCTTTAGTGTTTTATAGTTTAAAAGTGGGTTTCAGAAGGAAGCTTAATATGAGACCCACAGACAAAATTGCATGGTATTATTTTCCGCTTAATTGAACCAAATGTTACCACAACATCTATATCTGATTTGTAGTCCAATAAAACTGTGGCGTACCAAATTTTATTAGAATTTTTTTAGGATGGTTCACATTTGGACTTATTGCTGTTATCCTACTGAATTGATTTTGCTGGGGATAACTTGAAGCAATTTGACAAAAACATTGGTCTTTTCTTTTGAGTTTTTTAAAGACATGGCTAAATTGACTTAGACTTGCTCAAGGAGTCAGCATATATCGATAGCATTTATTAAAAATAGTTTATCTGCAAAACCCTGATTGTTCAGGAGCAGCAAAAAACTGTCTAATTCCCTAACTAGTGAGTATTTAACAAATCGATTTTCAACAATATGATTGATAGGCTTTTCCTAATTCTTTAAATTATAAATTATAAAATAAAACCCGATATTCGCATTTTTACGGAAGATAAACCATTTTGTCTTAGAAAACTTTCAATGTTAATATTAAATTGAGTAGATAAACCATTTTGTTTGAATTTTAAATAGTATGAAGTTAAACTTTAAGTTTAATTACTGTTGTTTTTCACTTTTAAATAATTTAAGGATTAAAAAAAAAATAGAAGAAGATACTTACTTCAGGTCCAAATAACTATCTGTATGGTTAATGTTAGGATTTTTATTATTATTTTTTTAAATTAATTACATTTATTTTGAATGAAGATTATCATAGAAAGAATGATATTCATTAGATATCACAGATTTCAATTCCTGCAAATATTTCCATTTACTGGTGGAGATTGGAAGATAATCTTGCTGAAGTGATTGTGGTTTAATATATCCTGAGTATTTTTTTTTTATATAAAAATTATTTAAGTTTTGCAACAATTCCTTAAGGACGAATACTGGAAAAGCGTATAACCAGCCATGTCACAGAGTACAATTCCGTTCGGAATCGAAGAAAACATATTTGATTATTGGTAAAAAAAAGTGTATTTTGATAGTTTTTTGGCCTTTCAGATACAGAAAACTCCCATTCCGTTCATCAAAACAAAAATGTTTTCATTCCGAAAAATGTTTGCGTCATTTTCTGAAGCACCAAAATACAAAATGAATTTCGTTTCCAAACGGAATTGTACTCTGTGACATGGCTGTATATTTTCATCGTTGAAGTTTTTGAAAAAATTATATTCTAAGTACGGTTTTCCTATTTTTTTGCCACCAACTATTACACTTTTCCGCGCCTCTTGCGTTATATTGATATAATCATGAGATACATATGAAAATTAAAAAGTTATTAAAATCTGATTATTTTACGATATTGTTATAGAAAAATATTAAGATTTTACTAATTTTATAAATTTACCAATAAGTTTGTTCACTTAGATGAACAATCAGACTGCAAAGTTGTGCAAACGTAATTTCTTATTTGTGAGAATGTTTTATTGTATGTTTTCTTTAATATTATCTGCCTTAAAAGAGGTGATATTGGATGAAAATTATTCCAAAAAAATTTTCTTATGCGCCCCATACACGGTTCAATTCAGTTGTCAACTGAGTCTTTCAACTCAGTTGACAACTTCATCAACTGAATTGAAAGATTTTAAATTAATTTTAAAATTTAATGAAATAAAAGACAATTTTTAAAATACTTAACTACAAAAATTAATTTTGACAGCAAATCAAGAGACTCGAGCACACACAGTACAATCGAATTGAAAGACTTAGTAGTCAACTTGAAAAAATCAAAATCTTTTGATTTTTCTTCAACCAACTCGACAACCGTCAAACTAATCAACTGACAAGGCCATACACGCTTTGATTTGGACAACAACCGACTCAGTTGACAATTGAATTGAATCGTGTATGGTCTGCTTTACATGGTCTGTAAGAGTTCGAAGAGAAATATGTTATTCGAATTAACGGTAAATTTTTATTTTGTATTTATCATTATTCAGTTAAATTATTATGGAAAAAATTTCACGTTCGAAATGTCACGTATCGAACCAGATTTTGGCTTAAGCAAAAAAAATACAGAAGATTTTGGAACCAAACAAAAGACATTTTAATGTTACATTCTGAAAGTAGTTTGACTAAAAAATTGTGCCAGGTTTCGCTGAATTACGCCTTTTTATACATGGCCACAAAAACTACTTCTATATTTTTCACATTCGAACCGCTACTTCTTTTGCCATTATCTTTGACCTAGAATCGGGCCCCCCATAAACTTTAGCATAGATAATAGTGCTTTCTTAGTGCTATAATTTAAGGGTTAAAAGAACGTAAAAATATTTGTTGTTTAAAATGTTATAGCATTTTTGATGCGTACGACTGTCACGTTCAACACTTTGGAATTACCCATATATATATGGATTGGTTCATCAACTTTTTTTAAATTTTTGCAAATATTTTTGCTCAATAATTTTTTTGTTTACTATTGAGAAATTAGACAAGGCATTTGCGAGAGAATCGTTCCGATTTTTTCACGTTAAACTCTTTGAAGATAGAAACATTTTGAAAACATATTTCAAATTAGCGTATTAATATTCATCAGAAAAGTTGAATTCGCTTTAAAATAATTAGGTCCTTACAAATTTTTAATATACGACTGGTATGTAAATCACGCAAATACATTGTAGATAAACGATTTTGCCTTAAAAAAAAGTGTGTATGTAGATAAACCAAACAAAAAGTGTGAATAACTCGCAAATAAATCAACATTTTGATCAGAAATTCATAGCATAGGAAAAGTGTATCACAGGAAATAGTTTGCCATCAAAAACTTATTTTTACAAAATCTTTTTTTTTGATAAACGCCGTCGGTATATAACGGGTCCGCCATCTAACGTTTTTTTTTTTTCAACTAATGCTTATTTCGTGAATGGTAACACTTAGCTCATGTCTGATTTGACAGATAATAAGTTTTATCCTTCCGCTGAACGAATATGGTTGTTTATACGCCTGAACAACGCTGGAAAATATTGGAACATTACTTTGAAAATCATGGTAATATTGCAGAATGTGTGCGAAAATTGCGTAAGGATTTTGGAAGAAGAGAAGCACCGTCAGCTCCGTATGTTCGTTATCTTGTGAAAAAAGTGAAAGAAACTGGCATCCTCATCCACAAACCAAAGCGTGAAAAGCCAAAAACAGTGCGTAAACCCGAGAATATTGCTGCTGTGGCAGAAAGTGTGCGTGAAGCGCCATCAACATCAATTCACCGTCGTTCTCGACAATTGAACATTTCGGAGACATCATTAGGTCGAATTTTGCATAAAGACCTTGGTATGACGCCATACAAAGTCCAATTGGTTCAGGAGTTGAAGCCAACTGACCATCCAATGCGTTTTCGCTTCGCTAAGTGGGCCTGCGATCGACTTACAGAAGATGCCGATTTTGCCAAAAAAAAAAAATCATCTTTTCAGATGAAGCTCATTTTGATCTTGGCGGATATGTAAACAAGAAAAATTGTCGCATTTGGGCCACAGAAAACCCGCACGCATACATTGAAAAGCCAATGCGCCCAAAACGAGTCACTGTTTGGTGCGGCCATGCTTAGAGGCAACCATAATATGGTTTTGGCTTCTTGATGGAGGACAAATTCAGCCATTATATGGTTGTCGGTGACAATAATATTGTTAAAATAATCATAATATGATTAAAATTTTCTTTAAAAATAGTTTTGTTGGAGGTGACCATATTTAAACATGTTTTTTCTCTGCGTGCATAAATTACACTTATGGGTACTTTACACTACCACACAAGTCTTATGTATTTTACCGAAAATGCTTCCCTGATCTATTTATTGTTTGAAAATTTTCAAAAAACTAGCTAGTAGATTTTTTAAGAACTCCAAAAGTGTCACAGTGTCCATGGACACTATGACACTTCGTAAATGGACTTTTAATAAAAGTCTCATAAAGTCCATAATTACTAAAGAAGTTAAATACAAAAAAAGATCTACATACACGCAGAGAAAAACATGTTTTATTATGGCCACAACCAACAAAACTATTTTTAAAGAAACTAATTTAACCATAATATGGTTGTCGGTGACAATGATTTGGTTAAATTAAACATAATATGGTAAAATATTTTTTTAAATGGTTTTGCTGCTTGTTTTCTGGGTGTATATATTAAATATATAACGAAAACACTTTTGGACGCAAGGATTTTCTCCTCTATGGTACAACAAATACCGGCTTCGCTAACTAAAGCTTCTCTGCACAGCCGGCCTTGGGCCAGGCGCAAGTATTTTCTCTTCTATGGTATAACAAGTAGCGCTTCCGCTAAGTAAAGCTTCTAAAATCTGCCTTGTTTCCGAACGAAAGCCGACTACGCAGAGAAGATTTAGTTAGCGCAGCCGGTTTTTGTTTTACCATAGAGGAGAAAATCCTTGCGCCCAAAAGTGTTTTCGTTATATATTTAATATATACACCCAGAGAAAAAGCAGCAAAACCATTTAAAAAAAAATGTAACCATATTATGTTTAATTTAACCAAATCATTGTCACCGACAACCATATTATGGTTAAATTAGTTTCTTTAAAAATAGTTTTGTTGGTTGTGGCCATAATAAAACATGTTTATCTCTGCGTGTATGTAGATCTTTTTTTGTATTTAACTTCATTGCGCACGGCCGAAGGCCGGCTGTGCAGAGAAGCTTTAGTTAGCGAAGCCAACCAATGGCAGACTTAGGACTTTCGGTACCAATTACCACAGTCTTTATTTCTTTTTATTAAATTTCCAAACCTGCTTATCTTTTGACCTCTGTGTCTCAGAGCTTGGCAGTAATGGAACCAGCAACCTTTTAATGACGCATTAGGAAACATATTTTCTAAAGCCTGCCTTAAAGCTGCTTCATAGTCTGTATGAAAAGCCAAAGCTTCGAATTGTAAAAAATTTCTATCAATAAATAATAATTTTTTTTCTTAAAAAAAATTTAAACATTTTAATATTTTTGGTTATAAGTTAAGAAATCCGCGGACGTTATGACACTGCTCTGATGGACATAAAGTGTCATAAAGTTCATGGACACTATGACACCGGACGATATGACATGCCACCGGTGGGTCCATGATTGCGCACGGTTCCCAAACAGGGTACATTCAGGAAAATTTTTTTTTAAATACTGTACTAAAGGGTATCATATAATCGGGCTTGATGGGACATACTTTCTTACTTGTTTTATTTAAATTTATAGATATTTTTTCAACCGCCCTAAGTGCAATATGCATATGTAATGGGAATAAACAGCCATGTTTTGACAATCGCACGTTTGAAATCGCAAAATGCCAGATTTATTTTATGCTTTTTTTACAAATATTCAAGTTCCCTTGAGCATACTTTTGTAATTTGAAGTCGCCAAACTTCTTGCGATTGCAATTTACAGAACAGTTATTATACGAATTCAAGTCAGAATCGCGAATGTTAAGCGTTTTGCAACTGTCAAAACATTCGAAAACTAATATAAATCTAAATTCAATAATTCTAAGTTTTTCAAATTTTGCCTGTTAACACTTATCAAATCACACAATATTTCATTAAATGAAATCTTTAAATTTGTACATGTACGAATGTATGGATATGTATTTGTACGAAACAAAATTAAAATAACAAGAATACCGAACGTATTTAAATTTTTGTTTTGCATTTATTACAAAATTCTCTTACTTGAAGTTTCTATAAGTCAAACTTTTTTCGGGATAATGGAGTTTCGAGTTACAGAAGTTCAACTGTATATGTAATTATCTTTGGATGTTATCAAAACAAATTCATTTTTGTAAAAATTAATATACGAGTTAAGGCGTTTATACTAAGGCAATTATATTAAAAAGTTCATATAAATTTCCTGAAAATAAAAAACATGTTCATATTTCCTCAGAAGAACTTCCCACAACAAATCAGTAATTTTGAATCCATCAGAAATATTAACAGATAGCTCTGATAAAATTTATGATATAAATGTAAAAAACAATTTAGAAAAAAACTTGATTCCATTAGATAATAAGTGTATTGAAAACATTTTACGATTTAAAGAAGATCAATGTAATTTAGAAATTTCAGAAAAATCTGAAGTAGTAGAAATGGTTCAAGGAGTAATCATATTTAAAAACTTTAAAGGGAATATAACCCATGATTGTAGTAAACTGAAAGTAATGCAAAAAGGAACATTCCTTATTAAATTTAAAAATTGTAAAATTAATGTTTTAAATGAAACCTATACAAATGTTAACTTAAAAATGTACGAAACACTTGTTTTGCCAAATTTAATTACGAAAATTAAAGAAAACAAAAATGTAACAGAATTTGATTTGAAATTTGAAACCTTACACTTAAAACAGATGAAATTGTATCCGAACCAACAGAAAATGTTCAAAACACAATATCTGAGCCATTTTTGCAGATTAGAACAACACAGTGAGATGCTCGCTTGGGGACATTCGAATTAAGAGGGGAAGAGTTAACTCCAACAAAGTTAACAACCTTTTTTTCCTCATGCTTCCGGCCTGGTCATAAACAAAGGTGGCATGATCCAATTCCTAAGAAATGATTGCAATAACAAAAGCGTGCGTTTGCAGTACATGTTAAAAAATGCATTGGAAGCGTCTGCGACTAAATTAATAGGAATTGAATCACACCACTTGCTAATTTAGAACATTTAGGCCCGTTTTCACAACTTACCAATAGCTAAAAGTAGACTTTAAACGGCCTTATAAAAAGTGTTCCATTATTAAAACTTTACTTTAACCTAAAGTGAGCGATAAAGCTAATTAAGGCTAATCCTACCTGGTAGGTTTAAGTAAAGTTGAAGTAATGGAACACTTTTTATACGGCCGATAAAATCCTACCTTTAGCTATCGGTAAGTTGTGAAAACGGGCCTTAGTTTAATATAAGAAAATTGGATTGTAAAAGTTTTTAGCTAGTTCTTGTATTGATTTAATAAAGTGTGGTCGTAATGACCAAGTAAAAAAAATTTTGTTTTTTTTAAAGGTTTAAATATAAAAAACCTTAACTTACACATTAAACAAAGGTCTGGCCAGACTCTTGTGTACCATGAAGGGTTAAAAAGTAAATTTGAAATCTTGCTTCTCATTTAGTTTATATTTTTCGTTAAATATGTACATAAGATTTTTAAAGTAAAAACCATATCGGCATTATGTTGGTGTTTTATCATTCTGTAAGGTGTAATACGGGTAAGTAAATCAATCATAATCACTTTTTCTTTCTTGTTTTTTTATGTTTTTTTTTCAAGCACGAATTGGGGATAAAATTAACTTTATCATACTTGAATCAAGCGCATTTTGAGATTGATTCAATCTGAGTTTTACTTAAATCAATCTCATTTTCGGATTACTTCAAGTACGAATTGGGGATTAAATCAACTTTATAGTGTTTGAATCAATCGCATTTTGAGATTAATTTGATCCTACTTTTACTTAAATCAATCTCGTTTTCGGATTACTTCAAGTACGAATTCGGGATCAAATATGGATAAAGTGAGAATTTTTGGATTGAATAACCCGTACTTGAATCAATCCTTTTGTACTTGATTCAAGAATATCCGTACTCACCGTACTATTGATACCGCTCCGGATTGATTTGAGTACGGATGGATTGATTTTTTTTTTTTGAGTGTACTCGTATGCATAGGAATGTTTGTGTTATTTTACAATGAAGATTTTTATGACGATTTTGGCATGTAAATTAGACGATTTTTTTTTCGCAAAATTTTAGGATTTAATACCAGTTCTATTTATCTGAAAACGATGCATACTGTCCACCAAAAATATTGTAAGCTTAAACAGATACATTTTTTCTAATTCGCTATAATTATCTAATTTCACTGAGGGGGGTTTTTAAAACAAAAATCATTATGTCAGTAGGTCGGTCAGTTTATTCGTAAGCAAATTAGCTTAACGTGTTATTCCATGTTGGGTTTTTATTAATTTTTTGGTAGCTAAAGTGTGATTTTATTAAGTTGTAAATAAATAATATTATGTTAGTGCAGGCGCGAACATGTACATATGCGTAAATAAATGAATTCTTTGAACTTTTTTGGAATTTTTTGTGATATTTGAATAAATATGAATAATTAAAAAATAATATCGCGAACAAGTTTATAAAAACCAATTTAAAGACAATGTTTACACCTCGCTAACTGTATTAATCAAAAATACAGTTGAAACAAGTAAGAGTGCTATAGTCGGCTCTGTTGGGTCTTAAACACCCTTCTCCACTATATGCTTAAGGTAAACTTTTTTATGTTTTCCATAAATAAGTCATTGCCGTTTATTATTACAATAGTAGGGTATTGAATCAATCGATATTTTATATTAATCGATTAATCGCGCGAATAATTATTCGAGGTAAAAATTTAATCATTGGTGCCCTAAGTTCTACAACATGATCTTTCTTTTAGTTAATTCACAATCCTGTGCCCATGTTCTGTAACTCTCGCGTCGAGAAACTTTTCGATTGAAATGTGTGAAACGAAACAAAAATTACATACATTGAAACAAACAGCTGTTTTTCTCACTTAACTGTGTCTGTAACTTTTTTGGCGTGTACTAGCTGTCACGTAAGGAAATTACTCGCCAATTTACAGAAAAAGTGTGTCTTATTTGTGAGAAAAGTTCCCGCTTTGAACTGTCAAATAAATTCACGAATAAAAATGGGGCGAGAAAAAATTTTAACACTAAAAAACAATATAAAATGCAAAATACAAAGAACAGTAATAATAATATTTTTTTCTTGGCACATGTTTTTATTGTTTAATTATTTTGTTTTTAACATTTTTTTAAAATATACGAATTTTTTCAAAGCTTGTTTGCAAACAACAAACATTAAAGTCGCACTTAACATTATTTGGTATAGCCGACGTTGTATTTTCGCCGCCGTCGTTGAAAAATGTTAAATTTTAGTAAATTTTGGTCGCCGTCAATGATATGAGTTACTGGCGTTCTCAACGTCTGCAATGTCACATCGGCTTCGAGTGAAACATTATGACATTTATAACGTAACGACGTAATCTCTTTTGATAGTTTTTGACATGAGTTACAGACACAGAATTTTCTCACTTTTCGAGAAACGATGGAATATTTTGTTTCACATCTTTTCGATGCGACAAGTTCTCACTATAGTTACAGTACATGGGTACTGGTGTATAATTATTATGAATAAAGGCAATAAAAAAAATTAATTGAATAATATAATGTTATTCTGTTAATCGAATACTTTTTAATTTGTCTAGCTTACAAGTTTAAAAATAAGACCAACAAATTTTAATAACACTTTACCAAATAGTACTTCATGTAATAAAAGAGAAAAACTTTTTAAAAATAAAAATAAAAATAAAAAATAGCATAAAAATTTAAGCTTTTCTTCTAAAATAATCTTTCAAAAAGAGTATACAGTTTAAATGTTTATGTTTAAAACGATTTTTTTCTTTTGTTTTGATGAAACTTGATTTAGAAAAGATTCTTTCACTTGTTGTTGACGTTGGAGAGACTGAAAGTAAAGCATTTAAAAGCATATCCCATTTCTCTGTTCTTTTTCTTTTCTAAAAATTGGTAGTCTTCCGTTGTACCACTTGAATCACTTTTTAAATGTTTTAAAAATTTGAATAGGCTTGTTTAGGTCTGGTAAAAGTCTACACTTAACATTCTTAAAAAAAAAAATTTGGTTTCAGCCTTTGTACTACATTTTAAACAAATTTTTACTCCTGAGTTAAGAAACATTAAAAGGGTATTTAAAACGTTCCGGCTAGTTTTTTTTCATTATAGAAAAAATCGACATAAATTATTCGAATTATTCGTTAATCTAATATAAGTGAACATAACCCGTGATGAAGAATATTTTTGTCTGGCACTGGCAGGACATAAAATAACGTAGTAGGTTAAGATTTGATTAATTATTGTTAGTTCATATTTAATATATGAAGATTCAATAAAAAAATAATGAGAAAAAAAAAAAAATTCGTTAATCGAAAATGCGCAATTTTTAATTATTCGAACAGTTAATCGCCTAAAATTATTCGATTAATCGAACAACGATTTATTGTTTAAATACTCTACAATAGCAATTTGTTAGTTAAAATTTTCTGAAGCAGAATCAAGCTATTTACACTTTATAAAGTGTGATAGAAATAACATTACATTACATAAAGAGTTGCCAACACTACTCTGAATTCACAACATGCAAGAGGAATAAAGAGAATTTCGGTACTTTTTGGGAGTATTACATTTTGTGATCGGCGCGCGTACACGTAAGTATATATATGATCATTAAAAAAATTCTTTATCCAAATAAGATAATGTCAAAAATTTATTACAAAAGCTTTTATTTTGCTATTTCTTTAAGGTTGCCAACAGATACCATTATTAATACTACTAAGGCTTAAGTACCCATTAAATTCAAATACCGATATAAACTTGCCACCTTTTAAAATTGCCAAAACAGGACACCACTAACAAATCATAGAAAAATTCAAACAAATTCGTTAATTGTTTGTAAAGGGGCCAGTGTAGTGTTTTTCATACGGGATTTCCCGGGATCCCTCACATTTCTCGGGGAAAAATACCGGTAAAGTTGTGCGAGAATTTCCAGAATTTTTTTATATAAGTATTGAATTTTACTGCTGATGTCGCACTTGTACAACAAAACTGTATTAACTCAAAATTTTAAAATTTTCAGTATAAGCAAAACAATTTTTAATTTAATATGAAAAGCATATGAAAAAGTAGTTTTAAGCCAACCTTTTCTTTACCAAAAGGTAGACAAAATATCTCGATATTTTTACAGCGGGTAGATATGAATAATACCTGTCAACTTTTTTTTAAAAGTGAAAAACTAAGAATTTTGAGTTAATACAGTATTGTTGAGTAGGTGCGATAAATAAGTAAATAAGTAATGTCATGAAATAGATCTAAGCCTTTAGGCAAAAACGTCTTAATTCAAAAAAAAAAAGTTTTCGATTGACTTTAATTCAATTTTTTTTATTAAGTTTAAATTACTTTAGTGTAGCACAGCTGCTTCTAATCGTTATCATCTGCTCTTAGGAAAAAAGTCTATGAAGTACACCAATTAAATTTTTTTCAATTTAACATAACGAAAAACTACAGTTTCTGACTTAAGACATTTTTGCCAAACGCCAAAGAGATGTCAATTCATATTCGATAATTAAGGCAATGTTTAATGCTCTGAAATTTCGAAAAAAGAAGAGTAAAAATGTACAGAATATTAAATTTGTTTAAAGACCCAGTGCTCATGTTCTGTAACTCTCGTGTCGAGAAACTTTTCGATTGAAATGTGTGAAATAGAACAAAAATGCCGTATATTGAAACAAACAGCTGTTTTTCTCACTAAACTGTGTCTGTAACTTTTTTTGGCGAGTACAAGCTGTCACGCAAGGAAATTACTCGCCAATTTACAGAAAAAGTGTGTCTGTAACATTTTGGTGAGAAAAGTTCCCGCTTTGGACTGTCAAAAAAACTCACGAATAAAAATGGGGCGAGAAAAAATTTTAACACTAAAAAACAACTAAAAATGCAAATTGCAAAGAATAATAATAATAAAATTATGTTCTTGGCCCTTTTTTTATTGTTTAATTATTTTCTTTTACCATTTTTATTAAATATACGAATTTTTTCAAAGCTCGTTTACAAACAACAAACATTAAAGTCGCACTTTACATTATTTGGCATGGCCGACGGTTGTATTTTCGCAGCCGTCGTTGAAAATTTTTCAATTTTAGTAAATTTTGGTCGCCGTTAACTATATGTGTGACTGGCGTCCTCAACGTCTGCAATGTCACATCGGCTTCGAGTGCAATGTTATGACTTTTATAACGTAACGACGTAATCTCTTTTGATAGTTTTCGACATAAGTTACAGACACACTTTTTTCTCACTTTTCGAGAAACGATGGAATATTTTGTTTCACATCTTTTCGATGCGAGAAGTTCTCACTAAAGTTACAGAACATGGGTACAGATTTACTTTATAAAAACGAAAAAATGTTGCTGCCATATGCTTTAAAAAATTTAATGAATTTATATGCAGAACAGCTGCATAAAAGATTTTTCGTACTAGATTCTGTAAGAGACGTTGGCAAAAGTTAAAGAAAACGCTTATTTGATTCGAAGAAAATAATTTTTTTTAAAAAGCAATTACAAGTTTTGAAGAAAGTGCTAAGAAAACTGAAAGTGTCTAGATATTATATAATGTTCCTTGGTCTATAAAGGCAAACATCCGTAGAAAGGAAACGTGTTTTCTCATTGAAATCTTCTTGATGAAAATTGGAAATAAACTTTCAAACGATTCTGTAAATGATTATTCTGAACTAAAATCCTATTTTAAAAGAAATATTTTGTAATAATTTGTTTGAATTAGTTAACTTTTTTAAATTAATTCTGTGGCAGTAAGTGCTTTCGTCTACATATTTGTTTTGTATTTTAGGAGAACAATTCAAAACTTTAAATGTGGCTTTTGGAAACTCCGAATTTACTCCGAACTTAATATAATCATCAGTTCTCTGCGGTTATAGTATTTTCAGTTTTTATTTCTAAACCCTCCAAATGTCACAGATCGGAAGTTTTTATTATTCCAAATTTTATTGCGCATTGAACAAGGAAACCCAAAAATTCATTTGGCTATAACTTTCTCAAGAAGCCAACAAAAGAATTGATGTTCACTTTTGAACATGAAGATCTCAAGTTGCCATTAAGCACTTTTTCCTGTTTGCCACAGAAATAAAAAAGATGAATACATTTAAAAACTTGTTTAATTGATCTCAGGAAATGTTATTTGTTAAAATAAATTAAATTAAATAATATTTTGCATCGATTTGTATTAAGCAGCAATTCCCGGGATTCCGGGAAATTGAAAAATAAATCCCGCTTGCCCGGGAAATGAAAAAGTCCGGGAAAAGAAAAACTCTAGCCCAATGTCAAAATATTCACTCTTGAGATAAGTGTAATTAAATTGTTCTTCTACAGAAGAGATTTTTATGAGCAAAAGTCTTATGAAACTGCCCTTTTTTAAATTAGACATTGGCTGTTTCAGTAAAATAAAATAGTGAAAAAGACACCGAATACAAAGATTAATTCAAAGCAGCAAATACTTTGGCCCTTTTAGAAGAAAGTCACAGAATGATTATCATATTTAATATAATAAAATCCACAAAAACACATTAATTAAAATTTTGTAAAATCAGACTCATAAAACTTTAACAAAACAAAACCGTTAATATAATACAGTACTTTTCGCTTATAGTCCATTCCGCTTAAAGGCCAAAAACGGATATAAGTCAAAACTGTCATATTCATTTGCAGGTTTTTTCGAATTTCATGCAAATTATTTGTTCTAAGGTCCACTTCGCTTGTAGTCCATTTTCGTTTATAAGCCACATTTTCTTTGCAAGCATATCTAATACTTTATGCAAAAAAATTCGGTTATAGTCCACTCTGTTTTTTAGATATTTTTTTAACAAACTGGCAACAAGTTTTTTATTTACCTTTCTGGCAACTTTAATAAATGTCAAATTTTGGTAAAAGAAGTTTTAGATTCCGTTGAAATTATAAGACAATTTTGTCTTGACAACAAAATTGAGCAAAACATGGATTTTGAAAAAATAGAATTATTTATTGTAAAAATTTCTTTAAAAAAAAAACAGACTAAAATAACAGAATTTTTTTAAAAACGTTTAACATTTCCCAATTTATAGCAGAATCTATGAAATTAATACTTATGTTGCGTTGGATTTATACATTCAAAGAATTAAAATGATCTCATAGTTTAAGCTTATGAAGCATTAAATTACATATTAACCTTTTTGTTTTTATTAAAAGCTTTGAAAGCATTTGAATTAATTTATAATTTTTTGTTTTAACTATTATTTAATTATTTGTTTATGTTTTGAATAAACTTTTATATTGTTTAAAAAGAGTGTTTTTTTTTGAAGAAAATAATTTTTATATAGTCCAAAATGTGGATTATACTAGGATTCACTTATTGTCCATAAAATGGCTTATAAAAAAATTCGGTTATAGTCCAAATTCGCTTATAGTCCACAAAAGTTGTGCAACTATAGTAGTGGACTATAAGCGAAAAGTACTGTAAGAATAGTTAATAATAATACTGCCTGTTTGTAGAACACAAACGCAAGACGCGTTTACTTAAGTTAGATTTACAAGAAAAACAAATTTTCAAAAGCTTACACCACAAATTTTGGTGGTTACTTTTTCACCCAACGTGTATTTTTGGACAAAATTTCTAGCAATACTACTTTTGTATTGAAGCAGTGTTTTGCGTAAATACCAGATAGCGGTAACTTTTGTATTTTTAATAATCATTTATTTACGTTTGGTCTTGTCATTTCGCACTTAATTATCTTATATAATTTTTGTATATTTTTTCTTTATCGCTATTACATGCAATCAATAGCTTAACTATGATTTACTAATTGATTATTAATATAATATCTAAGTATAATAATGAATATTTATTGAAATACTATTTCCCAACTTAAAAATTGTATACAGAAATTAAAAGAGTGAATACTTTAAAAAAAATTTTAAGCATTGTTTTTAATCGTCCATAATTATAATTATTGCGGCTAACCTTGGGACGCAAAGTGAATGCAGTCCTAAGCAAAGGCATTGAGGAGCTATTAGCCTTAAAAGTCGAGACCCCCAAGAACGTATACCCAACTACAGGTGTACTAGGTGTGATTTTAATGCAAATTTCTGAATTGACTACATAATCAAAGAATGTTTTTGTGTTGGTAATGTAAATTTATGGTTTTTTTATATCGGGTGATTTTTTAGCTATTATCTTTTTGGCAACACTGGTTTAAACAGCGGACGCACGTTTCGTGTTTTGTTTCACTGTTAAACATCTTCAGTTTAGTCTATAATTTAGCCATGAATCGTCTTACAAACGAACAACGCTTGCAAATTATTGAATTTTATTATCAAAAATTATCAAAAAATTTTATAAAAATTTATCGAAAAATTGTGTTCAGCGACGAAGCTCATTTTTTCCTCAATGGGTACGTTGATAAGCAGAATTGTCGATTCAAAGATGATGCGAATCGTAACGTAACTGTGAATGGTGAGCGCTACCGTGAGATGACATTCAACTTTTTTTTGCCTAAAATGCAAGAGCTTGACTTGCATGACATGTGGTTTCAACAAGATGGTGCCACATGCCACACATTTTATTTCACGTTCGGGACCGGCCGCCTATATCGTGCGATTTAACGCCTTTAGACTATTTTTTGTGGGGCTCATGTCTATTCACACATGCCCGCTTCAATTGACGCATTGGAAGACAACATTGAAGCATTTATTCATGAGATAACCATTTGTGGCGCAGTCACGGTCAACATTTGCATGAAATAATCTTCAAACATTAAATTATATGGACCGTACTATTGATTCAAATAAATATTTCATGCATTTTTCTGAATTTTGTGTTTTTTTTTTAAACTTTCCTATAGTTCTTAAAAAATCACCCTTTATAATAATAATAATAACAATAATATTATAATAATTTAAAGTATTTATTTTTTTGTCATCTTTTTGAGATTCTGTTGACATTATAGAGTACACAATATCAATACAATAGTATTAACTTTTTAGGATGTTGATATAATAGGGGGTTGCCGTTACCCCGATCACATTGTAATCTTATGACCACTTAAAATGTTCGTTAATATATTCAGCTACAAAAGAGCATTAAAAAAAATTTCCTTTTCTTCGAAAATATAATGAAAAACGGAAAAAACTGACTGGCAACACCTGTACTTGGGTAAAAGTTCTCGCAGTAAAAGTTTGGTATAAGAACTAGGATTAAAACCTTGTTTTTGAACGCATTAATATTAATAATTAAAACAAGTTCAACGTTACAACCAGTGATGCCAACAGTAGGGAATTTTTTCTTTTGGTAGCGGTTTTTTCGGAAAAGTTCAAGCGTACGGAAAAGAGGAAAGTTTTTTTATTATAAGGCAAATGTAAAGAATTTTTAAAAAATTATCTCATTTTCAATATATTTCTTAACAAATTGGTAAATATTCGTCTTATTTTTATTTGAAAATCAAAATTTTTCATATACAATAGTATTTAAGTAAAAATGTAGTATTTTTTAACAGAACCCCTATACTAACTATGAGTCCTAACAGCCTGGCAATCTTCAACAATTGCCAAAAGAGTGTACCAGAATATTCGTGGCGCCCCTAATATAAAATAAGGGGGTTACGAATATTCGCGTTCGCATTTGCGGACTATCCTCTTATTTCTGCTATTTGCATTCGCACTCACATTCGCTAAAATGTATGCGAACAATACAAGCGAATATCTAATGAATGAAATTTATACATTGAAATTAATTTGTAAAAAACCATTACACCTTCTAAACTAAGAGAAATAAAACAATACAATTTCTAATTTTTAAAAAATTTGTAGGGAAAACTTTTAAGGATAAGAAAACTTTTTTTATATTTTAGTTCAGGGTGAAATACGAAGTTTGACTTTGTTTTGTCGCTAGATCAAACGATATATAGAGGCGTTTCTGCCAAAAAGAAAAAAATTTTAAATTTGTCTCACAGGCAAGCTTTTGTTAGTCGTTCTTAATTCCCAATTTTTATTCTTGATAAAAACACTGAAATTTACACAGGTTTTAAAATTAAAATTTTTGAAATTGAATTTTTATATGTGCGTGTATGGCATTTACATTTTTTTTTTGCTTTTTTTTTTTTCTTGTTTTAATTAACGCTTTTATTATAATATTTACAAAATGATAATGATATTTTTAATGTAGAGAAAAGTGTATGGAAAATTTTGTGTATGGATTTTTTTTTGAAATTTCTCCTGGCATCACATTCAACATTTTTGATCTAAATTATCAAAAGCTTAAAAGAAATTTGGCTGAATAAAAACGGCTAATGGCTTAATTGAATTTTTCATCGCAAAAACTGATGACACTGGCAGCACTGCATGACAATGCCTGTAGTGGGATTCTGTAACTTTTAACAATAACAACTGTTGTTATAATTGTCAACCTGTTTTGTTGTTTGCACTAACGATTATGTGATTCTGTAAATTGTTGTTAAGAACATAGATAAAAATTAACGTCAAGTGGCATCACTGTCAAACAAATGGCCAAATAACGAAAAACACAAAGAGGAATACAAAAAAAAAACAAATAAAATTATTAAAACTAAACAGAATTTTTTTTAGTTTTTTGTTTTTTTTTTTTACTTAACACAAACAGCTGACTTTACGATAAGAAGTGTTGTTTAAAATGTTACGGAATAGCAAAATCGTTAATTTGCTTGTTAAATTTTTTAACAATGACAACTATTGTTAGTGAATATTCGTATTGGATTTTTCCCTAATTCTTTTTAAAGAAAACTAAAACTCTAAGAGCAAAAACCTTATATCGCAATTATGAATTAAAACTTAAGTATTTCTACGCCATTTTCATTAAGTTTAGGTATAACATGTCATTGCGCCAGTCAATAAGCGGATGTGTGTCTCTAGAAATATTAGGAGATCTAAGATATCTCTCGATTTTTTCATTAGCAAAGCGACAGCTTAGGATTGAAAGAGGCTTATCCCCCCCTCCCGCCCGGATTTACTTAAAATTTTTTCACGAGCGCTCTTAGCATTATCAGAACCTTTACTAGATGTAGGGCTGACGGAGTTTTCAACACTAACAGAATCCACTGTCAGACTAAGTAGCTCAATAAGACGTTTTTCCGCTACGACTGAAGTCATATACAGGATCCCCGGAAGGATAGGTCGAAGTTAGCTAGTCTATCAGCGTAAGGGTTGGGGGTTATTTTCCCACGAAAAACTCTGGTTAGTTTTACCACAAAGCTAAAGGTCTTAGCTACTATTGCTCGGTATATTAAGTTAGAACATATGTAATTTGTAAATTTACCCGCACTACCATTGGGACGAGGGTATTTGGCGTTTATACTAAAATTACGTCAGAATCACATGCGCATGTGGCTTTTTACATTCCGTGTACTATAGGCTTAATACGGAAATATGAAATATATAATAAAACATTACCCTACAAAATGAAAAATAGTCATAAAAATAAAATTAAATATGACCCCAAATTTGGGGTCACTCTTCATTATGAAAAATCACATCAACTTTTTTAATAATTGTTGACCCCAAAAGAATTCTTTCTTTCGAAGAATTACATATCGATGGCTTAATATAAAAAAGGCCTAGCTCGATTTTTATTATTTGTTTACGGAAAAAGATAAAAACTTAGTTAAATCCGTAAAATTTTAGATAAAAACAATTTTAATGCAATTTTTATTAAAAATCTCCAAGAATAAACAAAAAAAGCTGGTTGTAAAAAAATCGAGTTAGGCCTATTTTATATTAACCCATCGATATACAACAAAAACAAATTCTAAAAACTTCTTTCGCTCATCGGAAATAGGCAGGGTTCATATGCCTCAAACTTAAAATCCCAAATTTTAAAATTCCAAGTTTAAAAATGCAGAATTTCACAATCCTGAATTTTAATATCTCGAATAATTATACACTTTTTATTTTAAAAATCGCACGATGGGTAGCATGGTTGGGCCTTCGGCCGGTCGCAAGGATTTACTCCTATATGGTGTAACAAACACCCACTTCGCTAAGTGAAACATCTCTGCATAGCTGGCAAGGGTTTTCTCCACTTTGGTATAAGAATTCGGATTTTTTTTTTACTATCCCTAAAAATTTTTATATTAAATTTTATTAAATAGGAACATAATTTTTGGGGTAATTTTTCATATCTTAAAATATGCATTTTATATAAGCAAAGCAAAAACAAAACCCAAAGTAAAAATTGTGGTTTTATTGGGGGCCATTTTTCATTTCTTGATATTGGGGTCATATTTCATTTAAAACGCAAAAACACTCCAGCGAAAATATGAAAAATAACCTCAAAAAAAAAAAACCAAAGAAATGTCCCAAAATTGTGTGTTGCTGTTTCTCATGTAAAATGTTGGGGCCATTCTTCATTTTCTTTTTGGGGACATTTTTCCTAGTGTCATTTTGTGCACCGGCATGTGTAACACATTAAAGATTGATGACCCACCTTTCAGTCTAGAAAAACGTACTGAAGCGAGTCAGAAAAACTTACTGAAGCGATCTAGCGATGTCTATCCCGCTGACTGGCTGGCTGTTTGTCCATGTAAACTTAATGCGTACTATAACAAATAATTTAGAGTTTATAAAAAGATATAAAGTGGTATTTTCACACACTGTCAAAATCATACATTATTTTCGCTACATTTTCGTAAAAAAAAAATAATAAAAAAAACCGCAAATATTAAGAAAATCTGTTTTTGCCTCTAATAAAAATTTGTTGTGAGCACAAAGGTTCTATTCCGAAAAAAAGTTTGAATACGCGTTATGTAAAATTGTGGAACAATTCCCATAATTTAGAGTTCGTTATACGTATGTTACAAATTTAATCCAACTACGTTAAGAACTGCGACGTATACTTTGTGCACTAAGATAACAAGGATAGACCAGTAGCCAGCCGGGCGGACCGATTCAGAAATTGATGAGTGTTACACACATCAGCACATACACATAATACTTATTAAAACAGTGAAATTTCCAGTATTTTTGGCTCACAAAATGAAAATGGGTCGTAGTGTATAGTTTAAAAAAAAAATTGAGCTATAATCTGCAAAAAAATTAAAAAATCTCCAAAAAAAAAAAATTATAAATTAAATATCATAGATATAAAACAAGAAGTTAATTCATGCAAAAATTTCGACTCTTAAATTTAAGTTGAAATTTATCTGTTTGGCGAAGAAGGCGGATGGCGACATGCCACCCGCTATTGTTATTCATAAATTTTATCAAATTTCGATCAGTAGTTTGTAATTTATACAAATTTGCCAAAAAAAAATAATAAACAAAACTAAAAAATTAAAACATGTTTGGTTTTATAAAGTTATTTTGTATTTGTTGATAATGTTTTTTTTAGTAATTTATGCAACAATGCTTTTAAAAACAAGCCCGATCTTATGATACGATACACCAAAGTATTAACGAAAAATTTTTTAAGGCGTGTACCCTATTTGGTCCTATGAGCATAAGGTTAATATTTATAGGTATATGAGTGATTTGGGAAGAATATTATCTAGTTAGCAATAAATGATTACATTAGCAACGCCTATAAGAAAATGTTAGCTTTAAAATCACTTTCTAAATCGATCTAACATTGAGCAAATTGAGTTCACAGCCTTGAAAATAATTCGAAAAATGTTGTACATATCGAGCCATAACCGCAAAAAAAGCTTAAGCAACAAAAACAAAATTTTACAGGAGAACGATTTTTTTTAATTTCATCTCATAAAAATTGAAGGTATGAAGATTGTCGCATACGATAATTGCTATAAAATCGTAACGGTTCCTTATGTGACCATGACATTTTAAAAAAAAAAGGAAAATTTAAAATGATGTCGCTTAAGCTTTTTTGCGGTAAGGGCTCGATATTTTTTTGAGAATCGGTACTAAATTTCACATAGACCCCATACAACTCCTTTCAGAAATGAAAAAATTGGTTAATATGGCATCTTTCATCTTTTTATGTCGTTCTAGATCTTTTTATAGTTTGCAAGAATCCTCAGTTTATAAAATTTCCCAAGGAATATGTGAAAACAACTTGAAATTTTATATAATATATAAAATTCTAAGCTGACGATATGTTGGTACAATAATCCTGTGCACAGTATTTTAGAATTAAATTTTTTGAGAAATATATCTGGAATTTCTAAATGGCTGGAGTGATGTCATAAAATTTAACAAAAAAATATAGCAGAAAAAAGGTGTGATTGCAGACCCATGTGTCTCAGTTAATGAAATGGAGTTATTAAAACTGTTGAAAAAGTGTGAAAAGTACTCTAGTTAATGTTTTGATGATACATTCCACATTCCTTTCGCTTGGGATGTTAAAGGTTTCAAAGTAAGACACTTTAGACATTTAAAAATGGCCGCCATTATTGATAATAATAAAGTTAGGTATTCCATTAAGCGCAAAATGTTTAATATATACAAAGGAAAAGCATCTGCATACTGGTCTTAAAAATGTTATTAAGTAAAGCCTTTACTAAGATCTATAAACATGATTCGGTGTGCTAATTATCTCTCATAGTTTGCGAGTTATACGTGATGAAAAATTATTTTTATCTCGGCCATATGCTATCTCGATACCAACTTAATCGAAGAGAGAACAAGTAAGAGTGCTATATTCGGCTATGCCTTTTTTATACCCTCTATCATTGTGCAATGAGAAAAGAAAGTTTTATAAATACAGATTTTTTAGAAACAAATAAATCTATTTTGAGCCACGTACACTTCTCCAATCACGCCCAAATTTCGTCCGTTTTTGTCTATTGATAACCAAGATGCTTGTACCAAGTTCGTAAACTTTTACTCTTGCCGTTTCCCAGACATACAAAAATGTTTTTGTATGGGAAGTGTCACGCCCCTTTCCCCAATCCTGTACACATTTTGTCGAATGTTGTGTATGGTTAACCAAGATACTTGCACCTAATTTGATAACTTTGGCTCTTGCCGCTCTCTAGATATAGAGAAATCTATTATATCTTTCTACGGGAGCTGCCACGCCCTCTTCTCCACTTCCGCCCGTATTTTGAGAGGGCTATGTGTACCAAATTTGAAAAATTTATCTCTAACCGTTCTTAAGACTTCTACAATCTCGCACACTTTTTGTCGTATGTTCTCTATTGATAACCAAGCTGGCTGTACCTAATTTGCAATCTGTTTTCCTTCCGTTTTCCAGATACACAGAAAAACAGACGGGCAGGCGAACATCGCTAAGCCAACTTCGCTGTACATGTATGTATATGTAGTTGTTATGTGTAAAAAACCCAAAACAAAGCAAAACCAACTTACACAATATATTGCTAATATCGGTGATGGCTATAAAACAGCAACAATAATATGAGATTTTATAAACACAATGAGAGACAGTCGTGGAACCTCGTTAAATCAACTTCGGTACTCATAAGAACCCACAATATATATACTTTATAGGGTCTAAGATCAATATTGTAGTAATTAAAATTGGCATGACAAAGTGCTGGTTCAGACTTTTCAAGTTTTGGCCGTCAAGTCTTGAGTTTTAGGAGAGAGAGGAAAATATATGGTATTCCCTTCTTCCTTCTCTCCTAACAGCTTAAGACTTGATGGTTAACACTTGAAGATTGTGAACCAGAACAAACTTATAATTACACTTTTTCCCCAACAACAACAGCTCTTTCTCATTTAGGCTTTAATCTGTATGTATGCCAAATTTATCGAAAAGCGAAATATATACCAATTTTATCCAGTTTTTTAACCTGGACCTTTGCAGTCTGTATACCAAATTTATTAAAAAGTAACAAAAGCACCTACCAGTTTGTCCTGTTAAACCTTAAACATGTACCCCATGTTATAATCTAAGCCATATGCTATCCGCCTATCGAATTTCATATAAATCCATTAAGCGGGTTCATACAAACTTTCGCATTTATAATATCAGTAGGAATAGTAGAATAGACCCGTTTACTTTCCAAATTGTTGAACAGGCAGTAAGTTAAACTAAAAAATGGCTTATCATGTTCTGCCAATTTCAAACCGATATCCCTTCCAAGTTTCTTCTTTTAAGCTTCTGGTTTGCTTTGGTTAATTGATTTTAAAATCAATATAAACCGGTAAAAAATTATCTGTATCGGCATACCGATACATAAATTTATTAATAATTACAATATCTGTTCGTATACCGGAACAACAAATACATAGTTTCATATCGATCATATTTTAATAAATCCTCAGTGACAACACTGCTCTATACCAAAATAAATTACAAATCATATCAAGCGTTCAAGTTTAAAATTCAATCGTTCAAGCTTCAATAGTTCCCAATAGTTACAAAATTGTAACTGCAACCATAAAAATTTCAATAGAAGCAAAATAACTAACGATTATTAATTAACATATTTCTTAGATTTCGTTCTACTTGAAAAATAATCTCACACCCAGCTACACACACAAACATAAAAACTATCCCACAACAAATGAAATACAAATTTTAATATGAATAAATTAATTAATAATTCATCATTAAAAACGAGGCGAGATAAAAAACACTAACGAAATTTAATTAAAAATTCAAAAAACATAAAATCACTTTTCGTTTCATTGTACTCGTAGAATTTTTTAAAACCAAAATTAAAAATTCTAACTGGTTTCTATTTAACAATATTCTCCAAATATTTGGATACAACACACAAATATTCTTCTAAATAAAATAGAAGATGAACACAAATAACAACTCAATGGCCATGGCCAAGGGAACATTTTACATTTCATTGAACTTTAACACAATTTTACAGTAAAAAACCAAGAAGAAAAAGGTGACCGCATCAAAACTTCTCTCAAATCAACTGACTACTGATTTGAACTTGAACCATCCATGTTTTTGCAGTCAAATAATTACCACAGTAACTTGTTTTAGGGCAACAACAAATAGGCCGCAGTGTTGAGGACAGCGTTACCGTTTGTAATGACGTTTTTTATTTTAAATTTTTTTTAAGTTGTGATAACTATTTTACATAATGTTAATAGCATCATACCAGTGATGAGCTGAAATTTTAACATAAATGAATGCGTATAACAGCCATGAAATTGGTTTATGTCTTGACTCCAATCGAGATGTGTAATAATAAATATAAAGTGTAATGTAAACAATGCTTTATTTACCTAGGAACATGGGACATTTATATCTTTTTCTTTTTGAAATGTTATCAAATTTATTTACCACCATTTCTATTAGATTTAATGAATTTAATTAAATAGATATAATTTAGTAGTAGATAAGTTTAAGACGTTGCCATCGGTTGTCTGATATGTGGCCGGTCGATAAAAACGTGTATTTTTGCTTTTCTTTGTACGTATTTTTTGTCTCCCCTTTTTGTGTATAAAACATGCGATCAAAGTTTCCTGTAGCGTTCGAAGTTTTCAGAAAGTTCTTTTACTTTTAAAGTTTGATTGGAGAACATCTTCTTTAAAGCGAAGAGAATTTTGGAAAAATTTGCAAAAGTATTCACATAACCTGACATTGGGAATTAAGTGGTTCAACCAAAATTCAAGTTTATTAAAAGCAAAAAAATAAAATCAAAGAAATAAAAACAGAAATAAAATTATATAAACTATAAAATAAAAAACGTGATTAAAAATTACGTTATATACATATTTACTCTGTCCAAGGCGCATTAGACACCAAAGGTGGACAGGTTTACGGGGAGACTCAATCCTCCCAGAAACCTTACTCAGTAGACCGAAGAGTGTTAATAAAATCACTAAAACTAACTACCCTTATCATCTGGTGTACCTAACCTCACACCAGACAAGGTGGTCTGGAATCTCAACCCCTCAAACATCAAGAGGATTTGATTCCGTGAAAATATTACCTAGTACACAGAAAAAATTATTTTTCCAATTCAAACAAAAAATTTGTAGAATCAAAACATTTTTTGTCTGAAATCGGTCCTACGAACAAATTTGCATATTCAAACAATTTATTTGCATTTCGTTTATTGAAAAAAACACTGATTTTTTCAAACAAATAATTTAACTGAATCAAACAAATAGTTTACTGAAAATCATATAAATTTCAAACAAATAATTTTGCTGAATCAAACAAAAAAGTTTTTGCACAAGCAATGACGCGCACACAAGCAAGAACTGTAGAAGTAGATGAAGGCAGAGCAGAGCGGCGCCGGCTGGCTTTGAGACACATTTTTTTGTTGGAATAATTTTTGCACCAAGTCTTGTTTGTTCACACAATGTTTTTCTTCTTCACTCACTGTTCTGTATCCTTTCCTTGGCAGCAGACCGACTCGACATGTTTTTCGTCATCATTTTATTTCTTTTATTTGATGTAGGTATTTAACTAAACATTTTTGAAAAATTGAATACGGGATTTTGTTTTTCATTCTTTTTTACCAACTTTGAAACCAACAAAAAATTTATTTTGTTTCTTCTAATGTTGTTGTTGTTTAAAAAGAGTGAAACGTTTATTACCTATTATTGTTTTTGTTGTTTTTTACTACAAACCTCGCCACAATATTTTATCATCTTTCTTATAGTTGTACCTTTTCAAAGCGTCCAAAAATAGACTATGTGTTTTTTTTTTTTTGTTGTTCTTATATGTCACATAAAGAAGTGTTGCTTACGGTTAAATAAAAAAATGCAAAAACACGACAACAATAAAGAGCGTTAAATATTTCATACAAAATTATGAAAATTAGAAGCCAATAACGCGTTTATTATATTTTTGAATAGTTGTCAACATTTCTGTTGGCTAAAATAAAAATCAAACAAAAATATTAATTGAATCAGTAAAAAAATTTGTAGAAATTAAAAAAAATTTCAAACAAGCGTTTGTTTGAAAATAATTCAGCAATAATTTTTTCTGTGTAACTTGGATTTCAGTTTGGTTACTTGATCAACACCTTAATTTTCTCCAAGTATTTCCCTAAGCAAGTGGTTTACAGCAGTACCCCTTTTCAAAGAGAAGTCGTCTATCAACTTTTTATTGCGTTAATAAAGACATCAAGAATTTCTGGCGATACTGGACACACTCTACCTATGTCACTTTATAGATGTATACAAGACAACCAAATACTAGAAGTTAAGCCGTCTCAAAATTTTATAAATCTGCAATTGGATCCACAACGTTATGATAACTCTTTATTTAAGTATTTTTTTTGTTGAAGTTGCATAAAATTTTTCCGACATTTTTTTCAAATTTTCCGTTTTTTTTAATTTAGCAAACAAACGTTCTTCGTTTCGAATAATTATCTGCAGAGAAAAAAAAATAAATCTAATCATCCTAAAATTAAATTCCCCTTAACTTAGCAGACATCCCATATGCTGAAGGCCTTCATCGTACGCGGAGTAAAACTGGTGAGTGATCATAGTATTTTCTTTATTGTTACTTGTGGTGTTAATTCATTGATTTGCTTAATTTCATTGATTATCCCTTTTCATTGATAAATAAGTAAAAGGCATACTTTTTTTTCTCTTGCAATTTAATTGTTTATGAGACAAACAAAGAAAAAAAAAAAAACAAAAAGTAGTAACAAAACCAAAACAAAATATAACACTAACAACTAACACGGTTAATCGTTGGATCACTTTGATAATTTTTTTTCTCATTTATAATTTTTTTCCCACTCGTTACTAAATCTTTCATATTTTCTTTTGGTTTGTTGCTATTTATTGTGAATCGACGGAGCATCTCAATCTCATTTGTTTTTTTTTAAATCTCATATATTCTCGGTACGATTCAATCCGAATTTTTATGCACCTTCATAAACATATGAATTAACTACTGAATTACTGTAATAATTTTTTCGTTTTGTTAACAATTTTGTTTGTATACATACATATATATAAATGAATTTTTTTTGAAGTTGGTTTAGTTTAACACAAAATTTTTTTTTGAAACAAAGAAAAATTTTTCTTCTTATATAATGATTTATTAAATAAAGTAAATTGAATTAAATCGAACATGATGCGGTTCTAAAGTAAAATACTGGTTTTCTTGACGAAATGAGCTAAATTTCATTTGAGGTAATTTTCTGTAAGGGGTTTCGATACCAAACTTACGGCAAGAATCGAAACATTGGATAGGGAGGGAAATTTATTGCCATGACTCTATTACATCTTTGAGTCTTATTTAAAATGCAAGCCCAGAATATAGAAAAGGTGATTGCCACCATGGGGTTTAATTTTTATTAATACTTATGGGAGTCTAGAATAATATTTTTTTTTGTAATTAACTTGATTTTACTACAAGGTACAACGAACCCCCCAACCTGGCTGAAGCTAGCAGCTGCATAAATGGCTCCCCTCAGTTATTTTGTAGTAGAATTCAAACTTACTAGGTTTTAACTAAAATCTGACAACAGCTATTGGTAGGTTACATTACAGAAAATGGCGCCCAACGTGGGGCCCGAAGGGGTACGACTTCGTACCTTTTACGGCTCTGTTTTTGTCTTGTTTAAAATTTCGGACACCTTATTTTGAATGGATGGAAACAGTAGATTTTTAAATGAAATAAATTTTAGAAGTTTTCAGGATTTTCGATTCTCTGAGGCATAAAAAGTTTGGAAATTTCGACCGATAAGTTATCTAAAGTTTCTTTTTAATTTTTTTCCAATTTACTGAACATTTATTTAAGATAAGCGGTCTTAAGATTAATAAGAATAAATTATTTTTGTAACTGAGGTGACAGAGCTGCGCGTTTATCAGGAATATATATATTTTGCAGATTGCGGTTAAGTATCCGATAAATGTTATGCAATCCTTTAATTGTCGTAGAATAATAGCTATTTTATGGGTGTGTTGCAACGTTTTTAAATTTTTTATTTTTGTTAATTGAAATTTTAATCTAATTCCAAACAGCTTGCATTTTAAATACATCTTATTCTTATAACCTTATGAATTTAGCCATATCTGAAAGAAAACTAGCAAATATAAAAATTTTCTTGACATTATTTATATACCTACTATTTATAAACATACTATATTTCAAAACATATATATATATATATTCTATTTGTCATAGGGAGTGCTACTGGTGATATTTTTACCTCGTGAAAAGTTTTATAAATAATTCTATAAAAGAGAAAAAACATAGCAACTTAATTGGGTTTACATATTTTATAACAATAAAGTGGTATTTAATCAACGCTCTATCTTTTAGATAAAAGTTAATCCTTAACGGAAAATACCTATGTTGTCTATAGTTTTTTTCGTGACCAAAGTAAAATCCCATTTTTAATTTAATTTATCTATTAAATTTCAGTAGCCTGGCCTATTGGCCATAATCGGCTTACAAATTTCAACTTTTTTTATTTTTGATAAAAATACAGTTTTTTTTTTAAGTAGCAATTTCGTATGGCACTAGTGATCTTATTTTTTACAATTTTTGCTGAAAAGGAAAATTTTGTGTCATTTAATATCTGAATAATAAACTTAATTGTTGTGAAAATTCATATTGGTATTTTTTCTACCTTCGGCTATGTCTTTAATAAGGTCTCCTCCACCTGCAAATTCTGAAGCAGGCATGGGGGCGAGTATCAATTGCATTATATGCAAGGAGATCATGTCTACAGAACAGGAATGTTTAGTAATTGCACAGTGTGAACATTCCTTTCATCGAAATTGTATAGAAAAAAATTTATCCGAATCATTAGAATGTCCTTCGTGTAAACGTCCATGTGAGTTATCTGATTTACGTTCTTCTAGATTACAATCACTTCCACCAATGGCTACTTCACAACCGTTAAGTATTCCTAGTCAAAACTTTATTTTTCCAATACGTGATCCGAAGTCCCAAGCGAATGTTTCTCGTGGAAAAGGTCGCGGCGCGATTGCTAAACAATATAACACTAGAAGTCAGAGTAGAAATTTAATTCCGGATACAAATCCGGATCCACTAATTAACATTGGCTCGAGTCACCTTCGCGGACAACAGTCTGAACAAGTTGCCTCCCCAATATCACAAGCCCCAAAAAATTCTCATCCGTTTAGAAATTCGGCTAATTTTGCAAATAATACCCCTCAAAGGGCAGAGGAGAGTAACAATGTAATTGACTATGGGCAGATTAATCAAATGATCGAAACTACAGTATCAAGATTGTTGCGAAATATGAATTTTGCCACCACTTCTGGGGTGGGAAATCGTAACGTAAATAGAAATTCATCTCCTCAATTTAATGCACCCCTACCTAATTCTTTTACTTCCTCTCACAATGATCATAATTTTTCTCTTAGAGCGGATAAGGTAACCTCTATTGTACAGAACTGGAACTTAAAGTTCGATGGGTCTACAAAAGGTTTAAATGTAGAGGAATTTCTCTATAGAGTACGCTCCTTAACTGCAGAGAATTTTAATTGTGATTTCGATGGGATTTGCAAAAACTTGCATATTCTCCTTTCTGGTAAAGCCCGAGACTGGTTTTGGCGATATCATAAACAAGTTCAAAATGTTGTCTGGGATGATTTTTGCGCTGCTATTCGCTATCAATATAAGGAGTTTAAGTCTGATTTCGATATAAAGGAGGAAATTCGCAGCAGAAAACAAAAGCCTGGGGAAAATTTCGAATCATTTTATGAATCAGTTTCTATAAACTTAGACCGATTAAGCTCACCCATGTCGGAACAGGAACTTATCGAAATATTGAGTAGAAATCTTCGCCCTGATATCCGACACGAGCTCTTATATGTGCCTGTTTATTCTCTAGCTCACCTTCGCAAGCTTGTACAAATGAGAGAGAATTTGTTAGGTGATGATAACTTTAAAAGGCCGTTCATGCAAAAAAATTGTTTTATACCCCGAAGAAATGTCGCAGAAGTTGCGTTAGAAGATGATATACACGATTTGGTAAAATCAGATAATAATGTAGACGCAATTCAACAACCATTTCTTAGAGTCTGTTGGAACTGCGATGAACCCGGTCATCACTGGGAAGATCGTGAAAAAGAAAGGTCTGTGTTTTGTTATGGCTGCGGAGCTAAAAATACCTACAAACCTAAATGTCAATTCTGTCTTACAAAACGTAATCAATCAAAAAACTATCAGGCTTCGAATTCGAACAAGGATCGAATATAGATAGTAATATGTCATCAACTAAACTTTTTGATTCGTCTACTAAGCCTACTAAAACTACTCGAGCGGTAACTAAGGAAATTGATGCACCCAAAATTGAAATAATAAAACCAGAGCATTCGGCATATTTTGATTTTCACCAGTCTGGTAAAAATATTTACCCAATTCGCCCATACCATCAACGATGGCTAGATTATATTTCTGCTCGTAATAGAATTTTTGAAGTATCCGTTTTAACCAAACCGAAATCATGTCCCAAAAGGTCCACAATTAGATTAAGAAATTATTTTAAGTGTCGTAAATTTGCCTCGAAATTTATAATTTCCTCGATCGTTACAAATCCCTGTGATGAGCGTTATTACGCAAAAGTTAAGTTTCTGCATTTTTCTGAACTCGGTCTTTTGGACACTGGGGCAAACGTATGTTGTATAGGGACCGATTTGGCACTTAACGATTTTTCGAGATTTCCTGAATTTCATAGTCTTAAATCTGTCGTTAAAACTGCCGATGGTAGGCATCAAAGGGTATTAGGTTATCTGGATGCTAAAATGTCCTTTAGAAATCAAATTCAGCATATAAAAATATTAGTCGTCCCAACTTTATCTCAGCGATTGATCTTAGGTTTGGATTTTTGGAAGGCATTTCAACTGGCGCCTGACATTTTTGAGTCAGTAATAGTAGCTAATTCGTCTGTCTGTGAATATAAGTTCAATGGGTTGTCCACCTTGTCTGAATTAAATTCTTACGAAGTTCAAAAGTTAGAGTCTGTCGATTTAGATGATACAAAGTATCCTCTTACACGTTGTCAACAGCGACAATTAGACGCAGTTATTGCTCTCTTCCCCAATTTTGAGAAACAAGGACTAGGGAAAACCAGCATGATTCATCATGAAATCGACATTGGCGATGCCAAGCCGATTAAACAAAGGTTTTATCCAGTTTCTCCGGCAGTGGAGAAATTGATGTTTGAAGAGATCGATCGTATGTTGGCCCAAGGTGTCATAGAACCTTCAAATTCTTCATGGAGCTCTCCCATGCGTTTGGTAATCAAACCAAACAAAGTTCGCCTGTGCTTAGACGCCAGAAAACTCAATCTTGTAACCAAGAAAGATGCCTATCCGTTGCCTAACATAGAGGGAATATTTTCTCGTCTTCCGCAGGCCAACTTAATTTCTAAACTCGATTTAAAGGACGCATATTGGCAAATCGGCCTAGCCGATGAGGCGAAACCGCTCACAGCATTCACCGTCCCTGGGCGACCACTATACCAATTCAGGGTTATGCCGTTTGGACTGTGCAACGCTCCCCAAACTATGTGTCGCTTAATGGATGAATTAATTCCTGCTGATTTGAAACACTGTGTCTTTGGATACCTTGATGATTTAATTATAGTATCTTCAGATTTTTCTTCTCATATGTCTACACTAGTGAGAATTTCGGACCAGTTTCAAAGAGCAAATTTGACACTTAATATATCCAAAAGTAGATTCTGTGTTAGAGAGGTTAAATACCTTGGTTATGTTATAGGAGATGGGGGGATTAAAACTGACCCTGAAAAAATCGATTCAATACTGTCCTGGCCGACCCCTAAGAACTTAAAGCAAGTGAGAGGATTTTTAGGATTAGCTGGGTGGTATCGTCGCTTCATTGATAATTTTTCTACGGTAGTGTTCCCCATCACTGAAGTGGTGACAACGCAAAAGAAGTTCGTTTGGACTGAAGCAGCCCAAAAAGCTTTCGAAAATATAAAAAAACTACTCACTTCGGCACCAGTATTAGCCAACCCTGATTTTGATAAGAAATTTTACCTTCACTGTGACGCCAGCGACTATGGGATCGGAGCAGTGTTAATACAGTTAGATAAGGAAGGGGCCGAAAGGCCAATCGCCTTTATGTCTAGAAAATTAAATTCCTCCCAGCGGAATTATAGCGTAACAGAACGCGAATGTTTGTCAGCCTTGGAAGCAATAAAAAAATTTCGGTGCTACTTGGAGCTTCAGGAATTCGAAGTAGTTACCGATCATGCCAGCTTAATTTGGCTTATGAAACAACCTGATTTAAGTGGTAGGCTAGCGCGATGGGTTTTTAAGCTACAAGCCTACAAATTTACTATAAGCCATCGTAAGGGTAAACAAAATGTCGTTCCTGACGCTTTATCCCGCATTCATTGTGAGGAAATCTCATCGTTAGAAATCACTGAGCCAGAAATTGATTTAAATTCGCCACACTTTTTCGACGAAGACTATAAAGTTTTAAAAGATAAAATCTCAGCAAATCCTTGCAAGTATTTAGATGTCAAAATCATTGACTAGTTTATTTATATAAGAACAGAGCATTATAGCGGTAACGCAGAACAGGAGGAACAAGCATGGAAACTATGGGTTCCGGAAAAGCTACGAAAGGGAGTTATTGCACATTTTCACGATGCCAAAATATCTTGCCATGGTGGAATGACAAAAACATTGGATTTAATTCGACGTAATTTCTTTTGGCCCGGTCTGGTTAGGGATGTTAGGGACTATGTAAGAACATGTCAGGTTTGTAGAACCACCAAAGCGCCTAATTTTATAATGAAACCAGAGATGGGAAAATCCACAACTTCTATTCGACCATTTCAAAGATTATTCATAGACATAATCGGCCCATACCCTAGAAGCAAAAGCGGTAATCTGGGAATTTTAATTGTGCTAGATATCCTTACCAAGTTTCATTGGCTTTGCCCTTTGAAGAAGTTTACGTCCTCGGTTATTCAGGATTTCCTACTCAGAAATATGTTTCATATTTACGGTGTACCTGAAACTTTGGTAAGTGACAATGGCTCACAATTTCGCGCGAATGAGTTTAATAGCTTTTTGACGTCACTAGGAATTAATCATATGTACACGGCCATTTATTCACCTCAATCAAATGCGTCGGAACGCGTAAATCGTTCGATTATCAGTGGAATTCAGGCGTTTCTTAAGGGTGATCAAAAATGTTGGGATGAGAATCTAAGTTTTATTAGCTGTGCCCTAAGAAATTCGAAACATCAATCCGTTAATTGCTCCCCATATCATGCGCTCTTTGGTTTTAACATGATTACGCACGGTGAGTCATATAAATTGCTCTCTCAGTTACAGCTTTTAGATGAACCCTGTTTTTCTTTGTCTAGGGACGACAATCTAAAATTACTGAGATTAGAACTTAGAAAGAATATATCCGATGCGTATAAACGTAACCAAGCCCATTATAACTTACGTACGCGTCCTATTTCATTCACAGTCGGTCAAGAAGTCCTTAGGAGAAATTTCTCGCAAAGTTCCGCCGCGAAAGATTATAACGCCAAACTTTCTCCCCTTTTTTTAAAGGCAAAAATTAAAGAGAAAGTGGGAAATAACTACTATATTTTGGAAGATTCCAACGGAAAAATCCTTGGAACTTATCATGCCAAAGACATTCGCCCCTGAAACTGAATTAAGATGTCTATGTTGTTTACAGACAGACTTATATCTTTATATAATTTATAAATTTAATTCATTTTAATTATTGCGCGAGAGAGTTCAAAGTCAAAGAAAGAAAACTATTTAATTTGTTTTTGTAATAATATTATTTAAATATTTTAAACAAATACTTTGTTTAACGGACATTTTTCTTAACATATACTATACGAAAAACCTGGGCCATCTCCGATTAATATTGTTACCCACAAGGTCAATATTACTCGGTTTTGTAATGACGTTTTTTATTTTAAATTTTTTTTAAGTTGTGATAACTATTTTACATAATGTTAATAGCATCATACCAGTGATGAGCTGAAATTTTAACATAAATGAATGCGTATAACAGCCATGAAATTGGTTTATGTCTTGACTCCAATCGAGATGTGTAATAATAAATATAAAGTGTAATGTAAACAATGCTTTATTTACCTAGGAACATGGGACATTTATATCTTTTTCTTTTTGAAATGTTATCAAATTTATTTACCACCATTTCTATTAGATTTAATGAATTTAATTAAATAGATATAATTTAGTAGTAGATAAGTTTAAGACGTTGCCATCGGTTGTCTGATATGTGGCCGGTCGATAAAAACGTGTATTTTTGCTTTTCTTTGTACGTATTTTTTGTCTCCCCTTTTTGTGTATAAAACATGCGATCAAAGTTTCCTGTAGCGTTCGAAGTTTTCAGAAAGTTCTTTTACTTTTAAAGTTTGATTGGAGAACATCTTCTTTAAAGCGAAGAGAATTTTGGAAAAATTTGCAAAAGTATTCACATAACCTGACATTGGGAATTAAGTGGTTCAACCAAAATTCAAGTTTATTAAAAGCAAAAAAATAAAATCAAAGAAATAAAAACAGAAATAAAATTATATAAACTATAAAATAAAAAACGTGATTAAAAATTACGTTATATACATATTTACTCTGTCCAAGGCGCATTAGACACCAAAGGTGGACAGGTTTACGGGGAGACTCAATCCTCCCAGAAACCTTACTCAGTAGACCGAAGAGTGTTAATAAAATCACTAAAACTAACTACCCTTATCATCTGGTGTACCTAACCTCACACCAGACAAGGTGGTCTGGAATCTCAACCCCTCAAACATCAAGAGGATTTGATTCCGTGAAAATATTACCTAGTAACTTGGATTTCAGTTTGGTTACTTGATCAACACCTTAATTTTCTCCAAGTATTTCCCTAAGCAAGTGGTTTACAGCAGTACCCTTTTTTAAAGAGAAGTCGTCTATCAACTTTTTATTGCGTTAATAAAGACATCAAGAATTTCTGGCGATACTGGACACACTCTACCTATGTCACTTTATAGATGTATACAAGACAACCAAATACTAGAAGTTAAGCCGTCTCAAAATTTTATAAATCTGCAATTGGATCCACAACGTTATGATAACTCTTTATTTAAGTATTTTTTTTGTTGAAGTTGCATAAAATTTTTCCGACATTTTTTTCAAATTTTCCGTTTTTTTTAATTTAGCAAACAAACGTTCTTCGTTTCGAATAATTATCTGCAGAGAAAAAAAAATAAATCTAATCATCCTAAAATTAAATTCCCCTTAACTTAGCAGACATCCCATATGCTGAAGGCCTTCATCGTACGCGGAGTAAAACTGGTGAGTGATCATAGTATTTTCTTTATTGTTACTTGTGGTGTTAATTCATTGATTTGCTTAATTTCATTGATTATCCCTTTTCATTGATAAATAAGTAAAAGGCATACTTTTTTTTCTCTTGCAATTTAATTGTTTATGAGACAAACAAAGAAAAAAAAAAAAACAAAAAGTAGTAACAAAACCAAAACAAAATATAACACTAACAACTAACACGGTTAATCGTTGGATCACTTTGATAATTTTTTTTCTCATTTATAATTTTTTTCCCACTCGTTACTAAATCTTTCATATTTTCTTTTGGTTTGTTGCTATTTATTGTGAATCGACGGAGCATCTCAATCTCATTTGTTTTTTTTTAAATCTCATATATTCTCGGTACGATTCAATCCGAATTTTTATGCACCTTCATAAACATATGAATTAACTACTGAATTACTGTAATAATTTTTTCGTTTTGTTAACAATTTTGTTTGTATACATACATATATATAAATGAATTTTTTTTGAAGTTGGTTTAGTTTAACACAAAATTTTTTTTTGAAACAAAGAAAAATTTTTCTTCTTATATAATGATTTATTAAATAAAGTAAATTGAATTAAATCGAACATGATGCGGTTCTAAAGTAAAATACTGGTTTTCTTGACGAAATGAGCTAAATTTCATTTGAGGTAATTTTCTGTAAGGGGTTTCGATACCAAACTTACGGCAAGAATCGAAACATTGGATAGGGAGGGAAATTTATTGCCATGACTCTATTACATCTTTGAGTCTTATTTAAAATGCAAGCCCAGAATATAGAAAAGGTGATTGCCACCATGGGGTTTAATTTTTATTAATACTTATGGGAGTCTAGAATAATATTTTTTTTTGTAATTAACTTGATTTTACTACAAGGTACAACGAACCCCCCAACCTGGCTGAAGCTAGCAGCTGCATAAATGGCTCCCCTCAGTTATTTTGTAGTAGAATTCAAACTTACTAGGTTTTAACTAAAATCTGACAACAGCTATTGGTAGGTTACATTACACGTTGGTGCTACTACAGTAGCAATTTGACACTTTTTCGACTCCCAACAAACACGAAGTCAAACCTTTAATATGAAACGACTTTATAATTTGACATCAAATACAATTGTCAAACGTTTTTCAAATGTTTGATTTTTACATTTAAATTCAAATTGATAATGATTTGAAAATAAAACCTTGACGCTAGAGTTGTTACAGAGCTTTTAACGTCCTTAGACGATCAAGCATTATTTATCCGTTTCTCAAATGAAGGCACTTTTAAGCTTCCTAAAAGGTGTAAGACACCTTACATATGACCTGCAGGAATAAGATATTTAGCACTTTCGTGGTCATAAGGAATGAATCAAGGCAATCAAATTTGACCAGCATTCTTCTTAATGCAGAGCTTTATAGTCCAAAAAATTGGACAAAACGTTGCATCATTTCATCTATTCATAAAAGAAATGTCCCCCGAATAGCATTTCGAACGATGACAGTCATATGGGATAAACTTAGAGCCAGTTTTTGACTTAAAGATCGTAGCAAAAACAGATTGATCACATGACTAATTCAAATAAAGAATAATTAAATCAAACCGAATATAGGATAATCCGCATCGCATATCGAGTAGTCAAAATATTTTTAAATTGCGAACATATCAGTCAGTTAGTACTATAGGACCTGCAGTGCGAATCTGCCAACTAAATATAGAGGGTATAAGTGCCTCTAAGTAAGTCCGTCTGTCTCGTTAAATGCCAGACAGAAATATCGACGTACTTCTAGTGCAGAAACAATTCACATGACACACTAGTACAGAGAGGATCAATACATGGTTACAGACTACTTGCCGCCATCCACCACCGTGCATATGGTATTACTACCCACGTTAGAAATAGCATCGTTTAGCCTAAAGTCATGAATTGCAGCAGTTAAAAAAGCTAAAATATGCAATATTCATATTATAAATATTTATAAGCCCCCATTGACTCTATAGCCAATAAATGGAATTTCCAAATACGATTATCCATCCGTATTCGCAGAGGACTACTATAGTCATCGCAGCCTTTGGCGGTACATCCGCATAGCACATAGCAGCAATTCGAAATATCTTGGAAATATACTAGACAGAAATGTGTCTTTCAACGCGCACCAGACAAAAGCTTCACAAAAATTAAAGTCAGGGAATAACATAATAACATAAAAGCTAACTGGCATACCATGATGTCAAATTGGTATCAAATGTTAAATTCAAATCAAAACTAAACTTGGCAATACTAAAGCTAAAAATAAATGTAAACATTCAAAATGGCGATTAAAGTTAAATTTTTACTTCGTGGTAGGGCTGCCAGATTTGACGATTTATCGTCATTTGGACGAAATTTTGTTCCGGAATTAAGCTTCGTACAGACGATGGTCAGATCCTTTAATGTTGTCATTTTTCTAACAATGTTGCCATTCAGATGCCTTAATTTAACACATCTGCCAAATGAAAATAGCGTACAATGTTCACACAGTTGCAAGACATTTTTAGTCAATTTTATTGACAACATTGTAAGATCTGACCACCGTCTGTACGAAGCTTTAGCAAAGAGCCGATTTGCAGATTTTTTTCTTAAAGGTGACGATTTTTTCAGTCTCCAAATTCTAAACAAAACATTAAATTTTCTGACACGTTCGTTTTTAATCTTGGAATGTTTAACAGTCGTATCTTAACAAGAGCGGAAGACGGAACGTTTTCTTTCGCTTAGCTTTTACGCTGATATGCCATACCAAAGCAAGGGCGTCAACGTTGTGTCACGAACAGTAGTTATAGCTTTCTTGTTTTATAAAACCCACAAATTATAAATAAAAATAGAGATAAAAACGCTAGATTGACCAAAAAATAGCTACATTGCCATTATTAATTAACTTCACTAATAAAGGAGCTGTCAAAATCGGGTTTTTCAATTGCAAAGCGTTAAGGTCGCTCTATTCAAAAACTAGAAAACGCGTGTCGCTTTTGTTTAGGCACGGCTGTGATATGCAAGTTTTAAGAATATCTTAAAATGATTATTGTTATTGTACAAAAACAATAATGTTACACTTTGTTTATCTTTCGTCAAACCAAAATCGAGGAAACTTTTTACGACTCTCTGTATGAATCATATTATCAAAAATTATTCGGCGAACATTTCACGGGTAGTAAGTGAATATCTACATGAGTCTTATACGATTCTTGACATGAAAGACTCGTTAGGTAATCTTAACCCACGTCTAAACGATTGAAAAAGCGCCTTTCGCTGTGCTATGGAAGAATCTCATTCGTGTTACAGTTTTTCCTGTGTGAGGAATCTTCTACGATAAAAAATGCGGTCATCGACGATCAAAGACGCTCCTAATGAGACTCCCAGTATCTCTTACACGATTGAAAATGCTAGCTGGCAATAAAGTAATTATGTTTTTGTTTTTAAATGTTTTTTTTACAAAAATCGAGTAAAAATTGTTTTAAAAAATACTAAATTTTAATTTGTCCGATTTTTTTGACGATTTTTCGAAAAGTAAAAGCCGATTTTTTTATTTTTTCTCAGAAAATTTACGATTTCCTCACAAATTTATCTGGCAGCCCTGCTTCATGATTAAATGTGTTTCACAAGTGAACGATTTATTTCTTGTGAAAAAATAAAAATTATTTGTGAGTAATTACAATGATTAAGAATACGAATAAAACAAAATAAAACGGAAAAGTTCGGAAATTATCAAATAATTTATCAAATAAAAGGAAGAACTAGAGGATGGAAAGAATTCTATTTCATCTTTTAGCTAGGCTGCCGAGTGCTTATCTAACAGTTTATTAAAATAAGTAATGAATTTAAATTAAAAAAAAATATTTTTATTTATGTTCCACAATGTGGAACATATTTGAAAAACATTTGAAAGCAAGTTGAAAATAAATACATTTCTCAATTTGAAAATAATTTCCCCTTTTTGTTGAGAATGCTGTGATTTTCAAATCCATATCAAACGTTTTTCGTTTGAGAAAAGGTTTGATTTCAAATCACTTTCAATTTGAAATCAAGCCTCCTTTTTGTTGGGCTTCTAAAGACAGTGATTTTTTGACACTTGCAGCAAGTTGATGTTAAAAAATTCAACAGTGCCAAGTTGACTTGATTGCGGAAACAACAATTATAGTTTTAACTCATTTTTAAGTACATATAAAAATAGTTCTTCTTTTTTCTGCAAATCTAAATAAGAAGACAATTGATTTAAATTTTAAAACATTAATCTCATTAGAAAAAGTAATAAAAATTATGAATGCCAACTTTTTATTTAGAAATTAAGCTCTTTTTTGTACTTGGTAACTCTGTGTAAACATTCATGCAACTTGTATAAAGTTCGACTATTTCGACGACATTTTCGATGTTAATATGTATGTATACCCTACTTGCAAATAATTACTTCAGGCTTGTAATTTTTTTCACCTTCGTTGCCAAATCATAAACCAAAAATCCCAAAAATAAATTTTCTTAAGATTCGCCCAAAATAGCAAAAGTTTTCTTTTTTATTTTTAAACACTGCATCTACACATGACAGTATTTTCGTATACGTGTTATAAATAAAAATTTCAATAAATTGTAAATAAAATCAACATTTGTTAACAGATTTACATGATTTATGGCTTTTTTTTATTCGTAATGAACCTACATAAAATTAACATTTGTCCACCGATTTTAATGATATACATTAGTGTTATTTTATTCGTAAATGTATGCCTTCGTCCTCGTCTCATGAAATGCTATTGTATGGCTTAGGAACTTGGCCACTAAAAATTAACACAATGAACAGAATTGAAGCTTTTGAAATGTGGTATGATCGTAGACTAGAAATATGAACTCCTCTAGAAATAGGAACTCCTGCGGTTAATATTGATTGGAAGGCCCCATTGAAGGAAGTAAAGGCATGGGACAAAAACAAATGTCACGGGTGTGTAATATTATAGACTGGACGGGGCTAAGAACCATTGGCGATCTAATACACACAACAAGAAGCCGAGAAGAGTTTTGTAACATAGTTGATGATATTATTTAGAACTTAATATAATAACTTAAATTAAATTATATGTATACATGCATGTGATCAATTATACCCAGTAATGGATTGTTAATAAAAGAAGAAAATTCGTAATACACATGGCTTGCAGAAATGATAAAAATGTTAAATGTCTTTCCCTTTTAATTTTTAAAACAAAAATAATACAAAGTTATTTTCGGGAATACAAAATTTATTATTAATAAATTTTCCGTATGACGTGCTAAATTCCCAATTTTTTCATATTTGATAAATTTATTGTTGAGGGAAAGCTAGCTTCTATGCGCATTTCACTGGTTGCTTAGGCCAGCTCATCAGGAAACCTTTTCCAAAGTATTAGAAAAGCCAAAAATATTATACAAATAAGACCTAAATCGAATTAGAATTTATATTTAGCCAATTTTGGAGACCGGAATTGCCATGTCTGGACGATAGGGGTAATATAGGACTGAATTCAATCTCTCTGTTCTGCAGGGAGTCGGGGTAGTTCGAGGCTGCAGTGACCTCTGGGGAATAGTCTGGTGAATACTTGGCTGTCTCTTGTCACTGGCTAAGGGACCGCTATATGAACCCAAGTGAGCCGTCCTCGTGTCAGCTGCCCATTGAACCTAACCTAACTTAGATGATAGAAATAAATGATTAAGTTGAAAAATAAAGTGTAGTTGGTCATACATTTAATCCATCTAGGGGCATCCTAGACGCTGCAGGGGCCAAATTTAAAAATTTCAACCACACATATATGGCGGTTTAATTAAATTCTTAAATTTGGCCTCTGCAGCCCATGGGATGCCCCTAGATGACCCCACATTATTTTTTATCTCCATCATTAATTTCTAACAAACCTAACCGTTATCACCATCCCTTAAAGGAGTTTCTATACAAAATCTTCAATACAGACTAGAAATATTTTGAGAAAAAAGTCCCATAACTCAGCAGTCGCCCCTAATATTTTCTCTTAATATTTTCTCGAGACATGCTCGCCATTTCCACTTTTTAGGGGGACTCCCATAGTGCGTTTTATGAAATTCTTAAATTAATTAAAATTCTTCATCTTTTGCGAAAAAAAAGTTGTTAATTGATTTAAATCATTTATGGCTTGTTTTGTTTGCAACTTATTTTTTTTTATATATCCGGAAAAAATTTAACAAACAAGAAATTCAAAATATTGCTAAAATATTATTTTTTTTTTTGCCAAAAAAAAAATAATGTTTCTAAAACAACTGCGCAAATTAGAAAATATTTAACGTTACTTAAACGCAATTTTATTGCGGAATTTCTTTTTTTTGTAGTTATTTCAAGAAACTAACCTGTTTTTGAGTTACGGGAATACATATATAATATAATATATATATACCCGATTTAGGTTAACACGGCAGGTGCCCGGCTTGTTTCTATACACAAGTGTAAAATTCTAGCACAGTGATATCAATTTGTGGTTGAGCAGAGTTTATATTCAATATACGTATTATTGTCTGTCGTTTTGTTTTGGTTAACCTAGCATTTACACGTAAAAGTAATTTCATGAAAGTCGCAATACACTCACACTTTTTCACTAACACATTTACATTTTTTTACTTTCATTAGAAAATTTCAAGAAAGAGATTTTTTGAACATTTCATGAAAGGAAATGACAATAAACTAAGCAGTGTTGCCAATGTAAAACTTTTCACTTGAAATTTCAGGATTGTGTGAATTAGCAGTTACAAAAGCAACTTGTTTTTCGCGTAAATATAGAGAATCTAATATATATTTTCAACTTAATAGGATTAAGAACACAATTATTCTAACTGAAATGTATAAATATCATGAAAATAATTTAAAAAAAATATTAATTTGAACGAATGCCTGATGTTCGGCGTGAGTAATTGTCTTGGCAACTCTGAAACTTCAAAAAAGCTAAATAATAAAAGAAGACGAAGAGACATTTTTGTTAGAAGTTTGCCCTTTGACGACATTTTTCAAATGAACTTTCACTTTCCTGTGTAATCGAACAAGAAATTTTCAAGAAAGTCATCTGTTTCATTGGAATTTTTATTTATAATACGTATACAGAAATTTCATAAAAGAACTTTCATGTGTAAAGGCAGTGTAAACAAAAAGAAATTTGTACGTATTTATTTCTTTGGCCAATTCATTATTAATTCCTTATTTTTCTTTGCAATCTAATAAAACCTAATGATGTTGATGTAAATAAAAACAAATATATGTATTATATTTCACCCAACGTTTCGTCACTTTTTTGATGGCTTGTTTTTAAGGGCTAATTTTTAATCGTTAATTTGTTTTTTTTTTTTTTTTTTTTTTGTATTATATTATCAACACTTTTTTTGTTTTGTAACTGTCAATAAAATCATTCTCAAATAAACATGTGTATTTTGTTTTAGACATACTTACATATTAATAAAATTGGCAGCCTGCTGTCGTAAAACTATATCTACTATTTTGTTAGTGTCTGAGTAGACGAACAAAACCCTTAATAGCGTTCGTTACAGTTTTGAAGGAAGTAACGAATATTTTATAGTGTTCTGTTCGTCGTTAAAAACAGAAAAATTGTAGTGGTGTTTCTTTTTTCATTGGTAAAGAAATGAGCAAACAAAACTGAACACTTATGCCTGTATTTATAAATAACACAGGCCAACACTCAATTTGCTTCTTTGAATTTATCAACTGATTCTAGTTAATTTTGGTGCGCTGAATTCAAATCTGTAATCAGTTTTTCTCTATCAGCTCTAGTTTTCATGATATAGCTTTTTTATACCCTCCACTTATGACCTCCATTTATGACCGTCTGTTAGTGTTTTCAAAAAATTTTTTTCATCAAAATTTCTTATTTACAGTTATGGTAGTTGCCATAGATCAACACTTTTTTAATAAACTTTGCCAACTGCAATAAACCACTTCTTACAAGCAACTAACTTCCGATATTCAATTGGAGTGCAACAAGAAAAAATAACGTTCTCAATAATATTGTACATATAAAATTTCCGTTAATCAGCTAGCAATTACACAAAAAATTTTTTTACGGAAAAAATGTTTTTTTTGGCAACTACCATAACTGTGAATAAGAAATTTTGATGAAAAAAATTTTTTGAAAAAACTAACAGACGGTCATAAATGGAGGTCATAAGTGGAGGGTATAAAAAAGCTATATCATGAAAACTAGAGCTGATAGAGACAAACTGATTACAGATTTGAATTCAGCGCACCCAAATTAACTAGAATCAGTTGATAAATTCAAAGAACGTTAATAAACGTTTGTTAAATTTAATAATCGTTTATAAATACGGGGGTTAGGATCGCTTCTAATGTTTATTTTCGAACACTGAGTACGAGTGTTGTTTTAATCGGTATATCACCAAATTATATACATGAAAAGTATACAGCAGTTATAAAATCAAACAAAGCTATTTTTATTTTGGATTTATATCGATCATTCTGTGCAAACTAGAAATATTATTTAATCTTCACGCAGAGAAAAAATATGGTTGGGCACGGTTACAGAAACTATACTATGTTTATTGTAACAATATGTTGTTGTCTTAGACAAAAAATTGTTATTTCTAGTTATCATCAACAATATTATAGTTACTGTTAACATTTAAATGTTTATCGCAATTATAAATCAGATTATTGTTGACCGAAAAATAGTAATTTTTCTAACAACTAAATAATGATAACTTCGAAAACATATTATATTACTCACAACCATTTCATGATAGTTAATAGCCATAACATGATAACTTTCTATACGTGTAGTCATAGTATGCTTAAGAAGTAAACAAAATATGTTAACAAATAGAAACTGGGAATTATTTCCTTTCGTAGGTTACTTTATATTATATTCAACATTTTTTTATTTTTTGAATTTGTTCTTAATTTATTCTTATTCTTATGCTAAAGAAGTAAACAAAATATGTTAACAAATAGAAACTGGGCATTATTTCCTTTCGTAGGTTACTTTATATTATATTCAACATTTTTTATTTTTCGAATTTATTCTATGAGCTAAATTTCAGTTACGTAATTTATAATTCCCAGTTTCTATTTGTTAAAAATTGTTGAGTTAAATACATTTAATTTATAAAGTATCACTATCCATTGTGACACAAAGAATGCTGACGAAGGCCGTAGCTGGCCAAAAAATGCATTACACTCTGCTGGTGTCTAATAATTGTAAATTTTTCTGTACATACAAAATACTTCATTGCTATCCAAAGGATAGCTAAGGTAAAATGTAACAAGAAAATGCAATATAATAGTCTGGTGGTGTATAAAAGTCATTCCTAAAAATTTACAAAAAAGCTTTATAAAATACATAACTGAAATTTAGCTCATAGAATAAATTCGAAAAATAAAAAATGTTGAATAAAATATGTTAACACTAATAATATTATGTTGGCGCTATTTGTAAAATAATTTGGAATCAGTTGTGACTTTTGTTTTAAATATGCATATTGAATTATTTGTTTAATCACAGTTAAAAAAATACACATTATAGAAACAAGTTTAAATAAATTAAAAAATAAAGAAATTATATTTACAATAAAACAAATTGTGAAGAGCCACAAAGTAAAAAAATCGATGCAAAAAAATTTTATTTTATTTTTTATTGTTGTGAAAATAGAATATGATTACTTCCATACTTATTATGATTAACATGATAATAATATGAATACTTCTTAACTTATTATGATTAACAGGATAATAATATGATTAAGGGAAAAATATTCTGATGTATTTAATACTACGAATTTATTTGGTCATAAAATGATTTAAAAAAAATCGCAATGAATAATAAAACGAGCCGACTCTTTGGCTTTATTACCTCATTGCCACCTTTGTTGGTGTATTTAGTTATTAGTATCGTTCATAATTAAATTACTACTTAAAAACCACTGTCACATGTTGTGACTTTACAGCTTTTACTTCTCTATTTGCCATGTCAGCCTTGTAATGACTTGGTGGTTTTTTGTTAAATACTAGTTAAAGCTATAATAATCTTTGGTTTAAATTTGCCAAAATCTTAATTTGTAAATTTCTAATTGACTTTAGGCCTTGAATTTGTGATTAAACATTGTGGTTTCAAAGCAGAAACATTAGCTCCCACAACGCGATAAGAATATTTTGCTGATTTTTATTATAATGTAAATCATGAAAGTTTTTTTTAACACATATTTTAAAGTTGATAAAGAACTAATGTAAACATTCTCCACATTAGTATAAACAAGGATTTCTTATGTTCCATATGTCTGTCCCTATAGTTGTGGCGAACATTAATTAATAATTTGATTTGAAAACTTTTTAAGTATTACTCTTAAAATGCTAGTGTTTTTAACTTGTGTGGTTGATGAAAATCTTTGATAATTTGAAGGGTATCTGTGTATGTGTTTTATTTGATGTAATCATTCAAGTTTTTGCACGTTTCTTCAACAAAAGTTTTCCTTGCTTTCCTGCCAGTTAATTGGGCATAATGTATTTTTATGTTTATGTATAGTGAAGTATATACATACCCAGAGGGAAAACTGAGAAGACTATTTCACGTCAGGCCTTTTAAAATTCAATTACTGTTCTTATCTAACTGCTAAAGAATGCCTCATAGAAGGCCTCGGCTCTTTGGTATTAAAGATAAGATAACTCTTCCACACTCGCTTCTATGAGAAGGGAGTACAGAAGGAGCAACATTTTTTGTATTGTTTTTTTTTTGCACAAGCAAAATAATAATTTTTTTTGGTCCCGTTACCATTCTTATGTACCTGCTAAAAAAGCGAGAACGGAAGGCCTTCTTCGCAATGACAACGTGTGTAAAAAAGATATCAGTATGGAATGGAGCCAGCAGGCCTTGTACATCAAAACTAAGGGGTACGGAGGCCTTCTAAAAGGCATCCGTACTTCTTCTTTTTCACGCTTGGTATGTGCGTATGCATACATTCCTAACAAAAGAGTAAAAAGTTTTAATACTAATTCACACTTTGTTTACTTCTTAGTGAGCTTTTTTACCATTTTCTGCTAAATCCCAGCCAGTCTTCTTGACATTTTACGCTATCAAATCATTTAACTTGTTGGTTGGTTGATATGGTTTACACTGTTCAAACGGAAGCTGGCCGTTTGTGGCTTATAAACATGATGCTGTCATACATGAGGACACCAAAGGAAAATCTCAATTTTCACAGGTTATTTTTATGATTATTCTCCATTCGCTTAAAAGAATTTTTATATTTCTCGAATATTTTCCAATCCCTTCCTGAAGCTTACAAAACTTTTTTTTATTCCCAAAAAAATATTTTTTTCGAACACTGATAGAAAAATTCATCTTCATATTGATAATGCCCTAACATCAGAATTGTTACAACAAATGGCATCAATGATGCAAAAAGTAACATCAATCCAATGACTAACGTCTTCGTAAAATTTTGTAATTTTTTACGTGTCATCTATTTTATGACTATAGTGACTTCAATACGATGCCACATTTTGTTTATTATTAACATTATTTTCATGATTACAATGTATTATAAAAAGCAAAAATTCCTTTATTCTATTTTTTTAAATTATTTAGTTAAATATGTAAAATATTCAAAGTAGAATGATTACGAAAACCATATCGGGCATGGTGCTGGTGTCTTATTATTGAAAGTTCTGCTGTAAACAAAGGTCGTAATTCAACAAACGTGAAACAAACATCTGTAACGGGTAAGTAAATAATAATATTCTCACACTTTGACTTAAGTTAATTCCAATTACTTTGACTTAATGACAAACTGTCATTAAATTAATGCTAATGTGCCCTTTCTCCGATGTTACTGCGTCATCGCACTGAGAACATGTTCGTCATTTCTGTGATGCCGATGTGTCATCCCATTGATGCCATAATTTCATTTTGACCCTGATGACACTTTGGCCAAGTGATGTTAAGGTGGACATCACAATGATGAAAAGTGTCATGGGGTCAAAAACGAAGACACTTGTCATAGTACTGCTGTCAGAATACATTAGCGTAATGACGCCACTTCTATCAGTGAAGGAAAAAATATAAAAAATATATGGAACACAGAACACAATGTACGTATGTACATGGGCTTTGTCGAGGTGAGTGAAGTAAGAGTTGTTTTTTTAAATTTATCCTGTATTAAAAATAAATTTATTTTTGAAAACTTTCAAAATTGTCAATCTAATTTCTTTCAAGCAAAAAACAGCCATGTGAACTTGAAGCTAAAACGACATATGTAGTTATTTTAAAATAAATAAGTACAAGTCGTACTTAAAAATTCAGGTACAAATAACACTTAAACGTACTTAAAATAATCCTAAATGGGATGATTTTCAAAAACCAATCCCGGGATTTCTTAAAATAAGTACAAAATTCTTAAAACACGTAAGAAAAATATAACATTTTTCGTTGGTAGTGCCACTCTGAGAGTAAAATTACAAAGTGAGCGTTTTAATCTCATTTAACTTATCAACGTTTGTTGCAGAACCTACAACAACACTACACAAGTAGATGAAAAACTATTTGCTAGTTGTGTGTAGAAACAACAAAAACAATAGAACAAGACGAAAACACATTATTTTCATGTTAAAAAAGTAAAATTAAGAACTCTTGCTTCTCATTTAGTTTATATTTTCAGTCATATATGTACGTTAAGTTTTTAAAGTCAAAACCATATCGGAAATGATGCTGGTGTTTTATAATTGAAATTCTGTAAGGTATAAAACGGGTTAGTACCTAATTCAATCATAATAAAATTCTCCTTCTAATTTCAAGTACGAATTCGGGATTGAGTCAACTTTATAATACTTGAATCAAGCGCATTTTGAGATTGATTCAGTCTTTTTTTTTTTTTTTTATATGTCCTTTATTTATTTAAATACAATATAGATACAGCGATGTAACATAAAAATACTTAAATAAATTGTTCACGAAGAACATAGGGCGTCAAAAGTCTTAGTTTTACTTAAATCAATTTCATTTTCGGATTGTTTTAAGTACGAAATCGGGATTGAATATGGATAATTTAAGTATTTCGTGATTGAAAATCCGTACTTGAATCAATCTTTCTGTACTTGATTCAAGAAAATCCGTACTCACCGTATTATTATTACCGTTAAGGATTGGTAAAATGTGAATTATAAAAAAAAAACAAGCTAGAGTATTATATTTGGCTGTGCCGAATATTTTAGGAATGGGCTTTATATGGGAGCCTATGGTAAATTTTGGACCTATCTTCGCGAAATTTGACAGTGGGATTTGTACCACACAAAACTGTGACAGACTAACATTTATTAAAATAGCACGGTTTTAAGAGTAAGTTTTTTATGGGGACTATGGTAAATTATGGGCCGATCTAAAAGAAATTTGATCACGTGATTTATGGCGGACCAAATTTTAGTGCAATCAATGGCTTTATTCGTTATGGTTTTACGCGTACTAAAGTGTAGTCCTTCGACCGATTTTGTCGAAATTTAATCTATATTTAGCTGAAATATATGCGTATGTTTATCAGAACAAAGTTTCGTTCAATTTTTTCTACTCTTTATTCGGGATTAACAGAGTGTGTAAGGTCGATTAATACAACACTTATTTGTATCGCGCGTGCAAGTTTCTATTGTATTCTACTAGTGTTAAAGTATAGTAAAAATGAGCTTTAATAAATATTTAATAAAATACTTGGCATGTTTAGGTAATGTACAAATAGAAAATACATATTCAACCATGCACAAAGATTCTTCTTAACAAGAACGTGCTAAAGATACTTCATTACAAGACCGAAATAATAGCAACAAAAATAATTGTAAAGTGCGATGTTCATTTGTATCATTTTATTTTAACACAGATAAGGCGAATCGCATTCATTGTTGTTTTTACACTTGATACCATTCAGAAAAAGAGAAGAGTATATTCAATTCAGCCAAACATTTGACAAAGTTATTGGTTTAAAGTCTCGTCTTCGTGACATCTACTGAAAAAGTACTGCAAGTGAATATGGCGAAAATTTGTGATTTTTTTTTTAACGAATATCAAACTTCCTTATTGTTCAGTAGGGCGCATAAAATTTAAAAAAATATCTACTTATAACATGTACTTATGTATGTATATTCCAGTTGGGCGTTGCTAATTACTTCTTAAGTACGAATTACATTACACACAATTACATGTAACGAAAATAATATGTTTTTATTAACAATCTAATTACATTTTGTATATATTAACTAGCAATTACCAAATACGATTACAAGTAATTAAAAAAAATTCTTGCTATGGTCGTTGGTACAATTTTTTGTTTTCTCACTACTTTCTTAATGTAAAAAAGAAACACTATATGCAGAGCATTAAAACATAATGTACATATGTCTACAGCACCATTACAATTGTTCTGTTTTATAACGAAGAACTGAACACTGTATAATATCTTTTACATTCTTGAAAATAATTATAAACAGTATTAAGGGTTCCGTATTAATACACAAACACTTAAAACTAAATTATAATGTTTTGCTTATTTTCTAACACTGGTTTTCATTATCGACAACCTAAACTTGAGAAGTAAAAGGTCCAAACTTGATGCAGTTTTAAAAAAGAATACTGGATTTAAAAAAATTGATTCATTTTTAAATTTGCCTTTCGTTATTCTACAAAGGAGTTGACCACTTTTTAATATGCTTTAATTGATTTTACATGTTCTTCCTTACTTCTGTTTTTTCGTACTTTTGTCAAGAATTTTTCTTGAAGTCCAAAGTACATTTTTCGTTTTTTCATTTTTTGTCTTTCTTTTTCTTGTTGACCTTTTTCAGCACAACTTGAAGGACAAATAAACACATAGAGCTCGTGCCTTAGCTTTAACAATAATTAGAATTGTGGTTATTTTGTTGAACTATTTATATAATTTAATGAAAATTAAATTTAATGAACTTAAGCCTAATTAAAAATATAAAAAATTTGGATAAGTTGATATTTTCAATGTTTAATACTGTCCTAAGACCAAATAGAATGAGTTCAAAGTTTGATAAGTTAACAAAAACTATTTATTTATAAAAATAAATCTTTATCTTAAGTTTTACTACTTTTTAAGCCTGCATTGAAGGTTTTGTGGTCAAATAAATCAATTTTAAGTGCATATTTTAAATTATTAGTGCAAATTTTATGCGCATATTTTGCGATCTTAACTGCATGATCTTCCTTACCCTGCTTATGGAATTCCAAGCTGCGGCTCTTTTTTTTTGTAGTCCTGGTTTCCTTTTTTTTCAATACTGTGAGTTTTTCAAACTCTTCAATATGTCATGATTCACAAATTTGTTTTAATAATTATTTATTTTTCGTCAGGTAATTGTGAAAAATATGCAACACGTTATATGTTTTTTTTTTTTTTGTAAATTTTTCTATGAAAAAACACAAGTTTTTTTTTTTTGACAGAAGTCAACAGCGCGCAAGCGCCCTAACGCGTGTTATTCTATTGGCATTTATCAAAAATATAGAATTGTTCCATTATTTAATCTAGCAACAACATCCTTTCTGAATAGACCATTCCTAGCCACAAACCCTTTAATATTCTTAATATGCACTCAGAAAAAAATATGGTTGGGGGATACCATATTCTAAGTGCAACATACACTATGGTTGCATTTTTACAATTTTTATGTTTGCAGGTTACCATATTATGGTTAAATATGACCATAATTTGGTTAAAATTAACAAAAATTTCCCAAAATCATCAATAATATGGTTAAAATTAACCATAATATGGTCAACAATTTCCGGAGTTTTTAAAAAAGTAACCATATTATGGTCAGAATTAGTGTTGTATGGTCAAAGTTAACCATATTATGGTTGTTGATTTTATCCATTCTTTCAATTTGTTTATTATGAGTCAGGTTAAAATTTATTTCACTTTTATAAGGAATCCAATTCAAGCATTTTCCAGCCTTTGAAGACCTTCATAGCCACTCCTTCTGTTTTACATTTATACTACTACGTAAATTAATGTATTTTAATTAATAGTTAAAATAAAATGAATAAAAATTTTAGGCAAACCAAACAAGTATGTATTTGAAAAGTATTCAACTATTGTAGAGAGCTAAACGACCATAATGTGTTGTTGTTTTAAACATATTATTTTTAATTTAAAAGTAAACATACAGTGTTTTAAAATATTAAATATAAGTTCAAACACATTATTGTTATTATATATTAACCGTAACATGTTTGGAGAAAAACTTTTATTCCCTAAGCTGAGCCCGCGAAGCTCTACGCTTGTCTGCAGGAGACAGACCAGAGTCGCTCGCTGGAATCGAGTCCGCAACCCCGGTACTGGTAGACTAGCTCACTACCAGCTAGCCTGCTGAGGCACTTATAATATGGTTATCGCTTTTGGATGGATGAATTTGGCCATAATATTGTAGCCAGTGACAATAGTTAGGTTAAAGTAACCATAATATGTTTAAGTGTATGGTTGTAGTATTATTTTATTAAAACACTATATTGTTAAATTCCGCCATAATTGAAGTTTCAAGTCAGGTAAACACTTACTTACGTTCTTATTCCGGACCTCTTTCTACCTTGCAGTGTAGAGGTTTTTGCAAAGACTTTTCCATTTCCGTTTTTGCAAAGACTTTTCCATTTCCGTCTATCTTATGAAGTTGTTTTGGCTGTTCTAGGCTCGATTCTTTGTGCGGTCAGCATCTTGTTGATTGTGTCTTGCCAAGCTACTCTTTTTCTTACTCTGGTTCTAGTACCGATCGGCCTTGCTTAGGAAAGAAACCAGAGTCTCTGACGTGAATCAAAACCGCAACCGCGTCGCTGATAGACTAGCTCACTACAAGCTAGCCTACCGGGGCACTCTTTCGCAGAATCAAGTATTACGTTTTTAAATATATTTTATATAGTGTCCACGTTGGTTGATATAGATGACCGACCCAATTTCCCTTCACTTATCGGAAACTATCTTACCGTATTGCTCTTGCACCGTGATGTATTTTAGTTTTGCTATCCTTATCTTTGTTTTTAAGTTTCTTTGTCGGCTTTTTTTCTTTGGTGTCTTCTCCACTGCTCTTCGTAAAACCAGTAGATAGTGATCACTCCCAATTTCTGGCCATGGTTTTACTCTCGCATCGCGGCATCTTGACAGTTGGTTTCTTCTTATGATTATGTAGTCTATTACTGACTTTTCGATCCTAGTGGGCTCTTTTCTTGTACATATATCTGTTATTAGTAATACAGAGTTGCATCAGACGAGTACTGTTGTTGTTTAATTCGCTTTCTCCATATCAACTAATAACATTTTCATGGTTATTGCCTACTGTATAACATTTGTAGTTATGTCGTCAATTACTCTATGTAGTTTGTTAAACAATTTATCCTTTTCTTCCGTATTTTCAACATCCGTTGGTGCAGACGCAGCAACCAGTTTCACATACTTCTTTTTCTCTTTGATTTTAAGTGGCATTATTCGTTCGTTTACGAATGCCCATTCACAGATAGATTCTTTCATTTCTCTGTGAACTAAGAACCCAACCCCAACCTAACCCCTTTCTCTTATTCCTACCCCCAAGTACAGTAGACTGAAACCGTCTTTTATAATTTCATAACCTTGTTCTATTTCTTCGTTTCAGTTATGACAAGTATTTCACATTGGTTTTCTTTATTTCGTTTTTGAGTCCAGCTTCTTTTCCGTTTATACTTCTTAAGCTCCATGTTCCATATTCGATAGTCCTGTTTCGTCGCCAAGTCGGTATCTGGTTTTCGAGCCATTATCGTTTTCATTTCCTTGCTTTTTCGGTGTAATCGTTCGGTTAGTGTTCGGAGAAGTGAGTGATTGTTCCACTGTCTCATATCCTGGTTAAAAGGGCTGCTCACATATAAGGTTCCCCAGCAAGGTTCCCTTGCAAGTTGTTATTTGCGTATAGATTTTGGTATTTGGATACAATTCGGCTCAAATGACTTTGAAATATGTAGATCTAAGCGTTATAACAAAATGTTCATTGACCCCAAATAGGATCTAGTATGTGGGTAACAGATGGCTGGGCTTATCGATCTATGTATACTTTCTTACTTGATATACAAAAAAAGTTTTTTTTAAATATTAAGAAAGCAATGATATCAAACCCATGTTTTGGATTGGATATTTTAAAAGCGGCTAAGTCAAAAAAAGGGATCGACTTAGTCTATTTCTAATACAGAGCAAACCTTTTATGCAAAACAAAAAAATTATAAAAATAATACCAATAATAATAATAAATAATAATAGTAGGGCGTTTAATATTTCCAAAATACCTATAAAATGTATAATATACCAAATGTGTTATTTCCTATGTAAAATTTTTGGTAGTTTGTCCTCGTAGTTTAACGTCAATTCAACTCACGAGTCATGCCACTACATCTATTAGACGTGATGACTGCCAGCTTATTGTATTTACAATTATCTCCTGTATTTATGAGTCTGTTTATGTATTTGACTTTGGGTAAGAATAAGGAGTTTATATATGCAGGTATTTCTTACTATTGGCCTAAAGTTGTAGGATGCCCACTTCATAATATGATTGTCTAATGCTTGAAAAATGAAATATGCCTCATTGTCATGTACACCGCATAAACTGTATTTTGCAAAGTTGTGCAAAAACAAAAACAAACATTTGAGGAATATTTTAACACACAATCTCTGGCTCACATTACGATCTCAGTTGCCTGCATTTGAATTGGCTGATTTCGGTAGAAAATAAGTTCATGAGTTCAGTTGTGAAAAATATTAAGAGTGTATTTGTTTTAAAAGTAAAAATAAAAATATTATGTAATTGAAAATTTTTCGAAATTGACTGGAGGTGAGGATTAATTCAACAGCAGAACTTTATCCTTCATTGTCAGGAGTCACGATTGGTATTGGGTGAAAGTAAATAAAATTCTACATCGCTAACGCCGTTATTAAATGTGAAAATTAAGATATTTCCAGTGTTAGTATTTTGTTTTACTTAAGTCTATTGAAAGTAAAAATATTATAATCGAACCATCAACTTCAGATGTTTAAGTATCTAATTTAATCATTTTGTTTTAATAAATGTTTTGGAAATATTTTTAATACTTTTTTAGTTCTCCAAAAATTGGGTCTTTTCGATATATGCATTAAGTTTCAAAAGTTTCATGGCGATATAGGGCAAATTTAAGTGATTGCTCTTCTAATATAAGATTTCATCTTATATATCCAAAAATATACTTATATTTACTTTATTATTGTAATGACTGTCTGTCATAAATATAGCCGCATTTATTTGATTTTTGATATTTTTGGAATTGAAATAAATAATTTAATTAAGGTTGTTGCGTTGTTTGTTGTCTTCTTAGTTGTTGTATTTGTTTTTAAAAAAGTCCAAGTCTTCATTTCTAGTTTGTAGCCATAAATTGGATAAACCTTTAATTATAAAGCTCTCAAAAGACCGATATTCAGAGTGCGGATATAGTTATGACAGGCAGTGTAAAAAACACAAAGTGCTGTATTTTATGGCGTGGCAAACAAAAAATAAATTAACTGTTCTATAAATTTTATTGAAATAACTTTCATTCGAATTTTTCTGATTTGGCTTAATGTAACATGTATGAAAAGAAAAATAAAAGGGACCCATTTCGAGGCTTGTCATAAAAGTGAGTATATTTAAAGCTAGACGTACAAAGTAAAGCGTGCCAAAAATTGGACATTAGTGGGAAGGGATCCAAGACAAAAATTGTCAAAAAAAAAAAACTGACAAACAATTTAGCGTGTTACCTTTGTTTAAGTTATAAATGTATGTTTAAAGTAGTTTCATAGATATGCTAAAAAAAAAAATCGCTAATCACCGTCACCTTTATGTGACACTGGGAATTGCCGGGTTAATACAAAACAATTTAAGATATTTGACAAAAAAATAATTAACACAGAACAAGGCTTTACAATACAGTGCTGCAGAGCTGGGCTGCCAGCAACATGACTTTAAGCAAAATCAACCAATTCAATGCATGCAAAATCGCCCAAAAATTTTCCATACAAATTTTGGTATTTTGCATAAGAAATATAACGCTGTTTGCTTGGACGATTTATCGTAATTTTTGGTTAAAAGGGAATTAACGATAGTTGAGAATTGCAATCAAAAAAACATAAAAGCACTACTTACAATTCTACTGAAAGAACCGATGAATTTTACAAGAGATGCCCCAAAATGAACGCATTCAAAAGCTAGTCATTATTTTTTACCCACATACCTCCAGAAAAAAGAAGTTGTTATAAAAGTAGTTATAGAAGAAAGCTACTAAATAATGAGTAAAAGAAGCTATTAATTTTAAGGAAGTCGGCGAAGTTTTTAATAGGCACCCAGTAAAAACTTCACCTACAAAATAATGTGTTTAGTACTCAGGAAAAAGTAAAAATACTACTTTCAATTCTACTGAAAGAACCCACGAATTTTACAAGGGATGTCCCAAAATGAACGCATTTTATCGTAAGTCATTATTTTTTACCTTTACACACAGAAAAAAATGCCAATGTAAAATTAACATGGAAAAATGTTGATTGAGAATCATAGTAATTTTCTGCAAAAGTATGCACTTTATTTAAATTTATCATTATTTCATATTAATTTTAAATAAAATAACCTTAAATCACGTTTATTTAATATTTTTCACTGTTAAAATAAAAAAAAAAATATATTAAAATATAAATAAATATGGATTCAATATTGAATCCATAAAAAGCTGTTTTATATTAAAATCAAAAGTTTATCTGGTTAAATTAACATGCATACATCCTTAAGTATGTACATTTTTTATTTTCATTTTTAAAATATGTTATAAAAAGAAGACAATTCCCGTATTATTTTAATTAAAATTATTTAGTTAAATAGTACATCAAGTTTTCAAAGTAGAATGATGACGAAAACCATATTGGGCGATTCTGCTGATGCTTCTGTTATCAAAGGAGAATACAAAATAAGTGAAACATGCGTTACAGGGGTAAGTGTTTTGAATTATTCTTAAATAAATGCATATGTTGTCTCTGAAGCTTCTTCACACTGTTATAACACACTCAAACCAATTTGATTCTACATGAAATTCACGTTGTTTTAACTTGAAATAACTTTCATTCAACGTGATTCGGATTGTTATTTCAATGTAAATTACATTTTGCTCTAACTTTACAGCAATGTTAAATTAACATGAATTAAAGTTATTTTAAAAGAAAAAAAATGTTGTTCGCAGTTATTGTAAAACCAGGTTGAATTAACATGAAAAACGTATAAAGCAAAATCACCACCGAACAATTTTAAATCAACCTTGTTTTCTACGTTTTTAACTTGATTTTTTTCTGTGTGTACCATCTGAAAAATAAGTACTTAAAAATAAGTACTTATATAGAAGAAAGCAACTTAATAACGAGTGAAAGAAACTATTCATTTAAAAAAAGTAGGCGAGGTTTTTACTGGGTAACGAATGCTAATTTTTTGCATAGCAACTAAGAGAAATTACACATTTGAAAGCAGAGCATAAAATCAAAACAGAATAAAGGAATTGTTTCATATAACATATGAATCAACGGAGATGGAAAAAATTCCAAATATTTAGCGGCTGACTTCGTATTAGATATAAATAAAAGATTTGAAGCTTTAGAAAGTAAGGAAACCTCTTGTTTATCTACAATTCTTGACCCTCGATACAATGCTCGAATATTTCAAAAACAATCAAATTCAATCGTATCGAAAAAACGTCTCTGCAATCCGAAAGTGTTGAAAATACGGTCAGCCCTACAGGTGGTAAATGTTACGATAAGCCTTAAGGAACTGGCCTTTGTAGCGTTTGTGAAAAATTTATAAGAGAATCTGAGGAGGATGAGCCTCTTTGTACCCTTTGCTGTGATTTTGTTAAAGAAGAAGTCGAAAGATACCCTCAGATCTTCTAATATATCTTGATACGCAGATCCACTTGTTTACGGCCGCAATGACATGTTATACTAGAGATGGCAAACAATCGATAATACTATCGATAGTTCTCTTTTCATTGGACAATCGATAGTTTATTTTCGATAGCGATACTATCGTTGAAATCTTTTTTAAGAAAATTATCAATCATTTTTTGTTTCTATTTGGCTCAGCTTAGCCAGCTGCGGCAGTTAGCTAGTCGGCTTAAGGACCTTCTCATTATCCTCATGTCAAAGCCAAAAAATTTTACAAATGTATGTACCAGGTTTCTCAGATTATTTTTCACCTGAATCGCCAAATAGTATATCGAAAATTGCCAACATTTAATATTTTTAGATTTTTATTTGATTTTAGGTTTGGCAAATACGAGTTTATATAAAAAAGTATACCTTTATTAAAGTTTCCTATATTAACTAACTGTTTTTTAAACTAAAATAAAAATGTTCATTAAGAAATTTAAATTGAAAGCAAACACAAAACAGTAACGCCAGTTACTGTGTTGCAATATCAAAAAATAACTAACCTGTGATATAATTTTTAAGATTGTGTTTAATTATATTTTCATATTAATGTTTTTTATGTTTGTCTGCAACAAATTATTGTTCAGTGTAATAAAAAATTAATTTCTCTTACTACGAATCCCTTGATAAAGGGAACATAACATTCATGAAACGTTGGGAAAATATGGATTAAAAGCATTTTTAATTACATTTACGCCGTATTAGCTAAAATAAAATTTTATTAAACAAAGTTAAGTTGTTTTATTGTTGTTTCAATATATTTTCCCAAACGAAAATTTGGATTTTATTTTGAAAAATTTTGAAAAAGTGATTTACTTTCAATACAAATTCATTTTTTCATATACTACCCAGTGCACGTTATTATTCTTAAAATTTTGAATATTCAACTTCATATGCAATCGAAAATAAATTAAAAAATGACAACTTTTTTAGTGGAGATCCGAAGAATGTCATAAAAATGATATTAATCCGAATTATTGCATACTGTATGTATATTTGAATCATACATGTTAAATTCCAATTAGAATTAGCAATTGATGCAATTAGTTTATATTTTCTAATTGATTAAACAATTAGAATAAGTTCAACTAATTCCCATTAGCTAATTAAAATTTTTATTCTAATGGTAAAACTAATTGCAATTAGTTGCCATTAGCAAAAAAAATTGGTTAACCTTTACAATTAGAAATCTAATTGACTTCTGATAATGCAATTAGATATTCAATTAGCTCGAATTAGAATCAATTATTTTGATATTTTCAAAAACAAAAAAAAACTACAATATTCATAATATGAATTTCACACATATATATATTACTTATGTACATATATTACATACATGCTATGGTATTCAATTAATCGGGCTTTTGCTTTAATCGGTTAATTGCTCGATTAATTAACCGATAATAAACCGATTAAACAAAAACCTCGGTTAATTAATCGAGCGATTAACCGATTAAAGCAAAAGCCCGATTAATTGAATACCCTAGCATGTATGTAATATATGTACATAAGTAATATATATATGTATGAAATTCATATTATGAATATTGTAGTTTTTTTTTGTTTTTGAAAATATCAAAATAATTGATTCTAATTCGAGCTAATTGAATATCTAATTGCATTATCAGAAGTCAATTAGATTTCTAATTGTAAAGGTTAACCAATTTTTTTTGCTAATGGCAACTAATTGCAATTAGTTTTACCATTAGAATAAAAATTTTAATTAGCTAATGGGAATTAGTTGAACTAATTCTAATTGTTTGATCAATTAGAGAATTTCACAAAAGAATGTTAATTAGCAATCATTAGCATTAGCTAATCATTACTTAACATGTATGATTTGAATACATATTTGAAAAAATTATAGCTTGTGATAGGGAAAATTACTGAAAATCTAAAAGAGATTAAACTTTATTCCAAATTTGGAAAATTGTATTTCATTTAATTTCTACATGGAAACGTACGATGATTACGTAAAAATTAAATCAAGGAATTCTAAAAAGAATTCGATACTATCGATAGTTTATCAACAAACTATCGAAAATATCGAATGTTGCGACTATCGATAGTTTTCCAGCTCTATGTTATAGCCAAACTTAAAAAATAGCGCCGAAAGACTATTTTCCACTGCAGGTATGATTCAAACGGACTTCCGAAATCGTCTAAATCCGCAAAAATTGAGAAAACAAAAAATCTTATTAACGTCAATTTTAAATATTAATATATAATTTATCACACTGTTATTCTTGTAAGAAAAAATTTTTATTTTTTGTTAATTTTATCATCAATTCAAATTTATTTCTTTTGGCTTGTTCGTCGATAACGAATGAAGACTTCTTTCGCTTAACTTATATTTAAACAAAAACCATTTTTTATAATTTCGAAGTCGACGAACAGGCCCTTTGTTTTTTAAATCTTATTAAATTTTAAATATTAATAGCCTTTTACACTGTAATTACTAAAATTACTCTACTTGAGTTGTGTTAGTTTTAACTTGAATTCAAATTTAATATTCGTATCGGTATCGGGGTATCGACAAAACGGCGTATCGTTACTTCCCTAATATTAACCCTTCATTCTCACGATATATTTGTCTCTAAGGGTACCTCCAAAAACAGCAAAAAAACTCAATTTCCAAAAACTTCAACTTGAATCTTTTTTAAAATGCATGATTTAATTTAAAAGATAAAAAACCCTAGTGCAAAGAGGACAATTTATAAGTAATTGCCCTAAAAAGGCCGAAACAAGATTGATAATAAAACTATAATTAACTATAACCAAAGTTAACTCTACTTCGGTTTAACAGACTGTATTATTAGCTGAAAGTCAAAGTTAAATACGCGGATTAAGTTTAGCAGGCGTGACAATATTGCAAATTTTAAGCCGGGATACAAATAATAGGTTCCGTCTAAGATTGCCAGACGGACTTGCATTGGCTTAATTGTCAAGCTTTTTTAATGCATGCCAAGAATAAAAAATATATAATTTGTTAAGCTAAGCCCGTATTAAAACCTGTTCCAGACTAAAGGTGATATAAATATACAACAACCTGGTCCCCATCTTATCTGTGGTTTTCAGAAAACCCATTTTAACATACACATGGATAGACCAACCGACAGATGGATATCGTTAAATCAACTCCGCTACTTATAAGAATCGAAAATATATATATTTTCAGGGTCTAAGATCTATATGGTAGAAATTACAAACTGAGAATTTACACTTCAAAACCTGTTTTTAAAAGAATATAAATTTGTTGTCTTAATTTAAGCAAAAAATAAAGATCTTTCTTTTGATTGTCAAGAAAAATCAAGCTTTTTGCCGATTTCGATCCGGCAAGCATAGCTTCGTTTTCTAAACTTAATGCGGGTATTAAACTTTGGCTTTCAACTCAAAATATAGTCTGTTAAACTGAAGTATAAATCTTGTTTCGGTCTTTTTAGTGCATTACTTATACATATTTTACAATTGTAATGGTTCTTTTTAAAAATAGTTTATTGTGTACTTTCCCAGTAAAAACTTCGCTTACTTTTTCAAAGTGAATAGCTTCTTTCACTCATTATTTAGCAGCTTTCTTCTTTACCTACTTCTATAACAACTCTTAGGTAAAAAAATAATAACTTACTCTTGAATGCGTTCATTTTGGGACATCCCTTGTAAAATTCGTTGGTTCTTTCGGTAGAATTGTAAGTAGTGGTTTTATGTTTTTCTGATTACTCAACATATTATTTTGTAGGCGAAGTTTTTACTGGGTTGTGAACAACATGAAATGTACATATGAATTAAAATTGATTAAAAATGCTTGAAAATACAAATTCACATGTAGTAATTTTGGTCTTGACCAACTTACAAATAAAAGTAGGAAACAATCAGTTAAGGTCACTACTAAAAGTTGTAAGAAATAAAATACTGGCTATTGCAATTTTCTTTTTGTTCCATTTGAATTTTACTTAATATTTATTTTTTTTTTATTAAAATTCATGACCGTAATTAAAACCATGGCAACATTAAACCACAATTTTCAATTTAAGCATTCGATGTTTGATTATTTCTAACAAAAGGTATTTTCCGTTTCCCCCTCCAATAATTAAAGATAAAAAAGTTCTAATACTGTGAGCGCAAAGATTAGGGCAAGAATTTAAAATCACAATAAATATTTTTACTTTACAACAGTCCTTATATGTAAGTCTCAATTATGTTTTATCTACATTGAAGGATCTCAATTACTATTACATGTTGTTGTCAATAAAACTAAATTATGAATTAATTACATGTTACGTTGTTAAGTAGTTTTTTTTGTGTAAAATGAAATTTTATTTATGTTAAATGTACACACATTGATAGCTTAATATAAAAAGCCATTACCCAATAGACAAATCGTCGTGCCGGAGTTATCTTGTCGTATATCACAAAATCCAAAAAAATGAGATAAGACAGTTTCCTGCGGTAAATTTAACAGGTCTATCGATCTGCGCAATCCCCATGTCTCTATCTCTTATGGCTAATGAGATATTAACAAAGTCATTTTGTTGTATATCCACTTTTGCGAAAATTTTATTGCGTTATAATATCGTATGTATCATAATTGTGGATAAACGACAAAAAGCGTATGAAAATTTACAATTAGAAAAATCTGGCGTTATCTTGTTGTATGTGAACCAAGTATATCAGGCATGTTACAAAAAAGGGACTATCTTATTAATATTAGTGTTATTTTAAAATTTTTCGTTTTATATTTAAAGAGTTATTTTGGATGTAGTACAAACGGTTATTTATATTGATAGAATTGATATATTGCTTAAATTCATTTTATTGTTAAGCAATTAAAGGTTAATTATTTAGGGTGGTCCAACTATAAACAAAAGCCATAAACAACCATAAAACAAAAAGTTTTCAGAGAATTATCTTAATATTTTTTATTATTATAGAAGAATTAATGACAATTATGTGTGAGATAAAATATCGGCCAAATGCTCGCCACGGCTTCGGCACTATCCGATGCTCCATATTTTCAATGACTGAGACATAATTGAGGACCAATGTCATTAATGTTCCGAATTATTTAATCCTTTAGCTCTTGAATTGTTCTTGACTTATTGACGTAAGAAGTCCAACATGATCGTGGTGGCCAGTTACCATCGCCACGACGTGAGATAGCACGGCCATTGAATTTTTTGCGCAAAAGAGTCATTATTTCGTTGGCTGTGTGACATATTCTTTTGGAACTGCTTATCGTCCAGGTCCATATCCTCAATTTCTGGCCACCATAAGTCTGGTATCAGCTCGCGATAGCAAACACCATTTACGTTAACTGCTTGGCCGACCTCATTTTCGAAAAAGTGTGGCCCGGCCCGATGATGCCGCCTGGCATGTATGCACAGGCGTTTTCACATTTCCTAAAGAACCGGTTTGCAAAAATTTGCGCACAATTCTCCCGATTGTGGACACATTTGATCGATCATGCTGACCAAAAAAATCACGAAGTGCACGAAATGTATTTTTGATTTGAACGCCCATTTTCGTAAAAGGCTTCAAGAATCTTAACGCGCTGCTCAATTCTGTACCTCTTCATTGTTGAATTTGACACTTAAACAAAGAAATGACAAATAAAGTTAAACAAAAATTTGACGTTAAGGTGTGACTCACAATTAACATCGTGCATTATGGTTGGACCACCCTTTCGTTATAATAAACCTAAAAAGTATTCATACATAAGAAAATTCGATATTATAATATAAAAACTATAACTATACGTAAATATAATTTTCACTAGCATAAATTTTCGTTTCGAAAATTATTATTATTTAAATTTTAACATGTATGCAGTTTTTTAATAGCTTATTTTGACGTATATCACACAAACTAAAAAATATTTCGCAAAAAGAGGCGTATACGATAAAATTGAAAAATTTTTTCGGATAACTTAAAAATTTTTTTCCAAGGCTTTGGATATTTTTACATAATTCGATAAAGAACTTTAAAGACAAGATCTGACAAAAATATTGGACGACTTTTTTCACGTACATTTTTGTGTATGAAATTTTGAACCATTAGATTCGATTTCCCATAACTTCGGCACGACGAAATGCCAAAAGCACCTTGCCTTGAAATTGCAGGGGCTAAAGTATAAAAATAATAAAATATTGTATTAAAAACTTTTTTATTTCAGAAATTATACTTATTTTAATAAGTTTTTTCCTTCCCCTGTCAACTAACTAAATTTTTTTTAAGTGTATACCTGAACCATGCCAGGCATTTTTTGACTTTATTCCGGTTATACCACAATAAGTTGTGAAGAGGGTATACGTTTGTCATGCCGTGTGAAACTTTCTTATTATTCATCTCAGACCCCATCAATAATATATATTCTGGCTCCTTGAGTAATACTAAATAGATTTAGCCATGTCCGTCTGTCTGTCCGATTGACCGTCTGGCCGTCTGTTGAAAACACGCTCACTTTCGAAAAACTCAAAAGAAAGGAACAAACTTGGTGTGAAATTTCTTGTAGTTATCCTATATAGCTTGGGATTGAAATCTAGCAAAATCGGCTCAGTAGTATCGGAGTGGAACCACCACTTTAAAACATTGACAATTTTGTTACAAAAACTAACAAAAATGGTGGAAAAATGCACGGAATGATATAAAATTTTGCACAAATTCTTTTTATTCGACTGGAAATCACACTGTAAAATTTCATGGAGATCGGTCCATAATTTACCCTAGGCTCCATATAAACCCAACTCCCGGAAAACAGTTTAGTACGCCTGAAACCGTAATAAAAATTGCTATCATAACAATGGGAGATTTTTTAAGCGTAGTGGAATCGATAAATTGGTATTTGCCATTTACTTTTTAAAAATAACTTCATGTAAATGTTGGCCGCGGCTCCGGTTCAAATGGTCCATTCGTAAGGTCCAATTTTGCACCACTTTTTCGAGCATTTCGGCCTGTATTTCATGAATAACACGTGTTATGTTATACTCTAAGGCCATTGCGAGAGAGCTGTGTGGCATGTAGCACCGTCTTGTTAAAACCACATATCAACCAAGTCCAACTCAGCCAATTGGGGCTAAAAAAAGTCGCGTATCATGGCTCGATATCGTTCACTGTTGACGGTAACGTTTCTTCCACGGTCGTCTTTGAAGAAAAATGGACCGCTGATGCCACCAGCCCATCAACCACACCAAACTATCGTTTTTTCGGGATGCATCGGTAACTCTTGTACGGCATGTGGCTGTTCTTCACCCCAGATGCGGCAGTTTTGCTTGTTTACGTATCCATTTAGCCAGAAATGAGCCTCATCGCTGAACACAATTTTTCAATGTAACAAATGATGGCCATTTCTCACAGAGCACGAATTTTGAATTTTCAACGATTTGCAGTCGTTGCTCGTTTGTGAGTTTCTCCATGATGAAATGGCAGAGTATACTGAACACTTTTCACTTTCACAGATGTAGTTGGGACACAATTACCAACCAGTGCTGGGAGCCCGAAAAACTTAATTCATAAAAAAATCACCCTTAGAATTTGGTACTTTACAGTTTTATAAGACTAGTAATGACACTGTGATATTTCGGAAAGATTGGTCCATTTTTTACACTAGGCCTGATATAAACCCTACTCCCGAAAAACAGTTTAGTACGCCATAAACCGTAATTTATAATGCTATCAGAATAAAATTGAATACTTAACAGTTTTGTAGGACTAGAAATAGCACTAAAAAATTTCGTGATGATCGGTCAATAATTTACTATAGGCCCCATATATGGTAAATTAATTAAATACGCCTAAAATCGTAGCAGATATATTTATTGTGGTAAAATTTCTTCCAACTTTGTTTCAAAAGGCCAGAAAAATGTCATGCAATTTTGTGATATACGGTCCCTAATTTAACTTGTATCCCATATTTAGCAGCCTTCTGAAATTCACTGTAAACGCTAAAACTAATTTCATCACTGTATTGAAATTTTTGTTTTTTAATACAAGAAATACCTCTGCGGAATTTTGTGATGATTGGTTCATAACTTACCATGGCTCCAATATAAATCCTTCTCCTAAAACTCATTTAAGTAATTTTACTCAAGATTGTCGGTCGTTAATTAATATATATATAGGTCTAAACCGCAACCAATTTAATTGCTGATGTCTGTTTTTATAAAGATAAATTAATATCACTTCTGAAATATTCATACTGTGGGTGGAGGGTATCAAAAACACAAAAGCTATGTATTTTCTCAAAATTAAGACTACGATGGGAGATAGTAGGCTATTTCTACGATCTGTACGGAGCAATTTAATTTAAAACATAGATAGACGGGCACATAAGCTTTGCTTTTTTTTAAAATAGGATTATAAGGGGATGAGCGTATTGGCAATTTCTGCCTAAACTACCTAACTAATTTTAATGAAAACCCTCCATTAATAAAGAATTTTAAACGTTTTCGCCAGTGCAGTGGAGTGGGAGTTATAGAGTCAGAATTGAGGTTTTTGTACCGATGTGGGAGTCGAAGTAAAATTAAAATATTGTTTTGAAATTTTTACAGAATCATTTTGTTTTTCTATATTGAACCATTTAAAAGAAGTTTAAAACTCAAATAAGAACCAGTCTCATATGGGTAATTCCAAACGTGACAGTCGTACGCATCAAAAATGCAATAACATTGTAAGCAACAAATATTTTTACGTTCTCTTAACCCTTAAATTACAGCACTAAGAAAGGCGTAATTCAGCGAAACCTGGCACAATTTGTTATTCAAACTACTTTCAGAATTTTACGTAGCAATGTAACATTAAAATGTCTTTGGGTTGATTCCAAAATCTTCTGTATTTTTTTTTTGTTTAAGCCAAAAATTGGTTCGATACGTGACATTTCGAACGTGAAATTTTTTCCATAATAATTTAACTGAATAATGATTAAAAAAAAATAAAAATTTACAGTTAATTCGAATAACATATTTCTCTTCGAACTCTTCCTTACATAACAGACCATGTAAGAACATTTTTTGGAATAATTTTCATCAAATATCACCTCTTTTAAGAAAGATAATATTAAAGAAAACATACAATAAAACATTCTCACAAATAAGAAATTACGTTTGCACAACTTTGCAGTCGGATTGTTTATCTAAGTGAACAAATTTCTGGGTAAATTTATAAAATTAGTAAAATCTAAATATTTCTCTATAACAATATGGTAAATTAATCAGCTTTTAATAACTTTAAAATTTTCGGTTACGGTGAACCTTTTGATGGAAATGCCCATATACATTTAGCATCAAGGTAGTAGTAGGCGTCGGAGTTGGAACGGTTGGAGTCGGAGTCGAAGTTAGAACTATTTTTGACGACTTTACAGCCCTAATAGTGGCACATGCTGTGTATCCGCTAGCTCAAACATAAATGTTCATAAGTATATATCTATACTAACATTATAAAGCTGAGAAGTTAGTATGTTTCTATGTTTTAGCTATGGTGCTTTTTTCCATTTGAAATCAAACCTCCGTGTTTGTTAGGTAACTTTCGAAAACGTAAGCTTCGTACGGACGGTGGTCAGATCTTACAATGTTGTCATTAAAATTGACTAAAAATGTCTTGCAACAAAAGTAAGCCTCGTAACAGAAAAGTACAAACGAAAATTCTGATAGTGCATAGAAAATATTCCTATTGAAGGAATAAGACTATTAAAGTATAAGATCTTCTGAGGATTGTAATTTGACACACATTCGAATAAAATCAAAATATATATAATTAATGTTACTCTCCATGAGAAATAAATTCCCAGATTCTATTTTATTAAATTATTTACCTTTTTATTATTATTATTAATTATATATTAATTTAATTATTATGACAAATAAATAAAAATATTAAATTGCCATCATTTATATAGAAAAAAGTGATTTTATTCCTGGGATTAACATATTGTGAGTATTACAGTATCGAAGGTATAAAATGTTAGTTGGGTATGTTTTATAACGTCGGAAAGGTTAATTTGTCTAGTTTCTCAGCATAAGTTTTATTTGTAAGGTTTTGGAAACTCTTCACACAAATAGGAAAAAATTCAAAATAGTGCATATGCTAAAAATTTAAAAACCCTAGTCTTGAGTTAGAAATTATTTTTTTATACATATGCCTAAGAAGCGACCAAAACTACCTTAAAGGAATAGACATAAGCTTTCTTTTGAGCAAGAAAAAATACCTGCTTAAAAAAAAAGTAAAAAAGAAGTTTTAAATTTAAAAAAAAAAAAAAAGTTTTTAAAATGTAAGGAGAGATAAACTCACTGTTTATTGTTGATGTTTTTTGTTGAAACTTTGATATTGTTACAAGTAGAACTGTTGCTTATGATTCTTATACGCTTAACAGTTTTAGGCCCGTTTTCACGACTTAACGATAGCTAAATGTAGGAAGTTATCGAACAGATAATGAGTTTTTAATTATCACAAGTTCTCTTTAACATTAAAGTGAAGAATAAGCTAAAGAGAGGAACGTTCTACCTTTAACTTTTTTCGTAAGGTTTAGATTTGAGATTGCCATATTATATTCACATATTTTTTATATATGGCAACTCCAATTTTAGGTATATTTTGTAAATGTAAAAAAAGGTATTTTTTTTAGTATTGCCACTTCTTTAAAAATGTAAAGTTTATTTTATACAGAAGTTGTGAAAACGAAAAATAGTTGAAGGTTACTTTATTCCTCACTAGTGCTAAAGGTAGCGTTAACTATATCGAACTTTAAAGGTAAGTCGTGAAAACGGGCCTTATTTGGGTTAATATGTTTAGTTTTTCTAAAATCTTTATGGATGAAGTTTCCTGATGATCTGGCCTAAGCAACCAGTGAAATGCGCATAGGAATAGCTTATCCCATCAACCATAAATTTCAAGTGTTTTTATCAAGAATAAAAACTGGGAATTAAGCACGAATAACAAAATCTTTTAAATTTAAAAAAAAACAAAAAAAAATTTTCGAAAGATTGTCCCAAGGTATATTTATAGCAGGTAGTCTCGGAAAGCCAGCTGTTTATTTTTTATTTGCTTGTTTTGCGATACGAACTGTCAAATGTTGTATAGTAAACAAGTTTTTTATCTCTATCTTTTGTCTTTTTTGTCTCTTATCAACCCCTTTGCTGTTTGACAGTTCGTATCATATAACAACAATAAAAAGCCTTGTTGCTTGTTTTATTGTACAATTGTTGTAATCTCGCGGCTACCTGCTATAAATGTACCTTGGATTGGCCAAATAGCTATCTAAGCTACTTGGAACAAATTTTGCTAACACCAAGTGGTAAAGAGTTACATGGACGAGAAAGAACACCTGTTTGCCCAAAATGTCAAACTTTGACCCCCACTCACTCAGAAACTATTTGAACGATCTTGTTGAAAATTTGTGTCTAACATGGGGGTTCACCTAAGATACTATCTAAAATAATAATATGTGAGAGAATGTCGGCAGAATGAGAGAACACATTTATTTCTTCATGTTAATCTTAATCTTAAACAAGGGGATTCATAATCGAAGATTCTCGTACAGTAAACTTATGTCGTTTTTATTATTTTTTTTTAGTTTTTTTCTTTTTTTAAGTTAAAAACATTGTGTTTTAAACACTTATCACAAGATTTTAACTTTTTGCACTACAAAATTAAACAATTTAATGTATGCGCCTTATTATTGTTTGATATGTGTGTACGTATGTGTATTTTTGACAGAACATCTTATTAGATACCCAGCGGGAAAATGGAATTAATAGGAATCGAGAAAGTAATACATATATTGTATAATATTTGATTCCAGAATTCATTATTCTTAACACAGACCATGTCCTAGGATTGTAATAAATTATTTAAATGTATCCTGCGAATGAATTAAATAATTCATTCTTAAGAATAAATTATATTATTCATACATTTATAATCAAAGGAATCAAAGTTTTCCCCAATTATTTCATCCCCTTTTTTGAGGTCTGATTCGTTTTTTATTGGAAAATTAAACTTTTTTAAGTCTTCTGATAGTAAAGTATCCAATTTATAATCAAGCTTTTTCATAAAATTTATGCATTCATCACATTTATCTGTAATTATACATTTAATAATAAAAATTATTAAAAGATAAAACATAAAGTACTTACCTTTTTACTTTAAATAACTTTGACTGTACGCTTTCAAACACAAACTGCGACTAAAAAAAAAATATAAGTAGGCGACATAAAGGCAGCAAAAAAATAACGGATTTTTATAAAGGAAATATGTATGTTAAGCAAAAACACGCATAATTGTTACTAACAGAAACAATACATTACTTGTTCTGCAAATGTGGGAATATACGTGGTAATCAATGCATAATTTTTGTGCCTGATGAAATTACCTTCTCGATTCCAATGAATGCATTATTATTCTTTCGAAAATAATGCATTATTTTTTTAATTATTTATGTATGTAATCAATTCCTCATTTTCCCGCTGGGTAGTTGTTATAAGTTTTCTCATAACAACTTTCTCATAACATTTATTATAATATTAATACTAACACTATTTAAGAGTCCACACGTAAGATAATACTCTCTGCGATTGAGTTTGACGTTTGCTGATATAAAAATCTTATATCTTATCTCAGGTGGAGACCCTGCGTAAACTACTATCCAAATCGGGAGATATCGATCTTAAAAGTTGGGTTACTTGACATGAAATCCCCCATATTCATAGTTTGCGAATTAAGTCCATAATATCGAGGCATAAGTTTTTTTATTCAAATATAGAAAACTGAGTTGACGACAAAAATACGACTACAATTAGAGTTGGCCTCACCAGCTAAATATATAGAAACAAATATAAAAATATAAAAAAAATTAAACAATATTTGTACATTTCAGCTTCAAATATATAAATATTTTTAAAGCAATTGCTCCATCCAGCATATAACAAGAAGAAACGGAAGTGTGCAGCTTTTCAGTTTGTTAAATTCATTAAACCGTATGATTTTCTTTGAAATTCAAACGGTAAGTTTTTAGTAGGTTTTGTTAAAGTACTGATACTTTTTCTTGTGAAATATACGAGAATGAGTTCTTTAGAATTTACTTTTGAAGTAATTGTTTAATAATTCCGAGATAAAGCATGTGCATTTCATCGATAACAACATGCTTTATGGGTTTAAAATAAATGATGTCCAGTAGAAGACTAGCTTCTTTTGATAAGTGATGTTGAGGGTTTGTTTCAGGGACCGAAAATAACAGTTATTTTTAAAATTTAAAATCAAAAAGTCAGGTGGATATAATTTGTCTATCAGATATTTGAAGACAGCATATTGATGCTGTTATGCTAAGGAATATTAAACTTAAAAGACTTTAATTTTTTTGACTTTTATCAAAAAGTCATTTTATAATAATTATTTTTTGACCAATATTTTTTGGTCAAAAATAAAAGTTAAAATTTGACTTTTATTTTTTAAGTAAAAAATATAAGTTAAAATTTGACTTTTATTTTTTAAGTTAAAATTTGACTTTTATTTTTTAAGTCAAAAATTAAAGTTAAAATTTGACTTTTATTTTTTAAGTTAGAAATAAAAGTTAAAATTTGACTTTTGTTCCTATTGAAAGCAGATGTTAAAAAAGTTAAATAAAATTTTAATTAAATATTAACACAGTTTTTATTTTTAGAATTATAAGTACATGTTGTATTTGTATTAAAACAAAAAGAAAAAAAATTATAATAGAGTACATATGTTTACAAAAACGTTTATTGGCTAGAAAGTTAAGGAGTTGGTGTTTTGCATATTTTGCTCTGAAAATACATATTACATTTAATTTCCTTTATTTCAATATTAAATTGTTCACTCTTTCATTGCAATGACTCAGAATTCAATTTTTACTTTTACTTCTTCATTCATCTATTAAAAATGTTGTTGAAAAGCTTTTAGATCTATTATTAGAAATCCAATGAAAGAAATATCTTTTTTTTTTTCTTTGGAGAAAAATGTAACCAAAATGAAACCATGTAACCAATTTTGGTTAGAAATAACAACAACACGGATTGTCATCGATCTTATATTTCTTATATTTCCATTACATTGTTATTATTATGGCATAGTAAATTTTTTTTTCTGACTTAAAAAATAAAAGACAAATTTTAACTTATATTTTTTACTTAAAAAATAAAAGTCAGATTTTAACTTTTATTTTTGACTTAAAAAATAAAAGTCAAATTTTAACTTTTTTTTTTGACCGAAAAAATAAAAGTCAAATTTTAACTTTTATTTCTGACCGAAAGAATAAAAGTCAAAAAATAACTATTATATTTTGACTTTTTTTAAAAGAGTCGTAACTGTTACGGTCCCTGGTTTGTTTAATTTTTTTAAATGACAGTTATTTTATTTTATTTTAAATAAGTTACAATTTTGTCGAAATCAAAAAAAAAATTATGTATGTACAAAGCAAAATATTATGTTGTTTATTTAAAGAAAATTAACCGATCACACAGTAAAAAACAATCCTTGCTGCAAAAAGTATTTGTAAAAAAAGATTTGTAACTAAACTCATCTCATAACTGCAAATATTATTTTATTATCAAATTTAAGATGAATTAAGAAAAGGAACTGTCTAAAATACCATCGTGTAAATTGGGCTTGTACTATCGCAATAGTATGTAAACTAATAAGTTTGATGAACAAAATCCATAAATCCAGACACTTCCGCACCCACTTTAAATCACCGTTTAATACAAGACATAGGCCGGTAGCAGACTTAAGCGCTACACATGAAGAATTAAATACTAAATCACCAGAAAAAATGGCTTGAACTAAGAAAATTTTGCATAATCTCGCCCAAGCCAAAAATTACTTATTCTAAATATATGTGTGGCTTGGTTTAAGCAAAATATTTCTTTATTTAAGAATTTTTTACTAAGTACAAACGAAATAAGTTGAAATCAAGAAGTTATTATGGATTTTCTTGTTTTAAGGAACGAAATTGATTACTTTAGAAAATAAACTTCTTTCCGTGTACTACTCACATTTTGTACTGAAAAAAGGCTCCAAATACGAATTACGTGAAGTTAGCAGTTGGTTATCATCAACTACCAAATTTATGTAATGGAAGATATCCAATTAAAAATAACTTGATATTGTTATTTCCTTATTACCAATTACAAATACATGTACCAGGTAAAAATGCAATTAAAATTAATTGAATTATTGATTATCTGCAATGAAAAATTAGATGTGTATGTATGTATATAATAATAATTACTTATATTATAGTATAACTATAAAATTTATTCGAAAACTCGTTTATTGAATATAATAAAGAAAACATAAGAAACACTAATAAAACCGAATACGTTATTATAACGTGTATTAAATAGCATGATGTTTCAATGCTTATTAATTAATAGCATTATTAAAGACACGTAGCAACATAAAATAATAAAAAAAATTAAATTGAATGAAAACGTGAATAAAACAAACAATCAAATAATGTATTTCAAGACCTACACCGGCCTTAAAAATTTTTCGGAAATGTTTATCGGAAAGTTTTTCCAGACAAAAACGTCGCTCTGCGTGTGCAGACTACGTAATTGGAGTATTGGAGCACTTAAATACCTTGATTACGCTTATACGGTTAAAACTCTTGTATTATAGATGTAAAGGGTGTTTTTCTCCTGCATTAGAACAAATATTGGTGGAATAAATGTTTTTTTATTATAACATCGGAGCTAATATCATGGCATTTTCCAATGCTTCAAGAGTTGCTGGTTTGTCGACACTAGCCAATGACTTAACATAGCCATATAAAAAGTAATCCCGAGACGTTAAATCGTATTTTTTTTTTTTTTTTTTTTTTTTTTAAATTTCCTTAGCTATTCCCGCGAAGCTTTATGCTTGTCTGCAGGAAAGAAACCAGAGTCTCTGGCGGGAATCGAACCCGCAACCTCGGCGCTGATAGACTAGCTCGCTACCAGCTAGCCTACCGAGGCAACAAGGGGACCAGTGAACAGGACAGATTCTGGAAATATATTTCTCACCAAATTTTGAAATAAATCGATTGTTAAGCGCGCTGCATAGCAAGTTTCGTCGTCTTGTGGGAACATGGACGCATGGCGCAATAGCGCTAGCCATTTACCGTAACGGCAGCTCCTTGCTATTCCGAAAGAGCATGTAAACCACACCATACAGCCAATTTTAAAGGATGTAATGGTGATTAGTTAATGACTTGAGGATTTCCTTCGCTCCAAACACGACGATTTTCTTATTGATCATCAGATATGTTCTCCGTAAAATGGACGAAGTGCTATTAAACTCCGCGAACAGTAAATCAAAGTAAATTTCCACAGTTTGAGGCGTTGATCTCGCGTAAAACGACTCATTATGACTTGGCAAACCTTATTAAGCAGAAGTCGCAATACAGTTTGACACTCTCAGCTGTCAAGCCATAGTTATTGATATCATGTTCTCATGCAGGTTAAAAGAACACCCGATATTAAGATATCAAATATTATGTGATGCAAATACGTTAAGAAACCAGCAACTGACACATAACTCAAAAATTAATAAGCGTCTTCTGTTTAATTTTTGCTTAAATGTAAATGCCTTTCATAACTTTTTGTACATTATTAGAGAGATTTTTGACTAAAAATTGGGATTTATCAATGTAGCTACAACAGCAACATGGGATTCATTATAAAGATAAAACAGCCTTTGACGGCCACGCTTCATCTCCTTCTCTCCAGTGACAAACATTTTTTTTCACATTATGTCATCTGTGGATATTGAGGGTGCCTTTAACAACGTCACGATCACTGCATTGAACAAGCTCTTACTGATGTGGATGTTCAAGAGTGCATCATTAGACAATTAGTGAGCATGTTTAGGAGAAGGACCGTTATATCATGTCTTGGTAACAGCGTGCGGTCAAAGAGTGTTAGAAGGGGTCCACCCCAAGGCAGGGTGATCTCTCCTCTACTCTGGCTCATTGTTGTTAACTCAATTCTTACCAGCCTGGATAATAAGGGCATCAAGGCGGAAGCCTACGCGGATGACGTGGTGTTATTAGTATCGGGTGAGTTTCTGGATGTGATGAGTGACATTATGTCCATTGCGCGCGGGCTAGGAGTGAACCCGAACAAAACGAAACTGGTACTGTTCAACAGAAGAATTAAATTTCCGGCTTTCAGGCTACCACGGCTGGGGGGGCTACGAACTTCGCCTGTCGAACAGCGCGAAATATCTTGGAACTATCCTGGACTCAAAATTATCATGGATATTGAATACTCAACACAGGGTCAGCAAGGCTACGGTGGCTTACATATGGTTCTTTGGTATGCTGGATAGGCAGGAAATACGTCGTTGACCAGCTGGGCAGAGTACAAGGATCAGCCTGTGTTGGAATAACAGGCGCTCTACGCACTAGTTCTTCAGAAGCGCTGAATACTATGCTGCACCTTTTTCCAATACAATAACACCTAATGGCCGTATCCGTAAGCAGTACGGTCAGAATCTCTGCAACCCACACTTCTGAAACGAACAACGGCCTATATAATATCTATCTTTCCATAGCGAAATCTTCAGACACTGTCTGGATATGGCTAACGATCAATGGAAACTGGATGGCTGCAGGTAATGAAGCCCATACACGACATGGGTCGCTCTGAGCGATTTCTTGCGTTTTCGAATTTTGGCCAGCTTTTTGGCAATCGGCCGCACTGAGGGACATGTCGAGACTGATATATGTACTAACTGGTCACTGGAAGATCGGTAAGCACGCTTTGAGACTCGGTCTCCCTTTTAATGAATGCTGCTGCAGCTACATGGAACCTGGAATTGAGGAGATAGTATTTCTTCTCCTTTGTGATTGTCCAGCGTTTAATCCAACACGACATTGATTATTTGGGAATAACTTTCTACAAGCAACGGGCTGGCCACCTCAGTATTGCCCTGTTTCATGCTTGATCCTATTTTTGAAGAGCTGAGTGGAAAGTTAACCGGAGTCGCTGTCGACTCTACTTGCAGCATGTCTACTGTTACCACGTTAACCAACAAACCAAAAAATTTCATCTGTTTTAAATTTTAACCTTACCAACGAAGAAGTAACAACATTCCGCAGTTTATCTGATTCTGCACAAAGTTAACATGGATAGTAGTGTGACCGCAAGTTATATGGACAATTTTTTTATTCGTTTTTCCACTTGGGAAACCCCTTAGATTGATTCCAAATTAGAAAAAAACAATATATATAAAATTTTAGATCCTTTGCATAGTTATTAGTCGTGCCTTGAGCTCACAAAGTTTGCTAAAAATGCTATTTTTCTCACTATGGGTGGCTTTAAGTGTTCATAACTTCAGTAATATTTATTTTAGAGAAAAACCTTATTCACAAATATTCTAGAGCTATATCTTATGAACTTTGAATATATAACTTAATTCTGTCATATTTGTGATTTCCAAATAGGATTGCGGCTCTATGTTTTTTTGTACACCATAACTCTGTCAGTTAATGACTCATCTTCACAAACGACTCATGGTTATTTAAGAAATTTTATAACCTCTCAATAAAAAGAAAGAAATGCATAGTCCGTTTAAAATTTTTAAAGATATTGCATTTTTTTTTTAAAAACACAAATAACGGTTATTTTGGAATATCTCAAAAACTGTTCCACTTTTGACAATTCTGACTTCATATTCGGATTCAGGAGAAAGTTTTACATAAAGATTAGTTGCCAGATTCATTTGGTCACGACTTTGTTGAAAATTTGTCACGTAGTGTAATCACCAGGCAAAGAATGCGAAGATATGTGAAAATTTCGGTGTTAATTTTTAATTTGGTTTTTTCTGGATTATATTTTAATGTTAAAGAAAACTTATATAGAGCAACATTGTTCATAAGATATAGCTCTAGAATATTTGTGAATAAGGTTTTTCTCTAAAATAAATATTACTGAAGTTATGAACACTTAAAGCCACCCATAGTGAGAAAAATAGCATTTTTAGCAAACTTTGTGGGCTCAAGGCACGCCTAATAACTATGCAAAGGATCTAAAATTTTATATATATTGTTTTTTTCTAATTTGGAATCAATCTAAGGGGTTTCCCAAGTGAAAATACGAAAAAAAAAATAACGGTCACCCTAATGGATAGCCAGCCTGCCAGACCAATAGGTTTGTTCGTTGTGCCAGTTACAACAATGTTCCGAATTTCATCGAATATCTCCAAAATTGCGCCTTGAACTTTGCGCACAAGGTTTACATGAACAGCCAGCCGACTGCCTGCGGACGGACAGACATCATTCGATCGATTCAAAGGGTGATTCTGAGACGATCGGCATACTTTATGGTGGATCTCGGACCAATTTTCTCACAAAAGCATAATAACCTTACCACTACTGTGGTGTAAGTATAACAAATAATAAAGTATAGTTGGAGCAAATCATTTCATAAGATACCCTACACCACCGACCATCTCCTATTTGCGACCTGTGGCCAATTATAAACCTAATTTCCCAAAATTTTGCTTTCACGTTTTGATAACCAAGTGACCAGAAAAGCTGTATTTAAAATGAACGCAGTATGATATTCGTATTTTGTAGTATCCAATATACTGTAACGTTCGGATAACCTAATTTTTTAAATTTTTCCTTCATTGGACATTTTTAAACGAGACAAATTTTTAATATCTTTGTTCATATTACAAAACAAAAAAAAGAAACGAAAACATCGAATCTGCATTTATGCTACAAATACATGCAAATCTTTGTTTTATTATTGTGATATATAGTATACATATACAAACATACAAATGTATGTGCGTAAAGGCATATGGTACAAAAAAGTATTGTATTTACAATAAAGCAGACTAGAACGATTTACTTGTAATAGTACTGGGTAAGAGTCAGTTCTTTCTTTCATTAATTTTCTTTATTCATGCTAGAGTGATCGATTATTTTTTTCAAAAACCGAATAGTTCGAGTATTTGAAATTTTTAAAAAACCGGTTGCAGATTTTAAAATTAAAAAAAAAAATGGTCAACCATTTTATACAAACGCTTTGATTTTAATTTGCTTTATTACAAAAAATTAACAGTTTTTTAAAATACTATTAAAGATTAAATAATAACAAAAAATTTATGTATGTATGTTTGTATAGTCATATGAATAATATATACAATGAACCACGAATTTACTTACGTTTGACATTTAAATATACATACTGTCAGCGTCAAAATAAAGTGTACAACTGGTTTTCCAATATAAAAAGTGATATTTTAGCAAAAAATAATTCAAATTTGTAGAAGTTTATTATCATTTACAAAACCTTGGACAATGTTATTACAATTTAAAATTAAAAATTTGAAATACTTCAAAAACAACAAAATCAATACAATAAAAAAACTAATATACTCCGTTTTAAACGCGTCAAAAAAAAGTGTACAGTTTTACAATACTAAGAAAAGTGAAGTGGCTAATACTTTGATTGATTTCTTTTTGCTTTTAGGACGGCTTATAGTCTCTTTGGCATCAATTCCACCCATTTTAAAGTTAGATCAGTAGACAATTTTGGCTACCCTTTCTGCAGAATTTTATTTAGAGAGTGCTTGCTGCTAATGTTTTTTTTTTATTTGTCTGTCCAAATGTTTTCAGATGTTTACTTGAGTTGATATCGAGCGACTATTGGGCTGATCCATCTGTTTTATGACGTTTTACAAAAGCTAACCCTATCACTCTTTACTTTAGATACTATATTTTTTTCGTTGAATTTCTTATTTCTACCTTTTATCACGTTTATTTTTTGTCCAACTTGCTTTTGTCACTTTTTGGAGCAACGTATTTTTCACAGATGACAGCAAGCTTGAAGTCTGATCAAAATTGGCAAAGTAGAAATTTAACTTTTTATAAATAACATACCCCTTTTTATATTAGAAAACAAGCTGTACACTTTATTTTGACGCTCACAGTATATGTAATTATTAGGAATGCGATTTCCATGCAAATGCATGTTTTTTGTCGATAGTCTAAGAACGATGTCGACCGATTATCTTTCCGAATCATAAAATTTGCGCTAAAATGGCAACGATTTGTTTATACATATCATTGCATATTTTGGTGAAAATGCATATTTAGGTTTTAAATGCATATCTTTGCATATTTTGAAATTTTTGAGTTTTTTTTTTAATTTAAAAAAATTTTCAAATACAATAAAAAACCTTCCAAAAAAATTTTAAAACCAAGATATAAATTCCTTTGGAGCTTTGCTTCATATACAAGATTTTCAAGATTTCGACAAAAGATCATTCTATTTTAAACCGAAGCAGCACCTTACATGGTTAAGGCTTCCAATGGGTTTAAAATATTTTATCCAGAAGCCAATTCGATAATATTGCAATTTTTAATGTAATTCCCTGCAGGAAATTTGTGTCAATTATTCTTAAAACACTTATCCCATGACCAGTGAGTAAAATATTATAATAAAACGGAACGAATTGTGATAAGTGAAAACAAGACATATAATTTAACTGGTGATAATGTATTTGAAGTATAGTTACTCCGGAGGATAGGTAATTGACAACAAGCTAGTGATGTGACTGGATCTTGTGCAGGTAGTGGCTGATTCTATCTGGTGTTACCTTATATAAATGGAATCTATCATATTAACAAGGTTCACTCGGGCTAATCTGCGACAAGCATTATATTAACCTAAATTTATCCATTTAGGTTATTTCAGTGACCTGTTACAAAGTGTCAAAAAGGTGACAATTTACCCCCTCCTAGGACATCGCCACGTCAAAATGACAAGTCCCCTTCATATAAAGTATTAGAACTAGAACCGGTCCCTTCCATTTCAGAACTGTCCCGTGATAAGTTTGTCGTTAGTTTCCTTTCCTCTAGGGTGTATCCCTGCATTCCCCTTCCCCCACAGCCAGTAGTAACAATATGGGGGACTGGCTAGATGCTTGAGAATTATATTCAAAAAACTTTGAGCAATTTAAGAATGTTAGAAAAGCTTGTTTTACTAATGATTATGCAATTAAAAAAGTAAAAGAAATATTAAATTTAGATAACATCAGAAGACAATTAGCATTTGTATTTTCCAATTACGGATATATTGGTGAAATAATAACTAAGCAATTACTAATTAGGATGGACTTAGTTCACTTAATACTCTAGTCAAATTAATTGATATTGCAGAATGTAAAATTAACAATGTAGTATTCTTCCTTCTACATTGTTAATTTTACATTCTGCAAATAAAAAAAAAAATCTGAAACGTGTTGTAAAAAAAAAATCTTTTCTAGAATCAACGTGGGATCTAAAAATAAATAATTTTTCAAAATGCATTAGCATTCTTCAAGTACAAGAGAAACTTTTACTTATAACAAAACAGTACTTATTTATTTGAGCAAACAAAAATTTAAATTAGTAATTTTAGTTTTTAAAGATATTTAAATAACAATGCGTTAACGACAACACGATAAGGCCGTTTTTTTCTTCTTATTGTTTATATCAATTTTGGTCTATGATGGATGTCAAACTTAATAAGAGTAAATATAAAATAAAATGTCAGTTTTGTTGGCAACAAAAAACTTTTCACATATGCAGTTTGATATCCATTGAATTGTGATGCACAATTTATGTTAAGGTCAATTTTATTCGAATCTTCTACTACAACCCTATAAAATGATTCGCCTTAATTGCATGTTCCAGTAAATGTTGTTGACAAAAAATAAATACTTTAATGTATTGAAAATTGAAAGGCAGACAGACGAAATTTGTAGGCTAGAGAGAAACAAAGTAAATAGTGTCAGGTATACGACGACGCCTCCTTACCAACACACTATGTCTGTCCGCTTTTTAATTTCCAATATGTTAAAGGTGTCAAAGAAAAATCAACAGGAAAGGTTCATCAAAGCTCTAATATAGCAAAAACTAATTTTATTGCTAAAATATACAAACGAAAGTATTCGACTGAGCCGGGTTTTAATTAAAATACCATTAAACCTTTTCGACATTCAAAAAATGCATACTTTGAAAAAACCAACAATGGTACTGCGGGAAACCCGGTTTTAAAAACCGAACACCCTAATTTATAAATTCGCTTCTTTATTCGTTCATTCCTCTATCTTCATGCTGTTTTCAATATACTTTAACTAGAATATTATTGTAAAAAAAGGAAACGTAAAGATAAAAATAGAACAAAAAATAGCAACAAACACAAGTAGCGTACTCGATAAAAATGATTTATTTTAAATTTTTTTTGTTTTTATTTTCAATTGCAATTCGCAACTAAATGCACTCAACAACTCAGTAAAGTGCTCTTAAGGATTTATAATATTTTAAAAGTGAACGAAAACCCACTGAATCCTGGCGGGTGTTTTTTTCTTTGTCTTGTTTTTGTTAGCCTTATATTTCCTTTTCTTTTTGAATTATTTTTTTTTTTGTTTAAGAAAGTTTTGAGTAATAGAATGCTCTAGATTAACGCCAATGTTTTTAAATGAAGAATGCTGTGTGTTTAACCCGAATTGTCCTAGCGTCGTCATATGAAGACAAAAATATTTGCAGCTTCAACTTGCTGGTGAACCGTTATTATTGCATAGAAACAAATAAAGCAATAACAGTTGTGTTGTTTGTTAATTACTTTTCCATAAAAAAAATTGTTCAGCTTTGTGATTCAAAGAGTTCGTGTGTGGTAAATTGTTTTTTGTGAGAGTTTTTTGAAAAAGTTCAGAATTATGAGTTCGGCTAGAAAGTAAGTGTCAAAAACTTAATAAATTTTATAAATGTGCCCTAAAGTAATATAAAATAAAAATTAATAATAGTTTACAAGATTCTTGCTAAAAATTTTTTTTTTGTTGTTGTAGAAGAAATATAACTTTTATGAGAATATATCTGGTTGTCGTCAAATGACGACACTATGATACAACGAGTACTATCTGATATATACTTTTTTTTTTGTTTTCGGTTTTTTATCAGTAAATTTCTTAGTGTCGCGGACATTTTGAATATTTAAGATAAAAAAATGTATCAAACGAGTTTTACTTCGTACCTCCATATGTTGACGTCTTGACTGATGAAGACGCAGATGAGGAAATAGAAGGAAATTTTAATACCTCGTCTCGTAATCAACTTCTGGCACCTCCTGAAATACGAAGAAACAATGGAGAGCTTCCCACAAACACCAAACCACAAGACAAATTAACAAAAATAAATACATGAGAAAAAGCAAAACGAAATCATTTGGATGTTAGGAGGAAAAACATCGCAAATCACTGAAATGTTTGTGCCTTTATTTTAATAGCGTCGTCATATGACGACATCTTTTTTATCGAAAACTAGACCCGATATGCCAGTTCTCTTTGCAGATACATACGAAAGGTATCCTAGACATGCAGTGAATCAAATAATATAACAATCGGACGATTATTTCATAAACCGGGAGAATTCGGGTTAAATGAAAAGTATTCGGCGTAATTTATGATGATTCAACATTTTTTAATAAAATATTTCATTAGTGGTTGCTATTTTATATTGAAATTAATAATTTAAAAATTCTTTTAATTACTATCCTTATATGCAAATTAGGGTAATGACTAATTTAAAAAAAAAAAAAATTACTATTAACCCGTGATAGTAAGTCAACTATAATGAAATACAGTGGTGCCCATAATCACAGAGCACACAGAGGCGTCACGAGACAGAAAATATTGTGTTTTTCTGTCTTTTTCTTCGAAAGCTGCCCTTTTTGCATTTTTTGTTTTGATTACGCAATTCGTGTTGATAGTAGCGGCCACTTCACTACCAAAACACGTCTTCTATCTCTTTCTTCGAAAGCTGCCCTCGCAAATGATTTAGGCATTTTTCATACGTCACTTTTTTCATCTCTGTATGCTTTGCGCCCATAATGTTGGTTAAAGAAGCTGTTTTGTTTGTTAATGAATATGACACATTTAATATAAACTTTAGAAAACACTCTTTAGCCTGTTAAAATTGCTACAAAGGTAAATTAAAGAATTTAGTTTTTTTTTAATACATATAGACTAAATTTCAAATCGTGTGGTGCGGAAACTTTTTTTAAGCAGTGAAAAAAATTGGCGTTTCTTTATATTTTTTAGGGCAATTTTGGCTAGGGCAAGTAACATTTGGCATTTGCAAAAAAAAAAATTTAAAGTTTTTACCCTAATACATATATTATAATATATTATATTGAGGTGCAAGTTTGTTTGTTTGTTCCGTTATCACGTCCAACCCGCTTAGACAATTTTTTTAAAATTTCATACCAAGCAAGAACATTATAACGAATTTTCTATATTTTTCCCGGAATTTTGAACCAAGAAGGGATTTAATGGTAAAAAAAATGTCAAAAATTTAACCTATTTTTGATGTAACCCTTTTTTAAATACAAAATTTTTTGTACGATATTCTATAGCTAAATCGGCATATCACAAATAAAGATATTGTGAAAATCGGCTATTTAGGAGGATTAAGTGGGTAAAAAGGGGAGTATTTGGTACATTTTGATCAATCCTATTTAGACTGCAAAGTTTTAATAGTGTGTTATTTTGTGCTTAAACTATAGCCAGGGATATACAGTAGAGTGGGTCAATTTGTATGCATTAAAAAAAATTCACCAAGCAGTTGTCAAAATCGTAATCTACGACGAATTCTAAGAAGGTTTGACAAAGAAACCATGGGTCTAAAATCAAAGTCAAGCTTCCGCTTCTTTTTGTTTATATTAATATTACAAAGAGGTAATGTTTGTTTGCAGGAGGTAATCTTCGTAACCGCTGAGCCGATCTTTATGAAACTTTTACAGTATATTATTAATGGTCTGGTAGGTGCTATAGGCTATATATTTTTTTAAATTTTAAGTGGGCGGGGCACCTCCCATACAAAGACATTATATATTTAAGTTTATCTGTACAACGACATGAGCTAAAGTTTCCAAATTTGGTACGAATATCTTGGTTATCAGTACACAACATTTGACAAAATCTTGGACAGATTGGAATATTTAGCTTATTTTAACAAAATTTAATGTTCGAAAAGAGAATTTTGTTGTTAAAAATGGGAAGCTCGATTTTGATTTAAGATCCATCGTTTCTTGGGAAAACCTTCTTAGAATTTGTCGTAGATTACGATTTTGACAACCGCTTGGTCGAGAAAAAAATTGACCCACTCTAATATATTGTTCGAAACCTAAGCAACTTTTCGTGGCATTATAATAAAAGTCTTACATTTTAAAGGGTGGTTAAATTTCAAGGGCCGATGTTGATTTTGAATAAAACACAAACTATTTAGGAAATTATTGTAATTTTATTTTATTATGATATATAGGTATTACTCAATTATGTATGGAACAAAATATCGGCCAAATGGGCGCCGCGACCACGGCGGCACACCTCCATCCGATGGTCCAAATTTTCGATGACCCTGAGGCATAATGGAGGTTCTATGCCGTTAATGTGCCGAATTATCTCATTCTTTAGCTCTTGAATTGTTGCTGGCTTATCGACGTACACCTTTTCTTTCAAATAACCCCAAAGAAAAAGTCCAACGGTGTCAAATCACATGATCTTGGCGGCCAATTGACATCGCCATTACGTGAGATAACACGGCCATTGAATTTGTTGCGCAAAAGAGCCATTGTTTCGTTAGCTGTGTGGCAAGTGGCACCGTTCTGCTGAAACCACTTATCGTCCACATCCATATCTTCCAATTCGGGCCATAAACAGTTCGTTATCATCTCACGATAGCGAACACCATTCACAGTAACTGCCTGACCGGCCTCATTTTGGAAAAAATACGGCCCGATGATGCCGCCAGCCCATAAACCGCACCAAACAGTCACTCTTTGTGGGTGCATTGGTTTTTCGACAATCACTCTTGGATTATTATTCGCCCAAATGCGGAAATTCTGCTTATCGACAAATCCACTGAGGTGAAAATGTGCCTCATCACTGAAGATGATTTTCTTCGAAATTTATCATCCATTTTCATAATAAGTCTGGATAACTTTAACACGTTGCTGGATTGTGTATCTCTCCATGGTTCAAATTGAGTAAATCTGAAATAGAGAAATGTCAAATAAAATTCGGAAAAAAACTTGGCGTTTAGGTGTGGTTCACATTCAACATCGGCCCTTACAATTTAACCACCCTTTATTTTTAAGTATATTTAATAAAAAATACCACAGTTAATTTTTATTATATTATGCAACTGCAAATAAGATTTGTTGAAATTGTTGATGACATTGATTCCCACACTAATTTTAAGCAATCCAACAGCTCCTGCTTATTTCTGAGACGAAAAGCTCCCACCGGCGCTTCCGAATGCCGAAAATGCTCTCTATGGGATTTTAGTTTGGTGATTGAGCTGGCCAATCCAAGGCTCGAATCCTATTACCAGGCAATTAATATTTGATTAGTTTTGGCTAGTGTTTTTGGGCATTGTCATATTGAAACACCCATAGAAGTGGCATTTCCCATTTGGTTTATTGAATAACGTATTTGGCTATCAAGTGCCTAGAAAGGAAACGGTCCATTTTTGTATGTATTTCAACAAAAGTGCTAACTTCACTCTTAGAAAAACGGGTTCGCGCCATTACATTTCCACTTCCATGATTTTTTGTGCCTTAACAATAAGGTGGATGTTACCATTTCATGTTTACCATGCCCTTTGATTTTTAAGTGGTATACTCCATCTTAATTTAACAAGTTAAATTTAGTCTTTTCGCTAAATAAAATAGTTTTCCATTTTGCCACAGTCCAATTCGAGTAAACTTTTATAATATCCAATCTGAAATATCTTCAAAATAATTATAATAATAATAAAATACTTTAAATACTTTATCAAGACAAGTGGCTTAGGTTTCGAACAATACTGTATATGGCTTTAGAAAATTCTTTAATAATCTTGTGATCCTTAATTTTGTTTTAATAAATTTCAGAGTTTACTACTGGACCCCAAAATTTTAATTTTGATATTTATTTGGTTTGCTTAACCTACCACCACGACATAGATTAATAAAATATTAACTTCAACGGAGAGAATTAAGGTAAAATTTCATACTTTAATTACTTTTTGTAAATAAGTTTTTTTTTTTTAATTACCCAGTAAAAACTTCGCTTACTTTTTCAAAATGAATAGCTTCCTTCACTAATTATAATTAGTAGCTTTCTTATATAACTATGTATGTACATTAAACATCTGCATGAAACTTAATAATGATGTTCATGAAACCTTCATTATAATTTTGTGTTCGCTTCATTCGTATTCAGTAAGATGAAATACTATGAAATGAAAGCAATGAACACTCGATATTTAAGAGACGAATAAGATGAAATTAGTTTATTTGCTTATACAAGAGAATATGAACATTAACAACCATGAAACAGAACAACCATTGAACAAATCTCGAATAAGTTCATGAAAAAACAGTATGATTTAAATGTCAGTGTTGCCAGTTGTAGAATAAAACATAAGAAAGTTAAAAAAAAAAAAATAGAAATAACCATGAGGGGTAAATGCAACATGTTTAAGAGATACATTAATATTGAAATAAAAACTCAAATTTATTTTTGTTTTCAATGTAAATTTTCAATAAAATTAAATATATTTAATTTTATTTTCAAAAACATTCACTAACATTAAAAAATTTTCGGCAATATTTTTGTCTTAAACAGAAAAAAGTAGATAGCTAATAAATTCAAAATGCTTCACAATCTACAGATATTATTATAATGAGAACTAAAAAATGAGATAATTCATGGTTAAAATAAAAGTGATAAATTCTAGGCAAAAAAGTGTCATATACATCATCCAGCACGATCAACATCCATCGTTTTCATATTATGATGTAAAAACATAATTTGTTCGACTGACGTTGTATTCCACCCAATGATGCAACGTTTTTCGCAAAGTAAATTTCTTGCTGACGAAAACACCCATTCTGAAGAGGCACTGCTAGCTGGTGTGGCGAAAATTTTGCAGCTTACCTGGTATAAAAGAGGAAATTTTGATTTATTTATTTCCCACCATAGTAACACATCAAAGCTATCATGAAATACTCCATGGAAAACAACCACGTGGTCAGACTCCTAAGACACTTACAAAACTAACAATTAAATTTCTCATAAACTCATTCCTCCTTTTGTTTTTCATCTTTCACCTAAAAATGTGTGTGTTTTTTATGAGTTCGTTTCATTTCAGGGCCGTGTACAGTACATTACAAGACAATTAAATCTTGCCATGTTTCAAAGATTTGTATTATTCAAAAATGCAAATGACAAACAAAAAAAAACATATTTTGCATTTTATTTATTGTTTATATTCCAAATATGTATACTATACATATATGTGTATAGGTATGTATATTTACATATTTGTTAAAATTTAAATTACACATGGGCAACGCATGCAAATAATTATATGAATTTACTGAAGTGGCAACATTGCTATTGAGTATTAATAAAAATAAATGAGAGAGAATGAAAACTATGAAACAAAGCCCGTTTCATTGAACAACCACTGTGTGTTTACGACAGTGTTGAAAAATTCAGTACTTTAGTACTTTTTTCAGTACTTTTTCATATTAAAAATACCGCAGTACCCCCGCGTTGTTTTTAGTACTTTTTTATCCTTTGCGCTTTTTAAACGTGATGAGATCATTTCAATAGCAGACTTTGGTAATCATGTGTTTTGCAAAATTTATATTGTTGTGTATTAAATATAATTAACAACGTTAATATTGAGATGAAAGCGAGGACGCCAGGATTCATACTTTGCTATACAGAAGGGGATATTTGCTCTTACAAGTCACAAGAAAATTTATAAAAAAAGATGCATTGGATAATATATTATTGGAAAATTTAAATGAAAACCATTAACCTTTAAATGTATCTTTTTAGGGAACTCGATTTGACATATTTATAGAAACATGCAGAGTAAACAACGAAATTGTTTATAAATTGAAGAAACATATTATCTGAGATTGGGAGAAAGATTGGTTTTTACTTTAAATTATAAGCAGCTTCACTCCAGAAAATATTGTTTTCGGGAAAACCAATAGCATAACACCATTGTTATTGATGTTATTAACAAGCGAGAAAGAAAACTATTCTCAATTCCGTGTACTAGCGGATCTCTCTGAAATAAAGCATTTTAGACTTGAAAATATTTAATTAAGAGCGAAATGGATGAACTAATGTTTGCTGACATTTCACAGATTGCTTTTGGACTTTTATCGATACCACATTTCTCAGCATCACTTGAACGCATATTTTTAAATGCATTATTATGTAAAAAAGCAAACCAAGAAATCGTTTACACGTAGAAACTGTTTCAAGTTTCAAACTAAATTTCTATTAAAATCAAAAGATATATATTTCTAATGATCTCTTAAAAGTCACATGTAATTGTGCATGTCTGTCAAAATTGCTGTTTTACATAAGGCTTATAATCAGCGTTGCCATTTTGGTTACTTTTAACCAAAATTGGTTACTTTTTTTTCCAATGTGTACTTGTGTATTTTTTTTCCATTTTGGTTACTTTTTTTCAACACAAAAATAACCAATTTTTTGTTTTGGAAGAGGATTTACCCGCTCCGCTTTTTTGACTCTTAAAAATTGTGTGTGGTATTTGTGCAACCAATACCAATACTTTGTTCATCTACTTAAAAAAAGCTTTAACTTTAACAAACTGTCAACTTAACTATATGTACATATATACTTTGAAGTGTAGATGGCCATTATCTGCTACTTTTAATTCTTCATAGGTCTAACTGAAACACTTTTCTTGACAAACGATAAGGTCAAATTGAACGGAACTTTAAATAGGATTCTATTTCCACCGGGCAAAAAGCATCTACATATATGTGGCATTTTGACAGAACATCTTAAGTCGAGATAAGATAGCAAAAAAGTTTTTTAAAAAAACTCTGCGAAAACATAATTTTTGTTAAATATTAAAATAAACCAAAATTAAAGAAAAATTTCGCTGATAATACAAAATTTTAAAAACGTAAACAAAAATGTTTTTTGAATGAAAATTCGTATGATTAACGACATTTTTTTTCAACTTTTAAAATTTGACTGAAGATGTTTTGTCAAAATGCAACAGATATATATAAAAGATTTACCGCATAATTTAGTTAAATTTTGTACTTTGATACCTTAATAACACAGCAAGACCTAAAAAATTTTACTTGCAAGAGCTCTTTATATAAAAAGGTTGAAGTTTCAACTTTGTTTATATAGCCTTTTATTCTCTCCAGACCATCGGTAATACAACATTAAAATTTAGAAAAATTAGTCCAGCGGTTTTTGAGCCTACTAGATACAAACAAACACAATTCCTTCTTTAGACATATTTTTCAACTGAAGTGCGGATAAAATAGTATGTACATTTGATAATAAAAATTTTGGTTACTTTTTTTTGCTTTTGGTTACTTTATTTTAACATTTTGGTTACAAATTTTTTTTGGTTGTGGCAACGCTGCTTATAATATTCGGTCACAAACGTGCATGTAATTTGCTTCTGACATTGTCTCTGTTTTTTTCGCATAGTTTTTGCAGAAACCAAAGTAGTTCTCGGTTTCAAAATAGCGTGCGGCCGCCACAAAATTTTTTATTTGCGCCGTAAAAGAGTTCAGCGATCTTAACATTTCTTTCTTTAAATTCGAAGATAACATTTTAGGATAATATAATTAAACTTTTTTTCTTTATCTATGTACATAATTTCTATAAAATGGTGAAATGATCATACATATATCGGTATTGAACAATATTAACTTCAACCGGCTAGTTATTCCGTCAATACTTATTTCGTCAAATATTTGATGAGTGTGACCGTAGCTTAACGCTTATGTATAACAAAAATATTATGTATCTTTAATATAAATACTGTTTGCTCTTTAATACATTGATAAATGAATTACAATAAAATATTTTTTGTTGCTTTTATTTTCATAAAAAATTATTCTATTTTTTAACAAAAAGTACCATTTGTTGGAAAAAGTACTCTTTTAGTTAAAGTTCAGTACCATTTCAAAATTTCAATTTTGCAACACTGGTTTACGATATGAAATGAAATGTGTTCATAGCAGCATGAATAAAACAACAGTTTGTTCGGTAATCACAATTTTATTCGAACACGACTTTCAGTGAATAAACATTTCAGTATGTTTATGAATGAAGTTGTTCATGCAGCCCTTTAATGTACATGTAAAGCGAAGTTGCTTTAACAATGTCCGTCTATTTTTTTATATATCTGGACAATGGAAAGACCAAAAATCAATTTAGGTATAAAACATCCGACAAAATGTGTGCGGCATTGGAGAAGTGTGTGCGGCCCAAAAAAAATTTATATCTTATTTATAACGGTATTTGCATGACTTTCTGTTGTTATTGCACCATGGTGAAGGGTATATAAAATTTGGCATAGCCTATTTTAGCACTCTTACTTGTTTTTTTTTTACCATAGTATGTGTGTAGAAAGCTTCCATGAATGTGTGAGTTTTATTGCATTTGCGTCGATGTAAAATATAAAACGTTTTCGATGGGATTTCCTTTAAACAATGACGTTAAAGATTAAATAAGAATATTTGTAGAAAAGTATCTTAAGATAAAATTGCTACGTATTCACTACAACAAATCTTTATTTTATCTATAGTGTAGAAAACAATTGGACTTTTTTAGGAGTGTAATAAGTATGGGGCCTTTTTATATTGAGTGTTATTTTTTATATAGTATTTCATTTCTTTTCGGATGACTTTTGCGAATTTTAGATTGTACCAATTGCCAGCGATGAAAACTTAAGCAATAGTTACATATTTAATATATTAAAACAATATTAAAAATTTTAAGAACTTGAAATTGATCAACAAGTGCACTTTTATCAAGATTCACGTTGTGCTAAGAATTTTATAACAAAAGGAGTGATAAGCAATTTATGTAGAATACTTTTGTCGGAACATACATCAAGCAACTCAAGCCACTTAGTTGCTTTTAAGAAAACATTTTGTGTTTTATGGCTTAAAACGACAACTAATTCTTAATAATTACAAATCTTTTCTTTCACACTTTCATTTACAAAAAAAATATGGTGGTACATATTTCCAAAACGGAATGAAACATTTTGTACATTTCAGGCAATAAAAAGAGTCCAATTTATTTCTTAAAAGAATCCCAAAGAAATTCATGTTTTAGAATTACTTGTAGGCACATTGCGGATTGACAAATTAAATATAGGAAAATTCAAATTTTTTTCTTTAATAAGATCCTCAATTCCCCGCCAGGAATAAAAAATTGGAACCTCTGTAAAAGTTGGTCAAATTTGTTTTCTGATTTTATTTTAAAATAGGTCAAACACAGTTCCCCCATTTTAAAACAAATCCGACAAATTTACTTTCGTAGAAATTAATTTTTAATATTATTCCCACAAATAAGTATCTCAAAATATTACAACTGTGATATCGATTTACGTGAATACCTTGTGACTTAAATTTACGGTGGATCTCAACCACTTGGTGTGTTAATATGTAGAACAATTTTACACCCACTCCTTGTTTAGTAGCCGGAGCTATCAAGCCTCCACTGCTTTTTTCATAATCCTAGCAGCTTCTGTCGAATAGAAACAGCTCCTAGGGATCCCTCCACGAACAAAATTTTACCACAGGGTAAACAGCAGCTGTACGTCACCCTTTCCGCGACTTTGGGCTTAAGCCACAGCCAGCACGTTCACCCCGATAGTATCTTCTCGTCAAAAAGACTGCTCTTTGTTGAACCGTTTTGTGATTTCATGCCTTAAATAAGGCACTCCCTCATCGGACGGTGAACAACTTACTGAAAAACAACCTTCTATCAGAAACGCAAGGCTTCCGCAAATACAATCATCCTGAAACAGAGGAAGCATTTTTAGAATCATTCCAACGGAAACCTCACCAATAGTCAGACCGCTGCTTGCGCTCATTGTTTTAACCTGAATTCGTACTTAAAATAATCCGAAAATTAGATTGATTTATGTCAAAGTAAGATTGACTCAATCTCAAAATGAAATTGATTCAAGTATTTTAAAGTTGATTTTATCAAGAAATTAGAAAGAAAAAGTTATAATGATTGATTTACTTACCCGTACTATACCTTACAGAATGATAAAACACCAATATCATGCCCGATATGGTTTTTATTTTAGAAATCTTATGTACATATTTAACTAAAAATATAAATGAGAATCAAGAGTTCAAATTTACTTTTTAACCCTTAGTGATACACATGAGTCTGCCAGACCTTTTTTCAATGTGTATAGAAAATTAAAACATGCGTAGGCCGGAGGGTTAAACACAACAAAAAGTTTAATCTTTTTTTTACTTGATTTAAGAATTTAATACTTATTTCAAGAAATTCCGGGATTGATTTTCGAAAGTAATCCCATTTAGGATTGTTTTGAGTACGTTTAAATGTTATTCGTACTTGAATTTTTGAGTACGACTCGTACTTAAAGTAATCATAAAAAACTTGATTTATCCCGAGTGCTTTTCTTTCTGTGTACATGTGTTACATCCTTCGAATCTTTTTTAATGTACGCTCGATTTTTTCTTGGTTGGCTATTTATCATAAACGCTCATTGAATATTATTCTTGGCCACCAGGTTTTTAATATATTATGCAAGCACCGGTTTGCGAATCGTTGTAACGTTTGGGAGTTCGTTTTCGTTACGTACACCCAAAAGAAAAATAAATCCATCCGCACTCAAATTAATCCGAAGCGGTATTAATAGTACGGTGAGTACGGATTTTCTTGAATCAAGTACAGAAAAATGTATTCAAGAACGGATTTTCAATCTCAAGAAACTTAACTTATTCAAATTCAATCCCGAATTCGTACTTGAAATAAACCAAAAGTAAAATAAGAAGGAGAATTTTATTAGGATTGATTTACTTACCCGTTTTACACCTTACAGAATTTTAATTATAAAACACCAGCATCACAGATTACTAAACTGATATGTCACGAGACGGAAGATTTTGCGTTTTTTTTTTGTCTCTTTCTTCGAAAGCTGTCCTTCTTGCATTTCACTTTGTATCATCTTTTATACCGCAATACAATGAACACAAATTTATTAAGTTGAGATTTATTTGCAAAACTGTTGTAAAAATTAAACTTTAAGTTGACTCACTTAATTTATCCCGAGTGTTTTTCTTTCCGTGTATCATGTTTCGCTTCCGTATAATAACACCAATTCTAAGCGGGCATTTTATATTCTCAATTTTGTGGATTGTTGGACATTTTGAAATCTCCAGATCCGACTTAGGCGACCAAAAGCGCCTTTAGATTTTTGTAATAGATTTTCGATATCGGCCTGTGTACCACCGATGTTGTCCACAAAGCTGCATAGATTGAAGGGCGCGCACTCGTTTTACACTACTAGTAATGGATTGTTATGGAATTACTATTGCCTTTATAGCTCTTTTCAATGATATATAAAATTTTCTGCTTTTACTGCTTTCCATATACATTCTCTTTTAAGAGCATCAAAGGCTTTTTCGGCACAAATAAGCATTATATATAGACTAGAATTACTCTCCACAGATTGTTTGATTCGAATACTTACAGAGCTTATAAGGTCTATGCAACTTTTGTTACGCCACAATCATCTCGTTTAAACATGAAAAATTCAAATTAGCCATTAGGAATTTTTATTAAGCAAAAAAAAAAAATTATACAAATATAATTAGTATTGTGGTTATTTTGTCGATCTTTTTATGGTTTTTAATCCAAATTTCGAAATATTAATTAGGCTAAAGTTCATCAAATTTAATTATTCTTATGAAGAAAGCAATTTAACAACATGAAATTAATTAAAATTTATTGATAACTTTTCATTATTGACGGAACTGGGAACCGAACCCAGGTTTTCACGGACAGGTTACCCTTACATGTTTCGATTGCAACCACTCAATCTCTTCAGAAGGGTTTGCCGCTTAACACTCGCCGCCATTGACGACGGCTGGCAGTCAATAGTCAAACATTAATCTTTAAGCAAAATTGTATTTAACCTTTGGTAGATCGAAATTAGCTTTGAATGATTATCTACTTTAATTGGTTTAAATGTTCTTCCTTATTCTTATGTTTTTTCGTACTTTTTGTCAAGAATCCTTTCTGAAGTCCAAAGTAAATTTTTCTGTTTTTCTTGACCTTTTTCGGCACAACTTGAAGGACAAGATATATTAATTCCTTTTCTATCAAAGGTAATGGAAAAACTAATGTCCAAGCAAATAAATGATTACCTGGACATCAATAACCTTTTATCGGAAAAACAATCTGGTTTTAAGAAAGGAAAAAGTTGTATAACAGCATTGGCAGATGTAGTTGAATCTCTCCGGATGAAACTTAATTGTAATAATGTATAATTTTTAATTTTATTGGATCACAGTAAAGCTTTTGACACTGTCGATCACGGTATTCTTGTGAAAAAACTTGAAAAACTATTCAACTTCTCTAGTTCTGCTTGCAAGCTTATATCATCATATCTCGATAACAGATCCCAAATTGTATACTATACTGGTAAATTTTCGAATCCTCTCACAGTCGTCAGAGGTGTTTCACAGGGATCAATCCTTGGACCTCTTCTGTTTTGTTTGTACATTATTGATCTACCAGACGTTCTGAAAAGAAGCGATGTACATATGTATGCTGATGATGTTCAGCTTTATAGTAGTGCTAGTTTAGCTGATGTGCAATCGTGTGTTTGCAATATAAATGATGATTTAGATAGAATTTATACTTGGGCCATGGAAAATGGATTAGTCCTTAACCCCCTCAAGTCGAAATATATTTTTCTGTCTAAATCTTCAAAAAATTCTAGAGTTCTTCACGATAATATTGAAATAAAAATTAATAACAATGCTATAGCCCTAGTTAGCACATCAAAAAATCTCGGCGTTACTTTTAACAGTCAACTAACTTGGTCAAATCATATAAACTCGGTCGTTGGAAAAGTGTACGGAGTGCTGAGAAATTTTTGGGCTGTAAAAAGTTCAACACCTTTTAAAATAAGAATGCTGTTAGCCAAAACGTATTTGATTCCAGTTCTGCTATACGGATGTGAAATTTTTGCAAATTGTGACAGTGTCGACTTTCAAAAATTAAATGTTACCTACAATCAGGGCTGGGCAGTATTTGAAATACATGTATTTGAAATACGTATTTAAAATACAAATACGTATTTTGTATTTGTATTTTAAATACATGACGTGCAAGTATTTTGTATTTTGTATTTTAAATACATATCCAGCAAGTATTTTGTATTTTGTATTTTAAATACATACAATAAATATAAGTAGTTTGTATTTTGTATTTTAAATACATAAAAAAATGGGAGTATTTTGTATTTTAAAAACATAGTTTATAAAATATATTCTGTCAGTTTATTGATGGTTGATTGCATTTTAATCTACCAAAATATAAAAAAATATGGTGTCACTTTTCATCTTTCGTGAAAAAAGTTTCCGCACCGAAAGCGTTGAAGTTTTGTTTTTTATTTTTTATTTTCATCATTAAATAGGTTAGGTTTTCATAAGTCTAATGCAAAATCAAAAGGGTTTCAATTTCCAAAAATAAAATTTACACATAATATGGAGTTTTAGGAATCGCTTACGGTGCGGAAACTTTTTTCACCGAATCAGCTTAAAAAACAGTTTTTTATTATCAGAACAAAATTCCCCACATGGCGCTGGAGTGGTATTTTGCACTCAAAAAAAAGTTATAAACTTAATGTACATGACGTGAAAGTATTTTGTATTTGAAATACGTACAATAAATGGAAGTATTTTGTATTTTGTATTTTAAATACATACAGGATGTGTAAGTATTTTGTATTTTGTATTTTAAATACATAACCTGAAAGTATTTTGTATTTTGTATTTTAAATACATGACCAGCAAGTATTTTGTATTTTGTATTTTAAATACCGCAAACCATGTATTTTGCCCAGCACTGCCTACAATAATATTGCAAGATATGTTTTCAACAAAAATAGCCGTGAAAGTATATCAATGTTTTCATATAAAATTTATGGAATGAATTTTAAAAATCTTTTGCAATTTAGATGCCTTTTATTTTTAAAATAAAATTATTACATCCAAAGAACCAAGCTATCTTTATAATAAATTGCAATTTGCCAGATCAAATCGCGGAAACATATTAATTCAGCACAGTTTTGCCCGCCTTATGTCGGAACGACAGTTTTTTGTTTTTACTATCCGTCTTTGGAATGCCCTTCCAACTCACTTTCATTTCTTAAGCAACGCAAACACGTTTAAAAAGGAGCTATTAGAAATACTTGGTTAATACCCTATACTTTAATTTTTGTAATAATCTTTACTTTTTACTTTTTTGTATTGTTTATAAATATTTTTATCTATGTACTTTGATATTTTACATTTTTATTTGAAATTATATTGATAATATCACTAGCGCTGTAATTTATAAGATTTTATCTTGTTGCGCTAGATCAGTTAATAAATAAATAAATAAATAAATAGGTGTGTTGTAACGCTGATGTTTTCTTAATTATTTTACGCACATGAAAAAAATTTATTTGATCGATAATTTGAATTTTTTGTTGCTCAAAGTTTTTTCTTATTTTTTGCTTCTAAAATGTCTTAATACAAGCTAAATATGTTATCTTAAAGCGTAGAAATAACTTTGTCATTCCCTTTGTAAATTCCACAATATTGATCCTACACCCTTTAAAGTATATATATTCTGGTTCGTTATGAGAAGTTCAAATCCGGTTGTCCGTCTGTCCGTGTGTATGTTGAAATGCGTTTTCTGAAGACCCCAGAAATGATGGGGACTAGGGTTTTTTATATATTTATGTCACATACACCCTGTGTAAGTTAGCTATTGAAATTCAGCCAGATGGGTCAAAAACTACGAAGATATGAGCAAAAACCCACGACTGCCTCTAATTTTACCCAAAAATCCCTTGTTGTTGTTGTTTTTTATTTGTTTTTTCTGTATTTATGGAGAACAGCAAGAGCAAAAGTTTCCAAATAGGATCCAATCATCTTGGTTACCAATACACAACCTATCTAAAAAAAATTGCTGGCCGAATTTAGTTATTGGCTATTTAAAGGCATCATTAAACGCCTTAAAATAACAAGTATCGTAGGCACTTAGAACTTGTAAGGAGTCCGGTACAACCCCGAAACAGTCTGAGACTATCCAGTTTAAACCGATGACAGGAACTAAAGGAACCAATATATATATATATATATATATATATTTCTTTAAACAACTTAACCACGGCAAGCTCTAATTTGCATTGTATTTTTTTTTTTTAATATCATGCACTTATAATTTTTTTTAAAACCATGATAAATATTGAATTTTAAATACGAACCCTTTGGTCCCACCCTGTTTTTTGTTTTGAGACAACTAAAATTCTTTATTGATTTCCGTTTCCTTTTCCTCTCTCAGCTCTCTAAAACACTTATTTTATTGAACGCATCTTGGCAATTGCACCGAAGAGACGACCTACATACATTTATTTTCTTTATATTTTTCATTCATACTTATTGTAATATTCGTCTACTTTGTTGCGTTTGGTATTTGCTTTTTAACACTCTCTATATTATTTTAAAATTTTCCGCTTCGTCTTGTGTGTTTTTATGCACATACTTACATTTGAATGCAGTTCTGCCATTTAAATGTCTACATTAAATGACAAATATAAAACAAATTAAAAAGTTTTCCTATTAAAAACACATTTTAGTTTTGGATTGTTGGCGTATTTTTATGCAATACTTTGTAGCAAGTGTTGCATACTTTATGCAGACTTAAAAGTTCTTCATTAAACGCTGGGTGGCAAATTAATGAATATATGTATATTAAGAAACTTAAATTCATCGATTTTTAATTCGTAGAGAGGATTTTATCGCTATTTATTTAAGAATTAAGTGTGAAGATATGCATGTTTTAACAAATTTAATACGTTTTTTGGTGTTTTTTTTTTTTAATTGTTGAATTTAAATGGTTCCACAATCTGCGACTCCTTGTTAAAAAATTATTCCTCTCAGCCCTGATGGTTGCAGAGAGAATTACTGTTCTAAAGCATTGCTTTAATTTTCTGATGCAGTAACGCCACAAGAAAAAATCGACGGCTGTATCGTCAGGATATCTTGGGGGAATTATTGGGTAATTTTTGTTGTCTTAAGAGGCCTGTCATATGCCAAGTTACACCAAATAGTGTTGAAAAAGCTTCTCTTTCGGCGTAGTTTTTTCTATAACGCTGTCAATTGACCGTACTCAGAAAAAATTATTTTTCCAATTCAAACAAAAAATTTGTAGAATCAAAACATTTTTTGTCTGAAATCGGTCCTACAAACAAATTTGCATATTCAAACAATTTATTTGCATTTCGTTTATTGAAAAAAAACACTGATTTTTTCAAACAAATAATTTAACTGAATCAAACAAATAGTTTACTGAAAATCATAGGTATAACAAAAACAAAAAAGTTTTTTTTTGCACAAGCAATGACGCACGCGCACACAAGCAAGCACTGTAGAAGGTAAAGGCAAAGCAGAGCAGAGCGGCCGGCGCCTGGCTTTGAGACACATTTTTTTGTTGGAATAATTTGTACACACAATGCTTTTTTTTCTTCTTCACTCACTGTTGCTGTATGCTTTCCTTGGCAGCAGACCGACTCGACATGTTTATCATCATCATTTTATTGTCGTATTTGATGTATGTATTTAACCAAACAGTTTTAAAAAATCGAATACGGGATTTTGTTTCTTATAATGTTGTTTCTGCTATTGTTTTTCTTATAGTTGCACTTTTTTAAAGCGTCCAAAAATAGACTGTGTGTGTTTTTTGTTGTTGTTTTTATATTTCACATAAAGAAGTGTTGCTTACGATCAAATAAAAAAATACAAAAAGGCGACAACATTAAAGAGCGTTAAATATTTCATACAAAATTATGAAAACTTGACACCAATAACGCGTTTATTATATTTTTGAAGAGTTGTTCACATTTTTGTTGGTTAAATAAAAATCAAACAAAAATATTGATTGAATCAGTAAAAAAATTTATAGAAATTAAAAAAATTTTCAAACAAGCGTTTGTTTGAATATAATTCGGCAATAATTTTTTCTGTGTATCAGTACGGCGCACAGTGGGAAATTTTACGAGAAGGCGGTCAAAATTCCATAACTTTTGACTGGATCGGTATTTTTTTCTGCGATTTTTTTTGCTCGATAGGTGCGATGTTAGGCTTTAATTTGCGCTATAAAACGTAAAATTCGACTGATAGGAGCAAAAGTTATGGGGAGTTCAAAATGCATTTTCATTTTTTTGTTGAGTTTCGGTGTAAAAGTTGAATATTTCAAATATGATTTTTTTATAATTTATCATTATTTCTCTTGTATTTTACAACTGATGCTTATTTTTTATTGTCGAACTTAGATCCTGTCAGAAAATGCCAATATTTGGCCCCTGTAAATTTTTTAGTCCCAATATTCACAGGGGCCAAAGGTTGGCGTTTTTGGGAAAGACGAGTTGTTATAAGGATAAAACTGAAAAGGAATATTTTGAAAAATGCCCAAATAGCATTCTTGGCTATCGATAACATTTAAGGTAAGTCAACTTTTATTTTTGGTTTGAGATGTATGTGTATTTTATTTTATTTGATTGGTTCGCTTTCGCTGTTCTGTATACTGATTTTTTGTCCGTTTTAAATCCAAAAATAGTGCAAATGCTTCTTCTGGAGTAAATTTCATTTCTTCAGTTGGTGTAGGCATACTTTTTAAAATCCTCTTTGTGCGTTTAGAGCTCGCTTCCACTATTTTTTCAATTATTGCAATTTTTGTTTTCTTATTTTGCGTTGGTTGAATTTGATGCAGAAATGAATCCTTTATCATACTATGAGAAATTTCTTTATTGATATTTGCTAGCTTGCGTCTTCGTGATCTTTCACTGCAATTGTCAATTTGTTTTGCGGGCCGACCCACTTTTCCAGTTTCCTTAGCAGTTATTGACAGCTTCTTAAAAATCAGATCATTTGTTAGCCATTTTTCGTTGCGTAAGTAAAACGTTTTCTTGTTTCTAGAACATTTATGGTACCGTTTTCTTAATGTTAATGAAAAATTTTTAATTTTTATCTTATGAAAGAATGGATTATTCATTATGTGTAACACAAAATCTTTTTCATCTGTCTGTTGAAAATATATATCTGCGAGAACTTTATAACTGAACTTAGCCATTGTTTAAACAATAATGAAGGTAAAATTATGAATGCATGCACTTTTATACTCTTGATAGAAGTTTTTTTAAATGATCTTTTGTTACTGCTTCTTTAAAACATAAAAACCCTTTTTTAAATACAAATTAAATCTTTTATTAGCATTTCTTTGAAACATAAAAAACCCCTGTTTTCACAATTTTTAAAAGGATAACATACCGGCAATAAATTAACAGGTAACATGTAGGTAATTTTCACGTAAAATATAACTGCGTGCTAGTTTTTTTACCATTTACCTGTTCTTCCATTTTTTTAAATTAATTTGCAATTTTCAGGTAATTAAACTATGTAGTTTATGTTGCGGCTATTTACTTATGTTTAACCTTTTAACTTACTCAGAAATCTAACGTGTTAGTCTATTTATGTCGCCTATTCGTTTTGCAGCATCCGTTCACCCACAATAAGTTCATAACAATGGCAATACCTTTACCTTCTCCAAATTAATTGATAACCTGACGTGCTAGATAATTTATGTGGCCTGAACTGCTTTATTTGTCGAAAATTCTTTAAGATTCACCTTCTTTAATTTCAGTAATTTTTCCTTGCAGGACTTATTTTTTGAACAGAATATCTTACCTTGGGTCACAGAAATTGCTGTAGTTCGCAAGGCCGTATCCAGATGTGCGTACAATGGGGTATAGAAATGTAGGTTAGATTCTGGACTACAAGAGAGTATAGGTTTTTTTTTGACGCATTTTGACGCTCAGGACTTATGCTCTATAAAGTAGGAAATTTCCGGGAAATTTTGACATTAAAAAAAAAAAAAAAATTAAATAGTTCTAGAGGTCACAGAGTGTAATGCTTTAAACCACGTATAGCTAATAAAATAAACTAATACACAAAACTTATTCTGTCAAAAAATCTTAAAAAACAAAAAAGTTATGAGCATTTCAACTTCAAAAATTGACTCAGAAATTCAAAACTATAACCAAATATTGAGAAAGTCCATTTCGGACCACCCTGTTCTCAATGAAATAGTTGAAATAGGGTTTTAATTTTTTGGCTCCCGAGGTTCACTAGTATTTACTTTCACATGAATAAAAAAATTTTAAAATCGGAGAACAAAAAAAAAAATAATTTTGGCCGCCTTCTCAAAATATGAACCAGTGTGCGGCGGTTTATTTAGGTAAGCCCGGACAATGCAGCTTAAAGAAATTGCACACTTAACTTCTACTTGAGCTAGATACAATTTTCTGTCATAGAGTAATTTTGGGTTTAAGTCAAGAGATTAAGTTGACTTAAATTACCGTTTGAATCAAAATGGTTTTTGTCAGATAAGAAAATACAGTTAAACTTGTTACCGTCCACCATCTTCTGGCAAAATTTCAAGCGAATCGGCAAATCTAATGAATTCAAATTTAAATCCTTATCCGAAATCTCTACCTGTTGTTTCCCATTTGTCGAAAATCTAGGATCAACTTGTACCCGAACTAAGGGATCTCGTTGTTAAGGCCATCTTCTGGCTTGGTAAAATTGCTAACCAGTCTCATAATAAATTGGATTACGGAATCAATCATAGTTGTTTGGCAGAGCCTACTCTAATGTTCATTTCAATGGAGTATGATATGATTAAGTGGGAAATTAATAGTTTTGACACTTCCAAATCACCGCTTCTGGACAGTACAATTCCCACGGACTTGTATTGTGATTATACACAGAAAAAATTATTTTTCCAATTCAAACAAAAAATTTGTAGAATCAAACAATTTTTTGTCTGAAATCGGTCCTACAAACAAATTTGCATATTCAAACAATTTATTTGCATTTTGTTTACTGAAAAAAAACACTAATTTTTTCAAACAAATAATTTAACTGAATCAAACAAAAAGTTTACTGAAATTCAAAATCAAAAAAAAAAAAAGTTTTTGCACAAGCAATGACGCGCACACAAGTAAGCACTGTATGAGAAGGTGACGGCAAAGCAGAGCCGCCGACTGGCTTTGAAACACATTTTTTTGTTGGAATAATTTTTGAACGAAGTCTTATTTATACACACAACACAATGTTTTTCTTTATCACTCTCTGTTGCTGTATCCTTTCCTTTGCTAAAGAAGAAATGTAACCAAAAACGGCAGCAGACCGACTCGATATGTTTTTCGTCATCATTCTATTTTTGTATTTGATGTATTTAACCAAACAGTTTTAAAAAATTGAATACGGGATTTTGTTTCTTATAATGTCGTGTCTGCTATTGTTTTTCTTATAGTTGCACTTTTTTAAAGCGTCCAAAAATAGACTGTGTGTGTTTTTTGTTGTTGTTCTTATATTTCACATAAAGAAGTGTTGCTTACGATCAAATAAAAAAATGCAAAAAGACGACAACATTAAAGAGCGTTAAATATTTCATACAAAATTATGAAAACTTGACACCAATAACGCGTTTATTTTATTTTTAAAGAGTTGTCCACATTTTCGTTGGTTAAATAAAAATCAAACAAAAATATTGATTGAATCAGTAAAAATATTTATAGAAATTAAAAAAATTTTCAAACAAGCGGTTGTTTGAAAATAATTCGGCAATAATTTTTTCTGTGTACCCTTGCTGGTTGCTATATACATGGCATGTGTAATACGTACGTATAACTCTTTGAGCTGGACCATGTGTAGAGTGGTCTTTATCCCTAAGAGAGGAAAGGCATCTCACACTAGACTGAAGGATTATAGACTTGCAAGTCATTCACCCTTCCTTTCTTATACTCTTGAGACCCTAACGATGTTTTCACGCCTCCAATATTAGCTGCAGAATGTCGGATATCTTTAAACGAGGTTGCGAAACATTAGAAGGTAATGGGGACACCAGGTATACTGACTGCCGGGGTAACCAACAAGTAGATGAACTTGCAAAATAATGTGGTCTTAAAGATGGAATAATTGTAGACCACATTGTTGGTTTTACACTGGCTCACTGTAAGGCATTTATTTAATGCGAGTTTTTTAGCCTTGCACAGTTGGGATTAGCTCGTGAATCCATCTGCTGCTTCTCCAGGACCTTGTGGCCTGGCTTTAATGAACAGAGAACATATTCTCCAGTGAGGTTTAATATAGAACAAATCAGGACAGTAATCTCTGTAATAAGTCGGATGGATCTGGAATTCGATGGCCACTGCAGAGGTTGTCGAGGAGGAAAAGGACATTTTTTTCTGTGTCAATATCCTGAAATTAAGATTATTAATGAGAGATACCTGCAGAAACCAGTGTGTGCCTGTTTGGGTAATATATCTGGAATAGAATTAGGATTGCTTCTTGTTTTCATTAAGAAATCGAATTGATTCAAATCTGCAGTGACACTTATTGTCAGTGGGTATCACAAAGGTTCCGCAAAAGGACCGACGTGACCTTTTTCTTATTAGATGCCTGCCCAAAAACCTAAACTTGGCTGTCCAAGGAAACTTACCAGAATCGCGAAACGTGCTTCTAAGTCTTTGGACGGAAATTACCGACTCCAATGCATGATAGCAATATCCAATCCAAATTATTGTTTTATCATCACATCTGCTGATTTTCTTCAAACTTTGGGCTGCTCTCTGAAACAAAAGCCAGATTTATTTTACTATCTGAATTTATATTGTTGACTTCCATCGCTTGTTAATTAAAGTCTGTGCAGGAAATTTTAATTTCTTTTTCGATTTTATGCAATTTCAGTACCAACTAAAATTTTTTCACAAAAAATATCAAAATTTCTTCCATTAAAATTTATAAAGTTTTCATTAAATTTTTGAAATTTTCTTTATCCCTCTACTTAAAATATTTTTATTTACTTGCGAATATACATTAATGCATACATACAAAAATATAAAATCGTTGGTCGCTTGCGTCTTTGTTTATTTTCAGTCTCGTCTTATGTATTTTCCAACCAAATTTTATTTAATTTCCCTGACAACAATCGCATTGAATAGATGAAGAGTGTCATTAAAAAATGCGCTTTATTTGATTACGATTGTATCTGTCTACCCCGATGTCTGTCGTTGCTGTTAGAGAAAGAAATGCCAACAATTAGTTAGTTAACATTGTTTGCTCTTGATGGTGCTGCTTGTTGCCCCAGAAACTGTAATCAGCTTTGGAAGAATACAATAATTGGAAATTAAAATGGCAGATTTCATTTGTTTAAAATTTAAGAAAGTATTTAGATCATGATTAAATAACTTCAAGATAGATGTATTTGATAGTACGTTGTAATTTCAACAAATGTTATAATGTTAGTCATCTACATTTTTGAATTTATTCACATAAATATAAGTATGTGTCAAAGGTTTCAACTAGTGGTTTATTTTTATGATTTAAGCCCACAAAACCTTGATTTGAATTGGTAATCTACTATATAAAAAGATCTTAAAACAAGATTTAAAGCTTTGATTTTGCTACTTTGTTTCTGCTAATTTGACAGATTTGTTTGACATTCAAAATAGACCCATCATTTCGCCGAGGGCATAAGCAAGCACATGTTCCGGATTTTGGGTGTTTGAAAAATAAGGAAAATTCAATTTAAGAGAAACTCTTTCAACGTACATACATATTCTCTAATAAATGGCTGACTTCCAAAACGTACTAATACAAAGTTCGTACACAATTTTACTACTGTATTTCAACCATGTACACGTACAAAGTACCGACACAATGCAACTATGTGTTTTGTTTATTAAAACGTTTTGAAATGTAAGTGATGCAACGCATAATACTTTTAAAATAAATCTGTTTTGCTTGCAAATAAAATGTTTAATGTCACAAAGCATCAACTTTAAAACCGATGCTCTGATTGCTTTTTTGATGCGTTACTAATACTTAGCATTGACGTTTTGGAAGGGTTTGCATTGTATATTTATTGTACTGCGGCGTTATGAAACATTATACTTTGTTCTAATACAAAGCAATTGACGTTTTGGAAGTCAGCCAATGTGTATATAAAAATCTCGTGTCACGATGTTTGTGTGTGAACTCCGAACCCCACGATATTTCGTTTTGAATTTCATGGAAAATTAAAAATTTCTAAAAAATTTATCTTTGACTTTGTCATTTGACCTTTGATTTTGACCAAATTTTCAGGATATATATTCCTTGTAGCTTGTGTCATAGATATCTGACTAGCATTTATTACAACTTAGTTAAATTAAATTCGTTGCCCTTCCCACGGGGGGTATTTTGAAATTTTAATTCTATAATTCATTTGAAACAAGTCACTGGTTTGCAAACTCAATTTTTTCGGTTTGTTGAAGAAAATTATTTACAATTTGAAAATGGAGATTTGAAAAACGATCCCCAAAACATTCCGTGTGTAAAACATTAAATATTCATTTTAGGGCCTATAAAGGTGTATGTAATTCTAAGTCAATTATGCCATGATCATCTGTAGGAAATTTTTCACAATAATCCGAACGTCCGAAGATCTGGGGAATATAATTTTTCATTTTTATTTAGGGGATTAATTAAGCTTCTACAATTAACCAAAATTGTCTATAAATTCAAATTGTCCCATCATATTCCTAGAGTTTTTCGAAATCGGTCCATAATTAGCCCAATTTTTTACCTTGGTTGCCCTTAAATCGCTAATTATCTTAAATAAGTTCTTTAAACTTAACCGAACATTATAAAGGGCACGATACACACACCCAGAACAGACGTCTATTTTTTAATGTTTGTGTATTAGTATACAAACCTTAATACCTTTTGTAACTATTTTCACGCATGTAACAAACATTATGTTGCCTTCTATTTTTCGTTATAAAAAAGAATAATTGCTGTGATTCTGTAGACATTGGTACATTATAATTTAATGTTCTTTAGTGCTTCTTTTTAATCGATTAAGTAATGAGCTGCTCACTAGTATTAGGTCTGTCTGCGTACTTTTCCAGTAGCAAATACTCAGTAAATTTTTTTGGGAGAGTAAGACCAATTTTACTCTGTCGGCTGAAAATATCTCAAAAAGTACGCAGACAGAATCCAGTGAAATCTTGCAAGAAAACAGCTGATCGGTGTGTAGGCAATTGAAATGACAAAGCAAAATTTAGCAAAATAGCGACTTTTGGGAATTTAAAAACCGGGAAACAAAAATACCCAAATAATGGGATTTACCGAATGAAATCAAAAAGTTAATTAAAAAGTTATTTTTAACAAAAATACAAAAAATAGTTTAAAAAAAATTAACTTTTTGGAACAAAATGAGCGATGCGTGCAAAAAGTCGTTCGTTCCGTTCCCGAGATTTCTGGGTTCGATTTTTTGCAGAATATATACAGTTTGGCTGAGTTCCAAAACATCAATATACTTTGCAGCACAAGTCAAAAATGTTTATTCAAGTTTAATAATGCACAGCTTTTGTATTATGTTCTCATTAAATACTTTTTTGGTGCACATTGGGACAAATAGAATTGTAATAACCTACACGGTTGCATTGTAGCATGCATTTAAAAAAGATAGTTGCTTTGCAACCGACGTTTTGGAACTCAGCCTTTATACCGTGCAAAAGCTTGTGTTCCAAGGGATAAATCAGTAAAGCTTTGTACTGACCATTTTGGATGCACCCAAATATCTCGGGAACTAACCGAACGATTTTTTTGCACGCATTGCTTATTTTGTTCCTAAATGTGTATTTTTTTTATTTGTGCTAACTATTTTTGGTATTTTTATTAAAAATATTAGTTATTTTTACTTCCCCATTTTAAATTCCCAAATTCGACGCTAACTTTTTGTTGTTATTCTGCAAAAGACCATAATTTGGGTATTTTGTTTTCCCGGTTTTTATATTCCCAAATTCGACGCTATCTTGGCACACGTAATAAAAACAGCTGTTCAAACTAGTTGCAAAATCTTGCAAGAGGAAATTTCTCCAGTAACATTTTGTAAGTTCTCTAACTTCCAACTGTCAAAAAATTCTCTTTTTGGCTCTCTCGCTGCAAGAGATTTGGAGTACACAGACAACATTTTGTAATATTTTGCAACATTTTTCACAAAATGATGCAAAATATGTGTACGCAGACAGACCTATTGTTGTTGTTGCTTGGCAATTTGCAAGACCACGGCATGAATAGCCTGTGTGTGCATTGTATGCATGTCTTGTTCTTGTAAAAAAATTTTTGTTGGCTGCTGTTTTTTTTTTGTTGCCCATTTGTGTTTTTGTAAAACAATTTTTGCAGGGTTTACCAGCACAACTGAAACGGACGGGCATTAATGTGCTGAACTGAACACAACGGAGTTTGTTGTTTTTTACGAAAACCCTAACGCAATGAAATATGAAGTATTTTTTTATGTACGAAGATCACAAACAAAGAAACTTTTTTAAAGGTATTTTCTATACAAACTCTATTAGCGTTTGTGTATTCCATATTTATACCGTGCCGAACACTAAAGAACAATATATAAAGTTTAATTTCGAACACTGTTTCAAATTAATATTTTTTAAATAAAGTTATAGGAAAATTAATAATATATTCGTGAATTCAGCTTAGTAATGAGCGATTATTTTTAAAAAGATTTTATCACAGAAAAAATTTTTATAAGCTGTTCATCCACCAACTTTTATTTTATTTTCAGTTCATAAAACTTTAATTAAGATAAGTTTTGAACTAATTCGTTAATAATTTTCTATCATTTGTTAGATTTTTATCACAGCCACAGCAACTACATTCAATTGCATACAAATTTCCACTTTTTTGTTTCTTTTACTTTTTGGAATCGTATCAATTTACAATTTTCACACGACAATCAGCAACAGTTTGGAAATATGCCTTTATTATAATATTTAGTGCTCATTTCTTTGCAATTTGTTTGTAGTTTTGCATACAAAAACACTTACAATCCTACCATTTGCTAGGTATTGTTGCAAAGTCATGTTGGATGTAGAAATATTTAGACTTTGTTTGTGTTCGTGGTTGTCCTCAATGTTTTCGTAATGCTTACACTCATACTGGCAGTCATATCCGGTTGACGTTATGGAGTTTACGATATGTTTGCTAGTTGTTCTCATTGTGTTCGGCTCCCTGGCTAAATAGCCAGTTGGCTGGCTCAATGCCAATATTGCTTAAGAAACGTAATAACAATAATTGTCGCATTTTGTGCAGGACATTCATTTAGTAACCTACTGTACGTGATTGTGAGTGCCACTGTACATTTACACAAACATATAAATACAATTCATTCATTTACCAGCGTTAACTTCATTCACAGCCATCCAATTATAACGAAACCAAAATTCAACAGTTGGTTATTTGAACATTTTTTGGTTTCGGTCATTTATTATTGTTGAATAAAACAGCTAGATTATGATATTTTTTCTAAGGAAATGACTTCATTTGTAAGTCTAAGTAGATTAATTTTTTTATTTATACTGCAATTATTTGAACAGTATACTAGGGACATAACTATTTTTGGACCCATCTTATATTGTATCGGTAATAAAAAAATTTTATCAGCTCAATTTGTTAAAAAAAAAAACGAACTCACGGTTAGTGAGTGCCAAAATTCATTTAACCTTGAAGTCACTTTTGTGTAAAAAACCACACAAAAGGCATCATTTTTACACGATAAACAAAAAAGTTGTTGAGGTACACTAAACAAAATTCTTGATTTTGTTAGCAATACAAATTTGGTACTGAAAACACATTTTTTGATTTGAAAATATTTTTTTGTAAAGAAATATTTCGGAACTAACGTAAAGTGAACCTGTGTGTGGTCTTCCACACATATCGAGCCTTTGGTGCAATACCGTAGTAATTCAAAAAATCGTGAACTGAGAAAAATGCATTTGAAGTTTTCAGCCATATTTTTGATAGTATTTTTGTTTACTAAAGTTATTTTTTTACAAGTTTTTAAAAAAAGAGGAATGTTTTGTAATTAAAAAAAGGTGAAAAATTATTAATAATATCAAATATTTTTTTTATATTAATATAAATATGGTTGAAAATAGCTAGAGGCAATAAAGACATTTTTAGCTGTAAAATCTGAACAGTTAGATATAGAACCATAATCTTTTTTTCTTTAGATAGACATTTCTCCAAAGATCATTTCTGCATACCCAGCTCAAAAAATTCAAATTTTGAGTTACTACGATATTGCACCAAAGGCTCGATATGAAGTTTCTATGTAATTTTCACTAGAGACGAAATTTTCGGTCGGTTGGAATGAATTTTTTAAATATTGTTCCGAACAACATTCAATGTTTTTAGTACGCCTAAAACCGTAATTAATAATGCTATCATAACAAAAGTTGGCACGTCGCAGTTTTTAGGACTAGTAATGACACTGTGAAATTTCGTGAACATTGGTCCCTACTCCCGAAAAACAGTTAAGTACGCCTAAAACTTTAATTTATAATGGTATCAGAATAAAGTTGAATTATTTACAATTTTATAGGACTAGAAATAGCACTTAAAAAATTTCATGATGATCGGTCCATAATTTACTATAAGCCCCATATAAAGCCCACTCTGGTAAATTAATTAAATACGCTTAAAACCGTAGCAGATATATTTATTGTGGTAAAATTTCTTCCAACTTAGTTTTATATGGCCAGAAATAATGTCATGTTTGTCAATTTTGTGATATACGTTCCATAATTTACCTCAGACCCCATATTTAGCAGCCTTCTGAAATTCACTGTAAACGCTAAAACTAATTTCACCAATGCATTGAAATTTATGTTTTACCTCTGCGGAATTTTGGGATGATTGGTTCATAACTTACCATGGCTCCAATATAAATCCCCCTCCTGAAAATCATTTAAGTTCGGCTTAAACTGTTACGAATCAAGATATTTTACTTGAGATTGTCGGTCAATAAATTAATATAGGTCTAAGCCGGAACCAATTTTAATGTCTGTTTTTATAAAGATAAATTAAAAACAAATAGACATCAAATAGATATCACTCCTGAAATATTCGAACTGTCTGTTGAGGGTATCAAAGATTCGGCACAGCCGAATATAGCACACTAACTTGTTTTTTTTTTGTAACGTCAAGTCAAGGGACATGAGACTTTTGTGGACAAGTTAAGTCCCGTGGAAACACATGTATGGGAATGTTTTATTAGCATTCATAGACGTAACAACTACGTCATTGCCGTTAATGCTGCAATATGTCCATAAAAACATTTGGACTTTTTCTTAGATAAGCTTGGTTAGTTCAACGGTGAATAAGACGAACATTTTCAATTTGAAATCGTTTAATATTCCACTAAGTTACAGGTTAATAAGTGCATATGGGCTTGCCAGAAGAATTAAAATTAAAAGTGCTAAATCGACAAAAAAAAAAGTGCTAAATTGCTAATAAAATGAGAAAAACAAAAGTGCTAGTTTTGTAACATTGATTCTTATGAATATAATTTTGTTTAATATAAACACTTATTGAATTTTTGAGTACGACTCGTACTTAAAGTAAGTATAAAATACTTTATTTATCCCGAGTGTTTTTCTTTCTGTGTAAATAAAAATTTTTTCATATTTGAATTGCCTATAGAAGTCTAATGGTTAAAATGAATATGAAAACTTCAGATATAATTAATAGAACAAAAGCAAAACGCCTTTCAAGAAAATAAAGGCAAATCTTACTAATGCAAACAAAACCAAAAATGTAAACAAAACCCAAACTAAAGAAAATATAAAGTTTTTTTCGATAAACTTAGAACTAACATACTAGTCCTTTATGGATGACAACATTGTTGTTTGTATTGCTTTATTCCGAAACACATACATATGTGTACACATATTTAACGTGCCAATAAGCACATATAAGGTGTCGCAAAAGTTGTCACCGCTGTTCCTTGAACTTTAGTTTTGTTTTTGAATTGTGTTAATTTGTGTGCCCTTCAACACAGATGGAAAGGGTATATGTAAGTTTGTCATTCCGTTTGTAATTTCACCATATATAATATATAATCTGGGTGCTCATTAGTAGCGAAGTTGATTTACCGATGTTCGTCTGCCCGTCCGATATTATGGGGACCAGATTGTCACATATTTATATAACATATGGTCTGGAATCTTATGCTATTGTAATTCAACCAGCTCGGTCCACAAATGGCTGAGAAATAAGCTTAAAACAACGACTCCCTCTAATGTTTACCCATCAAATCCCTTGTTGTTGTTGTTTTTTTCATGCGCACAACACAATAGTGGAGAGGGTGTTATGCGTACTTAAGTTCTCAAGAAAAAGTCTTGACAAAAAGTACGAAAAACAGAAGAAAGGAAGACACATGTAAATAAAATTAATAATCAATTTAAACAAATTTTGATCCACCAAAATACCATTGGTTAAAAGGTTGATATTTGACTATAGACTGACAGGCGCCGCAGTGACACAAACGGTAGAACGGCTGATGATGGGAATGTAGTTATTCTCGAAACATCTAAATTTGACTCGAGTTCAATTTCGTGTTCAGTCAAGAATAAAATTATTAAAAAAATTTTGATTCTTTTCACGTTATAAATAATGAAAATTAAATTTGATAAACTTAAGCCTAATTTAAATATCAAAAACTTCAATTTCTTCGTAAATTTTATTTTCTTAATAATTATTATAAGTTATATACTAGTGTTAAAAAATGGTTTTTGTTTATGTAAGAAATGTTTAGCAATTTTTTCAGATGGTCAAAATTGCCAGACAATCATAACTCTCTACTTAATTTAGCATAACTCCTTCGCGTCAAAGAAATCTTTCACAACTTTGCAGCCCAAACCCTTCACTTCTCCTTTAAATCCCTTTGTATATTCGTCTGGTTTCGCACGTATGAATCAGAACAATTTTTCAGTTTCAAGAAAAGAAAAAGAAATTTGTAATACAAAAGTTTTCCAAAAAAAAGAAATTGTTTTTTGTACAGATTTGCAACATTCTTTTTTGAAGTATTTTGGACTTTTTAATACAAATCATAAGGCAAACAAGTTTTATGAAATGTCAGTTAGGTCCCATATTTTGCCACCCCCTACCCCAGGGTTTTGATTACACTGCGGAACAGACATTTAGCGCTCTGGAATTCGATAGCAAATTTTTACTAACTTGAGGTCGCTGATTTCAAATCTAATCTTCATTTTTCTCTATCAGCTCTACTTTTCGAGATATACCGTTATTTCCAAAATTAAGGCACTTTCACTACATACATTGGAATAACTTGAAAACGGTTGACCATATTCAGTAAACAAAAAAATCAACAGTATTATTTTTAAGCCGTGCATTGTTTTTAAATTTGACTTATCGTCTCAGAGATATGGTTGAATTTTTGAAGAAAAAAAGAAACATTTAAAAAAAACAAATTTTTTGTTCTTTAAAAATTCATAAAAAATAAAAATGCGACAAAAATCTTAGTTTTGGTCTAAAAACATTAATCTTGACATAATTTCGAATGAAATGAGGCTTATTTCATTGTAATCGGTGCACAACTTTTGCTTTTATTTACAATTTACTGTGAAAACAGAATATCGATTTTCATACAAAAAGGAAAAACTTTCATGAAACACACACATTTAAAATGTTATTTTTGTATTGGAATCGATATTCAGTTTTCTCAGTAAATTGTAGCGCACAAAAAAAGTTTAAATTTGTTCCGCAGTGTTATCACCCAAATTCTCTATCTACCGACCGATTCCTAATACTAATATTTGTATGAAAAATTTTGCTTGCAGTTTTGTCCCTTTTTTATTTTTCGAAAAATGGACGGGCAATTTTCCAGATTGCTGGCTGATATTATCTTTGATGAATTTAAGAATCTGAGGTTGTTGCATAGACCTCACAAAAAGAAGTTTATCAATAGTATGAATTGGGAACTTAGCACATTTAAGCGAGACATTTTTAATGAATTTTTGACTTCCAAGATAAACTTTGATAACTAATATGCAAGTGGCAGTGTAATAATATTGAACTGGCAAAATTAAATAAAGTAATTTGTTTTTATTTTTGGTTTTTCTTTTCCCACTTACAACTACATTTAAAGTTGACAAAAAATCAACCAATTGTAGCCGGGACTGTAAGAAAAGATAAACTCACTGTTTATTGTTGTTGTTTTTGTTTAAGCTTTGATATTGCTACAAGTAAGACAGAGTTTTTATAATTCTTATTCGCTTAACAGTTTTATTTGTATAATATCTTTAGTTTTTAGGGAATTAAGCACGAATAACAAAATCTTTTAAATTAAAATTTTGTATTCCCAAAAATTACTTTTGATAATAAACTGGCAAGTGCACGGCCGAAAAAAAAAACTTACATGGCAAAATGCTTTTGCAAGTTGTTTTTTGCATTTTGTTTTTTCTTAACCTACTTACAACTACAATTAATGTTGGAAGAATTCCAATCAATTGTAGTGGGGAATGTAAGAAGAGATAAACTCACTGTTTATTGTTGATGTTTTTGTTTAAACTTTGATATTGGCCCCTATTACGGTTTACAACTCAACTCAGTTGAGTTGTAATTTCTTAATTTTTGTATTATGGTTTACAACTTTGCTATATTGCGGTGAACAAAAACATAACAAAAATTACAACTGATCACAACCAGTTGTTTTAATTACAACTCAACTGTGTTGAGTCGTAAACCATAATAGGGGCCATTGTTACAAGTAGAACTGTTGCTTATGATTCTTATACGCTTAACAGTTTTATTTGGTTTAATATCTTTAATTTTTCTAAAATCTTTATGGATGAAGTTTCCTGATAATCTGGCAAGTGTTTTTATCAAGAATAAAAACTGGGAATTAAGCACGAATAACAAAATCTTTTAAATTACAATTTTGTATTCCCAAAAATTACTTTTGATATCTTTAGTTTTTCTAAAATCTTTGGATGAAGTTTTCTGATGATCTGGTCTAAGCAACAAGTAAAATGCGCATAGGAATAGCTAATCCCATCAACAATAAATTTCAGTTTAAGTGAAACATTGTTAATGAATTTTTGACTTCCTAGATAAACTTTGAAGTCTAGAATAGTTAAAACGGATAATTTGTGCGGCCCGTGCAAATCACCAAAACGAGAGATAACGCGGATATGGAGGAGTATAGCGCTCCATTTCTAACTGACGAGTATTTTGTATCAGCTTACTGCACAAATGTCAAAGCAGAGCTGACATTTACCGCTATTTGCAAAAATTATAGCATATTCCGAGAGGGTGATGACTTTTGCACCACCTTGTACATACCTATAACGAGCAGCTACATTTTCACACTAGTTAATATAGCATTCCAACATTCTTTAGAAACGTATCAAAACAATACGTACATACCAATCAATATTCATCCAAACATGGAGTGTTTCGGAAAAGTTTTTGTTACAGGGACAACATAGTTTTATTACAAACAGTATTTATAAATATTTCTATACGTCACTTACTTGAGTGTGTCTTCATAAACATTGTGTTGGTTCATTTGAAACCTTTGAATCGAAAAAAATAATCAATTTTTATTTTTTCATTCTTATCGTTTGTGTTCTACTGGTACTACAACTCGTATTTATAGTACATATAATGCTTGAACATTGTTCTCTCTTTTTATGGTCCAGACGTAAATATTTGCTTACAATATAGATGCATACTATGCAGTACATGCAAAACAAAAGAAAGAGAATCACAAATGGATTTCAGTGTCCAAAGATAATATAATAAATTTTAAAACGATGTTTGGAAAATGCAATTGTACTTGCTATGACCAGATTTACATACTTGTATCTTACAGATACATACAACAGAAGCATACAAATCGGAAAACAAAAATGCAAAACAGTGCCATCTCTCATGACTGGACAACGAAGGGTTACTAGAAACGTGTCCGTACAAAGGGTTGTTCTCTTTTTGTTGTTTGGCTGGCATTGCAAAAAGGAAACTAGTGTCTATTGATAAATTAAATTTAGTTTAAGTGAAAATTCAAATTACAAACTTTAGCTGTGTTGCATAATGTTGACTAAAGGCTTAAAAACAAAATTTCAAAGAATTAATCAAGTATGTGATGGAAAAAAATTTTAAAACGAATTTTGGTCCCAAAATATCCGACTGTAAGTGCCGGTTTACACACGTCAAGTTTGACTCCTCAAGTCTTGAGTTTTTAGAAGGGAGGGAAAAGAAATTGCATTTTCTTTTCCCTTCTCTCCTTAAAGCTCAAGACTTGACGAGTCAAACTTGACGTGTGTGAACCGGTACTAGGGATGCCAAACGGGAAATCCCGAATCCCGAATTCCCGGGATTTTTCGGGACTAACAAATCCCGAATCCCGGGATTTATTTTTATGAATCCCGGGATTTTTCAATTTAACAACTTTTGTGTATCAAAAGTTTTTATATGTATAAAAATATTCGTTTAATTGAATTTTTATACTTTCTAATTATTTATTGTTTTATGGTCGTTTTCTCATTACGCGATTATCCTTTTCCCAACAAAAAACTGCACATTAAAGAAAGTTGGTTTTCTCAATGTCTCATTTGTTTTCTATTCTGTCGCAAAGCTAACCAGCACTCATCTGCCAATTACACTATGCCACAAAAAAATGAACCTCAGAAATGAGATATTGTCTAAGCTAAATTGGTGCTGCTGAACACGAATATGGCATTTATTTATTTTTCACATGAACCGTTTTGGAGATATACGCGAAAATCGTGTTTTTCAGCAGTTGTTTAAGGTACTTCGAAAAATCTCGAGAACAGTTTAACTGAATTGTACAAGATTTAACAATTTGAATAGATATCTCTCCCCGTGTGGGTCGGATAAAGAGTTACTGAGCTAAAGGACTTTAAAGTTGAAAAAAATGTGATTTTTTTAATTTTTTCCAAATTCACATTTTTAATTCGCTCCAGTAATGCAATAAAAAAAAATAAATTTTTTTTTTTAACATGTATCTTAAATAATATTTTGTTTTAAACGAAGTAAGCGTAAAATTTTTATCGTCGCACAAAAAATTAAGAAATAACCAAGGTATATTTACACAAGGTAAGCTCGTTGGCCCATATGTTTGTCAGCTGTTTACCCATAGTTGGAACCACAACGTCAAATTGCGTGTATATGAGCCAAAATTTGTACATGTGTGCGTTAAATTGTTTTTGTTTTATATGAAGACAATTTTGACAACATGGTTCCTTTTATAGAGCAGCATGTCTACACTCCCAAATGAGTCTACCTTGTGTAAATATACATTGGAAATAACGACATAAAAATTTTTATATAAAATGAATTGTTTTGTTAAGTTTTCTTTTTTATAAATAAAAAAATATATATATTTTAACTTTTGTTTATAAGAAAAAGTTGTAAAAGAATTGTTCTGTTAATTTTTCTTTTTTAAAAATTCAAAAATAAATAAAATTTAGTTAGTTTAAAAAAATTTTCTTATAATTGTTTTGTTAAGTTTTCTTTTTTAAAAATTGAGACATAAATAAATAAAGTGTTGTTGTTTTTTAAAAAAAATTTGTATATTAAAGAAACAAATTGATCCCGAAAAATCCCGAAATCCCGGAAAATCCCGGGATCTCGAAAATCCCGAAATCCCGGGATTTGTTAAAATCGATCCCGTTTGGCATCAATAACCGGTACTAACATAAATCGTCTAATTAAATGGTTTTAAAATCGGTCTATATTTGACCATAGCTCCCATACAAATACCACTTCCAAAAACAACATTTAATGCCATAACTTTCTCACAAATGGTGGCTACGATAAATTTTTTAATAGCCACTTTATTTTGTACTGTTAGGTCCGGAATTTACCATAACTGAAAATTCATTTGTTTTTACGGATTTTTGACAGTAAAAATCAAATGAACTTTTCGTTATTTTAAATAATATTTTCATTTAATTTTACATACAGAAGACTTTAACTTAATTAACAGACAATGTTAACTGCAACTTCTTTTGAACAAATATTAGAATCATTTAAAAATAAATTTGCTTGGAATTTTTATGTAAGAATTACTGAACGGGATACTTCTTAAATAAACTACAGTACGTTACTGTAATAATATTTTGAGTGTATATCCTGTGGTGTAGGTTATTAATTGGCCAGCCTTGACCGACTATACTTTCTAACTTCTTTTTGGATTAAAAATGGGTTTCGTCTTAAGAAATCATAGTATGTAAAACTTTTAAATAATTTTTGTATTTCTAATGAATATGACTCATCTTCAAGTAAAAGAAATTTATATTTGAATTGACTATAGAAATTTAATGGTTAAAATGAATATGAAATGTAATAAACTTATATAACTAATAAAACAAAACCAAAACGCCTTTTAAGAAAATAAAGGGAAATCTTACTATGTAAACAAACCAGAAATGTCAACAAAACCCAAACTAAAGAAAATAGAAACTTTGTTTCAATAAACTTAGACACTAGCATACTAGTCCTTTATAAATGACTACATTGTTTGTTGTATTGCTTTATTCCGAAACACAAACATGTGTGTGCACATAATTAACGTGGAAATAAGCACATATAAGGTGTCGCAAAAGTTGTCACCCTTTCAAAAATAGACTTTAAAAGCACTCAAAATTCATAACACCTTTAAAACGATCGTTTTGAATACGATCGAATCAAAAAAATCCTAAAATCCTAAAGCATTTTTCGACATTTTGGATTGTTAAAATGTAGTATTTTTGTTCGGAAAACATGGCGGCCAATTCTTATTACTGTTAGATAAAGAAAATAAGTTTACACTCAAAAGAAAAATCAATCCATCCGTACTCAAATCAATCCAAAGCGGTGTTAATGGTACGGTGAGTACGGATTTTCTTGAATCAAGTACAGAAAGATTGATTCAAATACGGATTTTCAATCGCAAAATACTTAAATTATTCATTTCATACTTAAATAATCCGAAAATTATCTCAAAATCAATCAAAATGCGCTTGACTCAAGTGTTATAAAGTTGATTCAAACCCGAATTCGTACTAGAAATAAACCAAATGGGAAATTAGAAGGAGAATTTTATTACGATTGATTTACTTACCCGTTTTACACCTTACAGAATTTCAATTATATAAAACCTCAGCGTAATCCCCGATATGGTTTTTACTTTAAAAACTTAATGTACATATATAACTGAAAATATAAACTAAATGCGAAGCAAGAGTTCTCAATTTTACTTTTTAAACATGAAAATAATGTGTTTTCGGCTTGTTCTGTTGTTTTTGTTGTTTCTACACACGACAAGTAAATCGTTTTTAAACTACTTGTTTGGTGTTGTTGTAGTGTCTGCAACAAACTTTAATATGTTAAATGAGACTAAAACGCTCACTTTGTCATTTAACTCTCAGAGTGACACTACCAACAAAAAGTTTATTCTATTTTTTACTTGGTTAAGGAATTTTTTTTTTTTTTATTTTAAGAAATTCCGGGATTGATTTTCGAAAGAAATCCCATTAAGGACTGTTTTAATTACGTTTTAGCGTTATTCGTAGTTGAATTTTTGAGTACGACTCGTACTTAAAGTAAGTACAAAAAACTTAATTTATCCCGAGTGTTTTTCTCTTTGTGTACCAAAAACGTACTGCGAAGCTCCGCTGTTTGCCTTGTTGTTTGTTTTGTGGCTCCATCTTTTTGAAACTGCCTTGTAATTAGGGTTTTTTCCCGGGATTTCCCGTCCCGGGAATTCCCAGGAATTTCCATTATTTTATTTCCCGTTTTCCCGGGATTTTAAAAAATTCCTCATAATTTCAGAAAATAGTTATTTATACTTTGAAATTTAGTTTTCTATTCTCTAAAAATTAGCATCTGTGGATGGGTTGTGGATTAGATCAATTACAAGAAGTGAGTACATGTATTTAAATCAATGTCTCCTTATGCAATAAATCTACTAAAAGCAGAATGGGCAGTGCAACAGTTGATAATTATTACATTTGGTGAAGTGAAGAGTTACTAAAGTACATTAATTCAAAATAAGATGCAGGCAGTAAAGTTTCATTGTCCATGAACAAGTCTTAAAAATAGGAGATACCTAAGCAAATCGCTCCTTTATTGCAACATAGTCATATTTACAAAAACAAACGATCTTGGCAAAATGCGATTAAATTTTCAAAATGTACCGATTTAAAGATATATTTTGCTATAACTTCGGTTCAGTTTGAGATATAATACGAGAAGGTATGAAGGAAAACTTTACTAATGTTACTTACAATTTTGAGATATGTCTATAATGCAATGAAGGAGCGATATGTTTATTAGGTGATAAACACAAATTTTCAATTTCAATTTGTGTTGGTTTATATACCCGTGAAGTGCGGGGAAACCGAAATAAAATAACATTTTGGAAACTCGTGTAAGATACCACAACATACAACTTGAAAAACACATTGTCCTAAAGATTACAAATGGACCTATTGAAATGAAAAGGTTTGTAAGAAGCAGTCCGGTTGATCATATTTTTGCATCAACATTGACATACATTTGACTGATATAGACGTTGTTTATAAAAAAAAATTGCTTCTGATTGTAAATCCGAAGCATGCTACAACGGTGCACTTTTAACTATTTGTCCAACCTCGGTAAAAAATGAACGAAATTTTTCGGAAACATGATAATTAGTAAATAAAATCAGGAATATACTTTTTGAAGACTTAGTCCGAGCTTAGACGAGCGAACATTTGGAAGGAAAACATCTGGAATTCTCCTTTGTTTTTTCATTTGCGGTCACATAGACGAACATGTTGCCGGAAACATTCTGTTACTATTGTTGTTGTTTTCTCAAAAAGCAAAGTAAATGTCAACAAAGAAAATGAGAACAAAGCGTGTCGCCGAGTACCGAACACAAAAACCATTTTCTCTTCCCCATCCGTAATTTGCTACCAAACAAAATGTTTCCCTTCCAAATGTTTCCCTGTCTAAATGGGCACTTACTAAGCGCTTTGAGTGTATCAGAAAGTTATTTCCTAAGCCATTAAAAAATGTTATATATTTCTTTAAAGTATTTGATCTATTTTATTAATTAACTTTTTGATTTCATATCTTGAGTACCTCAATTTTTATTTTGTTTTTATTATTGTTTTATGAATTATCCAGTAGCTCGTTTCTGTATTTCTCGCATCGTAAAATTTCTTACATGAAGTGTGAAACAAAAAATTCCATCGTTTCTCGATTTATGAGATAAAAGTGTTTCTGTATTTGAATGCGAAAACAGACACAACAAATTCTGTTTATACTGGAATATTTCCAGTACTTAAGTGTCAAATAAAAGCGAAACGTCAACAAAAGAAATAAATATAATAAAAACAGGGCTGCCAGATTTGATGAGTTATCGTCATCTTGACGATTTTTTGTTCCGATATTAACAAAGTGACGTTTTGATGATTTTTTCTAAAAAAGTGACGAAAGTAAAAACAAAATCAAAAATATTTTATAATTTTGTTGTTACTTTCTATAGAAATTCATCTTGAATTTTTCAATTTCAAACACTTCTATTTTGTGGCGTTGAAAATTTAAAAAAAAAATAATATGAATGTCTGTAGAAAGCAACAACAAATTTATAAAATATTTTTGATTTTATTTTTGCTTTTAATGAAATTGTCGGCGTTGCGTTTTACACTATAAGCCCCTTAGTCTTCGAAATAAGATAATTGTAAATATATTTATATGTTTGTTTATTAGAAAAAAAGATATCTTTAGAAACAAGGCTGCTTAAATTTTTATATTTTTCCCTATTGTGAAAATTGTTTGTTTCTTCCCTAAAAAATGTATCGGCAAAAGCAAAATTTCGAGGGAAAGTAATGGACCGACTTGGCTTATTTTGAAAGAAATTTGTTTGTCTCCCAGTAAAAACTTTTTCAAAGTTCCATAAGAACTTCGATAATTACTTTTTTCTGGATGTATTAAGATAAAAAAATGACTTACTTTTGAATTTGTTCTTTTTGGCACAACCCTTGTAAAATTCATTAGTTTTTCAGTAGAATTGTATGTAGTGCTTTTATGTGTTTCTGATTACTTAACATATTATTTTGTAGGCGAACATTTTACTGGGTCTTTAACCCGTTTATTTATGAACCGATTTTTTTAATTTTAACTACAAAGTATTCTACTAAGTCTATTTCAGGTAAAAAAGAAAAAGATTATAGGAATAGGTAAATTAAAGATTTATATCTCAATTATTAAATAATAATTATTAAATACCCATGAACTTTAACTATGTTTTTGTTTGATTATTTTTTAATAAAAGTTGAAACAAATTTGTTTAAAATTGATTTTAAATTGCACGATTTTTAAAACAAAAAAGACGATCTTTTTTATTTTTTTCTCAGGAAATTGACGATTTTGACACAAATTTATCTGGCAGCACTGATTAAAACCAAAACAAGAAAAGGCTAACAAAAATTTAAACTAACAAAATATAACAATTGTTTTTTGTTTATTTTCATCATTTAAATTATGCATTTATTATTTAAATTCCTTCTATTTTTGTATTTATTTACAAAAAAATAGTATATAAACATATTTTAAATTCAAAATATCTGCATTTTGTTTTTCTCGCCACCAATTTCAAATGTGACTTATTTTGACAGTTCTTGAAAGAAACTTTTCGCAAAATATTGTTATAGAAACACTTTTTCTACATCCTTCCAATAATTGCTGGAAAATTATTTAAATGACAGATAATTCTCGCAAAAAAAAGATACAGAAACACTTGTGTGAGAAAAACCATTTTTTGTTTCATTTCACACTATTTTTGTTGCAATTCACACGTTTCATGCGAAGAGTTTTACGATGTGAGATATACAGAAACGGGCTACAGAGCATAATAATACTGAATAAAAGCATAATAATAGGGAATAAAGCCGTGAGGTAATAATAATTCAAGTTCCTATTTCAATCTTTAGTTAATTTTTTAGTATTGAACCATTTCATATACTTTCTTTGTAAACAAGTTCCCTTACGTTTTTTTATAAAAGTTTTTTTTTCATTAATTAATACCAAAATTTACTTTGTATTATTTATATGGAGCGGGATCCCGGGATCCCGGGAAATTTAAAAAAATTTCCCTCTTTCCCGGGAATCGAAAAAGTCCGGGAAAAAAAACTCTACTTGTAATGCAGTTCTTTACAGCTGACCTCGAACACCGTTTCTATATGCTGTGATATCAAGGTGCACGAATTATAACTGCATTACCAAGTTCAATCTGAAAGAAAGAAATTTATAACAGTCTTTAATTAATTTGTAATTTTCAACTTTAAAATAAGGTGAAAAACAATTTCGTTCAAGAGACAAAATCGTTCTTTTAATTTGTCAATTTAAAAGAAAATCTAATGGATAGCCATCCGTTATGAAATTTCGTTGCCAGGAATCTGGATGATTAAATAAATAAATAATAAAAAAAATAAATAATAAAAAAAATAAATAAAAAAATAAGAACAAAATGTTGAAAAAAAAGTAAGAGTGCTATATTCGGCTATGCCCTTCACCATGATGAGATAAGAACAAAAAGTTATATACATAAATAACGCTCTTTAGATGGGTTTAAATAAATTTTAATTGAGCCACGCCAACTTTTCATTTCGCCATGCCGAAGAATATAAAAAGAACAAAAAATGTATATATGTACGTACCTAAGCCCGTTTCCTCTTTTGCCAAAGTTGATGTTTGAAATTCGATTTATAATCTTAAAATCGTTTTTTAGAACATAAAAAAATTAAATAAAATAAATGAAAAAAAAAATTATTTTTGGGATTCGAACTGGCAATATCATCAGTCTCAGGAGAGAACTTAACAACTCGGCTACGAATGCTTTTACTGAAGAAATTAAAATATATTGAGTCTATGAGTTTGTTTCTTTATTTGAGCGGCATATCATGTACATGCATTATTGTGTACGTGTATAAGTAAAATTAAACACATTACAAATAAAATCCACCACTTGTAGTGAAGGGTATAAAAAAACAACAACAAAAACCACATTACCAACACTGTATTACCATAGCCACTGTATGACCGTAGAAACCAAAATTGAATTGTTTTGTAGGTCTTTTTGGTTAAACAGTGTTGGTATGGTAGTGTCACGTCTAATTGGACCTTTAAAGAAAAAAAATTGAGGCAGTCGTGATTTTTTACTCATATCTCAGCCATTTGTGGACCGATCTAGCTGAATTTCAATAGCAAACAATTCCGGACCATATGTGACATAAACGTATAATAACCTGGCCCCCATCATATATGGGGTCTTCGGACAGACGGACATCGTTAAATCAACTTTGCTCCTCATAAGGACCCAGACTATATATACTTTATAGGGTCTAACATCAATATTATAGAAATTACAAACGGAATGACAAACTAATATATACCCTATTCACCACCTGTGGTGAAGGGTATAATTAAGAGTACGACCAAGCCTAGTACGGTCTTAGTTTTAGTAGTTCGGAAAACATGATATAAATTTGAAAAGTCCTTGGCTAATGGCTGTGATATTCTGTAACCTGAGTATGTAAAAGTAAAGTTATTCTAATTATAGCAAATGCCCTAGCTCCCTCTGTCCTGCTGAACTATTTAGTAAGTTCAAAGCTTATCACTAGGGATGAGATTTCTATGCACTAAAAAATCAAAAATATGCACTAAAAAATCCAAAATATGCACTAAAAACTTTAAATAAAAAAATCGTTTTTAAATTCTACTTCTATTCTACAAAAATATAAAAAATTTAGTCTATTGTTAATCAAATATCTTTAAAAAACTTAAATAACAACATTTAATTTTTGTTTGTTTAACTAAATAAGTACTATTTATTAAAAGTCAAACATTCTCTTGCACTTGAAAAATGCCAATGCATTTTGAAAAAATGTATTTTCCGATTCCACTTTGATCAGATCAAAAATATTTAAAATTTTTTTTATTTTTTGGAATCCTTAATTTTTTTTGCAAAACGTTTTGGATTTTTTTTTAATTTGTCGAGCTATCAATCAAATATCAATTACTTTGACTTGAGTATTAAGTGAACTAATTCCCTCTTAATTAGTTATTATTTCACCAATATATCCGCAATTGGAAAATACAAAGCGAATTGACTTCTGATGATATTTAAATTTAAAATTTATTTTACTTTTTTAATTGCATAATCATCAGTATCACCAAGCTCTTCAAACATTCTTAAATTAATCAAAGTTTTTTGAATAGAATTCTTAAGCATCTAGCCAGGTCCTCATCTTGTTACTACTGGCTAGGGTTTTTTCCCGGGAAATCCCGTTTTCCTGGGATTTTTCTTGCGGGATCCCGGGAAATAAAAAATGCCTCATAATAGCTATTTATACTTTGAAATTTAGTTTTCTATTCTCTAAAAATTAGCATCTGTGGATGGGTTGTGGATTAGATCAATTACAAGAAGTGAGTACATGTATTTAAGTCAATGTCTCCTGATGCAATAAATCTACTAAAAGCAGAATGGGCAGTGCAACAGTTGATAATTATTACATTTAGTGAAGTGAAGAGTTAATAAAGTACATTAATTCAAAATAAGATGCAGGCAGTAAAGTTTCATTGTCCATAAACAAGTCTTAAAAATAGGAGATACCTAAACATATCGCTTCTTTATTGCAACAAAGACATATCTACAAAAACAAACGATCTTTTTTGCTATAACTTCGGTTCAGTTTGAGATATAATACGAGAAGGTATGAAGGAAAACTTTGCTAAAGTTACTTCAAATTTTGAGATATGACTATAATGCAATGAAGGAGCGATATGTTTATTAGGTGATAAACACAAATTCCCAATTTCAATTTCAATTTATGTTGGTTTATATACCCGTGAAATGCGGGGAAACCGAAATAAAATAACATTTTGGAAACTCGTGTAAGATACTACAACATACAACTTGAAAAACACATTGTCCTAAATATTACAAATGGACCTATTGAAATGAAAAGGTTTGTAAGAAGCAGTCCGGTTGATGCTTTTTTTGCATAAACGTTGACAAACATTTGACTGATATAGACGTTGTTTATAAAAAAGAAAAAATTGCTTCTGATTGTGAATCCGAAGCATGCTACAACGGTGCACTTTTAACTATTTGTCCAACCTCGGTAAAAAATGAACGAAATTTTTCGGAAATATGATAACTAGTAAATAAAATCAGGAATATACTTTTTGAAGACTTACTAAGCGCTTTGAGTGTGTCAGAAAGTTATTTCCTAAGCCATTAAAAAATGTTATATATTTCTTTAAAATATTTTATCTATTTTATTAATTAACTTTTTGATCTCATATCTTGAGCACTTTAATTTTTATTTGGGTTTTATTATTGTTTTATGAATTAAATTGTTATGTTTATGTTATCTTTTTATCTTGTATCCAGAGCATAATAATACTGAATAAAAGCATAATAATAGGGAATAAAGGCGTGAGTTCCCTTGCGTTTTTTTATAAAAGTTTTTTTCATTAATTAATAACAAAATTTACTTTGTATTATTTATATGGAGCGGGATACCGGGATCCCGGGAAATTTGAAAAAATTTCCCGCTTTCCCGGGATTTGATAAAGTCCGGGAAAAAAAAAACTCTACTACTGGCTGAAGTGGAAGTGGAATCAAGGGATTAATTTCATTAAAAATTGCAATCTTATCGAATTGGCTTCTAATTTTCTCCGCAACTTGGTAAACCCATGTGCCAAGCAAGTAACTTGTGAACAGTTTAGGATAAAATATTTCAAACCCATTGGAAGCCTTAACCATGTAAAGTTTTGCATCGGTTGAAAAAAATGCTTTTTTTGTCGAAATCTTAAAAATATTGTATTTAAAGCAAAGCTGCAAAAGAATTTATTTATTAATTAAAATTTTTTTTTAAGGTTTTTTGTGTATTTAAATTTTTATAATATGGAAATTAACAAAAAAAAAACCACTCAAACTGTCAAAATATGCAAAAATAAACATTTAAAACAGAAATATGCAAAAATATGCATTTTCACCAAAATATTTTTAAAAGCAAACACAAAAAAAAAATAAAATAACGTTGAAAAAACGTAGTATTTGGGTAAGAGAGTGGTTAGAAAAAAGAAGTGAATGTGGAGGCTATGAGAGTACTTTACGCGAATTTCGTGAAGTCGATAATCAACATTTTCTTTTTAAAAACTATGAGCGTAGGAATCAAAGAAATTTCCTCGAGCTTGTTGAATTAACCGCCCTATACATTAAAAAACAAGACACCACCTTCCGAAAAGCTATTCCAGTATCTCACCGTTTAGCTTGTACCCTTCGCTATTTGGCTGCTGGTGACAGCTATAAAAGCCTTTCAGCTTTTTTTCGCATTGCTCCAAACACAATATTTAAGTTTATTCCGGAAGTTTGCGATGCAGTTTTTGCGGTACTTAAAAATAATTACCTAAAGGTAAATTATTTCTATATACTTACATACATGTGTATGTATGTACTTATATTCTACGGAAGTAAAAAACCTTTCCACCAACCAACGTTTCCTTTTTCAGATGCCATCAACACAACAAGAGTGGACCGAAGTTTGAACAACTGTGGAACTTTCCTCACTGCATAGGAGCAGTTGATGGGAAACATGTGAATATGATCGCACCACCAAATTCAGGAAGCACCTTTTATAATTATAAAGGGTTCAATATCATAGTCCTTATGGCTGTTGTTGATGCAGAGTATAAATATTTATATATTGATGTCGGTTGTAACGGCCGCATTTCAGATGGTGGTATTTTCAGTAAATGTTCTTTCCAACGAACTAAATTTGCCAACACCACGTCCTTTGCATGGTCGTGAAGTAAACATACCATTTCTTTTGGTAGCAGACGATGCATTTAGAATGCAAACTAATTTGCTTAAGCCATATCCGGGACGCAGTTTATCAGCAGGTCAACGAATTTTTAATTAAAGGCTATCCAGAGCAAGGCGAATAGTTGAAAATGTATTTGGGATTATGACAAAACGCTTTGAAGTCTTCTCTCGGCCAATAAAGCTAAATGCAGATAAAACAAACTTGGCAAAATGAGATAAAAGTTTTCGAATTTAATAAAATATATTTTGCTATAGCTTCGTTTCAGTTTAATATATAATTCTGATTTTTTTACATTTAAAGAAACTTTTGCTTAAGTAAATTAAAATTTTGATTTTTTGAGATATTACTATGTTGTAATAAAGGAGCGATATGATAAACGCTTATGGGCCTAACTAATAGTTTGCATAATATGCAGCATTGTCAATTGTCAAGAAAACCAGTATGTTTTACAAGAAAAATAAATTATAAACAGTTTAAGGCAGTTTATCATTTTAAATAATTTTTGCTTCTCCTGTAAAATTGTTAAAAGGTTATAAAGGGCCTTTTGCGTTTTAGGTGACGATATGTATGTATGTATATCTGATAGTGAGTGCTTGAAGAAATAAAATTTTTTTGTTTGAAAACTTACTTCTAGAAGTAGAAAATGATAGTGATGACTAGGGCAACCAAAAAAAAGTAAATGCTTATTTTTTGGTTTACAAGATAGAAAGATTTTGATTGAACACAAATTCCGATCATTAAAAAACAAAGAAAATGAGCTATATTTGTTAGGGCTTTTTTTTTGCTTATTTTGGCAATATCGGCTTTTTTTTAGTTATTTTTGCGATATCGGCTTTTTTACTTAATTGTCGTTTTAAGATAATTTTTCAGTTTTTTCGAAAAAAATAATTTAATGAAAATTAAATTTGATGAACTCGAGCCTAATTAAGAAATATCAAAAATTAAAAATTAACAGTTCAACTATAAAAAAAATCAAAATTGTTCTACGAAAAAAAATATTTAATAATATTTTGCAAAAATTGTGATCACTATTAATTATTTTTATAAATACTAAAAAATCAACCATTTCTGTGCTGTAACAACTCTGGTTAAAAAAGTCGTTCAACGCTATGGTAAAATTTAGTGCATCCCTTGAACAATATCATCCCAAAAACATATATTTTCTCTGTATGTTATTATAGCTACACTAAAGAGTGGAGAGGGTATTATGCTTTGTGCTGATGTGAGAAACACCTTAAAATATTGGTCCTAAAGTATACCGATCAACTCAAATCAAATCACTTTCTGAGTCGATCCAATGATGTACGTTCGGCTGGCTGGCTGTCCATGTAACCTCGTGTGCAAAGTACAGGTCGCAGTTTTAAAGATACTTTAATGAAATTTGGTACGTGGCAAGGCGAATTAACTACAGGTGGTGTCGAAACGGCATCTGATTTTGACAGTTCGGGCTTATTTGTTTTGATTTGTTAGTGTTTTGCTAATAATGGTTGACATTTCGAGCTAATGGCACTAACAATGCAATGCAAAAAACCCTATGTTGTTTCTGTTGTTTTTGGATTGTTGTAGTTGCGACACCACCTGTAGTTGAATGCGCCTTGGTACGTGGGTTCTTATTGGCACAATGGCGAATCGGTCCATAATTTAATATAGCCCCCATACAAGCTGCTATCCGGAAGAGGTTCTTTGTGCCCACTATCAAACCAATTTTAATGCAATTTAAGACATAGATATATCCATATTTATATGGACACGTAAGGCATGCATTTTTTTAAAAATAGGACCACAAGGGAAGATAGGGGGCAATTTCTGCCTATCAGAAACTAATAAACCGATTTTAATGAAATTTGAAACATAGATAGATCCCTTTTAATAAAGTCATACACTCTCGAAACTTGCTTTAAAATTCTGTTGTGTTGGGTATCATACTTGATTTTTGTGCAACTCTGTCTTAACGGTTCTGTAACGTACTTTTTATAGTGTTGTGTATAATTTGTATGTGTTTTTGTTTTTTAGTATTAAGCCTTTTTATCAACTTATTTTATTATTTGCTTGTTTAAGTTCTTTTCTCTCGAAAATTCCATAGCTGTATTCTTACGATGAAATTCCTCAGTCTGTAACATCCTTTACCATCATACTTTGTAACGTCTTATTTCTTGTTAAATATAGTTTTTGTATAAAGTAACGTCTGTTAGTTCCCCTTCACTCTGTTTTTGGTATAGTAACATCTTATTTTTTGCTTTTTTAAGAATTTCTCTGTATATCAGATATTGTTAATTTCTGAAAATTTTGGGGTTTTACACGAAGTTGTAACAAAATTGGAAACAAAAAATCTATTATCATTGGTTTTCTAAGTGAACATAGTTATGGACAGTAAGAAAAATATCCCGTGTTCCAGGAGATATAGGAGACAAATTTAATACAAAATTTAAATCAGTTTCATTAAAAAATGAAGGATTTTCGGTATTTAAAGATATTTTGCGAGGCAAGCGGAATTATGAGTCCAATCGTATAAAATGCACTTCAGGGCCAATACTCAATTTTAAATATGCTCCCTTAACATCTGTAGTCGTAGGAAGAACTTTTTCTATGTACAAGAACTTGCTGACTTCAAACAGACATAGTTTTCTTTTCGAAAATTTATTGCATCAACTTATAATTTACTATAACAACGTATTAAACGAATTAAGTGGAAAATAAACAATTTTAAATTGCTTTTTTTTTTAATTTTAACAGCTTATTTTCATGTTTTTAAACGCTTTTTTTAAGAGCTTAAAACTGTTGTTTTAGTGCTTTTTTTTGGTTGCCCTAGTTATGACCATAGTATAATAAGTACCAGGTATGTTCAATAAGGCGAGTTTTCATTATATACCCATGCAATTTCAAAATAATTTATTTGATTTTTGACGCTTGTTTTAATTTTTTTTTCCCATATTATCTTTTGTCTGACGTTATATGGGTTTTGAAATTAAGAACAAAATTTCTAATGACTATACCTTGTACTTATTCTACCATGGTGATGACGTTTTATCAAGTATTTTCACAAATAAATTTAATTCAAAGTAAAAACCTTTTTTAAAAAAACAAGCGTTTACTTTAATGCGCTAAAAAAAAATAAACGTTAACTCTGAAACTTTAACTATTAACACAATTTATATGATATAAAAGTCTCTAGATTTAAGTACCCACATTCCCTTAAAAATTTAAAATTTGTTTAAGATTTTAATAGTTAAAAACAATCACTGGCTTTTATATCATAGAAATTGTGTAAAGACGTTATAATTTAATAGTAACAGTTCATTTTTTTTCTTTTTGTATCCCGGGAAAGGAAAACCAACTGGATATTAGAAACTCTAGGAAAATTTCTGATTTTTAACACAAAATTGTAAACACATTACGCTTTGAACGTTTTAAATATAAGACCTACACCAAAAATTTATCAAACACAGTTGTAGATAATATTTTTAATTAGTATTGTGGTTATTTTGCTGAACTATTCATGGTTTTTTATCCAAATTTTTTTAATATTTAAAACTGCATTATTAATTTTTTTATCTGAAATTTTAAGGATTTTATTGGCCCCTATTACGGTTCCCAACTCAACTCAGTTGTGTTGTAATTAAGACAACTGGTTGTGATCAGTTGTAATTTTTTTGTTCACCGCACTATAGTAAAGTTGTAAACCATAATATAAAAATTAAGATATTACAACTCAACTGAGTTGTAAACCGTAATAGGGGCCAATAAAATCCGTGAAATTTTAGATAAAAAAAAATTTATAATGCAGTTTTAAGTAAAAATATCCAACAAATGTTGTACTACAGCCCCTTAAAAATTTTAAATCAATATACATGTGGCATTAGCTACCAGAATAAACAAAAAGCTACTTTTTTAAAACAATCGAGTTAGGCCTTTTTTATATTAAGCTATCGATATACAAAAAAAAAATAATGACTTCAATGAGTTAAAAATATATTAAAATAATGTTGTAACACTTCAACGATTTGACTCGTCTTCTTCCAGCATTGCTTCCATTGTTTTTTTAACCAGCTCGGCGTGTAACTTGTTTGCAGCCTTTACATTTATTTGGGCAAGTTCGCGCATCTGCAATGCTAAATACATACCGACACCATGCCATTTGTCAGCATCGGCATCCAAAAACTTAAGTGCACGTTGCATTATGACATCAGGTGACAACCTTTCTACTACAGCAGCATTATCTTTTTTAGCTGCAGAAAATGTACTTGATGAGGTTTCTTCTGTAACTTCAAATGTTGAAACTGATGTTGTGCTTTTTGCTATGTCATGGTGATAATAAAACTGCATTGCTGTCCAAAACGGCCAATGTGGTTCTGGCACCACTGCTCCCTGCCCAGACTTTGTCTTAAGTTCCTTTTTGACGTTCAGGAAAGCCGTTTTCACGTTGGCCCATTTGGCTTTGCATCCCTCTACACCGCGTTTTGGGAATTTGTCAGCTATATTTTGCCAAGCTGTATCTTGTTTTGCCGGTTCCGAGCAAGAGTATTCCCATATACAGTTGTAGGCTTCAACGGCTTGAATGAGTTCATGTACTGACTCATTTGTCCATGTAGTGATTACGTGTGGCTTTTTTCTCTTCTTGGCAGAGGGTGTTGCAGCCATTTCCTCAACGCAAATCGTTGGGTCGTCAAGAAATTCACAAAATTCTTCGTCTAAACATTCCATTATGTTTCTTATCAATTTTAAATAATATATTAATATATAATAAAAAATGTTGAATAAAATTGTCAAACTTACTGCACTTGTTCTTTTTCTGTTATTGTTGTTTTGTAAACAGATGTTTACAAACCAGGGATGGCAACATCGATACAACTGCAATGTTTTGGTTAAAGCGAATTGGTTTCTTTCAGTTAAAAGTACAAATAAACTATTTAAAGTTTTAATACATTAATAATAGATAAAACAGATGTAATTTTCGTACAATTAAGCTCAAAAAAGTAAAATTTTTGTAGACAATTGGTGCAATTTAAAAATTTCGTTTTGCCATCCCTTGATCGGCGCTGATTGGCGACTGTGATCGGTGCACAAGTGGCCGATAAAAATCGGTACATATTAAACAATTTGATTGCTCCACATTGTGCAAAAGAGTGTTCACATTATCGGCGCATCAAGGTTAATTTTGATTGTCCACAGTCAGCACAATTGCGGCACAGATTGTCGCATTTAAAAAAATTTTGACCGTTCACACTATCGGCACATGAAATACGACAAAAATTGGTGCATTGCGCCGATAGTAGGATCTTAGCTGTAGACTAAGAAATGCATTTGCATGAAATCGGATCCCTAATTATCACTATTAAATTGGCAGTGCAGGACCGACTTACACAGATCTGGCTCTGGCGAAAAGTGACTTTGTCTCGTTAGATACAAGCAATGTACATGCAAATGTGAGAGGAGCTTAATGGTAGTAGCTTTGGTAAGGAACTAAAGGTTAAAGGGATCCAAGCTGAAGAAAGCGCGTAACTAAATGCCACATTAAAGCGGGAAGAGATTCTAATGCACAATGTCCCAAAAAACACAACATAAAAGAAAAGAAAAATAGCTATATAGAGCTGAATGCAAAAACCTGTGTTTCATTTAAGAAGTCCCGTAATTATTGGTACGCCCTCGTACTATTGCAAAAGGCATATAATACGTACATTTGTATTTATGTATATAAAATATGCGCTTTAATTCGCAGTCAATGGTATGCACTACGTACATATTGCACAGGAAATTTGTTCTTAGTTGTTCGTAATAAACTTTTTGCGCTTCAAGAAAATTTAAATATTCTTAAAATAACTTTACGTAGCTAAAACAATTTTTATTTAATTTTGAATTATATAAAAAGTTTCCTTTTTAAAAATTGTCGTCAAAAATGCATAAAATAACGTGCATATTGTATTATACTTTTCTCTCTACACGTATGTAAATAGATTATTATATTTACATCCTTATGAATTTGTATGTGAAAATCCATAAATATACATACATACATACATACTATGTATCCATAATACATTTGTAAGGATACAATTTAGCATTCAATCAAGTAGCAACTATAGTACATGTCATTGTTATCATGTAGAAAGACCCTAACTCACTTAATGACAATTTTAGATGAAAACGTAAAAATTCAATAGCAACTGTATGTATCATAATGTAAAATTGCTGGTTATTTTTAATAATTTTGTGACGAGGTGTATATGTGTGAAATGTACTAATAAACTTTACTAAAAAAAACCGTTTAGGGCCTTTCTACATGAGACCTACGATGTAATTTTTAATATGTGTCTTAGTGATGTTATTCGCGAATACGAATGCGAATATCTGCACCAATATTCACCGAATACTAATATCCAATTTAAAATTAAGCGCTACACGATGTTTCAAATTTGATTGAAAATATCTCTCATTCTTGTCCAGAACACTAAGTTAGAAAAGCTGGCACACTATTAAATGTATTTAACATTATTATGACATTCTTGGATGCAACCACTGATCATTTTTAAACCGCCGCTGGGCACGGTTAAGAATGAAAAATTATCAATAAAATTTAATTAATTTCATGTTCAAAATTAGGCAAAAAAAGTTAGGTCAATAAACTCATTTCGAGTTTTTAATTGGCTTTTATTCAATCCTTTTAATGCTTTTTTGTTTGGTTTAAATCACTTTAGTCTTTCACAACTCCTTCAAATCGTTATCATCTGCTCTTAGGAAAAAAGTCAATGAAATACACCAAATAAATATTTTTCAATATAACAAAACGAAAAACTACAGTTTTTGACTTAATACAAATTTGCCAAACGCCAAAGAGATGTCAATTCATAACCGATCAGTAAAGCAATGTTTAATGGTCTGAAATTTCGAAAGAAGAAGAGTCAAAATGTACAGAATTTTAATTTGTTCCAAGACCCAGATTTATTTTGTAAAAACAAAAAAAAGATTTTTTGGATTAGATTCACAGAAAAAATTATTTTTCCAATTCAAACAAAAAATTTGTAGAATCAAACAATTTTTTGTCTGAAATCGGTCCTACAAACAAATTTGCATATTCAAACAATTTATTTGCATTTTGTTTACTGAAAAAAAAACACTAATTTTTTCAAACAAATAATTTAACTGAATCAAACAAAAAGTTTACTGAAATTCAAAATCAAAAAAAAAAAAAAAAAGTTTTTGCACAAGCAATGACGCGCACACAAGTAAGCACTGTATGAGAAGGTGACGGCAAAGCTGAGCCGCCGACTGGCTTTGAAACACATTTTTTTGTTGGAATAATTTTTGAACGAAGTCTTATTTATACACACAACACAATGTTTTTCTTTATCACTCTCTGTTGCTGTATCCTTTCCTTTGCTAAAGAAGAAATGTAACCAAAAACGGCAGCAGACCGACTCGATATGTTTTTCGTCATCATTCTATTTTTGTATTTGATGTATTTAACCAAACAGTTTTAAAAAATTGAATACGGGATTTTGTTTCTTATAATGTCGTGTCTGCTATTGTTTTTCTTATAGTTGCACTTTTTTAAAGCGTCCAAAAATAGACTGTGTGTGTTTTTTGTTGTTGCTCTTATATTTCACATAAAGAAGTGTTGCTTACGATCAAATAAAAAAATGCAAAAAGACGACAACATTAAAGAGCGTTAAATATTTCATACAAAATTATGAAAACTTGACACCAATAACGCGTTTATTTTATTTTTGAAGAGTTGTCCACATTTTTGTTGGTTAAATAAAAATCAAACAAAAATATTGATTGAATCAGTAAAAATATTTATAGAAATTAAAAAAATTTTCAAACAAGCGGTTGTTTGAAAATAATTCGGCAATAATTTTTTCTGTGTTCTGTAAGAAATTACACAAAAGTTATTAATACAGAAAACGCTTATTCGATTCGAAGAAAACAATTTTTTTTAAAAAAAGAATTACAAGTTTTGAAGCAAGTGCTAAGAACGTGTTTTCTCATTGAAATCTTCTTGATAAAAATTGAAAATAGGCTTCAAAACGGTTCTGTAAATGCTTTTTGTGAACTTAAATCCTAATCCAGTTCGGTTTGTGCTTTATTGTGATACAGACGTGTATTCTTAACCACGCATACAATTTGCATTATTACAATCGATTTTTTTTTAAATAAACATTTGCCGAATGAACGAAAAAAATATGATTTTTACATATCGTTACTTTAATATATAAAAGCCCTAACTAACGTTTTCCTTACTTAACAGGAGAAGGAAAAAACTTATTAAAAATTATAGTCTTGTAGTCGCGATTTTCTTAAAACGCAGTTTATTATTTAATTCTCTAAGCAATTTAATAAAAAAATTGCGTTTAACAAAAATCGCGACTACAAGACTATAATTTTTATTAAGTGTTTTCCTTCTCCTGTAAAGTAAGGAAAACGTTAGTTAGGGCTTTTATATATTAAAGTAACGATATATTATTTAACATAAAAGTGAACTATTATCAAAAACACAATATTAACTACCTAACGGCTAAGCCAATCATTCGCACAGGTTCTCCTTCACCTTCGATGTTTACAAAAACGGTGGATAGTTATACATTAAAAAATATTAAACTGATACCATAAACACAAACACAGACACAATAAAAAACCCTCTAGTAAAAAGTTGTCAAAAGCCTCAAGTACAAGTTGGTATGGACAGGTTTATAACAGTGCTTAAACGGGGTCAGCTGTTGCTTCGGCATCAAAAGTTCCATCTTTGGATAGAATGAATTCACAAAATCGTTTTGCAATTCTGGAGGATGAATTCTCAGAAGCACTAAACGTGATAAATTCGTTTTACGTAGCTGCAATCAAGCGTGGTAGTATAAACAAGACAAAAATACAATACATACCAACTGAAGAGCAGTAAAGGTCTTCAGGTAGTGATTAAGGGAATTGACTCATGTGGGGACCCAGAAGAAATTAAAACTCTCTTGGAAGAAAAAGGCTTCAAAGTAAAACATGTAGTAAATATTAAAAATAGGGGAAAAAAATCCTCAACCACTATTTCGAGTGGAGTAAGAACCCGGCGACGTAAACCTTAAAAAAAACGAAACGCATCCTATTTACAGAGCCACACAAAAGAAATGGTCCCGTTCAATGTTTAAACTGTCAAAAATTTTGTCATACTAAGGCATACTGCTACTTACCCCCTGTTTGCGTAGTATGTGGTGAATTACATGGTACAGTTCTTTGCGATAAGTCTGAAACCGACCCCAACGTAAAAAAATGCTGCAACTGTGGCGGTAATAGAGGATGCCCTGTATACACTATCGTCAAGCAGTCGGCTGGACCGAAAATGAATCCCCCTCAAACGCAGGTAACAAATAATGTAAACACTAATGACATTCAGGCTCCGCAGCCTAGTAAAAACAGACCTCTTACGCTTAAGTCCTAAAATCAAACCATGTACCAATGCAAGGTGCTGCGCCAAGTAATGATGAAACTCCTGTTTCTAATTTAAGTCGTCTAGAAAAAAAAATGGAAACACTAGTGCAAACAGTAAATAATTTTACGAACACAATGGGTAATATGATGCAGGAAATTCTTAGAATGCAATCGATACTATTGCAAACTGTACTTAACAAGCCATTAACTGTTTAAGAATTTGTTTTTGGAACGCAAACGGCATCCGAAAATATAAAAATGAATTAGAATACTTTCTTAAAAATAAACAAATTGACGTCATGATGGTTTCTGAAACTCATTTGACCTCAACAAATACGTTTAAAATCAATGGTTATACTCTATATGATACTAAGGACCCTCGAAATAGAGCTTATGGGGGTTCTGCAATTTTGATTAAAGCCCGAAAAAAATCCCCACAGAAACGATTTATGTTGAAGCTTCCTTAGAATTATCTTCCGATCACACACCTACAATTGTCTCAGTACCCATTGCACAGAAAATATTCCGCTTTGTACACCGGAGAATGTGGATCTCTCTATTGCTTATTTTGACGGTTATCTTAAACTAGCTGTTTAACATTCCAGCATAACACTCAAAAAAAATCAAAACAAACAATCAGACTACTCATTATGGCGTGCAGCTAGAAATCTTAAAACGCCAGTTTTATCTAAGCCTTGAATGGTAGTTGGGCAAGAAACGATATTGAAAAAGGAAATCTGTTTGTAAGTCACTTGAAAAACGTATTTACACCAAATATATCTCAAGATATTGCGGTCGAGTTACCACCTGTTGCGGCTAGAGCAGCTATTCCCCTCAGATTTGAGATAAGAGAAATCTAACAGGCTATTTGTGACTTAAACACTAAGAAGGCACCTGGTATTGATAAAATCGGTAATAAAATGCTTTTAGAGCTACCTCGCACAGCAAAGAAAATTATTCTTTTTATTTTTAATGCTATTTTACGCCTCGAATACTATCCTCAAAAATGGAAGGTTTCCTTAGTTACCATGATACCAAAGCCAGGTAAAGATCATAGAAAAGTTGAGTCATATAGGCCTATTAGCTTATTATCAAATATGTCAAAGCTGTTTGAGAAATTATTAGTTTCAAAACTAACACCGATTTTAAGTGAAAATCTATGTATTCCAAACCATCAGTTCGGAATTAGAAGAAAACACAGCATAATTGAACAACCTCATCGAATAGTAAATGTCATAAGAAAAGCATTTGGAGAGAAAAATATATTGCTCAGCACTCTTCATCGATATTTCGCAAGCTTGTGATAAATTCTGGCATGAAGGCCTATTACATAAATTGAAGCAGAACTGACCAGTAAACACACACAAGCTGTTAGAAATTTACTTAGTCGATCGTCAATTTATAATTAAAGAAGGCAATTTCTTAAGTTCACCTTAGCCAATTGGCGCCGGAGTCCCACAAGGCAGCATTCCTGGCCCTCTATTATACTTAATTTATAATTCGGATATGCCAACAAACAACTACACCCAAACTTCAACATTTGCAGACGATACTGCTTTTCTAAGCGTGCACGAAACCCGCTATGAAGCATCTCCTTACTTACAGCATTTTATATTTCAAGTAGAAATATGGTTAAGACAATGGAGGATAATGGTCAATGAGCAAAAATGCGTGCATATAACATTCATCTTGCGCCGGGAATCTTGCCACCATATTACAATCAATAATCAAATAATTCCTCAACATTCGTATATAAAATATCTCGGTATACATCTGGATCGGAGATTAACGTGGAAATGCCATATAGAGGCAAAATTAACTAAAATGAAGCTAAAATCCATTCAAGTTCATTGGCTTATTGGAAGAAATTCTGTCCTTAGTCTCGATTGCAAGCTTCTGCTTTACAACTCTATCTTAAGCCTATCTGGTGCTACGGTAGTCAACTATGGGGCACTGCCTCGGCCTCTAATATCGAAAAAATTCAAAGGCGCCAAAATAAACTTCTTCGAATAATCACAGCCGCTCCCTGGTATGTTAAAAACTCAAACATTCATAAGGATCTCAATGTGCCATTAGTAAAAACTAAATATGCAGTAAAATATTTAAAAAGGCTTGAACAACATCCAAATCCACTAGCTCGAAATACTTTAAATCATGGCGGCCACACTCGCTTAAGAAGAAGAGATACTGCAGCACTTACCCACAAAGATGAGCGATAAACACCTACAGGGTGGCCCAAAATTAACAAAGGGGTTTGATTTCGTTATACATAACTTTTTATTTAAGAAATAATTATTAAATTTAAAAAGTAAATAATAAAGTATGTAAATGGGGAATAGTTTTTGTTTAGTTATGAAAAACAATATCTCGCAAGTGGTAGCCATTTTCTGCTTCGCAAATTCGTGCTTTTCCTCTTCTTTCCAACACATTTTCCATAACCTTTCGCAAAACTTCAGGTGTTATGTTGTTTATTTCGTCGCGTTTATTGCTTTTTAATTGCTGGGGGGGTTAAATCCGGTGAACGCTGAGGCCAATTAAAATCACTTGTACGTAAAATAATTTGTTTACCAAAGATGTCCCGTAAAAGAGACATTGTGTCCCTTGCAATTGGGCACGTTTTTCAATTAAGTACTGCTCCATTTAAATTCCCTAAGTCTTCTTTACAAAATACTGAAAAGAAAAGAAGAAAAAAATTATAATAAAAAAGTTATAAGCAACTCAAACCCCTTCGTTAATTTTTGGCCACCCTGTATAAAGTATGTGAACCCGTGATAAAGAAAATTTTCGTCTGGCACTGGCAGGACATAGATAAAGTATTGGAATTAGATTTGATTAATTATTGTTAGTTCATATTTAATATATGAAGATTTGATAAATAAATAAAGATAAAAAAAAATCCTATTTTAAAAGAAGTAATTTGTTTAATCTGCTATTTCTACAACACAAGTGATTGGACGTCCTATCAAATTTATATGAAAAGCACTGTTTTTTGAGTTTTTTTCATATAAATTGTACTACAAATGACTTAATTATGAAGCAATAAGTGCTTAAGTCTATTTGTTTAGTTTTATAGGAGAACAATTTAAAACCTTTAAGGTGGCTTTTGGAAATGTTATCCGAATTTAATATAAACATCTGTTTTCTGCGGTATTAGTGTTTTAAGTTTTCATTCCTAAACACTACTAATCCTACAAAATAATTGAAGATATTAAGGTGCCATTTAGCACTTTTTCCTTTTTGGCACAGAAATTTGAGAAAGTTGAATGCATTTATAAACTTTTTTTATTGATCTCAGGAAATGTTATTTGTTTAAATAAATAAAATTAAATAATATTTTGCATCGATTTGTATTGAGCGGGATTTCCCGGAATCCCGGGAAATTGAAAAATATATCCCGCTTTCCTTTCTACACATCAGAATGAAGTAAATCAGTGTTTGATTCACTTTCGGGAGCGCATAAAATTTTTCTCTCGTTTAAGAATGATGTGAAAAAAATTATAAAGAATTTAGTGCAAATTATTAACATTTTCCGATAATTTTAAAAATATTTTTTTTGCCGTAGTTTTCCCGTATACAATATAATTTTGAAATATCTGTCTAATAAGTAGATACCTATTAACCAAATTCCTTTTATTTTACTTTGTTTGGAAACGTGTAAATTTGTAAATAATGTTGCACCCAATATGGTTGTTTCTTGCGGCAGGGTAGTTGTGTTTGCTGTCATGGATTGTTAATAATAATATTTGTTTGTTGGCAGTTTGTTGGATAATTTCTGGTTTTGTTAGTTGGTGTTATTTTTTGTATTGATAATGAAGGCGATGTTTACCGTCACGACGATGATTAAGCTGATAACGATGATGAGTTTGATAATGGAAAAAAGGAAACTTTTATATTCAACACAGTAACTAACGGTATGCCAGCCCTATAAGCATACATACATATTTACTTTTGACAATGAGCACAAGTCAAAACATATAAATTTAAATTTTGTTGGCGCTGGGCCATAAAAACGACATGAGTGGTTGTGTTAGATGACGGATGTAAAACATTTTAAAATAAATGATTATTTTTTAACCAGTAGATTGGTAATTTAAGGATATTATTCTAAAATGCCTTTAAAACCTTTTACAAACCAAAGTACTAAGACCATGCGACACTTAATTCTTCAAAAAAAAAAAGGAAAGTCATTTTATGTGGGCATAAAGACAAAAGTTTTTTATTTTTCTTTTATATTCATTCTCATCTTATTAAACTTTTGGGTCGTACAAAGACACAGCAGAAGTTGAGCAGAGAAAAATAAACAGAAGTAATGAAACTTTTTAAGCACTTTCTTCTTCTGTATGAGTTGTATTTTATTTCAACAGTTCTTCTTTTCCAGAAAATTATCAAGATTCTTTTTGAACATAAAATTACTTAAAAGTTTTACTTTTACTTGTTTATATCGTCGCAGGAGTTAAAGAACGTTGTCACTGACAAAACATAAAATGTTCACCAGAGCCAAAAAACCGGTATGAAAGAAAGTAAAAAAAATTTCATATCACAAAAACTATATGTACAACTTAAGCCCTTTCACACTACATTTTTTATTCATTAATTGATATAGAATTGATAGAAAGAAACAGTAAATGTTAGAAACAGCAAACTATAATAAATGTAAACAAAGTTTTTTTTTTCTCTTGTTGTGGTTTTGTTTCAGGGATGGCGATGAGAATTTTTATAATTGTACCAACAAACTTTAAAAATTGTACTTTTTTACCCTAATTGTACTTAAAGATTTTTTTTAGTTGAAATTAATTTTTTTTATGTTCATAAAAAACACCACAAAAAGGTATTATAAATCTTAGTTTAAAAAGTATCAACAAAAAAAAAAAAAAAAAACAATTAAAACAACTTAGCCATCCCTGTTTTGTTTATTGTATTAAATGTTGCATTTGCCATTTATCTTAATACAGCTTAACTCTTTGCACTTGGAAATATTTTGTATTATATTATATTTGTACTATTCACCAAAACTTGAACAATGCATTAAAAATGTAGTATAAGGGCTTTAGGAACATGATTTTAAAAACGTATTTTTATTTTTTCTCGCTTTATATATTGGCTGTAAACATTTCCTCTCAAGTCTATTATTCCCGGTGATTCTGCGGCTTACAGCAAACGATTTTTTTTGCGTAAGTGAATTTTTTTCGTCATACAAATATGCGACCGGAACCAATCGACGCAGTATTTTTTTCTGATAAAAATGATGCAAAAAACATATTTTTTGATTTTTTGTCAGTTACAGCGTTCTTTAATTCTTGCGACGATATATAATTTTTTATTTCTTATTTCAATGTGTTTAAAAGTAACAGCCATGTTTATTTAAAAGAGAGTACAAATATAGACATTTTGATGAGGTTACCAAATAGGAATGGTGATGGTACTATTCTGTCTAGAGTACTTTACAAAAACTACTGGTGCCAAAAATAGCCAAATTATAGGTTATAGTGTAGTTGATAATGACCGATTTAAGAATTTTGTAATGTGCACATTATTACTCAAATGTGTTGAGCTACGGCTACATTTATTAAATATTTGACCAAATAAGCGTAATAGTAAGTGAGATTTAACATGGTCTTCATATCTTAAAATAAACTAATTATACTACTAGACATAGCAAAAAACTGTTTTTGTAAGATGTGTTATTGCATTCGAAATAAATATTGGAATCAAAGAAAATAAGTTTGCTTATTGGCCCCGTATTTTTTCGTCAAATATTTGACAAGTGTGAACGAAGCTTTAGTGTACAACAAACTTAGGTGGATATACATATTACTAAAAAATTTGTGATTTTTAAATCTTTTTTCTCATATGTTCAACTTCAGCTTTTATTTTTTAACATGTGTTGCAACTGATATTAGTTTCTTAGTTCATTCGCAAGTTTTAATTGAGGAGGTTCTTTTCAAAACTTGGTTATTCCACTTTCGACAGACATGGATTTTAATTATTTGTTTGTTTGGTTAAGGTCCAATTAGACGTGACATAACCATAGAAAAACTGTATTACTATAACCACGACATAAACATACCATAACCAATTCCATTTTGGTTTCTAAATTCGCCGTTACGGCTGTGGCATTATAGTTATGTCGCGTTTAATTGTACCTTTAAAAATGCGAAAATAAAACTGGAAAAAAAACTCTATAATAATACGAGTACCCATGTTCTGTAACTTTGGTGAGAACTTCCCGCATCGATGAGATGTGAAACAAAATATTCATTCCATCGTTTCTCGAAAAGTGAGAAAAAAGTGTGTCTGTTACTCATGTCGAAAACTATCAAAAGAGATTACGTCGTTACGTTATAAATGTCATAATATTTAACTCGAAGCCGATGTAAAATTGCAGAAGTTGAGAACGCCAGCCACACATATCGTTGGTGGCGACCAATATTTACTAAAATCGAGAAACTTTCAACTACGGCGGCAAAAATACAACCGTCGGCTATACCAAATAATGTAAAGTGCTACTTTAATGTTTGTTGTTTACAAAATGTTAAAAGCTGGAGGTCCATACCACGCGTTACTCGCTTTTTCGCTGCATACGCAGTTGTCAAAAAAGTAGAATCTATGTAGTTATACGTAGCAAGTTACATGCACAAAAGCGTAGATGCCTTGAGGCGAAAAGTAGGTTTACATTCTACTTTTGTAAGCGTCACAAGCAGCGTTCGAACAAGTTAGCTGATTTTGACAAATTAAATTTTATTTTTACTTGTGCTGCTGCTGCATAAAAAGCGTTGCATGTAACTTGACACGTAGAACGCAAGTAAGGTTAGAAAAGCATGCACTGCGTGGAGGCGAAAACGCGTGGTATGGACCTCCAGCTTAATGATCGACGTTTCGACGAGCATCCCTCCCTTTTTATTTATTTACTTTTAAATGGGTGTGCCTAACAATCTAAAATTTTGTATGCTGTTAGTAGATGATTTACTGTTGCTGTGTGTAATTGCGTTTTTTAAACCGCGTCGCTAGAACATTGCTTTTATTGGTTTTGTAGTCGTCGAAGGTTAGTATTAACTTGACTTTTATTTTTCAATTTTAAGAGCAAATATGCAAATGTTGTTACTTTAAAAACAATGACCAGCTAAGAAGAAAATACAAAAAAAAAAACACAAATGAAGTATGTGTAACTCATGCCCATACGAAAAAATGCCGAATGTCCAAATCAAAATGTGATATATGCGAAAAACCCATATGCGGAGACCACAAAGTTGAGCTTTGTAACTCTTGCTCAAAGTGTTATTAAAAAAAAAAAAAAATATATTTTTTTTAAAGCTAAAAATGTATTTTTTAAGTTTTGACTCTTTTTTAGTTTTTAGCTTTCCTCACAATATTTTTTAGGTCCTTTTGTTTGATCCCCAAAATATGTGCAACATAAAATGAATTAGTACAAAAATTAAATATTTCGTTTATCTATAGGAATTAAAATTAAATATTTTTTTTCATATAGACTTATAGGGTGCCCCAATGATCAATAACATTTATTGAAAAAGTATATTTGGTTTTAAGCCAAAGTTATAGGCAGTTAAAAAATACATCGTCGAATAGACGATCATTAGCTACAACGTATGTAAAATATGGTTAGTACTCTAGGATTAAATAATAAAAATCCAACTTAGAATAAAATTCGAATTTCTTCCATATTATTATTTATTGCACTTTGCATTTTGAATAAATTTTTTTTGTGTTGAAATTTTTTCTCACCCCATTTTGATTCGTGAGTTTATTTGACAGTTCAAAGCGGGAACTTTCTCAAAAACTTTTACAGACACACTTTTTCTGTAATTTCCTTACGTGACAGCTATTACTCGTCAAACATGTTACATACGCAGTTAAGTGCAAAAAAACAGTTGTTTGTTTCAATTTAAGGCATTTTTGTTTCATGTCTCACATTTCAATCGAAAAGTTTCTAGACTCGAGAGTTGCAGAACATGGGCACAGCAAATAAATAAAAGGCATGATTTCATCAAAAGTAGATTATTCCAGTTCAAAATGACATTCCTAAAAAACTATTTTTTCAAATTCTGCAAACACACAAAAAGAGCCTCCATAATTAATATGTATTGACTAACCTACATCCTAACTTGTAAAAATTACCAAAAGTTATCAATTTTTGTCTAAACGTATATCTCCAAGGGTTTTTTGAAAAAAAACTCTGTTTAATTTTGGTACGCGGATCAGATATTTCTTAACTAACATCCTATCCTCTTACGGGCTTATGGCCATTTTCTCATTAGGCGACTATCTTTTTTCTCAACAAAAACTGCACATTAAAAAAATTTGGTTTTCTCAATGTCTCATTTGCTAATATTTTATCGCCATGCTAACCGGCACTCATCTGCCAATTATTTATTTGACGTACAGATAAATTCAACCAGCTGACTCCCAACTTTTACATGTATTTGAGTGGTGTTGCCAACTCAAACCAATGTTTTTTGTCGGTATATTGAGAAACCCAAAATCGTTAACGGACAGTTTATCGGTATAATAAATTTATGTTGACATTAAGTAACAGACAGTTTGTCGATACATTGAGAAAATGGCCATTAGACTGATTTACTCAGAACTAGAGCAAATGCGTAAGAAAGATTTTGAATTCGTAACTTCTAACTCTTAAGATTATTATTTGAATGTAATAACCAGGGCAAGGGACCAGTAATGACAGGAGCTTTTTTCAACAACCCCTTCGCTTTTTTTCCATACGACCACTTTTTACTCTCGAATTATCCGCTACACAACTTTTTTAAATATTAAAAAAAAAAATTTATTTGGAATTTGAACATTTTTATTTGAGGTACATAAATTTAGGTTCATTTAAGAATAATACAAAAATAGTATAAAGTCGAACAAAAAAGAGCATAAAAACTAATATAAAAAAACCGTAAGAGCAACACAAAAACAACATCAATTTTACAAAACGCTACACTAGACAGTATTTTTATGTTCCTTGTTAATAAAGTTTTTACCAAGTTAAAAAAAATTAAAGCAAGTGTTTAATATCATTATTATAAAAGTTGCCATTTATTATAGAAGTATTACAAGATTTACGAATTTATAATGATACACTTACGCTGGATCTTTGCGATCTCAGTTAAACTAGGTTAATTGGAAAACAAATTTGTGCCGCCATAAAAAAGATTGTATAAAAAATTTGGACTAAACAGATTAGTGTTTTAGACTACGTTAAACTAAGTTTAAAACTCAGAACTTGACCTTAAAAAATTATATATCATATAATTTTAAAGTAGGGATGTAACAAATACCGATATTTCGGATTTGTTTTTTGTTTTGATCGTTACATCCAACAATTTTTATATGCGCTGAATAATGCGCTTTATGTGTCAAAAATGTATTGCTTCAAAGTGGGAACTCGCCATATAAAAATCATGTCTTCCGTAAGCGCAATGGTAAGCGAAACTTTTGTGTTTCTCCCTTACAAACCTGCTTCGTTGGAAGCTCCATTTTTTATTGGGATGCTAAAGTAGGAAGTAATCCTACTTCATGCTTTCGATACGTATATACATTCTACGCGTTTGCTGTGTAACCGGTCAATACGATTTAACACTACTTATTTTTGGAGCGGTGCATAAACGCAATGAACGCTTGGTGTCGACCGGTAGCTTTAGCCGTTTCGTTTTGCACCATAATATGTACTTAAATGTTCTCTCACTGATATGTCTTGTTCCCAATAAAAAATTTCATCATTTTGCAAAGCACTTAAGGTGCATTTACAAGCATAAGCGCACATACAGAGATGAAGTAAAGTAAGTGAACGAGCTCTAAGCAAGTTTTATAAATAAGAAATAATGTAAGAGTTTACCATCTCGCTAACGGAAGGCCTAAATTGTATATGGTGAGTTCCCACTTTGAAGCAATACATTTTTGACACAAAAAGCGCTGTATTCAGCGCATATAAAAACCGGTGAGTGTAGCTATCAGCTTTACACACTGAATGTTTTGTTAGTAAATTTTTAGTATTCTCCCTGACAATCTGCTTCGGAGCAAGGGAATGGCGCGGCACTTGAAATGTTATTTTTTCTTTTATAAAACTTGTTAAGGGTTATTTCACTTACTTTTACTGCATCTCCGTATGTCTTATTGCGTAGCGCATAATTTTGCGGTTATTTTCATTTCTCCCTTACAAACCTGTTTCTTGGAAGCTCCATTTTTAATTGGGTATGTATTTGTACGTTTTAAAATTTTGTGCTTACTTTTATTAATTTTTGTGAGAATAAAAATTATTTTTCTATAAATTTAGGTTAGCTTCGAAGAGACTAGCAAAAAAACATTGCAATAAAAGAGAAAACTTGACAAACGGTAACACTGCTTTCAAAAAAAACTTCTTTTTGTCAGTGGTGCCACAATAATAATATAACTTATTGCCACTCCTCTAGTGATGACACTAAAATAATCGAAAGGTGTAGAATGGAATAGAATGAGATGTTGAAAGATGTTGGTTTTATGAATTATGAAAAAAAGTAACAAAACTTTTATCTTACTCTTATCAACAACTTATACGGTGTAAAGGGTTCTAATTAAGATTACCATTTTTGTTAAGTGTGTAAAAGGTACTGAATAAACTAATGTTATTATTCCTAAGTGAGTGTTCTAAAAAAGAATCTAAAACCGTTGAAAAAATACACAATTTTTGTTTTTTTAAAGACAATTTTCAAGCCAGTATGTCCTCCCCAAAAATAAGTAAATATGAAAGACAATATAATAAAGTTTGGGAAATATGCATTTTTATTGTTGACTTTAAGGATGGCTATAACCGATTGAACAAGTATCAAATTATTCTTTAATAACAGTATATTGTTCTACTTGTAATTCCTCACTGGAATCGCATAAAAAGGACTTATAGTTATGAAGAAACCAGTCGCTACAAATAAAATAAAATAATTTTATTTTTTATTAACAATTTTTATGAGGGGATTTTTGGGGATTTCTTATCAAAAGTTTTCTTAAAAAAAACTTACAACTACAATTAATGTTGAGAGAATTTCAACTCATTGTAGTGGGGAATGTAAGATGAGATAAACCCACTGTTTATTGTTGATGTGTTTTGTTTAAACTTTGATATTGTTACAAGTAGAACTGTTGCTATAAGTCTTATACGCTTAACAGTTTTATTTGGTTTAATATCTTTAGTTTTTCCAAAATCTTTATGGATGAAGTTTCCTGATGATCTGGCCTAAGCAACCAGTGAAATGCGCATAGGAATAGCTTATCCCATCAACAATAAATTTAAAGTGTTTTTATCAATAATAAAAACTGGGAATTAAGCACGAATAACAAAATCTTTTGAAGTTTTCTTAAAAGTTTTAAAAAAAAATTTTAAATTTGGTCAGAAAAAAAATCATTCAAAAAAAAATATTAACTTTTTAAGGTTATGTGCTTTAATTTGGGGATTTTGGGATTTTTTTTTTTGGGACAAGGAAAAAAGTCCCTGGCAGCCCTGATTGAAAGCAAAGCGTTTTAAAGCATATCCAATTGCTCTGTAATTTTTCTTGTCTTTTATAAAAACTAGTAGTCTTACATTACACCACTTGAATCCCTTTTTAAAACCTTTTCTTTAGCTTCACTTCGGAAAATCAAATCTTGTAACGTTAATTTAACCGCCTTTTACTCAATGCAAATGAATGAATCTTTGCAGGCATACATATTCCCGATGACAATACACAAATTCATGGGCGTAGCCAGGATAAAATCTAGGGGGAGCGGGCAAAATTTACTTTTTTTTGAACAATTTAAATGTTTTTAATAGTCTTCATAAGGTCTGGTATAAGATTGTTTTCATTCGTCACCAAAAAAATCATCTTCTTCATCTGAATCATTGTGGTAAAAGTCTGTACTAACCATTCTTAAAAATTAATTATTCCCCAACTCTTTGGTTTCATGCTTTGTACTACACTATTTTTTAAAAATTGTTGCTCGTAGGAAATGTTCCTAAGTTAAATAACAATAAAAGGGTATGTTTTGTTTTTTACATTAAAGAAAAAAACTAATACTGTGTAAAAACAAATTAATCGATCAGTCGACATAAATTATTCGAATTATTTGTTAATCGAAAAAATGCAATTTTTAATTATTCAAACATTTAATCGCCCAACATTAATCGATTAATCGAACAACGGGTAATCGTTTGAATGCCCTCGTATGTATACACAAATAAAAATTTTAAGTTGTTTTGTGCATGGATATATTTTATCAATTCCAAAAAGTCGTTTTTTTTAACACAAAATCGATTTTTTATTGGAATCGAAACCGATTTGCCATTCCCTAATTTTAAGCTTCTGCTAACATAGAAATTTTGTTTATTTTTTAAATTTTAAAGATTTTTTGCATTTATTTTTAATCGATGAATACTGTATATATACATGTTTAGAAAACTTGTTTTCTTGACTTTCCAATCCCAATCAAACATTTAATATCGGTGAAAAAGTGACTAAGTTAAAATTGATTTTCTTTTTGAACGTCTAACAAATCGTACTTTTTTTGGTAAGCGAAAACTTAAAATTTTGATCAAAGTTATTTTTGGGATTACAAAATTTATTATTAATAAGATTTCCGTATGACGTGCTTAATTCCCAATTTTTCTTATTTGATTAATAAACTGCAATTTATTTATTTATCAAATATGAAAAATTGAAAGTGTAATCGAAATTCCGGAAAATAAAAAATTATCGGCTCAGCAAGGACTGCAAGCTAAGTAAGGCTGGATGTGTGGATGCGTTAAGTTTTTATCAAACAAGTAGAATCGGTGTGAAATTGCATTGACAAGATACACAGCACAAGAGTAGAATGCTTTTAAAAAAGGTCTAAAAAGTATCAAACGCATAGAATACAGTCAAAGCTAGGTCATTTTAAAAGTGTATTATTAGATTATTAAGTAAAATTATAGTTTTAAATAATCTACGTATTTTTTGGTTGTGACGCATCCTTGATACTATCAACCAAGACTTGGGAGTTGGACTTATATGGGACCTGTCGTAAATATGAATTTCAATGAAATTGCACAGCGTGTTTTAAGATCATATAACGCATTTAAATGTTTTTAGGAATACCCATAAAACTAAGCAGTGTGTTTTGAAAAGGGTTCTACAAGCAGTTGGTTTTAAAATAGTGTACCAGTTCATTTTTAACAGGCGGACTTAACAAACTCGACTTGGAATGACAAACTTAAAACAGCGTCTTCTGCCACCAGCGGTGGAAGACGGAGTGTAAACGAAACAAACCATTGTGTACTATTTTAATCAACACAACTGTATATCTAACAAAATTTGTGAATAAAACTTAAAATCGGAGGCATGAAATGGTTGAAAGTGTCAATAAAATACAATAAACAAACCAATAAGATAATTGGGCTTTGTTAAGAAAACATTAAAACAATTTTTGTTTTCTTTTGTGGGAAATTAGAAAACCAAATTTACTTATAACAGTTTAATTTTATTCTTAAATATGCAAACTCTATTTTAAAAACACGCCAACATGGCCAGGAGTGTTCTAGACATTTATTTACAATTCTTAAACTAAAAGCAACAACAATAAAAAAAACCACAGTGAAAGTACAGTTGGACTTAAATGACAACAAGTAAACAATATTGCCTTGTAAGGACGTACTTACATATTGATTGACAGGGGCAGGAACTACGTATGTATATGCAAATTCAGGTTTTTTTATTCAAACTTTTAACTATTAAGACCAAGGCGAATTCACTTTTCAGGTGTCGTTGAACTACTTTTTTTCGTAGTTAGAGAAAAAATGTCAAAAGTTTATTGTATTTTTGACTTATGGACCAACTTAAGGCCTAGTAACACTTACGTAAACCTAAACGTTGCGGATCAGCTGTTCTGATTTCCTTACCAAGCTTTTATATCAATAGGTACTCTTACGTAAACGTGACGTTGCTTTGCGGGTGAACCTGATAATATAAAATTTTTCTCCGTTTTTACCAGCATTTTATGTTTGCATATGTTTATTAATAAACGAACATTCTACCGACGCGTCTGTATCTTCCATTTCAAAAAGAAAAGTTTTTATATCGGGTTGGTGAGGTACAAGCTATATGGTTTGAATTCTTTATAACTTTTTCAATATTTATTTTTTAGTTGTTTTTTTCAGCGCTTTTTGAAGCAGACTTGGGGAATAACCCAGTAAAAACTTCGCCAACAAAATAATGTGTTAAGTAATCAGGAAAAAGTAAAAATACTTTTTTCAATTCTATATATCTGAAAAATAAGTAATTTTACATAACTCATAAAGATTTTTTTGATCCGCACTTAGTTGATCGACCTCAAGTCAGGCAATTAGCCACCGCGCAAAATACACTGTTGTTTCATTATCACAAGTAGATAATTGTTTACGAATAAATCCACAATATTCCCTAGGTCCCGAAGTGAAACCATCTGAAGTCAAGAATAAATGACGAAGGGGTAACTCATTAACATGGAGCATATAAAGACACCATTGTAGCGGTATCTTCAAATACTCCTCCAAATATTGAACAACGCTACCCTTCCAACCGGTATTAGTTGCAATTCCGTCACATCCAATGCAAATCACGTCATCTTAATTCCAACCTTTATCTTCTAATAAAGTTGTGATCGAAGTTAGAATACCCTTTGCAGTGCTACGACTTTGGGTTGTGTGACCCGAATAACTGAATCAGGTTCTGCTAAAATTGAGATGTGTTCTTCGAAAAATTTTTTGCGATGGTAACGATTCGCTATTTTCTCACTTATCAGTGTCTCGTCCTTTCGTCCTTAAAAGTTAATGATTTTAATAACAATATGTCTTTTGAATTTTATTTCCGGACTTTATATACAGCTCTGTGTATTTTGTTTTTATCGATTACCAGAGTTAAATTTTCGGTAGAAATTAAACCGAATAGAGTCAAAACCGCAGAAGCAACAGCAGCAGCAGAACGAGTCGATAAACCGTATCTATCACAGACCTTAGCAACTGTTGGCAACGGAGATGTATTCCGATGCGTCGTTGATGTCGAAGGTGTATCTGTCGAAAGTGTGTTAGTGGGAGATGCCTCCGTTATCGAATACGTTTCTAGGGAAGATTCACACATTGATACTTCATCACAATTTTCTGGGATAGAATGGGTTTCTTGAGTGTACTGCTCCTTGTCTGCTGCCCTTATTGAAAGTTTAGTTTGTCTCTGCTTTCGTTTTATTAATCTAGCTGTTTCTTTTTTATTAACTTCACATTCATATAACTATTTTTCTGTAATTTCTTTGATCCAACAAAAAAATTCTTTCATTGATTGGAACTTTCTAAGGTTTTAAACAAAAACAAAATTCAAATGAAGTGCATTTGCAAGCAGAAACGTCGAAAAGCTTCTCAGATGACTGCAAAAAGTACTTCAGTTTGTTTTCGAAACCATTTTTTCGTTTGCTTTTGGGGTATCTTTTCAAATGGAGGTACTTTTCGAAATAGGATTTGAGTAACTGAATAACTCGTTCCTTTGTTTCGATTGGAATCGAAGCTTTGGTCCAAATATTGTCCATCTCTTCAGTAGTAATCGCATATATATCTGAATTTGATGGATCTTTTTCGTTATACTTTAATTTTATTTTATACTTCCTATATAAAATATTTTTAAGGACGTCTCTTATAGCTGGTAGTTGCCGATCAACAAGTACCTTATATAGTCCCAATATAACACAAGTTGCCGCACTACGCCTCGAACTCATTTTTTTAAAATCACAAACACCTAGGGATGCAAACGATTCTAAACATCGATGTATTGTTTATAAACATCGATATTAACACCGATGTTTTGATGGACGATACATCGGAATCAAAACTAAAAAACATCAACATCGTCCATTTAATATTTTCATTTATTAAATTTTTTTTAATAATATTTTAACCATTTTTAATTTAAATTTTTTTAATTTTTTCAACTAAACCCTTATATTAAAAATACAAAAAGTGTATTTCAAAGCATAGCAGTACAAAGTAGGCAGGGCACGTACATATGTAGATACATACATACACCTATCCCTCGATTTACACGATAGATGCGTTCCTGAAAAAATCGTGTAAATCGAAAAGGAAAATATTTGTATGAGAAATCGTGTAAATCGAAAAAAAGACCCATATACGATTTAATTAAAAATTTTGTTAAGAAAATTCATTTATTTAAAAGTAAATTAAATTATGTATGCATATAAAAAATAATAAAAATCAATACATTGTATTTAAAGCATTTAATAAAACAGAATAAATGGAACTCATAAAAAATATTATATGTCAGTTCATTAAAAGAGGCAATTAGAAATATATTTTTTTTATTAATACTATATGTATCAGTAATCACTTCCAACTAATTCTTCATCACTGTCTTCCACCACTAATCGAATCTTTTTGGTAGGCGACGTATCACTTTCGTCACTAGATAAAATTTCATGCGTTTCTGGTTCAATAGTTGATAAATTGGAGTTAACATCAGTTCGTGGAGATTTGTAAATATAATTTGTTATTAAAACTTGATTTGATTTATTGTTTAAGTCCTTATAAACCTCCCGATATTGGGCTAAGCCCTGTGAAATATATCGCTGGAATGCGAGGGCTCTTTCAATGTTTGGGTCATTTTTTAAAAAATGATTTCCCAATTTTCGGCCTAATTCAAGCCCTTCACTTACATTTTTTGTTGTCAGTGCTACCGTAACTTCTTCATCGGAATCGCTGTCGTTTGTTTCGATCACCATATTTACTAAATCTTCAACATCTAATTCCTTATTTATCATCAATTCTTCAATATCACCTGCACAAAAGTCATCAAAACCTTCTCCTCCCACTGTATGTGCCAACCGAACTATCTCAGAATATTCATGCTCCAAGGATTGACAAGATAGGATAACATTTTCTCCCGCATCTGGCCACAAATGTTTCCAACAGCCCTTGAGCGTTGACTGCTTGAGTGCAGTGTAAGCCAATGCAACACGCTTTACACAATCTAATATTGTAAATTTTTTCCATGCATTTATTACAGATAAAGATTCATCATTTTCGATTTGATCTAAAATATACCTGAACGAATGCTTGATATACAATGCTTTAAAAGTCGAAATGATTCCCTGGTCTAAGGGCTGCAACAAAGAAGTCGTATTTTTTGGTAGAAAAATAACTTGCACATTCTCGTGTTGCAAGTCTTTTGGATGTCCAGGAGCGTTGTCAATTGCTAGAAGCACTTTAAATGGCAATCCCTTCTTGTTTAAATACCGTTTTGCATCTGGGACAAATATGTTGTGAAACCACTCACTAAAAACAGCGGCCGTAACCCATGCTTTCTTATTGGCCATCCAATAAACGGGCAAGTTGTCTTTATTTAATCCTTTAAATGCACGTGGCGTTTGTGATTTGTTAATAACCAATGGCTTCATAATGTAATCGCCGGAAGCATTGGAACAAAAAAGAATTGTTATGCGGTCTTTTGCAACTTTGTATCCACTTGCACTTTTATTAGCTTTTGAAAGAAAAGTCCGCTGTGGCATTTTTTTCCAAAATAGTCCCGATTCGTCTGCATTGAAGACTTGATAAGGAGTGTATGAATTGGAAGCAATAATTTCAGCAAATTTTTTAGGATATTCTTTAGCCGCATCTATATCAGCAGAAGCTTGTTCACCTTTTAATTTTAGATTATGTAGGGAATGCCTTTGCTTAAATTTTTCAAACCATCCATGACTTGCCGAAAATGATGTTTTTTTTGCAGTTGATGATGTAGATGGTAGTTGATCATTAAGTTTTTCATAAATCTTCAAAGCTTTATTTGTTATAGCATTGGTATCAATTGGAGTTCGCTTTTGAGTTTGATCTTCTATCCAGATCATTAGTGCTTTTTCCATATTTTCAATTGTAATGTCCCGAACGTATAAAGTTGTACTCAAGCTCGTTTTAGTCCCAGCTGCTACACTTTTCCTGATTAGATTTTCATTTTTTTTTATAGATTGTCGCTTCGTGAATGGAAATTTAATTTCTTATCAATTGATATTTATTAGCATTTTAACTCAAACTAAAACTGCCTGGTTTAATTTCATGGCATCGAATAATGTGAATAGCAAATATTAAGCAAGAAGAAATAGATTAAAGCCAAGAGTGAAGTTAACAAATTTTAAGCTTAAAATTTTATATTTTTTTATTATTTGTAAAAATTGCTAATTTTCTCAAAGTAAATTGACTATTGTACATTGAATGTTCCATTTTTGGCATTTATTAATAAGGTGCAGTAACGATACAAAGAAATTTGTCTGTTCACAATTGCATCAACAAAAAGCGTTTATTTTTAAACGATAAGCCATACAACGGACCTTGTGAATTGCACAAGTATTTATAAAAACGAACAGAAAAAATACACCCGAAATTTTGCGAAAAGTAATGGAAAATATGTTCAAGATAGCACGCTTATATCTGCAGAACATATATATCAAAATTTGTCGGTATTAAAAAGAAAATTAAAGCTTATCGCGTAAATAAAAAATTTTTTACCATATAAAACCATCTAGCTCATTCTTGACGTCCTTGTTTTATTGAACTGGTTGTCGTGCCAAACATTTATAATTTCTATTTAAAAGGTTAAGAAACAAAAGTGATAACAATTTTCAACAAATAATAAAAGAGAATTGTTAAATATATTTAAAAGTACACACTTAAATAATTCAGGGATACAACATTTATAAATGCCATTTAATATCTTCTGACTCGTATACTCGTTGATAAATACATGAAATTATTAGTTGGAAGATGTTCGTTATTTGGTTATTATAACAAAAAAAAAAACTTTATTACATTATGTACTTTCATAAATTCAAGTACATACCTATGTATTAAAATTTATATGAATAGGACGTTTAAATGTGTATGTCCTGTAAAGATACTGGTGCCTGCATTTGTTTTTATCAAGTTTAAAGAAAGTTTTTTAAGATATCGACAATGTTGTGTTCGTTTGTTAAGTTTGGCAATGGCACGAATTTATGAAGATAAATAACATCCTGTATGTTATCAATTGAAAAGGAAAAGGAGAACAAAAAATTATTGCAAAAAACCCATGCAAACTTCTTGCAATACAGTAAACGACAAAATATTCACACTGCAATACACTGCAAACACGTACAAGTAAAAGATATTGACGATATAGTTCGATTGTTGGATACCCTGTCGAAACGTTAAAACTTTTGTAGATGGTTAGAAAACCTGTTAGAGTATTTTTTAATAAAATCAAACCAACTTATTGGGATAAATTTTTTTACACTACAAAATTCAGTTAGAGCCTAAAAACTTGTTCAATGTAAATTTTGCTGTCAGAAAGCTCTGCGTGCTGTAACTGTCCTATTAAAACTGGAGTGCAGATTTAAGTGAAGACTGTTACGGCTATGACAGACCCATTATATTGGAACTAGGCCATCTTGCAGGTCAACTTAGGTTCCTTGGACAGCCATCAATAAGACAACTAATTTGGCTCCTTCAGTGGTCCATTTGTGATACTTAGCGTCAAAGCAAGGCCAACGGTGTCCTTGGATTTATCAAACGCTGGGGAAGGAGTTTGACGATCGCTATGTTATAACACAATTATTCATTTCATTAGGGAGACATATTCTGGAATATGCCTTAGTATTCTGGAACCCCCAGTATGAGGTACACGCTAAAAAATTAGAGTCCTTACAAAAGAAATTTCTTTTATTATGTCCTTGAAAACTGCACTAGAATCCAAATATCAATTTACTTCCGTATGAAAACCGTTAAAAACTAATTAATCTATCAACCTTAAAAAACCGGAGGATATATATGAACATCTCCTTCATGCTGAATTTGTTAAACAGTGAAATTGTCTCAGAATTCCTACTTCGTAAAGTTGAATTTTTCGCCTTAGACTTCAATACTTTCGATCTAATTATGCCAATTTTTTTCCTATTCCCAGAATGAGCTCCGAATTCAACAATTTCTATACGTATATTGAATTTACTGAGCCTATTGGCGTCAAAAATAACCTCTTAAATGTCTTAAGATAAATTAAATGCTAAATTTTTATTTTATGTAATGTACTTGAGTATGTAAATTGTTTAGTTTAAGCATACTAGCCAGTAAGAAATTCAAGTTTCATTGGCGAATTAAGTAAATAAATGCCCAATAAAAAATAGGGCTTCAAACGAAGCAGGTTTGTAAGGGAGAAATGTAATAGTTTCGCTTACCATCTCGCTTAAGGAAGGCATGCATTTTATATCGTGAGTTCCCACTTTGAAGCAATAGATTTTTGACATAAAAACGTTTTATTCAACGCATATAAAAACTAGTGAAGTATTAGTATTCTCCCTCACAAACCTGCTTCGTATTAAGGAAATGCCGGGGCAATTGAAATGTAATTTGTTCTTCTATAAAACTTGTTAAGAGTTCTTTCACTTACTTAACTGCATCTCTGTGTTTCTTATTGCGTAGCGCATAATTGTGCGCTTATTTTTTTTAATGTACCATTAGTGCTTAGCAAAATGTTAAAATTTTTTATTGGGTAAATAAATATGGTGTATCGACACATGAGTTCCTACCGGTCAGTGCCAATAATCACTGTTCCTCCGTTCATTACTTCAATACGGAGCAGCTTTATTAACAAGTCCACCCCAACAGTGCAAATCCATAAGATTCTCGCTTTATGAGTGATTTGAAGTGAGCGATTGAAAAGCCAACGAACACAGAAAAAATTATCAGTAGTTTTTCATCAACTAAAAAAATTGTTTAAAAAAGTATTTTCCAGTGTTTAAAAAGCTGCAGTTGAGATAGTAAAAGTCATAAGATTGTGCTGTAACTTCGACTTCTTCATTTGTCATTGGACAAAAATTAACTTTTGCCTTTACTTCTAATTCATTACATCAAAACAGTGGTTGATATGTGGTTTCAACAAGACGGTGCCACATGCCATACAGCTCGTGAAACAATGGACATATTGAAGAATGAATTTGGTGAGCAGTTTATCTCCCGAAATGGCCCATGATTAAAGCTTTAGAGTATAACATAATACGTGTTATTCATGGAGTAACTTTTAATATATGATGCAAATTTGAGTGTTTTATTAGATTTTTAAAAAAAAACTACGCTCTAAAAACCACCCTTTATAAGCTTCTTGTTCTTGTTACAAAATCTAAAAGCAATTCAAAATACATACTACAAAAAAATTTTTAGCTTAAAAAGTAATTAGCTATATGACAGTATTCTAAATATTACATATATTTTTATTATGATGTCATCTCTGGTGATGTTTCGAACTTATTTAAAAGACAAATTACTTAGAGAGCCCTAAAATGAAAAGTTGCAAAGGCTCTTAAACGTCACGACTTTTATAAATCCACAAGCTTGACATAAATATACGTCAAGTAAAACTTGACTTTGTACAAAGTAGTTCTTAAGAGACTGCAAGTAATAATTTACTAAAATATGCTGCCAAAAATGAATCATTGGCTGAAATATAAGCCTGTTGTGTTGCCGAGGACGGAATGCCCGTTAAGGCACTTAAAAATTTTTAGTAGTTCTAGCACTACAAAATACCGCCGAAATTAACGATATGGGAAAATTCATTAGTTTTATTTATGAAAACACCAAGAACTGCAAACAAAATTGAAGAAATCTAACAATGTCATGGAAGGTTTTAAATTGTGATCGAAGAATTGACAGATAGCTCATAATAAAAGCATGTTCATATTAATATTCGTTTCTATGATGCTGAAACAAAATAATTTGAAGTATATAATCGTGGCTAAGAGGTTTTGTTTGCAACTTTTCAAAAATATGGTTGAAGTCTACTGATTCATATAGTTAGACATGCTTAACCACCATCAAATTAAAACTCATTTAAAATAAATTTGGGAGAATATCTCAAATAATAAATTTATTAAATTCCTATGATTTTTTAAAACCAAACTTTTTCAAAAATTGTAAAGCTGTCCTCACACCTATTAAATATTTGACGTCCTACACGTAACTACTAGTGTTCTTAAAGAATTGTTTGCTTTTGCAAAACGCTTGGCTAGAGAAAACATTATTTAACAGTTCCTAAATTACATTATACAATTATCACCTCAGAAATAAATTTTAGTAAATAAATAGTAAATTGTTTTGTTTTTATTGAAATTAGCTTTTTATTACAAAAATTAATTTGGTTTTTGTATTTTTATGTATTCGAATTAAAAAATGCTCAACCGAAAACTATTCGGAATATTCGACACCCGGTTTTTGAAAAAAGTCGAATAATCAATCCCCCTAATCTTTATACACGATTTATGAGGTACGATATAACACGGACCAATAATCTTAACCGTTTTTTTAATTACGCGTTCTTTTCTTACGAGAATTTAATGTAACACACACATCAAACATGGGTAACTAATGGGTACCAACATTATGGAAGATTGGCTCCAACTTTTGCATAAGAAATATTTAAGACTCATTGTCATCGGAAATTTCTGAAATATTTGAACTATTTGAAGTGGTTTAAGTTTTAATATATATTTACAAAATAAAACATAAAGTCATAATTTTTACAATATGAGTTGGGCAATGACAAACATACATATACGGCTGCCAAGCCAACAAAACCGAAATAAAGATAAGCAAAATCGCCCAGACTAAAATCGCCCAATGCAAACGAAAAAAGGCCCAAAAAATAAAACTGGAAATTTTATTAAAAAATAGTGAAAACATACATTCTGTTTGGGTTGGGGTCACATGCCCGAAACTTAAAATCCCGAATCCAAATAGCTAACAAAAGCTTTTGTGCATAGTAGGGTTTTTAATTAATATATGTTTTGTATTAATCGATTAATCGCGCGAAAGTTTATTCGAGGTAAAAATTTGATCGAATGATAATCGAATTATTTAATAATATTCGGTCAATCGAATAATTTTAATTCTGTCGAGTTAAGAAGTTTTAAAATAAGACCAAACTTATATATTCTAACATAAAAATTAGATTAAAAGTACCAACAATTTAACCAAAGCTACTTCATGTAAAATAAGAGGAAAGCTTTTCAAATAAAAAGTAGCATCCAAATTTAAGCAAATTTGAAATAACCTTTCAAAAAGAGTTTACAGTTTAACCCCTGTATTCATAAACGATTATTAAATTTAACAAACGTTTATTAAGGATGATTTTCATAGTAAATTTGTTCTTTAAACCTTTATTAAATTAAAAAATTTTTTTTGAATACAGTAATTAATGTTTATGTTTCTAACAATTTCTTTGTTTTGTTTTGATGAAACGTGATTAAGAAAATATTATTTCACTTATTGCTGACGTTGAAAGTAAAGCGTTATAAAGCATATCCAAGTTCTTTGTTTTTTCTTGTTTTTTTTTATAAATTAGTAGTCTTCTATTATACCACTTGAATCTTTTTATACCCTTCACCACAGGTGGAAAAGGGTATATATAAGTTTGTCATTCCGTTTGTAATTTCTACAATATTGATCTTAGGCCCTGTAAAGTATATATATTTTGGGTCCTTATGAGGAGAGAAGTTGATTTACCGATATCCGTCCATCTGTCCGTCCGTCTGTCCGTCTTACGTTTGATATGTGTTTTCCGGAGACTCCAGACATGATAGCGGCTAGGTTTTTTTACATTTATGTCACATATAGTCCACCATTTCTTGCTATTGAAATTCAGCCAGATTGGTCCAACAATGGCTGAGATATGACCAAAAAAACACGACTGCCTCTAATTTTTCCAAAAAATCCCTTGTGGTTGTTGTATTTTTATTACTTTTTTCTGTATATCTGGAGAACGGCAAGAGCCAAAGTTTTCAAATTTGGTACAAACATTTAAGTTATAAATACACACCATTCCACAAAATGTGGGCGGGATTGGAGAAGTGGGCGTGGTACCTTCCATACAAAAAGTATTTAAAATTGTATAAAAACCTGAATTTTTTGACTGTTATATGACCTATGGTTACGCCTTATATATCAAAAGATCGGAAATTTAATTAATAAAAAATATTTTCTGAAAAACTCGGGAAAATCGGTTCAGATACGAAAAAGTTATGAACAAAATATTAATTTTTTTTTGGAAAATACCCATTTTCGGGAACCATAGATCTTCCCGAGTCCAAGTCTCACAACCAAAATAAATGGCAAATTTCTTTAACACGTCGGTATATAAATCTTTCAAATCGGTTCAGAAATAGCTGAGTTATGACCAATATACTTAAATCCCAAAAATTACTCTTTTTTGTAATTAAGTTTGTTTTTTATGGGTCCTTATGAAAAGCGAAGTTCAAATCCGGTTGTCGTCTCATCTCTCCCCCCCCCCCCCCCTTCGCATTTGTTTACATATACTAGCATAATGCCCAATATGATTTTCGTTTATTATTTCATCTATTTCACGAAATAATTTTAACAAATAGAAACTAGGAATTTTTGTGTTTTTTTTGCTACTTAAAAACTCGCCAAAAGAGATAAAAAATGACAACAGTGCCTTTACAAAAAGAAAACAAACAAAAAACTGTGTTGAGTTGTAAACAGTAAACGGTCTATATTTCATTTTAATGATATTTAAACAGCGTTCCTTCATGGTAGGGGGTGTGTTAAGTTAGAAACTGTGAGTTCCCTGGTTCGAATCTTGGTTTTTTAAAAAGAATATTTTTTTAATATTGTTATGTTCCAAAACAATTTTAAAAAAATATTTACCAGTTTTCGCTTTTTAAATTTCATTTATAATGAAGTTTTAAGTATTGTAAATATGTATGTATATGTAAAAATTATTTAGTTGCTCTGATTCTGCTCGCACGATGGTGAAGGGTATATAAGATTCGGCACAGCCGAATATAGCACTCTTACTTGTTTTATTATTTTTTTTTTAACAATTTTAATATGTACATTTAAAAGTCTTGTTAAGGCCTGGTAGAAGGTTGTTTTCGTTCGTCTAAAAAATCATCTTCTTCATCTGAATCATTGTGTTAAAAGTCTAATATTCTTAAAAATAAATTATCCCAAACTCTTTGGTTTCAGTCTTTGTACTATACTATCAGCAGCATTTAAAAACTGCAGTCAAAGTAGAAAAACTGCCATTTGTTCCATTTTTTTTATTTGTCATTGGCCAAAAAACAAACAGTTGATTTTACTTCTGATTCTTTGAATGTAAACAGTCTCAGTCAAACCAACTCAAAAAGCGAAAAGTTGTACACAAGTTTTCGTTTTTTGTTCGACAGTTTTTAGTTTCGACTGCAGTTTTTTAAACCCTGACTATCAGCCATGTCGCAGAGTACAAATCCGTTCGGAATCGAAGAAAACATGTTTGTTTATTGATAGAAAGTGTATTTTGATAGTTGTTTTTGGCCTTTCAGATACAGAAAACTCCCATTCCATTCATGAAAACAAAAATGGTTTCATTATCGTCATTTTCTGAAGCACCAAAGTACAGAACGAATTCCGTTCCCGAACGGAACTGTATTCTGTGACATGGCTGTATATTTAAAAAAATGTTACTCGAAGGAAATGTTCCTGAGTTGAAAAACAATAAAAGGGTATTTAAAACGTACGAGCTCTGTTTTTCATTCAAGAAAACACTAATACTGTGAACAACCCAATTTTCGATTTATCGATATAAATTATTCGAATTATTCGTTAAATGAAAATAAGCAACATTATATTATTAAAACAGTTAATCGCCCAAAATCGATTAATCGAACAACGGTTAATCGTTCGAATACCCTAGTGCATAGCCGGCTTTCGGCCGGACGTACGGCTTTTCTTCTATATGGTCAATAGAACCACAGTTTGGGCCAGGCTGTAAATCACACATGAGCATAGAAAATTAACATGTCAACACATGCTACATTGCAGCATATGTTTTTTTAGTGCGTCATTATCACTTATTTTAGTGCGTCATTATCACTTATAGGTATGCAATTAAACTGTAAACAAAATGAAAAAATTATTGATTATGACACACTTTCAAGAAATTTATTTTGAAGCTTTATTAAAAAAAATATTTAAGCTAACTCTACTGTAGAAGAATAACGCTGTACAACATTTCTTGTACAACTTTCAAGAAATTTATTTTGAAGCTTTATTAAAAAAAATATTTAAGCTAACTCTACTGTAGAAGAATAACGCTGTACAACATTTCTTGTACAACTTTCAAGAAATTTATTTTGAAGCTTTATTAAAAAAAATATTTAAGCTAACTCTACTTTAGAAGAATAACGCTGTTCAACATTTGGAAGTCATCGAGTGCAAACACCTCGCGTAAACACAACAGCTTAGCTAAGTTGCAATGACATGACAAGACAGTATAGTTGAGTCGGCATGACATGTCATTACACCTTGTTTGAGTTGACATGACATAGCAATCCACTAAATTTTTGAGAATGTAATTTTTACAGAAAATGTTGAATTGTGCAGGTCTGTAATGTATGTATGCACTAAAAAATATAAATAGATCAAAAAAAGGATTTTTTATAAATTAGTTTCTTCATATAAATCTTTACAAAACGTAAATCAATTTTTAAGAAACACGAATTTTCGAACACAAAAATAATAATGTTTTTATCTAACTCAACAAAAGATGAGAACATTTAATTCGATTCGGTTTTTTTTTTAAACCACAAACATTGTGGATAATTCGGCTCATTAATGTTCGTCGCTTTTGGGTGGTAAAAAACCAAACATTTTTTACAAAAACAAAATACACATACGAAAAAAAAACAAAAAGCCAGCAAAACAATTTTAAACAAGCAAATATAAACAATACACAAACAAGCTGTTCGTGCTGCGGTCGTTGCTAAAATTTTTTGTTTGTTTATTTCTTTTTCAATGTAAAAACAGTATCACTACAATTGTTCGGTTTTTTTTTACGAAGCACAGAACATTATATAATGTTCAGATCTTTCTTGAAAGTAGTTACGAACGGTATTAAGGGTTGTGTTCGTCTACACAATCACTAAAAAAATTGGCATCGTTCGTGGGTCTGTGAGCCGAAATAATGTACTTTTTACTTTCGAACACTGGTTTAAACTACCAATACAGACCATATGAATTTGACAAAATTTTTCGTAGTGTTGCCACATGTTGTTTTTAAACTATAGGGTTTTGCAATAGGTACTTGACAACTTTGAATTTAATTTGTGACTGTTACTTTCCTTTTTTTCAGTAAACTCAACATTTTCATCATCACGAACGAACAACCTTTGCTCTTTGGGTGCTGGAAAAGATGCGCACAGATGATGAATTTCATCGCAACATCATCTTCAGTAACGTAGCTCATTTTTGGCTTAATGGGTTCGTCTATGCATAATATGCGTTATTGGTTTGGTGAAAATCCACATGTGCTTCATGATTTCATGAAATTTTGTGCGGTTTGCATGCCGGCGGCGTCATTGGACCATATTTTTTCGACGGCAATAACGATCGTCACGTTTCTGTGAATGGCGATCGTTATCGCGCCATGATTACCGGTTATTTTTGGCCCGAATTGGAAAACATGGACTTGGACGACATGTGGTATCAACAAGACGGTCCCACAAGCCACTCAGCACACGTTAAAAACAAATTGTCAAGTCCTTATTGGAAACCCCGTTACATAATATATGGGATACTGAATTACAGCTGTTTAGTTTAAACTACATATAAAGTTAAGTTAAGTTTAACTACCCCAGCGTTTAAACATTCACTGATTTATCAGCCATTAGAATTCATAAACAACGTTTTAAGAATTGTGAAAAAACGCAGAAAAGGATTTTTTATATGACTTTTAATATTAAAGATTTTTTTAAAATGTTGTACTGGTTAAAGGTAGAAAAACACATAAAAGCGAAAAATAATCTAGTTAAAAATATTTCGTTACCTTAAACGCAAAAGCCCTTTCTGACTTAATAAATTTTACAGAATGCAGAATGACATATTGTCAAGTTAGCTTAAACCGTTTTTAATTTATTTTGCTTCCACTTTCATGTTTAACCTACCAGTTCTTTTGACAATTGACAATGTTGCATATAATGCAAACTGTTAGTTAGGTCTTTTAGCGTTTATCATATCGCTCCTTTATTGCAACTAGGGATGCAAACGATACATCGATGTTTAGAAAACATCGATGTATCGTTCATAAACATCGATGTTAACATCGATGTTTTGATTTACGATACATCGGCGATACATCGTCGTCAAAACTAAAAAACATCGACATCGTCCATTCAATATTTTCTTTAATTTAATATTTTTTATAATATTTTTACCAATTTTAATTTTTATTTTTCAATTAAACCTTTTATTTAAAAATATAAAGAAGTGTTTTTCAAAGCATACGTTAGACTCAAGAATTTTATATGTCAGTTTTTAATAAGATTTCTGTAATCAAGGCGAATTCATCCCAGGTAATCTCGGTACTACAACAAGTACAACTCGTACAAAAACCACAAGCAATTTGTTTTTGTAAAATCATTGTACAATGTCAAAAACAGAAATAAAACAAAACAGAAACAAAGATAATAAAAGAGAATAAACAAAATTTTGACATCCAACAGTGATTTTAGCTAATATCAGCAGGGCTTTTAAGACCACCTGTAATAAATTCGCCTTGTCTGTAATATAAGAATTTTATGACAAATATTAAAAATATTTTTTAAATTAGATTTTATTTTAGCTAATATGGCCTAAAGTTCTATATATAATTAAAAATTCATTTAATCCATATTTTCCCAATGTTAAAGCTTCGTTCACAATCAAAAAAACATTTTCACTTGGTGTTCATAATAGAGCAACAATTTCTTATGCTAACACACAAATTTAGCATTAAGAAACCGCTTGCAAATTTTAGCTACAACAATATTATGCATTTATTATTATTTTTTACAAAATTATGTTAAAATTTTCATTCAAAACTAAATAAAATTATTTTAAACGTAAGAAACAAATTCATACAAATTGTTGCTGAAGTTCTAGTTAACTCAAATATAAAAAAAAACCTTAGTTACATTTTTGATTATAAAATGAAAGGAAAATATATAAAAGACTCTGGGAAGAAATAAGATAGAAGACAACACAAAATTGTTGCTCTGATTGTGAACGAAGCTTAAGCATTGATGCTAGTTACTTTGTTGCAATATCAAAAAACAACTAACCTGTGATATAATTTTTAAATTTGTGTTTAATGTTTTTTATGTTTGTGTACAACAAATTATTGCTCAATGTAATAAAAAATTAATTTCTCTTATTACGAATCCCTTGATAAAGTGAACATAACATTTACGAAACGTTTGGAAAATATGGATTAAATGCATTTTTAATTACATAAAGATCTTAAGGCCGTATAAGCTAAAATAAAATCTAATCTAATGAACAATCACATTAGCTAAACAACAAATATAAAGAGAAAAATTTTATTAAAATATATTTTATTAAATTCCAAATTCTTGCGTTTTACGTTTCCGTTTTCCAGCACGCCCCGGAAAGCCATAAAAAGTGCGTACATATGTATGTACATGCATGCCCAACAAACCAAAACGATATAAAAAGAACTTGCAGCAAGCTTACTAGCATCAGCCTTAAGCTTAGAAAAGTGTTGTGATTACTATTATAAAAGGCTTATTAATAATTGCTTAGTAATGAAAACTGATCCCTTGAGATAATATTACTTGTTAATAATATAATGTAAGCTTAGAAGTCTAATCATAGAATAAGCGTACAGAAAAATCCTTTTTTAATCTATAATAATATTAAATTCTTTACGATCGCTCTGTTTTAATTTATATGGCTTATTTACAAAAAGTTTTTATTTATATAGTATTTAATTTATTTTTTAAATTGTGCACTTTTTAAAACTCTTTAAAACACTTCACTCTTTGAACAAAGCACAAATACTAAAACTAATAATAAAAAATTTAAATAACGGGACATCATTCTCAAAAACACTTACAAAACTATTGCGAGAATAAGTCATTTGCAATCATATTGGTTGTCATGTTGTAGGAAATCTCTTATGATAAGCTTATTCTACAACTCATTTACATTTTGCTCTACTTTGGTCTGTTGGGTGCATATTGTGCATTGCATAACTATATGTATGTATTAAGTTGGCTCAAGCAACTGTGCGAATACATAAAAATCATATTTGTCAAACCATATTGCACTTCTGGAAACATTTTGTTTAATTTTATGAATCTGTCATTTGCTTAAGCAAAATGCGAAACTGATTGCACTTTGTTTTTGTGTTTTTGAATGCATTTGACAGGCTTTTTGTAAATTTTTGACAAAAGCTTATGCAAGCATATGCATATGACAGTTGGGCTTTAAGATTTTCAGTAGCAAAGAAGAATGAAAGCAGTCCGTAAGTATAATTCCAAAGTAATTTTAAACATCGATGTTAAACATCGATGTATCGTGTTTTTTACCGATGTTTTTTAACATCGATGCTTATCGTGGAATCATCGATGTCTTCAAACATCGATGTTTTTCAGAGCGATGTTGCATCCCTAATTGCAACATAGTCATGTCTCAAAAAAATTAAACTTGGCAAAATGCGATTAAAGTTTTCAAAACGAACCTTTATAAGCAGATTTAAAACAAGTAAGAGTGCTATATTCGGCTATGCCGAATCTTATATACCCTTCACCATGATGAGATAAGAACAAAAAGTTATACATGTACATAAATAACGTTCTTTAGATAGGTATAAATAAATATTAATTGAGCCACGCCAACTTCTTCGCCATGCTGAAGAATATAAAAAAAACAAAAAATTATATATGTACCTAAGCCCGTTTCCTCTTTTGTTTGAAATTCGTTTTATAATCTTAAAATCGTTTTTAAGAACATAAAAAAATTAAATAAAAAAATGAAAAAAAATTCATTTTGGGATTCGAACTGGCAATATCATCAGTCTCAGGAGAGAACTTAACAACTCGGCTACAAATGCTTTTACTGAAGAAGCGTTAAATTAAAATATATTGAGTCTATGAGTTTGTTTCTTTATTTGAGCGGCATATCATATACATGCATTAATGTGTATGTGGATGCGTAAAATTAAACACATTACAAATAAAATCCACTACTTGTAGTGAAGAGTATAAAAAACCACAAAAACCACATTACCAAAACTGTATTACCATAGCCACTGTATGACCGTAGAAACCAAAATTGAATTGGTTTGTATGTCGTTTTGGTAATACAGTGTTGGTATGGTAGTGTCACGTCTAATTGGACCTTTAAAGGAAAAAAATTGAGGCAGTCGTGGCTTTTTACTCATATCTCAGCCATTTGTGGACCGATCTTGCTGAATTTCAATAGCAAACAATTACGGACCATATATGACATAAATGTATAATAATCTGGCCCCCATCATATATGGGGTCTTCGGAAAATCCATTTCAACGGACAGACGGACATCGTTAAATCAACTTCACTCCTCATAAGGACCCAGAATATATATACTTTTTTGGGTCTTACATCAATATTATAGAAATTACAAACGGAATGACAAACTAATATATAACCTATTCACCACCTGTGGTGAAGGGTATAAAAATATATTTTGCTATAACTTCGGTTCAGTTTGAGATATAATGCTGATTTTTGTTTTACATATAAACACTTATGCTTAAGTAACTTAAAATTTTTGATTCTTTGAGATATGACTATGTTGCAATAAAGGAGCGATATTGTAAATAAAATCGCTAATTGTTGTCGAAAAATTCTTAAATTTTTTGCGGAAATTTGTGTGGATGCAGTTAATCAAAATCTATGGAAAATTGGATTTTTAATTTTTGGTTAGTTGCGGACTTTTGGGTTTTAGGTAACGATTTAAGTATTAAAGTTCAAATATATCATTAACTACAGATGATCCTAAGGTAACGTAGTCATGAACTGGTACTTTAAAATTATGCTGCCCAACATGTGCGTGCATACAAATATAATGACAATGGTTTTTTGATTGCATAGAAATTTCTCATATCGTTTCTTTTTTTTTTTAAGAATACACAGCACCAGAACAACTTCGAATGTTTTTTTTTTTTTTTGCCAAACATACAAATGTTTGGCAACATAAATACACACTTCCACACCCACATCTTATAAGCGAAATGTAAAGGAACATATCCGTACATATCCTTACATACAGATCGACAGGACTTGATGATTGTAAATGCCATGTAGTAGTGGTATTTCAATGTTCCATTATATTGTGTTCTGTTATTTGACACTTGCTTTAACTTTAATATATTTATACATATGTATACACACTACTGAACTAATACATTCAGGCAAACACACACATGCACACCTTTAAGTTCATGTTTCATTACATTGCACTAGTTTTGGTTTGAATGTAGTTTAATTCTTTACACCCTTCACCGAAGGTAAAAGGGCATATATAAGTTTATCACTCCGTTTGTAATTTCTACAAAATTTATATTAGATCCTATAAAGTATAAATAGTCTGGGTCCTTATGAGAAACAAAGTTGATTTAACGGTGTCCATCTGCCGCTGTCCGTCTGTCTGTTGAAATTGGTTTTTCTCCGTCAGATCTGTTCCGGGTTTTTTCTATTGAAATGCAGCCTGATCGGTCCACAAATCGCTGAGATATGAGCAAAAAATCATATATATATATATTATATATATTCCTCTAACTCCCACTGGAGCATAGGTCGCCAATAACAGCTGTTCTCCATCTGACCCGGTTTTGAGCGATAAACCTAAGTTCATTCCAAGATATACCCAGTTGGTTCATTTCGGATTCCGTTTAACGTCTCCATGTTGTGCGTGGCCTGCCGCTTTCTCTACCATCTTGTTGAAATGGGTTCCATCTAAAAGCTCGTTTAGATACATTGGTGTCATTTCGACGGAGGGTGTGTCCTATTTAATGTCACTTTCGTTTAGATATCTCGGTTGCTACTTTTATTTGGTTTGTCTTTGCTAGCAACTCGGCATTTGACATTGTTCTAGGCTAAAAGATGCGTAATATTCTTGAAGGCAGCGGTTAATAAAAGTTTGGATTCGTCTGGTAATGTCGCTTGTGATCTTCTTGGATCATATTGGAGAACCGATTTAACATTTGCTTCGAAGATTCTCAGCTTTGTGGTTTGGCTGATTTTATCAATTTGCCAGATTGGGGCTAGTAAGCCAAAAGGGACCTAGTCTGGTTTATTCTAGCAACTACATCGAGTTCGGTTGCTCCATTTGCAGTAATCTCGCATCCAAGATAGCAGAATTGGTCACTTGTCTCAAATGTCTGGTTGTTGATGGTCATTGGAAACGTTGTTGCACCGATACTTAGTGTTTTTGTTTTGGCTGCATTTATTTTTAGCCCTGTGTTTTGTAGCTGTTCTTGAAGCTTTATAGTTTATTGCTTGAGATCAATAAGTCTGTGTGAGCGTAAGCAAATATCGTCTGCGTAAGCCAGGTAGTTAAGGTAACGATTGTTGATTTGCCATTGTATTCCTTGTCTTTTATTTTCAATATCATTGAGAACCACATTCCATAACCACAAGAAATAAAAGAGGTGACAATATGCAACCTTGGCGCACTCCACTTTTCACCATAAACGTGTCAGAAAGATTTCCCTTATGAAGGACAAAGCACTTGGCATGATTATAGCTCTCTTTACTCAAAGTAACTAATTTTTCAGGTATATTTTTTTTTTTTTTTAATTTCCTAAGCTAATCCCGCGCAGCTCTATGCTTGTCTGCAGGAAAGAAACCAGAGTCTCTGGCGGGAATCGAACCCGCAACCTCGGCGCTGATAGACTAGCTCGCTACCAGCTAGCCTACCGAGGCAGGGCTAACCAAATACTTTCTCGATTAATTGAATCGAACACTTTATCGAAATCTATAAATAGCAGATATAGTTTGGAATTGAACTCAACGCACTGCTCAATGATAATACGCAATTAATTAATATGGTCAGCGCAAGAGGAACCACTGCGGAAGTCGGCTTGACATGAGCTAATAGTTTGCTCTAAGTGTTCTTCAATGCGGTTTAATATTATTTTTGCAACTATTTTGGCATCGGTTGGTAATACACATATACCCCTCCAGTTAGAACAATCTTTAAGATCTCCCTTCTTCGCGATTTGAACAACTTTGCCATCCTTTCATTCTTCCGAAAAGGATTCGGATTTCCATGTTTTCACAATACACGTTCAATCTTTTTTGTTGTGAAACCAGCACATTATTGTGTATAGCCACCAAACAGCTAAACCGATCTTTATGAAACTTTTACCGATTTTTATGAAACTTTGAGTGCGCCTGGCACCTCCCATACAAAGACAATAGAGATATCGATTATGTGGAGAAGGGCAGGAGCTAAAATTTCCGAATTTACTTATCAATCTGATAAAATCTGGGTAGGATTGGAAAAGTTGGCGTGGCACAAAAAGATTTCTATATATCTGGAAAGCTGTAGGAGAAAAATTTTTCAAATTTGGTACACATAGCTGGCTTGTCAAAACACAGCCTCGCTATGGGCGGAATTAAAGAAGTGGACGTGGCACCTCCCACATAAACACATAACAGATTTCTGTATATATGTAATGAACGGCAAAAGGAAATGCTTCCGAAATAAGTACAAGTATCATGGTCATCAAAACACAACATTCGACCAAATGTGGGCGGGATTGTGGAGTATTCGCGGGGCGGCAAAGCACACCGGGTAGAACTAGTACATATCCCACTTGATTTACAAGAGGATATTAACTAGAAATTTTTATTTCTTCACTTTTTGATAAAAATCGACACCTAATGTTCATATCTACCCGCAGTAAAAATATTGTGCTATCTTGTCAACATTTTGGTAATAAAAAGGTTATTTGAAAAATTCATTTCATATCCCAGCAAAAACTTTACTTACAATCCTACTTTTAATGACTTCAAGAATTCATTACTTTGTAGCTTTATTCGCCACTTTTTGGATTATTAGTTATATATTAAATAATAACTTTATTATTATATCTTAAATATACAGAAAAATTTGTATTTTCATTATGACAATAAAAATATCATTATAGTCATAAAACATAGTTTTTTAATGCAAAAACTACACTGCCCCGGTAGACTAGCTGGTAGAGAGCTAGTCTATCAGCACCGAGGTTGCGGGATCAAATCCCGCCAGAGACAGAAAAAAAAAATAAAATAAAGTAAAATAGAATAAGAAAAAATAAAAATTAAAATAATTAAAAAAAAAATAAAAAAATTTTTACTTTATTGACTTTGTGTAACTATATATTTTTATAAAAATTTTAAGTATAAAAAAAACATATTATTTTTTAGATTATAATAGGCTAAATTATAAAGGATTACTTTTGGGACATCTCGAACAAAAATAAGTACTTCTTCTAGTAGAAAAATAAGTAGTCTGTTCGTCAAGTTCTCAATATTTTTCTGCTTATTTTGTAAGCAAAGTTTTTGCTGGGATGCCTTTTATATTAAATTAAAATTTATTTTGCTTCTACTATTCTTGTAGTTCAAGTGCGATATGTATAAATATTTTTTTTTTTGTATTGAATCTTTCTTGTCGAAAATTAATATTATAATTAAAAGCTTCATCCTAATTTTTATTTTTTAGTTATTACCAATGTAACCGGTAGTTAACTGCATTCCAGTTTCAAAAAAAGCCTGCTAGGCTGAAAATGTCGGTTCTTCGTAGCCTCCGGTGAACGTGCGAGATCAGATCCCGTGCGAGATAGTTGGGATGTACGATTAGTTGATCTATGTATTTGACTGAATTTCCTCCTGAATGGAAGGGATGTGAAGATCTCGCGGACAATTTGTCGTAATGACTGTCTTCTTTGTAGCTTCTGGATGTTTCATGCGCATGCAGTACCCCATAATTCCATATGTTCATATTGGTTTAATGATAGACTTGTACAAGAGAACTTTTTGTCTAAGAATAAAATTGAGTTTCGACCGAAGAGCCAATGTAGTTGAGCTGCTTAAAGTTTCATAGCCGTCATTTTCGCTTCAATATGACGAGACCAGGTCAACCGTTTATCTATATGAATTCATAAGTACTTTACATTATTTTCTACCGAAACAGTGATGTTATTTATTTTTACAGCGTTTGTCTTCTAAGCATGGAAGTTAACCTTAATTTTCCATTTTTCTAACCAGGCCTCTAGTTCACTGATGTGGAACTCCAGACGCTGCGATGCAACTTTTGGGCCCTGATTAACACTAATAAATGCTGTGTCGTCTGCAAACGTAGAAGTATGTGTGCTCGGCCTTGTTGGCATATCAGCTGTATACATTATATACAGTAACGGCCCTAATATGCCGCCTTGAGGGACCCCAGCAGATATTTTCTTGGGGGGGAGTGTTTGTTTTTTGATCTTACCATGAATGTTCTGCCAGTTAAATATGTAACTCTCAAGGAGTTGGTGAGTGTTTTGAAGAAGCATTCGTGTTATTTTGATGAGTAGCCCATCATGCCAAACTTTGTCGAATGCTTGGGAAATGTCTATAAGCAATGATGAGCAATATTCACATTCACTTTTTCGATTGTACCATGCCTTTTTCAGGATCCGAACTGATGATCCGGAATGAATGCGTGTTCATTTAGATAAGGGGTTATACTTAAAAGGAATATTTTTTCGAATACCTTTGATAATATATATAGTAAGCTGATTGGGTCTGTACGACGTAATTTGACTAGCGTCTTTTCCTGATTTACGAATCATAGCAATTGAAGAGGTCTCAAAAGAGGATGGGAAATAGCTAACTCGTAGCAAGATTCTTGAAGCAGACGTAGGTAAGTTTCCTATCACTGAGCCTGTGATGCGGTCAGGTCTGGGAGATTTCCTAATGTTGACATTTTCTATCGCTGATTTTACTTGAGTTAATTTGAATTTTATTGGATCGTTTACTGTATCGAGAATAATTGGACGACAGTAACAAGTAGGTGCATCATGTGGCGTGAAAACTTTCCTCAAGTGGCTTGCAAAGGCGTTTATTTTTTTAATTTGTGTTTTTGGCCCGGGTGCGGTTTTCCAGTCTTATGGCGATTTTCTCAATGTATCGACAAACTGCCTGCTACTTAATGTCGACATAAATTTCTTAAAAAATAAACTGTCCGTTAAAGATTTCGGTTTTCTCAATATGCCGACAAAAACATTGTTTTCAGATGGAAGCACCTGTCAACATACATGTAAAAGTTGGGAGTCAGCTGATTGAATTTATCAGTACGGCACATCTAGTTGATTTAGTGACTTTTTTCCTTGTCGACGACTAATTATTTCAACATAGGCATGTCATAGGCTGTAGTCAATTGGCTATCTCTGCATGACTTTTTAATTCACTACTAATTACTTATCTTTCAACCAATTTCTAGTTAATCAATAGTATAGTCGGTTTATAATAAATTATTTAAATTTTAAATAATTTTTGTCAAAAAAATGTATGTATGTTTATATGAACATACATGTGTATATCTATATGTAGTATATCGTTACTTTAATATACAAAAGCCCTAACTAACTAACGTTTTCCTTACTTTACAGAAGAAGGAAAAAACTTAATAAAAATTATAGTCCTGTAGTCGCGATTTTTTTTAAACGCAGTTTTTTATTAATTTCTCTAAACAATTTAATAAAAAAAACTGCGTTTAAATAGAATCGCAACGACAATACTACAATTTTTTTTCAGTTTTTTCCTTCTCCTGTAAAGTAAGGAAAATGTTAGTTAGGGCTTTTCTATATTAAAGTAACGATATATAAATTTATAAAGAATTAATTATTTAAGAAAATTTTGCATCAAATTGCTTTTAATGATGATTATGTATATAGTGCTGAAATAAATACGCTACATAATTGCTAGTATATAAACAGATTTGTATTGCTTTAATTTTTAATTATTTTAATATGTCTGTATATATGTATGCATGGTGAAATAAACAGGTGGCAGCACTACGCCAGATGACGATTTTTTGCTCTTGCATTGTTTGTCTAGGTTTATGTCAAAGTTTTGTTTATGTTTACAAAAAGTTTACGTTTTGTGCTGTGATTTTTGTTTTTTATTAAAGTTTTTGATAATTTTGATAAGATATTAACCATAATTAAATAAAAATTGGCTAAAAATTTATTTATTTCATCACGTTCAGCGGCACGCTTTGATTTTTGTTTAATGTATTTTTTGACGTAAACGGTTATGTAATTTCCATTTTTGTTGTAATGTTGTATTTGTTGCCATAACGATGCCACCTGCTTATTCCACCATGTATGTATGTATTTTTTTTATTGGACTTCATGGCATGCTTGTTTTACTTATTTGGGTTTTATTTGTGTTTTTCTGTGCCTCTATGCAATATATTTGGTTGATATCTGCATGAGATTTAAACCAATTTATAGTCATTTAAAAAATAGTGAATTCATAGTTAGTGTTTTTTGCTACTGACTATTTTATTTACTACAGGGAATTAATAGTTTCACTTTAATATTTATAATTGTTTTATTATAAAAATATTTTTCATACTTTTGAATCAAATTTTTCTCAGAAATTTTTTCTTTTATTATGAATTCGCCGTGGAGACAGCTGATGAACGGCTTACGAGTTACACTTACCTTCTTAAACTCGCCTTGAGAGCTCACATACATTTTAAACTTCAACTTTTTGTTTCTGTTTGGATAGCAGATACAGGTTACAGCTGCGTTTTCAAAGTTGCCTTTTAGAATAAGGATTAAAGGTGAATGATGAGACAATAGATCATATGAGGAACTAATTAGTAATTGACCGCGCTTAATGTTTTAAATAACGACAAAGTCATTAAATTCTGGTAGCTTGTTGAAGTATAAATATGTACATATGTTTTGTTATTTATAAGACTTTCTGTTCTTATCATACTATGGTGAAGGGTATATAAGATTCGGAATAGCCGAATATAGCACTCATACTTGTTTATTTTGATTTTATTTTTTTGCACACTGAAGAAAAAAATTCTAAAAGAAATGTTTGAAAAAAGGTGATAACAAAATATTCAAATTGAAGATTTTATCAGTAACCACGTGATTTTTTTAAGTCAGAAGAATTGATATTTTTTCCCTAAATTGGAAAATTTAAATTTTTTTCTCTGTGTATTATGTAAGTTATTTTGTTATTCTTTTCAAAATATTCTATGTATATATACATATATATGTGTATGTGAGTGTGCGTTTGTATATATATCAACCAAGGACGCACGTTTGGAAATATGAACAAATAAATAGGGATGACTTTACGCATCCGTTTCCTTCAAGGGAACATGAGTTTCGTGTAACATGACAGTTATGTTTTTTTTCTGCAACAATTTCTTTGGCATGATCTAGTTTGTTATTTTTGCTGTTGCATCAAAATGTTATTAGTTCCAAGTAACTTCGTATTCTTTAAATGTTTTAAAATTTCTAACGAGAATGTTGAAAGAAATTATCGGTGAAAGATGAATGTGTGAGCTGTATTGTTTATAAATTGTATATTGTAGTTTTTCTTAAAGTTTTTTTATATTTATTTATTGAATCTTCATATATGGATAAGAATATTTACTGACAATTTAACCTAATTTGGGTACGCTTTCGACTAGCGCTGTAGAGGCCAAATTTAAGAATTTCAACAATAAAAATTTGGCGGTTTAATGAAATTCTTTAATTTGGCCCCTGCGACGATTAGGATGCTCCTAGATGGGTCGAATGTATAACTAACTCAACTTTATTATTTATTTCGCATCATTTGTTTCAAACATACGTACCCGCTATCTCCATTTCTTAAGGGGGATCCCATACAAAATTTTCAACACAGCCTCGAAATATATTTAAGAAAAAGCCCAATAACTGGCTAGGAGTCGCCCTTAGGGGGAATAAAATGTATGACCAGCCTCCATTAGTTTTTTGTCCTGAATATTTTTTCAAAACACACTTGCCCTTTATCTCCACCCCTTCGGGGGGCTCTTATACAAATATGGGGTTTTATGAAATTCTAAAGTTTAATTAAACTTTTTCGTCTTCTGTAAATAAAATCAAGAGTTAAAGACAGACTTTATTCATATATGTATGGCTCGTTTTAAACTCTGTTTTTTTTTTTACTTGTACAAAAAATTAGAGCCATAGCTGCATTTTCCAATTTTGTATTAACTTTTAAAAAACAAAAATTTCGAAAATTTGTTAAAAAATTATTTCTTTGCCAAAACAAATGTTTTTTCTAAAACGACTGCGCATATTAGAAAAAGTTTAACCTTGCTTAAAGCTAATTTTATTGCGGAGTTTTGGTTTTCTTAGTTTATTCAATAAAACAAATTGTTTTTGAGTTACGGGTATATTTGTTGTGCAACCTCCATATTTTTCGAAATAACGGTATATCTCGAAAACAAGAAAAAAACGATTAGCACCACTGGGTTCTGCGTACCTGTATTAGGTTAATTAGGTCTATTGTCACACAAAACAGTGACAAATTCTAGCAGAGTGTTATTAATTAAATCTTAATCTAATTATTAAGTACTCCTAAGCACCGTTCCCGTTCTCATCGAATAAGTTATGCATTATTTAAAATATCAACGTTATTTATGTAATTTAATCTATAAATATAAATCTGAAATATGTTGTAATTGCAGTTTATGAATTAAATTTTAATTTGCAAAAAAATAAAAAAAAAACTTTATATGTTTATAGAGTTTATTATACTTCCTTTTTTTTAATTAATGAAAACAGTGTGAGAAAAAGTTGCTGACAGTCATTAAACAAACATAAAAGAATCCGTTAAACAGCATCTTCAATTTCCACTAATTATACACACTGGTTAATTGTATCTTAAATCAATCATTTATTTAATAGACATTCACTCTGCTGTTTTTCCAACGTAAATTATTTTCCTTTTCTGTTTTTCTTTGTATTTCGATACACTTAACGAACGACTGAACGTGTAATTGTATGTATTTCCAGAAAATTAAGTGTATTTAATGCTAAAGACATTATACTTATGTATGTACATATGCATGTAGTGTAAAGTGCATTCAGTTATTTTGCTTTCATTGTGCCCGATTGTGTGTAACTGTCAAATTAAACATAATTAAAAATTTTCTTTATTTTCTTAATTTTTTTTTGATTGCTACTGATTCATGCATAAAATAAGGCTTCAACAACTGTTGGTGCCGCAGTTTTGTTTTAATTTTTTTTATGCAAAATTGCTTCTGGCAATTGTGTAACTACTCACCAGTACGTTCTTCATGCAAAAGTGCCATTTCAATAATGTACGAGTACTCGTTAGATACATTATGTTTAAGATTTAAGTATGCGTAGTGGAAGTGCATCGTAGACATTACAATTGTTGTTGGTTTATTAAAATGTACGTATCAGTGTTACCACCAGCAAAATCTAAAATTACACTTGAGTTGGAGTACAACTCCCGTATTAAATTAATTTTAATTAGCTCATTTTTAGTATTTGATTTACCTAATACTTTTAACCGGTTATTTCAGTTTTGCCCAACTCGGATATTTTAAAATGTCTATTTTTCGAATGTCGAATAAACCGGTTATTTTGGAAAAATAAACCGGTTATTTTAATAATGTGTAACTTATATACATTTTCCTTACTTTTGTTATAAATGTAGCCGTAATTTAAGTTTTTTCCAATTGTAACATTGGACAAACATAAACTTTTTATGAAGAATGTCAAAACAAAATGTAACAAAAGTCAAAAAATTATGAGCACACAGAAAAAAATTTTTGCGCCAGTAAAAGAATTAATCAAAAATAAAATCAGTTTTAATTATATATTTAATCAGGTGAATTAAACTTTTAATCAAGTGTATTAAATGTTTAATTGACAATATTTCAATGCAGTGTAAATACAAATCGCTTATATAAGCGAGTGTTCTTGTAAAAAACACCAAAAACAATTCAAAATACATACTACAAAAAGATGTTTAGCTTTAAAAGTAATTATTCTTAATATTATATACACAGAAAAAATTCTCCAAAATTTTTCATCAATTAAAGCATTAATCAAAAACATAATCATTTTTAATTAAAAATTTAATCAAGTGAATTAAACTTTTAATCAAGTGAATTAAACGCTTAATTAATACTATTAACTGGTTTAATTGATGCTATTAATTTGTTTTCTGGTGAAAATTTAATTAATTTTTTAATTAATATCACAAATTTTTTAATTGAAATCAATTTTTATTGTTTTCTGTGTGGTTATATTTCGAACTTATTTAAAAGACAAATTGCTAAGAGAGCCCTAAGATTATAAGTTGCAAATGCTCTTCAACGTCACGACTTATTAATCACCTTATAAAAATCCACAAGCTCGACATAAATATACGCCAAGTAAAACTTGACTTTGTACGAAGTAGTTCTTAAGAGACTGCAAGTAATAATTAACTAAATGTGCTGCCAAAAATGAATCATTGGGTGAAATATTAGACGGTTGTGTTGCCGGAGACGGCACTAAAAATCGTAAGTAGTTCTAGCATATCTTCGTGCTTAAAACTACAACAAACCGGCGGAATCAACAATAGGGGAAAATTCCTCGGTTTTATTTATTAAAACACCAACAACTGCAAATAAAATTGAAGAAATCTAACAATGTCATGGGAGGTCTTAAATAGTTTTTAAGCATGTTCATATTGCTGTTCGTTTCTATAGTGCTAAAAAAAATAATTTGAAATATTTCATCGAGGCTAAAGCTGTGAACACATTGTGTGTATTTGTCATATGGAATGTCACTTTTCTACACACATGTAATTTCATGTGTATGTCAAAATTTATGTTTTACATATGGTTTGTAATGTACACGTTCACATGTTGATATGTAAAGTACACTTGACATAACCTATCAAAAAAAAAAAACAATCTTAAAACAGCTGAGTGTATAAAAATTTAATTTGTGCTAAAAAATTTTTATTTTAATATGGAACGAAAGGTTGATCAAATAGTCATCATCTGCTCCGGCCCTACTTCTTTTTTCTTTTGCTTTTGCAATTTCTCGGCTATATTGACCGCGCAAGTATGTTATTTTATTCTGGAAATATATTGCATTACATTTATTACAAACAGCAATTGCCCAATGCCTTACCTTAACTTCATTAGGCCCAATAGATGAATTGAAAATTTTTAACTTGTCAGCCATATCATTGAGCGCTGCGTACCTGGCATGCTTATTGTGGTAGAACTTATTCCGCGGGTTATACAAGCATTCCTTCTCTTGCCACATATCTATTAACTGTAGTATCGATTCTTTACACCAGTACAACTGGAAAAACATAAAAATAAATATGGAAATTGTCATAAAAAAAATACATATGTACTTACTTTTGTTAATTCCTTTTCAATTTTTCCCTCCATTTTCAATAATAAAATTGGTTATTTTTTATTTACTATTATAATTATTAAGAATTAAGCACGACAAACAAAATCTTGTAAATTGATTATAATTTATATTAATTAAAATTTCAATTAATTTTTGCCGCCACAAAATTTTGTTAATAAAAAACAGCTGATGTCAGATGGTTTGTCACTTGAAAATAGAACTCGTTCTAAATAAAAAATGTCATGTGTACTGCACACAGAGAAATAACACATGATATTGTTTGAAGGGGTTCAGACGATATGTACAAATTTAACATGTGAAAAAGTGACATTCCACATGACAAATACACATAATGTGAACACAGCTTAAGAGGTTTTGTTTGCAACTTTTCAAACATATGGTTGAAGTCAACTGATTCATATAGTTAGACATGCTTAACCACCAACAAATTAAAACTCATTTAAAATAAATTTGGGAGAATATCTCAAAAAATAAATTTATTAAATTCCTATGATTTTTTAAACCAAAGCCTTTTAAAAATTCTAAAGCTGTGCTCACACATACCTTAAGTCATATCTACATATCGTCAGCTCAGAATTTTTTGGCGCATATCACACAAATCGGTTACAATTTCTGAAAATTTCGTTGCTTAACATAATATTTTTGATAGCAACATTTGAATTTTTGTACACTATTAGTTATAACCACAGATATTGTAAGTTGTAAGCAGGGCTGTGGAGTAGGACACAAAAACTTGGCACTAAAATTTTTTCTAATATTTTTCGATATAAAAAATTTTTAATGGCCAATTTCACCAATTCTATTTAAATATAGTTTTTCATATAGTTTTATTTTTATTTGACATACAAAAACGAATTTCAAACATATATTGATATTTAAATAAATTGGTGAAATTGGCCATAGGCGGGTCTGCTTTTTGAAATTTTGAAGTCAGAAAATATGGAACAGTATACTTTCATAAGAGTAGGTGAGTTTCAAAAATATAAAGATTGTATCGAAGCATGCATGTCCTTTTCTATGTTTTTATTTGACCTAAATAATCTGTAACAAAACTCGCTGGTTCACTGTTTTAACCTTTCTATTTGAGTTTCGCCATGATATCGTTAATGAAAAAAAGCCGAATTAAAGAAATTTAAAAACAAAATTTGTAAACAAGTTGTTTTTTGTTAATCGTATATTGACAAATATGTTTGTGCCATGTTCATATATGTATATGTCTTGAAATCTGCTGTAGCTCCTGTGGTGAAAGCATTAAGTGAACTACATTTTAAGTTCCATCCTTTGAGGTAAATAATTACAGCAAAAAAAAACAAAAATAACTCGGGAAAAACATGACATTGTTCCAGATATAATTCTCATGAATGTGGGGGTTAACCCGAAAAATGATTTTAAAAAACTTTTATCTACTCACTTTGGGAAAAATTGGAGAGATAATAAGGACTTGCAATTTCAAATTTTGGTCTTGAACAATAATAATATTGATTATGGAACGGAAACAACAAATGGCGAGCTTATTAAAGAAAAGATTTCAATTTAGTTGCTCAAAAATTCATATTTTTTTAACTCTGCAGGTTGGAGATAAACTACATCAAGCCACATTTTGAAAACTTTTAAGCAGACCGCAAAAACATGTTGAAAATCACAAATGATTCTATTTCTGGATTTAAAATTTGCCTTTGTCCGAATATTTTATATGACTCTAATATATTTTATTATGTTAAAAAGATATAAGATGTCTCGCGGTCCTATTTTTAAAAAAGTTTAACTAATGTGTCTACATAAATATGGATCTATCTACATATGTTTTAAATTTCATTTAAATTGGTTTGATAGTGGGCAAAAAGATCCTATTCCGGAAAGCAGATTGTATGGTTGCTATATTAAATAATAGACAATTTTGCTCTTGTGCTAATTATAACCTAAATTGCGACCTGTACCTTGCGCACAAGGTTACATGGACATCCAGCCGGATGGACGTGTTAGATCGACTCAGAATCGGTCGATCGATATATTTTTGGACCATGTTTTAAGGTGTTACACACATCAGCACAAATGCATTAAACCCTCTCCACTCTTGTGGTGTGGGTATAATAACATACAGAGTTAAAAGGTTGTTGGGATGATTTTGTACAAGGGATACACAAAATATTACCATAATGTTGAACAACTTTTTTTAAACAGAGTTGTTACAGCACAAAAAGTATAGATTTTTTTTTGCTTATAAAGAAAAAGTTGCCAAATCAAAAAAAAAAAAAAATAATAATAATAATAAAAATTTCTTCAAATATTTATAAAATAAATTTTTTTTTTCGTATGAAAAAATTAAAAATTAACTTATGGCCATTTTCTCATTAGCGATTATATTTTTTCCCAACGAAAAACTGCACATTAAAGAAATTTGGTTTTCTCAATGTCTCATTTGCTTCTATTTTATCGCAAAGCTAACCGGCACTCATCTGCCAATTATTTATTTTCCTTTTACTTGACGTACAGATAAATTCAATCAGCTGACTCCCAACTTTAACATGTATTTTGAGTGGTGTTGCCAACTACAAACAATGTTTTTGTCGGTATATTGAGAAACCCAAAATCGTTAACGGACAGTTTATCGGTATAATAAATTTATGTTGACATTAAGTAATAGACAGTTTGTCGATACATTGAGAAAATGGCCATTAGAATGGCAAAATAAGTAAAAAAAAGCCGATATTGCAAAAAAAAAAAATAAAAAAAATCGATATTGTCAAAATAAGCAAAAACAAGCCCTAACAAATGCAGCTAATTTTTTTTTTTTTTTTTTTTTTGTTTTTTTATGATCGGGATATGTTTTCAATTAAAAACATTCATTATAAACCAAAAAATAAGCATCTGGTTTTATACCCTTCACCACAGGTGGAAAAGGGTATATATAAGTTTTTCATTCCGTTTGTTATTTCTATAATATTGATCTTAGACCCTATAAAGTATATATTCTGGGTCGTTATGAGGAGAGAACTTGATTTAACCATGTACGTCCGTCCATCTGTCCGTCCGTCTGTCTGTCCGTCTAATGTTTGATATGTGTTTTCCGGAGACTCCAGACATGATAGCTGCTAGGTTGTTTTACATTTATGTCACATATAGTCTACCATTTCAGATCGGTCCAAAAATGGCTGAGATATGACCAAAAAACCACGACTGCCTCTAATTTTTCCCAAAAATCCCTTGTTGTTGTATATTTATTACTTTTTTCTGTATATCTTGAGAACGGCAAGAGCCAAAGTTTTCAAATTAGGTACACACATTTAGGTTATCAATACACAGCATCCCACAAAATATCGGAGAAGTGGGCGTCGTACCTCTCGTACAAAAAATATCAAAAATTGTATAAAAACCTGACTTTTTGGACTGTTATATGACCTATGGTTATACCTTGTATATCAAAAGATCGGAAATCTTTAGTAAAAAATATTTTCTGAAAAACTCGGAAAAATCGGTTCAGATACGAAAAAGTTATGACAAAAATAAATACCCACTTTCGGGAACCATAGATCTTCCCGAGTCCTAGATTTATAACCCAACTAACTGGCAAATTTCTTCTTAAACACGTCGGTATATAAATCTGTAAAATCGGTGAAAAAATGGCTGAGTTATAATCAAAATAAAACAAATTTTTTTTTTTTAATTTTTATGTTCAAAAACGATTTAAAAAAAATGTTTACCAGTTTTCGCTTTTTAAATTTATATTTGAATGAAGTTTTGAGTATTGTAAATATGTATAAATTATTTTGTTTTTGTCTAGTTGCTCTGTATTCTGCTCGCAAAATGGTGAAGGGTATATAAGATTCGGCACAGCCGAATATAGCACTCTTACTTGTTTTTTTTTTTTTGGTTGGCCTTAAACATTTTTATCTTTTTTTATTTTCAAGATTAATAAGTTTGGTCTTATAATAGCTTAAACTGTGTTGTGTATAGGAATTTCGTTGCAAGTAAAATTCGTAGTTTAAATCCATAATGCTTGACAGTCACGTAATATTATGTTTTGAATGCCAGTATTCTGCCATATATAAACTTTTGCCCTCTGCCTTTTTAATTTATTTATGTGTTATTAATGGTCAATGTTTATTATTATGTTACATATTTCAAATTCCGCATAAATCTATTAAAAATCACTTTGTATACAATTCAGTCCCCTAAAGTTATTTTGTTGTAGGTTAAGAATAATTTTGCGTACTCTAAATGCAAAAATGTGTATGCAAAATAATGTCGACGGTTTATTTGCAGTTGTTATATTATCACAGTTGAATGCAGGAAATATTGCAAATTTATGTGTTATAACATTTTATACCCACAATTTCTTACAGAATGGAGAATGTGTCAAAACTTAAAAATTGGAAAGAGAACGACAATCATTGATAATTTTCACATTCCAAATTTGGTTTGAAAGGATATTTTAAAATAATATATCGACCCCTTTGCGCGAAATTATTTAGAGGACAGCCATTTTTCTACTTTTCTCTGCATTCGCTGCTTGCAATATCAAAATGAAAATATACAATAAATTTTTGGAGCAACGAAGTGGAATTCGCCTACAATATTTTGTCAGGTGACGTCTCTTTGAGAAGAACAAGATTGCATCAAAAACTCAATTTCAAAAAAATTGGCATATACGATAATTTCGGTTTTAAGCAAAATATTAAAACAATTTTAAATTAACTTTAAATAATGATTTACATAAATAAACATACAAATTTAAAACGACGCTTTTAACTCTTTTTTCGTGTTGTTATGGTTTCGGTAATCAGGTTTCATTGAAGACGAACGGCTGATTAGGCCAGAGCATCCGATCCTGGCTCTCCCCTCCTAGCGGCCCATGCTCATTGCTGGAGTAAAAAGAAACAAATATATGGGCATTTCCTGGGGTCGCGAACGTACGTTCGTACGCTTTTGATGTAAAAATAATATAGAAAACAAAACTTTTCCTAGCATTTTTTCTTGCGATTCGATAGCATTTGGGTAGATATATGTTTAGTGCAAAGGATGGATTTCATCGAGTTTAAGTTTTCATAATAAGAGTTATAAACATGTGGTCGCGAACGTACGCAAAATAGAAGTCAACTTTGGCTGACAGCAGTTAAATGTAAAAATCTGCGTAATGGAACGGAATATTCAAAAGTGATTAATTTATTTTAAAAGTGTATTAATGTAGGTCTCCATGCAATATTTACCAAAAAAAATATCTCTTTTGGTTTTTGTTTAATTGGCTTATGTACCGGTCGCGAACGTACGGGTCGCGAACGTACGATTTTTCCATATGTTTTTTTATTATTATCACCATGCAGTTTCCCATTAATGTCTTCTAATTTCCTTAACAAACAACTAAATACTCAATTTACAATTGATTGTAATGAAAAGATTATGAAGAAAGAGTGTAAACATAACATATTTTTGCATGTAAAATAAGCATATAAAAATGTGTTTAGAAGTAGAAAATATAAGAAAATATAAAATTTTCCAGTTTCCAGTGCAATTTCTTCGAGTAAAACAGCTGAGACATGCTATGAAGCCATTCTTTTATAACAACATAGACTTTTTTTATAATAATAAACAATAAAAGACGATGATTATCAACATTTTATTTTTTCATCCTGGTAGACCATTCTAGGGAAATGCCCGTATATATAATAACTCTTATATAAACACAGTTATGTGATTAATATCGATTGCTTTCAAAACTATCGTTTTTAAAAGGTGTGATGAATTTTGAATAATTTTAAAATCCATTCCTTAATTAAAGTCTTAATTGTTGTTCCAAAAATAATTTAATTAAGATAATGATAATAGGAAAATGTTAATATTTGAAGAAAATTTTTAAAAATATTGAAAACAAAATTTTCGGTTTTGAATCGTTTGGTTTTCTTCTTTTACACAAAACAGCCAAGCTTTTTCTTCGGGTAGATTGGGTAATTTATCAAATAATCAGCTGTCGAAAAAAAATAAGAGAAATAGTATTAATTTAATTTTACACAAAATTATATAATAATATCTGACGATTTCCCTTCTGCAAAAAAATTTGATTTTTGTCGTTCCCGTACTTCTTGTACGTCTCATTGAGTAAAAGTTTATTTTATTCTCATTATACCCAAATTTACCAGAAAGTTAAAGAAACAATCCAAATGATTGGAAAATTGGAAGTAAAAAAGTTTTATATGTTAGAATATTGAAACCCATATTAGGTAAGTTCATTTACAAAAAATGTTTGCTTATTTTAAATAATTGTTACTTGTAAGTGTACACTTACTCGATAAAATAAATTAATTAATTATTTTTTTTATTTATTTGAGTAATTGCGAAAAAATGTTGTAAACTTTTAATTTACTCTCTCATTACAAGTACAGTAGACGCTCGCAAATTAGAACCGCTTTGTTTTTGAGGCAATTCTAATTTCTGAATTATTCTAATTTCTGGACGTTTTTATTTCGAATAGAAAATAAAAATTACTTGAATTTTTTTTGATAAAAACAAGAAAACAAAACGTAATTCACTCCAATACATTAAATGTATTTTTTAAAATTAAAAATACCTTGTCGTTTCTTATATTTGGAAAACTATTCATTGCTTCCACGGAATGCATTTTCATCTTTATAGGGATATTCCTCTCTAAATATTTTTTTAGCTTTCTCTTTAAACCACTCATACAGACGACTTACCATATTTGGGTATTCAGCGCTGTGCAAAGATTTATTGCTTGCTTCCTGATATGTGTTGCAAACAGCATTTAATATGGCTGTTCTATGTGATTTGATATAGCTGATTGAAGATGTCGTAACATTAATATTTCTTTTAAACCCTTTGTCAAGTTTCTAATATTTTGACCTTCGTTTCCGATGATAAAGTGTTTTTTTTTTACGTTTATTTGACATTTCGAATGATACACCTTCACTTTTTAATAGAGACTTCCAAAATATGAACACATGTTTCGAATTTCACAAATAAACTAGCCAAAACTATATATAAATGCGACAAAAAAACAACAAATAAGGAAACACATCTAAAATTTGGTAATTCCCCTTTTTAGTTTAACATGTTCAAACAGAATAAAAATAAATTGCGGATTTCTTGTGTTCAAATAACAAAAAAAAAAAAAACGCTCTGAAATTAGAACTATAAATTCGAATTTTAGAGCGTTTAATGTATTGCAAACACTGATTCTAATTTCTGGACGTTCGAATTACTGAAAGCTCTAATTTGTGAGCGTCTACTGTATCTGCAATTAAAGAAAATAAACACACCTATAATAAATTTTAAATTTCAAAGCGAAAATTTTTTAATTCTTTTTTAAGAACACCTAGAAATCTTTCACGACGTTTATTTAGGCCAAATACGGAGTATAATGAGGAGATGAAAATTGGTCCATGATTTTACATACATTCGATAAACTATACATTTTTAACTGTATTTCAGCTTTTCAAATTAAAGCGGAAAACCCGTAAAAAGTTTTTTTTAATCCCGCCAGAAAAAAATATATGTATTATTATTTTTTCAGCAAAAATTTTGTAAGTCTTAACATTTGAAATATTGCAAAAAGCCAACATCAACATCATCACATTTCTTGAAAAAAAACATCGTAAAAAATTAAGAAGATAACATTCCTTTAAATTCTGCATTAAGATTTTAAGTGGAATGCGACTCACAACAACAATTGATGCGAAAAGTATTCAACAGCATACAATTTACGCGTGTAGCATGTTTCACTTTTGCCTTGTCGCAGCTGTTTGATTTTGTTTATGTTGAATTTCTCTGATTGTTTTGTTTTTAATTTTTGCACATGTATGAGCTGGCAAATTCTAAAAACTGAGTGCCTCAAAGTTAAATTACAAGTAAATTTTTTTTATACCCTTCACCGAAGTTTAAACATTTGTTGCAACGTTGTCATAACTCAAAAAAATACATTTCGGAGTAAACGAGTTTAAAACTTTTAATTTGCTCGCCCCGGTAGGCTAGCTGGTAGCGAGCTAGTCTATCAACACCGGGGTTGCGGGTTCGATTCCAGCCTGAGACTCTGGTTTCTTTCCTGCAGACAAGCATATAGCTTCGCGGGATTAGATTAGGAAATTTAAAAAAAAAAACTATACGTACTCATTTGAATACAGACCAAACGTATCCGATGTCGGTGCTATGAGGCGGAATATGAATCATACGCTTGGCCGAGAACTTGACATAGTCTCGGAATGGGGTCGTGCAAATAGGGACGATGTTAATGCCCGAAAAAACCAATGTTTCATTTATTCAAGGTGTCGAAAGAAGCATTCAAGTGCCTCCGTTTTTTTAAGACGGTGTAAGATATACTTCACTCCATCTGATCTCCTTACTATTTATACCACCTTTATCCGACCGCGTATGGAATACAACTCTCATGTGGCCCGGTGCTTCAAAGTATATTTTGCAGCTTCTCGACCGCGTGCAGGAGAGGGCGAAGGTTCTCTTTGGTGATAGTAGGGTATCCAATTCTATTGACTCCCTTGAGCACCGTCGCAATGTGGGTTGTATTTGCCTGTTTTATCATTACAAAAATGGGATGTGTTCTGACGAAATTAGGGATCTGGCTCCCGAAACCCGTACGTTTGCTCGTAATATACGTTATTCGTCAAGAGCCCATCCTTTTGTGGTCGATTGGCAGGTGAACCGTACAAAGCATTACAGAGAGAATTTCGGTTTTTAGCCGAACTGTTCGTATGTGGAATAACCTTCCTGCTGAAGTCCTCCCTCTCACTTACATCATGCATAAGTTCAAGTCGAATGTTCTCAAGACCTACAACCCAACACAATGCAATGCATTGGTAGGGGTTATCCCCTGAGTGCTGGCCCTAACAGAAAAAAAACACTTCAGTTTTCAAAGTCAATATAAAGAAAAACATAGGGAATAATCATGCAGGACTAACTGAAAAATTCAAGTAAATGAGCGATATATTCTGGGTCCTTATGAGTAGCGAAGTTGATTTAACGATGTCCGTCTGTCTGTTGAAATGGGTCTTATGGACTTAGGCACTTTGTTGTTACATGTTTTGGTCTTTTGTACTCCGTTAAAGTTTGCCAAAATCGGTCCATAAATGACTGAGATATGAGCAAAATCACACTACTGTCCCTTATTTTTTACTTTCCAAAGTCCTCTTACAACTTATGAACTTAATTTTTTACTTTCATCTTAAACACACTTAGTAGAAAACTGCTTCATAGTAAAAATTAACAAAATTAATAACCTACCTTGTTTTTCTAGTATAAGGTTTTCAGCACAGTATTCGCTTATACACAGAAAGAAAAACGTTCAGGATAAATTAAGTTTTTAATACTTACTTTAAGTACGGTCGTACTTAAGAATTTAAGTACGAATAACAATTTAAGTACGAATAAAAACAATCCTAAATGCGACTACTTCCGAAATCCCTGAATTTCTTAAAATAAGTACAAAATTCGTTGGTAGTGCCACTCTGAGAATAAAATTACAAAGTGAGCGTTTTAATCTCATTTAACTTAAAGTAAAGTTTGTTGCAGACACTACAACAACACCACACAAGTAGTTAAAAAAGACTTGCTTCTTGTGTGTAGAAACAACAAAAACCACAGAACAAGACGAAAACACATTCAGCCGTATTCATAAAAACTTATTGATGATTAATTGACCGTTTTTAAGAAAAAATTGATAAAGTTGTATTCATAAACGAAAAATAGTCTATTGACCCTTTAATAAACCATTCATAAAGTAAGAAAATTTATTGTTGGATTTGCCCTTCTTTAAACCAAAAATAAAATAACATTTTAAAAAGTGTTTGCATTTTATGATATTATTTTTGTGAAATATGTTGAAAAATAATGACAAAAATGTTTTATTTATTACAACGGACATGTTAAATACATTATACTAATTTTTTTTATTTTAGACAGCCAATTTAAAGTTATATTATCAATTATTTAAAAAAAATTTATATGATTTAAATGAACATGTTCAGGGGCAAATGCAGATATTCTCTATAATAATTTATTAAATTATTGCAACTAGCTGTTTCTTTTGTTTAAAACAACAAATTATTGTTCAAAAATATTTTAAAAAAATAAAATAAACAAATTATTATAATAGTGATGTTAATAAAAAGTAAACAAACTTCTTATTCGAATACTTTATTATCTTATATTCAAAATAGGTTCAAACAAAAGTTTTTATGGTACCTTTCGGAAACATTTTGTTCAGAAACTAAAATAATATGCAGTTTTATTTGATAAAAATAATTTTGAAGGTCTACAATTAAAAAAAAATTACAAAAAAAAATTTTAATATAGAATATCATGTAAACCGAATAGAAGTTTCGTGCATCACTAACAATAAAATGGCAGCCAAATATAAAGAAAGTTGCCATACTTAAACAGAAAATCGCTGCAAACAGTTAATAGTAAAAAAGCTGTTATTGTACGTTTATGAATACAAATTTTTACAAGAGGTTTATAAGACAAAAAGCGTTTAATAGTTATTACATACTATAAGCTTAAAGTAAGTACTTATTATGAATATGGCTGATTATTTTCATGTTTTAAGAGTAAAATTGAGAACTCTTTTTTTAAAGTAAAAACCATATCGGGAATGAGGCTCGTGTTTTATAAGTGAAATTCTGTAAGGTGTAAAATGGGTATGTAAATTAATCGTAATCAAATTTTCCTTCTAATTTCACTTTTGGTTTTTTTTAAGTACAAATTCGGGATTGAATCAACTTTATAATACTTGAAACAATCGATCAAAAAGATTGGTTCAATCTAAGTTGTACCTTAATCAATCTCATTTTCGGTTGTATCTATCTTAAATGTAGTATTTTTCATACGGGATTTCCGGGGACAAAAATACCGGGATCCCGCTCATTTTTCGGGAAAAAATCCCGGGAATTTTGTACTGGAATACCCGGGATTTTTTTTTTTTTTTTCATTTAATAATGGCAATTTTACTGCTGATATGTGCATATAATTGTAAATAATTTGTGTGATAAAATAGATCTTAGACAAAATGGTCTTAAAGTAAAAAAAAAACGCATTTTGAGTTTTTGATTGGCTTTAAAAAAATTTTCTTTCTCTTTTGTTTGGTTTAAATCAGGGACAGAAAATAACTGTTATTTTTAAAAATGTACATCAAAAAAGCACACATAAAAAATGATCGTAGAAAATTTTGGTTCTTATTATTATTATACATAGGTGATGTACATGCAAATTTTTGTATGACTTTTAAATTTGTGCCTTTTTTGATAAAAGTCAAAAAATAACTTTTAATTTTGACTTTTATTTTTTAAGGCAAAAATTAAAAGTTATTTTTGACTTTTATTATTTTAATCAAAAAATAAAAGTTATTTTTTAACTTTTAATATTTTAAGGCAAAAATAAAAGTCATGAATTAAATATTGCATAGTAATACGCTAGTTTTATTGCTTTCAATGCTATAAATGATAAAACATCCGTTATCACAATTTCAACTGCATCACTGTTAATTCGTTCAGTATATTTCTTTCAATGTGAGTTTAATATAGAATTGTTGAACTGACAACAAATGATAACGTTCAATCGCACTTATTGTACATTCTGTACCTGCAACTCAATTCAGTGTAGAAAGGTAATTTTCAGCACTCGAACTGATTTTGGGGGATTTGAGATATAATTTATCTGAAGAAAACTTAGAATCAATTTTGATGGTAAAATTAAACAGCTGAACAAATATAATAATAATAACAATAATTTTAATAGACTTCTGTAATATACATCAATTATTATTACCTATAAATTGGAGGCAATAAAACTAGCGTATTACTATGCCATACTTAATTCAAGACTTTTATTTTTGCCTTAAAAAATTAAAAGTTAAAAAATAACTTTTATTTTTTGAGTAAAATAATAAAAGTCAAAAATAACTTTCAATTTTTGCCTTAAAAAATAAAAGTTAAGAAATAACTTTTATTTCTGCCTTAAAAAATAAAAGTTAAAAAATAGCTTTTTTTTCTTGACTTTTTCGATAAAAGTCATAACAGTTACGGTCCCTGGTTTAAATCACTTTAGTCTAGCACAACTGCTTCTCATCATTATCATATGCTCTTAGGAAAAATGTCTATCAAATAAATATTTTTTCAATTTAATACAACGAAAAACTACAGTGTCTGACCTAAGACATTTTTGCCAAACGCCAAAGAGATGTCAATTCATATCCGATAAGTAAGGCAATGTAATGCTCTGAAATTTCGAAAGAAGAAGAGTAAAAATGTACAGAATATTTAATTTGATTAAAGACTCAGATTTACTTTATAAAAACGAAAGAAAAATTGTATTTACTTGCTTCATAAAATTTAATGATTTTACATGCAGAGCAGCTGCATAAAAGATTTTTAGGATTAGATTCTGCAAGGGATGATGACAAACGTTATTAAAAATGAAAACGCTTATTCGATTCGAAGAAAATTACTTGTTTTTAAAAGAAATTACAAGTTTTAAACGAAGTGCTAAGAAAACTGAAAGTATCTTCGTATTATATAATGTTCCTTTGGCTATAAAGGCAAACAACCGTAGAAGGGAAACGTGTTTTCTCATTCAAATCTTCTTGATAAAAATTAGAAATAGGTTTTCAAACGACTCTGTTAATGCTTTTTCTAAACTAAAATCCAATTTAAACACAAATATCTGTGGCAATACGTGCTTAGGTCTAATTGCTTAGTTTTATTGAAGAACAATTTAAAATTTTAAAGATGGCTTTTAAAAATTTACTCCGAATTTAATATAATCATAAGTTCTCTGCGGTTATATTTTTTAAGTTTTTATTCCTTAACACTCCTTAAGTCACAGTTTGGAAGTTTTTATTATTCCAAATGTACAAAAAAATAATTGAAATTTTGCCCATATGCACTTTTGAACATTATGATCTTAAGATGTCAATTTTTTTCCTTTTTGACACAGAAATAAAAAAGTTGGATACATTTTTAAACTTTTTAATTGATCTCAGGAAATGTTATTTGTTCAAACAAATGAAATTAAATAATATTTTGCATCGATTTGTATTGAGCGGGAATTCCCTAGATCCCGAGAAATTGAAAAATAAATCCCGCTTTCCCGAGAAAAGAAAAACTCTACTTACATGTAATTTAACTGCAAATAGAATCTTGTTGTTCTAAAGTCGCGAAATATTAAATAAAAATAATTCATTCCTGATTTTCATAGACAAACGAAATATAATGTCCCAGAAAATCTCATCCAAATTGACCTTATGTGCCAAAGATTGGCCAAAAATACATTAAAAATCAACAATTTGTAGTTTGGTGACAACAACTATTCGCACATAGAGTTACATTTTATTACACATGTTGAATATTTCAAATATTTATGTCTATACTCGTATGTGTAGTATGTTGTGTGTGAATGTATTAAATCCTTTTCTCTTACACACTTATATTTAAATATGAAAATGTCATTCGTACATTTTTGCATAATGGGAACATGTATGTATAGCAAGCTAAGTATGTGTGAGTTTGGGTAACTGTGTAAAAGTTGATGCCAAACAAAAACATCAACTTTAAATTAAAATTTTACCAAAAATTACAAATGAACATTTTACAACTAAAAAAAGTGTCATACGAGTAAAATATTAAAAATAATTATCTTTTTTCTGTTTCATTCCGAAAAAATATCTCTGCATCGCGAATGCGACACATAAAAAGAACTTAATTTTAAATGAAATCAACTTTAATCCCAAATATTTAACAACAAAAAAAAAAAAAATAAAAATTAAACGACACATGTGAGTTTGTTCAAAAACTCAATCCCTAAAAAAATTTATAAGCTCTATAAAATATAAAAGTTCATTGCATCATGGAATAATAATAAAAAGTTAAGCAACCCTCTAGGTAAACTGAAAAAAAAAATTAAAACAAGTAAGAGTGCTACATTCAGCTATGCCGAATCTCATATACCTTTCACCATGGTGCGATAAGAACAAACATTTATATAAATAACGTTCTTTAGATATAAATGAGTCTCCAATCTGCCCACATTTTGTCGGATGTTGTGTATTGATAACCAAAAAGTTTGTGACTAATTTGGAAACTTTGGCTCTTGCCGTTCTCCAGATATACAGAAATCTATAACGTCTTTGTACAAGAAACCATGCTCACTTCGCCAATCACGCGTATTTATTTGTAAGAGAAGTTGTGTACTGTTAACACATAGCTGAATACCAAATTTGGCCAATTTATCTCTTACCGTTCTTAAGACATACATATATATATACTAGCTTAACCCGGTGCGCTTCGCTACACTGCTTAAACCACTTCTTCAGTTGAGAGATATTTAATATATGCATCCTATGGAAGGTTTTCCCCCCTGCGCCTTCCCGCTTTATTTTTATTTTCAAAAGTGTAGTATACCATAGGAGTGACTTCTACTAAGTTTGAACATTCTTACTATAACAGTTCTTAAGATATGTGATATTAAACATTGGCGTCCTATGGGGGTAACATTTCCCCGCTGCTATTTTATTTCAATTTTGGGGTTCAGAAGATCATACTACAAAAAGTTTAATAAAAAGAGTGCAGCGGCTCTAAATTATATTTCTATCTATGAGGGGTACTGCTCCTCCTCTGTCCATTTCTATATTGAAATTTAAAGTTTGCCATAATAGTAGCTTTAACCACGTTTGAAGACTCTCCATTTAATAGTTCTTGAGTTGAGAGATATTTAATATATGCATCCTATGGAAGGTATTCCCCCCTGCGCCTTCCCGCTTTATTTTTATTTTCAAAAGTGTAGTATACCATAAGTGTGACTTCTACAAAGTTTGAACATTCTAACTTTAATAGTTTTTTAGATATCCGATATTAAACATTGGCGTCCTATGGGGGGTAACACTTCCCCCGCTGCTATTGTGTTTAAATTTTGGGGCTCAGAACATCCTACTACCAAAAGTTCAACAAATTGCTTGCAGCGGCTCTTATTAATATTGCTATCTATGAGGGGTACTGCTCCTCCTCTGTCTACCCCGCCCATTTTTATATTTAAATTTATAGTTTACCATAGTAGTAGCTGTAACCATGTTTGAAGACTCTCCCTTTAATAGTTCTTCTGTTGAGCGATATTTAATTTATGCATCCTATGGAAGGTATTCCCCCCTGCGCCTTCCCGCTTTATTTTTATTTTCAAAAGTGAAGTATACCATAAGAGTGACTTCCACAAAGTTTGAACATTCTCACTATAACAGTTCTTAAGATATGCGATATTAAACATTGGCGTCCTATGGTGGGTACCACTACCCCCACCGCTATTTTGTTTTAATTTTGGGGCTCAGAAGATCCTACTACCAAAAGTTCAACAAAATGCGTGCAGTGGCTCTTATTAATATTTCTATATATGAGGGGTACTGCTCCTCCCCCGTCTACCCCGCCCATTTGTCTATTGAAATTTATAGTTTACTATAATAATAGCTTTAACCACTTTTGAAGACTCTCCCTTTAATAATTCTTCAGTTGAGCGATATTTAATATATGCATCCTATGGGAGGTATTTCCCCCCCTGCGCCTACTCGCTTTATTGTTATTTTCAAAAGTGTTGTATACCATAAGAGTGACTTCTAGAAAGTTTGAACATTCTCACTATTACAGTTCTTTAGATATGCGATGTTAAACATTGGCGTCCTATGGGGGATTCCACTTCCCCCGCTGCTATTTTATTTTAATTTTGGGGCTCAGAAGATCTTACTACCAAAAGTTCTGCATAATGCGTGCAGCGGATCTTAATATATGCGATAATTAATATTGGCATCCTATGGGGGATACCAATTCCCCTGCCCCTATCGAAAAAATAAGTAGCCTATATTATTTTTAGGGCTCACGTGATGTATCTGTAAAAATTTCAGGAAAATCGGTTCAGTAGTTTAGGAGTCTATAAGCCAACAAACAAACAAACAAACAAACACACAAACAAACATTTTTCATTTTTATATATATAGATATATATTTTGTGCCACGCCCAATTCTTCACTCCCGCCCATATTTTGTCGGATGTTGTCTATTGATAACCAAGATGCTTGTAACTAATTTAAAACCTTTGGCGTTCTTGACGTTCTCCAGACATACATTAAGAAAAAATAAAGCAACAACAATAAGGGATTTATGGGTAAAATGGCGTGCAGACGTGGTTTTTTTGCTCATATCTCAGCCATTTGTGAACCAATCAGACTTTATAGCAAACAATTTCGGACTATGTATATGTGGTATAAATGTATAACAACCTAATCCCCATCATATATGGGGTCTTCGGAAAACCCATATCAACAGATACACGGACTTCGTTAAATAAAGATCAATATTGCAGAAATTGCAAACGGAATGACAAACTTATATACCTTTTAACTTTGGTGAAGGGTACATATATAAAAAGTTCAAAATTTATGTAAACTTTTATCTACATGTATCCACCACACATAAATATAAAAACATAAAATTCTGCATATCAAATAACTTAATAAAAAATAATCTGACACCGGCCCACAGATGTGCACCAAAAAACAATGGATTGAAATTAACAAGCACCTTAAGGTTGAAGTTTAAAATTGAATGAGCCTGACTTAAAATTAAATTGGGATTTAAAATCATAAACACAAAAAAAATAATTGTAGTAAATTAAGGCACAATCTCTATATGTGTACATTTGTCCTTCAAGTTGCACAAAGAAAGGTCAACAGAAAAAAAGAAAAAAACAAAAAAGAAAACGTAAAAACCTTAGGTATTTAAGAAAAATTATTGACAAAAGTACGGAAAAACAGCGGTAAGAAAAAAAGATACATAATGAATTATTTACAAAAAATTTCCATCCAACAAAAACACTATTGGTTAAAAGATGGATGTTTGACTATAGACTGACAGTTGCGTAGTGGTGTAAAGGGTAAAACTGCAAAGAATTCGATGATGGGAATGTGGCTACTCTCGAAACATGTAAGTTCGACCCGAGTTCAATCCCTCGTTTGAACAAGAAAAAAATAGTATCAATAATAAAAAAAATTTAATTTATTTCTAACGATGGGAAAAGAATAAAAATCCAATTGGTAAATAAGCGGCAAATATGGAAAATTAGGTAAGAATTGGTAAATACCCTGTTATTTACCCAAAGGGTGTGTATAAAAGTTTTGTACAAAATTTTATAAAAATTTATTGTTTAGTTTAATCAATATTAGTTTCACTAATAAATAAATACCTTCTTCATAATTTTAAATCCATATGCTCCGGTTTATTGTAGTTTTAGTGCAATTTAACAACCTTTTTAATATTTAATGACGTGTTTTAAAAACGAAAGTTAATTTAAAATTAAATTAAGTTTATTGACAGTAAATATTTTTTATTTTTTTTATTTTGCAGAAATTATATACATACATATATACATTTCATCTCATTACACCTAGTCTTAAACTAACAAGTAATATTTTTCTGTTTAATAAAATTCATGCAATAATAATAATTGACAATAATTGACAGTAAATGATTGCCATATGCATTTGTGTTTTATAAATACCCAAATAAATTCCCAAAAAAATAATATACCCGGTATTTACCCAGACATCAAGTAAATGGCCAGTAGAATCCCATTTATATTTATTTCATGTTGTTAAATTTATTCCTTCATTAAAATAATTTAATGAAGTTGAGCCTGATTTAAAATAAAATCGAATATGGATTAAAAACCATGAACAATTCGATTAACCACAAAGAAACGAATTGTTGTTCAGCAGCACTAAATAAATAAACTTTATAAGCCTTTTATAAACCTGTTTTAATTTTTATGAATAGGAGGTTAGACTATAAAATATATTTAGTAGGCCAACCATTGTATTTTACATGTCTTATTCATTTATAAGTTTTCTTAAGGCGCCCGTACACAACATGTTTTCCCACTGCAAAATACATACATGTCTTGTGTTACCTTTTTATCTATGCTTCTGTAAAAGTCAGACGCAAAGTCATCTGACAAAATTTCAATTAAAGCGTGCTCTATTTTCTTTTGATAAACCATCTGACATCAGAAAGCTATGCTGGGAAGAAACCGGCAGCGGCGTCCACTATTGACGGAATCATTAGCCGGCTGAAGTTACTTTTTTACAATACCGAGATATGTTTGATCATCTTAAGGAGCATATAGACGACATGTTTTTGTCATCTGACATGTCAAATTTTCAAGTCACATGTAATTGTGCATGTCTGTCAAAATCGCTGTTTTACATAAGCTTTATAATATTCGGTCACAAACGTACATGTAATTTGCTTCTGACATTGTCTCTGTTTTTTTCGCATTGTTATTGCAGAAACCAAAGTAGTGCTCGGTTTCAAAATAGCTTGCTGCCGCCATGAAAAGTTTTATTTGCGCCGTAAAATAGTTCAGCGATCTTAACATTTTTTTTCTTTTAATTCAAAGATACCAATTTAGGATTTTATAATAAAACGGTTTTTATATATATATTCACATAAATTCTATTCAATGGTAAGATGATCAAACATATCTCGATATTGTAAAAAATTAACTTCAGCCGGCTAATGATTCCGTCAATAGTGGACGCCGCTGCCGGTTTCTTGCCGGCATAGCTTTCTGATGTCAGATGGTTTGTCAGAAGAAAATAGAGCACGCTCTAATTGAAATTTTGTCAGATGACTTTGCGTCTGACTTTTACAGAAGCAAAGTTAAAAAGGTAACACACGACATGTATGTGTGTTGCAGTGGAAAATTTGACATGTCAGATGACAAAAACATGTCGTGTACGGTCGCCTTTACCATTGAATAGAATTTATGTGAATAAATATATAAAAACCGTTTTATTATAAAATCCTAAATTGGTATCTTTGAATTAAAAGAAAAAAATGTTAAGATGGCTGAACTATTTTACGGCGCAAATAAAACTTTTCATGACGGCAGCAAGCTATTTTGAAACCGAGCACTACTTTGGTTTCTGCAATAACAATGCGAAAAAAACAGAGACAATGTCAGAAGCAAATTACATGTACGTTTGTGACCGAATATTATAAATCTTATGTAAAACAGCGATTTTGACAGACATGCACAATTACATGTGACTTGAAAATTATACATGTCAGATGACAAAAACATGTCGTCTATATGCTCCTTTAACTACCAACAGATGGTACGAAAAACTGAACCTTGGTTACAGATTTAATACAATTAGTCATAAAAAAATTATGTGTCAAATAAGATATCGGCCAAATTCTCTGTGGCATACCTCTAACCGATGGTCCATATTTTCAAAGACTCTGAGACATAATTGAGGTTCAATGTAGTTAATGTGCCGAATTATCTCTTGAATTGTTCTTGGCTTATTGACGTACACGTTATCTTTTAATATCCCCAAAGATAGAAGTCCAACGGCGTCAACGGTGAAATAACACGGCTAGTGAAGTTCTCGAGCAGAGGCAAGTGGCCCCATCTCGTTGGAACCCAATATTGTCCAGGTCCATATTCTTAATTTCTGGCCACAAAAAAGTCCATTATAATCTCGCACCGTTATAAAATCGAACACCATTCGCGATAACTGTTTTCCATGAAACGAAGTGAGAAAGCATCTACAGACATGGTTTGCTGAAATTCTCCCGATTGTGTACACATTTGGTCGATTATGCTGACTAAAAAAATCACGAAGTGCATGAAATACATTTTGATTAGAACGCCTATTTTCGCAAAAGTCTTCAACAATCTTAACGCGCTGCTAAATTGTGTATCTCTCCATGACTGAAACACTGACACAAAGAAATGTGAAGTTAAGGTGTGACTCACAATTAAAATCGTGCATTATGGTTAGACCACCCTTTAATAAAAATTGTGATCACGAAATAACCAGTAAAATATTTAAATAGTCTTGAATTTCAGTCAAATCCACTAGCTCGAAAAATTTGAAAAAACATTTTCTAGAAAACTAAATGTGCCATCAGGAGTACCCCAAGGCAGCCAACTTAGACCTCTATAGTTTTGCTTTTTATATATGATTACCCCGGAGTTAGAAAGTTTTCAAATGTTCTTATGTATGCTAACAACGTAAAAATTGGTTTACGTTACAACCATGTGTTAGATCAAACGTCTTGAAAATGATCTAAATTGTTTTTATGAATGGTGTGAACCAAACTTAATGGAGCTTGATTTAAAGAAGTGTAAGCTAATGCGATTTTCAAGAAATAACCCACGCATATTATTATTTAATGGTTGTGAGTGTTAAACGGCAAAAAAAAAAAAAATTAGTGGTTGCAATCGAAACCAGGGTTGTCAGATGTGGCGATTTCTAGCTAAACGTGGCGATTTTCAAACTGGTTTGGCGACCTAATTTTTGATTTGGCGACATGGCGATTTAACAAAAAAGTTGGCGATTTTGTTGGCTATTTTTGATGAGCTATGACATTTGTTTTGAAATTCGTTAAACTCAATACTGAAAAATAATATTTTTTTTATGTATGAAATTTAAGGCATTCATTTATTTATGGTCAGTATGTATTTAAAAGTATGTTCAAATGGCTGATGAAGATAATGAATATCTTCGAGAAAATAGTTTTCATATTTAAAAGTGCTTTTGAAAGAATCAATAAATAGAATTAAACGTAAATATATTTAAAGTCTTTGAACATTTTTTGATTATATGTATGTGGCAATTTATTATCACAGATACAGTTGTTGTTAGTGATATTTTAAAGATTTTTATTAACTCTTGCAAACCTTTGGACATTTTTGAAATAAAATGGAAAAATTAGCGTTGGTTAATTGGAGAGATAAATAAGTTTATGCCAAAACTTTAAAGCTGCAACGATACGACAGGTACGTAAAATTTTAAGGAACTTACTTTGGCTGTTCTTTAAATGCTGGTAATTATTACTAGTAATGCCTGTGTTTAAGCTATGAACTCCACTAAAACTCGTCTTCGAAGTAGAATGCAATACGAACATCCAGACGAGTTGTTACGAGTTATAAGTTGCACTTCTTTTGTACCATCGTTAAAAAATGCAATACTCTTACAATGTATTCCAAAAAAGAAGACAAATAGGGAGCTTTGCCGGTGAACCGTTTTAGATATATGTATAATAAAACTGCAACTATATAAAAATGTATATCCAATATTTGTTTAATACTAGCCGCAAAAAATCTTTTTTTTTGTTGCTTTAAGTAGACTACTATAAACTATTTTACAGTAAACATCGTACAGTTTTTGTGTTCACTAAAAATCACATCATGGCGACTTTTTTTAATTTTTGGCGTATTTTAACGATACGGAACAAAATAATTTTTTAGGATTTATAAAAAATATTTTTAATAAATTAAAAAAATATATATTTTACTGCCAAATACTTGAAAATAAGGGCTTTGGCGATTTTTGACATTGAATTTGGCGAAAAAGGTCAAAATCAATCTGACAACCCTGATCGAAACATGTTAGAGTATCGATTCCCACGGCAGTCAAGAATGAAAAATTATCAATAAGTTTTAATTAACTTGATATTGTTAAATTCCTTTCTTCATAAAAATAATTTAATGAAAATTAAATTTGATGAACTGTAGCCTAATTAAAATTTCAAAACAAATAAATTAAAAAAAGAAGAAGAGATACTGTAAGACTTCTCCGATTAGAAGAAAGCTTTACACATACATATGTGAACAGAAACCGTGATGGGGGAAATTTTTGTCCGGCACTGGCAGGACCTAAAATAAAGTATTAGAATAAGATTTTTTAAACTATTGTTAATTCATATTTATTATATGAATTTTCAATAAATATTGAAAAGAAAAAATTATTGGTTTTGTTTAGGGGATTATATCATATTAAGGGAGCCAGCGAAATACCCCTAAGCAAATTCGAACAAAGCAATGTGTGAAAAATCGCTAAACGTATCGTAGTTGTTAATATACATACTAATTTGGGTGTTATTTCGAGCGTATGAACCCAAGATGTTCGAAACCTAAAACCCCAAATTTAAAATCACGTATTCGAAAATCACGAATTTAAAAATTCAGAATCGCGTACGAAAGCTCCTCTGCATAGCCGGTCGCATCGATTTTCCCCTTTATGGTATAACAAACACCGGCTTCGCTAACTAAAGCTTTTGCATAACGGGTCATCTAACGGGTGCAAGGATTTCTTCCTCCATGGTATACGAAACACCGCTTTTGCTAACTAAAGCATCTCTGCAAAGGTTTAAAATTTTACGAACAACTTTTTATTTAATATAAGAACTTGTTTTATTTTAAAAATGTGGACTTGAATAATAAGTTTCTATTCATGAAGGCTTTGTTAATTTTTGGTTTAAGGGGTTTATTTCATATTTTTATAAATTTATTTAATTTTCAAAATTGGGGCTTTAATTAATTATGAATAAATTCTCTAATTTTGAAGACTTAGTTCATAAGAGACTTAGTTCGTAGCGCTTCTTTAAAGTGCTTCATGTATCTTGATAACAAGTTCCACGGACAGAAAAGAAAAACAAATTTTCTTCAATTAAAAGGTAGTTTAACTCATCGACTAATTGATATTTTTTAAATCTGTAAAGGCCATATTATTGCTAGAGACCTGTGCAACAATTAAAATTTTTTAAAAAATTTATTTAGAAAATTTTTGTGGTGCTTATGAAGCAAAATGTCGGAAAAATTATTTATTTTTCATGCTTTTTGAAAATATTTTCCGCAAAACTTAGTCTTTTTTGCTTTTTGTTTAATATTATAGATTCTTCTCAGTTTCTTCAATAAATTTCATTTGAAGAAAATACAATCATAATACAAAACTTGCGGTTTCCAGCTAAATATTAATTTACTTCCCATTTTTTATTTACAAATTTTGTTCAGTGTTGGTTTTTAAGAAGCATTGAAAAAGAAATTATTGAAGAATCATTGAAAAAGAAATTATAAAAATATGGAAAAAAATATAATTTTGAAATGTTAGTTAGGAAAAGTTTAAAGTAAAAAAATTAAATAAATAAAATTAATGATTTGGCCAGTTGCCGTTTAGCAGACGGCTGTGGATCAACATCACTGCTCTCTCTAATCTCTCTTGGTCATCATCAGAAAGATCGATAATTTCGTCCAACAGATATTCTGGAATTTCATCTTTGTCTTCCCCTTCTTCCTCTTTTTCCTCGTCATCCTCTTCTTCAAAGGTGTTTTTATACCACCAACAAATTTCAGCGAGTATTGTATGTGGAGATTTCTTTCCTCTGTACCTGAAACGAAAATAGTTTTTAATCGTTAACATGTTTAAATTGTGCACTCTGACAAAGATATTAAAAAAATCTAGGTATTCAAAATATGCACACTCTATAGTTACATTATTTCAAATGAAAGCGCAGTTTGGTGATAACGTTCGCCTTGCTCATCTGATTCAGTTGGCAACTGTTGAGCGAGTTGATCAAGATGCTGATGCAAGAGATGAATTTTGTACGACATATTAACCCCAATTTCATCGAAAGCTGCCAACATGTTTACAACAGATTGCCTGTAGTTATCTTTGCGTTCTTTACCCACACTGAACCAAAAATTCAATGAAAACGAATTACGTTTATTAAAATATTTTCGTTGTCTCAACGAATTATTTGTTCATATAATGAAAATTTAGGCATTATTTTCATTCTATTAACGAATAATTCGTTGATCCAACGAAAATATTTTAATAAACGTTATTTCGTTTGCTTAATGTATATTTTCATTGGATTTTTGGTTCAGTGCAAAAGACCTTTAATGAATGCTTTCAATGCGAGCCATGCATTTAATTCGCGGTCTGTCAGAACTTGGTCAAAATCATGACGACTCATTAGTTTCCGTATGTCGGGACCATTAACAACCCCTTGCTGAATTTTGGCGTTACTTACATAGTCTTGGGAAAATGCCTTTTAAGCGATTGAATACTGCTGGTCTTTTTGCGATACATTTAAAAAAATTTTTAGCAATGCCAAGTTTAATGTGGAGCAACGGCAACAAAATTTTCATTACAGGAACAAGACTTTCGTATAGCCTATTGTCTTTAGGCCATTTCCGTCCAATGCGACTATTTCAGTTATGCTGTTTGTACTGGTTTCTTCCTTTCATCATTCACATTGAAGAACTTTTCTAACCCTTTTGGCGTTTTCGATATGCTGTTACTTTGGTACCTTTCGCCAGCAAATTATTTCCTTTCAAAAATGAAGCCAGCAGTTCTGTTTTTTTCTGAGTCAACACACAAATTTGCAACAGTTCCATCCAATTGGTTTTGTGTCACTAGGATTGGGTCCTTTGATGTTTCATAGGATGTACCTTCACCAGGGTCGTATCCTGAAAAGAAATCCGTGGATGTAGCAGCGGCGGTTGTTGTACTGATATCTGTTTGAAGATCAATACTTCGCTATGTTGGTACTGGAACGAATTCTGAGTGCGGTAATGGTAATTGGACACTTGGCACTGCTACATAAGTTTTATTCTTTGCTTTCCTTCTATTCAAAGTTTTATGGTGGTTGATACATCTATAGCAATTTTCTTCTTGTTGCGGGCTGTTGTCTAACCACATCATTGGTATACCAAAAGGCATAGCCTTCTTCTTTCCACTTTTCCGTTGATTAAGAGTTGAATAGCAATTAAAGCAAACTTTTTTAGGGGCTTAGCTAACGTCAGTGATTAACTCTTGCGAGAAATATTGTTTATAGGCTTCCAAAAAAAAAAAAAAATCACTCGCATTGCCACATTTTTCATCGCTTGCTATGAAACGTCCACAAACATTACAAAAATGGTCCATTTTATATTTTGGTTTCGTCATTTTTAATTAAAAGACATCAGCTTCGGCTGAGTTCCGAGTCTTAACTCAATTTTTTTTTTGAAATTAGTTCGCTTGTACCATATAAACGCAGGTATGTTTTCACCTTAGGGATTTAAAAACGAAAAGTAATATTTTCTGGTAAAAAATAAGTAACAACAACGTGTTCACTCATTTTTTTAAACATAAAGATGCATTTTAAATTGTATAAGCATAATAAAAGTTATATGGGTCACATATATTCCCTTTTGTTCTAAAAAATTTTTGTTGAAAAAATAACCCAGGTAAGTTTCCACCTTATAGTGCATTTTCACCTACGCCATAAACAGGTTATAAGTTGTTTATGATGATAAACTAGTTTGAGAAACTTGTTTATCCATACAAATTATAAACACGTTTGTAACTAGCTTTTGATATAAACTAGTTACAAACAACCAGTTTTTGTTAATGCAACTCTGTTCTTTCAAATTTTGTTCTGGCAGTGCTACTGTTATTTGACATTTCCTCAAAAATAAAAAAAATAAAGGAAAAAAATTACTTATATCTGTAAAAAAGCCAAAACAATAGTAAGAAAAATAAAATAAACAAAGAAAATGTTTAAAAAAGTTCAAAATTTATAAGAAATGTTATTTTTTTTACATAATTGGGGTATTCACAAGGTGTGCTATCATGTTATATTGTCATAATGTCCTAACATTTTACAATGGTTTAAAAATATTGTTGTTGCTTTGTTAACAAAAAGTATCTTAAATTAATAGAATTTTGCTTGCTATGTTTATTGTGCTGTCGTAATTAATTAGAAGAGACCTGCGCTGAGTGGCTGAGCCAAACCGTATTTGTTTTTGTAGCCGTCGCCCTTTAAGAGAAAGGTTTATCCGGCTAATATCCGAATTTAACCTGTGGCTAGCAATTTTTGTAACAAAACACTTGTGGTGTCAAATTATATCGGCCTAGGACCCTGATATTTGGTAAGCAAACAAAATAAAATTTATTTGTGATTTGCGTCTAAAAATGGAAAATAAGATAAGATCTAATTTATTAATTCATGGATTAGAATTAAAAAATATTTTGATGTTAGGTAAATATTTATTTTTTTATATTTGTTTTAAATCAGCTGATTTATATTCAAAATAGCACACTAATTTATGAGGGGTTGTTCAAAACAGTCGTATTTTTTCATGTTGTTATTTTAAGACTTATGACTTTATGACACCTTGTGAATCCCCCAATTTTCTTTTAGATGGACAACGGAAATAAAAGGTTTGTTTTATGTTCGTATGTATGTGTATCAACGTTTTTTTTATTATTGGGGCTAAGAACTTGTCAAAGATAAACAACATAACTCTCAAAAATGCTGATGTAAACGGTATAGATAAAGAAAGTAGTTAACGATCATAAACTAGTTTGAAAATTACAAGTGTAAATGCTGAAAATCGGCATTTGACTGTAAAGGTTGAACGTCGATTAAAAAAAAAATCGAACAATAAGGATCTTCTTATTTAGCCTCTATTTTTACCCCTCACTCCCAACATCGACCTAACTTTTACTTACCTAAATTTGTTCCACAGTGGAATACGAAAACTTGTAATTGCAAGGTAAAAGTTTCCAACAATTTTATTATTAACGTCAAAAAGTTAAAGGATTACAACAACCTTGAAATTTTTTGTCAAATTATTTCCACATGTTACACTTGCGTTAATTTGTTAACCGCTTAAATCGACTTATTCATACAATCAAATTGCTTTCATCAGTCGGGGGAAAAGTTATTTTTCTTGCAATTCATTAGACAATAACAACAACATCAGCTACAACTAAATGACAAAAAAAAAACACTCTTAAGTAATCCGATATAAAAAAATAAGTATTTAAAAAAGTAGGGCGTGGAATTATATGCAAATACATGTTATTCGTCGAACGTTTGAAAACTAATAGCAGTTTCTTTTCTACAAAAAAATACCACCTTGATAAAAGGTGCTTGTATAAAATGTCCTGCCAACTCTGTTATAATGCAATTTGTTATTTGACGAGAACAAAACACAAGTTATAAAAAAGTGAAATGCCCTGTTTTAAACAGCTGACAAAAAATGTGTTCTTCAAAATATAAAAATAAAATATGTAAGCAAGAAAATTCCTTTGCAAGATTATGGACCGATCTTCACGAAATTGGACAGTGTGACTTCTAGTCCTTTAAAACTGTGACGTACCAAATTCTATTATGATAGCAATATTTATTACGGTTTTAGGCGAACTAAACTGTTTGCCGAGAGTAGGGTTTATATGGGGCCTAGGGTAAATTATGGAACGATCTTCACGAAATTTTTCAGGCGTATAACCCGAATTTGTGCAAAATCTTATATCAGTCTGTGCATTATTCCACCATTTATCTTAGTTTTTGTATCAAAATTATCAATTTTTTAGATAGGTGGTTTTACATTTTGATTCATATCACTGATCCTACTGATCCGATTTTGCTAGATTTAAATCTGTGTATTCAATAGATGGACATGTCGAAATCGACTTCGAATTACTCAAGGAGCCAGACTATATATACTTTATTGGGTCTAAGATATATAGTCACAAAAAGTTGCACATGGAATGACAAACTTAGTATAACTTCATTTACCCCTAGTGGTGGTGCAGGGTACAATAACAGAAAAAACAAGTAATAAAGTATAGTCGGTCAAGCCCGACCATATAATACCCAGCACCACAGTACTTAAAACCACATCATGCTTATGTGTCCATATAAATATGGATTTCTCTATGTTTAAAAACTTCATTAAAATCGGTTTGAAAGTTTGTAAGAGGCAGAAATTGCCCCCTACATCCCCTTGTGGTCCTATTTTTGAAAAACTGTATAGCTTATGTGTCCATATAGATATGGGTCTATCTATGTTTTAAATTTCATTAAATCGGTTTGAGAGGCAAAAATTGCCCCTGCTCCCCTTGTGGTCCTTTTTTTAAGCTGTATAGCTTATGTGTCCATATAGATATGGATCTATCTATGTTTTAAATTTCATTAAAATCGGTTTGATAGTTTCTGGGAGGAAGAAATTTCGCCCTATCTTCCCTCGTGGTCCTACGATTCGGCACATTTTCAATAGGCTTGGTCCTTGTGCCAATTAGAACCTATGTTCTAATCTCCAAAATTGCGACCTGTACTTTGCGCACAAGGTTACATGGACAGCCAGCCATCCAGCCAGCCAGCCAGCCGGACGGATATCGCTAGTTCGACTCAGAAAGTGATTCTGAGTCGATCGGTATACTTTAAGGTGGGTCTAGGACCAATATTTTAAGGCGTTACACACATCAGCACAAATGCATAATACCCTCTCCACTATTGTGGTGTGGGTATAAAAACCAATTAAATTTAAAACTTTTACTGTCCTGATTATAGGCGATTTTTTCCCAACTTCGTCTGGTAGACCTAAAAATAAACATAATAAACTGTCGATTAAATATGGGGCGTAAAGTGCACAATTCCTTATGCCATTAGTAAGGGTGATTTTTTTAGAATAAAACAAGACAACCTTTTAAGAAACGCACACTAAGTTGCATTTTTTTTAAATAAAATGTCATATTTTTTTGTACAAAAGGAAACACCATAAGTAATTTGCCTGAATCACAATTTTTGCCATTGATTCGTGAACAACATGTTTCGAGCAAAATTTGTCAAAATGTTTCCAATATGTTTTCGAATATTCGAAATCAATTTGACATTTCGTCAGCTCATCATTGGTTTAGCGCATATGTCTCCACTCCGAGGAGAAAAAGCATGAAGATTTCTTAAAATTTATACGATAGAATATTTTTATATTTTATCCGCTGCTTCCGGCATATGTTTTGAAGAACAATTCAAATTTTTGTCAATTTTCATGATTGAAGTTAGAAGTTAATAGTATTTTATTGAAAGTGAAAAATGTTATTTTGTGCCGCATACGCCACTTTTCTAAAAATACTTTTTAAAATTAGCTTTTTCTGCTGCATATGTACACTAATTGCTTTGCCTTGAGTAACTTGCTGAAATGAAAGTTTCTATATTAACAATCTAATTAAAAGTCAACATTGATGTTTTTTTTTTATTTGGTTTTATTTTACAAAAACAGTTTAATTTTTATAAAGGGTGGCTAAATTTCAAGGGCCGATGTTGATTTTGAATAAAACACAAACTATTTAGGAAATTATTGTAATTTTATTTTATTATGATATATTGGTATAACTCAATTATGTATGGAACAAAATATCGGCCAAATGGGCGCCGCGACCACGGCGGCACACCTCCATCCGATGGTCCAAATTTTCGATGACCCTGAGGCATAATAGAGGTTCTATGCCGTTTATGTGCCGAATTATCTCATTCTTTAGCTCTTGAATTGTTGCTGGCTTATCGACGTACACCTTTTCTTTCAAACAACCCCAAAGAAAAAAGTCCAACGGTGTCAAATCACATGATCTTGGCGGCCAATTGACATCGCCATTACGTGAGATAACACGGCCATTGAATTTGTTGCGCAAAAGAGCCATTGTTTCGTTAGCTGTGTGGCAAGTCCACATCCATATCTTCCAATTCGGGCCATAAAAAGTTCGTTAACATCTCACGATAGCGAACACCATTCACAGTAACTGCCTGACCGGCCTCATTTTGGAAAAAATACGGCCCGATAATGCCGCCAGCCCATAAACCGCACCAAACAGTCACTCTTTGTGGGTGCATTGGTTTTTCGACAATCACTCTTGGATTATTATTCGCCCAAATGCGGAAATTCTGCTTATCGACAAATCCACTGAGGTGAAAATGTGCCTCATCACTGAAGATGATTTTCTTCGAAATTTATCATCCATTTTCATAATAAGTCTGGATAACTTTAACACGTTGTTGGATTGTGTATCTCTCCATGGTTCAAACTGAGTAAGTCTGAAATAGAGAAATGTCAAATAAAATTCGAAAAAAAACTTGGCGTTTAGGTGTGGTTCACATTCAACATCGGCCCTTACAATTTAACCACCCTTTATATTAAATTATTTAAAAAATTGACATAAAATAGCAAGAGTGAAATTTATTTTGTACGTTTTTATATGAAGAATTTGGTGCAATCGCCAAATAGTGGCATGTAGAGCAAACCAATACTAAAAATACTTTAAAGTGGTTGCAAAAATCGAAAAAGTATTTGATCACGACTGCCAGAAATAGCCCCCAGCTTTATTTAAGGGTTGTTTACACGATCATACAAGTCATACGTATTTTAAGAAAAATACAACCTTGTCGTGGTAAATTGTTGTTGTTTTTTGCAAAATTTCAAGCAATAATTAGATCAGGGAAGCTTTTTCGTCACAATTCGTATGATTTGTATTACCGCCTAAGCCCCTTTTATTATTACAATAACTGTGCGACTGTGCTAAGGAAAACATATTACCAACACATACGTTAATTTGATGAATCAATTTAATGTGGCAATGCCGATAAAAGCTACTTTACACTTTCACACAAGACTTAAGCTGGAGGTCCACACCACGCGTTGTCAAAATCAGCTAACACACAAATGAAGAAAGTAAACCTTAATTTTTTACTCAATGCCTCAAGGCTTCCTACGCTTTTTTACATGTAACTTCCTACGTAAAACAAGAAAGATTCTACTTATTTGACAGTTGTGTAGGCAACAAAAAATCGTGTATAATGCAGCTTTACGTACTTTGACGAAAATGCTTCCCAGATCTACTAATTGTAATTGTAATTAATAACAATTTATCATGTATTTTCTTCAAAATCCGCAAGACTTGTGTAATAGTGTAAACTAGACTTTAAGTAAAATAACATCAATTCGCTTTAAATGTATGCCAAAATTAAAAATAAAAAAAAAACTGTGTATGGATTTGTATTGGCAGTTTTGCTTCAAATAATAAATGTATATTTTATAAAATTTTGTTAAAACATTTTAGATTTTTTACGCATGTTTTTTATGCGCATATTTTTCAATTATAAATGCATGAAATTCCATGCCCTCCTAAAAAGTTTGCAGTGCCCTGACTCAAATAAATCAATGTTTGTTATTGCTTTAATGTGGCTGCATATCTGAATGAGTTTTAAGATCCTTCTTAGTTGTGGAAATGTTAAGCTTTTTGTGATCTGTTATTTACTTTCGTTTTCTTTTCACTTAATTTTTTAATTGCCAATTATGTATGTCAGATAAAATAAAAGTGTCAGATTGAAATATGTTAAATATGTTTATTTATAACAAAACTTAAAGTTATATTGTGTTCTACTTGATATATCGTAATTGACAACGGACAATCTTTCAACAACTTTCAACATTTAATTTTAAACAGTTCCTAATGAATTTTATTATAAGATTAAGTGTTTATATATTTTATGTAAACAATATCTAATGTTGTAATTTGGTTAGAGTATTGCCGAAAAGAAGAATTTCTCATGAAAAATTTTGAATAATATTGAAAAAGACATGGTGTTTTTGTCATATTTTATTATGTTCTTATATCCATTTTTTACTGTACATGCACTCAAATTGAAAATCAATTCATCCTTACTCAAATCATTTCGAAGCGGTATTAAAAGTATGCTGCGTACGGATTTTCTTGAATCAAGCCCAGAAAGATTGATTCAAGCACGGATTTTCAATCGCCAAATTCTTAACTTATCCATATTCGATCACTAATTTGTACTTGAAATAATCAGAAAATGAGATTGATTTAAGTAAAACTGAGATTTAACCAATCTCAAATTGCGCTTGATTCAAGTATTATAAAGTTGATTCAATCCCGAATTCGTACTTGAAATAAACCAAAAGTAAAATTAGAAGGAGAACTTTATTATGATTGATTTACTTACTCGTTTTACACCTTACAGAATTTCAATTATAAAACACTAACATCATTCCCGATATGGTGTTTAATTTAAAAAATTAATGTACATACATATATGTATAACTGAAAATATAAACTAAAAGGGAAGCAAGAGTTCTCAATTTTACTTTTTAAACGTTAAAATAATGTGTTTTCGTCTTGTTTGTTGATTTTGTTGTTTCTACACACAACAAGCAAATCGTTTTTAAACTACTTGTTTGGTGTTGTTGTAGTGCCTGCGACAAACTTTACTTTAAGTTAAATGAGATTAAAACTCTCACTTTGTAATTTTACTCTCAGAGTGGCACTGCCAACGAATAGTTCAATCTTTTTTTTACTTGGTTTAAGAATTTTGTACTTATGTTCAGCGTTGCCAGAAGATTTGGAAGGAAAATCTTCATTTGGCGAAAGAAAAATCTTTTTTTGAAGAGAAAAATCTTAAAAGAACATAATTCTTATCGTGGAAACTATTTAACTTGAAATACATAATTGCGGTATTTATGCAAAATTAGATTGTGGGTTTAAATTGTGTTTTTAGTTATATTTTCCATAAAAATTTTTGTAAAAATACATTTTTAATCCATTTATTTTCTAATAAATAAGAACTTTAAAAAGTCCATATCAATAAAGGAGTTTCTTTGAATGTAATTAAATTCTAATATTAGAGATATATTAATTTTGGGCAAGAAAAATTTAGTTTGAGAGCAATAAAGCTCACACATCATATGAAATCTTAAGGGTTCTCAATTTAATATTCAGCCCAATTATAAGTACAAATTCCCCGGGAGATTTTTCCCTTTTCCCATTTTTACAATTGAATTTACATTAGAAAAATTGGAGAAGGGAGAAAACTCCAGGGGAATTTTTATTCATAATTGGGCTGATTATATTTTTTGATACCGTTGTTATATCGAACGCATTATATGAATTTTCCTACACACAAAAAAAAGACTGTAACGCTAAAAGAAATTGATTGTGCCCAACAAGATTTTGCATTTGTAGCAACAAGTCTGTTTCTTTTGTCCCAAAGTGTAAATTCATTGTTCAAATACAAATTTTTTTACGACAACAGTAATATAATTTGATTCAAAAAATAAATATTTTATGGCAACAAAAATTGTTATTTCCTGCAAATGCAAATCATTTACGACAACAGCAATTTTCAATGTGCTGTTATTTCAGAGGAAAACCTTTAACGACAAAAGATATTTCATTTGCAACAAATAATTTTGCTGTTGAAAAACTTCAAATACTTTCATGTTGTTGCGGTAAAAAAAAATTTTGTTGGAAATTTTCTTGCGAAAAAAGGTTTTCATTTACGACAACAAGTTTTTGTTGACCCCAACAGCATAATCGTCAAAGGCTCAAATTATTTGGCTAACAATATTTTTTTTTTTTATGTATATAAAATCCTAATGGAATTCCTATAAAAATAATGTTGGTACACCTTTTAAAAAATATTCTTAAGCACTTATGTATATTTACTTTGTTTAAAAACTATCATAAACATGGAATGTGGATTTTTCAAACTAAAAGCTTCTTAAGTTTCATTAGTTTTACCTTTTGGTAACTAAATACATGATCTTTTTTGTTCTTTAATATATTAAACTTCATAAAAATACGTTTTTTCTTTTCACAAATAATTTTTTTTTTTCATAAATATTCTCAAAATGAACTCCCGCTAATCTAAGATGCTTATTTTAATATTTTGTGTGCCCAGAAATAATGACGCATTTTCATTTGTTCAAAAGTGTGCAAAACCAATAAACAACAAGCTGATACAAAACCTCATTGTTTTAAAAATTAAAACTGTAACTTAAAGTTAAAAATCTTTTTTTCTAAAAATAAAAAATCTTAATTTGAGAAAAAAATTCTGCAAATCTTATTTTAGTCGAAAAATCTTCAAAAATAAGATCTTCAGTCTGGCAACGCTGCTTGTTTTACTAATTTAGTGTTATTCGTACTAAAATTTTTGAGAACGACTCGTACTTAACAGTGTAGCCACACGATCAAGATTTTCTTGATAGTCTTTTACATATACTATTTGTCAAAATTAACAAAAATTGAAAGATGTGACGAAGGCTGCATGCAATTTTTGAGCAATTTACATTCAAGATGTCATCAAGAAAACAATTTATAAAGGCAAACGAAAAATTTGCTCACTAACCTTGAAATCAGCTGTTTTCTTAAACATTTCAATTTTTAAAAGTATGAGTGTATTGGTAGAAAAGTGTGAGAGTATTAAAACTTGATAGGCAAAACTTGATCTTGTAACCCTCAAGTTAAGTAAGTATAAAAAAGTTAATTTATTCCAAGGGTTTTTCTTTCTTTGAAGTATTAAATGTAAAGCCAAGAAATATCTTTGGTATAACCAACACCGGCTTTTTAACTAAAGCTGTTAAAATCGGCCTTGTATCTTACCGAGGTCTCGACAAACCTCCAGAGTCGCACGAATACTGACTTATTTCATAGTCTACTTATTTCGTCTGATCCTTATATGCTAGTCTAAGGAGATCATCCAAAACTTAGCGCATCAAATTTTTCCAGAATTACTCTATTTATTAGAAGAGCTGCAAAGGAGATAGTCTGGAAGAAGGAAACTACCCTGACCCATCAAGTGACATTTCTGAAACTGAGTAGCCTTTTATCATTTTTTGTATTATGTAATTTTTATAAAAATCATTTTTTAATTCTGATTATAATAAAGACAAACAGATAAATGTTACTAATATATATATATTAGCGTGGCCGTTAGTTGTATGGAGAACTTTTTTTTTTTGATTTCTTATACTCTCCCCCTCCAAATCGGTTCAGTTTTATGTAAAAAAAATACAAAAAAATTTCGTAGCGATAAGTTGTGTTTTAGGGAGGGCGTCCGCCCCTCAAAGTTTGCCATCAAGCCATTTATTCAAATGTAATTTGTTTGCGTATGACTATCTTCTAAAAACAACATTTTACAAGAATATGATATATGGCAATATTTTAGCTCTTCTAGTCAACAACCAACATAAGCCTCCAAGAAAGTTTTTTGCTAAGACTAATATCTTAGCAAATAATTAAGAAAATAACAACAAAATACCAAACATTTTATATATTTACGTTTTATATATATAAAAAGGCGATTTAATGTCAAGTGACACAATTTTGAAATCGATGTCTTCCGATTTGGATGAAATTTACACCAAGGTTAGTCCTATTAGATAGTAGTTTACACACAAATTTTCAACAAGATCGGTCAAAATGTTTCAGAGGTAGAGGGGGTAAAAGTTTGTCATACAGGTGTTCTTTCTCATCCATGTCACTTATTACCTATTGGTGTTAGCAAAATTTGTCCCAAGTAGCTTAGATAGCTATTTAATCAATCTTTTTTAAAAATTTTTTTTTGTTTTTTTAAAAAATTTTTTTAATTATTTTTTTTAAATTTAAAACTTTTTTTTTTATTTTTTAGCCAAGTGTTAAATTTAAAAAAAAAAATTTAAAAAATTTTTTAAAAAAACAAAAAAAATATTTTTAAAAAGTTTGATCAAAAAGCTATCTAAGCTACTTGGGACAAATTTTGCTTACACCAATAGGTAATAAGTTACATGGATGAGAAAGAACACCTGTATGGCCAAAATGTCAAATTTTGACCCCCTCTAACTCAGAAACTTTTTGACCGATCTTGTTGAAAATTTGTGCCTAAGCTACTATCAAACAGTACTAAAATTGGTGTAAATTTCATTTAAATCGAAAGACATCTATTTCAAAATTGGGTCACTTGACATTAAATCCCCCTTTTATATATATAAAACGTATATAAAATGTTTGGTATTTTGTTTTTATTTTCTTAATTATTTTCTAAAATATTGATTTTAGCAAAAAACTTTCTTAGAGGCTTATGTTGTTGACTAGAAGAGCTAAAATATTGCCATATATCATATTCTTGTAAAATGTTGTTTTTAGAAGATAGTCATACGCAAACAAATAACATTTGAATAAATGGCTTGATGGCAAACTTTGAGGGACGGACGCCCCCCCTAAAACACAACTGATCGCTACGAAATTTTTTTGTATTTTTTTTTACATAAAACTGAACCGATTTAGGGGGGGAGAATATAAGAAATCAAAATAAAAAAAATAACGGCCACCCTAATATATATATATGATTTTCAGCGTATTTTTCTTCATATGAGATGGAAAACCCGTTTTTATGAGCACAAAAGTCTGCTTTTCATTTATATTTGGTACCATAGTGGAGAAAATCCTTGCGCCCAAAAACGTTTTCGTTATAAATTGAAAAATTAAATAATCCTTCAAAAAAATATATTGAGGCTTTATTTCATAATGATTTTTTGGAGCATTTTTTGAAATGAACTTTATTTATTTCATATGAAATAATCCCTCAATTAAAATAATGAAATAACACCCTAAGCAAAATGAAATAACTCTACAAAAATCGTTGTTGTTGTTCTCTGCTCAAACTTTTGGGGGGTTATTTCATTTAATTGTTTGGTTATTTTTGTGGGTTAAATTCATGCCACCTATTAGATAAAATCAAAAGTCTTTCGACCTATATTGCGCAAAAAGACATATTTGTATCGACAACATTGTACAATGTGCACATGTGTGCATTGATTTATGACGATTTATTTTCTGAGAAACAAAAATGTAAGATTATATAAATGTTACACTTTTTAATGATTTTACTCGAAATTTGTAATAAATTTTAAATTTTGTGTTAAATCTATGTACTTTAGTTAAAGCGATCTTTACTAGAGATTATAAGCGGTACTTATCATGCAAAACAATATTAAACATTGGTTGAACAAACAAAGTAGCAAGTACCTCAGTTGTAAAAAGGGGCAGTATGAATACCTTAAATAAAAATAAGGTTACAATATGCATCAGATTTTTCATGCAACATATTCACAAAAGAAATTGAAAATCTTTCCCACACTTGAATTTTTTGTATAAGCGAACTCACAAATGTAGAACATCTAACATATATGCAACATATTTTTCAGAAAGGAAATCGCTATTATTTTACCTATACTTCTACATATCGTCGGCTTAATTTACAAACCTGCTAACTCCCTTCAGCACATTTTTCAGGAGGGACAAAATATTTTTTATATTTCATATTTGCTTGAGAGAACTACCAGAAATATAGTTGGTTTGACACACTTCAAGACTCAAGTTAAGGAAAACTACATGCTGGTCGACGAGGAGTTTCTTTCTCTACAACTCGGCATCAAAATCTCAATTTACTTAAAAAGTGGATTTAGCAGGTTTGCATATTGCGTAACTTGTTGGAGACTGTGGAGCAGTAATGCAAAATGTGGCACAATTCGGCCACTGTAGAAATCCATCTTGGCCCTTTCCGGTCAAAACTAAACTAACTACTTTCAATCGTTCAATAAATTTTCGATGTTATTTTCTTACTGTTTCTTTCATTTACGAAATTTTCTAATTTTTATTATAATTTTCTTTAATTTTTTTTGGCAGAAATATTTTTATTTTTCCATAAAGTATCTGAAATTCTCTTTTCTCGACTTTCTTAGGTCACCGAATAAACGAATTTGCGTCTTAAATGAAAGGGCAAGTGATATAAAAATTAAAAATGTAACAAATATTTCTGCCAAACAAAAATACTTAAATCAATAAATAGAAATTTATTATTACAAAAAAACAACAAAAAGTAAGAAAGTTTAGTCGGCCAAGCCCGACCATATGATACCCTACCCCACAATATATAAAAACAATTTTTGATAGTGTACCCTATTTGGGATCCATAGGCAATCATAGACCCGCTTTAACAAGATCATATTATGAGGTTAAGATTCATGTAAAAGTTCTTTTTGCCGAATATTATTTAGACATCTTTGTCTATCTGAGATTTTAGAATGGTGGCTTATATGGGACCAATGGTTAATTTCTATCGTAAAAGCCGTTGTCGATAATTTTTATGTAAATACTAACATTTATAAGGCAGTTATAGCAGTAATATTTATATTAATTTTATGGTCAAATATGGACCGATTCCAATAAAATTTGGTAAGATAATATTGATTGCAATAAAATAAGTTTGGGCTAAATTTTATCTTAATACCAACATAATAAGTTGGTTTATGGCAACATTTACATGAATCTTAACCTAATATCATAATTTTATTTAGGCAGGTCCATGATCGCCCATATATACTGTGGTGTAGGGCACAAAGCATACGGAGATGAAAAAAGTGACGTATGAAAAATGCCTAAATCATTTGCGAGAACATCTTTCGAAGAAAGAGAAAGAAAACGTTTTTTGGTAGTGAAGTGGCAATGTGTAAAAACAGGCCGCTACTATCAACACAAATTGCGTAACCAAAACAAAAAATGCAAAAAGGGCAGCCTTCCAAGAAAAAGACAGAAAAAATCACAATATTTTCTGTCTCGAGACGCCTCTGTGTGCTCTGTGGTGTAGGGTATCATAAGTTCGGGCTTGACCAACTATACTTTCTTACTTGTTTTTCAATGTTTCATTTCTTTTTTTAAAAAGGTAAAGTTAAACATTTTTGGTTTAAGATAGAATTAACATCATATCATTTATACCCACACCACAATAGTGGAGAGGGTATTATGCAGTTGTGTTGATATGTGTAACACCTTAAAATATCGGTCCTAGAATCACTTTCTGAGTTGATCTAACGATGTCCGTCCGGCTGGCTGGCAGGCTGGCTGTCCGTGTAACCTTGTGCGCAAATTACAGGTCGCAATTTTGGAGATAATTTAAATTTGGCATATAGGTTCTTATTGGCACAGGAACCAAGCCTATGGAAAATGGGCCGAATCGTATGAGCACGAGGGAATATCTGCCTCTCAGAAACTATCAAACCAATTTAATGAAATTTAAAAAATAGATAAATCCCTTTTTATATAGGGTATCATATGGTCGGGCTTGACCAACTATATTTTCTTACTTGTTAACTTATGTAAAAGTTCCTAGTGCAAAATATAAGTACATATAACTATTATAAGATAGAATGCTATATTCGGTTGTGCCGAATCTTTGATACCCTCCACCGACAGTTTGAATATTTCAGGAGTGGCATCTATATGAAATCTATTTATTATTGGTTTATCTTTATAAAAACAGACGTCAGCATTAAAATTGGTTGCCGTTTAGGCCTATATAAAATTATTGGCCGACAATCAGAAGGTTATAGGTTTTTTTTTTAGCAATTTTAACTAGTTTGGGTAAAATATCATGATTCGAAACGGCTCCGTGCAATAACTCCCAGGTGCAATAAGTCCCAGTGCAATAACCCCCAATGAATTAAATCCCAAAATAAATGAAATAAGTCCCAAACTGGAAAAAAGAAATAAATCCCAAAAAAAATGAAATAATTTCCAAGTCTTAAATGAAACAAACCCCAACTTTTGGGAGTTATTTCATAATGAAATAACTCCTAAAGACATTAATGAAATAACTTCCAAAAACAGCCCATCGAAAAGAAATGAAAAAGGACCCAAAAAAAAATGAAACAACTTCCAAAGAAATTTATTATATATGTATTCGTTTTACTTGAATGTTTACATATTTACAAATGTTAAACAATTTTAAGAAATTGCAAATAATTGAAAATGAAATAACTCCCACATAAAATGAAATAACTCCCACAGCAAATGAAATAACACCGAAGCTCAAAATAAAATGAAATAACTCCCACGTTTATTTTTTCGGGGACTTATTTCATTTGGACTTTATTTCATTACGAAATAACTCCCAGGCAAAAAATGAAATAACTCCAAAAAAAATGAAATAAAACCGAGAGAGCTGGGAGCTATTTCATAATGAAATTACTCCCACATTTGTATGAAAAATTGTTGGGTCTAATTTCATTTTTTTCTTGGGACTTATTGCACCTGGGAGTTATTGCACGGAGCCTTCGAAACAGTTTAAGCCGAACTTAAAGGATTTTCAGGAGGGCGATGTATATTGGAGCCATGGTAAGTTATGAACCAATCACCTCAAAAGTCTGAATAGTGATTTCTGTTTTTAAAAACATAAATTTCAGTAAATTTCAAAACAGCGTGAAATTAGTTTTAGCGTTTACAGTGAATTTCAGAAGGCTGCTTAATATGCGATCTAATGTAAATTATGGACCGTATATTACTTAATTGCATGACATTTTTTCAGGCCATATGAAGCTAAAATAGAAACAATTTTACCGCAATATCTTTATCTGCTACGGTTTTACCAGAGTGGGCATTATATGGGCCTATAGTAAACTATAGACCGATCATCACAAAATTTATTAGTCTGATATCTAGTCCTACAAAACTGTGACGAACTAAATTCTATTATGATAGCAATTTTTATTACGGTTTTAGGCGTGCTAAACTGTTTTCCGGGAGTGAGGTTTATATGGAGCCTAGGCTTAATAAAGGACCGATCTTCACGAAATTTTACAGTGTGATTGCCAGTCGAAAAAATCCAGTTGCAAAATCTTATATCATTCCGTGCATTGTGCCACCATTTGTATTAGTTTATGTAACAAAATTATAAATTTTTTAGGCTGGTGGTTCAAGATTTTGATTCATAGCTCTGATCATACTGAACCAATTTGCTGGATTTTAGTCCCAAACTGCTTAAGATAACTGCAAGCAATTTGACACCGAGTTTGTGTATTTCTTTATAGTTTTTCGAAAGTGAGTGCTTTCAACACAGGGACAGACAGACGGACATGGCTACTTCTGAACTGGATACAAAAACAATATTTTATTATTTGTGTTTCTTTTAAATGTAAGTTAAGCGATCGAAGTCTTCGTTCGTAAATATATAATTTATACAATTTATAGGTATTATTTATATGTTATAATTACCAATTTGATTTTAAATTAAGAGATGTGCTAATTTGTACATAAATTAAAAATTTTTCAAAATGCAAAATCTTCTTCTTATTATCCCAATGATATTTTGGCGATAGCTTCCTATTTTCCTATGAGTGGTTATCTGGCGATATTGCTAGTTTATCATCTAGAAGTATCGCTTTCGTATTTCTTAGGAGTATTGCCATCGAGACACATTTCTTCCCGAAGGAAGTATCTTCCGCAATACGAAATCGATTATTGCCGTAATAATATTTTTCATCCAGGCAATACGTTTGGCAATACATAAGATGTATTTCTGTGTGCTGGGTTAATTTAAATAACTACATACAAATAAATACTTTTTTATATCATCAAAAGTAAACCTTTGTCTGTTAACACGAATTGTACATGGAAAATGATGTCTCAAACTCAACCGAAGTTGAAGCATACTTGAAGGATGCCAATTCATTTAAAGAATTTTAATTATCTAATTCAGGTCCCACATTTGATTCTGGAACAAGAATAGTTCAAATTTGTTTTATTGTTGAAATCCCAAATTTTAGCAAGACATTTTGGATTTTTTTTTTTTAATTTGTCGGGCTATTTCTTCCACATTGTTTTCCGTATGAAATCAATAAATCAATATTATCGAATTGGCTTCTCATTTCCTTTGCAAATCGATGTCAACCATGTGGCTAGTAAGTAACAGTTTTGGATAAATTATTAGGAAAATTGAAGGATCTTTTGTCGAAATCTTGTATTTTAAGCAGAGCACCAAAAAAATTATTTATTGATTTAAAAAATTTTTATTTTTGAATACAATTTTGAAATTTTTTGAAAAACTTTTTTTATAATATCGAAATTTAAAAACTATGTCATTCCATGGTCCAATTAGCAGGTCTGCTTGAAACGCCTGCTGATTTTATGCAGAGTTGTGTTTTATACGTGCAATTGTTATTGTAGCAATTGTTTTTGACATTTCCATCATTTTTTACACAAACAATTGCTTTTGTTTTTGACATCTTTATCATTTTTTGTTTTTGACATCTTTATCATGTTGTTTTTCTATTGTTGGATTGTTGTAGTTGCGCGCAGACCTACTAATTGGGCCATGTGTCATTCAAAAATATTAAAAAAAATGCAAAAATTTGCATTTAAAAACAAAATAGGCATTTTGACAAAAAAATATGCAACAATATGCAAAAACAAATCGATCCAATTTTAACGCAAATTTAATGATTCGGAAAGATAATTAATCGACATCAATCTTAGACTATCGACAAAAAACATGCATTTGCATGGAAATCGCATCCCTATACATAAGTATACATTATGTGGTCTGAGATGAATAATAAAAATGTTTCACACAGAATGACAAACTAAGTATACTCTCTTCAAAACTAATTGTGGTGAAGAGTATTGAAAGGCGTCACTCAAATTTTTTTAAAAATGTTTTTTTCTATTCTATACTGGTTGACAAATGCCAAATGCATTCTGTTTAAAATTTTAGGGGCTATAGTATAAAATATGTTGCATGTTTTTATTAAAAAACCCATTCAAACTTTTTTTATATCTAAACTATTATATATTTTTTAAGTTTCTTTTCTTCCCCTATATACTTACAACTAATCGAGTTACGCCTTTTTTACAATAAGCCATCGATATATGCATTTATAAATATTTTCATTTAAACTAATAAGTTATGCACGTACTTTTGACGTAAACTGTAAAATGCATAGTGCTATAAGGCCTTTTATTAATTTTGTTTATTTGTACTAATAGTGTGTGTGTTGGCAGACAAATTTCCATATGTGTAGGTAAGTAAACAAGGACAAAATATTACAATAGAACATTTTCTTTAAACAAATCTACTTACCATACAAGCGCATCCTTGAAAACTGCACCAAAAGGCAAATAAATTGTAAGACTTTACTTACCGTTATATGTATTGTATACCTTTGTTGTCTTATATACAACTCCCCCGACCACTTCTAACGATTTCTTACCATTACAATTACATTAACATAAATATTAAAAAAAAATTTCAAATATGAATTTGTAAAATTACATAAACCGTATAAATGTTGTCCCAAAATGTAGAGCTTTTCACTTTCTAATTTTTCTTCCATACCACCAACCACCCCTTGTGAAAGGTGGTCGGTCTGTTTACTTTTTGTTCATTTTGCTACTATTTTGGTATCAGTTCAACATTCTTTCACGCCCTTTGCAATTGAAACTTGTTAACCAAAATGCAACACATCAAAGATAGAGAGTTTGAACCAAAACACAATTTGAAAGAAACCAAATACTCACAATAAAAATAAAGCTAATTATTTATGGATAAAGCTGACGAAATGGATAAAATATGAAAAAAAACACAATTTTAGATTATCAAGAATTATTTCCCCTTTAGACTTTTTAGGATAAAACTTGTTATCATTTTCGAAACAGCTTTCCAGTGCTCAGGCATGCGCCTTAAATATCAAGAGAACAAAACAAGTGTTTTGTTTTTATCCAGGAATTTTTTTATTTGGAATGAAAGTTTCTGGGTATTACATTACTAACCCAAAGAAGGAATCATGTTGCAGCAACAGGCTAAATGCAAATATGTTATTTATACTTGTGCCAGCAACAAACGAAGGTAACAGGCTACTCAGCCAACAAAGTAGTCAGTTCGTACGCATGAAATAATCGTTTTTACAAATTGTTTTTTAGGTTTACATTTTGTTTTATTACACAGTTTTAAAATTCTACATCATTCTACAACATCAAATAGCTTTAAAATCATTCTTTATACAAGAAAACTTTTTACGCTGTACCTGCTTCACAGACTATGCTACATGGGTATGTAGAGACGCTTGCGGGATTAGTAAATAAAGTATTACTTTGATAAGGTTTCGTATAAATTCTTGATGTCGAACTTTAACCACGAAAATAACGTAAGCGCCAAAAACCTAATTTTACAGGAGAGAGTTTTTTTTATTTTATTTCATATAAATTTTGTACAAAATTTGTCGCTTACGATAAAATTGTTTTTGCTATAAAATTGTTACGGTATCTTATGTGACCACGACATCACGAATTTTCAATTTTTTTTTTTAACTAATGACGTTATTGGCAACACTTCCTTATCGCTTCTTTATTGCAACATAGTCATATCTCAAAATATCAAAAATTTGAAGTTTCTTAAGCAAAACTGCTTCTTCGTACCTTCTCTATATGTCAAACAAAAATCAGTGTTATATCTCAAACAGAACCAAAGTTATAGCAAAATATATTTTATTGAATCAGTATAAAAAGGTTAATTTTGAAAACTTTAATCGCATTTGGCCAAGTTTGATTTTTTTTTTTTGAGATATGGCTATGTTGAAATAAAGGAGCGATATAAGGAGATGATGCAAGTGCAAGTGCCAATAACGTCATTTATTAAAAAAAAAAAAAACAAATATTTAAAATTATGGCTCGATATTTGAATTTTATAGTAAGACGTAAAAGTAGGCCTTGTAGCTTGTATTTATATATGTAAATCTTTCAAATCGGATAAAAAATAGAAACAAGTTAGGCCATTCGAAAGCTGTGGATTTTTGATCTGCTAATACTTACACAAGTACACTGTGCGATGAGTTGAGTCTGTGTTACAGACCACTAGAAATCTATATATAAATAGGCAAAGGCAAAACAGTTAAGAACACTTTCCTCCTCTGTTTGTCAACCGATTTGAAGAAAATATACACCATTTGAAAGGTATTAACTTACAGAAGTGCACAATATATATTTTATTAAAATCTGTTCAATATTTTCAGAGTAATAAGCGTTCAAATTCGCTACTAACACATATCGAGGGCCTATATTCAAAACCCTCTATCTTTGATTTTCACGAAAATGACTTTTTAATGGGAAAATGTTCAGTAAAACAACTCTCGTCTATGGTGTGATTTTCATAACAAACATATATTTTTTTGTTGTTTTATTTGCATTTTTGTATTTTCTCTATCTTGCACAATTAATTTTTCTGAATGCAAAACCCTCTATCTTTTCTAATAATTAATTTTCGAATATTTTTTGAATAACTTGTTCTGCAATTTTTTGCAAGCTAAACATGAATATGAAATCAATGGTGATTTGTCCGCGTCGGTATTTTTTCCTGTATTATTCATCATTTAAAACGCATTTCTTATCAGATTCATTGCCAATTGCAATTTTCTCGGATGGTTGTGGCTACCAAAACCGTAACCATTATTTATCTAATGCTCTATCCAATTTTGCTGCTGAAAATAATAAAGTTATTGAATAGAAGTTCTTAGAGAAAGCCCATACTCAAATGGAGTGCGATAGTGCCCTTGCTTAGATTGAGATTAAGTTGAAAAATCCATCTATACACTTGCCAGTCAATTACGTTAGAATTACTAGAAAAGCCAGAAAGACCGTTAAAATTAACAATGAGATCGTGAAAAAGCCGTTTGATGCAGGATATTTAAATTATGATTTCTTTAATAATTATAGTGATGACAAACTTTTGCGTTTTTTTTTTTCAATAAGACCAGCACGAGAAGGGACGATTCACAGTGTCTAATTTAAGATCTCTTTTATATATATTTCAGATGGTAGCGTAAAATATAAATTAAATTTTGATACAGATCACATTGATTTACCTGTTCGTGTTAAACCTTTTACAGAACATATTAAACCAAAACCTCTATATTCTGCTCCACTTTCAATTCAACCAAATACGTGGAAGAATGTTATTGCTAATTGGTAATTTTTTTATATTATGTTGTATTATTAGCCTTTATCTTAAATAAACCACGTTAAACAGTGAAGCTTCGTTCAGACGGTGGTCAGATCTTACAATGTTGTCATTAAAATTGCCTAAAAATGTCTTGCAACTGTGTGAACATTGTAAGCTCATTTTCATTTATCAGATGTGTTAAATTAATGCATCTGACAATGGCACCATTGTCAGAAAAATGACAACATTGTAAGATCTGACCACCGTCTGTAAGAAGCTTATCAGATGGCATAAATGAAATCAAAATAATTAATTTTTATTAAAATCCAAAACCCTCTATCTTTTCATTTTCATACATACAAATTGAATATTTTTGAGAAGCAAAACCCTCCATCTCGCATAAAGTCCCCAATAATGCAAAATTTTATAAACCAATTATCTGTGAGATTCAGTAGTTGATTTAAAAAATATTGTAGAATACCGAATTTTAATAACTCAAGTAATACGCGAAAAAAAAACTGTTTATTGGCTCTCCTGAAAAGTTGTGTTTTTTAAGATAGAGGATTTTGAATGTAGGCCCTCGATATGCAGAACACATATGAAAATACAAGATTTGTTTTTTTATAATAAAATAAAAAATAAAAATAGGGTGGTAGATCATGCGACATTTTTCAGAAACCAGTTTTCAAATATTTTGACTATATAAATCTTATGATTAAATCACCAATGGCAAAACAGTTAAGAACGCTTTCTTCCTTTGTTTGTCAACCGAAGCTCAGTGGGGAGAAAAAAAGTATTATAAATTTTCTATAATATTGAACTTATAAGCATAACTATAGGGGCAGGGTCCTTAGTAAATGAAAAAGTATAAGATGAAAAATTTTGGTACTTTTTGTTTTTCATCTGGTACTTTTTGAATTTGTGTTAATTCGACATTTGGTACTTTGATTAATTTTCGTTAATTTAAGACATAGAAAAATAAAAATTAAACATGCAATGCCCTGAATGCATGACAATCTATAAAGCATACTTTTTGATAATTTTTTGTTTTCCAATTGATATTTGCTAACATTTTTTATATTGAACTTACAAAATTAAATTAGCTCACGTGAAAGATAAAATATGAACCGGAGGTTACTTCCTCGCCAAATCGATCCACAAAGACGGAAAAAATAAATGCTAGAAAGATGTAAATACGTATAGGGTGAGTTTTTATGAATTAAGTTTTTCGAGCTGGCAGCACTGGTTGATAATTGTGTCCAAACTACATCTGTGAAAGTGAAAAGTGTTCAGTATACTCTGCCATTTCATCATGGAGAAACTCACAAGCGAGAAACGACTGCAAATCGTTGAAATTTATTATCAAAATTCGTGCTCTGTGAGAAATGTCCATCGATTGTTACGAACTTTTTATGGTCGGCATAATCGACCAACCGCAATTAATTTACTTTGGTGGACACTACACCACCGACTCAAGTTCGTAGAGTACGTACCGAAGAGAATATTGCAGCCGTAGCGACCAGTGTTAATGAGGATAGTGAAATGTCAGTTCGTCGCCGTTCTCTGGGATTGGGCATGTGTTATTCAACCACGTGCCATGATACGCGACTTTTTTTGCCCCAATTGGCTGAGTTGGACTTGGTTGATATGTGGCTTCAACAAGACGGTGCCACATGCCACACAGCTCGTGAAACAATTGACATATTGAAGGATGAATTTGGTGAGCAGTTTATTTCTCGAAATGGCTCTGTGAGTTGGTTGCCAAGATCATGTGATTTGACGCCTCTTGACTATTTCTTGTGGGGTTATGTTAAGTCGTTATGTGGACAAGCAAAACACGATTAAAGCCAGAGAATATAACATAACACGTGTTATTCATGGAATACAGGCCGAAATGCTCGAAAAAGTGGTGAATGGACCATTTGAACCGGAGCCGCGGCCAACATTTACATGAAGTTATTTTTAAAAAGTAAATGGCAAAGACCAATTTATCGATTCCAATAAAAATTTTAAATATATGATGCAAATTTGAGTGTTTGATTAGATTTTAAAAACAACCCATTATATACTTACCCAATAAAAAATTTTATCATTTTGCGAAGCACTAATGGTACATATAATAAAATAAGCGCACAATTATGCGCTACGCAGTAAGACATACAGAAATGCAGTAAAGTAAGTCAAAGAACTCTCAACAACTTTTATAAAAAGAAAATAACATTTCAAGTGCTACGGCATTCCCTTCCTACGAAGCAGGTTTGTAAGGGAGAATACTAAAAAATAACTGTATCAAAACATTCAGTGTGTAAAGCTCATCGTTACATTCAACAATTTTTATATGCGCTGAATAAGGCGCTTTATGTGTCAAAAATGAATTGCATCAAAGTGGGAACTCGCCATATAAAATTCATGTTTTCCGTAAGCGCAATGGTAAGCGAAACTTTTATGTTTCTCGAATTTTGACCATTACGCTTAAATAAAACGACTTTTTATTATTATTAAAAGTTCTTAACAAAACATTTAATTCGTTTAAGAAAATGCTGTTAAGCTTCGTACAGACGGTGGTCAGATCTTACAATGTTGTCATTAAAATTGACTAAAAATGTCTTGCAACTGTGTAAACATTGTACGCTATTTTCATTTGGCAGATGTGTTAAATTAATGCATCTGACAATGGCACCTTTCTCAGAAAAATGACAACATTGTAAGATCTGACCATTGTCTGTACGAAGCTTTAGAAATATATTTAATAGAAATTGTTAACAGTGTTGCCAGAAGTAGGGAAAAATCCCTTAATGTAGGTTTTTCCTCCTCCGATCATTGGCGTAGATAGGGAGGGGTGACGTGGTTTCCCCACCACAAAGTTTTTAATTTTTTTTTTTTAATTACTGTTTCGTTTGATATTTCTTGTAAGTATGTGTATTATTTATATATATTTATTATATTAAGAAAAATAACGTAAGCAATTGTTTGCAATAATAAACTGATTTTAATATATTGTTCAAACCCCTTATGCAAAACAAGTTTAAGTTTACATTAAATGAATGGGTTCTTATGTGTTGTTTAACTGATGTGATCTTTAACTTTTTTTGCGTAACGGGGTTGGTGTTTTGTCTTAGATTTGATATCCTTGCAAATAAGACTTGAGTGTTTGTAATTCTCATTCACTCTGCGTAATATATTTAGCCTTTCTAAGGTCTTTGGAAATAGTTTCCTGATGATCTGATCCAAGCAACCAGAGAAATGCGATTAGGAACTAACTTATCCCCCGCCAATAAATTTCAGTTTACTTATCAAGAATGCAATTTGGGAAATTATACAAATTATACACACTAAGAAAAACATATTTTAATGAAAAAATTTGTACTGCCAAAAATGCTTTTGCTAATAATTATACGTATAATCCTAACGGAGTCAGCAAGTTTTTGTACATAGAAAACGTTTTTTTTTTTTGTACATATTTTAAATGGAGTATTTGCTCTGAAGTATATTTTATACGATTGGACTCACAATTCCGCTAGCCTCGCAAAATATCCCCAACATCTTTTACTACCGAAAATCCTTCTTTTTTTATAAAACTGTTTAAAATTGTTTTATTACTTTGTCTCCTGTATCTGCCAAAGTTGGCAGAAATGAACAATATTTGGTTCCGCAGATCAATTACACTCCAATATATACAAAGAAATTCTTAATATCTAAAACTTTATTAAAAAAGAAAAAAAAAGAAACGTTTATATACCAAAAACAGAGAGAAGGGGAACTAACAGGCGTTACTTTATACAAAAACTTCATTTAAAAAGAAATAAGACGTTACAAACTACGATGGTATAAAGACGTTCTAGAAAGAGTATTTTTGTATGAAGTGACTGTGTGACTGAGGAATTTGATCGTTAGAATACAGCTATGGAATTTTCGAGAGAAAAGAACTTAAACAAGCAAAAAATAAAATACGTTGATAAAAAATCTTAATACTAAAAACCAAAACACATAAAAATATGTACAACAAAAAAAGTTCCTTGCAGTACCGCTAAGACAAAGAAACATGAAAATCAAGAAGGAAAGTTTAGTCGGTCAAGCCCAACAAGCCAGTTTTTTATCTTGCATTATTTCAAATTTGTATTAGGTAGATAAAAATATAAATACAAAACATCCGCTAAAAAGAAGATAAAAATGGTGCAAATACTGGAAATTCCTTTCGAGAAACGAGTTAAAGTTGTGGCGAAATTCAAAATGAGTATTGCTAGAAACACAACTGGCACGAACGACGAATTATTCGCTATTCGTCAGAAACAGAACACATTGGTATGTATTATAATATACACAATCATTTCGTAGACCGAAATTCGTCCTGCTTAACGAACACTGCGATAGGTTTATTTCTATTTCTTACGAAGACGAACGACGAATAAATTGGGGCAGGAACAGCTAAATAATGAAAGCTGTAAAGAATCACAGGGAAAAAATCGCTTCTATTGCGAACTTTGCCTAAAATTGCAAAAATTACGAAAATTTGCGAAAATTTTTAATATTTCAAACAAGCCATAAAATTGATTAAAAGTCTCTAATACTATAAGGAATGGCAAAAATTCGGTGCAAATCGCTTAAATAGCGGAAATTCGAAAAAATTTGCTAACAGCGGCACAATTGCAATGTATAATATTTTTTAAAAATCGTTTAAGCTGTAAAGAATCACAACCCTTATACATAAAAATCGCTTATATCGCAAACATGGCTAAAATTCGCAAAAATTGCAAAATTAAAACAAACGCAAAAATTTTTTTGAAATCGCTTAATCAGTTAACAAAATCAATATATCCAATAATAACATAAAAAGTTCGCAAAAATAGCGAAAATTCGTGAAAATTTTTAATATTTCAAAGAACCCATAAAATTGATTATAAGTCCCTAAAATACTATTACACATGGCGAAGATTCGTTAAAAATTGCTCAATTAGCGGAAATTGCTAACAATTTGCTAACAGCGGCATGATAGCAAAGCCTACTATTTATTATAAATCGTTAAAGCTGTAAAGAATCAGACAACTTACAGGAACAAATCGCGAACATGGCTGAAATTCGCGAAAAATTGCAATATTTGAAACAAACCCAAAAACTAATTTGAGTTTGCTAAATCGAAATGCAGAACACCAAAAATGCTTAAGTAATCTACTTTCGAGTGGATTCGGATTAAGTAACACACCCAATTAATAGTTTTGTATGTTTTTTTTTTTTTTTTGAAATATAGTCAATCTATGATTTGATAAATGTTAACAAACAAATAAATTGCAAAGAAATTTTAAACAAATTTATTGCTAGTTAAAAAAGATGAAAATGGATAAAAACGTTTATATAATCTAGCGTCCAAGGTACATACTTATTTTTATAAATTAAAAAAAAAAATCAAGTCACATTAATACCTGGAATTCACATACTTATTGTGTCTCGTTTGACGAATTCTTGCCGACGAATTCGTCGTAATATGCGAAGCTCGTCGTTCGTCCCAGATGTGTTTATACCATATACTGGCATTAGAATTGACGGGGGGGTTACGGATACTCACGGAAACTTACAATATTCTGCCGTAACCATTTCAAAATCTGTGACAACCAAGATAGAATATGGTTCAATTTTTAAAATATACGCAGAAAATACAGTAGCAAGTCCATTAAAAGATTCTGTAAAAAAAAACATCATTACAAAACACGTAAATATGTACACAGAAAAAATTTTTTAGGCCAGTAAAAGAATTAATCAAAAATAAAATCAGTTTTAGTTATATATTTAATAAGGTGAATTAAACTTTTTAATCAAGTGTATAAAATGTTTAATTGACAATATTTCAATTAAAAGTTTAATTCACTTGATTAAAAGTTTAATTCACCTGATTAAATATTTTATAAAAACTGATTATTATATTATATATATTTTTTTCTGTGTATGTATGTAAGTGAATCTATAATTCGGAGGTGGTCAAATGGTTATAGTTTGCAGTGGAGTATGTTCATAAACCAATAGAATTTTGGCACAAAGTATTAGAGGCAGAGGAGCTCTCTCTTCAATAAGAAAGGTCATTTGGGAATACTTATATGCCCTTTTTTCAACGGATCGAGGCATAAAGTTGTAAAACCTTTTAACCGGTTTGATAGTGGCTCATTAATGTTTTGGGGAAGTGTGTCATACAACAGAATTTTAGATCTGGTTCCAAAAAGACACTCTTAACCAGACAGGATACCGTGACATTTTAAATGATTTTGCTTTTACTTCAGCTCAGAGACTATGTCCTATTAAAAACTGGCTTTTTACAGAATGAAAATGCTTTATGCAACAAAACGTTGTTACCAAAAACGATTCTAAATATAATTGGGCAAACGATTCCTTTATGGCCACCCCAAAGTGCTGATCTTTACATTAAAGAGAATGTGTGGGAAATTATAAAAACTAAAATAATTTTGCAAAAGGGCCGAAAACGAGAGGATTATTTGATGAAATCAGAAATATGTGGAACGGCATAGAAATCAAGTTCGTACACAATGGAAATGCATCTTTAAAGACGCTTAGTATAATACATATTACTATGTTCACACTTGGGTTTTAAGTGCTCTTAAGTAAAATGTTGATCTAGCTAATCTGTTCTGTTCACATTACATTAAGATGACAGATGATTAAAAAAAAACACAACAAACAAATTTATATTTCTTTAAAATGGATAAAAATACTTTAATAACACAGAAAAAAGTAACAAGATTTAATAAGTAATTAATAAAAAATTTTTTAAATTTTCGAATATTTCTTAATTAAATTGTTTGTAAATTGTCATATTAACAATTTGTTTTAGTTGAAAAAATAAAATAAAATCTGTCAATAATTTTCAATACAAAATTAAAATTTTTTTTAATCTCTTAAAGAATGAGCTCATCTCTGGGGTAAGTAAAACAAATATTTAAGACTTATGAAAATTTTAACGCGGTTTTATTTATTCTAGTTTTCAAATTATAGTTGATGATTGTGTCCGTTTTGTGTACGTGCTAAAACTTTCTTCTGTATCCATCTATCTTCATCTATAAGATATTTGTGATGAGATTCTTATTAAATTTAAATTAAATATATTAGCATTTTTAAAGCATTTCCTTCTTTTAAAATTGCAATAAATTTGTCAAAATTTATGAGCAACAAAACAAATTGTTAATATGACAAATTTGTAATAAAATTGTTTATTTGATTGCTAACAAATATTTTATTTAATGTCACAAACTCATATAAACTTTATACCATATACTGGCATTAGAATTGACGAGGGGGGGGTTGGTGTTACTGATACTCACGAAAACTTACAATATGCTGCCGAAACCATTTGAAAATCTGTGACAACCAAGATAGAATATGGTTCAATTGTTAAAATATACGCAGAAAATACGGTAGCAAGTCCATTAAAAGTTTCTGTAAAAAAAAAAACATCATTACAAAACACGTAAATACATATGTATGTATGTTAGTGAATCTATAATTCGGAGGTGGTCAAATGGTTATAGTTTGCAGTGGAGTATGTTCATAAACCAATAGAATTTTGGCACAAAGTATTAGGGGCAGAGGAGCTCTCTCTTCAATAAGAAAGGTCATTTGGGAAAACTTATATGCCCTTTTTTTAACGGATCGAGGCATAAAGTTGTAAAACCTTTTAACCGGTTTGATGGTGGCTCATTAATGTTTTGGGGATGTGTGTCATACAACAGAATTTTAGATCTGGTTCCAAAAAGACACTCTTAACCAGCCAGGATACCTTAACATTTTAAATGATTTTGCTTTTACTTCAGCTCAGAGACTATGTCCTATTAAAAACTGGCTTTTTACAGAATGAAAATGCTTTATGCAACAAAACGTTGTTACCAACAACGATTCTAAATATAATTGGGCAAACGATTCCTTTATGACCACCCCAAAGTGCTGATCTTTACATTAAAGAGAATGTGTGGGAAATTATAAAAACTAAGATAATTTTGCAAAAGGGCCGAAAACGAGAGGATTAATTGATGAAATCAGAAATATGTGGAACGGCATAGAAATCAAGTTCGTACGCAATGGAAATGCATCTTCAAAGACGCTTAGTATAATACATATTACTATGTTCACACTTGGGTTTTAAGTGCTCTTAAGTAAAATGTTGATTTAGCTAATCTGTTCTGTTCACATTTTGTCATATTAACAATTTGTTTTAGTTGAAAAAATAAAATAAAATCTGTCAATAATTTTCAATACAAAATTAAAATTTTTTTTTAATCTCGTAAAGAATGAGCTCATCTCTGGGGTAAGTAAAACAAATATTTAAGACTTATCAAAATTTTAACGCGGTTTTATTTATTCTAGTTTTCAAATTATAGTTGATTATTGTGTCCGTTTTGCGTACGTGCTGAAACTTTCTTCTTCATCCACTTTTAAGTCTTCATCTATAAAGATATTTGTGATGAGATTCTTATTAAATTTAAATTAAAAATATTAGCATTTTTAAAGCATTTCCTTCTTTTAAAATTGCAATAAATTTGTCAAAATTTATGAGCAACAAAACAAATTGTTAATATGACAAATTTGTAATAAAATTGTTTATTTGATTGCTAACAAATATTTTATTTAATGTCACAAACTCATTGTTAAAAATATTTGTAGAATGTGAGCAATTTTAATTAACAAAAGTATTTTTTATATTTACAAATCCGGTTGTTGGTGCCTTTTCAATTAAAATATTAATTGTATCGACGAATATGGTATTCAATATGACAATTGGTTTGTCGTAATTTTTTTCTGTGTATATTTGTTCCTTAATAAGTTATAATGGTTTCTGTTATGTAATTTTAATAAATTTTACTAAAAATTTAATAAAAACAACTTTAAATTAATAAATTTTACTTTAAAGTTAATAAAAACAACTTTTAAATGCATCTTTAATTTCAATTTAGTTAGTAACAAAATATTTTGTTAATATGATAATTTAGTAAAAAAAATTATATTTAATTGTTAACAAATATTTTATTCAATATTACAAACTCATTGTTAAAAATATTTGTTGAATTTTAACAATTTTCATTAACAAAATAGTTTTTTGTATTAACAAATTCAGTTGTTGGTGCCTTTTCAATTGAAAAGTTAATTGTATTGACAAATATGGTGGTCAATATGACAATTGATTTGTCGTAATTGTTTTTATGTGTAAGTTATCAAAAGATTATTTTAAACATATTAGTGATGAAATTGTGAAAATGAATGGATTATTTAAAGACGAAATTCTACATTGTACTCAGTTCGAGGTTGGTTCAGAGGATTCTATGTGTTAATGAAGTGATTTAGTTGTAATCCTGTAAATTTGAAGTGATTAACAAATCTCTTTAATGTATAGGTAATCATCTCGATGTTGATATGATCCAGTTGCTTTAACGCGCTTAAGAACCCCAGTGTGAACATACCATTAGCGAGTTTTAAACAACTGCAGTCGAAACCAAACAAAAAACGAATATTTGAGAACAAAATTTTGTTTTTTGAGTTAGATCAACAGCGACTGTTTATATTAAATGAATCACAAGTAAAAGCAACAGTTTTTTTGTTGGCCAACGACAAATGAAGAAGTGGGAGAAATTGCAGTTTTTCTACTTGGACTGCAGTTTTTTAAACGCTGAATGTAAGTGGATACTAAATAATATATTCTTTTTTTTTTGTTTGATTTTATGCCACTTTCAATGCTTTGTAAATAATTTTCAAAATAAATAATTTTTTTTTAATGATTTTGAAAGCTGAATTATAAATTTTTTTCCTGGTGTAATGAACAAATAGCAAATTTATTAAAAAAAATGTTTAACTAGCCAAGACGGTGCGTTTTAAAAATTGACACAGAGACCCTTTTTATTGCTAATTTTCTTCATAATGATATTTATTTCGTAGCTGGCTAAAATTTTTAATTTGTGTAAATATTTATGCCCATGACTGTATGTCAGCCACAATTCGTAAAAAACTAGTGTTTTTCATTCAATATGGATTATCTGTTGAAATCAAATTTATTTTTATTTAAAAAAAAGGGAAAATTTATTTAAAAAAATATCCCTGGTTCATCCTTTACAGCTAAAGGAAATGTCTTATGAAATTTGCTTAAAACACAAATTTTATTATTTGTTTTATCATCATTTACATTTTCTACAGAAGAACAAATTTTAAATTTACTGTAACAGGAAAAGCAATTCAAATACAAAATATTTAACCAATAAAGGCTTACTGGGGATGAATTCTATTAAAAAAAAAACGGTATCTATTGATTAGAAATAGAAAATGGTATCTATTGATTAGGTTTTGTCAGTTATACATAAAAGCAGTATTTATATTTTACTTGGTAGTCTTAGCTAGAATGGAGCTTATTACTGTAAGATGTTTTGGAAAATTAATTAAAACAACGACCAGGTAATACTCTACACCCCAGTATATAAAGAAAAATTATTGAGAGTATACCCTATTTGGGACCCATGGACAGTCATGGACCCGCCAGAAAAACTACTTATGTCAGATTCATATAAAGTTTCTTGTGCCGAATACTTTTTCAATATCTTCATCTATATTTGTCATTTAGAACCATTATTACAACTTACAAATAGTTATTTTTAGGACGCTATTTGAAAGATAATTTTTTTTTCTATTTTTTTATTGAGTCTTTCTTGTCGAAAATTACGATATGTATTCAAAGCTTAATCCTAATTCTTATTTATTAGCTATACCAATATAACCGCTAATTCGAACTTAATTAGGAACCTGAGCGAGGTAGTTGGGATGGACCTTTAGTTTATCTATGCATTTGATTAAATACTTTTAAATTTCTTCCTGGATAGTAGGGATGTTAAGATATCTGTGAATAATGTCGTTACGTATATATAGAGTTTGCTTAAAACCGTAAAAATGCGAAACCGTGGTTTCGGTTTTAAAATTAATAAAACCGGTCGGTTTTCGGTTTTGAAAATATTCAAGTAAAACTACATACACGCAGAGAAAAAATATGGTTGGGCATAGTTACGGCAACAACACTATGTTTAATGTAACAATATATTGTTGTCGTACACAAATAATTGTTATTTTTATTTAATATCAACAATATTATAGTTACTGTAAACATATCAATGTTTACCGCAATTATGAATTTGAGTATTGTTGACTAGAGTTGTGTCGGTCATGAACGACCCGGTTCAATTGAACGAATCAGTCAAATGAACGTTGAACGGCCGTTCAGTCTCATCGTTCAATATGGTTCACTTGGGTCTTTTCAGGTCTTTTGAATCAGTTTGAATCAGTCATTCACTTGCTTACCGAACAACTGATTGAAAAGAAACAACAGTACTATTCTTGTGTATATGTTTGTTATGCCAGAATAATATACTTGTTTCTTTTACTCATTGTCACATTGCTTTACACATTTTCATAATACATCGTTCAATATGGTTCACTTGGGTCTTTTGAATCAGTTTGAATCAGTCATTCACAAAAAAACAATGCAAAACACAAAGCAAAATGTTTCTTCGAATTTGCTTTGTGTTTATTGTTTTCTATTATTGTATACATATTTCTTATATGAATATTGCTATACTCTTTTAACACATTGCCGTATTCAATCAATTGTGAATGACTGAACGAAAACCACAAAAGAGCAACTGATACAAAAGACCGACTGATCCAAACGATCAACCGACCCAAAAGACAAGTGACCTGAAATGACCGACTGAACGAAATGAACGAACTCGTTCACTGTTTCGAATTGAACGTTAATGACCGGTCACCTAAACGAACGATTAAGCCCAAGACTATTGTTGACCCAAAAATAATTATTTTTCTAACAACTTAATTATGATAACTTTCTAAACATATTATATTTCTCAAAACCATATCATGATATTTAATAGCCATAACATGATAACTTTCTATACATTTATCATATTATGTTAAAGATGCAATCAAACTATTTTTACTCTAATCATATTATGTTAGCGCCATTTGTAAAATAATTTTGAAGAAGTTGTGGCGTTTTTTTTTATTTGTGAGCGGTTAAACAATTAAAAGATAAAATTCCATAAAAAAAATAAGTTTAAAGAAATTAAAAAATTAAAATATTAGCGGAGTTCATTCAAGTATTAGTGATGTAATAGTGCAAATGCAAAATATGATAGTTTTTTGTAAAATCCAACAACAAAACACACAGAGATTTCGTTATATTTTATAAAAGTGCTACGATATTTCTGTGGTTTTTATTGGCAACCGCGTATGTCTTAAAACAAATTGTTCAGGAAAGCCGAAAACCCATTCTAGATCAAACTATGGGCTAGGTATTGCACATTTTAAACTTTGTCATTACGTTACAAAACGGAATTGATCCATCATTTTTCATAAAAATATGAAGAGCGTTCAAAATTAGGCAATATGGCATCAACATCTTAAAATCAAAAAAATGGACACACGCGGTTGCATGAAAACCACAGATTTTTCATTTGCTCTTTTGCAAGCCTTATATTGAACTCCGCTATTTGATTAACATTAAAAAAAATGGTAAAAAGCCACAAAATAAAAAATCGATTCAAAAATATTTAAATTTATTTTGTATTTTTATAACAGTTATAAAAGGTGCTGTATCATAATATGATTGCTTCTAAATTTATTATGATTAACATGATGATAATATGATTACTTCTTAGCTTATTATGATTAACATGACAATAATTTGATTACTTCTTAACTTAGTATGATTAACATAATAATAATATGATTAAGGGAAAAATATTATGATGACATATTAAGAGTATATTGAGTCATAATATGTTTCAATAATAATCTGAATATGGTGACTACAATCACAATTCTTATCATAAAATGTTGCTCTTAGAATATGTTTACCACAACCATTGTTTTTTCTTTGCGTGTACATACATATATATTTTTTTTATGAAATAAAATTTTTTTATTTGTTTCAATTCAGGTTATTTTATTAAAAAAGAAACATCTGTTCTTCATAGTACTTATTTTAAGTTTAAAGAATTTGGAAATACCTTGCCATTGTTTCAGGCTGTTATGTATACATTTTTTTGGTGGGGTGTCATAAAGCCATATGGCGTCAAGTCCCATTCCAGAAACCGAACAGCAATCCCTACGTATATATATCTATATGAATTCCCAAGTACTCTACATTATTTTTTACCGGAACAGTGATGTTATTTATTTTTACAGCTGGATCTTTTGAGCGTGAAAGTTAAGAAAGCATATTTAGCCGGGTTAACCTTTATTTTCCAAATGCGAAGGATGCTCCTAGATGGGTCAAATGTATGACCAACCCCACTTTATTATTTATTGCGGAATTTCCGTTTTTAAGTATTTGCAATAAACTAACCCGTTTTTGAGTTACGCGAATATATGCAGTGCAACCTCCTCCATTTTCGAAATAACGGTATATCTTGAAAACAAGAGCTAACCTAAAAAAAACGGTTAAAATGCCAGGTGCCCGGCTTGTCTGTTTTTTTGTAACTAGCACAGTGTACTTACTTATTCCTCAAAATTACATTATTAAAATTCTTTTTTAAGATTTTTTTTTAAAGGTTGGGACAGAAAAAAAAATCATATCTTAAAAAAGAAATAAACACCTCCTTCAAAGTTTCAGGATTTTTAAAGAACGGTTTGAGGTATTATATAAAAAATTCCCAGATTCTAAAATGAATAGTTTTATATGAAAAAGAACTCAAGCTTAAACAAATTAATATGAACTTAAATAATAAAGATCGAATAAGAAAAAAATTATATTAATAACAATAATTTTCGCAATTTTATTTAAGTGTTTATTTAATTCTTTTACTTCAATTATAATTTCACAAACTTAATTTCTTTCCCACACAATTTGCTTCTTTTTTTCTTTTTGCTTCTTTTTTTCAATTGACAACCAAATTTGACGTTTTATATTAGCAATAATTGTCAACGAAAAGGAACTAACAATTATTGCAACATAAATTGCCGGCAATAAATATGTACAAAAAAGTGCTGTCTACATTAAATATAACATAATTTTGACATTTACTGCAATGTATGTCGCAATATTTATCTCTGTTATAGACAGGCAGTAAAGTAAATTCAAGTAAGTCGTTGCCACTACGTATTTCAAACAACTAAAAGTGGTCGGTATTTACTGCAATGTTTCCACAATTTATAAATTACATTTTCAATTTTATCGGACAGTTGTAATAATGGAGAAAACTTATTGATCACTTTATCGTTCACTATAGCTATTGTTCATATTAATTATCAGAAATTTTATTTTTTGGTTCTAATAATGGCGCCAATTTTTATGTAAGCTATTCTCGAAAGTAGTATGTATTTGTTTAGGAGCTATATATATATATTATATGTATATATTATATATATATTCCAATTATTACTTTTTTAATTTTGTAATATATTCTTTGTTGTAAGTTTATGTGTAGTTGCGAAGTCTGTAAGGAATTTTGTTTTTCCATAGACTGAAATAAATAAATAAAAATAAGCCGATTCCAAAAAAAATATAAGATGATTTAGATTGCAATATAATAAGCTAGGACCAAATATAATCTAAACACCAAAATAACAATATGGTTTATGGCATAAGCGTTGCTAGGACTGTTATTCTGGGGTGGGAAAGTGTACCACCTTTACAAAAAAAAAAAAAAAAAAATAAAATACTTATTAAAACATAATAAAAGAAAGGGGTTTTACAATGGTAATTTTGCAAATTTGTAATTTTGCAGTGCATGTTTGAGCTTGAGCATACCGATTATTAAAAAATTTATTCTGAAAATACAAAAAAAAATAAGCTGTTCTGAAAAAACAAAAGTTGTCAAAAATCCATTACATACATACATACCAGGGTTGATAACGTTGGTACAATTGTAATTTTTTGGTACAATTAAAAACTAAAAAGTACGCTGGTACCCCCGTGACTCATTTGGTACTGTTTCCAAATTTTTCAAACCTACATATTTATAATTGATATAAAATGGCAACTCGTTTTTACTGTCCAATGAATATAAGCGGAGTTTAGTGTTTGGTGCAAATAGTCTTGGGAAAATGCAAAATGTATTAGCTTTAATTTTTTGCATTTGCTCATTTGTAAGACCATTTGCACGAAACGCTGAACTCCGCTACTGTGATTGGATTTTTGCACTGGTTCATTGAACGAAAATTCAAGGAAACAATCAACTACAAAAATGTACCTAAGATCTCAGTAAACAACTTTTTAGAACATATAAACTTCCTAGGAATGATTCTTAACACCGTTTAGGTAGCTGCAAAAGTGAAAAGAAAAAACCAACGATGTCACTCGAACGTTTACGTTCGCACAAATAACATATAAAACAAAAACAAATTTTTGAATTTTGTTTTTGTTTTATATGTTATTTGTGCGAACGTTAACGTTCGAGTGACATCGTGAAATAGGCAGTAAAAAATTTTCGGGAAATTGTTCACTTTTGCGGCTACCTAAACGGAGATTTGAATCATTCCTACGAAGTTCATATGTTCTAAAAAGTTATATTGTTTATTGAGATCTTAGGTATATTTTTGTAGTTGATTATTTTCTTGAATTTCTTGAACGGTTTGCAAACTATGGACCTGAACAGGAGAAAAAAGGTAAAAAAAATCTAATTTTTTTAAAGTTTTTTGCGATTTTGATCTTGAAGATAAAGTTTTTATGATTTTATATGCTCACAAGTTTTGTTATTTATGGCAAGAGCTACAACTTTGTCTCAGATATAAGCATGAGAAAATTATCACTTTTTTGCAAAAATGACACCGAGGCCCCAAATATTTGGGGTCCCATAAAAAAAGTGCATTACTTTGGGCAAAACTGGGAGAGACGGGCCTTTTTTTTTGGTCTTTTAGCACGTAGAGTTGTCCGTATATGGATATTTTTTTCGTGTTGCACTGTGTAATTAAAATTTTATTTTATTTTAAAACCCACGAAACTTTTGAATTTAATCGCCTGCTTAACAAACAGCAATTTAGTTTGCAATGAATGCAACAAAAACAAAGTAAACGAAACCAGGAATTTAAAAAAAGGAAAAGTTTGACGTGGGCAAAAGCGGGTCTGGGTAGAACTTAAATATGAACTTTATTATGATCTATACATCACAATTGTTCCCAAAAAATAAAGGTACGTTTTAAGGTTAACGAAACAAAATATGCGTTCAGACGTAAATCGTAAATAACTTTTTCTCTGCTGGTTGTGACTATAAACATTCATATAAAAGAGGAAATAAATGTCCGGATATCGTTGCAAAAAATAAAAAAAAAAAATCGAATGTACTCATAAGTTAGTAAAGTAAGTAAAATGGAAACTGGAAAAACAAAAAAAAGTAGTTCGTAAAAAGGTAAATTGCATGATAAAGTTTAGAAGAACTTTTATCAAATAAAACATAAAAAAAAACATACTCACATCCACACAAAGACACTCGAACCAAGAGAAAAGCAAATAATTTTTGTGCATTGGACACAAAAATGAAAATTTTATTATGCGTATTTCCTTCCTTCCGGCGCTGAGGAAAAACTTCAATGAAGTCTCTTACGTGACTAATTTGCCTATGTTTATCAGCTGGAGAACCGTAAAAAGTTGTGCTAACTAAGAGCCCTGTCATTATTGAATGCTTTGTTTATTATAAAAATTATAGTTTAATCCAAATATTTGGATATAAAATAAGTGGAAAATCTACCATCTTTATTTATTTGGCACACAAAATAAGGAAATTAATGAAAAAAATTTATTGCTTATTTAAAAATCCAGTCAAGCGAATATTTTTTGATTTTGAGTAAATCTTTCTAAAATTTTAAAATGACTTTTACAAAACTGCAGACTAATTTGGGCAGTCGTGATCGAGTACTTTTTGATTATAAATCTATTTTATTTCTAATTCTTTTAGTCGATACTAGAATTTTTTTTTCCCGGACTTTTTCGATTCCCGGGAAAGCGGGAAATTTTTTTTAATTTCCCGGGATCCCGGGAACCCGCTCCATATAAATAATACAAAGTAAATTTTGGTATTAATTAATGAGAAAAAACTTTTATAGAAAAAACGTAAAGGAACTTGTTTACAAAGAAAGTAAATGAAATGGTTCAGTACTAAAAAATTAATTGAAGATTGAAATAGGAACTTGAATTATTATTACCTCATGCCTTTATTCTCTGGATAATTCATAAAACAATAATAAAAACAAAATAAAAATTGAGGTACTCAAGATATGAAATAAAAAAGTTAATTAATAAAATAGATAAAATACTTTAAGGAAATATAAAACATTTTTTAATGGCTTAGGAAATAACTTTCTGACACACTCAAAGCGCTTAGTAACTCGTCAAAAAGTATATTCCTGATTTTATTTACTAATTATCATGTTTCCGAAAAATTTCGTTCATTTTTTACCGAGGTTGGACAAATAGTAAAAAGTGCACCGTTGTAGCATGCTTCGGATTCACAATCAGAAGTAATTTTTTCTTTTTTATAAACGTCTATGTCAAATGTATGTCAAGGTTGATGCAAAAAAGCATCATGAAATTGAAAATTTGTGTTTATCACCTAATAAACATATCTCTCCTTCATTGCATCATAGTCATATTTCAAAATTTTAAATAACTTTAGCAAAGTTTTCCTTCATACCTTCTCGTATTATATCTCAAACTGAACCGAAGTTATAGCAAAATATATCTTTAAATCGGTACATTTTGCAAACTTTAATCGCATTTTGCCAAGATCGTTTGTTTTGTAGGTATCTCTTTTTTTAAGACTTGTTCATGGACAATGAAACTTTACTGCCTGCATCTTATTTTGAATTAATGTACTTTATTAACTCTTCACTTCACTAAATGTAATAATTATCAACTGTTGCACTGCCCATTCTGCTTTTAGTAGATTTATTGCATCAGGAGACATTGATTTAAATACATGTACTCACTTCTTGTAATTGATCTAATCCACAACCCATCCGCAGATGCTAATTTTTAGAGAATAGAAAACTAAATTTCAAAGTATAAATAGCTATTTTCTGAAATTATGAGGAATTTTTATTTCCCGGGATCTTGCAAGAAAAATCCCGGGAAAACGGGAAATAAAATAATGGGAATTCGCGGGAAAAAACCCTAGTCGATACTAAAGAAATTGAAGTTGTGTTTTCAGTGTTGTAGAGCAAATATTTGAGTATTTACAAATCTTATAAAATATTTGGATAGTAAAATTGCTTTTGAGTCGAAACGTATTCGATCACGCTGCCATAATTAGCCCCCTGATATTTTTCCTATGAAAGTTATCCACTTCTGTCAGCCATGTCACAGAGTAAAATTCCGTTCAAAAACGGAATTCATTCCGTATTTTAATGCTTCAGAAAATTATTTAAGAAACAATTTTTCGGAATTAAACCATTTCTGTTTTCATGATCGGAATGGGATTCTGTATCTTAAAGGGCAAATTACTATCAAAATATACTTTCTAGCAATAAACAAATATGTTTCCTTTATTTTTTTCTCAAAAGAAGTATATTTTAGATAATTTTTAGCGCTTTGTTTTACAATATTAAAACTCTAAAAGAAAAAAACAATTTCATAATGGATTTATAAAGCATTGCCATATCTTTTTGTTGCCATATTTTGCCAAGATTTACAAAACAAAACTGAAAGTAACAAAGAAAGATTTAAAACTATTACATTTGCTAAAGTTATCGCCCGGCATATTAACTTTTTAAATTTTACAGATTTTAAAGCTTATTACTTTTATATACTACAAATCTTTTGTACAACAATTTGTAAGGAGCTATTTTTCGTTTTACTAAAGGCTAGCTTACACTATTATACTTTGTATTAATAAATGTCAAAAACTCAAGTAATATGTAAAAGTCTGATAGTGTGAATGCATGTGTGATGAAAATGACAAGTATTATGAAAAAAAAGTTTGACATCCCATGCGACTTCATCGTTTTTTGAAAAATTTCTAAACAATAATACCTTTTATTGGATCAGGGTTGCATTTTATTTCATGTGTGAGTGTTTATACTATGTGTGATGGTGTGAACACAAACTTTTATGTTAAATTATATTTTTTGACAGTCGCAACAAAACTCATTAGATTTCTTTTCCACAATGTATTATGAAATACGTAAGATTTGTGAGATAGTGTAAACTAGCCTAAAGTGATGGCAACAATTCCATATTACACAGTGATAAATAATGATGCTGCCAAGCTGCGTACATAAAAATCGCTTAAACAAAATTTTTCAGATTGATGAAAACGATAAGGGCCTATTATAACACCGATCAAGCGACGTCAATTGACTTCTTTCTGCACTAAACAAGGTTTTCTGGGATTTGCTACAACATCATATGGGGACATTTTTTTGATTTTTTTTTTTGTTTTTTTTTGCATTAAACGATTTATTTACCTTAGCAAAACAGTAATCGCCCAATAACTCAATTTTGGACTTTTTGTTGATAGATTAATTTTTCTGTTTGTATTTCCAGTAATAAACTTATAACAATGGCCTCGGAAAGTGTACACAAATTGCACTAACTTAAATTTATCTGTTTAAAAAAATGCTATTTTTTTTTTAAATAAAAAACTATGTATTGTGAATAATATAACAGTTTTATTACAGTCTAAAAGCGTATATATAAAATCAACATAATCTGTATATAACAACCCATTTTTGAGTTGCTCGTATTGTAAACGTAATTGAATTTTTAGCTCTGAAACATGCTAAATAAAAATTCTTTAGTCTGTTAAATTTTGAAACAATTTACGTGACCAATATTTGAAGTGTGATGAAATATTTGAAACAATTTGATGCAGACATAAAAACATGTAGTAGTGTCGGAATGGTACCCTACAAAACCAATAAGCAATATCTTTCCTAGTAACGAATTAACCATTTTAAAATAATTACACTGCGCTAGTTGAAAAAATAGGCAAGCCGGGCACATGGCGTTTTAACATAATTTAGGTACGCTGATTCCAATGATGCGAAACGTTTTTTTTTTGTTCGCTCTTGTTTTCGAGATATACCGTTATTTCGAAAATGGAAGAGGTTGCCCAGCATATATTCGCGTAACTTCAAAACGGTTGATTTTATTAAAATTACTAAAAAAAACCGAAATTCCGCAATAAAATTTCCTTTAGGAGAGGTAAAACTTTTTTCTAATATTTGCAGTCGTTTTAGAAACATATTTAAAAAAAAAATTTTTTTTACCAAAATTTCGAAATTTTTGTATTTTAAAATAAATGCAGCTAGGCTTCTAATTTGAAACAAAACTAGCCATAAATGATTAAAATCTGTTACCAACTTTTGATTTTATTCACAAAAGTCGAAAATCTAGGGGCATCCTAGGCACTGCAGAAGCCGAATTTAAGAATTTCAACCGTACAAATATGGCGGTTTAATAAAATTCTAAAATTTGGGCCTTGCAGTGCCAAGGATGCCCCTAGATGGGTCAAATGTATGACCAACCCCACTTTATTTTTTATGTTAATCATTTATATCTAACATACCTACCCGCTATCTCCATTCCTTAAGGGGGCTCCCTTACAAAATAGTCAATACAGATAAGAAATATATTGAAGAAAAAGCCGCATAAATGCCCAGGAGTCGCCCCTAGTGGGATAAAATGTATGACCGACTTCAATTAGTTTTTCGTCCTTAACATTTTCTCGAGACATACTTTCCCCTTATCAATACTTCTTAGGGGCAATTATTGCGTTTTATGAAATTCTTAAATTAATTACAATTTTTCGACTTTAGTGAATAACATTTTAGAATTATATTAAACCGCCATATTTGTACGGTTGAAATTCTTAAATTCGGCTTCTGCAGTGCCTGGAATGCCCCTAACAGATAAAGTTGGTAGCATTTATGTAATTTGGTAATCATTAATGTCTTGTTTTGTTTGCAATTTCGTTTTTTATACGTCTGAATTAGAAGCCTAGCTGCATTTTCCATTTTTTTATGAATTTTTAAAAAACAAATATTTCGAAATTTTTATAAAAAAATTATTTTTTTACCAAAAAAAAAAAATTATGTTTCTATAACGACTGCGCATATAAGCAAATAGTTTTACCTTTCTTATAGGAAATTTTATTGTGAAATTTCGGTTTATTCGGTTTAGTTTTTTCAATAAGCTAAAGCGTTTTTGAGTTACGCGAGCATATGTTGTGCAACCTCCTCCATTTTCGAATTTCTCAAGTTTTTCCTTTTTTGCAAGACTTATTTTGCTTAATTTTTTTTTATATTACATATTTAACAAAATGAATTCCAAATACATTTTGGTGTTATCTTTTACAATTTTGGCACTTTCTTACAAAACCCGTATTTTTTCTTATTTTTTTTAAAATACTCTTTATCTACAAAGTGCCAAAATTTTAAAAGAAAACACAAAAATGTATTTTTGAATTTATTTTGTTTAATAGTCTTACAAAAAAAATAAACAAAAAGAGACTTGCAAAAAAGTAAAAACTTGACTAATGGTAACGCTGCTTTCAAAAAAATTGCCATTTTGTCAGTGCTGCAACAGTTATAATAGAATTGGTTGCCACTTTTCTAGTGATGACACTAAGAAAATCAAAACATCGGCGCAAATTGGTAGTAGATGTTGACAAGTGTGCAATTTTGATGCATTCTTGGTACGAAACAGTTTTGATATATGAGGCATTATTCGAGAAGCGGACAACCCATTTGTCATAACCATTGTTCGAAAATAAGCAATAAATATAAATATATGGAAAACACTAACGCTTATAGTGGTTTGTAGAAAATCATTAAAAAAAACGTGTCCCTGTTGGTCATCTTTCGAACACAAAAATTTATTAAAAGCCTGGTACTCTGTTCAACATTTCAGGTAAAATGCTGTCAAAACGCATATGAAAAAAAACTTGTGCGGAATATCAATGAAATATTGTTGATAGAGTTGTGCTCTGTTCATTTTGTGAAAAAGTTCCAAAATGTTTCTGGCAACATTTTTTAAAACTGCGAAATAACGTAAGCTGCACTTATTTCACGTGGAATTTTAAGTAAAAGCAAAAAACTATGAACTGATTATTTAATAAGAAATAAAAAATTAAAATACCACAACCGGTAACAATTTTATATTCATATTTATTTTATTTTTTATTAAAAAAAAAAAAAAAATTTTTTTTAAATACAAGTGGGGTTTGTTTACATACGCAAAACAAAACGTCAAATTGTGCAAACTCGCAAGATAGGTAACATTGATACTTGTCAAAATTTTCGTGTGAAGTAATCAATGTTGCTTAACATTTTTGACAAACTTGAACAGAGTACTAGGCTTAACTCAACAAAAGATGAGAACATTAATTTCCGTTCTGTTTTTTTAAAAAACCACAAACTTCATTGTATTCGGTTCGGTTGAATAATGTTCGTCTACACAATCACTAAAAAAATAGATATCGTTCTTGGGTGTGTGAGCCGAACGCTAAATAATGTACTGTTTATTTTCGAACACTGGTCATTACTACATTTCTAGTAGATATGAATGGGTGTGCAAATAATTTTTTGTGTGATTCATATTTTTCGAGTTATGGGGTGCTAACGTGTTGCCGATTTTGAAAAATTATTTGTTTAAGTATTGTTTCGAACTAGAAACAAACAAAAAAAAAAATTAATATAAGTGTTTCTCATAGGAAATCGTTGGATCCGCTTAATTTTTCCTTCCCGATAGTTTTTCCGAGCATACTACCCGCTATATCCATTCCTTAGGGGGATTCCCATACAAAATCCATACCAGTGAATTTTACATTTCTCATGAAAAGATGTATAAAAATTTGACATTTTGTAGTACATGACCGGCATTAGTCTTTTAATTTATAACTAACTGAATATTAAGGGAATGTGCCTTATACGACAGAAAGCTTGTATTAAATGGTAAAAATATACCAATTTTACCAAAAGATTTCCGGATTTATTTTTATACCCTTTAGCGAAGGGTAGCAAAGAGGCTATCAATACACAGCATCGCAAAAAAGGTTGAAGATTATTACCGAGTTGTAGGTTGCATTCTTCTTATTGAATTGATTTTAGGAGATCTCAAAACACCTTTCCCAATAGATGTCCTAAATGTATTGAACATATCTAAACTTCTACCTCAAAGTGTAATCAATTCATATACAGATACAAAACTTTTAAAACAAGAACTAGCTGATGTGCTGATAATGTTTGATAAAAGAGATAAACACCTACTAACATCTTAACTTGAGCCTGAATTGTTGCATTGGCAACAAACATGGAAAATATCTGAAAATCTATCAGATAACGTTGTAGATGCTTTAATAACCTGTGATGAAGATATCTACCCAAATCTAAGAAAAATATTTCATTTTCTACCCTTCGTCGAATAAAAACAAGGCTCAGATCAACAGTGACAGAAGATAGACTGTTCTTTCTAAATTTGCCTCACAAGGAAATCATAAATTGCTTATTTAAAAAGATTAATTTATTTTAATTTATATTGAACTGATCTTATATTTTATTTAACCTTATTGTTGAGTTTTTTTTAATATAATATACACATATTGGCACATATTCATAGTCAAAATAAAGTCGACTTTAAGTTAAAACCGCCTTTAAATGGATGTCAATAACATTGTTCTAAAGTGTACTTTAGAAAAAGTCGAATTTATTTTTGACTATGAATATGGGCCATTGTTTCTAATAAACTTTAAAAAACAGATTATTTACTTTTTTGTACCAAAAAAAATTCCCCCCCCCCCCTCCCTAAGGTTCAAGCTAGATCAACGCCTGATGGGGGATTTCATGTCAAGTGACCTAATTTTTAAATCGATGTCTTCCAATTTGGATGAAATTTGTACCAAGGATAGTAGTTTAGACACAAATTTTCAACAAGATCGGTCAAAAAGTTTCTGAGTTAGAGGGGGTCAAAATTTGAGAGTAACCCTGCCTGCGTTGCTGGACAATACAATAACATACGTTTACGTCTTTGTATTAAAAATTAAATTTTCTAGACAAAATGTAATTCTCATACGGAAAAAATACATTTTATATAGGGAAAACATACCATCATAACAGCACGCGTATAACGCATATTCGTGGAAATTTTTCAATATTTTTTTTATAAACCATCAGTGAAAGTAGACCTTTCCAAGTCATGTACTCGTTTGAAAATAGGTTGAGTGGTTCTCGAGTTATAAAATGACGAACATAGGACAACTTATTTATATATGGGCATTTCCGTTAAAAGGTCCACCGTGACCGAAAATTTAAAAGTTATTAAAAGCTTATTATTTTACGATATTGTTATAGAGAAATATTCAGATTTTACTAATTTTATAAATTTACCCATACATTTGTTCACTTAGATAAACAATCAGACTGCAAAGTTGTGCAAACGTAATTTCTTATTTGTGAGAATGTTTTATTGCATGTTTTCTTTAATATTATCTTCCTTAAAAGAGGTGATATTTGGTGAAAATTATTCCAAAAAAATTTTCTTACATGGTCTGTAATCTAAGGAAGTGTTCGAAGAGAAATATGTTATTCGGATTAACGGTAAATTTTTATTTATTTTAATCATTATTCAGTTAAATTATTATGGAAAAAATGTCACGTTCGAAATGTCACGTATCGAACCAGATTTTGGCTTAAACAAAAAAAAAATACGAAAAAATTTATGAATCAAACCAAAGACATTTAACTGTTACATTGCTACATAAAATTCTGAACGTAGTTTGACTATAAATTGTGCCAGGTTTCGCTGAATTACGCCTTTTTATACACGGCCACAAAAACTACTTCTATTTTTTTCGCGTTCGAACCGCTACTTCTTTTGCCATTATCTTTGATCTAGAATCGCGCCCCCCATAAGCTTTAGATAATAGTGCTTTCTTAGTGCTATAATTTAAGGGTTAAAAGAACGTAAAAATATTTGTTGTTTAAAATGTTATTGCATTTTTGATGGGTACGACTGTCACGTTCAACACTTTGGATTTACCCATATATATATATATATATATATATATATATATATATATACATATATAGATATGTATAAAACTCGAGAAAACTTTAACTGAGAACTTGTAAAATAATTATTTTTATAGCTTAAAGCTTACCATTCTTGCCATTTTTATACTAAAAGCAATTTAATTATTTATTTTTTTAAGTCAAACTTGAACGACATACATAGTTCTTCTCAGTGATGCTAACTTAGCCCTTTTGGGCTAGAAATAGCCTTTTTAACGTACATGTAACTCGAAAAAAAGTTAACCTGAAATTAAAAAAACAAGACAATTTTAAACCTTTTTATCAGTTTTTTAAGCAATTTTAGCCGGTTTTTACTCTTGGTTCAGTATGATTATATTTTTTGTTATTCTGGCAACATCGAATTGTGAAATCTGTCCTAAAAATTTTAAAACGGTTGAATGGAAAAACTTTGAAAGTACGGCTAAGTTTCGGATCGAGGTGCATAGTTGTAAAAATGCAATTGATAACACTCAGTCTATTAATTTAAGTTTCTAGTTTTGCTATAAATATATTGATATATCCATACCAAAACGCTAAACTTGAGAGGATTTTAGTGTCATGAATTTATTTTAAAATAAAATGTCATTCAAGGAATTAAATTCATGTTAAATATAGTTTCAAACAAGTTAATAGTTGTTGTTCATTAAATTAAATATTAATTTTGACGATAAAAAACAAGTCACATTTTTTTTACAATGACCAATTGTAAAATGATGTAAAAGCAACTTATGGCGGTTCAGCAATTCTATTTAAATGTCAATTGATATTTATATAGTTTTTTATTTTTATTTTTTTATTTGACATGAAAAACGAATATTAACACCCAGTCTCCACCTAACATGAAATGCAGTTGAAACATGAAGTTAAGACTTGCTGTTAAAATGGTTATATGTTTATGGTGGCGTACACGTAGTGAAGTTAGAATTAAAACTTTTCATTATTTTCAGTTCGTTGACGCGTAAAGTATGTAGCTACAGTGTGTTTGTGGAAAATAATTAAAGTTATTTTATACTTAAATGTTTGTTTGTATTATATTTTTCACAAAAAGCAAAGTTTATTATGTGTAGTTTACAACGCTTTTAACAAATTAATTAAAGATGTCGAAAAACAACTACAAAATGACGTACTGTCAAACTTAAACGTCAATTTATGTTATAAAAGAACTTTCAAAAGAAATGTTATAACAATCAAGTTAAAACTTTAACTGGAGCAGTCTCCACTTAACACTAACTTGCAGTTAGTGTTAAAGTTAGTCATTTTATGTTAGGTGGAGACCCCGGGTAACCATGAATTGATATGGTAAAATCGGTCATTAAAGCTTCAGTTGTATCTAAGTCCCAATTTACACTAGGGACATAACTTGCTGGACATTTTTTGAATTCTCTTTTAATCTTACCTGAAGCGTTTACATATGAAGTCAGACAGAAAATAGTATAAAGCAACAAGATGTAAACTACGAAAAGTAAGAAAGAGAAATGAAAAAATGTCCAGTACAGATAGTCATGTACTACACACTCTACCTTTTCGACCCCTCGCCATCAAACTTCGTCTGTCCGGCAAGAAATGTCCCTTGTGTAAATTGGGACTAAATGTTTGTTTAAAATATTTTATGTTTCACTAAAAATAATATTTTTACGCTTTTTTTTAAAAAATGCCGTAGTACTTAAAAACTCATCTTTTTAATGTAGCCCTTCATAGCATGTTTTTCAAATTTCTTAGCGCGTTAAGTGTCCTAAGAGTTGGCATCACTACGGTCTTCTCTTTGGTCGCTATCGTGACAAAATCCTTATTCCGGGAGAACAGATAAGCTTAAGGCGCCCGTACACGACATGTTTTTGTCATCTGACATGTCAAATTTCCCACTGCAAAATACATACATGTCGTGTGTTACCTTTTTAACTTTGCTTCTGTAAAAGTCAGACGCGAAGTCATCTGACAAAATTTCAACTAGAGCGTGCTCTATTTTCTTCTGACAAACCATCTGACATCAGAAAGCTATGCCGGGAAGAAACCGGCAGCGGCGTCCACTATTGACGGAATCATTAGCCGGCTGAAGTTAATTTTTTACAATACCGAGATATGTTATATCATCATTCCATTGAATAGAATTTATGTGAATATATATATAAAAACCGTTTTATTATAAAATCCTAAATTGGTATCTTTGAATTAAAAGAAAAAAATGTTAAGATGGCTGAACTATTTTACGGCGCAATTAAAACTTTTCATGGCGGCAGCAAGCTATTTTGAAACCGAGCACTACTTTGGTTTCTGCAATAACAATGCGAAAAAAACAGAGACAATGTCAGAAGCAAATTACATGTACGTTTGTGACCGAGTATTATAAAGCTTATGTAAAACAGCGATTTTGACAGACATGCACAATTACATGTGACTTGAAAATTTGACATGTCAGATGACAAAAACATGTCCTCTATATGCTCCTTTAATTATATTACAAAAATATATGAGCCAAATTTGTAAACAATTTGAAAACAATTATCATAAAAAATTTACACTTTCGGCACTTTTATACGACTAAAAAAGTTAAATTTAGTAAAATTAAAAAAAAAACTCTAAAGCCACTGTGTTTTTTACTTAACGAATTCCTAAAAATTAAATACCTAAGCATATTCCGATGAAGGCATTAAAAGATAAATCTGTTTAGTTATAAAACAACCGAACAAAATAGTTGTGTAACCAGCGATGCAAAATCGTTATGAATCGCTGAAAGTGACAAATGAGCACTTCTTGTTTTGGTCTTCTGCATTTTTGTATCAAGATGCTGATGTTCAAGCAAAATCAGTGGCGGTTAAATCACCACCCTTGTTCGAAATTCAAATGCACAACCCAAATGTGAAACGATTGTGAACCCGCCAATGGTTTAGTTTCAAAGTACAACAATGTCGTCAACAACCAAAACACGGAACATAGAACAGATAAAAGTGCACTTATATAAACTCACAAGGAGTCGTACTATTAGATACGCATACACATGTGTACAAACACGTCTGTACCCAACATACGCGATGCCAAACCTTTGAAATGAAATGACTTTGTCATTTGATATCAAGCACAATTCTCAAAGCATTTTCAATTGTTTGATTTTAACATTTTAATTCAAAGTGATGATGATTTATACACTTAACAAGCAATGTTTTATTAATTTGATATCAAATTGTTATCAAATTGTATTCTCAAATCAACAATAAACTTGGTAGCACTTAAGCAAAAAATAATTGTAAACGTAAAAAAATGGCAAATAAAGGTAAATGTATTTTACAATTAAAGAAAATTTAAATATAAAGTGAAATGAGTTCGCCTTAAGAAAACATTAATTTCTTGTAAAAAAATATAAAAGCGGATGAAAATTAAACGAGGGAGCACAGAAATTTAAATAAGAAAATAAGTTTGTTGTATGATCGCAGTGCTACGCAGACCCACGACAATCCTCAAAATAAAAAAGAGCAGTCTTTTTTTCAGCAGCAGCTATGTTGCCGAATGTTTAGCTGATATTTTATTTAAGTAAATAAATAATGAATTTAAATTAAAAAAAATTATTTTTCTTTTATGTTCCTCATTGTATTACAATCCACATTTGAAAAACATTTGAGAATAACGTTTGAAAGCAAGTTGAAAATAAATGCATTTCTCACTTTTAAAAAAAATTTTCCCGTTTTGTTAAGAATACTACGATTTTCAAATCATTTTCAGACGAATGTGTTTTGAGAAAACGTTTGATTTCAAATCATATTCAATTTAAAAGCAAACCTCCGTGTTTGCTGGGTAATGATGCTGTTGCATTTTCATGTTCTCGTATTTAGCTGATGTTATTTTATGGTTTCACGATAAAAATGATTATCGTCTTCATAATAATGATGATGAGGTTGAGGATAAAAGTTTTTGATTCTGAATTTCCTTTCACATTCAGATATTCATAAAAATATGATGATGATGATGTTGACGACTTTAAGAATGAAACTTATACGATGACTCGTCTCTATTGTATTTTCCGCTTGCCAAGCCATATTGGTAGAGAACAAACGAAAATGATGTACATTTTTCGTTGTCACATTAATCAAACACATACTTTTTTTGTTTGGTGCATATTAGCTACACTGAAAGTTTGGTTCAGCGAGTTGAATTTAAATGTGTTTAAAGGGCCTTTATTTCTTTATCCTTTATCGTCTGAATATATGCGTACGCTCAATCAATTTCGCTTTCGGCAGAGTGTTGGTATATCTGCCAGGGAAAGATGACAATAAGTTTTGGTCCAATTTTAATATGAAGCAATATTTTATTAAATTGGCTCTTAACATTGCTTCCAAATCAAATTCATGTATCCGGTGGCGTTAATACTAAAACAAGTACAACAATAAAAACAACATTGTATTTTTATTGTTGCTTTAAATAGTCAATACATCACAAATACAAGCCACTTTCGAAATTTCTCTTAAAAAAAATAGTAGCACACCTGAGCGCCACCTGCCTTATAACAGATATTTACGCAACACTTTCATCAAAAGTTGACATTCTTATTAACTAAAAAACACTTTTTATGCGCATTAAATATGCAGTAAAAACTTGAAAATATGTCCTGAAAATTGTTAAAAATATGCCCCAAAAAATTTCTAATTTGAAAACAAAATATTCAACAATTCAATAACAGTTCCATTTAATAAAAACATTCCTAAAATTATAATCGGTAAAGCCTAAACTCCATAGTATATACAGATTCGTCAAGTTTTCCATAGTATATACAGACGAATTTTCGAGATTTTACCCTATTCGGAAACGATGGGCCGTCATCGGCTCACAAAAACAGAGTTATGTTATTTGTTATTTGCGCCGAATACTATCTCAATATTAACATGCATATGAGGTTTTTTGTCTTAAAGGACGGTCGCTAAATTTGTATTAATGTTAACATTTAAAAGTAAGTTAAAGTTATTTATATATGGGAGCTTTGGGCAAATGTGAACCGATTCAAAAAGAATTTAATTTGCAGTAAAGGTCCAATTAGACGTGACATCAGTGTTGCCACCTTAGGTGTAATTACACATATCATGTGTAATTTTTGTTTTCATGTGTAGCCCTTGTGTAATTGGCTCCATGTGTAATTCATGTGTAATTTTAAATTTTAACGTTTTGTAGCACTGATTTTTGTTATTATTTTGTCACAAGATGTAAAAAGGTTTAATATTCTTGGCAAAACTTAAAAATTTAATTAATAGAATGTAAGCGTTAAAAGAGCTAAACTAAAAATGGTTGGATCATTAACTACTAACAATTTGGCATTTAGATAGATTTTGTCACAATTTATTACCTATAACGACAAAACATCCCAGATTCATTCTCGTTTTTTTCATTGACTGCAAAAGAAATGTTTAAGCTTCTCAAAAGCACAACTATAGAGAAATGGATTCCTTTTGAAAATCTAGTTGGATGCACCAGATACACCTAATCAGTGTTGGGCAAAATACATGGTTTGCGGTATTTAAAATACAAAATACAAAATACTTGCTGGTCATGTATTTAAAATACAAAATACAAAATACTTTCAGGTTATGTATTTAAAATACAAAATACAAAATACTTACACATCCTGTATGTATTTAAAATACAAACTACAAAATACTTCCATTTATTGTATTTCAAATACAAAATACAAAATACTTCCACGTCATGTACATTAAGGTTATAACTTTTTTTTGAGTGCAAAATACCACTGCAGCGTTATGTGGGCAATTTTGTTCTGATAATAAAAAACTGTTTTTAAGCTGATTCGGTGAAAAAAGTTTCCGCACCGTAAGCGATTCATAAAACTCCATATTATGTGTAAATTTTATTTTTGAAAATTGAAACCCTTTTGATTTTGCATTAGACTTATGAAAAATGGTTTAATGTTGAAGATTATATATGAATTTAAACAAAAACGAACTTATTTAAGACAAGAGCCACTAATTTAATGATGAAAATAAAAAATAAAAACAAAACTTCAACGCTTTCGGTGCGGAAAGTTTTTTCACGAAAAATGAAAAGTGACACCATATTTTTTTATATTTTGGTAGATTAAAATGCAATCAACCATCAATAAACTGACAGAATATATTTTGTAAACTATGTTTTTAAAATACAAAATACTCCCATTTTTTTATGTATTTAAAATACAAAATACAAACTACTTATATTTATTGTATGTATTTAAAATACAAAATACTTGCTGGATATGTATTTAAAATACAAAATACTTGCACGTCATGTATTTAAAATACAAATACAAAATACGTATTTGTATTTTAAATACGTATTTCAAATACATGTATTTCAAATACTGCCCAGCCCTGCACCTAATGTTATGTTTGGGCAGTATAATTCAGATGTTAAAAGACAAAAAGCTATATATTGCTTTCATAAAATGCTCGTAGCGTCAAAGGCCTGGCTGAACCTTCCAACATATTTCGAAAATTTACTTCGCAATATTATATCTTGTTTTATTAGAAGTAATGCTCGGCAAACTTAAGTAGTTTCAAGAATACATATTTTCGCGACAACGTGCACTCTTACATTTTGAAAAACTTTAGCTTCATAGTAATTTGGAGCTAGAATATTATTGGAAAAAGGTTTTTAAAATAAAAAATTCATTGGGAGACAGATTATTTAAAATAGTTATTTTTGTTTTAGTTTTTTCAAATGCTGCTGCGGAAAGAATATTGAGCAATTTAAACAATTGTACGACAGATTTAAAAAGGAATATGTACATAGAAATGGTGACCCAAACTTTCCTATTCCAACCATTATAAACAAAAAGTAGAAGCTTTAAATAATTGGAAAAATCAAAAAAAAAAAAAATCTATTTCAATGTAAATGTGATGTATTTTACTTTCTTTATGTTTTAGTAATAAATTACTTAAAAAAAATAGTATGAATTGTTTGTTTTGAACCGTTATTTTTATAAAATTAAAAAACAATGAATGACTAGTTAATTTTTTGAAAAAAAAACGCATTAGTTTTTTTTTTTTAACTAAATGAAAAGTTTATACATTATAAAATTCAAAACAAAACTCGTGAGATTGCAAATAAAAGATTGCATGTGTAATTTGTATTTTCATGTGTAATTTTGGCATAATCCATGTGTAATTTTCCATTTCGTTGGTGGCAACACTGCGTGACATAACCATAACAAAACTGTATTACCATAACCACTGCATTACCAAAATGACATAAACACACAATACAACCCAATTCAATTTTGGTTTCTAAATTCGCCGTTACGGCTATGGCATTATGGTTATGTCACGTCTAATTTGAGCTTAAAATATTCTTGGAGCGAATTTAATCTAAATACATACCGACACAGAGTATAAACGCAATGTTTGCGGTGCGGTGCGATTTCTCGTTGCGGGAGAGAAAAACAAACATAATACAACGGAAGACGGCGATGGAAATAGTTGGCATTTTTTGTTTAAATTTTTATTAATTTATTTGTGCATACATTTTTATCATGTTGTTTGTTTTCAATAACGTTGTGAACATAGCTAATTATTCAAAAACTATGGCAACATCCGAAAGAGAACGACTATCAAAAATTGAAAGACAAGAAGAATTAAATTCGCCTTGTTGAGAGAAAAAGAAAGTCCGCAATGAAAATAAAATAGATTTTAATTTTATGCCGTTCCACACTGCGGTTTTTTCAGGGCTGTGGAGTCGGAGTTGAGGAGTCGGAGTTGAGTTTTTTGTGCCAAAGTCGGAGTCGTAGTACCCACGAAAACTCGCGACTCCTAAGTTTTTCGGCATAAAAAATTTTAAAAAAATTTCCAAAATAAAAATTATTGAAATTTACGATGCAATATTTCAAATATCGATTTGAAATTTTTAAGAATCATTTTTATGCTAAATTTCAATCCAGCGACAGTTAGAATATATGAGAGCTGTAAATTATTAATTATGTGTAGTTTATTGAACACGAGCGCCTTACTCAACCGTTCAACTTACATTTAAAATAAAAACAAATTTCGATATTTTGTTTATGTTTTAAATGTAAGTTGAACGGACGAGTAAGGCGCTCGTGTTCTATAAACCACACATTAATCTTTATAAAACCGACGTCAGTATACAAATGGTTTCCGGTTCAAAGCAGAAAGTGTTATGCTTTTATTTCTCGCAATTTGAACTAACTTGAATAATATATCATGATTCGTAACAGTTTATGCCGAGCTAACATGATTTTTAGGAGGGACATTTATATTATCCCATGGCAGCCTTGCCATTTACGTAGTTTTCCCTTTTTTTGTAAGTTTTTTGACATGCATAATTTAAAATTTGCAGTATATTGGATACAAATATTAAGTGATGTTTTCATGTTATTAAATGGTCTTGTATTTTCTCTGTTCTTTATTATTTTAATTGTGTTAACTTTTTAGTAAAGATCCCAAATTTTTTTTTTATATTCTGAAATATCTTTAGCACTAGATTCATATAAGTTGTCTGAAGTTAATGTAATATATCTTAGAGTTTATTCTTTTAAGTTTTATGTTGCACTTATTAATGGTCTGTTATAAAAAGCCATACAACATGTTTTTATTTTTTCTTTTAAAAATGTTGGCACTTTTGTAAAAAAAGGTTTTTTCAGAAATAAGAGGTTTTTTTAAAAAAACTAAATTATGGACTGATCATCACGAAATCCTGTAAAGTGATTTCCGTTATTAAAAATCTAAATGGATCAAATTTCAATACAGTAGTGAATTTTGTTTTAGCGCTTAAAGTGCTTTTCAGAAATATGCTTAATATGGGATCTAAGGTAAATATGGATCGATAATCAGAAAATTGCATGATATTATTTCTAGCCATATGAACCAAATTTAACAATATCTATAGCTGCAACGGTTTCAGGTTTGTTTAAATAATTTCCTAGAGTGAGCATTATATGGGGCATTATATAGAAAATTATGGACCGATCTTCTAGAAATTGTATAGCGTGATAGTGCCAAATTGCATTACAAAAGCATTAGTTATTACGTTTTTAACGAAAAAAAACTGTTTTCCGAGGGTAGGCTTTATATGGGGCCGAGGGTAAGTTATGGACCGATCTTCACGAAATTTTTCAGTGTCTTATAAAACTGTGACGTACCAAATTTTTTTATGATAGCGATATTTTTTACGCTTTTATGCGTACTAAACTGTTTTCCGGGAGTAGGCTTTATATGGTGCCAAGGTAAATTATGGACCAATCTTTACGAAAGCACATTTAAATATGATAGCAATATTTATTACGGTTTTAGAAGTAAATTATGACACCTTTTACGTGAGTTTTTGTAACAAAATTGGCAATTTTTAAGGGTGGTGGTTCTACATTTTCATTGATAACTATGATACTACTGATCGGATTGTGCTGAATTTCACTCCCAAACTGCTTAGGATAACTAGAAGCAATTCGACACCAAGATTGAGCTTTTGTTTTAAGTTTTTCGAAAGTTAGCGTTTTTTGAACAGACGGGCAGATAGACAGACATGGCTCAATCGACTTAGAATTACTCAAGAAACCAGAAAAAAGTTTCACATGGAATGATAAACTTAGAATACCCTCATTCCGTACGGTAATTTTTTAGGGTAATCTTGGGCCGTAAAAGGTAGCAAGGTAATTTTATTTAAAAAACGGTAATTAAAAGAAATTTGTATTTTTAGTATACATATAAATACATGCTTAAATATGTATGAATGTTTAATAATTTGAACGTTTGGGAGGTGATTTTAAATTTAAAAATAGATTAATTTTATAACAAAAAATTAAGAATATAATGTTTTTGCAAATGTTTTCGCAACAGCGATAAGTCCAATTAAGAAGACTGAAATTATGCTTCTATAGTTATTATTTATTTTATATTAAACTTTTTGTTTGTTTAAAAATCAACAATATTCAAACATACTAACATATCAAATAGCCGTGAGCTAAAAAATTTTACTATAGTTTTCGGATTATTTTAAGTACGGATCAGGGATTAAATGGTGCTAAAGTTAAGTGAATATGCTAAGGCACTTAATTATTCCGTATTTGGATCAAGCGTTCTGTACTTGATTTAAGAAAATCTGTACTTGCCGTACTATTGACACAACTTTGCCTTGGTTAAGTACGGATAGATTGTTTTTTCTTGTGACTGTAACAATTCAAAAATTATTATAGTACATAACTTTTTTTAATTATTTAATTAAATAAATTAAACAAAACATTATTTTTTTTAACGTTTATCATATACATACTATGCACGCTAAGCGTATTAAATAAAAATATTTTGTACCTATTTTATTTAAAATTATTTTGCTGCCATAGTCATAAAAATACAATTATTTTGCTTAAAAACGTATTCTAAACAAAAATTCCTAATCAAATGTATGGTTTCCCTGGTCACTAAGTATATACCATGGGGCGCAGACGATTTATCGTAATATCCTAGACTGTCTTCTTTGTAGCTTCTGGATGTTTGATGCGCATGCAGTACCCTATAATTGGATGCCATATGTCCATATTGGTTTTGTGATAGACTTGTATAAGATAACTTTGTTGTCTAATGACAAGTTTGAGTTTCGCCCGAGGAGCCAATGTATTTGAGCTGCTTTACTTCCTTCTAAAATAAAGTCCACATAAATCATTTAATTATGTTGATATTTAGATTAAACTTATATAAAAATATTTCATTACAACTACTGAATTTAATTGTAATCTGTCTAAATTTAAATATAGCTACCACACAAATACCTTTCCCGAAAGTAGCACTAAATGCCATAACCTTAACTCACTTTAAGACAAAAAACTCTTGTCCAAATCTTAGAGTCACAACATAATTTGATAGGCCATCAACCTCAATATGTTACACCCTCTAAAATTTTAATGTGAATACTGTAGTGTAGGGTATAATATTGTCGGACTTGACCATCTAGACTTTCTTTCATGTTGGTTTGTTTTTCTTTTTTTTTCTCCAATAATTATATAAAATTTTTCTCAGTGTATACTAAAAAGATACAATTCTCTGTACACAATGAACGTGTAGTGCGTCCATTTAGACATGGGAAAACATATTTCAGTAACATGCTTGTGTCATTAGTGCACTTTGAGGAGTAACAACAAAAGTCAAGGCAAATAAAGCGAGTCTTTTACAAAACACAAACTTCATTTGTCATTTACTAAAATCATGCATTTCTAAAACAATTGAAATTGCTTTCGAGTTTTCTTTGATAAAATTGCAATTGTACTTAGCAAACATTTGAACATGAAGAAATTTTGCATAAAAAAGAGTAGATTTTACAGGTCGATTATAATCGTATTTATTTTATCTTTTAATAAATATTAAAAAATTGTTCAACACTTTGTTCCGGTAACAATTTTATAATCTACATTGCACTGGCTTACAGCCAAAAAATATCAAGAACGTCACATGCCTAGATAAGTTAATTGGGACCTCCTGAACACCAAAAACGCTGTAATTTTTTTTCTAAGTACCGTTTTTTAAATAACGGTACTTTTGTGTTTTTCGGTGTATGGTCCCACTTAATTAACTTATCTAGGCATGTGGCGTTCTTGATATTTTTCCAAATTAAAAATTTGTAAAGCAGTGTTATTAATGATATTTGAAATTTTCAACAAATTTATTTGAATATTACAAACAATATATGTATAATTGCTCTTTAAAAGGGCTCGAATTCCATCCAGTGTTGCCAGAAGTAGGGGAAATCCCTACATGTAGGTATTTTTGATACTAAAATAGAAGCGTGGGGAAAATCGGACAGATATTTCATAATCTCCAAAATGTAGGGATTTTTCGTCATATCGTATTATTTATAAAATAAATGCTGAAAAAACGTTCTTTTAATGATATTTTATTGTCCAAAACGGTTGAAAAGTTGTTGTGGTTTAAAAAGTTGTCGACTTTAAGTTATCATTCAATAGATGTGATCCCGTACTTTTTGGGTAAAGTTCGGTAAAATGAGCGTAAACAAAAACTTCTCTCATTAATAGACAAAAATGTACAAAATACGGGAACAATAATAAGCAAATTTCTGATCCAAAAGATAACATTAATATGAAATATGTTTAAATAAATACATAAATGACACAATTACGTGCATAAAATTAAAATTCAAGCATTTACTTAAATTTTTCAACATTTTCTACTGTTTATTTCATAAATAATTATTATATTCATTTTTTTTTTTGTAAACTTGCTTGCAGTTTTTTATTTATTTTTGTCACAGCCGATTATTTAACAACTTTATTAATTTGCCCACAGAAAAAGTACGGGCTACTTTGTGCAAAAAGAAGAATATTATTCTCTTAAAAGCTCTCCTACTTTACCAAACTTTGAGTACGGGAACAGTTTTCGGTAAGATTGGGATCCCGCGGGCTCCCAACGTTGAGGACGGGATCACAACTAATATTGAAAGACTTAATTGAATTTAATTAAAATTACATACATATGTGTTATTTTTGTTTAGTTTTGTAATTATTTTATGTTAAAGCTTTAATATACATATTTGAATAAACTTAATATTTTATATCTAATGTTTTTTCTTCTATTTTAATGAAAGTAATGCGTAGGGATTTTTGTAGGGGAAATTTTTTCAACGTGTTGGGAAAAATCATATTTGTTTTAGCATGTGTAGGTATTTTTTCGAAAAATCCACTGACAACACTGATTCCATAAAATTCGTCTAGCTCGTGATGTTTTAAGTGATAATGACCACACCCACCTAAGGAAAAGAGATACAGCGGAACTTATCCGAATAGAAAAGCGCTAAGCACTAGTGTGTCCTAAAAATTTTTTTTCAAGATTTTTCGGAAGATAGAGGTCGCTCAAGTCGAATTTTGCCAAAAATCGGGTCTGCCGGTCTTTTTTTAAGTTTTATTCATAACTTTGTCAAAATCCACGGTTTTCTTCACTTTAAAGGAAATAATTTAAAATAAAAATGTCCAAGCTTTATTTTGGTGTACAGAGACTCTAAGTTTCCGGAATACATTTGCTTATTTAGGTATTAAGACATTACAATTATTCGTTACTTTTACATAAATTTTGTAAATAACGCTTTATAACTTTTAAAATCTTTATCCAAATGAAACAAACCAACAATGCTGTTTAAAAGATCAATTTACTCTAAATAGCTCAGAAACAAATATTTTTGAATTCACTCTTTCCGTTCCTGAGTTATACCGGTTTTCAGCTTTATACCCAGTTTATAATATTATTACCCATACCCAACAAACAATTAAAAGTCAAACTTTTGTATTTGATTTGCTTAAAAGTCATTTATTGGGGTTCATAGGATGTAGCTCTATGCCCTGCAAATAAATTCGGAAAATCAGTTTCAGAAGTTGTGAAACCTCACGATGAATCCCCGATATATCTACTAACCATTTTTTGATTATCCATGCCCAGCCAAACAGACATGAAATGAGTTTTCATGCTTGTTTTTTTATTAATTTTCATGTTTTCAATTTGTATGTTTATGTATGTTAGACAACTAGATACGAAAACAGACATGTTTGGAAAGACATCGTGAAAAGACAAAAGGTTTTGGAAGCATGTTCAAAAGAGAATAAATAAAACAGACATGTCTGAAAAGACATCGTGTAAATGCCCCCTAGTTTCAGTTTATAAAAAACGTAGCTTTTCCATATCTACAATCTATAGGAGCAATAAAACAAAAATGTTAAATAATGCTCAATGTTCGATTATTCTAACACCATTTTTCTCAAAAAGAAAAAATCTAAAAAAAATTTGGACTTTAGATTCGTGTTTTCTAGTCCTCAATTGTCTATCAACCAACAAGTTTTATAAGGTTACTCGAAAAAAGTCGCTGGGACGAAATGGGTTAATCAGATCTAAGAGCAGCCTTCAGAATAGGTGAGCTTCACATTAATAATTTTCTAACAATCTACATACATATGTACATTTTTGCATTGAAAACATATTTGCAATTTTCGCCGAGCTTAAATAAAATAAATTTTCTCTGTGCTTGATTAACATTTTTTTCACACACATACCTCGTTCATGAATGCACAATAAAACATTATTGCGTGTTCTCATTTTCATAATAATATAAAAGATAAACAAAAAACAAAATATGTAGAAGAAAAAAGAAATAAAGTTTCCAAAATGATTGACAAGATACGAGTACGATTACGTACAATATGCACAATATGAACGTATCCCAGTTGGCTATGTCGTGCACGAATCATCAATGAATCGTGCACGACAATGTTAATTCCTGCACGACACTTAAGGGACAACTAATGCAAATCGTCAACGACATTTTCAAACAAGTGTCGCGCAAATCGTGCACGACACAAAGAGAGAAAATGTCGCTCAGCCTGTCGTTGATGACCACATGCACGACATTGTCGTCCATATAGTCGTTGATGACCGTATGAACGACATTGTCGTTCAGATTGTCTTTGATGACTATATAGACGACAATGGGTTCTACTTTATCGTCAACGACTGCGTATAAGACAATGTCGATGAAGTTACAGGAGTAACAGCTTACACGACAATGTCGCCTATAAACCTAAACGAAAAAATAAAAATATACAATAGGACATACAGTCGAACTCCCATAACTCGAACTTCTCTAACTCGAATTTTCTCTTACTCGAACCAATTTGATTGGCAGTAGCTCTAAAACTATAAACTACATACAATTCTCCTTCCGTAACTCGAACTTCCATAACTCGAAATTCTCCATAACTCGAACCAATTACTCAAATTTGTATTCTATAACTCGAAGTTTTTTGCTTGTTTTGTTTATTTTGTTTATTTATTTCGCTTTCTTTTGCTTGTTTAGCAGGTTTGTATATTTTACTTTGCTCTTTTTTTCGGGGAAATCCCTTTTTGTACATTACGTGTGTCTTTTGGTTTGCCTAAATATGTTAAAATTATTTGTATGTATTTATTTCATGGCAAGTAAACGTGTTTTATAATGTTTGTCGATGGAGGGAAATATAAGTTTATAAAAGAAGTCGAGGGTGGATTCAAGAAAAAGGAAGCAGACAATAAATATGGTGTCCCAGCTAGTACGGTCTCATAGATTTTTAAAAATAAAGAATTAATTATCAACTCGTTTGAGTCAGTATTTCATCTCTTTAGTAAAATGATTAAGACCCAAATATACAAAATTATCGACATAGCAGTCCTCAATTGGTTTACAGCAGCTAGAAGTCAAACCATGCCGATATTTTACTTCATTGTAACTTGTTTATTACAAATACATACCTACATGCTTAGGTATGAAGCTTTCAAATAGTGCCTGTTTTAAACAAAAAATACAAAATGTACACAAGTTTGCAATTTATTCTCTTTTCAACAAGAAAATTCTGTAACTCGAAGTCTCCATAAGTCGAAGTTTTTTTTGGGATAATGGTGATTCGAGTTATGGAAGTTTGACTGTACATATTTTTAAAATCAGACCTTAGTCTTTGAGTTCTCAGACTTTACTGACTGATTTGCTTCACTTTGCTTTGGTTGTTTTTTTATTATTATCGTTATTTTACAGTTATTTTTATTTTTTATTGGGAACAAATTATGTTTGTTTGTTTAGAAGACAGCTTAGAAGACAATGCCGCTCATATTGTCGTGCTTAGAAGTTGATAAAGGACACCTTACAAGACACTGTCGGTCATGTTGTCGTGCATACACTTTAATACAGGACAGCTTACAAGACACTGTCGCTCATAGTGTCGTGTATGGTTGTTGATAGAGGATACCTTACAAGAAAATGTCTCTCATGTTGTCGTGGATAAGCTTTGACAAAAGATAACTTGAAAGACAATGTCTGTCATGTCATCGTTTATTAACTTCTTTAAAAGACAGTGCACTCGACAATGTCGAGTATTTTGTCGTCCACGACATTTTCCTCAAAATTGTCTTGCAGAAATCCTAAGTGATAGAGGACATGTCGTGCATAAATCGTTGACGACAATGTCGTCGACGGCAGTTTGGCCAACAGGGATGTACTCGAATGTTGTTTTAACGAATATTATCAACACAAGTAATACTTTTTACATCAGTCACATTGTAAATGACAACGAATATAAATGCGTTGTGAGGATGTGACTGAGTTGTTTTGCGAGAGTATGTCCTTATCGCAATGTACTGTACAGTGGCGGTGATGAGCAAAAAACAAATATTTTTACGTAAATGAACATAATATATACATACATACTTGTATCAGCTACTTAATGTCAACAAAAAGATAAAACAAGAGCGCCAACAAATACAAATGCAGAACACACCTGTTAACGGAAGTTCATATGTACATTTGAGACATTTTTTCTCCCTCTTTTTATTTAAACAAAACATTGTACGATAGCAATCCCACTTACATATCGTTAGCTAAAATGCAAAAAGGCGTAACTAACAAAAAATTCAAAATCGTGTTTTTGATTGGTTATTATGAATGCCATTAAACTACATATCTTGGCAAAGTTTTACACTTCTGCGATCAAAAACGCTTTTATTAGCAAAAAACAAAAGGACGTAACTACAAGAGTATTTATTTTATAAACACAAAATGACGTAGTTACCCATTTTTTTTTCAACAAAATGTAATGAAATGGGTTCCTTATAAAATTGTTTGAAGCATTCCATGGATGACTTATCTATGCATGTTTTCTGACATGTTTGTAGTTTTTATTTTATAAAGTTTCTTGCTTCTCCTGTAAAATTATATTTTTGTTAGTTACGCCTTTTTGCATTTTAGCTAACGATATTAAAATAAATACTTTAATATTAGCAGGGAACCATATAAGAAGAAATACAGATATGAAAAGATAAAACTATTGTGTTTAAAAAAAATGTAATTTTTAAGCAATGGGGCTTCTAAGGGCACTGTTACACGTTCAATATATATTGAGCACGATCCAGTATCGCAATTTTTGTTGAGCGTGTATTGTGCACTATTGATAGAACACGATCAATATCGCAGAATAGCTCAATTTTATGTGATCCACGATCTGAATTGCGGATTACGTAGTACATAGCATACTTTATGATATGAATTTGGGCTACGTTAGTAAGAAGGGAAAAACATATAAGAAGTTAAAACATTTTTTTATTGTTTGTGCTTTAACGAAAAAGCCAGAAAGCTAGTTAAACAGGCTGTTTTTGGTTTTCTCGCGGAATTTTTTTTACTTCGAACGAACCGCACAGCACAAAAACAACGTAAATTCTGACGCGATTAATATTGAACATGTAGTATAAGCGCGATCCATCAATCCACTAAAATGGATTGCGATCCAACCATTACAATATATGCCTAAATAGTTCAAAGCTCTGGCGCCCCGGTACACAGATAGAAATTCAAATACGAATAACACTAAAAAGTACTAAAGCCAATCCTTAATGGGATTACTTTCGAAAATCAATCCCAAAATTACTTTAAAAAAATATAAAATTATTAAATCAAGTAAAAAAAGATTGAACTTTTCGTTGGTAGTGCCACTTTGAGAGTAAAATTACAAAGTAGCGTTTCAATCTCATTTAACTTATCAAAGTTTTTTGTAGACAATACAACAACACCACACAAGTAGTTAAAAAACGATTTGCTTGTTGTGCGCAGGGCTGTCAGATGTGGCGATTTTTCGCCAATCGTGGCGATTTATAAATCTTATTGGCGTTGCAATTTTGTGTTTGGCGACATGGCGATTTTTCTGGCGAAATTAAAAAAAGTTGGCGATTATTTGGCGATTTCTAAAACACATTTTATCTTTTTTTCATATTTATATGAACAAATTTATAAGTACTTGCTAAGTTTTTTCTTTGAATTTTTAACAAGTTTTAGAATCGCAATACGAATGCGATTGTTTAAAATGATAAATTGATAATATTAAAGAATTGTTGCCATAGAAATTTGGAATAAAGCTTAAGCTTTCTTAGATTTTCGCACATTTTCCTGATCAGAAGTTATCAATAATCGGACCTTTACCGAAAAACTTATTTTGCAAAAGAAATTTTAAAAACGCAATCGTTTTCGATTGCATAAGAAATGGGTTTTTTAAAATAAATAAACAATAATGTATACTTGGTAGTATGCAAAAATAGTTGAATTATAGCGAAAGAAAATCAGAAAATTTCTTAAAAAAAAGTTGCATTAAAAAATTAAAAAAAAAATTAAATATTCACTTGAAATTTTCAAAAACCCTGATGTTATATAGAATCGAAAACGAATCTGGGTTAGAAGGTAATTTTTAAAAATAATTCATGTACTTTGTTAAGACTTTAAGTATTCCAATTCAATTTCAAATATCTAATTTAAATAGTACACCTTTTAAGATATTTATCCTTTGCTTCAAATAAATACAAAATTTTACCATATTCTGGCTTATATTCACATAAAGAATTACGCTTATAAAAACTCACTTTTTTGCATCAAACTCTACTCAGTTTACATGCTTGATAAAATTAATGTTTTGGCAAAATTCAATTAACGGATCTCACAAGTTCTAGATTTTAAGATAATCAGCCTTCTTATGATTACAAAAATTCTGGTTCCCTTCAGCATACTTTTGCAATTTAAAGTCGCCAAACTTCTTGCGAATGCGATTAATGATTTACAGATTACAGAATTTAAGTCCGAATCACAAATGTTAAGCGTTTGGCGATGTTCTACTATAATATAAACACACTACTAGAATAAGGATAAATATGGAAAATTCATATAAAGGTAAAATACACTTGTATACTCTTTTTTATGTAAAACTTTTATTTGGCGATTTTTGGCGAATTTTTTTTTCCAAAAATCTAAAAAAATAAATTTTTGGCGATTTTTGGCGAATTTCGGTATACTATTTGGCGATGAAGGTGAAAAAAAATCTGACAACCCTGGTTGTGCGTAGAAACAACAAAAACTACAGAATAAGCCGAATCCACATTTTTTATGTTTAAAAATAAAATTGAGAACTCTTGCTTCTTCTTGCAAATTTTTAAAGTAAAAACCACATCGGGAATGTTGCTGGTGTTTAATAATTAAAATTCTGTAAGGTGTAAAACGGTTAAGTATAGTTATCAATCATACTAAAATTTCACATTTGGTTTATTTCAAGTACGAATTCGGGATTGAATCAACTTTATAATTCTTACATGAAGCGCATTTTGAGATTGATTCAATCTTAGTTTTGCTCAAATCAATCTTATTTTCGTATAATTGCAAGTACGAAATCGGGATTGAATATGGATAAGTTAATTATTTCGCGATCGAAAGTCCGTACTTAAATCAATCTTACTGAACTTGATTCAAGAAAATCTATACTCACCGTACTATTTATACTGCTTCGGATTAATTTGAGTAGGGATGGATTGATACGAGTCCTTAAAAAAATTAATGTCAGCATTGCGGCTGCAGAAAGTATGGTAACACGCAGTGATGCCAATAGTAGGGAATTTTCCCTTTTTGTAGGGATTTTTTCGAAAAATTTCAGGCGTAGGGAAAAAGAACAGATTTTTTATTTTAAATAGGGAATTTACTAACTATAACCTCATTTTCGATATATTGTCTAAAAATACGTACATGTTTTTTAACAGAAACCTTATACAATGAGTTCTAATAGCCTGGTGTCAATCGCCTCCTAATATATAATTAGAGGGCTACGAATATTCGCATTTAAATTTTGCTATTTGTTTCGCACTAACATTCGTTAAAATGTATGAATATCTAATGAATGAAATTTCTACATAGAAAATTATTTGTAAAAAAAACAATCACATTTTTAAAAATTTTTAATGAAAACTTAAATGGACAATTAAAACAATGTATTTGACGTCTATATGCATACACTCACAATATTATTACAGTAACGGACTGTAGTTTATTTAAGAAATATTCCGTTCAGTCATTTTTAAATAAATAAACATTTAAAATTCCAAGCAAATTTATTTTTAACTGATTCTAACAGTTATTCAAAAAACTAAGTTCATATTAATACGGATTTTCAGTTGCAGTTAATATTGTTCGTTGATTGAGTTAAATTCTTCTTTATGTTAAAGTAAATAAAAATGTAATTTAAAGCAACGAAAAGTTCATTTAATTTTTACTGTCAAAAATTCAACCGCGAATTCCGTAAAAACAAATCAATATTCAGTTATCTTATATAAATTAATCGTCAAAAAGTTAACTACATATTCCGTAAAAACAAATAAATATGCAGTTATTTTATAAAATTTTACTGTCAAAAATTCAACACCATATTCAGTAAAAAAAATTAAATATTCAGTTATTTTATATTATTTTACTACCAAAAATTAATTTTTACTTATCTATAAAAAATTAATTGCTTGTTTTGTGTAAGCAATTCCCATTTTCTATTTGTTAAAATAATTTAGTTAAATACATCAAATTTTAAAAGTAAAATAATTGCGAAGCCATATCGGTCATGCTGCTGGTGTCTTATAATTGAGAGTTCTTCTGTAAACAACGTGGTCAGTACAACAAAAGTAAAACAAACGTGTGTAACTGGGTAAGTAAATAAAAATATTCTCCCTCTCTCGCTTATAAGAAAAACAAGCGGACGTGTGTCTGTCTGGTATTTTTTAGAAATTCGGCTCTTTTGTGGAGTAAACGAAAATTGAATAAAATAACTGAATATTTAATTGTTTTTACTGAATATGGGGTCAATTTTTTGACACTAAAATTTTAATAAATAACTGAATATTTAATCGTTTTTACTGAATATGGTGTTGAATTTTTGACAGTAAAATTTTACAAAATAACTGAATATTTATTTGAGTTTACGGAATATGGTGTTGAATTTTTGACAGTAAAAATTAAATGAACTTTTTGTTAAAAATAAATGAAAAATAGGTAGACCGGTTTTTAATTGAACTTTCATTTATTTTATATTACAATTTCAGTTAATTTTACGTACAGAATATTGTGAGTGTAGTTGAGAACAGTAGCGTATTCAATATCGCCACCTAAAATCTAAATAACAAAAAAAAAAAATTTTAAATCGAATTTTTGATGGGTAATGATGTATTTTGGTTTATTACATCATAATCAATCAAAAATTACGGTCTATGAATTTAATATATCTGCCAGATATATAAATATATCTGCCAGATATATGTATGTACAAATTTTATATTGCTATTTACAGAATTTACTGAGTCCCAATTTACATTATACGATTTTTGTCGTTGCGATTATTGTCGTTTCTTCTTTGAAGTCGGTCTGATATTTACATTGTTCGATTTTTGTCGAAAATATTAAAACAGTTTGTTGTATGTGGTTTTGGTGCACAACAGTTGGTTTGTGTAAATAATTATGACTTTCTTCAGGAAGTTTAAAAAAAGAATGTAACGAGTTCTTCCTACAATTTATATAGAAGGACATACAAAATTCTTAAAAAGAAAATGAGATCCTTCTATAATGGGCTAGTTTTAAAAAGATATGCATATTAAACTAATATTTATCTTTTTTTTTGTGTGGCCCTACCCAGGGAAGAGACTTGGGGTGGGTCATATATGTCCCATCCGGAGTGTGGCATGGAACATATAAGTCCCATTAGTCGTAAACATATAAAAAAAAGGGTAAACAAAATCAAGAAATTGGAAACTTTATTCCACCATTTCTGTGATTTACTGTCTAGGTCATACATTTTGGATAACTGATCAAAAAACTCCTTCAAACAACACGTGCTATGATAATAAGCAAGACTTTTTTTAATATTTGTACTTAAAAGTCTAAATAACTAAATGGGACAGTTTTGAATCATTTGAAGTGAAAAACTTTAATACTAGGACTCTGCGAACATTCAGTGGGGTACATATGTCCCAATAGGTGCGAAAGGGTTAAGGTAAGTTGGTACTTCCGTGACTTAATCCCATTCAACTTAAGCGTAATTTACTTCTTTTTTTATTTCATATGGCGAATTAATAATATGTGCCCTTGGAAATTAACGAACTAGTTTTTTGTATACCACCCTTTTATTTGTTTTTATTAAAAAAAAAAAATTTAAATTAAATGAAACATTGAAAAGTTACAGCCGTACCTAAGCAAGAGCGGAAAGCGTTTTCAAGCTGTTAAAAATTCGCATGCCCATACAATTTGTATGAAGCATCCCTAAATAGCGCGGCGTCAAAGCTTTGCAATTGGAAAATCCGAATTTGACAGCGCGTTTAAAAGTGAAGTTGGCCGCTATTGTTAATAATTAATGGCAATTTAGCTGTTTTTTGTCAATGTAGTGGTGTGTTCTCTTCTTTTTATTTCTATTATCTAGGTTTTATTAAACAAGAAAGTTAACATGACTGTTTGTAACAAAACGTTTACGCTATTGTTTAGGTATGGCATATCTGCGTAAAAGCTAAGCGGAAGAAAACGTTCCGCCTTCCGCTCTTGTTTAGGTACGGCTGTTACAATGGATTTACACGTAATATATCAACATAACGATTACACAGCCCGACAAAATTAAAAAAAAAAGCTCTAGTTTTCATGATATAGCTTTTTTATACCCTCCACTTATGACCTCTATTTATGACCGTCTGTTAGTTTTTTCAAAAAATTTTTTCATCAAAATTTCTTATTTACAGTTATGGTAGTTGCCAAAAAAAACATTTTTTCCGTAAAAAAATTTTTTGTGTAATTGCTAGCTGATTAACGGGAATTTTATATGTACAATATTATTGAGAACGTTATTTTTTCTTGTTGCACTCCAATTGAATATCGGAAAAAAAATATTTGAATTAAAAGAATTTTGGGTAAAAAATTTTGTTACGAAAAAAATGTTTTTTTTGGCAACTACCATAACTGTAAATAAGAAATTTTGATGAAAAAATTTTTTGAAAAAACTAACAGACGGTCATAAATGGAGGTCATAAGTGGAGGGTATAAAAAAGCTATATCATGAAAACTAGAGCTGATAGAGACAAACTGATTACAGATTTGAATTCAGCGCACCAAAATTAACTAGAATCAGTTGATCAAGTTAAAGAAGCAAATTGAGTGTTGGCCTGTGTTATCGATATTTTAAAATATAAAATATCGATACTCTTAAAAAAAAATCGATTCCATATGCAGGGTGGCGCAGAAGGAGCTATATGGTTTAAATGGTTTATTACTTTTTTACTTTTGCGATTATTATAATTTTTTTTTTCAATACGGTATATTTTTGGAAAATTTTTTGCAATTAGCTTTGAAAAATGATATCCTGTTAGTGATGTCCATTTTCTGCTTCGCACATATGTACGTGCTCTTTTTAGCATATTTTGCATAACTTTATAATGCGGGTCATTATATAGTTATTCATTAATAATTCCCCAAGCCTTCTTTACAAAATGCTGAAAAAAAAACAAAGGGAGAATAATAATTAAAAAAGTTATAAAGAATTCAAGCCATATAGCTCAATCTGCGAAACCCTGTATTTAACACACCCAAGACAAATTCAATCAATTAATCGGGTTCATTTAATTATGTTCGATTCTATATGGGCATTTCCTGGGGTCGCGAACGTACGTTCGTACGCTTTTGATGTACAAATAATATAGAAAACAAAACTTTTCCTAGCATTTTTTTTTGCGATTCGATAGCATTTGGGTATATTTAGTGCAAAAGATGAATTTCATCGAGTTTAAGTTTTCATAATAATAGTTATAAACATGTGGTCACGAACGTACGCAAAATAGAAGTCAACTTTGGCTGACGTAGTGAAATGTAAAAATCTGCGTAATGGAACGGAATATTCAAAAGTGATTAATTTATTTCAAAAGTGTATTAATGAAGGTCTCCATACAGTATTTACAAAATAAAATATCTCTTTTGGTTTTTGTTTAATTGGCTTATGTACCGGTCGCGAACGTACGGGTCGCGAACGTACGATTTTTCCATATGTTTTTTTATTATTATCACCATGCAGATTCCCATAAATATCTTCAAATTTCCTTAACAAGCAACTTAATACTCAATTTACAATTGATTGTAATGGAGATATTATGAAGAAAGAGTGTAAACATAAAATATTTTTTGCATGTAAAATAAGTACATAAAAATGTCTTTAGAAGTAGAAAATATAAGAAAATATTAAATTTTCCAGTTTCCAGCGCAATTTCCTCAAGTAAAATAGCTGAGATATGCTATGAAACCATTCTTTTATAACAACATAGATTTTTTTTATAATAATAAACAATAAAAGACGATGTTTATCAACATTTTATTTTTTCATCCTGGTAGACCATTCTGGGGAAATGCCCATATTTCTCATCATTAATTCCCCAAGCCTTCTTCACAAAATGATGAAAAAAAAAACAAAGAAAGAATAATAATTAAAAAAGTTATAAAGAATTTAAACCATATAGCTTAATCTGCGCCACCCGATATATTTTTCAATTATTCCTAATAGTATGTGTCTACCAAAGCTACCTCACTGTTACAAAACTGTGGTTACTCTTAATGCCACTAGTTATGGCATAACATTACCAGCTATGGGAATAAATACATATCATGACAGTTCATACACACCTGTTCCAACGCACAATCGGTTCCTTCCCAAACTTATAAACAGAGTATAAAGAAAAGAATAATTAGAACCTGCATCAACAATTTTCACACAAGCAAAAAATCTATGTACACATTAAACTAGGGAACATATGTACATACAAATATCTGCATATTCAGATTTTTTTATTATCTCATCAGATATTCTTGTAAAAGGACTTTAAAGCTACAACAATATTATTTTCAAAAAAAAAAAAAAAGTTTAAATGACAAAAATAATCTTTTATATTAATATTGACATTAAATAATAAATAAGAATTTTTTTCTTTATATGTATATAATTTTTAGTTTGTAGTCTTTAATTCCCATTTAAAAGAAGATGAAAATATCCTATATTTATATACACATGCATGCTCTCTCACATAAACGTTTATCAAAATTTTTTATGTTACATTTTCTTTTAAGTTTTAACTGTGTTTTTTTTGCATTCCTTTAGTTGTTACTTAATTTATTTATGTTTTGTTTTGTTTAAAATTTCGTAAATACCAAAGACAGGGTTGTTAGGCTTTTTTCTTAAAAAATCGTTAAAAGTTTTAACAAAATTCGTCCAAATCGTCACGAACATTTAACAAAATCGTCAACAAATCGTCAAATATTTAAATTTTACATATCAGAGACAATTTATTGCATTGATTGGTTCAAAAAAATAAATTATTAGCAAGAAATTCTATTTATGATAAAGAAAGTGATATGGTTAAGTTTTATTATATTTATTTCAGCAAATGGGCAGAAAAAAATATATTTTCATAAAAACATCATCTTTGCACTCATTATTCTACACAACTACTTATTAAGAACTAACTTCTTAATTGCTAACACGCAACCACACTTAGAAAAACTTACCTAACGGAATAAAATGGTAATTCGCCTTTTTACACGCAAATAGAAAAATTCTTCACATGTGATTATGACTTCAGCGAAAAAATGAAATCGTGTAGCGATGCACATCGAAATTATAAAAACGCAAAGCGGGTTTAACCAATTTTTAAAAAGCGAACCAATTAGTACCGACGCAAATCGGGGCTCTAGTGTATATTTTTGACAGTATCGATGGCATTCATATGATTGTAGAATTCGAATTACTAATGCTTCTAATGCAAGGTTTGTGATGGGGGAAGAATTTTTTGTTTAATTTCCAATCATTTTTGTATTTCGAAAAATTGATTTTTACGTTTTGGACTGTTTCCAATATAATTGTTAATATTTCTTGTAAGTGTTTTATTGATGCCAAAAAATCGTCATAACACTATTACACTTAATAAAAAAAATCGTCAATCGTCATTTTACTGTATTTTCTCAAAAAAATCGTCCAAATGACGAAAAATCGTCATATCTAAGAACCCTGACCAAAGAAGACGACTAGAACTAGTGCTGCCAAAACTTCGTAAGGATAAAATGCTATAGTTTTGTAAAAATAATGTTAAAATATACCAAAAAAAAAAAATAATTCAGCATTTTTCTGCAATAAAAAATATAATAAAAAAAATACATAAACAAATTATTTAATTTACTAACAAAATAATTAGCATGGTAAATATAACACGATCATGCAATTAGTATTTTATTGGCTTTTGCAATTTAATTTGGAAATAAAATGCAAAACAACTAAGGCCCGTTTTCACGACTTACCTTTAAAGTTCAATATAGTTAACGCTACCTTTAGCACTAGTGAGGAATAAAGTTACCTTAAACTATTTTTCGTTTTCACAACTTATGTAAGTTAACAGTTTCCACGAGTTCCTGATCGTTTATACGATTTTTAATTGAAACAACGTGTTGTGATATCAAAATGTGACTGACTTTTTTATTTTAAATTTGCTCTTCATGTCTTACATCTATTCTTAACTTTAATAATTCAAATTAACGTTGCCAGACTTAACTTAAATAAATTAATAGCTATTGCATTCCCAATTGGAAATATAGTTATCAATTTTTATAAATGCTTAAATGTTCTATATTAATCTTAATTCAAGATTTACTATTTATAATGTTTTAAAGTAATGTGATAACTTCCCCCCCTCTTAAATTAAAACGTCCTCGTTTTATTACACATTTATTTGCATCAAAGAGGTTTATTTTGTAAATTTCTTCACCCTGCGTTAACATGCTTTGCAAAATGTTGTTCAACTTTTGCGAAACTTTTTACAGCGAGGTGAAGTGTTTACATTATAATGGGGTTTAATTTTGTATGTCTGATAAAAAATTATAATATTATTTTTATGAAGTTTTTAAACTATTTGTGCAAGTTAATAAAAATTTTCCAAAATATATTCTATTCAATACAACTTTGTGAATATCTTGCAATAAAAAGAAAGGGAAACACAAAAAATAAGCAAAATGTGGATGGATTTATTTATCTTATATTATTTTTATGAACCTGTTTACCGTCTATAATAACCTTAGTGCCTAAGTCTTGCTCAACAACTTTTTCCAAATATACCTTATCGACCTTATTGCCCAATCTTCTATTTCTTCGAACAAATACGATGTCGCCAGTTGTGTACCTTCGATTAACGTTATTAAACCTTAGTGCAATCATTTCCTGCGCTGCAACTATCTTTTTCCTTATGCTTTCCAGGTTCTCAGTATCAAAAGTTTGAAGAATATTTATCGGTTTTTCATTAGTTACGGAATGTATTGTTCTATTATATCTATGAGTGGAAATAAGTATTAGGTCCGAAATATCAGTAATATCATTTTGTGCCTTAATGCACCTGGCAATTTCGAGTAAAGTAGAGTGAAACCTTTCCACCTGGCCATTGCTTTCACTGTGTAAAGGCGGTACGAAAAATTGTTCAATCCCAAAGAAATCTCTCAACATATTTGTAACGGTGTTCGATTGAAGAGCCTTTTCATTATCGGAAACTAAGAGCTTGGTGTTGTTGAAGCTATTAAGAATTTGCAAAAGGCCAGATTTAACATCAATAATAGTTCTTGAAGCTATAGGTATGACAACTGCGTATTTTGAAAACTTGTCAAGGCAGGTGAGAAAATGTACCTTATTTGTTGAGAAAATGTCTACATGAAGTATCTGTCCGGGAAGGTCTGGTATAGGCGATGCGCCGATTATGGGATTTAATGGTTTCCTATTATACTTATTTTCCAAACATATTTTGCAGTTTCTGATGATCGAATTGAGTAATTTTTTCATTTTAGGAAAAAAATATTCCGAAGAAATTTGTTTGTAATTCTCTTGCAGGGATCTGTGAGCTCTGTTATGTTCTAAATTTAAGGTCTCTAACTGGTCATTTTTATTTGTTAAATCTATTACTAGCTTTTCAGTGTGGATAAATTTAATCGATGAAAAATTATTCAGTATCTCATCCTGAATTTCACCCAATGTGCTTAAATCGCAATGTATTGCGTTGACTCCCCTAGGGCTAACGCAATTTTGCAAAGTCAATAAAAGTTGCCGAACATTACTATAGTTTATGATGTATCTCCTATATTGCTGAAATAATAATTTTCTTATAATACTGTCATTGTGTGATCTAGATATGATTAACTGATTCATAAACTGATTAACAGGGGCAGTAATTGATTTTTTTGTTTTCGAAAAAGATCTTTCACTATGAACCGTTTCTGAGTCTGTGCTATTAAAATTGTGCATATACTGGCGCGACAATGCGTCCGCTACGACATTATCCTTACCGGGCTTGTAGATAAATTTTGGAGAAAAATCGGCTATAAACGCCTGCCATCGTTTGATTTTAGGGTTTGGGTTCTTGTCGGACGTTGCGAACGTCAACGGCTGATGGTCGGTATAAATTTCAATATTTTTGACTCCATACAAATAATGTCGTAGTTTTTGCAAGGACCATACGATACAAAGTAATTCACGCTCATTTGTTGCATAATTTTGTTCTGTGGATGAGAGCGTTCTGGAAATCATGGTAATTGGTTTACCGTTTTGGGACAACACAGCTCCAATAGCGTTAGAACTTGCATCGGTCGTCAGCTCAAAGGTCTTATTGAAATCAGGATGTTGAAGAAGTACATCTTCAGAAGCTAGTATATGCTTAACTTTTTTAAACGCATTAAGTGCTTCTTGGGATAAACTAATTTTAACATTTTTTGACGTTTTTGCGTTAACATTTCCGTTTTCTCCACGAAGGTATGTGGTTAGTGGTTTTACTATGTCAGCATAGTTCTTAATAAACCTTCTATAGTATCCGGCTAGACCTATAAAAGATCTTAACGCTCTTAAGGTTTTTGGTATTTGAAAATCGAGGATATCTTGAACTTTATCGGGTGATGTCTTGATTCCATTTTGGGAAATAACAAATCCCAGAAATTCAACCTCGTGTCTGAAAAACTTAGATTTTTCTGTTGAGATACGCATTCCAGCATTTGACAGCTTTTTTAATATTCTATCAACATGGGTAATATGACTATTTGCGTCTTCAGAAAAAATTATTACATCATCCATGTACACAAAACACGTTTTCCCGATCTCGTCTCGCAAAATATCATCAATTACTCGTTGGAAAATGCTGGGACCATTTCTGAGCCCAAAAGGTAATCTACAAAATTCATATTTGCCGTTGTTAATGCTAAATGCGGTTTTGCATCTATCTTTTTCGGCCAATGTAATCTGGTGAAATCCAGATTTAAGATCAAGGGTGGTAAAGAACTGTGATTTGCCTAGATTTGATAAAATAACAGAAATGTCGGGCATGGGATATTTATCTGGAACAGTGAAATCATTTATTTTCCGAAAATCTACAACCATTCGTAATTTTTGCCTACCATCACAATCAACGCCTTTTTTACTAACGACATGGATAGGCGAGTTATAGGGCGATGATGATTTTCTTATGATACCATCTTTAAGAAGATTTTCTATTTCAGTATTTATAAACGTTGTTGCGGAAATGGGATAAGGATAGCTGCGAGAATAAATAGGTTCGTTTTTAATTAAATCTATTGTGGCCTCGACTTGAGTGTTGGCTGGAAAGGCCCTATCTAAATGACCGAATGAAATTGCATTATTTTCAATAACATTTTTGAATTTACTCTGTAGATCGATGGGAACATATTTGGTATCAATTTCTATTGCATTAACTTGTTTACACGAAAAATGGCTAATTTGCTCTTTTCCGTTTTTATGAAAAAGAATACCATTCTTGGTATCAATGAAAGCTTCTAAAAGGTCATAGCCTAAAATTCCATCAAAAGAATTTAAGCATGGCAATATATAAAAGGTTGTTGTATGATTTAAAATATTTATTTCGCATTTTTCCCTAATGAGCGTAGATCCGTTTATAGATTTAATTTTAAAGGGTTCGGTTACTGATTCTATACCTCTAATAAAATTTAGGTTGCGTATATAATTCTTAGAGGTACCTGTGTCTACTAAAAGATTCAACTCTTGACCATTAATTGTTTTTTTAACAATATAAGCCAAGAGGGACTTAACACTAAAAAATTCAGGTGGTCACTTGCGTCGTCTTCCGACCCGATACAAGAAAAAGCTTCGTTTCTATACAAATCGTCTTCCTCATTATTTTGCACGTAATTGATTCTTTGATTTGGAGACCGGTTGGAGTTGGCGCTGACGAACTGACGTGTGGACGTATTCCCGTTGGAATTTGGCCTTTGTCCACTAAAATTTTGATTAGCACTTTGAGGTTGAGGGCCTAAAAATGCCGTTGGTTTTCGGAAGTAAGATGTACCCCTGTCTACCTCCATTGGAACGGGCAATGGATGTTGCAAGATCTGTTTGTCAATTGGTGTACGTTGAAAATCATCTACTTTGGCTAAATTATTCTTTGAATAAGATGAATGTGATTGTTGCAAATTTTTTGAGTTAGCAAACGCATTTGCAAATCTATAACGTTCGTGATTTTGTTCGAGCTCTTGCGCTGTCGCCAGAGCTGTGGGGAGGTCTTGTGGGTTTGCAGAGAAACAAATGTCGCACAAAGGTTTACGAAGACCAGATATAAAGACACGTAGCGCGTTTGTCCTTGCACGCTCGTTTAGAGCCTCGATAACCTCTTCCTTACCCGTATTATCCATTATAATTTTATTTACAATTAAGGTAAGTTGCTTATTTACGTTGTCATAATAGTCGTTTATTGTTAGCTTACCCTGTCGTAATACACTAAGCTCATTTTCCAATAAGTATAATGGTCTCTTATCGGAGTACGATTGATCCAAACGTGCTATTATAGCATCGAAATTAAAAATTGTGTTAAACGAACTTAGAGTAGAATTTGCCTCACCGATTATTTCGTTTCTTAAAATGCCCATTGCGACATAATACGATTCGGACCCCTTTGAATAATAATTTATAGCGAACTTTGCCGATTCTCTCCATGCTGGGTACTCGCCAGAATTCCCACTAAACTGTGGAAGCGACTTTATCAGATCTAGATTTGTATTTCCAGAAACAACGCCTGGTTGAATGGCTACAGGCGTTAATTGTTCCACTTGACATGGTTTCAATTGTTCGACAGCAGTTGTTAAACTACCGATATGTTGTAAGATTTCCGCCCTAGTAGCATCAACTACCGATTCAACAAGACTTAATACTTCGTTTCTATTCATTTTGCTTTATTCTATTGTTTTCCCCTTTCTTCATTAACACAAAAAAATATTTTGAAAAATGTATTTAAATTGTATTTAAATTTGGTAGTTATAACATAAAGTAAACAAAATGGGAGTATTCAAGTTTTTAATTAAAAAAAAAAAAAATTAACATTTATGTATGTGATAAGATTAAGTAAATTTATCAAAGATATAAGTTAGCAAAAAATAAATGTACATCAAAAAATTAATTCCAATAACTAAATATGGACAAACTTAAACTTATAGGGAATAACACATAAGGTATAAATTTCTGCTTTCCTAAGTAGGTATGTGCTGCATCGAAATTCTGTCCACATTTAAACTCAATCCAACATCTGCTGCGTTGGATAATTGTGCATTTGATTGTTTGAGTAATTTAATTTCTCTTAAAATTGTTCGTCTCTCTTCCGAGCATAAATTAGTTCATTATCATTTGTTTTTACTATGTATATTTTGTTACTATCGGGCTTTTTTTTGGTACATATTTTCATTCATACATACTTATGTTCCTTCTTGCATTTGTAAAGAATTCTGTTATTTTTTTTTAATTGTAAACGGTTCTTTAGTTTTTTTATATTTTCATTCATATGTTCCTTTTTTTCAATTTGTAAAAATTTTGTTGTTTTTTTTTTTTTTTTTGGTTTTTTTTTTTTACTTCGCGTATTGCAATTAATAAACGGTTATTTCATAAGTTTTTTTAATTTTTATTGCAAAAAAAATTTCATACTTCTTTAAATTTTCACGTTAATGTATGTACATACATATGTATGTATGTGTGTCACGCTTTGTTGCAAACAAAAAAATTATAGTTTTTTCTTTTAAATTATTTTATAACTATGTGAATTTTTACATTAATGTAATGTCCTGTTTTATCCAATTTATTGTTAAGGTGTGTTTTCACTTAGGTAAATGTTTTTACAATTTTTAACAAAACAACAAGTAACACGGAACGTTAAGAACTTTAAATTTTTTTACTAGATCACTTTCTTTCTAAATATGTGAGATAAAACATGATTTTATTAATAGTTTTATTTTAAATTATAAAGTTTTGTGTTTTATTTTTATTTTTTTGCGTTGGGCGCCAGTTAACAGTTTCCACGAGTTCCTGATCGTTTATACGATTTTTAATTGAAACAACGTGTTGTGATATCAAAATGTGACTGACTTTTTTATTTTAAATTTGCTCTTCATGTCTTACATCTATTCTTAACTTTAATAATTCAAATTAACGTTGCCAGACTTAACTTAAATAAATTAATAGCTATTGCATTCCCAATTGGAAATATAGTTATCAATTTTTATAAATGCTTAAATGTTCTATATTAATCTTAATTCAAGATTTACTATTTATAATGTTTTAAAGTAATGTGATAACTTGTATAAAATAAACTTAAAATTTTTAAAAAAGTGGCAATACTAAAGAAAATACCGATTATTTTTGCCAAAATAAAAATACGAACTGGCAACTACGTACTTTTTTTACATTTACAAAATGTACGTATAATTGGAGTTGCCATATATAAAAAATATGTGAATATAATATGGCAATCTCAAATCTAAACCTTACGACAGAAGCTAAAGGTAGAACGTTCCTCTCTTTAGCTTATCCTTCACTTTTAGGTTAAAGAGAACTTGTGATAATTAAAAACTCATTATTTGTTCGATAACTTCCTACATTTAGCTATCGTTAAGTCGTGAAAACGGGCCTAAGAGTGTTAAATTCGGCTGTACCGAATCTTAAAAAGCCTCCACCGAGAGTTCGAATAGTTCAGAAATGGGCTTTATATAGGATCAATAAATTATATGCCAATTTTTATAAAATTTTAGCTTACAGTATTATAATTTGTTGCCTAATTTAAAAAAAATCCTTCACAGAAAGAAAAACACTCGGGAAAAATCAAGTATTTTATGATTAATTTTAATACGAGTCGTACTTAAAAATTCAAGTACGAATAACACTAAAATGTACTCAAAACAATCCTAAATGGGATTGCTTTCGAAAATCAATCCCGGATTGTTTTTGAAGTAAGTATGAAATTCTTAAATCAAGTAAAAAAAAGGTTAAGCTTTTCGTTGTGTTTAACCCTCCGGTTAAACACAAGGTACACTATTGGTATTTCGGGTTTCTTCACAGAATCTAAATGCGGAAAGGCCTTGACTCCCTTTCCGACTTAAATTCTATGTCCACAATTCTTCTTGGCTTCACCACTCAAACCGTGCAACTTACGATGGCCAATATGTTGAGCTATTTGCGGCGCTTATCAACCTGGCGCAAATAGTAAAGACCCAACACATATTCCATGATGGGCACCAATACAATACCCTTGACATATATCTCTCTTTGCACCCTCTAAAGTATGACTTTAGGGGGTTCCTCTTTTCCGTTCTCCGAACTTCGAAACGTATCACGATAGGCTACGAAACGCTCATTATTTGTTCACGGAAAAGCACGTTGGGCTAAACTCAACGCATTTTTTCGGCATTTCAATTGGAAACTTTATTTCCTACACAATGACGTCAATGCCATGTTGCCGTTCTCTAGATATACAGAAATCTAAAACGTCTTCTTCTGCAATCCCGCCAATATTTTTAGCGAGGTTGTGTATTGATAACCCACCCTACAAGAAGTGCATAACCAAAACTAAAAAAATTACTAACACACTTGCAACAATTTTACATTAGCTGTTCCACTCTAACATATATGTAAGAATGGTACAACTATCATTTTCCAAATATGTAATGCCAATATTTTAATATATGTATTTTTGTCATACGCGTGTAAAAATTTGTGAATTTCTTAAATTTAGTATTTTCCATTGGTATTAAAGAAAAAAATCAATTAAATTAATTATATAATTTTACTTAAGTAGTGAGATAAAAAATTTCTATAAAAAAAGTGACACCTCCGAATAGCTGTAATCAGAATGCTAGTGGCAAAGGAGGTCGTACTGATGGTGGCTTCATAGGACGTGGTGGTGGATTCTAAGGAAACAACATAGGTCATTGAAAGGAGTGGTCGTCCAACAGGTAGGCGCCATGCGGATGGTGAATTTTACCAGGATAATCGTTGAGGATTTGCCGGTGGTAATAAGGGAACAAATAATGTTATTAAAAACCCTGATAACTTTTGAAGTATGTATTAAATTTTTTGGTCACAATTAATTGGTTACACGTACGTTTACCTCCATTTCCAGACCCATGCAAGAAGTGGAACGTCATAAAGCAGCCACAGTAATATAATAATTTCCTATGAATTTGATTATAATTTTATCAATAAAATATTTAATTAAAAATTAAAATTAGAAAAAATGTAATGTATTTTATGAAGGTTAGTACTAACCAATTTTTACGTTATGAATAACTAGTTAGTGCTAGCCAATATTTACGTTAAGACTAACTAGTTAGTGTTAACCACTAGTTTGGTTATCATCGACTAGTTAAAAGCAGCAGAGTAAGCAGTACAGATATATGTTCCGTAGTCGAGTGGAATTCATTAGTTAGAAAGAGAGGCAAAATCACATGTACACAAGAGTTTCGGTTAGTTTTTTCATTTTGCTCTTAATAAACTAATAGAAACTTTAACCAATATATTGGTCAAGACTACCGGTTATGTAACTAGTAAAATGACCGGTATTCTTCTTGTAGGGCAGCTATGTGTATCAAATTTTAAAATTTTTCTCTTACCGTTGTTGATATATAAATAAATCTATTTTGTCTTTAATCCTGCCCACATTTTGTATTGATAACCAAGAAAACAACGCAAAAAAATGCATTAAAATAAAAAAATAAAAAAGCAACTTATACAAGGTAAATATACCTTGTAGCTTTTGGTGATGGGCATTTATGAAACAGTTAGAGGCAGTCGTGGTGTTAACCTCATAGCTCAGTCATAGCTCATACAAGCAAGAACCTAATTCATTTAAAACAAAAATTGCATGAAAGCGTACTAAAACCATATGTTTTCAATTTACCCTTTTTACGGCCAATTTCACCAAGTTCGGTTAAAACTTACTTTCAATTAAAGTTCCAGTTACCAATATGTTTTGCCAGCTATAACTGGTAGTTTATTATAACCGAACTTGGTGAAATTGGCCGTTAGCCCGATTTTCATATGCCTACTCGGGCTAAGTGTCACAGAAGTTGGCATCACAGTTTCAAACATTCCACATTATATTTAGCAATAATTAAAAAAAATTGCAGTAACCAGTAATACTTGCCGAGTACAACCAAGTCTACACAAATTTCTTCCTAACCCGACCTTACCTCTGACATCATCAAACCAAGAATTGTGCAAGTGACGACGAAGACAATATGAATTACAATATATCTGAAGAAGGGTTACAGTAAAAGTTGCCAATTTTAAAACGCATAGTTTAGTTATTAATACAAAAATTGGGAAAATTCGTCTATAGATGTCTGAGATATTTGGAAAAAGCTTACCAATTTGCCATCTTTGTACTCTTCAACGAGGGTAAAATGGTAGTATATATAAGTTAGTCATTTCGTTTGTAATTTCTACAATACTGATACCCCATAAATTATAAGTCTTCTGGGTCCATTTGGAGCCCAGAAATGGTGGGGACCGGAGTGAAAAACACTCCGGATAAATTAAGTTTATACTCACTTTAAGTACGAGTTATACTCAAATATTCAAATATGAATAACACTAAAACGTACTCAAAACAATCCTAAAAGGGAATACTTTCGAAAATCAATCCCGGAATTTCTTGAAATAAGTACAAAATTCTTAAATGAATAAAAAAAAAGATTGAACTTTTCGTTGGTAGTGCCACTCTGAGAGTAAAATTACAAAATGATGGTTTTAATCTCATAAAACTTATTAGTCTCATCCTTCAGCATTGCATTCTTTTATGCGTGCATACGTGTGTGTTTTTAAAGTTTGTTGTAGATTTACAACAACACCACACAAGTTGGAAAAAAACGATTTGCTTGTTGTGTGTAGGAAAACAAAAACAATAGAACAAGAAGAAATACATGTATTATTTTCATATTTAACCCTCCGGCTTACGCATCTTTTGATTTTCCATACACATTGAAAAAAGGTCTGGCCAAACTCATATGTACCACAAAAGGCAGAAAAGTAAAATTGAACTTTTGCTTCTCATTTAGTTTATATTTTTAGTTAGAAATTTACATATGATTTTTTAAGTAAAACCATATCGGTTATGATGTTGGTGTTTAATCATTCTGTAAGGTGTAAAACGGGTAAGTATCAGAGAATGACAAAAGTATCATTTTAAGTACTCTTTCAATATTAGTGAGAAAACATGTATGGACATGCATGGGTAAAGATCAAAACCATACACATACATACCACTACCCATAACAAGCTAAAGTGGAATATATATAGGTATACGCTGCCCATGTGTATTTAGGAGCTATAGGAAAGTCAAAAAAAAAAAACACATAATATTCAGAAAAATGCATGAAATCTTTATTTGAATCGATAGTACGGTCCATATAATTTAATGTTTGAAGATTATTTCATGCAAATGTTGACCGTGACTGCGCCTCAAATGGTCCATCCGCTTAGTCTAATTTTGGCATACTCTTTCCAACATTTCGGCCGGTATCTCATGAATAAATGCTTCAATGTTGGCTTCCACTGCGTCAATTGAAGCGGGCATATGTGTATAGACATGAGCTTTAACATAGCCCCACAAAAAATAGTCTAAAGGCGTTAAATCCTACGATATAGGCGGCCAATTGACCGGTCCCGAACGTGAAATAAAATGTTCACCGAACTCGCCTCTCAATAAGTCCATTGTAAAGCGTGCTGTGTGGCATGTGGCACCGTCTTGTTGAAACCACATGTCATGCAAGTCAAGCTCTTGCATTTTGGGCAAAAAAGTTTGATATCATCTCACGGTAGCGATCACCATTCACAGTTACGTTACGATTCGCATCATCTTTGAAGAAGTACGGTCCAATGATGCCACCAGCCTATAAACCGCACCAAACTGTGACTTTTTCTGGATGCATTGGTAGCTCTTGCAATGCTTCTGGCTGATCTTCACTCCAAAATCGACAGTTCTGCTTATTAACGTACCCATTGAGCCAAAAATGAGCTTCGTCGCTAAACACAATTTTTCGATAAAAAAGTGGATCGCATTTTGATAATAAAATTCAATAATTTGCAAGCGTAATTGCTCAACATTAAACAAAAAAGTGTGAGTGTAACATGGGCATGCATCAATTTCTATAAAATTATAGAATATATCTACAACATTGATGTCAAAAAATTTTACATCTGAACTGGTTCGAGAACTTTAAAGTACAGCATACACAAAAAACTAAGCGCAAATATTTCTATTAACAATAATTAGTATTGTGGTTATTTTGTCGATCTATTTATGGTTTTAATCAAAATTTTTTAATATTTTTAATCAGGCTTAAGTTCATCAAATTTAATTTTTCAATAAATTATTTTTTATGAAGAAAGGAATTTTACAACATGAAAATTAGGCTAAGGCACGAGCTCTATGTGTTCATTTGTCCTTCAAGTTGTGCTGAAAAAGGTCAACAAGAAAAAGAAAGACAAAAAACAAAAAATGTACTTTGGACTTCAAGAAGTACGAAAAAACAGATGTAAGGAAAATCATGTAAAATCAATTAAAAATGGATAATCTTTCGAAAAAAGCCAATTTCGATCTACCAAAGGTTAAAATACAATTTGGTTTAAGGATTGATGTTTGACTATCGACGTCAGCAGTCATCGATGGCTGCGAGTGTAAGACCGCAAATCCCTCTGAGGAGATCAAGTGGTTGTGATCGAAACATGTCTGGGTAACCAGCCGCCTGGGTTCGAATCTCAGGTCAGTCAGAACATATGGTTTTTTATGTATGCATGTAAGTATTGACTTGAATGTTGTGCTTATAAGAAAGAGTGAAACAACTACTCAATACATTTATGTATATACATTTGTTTTTATAGCTATTGCTTACGATACATGTACACGGCATGTTTTTTACATCTGACTTGTCAACTTTTCAGTTCACATGTCATTGTGCATTAGACCTGGCGTTAAAAACTTTTTTTTGAATCTTGAATGTTGGTAGCGATGAAAATATGCGATTTGATACCAAAATTGATGTAGCAAATCGGATGATCGGATGGTGCCAACCCGTGCCATGGTGAGGTCAAAGGTCAAAACTTTGAAAAACCACCAAAATATGTACTCTTATTTTGTATTTTATAAATTTTTTAATAAAAAATACTATTAATAAAACTACTATAAATTAGAACATCATTATTTATAAGTTGTATTATCGCTGTAGTATACAATGCCACCAGAATAAAAGACAGCCTGAAAATTTGCTACATCAATTTTGGTATCAAATCGCATATTTTCAAGATTCAAAAAAATAAAAAACCCCATATAAGCTACGCCAGGTCTATTGTGCATGTGTGTCAAAATTGCTGTTTAACAAATTTTTTTTTATATATTCGGTCCAAAACGTACATTTAATTGGCTCCTCGTGGTCATAGTTTGAAAAAAATACATAGCTACGGTGTCCATGTAAATAAACATCTACCTATGTTTTAAATTTCACTAAAATCTGTTGAATAGTTTTGGAGAGGCAGAAAATACCCCCGAGCTTCCCTCGTGGTCATATTTTTTAAAAAATATAACGCTAAGGTGTGCATATAAGTAGGGACCTTTCTATGTTTTAAATATCATTAAAATCTGTTGGATAGCTTGGAGTGTCAGAAATTGCCCCCTATCCCCCTCCTAGTCCTATTTTCTAAAAAATACATAGCTTATGTGTCTATATAAATATGGATCTATCCATGTTTTAAATTTCATTAAGATCTGTTAGATAGTTTTGGAGAAGCAGAAATCGCCCTCTGTCCCCCTCCTAGTCCTATTTTCTAAAAAATACATAGCTTATGTGTCTATATAAGTATGGAACGATATATGTTTTAAATTTCATTAGGATCTGTTATATAGTTTCAGAGAGCAGAGAATTGCCCCTTCCCACCCCTCGTGGTCCTATTTTTTTAGAAAAATATATATCTTATGTGTAGTTTTACATAGGTACTGCTGATAATACGGACAAATTTATTTAATGTATCATTAAAAATATTTACATAGTCCCATACCTGTCAAGTGATCAAAGCACATTTTTGCTAATTTTTTAAACATGGATATTTCATATATATGGCAGATAACCAAAACACATTCATGGGTATTGAATAATATCTGCATAATATTCATGTGTTTTTGTTTACTGAATATGGGTGGGTGAAGATATTGTCGTGCGTAAGTAATAACCATACATTTTGCAACGAACAACCATTGCTGTTGTTATTATTTGTGTTATAAATATGTGTATATACAATAATGAAACGCGTGGGTAAATACCTCTGTATATTTTTCTTATGGGTACTTGTTATAATAATTTTCTCTTTCTAATTTATGTTGGTTTTTTTTCAAGCACGAATTCGGGATAAAATCAATTTTATAATACTTGCATCAAGCATTTTTTGAGATTGATTCAATCTCAGTTTTACTTAAATCAATCTCATTTTCGGCCGACTAAATGTTGGCGGCGGTGTAGAAGTGGGCGTAGCACTTCTCATACAAATACATAAAAGACTTTTGTATATCAGGGGAGCAGAAAGAGCCAAAGTTTCCAAATAAGGTAAAATAATCTTGGCTATCAAAACACAATTTCCAAAAAAATGTGGGCCAGATTAGAGAAGTGGGCGTGGCATAAAATAGATTTATTAAAGGTCAATATCTAAAGAACGGTATTTCCATAACTTTCTGATCGCACCATGATGAGGGGTATATGAGATTCGTCACAGCCGATTATAGCACTACTACCATTTTGTTTAATGACGCAATAATTAAACTGAAATATTTATAATGAATAAGGGCGTTAAAGAGTAAATAACTATATAAAAACTAAGATTTTGTTAATTAAAAATTTTGTATTCCCAAAAATTACTTTGATATATAAAAACTATTTGAATTTTTTTTCAGTCAATAGTTTCTTCAGAAAGCTTTCGTGAGTACGCGAGAAATCGCGGGTGATTTGTAAATGTTTGCCACGCTCACTATTCTTATACGTGATTTACATTTAAATTACTCACAAAAAATTAACGTGTAACACGCTAAACTCACGTTCACACCCCTAATTTTTAACTTAAAAACTCAATCAGAAATTATACTTACATACCTACATACCGTTATCTAAAGCGCAAAAGGCCCCAACTAACAAAATTAAATCTGATGTGTTGTATCAACACAAATGCACACAAATCTGGAATCTTTCGACCAATATTCGCGATTTTATTGACAAAATACAAACGGCCCTCTCAACAACGGAATGCGGATTATATGAAACGCTAAAAGATTTTTATTTTATTGTTAATGTTCAAAACAACTGGTAGGATTAAGAAGAAAAAATAGAAAAAAAAAATACTTATAAACAGTTTAATGCAATTTATCAATTTATCATATTTAATAGTTTTTTCTTCCCGTGTAAAAATTTCAAAATGTTAGATAGGGCCTTTTGCGTTACAGGTAACGATATACATACAAATTTATGTATGAATAAATAGACTGTACACATACTTATATAAAATTTATTCAAAACTCCATTATAAAATTTTTTTTCTAATTTATTTGTAAGACTTACAACAAGTCCTTGTTGTCTTCTAAAATGTTTACGAATGATTTTTTTTTTAAAACATTAGAAAATAAACAACGTTGGAATAAAATATCACTTGGAATTGTAAAAAAGTTGAAAATTTCTATCCAGACCATCCTTAAGAAATTCATTTATTATAAAATGGCATATTTGTGATGCATCACTTTTATTTTGCTGAAAAACATGAAAAATAAAAACATTTCAAAATTTCTTTCAAATAATTAATAATGAAATTTAACTTTACGTAGCAGAAAATTAGAACAGGCAACCGACTAGATAAAATATAAACAATAGAGAATACATTAAATAATACTGGTAGGAACACTATAATCTAAAATAAAATTTTTAAACTTTAAAATGTTTCTTTGGTAATAATCATGGTGGAATAAGCAGGTGGCATTGTTACGGCGACAAATGCAACATAACAACAAAAATGGAAATTACATCACCGTTCACGTCAAAAAATACTTTAAACAAAAATCAAAGCGTGCCGCTGAACGTGAAGAAATAAATAAATTTTTAGCCAATTTTTATTTAATTATGGTCAATATCTTATTTATTTTAATTTAATATTATCAAAACCTTTAATAAAATACAATAATCACAGCACAAAACGTGGACTTTTTGTAAACATAAACAAAACTTTGACATAAACCTAGACAAACAATGCAAGAGCAAAAAATCGTCATCTGGCGTAGTGCTGACACCTGTTTATTTCACCATGGTAATAATCGTATGCATGGCTTATCATTTAATGGCATTTTTACACTTGTCAACATTTAACATCAATTTGGGAAGTTGTTGGAATTTTCCCAAGAGAAATACATAGGGCTAAAAATCAAAATTTTTCAACCTCTTTACAGAATGTTACTATCTCATTTTGTTCCCTTTTACATTTTTCGATTCTTTTAGTGTCATCACTAGAAAAGCGGCAACAAATTCTACTATTATTGTGGCATCACTGACAAAATATAATATCCTTTGTACACTTGCATACATTTCGGAGGAACGCATGGAAGATGTTGAAAATGTGAAATACGCATTCACACTTGAAACATCTAACATCTACTATCAATAAAAAATGTCACCATTTCTGAAAAAAACTTTTATTTTTTTTAAATACTTTTTTTCTACAAAAGTGCCAACATTTTAAAAGATAACACTAAAATGTATTTCAAGTTCATTTTGTTTAATAATTTTAGCAAAATTAAGCAAAATAAGGTTTGCAAAAAAGGAAAATCTTGAGGAATGGTAACGCTGCTTGCAAAGCAACTTCCATTTTGTCAGTGATGCCACAATAATAATAGAATTTATTGCCACTTTTCTAGTGATGACACTAAAAGAATCCAAAAATGTAAAAGGGAACAAAATGAGATAGTAACACTCTGTAAAGATGTTGAAAAATTTTGATTTTAAGCCCTATGTATTTCTTATGGAAAAATTCCAACATCTTCGCAAATTGATGTTAAATGTTAAATGTTGACAAGTGTGAAAAGGCTATAAGTTGGTTTGAAAGCAGCGTTCCCATTTCTCAAGTTTTTACTTTTTTGCAATCCTTATTTTGCTTAATTTTGCTAAAATTATTAAACAAAATGAATTATAAATAAATTTTGGTGTTATTTTTTAAAATGTTGGCACTTTTGTAGAAAAAAAAGTATTAAAAAAAATAAAAATGTTTTTTTCAGAAATGGTGACAATTTTTATTGATAGTAGATGTTAGATGTTTCAAGTGTGAACGCGTATTTCACATTTTCAACATCTTCCATGCGTTCTCCTGATATGTATGCAAGTGTACATGGTATAAAAATTTTTTTGTTTTTTTCTTTTTAAATAAAAGTTGTCATTCACATTGGTTGATACCACGAAAAAAATGGGTATGGGAGTTTTAATTCGATGTAAAATGACAATTAATATTAGTTGATAAGCAATTTTAGATAAATTCGTTTAAAAAAATTTTAAATAAATTATATATGTATGATTTATTGGGAAAAATAAAATTTGTTGTGTTTTTATCATATTTTAAAAATTCGCCAAACAAATCGAACATTTCCAGGCTTGGTATGAACACAACATTATTCAAAACTCATACAAATCAATAGTATAATGCGACACTTTTGTATGAAAATTACCAACAACAAAAATACATTATTGTAAAATTATACGAGTATACAACCAAAACGACATTGCCACGAGCTTGTGAATTGCTTAATAAGATGATTATACATCGACTACGACGATACTACCAGCTTGGAAATTGGACAAATATGTTAAATAAAAACTGTTTGTGTTGATAAATAACTTGAGTTTTAAGCGACTTCAAGAACCATATACGGTTGATTTTAAATAATTTAATTAAGTTTTTTTAAGGCACTTACAATTTAGCTTTGTACTTACTTTTTTCCAAATATGTAGATAACATTTAATTAATATACAAAAGTAAATGAAGGGTAGCATATTTTTTTTTAGAAAATGCATTTTATTTAAACAAAATTTTCGTGTTTTTTTTCGTTTCATAATTACTACATTCATAAAAAAGAAATTGATATAAGATTAATTAAAATAATTTAAAAAAACGTTCCATCAAATTTAACATTTAAATTTTCAACGTTACTATTCTGTAGTTATAATATACGGATTTTAAACTTTAGTATTTATTTAAAAAAAAAGATTTAGCCTTACATATTACAACAATTGTGCAAAGGATGCAATTTTATATTTTTTAAAATACATTTATTTATATAAAGATTTTTTTTTAAGTTTTTTTATATTTAATTAATATGGTTTTTATTACATAATTATTGTACTAAACACTAGACAGGAGTAAAAACTATCTTAATTAAGGATTTCTTTTTTATCGAGGGACAAAGGCAATAAAAACATTTTAATCAAAATAAAAAGGAAGAGAATCTGGGTAAAATACATTTTTTGTTTTAATAAACGGAATGATTTAAAATAATTATACTGTCTATTTTAATTTTATTTATTTTAATTTAAGCCAATTTTATAATAAAAACTATAAATATTTTTTTCAACAACTATTTATTTTGTATAATAAATAAGATATTATTTTATTTGTTTTATGAAAAAAAAAATATATATATAAATAAAATATTATTGTTCATTTTTCACCTTTTTTTATGTTGATAAAAATTTATTTATTTTTTTTTTTTTTTTTTGAGGAAATGCCGGTTGGCTGATGATGATGGCTGGGATTTTATTTCGTTTTTTTTAATTGATTTTTCTATAAAAAAAAATTAAAATCAAAAAACAAATGAAGCAAATCATATAATATTAAATTAAAATATATTTAATTAAGCCGAACAATGATTTTATTTAAATAAATAAATGAAATTTTGTTTCTGCTACACCAAATTTACATGATGCATTTCGGAATTTTCTTCCGGTTTTTAATTTAAACAATTTTTAAACATGTTAATTATTTTGGTCAATATTTTGATTTTTTAAATAAGTTGTTAAATGATTAATACAGGGTTTGCAGTAAAAAATCTTAATTAGTTTCTATGAACAAATAAAATAATAATAATAACAGAAATAATTAAAATAAATATATAAAACTGTATTTTTAGTTACAAATGCTTTAAAATGTACGATTATAAAATGATTAAATAGTAAAATAAAAAATCAAAAATCTAAAATAAAACACAATAAAACATGTTGAACTTTCAACTTAAAAAGGATATAAATGCACATGACTTGAATTTAATGTATAATTAATTAATTTATTTATTTAGTTTTTGTTTAATTTATAAAAATTAATTTTAATATATAAAAATATATATCAAATTATATAATAATATAAAAGTTTATAATGAATCATGAAGGGAATTAACAGATGTGGTCGCATAACAAGTTTTGTAAAAAAATGGAAATAGAAATACTTTGTGTTCCCAAGAATATACTGAGGACTTTTTAAAGGATATCAAAACCTAACATTCTCGCAGTAACAAAGCTTTAAAAGATTGCAATCGATTTAATTTAATATATTACTTTTTAATTACAACCAAATTCAGTAATTTCAATCAAAATATTTGTTCTCTTTAAATTAAACTCATTCTTCTAGAAATTAAGCTGACTTTTATAATTTTTAATTGCCAACAATGTCAATCCAAATCTGCAGCAAAATTCGCGCGATTTTTTTCTAAAATATTTAAAATTTTTTATTGCAACTAAAGCTTCTCTGCATGGCCGGACTTTGGTCGGTCCCAAGAATTTTCTCCTCTACAGTATAACAAATACCGGCTTCGCTTACTAAAGCTTTTCTGCATAAAAATAATACTGTACTTATCCTACTCAACAAAAAGATGTGAACATTTAATTGCGTTCTGTTATCTTTAACCACAAACTGCGTTGTGTTCATCTCATTAATGTTCGTTCATTTTAGTTGTGCTTAGCACCCTTTTAGCTGGAAGAAAAAGCCAAATTTTTTCACAAAAACAAAATACATATAAGAAAAATAAAATAAAGGTCAAGCGGAAAAAGTTTACACAAACAAAACATGTGCATAATGCTCACACAAGCTATTCGTGCTGTGGTCGTTTCAAACATTTTTTGTTTGCTTATTTCTTTACTAATGCAAAAAAGAAACACTATAGAACATTAAACTATAATGTTTGTCTACAATATCACTAATTTGTTCTGTTTTTTAACGAAGAACAGAAAACTATATAATGTTCGGCTCTTTCTTGAAAATAGTTACGCACGGTATTAAGGGTTGTGTTTGTCTACACAAACACTAAAAAAATAGATATCGTTCCTGGGTGTGTGAGCCAAACGCTAAATAATGTTGTGTTTATTTTCGAACACTGCACAGTGAGGTGAAACATATGCAAAATAATTTTACACAAACAAACCATATACACGATACACACACAAGCTGTTCGTGCTGCGGTCGTTGTTAACATTTTTTGTTTATTCATATCTTTATCAATGTAAAATAAGAAACACTATAGAACATTAAAATATAATGTTTGTCTACAGAACCACACAATTGTTCGGTTTTAAAACGAAGAATGGAATACTATATAGCGTTAGTTACTTGAAAATAGGTACGAACGGTATCAAGTGTTGTGTTCGTATTAACAACCACTAACAAAATAGATATCGTTTCTGGGTGTGTGAGCCGAACGCTAAATAATGTTCTATTTATTTTCGAACATGGGTTCTCATACTCATCCCCAACATAAGTTGATGAGATTTATACGTTTGTATTGATGTGTGTTACAAATGCAAATATTAATTTTGGATCCACTGATCGTCTCAAAATCGATTTAACAATGTCCAACTGTCCATCCGTTTAGCTGACTGGTTGTCTGACCTTGTAAACCTTGGCGCAACTAACATTTTGGTGATAGTTTGAAGAAATTTTTAACGTACGTTTATAATAAGTACAAAGCCTATTGAAAACCCCTATCATATGGCTGCCATACAAACATCTTTTTTCGGAATATATTATTTGAGGCTATTTGTGCCTTCGTATTATGTAGATATTTAGATGCAATTAATTTGCAATTTAATAAATCGGTTTAAATGGAACCGAGTTACGGTTAAAATTTTAAATAAAGCCTGTTATCGGATATTTTATAAAAATAAATAGAAAAACATAACAAAATTAAAAATGTCCTTAACTTTTCACAACACAAGTGATTTAACATGTAGTAAAATTTATATGAAAAGCATTTGGTTTTTAGGGTGTTGTTCATATAACAACAGTCTTTAAGTCTTTTTAAAAAAATTAAACACTTAATTATGCCTCTGCGTTTAAGATCTATCGTCGAGTGATCTCTAACAAAATCATGATGTAATGTTTTTTATATAAACCAAAGATGGAGTATGTGTACTGATGTCCAATGTGCATTAAATATATAACTTGATCTTTATGTACAGCATCAAATTTAAGTTGTCACTCTTCAGGTTTTATAACATATCCAATAAAAAATGGAACTTCAAACGTAAGACAAAAATTTAAAAGTTTCGCTTACCATGAATTTTTTATGGAGACTTCCCTCTTTAAAGCAATATTTTTTTTTCTTTTTTTTGAAACAAAAAGCAGTTTTTTCAACGATACTGTACAGGTATGTGATAAAAAACCATTTTGAAAACAAAACGATTTGAAATCGATAGTGTCATCTGCAATATTTTTCAAAACTGATTTTAAATATATTTTCCTAATTTTTTCTGTCTATTGATATTATTTAAAATTTTATATTATATGATCGTCATATAGTTTCAAAGAAGCCATAAGTTATATTGCAAATATTTTACTGGAGTAGCAAAAAACTCTCTACATTGAAAAAAAACATAAATTTTTCTAAATTTTTTTTTTTATAAAAATAAAAAACTCTTTTTAAAACACAACAAAGGGAATTCATAATAAACAAAAAAATTCATTTTCTTATTTATCAAAGTTATTATTATTAATAATTCGTCAAACGAGTTCAAGATTCATTCAGGGCTGCCGCAAGGCTCCGATCTTTCTCCTACTCTATTTCTTATTTTTCTAAATGACCTCAACTGTCAAACTTCCAACTCTGTTTACTCTTTTGCAGATGACACCAACCTTTGTCATTCGTATTTATTCGATTAAAGACCAAGTGTATTGGATGTTGATGCTATGAGACAGAAAATGAATGATACGCTAGGCCAAGACATTGCCATTATCTCGGAATGGGGTTGTGCGAATAGGTTCGATTTAAATGGCCGAAAAAACCCAATGTTACGTACTGACGCATAAACACGTGACGGATCAAGGTGCCTCATCTGTGTATATGGATGGTATTAATTTTGAGGAATTGGAATCTCTTAATGTTCTGGGCATGAAGTTACAATGTAATGTCCGATTAACATTCAATATTCAAGGTGTCGAGAGAATCATTCAAGTGCCTCGGGTTTTTAAAACAGTGTAAGATATACTTAACTTCATCTGATATCCTTACTATTTATACCACCTATATCCGACCTCGTATGAAATACAACCTGCAATGGAATTTCTCCTCAAGAGCCCATCGTTTTTTTTCCTATTGGCCGGTGAATCCTACAACGCATTTAAGGAAAAATGCTGAAGTCTTCCCTCTCACTCTCAACATGAATAAGTTTAAGTCCAAGGTTCACAAACACTACTACCTCTATCGTCCCTTTTTTGTAACTAAGGGCTTTTTTGAAATGATATGACGATATATTAATTTAACTGTACTTGGAACAAACAATTAAGAAATGGATTTTATAATCAGTCGAAATTAATCACACCTGCTAAAAACGATCGTTTTGAAATCGATCGATTTTCATCACATATCTGAATATAAAAACTGGTGAGTGTTACGATCAGATTTACACGCTAAATGTTTTTGTTATTACAGTTATTCTTTAATTTTTAATCAAGTGAAAGTGAAAGCATCAGAACCCACGACAAATAAAGCAAAATTTTAAGACTCGCTAAGTAAAAGCTACGATTAACATAATTTTACTTCACTTTCGAAAATTGTCTTGAACGTTTATGGTTTTTTGTGGTTTTTGTGATTTTGATAGCAAATTTTGTGTGTTTTAGAATACACTACTAACCACGAATAGCTTCAAAGAAAATCATTGCATGATCACTTCTTAAAAGTGGAACCTGCAAACTTAGTGCCAGAGTTGGGGATAATAACTCTGGTCAAAACAAAGTTTTTTTTAGGCAAAAAAAAATATTTTTTCGTTTTGTTTTTTTATAATTGAATGGTTTTTTTCATAAATTTACTTAATTGAATGGATATGTATAACTCTTTGACATCTGCCTGGATGATTTTAATGTGCCAGAAAAATTACGAACGATTATGCTGATAATCCTAAAAAAGTCGTAAGTGTAAGATTCAGCTAATAAAATTATTTATTCTCATAGGAGAAAAGGTAACTAATTTTTAGAAATTTTAATGCAACTTTAATAGTTAAACCGACTTAAATCTAATAAAATATTTCCAATTTTAACATGTTTAAATTGAATAATTGGACCAGCAACATTTTTTTATACACTTTTCATTTGTAACAAAAGTTTTTCTCTACAAATTTACAAAAAAATCAAAACGAAATTAATTAATATTTAAATGCAAATTTATCAATGTCCCAAATCTATTTTAGAAAAAAAAATATCAAAAACCTTAAATTTTAATGACCTTATGAAAAAAAGCTGAAATAATACAAATAACGTATTTAATATTAAACCCAAAATAACACAAAAACACATTTAAAGAAGCCGGATCTGAATTGAAATCCCATACCATTCTAATGCTGGAATCCCATACCATCATCATGTTTCCACTGGGGGAGTAATTAAGGGTGTGTAAAATGGAGGTTTTTTTATTTGGGCACTACATATAAAAAAGAAGGCACAACCATAAACCACAATAAATACATTTATTTATTCCTCCCCATCATTATCTTTCTCTCTGTGGTCGGCATCATCTTTACTACTTTTTATTTTATTTGCTGGAGTTTTAACTACTTTTTCGACGTGTTTCGTTATACGCGGTATGCCACTAGCTGTAACATTTGATATGGTTGTTGTGGTGGTCGTTATAATTGTACCATCGACTTCAGTACAGGTGATTGTAGAACTGGTCAGAGTTTCGTCGGTTTCTTGGTCGAATATTTGCTTGCGTGAACCTCCTGCTTGTAAAAGACGATTGAAAATCTCTTCGCCTGTGTGAGTGTCGAGTTCATGCTTAACGGGCTTAGATTTGGAAGATTTTTTCGTTACCGGGACTCTTTTTGTTTTCGGTTTCTGTTGCGTTTCCGTGTATGTTGAAGTAGTAGAGGTAGTAGTAGTGGCCTCGGGCACATCGTTTTCATCATCGACTAATAAATTTTCTACAGATTTTCTTAACTGTTTGGAAATTTCAGCGTATTTTTGTTGTTCGGCCAATAGTTTTTCTAATGTTATTTCTGTATCGTCATCTTGCGTGCTCTGAGATTCTGTTTGTTTCTCTGATAAAGCTACTCGGCTTTCATCGGGTTCTTCCGTTAAGGCCTCGGCAGCTTCTTTCATCGTATTGTAGGTCTGAGATTTTTGCAATTTCATGGGAGTATTAGTGTTAAAATTTTCGATAACTTTGGCACCATCAACAAAAGTAATATGAATGGTTTCATCATCTTCGTCATCTTCATCATCATCACTATCACTGCTTTCACTTTCTTCGGTATCTTCTGATTCCTCCTCTTCCTCGGCCACCTCGTATTCGTTTTCATCTTCATCTTCGTCATCATCATTATCTCTGTCTTCTTCATCACTGTCAATGCCCTCGTTCCTTAGTTGACTTTGCAGCTTTTGTAAGGTATTTCTATTGCTGTCTCTAATTAAAGCATTTAAAACATGATGATTTCCATTATCATCCTTTGATGTTTGTGAGACACTGAAGTCAATTTCATCCAAGCCATCATCATCATCATCATCATCCTCGTCATCAACATCACCATAAGCTGGCTTTGCAGTGTCATCATCAAAATTGCCTTGTTCTTCTAGACTTTTTTGCAAATTGTATTTCACACGTTCGTTTTCCAGCAATTCTTCTAAAACATTTTTCATTTTGGCATTCAGAGAAAGTTCTTCGCATACTTTTGTTGGAGGCAAAACAAAAGTTTCGCTACGCAAGATTTTCAGTGATGAAGGCAAATTTTCGAAATTTTGCTCATCTTCAATGTCCTCATCATCGAACGTGGGATATTCACTACGCTGTGAACGACTGAAAGCAATGCGTTGAACCTGACCCTCGCCCGCGATTAAGGGATTAACTACTTCAACTATGTTTTGGGTTCTAGTTGTTGTTCTTTTCGTTGTAGTGGCAGGTGTTAATGTGTTTGTTGCTGCTGCAGATACGTTATATTCGCTTTCATATTCCTCATCATCATCGTCGTCCATTACTTCGTAGGACTTGGAGCATGTGGGGGCAACAGTGGTGGGTTGCTTTTTAGTTGCCGGTAAAATCACTTCCTTCGCTAATGTCTGATGCATGGCTATAGTAGAGGGTTTTATACTCACTTTGGTGGAAGAACCTACGCTGTCCAAGGAAGAGGGTCCTAAGATGCCACCACTACCTAAACTTTCCAACTCAATTGAAGGAAAGTCATCATCTTCGTTACGCAAAAATAGTTTTTCTATATTTTGTTGTACTGTTACAATAGAAGCAGAATCTGTTTCTTCTTCTTCCTCCTCCTCCTCGTCGTCATCGTTTTTTTCTCCCTCCAGCTTCTTTTCATCTTCGTTTAGATTTTCCAAGTATTCTCGAAGTTCTGTGTCTTCCATTTCTGTTTTATTGCTGTCAGTAGAATCATCATATTTCTGGGTTATATGCAACTTTTCCACAGTTTCCACTAATGTTCTACTCATTGCTTTAGGCATTTGTTGTTGCAGCTCTTTACTTTTCTTATGCTTGTCCTCATCTGACACTTGGGTCTGCAAATGCTGTGGTGTTACCTGTTGTGGCATCATCTGCTCTTGATTATGTTGTACATTTAGTGCACCTACATCGTGCTCCTGTTGTTCAACCATTTCATGCGCCTTCTTCCTTTCAACATCCTCCTGGTCGTACCTTGTCATTATGTCTATCGATGCGTGTGGTGTATCGCTCTTTTCTGGGTCCTGCAACTCTAATGAGATTATCTTCTCTCGACTAGTTTCCACCTGAATGAATTTGTAAGTAGATGTAAATTTTTTTGTTGCATATACGAATTGTTTTTGTTATAAAAAAGAAGGAGTAATAATATGGAATATACAAAAAATTTTAAATTTAGTTGTAATAATTGCAATAGTGAACTTTTACTATTTTCTTTTGGAGTTTTGCGTTTGTGTCAGTGAGTGAATTCATTTAAAAAAATGTTTAAATTAAATTAAAATTTTTTTTTTGCAACTATACAGAGAGAATGCACAAAGTGAAAGAATGTAAGTAAAGTTAGTTGAAGAAAAAAAGAGAAAAGCTGGATTATGTTTAAAACAGTGTATCATTATGTAAGCGGCTGTCGAGTTCATATGTAGCTGTATTTAAAGTGTGACAAATATTAAGTGATACAAATTAATAAACTGGATAATTTTAAGCCGTTGCATTTGTAATATCCTTAAATAATGGTATAATTTCGTAAAATTGGAACATAGAACAGATACAGTGCAGAATTTTTGAAACAAGTTTTTAAGCTTTATTGAAAAAATCTAGTATCCATCATAAATAAAGTTCCACATCTCAATAAAAGAGGGAAAGTCGAAAATTAGTTCTGCATCTAAAGTATTTATTATTGAGGAGTAGAAACCCATATTTAAACATTTCATTATATGATTTTTTTTACAAGTGCTTACAACTGTCGCTGCAGTAATAACTTTTAATTTTGTATATATGTACATTAGGAATATGCAAAAAATATCTATATATCAAAATATCGATATTAAAAAAAAAATCGATATATATCGCCGATATTTAAAATACCGATACATCGATGTATCGATATTGAAATACGACTATTGAATTCGATATTTTTTAAAGTCAGTCTTCATTAAAAACTCAAAATTTTAGCCGTTTTTCAAACAATATGTTTTTCTCCAGAAATAAGTTGTAAGACTTGAGAAATTTTTGGTGGAAAGCGCCAAAGTTGTTTAATTTTTTTTTGAAAGTCAGCATCAGACACATTTTCACCTCAATACAAATATGGGGCACCCAAAGTCCAAGAATAATTGTTGAACATTAAATGCACGCAAACTATGGTGTAGAATAGCTTCAGAAAAGATTATTGGATCATATTTTTTCGAAAACGACGAACAAGTTACGGTTAATGTGAATGGCATTCCATAGCGGGCAATGCTTGAACATTTTATAATGCCCGAAGAAGAGAACAATTCAGAATTCTGGGTCCAACAAGATAGAGCCACAGCTCGTCAAACTTTGAATATTTTTTTTTTGCGATTATTACGTTACTTGCACGCCACTTTATATTATAATTTTGTACAATCAAGGTAGTTAAAAAATTTTATTTTTTTTACCTTACCTATAAACAAGTTCAAGTGCTACCTTATCTCCGGAATTTGTGAACCGATGAGGCTGTATTTCAAAAGCAAACTATTCTGTACCCATGTTCTAAAACTTTGGTGTGAACTTTTCGCATCGAAAAGATGTGAAACAAAATATTCCACCGTTTCTCGGAAAGTGAGAAAAAAGTGTATCTGTAACTCATGTCGAAAACTATCAAAAGAGATTACGTCGTTACGTTTTAAATGCCATAATATTCCACTCGAAGCCGATGTTAAAGTGCAGACGTTGAGAACGCCAGTCACATATATCGTAGCCGGCAAACAATATTTACTAAAATTGAAAAATTTTCAACGACGGTGGCGAAAATACAACCGTCGGCTATACCAGATAATGTTAAGTGCGACTTTAATGTTTGTTGCTTGCAAACGAGCTTTGAAAACATTCGTATATTTTTCAAAAATGTTCAAAGCAAATAATTAAACAATTAAAAATGCGCCAAGAACCACATATTATTATTAGTATTCTTTGCATTTTTAATAGATTTTTTAGTGTTAAAATTTTTTTTCTCGCCCCATTTTTATTCGTGAATTTATTTGACGGAGCGAAAACTTTCTCACATTTTTACTCTCCAAAAATGGTACAGACGCAGTAAAGTGAGAAAAACAGTTGTTTGTTTTGTTTCATTTCCTACAATCGAAAAGTTTCTCGACGCGAGAGCTACAGAACATGGGCACAGATCATAAATTACCTGACATTTGATTAAAGTTTGCATCTATTCAAAAGTTGTATACCAAATTTGAATACTAAACTACAGCTTTCTCATTAACATGAGAAATTTAATATGGTCGAATTATATAGATGAAATTTAAAAGATCAATTATTGTGTGTTTAATAAAATAACTTATTCCTTGTTCCATTCCAAAAAAAATATGTATCACTTAAAATTTATCACATTGTAGCGAAAATTTTAACAGAAGCAATTTTATAAAATTAAGCTGACTTAAACAAAAACCCCTTAACTCAATAATCATGCTAATGAGAAAAAAAATTATTAAAACAAACTATCTGCATGTGAAACGTACTAAAAATAATATTTAAATAAAAATAAAATAGACCACAACCTTTTATATCTTTAACAAGAATTAAATTTTCCATGCAATTGCTACTAATACGTACTTCTAAATAAATATAAAAGCTCTTAAAACAATACAATGCAGTTTTGCTTTCGGCATATACGATATTAATAAATTTTAGCTGAAAAAAATAGATTAAAGTTGGTTGTACTTAAAAAATGTTTAGTAGATACACTAGTGCACATATAGCTAAAAGTAGTATGCTTTAGTGATGTTACGAATATTCGTAGTTGTAGTCGTAATGCCGAGTATTCGTCTATATCATGGCATTCGTATTCGCCAAATCCAAGCGAATATTTTGCGATTACATTAAAAAAAACATAATACAAAAGTGTAAAAAAATACATATATATATAATACAACAAACAATCTTACTTTTTAATAATTTTTATTTAAAAAAACCTTTTTCAAAATAATAATCTTCTTTTATTTAAGTAAAAAAAAAAAATAAACAATCTTTAGACGTATTGCGCCGCCACAAAAAGTTGATGTTAAGCCTTTTTAGATATATGTACTAGGAATGGGCCAAAAATATCGATATATCAAAATATCAATATTTAAATAAAAAATCATCGATATATATCGAATTCGATATATTTAAAGTCAGTCTTCATTAAAAACTCTAAATTTTAGCCGTTTTTCAAACAATATGTTTTTTTAAGAATTGGCATCACTGCATGCATCATATGTTTTTTAAACTAATACGAAGATCTAAAATGATTGGCATTTATAAGAAGCAGTGCCGGATACAAGAATCAGATTGACAGGAGAGCACATAAAACAGAGAGTGCTTCCATTTAAAATTTTAGTTATATACTTTTTTTAGATTTCATATGGTTTTCTTGTATTCTTCCCTTTTGTTTTTGTTATAATTGAATTTTTTGTTCTTATTAATTTTTTGAAAGTAACAATGTAATTACATAAACATATTTATTATATTCGTTCATAAATATGTATGTATCTACAAAGGTATATTACATTTTTTAATTTGGTAATAGTTTCAGCAAAAAACGTTCGATATATCGATATTTTTTATATAATAAATACCGAGGGTGAGTGCCTCGGAAGGCTAGCTGGTAGCGAGCTAGTCTATCGGCGCCGAGGTTGCGGGTTCGATTCCCGCCAGAGACTCTGGTTTCTTTCCTGCAGACAAGCATAGAGCTTCGCGGGATTAGCTTAGGAAATTAAAAAAAAAAAAATATAATTTTTCAATTTGCCCATCTTTAATATGTACTATAATTTTTAACAAATTTCATAACAACACTCTGCTACAAAAAGCACTTTTTGTCAAAACTTGAAATGCGCCTAATTGAGGAAATCCGAAACACGTTTTCGAAGATTTTTGAAACACCCTCAAAATTTTGAGTTCTTTTGAAAAAACTGTTTTAGCCTTCGCCTTTCCAATACCCATCAGGGTGACCATTTAGGTTTTATTTCTTTAATAACTTTCTTAAATTTCCTTCAGTAAATTTCTTTAAAGAAAAAAAAAAAAACTAAAAACCACACGAGTGGGTTAGGTAAACGACGTACATAAACAACTTTGGCAAGGCGAAGGTTAAGGTAGGTCTTATTTCTTTTGTACGTCTAACTCAGAAATTTCTTGACCGATTTTAGAATTTTAAACAGTTTTGCCAGGGCAAAGAATTAAGAAAATGTATGCATAAAACGTATAACTATTCTTAATTTCACAAATTCATCAATAGTTGCATTTAATCCACTATAAATGGGACACCTCATATAAATACTTATCCCCGTTTTCATAAACGATTATTAAATTTAAGAAACGTTTATTAAGGACAATTTTCATGGTAAATTTGTTCTTTAAACATTTATTAAATTTAAAAATTTTTTATGAATACAGGCATTAGTTTTCATCTTTACGTTTATTATTTTGCGTAGGTATGCATAAAAATGGGATTATTTAATCTGACAATAAATATAAAATGATGTACATTAAATGAACATTTTTAATTTATACTAAGGCTTATATACTGAGTTCCGAACAAATCAGCATAAGACTTTTTCCATGTGTCCCATTTGAACAGTGAGTAGCCGAATATTGATTTTTCTATGAAACACTATTTTTTTTGCCGTTTTTAAAAAGACAATCGTATATATAGAAAAAAAGAGACAATACTTGTTAAAATCGGTTTATATTTGCAAAAGTATTTTCAAACTTTAGATATAACCGTTTAGTTAACACTCGTAACATAAAAGATTTTTTAGCAAATGTTATTCAATACTCGATTTGTATCAGCTTATTTATTCAGTTCGAGTATTAAGTGTTCCTTGTAAACTAAAAACTGTAATAAGAGCTTAACCTTAGTTAGCATGTTATGGTTTAAAATGATTACTTCAAGTAAATATTTCAAGATCTGGTAACACTGTCCTTTACATAATAATAATTTAAGTATACAAATTTAAAAATATTTAGCAGTGCATTCAGGCGTGAAGGTAATAGTTTTAAAATCAGTCATGTTCGCCAGTTCTTTTTCAATTGAACGATTGATCAAAAATTAAATTAGTTTTGATTAAAAATTTAACCAAGTGAATGAAACGTTTGCTTCTATTAACAAATTTACTGCAGCAAATGGTTTTAATATCAAATAATATTTAACTGATACTATTAATTTGTTTATTGGTGCAAATTTTATACATTTTTAAATTCATATAACAAATTTTAATTAGTCTGCTTTCACACGTTTCATCTTTTGATGCTCAACTCTCATGTTTTTAGGTGAGAGAAGAAAGAAGAAAGGGGGTTAGTACGGAGATGCCTGTACTCGGGCAGTACGCTTTGTGTTTTTATTCGTTGATATATGCACAACAATGGCTGCATGTAATTTTTTTCTTTTTTTTCTCTTTGATTCGCTGTAAATAAAATTGTTGTTGTTTTGAACCGAAAAAAGTTGAAACCGATTGCTGCGTGTGATTATATTGGCATCTTTAAAAGGGAATTGAAAAAAAGTTGAGCATCAAAAGATGAAACGTGTAAATTTAGACTTACCAAAGTTTCGTTTAAATGTGCTTAATTCCCATTTCATACTATTGATATACTGAAATTTATTGTTGATTGGATAAGATATTCCTATGCGCATTGGGAATTTAGCACATTTAAACAAAACTTGTTAATTAAAATTTGTGAAATTAATTAACACATTTAAACGAAACCTTTTTAATTAATGTTTCGAAGACAATTTATCGTTATCGACGCAAGCGCGAGTTTTTTCAATTGTATTTAAAGTGTCGACGAATATTTGCGCAGATATTCATATTCGCCAATATTAAAAATTGGTATGCGTTGCATCACTACACGTAGAGAAAACACATGTTTAAATATGGTCACCTCCACCAATACTATGTTTAAAGAAAATTTTAACCATATGATGTTTAATTTAACCATTTTTTAGTCACTGACAACCATATTATGGTTAAACTATTTCCCTATCAAGAAGCCGCAACCATATTATGGTTGCCTCCAAACATGTTATAGTTAAATATGACAATAATTTGTTTTTAAATTAACAATAATATTTTCCTCTTTTTTAAGAGCAACATGCTATTGTTGAAAACCAACCATTCTATTATAAGTGTTAAACATATTTTAATTATTATTTACCATGATATGTTCGGAGGCAACCATAATATGGTTGTGGCTTTGTGATGGAGGACTATTTTTACCATAATATGGTTTTCGTTGAAAATAATATGGTTAAATTAAACATAATATGGTTAGAATTTTCATTAAACATAGTATTGTTGGAGTTGACCATATTTAAAAATGTTTTTTCTCTGGGTGTAGTATGTTTACTATAACCAAACAAATTTTTTGTTTAGCTCACAAAATATCATGGCGAAATGCGTTAGATATCCATAAAATTTAAAAGCTTAAACAAAATGGTGAAGTTTTATGTTGTTTATTTGGTGAAACTTTAGCCGAACTACAAATATAAAATTTCCAGTTTAGTCTTCAGTCTTCGACGTAAGAAATAAAAATAAACCTATTGCAAGTTCGCTACGCATGAGGTATTTCTTTTAACGCTTTTGTTTGTGTGTTTCTTTTTCAAATACATAAATTCGTTTTATTTTTGACGACGAAAATTCGTTGAGGCGAAAAAAATCATAGGAATAATGAGGATATACACTTTATTGAGCACATTTTTTCGTATACATAAATGCTATCATTCGCAGAAGCGAGCAAAAACCCCCAATCCTTTTTTTTTTTTGAACTCAAACTCCAAGGTCGAGTTTCTAAGCTGGTGTATAGAAAATTTGTCTAATATATTTGCTAAGGTCAACTTCCACATTAAAACTCATACATTTAAATTGAAATATTAAGCCGGATATATCTGTGGTTTTCATGGGCAACCGCGTATGTCCATTTTTTCGATTTTGAGATATTGATACCATATTGCTAATTTTTAAACGCTCTTTACATGGTTCTAAAAATTTCAGAGAAAAGATGGACCAATTCGGATTTTTGTAAGTAGTAACCAAGTTCAAAAAGTTCAATACCATAGTTTGATCTAGAATGGTTTTTCGGCTGCCCTGAAAATTTTGGTTTTAAGACATACGCGGTTGCGCATGAAAACCATAGATGTAAAGCTTAAATGTTAAAGAGTCGCCAAGAAGGAAATTATGTGTTTTCAATGAGACCTGCGTAAATTCAATTGAATTGCCAAATAAGTTACCAATGCAAGATTTAGCTCCGCTAATGACCGACAAAAATATAATGCTCAATGTACTTAAACCAAGTAGAGAAAACCCCAGTAAGGACCAGTCATTAACGAAGAAAGAGCTCCTTCTGCTCGTATTTACAACTTTGAATTGTTCAGTAAGCCAGCCTTTTGTGATGATCTATATCCCCAACGTTCAACCTTTTTTCTTAAGGACCGAGGAGAACAGTTTCCTCTGAAAGGGCGTGTCCGCTTCAGTATAGTGTCCGATTAGGATTTTCTTAATCATGCTTTCAATCACTGTTTTTTTATTAACTTCTTTGAACAATGTTATTTCACTTTCAGCATGCAGCATTAACAAATTCATTGTTCAAGAAGTTACACAATTTAAAAGAAAAACTTTCTTAGCTAATTCTGTAATAATGATGCAAACAAAACTTTTTCTCAACTCATATTAAACATTTTTCTTTAGGGTTCTAGTCTAATGATAAAACTATTAAACTAAAAGGTGTAAAGTGTAATAATTTGCCAACATAGCAACATATTTGATTTTATATGTTGTCGTTTATCATCTGAATTTTTTTTTGGAGAAATCCTTCTTAAAAGGTGAATAACAACAAAATACAAACATTATTTTTCGTTTTCAACATAATTCCTCACACGAAATTTTGTCTTTATTTTCTGAAAACAGGCAGTAAATCAAAAATGTTCTACTAAGCCAGTTACAAAAAAGGAAAATGTTGCAATAAAGATTTCTATTAGAAAACCCCGTTTGCGGTGATGAGTTCTGTTTATATCATTCTGAGGATATGAGTCATTTTAAACAGGGTGCTCCAAATAAGACCTACCATAAAATCGTTTACACATTTTTTGTTTTTCAATACATTGTTAACTAAATTGTAAAAAGGCGTAACTAACAAAAAATCGAGTTTATGATTGATTAGACAAGGGAACAAAATTGTACTTTTATGGGATGATTGGAAGTTTAATGCAATTTCTTACTAACTTGTGGACGCTGATATAAAATCTAATTTCCGTTTTTCTCCATCAGCTCGCATTTTTAAGTTACAGGTACTTATCGTATTTTTGACATTTTTCACCAAAAATGGCTGAGTATTGAGTAAAAAAATTTAAAAATTTTTTATTTTTAAAAATCATGAAAACTCCAAAACGGAAGAAAGTTAAGTTTTTATTACTTTCACGTAAAATCACAAAACCTGTTAACATAATGAGACATAGATCGTAAGAATCGATGCACGCGTCTCGCTTTTATTCACAATTAAGTGAAGGTACCTCATTTTTAAGTGAAGGAAAAAACGTCCATAAATGGAACAGCAGCAAACACACACATAAAAAAAAAGTTATTTTTGTATGGAAATCGCCAAAAGTTGTGCACCGATTACAATAAAATAAAGCAGGGTTTAAAAAACTGCAGTCCGAACCAAAAACTGTTGAAAAAAATCGCTAATTTGTATGCAAATTTTCGCTTTTTGATTTACATTTAATGAATCAGAAGTAAAAGCAACAGTTTTTTTTCCAATGACAAATGAAGAAGTGGAAGAAATTGCAGTTTTTCTACTTTGACTGCAGTTTTTTAAACGCTGAAAGAAGCTCATTTCATTCGAAATAGGTTTAACTACATGTTTTAGGCCACTGTGGTTTTGTCGCATTTTTATTTTTTATGAACTCTTATAGAACAAGATTTGTTTATTGTTCTTTTTTCAAAACTTAAACAATATCTCTGAAACTACTGGGTAAATTTGAAACCAATGTAAGTACTTAGTCTAAGGCTTAGTCATCGTCCAGACTTTAAATTTTTGTTGCAGCAATTCTTGAGTTTATTGGTGAGAGGGGTGAGAAGATTGGGGAGGGGTACTCAGTTTCATATACTCTGCAATTCTGTTTTGCTTTGTTATTCTTATAACTTGAAGTTGGCTGTAGGTGTATTTGTATTTTTATATAAAATATAAAAAGAAGAAGAGGAAAGCAAGATGAAAATACCAAAATTACAAAACTATGGTTTTATAATCTGGGCACTTATGCAATTTCAAAGCAGCATTTTTAAAAATTGCAGCAACAAAAATTGCAAATCTGGATGATGGCTTAAAGATAATATTGTTGACGAATTCAGATTTGTTTTAAATGTATATGGTGAACATATATGGTTTACAAGATATTCCAATATATATAGCGGCCTTTATTTTGGACATAACAACGGTATATCGCGAAAAGCCGAGCTGACAGAAAAAACATAAGTGAAGAAATGGATGCATCGTCATAAATAACCTTAAAAACAACATTCAGTTCTTAATCAACAAAAAACTTGTTCCTTTTTTGTTATTATGAATGGTTTGACAACATTTTACACTACTGAAGTCAAAAATCACGTTTTTATTAACAAAAAACAAAGTGATGTAGCTACAAGTGTTTTTATTTGACAAATGCAAAGCGACGTAATTACGCATTTTTTTCTAACAAAATATAATGAAATGGTTTTTTTGGAAATTGTTTGAAAAATAGTTTTCATTTTAAAAAGTTGTTTGCTTCTCCTATTAAAATATATATTTGTTAGTTACGCCTTTTGCGTTTTAGCTAACGATATGTATGTAATTGTATATTATTTTTTGCAGGTTACAACTGAATTCTTGGAAATTTGAAATTAATGCAAACAGTACACAACAACGCGTCAAAATGATCGAAGTTTTCTATTCTGGTCAACGATCAATTGTAAGGACGAAGCGTAAATAACAACACCAACTCCCATAGCCTTCATGATTAGGATTTTAGTCGACCGCTTTCAAAAATGGGAATCAGGGATCGACTGTTCTAAAAGAGGTGCATATTGAAATGTTCGCTGTGCGGCCGAGTGTTGAAAATTATCTATCTGTCTCAACACGTCGTCGTTCCGGCAAATTAGGAGTTTCCAATGCACTATTTCAAGGAACTTTTTAGCTGGATCTTAACCCTCAAATACCTGAAATTTAAATATGTATTTGAAATTTATTTGTCTTTTCACATCAAAGTTCTGACAGGAATGATTCCTTTTTCCACACTATCTCAATCATTCAATTCAATTGGCACCGTTATACTGAGAATTGTTTACTCATTTAAATTTTTTGCATCGTAACAGCGTCAAATAAATAGGTTTTCTTCAATACTTGTTTATTCTTATGACCGTCTGTAGGCGGTCTTGGGTGTTTGAGATCCAACATACAAAATTCATATTGTGCAAGCACTGCTAGCACAAAGACCACCAACAACGGTATTGGTAGGTCTTATTAGGGGCACCCTATACTCTATTATTACTGTTTAAGAGTTTTCAAAAGCTTTAGAAGATGAAATTAAAAAAAGCTATAAAAATATTCTTAAACAATAAAACAATTTAAAAAAGGTACTTTATATTGCATTTTATTGTTTCTACAAATGAAAGTAATGGCATGTTCTTCCTCCTTTCAGATATAAAAAATCATATAACTCCCATATCTGTACACACCATTATTTATGATAATCAGGGCAAGTTTTTTATGGCATATGCCGTTTCCTCAATTATTTCGTCCAGCTCGATAAAAAATACCTTTTTTTGCAACCTAGAAGAAATTTTTAAATAGGCTTAGCAAATATGAGGCAGAATCTATTCGAAATGATAAATGAATGTTGCAAAAATCGATCGTAAAAAATGACTGAGTGTACATAAAAGAGCACTTTCAATGCATCTGCTTAAGTCGCTTGAAACTACAAATAAAAGGGCTTTCATAAATGAAAGCTTAGATTTAATTGACAGTACGAAGGAAGTTGAAGAGTTTTAGATCGTAATACCGGATTACAAGATTAATTAAAATAAAAAAAGTACATGTGAGTAGTCAGTTAGTCCACTTGCAAACACCGCTAAAATAAAAATTATGTTTATCGTTGATTTTCTAAGTATGTATTTATAAAAAATAAAAAAAAACAAAAAGAAAAACGTTGATACTAGAGTTTTTTTTTTCTCGGACTTTTTCGATTCCCGGGAAAGCGGGAAATTTTTTCAAATTTCCCGGGATCCCGGGATCCCGCTCCATATAAATAATACAAAGTAAATTTTGTTATTAATTAATGAAAAAAACTTTTATAAAAAAACGTAAGGGAACTCACGCCTTTATTCCCTATTATAATGCTTTTATTCAGTATTTTTATGCTCTGGATACAAGATAAAAAGATAACATAAACATAACAATTTAATTCATAAAACAATAATAAAAATAAAATAAAAATTGAGGTACCCAAGATATAAGATCAAAAAGTTAATTAATAAAATAGATAATATACTTTAAAGAAATATATAAAATTTTTTAATGGCTTAGAAAATAACTTTCTGACACACTCAAAGCGCTTTGTAAGTCGTCAAAAAGTATATTCTTGATTTTATTTACTAATTATCATGTTTCCGAAAAATGTCGTTCATTTTTTACCGAGGTTGGACAAATAGTTAAAAGTGAATGCTTCGGATTCACAATCAGAAGCAATTTTTTCTTTTTTATAAACAACGTCTATGTCAGTCAAATGGTTGATGCAAAAATAGCATCAACCGGACTGTTTCTTACAAACCTTTTCATTTCAGTAGGTCCATTTGTAATCTTTGGGACAATGTGTTTTTCAAGTTGTATGTTGTAGTATCTTACACGAGTTTCCAAAATGTTATTTTATTTCGGTTTCCCCGCACTTCACGGGTATATAAACCAACACAAATTGAAATTGAAAATTTGTGTTTATCACCTAATAAACATATCGCTCCTTCATTGCATCATTGTCATATCTCAAAATTTAAAGTAACTTTAGCAAAGTTTTCCTTCATACCTTCTCGTATTATATCTCAAACTGAACCGAAGTTATAGTCAAAATATATCTTTAAATCGGTACATTTTGTAAACTTTAATCGCATTTTGCCAAGATCGTTTGTTTTTGTAGATATGACTATGTTGCAATAAAGGAGCGATATGTTTAGGTATCTCCTATTTTTAAGACTTGTTCATGGACAATGAAACTTTACTACCTGCATCTTATTTTGAATTAATGTACTTTATTAACTCTTCACTTCACTAAATGTAGTTATTATCAACTGTTGCACTGCCAATTCTGCTTTTAGTAGATTTGTTGCATCAGGAGACATTGATTTAAATACATGTACTCACTTCTTGTAATTGATCTAATCCACAACCCATCCACAGATGCTAATTTTTAGAGAATAGAAAACTAAATTTCAAAGTATAAATAGCTGTTTTTGAAATTATGAGGAATTTTTTATTTTCCGGGATCCCGCAAGAAAAATCCCGGGAAAACGGGAAATAAAATAATTGAAATTCCAGGGAATTCCCGGGACGGGAAATCCCGGGAAAAAACCCTAGTTGATACGCATTATCATTTTAGGGGTAAGTTTTAATATTAATATCACTTTTTTATAAAAAAAAAAATATATATTAACAATTAATATGTCTACAGGTAACGTTAAATATTGACTACTTGGCAACACTTAGTTTACAATTGAGAAATTGAAGTTTTGCTAGAAGTTAACTTGTTGACGACATTTGAACTTGCACTGTGCTGTGTAGCCGCTCAAAAAATTTTTGTTTTTTTTTTGTGACATTTCTCCTGATTTCCGTTATTAAACCCCCGTTTCCATATGCAAGTGCAAGTGCAAGTGCAAGTTCGAAAAACTCAATACACTCACACTTTTTTACTTAAATTCACACAATTTTTGTACCTTCAGCCAATCGTCTGTTTCCTCAATTTTTCGTTGAGGATACGTATACTCTACTTGCAAGTAATTACTTGCATGTGGAAACGTAGGGTTAGCGGTGTTTGCAAGTGGACTACTCAATTTATTTTGTTGACAGAAATTATCAGTATAGTGATGGATGTTTTCAGCATGACATTTCTATGTGCCACATAGAAAATTTCGCAATAGACGAGTTATAAATATGGTAATCGCAGAGGCGACGTAAATTTGACACAAATATTGTGCGTGTTAAAGCTTAAATGTTACGTCTAACATAACCTTACAAAACAGCTGTTTGGACCAACCTTATGGACAAAACTGTATTTGCTTATAGGTGACTTACCATAATGCCATATCCATAACTATACAAACCAATTGATTGTTGGTTTCTGTGGTATGGTTACGTCTATAGTATTATGTTTATGTCACGTCTAATTGTATCCTAAGCCAACAAGTTGGTGTATGGTTTTCAAAAATTGCTGGTGTTTCTAACTTGCGTACTTTTTTTTCAATATTCAGGCCGAACTATATGACAGTATGTGAAAAAATAGGCGCAGTTTCGGCAAATGTTTAAACCCGATATTGGCAAACATTTTACTTCAACGGAGTTCAAAAATCAAAAGGAGGATTGACAATTTATTCATCTCATAAGACTATTTGCAGCATTATGTTCCTCTTAAGAACCACGGGACATTTTATGTATCGTTAGCTCCGAATTGTTTTGGCGCATATCATGGTTAAATTACCATGATATGCGCCAAACCTGTTCTGAGCTGACAATATAAATATAAAACACTATTGACAATATGAGCCCCTTCCGTTTCACCGATTGAGAAACTAGAATATACCGCAGGTACTTCAAATTTACTTTTTAATCTTCTAAAAAACAAAACCTTGAATTGCAAATTTTAGTCACTTTTAAATCAGTCTTCGTAAAGTGACACACATAAAGAGAGACATTTAACAACTCACATTAAATGTATAAAAGAAAAACTTCTTAAACTTTTAAAGGTCCTATAAAACATTTTTTTTTTTTAATTTTATTTTTTCGTAGTGATTTTAGTTTGCTTTTTTCCTTTATGTCGTTGTCCTTAGCCACTATGGACACAAATGTTTAAGAAGACAACGTAAAAAGACAAAACAAAAACAAGGCTAAAATTGTTTTTGCAGTTTTCCATAAAAATGTTTTAAGACCTCAGAACTTGTACCAGTGTGTAAGTTTAAAAGGATGTGTGTGTGTCTGTAAGTAAAAACTACCCAGCGGAAAAATTTAGATGACTTTCCTACTTCAGGCCTTATTAGGGGCCTGCTTAAAAATTTAATAGATGATATACAGATTCCGCATTTTATGAGAATGGAGAAAAGAAGCAGTAACATTTTTTGTTTTGAAGAACAATTTTGATTTTTAGTTGAACTGTTAATTTTTAATTTTTGATATTCTTTAATTAGGCTCGAGTTCATCAAATTTAATTTTCATTAAATTATTTTCACTGAGGGAAGGAATTTTACAACTTGGAATTTTTTTTTATTAAAATTTATTGATAATTTTTCTTGGCTGAGATGGGATTTGAACCCGGGTTGATCTTTACATGTTTCAAGAAACACCACTTTCTATCGTCAGAAGATCTTTTTGTTTTGTTTTGTTTCATCCAGTTACCATTCTTATGTACCTGCTAAAGAAGCAAGCGCGGAAGGCCTACACCCAATGACAACGTTTGTAAAAAAGATATGAGTATGGAATGGAGTCAGCAGGCCTTATACATCCAAAAGAAGGAGTTCAGAGGCCTTCTAGAAGGCCTTCGTACTCCTTCTTTTTCCCGCTAGTTATCTGTATGTGTAAGAAAAACCTTAAAAAAAAAGAAAACACATAAAATCTAAAGACAAGTCTTGCAGTCCTGAGGCTGCAAACTTGTCGCTTTAACAACCATTGAAAACAACAAAATCTTCAACAATTTTTTTCCTTTTTGGCTCATTTTTCTTTTGTGTATGTGTGTTTGTTTGTTTTTTTGTACCAAAAGAAAAAGAAAGACGAGAAAACAACAAAAATATTTGAGACCGGAAGCAACACAAGTACGCAAGTATTAAAAAAGTAAAAAATAAAAAAAAAAACAAAATTGTATTATATACATACAGTACAATACACTAGTTGTTGCTGCTGTTGCTTCTATTGGGTTTTTTCTTGTTGTTTGCATTTTTTTTTGCAAAAATCCTTCCGTGGTGGCTGTTTAACAAATACTATATAATTTGCTGCAACACAACACAGCACAATATAAATACACAATACTACACTTCCATACAAATAAACTGTTGTGATGTTGACATTCTTCTGCTCCAATTTGTTTTCTTTCAATGCATTTTCACCACAAAAATAACACCAGCAACAAGAATGACACCAATAACAACAACAACACCAACATCAGCACTGACAATAACAAGACAACACATTATAATGCGTATAAATGGCAAACAGAATGACAAGACAATTTTTAAAACAACTTTTGAGGTTGAAAATTTACAAAAGAAACAAAAAAATCATCCCACCAAAATCCAAACATCAGATTACACCATTGTTAGAATCAAGACTTTTTCGAAACATAATTACATATTTCGAAAATGTTTTAACTGAAACGACAAATCAATATGAATTTGAAGAATTTATTAGCAACACGTAGTTCTCCGAACTTCGAAGCGTTTCACGACAGGCTACGAAACGCTATTTGTTTATGGAAAAGCAAGTTGGGGTGAGCTCAATGAACGTCAAGTAATTGCTTTAGATATTTCTAAGTTATTCGATAGAGTCTTGGTGCACTCTTATCAAAACTTGTTGTATTTTGTGTCGGTGATAATTTTCTTTCGATTAAATGGAGCTTTCTCAGATATCGAGTTCAAGATTCATTCATGGGTGCCACGAAGCTCCGTTCTTTCTTCTACTATATTTATTATTTTTCTAAATGACCTTCTATATCAAACTTCCTAGTCTATCTTTTCTTTTGCAGATGACAGCAACCTCTGCCATTCGTATTCATTTGATTAAAGACCAAGCTTATCCGTTGTTAGTGCTATGAGGCAAAACATGAACTATACGCTTGGTTGAGACCTCAATATAATCTCGGAATGGGGTCGTGCGAATAAGGTCGTTTTTGATGCCCGAAAGACCCAATGTTGGATGCCGCCGCATTAACGCGCGACGGATCCAGGTGGCTCTTTTGTATTTCAAGTCATTCCCGCAAATAAAAAGCTTTTGCGACATCATTTTAAATTTTGGATTTTTTAATAAATGATTTTATTGGCAACACTTGCATCATCTCCTAAATTATCATGGTCACATAAGATACCGTTACAATTTTATAGCAAAAACTATTTTATCTTAAGCGACAACTTTTAAACAAAATTTTTATGAAATAAAATAAAGAAAACCGTCTCCTGTAAAATTTTGTTTTTGTCGCTTAAGCTTTTTTGCGGTAATACCGCAATATATGGACAGTACAATTATTGAGGAATCAGAATCTCTTAATATTTTTGGCACGAAAATTCAATGTGATGTCCTATGGACAAAACATTTATTCAAGATGTCGAAAGAATCATTCAAGTGCCTCGGTTTTTAAAACGATGTAAGAGATACTTCACTTTATCTGATCACCTTACTGTTTTTACACCAAAGATAGGCAAACACATACATGTGTATTTTATAATAATGTTAGTGCTATATTACTCTCCTGCTCTCATTGTTATGCAGCGTTGCCATAATTCTTTTTTTTTTTTGTTAAAAATATTGCATATTAAACTTACGTATGGAAGAAAACAATTCGAAGACCTCATGCGTATAAAATTTTGTCCCTACAAGTTTGACATAGATGAAGTAATCAAAAGTTTTGAATAAGTTAAGTTCTTCTTCTCTGTCACCATTATGTGTTGCAATGTTACAATATTAATGGATTATAATGAAGCCATTAAAAGGCAAAAATGTCGTAAGAAATATACCAAAATTGAAAAAAAGTATAATGTAAAACTGCACAATTTACAAAAAAAAAAACTCATTTTTTAAACAAAGAACTTATTTAAAAAAAATTTTTTTAACAGAAAAAAAAACAATTTACAAAAATAATTACTTTTAAAACAAAGAAATATAAAAAAAAACTTTTTTTAACAGAAAAAAAAAACAATTTACAAAAAAATTTATTTTTTAAATTAAATTTTTTTTTAACAGAAAAAAACTTTTTTTAACAAAAAAATCACATTTGGCAACGCTGCTCAAGCAACAAGCGTAACACAACATACCTGTGCGACTGCTCATGCGAGACTGAATTGTTTTCATTTTTTTCTTCTGTACGTGTGCTTAAGTACGTGTAAATAAGAGAATAACAAAGCGCCCATGGGCGGCCTTTTCCTATCTCTGTTTTACACCTACATCCGACCGCGAATGGAATACAACTGTCATGTGTAAGCCGGTGCATTATTGTATATTATAGAGCTTCTCGAACGCGTGTAAGAGGGCGAAGGTTGTCGTCGGTGACAATAGGGTATCCCATTCTATTGACTCCCTTGCGCACCTTCGCAATGTGGGTTGTATTTTCCTGTTTTATCGTTACTACAATGGGATGTGCTCTGATGAAATTAGGAATCAGTGCCCATTTTCTGTAACTATCGCGTCGAGAAAGTTTACGATTAAAATTTGTGAAATGAAAGAAAAAAGCCATATATAAAACAAGCAGCTATTTTTCTCACTAAACTGTGTCTGTAACTTTTTTTGGCGAGTACTAGCTGTCACGTAAGGAAAGTTCCCGCTTTGAACTGTCCAAAAAAACTCACGAATTTGTGAGAAAATGTTAACACTAAGAAAATAATTAAAAATGCAATAAATAATAATAATAACATTTTGTTCATGGCACATTTTTCCATTGTGTAATTATTTTGCTTTTAGTAAAGTATATTATTTTGCTTTTAACATTTTAATAAAATATCTGAATTTTTTCAAAGCTCGTTTACAAACAACAAACACTAAAGTCGCGCTTTACATTATTTGGTATAGCCGATGGTTGTATTTTCGCCGCCGTCGTTGAAAAATGTTCAATTTTAGTAAATTTTGGTCGCCGTCAACGATATGTGTTACTGACGTTCTCAACGTCAGCAATGTCACATCGGCTTCGGGTGCATGTTATGACATTTATAACGTAACGACGTAATCTCTTTTGATAGTTTTCGACATGCGTTACAGACCCAGTTTTTTCTCACTTTTCGAGAAACGATGGAATTTTGTTTCACATCTTTTCGATGCGAGAAGTTCTTAAAGTTAGAGAACAAGACTACTGGTTCCCGAAACTCGTACGTTTGTTCATAATTTACGTTTTTCCTCAAGAGCCCATCCTTTTGTGGTCGATTGGAGAAAATTCGTTTTTTGCCTGGACTGTTCGTATGTCGAATAATCTTCCTACCAAAGTCTCTCCTCTTCACAAGCACTACTCCCTCTATCCTCCAGTGGCAAAATTTTTAAAGAAAACATCAAAATGTTTATGGAACTCATTTTGCTTTATAATACAGAAAAAAATTAATTAAAGAAAAAACTTGCAAAAAAGAAAAAACTTGACCAATGGTAACGTGGCTTTCAAAACAAATGTCATTTTGTTAGTGATTCCAAAATAATAAAAGAATTTATTGCCTGTTTTCTAGTAACGACACAAATCGAAAGATACAGAATGGCACACAATGAGATCTTGTAAAGGTGTTGATTTTCAAAATGAAATTTAAAATTTTTCGCAAATCGATGGTAGATGTTGACAAGTGTGAAAAGGGTATTACGGGAAAATAAACATCTTAAAATCTTCGAAAATTTATAGATGTTAAGATGTTAGATGTTGGCAAGTGTGATTAAAAACGCTATACATAGTTGATTAAAAATAAGGCACACGTAGACATTTCTTGCCAAATTTAAATTTATATTAAATATTTAATTTAAGTGTTGCTCTTAATGATCAAGATGTTGAGTGTTCTGCATCTTGATCAACCATTTCTGGTTGGAATAATATTTTGATATAAAGTCGGTTATATTTTATAAAGGTAAGATAATCTTTTTTGTTTAATCAACTTTGCATTTTGCCACTCGTAAACGATTAACCACCATGGTAGAACACCCACCTTAGAATAATTTTTTGATTCGAAGTCTGTCCGTCCGTTCGGCTGGCTGGTTGGCTGTGAATCTAACCCATGTTCGCAACGTACACTTCGCAGTTTTGGAGATAATTTGATAAAATTTGGTATATTCGTTTTAGTTATAATAAGTAGCAACTGAAAACAGTGGGAATCGGTCCATAATTTTACATAGCCCACATACAAGTTTCTTTCCGGAAAAGAGTTTTTGTGCACATAAACCCCCCTAATAAGTTAGTATTCCGATTCAGTTCGGCTCAAAGATATTTTATCGCAATCTTAATCGTCTTACCAAATTTTATCGGAATCGGTTCAAAATTTACTGCAGATCCCATGCAAAAAACGTTTCCAAAAATATCATTTTATGCCATAATTTTCTTAAAGAAGTTGGTGTTGGCATAAACTATGGTGATCATAACTTTTATAATAGCTACTATGTCTAGTTTTTAAATATTTAATAGAGTTAAATTTTATTTAATTTGGCATCGAAATTTTATTTTTAAGAAAAATAGAAAAAATTTTCGAAGAAAAATTTTAACTCGTACAAAAATTATATATTCTTGATTACCTTAGCCTTAAAAACGCAATTTTTCCTAATTAAATATTTTAAATTCTTAAAATCTGACCTGCATGCAGATAAATAATGAAATTTTTTGATCTATAAAGCAGTTCCAAGAAAACTATTTTACCGCAACTAATGTTTTAATAAAATATATATGTATCTACTTGAACTAATTAAATATGTATATCGATTTTGTTATAAAAGCTTGCAAATCCTACATACAATTGCCTTAAACCAAGTGAATTAAATGTCTTGTCAATATTTGCCAACTAAGAAACAAAAAAGCCAAAACAATTAAATAAAATAACAATGGAAATCTAAAAACAAAGAATTACATTGAATGCGATTAAATACTTTTCGCATTGAACGAAGAAATACATAAATGAATGAATGAGTGAGAATATTTTGCTTCAGTCTAGACAATTGAAATCCTGAAAAATCTCTAAATAAATATTTGTATAAAATTGTGTTTTTTCTTTGGTTAGTTATTCGTTTGTTCCGAAACAGTTGAGAAAAGCAAATAAAATAAAACTAAAGTAAATTTTTTTTTCTCTTAATTCCTGTAGCAGTAACAACACGTACTGAATAAATAAAACTAACACAAAATTAACAACAACATCAACAAACAACTATAACAATAATAACAATGACGGTAATGTTACGTTGTTGCAATATCAAAAATAAATTGTTTAAATTATTTACGAACAAAGGAAACTGTTTATACTCATGTTCGTTGGAATAAGGGAAGTTAGTTTCGAATAAGTAAAACTCCGCCACTGTTTTTTTTAAGAAGTTGGCCGAATTTTTTAGATTTTTACTTTGGATCTTTGAACTTTAGCGAATATCTGATTGTTTTGATATTTAATATAAATCGATCCTTCTCACTTTTGTAGTATTCCCTAAGAATAAAAAGGAAATAAATTAATGATTTAAATTTTTGTAATATCGACACGACAAATTTCCTAAACAAATGGAAACTGTTTTTTGTTTTCTAAAAAATTTATTCACGATAAGTAACAAAGAGCTTTAAATATTTTGTTGCAATCTTATTCAAACAAAATGATATTGAAATCGGTTCATATTTTACCATATCTTCCAATTTTCATCACGTTTAGCGTTGCACAAAATCATAAGCAATTTTCTAAGCCATTTTTATTAAGCCAAATTTTCTTCAAGTTTTTAAAGTCTTTAGACCAAAAAATTTTTATATGCAGCATTAGTTGCGTTGCGATCCTGAACGTTTGTTAATTTCTTAACGCAAATGTCTTTTGTTCTGGTTAGGCCTTAAAGCATTTTGTGAAGAGGACTTAAGCAATTTAGTATAAAAAACTATACAATCGATCAACGTACCAAAACAATTGAACTTAACTTTTTCAAAAAACAGACGTTGTTTACAAGTCAAGACGCAAAATTGCTGGGTCTAGGCTTTGTACACGGAAAGAATAATTTACTGAATTATTAGAAAATTTGGCTTGAACCAAGAAAATGTTGGCTGATGAAAAATAATTATATAAAATATATATGTGTGGCTTGGTTAAAGCACAATGTTTCTTTATTTAGAAAATACGAACGAAATAAGTTAAAATCAAGAAATTATTTTGGATTTGCTTGTTTTAAGAAACGAAATTGATTACTTTAGAAAATTAACTTCTATCCGCGTGGAATATAAAAGCCGTTCATTAGCAACAATTACAGACACTTAAATACACTGTTTGGTGAGGTGCATCGTCTAAAAGGATAACTGGTCCATATTTTTGTTTCAATATCTGTCAACGATGGTGCATTAGGGTGACCGTTAAAATCAAAAGTTGGATTTTTTTAGGTCTCATCCGCAAATTTAATGCGTATGGATAAAAAAAACAACGCAAAAAAAATTTTAGGGCGATCGGCGAAGGCTAAGCCGTCCCTCACGCCCACCAAAGTTTAAGAAAAATTATATTTTACATGAAATCTGACTTTTATGTTTCATCTATATATATAAAAATGAAAAATGTTTGTATGTTTGTTTGTTTGTTTGTTTGTTTGTTGGCTTATAGACTCCTAAACTACTGAACCGATTTTCCTGAAATTTTTACAGATACATCACGTGAGCCCTAAAAATAAAATAGGCTACTTATTTTTTCGATGGGGGCAGGGGAATTGGTATCCCCCATAGGATGCCAATATTAATTATCGCATATATTAAGATCCGCAGCTCGCATTAGGCAGAACTTTTGGTAGTAAGATCTTCTGAGCCCCAAAATTAAAATAAAATAACAGCGGGGGAAGTGGAATCCCCCATAGGACGCCAATGTTTAACATCGCATATCTAAAGAACTGTAATAGTGAGAATGTTCAAACTTTCTAGAAGTCACTCTTATGGTATACAACACTTTTGAAAATAACAATAAAGCGGGTAGGCGCAGGGGGGGAAATACCTCCCATAGGATGCATATATTAAATATCGCTCAACTATAGAATTATTAAAGGGAGAGTCTTCAAAAGTGGTTAAAGCTATTACTATAGTAAACTATAAATTTCAATATACAAATGGGCGGGGAAGACGAGGGAGGAGCAGTACCCCTCATATATAGAAATATTAATAAGAGCCACTGCACGCATTTTGTTGAACTTTTGGTTGTAGGATCTTCTGAGCCCCAAAATTAAAACAAAATAGCGGCGGGGGTAGTGGTACCCACCATAGGACGCCAATGTTTAATATCGCATATCTTAAGAACTGTTATAGTGAGAATGTTCAAACTTTGTGGAAGTCACTCTTATGGTATACTTCACTTTTGAAAATAAAAATAAAGCGAGTAGGTGCATAGGGGAAACACCTCCCATAGGATGCATATATTAAATATCGCTCAACAGAAGAACTATTAAAGGGAGAGTCTTCAAACATGGTTACAGCTACTACTATGGTAAACTATAAATTTCAATATAAAAATGGGCGGGGTAGACAGAGGAGGAGCAGTACCCCTCATAGATACCAATATTAATAAGAGCCGCTGCAAGCAATTTGTTGAACTTTTGGTAGTAGGATGTTCTGAGCCCCAAAATTTAAACACAATAGCAGCGGGGGAAGTGTTACCTCCCATAGGACGCCAATGTTTAATATCGGATATCTTAAAAACTATTAAAGTTAGAATGTTCAAACTTTGTAGAAGTCACACTTATGGTATACTACACTTTTGAAAATAACAATAAATCGGGAAGGCGCAGGGGGAAATACCTTCCATAGGATGCATATATTAAATATCTCTCAACTCAAGAACTATTAAAGGGAGAGTCTTCAAACGTGGTTAAAGCTACTATTATGGCAAACTTTAAATTTCAATATAGAAATGGACAGAGGAGGAGCAGTACCCCTCATAGATAGAAATATAATTTAGAGCCGCTGCACTCTTTTTATTAAACTTTTTGTAGTATGATCTTCTAAACCCCAAAATTGAAATAAAATAGCAGCGGGGAAATGTTACCCCCCATAGGACGCCAATGTTTAATATCACATATCTTAAGAACTGTTATAGTAAGAATGTTCAAACTTAGTAGAAGTCACTCCTATGGTATACTACACTTTTGAAAATAAAAATAAAGCGGGAAGGCGCAGGGGGGAAAACTTTCCATAAGATGCATATATTAAATATCTCTCAACTGAAGAAGTGGTTTAAGAAGTGTAGCGAAGCGCACCGGGTTAAGCTAGTATCTTATAAAATATTAATTTTGTAGAAAAGTTCTTAACAAGTTTTTCCTTAATCTCTAAGGGCCATTATTACAACCTAATGATAAAGTTGCTGATAGTTAACGTGAACAATAGCTATCTTGAACGATAAAGTGACCAATAAGTTTTTTCCATTATTACAACTGTCCGATAAAAATAAAAAAATTAATTTATATACTGTGGCATTATTGCAGTATATACCGACTACTTTTGGTTGTTTAAAATACGTAGTGGCAACGACTTAGTTTCGTTTTATTTATTAGTTAAAAACAAAAGTAAATTTTTGTGCTTTATTTTTGGTTTAAATGGTAAATTGTTTTGTTTTTTGTGTTAAATTGTGTTTTTTGAAAATGTTGAGTAATTTAAGACTATCATTGAAGTTACCATATCTTCAGCAGAAAATATGGCATCTTCAAGTTCTTAAAGTTTACTTGTAAAGTTACCATGAGGACAAACCTGATGTTAGCTTATCAGTCACTTTTTAGGTTAATGCTAACTTGTAATAACCAAAAACTATTTATCTGTCAGATAGCATCCTAAAAGTAACTATTTGTAAGTTGTAATAATGGCCCTTATTAAACAAAATAAACTGAAAAATATCGAATGGGCCACTACAAAAACAAAATTTTTAATATATGAAAGAAACGCATTTTCTATGAAACACGTACCTTTAATTTTGTTGAAAACTATTTTTATTATTTATTAAAAAAAAAAAAAAAAAAAAAAAACAGACCAGCCGGGCGGGTGTTTTAACCTAAATCGGGTACGCTGAATCCAGTGGTGGTATCCGTTTTTTAGGTTAGCTTTTGTTTTGGAGATATACCGTTATTTTGAAAATGGAGGAGGTTGCACAACATATATTCGCGTTACGCAAAAACGGTTTAGTTTATTGAATAAACTAAGAAAACCGAAATTCCGCGGCAAAATTACCTTTAACAGGTAATAACCTAAAGGTTTTTCTTATATGCGCCGTCATTTTAGAAACTTAATTTTTTTTAGCAAAAAAGAAATAATTTTTTAGCAAAATCTCCAAATTTTTGTTCTTTAAAAAATCATAAAAAAATGGAAGATGCAGCTGTACTTATATTTTTTTTTAAACCTATAAAAAACGAAATTTGCAAACAAAAAAAGGCCATAAGTGATTAAAATCTGTTCACAACTTTTGATTTTATTCACAAAAGACGAAAAATGTCCATTAAATTTAAGAACTTCATAAAATTCATTATTTGTATGGGAGCCTCCCTAAAAAGTGGTGATAAAGGGCAAGTTTGTTTTTGGAAAATGTTAAAAACAAAAAACTAATGGAGGTCGGTCATATATTTTATCCTTTTTGGCAGTAATGGGGCTTTTTCTTCAATATATTCCTGGTCTGTATTGCAAACTTTGTATGTGAGCCCCTTAAGGAATAGAGATAGCTGTTAGGTATGTTAAAAACTAGTGATGGGGATAAAAAATAAAGTGGGATCGGTCATACATTTGACCCATCTAGGGGCAACCTAGACGCTGCAGGGGCCAAATTTAAGATTTTCATTAAACCGCCATATTTGTAAAGGAGCCCCTCTAAGGGTTGGAGATATATGGCAAGTATTTTTTAAGAAAATGCTAAGCACAAAAAACTAATGAAGGTCCGTCATACATTTTATATCCCTAGGGACGATTCCTTGGCAGTTATGGGCTTTTTCTTCAATATATTTTTAGAATGTATTGACAATTTTGTATGGGAGCCCCCTTAAGATATGGATAAAGCGGGTAGGTATAGTAGAAGCAAATTTTATGCGTTTGACTTTTTTTTTGTAAGCAATCGCAAATATTGAAGTTAAATTGACATGTGTAAGAAAAAATTGTTCTATATGCTGCTGTTTGCTCTTTTTTTGTTTACTTTTTGTTAAATATGAGATTTAGAGATAACTTGGTCAGACAAAAGTTGTTGGAAACTTCACTAATAACATCTTCTTTGTAAACGATGTTTATGTAAAATTAATATTTTCCAAGTTAAGAGGCATATAAGTCGGACTTTACGATTTTCCTCAAATTTTGGCGGACGTGAGGGACAGTTTAGCCTTCGCCGATTGTCCTAAAACTTTTTTTGGTTTCGTTTATTATCAATGCCCACCGAATTGGGGGGTGAGAGCATGTAAAAATCGAAAAAAAATATGCTCCATACAGTTAACGACCACACTAATGGTGCATACTAGACGATGTTGGCACATTTTGTAAGGTTAAATGTTAAAATCCATCCAACCTTGTGGTTTCAACAAGATGAAACCATAGCACACACTGCATAAGCCTCAATGGCTTTGCTGATATATTCGCCGAACGCATTATTTCGCGCATAAGCGATTTCAACTGACCTCCACGTTTACCGGATTAAGCCGCATTATTAGAGATATTTAAAAATAAGATCGTATGTTATCAAGCAAACTATCCATCAATTCAAAACAAATATTCGAAAAAAATCATGGTCATTAAATTTTGTGAAAAGTTATGAAAAATATGTTTAAAAGTGCAAGTATGTGCCACCATCGTCAGTATAAAATTTTCCAAAGCTAATAAGAAATTAAAATTCACAATAATATTTATATTAAGAAAATAGTTAATCACAATTGCATAAATAAAATATACAGTAGACCAATCATAACCATTTGCTAAGCAGGAACAACAGCCAAATAACGAAACTGCTGGAAGGCAAAATAACAATAGACTGATAAAAACTCCAAGAAAAAGGTCAGTGAAATCTTACATGGGAAGACGCGAAAACAACTACAACAAATCGTGTAAGATGTAGATACTTTTTGGAAGCCATATGATTAAAAAAATTTTGAATTTTCTGCGATGACGATTTTTGTGGTAATGATAAAAAAGTTTGTAGGTATAGTTATTGAATTTTTAGTCAATAAGCAAATTAATTGAGTCAATAAAAAAAGCTGTTGCCCATAATTTTTGATTTAATGGAAAAAAATGTTAAAAAACGGGGAAAAGTTGCATAAACTCTGACTTTACGTTAATTCAAATCATTTTTTTTATATTAATTATGTAGAAATATTTAATTATTTCATTAATAAATATGTTTTATTGAGTGCCATTTTGCAAAGTGTAATTTTCATAAATATTTTCATTGAATTACATGAAAAGTTTGTTGAATTATAATTTAGTTTTTCTCAAACGAAGTTGTTAAAACTTTTCCTTAGATATGTTTTTTTGTTTAATGGAGAAAAAAAAGATAAACCTAAAAACTTGTGTAGTGTAATGCTCCACAGGCACATGGAGGCACCTGTGGATGCATTGTGTCCATTTAGTGCTTTTGCACACCGTGAAATTAGGCCAACCAAGCAGAGTTACATTTACCTAAGTTAAGAACTATTCAAGTTTTAAAAAAAATTGGAGCAACTAAAAATTTTTGCTATTAGCGGTATTCATCACAACTTGAAACGCTTTCAACACCAGTTAAAGCATTCGCTATTTGCATATACTTGAAGATTTCTCCAAAATCTCATTTTTCTTTGTTAATCTGGATACTCCTCCTTGAAGATATACAAGTAAAGTGCTAGTATATTCGGCTGTATCGAATCTTATCTACTTTTCACCAAAGTATTAAAAATCGTACCAAAACCTTTAATTCGGGGAAACATTTGTATTGGGCCCAGGTGAAATAATGGCCTGATTTCGTTTATTTTCAATATTTAGTACTTTTTATATACAAGATTTATCTGAGGAAAATTTAGTTTTCCAAGTTCATATGGTATTAGAGCTGTTGTGCCAAAACCATTATTATGGGAAGAATATCGTAGTTATTTGTCTATAACTCGATTATTTATGAACCGATTTTGTTAATTTTCACTACTAGTATTCGACTTAGTTTATTTAAGGTTAAAGTAAAAAAATATGGTAAATTTATAATCCACCTTTATATTTAAAGTAATGGGTACACCTTTGAGATTTATTTGAACATATTAGAGGCGGTAGAAGTATTTTGCGCATTGATTTATGGCACAAAAAAATTTAATTAATAACAAAATAACTTAATTCAATCTCTTACGAATTGAGTTCGCAATTTAAAATAAATCTTCGTTTTTTTAATTAACGGAAAGGAAAAACAGCGGAAATCCTGGAACGGTAAATATCGAGATGCCATTTCATAAAATTTTTTAAAGAAGAAAGTCTAATAACCCAGACCTTAAAGAAATGTTTTAGATTTTAAAGAATGCGTTGAAATTAATTTTTTTAACAGCAAAATGTTTTACTTAAAATATCTGGAACTTAATTGTATTTTCAAAAAGAGCGGATTAATTTATTTTTAAGAGATTTTATGGATAAACCTTAAACACCTGTTAAGACATTAATAGACGAAAAAGGTTTTGATTGTTCAAGAAGTCAACAAGTTGGCGATTTGGAAACTTGTTGGCTTAACTCTGTAAATGCGACTTTGAGTAATCAGTTGAGTTCCAAAAATTTATTCGTAAATTGATAACAAATCGAGCAATATTTCGACAAAAATAAGGCGGTTCTGCTAATACATTTCATCATAACTTGAGTGCGATTTGTCCGATTTTTATCAAAATAATTACAAAAGATTAGCAATATAACTCCGAAACTGTTGAAAATATAGAAAATTATTGTTATGATACCTTAAAGCTGGTAATTTTATCCAAATCGGACAAATCGCTAATTTCGGGCGAAATATTAGTTATGCCCACAATAATGAATAATAAATAAAATTAACATTTGTCCACAGATTTTCATCATATACGGCTTATATTATTCGTTATATGTCTGGCTTTCCGCATAATGATAAAAATGTATAATTTTTGTCTTAATATTTTTTTTAAGAATTTTTGAAAAAAAAAATAGTAGTAATATTGCATTAGAAACAACATTTATTGCAACTAATATCTGAATAACTTCGAAACACTACAAAATATAAAAAATAATTAGTGGATGAGTTAAAGGAATTTTTTTTTAACAATTTGTAAGTGTTTTGATTAAAGTCGCTCAAATTGTTCTCAAGTTATGTTGAAATGTAACAGCAGAACCGCTTTATTTCGGTCAAAATATTAGTCCCGCCCATTAAAAAAAATTTTAAGTGATAGACAAAAACTAATAATGGATATTAGAGCCTTAAAATCTTTATAATTCATATAGATTAATTTTAAACAATTTTTCTGCGGACCAGTGTAATTAAAATTCACATTTGGTGCTTGTTGTTTAACTACAATATGGGTGAATATTGATATGATAATATTTAATTTAATATTGGACATACCCAAAAGGTACGAAAATATGACTCATTTGAATTTTACAAGTGTTAAATCCATCTAAATTTCATCGAACGGAAATAGCTATGAAGAGTCTTTATCCTTAAAAAGGCTGATTCAACGACGATTTCAAAAAATAACGCCCGTTTTTTCTTAGCAAAACGATCAGTTTCTCTATCAAGAAAACGCAGGGGGATTCAAACGTGACTGCCGGCTTTACTAACGTGAAAATGGCTGCTAACTGTTTCCTCGTTCTCACTTCTTTTACGAACTAAGACTCTATTTTCAAATCAAAAAGAACTTGCTCGGAGAAAAGAGTTTTAGCTGCTCCAACTATGAAAACAGTGATTGATCGGCGCTGCGAAATATGGCCCCAAAAAATAAATGAATTTTGACCCCAAATTTGGGGCTATTTTTCATAATGCAATATGACCCCATTTTTTTAATGAAAAATTACCCCAAAGAAATGAAAAATAACCTTAAAAATAAATTGAAATATGACCCTAAATTTGGGGTAATTTTTCATTATGAAAAATTACCTCAAAGTTAAAAATTAATTTTAACCCCAAAAAAGAACACAAAGAAAGTTATATTAAAAATTTTGGGTGGAGTTCATATGCCCGAAACTAAAAATCCCAAATTTTTAATCCCGATTTCAACATCCGAATAATTATACAGTTTTGGTTTTAAAAATCCTACGATTGCTAGCATGGTTGGGCTGTCGGCCACACTTAAATTGATATTAGTAAACGAAAAATAGCCCCAAAGTAAAAATTGTGATTTTATTTGCGGCCATTTTTCATTTTTTAACATTGGGGTAATTTTTCATTCCACTTAAAACCCGAAAAAACAAAAAAATTGCCCAAAATTGCGTGTTGTTGTGTCTCATGTAAAATTTTAGGGCCGTTCTTCACTTTCCTTTTGGGGCCATATTTCCTTGGGTCATTTTGCGCACCGCCGATTGATCAGCATAAAGGAACAAAGTCACAAGAGCTTTCCATCTGTCCTCGTTTTTTTTTTTTATTAATTTTATAAAAATGTTTACTTAATTGGCTAATAAAACTTAAGACTTAGATAAGTTTTGCTTATTTAATTTAACTTAAACGGTTAAGACATTATTTATAAATAAATTTAGAGACACATAATAAAAAAAGTCTTTTTTAGGATTGCCAACACTTAACTACACAAATGGCGACAAATTCAAATCTTGCGTTGATTTTTGGAGACCTTTGAATAGTGTTTGGATGGAACTTACGAAAGGGTTTGCTGTCGAACGATCTATTATAATACTGCGCTCACTTTTTGACATTTAGGATTAGTAAAATCTGTAAAATCGTCATGAATAGATTCACGCTTGATCAACACTGCAAAATTATTCAAGTTAACTTTGAAAGCTTGTAATCGATGTTTTATCGTAAAACTTAGTTTAACTTTTTTTATTCTTGGCTTATTTTTTGCTTAACGGCTTTTTAAATATAAAAAATACCGCATACGGAGTAACACCAATTCACAAAAAATACTACAGACCCCATTATCTGTATTGAGAAAAAAATTTACCGTTTGGTGCTGTTAATACGCAGGTGGCATCATCCTATATTATTTCTTCAGAAATAAAATGATCTTCTGTTGGAAAATATAAATGGTATTGATCTGGGCGTGCTTTGGTTTTAAACAGGATGGCGTAACAAATTTTACGGCGACTGCAACCATCGAATTGTTGAAGTCAAAATGAGCCCATAAGTTGATTTCGAGAAGCGGATCTGTCAATTGGACCCCAGGTCATTCGATTAATTACAACAATTGACGCCTTGAAAGCCAATATTGTTTTGTTATTCGTGGGGCCCATAATTGAACGTTTTTTTTTTTTTTTTTTTTTGTATTAAAATTTAATTTTTAGTGTATTCTTTTACCATTTAGGCCCGTTTTCACGACTTAACGATAGCTAAATGTAGGAAGTTTTCGAACAGATAATGAGTTTTTAATTATCACAAGTTGCCTTTAATCTAAAAGTGATGGATAAGCTAAAGAGAGGAACGATCTACCTTTAACTTTTGTCGTAAGGTTTAGATTTGAGATTGCCATATTATATTCACATATTTTTTATATATGGCAACCCCAATTATACGTATATTTTGTAAATGTAAAAAAAGTACGTAGTTGCCAGTTCGTATTTTTATTTTGGCAAAAATAATCGGTATTTTCTTTAGTATTGCCACCTTTTTAAAAATGTTAAGTTTATTTTATACAGAAGTTGTGAAAACGAAAAATAGTTGAAGGTAACTTTATTCCTCACTAGTGCTAAAGGTAGCGTTAACTATATCGAACTTTAAAGGTAAATCGTGAAAACGGACCTTAAAGTTTTATCGGGCTTAAAAAACTCCCATTAAGGGCCATTATTACAACCTAATGATAAAGTTGCTGATAGTTAACGTGAACAATAGCTATCTTGAACGATAAAGTGACCAATAAGTTTTTTCCATTATTACAACTGTCCGATAAAATAAAAAAAGTAATTTATATACTGTGGCAACATTGCAGTATATACCGACTACTTTTGGTTGTTTAAAATACGTAGTGGCAACGACTTAGTTTTGTTTTATTTATTAATTAAAAACAAAAGTAAATTTTTGTGCTTTATTTTTGGTTTTATTGGTTAATTGTTTTGTTTTTTGTGTTAAATTGTGTTTTTTGAAAAAGTTGCGTAATTTAAGACTATCATTGAAGTTACCATATCTTTATCAGAAAATATGGCATCTTCAAGTTCTTAAAGTTCACTTGTAAAGTTACCATGAGGACAAACCTGATGTTAGCTTATCAGTCACTTTTCAGGTTAATGTTAACTTGTAATAACCAAAAACTTTTTATCTGTCAGATAGCATCCTAAAAATAACTATTTGTAAGTTGTAATAATGGCCCTAAATAAATATTTTCCACTAATATTTTATCGAAATTTAAAGGCCTTAATCATTTATATTTAATCATACATATATTCCCTTAATTGAATTACCAAATATGTGAATTTTAAGAATTCATATGGACGTGCTACAGTACTTCTACAATACTCTCTGCGAATGATAAATTAACTCTATGTGTGTGTGTGTGTGTGTGTGTGTTAGTGTACTTGTGAAGGTGATTGCAATGGTGATTTTGTGGGTGGGTAAATGAGTCTAGTATGTGTGCGTCAGATTGAAATAAAATTGCGATAGTTAACAATTACAAACATACATAACGACATAAATATGTACATGTACATACATTTATATAGAGTAGACAATGAAGAGAATTACAATAAGTGCTTACTGGAATAAGATAGAATTGATGGAAAATTGTGCTACTTTTAAGAGGGTGAATATTATGTTTAAAAACTCTACAAAATTTCTACTAAACAAACAATAACAAGAACAATGCGGCCAACAAAAAGGGCAACAACAACAAAGTTGAGCATTTAAAACAAAATAAAAATAATTGTTATTAAACTGAATGCTTTCAACATCACTTACAGCCCCAATTGATAACGGTAGAGGATTAAAAAATTATTATAAATAAATTTCTTTCCACTTAAACTAAGGAAATAATGAAGCTTATTTTGTAAAAAAATTGTCCTTTTTAATTTTTTTTATTTACAATTTATAAATTATTTATGAATAAAGCGAAGAAAAAAAAAACAAAAACAACATCTAAAATAAGGGTGCTCTTATTAACAAAAGAATACAAACGTTTAGCTTAAAAAAAAGGAAAAAACAACAACAACAATTTCTACAAAAGAATTTAGATTTTGAAAAGTAATAAACCAACTAAGTGTTTGTGTATGTAAGTTTTCCTTAATGTGATTTGATTTTTTTATTTTTTATAATCTAACCTCAGTTTCGATGATCTTTTCTATGTACTCGACCGTACGCAATTGAGGTCGTCCTGTTATGGGACATGCCACCTCTTCTGTACGTCGTACAATCTTTTCATCAAGTATTTTTTCACGTTCACGTATTATGACCGGCCCATCACTAGACTTAATGGCAATTTTTGGAAAAACAATCTTTTTAGCCTGCTTTTTTAAATATACAAAATACATAAATTAATTGAAAAATATTTCAAAACGTTTTCTTGTTTCAATACTGCAGGAAACGAATCTTAAAACAAATCAAATAAAATTCCAAAGATTCTTAATACTAGTACTTAAAGACAGAAAGAGAAAGAAAGAAGATTAAACAAATTAACATAAAATTCAATTTGCTACAAATCAAATTTTCTACCAAAAAACACTAATTTTTGTTTAAAAATAATCAATGTTAAATTTTCCATAATGGAAAAATTAAAAACAACAACGTCAAAATGTTATCAATACACAGACTATTTGTGGCATTGTTGAAATTGTTTGCATTGTTTAATTACACAATTGGTAAAATTATCTAAACGTGTAAAAGAGGGGAAGAATACGTTTTAATACATAAGATCTGTAATTATCGACTTGATACTTTTCACAACATCTTGACGATAACGATAAAATGTTCTAGGAACCTGAAATCAATGTTTCTAGTTAATAAGGAATATCTAACCTAATTTTGTATAAGGTTTGTTCGCGCACTTAACCCTAAAAGGTTACTCTTCATTTTAGTACATTAAGGTTACTCTCCGTCGAATCGACGAACATTTTAAAAAATAAATTCTAGCGGAACGATTTTATAAGTAAAAAATAAACAAAAATCTGTTTTCGTTAAGCGTATTATTATTAAAATAACGATTCTTTTTGTCTCTAAAATTCGTTACGAATTTGAACTCCTTTTTTTTTTTGTTTTTCAAATTAATTAACTTTTTAAAACAACAAAAACTAAAAAGGTAATAAATAATTTACTCTTTTCTTTTTCAGCCTTAAAAAATTATCAGTCAAATAACACAAAAGAAAAAAAATATTTAGTTATTAGCCATATTTTACGCATGAGACACAAAGTTTAATTTTATGTTCACAACAGATGCTTTTCTGGCATATATAACATGTACTTCCGTCATTCTAAGTTTATTATAAGGACAGAGATGACAAATTCTACGCTCTTTTGGTCCTTTGACAACATTTTCGACGGATTCTTTTCGATTAGGTATTTTATTTTGAATTTTTCCTTCAATTAAGGCCTGCAAGCGAGGTGTCTCGAACCTGCCTCTTTAAAAAGGAGCCACGAGAGATAAATGAAGATTTTTCAGATACTGTCGTCGGTTTTTCAAAGGGTTATCGATCTTTATGGAACATATTGTGAGTATATATGTCGTAGCTGTTGACAAAAAAATATTTAAAATTCCAAAAAAAATAGACACAAAAACTTACAGGAGTACCTACACACTTCTGAATTTTAACAAAAAAAAAAAAAAAAAAAAAAAAAAAAATTTGGATCCAGCGTACACAGAAAAAATTATTTTTCCAATTCAAACAAAATATTTGTAGAATCAAAACATTTTTTGTCTGAAATCGGTCCTACAAACAAATTCGCATATTCAAACAATTTATTTGCATTTCGTTTATTGAAAAAAACACTGATTTTTTCAAACAAATAATTTACTGAATCAAACAAAAAGTTTACTGAAATTCATATAAATTTCTAGCAAATAATTTTGCTGAATCAAACAAAAAAGTTTTTGCACAAGCAATGACGCGCACACAAGCAAGCACTCTAGGAGATGATGAATACTGAGGAGAGAGCAGAGCGGCAGCTGGCTTTGAGACACATTTTTTTTGGAATAATTTTTGAACTAAGTCTTGTTTATACACACAATGTTTTTCTTCTTCACTCGCTGTTGCTGTATCCTTTCCTTGGCAGCAGACCGACTCGACATGTTTTTCGTCATCATTTTATTTTTGTATTTGATGTATGTATTTAACTAAACAGTTTTAAAAAATTGAATACGGGATTTTGTTTTTCATTCTTTTTTACCAACTTTAAAACCTACCAAAAATTTATTTTGTTTCTTAAAATGTTGTTGTTGTTTCTGTTGTTTAAAAAGAGTGAAAAGTTTTTTCTTTTACCTGCTATTGTTTTTGTTTTTCTTTAACTACAAACCCCGCCACGCTATTTTACCATCTTTCTTATTGTTGTCCTTTTTTTAAGCGTCCAAAAATAGACTGTATGTGTTTGTGTCGTTGCTCTAATATTTCACATAAAGAAGTGTTGCTTACGATCAAATAAAAAAATGCAAAAAAGAAACGACAACATTAAATGGCGTTAAATATTAAATACAAAATTATGAAAACTTGAAACCAATAACGCGTATATTATATTTTTGAATAGTTGTCAACATTTTGGTTGGTTAAAATAAAAATCAAACAAAAATATTAATTGAATCAGTAAAAAAATTTGTAGAAATTAAAAAAATTTTCAAACAAGCGTTTGTTTGAAAATAATTCAGCAATAATTTTTTCTGTATACGTCCACTCACTACAAGCTTAAGGCATCAGCTAACGTTGTTGAAAATAAGATCGTAATTTGAATACATTTAAAAAAGTTATATGATCAAATGTAAATGAGCTTCGCTGATTCGACGAAGAGTAACCGTGCAGGGTTACAATTGGGATACCATGGCTATCAACCAGCGTTCCCACGGGATTCCAATCTTGAGTATGGGAACAAGCCTATTATTTCGAAAACATTTTTGAATGAAAACAACAACAATCTGCCCTTTATATATAATTTCACATTTATGTTTTCTATTTTGTTACTTTTCCCTTTCAATTAATTTTATTTTATTATTGTATTGGATTACTCATTTTTAATAAAAGATAATCAATAAATGTTAAATTTCTTTTAAAATATAGTTTACCCGCATATCTAACTCATAAATGGATTCTACAGGCAAAAAAACTAAATGGTCATGTGAAGAGTTTTAAGAGAATTACTTTACGAACCTCATCTATAGTATAAATACAATGCAACATGCACATTTTCCTCCCTAAACACCAAAAGTATTCGCAATCTTTTTTTCAGTTCTAAGCAGAGAAACCGTAAATATGCAATTAACTGTTTTACCTTATGCGACATATGGAGGCAAAAACCAGATATTTATGCGTTTAATAGTATATTCACATTTGGCTTCTTAAACGCGTTTAAGCAGCTCGAACGGGATTAAGCTCTAATCACTTCAAAATCGAGATGATTACCCATTCATTGAAGTGATTTGTTAATCACTTCAAATTGACATAATTACAACTAAATCACTTCATAAATCACATAGAATCCACTGAACATACCTCAAATGTAAAAACGCCAACATGACCGTGTACAACCGGCCAAGATTTCTGCTTAATGTTTTTATTTTTTTCCTTAAATAATTCATAAATTTTCACAATTTCATCATTAAAATGATTAATATAATCTTCTGATAACTTTATAAAAGTATTTTATCCATTTTTAATACTTTAAAGAAATATAAATTGGTTTGTCGTGTTTTTTTTTCTTAATCATCTGTCATCTTAATCATCTCAAATGTAATGTGAACGGATTTGATTAGCAAAATCAACATTTTGCTTAAACGCGTTTATAAACCTTAGTGTGAACTTAGCATAAGATCTGTTTATCAATTTTGGCATCGACTTGTTTGTGCATATTTTACCCTTAGCTGCAGTTATTTTTTGCCCATTTTAGTCCAAAGCGCATTTTTTAAGATTATGGTGCCTATTATGAACTAAATTCGATTTTCGACAGCAGTCGAATTAGCTGATCGAACGAATTTTCATTTGGTATTATGGTGCGCATTCGATAAAAATTTACTATTGTGATTTTGTTAATTCACAGTAGTACATTTTCGATCAGCTGTCACTTAAAATAAAAAAATTTTTGTTTACAAATCTAAAAAATAAAATTAAAGTTAAACGGGGCCACGGCGGAATTATGGTTGTTTTCAAATAATTTAGCTTCAGGGGGGTTCCATCCCACTTTTTAAGATGCTGAACTTTGCTGCAAATCATTTGGTCAAAAAAGAATTTTGTTCCATTAGGAATATGAGAGTTTCCAATTGTTGTTTACGACGTTAAATTTGCATAAAATGAACAAAACTGATAAAGAATATGGTATTTGGTATACGAACACAAAAAAATTTACAAATAGTTACATTTTCAACAAGTTTTTTACATTTATTTGCACCGTCGAAAGCAAATTTGTTTTCGTTGAAAAATTCGATGCACAACGAAATTTTCGACAGTGCTGCCAACTCATAATACCAAATTAACATTCGATAGTCGATGTTCGATAGCCAGCGAAAATCGTTTACCGAATGTAACTCATAATTGGGGCCTATAATGAATTTTCCACCTTTTTGAAGCATGTTTTGAAACTTGTTAATTTTTTTTGAAGTGCACAAATTACTGTTAAATGAATATTATTCTCATAACATTATTTTATTTTGATTTATCCCCACAGTGGAACACACGAAAATTTTTCTGTTAATAAAAGCGTGTATTTTTTTAACACAAACTCTTGAACTTCTTTTTGTGTTTGTGAATTTGTACACAAAATCAATACAGTAAACAACGATTTTAAGCTGACGAATATAAATACGAATATATATACATTTTACAAACATTTGATGTCCCACTATATTATGTGCGTTCGTTTACTTTTCCAGTAAGATCCCAGTTAAATCCAGTAGGTGAGTAATATGAAAATTTTACAAATTTATGTGTACGCGAACGCATTTCAGTAAAATCCAGTACAAATTTGTACAAATTTTGGGGTAAACGAACGCAGCTATTATTAAACATTTGTTTGATTTTGCCTTATGTCTGCTCGATCAAACAGCAATTAATAGTTTATTAATTACATTTTTTTTTAATTGTTTCCTTAAAAAAAGTTTAATAGATACACAAAACTTATTGAAACGAATGTTAAAAGTAGAACAATTTAGTGGTCACGCATATATTGGAGTTTTTCGTCAAATATTTGTTCAATCTGAACATACCTTAAGACAACTTACCGATCTTGTGTTAGCGAACGTGTAGCGTTCTTTTAGCCTACGCATTCTGTATTTTTAGTGAACACGTAGCGCACTTATAATGTACGTGTTGTGATGATATGTTTGCTGCATTTGGCTTTTTTATAAATAATATTGCATGTGGCAGCGGCCGCATGAAAATTTAAAACGTGTACACTTAAAGAAAAAACGATCGGTACTCTATCTTAGTATTTCTGTTCATCAGCTAAAATCGTTGTGTAGCGGATCTTGTTTGTGTGCGGTACACTAAGGTGCCGAAACTTAATGTTGTTTTCAGATAAGGGACTTTAACAAATTTTTTTTTTAATATTGGACATAAAAATGATTAAGCTTTTCAATATGACACGACTTCCACGTGCAAGCTATTTTCAAACTTAACCGCTTTGTGAACGTAAATATTTGAAAATTACTAGGACTAGGAGTAAGGAATGACAACAAACTCGAAAATTTGGCCGAAATGTTACTCACAGTAAAGTGGGAACTCAAAAGGGCAACTTCCCATTGCAGTGTGAATTTAACATCTCGGTTGCCATGCATCCTTGTATAATTAATAAATATGCAATAATGCGATAATATTATATCGTGAATCGTGTAGAATGAAAATTTTTTTTCATATGAATCTAGAACACAAGAACTTTTGAAGTTTTAGATTTACTCTAATAAGGAGTTTTCAGGGTCCGTGTGATAAAAGATAAATAAAAAGCTGATAGTGATGCTTGAAATAAATACTTGAAATTTAATAACAAATTAATTGTCACTCGTTCCTGGAGGAGATGACAACCCAGTTAATAAAAATAAACTCGTTATATTATATGCAACCTTAACAAAAGCGCAATGATTTCCAACTCTGTTCACATGACCAAATAAAAATTTATTAAAAATAAAAACAATCAACTTTTCCCCAAAGATTTTGATTTAATAAGAAAAATATGGAGCAAACCAGTTAGACTAATCTATAAAAAATCTACTTATAGTTAGAAGTTGGTTAGTAGCATTAAGCATTATTTAGCACAAGTAATAAGTTAAATTATTGTTTCTCTGCTTTATTTTAGTAGTAAATATGTATTATTAAAGTTACAATTATTGAGTACATGTTAAATAGAGTATGTAATACAAAAACTTAAAACACGCAATGGAGTACAATTTGAAAACTGCTAAAATGGGGGAGACAATAAGCATAACAAAGGACAGTTAGTAAATACACACAAGAAAGTACTCGGGGGACAACTTTAGAATTGTTAAACAAAATATTATTCAAAAACAAAAAAAAAAAAAAAAAAATTCTATTACAAAAACAAAAAACATACTAACCTCAGCTGGTAGAGTGCCAGTCAATAGATCGTCGGCTATTTTAGTCATATTTTGTATGACACTTTGGGCCTCGACAGCTCCCTTTTCCAAAGAACGCAAACGGGCTGCTCGCCACGAAGCACGTTTCTCAGCACTACGTCATAGATTAAAAAAAAAGAAGAGGAGGAAAGAAAAACATTTAATAAATTATTATTAATTTTAAATATAAACACTTTTAAATATACAAAACAAAAGGAAATTGAGAAAAAACCAAAACCATAAAAAAACTTTTCTTTTATTACAAAATTTCGAAAATAAAATTACATTAACTTTGCTAGAAAATATTTACTAGATTTTAAACTAAAAAGTTTGTGCATTTAGCATACAAAAATGTACATAGAAAAAAATTTGATATAGCTTAACTAACACCTTTTTAACATTTGAGAAAATTTGTTATCTATATTTTGTACATACAGGAAATCAAAGTGTCGTGTAATTTGTGTAAGTGAAAGAGATAAAAAGTTGAAAAAAAATTGAAAACTAAATTTATAAACCGCATAATTACAAAAATAACATTAAACAATTTACATAGAGATTTGCGTGCTAATCCTACATTTTTGTAGAAACATTAAGGTACAAAATTTTCATAGCAATTTCGCACACAAAAAGCTTTTGCATTTTCTACAAGGCATTTGTGTAATTTTTATGTACTGCTTACCCACACACAGCGGTATCTTAAGTTTTCACCAATCTATACAGCAACTTTACGAAGACATCTATTAATGGATGTGTGCCTGTACGCGACTTCATAGATTAAACTACATACATATGTACTCTAAAATATTTGTATGTGTTTGCTCTCGTATTATTAAGTTAAGTCATTAAATAAGTTTATATTAAATAGAAATATGCTTACCCGCGTATTAGAAATTATATGGAGAAGTAGATGTACGACTAGGAACATTAAAAAGGCCAAGATTTCACAGTGTATACGCAGCGTTTAAAAAGCTGCAGTCAAAGTTGAAAAACTGCCATTTCTTCTACTTCTTCATTTGTCATTGGCCGAAAAAAAGTGTTGCTTTTACTTATGATTCATTAAATGTTAACGGTCGCTGTCAATCCAACTCAAAAAGCGAACAGTTGTACACAAATTTTTGCTTTTTGTTCGACAGTTTTTGGTTTCGAATGCAGATTTTTAAACCCTGTGAATACGTTTAAATATCACGCAATGGATAGATTTGTATAAAAAACAGAGTACCGAAACGTTCACTCATCGTTTATTCATGAGTGGGAATAAACTTTGTTAAATTTAGCTGATTTAAGCCCATTTACACAACAACCAGATCTGGTACTTATGCAATTTCGAGCAAAATCTAGTTGTTTTTGAATATATTTCCCATACAAAACAAAATCTTTTTCGTACCTAGATTTTGACGAAATCTACTCAAAACTTAGTGGTGCAACTATGGTTTTTTTTCCATTTATATTGTGTGTGAAACGGTATCAAAGTTCTATACTTTCGTACAGACCCATAGAGCTAAAAAAATACTTCCATGCACAAGAAAAAAAGAAATTTGAATAAAAAACAAAACAATAACGACGGCTTGTTAAAAATATTTAAAAATTTTGAGAAAATAGTACAAAATGGAAAACACAAATAATGTTGATAAAATATATAAAGTTGATTACACTGTGCTAGTTGAAAAAAACAGACAAGCGGGGCACCAGGCGTTTTAATTTACTTCGGGTACGCTGAATCCAATGGTGCCAACCGTTTGTTTAGGTTAGCTCTTTCGAGATGTACCGTTATTCCAAAAATGGAGGAGGTTGCACAACATATATTCGAGTTACTGAAAAACGGTATAGTTTCTCTATAAAAAAACTTTTTTTTTAGTCCCGTACTTTTATTTTTTATATGAAAATACAATACTAATAGATTGGTCAATTCCAATTAATTAATATCGGATTCTTTTAAGTTTTTATACACTTGGATCTCGTACAATATCTTTAATTTGCATTCCTATATTGTCAAGTATTTAATGTTGTCCTTCTTTTAACCAAAAATCGATTTTCTTGTGAAACGGAGGAATTACCGCTTTATGTATGAACAAACATATGTCTAGATTTACACGTTTCAACTTTTGATACTCAACTTGTGAGTTTTAAGGAGAGAGAAAAAGATGAATGGGGATTGATAAGGATATGCTTACTATGCTTACGCTTTGTGTTTTATTCTTAAGTATAAGCACAACGTTGGCTTCATGTAAAGATTTTCTTTTCTTTTCCTTTTAAATTCGCTGTAAATAAAATTGTTGTTGTTTTTTACCGAAAAAAGTTGCAATCGATTGCTGAGTGTAATCAAATTAGCAAATTTTACAGGAAATTGAAAAGAATTGAGCAGCAAAAGTTGACGCGTATAAGCGCAGACTATAACTGTGAAATCTTACTTTCCTATATAACCAAGGCGAATTTATCTAAACAATGCACTATAGGTAATTTGACCCGAAATCTTGGACAACAATAATTTTTTGCCCTATCAGTTAAAAATGTTTTTGCTAATGACGTTCGATTAAGAATATATCAAAGCAAATAACTGCATATTAGGTTTTTCCAAAAAACACATATCAGCAGATTTATGGGCAGACAAGTCGGCATTTGCAAGCAACGTTCCGAGTGTAAAAAAAAAAATTAAAAGAAAAAAACTGATGCTGTTTACCATATTATTATCAGTGAAATTGATTTAAATAAAGTTTCAAAAAAAATTTGGCTTCGTTAAAGCAAAAGGTACAGACTTTTTGTAAAACCTTATCTTTAAGTGGGCACAAGGCTCACGGAAAAATTAACTACTTCTTCAAGCAAAACCAAAACTGATTTTGTCTGCATGACTTGAACGCCATTTTGTTGGCCCCTTGCGTGTTTTCATCGTACCGAATTTCATAAAAATGTATCCGTTAGTTTTCGAGATATTTAGTTTTTTTACACTAAAAGTCAAAAACGCCAGCGTTCCTGCCCATTAAAAACTCTTAAATTCCAAATTTCAGTCATATCGGTCCAAAGCTTTACCTGAAATTATGTTTGGCCTAAAAAGTAGGTCAAATTACCTAGTGTGCAATGGTGGAACATGCTATGGTTGAAAGGCAACCATGCAATTAACCATTACATGTTCGGAGCCAACCATAATATGGTTGTGGCTTCTTGATGGACCACTATTTTAACCATAATAGGGTTGCCAGTGACAATTATATGGTAAAATTAAACATAATATGTTTAAAATTTTCTTAAAAAATAGTGTTGTTGGAGGTGACCGTATTTAAACATGTTTTTTCTCTGGGTGTATGTCAAAAACACAAGCAACTTTTGACATTTCTCTCTCTAAGTAGGACCATAATAACTAGCCCAGCTGTGTTTTCAACGCCATCTGAAAGTAAATTCGCCTTGGATATTACAATTTTTAAACTATTTAAAATGTTTATTTTTTCAACCTCTTTTCAGTATTTGGCATGAGTCGTTTGGGAGTGCTTATTATATAATAACGTCGTACATCCACTCTTCATTAAGTTTCATGTTTTCAATTTCACTTTGATTTTGTGGGAGGGAGAAGAGAAGCGATAATAATATACACATATGTATGTATGTATAAAAGGAGAGGGGTTTTGTTACACATCATATAAAAAGAAAAGTGGTTTGTTGTATTCGTTCATTTTACTGTTGTACACATGCAGAACTTACTTTATCAAAGCTTTGCTTTTTTTCAAGTCAGAGGTAGATGTGGGTGAGGTTTCTTCGGAGGAAGATGTTGTGGCTGACATGCCTGCCAGTAAGGCGCGTTTTTCAGCATTTGCTGTACGCACAGGTATACGACTAGAGGCTGTACAGGCAACTTCCGGCTCTTGTTCTTCAGCAACATTAAATTCGTATTCATGTTCGTCTACTGCTACTTCTTCGTCTTCTACAAATTGCTGCTCCTGTTGATGCGTATGCTGTTGTTGTTGTTGGTATTGCTGTTTCTGCTGTTGCTTGTGTAATAGAACTGGTGGTATTACAACTTTAACCTTTGGTTTTGGCAACAATGAAGGTTTCTTTGTTAGTTCTGGTGCCTGTGTTGATGTTTTTGCTGTTGTTTCTGATGGCGGCAACTGTTTTACTTGAGGCTTATTTCTAACTGTTCCCTTAGAATCTTTATCATCTCTAGCTACAGCTATTGTAGAAGTAGCAGTTGTTGTTGGAATAGCTGTTTTCTTTGCCGTTGTTGTTGTTGTTGGTTTCAAAATTACCTTTTTAGTTGTCTTGTTCGTTATCGACTCCTGTTTTACATTTTCTTTGGTTGTTTTTACCTTTTGAGTTGGAGCTTTTAATTTCGAAGTCTGGGTGATGCCACTTGTTGTTGCTGTTGGCTTTAAGTTCTTAATCTGGTTTGCAATTTTACTGCTTTTAAGGTGCCAGTGTGTTGAAGTAAATGTGCAATAAATTTAATACAGATGATATGGAGGACATATTGTTGTCGATTTTTGTTGTGCATATAAAACAGTTATTTGATTTTGTTTTAATTAAATTTTAAATTTGTCCATCAACAACAAAGTTATTGGTATTTTTTTTTATGTTGCATGAAATTGTTGTTTAATGTTTTAGAAAAATTATAAAGAAAAAGATAAAAAAATCATAAAATATCAATTATCAACTTTCCTTGACTTATGAATTTGATAGGACGTTTTGATGTGAAGTTAGAAACATTTGATGCCTGATTGTCTTTGTTACTTTATGCTGGTGCATGGAGATGATGAAAATTCAGTTAGTCACAAATGCAGATCCTTTTTAAGGTGCAAAATATAATGATGCGTTTTGGAATTTGAGGGATCATTCCTTCTGATTGTTATTGTTATTTGTAATTTATATTATATTTATATACACATATAGTTATTAGATATTATCTAGTAAGATTTCAATAAGTTAAGTTATTTAATCACATTTAAACAAATGGTTAAGAAGCAGATGTTTATTAATGCAGGTGTAAAAAACCAAGGCCCAGAAAAAAACATACATGGAACTATGGAATTATAGTAAATCTTCATTAACAGTTACATGTAATTTGTATTTGCCAATTACACTACGTGACAAAATTTCAACAAAGCCGTGACCAAATGAATCTGACAGCTAATCTTTATGTAGAATTTTCCGCTGAATCCGAATATGAAGTCAGAATTAAAGTTAAAAAAAAAAAAAAAATAACTTGAAAAGAGCAAAATTGCATAAATCATCAAATTTATAATGAAGTTTGAAATTTTGTCCACTATAACTCTGTCATTTATTGACTCATCTTCACAAACGACCCATGATTATTTTAGAAATTTTATTACCTTTCACTAAAAAGAAAGAAATACATAGTCCGTTTATTTTGAAATATCTCAAAAACTGTCTATCTATCTCTGACTTCATATTCGGATTCAGCGGAAAATTTTACATGAAATGAAAAAGCACTTATGTCAACTTAAGCCATTACTATTTATTGCCACAGAAATATAACAATTTCAAAGCCTGTGCTTGTATGTATGTTTCCCTACAAACTGGGGCCTAATTCTGGCAGTCGTGATCGAGTAATTTCTCGATTCGAAAGTAATTTTATCTCAGTCGATACTGAACGAATCAAAATTATTTTTTCAGTATTGTGAAACTCAAATCAATGCTTTACAACACTGAAAAAATAATTTCAATTCGTTCAGTATCGACTGAAATAATTAGATTTTAAATTGCTTTCGAATCGAGAAATTACTCGATCACGACTGCCAGAATCAGGCCCCTGCTTTACTACTGAACCGATTCTCCTGCCATTTTGACAGCAAAGTCCTGATTACCCGGCGCATATTTTATTATTTTTTGTAAATAATTTCGAAATCATTGGATTTCGTCCTTTGTAAATGCATAAATTTTATATTTTGTCATATTTTGTGTGTGTTCTCTGTTTTAGTTTCATTATCGTAATATCAATTTAAAATTTACATTGTAAATAAATATATTCCATTCTTCTCTCGCTCTCTCTTCTTCTTGAAAATTAAAAAAAAACTTTTATTTTAAAAAAAAAAAAGTTCATCATGATGTACATTCTCCAAAAAAAAAAATAATAAAATATATTTACCAGACCGCAATTTAAAATTTTGAAAAGTAATTAAACTTGCAACAATTCCGCCCATATGTTGCTTCATTGCTAATGATAAATAAATTAAAATTTATTAAAATTAAGCGCTAGCGAGAGAAATGTGTAGATTTACAACATATTGTTGCAAAATACTCATACGTATACGAGTTCGTTAAATGTGTCAGCAAAATAATTCTGAATGTGTAAACGTTGTCTTAAAGTTGAAGGCAATTTAACAAAAATAATTATATAAAAAAAAACTGACAATTGATTAAAATATTTAAATCATGTCATTCAAAAGCCACTATTTTCTTTTGTTTAATACAAAACTTGATATGAAAACAAGTAAAAAATTAAAAAAAATATGGTTTAGGGTTTAGTTAAAGTTTACATAAAATAATGATCGCAAAATTCATTTCCACTTGGATATAAAGAAGTAGATGAAAATAAAAAAAAAAAAATTATAGATATGTAGATAGATTTTTAATTTATATCTACCACTTCCCTTACCATATAACAATCTGTTAAGTTCACAGCATTCATTCTGAGAAAACACACAATTCAGTTTTATTTATTACATTTTTTATTTATTCTTTGAACTTTCTTTGGCGTTTACACAATGCATGCATTATTGTTTTGATGTACAAATGTGCATACTTGAATACATGTTTGCGTTTACGAATAAGAAATTAAAACGAATTGTAAGATTATATGAAGGCGTCTTTCTACCCGTTTCTTTTCTTTCTAAAAAAAATAGTAATTGATTAGGATTGCCATGTGTAAACAAAGACAGTTTATTGTTAAATATATCATAAAGCACCTTGTCTGTGTGACTTATTCTTCTTTGAAATATACTCGGCGTTCACACAATACAAGTATAATTGTTAGCGACATGTTTTTACACCCTCCACCACAACTAGTTGTGAAGAGGGTATACTAAGTTTGTCTTTCCGCGTGAAACTTTTCATCTAAGACCCCAAGAAGTATTTATTACGGGTTCTTGAGTTACTCTGAGCCGATTAAGCCATATCCGTCCGTCTGTTGAAATCATGCCAACTTTCGAACGGCTCAAAAGAAAATAACAATATTAGTGTCAAATTGTTTCGGTAGGAACAGGGTTCCGGATCAAAATGTGGAACAACCACCCCCAGAAATTAATAATTTTGATACAAAAACTAGCACAAAATGATGCAGAATGCACATTTTGATATAAGATTTTACACAAGTCCGTCCTTTATAACTAGAAATCATACTACGTGAAGATCGGTCCATAATTTATCATAGGCTCCATATACAGCGCACTCTCGAAAAACACTTTGGTACGCCTAAAACCGTATGAATAATGCGTATGTAATAAAATTTGTTAAGTCATAGTTTTATAAGACTAAAAATTACACTGTCAACTTTTGCGAGTATCGGACCACATTGTACCATAAAGCCCACTTCGGAAATATTTCAACTCTAGGTTAAGGGTATTAAAGATAATTTTACTTGTTATGTCAAAAAACGCACATATGCATACAAACAACTAATGCATGTGTGCGTTATTAATATTACGAATGAGAAAGCTGAGTACTCGTTTCCCTTGTCACTCTTGTCTTTATAGTAGCAATCTTATTAAAGAGAATTGCATTGTCTGAATCCAGACTTTATTTCTGCAAATAAAGACAGTGGCAATTATGTTTTCTATAGTTTCGAAATAATTTGTCTCCTCAGGCTACCTGAATTTTACATTCAGTAAAATATCAAACTATTCTCTGTAGTTACTACACATTTGGTTCCCTATATAAAGCACTCTTTAATAATTGTAGAATATAATCCCATCAGTTAGAATACTAAGTTCCCTTTTACTATCAAACACAAAACACATCCTGTTGAGTAAACCGGCAACCTTGTTAACTTTTTGTAGACACGAAAAAAAATTAACTGGTGTTTGTGTTAATTTCTGTGGCATTTTGAAAAAACATCTTAAGCCGAGATAAGATAGCAAAAAACTTAAAATAAAACACGGTGAAAAAATCATTTTTAACAACTAATTATGAAATAAAGAAAAATTTCGTTGATAATAAAAAATTTTAAAAACATAAACAAAATGTTTTTTGAATTAAAATTCGTATGATTAACAACATTTTTTTCGACTTTTTAAATTTGACTTAAGATGTTTTGTCAAAATGCCACAGACTTAAAGCCTTAAGTGCAGGTTATCGTTTAAATCTTCAATAACGTGCCTTTAAGAAAAGCGAAAAATTCGGAATAAAATAGGCTGCACTGAATATGTAGACACTTAAAACCCTGACGGCTTTAAATTTCGATTCATTCATAAAGCATGCATTCATTGATCATAGATAAGTATTCGCTAATACTATAGACGAATAAAAAAGTTGGACAAAAAAGTAACAACGACATACAAACGTAGTTTGTCAAACTTGTCGATGACTAAAAACGGAACTTGCGTGCTCATGTTCTTGAGTTATTACCATTGCAGTATTCAGTGTGTAAGTCTGGAATACTAACCACGACCCCTTTAAAGCCAAGACAAGCACATTTGTGACCTTAGCGAAAAGTTTCCTAATTTACAAGCTTCCACCATGATACACAATTGAACTGGTACACACAGAGCCAATGTGTGCATCAAATTAACGACATTTTATGTGCCTCTAGTTTTTGTTTTTAAAGTTCCGCTACATGTATTAGGCATTATGTCCATTTTAGAGTTATTTTCTTTATAACTAGGTCTTGAGAATTATTTTCTAAAGGCCTTAGTCATAAAAAATATTTTAGATGTATCACAGGTTTATAAAACGAATTTTGAAAATTATTTAAATAAATCAAAAATATAAAATTTTTAAAGTAACAAATGATTTAAAAATTATAGTCCACTTAGTAAATACTTAGATATTAGTTGTTTAATTCATTCCAACCTTGAGAACTTTTTGTGGTTTTGTAAATTAGAAAAGGGCAAAAAGGATTTAATAGTTTAAGAAACAGTTCGCTGAAGTGTAGCAAGTATACGTACATACGTACATATTGTCAGCTGAAATGCAAAGTCACGTTACTAAATTTTTTACAGTAGAAATAATATACGTAATATATTAAAACAGAATTGCAATTTTGGTAACCAAATGCAGAATACAAAGAGAAGGAGTAAAACATTAAATTTGGTGTTCGGTTCCTTAAAATGTTTTGTCTCTAAAAGGGTAGCATATTTTATTCTTCAAAATTTACCCTTACTAATGGCAAATTGAATCGGACTTTTCGCCCCGTATGTCTAAATAGCGCCATATAAAATAGGCGACTTTGGCTTATATACGAGATTGGTTATTTTTATAACGTCGACGATTTACAATTACGAAAAATTTACATAAATAGCGAAAATTTACGAAAATTTTTAATGTTTTAAACAAGTCAATAAATGTATTAAAAGCCCCTAAAACTTTAAGAAATGGCAAAAATTCAGTAAAAATTGAAAAATTAGCGGAAATTGGCAAAAAATTTGCTAAAAGCGGAATAATAGCAAATAGCTATCAAGAATCTAAAAACTTACAGGAACAAATCACTTATATTGCGAACATGGCTAAAATTCGGGAAAAATTGCAAAATAGGAAACAAACTCTTAAATTTATTTGAAATCGCTAAATAGGTTAAAAAAATGCCGCAAAATAACAAAAAAAAGAGTTAAAGAAAAATAATGATTAAGAACAAACTCGTTGTCAGCAGTGATGCCAACGTAGTGCTTTTGGCACTATTTATGGTGCTTTTTGATACCTCAAAACGCCAAAATTTTATACTTAGTGCCAAACTAAGAAAAAGCACTAGCTTGGTGCTTTTTAAATTTTTCGTTAGTGCCTTTAGTGCTTTTTACAATTTTTATTTTTCTACAATTTTTTAAAACTTCGATTATATAGAGGATGATTTAGATGAGCTTTGCTATTTGGAGTACAATTTTGAGAAAGCCTGTAAAGATTTTAATATTTCAAATGATAAAAAAAGTGATTAAAGAAAATTGCATTTGTTTTACCAAAAACTTTATTTACAAGGTTAGAGCTAGGCTTCGATGTATTTGTTTGCGGTAAACATTTTTTAAAAGATGTAGACACTGTTTCAAAAATAGGAAATGGCTTGGAAAATATAAGGTATTCTGAATGGAAAAATAAACAACGATTTTGAGTCATGTAGAAAAAACTTCAATACGTTTTTTCTACATAAAATAAAAAAAACATGCAGTCGGAAACCGTACAAAAGAACGCAAAGACTTTAAAAACATAAAAAGAGTAGTAACTTGGTATAAGCAAAGTGTTAAAAAAATTAAAAACAGCTGACAGAAAATGATTTTTTAACGAGCGTTGTGTAACCTGTTTCATTTTTCATGCGCTTTAGTATTCAAACGCACGACACTCGTCTCCAAATAACCGCGTGTTGTGCACTTCTACCTCTAGTGGTATTGCAAAAAGGTTTGACTAAGCAACAGAATGCAAACAAACATGTTTTTTCTATTTCACGCCGTATGTGTGTTCTTTATTCAGAAGCGTACATAGGTTAAAATAATTGGATAATATCATACGCCAATTGTTTTATTAAACTTTGCACGATTTAAATTTAAATTTTTTTAAACGATAAAATATAAGGTTTTTTATTAAAATATAGGCTGTCATTAAATTTTAAAAATTATGTTCAGTCATTGCAAAATTTCGGTAATTCCAACAGGCCAGATGTTTTTGAGCTACGAAAATCGAGCTCGCACTGTATTACTTTAAAAGTGTTCTATGGCCAATTCAAGCTCAGCTGATGATGATCCCAATGGTTTGGATGATATTATTTTTATTGAAGATAATAATAATACGTTTAAAAATGTTTATATACAAATGTAAATATATTTATGATTTAGTTTTAAATAAAAATAAAAAAAATGTTTCCCCATCAACGCCGTCGCCTTTTTTTAAATTTTGGTGGTATATAATATTCGGCACAGCCAAATGCAACTGATTTTTTGTTTAATTAAATTGTAAAAAAGGCTTAGTGCTTGTTTACACTTTGTTTGTTGGAAATAGTGCCCTTTAGTGATTTTTTAAATATTAAAGTGCTTTTTGCTCTCAAAAAGTTGGCATCACTGGTTTTCAGTGGTTAAAAACAGGGCATTCCATTTTTTCATAACTTTGTTTGGTTCTCGTCAAATTACAAATAGCATTATTACAGGGTGTGCAAGACATTTTACACATGCACCTTTTCAGAAGGTGATCATTTTTGTCTAGAAAAAAAAACACCATAAGACTGAATATGGATTTTTTTTGAGAGTTTTTTAAATAATAAATGCATTTTTTTATAATTTTTAGAGTATGTTTATTTAAAAATTTCTAAGCATGTTCTATGTCCATACTTTCCAATAATAGTTATGTTCATGAAATGCCTCGCCCTTGAAATAAGTATGTGTAAGTGACTATTTCCAAAGAACAAGTATGTAGTTCACCAGCGGTCACTAGATCCAGCGTCAACTAAAATGAGTAAAGAGGCCTTATTTAGCAGACACAAGCCCTACTCGCCGCATTCCATACTTATTTATTTTTTATACAGGTTGTCATTGGGCGCAAGCCCTTCCACGCTTCCCTTTAAAAACAACTTGGATCCCTTCCCAAAGAAGGGAGTAAGAAAGCTCACTAAAAGTAAAAAATAAATAAAAATAAACACAACTTCCTTTCTCCCTTCTTAAAGAAGGAAGTAGCGAATGTATACTGAGTAATTTGGAAGGTCTTTCATAAAGAAATGTACACCTTCTAGAAGGCATACTTCTGAAATGCAGGATATCAAATCAAGAGAATCTTTTAGAAAGAAGTATGGAGGCCTGCCACTTGCGGTCATAAATTAAAAAGGCTTGTCACTTGCGGTGCCTTCAATATTTACCGCTGGGTACGTGCTTTCGATTTTCGCTAATTTAATGTCTAAGTTTAAATATGTTTGTAAGAATAAAAATTTAAGACGACATGGATCTTGTTGATATTGTAACGAAAGTTAAATTATCTAAGAATTATTTACAGTTATAGTTATTAGTTATCTTGTAAGTTATAGTTTTATGTCATATTAGTTACTCTTAATTGTTATGTATAATTTTCAACACAACTGTATTACCGCCTAAAAGTGTATTTACTGGCTATTTCACGATGCCACCCGAACGCTTTTGTTCGCACAAATTACATGTTAAACAAAAACACACTTTAAGAATTTGCTTTTGTTGTACATGTTATTTGTGCGAACGAAAGGGTTCGGGTGGCATCTTGAAATAGCCAGAAAATACACTTTTAGGCGATAATACAGTTGTATTGAAAATTATACAAAACCAGAGTCTGTGGCGGGAATGAAACCCGCAACCCCGGCGCTGATAGACTAGCTCACTACCAGCTAGCCTACCGGGGCACTCAATTACTGTTACTACATGAATTTCCCAGTCATTTCCAGAAATGGTTTTAGAACATAATTAATTGTTATTACAGGGAGGCGCAGGAACAATCTATAAATAGTTGTGAAATAAAAAAAGGGTGAATTATGAATAAATAGTTGAGTTTGTTTGGAGACATTCGAAACTAACAATATTGGATAAAATTGTGAAGTTTGTTAAGTTGAATAAGTGTGTTTATTTATTTTGATTTGCAATTAAAGAACTCAACGGTTTATTTTAAAGGGAGTAAACCGAAACGTGTTTATTAAAGGAAAAACGTAACAATATGCATCATAATTAATCCAAAACCCAATTTCACATTTTCTGTTTGTTACGAGATTTTGCATTTCAGCTAGCGATATGCATTTTTATATGTCTGCAGTACTTGCCCTTAAGAAACGTAGAAATAGTTTTGGTTCTTTCTGAAGTTTAATTTAAATTTGTAAAAAATTTTAACACACTTACAAATTGCGTTAAGTAGAAGTAAAAGAAAGAAAGTTTTAGTTCAAAAGGACAAAAACAGTAGACATTAAAGTACGACCTTGTGATACCTTAAGTCGAAAAATGTCAATAAAGAAATTAAATTATAAGAAAAAAAAAACATAAACTAAGTCGAGAATTCTTAAGTTTTCATATTAAAAAAAGGATATTTTTTTAAGTTTTAAACATTCAGAATGTTCATTATTATACGTTGTTTTTTTTCTTATAAATCTGAGCAAAACGAATTGAAAACTAATTAAAATGTTACAAATTTAAGCTGTCAACTCATTATGCCCCCATATTAACTATAGAGTTAGACATACCAACGAACGACTTTAAGTCAAAGAAACAAACGACGACAACAACAAACATTTTAAAACAATTTGAAATAAAAAAAAAAAAAACCTGAAAGAATTCACTTGAAAACTTTACAAGCGAAACAACATGAAGTGCCAAACAACTATGTTGGACTTTGCCTAAAAGAAAGAGTGAGAGAGCAAGTGAATTTGTACAGAGGTGCGTTCGTTCTTTTTATAAAAAAGTAATAAATACAGGAACAAATTTCTTTAGATTTTTTTTTTTTCGTTGGCGCCAGAAAAACTTTGTAAAATAACGTGAAAATTGGAAAACATAAATCACTCAGGCAGAACTTAAACTTTATTTTAACTAAAACAAAATTCTTTTTTCAACTTTTTTGTTTTATTTCTTAAATGCTTTTCGGAAACTGCCAGGAATGATTGTTGGAACACCAGAGCGTATTTAAAAGTATACGAGACAAAAATGAGAGGAAAAAAACACAAAGTTACACATTAAGGACTGTAACAGTTAAACAGCAGTGTTGCCTGAAAATAAATTTGGACATTTTTTAGCCATTTATTTTTAGGAAAATATTTTTTTTTTTTAGTTTTTGGAAAAAATATTGTCTGATTAAGACTATGCAACATGTCGCACAGAAATATTGAATGAAACATTACATTGGAACAAAAGGGCGTAGAGACGCTTGCGGGGTTAGCTAGCTAGCCATGATTCGTAAGTTTTTGAAATTAAGTAGTTAAATTTTAATCTAAAGCTTCGTACAGACGATGGCCAGATCTTACAATGTTGTAATTTTTCTGACAATGGTGCCATTGTCACATGCATTAATTTAACACATCTGCCAAATGAAAATAGCGTACAATGTTCACACAGTTGCAAGACATTTTTAGTCAATTTTAATGACAACATTGTAAGATCTGACCACCGCACAGTGGGAAATTTTACGAGAAGGCGGTCAAAATTCCATAACTTTTGACTGGATCGGTATTTTTTTATGCGATTTTTTTTGCTCGATAGGTGCGATGTTAGGCTTTAATTTGCGCTATAAAACGTAAAATTCGACTGATAGGAGCAAAAGTTATGGGGAGTTCAAAATGGATTTTCATTTTTTTGTTGAGTTTCGGTGTAAAAGATGAATATTTCAAATATGATTTTTTTATAATTTATCATTATTTCTCTTGTATTTTACAACTGATACTTATTTTTTATTGTCGAACTTAGATCCTGTCAGAAAATGCCAATATTTGGCCCCTGTAAATTTTTAAGTCCCTATATTCACAGGGGCCAAAGGTTGGCTTTTTTGGGAAAGACGAGTTGTTATAAGGATAAAACTGAAAAGGAATATTTTGAAAAATGCCCAAATAGCATTCTTGGCTATCGATAACATTTTAGGTAATTCAACTTTTATTTTTGGTTTGAGATGTATGTGTATTTTATTTTTGTATATTAATACAAATGTATACTTAAATCAAAAACAAATTATAATCTATAAACTATTTTAAATTAAACAATATTAGTAAACATTTCTTCTAAATAGCTTTGGGTTTCATTTTCCAGAAGTTGTTTAGCTTCTTGTTAGCATCAGATGAGTTTTCTGAATTACATTGCTTGTATTGTTTCTGACCAGAGCTTCCATCACATCCCCATTTAGAAAATAAAGTGATGCTGCAATTTTTAAGTTTTTTTAAACAGTCAGCATCAAGTGCATTTAATAATCGTTCTGCAGTGTGTTCGAGAAGAGCCTGCAATTTTACTTCTGCTGAACTTGAAGTTACACTAATAGCCGTTTGTGAAGGTAAGCACTCTTTTTTGACAGAAATTAAATCTCGATATGCTGGAAAGATTCCACAGTTTTTTTCATTGGTTCGCTTTCGCAGTTCTGTATACTGATTTTTTGTCAGTTTTAAATCCAAAAATAGTGCAAATGCTTCTTCTGGAGTAAATTTCATTTCTTCAGTTGGTGTAGGCATACTTTTTAAAATTCTCTTTGTGCGTTTAGGGCTCGCTTCCACTCTTTTTTCAATTATTGCAATTTTTGTTTTCTTATTTTGCGTTGGTTGAATTTGATGCAGAAATGAATCCTTTATCATACTATGAGAAATTTCTTTATTGATATTTGCAAGCTTGCGTCTTCGTGATCTTTCACTGCAATTGTCAATTTGTTTTGCGGGCCGACCCACTTTTCCAGTTTCCTTAGCAGTTATTGACAGCTTCTTAAAAATCAGATCATTTGTTAGCCATTTTTCGTTGCGTAAGTAAAACGTTTTCTTGTTTCTAGAACATTTAAGGTACCGTTTTCTTAATGTAAATGAAAATTTTTTAATTTTTATCTTATGAATTTTGATTTCTTGTTCGTTGCCTAATTTAAAGAATGGATTATTCATTATGTGTAACACAAAATCTTTTTCATCTTTCTGTTGAAAATATATATCTGCGAGAACTTAAAAACTGAACTTAGCCATTGTTTAAACAATAATGAAGGTAAAATTATGAATGCATGCACTTTTATACTCTTGATAGAAGTTTTTTTTAAATGATCTTTTGTTACTGCTTCTTTAAAACATAAAAACCCTTTTTTAAATACAAATTTAATCTTTTATTAGCATTTCTTTGAAACATAAAAAACCCCTGTTTTCACACTTTTTAAAAGGATAACATACCGGCAATAAATTAACAGGTAACATGTAGGTAATTTTCACGTAAAATATAACTGCGTGCTAGTTTTTTACCATTTACCTGCTCTTTCATTTTTTAAATTAAGTTGCAATTTTCAGGTAATTAAACTATGTAGTTTATGTTGCGGCTATTTACTAATGTTTAACCTTTTAACTTACTCAGAAATCTATCGTGTTAGTCTATTTATGTCGCCTATTCGTTTTGCAGCATCCGTTCACCCACAATAAGTTCATAACAATGGCAATACCTTTACCTTCTCCAAATTAATTGATAACCTGACGTGCTAGATAATTTATGTGGCCTGAACTGCTTTATTTGTCGAAAATTCTTTAAGATTCACCTTCTTTAATTTCAGTAATGTTTCCTTGCAGGACTTATTTTTTGAACCGAATATCTTACCTTGGGTCACAGAAATTGCTGTAGTTCGCAAGGCCGTATCCAGATGTGTGTACAATGGGGTATAGAAATGTAGGTTAGATTCTGGACTACAAGAGAGTATAGATTTTTTTTTGACGCATTTTGACGCTCAGGACTTATGCTCTATAAAGTAGGAAATTTCCGGGAAATTTTGACATTAAAAAAAAAAAAAAATTAAATAGTTGTAGAGGTCGCAGAGTTTAATGCTTTAAACCACGTATAGCTAATAAAATAAACTAATACACAAAACTTTTTCTGTCAAAAAATCTTAAAAAACAAAAAAGTTATGAGCATTTCAACTTCACAAATTGACTCCGAAATTCAAAACTATAACCAAATATTGAGAAAGTCCATTTCGGACCACCCTGTTCTCAATGAAATAGTTGAAATAGGGTTGAAATTTTTTGGCTCCCGAGGTTCACTAGTATTTACTTTCACATGAATAAAAAAATTTTAAAATCGGAGAACAAAAAAAAAAATAATTTTGGCCGCCTTCTCAAAATATGAACCAGTGTGCACCGTCTGTACGAAGCTTAAGACTCAAACGTCAAATTAGCTGGCAACAAAAAATCGCAAGGTCCCAGCAAGCAAAATAATCAGACGTGGGCTGAATCAAGCATCTGTTGCAATTGTCATGCTTAGAGATTTCGTTCAGCTGGCCGCTCTCTAATAAATTTCGCATCGATATATCGGGGGAAATTTATATACCTGCCTGAATTCATACTGATGTGTCTAACGAGACTTATTTTTTTTGTGAATAAATGTAAAATTTTTAATAATATATTTATGTATGAAGGAACATATCGTCGTTCGTAAATTATTGTGTTATATATATTATATATGTTAAATAAGCCCATATAGAACACAATAATTTACGAACGAAGAAATGTATGTACTGTTATTTTGCAATAAAATTATTAAAAATAAATCTTTCAGCTTTCTGTCCGAAAACAATAAGAATGCTGGCTAACACATCAGAATTTCCCGTACCCTTTTCATTATACATATATTTGTGTCAGATATCTATCCGAAATGCCGGCAAAAAACCCAGAGTTTCCCAAGTGTCAACCACTTCATCCATTTTTGGGTCACAAATTTGACAGAGTTCGTACACGATTCTGGCTTTTTTTCGAAGTTTTATTAGGATATCTGGAAGATGTCGGACTATTTTGTGGACTGGGGTCTGATTGTATCAGAGTTTTCGGAAGGACACCAAAAGAAAATACGACTATTATTATTATCGAAACAGGTATATGTTAAAAAATAGATAAAATAATTATAAGAAAAACTGTTTCTGAACTTACGATAGGGTGAGCTGTCAAACGAACTGTCATACTGCGCTTACTTTTTGATATTTATGATCAGCATACTCTGACAAATCATCAAGAATAGATTCAGGCTTGAACAAACCCTGCGGGAAATTTTTGTCAAATGTGACCAGTGAACACGATATTGTAGTAAAAAGGAACGAATTGTGATAGGCGAAATTAAAACATATCACTTAACTGGTGATAATGTTACTACGAAGGGTAATAGCGGATTTTATATTGTTCTATTACTTTATATGAAGGGAATCTATAATATTGTTTCGTTACTGCCTTTCAATAACGTTTTGGTTTATTTCCTTTATAATAAACCGTTTCGAGTTCTTTATTCCACTTTAATAAAATTAAATAAAACACAACACTTCAAACACTGTTTACACTTTATAACACCTTTTTATTATTTACACAACTATATTTAGTACTTAGTCACTTTAACAACCGTAATTTATAGCTTTTATTCACAACTCACTATAATTTACTCCACGTTATACATTATTGACAAAGTTTGAGCTTAGACTGATCTTACTACGCTAGCCGCCGCAAGTATTTATAGTGCCATTCGCTCATCTTGGACATTCGAAATGTTTTTCGAAGGTTCGAGTCTTTACTATTCACCACTCTATTGGCACTTATGTTTACATAATTTCACGACTTATACTGAAGCTTTTTTAACGGTCATTTCGAGGGCTTTCTGCACATTGGGATTGAAGTGTACTAAATGATAACAATTTTTAATAACAATGTAAACTAATAAAACTACTTATGAATACAAGATAACTAATAAATACAAGATAACTAATTATTAACTAAAGTCACTTTCGTAACAATATTAACATGCACAGAAAAAATTATTGCTGAATTATTTTCAAACAAACGCTTGTTTGAAATTTTTTTTAATTTCTAAAAATTTTTTTACTGATTCAATTAATATTTTTGTTTGATTTTTATTTTAGCCAACAGAAATGTTGACAACTATTCAAAAATATAATAAACGCGTTATTGGCTTCTAGTTTTCATAATTTTGTATGAAATATTTAACGCTCTTTATTGTTGTCGTGTTTTTGCATTTTTTTATTTGACCGTAAGCAACACTTCTTTATGTGACATATAAGAACAACAAAAAAAAAACACATAGTCTATTTTTGGACGCTTTGAAAAGGTACAACTATAAGAAAGATGATAAAATATTGTGGCGAGGTTTGTAGTAAAAAACAACAAAAACAATAATAGGTAATAAACGTTTCACTCTTTTTAAACAACAACAACATTAGAAGAAACAAAATAAATTTTTTGTTGGTTTCAAAGTTGGTAAAAAAGAATGAAAAACAAAATCCCGTATTCAATTTTTCAAAAATGTTTAGTTAAATACCTACATCAAATAAAAGAAATAAAATGATGACGAAAAACATGTCGAGTCGGTCTGCTGCCAAGGAAAGGATACAGAACAGTGAGTGAAGAAGAAAAACATTGTGTGAACAAACAAGACTTGGTGCAAAAATTATTCCAACACAAAAATGTGTCTCAAAGCCAGCCGGCGCCGCTCTGCTCTGCCTTCATCTACTTCTACAGTGCTTGCTTGTGTGCGCGTCATTGCTTGTGCAAAAACTTTTTTGTTTGATTCAGCAAAATTATTTGTTTGAAATTTATATGATTTTCAGTAAACTATTTGTTTGATTCAGTTAAATTATTTGTTTGAAAAAATCAGTGTTTTTTTTCAATAAACGAAATGCAAATAAATTGTTTGAATATGCGAATTTGTTTGTAGGACCGATTTCAGACAAAAAATGTTTTGATTCTACAAATTTTTTGTTTGAATTGGAAAAATAATTTTTTCTGTGTGGTTCACTCGGGACAATATCTGCGGTAGGCATTATTTTAAGCAAAATTGAATGTGTCCATTTAGGTTATTTCAGTGACTTGTTACAAAGTGTCAAAATGTGTCAATTAACCCACTCCTAGGACATGGCCATGTTAAAGTGACAAGTCCCCTTTATACAAAGATGTTGGAACTAGAACCGATCCCTACCACTTAAGAACTGTTACGTGACAAGTTTGGTGTTAGTTTTCTTTCCCCTAGGGAAGCTTTCAAATTATCCGAATTCACTTTAAAAATCACTCATTAATTCGCACAACTTATAGAAAACTTAATAATTTTTATGGCGTACGGCTCTTTATTGGTTGAACGGGCTTGTTAATAAATAAAATTGTCGCATATAGAGTGAGTGCAATTCAAACTAGACCCTACAGACTCCCTTACATAAAAAAAATTGACCGTTTGGTGCGCTTTACCCACTAGTGACATCATCGGCCCTTATTTCTTCAAACTTTAAGAAATTGGACGCATTCTGGTGTTTGCTTAGGAACAGTTGCGGCCCCATATGCCCGAAAACATATTCAAATATTAATGCTATGATTAATCTTTCGAATAGAAAAAATTTGTTGATTTAGTTTAAGTTTTCCGTGTTATATTTTACAGTTTTATGTTATAGCGGGCTCAAAAAACACCCTTTAAAAGGAAAATGATCGTTTATTTAGACTTTAATTGAAACAAGAAGTTTTGTTATCACTTTTTTGGCCTTAAATTTTGCCATTTTTATTCGGCAAGAGTTGGCAACTCTGTTAAGTAGCAGCAAACAAGAAAAAGAACAGTTTTAAAATATTTATTTGTACAAGTAGATTGTATTTTTTTTTTTTATTATTATTTTCATTTTAGTATTTTTCAAATCCCTCCGAAGTTGTGTCATGGCGGCAGGCAGACTTTAATAAAAGTACGAAAAGTACATACAGTAGCAAAAAAATTATTTTTTTGTTTTAAAATTAAACGTTGCATTTTTATTTTAAGCTGCTTGTTCGTTAAAAAAGAAAACTTAAAATTGTAAAACTAATTTTTTATTATACAAAATAATTGTTTAAGAAAAAATATCGAATAAAATAAGTCGTCTAACAAACGATAATCGTCAAAAATTAATAAATTACCGAAAAATATTTACGGTAAACAAGCAACATTATTTAATGGTATTTAAAATTGGGGGATTCACAAGGTAGTCATAAAGTTGTTAAGTCATGTGTCTTAAAATAATTACAAGAAATATATTTGCTGTGGGCGACAGCCTATAATTTAGATTTCTAACAGTTTAAGCAATTGTAAAATATTATTTAGGACATTTAAGCAACAATTTCGTAAGCAAACAATAACCCCTGTGAAAGTCGTTGTCGATGTCGAAATCAATTTTAAGTTCTCTCGCCTTGTTGTATCGATGTCGAGTAGTTGTCGAAAATGCGACAGTATTTTTTTGTTGTTTTTTTCTCTACTAATTGTATACTAAATCAAGTTAAAAAGTATGTTGTTGGCAAAACTAGAAGAAGTTCAGTTATTAAGTTCTCGCAGATATATATTTTCAACAGAAAGATGAAAAAGATTTTGTGTTACACATAATGAATAATCCATTCTTTTAATTATGCAACGAACAAGAAATCAAAATTCATAAGATAAAAATTAAAAATTTTTCATTAACATTAAGAAAACGTCACCTTTAATGTTCTAGAAACAAGAAAACGTTTTACTTACGCAACGAAAAATGGCTAACAAATTATCTGATTTTTAAGAAGCTGTCAATAACCGCTAAGGAAACTGGAAAAGTGGGTCGGCCCGCAAAAAATTCACAATTGCAGTAAAAGATCACGAAGACGCAAGCTTGCAAATATCAAAGAAGAAATTTCTCATAGTATGATAAAGGATTCATTTCTGCATCAAATTCAACCAACGCAAAATAAGAAATCAAAAATTGCAATAATTGAAAAAATAGTGGAAGCTAGCCCTAAACGCACAAAGAGGATTTTAAAAAGTATGCCTACACCAACTGAAGAAATGAAATTTACTCCAGAAGAAGCATTTGCACTATTTTTGGATTTAAAACTGACAAAAAATCAGTATACAGAACTGCGAAAGCGAACCAATGAAAAAAATTGTGGAATCTTTCCAGCATATTGAGATTTAGTTTCTGTCAAAGAGTGCTTACCTTCACAAACGGCTATTAGTGTAACTTCAAGTTCAGCAGAAGTAAAATTGCAGGCTCTTCTCGAACACACTGCAGAACGATTATTAAATACACTTGATGCTGACTGTTTAAAAAAACTATAAAATTGCAGCATCACTTTATTTTCTAAATGGGGATGTGATGGAAGCTCTGGTAATAAACAATACAAGCAATGTAATTCAGAAAACTCATCTGATGCTAACAAGAAGCTAAACAACTTCTGGAAAATGAAACCCAAAGCTATTTAGAAGAAATGTTTACTAATATTGTTTAATTTAAAATAGTTTATAGATTATTATTTGTTTTTGATTTAAGTATACATTTGTATTAATATATAAAAATAAAATACACATACATCTCAAACCAAAAATAAAAGTTGAATTACCTGAAATGTTATCGATAGCCAAGAATGCTATTTGGGAATTTTTCAAAATATTCCTTTTCAGTTTTATCCTTATAACAACTCGTCTTTCCGAAAAAGCCAACCTTTGGCCCCTGTGAATATTGGGACTAAAAAATTTACAGGGGCCAAATATTGGCGGTTTCTGACAGGATCTAAGTTCGACAATATATCAGTTGTAAAATACAAGAGAAATAATGGTAAATTATAAAAAAATCATATTTGAAATATTCAACTTTTACACCGAAACTCAACAAAAAAAGAAAATGCATTTTTAACTCCCCATAACTTTTGCTCCTATCAGTCGAATTTTACGTTTTATAGCGCAAATTAAAGCCTAACATCGCACCTATCGCATAAAAAAATACCGATCCAGTCAAAAGTTATGGAATTTTGACCGCCTTCTCGTAAAATTTCCCACTGTGCGACGTTTTAATTATGTGCTTTAGAATTTTTTCCTGAAGTTGAAGACTCAATTCTGTTTCATCATTTATTTATATTTGGTTTATTTACTTTCTATACATATACAGAAGTCCCAAATTGAAGTAAACGTTTTTCTTAGTCGATGCACCGTCCCTTTATTTTTCGAACAGTTTAAAAATGTAAAAACTGGAATTAGCAGGTTTACACTTTAGGCCGACTATTTGTAATTCAAAGAGCAAACAACATAACATAGAGCTTATATTTGATAGAATAAGAAAGCGCTAAAATAGCCTAGGCGATCACATAAGTCCTAAGACAGTTTATTCGTTTGCAGCGAGCATTGGCCCGCAATCGCCCTAAATATTCGTCTGGACATGAAGCCGTAAAATTCAATTATGGCAACTCTCGCCCAGACCAGTTAAAAGCTATTTAGAATATAGTGGTTGTGAAATTTTATCTCAACCGCTTTGTAGTCCAGACCTTGCCCCTTCGGACAACCAGTTCAGTAGTTTTAGAAATTGGTTTAATTCGTACACGGCCTTAAAAAATAATCATGCCAACATAATGTTGCCAATTTAGCCATTTAATGGCTAGATTAAGCAATTTTTCATCTCGTTAAGGCATGAAAAAAATCAATTTAGCCATTAGTCAGTTTTATTTAACCAAATTTTCTTTAAGTTTTTAAAATTGTTAGACCAAAAAATGTTTAAATGCTGTATTAGTTGTGTTGCAACGTTGAATTTTTCTTAATTGTAATCGCATATGACTTTTACAATAAAAAAATCAATTTTATTGATAATTTGAGCTTTTAATTTTCAAAGATTTTTTTTATGTTTAGTTTATTGTTACTAAAAATAATATCTTACGTACAATTTCAGAGTAGTAAACCAATTTTGTAAGTTTTGTTATTCAATAGATGGGTTTTTTGTAATAAAATCTTGTTAAGCCATTTTTTACTAAAAATGTATTTTTAGAAGTGAAGAGTTGGCATCACTGGTTGCCCAATACTTTACATAAATTTATATTGTACCAGTGTTAAACAATAGACATTCGGGTATGTTCTATAAATCGAAATGAAGTGGATTTAAAATCGAACAAATTTTTAAATTTAGCATGTAAAAAAGTTCATAAAAATATTCCTTTTGTATACTTGATTGGTACTAAAAGGCCAATTGTGTTGAAAAAAAACAACTCTTAAAAATAATAAATTAATAAAAAAAAATCAAAATATGGTTCGATTTCAATTCTACTTTATTCCGATTTCTAGAACATTTCCGATTGTGAATTTGCAAAAATGTAAAACATTCTTTTTTTTTTTTTTAATTTAAACACCGATCAATAAATTGCATAACAATTTAACTTTTGCCCAATTTCTAAAAATAAACAGAAACTATGACTGTTTATTGATTCTCATAAACGAAAATAAAGCGAAATTAATTATTAAAATTTTCTTTTGTTGTTTTTTTTTTTTTCAAACAAAATATTAACACAACTGCAATTGACTGTGAAAAGTTAAGAATAGAAATAATTTGTATACAACTTTAACAAGTTTGTTGTTAAAATAGAAAAAGAAACAAAAAATAAACTTGTTCTAAAAACTTTATTTAAATATTTATGAATACTTATTTAGTTAAGTTTAATAGTAGTACAGTATAAAAACAACAAAACTACAAGAATTGTACATTCATTTTAACAAATATTTTTGCAAAAAAATTAAATTAAGTGAAATACATTTGAATTTTCACAGGAAACAGGAACTAAAAAAAAAACAAAACACAGTGCTGCATTTTTAGCTGTTAACAATAGTTGTGTGTTTTACAGTTATAGAAGTGTTAATAAAAACATTTTTTTTTTTTTTTTTTTGTTAAGTTTTGTTATTTAAATAATATTGCATTATGATTATGAATTTATTTATACTTATATATAAATAAAAATTTAATTTACTTAAAAACTACTTTAGTTGCATTAACTTAGTTGCAGAAAATGAGAGGAGTAAAAGTGAAAGCGCTATTTATTGTAATGGCGTATTGTTGCTGTTTGTTTATATGTGTGTGGCTGTTTGTTTGTCCAACAACAAGAGAAGTGCAAATTAGCATTAGTTTAAAGGAGTGTGAGAGGAAATAAAAGTAGATTTCTGAACCGGAAGTTTAGTATTTAGATTAAACAAGTGCATATAATATTACAAGTTTTATAACTCAATTTTTTTTTTCATTTGCAATATTATTGCGCATAAAGTTTAATGCATTTTATTCACATAAAGTTAATATAAAGGCAATTTAATTTTCATAATAATAGTTTCTTTTTTTAAATGCTTATTGTTTTGTTATTTCTTGGCACTTTAGTTAATTGTTAGGATGTTATAAAAGAAACTTGTAATTGAAAATTATTAGGGGTGTGCTGGAAATCGCAAACGCAAATCGCAAGAATTTTAGAAGTCGTTTTTTAGTAAGATTTTTGTAATAAAAGAATTTTATGGCAAATATTATACAAACATTTCTCTATTAAACAAAATTTTATAGCAAAAATTATTAAAATTAGATTAAAAGTGTATTAAAAACAGCCTCCAAATTCTTGCGTTTTGCGTTTGCGATTTCCAGCACACCCCCCTATATTAACTAACAAATACATACAATATAAAAATGTATATTTTTAATGAAAATGAAAACAATATAATAATGTTAAAGAAAATAAATCTAGTTACAGTTTAAGTTAAAGAATACGGATTAAAATGCTTTAGCAATTATCTTAGATTAATGTCACATTGTATTAAAAAAATCATATAATTCTGTATTAAAAATAAAACTTTATCAAGTGTGTCGTAGGTGTCTTAGTTAAATTCGTTATTGTTTAAGTGTTACCCAGTATGAAAAGTAATTTTTTTCTAAAATTTTCCTAATATCGAATTTTGTTTTGCATGTGCAGTGCAGAAATTTTTCGTCTCAAAATTTTTTAAAACAAAATAAAATATTTGAAAAATATTTTTGTATAAAATATTTTCCATATTTATTTATAGTACATATTAATGTTTATATAAAAGGATAAACATTTTGTAATCTCACCCAACTTTAAAAATATTTTCATAAAAATTTTCGGGATAGAGCTTGTGGTGGTCTACCATTTTGCTAAGAAGTCGAATCAAACTCATTTTGACAAGTGATCTTTGGGCCATTATTACAAACTAATCATAACGTTCCTGATAGTTAACGTGCACAATAGCTATAGTGAACGATAAGGTGACCATTAAGTTTTCTCCTTTCTAAAAACAGAAGGTAATTTTTGGGCTTTATTTTTGTTTTTAATGGTAAATTGTTTGGTTTTTTGTGTTAAACTCTGTTTTTTTTTAAAAAGTTTGAATAATTTAATTTTACATAAAACTGTCATTGAAGTCACCATATCTTCAGAAGAAAATATGGCAGCTTTAAGTTCTTAACGTTCACTTGTAAGGTAACCATGAGGATAAATCAGCTGTTAGATTATCACTCTCCTTTTAGGTTAATTTCAACCTGTTATAACCAAAAGCCATTTATCTGTCTGAAAGCATCCTAAAAATTACTATTTGTAAGTTGTAATAAAGGCCCTTAATGTGATTGCAAGTCGACAATTAACGTACTGGCCTATTCATCAGCAAAAAAATTCCTGATGTCATAGATTTTGCCGTGGTAAGCCCGACAGATACGATTTGTGTAGAAGCTTCCCTTGTTACTCTAATGAGCACTAATAAAATATTGCCCCCGACTGCTTTTTTAGCTACTGTTGACTCAAGGATAAATAACATAATATAAAAAAAATATATCAGTACCCTCAACAAATCAGACATAAAAAAAACATATTTTTCAGATAGCGAATGACTCTTGGTTTAAAAAAGAAGCATTAGTATAGAGTGTCAATTTCACAGATCCCGTCAGCTTAAAAAATTATTGAAAGAATACAAAAAAAAACTTAGAAAGCTACTACAGACCCAAAAAACTACATTCCTGAAAAACACAAACAGACTACTCATTATGGCGTGCAAAACTCTTACAAGACTGGGAATTTATAAACCCCCCTTCGAAATTCAAATAGAAGTTGGTCAAGAAATGTTTTTTTTTTTTAAGGGAAACATGTTTGTGGAATATTAAAAAAATTTATTTTTCGCTAATATACCAAGCGATATCGATTCATAACCGCAAAAAAAGCTTAAGCGCCAAAAACAAAATTTTACAGGAGGTTTGTTTTATTTTATTTTATATAAATTTTGTTTGAAGGTTGTAGCTTACGATTAAATTGTTTTTGCTATCGTAACTGTACCTAATGTGACCATGACGTTGTAGGAGATGATGCAATTGTTGCCAAAATTGAAAATGGTGTCGCTTAAGCTTTTTTTGCGGTAATGCCTCGATATATCAGTCGAGTTACCAGCTGTCGTTAGCGGAACAGCTTTACCCCTAAGATTTAAAATATTATTTAACAACATAGTTAATCATGCTGTGTTATTTACTTCAAACTAAATCTAGAATATCATCGAAGTCAAAAAATAATTGTAAAATCTTTCACAAGGTCAAACAACTAACTACACAGGACGACAAATAGATGTTAGTAAAAATCAGAAAGCACCGATGTTCCAGTGCCGAATTGCAATTGTGCGAAGTTGCTGCATATTTAGGAAAACTAAAAGAGAAGAATGCTTGGAGAAGTTGTCCGAAAGCCCATTCCACTACTAATCATACCTTTTGCGATAACTGCTTGAAGAGACTTGATATTCTATAGAATTTATAATTTGGACCAAAAATTTTAGTGGCAATATCCTAATAAAATTATTTTACTAAAAAGTCAATTTTGAGTAAATTTTTATATTAAATGCAGTAATTTTTTGGGGTACCGCAGTACCCCCTCATTCTGTTAAAATATAAATAACCCAATAAAAGCGTCTTAAATAAACAAAATGCACCAAGACCAATTAAATTATAAAAGCATTAAAGATTTATTAGCTCTCAAGAAATTTCAGCTTTCTACACCAATATTTTTTGTAACTACTGCATATTAAAAAAAAAGGGTACCCGGGTACCCGGTTACCCTGTTCCTCACATAAGGTTTAATAAAAAAATTAGATAATGTTAAAATAATTGATATCGGTCTTTTTTTTTAAGTTGACTTAAAAACAAAAACTGTTTTAAGGAGAATATCTTTGCAGGCCAGTTTTTTTGATCATTAGTTACAAATGATTAATTAGGATTTAATCTAACCTCAGAATTAAAACAAAAATTCTGGCAATATTTTTAATACTTAAAAGTATTTAATATAAATATAGAAATATTTAAAAAGCTTCAATGTCTACCAGTATTTTAGCTGTAAAGGTTTAATATTTTAAAAATTAATCATAATTTAATCCCACATATATATCGTTACCTATAACGCACAAGGCCCTACCTAACATTTTGGAAATTTTACAGCAGAAGCAAAAACTATTCAAAATGATAAATTAACTTAAACTGCTTACAATTTATTATACAATATTATGTAAAACCTACTAGTTGTTTTGACAACTGGCAATGTTGCATATTATGTAAACTGTAAGTAATGTCTTTTAGCGTTTATCATACACATAATCTTTTGTAGATAAGTCCGTTTGTTTTTTGTTCATAAGAACGCTATTTTTTTCAAAAGATTCCAACATTTTTTGTAGACATTTATGTTGATGTAAAACATTAGATCAACGAAAAAGTTGACTTTTAATTTTTGGTTAGTTAGGACCTTTTCCGTTTAAGCTAATAATATGTAATTTCAATTGTATTATATTTTAACGCAAACAAATATTAAATTGCAAAAGATACCAGAACAATAAAATTGAAAAGACTTTAACGGCGATCCTTAACACAATATTTTTTAATTATGCCTGTTTTATAACAACAATAACAAAGTATGTTTATGGAATGAACTGGTTGCTTTTATTTATTAATTATATATTATGTAATTTAAAAAGCAAATCAAATAAAATATTAATTAAAATTTTGTTCTATTCCAAGGAATGAAAACAGTCAGAGATTAAGTACTATTTGTTGCATTGTTTAAGATAGTAAATACCGCAGTAAAAATAATTTTGAAAGACTTAAAATGGAAAAAATCCAACTATCAAACAATCCACTGCAATACTAAATACTTTGCGTTGTTTTTTTAATTTTTCAATATATACGAGTGTATTTTTGAACCAAAATGTCTAAGATTTTTGATTTTTTTTTAATATTTCTTCCTGTTTTACATTCACTGAGAACTGATAGCGTGAGATTCGCGGATTCACGGGATGTTCACGATTACATTTTTCACTTCAAAGGGGAAAAAGATGTAATAGGAACAAAAATTCCACTTTTTATTCACCATAAGGGTGAATATGGAAAACAAGAGCAATGAATCAATGAACCCTCGGTTGCATAACAGGCTGCCTGTGTTTCTGCTAACAAAATCAAACGTTTGTAGCTATAAAATTAATGTTAAAATAGTATTGACAATTGGGGTCTAGAAGATTAAATACTTCTTCTTGTCATTTTATTGAACACCTTTGAAAATCGAGTTAGCTGTTCCATGGCTACAAGCACACAAAGATGATACCTACGCAAATACATAGCCGGGGTGCCCGTGTACACAAATATACAAAAATGGGCAGTCCAAATATTTTTTTTTAAATTAATTATTCCAAATTTTTATTTAACGGATTCTAAACTAAATACTTTTTTTGTGAAGGTAAAGATTATTAAAAATAATAATGGGGATACACGGGTACCTTGGTTATGTATTTGCGTGGTATTTTTTGGTTAACGATAAAAAGCCCGGTGCCGTTTTTTGAGCGACTTTGTCAAATTGGTATTTTCATCTATGATTCCTCCTGACAAACTGGGTCTCAAGGCGCAATTTCTATGAAAATATCGAAATTTCGATGGAAGTACGCGACAACGACACTGCTAAATACAGTTTTGCAGACATTCTTATGAAAGATTCACTGTATAAAAGAAAGTTGAAAGTAATCGACATTGTCTGTTATCACTCGATAAAAAACTGAACTCTGCTGAAATTTGTCTGCTATTCGTCAATGGTTGAATAACGGATTATTAAATGTATGTATGTATATTATTTTCTTGTTTATCACCGCATTGAATTATATTGACACTTGACAACATTGTCTGAATATCAATCACATTGTCTGTTAGGACTCACTAATACGCGGAAGCCTAACGAACAAAATCAGTTCTGGTCATCTATGATATTTTGGACAATTGCTTAAAAAATTCATGCATGACGCCAAAGAAAATTCAGCATATGTCGTTGATGATTTAACATTGTCAGTTTGTTTCATGATGAATCATCATGACGTTCGCCACCGGTAGGTTGTCTATGATAATAATAACCATAGGTTTAAAATCTTTGTTAAAAATCGTTTTGATAAGTGTTTATATTACAAAAATATGTTTTCTTTCCGCGTAGAAAGACAGAGAAAAAATTATGGATATTTTACTGATTTCAATTTCCGGGCGTGGTTTTACTTTCATTAAGTTGTCATATTTAAATTAGAATATTAGTGCTCAGTTAAGCGCAAGAACAACGCTGGAGTGCTGTGTGTGAAATGCTTTACAAAATTTTAGTAATTTTTTGTTTGTTTTTTAAGTGTGTACAAAAAGGTGGACATCAACTGAATGATTCTCAATCAAATAATAAAGATCATTTTTATAGCTCAACTGTTTAAACACCAGCCTAACAAGAATTTTGCTCCATTTTTTTGGGAGTGCACTTAACCCTAGAATGCACAACCGGGTACCCTTGTAGTCCCTAGCGACTTTGACTATTTGTAGCTGCAAAACCAATGCTAATACAGTATTTAAACTTCGGATATAAAAATAAAACTTTTGTATTGCCGTTATATTGAGTTGATACCTACGCAAACACATAACCAGAGTACCGAATAGTTTTGATATGAAAAAAATTAGCGAAAAAGGGCATGTGCAAAGATTTTTTAAATTTTGTATATTATTATTTAACAGGTTCTAAATTAATTAAATTTTTTTTAAAGCTGAAAATTATTTAAAACTATAATGGGGTATACGGGGTACGGGCTTTGTGTTTTGTAATATTGTTTGTTGTGTTTTCTACGGTTAATTTAGATAACTTTAAATTAATTGCAGCACTCCCTGACGAGAGTTTGAGCAGGTGAGGGAAAATTGTCCGGACTCCTTCTTGGTATTTTGTGCACAACCAAAATATTTCATACACATACTTTACTACGTACTAAAGAGTTTTATATTTATTTTAAAATAATTTCATCACAAATAAAGTGAAATAAACACCAGCCAGTCCATAATAAACGTCGTTAAAATTAACATTAATTTTTAAAATAAACAATCAATACCGAATTTTTATATACTTTTTAATTATCGTTGTTGTCGGCATTTTTCATTAATGAGTCTTTGCCATTTAACCAAGAGAAGAAAAAAATACACTTATACCCCGGTTTGCGTCACTAATTGGGACCGGAAAAACTCGACGATAATCGAAACGAAGCAAACCGAAGCCCGATTTTCGATACATTTGTATTGATTTTCATGTAATTGGTTCTTAGATTCATAATTTTAGCTGAAAAAATAAATTTTGATTTGATATACTTTATAAAGGGCAATTTTATTTTAGATCTTCAATAAAGTTAAAGCTTTCTTTTGAATAACCACTTGTTGTAAGGGCATTCATCGCTGATTTTGATCTTCAATCCAAATAGTAAGAAGTGGCTCCATTTTTTTCATCAAGAGATTTCTTATTTTTGTAACCTTTTTAGGTTCTTGTTTTAACAAGTTACTTAATTTTATCAGCGTCACTGGAACAGCAAATGGATTTTATTGTAGAAGGGTCTAGTTCAAGGTTTCTTTCAATATCAAAAGCCTTTTCCCCTGATTTAGAACGTTTCAAAATGCCAAGTTTCTGTTTTAAGCTTATTTGCGTCTCTTGACTCGTTCCTGCAAAATATTTAAATTTAACTTTTCTTCAGCAAATGTAATTTGAAGCCAGTTGCAATCAGCAGACAACCTTCACATACATATTTGCATTAGACTTCAACGTGAAATCCCTTTTTTCTGTTTAAGCTTTCTACACACATTTTTATATTAACGACGCAAATCGAAGCACGAGCGACGCAACTTTGAAGCCATGCGACGCAAAGTGAAACAAAAACGATGCAACTTCGAAATCACACAAATTTAAAAAGACGCAACTTCGAAAACGACAAAAACCGAAGCGACGCAAACCGGGGTATTGGTGTATGGAAAATAAAAAATTTATAAAGGAATTGTATAATTTCATCAATTTAAGTTTCATCCATTGATTTATTTATTTTAAAGTGTTTTTTTATTTTAATGACGCTTTACATGGAATTGCAGTATAACTTGTGTTTAGAATGTACAATCAATGAAATTTTATTTAAATTTGCCATAATACATTTTTATTTTGAAATAAAGTTTACAGTTTAACAATAAGACTTACATTTTTAGCATGAATTCCTTTTTTCCAGTTTAATGTAAATAATAAAAGAGAAGTCGAATTTTCCTCTCTAAATTCAAAGTGCTTTTATAAGATCTGCTACAGGGTTTTTGTTCAATGAAATCATAATGGAAGTTTTTTTTTATAAACAAATAGTTACATTTTATTTGTATTTAGGAATGTATTGCAAAAAACATTATTCAAAATTTGTCTCCCAGCATTACTGAAGTCTAGCAGGCCATTCGTCTATCGCAGCACGCACTGCATCCATAAGAAATGTTTACACTCCTCGATAAGGGCACGGTTCAGAAATTCCAAATTTGGATGACGCTTAGTACAGACCATGTTCTCTTGCTACTTCGATCGAAAAAGAATTCCGTTGCGAACAGGCTAGATTTAAAGCTCAAAAATCCTGCGTGGATCACGTTAACAGAGCACGTAAACAAAGCAATCAGTTGAGTGGAGATCCCCCTCTATTCCTCTGGTCTTTGACGATTTCGAAAAAGATTTTTAAACACTTGTACATAAGACTATTTATAGGGCCTTTCCCTGCAAAGGCGTACCGAGTAAAATCATAGAGATTATCCCAGAGTTAAACAGAAACGCAAACTGTCGTATACTTCAACAGAATTCTGTAAGCAATAACATATCCGTTACAGCTGGTGTAGGCTCGGCTGTATCTTATCGCCTTCACTCTTTAACGTGGTGCTGGACATTGTTATAGGAAACACAACAAGAAACAGCAAAGGTATAACATGGATTGCACGAGGTTTTGGTCTTAGCAGACCCCTAGTGAAATTTGATGCAGAAAATATTCGTTGAACATTTTAACCCTTTAAAGTGCCGTTTTAGTATACTCTTGTGTGGAAGTAAAAAAAGAACAACAACGACGCCTTAAAATGAGTGTTAGAGGGTCACAAGAACATTTAGTATATTTTTTTTGACTTACACCAAACGCCTTTTCAACAAATTCAAAAACTTTTCAAAACCCTTTGGCAGATTTGCTCTACCAATAGTTTAGTTTTATTTCGCGTTGCAAGTATTGAGGCTGGTTTTTTTCCACAGTGTAAATCAATGAATGTTTATACGTTAGTTTAGTTGAACTAAACTTAAATATATATGTAGTTTAAACTTCACAGCTGTAAATCATTGCCCCATATGTTATATCTAGTGCAAAAAATAATAGTGTGGCAGCACTACGGTAAATGTTGTCAAACTCATATGGTTTGTATTGGTAGTTTAAATGCCAATTTTATGCGTTTAGAGATGGTTTTAATGTTTACTGAATAATAGATATGCTGGTTTAAAAACATTTTAAACTTAAAAGAGAGTTTAACTTGCACTGATTTATTAGCGCTTAATCAACATTTTTGATTAATCAGAATTCTGATTAATTGATTAATTTAAATTTTGATGAATCAAGTTTAATTAAATGAATTAAAAAATTCTTAAATTAAAGTAAACTTTTGTATTGAATAAATTTGTGTATTGAAATAATTTAAATCACATAAAGTGCCTGAAAAGCCATTAGAATCTTATGTCAGGTGATGTCTTATTGCACACTCCAAAAAAATAAAAACTTGTAAAACAAGGAGAACAATTTTTAAATTCACCCTTATCGTGGTTGGCGAATTTAAAATACGCCTGCGACTGTTTGGTAATAGATTAAGGAGAACGCGAACTTATTTCCTTTAATCTATTACCAAACAGTCGCAGGCATATTTTAAATACGCCAACCATGATAAGGGTGATTATTTAATTATTCAAAATTCTCATTATTTAGATTTCGTATTTGTTCAAAAAAATCGTACTGATTATATAATCAACGGGAATAACATCTCTCATTTGAATAAGATTACAAATAACACCAATGGAATCACTATTACTTTAGATTATTATAAATAAATCTAAAATAATCCATCAGACAATTGAAGTAAACCAGGAATCGAACTCACAACCATCACACTGATACACTAGCTCGCTACGAACTTTAGCCCATGAAAATCAAACACACACCAAAAATCAAAAGTGTATACAAAACGTTTGTGTACACCCACATTGACAAATGCTTTGCGGTACTGGTCTTTGCACAATTAAAATAGTGTTGTGATGATACAAGAATTCAAAGAAATACACTTCAAACAGTACTTGTTGCTTTCAAAACCTTTCAATACAGTATATAATTTTTGTCTATACAACTAGTATTTGAAAATGACCTCATACAGTCTGCGAGAATTTTTGATGTTTACTTGTGTGTCGTACAAACAGAAAAAATTGTTTTTAAACATTTTTAGATATTATCGAGAAAATAAACACACACAAAATATTTCGTACAAACAAATCCCAAATTCACATAACAGATAACAAGAATGTGTGTATTTTTTGATTTTACTCACAATGCTTTTTTTTTCTTTTGCTTCTGCATGTTCGCAAGCTTACGTAAATTTGTTGTTTACACTTCTTTTCAGTATTTGTTTGTGACAGCAAAACTACAGTATAGAGTTTGAACATTTACCGGGACACCCACTTAAGAATTTTGTTTAAGCATTAGATTTTAAATTAAAAAGGTAATACTACATTTACACCTACGCAAAATCTAGTTCTTACGAGATTTCGAGCCAAATCTAGTTGTTTTTGACTAGATTTCCCATACAAAACAAAATCTACTTCGTGACTAGATTTCGACGAAATCTACTCAAAATCTAGTACTACTTAATGATGCAACTATGGTTTTTTTAATATAGCACTAAAAAATACTTCCCTGCACAAGAAAAAATGACATTTAAAAAAAAAACAAAAATTGTTAAAAAAATTAAATAACGTTTTATAAAAATTGTAAAAAAATAAAAAAAGACAAATAATATTGATAAAATAAATATCTTTGATTATTAATAAAAGGTAATGCAAATTTTTTAATGAATATTTCTTTATTTGTTTGTAAGTGTAACGGAAAAACTTTTAGTCAGGTGTTTTGTTATGAAAACAAAATCTGGCTAATGTCAAAAAAATATAATGTAAACGCACTAGATTTTGAGGAAGATTTTAAATGAAATCTACTAGATTTCGTTCTGGTGTAAATGTAAGACTGTACTGGATATGATAAATATAAACTTAATTTAACAACTATTAGCATAAAGTTATAAAAATATATTAAAACAAAACTATTGTATAAAATTAGAATTGTTTTATTGTTTTAGACTTAGTTTTAGTAATTTTTGCCTTTTGTATCATTCACAGTGTATAAAAATTTTATTAATACTTAATTAGTTTTATTACAAAATTAAACAAACACAATATATATATATTTTATTTAAACCTTAAATTAGTAGTTTTATTGTTATTGTTATAAAAAATGTATGTGAATTTATTATATTTTAATATGTTTGTGAGATTTGTTAAATACTTAATTATTAGTTTTACAAACGTTTTCCAATATGTATTTTTTTTTAATAAATTAAAGTCAAATTGTAAAGAAAAAAATTTAAAAAAAAAGAAAAATTTTTAAATTGTTTAAATATTTGACTATTAAATTTTCCCTGTATTTATGAGGGAGGTGAAAGTACTCAAACAGTCATTGTGGTCTAAATTATTTAACTTCTAAATACAGCTTCATTTCCTGCTAGAGAAATTTTTTAACGTTATTTTTTTTTTTTGCAGACACAAGCAGTTGAATTTGGGAGAAACAAAAAAAAAGAGAATAATTATTTACACAAAAATTATAAAAAATAATTGTGCACATTGTGCATTGAATAAAAACTAAAATGGGACAACGTAAATGCAATCAAAAAGAAAACTTTTTCAAGTGAAAGTAAATTTTGATATTGTTAAAAAAAAAAAAAAAATTGTTTCTTATACGCGAAAAGTACCAGTAGAGATGAGGGGAAAAATTGAATTTATATGCGTCGTTTTTATTTTAAAAGTTAAAAGATTTTTAAATTGAACGTAATTTTTCTTTGTAATGAATTTTTGTTTTAAATATCTTAATGTTTAACAAACATTTTTTTAAAAAAACAAAAGGACCCTTTAAACATTATTTTGTATTTCTTAGCTAATAGTATTTTTGGATACTTAAAATCTTATCTTCAACATTTATTATTTTTCGAATTTATTCTATGAGTTACATTTCAGTTATGTATTTTATAAAGCTTTTTTGTAATAGTTATATTCCTTAAATTGTTAGGAATGACTTTTATACACTACCAGACTATTATATTGTATTTTCTTGTTACATTTTACCTTAGCTATCCTTTGGATAGCAATGAAGTATATTGTATGTACAGAAAAATTTAAAATTATTAGACACCAGCAGAATGTAATGCATTTTCTGGCCCGCTACGGCCTTCGTCAACATTCTTTGTGTCACAATATAATAGTTTGGTAGTGTATAAGTCATTCCTAACAATTTAAGGAATATAACTATTACAAAAAAGCTTTATAAAATACATAACTGAAATGTAACTCATAGAATAAATTCGAAAAATAAAAAATGTTGAATATAACATAAAGTAACCTACGAAAGGAGATAATTCCCAGTTTCTATTTGTTCAAATCTTATCGCTATTTGGTTTCTTTAAGTGAAATCCCATTACAAATAGTAGTACGAGAATAACCTATTTACTATCTCTGAATCTACACACAAAGAAAAAACATTTTTCAATATGGTTGATTTTATCATATTATTAACACCGGCAACCAAATTATGGTTAAATTAGCTTCCGAACATGTAATGGTTAATAATCATAAAGTTAGAATTGAGAGTCAGTCAGACTTTGATTGATTTCTAAATGTTATATTTGCATATTGCTTAAAAAAAAGTTTAAGCGGTGTTGCTTTCCATTTTTAACTCTCGTAGCATCAGTTGTGCTTGCATTTGAAACTAAAATCGTTTTCATAAGTAACTAACAAGTAAAGGCCTGCATAAAATTTGAAAATCAAACACACAACGAAAATCAAACGTGTGTACAAAACGTTTATGTACAGCTACAATGACAAACGCTTTGCGTTACTGTTCGCCGCAAAATTTAAATGGCGTTTTGAGGGTACAAGAATTCAAAGAAAAACAATCCAGAACAGTACTTGTTTCTTTAAAAACCTTTAAATACAGTAAAGAATTTTTGCCTGTATTTAGTATTTAGACTAGTACATACCCTGCAGATAACGAGACTAGTCCATACATGCATGTAAAGAGTAGTCCATAAAGGAGTAGGAGTACTCCAAAACTACTCCAAATATATGGGTACATTTAACATTGCGATGTCCAAGGAGGGGACCATATAACCCACCGAAGTAGTCCCTAAGCTACTCCATGGAGTACTAAAGTGGGTTAGTTTTAAAAGTACTCCATGTCACTACAGTATGGAGTACACTAAAGCGGTAGTTTAAGCATTTTTCATTTTTTACTAATCGCCTTTTGTAGCGTGCCCTGTAGTCTATCATTGCTATTATTAAATATATTTACTTGGTATTTTTAATTTGTTTACCTTTTTTTCACAAATTTCACAAACTTTTACTTTTAAATAAACAATTAATAATGGACACCATCAGTGCTACCAATGTGTAATACTGTTTACTATAGAAAAGTATACATCATGCAGTTATTGGCAGCACTGCATGTTAATTTCTTATAACATGGTCCATATTACAGTAGATTGGACCATGTTGTAAGTAGTCCATTTAAGCCACAATGGACCACGTAGTGCAATATTATCTGTAAGGTTTTATGCCCGTACTTTCGCTATATTAAATCAGTTGTTTTTTGCTTCTGCACGTTCACACATTTAAGTTAATGATGCGTCTACGCTTATCTTCAGTATCGGTTTGTGACAGCGACATTACAGTACAGAGATCGACAAATTTTCATGGATTTGAATGTGTGTTCAAATGGAATTGTGCAGGAGTCTACTAACAAAAGTTTTTAAATTAACAAAAAAAAAAAACTATAAATCGGCTTATACAACATTTATTAAACAAACAACCACCTCTGATTTGTGTTTTTCTTAGAATGCCCCGGTAGGCTAGCTGTTAGTGAGCGCCGGAGTTGCGGTTTCGATTCCCGCCAGAGGCGCTGGTTTGTTTCCTGCAGACACACGTAAAGTTTCGCGGGGATTAGTTTAGGGAATTAAAAAAAAGTTTCTTAAATTTAAGTTATTTCATCTCTACTGGTACATTTTGGATGGTTTTTTTTTCAATATTAAACCAATTGTTGCAAATGTTTGTGAAGGCGTGGTTCGAACTTTATAAACCGCAAAATGATTAAAAAAAACTTCCTGCTTATTAATAAATAACAACATTTTTCATATTTTTTAATTAAATTGTTTTATGCAATAAAAGTAAAAAAAAAAGAAAATAATTAAATTAAATAGTTTGTTGTTTCTGGCATTTTTATAAAAAAAAAAAAACAGTTTTGCATTTATTTACACACATCTTTAACAAATTTGAGAAGAAATCAACGGGGGATTTTTCCAAAAAAGGTAATAAAACGTTAAAAAGTATAAATCTATTAAAAAAAAATTTAACTAAAAATTAGTTAATTAATATAAAACAACCTTTTGGGAGAAACCAATCAATAAGTTTAAGAAAGAGGGGGAAAAAAAACAAAATCTCGAACCACAAACAATAAAATTAAAAATATAATGTGCAAAGGGAAGCGACTGCCAGTATTAACGCCCTCGTTGATTTTTTTTTTAAAGGTCATTTAACTATTCAAATTTTTTTTCCCCTAATTATGTTTAAAGTCAACTCATTTTAAAATTGTTAAGATTTTATGCAAATTAAGTTTTAAAAATAGTTTCTGTTTTGTTGTTGTCTGGTAAATTTGTTTTTTTTTTTTTTTTTTCGTTTAACTGCAGTGGAAACATAAAAATTAGTTGAGATGTTTGTGGTTGGTTTAACCATGACAATGATCTTAAAAACCAGAAAAAAGCTTGAACAAGAAATTTTTTTTGTTTTTATAATTTGTGCATATTATTAGTTATTTATCCACTAATAAACTAACACTTTTATTGTTATCGCTTTTTTCTTTTTGTTCTCTAAGTGTTCATCTTAAGAAATACAAAGTTTTAAATTTTTTTTTTTTCAAATTTAACTTTGGAATGCAGTGTCAACAAGGTCGTTTTGTTTTAAATGAAATGAAGAAGAAAAAATCATAAATCTTGTGCTACATTTTTTAGTATTAGCAGCCTTTGAAATGGATATTTTGATTATTTATTTGTTTCTAAATTACATATTTGTCTTCTTGGTGTTTTGTTGTTTAAGACCTCTAGAGAATTGACCTTTTGCTCGCTCTTTTATTTTTTTTTATTTCGAACGTATGAATTAAAAAAACAAACTCGAGTTCGAAACGAAAACAAAAAATCTTAATAATTAATTTACGGTTTTTGTTTTATTGTTTACTGTTTTTTTTTTTTTGTTTTTTGTTTTTTTTGTATTTTAAATCATTAACATTGTTATTTAATTAATAGGCCATAATTTGTTGTATCCGGTCTTTTTTAGTCTTTTTTTATAATTTATCTTCTGATTGTTTTTAATTTGTAATCTGCCTTAAATGTTTGTTAAAAACAGTTTAGCGTGTTGTAGGGCTAAAAACTTAGCGGCAAATTAAAAAGTCTGCATGTCTTCACATAAATAAAGATTTAATAAACGTTTACAAAGAAAAATTTCTTCAAATATTTTATTAAATAAACGTTTGTTGAATTTAATCGTTTTAAAATACAAAGTTAATCCGCCATAAATAACGAATTTAAAATTGTATTTTTGTTATATTTTAAAAACAATATGGTAATATATAAAATTAACCGGAACGTAACGGTTTAATTTTACAAAAGCAACATTAGAAATCTATCATTAGATAAAACACCCATAGAATACACAAGCTGGCGCAAAAGTCATAACCCTAACGGAAGATCAGTTCTGCTTTGACATTTGTGAAGTAAACAGATGCAAAATAAACGTCCACAAAAGAAAAGGAAGACATTTTTCTTCAAAAATGGTTTATTTACATCTCTGTGGATACGTTAATAAGCAGAATTATTGCTTCTGGGGCAGCGGAAATTTTCGTATAACACACCATTATACTCGCGCAAAGTTACTTCATAATGTAGTGTTTACGCTGAAGGCCTTTTTTTGAAAACGGCGCAGGTCAAACGACTTCTATGGACGGCGAGCGCTTTATAGCCTTGCTCAACGAGCTTCTCCTTCCTCAACTGAACGAATTGGGCCTGGAGAACATGTGCTTCTAATAAGATGAAGCTCAGCACATACTACATGACCTACAACCGAAATTCAGAGGTCTGCATTTTTAGCTCGCCTAATTTCTCGGTTCGGTGATTTGCACTGGCCGGCCAGTTCTTTACTTCTTTTGGTGGGGTTTCTTAAAGTCACGAGTTTATGTCAGTAAGTATCAGACTCTTCAAGTCCGTCAAGAATGCGGGAATTTATCGCCGGATGTTCTGGCAAAAGTGATTGAAAATTCAATAAATCAGGTCCGTTTGGTCATTAATTCTGGCAACGGCTACTTAGGCGGTATCATTTCTTTTACTAAATGTAAAAAAATTAAGACATTAGATTCACACAACCCAAATGCAAAACAAACTAAAGTTTTTCCTTAAATCAAAGAATTTCAGTCAAAGGACAGCGGATGTCATATTTGCACCACGTTGAATTTAACCCTAGATAGAAAACGTTTTTTCTTGCACCTTTGAGATAACGTAACGTCTGAGTGACGTAAATATTGACATACGATTTTTTAAAAACGTCAAAAATTCGACAGACAAAAATTACAATACGCCTAATTATGGATAAAAATTCCACTGAATTTTTTTTCTTTTTTTTCCATTTTTGCGGCGAATTTTTATCAATAATTTTTGGACGTTTTAGGAATGGAATTTCTCAAAGCTGTCATAAAGTAAATTCGAAGAGGCGGGATTTTAAGTCTTTTTTGCACTGTTCAATTTTCAAACTGTAGAATTTTTTAAAAAAAAATCGGTAAAAATTAATTTTTTAATGTTTTCATATCAAAAGAAGAGAAATTAATAAGGGTCCTCATGATATCGCTTAAAATTGCCATTTGTGCAAATGGGCAAACTTGCGAGACTCGTTTCATGAAGAACCTTTTTTAATTTTTGTGTAATTTTAAACAATTAATGTCAGTTTGTAAGAAATGTCTATAAAAAAAAAATATACTAAAAAAGAAAATTCAAAAATATCAAATCAAAAGTTGAAATTTGTGATTAATATGTGAAATTTGTTTTTAAAAACGCACAAAAAAAGCAAAAAGACAAATTTGCTTGGATTTTTCAGTGAAAACGACGTTAAAAGCACTAAAAAATCTGTATGTATAAATGCACAATTGAACAGCGCAAGTTTACGAGTCAAAATTGTTGGGCAAATTTACCAAGTTTGTGTAAATGAATTCTCATACAATTTTTGACAGTTCATTTACGAGGGCGTAAAAATGCACAGTTTGCACAGATTACGAGACTTATAAACGATATCATGAGGACCCTTATTGTTTTTAAATAATATTACACAGAAAAAATGTTCACAAAAATTTTTTCCATTAATTCAATAATGCTGTTTTAAACAATTTTTTAATTGTTTCAATTAACTGTGTTGATTGAAAAAACTATTTTGATTTGTGTTTACCTATTGATTGAAACTGAACAGCAAGAAAAGCTCAAACTTACAAATGCGTTAATTTATACACTCAAAATATTATGTAGTTAAATTCAAACGAAAATTCATTTTAAATAACTTAAAAATTATTTAAAAAACGGATCATTTACATTTCATTTAAAACAAATGAGTTTTTACATTAATTTTTAAATTTTTTATTTATTAAACAGCATATTCCGTAAAATTGAATAGTTTTTACTTTTAAAAAATGTATTTTAACTGACAAAAATCAAACTACATAGAAAAATATATACAAAAAAACATTATTTTTTGGTAGTTCGTTTTTTGAATAACAAACATAAATGTTGAAAAATAAAATTATTCGAAAAATAACTATATTTTTATTCAATTTTAACAGTACGGAAAACGAATTTAATAACCCACAATCAGTTACTGTAATAATTTAATGAGTGTCTGATCATTTTTTTTGCAGGCGGAAAATCAGTACAGATTTTAATTAATAGTGCAAATTTCTAACAAATACGTTCATTGAAGTTGGTTTTTCATTTTTTCTGTGTACTGAGAAAAATTGTTGTTTTATCGTAAATTTTGAGATTTTTTTTATTTGTTTATCTGTGGTTATTGTCGGCAAAATAAGCAAAACAAAACTGAAATAACTATTGAAAATCATTTTAATGCTTCTTTTTCAACGTTTCACTCTGCAAAGTTTTCGCTGAAATAAATTCATTTAGCATTAGATGCTACACAAAGTTTGAAAAATATCCAACATGTCTGCCAAATATTAAAAAGTTTTAATATTTCTATAAACATGCTTCAAATGTTTGTCCAAACAACAACCACCCCAATAAACAACACAAAATATATGTACAAATGTAAAATTTTGACATGTTTGGCAAGCAATTTGTGTGTTTTATTTTGCCCTTTATGGGACTGATATTTATATGTTTCATAAGCATGTCACATTAACCCGAAATCAGAACAATTGTAGTTTTTCAACGCATACCTATTTTTAAAGTACCATCCTGAGTGTGAGTAAGGTTCAATTATATTACGCGTCGACGCGTTAGATCGGATATGCCTAAATGCATGAATTATGGTGGAACAAAGCTAAGATTTCTATTGAAATTTTTAAAAACAATTTGTTTTTGAGAGAAACTACATATGAGGGGCAGTAACAGTGTTTACATTGGACCTAAGGCAGAAATTTACAGTGGACCTAAGACGCATTATTTTAAAGAAAGTTAAAAATGTTGAGGGCATTCTATTTCTAAATTCAGCCTAAATTAAATTAAAAAAAAAAATATATGTGGGCGATGGTCATGTCCTTGAACCGAATATAACAAGTTTTACAGCAGAGAATTATTTAAGAGAATGAATATTGGTAATGTCCTAACCTCAGAATTGTCACATCAATGTTATTACATATGGCATCAATGAGGAAAAATGTGACATCAATCCAATGACGAACGTCATCATAAAATTGTGTCATATTTTATACGTCATCAATGGTATGACTACAGTGACATCCATTCAATGCCACACTTTGTGTATTGTTAACATTATTTTCACGTTGAAAAAGTAAAATAAGAAGCAAAAGTTCCCATATTCTTTTTATTTAAATTATTTAGTTAAATACATCACATTTTCAAAGTAGAATGATAACGAATACCATATTGATAGTTCTTCTGTAAACAAAAGGGCGCAATACAACAAAAGTAAAACAAACATGTGTAACGGGTAAGTAAATGAAAATATTATCTCACTTTGACTTAATTCAATCCCAATGACAAACTGTCATTAAATTGAGCCTAATGAGTATTTTTCCGATGTTACTGAGTCATCGCACCGATGACATTTTTTATTAAAATGACTGATTCGTCATTTCTGTGATGACGATGTGCCTTTCCATTGATGACATATTTTCACCTGATCGCAATTTGGCAATATGATGTTAAGGCCACCATCGCATTGATAAAAAGTGCCATGGGGTCAGAAACTTGTCATAGTACTGATGTAAATAAACAACAGCGTTATGACACTTTTCTATAATTGTGGTTGAAGGCTTACCAATAATCATTCCAAGGTCTACTTTAATCTTAGGAGGCTACTAGTTTTCATGTTTAAAGATAGGATTTCGGTCAGGCACGATATATTGGTAATCGTAGCTGACATACAATTTATAACCCTTATCAGAACAACCACACCCATATAAATATACATATATTTATTTGAAACCAGTGTATTTAAAAATTACACCCAAAACACTGTGCAAAATAAGTAAAAAGTAGATAGAATATTGAATATGATCTCACGTTATTTTTAATGCTCCATACTGACATTAAAGTAAGTTTGAATATGTTTAAGCTAAACGTCACTTTTTTTCGCAAGTAAATTAAAATTAAATTAACTTTTACTTCAGCGTTTGGAATAGACAGCAAAAAGGTTGTGGTAAGGCAGATAGATTGAATTTAATACATACCACGTAGCATTAACTAAAGGCAACATATTAAGTTTAAAAGGAATTATTTGTAGCCAATCCTGGTAATAAGAAAACTGCCATAACACTGTTTGTGCTGGTAGTGGTAAATAAGTTTCTGCAATATGACTGGTATTTATGGAAGGAAAAAGAAAAACTTAAAGTAAATAAACAACTCTGTGAGTATTCTGTATAAGGCAGGAATGAATATAGCTTAAAATCTTTAACGAAAGAAGGCAGAAAATTTAAAAGAAAAGTTACAGGAAAAGCGCAAATGCTTAAGGATAAAATAACATCAACAATTAACAACTTTAAGCCATTGAATGAAAATAGGAAAGCAACCTCTGACACTAGAAATATAAAAAAATATACTCGTCAACAATGCCAAAACGTCCTTGCATATTATATTTTATAACAAGTTTATGTATTTTTTAATCTTTCATTAAAGGGTGCTTTCTTAGACGTATAAAACTTGCAATAGGGATAACTGTAAATCCAGCAGTCATACTTACAAGGTATGTTTGACTTTTTTTCCACTATACTTTGGCAAATCACTATTCAAAGACTAACGTAAGAACAACGTTTACAAATTAGCGCTCTGTTCGCTAAAGTTGAACCACATTTTTTTCATCAAATCATCTTCAGCGATGAGACTTACTTCGCGCTTAACAGTTATGAATCTAAGCATAATGTCGCTTTCGGCGACAGCACAGTTCTAATGAGACTCCTGAGACTCTATAACGCCCCGAACAAATCTCTGTTTGATGCGGTTTAAGTGCCGAATGCGTCGTCGGCCGACTTGTCTCTTAGTCTGAAATCGTTACTAAGATTACCGTGAATATCGAACGCTACAGGCAAATGATTCGTGATCATTTTTATTCCTCATATAACTGCAAATCATTTAGTGGTGAAATGGTTCCAACAAGCCATACAGCGCGTAAATGCCAAATGTTTGGTAACCGAATTATCTTAAAAATGGACCTGTGAATTGGGCCATTCTCGTTAAACACCTTGGCACAAACTTGTTGTAGGCGTACGACAAATCTCTGGTCTAAGCTGATAAACCAGCAACGATTTATCCTTTAGAAGCCAATATTCTATGCTTTTTTGATGAAAAAAGACCGGGTATGCTCAAAAACGTGGTGCAAAATTGCGCCGATACGTGTTCATAAGACGCACTCGCAGAGGCCATATGCCAGAAATTATTTATAAATATAAAATTTCATGGAATTATTGAGCTAATTAAGCCAAAATTTTGGTTATTGCAGTGAATTTGTTGTGTTTTATTTAAAAAAAAATAATATTAATAACAATTGTTATTTAGTTGAACTGTTAATTTTCAATTTCAATATTTTAAGTTAGGCTTGATTTCATCCAATTTAATTTTCATTAAATTATTTTTTACCGAAGTAAGGAATTTTACAACACGATTTTTTTTTTTTGTTAAAATTTATTGATAATTTTCTTGGCTGAGCTGGGGCTCGAACCTGGGTTGAATTTAATGTTTCAAGAATCACCACATTCTTTCATCAGAATTCTTTGAGTTCTAACCCCTGCACCACTGCGGTGCCCGCCAGCCAACAGTCAAACATCAAACTTTAACCAGTGATACTGGTGGTTCGAAATTTGCTGTAATTATCATTTTTAATTTTATATTACATGTTGCTTCCTTTCCTCTGTTTTTTTTTATTCTTTCTATCAAGACTTTGTCTTGAAAGCCTTCCTTCGGTAAAAATAATTTTATGAAAATTAAATTTGATGAACTTAAGCCTGACTAAATTATTGAAATTGAAAATATAATATATTAATCCAATAATTATTATTTTTTTTCTTTTTTGTTTAAATGTTAAATAATGACAGTGTATCAGTCAACCAACCGTTCATCCATTTAATCTTTAATTTATAACAATTATTACATTGATTTCAATTGTTTATATTTAGTTTTTAGCAAAATACATATAGAAATTTTTATTTCCGTTTCCTTTTTTTAAAGCTGTCGTATTTTGTTTTATTTGTAAATGAAATTAAAACACATACACAACTGCAACTACACGTTTACATCCATATAGCAACTCCAACAAACATCCACATCCATAAGAGCATTGTAATTAAATAAAACATAAATTTAAATACCCCGAAGGCAATAAATAATAAAAAAAAAATAAAACTGAAAATAAAAACTAAATGCCAGTCAAGATTATTCAATATTTCACACAAAATGAAAATTGTCCGAATGTGCAACAGCTGTGTTGTCGCCTAAAGGCCACAACAATATTAATAATATTTATTATTTGAAGACTGACCGACCGCCCAGCGGCATTGTCACCAGAAGACTCCTTTCCATCGCAGCCACACAATTCTATTCATTTTTTTTTTTTTGTATTTGTGAAAATTTTTAATTTGACCACCATTGAAACGAAGGTTGTTTACACTGCTGCAGAAGTTTATTTAATGGGTTAAAATATTTCTACAAAAGTTTTACTTAAATATGTATATGAACTTTGTATTTTGTATTTACATTCTTAATATGGAAACGAAAAAAAAAAAAACAACTGAATTATTTGTTTATTAAACAAACTTCTAATGATGGTCAGAGAATTTTTTTAATAAATAAATACAGTACAGGCTCGATAATTAGAAACTTGTTATTTTGCATATCTGAATTATTTCCCAGGTCCCTTGAAATGCATTCAATAAATTGTAAACAAATACATGTAATTTGGCCGCTTCGGTAATTTTTGAAAATGTCTGAATGACTTTTTGCTCGCTAACCCGCTATAATTTGAATTTTTTTCGGCTCTAATTAACCATCATATTGTTGCCGTTGACAATAACAAAATTAAATTTACCATTATATCGAGCCCTTACCGCAAAAAAGCATAAGCGACAAAAACACAATTTTACAGAAGAAATTTTTTTTATTTTATTTCTAAAATTGTTTCTGCTATAAAATCGTAACGGTACCTTCTGTGTCCATCACATTTTAGGAGATTATGCAAGCGTTGTCAATAAATTAATTTACAAAAAAAAAGAAAATTTAAAATGGTGTCGCTTAAGCTATTTCTGCGGAAAGGGCCTCAATAAGTTTAAAATTTTTTAATAAAAATAGTTTTGTTGAAAACTCTTAGTATTCGGTTCACTAGATTTGTGGAAAAAAACAAACGCTTATAGTGTTTGTGTAGTAAATCATTAAAAAAATAACGTTTCCCTGTTTGACATCTTTCGAACACAAAAATAATACTGTTTTTATCCAACTCAACAAAAGATGAAATCATTTAATTCCGTTCGGTTTTTTTAAAAACCACGAACTTCCTTGTGTTCGGTTCAGCTCATTAATGTTCGTCCCTTTTGGCTGTTAAAAAAGAAAAAGAAGCCAGCAAAATAATCTTATATTATATATATATAAAAGAAAGTGGCGTTAGTTACTACGTTTATGGCTAAAGAACGGCTGGACCGATTTCGATGATTCGTACCAATTCGGAATGGTCTCTGACCAAGTAAGAATAGCAAAAAAAAAAATCTAAAATAGGTGGCGCCATTGAAAATTACTCAGTATGAATTAAATCGTAAACTCTGCATTTGACGATGCTTTGATCTTTAGCAAAGTTGTTGAGCATGAGCCGGCGAAGGTTTATAAGTTGATATGACCAATTTCAGACAGGATTTCAGCAGTATTTAATTTTTTATTACAATTTGGAAAATCCCGAGCAACGCCGGGACCAAACAACTAGTTCAACATAAACAAAACATATACTCAATACACACACAAGCTGTTTGTGCTGCGGTCGTTGCTAAAATTTTTTGTTTGTTCATTTCTTTATCAATGTAAAAAAGAAACATTTTAGAAAATTTAAATAAAATTTTTGTCTAAAGTATCGCTACAATTGTTCTGTTATTTAACGAAGAACAGAACACTATATAATGTTCGGCTCTTTTTTAAAAATAGTTACGAACAGTAAAATGGGTTGTGTTCGTCTACACAATCACTAAAAAAAAAGATATCTTTCCTGGGTGTGTGAGCCAAACGCTAAATAATGTTTTGTTTATTTTCGAACACTGGTTGAAAGTGACCATATATATTTTTTTCTGAGTGTATAATTTGAACTGGTAATGCAAATATTTCTGTGTTGTCAAAAGCAAACATTCTCGACTATTTGAACTTGAATTGCAAATTATCAAGAGTCGACTTTACAACATGAATTCTTTTTACACTGAAAAACTGTTTTTGGCGCAACTGCCAAAAAAAAGTAAAACAAGCAACACGTTTTTACCACAATTTGTTAACAATAAATACATTTTTGGTTAACAGAGGGACTGAGTTTAATTCTGACAGCTTCTATGCAATTTTTTTAACTACAAAAAAGAAGAGCGAAGTTCTGGTCCTAATCGAGAAAAAATTATTTTTAATAAGAACGGCCTTTATTTTAAAAACAATTTCAAAGTATTGCCCATTTTAGAATATGACTCTCTAAAAAACTTCCTGCAATTCCTGCATTTTTTTCTCAGATGTTGTTTTTTACAGTTTTAAGCTTTATGAAAGATAGATAGTTATAAAGTATTGTTCCTTCAATATTTTACATAATTTTGCTGTAGCCAACCTTTCGATAGCAGTGAAGGTTCAGCTAGTATATTTATTTTAGGACTCCAATAAGAACACTTGAAAAATATTTACAAAATAATAAAATAATTTATAAAAGACAAAAAAATTCCCGATTTCTATACAAAATGTTAGATAATGTTTCTTGAAACAAAAATAAACTAGTTCAGATGTCCCAATTATTCTTTGCTCCAGTGTAAATAATTTGAGTCAACTAATATTGCAACTTTAAATTTATAAAATTGTATATATTATATAAAATTATTTTAAATTGCTTGGCTATTTAATTGCTAAATTAACAAGATTTAAAAACATTTGGGATTTAAACTTTGTTAAAAAAAACCAATTTCTACGAATGCCAACAAAACTTTTATTGTATTTATATGTAAAATTTAAGCAATATTTTATATAAAAGTTTAATCAGGGACCGCATAAACTATGACCTTTTTCATAAGAATAAACATATAATAGAAATTTTTTGAATTCTAGAAACTTTATGGAAAAAATCCATCAGCCATGTTATCGAACATGAAATTAAACAAATTTTGAACACGACTTTGTTTTAACAGTTTATAAAAAAATCCCTTTTTTATACTTCATACTTCTAGTACAACTTATCTGTACCAGAATCACTCTTTAAACCAGAAAAATCTACGGACATTTTCCAAACAAATTTAATTAATAATCCCTATCGATTTCGATATTCAGAACATGGCCGAATAAAGTGCATTATTATATATTTTTTGCCAACATAAACAAAAACTAATTCTGCAAAACAAACAGTTACACTGTGCTAGAATTTGACACTTTTTTTGTGACAATCGGGGCACCTGGCGTCTTAACCTAAATCTGGTACGATGAATCGTACCCTAACTAAGTTAGAACGACACGGGCCTCGCTTGTCAGTTTATTCAACTAGCAGTAAAATTTTTTGCCAAAAAAATAAAAATTACAAAACAACAATTATCTTTTGCAGAGAAAAAAATCAATAATCAAAATGGTATCTTTGGGGCTGGTTTTTATACAATTCACCGAAGGTAAAAGTGTACATGAAAGTCTGTCATAATTTTTGTAACTACTACAATGTTGAGCTTAGACCCCTCAAAGTATATATATCCAAAATAATTATTTTCGATCCCTAAAATACCCCTATCGTGAATAACAAGTGGAATTTTGGTTCCCATGAAATTTTCAATCTCCTCGAAGGGAAAAAAGCAATCGTGAATCTCATGTGAAAAATTTTTCATGCTGTCAATAAATCTTTTTTTTTTTTTAAAGTATAACCATATATATTTTTAAGAAAAGTGAAAATAATAAATCTAAATAATTAGTGTTGGAGAGATAGGTCGATAACAACGTTAGTTTTTTGCACTTTTTAAATTTTATGAAGTAAAATATTTTCCAATATTCTGCCACCACGTCTTTCACAAATCCGGCGGCAATCAACTTGTTGTTTTGCATTTTGTTGACCAACATATCGGTTTGTGCCTTTTTATTCGATTTATAGGAGGAACTACTAACATACATGCCCTATTCCATAGCAAAATTAAAGTGAGAAAATCTAAGGGAAACGTGCACTTATAAAATTATTACAGTAACTGATTGTGGGTTATAAAATTCGTTTTTCGTACTGTTAAAATTGAATAAAAATATAGTTGTTTTACGAATAGTTTTATATTTTAACATTAATGTTTGTTATTCAAATAACAAACTACAAAAAAATAATGTTTTTCCGTACTTATTTTGTTATGAAGTTTGATTTTTGTCGGTTAAAATATATTTTTTAAAAGTAAAAACTATTAAATTTTAAGTAATATGCAGTTTAATAAATAAACAATTTAAAAATTAATGTAAAAATCATTTGTTTTAAATGATCCGTTTTTTAAATGAATTTTTAGTTGTTTAAAATGAACTTTCGTTTGAATTTAACTACATAATATTATGAGTGTGAACAAATTACGAGTGAAAAAGCTTTTCACGAAAAGGGGAGTTTATTCCCGTGAACATTTTTTCACGTTATTATTCTCCTTTGAATTAATTTTTTTCATGGGAGTTGTTCATGATCGCAAATATGTGAAAAGGGGAAAAATTACGAGGGAAAATTGTTCACGATAGGGGTGAATATGCTTTAGCTGCTGAAGTTTTACGATTCAAGAAGCAAACATTTATTTAAAATAAAAAAAAACATCAAAAATAACAATTCGTTTTAATTAAATGAATGAAAACCGCAAGAGAAATTTTGAAAAAAGTACAAATAAGAAAAATTAATTTATTTATTTAATTTTAATAAATTTTTGAGTATTTATTAAAAAACATGTACTATGTATTTACACAAAATATTTTGTTGTGTGTTCTATTTCACACTAATTTCAAGCACTGTATTTGAGTGCAAACATAGGCCCCTATTATGAGTTACATTCGTCAAACGACTTTCGCTGGCTATCGAATATTTCGTTGTTCATCGAATTTTGGAAACACACTTATATTTCTTATGGAACAAAATTCTTTTTTGGCAAAATGATTTGCAGCAAAGTTCAGCATATTAAAAAGTGGGATAAAACCGCACTGAAAATAAATTATTTGAAAACAACCATAATTACGCCGTTGCCACGTTTAACTTTAGTTTTGTTTTTTAAATTTGTAAACAAAAATATTTTATTTTAAGTGACAGCTGATCGAAAATGTTCTACTGTGAATCAACAAAATCACAATAGTAAATTTTTATCGAATGCGCGCCATAATACCAAATGAAAATTCGTTCAATCAGCTAATTCGGCTGCTGTCGAAAATCGAATTTAGTTCATAATAGGCACCATAAATAACAAAACTTGACTCTCACTAAAATAAATCAAGCATCATTCGAAAAGTTTTTCTATAAAGCTTTGCAGTGCTTCCGTTTTCAAAACAAGTAGAGTGTCAACAAAAAAAAAAAAAAACCGACAATAAAATAAAGAAACACTAAATCATAGCAGAAGCATCGAGTGCTATAGAACACATACAAAAAAACATAAAAATATTAAACAGCAGCATAATTAAATAATTTCATGTAGGGTCGTTTTCAGAGAAGACACTATCTTATAAGCATCAATCTTTGAGAACAAGTAAATAATTTGTGTGACGATATTCATAACAAAAGCCTTAAATGTTTACCTCTATGCTTTATTATGATTGTCTTTGGTATATGTCTACAATCAAAACATTCAAACATGTTTTGAATGTTTTATTTTAGTTTTAATGTTCTATTTAATCTTTCATCTTGATTTATTCCAGCATTGTTCTATTGCAGTTTTGTTCTATTCTTCAATATTGCAAATATCAAATACGATACAAATATTATATTTGTATCGTAAATCAAAACAAATACAGTTGAACTAGGGAATCTCTTGGCAATAGCGGTGGACAGGCCAATTCACATGATTTTGTTTCTATAACTTGAACTCTTGAACTTCTTTATCTTGAGTTTTTCTATAACTCAAAGTAAAATATTTGCACTACGCGTGGCCACACTTCCACAAGTCGATTTTTTTTCCAAAAATTTTTGCCATCTTAAATTTTTGTTTTATTTAAAACAAATTAGCATTTAAAATATAACATTTATCTTTAGTTAAATAAAATTTGATAAATCTAAATTCAATAATTCAAAGTTTTTCAAATTTTGCATGTATACACTTATCAAATCGCACAATATTTCATTAAATGATATCTTTAAATATGTACATATGCATTTGTACGAAATAAAAATAAATAACATGAATTTATTTTTTTGTTGGGCATTTATTAAAAAAATTCTCTAACTTTAAGTTTCTGTAAGTCGAACTTTTTTGTCGGGATAATGGAGTTTAGAGTTATATAAGTTCAACTGAACATATATAATGCGAGAGCAATATACAGAAAATATTTTTAAACTTTTTGAGATTGTTAAGTATTTAAATATCCTTTAGTATTTAAATATTCTTGCGGCATTAGCTTATTTTCAATTTATTTTCAATGTTATTGTATAAAGTTAAAACTAAATAAAATATAATTTTTAAACAAAATATGTTTATATTTTTTATTTAAAAATTGTTTTAACTCATGACCTAATGCCGAACAAAATTAAAAAAACAACAAAACTAAAGGTCAGCAATTCACAACTTTAAACACAGATATTCTTAAAAAAAGAAAGTTAATGAGTAAAATTTGGTTGTGACGCATCTTATACACCCTGCACCGTCGTGTGTTTTAACAATAATTGCATATTGCAGATTTTGACAATAATTCTGTAGCACACCAAATATTGTTGGAGGCCCCCAAAAGTCTTTATTAAAGGTCGAACAAGAAAAGAGAACGTTCTCTGATAGAAACTAACTTAAATATTGTCTAATAAGGACATTTTATTGATATTTAATATAATGGAATCGTGTTGTCACTTCGCCTTCATGGATATTACGAACATCGCTAAATCAACTCCTATTTCTTACAAGAATTTAAAATAAGTATATTTTATGGGCTCCTAGACTAAAGTATTGTAGAAATAACGAACAAAATGACACACTAATGAAAAAAGTTATTTCTTTATATTATTTTATTTTACTTGTCGTGTCAACCAATCAGATTTGTTTTGCTGCATTGACAACTGTCTAAGGCAAACAAGAGAAGTAAAGTTTGGTTTTTGTGTAAAACCAAAACAAAGTTTTTTTGCAAACTGTCATTTATTCTTAATTTGCTTTTCGTTTTTGCCTTTGGCAATGAATATTTCAAAACTCTTATCGTATGTGTGGTAAATTTTCTAATGTCCTCCATATTTGAAATTGTTTTAATCATGATTATGTTGCCAGCAAAAGTATGTCGTACATGCGTATGTATGTGTGCATGTATCTTTGAAAAACATTGTGTTCATCATGTTCGAGCGAAAAATGTCAAAATGTTTAATAGTTAATTGAACAACAGGTAAATTCATAAAATTTACGTATTTCTGCTGAAACTTTAAAATGCGCTTTTTGCTGCATTTGTATACCCTTCACCGCAGGTAGAAAGGTTAATTATATAAAATTGTCATTTCGTTTGTAATTTCTGCAATATTCATCTCCTAAAAGTATACAACTTCTGAGTCCTTATTAATAGCGAACTTCATTAACGATGACCGTCCATACGTTTATCTCTTTAAATATGTTTTAGAAAGGCCCAGATATGATGCGGACTAGGTTTTTATTGATTTATATCACATAACGGGTGGTTAAATTGTTGAATGTGAACTACATCAAACGTCAAGTTTTTATCTGTATTTCATTTGATATTTTTCAATTTCAAACTCAATTTGAACCATGTAAAGATACACAATCGAGGAACGCGTTGAAGTTATTCAGGCTTATTATGAAAATGGGCGTTAAAATCGAAATGCATATCGTGCACTTCGTGATTTTTTCGGTCAATTTAATCGTCCAAATGTGCGTACAATCGGAAAAATCGTGCTAAACTTTGAGCAAACCGGTTCTGTAGGAGATGTGAAACACCAGTGCATGCTCGTTCAGCTCGTACTGAAGAAAATATTGCTGCTGTTCGCGATAGTGTGGCTGAAGAGCCGTCCACCTCAACTCGTAGTCGTGCCCAACAATTGTACCTCTCACGCTCGTCGTTGATGAACATTATGCATAAAGACTTGCATTAACACGCTTACAAGGTGCAATTGACTCAAGAACTAAAGTCTCTTGACCATTCCAAACGTCGTCAATGTTCAGAATGGTGGCAAGAAATGGCAACAGTGGATGATCAATTTTCAAAGAAAATCATCTTTAGTGATGAGGCACATTTTCACCACAGTGGATTCGTCAACAAGCAGAATTGGCACAATTGGGCGAATGATAATCCAAGAGTGATTGTCGAAAAACCAATGCACCCACAAAGAGTGACTGGCGCCATCATCGGGCCGTATTTTATCCAAAATGAGGCCGGTCAGGCAGTTACTGTGAATGGTGTTCGCTATCGTGAGATGATAACGAACTTTTTATGGCCCGAATCGGAAGATATGATTGGAAGATATCGATGTGGACGATATGTGGTTGCAACAAGACGGTGCCACTTGCCACACAGCTAACGAAACAATGGCTCTTTTGCGCGACAAATTCAATGGCCGTGTTATCTCACGTGGTGGCGATGTCAATTGGCCGCCAAGATCATGTGATTTGATAACGTTGGGCCCTCTTTGGGGTTATTTGAAAGAACGGGTGCACGTCGATAAGCCAGCAACAATTCAAGAGCTAAAGGATAAGATAATTCGGCACACTAATGGCATATAACCTCAATTATGTCTCAGCGTCATCGAAAAATTCGACCATCGGATGGAGGTGTGCCGCCAAGGTCGCGATCTATTGGCTTTCCAAAACTATTGTTTTTTAAATTTGCAAATTTTTCTTCTGAACACTGAACACTAAAATAATATCTAAAGATTTAAGGTAATTTCTGTAGTGGTCTACGCAGTTAGACTAAAATTCAAATAAAAGAAGTTTCATTTATTTTTTAATTAGCAGCAGTCAGATTGCTTTAATTAAACTTAGTGCTTTAGCTTTATTGAAACCTAAAAATATATAATATTTTGCTTTTAAGTAGGCAGTGATTTTAATTTTGATTGTGTTGATATTTTATGGTATCCTATAAATAAATTCTTATATTTATTTTTTATTTTAATTTATGCCTTAAAGCTAGAAACCTTAACTGTGATAAAAATCAATTAAGGAACTTAATTACTTACTTTGTAAAAATTATGAAATTTTAGTTGATTTTTAAATCTAACCAAAATTTTGTGCTTAAATTACAAAATTTATTCTAAATATATTTTATTGCAAAAGCGTGTGTAGTCGAACGCACTTATTTAATTTTCCTTTTCAAAGGATGTGATAAATAATTGATTGTGTGTGTTTGTGAGAATTTCAAGTAAACAAACCAACTACATTTCTATGATAATTAAGACTTCGTCTAAATTCCTGCAAGCATACACCCAATAAAACATTACAATTCGAAACAGTATACATTTGTGAAAAGCCAGTTGGTGAATTAACATATTTTTTATGGTGTTTTGTAAGCATGAAATCGAAACACAAAAAAAAAAGTACAAAGAGAGAAAAAAAAGAACAAGAAGGAAAGAAAAAGGTACAAGACATTAAAAGAAACCTTCAACCACAATACAAATTCTTTTCATACACCTTTAATTTGAAATGAATTAAAGAATTAGAGAAAAGCATTTTAAAGAAAAAAAACTTAACAAAAAATTTAAAATTATAATTCATTTTAGAATGAATTAAAACAAAACGTCTATTGAATAAATGTAAATTATGTTAAAGATGTGAAGCAAAACTTTTTGTTATCAGCCAAAAACCCAAACTTAAGCAAAATATGGATTTCAATTTTTTTTTTTAGATATTTGTAAATACGTGTTTTATTTTTTACGTCATAAGCAGGATTAAGGGTTATTATTTGCTGTAAATGTTGTAATAAAATTATAAAATATAAATTAAAAAAAAAGCCAGTTTTATAGTGCGATAATAAGAAAAAAAAATAATTTTTATTTTATATTAATGGCCGATTTCACCAATTTATTTAAATATGTTTAAAATTCGTTTTTCATGGCAAATAAAAATAAAACTATATGAAAAACTATGTTTAAATATGAATTTATGTATATTTAAATATAATTTATAATTTAATTTATAGAATAATTTATTTATGTAAAACAAAAGTAAATTCCTTGTTTATTTAAAAACTCATTAACACGAAAATTTATAGAATTTTGCAATATTTCCAGAATAGTTTCGCTGTTTTAAAACTTTTTAGCACCAAAAAAATTGTGAATATGGACGGTATTGATTCGAAATTTCGTTAAACTTCATACAAAATAAAGATTTCGCTACTATACTGACTGCATACTAGAGCATTCCAACAAGCGAATGGGCATTTTCTCAATGTACCGACAAACTAACTGTCTGTTACTTAATGCCAACATAAATTTATTAGACCGATAAACTGTTTGTTAACAATTTTGGGTTTCTCAATATACCGACAAAAAACATTGTTTTCAGTTGGAAACACCTCTCAAAATACAAGTAAAAGTTTGGAGTCAGCTGATTGGATTTATTTGTACGGCAAATAAAAGGAAAATAAATAATTGGCAGACGAAGGCTGGTTAGCTTTGCGACAGAATAGAAGCAAATGAGACAATGAGAAAACCAAATTTCTTTAATGTGCAATTTTTCGTTGGGAGCAAAGATATTCTTGTAATGAGAAAACGGCCATAAGTCTCTCAAAGGTTTCACTACATACTTACAACAATATGTAGTGAGGCTTTGATGGGTACTGGGTCACTGAAACATCGTCAGTACCCAGTAAGTTGTTGTGAATAATTAAAATCATTATTTAAAAGAAAAAAATCACGAACAAAGTTCTAAATGCTTCTGTCAATCCCTTACATGGAAGCAGGTTGTATAGCAATTTAATATGTGTTTACGATCATTCCCGAAATACTACCGAACATGGAGTTTACAATTTTTTTATTACGCAATCAGCCATGAAATTGTTTATTAGCAGAAAAAGTAGCGCTTCTAAGTGGGAGTTCGCCATATAAAAATTTGCCTCATGCAAGCAAGTTTGTAAGGCGGTATTGTGCTTCTCTCCCTTACAAAACTGCTTACCAGTAAGCTCCATTTTTTACTGAGTAATGATATAGCCGATAAGTTGGAGACAGTCCGACCTCCAATTGGCTTTTATCTTGGGAAGATAAGGGATTGTAGGGTATGGCGGACGTTATGGCCGGTGCTAAGGAAGACCAATTTTAATTCACTACTAGGCCGGAGAATGGTCTGTGTTAGAACAATGATAGGTATCATCACGGGCCACTGCATCATAGGCTTTGGGATTTGACTCGTCGGGTTAATGTAGGTTGTGCGCAGACAAAGAGGAGATAGAGACCATTGAGCACATTCTGTGTCACTGTCCTAGGCTGCAGAACAGCATGCTGAAAGGGTTCATAGGTTCATAGCCGAATTGGAAGATGTCTCGGGCTGTCGGGTCGAGAATCTGAGGGGTTCATAATATGAATGACCTTTCTGTATAACAGGCGGCTGTGGACCGGGTATATGTAGGACAATTGTGCTTGGAAAGGTTGTTTTTCTTATTCCTATGTTTTTTATCTTCCACAATTACCTTTGCTTTCACTCTTTATTTTCTCCTTAGTCTTCTTGTCTCTGGGTTAGAGTGTGAAGATTGACTTTGCACCAGCCTTTCTACCTAACCATATGGAAAAATATTTTTTCTTTGCGTGTGTGAGTAAATTCTAATTTAGCCATAATTGTTATTAGAATATGTTCTAATCAAGTTTTATCAGGTATCCGACTTACAACTGGACACTTTAAGATTGTTTCAGTTTAAATTTTGCTGTGACTGCAATATTGTGCTGATATCTAAATATGGACAACTAAACAATAATTTTATTGAAGTTTTGAACTGTCTCAGGGAAACGTCACTAACAGTTCTTTAAAGGAGTTCGTTGAAAGTTTCTATTGGAACAATATGACCTCCTCCAAGGGCATTTAAGATCTCTCTTTCTAACATAATATCTAACTTAAAGATTACATGTCGACTTTTAATATCTTAAACATACAGAGCGAAACATGCTGTCATATCTGTTTTTGTGCGTTAAAAAAAAAATAAATAAAAGCATTAAAAACAATCGTACAAAACTTTACGAGTAGCTATAAAAAAATAGTTTAAACAACTTAATTAAAAGGTATTGTTTTTATGTGATGAAAAGGCGGAGCATAAAAAAATCTCACACAAAAAAAACATAAAAACTAATTATTCTTGTTTAGAAAATCCATATCGCTCATTTACTTAAATAGTGTCATAATTAAAAAAATACAATATTTTTGAAAAGACGAATGAATGGGTTCGTCGACTTCGAACGAAGACTTTGTTCGCTTAACTTACATGTAAAACAAAAACAAATTATAAAATATTGTTTATTGTTTTACATGTTAGTTAAGCGAACGAGTCCTCGTTCGAACAAATATAAAAAAAAAATTTCGTTTATTTCGAAAAATTTACGTTCTTAAAGACCATTGCAAAACAGAGATGTGCGGCTGTTAAAATAAAAATAAAACTTTTAATAACAAGTAGAACAGCGGCAATTTTTATTTATAAGAAGTAAATTTCCAACGATTCAGAATGAATTTTTTCTTACTTAATATCGATCACGATTTTACGCACATACCTGCATATTTAGCTTCAAAATCGTGATTTTTGAGTTATGACACTAATAACGTAAATGAGCGATATGCAAGTATACATTTTTAAATGTTTTTTTTTTTTTTTTTTTTTTTTTTTTTTTTTTTTTTTTTTTTTTTTTTTTGGAAAAGACTACCTCGCCCTCGCTTAAGCTTAACTTTTTTTTTATTTTATAATTGGCATCGATTGCAAGACAAATACATTCTAATTACCGGCAAAGTTGCTGGTATTTTAAAGTCATGTTATACAAAAAAAAAAAAAAAAACATATTTAGAATGTTAAAAAAAACTTCATGGCCAATTACTTCGTCAATTATGTTTAATTTTCATACACCGCACAAAAAGGAGCACAAATAAGACCGCACAAAACAGGCTTCACTGTTTTCTAAAAGCAAAACTGTTCTGGGAGTAGTGACGGATAATTTGATTTATAAAACATTTTCACTATAAAACTGGCTTTTGGAAAACACAAACACCAGGCTAACAATTAAATTTTGTTGGTTGATCAATTAGCAAATATATATAATAAAAAAAAAATTTATTTAGTGCGTGTTTATAAAAAAAGGTGAAAATAACAGTATAAAAGTGAGTTGTTTGGTTGGTTGGTGTAAATGTGTGAGAATAAATTAAATTGGTTTTTGCACATTGTGCAAATGCCTGTGTGAGCGTATATGCATGTTAAACACAAACATTTTGTGAACATAAAAATAAGGATACTCTAAACATGAACTTAATATGTGTTTGTTATTGAATATAAATGGCGATTTTAAAGAAACAATAATTATATGCAAAAAATACTTTCACCAAAAAAAAAAAGATTAACTAATTTGAGAATTTAAATAAAGACCACAAACGAAATTTTCATAGAAACAAGCCAGTTTTTATTCTTCACTTACCTGAAGTCTTCAGAATCGACGTCAATTACAGTTCCCCGTAAAATATCAATATTGTCAGATGCATTTCTTGGTTGAATATGTATCTGGTGATGCATATCGGCTACATCCACATTGTCGTCATCTGTATCTTGCTCATCATCATCATCACTATAGTCATCTTCTTCAGCACTATCATCATTTTGGTTGTCATCCTCATCATCATCATCATCGTCATCTCTGCTGTCAATTTTGCTATTGGCATCATCCAACAATCTTGATTTTTTTTTATCACAGCGTAATGTTGCAATTTTACGCTGTTCCTCCTGTTTCAGTTTTTCAACTTCGTCTTTTGACAGGAATGAGAAAACTTTGTCTACAAGAATTTGTAGAAAAAAAAAACAAAAAATAAAATTTTTATTAGACGTAAAAACATAAAAACGGGGAATATGATTTGTTTAAAAAAAGACAATCATAAAAAATGCATAAAATTATGCCTTGTAAAGGATATTAAACATAAATTTTATATCTTCCTGTCAATATGCTTATTTTTTTCTTTCAAAAGATGATAAGTATCGAAATCGCTAAGTTTAATTAAATGGAAAATAAAATTACATTTATGTTGCGATTTTTTTTTTTTTTTTTTGATAAATTGTTATTATACTTTTTTGAAAAGTAAGATATGCGAAGTGCGCTTACGCTTTAAAAAATGCATTTCAGCATGTTCTGAAAATTGCGCGATTTCCCTTAGTTTTTTTTTTCTTTTGTTAAGACCAGGGCCCTGTTTCTCAAGACTTTAAGTTACAAATCTACAAGTAAAATACGTTAAAAAAGCAACCATTTTACAATTTTTGTTTTTGTTTTAAATATATTTTACTTGTAAATTCGTAACTTTAAGTTTAATAAAACAGGTTCTATGGCTCTGATTATGATCCCTACTAATGCATTGCATTGTGTTGAAACAAGTGTTCGAAAATAAATACTAAAGGCCTTTTATTCATAAAAAATATTTCATGTTAATAACAGGCTTATAAGATAAAATTTATATGAAAATTTGTTTAATAAACCTCCTATAAAACTGAAATTTTTTTAATGAATAAGTGGGTAAATATCGCTCCTTAATGTTCGGTTCGGTAGATTTGTGGAAAACACAAACGCTAATAGTGTTTGTGTAGTAAGTCATTAAAAAAAAGCGTTTCCCTGTTTGTCATCTTTCAAACACAAAAATAATACCGTTCTTATCCAACTTAAGAAAAAGACGAGAACATTTAATTCCGTTCGGATTTTTTTTTTTTTAAATCACAACCTTCAATGTGTTCGGTTCAGCTCATTAACGTTCGTTCGTATCTGTTGTGCGTTGCGCTCTTTTGGCTGGTAAAAAAATCAAACATTTTTTATAGAAACAAAATACACATACGAAAAAAAAAATAAAAAGCCAACAAAATAATTTTACACAAACAAAACATATACACAATACACACACAAGTTGTTCGTGCTGCGATCATTGCTAAAATTTTTTGTTTGTTCATTTCTTTATTAATGTAAAAAAAGAACCATTATAGAACATAAAAATATAATGTTTGTCTACAGTTTCACTACAATTGCCCTGTTTTTTTTAACGAAGAACAGAACACTATATAAAGTTCGGCTTTTTCTTGAAAATAGTTACGATCAATATTTAGGGTTGTGATTGTCTACACAAACACCAAAAAATAGATATCGTTCTTACAAGTATAAAAAATATGGTTGGAGGTTACCATATTCTAAGAGCAGTGTTGCCAATTTAGCCATTTAGTGGCTAGATTTAGCCATTTTTCACCCTGTTTAGCCATTAAAAAATAAGTTTAGCCATAAGCCATTTTTTTAGCAATTTTTCAACTTGTTTAGCCATAAAATTATTTTTTGCCGTTTTTCTTTTAAAAGAATAATTTTTAATTTATTTTAAAAATTTATAAAAGTAAAATAAACATTTTTAATAATTAAAACGACTTTAAATTAAATCACAACTTTTACAATGTTGAAAATCGCAATAAACTATAATTATGAAAAATCTTTCAAAAAAAAAAAGGAATACAATTCCAATATTAAATTTATAAAATGGATCAACACAAACGTCGGTGTTTCTTTCTGGTTGCAAGGATTTCAATAAAGAGTACAGGCGGCAACAACATTTTTTTAGAAATTTCAGAATTGACTATAAAGTTGCTCTCATTTCCATGGTCTAATGCTTAAGTAGAGAGGGTATTTAGCCAAGTAAATATTGTTAAAAGTAATTTAAAAAATAGGTTATATTTAGCAACCGTTAATTCGATTTTATCAATTAGGTAAATATTTTTACCATAACAATAAAATATTTATAGCAACACCACAATAGTAGAGATGGTACTATGCGCTTGTGTTGATGTTTGCAACACCTTAAAATATTGGTCCTAAGCCCACCTTTTCGTATACCGATTGACTCAGAATCACTTTCTGAGTCGAATTAACGATGTTTGTCCGGTTGGCTGGCTGGCTGTCCATGCAAACCTTGTGCAAAAAGTACTTGTCGCAATTTAGGAGATTATTTGATAAAATTTGGTACAAAGGTTCTAATTTGAATATAATACGCTACTTATAGTTGGGGTTGACCGACTATACTTTCTTACTTGTATTTTATTGTAGATCTGGACTCAAAAGGTAGGGTAAATATTGTCGTGATTATGATTTGCGTTTAAATTATTTAATTCCTATGAGATGAACACTAACGAATTTATCGATGATTTAATTTTTTAAATATCTATCAAAATATTAATTTACGTTTATTCTTATTTATCAAGTTGATCTTAACTTACAATTTCATCGTAAACAACTTTAAATGAATTATTTCTGTTTTGTTATTGAATTTTAATGTGTTTTATTTAAAAAAGTTTTTATCCATTTTTTGGCCCATTTTTAGCCATTTTTTAGCCATTTTTCCGTAAATTTAGCCATTTTTGGTCACCAAGTTTTGGCAACACTGTCTAAGAGCAACATACTATGGTTGGATTTTAACAATTTTTATGTTTGCAGGTTACCATATTATGTTTAAATATGACCATAGTATGGTTAAAATCAACAAAAAATTAAAATTCTTCATATTTTGGTCAATATTAACCATAATAATGGTCAAAACTAACCATATTATGTTCAAAATTAACAATAATATGGTAAAAATTTCCCAGAATTTTGACAAAAGTTACCATATTATGGTCAGAATTAAAAATAATATGGTCAATGTTAAACATATTATGGTTATTTATTTCATCTAATTTTTCAATTTGTTTGTTAAGTGTCAAATTATAATTTTATTTAATTTTTTATTCCTGATAGGTGTTATGTTCCACTTTAATAAAAAATCCCCTTTGATTCATATTCCAGCCTGTGACGATCTTCATTACCATTTTTCTGTTCTACTAGTTTATTATACGTAAATTTATGTATTTTAATCAATAATTAAAATAAAATTAATGAGAATTTTAAGCCGACCAAGCAACTATTGTAAAATGCAAACGATCAGAATGTTGCTGTTTTTTAAACATATTTAAAACAAAAATTAACATGGAAAATGTTGATTGAGAATCATAGTAAATTTCTGCAAAAGTATGCCCTTTATTTAAATTTATCATTATTTCATATTAATTTTAAATAGAATAACCTTAAATCACGTCAATTTAATATTATTCACTGTTAAAATAAAAAAAAAAAAACATTAAAATATAAATAAATATGGATTCAATATTGAATCCATAAAAACCTGTTTTATATTAAAATCAAAAGTTTATCTTGTTAAATTAACATGTATACATACTTAAGTATGTACATTTTTTTATTTTCGTTTTTAAAATATGTTATAAAAAGAAAACAATTCCCGTATTCTTTTAAATAAAATTATTTAGTTAAATAGTACATCAAGTTTTCAAAGTAGAATGATGACGAAAACCATATCGGGCGATTCTGCTGATGCTTCTGTTAGCAAAGGAGAATACAAAATAAGTGAAAGATGTGTTACAGGGGTAAGTGTTTTGAATTATTCTTAAATTAATGCATATGTTGTCTCTGAAACTTCTTCACACTGTTATAACACACTCAAACCAATTTGATTCTACATGAAATTCACGTTGTTTGAACTTGAAATAACTTTCATTCAACGTGATGCGGATTGTTATTTCAATATAATTTACATTTTGCTCTAACTTTACTGCAATATTAAATTAACATGAATTATAGTTATTTTAAAAGAATAAATGTTGTTCGCAAGTTTTTGTAAAATCAGGTTGAATTAACATGAAAAACGTATGAAGCAAAATCACCACCGAAAAATGTTAAACCAACCTTGTTTTCTACGTTTTTAACTTGATTTTTTTCTGTGTGTACGTACAATGTTTTAAAATGTTATAATTTCGAACATATTATTGTTATAAAATATTAACCATAACATTTTTAGAGGCAACCATAATATGGTTGTAGCTTTTGGATGGATGAATTTCACCATAATTTGGTTGCCGTGATAATAATATGGATAAGGTTAACATAATATGTTTAAGTGTATAGCTGTAGCTTTATTTTATTACAACATCATATTGTTAAATTCAACCATATTTGAAGTTTCAAGGGAAGTAAACACTTAATTGTTATGTAGAAACAAAATATTATCAATCTTGAAAAAAGTTTTTTTTTTAAAAACAACATAAGTTTGTTTGTTTCAATTGCAGGGACCATAATATGTTTTTTTAACCATACTTCAACTATGATTTTTGTCTGCGTGTAGGTGTGTGAGCGGAACGCTAAGTAATGTTCTGTTTATTTTCGAACACTGGTTGGAACTAGGAAAATATTTAATAGGAAGAAGAATAGATGCAGTAGTGCCTGTGAACAATCGACTTGAACTTATTTGGAAGGAAGGTTATTCCACATACACAGAAAAAAATAAGTTTCATATTTGAATACGAAAATCGCATATTTGATTACAAAAATATTTGAATTTTCTGCGATGACGATTTTTGCGGTATTGATAAAAAAGTTTGTAGGTATAATTGTTGAATTTTTAGTCAACAACCAAGTTTCTTAAGTCAATAAAAAAAGTTGTTTACCAAAATAACTTTTTTTCAACAAAATGTTTAAGTGATTTGTTAAAATAAATTGTTGGAGATGTTAAAAATAAATCAAACAAATTGTTTATCGAATCTTTATTTACTTATTTATTAATTATGATGTGCTAAATTCCTAATTTGTATTCTTTGATAACTACACTAAAATTTATTGTGGGGAAAAAAGCGAGTTCCTATTCGCATTTCGCTGATTGCTTAGACCAGGGGCCAGATTCTGGCATTCGTGATCGAGTACTTTCTCGATTCGAAAGCAATTTAATATCTAATTATTTCAGTCAATACTGAACGAATTGGAAATATTTTTTCGTTATTGTAAAGCATTCATTTGAGTTTCACAATACTGAAAAAATAATTTTGATTCGTTCAGTATTGACTGAAATAAAATTGCTTTCGAATCGAGAAAGTACTCGATCACGAATGCGAGAATTAGGCCCCAGATCATCAGGAAACCTTTTTTTAAAGACTTTGGCAAAACTAAAGATATTAGTCAACTAAAACTGTAAAGCAAATAAGAATTATTAGCTAAAAAAAAAATGGACAAAATTTGTAAAAATACTGTCTTTACTTTGATTCAAATATTTTTTATTTTTTTTAATATGAAGAAATATTTAATTATTAAATATGTTTTATTGAGTGCTATTTTGGAAAGTGTAATTTTGATAAATTTTTTCATTGAATCAAATAAATAATTTGACCCAAAATTTTATTTTTAACAAACTGTGTTAAGAATTTTCTTGAGATATTTTTACTGTGTACGAACAGTCCAGCCAAAAAGCACTTTTTCGCTGTAATGCGTTGTACGATGAATCAATCATAGAAGGATGGGCTCTTGAGGAAAAACGAGTACTACGAACAAACTAACTAGTTACGGGAATTGAGCTTCATACAGACGGTGGTCAGATCTTACAATGTTGTCATTAAAATTGTCCAAAAATGTCTTGCAACTGTATGAACATTGTAAGCTCATTTGCATTTGGCATCTTGGCATCGCCGGGAATCTTGCCCCCATATAACAATCAACAATCAAATAATTCCTCAACATTCGCATGTAAAATATCTCGGTATACATCTGGATCGGCGTTTAACGTGGAAATGCCATATAGAGGCAAAATTAACTCAAATGAAACTAAAAGCCATTCAAATTCATTGGCTTATTGGAAGAAATTCTGTCCTTAGTCTCGATTGCAAGCTTCTACTTTACAACTCCAACTTAAAGCCAATCTGGTGCTATGGTATTCAGTTATGGGGCACTGCCTCGGCCTCTAATATAGAAAAAATTCAAAGGCGCCAAAATAAAATTCTTCGAATAAGCACAGCTGCCCCTTGGTATGTAAAAAACTCAAATATTCACAGGGATCTCAATGTTCCATTAGTCAAAACTATGATTACGAAATATGCAGTAAAATACTTTAAAAGGCTCGAATTGCATCCAAACCCACTAGCACGAAATATTTTAAATGATAGCGGCCACACTCGCTTAAGAAGAAGAGACACTAGATAAGTGAACAGAACCCGTGATGAAGAAAATTTTTGTCTGGCACTGGCAGGACATAAAATAAAGTATTAGGTTAAGATTTGATTAATTATTGTTAGTTCATATTTAAATGTATGAAGATTCAATAAATAATATTGAGAGAAAAAAAAAAAAAAAAAAAAAAAAAAATTTTCATTTGGCAGATATGTTATTAATGCATCTGACAATGGCACCATTGTAAGATCTGACCACCGTCTGTACGAAGCTTTAGATTCCTAATTACATCAGAACACATACATTGAAGAAACGAAGAAACAGGCAAATACAACCCACATTGCGACGGTGCTCAAGAGAGTCAATAGAATAGGTAAGCCTACTGTCACTTGTGCATGTCTGTGTCAAGATATACCAAAGGATTACCGAATGTAATAATTACTACAAGCAATCCACCGAACTATTATAAAAAAATAATTTTTAAACATTTTCTATTTTCTTCTTTGATAACAAACTAAGAAAGTGGGTCACAATATACCATCTTCTATCTATTAAACCTTTAATACTTTAAAAGCCAGTTTTCCATATTGCATAAATAAAGATACGCAAAAATTGAGAAAAATAAAATTATTTATGGCAAAACTGAAAAAAAACCAAGAAAGTTTTCTCAAAATGTTTAAAAATTTTTCTCGAAGTTTTTGTTAAACAATTTTGTGTTAACAACCAGAAAACTTTAATTCCCAACATTACCACTAAATAAGCCTCAAGATTTTTGCTTTTTGTACAACTTTTCAATCTCCTTCACAAAAAAAAAAGAAAAAAAAAAATAAGAGAAGAAAACTACAGGATGTTGGAATTTTATAGTGATTGCTCTTCTCTATTTTATGAAATGTGGGTTTATACAAAAACACATACAACCGCCCTCATAAAAGCTTGATGCAAATACTAACGTAACTTAAAAAACAAGCTAGAAAGTATAGTCGGGCAACACCAACCATTTGATTCCCTTCATTACAGTATATAAAGACAAATTTTCGCGAGTGTATCATATTTGTGACCCATTATGTTATAAGGTTTAGATTTATGAAAAACTCCTTTCTGCCAAATTTATTTAGATAACTTCATCTATCAGTCAAGAAAGAAAAATTATTAAAAGATTTCATTAATTTTCATGTTGTAAAACTCCTTTCTTCATAAAAATTTAATTTGATGAACTTTTGCCTGAAAAAAATGTAAATCAATTCAAACCAAGGCTGGCAAAAACCCAACTCATCGGGTTTTTTCATGGCCTTTTTTGGGTTTTGTGGTCTATCTTTTGCGGTATAGATTAAGCAAGAAAACCTTCAATATTTTTTTAATGGCATCATCATCTAATCAGACTAATATGTAAGGCCTTATATATATGCCTTAGCTGCCAAGTGATGTACACTGTACTTCACTGTACATTGAACTTTTACGCCCAAATAAATTAAGAACATAAAAATAAATTTGACAATGGCATTCAAATCAAAAATTTAAAACCACGTTCAGTTGTATAATGAAGCTTTAAACCTCCAACAAATGTTACCCATTTTTTGGGTTACTTAGTGGGCAGCCAGCCCTGATTAAAATGGATAACACTATGCAACAAATGAGAAGTTTGTTTTTTTACCTGAATAACCACTATATTTTTTTGATCCGCTGTAGTCACCTTACTGCAAAAAACATCATTTTTTAAAATTCTATGGTAAGGTTTTTTTTTTAAAAAATTTTTTTCTAAAATTTGAGATTTTTGAAGAGGCTGCTCCATACATCTTATCGTAACTTTGGAACGACGTACCCGATTTTGTTATACAGTCCGTCAAAACATTTTAAATTATGCCAGATTTAAGTTTATCTAATATCATTTTTTAATTTAGCCATTATTTTTGGAGTTATTGAGGCCGAAGTGGCAAAAAAATATTTTTTTTGTTTTTTTATAAAATTTTTGAAACCAAAAAATTCATAAAAAATCGAAATCAACAAATACATGCCAGTTTTAGTACTTTAGCTCAAAGCTGCATGTATTAGAAGAAAAATAAATTTTATTTCATGAAAATCCATGCACAAATTCCTGTTTTATTCCTGATAAACTGAAAGTACCTAGTTTTGACCTTTTTTATTGCAAATTTGTGTAGAGCTAAAAATCTCAAAGTTTTACCTTTTTATTACACAATATTTTTTTTTAATCCTTTACTTTAATTATTTTTTCATAAAGCTGCATATAATAGAAATAAAATAAATTTATTTTCATGAAAATCCATGGATAAGTTCGTTTTTATTCCCGATAAACTGAAAGTACTTCGTTTTAACATTTTTTATCGCAAACTTGTTAAAAATATGATTGCAACATGTTGCCCCACACAAAATTGTGATAAAAAAAAAATGTCAAAACTAGGTACTTTCAGTTTATCGGGAATAAAATACGAATTTGTCCATGGATTTGAATGAAACAAAATTAATTTTATTTCTATTATATGCAGCTTTATGAGAAATTAGTTAAAGTAAGGGATTAAAAAAAATATTGTGTAATAAAAAGGTACAACTTTGTGATTTTTAGCTCTACACAAATTTGCGATAAAAAAGGTCAAAACTAGGTACTTTCAGTTTATCAGGAATAAAACAGGAATTTGTGCATGGATTTTCATGAAATAAAATTTATTTTACTTCTAATACATGCAGCTTTGAGCTTAAGTACTAAAACTGGTAAGTATTTGTTGATTTCAATTTTTTTTGAAATCAAAAATTTAACTCCTAAAATAATGGCTAACTTAAAAATTGATATTAGATAAACTTCAATCTAGCGTAATTTTAAATGTTTTGACGGATTGTATAACAAAATCGGGTACGTCGTTCTAAAGTTACGATAAGATGTATGGAGCAGCCTCTTCAAAAATCTCAAATTTTAGAAAAAAATTTTTAAAAAAAAACCTTACCATAGAATTTTCAAAAATGATGTTTTTTGCAGTTAGGTGACTACAGCGGATCAAAAACTTATAGTGGTTATTCAGGTTATTTTTGCTTGTTGCATAGTGTAATCATTCACAACAAATTTCGATCCACCAAGTGGAATAACATTTGGTTTAAAGATTGGTGTTTGACTATTGACTAACAGCCGTCGTCAATGGGTGTGAGTGTCAAACGGCAAGCCCCTCTGAAGAGATTGTGTGGTTACAATCAAAAAATGTCGGGGCAACCTGTCCATGATAACATGTGTTCCAATCCCAGTTCAGACAAGAATGAAATATTATCAATAAATTATAATTAATTTCATGTTGTAAAATTTATTTCTTCGTAAAAATAACTTAATGAAAATTAAATTTGATGAACTTAAGCCTGAATAAAACTTGCATTAAAAACCAAGAACAGTTCAATAAAACAACCACATTCTAATTAGCTTCAGCTATATTAGATTTGTTTGCCTCTAACAACATTTTGTCATGACATAGGAGCTATCGTAATTATTGTCGTTAATTTTGTTTGTCAATACCAATATTTATAGGAAAGTTTTGGCATTAAAAGCTTTTTTCGGGAGTAGTATTTGTATGGGAGCTATGGTCATGGACCTATTCCAATAAAAATTGGTTAGATGACTAAGATTGCAATTAAATAAGTTTGGACCAAAGTTAATCTAAATACCAACATAATAAGATGGTTTATGGGTACAAACCCCCTATTCCAGAGAGAAGCTTTAATGGTAGTTATGCGCAATTTTGGATCGATTCTTACATCATATTCAATAGCTTTGCATCCTTATGATAACTGAAACGTATTTATTAGGTTTCATCAAATTATCTTCAAAATTGGGACCTGCAGTTTGCGCACAAGATTTACATGGACAGACAAGCAGACAGCCAGACGAACGCACATCGTTAGATCGACGAAGAAAATGATTCTTATACAAAAGGTAGGACCAATATTTTTTACTGTTACAAATTTCTTGAGATAACAATGTCTATAACAGATTTTAAAACCGAGTTTCGAGAGGAATGTGTGAATATGACTTACGGTAAATTTTGGATCTACCGCCACAAAATATTGCCATAAAATAGTACTTAATATTGAAGATCTTTTTGCCAAACTGTATTTCAACATTAACAGAAATAAGAAAATCAGACCAGTGCACAGTGGGTAATATAAGGTGTTTGCATCTCATAATTGATTTTTGCAAATGTTTGAAACTTACCAAAAAAAAACAAATTCTATCGTAAAGCTAAGATGTGAAGCAATTATTCTTTGCAGAAATTTAGTTATTATGTCAGCAGAAGTATTCGAAAATGGCGACAGGACACACTATTTTCGACTTAAAAGATTTGGAGAGATAGAATTATACCATATTCAAGGGCGCATTTTTAATATTTATAATTATTTTTTTCAGGATTGTTATACCTTGATGGAAAGGGTATATTGTCCAGATTCTATTGAGTTTCTGGTGAGTTTTTTTATATTTTGTTAGCAGATTTGAAATTTATTCATTTGAAATAAATAATGTTTTTTGGCTTCCCTACGCAAATTTGACTAGGATTTTAACTGTTGGCGCAGTTTGCCGCCGATCTAGTTGTAACATAAAATTAAAGTTTAACTTACTATCTAAAATATATAACAAAACTAGCTGCCTGTTCGTGCCTTTAAACAAATTGCATGCACAAATGTTGATCAATTCAGAAATTAACAAACAAAATTTTGCAGTTTTGCGTTTCTTATTAAACAAAAAAATAATTTAATGTTTTGTTTCTTAGCTAGCAACAGTAAGTCCTTAAACTCTTTACAAAAACGAGGAAGACTCTTATCAGACAACGTCGAAATCAGCAACAAAACGAAAAATATTGTGTAAGGATAATGGAGTATATCATTTTCATGATGTGTATACCCAAGGACTGCGGCCAATTGGCGAAGTACCTGAAGCAAAAATGATTGAACTATTAAGGCCTTTTTCAAAACCAAAAAACTCTTGAAGAGTCTGAAATTACTCAAGTATTTGACGAATTTATTTAATTTTAACAGAAGCTCAATACAGGTATTTAAGAAATCATTTTTTGGAAAGAAAATTTCCTGTATTTCCACCATGTATAAAATTCAGCCAGTAAAACAAAGTTGCTATCAACCCCTAGCATCATTAGAAATCACAAATACGTATGCTAAAGAAAAATCTTTGCAAGATTTACTTGACAACACCACATTCAGGATTGAAATGATAGAGTCTGTCGAAATTAAAAATCTTCAAAGATTAACTCTGTACTGTAAATAGGAGTGTGATGGTTCGTCCTGATAAAATGAATATAGAAAACAACCATTTCTAGAGGAATCTAACATAATTTCAATTAAACTTGTAGATGAAGATACAGGCAAAATTCAGCATGATTAATTTATAATAAAACTATTTTGTGCCAAAAACTTAAACAAATGATCACTTGGGGTATTCACAAGTTGTGCTATCATGTTGTATTGTCATAATGTTCTAACATTTTACAATGGTTTAAAAATATTGTTGTTGCTTTGTAAACAAAAAGTGTCTTAAATTAATAAAACTTTGCTTGCTATGTTTATTGTGCTGTCGTAATTAATCAGAAGAGACCTGCGCCGAGCAACTGAGCCGAGCGGCTATGATTTTGTAGCCGTCGCCGTTGATGGTATAGTTTTATCCGGCTAACATGTGAATTTAACCTGCGGCTAGCATTTTTTGCAACAAAACACTTGCGGCGTCAAATTGGATCGGCGTAGGACTCTGATGTTTGGTAAACAAACAAAATAAAATATTTGTGGTTTGCGTCTGAAAAATGGAAAATAGTCAGGAAAGATCTAATTTAATTTATTAATTTATGGATTAGAATTAAAAAACATTTTTATGTTAGGTAAATATTTATTTTTTTTATATTTGTTTTAAATCAGCTGACTTAAATTCAAAATAGCACACTAAATTATGAGGGGTTGTTCACAGTCGTATTTTTTCATGTTATTATTTTAAGACATATGATTTTATGGCACCTTGTGAATCCCCCAACTATATATCAATATAAAATATCTAAACTTTAAACTTCATAAGCACTTTTCTGAAGTATCTTACATTTCCTGCCAATGAAATTTTAGTGTTACTCTACTGCTGCTGAATATGTTTTAAAAAAAATGCAACCTTTGGCCTTTGTAAATATTAAGCTTGAAAGTCTTCGGGCCGAAAGTTGTCAATTTTTTAAAAAAATCTAAGCTAAAAAGCTATTAAAGGCTGTTTTACACTATCACACAAGTCTTTCGTATTTTGATAATTTGTTTTTGGTTTTTGAAAATTTTCAAACATTAATTAGATCAGGGAGGCATTTTCGTAAAATACTCGAGACTTTGTGGGATAGTGTATAACGGCCCTTACAACTATTTTTACATAACTTTTATACAAAAACTCAAAAAATTTAAAATTTGTTTTTAACCGTTCATAACTTTTGTTTCCTATTATTCAATTGATAATAGGAATTAAAGCTTAAAGTCCAACATACTAAGATAGTGTGTTACATATACCAACACAAACGCATAGTAACGTCCCTACATATGAGAGTTTAGGGTATACAATTTCATCAATTTTTACAGCTTGTTGGACTAGACAACTACTTGTATAGATCCAACAAAGAAATGATTTTTTTTTAAGAAAAGCAAACTTTTCTGCATGCAGGCTGCCAGCAACTGCTAATTATACTAGAGAACGTACCAGTTTTTTTTCTAAAAAGTCAAAGGCAGCAAATGCATTTGATGCCTTTTTGTTCTTTCGCCAGAAACTTTAAAGGCAACAGACCAACCGAACCGAACATCCAAACGGCCATCTGTCAAAGCACAACAAGAAGAAGATTTGCTTTAGCAACACTATCATGGTGATGGTTAAGAAGATAAAGAAACAAACCAAGAGTAACTACAGAGTCATGATGCTAATTTCCAAAGAAATTTAATATTTTTTTCCTTATTTCATCTTTAAGTTTTTCTTTCAGAGTTTTTGGTTATTTTGCAGTCTAATACACTAGTCTCGTACTGGTTGCTCATACGCCAGAGGACAAGTTGTATGCAACAACTAATGACAAGAAGCAGCAGTGGAGTTTTTGCTCTTGATTTTTTTGCTTTTTGTGTTTACTGACCGAGATGACTCTTTGAGCAACAGCCTTGATGTATCCAGAAGCAACAACAACAACAACAACAACAATGCACAAGTCTGTATAAATTGCAAGATTAAGAAAATAAAATAACAGAGGAAACGAAATTATAATAAGAAAACAAACTTTTTTACTTGAAGAGATTTTAATAAGAATTTAAAATGATTGTCAGGACAAAAATGAACAAACCAACAAACGTATAAATAATAAAAATGTTGTCCATTAAAATAAAACTAATTTTTTTGGTATGCAAAGTTGTTCTTTTCTTGTTTTACAAAGATATTTTTTATCATGTGTTTGTAAGTGGATCATTTGAGAAGAACTTTAAATTGAAGGTTACACACGTTGGAAAAGAAAACGGGTTAGACATCGAGGAATTGCCTGATTAGTGATTGAATAATAAAGAGAAAATAAAAGTAAAATTAAGGATGTAAAATTGTTTGTAGGTCTAGCGAGTTCCTGTCCGATTCCCAATATAAAGCCAAATTTTGCAAGAACCGCTTGGTAATAGAATGTAGAAACCCCACTTCCAAAAACACTATGTATGCAAAACCATAACAAATAACAATTGTAATTTTTTTTTTTTTTGTTCAATATTTATTGTTGACCTGTCGATAATCTATGTTGTTGTTTTTGTTTGGCTTAAGGTCATATACAAATTAAAATAAAAAATTCCACAAATTTTTGTATTTTTAATTTTGTTTTTTATTTTTCATCCGATATTTCGACCATACATCGATGGTCATCTTCAGGGGCTACAAAATACACATATATTTAACATATAAATTTTATATCATAATACTTATCAATACATACATTTAAAACACTGTCAAATTAAAAATTACAAAAAAGTTGATACGTCCTCACTGTTTGTCATATTTTCATCAACTAATATTGTCCCATTGATTTCGTTCCATCGACTTTGTCTTATTTTTGTTTTCTATGTCGGTGTTTGTTTATTGTGTATTTGTATATATGCGAAATATTATCGGTGTCTGTCTTGTAATTGAGACGTAAGTTTGTTGGTGTATTTACTATATGTAACATTTCCAGTGTGTATCTCTTAGTATAGTTACTCTCTTCTTGTAAGATGCTCACATTATTAAAATTTGGTTTGTGTCCCGTTATTGTACAGTGGGCCGCAAGTGCAGTTTTTTGTTCCATTGGTTTTGTAACTGATTTTTGATCAGATTTGTGTCCTGATAATCTTGTCTTGAGTGTTGATTTTGTAGTCCCCACATATACTTTTGGGCATATGTTGGACCCGTCCCCCTCACAGCTTATTTTGTAAATCAAGTTTGATTTTTCCTCCTTTTCAAGTTTCGTCTTTGGTTTGCTAAATAATTGGTACACAGAATTATTGGTCTTAAGCGCTATTTCGTATTTTTCCTTGTTGTATATGTCAGAGTTCTTAAGCCTTTCGGATAATCCGGGAATGTACGTTACTGATTTGTATATTTTATCTAATTTTTCTTCTTCTTTGCTACCGAGTTTTTTTGATTTTGCATGTTTAATTAAATCTTTAATAGTTTTTATAGGAAATTGATTCTTCTTTAGCGTGTCCGTTATTCTTTTAATATTGTCTTTGTGGAAAGAGTCATCACTTATCTCTAAAACTCGTCTTATAAAATTTGTTGCAGTGTTAATAATTATTCGCCTAGGATGTTTGGAGTAGAAGTTTATGAGTCTTCCAGACGATGTTGGTTTTTGATACCAGTCTATCCTAAGTAGGTTGTTTTGTCTAATAACCACACAGTCTAAGTACGGTATTTTATTTCCATTTTCTTCTTCTTTAGTAAAACAAATCTGTCTATGAAATGAGTTTAAAATTCTTAAAACATCAGTTACATCTTTTCTTTTTATTACACAAAACAGATCATCTACATATTTGGTGAGAATTTTTGGTTTTTCCCCCATCAGATCCACTGAAAAGTCTAGAAGCTTTTCCATTACAATATCTGCAATTACAGGTGATGCTGGTGATCCCATTGGCATTTTTTTTTTTTTTTTTTTTTTTTTTTTTTTTATAACCAGGGACCCGAAATAACTGTTATTATTTTTTAAATATCCAATAGGTTATGGGAAAAATAACTGAACAAATATTGGTCCTGTAATAATAATTATAAATTACCCAGAAAATTATAGTTCTGCCATAAACATTATGAAAGATTATTATTTTTTTTTTTGTCTTTGATAACCGTTATGAAAGATTTTTATTCTTATTGGTCTTCTATAACTATTATAAAAGATTTTTATTTTTTTTGTCTTCTATAACCACGCTACAGTTCGCAAATCTTAAGATATTTTTATAAAATTTCGCACACTGACTTATATTTGCACAAGGACGAACTTTTTTTTAATGATTTTGGTAAGGATCCACAAATTTTTTGATATCTTTCTCATATTTAGTAAATAGAAACCAATAATGTCACACAATCATGGTGCTGAGTTTAAATAAAATCGCTCCAGTTTTAGGCATATTTTCCCGATTTTTTTTTTTAAATACAAGAAATTTCGCACTCAAATTGTATTTATATACCATTGAGTAGTCAGTGCTGTTGGTGTAGTAGCTAAGATGTGGACTCTGAAACCGATAGGACCCGGATTCGATTCCTGGCTCGAGCGACTAAAAAAAAAACATTTTTCAAAAAGAAATATTTATTTCTTAACATCCTCAACTATCGGTTGGCTTGAGCGAACTAATTAAAAGTAATTTCAAATGCAAATATTGCTAGTAATACAAATGATAAAAAAATTATATGAAGCTCTTTTTAGGAATGACTTTTATGAAACTGTTTCATAGATTCTATAAAATGCTTCATTACCTGACGATTAATTGTTTCTGTAAAGAGTTTCATTAATTCTATGAAGCTTTTCATAAACATTGACTGTAACGAAGCCTGTTTCATAGATTTTATTAGGAGTGTCATTGGCTGACCACCAACGAATATTTTCATAAAACTTGTGTGAAATTCGATATGGAAGACCGAAAAAAATAAAAATCTTTTGTAATGGTTACAGAAGACCAAAAAAAATTAAAATCTTTTGTAATGGTTATGGAAGCCCAAAAAAAAAAAAAAAACAAAAACAAACTATAACAGTTATCAAAGACCAAAAAATAATTGGTTATTTGTAACAATTATTCAGAAAGCAGTTTTTAAAAATTCATGATAAATTATTATTTCAGGATTTTTTCAAATATTGGTTATAACTGTTATGTCCCTGGTTATAACATTTATCTCATATTAATTTTTTATATCCATATAAAGCTGGCTTCAGAAAACCCTTATAATGATCAATAAATTATAACGAGTACCGTTACAAGTATTTTTCCACATTTAGTTCAAAAAATGTCATTTAATTGTATAAAAAAAACTGCCTGATTTTATGAGAATAGATTCTTCAAAACTCATATCTCGCTTTAAATTAAAAAATTCGACATATTCAAATATTGCATTCTTTCATAGAAAGAAATATAATCGGGATAAATCAAGTTTTTCATGATTACTTTAAGTGCGAGTCGTTCTCTAAAATTCAAGTACGAATAACACTTAAACGTACTCAAAACAATCCTAAATGGGATTAATTTCGAAAATCAATCCCGGAATATCTTGAAATAAGTATAAAATTCTTAAATCAAGTAAAAAAAAATTTTCATTTTCGTTGTGTTTAACCCTGCGGCTTACGCATGTTTTGATTTTCTATACAATTGAAAGAAGGTCTGGCCAGACCCATGTGTACCACGAAGGGTAAAAATGTAAATTTGAATAGTTGCTTCTCATTTTGTTTATATTTTTGGTTAAATATGTACATAAGATTACTAAAGTAAAAACCATATCGGACATGATGTTGGTGTTTTATCATTCTATAAGGTGTCAAACGAGTAAGTAAATCAATCATAATAATTTTTTCTTTCTTATTTCTTTTTTAGTTTTTTTCAATCACGAATTTGGGGTAAAATCAACTTTGTAATAATTGAATCAAGCGCATTTGGAGATTATGTTAGCAAAAAATAATTGTCAACAATAAATGCAACATAAATTGCCGGCAATAAATATGTACAAAAAAGTGCTGTCTACATTAAAGATAACATAATTTTGACATTTACCGCATTATATGTCGCAATATTTATCTCTGGTATAGACGGGCAGTAAGAGACAAAATCTTATATGTTTTCAAAGCAGCGTTACCATTTAAATTTTTGTAGGTTTTTTTTTGTTACATTTTTTTTATTTTTAAACAAAAAAAAAAAAAAAATTCCAAATAAATTTTGGGGTTTTCTTTTCAAATTTTGGTCCTTTTTTAGAAAAAAAAGTTTTTTTTCAGAAATGGTGACATTTTTAATTAATAGTAGCTGAAAGATGTTGTTGGTGTGAAAGCATGTTTCACATTTTCAACATCTTCCTTGTCCGTCCGAAATGCAAGTGTGAAAAAGCTATTTGAAAAAACTCAATTCAATTCTCCCTTAAATTTGTAATAACTTTTCGATCTACCCTTCTTTATTTATATTTTTTATACAAACCCCAAGAGAATACACAAAAATAATCGAAATAAAATCATATTTTATTTTTTAAAATTATTTTCTTCATAAACAATTACCTGACTTTTGTGTTGGCTTGTGTTGGTCCTCCATGGCAGATTCAAAGAAACGTTTTTTATCGGAAACCGATTTAGGCACTTTTGTTGTTGTTGTTGTTGATGAAGATTTTGTTGCATCAGCAGGTGAAATCTGAAATAGTGGAGTCGTACACAAATTAAAATTATTTCTAAAAAAAAATATTTTATATTGTAGTATGTGCTAAAGAAAAATGTAAATAACACTACCGGTATTATCTTGGGAATATTATTATAAAAAATAAACAAAAACCAAATCTTATGATTATGTTTAATCCTCTGGTTGCTTTAAAAATATATGTTTATAAATACTATATTTGTATATCCCTACCGACCAACAATCCATGTAAGCATTTAATTATTTGTTATACCAAAATGTGTTAAACAAAATCCCTTTAAAATCTTGTTGTGGCAACAACAACAAAACAAAAATGCAGAAAAACCAAAGCTGACCAAGCCAGACACAACATTTGGAAGAAGGACACATGTTCAAGCCTTCTTAAACACACACTGAAGTATTATCTGCGGTTACAGCCAAACAGCCTTAAAAAGAGGATGCTTAGAAATTTTGTTGCAACAACAATGTTACCAAAAATGTGAGCAAAGAAAAACAGCAACAACAAGTATGAAAATGAAATGAGACAACACACTGCATACGAGTACAATTGAAAACATGGGACTTTTTTTTTGTGGCACAGATTAAAACATTTAGTGTTAGACAACCGGGTTGTAAAACACAGTTTACAAGTGTTAGCAAAGTAGGAACTTTCTCTGTTTTAGGGGTAATCGAGTAGAGTTAATTTTTCCAAGGGAATTTTAGGACAACATATTAAAATTGTGTATAATTTAAAACTATATTGTGTTTATGACTTTGTATATTTTTAATGAAAATCGTCTTACTTATTACTTTTTCAAAATATTTGCATGAAAAATATAATTTTGCATATTTTTTAAGTTAAGAATATCCAATCAATTGTCGCGGCGAATGTAAGAAAAGATAAACTCACTGTTTGTTGTTGATATTTTGTTTAAGCTTTGATATCGTTGCAAACAGAAATTTTTAATGTTTGTAATTCTCATTCACTCTACAGTTTTGTTTGCTTAAATAATATTTTTGATCTGGCCAAAGCAACCAGTGAAATGCGCATAGGAACTTGTTTATCCTCCAACAATAAATGTCAGTGTATTTATCAGGAATAAAAATTCGGAATTTAGCACAACAAAAAAAATCTTACTAATTAAAACTTTGTATTCCCAAAAAAAAAAGTTGATTAAAAATAATTTTTGATATACTTTCCATAAATTTGCGTTTTACGCAGGTTGGCAGCCGTTTAAAAAAAAAGAATAGCTTCTGAATCAATTTGTTACCAAAAGAAAATAAAAATATGTTGTTCCTTTTCTTTCATATGCATTTTTTATATCGAAGTTTTAAACAAGAACTTAAAGAAATTACATCGGTTTAAGTTTTTCTGAAATAAACGGTGACTGAACAATTTTGGAAGTTTTTTGTTTTTGATAGTGGATTTATTTAAAAATGCAAAAAGAAACTAAAAAAAGCCTTAAATACTCGTATGGTGAAAAATAACCCAGGAATTGTAAAAGTTGACTGTTCGGTTCGGTTTTGTGTGCTCAAAATTCAAGTTTATCCGTCATAGAAGACGTGAAAGAAACAGTTCAGAACATTTAAAATAATATATTTTTTGAAACACTTAAAGTTTTTAATCAAAATGTTGGTCTTTAAACGTTAACCAGGTTAAAAAAAAAACTTCATTTAAATGAAAGCGAAACCAATGTCAACTTATATTATTTTAACAAATAGAATCTGGGAATTTATTTTTCATAGTGAGTAACATTTATTATATAAATTTTCATATTATTTGAATGTATAAAAGCTTTTGTGGATTGTAATTTGACTTAGAATACACATTCGAATAATATGAAAATGTATCTAATATTATTTCTGTGGCTTGGAGCTAGAAAGGCCAATGTCACTTTTTTGCTCTTTTGAGTTAATTATTGCATTAGATTTGTTTTTTTGCTCTCTTTCATTGTGGTAAAACAGCTGAAGTCATACTTAACCCAGAACAGGTTCATAAAAAAATGCTGGCCAATTTCACTATGAAAAACCTTTGTAAAACCTTTTGTAAAGCCTTCAATTCCAATTTTCTGAAAAGTGAATATTTTGACATTGGCCCTTTTAGCTCCAAGCCACAGATTTAAGTATCGAACCATATTCTATGGTTTTGTGTGACAATCGAAGATCATTGCCATTTGAAAACATGAAAAAATATATGATTTTATTTTCTAATAAACATTTATTTAAATAAAACTAATTAAAAATTGTTAGTTTGTGCTTTTTCGCTTGCATATTTTTGCATGAGAACATTTCATCGCGTTCTGTTTTTCGTTAAAGCCCACAAGCTTTGTTGTGTTCGGCTTAGCATATTAATGTTTGTTTGGTTCAGTTGTGCTCAAAGCCTTTTTGGCTAGTAAAGACAACAAATTTTTTTTTTACAAAAACAAAACATGAACACTTTACAAATACACACAAAGGCTATTCGTGCTGTGGTCGCGAAAACTGCCAAGCAACAACAATATTAGACAGAATTGTTGCTAAAAATTTTTTGTTTGAGAGCATTTAAATATAATGTGTTCTAAATTAAATAAATTAGGCCAATTGATTTAGTACTTCTGATTAATTCAAGTTTTATTTCAATGTCTTATTTTACAGCGTGTTACCCAGATCAAATTCAAAAAGGAAGGAAAAAAAGGAAGTTGTAAAAATGTCAAAAAAATATATAAACATAAAGTCTACAAAAAAATTCAGATTACTTGACACAATGATGTAGTTAAATGTTGCCAAATTAATTAAATTAATATTTGATTCTATATCTAATTATTTTTTTATTTTCTTTTGTATTTAAAGATAATATTGAAAGCGTTATTTTTAACACTCCCTCTCGCTTTCGTAATTATTTGTAAATACATATATATTGTAATTACATTTTTAATAAAGTTAGTAAAGAGTTAAATTTTTCTTTAGATAGCGCCTTCGTCAGAATGTCTGCTGGTTGGCTTCCACTTTCTAAATACTGAACGTTGATGTCACCTTGCGCATGAATGTCACAAGTGTAAAAGTATTGAGCATCAATATGCTTTGTCCGCTTTGAAGAGTCTGGATTTTGTACTAATGTTATTGCTCTTTGATTGTCACATTTTATAGGTGTTGCGTCCTTCAGTTTAATTCCAATACTCATCATTAATTTTCGAATCCACACTACGGATTTTGTTGCTGCACATAACGCTACGAATTCGGCCTCTGTGGTTGAAGTAGCCGTTATTGTTTGCTTCTTTGAACTCCATGCTATAGGTCCACCGTTAATCGTTGCAATCCACCCTGTTGTACTTCGCCTGGTATCCAAATCTCCAGCCCAATCTGCATCACAGTACATTACTAAGTTGCTGCAGGTCGAGCCAATATCAAACGAAATTCCTTTATCTGATGTTCCTTTTAAATATTTAAATATACGTTTAACACCCTGCCAATGAAGTCGTGATGGATTTTCAACATATCGGCTTAATACACCAACACTAAAAGCTATGTCTGGTCGCGTAGAAACCATCAAATACATTACTGATCCAATGGCTTCTCGGTAAGGAAAATTTTCTTCACACTTAGCATCTGATTTTGAAAAACGAATTCCCGGCTCTGCTGGCGTCGACACCATGGCACAATTCTCATGGTTAAAACGTTGTAATAATCTGTTCACATAAGCCTGTTGATGAATTTTCAATTTCATTGTTTTTCTACAAATCTGAATCTGTATACCAACAAACGACTCTGCAGGGCCATATGTAATATTGAACTCACAATTCAAAGCTTTGAGAAGTTCTAAAATGAAAGAAATATTAGTGCCACAAACCAAGCCGTCATCTACATAAAGTGCTAAATATGTTGTCGCTTCTGCTGAATTAAAATAAAATACACACAAATCTGCAGAAGATTGGATAAAACCAAAATTGCAAAGAAAAGTCACTATTCGTTTGTTCCACTGGCGCGAAGCCTGCTTCAGTCCATAAAGACCCTTTTGCAATTTACATACTCGTTCATCTTTTGCATATCCATGTGGTTGCTCCATGTATATAGTCTCTTCCAACTCACCATGTAGGAACGCCGTCTTCACATCAAACTGGTAAATGCTCATATCATGTGCCGCAGCTATTGACAACAACAAGCGCACAGATTCATATCTCACAACTGGTGAATAGATTTCTTCATAGTCTATACCACGCTTTTGTGAACAACCTCTTACGACCAAACGAGCTTTATACTTCTCTATTTTCCCATCTGTCTTATATTTTCGTTTAAAGATCCAACGATTTGAAATCACATGCATATTTGGGTGACGTGGTACTAGAATCCAGGTATTGTTTTTATATAAGGAGTTTAATTCATCCTTAATTGCTGAAATCCACTTTTCACACTCTTCCCCTTTTAATGCTTCTTCTAAGGTTGTTGGTTCCAGCTGCACACTACATACTTCAGGATTTATTTTATTGTCAAGTTTGTTTTTGTTGCTTCTGGTATTATATGGACTTCGATTGTTTTGTTCACGATCACATTTTTCATGTTTGTTATTTATATCAGCTGATGTCTGTAATTCTTCACGTTGTTGTAGTTTTTGTTGATCATTACTTTCAATTTCATTTATTTCATTATTCATTTTCATACTCTCTTCTTGTTTTTTAGCATTCATTTCAATTATTTGATTAAAGTCTTCAGCACGTTTTTCATTAAATAGTATGTCTCTTCTAATAAACACTTTTCTACTTTGTGGGTCGTAGACACGATAGGCTTTACTGGGGTCGTTATAACCAACCATTATATATTTTATAGAGTTTTTCTGAAACTTTGTTCGCTGCTCTTTTGGAATGTGTACAAACGCTTCACAGCCAAAAATTCGCAAGTGACTCACCTCTGGCCTTTTACCATACCATAACTCATATGGTGTACATCCTCCAATAACATCAGAAGCAGTTCTGTTTCTTAAATAAACAGCTGTGTTTGTTGCTTCAGCCCACAAGTTTGTTGGCAAGTTTCTTGCGTGCAACATTGACTTGGCACTTTCTACTACTGTTCGATTTTGACGTTCTATAAAACCGTTTTGTTCTGGAGTGCGTGGAGTAGAAAGCTCGTGCTTAATACCATTTTGTATCAGAAAATTTCGTACTGCGTCATTACAGAACTCAAGACCCCCGTCTGAACGGAGCCTCCTAATCACATGACCATCAGCTCTCACATCAGCATAAAATGACATCAAATTAACCAAAACATCCGTCTTATTTTTAAGAAAATATATAAAGCAGAATCTAGAATAGTCATCTTTTAATAGCATAAAATAATTTGCTCCAGTTATTGAGGGCGTGCTCATTTTCCCACATAAATCCACATGAAATACTTCTCCAGGCTTAGATGACCGCTTAGCTTGGTATTTTGGAAAACATTTTCTATGTTGTTTCCCATATGCACAGCCCTCACAAAAAGGTAAATTTTTAAAGTTATTTAAACTTGCTATATTTAGTCCACTCACCGTTTTATTTGTAATCATTCCTTTAAGAGTTTTATAGTTAACATGGCCAAATCTTTCGTGCCAACACTCCAACGATTCTGCAACTGCCACATTCAAAACAGCTGATAAAGGTGTTAAGTCCATTTTGTATAAACCTGCTTCCCGTGTGCCATCAACAATTGTACAATTCCCTTTAATGAAGCAAACGCGTGTACCACCTTCTTTAAAAATGACATCCATACCTTTTTCGGTTGCTCTTGATACAGACAAGAAATTTTTATCTAGATCTGGAACTAATAATACATCCTTAATTGTGTGTGTTGGGCCGCATACTTGACTTCTGACTTCAATATCACCTATGCCTTCAACAACTAACTTACGACCATCTCCAACTCTGACGTAATAATCCCCTGTTTTAAAACTTGTTACATTCTTGAATAGCTCCCTCTGAAAAGACATGTGATCGGTTGCTCCAGAATCAGCATAGAAAACATTTTTAGATTTTTGTTGATGTTTCATTGCTTGCAAAACAAACAATTGTGAATTATTATCTATTTCGTCTTTTCGTTCATTCGGCTCTCGTTCAACCATTAGTGAGTGCATACGTTGGTTTGTGTTTTGTTTGCTTCGTTGATCACTGGCCTTTTTATAACACTCTCTTGCCCAATGGCCCCTCTTGTGACAATAATTACAGCTCCCGTTTCGTTTTTGATTTAATTTTCTGTGGTGAGGGTTGTTACCATTTTTTTGGTTTTTATGAGTACTTGCTGAGAATGCCGATTTTGGTGTGTCATTGTCACTTATATCTGCTGTCCGTAAATTAAGCAGTGATTCTTCATTAACTAAATGATCAGTCAGTCTCTCTAAATTTTGTTCATTTCTTGGAACAGCATACCATGCAGTTCTTACATGGTCAAATCTAGAAGGAAGACTGCTTAATATTTTGGCGATAATCATTGGTTCTTTTTGTTCTAGATCTATATCTTTGAGCCTTTGACTCAGTGAACATATATCAGCCACAAAATTTGCTATACTTTCACCTTCATCCATCTTGGAATTGATAAATTTTTCCAGTAATATTTGTGCCGATTGCTCACTCCTTTCTGAATGCACTGCTTTCAATCTTGACCACATTTGAGCTGCGGTATTGCAGTCAGTTAGATATTTAAGCTGGTCCAGCATTAAACCTCGCATGATAAACGCTTGTGCTTCAGCATCTTTTTCGTCCCATGCTTGCGGGTTTGCCACGGGTCGAATAATAGTTCCCATAATATAAGGCTTTAACTTATTTTCAGACATAAAAATTTCCATTTGGCGGCGCCACAATTGGTAATTTTGTCCATCAAAGCGATGTAAATTGTATATTTTGGAATCAGACATATTTATGGAACTACTTGAAGTTGATGTTACCTGATCAGTTGGATCTACGAGCCCAGATAAAACTTCTTGCTCGACAAAACTTTGTTGTGTAATTGAATCTTGAATTAATCCAGAATCTTCTTCAATAAATTCTTGTTTTAATACGGAACTTTCTTTCGAATTGTTCATAAGAAGTTTTGTCACAAAACAACAAAAAAAAACTTTTTTATAACTATGTACGTTTGTTTTCCAGCAAAATAAGCTTAAATGTTTTTATTATCTGGGCCCATAACCTGTTCTAAATTAAATAAATTAGGCCAATTGATTTAGTACTTCTGATTAATTCAAGTTTTATTTCAATGTCTTATTTTACAGCGTGTTACCCAGATCAAATTCAAAAAGGAAGGAAAAAAAGGAAGTTGTAAAAATGTCAAAAAAATATATAAACATAAAGTCTACAAAAAAATTCAGATTACTTGACACAATGATGTAGTTAAATGTTGCCAAATTAATTAAATTAATATTTGATTCTATATCTAATTATTTTTTTATTTTCTTTTGTATTTAAAGATAATATTGAAAGCGTTATTTTTAACATAATGTATGTCTACAGAACCACTTCAACTGTACTGTTTTAAAAAGAAAAACAGAACACTACGCGTATCGGGCATGTTCTAGAAATCAAAATGATGTGGATTTAAAATCGAGCAAATTTAAAAAACGGCCCTGTACTGAAAGTTCATAAAAATATTCCATTTTGACTTCTTCATGCTTCTAGGATCTATTATTTTTGCAGAAACAACACTTTAAACCACGAAAAACTACGGCCAGTTTTTAAAATATTGAATTTAAAATTATCAGGGCTGTCACAGAAATCCATTCCGATCGAAAGTGGAAGTGGTTTCGCAAATTGCTTCACATAAAACGAAATCACTTTCGATCGGAATTGATTTCTGTGACAGGCCTGCTGGTTCGATTTTAATTTCACTTCATTTCGATTTCTAGAAATTAAAGGTTGTGCACAAACACTTAAAAAAAGATATTGTTTCTGGGTGTGTGTACCGTACGCTATATAATATTCGGTTAATCTTCTAACACTAGTTTTAACGTGGTTGTTTAGCGATTTGTCTCGAATACTTTTTATAACATCATTTATTGGCTCGTGAAAACTAAGGCAAGAAAAGTGTTTGCATAATAATAATGTATGTCTACAGAATCACTACAATTATACTGTTTAATTACAAACAGAATATTTGTTACTTTCTATAGTTATTAACGTTAAGGGTTGTGTTAAGGTGTAATACTTTCTGTACGCTAAATAATGTTTTTTTATTTTCGTTTTATTTCGGTTTATTTTCGAAAACAGATTTCAATTGACTGCTTTAATAAGTTTAATTTTGAGGAAATTGGCTTCAATTGACTGGTTTAATAAGTTTAATTTTGAGGAAAAAAGCCTTATTAAATTCAAGCGCTCCGAAATGCCAATTTACCTCATTGAAAGTCGGAGAAATTCTGAAGTACAAAGTCTGAACCTTTTTTAATGTTCGGTCTTACCATCTATGCATTTTCGTTACAGATTAAAATTAATTTATCCATTTTTTCAAATTGCTACAACACCATTTAAACTTTTTTTTTTTAAAGTCTAATTAAGCTCTTTAGTTAAGGAGACAGTGCACTCATACAAATGCAGAAATATTATTTATGGTATGAAATATTCTTCCGCACCCATGTTTTTCTGCGTCAGCAAATATACCCAGAGGTTAAGTTAAGTATAATAAATTCTTTGCACATAAAACAGTGCAAGAGAATAAGTGTAACTAAGTAAATGAACGCAAACTATAACACCATTTCCAAATTGCTAAGTTCTTATTTTAGGAGTGAAGGTGGACAAATTTTAATTTACTATTGCTGGCTTTTTAAATAAACGACGTTTATAGAAACTAGTGCTGGGAAACTATCGTTAGTCTTTAAATATCGGAAATATCTACAGAAAAAATAACGATATCGATATTATTATTATTTAATATACAGCTATGAAAACATGTAACAGCAGCTATAATCACAGTTTTTTGCCGCAATTTAGAACATTACATTATTATATCTGTCTTAGGCAAAAAGTATGTGAAATATTGAGGGAGTAAAACTATTGTAAAAAAGCTTTTAAAATTGAAATTCAGCTCATAGAATCGCATTCGAAAAAAATGGTTAATATAATTACAATAAATTATGAAAAAGAAATGACATTTTCGTTGAAATGTTTAGTTAAGTTCTATTTATTTACTTATTCAGCCTGTTTCCGGTTGTCGTTATTGTAATCGATCAAATCGTTTTTTGTAAGAGATTAAAGTAACACACAACCAGTGTTCTTTAATCTCTTACAAAAAACGACTTGATCGATAAAGACAACGACAACTGGAATAAGGCTGCTTGTTTTTTTTTTTAATTAAATATTATTTTTAATATAATTACATATTTTTTTATCCTTAATGCCACATATATGTTGCAAATAGAATCAAGTTGTTAATCGAGCTTTTTTTCGTTGTTCTATTCAGTTAGTGAAATTAATTTTAGTTGTTATAAAAATGTAATAAATACTTAAAAAAAAGAAAAAAATATTTTTTCACTGACACCATCAAAATTTTTTAAAAACTTTCATCTAAAATAATGTGCGTTCATACATACAAATGTAATAAAGATTATATATACATACATATCGTTAGTTAAAATGTAAGAAGGCGTAACTAACAAAAAATTCAAAATCGTGTTTTTGATTGGTTATTATGAATTCCATTAAACTACATGTCTTGAAAAAATTTTCACTTCTGCCATCAAAAATTACGCTTTTATTAACAAAAAACAAAAGGGCGTTTATTTTATAAATGCAAAATTACGTAATAACCCATTTTTTTCTAACAAAAAAGGTTTCCTTTTAAAATTGTTTGAAGAATTAGATGGACGACTTTTCAATGCATGTTAAATTTATATTTTTGTTAGTTACGCCTTTTTTTATTTTAGCTTACGATATGGTACTTTCAATAAAGTGATAAAAACAACGAACTGTAGCCTGATAAAAAATTAGTTAAAGCTTTCCTTCTTAAGTGTAAACATTCAGTCGATAGTAATATCGATGGTGAAATCTGAACTATCGATAGTATCCCAGCTCTAATAGAAACTGGCTTATCCCCCAACAATAAGTGTATTTATCAAGAATAAAAATTGAGAATTAAGCACAACTTAAAAAAAATATTTAAATTATTAAACCATTTGACAAATAATGGTACATTCCCTGACGGAAACCTGGGCGCAATTGTCTCCAAGTCACTAGTTTTGTCGACTATTTCAGTGAAATTGTCAACGAAGTGTCTACACTACACTGTATTTGTCACTTTATTTGCCTTAAATACAAATTACATTTTATCGATAACAATTGAGAAGTATAATTCCTATAAAAGTTGAAGAAATAATAAAAAAAATATTGTTAAGAATTTGAAATCGTACCAAAAGTGTATACCACATTTACTAAAATGTACAAGTGATTCTCTGGTTCCAGCTCAATTAAAAAAAAAAAAAATTCAAGAAAAATTGAAGAAAGATCAAAGAAAGATTGACGGTCATCATTTTCATCAAAAATGACAAATGGCACGATGCACTATAGAAAATATTTCCTTTTTTTTAGCCAAAACCAAATATAAAGCCGTTTAATTTTAAGGCACGCACTTTCATAGGGAAAAAGTTGTTACAATCACACACGCTCTCACATTCTTGCAAATAAAGTTTTGGGTCATAAACGCTCACAGGCGAAAATTTAAAAAAAAATTATTAAAACCTTTACATTTTTTGTTTACACTGAAAATAAACTTTTGTTTTAAACAAGTTTTTATTAAAAATTTTATTATCTTGTTCTAAATTGTCACATAAAATACAAAAACATGAATTGGAAAGAACACGATTCTCCATTTCTTCATCTTGGACATTTAATTTATAAGAATAAGATAGGAAATTAAATAAGTTTTGAAAAATTTAATATAATAATTTTGTTTCCTGTGTATTATTTTTTCATGTTGTCAATTATTCTTATTTAATTAAAATTTTTTTTTTTTAAATTTTGTTTTAAATTTATTAACCAAAGATCCCTGAAGAAGCTGTCCATTGTGGCAGCAAGATATTGGATAATCTATAAATAAATATATTTTGAATAACCTGACCTTGAGCTTGATTCAAAAATAAAAAGAAATAAGAAAATAAGAAGAAATATATTATATTATATATGATATATTTTCTTATATTAAACAATTGCGGCGTAGCCTGATTTCGAATGCTGGCAACACAACTTCAGTTGTGTAATCAACCCATTAATAAAATTCCAACTCGTAATTCTGTTAAGTGATTGATATTTTTCGAATTATTTCGATCTTATAGATGACCTCACCAACATTTAACTATATCCAGTCCAAGGTATATTTACACAAGGTAGACACGATAGCGGACAGACATAATCCGCAATTGTTATATGGGGACAATTTTGACAAGTCGGGTATTTTTATAGAGCAGCATGTCTACAATCCCAAATGAGTCTACCTTGTGTTAATGTACCTTGATCCAGTCCTTACCGCAAAGAAGTTTAAGCAACAAAAACACAATTTTACAGGAGACGGTTTTTCTTTATTATATTTCATAAACATTTTGTATGAAGGTTGGCGCTTAAGCTAAAATTGTTTTTGCTATAAAATCGTAACGGTACCTTATGTGACCATGACTTTTTGGGAGATGATGGAAGTGTTGCCAATAAATTAATTTATTAAAAAAAACGAATATTGAAAATGATTTCGCTTTAGCTATTTTCGCGGAAAGGGCTCAATATATCGTTATAGTATTCAAATTTGCCATTATTTTAAATTTTTAAAAACTATAAATTTTTATTATGAAAACTTTTAGTAGAAACTATTACAAAATTTACTGCACTCAATCGTTATTTGATAACTAAATTAGAAATCGCAAGCAAAACAACTGATAAAGTAACAGAAAATCCATTTGTAATAAGAGAAGTTTACGTTCTTATTGTTATACCCTTCACCTCAGGTGGAAAAAGGTATATATAAGTTTGTCATTCCGTTTGTAATTTCTACAATATTGATCTTAGACCCTATAAAGTATATATATTCTGGGTCCTTATGAAGAGAGAACTTGATTTAACCATGTCCGTACGCCCGTCCGTCCGTCTTACGTTTGATATGTGTTTTCCGGAGACTCCACACATGCGGCTAGGTTGTTTTACATTTATGTCGCATATAGTCCACAATTTCTTGCTATTGAAATTCAGCCAGATCGGTCAAAAGGGCTGAGATATGAGCAAAAAAACCACGACTACCTCTAATTTTTTCCAAAAATCCCTTGTTGTTGTATTTTTAATACTTTTTTCTGTATATCTTGAGAACGGCAAGAGCCAAAGTTTTCAAATTAGGTACACACATTTAGGTTATCAATACACAGCATCCCCCAAATGTGGGCGGGATCGGAGAAGTGGGCGTGGTAAGTCCTGTACAAAAAATATCAAAAATTTTATAAAAACCTGATTTTTTGGACTGTTATATGACCTATGGCTATACTTTGTATATCAAAAGATCGGAAATCTTTAGCAAAAAATATTTTCTGAAAAACTCGGTTCAGATAGGAAAAAGGTATGACCAAAATAATAATTTTTTTTTTTAAATATCCACTTTCGGGAACCATAGATCTTCCCGAGTCCAAGCTTTATAGCCCAACTAACTGGTAAATTTATTCTTAAGCACGTCGATATATAAATCTGTCAAATCGGTTAAAAAATGGCTGAGTTATAATCAAAATAAAATAAATTTTTTTTTTAATTTTTATGTTCAAAAACGATTTAAAAAAAATATTAACCAGTTTTCGCTTTTTAAATTTAAATTATAATAAAGTTTTTAGTATTGTAAATATGTATGTATATGTAAAAATTATTTTGTTTTTGTCTAGTTGCTCTGTATTCTGCAAAATGGTGAAGGGTATATAAGATTCGGCACAGCCGAATATAGCACTCTTACTTTTTTTTTTTTATAATTAAGCAAAATAAGTTAAACTTTGAAAAAAGTTTAATTTTGAATTTTGGCCAAAAAATGGTTAAAATTTCCTACAGTGCGATGACGCCACGCCGCCGGTATAAAACCGCACTTAATAGTTAATATTTTTTTGGATAAAATTGCGCTTCATGCATCACATTAAGCTGCTCGCCCGTTCATATCTAACAAGCTTTCTTGACGAGCCAGAGGTGAACTTCACCCGAAAAGATGATTTTCTTGTGTGTGCGCGCATTCAACGATGTCGCGATAAAATATAAAATTTGATAAAAAAAAAAAAAAAAAAAAAACATTTTGAAGCGGGCGGATCTTTATAATTAAAAAGCAAAGACTTACGTTTCAACCTGTAAAACAATTGTAAAGCCAACTGTAGTCCTATTCGAGAAATGAAAAAACAAATTGTGCCTTACAACTAAAAAACCCCTCATAATTCCAAAATCGCTTTGTTGCTTGTCGATAGAAAAAAAGCGAACTATTCCGAACAAAATAAAAAACATTTATTTAAAACAAATTCATTAATTTGTATTCTTAGCTTTACTACAGCTCTATATCCCTCGGAAACAATGTAAAATAAAATGTCTCGTTTTAGCAAAACGATCATTTATCAAAGAAAGTCAGTAACATTTTCATTTCTATTTGTGTTCTTGTTTTTACGTTGGTTCTCATATTCATTTCGAATAGGAAAAATCTACAAGAATTGAGCAAAATGAAGCAACATGAACCGTATGATACACACACACACATACATACCAACTTTCTGTTTTTCACAAAGTTTCGAACCAAACAACATTCATTTGACCATCCCACCATACAACAGCCAACCAACAGCAACAGGCAAGAAATGATTAATAGCCAGTAGTTGTTGTGTTTCATTCATAAATTTTGCAATTCTAGAAAATCTAAGCCGGAGGGAAACTAAAAACACTTGATCTCTAAAAATGCAATAATAAACAATTTTATTAATTTAAATGCCATTGAACAAGTGTCCTAAATTTCTCTCCCCATGCAAACTATTTAGCCTGGAAAATTTCACAGAATGAATGTATGTATGTGGAGTTTCAGTTTAATTAATTAAGATTAATTAGAACAAGAATTTGTTTGCCAAATTAAATTTCAGCAAAAAAAATTGATTTTTGTTTCAGTATAGAATTTATGCATAAAATTAGAAAATAGATGTCACATTAAACATTAAATAAAAAAACCTGGGGCTGCAAACTTGCCAGGTAAAAATTGTTGCAAATCGTAAAATTTTGCCGAAAAACGTCAAACAGACGATTTGGTAATTTTTAGCTTTTTTAGTTTTAATTGAAATAGAAAAAAATACATGTGTACTCATTTTTTTTATCTCACAAAATCTCTAAAAATAACACAAATAATCTCGCTTCTGTGAACTATGTACGCAATTCATGACTTCCTTTACAGCTCAATCTAAATAAGAGCGGCTTCAGTTTTTATAAATTCAAAATAGGAAAATATTTAAGGCATATCGCAGATTTGCTGCAACATCGTCATAACGCAAAAATATTAGTTTTACAGAAAAAGACTTAAAAGCCTTATAGACCGACTACGGATTCCCACTGAACTAAAGTTGAGTTGCCAACAGCGAAATCAGGCAGCACCGCTCATGATAAAATATAAAAACAATTTTGTATATCTTAACATGAGCGGCGTTGCCTGATTTCGCACACAACATGATGAAAAAATGTGTTTGTCCTTATCTCAAGAGTTACTCAAGTTTACCATATCTTCATATGAAATAATAACCACTTCATAAAACACCTGGGGCCTAATTCTGGCAGTATTGATCGAGTTTTTTCTCGGTTTGAAAGCAATTTCATTTCTTATTCTTTCAGTCGATACTGAACGAATCTAAAATATTTTTTCAGTCATGTAAAACTCAAATTAATGCTTTACAACACTAAAAAAATAATTCCAATTCGTTCAGTATTGACTGAAATAGTTAGATATTAAATTGCTTTCGAATCGAGAAAGTACTCGATCACGACTGCCAGAATCAGGCCCCTGATTTACTATGCCTTAGGCCACGGTCAAGAATGAAAGATTATCAATAACAATTTTAATTAATTTTCCTGTTGTAAAATTCCTTTCTTCATAAAAATAATTTAATGAAGATTAAATTTAATGAACTTAAGCCTAATTAAATATATAAAAATTTGGATTAAAAACCATAAATAGTTCAACAAAATAACCACAATACTAATTATGCGTTAGTGATATTAAATCAAAATTTGCGATTTTTAATTTATGATATTGTTGCAGCAAATGAACGACTTGTCGTATAAATTAATTGTCGAAGCTTGTCAACAGATGACTTTGATTGTTGTGTACTGTTCGGGTACATCCGAAAAGTTTACAAAAGTTTAAGAGTCTACAATTACAGAAATGAATCGATTCAAAATTGTTCAATAATACTAACCAGTGTTCGAAAATAAACAGAACATTATTTAGTGTTCGGCTCGCACACCCAGGAACGATATCACTTTTTTAAGTGTTTTTTTAGTAGAACACAACCCTTTATACCGTTCGAAATTTTTTTAAAGAAAGAGCCGAAGATTATATATTGTTCCGTTCTTCGTTATAAAACAGAACAATTGTAGCGGTACTGTAGACAAACATTATATTTGAATGTTCTATAATGCTACTTTTTTCCATTGATGAAGAAATTAACTAACAAAATATTTTAGCAACGACCGCAGCACGAACCGCTTGTGTGTGTATTGCGTAAAATTATTTTGTTGACTTCTTGTTTTTTTTTTCGTATATTTTTTTTTTTAATTTTTGAGTTTTTTTACCAGCCAAAAGGGCGCTAAGCATAACTGAAACGAAACAATAAAGTTTGTGTTTTGTTTTTAAACGAACGGAATTAAATGTTCTCATCTTTTTGTTGAGTTGGATAAGAACAGTATTATTTTTGTGCTCGAAGCTGACAAACAGGGAAACGTTATGATTTACTACACAAACACTATTAGCGTTTGTGTTTTTCACAAATATACCGAACCGAACACTAACAAGCGGAATTTACTGCCGTACTCATAAAAAATAAAACAAGTCTGAAATGTGTTTTAAGGCAAAATTTTCATAAAAATTTTTCTTAAAATGTATTTCAAATCCATTTTAATTTTTTATGAATACGGCAGTTTATGTTTAGCATTTGAAAAATTTTTAAATTGAGGACATACTTAAATCATCAAATCGTCAATGGGCAATTTTTGGACCCCAAAATAAATTGTCAAATCTGGCAACCGTGCTCATATGTTATGTCAACAGCAGGTTGACTGTTTGGGTTGGGTTGGGTTGTATTTGAATATGTGTCTACAGTGTATTCAAGTTTATTTAATATATCAGTTTTTATCAGCTACAAATACATATACAAAAATTATCTTATCTATTTGTAAATAGTTTCGGTAGAATAAGATTGATTGATAATGCCATTTTGGCGTTTTCAGTGCTTAGTTTGGCATAATTACTTGCCAAATGCATTTTAAACCAACCTTATTAATAGCAGCAAATGTGTTTTCAATATGAAAACTCTATTGCTAATATATTTTAATATTTAATATGTCTGGTAATGTTGAAATAGCATTATAAAGGTTTAATTGGTATAAATTAACTGAATAAAAATCAGGAGTTTTTACATTAAAAAATGCTTGCCGCTCTTATTTAGATTGAGCTGTCAGGATTTTTAATAAATATGTGCATATGTATATGCTGAATTCTTTTTAAGAATAATTTTGTTTGAAAAAAAAAAAATAAAACTAATTTATAGAAAAACTTAGTTTGTCCGAAAAAACGAATTAGGCTACTACATTTTATCATAACTCGAAAATGATTTTTTGATTTTTTTAAAGCAAACTTCATGCAAAATTTGTTGTCAAAAATTCATAAAAAAGGTGAAAAATTTTACATTTTTATAATTTATTGGAATAATTACGAATAAAATAAGCCATAATGGCAGTAATGATTTATGGCAAAAATCATTACTGACAAATTAATAGGTTAGTATGTAAGTCTTTATTTTGTTTAATTTAATGTAAACTTAAATCGTACTTAGATAAAATAAAAGTATGGTAGCACTTCTAAATACAGGCAAAGCTCGGTATAACAAATACTCACTTTAACGAAAATCCGATATAACGAATGAGCAAGTTTTTTCATTAGCTACCTTATATAACGAACGATCATCTTTTTTTGCTCCCGGTTTAACGAATGTTAAAGAAAAACAAAGCAAGACCAAAAAGTACACAGAAAAAAAATTTTGCGCCAGTAAAAGAATTAATCAAAAATAAAATCAGTTTTAATTAAATATTTAATCAGGTGAATAAAACTTTTAATCAAGTGTATTAATTGTTTAATTGACAATATTTCAATTAAACGTTTAATTCATTTCATTAAAAGTTTAATTCACCTGATTAAATATTTAATTAAAACTGATTTTATTTTTGATTAATTCTTTTACTGGCGCAAAAAATTTTTTCTGTGTAGGTACAATACCGTTTGTTTGGATTTGCTTTTTTTGTTTGTTACAAAGTATGAGAACATGTAGATTAGTTTTAAGCATAAGAAAAGAGTTTTGTTTGAAGTGTTGTTGAAGCAAAATGGTGAATAGGAAAGCTTATCATTCAGTGAAATATAAAATTTTTAATAGAATATAAAAAAGATGTAAGTCTTTTTCTTATATCGCGTATTGAATATGAATACGCTGATAGAGGAATTTGTTATTATTTTTAAACATATGAGTGTAAGCATACATATATACTACAGTTTATTTTTGATAAATAATTTGTCCCAATATGTAAACACGTATATACTTACGTATGTAAGTTTAATAAACATGCATATAACATAAACAGCTCGATTTAACGGCAAATGTAGCTAATTTTTTATTTAAAAAAAGTTCGGTATTACGAATCTCTCAGTTTAACGAAAGGGGCTGACATTATATCATTCGTTATACCGGGCTTTGCCTGTATAAAAAAAAAATATTGTAAAAAAGTGTATTTTTTTACAAGGTGGTCTTAAAAAACAGCTGACTGTTATTGCTTTGCCTGCTGTTGTTCTATTGTTGTGATATTAAATCAACGGCAACTTAAATTGAATTTAAATGTACCAGTACCCATGGCCTGTAACTTTGGTGAGAACTTCGCGCATCGAAAAGATGTGAAACAAAATATTCCAACGTTTCCCGAAAAGTGAGAAAAAAATTTTTCTGTAACTCATGTCGAAAACTATCAAAAGATATTACGTCGTTATGCTATAAATGTCATATTATTCTACTTGAAGCCGATGTGTTGTTGTAGACGTTGAGAACGCCAGTCACTCGCATCGTTAAGGACGACCAAAATATACTAAAATTAAACAATTTCAGCTATACCAAATAATGTAAAGTGCGATTTTAATGCTTGCTGTCTACAAAAAAGTTTTGAAAACTTTCGTTTATTTTTCAATAAAAGTTACAAGCAAAATAATCAACATTGGAAAAATAAGCCAAAAACAAAATACTTACCTCTTCCGTGTTATTATTTATTGAATTTTTTATTTTTTATATATTTTTTAGTGTTGAAATTTGTTTTTCACTTCGGTTTTATTCGCGAGTTTATTTGACAGTTCAAACCGGGAACTGTCTCACAAGCATTTAACAGGCACAATTTTTCTGTAAATTGGTGATTAATTTTCTTACGTGACAGCTATTACTCGTCAAAAAATTTCAGACGCAGTTAAGTGAGAAAAACAGTTGTTTGTTACAATTTCTGGCATTTTTGTTTTATTTTTCACATTGCAATCAAAAAGTTTCCCGACGCGACAGTTACAGAACATGGGCACAGCTTGATGAAATAAGTTTTATTTAAGTGTTAGTGAAGAACAGAATGTTGTATTTAAAACGATTTTACATATGAATATGATTTAATATCAAGTTTAAAAATTGGCCGAAAATCGGTAGACAAATGTTATTTTCAATTAAAGGCAGGTAAGTACATACAAATGTACAATTTCTCGCCAAATATTGTGTTTAATTTTAAGCGATTAGGTGCTGTGGTAATAATAAAAATAAATTATTAGTGAAAATGGATTTGAATTTAACGCCCTAAAATCTTTAAATTACATATTTATGTATTTTTACTTAAGCCTAGTTAAGCAACATTTTTTTTCTTTTTGTAACGCTTGTTTTAAAAATTACTACACAGAAAAAATAAAAACTACAAAAAAATGATTCAGCCTTGTACTCTGCTTAACTTTCCACGTGAAATGCTGTCAAAACGCATAAGAAAAAAACTTGTGCGGATTATCTATGAAATAACGTTGATAGAGTTGTACTTTGTTCATTTTGTGAAAAAATTTCGAAATGTTTCTGGCACATTATTTCAAACTGCGAAATAATATAAGCTGCACTTATTTCACGTGGAATTTTAAAGAAAAGCAGAAAAGTATAAACTAAATATTAATTAAGAAATAAATAATTATAACACAACCGGTAACAGTTTTTTTTATTAATAATTACTTTGTTTCTTTATTAAAAAAAAAAAAAAAATTTTAGTAAAATAAATGTTACATTCGCAAAACAATGTCGTATACTTTGAAGGAATAAAAACTCGTAAGATAGGTAACATTGATACATGTCATAATTTTCGTGTGAAATAATCAATATTGCTCAACATTTTTCTAAAATTTTAACAGAGTACTTGGCTTTAGCCGTTGTTTAAAATTCCGTTCGAATCCATATGAGCTTCACTTGTTTTGCACGAAAAACTAAAATATTACTAGAAACATTTCGCATGTTTTTCAGAGTACGAGGCTTTAAATGCGATTTTGGTTGCAGACCAGTGTAAACCGGCTCATACACTTGCAATAATATTGTTCAACTTTACATATTGTACAATTATATCTCCAATGTGTATGTGATATTCAAATATGCACAATATATTGGCAACATTGTACAATGCTGTTTTTGTTATTGCTTTATGTTATGTTCACCTTTTTATTGAATGAATGAAACTTATTGCATAATATAGGACAAAATGGAAATAATATGGCAAATATCATACACAATAATATTGCAAGTGTATGGGCCGCTTAATTAAATAATCTTTTTGCATTTCGAACTTTCTTGTCGTTTTAGCACTTTATTAAATCTACTTTCTGGCAAAACTGATTTAAATGTTTAATAGGAAAACAGTTTAAAAGTTCTATATAAGAAAAAATAACTACAAGCTTTATCTTACTGCATACTATTGCATATTATGAAGCATTTGCTGCGTAACATTTGAGTCTGATGATGAAAGGGGAAAGACGAATGGAAACGTGTACTTTGTTTCACGTACAAGCAGTTATTGAAAAAAAAAACAAAAGTTTAATTGGATAAACAAGAATGCAGTTTCAAAACCGAATTGAGGAAAGTTTCTGCAGCAAATGTTTCATGATATGGACGAGGACTAAGTCGAATTTGACTTTAGCTTTTATATAAGACTCACAATTAAAATTTTAATTTACAGCTTAAAAAATTTGTATCCACATTATAAACATAGTGTATATTAGCGGAGTTCAGTGTTTAATGCAAATGGTCTTGCGATAGTGCAAATGCAAAAAATTGTAGCTTTTGTTTGCAATCAAACAACAAAATACATAGAATTTCAATTGTCACATCATTGCTTTTGCGCGTAACGAAAGCTGTATAGCTTTTTTTGCTACTTGTATTGCGTTTGCATCCCTGATACTCGAACAGCTGACATTTGTATACAATAATTTAAATTGCTTTCGAATCCAAAAAGTATTCCATCACGACTGCCAGAATAAGCCCCCAGTATTAGGTTTGCAAAAGTGCAAATGCAAAATATCGTAGCTTTTTTGTTTAATCAAGCAACAAATTACATAGAGTTTCCGTTAGATTTCATTTAATTGCAACGATATTTTGCATTTGCTCTTTTGCAGGTCTAATACTGGACTCTGCTTATGATATAGAATATAGTAAAAACTATTTTAAAAGAACGTACATAAAATATTCGTTTTTAGAAGAGGAATTAACTCAGAACCATATTTAAAACATCAAAAAAAGAGCATGGAAATATTGTAAATAAAGAAATAAGAAATTATTGAGTATGTTATAAAAAATTTAAATTTTATTTCTGTATGATTCAAATATATAAAATTAATACACCGCAATAGAGGCAAAAATCTTTAAAGCCAGTGTGGTTCACTGAAAACTAATAATCGAAATATAACGCTGTACAATTTTGAAACTTTTGAAAAGTTTTCGAGCAGAGTCCCAAAGAAAGTTGTGTTGCAGGAGAAGGTCTTGCAAACAATTTTAAATTGTATAGCAGTGTGTTACAACTCTGTTAAAAAACTTGACTTTAATAAATTTATAAGCGTTTGAAATTTCTGTAATAAAGGAACATGCCAAACTTTTAAACTGTTGCTATGTTTAAAAATTAAAATATGACAGTAGCGCTGCCAGATCTATTCAATAAAAATTAACATTTATTCGCTCCGCGTTGCAAAATTAAGCATTAAACAGTGGTAATATAAGACATAACCTAGAAACTGTTCAAAACAATTTGTCTTAATTCGGTAATACCAAGTGGATAATTATTTACTTCGGAGTTACATTGAAAAAATGCTGAAATGCCCACGGGCTTTAAAACTTTGAATTAACAACACTTATGGCAAAAGTTTGTTTTGGCAAAAGTTAGTTAGATAACACTTGGTTAAATAAACCTATGAAATTAATATTAATTTTTTTTTTATAAAATTCAATGCATACTTCAAGGGTTCCATTAATAACCAGCAAGCATTTTTTTAAATTTGTTTTAAGTTGAGAACAATTTTAGTAACTGGCAATAAGTAAAAAAGTTTTCATTATTTAATATCTATCCAACAGTTTTTACTTCAAAACTACAAAAATTTAACTAAAAGATTAATGACACCATGGTAAATTAAACTTGACCTTATTTTGTTATATAAACGAGCATTTAATTTGGATAAATTATGACCGGTAGTTGCCTTGACCAGTTCAAATACCTACTTACCTTTATCTTGATTAAAAAAAATACAAAAGTATACGATTTCACTTATAACTGGTTCCATAGTAGTTTGATAATTTATCACTACTAGTTTTTATATGTAGGAAGAAAAATTTAAAAAATATGCAAGAAAAACAACTGAAATAACTAGGAAATATGCTCAATATATATGCAAAAAAGCCATTATTTTTAATCTACTAAAAAACTCAAAATTGCTATTTTGTTTAGTAAATTGTTGACTGAAGATTTAAATGGTTTTCACCCTTTGTATTAAGTGTACAACTCTGCTTTATTTTAATAAGATTTTATACTTTTAAGCGTCAGTGTCTTTTTCGTATTTATTATAAATTAATCAATTTGCTGAGTGAGAGAAAGAGCGAGATTGAGTTTTGCCAACTGTTTTATTCTGGTAAATGAACATACATGTTTACTACAGCTTTTTGTTGGATTTTTCGGCGTAGTAAATTTTAGTCTAATATATTTTGTTGTTGCAGTGTTGTAAATGTTAGTACTTTACCTACATTAATAAGATTAAGTGCCGTTTTCACAACTTACCAATAGCTAAAGGTAGGAGGTCTAAAAGGGACTTTACAATCAAGGGTGAAAGCCGCTATTGAAACAATTTTTTTTTTTAAGTTTTTTTTATTTAAAATTATCTTTCTAAATTAGTTAATATACCAAGAAAGAGTCTTAAAAAGGAGAATTTCGAACTTTGACAATTTAAGCTATATATGACGAACAGGTCAGTTATTGAGACTGTTTTGGCAAATCCCCATGGGCAAATGTAATGTGCAATAACACGCACAAATGATCAAATTTAAAACAAAAAATTTTAACTGACCCTAATTGTCGTCGAAAAATCATCTTTAGTAATGAGACCTTTTTCGGCATGGATGGATCAAATGAGCTGGATAATGCCACTGTTTGGTGTGAATTTTGGACTGTCGGCGTCATCTGTCCATATTTATTTGAAAACGACGTTGGAAAGTCCATCAACGTTAACGGCGAGCCTTATAGGCCGATAACTAAAAACTTATTTTGGCCTGAATTGGATACTATGGAAACCAAAGATATGTGTTTTCAACCGAACGGCGCTAAGTGCCACACAGCAAATGCTAAATTCGAGATTACGCACGACCGAATTCAGGGCATGGTCATAATACGTGGAAGTGCTTGTCGTCAGAATTTTACTTAACGAATTTTTCAAAGTAACAGGTCTATGCGGCGCTCAAAGCCAACATAATCCATAGAAGCGGAGAAATTTCGCCTGATTTATACGGCAGAGTCATGAAAAGTTGGACATTTCGGATACGCCTACCCTTCGAAGCCATATGTAGGGGCTTCAATTATCATCTTAAATTTATTTAAGATTAACCAAGCTTCGAAATAAGAAATTGATCAACAATTTAAGAGTTTCATAATTTTGTAAAATAAACCATAAATACCTTTCAATATCCCCAAAAAGTTTTGATAAATTACCCATAATATCCAATTTTTATGGGCTTAAGTAACCGTTTACTAAGAGAATCCATTTTTTTAAGCACTCATCATTATGCCCGTCATTTCTACAAAAAGAAAGCTGGTCGTGTTCGTAACTTGCAGTTATCTTTACCTATTTCAACTTTTGTTTGGCCTACGTGTTAAAATATGGCAACTTTTATACCATAGATTTCTTTCTATGCACAGCTAGATTTCTTTTTGTAGAAATTACGGACTTTAATACACTAAAAAAAATTTTTATTTGTTTTTAATTAATTCAACAAATTAATGGCAGTCAAAAAGATTTTCAGGAGTGGGGCTTAAAGTTAGTTCCGATTTTAACACAAGCACAGTTTTATGAACAGAGGGGCTTGCCAATCTTAAATTTTGTGATGCAAGTTGCCAAAAGTAAGGAAAAATCCCTACATGAAGGGTTTTTATACTAAAATAGGAGCGAAGGGAAAATCGTACTGATTTTTTATATTCGCCAAAATGTAGGTATTTTTTCTCATATTGCATTATATAAGAAATAAATGCTAAAAAATTTATATTAAATAATGAACTAATATTTTAAAAAGTGGAATTCTTAAATCAAGAAAATGTTTTTGGACCAAAAAAAAAAGAAGAGTACTAATATTAACTTTTGTGTTAACAATTTAACTTAAGTCTCAATGATCGTTTTTATGAGTGGCGAAAAATCGCATACAACTTATTTTTCTGCAGTTGGGAAATTAATATGTAAAATCGTGAAATTAATATACATATTTTGATATATGAATTTAGAACAGTTTAAAAAAAAAATAGTAAGAATGATAATGACGAGGCTGTATTTCCAAATTGATCAAAACTGGTACGGATTTTGTTTGCTTTACCCAATGCAAATGCGGGATCATAGAGACCACCAAAAATCGAAACAAATTGAGTTACACAGCATTAAGTTTACTTTGTATTATAAGATCAATTACAAACATTTTTTTTTTTTTTAGTTTTATTTCTTATTTTTGTTATTTTAATACATATTAGAATCAAATAAGTTTTTCTAACTATCGTTTTTCTTAGATATTAATGTCTAAAACGCGTAGGGATTTTTGCAGGGAAAATTTTTCCAACGTGTAGGGAAAAATCGGATTTTTTTTTTGTATGTGTAGGTATTTTTCAAAAACTGTTCTGGCAACACTGGATGCAACTTACGTTTATAAATTTTATTAGAACTGGATTTAATATAGATAGCAGTTAGAGTTATTTTCATGGCTTAAGCTTTTATGAGAGCTATGGGTCAGTCAATCGTCTTAATCAGAAATTTTTAAACTATATTAATTAATATTAATCGATTAATACAAAACATTGATTAATTGAATACCCTAGTATTTACTACATGAACACTATTAGCGTGTATAGAATGTTTAAATTCGAACACTGACTGAACCGGTATTTTAAGGAACAGTTATATTGTCTGCTTTATTTTGAAGAGGTTTTTTTTGTTTTGTTTCAATTTAAGGGTAAAGGGACGTAGAAATTGTTGCTTCAGCAGGGCGTACACTTCTCCAGCATACTGGCACAAACAAGCGATGTTGAATCGTGTCGCACTAATGGCACCAATTCTTCATTGCGCGTGCATGCTGTAGTCGTGTATCGGCCCCTTAACGTAAATGTAGTTGATTATTGGCCGTAGAATTTTCACGAATTTTTTCGTTAAGCTTTTATTATAATGTTTATTATGTTTATGTCTAGAGCTTTAATATGATTAAAATCTTACAAAGCAGCTTGTATAAAAAATAATTTTGAAAACTTTTGAACCAAGCAACTTTTTTTTTATTAGTTTTCAATGTTAACACATTGTATACACGAAAATTACAAACGTAAAAATTAGAAATTTAACTTTTAAAGGTTAAAAATTAATCCGAAAGTTAAATTTTTAGCACAGACATAAAATATAATTAATAACTTTTTAAAGGACAACACAAAAGAAAACACAATTTTATATTTGAATACAAAGTTTTTTTGTTTAAATAAAGTAAAATAATTCACTTAAATATATGCTGTCTTATGCAAAAAAAGTTCAAGTTCACATTAGATAACCAATACATTAAGCTTAGCAAACGCGTATGGGTTAACTCATGTGAACTTTAACTTTATTTTGCATAAGGGGGGATGGCATTTTATTTCCTACAAAATAAATATGCACAAATAATTTTGGATTTAGAATTTGTTTGGTTTTTTTTTTAATAAAAACAGATAAAAGAATTATTTTTCCATGTGGAATAAAAGCATTACAAAATTAAATCAACAATAAAATTGAACTGAAACTAGCATTTTTATTTAAATTTCCATTTTTTTTTTTTTTTTTTTTTTTTTTTTGAAACTAAACATATATTTTTATTTAAAATAAAAAAACAACAGTTGAATTAAAAATACACGGAAAATATAAACAATGAAAAAAATAGTTGGTGTAACTAAAACCGTTAAGGATTTTTGTTGTTGTTTTTTATTTCACTAAAAATATGCAATAAAATTGTACTGTCTACAGTAAAAAGTTTAAACAATAATATAAAAATACGTGTAATAAAAATACTAAATAAAAAAACATATACAACACTAGAATATTTGGTGTAAAGTTATTAAAAAAAATATATCAAAAGCAAATATTACAGTTACTAAAACTTATGGTCACACCTAACAAATATTTGACAGCCCACACAAAACCACCACACCACCTTAGTGAAGGTATAATGCGGTTATGCAGATGTGTGTCTGATATAAAAAATTTTCCAATAGTATATCGTTTTATTCCTAAATGCATCCTTAAAACAGTGTTTAAATCAAGAGATAATACTTTACAACACTGCCAATCAAATGCACTTCATTTATTTTATCAATCTAATGAATCTTGCATTTTTTCTCTTCACCGAAAGTTAATCGGTATATATGTGTAAGTTTGTCATTCCGTTTGTAATTTTAACAATATTTATCTTAGACCCCATAAAGTATAAATATTCTTGGTCGTTATGAGTAGCAAAGTTGATAAAACGGTATCCGTCTGTTCATGTGTACTTATGTTGAAATGAGTTTTTCGAAGAACCCAAAAAGATTGCTTTAGATTTATATCGTATACATATATACTCCGTTTAATATTGCTATTGAAACTAAGCAGCATCGGTCCATAAATGACTGAGAGATAAGCAAAAGACCACGACTGCCTTTAATTTTACCCACACACAAAAAAAAAAATATTGTGATGCCAAATAATTTGAGCATTTGACGATTATGCTGTTGGGGTAAACAAAAACTTGTTGTCGTAAATGAAAACCTTTTGTCGCAAGAAAATTTTCAACAAAATTTTTTTTACCGCAACAACATGAAAGTATTTGAAGTTTTTCAACAGCAAAATTATTTGTTGCAAATGAAATATCTTTTGTCGTTAAAGGTTTTCCTCTGAAATAAAAGCACATTGAAAATTGCTGTTGACGTAAATGATTTGCATTTGCAGGAAATAACAATTTTTGTTGCCATAAAATATTTATTTTTTAAATCAAATAGTATTACTGTTGTCGTAAAAAAAATTGTATTTGAACAATGAATTTACACTTTGGGACAAAAGAAACAGACTGGGCACAATCCGAATGTAAATTCTATTTGAATCAAAATCAATTTCTTTTGGCACTACAGTCTTTTTTTTTGTGTGCATAAATCTCTTGTTGTTATTTTTGTTTATTTGTTGTCTCGGTTATAACATATCTTGGTTATCAATACAAAATGTGGGCGGGATTGGAGAAGTGGGCGTAGCACCAAATAGTTATTTTTATATCTGAAAAATGGTAAGAGAAAAATGTTCCAAATTTGGTACACATAGCTGGTGTATAATCATACAACCACTTTAAATAGGCGGGATGCAGAAGTGGGCGTGGCACCTCCCGTACAAAAACATTATAGATTTCTGTATATCTGGAGAACGACAAAGTTTTCAAATTAGATACAAGCATCTTGGTTATCACAATATCCGACAAAATGTGGGCGGGCTTGGAGAAGTCGGCGTGGAACTTCTTTTCAAAGACATTATAGTTCTGGAGAAGGTCAAGAGCAATTATATAGCTTATCAATACACAACACGCGACAATATGTGGGCGGGATTGGCAAGTGGGCGTGGCACAAAATGGGTTTATTTATATCCATTTAACGATATTTATATTCTACACTTATCGCACCATGGTGAAGGGTATATAAGATTCGGCATATCCGAATAAAGCACTCTTACTCTTAAGGCAATTCCACGCATAAGTCTACAATCAATGGACAAAATTAATATCTGATTTTGGTAGTAAAAATTCTTATGATGGTGGCAACATTGTGTTACTTTTAAGTTTTTATATTGGCAACAATTTTTTGTATCTTTCAAATAATTTTAGAGTTCCTATTTTATGCGCTGTGATTTCAATTCTAACGTTTCAACTACAGGTGGTGTCGAAACGGCATCTGATTTGGACATTTCGAGCTTGTTTGTTTTGATTTGTTAGTGTTTTGCTAATAATGGTTGATATTTCGAGCTAATGGCACTAACAATGCAATGCAAAAAACCCTATGTTGTTTCTGTTGTTTTTGGATTGTTGTAGTTCCGACACCACCTGTAGTTGAATTCGCCTTGCGTTTCATGTAAAAATACTGACTTATACTACACAAAGAGAGTGTAGTGTCGGTCACGTTTTGGGCTGTAGTGTCAGTCACAATTTATTTTACTAATAAATATTTTTTTTAAAAACTTACCGCTTTTATTTCAGCATTTTATAATAGTTTGTTTCTTGAACTTTCGATAGAAACACAAATTATAGTTATTACGAAAGTGCAGAGGAAGATTATTGAAGTTTAAAAACACTCTCGAAAACGACTTCTATTTGCATGTAGTGTCAGTCACGTTTATATTTTACTAAATAAATGATATTTTAAAATATCAGTGGTTGCCATTTTTTGCTCTATCGGATAATTGTTGAAACTGCTACATAGCCATGTATAAATTGATACTAAAAAAATATTACTAATCGTAATGTAAGACAAAACAAAACGCAAATTGTGTCAAATGTAAAGTCAGTCACATATGGAATTGCCCGTTTGGTTTTTGTTTTGTTTTTTTAATAAAATTAAATTTTTTTTCTTGTACAGCGAAATATTTTTTAATACTTTATGGAAAAAACCATAGTTGCACTACTAAGTACTAAAAGATTTTGAATAGATTTCGTCAAAATCTAGTCACGAAGTAAATTTTGTTTTTTATAAGAAATCTAGTCAAAAACATCTAGATTTTGCTCGAAATCTCGTAAGTACTAGACTTTTTTGTTTACATTACAAGCTTTCACATAAATAAATGCATGTATCGTGTAGTCGGTCTGATCGACAATACTTTTTACTTGTTTTAATTAACATTTGTTTGTTTTGGCGTAACGTTTGTTTAATAAAACATCATAGCTAATTTAAAATTTCCAAAATTAAGTTTAGTAAATAAAAAATAAATTACTGAAAGTCGACTCAAATATTTGCTAAGTGTGACCTTAAAACTAAACTATTGTAATTTAAAATTCTACTTTCTCTAAATTTTGTTGTAACTGAAAATAAAAGCTGGATTTTATATTTTTAAGTACTTTCAGATCTAAAAATAAATTAAATCTAAAAAAATACTTTAATAACGTAAAATTTTACCGCTAAAATTATATAATAAGATTATCTGGATAAAAAACACTTTAAGATAATTTTATTTTGTTTTTATGCAGAAAAAAAGTTTTTTTTTTCTCCCGACTTCAAAGTGACCTTCATTTAAATTTGTTTTGTTTGTCAAGACAACTAAATAAAAATTTCCATATTAATTACAAACCAAAACCATTTTTAGCAGATCTTTTTTTGTATGACTTTGCTTCAATTTGTTTCTAAATCTCTGTCAGCCCTAATCAGGGAATAATTTGAATGAAAGACAGCAGAAAATTAAAATAGCAGAATAAAAAAAACCAAAAACACCACCGCCAGCTCCAGCAACATTGTCATCATCATTATTGTAATCATCTTAGTTAGTAAAATTATCTTTATGGTTATCATCGGCAAAATCGTATGAGCCAAAGCCAGTCAGCGAGCCAGTCGACTGCGTTGCTTAATTTAAATTAAAATATGCCAATGGCTTTAAATGAACTTTGTCTACAACATCTAAAAATACAATTGTCTTAAACGACCATTTAAACACTTGCCATTAGAAAAACGTTTGGATGGAGTAAAAGTCGAGAGCATTTTTTTTTTTTTTTTTTCTACAAAAAAAAGGAAAAGCAATCGAATTTGTGGAATTCAACCGACTGTAGAGTAGAAAGGGTCGAAAAGGTAGAAAAAGTATAAAATAAAAATCTAGTAGCTAGAAATTGTAAGGAATGGCAGCCATTTATTGTGATTAAAAAGTAATAAAAATGTTTGTTAAAAGAATTAACGCAAAACAGTCAGAGAAATTTGTATAAGAGCATTAAAATGATCTGGCGTAAAAGCAACAAATATTTAGTAATAATTAAAATGTATCCATTCAAACCTTTAGAAGTTATCATTACGCGAGGACCTGCAAACAATTAAATAAAACTTAAGGAGTGTTCTCCTATTCGTTATAGTAGGAGATAAGTTTGACGTTGTAAGCACTTGTCAGTGTTTAAAAAGCATCGTAACACGAGCATCCCTTTACTTTAGACAATAAATTACCGATAATTTTTTATTCTGTGAAATATTTCACTTACTTTTCATATTATTGCCAGCTTTTATTTCCTGTTAAAACTACAACTAAACCAAATAAAAGATGGTAAAACGTTAAATTTTATATCATAAGCAACGATCCGTAATTGTTTAAAGGTTTTTAATTATGAACCAATTTCCGAATAGTTTATATAGAGAGATTTTTTAACCGTTTAATGGCGTTTTCTTTTTTGAAAAAAAAGTGTTGCATAAGTGTTACATGTGACTTGGCAACATTTTTAAATGCACCCTAATTTTTAAAAAGTGTTTCATAATTTACGTTAACAAAAGAACACAAATTTCGGCATTAAACAATAAAGCACAATTAGCGCAAGGTAAATTCAATTACAGGTGGTGGCAAGACTAAAACAATTCGAAGCCAACAGAAACAACATTAAACACCATTAGTTTTAAAAATTTTAAAAAATAGAAAAATTGGCAAAAGTGAATGAAATATTTGTTTGGGGCGATAAATGTCTGCCTTTTTTATCAAGAGATTATTTCGTGTTAAAAGTTTATGCAGCCACACCGTATTTGGCATACTTCTTCCAGCATTTCGGCCGGTATCTCACTAATGGCTGCTGTAATTCTGCCTTCCAGTGCTGGAATTGTGGCTGGCTTGTCCCTGTACTCGCGATACTTCACGTTTCCTCACAAAAAATAGTGGGATCAAGAAGCATAATCTTAGCGGCGGTTTGATTATGACGACCATAAAAGGGACGTAATTTACGAAATACATTTTCCACACAGCACGATAAAATTCAATGATTTGCAAGCATTGTTATTTTGTTGTTCATTGTGAAATGGCATTTATGGCGTTGCCACATGTCATGAATTTCTTTGCCCCCTTAATATATCTGGCTCCTTTTTTTTAAGGGTCATATTGGTCTCAATTCCCATTCTCAAAAGGCAATTGGGCATGCACATAAAATCGATTGTTAGCAAATCATCGGGCTGAGGTTGATTAAAAATTAAATTTTTAATTTCAAAAGATGTTATCACTTATACTATTACGTTTATACACAAATTTTTATCAAGGCAGGCAAATGATTGCACACAAGGTTTGCTAAATCAAACATTAAAAAACACTATACGTTACATTTTACTACGATTTATTTAAAAATAAAGTTAAATTATTAAAAAAATTAATGCTTGAACAATTTAGTGGTCACGCTTTTTACTGGGGTTTTTTGTGAATCATTTGCTAAGTGTGAACATACCTCAAGTAACGCCTAAAGTCTAGATTACACGGAATGTGAAAATCCACATTCGCATATGGTTCTGGTGTAATGACGTCAAAATAACGTCATTACCACATGCGCATGTTGCTTTTCACATTCCGTGTACTTTAGGCTTAAGTTGAGTTTTTTTTTTCGAAGATAAATTTCAGTTAAGATGAAGTGTATACGCATCTACAATCTTGTTTTCTAAACTGCTATTTTACAAATTTCCCTCAATATTTTTTGTAGCTAAGCAAATGAAAGAAGAAATATTAAAGCCATCGATGACAGGCCTAATCGAAATAAAAAGCAAATGGCAACTGAATTTTCATTCACACACAAAAACAAATATATATATAAAAAAAAAATTGGAAATTCCCTAACAAAAAAAAAGGACAAATGAGGCTCCATTAAACCGGCCAGCTTTGTAACAGCTAATTATGGCATTTCCTAAACTGAAACCAAACACTCCACAAAATCAACCAACCAGCAGACCAACTTCCTAATTTTTTTGAAACTTCAGTTTCAGTTTAACAAAAATACAAATAGATACAAACACAAGAACATTTTAATGCAAAGGGAAACAAAATTTAAACGGTAGTCTCTTTACCACTGGCTGTGGGTGTGGGGGGGCACCAATGGTTATTTGCCTGACTTCTGTTACCATTGTTGTGACTGTCCAGAAGACTTAATTGTGGTTGGGACTGTGAACGAGATTTACCAGCGCTCACTAATGGAGGTGGTGGAGCTTTACGTAGTTTTGTTGGTTTGACAGGGCGTTTTGGAGGCAGTGGTGGTGGTGGTGGCGGCGGTGACAAAGACGAACGACAGTTTAGAGAAGTATCACTACTACGGCGTGAATCAAAAAATGATGTATTACTATAAATCGCCTCCTCTTCAATCGTGGCGTAAATTTCTTCAGCGGTCTCATAATAAGAGGCTGCATTTACTGCCTGAGAATAGCTTTGGCGTTGCAGCGAAGACGTGGAGGAGTCAATGGAAAAGGAAGAAGTGGAAGAGAAATGTCCTAATGAATTGGTAGAAGTATTTTGGTAGTTGTTTGTACTAGTGTTAGCTACAATTCCTGTCATGGATGGAAACTTTAAACCGGTATAAGAAGGTGTTGGGATTGGTGGTGCCAGTGAGGAAATGTCTTCCCTATTATCGCTACCTTTACTGGGCTGTTCTGCAAAAGTAGAAGGAGAAGTGAAAGTGGGAACAGAGGTAGAAGGAGGAACGGTAGAAGTTTTCGTGTTGTCTACTTGTTCAACAATAGGTGATTGTTCTTGTTGTTTTTGTGGAAGTTGTTCAATGGCTTCACTCACCACTATACGTTGCTGATGCATGTGCAACAGTGGCGTCTGTTGCTGGTTTTGATGATTTTGCAACTGCAGTTGTTGCTGCGCCTGTGATATTATTACTTGTCCGGAGGGTGTAGTTGCCTGCGTAAGAACAGCTTGTGGCAGCAACACATAGCCCCCACCCAGAGTAAATATAGGTTGGCCTGCCGGTATGACATGAGCAGCACTGGGTTGTTGTGGCTGCGGCAGGCTGGTATATTGTACCGGTAAAATTTGAGCTGTGGGAAAGATTTGTGTTGGGGAGAGAGGGTCAGGGTGTGGGGTTATGGCTGATGACATTGCTGTTGTCGGCTCTCTGATCGATGATAAATCCAAACGTTGCTGTTCCGCAGCATGGGAAGACATAGAAGTTTGGTTAGTAGTTAAGTTATTATAGGAATCACTGTCACAAGCGGAACTACTTGGGTCACTGATTATTGCTGTTGTATCTTTTTTCAAGGAAATGGGGAAAGGGGGTTCTGGACTTATATCGAGAGGAGGTGTAATCGTTTTGGGGGGTGCTAAGGGTAGGGGTAAATCTAAATCTTCAGTATAATCAATAATAGGATTTACCAAATGTTTGTAGCTCGTGCTGCTGCTACTGCTGCCATACTGGTTACCGGGAACCGGAGGTGCATGCTCCGGCGGCACTCCTAGTTCTGGTATTTGGGATTTACTACTTGTTCGGCGCAATTGATTACGCAGCTCATTTTCTTGTAGCAATATGTTACGATGTTCTTGTTCGGAAACTAAAATATTATCTGGCGAATTCTCGTGTATAAAATCGGAAGGCCGTCTTTGAGATGGTGGCACTTCATCTATGGAAGGAGCTGCTAGTAGAGGTGGCATTGGAGGCAGAGGTGGTAAGACTTCCATATATTGTGATTCGTGTGGAGCAGGAATAAAAGATGGTTGCAGTTTAGGTGGTAATTTTGGCATGGTAGCAAAGTTAATCGGTGGGGGTGGCGGACTGTCTTTCGGTCTAGAAGGACTTCTGGGCACGTTTACCCTAACGGGTAGCCTTGGGCTCGGTGTGTTGGACGGACCTGGGGTGGTTGGTCTAGATACTTGATGTATTTCGTTTGTTTTGGGATCATGTTCAAACACTGCGAAGTCACCATGGCCTACATCAGCATTTTGAAATGATTCTAAGGCGAAATTTTTAACCAAGTCAGCTTTTTTGATTTTAGGTTTCGGCAAAGTAGGTGGTGGCTTTTTGAGACGACTTGCTAAGTTTTCTATGGATTTTGACTGTTGACTTATAACAGTACTCGGTGTACTGCGACCACTTGTTCTTTCCGAATGTAAAAGATCCTCGTTGGATTTCCAACCAGATTTGGCACCAAAGAAATAGTTTGAGTCCCTAGGAGAACGGGGTGATTTGGAAATGGCTTTAGCAATTTCTGTGTACTCATCATCTCTACGGTTTTTATCCAGAAATGCATCGCGAAATGGATTTTCCCGCTCGATTTCGGTAGGCAGTTTTACACATTCAATAGGTGGAGGTGGAGGACTACGATAACCACTACTCAAATCACTTACAACTCGTTGAGGAGAAGCTGAACTTGTGATGGCATGTTGCACAGTCGGCGAATCAATTTCCGTTATACGGGCCACTGTTGGTACCAAGGGTGGTAGTTTATCGGGCCGTTTCTTTTCCATAGCGAAGTTTTTAGATGATGAAGGACTAGCAGATCGCAAAATACCCTTACGTGGCATCCGAGCTGTTGAGGGATTGTATTCTTGTTCCGAATCATAATAGCGAGATGCGTACGACTCCGGCGTACAAGATCGTTCATAGTCTGATTTAGAACGTTCGTCCCCACTCAAGTCAAAACTTACCGATTTGCGATGATGACCACTGTAAGCCAAGGATGAAAGATCAGGTGAACTACGCCCAGAGGCTGTTTGGAATTTTAACTTTTGTGTATCACTTTCCGAATCGCTAGTATAACGAACAACGCGATGAGGTTTTTCGAAATAGTCGGAATCGGTTTCTGTCGGTTCAGTGACAGTATCTGGTGGTGATTGTGTTTCATGTTCAACCTCTTCTTCTTCTTCTTCTTCTTGCTCGTCATCACTATCATTGTCCACATTATCATCATCATCGTCTTCTTCGTCGTCATCATCATCAGCATCATCATCAATTATGTAGACTGGTTCAACTTCATCTTCTTTCTTCTCAACACTTTGATTATTAATCATTTGTTTGTATTCAAAGCGAGGATCCCTCAATTTGCCAGCTCCCTGCTCAATCTGTTTTTTTTTTTTATATTAGTTGATGTCATTTTAAATTGAGATTTAATTTTCCGTAATTTTTTTATATTATTTTTTGAAGAAAGTGTGAGTAAAAAACAAACGGTGTAGAAAATAAATTTTAGGTTAGAATTCGTGTCAGTTTGAGGGTTAAAATTTAGTTTTATTCAAATTAAAAAAAGTGGTTGGTGTAACACAAGTAATTTCAATAAAAGGACAAAAAACATTTTAGTTTGTTGTTTTCGGACACTTGATATTGTGATAATGATCAATGTGAGTTTTGTGTATTTTTATTGGTGGGTGAAAAGGAAGTGATAAACGCTCATATAACACTGACGTTTTTAATAAGTAGTTTGTTTGTTTAATTTTTCTGTGACAGGTGATATTGAAGGTGTGAAAAAGATAGATGGACAGACAGTTGGTGAATGATAAAAAGCTTACAATTAACACGCCGATCAAGCCATTAATTTGATATTTTCGAAAACATAAAATATAAACGAACAAGTTTTTTATGGCTTTGATTTTCTTTTATTTTGGTGGTCCTGATGATTCAAAGACAAGAAAAATGATTAACGAAAAATATAAAGCCTGGCGCCAATAGAAAAAACAATAAGATAAATAAATAAAAATAGTTCTTAATTAAATAATTATTATTAACGAAACGGACATAAAATTAATGAATACAACAAAAAACTTGTAACAAAGATATAATAAGGCAATTCGCAAAGTGATCTATTGTGTCCTATTGGTTGTATATGCTATAATTTTGTGGGAAATTATAGCATAGTTTTATTAATGTGAAATTTAAAAAACCAACATGACACAATAGAACACTTTGTGAAGTGCCTTCACATAAAAAAGCGATATTAAGACAATGGACTACCAAAATACATTATAAAAAGCGTTATAAATTAAGTTCCTAAACAAACCTAAAATATACATTAACAGTTTATCTAAAGCCTCTAATAACCTGTTTTACTCTTTTTTATTAAAAAAAAAAAAAAACTTTTTTCGTTCTTTCTTCTCTGCTTTTGTTCTAGAGTGCAAAATCTTACTCTACAACTCTAGCTTAAAGTCAATCTCGCGCTATGGTATTCAGTTATAGGACACTGCCTCGTCCTCTAAATGTAAAGAGAATTCCAAGGCGAATATTCACCAAGATCTCAGTGTAACACCAGTAAAAACTATGATCACAACAAATTCAACAAAATATACTAGTGATACCCAAAATATTTTAAATTCTTGTTAATCCGTCTGAGAAGAAGAGATACCTCAGGACTTATTAAACCTAGTACTTAACCCGAAATTTACATTGCATTAACAAAAAATACTTTAGAATAAGACCTTATTATTTATTGTTGGTGCTTGTTAAATATACGAAGATTTCATAAATGAGTATGTATCTGTATATAAAAAAAAGTTCTAACCATAAATAAGTTTGAACTTGTTCCGAAACAGCTGGATTAATTACTGAAAGGCCTATCACATAAATCATTTCCGATCGAAATTTGAAGCGATTTCGTACCTTGCTTCACATTAAAACGAAATCACCTTCGATCGGAATGGCTTTCTGTGATAGACCTGATTTACCTCCTTTACTTTCTTCGTTAACCATTAGGACAATAATTCTTAAAAATGTTTTGAGGTAAAGAAAAAGTAGAACGATGAAACTTTCAAGCAAACCGTTGGTTATCATATTAATCGAAAAAACCCGGGTAAAAAAAATATTGAATATTTTTTGCTAGATCGCTCAAAAAAGTGTAAATACTCTTTCGTGGTTGGTTTAAAATGGAAAAAGTCAGAAAGATTTGAAATCCTAGTATTTGTATATAATTTCAATTTAAAGTCTTACTGCCTTTTTACGATGTGCGAGATGATTTTTTCTTTCGTACAACTACATTTAAAAGAAAAAAAAAGTTTTTAGTATTTGTTTTTGTTTTAAATGTAATTCTTTGAAAGAAAGAATTCTTTCGCACAAAGTTTTTAATAATTGTTTTTGTTTTATATGTAATTATAAATAATTATTTTGCATATCGGAAAAAGGCTATTTCTCTTTTATAAAAATGAGAACAACTTCTTTCGCTTATAGTCACACCCTTAATCGCAGCCAAATCCTGGACAATATCTCTAATGCGACTATAAAGCCTAATTAAGATATAGTATGCCACTTTGAGGCATATATAAGGCAAATAATCAACTTATGCAAAAAATATAGAAAATAAAAAAAAAAATTTTTATTACACCGACGGTAGGCTTATGGGTTTGCAACAGAGTTGCATACTGTGTACCTTAGCATTTACACATGCCACTGCCAGTTCGAAAAACGCAATACACTCACGTATTTTTACTAATGCACTCACATTTTTTGCAATGGGCGAATATATCTGTGGTTTTCACGAATAATCGCGTAAGTCGGTTTTTACCGAAATTGAGATAATGATGTCAAAGTGCTACATTTTGCATTAGGTTTTTATAAGTATTAAGCTTTTTAGAATATAATGTAGTATTATTAATTTTTTCTGCTAAAAACAACTTAAGTTAACTGCTTAATAAAATATTTTGCTATTATAACGATTTATGTCGACATACATCGCCAAAAATTGTAAAATTGCTGAATATGTTTCCAAATAAAAAGCTTATGTGATGTTATGTTGTTATTCGTGCAAAAAATATGAAAGTATTTTTTGAAAATTTTTCTATTAATAACAACTTATAGGTACATGTGCGTTTATTGTTGACTTCTTTAGTTGCAACAACAGCAGATGAGCGGTTGTTTGTAATTTTAAGTCCATACGTTGTGCTATAAGTATCAAGAACTCTGAATATGTCACCAACTTGTGTGCTAAAAATAACAACGTAAGTCGTCATTTGTGATTAAAATGATAACATTTATTTTCACAAAAAAGAACTTATGTGGAGATATGATGTTATATTGCACACACTTAATGAGTCAATCAAACATATGCATTTTTAATCCTTTTACAGATTGTGATCCTGTGAGGATTTTTTCATGAAAACTATGTATAATACGTAGAAAGTCACTGTTAAGAGGATAGTAAAGAAAAAAGTTTAAAAAAGCATCTACAGAAGCCGCAATTGAAAAAAATAATTGTTTTTGCTCTCCTGAAAAGTTTGGTTTTATAACTTACGCGATTATTCGTGAAAACCACAGATATTAACCTTGAGATTGCTACGATAGAAAATTCTAGCGGTTATGAAGATGTTTTGAATTGGACGAGAAGTGTTTAAAAAAGGTGGCAGCACAAAATCCAAAATAGAGGAACACTAAACGAATAGAATCAAATAGTGGCTGTGCACTATTTTAATACATTCTTAAGCTCCACACCACGTCTATGCGTCTTAGGCCCGTTTTCACGACTTACCTATAAATATCGAAATAGTTAATGTTGCCTTTAGCACTAGTGAGGAATAAAGTTACCTTCAACTATTTTTCGTTTTCACAACTTATGTATAAAATAAACTTAACATTTTTAAAAATGTGGCAATACTAAAGTAAATACCGATTATTTTTGCCAAAATAAAAATACGTACTGGCAATTACGTACTTTTTTACATTTACAAAATATACGTATAAAATATGTGAATATAATATGGCAATCTCAAATCTAAACCTTACGACAAAAGTTAAAGGTAGAACGTTCCTCTCTTTAGCTTATCCATAACTTTTAGATTAAAGGACACTTGTGAGAATTAAAAACTCATTATCTGTTCGATAACTGCCTACATTTAGCTATCGTTAAGTCGTGAAAACGGGCCTTATACTTTCTTGAGCTTTTTTTCAAGACGCATGCGACGCATGAAAAAGAAGAAAGTAGTCCTACTGTGCTGTGTAACTTGTCAATACAATTTTATACTGATTGTACTTTTTTGACAGATGTATAAACGCATAAACGCATTAAACGGATGGTGCGGACCTTGAGCTAGGTCTACACAAAATATCGTATCCAATGAACAGTTTTTAATTAATACATATAAAATCTTTAAAAATTTCTTTATTAAATCAATTTAAAGGTTTTTATCATTAGCATCTCTCAAAACATAAAATATACAGACATAAAGTTAAACAACATTTAAAACAATTGTATTTCTAATTAATTTATTCCTTTTTGCATTTGCCTTTCAATTAAATTTGAATATTGTTTGACAATTTGAAATTAGATATTTATTATAAATTTTGGAAGAGAAATTAAATTAATCGTTAAACATAATTTTGTGTAAATATCGAACATACTTTAAAGTCAATAATTAAACTTTTGTTTAAATTATAAAAAAAATTTATTTATATTAATAAACATTTATTTTTTTTCTTTTTTAATATTTTTTTCTTTAAATTTTACCTACAAAAACAATACAAGACATTTATAGTTTTCTTTTTTTTTTAAGATTTCATTTAATATTTTGGCAATAACAACAATTTAAGTTTTTAATTTACTTGTTTTCTATTCGTTTGTTTAAATATTAAAAAATATTGGACCTTTTGATATAGTTAAGAGTTTATTTTGCTTATTAGGATTTGAATTTCAATAATTTTTGGAAAAAGTCTTTCCCATATTTTATTTTTTTAATTAACTATTCATTTAAATTTGTTTAAATTTTACTTAGCTATACATCATATTTCGTGTAGAAATTTAGAAACCATTTAGAATAAAAATTGGATTTTTTTAGTTCTTTTTTGTTTAACTACATTTAATAGTATGACTTTTAAGTTGCAGTATTGTTTTTTTTTCTGTTGAGGGACCCATAAAGTTGCTATTGTTTATTTTTTATTTTAAACTTTTTTTTTTTTTTTTTTTTGTTGTAACTTCTGAGATACATTTATTTTTTGTTTATAATAAACAACATTTACATAATTATTAAGTTGAGTTTTAATATTATTTTGTTTTATTCTAAGAGAATAGTAATTAAAAAAAACTATTTTACAATTTTTACAGGTAAAAAAATGTTTGCGTATGCATATTAAAAAATATTTTAATAATCATCTCTAGAAAATAATTAATGTGATTTTTTTTTTTTGGAAAACAATTTTATTTACAATTTTCTTATTTTTATAAAATGTCTAAAGAAAAAAATTTAATTAATTTAGCATAACGAAATACATAGAAACCCCCACAGCAGTTTTTGCACAAAACAAAAAAATCGCTAAATTCATGAAACACGCCAACATATGCAGCTTCTCAGCAAACTCAGTTTATAATGATCACATAAGAAGGTCTACTCTCTATTACAATACAAAGGCAATTTCGATACGAAGGCTAAATGCAATACGAGGTCAATTTGGTACCCTCTTTCGCATTCGCAAAGCCTTTGCAAAATTTTTCAAAAAGGAATCAACACTGGCAATAAAAATATATGATGGCGCAGATTGACACAAATGAAATATCAAAACATGTAAAAAAAGGAAAGTTGAACCGCTTGCGTGATTTTGTTTGAAAGATAAATTAAAACAAATAGTGATGATTTGCGAAAATAAAAAACAGATGCGAAAGACAAATGCGCAAACGCATTAAAGAATACCAATCACTAGATTTGCTACCATTTGCTTTTACTTTATATTTTGAAAGAGACAGTTAAGTTTCCAAAATAAAACATTTTCAAAAAGATTCCAAAATGTTGTTTTTTTTTACTACGAAGTCCTCTGAAAAGGTTTAAAAAAAAGAAAACGGTCTTGGATTACACCGTACAACAATTTCCAACTTTTTTCAAAATAACAGGGTTCTGAAAATGGATTGTGGTAGAGGAGACCAAACAGAAAATATATGTACATGTGTTGACGTGTTTAAGATCACATTGGAATTACTTAAGAAGTCTAACGTTTATCCAGCAACTTTGTAAAAAATCTTTCGGCAAATATTTTTATGAAACATATTCAGCATGATTACGGTTGTGTTGGCGTAAACGCCTACGTCATTTTTTGTAACAGATTAAAGTAACACACAGCCTGTGTTCTTAAATCTACTAACACAGGTTGTCTGTGTTCTTTAATCAAATACAAAAAACGACTCAGGGGTATACGCCAACTCCAACACCAACGACAACCGTAATCAGGCTGATTAACCCTCTAACTACCCTTTGTAACGTTAATTTTTCGTGCTTTTCAAAAAAATCGTAAGAATTACCTCCAAGAAGGGAAGCGCAGGGATGAAGTGTTCTACAAAAGGGTTGGCAATGAAATTTTACTAAACACCAAAGCCCAAAACATAACACAAACAGCCAAACTCAAGTATAAATAAATATGTATACGCCAATCGGCTAAGTTGTACTGAATGCTAATTACATTCATTAAGCCTAAAATGCACAGTGGGGAGGTAGGCATATTATATATCACAGTTTAGAGAATTGGCTTTTAAAAAACAATGTAGTAAGATTACATGTAATAAATCTGAGAGTTTGTATGTTGGGATATTTGGATGTTTGTCATTTTGTGACTCAATCACGAGAAACCCGCTTAATGAATTTGCATTAAATTTGGTAGACAGAAATTTAGTCCAGATTCAAGAAGGAAATCGGGGAAAAAATTGGTTCTTTTTTCCTTGTGATAAATTTGGTATGCAGATTGCATTTGGTCAGGATTAATACATAGGATACATTTTTAGGGATAAAATTGGTACATACTTGTTAAGGGGTAAAAACAGGATAAAAATTGTACTTTTTATCTTTTCGATAAATTGGATACACATACAGATTATAGCCTACATTAACATACAGTGTAGTTTCTGGGGCCTAAAATAAGGGAAAGCTAGTATTCTTGGTACTTTTTTACCTTTGGTACTTTTTGTCTTTTCAAAAAATATGGTATACAGATCGCATGTGGTCCAGATTACAATATAGATTACTTCTTATGATGTGAAAACAAAAAAATTGGTCATTTTGGTACTTTTTCTCTTTTTGATAAATTTGGTATACAGTGCCCATACTCTGTAATTCTCGCGTCGAAAAACTTTTCGATTGCAATGTGTGAAATAAAACAAAAATTCCATATATTGAAACAAAAAGCTGTTTTTCTCACTAAACTGTGTCTGTAACTTTTTTTGGAGAGTACTAGCTATCACCTAAGGAAATGACTTGCCAGTTAACAGAAAAAGTGTGTCTGTAAAATTTTTGTGAGAAAAGTTCCTGTTTTGAACTGTCAAATAAACTCACGAATAAAAAATTTGAACACTAAAAAATAATAATAATATTTTGTTCTTGGCACATTTTGTTATTGTTTAATTATTTTGCTTTTAACATTTTTATAAATGTTAACGAATGTTTTCAAGGCTCGTTTGCTAACAACAAACATTAAAGTCACACTTTACATTATTTGCTTTAGCCGACGGTTCTATTTTCGCCGCCGTCGTTGACAAATTTTCAATTTTAGTAAATTTTGGTCGCCGTTAACGCTGTGTGTTACTGACGTTCTCAACGTCTGCAATGTCACATCGGCTTCGAGTGCAATGTTATGACATTAATAATGTAACGACGTAATCTCTTTTGATAGTTTTCGACATGAGTTACATACACACTTTTTTCTCACTTTTCGAGAAGCTATGGAATGAATATTTTGTTTCACATCTCTTCGATGCGAGAAGTTCTCACTATAAAGGGTATTTTTGATAGAGTGATACAAGTTTAAATCATCATAAAACATAGTAACAGTGTGGCCATATCCAAAAATATTTTACAGCTAAATCGACTTTAAAATAATGCTAAAAAAAATCCTAAACTGCCAAAAAATAATGCTAAAATTTAAATTGAATTATTTTTTGTTTTTTTAGTTAATATACCTTTATATATGTTTTATTTTACATAATTCTTCCCTATAAACTCACATCATATCAATAGAACAAACTGATAAAAGATAACAATAAAATATTTAGTAAACATAAAAAGTCTTCAAACTATAAAAGAAATATATTTCAGTCTCAAAAAAAATCGAAGGAACTTGACCTATAAATGGCTATTATTTATTATTTCAATAAAATGTATAACATGTTTAATAAACTAATATTCATCTTTAACTTCTGAAGAATCGATCGAGATATCATTATATCGTTACTTTAATATATAAAAGCCCTAACTAACGTTTTCTTTACTTTACAGGAGAAGGAAAAAACTTAATAAAAATTATAGTCTTGTAGTCCCGATTTTTTTTATATGCAATTTTTTATTTAATTGCTTATAGAATTTAATAAAAAACTGCGTTTAAAAAAAATATAAGTTTTTTCTTATATTTTAATTTTCAATGTCAGCTGCTTGTTGTATGAAACAACTTTCTACATTTAAGGTGGCACCCAGTTAAAGTCGGTTCATTGTTAAATTATAAAAATTTGTTTGCAATCCTTGTCAAAGTTGATTTATTAATTGAGCTATGAAATCTCGGCATGTAATTCAAATTTGATTTTTTATTTCTCTTTTCGTTTCCAAAAATTGTTCAAAATCGTAATTGAGCTTAACAGCTTAACATGGATTTAATGGATCGAACTAATCAATTTTCAAAACAATTTGATATGAAAGATCTTTTAAAAGATTGTTCAGTTTCTATAGCAAAAGAGTAGGGATTTGTATGTGCATTCAACAAAAAAGTGTGGTAGATTTTCAAAAAAAGTTTGCTTGAATATTCTTTAATTAAATAATGCTAAAAAATGCTAAATATGTAGTTGAAAAATGCTAAACAAAATGCTAACTGCTAAATGAAAAATATGCAGCTAAATCAGACAAAAAAAATGCAAAATCTAGCTGCAAAAATGGCCACGCTGCATAGTAATATATTTTTGATATCTATGAAACGGTCTTTATTGGATAGAAAATTGTATGACATTAATGTTTAAATATTATTTCGGCCATGTGGCCGACACGGCTGGCGCGTAGAAAGCGCAATCTGGAACACCAATTTTCAACAACATTTCGCATTCTGGCCATCATCGTTTTTGAAGACATATGGGCCAAAGCACACCAAACAATAATTTTCTGTGGATGTAATGGTGTTTCGACAACAGCTTATGGATTTTCCTCAATCCAAATGCGATAATTCTGCTTATTTACGTACCCATTTAATTGGTAATGGGCTTCATCGCAAAATAAAATTCAAAATCAATAACAATTTGTGCTTCAGCCCATTCGTCAAGTTATTTTGATTAAAAATTTTAGCAATTTGCACGCGTTGCTCTGGTGTAAGTCGATCCATAATGAAAAGTCAAAGAAAACGAAACAAAAAGCAACTACAGTAGACGCTCGCAAATTAGAACCGCTTTGTTTTTGAGGCAATTCTAATTTCTGAATTTTCTAATTTCTGGACGTTTTTATTTTGAATAAAAAATAAAAATTACTTAATTTTTTTTTAATTCAATTTTATTTGATAAAAACAAGAAAACAAAACGTAATTCACTCCAATACATTAACAGCCTGTTTTTAGAAAATGAAAATATTTGTTCGTTCGTAAAAAAAACGAACGAAATCAGATTTAGGTTTTCATAAAATTAAAAAACATTTCATGTGAGTGACAAAAAAAGCTTTAATTTTTTTCTACATATTTTTGGTTCTTATAAAATGAACATCTTCGTAATAAATGAAAACAAAAGTGAAAAGTAGACGATAAGTAAAAGGCATTCGTTTAAAAAACAAATCACCACAAAATGGAAAATAACTGCGATATTTTAAAAAAGGAAACCTAACAAACTAATACTATTATAAAATATTCTATAAAGGTTCACTTATAATTACATAAATACGTATTTACAGGTTCAAAAAATTTTAGAAACAATGGAACTACATACGCTCAAAAATATGAACATAATTACATATGTACATAAGAGCGGGTCAACCTCCTTACAAAAAAAGTTTGTGCCAGTCACCGCTTTGAATGAAAGGTATGTCAATGATGTTTCTAAAACGGTTAAATTTTTATAGCCACACCTCCATATGCAGCCCATTTAGTTTTTTTAAATATAGCGCTGCCATTTAAAAACCGATCACATCATGTCCGCGTACCGTTATTCATGGCATAGTACGTACTCCCTCTAAAATTGGAGCTTAAGAATAACTCTGGATTTCTGATCGATATTTTTTGGAATTTGCAAGGCATCGACACACTGTCAAAATCAATCGACAAAAAGTTTCGGTCGATTTCCGCTAATTATACTTTTACACTTATAAGTTAATCTGAAAGCACAGATAATTATACGTACGATGCCAAATAGAAAACTGTCCTTTTTAAAATAAGAAGATTTACAGGAAAAATAATATATGGAAAGTGGCACAAGCTAAACTTGCAAGCAAATTCTTAAAGACTGCAGTAATTTTAGAAAAAATATTACTGTTTTGTTAAAATAGGTAAGAAAACAAAGGACATTTGTAATGAAATGCGTGCATATATTTTTAACAAAAGTAACGTTGCGAATTCCTTGAGTTCAAATTTTAAAATTTTTACATTACATTACATAGCCGCGTACTAAGAAAAAACAAACATTAATTGGAGATATAAACAGATAAAAGCGGCTTGACTTCGCACCTAATTATGCGGACAAATCAATAGTCTTAAATTTAATAATGAAATAAATATTTGCATTCATTTCAAAATTTTTGATTTATTTATTATTTAAAATATCTCTAATTTTTGGAAAGTTAAAGAATTGTTAAGGCGTACGTACTATTGTCTGTGTGACTGTACATACAGTGTAGTGTAAAATACCACCGTTCTTCCGAATGTTCCAAAAAATTATATCTTCGCAAATATCTTCTACATATCTATATGTTGATGTGCAGCAAAAGATCTTCTATATGTATTTCTTTTATTTATTGCTATTATTGTTAACATTTTCATTCAACACTTTTATTTTTTCTAATTTAGTAACACTTTTTATAAAATATTTTATTTTTGAAATTTAATTTTAATTTTTGTAAACAAAAGCCAGGGTTATCCACAAACACAAAACCTTTATATGAAAAAATAATACAAATGTACGAATATTAATGCATTGGCAATAATGTTGATTCACGAAAGAAAAAAGCTCTATTTATGTCAACTATGAATAGACGAAAGCTTTTAAATGTTTTATAAAAACCAAATTTTAAACATAAACGTATTAATACGAAAACTTCAAGTGAGAAGACTTATGTTTTACAAAAACAGGCTGTAAATGCATTTTTTAAAATTAAAAATACCGAGTCGTTTCTTATATTTGGAAAACTATCCATTGCTTCCACGGAATGCATTTTCATCTTTATAGGGATATTCCTCTCTAAATATTTTTTTAACTTTCTCTTTAAGTATGGGCTGTACACTTTTTTCTCGTTGATTTAAAAACCACTCATACAGACGACTTTCCATATTTGGGTATTCAGCGCTGTGCAAAGATTTATTGCTTGCTTGCTGATATGTGTTGAAAACAGCATTTAATATTGCTGTTCTATGTGATTTGATATAGCTGATTGAAGATGTCGTAACATTAATATTTCCTTCAAACCCTTTGTCAAGCTTTTCTAATATGTTGACCTTCGTTTCCAATGATAAAGTGTTTTTTTACGTTTATTTGACATTTCGAATGATACACTTTCACTTTCTAATAGAGACTTTCAAAATATGTACACATGTTTCGAATTTCACAAATAAACTAGCCACAAATATATATAAATGCGACAAAAAAACAACAAATAAGGAAACACATCTAAAATTTGGTAATTCCCCTTTTTAGTTTTACAACAGAATAAAAATAAATTGCGGATTTCTTGTGTTCAAATAACAAAAAAAAAAAAACGCTCTGAAATTAGAACTATAAATTCGAATTTTAAAGCGTTTAATGTATTGCAAACACTGATTCTAACTTCTGGACGTTCGAATTACTGAAAGCTCTAATTTGTGAGCGTCTACTGTATCAGCTATTAAATGGGTGGTCAAATAAAGCAGTGATGCCAACTCAAAGTTGTATCACTCCAAAAAAACACCCTTTAGTTACAGAACATGGGTACATATTACATATCCAGTGGACGGAATATACATATTTTAATTGCTCTGCAAATTTGTTATGGGATAGACCGTTTTCTTTAAATCTTGCCCTAATTTTCACATGAACGAAATCACGGGTAAAAGATAGTTTTTAATAAGTCTGAGTTTATACGGTTCATTCTTTACTGAAAAGATTGCTACTTTATAGGCGAGAGAGGCGAGGGGTATGTACTCGTTTCTTTTCCACTCGCCCCTCTCGCCTATAAAGTAGCAATCTTTTCAGTAAAGAATGAACCGTATAAACTCAGACTAATTGTAAAATTTATTGAAGATATTTTCAAAAAAGTGCGAAAAATGTGTTATTTTTTTTTGAGTTTTTGTCAATAATATAAATTTGTATGTATGCAAACAACTTTATTAATTAATAATGTTTCGTCAAAAACTTGTAATTCAATATTATTTTGATTTTACAACTGAATCGATGTTTCAATAGTTAAAACAAGCCCACTAAAATTGCAAAAGGTATCGCACATCTGCCTAAAAACTTCCTAAAATCCTAAAAATTGTTTTTTTTTTTTAGCTTTTTTGGCAATATATTCCCTTCAAGATTTCCATTACACACATCACATATTGCGTCATACAAGCACTACTTAAAATATTTAATTCAAGCTTTATAATTGAAAATGTGTGGGAATGTATACCTTTAGATTGACAGGGGTTTAAAATTGGACGACCTTTTAGTTCGCGGCCTCATCAGAGTCCTTTCTGGTGTCACGGGATTCAGTAGCGCTGGGACCTTATTGGCTGAGGACCTTTCAAGGTCTCGTAGGTTTTGTATGAAATTGCAGAAAGGTAGATCTAATTATTCCGGATAAGGAGCTTAAAGCATATAGGAGTCCTATCGCTAACACTACAGAAGCTGCAATGGCAGTAGAGGTTAGATAGCTTCGGCATGATTATCTCATGTACGGAAACGTTAGTAGACGCATTTTATTCACTATGTGCTGCTATTGAGTATCGCTGGGAAAATGTATCTAGCTAAATTTTTTGTTTTTTTCTTTGTTGAGCTTAAAAAGATTTTAATATTGTATTTATAAAGTTCTCTAACTCTGTATGATGACTTTTATTCCTTATTTTAAAATATGCATACATAAACTTAAAAAAAACAACTGATTTTTTTTTTCTTTTCAAAGAGATGCATTGCTTGAAAATGTTTATCATGTTGTTTTTACAAATTAATTTTATAAAATGTGAGATGTTGCTGCCAAAGGAAGTACTGCTGTTGTTTACTTTTAGATGTTTCTCTTTTTCTCTTTTTTATGCAAGCAATTTCAAAATTATGCAAGAAACTTTTTGTTTTTTTTTTTTTTTGTCTAATTTTTTTGTTTTAACCAAAAACATTTAATTTTGTTTTAATAAATTTGTTTTGTCAGTCTTGTTTTTTGTTTTTCAGATTCAGATTTAAAACATCCGCTTTTTTTTAAGCAATTTTCTTTTCTTCATTTGTCTGCAATGAAATTTTAAAGATTTTTTTTTTTATTCAAAAAGAAACCATGATTTTTTTTTTATTATAAGAGAATTAAGAAAAAGATAGAAAGAGAGATGAAAAGAAAATAAAATTATTAGATAAAAATGACATTTTAATGAAGCTGTTTGTTACTTCTGTTTAAAAATTTTTTATGACAAAATTTTTTAATAATAATTTTCTTAAACATTTCTGATTATTTTTTTTTTTTTTTTTTAATATTTTATAAATGGATGCAAAAAAAAAAACAAAAAACTTAATTAAGTTAAAGTATTACAACAATTATTAAAAATTTAACACCAACAAATACATTTCTCTTTTAAATTGAATTAGAAAAAAAATAATAATTTTCAAATAAGTAATAGAATAAATAGAAAAAAAGTTAATTTTGTTTAAAAAAATCACACGACATATAAAATTTAAGAAAATTGTTTATATAAGTTTTTCCTCTTTCAAACATTTTTTCCAGAGGAAAGCGGAGTACCAAAACATTTCTTCATGCATTTTTTTAAATTGTCTTTATGATACAGGAGTTAGATGTTTTTTTCTTGTATTCCTTTTTTGTTTTTATCTTAATAAAATACACACAAACAATATGTTTGCAGATAATAAAATATTTAAAATTAGTTTTAAATGGGTTTTGTACATGTAAAAGCTTTTTACACAAATCTCATTTCATTTTTCTCATTTTCTACTTATGCCAGTTAAATTGCTAAAGAAAAAAACAATACAAGTCAAACTTAAAGGAATAAATTTATCATTTGAAATGTTTGTCACACGTGCGAAATCTGAATGACAACTTGGCTTTATGACTTTAAAATGTCAACATCCATAAAAAAAAATCCTAAACTAATTTTTAAATACACAACATGCCTTGTTTGTTCTTAAGATACTCGATGTAATGATAGTTAATTTTTACAAATATGATAGCATACATTGGAAATTTTTATCAGAAACGAAAGTTTTGATCAAATATTCCACAAAAATCCTTTACATTTAACCATCCACTTAAAAAAATATCACACTTTCAGGCTAAACGAAAGTGTAAGATATGAATGTTTCCGATATCAAATTTTCCGTTCCTTGTCGTTTTTGTGCCCACCACTAAAAAAAAGTACTGTAGTATACTGATTATTGGTGTCAAAAAGTTAGCGCAGTATTATATTTAGTTTGCCAACTAACCTAATAAGTTTTATTAATCTTAAAAAACACCTTCTGGATTCTTGTTCATTTCTAATGGGTCAATTACGGATGGCAACACAACTTCAGTTGTGAAATCAGGCAACGCCGCTGATGTTAATATATATTATATATAATATATAACAATTTTTTTTTTATATTTTAACATCTGCGGCGTTGTCTGACCTCGCCGCTGACGACTGAAGTTGTGTTGCCGTCCGTAAACGACTCATAAGACTATCAAACCATTTCCATCCGTCTGTCGTAGTAAGATAAAATTTTGCCTGTTATTGAACTTATCTGTTATATATATATAACTCTGCCCCAGTAGAAGACTTTTACTATGATAACATCCATTCAAATAAAAAAAATTTTTATTAAAAGAAACTGCTGCTACCCTAACAGAACAAGTAAAACCATTTTTGCAACCCTGCATTGCAATTATTACAGTTCCAACAGATTTGGATGCAATGAGTTTTTCTACATTTAAATAAAAAAAAATTAACCTTTGTAAACCGTTTTAAATAAAACTCAGAATGTAATTGAGTAATTCCTTTGCAAACACCGCTAAGAAAAATAAACTAAAAATTCTCTAAAAGCCGCCATTTTATTTGTTTTTTGAAATGAGGTCCTACACAGAAAAAATAAAAATTTATTTCAATTAAAAAATTTGTGATATTAATTAAATTTAAACAAATTAAATGTTTAATTACCTTGATTAAATGTTTAATTCATCTGATTAAACGTTTAATTTACTCGATTAAATTTTTAACGAAAACTGATTTTATTTTTAATTAATGCTTTAATTAGTGAAAAATGTTGGAGAATTTTTTCGCGTTCTTAAGTCGGTATGTAACGCCCAACCAGGGCTGCCAGAATTGACGATTTATCGTCATTTTGACGATTTTTTGTTCCGGAATTAGCGAAGTGACGATTTGCTGATTTTTTTCTTAAAAGTGACGATTTTTTTCAGTCTCCAGTCTGAATAAAACATTAAATTTTCTGACACGTTCGTTTTTAAATCTTGGAATGTTTAACAGCCGTACCTTAACAAGAGCGGAAGCCGGAACGTTTTCTTTCGCTTAGCTTTTACGCTGATATGCCATACCTAAGCAAGAGCGTCAACGTTGTGTAAAAAATAAAACCCACAAATTATAAATAAAACTAGAGATAAAAACGCTAGATTGATCAAAAAATAGCTAAATTGCCTTTATTAATTAACAATAGCGCCAAAATTCACTATTAAACGAGCTTTGAAAATCGGTTTTTACAATTGCAAAGCGTTGAGACCGCTCTATTCAAAAACTAGAAAATGCGTGGCGCTTTTGTTTAGGTACGGCCATAATATGCAAGTCTTAAGAAAATCTTTAAATGATTATTTTCAGAGTACAAAAACAACAATGTTACACTTTGCTTATCTTTCGTCAAACCATCAGCGAATGAATCTTTTACGACTCTCTGTATAAATCATATTTTCAACAATTATACGGCGAACATTTCACGAGTTGTGAGTTAATATCTACAAGAGTCTCATCCCAGTAAAAAATGTTTATGTTTCGGGAGCACGAAAACTACATGAGCGCTGATATATGCGCTGGCTATTACACACTACTAAGAAGCAGCAGATAAGCGAATAGCATTAAAGTGAATTTTTAATTTAATGATTGAATAACTTCGCATTGTCCCTTATACGAACAATGTTTTATGTGCTTTTGTTATTCCCTTACATCGAAGCAGGTTGTATTGCAATGATTTTAAAATGTGTTTACGATCATTTTTGAAATATTACCGAACATAGAAATTTAATTTGTTTCAAAACGCAATCAGTTATCAAAGTGCTTCCAAGTGGGAATTCGCCATATAAAAATCATGCCTCTTGTAAGCAGGTTTTGTAAGGGGGTATTGTGCTTCTCTCCCTTACAAAACTGCTGTAAGCTCCATTTTTTACTGGGAAACGATTCTTGACATGAAAGACTCGTTAGATAATCTTTACCCACATCTTAAACGATTCCCACAACGGTTGAAGAAGCGTCTTTTACTGTGCTATGGATTAATCTCAGTCGTGTTGCAGTTTTCCCATGTGAGGAATCTTCCACGATTAAAAAATGCGGCATCGACGATCAAAGACGCTTTGTATGAGACTCCCAATATCTCTTACACAATTGAAAATGCTAGCTGGGTATGAAGTAATTATGTTTTTGTTTGAATGTTTTTTTATAAAAAAATCAAACAAAAACTGTTTAAAAAAACTAAATTTTAAGTTGTGCGATTTTTTTGACGATTTTTCGAAACGTGAAAGACGATTTTTCTATTTTTTCTCAGGAAATTGACGATTTCCTCACAAATTTATCTGGCAGCCCTGCGCCCAACTTTGGTTAAATTTACAATACTACTCCAAAGCTCTCTCTTTTGCTTGGCAGTTCACCATAAAAAACTGTGTTTTTCCAAATATGCTTTTTCAACTTAGCGGTGTTTGCAAGTGGGGTCATCATTTCTCCTAACAGCAACTATCCATACAGATAATTTTCTTATTTGTATGTTCCTCTTTTTTTTGTCTATCCAGAAAGCTGAAAATTGGCATGCATATAATAAAACACCAAGTCAAAGTCCTAACTTTGATTCTTAGATTAAATTCAATGTTTTAACATTTAGTTTATATTAAAGCCCGCTGATGACAATGGAAGCTAAAGATTTGCCTTACATATAGTCTAAACAATGGAGCATAGCCTGAAGTAGTCGGATCTACGGGCAGATAATTGAAAGGAAAAGTAACGTGGCAAAATTCTGTTATATTACATTTCAGTTAATTTTAAAGCCCCCTGAAGACCTACGCACCTAAGAATTGCCAAGCATGTCGAGCCCTAACCGCGAAAATAACGTAAACGACATAATTTTCAATTTCAGTTTTTTTTTTAATAAATGACTTTATTGGCAACACTTGCATCATCTCCTAAAATGTCATGGTCACATAAGGTACCGTTACGATTTTATAGCAAGAACGATTTTATCGAAAGCGACAAATTTCATACAAAATGTATATAAAATATAAAAAAAAACTCTCTCCTGTAAAATTTGATTTTTGGCGCTTAAGTTATTCTCGCGGTTAGGGCTCGATATGGTACTGACATTGGGGCTTAACATAAAGTAGTTTTTCTTCCTGCCTAACACGGACAGGCTTAACAGCTATAAAGATGTGTATATTTCCATGGTGTTTGCGCTTAGAATTTTGCAATAAAAACAAATAGTGTACAAAATATCTGATCGATTTTTTCATTTGGCAAAAAGCGTAAATCAAATTCAGTTTCTTAATAGAATTCTTGAACGAAATAACGAACCTCCGAAAACAATTTTATAATCTTAGAATTTTAAATTAAAAAGAAGGGGTTGTTCCCATTTTTACTTTAAAATATATGAATTCGCTGCATTGTTTGTATTTCTTTTTCACGCCTAAAAATCCTCTCTTCTAAATATTCCGGAAATTTAAGAACTGTAGTTACCACACACTTACTTTTCGACATAAAGTGTAAATTTAATATTAAACGCAAAATATTTGCAACATTTTTTTTTTAAGAAATTTCTTAAGAAAAAATTAAAAACATAAAAAATAAACAACTAATGGAAATGGAGAATCAAAGACATAAATTATTAAAAAATTTACACAAAATTTTCTATGCAGCTTGAAATGAAACTTTATTTTAAATGAAAATAAAAAAAAGGAAAAATACACAGATTCTTTTTTCAATTTCTATTTTTAGATGAGATTTTAATGACTTTCAACGAAGGGCATAAGGAAATAAAGTGAAGTGTAGTGATGTTAAGGGGGGAAAAAAGGATGTGTGTTTTTATTTATAACAATATGATTATTTACGGGTTCATACTAAACAAAAACAAACAAACAAAAAAAACAAATGAATTTATTTATACATGAATATAAAGTATTAAATATTAATAACATTTAAATGGTTAAATGTATTGCGAACAAGAGCAATAACAAGAAAAACATAAAAAGTTAAAAATAATAAAGAAATAATAAAATTCTAAACTTTTATGAAAATAGCATGTGTATGTGTGATAACGGAAGTCGCAGCAAACAAAACAAAACAAAAAAAATGCACACAAATACAAATACAAATGAAAGTTTCAGTTCATTTTGTTTTGGGATGATTTTGCTTGTTTTATTTCTTTTACGTTCATACAGCGTATTTTTCACTTTCTTTTTTAATTTTCTGTATAAATTAATGGAAAATGTATATGAGTTAAAAAACAATTAGCACTTAAAAAACACGGATTAAGATTTTTTGTGTTTGAAGAGGATTAAAAACATAAATGACATCAAAGGATATGAAGAAAACAAACACACACACACAAACTTAATAAAGTAACATGTACAATACATACAAATTCAGTTACACATACATTAAGGAATATTTGTATGTATGTATTTGTATGGTTAAATGAGAAACAAACAGTTAAAAACAAACGCACACATTCACACAATTAAACGAGTTGAAACACTTTTACACTAAGCCATACACACATACAGTTAGACATACTTATAAATATATTATTTACAAAAAATATAGTATATTTGTGTGAATGGGTACATTTACAGTTAAGTATACGCACACATGCACACAAGTACTCAAATACAGCAAGTGACAATTTAATGGAATCTCGGAGAAAATTCTATTAGTTTTTTAATTACGTTTTACGCCCAAATTAAAGAAGCAGCAATTAAATTAATTTTTACAATTTTAAAACTAACATAAATGGCTTTTTTAATTCTTCTTATAAAGATCTAAAACTTATTAACTCCAAATATTCGAAAACATATACAAGTGGCAATGCGGCTAAGATAATATTATTTTAAAGTCCTTTTCCTCTTAAAACCCAAAATCCAAAAAAGTTTAAACATTAGGAGATTATCCGGCAGACACGGTCTTTGATGTAGAACCACAAAAAACGGTCTAACGGCATCAAATCACATAATCTTGGTGACCTGTAGACGTCGCCAAAAGTGAAATTACGCGTTCAGTAGGTTATGATATCCATGATCAGCAGTGTTGCCAAAACTTGGTGACCAAAAATGGCTAAATTTACGAAAAAAAATGGCTAAAAAATGGCTAAAAATGGGCTAATAAATGGCTAAAAGCTTTTTTAAATAAAACACATTAAAATTCAATAACAAAACAGAAATAATTCATTTAAAGTTGTTTACGATGAAATTGTAAGTTAAGATCAACTTGATATAAAAGAATAAACGTAAATTAATATTTTGATAGATATTTAAAAAATTAAATCATCGATAAATTCGTTATTGTTCATCTCATAGGAATTAAATAATTTAAACGTAAATCCTAATTAAGACAATATTTACCCTACCTTTTGAGTCCAGATTTACAATAAAATACAAGTAGGAAAGTATAGTCGGTCAACCCCAACTATAAGTAGGGTATCATATTCAAATTAGAACCTTTGTACCAAATTTTATCAAATAATCTCCAAAATTGCGACCTGTACTTTTTGCACAAGGTTTACATGGACAGCCAGCCGGACAAACATCGTTAGTTCGACTCAGAAAGTGATTCTGAGTCAATCGGTATACGAAAAGGTGGGCTTAGGACCAATATTTTAAGGTGTTGCAAACATCAACACAAGCGCATAGTTCCATCTCTACTATTGTGGTATTGCTATAAATATTTTATTGTTATGGTAAAAATATTTACCTAATTGATAAAATCGAATTAACGGTTCCTAAATGTAACCTATTTCTCAAATTACTTTTAACAATATTTACTTGGCTAAATACCCTCTCTACTTAAGCATTAGACCATGTAAATGAGAGCAACTTTATAGTCAATTCTGAAATTTCTAAAAAATTTTTGTTGCCGCCTGCGTCTCTTTATTGAAATCCTTGCAACCAGAAAGAAACACCGACGTTTGTGTTGATCCATTTTATAAATTTAATATTGGAATTGTTTTCCTTTTTTTTAAAGATTTTTCATAATTACAGTTTATAGCGATTTTCAACATTGTAAAAGTTGTGATTTAATTTAAAGGCGTTTTAATTATTAAAAATGTTTATTTTACTTTTATAAATTTTTATAATGAAATAAAAATTATTCTTTTAAAAGAAAAACGGCAAAAAATAATTTTATGGCTAAACAAGTTGAAAAATGGCTAAAAAAATGGCTAATGGCTAAACTCATTTTTTAATGGCTAAACAGGGTGAAAAATGGCTAAATCTAGCCACTAAATGGCTAAATTGGCAACACTGATGATCAGCCCGTTATTTTGGAAAAGTGGCCACGTTTGAACCACCACTTCTGTAGCAAGTTTGAACTGTCTTAACGCGTTTTTTCGTCCATATTCGTAAATGGCATACCTTTCACTAAATAATGACAATTGAGCTGGCATATATTTAACAGCTGACAGCCTTGCCAGACCGGTGGTTTTGAAACCACTAAACGGGCAACCCTGTATATCTTTATTTCAAGACTTTAAACTTAAGAAAAAGCAGTTTTAACACAAAGTCACTTTGAGAGTTGTTGCAAATTCATACAAGTTTTGTGATTTAGTGCTTTTAAGCATAAATTTTGAAGCGACGTTTTAGAAAAAATCTACGCTGTTTTAACTCTTAATATACCGACAAAAACATCGGGAGTCAGCTGATTGCATTTATCTGCACTGCAGATGAGTAATTGGCAGATGAGGGCGAAAGAACAGCAAAGAAGCAAATGCGATATTGAGAAAACCAAATTCCTTTAATCTGCAGTTTTTTGTTAGAAAAGAGACAATCGTCTAATGAGAAAACGGCCATAAATGTACATTTCTATTTCTTGTTATTTAAAAAGTCTAGCTATTTTAGTATTAAAAAAAAATTCTTTTATTATTAACCATTCATTATATTGTCACTTACTGTACATGTTAAAAAAGGTGTTAATAATAATTTCGTTTATGTTTTCGTTTCTTTTAAAATTGCTTTCAACATACCTGTGGTGTTTGGGGCTGTGATACGGGTGAAGGTGTTGCCGTTGAAATTTGTGGTGATACTGCTCCGGTTGCCGACGGCGAAGTGGGTGATGATGTACTAACCGGTGATGTGGCCGGTTGTATGGCTGGATTTGTATCCAGCGTATGCTTGGATATAACAACCGTTGTAGTCTTTTGTATTTTATCCTGATCATGATGTTCCGAAGGTGATTTGGGTGGCACTGAAGTGAATGCATCAGCAGCTCTTACAATTTCCAAAACCTTGAAATAGGGAAAGGAAGTAATGCAAACAAAGAAGAAAAAAAATTAATTTCTATTCAATTCAGTTTTAGTTTCGTAATGCTTTTATTCTGTCTTAATATTGACTTAAGTTTTTAATACCACAAAAAAAAAGAACTTTCTGCTCTTGTTAAGATTATTTAGTGCATGTTTTTTTGTTTTTTTTTTGAGGAAAACTTTAAATTTTGTTTCTACACATTTTTCACTGCGCAGGAAGCAATAAACATATTTAACAACAGAAAATTCTTAAATAAATATAATATTGCACAGGTGTGGGCAACTATAAATAATTTAATACCACAAATCAGTAAAAAGATAGTTGTGATTTGGTTCTAAGCACATTTTAAATTTTTTTCTAATAATCCTAAAGATTTTTTAAATAAAATACTTAAAATTTTTAAACTATTTATTTCGTGCCGAAGGTTATTTACTGCTGTTTAAAAGGCAAATAGTGTTGTTTTTTTATTTTGTAAATGAAAACTTCTTGTAGAAATCCTAAACTAGAATACACAAGCCGTTAGACAATACGACTAACAGAAAATAAAGAGGAAACGTTTGGTAAGGAAAGATAACATTGGCAAAAATAAAAGCAAACACTTCTACCACTTCTCTGCCCTCTATTACACAAACATACTCTTAGTAGTGGACCTAAAAATACAAATATTTTAAAATAGTGGAGCTGCTATCAGGCCACAAATGTTTACAACAAGACTATTGCACTCGTTAGTATGTGCAGTAGTACAAGTGGTAGTACTGAGCGTAGTTGTCCTTATAACAACGGTACATAACATTGGAAATGCAGACATCCTTTTTAACATTTATACACTTACCTTTTCAGGGGTACTCTTTTCTTTAGTGGAAGTCAAGGACTGTTCGGTGTTGTGTGCCAAAGCAACAACAGCGGCAGCATCATGTTGCTGATGATGTTGTGTTGTACTTAAACCATCTGTAGGTTTTGGTGGTGGTGGTGCTGCTGCTGCTGGTATTGTTGTTGGTGGTGGTATCGAGGTTGTTGCTGCCGGTGTTGTTTTAGAGGTGGGTGAATGAGCCATGGCAGCAATATTTGCTAATACTGACGTGGGTTGTTCGTTACTCTGCTCAGTTTTTGTTGCAAAAACTTCCAAATCCTTTAAATAAACAACAGTCAGGTATCAGACAAGATAAATTAAAGCAAACCAAAGGAAATGGGAAATAGTGGATAAGCGTGTATAAAGAAAAAAAATTATAAATTTTAAAAATGCTTTAAATACAACTTTTGCAAAGTATAAAATAATCAAAAACTGTACAAAAGTTTTCTAAAACCATAAAAATGTTATTATGTATAATTTTGGTTATAAAAACTTACATGTTTTAAGCGCTCATCTTCTTCACGATCCAAACTACAAGTACTTTGACTCTGACTTATTTCGGAACCAGTTTCAGAGGCACGAGAACCTGATATATAAAAAGATGGAGTAAATCAATTAGTTTGTAAAATGATTTTTATTTTTTTGTCATTTCGCCCGCAATACTAGATTATCAGGGGTGTGCTGGAAATCGCAAACGTACAACGCAAGAATTTGGAAGTTGTTTTTAATAAACTTTTAATCTAATTTTTATAATTTTTGTTATTAAACTCTGTTTAATAGATAAATATTTTTATGTATAACTTTTGTCATAAAATTCATTTATTGGAGAAATCTTATAAAAAAAACGACTTTTAAAATTCTTGCGTTTTGCGTTTTCGATTTCCAGCACACCCCTGAATATTTCTTTTATTGGAGTTCCAAGAAAATTTGCTACTCGACAAAAATACTTTTTTAAATTACAGATTAATTTTCTGTTCAACATACTGAACCAATATACTTTGTATAGAACTGTACCCCTGATATAAAATATAAGAAAGAGTTTAAGCGAGCTCGGGGAGAAAGAATTTGTCTATCTTTGTTTTTCTTTTAGTTCTAAAGAAGTACTAAATCTTTTGTTATCTGTTATTAAATTTAACAAACGCTTATTTGAGTAACATTTTTATACAAATTTGTTTTATGGTTTACAACTTTATTAAATTTTAAATATTTTTATGAATACAGGCTTTAATCTTTATCCAACAGGTCAAGCTGAATAAGAGATGATTGTGATCCATATTAAGCTTCGTTTTCAACTAAGATCAAACGATAGATATAAAAGATTAAACACTTTGAAAAAAAATTTTGGACTTATTTGTTCAAAAATTTATTAGTCGCAAATCTGTATAATTTTAGATTGTGATTCTACGCTTTAAAATCTCCAACATGAACTTAATATTCCTGGCCTAACAACTTCCATACCGTTAAAAATAATATGCCATGTATTTAAAATTAAATTTGAAATCTGAAGGGTGACTATTTTTAGCTATTTAGTGTAAAAAAAAAATCGTTACGATTGGCAATGCCCAGTAAGGTTTGTAGACAATAACAAACGAACAAAGCTTGCAAACACGATTGCCAGATTTAAGGATTTATCGTAATTTTGACGACTTTCGCACCCAGTTTATTTATTTCCTAAATTTTTCGAATTTTCAAATGACATATTTTGTACTAACTTAAAAAATTTTTTGTATTATCTATATATATAAAAATGGTGTAAAAATTGTATAGTAATTCATAAAATGAGAAAAATGAGGCTGGGCTGATTTCTGTAAATTTTTTCAATGAGAAGGTTTTTACGGAAGAAAATTTTGGGAAATCCCTCCGGAAAAGTCGGAAAACAGAAACAGGCGTGATTGCACCCCCATGTGTCTCAGTTAATGAAGTAGAGTTATTAAAATGATTGAAAAAAAGCGTGAAGTCGAAAAATTGGAAAAATCGAAAATCGAGTTTTTGTATGAAATTTTGTGTGAAATTATTCCTTAATGGATTTCCAAATCAAACAATAGAAAGTTCTTAGTGTAAATCATGAAAAATTGCGGAAAATTGGAAAATCTCTCTGCAAAAGTCGAAAAATTGGAAAAATCGAAAAATGATTTTGTGTGAAATTATTCCTTAATGGCTTTGCAAATGAAAAAATAGAAAGTTCTCAGCCAAAATCCGATAGATCGCGTTATACGTTGACTTAGACTTTACGCAATCTGACAGGTGTCATTTTGGCATTGTAATTTTCTACAGTAAATGTGCTATTTTTCTTGCTGCAATTTATACGAGTTTTGTTTATTGTTAAACTGATTTCAGATTGTCGTAAATCACTCATTATATCCATATACGGTAAAAGCATTACAATCAATTGAAATTCAGTGCAATATTTATCAAAAAAATCGAAAATAGATTTTTTGTATGAAATTTTGTGTGGAATTATTCCTTAATGGCTTTTCAAATGAAAAAATAGAAAATTCTGAGCGTAAAGCACGGAAAATTGCGGAAAAATTTAATTTTTAATTTCCCTAATTTTTTTATTTATCGGGTCTCTTTTTTATCACAATATTTGATGATAATTGTGGAAATCATTTTGATAAAAAACGTTTTGAGCTCGATTATACGGATTTTTTTCGTTCAGGCGACAATCATCAAGGGCAAATCCCGCGAATTCCCATTATTCCAACTAACCTTCCATTCCAATTTAAGCGGATTCAGTTCCCCGTTCGATTGGCATTTGCGATGACAATCAATAAATCGCAAGGCCAATCATTAGAAGTCTGGGATTAATCTCGAATTTCCCTGTTTTTCGCACGGTCAGCTGTACGTTGCATGTTCGCGTGTTGGGAAACCGTCTTCGTTATTTGTTTTTGCGCCGGAAAACAAATCGAAAAACATTGTTCATCAAATCGCTCTCTACTGATTCCATTCAAATAAATCACATTGAACATTTAAATATTTATGTTGTATTATTACTCTAAAGTTTGTCTGAAGGCTTAAAATTGGGGCGAGGCGAAGTTCGCCGGGTCCGCTAGTTTTATATATATAATATTCTTGAATACTTTCGTTTATATGATTGGTAGTAACTTTTATGTTTAAGCGTTCAGAAAACAAAAAACGCTTTATTTTAGAGCAACGGATTTTGTCTATGGCGCACATTTTGATCGTTGGTCCCCTTTTAAATATGATGGTTTACGCTTTGTATTCTGATAACAGAACCATTTTCAGTCTTTTTTTTTTTTTAATCTCTCAAGCAGGATTTCTGATGTATTGTTGCTAAACATATATCTCCTCTTGAGTTTACGTGACAATCAATTTGTTTTACCTTTTTATGAATTCTAGCACTTGTGAACCATCAAATGTTACTCCAATGATTATAGAACTTAATCAAGTCATTTCTCTACTCTTTGAGCCTTCCTGGATGTATGACATCCTTAACAATAAACAATACGCAAAGCCACTTTTTTGAACAGCTTTAAAAATTATTTTATAGTACCAATGTATTTTGCATTTATTGCTATTAGTAAAGAACGGGTTTACATTTTCATTTACCCGGCGTTTTGGGGGATGGGTCAAAATTACCCGCGACATGCAAATCAATTTAAATAGACAATTGTTCAAAGCAAATTTCGATCCACCAGGGTAAGAATAGCATTTGGTTTAAAGATTGATGTTAGACTAATGACTGTCAATGGCAGTGAGTGGTTAACGGCAAAGATTTCTGAAGAGATAGTGTGGTTACTATCGAATCATGTCCGTGAACGTGCGTCCGATTCCCCGGTCGGTCAAGAATGAAAAATTATCAGTAAATTTTAATTCATTTCATGCTAAAAAAATTCCATTCTTCAAAAAAAAATTTAATTAACATTAAATTTAATGAACTTTAGCCTGATTAAACATATGAAAATTTGGATTAAAAGCCATAAACAGTTCAAAAAAAAAACCACACAGTTCAAAAAAAACCACAATACTAACTGAACTAGCCACGAAGGTTTTGGACTGAAGCAACCAAATATCTTTCCTAGGGTTTTTCTCTATCACGTCAGGTTTTCGAGTTACAAAAAAAATGTTTTCATTCGTTTCTTACATTAAAAATCACAAGTTTATTTAAAAAATCAATGAATTTTCAAAAGTGAATGGCGTTATTTGAACGTAGTGTGTATTTTTTTGGTTCAGTTTAACATATTAGAGTCCTGCAATAGTCTCCCAGCATGCTTTTGTCTCAAAATCATTGATAATTTCTTTCAATTTTCATTTAATCTTGGTGAGCCCGCTCCCCTAGTTATTTTTTTTTTTGGAAAAAAATCTAAATGCGAATGAAGAAAATGACATTATCGGTGACCGCACAACACAAATAATGTAAATATGCATAATGATTCTGATATTGCATATCCTTTTTATCCAAGCAAACATTCACACACGATCTCCCTGACATGCTTAAACGTTACTATTATGCAGATTTAGAATGAATGTCAAAAAAATAATTGTGAAATTGTAGGGTCAGTATCAAGGCGAATTCATAAAGGTGACATTTTTGAGTCATCTGTTTAATGCTCATTTACTTGTGTGTATACTGAATGTCAAGCGTTGTTTACATTTTATGAAAAAATTCGTTAAAATTTAAAATTCAATAAAAATATAAATTCTTGAAAAAAAAAACTTATTTTAATGTTATAAAACAAAAAAGTGAACATAAAATATAAACACACGGATTTAAAAAGGCGTAAAAAACAAGTGGAGCCACAATAAATTTGCAATTTATCTTTTAAAGCAATTGTGAATATTTTATAAACAAATAATTTTGACATTCACTTTTTACAAAAACAAAATACATAGCAAGGTATATTTACACAAGGTAGACTCATTTGGGAGTGTAGACATGCTGCTCTATAAATGGAGCCAATTTGTCAAAATTGTCTTCATATAAAACAAAAACAATTTAACGCACACATGTACAAATTTTGGCTCATATACACGCAATTTGACGTTTTGGCTCCAACTAGGGGTAAACAGCTGACAAACATATGGGCCAACGAGTTTACCTTGTGTAAATATACCTTGATACATAGTATTTTTTCAAAAAAGGGATAGCTAGCATAACTCTATCTCATGATGCGTTCACCTGTATGAATTCGCCTTGGTCAGTATTGACTGTTTTACAGTATTGCCAGCATGCGATAAAAAATTAACAACACGTGATAGCACAATTTTGATGCCAGATTTCAGCGCACCCAGATTAGTTTTAAAGCATGCTTCGTTTCAACAGTCATTTTAAATTTGTAGACCAGTGTTATTTATTACACGCCACTTTTTAAATTGCTTGATGTTTTTAAAACCGCGACAGTTTTGCGACGATTTTATTAATAATTATAGTTTAAACAAATTTTTTTAATGTTTTATAAATATTTACTAGACAGATTTACAAAAATGTGATTTAAATTGAAAGACTGAAGAGTCTAGAAGAAGCTTCTTTTTTATGGAAAAATGTTTTTGGGTTCAAAATAACTATAAACGTTTTTCTTGGTAAAGCTATGCTTTATTTTCTTAATTAGGCCAGATTCAATATAAATCAAATTAATTTTTTTGTATATATTTGTAATGAAATATATCGAGTTTAAAAAGTGGGTTGACCTAACGTCTATATCCGTGTCACCAGTGTGTTCTTTTCTTAAAAATTCTTGTTTAGATATTTTATGATAAACAAACAAAAGAAGTTGGGATTTCGTCATTCGTTTTGTTCTTTGATTTTTTATTTAATATCAATCAATAAAAAAAAATTTTGGTCTATGTATATTTTTTTTTATATTTTAAAGAACAAGCTTTTATCAGCTGTTTAAAACAGGGCGATAAAATTTTTTGTTTTGTTCTCGTAAAATAAGAAATTGCATTATTAGAATGTTGGCAAGACATTTTGTACATGCACGTTTTAACAAGGTGGTACTTTTTTGAAGAATGTCACCCCCATCCCGCCGGGTAAATTGACGTTCGTCGCTCTAACTTAGTTTGGCCTGTACAAGAAATTTTAACTAGAATACATACATAGTTAATTAGATGGATTTTTTATATGTTATTTTACAATAACGATTTTTTTTTGGCGATATAAGTCAAGTGAACGATTTTGACGGATTTTATCTGGCAACTATGCTTGCAAATCATTCAATTTTATTATCCAAATTCGTGCTGTTCGAGAAACGTGTTTCGTAAATTACGCCCCTTTTCACTTTTGACTCAACGCCAACAAACAGAAATGCCGAATTTGGTGGGAAGAGCAGACGATGCAGTTCAAGGACTGTTTAGTGCGGTTTGTAAGCCCGCTGCAACATACTTTTCAAGAATGATGAAAATCGCAACGCTAAAGTAAGGTGCTGTGCGATGATTACGGACTTTTTTCCGCAAAATGTAAGTATTGGACTGGGTTGCTATTTGGTTTTAATCAGACGACGTCACATGCACCACATCACCCATGAACCTATTGAGAATCAACTTTGGTGAGCAATTAATCTCACGTTTTGGAGCGACCCCACTAGACTATTTTTTGTGGGAATACGTGAAGTGTCTCGTGTACAGCACTCGAATACAAAAATCTACGGAGTAGCCGCAGGCAACATTTACATAAAAAAAATTTTCAAAATTAAATGGCAGGCATTCATTTTTTACCCCAAATAAATATTTCATTTGCTTTTGCGAATTTTCTTTGTTTTTTTTTAGTTCTTAAAATCCAAACAGTTAAAAATCACAATTATTAATATTGGAATAGGTAATGAAATTTTCTCTCAAAGACTTGTGGTTTTTTTTACTCAAGGCGGAATAGTTGTATCCTCCAATTTCTAGTTACTCTTAAAGTTTAATGAATTTTAATTCAAAACTCTCTTAATACCCATAAAGCTAATAAATTATAAATTCCAAACGACTGTTTAAAGTGTAGATTTAATTGATCACATAAAATTGCTTTCAACTTGATTACGCTTTTCAAAGCCCACCCATCCATTCAAATATAGAATATTTATAATTTATTTTTAATAAAAGAAAATTTTTCAAGAACAACTTTTAGCTCAACATTAAGTTGTTTTCTTGAAAAGATTTCCTTGTGTTGTTTTTAACAATTTACATTTATTAAAATAAAAATGAACCATAAAAATACTAAAATAATGGAGAAGAGAAAAAAACAACAAGTTGAAACCAACATTGAAAAATGAAAAGAAAAATAAAATCACAATGTTGCATTATCTTCTAAGAAAGTATAAAAACGAGAGTCTATCTATATATAATATTGTGTCGTAGCTTGTTGTTTGCATCTTCAGAAATAAAATACTTTAGAACAATCCTAAGAGTAGCATTTTTATCTTTATATGTGTATAAAAAGAAAAAGATTTCCATGTTTAAAAAAATTTATATTTTTTATCCTGGTCGTTGTTATCGCTTTTATTCTATGCATAGATACGTTGAGATTTTATTTCTCTTATTAAAAGTTGGTACTTCTGCTGTATTTGTTGTTGTTTATTTTTTATTTTTTGTTAGTACTTACCATGTCTGCTGTAGCCAGTACTCATGCCACCAGCTGTACCAATGGAATGAATTAAATTGGATTTATCGTATCCCTTACAAACGACCAAATGAATATCGTTTCCAGCATTGCGTAAAATATTAACTGCATCCTGATGTGTGGCACCCAATAAAGAGTTGCCATTTACTTCTAACAAACGCATGCCAACCTAAAATTGTTGTTTAAATTTGAAATGTAAAAAAAGAAAAGACAAAATTGTAAAGCTTGTAAATAAATAAATACAAATGATATTAAGCATAAAAGACAAAAACTATTAGGTGTTGAGAGAAAATGTTTTTCGCATTGTTTTGTTTTAATGTAATATGGTAAGAAAAGATAAACTCACTGTTTGTTGTTGGTGTTTTGTTTAAGCTTTGATATTATTACGCGTAAGACTTTTGAGTGTTTATAATTCCTATTCACTTAACAGTTTTATTTTAATATAATATCTTTAGCTTTTCTAAAATCTTTGCATGAAGTTTCCTGATGATCTGGCTTAAGCAATAAGAATGCGCATATTAAAAACTTATCCCACCAACAATAAATTTCAGTTTATCAATAGTAAGAATTGGAAATTTAGCTCATTAAAACTAAATCTTATTAATAAATTAAGAAATATAATATTCTCTTTTCTTCTAGGGTCGTAATTAAAGCCTAATGATAAAGTTCCTGATAGTTAACGTGAGCAATAGCTATCGTGAACAATTAAGTGACCATTAATACATCGTCCAGACTTGCAATTTTTGTTGCTGCAATTCTATTAAATTCTGCTTTGAAATTGCTCTACTGTCCAGATTATGATATTTAAGGGTTGCAATTTTTGTTGTTTTGTCTTGTTCGTTGTATATTTTAAATATTAATACAAATACACCTACAGCTAACTTCAAGTAAGAAAGTGTGAGATTTACAAAACAATACAGAATTGCAGAGTACATGAAACTGAGTACCCTTCCCCAATCTTCTCGCCGCTCTCAGCAATGAACTCAAGAATTGCTGCAACAAAAATTGCAAGTCTAGACGATGACTAAGTTTGCTTCATTATTACAACTGTCTGATAAAATGAAAAATGTAATTTATATACTGTGTCAACATTGCAGTAGATACCGACTACTTTTAAGCTACGGTCAGACTTATCAAATATTTGACGAAAAAAAAACGGGACCAACAACCAAACTAAAAAATCATTTCGCTTAATATCAATATTTATTTTGATTAAAATACCACATCTTACAAAAAACTGTTTTTTGCTATGTCTAGTAGTATAATTAGTTTATTTTGTAATATCTATTAAGACCATTTTAAATCTCACTAACTATTAACAAAAGTAGGGGCTACACTTATTTGATCAAATATTTAATAAGTGTGACCGTAGCTTTAGTTGTCAAAATACGTAGTGGCATCGACTTAATTTTATTTTTTTCTTTAATAGAAAGCAGAAGTCAATTTTTTGTACTCAATTTTTGTTTCTTATGATATTTTTTTTTTTTTTGGTGTTAAATTGATTTTTTTAAAGTTAATTAAATTTGACAACAAACTTTTATTGAAGTTACCATATCTTCAGCAGAAAAAATGGCAGCTTTAAATTCTTAAAGTTCACTTATAAAGTTACCATGAGAATAAACCTGCTGTTAACTTATCATTCACTTTTTAGGTTAATGTTAACTTGTAATAACCTATCTATCAGATAGCATCCTAAAAATAACTACTTGTAAGTTGTAATAATGGCCCTTAAAGGCTTTTTAGAGATTTAAGACAGTCTGTATTATTTTAAAATTCCGATAAAAAAAGTCTTATCAAAATTCAATACTATTCCTACAGCAGTATTAAAATAAAGAAAACAAGTAGGAGTGGTATATTTGGCTTTCCCAAATCTTATAGACTTTTAGTAACATTTTGTTTTTTTTACCATATGGGAGAAAAATAAACATCCAATCAATGCATGATTGCAAGCAAAGATAACTTAATTGTGGCTTATCTACATACATTGTTCAGACTAGCTATCGCTATGCTCAAACAACAAGCTATTTTTTGTGCTGACATGAATTTGGATCGTGAAGACTGCTTTTGTCGATGTTTTGTTCTTGTTCAAACATTTGTTTGCACAACGATGACCAACATCACTGCTGTATTACAATATAAATAAACGCCATCGTAATTACATCGATTATTTATGAAAAGCCTCTTGTCACAAAAAGTTAACTTTTGTAATATAAAAAAAACTGTTTTACCTTATGAACTTTTTTGTGTCGCTTCAACTTTTGTGACAATTTTTAGTCATCTGGAGCTAAAAATAATGAAAACATGGGTTCTTTTATAATCGAATGACGTGTTATCATAATGACCTACCGATTTTCGTAATAAAAGGTGTTTGCAAAAAAAAAAAAAAAAAAATGGCAACAATGGATAGTCTGGACGGGGTGTTATAAACGATGGAAAAGCGACATATCCTTTTCAATCGAAAGAAAATAAATAGCTTATTCAAATTTGAATACAAAATTCTTTTTACATTCATGATTTTAATGGCCATTATAATTTTTGACCTACAAAAAATTTGAGTTAAGGAGTATCCAGTATTGTTTTAAAAATCATACTACAGTAGAAGTAGCAACAAAAATGTGAAGAGGTAGTAGCCAATTAAATTTACTTAGCGATATTTGTTGTCGTAGGAGAAAATTTTAATTCTTATTAAACTTCGTTGGCTGTGGCTACGTAGAAATAAAGTAGCATATTAACAAATAAAAATAGCAATCATATGTATCTGATACGAGCAACAATTTTTACATTTAAACGTCGATTTCAATAACAACAGCTGTTTTATGCTACTTTGCAAACTGGTTTTTACTTGTCGTTGTCAGTTAAGAATATTCAAAGTATTTAAAGTTTTTTTTGTTCTCGGGGCTTTTATGTATTCGCTTATGAAATTTCCGGATTAATTCTGAACTTAAAGTTCAGTCATTTTAAGATTGTCATCTACCATCTTTCAGAAGTGTCGAGCATATTTGATTTTTGTCATAATTTATGTTGTAACTGAAGTTGCTCTGAACGCTTTACGCGAACCCGACCTACTGTCTACTTTGCAGTCAGTAGTGCTTGAGCTATCGTTTCGTCATAGAGCTTTTCTGATTCATTAGTAGGACCAAACTTTTAGGCCACAGCCAGTTTTGCCACTTTATGAATAATGAGCGTGGGTAATTTGTAGGTGTAATTCAGGTGTATTAAAAAATCTTTTCGGTTTAAAACAAATAGTTAAAAGATTTAATTTTAGTGAACAAATTTATAGCATGTATATTATTGTTGATCCGAAAAAATTCACAGTCTTCTCAACCCAAATCACGGTTTCATTTTAAGAAAAGATTTCCACCAATACATGGCATTAGCATTAACTGATTCCTGGCACGTAGGCCCTTGACGAAACGCTGTATGTCACGAATATCACGTATGTTGGCCTCCAAGTTGTCAATTGTTGCTGGTTTATCAAATTAAGCCAGTAACTTCACGTAGCCACATAGGAAAAAATCGGGAGGTATCAAATCGCACGACCATAAAGGCTAATTGAAGGTTCTTCTTTTTAGAAAATCAACCATTCGAAGAAAGTTCAGATGACGCGATTTTTCTGGATTTTTCTGGATGTAAAGGAGTCTGCTGTGTGTTGGTCTCACTCCATATGTACAATTTTGTTTATTAACAAGCACGTGCAGACGGACGATTATATGTATCCGTAAAATCATGAAGTCACCTAAAAGTTGCGGAAACCGATAAATGATTTTAAAAGCGCTTTTTTTAATAAAAAGTTAATTTTATATCAGGGCCCAGTTTCTCAAAACTACAAGTTATAAATCTACAAGTGAAATACGTTAAAAAAGCAATAATTTTACAATTTTTATTTTTGTTTCAAATATATTTTACTTGTAGATTTGTAACTTGTAGTTTTGAGAAACATGGCCCAGGTGTAATTTTATTTAAATTAGCCAATTTTTCGTTATCTCAAGTGTAAATTCAAATTTTGCTGGTAACAACACTGGTCCCAATACTGAATAAATGAGAACCTCAGCTTCTGTGTCTCTGTGCCGGACAGCTAAAAATTCCCCAAATAAATTCTTCAGTAAAAACGGACGAATCAATGTTTTTACTTTGACCGAGGTAACCCTCGCTACAAACGTTGTTCCTTTCACTAGAGAAAGGAACAAGCTACCTCAAAGATAATATCATAGCTTAAATTTTTTTATTAGCGGGATCATGTACTTTTGCTGCCATATTTCAAAACTTAAAAGTGTTGTTTTACAAACAAAATGTTACGAATAAAAACTATATATCTAAAAAAATTTTTGAACTTAATTTTTTTTGCAAGAACAACCCTTGAAAACTTTGAGAAAAGGTCCGTAGATCTAATTTTTTTTTTTTTTTTCTAGACACTGAATATTTGAGTCTTAGCAACAAGAACAATGTCATTAACGTGCCATACCTAATACTATAAAATTTTTAGTATTAAGATAAACCAGCAAATTCCCCTGATACATCAACACTAATCCCAGCTACGAAAATACTTTTTCTCTTAGTTCATTACGAAAGTAAATCATGTATTCAAATATTGTTGAAATGCTGTGTTGCTTGTTGGAGGGATGTTGTAAATAGTAGTTTCACTTGCTTTATACCCGCATTTGAATTTGTTTAAAATTTTTATAAATTTCTTTCTCTTTCATGGAACAACAACTGCTGCATCTTTCACATCATGATTCTTGTCTTCCAATGCTGCTCCTGACTACTTGCTACTCGTATTTGCTGTGTATTTTTTCTACAACAATTTTTAAGTGGATGTAGTTGTTGTTTTTGAAATCATTATAGTTCATTGTCTCTTAAGGCCCCGGGGATTTTGCTGATGAGCATGTGAAAATGGTATGCGATGTAGAGAGGGCGGTATAGATTGATATTCAAATCAAGTAAGAATAAACAATAAAAACAAAAACTAGTAATACAAAACATACACAAAAACAACTCGTATAAGATTCTTTAAAGAAAATGTATTTTGAAATTTTATAGATTTTAATACTCAGGTGGTTTACTACTTTTGTTGTTGATTTTCTCCTTGTTGCCATAACTTAACGATACCAGTTGCCATGGAACTAACGATTGTTTGCATTTGTGCACAAAAATAAAAGCAAAACAAAACAAAATCACAAATTTAATCCAATACAATGGATATTAAACCAGATAGATGAACTTTCGGTATAAATATTATTTGTAATTTTTTACATTCACCAGAGTTTAAAAACAAGCCCCACTGTCAAAAAACCAAAGTAAAAAGAAAATATTTTTAAGGTTCGTTGGATATTTTGGGAACTTTAATAAAGTTTTGTATTTTCTATACACAACATTCCGAAGGAATATGATTCTTCTATTGATTTTACTTTGACTTTAATTTTTTTTAATCAAAAATTTTCAAACATTTGTTGCTTTACAATTTCAATAGAAAAAAAACATTTTTTTTTTTTTTCATTAGGACAACTTGAATGAAATTTACTTTTAATAATGAAACGAGACCATTATAAATTCTGTTTTTTAAGTCACGAACTGCTGCCTTGAAATTGTACAGCGTTAGCAACAGCTTAATTCAGAGAATGAAATTATTTTGTTCTACTTTCCCCCTGCATAGAGAGAGTCGAGTGTCAAAACATTAAATATATTGTCACAAAGTTTAGCATGAATTTAGCTGCAAAATTCAAAGGACTAGCGAAACATTAAAGTACTCCTCAAGCACTTAATACACACAGAGGCAGGATGAGTGCAAGTTCGTTTGTTCGTTAGAAAATGTCATGGTTACAAGCAACTGGTGCTGCATATACTTGTAGACCAACTGGCCAAAGGCATAAGATAAATATTTATTTAAGCCAAGTGAAACATAAATACACAACATTTACAAACATCGTCCATTTAACTGTAGCAACAACAACAGCAACCTTAAACTACCATATTATTTCCATTCCATTCCATTCATCTGCTATTGTTTTCTTACCTTAAGCCTTCCGTCACGTCTAGCCGCACCAACGGAATTTATTTTTGAAACAAATACACCCTCGTCTGTTGGGTCGACTGGATTACCACGCTGGCCATTAAGGCCGCCCTTAATGTGCATACCGAGGCGTTCGCCATCAGTTTTACTGATGATAATTTCCTGTGATTTAGAATAAAAGGAGAAAAAAAAGAAGAAAGTCAAAATAAATGTTAATTCATTTTTGTGATTACAATATTGTACACAGATATAAAAAAAGTGTTTTTTATAGGCGGTTCAACTAGTAAGTTAGTGGAAGATATAAAACGGCAGTAATGAAAATGGTAATGCAGCCTTATACATTAGTAACTGTTTATTTCATTTCAGCCAATAACAATTGTAATAAAATAAAGAGTTAATAGAGTAATGAAGAATGTAATTACATACTGCCTTATTTTTTTTTCTTTACATAGCATTGAAATTCCTTTTTTTTTAAATTATTATAAGTTTTGCTTTTATAATTTTTTTTTTTTATTTTAGTTTTTTCAAAATAGTACATTACCATTTATTTAAGTTTTTGTAATTATTATTTAAACCACCTGTAAATTTTTAGTAAAAAATTTTACCACTATTTACGAGCAAAATAATAAATAAAATAGATGAAATCATATTATAGCAGAAACTTTACACTATCACACAAGTCTTACGTATTTTGAGAAAATACAACCCTGTCGTGACAAGTTGTTATTGTTGTTTGAAAATGTTTAATGTTATTAGACCAGAGAAGCATTTTTGTCAAAATTAGTAAGACTTGTGTGATAGTGTAAATTTTTCTTAATAATGACTTACGATTGTTTAACTAATATGTTATTTCTCAAAAAAATAATATATATAATATTTTTTTTTACTCAATTCAATTTCGTTTAGTATGTCTGTCATATCGCAAATGTTAACATCACAAAGCATTTCACCTACACAGTATTTAAAAAGTTGCAGTTGAGATAGTAAAAGTCATAAGAAGTCGCAGTCATTTGTCATTGGACAAAAATAAACTGTTGATTTTACTTCTGATTCATTAAATGAAAACAGTCGCAGTCAAGGCAAAAGCAAAAACGAAAAGAACATCGGCAGTCGACATATCTAATTATTTCAGTCAATACTGAACGAATCGGAATTATTTGTTCAGTGTTGTAAAGAATTACAGCCAATCCCACGATGTCACACGTTAACGTTCGCATAGAAAATAACATTTAAAACAAAAACAATTTCTAAAATTTGTTTTTTCGAACTTATTTGTGTTGGCTTAAGACGGACTGACAAAAAATATCGTACACGTAAGTGCCTTTTGTAATGAAAATTGATTATCTCTGTTCATACTTCAGGATAAAAAAAATGTACATTTTTTATGTTTAACTTTTGAATATGCTGATCGTGGTATAAAGCGCTTAATTCCTCTTTCTTTCACTAGAAATAAGTTATATGGCAAAACAATGTTTGCCGTGTCAGCTAGTTATTTATAATTCTAATAACACTTAAGTGGAGTACACACTATTGATCATGAGCGACCGTTTTGCTTGATCGCTAGTTTGGCCGCTAATTTTCATCAATCAATAGTCAAGCGCAAATTACTTTGTTGACTGACGAAATTTTGGACTGTCACTCAAATTCGATAGTGTGTCTTTAGCAAAATTGTATTATTATGAACATTAGTGGTCAGTTTTTGACTTCGTATTTAAATATTATTTATCTTTAAATACTATTTAAATAAGAAATTAGGTTGTACAGTACATTTTTTAAGTGATACTTTAAAAAGCTTACGTTGTTAATTTAAAATCTATTTAAGTTTCCATAGTGTATTAACTTGAGAAGGTGACGTCAATAACGCAACAATACAACAAAACAACAGGCAAAGAAAAACACAAGCAGCTGTTTCTTTGAAGCCACCTTGTAAATAAACACACCTTAAAAGTTTTTTTTGTTAAACACTTTTTTGTGCTATTTTTTAATCTCTAGAATTTCTAGCATACTTTTATTTTAATTAAATAAGATAAACTTAAAAACTTTACCTGTACATAGAGCGAAAAAAAACGTTACAAAATTGTCCACCAACGGTAATAAAACGATAACAAAACATTTTTCAAATTGAAACCAAAGATGTAAAAAAAATACGAATGTTGTCAAATTGACAACTACCTGTCGACCTGTTGTCAAATAGATAGCGGCCAATTGGCATTACTAATAGCGTACATATGTTGTCAAACTAACAACTTTTGTGTTCGCAGCTTAACAAACAAAAAAAGTGAAAATGTGTACTAGTAAATATTAAATGAGTTGAAAAATTCATTGAATCTATAAACATGGAAGGAATTTATGGTTATTTAAAAGGTAAGTAGCCCCTTCCTTAAGCAAGGCATGATCTGCATGGTACTCTTTTAAACAAATTCCAGATTTCTTAAAAAGCACACAATCAAACAGTGACATTACCTTATAAATAGCATAATTATAATTTATTCCTGGACCTTAAATAACAACTAAATGAAACTGCCGGAAGAAAGACTTAAGTTGAATTCACAAACCAAAATAAAAAATTTATTTATGCTCAAAGAGTTGAAGTCGTTAATATCATTGCTGAGGACGTCATTTCAAACAACATGGTTCATTCATTTCTTCGACTTCATTCTTTATTTAATCTTTTGACTTTGCACTTTTAACATCAGAATTAATATCAAAATTTCCTTTTGAAAGTAATATCGAGTCATTACCGCAAAAAAGCTTAAACGACAAAAACAAAATTTTACAGGAGAAGGTTTGTTTATATTTTATTTTATAAGCTTTATAGTAAATTGTTTTTGCTATAAAATCGTAACGTTGTTGCCAATTAGGTTATTTATTAAAAAAAAAAAAAATAACGAAAATTTAAAATGATGTCGCTTAAGCTTTTTTTGATATAAAGGTAATTAAATTTTTTATTTTGGTTTTTTTATCATGAAATATTTGAATTTTATTTTTTAAATATTAAAAAGTAAATAAATACACATCTGGGGGATTCACAAGGTGTCATAAAGTCATAAGTCTTAAAATAATAACATGAACAAATACGACTGTTGTGAACAACCCCTCATAATTTAGTGTACTATTTTGAATTTAAGTCAGCTGATTTAAAACAAATATAAAAAAAATAAATATTTACCTAAAATCAAAATGTTTTTTAATTCTAATCCTTGAACTAATAAATTAATTTAGATCTTTCTTGACTATTTTCCATTTTTCAGACGCAAACCACAAATATTATATTTTGTTTGTTTACCAAACATCAGAGTCCTAGTCCGATCCAATTTGACGCCGCAAGTGTTTTGTTGCAAAAAATGCTAGCCGCAGGTTTAATTCGGATGTTAGCCGGATAAAACTATACCATCAACGGTGACGGCTACAATATCATTACCGCTCGGCTCAGTTGCTCGGCGCAGGTCTCTTCTGATTAATTACGACAGCTCAATAAACATAGCAAGCAAAGTTTTATTAATTGAAGACACTTTTTGTTTACAAAGCAACAACAATATTTTTAAACCATTGTAAAATGTTAGAACATTATGACAATACAACATGATAGCACACCTTGTGAATGCCCCAATCATATGTTTTTTAGTAGTTGTGTTTAGAATAGGTTAACTATTCTTAACAGGACTGATAACAATAAGTTGTTGAAATGACAATTGAATGTTGTCAATATAACAAAGGTCTGTTGTCAAAAATGAAAACAACATGTTGTTGGAATGTTAATAATATATTAACAGTTTGTTATCAAAGTAAGAATAATGGTGTAAAAATGACAACGAGTATCAAATTGAAGAAAAACGTTTTTGGTTTACTTTTGACAACGAATGGCGTTAATTTTGGTTTTTTTAAAGCGGATATTTCCTCTGTGCATTTAAAGACAACAATCAAAATTATTGAACAACGTACATACATTAATACGAAGTTAAAATCTGGCCATAGTCAAATTACAATTTTAAAAGTTTTTATACTTAAATAGTCTTATTCTTTCAATATTTTCCAGGAATATTTTCTATGCACTATCAGAATTTTTGTTTGTAATTTCACTTAAAATAAACATTCGAAAATAATATGAAAATTTATATAATTTAAGTTACTTACCATGAGAAATAAATTCCCAGATAGAAAGTTTTATACAAAAACAAAACAAAAGGCTTATACCGTGTTCAGTATTATCTTTCTGTTCACACATGCACAAGTTAGCTAACTCAATTAGCAATAAACTTGTGCTAAGTGTAAAGAAAAAACAAAATAAACATCTGGCTTTTGGGCAGACCTAATGGATGGACCTTTGTGTTTGTTGTTTTGTTGTTGTCAAAAATAACAAAACAGTTTGTTACACTTTTTTACTCAATATTTATAACAATATCGTATTGACAGTGTTGCATTTTAATTTAATTCAATATTTATAACAATGTCGTTTTAATTGTGCAATAAATAAATTGCTATTTTGTATGGATAATTGAGCTCAATAATGGCATTTATTGCGTCAAACTCAATTAAGGTGCATATCTGAACACGGTATAAGTCTACGATTAAAAAAACTTTAATAAATTAATGATTTGACAACAGCAGAAACAGGAAAAGAAATTACGGCCCCTATTACGGTTTACAACTCAACTCAGTTGAGTTGTAATTTCTTAATTTTTGTATTATGGTTTACAACTTTGCTATATTGCAGTGAACAAAAACATAGCAAAAATTACAACTAATCACAACCAGTTGTCTTAATTACAACTCAACTCAGTTGAGTTGTAAACCGTAATAGGGGCCCATATTTCTGTCTAATTTTAATTTCAAGTTTAACCCTAGACGTGTAACGTACGTAAGTAAGTATACACTATTTAAGGTGTAGTTTGTTTTAAGTTGTTGCTACGCAAGCGTGCAGCAGCCTAACGGTACTAAATTCCACAAGTGCTGGCAATTGACTTCCTTTAGAAAAAGGATCACAAGGAAATCTTATAGTCAGACAGCTTAATGTACTTTTTAGTTTGGTACCCTTATCCTTGCTGACATTTCAATTAAAAAATGTTACAGAAATTATGATATACTCATATTTTGAAACTTTTGCCAAGTTGTTGTTCGACTTGGAAGTTTAGTTTATCTAAAATCATAATTTTTCTAAAAATAATGTATAAGAGATATCCGTATCCTTGCTTCGATTTGAATACAATTTTTTACCCAAATTAAGGAGTATATTCCGAAAACTTTGGTAACATTTCGCAACTGTTGGAAGCTTAGTTTAGCTGCAATCATCTTCAGTTTTGTAAAAATAATGTATAAGATGTAGATACCCGCATCCTTTCGCGATTTCTTTCCGAAATTCTTATATTTTCATAGAAAGCCGCACACCAATTTTTTTTTTCAACCTAAGACATTTCCTTTTATTTTTGTCGAATTTTGTTCTACAACAAAGCACTGTGCGGTCCGGAGTTAAATATTAATTTCGGTGTTCCCTTTTTCTGTCAATCTGTCCAGCCGTTGAGAAATATTACTGCGCATAGCGTTTTATCTTTAATAAAAATAGTTGCAGTGCAGTACACATAAAACAAATTGTTAAAACTTATAAAAAAATAAAAAATTCTACTAAACTTAAAATATTTTTGTAGATGTAAAATAAAAATTTTGTATAAAAACAAGCAAATAACAAACAACATCAATTGCTAATACACAAATCTAAGGGGATGAGGGCAGCACAACTAAAGCAGGGCAACACTTTAAGGGGGAGGGGGCTTTTTTTAATTCGTTTTTAGGCTTACCTCAAAAGGTATGTAATCTACTTGTGTATGCTTTTTGGTTTGGTAGTGTAAAATATAAATAAATAAAAGCGTTTTATCAAAATCAGAATTAAATTTTTTGTTGTTGTACAAAGGTAATTTAATTAAACAAGCCCGGAGAAAAAATTAAAACAAAAAAGGCAAAATATAGCATTAGATAGCAATTTACTTTAAAATGTATTATATAGCAAGCAAGTCATAATAAAATTGCTTAAAAGACACGTAATACAAATTGTTTGCTTTCTGTTTAAGTTTAAATTAAAAAAAAAAAACACCATTGAAGTCAGACATTTTTTGCTTGGTGCTGTTTAAAATTAATAAGCTTTAAAGTTTTTGTTTTACTTTTGTAATGAAAGCACTTACTTTAAAAATTAAGAGCAAATAAAAACAAATGTAAAGAGGGAGAGAAAGAGAGAGACAGATGTAATTAAGAGTATATAGAAATTACCTGGAAACCAGCTGGTAATGGATCGTGTTGTATTGTCAATTTAATTTCATTGCCCGGCTTAAGTAATTCCAACACTGCATCTTGATGAGTGGCACGTGAGACATCCGAATCATTGACTGATAAAATACGGTCACCCATACGCAATTTCCCACATTTCTCAGCAATACCACCTGGTACAATCTGTAAAAAAAATATAAAAAAAAGGCAAAAGAATTATATTAGAGAATTTCAGTAAAACAATGAAGAAGAAACGTTAAAAGTAGAGCAAAAAGAAAATGTACAGACAAGCACAGCAACCAAAAAATTATCTTTGAATAAAATTCTTTTCTGAAATAAGATAAACTTTATTTTCATTTTATTTTTAAACACATTCCTTAACGAACAGCCAAATATATTAAATCCCACACTTTAGGAGTGCGTACGAAAAAAATGTTTCTTTAGAGTTCATGTCATAAAAACAAAAGTAATAGTTTCGTTATTTGAAAGTATGTATATTTTAAAGATTATAACTTACATCGTTTTCTCGAATCTTATAAGGTCTGGGTTCACAATATAAAAGTTATCTTTCGGAAAGTCTGAGTTTTTTAGTGAGAGGGGAAGAGAACAAGCATTCTCTCCGCTCTAATCAATTAAATCTGACTTTCAAAAAAAAACTTTCACAGTGTGAACCCAGACTAAAGGCAGAATTTGTCTTTACTTTCTGTTCTGTTACGAAGCAGGTGATTTGTTTTTGTTACTAAAAACCTTTGAAATTAATTAGTTTTTCTGTTCTGTTGCGGTCCAATTTGCTCAAATCAAAAACTTGTTAAGTAATTGTAAGTGACAGCAAAATAAATAATAAAAACTACATATTTATATTGAAATATACTGTTTTTTTGATTTTAAGAATTCATAAAATTTAATTTCTTCAAATTTATGTGCATTAAACTTATAGAAATAAAACAATAGACGGTGCAAAACTAATAAATTTGTCATAAATGGCTGATAAGTTGCTACAGAACAAGTAACTATTACAATTTCGTAACAGAACCGCACGAGACAGGACAGAAACAGAAAGTAAAGACTAATTCTGCCTTAAGTGACTACAGCTAAGACCAGTGTTGCCAGACCTAGAGAAAATCCCCATGTAGGTTTTTTCTTCTAAGCTGACTTTTATCTAAAACGGCGCTTCGTGCCACTAGTAACGATGCCATTGCTCTTTTGCGTTAAAAGTTTCCTGAACTTGTAATTTCTCGAAGCGGTGATCACAGTTGGCCGCCGAGATCTTGTGAGTTTTCGCAACTGGTAGTGTAAAAACTTAAAATGCCATAACAATTTGTAAAATTTTAGACCTAAAATAATATTTCATAATTTTAATTTTTCAAGGAACCAAGTTTTTAGGCCTGGGAGGAAATTCCTACATTAGTTTAATGAAATCATAACCAGTTTGCACAATTTTCAATTGTCAAACGAATTTTTTATATTATACTAGCAATTAACCCGCTAATTCGATCGCATCTCCCTCCTTTCTTTCGTCAACATATTTTTATGCGAAAGTTTATGTTTTTAGTTTTAAGAAAAAAGTACCAACAATTTTCATCTTATAGGGTCGAATCCACTCAGGAACCTGCTCCTATAATGTTATGTTTTTAGTTTCAATATTATAGGAAATTCAAAAGGTACCACATGTACAACAAAAAAGAAATTTAATACCCCCTTTTTGCTAATTTTTTTCTCCCCATTGAAGTATCAAAAATTTTAATATTGTAGTCCGAGACCATAATTTAATAGGTATATGTATGTCAGTGAATAAAGAAAAACGTTTTATAAAAAAAGTACCAAAAATGTGTACCGTTTTACCCCTTAAACTTTCTGATTTAAAAAAAGTACCAAATGTTTTTTATATTCTTTACATAAGTTAAGAATCTTTAAAAGATAGATGAGGTTGACAAAAAAGTTCCAAAATACAGGTTTTACCCTGCAGGTTTTTTAAAAAGTACCAGACACCTTTCAGCTTATTTTTTTTAATAAACACCGATAAGTACTAAACTTAATTTGTATCTCTTTTAGTTTAGGAGATATGAGGTCAGCAAAACACCACACTATAACATTTTTTACCCACTAAAATATTCGAATTTCCAAAAATCGATTTGGCGGAGACCAATTAAATTATAACCTTTTAGCTTTAGGCGTTTAGACTGCGGGATGATGAATTAGTCAGTCAGTCCGTAACGTTACCGTTTTATATATCTGTAGCATTTTAACAAAACATCTTAAATCGGTGAAAAAATAATTTTTATTAAATAATAAAATAAACCGAAATTAAAGAAAATTTTCGTTTATAATACTTTTAAAATTTGACTTAAGATGTTTTGTCAAAATGCCACAGATATGTTTAGATAGATAAAATCGTTTTCATTAAGTTTATTCGCCCAACCCATATGTTGCTTTTTTACTAAAAATTTCATAAGAACTCAGAAAATTTAGGGTTTATATTTGGATCTGTTACAAGAAAGAAAAACTTGAAGTCAATAAATCACAATTTTTTTTGAAAATTAATTCGACCTGTATTGAAATTATAAAACAATTTTATCTTACGCACTCATTAGCTTGCAATATGACTGCTTTTAACCTTAAAAGCATGTGGGTGTTTCCTTTTTTCCCTTTTTTATACTTTGTATAAAACTAAAAATACAATATGAAACGATTTTTATGTTGTGCCCTTTGCTGTTACTTTTGCTATTGTCCTTGTTGCTGTTGCTACTTTTGATGAAGATGATGCTGATGATGTTTTTTATACATTTATGTTGTGTTTACGGTTCACTGTAACACTAACTGCTTTATTAAGAGACATAAATTGTATACACTCTAAAAACTCATTAGTCTCGCATGTCACAGCAGAAAAAGAAAAACATTTTATTTTTTATTTTTTTTAGTTTAACTTTATTCATTTTCTAAATCATTTCAAACAGTGGTGGCCAAAAATCCAATTTTCGTTCTTAATTATCTTTATGTATCTTAACATACTACTACAATAATTTTCTCAGGTGAATTTTGAAATATAAAGAATTATTATAGTCAGAATGTACTTTAAGTTGGTGCTTGTACTAAACAGGACTTAGCTGGACTAAGCAGGAGATAATGCACAAACACTTTTTATATTTGCCAACTTTAGAATAATTTTTTTGTTATCACTTCTGTTATAAATTGATTTCACTTCATAGAAAATATTTTAGTTACAGTAGACTATAGATTTTAGGACCAAATACATATTTCCAATTCTTAACTAAAGAAAATCCCTTCATGCTCAGAGAAAAATATTATTTTACAAAAACATTTTTGAGAAATTTATTAAATAATTTATTGCAGTCTTTTTATTAAAAAAAACATAAATAAATATTTTAATAAAAAAACTGTTGTGTCAAATAATAAAAAGAAAGAAAAAAATAATAAGAAAAATTTTGCTAACATTAAATAAAGTAAAACTTTTTCATATGAATTATACCAGTGAACGCATTTTTTTTTTTTTGCCAAAAGGTGAATGAAATGACTTGTTAAATTAAGAGAATATTTTACAGACAAAAGTTCATTAAAGAAATTAACAAGAAATAGGGAGGAAGAAATGTTTGTAATATGACAATGACACCACCAAGAACAAATTAAACATAAATAAGTTTTAAAATTTCTGACAACATACAAACGAACTTGATTACAAAAAGCTGAAAGTAAAAAAAAAAACAGTAAAAAATTATTGTCGGTCATACTCGAACATGCTAGGCTCTTACAGCCATACCTAAACAAGAGCGGAAGACGGAACGTTTTCTTCCGCCTGGCTTTTACGCTGAAACAGTGTTCCCAGTTTTGGGGATTTATCCCCAAATTGGGGATTTTTTTTGTAATTCGGGATAAAAATTTCGTGAAAAACCCCAGGGGATTTTTTGGGGAAGAGCACTTTTTTCGCTAGGGATTTTTAGGGATAATATATTACTACAAATTTCATTTTGCAATGGCAAGACCGATTTGGTCAAGATGTGGGTACAAATTTTAGTCTTTTTTGCGGTTTAAGAGTTTTTCAAGAACTTTTTAAAATAGTTTTAAATATGCTTTTTGTACCAACTACCGTTAATTCTGTTGAACTAGTCTTTTTCTGTAATGAATATAAGCAAAATCAATATTTGCAACAGAATGCAACATAAGTTATTAAAATAAATAAGAATAAATACACACTTTAAAATAATGCAGCTTGCTATGACAAATTTATTCAACCATCTAAAATGCACTTTTTTAACAAACAAAATCAGAAGATTTTGATTCCCTAGTTTTTGAAATGATAAATACAAGCGCATAATTATTTTTCTTTTGCATTTTTACGTTACCCTTGTTATATCCCTAGAGGGAAGCAAACTGACACGGAAGTAGTCCCGTGATAGGTCTTTGGTGGTAAAGACCGGTTGTAGTTCTAACACCTATCACTTTTACATGGGGTTGTCATTGAAGGGGCTCAATTGACACCATTTGACTAGTCACAGGTCTATTCTCCATGAACAAACTTAGTGTCAGTTACTAAAATATAGTATTATTTCAATAAAACAAGTCCTAGAATCAAATTTTAGAAAGTACCAAAAAATGAGTCACATCACCGGTGAAAACTGTACTGAAATTCATTACTTTGTCTACTTTTTTGTTCTTCATAAACCAGTTAAGGGATTGATTCTTCTTTCACTGGTCATGAGTCCTTTCTTGTTGTACTTGTTCTATTTTCACAAATCCCAGAACTAGTCTGTTGGACCAATTGACACATGTGTACATAATTACGTAGAACTCAAAGAATAAATAACATTAGTTTTAATAATATTACACAAATGGATTTATTTAAATAAATCGATGTATGCATATTTTTCCATTGACATAATATTATGTATTTTATTTTTAAAAAAATGTGGGGATTTTTGGGGATAAGAAAATAGCTATTTTGGGGATTTTTGGGGATGAAAAATCGCAAATTGGGGATAAAACTTAAAATAAAACTGGGAGCCCTGCGCTGATATGCCACACCTAAACAAGAGCGTCAACGTTGTGACACGAACAGTAGTGCTAACTTTCAAGTTTAGTAAAACCCACATACTATAAATATAAAAAAGAGATCAAACCGTTAGATTGACAAAAAAAAAATAGCAAAATTGCCATAATTTTTTAACAATAGCGTCCACCTTCGCAAAGCGTTGACGCCACGCTATTTAGGGATGCTTCATACGAATTGTATGTGCATGGGAATGGTTGAGGCATGAGGTACGGCTGTTAACAAATTGGAAATTTTTAGAGCATTGTAGTAAAATTAAGAGTTATCTGTTCCTTATCACATTCACATATGTGATTTATACAATAGAGACCAAGGTTGCCATTTTAGAAATGAAGAACACCGTCTGGTGTATTGTAAAAACGTGTAGAGGGTTAAAATATTACAAAAAAAGGGTAAAAAGCGCCAAGTGAAAAAGTTGAAAATTTGAACAAAAACTTACAAGATGGGCTGTTTCGTTTTTAAATAACACCAGGGACCGAAAATAACAGTTATATTCGAATTTAGGGGGTAAAAAGGGTAAAATCGGGATAATTCGGTGACGTTGTATGTCCAGGGGCGTGATTCTGGCAGTCGAGATCGAGTACTTTCTCGATTCGAAAGCAATTTAATATCTAATTATATCAGTCAATACTGAACGAATCGGAATTATTTTTTTAGTGTTATAAAGCATTAGTTTGAACTTCACAATACGGTAGTATCGACTGAAATAAAATTGCTTTCGAATCGAGAAAGTACCCGATCACGACTGCAAGAATTAGGCCCCTGAACTAAAAGAGATACAAAAAAATTTAATACTTATCGATGTTCTTTAGAAAAGAGGCGGACAGATTTCTGAAACTTGTTTGAAATTCGGTCCTTTTAGGGAGTAAACGGATGGAACCTGTATTTTGGAACTTTTTTGTTCCCCCATTTATCTTTTAAACTAATAAACATAGAAATAAAGTTTATATCACATTCGAAACTATTCTAAAAAGTACAAACAAGAATTCGATACTTTTTTGAAATTCGAACGTTTTAGGAGCGAAAGTCTTCACTATTTTTGGTACTATTTTACCGAACATTTTTCTCCATTCATCGACATATGCGTATTAATTTATAGGCTCCCACTACAATATTGAAATTCTTGACACTTAAATGGGGCAAAAAAAAGTACCAAAAAGGGGGAAATACGGGAAATTTAATTTCTTTCTTTACGTTTTTCTTTTACAACTGGTAATTTCTTTAATTATAGTTAATTTAATTTTACATACAAACATACAATTCAACATGCAATGTCCTGAGTGGATAAGAACCTAAGAGGGAATTTGTTGGTACTTTTTTGTTCTTTAGCTGGTATTTTTGATTTTCCGTTTGTTTTAGACAGAAACACAAAACTTGAAGCGTTGTGAATGAAACGTGGAAGGTCTTTATTGAATGAGAATCTGTAAGAGGGCTTTTGGTACTTTTTTGTTCTTTAACTGGTACTTTCTGAATTTCGGTTAGTATTGGACCTAGATACATAAAATTGTACATACAAGGTCCTGGGTGAATGAGAATCTGTAAGAAGGATCTTTTTATTAATTTGTTGCTCTTTAACTGGTACTTTTTTGAATTTTCGTTAATATTGCACATATAAACATAAAATTTAACATGCAATGTCCTAAGCGTATGAGAATAACTGTTTGGTACTTTTTTGTTTTACAACTGATCGTTTTTTAATCTAGGAACATAAACTTCGCCATATAAATACAAATGTCTCCGAAAGAAAGGGAGACGCTCCCGAAGTAGGGGATTTAATGCTAGTTTCCAACAAAGATATGTTCACACATATTAAAGATTTGACATCCACTAGTTTTATTAAAAAAATATTTACTTTTATCAAATAATAGGAAAATCAATAAAAATTGTCACGCTGTTTTGGATCATCAAAATTTATTAGATCTTAAGATTCCTTAATAAAGCGATTTTTATTTGTGGATTTGATAGTGTCAAATTTTGCTTCAATATTGAGATTTTTACAAAATTTATGCAATTAAAGCGATGGAGGTATAAATTCATTAGGCCCAAATTTAGACATTCTATATCGAGTTAGAATACAATTTAAATGGAACTTTCGTTCGCTATCGAATGCCATGATTTGGCCCTTAAATTCATTGAAAAAAAAATTTTTTTTCGCATTTTTTTTTTTTTTTTGGGTGTTACAAATGTTAGCACAAACGCGAAATACCCCCTAACTTATGATAGTGTTTACAAACATAAATAAATTTAGGAGACAAGCATCTTCTTATATTGGTTGTAAAATTTAGAAAAAGTCTTTAGGTTAAAAAACTTTTTTAGAAAATTTATCAAGACAATCAAAAGTTACAAAACGAGTGCATGTCCAAATTACATTTCTTAAACAAAATTACCTGTATTTCTAAAATTAAAAAAAAAATGGGAAAAATATTTAATATTGCAATTTAAACGATACTAATGCCGTTTTTATGCTTTTCACCTCTGATTATGCTTTTACTTTATTAAGTTTTTAACATTTTTTTCTAGAATCCACTACACTAAAGGGTCTCAATCTTAAATCTGTTGCTCATTTACTTTTTTTTCATATCCTTTCTTAATATTTTTTTGTTTAAATTATTTCAACGACTTATAATTGCATAAACAAACACTTTTTTACTTAGCACACATACACTCACAAGTACTCCTTCATACAATCTCAAGTTGTACTAAAGTGGGTGGCAACATTTTTGTTTGAAGGAGAAGTAATTAAAAATATTAAAAAGTTTTCTTGCATATCATTGAAAAAAATATTAAATGTGTGGAAGTAAAAAAAAAAAATTGGTTGTGTGTGGGTTCAGAGAAAATATAGTGCTAATAATTATAATGAGAATGTGTAATTGTTTAAGAAATAAAAAATAGATTAATGTGATTTTGACATTAATGTTAAAATTGTTTACAAAAATAACACAGAGCAGCACAATGTCTGCGAATGGAGCTTTTAGTTCTTTCTGGGTAATAAAGACCTGCTTAATCCGAAATTACTAATAAATTTTTAAAAAATATGATAGATTATAGTAAAAAGTAAAGGCATTTTTGCTAGGATGAAAAGATTTTTAAGGAAATATATTGAGGGCGACGTGATTGCCACATAAATTAGGTTCTGGTGATTTTTTGTTTTTTATGATAGTTTTAATTTGGTTTTTTATTTACCTGAACAACACGAACTGTCTTTTATATACCAAAATAAAACAAGGAATTCAAATGAAAATCGTTAAAATTTGAATTTCAATTTTAAAAACGATATTAGACAGATGTTTACTACGACCAAACACATATTTGAGAAAAAGATTTACATGAGCACCTGCTATATAACCTTATCTGATATTGGATCTTCACCGCATTAGTGACAAACAATGCTTACCAACCGAGTGTGAGAGGCACCATCACACCTACGTAGCAATTTGAGGTCGTAATTTGACAAGACTATACACACGCCCATTGTTGAGTAGTTGGAGTTATCTTACCTCCGTTGCTTTAAGAAAATGCCAACCGCAGCATCACTTGTGTGGCAACAGCATCTAGGGAAGATCCTCCCCCAGGCCGGACTTGCCACAAGTCGGGAAAAATAAGCCCTTTCGTGGGATGTTTAGGATCTCACTTCACAAGATCCCCGAAAGTATAATTTCAACGGAAAAGACAAAGTTTTGCATAGACAATCTTCTTGAGAGACGGAAAGCAGACCGGTGACGTCCCATCGGGGGCTTCAAACTCTAGTGGCACTAGATAGGAATTTTGGTCAGCCGCGATGGCAGGAGAACGTGATAAAGTTTTATGCAAAATTTCGGCACGCATTTAAGCTTCATTATTCCTTAAGAAAAAACTATAAGTAGACTATTAAAGACCTACATAAAGGTATTTTCAAAATAAAGGTCTGAACAAATATATTCATATTTGAGTAGTACGCATGTAGTGTTAAGGCATGAACACTAACTCGAAGTATCAAAACAACAAAAAGAACAAATTTTTGGGAACAACAAATTTGTCGAATAAAACTTGTTGTGTAATTTCTTCTTCGTGCAGTTTAATAGATCTTCAATGATCGCATTATTTTCAATTCACTAAAGCATGTCTTATTAAGGTACTCGATCGCTTTCTTCCTAAGTACATAACACAAGCTAAAAAATTCATATGTACAAAAATTTAACAATATTCAACGTTTAAACACATGAAGAAAATGTTCAAAGTTTAGAAAAAAAAAAAAATTGATAAATGCATTGGTTGTCGTCACGCTATAGAAATTCGTATTTGGTGACGAAAGCCGTATAACGAAGAGAGGGAAAACACAACTAAAGCAACGTTCGGTAAAAGCTAAAGCTGGGTTGTCAACACACAACCTCTCTTAACAATGGGCGGGACTTAAGTAGTGGGCGTGGTACCTTCCGTACAAAAGCATAGATTTCTGTATATATTGACAGCGGCAAGATCACGTTGTTTATGTTAGCAATACACAACCTGTCCAAAAAAAATGGGCGGTATTGGAGAAGTAGGCGTGGCCTTTCCCATACAAAGACATTATAAATTTCTGCATATCTGGAGAACGGAAAGAGCCAGTTTCCAAATTTGGTACATACATCTCGGTTAGCAATGCACAACATCCCAAAAAATTTAGGCGGGATTGGAGTAGTGGGCGTGCCAAAAAAAGTTTTTTATATCTTAAGAACGGCAAGAGAAAAAATTACCAAATTTGGTACACATAGCTGGCTTATTAATACACCACCTCTCAAAAATATGGGCAAGATTGGAGAAGTGGGCGTGGCACCTCCGGTTCAAAGCTATTATAGATTTCTGTATGTCTGGAGAACAGCAAGAGCCAAAGCGCCAAAGGAACAAGCGAATTGGTTATCAATAGACAACATCCGAAAAAACGTGAGCAAAATTAGAGAAGTGGGCGTGGCACTTATGATACAGGCATTAAAGATTTCTCTATATCTCCAGAACGGCAAGAGCCAGTTTCCAAATTTTGAACCAGCGACTTGGTTATCAATAGACAACATCCGACAAAACGTGGGAGGGATTGCAGAAGCGTGGCAAACGGTATTTATATAACTTTATGTTCTTATCTCACCACGGTGAAGGCTATGCAAAATCTTATACACTCTTACTTGACTTAGGCCCGTTCTCACATTAAGCACTAGTGAGAAATAAAGTTACCTTCTACTATTTTTCGTTTTCACAACTTTTGTATAAAATAAACTTAACATTTTTAAAAATGTGGCAATACTTAAGAAAATACCGACTATTTTTGCCAAAATATAAACACGAACTGACAATTACGTACTTTTTTGCATTTACAAAATATACGTATAATTGGAATTGCCATATATAAAAAATATGTGAATATAATATGGCAATCTCAAATCTAAGCCTTACGACAAAAGTTAAAGGTAGAACGTTCCTCTCTTTAGCTTATCCATTACTTTTAGATTAAAGGGAACTTGTGATAATTAAAAACTCATTATCTGTTCGATAACTTCCTATTTATCTAGCTATCGTTAAGTCGTGAAAACGGGCCTTAATAACATTAAAAAATAATTGGTTAAAATTTGATTACGCTATGAAAAAATAATGAAGTAAAATCTGTGTCAAATCTTTGATATCCTTCACAGAAAATTTGAAGTTTTCAGGAGTATACTTTAGTAATAAAATGCTCGGTATATAACAAATCTTATTTCATCCTTATTCTACGTTTCGATTTGGATCGAAATTTTCTGCGTTTGGCAACTTTGGTATTCCGTGTTCCGTTTTTTTTTTTTTTTTTTTTGTTTTTTTTTTATTGTATCGTTACGGATTTCCGTGTATTAAAGTCTATTTCGAGAGAGTGGTTTATATGGGACGTATTGTAAATTATAAATCGATTACCACAAACTTCGATAGTGCGATTTGAGTCTTACAAAACGTAGGCGTATTTAAATGTTTTTCGAGAGTGCGACTTATGTATATGGGTTAATCATCAAAAAAAAAGAAAAAGGTTTCGAAAATATTTTAATGAATAATTTAATTTCTTTAAAAAAGTTGTTGTACTTACATGTGATATAAATATTCCCGGTTCTCGAGCACCGAAAGGAACACACGAATGATCGGTACCACCGATTATGCTAAAACCCAATGAACCTTGATTTTTGGGCAAAATAACCTCCTGTAAATAAGATAAATGCAACATTTAAAATTTATTTAACTCCATTTAAAATGCACATCCAATTTCCAAATTAAATTTATGTACAAAAGTATGATTAAAAAAATAATAATAAAATAATAAAAACAAAAGCCACATAAAAATAAATAATTGATAAACCAAAAACCAATGACAGGGATGGGACGATGTGTTGGATGAGGTTTGGATGTTTATTTGTTCTTTTCGCATGAATTCATAAGCAACATTATGATAAATGAAAAATTAAAATAAAATTAATTATCTGTGTAATTGTTTTGGAAATGTGAGCTTCATCATTATCATGTTAAAAAGGTAAAAATTTTAAATAGAAATGTTAAAATTAAGAAACACTTAAATTTAAAAAAAAATAAAATACGTAACTAGCAAATACATATGTACTGCGTATGAAATATATGTATGTATATACATTAAGGAAAATATATAAATAAAGATAAGAACAAACAGGGAAGCCCATACGTATGTACAAACATATAATACAATTTATAATGTATTTAAAATATAAGAACTAGAGAAAAAACAACAAATTTCTATACAAAAGAACTAACAAGATAAATTTCGCAAGATAAAAACAACAATAAATAAAATGATAGAATATTTAATAAGCCTTAGCATAAACATAACAGCAGCAACAAATAAAATAATAAAAAAAAAATATCAAGCATTTGTTTTATAGCAGGTTATAAAAATACTATAAAAAATGTAACAATAATTTTATTTACAATGATATAAAAATAAAAAATAAGAAAACAACATACGCCTGAAGTTCTTTGAAATGCAAGTTTTATTTATTTTCTTTAAGCAGGAATTGGATTTTGTTCTCCTACACAAGCATCTCAATTTCCTTTGAACTATTTTCATATTTCGTTATTAGTTTTTTTGGCATTATGACAAATAAAATAAAATGGCAGTTACAATTAGTTTAAGCGCAACATATCACAATGCCTCAAAATGTCACACACACACACACTAACCCCAACAAACGCGAAGTCAAACCTTTGCTACGAAATGACTTTATCATTTGATATCAGGCACAATTATCAAAGCATTTTCAATTGTATGATTTTTGCATTTGAATTCAAATTGATAATGATTTTAATAAAAACATTTGACAAACCAATCAAAAATAAACTTGGCAACACTAATTAATGTTAACATTAAAAAATGGCGATTAAAGTTTAATGTGTTTTAAAATTTAAAAAAAATAAAATTACACATTAAAAGCAGTGAATTCGCCATTAGAAAGCCTTAGTTTTTTTTAAAAATATACAAAATATTTGTGAGTTAATTTTGATTACAATGACTAAGGGCTAATAAATTAGTGCAAGTTAAACTCTCTTTGTGCTTTAAAATGTGTTTAAACCAACAATTCTATAAACCAGTACACATATAATACATCTTTAAATGCATAAAATTTGGAGTTTAAACTACCAATACAGACCATATGAATTTGGCAAACTTTATTGTCGTGCTGCCACATGTTATTTTTTTAACTACATATAATACACGGGACACTGATTTCCAGCTGTAGCGTTTAAACTACATATAAATTTCAGTTTAGTTCAATTAAACCAGCGCTTAAGCATTCACTGATTTATCAGCCATAAGAATGCGAATAAAAACAAAACGGGAAAGTAAAGAAATTAAAAGTTTGTTGTACGATAACGTTGCTACAAAGAACCATGACATTCCTCAAAATAAAAAGGAGTCAAGTATTTCGTTTTTCTAAAAAGTTGAGGACGGAAAGAAAGCTATTTCGTTTTTTAGCAGCAGCTATAATTTCGAATGTTTAGCTGACAGTTTCTTAAAATAAACAATGAGTTTAAATTAAAAAAAAAAACAATATTTTTAAATTATGTTTCACATTGTTTTACAATCCTAATTTGAAAAAAATTTGAGGATAACGTTTGAAAGCAAGTTTAAAATAAATGCATTTTCTGGCCAATTTCATTAATTTATTAAAAAAAAAACTATATTTAAATATGAATTAATATTTAAATAGAATTGGTGAAATTGGACATTAATTAAAAAAAAAATAATTTCCCCTTTTTGTTGAGAATGCTATCATTTTCAAATAATTTTCAAACGTTTGCCATTTGAGAACAGGTTTGATTTCAAATCATTTTCAATTTGAAATCAAACCTGCGTGTTTGTTGGGTAGTTGATTTAATCCTTTGTTAACAAGTTCTATTCTCAAAAATTTAAATTGATAATGATTTGAATATAGACATTTGACAAACAATGTCTTAGCAATTTGTTATCAAATTTTTATCAAGTGCAGTTCTCAATTTAATATTAAACTTGGCAACACTAAACCGAAAAATAGATGTATAAATTTTTACATGTCCATTAAAGTCAAATATCTTTTAACATTAAATAAAATTACATACAAACCAAGGCGAATTCGACTACAGGTCGTGTCAAAACGCGATCTGATTTTAACAGTTCGAACCTATTTGTTTTAATTTGTTAGTGTTTTGTTAAGCCCTTATGACACTACATTTTTTATTCATTAATTGATATAGAATTGATAGAAAGAAACAGTAAATGTTAGAAAGAGCAAACTGGAGCAAACTATAAAAAATGTAAACAAAGTTTTGTAGTTTTTTTTTTCTCTTGTTATGGTTTTGTTTCAGGGATGGCGTTGAGAATTTTTAAAATTGTACCAACAACCTTTAAAAATTGTACTTTTTTACCCTAATTGTACTAAAAGATTTTTTTAGTTGAAATTAATTTTATTTATGTTCATAAAAAATACCACAAAAAGGTATTATACATCTTTGTTTAAAAAGTATCAACAAAAAAGTACAATTGAAACAACTTAGCCATCCCTGTTTTGTTTATTTTATTAAATGTTGCCAACTTTTTGTTTATGAGAAACCTAAAAACAAAAAGCGGTAAATCGCTGAATTTGCCCATAAACCGCTGATTCAGCAACACTTTTAATATTTCAAGCTTGAAATGTCAATTTTAAGTTAAACAATTTTACATTTTTTTTGACATAACTTCATTTTTTATCGATAACTTTTTAAAAATTGTTGACAGTTTGCCATTTATCTTAATACAGCTGAACTCTTTGCACTTGGTAAATTTTTCTATTACATTATATTTGTACTGTTCACCAAAACTTGAACAATGCATTAAAAATGTAGTGTCATATGGGCTTTAGGAATGTTTGACATTTCGAGCCGTAAACACTAAAAATGCAATGCAAAAAATCCTTATGTTGTTTTTGTTGTTTTTGGATTCTTGTTTAGCATCGACACCACCTGTTGCTGAATTCGCTTTGATACAAACGGTTTAATTGTGAAATCATATAAAATAATTTAGTAGTAAAAAATTCATTTTTATTATTAAGTAGGAAGACAAATAAGAAAAAGATTAAACCTGAAAGTGAAGAAATTGTAAGTTTGTTGTATGATTGAGGTTCTACAAATAGCCAAGACTATCCTAAAAATAAAGAGGACGGCCGAATGTTTAGCTGACAATTTATTTTGGTTAATAATGAATTTAAATTAAAGGGCAAGAAAAAGATACATGAATTTTTAAGACAAAAATTATTTTCATTTGTTTCCACTTTGTATTAAAATCCACTTTTGAAAAACATTTGGGTACAATTTTGAAAGCAAGTTAAAAATAAATTTATTATTCAAATTGAAATAATATCCCCTGTTTGTTGAGATTTTTAGGTTTTTCAAACTATTTTTAAATCATTTTTAAGCGTTTGTCGTTTGAGAAAAGGATGGATTTAAAGTTACCACTTACAGCTACAATTCGAGTCGGAAAAAAGCCGGTTGTAGGGGAATGTAAGGAAAGATAAACTCACGGTTTATTGTTGGTGTTTTACTTAAGCTTTAATATTGGCACAAGTAGAATTTTGAGTGTTTATAATTCTTATTTGCTTTACAGTTTTAGTTGTATAATATTTTTAGCTTTTCTTAAATCTTTGGAGAAAGGTTTCCTGATGATCTGGCCTAAGTAACCAGTGAAGTGAAATTTCTGTGTATTTATCAAACATAAAATTTGGGAATTTAACACGTCATGGGGAAATCTTATTAATAATGGCCCATATTTATAGTCAAAAATAAAGTCGATTTTTTCTAAAGTATACTTTAGAACAATGGTGTTCACATGCGCTTAAAGCTGGTTTTAGTTTAAAGTATACATTATTTTGACTATGAGTATCGGCCAATGAATTTTTTATTCCCGAAAATAACTTTATAAAAACCGGTTTTAGTTTGATATCAAACCTCCGTGTTCGTTGGGAGCACTTTAAAATGGCACACACATACACACGCCCTGACTATATTTATGTATGTATGTACATACAGGTAATAATAAAAATTTTAGCAATTGATTTATTAAATATGTGTTTTTATAAATACAAAAACATTTAATACCCCACAGCCAACATTAAGTCAATTTAAATTTAAAATACATCTTGTGGCCATGAAACAAAAAATATAGATTCTTTATGGCAACTAAATTAAATCTGTTGCCATTTTATTAACTTAATTTAATTTATTGGCTTAATTTATGTCAACCATTATTTATCTACCATCGAACTGATGCAAATGATTATTTGATTTATTAGCTAATGTTTTGCTGATTGATGAGCTTTGGATTTTAAGATAAACTATTAGTTTTGGCCAATTTGTCAATTAAGTATTTTTAATGAGGTGGTGGTTTCAACGATGACATTTTATGTTTTTGGCATAATTTCTTAATTAAATTTCTTTAATAGTTAAAAAGAAATTACATGATAAAATAAGAAAGGTAAAGTGTGTATTGCTTCTTTTTTTTTTTTTTTTTTGTTTGCTTCGGTCTAATGTGTCATGTAACGAAGCTGACTGCTGGCTATTATTTTCACAACGTGGGTTTCTAAAAGAACGTGAGTGTGAGACAAAAACATTATTCAGCAACAGGTTTGTCAGATGTAGCGATTTTTTGCAAAATAAATTGATTTTTAAACAGTTGGCGAATGTTTTGACGATATGATTTTCTATGGAAAATTTTATGAAAGCGGCTTGAGTTTTAATTCTACATTTTCAACAAATTTAAAAGTGCAATACAAATGATAATCTTTTAGGAGATAAATTGCTAGTAAGATTGTTGCTATAGGCCATACATAAACTGTTTCATCAAAATGGCTAGTTCATTGGTAATATTTAGATTTTCTAGGCACTGCAAAATATCCAATTTATAGCATTAAACATCAAACCTTAAGCAAAAAGTGTTATTATTTGTCAAACTTGAATTTTTTTTAATGAAATTTTTGAAAAATTTGCTGTTGGTTCTGTCGGTTTTTATGCCGATAACGTCATTAAGCCAGTTTTCTTCCACATCCAGAGAAAAAACATGTTTAATTACGGTCACCTCCAACAAAACTATTTTTTTAAGAAAATTTTAAACATATTATGTTTCATTTAACCATATAATTGTCACCGGAATCCATATTATGGTTGAATTAGTCCTCCATCAAGGAGCCACAACCATATTATGGTTGCCTCCGAACATGTTTTGGTTAAAAATAACTTAAACATGTTTTATACTTAAAATAGCATGGTTGGTTTTCGACCATAGCATGTTGCTTTTCGAAAAGAGGAAAATAGAATTGTTTATTTTAAAACTAATTATTGTCATATTTAACCATAACATGTTTAGAGGCAACCATAATATGGTTGTGGCTTCCTGATGGAGGACTAATTCAACCATAATATGGTTGTCGTTGACAATAATATGGTTGTATTAACCATAACATATTTACAATTTTCTTTAAAAATAGTTTTGTTGGAGGTGACCTTAATTAAACATGTTTTTTCTCTGCGTGCAGGACCATGATATCGGAGTATTTTGGGGACAAGCTTGTCACTAAGAACTTGTGCACAATTGTTAATATAAATAACCTATGTTATTTGTGTCTCAACAAATAACTTTAAATGTTGAGTGAATTTCTTTGGTAAATAAAACTTATTTCAAGTAACATATTTGTTTAAAGTCCTGTTAAGGGTTTCCATTAAATGCACTAAATCTCCGAGTGCAATCTGTCATGTGCAACTTTGACAACTCCAGGTTTTATACCCATTGAAAATGGTAATCAGATGTTTTCGACAAACTTATGGCCAATTTCACCAATTTATTTATATATTAATTTATGTTTAAAACACAGAGCACACAGAGGCGTCACGAGACAGCAAATATTGTGTTTTTTCTGTCTTTTTCTTCGAAAGCTGCCCTTTTTGCATTTTTTGTTTTGATTACGCAATTCGTGTTGATAGTAGCGGCCTGTTTTTACACATTGCCACTTTACTACCAAAAAACGTGTTCTTTCTCTTTCTTCGAAAGCTGCCCTCGCAAATGATTTAGGCATTTTTCATACGTCACTTTTTTCATCTCTGTATGCTTTGTGGTTTAAAATTCGTTTTTCATGTCAAATAAAAATAAAATTATATGAACAATTACAATTTAAATATGAATTGACATTTAAATAAAATTGGTAAAAATGTCATCAGCAAGAGCATGTCTAACTAAGTAAAATACATATTAGATTTGTTTCTTAACTTTAGTTTGGGTTCCCCCCGATTCCCAATTTGCTCAAAAGGCTTTCCTGTACTTTAAATTTGTGTAAATGGGAGCGGTTTTGACAGAATAAAATTCTTCTTTTTATTGCATGTAAAAGCCCAGACTTTTGCTTCGTTCAAATTGTATTAGTTATCAAACAGCTGTTTAAGCATAAACAAAATAAAAAGGAACACAAAAAAGTGGTGTTTATTAGGAGATTTAAAAAAATAGTAAATAAATAGTTTTGTATTAAAACACTTCGTGTTAACAATTTGGTTTTCTGTGTGCCCGTACTTTTGTCGTTTTATAAGAGAAATTTATTCTTACTCTCATTTTCATGAACTTTACCCAAATAGTAAAGAAATAGAGCTATTGTGAGTCCAATATCTACCTTTTTTGCCAGGAATAATCCAATTTAAAATATTTCACCTTAGAGGAACTATTTTGGAAGTAGCAACATGTACGTGAAAAACATAGGAGCCCAGGGCAACACTTGTCTTTTATTTAATTGGTTGTTAATGCCAATCATAACCTACAAAAGGTCAGTGCTCAAGGCTGGCAGTGTACAGTAAGTTTGTGTAGTGTATGGCAATTTACGCAGTGAACTTAGTAAAAATCGAAACATGTTTTATATTTGTTAAAGATTTTAAAACTGTATATTGAACTTGTGTAGTGTATGTATAAAACGTTCAGTTCTGTTGCGGTTTTTAAGAGTTGAAAACAAAAAATGAGGGCGAAAATATTTTCTTGCAACAGTCCCTAGAATAACGCAAAGAATCGTGAATAATGGTGCATTTTAAGCAGCAATAAACCTATGAAAGTCGAATTATACAAAAAATAAATGAAAGTGAAAATGAAAATGAATGAATTAAAAAAAGGCATAAAGAATTTTTTTTTTATTTTTAAAAAAATTTGTGTAAAAATTTACTTGTATAGGGTGGGTCAAGAGTTTCATTTATGCGGTGTCAGAATTGAGCACTGAACTTGTCTAGTGTATGATTTTCATACACAAGTATCAATTTAAATACTTGTAAAGAAATTCACTACAGTAGTTAAGATTTAGACTTGAATCCCTTTGTACCACCAGAAAGAACATTATGCGTTAAGAAGTTGTTGTTTAAATTTAAGTAAAGTAGACCATACTATTGTTGAATTTTAACTATGCTTATGTTTGATGGCAACCATTTTTTTGTTTCTGTTGAATATGACCATAATATGTTAAAAGTTAACCATAAAAAAAATTAACCATTATACGGCTTTAATTAACCATAACTTAGTAGAAATTGAGAATTACTTGGTCAACCAAATCGTAAAAACTAGCCATATTATTGACAAAATTATCCATAATTTGGTCAATTTAACCATATCATGATAAGACTTAACAATAATGTGGTCAATACCAACCATATAATGGTTATTATAATGTGCTTATAAGAGTCAGGTTGTTATAAATTTATAAAATGTTTAAAAATATTAAAATGTAGCTTAATTTTTTTTTAAACATTACAGGCCTTATTCATAAAATATATTTCAGGTTAATAACAGGTTTATTAAACGAATTTCCTTTGGAAATCTGTTTTATTATTTTTTATGAATATGGGGGTATATTGTTAAGTCGAACCTTATTTGAAGTTTAAAGGAAGTCTTAAATTATTAAGTCAATATAAAGATATAAAAATATATTTTAAATCGTAACAAAAGTAATGTTAAAAACAACAACAATAGTTTGTTTATGGCCATTGCAGCGACCATAAAAAAGCTTTTCAACCAAACTTCAACCATGTTTTTAAGAATAGATGTTGTTTATCACTATTCTTCTGCCTTATAGTTTCAATATATGTTATTCACTTGGCGAAAAGTATGAAAGTTATAAATGGAAATCATAGTTAAAGCAAATTGGTTTAAACACAGCTGGGCCGAACGACGAACTTCGCAAAGTACGACGAATTCGTTGCACAAATCTATCAAATGAAATACAATAAGTGCGTAAATTCCAGGTATTAATGTGACTTAAAATTTTTTTTTTTCTTTTTTTTTTTTAATTTATAAAAATAAATACCATAGACGCTAGATTATATAAAAATTTATTATTCTTAACTTCTTTAATTATTTTACTGCATCCATTTGCATAATTTTTTAACTAGCAATACATTTTATTAAAATTTCATTGTAATTTATTTGTTTTTTAACATTTATCAACTCATAGGTTGACCATAATTCAACTAAAAAAAAAAACATTAAAACTATTAATCGGGTGTGTTCTAGAATCCGAATCCACTCAAAAGTAGATTACTTCAGCTTCATTTTTGGTATTGTGCATTTCGATTTAGCGATCTCAAATTAGTTGTTGGTTTTGTTTCAAATTTTGCAATTTTTCGGAAATTTCAGCCAAGTTCGCAATAAAAGCGATTTGCTCCTGTAAGTTTTTCGATTCTTTACAGCTTTAAACATTTATAATAAACGCATCCGGTACGGTGAAATATCTGGAAGGGATATTCACATTATAACCGATATCAAGGCGGCCATAAGATCACCGGAGAATGTGTTCATCACATCGAGAATTGTCCGAGAATGCCGGATGTCTCTGGAGGAGACACTGGTCACCCTTAATAAGGTCCCTGGACACGGGGACATACAGGGAAACTGCATGGCGGATTCGTAAGCGTATGCAAGCACCACCTTGAATCGAGACGGTTCAACATATAATGTAGGTGCTTTGCTTCCAAGGAGTAAGCAACTTATAGCGCACAAGTTTCATCTTATTGCCAGTCAGGGGTGGCACGATGAAACTACCTGTGGGGAAACCAGGAAAATCTGGCCCATCATAGATGAAAAAAGGACACGGCGGGCATTACAGCTGTCCAGACATCATTTAAGAAACCTAATTGCGGTTATAACTGGTCACTGGCCCATTGGGAGGCACGCCCAGAGGCCAGGGCTCCCTTATAATGACTTGTGTAGAAGTTGTGGCGACGAGGAGGAGGAAGAGTCAACGGAACATCTTCTCTGTAATTGCCCGGCATTCGGAGACTTAAGACTCGAAAGTTTGGTCGAAGAGCCCTTGGGGACAAAACTTGTCTCTCTGATGTTGATGTAAACAGGATCCACTCCTTTATTAAATCGAGCGGATGGCTGCATGGGAATACTAGCAGCCAGATAACATGGGACCCATGGGAGACGGTGTGACATGGTAACACAACGGGAACTAATTAATGGAACCTAACCTAGCGATTTCAAATAAATTTTAGTGTTTGTTTAAAAGTTTGCAATTTTTCGCGAGTTTTAGGCAAGTTCGCAATAGAAGCGATTTTTCCCTGTGATTTTTTACAGCTTTCACGATTTAGCTGCGGTTAGCTCTACCTGTCCCAATTTATTCGTCGTTCGTCTGCGTAAGAAATAGAAATAAACCTATCGCAGAGTTAGTTACGCACGACGAATTTCGGTTAATGTAATGATTGTGTGTACTTTAATATACACCAATGTTTTATATTTCTAGCGACGAATATTCGTTGCGAATAATTCGTCGTTCATCCCAGTTGTATTTCTAGCATATTTCGAATTTTCAAAGAAGACTTAAGTTTCGACGATTTCCATATTCTCAAATTAGGTATTGTAAGCCCTACAAAAAACCTCCCTTTTGTCTTTGTTATGTTAACACGAATTTGTCATCAACTTACTGCGATGCTATTTTTACATTTAATAGCAAATATATTTCCTTGTTAACTCCTCTTTTCTGAGCGACGAAATTTTAACTCATTTCAACAGTATTTAAATACAATTCATGCCTTGTAAATGATTTCGATGAATCAAAATGATGATGACGACAATGATAAATGTGATGAGTAGTTTGGTGCACTTAGAATGACTGCATAAAATTTCAAATAAATGCGTGTTACCAAGAAAATCACTTACGACTACATACTGTGATTACTGACAGTACTAGTGCATAATCATAATAACTATTAAGCTGCCATAAAGTTAGAGAGAAATCGTCTGTCTATCAGTCAGTCAGCATTTTCATTCTTTATTCATTTCCATCAGCAGTTGCAGTGAAGTAGTTTTGTAACGAGCATAAAGCCGTAAGGTGGATTATATGGTTACAATGTCATAACAATTGCATTGCATTTACTTTGAAAATTTCTTTGGCTTTATCTGAAGCAAAAGCTTCCTTTTCTTTATATGTCATCCTTAATGTGTGCCAGAAGTAACTACAAGTATATGCCTCTTAGTGCAATGTATAAGTGGGTATAGGTGGTGTGTGTGTGTGTGTTTATGCTTGTGATGAAGTAATAATGAAAAGTTACATTTCATTACAATTTTATCATTATGATTATCATTTGTGTGTCTCATCACCAGTCGGCACGCGAGTACTTATCATTTGTGAGAGTTTAATGGTATGCAGTTACGGAAGATTGTCTATCTGTGTGGTTTTGTGCTGATGATGATGGTGATGACGCTGTTGTTACTAAAAGACGTATGAGTTTGCTTGAAGTGCTTCAACTCGCACTTAATGCAACACATTTGCTACTAGTGCTTTTTAAATACTTTTATATTGTTTGTAAAGAAAAACTTATGTTAAATAAAATAAATATTTTTTTAAACATCCTTTAGTTAATTTAAAAGAAAACGTGGAAAAAGAGAATTTTTATATGAAAACTTAAATAGCACACCATTTATTAAAATCTTGTAAATTTAAGATTTAAATTAAAAACAAGTAAAGGTACGTTTACACGACATGTTATTAGCAAAGTACTTGTCAAATTTTCCACTGCAAAATGCATACATGTCGTGTAAAAGCAAAAAAAAAAAATTCAGTCATTAGAGCGTGTTCTATTGGGAACTGACAAACCATCTGGCACCAGCGGTTTTGCTAGTCATTTATTTGTGACGTAAAATTAAAATCTATTTATTTACACATATTCTTAAAAAAAAAATTTTTTTAATTAACTGCAATACAATTAAAAATAAATACTAATAGAAATCAGAATATAATTTGCTGTTGTTAAAAATTTCAGGTTATGTATGAAACCAAAAATGAACATGTCACGAGGCTTTGGAAACCCCATTGCAACGAACAGACGGACACCGTTTAATAAAGTTTGCTACTCATAAGAACCCAGAATAGGGTCTAAGATCAATATTGTAGAATTTACAAACGGAATGACAGGGGCATAAAAAACAAGTAAGAAAGTATAGTCGGTCAAGCCCGACCATATGATACCCAGCACCACAGTACTTAAAAACACATCATGCTTATGTGTCCATATAAGTATGCATTTCTCTATGTTAAAAAACTTCATTACGATCGGTTTGAAAGTTTGTGAGAGGCTGAAATTGCCCCCTACATCCCCTTGTGGTCCTATTTTTGAAAAACTGTATAGCTTATGTGTTCATATAGATATGGATCTATCCATGTTTTAAATTTCATTAAAACCGGTTTGAGAGACAAAAATTGCCCTTATCACCCCTTGTGGTCCTATTTTTTTAAAACTGTATAGCTTATGTGTCCATATAGATATGGATCTATCCATGTTTTAAATTTCATTAAAATCGGTTTGATAGTTTCTGAGAGCAAGAAATTTCCCCCTGTCTTCCCTCGTGGTCCTACGATTTGGCCCATTTTCAATAGGCTTGGTCCTTGTGCCAATAAGAACCTATTTTATTAAGTTATCTCCAAAGTTGCGACCTGTACTTTGCGCACAAGGTTACATGGACAGCCAGCCGGACGGACATCGTTAGTTCGACTCAGAAAGTGATTCTGAGTAGATCGGTATACTTTAAGGTGGGTCTAGGACCACTATTTTAAGGCGTTACACACATCAGCACAAATGCATAATACCTTCTCCACTATTGTGGTGTGGGTATATGACAGGAAGAGTTCTAAAACGTAAGTTGCAAAGTAGCTATACAAAAGTCTCGTATTCTAAAATGCTGCCGTGTAGAATTTTACAAGTTATCTGTTCCAAAGTGCTCTAAAAAACTTATCGAAGCGCAATTAATAAGCAACCTGTGCATCGTTAAACTTTATGATACATTTCGGACTTAAAATAATTACGATGTTTTTAAACTAAAAAAAATTCAAATTTACCCATTTGTTCCGAATAAAATTTTGTTTGACGTTTCTCTCTGTGAGAGGGAGAAATGAGCTTGTCGGAACATCTCTTTTTGTGAAAAAGTTTAATTAAAATTTTTCTTCTCATAAAATTTAAATAAGTTGCTAATATTATGAACTTTTCCAGAAAAAAATTTTAGAGTTAGAAAATTAACTAAGGCCCCTATTACGGTTTACTCAACTCAGTTGAGTTGTAATTTCTTAATTTTTGTATTTTGGTTTACAACTTTTCTATATTGCAGCGAACAAAAACATAGCAAAAATTACAACTGATCACAACCAGTTGTCTTAATTACAACTCAACTCAGTTGAGTTGTAAACCTTAATAGGGGCCTAAAACGGAGAGTGGCTAAAAACCAAACTTAGCTGTCAAAAAAGCCTAATTATATGACTGAGATTGAGGGAAATCTGTTTTTATTTTTGTTGTTTAAAGATAATAGTTATTTTATTTTGTTTAAGAGAGTTCAGTTCTAGTCAATCTTCTATAACAACTAAAGAAGTAACATTTATTTTGGCAAAAGCTTTCTGAAGATCCATTGCAATGTGTAAATAAAACTCTTGCTCTTGTTATTGTTATGGTAAAATCTCAAAAATCTACAAGTGTGCTAGTTAGTCACTCCCGCCTGTATCTCTGTTATCTTTTCAAATATAAACGAAGATTGTGCCTGTCTGAAGCGTGATATGTTTTTCAAAAATAAACTTTCCTCAAAGCATTCAAATAAAGTGCGTTTTCTGCGTACTTTTTTCTCTGACTGTTCTACAATTTAAGCAATTAATTATATATTTAAATTTTTTTTATCATTTCTTTCATGATTAACATATGTATAAAAGACTTAAGAACATGCTTTTTTTTTAAGAAAAATTTGTAATGTAATTTAATTCATTTACATATTTTGAAATTTTTAAATTCTATCAATTCATTTAACTGCCAATTTATTACTGAAAATTAAAATATGTTTAAAAAATATTTGCAAAGAGATTTGCTGTAATTATTTTATATTAATAAATTCATCTGCTTGTATTATTAAATATTTAATTTGCAGATATCTAATTTAAATTTATTTAATTTATTTCAGATTAAATTTCTAAATGTTAATCAATTTAAATTAAATGTTGGTAAACCTTTTCACTTAAATTTCTCAACTTTAGAAATCCTCTGGTAAATGTGTTAATCTTTTTTTCTGGTGTTTGTCTTTTATGATTTCATAAACAAATCATCTTAAACTTTAAATTTACTAAATTTTTAAAATTGTACACTTAGTACAAGCAGAACAAGTTAGTTTTCCCTAAACACGTTATCTAAGAATGAGAATTCAAGAGATTCATAAAACCCCGAAAGCATTTTATATGCTGTTCATCGATTTCTATCGAGAGACTTCGTTCGCTAAACATTTAAAACAAAAACTAATTTTAAAATGTTGTTTTTGTTTTACATGTAAGTTAAGCAAACGAAGTCTTTGCTCAAAATCTATGAAGAATTTGCTTCTAGCGGTCAACCTGACATCAGCCTAAGAGACTTGATGATAAAATTTCATGCGTTTTAAGGAAACTGTTTAGAAAACATTTGATGGAAAATTTTGTTACGATTCGCTGCTAACAATTTATAATATCTGCAGTACACTTTTCGTCAAGGATGTTAACACCTCCTTTAAGCTCAGAATAAAACTTTATTTCCCTTGAACGGCAATGACGATTAAAAAAAAAATAAATAAATGCTTCAAAGGCCGTTAAAGAAAGCATAAGTGTAAGTTTAATAGCTAAATTTATATGTACATTTATTATTTGTGTTATTTTCTATTTATCGATGTATATAAAAATAATAAAAAAAATAATAAATAAATTACAATACATTGCACATCTACAAATTTTATAAAATATATATCGCTACCTTAAACCTAAAAGGTCGTATCATAACATTTTAATATTTAAAAATAAATTTAGATTGTAAAATATTGCTAAAGATTTATAAGGGATACATATGAAAAATCTAAGTTTAAAATGGTATATTTCTACAACAAACCCAATTTGAAATTTTATTATCCAAAAGCTATTTAAAATAGTACTAAGGGAGATTGCACTAAAGATACCCAGTGCAATCTCCCTTAACGGACACCTTTCAGGAGAGGACTCCACCTTTTGACGGACACTGTTGCCTAGTCCCATATGAAAGAAATCAGTTCTGTTGACTCTAGTCAATGGTGCCTTCAATATTCATTAAAAGATATTTAAAAGTCGAATATCACCCAACTATACTGCCATGTCATGATCTTAATTTCTTTACTTTTACAATTTTAAATTAAACAAGTAAGAGTGCTATATTCGGCTATGCCAAATTTATATACCCTTCACCATGCTGTGATAAGAACAGAAAGTTATATAAATACCTTTCCTTAGATATAAATAGATCTATTTTGTGGCACGCCTACTTCTCTTATGCCGTCCACATTTTGTCTGATGTTGTGTATTGTTAACCAATACAGTTGTACCTAATTTGGCTCTTGTCATTCTCCATATATACAAAAAAAAATCAAAAAACCAACAGCAAGGCATTAATGGGTAAAATTATAGTCAGTCGTGGTTTGTTGTTCATATCTCAGCCATTTGTGGACCCATATAGCTGAATTTCAATAGCACACTTTTCGGGGCTACATGTGATATAAATATCAAACAAACTCGGAAACCCATTTCAACGGACAGACGGACATCGTTAAATCAACTTCACTTCGCTACTCATAAGGACCTAGAATGTATATTTATATATACTTAATAGGGTCTAGGATCAGTATTAAAGATATAACAACGGAATGAAAAACTTATATAACGGTTATAAAAAAATTATAATGAAGTGACACGTTTTTAATTTTATATAAACCTAATTGAATCCATTCTTTCTGCTCTATATTAAATTAAAAAAAATCATCAAACCATTTAAAACTCTATAACATGTAAATTCAAAGAAGTAAAGGCCATTTGCTGTTCAGCAAGCTACATGTATTAACATTTATGTATGTAGTCGTAAGTCTGCATAAGTCTTTATAATAAAATCTATATTGATAAATTTTATGTGTTTCAAATCAAACAGCCCAACACCTTTTAAAATAATAACAATAACAGAAAATAATAAATAAATAACAAATATTCAATTGAATTTTATTTGATAAAATTGTTTATTTTTTATTTTTTATTTTTTTTTTTTTTTTTTTTTTTTTTTTGAAAGTGTCCATCCATGCTTTTGTACTATCTAGGGAAAAATGAACAATATTTGAAATACTGCTAAACCTATTAGAAAATATTTGAATAAGTATCAAAATACACACAAAAATATTTTCCTATAAATTAGGGTTTGCATGTCCATTATAATAGTAATCGCTCAACCAACCCTGAGGTTACAATTAAAAGTCAAACTTTAAAAATTTCTTGTTTCAAGTAAAATGTAAGTTTAATTGTTTCTTATTTGCAACGAAATTAAGTGATATGTCAGTATTTGTAACAATTACATTTATTGTCGGGAAACTTTAACGAGGCCGCAGTTATTTCGGTAATATACGTATAATCCGATTGTGGTTAAATTGTAAGGGCCGATGTTGAATATGAACCACACCTCAACGTTAAAGTCTTAATTTTGTGTTCAAAATACATTTCAATTAAAATATTGTCATTCGTAAGTTATAGGGTTCTATATGACAAACATGTTTTTTTTTTTTTTTTTTTTTTTTTTTTTTTTTTTTTTTTTAAATCGCTGTTAAAGTTAATTCATAATTACAACAAACGGAACGGAAGAACTTGTCGTGAGCTTTTTACCAATAAAAATTGTAGAGTTGTACTTTTTAGTATTGTGGTTAAAACGTAAGGGCAACCTGTCCGTTAAAACCTGGTTCGATTCGCAGCTCAGTCAAGAATAAAAAATTATCAATAAATTTCAATTCATTTCATGTTGTAAAGTTCCTTTCTTCATAAAAAAATAATTTAATGAAAATTAAATTCAATATCAAAAGTTGGACTTGTTTCTTAAAAAAAAACTCCAGCCTTTGGAAATGCGTCTAAAGGGCTAATAAATCAGTGCAAGTTAAAATCTCATTTTGGTTTAAAATGTGTTTAGACCAGCAAATCTATGATTCAGTAAACATTAAAACCATCTCTAAACGCATAAAATTGGGCGTTTAAACTACCAATACAAACCACATAAATTTGTCATTAATCGTAATTTTCTGCACTACATATAATATATGTGGCACTAATTTACATCTGTTGAGTTTAAACTACATATAAATTCTGGTTTAGTTCAACTAAACCAACGCTTAAACATTCATTGATGATTTATTAGCCATAAAAGAAAGAAGTCTGTATAAAAAAGTCCTTTGTTCTATTCTCGGATTTAAAATTGTGATTAAAAATCAAAATGAAGCCAGTGTAGCCATAAACAGTGATATGCGAAACGATGAAAGCAGAATTGAAACGGCGGCATTATATATCTGTGGCTTGGAGCTAAAAGGGCCAATGTCCCTTTTTTGCTCTTTTGAGTTAATCATTGCATTAGATTTGTTTTCTTGCTGTCTTTCATTATGGTAAAACAGCTAAAGTCATACTTAACGCAGAACAGCTTCATAAATAAAATGCTGGCCAATGTCACTATGAAAAACCTTTGTAAAGCCTTCAATTCCAACTTTCTCAAAAGTGAAATTTTGGCCCGTTTAGGTCCAAGCCACAGATATAAAAAAGAAAAGTGCAATGTATTTCAAATGTAGAGAAAATATGGGATTAATTTTGGGGCGTGGCATAAAAGTGAGTATTTTAAAAGCCAGACGTTTTTAGTTTTAGAAGGGCTTTCTTGCCACGTGCAGGAATTGGAATTTAGAGGAAAGGACCTGAGATGGCATAAGTAGCGTCCAGAGCTAGTTGTCGGATTAAAAAGTCACCAAAGGCAAAAATAAAGGGATAGACAAGCCAAGAGTAACGATAGGGAGGTAGGTGGCAATTTCTCACTGTCCGAAACTATCTATATAGTTTTAATGAAACGTCTCCGTTAAAATTTATTTTTTTAAGCGTAGCAGCACACGCCGGCTATCCGATAGTATCACCGACAATGAAAATAACAAAACAAAAATCAAATAGAAAAAGTAAAAATTGTAGCATAGAAAACAGGATAAACCAATAAAAAGTAGACAAAATATATACATATGAGGATGTCCATTACAAAACGCAATAATTACGCCATAACATTTTTTTGGATAAACGACAAAATGTAATTTAAGTAAGTAGAACATAATTTTTTTAAAAAACAATTATTGAGGTATCATTCAGCCTTATTTCGGTTCTCGATGTCGAAAACGACTCAGTAGTAGATTAAAGTAAATTAAATTAAAGTTCTTTAATCTACTACAAAATTCGACTTACTGTGTTACCGACAACGAGAACCGTAATAAGGCTGATTGTCTACAAAAAATAATACTAATCACATATTATTTTTTTTAATTTTTTTTTCGGAATTTTGGAAATTTGGAAATATTGCGTTTTGGTCCGAATCATAGTATTTATTTCATTTTGCTTTGAACTGTATGAAAATATTGCGTTTTGATCTGAACTAGGGCCGGAATTTCTGCCTTTTGCTTTGAATAGATTTGTATTATATCATTTTGATTTAAATTGCAACCACTTGTAGAAAAATTAAAACACTTTTTTATGTGTAATTATTGCATTCTGCTCTGAACCGTTATATTAGATATTGAATTGCAATGCATTTATTGAGTTTTGGAATGCTTTTTAATAAAGGTAATATAGATTTCATGTGTAGAATAGGATTCAATCAAAAAATCAAAAAACTTGAAAAATGAAATTATTGCGTTTTGTTATGAACATGAGGAGGTTCTCATTGTTATTTTTATTAAAAAACAAAGCCCTTAAAAGACAGATATTTAGTTATCACCATTAACAAAAAATTTTCAATCGTAATCGCAATTACGAACAATTTCCATTTAATGCAAACCCTGCTAAAAAAACAATGGCGGTGTTCACCCTTCACCACAGATGGAACGGGTATAAATAAGTTTATTATTACGTTTGTCATAAAGTTAATATATTCTCAATTATAATAAGTACGAAAGTTGATTAAATGTTGATCTCCTATTGATTTTAACTAAAAATTTTAAACAGATGTAGCGATCTATATTGGTAAACAAGGAAACCATAAATATGCAATTCCTTGTGCGACCAATGAAGACAGAAACAATATATTTATGCAAAGTTATTTACGGGAATACAAAATTTATCATTAACACGATTTCTGTATATGAATATGAAAATTGGGAATTTAGCACGTCATACTGAAATCGTATTAATATATTTATGCGTTTTAAAGCCTTTTATGAATTTTGGCAGTGATTTGTTACTGCATATTTGATCGTTTTCAGTATTTTTTTGGATAATTAAGTTAAAAGAGCTTTTTTGCAGCATTTTTTAAGTATGTAGCGCATATTTTGCCTTTTTAAGGCATGTTCGAGTATTTTAGTGCCTACAATAGCTTTCGCAACAAATAAAAACAAATATCTATCTGCAACCCGACGGGTTGCTTAAATTTCGCGATCGACTTTTTATTTTTACTCTAAAATTTGAAGACAAAGCAGGTCGTCATTAAGGATACATTTTATTTTAAACATTAAAATTTTATATATGAGCAAAAATTAAGGAAAAATCAGTTATATACGTTTTTGGCGATGAGTGTAATACATAGAAATCTGGACCAATCTTTTAAATAGTAGAACGATCGATACAGAAACACTTTTAAAAGTGATCTAACGATGTCCATCCGTCCCTCTGGCAGGTTGTAGGTCCATGTTAACCTTGTGCGCGAAGTACAGGTTGCAATCTTGTAGATAATTTGATCAAATTTGGTAAATACATTTGAGTTGTACTAAGGACGAAATCTACATATGTAAATGGTGAGAATCGGTCTTTAATTTTACATATTCCCCATTAAAATCTCAAAAATTCGGGCTTTACTGATTATAATTTTTTTTTTTTTTTTAAATTGAATTATTGAATATTTTGTTTTCAAATTAGCAATATTAAATTTTTTGGGACATATTTTTAACAATTTTCAGGGCATATTTTCAAGTTTTACTGCATATTTAATGCGTTTTTCGAGCATATTTCTGGTTTCCCTGTTGATACCGATCTAAAAATGTGGATCCATTTGCCTTCGATAAAACAGTAGTCTACTTTTTAAAGTATGTTCAGTAGAAAACAAGAGCCAAATCTGTCCATTATTTCACACTTCCGAATTTCGGTTTTGGCTTAGTAGCTCCCATACAAAATAATCTAGAAAGATTAAATTGGGTTCAGATATTGTTAATATATAATTTTAAAAATATTTAGCTGTTTTATAAATGCAAGTGGTAGAACAGGTCCATTTATTCTCCTAGCCCCTATACAAATAATCTTTCGAAAATACTTACTGCCAAACGCTATGGTGAAGGGTACAAAAGATTCGGTATAGTCAAATTTCTCTCCCTTACTTGTAAATGTTTTTGTCTACTATTGAAACTGTGAATCAAAAGAATTCAAATAGGTTTTTTTTATTGTTTTAATATTTCTGCATTTTTGTTTAATTATTAAATTGTGTTAAACTCCGACTGACCATAAAAAACAAGAAGCAAAAAAAATTTAAGAAATTATTTGCACTCAAAATTCATAGAAAATAAAATATAAATAAAAATAAACTTTATTCACTAAATCCATGAAATAATAAAATATATAAGAATGTTAATTTGAGCAAATATTTAAAAGAATTTTATATCTATCCACTTCTTAAATTTTTCTTGAAAAAATATTAAAGAGATAAAACCTTAAAAAAGTGTGAATTTAGTAAATAAATAAATTTTTTGTACAAAATTAGTTAAAAATACCAATCGGTGCATAAGAAAATCTATATAAAAATAAGAACTTAAGCACCTAATTAAATAATAAATATTCTTAAAATAGTGAAAACACATATTTGTTTAAAATAATACTGATACCCGTATATACTACATAAGGTATGCGATAGTGCTGCGCGTTTTTTTTTTTTTGATATCGAAATTAATTTTGTGAGATTTTTAAAAATAAAATAAATATTAGGAAGGGGAAGTTTCAATACCGACGTAAAAAATACTGAAGAAAATTTGCCATAACTGCTTAGGAGTCCCCCCCCCACCCCTAATGGGATCTCCTTAACAGACCTAATAAAAAACTGTGTCATTTTTATAGGTGCCCCTTTAGAAATGGATTTAGCAAATAGATCTGGCAGCCGATTCTGTAATTCGCTTTGCTAAAAGTAAATCTCGATCGCTGAAATGCCTTAGAGAATACAAAATTTAAAAATTTTAGCGATGACATTAAAAGCTAAAATTGCGGCGAATTAAATGTTTATGGCATTGCCAAATTTAGCAATGCACGTTACAGAATTGCATTCGTAGCCAAAAATTGCTAAATCTAAACTTTATAGATTTTTAGCGAAAGAGATTTAGCTTTAGCGAATTAGAGAATACAGCTGCTGTATGTTAGATACAAATGTTAGGGATGAAAAATAAAGTAGGGTTTGTCCTACATTTGACGCTTCTAAGGGCATCAAAGGAGCCCCCTAAATAGCGGTGATAAGGAGCAGGTATGTTTTGAGAAAATCTTTAGGACAAAACTACTGGATGTGCTCATGCATTTAAGTTCCCTACGGCGGAACTTAAATGCTCTTTCTTCAATATATTTCTAGTTTATATTGAAAATTTTTTATGGAAGCCCCCTTAAGGAATGGAAATAGTGGGTAGGAGTGTTGGAAACAAATCATGGGGATGAAAAATAAAGTGAGGTCGGTCAGACAATTTTAGCCGTTAAGAGGCATCCAAAGAGCTGTGGGGGCAAATTTGTTATTGGTGGTAGGGGAAAGTATAAGCGTGATAAATGTCGGGAAGTAAAATAAGGGTCGGTTCTACATTTCACCCCTCCACGTGTGACTGTGTGGCTGTTATGTAGTTATTTTTTTTTTTTTTTGGAAATTTTTTTCTTTTTTGCCTCAACTTAGAGCTAAATGAGCGTGAACTTTTTGCGTAAAAATCATGTTTATATAAAAAAACAAAATTTCGTTCAGTGTAAAATTCAAAACAAATATTGAATACAAAATACAATCAAAGCAACAGTAGGTGTACAGGCTTTCTTTACTCTACTTAAAACTAAAAAAAGAGAATAAACCATAAAAATATGTTCAACTTTTACTTAAAAATTTTAATAAATTGAAAATTTTTTCTTAAAAAATAAATATTGGAAAAATTTAAATAAATAAATGAATGAATAATGTTGATCGTTGAGTGTGTGGTAGCTGATGAATAAGAAGATTGTGAGTTTGCCGAGATGTGCAATTGTTAGTTTTAATTTTTAATTTGCAAAAAATTGTTTATAAAGTTTTTTTTTTTTTTTTGTTTAAATTATAGAAACCAAAAACAAAGTGTAAAAGATTAATAGTAGTAGTGGTAGTATTAGATGACTATGATGATGATGGGATAATCACCTCGCTTATTAGGGGTTCCGCTAAATGATTATCGGTGACTCGTGTCATAACGGTCTCCGTAAATGTCGACTTTGTTATCGTTTCGGTTATGCGACCCAATTCAGTGGGAGCTGCTGGGAACATGGGCATATCGGGAACAGCCTTATTGACGGTTACAGTAACACCAGCTACACCAACTTCATTCGGTTTGGCCACATGCACTTGATGCTGAGAACCTCCGCTGAGAAAATGGGCCGGTATCATTGCCTGAAAATCTTCACTCGTCAATGGCCTCAAAGGTGTAGGCTGTGTATTGGATGTTTTTGTTTCGTAAAATTAAATATATTGTGGTGGATTTGGTTGTTGTTTTTGTTGTCGGTGAAATAATTAGAAGGATTAAACAGGTTGAGTTTTATTGTTTGGAATTTTTTTTCAGGAATGGGAAGAGATTAAATGTTAGGGATCAGATACACATTGTGGTGATTCGTTATCAATTATTATTTTTTTAGTTGTAGGTTTTTATTGTTTTTAAAATTTTAATTTGTAATATTATTTTTAAGTTTAATTGTTTATCACACATATACACACAAAAAAAGAGAGAGAGAAAAAAAGAGAAAATCATTTGTTTAGGATTTTTTTTTTTAATAAAAATAATATTAAATTCTTTTTTGATACTGGTTCAAATTTAAAATGCAATTTACAAAATAAATTCAATCTTTTGAAAGTAAAAATGTTTTAAAGCTAATAAACTGCTGAACACGAAAAAATGCTTTCAAAAATAATTAAAGTTAATTAAATTATAAATATGTGGAATTTAGAAAATGTTACTAACTTAACAGTGATGTACAACCTTAATCTAAATTGGTTTCTAAAAAAATTTGTAATACGAAAAAAAAACTTAACTAAAGGTCGGATAATTTTTAAATTAAGGCAATCCAATTTGTTTTGTCTTTTAAATTATTATCAAATCAGACAGGGTTACAAATTAAAAAAGTTACCGAAAAATATAATGCCAAATTGCATTAAATATCTCTATGGTATCTTTTACAGGCATCCAACAACTCTTCTTCCGAAAAAACTATTTTTATTGTTATTTTGCCAAAAAAAATCAAACAACAATTGCGGGGAGTATTTTAAAGAAAAACTTTTTTGAAAACATAGAAACAGTTTTCGGTCCAATTTTATTGTTTTAGATTCCATTCTTGCGACTCTATCTTTTTTTCAAAGATATAAAAAAATTATTCTAAAACTAATATACACCTTTTTTCTTATTTGCTGAGAAACAAATATGAACTTGCTCAATACTCAAATATAGTAGTGAGAAACAATTTTAAAGAGAATATACTCTATACTTAAATCTAGCCATAAACACTACATAACATCATATAAAAACACTTCGCATTTGTTGCCCTTTTTTAACATATCATAAAAAACACCCCTAAAAAGGAAGGAGTGGAGAAAAAAAGTTCTACAAAAATGTTAGCTGACCGCAGCGCGGCCCGCCCAGAGTTAGTTTTTAATTTATTATAGAAGTAAAATGAAGAATCAGTACACATATTTTTTGGAAGGATCGTGCCCAACTGTCCATTCATATTCCTAGCTTTGAAAAAAATATAAACCATGTGTGTTTTGTTAACTCTGATATAACTATGATTCAAATTTCATCAAAATTTGTATGATATTTTCGGAGAGGCAGTCATTCATCCCATGTCCCCCTTTTGGACCTGGTTTTCAAAAATTAAAAAGCCTGTATTTCCAATTTCATGAAAATTGGTTTGGTTTTTTTTAACCGATAAAGCGTTTCAAACGCATTCGGTCAGGAGATGGTGCAGCGGACAGATAGACTGAATGGGGAATGGAGGATAGACAGCGAACTCACGTTAAAATGGCTTTGTTTTTATTTTGAGTACGAAAACTATTGCTTTAGTAGATCTCTACTACAGCGATATTTAATAATTTATGAGTAGAGGAGGTTTACCTCTCCTGGATCATATCCTAAGCACTTAAGTGAAACCTTATATATTCTATGTCCGTTATGAGGTTCCATTCTTCATTTTGTTAAAAAAAATTCTCAAAAATGTTTGCGGTATCATTTTCTACCAAGTTGCTGAACAAATCTTATACCTCAGATGCAAAAAACACAAATAGTTTCATATACCGATATGCTGCGCAATTCCATAGCTATAATGAAAAAAGTACCAAAACCAAAAGAGAAAAAATACCCGCATTCAATATAACGTTCAAGCCGCCCATCACTATTTTACAAAAGTCACGTAACAACGGTATGAAATTTTATTTTATACAGAATGGTACGTTGCAACTACGGTACATTACATTTTTGTAAGCTTTTGTATTGGTTTGCATATAACAAAAAGCTAACAGCTGATTGATACAGTACAGATACGGTACAGTAACGTTCACCTAACTGAGCCTTAAGACTATTGCTAAGCATACTGCTTCTAAGTTGGAAATATAGCAGTAGCAAGCGAAATCTTAAAACACTGTTACTCTTAAATTTTAATTTTGTTTTGCTACGACTACAAATAGTGCTAGGAAAATGTCATTGTAGCAATAAAAGTACATAGTAAAAATATGGCTTCAAGTTCTTTAAATCTTTTAACTAGACTTTAAAGTATATTTCCGTTGCTACTGCTACTTTTACACTGTTTAGAATCTTTCCTTTTAAAATGATTTAAATGAATTTACAATTTGTTTGTCGATTTCGAACGTTAACGTTCGCATAGAAAATTATTTTTAAAACAATAACAAAATTCGAAAATTTGTTTTTGTTTTAAATGTAATTTTCTATGCGAACGTTAACGTTCGAAATCGACGAACAGCCTGTTAATAATTTGCACAAGGTTTAATTTTTGGCTTGAATTAATCTGAATTTTTTTACTACAGTAGCTTTTTGCGAAATATATTTATTCGAGTCGTTTTTAAATGGTATAAAATAAGAAAAATACTCTTGAAATACTCCAAATATGACGCGTGATTTTGTTGTGTTCTTAAAAACATCCCGTCTTTGTATTTCTCGGTGTGCTTTCAGCAATTGAAAATCACACCGAAAATCACAAAAAGCGAGCACTACAATATCGCACGTGTGATTTTAAAAGGTACATGAGATTTGAAATCACATGATTTGAATTAAAGTGATTATCAGAACAGGCCTAATCTGTACAGAAGTAAAATTTTTATAAAAATGCATAGAGAATAAAATTTTTTTTTTCAGACACATAGTTTGCCAATACTAATACAAACATAAAAAAGTTAAACTTTGCATAAATATCTTGAGTATGATGTGTGATTTGGTCATCAGAGTATGCTTTCATACATATTTTACAGCTAATACTTAAAGAGTACTTAAAGTTAAACTTTTGTCTCTGAAAGGCACCAGTTTCAATAAATATTCAAACAAATCAATATCTAGAATTTTTAAAATTGGTAGTACATCACTGATCATTAACAGTCTGTGCATTAACAAACAATTAGGAATAATAGCTAAAAATACTTAATCAAAAGCACTGTAGCTTTTCTAAATAATTGCATAACTAACGAGCCAATAATTTGCCTAACAACTTTTTTTAAATTTTTTTGGGTTATGAACCAAAAAAAGTACGAAAATACACTGCAAATTACTTAAATAAGGAATTTAATTTAACCAAATTTTAATCGATTAAATAGATTTTGTAAGCCAGATATTGGAGATTTACAAAATGTTTCCATCGTTTTTTAGCTGATTTAAATTTTAGTATTAATAGTTAAATAACAAAATTTAGTAATATGTACAAGCCATCTTTATTAGAGTTCAAAAAATGAAATAGGTAAGGAATTAAAAGGTTCAGCGGGCCTATATAATCTAGTGGTATTAAGACCCAGTCACCTAATAGAATTACTTTACATCCTGGCATACTTTTCTAACAAGCTACCCCAAGACATTTCCCATTAAATTAAGATCCGGAGAATGTGGAGGCCAATCTTGCTCACGAATCCACTGTTTTACTGCTCTGGCCACGGTCCACTGTATGGGTTAGAAGTCTTTAAACTTAAGAAACGCGCCGTCTAATATCCATTGGTTTAAAGATACAGACATTTTATTTTCACGTTTTAAATATGAAATCGATAATGTCATTCTTAGTAAGAGATATGGCAACTCACCATACCTCCGCCTTTCCAGCTGATGCTTCGTTGCAAAAATATTTTTTAAAATCGTGGGAATAAAAGTTGCATATTTTGTCAGATAATGCAACTTTTACTATTTACCCGATGACGTGATTGTATTCTTTGCAAATTGGAGACGCTTAGTTTTGCGAATGTCATTTAGTGACGGCTTCTTCTAAAAGTTTCCCAAGCTATGTATGGTCAGGACCTTCGAAAAAATGCAAACACTTGCATTTATTTCGCTTTATTTGCAAAATTTTCCAGGGGACATACACAAATTTTAAGCAAGTCTGCCAATGCTATGCTTCCTGAACGCGTTGTTGCAAAAAGAGTCCTTTTACAAATTTAACACAGCTTTTAATGTTCTGTAATATACTCTGGGCAAGAAGAAATCCTTTGCCGGCAAAAGGAATTTTGATAAAAATTCAGGCTGTAAAACAGTGAAATTAAATATTGCTGGCCTAAATTGCTTGGGATACCCTGTCGATAATAATGCACTACATTAATTGGAAAACACTTTAAAGGTATTTAAAAAATTATGCACGACTTTGATAGGAAAACATTGCAGTGCATTAAAAGTGTTAAAGTTAGTGGTAATCAGTGATGCCAAGTGTTCGGATTTTTCCCTTTTTGTAGGGATTTAGTTTAAAAATTTAACATGTAGGGAAAAAGAGAAAGGTTTCTTACTTCTGTTGAATTGTAGGGATTTTTGTTCAGTTGCAAATCTTTTCTAAAAATTCCAATTGTAAACTTTTAAATCACATAATATATGGGAAGTTCCACGCCAAATCGGACGGTTTGAACAATAAATTTTTTTTTTTTTTTTTTTCAAATTTCGTGATACTTTTTAGTACCCCTCGAAAGAGCCTTCCTCGTAAGTTTTGAGATTTTTTTTGAATACTCTTTCAAAAGATATTAAATTTCCAAAAAAAATACTTCTTTTAGCTTTTTGTTCATAACTTTCTTAATAATGGTCCGTTGAACTTGGAATTTTTGTGAAATATTCCTTTTGGATGTTTTTTCCAAGTGTTTTGGATTTGAAAGTTTAAATCGTGATTTTGAAATTAGTTTTTTGATTTTTTAGAAAATGTGTTTTTTTTAAACCACCCAACAACTATTAAGCCCGATGCGGTAGTGGGCCTTCCATAACTTGTATTTTTTTCGATTTTTGAAAATTGGAAAAAAAATCTTCAAATAATTTTAGATACCGATTTTTGACACTGTGCTTACTTTAAATTTCCTTTAAGCTTGGTGAAAACTTTATTAAAAAAGAATGCATAAAGCTTGATTGCGCCATAAGGATGATGTTTATGTCGGCAGTGGCCAGTATAACTGCTCTGGATAAGCAAATATTGTCTAAACTAGATGTTAAAGCGTTTTATGGTGTTCTTATGGTTACGTAGGTTTCTTTTTATGATTTTTTTTTTATTATTTTTAAATGAAACTAAATTTACGTTGCTGAAATAAAAATGTACAAATTCAAAATAAAATTTTGTTTTTTGAAATATGAAGGAGGGGAAAATTGGTTGTAGTAAAAAAATAATTTTATTTTCTTCAGCGTAGGGATTTTCGAAAAAATCGCATGGCATCACTGGTGGTAATACTAAAACTTTGCACTAACATTTGTTTTAATAAGTAAAAAGGTAATGAAAAGTAGGGCAAAGCGCCCAGTTCTGATAGAAATGAGCTACTGTTAATTAACCAAATCTGTAAAATTCGCAATACTGGATTTTTTTTATCGAATGTGCGAAAATCGAATTAAGTTCATAACAGGAATCATTATAACATTGTACGATTAGCATTTAAATACAGGGCCTATTTTTAAAGAGAAAAATAAAAATTCTTATTAAGTGATGCATAAACATTTTTTTTTTATACCCTTCACCACAGGTGGTGAATAGGGTATATATAAGTTTGTCATTCCGATTGTAATTTCTACAATATTGATCTTAGGCCATATAAAGTATATATATTCTGGGTCCTTATGAGGAGAGAAGTTGATTTAACGATATCCGTCCGTCTGTCCGTCCGTCTTACGGAGACTCCAGACATGATAGCGGGTAGTTTGTTTTACATATAGTCCACCATTTCTTGCTATTGAAATTCAGCCAGATCGGTCCAACAATGGCTGAGATATGACCAAAAAACCACGACTGCCTCTAATTTTTCCAAAAAAAATCCCTTGTGGTTGTTGTATTTTTATTACTTTTTTCTGTATATCTGAAGAACGGCAAGAGCCAAAGTTTTCAAATTAGGTACAAACATTAAAGTTATAAATACACACCATCCCACAAAATGTGGGCGGGATTGGAGAAGTGGGCGTGGTACCTCCCATACAAAAAGTATTAAAAATGGTATAAAAACCTGAATTTTTTGACTGTAATATGACCTATGGTTACGCCTTATATATCAAAAGATCGGAAATTTTTAATAGAAAATATTTTCTGAAAAACTCGGGAAAATCGGTTCAGATACGAAAAAGTTATGACCAAAATATTAATTTTTTTTTTTAAATACCCATTGTCGGGAACCATAGATCTTCCAGAGTCCAAGACTTATAACCAAAATAACTGGTAAATTTCTTCTTTAACACGTCGGTATATAAATCTGTCAAAGTTAAGAAATAGCAGAGTTATGACCAAAATACTGAAATCGCAAATATATCTCTTTTTTATAATTAAGTTTGTTTTTTATACCCTTCACCGAAGGTCCTACACCCTATAAAGTATATATATTCTGGGTCCTTATGAAAAGCGAAGATAAAATCCGGTTGTCGTCTCTTCCCTGGTTCGAATCTTGGTTTTTTAAAAAGAAATTTTTTTTTAATATTTTTATGTTCTAAAAACGATTTAAAAAAAATATTTACCAGTTTTCGCTTTTTAAATTTCATTTATAATGAAGTTTTAAGTATTGTAAATATGTATTTATATGTAAAAATTATTTAGTTGCTCCGTATTCTGCTCGCACAATGGTGAAGGGTATATAAGATTCGGCATAGCCGAATATAGCACTCTTACTTGTTTTTTTTTTAATTCCCTAAGCTAAAAGTAAGAACAAAACCTTTAAAAGTCCAAAGTTTTGTAAACCCCTCAATATATGGTTTACAATATTTATTCTTCCAAAGTGGATAAAAGTAAATTCCTTATTTAAGTGATTCGCAGTGTGAAACAACATTATTTGTGTTAGAGAAATATTAATTAAAAACGTAACAATACAAAAATAATATTCCTGCAGTAGAAGCCAAATAGCATGATTAGTTTTTACAACAAAACACACATACACAGTTCGTAAGTAAATAAAAGTAATTACAATAACAATAATGTATACTTATGCAAAAAAAAAATATAAAATAATTAAATAAATGAATGCGATCAATGAGTGCAAAGCATTGAGTTACTAGTGCTTCCAATTCGACTAATCGGTTATTTTAAATTCAAAACTTAACATGAATATTGCATATCGTCTCCTTAAATGCAAACGGACGTTACTAAATTTTTATTTTTTTTACAGGACTAGCAAAAAACTTGACAAAATCAATAACAACAAGGTATTCTTTGCGTTTGAATTTCTTTAATAAAATTTGATCGCAAAAAAAATTTGCGAGAACATTTAATTCAATAAAACGAACCAAAATCAATCAAAAACTCAATTTTGAATTTTTGTGGATTTTTATAAATGTTATGACCGTTTGTATTTAAGGTGACGATATGATTCAACATCGTTGCTGAAGGGTTTATGTCTATATTAACCCATTTTTTATCCAATTGTTACTTCATAGGGATATCCCCCATAACTAATTAATCGAATATTTAAAAACACGAATTATGTTTTATTATTTTATAACATAAACGACTAATAAACTTAAATGTAAATCATACTTAAATAAAATGTTAACTTTAATGTTGTGTTTTCAAACAAATGAAAATTGTAAATTAACAATTGTTGCATTATTATTTGTAGTTGGTGAACAGCGAATGAATTGTTCTGAAATACAAAGCTGCATCTGTTGTAGTTTTTGTTTTCTTTCAGCTAATATGAAATTGTTTATTTATTTATTTTTTTCTATTTTATTAGCTCAATATCCAGGAGTTTTTTTTTTTTTTTTTTTGTTTTTTTTTTTTTTTTGTTTTGTAAAACAATAACAACAAGCACAACACAAAAACATGCTCATGAATGAAAAAATACGAATAGAATATTGAGTTTTAAAAAAGAGAATTATATTAAACATACAAATGGAATGAGAGAAGGAGAGTGAGGAGATGTTAGATTACACAACAACAAACACATTGCCATGATAAGTAATTAAAATGCAATAAAAATAAAATTTTAAATAATTTTAATTATAATTAATTAATAAAGGCAAATCTTATATTGCATGTATGTAATCCGCATACTTTGTGATTAAAATAAAACATTTTAATTTATTTAATTAATATATAAAAAATGTTTTTTTCGAAACACTCAAAAAGTTTAATATCCTTTTTTTTTAAATAGCTTTTTCATTATTGCAATTAAAATTTTTGTATAATAAACTCTCATGCAAGTTCAAGAATATAAATATTTCGCCAAGGATTTGCTTTTGTATTGTATGACTTTATAGTTGCCAAAAAATTAAATAATATTTTTCTCGCTACTTTGTATTTCGATGAAATAACCCCTATAATATAGGTCGTTGTCAATGTCAATTTTAAGACGTTAGCACATTAAATCGACGACTACATAACTTCGAGGATAATTTGGAATTTTTTTAAGAATGTTGTGTATTTGTCGACTTGTTATCGAAATAGCAGTGCCGAGGACCTGCTAAAGAAACTAGTCGTGAACAGCTTTCCTCTGACGCTGATGGCAGAGGTCAGTTGTTATTTCTAGTCTAGTCCGTGGAAGCCATCACTACGCGACTTCAAAACTGGATACTTTTAAAAAAAGAACAAAACCCGGACGTATTGACAGGAGTTGGTGCAGGGCACATCACTGACTGACAACTCAGCAGGTTCGGTGTCAGACTCGGACTCGGTTCCGCTGGGTATTCACAGGGATATTTTGCTGCAGGAAAGTTAGTTAATGACAGAACTGACAGAAACTAACTAAATGGACTCCACAAGCGACTCCCTGTCTCGTACTGCGGCCTCGGAAAGACTCGTAGATCTGACCTTGGGCTCTGATGATGATCACGAAATAACTACGATTTCGGCTCATGGACAGGACCAGAGGTTTGAGCCATCGACTTCTGTGGTCACACTCGAGAAAAAGAGGGGATTCGCAAGTGTATCGATAGAACAGGTCACATCGCTGAGCCGATCGAATTTCAAAAAAGCAAAGAGTGGTGTGAAAGTCTCCTTAGCAAACTAAAACTATAAAGCTTCGTTCACAATCAAAGCAACAATTTCGTTTTTTCTTCTATCTTATTTCTGCCCAAAGTATTTCATATATTTTCCTTTCATTTTTCAAACAAAAATGTAATTAAAGTTTTTTTAAAAAATTGGTTCAACTAGAACTTCAGCAACATTTTTTATGAAATTGTTTCTGACGTTTAAAATAATTTTATTTAGTTTTGAATGAAAATTTGAACATAATGTTGTAAAAAATAATAATAAATGCATAATATTGTTGTGGGTAAAATTTGCAAACGGTTTCTTAATGCAAAATGTGTGTGGTTGCGCAAAAAATTGTTGCTCTATTATGAACACCAAGCGAAAATGTTTCTGGGATTGTGAACGAAGCTTAAATTTCTGGGAATTTTTGGAAGTAAAAACAAATTACAGAATTTAGTTTTGAAAAACAAGTACAAAAATTAAACAATTTTCGGAAAAACCCCATCTCCACGAGAATCTGTCCCCAAATAAATATATAAATTCCCAATTTAGGGATAAATCCTCTCATCTGGCCAGACTGTTTATATTAGCTAAAGTTAAGTTTTTGCTGGACAATTTAATTTTTCTTTTCGCTTTATATGACTTACAAGCTTCTTTCTTTGAGTCTCAAGAAAAACTATTAAACATTTCTGACAATTATGGTCATTCAATTTAAACAATTTCTAATGCGATTTGTCTTGTGTACAAAATCATTGTCTTTATTTACAATGAACTGCAAATGAATTGTTATGATGAGAGAGTTAAGGCGAGGAAATTTAACAATAAAAAACTTTTGATAATCAAATAAATCTTATTTCATAACACTACAACGTTTTTCTTTTAGTTAAATTGAATTTTGTAAACTTTATTTCGTTCCCTCATTCATTTTTGTTGTTTGTTTTCGGAAATAATTTTTGACTTTCACAAAAGGATAAGACATAAACACAAAATGCGTGCAATTTCTTAAAAATATTTCAACAAAGAACAAAAAAAAAAAAAAAAAAACAAACCTCTTTGTTTGAAATGGCAAAACCTACCTGAGTTTCAGTTGAATCTGTTGTTGTGCCAGTGGTAGTGGTGGCGGTGGGCTGTGAAGATGAAGACGATGAGCCGATTGAAGAATGAGGTATTGTTCCGTTTTGTGTTGTTGTGGGCGAAGTAACGGTAGTAAGCGATGACATTGAAGCGGTTATTGCCTCTGGGCCATCGCCTAAAGGTATCGAATTAGAGCGACGAGGTGCTGGCACTGGTATGGGTAGACCAGTTACCTTGTCAATTTGTTGCTGATGTTGAGGATATTGCTGCTGTTGTTGTTGTTGTTGTTGATATAGTGTGTTAGTGTTGGCAAAACCATTGGTTTTAGTAGCGGGCACTGTATTCATTTTATTTGTATCATATGGGATCGGTTGAGTTTGATAAGTTTGTGGTTGTTGCTGTTGCTGTTGCTGTTCCCCAAACATATCACCAATGGAACGTTTAAAGTTGGCTAGACAAAATTATCAATAGTTTATGTTGGTTTGTTTTTTTTATAACTTTTGTTTTAAATTTGACTTACCAGGACGATTGGTTAAATAACCCGATGGACTTAGAGCATTCAATGCAGCAGGACTGTGAGGACTTAGGGGAGCTTCCAATGGTCCACGATATTCTCTTTGTAAGACCAAACGCACAAATCGTTGTGGTTGTGTCAAACACTGAACGGCCGCATCATGTTGGGCATTTGTCATGTCGTTGCCATTAATCTTTGTTTGGAATTGTTGAAAAAATTAAAACAAATATGGTCTAAAGCGTGTCAAGTACAAAATAACAAAAACAACAACGGCAACAGCAATTGAAATGCCATCAAAATAACGTTACGAGTTGTAAGGGGCTGAAGCTCATCACTATTAATGGCACGTACAAAAATGATTGCAATTTTCACAATTAAAGTGAAAAAGTTTACAATAATGCAACAGGAATAGAATAGCCTGGCCACAAACAGACAGACGAACACACGAACAGACGCAAGGACTTACTGACAAGATAAACAATCCCTCTGCCTGAGTTCATACGTCAAGAGCAAAACAACAACGAGTGTGTCATGCCAACACCATCCAAATGCCCCATGAACGTTAAATACAATTCATCCGATAATACAACATTAATTTCAATTGCTATTGCTGCCGCACAGTGGGAGATTTTAGAAAAACAGTTAAGTTCGTTTTTAGTATTTCAATGACTGAAAAAGTATCTATGACAGAGAAGTGTCAAGTTTTAGTTCGTAATTTGGAAGAAATATATACATACATATCGTTACTATAACTTACAAACGGCGTATCTAACTTTAGAATTTTTTAAGGTTGAGGTATACAACTTCATTACAAAGAATGTATGAATAATCTTATGAATATTTAATTAACAAGATTTTGTTAAGTATTCCCAAAAATTACTTTGATAATAAACTTATGAATATTTTTAGATTTTTTCCTCCTTTTCTTGTGGTTCTAAAACTATACATAAACAATTTTACATATTCTTTTTTATCATGATTTATGTCTTAAACATAAAAAAAATTGTATATGTTAGATTCGTCTTTTCTAAATTGAAGTAACGATATGTATGATGATTAAGGTGAACCCGCAGAAATTTAAGTCAGAAAAAGAAAAATGCGCATTAAGAAATATTAGATAAAACACTCTTTCTTTTTGAAAAAAATTTAAACGTTGTTATTCAAAAACATGTATGCAAAGCTTGCTTTTATTTATTTTTTTTTTTTAATTCAGCCCATGAAAGAATAAGTACAAGGAATAGTCATTAGAAATATTGTTCTCAATTTTAAAACCCAAACAACGTTAAACAAAAGAAAATAAGGAAAAAAAGAATTAAAACAAGCGTCAAAAATCAAATAAATTAATTTGACAATCGGGTTTGATCTAGAATCCGAATCCACTCGCAAGTCGATTACTTCAGCATTTTCGGTGTTCTGCATTTCATATCCACATGTTTTTATTCGGTTTAAATAAGAGTAGTGAGGGGCTAATTTTTAACGTTTTTATGTAATTTTCGGACAATTAGTTTTTTTAATCGATTTAGCGATCTCAAATTAGTTTTTGGTTTGTTTCAAATTTTGCAATTTTTCGCGAATTTCAGCCATGTTCGTGATAAAAGCGAATTGTTCCAGTAAGTTTTCCGATTCTTTACAGCTTTCACGATTTATAATAAATAGCAGACTTTGCTATCATGCCGCTGTTAGCAAATTTTTGCGAATTTCCGCTAATTTAATAATTTTAACCGAATTTTTGCCATTCCTTATAGCTTTAGGGACTTTTAATCAATTTTATGGCTTGTTTGAAATATTAAAAATGTTCGCTATTTTTGCAAATTGTTTTTTGTTATTTTCTGACATTTTGTTTTTTAATCCATTTAGCGATTTCAAATAAATTTTAGTGATTGTTTAAAAGTTTGCAATTTTCGCGAATTTTAGCCATGTTCGCGATAGAAGCGATTTTATCGTATGATTCCTTACAGCTTTTACGATTTTTAATAAATATTGGACTTTGCAATCAGTCTGCGGTTAGCAAATTAGCGATCTTTAGTGCAACTAAAGTTTTTTCGAACAAAAACTTCGAATACACAAAAACATGTAGATCTGAGAACACCAATTTATGAAATATACGGATTCAAATAATTTTTCGTTTTCAATTGGCGTCGAAACCTAGAACATACCTGAATACATGGGAAAATAATGACAACTTTTCCTAATGAACACAGAAAAAAATTTTGCACCAGTTTTGATTAAAAAGTGAAATCAAGTGAATTAAACGTTTAATCAAGTGAATTAAACGTTTAATCAAGTGAATTAGACATTTAATTAAGTGAATTAAGCGTTTAATTGATATTATCAATTTGTTTATTCATGCAAATTAATGTTGTCAATTAAACGTTTAATACCCTTGATTAAACGTTTAATTTACTTGATTAAACGTTTAATTCATTTGATTAAATTTTTAGTTAAAACCAGGGACCGGAAATAACAGTTATTTTTCAATTTTTGAAGAAATAAATCATACATAAATGAACATCGTAGAAAACTTTTAATTACACCATCATGATTTTTAGGCGAAATGCATCCAACGTATTGCATGATATTTAAATTTTTAGTTTTTATTTTAACAATCAAAAATAAGAGTTATTTTTGATTTTGATTTTTTTAAATGAAAAATAAAAGTTATTTTTGATTTTTATATTTTTAAATGAAAAATAAAAGTTATTTTTGATTTTTATATTTTTAAATCAAAAATAAAAGTTATTTTTGATTTTTATATTTTTATATCAATAATAAAAATCAATTCAAGACTCTTATTTATTTGTTGATGCCGTATGTATTTTAATATGCTGCTTCATTCAAATTTCTATATGAATATAATGTATTATGTGACTTATCCATTATCAGCTATAAAAACATAAATGCATAGAAATAGCTTATAAGTTTTGGCTGCCATTCAAGTCAGTGTAGAAAGGTCATTTTCAGCACTCAGATTAATATTGGGAGATTTGAGATATAATTTATCTAAGGAACATTTAAAATCAATTATGATGGTAAAATTGAACACCTGAAAACGACCTCTTAGCACTGACTTGAATGGCAGTCAAAACTTATAAGCTATTTCTATGCATTCATGTTTTTATAGCTGATAATGGATAAGTCACATAATACATTGTATTCATATAGAAATTTGAATGAAGCAGCATATTATAATACATACGGCATCAACAAATAAATAAGAGTTTTGAATTGATTTTTATTATTGATATAAAAATCAAAAATAACTTTTATTTTTGATTTAACAATATAAAAATCAAAAATAACTTTTATTTTTCATTTAAAAATATAAAAATCAAAAATAACTTTTATTTTTCATTTAAAAATATAAAAATCAAAAATAACTTTTATTTTTCATTTAAAATAATAAATATCAAAAATAATTCTTATTTTCTATCTAAAAATATAAAAATCAAAAATAACTCTTATTTCTTGATTTTTTTGATAAAAGTCATAACAGTTACGGTCCCTGATTAAAACTGTTTTTATTTTTGATTATTGCTTTTAGTGGTGCAAAATTTTTTAATCTGTGAACCCACCTTGTTCCATGATTCAGCCTCAAACTGTTATGAAGAAATAATTCTTAACTCCTGGTTTTGTTTAGTTTCCAAACTTTTCGCTGAGAAATTTGCGATTGATTAGTCTAAATTAATGTTGGCTTATAACAAAGATGCCCAGTAGTGGCTGATTTCAGCAAATTTAACTCACACGTATACTTACGCTCTTGTGTTTGATCGTCAATCAACCAATAGGAAATCAGCATGTTGAGTGGGAGAGACAAACTACACTTGCAGAACTTCTGTGTCTTATTTTACATTTTAATCGTCATCGAGACTGCTGTGAGTTAACACAAAAATTGAAATTATTGCGATTTATTAATGATGTCAGTCGAAAATTATTTTATGTTACAAAATGCTTTTGATGACATGCAATGTGTTATTTGTCATAAGACATTTAAAAAAACTAAGAAATATAATTTAAAAAAACATTTTGAAGATGTTCACAAAGACATGAATTATTTGCAGGGGGAAGATTATTAATGTTTACTGAGGTACGTTGGTTAAGCCGAGGTAACAGTATTAATAGATTGTTTGAGCTTAGAAATTAAGTTTTTGAATTTTTAGAAGCTGAAAATATCGAAATAACCGAAAAAGAATATTTAAAAGATTATCAATTTATTTTAGACATGGCGTTATTAACAGACATTTGTAACATTTTGAATGAGTTGAATTTGAAGCTGCAGGGAAAAGAAAATAATATTTCTGATATGTTTAAAATTCTTTCAGATTTTAAAACTCGGCTATTTTTACTTGCAGCTCAAATTGATTCTAAAGACTTTTCGGACTTTCCGAAAACTTCTGTTATTTACGACAAGGAGAAAATCTTGAAAAAGTTTGAACTTTTGGAAATATTAGAAACGCTTTTTAATAACTTTAATGACAGGTTTAAGGATTTTGAAAATATTCAGCATTTACTGGATATTTTTCAAAACCCTTTTAAATGTGATATATTAAAGTACGAATTTCCAATCCAAACAGAACTTATTATACTTCGAAGTGAATTAGATTTCCCGGATAATTTTAATAATATAGAATTCTGGAAAAATCTGGATGGTACAATATATCCTGAAATAAAGAAAATTTCATTAAAGTGTTTATCTTTATTTCCCTCAACGTATCTTTGCGAATAAATATTTTCAGATTTGAATTATATTTGCTCAAAAAAACGCAATAAGCTGAACTCTTCTAGTTTGAGAAATGTACTTTTATTGCGTAACTGCAATAAGAGTATCAACTTAGAAGATTTTTTTACTTTTTAATTGCAAATTGAACAATGATTAATTGAGGGAAAATTTATAAACACTTCGAAGAATCTTTTTATTTCGAAATATATCATACTATTCAGATGTCCGCATATATAAATTATATATGTATGTATTATAGATATATATATACCTATCAATACATTCATCAAGAGTATTACTAAAATAAATACATTCACCAAGAGTATTACTAAAATATGTACATTCATTAATTTTACATTTCCCTTTTGTTAAACAAAGAAACAGAAAAAAAATGACAACACCCGCCACACATGTGCTTTCGTCGCAATCTCGTTGACGACTAAATAAAATGAATAGCAAATTGATTTCTTCCAGTGTTATTTCGTCACTCTCACCAATACTACTACCTTGGGCATCAATGGTTTAAAACTACAAGAACTGCATTCTTTTAGTTTATCGAAATTCCCCACTGTGTGCTGCTGCTGCTGTTGTTTTTGTATTGTTTTCAGGTTAAAATTCATACTTACAGCCATTACACGGTCTCCCACCATTATTTTGCCATCACGATGCGCCAGACTACCATCAGTTATGCGTGAAATGAAAATTCCATCACATCCATCTTTGTAAGGTGGAGAGCCTTTACCACCGGCAATACTAAAGCCCAAACCCTGCCCAATTTGATCGCGTATTAATGTTGTATGCAGCGTTATATAACTCAATGGTCCATCCTGTGATAAAAATAAAAAAACATTAAACAGAATACTCACAAATAAAACAAATGCGCAATCAATAAATGAAGGAAGGAAAAATAAAAGGAATATAGTAAGTGGGTGGTTATTGAGTGAGTGTGAAAAGGGGAAAACATTGATAGATTGTTAGCGCGAAAAAGAATTTTATGCATTGCACGGCGATAAAATATAGTTTTCGGTCATTCAAGACCGGCTAACAATTACTTTTCTCTAAATATGAAAGCTTAGAAATTATATTCTAGTTTATATGAATTTTAATATTTCAAACAAAAGCCATATAATTGTTTGCCTAAAAACCTAACATCAGTCTTAAAGTAGTCCATGATGAGAAGACCATAACCACACTTTGTGATACTTGTAGTGAGTTGTTTCGCACATTAAGTTTCAGAAAACTTAAAGGTTTAAAAAAAATATAAATATAAAGGAACGATTAGTTTTTCTTCTCGAAGTGATATACGGCCAACTGTAGAGTACTTTTAATTTAAGCTGCCCGTAATTGACGGCAAAATGAAAATAATGAATGTATGAAAAATAATGAATGTATGTTGATCATTTATAAAAAAAGCAAATTAAAAATCCACCTCAATGGCCTCTCAAAAGGTGACAGACAGGACAACTAAAAACTAAATCAATGGCATTAAATTTATTTCTAACAATCGATTGAATTTGTAATTAATTTTCGTGTTACTATTACACTTTATTTTAAATTAATTTGAAGAAATTTTTTTGCAAACAAACTTAATGGCTTTTGAATCTTTGAATATCAAAGAGATTTAAGAAAAAATTGAATGATAAAAGATTTATCGTTAAAAATGCTTTCGAGTCTATTGCTATGTTCAAACTTGGGTTATTAAACGCGTTTAAGCAAATGTTGATTAAGTTAATCAAGGCTGTTCACATTACATTAGAGATGATTAAGATGACAGTTTAAGGTATGTTCAGAGGATTCTATGTGATTAATGAGGTGATTAAGTTGTAATCACGTCAATTTGAAGTGATTAACAAATCACTTCAATGTTTTGTTAATCATCTCGATTTTGATGTGAAAAGAGCTTAATCACGTTAGAGGTGCTTAAAAGCGTTTCAAAACCCAAGTGTGAACATAGAGTAACATTTTATCGTATTTTCGTCATAAGTTTTTTGTATGTTTCGAAAGAAGAAAGTTAAGATGGCGATGATTGATCATAGATATGTGGAATTTAGGCCCCTATTACGGTTCACAACTCAACTCAGTTGAGTTGAAATTTTTTCATTTTTGTATTATGGTTTACAACTTTGCTATATTGCGGCGAACAAAAACATCAAAAAACTACAACTCAACACAACCAGTTGTGTAATTTACAACTCAACGGAGACAAACAGTTATTGTAAAATAATGGACTCGTGCACGGGAACTTTCAGTATCACGGTTGAAGTCGGTATCCACTTCTACATCCGTTCCGATGGACTATGATAGTATTAAGTGGGCTATTGACAGTTTTGGACCATATAAATCTCCGGGTCTATAATTTCGGCAGACTTTCAAAGGAATGCGACCTTTATTATACAATGACTTATAACTACATACGGAGAATCCGTGAGACTTTGGTATAAACCTGTTAGCTGGACCATGTGTAGAGTGGTCTTTATCCCCAAAAGGTGGGACGATTTCTTACATTACGCCAAAGGATTATTGACCGATTAGTCTTGCATCCTTTCTTCTCAAAACTCTTGAAACGGTAATTGATATACCCTTTAGGATGACCATCCCAAGATGTTTACTTTCTGCTTCATAACATGCCAATACAAAGGGTAGGTCTGCTGAGCCGGCTCACCACTCATTAGTTGGATCTATTGAGACAACAAATGCCTTCGCCGAATCCTTAAAATTTTCTGGCCCCAAACTATTACAAACTCAGAGCTATGGTTTAGAACGCAACAACCTCCAATTGACCACGAGGTCAAAATACGCAAGTATAGATGGTTGGGTCATACTCTACGAAAGCCAACCGAAGACATCAATAGAAAATCCCTTGACTACAACCCACAGGAAGCAAGAAGAAGGGGTCGCCCTAAAAACACCTGGAGGCGTCAAGTTCAAGCAGAACTTCAAACTGTTGGTATAACCTGGAATGAAGCCAAAAGAGAAGCACAAGATAGAAATCGATGGAGATCAATTATTGAGGCCCTATGTTCCTTATAGGAATTCCAAGGATTACATATATATTGAGAGAGCACTCGAATTTTGCAAGTGAAAACTTGTGGCTTTCTTGATATTAAGGGGACCTTTAACAAGATTAGTCAGGACTGCAATTATTTACCAATGAGGAGTCTGGGGAGTGATGACATCATATCGAGCCATAACCGCAAAAAAAGCTTAAGCGACAAAAACAAAATTTTACGGGAGGTTTTTTTTATTTAATTTCATAAAAAATTTTGTATGAAGGTTGTCGCTTGAGATAAAATGGTTTTTACTATAAAATCGTAACGGTACCTTATGTGACCATGATATTTTAGGAGATGTTGCTATTGTTGCCAGTAAATAAATTTATTAAAAAAAAAACAAAGATTGAAAACTATGTCGCTTAAACTTTTTTGGCGGTAAGCGCTCGATATGTAGATTCGTAGACAATCTACTCAGGAATAGGGGCATTTGTTCTACAATAGGTGAGACCAGTGTTTTAAGACTGGTGAGCAGGGGTACTCCTCAAGGATGAGTGCTATTCCCTATTTTTGGAAATTGACCATGAACACCATGTTAACGAAGATGGGTGACATGAGGATTTAAACTGTGGCATATGTTGACGATGTAGCGGTGGTCATCACGGGAAAGCATTTTAAGATAATGTCTTAGTGCATGGAGGCTACATTAAAGGTACTCAGCACCTGGAGAATACCATGTATAGTAGGTGTTAGTCCGTCTTAGACTAGTAAGTATATATAGGCGTGGTTCAGGATAGTAGACTGTCGTGGGACCTGAATGTCCGGCTGAGAGTAGAAAGAGTTGCCATATATGTGATTGCAGGGATGCAATCCACAATTCGGTTAATTTTCTCTGCAACCCTTTTTTCACTGTAATATATAATTTTAGCGTAGAAACTATATGAATTTTTTAAAAGCTACTGAAAACACGTAATACACAAGTGAATATTATTTTTAAAAATGTACTGAGGTAAAATAAATTATATGAATAAAAAAAAGTGTTTCGTTAATGTAGCCACCCACTTTGTACGTGTAATGAAACAGTGAAACTAAATTAAAATCTTTTAAAATCAATTGAATACTCTAAAATATCTTTGCAAGAAGCACGTGAGTAAATATGCTTTTCTAACTATTTAATTAAATGTTTTCGACAAAGTTTCGAAAAAAAAAAATAACTTAAACCTTTCAATAAAGTTCCTAAAGATTTTTAAAACTCTTTTGTTGCAGCTTAATAGTAGTCCCCCCTCCCACTCACACACCCTTGAAAGGATTAAAACTTTTCTTTAACACTGATTTCAAATTACGCTGCTTTCCTTAGAATTCAATTGTATTTTCGAAATAGAAATGCCACAACAGCAATAAAAATCTTAAATAACAACAGCAGTAGCAGAAAGAAACAAAAAATAACTTAAAACAATACTTTCGTTTTTTTATTGTTGTTTTTATATTTTTAGCATTGCCAAAAGCATGTTGCTGTCGAATAACAAACAACGAAAGATTTCAAATTATTTGGATCAAAAAAAAAAAAAAAAAAAAAAAAAAAACGAGGGGAAAAACATCTAAAACTTCAGCCAGAAGCGGCGGGTGGGCTTGATAAGTGCAGCAGTGGGACCAAAAAAAAAAAACTTTTAGTTAAAGGTTAAGTTAGAGTAGAGATGGGAAACGTAAGTGTTCAAAGAGAGGAGGGTTAAAAGGTTAAATATTTTGTTGGACAAACCTTGCCATTTTCAAAAACACCATTTGTTGATACTTCAGTCGTTGTTGCAGCATCGCCAACATGTTGTGGTTCTTGAAAGGCTGCTGTCGTTCCTGTAGATGTAGCTGTTCCCGGTGTGGTAAATACATTTGCGTGATAATTGTGCAAATTTGTTGTCGAATACTGTTGTTGCTGTTGGGGATGTGAATGTTGTTGCTCCTGATGCTCTGGTAGTATTTCTAGGGGAGGTGGTATGTATCTTTCATGTGTTTGTTGCTGTTGAAGTTGTTGTGGAATGGAAGCCGCCAAGGGACGTGTTTCAACAGAAATCTTTAAAAAAAAAAAAAATACAAAATAACGTTTATTAAATTTATAGAGTTATACCTAGTAGATATAGTGTTTTTAAACGTTTTGCAAAAAAAAAAAAATCAGGGATGACCAAAATTTATTGTTTAGATTTCTTAAAACTTAGAAAAAATAATAAAATACCGATTTTCAGTTTCCTTACTAAACATAATATAAGGTTAATTCAGTGCTTCTGTTGTGATACCCAGCGTCCATCTTACAGAGCAATTACTTAAAAGGCGTCACTGTAGAATTCAATTAATTCGTCTTCCTAATGAAGAGAAGAAGCAACCTAAGTTATATCTTAGATTGATCATCCAAACAGAGCAACACTTGTTTTCCCAGATATCTCCCCCTTATATTCCCGGACACTGACACAGAAAATTAAACACACTTTCCTCTTCCTCCTCGTCATGATAACTTGTGCAGAAGTCATTGATTTCCACACTCATTCTCCTCGCATGAGTCTCTGTTGTAAGATCACTGTCCGCTCCCACGAAGGGAGGGCATGTCCTCCGTTTATCCAAGCCATGCTACAATGCCCTGGATACGGAGCAGGTGGATTCACGGGTCCACCCCAACTGTGAAAGTCTATAAGACTTATGAGTCAGTGAGTCATTGGAAAGCCCTCGAATTGATCAATAAATCTGTCATCCAGAAGACCGCCTCGTTTGACAAGCTTATATCGTCGGCTTAATATGCAAACCTGCTAAATCCACTTTTTAAGTAAATTCAGATTTTGATGCTGTGTCGTAGAGAAAGATACGCCTCGTCGACCAGAATTAAGTTTTTCTGCAATTTGAGTCTTGAAGTGTGTTAAACCAACTATATTTTTTGTTTTTCTTTTAAGCTGCACATATGAAATATAAAAAGTTTTTTGTCTATCCTGTAAAATTTATTGAAATGGAGTAAGAAGGTTTGCATATTAAGCTGACGATATGCCATTTGGTTACCGCGGGAGATCGCGTGCCCTGCTGTTTACAACATAACATGTAGCACTTCAACTATTGTTTTGCGATTAGAAATAGATATTTATTTATAATTCGATTAAGCTGATAATAATCCCAGACTATTCATTGTCAATTTTAACCCTAATTCCATATTTTTCGAAGAACTAAAAGCGACAACCGCGTGTAAATAACATTTAATTCAAAATTTGCATGATGTTAATCACTCCGTACGTATGTAAGGGCTGGATTCGACAAGCATAAATTTACTTCGTCACTTTGGCTAAAATCCCAGGGACGCCCTTTTAAGTCCGATCATAAACGAAACTTTCTCTAAATTTTTAAAAGCCAACACACTAAACAGGAATCTTAATTTTGTATTAAATATAAAACATTTTGAAATGTTTCTCTAGAACTTATGGTCCTGGTTTTTCCACAAAAAAAAAATACCACCTTGGTAAAACGTGCATGTATGAAATATCTTGCCAATCCTGAAAGGGTGAAATTTTCTCATCTTTGTGTTGATTTGGATTAGTACAGTATTTTTTATTGTGTACGAAGACCACAAGAGAATTTTTATTAAGGTATTTACTACACAAATACTTTTAGCGTTTGTGTTTTCTTTATTTCTACCGTACTGAACAATAAAGAACTGTATATAATTTTTATTTACGAACACTCGTTCCCAATCAAGTGGCCATCTCTGCTCTTATATCCACATATACATAACTATAATTTTAAAAATGTTTCTCTCTTTTCTTTTTCAACTCACCTGTGATAATGAACCATCCTCACTAAATACAGGATGACCAATTAAACGTGTAACTTCACGCTGCACGACTAAAACCAAAACAGCACCACAGGCCTTTAACACTTGTACAGCTTGATAATGATCGGCATCAACGACAGGTATTCCATTGACTTTTAAAACTTTATCGCCAACTTTTAAACCAGCCAAATCGGCAGGACCCCCTTCTGTGACACGTGATATAAAAATGCCATCATCATCGCCCTTAAATGGTGTTGAGCCTTTGCCACCGGCAATACTTAAGCCAAGGCCAGCCGAGGTACGTTCAATGTGTATTTCATACTGTTCCAGACGCAATTCGGTGACACCATCAAGGGAATCTGTGTGCGTGAGCAAAAATCAAAATTGGAAAAATAAATAAGAGGAAGCATTAAGAGAGGTAAAATATGTATGTTTACTTGAATGTAGCTTTGTGCGAGTGTGTGTATGTGTGTATGTGTGTGTGTGTGTAGCAGGATAAGTTAATAAGCCATATATTTAGATTAAAATAAATATATGTACTAATGCATACATATGAGTTAGTATATAAAAGTTAATTTTTCTCTTGTAAACATGTGTGTGTGTGTATGTGAATTTATAGTTAATTTTGTTTTTTATGTAGTTGTATGAAAATTATCAATGCAAGTCACGTTTTGCAATTACCAACTTCAAAAAGGCGTTAGCATGTGCATAAACAATTAGGAAATAATATAATTTTTTTTTTCTTCTTCCCTTTATCCTATCATTTGGTTTCCGTCAGTCCTTCTATACTTCAATTTATTTGATCTTTGACAACCAACCTACAGATACACATGTGCTGCTTACGGCTACACATGTATGTATAGTATTTTGGTGTCTATGGGAGTATATGGTCCGAGTTAATGACAGTTTCTTTTCCTTTATTTCGCTTACCATATTGCCTCTGGCGTTGTTGCTGCTGTTGTTGTTGCTGCTGCAGCAGTAAAAACTGCTGTTGTTGCCGATATTGTAACTCATCGGTTGGCATACAAGTGGTTACAATTCTTACACGTTTATCTTTGCGTTTAAGTGAATTACTCGGACTTCGATTCGAGGATGCCAATGAGCTTCGTAGACTAGAGGTGGCCGGACTATTGCGTCCATTTAAGACCATGCTGCCGCCGCTGTTGCTGCCATTTACTATGGAAGTTGCACGTTTAGTGCGTGGCAGTGTGTTATTGCCTTCCTTAACTTTAATTTTAACATTAAACATGATTTTTTTTTTCTGTCTTTTTTACGTTTTTTCACGTTCTTTCTCTTGTCGCCTCCTTTTTCTGCTTAAGAATTGGATGGCGTAGGAAGACTTATTTGGGATTTATTTTTATTATTGATTTGATTTTTTATCGCATGTAGTTAAAACAGTTTTAGCTGCGTTGTTGCTGATGTTTTCGTTCACTTTTTTATCTTATAAATTTAAGTATGTGCAAACTTAATTCATGAAATTAAAATTCATGTATTGTTGTTTTTTATATTTTCTATACAGAAAAAATGTTAAACAAAAATAAAAATGTTATGTTTTGAATGTCACAAAGATTGACATTTTTATCAGTGTTAAGAAAAAAACAAAACCGAATGGGAATTTCATAAAGGTCGATTAACCCAAGGTGCATTTACACAAGGTGGACCAAGGCGAATTCATACAAGGTGGTCCTATTTTGGAACCGTTTACAACACTATAAAATATTTTAACGTTGTGTCAAAAATAATACAACACTGTAGTAAACGATTCAAACAAATATTTCATTTTGTTTTTAATTTTAAATTGTGTGTTTTGAAATGTAATAATTTAAAAAAAAATTTAAATTTCATAGTTTTAAGCGAAAATTATAGAATTTAGTAAAGATTCCCCAGAACCACCAGAACAGTATACCATTTTGACTCATGGTTAGTTATCAGCTGTTGCTTACGTAGAAAGATAAGGTCACCTGGTGCAAATTCGCCTTGAGGTAGACTCATTTGGGAGAACACTACAAAACTACGCGGCTTGTCAAAATTATATCCATAAAAAACAAAAACAATTTAACGCACAAGCGCACATATTTTGACTCATACATACGACTTTGAAATTTGGCGTTTATGTCTGTCCGCTAATGAGTCTACCTTGTGTTAACTTTGGATTAACTTATGCTGTCCGGACAAGAATTTGTTTTAATTTTTTTATTTATTATATTAACCATTTTTTTGAATTTGCATATTAAAAAATTATTTTAATATAATAAAAATAATTTATGAAAAAGAAATAATTCCCACATTCTATTTGTCAAAATTGTTGAGTTAAATACATGAAATTTATAGAGTATTACTATCCAGTGTGACACAAAAATTGTGGACGAAGGGCGAGAGGGCCAGTAATGGCATTACATTCTGCTAGTGTCTGATAATTGTTAAATTTTCTGTACATAGCCAAAGGAAAGCTGTAGTTACAACATGCAACAAGAAGATACAAGATATTCTGGTATTCTTATTCTTATTCCTAAGAATAAGTACACAAAGGTTGACTTAAGCAAAAAGTATGTGATATATTGAGGGAATAAAGCGATTGTAAAACGCTTTATAAATTGAAATTCAACTCATAGAAGTACATTCGAAAAAATGGTTTATATATTTGAAAAAATTTATGAAAAATTAATAATTTCCATATTCTTTTTTTTATTTAATATTTTATATATTTTTATATGTAAGTATGACCAGTTTTGACTTCCCTTTTTGAGAGAGAGAGAAAATTATTTTAACGAACAACTCTCACCTTAAATTGGTTCAATTTTATATTTTGTCCGGACCTACGCCAGTGTTGCCAGAACTTTTAGAGCTAAAATCAGCAAAAACCATAATTTTTCTTTAAAAAAAATTTGTAAAATCTGCGCCAAGATTTTAAAAATCTTCAATAAATCTTCAAAACACATTGATTACATTTTTTATATAGTTTACTTAAAAAATATATAAAAATTCATTTTAAAGTATACTGCAATGTTCTGGACTTTGAAATCGAGGGTAGTTTTAAAAGTAGTTCTGGTAAATATCTATAAGTAGTCCACAAAGTATCAGGTATAAAAATTAACTTTCAACACAGAAAAGTTTTAAGAATTTGTTCGATTTAAAGATAATTTTTGAATATTTTAACATTAAAAATATCTATCCAAATTAAGCCACTCAGGCTAAGTATGGATTGCTGATATTTTGTTTAAGTTTTGATATTTTTCCAAACAAAAATTTTCAATGTTTGTAATTCTCATTCACTCTACAGTTGTATTTGCATAAATAATATTTTAAGCTTTTCTAAAACAGACCAGATCTGGCGGGAATCGAACTCGCGAACCTCGGTCTGATAGACTAGCTCACTACCAACTAGCCTACCGGGGCACCCATTTTTGTATTCCCAAATGTTTATTAAAATTTATGCAGTAATATTTTTTGTTAGGGAATTCAAAATAGAAGTGTACTTTATAAATAATCTCTGCGGAATAAAAAACAGATGCATATGCATGTGTTCAGCACATTCAGCTCTACGTACTTGTGATATTTTTTTTTAATTTAAAAAGGATTTTATTACCAGTGTTGAATAGTTTTACTTGCTTAGCTTTTACGAACATTATTGAAAAAGTACGCTATAAGCTGATCGCACTAGTGTAACTTATGATGACGATTTTGATTTTTCCCATGTTTTTTACAGCGACGTCTTTTGTATATTAAGTTTATATTTACAAACACTATACATTTTGTAATTGTATTTGTTACTTATAATAAATATCTATATATAAATCGGCTAATGCAAAACAGTTAAGAACACTTTCCTTCTCTGTATGTAAACCGATTTGAACAAAATATACACCATTTGAAAGGTATTTACTCATAGGGTGGTCGATTATTCGACATTTGTCAGAAACCGGTTTTCGAATATTTCGACTTTATAAATATTATTTCGACTATATAAATATTATGTATAAATCGGCAAAGGCAAAACAGTTAAGAACGCTTTCTACCTTTGTTTGTCAACCGAACTTCTATGGGGTGAAAAAAGTATCAAAAAGGGGAAATACGGGAAACTAAATTTCTTTCTTTTACTTTTCTGTGCTTCATGTGATCAATTTTACATTTTTTTATAAAATTTTGATCTTAAGAGACATAATATTATAGCTGTAGGTTACTGAGTAAATGAGAACCTATAATATGAAAAATGTTGGTACTTTTTGTTTTTCATCTGGTACTTTTTGAGTTTTTGTTAATATTCAACCTACAAAGATAAAAATAAACATGCATGGTCCTGAGTGAATAAGAATGTATAAGAGGGAGCTTTTTGGTACTTTTTCGTTTTACATCTGGTATTTTATTTCATTTTCGTAAATATTAGACGTAAAAACATAAAATTAAACATGCAATGTCCTGAGTGGATGACAATCTATAAAGGGGACTTTTTGATACTTTTTTGTTTTTCAATTGCTATTTTCTGATATTTTTTATATTAAAATTACAAAATTAAATTAACTCACGTAGAAGATAAAATATGAACCTGAGATTGGTCTCTCGCCAAATCGATCCACTAAGACGGAAAAAATAAATGCTCAAAACATGTAAATTCATATATACTTAGATGTGCTATGTTTTCTTCATAAATATGTACATATAAATTTATGGTCGAATTTTGACGATTAGGCGAACACTAGTATTTATAAATTAATAAAACTACTTAAAAACTCACATTAAAGAAAAAAAATAAAATAAACTGAACATGAAACTCATAATCAATCCATTTGAACAATTTATCTCTAAATATTTTATCAGAAATCTAGAAATTATTAAAGCTGACAGTTACATTTCGTGCTAAATGAAATTGACATTGCAGACAGATTGTTTTTTGTTGGTAATAAAATTTACTTTTACATTTACAACGTCATAGAAAATGGCAAGTGAAAAATAACAAAAATAATTCCGAATTTTATTGAGGGTCTCTTATTCAATTCTAATTCTCTTTATGCGCAATTTTTTTTCTTATCAACCAATATTTACATAAAATTCTCTACATTAAGCATAGCCCGTAGTTAACATCAGCATCCTCTTCAGTAAATTTTTTCCAGGCAGCTTGTCATGACTACTAGCAAGCCCAAAAACACAGAGGCAGACAGACGACTGACAGTTACTCAGTCAGCCAGCCAACCAACCATCTAAGGAACTACTAACACAACATTATTTTCATATAAAGTGGTGAGATAAAATTAACTCAATAACAACATCGACTTTACTGTGGCACCAACACAAATAACAAGTCTTTGTAGATGGTTGTCATTGTAGCGATTTCGTTGTTGTAGTCATTGTCATATTGCCGTCTAATCAAATCTGAATTATACCCAACAGTGGCAACAATAACAACACAAACGATACACAAATACAAGAATAAATATAGCGCAGTACTACATTTGCGTATATATTTTATGTGTAACCTTGGAAACTCTGTCCCGTTCAGTTCATTTTTGCTACGAATATCGAAAACGGCAACCATTATCCTGCTCAGGAGAGTCTGTGTTGATGGCTTTTCGTTCACTTGTTTGGTTTTGGTTTGTAATGAAAGTGATAAGAATGTAAATTGTCTTTAAAAAACAAAAAAAAAAAAAAAAATCAGCGACGAAATGTTAATTTACATAATCAAATAACTTTGGGAACAGCAACCAACAACAACAACAAATATGGAAAGTTGAAAAAACAAGTGACAGTATTATATTTGGCTGTGCCGAAACTTATATACCCTTTCGCCAATTGTTCCCTAGCTCGTGTGGAATGAGTGCTATCGTGTCAAAATCATTATTCCGGAAGCACTTTTGTGTGGGCGCTATTTTACCAAAAAATCCTTTTTGGGAAGTTATGGGAAGAAAAAAGTATTTATCAGGTGTGTCACAGAAGCCAGGGGTCTAATTACCGCATACGATATCGAGCAAAATTGATCGAAATTTTTTGTTTTGGTATCATGACTCTCGATATCGAATGAAATGTATCGTAATTTGAGATGATTGCGTTCGATATCGAGTAACCAAAGACATTACATCTCTCGAGTTTTCATTCGATACGTCAGTGTCTATCGTATGCAGAAAAATACGATAGTTTACTTAATACGATAGCTTACTCGATATCGAATGCGGCAATTAGGCCCCAGATTCGAGCGAAAGTAAAAATAAGAACTTTTTTACCTTTCCAGAACATAAAAAAAGGCCAAAAAATTTCGTTTTTTAAAAAAACCAACACACAAGCCAGCGGATATCGTCAAATCACACAAGGTAGACTCATTTGGGAGTGTAGACATGCTGCTCTATAAAAGGAACCATTTTGTCAAAATTGTCTTCATATAAAACAAAAACAATTTAACGCACACATGTACAAATTTTGGCTCATATACACGCAATTTGACGTTGTGTTTCCAACTAGGGGTAAACAGCTGACAAACATATGGGCCAACGAGTTTACCTTGTGTAAATATACCTTGTTTGGTTCTTATAAGAACCCAGGGTATACACAATTGATATGCTCAAATATCAAAAGTTATTGAAGAAACTACAAACGGAATGACAAACCTGTGGTAAAGGGTATACCCTTTACTATATATAACAAGAAACGCATATTCAAAAATTGTTGGCCATTTCACGACTAAAAGATTTGACAGCGACATTGAAAATCGCATTTTAGTAGTTTGTTTTCTATCCTTTGTAATATCGATTCATTAAAGAACCTAGGAAAAATATGTGTTTAAAACTTGCAAGGAAAATTAGATGCAATGAAGTTATAACGATTTTTTAATTATTCACATAAATTGCATTTGTTTTATTATATGTATAATAGCGAAAACGTTAAAAGAGACATGTTTCGTTAATTGCGATTTTACAGCTGCGGTCATTTTAATTATTTACAAAACGTATTATTAATAACATTATTTTTGATCAAATAAAAAAGGTTGTTGCAACGTTATAAATTCTATTGGAGTCCCTACCATTCAATTGATCTACTGATTGATTCAGAACTATTTTTCGCGTATCAAGAAAACGTCCGTCAAGTTAAGTGCACTTTTTTAAACATTTAAATTATAAATACTATATACTACTAGGATATTTTTTATATTAGAAGGCTGAAATAATCACAGTGTCGCATTACATTAAAAAGCCGATGCACCCAAAACGAGTCACTGTTTGGTGCGGATTTTGGTCTAGAGGCATAATTGGGCCATTTTTCTTTGAAAATGAGCAAGGAGTGGCCGTTATAGTCAATGGCGATTGTTATCGGGCCATGTTGAACGAATTTTTGTTCACAAAAATTGAAGAGGAGGATATTGGCAACATTTGGTTTCAACAGGACGGCGCTACCTGCCACACCGAAGCTACGCTCGATGTTTTGCGCCCTGTTTTTGAAGATCGCATTATCAGCCGCAGAGCTGATGTCGTTTGGCCAACTCGGAGCTGCGATTTGACACCGTTGGACTATTATTTGTGGGGTGCCGTCAAAGACAAGTGTTACGCAAACAAGCCAGAGACAATTGACGCTTTAAAGGACAATATTCGTTAAGCCATTGGTGAAATACAGCTGCACACAATCGATAATGTGCTTAAAAATTGGACCGATCGTGTAGGCTACTGCATGGCCAGCCGAGGCAGCCATTTGAATGAAATTATTTTCCATTATTAACCGGAAGGATTGTACTTTCAAATAAAAAAAGAAATTTGAGAAAATATTCAGTAGTTTTTTTTTTATAACATTTTCAAAAAAAAAAGTTATTTGGCAGACCCTTTATATAAAAGAAAGTGGCGTTAGTTACTACGTTTATAACTAAAGAACGGCTGGACCGATTTCGATAATTCGTACCAATTCGGAATGGTATCTGACCAAGTAAGAAGAATAGCAAAAAAACATCTAAAATAGGTTACTGAGTATGAATTAAATCGTAAACTCTGCATTTGACGATGCTATGATCTTTAGCAAAGTTGTTGAGCATGAGCCGGCGAAGGTTAATAAGTTGATATGACCAATTTCAGGCAGGATTTCACCAGTATTTAATTTTTTATTATAATTTGGAAAATCCCGAGCAACGCCGGGACCAAACAACTAGTTTTAAATAAAATTAAAAGAGCAAACGCTTTTTTTTAAATTGTTCAAGTTTTTAGTGCATATTTTTCATTTTTTAATGCATATTTTGGAGTTTTTAGTGCATATCCCTAGTAATAACAATATGATTTTGATAAAGTTTATAATAAATAAAGCTAAAACTAGACAAAGCTGAGAAATTTGTTAATAAAACTATTAAAAACACTGTTCTATTAACTTTATTTAACAAAAAAATCTCCTTAAAAAATGTATGTACATACGGATAGTTTCATATTCTTACTGCCTGTTTAACGATTTCGAACGTCAACGTTCGCATAGAAAATTACATTAAAAACAACAACAAATTTTCGAATTTTGTTTTTGTTTTAAATATAATTTTCTATGCGAACGTTAACGTTCGAAATCGATGAACAGGCTGTTAATTTTTTTTTTTTTTTAATTTTGTCGATATACATATATACACTATTAACAGCATTAATAATTTATAATAATTTCCACAGATATTTGTTTTGGAATCATTCAATGTCTATCTTATTAAAGTCAATAATTTAAAAGCCATTTATTTGCGTGTTTTTTTGCCGTCACGTAGACAGAAATTCAAGCATTAATTTTTTTTTCATGATCAAAAGTTCAACGTCTTTAAAATTTTACCTTTAACTGGCTGTCTGGTTTATATATTTTTTTAACTTTTTTTGGGACATGTGACAAGATACTCTAACGAGAGCTCATTTAACTTTAAATATTCTACAATTTCTGAACTCTATGAAAAGCGTCACTTAAAATATTCACGTGTATGTATATGTGTAATACACATGAGCATACCCAGTTGGCCAGATTGCCGTTGACTACATCGTCGTCAATGATGTATGCACGACTTGTTCCCTGTCGTTTAGGTTTTCTGGAAGATAATTTTCAGAAAATCGTCGTTCACGACAGTTTAAGCGACATTGTCTTATAAGTTGTCTTCTATTTGGCTTTATGTGGGACAGTATGACCGACATTGTCTTATAATCACTTGCTTGGTTTTCTAAAAATTCACTCATTCTTTTATTTTAATTGTTGATTTAAATACCTACATATAATTTACGAATTAGCTCTAAACAGTAAAACTTAAAAATACTGATAAAGTTATTCGCGGGCTGGAAAATGGATTACATGCAGTTAATAATACTTCGCTGTCAACTTTAGGATTGCTTATAAGAGTCGAATATAAAACATGTAACAGAAAGTAAAATTCAAACTATACTAAAAAATTGTCGGAAGTAGATAACCATATAATAATTTTTGTCGTGGATGTCAAAATAGACGACATTGTCATGCATGTAGTCGTTGACGACAAAGTAGGAGACAGTGTCTTTCTTTGTGTCGTGCACGATTTTCGCGACACTTGTTAGAAAATCTCGTTGACGATTTGTTCTCGCTGTCCCTCACATGTCGTGTAGGAATTAACATTGTCGTGCATCCGTCTTCGAGGATGTCTTCAAGCCCTGGCCAACTGGGTAAGGGTCCCAGTTGGCCAAATGGTCATAGATGCAAATGTAGTCAACGATGTCCTCAGGATATTCTAAAATTTGTCGCCCATATAAAATTGATGAAGACAACTTAAGTAATAAAACATGTATTTTGTCGTGTATAAATCGTATTTACGACTTTATATGAGACATTTTCTTAAATTTGTCTTCAACAAGGCTTTATTGAGGACAACGTAAGCGACCATTGCATGCAATATGTCGTGTTTAAAAACGCATTGGCGACAATATGCATGAAATTGTCGCTCATCTTGTCCTAAATAAGGTGATATTCAAAACAAATTTATGAAAATGTCTCATAAACATGGGACTAGTTGTCAATATTTTTTTTGTTTGTTTTTGTATTAAAAAACAATATACAAAATAATACAAAATTTTAAAAACGTTAACAAAAATGTTTTTTGAATGAAAACTCGCATGAATAAAAACAGTTCTTTCAACTTTTTAAATTTGACTTAAGATGTTTTGTCAAAATGCAACAGATACATATCTATTTATTTCTATACAAAACTCTACTGAAAAATCGTAATGTCATTAACCTATCGGCGACTAAATTGTGGATAGTATCTACAATACTGTCATCAACGACACTATTAAGGTAATGTCGCTTATAGAACATCAACGACGATATGAGAAAAAAGACGTTTATGTAGTCGCTAATGACAACTTTCACCACATTGTCACCCATATGGTCGTTAACGACAATGTGCATGATAGTGTCGCTCAAATTGTCGTGTACGATTTTGGTGCCCTTTGTTCGAAAAAGTCGTCGACGATTTGCTCTGGCTGTCGCCAACATGTCGTCAACGATTTACTATGGGTCTTGTACGCGTCGTCGACGTTGTCTCGAACACATGGCCAACTGGGGTAATAAATATGTATGAATGTATATGTGTGTTCAAAATTGATTTTTTTGCTTTAAAATTCGATGACTTTTTTAACAGAAAAGTTTATTGAAATTGTTGGTTGTTAAGGATGATTTTTTTTTTTTTTGTTTTGTTTTTTATAAATAAAAATACAGTGTAATCTCCTATAACGAACAACTTTCTTAAGTGGTGCATGTTCCTGACAGCGTTCTATATGAAAAACAAAGGAAAATATGAACGTTGGGCACATTCATAAGACGTAACTGTTACGCATCCGTTACTTCTTACCCATTGTTGCAGGTTTATTTTTAAGTTTTTATCCACAACAACTTTTTGGCATATTTTGCTACAAAATGCAAGACCGATATAAAGTGAAATCAAAATCTTAAAACAAAAAAAATGTATCTGATTTTTTTTAGGATAAAGAACGCGACGTTTAGCCCATGACAGTTCTAAATCTCTTTTCAACTTTAATAGCATTTCTATATGTTAATAAGATAGGTTTCGTTTTTGTTAATTTACTGTTTCCATTTTATTTGTAATAAATATGTACATATGTAATGGGGAACGTGACAAAAAAAGAAATTTATTTTGAACGGCATCTAGAAAAAATCAAAATTCTGTGAATTGAAACATAATTTTTTTAAGGCTGTCTTTTTTTACTCTGTATTGAATTAATGTGGCATATGACTGCCGATTGTCGGAGTAAGATTTGATCTTAAACAACATTTTATATGATTGAGGAAGCGATATATTTTGCTATTGCATTTAATTTGATCAAAACACCAAATAAACTTTATGTATAACAAAATTATGGCCCAACCCCCTTCTTTTGTGTGGCCGCTTTAATAAAACTGAAATATTTGTAATGAATAAGGGGGTAAATAATAAACCTATCCATAACACAGGTAGACATTGAAAAAGTTTCTTTAACCATTCTAACTGACTTTATGTTTATTGGTATGCTAAAGCCGAATATGAGCTCAGTTTTCTTCCATTACGCCACACTATCAGATAACGGTACATTTGTGTTTTTCGCTGTATATTTCGCTTTCATTAGAGTCAGAGTCTAGGGCATTCGATATCGATCGGAATTCCTATGCAATTTAAATGGAAATTTTGATCGATATCGAATGCCGTAAATTGCCCCCAGAATCAAAGCCAGGTTCAATTAAAATTTTTTATATCCTCTTTAGAATGCTACTCATAGGCATCCAATTATGGCTAATTGGCTTTGATAGTATTAAAAACATTATTTATAGTGGATCAAAGCTAAGATTTTAGGAGCATTTCAACGTTTCTCACCATTTATTGTCATTTCGGAAGATGTTCTGTACCACAGTTAAAAACAAAATCAATAGTTTCATAATTTTATTGTAAAGCTCATTTGACTACAAACATTTTAAGCCATAATGGAACTTAATCGTATAAAAACTATATATCAAAAACATTTTCTTTTTTTTTTCGATATTTTCAGCTAACAAGAAAACTTACATTAAACTAAAACATTCAAAGGTCAAGTTATGGGAATAAATGTTAATTTTAAAGAAACTGCTTTGAAAATAATAATAAAAAAACAATGCGCACTAAAAGAATTCCGATTTTCAAATCACTTTGTAAATTGCATCTGCATGTTTTGAAGAATTTTATTAAGATAAATGCTCTTAAATGTATTTAAACTTTGCAAAGAACTCTCAAATTATTCACATGAATTTACTTTTAAACACATACACCAACAACATGCAAACATGAAATCCCAACAAACACGGAGGTTTGATTTCAAATTGAAAATGATTTGAAGTCAAACGTTTTTTCAAACAACAAACGTTTGATAATGGTTTGAAAATCATTTGAAAATCATAGCATTCTCAACAAAAAGGGTAAATTATTTTCAAATTTAAAAATGCCTTTATTTTTAACTTGCTTTCAAACGTAACTCTCAAATGTTTTTCAAATGTGGATTATAATACAATGTGAAACATAAATAAAAATATTTTATTTTTTTAATTTAAATTCATTATTTATTTAAATAAACTGTGAGATAGACATTCGGCATAGACATAGCTAAAAAATTAAATATTGTTCTGTACGTCCTCTAGTTCTTGTAAAGACAAAGAAATAATTGGCTCCCTTTTATTTTGAGGACTGTAGCACCGCGATCATATAAAAACTTATAATTTCTTCACTTTCCCGTTTTATTTTTTTTTATCGTATTCTTAATCATTGTTAGTTTTCACAACAAAATAAATCGTTCACTTGTGAAACACTTTTAACCACGAAGTAAAAATTTAACTTTAACCTCTATTTTTATACCCTTCACCACAGGTGGTGAAAAGGGTATACATAAGTTGTCATTCCGTTTGTAATTTCTATAATATTGATGTTAGACCCTATAAAGTAAATATATTCTGGGTCCTTATGAGGAGCGAAGTTGATTTAACGATGTCCGTCTGCCCGTTGAAATGGATTTTCCGAAGACCCCATATATAATGGGGGCCAGGTTATTATACATTTATGTCACATATGGTCCGGAATTGTTTGCTATTAAAATTCAGCAAGATCGGTCCACAAATGGCTGAGATATGAGTAAAAAACCACGACTGCCTCAAATCGTTTCCTTTAAAGGTCCAATTAGACGTGACATTACCATAGCAACACTGTATTACCAAAACCACATAAACATACCATACAAACCAATTCAATTTTGGTTTCTACGGTCATACAGTGGCTATGGTAATACAGTGGCTATGGTAATACAGTGTTGGTAATGTGGTTTTTTGTTGTTTTTTTTATATCCTTCACTAAAAGTGGTGGATTTTATTTGTAATGTGTTTAATTTTACGCATCCACATACACATTAATGCATGTATGTATATGATATGCCGCTCAAATAAAGAAACAAACTCATAGACTCAATATATTTTAATTTTACGCTTCTTAAAGTATTCGTAGCCGAGTTGTTAAGTTCTCTCCTGAGACTGATGATATTGCCAGTTCGAATCCCAAAAAGATTTTTTTTCATTTCTTTATTTAATTTTTTTATGTTCTAAAAAATGATTTTAAGATTATAAAACGAATTTCAAACATCAACTTTGGCAAAAGAGGAAACGGGCTTAGATACATATATAATTTTTTTGTTTTTTTTTATATTCTTCGGCATGGCGAAATGAAAATTTTGCGTGGCTCAATTCATATTTATTTATACCTATCTAAAGAACGTTATTTATGTATATAACTTTTTGTTCTTATCTCATCATGGTGAAGGGTATATAAGATTCGGCATAGCCGAATATAGCACTCTTAATTGGTAATGTTTACATTTATTTTTCGCTTTAGTTTTGAAAAGTTTAGTTTTGATTTGAATAAAACATTTGATACCAATTTGACATCAAATTGATAAAACATTTGATGTCAATTGTTTATTTTTAAATCATTATCAATTTGAATTTAAATGTTAAAATCAAACAATTGAAAAACGTTTGAGAATTGTGTTTGATGTCAAATGATAAAGCCATTTCATTTCGTGTTTGTTGGGATGTGTGGAAGTGTGTGTGTGTGTGTGTGTGTAAATCCTTTGTTTATGTTCTCAACTCTGTGAAAGCATTTTCCATTATTTTCTGGATGTTGGTTTCCCTTTTAAGCGAGTGCATCGATGTTCAATAACGAGAAAAGTTCAATAAGTTTTCAATTTATTTTCAATATTTTATATAAATTTTTTTTATTCGCTTTAATTTTTTTTACATTTTTGTTATTGTTGAGAGAAGCATCGCACATTAAAAGAGAAATAAAACTGAAATCGTATAAAAGCCAAATAACAAAAGCAATATTTAAATAAAATAACAAATAAAATTAAAGTATTTGCATAATATGTAAATTGCTGTTAAATCATCATCACAAGAAAATTTTTATAGATGGGAAAAGTAATTTCACTTTTTCTACTCCAACAGTCAGCCGCATAAACAAACAAACCCCAACAGACTAATCCATAAGCTAAATTTAGCTGAATTATAGAATAAGCTTATCATAAGGGATTTTCATAAGCGTACTTATAAGCTTATTTAAGTAAAACAAGTTATTTTATATATATATATACATATATATATATATATATGTTTCCGACGATACTATAAGGAGCATAGGGCCCCAAGTTATTAGTTTTTAAATAATGTTTGAAAAATTCTTCACATGACCAATCTTTTAACAATAATACTTGCTTAACTCCTAGTTTAACAATTTAACAAATATCAGGCCAGTTCTGAAAATCGTGTTGTTTTAAATCACGTGCTTTTTAAAACACACGTGCAAATTTGTGCTGTTCTGAAAAGCACACCGAAAATACCGAAAAACGACATTTCTTCTAACAAAAAAAGCTGATTAGATGCTGTAGCAAAAAGTCCAATAAATATTCATTTACTCTTTCAATTTTACAGATGCTGCTATTTTTATTGGAATGGGAGAGAACGAATATGTTAAAAGCACAAATTCATTCTTCTAAATCGCTTAAAATAGGCTAGCGTGCCGCAAGATATATGTGGGTAAAAGAAACCAATATAATTTACAAATATATGTTCACAAAGTGTTCTATTGTGTCATATTGGTTGTAAATGCTTTAATCTTAATAATGTGACATTAATAAAAATATAGCAACTATTTACAACCAATATGACACAATAGTACACTTTGTGAATTGCCTTTTAGTATTTTGTGAAATAAAAAATAAAACATATATATTCTGATGAAAAAATTTCTACCGTAGTTCACTGTGCTAATATTATGTAATTTTATTCCGAAGCTTACAAAAATGTAACAAATGTAAGCTTTTTACAAGCTTTATTGGATAACCATTTTGCGGAAAGCTTATTTTACAATAGTGTTAGCAACACTTTTCTTAGCTTATGGCTTATGCTGGTAAGCTTGTTACAAGTTATTTCTTAATCGTGTTTGTTTATTGCAGGGCTGTGGAGTCGGAGTCGGAGTCGGAGTTGAGGAGTCGGAGTTGAGGTTTTTGTACCGGAGTCGGAGTCGGAGTCGAAGTACCCACAAAAACTAGCGACTCCGACTCCGACTTTTTTGCATTAAAATTTTTCTAATATTTTTCAAAATAAAAAATTTTAATGACCAATTTCTCCAATTCTTTTTAAATATCAATTCATATTTAAATATAATTTTTCTTATAATTTTATTTTTATTTGACATAAGAAAACAAATTTTAAACATAAATTGATATATTAATAAATTAGTGGAATTGGCCATAAGAGGGTCTGCTTTTTGAAATTGTGAAGTCAGAAAATAAGGACCAGTACACTTTTTATATCAGTAGGTGAGTTTCAAAAATTAAAAAATTGAGATAACATCTTATTTTGCTAATTTATAAGAATAGTTATATAGATTGTATCAAAGCATGTCCTTTTCTATGTTTTAGTGTGACCTCAAATTTCTGTAACAAAAACCAGCGGGTTCACTATTTGAATTTCGCCAAGATATCGTTAATGAAATAGAGCCGAATTAAGGAATTTAAAAATTAAATTTGTAAAGATGTTGTTTTTTATTTATCGTATATTAACAAATATTTTTGTAGTCATGTTCATGAATATGACTTGAAATCAGCTGTAGCTCCTGTGGTGAAAGCATTAAGTGAAATACATTTGAAGTTCCAACCTTCAAGGTGAATTATAATAGAATAAAAGGAAAAGGAACTCGGAAAAATACATGACATTGTTCCAGATATAATTCCCATCAATGTGGGAAAAATGATTTGAGAATACTTTTATCTACTCACTTTAGGGAAAATTGGAGAGATAATAAAGACTTGCAATTTCAAATTTCGGTCTTGGACAATAATAATATTGAATTAGGAACGGAAAAATGCAATGGCGAGTACACTGAAGAAAAAGATTTAAATTTAGCAGTTTAAAAATTCACATTTTTTTAACTCTGCAGGTGGGAGATAAACTACATCAAGCCACATTTTGAAAACTTTACAGCAGACCGCGCAAACATGTTGATAATCGCAAATGATGTTTATGTTATAAAAATGTGCATTTGTACGAATATTTTATATGATCCTAACATATTTTTTTTATGTCGATGATATTCATAAAAAATTACGTCATAAAAGGTTCGTTACCTTCTAATGTACTGTTCCATGCCTTGAGACAAACAGCACCAAGTCCAACAACAAAAGGGGTACTATTTCCCAAAAATAATAGAAGGCTTACAACATTTTTTTACTTTACATTTCTCTTCAAAATGTGTTATATAAATTGAAGAACTAACAACTGAAGGCGCATATGCATGTTTTAATAAACTTTATAAAATTTTCCTGAGAATGATTTGACTTAATAAATAAAATGTATATTAAAAACAAAAGACCTCACTTCACAATTTACAAAAAAGGACTGTCCTTTGCCTCTATTAATATTGTGGTAAACAACACATAAGTACAATTGATGCCTTTAACGTATAAGCCAATTGGACTTGGTGTTGTTTTCAACTTTTCCAAAATCCAAATAAAATTTTTTGCAGCTTTCCTACTCATATGTTAGTAACTAGTATGTTAAAGCTCAATGCGCGGCACGTTAGAATTAAAATATCGATTTGAAATGTTTACAGAATCATTTTCTTGCTATATTTAACCATTTAACAGGTACTAAATTAAAAAAGAGTTTAAAGTCAAAAAAAAACTAGTCTCTTAAATAATGCTAGGTTAGAGTAGGAGTCGGAGTTGGAGTCGGAGTCGGAGTCGGAGTCGGAGTCGGAGTCGTACTTAAAAAATTTCACCAAAAGGAGTCGGAGTCGGAGTTATAACTTTTTCTTAACGACTCCACAGCCCTGGTTTATTGTGACACATTGTTTAACAATACTAGAAGAAAGTCAATGAATTAATTGTTTTGCACTAAGCAATAATAATTGCTTAGACAAATGAAAGGAATTTTTCTTATCACGAAAAGAAAGTTTATTTTAAATGAAAATTACCATTTTACAAGAACTGCAATTTTATAAGTCGAAAAAAATCTTACTCCTGGGTATGATTTTAGTTTCCTACAAATTTCTAATACATTTTTTTTAGTTACAGTGTGCAATCTTTGTGGTCTTGAAGCACCACGTACAGGTGTCATGAAAATATACATATAAGACTTAATGCCCGACACGCACAATAAAGAAACAAAACATTTCTTAATTTCATGTATTTACGTGTTCGAAAAGCGTTCCATTAAAGAAAATAAAAAAAAATTCAAAAACTAATATAAAAATGATATCGATTTTATGCGATTTGGTTTTCCTTTTTTTTCAAGGAATCAACAAAAGTTCTTATGAAATAATACTGGTAATCTATGCAAACATTTGTATTGTTTTGTTTGTATTTCATTAAACCTCAAATGCGTATTTTTTGACACATCGACACATACATACGAGGCTGTTTAAAAATAAACCATGTAGGAACAAGCTTTTTACTTTATATAACTTACAGATGGCAACATTTAAAATTTTCTTAGCAAATTTTACTATCTTTAGCAACAAAATTAAAGGGCTTCGAAAATTAAAGCAAGATTTCTACTCGGCGCTTTTTTCTTGGAAATAAATAGTATAGGGTTTGGAAAAATTAGGTGACATAAAAATATGCCCAGAAGTTTTGTAAAAATGTATATGCCCAAACTGTGTTAAGTACAATTATACGACGGCAAGTAGCAAAATTGTAACGGGTGGTTCCAAGCAATTACACTCCAGCAAGATTTGTTCCAACTGTTTTACAGATTTAACTTTTATCGTTTTGCCAATATAGAATTATGGTCCATAAGGAAAACAAGCCTTTTCAAAATCTGCTTAACCAATATAAAAAATATAATATTTGAAGAGCTACGACATACTCTTACTACGAAGCAGGTTTCAAAGGGAGCATATTAAACAATAACGGTAACAACAAAAAATTTTTTGTTTAAAGCTGAACGTTACATTCAGCAATTTATATGCGTTTCGATTGTGGAAACTCGCTTCGAAGTGGAAACTCGCCATATAAAATTCATGTCTTTCGTAAGCGATCTGGTAAGCGAAACTTTTACATTTCACTCTTACAAGCCTGCTTCGTTGGAAGCTCCCATCTTTATTGGGTACTTAATAAAAAAGAAAACAAATATTAAGAAGAAAAATACTAGAAAAAATAAAAATTTTAACAAAGTTTTTTTTATTTATTTGCAACGTCGAAAGCAAAATTGTTTTCGCAAAAAAAAAACCATGCACAGCAAAATTTTCGATAGTACTGTCAACTTACAATACAAATTTTAGATTCGATTGTCGGTGTTCGATTGCCAGCAAAAATCGTTTGTCGCAAGTATATTATAGTGGGAGCCCATTAGAAATTATGAACCAATTCTTACGATTTTCAACAGGCTCCGTTCGTATGACAATAAAAACGTTGTACCAAATTTATTAAATTTTAGACAGCCAGCCGGTTGGACAGCAGGACATCGTTAGTTGCAGACAGAAACAGCCCAGCCCAATAACGAATATTCCCAAGGAATTTTTTTTCTCACGGAAAACACTCTACTTGAGAAAAAATCCTCGAATTATAATTTCCGCGGGAACAAAAAAATGAATAAGTGGCATTACCGAAGTTGTTTTGCTTTTATATGCATGTATCAAGGCGAATTTATAAAGGTGACATTTTCGAATCAACTGTTTATTGTTTATTTTTTTGTGTATATACTGTATGTCAAGCTTTGTTTACATTTTGTGAAGAAATTATTCAAATTTAAAATTCAATAAAAATATAAAAACTTGAAAAAAAGGGAACATAAAATATAAAACCAAGGAATTAAAAATGCGTAAGAAATAAGTGGAGCCACAATGAATTTTCAATAGAGTGAAAAGATTTACTTTCTTAAGAAATTGTATATATTTTATGAACAAAAAAAATCCTTTTTTATATTTTCAACAAATAATTTTGACATTCACTCTAACTTTTCACAAAAACAAAATACATAGTATTATTAAAAAAAAGAGATAGCTAGCATAACTCTATCTCATGATGCGGTCACCTTTATGAATTCGCCTTGGCATGTACATATATAGAATTTTATTTTGTTGTGGCTGCGCAAGTGAAATTAATTTTATTCAAAATAAAAAATTGAAAATAATATCAGAGCCTTCCAAGTTCTTTATTAAAAGTTTTTTTGTGTCAGGTTTACCGGTAACACAAAAAGGCTTTACCGGCACAACTTTGACGTATGGTTTTTTTCCTCATGTGTACTTTTTTGTTTTTTGCTGCAGCCTTTTGCAGTACTTACTTTTTTTTAATTGATCAAATACTTTAGAGAATTTTAATAATAAACATTTTTCCACTCAGTAAAACAATTATTTGGACGCCCCATGTAATTAGGCTTGTTATCAGCATTCCTCCAAAAATCCCACTTATAGTTTTTTATGAACTCCTGCAAGCGAATTCTTTTTAGGAAAAAGTGAGAAATTTCATTGTAATAGGAGGAATGGGGAAAGAGAAAAATTTCCGGTGGAATTTTTATTTGTGATTGGGCTGAAAGTGATTGTGAGTCGATTGGATTACTAAAAGGTGGTAATTTTTCTGTTATAAACATCACAACAAACGCATAGTGCCCTCTCCACTATTATTGTGATCCCGAATTTCCAGGGGTTTTAATTTAAAATATCCCGGAAATCAGTATTTCCTCAATCTCGATAAAAAAAAAAATGTTATGAAGAAAAGAAAATAAAAAGTTAATTTTTGCAAAATCATTCTTAACAATGATGATCGCTTAAATCCAGACACGTGATCGTCGAAAGATAATTAGATCCACAACGTACCATTATGCGGTACGGATTTTGGGCTTGAGGTATCATTGAGCCAGATCTTTCAGAAAATGCGGCAAGTTGAGCACTTACTGTTGCTTAGAGCTTGTTCATAAAGAAAATGCAGTATAATCGAACATTTAATTACACTCATAATATTAATAATATTACCACGAGCAACCAAGTTATTGTTAAATAGGCTCTCCATAAGGAAGCCATATTATAAATACAGTATTTATGGTAAACATAATCAACCTTATTATAAATTAAAGTTCCCAGTGAGACTTTTTCCCTTCTATTTTTCTATTTTAGTTCTACCGAAATAAAGGGAAAGGGGAAAAACTCCCGGGGAATTTTTATTCATAGTTGTGTTAAATATTGTTATTGATAAACATAACATGATCGTTGGCAACCATAATATTGTTTTGACAACCTTGTACAGGTCTGATTTAACCATAATTAAGTTGCCCGTGACATTAACATGGTTAAAGTAACCATTTTATTTTAGTAACCATAAAATGCTTTAACATTCTCTTAAAAAAAAAGTTTGTTAGCCGTGACCATAAGGACAAATCTGTTTCTTCTTTGCTTATAGTCGACACTTATTGTTTTTAAAACTTAAGAGAGTTAAATTGTATACATTTAACTAGTAGTTCTTTTTCTTGAGTTTTTAAGTTCCAACTTTAATCAAATTTGAATTTCGGAACATGTCTGAGTGTTAAAAATTCTTTTATTGCATTAGTCGCAGTGGTCAAACTTTCCTACTTGGCATGTCTTCTTTAAACACAAACCAAATTTCAAGATACATAGAAAAACCGCTTTACCCATCATAAATATTTTGCAACGTCAACCTTCAACTAATTCTCCTAATGGTAAACAAATATCAAGGAAGACAAGAAAGTGTCGGCGTAAAGGTGAAGAAATACGTGTGCCTTACTGGGTTAAAACAGAGCAAAAAAAAACACAGACTTTTTGGGCCAAAATCCCATTATTCACCTTGACTGAATCATAATTCTTACATTTTCTTTGTTTTTCTTAGCAGGATTTTTTATTTTATATTTTTTTCAATACTGACACACATTTTTATGTTCGCGCCTTTAACGAGGCTGTTGAAAAATGTGTTAAAAGAAAAAAAAAAAAAAAAAAAACATAGTAAAGGAAGGAAATTTTTGTCGTAACATCTATAAAAAAGTGTTTAAAGGTTGAATAGAAGACTTTTTCCTGAATACAAAGAAACAAACGAATTGTTTTGTTTGGTTGCTAGAGCTTAAATAAACATTTCCGTTTACAAATTGTTTTCTTTTTTTTTCAACAAGAAAAGTTTTGAATTTTTTTTTTTATTTTTGTAGTTTAAATTAATGGAGAAGCAATTTAATTTAAAAAAGGACATTTATCAGGAAGTTATAAGGCAATTTATACCAGAAACAAAATATAAAAGATCGCCATAAGTGTAACGCAAAAAGATATGAGGCCACAGTCTAAAGCTGGGATCACACGATTGCCGCAAGGCACCAATTTGCATACTTTTTAATAACCCAATCGTGTGACTGCACAATGAAATGGCTCATGTACCAATCGAGGACAATATTGTGCTTACTTTTACCAATAAAATGCAACCCTGGTGCGGCAATCGTGTGACCACTTGATATGCAACCGTGCGTCAATAAAATTAACAATAATGTACCAATATTTATTGTGTTCTTGTGCGGCAATCAAACAACACAATACGCGCCAATATTTGCTTTTTTTTAATAAATTTATTTAAAACGAATACATTTCATGGCAAATAAAAATTAAATTATATGAAAAACTATATCGTTACCTAAAACGCAAAACGCCCTATCTAACATTATGAAAATTTTACAGGAGAAGCAAATTACTATTCAAAATGTTAATTGATAAATTGCCTAAAACTGCTTATAATTTATTTTCCTTATATTTTTCTTGTAAAACCTACCAGTTGTTTTGACAATTGACAATGTTGCATATTATGCAAACTGTTAGTAAGGTCTTTTAGCGTGTATCCATATAATCTTTTGTAGATAGGGCCGTTTGTTTTTTGTTAATAAAAGCGCTAATTTTGGTTGAAAGATTCCAAAATTTATTGTGGACATTAGTGTTGATGCAATTCATCAGATTTCATGAAAAAGTCGATTTTTTATTTTTTGTTATTTAGGGCCTTTTGCGTTTTAGGTAACGATATGTACATATGTATTTAATATGAATTGATATTTAAATATAATTGCTGAAATTGGCCACAAAAATTTGAATAGAAATATCCTCTATTTCTTGATATATTTCAAAATAGAATTTTGCTTTGTTTAGTTTTTAGAATTTCATATATTTTTCTTAAAAAATTTCAAAAAAATAGAATCTGGGAATTTATTTCTCATGGTGAGTTACATTTATTATATAAATTTTTCATATTATTCGAATGTGTATTCTATGTCAAATACATTCCTCAAAAGCTTTTATACTTTAATAGTCTTATTCCTTCATTATTTCACAGGAATATTTTCTATGCACTATCAGAATTTTTGTTTGTATATTTCTGTTACGAAGCTTACCTTAGCTATCCTTTGGTTAGCAATGAAGTAAATTGTAAAGAAAATTTATACAACTATTAGATACCAGCAGAATGTAATGCATTTTCTGGCCCGCTACGGCCTTCGTCAGCATTCTTTGTATCTTATAACTGGATAGTGCCTATTGTAAATTTTATGTATTTAACTTAATTATTTTATCAAATAGAATCTGGGAATTTATTTCTCATGGTGATAAAATAATAATTAAGTTAAATACATAAAATTTACAATAGGCACTATCCAGTTATAAGATACAAAGAATGCTGACGAAGGCCGTAGCGGGCCAGAAAATGCATTACATTCTGCTGGTATCTAATAGTTGTATAAATTTTCTTTACAATTTACTTCATTGCTAACCAAAGGATAGCTAAGGTAAGCTTCGTAACAGAAATATACAAACAAAAATTCTGATAGTGCATAGAAAATATTCCTGTGAAATAATGAAGGAATAAGACTATTAAAGTATAAAAGCTTTTGAGGAATGTATTTGACATAGAATACACATTCGAATAATATGAAAAATTTATATAATTTCAAAAAAAACTATTCAACAAAAATTTGTTTAAATATGTTTATGATACAATTTTCTTTTTTTTAATGAACAAACCAACTAGAAATTCCAAACAAATAAAAAATCTACCACAACAGCTGTTTTCGCAGTTGGCACAAGTACGAACAATCGTGTGACTGCAATTATTGTACCCATTTCGCTTTGTACCAACTAGCGGCAATTACATTTGTAAAAAAACAGGGCAATCGTGTGATTTCAGAATATTTCATTGGTGCAATTTTATTATTGTGCGTCAATAAAGCACAATCAAAATTGTGTCATATTGGTGCATTTGCGGCAATCGTGTGATCCCAGCTTAAGTTTTTTATCGTATTCTAATCCCGCGATTCGTGTTGTTGGAGAATACGTTTGTTCCGCACATAAAATTCTATTGATTTCCTGATTTTAAATTTATGAGTAGTTTTGTTTAAAAATAATTAAGTTTGGAATATTTAAAGGAAATCTTTATGAAATATCTATCATTTCACATATTCTTAAAGTGTTTGGAATTTCTTCGTGAATGAATGGCGTAGTCAGTTTAAACCTCGCATATAAAGCATACAATTGTTTTGTAGGCAAACAAAAACACACTTTTAAATCAACAATGTTTTACTTCAAAGAGAAAACTCGCCATAAAAAATGCCAGCCTTCTGTAAGCAAAACTTTTACATGTCTCTATTACAAACCGCCTACGTTCCAGGCTTTAATTTTTAGTGGCTTTCGTAGTATGACTTTAATGACCAATTTCACCAAATTATTTAAATATCGATTTATGTTAAAAATTCATTTTTCATGTCAGATAAAAATAAAATTATATGAAAAACTAAATTTAAATATGAATTGATATTTAAGTAGAAATGGTGAAATTGGCCATAAAAGTTATTTCAATTTTATTTAAATAAGAATCCATTTCATAAATACTAACAATTACTTTTTCCTAAGTGTAACAAATCAAAAGGCAATATAAATAAATATTTAATGATTTTCTTATTATTTTATGAGCATTTTTTCTGCCTTCTCAGTCACTGCAGTCTTGGAGAAAAGCACTGACTTTAAGAGAATTTTTCTTATATTGTTTTAATTTTTTTTTCTTATGTTTTTTTGTGATTCCTGGAAATACATTGATGTAAAATTTTTTACATTTGTGATTATCGATTAACTTTTTCTTGATTTTAATACTTTTTGCACCATTAAGAAGATTTTCTTTTCCCTGTCAGAGTCAGTCATCATGAATACTTAATTTATACATATATTGATTATTTTCAGCTGTTTTTCATGTTATTAGTTTTGTTTTATAATAATTTCACTTAAATTACATAAAAAAAGAAATGAAGTTTTACATTTATACACATACATACATATTTTTTTTTGTTTTGTTGTTATATTCCAACGAATCGTCTTAATCGAAACAGTACAAAAACAGGAAAAAATTTTGTGATTATCCTTGTGTATTTTTGTTTTTATTGAACTAATATTGTAAATAAAATATGCACATGAGATTTTAACTAAAGGCGACATACAGACAGGCAGTTACTTTGAAAATAATATATATTTAAATTGAATGCAAACTCAATTATTTTCGAAACGTATTTTCTTCAGTCAGGTAAGAAAAATATAATATGTAAAAATGTTTTTTGACTGATAATTGACTTTAAGTACTTTTCAAATTCTTAGCGGCATCGCTGAGTTTTTAAACAAGAAGAAATTGTTGTTTTCTTAAGTACACGGAAGAATTAACCCTCTAACAGGCAAGAGCTAAATTTTAATGGCAACCTTTTTTTTTAAATAATATTTTTCCAAAAACAAATAAATTAAAGGCTGAAGTTGAAAAACTTTTTTATTTCAGTCGTGAGGTGGAAAAAACGAAAGGGTGCCTCAGGGCATCCTTGACTGTTTACGATAAAAATTATGTACAGGTAGAGTTTTATGAATCAAATGAGTTTTATTCAAAAAATTATTATTTTTTAGGAAAAAAGGAAAAATGTATACTATTATTGTTAAAGATATGTAAAAAACAGTTTTTAGTATCTGAATAACCTAAATGTACATCACACTTCTGGCATTTACATTGTGTTTGAGATTTTTTGAATTTTCTTTTGCCATTTTCTTTTTTTAAAGTAAATCCCACAATACAAAAAATTTATTTATATAACTGTAAAAATTATTTAGGATACAATAATTGCCATAAACGGGCAAGAGTGCCCTGAGGCTGCTATAATATTTTTTCATTTAGAAAAAACAACATTATTATTTTGATGAAAATTTTTGGTTTAATTTGAACAATTATATATAAACTGCTTATCAAAAATTATATATTGTATTCTTTTAATTTGAAGTCTGTTTTTTTACTTCACAAAAATTATATATTTTTTTAAATATTTTTTTTTCTATTGACACTGATTTCCTGCAATGAAATGTGAATAAAACACACAAAACTTGTGCTATTGCATTCAACCAAAAATTGAACGGTAAATTGAATAGTAAGTGATCCAAAGTAACAAAGGTTCATTGAAAAAAATTTTCAGTAGTATCACAATAGGAAAAAAACGGATAGCTGCCTTGAGGCATCCTTATCTGTTAGAGGGTATGTGTACACAAGAAAAAATTTAAAGGTTTTAAAATCGCTAATAATTAACATAAACTCTTAAAATATTTAGCTATACTCATAAGAAAGCAATCACTTAGAAACTATCCTTTACGGACCGTAATGCTCTGTGTACAACACTTGCATACATTTCAGAGAAACGCATGGACGATGTTGAAAATGTGAAACATGCATGCACACTTGAAACATCTAAGATCTACTATCAATTAAAAAATGTAACGATTTCTAAAAAAACTTTTTTTAAAGCAAAAAAAAAAAAGACTTGCAAAAAAGTAGAAAAAACTTGACAAATGCTTTCAAAACAAATGCCACGATGCCTGGCAGTCAATAGTCAAACATCAATCTTAAAAACCAAATGGTATTTCAACTGTGGTAAATCGAAATTTATTTATTTCAATCACGATTATGTAGGTTTCCTATTTGGAAAAAATGCCCGAATTCATGGAAAAAAATATTTATAATTCCTGGAAATTTTAAGACGTAAAAGTTTCGGAAATTTCTTTGCAGAGTTTTTCAATTAAATTTAAGTTTTGTGACATTTACAGCAGGGCCTACGATGTCGATCGACAACTTAAGCGAGCGAAAACAAGTCACTAATTACCGTTCCCTTAAGCGGGCCACCAACTATCGACTTTTTGGTCGTCAGGAGTTACGTGTCGAACGTAATTCATTTTTTAATTGTCAAAAGACAATATTGCCACATCATATAAATAAAGCCATAAAAATACAACTCTGTGCTTCAAACAAATCACTTAATAACAAGTAAACAAAAAATATAGAATAGAATTTTATAACATATATTTTATAAAACTATTGGGGTTTTTACAAGGTGTGCTATCATGTTATATTGTCATAATGTTCTAACATTTTACAATGGTTAAAAAATATTGTTGTTGCTTTGTTAACAAAAAGTGTCTTAAATTAAAAGAACTTTGCTTGCTATGTTTATTGTGCTGTCGTAATTAATCAGAAGAGACCTGCGCTGATCGGCTAAGCCGAGGCGCATTAGTTTTTGTAGTTGTCGCCGTTGATGGTATAGTCGTATCCGGCTAATATCCGAATTTAACCTGCGGCTAGCAATTTTTGCAACAAAACACTTGCGGCGTCAAATTATATCGGCTTAGGACTCTGATGTTTGGTAAACAAACGAAATAAAATTTATTTGTGATTTGCGAATAAAAAAATGGAAAATAGTCAGATAAGATCTAATTCAATTTATTAATTCATGGATTAGAATTAAAAATATTTTGATGTAAGGTAAATATTTATTTTTTGAATTTGTTTTATATCAGCTGATTTTAATGCAAAATAGTACACTTAATTATGAGAGGTTGTTCACAACAATCGTATTTTTCATGTTATTATTTTAAGACTTATGACTTTATGACACCTTGTGAATCCCCCATATATAATTTTATCAGTGGTGTTTTTTAAATACGATTAAAAAATATTAAGTGTTGGTGTGTAAAGAAATTATATCGTTAATCATTCTATCAAAATGCCTCTGTCGACTACTACAAAAAACCACAACTGCCTATAACTTTAACCTCAATCCCGTGTTGTTGTTTTCTTTTTTTCTGTACATCTAGAGAAGAGCAAGAGCCAAATTTGGTACAAGAAATTGTTCTACTGTAATGCTGCAAGTAGCGATTGGGTATGAAAGGTAATGTTTATAAGTTTATGCTGGAATATAAATATTATAAATAAAAATCAATTCAACAATTCATACTATTTATGTTGAAACTTTTTTCTGTGTAGATGTTTGTAAAAGTAGCTTAAATTATTTAAAAAAGTTGCACTACAGCACACTATGTTTGGAATTTTGTATTGTGAGTTTTTTCTTTTAATAATACATAAATTATGAATTTTTAAGGCAAATAGATATTTAGTGATTTGAAGCATGGAATTCCACCCCTATTTATGACACATGTCAACAATAATGTCAACATCCTAAAATATATTAGAAGAAATAATGTCATTGGGTAGGATAAAACATAGATTCGTTCAAGTTAAAAGGTGTGTTCCTTTACTTTGCTAAAAGAAACTTGCAACTAGAGAGTAAATTTTAAATAGACAAAATTTGTCTTCTTATTACCTAAAAAAATAGAAAACTAGCTAAACTAACAAGTTTGACATGTCGACTTGACCGTATTCAGCTGTAAGATACGAAACGAAATTCTGTCTTTCTTAATTCAATAGGCTATTTTTTCTATATTTAAGAGAAATATATATTTTATATCATTTTAGATCTTTTGATTTTAAAATAATGAAAATTGTTGTTTTTTTCAAACCAAAACATAAAACAGGTGTTTGAATAATTCTTGCTAGTAAAAATTTTACTATTGTGCTGTTTTTACAACACAAGTGATTGAACGTGTAATTAAGGTGGTATGAAAAGTACTCTCTTTTTTAAGTGTTTTTTATAAAAATTTTACATTTTTTAATTTAAATAACATATCGGAAATGTTAACAAAATTTTTTGTCTCTTTTTTCGAATACTTGAACACTTAAGTAGTAATTACTACCAGTGAAGCCAACTTTTGGAACACATAACGCGTAGACATTTGAAAAAGGCATAAAATAAAAAACCAAGCTTACGTAGCTTTTATATTCTCTTATAATTGGTCATTGTTTTATAAAAATTGCAGTACTTGCTAGCTTTGTGATATTATTCAGTATAAGGCCAAATTCACAATGACAGCACTTTAACTTGGTGTTCACAATAAGACCCCTTTTTAGACTCAGCAAGTTACTTGCGCAAATCTCTTGCGCAGCTCTTGGTTTGTACATGTCAGCGGTTAGGTCGGGTTAAGGGAAACAAATTGAGAACAGACTATGCTGTACTCGGCAAGTGACTTGCGCAACTAACTTCCCGAGTCTAAAAGCGATCTAAGGCAACAATTTTTTTTTACAAATCCACACACATTTTAAATCAAGAAAGCGTTCGCAAGTTTTGCCCAGAACAATATTAAGTATTTATTACTATTTTTTTGAAACATGTTGTGAAAATTTGTCTTTAAGAACTAAATAAAAATTATTATAACGACATTTACTATTTCATACAAATTGTTGCCGAAGTAAAAGTAGGAGTGTGAACACCAACTGAAAATGTTGCTGTCATTGAGTTTCGCCAAGCTCGTCGTGTATATTGAAGCTTGAGCAACAACTATTTACTTTTTTAAACATTATTCAATATGAATTAAATGCCTTGAACTACATTTTATTTTTTAATAAATTCATGATACTCAAAGTCCAAGTTCAGCGTCTTAGTATGGATATATCAATATATTAATTTCAATACTAGACATGTAATAAATGGATTGTTACCAGTTGCATTTTACAAACTATAAATCTCGTCCCAAAACTTAACTGTACTTTCAATGTTTTTCGATGTGCACGTTTTCACAATTCAATATTGCCAGAAACACAAATATGTATAAGCATACCCATCCAAAAATAAAAACGGGCTAAGTGCTAAATTTGCGCGTTTTTTTAGTTTAAGTCCAAATATTTTTTTCGCGTACTTAAAAAAAGGGATGAATTTAGTCCGAAAAGGGTTTAGTTGGCATCACTGCTTGCTGACAAAAAGATAACTTTACAAAACAGCTATTTAAGCCAAGCTTATGGGCAACACTGTTTTTGGTTATAGGTGATTTGCCATAACGCCATTACCATAGAAACCAATAGCTGTTACAGTTATGGCATTATGGCTTGGCACGTCTAGTTGAACCTTTAAGCATAAAAGAAAATTCTATTTCTACACTCCAATATTTAACTAGATTACTTAGTTTATAAAACCCATGACAGTTTATGATATTTATTTGTCAAAAAATGTCTTAACATTTTTTTTTTTTTTTTTAATCATAAAACATAAAGAACACAAATCCCTACATACCTACTTAGTTTCCGATTTTGTCTTTTTAAGTAAAATCTTTTTATTTCATTGTTATATTTTTCTAACCTCAAAATTTATTTAAATTTTATTTCATCTTCAAAAAATTCCAATCATTTCATTTGTGGGTTTGTGGTCAAGTTGTTATTGTCTGTGACATGATGTAAATAAAACTTATAAATATGTAAATATTTCATTTTTTTCTTCTTTCCTACTTCCATAAACAGTTTCTACAGATTTAGGTCCAATTTAAGTTTAAGTGAATGAAAGAAATACCAAACGAATGAATGAACAAATGAATGTCGATGACATGAATAGCATGCGTAACAAAAACAACATGTAATAAAATGAACACACATCTTCAGGATGATATGTGTCTTTTGTCCATTTGCTTTTGTTATTGGGTAAATAAAGTCCTTTTTTGGCTTTCTGCTATTTTTCTTCTTCGCCTTCATCCTATTTTAGTTCAATAAATTATTTCAAATATGGTTTAATGAAATACTGATAAAAACTTAAGTTAATGTAAACAAAATATGTACATAAGTACATACACAAATATATATGTACATGTAAATTTTACAAAATTTTCCATATAAATTAACATTTTCGTTAGAGAAATGCATATTTAAGGCGCTCCTTTTGTTGCTTTCAACTTCTACCATTTGCCCCTGTCACCAAAGCAAGACATTTATTTTTGTGACAATATAATTATGATGTGATGATTTTGGCAAAAGAGAAATATTTATGTGCATACAGATTTACAAATAAGTTTATTAAAATTATATGGGTATTTTTGATGACAGTGACTAAGATAAGAAATTTCAAAGACATAATTCAGAGCACAATTATCCACATCTTTTATTTATTATCACAATTTTATTCCTTAGTAGTTTTGTCGTTGTAAAAGATTTAGAAATTCACAAATCATGTCATAGAAATGTTAATAGTTTTTAGAAGAAATGAATCAAAAAACAATCTATGAAACTAAAAAACTTTGTAAAATTTTGCTTACATTACAGTGGCTTTATCAGTTAAGCATCAGAGTTGTAAATGTCAAATTTAACGTTTTGTTTTTTTATTTTTGAATTTTAGAGATTTTTAGTTTGTTGAAACAATGAAAATTATAATACGAGGGCGGTTCAATAAGTCCGTGACTTTTTATATAAAATACAGGTTTTTGGATAAAAAAAATTTTCTCTATCTATTCTCATCAAAAATTGATTTTAATTAAAAAATTTGTGATATTAATTAAAAAATTAATTAAAAAAAGAGCAAGTAGTTTACTGGCCTCCATTATATAAAAGGCAAACTATATCCATGGGCCATCAAAGACTTTATAATTCGAAAAAGGTGGTATGACATATGACTTAAAAAATTTAAATATGTAATCTTTATTTTTATAATTACTGTTTTTCTTTTCAATTAATTTAAATATACAAAATAGAGGTATTTACACAGCCAAAATTTTGACAATGAATTCAGCAGCCCACCTGTGCCAGATCAAAATGTTTTGAGTAAGCATGGAATAAGCTGTGGTATAGTGGAAGCGGAGAAGTGATATTTTAAAAGCTTTCTTATCATATATCTTTCTAAAGACGTTCGGTATGATAGTTACAATCAGAGTTCGAAAAAAACTCAAATACGGCACGCTAGTGTACCGTACCGTATTTTGCCATGAACACATACACATTCTATACAAAAATATAAAAAAATCTTGTGTCTGCAAATTTGTACACAAGCAAAACACAGAACACAACGATTGTGGGCTGACAAACATAAATACTTAAGTAAAGTCTCGATCTTTTTTTAGCATACATACGTATAGTGTTCTTTTAGTATTCACCCTGCCGTCAAATGAGTAACTAACTACAAAAAAAACTAACTTTAAGTTAGCTTGTATAGACTAACTTAAAGCCAACTACTACGCAATGCAAAATTTACATTAACCAAAGTGTATACAAACACTGTGTAGTATATTTTAAGTAGAGAGAGCCAAGTCGATTGGCAAACAAACGGCTCCAAGACCCACAAAAGATTTAATTTATTTAGGGTCATTATTACAATATACGGAGTAGAAATTGCTAATCGGTTATGGCCAGGTTATAGTATAATGAAAACATAAGTAACTAAGTAAAATTTTTCGATTTCGACATGTGATTGAAATCGAAGTGAGAACATAGCATTACTTATAGTTTTGCATTATAACAACTTTTTTATCGTCATTATTTTTAAAAATATTAAGTTTGTAACAATCGCCCTTAACTTAAAGCTAACTTAAAGTAGTAACTTTATAGCTAGCTACAAAAAGTTAACTTTAAGTTAACGGATAGGTAGCTAACTTTAAAGTTAATTGAAAGTAATGCAGAGTCGGACAATTGACTACTTCCTAGGACATCGCAATGTTAAAATAGTTAGTTAATTCCATATAAAAGTAGTGCAAGTATCTACTACCACTACTTGAGAAATAGTTAGCTTTAAGTTAATTTAAAGTTAACTGAATGTCCGACAGGGCATTCATGAAAAAAAAACTAAATAAAATTAACTGTGGTCAGCACAACACGTACATAAAAAGCTCACTACGCGTTCACTTAAAAATACGTTAATAACAATTTTTTCGGGATCTGGTTCTATAATTTTTTGAAAATACAAACCCAAGTCGCAGAAAAATAAACTGATGTTAAAAAAAAAATTTGCAAAAAATTCATTGTTAAATTATCTATAAAAAAAACATAGACTCGTTTTCACAACTCACCGAAAGCTTAAGGTAGGATTTTATCGGCCGTGGTAAAAGTGTTTTATTATTACAACTGAAATTTTCAATATTTTACTTCAACCATTTCCCTTCAATGTCTAAAAGGGTTAATTGTGAAAACACTAAATAAAACATTTAAATGAAATTTGCAAAAATTTACTTTATTTTATCCTTTTTTTCTTTTCCTTAGCTCATTAAAAGATAAAATGGCTAAGCAAACATTTTACATAATGATAATTGCTCTTTTAAAATTAACCTCTAATTTATTAGCTATTAAAATTTTACTAGCAAAATCTATTAAATTTTTATAACATTTTAACCTATTTAATTATTAAAAAGCTTTAAGAGTTCATTTAATCCCTACAAAATCAACAATAATAATTATTTTCGTAAAATAGACGAAGAGAGAATAAAATAGAAAATAATCAACACCCTCAAAGTCATTAAAAATCAATGATAGATAGAAAAATTGTTGAAAATAAAAATACACAAACAACAAATTCAATCTTTAGTACTTTAGATCTACAAGTTACAAAAGCTTTTTTAGGTTAAAAATCTGATATATTATTTATATACTTTTTTTAATTTTTTCTCTTTTTTTATAATTTTCCCGTATGTATTGAAAAACAAAAAATAAAAAGGACAAAAAACAAATGAATGTTGCGAAAGCAAAAAAGAAGAAGAAAAACCAGAAAACTCTGCTGTTTTAGAAAATAAAATTAATTTTAACAAAAATTTTAAAAAGAAGGACGGAAAGCAAAGAAACCATGCAAAAGGTATTTTTCCTTGTGCTAACAAGTTGCAACAAAAAATATTTAAAAAAATACAGAAATACACACATACAAAGATACACATTCTAAACTTAATGATTAATTATCAAGAAGATTTTCATTTTCACTATTCATAGTAAAACATTAGAAAAAAACAAAAATTTACGACAATGTTGTAAAAGTACCTAGTTATTCAAGAAAAAACCTGCCTAGTGCAACCTTTTGGAAAGCTTAAATGTGAATCAGGACTTACCAAATCCCAAACAAACAAAATCTTCTTCCTTCTACACGCAGAAAAAGTATATGTTTCCATCCATATGGTAACCTCTAACGAAATTATTTTAGGCAAAAAATTGTGTTCAAGTATATTGTGACACATGCAACCATAATATGGTTAATCATATCATATTAAAGCCACAGCCATGTTGTGGTTGCCTCCGACCATGTTATCGATTCATTTTAAAACCAGTCGGGACACATTTTGGGCAAAGTATGCAAATATCTTAAATATAAATCGGAAATGGCAAAAGAGTTGAAAACATTTCCCTTTCTGTTTGTTATCAACCAATTTGAGCAAAAAATACACTACTTGAAAGGTATTTCCATACAGATGTGCACAATATATATTTTATTAAGATCCATGGGGGTGAAAAAAGGTAAAAGCGGGTAAATTCGGTAGCCTTATATCTCCAAAACTAATAGAGATACATTAGAAAAATAAGCAGACAAGCGGCCGGAACTTTTTTTAAATTCGGTCCTTTTAGGGAGTAAATGGGTATAAGCTGTCGTATGGAAAGTCTTTGTCTATAATCTATAAAACTTATAAATATAGAAATAAAGTTTAAACCAATTTGTAACTTATCTAAGCAATACAAACATAAATTTGTTACCTTTTTGAAATTCAAAGGTAAATCGTACCCAATTTTGGTAATTTTTTTTTTTTTCGTTTTTCTCTATTCATGGCATATGTATTCATACTAAATTATGGGTTCCCACTACAATATTGAAATTTTTGATAGGGAGAAAAAAGTATCAAAAAGGGAAAAAAGGTGCAGGGTCCGGTGGTACTTTTTTGTTCTTCGATTGGTACTTTTTGAGTTTTCTTTATTAATAGACTTAGAAAAATAAAATTAAACATGCAAGCTCCTAAGTGAAAAATAATCTGTAAAAAGGAGATTTTTGGTACTTTTTCGTTCTACAACTGGTACTTTTTTAATTTTTATAAATTTATAAAACCTGGAGAGTCTAGACTGATTGAAAATCTATAATAGGGAACTTTTTGGTAGTTCTGCTTGTTAAAACTTACATAAATTGAAAGCTGTGACGTATGCTGCACTCAATTTGAGGGCAATTTACTTTTAAGATGTCATCAAGAAAACTATTTAAAAAGACAAACATGTAATCAGGGGCCTAGTTCTAGCTGCCGTGATCGAGTAATTTTTCGATTCGAAAGCAATTTTATATAAGTCGATACTGAACGAACCGAAACTATTTTTTCTTTATTGTGAAACTTAAATAAGTGCTTTACAACCCTGAAAAATTAATTCCGATTCGTTCAGTATTGCCTGAAATAATTTTTTTTTTTTTTTTTTTTTTTAATTTCCTAAGCTAATCCCGCGAAGCTCTATGCTTGTCTGCAGGAAAGAAACCTGAGTCTCTGGCTGGAATCGAACCTCGGCAACCTCGGCGCTGATAGACTAGCTCGCTACCAGCTAGCATTTGAATCGAGAAAGTACTCGATCACGACTGTCAGAATCAGGCCCCAGCTATTAAATTGAAAGTAAAATTGCCAAAAAAAAAATGGAAAGGTGAACTTGAAAGCAATCTCGTGGTCACTTTAAAAAATGTGAGTGTGTTAGTAAGAAAGTGAGAGTGTATTGCAATTGAAATTGTGGCCTCCAAGTTAATTATCTTAGAAATTCTGACGCGTTCTTTTTACAGAAGATTTATTATTAGTAAAAAAGGGCTTAGGACAAATAAAAAAAGAAATTTCATAAAATAAACGTAGGTACTGTTACCCAGAGTTTTTTTTTTAACGAACTATTACTTTAACTTCCAGTTAACAATTGGGGGATTCACAAGGTGTCATAAAGTCATATGTCTTAAAATAATAACATGGAAAATATGACTGTTGTGAACAACCCCTCAAATTTAGTGTGCTATTTTGAATTTAAATCAGCTGATTTAAAACAAATATAAAAAATAAATGTTTACCAAAAATAAAAATATTTTTTAATTCTTATCCATGAATTAATAAATTCAATTAGATCTTATATGACTATTTTTCAGACGCAAATCAGAAATAAATTTTATTTTGTTTGTTAATCAAACAGCAAAGTCCTAAGCCGATCTAATTTGACGCCGCAAATGATTTGTTGAAAAAAAATGCTAGCCGCAGGTTAAATTTGGATGTTTACCGAATACAATTTTACCATCAACGGCGACGGCTTACACAAGCTAATGTGGCTCGGCTCAGCCTTTCAGGCAGTTCTTTTCGGATTAATTACGACAGCACAATAAACATAGCAAGCAAAGTTCTATTTATTTAAGACACTTTTTGTTTACAAAGCAACAACAATATTTTTAAACCATTGTAAAATATTAGAACATTATGACAATATAACATGATAGCACACCTTGTGAATACCCCAAATATGTTTTGACAGCTATAACTGATAGTTAATTTTAACTAAACTTGGTAAAAAATGGGTTAAAGATTTCAAAAGTTTTATATTTTTTAATATTTGAAATTTAAATTAATTCCGTCGCGTACGCCAAAGAGTCCGCGAACCCTCTTTTAAAAACCTTGCTTTACTACTATGTCCGTAAAAATAATAATTACTCCTTTTGACAATTTATAAGAAATCTGTTGAAATTAAAAAAATTTCAATATTCTAAAATTTTATTTTTTGAACTTTTTAGCTTCATAGTTGTCATCACTGTTCGCGTGCCTCATGTTGTTCATCAAAACCCAGAAGAATTTGCTACTTTAGTTGGTATCAAAAAACATAAAAAGTAAATAAATGTTTTTGGTTTCATTTATTACTCTTCTTCTAGTGTTTTTTTTACAAATTTTTTGCTGTTTATTTGACAAATTGCAAAAAAAAAAAAAAACTTTAAAGCAACAAAAATCCGTAAAAATCTATGACGGCAAAAGTTAATGAATAAAGTTTTTTTTTTTAATACAACACAACGCGTTTATTCAGCTGTTTTACACAAACAAGAACAAAAAAATTTAAATTAATGGATTTAATGAAACCGAAAATTACAGCACAATAACAAAGTAAAAAACTTAAAAACATTTTGTTTTTACTTTTCAACAATATAAAATGGCAAATTAAACGAAAACTCTTGAACAACATTTTACAGACTACAAAAATATTTCTCTGATCCAAAAAGGAGTCTGGGTGCTCCAGCGAAATCAACAAACGCCATGTTGCAGCCCGGGACTGTTGCATTTAAAATGGCGCCGCAGTAACAAATGACACGACATACATAAATGCCATTCGCTAACTCTGTTGACAAAAATTGTTGTTGATTATTTGAATTTTTCATTTGCAACTTAAACTTTAAAAAGAAGAAGCAACTTAAACCAGGAAACAACACAAAAACAAACATTGACAAATAGAAAAATTCACTGTTAAAAATTTTTCTTTTTGTTTTTAAAACACTTTTTTGTTCGTCAAAAAAAAACTCTTGTTTTGAAAAATCTGGATGGAAAAAAGAAAAAAAACTGAAATCCATTTATTGCATTAAAAGAACAAAGACAAAAAAAAACAAAATTATTTAACCAGAACAATAGATAACGAAAATGTAAGTAGAAAAATTAGAACAATATTGTTAAATTTTTTGTAAATTTACAGTTACTTGTAAATTACAACACACGTTAAAGACAAAAAAACACTTGATTTTTTGGAGGGAATTTGTAATTTATTTGAACTTGATAACGAGTCCTCTCCTTTTCCCTCTTTTGCTTTTACAATTACATGGGTACGTACAAACACATACCTGAATGTTTAAAACAAAAAAAAAAAAAAAAAAAAAACAAAAGAATTTTATCAAATATACCAGCAAAATAACCTTTTATTGAAGTTCTAGATAACAAAAGTTTATTATACAGACTACTAACACAACAAAGTATGTGTGACGACGTGTCGCTTCAAAGAGCTTTAAAATAATGTTTTCGTTTGTTACGTTCATACATACATTGACTATTTTAGAAATCGTGTCAGTGCCTAGTTTTAAAATTCTAAATTTTGGTATCATTAATTTCAAATCTCTAGGGTTTGAATGTTGAATATTAACATTTAATTTCAAAAGCCAATTAATGGCTAAATTGGCAACACTAATGCAGGTTTTTAAAACATTTTCTACATTTTGCGAATACGCATTCGGCTCTACATTAAAAAGGATTTAAAAATAAATTAGAAACTAATTGTTACTCTTCGTATTAAGTTGAAAAGGGTATTCCGAAGATTGACAGTTGATAGCGGCACCCCGAGCGAATGTGCTGCGCCTCTAAGGGGACCCAGTTAAAGCACCTTGAAGAGTTCATACCACTTGGTGTTACATCCTCTGGAAAAAAAATGGCTTGGCCAAGTTTTAATCTAATATCTCCCACCAAGACCCCTAGCAGACTCGGACGAAGAGTTGAAGTTGAAAATCACAACTTTGAAGTAGTCAATGATTTTATCTACCTCGGCACCAACATAAACAAAACAAACAACATCAGTTTTGAGTTTATACAAATGAGATCCAAGAGCGTCCAATGCATCCCCGAAAAGGTCACTGCTTTGTGTGGATTTTAGGATGACCGGTTTGTTGTTTTATATTATTTTAAGAACGACGTTGGCCAGCCCATTCCCGACACTTGGAATCGCTTTAGCTTCAATAATATGAACACCAACAACATGTGGTTTCAACAGGACGGCGTTACGCGCCGCACAGTTCATGCCATATAAGACATTGTGCATGAGCGATTTGAGGGAATAATCATCTCCCGTGGAAGTGTTACGAAATGGCCATCGAGATCGTGCGATTTGACCAAGTTAGACTTTTTCTTGAAGAGTTTTCTTTAGTCTATGCAAAAAACTACAAACCAAAGCGACCTTTAAAGCCCTCAAACTTGGTCATATCGAATCCGCGACACCAAGCGAAACCGCGGCGGTTATTTGAACAATCTTATATTGTATACCCAATGGATTCGATATGCCTTTAAAACGAATATAAAAATGTTGATCATCACTTAAATATGCTTAGTTTTATTTATATTTAAAGATAGAAAGCCCTAAATGAAAGGTTAAGTTTTAGTTGAGTTTAAATTTTAGTATTAGTTTAGTTTATATTATTTTCCAATTTAGTTCTGGTCCAGTTCTGGCTTAGATCTGCTTCAGGTCTAGTTTTAATTCTACTGGGAAATGATTTGTAAGCCAACTTTTACCAAAGTAATTGTAATGCCTATCAATTGTATACTAGTGTTCGCCTAATGGTCAAAATTCGACCATAAATTTTTATGTAAATATGAATAAAACATAGTTCATCTAAGTAAATATGAGTTAAGAAGTTTCGAGCATTTATCTTTCCGTCTTAGTGGATCGATTTAGCGAGGGATCAACCTCCGGTTTATATTTTATCTTTTACGTGAGGTAATTTAATTTTGTAAGTTCAATATAAAAAATATCAATTGAAAAACAAAGAAGTATCGAAGAGTCTCCTTTATAGATTGTCATCTACTCAGGACATTGCATGTTTAGTTTTATGTTTATATGTCTAAAATTAACGAAAATTAATCAAAGTACCAGATGTGGAACGAAAAAGTACCAAAATGCTCCCTCTTATACATTCTTATTCACTCAGGACCATCCATGTTTATTTTTATCTTTGTATGTCGAATATAAACAAAAATTCAAAAAGTACCAGATGAAAAACAAAAAGTACCAACATTTTTCATCTCAAAGGTTCTCATTCACTCAGTAACCTGCTCCTATAATATTATGTTTCTAAGTTCAATTTTATAGAAAATTTAAAAACTATCACATGAAGCACGGAAAAGTAAAAGAAAGAAATTTAATTTTCCGTATTTCCCCTTTTTGATACTTTTTTCTTCCCATTTAAGTTCGGTTGACAAACAAAGGAAGAAAGCGTTCTTAATTGGTTTGCCTTCGCCGATTAATATTTAGAAAATTACAATTCTTTCAAACATCTGTCTTTACTCATTATTTATTTAGGTGTAACGCATTTCGTTTTCTTACTAAACAAACAAAAAAAAACACATATTTCTAATTAATTCCCTAACACACATCGTTATACTCATTTTCCTTATATACAAACTCTTACTCACGTAAACACGCGAAATCGTCTGTATTATTGCATAAAAATTCGCTCAATTCATCGTTGGACCGCTCACATTAAGCAAAAGCACCTGTAAAATGTGTCATAACAAAAATTGTTTTTTTTTTACAATACGGGGTCTTTTTTTCTTTTCGTTTCTAATCATGATTAATAGTCATGAATAATCGTAGATTATTTCTTGCACATTCCACACATTTACCAAAAACTAATCGATATTTAATCTCTCTCAGTGGGTGTAACTGAGTATTGATTTTTGTAATACTCCTTTACACTACGATATTGTTAAATTACAAACTGTTTGGTTGACCTTGACCATAATTTGGCATGAGCGAGTGTAAGTGTTAAATTTATTTAATTTGATTGGAAAAAGATGTACTTGAAAATGTTTGTTTTTTTTAATTTTTGGGGGTTTTGAATTGACTTTATATTTTAAGGTGATACGGGGTGGCCCAAATAAGATCTACCAATGTTAAACACGTGAAACTTTTTATTTTGTAACATATACAATTGTTATTTTCTTTTTGCAGGTTATAACTGATTCATAGAAATTTATAGTAAATGCATACAGTAAAATGATCGCTATGACCCCTTTCAGACTCGGCAAGTTAGTTGCGCAAGTTACTTGCCGACAACAACAAAGTCTGTACAAAATTTATTTTTCTTTACCCCGACCTTACCGCTAACGTCTACAAACCAAGAGTTGTGCAAGAGACTTGCGCAAGTAACTTGCCGAGTGTGAAAGGAGTCTATATTATATATTTTTCAACGATCAAATGTTACAACGCAGCGAAAATATCATGAATGGCTGAGTTTCAAGGCGTCAGTTGCAAAGCAACTCTCTTTTTTAAATGCGTTATACAATGCAACCGTATAGAAATTACTATGCTATCTGTCCCAAAGTGGTCCCCCGTGGGTACAGGGACCATCTTAAGGATATTCAACCTTTTGTAGTTACATACATCCTCCTTGGCATAATCAGGTGCAGTAAATAACTGGGACCCGACAAAAATCCAAAATTTAACAGATCTTCACTAGTTATCCTATTTGGTACGACAGGAGTCAGTACCCCCGGTGACACGGCCCCAGACTGACTATTGGTTGAGGCCCCCGTTAGTATTCTTCTCGAGTCTTTTAGGAAGATTGTCTTTGCGAAGTTTCGCCGGTCCGTTGGCAGGATACTTTCGGGGATCACGAGTGGTTGTTATTTACTACCTAAAGTCGTTGCAAAGGGCATCGTGAACATTTTATTGAAGGGATGATTTGTCACCATTTGTGGGAGAGTTCGGCCTAGGTGCTGTGGCTACTTAACAGATGCTGCTAGTATATTTCCTCAAGCAACGGTGGTGAGATAGTTCCAGCTCCTAAGCAAGAAGCGAGTGTATAATCTTCACAACTTATTCTCTAACTTTGCACTCAAATTGCTATCTGGGTGTGCTGGGCAATCTTATACTCGGGGGGCGGTGGGTAAACGAATTGTTTGTCAAGAATGTTGATAAGATTCACCATGAGATTACACGGCAGGTGCTTATGTAAATCTCTTTCACAACTGCTCCAAAGTGCACCACAAAAAAGTTATGGATGCAATAATCCAATTGTGCATCGTTAAACTTGATGATACGTTTTTGACTTTGACTGCAAAGCATTGTGGTGTTTTGTAACTCAGCCAATATGTAAATTCAAGGTCAGGTCCCAAACCCTTCATGATTAGGTACTAAGTAGGCCCTTTTGAGGAACGCACTGAAGGCAACTTGAAAGCTGTGCGGGAGTGTTGGAAATTATCCATTTGTCTCAACTCGTCTTCGTTCCTGCCAATTGGGCATTTCCCAAACAACATTGCAAATAATTTTGAAGTTGGATCTCAAGATGCGTCAATACAAAATTTAAATTGTGCAAGCACTGCAACAATGCCATTGGTAGATCTTTTTTAGATCACCCTGTATAAAGTGTATAAAAAAACCAAAAACTATTGTTTAATTGATAACATTTACTGATGACATCATTTACCTTGACTTATTACAAACGATAAGAAATTGTTTGTAATTTTAGGAACTTTAATAATTTTAAATGATACCAATATTTATTTCAATAATAATTTTAACAGTCGTACATTGCAATAAAAATTAAAACATTGTAAGAAATTAAAAAACTGGGGCCAAATTACGGCATTCGATATCGATCGAAATTGCAATACAATTTAAATGGTAATTTCGATCGATATCGAATGTCGTGATTTTTCCCCTGCTTAAGAAAAGAAGTACACTCAAAAGAAAAATCAACTCATCCGCACTCAAATCAATCCGAAGCGGTACTAATCAGTGTTGCCGTTAGGATACGAAAGATACATTTTTCGTATCTTTTGACTACTTCAGGTATCATGTATAATCCTGACATTTTTCGTATCTTTTGAATCTGTACGCAAAATGTACATAAACAAAACATTCGAAAATGTTTAGCCAACTAAAACTTATTAAGATTGATCATCGTAACCGACTCAATACTAATACAATAGCAGCCAATGCGCATAGACTAAAAGGTGAGGTCAACTACACAACAACACTGCTTCTGTGGTCGGATTTTCAAAAATATAGCTAGTAAAAAAGGTTAAGCTTCGTACAGACGGTGGTAAGATCTTACAATGTTGTCAACAAAATTGACTAAAAATGTCTTGCAACTGAGTGAACATTGTACGCTATTTTCATTTGGCAGATGTGTTAAATTAATGCATCTGACAATGGCACCATTGTCAGAAAAATGACAGCATTGTAAGATCTGACCATCGTCTGTACGAAGCTTTAGTTTACATCAAAATTTAGTTTGCCACCGAAAAAAAACACCATATGTTGACTTTAATAATGGTTAAAAAAAAACATTATGGGGTTCCAACATACGATCCACCTAAATCGATGATTACTAGTAGTGCGAAGTTGTTCTGAGGAAATATGAACATCTTTTTTCATTTTCAGGAAATTTATATCAACGTTGATATAATCACCTTAGTATAAACGCCTTAACTCGTATATTAATTTTTACAAAAATGAATTTGTTTTGATAACATTCAAAGGTAATTAATTTTAAAGTTTGCTTACTGTATTTTTAAAAATTACATATGTACCTACTATTTATGACTAAAATAAATATAAAAATGAATTTATACGATATCATTTTCTTTACAAAATGCATTTATATATGAAATAAAAATGTTATGTTAATGAAAATTAAACGTTAAAAACGGATTTTAAAATTTTTTTCAAAACGTATCTTTTTGGGAAAAAGTGTATCTTTTTGGAAACTAAAATGTATCTTTCTCAAAATTTCACTGGTACTAATAGTAGGGGTCCCCGGACACGGGGACATACTGGGGAACTGCATGGCGGATTCGTTGGCGCATGCAGGCACCACCTTGAATCGAGACGGTTCAACATATAATGTAGGTGCTTCGCTCCCAAGGAGCAAGCAACTTATAGCGCACAAGTTTCATATTATCGCCAGTCGGAGGTGGCACGATGAAACTACCTGTGGGGAAACCAGGAAAATCTGGCCCGTCATAGATGAAAAAAGGACACGGCGGGCACTACAGCTGTCCAGACATCATCTAAGAAACCTGATTGCGGTTATAACTGGCCACTGGCCCATTGGGAGGCACGCCCAGAGGCTGGGGCTCCCTTACAATGACTTTTGTAGAAGTTGCGGCGAGGAGGAGGAGGAAGAGTCAACGGAACATCTTCTCTGTAATTGCCCGGCTTTCGGAGATCTAAGACTCGAAATGTTTGGTCGAAGAGCCCTTGGGGACAAAACTTGTCTCTCTGATGTTGATGTAAACGGGATTCACTCCTTTACTGAATCGACCGGATGGCTGCGTGGGAACACTAGCAGCCAGACAACATAGGACCGATGGGAGACGGTGTGACATGGTAACACAACGGGAACTAATTAATGGACCCACGTGAGCTGTGCTTGATCACGGCTGCCAATGGAACCTAATAGTAGGGTGAGTACGGATTTTCTTGAATCAAGTACAGAAAGATTTATTCAACTACGGATTTGCAATCGCAAAATACTTAAATTATCCATATTCAATCCCGTTTCGTACTTGAAATAATCCGAAAATGAGATTGAGTTAAGTAAAACTAAGATTGATTCAATCTCAAAATACGCTTGATTAAGAATGATAAAAGTGTTTTAATCCGAACTCGTACTTAAAATAATCCGAAAATTAGATTGGTTTATGTAAAACTAAGACTGAATCAATCTCAAAATGCGATTGATTCAAGTATTTTAAAGTTGATTTTATCAAGAAATTAGAAATTAAAAAGAAAAAGTTATAATGATTGATTAACTTGCCCGTATTACACCTTACAGAATAATAAAACACCAACATCATGCCCGATATGGTTTTTCCTTTAGAAATCTTATGTACATATTTAACCAAAAATATAAACTAAGTGAGAATCAAGAGTTCAAATTTACTTTTTAACCCTAAGTGGTGCACATGAGTCTCGCCAGACCCTTTTTCAATGTGTATAGAAAAATAAAACATGCGTAGGCCGGAGGGTTAAACACAACAAAAAGTTTAATCTTTTTTTTACTTGATTTAAGAATTTAATACTTATTTCAAGAAATTCCGGGATTGATTTTTGAAAGTAATCCCATTTAGGATTGTTTTGAGTACGTTTAAGTGTTATTCGTACTTCAATTTTTGAGTACGGCTCGTACTTAAAGTAATCATAAAAAACTGGATTTATCCCGAGTGTTTTTCTTTCTGTGTATGTATTTGGTTTAATAACAACAATGTTTTTGTAGTCGGGACTGTAAGAAAATATAAACTCAATTTTTATTGTTGTTGTTTTTGTTTAAGCTTTGATATTGTAACAAGTAAAACTGGGGCTTATAATTCTTATTCGCTTAACAGTTTTATTTGTATAATATCTTTAGTTTTTCTAAAATCTTTGGATGAAGTTTCCTGACGATCTGGCCTAAGCAGCCAGTGAAATGCGAATAAATTTCAGTTTATCAATAGTATGAAATGGGAATTTAGCACATTTAAACGAAACCTTGTTAATTAAGTTTTTGAATCCCAAGGAAAACTTTGATAATGTTGAGTTTATTTTTGCACTATGGTCTTAATGCTGACTGTTGTTTACATTTTAGTTTATATATTTGTATTTTTAAAACATTTTGTAGTCGTACGTACGTCAGTAATATGTTGTACGTTTGTTTAAAAAATTCTATGGAGGCAATAAAGACGCTTTAACGGTTTGAGCGTAAAACACAATTAAGCTGAAACCTTTCGACAGCAGCCAGACACAGCGACTCTCGTTTTAAATAGTGACATAAATACACTTTTCAATATAAAAAAACAAAAACAAATGAAAAAAATGAAAACTTTTAAGAATTAAAATTGAATTATTGTTGCTGTTGGTGGTTGTCGGGCTGAATAAAAAAAAATCAATACGCGAAAATAAAAAATAAGAAAATATCGAAAGTGAAATATTTCAACGTAAAAAACGTTTTACCATAAAAATAAAATTGTTAAAACAATTACTAATGGCCAGTGAAAACTGGTGTGGAAACATGTTATTAATATTTCAATTTTCACTATTCTCGATTATTGTTGACAACTTAGCCGTTTTGTGGATAGATGAAGATATTTATTTAAAATTTCAAAAAGTTTTGGATCGAAAAAGATGGTAATTGCAACAAAATCAAGTATTTTGTAAATTAACAAGACACCAACGTGGTAGAGAAGACAACAAAAAGTACAAACGTGTACCATTTTCGGGATGCCCTTTTAGGAGGAATTAAACGTCCCCGATTTCTGTACATTGCTTTAATAAATCTGCATAGAAAACAATGTTGCACTTATGTTTTTGATAAATAATATGATCAAAAAATTTGTGCTAAATTCAACAGGGCAAATTTTTACGAACCGTTTTAACCCTCTAACTTTATACCGTATGGGTCTGTTTTTAACCTTTTCTAAAAATTAGCCAATAGGCATTAAATTGTTTACAATGTTTCTCGAAAATTAGTTTTACAAAATTCTACCATAAAAGACTTTGAAAACAGTAAAGTTTAAAAAATCAACTTGAATGCCAAAAAAATTAGCAAAATATTAAATTTGTTTAGAGATTAATATTTGAAAAGTATTAAATTGCATGACAATTGTGTTAAAATGTCACAAAAAACAAAGAATTTCTGAGCGTAATCTTGTAAGAACAAATGAACTGCGTATAATTTGACTATTAATTTCTACACTGAAAAGAAAATCAATCCATCGGTACTTAAATCAATCCAAAGCCGTATTAGTAGTACGGTGAGTACGGATTTTTTTAAATCAAGTACAGAAAGTTTGATTCAAGTGCAAAATTCTTAACTTATTCATATTAAATGCCGATTTCGTACTTTTAATAATCCGAAAATGAGATTGATTTAAGTAAAACTAAGATTGAATCAATCTCAAAGTGCGCTTGATTCAAGTATTACAAAGTTGATTTAATCCCTAATTCGACACATTACATATTTTTTTTTTAATTCCCTAAGCTACTGTGTTTTTGTTCCTTTATTTTTAAAAATTAACGTTTTATATTTTAACAAAAAGTACCATTTGGTGGGAAAAGTACCCTTTTAGTTAAAGTTAAGTACCATTTCCAAATTTCAATTTTGCAACACTGGTATACATACACAAAAAACAAAGAACAAAGAGCATAAAACCAACAAAAGGAAACGATAACAAACCAATACAATGGCACACATACAACGCTTTCAATGAAGTGGTGCCCATACCTGATTATAACCAAAAACCCTTACCCCAGAGACAGAAGGAGAATATTATGATTGATTTACTTAATATACTTTTGCACCTTATAGAATTTCGATTATAAGACACCAACATGTTTTCTACTTTAAAAATTTGATGTAAAGGGTGTTTTTTTAAGCTAGATAGAACTTTAAATTGTAAAAAGTAACACAAAAAATTAAATTTTGATGAAATATTTGAAATGAATCATTTCAGTATACTCTGACAAATCATCATGAATAGACTCACGCTTGAACAACGCTACGAAATTATCCAAATTTACTTTGAAAATCAGTCGTCGATTCGTTTTTTATCGCAAAATTGTGTTCAGCGATGAGGCGCATTTTTGGCTTAACGGGTTTGTTAATAAGCAAAATGGAGCGAGACCAATCCACAAGATACCCTACAGACTCCATTACATCCAGAAAAATGCACCGTTTGGTGCGGTTTTCACGCTGGTGGCATCATCGGACCTTATTTCTTTAAAAATGAGGCCGGAGCTCGCGTTACGGTCAATGGAGATCGTTACCGCACCATGATCAATGATTTTTTGTTTGAAAATATGGATGACATTGATCCGGAGGAGATGTGGTTTCAACAGGATGGCGCTACGTGCCATACGGCGAACGCAACCATCGACTTATTGAAATCAAAATTTGGCGATAAGTTGATTTCGAGAAATGTACCTGTCAATTGGCCTCCAAGGTCGTGCGATTGACACCTCTCGATTATTTCCTGTGGGGCTACGTGAAGTCACTGGTTTATGCTGATAAACCAGCAACAATTGACGCCTTGGAGGCCAGCATTGTTCGTGTTATTCGTGACATACGGCCAGCAGTGCTCGAAAAAGTGGCCCAAAATTGGACGTCCAGAATGCGCTTCGTCAAGAACAGCTGCGGTGCCCATATGCCCGAAATCATTTTCAAATGTTAATGTCACGTATTGATCTTTCGAATAAAAAAAAAATTTTGATTACAATTTAATTTTTTGTGTTATTTTTTACAATTTCAAGTTCTATCGGGCTTAAAAAAACACCCTATACATATTTAACTAAAAATATAAACTGAATAGGAACTTTTGCTTCTTGTTTTACTTTTTTAACATGCAAATAATCTATTTCTTTCTTCTTGTTGTATTGTTTTTCTTGTTTTTACACAAAACAAGGTTATAGTTTTTTATCTACTTGTGTGGTGGTGTTGTTGTAGTGTCTACAACACACTTTGACAAACACAAGCGTATGCACACATTAAAAAGGCAACGCTAAGAGATGAAACTAATAAGTTATATGAGATTAAAACGCTCAGTTTGTAATTTTACTCTCAGAGGGGCACTACCAAGGAAAAATTTAATCTTTTTTTATTTGGTTTGAGAATTTTGTACTTATTTCAAGAAATTCTTGATTGGTTTTTGAAAGTAATCCCACTTAGGTATGTATAAAAAATTAATTTATCCCGACTGTTTTTCTTTCTGTTCACCATTGGCGTAGATAACTTTTTTGCTCAGGTTAGGGGCCGTAGTTCAGAAGTAAATACTACATGTAACATTAATGAAAATACGTACCTCTTAGAATTTTGCACAAGTCTTCTGATTACATTATATGTATATCTAAAACGTAAAAACACGTCTGCCGATACACGTATAGATTTTTTGATCCGCTCTTCGGCGAAACTGCTACCATTAACAACGTAGGATAGAAGCATAACGCCCCCATTGGATGTTCAATGAAAGCACGTTTTTCTAACTGCATAAAGGCTCAGTTAGCCGAAAGTAACAGGAACTTAACCGTACCTTAAAAAATTAAGACCAATATATTTCTTACAGATTGCCACGTAACCTTTTACTACTAACCTATAATCGTTATAATTGCTTTACAAACAACATCAGGAAGCAGCTGATTTGCAACGTTAATGTTACTCCCGATTGTTACTCCCGGCTAACTGAGCCTTCAGGCCATATGCGATACGGTACGTCAAACAATCAATTGACCTATGGAAATACTTTTGCAGCACATTATTTCTCAAAATAGGGATTTATTGCCCATGGATATTTTCACTTTGGGGTTAGGTGAAGACATTTGTATCAACGTATAACGTACGTTTCTACTGCAAAAAATAAAATAAACTACGGGGTATTGCCCTACACCTTCGCGTCACGTGTTACACACTTGTGATTGTGATTACTTAAAATATAAGTCACACGTGATTGGGTATGCGTGATTGCAGTATAAAATTCGAGTGCGTGAATAAAATTATTAAATTAAATCACTCACGATTTCTTACGATCCAACTACGACTTATGAAACGATTTTAAAATAATTGAATTAAAAAAAAATTATACAAATTGCAAAAGATGAATCAGTGAGAGAGTTGCAGGTTCAATTCTCGCCAGTGACTCAAGTATGTTTCACTACAACGAGCTGAAGGATGACGCCCCTATTGCTCGAAAAAAAAAAATAAGTTAGAATATAATTTACAATTGTTTTTGTCATACAAAAAAATTAATATTGAGCAATTGAAAAATCGTATTATGCATTAAACATCACAAACTCCACGTTTCTTATTGTTTCCATAATGAACGAAATAATAAAATCAATATTATCTGGTATTTACAAAGATAAAATTCTCATACTTATTTTTAAATTGCAAAATGTAATATGAAATCTTCATATATACTTGAATAAATTTAGAGAACTATCTTCATATCCTTTTTATTTCACAAAAGAACACCGAAAGAAGATGAATGAGTAATCAATTGAAATGATTGTCATGACATCTCAATGTCTGTCCAAACGAGTATATGCATGTATGTATATCATAAATACATATTTTCTACGTGAATTCATTATACGAATTAACCCATGAAAGAGCGATATTTTTCATTAAAAATTTCTAGTTCTTTGCAACTGTTATGCAAAAAAAAAAATTAATGTGAGTTCTGAACTTCGTTAAAACCGATTGTCCATACAAATTTCTTGTTCAACGAACCGTTAAACTTAAACTTTGCTGTCTTAAGCTTTTGGATTTAAAGAGTATTAATATGACGATTAAAGTTCGTATATGTACCACAGAAACCAATTGGAGCCTGCATCTAAGGGTCACTATGTCCCCGTTCGTTCAGATAAGAAAAATTGCTGCAATTAGTTTGAAATATCTTTTGAAACTGCATTTGTGTTTATACAATGAAACTTTCCTTTCGCAGTATCTTAGGCATTTTCTATGCCTTCCCGCTTTCTTATTCTCCTTTCTAGACATGATAAAAACAAACTTAACAAAAACTGCATGTACATAAAACAAAGCACTATTTTTCATTTGTCTCCTTCCACAATCAAACTTAAATAGCTCACAGCAAAAGGTTCATAGTCTACACAGGGACTATGACCTCATTAGAACCCTCATCACAGTTTCTTGATGAGGGGTCATGATCTATTCTGTCAGGCGCTGGAGCAGCCACCGGTGTGTAATTTGTCCGCAGTAGAAAGCACCGAGTCTTTAGGCGACAATAGCAAATATCCACTATAATCATAAACGCAATACCTTTCTTTCTGCTTTCGGAACTTCCAAGTTAAATATGTGTACATAATATATCTTTTTAGTGAAATTTAAATTCGCGTTGACTTGTTTAAAATGTAGCATATTTTAAAATTTTAGTCCGCATTTAAAAAATGCATTTGGCTAAATCTTTTAACATGGGTTAAAACTAAAATATGCATTTGAAGCATGTTTCGTATATTTCAGATTCACACAAACATGTAAAAAAAACTACTCATATGATAATAATGATTTTTCTTCCATAATCTTTCACATAATCTTTCTACGAAGTGTTATCTATGGAGCAAAAACTAGGAAAAAACCCCAGCAAAATGTTTCAATGCAAATTCCGGTGAAAAGAAAAAATAAAATGCAAAATAGATGTGCAAATCAAGGCAAGTTTTTCTATATCTTGTTGTTTTTGCAGAAACGGAACTACTTCAAAACATTAATTTTGAGATTATCAATTAAAACAGTGTATTTAATAGCAGCGTTTAAAAAACTACAGCCAAAATAGAAAAACTGCCATTTCTTCCACTTCTTCATGTGTCATTGCTTTTACTTCGAAATCATTAAATGTAAACAGTCGCTGTCAATCCAACTCAAAAATCGAAAAGTTGTACACAAATTTTTGGTTTTGACTGCAGTTTTTTAAACACTGGTTAATAATTAAATAATAAATGCAAGTTTTATGTTCTTCGCTCGTAGAGAAGAGAACTGACTTCAATTTTAAGTTGTCTAAGACGGCACTTGTTACACTGGTTTCTTAGCAATATATTTAAATAATGTTTATGAAGTAAATGTCAGAAGTTCCCTTTCTGAACTTAGTGATTCAATTGTATAATTTGTTGCATCAAAAACTATATTGGGTTCTTGTAGCGGGGGGGAAATCATAAAATACAATGATCAAATTCTGCTTCACTATTAACATTCAGTGATTATTTTTATATTTATGCAATACAGGCCTGCAAAATTATATTTGAACACACACTCCAATCCTTAAACAAATCTTAAACTCTTTACTGTTGTGTCGCTGTCTCAAACGAATACTGAGGAGAAGTGTAGACGACAAATTAACGTAAGTGTGTGAACGTGTATAAGCGCAAAACAAATGCTTTACTATATTTAAGGGCGAGTATAAAAAATACTCTCTAAAATAAGCAAGGGAATGGAACACACACGAAGCAATGAGAGTGGGAAGAAAAAATACACACATTCTTTATTTTTTAATAAGAGTTTGGTAAATGTAAAGCGTGTATATTTTTAGAGTGTCAAAACTTTGAGTTGGCATTACTGCTGTACAGCTGATAGTTGCTTTTGGTTTAGTTTGCCTTGAAATTTCATAATGAATCGACTAACACCAGAGCAACGCGTGCAAATTGTTGAAATTTTTAATCAAAATAATTGTTCTATACGTCAAACTCATCGTGCACTTCTTCCATTTTATGCCGCACATAATCGTCCCTTCAGAGCGGCTAATTCTAAGAACATTAGATCGTTTTCGGACAAAATTTACTGTTACTTCTTATGTGCATCCCCTGAGATGCCGAACAGTTCGCACTTAAGAAGCTGTAGCCGCTGTACAGGAAAGCATTGAAGATAGTCCTAATCAATCAATTCGTCGCCGTTCTCAGCAACTGGGGTTTTGTCCTTCCACTTTATAGAAAGGATCTTGGCTTAAAAGCTTTCAAGATTCAACTTGTGCAGGAATTAAAGCCAAACGACCATCGTATGCGCAGCCAATTCGTCGAATGGGCTGAAGCACAAGTTGATATTGATTTTGAATTTTCATTCAAAATTTTGCGATGAATCCCATTTCTGGCTGAATGGGTACGTAAATAAGCAGAATTGTCGCATTTGGAGTGAGGAGAATCCACAAGCTTTTTTCGAAACAGCATTACATCCACAGAAAATTACTGTTTGGTGCGCTTTACAGCCTGGCGGAGTAATTGGCCCATATGTCTTCAAAAACGATTATGGTCAGAATGATACTGTCAATGGTGAACGGTATAGAAACATGATTCGAAAAATTTTCGTACTTCAATTACGTGGCATTAATCTTGCTAATATGTGGTTCCAACAGGCCGGAGCCACATGCCACACAGCGGGCGCTAAAATTGATTTACTCAAAGAAACCTTTGATGAAAAATAATTTCACTTAATGGCCAAATTAATTTGCCACCAAGATCGTGTGATTTAACGCCATTTGATTATTTTCTTTGGAGTTATGTTCAGTCACTTGTCTACGTCGATAAACCACAAACAATTCAACTGTACCAGTAAAATCATAATATTAGTTGCACACAAAAGGTAATAACTTAATACCATAATTTTTGTTTGCTTATTGTCAAAACAAACAGTGTGTGTTTATAAAGAAAATAAAATTTTATTTTACATCCGCGAGCGCCAGGTCAGTTCATCGGGTCGCATAAATGAGAACAAAATAAATAAAATGTTTTTCGGAGAGAAAAAGGCCATTCTGCCTTCCATACGATATAAGTTATTATACGGTCTTAGTCCACGGATAAAATATAATAAAGAGTGTTATTGCATGCCGAAGTAAAGCAACAAGGAATTTTTAAAAAGAAGTCATCAAGGCAAGTTATCATACAAAGAATATGTACATTAGGGTGGCCGTTATTTTTTTTATTTTGATTTCTTATATTATCCCCCCCTAAATCGGTTCAGTTTTATGTAAAAAAAAATACAAAAAAATTTCGTAGCGATAAGTTGTGTTTTAGGGGGGGCGTCCGTCCCTCAAAGTTTGCCATCAAGCCATTTATTCAAATGTAATTTGTTTGCGTATGACTATCTTCTAAAAACAACATTTTACAAGAATGTGATATATGGCAATATTTTAGCTCTTCTAGTCAACAACATAAGCCTCTAAGAAAGTTTTTTGCTAAAATCAATATTTTAGAAAATAATTAAGAAAATAAAAACAAAATACCAAACATTTTATATACGTTTTATATATATAAAAGGGGGATTTAATGTCAAGTGCCCCAATTTTGAAAGAGATGTTTTTCGATTTAAATGAAATTTACACCAATTTTAGTACTGCTAGATAGTAGCTTAGACACAAATTTTCAACAAGATCGGTCAAATAGCTTCTGAGTTAGAGGGGGTCAAAGTTTGAGATTTTGGACGTACAGGTGTTCTTTCTCATCCATGTAACTTATTACCTATTGGTGTAAGCTTAGATAGCTTTTTGATCAAACTTTTTAAAAAAAAATTTTTTGTTTTTTTAAAAAATTTTTAAAATTTTTTTTTTTTAAATTTAACACTTGGCTAAAAAAAATAAAAAAAAAAGTTTTAAATTAAAAAAAAAATTAAAAAATTTTTTAAAAAAAATATTTTTAAAAAAGATTGATTAAATAGCTATCTAAGCTACTTGGGACAAATTTTGCTAACACCAATAGGTAATAAATTACATGGATGAGAAAGAACACCTGTATGGCAAACTTTGACCCCCTCTACCTCTGAAACATTTTGAACGATCTTGTTGAAAATTTGTGTGTAAACTACTATCTAATAGGACTAACATTGGTGTAAATTTCATCCAAATCGGAAGACATCGATTTCAAAATTGTGTCACTTGACATTAAATCGCCTTTTTATTTATATAAAACGTATATAAAATGTTTGGTATTTTGTTGTTATTTTCTTAATTATTTTCTAAGATATTAGTCTTAGCAAAAAACTTTCTTGGAGGCTTATGTTGTTGACTAGAAGAGCTAAAATATTGCCATATATCATATTCTTGTAAAATGTTGTTTTTAGAAGATAGTCATACGCAAACAAATTACATTTGAATAAATGGCTTGATGGCAAACTTTGAGGGACGGACGCCCTCCCTAAAACACAACTTATCGCTACGAAATTTTTTTGTATTTTTTTTACATAAAACTGAACCGATTTGGAGGGGGAGAGTATAAGAAATCAAAAAAAAAAGTTCTCCATACAACAAACGGACACGCTAATGTACATACATTTATTAATAAAAAATACCTTTTTTGAAATAAAATTTTATTTGGTTTATTGCGAAAACCATATAACATGTTGAAATGGACATGTTGCATGGTGTTGGGTAATATATAGAGTTTTTTTTTTCCCGGACTTTTCCGATTCCCGGGAAAGCGGGAAATTTTTTTAAATTTCCCGGGATCCCGGGATCCCGCTCCATATAAATAATACAAAGTAAATTTTGGTATTAATTAATGAAAAAAAAACTTTTATAAAAAAACGTAAGGGAACTTGTTTACAAAGAAAGTAAATGAAATGGTTCAATACTAAAAAATTAACTAAAGATTGAAATAGGAACTTGAATTATTATTACCTCACGCCTTTATTCCCTATTATTATGCTTTTATTCAGTATTATTATGCTCTGGATAATTCATAAAACAATAATAAAAACAAAATAAAAATTGAGGCACTCAAGATATGAAATCAAAGTGTTAATTAATAAAATAGATAAAATACTTTAAAGAAATCTATAACATTTGTTAATGGCTTAGGAAATATCTTTCTGATACACTCAAAGCGCTTTGTAAGTCGTCAAAAAGTATATTCCTGATTTTATTTACTAATTATCATATTTCCGAAAAATTTCGTTCATTTTTTACCGAGGTTAGACAAATAGTTAAAAGTGCATCGTTGTAGCATGATTCGGATTCAGAATCAGAAGCAATTTTTTCTTTTTTATAAACAACGTCTATATCAGTCAAATGTACGTCAAGGTTGATGCAAAAATAGCATCAACCGGACTTTCATTCCAATAGGTCCATTTGTAATCTTTAGGACAATGTTTTTTTCAAGTGGTATGTTGTAGTATCTTACACGAGTTTCCAAAATGTTATTTTATTTCGGTTTCCCCGCACTTCACGGGTATATAAACCAACACAAATTGAAATTGAAAATTTGTGTTCATCACCTAATAAACATATCGCTCCTTCATTGCATCATAGTCATATCTCAAAATTTTAAGTAACTTTAGCAAATTTTTTTTTTCATACCTTCTCGTATTATATCTCAAACTGAACCGAAGTTATAGCAAAATATATCTTTAAATCGGTACATTTTTAAAACTTTAACCGCATTTTGCCAAGATCGTTTGTTTTTGTAGATATGACTATGTTTAAGACTTGTTCATGGACAATGAAACTTTACTGCCTGCATCTTATTTTGAATTAATGTACTTTATTAACTCTTCACTTCTCTAAATGTAATAATTATCAACTGTTGCACTGCCCATTCTGCTTTTAGTAGATTTATTGCATCAGGAGACATTGATTTAAATACATGTACTCACTTCTTGTAATTGATCTAATCCACAACCCATCCACAGATGCTAATTTTTAGAGAATAGAAAACTTAATTTCAAAGTATAAATACCTATTTTCTGAAATTATGAGGAATTTTTTATTTCCCGGGATCCCGCAAGAAAAATCCCGGGAAAACGGGAAATAAAATAATGAAAATTCCCGGGAATTCCCGGGACGGGAAATCTCGGGAAAAAACCCTAGTAATATAGAAACATGGTTTGAAAGGTCGTTTGCGTTTTTCTTCTAAACATAATAATATGTTTGAGACAATAACAAGGTATTTACATTACATTATCTCAGAACATATATTGTTACTTAAGACGTGTTTGACACAATCATAACCACAAACATTAATGATAGTTTGCGATTGGGGTTGCATCCACTATTTTTTTTCTTTGCGTGTAAAAAAACAATATGTCGTCAGGATACATTAAAGAAAGTGAAAAATTTTAGTTCTAAATAGTAAACGTTGTGTAAACAGGAAAGAAATAACATTTTTTTTTTTTTTTGTGAGATTGGTCTACATTTAAGTCTATAACACTTTTCTTTTAAAACCGGCTCATCTGAATTTCAATCCCCAACTGCTTAGGGGAACTAGTACAATTTGACTCCAGAATTTTTACTTTCGGTTAAGTCGTTAGACTTAGATTTACTAAAGGACTTAGGATATAAATACTTAATGGGTTCTTAAATGGATTTTTTTTTTTTTTTGGGGTACACATGAAGGGACGAACTTAGTATTCCCGTATTCACCACTCATGGTAGAGGGTGTGTTCAGTAAGTGATCAAATTATACTCAAACTTGCATGGTATCATATGAACATATCAAACCATATACATTATATTTTCAGCGATTAAAAACTAAACTGCAAAATTTTAAAGGAGCTATAAGATTTAGTCTTTAATTTGCTGTAAAAAATCTTACGAGGATATTTATATTTTACTACAAAAAGTTATTTACAATGAGAGTGTTGAAAACGCAAAGAGATTTTTTTTTTTTTTTTTTGTACTCGCAGGTCGCATTATATTAATATTTTTTCTTCTTATTTTGCCACTAAAGGAACAAACAAGGATGTGTATTCGTGTAAATGTGTGTGTGTGTGTGTGTGTGTGTGTGTGTGTAATGATACAAATTTATACCTTTAACACTCCAAGATTTTTTTTAAATCCAACACATATTTTTGCTGCCAAAATGCAAACAAACATTCGTATGATAGAGTAAGAAGAAGAACATGGGAATATATTTGTAAATAGCAAAATGTTTGTTATCTTAGACAAGCAAATACGTAAAACACTTCCTTCATATTTGGAGCTAAACCCTCCTGACCCCATTTCATGTTAAACGGGAGGAGTTTCTAGTTGTTCTCTTTACGTAAACTTACAATCTATTGAAAAATGAGATATTGTTGTTGGTGTTGTAGTTGTTATCATTGGGTGTCTACAAGTGTGTTTTGTGTGTAAATAAGAAAATTCCTAAAAACCATTTTAGCAGCAAAAGATGCTGGTGTCTTGAAGTTTGGTTTTTTCTTGTTTTTTGTTTAACCTTGAAGCTGTGTACTTTGTAGGTGATCAATAATATTTATTTTTATAATTTTCTTCATTTTTTGCTTGAGTTTGTTTATTTATGTTGATAGTGTTCTTTAAATTTAAAAAATGGTTAAGAAATGTCTGCATAGAGTTTTTCAAAAATATTAAATTAGGTCAAATATATTCACAGAATTATTACAGTAATAAAAGAAAAATAAAAAATTATTTTAGGCTTATAAAAGGTCGATGAAAATTTGTTTAATAAATCTTTTATTAAAAACAGAAATATTTTGTTATGAATAAGGGTATATTTATTTAAAAGAACTTATTAAAAAATAAAAATTAAATAACAAAAGTAAACAGCAAGTTCATCGATTCCGAACGTTAACGTTCGCATAGAAAATTACATTTAAAACAAAAACAAATTTTAGAAAGATTTTTTTCCAATCTTAGGATGCTCAAAATTTGGCTTAGTGCAGAAGACCGCCGAACTCTACTAGAGCTTCTCCACCTTCAAAAATAAAAAGTCATAACTCGTTAAGTGAGAAGACAGGAAAGAGCAATTGGGTTTGCTTTGTGATAAAAACAGTATTTATATCTGTGGCATTTTGACAAAACATCTTAAGTCGTGATAAGATAGCAAAAAAGTTTTTAAAACAACTCGGTAAAAAAAAACATTTTTATCAAATAAATAAAATAAATCAAAATTAAAGAAAAGTTTCTTTTTTTACAAAATTTTTAAAACGTAAACAAAAAAATGTTTTTTGAATAAAAACTCGTATGATTAACAAAATTTCTTTAACTTTTTTAATTTGACGTTAAGATGTTTTGTCAAAATGCCAGAGATGTATTTTAAATAATGAATGCTTTTTCTTTCGACAGAATTTCCTCTTTGAGGGAGTTTATTGATTTGTCTGGTATAAACAAATAAAACATTTTAAAATTGTATTCTGGTGCTCCAGTTAGTCAGTCTATTTGAAAGTTGGCAAGTTAATCAGTGTGAAGTTTGCGGGTTCGATTGCCGTCAAAGACTCTGCTCTGTTTGACACTACACTAAGCTTAAGGTCTACGTTACTTTTGCTTGATAAATTAATTAAGTATAAAATATGTTATTTGTAAATGTTTTTTAAAACAAATAATCGAATAAATATATAACTTTCAGTTCTGCAAATGCAACTTTTACAATTTTTTTTTCGTTATTGTCTGCATTTCTTTTAACTGAGATAGATCACTTTTCACTTTGTTCTTTAAAACGAAATAATAAATTTGAGTTATTTTTATAATTCAGCATAAAAAATATTCTTTAGCAAAAGAATTTGATTCGTTTGCTTAACATAGATTTAAAACAAAATTTAAAGTTTTCGTTCGAAATCGAGGGACATTTAAAAAAATTGTTTTTTGTTTAAAGTAAAAATTTTAAATAGTCCTTTTTGATTGTTTATCTTAGTAAACATGAAAAAAACCATTAAAAAAATAATTTTTTATAAAAAAAAAATATTTCTAAAGTTTTCAACTAATAAGCTGTGTATTTATTACATTGTTTTTTACCCAATGAATGTTTTAATTAAAGTCCCACAATTATTTTGTTTATTTTTAATTCAAAATATAAACGTAAAGTTTTTTTTAATGCTTTTTACTTTCATTGAAATTGTTTAAAAATTCTATTGTTTCTTTTTTTTATATTTTTCTCATTCAGTAAAAAATAACTTTTAATAAACTGCCATTTATTTATTAACACATTTTCATTTTCAAGTTTAATTAAGTTGAAACAAAATAAACTAAATAAATAAATAAATATTATACTTTATAAACTTGTTAAAAACATATTTTTTCCATTTTATTTTTTACGCTATTTTACCAAATTTGGTATAATGTCAATTTCAAGTAAAATAAATAAATACAAACGTGCTTAAGAAAAAAACAGCTTTAATTAAATTAAATAAAAAAAAACACACACACGAATTTTATTATTGTTTTGATTGTCTTCTTCTCAGAGTGCAAATTAAAGTCAGAAGAAAAAAAGAATCAAATAAAGAGAATCGTTTTGCTTTGACAACAAAAAATTAACTAAAGTGCGGTAAAAATAATGAACAACCACAGACCCATGGGCTCAATAAGGTAAGACGAGAAAAAAATATACAATAATTATTTCGAAAAACAAAACGCAACGGCAACAATTGTATACAACTAACAAATGTACAAACAAACAAACAAACACACACACACACATAATAATTTGTACTCTGCAAATTCCCAGCGGGAAAAAGAAGGAGTAGGAAGGCCTTCTAGAAGGCCTCTGTACCCCTTCTTTTGGATGTACAAGGCCTTCTTGCTCCATTCCATACTCATATCTTTTTTACACACGTTGTCATTGCGGAGAAGGCCTTCCGCTCTCGCTTCTTCAGCAGGCACATAAGAAGGGTAACGGGACCAAAAAAAAAATTGATTTTGCTTTTGCTTGTGCAAAAAAACAATAAAAAAATGTTACTCCCTTCTCATAGAAGTGAGTGTGGAAGGTGTATCTTATCTTTTATACGAAAGAGCCGAGGCCTTCTATGAGGCCTTCTTTAGCAGTTAGATAAGAATAGTAATTGAATCAAAAAATCTTTTAAGCAGGCCTTTAAAAAGGCCTGAAGTAAGAAGGTCTTCTGAGTTTTCCCGCTGGGTTAAAGTCAAAATAGAGAAACAAACACATACACACACGTACACCTTAAAAAAAGGGAAATGAGAATCCCAAAGTGTATGGGTATGTGTGTGTGTGTGTGATATTGTGTTATGAAATGTTTTTTTTTTTTAGAAATGGAGAGTACAAATCATAAAAAGTTAACAAAATTTCACAAACTTGATTAAATAAACAGCGAGACAGTCTGACTAAATGACGGCCAGACATTTATTTAGTCATATACAGAGACCATAAAAGCAAATTAAATGAACTGCACTTGTTTCCAGACATCAACAAAAAAAAAACAATTTTAGAGAAAGAGAGCTACCAGGTTGAAAAAATTTCAATAAATTCAATGACTTCATTCAAAACATTTTACTCGATTTTTCGTTCTACTCCACGTAAAACGTTTGTTACGTTATTGAGTGTAGAAAAAAAATACTTTATTTAAACGCATTTCTTATCTAAAATTAAAATACTTACAAACTGAATTATTACCATTATATTTTGCAAGATTATGATGTACTCTACACTCTCTACTGTATGATAAATGATAAGAATACAAATAATAATATTAAAAATAATAGTAATAATGTACGGCGGCAAAGTTGTTGTAATAAAAATCATTACTATGTTTGTATACACACAAATATTTTTTTATTATTTTGATCCTTTGTTGTAGTGTTAATTTATTAATACATGTACGAGGAGTTGTTTTTTACAAGTATGAATGAACAAGTGGTTCCCTAAAGCGTATGAGTAATACGTATACGTGTTATCTGTTGTGCACAACCTGTTGCTCAAGCTTTATTTGATTCTTAATGCATACTTTTATGTAGGTCACATTCAGTTACATAATTTGAGTTCTCGGAAATTTATATATTCTTAAAATGTTTGTTAAAATTTTGGTAGAAATCCAGAAAATATTAATTTCTGAGATGTGTAAATAATGCTTAACACAATTATGCATGTATTGCTATTGTTTCTGCCGAATGGTCTAGTTTAAATTCGATTAAGATTTACCAAAAATATTTCCATTGACATTTTTTTTTTAACCGCTTGTTATATTCGATAAACCTGCAGCTTCGCCAACAGAACTAAAAAATTACATAGATTTAACATTTTCTAAGGATCCACAGGCTAAAAAAAGGAATTTACATTGGACCAGAAGGCATACCTCTCAGAACAAAAGCCAAACTAAACTTGGTATATGGGTTAAGCCTTACACCAACATACTGTCCATAAACAAACCAATCCACACCATAAATATTTGCAGCTGCTTACCCCATCGGATTAGAGATAATACAAGCATTGTTTCACACACCATATTGTTAATATGTGATTCGAAATTCTCTTTGTACAAAAATAAATCTGTGGAAATCGATGCCCTAGAAATGCTCAGTGCTCATCCTTATATTGAACCATAAGACACCCTTTAGGATCATTATTGAGAAATCATTAAAGATGGGAACGTCTTTGTAGCTGGTATTTATTCGATATACTTTCTTTCAACGCAGTATGGACATCACTAAAATGCAGTCACGCCAACATCAACCGGAGGCTCCTTAATATACATAAAGAACCGGAAGAGATAAGCAAGGAAATCATCACAGATTAAACTTAATACCAAAAGTCGTACAAATGGAATACATTTGCAAGATCCATGCGCAGAATTCAGGAATCAAAAGCAGCAAGTGGCAATAGGTAGGTCGTTCATGGAGAAAGCCTGAAGGAAACATTGCCAACGAAGTCTTTGAATAGAACCTAAAGAGTAGCTGAGTAGCTTCAAGACGAACTAAGGAAGGCGTATATAACGTAGAATAAAATAATATTGCTGGCATTATAAAGGTATATGTACACGACATGTTTTTGTCATCTGACATGTCAAATTAACAAGTCACATGTAATGGTGCATGTCTGTCAAAATTGCTATTTTACATAAAGTTTATAATGTACGGTCACAAACGTACATGTGATTTGCTTCTGACATTGTCTCAATTCTTTTTGCATAGTTATTGCAGAAACCAAAGTAGTTGTCGGTTTGAAAATAACGTGCTGCCGCCACAAACAATTTTGGATATAATAATAACACTTTTTTTATATATGTATTTACATTATTTCTATTTAAAGGTTAAAAGAACAACTTCAGCCGGCTAATGATTTCGTCAATAGTGCACCGCCGCTGCCGGCTTCCTTGCGGCATAGATTTACAACAAAAAATTTTTTTATAACAACAGTGATGTCAGATGGTTTTTCAGAAGAAAATAGAGCACGATCTAATAGAAATTTTGTTAAAAAAAAGGTAACACACGACATGTATGTATTTTGCAGTGGGAAATTTTACATGTGGGAAGTGATTGGATAAATTTAGTTGTGGCCATATGTTGCACCTTGAATAACGCTCAAATTCAAGTGAAATTAAAAATAAAAATTATGCTTTAATATCTAAATGCGAACTAAGCCAGAAAACCACAAACTTTCAATAAGTACTATCAGAAACCAAAATGAATATGAAGTGAACATTTGAGGACCTTGAAAATGCTGCAGTGTGTAATAAATATAAAAATAGTTTTGGAATACGGCAGTAAAATTTACAAACCAAAACATATGGACTTTAAAATATATAATAAAAATCGACTATAATTTTATAATGTCGTATTCACAAAATTTTAGCATATGCAACCAATATGGCACAATAGAACACTTTGTGAAATGCCTAGTTATTGTTTAAAATTATAACTTAATGTATGTGTTTTTAATTTTTGGCATCATTGTACAAATCATTACTTGCAACTGTGCATGTGCCTCATTTGGGGTAACATTTAAAATATTGTTAACAAATAATCACCCTTATCGTGTTTGGCGTTTTTAAAATACGCCTACGACTGTTTGGTAATAGATTAAAGAAAATAAGTTCACGTTCTCTTTAATCTATTACCAAACAGTCGTAGGCGTATTTTAAATACGCCAAACACGATAAGGGAGAATATTCACTTTGGTTCTGCCGCTATTTAATTTATTCAACTAACACATAATTACCGCAACTCTATTGTGATCGATACAATCTTTTCGTTATTTCAATCACAATATAGTTTCAGGTTTCTTGTGATGATTTAAAAAGCTCGATAGTTGTCGTAAGAACTAGGAAAAAGAAATATTCACCCTTATCGTGGTTGGCAATTTTGTGGCGTTTTTTTGGCGTTTTTTAGGCGTTTTTAAAAAATCGCATCGCGGTTGGCAAAAACGCCAGCGAATACGACACTGAATATAATTCTACTACAAAAACGGTATCGCAGATGGCGTATTTGCCTGTCAAAAGCGCTGTCGTTAAGTTTTTTGCTTACGACAGAGTTTATTTTATTTATTTTATTATTCGTGAGCAAAAAACTTAACGACAGTTTTTAGCGCTTTTGACAGGCAAATACGCCATCTGCGATACCGTTTTTGTAGTAGAATTATATTCAGTGTCGTATTCGCTGGCGTTTTTGCCAACCGCGATGCGATTTTCTAAAAACGCCTCAAAAACGCCAAAAAACGACACAAAATTGCCAACCACGATAAGGGTAATTTATTTTTATTGGCGCAATTGTATTTATAACGTTTTTGTTTTTTATAATCAACAGCTTAAGAAAAATAATCAGCTGTGATTTGTTGACATTTTCATAACAGGGTGTTTCATTAAAAAAAAAAAATTGAGTAATCTGTTACAAAGCGACTCTCTTACAAAAAATAGAGAGTCGTAGGCGTAGGCGAAAAGTTTCCACGATACCATTCAATTTTAAATACGACAACAAATGCGACATACGCCTAAATACGCCTACTCCAACCGCGATAAGGGTGATTATTTACGGTAATAATATTATTTCTTTAACACAGTGTTGCCAGAAAATTGTTTCATAGGCACACAAAATAATTCAAATCTTTTCCTACACGCTACAAAAAGCTTCTTCCCACATAATTATATTTGTCGTGATTCTTGACCGCTAAATTACTTTAACTGCCTTTTTAAGAACACGAGCGCAATACTTGTTCGGGTAACATAAATTTAAAAGAAAATCATATATTTTTTTTTTAACGAATTTTGCGCTCATGTTCTAAAAACAGGCAGTAAGTCTCTTGATAAACTAAAATTACTAAAAAAAAAAAATTTCGTCATTCATACAGAGTTAAATACGTTCAATTAAAAATAAAAATTAATACAAGAAAAAAATATGGTTCGAGGTAACTATATTCTAAGAGCAACATACTATGGTTGGATTTGAACAATGTTTATATTTACAGGTTACCATAACATTGTCAAAAATGACCATGATTGGGTTGAAATCAACAAAAATTTGCCTTAAACCAATCATAATGTGGTCAAAATTAACCATACTTTGTTCAAAATTAACCCTATTTTGGTCAATATTAACCATGGCAATGTTCAAAATTAAACATATTATGTTCAAAATTAACCATAATATGGTAACTGTGGTCAGAATTAATGTTAATGCTAACCATATTATGGTTATTTATTTCATCCATTTTTTCACTTTGTTTACTAAGTGTCAAGTTTATTGTTGTTGTTTTTGTTTAAGCTTTGATATTGTTTCAAGTAAAACTGTTGCTTATAATTCTTATTCGCTTAACAGTTTTATTTGTATAATATCTTTAGTTTTTCTAAAATCTTTGGATGGAATAGCTTATCCCATCAACAATAAATTTCAGTGTTTTTATCAAGAATAGAAATTGGGAATTAAGCACGAAAAACAAAATCATGTAGTTAAAATTTTATTTTGTAAGTTTAAGTTATAATTTAATCATTTAATCATTTTTCAGCCTTTCAGGACGTTCATAAGCACTCCTTCTGTTTTACATTAATACTACTACGTTAACTTACGTATTTTAATCAATAACTAAAATAAAATGAGTGAGAATTTTAAACAAACCAAGCAAGTATGTAATTTTAAAGCATTTAACTATTGTTGCGCTTTAAGCATATTATTTTAAATTTAAATTAAACATACACCCCCGTATTTATAAACGATTATTAAATTTAACAAACGTTTATTAAGGAGAATTTTCATACAAAATTTGTTTTGTAAACCTTTATTAAAAAATTTTTAAAAATACAGGCAACAATAAATTTATTTCAAATATATTATTGTTGTTATTAGCCATAACATGTTTGGAGATGACCATAATATGGTTATGGTTTTTTGATGGATGAATTTACCCATAATTTGGTTTAAGCTTTATTTTATTTTTTGAAAACATTATATTGTTAAATTCAACCATATTTGAAGCTTTAAGGGAGGTAAACACTTTATTGGTAAACAGAAACAAAATATTATCAATCGTGAAAAAAATATTGTTAAAAACACCAATAGTTTGTTTGTAGCCATTTTAACCGTGTTTTTCTCTGCGTGTATTAAAAACTAATAACACAAATCCAATAGTGTAATTTGCATGCATTTCATAATGCACAACTCTGATTTAACTACTCTTATATTAATACATGACTTTTTCCCCAATTTGACGTGTCTTATTTCAACAAAATCTTTACCATCTTCTATTCACCCAAAAAAAAAAAAAAAAAAAATGTTATTCATCAAAAATTTACAATAAGTAAAAGAGCCAAAAGCAATAACAATAACAACATCAGTAGAAGAGTACGCAATTATTCGACTTTTAGTTTTGTTCGAGTAAGGAATTAGTCGATTTTTGAATTTTCAAATTGCTTGATTAATCGAATAAGTGTTTTTATTTGTTCGAATTACTCGAATAATTCAAATAATTATCTAATGGCAAAAACATGCATCTCTATTTGAATTAATACTTTTATTACATATATTAAAAAACAGAAAAAGGTTGGTGAAAACTGCCAGCCAGCTATGAAAGACTTTTTAAGCTAATTTATTATTCCTGGAAATCGAGTGAAATTGCAATCGATGGAGATTTTCCGTTAATTTTTTTTTTTTCAAAATCACCGTAGTTTTTCCTGATTTTTTGAAAAGTTTTGGAAAAGATAAGAACTCAATGCATGCACTTTGTATAAGGACACTTAGGTCCGTTTTCACAACCTACCGATAGCTAAAGGTAGGATTTGATAGGCCGTATAAAAAGTGTTCCATTATTACAACTTTACTTTTACCTACCAGGTAGGATGAACCTTAATTTGCTTTATCACTCACTTTAGGTTAAAGGTAAGTTTTAATAATGGATCACTTTTTAAAAGGGCGTTTAAAGTCTACTTTTAGCTATCGGTAAGTTGTGAAAACGGGCCTTAGGTTTTTAAGACGGATCTAACGATATCCCGAATGTCCATATCCAGCCGATTAGAATAAAAAAGTAAAAAACCTGACCGTGTATAGTTAACACATTTTTAATTGGTGATAATTTTTTTTTTACAATAAACACCAAAATGAATATGAAAAATTTGTTATTTTAGTACTAAATTTCTTACGTATGGAATTTGACGTTTATAGTTATTTACATAATTTGTCATACACACACACACACACAGTTTGAGGTTATTTTATCAGAAATCTAAAAAAAATATTTTTACATTGAAAAAAGTAGAATTTTCTAAGAAATTATTTTATTCGATTTATTGACATAAATTGTTCGAGTTATTTGTTATTCGGAATTGGCTATTTTAATTATTCGATCAAATAATGGCGGAAAATTCCTCGATTAATCGAACAACGATTAATCGAGTGGATACTCTAATCAGTAGCACATTAAACAGGTACTGGGGTTTAATAAACAATTTGTGTGTTGTTTGTTTGTTTGTTTGCTTTTATAATGTCTCATACAAACATACCAACAACAAATGTACACACAAGTACACTTAACTGTATTGTATTGTATTGTTTTGTTGCCACAATGTACGTGATGTTTAAAAGTTTTTTGTTGACAATTCCATTTCATTTTTGTATAATTTAATTTTCTTTAACTTCTTTAAAAAGTAGTCAGCAGTTTATGTTTACGCTGGAGGAGGGGACATGTTTGTTTTAGTGAATAACGAAAAAGCAACAATATGATGACAAAAAGAAGCATACAATTAAATGGCATTAAAAATTCAATGTTAACAAATTATAAAAGTAAAACTAAATAATTTTGCAATATTTTATTTTCGGTGCAACTGTTATGTGATCATTTTGAACTGTATTTGCAATTTCCCTAAAATTGTAGTCGTTTTAATATTAAAAAGATGTACATTTTTCGAATATGTATAAACTTGTATTTGTGGCAAAGTGTACGAGTATGTAGACTTCTTTTCTAAGTTTTTTTTTTAATATTTGCCAACAGAAAAGCTGAATTAATTTGAAACATTTTCGCCTGTAATTTCTTCATTGCAAAAAGTTATTTAGCCGTTAATTTAAATTTTTTTTTTTATAATAAATTGTCTATGCATTTCATATAATTTAACTGAAACAATATATAAAGGGTGTTTTTTTGGAGTGATACAACTTTGAGTTGGCATCACTGCTTTATTTGACTACGCATTTAACAGCTCATAGTTGCTTTTTGTTTAGTTTGCTTTGACATTTCATTATAAATTGACTTACACCAGAGCAACGTGTGTAAATTGTTGAAATTTTTAATCAAAATAATTCGACAAATGGGCTGGCTAAGCACAAATTAATATTGATTTTGAATTTCCATTCAAAATTTTATTTTCCGCTGAAGCCCATTTCTGGTTGAATGGGTACGTAAATAAACAGAATTGTCGCATTTGGAATGAGGAGAATCCACAAGCTTTTGTCGAAACAGGATTACATCCACAAAAAATTACTGTTTGGTGCGCTTTATGGACTGGCGTAGTCAGTGGCCCATATGTCTTCAAGAACGATGATGGTCAGAATGCGAAAAGTTGTTGAAATTGGTAGACCAGATTGCGCTTTCTACGCGATAGCCGTGGCGGCTACTTGGCCGAAATCATATTTAAACATTAATGTCATAAAATTTTCTATCCAATAAAGACCGTTTCATTGATATCAAAAATATATTACTATATTTTATTATGATTTAAACTTGTATCACTCTATAAAAAAACACCCTTTTTTAATCTGACAAAAGTAGTCAAATGGACACTTTAAAATAGGCCAGCAGACAATCAAGCGAAATGAAAAAAAATCTGCGAAAACCAACTGGGTTTCTCTAAAAAATTGTCATAAAACGTGATAAATTTCTTAAAACAGCTGCAGTTCATCATTTATTCTATTTTTTTATGATTTTATTATATTATTTTACTAAACGCTGTAGTCTGTTTTTTTTTTATTAAATAAAAATCATTTTCTTTTACTTGTCCATTTTGCTTTGTTGGCCATTTTTTCTCTCGGGTTTTTTTAAATTTAATTTTAAATATTTTTTTTTTTTTTTCTTTATGAATTAACAGAGAGAAACACAAAAGTTCATTTATATTTTTAAATTAATTATTACTATGAATAAAAAAAAGAAGATCTAAATTATAACTTTTTTGTCAATTGTCATTTTTTTTAAATTTTTAACAAATTGTGTGTGCAACATGGTGGTACTCGTATCTAAAATTAAATTATTTTTCCTTCTAGACAAAAAAAAAACACATCTTTGCATTTGGTGCTGCTTTGGAACACACATGGCCATCAACATCCATGTTTTTCTCCTGTTAATGTTTTTAAAATCTCTTCTGTTTAAACACTTGCCAGCTAACCAAAACATTTAATGGACTGTCGGAGAGATGGGCGAATGATGAGTGAGTGCATTGCGTACGTTTGTTTGTCAGCGTGCTGGATGAAATCTGTGGCAAAAACTGTATTTTTTCAAATTAATTTAATAAATGAGTGCAATAAAATTAAAAAAATTATTCCTTTTGAAGTGGCGGTAAACACAAATTTAAAAGTTCCTTTAAAAAAAAAAGAGATTTAATGCATGAGGGTAGTTATAATATTTAAGGAAATAATAAAAAATGGACATCAAAATTTCGGTGAAATAAGTTGATTAAACAACAACTATTAAACGAAAAAACTTAAAACAGGGAAGTTAAAGTTTGGGAATAATAAAATGATAGTCTGTAATAAACATCTGCATTAAACTAAATAATAACTTAATAATGATATTAAGGAAACCTTCTTTATGATTTTGTATTCGCTTCGTTCGTTTTCAGTTAGATAAATTATTATGACATGAGAGCAATCAACACTCGATATTTAAGTGACGAGTAAGATGAAATTAGTTTGTTAACTTATACAAGAGAATATTAACATAAAGAACTCTGCAACAAAAAAACCATTGAATAAATCTCGAATAAGTTTATGAAAAAACAGTATGATTTAAAAGTCAGTGTTGCCAGTTGAAGGAAAAGAAAAACATTTAAGAAAAATAAAAAAAAAAACATTCACTAACTTCAAAAAAATTTTCAGCACTATGTTCTGCTTGGAAGTACATAAAAAAAGTATTTAGCAAAAAGAATTCAAAATGCTTTAAAAATTACATATGTATATTAGGGGACCAAAAAAAATTATAGAATTTACTAAAGTAAGTAACATTGCTATTGAGTATTAATAAAATAAAATGAGAGAGAGTGAGAACTGTAAAACAAAAGCCTTTAGGCCCAACCATAATGTGCTCAAGTTGGCTTAAGCAAATGTACGAATACATGTAAATTATATGAGGCAAACCATATTGAACTTAAGGAAACTTATTGTTAAATTTTATGAAACTGTCATTTGCTTAAGCAAAGTGCGAAATTGATCGCACATTCCGTACGGAATCAAATGTTTGTTGGTTTTATTTTTGTTTTTTTAAATACATTTGAGAGACTTTTCGTTAATTTTTGACAGTAGGTTAAGCAAGGCTATGCATATTATGGTTGGGCCTTTTGTCTGCTTTTACACGTTTCATCTTTTGAGGCTCAACTTTTATGTTTTCAGGTGAGAGAAGAAAGAAGAAAGGGGGTTGGTGCGGGGATGCCTGTACTCGTCCGTACGCTTGATGTTTTTATTTGTTGGTATATGCACAACGATGGCTACATTTAGTTTCTTTCTTTTCTTTTTCTCTTTGATTCGCTGTAAATAAAATTGTTGTCGTTTTGAACCGAAAAAAAGTTGAAACCGATTGCTACGTGTGATCATATTGGCATCTTTAAAAGGGAATTGAGAAGAAGTTGAGCATCAAAAGATGAAACGTGTAAATTTAGACTTTTCATTGTACAACCTCTTTGTGTTAACGACATGAAACAAAATGTGTAACTCAACAGTTTGTTCAGTAATTCAATTTTATTTGAACATGAACTTCAGTGAATAAACAACGGGTGTGCTGGAAATCGAAAACGTAAAATGCAAGCATTTGGAAGTTGTTTTTAATACAATTTTTATAATTTTTGTTACAAAATTCTGTTTAATAGAGAAATATTTGTCAAAAAAATTTTTTTACAGAAATCTTATTAATAAACGACTTTTAAAGTTCTTGCGTCTCTCAAATGTATTTAAAAAAAAACAAAAACAAAATAATAAAACATTTGACTGTGCGATTAGATTCGCACCTTTCTTAAGCAAATGACAGTTTCATTAAACTTAGCAAAAAAGTTTCCTTAAGTTCAATATGGTTTGCCTCATATAATTAACATGCATTCGCACATTTGCTTAAGCCAACTTAAGCACATTATGGTTGGGCCTTTAATCTGTATTTATGTCAAATTCAGTGTTGCCAGCTCTAGGCTGAGGTAAAGTTTTTTTTTTCAAAAACAATTTTGCGTTAAATCTCAATTTTAAAAGCTTTATATATATATTTTTTTTTTCCTCGAAAATGTTTAAAAACTTAACAAATTTTATTTTTTAATAAAAAAAAGTGTTAAAAAAATTAATTTGAAAAACAGGGTTCGAGTTTTTTCTCTTCCGATTTATATTCAGACTTTTCATTTTCTGACATGAGTTTCTGGCTTAAAAAGAAAAGAAAATTTGATTTGGTGCAGAAATTATCTTTTGAGTTAATGATAGAAAACTATCTCATTCAGAATTAACAAATAGTTTTCCTTTATTGTACAAAACTTGGGTCCAAAATTGTACTTTTTTTTAACTAAAATGTATAAAAACACATTTTTTGTAATGTTCGTAGCTTAATGGCCTTTGGGCAAGCCATCCATCCCCAAATTTTTCTACTGCAAATTTTATTATCAGTGTGACTTTTTTGATACATAGATATGGTTGTACACGAAATACAACATATCTCATTTTCTAACATAACCAAAGTAGTATTGACGTTCATTATTGTAACTTATTTCTCACCATCTGGTAGGTTATTTCGGCAGAATGGGCCAAAGTTAAGTTTTTAATATTTTAAAATACCCGAATTGACCCACTTTGGGAACCTATGGTGATATAACCCCAAAGCACAAGCTTAAACTCGAATACATGTTCTTAATTGCCAACTTAAGTGTTATTCCAATCCGTTATTCAAAACCGTTTCCAAAAACCAGAATACGTATTTAAATTTTTTTTTTTTTTTTTTAATTTCCCACTGTGTCAGAATTAAACGCACCAATGGGCGACTTTAGTCAAAAGTTCTACTTATTTTTCCAAAATATGGTAAAGATTCGGCGAGATTGATTTTGTATTTCATTGCACTGATCGAATAGTATAAAAATGTACAAGTTTACCAACCCTGATCTCAGCTTGCAATAATATTTCGAATGACATAATACTTAAAATATTATTAAACTTAAAACGGAAAAAAATACAAAATTTTATTTAATTAACAGTTAACTACTTTGTAGTAAAAATTTTTGTTATACTGTACGCTTTTACAGAAAATAAATTAATAGCTGTTTGTTTTTAACACTATCTGATTGTTATTGAAAAATTTTCTCACATTCTTCACCCACTTAAACGTTTTAACATCTAGTGATAAATAATTAAATTATAAACATTTCAAATAATTCGTCTGCTACACGAAAAATCACTCACTTAAAAGTGCCGGTTGTCTTAAATGTTAACTGCAAAAGTTTATAAAACATTTAACCATAATTAATGAAAAAAAAACTCAGTGCAAAATATAAACAAAACGCAACAAACACAAGCCAATTTAGGTTTAAAACAAAAATTAAAAAACAGAAAAAAATAAATTAGAAAATTAATGGAGCGCACAATTTTAAAGTACTCACTCTACCGCGCCACACTGCGTGCACTTTGGTTAAAGTTTAGTGTAGTGTAAACAAATCATCGACATACATACATACGTACGTTTCCAACATGTGTACACCCAGAGAAAAAACATGTTTAAATATGGTCACCTCCAACAAAACTATTTTTAAAGAGAATTTTAAACATATTATGTTCAATTTAACCATAATATTGTCACTGACAACCATATTATAGTTAAATTAGTCCTCCGTAAAGAAGCCAAAACCATAATATGGTTGCCTCCGAACATGTTATGGTTAAAAATAACTAATATATGTTTAACACTTATAATAGCATGGTTGGTTTTCAACCATAGCATGTTGTCAGTGACAATAATATGGTTAAATTTAACATTATATGGTTAAAATTTTCTTTAAAAATAGTTTTGTTGGAGGTGACCATATTTAAACATGTTTTTTCTCTGCGTGTATGCATGCATAAGCCTATATCTATATATATACATATATATGTATACATATGTTTTAACACATGTTTATGTACAACATAGAGATGTACATATGTGTTTATGAAAAAAACTAACAAAAAAAAAAAAAACAAATGCATTGATTACACACAATTCGTATTCAGTTCAGAAATAAATTGAAATCCATCATAAAAAATGGCAGGCAATAGTGGCAAAAACATCACTTAGATGATTCACTATATCAAAACACAGTAATGCACTTTACGCACCACTTTTGACACAGACTATATATTGTTTTATTTCTAGATCTCCTGCATGTTAGAAATATGTATCTTCGAAGTAATCGCTTAGAAAAGGAAACTAATAACATAGTGCAACAAAATTTTGTTCCGGAATTAGCAAAGTGCCGATTTGCTGATTTTTTTCTAAAAAGTAACGATTTTTTTCAGTCACCAAATTCTGAATAAAACATTAAATTTTCTGACACGTTCGTTTTTTAATCTTGAAATATTTAACAGCCGTTTAAGAGCGGAAGGCGGAACGTTTTCTTTCGCTTAGCTTTTACGCTGATATGCCATACCAAAGAAAGGGCGTCAACGTTGTTTCACGAACAGTATTTATATATTTATTGTTTAATAAAACCCACAAAATATAAATAAAAATAGAGGTAAAAACGCTCGATGGACCAAAAAATAGCTACATTGCCATTATTAATTAACTTCACTAATAAACGAGCTGTCAAAATCGGGTTTTCCAATCGCAAAGCGTTAAGGCTGCTCTATTCAAAAACTAAAAAACGCGTGTCGCTTTTGTTTAAGCACGGCTGTGATATGAAATATTTAAATGATTATTTTTAGAGTACAAAAACAACAATGCTACACTTTGTTTATCTTCCGTCAAACCAACATCGAGCGAACTTTTTACAACTTTCTGTATAATTCATATTTTCAAAAATTATACGGCGAACATTTCACGGGTAGTAAGATAATTTCTACATAAGTCTTGTACGATTCTTGACATGAAAGACTCGTAAATCTTTACCCACGTCTAAACGATTGAAGAAGCGCCTTTCGCTGTTCTATGGAAGAATCTCACTCGTGTTACAGTTCTTCCTGTGTGAGGAATCTTCTAAGATTAAAAAATGCGGTTATCGACGATCAAAGACGCTCTTCATGAGTCTCCCAGTATATCTTATATGATTGAAAATGCTAGCTGGGTATAAAGTAATTATGTTTTTGTTTGAAAAGGTAAAAAAATACCGTTTACCTTTCTTCGCTTGTCTTAGCATTATTAGCATTTAAAAGTATAATCAAAATCTCAAGGCTTACCCGGACTTAAAATTCGTGGATTCCGGCTGAGACACTTGGGACTCAAGTACCTAGGATTTACTAGGTTTGTACCGGCGGGTACCCATGATAATCTTGAATTCAGATGTTACCCCACAACTATGCAACATTTTGGTAGTTACCTTTTTCATGTTACATATTCTGAAATATTTTGTATGCGAAAATAGTTCGCTATAGAATTTTGAAATTTCGGGAATTAAAGGAATTTGTTTATAATTTAGTTTTTCGTGAATATGTAAGGGGTGTTTTTTAAAGGCATAAGGCAAAAAAGTGATGGTTTCACGTGCTGTATGGCATGCCTGTGCCCCACCAAACAGTAATTTTTCGGGTTATCATGGATACAAATCTGGTTCAACTTAAAGTTGATTCTCAGCCCATTCACCGAACATACGGCGTAATTGATGGAACGCTGGCGGAAATCAAGTTGCTTAGAACGGCGGCGGATCGATAAATTCGGGTCCTCGGTCCCATTCACGTCTACAGCGGCGAGGACTTCTTCTGTACGCATGGTACGGGCAAGATTTGGATTAGTACTATCCACAACAGTAAATGTGACCATAAATCAATCCATAGTTTTGCATATTAGCTGTTCAGATGGACAATTATGCGCACCTTAAACTTAACGAAGTGCTCTATGAGTTTGGCTAACAGAGCGCGAGTTTGAAAATCAATTTCTTAGATTTGTAAACGTTGTTCTGGTGTTACTTTTAGCATGGTGATTTGCCAAAGTATACTGAAGAAAAATTCAAACACACTTCATTAGTATTACAGCTAGTTTTACAATTATTAATATAGGAAGTTCTTTACGTCTTAAAAAAAAATACTTTATTAGGAAACGGTATATGTTTTACGAAACCCCAGTTTTCACAACTTGCCGATAGCTAAAGGTAAAATTATTTCGTTTCATTATCTCAAATGTACTTTAACCTACCAGGCAGGATAAACCGCCTTTTTACTTAAGGTTACTTTTAGCTATCGGTAGGTCGTGAAAACGGTCGTAAGAATTTTTTCGCTATATATAAAAATATTTTCCAATTTTCATTATTCTTAAGGCTAATAAATCAAAGCAAGTTTAACTCTCTTTTTGGTTAAAATGAGTTTATATCAACAAATCCTTAAATCAATAAACAACTTTTACGAAAATGGGCGTTCAAATCAAAATGCATTTCGTGCACTTCGTGATTTTTTTTTTTTGTCAGCATAATCGACCAAATATGTCCACAATCGGGAGAATTGTGCACGAATTTAAGCAAATTTCGTTCTGCGGAAAACTTTGCTGTTGTTCGCGATAGTGTAGTAGACGAGCCGTCAAGCAGTTACCGTGAATGGTGTTCACTATCGCGAGATGATAACGGACTTCTTGTGGCCAGAAATTTGGGATATGGGCATTTCTTTCTAAAGGTCCACCGTGACCGAAAACTTAAAACTTATTAAAAGCATATTCTTTTATGATTTTGCTATAGAGAAATATTTAGATTTTACTTATTTTAAATTCGTTCACTAAGACGAACAAGCAGACTGCAAAGTTGTACAAACGTAATTTCTTATTTGTGAGAATGTTTTTTTTAATATTTTCTTTAATATTATCTTCCTTAAAAGAGGTGATATTTGATAAAAATTATTCCAAAAAAAATTTCTTACATGGTCTGTAATATAAGGAAGAGTTCAAAAAGAAATATGTTATTCGGATTAGGGTTACCGTTGAGAATTTTGAAAAAGTCGCACAAAAAAGTAGTTTTTTAAAATTTAAGTATCACACTTTTTTTAACATATTAATTTCGTTTTTATTTCTTTAATAACTCTCTTAAAACCGAAAAAAAGTCGCTTATAGACATGCAGTAATACCCGGGTGGGTATTGGTTAACGATCTACATAAAAATCTTTGGAAAGGTAATAGTTAATCAAAAAAACACAAAACAAAAAGGAATTAAAAATTTAAACGATATTAATAGCTGAGAAATAATACGTTAAAAATGTTTTTAAATACACTTATGTGTATTAATTTTACATTTGATTGATTTTAAATAATAAGGGTATTCACGTCACTAGTTGCACCCTTGCAAAAAAGCAAAATTGCAAAAACATAACAACAACCACAAAGACAATTATTTACGCACAACTAATTGTCTGTGTGGTTGTTGTTATATTTTTGCACTTTTGCTTTGTGACGTGAATACCCCCAATATGTTTGTATATACTTTAATATATGTATAAACTAAACGTTTTATGTTTTTTAACTTTTTTTGTTTTTTCGCACAAGTTCTTACTTCCAACCAATCTTTTTCAGTATCTAAAAAATTTAGAGTTGATAGCATGGACTCACAGGTTTCTACTTATAACCTGTTGGTTGTTAAGTTATTTTTCATTAATTTTGAAAAAAAAAAAAAATTATCAGCACACGCACTGTTTTAAGCTTCCTACTGTATGCCAAAAATGGTTAGCATTTGTAATTTTTTTAAAAATGTAATTGTATGATTTATCAATGGATTTACTTTTTAACAACTTAAATTCGTAAATAAAATCCTGTGTCATTTACAACATTCTTAAATAAAGATATGAGATCAATAGCGGTAAAAAGTTGGGCTTAAAACGCTTTTAATAATAATGCCGATCATCCTAGATTGGCATGGAAATTCAATGAACACGATATAGAACAAGGCATATACAATACAGTTCGCTAGTTAAAATGGTCTGGATACAAAATAATCACCTGATCAATCAAATGAGGTTACATATCCCGGGGAATGTTTAAAACAAAATTGATATTTTTATAAACTGTAAAAAAAGTATTTCTCTTACAAAAAAGGGGCAAAAAGTCGCAAAAAGTTGCAAAATTAAACGATTTTAAATAAGTCGCACAAAAAGTGTCAGGGCGTCAAAAAGGTTGCAAATTGCAACTAAAGTCGCACAACGGTAACGCTGATTCGGATTAGCGGTAAATTTTTATTTTGTTTTAATCATTATTCAGTTTAATTATTATGGGAAAAATTTCACGTTCGAAATGTCACGTATCGACACAGATTTTGGCTTAAAAAAAAAATACAGAAGATTTTGGATTCAAAAGAAAGACATTTTTATCTTACATTGCTACGTAAAATTCTGAAAGCAGCTTGACTAAAAAATTGTGCCAGGTTTCGCTGAATTACGCCTTTTTATACATGTCCATAAAAGCTACTTCTATTTGTTTCACGTTCGAACCGCTACTTCTTTTGTCATTATCTTTGACCTAAAATCGCGCCCTCCATAAACTTAAGCACACATAACAGTGCTTTCTTAGTGCTATAATTTAAGGGTTAAAAGAACGTTAACATATTTGTTGTTTAAAATGTTATTGCATTTTTAATGCGTACACCTGTCACGTTCAACACTTTGAAATTACCCATATTGACCTGGACGATATGTGATTCCAACAGGATGGTGCCAATTGCCGCACAGCCAATGAAACAATGGCTCTTTTGCGCGAGAAACTCAATGGCCGTGTTTCCTCACGTCGTGGCGATGTCAATTGTCCGCCACGATCATGTGATATGAACCCGTTGGGTCATGGAAAAATAAAATGTACTTAAAGTTTTACAAGGTGCAAGATGAATTGATTACAACTTTCCTGCCAACATAGAGTACACAAAATCACATTATGAATGTGTGCTAATATTTGTGTTTGATATGAACATGGAATAGAAAAATAAAACGATAATAACTAAAACAAATACGGGAAAAATAAGCACATAAGACACAGCAAGTAGCATGTCACACATTAATATGAAAAATAATAATAAAAACGAATAGAAAAAAAATATAATTCAACATCAAAAACATGGAAAAATGAAAAATATATGGCAAAAATAAATGAATGACTGCATGAGACTGAATGTGACTGACTATAACGGTAACTGCAGTTATTGATTGATTTCAAACATATTCACTCACAATCATTTTCAATCTCTTTATTTTTTTCTAGCTAAAAAAAAATATATCATCTTTTTCATCTTATCGGAGAATATATCGGAAAACATCTGTGAAACCAACTGACAATCACCATCGCACAGCACATTCAACCTGCATTTGATCGAACACACAAACTCATGTAAGTGTGTTTGTTTCTTTTTCCACTTGTTACGCAGGTAAATCCAACCATTAAAACTCATCGTCATCATTGCCATTATAAGAACATCATTATCGTCATTATAATGATTACATTATTTATTTATCATTCAGCAAAAATTTATAGAGAAAAACTTTTTCTTTATGTTTTCTTGTAAGTTTTTCAATTTTAGTTCAAACGAAATCAATATTTTGTGAAAAGCTTAAATCAAGAGCACAAAAGAAACAAATAAATATCAAGAATAAGTTTTTGTTGATGATTTTGAGCGAATTCTTAAGGGAATTTTGTTGTCTACGTACAAACACCCGAGTACAATGAACATACTTACATACAATAATTGTTGTTTATTTGCCTTTATTGCGCTTTTTGATTGAAATGTAAGAAAAAAAAAGAGCCCAGATTATAGCACTTGTTGTTGGTTTTCTTTGTAGTTTAATTCAATTTCATATAATTCATTTTTATCACACATAAAACTGGAAAATTACCCTGCAGTTCGTAACACTAGTTTCTATCAGTAGTTGCATTGTAATCCAATTACCCAATAAAAAATTGAGCTTCAAAAGAAGCAGGTTTGTAAGGGAGAATTTTAAGAGTTGCGCTTACCATCTCGCTTACGGAAGGCATGAATTTTATATGGTGAGTTCCCACTTTGAAGCAATACATTTTTGACACAAAAAGCGCTTTATTCAACGCATATAAAAACTGGCAAACTTAGCTATCAGCTTTACACACTGACTGTTTTTACAGTTATTTTTTAGTATTCTCCCTTACAAACCTGCTTCGTAGTTAGGGAATGCTGTGGCACTTTAAATTTAATTTTTTTTATAAATAAAATATCGTCGCCGTAGAGTGAAAACCTGCTATCTAACTTCTAGAAAACTTTACAGGGCAGACAAAAATATCTAATGTTTTCTATTTCTAGCTTAAGAAGCAAACCTCTATATTTCTGGTTCGTTTTAAAATATTCTATAGAGTCTCAAGCTAAAGTAAATGTTTTTCTTAATCGATGCGACGACGCCTCTTCATCTTAAGAAAGGTATCAAAATGTCATATAATGTAAAAAATCGATTAAGCAGGTTTGCTCTCGAATGGCCATTTCCTCAATGTATCGACAAACTGCCTGTTACTTAATGTCGACATAAATTTGTTAATAAAAAATAAACTGTCAGTTAAGGATTTCGGTTTTCTCAATATATCGAGAAAAACATTGTTTTCAGTTGGCAACACTTTTCAAAATACATGTAAAAGTTGGGAGTCAGCTGATTGAATTTATCTGTAGGGCAAATAAATAATTTATAGATGTCTGTTCATGTGTATGTTGAAATCAACTTTCCGAAGAACCTTACCAAGCATTTACACATGAATGTAAATGCCTGAAAGACGCAATACACTCACGCTTTTTCACCAACACGCACATAATTCATGTACTTTCAGATAAACGGATATTTCTTCGATTTTTCGTTGATAATACGTTAACTCTACTTGCAAGAAAGAACTTTCATGTGTTAATCCTATGTTGCAAGCAAACCTTTATTCTCATCCCCAACAAATCGGTATCGCAAATATTTTGGGAGTAAAAATTTCAATTGTGCATTATTTGTCAGTGCTTAATAAACAAAAGTCTCTATTGGGAATAACTTGTCAGTGCTTGTATATACACAATTAAATACTAACAAAAAGATAATAAAATAAATAATGAATAGTGTTTATCTTCATTTTCTTTATTAACACTCCTTCAATAAGAGGAAAAAGTAATTTAATTGAGTCCTACCTTAGAATACAAATTAAAATTTACATATTCCCTTCTCGTTCACCTTAACACTTGTTGGCAATTTATTTAGTAAAAAAATTCGCGGGAGTAAACTTTTTATTATTATTATTAATTTCCCGTAGTTCCTAGGTGGAACATAGGGCATCATGGCAGTAAACTTTGGCGATGCCAAATTATTTAAGTTTGGGAATACATTCCAAAAAAATTTGTTATGAGAATCATTCACAATACGAAATAAAAAAATATGGGAATATTTTCGTGTGAGTAGTTGTTTGCGATAGGAGTGAATAAAATTTGGCTTGTATTCATTGTAAAAAAAATTAGTTAAAAATTGGTCTATTGCCTTTAAGAATTTAACACAACAGAGGCCATAAGGATCGAGCTAAAATAATATGATTCATTTCGGATATTATTTCAATTCTAGATTTGTTTAGAACAGTAGAATTTTACAAATTCTACTGTTCAAATTTCTGAAAAGTTCGAATTTCTGGACCTTTTTTTTACAGAAAATGATAAAATTATAATGAAATAGTGATAGATAATGAATAGTTATGTAAGCTTTATTTAAACTCAAAACAATTTGTATTTGATAACATTTAATTAATTGAACATATTAAGTTCATAGAGAAACTTTTAAAAAGTTTTTTAATTATTAGGTACCTAATTGGTCTTTAACATAAAATCAGTGTACTTGTTTGTTTGTTTTTTTTATTTATTTAAACTAAACGATTTCCACTCACGCCTTCATTAATTATTTTTAATATTTTAATATTTTAACCTTAGTATCTAAAGATAAGGTATTTTTTTACGTTTGTTGTCATTTTTTTATCTTTCACACGTATGAACACTTCACTTTGACCTTCAGTTATCAACTGACCCAAATTTGTACAAGCATATCAAATTTCATACGCAAATGACCGAATTGTACACACCACCAATAACTCGGTAATTCCCCGTTTTATTATTTACTTTAATGAGCGAAAAAAAATAATTTGTAGTAAAAATACAAAAAAAATAATAATAATAAAAAATTCCACAAATTAGAACCCCCTGTTCTAATTTTAGAGCGTTTAGTTTGGGTTTTCGCCTATTATGTTCAAAGTAATTAAAAAAAATTCCTAGTAGAAAAAAAAAAACTTCCAGAAATTAGAACTACAGGTTCTAATTTCAGAGCGTCCAATACATTGAAATGGTCGGTTCTAATTTCTGGACGGTTCGAATTTGTGAGATTCTACTGTATTGAAAGTAGGCTATATTGGTAAGTAGTCCCAACACAAATGTCCTTGTGGAAAAATGTGTTTCAGTTTATTTCGGATATTAGAGAAGGACTAATGTGCTAAAAGTTTTTAAGATTAATGAAATAGGTCTACTAGTTGGCCATGCTCCTATAGTGTTGGGCCCCAATATGACCTGCAGGAAGTTTTTGCAAAAAAAAAAAATATTAAATAAATGGATTTTAATACCAAAAAACTAAAAATAAATAGACCTAAATATGTTTTAATAATATCAATTTTTTTTCAATTTTTAGAATCCATATTTTGAAAAACATGTCAATCGAAAATATATTCCAAAACTTGTACTCACTCGTGTCGAGTTGTCCACAATATGATAAAAAAATTGTTTAACTTGTACAATTCAATTTTCCATAGCAACCGAACACTACATTTAAAAAAAAGGCTGGCCAGATTTCACACACGTCAAGTTTGACTCATCAAGTAAGTCTTGAATTTTTGGGAGGGCAGTTTTCTTATTTTTGTATGTATCTGTCTATTATTATAAACTTTCAGCTAAATATTAACATCCTTAGCCGCAGATTATTAAAACTTCAATCTGCATTTTTTTGCCTACATGACGTTAGCAATGTAACCACTGGCATTATCAATTAATATAGTTCTTAAGCGGCTCATACACTTGCAATAAAATTTTTCAATTTTACGTAATGTACAGTAATATCGCCAATGTGTATGTAATATTCAAAGGTTGCACAATGTATTGGCAACGATCAAAAGAAAGTGAAATGTGTTGGCAACATAGTACAATGCTGTTTGTGTTATTTCTATAGGTTATGTTCACCTTTTTATTGAATGAATGAAACCATTGTGCGATTTATTGCATTATATATGACAAAATGGAAATAATATGGCGAATATCATTTACAATAATATTGCAAGTGTATGGGCCGGGCCGCTTTAGTGATAGCAAGGAATAAAGAATATTCACAATTTAAATTTTCTAAATTCACTACTTTAAACGACGCCAGTAAAGTGTGGCGCAAGCAGCTTGTCATAACGGCATTATGTTAAAATTGAAATGTGCTTTACAAAACTTTTCTAAAAACAATTTCTAACCACTGTAGGTTATTTATTTCGTTGATGAAATGTAATGTTTAATGTTATCGCTTAAACACCATTTTCAATACCACTTGTTACCATCGAGTTGTAAAAGTTGTAACATTACTACTCTTATCAAAATTTCAATTGACACTTTCATTACTGCAGGGAATGAAATTAAAGCAATTATGCAGTGCACTTTTAATACACACACACACACACACAGAAAGTCAGCTTTATCATTGTCGTCATTTCATTGGTATTGTTGGCTGTCATAACATGTCAAAACAATTTTGGTTTTACATCAACTTGTTGCTACGGTAAATTAATACTTGCTTTTTCACACCTTCCGTGAAAATGCTCCCTATAGACGTTTACAGTGTGGATGAGAAAAAAAAATTGGAAAGTTTTTTTTTCAAACAAAATTGAGTTTAATGAATTTTGTCTAAATAGGGGTATTCACAAAAGAAATATGTTCAACAAAAATTTTAAAGAAAAATTAAATCTATGGCAGTTTCATACAAGCATTGTTCAATACTAGTATTGTATAAATGAAAGATGATATACGGATGGAGATAGATATTAATGGGTCGATAACGGATAGCAACACAACTGAAGTTGTGCTGTCAGTTGCCAATGTATGTATGTATGGCAACTGTCAACTAACAACTTTATATTTCTGTTGCCATATTGTTAACATATTGACAAACACAAATTTGTAGTTGCTGCTAATATTTTTTTAAGTAAAATAGGTGGCAAAACTAATAAGTACGTAAATTTTTTATAAAATATTTTTTAAATTTGTGTTTCTTTTCCTTTAATTGTAAATTTTAGAATGGTAAAAATAACAACCAGAAAAAATTTTAAACTTTTAATTCATGATATGGAATTAAAGTCAAATTGATGAAGAAGTTCGGTTTTTTTTGAGAAATAAATCCCATTACTGAAACTACATGGAAGCGTATCACAGAAAAATTTAACAGTTTTGGCAACGACTGTGAGTTCAAAGTCAAAGTTAAAAAAAATGTCGCATAAAAGCTCATGACTTTTGGGCAAACTTTGCTGACGTTTTGGAACATGAGACTGAGCTCCAAAAAACTAACAAGCGGCAACAACAAACGGTAATGGCTTTAATATACACATCTCTTAAATAGCGTCTAATAGAGCCACGTTTGGCGCCCCCTCTTGGTCAGCAAGAAATAAGTCCACAGAACAAATCATATTATTTTATTTTATCTAACTTGTTTTTACATTGTTCGTTCTTTTCAATTTGTTATATTTATTTTTAGTTACCAAACTGTCAAAATAGCATTAACGATAACTTTTTGGCAACTAAACTAAACAATGTTGCCGTACCTAATACCAATTTAAATGTCAGTTGCGTTGGTTTTTGCCAACGCAATTGAAGTTGGGTTGGCATCCTCAATCGACCCATAACATAAATTATTCGAAACGATAAAGACCGATTCTTAAAATTAAGGTGAATTTTTATACCCACATCACAGGAGTGGAGATCGTATATGGGTAATTCCAAAGTGTTGTGTAGAAAGCAACCACAAAATTATAAAATATTTTTGAGCTTGTTTTGCTTTTAATATAATTTTTGGCGTTATGTTGCGTTTTACACAATTAGGGCCTAAATCACGATATCCGTCCGTCCGGATGTCCATGTCAAGCATTAAGCATTGGCCCTAGAGTTGCCAGACAGGCTTGGTTTGGCTTGATTGTCAAGCTTTTTTAATATGTGTCAAGAATCAAGAACAAATGTAATTTGCCAAGCTAAACCAGAATTTTAAACAAGTTTCCATTAAATTGTCAAGAAAAAGGAACCATTATAAATCGTGCTAATTATATATGCAGTTAAAATTGTCGGAATTGTCGGAAAGATTATTATTTAATTTATTATCACTACCAGTATTCTGCCAAGTTTATTTTATGTGAAAGTTGAAAAATAAAATTCTTAAATTATAACAAGACTTTAAAAAGTAAAGATTTATGTGTAGAAATTAGAGGCATTAATAATTTGTTGCCAATATCTTAGCTATTTGCGTACCAATCTGGCCGAATTTCAATTCCAAACTATACGACATATAAATAACTTCTTTAGAAAACCCATTTCAACATACACACGGACAGACAAACCAACAGACGGATAGACGGACATTGTTAAATCAGCTCTGCTACGTATAACATCAGTATTGTAAAAATAACAAACTAAACGACAATATAAATTTGTAAGTTCATTTCACCGAATTTTTTATTGTCAAGAAAAATCAAGCTTTTTCTTTTAAATGTCAAGGTTTTTGTCGATTTCGATCTGGCAAGCCTGATTGGTCCTATATAAACCCCGTTCCTAAAATCGCTTAAAGACAAAAAATATCATATCGATAAAAATATGGCTCTAAATGATATTCGACATCAGTGATGTCAGTTTAGGGGATTTACTACAAATTGGGGATTTAATTTCGTCAATGGGGATAAAAAATTTGATTTGCGGATTAGGGATTATGTTGGGGATTATTTTTTTTTTTTTTTTAATTTTGGGGATTTTTTCTAATTTTTATTATTTTACCCTCCACCACAATTAGTTGTGAAGAGGGTATACTAAGTTTGTCATTCCGTGTGAAACTTTTTTATTATTCATCTCAGACCCCATAAAGTATATATATTATGGCTGCTTGAGTAATTCTAAGTCGATTTAGCCATGTCCGTCTGTCTGTCCGTCTGTCCTTCTGTCCGTCTGTCCGTCTGTTGAAAACACGCTCACTTTCGAAAAACTCAAAAGAAATAAACAAACTAGGTGTCAAATTGCTTGTAGTTATCCTAAGCAGTTTGGGATTGAATTTCAGCAAAATCGGTTCAGTAGGACCAGAGCTATGAATTAAAATGTGGAACCACCACCTTCAAAATCTTAATAATTTTGTTACAAAAACTAACATAAATGATGCAAAAATGCACGGAATGACATAAGATTTTGCACAAGTCCGTTTTATTCGACTAGAAATGACACTGTAAAATTTCGCGAAGGTCGGTCTATAATTTACCCTAAGCCCCATATAAACACTACTCCCGGAAAACAGTTTAGTACGCCTAAAACCGTAAAAAATAATGCAATCATAACAAATTTTGGCTCGTCACAATTTTATAGGACTATAAATGATACTGTGAAATTTCGTGAAGATCGGTACATAATTTACCCTAGGCCCCATATATGCCCTACTCCCGGAAAACAGTTTAGTCTCCTAAAACCATAATTAATAACAAATCGTCACAGTTTAAGATAATAATAATAATAAAAAGACATCATACAGATATTACTCCTTAAACATTCGAACTGTCGGTGGAGGGTATCAAAGATTCGGCACAGCCGAATATAGCACTCTAACTTGTTTTTTTTTTTTTTTTTTTATACCCTCCACCACAATTAGTTGTGAAGAGGGTATACTAAGTTTGTCATTCCGTGTGAAACTTTTTTATTATTCATCTCAGACCCCATAAAGTATATATATTCTGGCTGTTTGAGTAATTCTAAGTCGATTTAGCCATGTCCGTCTGTCTGTCCGTCTGTCCGTCTGTCCGTCCGTCCGTCTGTCCGTCTGTCCGTCTGTCCGTCTGTTGAAAACACGCTCACTTTCGAAAAACTCAAAAGAAATAAACAAACTAGGTGTCAAATTGCTTGTTGTTATCCTAAGCAGTTTGGGATTGAATTTCAGCAAAATCGGTTCAGTAGGACCAGAGCTATGAATCAAAATGTGGAAGCACCACCTTCAAAAACTTGATAATTTTGTTACAAAAACTAACATAAATGATGCAAAAATGCACGGAATGACATAAGATTTTGCACAAGTCCGTTTTATTCGACTAGAAATGACACTGTAAAATTTCGCGAAGGTCGGTCCATAATTTACCCTAAGCCCCATATAAACACTACTCCCGGAAAACAGTTTTGTACGCCTAAAACCGTAAAAAATAATGCAATCATAACAAATTTTGGCTCGTCACAATTTTATAGGACTATAAATGATACTGTGAAATTTCGTGAAGATCGGTACATAATTTACCCTAGGCCCCATATATGCCCTACTCCCGGAAAACAGTTTAGTCTCCTAAAACCATAATTAATAACAAATCGTCACAGTTTAAGATAATAATAATAAAAAGACATCATACAGATATTACTCCTTAAACATTCGAACTGTCGGTGGAGGGTATCAAAGATTCGGCACAGCCGAATATAGCACTCTAACTTGTTTAAATTTAATTTAATTTTTGTATTAGGCAAAAAACAAGATATGAGAATTTTTGACTGGCAAGTCTTTCACTAAGTAATGAATAATTGATGGAAACAGATTTATCCCACTTAGCATTACATTCAATGGATTTGGGCTATGATTTTGAAGAAGTAAAATCGATAGATTTAGTGTTGTCATTAAATGTAAAAAAATTGATCAAAGTTTTTCTTGGGATTCAAAAATTTAATTAACAAGGTTTCGTTTAAATGTGCTACATTTCAATTTCATACTATTGATAAACTGAAATTTATTGTTGAAGGGATAAGCTATTCCTATGCGCATTTCACTGGTTGCTTAGGCCAGATTTTAGAAAAACTAAAGATATTACACATCCTGACGATCTGGCCTAAGCAACCAGTGAAATGCGCATGGGAATAGCTTATCCCTTCAACAATCAGTTTATCAATAGTATGAAATGGGAATGTAGCACATTTAAACGAAACCTTGTTAAAAAAAAGTATGTTTTTTTTATTCTAATAAGTTTATTAGAACAAATGTAAAAGCCTTTCCTGCCAAATCTTTGCTGTAGCCAATAAAGACAGCTCAATTTCAGCTTAACTCATTATGAATATCAATGTTTCAACAAACATTAATGAATCACAAAGGAGAAAACTGCTATTTATTAAATGGAAAGATTTATTTGTCGTACAAATACCTTTAAGTTTATTTTAGACAGAAGCCACTTAATATCAAGATGCCGCTGGATCACGACCATTTGAAGATTAAGCGAAGTTGTTATTAACACTGCTTTGAGTACCAACAAATAATGCTTGAGTTGAACGAGTTTTTTCTGCAAAAAACCAATTAAAACAAAAATACAAAATAAAATGCATTTTTAAAGTAATTCAACTTGTTGCGAAACGTTTGAACCATCCCCGGAATATATACCAAATAGTTGAGGATGATACATTTTGATTGTAAACTTTTTGACTTTTTTAATCGAATTAAGATTTATTGAATTGATGTTTAATTAAAGTGCCAAATAAAACAAACTGTAAAAAATAAATGCAATACAAATAAAATATTTTATTACAAAATTTAAGAAAATTTAGTGGGATTTTTGTGGATGACAAAAATATTTTTTTTTTTTTTTTTGGGGAATTTTGGAAACAAAAATTGAAAATTTGGGGAAAAAATTAAAAAAACATCTAACAACCAGTTCGTCACACAGAACATTAACATGAATCTTCATAACATAATTTTGTTCTGGCGGGTCCATGGGTCCGAAATAGGGTATAATATGGTCGTGATTGACCGACCATACTTTCTTACTTGTTTTTATTTGCATTATTGATTCTAAAAAACACAAATTTTGCACTTTTGAACCACTATTATTGTAGTAAATAAAAAAACATTCCGTAGCACTAGATAAAAGTGAAAGCTGCAAATTTAGTCTAGTCCGCTACCATCAACTCTCATTATCATTATCCTTTTACTTATAAATTATTATATTTTTAACACAAAACCTTTTAAAACTGCCACCATTTATTATTGTATTAATTTACCAAATAAATAAAAAGAAACTTAAAAATTATATTAAAAACAAAATCATGTTCAAGTTTATTGAATAAAAAAACAAAAATTTATAATAAAAAAAAAACATTATACTAATGTATAAATTATAAAAAAAAAATAAGAGAAATATAAAAGAAACACAATAAATAAAAAATATTAATAGAGTAATAATACAAAAATAAAATAAATGATAGAAATAAAAATACAAAAAATATTGTATAGTGAATAAAAAATAGTCTCCTTCTCTTGATGGACTTGCATTGATTGATTTCATATTCATAGATCAACTACAAGAGTGTAAGGGTGTTGTGTGTTAAAGTGTCAATAGAAGAGAGTACGTTTGTATTGTGACATACAGAGCAATACAGATATAAAGGAATAGAATAGTGTGTGTTTTTATTTTTTTGTTAATAAATCCCATCACCAAGTATGCAGTAAGTGTTTTATTGTTTTGTGTAGTGAAGTTCATTTGTGTTTTAGTACTCACCATCAGTTACAATGGCAACAGGGTGACTGGCTCGATTTGTTGGCAGTGCTGCTGATGTAACCATTACTGGTGGCGTTTGTATTGGTGATAGGGGAGCCTCGAAAGGATGTTGGGGTTTGGCAAAGCCATTGCCATTATCCGTCTCCTGTTCACTCTGTTCAGCTGAAGGATTTTCAGCAATAGGTGATTGGACAGGTGGTAATTGCTGGATTTTTTTTGTTTCTTGCTGCAAAGCATTGGCCAAAATCTCGTGATCTTTTTTAGTGTTGAGACTGTGTTGAACGCGTTTATTTTTTAAATGATGCGGGGTGTCACTAGAGAGTGTTCGTTGGAAAGCAGACAATTTTAATTAGAAAATAATTTTAGTTATTATAGCCACAACTTACCGTCTATGTAATTTCGGTGGTCTCTTGCGGAAATCATCTTCCTCATCACCCTCCACTTGAAAGTCAACACGCCTTTCAGATTGATCCTGTATCACAAATAGATATGTTAAATGTATGTTTGTTTATCTTTTTTAGGGAAAAAAAATTCTATGTACTTACGTAATCATCATCTTCCTCATTGGCATTATCGTCGTCATCATCATCATCATGTTCATTTGCAGAACTGGCAATGACGTTAACATTTTCAGGTTTAACATTAACATGTGGCGGTGGTTGTTGTGTCTGCTCACCACCCGTTGGTGAAATAGTCTGCTGTTTGGTGGTTTGTGTCTTTACTAACAACGTTTGTGGTTGAGTAAGTTGAGTTTGTAGATGTGGTGGATTTGATTGTTGCATTTGCTGTTCAACTTGAAAAGCGGTTTTGGATGCTGCTAAACTCTCCATGGTTGTGGAATTTAAGTCTTGTCTCCCTTGTTGTGGATTTCTCTGCGGAAAGCACAATAAAAATAAATATTTTTAACATTTTGTAGAGAATCAAATTTAACATAGGTTAAAAGTAAGTTGACATTTATTTCCGTTGTAGAGCAATGTACATAGTAAAATGTTAAATAAGTATTTAGGACTTTTTGCAAAGTCCTTGTAAAGCTTTATGTTAACTTTTTAAAGAATAATTTTATTTATTATAGCCCATCTAGACAACAACGAATTCAGTAGATACTTACAAGATTTCGAGCAAAATCTAGTTGTTTTTGACTAGATTTCCCAAACAAAACCCAGAAGATCTACTTCATAACTAGATTTTGACGAAGTCTGCCCTAAAACTATTTGGTGCAATACATATTAAATTTAAATTCAAGGTAAAATTAACAAAATTAACCAGGGTTTAAAAAACTACAGTCAAAATGAAAAAAATTGCTTTTTCTTCCACTTTTTGATTTTTCATTGAACAAAAATAAACCGTTGGTTGCTTTTACTTCTGATTCATTAAATGAAAACAGTCGCAGTGAAGGCAAAAGCAAAAAACGAAATGTTGTACACAACAGAGAACATTGGCAGTCGTCATGTTAGAAAGTGTTTGGTTTGACAGATTGAAACTTTTAATAAATCCCGAAGTTAACGAAGATGGGACGTTGTGTTCATAGTATATATATTGTTACGAAATTAACTTTAGTTAAGAATTAGTTGTAATTATTAGTTAATAATTAGTTGAATTTATTAGTTATCTTGTATTTATTAGTTAACTTGTATTCATAAGTAATTTTATTAGTTTACATCGTTTTTGTTATAATTTAGTACACTTCAATCCCAATGTGCAGAAAGCCCTAGAAATGACCGTTAAAAAAGCTTCTTCAGTATAAGAGGTAAAATTATGTAAACATAAGTGCTACCATAAATCAAAGTGTGGTGAATAAAAAAAAGCCTCGAATCTTCGAAAAACATTTCGAATATTCTAGACAACCAAATTGCAGTATAAATACTAGCGGCGAGTAGCAGAACAATATCATTCTTAGTTCAGACTTTGTCAATAACGCATAACGCTGAGAAAATTATAGTTGGTGTGAATAAAAGCTATAAATTACGGTTGTTAAAAAGACTTAGTACTAAATAGAGTTGAATAAATTGTAAATAGTGTTTAAAGTGTTTTTATTTATTTTATTAAAGTTGCAATAAAGAACTCGAAACGGTTTATTATAAAGGAAATAAACCAAAACGTTATTGAAAGGCAGTAACGCAACAATATGAAAGCGATGATGTTATTTACAGTTTTATTTAATTTCAAAAAATTAAAAAGATTTGTTAAGCTTAAAAATAATAAATATGTACTTATGTACATATTTATGTTTTTATGAACGCATGTATTAAAAAAAATATGGAAAATAAAAACACAAACACAACGTCCCATCTTCGATAACTACGGGATTTTTTAAAAGTTTTGGTCTGTCAAACCAAACACTTCCGAACATGTCGACTGCCGATGTTCTTTGTCGTGTACAACATTTCGTGTTTTGCTTTTGCCTTCACTGCGACTGTGTTCATTTAATGAATCAGAAGTAAAGCCAACAGTTTATTTTTGTCCAATGACAAATGAAGATGTCGAAGTTACAGCATAATCTTATGACTTTTACTATCTCAACTGCAGCTTTTTAAACGCTGAAATTAACTACTTAAGTTGAGTAAATGTATATCATACAAAATTATTATATAGAGATTATTAATATGTATAACAAATGGATACTAATAAGATTTCAAAAACAATGAATTGAATTTGAACTCATGGTTAAATTACAAAACTATTATTAATTTTGAAAATTTAAATTTAAAAAACAAAGTTCTCTTAACTTTTGCTGAGATGCAGTGAAAAATAGTCTCTCAGAAGCGAAAGAACACATTTGAAAATTTAAGTATTATCATTGCGACAGTAAGCAAGCGGATATAACGCAGCGCAGCGTAGGATGAACAGAGGAAAATTCTTTTCGAAATTTTGTTATAAGATTTTCACAAACGCTCCAATTGTCAGTTGTTGTAGACTTATCAGAACTTTTACTTGGTACAGGGGTGACTGTGTCTTTAACACTTTTGCAATGCAGAGTCATGTTAAGTAGCTTAATAAGACGTTTATCGATCTGTTGTCTTTGAAATTTTCATGTTTTGTGTCTCAAATCTTTTATTCATTGAAATTGGCGACTTAAGCTTCGTAGAGATCTTACAATAAAAATTGCTACCAATAGAAAATTGTCAGTTCAGACGATTGTAAGAAAACCATACAATTTCATCAGCAGAAAACTGTCTGACAATTAATTCAACTGTTAACAAAAATTGTCATTTCACACGGTTGTTGTCAGATAATTGCATGGCAAGAATGGCCAGATCTGTTTAGGAAATAAAAATTGCGTTTATTTTTATAAATTGATAAAGTGGAAATATTGTTTTTGACGGGAAAAGGGAATAGCAAGGATTTTACTTTTTTATGTTGTTTTTAATAGGTTTCATTAATTTTCATTAAAATAAATTTTAATTTTGCAAAATTTAACTTGCTTTTTTTTTCTTTTCTCAAGCATATCAGGGATGGAAATTATTGTGTGGTTGTACTTTTTTTATACAGTGGTGGTTTGCAGCAATAAGAAATAGCCTTTCAACTTCTGACAATTGCAACGAATAGTGTTCAGCCGATTGCCAGATATCTAACGATATTGTTGTTTTACAATGCGCGGATAATGCCTTTTCTAACAACGTTGTCAAACAAAAATTGCCAGTTCACACGATCGAAAGACATTTTTTAGCACATTTTACTGACAATATTGTAAGATCTGACTACGGTCTGTACGAAGCTTAAGTAAGTCGTCAATTTTTGGGACTCTGAACATTTCTGCATCTCAGTTTATTCATCTCTTCCAGCCGCCATCCGGAGTCAAAGTTTTGGTTAATTTAAATGCTTTTGCATGCCAAAAGAATAAGAATCGGGTGGAATGGTTAAAAAGCTTTTAAAAAGTTTTAAAATGTCTACCTGTGATATTAAAGGTTAAAAAGTAGGGTTAAATTAGAGTTAAAAACAATTGCATAAGGTTAGTGTTAAAAACGAAAATTGTAACTCTGTACTCTGTATACGACGCCAAACCGTTAGTCAAGTCGAAATAAAACGCAAAACGTACGAAATACGGAAAAAAGGTCGGCCTAAATGCCCTTAAAAGATAATCACAATGAGCAGTTTACGTAAATGCGGTTTTTTATCATGGTCATACTGTTGTAATCTTAAAATTTATTTGATGAAGTGATAAAATAATGCAGCTAAAGCTACGGTCACACTTATTAAATATTTGATCAAATAAGCGTAACCCCTACTTTTGTTAATAGTAATTGAGATTTAAAATGGTCTTAATATTACAAAATAAACTAATTATACTACTAGACATAGCAAAAAACAGTTTTTTGCAAGATGTGGTATTTTAATGTTGGTCCCGTTTTTTTCGTCAAATATTTGATAAGTCTGACCGTAGCTTAAGATAAACTTAACCCAACAAACAAAAGTTACAACTTAAAAAGCTTAACGTTTCTTCAATAACAATTGCTTTGTTAAAACTTTTTTCGTAAATTAACACTGAGAAATAAAGAAATAGTTCCTCCTTTTGTAATCAAATGAATATCAAACGACTTTCCTATAGTTGACCTTTGAGAATGGATCTAATTTTAAATCGTTATTTATTTGATATCAAGCTTCTTGTACATGCTAGGAATTTGCTTTCGGAATTATTTTGGTAGCAAACTATTGGGAATATGGATAAGTCCAGCACTTACCTCTTCGGTTAAGGTATCCAAATTCGATGATACACCAGGCCCTTCATCTGTACGATTTTTGGCCAAAAGTTTCTTGGCCTTATCTCTTAATTCCTTGGGATGTGGTGTATTTTGACGCATAAATGGTGTATCTTTATCTTGAACTGGTATATCGGCATTAAATTTAACGGAATGTGTCCTTGAAGCTTCACGCTCTTCCCAACCTTCAGAATCTGGATCTTGTTCACGTGCTAGTGTTGAGAAATATAAATAAATTTATATTTGTCAATATAATTCGATGTTAAATTATAAATATTCGAAATGAAGATAAAAAATTTTTAAAAATATATATAAATTAAAATAAAAACGGTTAATCATGCAAATAATATAGAACATAGTACATAGTACTCGTAGTCATAAATATATATGTATATATAAATTGAGTGAGTATATTTTAAATATTAGAAATTATTAAAACGTAATAAAATTTTACAAAAATGTGCAACAATTGAGTGTTATAAGTTTTCTTCTAAATATATTATTCAACATAAGTTATAATAGATTAGCAAGTGACTAATTTATTTATTACAGTAAAGCTTGTATAAATAGCACAGCCTTTTTATAAAGTTTCAAAACATACAAGGACATTTTCAAATAATTTATTGCAGCACATTGGGTTATTGTTTTATTAAATTATATACCGAGCACTAACCGCAAAAATAGCTTAAGCGACATCACTTTAAATTTTCCTTTTTTTTTTTTAATAAATAACTTTATTGGCAACACTTGCATCATCGCATAAAATGTCGTTGTTACATAAGGTACCGTTACAAAATTTATATGAAATAAAATAAAAAAAAACTTCCCCTGTAAAATTTGGTTTTTGTCGCTTAAGCTTTTTTTGCAGGAATGACTCGATATTATATTTCTAATTAATAAAGGAATTATTTCTGTGGCATTTTGACAAGACATCTTAAGTCGAGATAAGATAGCAAAAAAGTTTTAAAAAAAAACTCGGTGAAAAAATCATCTTTATCAAATAATAAAATAAACCAAAATTAAAGAAAAATTTCGTTTATAATACAAAATTTTAAACACTTAAATAAATAAGTTTTTTTAATGAAAATTCGTCTGATTAACAACTTTTTAAATTTGATTTAAGATGTTTTGTCAAAATGCCACAGATTTATTAAAATAATAACTGTATAGATTTTTACTCTGTGGTGTAATTTTATTTTAATTTAGATTATTTTTAATTTTTTCTATTTTCTATTTTATGCGGTTTTACTAATATTTTATTATACACAAAATTAAAAAAATTCTTAACTATAAATGTAAAATATAGAATTAAGCAGAGTAGAGAATATAATATTAATTAACACATAAATTCCAATCGAAGTATTTTTAATAGAACAAATTAGAGAAAAATCGTGTAAAACCAACTTCTAAATACAAACAAAAACAAAGGAATTTTGTGTCAGCCATAAAAAACCAGTGAAAGCAAAACAGGAAATAGACGACAAAGAATGGGGTGTGGAGTGTTTAAGGGTGTCATATGAAGCGACAAAAGGTGAGAGGCTAAAGGCACAATAAACATTTAAATGTGTATGCATGTTTTTATTTTTCGGCCTATTCCAAAAAATTTGTCTATTAAATTTATGTAAAGGGTGTTTTGTAAGCCCGAAAGAACTCGAAAATGCAAAAGAAAAAACACAACAAACTAAATTTGTATCAAAACAAAAATTGCTTTTTAAAGAGCAATACATGGCAATTACAATTAAAAGTTAATTCGGAATATGGCCATTGCGGCTGTTTTTGACGAATCGCATTCTTGCCATCCGATTTTGAGGCATTTTTTCGAGCACTGCTAGCCGTATGTTACGAATAGCACGAACAATGTTGGCTTCCAAGGCATTAACTGTTGCTGGTTTATCAGCATAAACAAGTGGAAATAATCGAGAATTGTCAAATCGCGCAACTTTGGAGGCTAATTGACAAGGCAGTTTCTTAAAATTAGCTTAGCGCTAATTTTGATTTTAATAAATTGATGGTTGCGGTCGACGTTTCAAGAAAATGCAACTCTAGTCGCATAGAATTTGTCATGTTATGAAAATTTTTATAAACAATTTCAAATCGAACAGACTTGTCAAGAAAATCTGTCACTTAGGGGGCATTTACACGGTGTCTTTCCAGACGTGTCTGTTTTTGACATTCTCTTTTGAACATGCTACCAAAAACCTTTTGTCTTTTCACGATGTCTTTCCAAACATGTTTGTTTTCATATCTAATAGTCTAATTTACATATACATACAAATTGAAAACATGAAAATTCATATAAACGAACATGAAAACCCATTTCGTGACTGGTTGACAACCCCTCTTTCTTCTCTATCCCGATTGCCTACAAACAAAACAGACGTGTTTGTTAGACATGTCTGAAAAGACACCGTGTAAACTCCCTCTTACAGGGGTGTGCTGGAAATATAAAACGTAAAACGCAAGAATTTTAAAAGTCGATTTTTAATAAGATTTCTGCAATAAAAGAATTTTATTAAAAATATTATACAAATATTTTTCTGTTATTGGATTAAAAGTGTATTAAAAACCACTTCCAAATTCTTGCGTTTTACATTTTCGATTTCCAGCACACCCCTGTTAATTTCGTTTTTAAATCACACTTTTATACTCTATGAGCACACATGATTTTTTTGACAAATCGTACAACTGAATAGCATAGTAAATCCCCGGCCTTAGAGATAAATTCGTTTTTGCAACAGAAACCCTAAAACCGAAAATGTAGTATGCAAGTTAAACTCTTGCAAATCATATTTTTTATTATTAAAGAGATGATGTGTTCAACAGTTTACGCAATGGGGCACATGTTTTTTAACAACCTTAACAATAATCACGGAAATTCAAACTTAAAAGGTTGCCAAAAGTCTAAGAGGGTTACCACGGTCTACAAGCCAATAAAATGATGGCAAAAGGGTGTTGTTGTTGTATATTCGAAATGTGAATGTTAAGATAATTATGGGATGAGGAGGAAAATAGATAAATGAAGATAGTTATATTAACAATATCTATGCATACAAAACCACACAAATTATGTTCTACATACATCGATTATTAATCGCTTAAGTATAAAAATAGAACCGAAAACTTGACTAAAACGTAAACACACAGACCTACATAATTGAAATTAAAAAAAAATCAATAAATTTAAGTTACAAATGAAAATAAAAAAATGTATGTTAATAGAAAAGCAAATAATTTCAAATGCAAATTTATTGTTAAACGACATTTGTTTATTAGCCAAGTCTGTCACTCGCTGCCTTCATTGGTCTGTCTTAGCAAGTTATTTAAAAAGAAATATTATTTTTTATACTCTATATCATTTTAAGATAGGTCGGTATTATGCGTTTGCACTGAAGTTTGCAACGCATAGACAAAAGACACACCTTCAAGTTTATGAATCAACTCCGAAGCATTTTCACAATTGATCTAACGATGTCACGTCAATCCATGTAAAAGCTTTTATTGCCATATTGGCAAAATTGTGACAATGGGATAATTGTTAAGAAAACATTATTGTCGGAGGCAACCATTTTATGGTTAAATTAGTCTTCCTAGACCGCAACCATATAACGGTTACCTCCAAATATCTTATGTTTTGCAATAGCAAATATATGTTTACAACAAATAATTTTCTGGTTGTTTAACAACAAAAACATTTTCCCGTTTTTTAAGAGCAACATATTATGATAAATAAATAATCATGCGACAGGGTGGCGCGTAAATAACGTTACGACTTATTTAATGAATAATTTTTTTCTTTTTGATTTTATTTAACGTTGGCATTTCTTAAAATTTAGGTTATAGTTTGAAAATATGTTCACATAATGTTTTGAAGGTAATAGCTTCGACCTGACGTGCTTTTTCCAGAGCATAACTTTTCATAAAATTTCAGGTTAAAGCTGCCTAACTTCTTCTCGGATATTCGCCTTAAGCTGTTCTTGTTCTTGGCTTATTGGCATACAAACTGCTCTTACCTCAAAGAAAACAAATAATAATAAATAAAATGAATAAATTTCAGTATGGGTCGATAAGAACAGAAAGGTTGCATAAATGCCGTTCTCTAGATATACAGAAGGTGCCACGCCCATATTTTTAAGGAGGTTATGTATTGAAACCCCAACTATGTGTACAACATTTTTTCTTACCGTTCTCTAGATAAAGATACAGTTTTGTTTGTGTCACGCCCACGTATCCACTCCCGCCCACATTTTGTCGTATGTTGTCTATGCATGACCAAGATGCTACTATCAAAACTTTGAACCTTGCCGTTCTACAGATCTATATATAAATCGGCAAAGGCAAAACACTTAAGAACATGTTTCTCCTCTGTATGTCAACCGATTCGATGCACCAATAGACACCATTTAAAAGTTATTTACTCACAGAATAATTTCAGAGTTATAAGCTGTCAAATTTGCTACTAACACATATGCAAAACAAACAAAAATTTTTTTTTATTATGAAATAATAAAAAATAGGGTGGGCGATTATTCGATATTTTTCAGAAACCGGTTTTCGTATATTTCGACTATATAAATCTTATGTATAAATCGGCACAGGCAAAACTCAATGGAAAGAAAAAAGTATCAAAAAGGGGAAATACGGGAAATTAAATTTCTTTATTTTACATTTCCGTGCTGCATGTGATAATTTTTAAATTTTCTATAATATTGAACTTAGAAACATAATATTAGGTGCAGGTTACTGAGTGAATGAGAACCTATAACATGAAAGATGATGGTACTTTTTGTTTTTCATCTGGTACTTTTTGAATTTTTGTTTATTTTCGACATACAAAGATATAAATAAACATGCATGGTCCTGAGTGAATAAGAATGTACAAGAGGGAGCTTTTGGTACTTTTCCGTTTTACATCTGGTACTTTGATAATTTTCGCTAATTTTAGACATAAAAACATAAAACTAAGCATGCAATGTCTTGAGTGGATGACAATCTATGAAGGAGACTTTTTCATACTTTTTTTGTTTTTCAATTGATATTTTCTGATATTTTTTATATGGAACTTACAAAATTAAATTTACTCTCGTAGAAGATAAAATATGAACCGGAGGTTCGTCCCTCGCCAAATCGATCCACTAAGACGGAAAAAATAAATGGTCGAAACATATAAATTCATATACACTTAGTCGTACTATGTTTCCTTCGTATTTACATAAAAATTTATGGTTGAATTTGGACCATAAGGCGAACACTAGTATACAAAAATCTATAATGTTTTTGTATGGGAATTACCACGCCCACTTCACCAATACCGCCTATGTTTTGTCAGATGTTGTGTATTGATATTCCAGATGATTGTACCTAAATTGGAAACTTGGACTCTTGCCGTTCTCCAGATATACAGAGTAAAAAAACAACAACAAGGGATTTATTAGTTAGTTAGTTTCAATAGCAAAATTAAGCAGAGCCTGTGTGGCATAAATATACTAATATACCAACCAAATCTCCATCATAACTGGGGCTTTCGGAAACCCCATTTCAACAGACAGACGGACATCGTTAAATTAACGAGTCTGCTCATAAGGACCCGGAAGATATATGTACACTTTATAGGTTCTTAGATGAATTTTGTAGAAATAACAAACGGAATGACAAACTTATCCATATATACCTGTGAAGGGTATAAACCGGTTAAAGGGTATAAACCTGTTAAATCGGGCGAACGCGGTGGCCAGCTTAAATCAGAAGGCGATATTATTTGCCCAGGAGAGCGATAGTTGGAAGACAGAGGTTCTATCTTGTTGGAACCACTATTCTGGATTGTTCTCTAGCTCGGACCTTAAAATACTTTCAATCGTTTCGTTTATTGAATTGTATTGAATACCATTCACATTAACGGCAACCTGTTCGTATGTTTCAAATGTTCATTTAATTTAATTTAATCATTTAATGTTGGAAACACAACTGGGACGAACGACAAATTTTTGGCCGCGAATATTCGTCGCCAAAAATAAAATACATATGTGTATATGAAAATACACTGAATCATGGCGTCGGCCGAAATTCGTCAAACGCGGCGACTTTGCAATAGATTTATTTATATTTCATACGCCGACGAACAAATCAGTACCAGGTGACCATGTTTGATTTTAGTTTTCAAGTATTTTAGTATACTAAGTTACTTTTTTACTTTAATAATTGTTTTTTATTATTGTATCGCATTTAAAATAATTATACAAAGTAGAAAACTATAAAAATAGTTTTTAATTGTGTTTTTGTTAGTATTTGTGTTTTTTAATTAAATTTTTTTTTATATGGTCACACTATTTCTCTCTCTTTGCACAAACAGCAAACAACTTTCTTAATTAGTAAAGCTGTTAGTTATTCGTCGTTATTGTGTTTCATACGACGAATTTACTCAGCGAATATTTACTAAAAAATTCGTCGTGTAGGGCGAAATTCGTCGTTCGTCCCAGTTGCGTTCCTAGCATAATGTTCAACAATTGTTCTTGGTTATGGGCGCCCCATACTCTTCAATTTTATTTATTCACATGTCCATAAAGGCAAACATGGGCCTTATCTCTCATTGTTCGATATGATCTTTGTGTCTTTATAATCAAATGCTGACTTTCAAAATAATATTTAACAATTTTGGTTGTTTGTTCTGTACTTAGTCTTTACATCATAAATTCCCCAAGTTTTTCAAAGTAAAGCCTGCTACTCGGTTGAGTATTTCGGTACAAAATGTTGTAAAACTCTATATAAAAATAATTTTTGCGAAATACATATGTACAAAAAAATTTTGATTAAGTTGTACTGCGTTTATATTGCGAAAAAAATACAAAATGTTTCTACACAGAAAGAAAAACACTCGGGATAAATCAAGTTTTTTATGTTTACTTTAAGTACGAGTCGTACTCAAAAATTCAAGTACGAATAACACTAAAACGTACTAAAAAAAATCCTAAATGGGATTACTTTCGAAAATCAATCCCGGAATTTCTTGAAATGAGTATAAAATTCTTAAATCAAGTAAAAAAAATATTAAAATTTTCGTTAAACTTTCGGCTTACGCATGTTTTGATTTTCTATACACGATGAAAAAAGGTCTGACCAGACTCATGTGTACCACAAAGGGTTAAAAAGTAAATTTGAACTCTTGATTCTCATTAAGTTTATATTTTTCGTTAAATATGTACATAAGATTTCTAAAGTAAAAACCATATCGGGCATGATGTTGGTGTTTTATCATTCTATAAGGTGTCAAACGGGTAAGTAAATCAATCATAACAATTTTTTCTTTCTAATTCGGAATAAAATCCGCTTAATAATACTTGAATCAAACGTATTTTGAGATTGATTTAATCTTAGTTATACTTAAATCAATCTCATTTTCGGATTATTTCAAGTACGAAATCGGGATTGAATATGGATAATTTAAGTATTTTGCGGTTGAAAATCCGTACTTGAATCAATCTTTCTGTACTTGATTCAAGAAAATCCGTACTCCGTACTCACCCTACTATTAGTACCGCTTCGGATTGATTTGAGTGCGGATGAGTTGATTTTTCTTTTGAGTGTAGCAACATTTTTTGTTTTTAGGATCAACTGATAAAAACGCATATGGAAAAAACTTGTGCGGAATATCTATGGAACAATGTTGATAATGTTGTTGTTGTTGTTGTCTACAACTGTGAAATAATACAAGCTGCACTTATTTCGCGTGGAATTTTAAGCAAAAGAAAAAAAGACGTTAAAACTTTAAATAACACAACCGGTAACAATTTTTTATCCAGAAGAAAGTAAATCTTTTTTATTTAATTTTTATTAAAAAATTTTTTTTTTTTTTTTGTAAAATACATGTTGGGTTTGTTTACATACGCAAAACAATGTTGCATAGGTTAAAGGAATAAAAAAGTCGAATTGTGCAAGTTCGCAAGATAGGTAACATTGATGCATGTCAAAATTTTCGTGTAATACTATGTTCACACTTGGGTTTTTAAACGCGTTTAAGCAAAATGTTGATTAAGCTAATCAAAGACGTTTACATTACCTTTAAGATTATTTAAAAAAAAAAAACGAAAGTATTAAATTCACTTATTAAATCATAACGTTAAGTATGCTTCACCCTGTTATATTTGCGTGTAAACTTTATGTTATAATTAACCATAATATGATCGAAGGCAACGAAAATATGATTTTGACTGATTCAACTATAATATAGCTGCCTGTAACAATAGTATTGCTGAAGTAACCATAATACCTTAACAAATAATTCGGTAAAAATGGTTTCTTAGCGGTTACAATATTGAAAAATATGTTATCATTAATATTGAAATTAGGATTTTTTTTCTAAATATGTTGATATTCGTAGGAAATTCTGTTCAAAAAAGTTTAATGTAAATAAAAAAAATTCTATCAATTTGGCTGGAAGCAATTCAAATTTAATAGTAGCTTCCATATGTGACCCCATTTTTTATAGATCTTAGTTTTTGAATATAATTTAGCACAACTTTTTTTCTTTAGGTAAAAACCTCTAGAAAATTGTGTGCTTGTAGGTCTATACTGAACCTTAAATCCCCTAAATAAGGCCAACTTTTAAAATACAATTTTGAATTCTAAAAATACTGTATGAATGAGTATTGTGTTATCGAGAGAAAATTTGTTTATATTTACTATTATGTAGGCTGCTTTGACTATATTTTCTTGTTTTTTTTTTTATAGTAAATATTTCGATGTTAATTAAATCAAGTTTATTTAATTTTATTGTTTTTTTTTTTTTTTTTTTTTTCAAACTAGACATTTTCACACATAAAGAAAATAAAAACTCAAATTCACATATAAAAATAATAATTTAGAATCTTGAATTAACTAAATAAATAACTAGATACGTTTGAGAATTGATAGTTCGAAACTGGAAGTAGCAAGTAAGTAATAAGCTCGTTTTTTTTTTTTAACAGAAGTATCAGTTAGTCAGGGTTTACACGCTTCAAATTTTGCTGCTTAATTTTTTAGTTGCAGCCATCTCTGAGAATTCTTTGTGACTATTTAATTATAATTTTTTCTTGGTTTTTTATTGTTTATAACCATAAAATTGAACAACGAACATAAATAATAGAATTTTATTTTTCAAATCAACAACCCATTGTGTTGACACATAGTACGCATATCGTCGTCATTTTAATGTGCGCATTGCACTCACAGCGTCAGCATTAAACCATTTGATTGGAAATTTTCCTTAACAAGGGTCTGTAAAAACCCTGCCTGGTGCCGTTAGGGCATATACCGTGAACACTACTCAAAATATTGACCTTGTATGAAAGATCGTGCAACATAGTCCCTCAACATAAACAAAGAGACGTTCGTCAGAACTTGGACTATCACGGCGGTAATAGACTTTTGAGAGAATTTTGGGTACATTAGCATATGCTGCAGGTTCTTCAATAGCTTTGCGAAGGAGCAAATTCAGCGAACGCATTATTTGGCCTCCACTTTCACCGAATTTAACAGCTCCTGATAGTTTTCTTTGGAAATATTTGAAAGAAAGAGTGTATGTTAACTAATTAAAAAACAAAATTCGAAATGAAAACATGGTTATTACATCCAAAATGTTGCGAAAAGTTATGGAAAAAGAGCACGAATGTGCGAAGCAGAAAATGAACATCACTTACAGGATATCATTTTTCGAAGCTAATTGATAAAAATTCCCCAATAATATACTGTATTTGAAAAAAGTAATTATAATTGCTAAAATAAAAAAGTTATAAACCATATAACTCATTCTGCGCCACCCTGTATAAGCACAAAGCGTGCTAAGGAGTACAAGCAACTCCGTATCAAACATTTTTCTTCTTTCTTCACTTTCCTTAAAACTTAAAAAAAGTTGTGCAGCAAAAAGTTGGGGCGTGTAAACCCTGACGTATTATTTGTGCAGTGGAATTCGGTTTAACGAAAAAAAAAAAAAAAACAGAATTAAGTTTTGTTTATAAAATGCGTCGTATTTTATTCAATTTGCTATAAACGGTTGACTTGACTTAGTGGAGAAAAGTGGCGGGTAAAAACAGAATATTGAGGTATAGTGTGCTGTACTGTACTGAGATGTGGAGTAAAGTGTGTTGTAGTTTAGCAAGTAAATACAGTGTTACGAGGTCATTTAATATTCATCTCCCATTTTGTTTGCTGCCGCTTTTAAGTTCATTTTGCTTTTGAATATGAAAATTATTCAATTTAAAAACATTAAAAAAAAATATCTAAAAAATTTAAAACGTCTGTACTGTTTGTTGGCATTGTAAACATAGGAGGGTTGCTACCTATTAACATTTTGAGCCTTCACACCACTGAGTGTTTACAGGTGCTATCAGACGTTTGGAATTAAATGTTTGACTTTTTTGTACCTAAAACTTTTTTGATAAACGTTTTGTGGTTTGAGCATAACATACCGTCTAGTCTAGCCATCGCTATGTTAAAACAACACATGAATTTGGATAGTAAAGACTGCTGTTGTCGATGTTTTGTTCTTATTCAAACAGCTTTGTTCAAACATTTGTTCCCACAACCATGTCTAGCACCAGTTTTATTATTATTGACTATTATTGTTGCTTTTTATAAGGGTTTTCGTACCATACTGTTTGTCTACATCAAAGAACATAAGAAATGGTTCGATAATTCTGCCAACGTTTTGTTCTTGTTAACACAAAACAATGGATAGTCTGGACGGTGTCTAACATGTGTTGTTAATCTTTTGCAACTTTCGACTTGGATTAGACACTGCAGCACTCACCTAATCAAAAAAGCGTTTATGAAAAAATCAAGAACTTGGATTATCACGACAAAAGGGTATTGATCAACTAACTTCGACTTTTGGCAATGAAGCCCTATCCTTGAACACTGTGAAACGCTAGTATAACGAAGTAGGAAGGAGGTTAGTCCATCAAAAATCCGCTAAAATAATTTATGCTTTACGGAAACTGATAAAACAAGACATGAAACATCGCGAAATTTAGACATTCTTAGGCACTAGTATGACTAGCATCAATAAGGTATTGCATAAACATTTAGCTGTCAAAAAGCTTAACACGGTGTTCGTGTCAATTGGTACAAATGACGGCCTGTTCGGAAATGCATCACTGCGCAGCATCTGATGCGCAGCGTGTTCGTAGAAGCATCACTGCAAATGTCGGCTCTTCGAAAATACATAAAAGCAGATGGTGCGCAAAAATATCGAAAACACACCTCACAAAAATGTCTGATGCACATTTTGTCAAAAACAAACAAACAAGCATTGGCATCAGCTAATTTGAATGAGCGTAGCAAACTAATACCAGAAGCGCATCAGATGCAGCAATGCTTAAGAAAAACAATCATCTGCTTTAAACATCTACATAGGTGACGAAACTTCGATTAATGCATACATACAAAACAAAACAGCATTCCACAAATTTAGATGCCTGAAGCAGCTCTTGATGTATAAAAGGACTTTGTTGCAGTGCATGCAAAACCTTTTGATCGCTATGTCTGAATTTACACGTTTCATCTTTTGTTGCTCAACTTCTTTTCAATTCTCTTTTAGAGATGCCAATATAATCACACGCAGCAACCGGTTTCAACTTTTTTCGGTTCAAAACAACAATAATTTTAATACCAGCGAATCAAAGAGAAAAAAATTACATGCAGCCATCGTTGTGCATATACCAACGAATAAAACCACAAAGCGTACTGACCGAGTACAGACATTTCCGTACTGACCCCCTTTCTTCTTTATTCCCTCACCTAAAAACATAAGAGTTGAGCATCAAAAGATGAAACGTGTGAAAGCAGACTATGGAGAATACTTAGAAAAATAATAAATCCATTGTCGATTATAAATTAATGTCTTTTCATTATTAGGCTCAAAATATTAATAGCAACCCTCGTATACTTATCATTTTTTTTTTCATTTTTTTTTTTTTCTGTTATTTTTCATAACGTAATTTTTTCTATTTCTCATATTTCTATTTACAAATTCTGTAATAAAAGTTTAATTGTACATTTTAGACTGTCATGACGAGACTTTTAATACAAGTTATAATTAAATTTACATAAAATCTTTAAATATGCACATACTCGTATTTTTAATTTTAAACATTTTTTTTTTTATTATTTAATTTTTATGTCTTCTTTTTTATTTAAAAAAAATATGACCTTGGAAGATAATTCATACGTATAGGAAAGTAAAAAAGCGAAACTTTTGGATGATCATTTATGTTTTTGAAAAGAAAAGGTCAAATATGATTTAATATTATCATATTTGAGCTGAAAAAGATGGTTAATGCTCGATTCTTTTTTTAATTAGTTTATTGTTTATTGTTTATTAAGGGAAGGAAGTTGAATGTTTTAATAAAAATTGGTTTAAGTATTTTTCCTATCAATTTATTCATTATTTTCATTTATTATTTTTGGTTAAAATTAAAAAAAATCAAATAAGATGTTTTTAAATAAATCTTAACCTTTGGCTTGTGGCCCACTGCCGTGTGGTAAAATTTACCCCTTTTGATTTTACAGGAAATTTAAAAAAAAAAATAAATTTGTTTATCTAAGAAAAAATTAAATTAAAATAATAATTAATTACAAAAAACGTACTTAATTTTAAAAACCAATTTTCTTAAGTCTTTTAAATAGAAATAAAAGAACAGAGTGTCAACTTTACCACCACATCCTTAGTTAAAGGTTAATTGCAATTTTATTTCTTTACTTTCTAAAACGACCCATACTCTAGGTAGGCTTGTTAGTAATAAGCTAGTTTATCAGAGCTGGGGTTGCAGGTATGATTCCCGCCAGAGAATCTGGTCTGTTTCACTACAACGGGCTAAGGGTCAACGTTACTCTTGCTCGGTTAATTAAGTTAGAATATACTTTGTAATTGTATTTGTAACTCTTATTAAAAATTATTATAATTGTTAAATTTTTCTTATGGTACCATTATATCGTCAATGTGTATGTGATATTCGAAGGTGGCACAATATGCTGGCAACAAACAAAAGACTTTTGATTTTTATTTCACAACGAAAAAAAGGTGAAATATGGTGTGAAATGTATTGACAACATTGTACAATGTTGTTTATGTTTTGCCCATAGGTTATGTTTAGCGTTTTATTGAGTGAAAGTTGAGCCATTTTTTAATTGAACCCGTTGTGCTGTTTCTGGCATAATGTAGGTCCAAAATGAAATAATATTGAGATTAGCATATAGGTACAATAATATTGATGGAGCGCTTAAGACAGTTCACCGCACGTTCAAATGCTTTTCAAACTATTTTTGAAAACTTAAAACATATTTAGAATAATTTAACGCAAAGTGACCCGAACAACTCTAACTATTATCAACGATTTCTTAAATTATTGAAAACGTTTATTAAGGTAAAATAACTGATGCAAGATCTAGTAAAAGAACTTTTGTTTTCAGTTATTGATGATAATTATTAGTATTATTACTCATTAAAATCCCTAATTCAAAAATCCCTAATCGTTACCTAAAGCTTCGTATATTTTGCAAGCGTGCAGCGGGTCGGGCGCAAGGATTTTCCTCTTTATGTTATAAAAAACACCGGCTTCGCTTACTAAAGCTTCGTACAGACGGTGGTCGGATCTTACAATGTTGTCATTAAAATTGACTAAAAATGTCTTGCAACTGTTTTAACATTGTAAGCTATTTTCATTTGGCAGATGTGTTAAATTAATGCAACTGACAATGGCACCATTGTCAGAAAAATGACAACATTGTAAGATCTGACCATCGTCTGTACGAAGCTTAAAGCTAAAAAATATGGAAAATATGGCCTAAGGTCGGTTAAGCAGAAAAGGTTGAAGACATACCCATCAGGCGCGGATCCAGCTTGACCCTTAGGGGGGGGGGGTTGGGGGGAAATTTTGTACGCTGAAAGAATTTTCTTCAGAATACCAATGAATTTTGACATTAATCCCATGAAAAATTGCATTAAAAAGGAACCTATGCAGCGCTTTACTGAAAATTTTTGCAAAAGCATTCATGGGTCTAGGATGATTTTTTGAGGTTTTATAAAGTGAAAAATGTATAAAATGTAAATAACACAAAAACTGCTTGGCCTCCTGGGAAGGTTTTCGTCAAAACCGCTTGGCACTCAATGTGTTAAGAGCGTAAATATGAGATTAAATTGCCCATAACAACAAAAACAACGTTGATTTTTTTGCTAACGCATAATAAAAAAAGACCACATAAAGAGAGAACAAAGAAAACTAAAAACATACCTATTTATGAATTGAAAGTTTTTGTTTCATTACTATAATGACATTTTCATTGTCATAATGAAAATTTAAATTTATGAAGCATGCTTTTTCGAAATATTTTTATACTTTTAATTATTGAGACTATAGAGTTATTTAAACGTTAAAAATAATTTTTTTTTTCAGTTATTGAAATATGTTGCTTTTATAATAAAAAATTTTTGATTTCATAAATTTAATGGCATATTACATTAGATGTATGAAATAATTAAATCTTACATTTTTTAATTAACAATTAAACATATTTTTAAGGAAACTATAATTTTGTATTAATTTATGAATGTAGTTATGTTTGTATATTGTTTTTTATGTTCCCAATTAAAATTGTTTGTTTAACTTGGACAAACTTTAGTTTTCATATATCCAATGAAAATTTTTAACGTAATTACGAAATCCAATGAAACGATTTTAACGAAAATACTTCATTATAACTACGAAATTCCATTTGGACAATGAAAATTTTCATTTAAACAGTGAAATTTTTTTTATGAAAACGATTCATTAAATATATGAAGCATTTTTCTTTCAGTGTATGATAAAAAAGTAAAAAATATGTTTTTAAAAGTTTATTAAAAACAATATGGGTTAAATAAAATATAAGATCAGTTCAATATAAATTATAATAAATTAGTCTTTTTAAATAAGCAATTTATGATTTCCTTGAGAAATTTAGATAGAACAGTCTATCTTCTGTCATTGTTGATCTGAGCCTTGTTTTTATTCGACAAAGGGTAGAAAATTACCTCTCGCTCGTAGCATTACTGAAGAGCATTGAAACGAAAATTTGAAATATTTTTCTTAGATTTGGGTAGATATCTTCATCACAGTTTATTAAAGCATCTACAACGTTATCCGATAGATTTTCAGATATTTTCCATGTTTGTTGCCAATGCAACAGTTTTATAAAACATAATCAGCTCATCAGCGAGTTGTGGTTTTAAAAGTTTTGTATCTGTATATGAATTGATTACACTTTGAGGTAGAAGTTTAGATATGTTCAATACATTTAGGACATCTATTGGGAAAGGTGTTTTGAGATCTTCTAAAATATATTCAATAAGAGGAATGTAACCTACAACTCGGTAGTAATCTTCAAAATTTTGGATGCGATTATTTCGTTCAAATCTTGTCTTTTTGATTGAAACCTCAATTTGAACGCAAATAACTTTTACTTTTTTAAAAATCGCTTTAAATTTTTCTTCGGCTTTATTTCTTTTCTCTTCCAGGCACTTTAACTTTAATCATGTTTTGATAAGGCTTGATCCTTTTTGAAGATCTATATCGTGCTTTTGTAAAATGCTACTAAGCGGTTGTGTTACAATGAGTATCACACTTAATATGTGAGTTCCTTAATATAAAGGTAGAGATACCACAGATATTTTTTCCACTTGTTGCAAAAAGTAAATTTGAGTCGTGACGGTCCATCCGTCTGGTCTCGCACAATGTAGAGAGTTTGGCTCCCAAATACTTTGCTAAAACTGCGTTTCGCTTGGAATGATTATATTTAAAAAAATTGTCGTTTCTTTAACAAACTTTTTGTAGTAATGGCACTTTGTTGCTTTTAGAAATTGAGTTGTTTGATTTATGGGAATAGCAAGGCGTTTGTTTCGCATTTGTCGCGGTTCCAGAATTTTTTAACAGCTCCATTTTCTGCTGACAACAGAGGACACCCATCTGTTCCAATTCCTACACAATTTTTAAGGTCAAGACCAAAATTTGTCAAAACTTCAAGAACTATTGATGATAGTGCCTTCGCATCAATTGACTCATTACCGTCATTATCAATATCCTTTGAATCCTCTTCAAATGCGTTTACAACAAAGCCAATAAGCTCTTCCCTAACAACTTTTTGTTGTATGATGAAATATCTTAAAGAAAAGGAAATCTGGATTTTCCCCGACAAATCCGTGATTTCGTCAAAAATCATCGAATAGAATTTTGATTCATATAACACATATATACATAAATATTGCATATACTAAGGCTTATTAATAATTCAAACGTTTTGTCTTTGGATATAGATGGCAACTGCTGGGATTGAATGTAGAATAATAAGATTCGAATACAGTAAACAATATGATTCATTGAAAATATCTAATAAATAGATATTACGATTAAGATTTGGATACTTATTGAAAATTTCGTTAGAGATTCAATAAAAAAAAAAAACTTATTGAAAATTTCGTTAGAAATTCTATAAAAAAACAAAAAAAAAACCTCCAAAAATTTTGTACATTTAAAAAATGTTATTATTGACAATTCTTGTATTATCAAAATAAACAAAACATATATTTATAATTTAGGGGGGGGGGGGTAATTTCCTTATTCCCCACCCCCCTGAATCCGCGCCTGATACCCATAATGTGCTTAATGTGGCTTAAGCATATGTGCGAACACATGTAAATCATATGAGGCAAACGATATTGAACTTCAGAAAGCCTTTTGTAAGTTTTATGAAACTGTCCTTTGCTTAAGCAAAGTACGAAGCTAATGGCACATTCCGTACGAAATCAATGGTTTTTTTTTATTTTTTTAAATAAGTTTGGGAGACTTTTTGTTAATTTTAAGCAATTTTATGGTTTACTTTGGGCGGTTTTGCTTTGGCTGATTTTGCCAAGTTTGATACTTTTATATTTTTTGGAATATACTGGCATGAATTTAGAAAAAGGGTTTGTACAGCAAGCCTTTTTGGAACCGTTTCGATTAGAACGCAATAATTTTTCCTATAAAATAAATTTTTTTTTATTGAGTTTGACGTCTAACTTTTGAGATAGAAATTATTTTATTCGGAAAGTTTTTCTTGAATTGGTTTAATATTAGTTATTGATCAGAACAAAATTAACTGAGTTTTTCAATTTGTACATAAAGTTTCAATGATTGATTTTTGCTGGGTAATTAAATAAAAAAAATAGTCTAACTAAAAATAATAAAATCACTTTTTTTCGTCCATTATCTTTAACAAACTTTCAGAAAACAATTCAAAATAAGTGTTTTGCCAGTTGTGCTGCCATTTTGTATAATTATTTGCATCGGTTAACCATATGGTAGCTTTGTTTTTCCGGACAAATTTTCCGAAATGGGTGAATCGTTCTGCAGAACACTGTCAGTAAAAAAAATTATTCTCCGGACAAAAATATTGTTCGGAACGAATGGATGAATCCACCTTAACAACCTGTTCAACGATTTCGAACGTTAACGTTCGCATAGAAAATTACATTTAAAACAAAGTCTTTACGAGCCATTCAATCATGTTATAAAAGAATTTTCGAGAGAAATTGCTTTACAACCATGTTAAAACACTAACATTAGCAGTCCACACATAACACTAACACGATTTTAGTAATATTGTGTCGTAAAGACGGAGTTTTATGAACCGTTTAATAGCTTATGTTGTGTTGCCAGAAGTATAAAAAATTGGCCAAATAAAGGGTCAGTCCAGAGTGAAAGGCTGTTTTGATTGAAATAAATTATATCTTATTTGAAAGGCTACTTTTTTGTTATAGAATTTTTAAGTTTTTATCCGATTTCTGTTAATAATTGTGGTACAAACAAAACATCTTGCAGAATAACAAAAATTGGCGAAGAGTATTGAAATTTTCATTAAATCTTAGCTTTGATCCACTATAACTCAGGCATTTTTTTATCCGATCAAGGCCACAATTTGACGCCTAGTCGAAACAGCATTTGACTCTGGATGGTAGCTGAAAGAGAAGTGTGAATCGAAAAACACAAATGTAGCGTTATCTGATAAATGGGACGTGGTACATTTAAACAAAGTTTATATTTACAATATAAAGACCAACATCTGCATGTTCTATATGAAATAATGTAAAAACTTTTTAATCGCAGATCTTTGTTATCATAGTTAAGATAGATTTTATTATAATTTTAATGATTCGTGAATTTATTTACCTATTTTGTACTTTTAATAATAAGAAATCAATGAACAGTAATAAAAGTTCTCAGTATTTTGTAATTAAATCGAACACTTTCAAATAACCTTGAATGATTACCAAAAATTTCCCTAATGGTTTTCCATTCCCCAACAATACAGTACAAGCAAATAAATGTGTGCTTTTTTGAAAAATTTTCCGAATTACTTTCCAAATTAAACAAACTCAAAAGCTATTAAATTACTTTATTTTGTTTAATCAAAAAAATATTTTATGCTCTCAAATAAAAATAGCACAGCCTCTGAAAATGTAAATAGAATCCAAACATTTAAAAAAAATACGTATAAAGATTCCCAGTAGGAAAGTATTCCTAAGACAATGCAGCACACTGTACCCATGTATACACAACACTTACTCGTGTGGCACGAGTGCTTTTCGAGTCTGTATTCGAAATAGTAAACAAAGTTTGCGTTTTACTCGTAACCACCGTCGTCGGCCTTGTTGTTTCTATTCATCCACATCTCTTTTAGCCCCAACATTCAACAAGTGGCATACAACATTCATCATACTGTGGCAAAAATATATATTGTATCGTACCGCAAAGTCTTTAACTGGGACATAGAAAAATTGTGGGTGGTGGGCAGGACGTGTTACGTATTTGTATGTATTTGTTTATTTTCTGGTGGTTAGACTGTTTAGTTTAGCACTTCAATCTTTTTATAAACATTTTTGATTTAATTTGGTTTTTTAGTCAAAATTAAATGGTTTCTGTGGATGTGTTATGACGGGCTCTTCAAACGTTCTAAACTAATTTTACTTGTATACTTTTTGTGAATTTTTTTTTGCCTTTATTTTTGTCTTTAAAAAAAAATTTTTAACGCAAGTTTTTTTTATTAAATTCGTTTTATGCCATTTAAAATAAAATTTTGTTATTGCGATAATTGGAAATGGAATAATGAAGTGAAATTATATGCATTTTTGAGTTTTATTTTTGTTGGGAGACTGTAGTGGGGGAAAATCCATCAGTGCCAATTATAAATGCGTTTATTATTGAGGTTGTAATTGTCTATTAAATTTATTGGTGTACACCTGGTCTGTGTGCGTTTTGGTTTTAATTTCTTTATATTTTTCGCCATAAATTCGTCATCAATTATTGTAAATATTGTTGCTGTTAGTTGTGCGTATTGTTGGCGAAAAATATTTATTTATTGCGTGAAATAATTTTTAAATACTTGTATAGTTTTATTAATGAAATTGTATGCCAATAGCAAAGCTTATGAGTATGCCAACATTCTTAGAATTATTCTAGGTATAAGGACAGCAATACCGAAATCATCGAACTTCATTTGTTTATATTTGAATAAAAACCGAAAATACCTGCCCGGTATTGCAAGCTCTTATAAGGAGAAACGAAAAGAGAAATAGGTGATTAACAGGAAAACCGGAAATTTGCTTAAATATGCACTTAAACTTGAAAATATGCCCTAAAAAATTTAAAAAATATGGCTTAGTATAAAAACAAAAATGCCTCATTTGAAAATATAATATTCAACAATTTAAAAATATTTCCATTTAAAAAACAAGTAAGAAAGTATAGTCGGTCAAGCCCGACCATATGATACCCTACACCACAGTATTTTAAAACAAATTTTGCGAGAGTCTATGGCTATATGAATAGAGATCTATCTATGTTTTAAATTTTATTAAAATCGGTTTGATAGTTTCTGAGAGGCAAATATTGCCCCCATCTCCCCTCGTGGTCCTATTTTCTTAAAAATGCATAGCTTATGTGTCCGTATAAATATGGATCATTCTATGTTTTAAATTTCTTTAAAATCGGTTTGATAGTTTCTAAGAGGCAGAAATTGCTGCCTGTCTCCCGTCGTGGTCCTCCGATACGGCCCATTTTCAATAGGCTTGGTCCTTGTGCCAATTAGAACCTATGTACCAAATTTTATTAAATTATCTCCAAAATTAAGACCTGTAATTTGCGCACAAGGTTAAATGGACAGCCAGCCAGCCTGCCAGCCGGACGGACATCGTTAGATCAACTCAGAACGTGATTCTGAATCGATCGGTATACTTTAAGGGTCTAGAACCAATATTTTAAGGTGTTACACACATCAGCACAAATGCATAATACCCTCTCCACTATTGTGGTGTGGGTATAAAAACAATTCAAAAATTATAATCGGTCAAGCCCATACACCATAGTATTAACCTACGAGTGTTCTGGAAAGTACCCAATTTGGAACCGATAGGCAGTCAAGGCGTCATCAAAACAAATATGTGATATGATATGATGTTAAGGTCCATATAAGAGTTTTTTTTTAAGGAATTTATAGTTGAAAGAGAGCTATGGTCACATGTGAACCGGTCAAAAAAAGAATTACATTTGCAGTAAAAAAGAGTCTATTTTAAAGAGGCGTTTGTATGGCGACTATGTCAAATTATAGATCGATTCTCACCCATTACGTCCTTAGTACAATTAAAAAGTATTTACCAAACTGTATCAATTATCTATAAAATTGTAACTTGTACTTTGCACACAAGGTTAACATGAAAAGACGATCAGCCAGACTGACGGATGGACATCGTTAGATCCCTTTAAAAAGTGATTCTGAGTCATCAAACTAAAAGATGGGTCTTGATTTTTTATGTATCACACACATCAGCACAAACGTACAAAATGACTTTTTTCTTAATTTTTGCTTATGTATAAAGTACGACAGTTTAAAATAACATTTATCTTTAATGGCAGCCTGCTTTGGCTTACAATTGTAGAGTAAAATTAATTATAGACGGCGACGTTGAAGCAACATGTTAGGTACACAGAATGTTATTATTGACATCAAAAAATATTTTACATGTATCAAAATATGCTTCAAAAAGGTGAACTATGCGATATAAACTTAAAAAAGTAGCAAAAATGCCCTTTAAACTAAATTATGCAAAAAAAAAAATGCTGAAAAGGGAAAAATGTGCACGCACTATCAAATCGATGGCAAAATTCATATAAATCTCCGCAAACACATAAATATATTGTTTCTGCCAGCGCTTTAAAAACTGCAGTCAAAACCAAAAACTGTCGAAAAAAACGAAAATTTGTGTTAAACTTTTCGCTTTTTTAGTTGGTTTGACAGCGACGGTTTACAGTTTATGAATCAGAAGTAAAAGCAGCACTTTTTTTTGGCCAATGACAAATAAAGAAGTGAAAGAAGTGGCAGTTTTTCTAGGTTGACTGCAGTTTTTTAAATAGTGCCAAAAAAAAAAAGTACAATTGAACTAATTTTTCCATCCCTGGCCTTAAGTGATCTCTTGGTAAAATATTTGGTAGGTATATGCTGAATATTTTTAAGTTATCATGCATCAATGATTAACTTACTGTAAAAACGAATTTCAATTTGTCATACAAGTTACACAATAAACAAATAGTCTGAAATAGAAAAGAATTTTATTTAAACAATTTTTATCTTTTTAAAGGTTTTTACCCTTTTTAGTCATAAAATACCGAACGAAACTAAAGTTAACCTAATTAAACAGACAGATAAGGTGCGAATCACGATTTCTTCTTTTTGTTTGAATTTGTTTTTGTTAAATGGTTGAATTCAGTTTTTTTTGCAGTTTGAATTGAATGGAAATGGAATGCGTTTACGTTGCCCACATTCGAAAAATATTTCTTTTGTTGATTGCTTTTTTTATATTTTAAATAAAAAAAGTCTCGAGTTGCAAGTTTGTGTGTTGTAATGTGCAGTTTTGAACGAGACATGATTTGTTTGCTGTTTGTTTATTTATTTACGTATTAATTTTTATTATTCTGACTGAAAAAATTATATTGTTATTGTGAAGTACATACAATTTTTTTTTTTATTTTTTGTAACAGAATGTAAAGGAATTATTTGATATACGGACAATTTCACCAAGTTTAGTTAAAACTAACTATTAGTTTACCTTCCAGTTAAAAATATGATTTGACAGTTAGAACTGATAGTTAATTACAACTGAACTTTACCGATAATAAAATACATAAATTATTTAATCATATTTAAAATCCTAATTAACGACGTTGAAAGCAGTGTAATCTGAAAGTGAAATTTTTACTAATATGTATTAAGATGACTAATATGTAGTAAGATGGCACAATGACCTAGAAAAAATTTAATTTACATTATGCCTCACCGACTTAAATGCTGTTCAGTTCTTTGTTGGGGGATCACAACATCCCACTTTAAGATTACAATAGAAATTAGATTCTTGTGCGGACTCGCTACATGCAAACGTGGATTCTTGCTACACGAAAATTTTTCTTCATTTGTACTTAGTATTTGCATCATTCGCAAATACATACGTCAATATATGTGTTTCTCAGTGTATAATTTTTTTTTTTGTTTGTTTGTTTGTTTGTTTGTTGTCCTCTTACACAATGCATTTATAAATATATTTCGAGTTTGGAATTAGTTCAGGGAAGTCGCGCTGTAGTATGAAACAAATGATGAGTTGAATTTAATATGCGTCTAGTCTAATTTTACAGTGCTTACACCTAAAGAAATAGCTGATGTTTTAAAGAAATTAAATGCGGGATATTCTATCCAGAGTATATTTATTATTAATGCTAAAACTATTATTAATGTTCAATTTGTTTTATATTTTTGATCTTGTAATATGTATTTAGGTTTAAGTCCAAACTTTGTGTAAAATTTTCATTAATATCTAATAACTAATCGGATTCCAATACTGTAATTTATAAGATACTGTATCTTGTTTTATTAGAAAGGCACCAAATAAATACAAATACAGTGTTCGAATATAACAAAACATCATTTAGCGAACGGATCACACACCGAAAAACCATAAATATTTTTTAGTGTTTGTGTATACGAACACAACCTTTAACAGCGTTCGTAACTAATTTCAAGAAAGTAACGAACATTATACAGTGTTCTGTTCTTCGTTATAAAACAGAACAATTGTATTGGTTCTCTAAAAATACATTACATATATTTTAATGTTATATAGTGTTTCTTTTTTACATTGCTAAAGAAATGGACAAACAAAAAATTTTAGCACCGACCACAGCACGAATACCTTGTGTGTATTGTGCACATGTTCTGTTTGCGTAAAATTTTTTCGATAGCTTTTTTCGTATATGTATTTTGTTTTTGTTTAAAAATTTCGGTTGTTTTTACCAGCCAAAACGGTGCTAAGCACATTAATGAGCTGAACCGAACACAACGCAGTTTGTGGTTTTTTTTTTTATAAAACAGAACGCAATGAAATGTTCTCATCTTTTTGTTGAGTTGGATAAGTACAGTATTATTTTTCTGTTCGAAGATAACAAACAGAGAAACGTTATTTTTTAATGATTTGCTACACAAACACTATTAGGGTTTGTGTTTTCCACAAAGCTACAGAACCGAACACTAAGGAAAGATATTTAATGTTTATTTTCAAACACAGATTTTATCAAAGCAAAAGATAATATTTTTTAACGCCAATAAAACGTATTCAGAGAAATAAATCATAAGCAAATTTATTGAATTAAATTATCAAATAAAAAAGTTCTGTTATCAAAAAACGCATTTTAGTTAAATGCAAAGTAAATGTTCGGTACTTGCAACAACCGTAAAACTTGCGCCCAGCCCGGTTTTCCTTGCGAGATAATCGAGTTTCTATTGTAGTTTTATCGGATCAAAGTAATAAAATAATGAAAACCAAATTGTAGTAACCTAGATCTCCCTGGCTCCGACGTCCGTAATTTAACTCACAATTTTTGACAAAACACTTTTTTAATAATTAATACTTTTAACGCTCTGCTTAATTTACATGCATACACTAGCAACAATCATTTACTTTACTCTTCATTTTTTTGGCCATTCAGTTAGAATTAAACAAAAACCCCGGGTGAATATTGAAACAGAAAAATATCCAAACGTCAAGACAACGCCTTGTACGAAAAAAATGACGTAATATAAGTTTTGTTTTTTGCAATTTTTTAAGCGTTTTTCCTGTGAGTATTTGGCATAAAAAAAACTATAATTTTTTTTTAATTTTCACATTTAGCCAACAGAGTGCTAATAAATACAAATAGATAAAATAAACTTCATAAAGAAAAAGTAGATAAAAGGGGAGGGGGAGAAGCAGAAGTAGTGGCAAAAAGAGGAAGTAAAGAGCAAAATGTATGGCAAGAGTTAATTGAAACGTTTTCAAATGCAAAATTAAGTGTTACTGCCGGTAATTAACAGTTTAACAAGTACTTAAGCAGGTTTAGTTTAAATAATTTTGGTTTCGCTTTAGCCGTCATTTTTACTAAATGAGGCAATTGAATTGTACAAATTTGTCTATGAAGTCATGCGACATAACAGTTTTTTTTTTTTTTAATTCTTTTGACTTTTAAGTTATTTGTGTCTTTAAACAAAGTCTACTTAACACAAATTATGACAACAAGTTGAAAAAAGAAGAATTGAAAATATATTTTATTTAAATTAAAAAAAAAAAAAAACAAGTAAGAGTGCTGTATTCGGCTATGCCTCATCAGTAATACCCTTCACCTGACTAAGTGCAAACATTAGAAGAATTAAAAAAATAGATTATCGCCAGCTCATTATTGGTTTGACCTACCGAGCATTTTTTAAAAAAATTGAGTTAGGTATGGAGTATATTAATATGTTTTGAATATCCTCTTTCTTAAAACCTAATTCACAAACTGTTGTATGGTTTCTGAGATTTTAAGCATTTATTTTGCTCCATGTCAACTATTTTAAAGTTTATTCAGTATTGCTTTGCTCTACAAGCCACTGTTTGGCGCATGCTGCGGATACAAAAACATACAAAAAAAATTCACTCTTGCTCTACTTCATTGCCGTACGAAAAACGAGTAGTTAATGCGAAATCAATATAAAATGACAGCCGGAAAATAAATTTTACTCTTGGTTCGCTTCATTGCCGTAAGAAAAACAAATTTGTAAAAGCAAAACCAAAATAAAATGTCAACAACTCAATACACAGCAGTAAGCATACGTATTAGGGTATTCAATTAATTGATGTTTTGTATTAATCGAATAATCGCGCGAATAAGTTTAAAAATTTAATCGAATAATTATTTAACAATTTAATATTATTCGGTTTATCGAATAATTTTAATTTTGGTTGGTTTAGAAGTTAAAAACTTACACCAAAAATTATATTTTTTTACATTAAAATTTTTTTAAAAATGTAGCAACAATTTAAAAAAGCTACTTCATGTAATAAAAACGAAAAACTTTTTAAATAAAAATAACATCTATATTTAAGCTAATCTTCTAAAATAACCTAAAAAAAGAGCTTAAATGTACATGTTTCAAACGATTTCTTTCTTTTGTTTCATTGTGGTAGAACTCTCTACTAAACATTCTTAAAAATAAATTTTTTTGAACTATTTGGTTTCAGTTTTGTTCTATAAATATTTTAAAAAATTTTTACTCAAAGGAAATTTTGCTGAGTTAAGAAACACTAACAGGATATTTAAAAAGTACCGGTTTGTTTTTTACATAAAAGAAAAAACTAATACTGTGAAAAAACTAATTTCCGATTAATCAATTAATCGACATAAATTATTCGAATTATTCGTTAATCGAAAATAAGCAATTTTAAATTATTCGAACAGTTAATCTCCCAAAATTATTCGATTAATCGAACAACGTTTAATCGTTTGAATACACTAATACGTATGCAGCACAAAAAGCTACTTTTTAGAAATGTGCCGTATGCGGCACAAAACTTAACTTAACTTTCAATAAAATACAATAATGGAATAAATTAGATTTCAAAGTAAAATACATAAAAAAATTCTTTTGAGCAAAAATTCCACAATAGAATAAATATAATAAATATTTAATAAAAATTTAAAAAACGAATAAATCAACTTGAATACTTTGCAGAAAAACAGTTAACCCATTTACGGCACTAATATGCACTTAAAGGCTTACTTGCTAAAATATTTTTACAACGTGTTAAAAGAAAGAAAAATGTTTTACGATTATATATTAAATTCCAGGATAGTTTGAGCCCGGAAAACGCCGGGTTTAAAGGCTAGTATTTAATAAAATTAAGTTAAACTCTTTTATTACACCAACACAAATTATTGTTTGAACTTCTGCGATTTGATATCCAAACCTTTTTTAACATTTCGTGTAAGAAAATCCTGCAGTCATTCATAAATCTATACTACATGCATTAGTTAATACATAAATTTTTATGCAAAAATAATGTTTAAACACCAAATAATATAAATTTAGTTTTTATATTTTTCGCTCGATAAATTGTTTTCGTTATTAAATTTGTCCACTTCGTAAGAATATTTGTTGCGGTGAAATTTATTTTAAAGTACAAAAAGAATATTAAATTTGTAATTGTAATTTAATAAAAATTTATGCATGATATTTTACATTTGTAATAAAAGGCTTATTCGTAAATGTAAAACAAAATTAATTAAGATTAATTAATCTTTTGTTTTTTTTTTGTATTTTGTTAAATGTCAATGTTTTTTAAAAGCCTACAACATACTTGTTTATATTTAATTCTGATAATAATAAAAAAAATTCGATAAATGGATTTTACGGTTGTTCTGGCAGGATAATTGGTAGCAAAATAGTTTGTCAGTTTGAGGTTTGCGAGTTCGATTCCTGCCATAGACGCTGATTTGATTCACACTACAACAGGCGAAGGGTAACATTACTACTAATTGGGTTTTTAAATAATAATATAATTTGTTATTACATTAAAAACATATTATAAGTTTTGTTGACTTTTAGGTTTAAAATTAAAAAAAAAAAAAATAAATAAATAATAACTATTTGTGAGAAGTTAAAAAAAATACACTTTGATCAAATAAAAAAAATACAGGGTCGCAAAAGTAATAGGGACACATAAAATTGTTAATAGCTTTTTAAATTTTTATTCAGTTTTTCATAAAATAGCTATTTAATTTGTCTTTATCAAAAATTAAAGCCAAAAGGTTACGGTCCAGGGCTGTGGAGTCGTTAAGAAATAGTTCTAACTCCGACTCCATCCTCTGAAATTTTTTAAATACGACTCCCACACCGACTCCCACTATAACCTTGAGACTGGGTCTTATTGCACTTTAAACTCTTTTTTTTAATGCAGTTTAATATAGCAAGCAAATGATTCTGTAAAAATTTCAAATTAATATTTTAATTCTTTCACGTTCCGCATTGAGCTTTAAAGCAGACCCTCTTAAAATTCCTTTTATTTTGAAAAGTATTAGAAAATTTTTTATGCCGTGGTTCTTCGTCTCCGACTCCGGTACAAAAACCTCAACTCCGACTCCAAAGCCCTGCTTTTTTTTCAAAACCAAATATTGTTTTAATATTTGGTAAAAGCTCCTTTAATTTTGATTACTTCTTTGAAACTCCGCTTCATTATGGTAACCTACTTTTCCAGAGGTGATCCATGGAAATTTTACAGTTAGTTTCATCCATGTAAGTTCAATGCAATATTTTCTACGACCTGATAAAATCGAAAGAAAGATATTGTCCCTATTTTTTCCGATACTGTAGATGCTTGCATTTAAAAGAAGAACCTTAAAAACACAAATTTTTTACCTTAAAGGCTTTAGAAACTGGGAATTATTTCCTTTCGTAGGTTACTTTATATTATATTCAACATACAATATACTTCATTGCTATCCAAAGGATAGCGTAGGTAAAATGTAACAAGAAGATACAATATAATAGTCTGGTAGTGTATAAAGTCATTCCTGAAAAATTGAAGGAATAAGACTATTACAAAAAAGCTTTATAAAATACATAACTGAAATTTAACTCATAGAATAAATTCGAAAAATAAAAAATGTTGAACTTAAAGGCGTTATTAAAAAAACTGGGTTCAATTTAGAAAAAAGAGACAATATGAGAGGGTTCTGGAGGACTTAGAGAGGGTTTTTTACTTAGAGTTTAAACCAGGATCAATAGTAAGATTTGTTGATCTTATAATAAAATTAAATTAGCCTTAATCCTCTTTAGCGTTTTTGAGTGAAAGATTAAAGCTTTTAGCATTGCCATATGAATTTACAATACTTTTATGTAAAAGTATGGCAGTTTAAAACAAATGCCAAAAATTGTCATCAAATTATTGTTCTTAACGTGAAAAAGAAGAAGAAAAGGCGAGAATTTTGTATTGTGTTATATAATATTATATATTTTTAAATAAATGAAACCGAAAAAGAAGCAAAACAATCAAGCAATATTTTGTCTTATGAGGTGGAATATTTAATAAAACTCTAAATAAAAAAAAAATTGCCATTAAATAAATAAAAAAAGATTTGGCCCAATTCTTATTGCCCTTGGTCTACTAATATTTGTGTTGTTTAAATTTTCAAATATTTGTAAGTCTTTTTTATTATTTAAAAAGTTCATTTTATAAATTTTATACAAAAGTTTTATTTTCATAAGTAATCCTTTCCTTTTATAAGCTGTTCGCACTTTTGAAAGTTCTGTCGCAAGTTTAAACCGCCAACTTTGGGCGTTTAAACTTGGAAACAAAATGAAATAATCGACTACCCAAAAACGATTTTCAAAGATTAGTTCTAATTTAATCGCTGATCTTTATGTCAAAAACTGGCTCTTAAAGAAGTAATGTTCAACATTTTTGCAATCTTAAAAGGGATTTGTTATGGAATGTTATAAATTGCCATACAAAAAAAAATCAATTTTTTACACACGTATAACTCGCAAACTATGAGATATAAGTAGCTCACACACATTTTTTTAGATCTTAGAAGTGATTACTCTACAATTTCGCACAATTCGTACTAGAGGTGAGGTGTCGATACTCTTACGTAAACGTAGACGTTGCGGATCAGATGTTCCGTTTTTTCTAATAAACCTTATGTATAAATAGGAACCCTAACGTAAGCGTGACGTTGGCTTGCACATGAAACTGATTGAATTAAAATTTGTCTCAGCTTTTACGTATGAACTGCTGCAGAATTCTATGTTAGTTTATGTTTACCGATGGAGAGAACGACAGCTCTTAACCTATCGAAAGGCATTTTGAGAATTCTCGTATCGAATGTCGTGATCTCAAATTTCAATACAAACTATTCAATATCGAGTACCGCAATCTTGAAAGGAAGATTTCGGTAAGTCATTTGATCACGAATGCGACGATCAGGCCCCAGAGTAACGTTCCTTACTGAGCAGCATCATTCATTTTCTATTTTTAATTTTAAATTATAAAACTTTTAAGCAGCAAACGTTTTCAGAAATGAATATAAGCAAACTAATTTATTAAAATGTTTAATTGGTTTTACACTAATTTCTTAAAATTTTTAAACAATTAACAAGCATTTTTTTATAAACATTCAAACCCAATTTGAATTGTTAAAACTCATTAAAACAAAATGCGGTTAAAAACAAAAAAAACATTCATTCATTCTTGTAACTTATAAAAATTAATTATATTCATGAAACTAATTTGAATAAATTTTGAATTTATTTCTGTTATATACAAATTGGCCAAGAGCTTTCAAATCAAAATCGGAAATAATCAGGCGGATTTTAGAAACGTTTTGCAAAAGAAAAATATAAAAACAAATTATGATCAAATAGAAAAGAAGAAGAAGCAAACCTTGTTGTTGATAATTATGAAATTCCGTTGAATCGAATTTCTCACTCGATCTATAAAGTTGGCCGGGTGGAAAATCTTATTTTTTTATTATTCAACAAGTTGTTGTGCGGGTAAGAAAATTTTGTATTTCCATTTCGGGTAGAGTAGTTGGTTTATAGTTTGTGTGGTAGGAAAAGAGGGTGATCAGTTTAAAAAGTTTGAGTTCAACACACACACGCACATAGACACACAGTTGTGCATAAAGTTGTTTTTTTTTTTTACAAAATAATAAAAAGCAAAATTAACGCCAAAAAAAAAAAAAAAAGGAAATAAAAAATTAGAGATCATAAAAGTAAACAGTGCGTTGATGGTAGTTTTAATTTTATTACGCAGTGTTCAACACAGATTGTTGGATATATTTTTTTTATTTGGTTGGTGTGGTACATGGTAGTATTAAGTAGAAGAAGTTGAGGTGATGGTGATAGTGGTGGATACAAAAAGATACAAAAAATATTTAATTTTTAATTATTATATTTTGTTTTTTTTTCTTATATTAAAGTGTGAAGTGATATTTTAATAATGGATACGTAAAAAAGCATAAAGAATAGTTATTACATATTTTTGTTTTTTCTTGAAAGGCATTAAAACTTAAATTGCACGTGTTCATAATGTTTCTTTAAATTTTAAATAGCCAAAGTTCGTTCTTTCCAAGGGAAAGTTTTAAAACAAGCAAAAGTTATGTAACAGTATTTATCGCTTATGTGCACATTGGCTTTAAGCATTTAACGCTTTTATACAGCCAATAGTAGGCAGGAGATCCGAAACAAAGTAAAAAAAAAGTAAAAGTCGTGGGCTTCCGTAACTGTTGCAAATGGCGCAACCGGTAAACAATATCTACATATTTTGAATTGCGACTTTATTGCACAAATTTTATTCGAACAGCGTTAAAGCGTTAAAGATCCCTTCGCGAGCTTTTTAAACATAAATACAATTTTAAAAATTCCAAAATATCCTCGAATCCCATTAAAAATGTCTATTTTAATTAAATTATGTTTTAAAAATAACTGACATAATATTCGTCAACAAAGTATTTATTATGTCAACCTCATCCGTTGTAACGTTAATATCATTTTAAAAACGTGACGTACAAGTTACGACGTATTCTATGAGTTTCGCCCTTAATACAATTTATTAGAATTTAGACGTTTAACTGTTTCTTTTTTTGGAAGGCGGCTTTTTATGGGACCTATGGTAAATTCTGGACCGATCTTTTAGAAACTTGCCAGTGTGCTTTCTAATACCATTAAACTAAATTAGGCCAAAATCAATATTCGTTACAATGAAAGGTGTATTTAAGTATTTTTCGAAATTCCATGCTCAACGAATTTTTTGGTTTCAAAAAATTCAAAAGAATGACATGAACGACATTTGGTTTCAACAACCATCGATATTTTGCGCACTGTTTTTGAAAATCGAATAATCAGCCGAAATTGTTATACCAATTAACCGCCTCGAAGCTGTGATTTGAGCCCTTTGGAGGCGCCATAAAAGATAAATGTTACACAAAACATCCAGAGACTGGCGAGCCAGTCGTGGTAGCCATATGAATGATATTGTGTCCCATTATTAAATGACAAAGTTCAACTATTCCAATAAAACCAGAAATTTTAAATATAATTAGTACTTTTTTTAACCGACTCAAGTTTTAAATGGCTCACCCTGTACAATCCCAAACCGTTTAGTAGAACTAGAAAGAACTTGTTATCAAAACTGTTCTTTTCTGTAGATTCGTTCCAAAGTAAGCGTGTGGTTTTAACACAAAAAGTTTACAAAAATGATTCTAATATAAGTATAAGGGCATTTTCAATGCACGTTAAATAATGGTTTTTCTTTTGTGCTGATGAATTTAAGTGAGTTTTTTACAAGCACTGCATTTGCCAATTAAGCGAGTTTTCTAGTAAAAAACCACCCCAAAAAAAGGCGTGCAAATAATGAAATGCACTTAAGCGACAAGTACTGCATATCATTAGTTTAATATTTATTTTAGAATAAATATATTAAATTGTTATTAAAAATTTTTGATTGTTTTAATTTAAAGAAAACATTTAAATAATAAAAATTTCATTAGAAATTAAGGATTTTTTTTTTTTTTTTTTTTTTTGTAAAGCTACAGAATAGTAATGTAAAATGTTAATACATAAATGTTTAAATTTTTGCGTGAAGTTTGTCATTTATTTAACGATAATCTTTAAAATTAAAAAAAAGTAAAGGCAAACTGCGCCGGGGCTAGCCCGACCATATATGAAGATGCCCTACACCACTTGGTTGTAACAGTAAAATTTTCAAGATGAACTGTATTTGGGATCCATAGGAAATTTTTTGAAATAACAGTCATATGTGGAGAATTTTGAAAGCACCCATAAAAAATTTGCTATAAGATTGCTGCTTTTTGTAAAGATTATTTATGAGCCAACTGGACAAAAGGGGTTTTCAATAGAGCGGCAAAATTATGTTTTAATTCTAATTCCGTATTTTTTGAAGCGGCCGAAATGCAATTATAAGGAGTCGGACTTATATGCAAATGAACGTTTTGTTTGATCTTGTACGGCTGCATGTGCGATTAATAACTGAATACTACGGCGCCATTTCAGCAGCTCATAATAAATAGATGGAGCCCTTATGGTAAATTGGTGTACAAAGTTACCTGAGCGACAGGGATATTCGAATTTGGTGTTGATTCGACCGGGCTTCACATATTATTTCATGCTTTTGGTGGTGTCGCCATTAATGCTTCGATGCAATTAAGACTTTCTTATGGCGGCATTCTAGCAGCACTTCGGATATTAAAAATCGTCTTCCAACTGGCTGCTACGAATTTTGCAAGTTTTGCTTCAGTTTGACAACAATTTTTATACGGAAATGCCGAAATTCATCCACTTTTTTGGCTGACCTGGGCGTCCTTCGTCTTCCGTGTCAATATCACTCCTTCTGCACTGCACAAACCAACTCTGTCTTATTCTCAATGACTTTGTATAATATTTCTGTATTGAGAAATACTTTTATTTCTTCATCTTCTCCATTACGAACATTTCAACAATAAAATGCCAAATTTTAAAAAGTCTTTTAATATACAGAACATCTGCACCACTTTTAACAAAGAAAAATGCTTTTGCATTTTCGAATCAATAAAAAAAAACTGTGTTATAGTAACTGCATTTCTTCCAAAATTCATGAAAAAATTTAATACACAAGCACAGTGGGCAGTTAACGGCCTTGTTATGGTAATTTTTCTTAAAAAATTCATATTGTACTAGTTATTAGGGTGAATTTTGACACACATGTGTTAACAGCATATTTCATTCTATAATAAATGCATAAAAACGCAGCCCCTTTTAAATACTATTTACTTTCAAAGCAATTTTGTATTAAAAAACCATCTTCTTTAAATTCACATTAGGCCAATTCACATTCTTGTACAAATGGTCTTGCATCGTAGCATTGGAACATTTTTATAGTGTAGTATATTTTCACTCTACACCAGCAAAATATACAGTAATGCACTTGCTGCTACTCCTTAATAGGCAACACTTACAGCCGAACCGAAGAGAGCGGAGGCGGAACGTTGTCTTATGCTAAGCTTTTACGCTGATATGCCATACCTAAACAAAAGCGTCAACGTTGTGTCACAAACAGTAGTGTTAACTTTCTTGTTTAATAGAACCCACATAATAGAAATAAAAAGAAGAGAAAAAACCGCTAGACTGACAAAAAATATCTGAATTGCCATTATTTATTAACAATAGCGGCCAACTTCACTATTAAACGCGCTCTCAAAATCGTATTTCCCAAATGCAAATCGATGACTTCGCGCTGTTTAGGGATGCTTCATACAAATTGTATGGGCATGAGAATTTTTGACAGCTAGAAAACGCTTTCCGCTCTTGTTTAGGTACGGCTGTTATAGGCAACACCTAAAACCAATAGTTTATATTTACTTGACGTATGCAACACTTAATTAAACACCGACAGCTGACACTCATTAAACCAAGCTGAACGGCTTGCAATAGGTGACTTAACGCCGTCCCTTCACCTTTGACTCATGCTCAGTGATCGAAAATAAGCAGAACAATATTTAGCGTACGGATCACACACCCAGAAACGATATCTATTTTTTAATTGTTTGTGTATACGAACACAACCCTTCATACCGTTCGTAACTATTTGCAAGACAGTAACGAACATTAAATAGTATTCTTTTCTTCGTTATAAAACAGAAAAATTGTTGTGGTTCTGGAAACATACTTTATATTTTAATGTTCTATAGTGTTTCTTTTTTACATTGATAAAGAAATGAGCAAATAAATATTTTTATTAACGACCACAGCACGAAAAGCTTGTGTTTGTATTGTGTAAAATTTTTTCGCTGGCTTTTTGTTTTTTTCGTATTTGCACTCTGTTTTTGTTACATATTTGTGTTTTTTTTTTACCAGCCAAAAAGGTGCTAAGCAAAACTGAAATGAACTAACATTAATATGCTGAACCGAACACAATGAAGTTTGGTTTTTGTTGAGTTGAGATAAGATAAGGGATGTATTATTTGTGTGTTCGAAGATCACAAACAGAGAAACGTTACCTTTGTAGTGATTTACTACACAAATCTTCTTCCACAAATCTACCGAACCGTACACTAAGGCACGATATTTAATGTTTATTTTCGAACACTGCTCATACCCGCCACTGCTGTCTTTATTTTGCTCAGAAGCTAAAGCGGCTTAAAAAGCTTGTTCTGTCACCGCTTGGTTAACTTTGCTGATAAAACAAAAATTAAATAGTAAAAGTAAAATTGAGGAAATAATAACATGAAAAAAAACGAATAAAACTGGATAAGACTCAATAAAAAGTAATCAGAAAATATAATCTTTTTAATAGCTTCGTCGATTGAAGAGTCAACTATTTGCAATCTCATATGTACAAGATCGTGAATTGGGCTATAAAGTTGTGAATTTCACCAGCTATTGATTGCAATGATTTAAATTATAAAATGAAAAATATGACATTAACAAACGTTATCGATATTAAAACTTAAACATTTACAAAAAGTTTTACATTACTATTCCTTTTCAATTTGGATTTTTTTTTTTTGCAATTTTCCCTCTTTAAATAACTCTCAATGAAAGGAAGTGCATTTCTTAAAGCCTTTATCTACTTAATAATTATATTCAATAATATTGCTGTACTGATAAGGAAAAATACAAAAAAAGTGCTTAATTTAAACGATTTTAATAAATACTCGTAATAATAATAAATATTTGGTAATAAAAATAGAAATAAATGTTGCTGTTTGTAACTATTGCATATCTTCACGTTTAGTCTAAGCTTGTCGAGATTTTTTTTTTATTTTTTTTTTTAATTGCATTTGCTGTAACTGGTAGTTTGTTTTGTTGTTGATAAACCCTTTACATGTGGAAAACGTATGTTTAAGATTGTTATTTCGTTTGTTATTTCTACAATAGCGAACTAAGACCCTTCACTGTGGGGTATTCCACCACTTAAACTTCATTGAGTGACAAATTATCTGCCATTATAAACTCTGTTTTAATTTCACAATTAAAGGGTGAACCACCGTTTTACCTGAGAGATCAATACCCTATTAAGGATATAAGTTCTCGAGCATTTTGAGTAAGTGAGTCGATATGTTTGTTTCCAAAGACCGCAGAAAAGCTGGGCGCTGAGATGATCAAAAATTTTAATTTAGTATTAATGAAGTTAAGAAAAATATTTGTAGTAAAATTACCGATAAAATAGTGTAAAGTGAGAAAATTTTATGGAAGTGATAGATTTTGTTTAAAACGTCATAAATTTTCTCCTAAATTGTACGGCCCGCTTAAAGAGATCTGTCTGATAAAAACTTTTACGAACGGTAGAACGGCAAAGAATTCTGATAATGGCAATGAGGTTATTCTCGAAACATGTAAATTCGACCCGAGTTCAATCCCCCGTTCAGTCAAAAATATTTAAAAAAAAAATCAATTCATTTAATGTTGTAAATTTTTTCCTTCACTTAAAATAATTTAATGAAAATTAAATTTGATGAACTTAAGCCTAATTAAAATATCAAAAACTTCAATTAAAAGTTAAAAATCACAATTGTTAGAAAAATAGCTTTCACACAAGCTCTATGTTTACATTTGTCCTTCAAGTTGTACAAAGAAAGGTCAACGAGACAAAGACAAAAAGGTAAAAACATAAAAAACAAATCTAATTAAGTTTTTAAGACAAAGTCTTGACAAAAAGTACGAAAAATAGAAGTAAAGAAAAAACATGTAAATAAAAATAAATAATCAATTAAAGCAAATTTCGATCCACCAATACCATTGGTTAGAGATGGATGTTCGACTATAGACTGACAGGGGCCGCAGTGGTGCAAACGGCAGAACAGCAAATAATTCTGATGATGAGAATTTGGTTGTTCGCGAAACTAATAAATTCGACCCGATTTCAATCCCGTGTTTAGTCAAGAATAAATTTATCAAAAATTTCTAATTCATTTCATGTTGTAAATTTCTTCCTTCACTAAAAATAATTTAATGAAAATTAAATTTAATGAATTTAAGTCTAATTAAACCATCAACAACATCAATATATGAATATTTGTGAAACACACAGATTCTTAGCTTATTTTAATACTACGATCCTGTATTATTTCTGAAACCTTATCGCCAAGTTAGAGAACATATTCGGTACTCAATTAATTTCAAATAAATCGAATTGGTTTTGTGCCAAGGATTTCAGTGCAAAGAGGGAAAACGAAATAGTCACCTTTATCGTAAATATTTTTTCCCTCAAAATATTTTCCTTTTCCCAAAAGTTTCTATCGTGAATTATTTCCACGTGCAAAAAATCGTATATTCAAATAAAGGCATCGCCTGTTTTTATTTTTGTGAGGGTTTCCCCAAAAATTATGTGACTTTATTCACAAACATTTGGATTGGGATTAAAAAAGGAAGAACAAGGTAACAAGAGCCCCAAACAAAGAATACAGATTTTCTGCTATCGCTAGACGAGAGTGTTGAAGGCGTAAAGAAGTATTTGGGCTGCAAAAGAAAAAGCATGTGATATTGCCGTCGACGACGATCACAAACCTGCAAACTTAAATATAAAACAGCCTTCCAAGAAAACAAAAACTTCTAATAACATAAATCGAAGCAAAAAACTATGCATTTTAATAAATAATAGCAATTTATTAGGAAAATCACAATACGCATAAAAATTACATTCATTCACAATAATTCACAATAGAATGTTCGACTTGCCACAGATTTTATTTTATTCCCTAACAAGTGGCGATACTAAGTTATTGTTCATGGGAATAAAAAAATTATTCCCTTGAATTTATTCTATCGATATTCGCGATAAGGTTGATTAAAATTTTCATTGTAAATATTTGAGTTCTATTAAAATACATATTATCAAAGTATTTGGTACAATTATCACACACAATACATGTATAAATTTTCTTCAGATATATCGTTACCTAAAATGCAAAAGGCCCTAACTAACTAAAAATTAAAAATCGACTTCTTGATTGATTCTGATGTTTTGCATCAAGAAATGTCCACAAAACATTTTGGAATATTTCGACTTAAATTAACGATTTAAATTACAAAAAATAAATAAACAGCCCAGCCCTATCTGTGAAAAATGATATGATAAACGCTAAAAACCCTAACAAACAGTTTGCATAATGTCGTAATTTGGCCCCTAGTAACGATGTGTACAATGTTCATTATACACACATGCGTATATTAATTTTCACCTCTTTGTGGGAACACCCTTTAGCTTCAGATTCAATCAAAACGCACTTGCTGTCTTTGTCAATAGCTGTTATGTATTGGTGTTTATACAACAACTTTTTAAATACTTTAGATATTGCACAATGATTGTAAATTGCTGCTGTTGCCGCCACCAACATTAGACCAGATATGAAACGAAACGAGCGAGAAAACACTTAAAAGGAAAACTTTTAACAAGAAGAAAAAAATTAATGAACAGGTTCAATTAAAAAGGTAAATAAATATAAAGTACGTCTCTAACCAAATTTAATCCAGCACAACAACAAGCAACAAGTGAATTTTATTTTGTCTTTCAATTAACCTACTGAGAGTCTAGAAAAAAGCAATGTATTATTAGGAAACTTTAAGGAAAAAATCATGTTCGGTAAAGAGTGAACAAAAAATCCCCTACATTATTTTTGAAGAATAAAATTTAACTGATTATTCTATTGGGCGATATTGGTTATATAGAACATAAGAACTGTGTTAGACTGGTAAAAAAAGATTTCCAGTTGTTAGATGCAGTGTTGCCAGAAATTTTTTCAAAAATATCTAGTAGAGAACCCCGATTTCTTTAACACGCCAAAAATATGCAAATTTAAAAATATCTTCAATTTATAAACTTTTAAAAATCAATCCAAGTTAAAGTACTCTTCTGGCAACAGTGTGGTTTTAGAACGTTATGATTTTGAAACGGTACAAAATTCCTAACAAAAGAATATTTACATACATTATTTTTAGGTTTAAAAAGTAAAACAAGAAGCAAAAATTTGCATATTCTATTTGTTAAAATTATTTAGTTAAAAACATCAAATTTTCAAAATAGTGGAATGATAACGAAAACCATATCGGGTGTGTCTTAAAATTAAGAGTTCTTCTGTAAAGCAACGGCGGAATATAACAAAAGTGAGACAAACATGTGTTAAGGGTAAGTGCTTAGGGTAGAACCAATCCCACTGTCGGATTCTTCCACGTATGAATTCGGGATTAAAACCAACTTAGAAATTATTAAATCAAGCACAGTTTAAGATTAACATAAGTCAATCAAAATCCGTACTTACCTCTTCGGCTCGATTTAAGTACGGATCAATTGATTTTTTGGCCTTTGTGAAAAACTGTTGAAATTAAGTGAATGTTTTTCGAAATTCACAACTTTAATGCACGAAATTAAATATATTTCGAATCGATCATAAAGATATAACAACTGGCCAATGAGACTTGCGGTTTGTTAACATTCCCCTGTCATTAAGGGTCACCCTTTATCTTTGTTTTCAGAGATAAACTCTAGTATTTTCAAAGTCAGACACGGGTATGAAGACATAAAATTACAACTTTTCGATTTAAAATTGTTCCACGCTTGGACTTACTTATACCAAACACTAAATGAATAATTTTAATTAAATGCGCTAAAAATATGCCTACAATTTACCACTTCTGATAAGAAACTTACTTACAATCAAAAATAAAATACACACAATATCAGAGTAAAGATATGCAAAAAAACCAACAACATTTACAAATATTTTCTTACAAAATATAAAAGAAATACTAGACCTTGGAAGTAATAAATTAGATTAGAAATAAAATAACACGAATATAAAAAAAAAAAATACTTAAGATTTAAAAATATAAATTAATTATATATTATTTTATGCTAAAAGAAATACATACCTGGAGCAATCGGTTGATATTCTTGTTGTGGCAGTAAATAGCATGTCAAAACCTTAAACAACAAATAAGAGCAAATACACAATGAAATTTAATACAAACAAAAAAAAATTAATTGAAAACAACATGAACAAGATAGTAAAATAAATTTTGAATAAATATTTACGTAAAAAACAAGTGATGAGTGAAACAAATAAACTCAAACTAAATAAATGAGAATTGTGAAAACCAATCTAAAATGCGAAGTGAAAATACAATTAGTATCGAAAATTTCCACACCCCCCTAGCAACTAATATTTGTTCAAATCTGATTAGAGAAATGCCCCTGTAATTTATTTATTTAATTTTTACTCACCTGTTCCCCTGTCTCCTCATCTACGTCTGGCTGAAATGTGAGCAAAGGTTGTGCTTGATTCTCTGACAGCCACACCGCTTTTAGTTGCAAATTCACTAGGGAATAGGGCAAATATTGCAACTGATTGCCAGATACATCGAGAACATGCAACACGCTGCAATTACCCAACTCTGGCGGCAATTTCTTTAATTTATTGTCCCGCAAACTTAAGACGCCCATATTGGCACAATTACCAATTTCAATTGGTAAAAATTCGAGGGCATTACGATCGATATTTAGATTGCTTAGTTTGGTCATTTGTCCTATGGACGCCGGTAATTCGGACAGGAAGTTTTCGGTTAGGATGAGTTCTTGCATATTTTCACAGCTGTAAAGAAACAGAAGAGAATATTATTAAGAAGAATACTATATGTCACAAAAACAAAATATATTTTAACTTAATTTAACTAGACTAGAGTACCTGGCGAAAATCGAACCCACAACCCCCTCACTGATACACTGGCTTACACCAACTAGCCTTTGTGGGCCCCCATAGAAAAAAAGTCATGAATTAAATTGTACACAAAACTGCTATCAAATTCCCTTTGAGAAATTTGAAACTTAAGGCCCAACTATAAAATGCATAAGCTGGCTTAGGCTACTGTCAAAAAATAACAAAAAAAATACAAAAAGTATTTAAAAAAAAAAGAAAAATAAAAATAAACTCAACAAATATTTTATTCCGTACGGAAAGTGCGATCTGTTTCGCGCCTTGCTTAAGCAAATGCTAATTTCATAAAATTAACCAAAACGTTTTCTTAAGCTCAATATGGTTCGACGAATATAAATCACATGTATTCGCACAATTGCTTAAGCATATTATAGTTGGGCCTTTAAGATCGTCAAAAAGTATTTCGTTAAATTAATTTCGACAAAATTATTGGTTGAAAAATCATTCATTATTGTAGTAATAAATAAATTTAAATGATACGAAAAACTCAAACGAAGTTTGGAAGTTAATTAACCATTTCTAGAACAAAATCGGTATTCATTTGTGGCCTTTCTAAGTATGAAGAATCCGTAAGAAATAATACTGAGCCCAATTCCATTATCTAAGTCATGAGAAAACTAAGAGCTGCGCGAATATTTAAAAGTACTCTTAAAAGAAAAATCAATCCATCTGTACTTAAATCAATGCGAAGCGGTATCAATAGTACGGTAGACTCGGGTTTTCTTAAATCAAGCACAGAATGTTTGATTCAAGTACGGATTATTAAATGTAGTTATCCTAAGCAGTTTGAGATTGAAATCCAGCAAAATCGGATCAATAGGATCACAGCTATGAATCAAAATGTGAAACCATCACCCTAAAAAATTGATAATTTTGTTACAAAAACTATCATAAATGGTGGAATAATGCACGGAATGATAAAAGATTTTGCGAAAATTCGTTTTATTCGATTACAAACTACCGTTCAATTTCGTTAAGATCGGTCTATAATTTACCCTAGGCCCCATATAAACCCTACTCCCGGAACACAGTTTACTACGCCTAAACCCGTAATTAATAATGCTATCAGAATAAAATTTAATACTTCACAGTTTTTAGGAATAGAAATCACACTAATAAATTTCGTGATGATCGGCCCATAATTTACTATAAGCCCCATACAAAGCGCAATCCGTTACATTAATTAAATACGCCTAAAACCGTAGCAGATATATTTATTGTTGTAAAATTTTTTCCAACTTAGCTTTATATCGCCAGAAAAAATGTCATGCAATTTTGTGATATACGGTCCATAATTTATCCCATATTAAGCAGCCTTATGAAATTCACTGTAAACGCTAAGACTAATTTCACCGCTGTATTGAAATTTATTCAAATTTATGTTTTTTAATACCAGAAATCACTCTGCAGGATTTTGGGATGATTGGTCCATAACTTACCATGGCACTAATACAAATTCCCCTTCTGATAATCATTTAAATTTGGCTTAAACTGTTACGAATCATGATATTTTATTCAAGCTAGTTAAAATTGCAAAAAAAAAAAAAAAGCATAAAACTTTCTGATTGTCGGTCAATAATTTAACAGACGTAAACCGCAACCAATTTTAATGCTGACGTAAGTTTTTATAAAGATAAATTAATAATATATAGATATCATATAGATTCCACTCCTAAAATATTCGAAATGTCGGTGGAGAGTATCAAAGATTCAGCGCAGCCGAATAAAGCATTCTTACTTGTTCTCTATCAGCTCGACTTGTCGCTATATATACCGTTATGTCCAAAAGTAAGGCTCTTACACTACATATATTGAAATAACTTCAAAACGGTTCACCATATTCAGTTAAAAAAAAAATCGAAACTCCGCAACAATATTATCTATAAGCCGTGCTCACATTGTTTTTAAATTTGCCCAGTAGTTTCAGAGATGTCGTTGAAGTTTTGAAAAAAATAACAATTTAAAACGTTGGCTGCCAAAGCCTTTTTAGAATTTTGATTGTGAAGTAGCAATGTCATTTAACAATTTTGGTCACCTGAGGCCAACAACTTATTTTTGTTCTTTTTGTTTCTTCGTGCCTAAAAATAAGTTTTGACTACTCGCGACTTTATTTTGGTCCCTAATTTTCCAGTTATAACGGTTTTTTTGTGTCGCACATTTTCGTGCGACATGGCCTGGGAGAACATAAAACATGTTGTGGGGGGGGGGGGGGATCCACGTCGCACAAAAATGTGCGACACAAAAAACCGTTATAACTGCAAAATTAGGGACCAAAATAAAAACGCCTCAATAAGCCGCAACTATGTGTAGAATGTTTTCCTAAATATTCCCACCAGAAGAATTAATTTTGATAAATTTACATTTTAATTGCATTATTTTTGCACTGATCTCCATTAACAAATTGAATTTTTAATTTTAAGTTTATTGCTTTTCTACTGATCTCCATTTGAATTAACATACATATATATTTTTATATTTTTTTTGCTCATAAATGAATTGATTTTTAAAAGAATTAATAAAGATACAAACAAAATTAAATTTCCAACTTTTTTATTATCCAAAAAAAAATACCATTAAAAATACACAGCGGCCATGGGAAATACACCAAAATATTCACTACAGGCCAGAGAATCCAAATTCCATGTAAAATTCCATATTAAAATGTACGAAAATGTGCTACGTGGCCTCAGGGTAACATTTAGGTGTCGCAGCCAACGTGTTAAAAAAAAAATTGGTCTTAAAAATTAATAAAAAAAATAAAATAGTTCTAGTCTATTGTGAACAAAATAAAAATTGCGCACCGATTGCAATGAAATAAAGCTCATTTTACTCGAAATATGTTTAACTAAATATTTTTAGACGAAAACTGTGATTTTTGTCGTATTTTTATTTTGTTATCTTTTATTTAAATTTTTTTTTAATTGTTATTTTTTTCAAAGCTTCAACGATATCTCTGAAACTGCTGGGCAAATTTAAAAACGGCTTAAAGATAATATTTTTGCCAAGTTTTTAAGTTATTCCAATATATGTAGTGAAAGTCCCTTATTTTTGGACACAACGGTATATCTCAAAAATTCGAGCTGATAGAGAAAAATGGAGATTAGATTTTAAATCAGCGACGTCAAATTAGTAAAAATGTGCATCAAACATCCAAGCCGCACAAAAAAAGTTCAATTTTGTTCCCTTGTGTAATCTATGATAAGATTATCAGATAGCAAGGGTTTTTCTAAATACAACATCAACTGATCTGCCTCATGGACCTTTTTTCTATGTTACTTAACGATAATAATGCAGGAATATTAAAATAAATATTTTATAGATGCCTTGGAACTCTGATAAGGAACGTAATCACCCTAATCTTACCAACGTATTCCCATCATATGTACATTCATATAAGCCATGCTCCGAAATAATGGTTCTAACATAGATATCGATGATCTCAAGTAGAAGGGCCCGAACACGTATTGTTACCAAACTGAGTGTTTCAGTGATTCCAATACATTTCACACTAATACGCCTCGTCACAAAAATTTATTGCAATAGTGTGAAACATAGCGGTTTACACTATTGCAAAGTTGTGTTTGGAACGGAGCTCAGACTACCTGCATATCTAGAGTTTGGATTTAAGCATGTACCCAGCAGCTTCTGTTGAGTAGCAACAGCACCTACCCAATAAAAAATTTCATCATTTTGCGAAGCAGTAATGGTACATTTAAAAAAACAAGCGCACAATTATGCGCTACGCAATACGACATACAGAAATGCAGTAAAGTAAGTGAAAGAACTCTCAACAGCTTAAAAAAAATAAAATTTCAAGTGCTACGGCATTCCCTTACTACGAAGCAGGTTTGTAAGGGAAAATACTGTATCAAAACATTCAGTGTATCCAACAATTTTTATATGCGCTGCATAATGTGCTTTATGTGTCAAAAATGTATTGCTTCAAAGTGGGAACTCGCGATATAAAATGCTTGTCTTCCGTAAGCGCAATGGTAAGCGAAACGTTTATGTTTCTCCCTTACAAACCTGCTTCGTTGGAAGCCCCATTTTTTATTGGGTAGTACCATCCACAGACCGAACTTTCAAACAAAGGTGAAAACTCAGCCTTTCTTGCGAATGTAAACCTAAACTCCACTTTGGGTTTAAGCCACAGCCACCACCACATGCTCCCCGATAGTTTCTCTTCGTCAAAAAAGCTGATCTTCGTTGAACCCTTTTGTGAGTTTATGCCTTGAAAAAGGCACTTCCTCATCGGACGGTAAAAATCTTAATGAAAACCAAATTCCTGTCAGCAAAGCAAGGCTTCATTCTGAAAAACAGAAAGCATTTCCCGCAAGACGCATACTAAAGGAGACTTCACCAATAGTCAGACCGTTGCTTGCACTCACTGGGGGCTACTGACTCCCGTGACTCCTCAGTTTAGTACTGAGGTACAACTTCGAACCCCTTAAAGTCCATTGCCTTTTGGAAGTTTGGTGCAACCCAGGTAGCTTTCACCTGTTTGAGAATAGTTGCGATACCGAAGTATAGCAGTTCATTCGGATACGCTAGATCAATAAATTCCCACACACATGAACTTAATGAGTTCGTACGAAGCTGTATTAAGTTGTCCAGCGACAAGATGAAAGCCAGATATGATCCTGCAGCCAATTAATGAAGGCCAGTTGGTTTGCTTTTTAATCCGCAACGGAAGAAAGGATTTTCTCTCCAGCTACAGACACATTGGGATGGACCATATAAAGTGATAAAGAAATTAAAGGACGTGGTATATCGAATACAGAAATATAAGAGTCCAAGTTCAAAAATTAGGGTGTTACACCTAGAACGACAAGCCTATTTTTGGAAAGAATAATCGTAGCCTATTTGGGTTGAACAGTCTTAAGTGGGTAGCAGTGTTACGAAATTTTATTTATCTAAGAATTATTTATAATTTTAGTTATAAGTTATCTTGTAAGTTAAAGTTTGAATTAGTAAAAAATTGTTATGCATAATTGTATTTCAATTCCACCATTTCGAAATTTCCTTGCAATGGAAAAATATTTGCTACGCCTAAAAGCAGACTTTAGATTTTAATGTATATTGAGTAATAATTAGTACAGGTAATTTCAAGAAAAAGGCTGTGAACTATTAATGCAGTCTGACACATAAATGTTAGTTAAGTTTTATTCCAGTCATTAAACGGTTCAGTTCCAAACTAACAGAATTGGATAAATTTTGTGAACCTCGTATTTAATTACAATAAAGTTAGTTTGGTTAAGCTGAATAGGCCCGTGTTTTTCTTTTAATTTGCAACTGAAGGAACTCAAAGATTTTTTAGAAAGAGAATAAACCGAAACAAGTTTTAAAAAGTGGTCCAATCATAATGCACGATGTTAATTGTGCGTCACGCCTAACGTCAAGTTTTCTGACCAACTTATTTTGACACTTCTTTGTTTCGGTGTTTGACAAATTTAACCATGGAGAGTTACACAATTGAGCAGGGCGTAAAGATTGTCGAAGCCTTTTATATAAATCTGCGTTCAAATCAAAATGCATTTTGTGCACTTCGTGATTTTTTTGATAAGCATAATCGACCAAATGTGTCCACAATCGGAAGAATTGTGCGCAAAATTCAGCAAGACTAGGTCTGTAGGAAATGTGAAACCACCTATGCGTGCTCGCCCAGTTTGTTCTGGCTGGCGGCATTACCGGACCGTACTGTTCGCTATCGCCAGGTGATAATGGACTTCTTGTGGTCAGAAATTGAGGAGGTGGACCTGGATGTACTGTAGCTCCAACAGGATGCTACACAGCAAAGGAAACATTGGCTGATTTGAGCGACTAATTCAATGGCCTCATCTCACGCCGTGACGATGTTCATTTCGGGATATTCAAAAGAAAAAGTAAACGTCAATAAGCCAAGAACAATTCAAGAGCTAAAGGATGAGATGATTTGGATTCATTGGAAATATCGAGCCCTTTTTTTAATAAATGAATTTATTGGCCACACTTACGTCATCTCCTAAAATGTCATGGTCACATAAGGTACCTTTACGATTTTATAGCAAGAACAATTTTACCGTAAGGGACAAATTGCATACAAAATTTATATAAAATAAAATAAAAAAAAAACTCTCTTCTGTAAAGTTTGATTTTTGGCGGTTAAGGTTCGATATGGACCATCGGATAGAAGTATGCCACAAAAGCTATAGTGAGAATTTGGCCGACATTTTGTTTCACACATAATTGTCATAGGTCCTTCAAACATAATAAAGAATATTAAGATAATTCTCCGAAAACGTTTTGTTTTATTAACAATTAACATCGTGCATTTTGGTTGAACCTTTATAAAGAAGAAAAGTGACAATACAGGTGTTCTGTAAATCGCAATTGCAAGAAGTTTGGCGACTTCAAATTGCAAAAGTATGCTCAAGGGAAAGTGAATATTTTTAAGAAAACATGGCAGATCGCAAACAAAATTAACGAGTTTCAGAAGACCATAAAATAAATCTGGCGTTGTGAGATTTCAAAAACTCCGATTGTCAGAACGTGGCTGATAGTTTTTTTTTCTTATTTTCTGCTACAAGCAACCTGTACACTTAATTTATTATAAAAGACTGTTTTATATTCCAATACTTACTCTCCAATATTTGTGTTGAGTCTCTGCAAGCGATTTTGGTCCAATTTTAAAATCATCAAACGACTCAATTTCGCTATACCATCCGGTAAATACTCGAGTAGATTTTGTGCCAAATCCAAATCGGTTAAATTAACTAAACCACTTATTTCATTAGGTATCTCCTCAAGGCGATTTTCCGAAACATCCAGATATGTCAAATTACTCAATAGTCCCAATTCTGGAGGTAATTGTTGCAATTGATTATGATCTAACCAAAGTTCCTGGAGTGCTGGTAAATAGCCCAAGTAGGGTGGCAGTTGTTCGATATCATTATCGCCCAAATCGAGGCGTTTCAGCTTTGTTAATTTACTAATGGATTCTGGCAAAAGTTTTAGAAGATTCTCACGCAGTTCTAAAGATTCTAATTGTGTTAAACTGTAAAAAAATACAGAAAAACCAGAAATTAATCAAAGGCAATTAAATCATTATAAAAACAGTTGTTAATGATGTTTGTGTGTAAAACAAAATGCCACAAATGGTGCTGGTGGCATTTGGCTTTATTAAATGATTATTGATCATTAAACATCATTAACAACGATTTGTCTTTGTCGACTCCGTCTTTGGTGGTGGTCACTGCCTGTATTGTGTTGCACAATGTTTTCAACTTACCAACCAAAATCTGCTGGTAATGTGGTAAGAGACATGTCGTTTAAACCTAAAACTGTTAAATTTTTCAATTGTGAAAAACCAGCGGGTAATTTTGGAATTGGATTTGAACTAAAATCAGCCACTTGTAAGCTTTTCAAGTGTTTGATGTCATCAGGAATGTCTGGAATATCTGCAATTAAAGAAGAAAAATGAGCAAACGAAAAATTAGTTATTTAATAAAGATTTATATTTTTTATAATAGAAAAGTAGATTTTATGAAATGAAGTAGTTTCAGTTTGAGTGAGGAAGATTGATTTTCATTATATAGTTCTAAAGAAAAAGAAAAACAAATATAAATTGATCAGCAAGCGGTAAAACATAAGTTAACTTGAAAAATTATTACGAGAAACAAGTTTTTGAAGTTTTCCTTTGATGGGATCTCCACATGGTGATTAATAGTTTCAAGCGACTGTAGGATGTGTCCATTTAAAACAGAACATCCAGTTCCTTTGAATTTCATTCGACTTAAGTGATTAGTTTTGTTTTAATTAATTAAAATCATTTCAACTCAAAATCATTGTATCTGAAATACAAACAGCTCAATAACATTTAACAAATAGTCAGCCATCATATCAAATCAATGCGCTGCATTTACGTTCAGTTGATTAAACATTTACAAATCTTTATTAAATTGCAACATGGAAAGTCAATAAAACAATACAACGTCAATGACAACAATAGCTGCAATAACAAATTCCACTCCCACACGCACACAAACACACACACATTGACACTTCGCGTGTACACAAAAAAAAAACGATAGAAACTGAAGTAATTGACCCTTTAAACGATCCCATTCACAACTTAATAGCAAGAACAGCAACAACAAATAAATAAAAAATCGTATTCAATACCACGAATACAAAAAAGTAAATATAAGCAGACATAGAGGAACTCTATGGTACTTATACGTATGCATGAAAGAGGACCAACCTTAAATTACTTTAAATAGCTAAAAAACGTTTCATTAAGTTTTCAATAGCTTCCGGAATTCCATTTTTTTCTATACCTAACTTCTTAAACTAGCCTCGTATATTTAGGTTGGCTTTATAACGAAAAAAAGTATCTAATACGATTTACGAATGTTAAACAACTAAACTAGAAGCCTGGGAAGGATAAAGAGAGTAAAAAATAGACTATATACAATTACAAATGAGGCGTTCCATAACAATATACATACATAGTTCCACTTGAAAAAGTGGTTTTCATGAATTAAATTAGTCCAAGCAGATTTACAAATGAATATCAACACAAATCATTACTTATATTATTTATCTGGAGGTCAATTTGGAAATCTTGCATCTTGTTGCGGCACACTGTATTTAGTGTATTTTAATAGACATACGTAGTACACCCAATTCATATGAGGGCTTAAAATTTATAATTTTTGAAAAAATTTGACTTAGAGTAAAATTATCACGAAAGTGCTTTGTGAGGGATATGGCCACTGTATCCAAATCCTTCGATCTCAGAGAATCTTTTGAGTTTGTTTGACATCGACTGTTTACATTTAATGAATCAAAAGTAAAAGCAAGTTTTGTTTTTTTTTTCTTTTTTTTTTTGACAATGACAAATGAAGAGGAAGAAGAAAGGGCAGATTTCCTACTTTGACTGCAGTTTTTTAAACGCTGGCTTTTATACAAATATGGTTCAGATTTACGTGAGTACCTACGTTTCAGTTCTTGCTCACGGTGGATCTCAACCACTTGGTGATTCATTTAAGCATTTACCAAGTGCCCCAGTGAGTGCAGGATCGTTCAATCACACACAGGTCGCAGTTTAGGTACAAGACCAAGAATCTTAGTACCACTCCTTGTTTAGGGGTTGGAGCTATCTAGTATCCACTGCATAGATTGATCCAAGCAGTTTCAAAAAAAAAGTCACAACGATCCTAGGATCAAGCACCACCAACTACCACGTGTACCCTGCAAGCAGAGTCCTCACCATATAGACCTGCCGGGTTATGACGTCCGGGGTTATATGACTCCCGTGGCTCCAAAATAAGCTGGCTTTTATACAGTTTTATTAACTATTACGATACGAAGCGTCGTAACGTCGCGACGTTGAATATTGACAACGTTCAAAAAAACACTTACTTGACAACGCCATCCATCGTTGTATCATATTTCTAGTACCGATCTTATCTAATCTACTTTTAAATTCTATTAACTCCTTTCTAAGCAAAAATTACTAAAATGACTTTTGTATCTACATTTCAATTTAACGCACTAATTTTGAGCTTAGCGAATATTTTGACATTTCGTACAGATATTTTTACGCTGCAATTATGCATAACATGCTTATTATAAATACAAATTCAAATTTTAGAAAATAAAATGTTTTATTTTAATCTGAATCATTAATTTTGATGTTGAATAAGAATGAATCTATACGCCTTTGGCACATTTTGGTCTGTAGAATTGAGTTCAATTAATAACACAATTGAAACGAAAACTTAAAAATGATTGCGTTTTGTTATGGAACTCCTTAAGTACACTTCAACTGGGTTGCAAGCGACAAGTAGTAAATTTTGTATTCGATTTTTTCCCTTCATGCCAACAAGTATACAAGAATGTCTCTATTGTATCTAAACTTGTTGATTTTTAATCAATATGGCACAAAAAAAATATATAAAGAAGGAGATGGAAAGGCGCAAGTACAATAAACCTAAACGTTTTTTTTTTTTTTTTAATACAAATTTCAACTAAATAGTTGGAGAAAAGGGAGCAAAGAAGACATGACAACCAATTATTGAGAATATCCATAAAATACACTTATAGAAAAAAAACTTGTAATTTACAATCATCATAGAACAACAATACCACACATAACTACATTCCTTCGCACGCACATACTTTGCTAGGATATGGCACATCCTCAACAAATGAATTTTCTCCTACAAGTTTTACTGCAACGTTGTCTGCACAGAACTTTGGTTATTCATACTTTCATACATTGACTATAATAACAAGATGCACAGTGGGTGATTTAAGAAAAAAACAACAAATCTCCAGTTTTTCTTTGCTAACATGATAATATTCCTTAAATCAATTTTAAAAATTGTTTATGACACTTCAAAAATGTTGAACACAAAAAAGACTCGCAAAGCAGATTAAGAATTAGTTCCATTTCAAAAAAGTTCTAGCTTAATCAAAGGGAGTGACACATAATGTTCTTTCCTTCCATTTAAAAGCATTGGAATACGTTCAAAATGAAATAGAGGGGACAACTGACTTTAATTTAAAGTTGCCTAAGATGACACTTTTTACACTGGTTGCTTAGCAATACTCAAATAAGGAAGATGAAGTAAATGTCAGAAGTTCATCTTTTGCACTAAGTGCTTCAATTGTATTTTCAAATGCAGCATCAAAATTATATCTTCGGACCATAATGTATCAAAACAACGTTATGGTTAAAGCGTTAACGCAATAAAAACTCAATATAGAGTACTAGCCGATGTGATAAAACTCAAAACATACAATAACTCATCTTGTTAGTAGTTGAAAGTTTTTCTGATAAATAATGAATTGTTTTAAAACATTTCAAAATATTTGGCAAGAAATCTTTACATTCCATAGTGTTTTTATATTATAGGCTTGACCACAGTCTGCGATTTCTAAAAGATTTGATTTCCTGAGATGGAAGGATTTGGACACAGTGGCCATATCCCTCACGAAACTCATATAAAGAATTTCGTTCTGTCATATTTTTTTGAAAATTATAAAATTTAAAATTTAAAGAATATTTAATAAAGGTTTAGAAAACAAATTTTCTATAAACTTAATACTTAATAAACGTTTCTTAAATTTAAAACTCGTTTATGAATACGGGGGTAATAAAATATCTAATAAGTTTTTAATCACCCTTATCGTGGTTGGCGAATTAAAAATACGCCTGCGACTGTTTGGTAATAGATTAAAGAGTACGTGAACTTATATCCTTTAATCTATTAGTAAACAGTAGCAGGCGTATTTTAAATTCGCCAACCACGATAAGGGTAAATATTAAATAAAAATAATGTATTCTTTATAATATTTTTTATCGCATGCGATATTTTTTAATATATTTTTTATCGCATGCGATGTTTTAAAAAAATTAATTTAACTTTTCGTATTTATCCTCACATACATATTTTCAACTCAAATCATAGAAAATATTAGAAATAAGTGTGATACTTAAGCAGGTAAGAACGCTAGCCAAGTGCCGTCTTATCGCCCGATAAGCTTTCTTTCAAATTTATCGAAGTTCTTTGAGAAAGTATTTAGTTAGAAATTAGTTAATTTAAGATTTTAATACTTATAGCTATATAGCTTATAAGAAGGGATGAGATTTTTATGCACTAAAAAATCGAAAATATGAGCATAAAATATGCACTAAAAAGTCCAAAATATGCAATAAAAAACAATACAAAATATGCCCTTAAAACTTTAACATTTTCAATAAAAAAGCATTTTTTTTTTTAATTTTTTGAGCTGTCTATTAAGTGAACTAAATTCCTCCAATTTAGTTATTGTTTCACCAACATAATCGTAGTTGGAAAATACAAATGGGGGCTTTTATGTCAAGTAAGTCAATTTTGAAAACGATGTCTTCCGATTTGGATGAAATTTGCACCAAGGTTAGTCCTATTGGTTAGTAGTTTAGACACAAGATCGGTCAAAAAGTTTCTGAGATAGATTTTGGCCATACAGGTGTTCTTTCTTATCCATGTAACTTATTACCTATTGGTGTTGGCAAAATTTGTACCAAATAGCTTCGATTGCTGTTTGATCAATCTTTTGAAAAAAATTAGTTTTGTTTTTTTTTTAAAAATTTTTAAAATTAATTTTGATATTTTTTAGTTAGGCTTGATTGAGTTCGTCAAATTAAATTTTCATTAAATTATTTTTACTGAAGGAAGGAATTTTACAACATGAAAATTTTATTAAAATTCATTGACAATTTTCTTGGCTGATCTGGGGCACGAACCTGGGTTGAATTACATGTTTCAAGAATCGCCATATTCTTTCATCAGAATTCTTTGAGTTCTAACCTCTGCACCACTGCAGTGCCTGCCAGCCAACAGGTTCGAAATTTGCTGTAATTATCATTTAAAATTTTATATAACATGTTTCTTCCTTTCTTCTGTTTTTTCTTTCTGTCAAGACTTTGTCTTAAAAACCTGAAAAAAACATTCTCGCTAAAAAAAATATAAAAAAATTTTTAAATATAAAAAAAAAATTTCAAAATTTAAAAAAAAAAAACAAAAAAAAAATTTTTCAAAAGATTAATCAAATAGCTATCGAAGCTATTTGGGACAAATTTTGCTAACACCAATATGTAATAAGTAACATGAATGAAAAGGAACACCTGTATGGCCAAAATGTCAAACTTTGACTCCCTATATCTCAGAAACTTTTTCACCGATCTTGTTGAAAATTTGTGTCTAAACTACTATCCAATAGGACTAACTTTTTTTTTTTATTAAAATTTATTTATTCAAAAATTTTATTATTACAAAAAAGGTATTGCCTCAGCGTCCATGGGACATGATTGCGGCCAGTTATCGGTTTCAAAATTAGGTCACTTGACATGAAATCACCCAAACGCTAATTGATCTTTTACTTTTTTAGTTGCATAAGCATCGGTTGCAACAATTCTTAAATTGCTCAAAGTTTTTTAAATAGTATTCTACAGCATCTAGCCGTTACCACGGTACTGAAAGATACATTTCATTAATACAAAATAGTGAAGGAGCCTTTAAAATAATTTTTTCCCCGTATGATACCAATAAATCAATATTATCGAATTAGACTCTAATTTCCTCTGCAACTCGGTGTAACTCATGTGCTAAGCATGTATTATGTACCAGTTTTGGATAAAATATTTCAAGCCCATTGGTAGACTTAGCCATGTAAGCTGGTGCATTGGTTAAAAATAGGAGAAACTTTTGTCGTAATCTTGAAAATATTGTATGTTAAGCAGAGCTCCAAAAAATTTATTTGATTTGAAAAAAAATTTTTTTTGAAGATGTTTTTTGTTTACATGGATATTTTTTGAAGAAATTTTTTATAATATATAAATAAAAAAATAGATCACTCAAAAATGTTAAAATATGCATTTGAAACCAAATTATGCATTTTAGCCAAAATATGCAAAAACAAACCGATGCCATTTTAACCCAAATTTAATGATTCGGAAAGATAATTGGTCGACATCGATCTTAGACTATCGACAAAAAATGCATGCATGGAAATCGCATCCCTACTTATAAGTATTGTAAGAGTTATCGTTGACAAATTTTATATCAATACCAACATTAATAATGATGTTATGGCATGAAAAGCTATTTTCGAGAGTTGTATTTGTATGGGAGCTATGGTCAAATATGGATCGATTTAAAAATTAATTAAAAACCCCGGTTAATGTTGCAATACAATATTGTTGAGGCAAATTTAATCTAAATACCCAAATCATGAGATAGTTTGTGTATACAACCTGTACTTTGCGCAAAGAGGTTACATTGACAGACAACCAGCCAGCCGGACAGACGTACATCGGACGGTATACTTAAAGGTGGTTTTAGAGACAATATTTTTTAGTGTTGCACACTTCAGCAGAAACGCATAATACCATCTATTTTTATGTTGTGTGTGTATAAAAACTCATCACTTTTTACCGTAGTTTTCAGTGTCGTGTGTAAAAACCTTTTAAACAGGAACTGTTTTCAATGATAAGAAAATGGAGTTACAATATAAAGAACAATGGATATTGTTGAACTAGATTTATTTTTTTTTTTACTTACACAAATACTTAATGCATATGGAATAAACCAATTGGGAATAACTAAACGGCTCTTTCTCTTGAAGGCCTTAAAACTTTAAGGATCATCCAAGAGAAATTTATTAATATATTTGCTTTTGGTTTTCGTCAAAAGCAACTTTACATTAAAAAACTAAAAACATGTTTTCACTAAGGTTTCTAAAGTTTGCTACACAGGTTGCATACAACTCATATAGTTTAGATAGCTCTTTGACTTACCATGTAATTAATACTTTCAACTTTATACGCCTTATTACACAGCACAACAGAGATTTTTATTACAGATTTTTATCGAATTTATGTAAATTAAGGCCTTAAAAAGGGTTTTCTCATGCTCTTCGTTTCGTGCATCTTTTATTTTTTGCACTTCAAAATATGCATGTCTCAGGCGTTTGCTACAAATGTGCGTCAACTATAGTAATAAGTTAACCCTCTAATGCCAAGTTTCAGAATAAATTGGAATATATGTATTATGAAATACATTTTTTTAGGGTATTTTTGGGGTTCTGAGCTCAAAAAAATATTTTTAAGCCTGTACATTAAATCGTTTACGTTCCAGATGAGAAAACACCAAGGAGTACCTTTAGGCACTTTAGGCAATTAATTATATATTGGACGTCAGTACAAATTTTATAAAGCATGCCTTAAGGCACTTTAAGGCATTAGAGGGTTAATATGTATGAATGTATATATTCAAGGTTTATCATTTACGAGTGTAAAAAATCATGTCTGTCACATATTTACAACACTGCAATTTATTTACATAAAGGAAGGTAGAAACATAGATTACAAATGTATGTTCTACACGATTAAAAGTTCTGGAATGTGAAATCGATGGAGCTTTGATTTTTTAGAGGATAAAGTACAAAAAAGATAAATGGAAAGCTGGCAAATTGTTTCGAAGCCAGAAGCCAGTTTATGCCATATGAGCAGAATACTCCTGGAAATTTCATGGATGGTTTTCGAACATATTATTCAGATTGAATTAAGGCTTTAACTTCAGAAAAAATCCTAAGGCCCAACCAGAATTTGAATAACGTGGCTTAAGCAACTGAGCGAAAACATGTACATCATGTGTGCCAAACCATATTGAACTTAAGGAAATTTTTTGTTATGTTTTATGAAACTGCCATTTGCTTAAGCAAAGCACATTCTGATTGGGCCTTAAAGCCCATAATTAAAACGTTAGCAATAACTTTAATTTCGCACTAATTTCATTGTTTGAGATTCTAGTTTTTCATTTTCTGTTTACAAAATTTATGAAATTTAATGAAAGTATGGTGGCATTGTTGGGAGAATAAGTTTGTATATGTGAGAGAATAAGAAATAACGTTCTCAAAATAAAAAAGATTTAATTTCACGATGGCTTTTTATAAAAAGTTTTCATGTCAAATTATATGGAAAATGTGGTTTCGACGCAGTTCTGTTGAACACATAGATTGGTTAGTTTTTTGCAGTTTCACAACAGCTTTCAAAATGGTTTCTTGGTTAACTTTGGCCGATGTTTTTAACCCTTGTTTACAGAAACTCAAGGCATTGCCCCAATCATAGCCATGACTACAGCTGAATGATGACTCATTTTTTAAGCCAAGAACGAATCAAGTCAATTTCGGATACTATTTTCCTTATTCCATAGAGAACGTTCTGAGTCGATAGAAGCAAATGGCATTCGTAGGAGGCAAGGTGTGAACCAACCATTTTTTTTAGCCGTTTTAACTGGTCTTAGAACATGTTGTCGAGCGATGTCATAATGGAAAAGTACGGCTTGAAGTCTGGTCACATATTCCAGTCGTTTTTGGCCTAATGCTCGCTTTGAATCAATTGTGCTCAGTACAGGTTCTCTCAGTATTCAACATCTTTGACCCTTCTGGTACAACCAAGTACGGAGGATTACCATAAAGATAATCACATGAAATTGAAATCGATAGAGATTTTCTTTTTTTTTTTCAAAAGTAGTTCTGGTAAAAAATAAGTGGTATTCAACAAGAGAGGTATATAAAAGTAAGTATTTTTATAAACTTTAAACGCAGGATAGTTTTTAAAATTTTTTCGATTTTAATTTTAATCCAATTCAAAATCCAGAACATGGCTGAATAAATTCCTTGTTTTTTTTTTTTAACATACAAGACCGATTTAAGTATTTTTCCTTTAAGTCGTGCTGTTCCTAATTTTTTTGCTTTTATATTAATTCTGCTGCTTGCAAATATTTTGAAATTGTGCTGAAGAGTTTCCAATGATTTTGCAAGTTCTTCTTGAGTTTAACAAAAATATTTAATGAAACTTTTTTGGCTCACCCAGACAATCTTTGCATTCCTAGTCAAAATTACCACTTCTAAACCGCTTAAAATATCGATCATTGAAGCGATGGAACATATCCAGGATAATTTTCGGTGAGCAATTGATGTTCTTCAGCAAAACCTGCCGTTACGATGCTTTGTTGGCACAAATAATTTCAGAATAGGGTCGTTTATAATCGTAATTGCTCGCTAAAAACTTCACCATTAAACTAATTTTTGAAAAAAAAAAAATATGATTCTAGAACGACTGCGCAGGTTAGAAAAAAGTTTAGCCTTATGGTGTTTTCTTTTCTGACAAAAATGTTCCATGTATGCTATCATTCGCGCGGGTTGTTATTCTATTCTAAAAAAATATGCAAAAGTGTGAGAATTTGACGTTTTCCTTTCTAAATATGTTGCAAAAATAAATGGTAAATTTGTTCCATTTCTTACCCCCAGTAATAATTAAGTGTGAGAGTATACCCATTTTTGCATCTGCCTTAAGTACTTTTTTATGCAAGCAAGTATTTTTTATTAACTTTTTCTTGTGTTTGCGTACAATTTGTGTTGTTTTGTGATTTTTGGTTATATTGTGATGATTACAAAAACTTTTTGTTTTTCGTTTTTTTTCACTTTTAGGTAATAATTATTTTTTGCGCATAACTTTTTACAACAGCTGATTTTTATTATTGAAAATCAGTGTTGTTAACGCTTATTGGAATTCAAAGAAAATTTAATGTTGAAAACCGCTACAACCCTAGTGAATGTAGCTTATTAGTACCAACTTTTCATTCAATATTTAACCCGCTAAATACACATTAAATAATGAGTATAAACCGTAGCTATTATTTTATTCCATTGTAATTTAGAAAAATGCATCACTTTGTAAGGGTGCGTGCAAACTGAGAAATATATTACACAAATATAATGCATTATTACGTTTTAGAAAAGAAAACACCATTACTTAGTTATTTTATTGTCATTTTTTTTTTTTTTTTTTTTTTTTTTTCAATAGACTAAACCTTTTTTGAGTTACGCGAACATATGTTGTGCAACCTTCACCATTTTCGAAATAACAGTATATCTCAAAAATAAGAGCTAACCTAAAAACCTGGTTAGCACCACCGGATGGCTAGTACTGGAATTAGGTTGATCCGCCGGGCGTCCCTCTAAACAGTTTTTTTTAACTAGCACAGTGTAAATACACATAAGCATGATTCTGATTTAAGTACGATCTAAAAGAATATAAAAAAATTTTCAAAATCGAAACTGAACAAAATTTGCCTAACTTTATAAAAGTTTTATGTATATTCTACTTTCAGATCCCCAATGAACGCTCTTTAGAGGATTGTAGGACTACTAAATAACTAAATAAATTTTACCTTAAATACACTCCTCTCTCTGTTCTAGACAGTTCAATAAATAATGTAAAATATGTACAATTATTAAGTTCGCAAGTATGCAATTGACTTTCAAAAGAAAGACTAAAAAGGACACAGGGTGATTGGTAGTTTGGTCGAGCAGGGTGTATATGGGGTGGTTAGGAATATTTACATTGTTTTTCCCAGTTTTGTTTAGCTGATGACAGGTGCTTGTTTTTTATAGAATTTTTGAGTTTTTTTTTTTTTTTTTGTTCTTCCTGTAATTTTTTTTCTTTGTATTTGTAGCACAAGAACATTTTTTGAACATGATTGAATGAATAAACAGGGCGTTAATATCGGGGTAAATGTGTTTCTATGTTTATGTGAATGAGTTTATGTGCAAATTTTTGGTGGGGTAAATTGTAAAAGTGAGTCATTGTATTCAGAGAATAAACAATAATTAAAAAAATGTGAGACACAGAATTTAGATTGTTATATGTACTTGATTTCTTGCTTTTTTGACAATTAATTGTCTGTCCATTCAGTATTGAGTAATAAGTTAAAGAGTAAGACCTGCCTATCTATCCCACATGCCAACGCCTACAAAATTTTAAAGTCATGCCTGTTCCTCTAAGCAAAAAGAAAAGTCATAACAGAAATACAATCTAATGAAATTGCGTCGCTTGTACTCATTGAGATCAGGTTTATTCATTAGCGTAGCTGTAACATGATTTCGTTCCAGTATACCGCGTTTACTTTATGACATTTCGTAGTCGATTTGTTGAGATTTCCGCAAAAAATTTAAAGTGCTAACCCGAAACCAATCTTTACAAAAGAATGTCATGTTTAAATAAAGTGCGGATGCATTGAAGTATGAATTTAAAAACGCGAGTTGCTTTGCAACCAAGTTGAGGTTTTTGTACCCAAGAAAACTCGCGACTCCGACTCCCAAAATTTTTCGGTATAAAAATTTAAAAAAAATTGCTAATATTTTTCAGAATAAAAATTTTTCGAAATTGGCGATGCCATTTTACCATTTAAAAGGAGTTTAAAGTCAAATAATGGCCAGTCTCATATGAATTTAGCATTAATTTAAGAGTAGGAGTCGGAGTCGGACTTAAAAAATATCAGCGGTCGGAGTCGGAGTCAGAGCCAGTGTTCGAAAATATAGAGAACGTAATTTAGCGTTCGGCTCACACACCCAAGAACGATATCTATTTTTTTAGTGATTGTGTACACGAACACAACCCCTAATACCGCTCGTAACTATTTTCAAGAAAGAGCCGAACATTATAACGTTTTCTGTTCTTCGTTAAAAAACAGAACAATTGTAGTGAAACTGTAGACAAACATTATATTTGAATGTTCTATGTATAGTTTCTTTTTTAACATTAATAAAGAAATGTACAAACAAAAAACTTTTAGCAACGACTGCAGCACGAACAACTTGTGTGTTTCGTGTATATGTTTTGTTTGTGTAAAATTATTTTGTTGGCTTTTTGTTTTTTTCGTATGTGGATTTTGCTTTTGTGAAAAATGTTTGGTTTTTTTTACCCGCCAAAAGTGTTGTTGTGGGAAGGGAAGTTTGTGGTTAAAAAAAAAACCAAACGGAATTAAATGTTCTCCTCTTTTGTTGAGTTGGATTAAAACAGTATTATTTTTGTGTTCGAAAGTTGACAAACAGGGAAAAGTTTTTTTTAATGATTTTCTACACAAACACTATTAGCGTTTGTGTTTTCCACAAATCTACCGAACCGAACACTAAGGAGCGATATTTAGTGTTTATTTTCGTACACTGGTTAGAACCATTGACGACTACACACACAGCCCTGTTTTGGAAACCAAGCGAAATTCCTAAAAATTTTCACACAGCCCTGTTTTGGAAACCAAGCGAAATTCCTAAAAATTTTCAAAATGAACTTCGTTGGAATCATAAAAACGTTTGCCCAATAATTCGCTTGATCCGCTTTTCCCGATTAAAACCACTAATATTAATAATAGAGATATGTCGAAATATTATTGATTAAAAAGAAATTTGTTGCCGCTAAAAACTGGTTCAATAAAAAAAAATTTATTCAAAAAGCGCTTTGACTACCTGGCCCACAATGTCGAAAAGAAATTTTTTTTTGTATACCTTTTTACATTTCTAAAAAAAAAAATTTTTGTTTTTTTATTATTGTTTTCAGTACAAATATACGAAAGAAGTATTCTTGTCGACAATGTGGGCCACGCAGTAAATGAAAATTATTCTCATTTAAACTTACTATGTATTTTTTCATAATAATAATATATTTAGTTTTCTTATTACTTCAACTTGAACTTTATATCATAATTATTTTTCTTGTATACTACAGAAATAAGTAATATTTTACATTTAAGTGGTACTCGTTTAATAACCTCTACCATGAGTGGTCAGGGTTAGAAAATAACATAACCTAGCGAGTTTTTTCTTGGTTTAATAGAACTTTATTGAGTTTTTTAATTGGTTGTAGAATTAATTAATGCAGAGTTGTCAATTTAGCACTTTTCTGTCTACATCAGACAAGAAAATATTTAAATAACAAAAATGCCGCTAATTTTTTTTCATCTGAAATCTTATTAAGAACTACCGAAGGTCAAAAGTAGTAATCAAATGTAAAAGTCGCAAGGATTTTTTTTCACTAATATATAAATTTCAACGTGGCTGAGAATTTAAAAAATTTTAATTTTCAGAAATCATCGAAAAACAGTTTTTCAGTTAAACCAAATAGTTAAAAACAAATCTTTGGATCATTTAGTAGAAAATCCATACAGATTATGATCTAAAAAGCTTTTTTTAATATTTATACACTCAGGTCTTTTTGTATGCGGTAGATGCGTTCCGCATAAAACCGCATAAAAAAAATCGCATAAAAAAAGACTCTATAAAAAACTAGGGATACGTTCCGGAATTTAAAAAAATAGCATAAATTGAAATCAAAGTATTAAAAATGTACCAAATTCGCATAAAAAAAGTTTTGCTTTTAATTTAATTAAAACAAAACATTATATCCATAAATGCAATTTTATTGGAAAAAAATATTTAAAATATATAAGTAAAACTAAAAAAAATAAATAATTCATATTAAGGTTTATAAAGTAAGTCAAAATAAAATATTAAAAAGGGATAAAAATAGCATTTAAACAGTTTTTAGTTCTCCTGAGAAATAAGATTAAGCAGAATCGCTTAGCAATTGTCTGTATTTCGATTTTGGTCTCTAAAGAAATCGTTTGTCGTTTTTTCTTTTTTTTCTTCATATCAAGATCTTAAAATCGAATCCAAAAATTTTATGTTAGCATTGAAACCATAAAAAAATTACACTTACTTTTTGGAGCGAAACTTCAACACCTTCGATAATTAAAATTTAAAAATCTCTCTCTACTGCTAAGCGCTTAATAGTCTTAACTCAAATTGTGAGACTTTTGATAAAACAAATCTTTGTTGGAGTTTAAATTAATTAGACTTGTGTCATTTTAGACTTTGGAAAAAGTGTCGAAATTTGAAAAGCTAAAGTGACATAACTCAAAATAATTCGGTAACTTGTTCAAATAACACATCATCAAACATGACGCAAGTAAAAGTTTTTCATTATCTAGTGTATAAATATCTAAAAAAAAAAGTTTACATCATTATGGGTTTTCTACTAAATGGTCCAAAAATTTGTTTTGTTTTGATTTTTTTTTTTTTTCTTTTTTTTTTTTTGGGTCAAAACCAGTTTTTTTTCGATTTCTAAAAAATTAAGTGTTTTGAGTTGAGTCACTTTTGAACTAACTGGCGAAGTGTTTTGTGCAAAGTTTAAGCATAGAAACACGAAAAATTAAAATTTCGAGTTGTCACTTTTGAACTAGGTGTGCGAAATGTTTTAAAGATATGTTTTAAATAAATATGACTAACGATCAATTGGTTACCGAGATAGGTGAAGCCGGCCTGACGCTCATACAAAGTTTGTTATTCCGTGTGTAATTTTTTTTTTTTTTTTTTCAATATTTATTTATTAAATCTTCATATAGTAAATATGAACTAACAATAACAAGTCAAATCTTATTATAATACAATGTTTTGTGTCCTGCCAGTGCCAGACAACATATTTCGTCATCACGGTTTCTGTTCACATATGTAGGTGTTCATCGCTCTTCTGATTGGGTGAGTGCTACTGTTTCTCTTCTTCTTAAGCGAGTGTGGCCGCCATGATTTAAAATATTTCGAGCTAGTGGGTTCGGATGCGATTCGATCCTTTTTAAGTATTTTACTGCATATTTCGTAATCATAGTTTTTACTAAAGGAACATTAAGATCCTGGTGAATGTTTGAGTTTTTAACTCACCAGGGAGCGGCTGTGATAAGTCTAAGAAGTTTATTTTGGCGCCTTTCAATTTTTTTGATGTTAGAGGCAGAGGCAGTGCCCCATAGTTGAATGGCGTAACATTAAGAAATATATTTCAAAGACCTTATAAACAATAAATATGCAAGGCCCATGAGCAGTTCTAGGTCGATTTACCCGCTACCGTATGTGTGTCTATTAAAAATACACTCAATTTCAAACTACTGAACGTGTTAGAGTGTATTTATCCCCAAAAAATTATATATATAAATTCTGTTTATACAGAACTTACTACACATTTTGAAATTTTGAACCAAAATTATTTCCTTAAAACTTTAACTATTTACGCTACAAAATACCAAAAATTAACTTAACTTACCCATTGTAGTAAAAGAGACTAGAGTCTCTAACAGGAATGGAGCGCGCAACACCCACCTGATAGATTAAATCACAAAATTTTATATTGTTATGCAAATGTATCCAATTTAGTTTAATTTAGACTTGAAATCACACAACACAATTTAGTGATGATCAGTAAATGATTTTTTGCAGAAAAATTCTTTTTCTTGGTAGATGGCATCAAAGATTCAGCACAGCCAAAGATAGCATTCGTGCTTGTGGTCATTGCAGTTCATTAATGAGTTACCCCAAAATAAAAAAAATAAAAAATTACGACAATAAATTATCTATGAGCCCTGTTTAAAGAATATCGTGTATGCCAAACTACTTGTGGTACGATGACTACACACAAGCACTGTTTGAAAAAGTAGACAAGTGCCATACATTTTATTAATTATGTAGTTTTAGTTCATTATTTGTGTAATTTTGGTGACTAAGCAACAATTACTGGCACTGGCACCCAAATTTTTTTTTTATGTTTTTTTTTATTTTTTTTTTTTTTAATTTTTTATAAAAAACACTTAAGTTAAGTTGCTAAAGAAATTTTAAACGCAATTTGATTGTATAATTGAACACACCCACCCCAATTATTTGACACTATTTTAACTACATGGTGGTCCAAAATTAACGTTACGTTTTAAAAAATTAATATTGTTGTGTTTTTTCTAATTTTTTCTTTAAAAGTAACTTAAAAACTTGAGAAATTAATTTTTTCTCTGCAGTAATGTTGTTGATATAAGTAAACGGTTAATAAACTTGATAAAATTTTCAATTAAATCTGATTTTATTTTTGATTAAAAGTTTAATTAAAAAAATATTGGAGAGAATTTTTTTCTGTGCAGAAACTAGCAGAAGCAGATTTTCGATGTTTTGGCATCGGATTAGGTTAGGTTAGAGCGGTCGACCCCGCAAAGACCAAATAGGTCCCTAGCGTTACCACATTGTACGATAACCCGTAAAAGAAATTTAGAAAAAAGTCATTCCGATGTGATGATACTCAGAGTACCCAACACTCTCTTGACGAATGCTAGGAGTCCCATTAACCCAATTCCAGAGACTTCCCCGAGACCTTCGAAGTAATGATCTCCCAGACAGTTTGCCCTGGAGCGCACGAGTGCCGGACAGTAGCAGAGTACCCCATAGAATCTACAATTGTCACCATTCAGCCGCCCCGCCCTTTGGGCATATACCGCAGTCCAACAGTGACCCGTTATAAAACCTACCAGAAGTCTGCAGTCCCTTCTCGGTAAAGACAGAAGAATTTTCGTCGACACTTTATCATCGGATCCCTACATTACCCTGGAAATCCCGCACGTTCTGTTGTTTTCCCAAACCGACATCGGATTGTAATTACAGATGAAATTTTTTCCCACAAAGCAGATCCAAGCAGCAAAATCAATATTAGAGCAAAATGTTCAATGTTCGTACTTGATCTAAACGGAAAAGTGCTTTTTTACGATGAGCTAGCTGGTCATTTTGTTTATGTAAAATTTTTTATTTAAATTTGTTTCACCTTTTTTTTTTTTTTTTTTTTAATTTATTTATGTATATTATAGTGCCACACCCTTCTAATAACAAAAGAAACTTTAACAGTCATAAAAAGTTTTTTTTATGCCGTGATTTTTTGTGTCCCGATTTTTCTTTTTGTAATGTAACATAAAACTATTTTGTTTGGTAACTTCATCTAGGAGAATGCTCACAAAGTACCGGACCCATTCGATCACTTTTGTGTTTTAAATTACAATTTGGATTTGGAGCAAAAACTCTAAATGAAACAGATACAAAAACACAAAAAATAAGGTCTGCAAATTTTCATGTAAATGACGACTGTTTGCATCTTTTTGTTTTGTTGCTTATTTTAATTTTACTAAAGGGATGGGTAAGTTTAGTGTTTTCCACTTTTCCAAAGACAAAGAAGACTTTAGAAAAAAATAACATGAAAGTACATTAAAAGCAGACATTAAAAGAGTAGAATATTGTTGGAAAATATTGTCAAGTTTCCATCCCTGCTTTATAGCAGAGATAGACATTGCTTATTTCTTTTACCAAAGGGATAGAAAATAAATTTTTTTGCACTTTTTCAGACGTCTTTTAAAATCACATGAATGTGCATAAAAGCTTTAAAGCAGAGGTAGACAGACGTACACGTTGCTTTTAGAAAATTATTTTTTTGAACTTTTCTAAGAGTCATTTAAAATGAAATGAATTTGCATTAAAAGCTGGACAAATTAATGGAAAATATTTTCAATTTTCCATCCCTGCTTTATAACAGAGGTAGACGTACTCATATACATATTTGTGATTGTCTGATGTTATGTATAAACACACATAATAATCTCCATGCATGCAACATGTTCAACATGTCCATCAGTCACATAGGAAAATAAAAAACAAAAGAAAAACAAATAACAGAAAAAAGTGGCAACAGCAAAAACTGAGCAACATCAACATTTTAATAGAAAAGGAAATAATGAAAATGGAATAGGTACAAAAAAAAAAAAAAAAATAAATAAATGAAAAGCCCAGGAAAATGCAACAACGCACGTGCTTTAACAAATCACCAAAGCAGAACCCATAAAATAAGTGAAAGAGTGTCTGTTCGCCGGAATGAGCAACACAAAGTTTTTTCGTTCAAAAAAAAAAATCTCCCCACATTCCACCGCTGCTACTCTTAAACAAGCAACATTATCACCGAAGCAGTCAGCATCATTATTTTAATCATTTCTACTCAACACAACCGCACGCTACAATAAGACGGCTGCTATTGACTATAAAAACTAAAGTGGTAGCAGCAAGTACTTTGCATGACAATGACGCCAGCACCGACATCACCACCCCAACTGCTAAACTACAGTCAAATATTAGAAAACGTAAACTGAATAACCTCCTCAGAAACTTAAGCAGTCGTTAAACTATTAAAATATGCAGACCGCCAAGCAGACAAAATGCTAGACGAGCAGAAAGGCCAGGGTTTCTAATTTCTCGGACTTTATCTATATTCCCTTGAAAGTACAAAACTTTTCTTTTATCACCGGGATTCCCTAGAAAAAATTTATTTGAAAAATATTAAGATTTTTAATATAAATTACACTGAATGATAATTTAATGGAATAAAATATCTGAGTGGTTTGTATTATTTGGAACCGGTTTCACTTATTTCAGTCCATCAGATGTCGCTTACATTATCCTTTGTTTGGTAATGCTAAAACTTGTCGCCAAGTCGTAAAGAATGTGTTCTTCATGCGTGATTTTTGCAAAAAGTCCTGACAGAAATGAAATCAGGGGATTTCAGATGTCTTATAAAAGACAATTTCTTACGTTTTGCAGACCAGACCATCATGTCCAACATGAAGTCAATAATCTCCCTGTTAAAAGAATCTACTAAAAATTTTATATTTTTTGCCATTTTTTTTGTCCAAAAATTTTTCTTATATTACTTTTTTTTTCTTTTTTTTTTTTTTTTTGACATCGATAAAGTACCAGTTGGTGCCATTTAATGTCAAAAAACAAACTTAAAGTTCAGTTAAGGGCGTTGCAAAGATGTTCCCGAAAATGTTCGTCCTTAAAGCTTTGGGAATTTTAAAGGAATTTATCACGCCAAATCCCAGACTTTTTTTCTAAATAGAAACCCTAGTAGATACCGGCAAATAAAGAAGACTTTAGTTCAGTGCACTTTAAACAAATTTATCTAAGAAACGCTCAAGTATACGCATAAACATCTTCCTGGAGAGTTTTACAATTAAAGTAAAGTAGGCAGTGAAATAGTTTAATGTTTTGAGAAGTGTTTACAATACAATGTTGCTGTATTTTTATTATTTTCAAGACTTTTTATTTAGGGAAGGTACACGAGCGAAAAAAGTTTAAAAATGAAAAAAGTTAATAAAGTCCGTACTTAAACCAGATTTTATTCATAATAAGTAAAAGTATTTTGACGAACATGCTGCCCTGATCTAATTATGTTTAAAAATTTTCAAAAAACAATAACAAGTTATCATAACAGGGTTGTATTTTCCTTAAAATACGTAAGACTTGTATGATATTGTAAAGATGTGGATTCAAAAGTAAGTTTGTTCTAATGAAAGTCTCTTAATAAATTTGTTCATTACTTCTCCATATTTGCTTTACAGATATAACCGATATGCAATCTAAGCCAAGTCTTTTTAGTTTTGGGAGGGGTAAAGTGGTCATTTACAGCAATATTATCAAATATATAATCAGCCTAAAGGCCCAGTTAGGCAAACGTTGCTGTACCCGTAATGTACCACTCCGTACTGTAAGCACGTTGGTGCACTTAAAAAACATTTATAAACGTGTCATATGTTTTTCCAATACATAAACAAAAACCAATAGTATACATCAGCGATGATAAATGAAAAAAAATCGTACTTTTTCGACCCCAAAAGTACGAAATCATTTTTTATAATTTTGTTTTTTTTATAAAAAAAAGTCTTTTGTATCGATTGGACTTGAAACTGTTGGCACATATAGTCTATTTCGTTCCTTTGTTTTTAAAATATTTTGGCATCAAAATTTTCTTTCTACATTCGCCGAAGAGTCTGGAATTGAAAATATTCCTTTGGTTTATCTACTAAGCTCTGGAAACATTAACTGATCTAAGGCATTTTTTATTGTGGTCACTTTGGACCAAAAAACAGAAATATTTACGTTTTTTAAGTTTTTTTTAAAGCATCTGTATCCGACAAAGTTCGAAACTCGTTAATAAGAGTATCATAATTTTCACTTTTATTTGAAAATATTTTTAATAAAAGCTGTACTTTACTGGTGGTTTTTACTGAAATCACATTTGCTAGGAACAGTTAAAAATTCCGTTGCCGAAGCAAACTTTATTTTTTAAAGCTTCGCAAAATTTTATATAGTATTAAACTTTCAATGTTACTTTTGGATATATAAATACCTACACTGAAAGAAAATGTTTCATACATTTAATGAATCGTTTTCATAAAAAAAATTTGCACTGGTTAAATGAAAATTTTCATTGTCCAAAAGGAATTTCGTAGTTATAATGAAGTATTTTCGTTAAAATCGATTCATTGGATTTCATAATTACGTTAAAAATTTTCATCGGATATATGAAAACTAAAGTTTGTCCAAGTTAAAAAAAAAAAAATTTAATTGGGAACACAAAAAAACAATATACAAACATAACTATATTCATAAATTAATACAAAATTATAGTTTCCTTAAAAATATATTTAATTGTTAATTAAAAAATGTAAGATTTAATTATTTCATACATCTAATGTAATATGCCATTAAATTTATGAAATCAAAATTTTTTTATAAAAACAACATGTTTCAATAATTGAAAAAAAAATTATTTTTAACATTCAAATAACTCTATAGTCTCAATAATTAAAAGTATAAAATAATTTCGAAAAAGCATGCTTTCATAAATTTAAATATTCATTATGACAATGAAAAATGTCATTATAGTAATGAAACAAAAACTTCCAATCTTTAAATATGTATGTTTTTAGTTTTCTTTAATATGTGCTTACCTAAACACAAATGGTATGTACTAAGTAATTAACAAATAAATGTTCTCCTTTAAAAAAACACACCCTTATTTTGAACTGTTGTCAACCAAATGACGTGTACGAAAAAGCTTGTTCTCTCTTTATGTGGTCTTTTTTTTATTATGCGTTAGCAAAAAAAATCAACGTTGTTATTGTTGTTATGTTATGACAATTTAATCTCATTTTTACGCTCTTAATTGAGTAATGGCAAAAACATAGTTTTTTATTCAAAAACTACACTGTCCCGGTAGGATATCTGGTAGTGAGCTAGTCTATCAGCGCCGAGGTTACGGGATCGATTCCCGCCAGCGACTCTGGTTAAAAAAAAATTTGAATAAGAACAACTTTGATTAAAAAAAAAATAAAAAAAAAATAAAAAAAACCTTTTTTTTTTTTACTTTTTTGAAAGTATTCATCCAATGAATAACATTCATAGATCTAATGAAATGTTTCATTAAATACATTTTAATGAAACAGGTTTCATTGATCCAACGAAGCGCTGCATCGGTTCCGTTTTAATGCAATTTTTCATGGGATCAATGTCAAAATTCATTGGTATTCTGAAGAAAATTCTTTCAGTGTACGATATATAAATATCGTAAAGTGGCAGATGATTTTCTTTAAATCTTAGCTTTGATAATTCGAATTTGTCTAAAAACTTTTCAAAAAATTGCCCCCCATTTGACGAAACAAAAGTTTTAAGCGTTCTAAAAATATGCGCATGCGAGCATCTTGCGATGGCATATGCAAATTTATTGTGTTTAAAATTTTCATATGTACCGAGGAAAGATATTTTATAAGCTGGAGTAGAAAGGCAGGATAGTTTTCCTTGGTCTTAAGAGATGTTCTTGTTAAGCTAATTGGTTCTTAATGAATAGATAAAATAGAATATTTTTATGAACTTTCACTACAGGGTTGTTTTTAAAATTGGCTCGATTTTGAATCTACTTTATTTTGATTGGAGTTCAGTGTTTGATGCAAATGGTCTTGCAAAAGAGCATATACAAAATATCATAGCTCTTTTGTTAAATCCAACAACAAAATACACAGAGTTTCCATTAAATTTCATAAAAAAGCTACGAAATTAAGCATTTTCTATTTCGCAAGACCATTTGCACCAAACACTGAATTCCATTTATATTAAAAAAAAAGTACAATTGTACCAACTTTATCAAACGTGGTAGATATACATAAAACAATACACACAGTGATGTTAATCAAAAAGGTTTAAATGATGACCACTGTGCAGAAAAAGTACCAAGTGATTTAAATGGTATTAAAACAGTATTTTGTGTATGAAAATACGTTTTACAATAAACAAATTTGTATTTTAGCATATATATTTTTAGCATACATATATTGTAAATGTGCATACACCATACAAGGTTTCGATACCATTTAAAGCCTTTTATATGTTTCACATTTCCATTGTTTGTGTATATGCATTTGTTTATTTTATACATCTCAACATGTGTGTATTTGTATATATGAAAATATATTGTATTGTAAGTTGTTTTGTCGCAATTCTATAGCTTTACTAAAAAAAGTACCAAAAAAAGAGCAAAAATACTATTTTACAGTTGTCACGTAACAACGGTATGAAATTCTATTTTATACAGAATGGTACGTTGCAACTGCGGTAAATTACATTTCGGTAATCTTTTGTATTGTAAATTCTTAAACCAAGTAAAAAACGATTAAACTTTTCGTTGGTAGTGCCACTCTGAGAGTAAAATTACAAAATGAGCGTTTTTACCTACCTCATTTAAATTATCAAAGTTTGTTGCAGACACTACAAGAACTCCACACAAGTAGTTAAAAAACGATTTGGTTGTTGTGTGTAGAAACAATAAAAACAACAGAACAAAACGAAAACACATTATTTCCTTGTTTAGAAAGTAAAATTAAGAACTCTTAGTTCTCTTTTAGTTTATATTTTCAGTTATATTTATATGTACATTAGGTTTTAAAAGTAAAATCCATATCGGGAATGATGCTGGTGTTTTCTAATTGAAATTCTGTAAGGCGTTGAATCATAATAAAATGTTCCTTCTAATTTCTTCTATTAATACCGCTCGGACCGATTTAAGTACGGATGGATTGATTTTTCTTTTGAGTGCATCTCTCTTTTAGTTTAGGAGAAATAAGGTAAACCACTTCAAATGTGTTTTACCCTTTTTTAACCCCTTAATATTCGAATTTCCAAAAATCTCGTTTAAGTGGATAGATTTGCGAAAACCATCCTCCGGTCCAAATTTAAACTTTTTAGCTTCAGGCTTAGCGTTGATAAGTCAGTTCATCAGTTCATTAAGACTGTCCCTGCCAGGCAGAAAAAAACAACTTTAAGGTCAGCCCCAACGTCAGTGACATATGCTTGACAATTTTTAGCTTTTATGGGTCTTTCGGGGACTTTAAAATTAGCTAAAATGTTAAATAACACAATTTTGCCACACCTCTTTTCCTCTCAATTCTCCGCCCTTAGTCCAAAAATCGTAGAGCCGACAGACTATGCTCCATTGTTAGGACTATCTTCTAGGCAATTTTCAGATTCCTTTGTCAATTGCCATCCGCAATCGATCCTTAAATGTTTAGGACTCGAACCTTTCTGACAAGGAATTTTATAAAAAGGTAGCAGAGCAATCCCTAAAAGTACCATACAACAAGAATAATGGAATTTATCCCAGAAAAGTTTATTCGACAAGTTCATTCACTTGGGATACTTCCTTAACTAGCAAGCATCAAGTTGTATTGGTATTTTTAAATTAATGTCTGTGTCCGTTGTATATGAACATTTTCAAAAATATATTACAGTGATATTATAATATGCGGCTGATATAATGACTCTTGTGTTGGATTAAATCATAAAATAAACAGTTGGCGGTCATTTGGGGTTCAAAATAATATTTATAAGAAACACAAACTCGCACAAAGCATAAAAAAAAAATACTATAACACAAGAATGGCCAAAAACCAACGAACCATAAAAATGTTCATTCTATAAAATACTCGTACACAACAACTACAACAACAATAAATAAGTTGTGTTGTGCTGGTCCACAAACAGAGAAATACTCTATTGTCAGACACTGACAGTAAGTCTGTCTTTCTCTACGTTTGACGGCATACTACTGACAAGGAGACAGTCATAGTCATCTACTCAAACTCACAGAGAGCAAAACATACATGATTTCGGCAACAACTAAACAGTCACACTGTCAGACAGTGAGTCAGTAACAGTTATGTGGGGGGAGACAAAGGAGCTTTGGTATGAATATGAATTCAAAAATGCCTGCATTATTTTTTTTCTTGCATGATTTTTTTCTTTTTATTTTTAATGTAAATCTAAAAGTGCTGTGCAATGGCAGTGCCAACAATATTAAAATTCGTTGACCCTTATTTTTTACATCGAGCGAGTGAGTGAGTGTGTTAATGTTTTGGTTTTGTGTCTATTATAAGCAACGTATGCTTTTAGCATTTTCCACAAGATACACTCATGTGCATGCTTGCATACAACACTTGCAACATCGCCGCCACCAGCAGCATCGACGTCATATCAACATCATCAGCTCTCTGAATCACAGTTAGTAGGCAAATTCCAATTGCCACAATACAGAAAGAAGATTGTAACATTAACTAGCAGTGGCAGTGTGTTGTGTGGCACAAAATAGAAAAGATTTACAGTTAAAATTGCTTAAAAACGTTTTAACTTAAATTACGGATAACAAAAACACACTAATGGCTAATTTTCTTAAAGTTCATGCAATGGTGCTCACAATATTGAGATAATTCCCTATTCTACTCTTTAATGGCAGGTTTTAGTGAAAAATGTAGGACTGACTTAAGGCGATAGCAACAGAGCGAACATAACATGCACATAGAAGAATTATGTTGCTTGCCCTTGAATAGTTTAAAGTGTTCCTCTGTACATATTTAAAAACTCATTTGAATTTTGGCTGTAGTGGAAGTATCTCTTATTTCAGAATGTTAGTTTTGCATATTTTGTTTAAGGAATCAACCGAATTATAGTCAAGCCCCAATTATTTTGCTTTAGTTTCTTCTTAATTAAAGAAAGACTACGAAGAAAGTTAGAGTTTAACCCCACTCAATTTGTAAAAATAAAAATCTATTGAGAGAAGCATGTTTTTTTTTACCTCCTGACTATATTGTACCAATGTGGAACTACAAAAATATTTCAACAACAAATCCTGCCATTACAATCAAAATAAGAGGAAAGAGAATCACTAGATGCGAATATGGTTGATGGTTATATTGGGAGCACAAATAAATCGAGACATTCAATGGCATATACACTCGAAAGAAAGGATACTTAATCAATAGTCAAGTACAGAATTCGTGATTCAAATACGGATTATTCAAGCGCTCCGTACTTAAAATAATCCGAAAATGGGATTGACTTTAGTAAGACTTGAGAAGAAATTCGTACTTGTAATAAAAAGTAAAAACAAGGGAGCAGGGAGTGGAAGCTTCAGTCGTCATATATATTTATTTTAGAATAATTCTAAACACTTATCCCAGCAACCAGAGAGAGGAACAAATAGCTATTATTGATTATTTTGCGTTTAATTTTTCTTGTCTTTTCTCCCGTTGTTTACAGATAACTCAAAATTATATTACACCAGCCGAAAGACCCGACATGGTTTTCGTCATCATTCTCTTTACTTTGAAAATTTGATGTATTTTTAATACATATATAATTTTAACGAATGGAATTCGGGAATTTTTATTTATTTTTATAAACATAAAAATAAGAAAAATTTATGTTTTTCTTCTTGTAGTGTGGTTTCTACACAAAACAATTAAATCGTGCTTTGCCTTCTTTTGTAGTGTTGTTGTTGTTTCTACAACAAACTTTTCAATCTTTTTTTTACTGGTCTAGGAATTTTAATCTTATTTTTAAAATTTCCGGTTATTACTACTTAAATTTTTAAGTACGACTCGTATTAAAAGTGGAAAAACCCTAAATTTAGTATGAGTTTTTACTTTCTGTGTAGTGATGTTTGTTAAGAAAGAAAATACATTTTCAACGACAATCAAATTTGCAGTAAATATTAAAAAGTTCCAGATCCTAATACCACTTGCGTGCTGGTTTCCCTTCGCTATTGTGTTAAAAGACGCATTGTTTTTACCCAGTGGTTAAACGACAAGGCGTTCGCTCATGTTAATCTTGTGCACAGCTGTACACCCAATACAATAAATTATTAAATTATTTATCGTTTGGAGAAAGATAAGTATGTTTACTAGGGTGTATCAAATTTTTTGTCAACCAAGGCTAGAGCAGAAACGTAATCTGCGGCAACTTCCAAAAAAAAAAAAAAAAATATTATAAGAAACCATTATTCTAAAATCAAAATGGAGCTTCCAATTTTTCACCAGAAAACAACAACAATAAACAGTGAGTTAATTTTTTCTTACATTCCCCACTACAATTAGTTGGAATTCTTTCAACATTAATTGTAGTTGTAAGTAGGGTAAGAAAAAACAAAATGAAAACAAAAACAAATTGCTTTATTGTTTTCGCAAAAAATAAAGCATGTTGCCAGCTTAGTTTTTTTAAGCCGTGCACTTGCCAGTTTATTATCAAAGTAATTTTTGGGAATACAAGATTTTTAATTAACAAGATTTTGTTTGTTGCGCTTTTTTCATATCCAACAAACAATGTTTATTAAAATTCCTTCAAACTTTCTTTTGAAAAATCGGAGGCTTCATATTGATTGAACAAGGATTTTTTGGATCATCGGTTTAAATTTTGCGCAGATTACTTTTTTTGGCCCGGAACGAATTGACACACTCTAATGTAAAAATACAATTAAAATTAGAAGTTTAATAACTATCTAATAACGTGGTTTGACACTGAATCAGTATTACGATGTTTTTAGTTATTGTTATAAAGCACACAGATGTGTAAACTCTGACGTCGATTTCTAAGTAAGCCGTATTATTAATAATTTTTATCAAAATTTTTTATCTAAGGCAATTCTAAAGAAATAGATAAACATGGTTTTTGTCTTGTAATTCCTCGTTTTCTTTGTGATTCTGTTAGATTTCAGTTTCCTAAAACCATGAAGCAATAAAACGTGGCGTTTTTATTGAAAGGGCAACACTGCTTCTTTCAACAGACATCTGACAGTCGACTTCTGTCAAATTTTCAATAAGCTACGTCATTGATGTCTGACTACCGCGTAATTTAAAGAGAAAATAAAAAATGAGATTGATGTGCACATTAGGCAATATTTTTGCGGAAAAAAACGATCACTCAGACCAAGGCTAAGCTTGATAAATATTCTATGACCTCAGCACCATCAACTTCAATGGTAAATAGTGATTTACTGAATTTCTTTGTGGCCTTACAAGCACGGAAGATGCCGAACGTTCTGTGAGAGAGATTGTGGAAGTCATACCCTCTAACATGACTTAAGGCCGTGTCAGATACAACTTCTTCGCTTTGCGTGACGTTTCTTACTTGGACAGAAAATCGTAAAGCAAAAGGTGTATTATACAATAAAAACTTTGGCAACACTCAGGCATTGTGTGTTAAAAAAAATTAAACTAGCAGATTGTCAAAGCGCGCAAAAAGATGAGAGTTGCCTAACTTTTCGTTTCGCTCTGCGTTAAAAGCACTTTATGTGACATGTTTCGTATAAGTATGTATATTTCATCGTAAATGTCAAAGCGAAACTTTAACGTAACGCGAAGCAAAAGTTTTATCTGACATGGCCTTTAGTTGTTAAAATTTTGAAAGATTTGCCCACAATCGACCGCATACGCAATCATGAAAAAACTTCGCCGGAGTGTTTGGCGTTGTTTAACCGCAATATTGAGCAGTTTTTGTGCCGCTTTGTAACAGTAAACGAAACGTAGATCCAACGCAACAAACCAGAGACAAGACAGCTGTCAAATCAGTGGGTTTCTCGGGGTTAATCGGCGCCAAGGAAGTCCAAGGTGGGTTTGTCAGCCAATAAACACACATTTTTTTTTTTTTAGAAGCGATAAAGAAATAGTAGAGATGTTGGACAAAGTGTATAATGCTGGGTACACACTATACAATGCATTTACGCAATCTAGCAAAATAAATTCATTTTCATTCATTCCAGATTGCATCAACATCAAAACGCTTTGATATTTTCAGGTTGCATTGAAATAGATTGCATGTAAATTGCACTGTCTGTACCCAGCATAAAGCTCAAAAGAGACTACGTTGCAAAATAAAATTATGTTTTTATTTTTCAAAACCTCTTTTTCATTTAACTTATTTATCCGCCCCCGTATATCTCTATTAATACAAGTCTTGCTTTAGGCATCCCAATGAAGAATTTTATCATTTTGCGAAGCACTAAAGCCCTTATGACACTACATTTTTTATTCATTAATTGATATAGAATTGATAGAAAGAAACAGTAAATGTTAGAAAGAGCTAACTATACATAATGTAAATAAAGATTTTTGTTTTTTTTTCTCTTGTTATGGTTTTGTTTCAGGGATGGCGTTGAGAATTTTTAAAATTGTACCAACAACCTTTAAAACTTTTACTTTTTTACCCTAATTGTACTAAAAGATTTTTTTTAGTTGAAATTAATTTTATTTATGTTCATAAAAAACACCAAAAAAAGGTATTATAAATCTAAGTTTAAAAAGTATCAACAAAAAAGTACAATTGAAACAACTTAGCCATCCCTGTTTTGTTTATTTTATTAAATGTTGCCAACTTTTTGTTTATGAGAAACCTAAAAACAGAAAGCGGTAAGTCGCTGAATTTGCCGATAAACCGCTGATTCAGCAACACTTAATATTTCAAGCTGGAAATGTCAATTTTAAGTTAAACAATTTTACATTTTTTTTGACATAACTTCATTTTTTATCGATAACTTTAGTAAAATTTTTGACAGTTTGCCATTTATCTTAATACAGCTTAACTCTTTGCACTTGGTAAATTTTTGTATTACATTATATTTGTACTGCTCACCAAAACTTGAACAATGCATTAAAAATGTAGTGTCATAAGGGCTTAATTAATGGTACATTTAAAAAAGTAAGCGCACAATTATGCGCTACGCAATAAGACATACAGAAATGCAGTAAAGTAAGTGCAAGAACTCTCAACAACTTTTATAAAAAAAATAACATTGCAAGTGCCACGGCATTCCCTTACTACGAAGCAGGTTTGTAAGGGAGAATACTAAAAAATAACTGTAAAAAAACATTCAGTGTGTAAAGCTGATCGTTACATCCAGCAATTTTTATATGCGCTGAATACAGCGCTTTATGTGTCAAAAATGTGTTGCTTCAAAGTAGGAGCTCGCAGTATTCATGTCTTCCGTAAGCGCTATGGTAAGCGAAACTTTAATGTTTCTCCCTTACAAACCTGCTTCGTTGGAAGCTCTATTTTTTATTGGGATAGGAGTTTAACAGAAGTCATACACAGTGAAAACAGATTCGTGATCACAACCGAATTTGTCGCCAATCGAATTTCGTCGGTTGCATGAACTATCATACAATTCGGTTACAATTACTGAAAATTTCGTTGCTTAGCATAATATTTTTGATAGCAACAATTGAATTTTAGTACACTATCAGTTATAACAACAGATATAAAAACGTCGTTTACGCTCCTATGTAGGGGTGGACTGTATGCAGGGGTGGATCTGGATGTGATGCAGTACCACCAGATGCTCAGGCACTCGATGGTTGCTCCGACAGTAACCACAAAAATTTGGAAAAAGAACGAGAGCTAGAAAAGGTGATTGTTTCCCAATAGAAACCTGTTTCAAATGTAAACACTTCCCTAGTTTGTTTTCAAACGTTATAAAATCCGGTTTTTATTATTAGAATTTTATAGTCAAAAAATTAATTTAAAAAGAATTTACTTGTTGCTATGGCGGTCACACCGAGAATACCTTGTTAGAACAACTTCATTATCTTTAAAATACCAAAAAAAAACTTAACGAAAATACATAAGAATTAAAATATAAACTTAAAATAAACCACTTGATGACAGTGGCACCTCGAGATGTCAAAGCTCATCTAAATAGACCCCAGGGCTGGAAACACCGTTGCCTTCAGTTTAGACGTAAACAAGTATGGTTTTTAGAAAACAAAAATATGCTTATAACCGAATATATGATAGATGCAACTGAATTAATATATAATTGGTGTTCATAACAAAAGATTTGATTGAGTTAATCAATATATTTTTCCCACCGGTTGCATAAACCATTTTCCCGATTTATTAAATAGAAAATGAAAATAATTTTAATAACCTCCATTTTTTGTTTGTTGATTTATTAAGATATTTTATGTATCGTTTATACATTCACCCTTATCGTGTTTGGCGAATTTGAAATACGCCTGCGATAGTTTGGTAATAGATTAAAGAGAACGTGAACTTACTTCCTTAAATATATTTCCAAACAGTCGGAGGCGTATTTAAAGCTCGCAAACACATACATACATACATTATTTACCCAAACAACTCAGACAAATTTGAGAACATCGTGGGCCTACTTCCTTAAACGGAAAAAATTGCTATCGCACCTAAAAGAGTTCCAATCAGACCAAGCGGGCAGTGTTAAGGAACTGAGAAAGATGTGGGCTAAACTCATAAGGAACTGAGAAAGATGTGGGCTAAACTCATAAGTGGCGAAGATGTTGGGCTTGAAACAACAGCTCTTTTTAGAAATCCAAACGAAGCAGGAAGCATTAGGTAGTATATACTCGCCCAAATTCCCAGTGACCCCGGAGCTATATGTAGTGGTAAAATCACCGGTAGAGGAGGAGAGTACTAGGATCTGGAACAAATTTTTTTTATATATGAAATTACAACTTATTTAATTAAATGACTTACAAATTTGTTTTTTACTTTCGACGAAAAATTCAGTTTATAATTAGTTTAGTATGTACTCACAATAAACAATTAAGACATATAGCTTTTTTTTGGTTGTGAATACCAAATAGTTATATTTTCATTTATTGTACTCGAATTAAAACTATACTTACAATCGATAATTAGCTGCAATAAATGAATTAACATTTATATTACAAAATTTATTGACGAAAGCAAATTATTAATTGCAATAACCAATATTCAGTATTGCCCTGTATTAAATTCGGTTGTGATTCAAACCATTTGTACTAATTTTGAGAACTAAATTAAATTATTTATCATTACTAATAAAAGAATTGAAGGAATCATATTTCAGTTATAATAACGTTTTAATAATCAAGAGAATTAAAAATCAGTTAGAACTACACATTTTTAATAGTTGCAATAAAAAATTATGCAACTTGATCAATATTTAATTACTGCAACCGTATCCCAACCAATTTGTTTTCTGTGGGTATCTTTTAGGATTTGGTTCAAATACGAAAATGTTTTTTTTTTTTTTTTTTTTTTTTTTTTTTTTTTTTTTTTGCGATTCTCAATTTGATAATGTTTCTGCCGTCCATGAAGTGGGACGTTTTGCTAAATTAAACAGATTTCGTTCCTTTACTATTATATAATCGATAATTTGCTTTAATTTCAATGCTGGAAAACTAAGTCTAATCGTTACAAGTTATTAACTATGCACATGATTCAAATTAAGCTCCTAAGATTAGGTTAATTATTATTCGACATCGATAAACTAGCTGCCCTTTTAAAACTATTTTTCCCTGGAAATTTTTCCAAAAAGAATCTCTACTTGTTTGTAACATTGAAAAATCCTTTTTAATGATATTAAAAGAACTCATATTGTACACTTGTACATAATTAAATCATTTTATAGCTTTATTATTCCTTTCTTTCATACTTCCAACTGTTTTGCACTCAAACACAGCTCCTAAGAATGAACTTCAAGTGACTGGGGGTGGTAAAATGGATGTACATGAAATGGATTTGGTCTACAATGAACATAAATCTAATTACAAGTTTAAATTGCATTCCTACATACAATAATAATCGAATTTACTTTACTGGGTGCTGATTGTATTTTACGTTGTTGCTGTTGTTGCTGCTAATATTATTGTTGTATTTAATAAACAACATATGATTAGTTTGATTTTGTAGTTGTTGCTGTTGCTTTTCCTGCAGTTAAGATGATGATTTTCATATGTTAACAATATGTGGATTTGTGTTTTCATTTATACGTATGCATATATGCATGTGTGTCAAAATAATTGAATAAAATGAAAACAAATGAAGTACCCATTCTGCCAGTTAAAACACCCACCCACACATTTACGGATTTAAGATACTCCTTAAAGTCGTTGCTACGCTAGCTTAAGAGATGTTTTCTTTTTACTCCAGGATTGTTAGTAAATGGGCTTGTATACCAGCTATTTAAATTATGTAACTTAAATTTAATGAAAGAATTATTATAAGATAATAATTTATTCTTTGAAAGGAGATAAAAACACGCAACACCTACTTAATGTCATCACAAAGCCAGTCTGTTTTTCATTCTTATAGTGAAATAAGCACATAAAAGGCAAAAGACAACGTATTATATTAGATATACATACATATATAATGCTTTTGTTAGATAAAGAAAACAAATATTTGCTTTATTAAAGATTTGAATATAAAACTTGGAAACATGGAAAAAAAAAAGAAAAACGTTTATCTTAATATTAAATGCATTCAGCACACAGTCACTTATTCATTATGTTATACTTTTCATTCATATGTTTCATTAATCTAATGAAAAAAGAGACATTCTCAAAACAAAAGCAAACAGGTGCATATTCAGATTTATTTATACTTGAAAGAATGAAATCTTTAAAAATATTTTAAAGTTTAAAGACAACAGTTTCTTTTTTATTTGTAACAGAGTAACAACGCTAATCTTAATCTTTTAAATAGTGCAGTGCGCGTGTGTCCTTTGGCTGACGAACACGTACGCACAAAAGGAAAGTAAATGCTATCACGCACACACTTACTCACGAATTATATGCAAAGTCCTCCAATTTCGCACTTTTCCGAAATATTTTTTCGAAAAGAGTAGAAACACAGAAGCCAAAAATTAGTTCTTCGTTCTTTCGAGTTTTATTTTTAAATCAGGCTCAGCTCATTAAATTTAATTTTCATTAAATTATTGTAATGAATGCAAAGAAGTCTGATGTTGAGAAAGTGGTTATTCTTGAATATTAAAAACCATTAATCACAAAGAAATTAATAATTAAATTTCTTTTTAAAAGTTTTAAACTTAAAATTGTTTAATTTGTTTATTATTTGAGTGCCCTCATAGTCCAGTTGGGCTATTATATCATATAAATTTGATGATATGTATATCACATACTTTAAGATCCGACTATAACTGCCAAAGACATACAGAAAAATTTCAAAAGGCGACCCTACCGGTTTTTCGAAACCGCCTTGCAAAAATACTTTATATTAGGGGGTGTTTAATGAAAAACATTGATCGATCGAAATTGTTAAGATTTAAAATTATCCTCAAATCAGGATCGATTTGTCAATTTCTTTCTAGTGAAATAAAAAAAGGAAGATAGAAACACAGAAAAAAATAAAAATTGATTTCAATTAAAAAATTTGTGATATTAATTAAAAAATTAATTAAATTTGCACCAGTAAACAAATAAATAGTATCAATTAAACCAGTTAACAAATTAATAGTATCAATTAAACCAGTTAATAGTATTAATTAAACGTTTAATTCACTTGATTAAACGTTTAATTCACTTGATTACATTTTTAATTAAAACTGATTATATTTTTGATTAATGCTTTAATTGGTGAAAAATTTTGGAGAATTTTTTCTGTGAAAAGTTGCGTGAATAATCTGCTGATTAAACCCTCTTTGATGAGCTCTAATAGGAACTATGGATAAATATTAAAACGATTTTCACATAATGTATTATTTGTGGTCCACAAAAAGAAAAACATTCGGGATAAATTAAGGTTTTTATACTTACTTTAAAAACGAGTCGTACTTAAGAAATTAAGTACGCATAATACTAAAACGTACTTTAAACAATCCTTAATGGGATTACTTTCGAAAATCAATCCCGGAATTTTTTAAAATAAGTATAAAATTCTTAAGCCAAGTAAAAAAAAAATATTAAACTTTTCATTCGTAGCACCACTCTTAGAGAATTATTTCTTATATTTTTGCAACCTAGAAAATTTTTTTAAATAAGCTTAGCGAAAATGTGGCTGCGTCTATTCGAAATGCTTAGTGAATGTTGCAAAAACCGGACGTAAAAAGTGACTAATTGTACATAAAAGAGCATCTTGAATGCATTTGCTCAAGTCTCTTGCAATTACAAACAGAAGGGCTAAATTGACACTAAGGAAAATATAAAGGATGTCAGTAAAAAAGATTTTGTTGAAAAGTTTTAAGTCGTCATACCGGATTACAATATTAATTAAAATAAGAATAAGTATACGTGGGCAGTCCTCGTGCAGACACCGCTAAGTTAAAAAAAAATAATATTTATTTGTTTTTTTTTAAATGCGTCCCTAAGCTCGTACAAAACACCGTAAGTTACGCGCAATGTCTGGTTAATTATTCAATACTCCTGCAAAACTCTCAATATGGATTGGCATTTTAATTTTAAAAAATAGTTCAGAAATTTTTGTCTTTTTAACTTAGCGGTTAAAAAATGAGTGAGACGGATGACTTTATTGATAACCGTTCTACATCTGAACTATTAGCGTTCAAATATGCTCCAGTTTCATCTTGCGATGTTGAAAGAGTGTTTTACATTTATTAAACTGTTTTAAGCGATAACAGGAGATATTTTTGACAATTTGAAGAAACATGCTATTGTACTATATGTACAATCAAATCTTAATAAAATATGTAAATATTTCTTAAATAACAACATGTTTATTTTTGCCTGTTGTGCCATTTTGCCAGCCATTTTTAACCATTTTTCGTGCCATTTTAAACTTGCCCTGCTTATAGCTTATTAGTCTCATCTCTCAGCATTGAATTATGTAAGCGTGCATACGCTTGTGTTTGTCAAAGTTTGTTGTAGAGACTGCAACAGCACCACACAAGAAGGTAAAAAAAGATTTGCTTGTTTTGAGTAGAAACAACAAAAACCACAGAACAAGAAAAACCCTAGAGGGAAGCGAACTGACACCAAAGTAGTCCCGTGATAGGTCTTTGGTGGTAGAGACCGGTTCTAGTTCTAACACTTTATATGAATAAGACCTATCAGTTTTACATGGGGTTGTCATTGGAGGGGGTCATTTGACACCATTTGACCAGTCACAGATTAATTCTCAATGAACGTGCTTAGTATCAATTACTAAAATGTAGTATTATTTCAATACAATGTAGTATTATTTCAATAAAACAAGTCCTACACAGAAAAAATTATTGCCGAATTATTTTCAAACAACCGCTTGTTTGAAAATTTTTTTAATTTCTATAAATATTTTTACTGATTCAATCAATATTTTTGTTTGATTTTTATTTAACCAACAAAAATGTGGACAACTCTTCAAAAATTAAATAAACGCGTTATTGGTGTCAAGTTTTCATAATTTTGTATGAAATATTTAACGCGCTTTAATGTTGTCGTCTTTTTGCATTTTTTTATTTGATCGTAAGCAACACTTCTTTATGTGAAATATAAGAACAACAACAAAAAACACACACAGTCTATTTTTGGACGCTTCAAAAAAGTGCAACTATAAGAAAAACAATAGCAGACACGACATTATAAGAAACAAAATCCCGTATTCAGTTTTTTAAAACTGTTTGGTTAAATACATCAAATACAAGATGACGAAAAACATATCGAGTCGGTCTGCTGCCGTTTTTGGTTACATTTCTTCTTTAGCAAAGGAAAGGATACAGCAACAGAGAGTGATAAAGAAAAACATTGTGTTGTGTGTATAAATAAGACTTCGTTCAAAAATTATTCCAACAAAAAAATGTGTTTCAAAGCCAGTCGGCGGCTCTGCTTTGCCGTCACCTTCTCATACAGTGCTTACTTGTGTGCGCGTCATTGCTTGTGCAAAAACTTTTTTTTTTTTTGATTTTGAATTTCAGTAAACTTTTTGTTTGATTCAGTTAAATTATTTGTTTGAAAAAATTAGTGTTTTTTTTTCAGTAAACAAAATGCAAATAAATTGTTTGAATATGCAAATTTGTTTGTAGGACCGATTTCAGACAAAAAATTGTTTGATTCTACAAATTTTTTGTTTGAATTGGAAAAATAATTTTTTCTGTGTAGAATTCAATAACCAGTTCAATAACCAAATTTAAGAATGTACCAAAAAATGTGTCACAGCACCGGCGAAGACTGTACTGTAATTCATTACTTTTTCTACCTTTTTGTTCTTCATAAACCAGTTAAGGGATTGGTTCTTCTTTCACTGGCCATGAGTCCTTTCTTTTTGTACTTGTTCTATTTTCACAAATCCCAGGACCAGTCTGTTGGACAAATTGACACAAATTTCCCGCAGGGTATGTATTAAATAAAATGTAACGATGGAGGTTCTATATTATACTAAATAGAATTTTAAAATTGCTAAACAATGAATAAATTTAAGTTGGTCCTTCTTTACAGAAGTGAAACGTAGAGAGTCACAGATTCCATATTATCAACACAACAAGTGTTGATATAAAATATTTTGGCCTAATCGCATTACAAACCTCGACCTGCTGTCAATTAGTAACGAAACTCCTGTCGCCAACGAAATTCGATGCCAGATGTGGACTTCGATTGGCCACACGCTGTGTACACTCAAAAGAAAAATCAATACATTCGTACTCAAATCAATTCAAAGTGGTATTTAAAGTATGGTGAGTACGGATTTTGTTGAATCAAGTACAGAAAGATTGATTCAAGTACGGATTATTCAAGTGCGAAATACTTAACTTATCCATATTTCATCCTGATTTCTTACTTGACATAATCCGAAAATGAGATTGATTTAAGTAAAATTAAGATCGAATTCAAAAAAAAAGTAGATTTAATACCGAATTCGTACTTGAAAACCGCCGAAAATGGGATTGATTGAGTAAAACTAAGATTGAATCAATCTCACAATGCGCTTGATTCAAGTGTTATAAAGTTGATTCAATCCCGAATTCGTACTTGAAATAAGCCAAAAGTGAAATTAGAAGGAGTATTTTGTTATGATTAATTAACTTACCCGTTTAACGCCTTAAAGAATTTCAATTATAAAACACCCGCATCATTCCGATATGGGTTTTACTTTAAAAACTTAATAAACATATAAAACTAAAAATATTAACTAAATGAGAAGAAACAATGTGTTTTTGTCTCGTTCTGTTGTTTCTACAGACAACAAGCAAATCGTTTTTTCACTACTTGTGTGGTGTTGTTGTTGTGTCTGCAACAAACTTTGATAAGTTTAATGAGATCAAAACGCTCACTTTGTAATTTTACTCTCAGAGTGGCACTACCAACGAAAAGTAAAATCTCTTTTTTTACTTGGTTTAATAATTTTGTACTTATTTTAAGAAATTTCGGGATTGATGTTCGAAAGTTATCCAATTTAGCATTGTTTTGAGTACGTTTTAGTGTTATTCGTACTTGAATTTTTGGGGCTCGTACTTAAATTGAGTTTAAAAAACTTAATTTACCCCGAGTGTTTTTTTTTCTGTTTAGGGACATCTCTTACATACACTGATAGAAAAATGCATCTTCATATTGATGATGCCCTTACATCAGAATTGTGACATCAATGTTACTACAAATGGCATCAATGATGCAAAAAGTAATATCAATCCAATGACTAACCACACCGTACAATTTTGTCATTTTTTAAGTGTCATCTATTTTATGACTATAGTGACATCAATTCGATGCCACATTTTGTATATTATTAACATTATTTTCATGATTACAATGTATTATAAGAAGCAAAAATTCCTATATTCTATTTTTTTAAATTATTAATGAAATTTTTAAAGTAGAATGATTACGAAAACCACATGAGGCATGGTGCTTATTATTGAGAGTTCTGCTGTAAACAAAGGTCGTAATTCAACAAACGTGAAACAAACATTTGCAACGGGTAAGTAAATAATAATATTCTCTCACTTTGACTTAAGTCAATTCCAATGACTTTGACTTAATGACAAACTGTCATTAAATTGATGCTAATGTGTAATTTCTCCTATGTTACTGCGTCATCGCACTGAGGACATTTTCGTTATTTCTGTGATGCCGATATGTCATCCCATTGATGACATAATTTCATTTTGACCCTGATGACACTTTGGCCAAGTGATGTTAAGGTTGACATCACAATGATGACAAGTGTCATGGGGTCAAAAACGAAGACACTTGTCATAGTACTGATGTCAAAATACATCAGCGTTATGACGCCTTTTCTATCAGTGTATCAAAGGCCAGTTTACAATAGAATCCCCAAGGGAGACGAAATGTGGGACGACAACGACGTGTAAGCGGATCATCTTTTATTTATAACTTGACTAAAGCATTTTTTTTTTTTTTTTTTTTAATCCTAAAAATCCAAAGGAAAATAAGAATATTTTTATTTATAAAAGTGACCTTAAGCTCAAAGCATATACTAACATATAATATTTATAAGAAAAAGGTCGAAGAAATAAGACTGTATATAATTAATAAATTTAATTTTTTTTTTTCAGTCAATTTTAATAGTTGTTTTCTATTGAATCGCTAAATTAGCCCTGCCCGATCTGTTCCAACTAAATAAACAAAAATATATTTAACCAATTTTACTTTAAGTACATACATTCAATTCAAACAAAAACTTTATTATTTAAAAATAAAAAACGTCAACAGAATATTTTGCTATATTTTCAATTTTACATTGTACTTACATAAAATAAACACGTGTTGTAGTGGGGCTTGTTGCTATCACAATTACAACTAACTTAAAGTCAAGTGTAACAATATTTTAATATATTCACTACTAGATGGGTAATATAAGCATAATTAAGTTGGATAAAATGTAATTATTGTATTAAATGAGAAGTAAAGCCAAATTCAAGCACACTTTTAAGCAGCTCTCTACGTTTCCACCAGTGGTTTATATGGAATCCACTCATAAATCCATAATGTCAACGTAATTTCTAATAAAAAAAAAATTCAACCTACAAACTTTGACATACATTCACTTTGTGAAATTTAATTAAATGCGGATGAGTGAATATGAATTTTTCTTTTTTAATAAGTTTTATAAATTTTCCTTGTAAAAATTAATTTTGCAGTCAATTAGATATTTATTTGCCCTTGTAGTGAATATATTAAAAAGGTGATGAAATATATTAAGTAGCAATAAAAAAAAATACTGCCGTAATTTCTTGTCAGTTTCGCAATTATTTTTAATTCGCATTAAGATTTTGCAGATCTAGAGTAGCAACTAGGTAAAAAAGAAAATACTTGTTCAAAGGCCCTTAAAAAAAATTGCATATCCCCTGTGCACACAATTCTATACACCCGCAAGCTCAAATTAGAGCATTATTATACTTTAAACTCAAATAAGTTAAAGCGAATTTTTATCTAAAAATTTTGAAACTATAATTTCTCGAATTAAGTTTTACAAAAAAAAATTAAGAATATTGGCCAAACTGTGTTAGTTGAAAAAATTGTCAAGCGGAGCACTCCTAACTCGAGTACGGTCGTCTTGTTTTCGAGATATGCCGTTATTTCGTAAATGGAGGAGGTTGAACAACATATATTCGAGTAACTCAAAAACGGTTAAGTTTTTTGAATAATTAATAAAAGAACTTTTTTTCCTTTTTTTCTTTTGAGCTCGAGGTCCTTTTATTGTTAATTTTACAATATTTAATTTGCCAATATGTATTTCGTTTTTCATTAAAAAACATCTTCTGGGCTATAAAATTGAAAAAATTATTAACGTACAAAAAAAAACAGAAAACATTTATTTTTATTATGTTGTTCCAACATCGTCTAATTACGAGGTCCGGCCGATAAATTTTGATAGAGGAGACAAAAAAAGACACGTGTATCGGCGTTTTGAAAGTTTTCATCTCAATTTTATTTGAAGGGGGTTAAAGTTTCCCAGCTCCGGCACATTTTTATTGTTAATCGGTACAAGAAACCATGTGACCTTTACATTTAAGGTATAAAATGTATTTAGCAAATTTATGTAGAATGTTACGGAGAACGTTTTTGTATAATATATTAACCGTCTAACTTCGCAAGGTATGGGTATTTTTGTCCTTCTTTTAAAAAAGAGCAAAAACACCATCAAAACAGGGATTTAAGGGGTTAAAATGTTCCGCTAAACTATTATATATTATATTAAAATATTATATGCTGAACACATTTTATACTTAAAATGTAAGGGTCACACATAACAATGTGCCGGAGCTTGGAAACTTTAACCCCCCTTCAAATAAAATTCAGATGTAAACTTTCAAAACGCCGATACACGTTTTTTTTTTTTTGTCTCCTCTATCAAAATTTATAGGCCGGACCTTGTTATTTTGGAAAAAATTTTATTTTGTTGTACAGTGTTATGAACGGAGTACGTTAATAATTGTTTCTATATTATATCCCAGAAGATGTTTTTCAATGAAAACCGAAATATTGCAAATTTAATATTGTAAAAATAGAATAATTAACAATTAAACCAGGACCTCGAGCTCAAAAGAAAATAAGGAAAAAAGTTCTTTAATTAATACATTATAAAGGTCGAATTTAACACAATATAAGGTTTTTTTTTTTAATAAATTAAAAAATTTCCGCGGTCGTGCTAGAAATATAAGTTTTTTTGAGAAAAAAAATTGTTTTTTAGCAAAAATTTAAAAATTTTTGTTTTTTAAAACGGCATAAAAAATTTTCAAATGCAGCTTTGCTGTTAATTTTTTCTACAAGTATAGAAACCGAAGTTCTTATTAACACAAGCCGCAAATGATTAAAAACTGTCTACCACTTTGATTATTTTCACAGAATAGGAAAAATTTTAATAACACTTAAGAATTTCATAAAACGCTATATTTGTATAGGAGCCCCCCTAAGGGGTGGAGATAAAGAGCAAGTATGTTTGCAAAAATGTTTAGGACGAAAAATAATGGAGGTTGGTCATACACTAAACCTCCCTACGGGCGACTCATAGGCAGTTATGGGACTTTTTCTTCAATATATTTAGGCCCGTTTTCACGACTTACCTATAAAGTTCGAAATAGTAAACGGTACCTTTAGCACTAGTGAGGAATAAAGTTACCTTCAACTATTTTTCGTTTTCACAACTTCTGTATAAAATAAACTTAACATTTTTGAAAATGTGGCAATACTAAAGAAAATACCGATTATTTTTGCCAAAATAAAAATACAAACTGGCAACTACGTACTTTTTTACATTTACAAAATATACGAATAATTGGAGTTGCCATATATAAAAAATATGTGAATATAATATGGCAATCTCAAATCTAAACCTTACGACAAAAGTTAAAGGTAGAACGTTCCTCTCTTTAGCTTATCCTTCACTTTTAGATTAAAGGGAACTTGTTTGTGATAATTAAAAGCTCATTATCTGTTCGATAACTTCCTACATTTAGCTACCGTTAAGTCGTGAAAACGGGCCTTAGTCTGTTTTAAAAATTTTGTATGGGAGCCCCCTTAAGGGATGGAGATAGCGGGTAGGTATGTAAGAAACAAATTTTGGGGTTGAAAATTAAAGTAGGGTGGGTCATATATGTGACCCGTATAAAGTCATTCTATGCGCTGCAAAGTCCAAATTAACATGTATACCGCCATATTTGTATAGAGAAAATGTTAAGGACTAAAAACTTATGGTGGACGGTCATACATTAAAGCCTCCTAGTGGCGACTCCTATGCAGCTATGGGACTTTTTCTTCAATATATCGAGTCATTACCGCAAAAAAAGCTAAAGCGACATCATTTTCAATTTTGTTTTTTCAAATTTTAAAAAAAACATCTCCTGTAAAATTTTGTTTATATCGCTTAAGATTTTTTTGAGGTAATAGTTCGATATATAAAGAATATAATGTACAATTTTCGATATTCAAGTTATTCCCTTTATCCGTTATGAAAATTTTCCAGTATCTGCAAAGAATTTAACTTGAACTTAAGGTTTTGAGAAATTAAATATGTCTATTTGTACCGATGTCAAAATGCAATTTTTTTTTTCGTTTTCCATGTCTATGTAAGCAATATGGACAATGGAGTAATGCCTATTACAGTAGTTAAGGCATGAGAGGAAACGCAAATTTAGTGCATTAAGACTTTGTTAATTTTTTCTCGTTCTAAGTCAACCCTATCAAGAATAAAATTTTTGTCGGAATTTGTTCCCTTTTCCCCCAAAAAAATGTATGGACAAAGCTAAACAAATTTTTAGTTTTACTAAAATTTTTGGATGAAGTTTCCTGACGATCTGGCCTAAGCTACCAGTAAAATGCGCATAGGAATAGCTTATCCCTTCAACAATAAATTTCAGTTTATCAATAGTATGAAATGGTAATTAGCACATTTAAACGAAACCTTGTTAATTAATTTTTTGAATCCCAAGAAAAACTTTGAAATTCCAAGGAAGTTTTTATTTACGAAAGGCATGAATATTTTTCTTCCAATTTTCGGTTTGTAGCAATTTAAACTCTTGAACACCTACTCAATTCCATTAATTGATATTTTACGATTATCAGTTATGTTCTGTTAGGCTGGGTTTTTGAGATCTCAGTTAAACTAAAGTGAAAACAGATTAGTGTCGCCATTACCAAATTTTGATACACAATTTTGATGGAACAGCTAAGTTTTGCTAAAAATGTTGGTTCTTAATGAAATAATAAAAAAAAATTACATTTCGCAGGAAAAATCCGACGTTAAACTAAGTTTAAACTTAATCCACATCTCAAAAACCTGGCCTTAAACGAATTTGAGTGAAATTGAAATCGCACATATTTTGAAAACGATCCTTTTCTGAAAGTTCACAAGTTAGGGAAGCGATATCCATGCAAATGCATGTTTTTAGTCGATAGTTTTAGATCAATGTTGGCCAATTATCTTTCCGAATCATTAAATTTGGGTTAAAATGGCATCGATTAGTGTTTGCATATTTTGGTTAAAATGCATATTTTTGCATATTTTGGTTTTAAATGCATATTTTTGCATATTTATTTATTTATATTTTTTGCATATTTTAACATTTTTGAGTGATATATTTTTTTAATTTACATATTATAAAAAATTTCTTCAAAAATTATCCATGTAAACAAAAAAAATCTTAAAGTCAATAAATAAATTTTTTTGGAGCTCTGCTTAAAATACAATATTTTCAAGATTACAACAAAGGATTCTTCTATTTTTAACCAATGCAGCACCTTACATGGCTAAGGCTGTCAATGGGCTTGAAATATTTTATCCAAAACTATTACATGTTACTTGCTTGTAGTATTTTAAATTAAGTTTTACAAAATATTGTACCTTTTAAATAAAATTAAAAAAAAACTTTGTTTTTTGTCCGGTAGTTTTTGTTTGGGCTTAAATGGGTAAAGGCTAGTTTACACTATCGCCAGGTCTTGCGTATTTTAAGGAAAATACAACCCTGTCATGATAAGTTGTTATTGTTTTTTGAAAGTTTTTAAACAATAATTAGATTAGATATAATTAGGAAATGCTACGGACATTTTTTTCGAAAATCTTCTTCGGTTTCAATTTTACTTGATTTCGATTTACAGAACACGGCCGTATATAAGCAAAACCTAAACTATGTATTTCAACAAATTTCTCTTAGTATTCTTACATCCTACTCGGAAAAAAAACTAAGCCGTAAACAAATAGAAAATAAAGTACATAGACCACACTTTAACAGCAAGCGTGACCTGGTTTATTTTGTTTAGAATTATGTTGTTTCCAACATTCTGACAACCCAGTCAGTCAACCAGCCAATCAAACACAAACAAACCAACTATCAGCAACAATCTTTTGACAAAACTTTGTGTTGTATGTATCCATTAGTTACATACATAATAACATATAACTATTAAAAAGTGTGTCGGTACCTTTAAATTCCTATAGGGGGTTTCATTTACAGCGACTCATTTTGTAATTTCCATTAAAAGACTTGTGGGTTAAATATAGAAATGATTTTAATTTCAAATGAAAAAAATAAATAAATATCATTAATAAGGATGAACCCACACCAACAAAAGACAAAATGTCTTTGTCTTTTAAGTCAAAAAAACGTCTAACCAAGTTTTTGTGCTAAAACATAACCGGTAATCCGACAGCAATTCGACAATGTGCCTTTTATCGTTTTTTTTTTTTTAACTAATTCTAAATGGTGTGGGTTACAAAAAAGCACGCAATTATGTGCAAGGAGGTTCGTTTCATTCGGTTTTGTCTTGCTCTGTGTGGGTATGTTGTATCAAACCACATGTACTTTTCCTGGCCAATGTTTTGTTTACAGTAAGTCAAAAATACAGTTTTAGGGTTGTTTTGTTTGGTGTGCGTTGTTTTATAAGAACTAGTGTTCTGTTGTCGTATTAGACAAAAAAAAAAAACATTCTCATTCGCTTTACAGTTACTTTTCCAAAGTAGTTGGCTAAAGGTTTCCTGATGATCTGGCCTAAGCAACCAGTAAAAGGATAGTGATAGGAACTTGTTTATTCCCCAACAATAATTTTTTTGTGTATTTATCAATAAATATTGGGAAATTAGCACATCATATTTAATGAATAAGTTTTGTATTTTGTTGGTGTGGGTTAAGCCTTATGGAATACACCGTTGATCAAATATCCACCGCGTAAGGGTCGGCACGAGAGAATAAGCTAAATTAAATTGTTCATGACTTAAGGCCAAAATTCAGGAATATTGCGTTCAAGGTTGACTTGCAACTCTTCTAACGTTATATATATAGACCAGCTGTTTAACATTACCGCAAAGAAAATATAAAGGAGTAAAATTTCACAAACAAGGCAGACATTCGCAAGCACCATAATGCCAAAAAAAATATTTCTGTAGCGATCGCCGCTGGCCCGCTAACGCCGCCGGCATAAAAACCGGACTACAAAACAAATTTTTTGGGATAAAGTTTTGCCTTGTATAAAACTTCAGGCTGAAAACTCCTCCATATGCCAAAATTTTACATTTTTATCGAGCTAGAAGAGGGCTTCATACAAAAAGACAAAAAAATTTACATGAGCGCACGCAAAATAGGACCAATACAACATAAGCATATATAATACAAATTTAATAAACGGTCCGCCAAATAAACTTTTTTTTTTTTTTTTTTTTTTTTTTTTTTTTTTTTGAAAATACTATAAAAAAAAAAACTACTGAATGAATATTTTCTCAAATTTCTTTTTTTATTTGAAAGTACAATCTTTCCGGTTAATAATGGAAAATAATTTCATTCAAATGGCTGCCTCGGCTGGCCATGTATAGCATACACGATCGGTCCAACTTTTAAGCACATTATCTATTGTGTGCAGCTGTATTTCACCAATGGCTTCACGAATATTGTCTTTTAAAGCGTCAATTGTCTCTGGCTTGTCGGCGTAACACTTATCTTTGACGGCACCCCACAAATAATAGTCCAACGGTGTCAAATCGCAGCTCCGAGGTGGCCAAACGACATCAGCTCTGCGGCTGATAATGTGATCTTCAAAAACAGGGCGCAAGACATCGAGTGTAGCTTCGGCTGTTTAGCACGTAGCGCCGTCCTGTTGAAACCAAATGTTGCCAATATCCTCCTCTTTCAATGTATGCGTGCGGGTTTTCTGTGCCCCAAATGCGACAATTTTGCTTGTTTACATACCCGCCAAGATCAAAATGAGCTTCATCTGAAAAGATGATTTTTTGGCAAAATCGGCATCTTCTGTAAGTCGATAGCAGGCCCAATTTTGCTTGTTTACATACCCGCCAAGATCAAAATGAGCTTCATCTGAAAAGATGATTTTTTGGCAAAATCGGCATCTTCTGTAAGTCGATAGCAGGCCCACTTACTTAGGGAAGCGAAAACGCATTGGATGGTCAGTTGGCTTCAACTCCTGAACCAATTGGACTTTGTATGGCGTCATACGAAGGACTTTATGCAAAATTCTTCTCAATGATGTCTCCGAAATGTTCAATTGTTGAGAACGACGGTGAATTGATGTTGATGGCGCTTCACGCACACTTTCTGCCACAGCAGCAATATTCTCGGGTGTACGCACTGTTTTTGGCTTTTCACGCTTTGGTTTATCGATGAGGATGCCAGTTTCTTTCACTTTTTTCAGAAGATAACGAACATACGGAGCTGACGGTGCTTCTCTTCTTCCAAAATCCGTACGCAATTTTCGCACACATTCTGCAACATTACCATGATTTTCAAAGTAATGTCGCAATATTTTCCAGCGTTGTTCAAGCGTATACACAACCATATTCGTTCAGCGTAAGGATAAAACTAATTATCTGTCAAACCAGACATGAGCTAAGTGTTACCATTCACGAAATAAGCACTTGTTGAAAAAAAAAAACGGTAGATGGCGGCCGCGTTATATTACAAACGTTCTCTCTGTAATGAAATTGCATAGACTGACATTTCAAACTGTAACAGAATTGCGAGGCCAACTTTACTCCTACTCGAGAGAAGACAAAAAGAAAATGCGCCTGACCTTCTTAATATCCCCATAAATAAGTTCCAGCATGGACAAATCAAGTAAAATAATTTTGGCCTGGTATTTTACTCAGTAAAATGTGTGCATAATGCATTAGAACTATAATGCTAATTATTTTTGGTTGAAAATATTCGATTTAAAAAAAAAAAACAGAAATGTTTGCTTCTTCATATTCAATACAATTAGTTCTCTTCATACGGGACCAAAATCCCGGGATTTGTGCGGTAGTTTCGGGGATTTTTTAAGTTAATTGTGGCAACTTTACTTGTGATAAAATTGTAAATAAATTATGTCCAAAAATCGATGTGAATTCAAATGTGATAAGTAAGGCAATGTTTAATGCTCTGAATATTTGAACTAGTAAAAGAAGACGAGCAAAAATTTACACAATCTTATATTTTTTTAAAGTTCCAGAATTATTTTCTAAAAACAATCAAAATTTGTTGCCTCTTGCTTCAACAAAATTAATGATTTTTGCTGCATAAACGATTTTTTGGATTCGTAAGAGAATATGAAAAAAGTGAAAAATTTACATTTAAGGAAATTTTAAATGCAGAAATTAGTAAAGAAAGCGCAAATTCGGTTTTAAAAAAAAATAGTTTTCTTTAAAAAAGGAACTACAAGTTTTTGAAAGAAGTGGTGAGAAAACCGAAAGTTTCCAGAAATTATACAATGTTCTTTTGACTATTAAGGCAAACATCCGTAGAAATGGAACGTTTTTCACATTGACAGGACCCTCCTTGGTTAAAGATAAAAATAGGCTGTCAAACGATTGTGTAAATGCTTATTCTGTACTAAACTCTTATTTTCAAAGAAATGTTTAGATTAATTTTCTTTAAATAATTTAACTATTATGGTTTTATGTCAATGCTGTTGCAACACACACAGAATAAAAAAATATAAAATGTAAAATTAACATGGCGCAATCAATGTTGGTTTAAAATCATAATAATCAAAGTATACCACCCTTTATTTAAAATGGTCAATGTTTTAAAATAATTTAAAATGAAAAATTAGAAATATAATCTTAAATAACGATCTTTTGATATTGTTCACTGTTAAAAACTAAATATATAATTTATATCAAAATCGTCAGCTCATTATTTGTTTGGCGCATATGCCAAAAAGTAGTAATGGCGAAAAACATCAAGGAAGGTTAACATGAAATTTTATGGAAATATACCCGATAGAATTTTTTTGTATTTTCACCACTGCTTCTGGTGAAAAATGTAAATTTTTGTGAATGTTTATGAAAGAACTTAGAAGGGAAAATTATTGTTTCGTGCCGCATACGCCACTTTTCTAAATTGATTTCTAAATTTATTATTTATTCTTTTTTCATTATTTATTTATTGAATCTTCATATATTAAATATGAACTAACAATCATTAATCAAATCTTATCCTAATAATTTATTTTATGTCCTGCCAGTGCCAGACAAAAATTTTCTTCATACGGGTTCTGTTCACATATGTAGGTGTCTATCGCTCATCTTAATGGGTAAGTGCTGCAGTGTCTCTTCTTCTTAAGCGAGTGTGGCCACTATCATTTAAAATATTTCGAGCTAGTGGATTAGGGTGCAACTCTAGCCTTTTTAAATATTTTACCGCATACTTCGTAATAATAGTCCTTACCAGTGGCACATTGAGATCCTTGTGGATATTTGAGTTTTTAACATACCAAGGGGCAGCTGTGATTATTCGAAGAAGTTTATTTTGGCGCCTTTGAATTTTTTCGATATTTGAAGCCGAGGCAGTGCCCCAAAGTTGAATACCGTAGCACCATATTGGCTTTAAAATAGAGTTTTGCTTTTTACTACTTTTTTTCTTAAGGCAATAAAGCGAAGCAATAATAAAATTTATTTTCTCGTTCTCATTTAATTTTGCTTTCGCTTTAACTACTAGTTTTTCTTACGGCAATGAAGCAAAGCAAGAGTGAAATTTATTTTGTACGTTTTGTATGAGAAATTTTCAGCATTCGCCAAATTGTGGCAAGTAGAGCAAAACAGTACTTAAAAAACTTAAAAAAATGAAGTTGATATGGATCCAAAAACCATACACAATTTTGTAAAAAAGATTTTGGATTCAGAAACGGGGTATTAAAAATATATGTATATACCCCATACCTAACTCAATATTTAAAAAAAATTGTTCGATAGGTCAAACCAATAATGAGATGACGATATGTCTGTGGCAATAAGGAAAAAGTTCTTTGAAGGTTATTTTTTTAAATATATTTTTATTTTAACAAAATTATCACTTCTTATCAGTAAAATTTTTTTAAGTGTTTATTCCTAAATACTTCCGAGGTGAGCGATCGGAACTTGACTTAAGTTGTTATTCCAAATGTTATTGCACATTGAAAAAAATAAAAAAAAGTAATTTTGCTTTAACTTTCTAAAAAATCGTGCAAAATATTTGAAATTTTGTCTCTTGTTTTTTTTTTAACCTGAAGATTACAAAGAAGCCATTAACTCAAATTTTGCTTAAGTTGACTTAACTTTTTCCTTTTTGCAACACAGCTAAAAATTTTTGTTGTCTTGCTAATGTTTAATGCATTGATAAACCTTTTTAATAGATCTCATGAATTCAATTATTTAAATTATATTGTGCAGCGATTTATATTAAGAGGGATTTCCCGGGATATTTAAAAATAAATTCCGCTTTTCCGAAAAAGTCTGGGAAAAGAAAAACTCTTATTACAATACAATATTTTCAATGAAAATATTTATTTAAGAATTTGCTTTATTATGCACTAGGGTATTCACTCGGTTAACCGTTAATCGGCAAACCGATTAATTACTACCCGATTAACTGATCGGTTAATTTAAAATTGTCTATTTTCGATTAACGATTAAACCGGTTAATTTCAGTCGATTAACCGATTAACCGATTAACCGATGTTACATAATTTTTAATTTTTTGTAATATTATAACAATTTTTTTGTGTTTTAATTAATTGTTCCTTCTCATTTATATACATGTTTAGAAAATATTTTTTTATACAATATCAGCCCAATTACGAATAAAAATTCCCCGGGAGTTTTCTCCCTTCTCCCACTTTTCTTATGTTAATTCAATTGTAAAAATGGCAAAAGGTAAGAAACTCCCGGGGAATTTTTAATCATAATTAGGCTGTATATTTCCTTCTAGCAAAACATTCTTAACAGAATTACCCGAAACAATTAGAAGTGTTAAAAATGTTTAAAAAATTAAATCAGGACCCTAATGGCATAATGGAAGATTTTATATGTTAAGAGAAATCCAGGAAAAGGACTGAGAAATTAGATATTGTTTATTATGGCTGCTTCTGATTCCTCCAGCACCCACGATAATAGAAAAAAAATTTTACAAGTCAAGTGTGGTTAAACAAAATTTTTTTTTTTCAAAATTTATTTAATCAGATCTCTTTTAACTATTGAAATAACTAATAAATAATAATAATCTAATTATTTAATTTAGTTATAAAATTCTGTTTAATAGGGAAATATTTGTCAATAAAATTATTTAACTACAGAAATCTAATTAAAAAACGACGTTTAAAATTCTTGCGTTCTGCGTTTTCGATTTCCAGAACACCCCTGATGATGTATTACTTTAAAAATACATATCACATATTTATGAATTATTTTTTTTGTTTGCTCGTTTTAGACCAAGAATTTTTATTTTTTTTTTTTTAATAATAAACTCCAAAAAATAAATAATTTATGCATTTTTAATTATTGAAATTACCTTATTTATTAAAAAAACTTTATTAATCGGTTAACCGATCAAAAACCAAATTAACCGATTATTAACCGATTAAACCAAAACCTCGGTTAGTTAATCGAGCGATTAAAGCAAAAGCCCGATTAAATGAATACCCTATTATGCACTTCTTTTGATTTTAAAACGGAAGTTGTGAGACGTGTTTTGTTCAAGTATTGTATTTTTATATTTTCACAGGTGTTTTAATTTTTTTTTTTTTTTTTTCAATTATTTATTTTCTTTTCTTGATTTTTTTGTTTTAATAAGGGACGAGCAAGTTAAAATATTTCTATAAATGCTATTTACTATTTGCAATTTGTATTGCAATACTAATGAGCTTCTCAATGCTGGCTTTTGTCAAGGCTATATCGGTACACTTTTTTGTTTTTACATAAATATGTACTACAAATTAGGGATGGACAGCAAGGCAAAATTGTACTTTCTTTTTTGATACATTTGAGACTTTATTGGTAGCGCGGTAATACCGCTTATTTACAAATTAAATTTGTATTTAAAACAACTGGCTTTTTAAAAGAAATGCTCAAAAGTTTTGTGCTCAATTTTTAAAAATACTAAAGAGTATTTGTCAAATATCAAATTGGCTAAGTATTTTCATTTAATTAATGGAACCATAATGTACGTAGAGTAAAGTTTACATGTAAATTGCCCTCAATTTATATTGAATTCTAAAAAGGCGTTATGGTTACGGAGTTAAAACAAAAAAAATCTCAAAAGGAAGCACTAGTCGTCAAAATGATGGTTAATCAGTTTGTTTTCAGATTTTTCAAACAGTTGCGGGTTGCATTCCCATTAGAGACTCTAGTATGTTTTAACTACAACGTAAAATTAAGTAATAATATGATTTTTATACCATCCACAACTACTTAGTCCGTGGTCAGACGGCTCATGTCTTATTGACATGGTTGCTACTTTATAGGCGAGTGAGACGAGGGAAAAACAAACGAGTACATAGTTTCATGTAATGTCAGTACGTTTTGCTTTCACACTCGCAATTTTTTGCTTTCTTATTCGTATTTAAAGACTATACAACACGACATGAATTGTTTGAAGGCCAACGAAAGTTCAATGAAGAAAAAATAAGAATCATGTCAATTAGACATGGGCCGTATGAACACAGGCTTAGTTGTGAATAGCGGTATACTAATTTTCTCATTTCGAAAAACTTATTTAGTAGTCATCTCAGACCTCATAAAGTTTAAATTATGGGTCCTTGAATAATTCTAAGTCGACTTAGCCCCGTCTTTCTGTAAAACCGTATCGAATAATTTTATTGTAGTAAAATTTGGTCTGTCATAGTTCCATAAGACAAGAAATCATACTGCCAAATTCCGAGAAGATCGGTGCATAATTTACCGTAGGCCCCATATATAACCCACCTTCAAAAAAGACTTTAGTACGACTTAAAAACGTAACGTAAAGGGCTATTGTATTAAAGTTTAGTCTGTCATAGTTTCTTAAGACTAGAAATTACACGGCCAAATTTCGGGAAGTTTGGCCTATAATTTACCATAGGCCAATTCTCGAAAAAATGCTTGAATGGGACTAAAAACTTAGCAATCATTACTTGTCAAGGTTTAAGCAAATATTGTGTTCAAATTAGTTTGTTTTATTACTCGAATTCACTCTATCGAATTTTATTATGATCGGTCCATTATTTACCATAGGTCTCATATAAAAACCACTCCGTCCTAAAATATTATTACTTTCGGTGCAGGGTAACAAAGATTCGGCTTAGCCGAATATAGATAGCACTTTTACTTGTTTTAATTTAGTTTTTTTTTTCTGTAAATAGAAAATTTACATGTAAAAAGGAAACAATCCACCCAGTTATGAATAAAAATTCCCGGCATGTATTTTGCCTATTCTCGGTTTTAGGGTTAATTAAAAGAATCTGCGCTCTATTTAGATACTGCATAAAGAATAAAAAATGGTACTATCTTTGTCCAAAAAGTACAATTCATTTAAAAGTGGACACAAAATTATAAAAGCCATTCACCATCCCTGCTATAAAATCTTAAAAAGAAAAAAAATATTGTATTGTAAACACTTTTAAGTGTCATCGAATTTCTTTGTAAGAATCCACTTTGAAATATTGTTTCATTCTTAGCAATGAACTCAATTATAGCTTCTTAGAACTAGCAAAGAATTTGAAAAACATATTTTTTGCGTAAATATTAAAAAATATAAACAAGAAAAAAACGCTATTGTTTAATAAATGATGCAAGTATTTAATGTTAATTATAAAATAAAATATTCGATTTCTCGATTCGATAACTTAATTTATTTACATTAAATGCATTAAATATTCTAAATTAACAACTTTTAATGCCACTAAATTTTATTATAATCATTTGCAATGAACAGGCAAAAATTCTTAAATTTAACTTGAGCATGTTAAGCAAAATGCCATAAAATAATAATTTCGCTCCAGAAAAATAAATAAAAGTTTTTTACAAGTAAAATAATTATACGCAATTTGTAAAAACAAAAATTAAAAATAATAAATGCGCATAAGTAATTAAACAAAAATTCATTAATTATAACTATGCGCAGTTTTTATCGTAAAAAATCAGGGCTGTGGAGTCGAAGTTGTAGAGTCGGAGTTGAGGTTTCGTACTGGAGTCGGAGTCGAAGTGCCCACAAAAACTCGCGACTTTGACTCCAAAATTTTTAAGCATAAAAAATTTTAAAAAAATATTTTCCATTATAAAACAAATTTAAGAGATTCTGCTTTTTTTAATTTTGAAGGCAGAAAAAAAAGACCAGTCTACTTTAAATATGTATAACTGTATTTCAGCTCAATGCTGCACGTGTTAAAACTAAAATAATGACTTTTACAGAATAATTTTCTTGCTATATTTAATCATTTATAAGGTACTGCATTAAAAAAAGAGTTAAAAGTCAAATACGGGCCAGTCTCAAATACATTTAAGGAATAAGGGGGCTAGTATCAAGTTTGAAGTAGGAGTCGGACTTAAACAATTTCAATGGTTGGAGTCGGAGCCGGAGTTAGAACTACTTTCTGGCGACTTCACAGCCCTGGTAAAAAAGATATAACTATTATGTGCTTGTTTTAACATTTAAATGAGAACATGATTGGAGGCAACCATAATATGATTGTGATAGATTTGAAAAGAACTGCGGCCTAATTCTGGCAGTCGTGATCAAGTACTTTCTCTATTCGAAAGCAGTTTTATTTCAGTCGATACTGAACGAATCGAAATTATTTGTTCAGTATTGTGAAACTCTAATTAATGCTTTACAACACCGAAAAAATAATTTCGATTCTTTCAGTATTGACTGAAATAATTAGATATTAAATTGCTTTCGAATCGAGAAAGTACTCGATCACGACTGCCAGAATTAGGCCCCTGATTTTATTTGAATGCATTTGCGACCAAAATTAAAATGAGGAAATTTAAATATTCTGTAGCCGTACTAAATAAATTTAGTCCAAAGTTTGATTAAAAGCATCTAGTCAAGGGAATTTTAGTCGCAAAGGTAAAGAGTCGGGAATCAGCTGAGATTGAGACGAAAACATGAGCAATTAAAATTTGAAAAAATTAACTAAAATACATTTCATTTCCTTGTGCTACTCAAAACTCGATTTATGTACTTGAAACAAAAAAATTTGTTCTGCATTTCGATTACGTTCCTGCATTCAGTTACGCGACGTATTGCCAATAAAGAATTCGGAAATTACACATGACTGTTTACACAAACATTTTTTTTTTTTTTTTTTTTTTTGTTAGGACCACGAAAATAGGTTATAGGAAGGAGGAATAGGGGAGTAGTGCTTGTAAACCTTCAACTTAAATTTATTCATGTTGAAAGTGAGAGGTAAGACTTCTGCAGGAAGGATATTCCACAGACGAACAGTCTGGCCAAAAGAAAACTTTTCCCTGCAATGCGTTATACGATTCACCCGCCAATCGACCAAAAAAGGATGGGATCTTGAGGAAAAACGTGTATTACGAACAAACGTACTGGTTTCGCGAGCCAGATCCATAATTTCATCAGAAAACATCCCATTGTAGTGACGATAAAACAGGCAAATACAACCTACATTGCGATGGTGCTCAAAGGAGTCAATAGAATTGGATGCCCTTGTCACCAATGAGAACCTTTACCCTCTGCTGTCGAGAACCTCCAAAATAGACTTTGAAGCACCGGCCCACACATGAGAGTGGTATTCCATTCGCGGGCTGATAAAGGTGGTATAAGTAGTAAGAAGATCAGATGGAGTGAAGTATATCTTACACCGGTTTAAAAAACTGAGGCTCTTGCATATTTCTTACGACACTTGGAAAATATGTTTTGTCCATCGGACATCCCATTGTATATTCATGCCCAGAACATCAAGAGATTCTGATTCTTCAATATTATACCACCTATATATACAGATGAGGCACCCTGATCCGTCGCGCGTTTATGCGTCAGCACGCAACACTGGGTTTTTGGGCATTTAAATCGGCTCTATAAGCACGACACCATTCCCAGATAATGTCAAGGTCTCCAAGCACCAACATGAAATCAATACGAATGGCAAAGGTTGCTGTCATACTCAAAAGAGTAGATAGGCTTGGAAGTTTGACACAGGAGGTTATTTAAAAATATAAGAAATAGAGTAGGAGAAAGAGTAGGAGAAAGAGCTTTACAAAAATTGCCTTTTCGCACTTGTCAACATTTAACATCTACCATCAATTTGCGAAGATGTTGCAATTTTCCTATAAAAAATAAAAAGATCTAAAAATCAACACATTTACAAGATGTTCGCATCGTATTTCATTCTACTTCTTCCGATTACTTAAGTGTCATTACTAGAAAAGTATCAAAAAATTCTATTTTTATTGTGGCATCACTGCCAAATGGCATTTGTTTTGAAAGCAGGGTTACCATTTGTCAAGTTTTTTCTTTTTTGCAAATCTTGTTTTATTTAATTTTTTTTTTTTATTATTACTGAATAAATTAGAAATACATTTTTGTGTTTTTTTTTTTTTAATGTTGGCACTTTTGTAGAAAACAAAGTATTTAACAAAAATAAAAGTTTTTTCAGAAATGGTAACATTTTTGATTGATGGTAGATGTTTCAAGTGTGACACATGTTGCATATTTTCAACATATTCCATGCGTTCCTTCGAAATGTATATAAGTGTACAAAGGGTATAAGGTCGTAATCCAAACAAAAAAATTTAAACGAAACGGAACGCATAATCAAAATTAACCAAACGAATAAAATTTCGTTCGGAATCGAAAAGTAGAATAAGGGTGAATATAAAACAGCTGTTTAACCATAATAAAAAAAAAAACTTGTTTACTTGTACAACTTGTACAAGGTGGCCTCAGAGAAACTTCTAATTAATTTTTGTTTTGCCTGTTGTTTTTTTGTATTGTTGTGATATAGGGCACCTTGTAAAGTAAATACACCATGGAAACTTTAATACGATTTTAAAAAAGCAACGCAGGCTATTAAAGAACCATTAAAAAAAGTACTGGAAACTCAATTTCGAATTTAATTGGAATGAGATAAATAGCATTTAAATACCAAGTCAAAAACTGGCTCTTAGATGAATTATTAAAAAAAAAGATTAGACTAATTTGTTTATTATGAATGAAAACATTTTAATATGTTTAAAAATAAATATCAGAACATTCATACATACGACAAGTTAAATATCATAAATAAATATTTCATTTTAATAAAAAAATTTAACAAATTGTAAACAACAACCCTAAAATTTTCCAATTACCCAACCAGTACAATGACCCTAAACAGAATCACAAAATTTAGTTGCCCCTTCTTAACTAATAAAATAATTTAAGTGGGCCGTTTTAAATTCCGCCACGTAATAAATTTAATAAAATTTATAGAGTTTTATTTTGACTCTTTAAATAATTATGGGTCATTTTTTGCATCGCTTTTTTATAATTTTTTAATGCATTTTAAATAGACTTTCACCATAATTTTTATTGTAGGTTGGGAAATAAATTTTAGTTTTAATTTTTTCTTTTGTTTTCCTAAAATAGAGATAAAATATTTTCATTATGCTGCCATTAAAAAAAAAAACAAAGTTATTAAAAATGCAATAATTTCCCTTAAAATTCTGCTTCATCTCTCTTTTTTATTTATTATACTTTTTGTCTTTTTGCGCTTTTTTATTAACTTGGTCTACTTTATTATTTGGCACGATTTTTTATATTAAAATTTACAATTTACAAAAAAAAAGCAAAATTTTTGTTTAACATTTATTATTCACGATTTTACTTTGCAAATTTTTTTCTTTTTCTTTTTGTTTTTTTATTTTCATTTTTTTCTGTTTTATTTGTTGGCTGCTGCTTTAATAAATTCATCATATCAGGTTAAGAAAAGTTCACAAGTTTAACCTTTTCCGTTTAACATTTTTGTGTACTTTGGAAAAGAGTTGGGCAGAGGAAAATCTCAAAAAAAAACCGAAAAAAGGAAACAAAAAGAGCAGAATACAAATGTATCCCCGGAGTTCAGCAGACTTTAAAGCAATAATTATAGTAGATAAATTACACCAAAAGGTCAAGTCATTAGAAAGTGCACCAACAACTTTGCGACATTTAATACAATCATAGTTTGCTGATTAAATTTTTCTAATTAAATAGTTCATTTAATAGCTAAAGTTTATAAAATGCAAAAAAGAAGAAAACTTAATGAAAACCTAAATGCCAATCCCAATTTATTTTAATGAAATTAACACGTTTTTAATTAAATTTTAAATAATAATAGAATTAATTAAATGACAAAATATGTAGAATGCCTATTGGCTTTTTTATACCCTGAATATACTTTTTAATAGACTCAATGCAAAAATATTCATTTTGGCCGTATGCGTTCAATAGCGAATTTAATTGACGTCACTAAAGAAAACAATTTTTTTTTTTGCCAAATTTATCCGCATTCTATAAAAACAATAAAATGTTTTTCACGAAATATATAAAAACATTAATAATACTTAAGCAACAAGTTGAAAACAAATATTTACAAACAGATTGATGTACATGCAATGGCATGTTTTATCATGTTTAAATTTGACCATGTAAATAACTTTATATATACGTATAACTGATATACGAAAAGGCCCTACCATAGCGACTAGTAAATTCTACGTAAGCACGAACGAAAAATTTCCTTTTAAAATTGTCAACTAATGGTATTACAATGACAACAGCATTTTGTTTAATATTTCGAAAAATTTATAACAAAACGTTAATAAATTAAGAACCAGCAGGTAAAGTATTTCAAACGTTTTCAAATCAAGAACCAAACGTTGTGAAATTAAAAACGAAAATGTACAAAATTATTAAACGTAGTCAAATCAATCCCACCATGTTGTTGAATTGAGAATAACTTTTTTCAAATCAAGAACAATTAGTTGTGGTAGTTGTATTTAAAACTCATTAACAAGATTTTGTTGTGTGCACTGAAATTTTTGTTGGGGGAGAAGCTAGTTCATGTGCACGTTTCACTGGTTGATAAGGCCAAATCGTCAGGAAACCTTCTTTTAAATACTTTGGAAAAGCTAAGGTTATTATACAAATAAAACTGTAAAGCGAATGGGAATTACAAACAACGAAACGATATCAAAGCTTAGACAAAACATTAACAATAAACAATGAGTAAGTCTTTTCTCACTTTCCCTGCTACAATTTGTTGGGGTTTTTCCGACTCGAAAAGTAGATCTGAGTAGGTAAAGAAAATATAAAATTAAAACAATAAAGCTATTTATTATTATGATTAAAATATTTAACTAAAACAGTTAAGAATTAAATAATGTTAAATTCTTAATGTAAAAATGAGTTACCGTTAAACTAAAGGGAAATTAGACAGAAAGGATTAAAGAGTTTTTAACGAAAACAATTTTGCTTTCGACGCTGCAAATAAGTTAAAAAAAACTTGTTGAAATGAAAGTATTTGCATTTAAGTTTAGGCTGTAAAACAGTGGAAAGAAATCTTGCAGGACTAAAGTGCTTCATTTTGAAGACGAAGTTGGTACGATTCCTTCTCTGAGCACAAAACTATTGCCTATTTTAAAATGGTTGGGATTAACTTATGAAATGGTGTCCTTTTCCAATATGTGGGAAGCATCCATCATCAGACAAATTATCATATCATAAATTTGTCGTGATAATGACTTATTTTATTTTTTAAATTTGTAAACAAACATTTTTTATTTTAAGTGTCAGTTAATAGAAATGTACTACTGTGAATAAACCAAATAAATCAATTCACAATAGTACTTTTTTTATCGAATATTCGTCATAATACCAAACGAAAATTCGTACGATCAGCTTTTTTTTACTGCAGTCGAAAATCAAATTCAGTTCATAATAGTCACCATAGATCGGTTATGGTATTATGAAATTGATAGGATTCTATTATCGCTTTATTTAGTATTTTGTAATAATTATTATACTTAATAAATAATTTTTTTTTTTAAATGACAACAACATGCAGTCAATTTAACAACCGTTGGTTGTCAAAATGAAATGAGCATGTTGTGCAATTAAAAATCAATATGTTGTCGATATAACAACGTTATATTGTCAAAATAAGAACAATGATTGGTCAAATTGAACAAAATTAATTTCCAAAATTAAAATAATTTATTGTCAAAATAAGAATAAACGTGGACAACATTACAACAAGGTTTTTTTTTTTAATTTAACATAATCCATGCAATTTAAGCACAAATGTGCTCAGCTCACTTTTGATAACGAATAATGTTAGTTTTAGTATTTTTCTAATCAATTTTTTTTCTATATTTTTTTCTTATTGGAAAATGGAACAATCTACATTTCAAAAACCTTTGCTTTTCTTAAATAAATAGATATTTTTTAATCTTAAATTGTTGTGCAATTTGTATTTGTTTATAATTTTAAAGGCATGGTCGACTTTAATAGATCATAATGCAGATTTTTCCGGATGGTAAAACAGAAAACTTTATTGGTACTTGTTTCTAGGCTCAAATCTGTTTTTCTTCCTTTAGAGATCAAGATATTTTACCGTGGCCGAGTATATACATTTGCCAGTCTGTGTCCATATTCTTACTCCCGCGTCGAAAACCTTTTAGATTAAAATGTGAGAAATGAAACCAAAATGCCACAAATTAAAACAACTAAAAGCTTTTCTCACTTAACTGCTTCTGTAACATTTTTGACGAGTATTAGCTGCCACATAAAGAAATTACTCACTAATTTACAGAAAAAGTGTGTTTGTAAAATTTTTGTGAGAAAGTTCCCGCTTTGAACTGTCAAATAAACTCACGAATAAAAACGGGATAGGAAAAAAAAATTTCAACACTAAATAATATATTAAAAATGCAAAATCAAATGGATAATAACAGGGAAAAAGTAAGTATTTTTTCTTGGCAGATTTTGTCATTGTTAAATTTGTTTGCTTTTAACAGTTTAATAAAAAAAATATACGAATGTTATCAAAGAAATTTCAAAACAACAAGCATTACATTATTTGGTATAGCCACCGGTTGTATTTTCGCCGCCGTCGTTGATTTTGTTTTTGTAAATTTTTGGTCGCTTCCGTAACGTACGCAATTTCACATCGCCTTCGAGAAGAATATTATGATATTTATAACATAACGACGTAATCTCCTTTGATAGTTTTCGACATGATTTATAGACATTCTTTTTTCTCACTTTTCGAGAAACGATGGAACATTTTGTTTCACATTTTTTCGATGCAAAAAGATCTCACCAAAATTACAGAACATGGGTACTGTATAGTATTCTTATTTCAATAAGCCGAAATTTTTTTATAACTGAAAAATTTGCTGTTCTTGATTGAAGCATATGGGTAATTCCATAGTGTTGAACGTGACGGTCGTACGCATCAAAAAATGCAATAACATTTTAAACAACACCGTCTTTTTACCCTTAAAATATAGCACTAAGCAAGCACTGTTATCTATGCTAAAGTTTATGGAGGGCGCGATTCTAGGTCAAAGATAATGGCAAAAAAAGTAGCGGTTCGAACGTGAAAAAAATAAAAGTAGTTTTTGTGGCCACAATTTTTTAGTCAAACTACTTTCAGAATTTTACGTAGCAATGTAACATTAAAATGTCTTTGGTTTGATTCCAAAATCTTCTGTATTTTTTTTGTTTTTTTTTTTTTTTTTTTTTTTAAGCCAAAATCTGTGTCGATACGTGACATTTCGAACGTGAACTTTTTCCATAATAATTTTACTGAAAGAATACCAACAAAACGTCGGATTATATTGAAAATGAAATAAATAATATTTTATTTACATTAAATTAATGACCTTGAAAGCCTGCATATAGGAAACTATATAAACTATTTAGAGTAATCAAAAAAAGGTCGATCAAACTTATAATTATAACTGAATAATGATTAAAACAAAATAAAAATTTACTATTAATCCGAATAACATATTTCTCTTCGAACTCATCCTTAGATTATAGACCATGTAAGAAAATTTTTTTGGAATAATTTTTATCAAATATCACCTCTTTGAAGGAAGATAATATTAAAGAAAACATACAATAAAACATTCTTACAAACAAGAAACTACGTTAGCACAACTTTGCAGTCTGCTTGTTCCTCTTAGTGAACGAATTTATGGGGGAATTTATTAAATTAGTAAAATCTAAATATTTCTCTATAAAAAAAAAAATCATAAAATAATATGCTTTTAATAACTTTTAAATTTTCGGTCACGGCAGACCTTTAGAAAGAGATACCCATATTCTGCTCAGTTTTGAACGATTAAATAATGATATCAATATAACCTTTAAATTCGTTAAATATCTTTAACTTTACGACCTTAGCAAATATGCTTAGTTTGGGCTGATATATAAAGACAATGTCGATCGACAAATAACGCGAGCGACAACAATTTACTCATTATTGTTCTCATAAGCCTCCCACAAATGTCGACTTTCGGTCGTCAGGTTTTACGTTTTTAACGTAATTCATTTGTTTATTGTCAAATGACTATATTGCCAAATCAACTAATCCACAAATTAAACGCTAGTTTGAAAATAAAAAAGAGCCAAAACATGTGAATTAAGCCATAAATATACAGCTCTGTGCTGTGCCAAAACATGTGAATTAAGCCATAAATATACAGCTCTGTGCTTTTGATGGCTACAAATGACAACAAAGCAGTAAACAAAAAACATCTGTTTTCGACAATACAATTTTGTGGAAAACAATTTTTTTTTTTTTTAATAAAATTTTTAATCGTGTTGTTTTAAAGAAATAATATTATAAAAAATTACTGAATTTAGTGCCCTGTCGACAACCACACACAAGTGACTGATTTTAACATTTGTGGACGCAAAATATTTCATAGTAAGGTGCGAAATTTTATAAAAACTTTTACACTATCGCTCGCTTGCATTGCCGATCGACCTGTCTCGCTGAAAACTGAAAATGGGGCGCGAAAAAGCTGTTTGTCGTTTAAAATGCAATATAGCGATAGCGGTCGATAGACCAGGTCGTAGACCAGGCTTTAAATCTGAAGAAAAAATTGTATGAACTTGAATTATCACAATGCAACAGATAAAATGTGCACACAATTTTGACTTGAGTTTCTGAAAGTCCTTATCGAAACTAATAAAACCCCTTTAGGGTTTTATGATGCTTCAGTCAAAATACAGGGTGCCGCCATTTTGGTAAACATTAGTCTTGACAGTTCATATTTGGCAGTCGTGGAGAAGACACGTGGCAAATTTATTATGGAAAAATATTCGATAAGCCAACGTGTTTTAACCGTTAAAACATTTTACTCCGATTTTCATGAAAAAATCATAATGAGGTACCAGGCACATTTTCATTTGAATGGATATGTAAAAACAAATAGTCGGTTCTGGGCAATGGAAAACCCTCAAATTATTCATCAGTCACCTTTGCATCCATTAAACGTGACAGTCCGCTGTGCAATTTGGTCAGGAGGAATCATTGGACCTTACTTGTTTGAATATGAAAGAAGGGCTCGCATTTGTGAGGCTAACAGAGGCGGACATTTATCTGATATTGTATTCCATACATAATTGCCGACATTAAATCCAACATTTATCAATATAAGATCCATTCTCTTTCATTTTATCCATAATTATAAACAAACAAAGTAGTATACCTTTCCGGCGGACACCTGTATTAATGATGCTGTAAAATCAAAATCCAAGCTAAATCGGAAAACCCCAAACAGGTTTTAACTGTTTTCGATTAGAACTATCAGAAACCAAAGTTAAAATGAAGTGCACATTAGAAGACGTTGGAAATTTCACACTGTGGTTTTAAATACTTTGTTTTTTTCTACGTTAAGATTGTTAGTTTGATTTCAAAAAAAAATTTGCATCCCCATTTTAAGCCGTTGCTGTAGGATATCCTACTTTGGACTCTCAAAAGCCTGTATCTATTCTTTCATAAAACCCTTAATTCAAAATTTATATTCGCCCCAAAGTAGGATAACCATATATGTGCAGGCTTTTAAAAGCGCCTTTGAATCAAAAATGTGTTGCTTTAAAGGTGGAGTTCGCCTCTACCGTTTGTAACTATATTACGTTAAGGGGTCCGCGGAAAATGAAAATGTTTCTTCGGGGGTTTGTGAAACAAAAAATAGGTGGGAAAAACGTTGGGATTACCTGCCCTAGTATGTGTTACATCTTTATTTTTAAATAAAATCTTCGACTTCATATGTAAGGAATATGAATTATATCTAATATTTAATAAAATATTACATTTAAAGATTCGCTTTTCACTTAATTTATTATAAATTTTAAATAATCCTTGAAAATTATAAATAAATTTTTAATAAAAAAAAAACTTCTTGTTGAAATACATTTGGAAGAAGAAAAAAATGTGAAGTGTATTCACAAACACTGCTAAAATCAAATTTATTTCAAAACTAAGCAAAAACACAAAATAAATCTCATCCATTAGAATAATAGAAATTGTACGTGTGTTTACAATCAAAACTATTTATAAAATCAACAGCAACAGATTGCACTCTTCCCCCTTCTCTCTCTCTTAATGAAGCACTCACAACACACGATTGCAATCTGATTTAATGTTCGCATTCAATTCAAATCAAATTAAAATAAAATTTTATTACAATTATTGAAAAACAATTCATAAATTTATAAAATTAAGTTTACGAGTGAGTACTCGTTCTAAATGTTTCAACAAAATGTTACACTTCACAAAACACTGGATGCTTTACGCTTTTATTCTACTCGGAATGCCGCGCCTGCTATTCAATTGAATACGGATAAAGCCGATGATGAATAGGCGAGTAATCTAGATACGACAACAATTAAATCATACACACACAGATACACCCAACTACATACACTTGCAGTTTTACTCACACTACAGTGTGCCTTCAAATTAATCAGGTTTAAATTACAAAAACAACAGCAACAACAAAAACATCGAATATTTTGTTGTAAAAAAAAAACATTGAGATCCAACAGATTACGAGTATATTAAAAAAAGGGAACACTGTACAAAAGATAGTGAGAGCGAGGGATTAGAAATGCAAAATATTTTTAACACCGTTTTCTTCTGTATTTTAGAGAAGAAAAGAGAAGAAAAATGCTTAAAAGATATAAGTTATTTTGATATTAATAAATCATTTTATTGCTTTCTATTGGATTTGTTAAGGGTTTAGTTTTGAAAAGAAAAGATTTAATATTTTCTCGCAGTATATCAATTATTAAGCCAAAATGTTAAAGTAGTTTTATAATTTAAATGTTTTAAATCGATAAGTGATCTGGGTTTCGTTTTTCTTTTACAGTTTAAAACTTCAGTCTCTGTATGTGAGAGCAACCAACACGCACAGGCAGAAATTTGAGCGTTTAACCCGGCAAGATTTTACACTCGCCTCTTGTTTAGGCGCTGGAGCTATCCAGGCCTGCCATATTTGCCGATTTATCGGCATTTTGCTGATTTTTTGCCTCTAAATTATCAAAGTGCTGATTTGCCGATTAGTGCTTAAAAAATGGCGATTATTCAATAAGCGACTAAAACATGGTAACTTTTTGTTTGTTTTGGTATACAGTGCACTCGCGATAATATGAGCACCCTAATATATGAACACCCCAAAATATGAACACTTATTTTCTTCCATTGACTGCTCTAAAATATGAACTTGTGCAAAAGCTTTAAAATATGAACAACTTATAGTTGTATTTTTAACGGTTTTTATCTACCTACACAGTGTTAAAATCAAAATCAATTTTTATTCAACTGCATAATAACTTGGGGGTTTCGCTAGCTATCTGCTTTACAATTATCTTCAGTCGTTAATCAGAATGTTTTGCATACACTTTTTACTTAGTTCTCATATTAACATGGCATTTTATACACATTTTTAAATATAATTATAACGTGAAAAGTTCTTAAAGATGAATTAAAAAAAGCATAAGTTTTGAACTTTAAAAAGAAAAATCAGAAAATTTAGAACATTTAGGTAAAGATATTACTAATTTAGCAAATAAATAATTTTTTTTAATGTTCTAACAATACGTTTATTTGACTTGGAAAAAGAAAAATGCGCGGTCTTCCGAATACCCAAAAAAAGGAAAATGCATGCATCGATGGTTTTTGAAAATGAGAAACAAAAAGATCACTGTTAGCGGACACGGAAAATATCTAGAGATTTTTAAGAGAGCGGGGCGTTTTTAAACTGATTAAACGAAATAAAATCACAGACTTTGGCGCATAACTTTAAGTTTGTTATTCTTTTTAAAAATCAATAGTTTTTTAAATCCAATGAACAATAAATAAAAAAAATTCAACATTAGAAACTTTTATTTTTATAGAAAAAACCATTTTGAAGGGAAATTAGATGCCATTCGCAAATGTGAACAATCTTGCAAAAGTGAACTGGCTTTGTTTTAATTAGTTCATATTATCGCGAGTGCACTGTATTTAAAAAATTTTATTTGAAAAATGTTCAACTATGAAGAATGAAGGAATTAAATCCAAATAAAAGAAAAAAAGCCATCGGTTAAAATATCTTTTTCTATACGGAAAATATAAAGAACTTCATATTTGAGTTTGAAAATGAATAGACGCTTAGAAAGGAGTAAGGGTAAGCTATATTTATATTCACTATCAATAAAAATTGAGGAATTGAGGATAATGCAGTTATATCCGATAGCCAATCTAATGTAAGGAAGTGAAGTAAATTTGCAAGCTTTTTGGCAAAAATTCAGATTTAAAACGAGAATTTAAGTGGCGCATGTCCAAAAAATGGTTTTCCTGCCAATCTTTCGAAAATTATAAAAGAATTTGTAGCCAAGTCAACCTAAATAAATCAAAATTTCGATGATCCCTGAAAAATTTAAATTTGCAAGGAAGTTTAATAATTCGAATTTTTTTAAAACTGATTTCAGGGGCTAATTCTGGCAGTCGTGATCGAATACCTTTTCGTTTCGGAAGCAATTTTAGTTCTTTTTCATTTAGTCGATACTGAACGAATCGAAATTATTTTTTCAGTGTTGTGAAAACTCAAATAAATGCTTTACAACATTGAAAAAATTTCAATTCGTTCAGCATCGACTGAAAGAATTAAAAATAAAATAGCTTTCGAATCGAAAGAGTATTCGATGACGACTGCCGGAATTAGCCAGCATGATTTAATAAAACTGTCATATATTTGTCTATAATAAAAAAGTTAAAAAAATTACCCTAAAGTACAAAATATATATATATTTGTTTTTAATTAACTACAAATTATTTATAAAACATTTATTTTTTTTTTTTATTGATTTTTATGTTTCAAACATTAGTTAATGCTGCATATTTATATTTTGTTATTAAAATTATGTTTTATTGTATTTAAAAGAGGTTTTTTTAAATTTGCCGATTTTTTTAAATTAAAGTGCCGATCAAAATCTTCTGGCACCCCTGGCTATCTTACTACCGCTGCTTTTTGAAATATGCCAGCAGCAGAGATGAACAATAAAATGGGGTTGGTCATACATTCTTTAAGAATTTTATTAAACCGCCATATTTGTATGGTTGAAATTTTTAAATGTGGGTCACTTGTTTTCGTTGCAAGGTGGTCTTACCAAATATTAAAAATAAATTAAAAGTCGAAGTTATGATAATTTTTTTTTTTTTTTTGGAATACAAAATTTACAATTAACCAGATTTTGTTTGTCGTGCTTAATTCCCAATTTTTATTTTTAATAAAAACACTGAAATTTATTGTTGAAGGGATAAGCTAGCTATTCCTATGCGCATTTCACTGGTTGCTTAGGCCAGATCATGAGGAAACTTCATCCAAAGATTTTAGAAAATATAAAAATATACAAATAAAACTGTTAAGCGAATAAGAATTATAAGCAATAGTTTTACTTGTAACATTATCAAAGCTTAAACAAAAACAACAACAATAAACAGTGAGTTTATTTTTCTTACATTCCCACTACAATTGTTTGGAATTCTCCCAACAATAATTGTAGTTGTAAGTAGGTTAAGAAAAAACAAAATAAAAACAAAAACAACTTGCTTTATTGTTTTCGCAAAAAATAAAGCATGTTTGCAGTTTAGTTTTTTTAAGCCGTGCACTTGCCAGTTTATTAGCTAAGACATTTTTGGAAATACAAAATTTTCAATTAACAAGATAAACTGAACACTTTTTTATCAAGAGTAAAAAATTGGGAATTAAGCACGACAAGCAAAATCTTGTTTTTTTTTTTTAATATTATAAAGAAAAGGTCCAAAATGTTGATGTGGGAATATAATGGAATTTTCTAATTTTGCAACTATTTCATAATTTCAAATTTTTTTTTTTGTTTTTTTTTTTAATAAATTTATTAGTAAATAAACAAATAAAAACTTCATGTATAAATGCTTGCAATTACAATGCACGACGAAAGGCATTTAAAAACTGCGAAATAAGAAAAATTTCTTAGTATGTAATTGCAATATAAAATTTTTAGTATAAAACAATATTAATAAAAAAACTAATAATAACATGCAAAAGAAAAAGAACTCAAGTGAATATGATTTGAATTTTCGTTCAAACGGTTGAAGGCGACACAATGTCAATGTTTTGTAAAAGAAATAAAAACAAACAAAAAAGAATAAATAAAACAATACAAATATGAAATGATGACGTTCCCAAGAACAACAATTGTGCCAAAAATATTTTACAAAAAGGTAAAATCTAAAAAAAAAAATTAAAACAAACTACCAAGACAGTTCATGTAAAAGAAAAAATTTCAAAAATATTACATTAAAAAGACAGACAAACACACAGTCACATATTTATTGCGCAAATTTAATAAAAATTTTAGATACTAGTTGTGGAAAAAAATTGTTTGAGCTTCATTTTAATCGATTTTAAAACTACATAATTGAGTTTATCAATTTGTCAAACAAAATCGTTTCAAATAAACGTGAAAAACTGTTGAAAACAATTGAAAATTTAAAAATGGAAAATGCAATTTTTAAGGACAATCAGGTGATTGATTGGTGGTCAACTTCAATTAATAATTATTTATTAAAATATACTTTTTGAAGCCAATATTACTTCAATCTATGTACAAAACAATTGCTGGCAACTAAAATTTTCTAATACAGCCCCTGGTTCCAACTAAGAACTACAAAAAAATATAACAACTTTTCAGGAGTTTATTGTATGAAAATAATATTCCAATTAAAAAAATAGTCAAAAAGTTAAAAATAGGCAAAAAAAAAAATATCTAAAATTCCCTTAAATATATATAGAACGATTTAAAACTGCAACCAAATTGGTGTTCCTTTGAAAATACCTCGTGTTATTCACAGATGTCTTTTATTTTGCTCCTTTTTTTTAAACAGATGCATTAATACTACATTACACGAACTTGTTAAAGGCGGCCGTACACGACATGTTTTTGTCATCTGACATGTCAAATTTCCCACTGCAAAATACATACATGTCGTGTGTTACCTTTTTAACTTTGCTTCTGTAAAAGTCATGATGCAAAGTCATCTGACAAAATTTCAATTAGAGCGTGCTCTATTTTCTTCTGACAAACCATCTGACATTATAAATCTATACTGAGAAGAAACCGGCAGCGGCGTCCACTATTGACGGAATCATTAGCCGGCTGAAGTTAATATTTTACAATACCGAGATATGTATGATCATCCTACCATTGAACAATTTTTGGATATTATAAATTTGTATCTTTGAATTAAAAGAAAAATATGTTAAAATGGCTAAACTTTTTTACGGCGTAAATAAAAATTTTCGTGGCGTTATTTTTTTTTTATTTTTTGCAATAACTATGCGAAAAAACAGTGACAATGTCAGAAGCAAATTCCATGTACGTTTGTGACCGAATATTATAAACCTTCTGTAAAACAGCAATTTTGACAGACATGCAGAATTACATGTGACTTGAAAAGTTGACATGTCAGATGTAAAAAACATGTCGTCTACATGCACCTTAAGTTTAATTCAAATTCATCTGATTTTAGAATGAAGTTTGCCATGACTTAAAGACTACTAATTTTTATATAAGGGCAGTTTTCAAACTAATAACGCACAGTATGGCTGAGTTCCAAAACATCATCAAGCTTAACGATGCACCGAATGTTTATTGTGTACCTTCATACAGCACAATATATTCCGATGAGTTAAAAAGCATTCACGAAGCTTTATCTTATCTTTAAGATGGAGTTGGTAAATTTACAATTTCCTTAAAATCCCAGTCTCCACAACATCAGTTTTAAATATTTCTGTTAACATATTTTACGCATCAAACACTCGAAATGCTAATCAGTAATGGCCTGTTCATCAATTTCGAACGAAGACAATATTTTATTATTTGTTTTTGTTTTAAATGTAAGTTAAGCGGTCGAAGTCTTCGTTCGCAAATAGATGAACAGGCAGTAAATATACAAATATTATTCTCCAAATACAGGGGAACAAACTTGCTGTTTTTAGTACCAAGGAGGCTTCAAAGCTTCAAAAATCACTAATAGTAATTAATCATCACCAGCGTTACCGTTGTGATACTAAAGTATTAATTAGACCCCTTTTCGAGGGTCTTGACACCTTTTATGACCCTTTTGTATCATTTTTACCTATTTTGTGCCACTTTTTGGCCCTTTTTTTGAAATAGCGCTCACGTTTTGTTTTTTTGTCAGCACTGCTGAACGTTAGTGCTAAACAAATGTTTTCGAAATAAGCGGAGATGCAGGAATGGACTTCAAGTGAAGATTTAATACCAAAATATAGAACGCACATTCCTGAAAAGTAGTTAGTATTCGTAAAAAGTTTTTGTTTAAAGAGTTTTTATGACTTTTAAATTAGATTTTCGATAGTAAAGTGCAATTTCCCTAATAGCAAACATTACTCATATAAATACATATTTGTTAGTTTTTTTTTATTAAAATTTGGAAAATTGGATACAAATCCTAAAATTTATTCGAAATCGGTATAAAAAAAAGAAAATGACGGAACATAACATAAAAAGTTTTAAAAAAAATCGTTATAATGATGAAGAACAAACTTTTTGTCAGGTGTTAAAAACAGGATAGGACATTTCATAAAAAAATTTAGATTTTTAAGCACTGCCTACCAGAAATAAATATTTTTTGTTTGTTTATAAAAAACTTGGGTCTTATTTTGTTTATTAAAATAGGAAATACTGCTTTAAAAAAACTTGACCCTTTTATTGAATTACCCTTTTTTTAAACCCTTTTTCTGGAAAATCCAATTTTTGTGACCTTTTTCGAAAATTTCCAACGGTAACCCTGATCATCACAATAAAAAGTACTTTCATGTATTAAGCTGAAGACCAACTAAGCGGTCTATCAGAAAACGCGACAGCCATTGGTCTTAAAATATGTGCCGATATGGTTAAGTAGCTTAGTTTTTGTTGGATAGGATTAAAAATCAAATTATTCTTAAAAAAAAAAACATTCAATTTAAAAACAATTTCCAATTGTTTATTTTCGGCTATCTATGCTAAACATGTGAAACCATTTATTGGTTTATATTTGGCAATATTAAGACCTTAATACTACAGCAGTAGGGTTCCTAACTCTTCGAACTTTTTCCCTGCCCAGCAACGTAGAATAGATTTATTCTTTTTTTCATCACTTTTTATGAATTATTACGGCGACCAGTGCCCATCCTCTGAAACTCTCGCGTCGAGAAACTTTTCGATAGAAATGTGAGAAATTAAACAAAATTGACATATTTTGAAACAAACAACTGTTTTTCTCACTGACCTGCGTCTGTAACATTTTTGACGAGTATTAGCTTTCAGGTAAGGAAATGAATTTCTGGGAGAAAGTTCCCACTTTGAAATGTCAAAAAAACGGGGCAAGAAAAATTTTAACACTAAAAACATATTAAAAATGCAAAGAATAATAATAATAATTTTTTGTTCTTGGCACAGTTTTTCATTGTTTAATTATTTTTCTTTTAACAGTTTTATAAAATATACGAATGTTTTCAAAGCTCGTTTGCAAACAACAAACATTTAAGTAGTACTTTAATTTATTTGGTATAGCCGATCGTTGTAGTTTCGCTGCCGTCGTTGAAAAATTTTAACTTTTAGTACATTTTCGTCGCCGTCAACGATATGTGCGACTGGCGTTTGCAACGTCTGCAATGTCGCATCGGCTTCGAGTGCAATGTTGACATTTATAACTTAACGACGTAATCCCTTTTAATAGTTTTCGACATGAGTTACAGACACACTTTTTTCTCACTTTTCGAGAAACGATTGAATAATTTACTTCACATCTTTTCGATGCGAGGAAATCTTACCAAATTACAGAAAGAACATGGGTACAGATTTTGAAAATAAAAATAAAGGACATAAGGAAAAATTTATTTGACTTCAATATTTTTTACATATTTTACCGACAAATTTACATAATTATATAAGTAAAGTAAATTAGAAAAATAGCATATAGGCATTTCCCCAGAATGTTCTACCAGGATGAAAAAATAAAATGTTGATAATCATCGTCTTTTATTGTTTATTATTATTTAAAAGTCTATGTTTTTATAAAAGAATGGTTTCATAGCCTATTTCAGCTGTTTTACTTGAGGAAATTGCGCTGGAAACTGGAAAATTTTATATTTTCTTATATTTTCTACTTCTTAAGATATTTTTATATACTTATATTACATGCAAAAAATAAGTTATGTTTGCACTCGTTCTTCACAATCTCTCCATTACAATCAATTGTAAAAGGAGTATGAAGTTTTTTTGTTAAGGAGTTTTGAAGATATTTATGGGAAAATGCATGGTGATAATAATAAAAAAACATATGGAAAAATCGTTCGTTGGCGACCCGTACGTTCGCGACCGGTACATAAGCCAATTAAAGAAAAACCAAGAGAGATATTTTATTTTGTGAATACTGGATGGAAACCTACATCAATACACTTTTAAAATAAATTAATCACTTTTGAATATTCCGTTCCATTACGCAGATTTTTACATTTCACTACGTCAGCCAAAGTTGACTTTTACTTTGCGTACGTTCGTGACCACATGTTTATAACTATCATTATGAAAACTTAAACTCGATCAAATTCATCTTTTGCTCTAAACATAGAGCTACCCAAATGCTATCGAAACGCAAAAAAATGCTAGGAAAAGTTTAGTTTTCTATATTATTTGTACATCAAAAGCGTTCGTGACCCCTGGAAATGCCCATATATAAAATTTTGCATTTTCTTATAAAAAGAGAAAATTAAAAATTTATTGCACTAACTTATTCAAAATTTCATACTGCAAGTGTATGACCCCTTTTACAAAAAGAAAATGAGTGTTGCCATTTATTTTCAAAAGCGAGAGTTCAGTAGAAGTATGAATAGAACAAGCACGGCACGACATTTTCCATACAATTTGACAGAAAAATAGGGTGATCGGCGTGAAATAAAAATTATTTTAATTTATAAAAATAAAAACAAATATTTATCATGTTTTTAAAAATAAAGATGACACAAATTTTATAGATTATATAGTTAAATGGATGATTGTCCTCTAAGAAAGAGTAAAATTCAGCTTGTTCTGGGCTGAATTTTGAATCTTCTTAGAAAATCGCATGGGTTTTACGGCGGGATTTTGTTTTGCAGCCTTACATTTTATCACAACGGGGTATATATGTAAAAGAACCTGTTTTGGCATATAATTCCAGCCCCTAGTCATAATTTACTTTGATCCAAACCATTTTATTAAAAACACTTATTTTCTACTGCAGATTTACTAAAGCTAGGATCAAACTATCGACGCAAATAGCAGTCTGCGAAGATTTCTATCGTTATTCTTTGGCACACGCTTCCACAAATTGCATAATTCCGTTTTAGGCGGTCACATTATCGTCGCCCATAGTGACGATTTTTTTCGACGAATATTGGCAAAACATGAGCATAATATGGTCACACTATCTTGCTTTATTGCTAATATAAAGATGTCGACCAATTATCTTTCCGAATCATTAAGTTTGCGTTAAAATGGCATCGGTTTGTTTTTGCATAATGATGCATATTTTGATCTGGAATCTGCACTCAAAGTGGGATCTGAAAAAGATTTTTTTCCAAATGTGTTGGCATTCTTCAAGTATGGTCCTTAACTTCGGTTGACATTGAGAGATAATTTTCCGTGACAGACAAAGTTTTACTTCTGATAAAACAGTACATCTTTATTTAAACAAACAAAAATTTAAATTAGTTATTTAAGTTTTTTGAACAATTTTTGACATATATTGTTTTTACATATAAATATTTTCGTTTTTTTTTTTTTTTTTGTTATAAGAAAATATAATTTTAATATTTTTAAAATGGATTACGTCCATTTTATGATGATGTGGTTCAAAATTTAGTTCTGATGAAATGCTTTTAGTTCGGTCATGTTGATGATAAAATGCAATGGTTAAGGTTATTTTTTTTACGTTAAGGAAAGCAGTTTTTAAGTTAGCCCATTTATCTTTACAGATTTCTGCGCCATGCCTGGAAAACCTTTCTGATATTCTTTGCCAAGCTTTTTGCCTTCCTTGTCTGTCATTATAATCTTGGCAGGTGCAATCGTTAAATCATTTTTGCAAGATGTTGTAAAAATTAGATTTTTCCACAAGTTTACAAAATCCCTCTTCTAAATTCCTCTTTTAAAAATTTGCTCACTTTTCATGTTGATGTTTCTGTTTGTTAAGTCCTCTTATTATGACACATTTGCTCGTCTTTCCTTTTTCAGCATCAAAGTCAAATGTTTCGTAGCAAATATTTTAGAATATGGCCGAGGCGATAGAGGCGAACATCAAAAAGATGTTCGCTAATATCGCCGCTGTTTGTCTGCTTCGATCGGCGCACAAGTTGCTTAACATTGTGCTTACGAGTGTTTGCATTATCTGTACATCAGGGTTGCTTTTAATTGTCTAAATTTGTCAAGTTTTCGGCACAGACTGTCGTATATTAAAAAATTGCATGCATTCACATTATCGGCACATAAACTGCAACGAAAATTGGTACATTACGCCGATAGTATAATCTTACCTTAAGAATTGGAACCCTCTAATTTAACAAAACCTTAAATTTAAGTTAAACACTTAAAAGAGAAATTTTCCAGCTTAAAATTCCAGAGAATTTACATACAGAAACCCTATGCCGTAGAAATAATAATAATAATTAAATCTCACGGTTATGAATGCCATCAAATAAATAAAATTGCAAAAGAATTTAATATAATACTCGTATATCAAAATTTTTCTCTTCTATGACGAGTTATGTGTAACATTAATTTTAAAAATGATTTATATTATAAATAATTTTGCTATTTTTCGTCTCTGCATTTGTTTCATTGCACAAACTGCAATATTATTTTATCTGCATCATCATATGACAACAGAACTTCTCAACAGTTTTATTTTAAATGAAACAAAACAATAAAATTTCTACAGAAAACATTTGGCAACAGTACAGTCAGTCTGCCCATCTCAATGGAGATGTTTTTGCAACAGCAAAATTAGATTTGCAACGAAAAATGTTATGCATTGGATTATATTGCAACCGTATCACAGAGTGTGCAAACCTCCATGCAGAGCTATAATATTTTTTTATATTTTAAGGAAAGTTTTCATATGTTTAAGAGTTACTGCAACCATATTATTGTTGCCAAAATTATATAACATGTAATGAATTTAATGTTCTACTGGGCCAAACATATAAATACATACATACATACTTTTTACACTATTGCATTAAATTTTTGTGACGAGGTGTTTTGTGTGAATTGTATTGGAAAAAATCTGAAAAAAATTCAATTTCGAAAAAAAAAACTGAGTTAAGACATTTCTACATGAGACCAACTGTATGTATATCGTGGCAGTCAATTGAAAAACTGGATTTTAGCTAACACTTAAAGAACTGGAATATTTAGTGAATTGGATCCAATACAAAACCTATAGGTTTCAGTAATTACCGAGAGAAGATGCAAATAACGTTTCTCTTGCAACTATGAAAGTAAAAATAGGTTTTTATAACTTTTTAAATAATTTTCAAACTAAAATCTATTGAAAATAAGATCGCATTGAAAAAAATAGCTAAAAAAAACAATTTGGGAATTTTTGTAATATGTATTCTCAGAAAATTGAAATCGGGAAATTTCAAAAACTAAAGTTAAATAGCCTAAAGCCTAGTACTCTGCTCAAATTTGTGAAAAATTTTGACATGTATCAATGTTACCTATCTTGCGAGTTTGTATAAAAATTCCCAAAAATAAAAAAAGGTTAAAATCTCCTAGAAATAGAAACAATTTCCGGGAATTATTTTTTAAATTCCTTAAGCTAATCCCGAGAAGCTCTACGTAACCCCTGCGCTAATAGACTTGCTCACTACCAGCTAGCCTATCGAGGAACTCATTGGAAACTTATTGGAAGCCCAAAGTAAAGAATTTACTGATTTCTTACCCTTTTTCTTTAAGCAGATGTACGCTAAAGCAGCAACATATTCAATAACACCTCTCCGTTAAACTGTAGCGTATTCACAACATTTGTTTCTATTCATATTATCTGTCGTATTCTCAAAACAACTTATGTCACCACAATATTAAAAAAAAACTTTGTGGTAATGGTGGCATACTTAAAGTTCATCCTATTAAAATAAATATTTTCACAACAAGAGAAAAAAAAGAAATTAAAATAAGAAAATTCTCAAAACACGAGTTAGCTTAGTAGGGATGAGCAGGTCTTAATGTGACCCACTCCTTAACAACGGCACCATCACATCATGGCACATAATATTAAAACATGTTTTATTAAAGGTAGATTTAAAACAAATGAACGAAGAAAATAAAAAGTGAAATGGAATGGAATAAATTATTTGAGTAAATATTTATTAGTTTAAGTTACAAGTACAATTAAAAATTTTAATTAGTATTGTGGTTATTTTGTCGAACCATTTATGGTTGTAAAATTCCTTTCTTCATAAAAATAATTTAATGGAAAATTAAATTTGATGATTAAAAAATATTAAAATTTGGATTAAATTAAAAATTGTATTAAAATTTAATTTAGCGAGCAATAGTAACGTGAACCTTCAGCCCATTTAAGTTAAACGGATGGGAGTCTCTGGCGGGAATCGCAGCCGCAATCCTTACTCTGACGGACCTGCCCACTAGCTCGCAGCCTACCGGGGCACCGAAATACTAACTTAATTTATGTAACATAACAGTTTGAACATGCTTTTGGTAAAATGCAACCCTGATCAAATGAATAGTATTGTTTTGAAATATTTCAAAAAACGATGAAGTCGTATGGGATTTCAAATTTTTTTCGTAATACTTGTCATTTTGAGTTTTCGACATGTATTAAAACAAAGCCTTAAGTGAGAGAAAGATTAAATGATGCCTGATAAACAGGGAAACCGTAAGTATGCAATTTTATGTTTTTCCTTGTGCGACAAAATAGATGCAAAAACCATCAATCCGTCTAAGAGCTTTTATAAATTTTAGCATCGATTTGTTAGTGCATATTTTTGCATATATTTAGAGCATCATATTTTTATACCCTCCACCACAATTAGTTGTGAAGAGGGTATACTAAGTTTGTCATTCCGTGTGAAACTTTTTTATTATTCATCTCAGACCCCATAAAGTATATATATTCTGGCTGCTTGAGTAATTCTAAGTCGATTTAGCCATGTCCGTCTGTCTGTCCGTCTGTCCGTCTGTCCGTCTGTCCGTCTGTCCGTCTGTTGAAAACACGCTCACTTTCGAAAAACTCAAAAGAAATAAACAAACTAGGTGTCAAATTGCTTGTAGTTATCCTAAGCAGTTTGGGATTGAATTTCAGCAAAATCGGTTCAGTAGGACCAGAGCTATGAATCAAAATGTGGAACCACCACCTTCAAAAACTTGATAATTTTGTTACAAAAACTAACATAAATGATGCAAAAATGCACGGAATGACATAAGATTTTGCACAAGTCCGTTTTATTCGACTAGAAATTACACTGTAAAATTTCGCGAAGGTCGGTCCATAATTTACCCTAGGCCCCATATAAACACTACTCCCGGAAAACAGTTTAGTACGCCTAAAACCGTAAAAAATAATGCAATCATAACAAATTTTGGCTCGTCACAATTTTATAGGACTATAAATGATACTGTGAAATTTCGTGAAGATCGGTACATAATTTACCCTAGGCCCCATGTATGCCCTACTCCCGGAAAACAGTTAAGTCTCCTAAAACCATAATTAATAACAAATCGTCACAGTTTAAGATAATAATAATAAAAAGACATCATACAGATATTACTCCTTAAACATTCGAACTGTCGGTGGAGGGTATCAAAGATTCGGCACAGCCGAATATAGCACTCTAACTTGTTTAATTTATAGTGAATATTATTCTACCTTTTTGAAACATGTTTTGACACCTGTTTTTTTTATGCACAAATCAAGCTTACATGAATATTTACCTCATAACAAAATTGTATTCTGGTTGATCCATTACTGCCCATGGGCCCAAAGAGGAACACTTGATAATTTGATAGTAAGTACTGTGGCGTAGGCTTGAAAGACTATACTTTTTTTTTACTTTTTTGTTATATGCAAATATTTATTATAAAATTGTTTTACATATTACCGATTTCCCTGCTAATAAGTCAGCAAGTAAAATTATATTTTTTTATAATCTTACAATAAGGGCTTGCAAAAAAAATGCTTTTGCTAGATTTGAAATGTTGGGAAAGGAAATACTAAAACGTTCATGATATAGCGAAAAAAAAACGTGTTTCCTATTACGAGTATGATTTCAATGAAGATGACTTCTTTTTTGGCTTATATGCTACTTGATTCCTGTATCTTTTGCTCTCCTTATTGCGTTTTCTGTTAGTTCTATGCTTTTAGTTTTAGACTATTATCTAAACAAGTAAGAGTGCTATATTCGGCTGTGCCGAATCTTATATACCCTTCACCATTGTGCGAGCAGAATACAGAGCAACTAAATAATTTTTACATATACATACATATTTACAATACTTAAAACTTCATTATATATGAAATTTAAAAAGCGAAAACTGGTAAATATTTTTTTTAAGTTGTTTTGGAACATAACAATATTAACACATAATCACAGTTTCTAACTTAACACACCCCCTACCATGAAGGAACGCTGTTTAAATATCATTAAAATGAAATATAGACCGTTTACTGTTTACAACTCAACACAGTTTTTTGTTTGTTTTCTTTTTGTAAAGGCACTGTTGTCATTTTTTATCTCTTTTGGCGAGTTTTTAAGTAGCAAAAAAACACAAAAATTCCTAGTTTCTATTTGTTAAAATTAATTCGTTAAATAGATGAAATAATAAACGAAAATCATATTGGGCATTATGCTAGTATATGTAAACAAATGCGAAGGGGGGGGAGAGATGAGACGACAACCGCTTTTCATAAGGACCCAGAATATATATACTTTATAGGGTGCAGGACCTTCGGTGAAGGGTATAAAAAACAAACTTAATTACAAAAAAGAGTAATTTTTGGGATTTCAGTATATTGGTCATAACTCTGCTATTTCTGAACCGATTTGAAAGATTTATATACCGACGTGTTAAAGAAGAAATTTGCCATTTATTTTGGATGTAAGACTTGGACTCGGGAAGATCTATGGTTCCCGAAAATGGGTATTTTCCAAAAAAAATTAATATTTTGGTCATAACTTGTTCGTATCTGAACCGATTTTCCCGAGTTTTTCAGAAAATATTTTTTATTAATTAAATTTCCGATCTTTTGATATATAAGGCGTAACCATAGGTCATATAACAGTCAAAAAATTCAGGTTTTTATACAATTTTTAATACTTTTTGTATGGAAGGTACCACGCCCACTTCTCCAATCCCGCCCACATTTTGTGGAATGGTGTGTATTTATAACCTTAATGTTTGTACCAAATTTGAAAACTTTGGCTCTTGCCGTTCTCCAGATATACAGAAAAAAGTAATAAAAATACAACAAACACAAGGGATTTTTTGAAAAAATTAGAGGCAGTCGTGGTTTTTTGGTCATATCTCAGCCATTGTTGGACCAATCTGGCTGAATTTCAATAGCAAGAAATGGTGGACTATATGTGACATAAATGTAAAACAACCTAGCCGCTATCATGTCTGGAGTCTCCGGAAAACACATATCAAACGTAAGACGGACAGACGGACGGACAGACGAACGGATATCGTTAAATCAACTTCTTTCCTCATAAGGACCCAAAATATATATACTTTACAGGGCCTAAGATCAATATTGTAGAAATTACAAACGGAATGACAAACTTATATATACCCTTTTCAACCTGTGGTGAAGGGTATAAAAACTCTGTTACTCGTCAAATTCTTTTTTTCTTCTACGACAAAAACTACTGCTAAGAAAATTTTAAGGTAGCAGAACAGTAAATATAGCTCCAAGTTTTTTATATTTTTTTTTTTTAACTGCAATATTATTATATTTTCGTTGCTACTGCTACTTGTAGTCTCCTTTTTGTACACACTGATAATATCATTTAAAAAAAATAATTCATATAAAGTATAAGTATACGAAATTTAGAGAAAATTGTTTGGCTTATATTCGCTATATACAGGGGTGTGCTGGAGATCGAAAACGCAAGAATTTTAAACGTAGTTTTTTAATAAGATTCCTGTAATACAAGAGAATTTTATAACAATAATTATAAAAATTAGATTAAAAGTGTATTAAAAACAACTTAAAAATTCTTGCTTTTTGCGTATTCGATTTCCAGAACATCCCTGATTAAATAGATTTTAATAATGCAGCATTACTTAGTTTGTGACCTTTTTATTAAATTCAATCTCTTAGGAGTCAAATAATTTTTTTATCATTTAATGTTAATAAAGCGACCGAAATCTTCTTTCAGTCAGTAAATTTTTATTCAAGAAAATAAATAATTTCCATTTAAAAATTTAATAAAAAAAAATTATAAAATTGTGACGAGAAAGAATTTAAGAATATTTAAGTCATTCAAAGAAATTAACATTAAAAACCTCATTCTTTCGAGAACGCGTTCAATCAAATATTCACCCCTATCGAAAACAAGAAGACAAAATTGTGTTCCCATGAAATTTTTATTTCCCTGCAAGAAACAATTGATGTCGTGATATTCCCGTGAAATATTTTTTTCCGCAATCAAACGACTGTGCAAATTAAAGTAAGCGGTTAGTGCACATTGAATGTTAAAATTGGAAATAAATAACAAGTAAGAAAGTAAAGTCGGTCAAGACCGACCATATGATACCTTATACCAAAGTATGTACAAACAAAATTTGTGAGAGTATTTCCTATTTTGGACCCCTGGGCAACCATGGGCCCGCCAGAACAAACGTAATGAGGTCAATATTCATGTAAAAGTTCTTTTTGCGCCGAATATTGTTTAGATATCCTTAATAACATGAGATTTTTTTATTTTTCTTTAACTGATTTTAGAATGGGGGTTTATATATGGGACCTATGGTTAATTTTGTGCTGGTAGGTCCATTTTGTGATATAATAGCTATCGTAAAAGTTTTTGTCGCCGATTTTAATGTCAATGCCGACTTTTATAAGGAAGGTTTGGTACCACAAGCTATTTTCGATAGTAGTAGTTTTATGGCAGCTATGGTCAAAAGTGGACCGATTCCAATAAAATTTGGTAGGATGATGTAGATATCAACCAAATAAGTTAAAATCAAATAAAATTGAATCTTAATAAAATACCAACATCATAAGATGGTTTATTGGGCACAAAGACTTTATTCCGGAAGGGAGCTTGTATGGGGGCTATATGAAATTATGGACCAATTCTCACTATTTTCAATAGGCTTCGTACCACTATTAAGACGAATGGACCAACTTCCATCTAATTATCTACAAAATTGTGCCCTATACTTTGCGCACAAGACAAACAGCTAAACAGCCACATCTTTTGTTCGACTCAGTGCCCATGTTCTGTAACTCTCGCGTCGAGAAACTTTTCGATTGAATTGTGTGAAAACAAAAATGAAACAAAAATGCCATAAATTGAAGCAAATAAAAGTTTTTCGCACATAACTGTACCTGTAACATAAGGAAATTACTCACTAATTTACAGAAAAAGTGTGTCTGTAAAATTTTTGTGAGAAAGAACTGTAAAATAAACTCACGAATAAAAATGGGGCGAGAAAAAATGTTAACAATAAAAAACAATTAAACATGCAAAAAAAAGAATAATAATAATAATATCTTGTTCTTGCCACATTTTTTTTTTATTGTTTAATTATTTGCTTTTACCATTTTTATAAAATATACGAATGCTTTTAAAGCTCGTTTGCAAACAACAAACATCAAAGTCGCACTTTACATTATTGGGCATGACCGACGGTTGTATTTTCGCCGCCGTCGTTGAAAATTTTGCAATTTTAGTAAATTTTGGTCGACGTCAACGATATATGTGACTGGCGTTCTCAACGTCTGCAATGCCACATCGGCTTCGAGTGGAATATTATGACATTTATAACGTAACGACGTAATCTCTTTTGATTGTGTTCGACATAAGTTACAGACACACTTTTTTCTCACTTTTCGAGAAACGGTGGAATATTTTGTTTCACATCTTTTCGATGCGAGAAGTTCTCACTTAAATTACAGAACATGGGTACATTTTAGAAACTTATGTATTCTCATCACACCAGAGGTGTCTTTTAACGGAGTATATTGAAGGTGGTAGCATTTTTATACAATTACAAAAACAACTAAAATCAACTCAGGAAATTTTCATGTTGTTTTTGTAAAAATTTAAAACTGCAACCATCTGTTTTTGTTTTTGTTATTATTTTTGATTTTACTTATACCATCCGTGTAAACATGAATTATACTTACAAAAGATTTTTATTTTTTTCTTTTAAACACGGAGAGAATTTCATAATATTTTGATTCTACAAAGTCGTAATACATTGTATTACCGTTTAAACTGGCCTTAAACGTTTGCGAGATGGATCTATCATCTGGGAGTTACATAATTGTATGTTTCTTAATAAATAAATTTCACTTTTCAAATGACTTTTGTATTAATAAAATTAAACATAACATGATAAATAAAGCTGCCTTTACGTATTCAACTCTTCTTTAAGTGAATTCTAAAATTCATCCACCACTTCTTTTTATACAACCTCAAGCAATAGATCTGTTATTTTATTGAGCATGATTTCGTTTTGCGCTTCTAGTTCTTTTATTTTCTAGTTATTTTAACTGTAAAATTCTAATTAAAAGAAGTATATACTTACTACATGATGAATGCAATTCCCCAGCAAAATGAAGTGAACAAATCAAAGGGAAAATATTTTAAAGCAAAAATATTCACAATAAGGGAAACTTTGTTTGAATGTGAACTTATTTCAAGGCTTTTTTCCCTTTTGAATTGTCAGGAAAAAGTTGTTTACTATTTCAGTTTGAAGCAAAAGGAAAAGAGTTCGAGAAAAACATTTTTCATTAGGGCTGATTGAGTCGAAAAAAACACAGCTTAAGAATTATTTGATGAAGGCTGGCCTCAAACAATGGTAGTCTTAAATCAACAAATTTTATATTTTCAGGAAATTCCGAGACACTTTTCCTTCTTTTAATCCAAAACATTAATGGGAAATGAAACTGAGGTTTCGAAACAACTGAACTGATTACAACGAAATTTACCCAGTAAATAATACAATATTTTGATTGGATTTTTTTTTTAAATATATTTTCATTCCCGATAAATACACTGAAATTTTGTGTTGAGGCTTAAGCTAATTTTGCGCATCTCTCTGGTTGCTCGAGAACAGATCATCAACAAACATTTTTCCAAAGACTTAAGAAAAGCTAAAGATATTATACAAATATAACTGTAAAGTGAATGAGAATTAGAAACACTCAAGTCTTATTTGCAACGATATCAAAGCTTAGACAAAACACCAACAATAAACAGTGAGTTTATTTTTTCTTACATTCGCCTACAATTGGTCGGCTTTTTTTCGACTCGAAATGTAGTTGTAACTATATTTATTTATTTTGTGGAGTTAGGCCTTTTAGCTTCTAACACATACATTTAGGGAATGTCCTTTTTAATACTTAAGGAGTGGACTGTTGCACAACAAATTTTTGTACAAAATCATTATTCGCTAGTTTTAGGCGTTATATAGTGTTTCTGAGAGTGGGCCTAAGGTAAATTACAGACTGATCATAAGGAAATTTGACAGTTTGATTTCAAGTCTTATGAAACCATGACAGACCAAATTGCACTACAACAGCGTTGTTCGTTACAGTTTTAGGCGTACTAAGCCGAGAGTAGACTTCATATGGAGCCGAAGTTTAGTAGTATATTTTAGTCCTATAAAGCGTTTTTTTTTGCAAAGTTTTATGTGAAACCGTGAATTCTGCCATCATTTATGTTAGTTTTAGTAACACAATTATCAATTTTTTATGGAAGTTGTTCTACATCAATATTCATAGCTCTTTTCCTATTGAACCCATTGTGCTCAATTTGAATCACAAACTGCTTTAAAGAACTGGAAATAATTACTAGTAATTTCTTTTGAGCCGTTCGAAAATGAGTTTGATTTCAACAGATGGACAGACGGGCATGGCTAAAACGACTAAGAATTGCTCAAGGATCTAAACTATATATATACTTTATAGGGCCTTTGATAAAAATGAAAAAATAATTCACACGGAATGATAAACTTAGTATGCCCTCTCGTATACAACTAGTTGTGGAGTTTATAAAAATAAAGGAAAAAAATGTGTTGTCTTAATCTCCCCATGTAATTCCTTCAAAGCTCTTAATCTCCATCCACATTTTTAGTTCTTAAACAATTGTTTCATTAAACAATTGGATACTGGTACGTTGTTGCAATGTTTTCATTTTTATAAAGTTTCATTTAACTTTTTAGATAACGACGATAATAAACTATGAATATAATAAAATAAACAACAATAACACCAACATTAATAAATAAAAAAAAAGTTTAAGTATAAACTTTATTTTCCCAAGAGTACAATCAAGTTTTAATATACGACAGAGAGACAGAGAGAAAAATTAATTAAAAAAACTCACAAAATGTCTTTGAGAAAAAAATATAATGAATTTATTATTTAATTAAATAATAATAACAATATCTGTAATAATAAAAAGACGACATTTAATTAAATTTTTACCATTTTACGAATGTTTTTATTGAGTGGCCATAAGTAAGACAATATTGTACGATTCGTAATATTAAGTGTTTGACTAAATTTAATTGCCATCATAAAACAAGTTTTTAGGTTTAAACAGGCGAATAAAAAGTATTTGTTAGAGCTGTGTGTGTGAGTGAAAGGTGAAATGTAATCACGCGCACTTACGCTCTTAGAATTTTTTTAATTCCACGATTACGAACACTCGCAAAGCAAATTTTCTTTTTCAAAGCGTCAGAAACACGAGCACTCACGAAATTTATTTTATAAAAAAATGGAAGTTCAATGGGGCGATTACGGATGGCAACTGTAGCCAAAATTTTTAATATTCAGATATTTTAATATTTTCAGATATTTCTCAACTTTTATGTGTTCAATAGTTCCTTAAGAATGTCTACGTGAGTGCGCGAGAAATCATGCGTAATTTTTGTCACTCATTGAAATTGAAATTATTCACTCTCTCACGCGTGATTAATATTTAAACTCAACATAATCACCAGTGATATTCACGCGAGACATGAAAAACTCTTGTCACGTGCATAAATAAAATCGTAGATGATGCAATTTTCTGTTGTTGGTTGCAAATACAAGAAATACTTAATGAAAATGATTGTTTGCTTTGCCATCGTTTTGCAATTAAATTTATTGAATCTTTATGAATCATCAGCAACAACGTCATTTTCATTTCCATTCTCATGTTCAACATCATCTGTCTTATCTCGTGCAACAAAAAAAAAAGTTTATAATACAACTTGTTGTCTTTCTGTCTGTCTGTCTATTTATTTTGTTGTGTTATATTTATTTTAATTAAATATTTTGCTTTTTTTTAGTTCCATTTTTATACTTTATTATCATGATAATACAACAAATAATATGTACAATGAAAATAACAACAACAAAAATGGATAACTTAACAATATTAAGTTGAAGAAAAACTGCATTTTCTATGCATCATCTACAACAATGTTCGAGTACATGCCACAGTTTGTGTCTTAGACACAACATCATTATTTGAATTCGCATTGCTGCAGCCTTTTGCGGAATTTAAACAAAACAAGGCTTTTAAATTGTTTAGCACCAGAAGTACTTGCAGTATCATCGACATATAAAACCAATTATTGTTCTAGTGAAATACATTAAAACAGGGTCTGAAGTATTTAAATTTACACATTAAAGTAGATTTTATAATGACAAACAGATGGTCGATCGAACCGACACACAATTTAGAAAACACTTGCTTCACTGCTATACATACAGTATAATAAGGTTATAGCGAACAATATGTTTACGTGTGATTTCCCTTAAAGCTTCGTACAGACGATGATCAGATCTTACAATGTTGTCATTAAAATTGACTCAAAATGTCTTGCAACTGTGTGAACATTGTACGCCATTTTCATTTGGCAGATGTGTTAAATTAATGCATCTGACAATGCCACCATAGTCAGAAAAATTACAACATTGTAAGTTCTGACCATGGTCTGTACGAAGCTTAAGCCTTACAATATATCTTTTCATTACTTAAGATATTTTAACCAGTTATTTCGCAGGTTTTATGTAAATTTATTAGATTGCTGTAGAGAATGGTTAAAAAATTGAGTATGAGGTTTTAATTTCGAATAAGAAGTATTTAAGTTTTGCCCATCTACGTTAATTAAAAAGATTTATGCACCATAAAGCAATTTCTGAAGAATAGCTCATGTGTGATCTATCGCAAAGTATCAAACGATTTCTACAAAGTCCAATTTTTATCTAAAGAAAATGTTTTATATTAACTAATCCCAGCAGCTTATCTCAAAGTATTGGGTAATTAATTCGAAAAAAAAAAGAAAAAAAAGGTGGTGTGCTTTGCACAAATGGTTTGTAACTTTAAAACCTAATATTACAATTTGGAATATCGGTACATACAATATTTCCACTTACTGCCTGTTTTTAGAAAACGTAAGCAAGTGAGTGAGTGAAAAATTATATTGAAAACAACAATAAAAAACGAAAATTTGTTTTTGTTTTCAATATAATTTCTCACTCACTCACTTGTTTACGTTTTCTAAAAACAGGCCGTTAGTCATTAAACAAAAACGTGTAAACAACAGTTTTTTTTTCCTAGAATATGTTTACTGTCTGTTTTACGATTTCGAACGTCAAAAATGCGAAAATTTGTTTTTGTTTTAAATGTATATTTCTATGCGAACGTTAACGTTCGAAATCGATGAGGCTGTTAATTTTATGCCTCTTCTAAAATTAAAACTTTTCGAGAAGAGATCGGGCTTCAGTTCAGTTTGTGCGTCAAATGGATCGTTATTGGACAAACCCATCCGTGTACCTTCTCGTACAGTGCGTTCAATCGAAAACATTGCATTAGGCCATTTTACTTCAAAAATGAGCAAGGAGCCGCCGTTACTTTCAAGACATGGAAGATATTTGGTTTCAACGAGACGGGGCCACATGTCACACAGCCAACGCAACCATTGATATTTTGCGCACTGGTTTTGAAAATCGAATAATCAGCCGAAATTGTGCTGTCAATTGGCCGCCTCGGAGTTGTGATTTGAGCCCTTTGGATTATTTTCTGTGGGAAGCCATTAAGGATTTATGTTACGCAAACCATCCAGAGAAAATTGAAGCATTAAAACATGAAATCGAAGTTGCAATTGAAGAGATTCGAGCCGAAACAAGCGAAAATGCACTGACCGGATGAGGTACCGCCCAGCCAGTTGTGTTGGTTATATGAATGATATTGTGTTCTATTACTAAATGAGAAAGTTCAACATTTCCAATAAAACCAGAAATTTAAAAAAATAATCAGTACTTTTTTATAGCCGATTCAAATTTTAAATGGCTTACCCTTCAATTAAATTAAAAAAAGATTTGTATAAAAAACTTTGTTCTTAACGTATGTTTCTTAAATATAGTTACTAAGTTCTTCAAATGATTAAAAAGTAAATTTCCAACTTACCATTGCGTGAAACATCTAGTTCCACTAGATTTTCAAAGTGTTGAATATCTGGAGACAAACGTACTATTTCATTGTCACTTAAGCCCAATTTACGCAATCGATGAAGTCTGAAGAAGTTCTGTAAAAAACCAAATATACAAAAAATTATTAGTAAACTAATTTTAAATTAACACAAAACCAAAAAGTTTAAAGTCCAATCTCTTTTATTTAGCCATTAGATGCACAAGTTCTTACTAGGGTTTGCAGTACCGAGCCGGTGTTGGAAAAGGATATTGCGAATTTTAATTAGCTTATGTGTATAACAAAATGTATTGATACATAAATTGTGTGAGCTTGACATTTTTTTAAGTCCTCAATTTTAATATCAGCATCAAAATACTTTAAAATTTTAACTTTGAAATAATCTTGAGAATGCAGAATTCCTTTCAAAGATTAATTTTGCAGGGTACATCAAAATTTTGTTTTATTTAGTTGACTTGGCTTAACAATTTTTCCACATTGGCGGAAGAATGTCAAAGCACGAGGAGAATTCTCACTTTCAAATCTGAATTTTTTTGCCAAAAAGTTTTTAAATTTACTTGACATTCTTACAAAAGATTGGCAATCTGATGTACCTGCATCATCCTCAATTGCGCTTTTTTGATTTAAATTTTTTTATTAAAAGTGAATATGAATTTAGCTTGCCACAACTTTTTTGTAAGTATCAATATATTTCCAAGCTTAACTATAAAGAACTTTAAATTTAACTTTTTTCTTCTTTTAGCTTTTGTCAAAAAAATTGTTGATTTTTGCTATTGTTTTTTATTCTTTACAATTGAAACAGTTTCAAATAAAATGTGTGTGTTGGGTTAGACACAAATAACAAACCAATCTAAAGGCCCAACTATAATGTGCTTAAGTTGGCTTAAGCAATTGCGCGAATATGATCGTCAAACGAACTTTCCGTACGGAATAAAATATTTTTTTGGTTTTATTTTTGTTTTTTTAAATGCTTTTGAGTGGCTTTTTGTTAATTTTTGACAGCTTTAGCCAGCTTATGCGTATTATAGTTGGGCCTTAACCCTTTTTTTTCTTAAGTAGGAGCGCTGAACTAATAACAGTTCTCCCTCTTTCATGAAACAAATTTCAATGTTTCCCAAAATTAATAAGTTGTACTAAATTCAACAAAAAGTTACCGTGTTTTAGATGCTTATCAAAAAATCGTCTTTTTTTTGTGTAAAAATCGGCAAAACGGCACGGCAAAATGCCGAAAAATCGGCAAATATGGCAGGCCTGCTTATGGCCAATTCCACCCATTTTTTTTTTTTTTTTAATATCAATTTATGTTAGAAACTTCCTTTTCATGCCAAATAAAAATTAAATTATATGAAAGACTATATATAGGTATATGTAAATATGAATTTATATTTATGTAAATAGAATTGGTGAAATTTATCATTATTTTAAATCCAAATTTTTATATTTTAATTAGGCTGAAGTTCATCAAAATTAGTTTTCATTAAATTATTTTCATGAAGAAAGGAATTTTACAACATAAAATTAATTAGAATTTATTGACAATTTTTCATTCTTGACTGCCGCGGGAATCTAATCCAGGCTTTCGCGAACAGGTTACCCCTATATGACCATTATTAGAATAAGACTGGATTATTTATTGTTTAATTAATATTTAATAAATGAAGAAGCGCATTCTGGACTTCTAATTTTGGGTCACATTTTCGAACAATGCTGAGATTTTGAAACGTTGCTGGTACATCAGCATAAACTTAACGTAGCCCCACAGGAAATAATCAAGAAGTGTAAAATCGCACGACGTTGAAAGTCAACTGACTGGTACATTTCTCGAAATAAACTTATCGCCAAATTTTGATTTTAATAAGTCGATGATTGCGTTGGCCGTATGACACGTTAAGGCCTATTATCAATTGGTCTAAATCCATATGCGGCAATTTTGTTTATTAACAAATCCGTTAAGTCAAAATTAAGCCTCATCCCTGAACATATTTGTGGAATAAAACATCGATAACTTATTTTTAAAGTAAATTTGTATAATTTGGTAGCAAAATGGTCAAGTAAGAAAATACTCATAATGATTTTCCAGATCATAAATTACAAAAAATAAGCGCACAATGACAGACCGTTTGACAGCTTACCCTTTCATATGTTCTATCAGGCTTTAAAACACCCTTTAAATCAACAAATAACCTTATATAGAATAAACTCTTTTGGCAAGTGAAATGCTCAAACTTTGACGTTTTTGTATTCTCTAATTTGTTATTGCAAACCCTATTTCTTAAAATTGAAAGGAGATGCCAAAAAACCAAACCTGAAATTTAAAAAACTTAATCTACTATCAAGTTCATGAACAAAAAGAGAATAATAAAAAAATAACAATGAATAAAAAAAGTAAACATGACTAATAAATCCTAAAATTCGCTTTAAACGCTCCATAAAATCTACAACAATTAAAGCAATTTGGCTGGGAAAAGTACCTGCCTGCCTAAAAGTCTCTGTTATTTTTTTTTGGTGCAGTTCTAGTTTTATTTGTTTCTTGGTCCCGGCTTATTGAGTGGCAATAAATTTGCAATTTTATGCCATTTGTAACAATGAAATATTAAAAACTCGATCGTTGTTGTTGTTCCTCTTCACAGATGAAGCATAAAAATGGATTCTAATGGAGCACATGTACTTGGTGGTAAGGGGATTAAAAATGCAATCAACCCACATGTTCATATAAACTATAAACTAGAGACGAAAGAAGTTAAAAATGTGATCATTTTACAAAATCGTCTGTTTTCTTTTACTGGAGCAAAGTAAAAGGTGGGCAATTTGACCCAGCTTTACTTTTTTTATTTATTCACTTCCATTCCATTTTTTGTTTAATGTGAAAATGAATACGATTTCTTGTAATAAACCCGTAACGATAAGTATTTAAAGAAAATAGAAAGAAAGGCTTCTTTTAGAAAGATCAATTTATTATAATCACGATTTAATTTTCTCTTTTTATTCACCCATTTAGGGGGGAGTAAAAGAAGTCAATTGCAGTTTTATTCCAAGTAATTTTCTTTCATTATTACATCAAGAGTCTAATGATGCCAAAGAAACCAATTTAAAAAAAAATCATTAAACTGCCTTTTATTTCAATTATTTTGAGCGTAAAATATTTTATGTTTGAACAGATAAATGTGGTAAGTGGTGAAATTTGTGAATAAAGTTGGCTGTGGTAACTTTCATTCTTTTAACTTCCTTTTCTGACAGCAGTTGAAAACATTTAGAGGACATAAAACATGCGAGGGTTGGTCAATATGTCCGTAACTCAGGTTTTTGCATAAAAAATCGTTTTATTTTTTTATGATATATCCAATTTTTTTTTTATTCCTTCCAAAGAATAAAAATTTTCAGGTCATCAAAATAGGTATTTGTTTGTGAGATAACATTGGGGAAAAATGTATTTTTCGCCAAAACATTGTTTAAGTTCGGAAGCAAAAATAGAATATAGAATAGTAGATCTATTTTTCAATGCAAAAATTGTTGCTTTTTATAGCGTTCAAGCAGCGTTTTCGATAAGCAAAATCGTCTCTCTGCTTCAGCTCGTGAATTATTGTCTAGCGTTGTAAAATCACTACTTCTGAATCATACAAAATATTTTTCGTACATTTAAAGTAATAAAACATATTAGTAATAAGCTTCGGTCGGAAGTTGATAAGTTCAGCTGTAATTTTTCCTAAATTAAGAAATCTAGGAATTTTTTATAAACATTTTCATATTAATTCGATGGTTCACCCAGAGAAAAAACATGTTAAAATATGGTCACCTCCAACAAAACTATTTTTAAAGAAAATTTTAAACATATTATGTTTCAATAAACTATATAATTGTCCAAGAATTTTTTTTTTCCAAAGTGTGGTAAATACAATTCCAATTGTCGGATTTCTGAAATAATTTTGGAATTTCAGAAAATTTATTTTGAAAAGTCATATCTTTTAGAAATTTCTGGAGAAGATCAATGACTATTTTGGACAATTATGGAGTTGCACATAAATAGAACCATATAGGAAGAGTAGTCCAAAGAGTCGTTAATACGATTCCGATAGTAGGATTTCTGAAATGATTTTGAAATTTAGAAAATTATTTTTCAAAAAAATTAAATTTTTTTTTTTTTTTTGAGATTTCTGGAAAAGATCAATTTTCAAGAATTTCTAAGTTGGTTTAATTTCGAATTCGTACTTGAAATTATCCAAAAGTGGATTGATTCTAGCCTAAACACTAACCCCAGAGAACCAGAGAGATAGAAAGGATATCACTATTTTATTTATTTTACTTCACTTACCTATTTGTTGGTTAAACATATTTGTTTCGCCTTTGTGGTATTCCCCCCTTTTTGATTACATTTATATGACACCAGCAGCAAAAACGATACGGTTTTCTTAATCATTCTACTTTAAAAATTTGATGTATTTAACTTAATAATTTTATCAAATAGAATTCGGGAATTTTTGCTTCTTATTTTACTTTTTAAACATGAAAATAATGTACATATGTTTTTCTTCTTCTAGTGTTGTTGGTGTTTCTACACAAAACAGGCAAACCGTTTTGCTACTACTTTTGTAGTGTTGTTGTTGTTTTTCAACAAACTTATACAAACACACGCGTATGCACGCATATAGAATATAGAGTGGCACGACTAACGAAAATTTAAAGCTTTTATTTACTTGATTAAATAATTGAATACTTATTTTAAGGCATTGCGGGATTGTTTTTCGAAAGATATCCCATTTTGAATTGTTTTAAATACTTTCGTACTTCATTTTTTAAGTCCGACTCGTACTCAAAGTAAGTGTAATAAACTTTAATTAAGTACGAGTTTTTTCTTTCTATGTAGTATAGATGCTCTTAATTTATTCTTGTAGTCATTGCAGATATTTTTGAATGAAATAACTGGCAATACTGAATTGAACACTTAATACTTTAAAACCAACCGAAATATCTTTTTACCCCACACACTAGTACCTGCCAAATACAATCATAAGAAATGTTAAATTTCAAAATTATTTAAAACAAAGCTTTCAAGTTTGAAATAAAAGGTTTGTTCAGTAACAGAATATTATTGCTTATTTTCAATAATTTTTACTAGAATGTGTTCACGTAGTCAAAATTAGCAACCAGAGAGAGTGAAAAAAGAGGTTAAAAATTTGTGACACAAAATTTTTTTGATAAATTTCTGCTAGTAAAACACCTGTTTAATTAACAGCCTGGCCCACAATATCGAAACGAAATTTTCTTTTAAATAAAATTTTATTATAGCTAATACGACCTAAAGTTCTATATGTAATTAAAAATGCATTTAATCCATATTTTCCAAAATTTCGTAAATGTTATGTTCATTTTATCAAGGGATTCGTAATAAGAGAAATTAATTGTTTATTACATTTAACAATAATTTGTTGTAGACAAACTTAAAAAACATTAAACATGAAAATTTAATTTCCTTCCAATAATTTCTCAAGCTCAAGGTCCGTTTTATATAAAGAATATTTATTTAAAAATTATCCAATATTTCGCTATCTCAATGGATAGCTTCTTCAGGGATTTTTTTGGTTTTTTTATATTTCAAACAATTTTATAAACAAAATTTAATGAAAAAACAAAATTGTCAATTATGAAAATTAATAATAATAGCGAAATATTGGATAATTTTTAAATAAATATTCTTTATATAAAACGGACCTTGAGCTTGAGAAATTATTGGAAGGAAATAATATTCAGAAGGTCGAAGAAATTAAGCTAAATAATTCATGAAAATTTAATTTAACACAATCTGTTTTTTTTTATTATTGTTTTCAATATAAATATAAGAAAGAAATGTTCTTGTCGACATCGTGGGCCAGGCAGTAATATTTTTGTTTACAATACGAACTTTTGGAAATATTTAAAAAAAAAGTTTTCATATTTTTAAAATTAAAATTTTTTCAATAACATAAAATCTATATTTTTCTTAAATTAAGGATCAACAACCAACCATGTTGAGACAGTTAAAAACAATGCAAATAAGAACATTTGCAGACTCGGCAAGTTACTTGCGCAAGTCGCTTGCGAAACTCTTGGTTTGTAGATGTCGGCGGTAAGGTAGGCTTAAGGGAAAAAAAAATAGTTCAGACTTTAGCCGAACTTGCTAGTTTTTGCTGGTAAAGTGTTTATTTAAGTTATTTATTTTCTAAAGTAATTGGCAAAAAAATTTTTGTAAATTTTAAAATTAAGTCTTTAGTTGCAAGTTTTTGCTTGTAAAGTAAATGAACACACCTAATTTTAACATGCTGTCAATTTGTAATTAAAAATATCTAATTGACTTAAGACATTAAATGGACGGATGTTTGTATTTATATATTTTTAATATTATGTGTGTAACTGCAAAAATAACTGTCCATGTAACGGAAATTTGATATAAATAACTCTTTAACACCTTTAAACAAAAATTGTGTTTCTCTTTTGGCATTTAAGAGATGTTGAATTTGCATGTGGCATTTTATCTCGAGCAGATAAAGAAAACCACTTAAGCATGTAAAACAAGTGGGAATGTGTCATCGGCGACTAAATTTTCAACTACAATCTGCATTAATGTTACTCAGTGTTGCCAGAACATTTTTTTTAAGTACTTACGCCAAAAACATTTTTCTCAACAAATATTTTAATCTTTTAAAGAGATTTAAAGATTAAGAGCGCGAAAAAATAGAAATAAAAATAAACGTTGAACCATATATTAAAAATTATTAATGGTCTATAACCAATTTGTGTTTAAAATTTCTTTTTCATGCCAAATAAAAATAAAATAATATGAAAAACTATATTTAAATATGCATTGATATTTAAATAGAATTGGTGAAATTGGCCATAAGAGTGTCAGTAATTGAACTTGTCATCTTTATTAGAAGACGATTAAAATCAATAAATGACGTTATTTGTCAGCTTAATGCAGTTTATTTTCTTTTCATATTTATGGTAGATTTTCATTTAGAATTGTGCTGTATGTTTTATAGCTAAACCAAGTTCGTTTAAGTACATGAAGTATGTAGGGTAAATACAATTTATATTATTATAAAATTTTTTATTTTACATTAAATCAAATTTTATTAGCATTATACGCATATGATGTGTTGTAACTCTTACCAACACTTTTGGCTATACAGTGAGTAAAATTAATTTAAGGCTACAATGTTTGGACATTTGACTACATATTTACACACTCAGGAAGTAACGACGAGACAATATTACTTAGAATTAACGTGAGTAACTGAGGTGCTTACAAGATCTGAGTAGACCAACACATCAGCAGAAGCCAGCCTTAAAGAGGAAAGCTTATACTAGTTTTTATACACATGCAAACATGTAAACAAAATTTTTAATTTTTTCTAAGAAATCGATGTACAGTGGTCATATCTACCCACTATAAAAATCGTACATCATTTTCTCTACTTTTTCGCCAAGCAAAAGCAGTTGTATCCCTCTTCTTGATATAAAAGTAGCTTCTCCAGAGTCTTCTAAAGAGAAACATTTTGAGTTGTACCCAAATGTAAGCTGGATTCATATCAGTTTTTTTTTTCGACTAAAGAAAAATATTTTAAGTTATGTGTGTTTATGTCAAAGCGGTTTATATTGATGATATTCTATTTAGTGTTGTCTCTTTTTAGTTCTTATAGGTAAGTTTATTGTGATGTTATATTTCGTTTTGTTCTTTATTAATAAAATGACACGGTGGCATGTCATATTGTCGACGGACATAATGTCCATGGACATTATGACGCCCTTCGATGCGACATAAAGCCCATGGACATTATGTCGTTTTGGAAAACGTCATAATGCCCGCGGACATTAAGTCGTTTTTAATACGGACATTATGTCAAATATGAAGGCGTCATAATGTCCATATATGTATAACAAAAAGAAAAATGTAAGTGCATATATTTTTTCTTATACAAATTAATTTTTATTCATTAATGGAAAAAAAAATAAAGCTTCATTCTTGAATAATAATTACGAAATAATACGAAATCTCCTCTATGGTATAACAAACACCGGCTTCGCTAACTAAAGCTTCTCTGCATAGCCGGCCTTCGGCCGGGCGCACGGATTTTATCCTCTATGGTATAACAAAGACCGGCTTCGCTAACTAAAGCTTCTCTGCACAACCGGCCTTGGGCCGGTCGCAAGGATTTTCTCCTTTATAGTATAACAAGTACCGGTAAGTTAACATTCGCTTTACAATTTTTATGGACATTATGTTGCACCAAAAATGGACATTAAGTCCGTGGACACTACGACATGCCACCAAATGACACCACTAAATGAACAAATTTCTAATAAGGGGGATCACCTCAAAAAACTTGTTGCAATTACCGTTGTTTACTTCTTACTCGTATTTATTTACAATACCATAATTGTTTTCAAATTTCCTTGTAAATATTAAAAAAAAATTGCAATATAATTTATTAAGCTTAAGGTTTTTTTGTTTTATATAAAAAATTAAATAACATTTATTTATTAGTTATGTACAACAAAAGGGACTTCCAATGGGATCACCAGCATCACCAATTATAGCGGATATAGTTATGGAGAGTTTATTAGATACTTGTATTGCAAAATTGACTATAAAACCAAAAATAATGACAAAATATGTTGATGATTTATTTTGCATTATTGAAGAATCAGAAATAGAAAATGTTTTGGAAACTTTTAACTCATTTCATCCGGACATAAGATTTACTATTGAGAAAGAGTGTAACTTAAAATTTCCATATTTGGATACTTTGTTAATAAGAAAAAGGAATAAATTATTAATGGATTGGTACCAAAAACCAACTTCTTCTGGTAGTATTATTAATTATTTCTCCAAATATCCAAAGAGGGTTATAATTAATACGGCAAAAAATCTTATAGAAAGAATACTGAAAATAAGTGACTTAGAATTTCATAACAGGAATTTAAAAAGAATTAGAGATATTTTGAGGGATAATTGTTTTCCAATGGGACTGATATCAAATTTAATAGCAAAATACAATTACCATAGGGCAAACAACTTGAATATAATTGCAGAACCAAAAATGTACAAATCACTTACATATATTCCTAAAATATTGGAACGTTTAGAAAAGTCAAAAATATTCGACACAAGGACATGTAAAATAGCACATAAATCATATAATACAGTTGGTAAATTATTCACTAGGACTAAGGATAAAGTACACAAGTTTGAAATGTCAAATGTAGTTTATAAAATACCTTGTAAGGGAAATGATAATGGACAATGCAACAAAGTATATGTAGGTACGACAAAGAACAAACTGAAAACTAGAATTTCGGGTCACAAATCAAATCAAAAGTTTAGGGATATTTCATCACAAAAAACAGCATTAACAGCCCACTGTGCCAGTTTAAATCACTCTCCGGACTTTAAGAATGTATCAGTTTTAAACACAGAAAAAAATTATAAACGACGTTTTATGCTAGAAATGTTGCAAATCATTAAAGTACCAGAATTGTTAAGAATTAATTTTAAATCGGACACGGAAAATGTAGCACAAAATTATAGACATTTAGTGTGTAAAACCAAAACAGGAAATTAAAATTTAATTTTTTTTTTTTTTTTTTTTGCTGTATCGAAATATTGGAACTAATAAATAAATGTTATTAATTTTTTATATAAAACAAAAAAACCTCAAGCTTAATAAATTATATTGCAATTTAATAAATAAAGGTTAAATAAAATAAAATTTATATTAAAAAAAAAAATAAAAGTTTTTTGCCTCTTCTGAAAATTTCCAAATTTTGAGTTGACTCTTTAGAGGAACCAGTGCGATATGTTTATATCGCTGGCTTAATATTACAAGGTTCTATGTGCAAAAACAAAGATATAGATAAAATCAAGTTTTGAATTCCTTATTTTTATTACACTATTTCCAAATATTGTCAAAATAAAAGTTAGCCCTCAAACTTAAGCCAATGATTACACTACGCCACAAAAAAAATGAACCTCAAAAATTAGATATTTTCTAAGCTAAATTGGGGCTGCTGATCACGAATATGGCATTCATTTATTTTTCTCAAGAAGCGTTTTCGTGATATACGCGTGTTTTTCCGCAGTTGTTTTAGGTATTTCGAACAATCTCGAGATCTATTTTGCGTAGATATCTCTTTTCTCTTTCAGAACATGTCCAAACTGTGTCGATCGGATAGATATTTACTGAGTTACAGGACTGCAACAATTCTACGATATCTCTGAAACTACAGGGCAAATTTAAAAACAACGTAAGCACGGCTTAAAGATAATGTTGTTGCCGAGTTACGTATTTTTTTTAACTGAATATGATCAACCGTTTTTAAGTTATTCCAATATATGTTGGGAAAGTGCCTTGATTTTTAACATAACGGTATATCTCGAAAACTAGAGCTGATAGAGAAAATTGGAGATTAGATTTGAAATGAGCGACCTCAAATTGGTAATAATTTGCAATCAAATTCCAGACCGCAAACTTACTGTTCCGCAGTGTAATAGTAGCATTCTTAAAAAAAAAACTTATGAAAATTCAAAGTCGGATGTTTTCACTAAATATGCCGTTATTTCTTAATTCTTTGTCCGACGATAACAATTTTACGCTTACTACGTTTGAAACAAAATATTATTTAAGATACATGTTCAAAAACAATTTTTTTATTGCCTTAATGGAGCGAATTAAAATGGTGAATTTTGAAAAAACATAAAAAATCACTTTTTTTTTTGAACAGTTCTCGACATTTTTCGAAATACCTAAAACAACTGCAGAAAGACGCGATTTTCGCGTATATCGCAAAAACGCTTCTTGAGAAAAATAAATTAATGCCATTTTCGTGATCAGCAGGCCAGGCTGGATTTATCGTAGTAAACATCTAATTTTTGAGGTTATGGCAAAAAGTTAAAAATTTGTGAACCAGTGTTATTTACACCAATGTGGTGTTTGGAATCGGACTTCCTTTCAACGACCACTGTCGCAGTTAGGATGAAAGAGAAGAGGTCGTCCACCTTCTGTCCACCTTCATCTGATACAACATTTGTATACATTACGATGTAAAGGCAAACGATACATCCGACGAGTGGTGTGGTCTTGTAAAAGCGGAGTAGCTTCGACTTTACTTAACTATTTGCTGGAAGTGAACTACCACCGTAATAAATTTTAATAAATATTTTAAAATTGTTAAAATGAAATTTTTTATTTGTATACCCGTTCGCGAACCCCCATATTATGGAACCCAGGGGTTACTTTCGAAAGGAGTACTAATAAAAAGTTGTTGTTCGATTACGGATGACTACTGAACTGAAGTTGAGTTGACAGCAGCGAAATCAGCCAACGCCGCTCATGTTAAAATATAAAACAAAAAAAAAAAAAAATTATATATTTTAACATGAACGACGTTGCCTGATTTCGCTGCTGGCAACTCAACTTCAGTTGTGTTGCTATCCGTAAACGACCCATAGGTTTATTGCATTACATCGAAGAAAAGCAACAAAAAAATGCTAAATAATTATTAAAAAACCCAAATTAAATTTTGATCACTGTAAATTGTTTCCCATCTTTTCATTGCATGTCGCTACTCAATCGTCATTATCTGAGTGCACGTTTACATGCAATCTTAACTTACACACATGCAATTTGAGAAACATATGAGATTTATGCAAGCAAAAAACAACAAATTTTGTTTATTTACGAAAAAGAAGAACAAAAATCATAAAAACAAAACAACAACTAGACAAATAAATGACACTTCACCATCTTGACTGTATTTTGTTGCAAATTCAACGTCATCAACAGCGGTTTTATTTTTTTTGTTGCTTCTGTCATGCGTTTACATTGGCAAACGATACCAACTGCTTTAATCAGCAGCAACAACCAAGTGAATGGTTTTTGTGATGTTTTTTTTTTATACTCGCACATAGATACAACAAAGAACATGTTGTATGATGGTGGTGGTAGTTTATTTTTTTTTTTTTTTCTATTAAACATATTTAGATTTATTTATTGGATTGCTTGCTTGTTCTTCTTGTTTTAGATGGATGGATTGAAGGAGAGAGATTGTTTAGATTGTGTTTAGAAAATGAAGATGAGCTAAAAGTAACAGGCGCACAGAAAATCTAGAATCAAGATGTTTAAATTTTAAAATAATGAAAAGAAGAAAAAAATTAAATGGCAGCAACATAAAAACACGGTGAAGAGCATTAAAAGAATGAATGCTTGTGAGAAAGACGGTTCGTGCAAAATTTGTGATGAGCAAAGTGTTGGTTTGTTTGAGTAATAATTAAGTTGTTATAATTGGATTTGCAAGGAGAAATCAAATCACAGTGAAGAAAATTTCAAAAAAGAATAAGAATCTATTCTGAGTTTTTTAAGAGCATAGTTTACAATGTTATTGAATTAAAGTTTTAATTAAAATTATCTAACGATCCGATAGTAAAATATAAAAGATGAAAGAAATCAATTGTAATTGTAAGTTTAATTTAAGTTTTTTTGTGCGGGTTGTTTTGTTCGTTGAAAAATTTTCCGAACCTGGGTTGATTTTTGGTCATATTTGCGACTTCGGTTGATTCAAGCTTCTTATAATATATATGGCCAGCTATACTCCAAAGATCACAATAGAAATAAAGTTCATCATTTACGTTAATGGTCCACTCAATGTCTTTTCTCGTTCCCGTGTTAACCTTAAAAGCTTGCGACAAGGTTTTATCTCAACTTATTTGGAGATATTTCTGTTTTCGAGCTAACTGATTGTTAAGCGAGCCGATCTTCTCAAAATTTTAACTTTAATGACGACTTTATTTTGCCGTTAAATGGACGTAATGCTTCCATGAAATTTTATATAATAAATGTTACTCACCATGAGAAATAAATTCCCAGATTCTATTTGTAGTTTTAAAGCCCCCTTATTTTGTAAAACTCAACGCATGCCAAAGTATTATATTAAAAGCAAAAACAAATTCATAAATATTTTGTATTTTGTTGTTGCTTTGTACAGAAATAAATGTACCGTTTTAAAATTTTCAACGCCACAAGCAATAAGGCGTATGAAATCTTAAAAACCAATGTGAATTTCTGTTAAAGGCAACACAAAAATTACAAAATATTTATGAATTTGTTTTTGCTTTCATTGTAATACTTTGTCGTTGCGTTGTGTTTTACAAAATTAGAGCCTAAATGTTAATCCAGTATAATTGAAAGAATACATCTAAAAAAAAAACCCCCCTTCAATACAGGCCTCAACATTTTTAAGGATGCCATTTTATAGCCGATTTGTAAGAATTGAAAGATTTTATTTGTTAAGGGTAAAAATACCCCAATAGTTCAAGGGATATTCAAATTGTTGTTCGTCAATTTTGAATCACTATCGAATTCAAATACAAATTTAAAATCAGACAACAATTTTATTGCTTGCGATGAATTACAAACTTTGACGGAACCATTAATTCGCAAAATCTTAGTTGTTGTTTTTTTAACACGGTTATAATTTTTAAATCTTTTTATTTCGTTAATGTTGTTGTAATCAACGGCATCTAAAAGCAACTTGAATTAAATGTTTATTTTAACTAGAGATTCTCAACAATCGTAGGTAGTAAAAATGTCTGTCCAAAAGTATATGAGTGAATTGTAGTAAAGTGAAGTAGTCATGTCGAAAAGATGTTTCGCTGCATGATTTTTTCGTATTTAGTTTTTTTTTTTTTTTATTTTTAAGTATATGTGCATGTAATCTGCCAGTTAAGTCAATTTTATTTATTTATTTAATGAAGATTTTATCGCCATTTAATGTGATTAATAAATTATACCATAAATTGGATTTTGTAATTTTTTAATTTATTATGAAATTTGTGGAACAAAACATTGCAAAAGATAAATTTTGTAACAAAAAATGTACAATGTGGTTACTTTTAAGGATGTGACATTTTACTGAACTTATGTAAGGCATTGGGGTATGTATCTTCTTTCTTTTTTATACAAATAAATTGTTATTTAGAGTAGAAACTCCATGTCATCAGTCTCATTTTAAATTAATCAATAAAAATAAAGAGATGATAATCACTCAAGGGTTTTTCTACAGTTGAAAGGAAGCTATAGCGGAGTTTAGTATTAAGGGCGACAAGAGGAAATAAAAACAAGTAAGAAAGTATAGTCAGTCAAGCCCGACCATATGATACCCGACACCACAGTATATAAAAACAATTTTTGCCAGTGTGCCCTATTTGCGACCCATAGGCAATCATGCTCCCGCCACAACAAAATTATATAACTAAGTTTAAGATTTAAATAAAAGTTATTTGTGCCGCATATTATTAAGATATTGTCATCTATATGAAATGTGTGTGCCTTTACGTGATTTTTGGAAGGGGGTGTTTATGGGACCTATGGTTTATTTTGGACCCACCAGCAACATAACACTGCGTTATGATATAGTAGCTGCTGTAAAAGTTATTGTTGCCATTTTTGTAGTAAATAATAACATTTATAAGGAAGTTATGACATTAAAAGCTATTTTCGGGAGTAGTATTTGTATAATAATTGGTAAGATGATTTTGATTGCAATAAAATAAGTTTGGAAAAAATTAATTCTAAATACCAGCATACTAAGATGATTTATGGGCACGAAGACCCTATTCCGGAAAGAAGCTTGTATGGGGGCTATGTGAAATTATAAACCGATTCGGCGCTTGTGCCAATAAGAGCCTGTGTACCAAAATTCATCAATTTATCTCCAAAATTGTGCACAATTTTAATGTGAATAATTAGTGGAGCTCAAGGTCAGTTTTTTTATTTTTTTATTTATTTAAAAAATGTTTCCAATATTTCGAGATCCACTGGATCTCATCCGTGTGAGACGTGTTTTTTATTATTGTTCCTCGATACCCTGAAGATGAGATTATTCACATTAAAATTACAACAAAAGGTCGAACAACACACATTGTGCACAATGTTTACATGGACATCTGGACGGACGGACATCGTCAATTCGATTCAGAAAGTCGACCAATATCACTGTGCAAACAAATTAAACCAGCTTAAATAGTTGCAATGCGAAATGATACTAGAATACTGGTTGAGCAAAACTGCCAAAGGGTTTTCAAAAGTTAGCTTTCCGAAATTTCGGCCCTCGAATTTAAAAGGATTTTGAAATAAAAAAAAATATACTAAATGTATTTCTGAGCTAAAAAATATTTCAGATGTCTTCAGTAGTATTTTATTGCGATTCTTTTCCTAGAATATATTAACCCTCTTACTCTCATTTTTGCCTTTTTTCCAACTTTCTCACAAATGTACACTAAAGCGGCACAACAAAAAAAAATTTTGTTTCCAAAGATTGATCAAATAGCTATCTAAGCTACTTGGGACAAATTTTGCTAACACCAATAGGTAATAAGTTACGTGGATGAGAAAGAACACCTGTATGGCCAAAATGTAAAATTTTGACCCCCTCTAACTCAGAAACTTTTTGACCGATCTTGTTGAAAATTTGTGTCTAATAGGACTAACCTTGGTGCAAATTTCATCCAAATCGGAAGACATCGATTTAAAAATTGGGTCACTTGACATGAAATCCCCCATATGTATATATATATATATGTCTTTACAAATAACGATGGTCAGAACGTTACAGTCAACGGTGAGCAGTTTGCAGACATGTTTACTAACTTTTTCATGCCTCAATTGGTAGGCATTACTATTACAGAGATGTGGTTTCAACAGGATAGTGTCACATAGTGCGTGATACAATCAATTAACTGAGCGAAACATTTTACAAATGAATTCACAAAATAGACTTGTTATATGGCTGCCTCGTTTATGTGATTTAACGCCATTCGATTATTTTCTCTGGGGAAATGTACAGTCGGAAGTCATTGCAGAGGCTTTGGTGGGAATCAAACCCGCAACTTCTTCACAAACTAGCCAAGCGGGGCAACTGAAAATTATTGCTACCCCATCTGATTATTATAGATTTCACTAAAGGAATTGGACTATTTACTATTAGAGAAAATAAATCGCATGTAATAAAACTTGAATCCAAAGAAAATAGTTAAAAAGATTTTCATTACAAACTTTATATAGAAACCAGCTGCTTTTCACATATATGCATACATTCGTATGTGCCCACAAGGATTAACAGCTTAAGTCGAGTTATTACTTTTACTTCAACTAATCTTTTCACAATAAATTGAATTGTAAATTAAAATATTATTAACTTTCTAACACAGAGCTCGTAAACGTAAGTTTAATCTAAATTTGAAATGGTGGGCAACGGTTCTTAAATTTAAAATGCTCTGCGGAGCATTTGCCAAAATCGAGTTTAGTTGTTATTCTTTGTGGGCACAGATGTGTACGGGGTTAAACTCAAAATTCTTTTCGTGACTTTATACAATTTTCATCTATTAATTTACTACTTCTATTTCGCCAAGAACTTAAAATACACATTTGTTCCCAAATGAAATGTAGCCATGCATTCATTATCCACTTAAATAATTTTTTTCAAACGGTTTTTAAATTTACAAACTCATATTAAAGTACCTGTATGAGTATTTTGCAAGTTTGTCTGAATCTGTGTACAGTGGTTGCAGTGTTGCCAGAAAAGTACACTACATATGAAAAAAGAGTGCTAAATTAAATCTTTGTGATCATTTTTATACAAACGCATTATATCAATATTTTGCATTACAAAAAGTAGACTTTTCGCTGGAAATTCTCATATTCCCAAGCAAGGATTTTTAAATTTGATAACTTGGGAAAATAAATCTATATGAGTCCAAAGCTTACTAAAAAAAGGTTTTATACAAAAAGTCCTGCTCAGTTCGCAGACTTATGCAATTTTGTAATGCAAGTCAAAATCCACTTCGGTTTTTTGTAACGTCACGCCAGCGCATAGTTTTGCTTATATCTTTAAATCCTTATGGTCGATTGTTGTAAACTTTTCTAAATATAGTGCTACGTAATTACATTGCAAATATAAAAAACCTTTTTACAAATTTGACTTCTTCATTTAATTGTTTTACAGTTCGTCGTAAAAATATCACGTCACAATAGAAATGCCCAAATATATTAGTTATTGACTTACTGCTATCTGCTCATACGTTCACGTAACAAATACCTCACTTGGCCAAACAAAAGAAATTCAAAAATAAAATAAAGATTTACTTCAAAATTATTAAAATTTTTAATAAAAATAAAAAGTAAATCGATATCGAGTTTAAAAACTAACTTCCTGTTTTTGAAAATAAAATAAAAATTTTCATTTGGGAATTTATAGTGAAAACAAAAATAGAATTTCATAATCTGTGCCCATGTACAGTAACTCTCCCGTTGAGAAACCTTCGATTGAAATGTGTGAAATAAAACAAAAATGCCATAAAATGAAACAAACAGCTGTTTTCTCACTAAACTGTGTCCGTAACGTTTTTTGGCGAGTACTAGCTGTCACGTAAGAAAATTACTCACCAATTTACAGAAAAAGTGTGTCTGTAACATTTTTATGAGAAAAGTTCCCGTTTTGAACTGTCTGTCAAATAAACTCGCGAGTAAAAATGGGGCGAGAAAAATGTTTAACACTAAAAAACAATTAAAAAATGCAAAGAATAATAATAATTATATTTTGTTCTTGCCACATTTTTTCATTGTTTAATTATTTTGCTTTTAACATTTGCATAAACTATACGAATGTTTGCACACAACAAACATTAAAGTCGCACTTTACATTATTTCGTAAAGCCGACGTTTGTTTTTTCGCCGCCGTTGTTTAAAATTATCAATATTAAGAACAATTGTGATTTTTTAGTTGAACTGTTACTTTTTTAATTTTGATATTTTTTAGTTAGGCTTGATTTCATCAAATTTAATTTTTAATAAATTATTTTGACTGAAGGAGGGAATTTTACAACATGAAAATGTTATTAAAATTCATTGATAATTTTCTTGGCTGAGCTGGGGCTCGAACCTGGGTTGAATGTATATGTTTCAAGAATCACCACATTCTTTCATCAGAATTCTTTGAGTTCTAACCTCTGCACCATTGCGGTGCCTGCCAGCCAACAGTCAAACATCAATCTTTAACCAGTGGTACTGGTGGTTTGAAATTTGCTGTAAATGTTGCTTCCTTTCTTCTATTTTTTCGTATTCTTTCTGTCAAGACTTTGTTTTGAAAACTTGAATACATTTTCAATTTTCAACGATATGTGTTACTGGCGTTCTCAGAGTCATTTATAAAGTATCGACGTAATCTATTTTTAAAATTTCCGACATGAGTTACAATGGAATATTTTGTTTCACATCTTTTCAATGCGAGAAGTTCTCAACAGAACATGGGTACTGGACACTAATGCAATTTCAAAGCAGAATTTAAAAAAAAATCAGCAACAAAAATTGCATGTCTGGACGATGGCTAAGTTGTTAATTGAGCCTAGTATTTCTGATATATCTTCATCTCGTTATAAAAAAAGGGTAGCAAATAATTTCAAGTTATATAAAGAAATTAAGAAAGTAAACGTTTTCTGATTTATGCTAAAATGGCATTTGGCATATGTTTTAAAAACTTAAATGCTTTAAGCCAAAGAGAAATGCTAAGGCGCGTTTTCAAGACTTAACGATAGCTAAATGTAGGAAGTTATCGAACAGATAATGAGATTTTAATTATCACAAGTTCTCTTTAACCTTAAAGTGAAGAATAAGCTAAAGAGAGGAACGTTCTACCTTTAACTTTTGTCGTAAGGTTTAGATTTGAGATTGCCATATTATATTCACATATTTTTTATATATGGCAACTCCAATTATACGTATATTTTGTAAATGTAAAAAAAGTACGTAGTTGCCAGTTAGTATTTTTATTTTGGCAAAAATAATCGGTATTTTCTTTAGTATTGCCACTTTTTTAAAAATGTTAAGTTTATTTTATACAGAAGTTGTGAAAACGAAAAATAGTTGAAGTTAACTTTATTCCTCACTAGTGCTAAAGGTAGCGTTACATTTTGTTAATTTTATATCTAACAAAGAAATAGAATTTATAAACTCCTTTCAATCAAGTATCTGTAGCCACTCTAATACCCATCATCAAGTTTAAAATCTAGACAATTGGAAGCTGATTAAAATAAAGTTGCATCCTGCTGATGGGTAATCAAACTAATTTTACCGGATTCAGCATAAGGTTATTAGCTAAAGCCCACTCATAAACAGCTGCTAGTTAGGTCCTCTTTATGTTTGTAGCACATTTCATCAACAAGGCCAATACGACTAGATATATTCAATTGGATGTCATCAGCATATGCGTGAATGTTGTCAAAATTGACGACATTAAATATATTATTGATAAAAATACTGAATACCAAAGGTGCAAGTACTGAGCCATGTGGAACTCCAGAATGTGCATCCTTGAAACCTGAATCTCTTTAACCTTTACACGCTCGGATAAGTAGCTACTTATAAGGGTCACTGCGCTTTGGCCAAAGCCAAAGAAGCACTCCAATTTCCTACAAAGAAGTGAATGGGTCACTTTATCGAAGGCCTTTGAATAGTCCAATAAGCATGTCAGCGACTGTTCATATGCTGGTCTGATATCAAAAGGTACTTTCAGTACAGCAACTAAAGTTTGAGCGAAACCCAGATTGCAACGGAAACAACAAGCAATTTGTATTGATGAAGTCAATCATTTGTCGTTTTTTTTATTATTGTTTCAAATACTTTACCAAGCACGGAAATTATACTAATGGGCCTAAAGTCACTAGGAAGATTTGGAGAGTCTGTTTTTGCAACTGGTATAATCCTTCCATACTTTTGGAAAAGTGGAAGTTGTAAAACAATAGTTAATGATATGTGTTATAAGACCGACCACATAAAGGCGCCCGTACACGACATGTTTTTGTTTTCTGACATGTCAAATTTCCCACTGCAAAATACATACATGTCGTGTGTTACCTTTTTAACTTTGCTTCTGTAAAAGTCAGACGCAAAGTCATCTGACAAAATTTCAAATAGAGCGTGCTCTATTTTCTTCTGACAAACCATCTGACATCAGAAAGCTATGCCGGGAAGAAACCGGCAGCGGCGTCCACTATTGACGGAATCATTAGCCGGCTGAAGTTAATTTTTTACAATACCGAGATATGTTTGATCATCTTACCATTGAATAGAATTTATGTGAATATATATATAAAAACCGTTTTATTATAAAATCCTAAATTGGTATCTTTGAATTAAAAGAAAAAAATGTTAAGATGGCTGAACTATTTGACGGCGCAAATAAAACTTTTCATGGCGGCAGCAAGCTATTTTCAAACCGAGCACTACTTTGGTTTCTGCAATAACAATGCGAAAAAAAACAGAGACAATGTCAGAAGCAAATTACATGTACGTTTGTGATCGAATATTATAAAGCTTATGTAAAACAGCGATTTTGACAGACATGCACAATTACATGTGACTTGAAAATTTGACATGTCATATGACAAAAACATGTCGTCTATATGCTCCTTAAGTAAATATTAATTACAGAAATCGCAAATGTGGATGGTGTGCCCCACCAATGGCATTAGAACGAATGTTCATCACAGTTCTTTTGATGCCATTATCAGATAGAGTGGAAAACTCAAATTTTTTACAATACCGAGATATGTTTGATCATCTTACCATTGAATAGAATTTATGTGAATATATATATAAAAACCGTTTTATTATAAAATCCTAAATTGGTATCTTTGAATTAAAAGAAAAAAATGTTAAGATGGCTGAACTATTTGACGGCGCAAATAAAACTTTTCATGGCGGCAGCAAGCTATTTTCAAACCGAGCACTACTTTGGTTTCTGCAATAACAATGCGAAAAAAAACAGAGACAATGTCAGAAGCAAATTACATGTACGTTTGTGATCGAATATTATAAAGCTTATGTAAAACAGCGATTTTGACAGACATGCACAATTACATGTGACTTGAAAATTTGACATGTCATATGACAAAAACATGTCGTCTATATGCTCCTTAAGTAAATATTAATTACAGAAATCGCAAATGTGGATGGTGTGCCCCACCAATGGCATTAGAACGAATGTTCATCACAGTTCTTTTGATGCCATTATCAGATAGAGTGGAAAACTCAAATTCATTCGGGCAAGCAAAAGAGGGAGAATTGTTTAATAAAAAAATCGTTTGGAGTGTTACGATATAATAGACAATCTGAGTTTCCACGCGGGTCAACAACACCTAAACTTTTGAAAATTTTCCAGAGCTGTCTAGGAGGGAGTGGCGTGTTTAGCTTCCGCGAGAAAAGAAATTTTCTTCGCTTCTCTCGCAACCAAATTAACACGATTCCTAGCTCTATTTTACAACTCCCTATTTGAACTCGAGGGATTTCTTTTCCATTTGTTATAACATCGATTGCGCTCACGAATTGGATGTTTTACAGTCGAATTAAACGGACAAGAAGATTTCTTAACGTTAAAACTACGCAATGGTACATGTTGATTGGAAATATCTAGTTTTGTTGCTAGGAAATGTAGTACTTTGAATAAATTTGTTAGGTGATTTTGCTTTTTAAAAGATCAAATATAATAAAACAAATAACTGGACTTTTTAAATTCTATTTCAGCGTTTTGTTGATAGACTGATGTGGAAATATAGTCATTTACAATGAATAAATGGATAACGTTAGAAACGTAAAACCTGACTACCGTAAAACCTGCCATGCGACAATTAAGATTAAAATTTAAATCTTTCTATATTTGTAGTGTGTTTTTTGCGTTCTAGCCAATTTAGCGAATTACCGTGTTAATGTAATAATGTAAAAGTAATGCGTAAAGGAAGTTATTGGTAGTTGTTAGTATATAGGACTTAGTTTAGAAACAGCTTAATATGGTCTTATTTTCTTTTGTATTCTCGTATTAAAACCAGTGTTCGAAAATAAATACTTAATATCGCTCCTTAGTGTTTGGTTTGGTAGCTTTGTGGAAAACACAAACGCTGTTTGTGTAGAAACTCAACTAAAGATGGGAACATTTAATTCCGTTCGGTTTTCGTTCGTCCCTTTTGGCTGGTAAAAAAAACCAAAACCTTTTTTACAAAAACTAAATACACATACGAAAAAAAAACAAAAAGCCAGCAAAATAATTTTACACAAACAGAACATATACACAATATACACACAAGCTGTTCCTGCTGAGGTCGTTGCTAAGAGTTTTTGTTTGTTAATTTCTTCATCAATGTAAAAAAAGAAACATTATTAATATCACTACAATTGTTCTGTTTGTTAACGAAGAACAGAACACTATATAATGTTCGGCTCTTTCTTGAAAATACATAGTTACGAATCATATTAAGGGTTCTGTTCGTCTACACAATCACTAAAAAAAAATAGATATCGTTCTTGGGTGTGTGAGCCGAACGCTACATAGTGTTCTATTTATATTCGAACACTGATTAAAACAACTTTAGTCGTAAGTGTTTCTAATGTTTCGCTTAAATTCCTTTCCGATGTTTCGTAGAAGACCGGCAGTGGGATTATAATGTTTTTTAATTAAACTCGTTTTACAGTTTCTATATAAAAACATCTTTTTCCACTTTACTAAAGTAGCAAGCTTATGTCTTAAAAAAAATCCATTATTTCTCTAGTTCACAAGATTTTCTTAAAGCCAACACTTGGTTAAACCGCAAACCAAACGATTGAGCAGGAAATTGACAACCATCTGGAATCCCCCCCCCCCCCTCCACGGACATAAAGGTTTTTAATTTAAAAAACTTTTCACTACGTGTAAAAATGCAATACAAGGAAAACCCTCAAACAGTACAATGAACGAAATGACATTTATGGCGGTATTATGGAAAAACTAAAGCCATGTTCCATTATGAAAAGACAAAAACACAATAAAAAATCTAATCAAGGAGCATGATTCACGTTGCAACAAAAAACAACTAGGGTTAAGTACTACGTACGTTGTACACAATTTTAGGGTGATGAATATAAAACTCACACTCATTCAAATCACCAGTCAGTCGCATCGCCCTGAAAACCGGAAACTGTTGTGCATGGTTCAGAAAATTATAATAAATTTTTAGCATTGAATTCATATTTACTAGAAATATTTTGTAGTTGTTGCATTTCAATTCTTGTTCTCGTGGTGGCTTTTGGAAGACGACGCTGTTGGTTTGATGAGGAAGATAAGCACATGGCATAAACACGTTCTGATTTTTTTTTTTATTATTTGTTTTTGTTTTGTGAATGCACATTCCCAGCGCTCTGAAACACAGGCACATACAGGCAGTTAGTCAGTTTTTGCCGCTGCTGCTGCAAATTCTGTTTTTTTTTTATTATTATTATAATTTTCAATATTTTCTTTTTCAACAAATTACCTTGAATATTTGTTTCTGTTATTTTTTTAATGTTGTGTATTTTTTTCATCTATTTTTCTCTTCGTTTTACTCATTTAAAACAATTTTACGTTTATCTGAAAATCACCGTGCGTAACATCAGTATGTTGCGTGAACATCAAGTCATCATCTCTTACGTTGCTTGACCATTTTAGAACTCAAACATCTCGTAAAGTTGCTTGGTTAACCAACTAAGAGTTTGAGAGATTGTGGATGGGTTGAATACATAGATGATTATTTTTACGTAAATTGTAAATTTGCAGTTTAAAAAGTTGTTAAGTTAAACGAAGCGTTTCGATGTTACAAATATATTTGCTCTTTGAAGAACAACAACTAGTAATGCTTTGATGATTATAAAAGTAATTACTTCGCTTTGAGAAGAGCTGATGAATCGCAATGATCTGTGATCTTGGGCACTTGCATTAGTATTAAGAGTGGGCCAGAAAAAACTTATACTCGTATTTAGTTTTATAAAATTTAAACCGTTCAATATAAAAATTTTTAAAAATATGTAAATTTATTCAAATTTTGTAGAAATTCATTGAACATTAAAGTATGGGTAAATAACTCGGTATTTATAAATGTAACGACTTTTTTCGGAAAACTTTCCGTTAAAGATTTTATAGCTGCCAGTTACCTTTTTGGACGAAGTGGTCCACTTACACTTAAAGTCGGACATGTTCTGGGGATACCTTTCCTGTGTTTTTGTATTCTTTTTGACAAGAGGCGTATACCTTTCTGCAAGCGTTCTGGACAGTTTGCCTCCCGTGGTACGAAATTGACATTATTGTTTGAATACCACTGAAGGGCCTTTTTTCCATAGTGGCACTCTGCGCTGTTTAAAGAATGGTAAAAGCAGTTTTTGTAGACACTCCGTAATAATATTTTTCTGTGTTTATTGTGTCTGATATCACAAATGATTGGCCACACAAGAAACTTCTTGGGGAGTTTTGTTTGTTTTTTTTGTCCAGTATTGTTCTTGAACATTGCCTCGTGCATCAGCCACATGAAAATCTTGACTCGGAAGTTGTGTAAAGTCTGCCAGTATATAAGTTTCATCATCCATCACACAACAGGGGGCTAATTCTGGCAGTCGTGATCGAATACTTATTCGATTCAAAGGAATTTAATGTCTAATTCTTTCAGTCGATACAGTATTGACTTCTTTAACGCGATTTCCGGAAATGGACAAAATACGGAAAATTAGGAACTTCAATCTTACACAGAATGAAAAAGACTCGGGATAAATAAAGTTTTTTATATTTACTTTAAGTACGAGTCGTACATAAAAATTCAAATACGAATAATCCTAACTAAGTTCACACTTGGGTTTTTAAATACGTTTAAGCAAAATGTTGATTTAGCTAATCAAAGCCGTTCACATTACATTTGTGATGATTAAAATGACAGATGATTGAGAAAAGAACACAACAAACAAATTTATATTTCTTTAAAGTATGAAAAATGGATAAAAATACTTTTAAGTTATCAGAAGATTATTTTAAATATATTAATGATGAAATTGTAAAAATATATGAATTATTTAAAGAAAAAATAAAAAACATTAAGCAGAAGTCGTGGCCGGTTGTACACGTTCATGTTGGCCGATTCTACATTTGAGGTATGTTCAGTGGATTCTATGTGATTAATGAAGTGATTTAGTTGTCATGTCAATTTGAAGTGATTAGAGCTTAATCACGTACGAGCTGCTTAAACGCGTTTTAGAACCCAAATGTGCACATAGCATAACACTAAAACGTACTTAAAACAATCCTAAATGGGATTACTTTCGAAAATCAATCCCGAAATTTCTTAAACAAGTACAAAATTCTTAAACCAAGTAAAAAAAGATTAAATTTAACTCTGAGAGTAAAATTACAAAGTGAGCGTTTTAATCTCATTTAACTTATCAAAGTTTGTTGTAGGCACTACTACAACATCACACAAGTAGCTAAAAACGATTTGCTTGTTGTGTGTAGAAACAACAAAAACCACAGAACAAGACGAAAACAAATTATTTTCATGTATAAAAATAAAAATTGAGAACTCTTGCTTCTCATTTAGTTTATATTTTCAGTTATATTTATATGTACATGACAAACCATATCGGGAATGATGCTAACGTTTTTTCATTCTGATAGGTGTAAAACGGGTAAGTAAGGCCCCTAGAACGGTTCACAACTCAACTCAGTTGAGTTGTAATTTTTTAATTTTTGTATTATGGTTTACAACTTTGCTATATTGCGGCGAACAAAAAAATCAAAAAATTACAGCTCAACTGAGTTGAGTGGTAAGCCGTGATAGGGGCCTAAATCAATCATAATAAAATTCTCTTTCTTATTTCATTTTTGGTTTATTGCAAATACGAATTCGGTATTGAATCAACTTTATATTTCTTAAATAAGGCGCATTTTGACATTGATTCAATCTTAGTTTTACTTAAATCAATCTCAATTTCGGATTATTGCAAGTAAGAAATTGGGATTGAATATGGATAAGTTTAAGTATTTCGCAATTAAAAATCTGTACTTAAATCAATCTTTCTGTACTTGATTCGAGAAAATCCGTACTCATCGTACTATTAATACCGCTTCGGATTAATTTGAGTACGGATAAGTTGATATTTCTTTTGAGTGTAATGCATTTGTAATGTCTCCTAAACGTTGCCACTTGTTCAATTTGATCAAGTTGTACAACCAATAGTATCGTTAATTGGTCCGCTTGGCCAACGGTTGTTCAGTAAATATCACCTTCCTTAAACATGTTTAGCAACTCCATATGCGGCAACTTAGTACAAATAACATCGCAATAGGCTCATGTAGGACAAAATATTGTTAGCCTGCCTAGCAAACAGCTAAGGAAATTTTAAAGCAATAAGTTTTTAATGTATTTCGAAAAAAGTCTTGTTTTGCTTTCACTTTTTAGAAACTTATATAGTCTGAAAGTTTCCTTTTGGAAATTCTAAATTAATTGGTGAACGGGGAGGGGAAAAGAAGAAAACCATCATCTCTTCCCCTCTCCATAAAAACACAAGACATTTTGAAATAAAATGTTCATAGTGTGAACTCAGACATAACTTAAAGTTTGTGTATGTTAAGTACTTGCAAAATTCCTTAAGGTGTTATGATACTTGCTATTTTTTGTATTTTTTCAATATTGGAGAACAGTGCAAATATATTTGCATAAGAAAACTGACTAAGTGTAAAGAGTAAGATTATATCATAAAAAATCTTTAAATGTCAAACAAATATACGTGTGTTATCGATAAATAATCTAAGACTGTCAAAAAAAATATAAAAATTTTTAACTTAAAATTGACATTTCCAGATTAAATGTTAGCACTGTTGCCAATTTTTTTAGTTTTTGATCGAAAGTAGCGGTTTTTAACTTCTTTTTGCGATTTTTACGTTTTTTTGACGTGTTTTTGTGGAAACAAAACGTGGGCAATATTGCTTGTTTTGTTTACATTTTTTGTTTGATCAATCAGAAAAAAGGATTTGTTTACATATTGTATTTCTTGTTCTTTCTCGCATTTGTTGTTTCATTCAGTCAATCCTAAAAAAATCCAATACAAAAAATAGCAAGTATCATAACACCTTTAGCATATTTTCCAAAAAAAATCCAACTTTTCGTGGGATAAAAATTCTAAAAATATTCGTTTTTTGAAAAAGCAATCCTTCTGAAAATTTCTATAGTTGTGGAATAGCTCTGCTTACTACGGGTACGATAAAAACAGATTTTGTTAAAAAAAAATCCAAGATTTTTTATCATTTTGTTTCCTCAAAATCTTGCTCGTACACATCTGCTAAAAGCTCCATGCATATCGAGTTCAATAAAAAAAAAATACCTTTAAAGCCACTCTGCACATGTGTTCCAGCCAACTCTGCTTCAGCTAAAGAATAAACACTTGAGTTCTCTGTGATGATTGTAATAAAAAGCTTGTCTGTCTGTCTGTTTGTCTACATTCTATATTTAGCCCAAGCAACAATTGCAAAAGCAAACTCTCAGTCATTTAGTGAGTCAGCCAGTCTGTCATAAAACACGGCAGAAAAAAATCATTTCAAAATACAAGAACAGCAGCCGCATTCAGGTCTACACGGTGACAGAGAAAAATCTTTAAACTGCACTACGGAAAGGTGTCTTTTTTCCATTCGCTTTGGATTCCTAGTTTGATGCCGCTTAGCATTTCTGTGCGCCTGTTCCAAATAGATACAATAGTAAAACTTTGTCTGTTGATGGTTGGATTGTGTTGTGTGTAAGTAACTCCCAACAACACAGAGCAAGTGGTAGTGAGGTAGGCGAGAGAAGTGGTTTATGTTCATGTGTGTGAATGATTGGCGTTTATTTGTGTAATTGTATGTATCTGTGCTTTACATCCGTTCAAATGAATGTTTGTTAGCCTATGTTTGATAATGCTCCCTTGTGGGTATTTTGATTTCGTTTTGGTGTTGTGTTTTTTTAAATGCATACAACAAACATGCTCACATGGAGAACTGACTCGTGTAGAGTTGAAAAGGAAAAATGGAATGAGAAGGAACAAAAAAATGAGTAACAGGTAAATGCCGGCCGGTATTACTAGATTTATTTTTCTTTGTTTAGTTTCCATTTTTTTTTTTTTTTTAATTTTTTTTTCGTTTTCCAGTTTTAATAGTTTAAACAGAGAAATAGATTTGAAAGGCAAGTTGTATTGTTGTGACTTTTGTTGACAGCTGCATCGAAAATTACTAGTATACATTGTCTGTTTGGTTTTGTATGAATGTGTGTATTAAAATGTCTTTGGAAGAAAATATGAATGTTGTTGGATTTTTTTTTCAGTGAGTTCTTGAATCGATTAAAAACTTTTTTAAATAAAAATAATTTTTTTAATAAACATATTTTTGTAGCACTTTTAACTTAAAAGATATTTTAATTCTTATAAAAAAGAGATTGAAAAAATCACACCAAAAAAGTCATCAAATTACGATACTGGAAATTAAAAACGTACGAGACTCTTAATATTACGGGCATATGGTACAGCAAGGCTTGCCAGAATAAAACTCCCAAATTCTTGACATTCACTAAAAAAAATCTTAATTTCGAAAAGACTTCTTGACAATTAAAAACTTCCTAAAATATTTTTTTGCTAAAACCAGTTAAAAGCCATAAAAAAGCAAACAAACTGAACATTTGCACCAAAAATTTCTGCACGCTTTTGTTTTGAGTCAGCTGTTAAACGATTTTAATTATAAGTGTTGAGTATAGATGCGTTCATTATATTTTTGAAACCAAAATACAGAGCAAAACTATTTGATATTATGCAAATAGTAGAACAGAAAGAAAAGCCACACTTAAAAAGACAGTCCAGCTATCTCTTCTACATTATTAGAAGTAGTCTATTCCATTTTGCAGTTGACCTTAACTTCTTTAACTAAATCAAAAAATCAAAATAAATTTTATTCTTTTATTTACTAGACACTGCAGCACTCACTCAATCAGAAGAGCGATAAACACCGTGATGACGAAACTTGTTGTCTGGCACAAAGTATAAGGATAAGATTTGATTAATAACACTGTGCTAGTTGAAAAAAAGACAAGCTAGGCACATGGCGTTTTAACATAATTCGGGTACGTTGAATCCAATGGTGCTAACCGTTTTTTAGGTTAGCTCTTGTTTTCGATATACTGTTATTTCGAAAATGGAGGAGGTTGCACAACATATATTCGCGTAACTCAAAAACGGTTTAATTTATTAAAATTACAAAAAAAAAACTGCAGGGTGCCAAATTTAAGAATTTTATTAAACCGCCATATTTGTATGGTTGAAATTCTTAAATTTGGCTGCTGCAGTGACTAGGATGACCCTAGATGGGTCAAATGTATGACCAACCCCACTTTATTTTTTATCTCAATCATTTATTTCTAACATACCTAGTACTCATACCAGTTTAGTTCGTCGTTGCCTCATCATCAGTGGACAATGACTACGTGAATGCAAAAGCATAAGAATGTTTGCCTTTTGACTAAGAGGAGTTTGTGTTATTCTGTGCGCCAACAATAAATGCAAGCAAAGCACTTTCAATAAAAAACTCACACATGCACAAATCAAATGTGTACAAAACGATGTCAAAATTACCAAAGTTGACTAGAAATATATGGAAGAAATAGTCTCATAAATGCCCAGGAGTCGCCCCTAGTGGGATAAAATGTATAACCGACCTCAATTAGGTTTTTGTCCTTAACATTTTCTCGAGACATACTTGCCCCTTATCACCACTTCTTAGGGGGGCTCCCAAACAAATATTGCGTTTTATGAAATTCTTAAATTTATTAAAATTTTTCGACAGTGTTATTGTAAGCTCATTATTAATATATGAAGATTCAATAAATAAATATTGAAATAAATTGCTTTGATTTAAATAATTTAATTCTTTTAGCCAGAGATCCATCCTTTCTATAAAAACATTTTTAGTTTTACCCCCAAAACGAAAAAAAAAAATCCCCTACAAAATTTTACTAAAGCTCTTAAAACGATTTGTCCGCTTGGGTAACCGAAAAGATAAACTCACTGTTTTTTTGTTGGTGGTTTGTCTGAGCTTTGATATCGCTGCAAATAAAACTTGAGGGTTTGTAATTCTCATTCGCTTAACAGTTTTATATTATGATATTTTTGGAAAAAGGTTTCCCGATGATCTGGCCTAAGTAACCAGTAAAATGCCCATAAGATCTAGTTTATCCCCGAACAATAAATTTCATTGCACTTATTAGAAATAAAAATTGGGAATTTAGCACACAACAAAATCTTGTTAATAAAATATATTTGTACTCTCAAAAATAACTTTGATAAAAAGCTTAAGATTCGTATTTATATTGTTTGCAATCTGTTTTATAAGTTCACTTGATAGTTTCGAAGTTATATAATTATTAAGAAAATTATCAGAAAAAAGCAACAAATTATTTGACTATTATTAAATCGATTCAACAAAGATTTAGCCAAAAGATAAAAATTATCCGCCCTCTTATGCAACAAACCCCTAAAGAATGATATTTCTATAAAAATGTATCTTAAAAATTTGTTTTAACGATTTCTAACTGAATATTTCTTTGATTCGAATAATCGTGTTGCTAGCATCATACTTTTTTATTTTTAAATTGCCATTGGTTTTGTTTGCCTTCGATAAAAAAAAAAAAAAAAAACAAAACGAAAATAACAAAATCATGTTAAACCACTGAACTGAATATTTGAAAGGTTTCTTTACGTTTTGTATCAACAACTTTTTTTCACTACTTATTTGCACACGAACTAGAAGAGAAAAGTCAATATGTAAGTATATGCAACATTATGCACAAATCTCTAAATGCCTTTGATCCATTAGAAGATTCTAGATTTACATGAACTAAGTAGTTTAGTTTGAAGTGAACACATGTAAGTTGCTAGAATCAAATGAACTTTTAGATTTGCGAAGACTTTTTGTTTTGATTAAGTTAGTAAACGGAAAATTATACTTTTTAGAAAAAAACTTCTATGTAGTCTTGTTACGCTAGGTAATTTTTAAGACAGTTATGGTTTTGAATTTTTGGAAGTCCTTGTGATAGTTCTGTCTTCCAAAACAATAACAGATCAGTTTTAAAATCTAATTTTTAGCGATAAACTTAGTAAAGAAAAATCCTGTGCAACATAGAGAAACAGACCGAACTTTTTGGCGAATAGGTTTAAATATCGCTTCTGTACTGCGATATTAGGCTAGAGCATTAGAGTTAAAAAAAAAACTAAATTCATTCAAACATCCAACTGATTCTTTTTTTTTTTTTTTTTTTTTTTTTTTTTTTGGCCACCGATGACGATTGTTGAAAATTAAAATGCACAAATATTGTTTCATAAATCAAGACTAAAACAAGTTTTGCTAACAACCTTAATGTTGCATTTGTCGTTTCAAATATCATCAGGAGCTAAAACACAAGCATTAGCTCAAGCTTCTGTATTTCAAAGATAAATTTGCATTAATATAACCAACCAATTGCAAAAGAAAGAAGCCAACAACAAAATTCAAGAATACAAAAAACAAAAACGATTAATTTCAAAGACGTCGTACATTTGTGGCCAGGGCAAGTTTTTTTCATATTTTTCCTTGAAAAAAAGCATATTTCGCAAGATTTTGGGGGAAATACTTTATTTTTTTTTGCATATAAGTGCATATTTTGAAATTTATCAATTCGTTTTTAAGCAAAATGTTTTCTTTAATCAGAGATTACATTACGATCATAAAGGGGAAATCCCTAATAAGTGAAATACTACTGCCAAATTTTGATACTGATGCTGCCCTCATAACGTGTAACATTTTTTACGATCACAAAATAACAAAAATCATTGCCATTTATGTAATTTTCTTTTACAATACTTTAAAGCAATTTCACTTTAACATTTTTAATCAAAAATTGTAAAGAACTTAAACGAAATTCAAAAAAAAAATTTTTTTTCAAAAACAATAACAAGTACAGCTGTTTTAATAATGCAGTATTTTTAACCATTTGATAAAATTGAGGATGAAATATTTTGTTGGGCAACATTTTTAGAAAAGAACACGTAAAGCGCCTACAATTATTTTTTTTTTTTTTTTAGAAAAAACATAAAGAAGGGCAAAAGGCATGAAAAGGATGAAGTTTCCTGACCATCTGGCCTAAGCAACCAGTAAAATGCGCATAGGAATAGCTTATCCCTTCAACGATAAGTTTCAGTGTTTTTATCAAGAATAAAAATTAGGAATTAAGCACGACTAACAAAATCTTGTTAATTAAAAATTTTGTATTCCCAAAATTTATTCTGAAAAAACTTCTAAAAAAAATCGTTTGAAACACACGCACACTAGAAAATAAGACCAATCTTGCGGCGGAAAACTCATATCTTCTGAACTAATTATCTGATCTACACTAAATGTATGGATGAATTGGAGGCAAGGATGCAGACTATAAGCTATGCTATTTTTAATACAGTGGGCGCCAAATGTTGTTATACAAGACCAATTTTACCGATGAAATTCTTCACTCTTATGAATGTATGGATGAATTATAGGGATAAATTAGGCAGATATTTTAAACACAGTGGGTGCTATATATTGTTAGATAACAACTCTTTTACCAATAAATGTCTTTAGTCGACCAGTGTATCAGTTTTTATTTTTTTTTTATTATCTATTTATTGCTATTGCAAAATTGAATAATGAAATGTAAATTTTTTTACAACGTGCCCCGTTTGTTCAATTTCGGATTCTGAATCTTCTTAAATACTGTATGTATTTTAAAAATAAACCTTGTATGGCTTGAGGAAGACAATCATCAATGATTTATATGATGTCTTTGACGATATCGATGATATAGCGGGTTCTGAAGTATAAAATTAAGTATTTAATAGTTCCATCATGGTTAATTCGCTAGACATTTTTCTGATTTGAAACTCGCTATGTTTTCTCAGGTCTTTATTTCTTGACTCTATTGCTTACCCTGAAACCATTGCAATGGACAAATATACAGATTTTATTATTTCAGCACCATGAATCAAGATTTTATGTGTTATAAATTAATATATAGCTGCGTTGTTTCACTATGTTTAGCTGTTTCTGCTACGTGTTTTGCGTTCGCATCCCTAATACTCGAACAGCTGACTTTTGTAAACAATAATTTAGAATCGTCAAACAAATCGATAAAATTTTGTTTTACTCTGATTCGTGCCGTTCTTAAACAATTAAACAAAATACTGAAAATACTTTTTTGTAAATTTTCACGGCCAATAATTCTGTATATCAGATGTTACCTAGCCTAAAACTCTAAATTGTCGCTTTGATACTGAGTTAGAATTTTTTTAAATTCAATAATTTCTTTATTATTATTTTTTTTTCGCCGCTTAATCGGTCTTTTTTTTCTCTGTGACACCTTAAGAAAACATACTTTTCTATATTGTCGCACCCAACAAAACTTTATGTAACGAGAAGATTTCGAGCCTATTTCAGTTGCATACGTTACCCATATTATTTTTACAAGCAACCATATTATACTAAGTTAAATTATCCATCAAGTCACAACCATATTGTGGTTGCCTTGTACCATGTTGTGGTTAATAATAACAACAACTTGTTTAATTTGTATCGCGGTTTATCAAAAAAAATATTTTTCTTGTTTTTAAAAAACCACAATAATTTCTTGATTTTAACTTATTTCGTTCGTGTTTAGTAATGTTTTCTTAAAAAAAGAAATATTTTGCTTAAACCAAACCTCAAATATATTTAGAATAAGTAATTTTTGGCTTGCACAAGATCATGCAAAATTTTCTTGAGTCAAGCCATGTTTTCTGGTGATTTAGTAAATATGTAGTTCTTTCCGTGTAAAAACAAGATGGTTTGGTTAATAAAGTAATCGTTCTCCGCTTCAGAAAAAATATTTCTTTGATTTATTTAAAAGTTTTGACAACTCTGTACTCAGTCATCAGTCAGTCGCATACTCACAGAATGCAAGCAGTACAATGTTAGACATCTGTTGCCTGTCATCTAATAAATTGTATTTTCTTGTAAAACATGACTGGTTCTCTGAGTTTTTCCTTCAGCTTTGTTTTTTATTTCATCGCTTTTTTCCAAAGATAATCAATGCGAACGATTAAAGTCGTCATCATTAACGTTTCTTATTCTTGTTGACGACAACAACGATAAATCGTAAATGTGGTTTTGATCATTGCAAAAGTGTTAACAAACTTCAACAGTTAACCCCAATGAGAATACAAAATTAATAGTGTTGGTCAATTTGTATGCATTGAAAAAAATTCACCAAGCGGTTGTCAAAATCGTAATCTACGACGAATTCTAAGAAGGTTTGACAAAGAAACCATGGGTCTTGGATCAAAATCGAGCTTCCGGTTTTTAAAGAGAAACTTCTTTTCGTTTATACTAATTGTACAAAGAGGTAATGTTTGTTTGTTTGTTTGCAGGAGGTAATCTTCGTAACCGCTAAGCCGATCTTTATGAAACTTTTACAGTATATTATTGATGGTCTGGGAGGTGCTATACACGTGATTTGAAATCACGTGTTTTTGAAATCACGATCGTGATTTTGTGGTGTTCTGAAAGTCATACCGTTTTTGTGTTTCTGGGTGTGCTTTCGGCATTTGAAGATCACACCAAAATACACAAAAACGGGACACTAAAATATCATACATGCGATTTTAGTAGGAACATGTGATTTGAAATCACGTGATTTAAGTAAAAGTGATTTGCAGAACAGGCCTGATGGGCTATATTTTTTTTTTTTTTTTTTGAAATTGTAAGTGGGCGGTGCACCTCCCATACAAAGACATTATCGATTTAAGTTTATCCGTACAACGACAAGGGCTTAAGTTTCCAAATTTGGTAGGAATATCTTGGTTATCATTGCACAACATCCGACAAAATCTTGGCCGGATTGGAAAATTTTTCCAATAAAATTTTAGCATATTTAAACAAAATTTAAAATTCGAAAAGAGAGTTTTGTTGTTAAAAACGGGAAGCTCGATTTTGATTTTAGATCCATGGTTTCTTAGAATTCCTCGTAGATAAAGATTTTGACAAGCGCTTGGTCGAAAAAAAATTGCCCAACTTTAATAACACGGTGCTACAGTGAAAATACAATTGGAAAGCGACCTAGTGTAAGTTGTAGTCCTTGTTGAGTAGATTTCAAATCAGTTTTTAAATTGTTCGGAAGCACCCTCAAATTTCAGAGTTATTCCGAAAAAACCTTTGGGAAATGACATACTAGCTATTATAAAATGTATCGTCGTTAAATTTCAAATCAATACCAAAACTTACAAGGAAGTTATCGCATTTAAATCTATATTCGGGAGTAGTATTTGTATGGGAGCTGCTATGCTCAAATATGGTCCGATTTAAGAAACAAAAACAAATTGGTAAGACGATGACAGAAAATATTTTTTATCCAATTTAAATCCAAACACCAAAATCATATTAAAATTTATGGCAACAAAAACTCTAATCCGGAAAGAAGTTTGTCTGGGATCTACGTGGAATTATGAACCGATTCTCACCATTTTCAATAGGATTAGTACGACCTTTTAAGCCGTATGTACCAAATTTTATCAAATTATCTGCAAAAATTGCGACCAGTTCTTTGCGCACAAGAAAAACAGATTAACAGCCAGGCGAACGGACATAGTTAGATCGACTCAGAAAGTGATTTGAGGCGAACGGTGCACTTAATGGTAGGTCTAGAACCAGTCTTTTTAGTTTAACACACAATAGCACAAGCGCATAATACCCCCTCCACTATTGTAGTGTGGGTAATTTTATATTAATTTAATTTACCGAGCAATAATAACGTAGACCTCAGCCCTTAAAACTCAGTAGTAAAACAGACAGAGCCTCTGGCGGTAAACGAACCCGCAACCCTCGCACTGATAGACTTGTTTTCAACCAACTATTCTAGCGGGGCACCCCCTTCTAAAAAAGCATTGCGTTGTTTTATTTTGCAGAGATAGGTAGATATAATCATCAAAAATACGAAAATTCGTATTCTCTTTTATTGCATGCCTCCAATAGGGATTGCAAAATTTCATTATCGCGATTATTAACTTATCGCATTTTAATTATTTATCATTAAACCTTAGTACATTAACTAAACTTAAACAGCATCAAAATAGTAAAATCTTGTTAAGCTATTTTTAGTGATGAAGAGTTGGTAACACTGGTTACCGTTAATGATTGCAAAATTTCATTATCGCGATTATTAACTTATCGCATTTTAATTATTTCTCATTAAACCTTAGTACATTAACTTAACTTAAACAGCATCAAAATAGTAAAATCTTGTTAAGCCATTTTTAGTGATGAAGAGTTGGTAACACTGGTTACCTACTCACTTTAACTCCCCGCCTACAACTGGCATGATTTGCGGTTATAAAATGATGTTACAAAAGCGTTTTAAGACATTTGCCTTAACAACAGTGTTATAACATGAGAAAACATGATGAGTCATTTAATGTCAGTTGTAGACTGCGTCTATAAGTTGTACATTATATTCAGTTGTATCCCTCATTGTAATATAAGAGTGCACACTCGTACTTATTACAAAAACAAAAACAGTTTTTTGCCTCTACTTTAAATTTATAATTATTGAGTTAACTCCATTTAGAGGAACCGGTGCTGTGCGATCAGTATTTTTTTTTTTTTTTTTTTTATTTAAATCTAGAATACATATTTTATTATATTTAAATTTTAGAAGAAAAAACTTCAGCTGATTTAGAGAGAGATTGTTCATCATGGTTTACTGGAATTATTAGAACATGAATAAATGCTGCGAATTCTATAGTGGTTTACTAAAAATAAAATCCATTTTAATAATATTTAAACTATAAAAAGATTCTTTTATTTCTCTAGTTTTTTTTTTTTTTTTTTTTTTTTTTTTGTATTTAAAATAGCCGTTTTAAACACTTTTTATATTTGCAATTGAGTTGGTCTGGTTTAATTTTGTTTTAAGAAATTTGTAAATAACATGCTAAATCATGTTCAATAATAGAATGATTTTTTTTTTTTATAAAAATTCAACTTGGTTTAGAGTTTCTTTGGATTATTTTTAGTTTTTTTATAATTAACACATTAAGAGTGTTGAGTTTAAAAAAAAAATTAAGTCAATTGTAATACGAAATAAAAATTTGAAACTTTTAACCCACTTTATGTTCAGAAAGAAGTTTGGTCAACAATAAAATAAAATTATAAAAGATGACAATGCAATTTCTTTTGGAAAATTAACAATATGAAGGAAATAAGAGAAGAATAAATTTAATTATAGTTTTAACATTTTTTCAACTCTGACAAAAAACCAAATCAATTACGATTTTTAAGAATTTAAATTTGTTTCTAAATCGAACATAAAAATAAACAAATTCACTTCCGCACATAGAATTGTAACTTAACATATCCCCAGGGAAAAATACCTAATGGCTTTAAATCATCTAAAAGAGGTGGCCAGCTAACAGGTCTATTTCGTTAACCCTTTCGCTACATAGTATCCATATGGATACACTCAACTTTGGAGACATCTGACAATCTACAGGTCAAATAATTGGCTTAGATATCGGTATGTTATTGTTTTTTAAGATCTTATGAATCATTTTTAATGAAAATCTCTTGAACCTTTTTTTATATGTAATTTTTTGCAAAAATAAGGTTTTTTATCTTTCAAAAAACATATATATACAGTGGCCGACAAAAGTCTACATACGACCCTCATTTCTTCCACCTGACGAGACCAAAAGCATTATGAAAAAAAGTAATGATGCAGTTTTGTTTGAAATCTAGTTTTATTAATAGAAAACGAAAAAAACAACTTACTTCAATATACACTTTAAAAACATTTACAAAAATCGAAAAAATATCATTGACAAAAGTCTACATACGGCCAACATGTCATGCTTTGTGTTTTGCTTGCTACTGAATGATAACGGCTAAGTACCGTTATTTTTTTAAATTTACTTTTCTGCATGTTTTACATTTCAAATCAATTGCATTCGGTTGTATTCAGGACAGTTTCCAGCATAATTCAATTGTAACGATGGCCTCGCGAAAAGAAATTTCCACTGATGTGAGAAACTTAGTCGTAAAATATAGAAACGAGAAAAAATCTTTCGGGGAAATGTCAAAACTGTTGAATTTAAGTAAAGCAACAGTTCAAACTGTATTTAATAATTTTAAAAACACTGGTTCTATTAAAAATAAGCCGTATAGTGGTCGCCCTTAAAAGCTTAGTCGCAGAGATGTCAGCTTTATAATGAAAGAAGTGGAAAAAAATCCAAAAGTGAATGCCACAACGCTGGCCCAAGAGCTAACAATAAGATCAAAAACTGTTCTGCTTCCACGAACAATTCAAAGAACTCTAAATAATAAGGGTTTCCACAGCAGAACTCCGCGCAAAAAAACCCTTATAAACGAAAAAAAACCGAAAACTTCGCTTGGAATTCGCCAAAATTCATTTGACAAAGGATTTGACTTCTGGAAACGAGTTTTGTTTAGAGATGAGTCGAAATACAATATTTTTGGAAGTGATGGGAAAGCGAAAGTTTGGAGAAAAGCTAATACAGCGATGAATCCGAAGCACTTAGTACCTACTGTTAAGCATGGGGTCGGCAACGTGATAGTTTGGGGTGCTGTCGCTGCATCTGGTGTAGGAAATCTTGTATTTGTCGAAGGTAATATGGATCGGTTTCAATATAAGTCTATTTTAGAACAAAATCTGGGAGCATCGGTCAATAAATTAGATCTTGGTGAGAGTTGGATTTTCCAACAAGATAACGACCCGAAACACAACCCTTAAGTTGTAAAAGAATGGCTGCTTTACTATGCCCCCCGACAATTGCACACACCACCTCAAAGCCCGGACTTAAATTTCATTGAACACGTTTGAGAGATTTTGGAACGTAAAATCAGAAAGCATCATATTACTAGCGCTCCAATGTTGAAAAAGATGCTGAAAGAAAAATGGCTAAGAATGACGCCGATTGAATTGGAACATTTAGTTAATTCAATGCCCAGACGCTTAAGGGCTGTTAAAGATGCCAATGGTGGCCCAACCAAATACTAAATTTAATAATAAAAATATTATTTAATGTTTCAATGAAGTTTTTTATGTTAGCTTACAAGCCGTATGTAGACTTTTGTCAATGATATTTTTTCGTTTTTTGTAAATATTTTTTAAAGTGTATATTGAAGTAAGTTGTTTTTCCGTTTTCTATTAATAAAACCAGATTTCAAACAAACCTGCATCATTACTTTTCTTCATAATGCTTTTGGTCTCGTCAGGTGGAAGAAATGAGGGTCGTATGTAGACTTTTGTCGGCCACTGTATATATGACCATGTTTAAAAAAAACACATCCCACATAAAGAAAAAGGTTTATTTTAACTTTTTGCATCAATAGTTTTTTGTTTTAAGCCGGACAAAAGCTTTGCAGATTTTTAAAACATTGTATGTATCCATATGGATACAAACGCAAGTTATGGTGTTGAATAATATACACACAATACATATAAAATAATTTTACGTTTGATGCTGCTGAGTGGTTTTTATATGGGGGCTATTGCAAATTATGGACCGATCATCACGAAATTTACTAGTGTGATTTCTAGTTTTATAAAACTGGGAAGTATTAAATTTTATTCTGATAGCATTATTTATTACGGTTTTAGACGTAAAAAGCTGTTTTCCGGGAGTATGGCTGATATGGGTCTAAAAGTAAATTATGGTCCGATCTTCACAAAATTTTACAGTGTGATTTCCGCTCGAATAGAATGAATTTTTGCAAAATCTTATAGCATTCCATGCATTATTCCGCTATTTATGTTAGTTTTTATAACTAAATTTTTTTATCATAACCGAAATATGTATCCATATGGATACAGTCCAAAAAACACATTTAGGGTACATTTTTTCAGAAGTGAGTATTAATTGTTGTTGTTAGGGCCAATTATAATAAAAATCCAGTAAAAACTTGTAGCGAAAGGGTTAAGTTATTCGTTGGCAAACTGATTCTTTCAGTAAATTGATTGCAACACGCGCTGTGTGAAATGTGGTGCTTTCCTTGTGAAACCATATGGGTACAATAGAATTGCCTTCCAAATGTTTGTAAGCATGTCTTTATACCGCTCACTGTTAGCTGTAACGTTCTGATCATCGTTACTTGTGACGAAATATGGGCCGATAATTTCAAATCAGCTGTCACAAATTACTGTGCTGCCAGCTTTAAGTTCATCGCTTCTATAAATAAAGGGTACGTTCGTACATTCAGTTATTGTGCATCAGTTGCGCATTGGTAAAGTTTAATGTTCGTAAAATCATATTCTGTAAGCAACTTGGCATCACTCTCAAATCCAAAAGCTTTTTTTGTGCAGTAATGCAGCAAATTGTTGACTACTATTGCATATAATTATTTTATGTTCACTTCTGAATGCAAACTTTGCAGAGCTATTTAGAATCACAACTGCAACAGCCGATTACGCATCAGCAACAAAATTTTGTTTTATTGCAGCATTGGTGCACAGTTTTTATGCATTTAAGAACGTATTCAAACACGCGTTACAAATGCCCTTTTATACAAATTGAGTTAGAATATTGAAATTTAAAAATGATCATCGAATTCGGACATTAAGGAACGGGTTACAGTGTTGAAATTTTCTAAATGGATGGCTTAATATAAAAAAGTCGTAACTCAATTTTTTGTTTGTTTACAGGGGAAGAAATAAACTTAATGGAATCCGTAAAACTTAAGATACCATAATTATTTCACCTGCAACCATATAATGGTGAAACTAGTTCTTAATCAAGAAGCCACAACCATATTTTGGATCCCTCGAATTATGTTATGGTCAATAATTTAAAATATTTATTTACCATGAATAATAGTATAGTAGTGTTTCAATCATATGTTATTGTTAATTTGAAACCAAACAACTATTAGTGTTTAACAAATAAAATTTATTTTTAACCATAGAATGTTTGGAGGCAACAATAATATGGTTCTTAAGCTAGGCCTTATCTAACCATAAAATGGTTGTCGGTGACAATTATATAGTTCAAGTAACTATATAATATGTTTAAAAATGTTTTGTTGAAAATACCCTAGAGGGAAGTGAACTGACACCAAAGTAGTCCCATGATAATTCTTTGGTGGTAGAGACCGGTTCTAGTTTTAACACTTTCTATGGATACAACCTATCACTTTTACATGGGGTTGTCATTGGAGGGGGTCAATCTATTCTCAATGGACGTGTTTAGTGACAATTACTACAATGTAGTATTATTTTTTTTTTTTTTTTTTAATTCCCTAATCTAATCCCGCGAAGCTCTACGCTTGTCTGCAGGAACCAGAACCCGCAACCCCGGCGCTGATAGACTAGCTCACTACCAGCTAGCCTACTGGGGCACTCATTACAATGTAGTATTATTTCAATAAAACAAGTCCTAGAATTAAATTCAAGAACCAAATTTTAGAAAGTCCCAAAAAAATGTGTCTCACCACCAGTGAAGAATAATAGTACATTCATTACTTTTTCTACATTTTTGTTCTTCATAAACCAGTTACATGATTGGTTCTCCTTTCACTGGTCATGAGTTCTTTCTTTTTGTACCTGTTCTATTTTCACAACTCCCAGGACCAGTCCGTTGGACCAATTGACAAAAATTTTCCGCAGGGTAGTTTTGCTGGAGGTGGCCATATCGATAAAAGTTTTGTATCTGCGTGTATAATCAAAGCAATATTGAGTATCGCTGGGGAAAGTGTACATATCAACACAGAAAAAATGTTTGCCCAAAAATTGTTTAATTAAATTATTAATTGGTGTACATTAAATTTTCCAATTAAACTTTTGATAAACGTGGAAATGCCATATAGAGGCAAAATTAACTCATATCAAACTAAAAGCAATTTAAATTCATTGGCTTATTGGAAGAAATTCTGTCCTTAGTCTCGATTGCAAGCTTCTACTTTACAACTCTTATCTTAGAACTATCTGGTGTTACGGTATTCAACTATGGGGCACTGCGTCGGCCTCTAATATCGAAAAAATTCAAAGGCGCCAAAATAAACTTCTTCGAAAATATTTAAAAAGGCTTGAACAGCACCCAAATCCACTAACTCGGAATATTTTAGATCATGGCGGCCACACTCGCTTAAGAAGAAGAGACACTGCAGCACTCACCCAATCAGAAGAGCGATAAGCACCTTCGTATGTGAACATAAGCCGTGATGCGAAATTTTGTCTGACACTGGTTGTACATATATAATGTATTAGAATAAGAATTGATAAATTATTGTTAGTTCATGTTAAATATTTATGAAGATTCAATAAATAAATAATGAAAAAAAAAAGAATTTTTGTTGGTTGCAATTAATTTTTTTAATCAAAACACATATATTTAAATGTTAGGGTATATGTTGTGTATTTTTTAGTTTATGCAATGAATTTTTTAATTGATTGTGTGGCATGACTCGAAAATACAAATCCGTTAATTGATATGATCAATACTTTTGTAGGGGCAAAATTAGTAAAAAATTTAATTGTTTGAACGAATTGTTTAATTAAAACATTGAGTGCCACGTCGTACATTTCCGCACCACACCTAAGTCATCGTGGGGTGCCACGTCGTGCGTTTCCGTACGACAGGGATTTTTTACTTAGTTTATTTAGAGCCTGTCGTTCATTTATAGACGACATGGAGTGAAATTTGTTGTGATTTTTAAATAAAGAACTCTTTACTGAACATTTTTGCAAAAGCATTCATGGGTCTATGATGATTTTTTGAGGTTTTGTTAAGTGAAAAATGTATAAAATGGCACTCATTGTGTTAAAGTCGATTTTCCATTTTAGCTGTGAAGCTAAAAGGATATAATATTGAAAAGTAAGAGAAAAATCCAATTAATTTTTTTTTTTTTTTTGGTTTGCTAAATTTTTGACCGCTGTTATAGGTTTATGCTGTAAACTAGAATTATATTTTTGTATAAAGATTAAGGCGTTTTTTGAAAAACAAATCTAGAAACCAAATACTGTTGTTATTTGTATAATTTTGTTTGGGTTAGAAGCTGAGAAACTTGAGTAATGAGTTATGAGATCAGCTTAAGCCAGTTTTATAAAAAAAATTAAAGACAATTTTTAGCTGTTGCAGTGTTGGCTCTTTTACTGATTGAAACCCATTAATTCGGAAATACATTTTCATGGATGATATTTTTTATAGAATTGTATTTCTCTAATTCTCCTTCAAAACGACTTTTGTAAGGGGCTTATTTTAATATCGCATAAGTAGTGTTAAATACATTTAAGACTAATTTTTTTTTTTAAGATAAAAAAAATAATAAATAATATTTTATAACTATTTTTGCTGCCATAATACAACTTTCTATTAATAAAAATTTGGTTTTCTAAACAATGTTAATCCCAATATACCCACGATTTTTAAGCGACTCATGTTGGAACTTGAAAAAAAAGTTAAGTAGAATAACACAAAACAATAATCCCCTCTCTTTTTGCTGTCACATTATTTGATAGACCTAATTGTCGATAGTTGTTGGCTTAAGAGGGTTCTCCTACGTGAAAGTACGAGTCGAAATGTTGTAAATATTTTGTTCTTGTACATTATTACAATATTCCATGTTGACTATTTTTTAGTTTGTTACTTGTGACTTGGTTTAAACAACATCATTTAACAACATTTTAAATAGCTGGGAAAACAACAAACAACAACAGCCACATTTTCGAACAAAAGAAAACAACCAGAAATAGGGTCACTATTAGATTATCAACGCCAAGCAAAGTAACATGATGTGTTTTCTTGTTCACTTTTTCTGCATCTTTAACTAAATAAATCAATAGCCAAGAGGAAGAGACTTAGGGTTAAAATCTGTTTGATAGGAAAACTGTAGGTCTTCCTTCGCCTATTCGTACAGTAACCACTCACCACCAACACAAGCCAACAGAATTTATTGGATAAGATATCACCGCCATCGTCATTATTGCCGACATCATCAGCAGCAGCAACATTTCATTGATTTTTAAGCTGCCTTCTCTCGTTTAAAAGAAAATAAAACTACATATTTAATAAAAAAAAAAAAAACAAAACACGATTTGGGTTGTTTTAAAACTTTTTTTTCTTTTTCTCTTTTTGCAAATGTATGTTTCTGTTGTAAGTTTACACTATTATCATCTGCCTTTCATCATAAACAGCAGCGACTGACTGCAGCATTGTTGCCATTAGTTGGCGAATGTGGTACAAAAGCAAAAAATAGTTCCCACTGAACTAGATATAAATGGTAAAGTGCAAAAATTACACTCAAAAAGTGAATAGAGTATGAAACCGCAGTGTTTCAATTCTCAACGATTCAAAACAAATGTATTTGCACAAATTAGAGATCTGTCAGTCTATTAAGTATCTTTATATTATGTGGGACTTCTTTTCATTAGTTCAACCTTCTTGGCGTAAAATGTAATAAATCTAATTATCAAAAAATACGAATCCAAGGAAACCAATCCACTCGATAATTTCGAGAGGAAGCTGAATTACGAAAGGAATAATAGTTTAATCAACCTCTTGTTTACACATCGTTAAGAGCAGTAAGATTCTGAAATGTTGTATACAGTATTGAAAAGATCATTACTGAAAGGCATAGGTCAAAAAATAAAACATATTTACATACTGACTGGAGCAACAAGTTAAAATGCACAAAAAAACTAAAGACTGATTATTGCCCTTAACTTTGAATGGAAACTACTATTGATTTGGAGGCAAATATGGCAGGTTTATTTTTAGAATCTTTTCCAAAAAAACATAGAAAACAATTTATTGATATTTGTTGACCATATAAGCGAATTCTCTGCTAGAAAAAAAGATATATTTAGGACTAAGCAATGTCACCAACCATATCGACGAAATAATAGAGGTTCGAAGCACAGCTGTTAAGCTACGTTTACGATAAGTGATCAATTAAACTATTTTTTAATAGTGTTAAAGGTATGATAATCCTGTAGAAAGAATTTAGAATTGTTTTTTGTTAACGTGAGTATTTAAAACAGTTAGATTGTTTTGGGTTATTTAGGATTAGTGTTAAAACGAACTGCGCCGAGACCACATTTTCCACACAATTGGACAAAAAAAAATTGTCGTAGAAAGACGTTGTGAAATAAAATTGAGCGTTTAAAAAACTGCAGTCAAAGTAGAAAAACTGCCATTTCTTCCACTTCTTAATTAGTCATCGGCAAAAAAAAACTGCTGCTTTTACTAACTCAAAAAGCGAAAAGTTGTACACAAATATTCGTTTTTTGTTCGACAGTTTTTGGTTTCGACTGCAGTTTTTTAAACGCTGATAAAATCTATTTTAGCTGGAGAACTTTTTTCTTATGCTCTCACATATAGACATTTATTCTCTTGACAATGCTACCATACTTTCATTAAATTGCATACATTTTGAAAAATAAGAACAAAAGAAAAAGAAAGAAAGGAGAGAGAATTTGAAGTTACTGCCGAGGATTTGTGACTAAAGTTGAATATGCAATTCTGTTTGAATCAGGGTTGATAAAGTTGGTACTGTACTTTTTTTGGTACAATTCAAAACTAAAAAGAACGGTGGTACACCCGTGACTCATTTGGTATTATTTCGAAATTTTTCAAACCTACATATTTATAATTGATATAAAATGGCAACTCGTATTTACTGTCCTATGGATATAAGCGGAGTTTAGTGTTTGGTGCAAATAGTCTTGCGAAAATGCAAAATGTCGTAGCTTTGATATTTTTCATTTGCTCTTTTGCAGTGGATTTTTGCACTTGTTTATTGAACGAATAGTAGAAGAGACGAATTCCTCTCAATTCAAGATTATTTTGAAACGAACTCATAATATTTTCAAATATTCGTCAACAAGATGGTTTTCACGTCAAGAAGTAATCTACAGAATTTTGGAAATGTGGGAGCCCACTCTATTATTATTTTACTCCGAATTATTTTGAAGGAAATTTTGCAAGCGCTAAATTAAATTTGATTATATTCGGACTTTCTACTCCTTTCCTGTTTCTGCAGTACATATTAAAAATTGTAAACACAATAAATTTGGAAATGCAATCCGAAGATGTTCGTATGCACATATTTTTAAAACGCTTAAAAATTTTACATTCGTTTAAAATTCGAGATTGCATTTTAAGAAATATTCGTCAATTTTCCACAAAAAAGGCGATAAATTCTAAAAAAGTGTATGAAAATATGACAAACAGTGAGGACGTATCAACTTTTTTGTAATTTTTAATTTGACAGTGTTTTAAATCCCCTGAAGATGACCATCGATGTATGGTCGAAATATCGGATGAAAAATAAAAAACAAAATTAAAAATACAAAAATTTGTGGAATTTTTTATTTTAATTTGTATATGACCTTAAGCCAAACAAAAACAACAACAGTGTATGAAAAATTTATAAAAAATGTGTTAGTACTATTGGGGCCGAAAAAGTACGATTTTAAAAGTTCGTTGGTACGATATTGGTTTTCTCATTTATCATCCCTGGTTTGAATAAGTACTTTTTATTATTTGACGATAATCTCAAATAAACGTAATCACTTTTGGATTATTTGTAGTGTTCGGCCGAAGCCACTTTTTTAGGCCGATGCCGAAGTTCGGCCAAAATCGCTAAATTCTGCAGAACCGAAGCCGAACTTAACTTATCAAAATTCACAAAAAGAAAAAATTAATTAATTTATTAATCAGAAAACCGTACTTATTTTTAAAAAAAATTTCCTTTTCGAGAATTTTTTCATTATTTTTTCGGAAACAATATAATTTACCACAACTGAGTTTTTAATAAAATGTTTCAGTTGATTATTTTTGCACGATTTTGTAACATTTGCATAGAATGGTATAAAAAGTTCAACCTTCGGCGAAAATCGGCCAAATTAATGTCGAACACGGATTATCGGCCGATTAGCAATCGGTCGGACACTAATTATTTGTAATCGTAATTATCCAGTAATCGGAAAAACTGAAAGAAATCGTTTTAAATCAATTACGATACATTAAAAATCAAAAAAAAGGGTTATACATATACATTAAGGTGACCGTTAATATCAAAAGTTGGATTTCTTTAGGTTTTACCCGCCAATTTGGTGGGTATTGATAAAAAAAACAACGCAAAAAAATTATAGGACGATCGGCAAAGGCTAACCCGTCTCTCACGCCCACCAAAGTTTGAGAGAAATTATATTTTACATGAAATCTGACTTTTATGTTTCATAACTTTAAAAATATTAATTTTGTAGAATAGTTCTTAACAAGTTTTTCCTTAATCTCTTATTAAACAAAATAAACTAAAAAATATCGAATAGGCCACTATAAAAAATAAAATTTTAAATATATTAAAGAAACGCATTTTCTATGAATCACGTATCTTTAATTTTGTTGAAAACTATTTTTATTATTTATTAAAAAAAAAAATCGGGTACGCTGAATCCAGTGGTGGTATCCGTTTTTTTAGGTAAGCTTTTGTTTTGGAGATATACCGTTATTTTAAAAATGGAGGAGGTTGGACAACATATATTCGCGTTACTCAAAAACGGTTTAGTTTATTGAATAAATTACCTTTAAAAAAAGGGGCATGTTCGTAAATGCATCACTGCGCTGCATTAGTGATTTCAAATGTTTATATAAATATCAGTGAAGTAGATGTGGACCAAAAAATTGTCAAATACTACACAAAAATAATACACAATAAAACAGATTATATTAATAATTTTTTTTATCGGCATTAAAAAAAGTTTGCTTTTCTGATGCAGCGCAGTGATGCATTTACGAACATGCCCAAGCTTAAAGGTTTTTCTTATATGCGCAGTCATTTTAGAAACTTAATTTTTTTAGCAAAAAATAAATAATTTTTTAGCAAAATTTCAAAATTTTTGTTCTTTAAAAATCATAAAAAAATGGAAGATGCAGATGTGCTTATAATTTTTTTAGACATTTAAATTTGCAAACAAAAGAAGCCATAAGTGATTAAAATCTGTTCACAACTTTTAATTTTATTCACAAAAGACGAAAAATTTCCATTAAATTTAAGAATTTCATAAAATGCAATATTTGTATGGGAGCCTCCCTAAAAACTGGGAATAAGTTTGTTTTTGGAATATGTTAAAAACAAAAAACTAATGGAGGTCGGTCATATATTTTATCCTTCTTGGCAGTTGTGGGGCTTTTTCTTCAATATATTCCTAGCCTGTATTGAAAATTTTGTATGTGGGCCCCCTTAAGGAATAGAGATAGCTGTTAGGTATGTTAAAACAAATGATGCGGATAAAAAACAAAGTGGGATCGGTCTACATTTGACTCATCTAGGGGCATCCTAGACGCTGCAGGGGCCAAATTTAAGATTTTCATTAAACCGCCATATTTGTAAAGGAGTCCCCCAAGGGTTGGAGATATATGGCAAGTAAAGTGTTAAGCACAAAAAACTAATGAAGGTCCGTCATACATTTTATATCCCTAGGGGCGATTCCTTGGCAGTTATGGGCCTTTTTCTAGTATGTATTGACCCTTAAGATATGGAGAAAGCGGGTAGGTATGGTAGAAACAAATGATATGCGTTTGACTTTTTTTATGTAAGCAAAAGCAAACAAACGCAAATATTGAAGTTGAATTGACGTGTGTAAGAAAAAATTGTTCCAAAGAAAAAATTCGCATTAATGTTGCTGTTTGCTCCTTTTTTTTTTTTTTTTTTTTTTTTTTTTTTTTTGTTACTTTTTGTTAAATATGAAATTTAGAGAAAACTTGTTCAGACAAAAGTTGTTGGAAACTTCACTAATAACATCTTCTTTGTAAACGATGTTTATGTAAAATTAATATTTTCCAAGTTATGAGGCATAAAAACCGGACTTAACGATTTTTCTCAAACTTTGGCGGACGTGAGGGACGGTTTAGCCTTCGCCGATTGTCCTAAAACTTTTTTTGGTGTCGTTTTTTATCAATACCAACCGAATTGGGGTGAGAGCATGGAAAAATAGAAAAAATATGCTCCATACAGTTAACGACCACCCTAATACACAAATAAGGACTTAGGCTTAGGTTTCCCATAATATTTAACAACAGTTTTTGTTATGTTTCTGCAAATCCATTACTTCGAACATAAAGACAAATATCGCGTTCTCTTTCAAGAAAAGAAACTTTTTTAGCATCAATGAAGTCAATTAGTGACTTTAAATCAGAGATAGGCAAAAGGCCGCCCATGGGCGCTTTGTTATTCTCTTATTTACACGTACTTAAGCACACTTACAGAAGAAAAAAATGAAAACAATTCAGTCTCGCATGAGCAGTCGCACTGGTATGTTGTGTTACGCTTGTTGCTTGAGCAGCGTTGCCAAATGTTAATTTTTTTGTTAAAAAAAGTTTTTTTCTGTTAAAAAAATTTAATTTAAAAAATAAGTTTTTTGTAAATTGTTTTTTTTTTCTATTAAAAAAAGTTTTTTTTTATATTTCTTTGTTTAAAAAATAATTATTTTTGTAAATTGTTTTTTTTTTCTGTTAATAAAAACTTTTTTTAATTGTCTGTTTGTAGAAAACGTAAACAAGTAAGTGAGTGAGAAATTATACTGAAAACAAAAACAAATTTTCGTTTTTTATTGTTGTTTCCAATATAATTTCTCACTCACTTGTTAACGTTTTCTTAAAACAGGCAGTAAATAAGTTCTTTGTTTAAAAAATGAGTTTTTTTTTTGTAAATTGTGCAGTTTTACATTATACTTTTTTTCAATTTTGGTATATTTCTTACGACATTTTTGCCTTTTAATGGCTTCATTAGAATCCATTAATATTGTAACATTGCAACACATAACGGTGACAGAGAAGAAAAACTTAACTTATTCAAAACTTTTGATTACTTCATCTATGTCAAACTTGTAGGGACAACATTTTATACGCATGAGGTCTTCGAGATGTTCATCTGTGAGACGATTTCGGTGTTTATTTTTTATAAACTTCAATAAAAAAAAAAAAGCATCAACACAACCTCTTAGTATGACTGTTCATGCGACACTGAATTGTTTTCTTCCGTACGTAAGTTTAATATGCAATATTTTCAACAAAAAAAAAAGAATTATGGCAACGCTGAATAACAATGAGAGCAGGAGAGTAATATAGCACTAACATTATTATTAAATACACATGTATGTGTTTGCCTATCTTTGCTTTAAATGTCACAAGTCCAAAATCTTCCCGTAATTGAATTTTCGAAAACAATTTTTCCGGGAGGAATAGGAACCAAATTTGATTCGAAAAGACAAGCAAAACCATAATAACACCCTCAGACGATATTAATCCTTGATAATGGCATTCAGTATTAAAATCATATTAAGCTTTTGCAGAAAATCATAAGGCTATCTTATTTACACTGACCAACATTTAGGTGAAACACATGGCAGATGTAGAAAATGCGAAACACTTGTTTACATTGTTCACATCTAACATTTACTATCAAACAAATATGTCACAATTTCAGCAAAAAAAAAAAAAAACATTTTTCTACAAAAGTGCCAAATTTTAAAAGAAAACACAAAATTGTATTTGTAATCCATTTTTCTAGTAGTGACACTTAAATAATCGAAAGATATAGAATGTAATAAAATGAGATAAGAACATCTTGTAAAAATGTTGTTTTTATGCGAAAATGTTAACCTCTTCGCAAATTGATGGCAGTTTTTAAATGTTGATCAGTGCAAAAAGAGTATTAGACGTACTGATCCATCACTGAATGGTTTAAAGTATATTTAGTCAAAAAAGTATAGAATCCTAAATAGAAATTAGTTTTTTATTATTTTGTAAATGCTTAAGACGGTTTAAAAAAATTGGCAATGGCAGATGTTATCATATTCTCTATTTATAAAATTAAAGCTGCTGTTCCAAAGGTCAAAGGGTTTTTGACCTACTCTCTATTTAGTATACACCTTAGATTTGCCCATATTCGACAAACTGACTATTTTCACATATGCGGATGATACAGCTATTTTAAGTGGCTAAGTGGCTTTGTCAACTTAGTTTTGTGGAAAGTAGGTTGAAAATTTACTTACTGTTTGCCCTACAGAAGGCAGATTCAGTAAATAAGTATTCAAATTTTTTTTATTGTAAAACATTTTGTGGAATTAATGATTTAAAGTTTAACATATTCTCAGTTCCATACTGCAAAATAAGACTCTTAGTCTTGTGTATGGAGCAATTCAATTATTAAATAAATAAATAAATAAAAATGTTCTATTTTATCTACAAACTGCTTACTGGCCTATTTTTTCGAGCATATTGATCAGGGACTGTTGGTGTAGGTGGTCGGACGTTTGTTGCAGCCAGCCAGTTAACCACTTGTTGAATGTTCTGTTCAAAAAATAATAAAAACAAAAGAATAAAGAAACATAATATAACCAAAGGGAGGACCAACAACATCCAAGCAACAACATTATTTAATGTAAAATAGAGGAGGGAGTTCAACAATTTGATTATAAACATAATAATACACATCGAACATAGAAAGAATAGAGTGGCTAAAGCAGGAGAAAAACTTCAAAGCCTGTTTAGCTCTTGTACCATTTAATGTATTCCATGTACTAAATGGCAGCATGTAGGTTGTATAAACGAATAGAATGGAATAAGATGAGTTGAATTGAGTTGGTGGTTTGTTATTCTGTTGTGCCGTTAAGTGTGGGAAAAAATAATGCAACGGAAGTAAATATTTGCAAGAGCATTTAAAAATGTCATTTTAAAGCAAAGTGTATTTTTTCTACTCTTATTTTAATTTTATAAAAAAAGTACACATTTCTGTGTGCTGAAGCTGTGAAAGTATCTGTCAGGGGTTGTTCACTTATATTCTGCACTCTGCAGGTATTTAATTATATACCGGTGAACACTAATCCCAATCTCCTGGTTGTTTAAAAGTTTTGTTTTTAATTGAAAAATTTTTTATAGTAGAAAAAGAAACTTAAATCGTTTTATGGCGACAAAAAATATGTGGGATTAATTAAATATTGTTAAAGCTACAGTTAATTATAGTGATATATTGCGATCTTCAAAAAAAACTTATTTGCCAAGACGCCAAAAATGCTCCTATTAAATGTTTATTATGAGCTTTTGTTAATTCGAAGCACAGAGGATCCCGGTATGTCCCGGGACAGGAATCATAAGGAAAAAAACTGTAACTAAGGGCCTCATTATTTCAAGGCTGTTTGTGGTTATATATTAGGGATGCCAAACGGGACCGATTTTAACAAATCCCGGGATTCGGGACTTTGGAAATCCCGATCCCGATTTCCGGGATTTCGGGATTTTTCGGGATCAATTTGTTTCTTTGATATATAACTTTTTTAAAAAAACAACACTTTATTTATTTATGTTTGAATTTTTATAAAAGAAAACTTAACAAAACAATTCATAAGCTACTTTTTTCTAATTAACTAAATCTTATTTATTTTTGAATTTTTAAAAAAGAAATATTAACAGAACAATTCTTTTACAACTTTTTCTTATAAACAAAAGTTAAAGTTATAAAAATTGTATTATTTCGTTATTTCTTAATTGCTTGTGCAACGATAACAAGTTTACGCTTACTACGTTCAAAACAAAATATTATTTAAGAACCATGTTAAAAAAAAATTTTTTTATTGCATTACTGTACCGAATTTAAAATGTGAATTTTGAAAAAACATAAAAAAATCAAATTTTTTTTCAACTTTAAAGTCCTGTATCTCAGTAAATCTTTATCCGACCGACACGGTATAGGTATGTGCTGAAAGAGATATCTATGCAAAATGTTAAATCTTGTGCAATTCAGTTAAACAGTTCTCGAGATTTTTCGAAATACATACATAAAACAACTGCAGAAAAACACGATTTTCGCGTATATCTCGAAAGCGCTTCTTGGGAAAAATAATTGAATGTCATATTTGTGTTCAGCAGCACCAATTAAGCTTAGAAAATATCTAATTTTTGAGGTTAATTTTTTTGTGGCATAGTGTAATTGGCAGATGAGTGTGCTGGTTAGCTTTGCGACAGAATAGAAAACAAATGAGACATTGAGAAAACCAAATTTTTTTAATGTGCCGTTTTTCGTTGGGAAAAAAGGTAATCGCGTAATGAGAAAATGGCCATAAAACAATGAATAATTAGAATGCATAAAAGTTCAATTAAAAGAATATTTTTAGACATATAAAAATTTTTGATACACAAAAGTTGTTAAATTGGAAAATCCCGGGATTCATAAAAATAAATCCCGGGATTCGGGATTTGTCACTCCCGAAAAATCCCGGGATTTTGAGATTCGGGATTTCCCGTTTGGCATCCCTAGTATATATTAACTTTGATATTTAAATGGACGCCAAAAAAATTATTTACAGATTTATTTGTTAAATGAAGCACAGCCGCGAATAACGTTGTACCCAATGTTCGAAAATAAACAGAACATCATTTAGCGTTCGGCTCACACACACAAGAACGATATCTATTTTTTTAATTGATTGTGTAGACGAACACAGCCCTTAATACCGTTCATAACTATTTTCAAGAAAGAGCCAAACATTATATAATGTTCTGTTCTTCGTTAAAAAAACAGAACAATTGTGGTGGTTCTGTAGACAAACATTTCTTATTTTACCGCACCACGAACAGCTTGTGTGTGTATTGTGTATATGTTTTGTTTGTGTAAAATTATTTTGCTGGCTTTTTGCTTTTTTTTTTTTTGTAAAAAATATTTGGTTTTTTTACCAGCCAATAGGGACGAACGAAAACCGAACCGAACACAAGTTTGTGGATTTTAAAAAATCCGAACGGAACACAAATCTACCGAGCTGAACACTAAGGAGCGATATTAAGTGTTTATTTTCGAACAGTGGTTTAAACAGTCTAAGGGAGTAATGTTAACCCTCTAATGCCTAAGAGTGTCTCAAGGCAGGCTTTACAAAATTTCTACTGACGGTCAATATATAACTAATTTTTATTAATTTCCATTTTTTTACAATTGCTTAAAGATCTAGAAAAATATTTGTAGAAGCTTCGAAAGCTTTTAAAAGCTCTTAAAGCATTGTAAACAATCTCGAACACAATTCTTTTGTTCAAAGTACAAACTTCATTTATGATGGTCAAATAATAATATTGTTTTTTTTTTTTTTGATTATCATAAACAAAACCAAATATTTTTAATTTTTTTCATTACTTTTTATTTTCAATACAAACTAACAAACAGAATTCTCAAAAATTAAGTGTGTTTTTATTACTAGATACCCAAGGTGCCTCATTGTAAACGACTCATCGTACGGACTTAAAAATATTTTTTTTTGAATTCGGTGGCCCAAAAATACCCTAAAAAAATTATTTTCATAATATATTCCCATTTATTCTAAAAATTGGCATTAGAGGGTTAACTAACGGTAATCTGCAAAAAAAAAAGTTTTTGCAAACAGTGGCTTTTACAAAACGTTATTCGCGGCTGTGCTTCAAATGACGACTGATATGAAATCAAAATCAGGTGGCTCTGATTTTTGGCAATATATAATACAAGCGTTAGCTCAACTTCTACTTTGTTTTGAAAACAACGGCCAACTAATAAGGAGGACTGCAGAATTTTTTGAGGTGCCTTTACATCGAAACAATTTATCGAATAAAATTATGCTCAATTTTGGAAAGCAAGGATTTTCTATTTGGGTTAAGTAATATTCGTGACTAGCCATAATCTTATCGATCGCAGATTATATGTCCGTCACGTCGTTACACACTGGCATAAAACGATGCATTCTAATTTTCCAAGACTATGCAGCATTCATCAAGATCTAGTAGCTTAGTCTCATGTTATTAGTTACAATGACTTTGACGCCATCGGCCGATTGCGACTAAGAAAAAGCCCACAATAAAAAAGCAAACACAAAAAATGGAACCTTATAGCACAAGTTACATTAGATCCATAGAAGATACACTTCTCTTAAGCGTGTTAAGCCTAGCATCATTCTATTGAATAATCATAAGATTTTATAAGAGCTTCACTACACAATAACAACATTTAAATGTGACTATCAAAAAAGTGTATATTACGTTTAAAAGCCTTTTTTAAGAATTTCATTTAAAAAAGACACTCTTCTCAATTCAGCACATTTAAATGCACTTTTAATTATTCGTAACGCTTTTGATTTTGTAAATTAACACCGAAGGTTTTTTATCTCCCATTTTGTTAATACCTTGAAAGTGAGATTAATATTGAATATGTATTATCGAACAAAAGTATATGAAATTGAAAATATTAACTATCCGGTTTGGTTTAGTGTTAAAAAAAACCACATAAACAAACAACTTGTTGATCAAACGTCATTGATTTAAACAAATTATGATGTTCTTTTACTGAATGGTTTTTAACTCTCTCTCTCTCTCTCTCTCTATCACTTATGTAGTTTGGAAACGGAAAAGGGAGTTTTGAAATTGTACGAACTGGTTTTTTGTACATTTTTTAAGTTTGAATGTTGGTCCCAAAAAACATTTTCATTAAATGTTCTCTAATACTAATAAAGCTGTTCAAACGACGCTCTATTTTAACTATTATCAAACAGTTTGTATTGTCTAAGAGTAAAAGGACCTAGATGTATTTGCCTTTAATTTACCCCGGAACGAAGGCTGCCTACCAGATGGTTTTGAAGAAAACTCTTCAAAAATTGGCAAGCAGATCGTAAAACTAACCATTCCTTAAGTTAATTTATTAATTTTCATTAACCAGAAAACAAAAAATAATAATCGCAAGTAATTTTATAGCTAAATAAGTTATTCAAATGTTGAATTTTCTTAGGAACAAGGAAATGTAAGTACTTCGTTCTATTTAAATTCAATATTCGTTCGAAATATGCGGCCGAATTTTGTGAAATCATAACTTGTTTTAGCAAATTAGTAGTTAAATAATACATAGCAACATATTTTATTTGTTAGAACATCATTATTAAATTAAAAAATGTGGATTGAAATCGGAGTAAACGTATCATCAGTTGATCTGATCAAAATCATAATTTGTGTTTCTAAAACCAGCGAATCGACATTGAGTACTTTTTTTTCGAAAAATTGGCAAAACGCCAGCAAAAAATTTGGCACAAAACACAATAATGCAACCAAAGCTTTAAATGAATGAATTCTATATGGGATAAATTCGCTGTAAAGCCGCATAAGCTTAAAGTATTTCGATTTTTCATTGTTGTAAATTATTCATTATCAAATAATTTCTTAGCTACTTTAAGCTTAAAACTTTGTGGAATTAATTTCAAGGTGAATTCGTTAAAAAAGAACGTGTAATTCCTTTGCATTATTAAAACCGTCTAACTTGTGGGCACAAACTGGTAGAAATATCAGGAATTTCGAGTTCAATGTTGGCCACAGCTCAAAGTTGTTGGCATAAACAAGCTGTTAAAAAAGAAATAAGTTGAAAGGGGTCATATGGCAGCAAAGAGACAACCACCCATGAGCTTCGTTTCGTAAGATAACTTGCAATTGTGTGATACGCTGGACGCACGTTGCGCCCTACTGTTGAAACCACATGTCGCTCAAATTCAGGCGTCAACCTGTTGGCAAAAAGTGCTTCTGTAGCAAACGCCGTTTACGGTTGTAGACGCGCTCTTTTCTTCAAAAAAGAAAGACTGCACCGATGCAACAGCCCACAAAATTTGTACAAAAAGTTAATTTTTTTAGAATTAAAAACTTCGTGCATCATTTCAGGCTGATCTTGCGTCTAAATGCAACATTTTTTTAAGTAAAATTAGAGAGCCAGAAGTTAGCTTCAGCTGCAAAGTTGGTTTTCTTGTGTGTGCGTACGCTTCGAAGCCGAGAAAACTTTGATAAAAAAAATAATTTATGCAATGATTAAATAGAGCATCTTAAAAACAAATATTGCAAAAAAAAAATCACTCTAATTTGAGATACAGTACTTTTCGCTTATAGTCACATCTTTTAGTTGCAGACAAAACGTGGACTATATCGCTAATGTGACTATAAGGCTAATTCACATAATTGCCACTATGAGGCATATAACTGAATTCGAATGTAATCAAGTTCTGTGAATATAGAAAATAAAAAAATCATACATATAAATTGCACCGACATCAGGCTTATGGTTTTGCAACAGAGTTGCATAATGTATAAAAAATAGCTAAAATAATACCAAGATATTTCATAACTGATACCAAAGGCATAAACTAATTTTTTACTAGTAGAGCCTTGATGACAAAAATTAAACAATTTAATTCTTTTTTTCTTTGGATGAGTTGTGGTTTCGAAAACTAAATAGAACTTAGTAAATATTGCTAATGTGACTATAACGCCATTAATTTGCTTTACTTTTCCATTTGATGACTGTTGATAGATGGCATATATGGCAAATGTGCTTATATCGCTAAATGGACTATAACGTTAATAATTTATATTTAATTAACTTATAGCGGCAAAATAACCAGATAAAATGGACTATATCGCTAATGTGACTATAAGCGTTGTGACTATAAACGAAAAGTACTGTATATTGAAAGGTACGACTTCTGAAAAGCCCAAATAGTACTATGCAATAGTACTTTTTTGTACTAGTCATTGTACAATATGTAGTACTTTTTTCGTATTAATCATTGTACTAAAAAAGTACTATGGCCAACCCTGATGGAAACATCCAAGTAAAGTACAGTGAGGCATTTTCAAATATATTTGAAATATAAACCAGTTTCAAAACTGTTACAACATCAACAAAACAAACAACCCATAATACAACAATTTTAATCTTTAAATATTTGTGACCTTTTTACAAAAAATACTTCAGGTTTATAAAACTTTTATTAAGCTCAAATATTTTTAATGAATAATGGGATTATAATTAAAAATTTAAAGTCAGTCAAATATTTTAGAACTTGAAAAGGTCTATGTTCTTTTTCTAAATTTTGAAGAAATTGTGAAATTTGTAAGTTTTAATTGTGAGTGAAAAAATACGTGTCAAATATCAGCGCTGTTTCAAAATTTTATCGAGCTAAATATATTGGGTCTATGAATACTAACAATTAAGAACTGGTAGAGTTATTTCCTAAATACCCATTTTTTTGTCATACTGTGGTTTAAGTGACATAATTTTCTTTGTGGTAGTTGTAGCGTAAATTCCACGCTCCAATCGCCAGTATTATTATTGTTGTTGTTGTTATTATTATTTTTATTTTTATAATTTTGTACATAAACGATTATTATTGTCAAATAACACGCATATACATACCAATACAACAAAAAATGCATGTACCAACACTAATAAATATATTAAAACGAATATAAATGCCCTGTAATTCAAATAACGGATTATGTGCACGACATTCGATTAGCAATCGGTTATAGGATTGTATAACTGCAACGGGTTTAAAACCTTAAACCTTTCAGATGACAATATAACTGCGGATTTGTTCTATGCTAAGAGTAAATATCTGTCATTTAATCTCAATTTGTCATTGAAGGCAATAATAAAATATCTTTTGCTTCAAAAATATAGAATTTTGTGCCGACAAACATTATTTGCGAAAAGTTTTGCTTTACGTCTTCAATTTAAAAAAAAGGGCAGCTGAAGCACATGGATTGCATACCAAAGCTTATGCTTGATATTTTTTATCGATTTAACGTGCGGGAGATGCTTTATGCGGTTCAGAAGCGGTGATTACGACTAGTGATATTACGAATATTATTTTTTTTATATTAGCGAATACGAATATCCGTGCCAATATTCGTTGAATACGAATATTTCTCGATATTTCAAATTACAATCAATTGTAAAAAAACTGTCACACTGTTCAATTAAATAAAGTTTCCGTTAAGTTAACGAAACCTTCATAAAAAATGTAATGTGTGTGAAGATAAATTCGAATTTAACTAGCAAAGACGCAAACCATATTTTTTAACATTGCTTATTTTGCAGTTAACAGAGCAATGTTAGCCACTTAACAGTCAAAGTAATACACTACGGAGACAAAATATCATGATTTGAATGACCATTTTGGACAAATAGGGATTTCCACAGCTAAACCACCATATAGGAATGGTAGTCCAGAGGGTCCTGAATACGATTCCAAAATTCACATTTCTGAAATAATTTTGGAATTTGAGAAAATTAATTTTGAAAATAGTCATATTTTTTTGAAATTTCTGGAGAAGATCAATGACCATTTTGGAAAAATAGGACTTTCCACAGCTAAACCACCATATAGGAATGGTAGTCCAGAGGGTCCTAAATACGATTCCAAAATTCACATTTCTGAAATAATTTTGGAATTTGAGAAAATTAATTTTGAAAATAGTCATATTTTTTTGAAATTTCTGGAGAAGATCAATGACCATTTTGGAAAAATAGGACTTTCCACAGCTAAACCACCATATAGGAATGGTAGTCCAGAGGGTCCTAAATACGATTCCAAAATTCACATTTCTGAAATAATTTTGGAATTTGAGAAAATTAATTTTGAAAATAGTCATATTTTTTTGAAATTTCTGGAGAAGATCAATGACCATTTTGGAAAAATAGGACTTTCCACAGCTAAACCACCATATAGGAATGGTAGTCCAGAGGGTCCTAAATACGATTCCAAAATTCACATTTCTGAAATAATTTTGGAATTTGAGAAAATTAATTTTGAAAAAAGTCATATTTTTTTGAAATTTCTGGAGAAGATCAATGACCATTTTGGAAAAATAGGACTTTCCACAGCTAAACCACCATATAGGAATGGTAGTCCAGAGGGTCCTAAATACGATTCCAAAATTCACATTTCTGAAATAATTTTGGAATTTGAGAAAATAAATTTTGAAAAAAGTCATATTTTTTTGAAATTTCTGGAGAAGATCAATGACCATTTTGGAAAAATAGGACTTTCCACAGCTAAACCACCACATAGGAATGGTAGTCCAGAGGGTCCTAAATACGATTCCAAAATTCACATTTCTGAAATAATTTTGGAATTTGAGAAAATTAATTTTGAAAAAAGTCATATTTTTTTGAAATTTCTGGAGAAGATCAATGACCATTTTGGAAAAATAGGACTTTCCACAGCTAAACCACCATATAGGAATGGTAGTCCAGAGGGTCCTAAATACGATTCCAAAATTCACATTTCTGAAATAATTTTGGAATTTGAGAAAATTAATTTTGAAAAAAGTCATATTTTTTTGAAATTTCTGGAGAAGATCAATGACCATTTTGGAAAAATAGGACTTTCCACAGCTAAACCACCATATAGGAATGGTAGTCCAGAGGGTCCTAAATACGATTCCAAAATTCACATTTCTGAAATAATTTTGGAATTTGAGAAAATTAATTTTGAAAATAGTCATATTTTTTTGAAATTTCTGGAGAAGATCAATGACCATTTTGGAAAAATAGGACTTTCCACAGCTAAACCACCATATAGGAATGGTAGTCCAGAGGGTCCTAAATACGATTCCAAAATTCACATTTCTGAAATAATTTTGGAATTTGAGAAAATTAATTTTGAAAATAGTCATATTTTTTTGAAATTTCTGGAGAAGATCAATGACCATTTTGGAAAAATAGGACTTTCCACAGCTAAACCACCATATAGGAATGGTAGTCCAGAGGGTCCTAAATACGATTCCAAAATTCACATTTCTGAAATAATTTTGGAATTTGAGAAAATTAATTTTGAAAATAGTCATATTTTTTTGAAATTTCTGGAGAAGATCAATGACCATTTTGGAAAAATAGGACTTTCCACAGCTAAACCACCATATAGGAATGGTAGTCCAGAGGGTCCTAAATACGATTCCAAAATTCACATTTCTGAAATAATTTTGGAATTTGAGAAAATTAATTTTGAAAATAGTCATATTTTTTTGAAATTTCTGGAGAAGATCAATGACCATTTTGGAAAAATAGGACTTTCCACAGCTAAACCACCATATAGGAATGGTAGTCCAGAGGGTCCTAAATACGATTCCAAAATTCACATTTCTGAAATAATTTTGGAATTTGAGAAAATTAATTTTGAAAAAAGTCATATTTTTTTGAAATTTCTGGAGAAGATCAATGACCATTTTGGAAAAATAGGACTTTCCACAGCTAAACCACCATATAGGAATGGTAGTCCAGAGGGTCCTAAATACGATTCCAAAATTCACATTTCTGAAATAATTTTGGAATTTGAGAAAATTAATTTTGAAAAAAGTCATATTTTTTTGAAATTTCTGGAGAAGATCAATGACCATTTTGGAAAAATAGGACTTTCCACAGCTAAACCACCATATAGGAATGGTAGTCCAGAGGGTCCTAAATACGATTCCAAAATTCACATTTCTGAAATAATTTTGGAATTTGAGAAAATTAATTTTGAAAAAAGTCATATTTTTTTGAAATTTCTGGAGAAGATCAATGACCATTTTGGAAAAATAGGACTTTCCACAGCTAAACCACCATATAGGAATGGTAGTCCAGAGGGTCCTAAATACGATTCCAAAATTCACATTTCTGAAATAATTTTGGAATTTGAGAAAATTAATTTTGAAAATAGTCATATTTTTTTGAAATTTCTGGAGAAGATCAATGACCATTTTGGAAAAATAGGACTTTCCACAGCTAAACCACCATATAGGAATGGTAGTCCAGAGGGTCCTAAATACGATTCCAAAATTCACATTTCTGAAATAATTTTGGAATTTGAGAAAATTAATTTTGAAAAAAGTCATATTTTTTTGAAATTTCTGGAGAAGATCAATGACCATTTTGGAAAAATAGGACTTTCCACAGCTAAACCACCATATAGGAATGGTAGTCCAGAGGGTCCTAAATACGATTCCAAAATTCACATTTCTGAAATAATTTTGGAATTTGAGAAAATTAATTTTGAAAAAGTCATATTTTTTTGAAATTTCTGGAGAAGATCAATGACCATTTTGGAAAAATAGGACTTTCCACAGCTAAACCACCATATAGGAATGGTAGTCCAGAGGGTCCTAAATACGATTCCAAAATTCACATTTCTGAAATAATTTTGGAATTTGAGAAAATTAATTTTGAAAAAAGTCATATTTTTTTGAAATTTCTGGAGAAGATCAATGACCATTTTGGAAAAATAGGACTTTCCACAGCTAAACCACCATATAGGAATGGTAGTCCAGAGGGTCCTAAATACGATTCCAAAATTCACATTTCTGAAATAATTTTGGAATTTGAGAAAATTAATTTTGAAAATAGTCATATTTTTTTGAAATTTCTGGAGAAGATCAATGACCATTTTGGAAAAATAGGACTTTCCACAGCTAAACCACCATATAGGAATGGTAGTCCAGAGGGTCCTAAATACGATTCCAAAATTCACATTTCTGAAATAATTTTGGAATTTGAGAAAATTAATTTTGAAAATAGTCATATTTTTTTGAAATTTCTGGAGAAGATCAATGACCATTTTGGAAAAATAGGACTTTCCACAGCTAAACCACCATATAGGAATGGTAGTCCAGAGGGTCCTAAATACGATTCCAAAATTCACATTTCTGAAATAATTTTGGAATTTGAGAAAATTAATTTTGAAAATAGTCATATTTTTTTGAAATTTCTGGAGAAGATCAATGACCATTTTGGAAAAATAGGACTTTCCACAGCTAAACCACCATATAGGAATGGTAGTCCAGAGGGTCCTAAATACGATTCCAAAATTCACATTTCTGAAATAATTTTGGAATTTGAGAAAATTAATTTTGAAAATAGTCATATTTTTTTGAAATTTCTGGAGAAGATCAATGACCATTTTGGAAAAATAGGACTTTCCACAGCTAAACCACCATATAGGAATGGTAGTCCAGAGGGTCCTAAATACGATTCCAAAATTCACATTTCTGAAATAATTTTGGAATTTGAGAAAATTAATTTTGAAAATAGTCATATTTTTTTGAAATTTCTGGAGAAGATCAATGACCATTTTGGAAAAATAGGACTTTCCACAGCTAAACCACCATATAGGAATGGTAGTCCAGAGGGTCCTAAATACGATTCCAAAATTCACATTTCTGAAATAATTTTGGAATTTGAGAAAATTAATTTTGAAAAAAGTCATATTTTTTTGAAATTTCTGGAGAAGATCAATGACCATTTTGGAAAAATAGGACTTTCCACAGCTAAACCACCATATAGGAATGGTAGTCCAGAGGGTCCTAAATACGATTCCAAAATTCACATTTCTGAAATAATTTTGGAATTTGAGAAAATTAATTTTGAAAAAAGTCATATTTTTTTGAAATTTCTGGAGAAGATCAATGACCATTTTGGAAAAATAGGACTTTCCACAGCTAAACCACCATATAGGAATGGTAGTCCAGAGGGTCCTAAATACGATTCCAAAATTCACATTTCTGAAATAATTTTGGAATTTGAGAAAATTAATTTTGAAAAAAGTCATATTTTTTTGAAATTTCTGGAGAAGATCAATGACCATTTTGGAAAAATAGGACTTTCCACAGCTAAACCACCATATAGGAATGGTAGTCCAGAGGGTCCTAAATACGATTCCAAAATTCACATTTCTGAAATAATTTTGGAATTTGAGAAAATTAATTTTGAAAATAGTCATATTTTTTTGAAATTTCTGGAGAAGATCAATGACCATTTTGGAAAAATAGGACTTTCCACAGCTAAACCACCATATAGGAATGGTAGTCCAGAGGGTCCTAAATACGATTCCAAAATTCACATTTCTGAAATAATTTTGGAATTTGAGAAAATTAATTTTGAAAAAAGTCATATTTTTTTGAAATTTCTGGAGAAGATCAATGACCATTTTGGAAAAATAGGACTTTCCACAGCTAAACCACCATATAGGAATGGTAGTCCAGAGGGTCCTAAATACGATTCCAAAATTCACATTTCTGAAATAATTTTGGAATTTGAGAAAATTAATTTTGAAAAAAGTCATATTTTTTTGAAATTTCTGGAGAAGATCAATGACCATTTTGGAAAAATAGGACTTTCCACAGCTAAACCACCATATAGGAATGGTAGTCCAGAGGGTCCTAAATACGATTCCAAAATTCACATTTCTGAAATAATTTTGGAATTTGAGAAAATTAATTTTGAAAATAGTCATATTTTTTTGAAATTTCTGGAGAAGATCAATGACCATTTTGGAAAAATAGGACTTTCCACAGCTAAACCACCATATAGGAATGGTAGTCCAGAGGGTCCTAAATACGATTCCAAAATTCACATTTCTGAAATAATTTTGGAATTTGAGAAAATTAATTTTGAAAAAAGTCATATTTTTTTGAAATTTCTGGAGAAGATCAATGACCATTTTGGAAAAATAGGACTTTCCACAGCTAAACCACCATATAGGAATGGTAGTCCAGAGGGTCCTAAATACGATTCCAAAATTCACATTTCTGAAATAATTTTGGAATTTGAGAAAATTAATTTTGAAAAAAGTCATATTTTTTTGAAATTTCTGGAGAAGATCAATGACCATTTTGGAAAAATAGGACTTTCCACAGCTAAACCACCATATAGGAATGGTAGTCCAGAGGGTCCTAAATACGATTCCAAAATTCACATTTCTGAAATAATTTTGGAATTTGAGAAAATTAATTTTGAAAAAAGTCATATTTTTTTGAAATTTCTGGAGAAGATCAATGACCATTTTGGAAAAATAGGACTTTCCACAGCTAAACCACCATATAGGAATGGTAGTCCAGAGGGTCCTAAATACGATTCCAAAATTCACATTTCTGAAATAATTTTGGAATTTGAGAAAATTAATTTTGAAAAAAGTCATATTTTTTTGAAATTTCTGGAGAAGATCAATGACCATTTTGGAAAAATAGGACTTTCCACAGCTAAACCACCATATAGGAATGGTAGTCCAGAGGGTCCTAAATACGATTCCAAAATTCACATTTCTGAAATAATTTTGGAATTTGAGAAAATTAATTTTGAAAAAAGTCATATTTTTTTGAAATTTCTGGAGAAGATCAATGACCATTTTGGAAAAATAGGACACATTTCTGAAATAATTTTGGAATTTGAGAAAATTAATTTTGAAAATAGTCATATTTTTTTGAAATTTCTGGAGAAGATCAATGACCATTTTGGAAAAATAGGACTTTCCACAGCTAAACAACCATATAGGAATGGTAGTCCAGAGGGTCCTAAATACGATTCCAAAATTCACATTTCTGAAATAATTTTGGAATTTGAGAAAATTAATTTTGAAAAAAGTCATATTTTTTTGAAATTTCTGGAGAAGATCAATGACCATTTTGGAAAAATAGGACTTTCCACAGCTAAACCACCATATAGGAATGGTAGTCCAGAGGGTCCTAAATACGATTCCAAAATTCACATTTCTGAAATAATTTTGGAATTTGAGAAAATTAATTTTGAAAAAAGTCATATTTTTTTGAAATTTCTGGAGAAGATCAATGACCATTTTGGAAAAATAGGACTTTCCACAGCTAAACCACCATATAGGAATGGTAGTCCAGAGGGTCCTAAATACGATTCCAAAATTCACATTTCTGAAATAATTTTGGAATTTGAGAAAATTAATTTTGAAAATAGTCATATTTTTTTGAAATTTCTGGAGAAGATCAATGACCATTTTGGAAAAATAGGACTTTCCACAGCTAAACCACCATATAGGAATGGTAGTCCAGAGGGTCCTAAATACGATTCCAAAATTCACATTTCTGAAATAATTTTGGAATTTGAGAAAATTAATTTTGAAAAAAGTCATATTTTTTTGAAATTTCTGGAGAAGATCAATGACCATTTTGGAAAAATAGGACTTTCCACAGCTAAACCACCATATAGGAATGGTAGTCCAGAGGGTCCTAAATACGATTCCAAAATTCACATTTCTGAAATAATTTTGGAATTTGAGAAAATTAATTTTGAAAATAGTCATATTTTTTTTAAATTTCTGGAGAAGATCAATGACCATTTTGGAAAAATAGGACTTTCCACAGCTAAACCACCATATAGGAATGGGGACTTTCCACAGCTAAACCACCATATAGGAATGGTTTAGCTGTGGAAAGTCCTATTTTTCCAAAATGGTCATTTCTCTTCTCCAGAAATTTCAAAAAAATATGACTATTTTCAAAATTAATTTTCTCAAATTCCAAAATTATTTCAGAAATGTGAATTTTGGAATCGTATTTAGGACCCTCTGGACTACCATTCCTATATGGTGGTTTAGCTGTGGAAAGTCCTATTTTTCCAAAATGGTCATTGATCTTCTCCAGAAATTTCAAAAAAATATGACTATTTTCAAAATTAATTTTCTCAAATTCCAAAATTATTTCAGAAATGTGAATTTTGGAATCGTATTTAGGACCCTCTGGACTACCATTCCTATATGGTGGTTTAGCTGTGGAAAGTCCTATTTTTCCAAAATGGTCATTGATCTTCTCCAGAAATTTCAAAAAAATATGACTATTTTCAAAATTAATTTTCTCAAATTCCAAAATTATTTCAGAAATGTGAATTTTGGAATCGTATTTAGGACCCTCTGGACTACCATTCCTATATGGTGGTTTAGCTGTGGAAAGTCCTATTTTTCCAAAATGGTCATTGATCTTCTCCAGAAATTTCAAAAAAATATGACTATTTTCAAAATTAATTTTCTCAAATTCCAAAATTATTTCAGAAATGTGAATTTTGGAATCGTATTTAGGACCCTCTGGACTACCATTCCTATATGGTGGTTTAGCTGTGGAAAGTCCTATTTTTCCAAAATGGTCATTGATCTTCTCCAGAAATTTCAAAAAAATATGACTATTTTCAAAATTAATTTTCTCAAATTCCAAAATTATTTCAGAAATGTGAATTTTGGAATCGTATTTAGGACCCTCTGGACTACCATTCCTATATGGTGGTTTAGCTGTGGAAAGTCCTATTTTTCCAAAATGGTCATTGATCTTCTCCAGAAATTTCAAAAAAATATGACTTTTTTCAAAATTAATTTTCTCAAATTCCAAAATTATTTCAGAAATGTGAATTTTGGAATCGTATTTAGGACCCTCTGGACTACCATTCCTATATGGTGGTTTAGCTGTGGAAAGTCCTATTTTTCCAAAATGGTCATTGATCTTCTCCAGAAATTTCAAAAAAATATGACTTTTTTCAAAATTAATTTTCTCAAATTCCAAAATTATTTCAGAAATGTGAATTTTGGAATCGTATTTAGGACCCTCTGGACTACCATTCCTATATGGTGGTTTAGCTGTGGAAAGTCCTATTTTTCCAAAATGGTCATTGATCTTCTCCAGAAATTTCAAAAAAATATGACTTTTTTCAAAATTAATTTTCTCAAATTCCAAAATTATTTCAGAAATGTGAATTTTGGAATCGTATTTAGGACCCTCTGGACTACCATTCCTATATGGTGGTTTAGCTGTGGAAAGTCCTATTTTTCCAAAATGGTCATTGATCTTCTCCAGAAATTTCAAAAAAATATGACTTTTTTCAAAATTAATTTTCTCAAATTCCAAAATTATTTCAGAAATGTGAATTTTGGAATCGTATTTAGGACCCTCTGGACTACCATTCCTATATGGTGGTTTAGCTGTGGAAAGTCCTATTTTTCCAAAATGGTCATTGATCTTCTCCAGAAATTTCAAAAAAATATGACTATTTTCAAAATTAATTTTCTCAAATTCCAAAATTATTTCAGAAATGTGAATTTTGGAATCGTATTTAGGACCCTCTGGACTACCATTCCTATATGGTGGTTTAGCTGTGGAAAGTCCTATTTTTCCAAAATGGTCATTGATCTTCTCCAGAAATTTCAAAAAAATATGACTATTTTCAAAATTAATTTTCTCAAATTCCAAAATTATTTCAGAAATGTGAATTTTGGAATCGTATTTAGGACCCTCTGGACTACCATTCCTATATGGTGGTTTAGCTGTGGAAAGTCCTATTTTTCCAAAATGGTCATTGATCTTCTCCAGAAATTTCAAAAAAATATGACTTTTTTCAAAATTAATTTTCTCAAATTCCAAAATTATTTCAGAAATGTGAATTTTGGAATCGTATTTAGGACCCTCTGGACTACCATTCCTATATGGTGGTTTAGCTGTGGAAAGTCCTATTTTTCCAAAATGGTCATTGATCTTCTCCAGAAATTTCAAAAAAATATGACTTTTTTCAAAATTAATTTTCTCAAATTCCAAAATTATTTCAGAAATGTGAATTTTGGAATCGTATTTAGGACCCTCTGGACTACCATTCCTATATGGTGGTTTAGCTGTGGAAAGTCCTATTTTTCCAAAATGGTCATTGATCTTCTCCAGAAATTTCAAAAAAATATGACTATTTTCAAAATTAATTTTCTCAAATTCCAAAATTATTTCAGAAATGTGAATTTTGGAATCGTATTTAGGACCCTCTGGACTACCATTCCTATATGGTGGTTTAGCTGTGGAAAGTCCTATTTTTCCAAAATGGTCATTGATCTTCTCCAGAAATTTCAAAAAAATATGACTTTTTTCAAAATTAATTTTCTCAAATTCCAAAATTATTTCAGAAATGTGAATTTTGGAATCGTATTTAGGACCCTCTGGACTACCATTCCTATATGGTGGTTTAGCTGTGGAAAGTCCTATTTTTCCAAAATGGTCATTGATCTTCTCCAGAAATTTCAAAAAAATATGACTTTTTTCAAAATTAATTTTCTCAAATTCCAAAATTATTTCAGAAATGTGAATTTTGGAATCGTATTTAGGACCATCTGGACTACCATTCCTATATGGTGGTTTAGCTGTGGAAAGTCCTATTTTTCCAAAATGGTCATTGATCTTCTCCAGAAATTTCAAAAAAATATGACTTTTTTCAAAATTAATTTTCTCAAATTCCAAAATTATTTCAGAAATGTGAATTTTGGAATCGTATTTAGGACCCTCTGGACTACCATTCCTATATGGTGGTTTAGCTGTGGAAAGTCCTATTTTTCCAAAATGGTCATTGATCTTCTCCAGAAATTTCAAAAAAATATGACTATTTTCAAAATTAATTTTCTCAAATTCCAAAATTATTTCAGAAATGTGAATTTTGGAATCGTATTTAGGACCCTCTGGACTACCATTCCTATATGGTGGTTTAGCTGTGGAAAGTCCTATTTTTCCAAAATGGTCATTGATCTTCTCCAGAAATTTCAAAAAAATATGACTATTTTCAAAATTAATTTTCTCAAATTCCAAAATTATTTCAGAAATGTGAATTTTGGAATCGTATTTAGGACCCTCTGGACTACCATTCCTATATGGTGGTTTAGCTGTGGAAAGTCCTATTTTTCCAAAATGGTCATTGATCTTCTCCAGAAATTTCAAAAAAATATGACTTTTTTCAAAATTAATTTTCTCAAATTCCAAAATTATTTCAGAAATGTGAATTTTGGAATCGTATTTAGGACCCTCTGGACTACCATTCCTATATGGTGGTTTAGCTGTGGAAAGTCCTATTTTTCCAAAATGGTCATTGATCTTCTCCAGAAATTTCAAAAAAATATGACTTTTTTCAAAATTAATTTTCTCAAATTCCAAAATTATTTCAGAAATGTGAATTTTGGAATCGTATTTAGGACCCTCTGGACTACCATTCCTATATGGTGGTTTAGCTGTGGAAAGTCCTATTTTTCCAAAATGGTCATTGATCTTCTCCAGAAATTTCAAAAAAATATGACTTTTTTCAAAATTAATTTTCTCAAATTCCAAAATTATTTCAGAAATGTGAATTTTGGAATCGTATTTAGGACCCTCTGGACTACCATTCCTATATGGTGGTTTAGCTGTGGAAAGTCCTATTTTTCCAAAATGGTCATTGATCTTCTCCAGAAATTTCAAAAAAATATGACTTTTTTCAAAATTAATTTTCTCAAATTCCAAAATTATTTCAGAAATGTGAATTTTGGAATCGTATTTAGGACCCTCTGGACTACCATTCCTATATGGTGGTTTAGCTGTGGAAAGTCCTATTTTTCCAAAATGGTCATTGATCTTCTCCAGAAATTTCAAAAAAATATGACTTTTTTCAAAATTAATTTTCTCAAATTCCAAAATTATTTCAGAAATGTGAATTTTGGAATCGTATTTAGGACCCTCTGGACTACCATTCCTATATGGTGGTTTAGCTGTGGAAAGTCCTATTTTTCCAAAATGGTCATTGATCTTCTCCAGAAATTTCAAAAAAATATGACTTTTTTCAAAATTAATTTTCTCAAATTCCAAAATTATTTCAGAAATGTGAATTTTGGAATCGTATTTAGGACCCTCTGGACTACCATTCCTATATGGTGGTTTAGCTGTGGAAAGTCCTATTTTTCCAAAATGGTCATTGATCTTCTCCAGAAATTTCAAAAAAATATGACTTTTTTCAAAATTAATTTTCTCAAATTCCAAAATTATTTCAGAAATGTGAATTTTGGAATCGTATTTAGGACCCTCTGGACTACCATTCCTATATGGTGGTTTAGCTGTGGAAAGTCCTATTTTTCCAAAATGGTCATTGATCTTCTCCAGAAATTTCAAAAAAATATGACTTTTTTCAAAATTAATTTTCTCAAATTCCAAAATTATTTCAGAAATGTGAATTTTGGAATCGTATTTAGGACCCTCTGGACTACCATTCCTATATGGTGGTTTAGCTGTGGAAAGTCCTATTTTTCCAAAATGGTCATTGATCTTCTCCAGAAATTTCAAAAAAATATGACTTTTTTCAAAATTAATTTTCTCAAATTCCAAAATTATTTCAGAAATGTGAATTTTGGAATCGTATTTAGGACCCTCTGGACTACCATTCCTATATGGTGGTTTAGCTGTGGAAAGTCCTATTTTTCCAAAATGGTCATTGATCTTCTCCAGAAATTTCAAAAAAATATGACTTTTTTCAAAATTAATTTTCTCAAATTCCAAAATTATTTCAGAAATGTGAATTTTGGAATCGTATTTAGGACCCTCTGGACTACCATTCCTATATGGTGGTTTAGCTGTGGAAAGTCCTATTTTTCCAAAATGGTCATTGATCTTCTCCAGAAATTTCAAAAAAATATGACTATTTTCAAAATTAATTTTCTCAAATTCCAAAATTATTTCAGAAATGTGAATTTTGGAATCGTATTTAGGACCCTCTGGACTACCATTCCTATATGGTGGTTTAGCTGTGGAAAGTCCTATTTTTCCAAAATGGTCATTGATCTTCTCCAGAAATTTCAAAAAAATATGACTTTTTTCAAAATTAATTTTCTCAAATTCCAAAATTATTTCAGAAATGTGAATTTTGGAATCGTATTTAGGACCCTCTGGACTACCATTCCTATATGGTGGTTTAGCTGTGGAAAGTCCTATTTTTCCAAAATGGTCATTGATCTTCTCCAGAAATTTCAAAAAAATATGACTATTTTCAAAATTAATTTTCTCAAATTCCAAAATTATTTCAGAAATGTGAATTTTGGAATCGTATTTAGGACCCTCTGGACTACCATTCCTATATGGTGGTTTAGCTGTGGAAAGTCCTATTTTTCCAAAATGGTCATTGATCTTCTCCAGAAATTTCAAAAAAATATGACTTTTTTCAAAATTAATTTTCTCAAATTCCAAAATTATTTCAGAAATGTGAATTTTGGAATCGTATTTAGGACCCTCTGGACTACCATTCCTATATGGTGGTTTAGCTGTGGAAAGTCCTATTTTTCCAAAATGGTCATTGATCTTCTCCAGAAATTTCAAAAAAATATGACTTTTTTCAAAATTAATTTTCTCAAATTCCAAAATTATTTCAGAAATGTGAATTTTGGAATCGTATTTAGGACCCTCTGGACTACCATTCCTATATGGTGGTTTAGCTGTGGAAAGTCCTATTTTTCCAAAATGGTCATTGATCTTCTCCAGAAATTTCAAAAAAATATGACTATTTTCAAAATTAATTTTCTCAAATTCCAAAATTATTTCAGAAATGTGAATTTTGGAATCGTATTTAGGACCCTCTGGACTACCATTCCTATATGGTGGTTTAGCTGTGGAAAGTCCTATTTTTCCAAAATGGTCATTGATCTTCTCCAGAAATTTCAAAAAAATATGACTATTTTCAAAATTAATTTTCTCAAATTCCAAAATTATTTCAGAAATGTGAATTTTGGAATCGTATTTAGGACCCTCTGGACTACCATTCCTATATGGTGGTTTAGCTGTGGAAAGTCCTATTTTTCCAAAATGGTCATTGATCTTCTCCAGAAATTTCAAAAAAATATGACTATTTTCAAAATTAATTTTCTCAAATTCCAAAATTATTTCAGAAATGTGAATTTTGGAATCGTATTCAGGACCCTCTGGACTACCATTCCTATATGGTGGTTTAGCTGTGGAAATCCCTATTTGTCCAAAATGGTCATTCAAATCATGATATTTTGTCTCCGTAGTGTATTACTTTGACTGTTAAGTGGCTAACATTGCTCTGTTAACTGCAAAATAAGCAATGTTAAAAAATATGGTTTGCGTCTTTGCTAGTTAAATTCGAATTTATCTTCACACACATAAAAATGTATCCCCACGCATAAAATTTACAATTGATTTGCATGCTCAACGAACTCGTACGTTAAAGTCAAAAAAGTATTATAGGGGTAACGTAACGTTTGCTAAGATGGTTTTTAAAACAGTGTTTGTTAGTTTAACATTTTTTTCGGCATTTTTTTTATAATTCTGTTCGAACTAGTTCTTTTTAAAATATTATTTAAGCAAATATAAAAGTGTAGTATAAAATAAAAAAATATTTTCGTGTCTTGAACAAACGCTTTCTCAAATTATATAAAATTTAAGAACAGTTAAATTAGTTTCTGTAAAATGATTTGCTATTTGTGGAAAAATTCTTTAATTCTTTGTATCCATTTAATGATACAGTTATTTCCGCTTAATTGAGTTTCTAAAAATGCACGACTTTTGACGCAATTAAACGGGAACTCAATTAAGCAGTACTCGGTTAATTGAATCGCCGACGCAATTAAAACGAAAATCGCTTAATTGAGCAAGATGTGCGATAAAGCGAAACACCCATGTGTAGATAGAAAATAAAACTCATTGCTTATATAAATATTAAGTTAAAAAATGGTTTAGGTTTTTTAAAACAAAATAAAAATCAGGTACCGTTCATCGTACAATCTTTCTTGCCGCAAAATATTTTTTTTACGTTTGTGGAGCAAAAACACATTAAGTAGACATAAACAATTAACCGAAACATTTGCTTTTGTTTTTCGCAATGCGGTCTTATTTTGCGAAATAATTAAGCGGGTGACGCAATTAAACGGAACTCAACTAAACGGGTATTTTAACATAGACAGTTATACTGAATGATTTCGTTCCCTGATTTTTAGCGCAATTAAACGGGAAACTCAATTAAGCGGGGCTCAATTAACCGAAAACAACTGTACAACATTTTTCGTTAAATTAATGAACTTTTTCGTTATATTAACATACAGTTCATTAAATTATTAAAATAAAATCTTTTAAGGAACGTTCATTCATTGTCACAGCAAACAAATTCATTGGACGAGAATTAATAAATTTTTATGTCAGTGTTGTTTTTTTTACTTTTTTTTTCTTGTCTACAGCTACAATTGCGCCGAAGATAAAAAAAAACAAAATTCCAATTGGTTTCCCCTACATAGTCGTGAGAAATTGCCTGTTCTTCGGAAAAATTTTAGCTAATATATTGGAGAATATCAATGCAAAATATAAAAAGTTATATCAAGTTCATAGCCAAGTTAGCGAAAATTTTTATTTCTCTTTTACTAATTAAAAGAAATATACAAAAAAAATCGTCGGCTTAAAGGAGGTTGAAAACAACACACGTAGAGAAAGAACAAAAGTGTGCAGACGTAAAACTGGAAAATGTATTGAAGGAAAATTTTAATTAAACGCAAGAAAAACTATATAAAAAAAATACATTGAAACCTTATGAACTAACGGGTAGATAAGAAAAACTCTTATTTATATCGAAAACGAAAAGGAAACATTATAAATTAAATCGTTATAGCAACACAACAACAACAATTAGGTGAAGTTCAAAATTATTACGTTTGAAAAACTAACAACTACAAAAAAAAAACAAATAAAAAAAACAACAAAAACAATTTACAAGTAGACGCAGAAACTGGTATCCACTAGATAAATTTTACTTAAGTTCAGAGCCATGAGAATGAGTTTATAAATTAAATCACACTAGATACCTACTAGATAGATTTAGATCTTGGAAACTGATGATGTTATTCGTGTGAGATGGGTTTCGTTGGAATAAATTTATTCGAGCTATAAAAGCCACACCTTTAATTTATCATCAAAACAAGTGTTTTGTTTTACGAATAAACTTGCTTACATGCGAGGGTTAATTGTAAAGTTTCTTAAAAGTGGAAGATACTTTTATGCTTATGAAAGCATAAAGCAAAAGTGCTGAAAAAAATTCTTTTAAAAAATGTGTTTACAAATTTTTAATTTAAGCCGTGAGTGAGTACTGACAAAATCTCTTTATACCTTGGGCAAGATTCATCCACATCTGTCATAAAAATACAAATATCTGCTAGTGAGATTTTAAAACCTTTTAAAGTTTCCACTCACTATAAATAGGGTCTTCCAATAATTGGCTTAATTTTGATATGCAAAAATCCGTTACAAAACTGCTTCGTAGTAAGATATTGACTTTGTCCTTTAAATGTACTTTTTTTATAAACAGCCAGGTCGAAGATGTCAACCGCTATCGTTCGTTTGCATTTTCAACGACAAAGAGCGGATTTGCGCCCCACTCACAATTCTCAGCACCACAAGTCGATCGACAATGCAAGCGAACGATAACGCAACAGTTTTCATACAAATTTGCGACCACAAATGTAAAATTCAGTCACTAGTGTTTTGGTGGTCGAAAGAGGAGTACAAACTTTCGAACGGCAAGTCGATAGCTAGTGGTCCGCTTAAGAGAGCGATAATGAGTGACTTGTTGTCGGTACATTGTTGGCCAGGTTGAAATAGTTTATTAACTAAACAAATAAGTGCCTGATTTTGATCTTATATATTTATAAGACTTTTATGTACCTTATTTTATTCATACATTTAATGTATGTTTATGTAAAGTTTTGTTTTTTGTGAACAATTGAATTTGTATGTACTTTTTTTTTGTTTTAATAAATAAAAAAAAAAATGCTACCGTGAAAAGTACATTTTTTTTGAAAGTTGGTACAAAATTTAAAACATCCCTGGTAGGAACACACACTACACTCTAAACCAGTAGTCGTGTCGTATTTCACCTTAAAATATTTTCCATGAATACCCTTTTAAAACTCTACAATGTTTAAAAGTTCTAGTATAAGAGTATGATTGTTAGTTATGTAGTTGTCAGTTATAAAAATCTCACATTTAAATTATATCTAATATAAATCACTTTTATTATTACATTGCGCAACAATCTCTACTATCTACTCCGACATCAGGCAATACAAAATTGAAAAAAGGAAAAAAATAATAAAATTCGTAGTAATAATGTAAAAAAGGTGTGTCAGTTTTAACTCTTTTTATTTCAAAAAAAAAGAATTTTGATATCTATTAAAATGTATCTAAAAGTTCAGCCACCAAAATGTCATGACTGAGCACAACTTGTATGAAAAGAATGGCAACAACTAAAGAATGCGTATTGTGAATGTTTATAACGCGAACGCTTGTGAATACAGAGGAAATTACATGATCATTTTTTTATTATTATTACATTTTGCATTGAAAAAACTCATCAACATTTCCTCAATGGAAATAAATTGTAAAAGAAGAAGTATAAAAGTTAAATATAAAAAAAAAAAAATCATCAACTGTGAATGAAGTAAAAACTATGGAAGAGAAAAGAATATGTCAATGTCTATAATAGGAAGCAGTAACATTTAATGGCATTTTCGAGAGGAAATTAAGAGTTTTGTGGATTAACATTTACACAGAGCAAAAAATAATGGTTTAATTATTGATAAAAAATGATATTATTTTCCGCGCATTGGCCACAAACTAACTATTGTTGTTTTCAACATTACTTTTGCCACAATTAATAAAATTTTGTTTATATTTAACTATAAAATGTTTACCTCCCTTAAAAATCAAAATATTTTGCTACAAACATAGGTATACACAACAGCAGTAAAATATTTATAGACATAATATGTTCTCTGCAATGGCCGCAAACAAATTATATTTGATTTTAGTAATAATTGTGTTACTAGGCAACACCCTTATGTTTGTCTCATTCTTTTGCAACTAAGCTTTATGATCCTTTTTGGCATCGTAACTTTGCTGGGGTTTTCAAGAAAGCGGCATTTCCCATGTTACATACGAAAGTACATATTACTAACTGCCTGTTTTTAGAACAAATTTTGAAATTTTGTTCTTGTTTTAAATGTTAGTTAAACGAGTCACTGTTGCGCTCGCGTTCTAAAAACAGGCAGAAAGCTAAGAAGGTGTATCCACATTGTGGCCGCTATTGTATTGGAAACACAATCAGCCCAATTATGAATACAAATTGCCCGGGAGTTTTTTCCCTTTTCCCATATTTACAATTGAATTAATCCCGGGGAATTTTTATTCATAATTGGGCTGAATGAGTTGGATAAATTCTATTTACTTAAAAATTTGCCCACAACATAATATTTCCTGGGTGCCCCGGTAAGCTTGTTGGTAGTTAGCTAGTCCATTAGTGCGAGGGTTTCGGGTTCGATTCCCGCCAGAGACTATGGTCTGTTTCACTACAACGGGCTGAAGGTCTACGTTACTATTGCTCGGTTAATTAAGTTAGAATATAATTTGTAATTGTATTTGTAAATCTTATTAAAGAAATAAATAAAAAATATTTCCACCACCGCACTTTACAGTGGATGTTGTGTACTTGGAATTGTGTTTTCCTCGTTGTCTTCCAATACTGACTCTTCCATTGAAACCCACATTCAAATTTTTCTTGGCAAAAATAAAATAAGGCGAACTTTTCGGTTTTTTGTGCACTTTTAACTACTAAGAATGTTTAGTTTCATATTTCTTTATTTTTATTTTTTCATAATATTTAAAGAAAAGCACTGAACTTATTTAACAAGTTCTTTCACCCATATGTTTGTTTACATATTTAGTTTCATTATTTAACCAAAAACGCTGAATCTTCTTTAATAAGTTCTTTCACCTTTATGTTTGTTTACCTGAACAAGCATGATTGATTAATTAATGATCATTAAACCGGCAAAGAAATAAAATGCAAACTTTTCAATTATTTAATTTTACTTTATTTTTAATTTGTTATTTTGCTTAGTAATTAAATTCTACTTGTTAATATTTTGTATATAAGTCATTTATTTTCAATAAATTATTATTAGTCTTTTGATAATCAACATTTGGCGTATTCAATTTATGTTTGCTTGTGAACAATCAGTTTATGTGCTGTTTTGTTCATCCTTCAAGAAATTGTGATAGTCGGTTACAAGTGCCGTTCTATCAGTTCAACAAATCCTTGTTGTGAATCGCAACAAGGAAACTATACAATTATACATAAAATTTGGTGACCCCGACGTGATCCTGTTCCAGGTGCAGGATCATTATTTGCAAATACAAACACAAGTGCATAAATATTCAACCATTCATTCGTAGTACATAGACTACCATGGCAAATCTACAAGAGCTAATCAGCTTACAAGAACAAAAGGCAATAGAGCTTGAGAAGGCTATTGCCAACGTAAAAAAAGCTCCACTGGACCGGAGAAGCCTAGACTTTTACCAAAAAAGGTCCGAAGAACTATCCAATCTATGGTTAGAATTTGAAAGAGTGGAGAATGTGATCCGTAGAGATCAAACACTCGGTTACAATGACCCATACATTGTCAACAATCTTCACCAACTACTCGGAGCAAAGTATCGGGAGGCATTGGACAACATAGATTCTCAAATCAAGAGAATAAAGGAAGCAACCATGCAGCCACCAAAAGTAAGTGAAGCATCAGAACCTTCACCTTCAGTGCAAAAGTCCGAAGAAGTTGCCACGGTGCATCACAGCGGGCTTGTGAAACTCATGCGCAGACAATCTGCCATGATGTCATCTTTAGAAAGGATGTTGGAGGACGAATCAGCTCATACAGATGCTATAGCCGCCACAAGGTTATGGCAACCAATTGAAGACATACATTTCCAGATGTCAGAAATGTCTGAGAGCCTTACAACACAAGGCTATGACATAACAAGGTATATCCAGCTGGAAGGAAGGGTCAGAAAGTTGGCGAAGGCAACAGACAATATGCCAGCCACACCCACCAACATTTCATTACCGAAAGTAATCATACCAAAATTTGCGGGTGATTACGAAAAATGGCCAACATTCTCAGATTTGTTTCAAAAGGTTGTACACGAGCAACCTATCTCAGCAGTACAAAAAATGTGGTATTTGAAAACCCATTTAACGGGAGAAGCCGAACGCCTCATCCGACATTTAGCTCTTACCGAATACAACTACACGACAGCTTGGAACACATTGAAAGAGCGATTCAACAACAAACGGGTGCTTACTTCAACAATAATTGAGCAAATTTTGGGCCATCAATGTATCACATCTGAAGCGAACTCGATCAAAGGCTTCCATGACGTCATCCAAGAAAGTCTGGCTGCTCTCACCAACTTAAACGTAAGAGTGCAGGATTGGGATCCCCTCTTACTACAAATACTAATAAAAAAACTTGATCGAAATACTCACAGCCTTTATGAATCATCAATAACAACTCCAAGAGAAGTCCAAACAATTGACCATTTTTTAAGGTTTTTGGAACAACGGTTCCAAGCATTGGAGTCGTTAGGCCAAAAGGAGAGGCCGAAAAAGGCTGAAAATCAAAATTCGCCAAAGATGACAACAACTGCATCACTACTATCAAATGCCTGCAAAGGATGTGACGCTAAGGATCATGCGATATACTATTGCAAAAATTTCATTCAAATGACACCAAAGGAGCGGTACCAATGGGTGCAAGACAAGAAATTATGCATAAACTGTCTAAAACCCGGGCATAAGGCTGAAACTTGCATTTCACGTACATGCAAGCATTGCACAAAAAAACACAATTCTCTCTTGCACTTTGACTGCAAACCGAAGCCCCAAATCCAAAAGAAAGGTGTAACTCAGACGTCATCAGCTTCAGCACCAGCCATTGCTACAAATAGTGCACAACCAGCATCGTCCTCTACCAATTCCGTAGTAGCAACCACAAACCAAGCAGTAGATAATAATCAAACACATCAAAACTACGTCCTCCTTGCAACAGCAAGGGTCAGAATCGTAGCAAACAATGGCCAAGCATGCGAAGGACGAGCGGTTTTAGATGCCGGCTCACAAGTGAGTTTAATCTCGCAGCGACTTATTAATAAACTGTCGCTATCAACAAAAAAAACAAAGCTATTCATTGAAGGAATAGGCCAGCACACAGGGACATCCAGCTCAAGAGTAAATGTGGACCTCCAGTCTTGTGCAGAAAGGTTCTCAACAAGACTTGAAGCATTTGTTTTACCAGAAATCATCTCACCGCAACCATCTAGGTATATCGACGTATCAACTTGGAACATTCCTAACAACGTACAATTGGCAGATCCCTTCTTCTACAGACCAGGAAAAATTGATATTCTCATTGGAGCAGAACACTATCACCATTTCTTAAAACCAGAACAAATAACATTGGGAAACCGCTTACCATTGCTCCAAAATACAGTATTAGGATGGATTGCAATTGGGAAAACAGAAATACTAAGTGAAAAGGCAGTCACATGTGCTATATATGGTGCTGAGGAAGAAAAGGTTTCCAATCTATTGGAAAAGTTCTGGAAACTCGAAGAGATAGACAACCACACCAAATGCGTAACTCCAAAGGAAAAGCTCTGTGAAACACACTTTGATAACAATGTCGCAAGAAATCCAGATGGACGATTCGTAGTAAGGCTTCCATTCGCTGACAATCCATCAGTATTGGGTAACTCACAAGTTCAAGCTGAAAAACGTTTTCAAGCGATTGAAAGAAAACTGAAATTAAATCCCAACCTTCACGCTGAATACCGAAAATTTATGGAAGAATATGAGGCATTAGGTCATATGAAGAAAATCAAAAAACAGGATGTTCCAGCCTCAAACTACTTTATACCACATCACTGTGTGTTGAAGCCCGACAGCAGTACAACAAAGTTACGGGTTGTCTTCGACGCGTCGGCAAAAACATCAACCGGTATTTCACTCAATGACATTTTACATAAGGGACCTGTCGTACAGAGTGATCTGTTTTCAATTTTATTGCGTTTTCGCCTTCATAAGTTCGTGTTCACAGCTGACATTGAAAAAATGTATAGGCAAATTCTTATAAACAATGAGGATTCTGCATATCAACTAATTGTCTGGAGAAGCAACGAATCTGAGGATTACAGTTACTACAAACTGAACACTGTAACTTACGGGACAACATCCGCTCCTTATTTGGCCACAAAATGTCTTCAATATCTGAGCACAAGAAATAAAAGTAAATACCCCCTTGGAGCTGCCGTCGTGCATGATGACTTCTATGTTGATGATTGTTTAAGCGGTGCAAATGACATCACCACTGCTCAACACATGCAAAAGCAGACTGCAGCACTCTTGATGAATGCGGGATTCAAATTACGAAAATGGAGTGCTAACTGTAAACATTTACTATCGGATATACCCATGGAAGATCAGGAAATAAACTTAGATCTAGATCAGTCATCAAAACAAATCATAAAAACCTTAGGTTTGTTCTGGCTACCCAAATCAGATGAATTGTGTGGGCGAGCACATATTTCGACGCACTCCAAAATCACCAAACGCACTGTTTCATCAGACTTAGCGCGCATTTTTGATCCACTTGGACTGTTTGGACCAGTCACTGTACAGGCAAAATTATTCATGCAACAACTCTGGGAGTTGAAGGTAGACTGGGACGAAGAACTTCCACCAAGTTTAAGACGTCAATGGGCTCAATTTCGCAACGATTTGCAGGAACTCAACAATTTAAAAACACGCAGGCATGTATTCCGTGGGCAAGTACCTAATCAAGTACAGTTACACACCTTTGTGGATGCTTCAGAGAAAGCCTTCGGTGCAGCAGTATATATAAGATCCATCAATGAGGATAAAACGATATCTGTACAGCTTTTATGTGCCAAATCCAGAGTTGCTCCAATGAAAAAACTTACGATTCCTCGACTGGAATTATGTGCAGCACTTTTGGGGGCGGAACTCACAAATCGAGTCCAAACGGACATAAAACTCGCAAACATACAAAGGTTTCTATGGTCAGACTCCACAATAGTACTGTCATGGATCCAGTCACCATCATCAACTCTAAATTCCTTTGTGTCAAATAGAATAAGCACAATTCAACAGTTGACGAACGCAGATCAATGGCACCATGTGTTGTCCAATAACAACCCCGCCGATGTCCTGTCTAGAGGAATCAGTCCTAAAAAGCTCAGAACTAATTCCGCATGGTTTTACGGTCCCATATTTCTATATGAAAGACAAGAATTTTGGATTCAACCAATAGCTAAAATCGCTGAAATACCTAACGACATTGAAAGGAAAACCAGGAGAATAGTGGCAATAAGTCATCAGCCTAATGATTTAGAGAAATTCATTTATAGCATTAATCACAAAAATTCATTCACATTACTACTTAATTCTGTAGCGTATCTACGACGTCCTTTTATCCGCCCAAAACCACAACATCTGGCATTGTCACCCTTGGAAATCCAAAATTCGTTACTGTTGATTGTTCGGACAATTCAGGTATCCGAATTCAAACAAGAAATAAATGACATAAGAAACCACAGAGCTGTAGCACATTCAAGCAAATTAAGCACATTGGCCCCGTTCATCGATACTGATGGCGTTATCAGAGTCGGAGGCCGTTTGGAACATTCAACATTACCATATGACTCAAAACATCCTATGGTATTACCGTATAATGATCCCATTGTTAAATTGCTATTTAAACAAAAGCATGAAGAAAATAAACATTGTGGAACGCAATCACTATTATCAGCAATAAGACAACGTTTTTGGCCTATCAAAGGTAAAATTATGGCACGCAACACAGTCCATAACTGTATCCAATGTACAAAGGCCAAACCTAAATTAATGGGTCAAATCATGGGAAATCTTCCATCTGCTCGAGTAATGATGACAAGGCCATTTTTGAATACTGGAGTTGATTATTGCGGCCCAATTTGGGTTCATTACAAAATTCGTGGGAAGAAACCAACAAAAGCCTACGTGGCAGTTTTTTGCTGTTTCTCAACAAAGGCAGTTCATCTTGAATTGGTGACTGATCTAACAACCAACGCATTTTTGGGAGCACTCAACCGATTTACTGGCAGACGAGGTCGTTGCCAGACAATTTATTGTGACAACGCAACAAATTTTGTGGGCGCAAAAAATCAGTTAGAAGAACTTAATAACAGCATATTTTCAAAAGACGCACAAGAAAAAATCATTCGAAATAGCAGCAATAAAGGAATTCACTTCCAATTCATCCCTCCTAGAGCACCACATTTTGGCGGGTTGTGGGAGGCAGCGGTAAAATCGGCTAAATATTTGCTAGTGAGAAGCATGTCTACAGTATCGCTAACGTATGAGGAGCTAGAAACTGTCATCGTGGAAATAGAGGCAATATTAAACTCTCGGCCACTGACGTCTATGTCAACAGACCCCAATGATTTAACAGCCATTACTCCAGGGCATTTTCTCATTGGAGAACCACTCACTGCTTTTCCAGACCCACATCGTACTAATGATGCAAAAAATATAGTACAACGTTGGGAATTGGTATCAAAAATAAAACATGACTTTTGGACAAGATGGTCGAATGAATACCTAAATGAGCTTCAATATCGACATAAATGGAAAACCGAATCTGAAAATCTTAAGGAACACGATATGGTCATTATTAAGGACGATAACCTACCCACTATGAATTGGCCGATTGGAAGGGTTCACAAGGTTTACAGAGGTAATGATGGACGAATTCGAGTTGCAGACGTAAAAACATCTAGGGGAATTTGTAAGCGCCCCGTGCATTCACTAGCTCCATTGCCAACAGCAGGATCAATCAACTGTATTGAACACAAACAACACACAACAACAGGAACAAACGTTACAGAATCAGAACCACGCAAAGAAGTTATAGTACCAAACAAACGTCAGAAAATGTCATCAGCATCATCACTTCTATCAATAGCAACAATATTACTGGTATTGTTTCCTTTAATCTTGGCAACACCAATAACCCTTCAACAGTTTCCAAATAAACCTGGAATTTATTTCGAAGGAATTGGTACGGTGAATCGTGTGGTTGGAGAATGGAAAATCATTACGTTTTTCAACTTATCACCAATTCAAACCGAATTACAAATCTTTCAAAATGGAACAAGACTTCTCGAAAAACTCTGCCCACTTCTTCAACAATCAAATATGTGCACCGAACTGGTCAAGCATTTTACAAATATTAACTTTGAACTACAAGAGACAAAGTTAATAAAAAGGCGAAGAACTAGAGGAGCATTTGATGTAATTGGAAATATTGCAAATAAATTATTCGGTGTTTTGGATAGTGATTACGCTAACGACGTCTCAAAGGTAATTAAGCAACTCAACAACAATGATATTGCTTTGTCAGAAATGATTCAAAATCAAACGTCAATCATTGATACTACTATCAACATCCTCAAGAAAGAAACACAAACAATAGTAATAAAATTCAACGAACTTCAAGCTGAAGCTAATATGATATCGAAGGAAATTACGAATGTTGAAAAACAAATCAATTTGCTAGAAACCTACACATCGCTGTCAACCCAGCTAGCCTTGCTATCATCAGATTTAGAAAGGATAGAAGCCGACATATTTGATACATTAACTGGTGCAAGGCATGGCCAAATCAGCCCTTTACTGATTTCCCCACTACAATTGCAGCAAGAAATAACAAAAATTAAAGAACATTTACCTAACACACTACGCTTGCCATTTAACCAAAATGACGTCATTCATATGTATAAGTTTATGAACTTACAAACTGGAATCTCACCAGAGCATATAATGTTCATCATACGCATTCCGTTAACTAACAACGAAGCATTTAATCTATTCAACATTATTCCGATTCCAGCCGTGATCAACGACACTATGCTTATCATTCAGCCTGAAACAAATCTTCTTGCGGTGACACCACATCATGATCAATATTTCGCGCTATCAAAGGAAGATTTGAAGGAGTGCAAAGCTATCAAAGAAACTGCAAACCAACTGCTGTGTACAAATAAACAAACAAATTATCACCAAGGTGCTCAAGAATATTTATGTGAAATTAGCTTGCTTAAGAACTTAACCAATACAAAATGCATGTGGCAGGAAACTAAATCTAATTCAATATGGAGTCCTTTACAACATACAAATCAGTGGATTTTTGGAACAAAGCATGCAACTAAAATCAGTGCTTTGTGCAATGGGACAGCCCAACTTCTTGAATTACAAGGAGCAAGTCTTCTCACTTTACAGAATGATTGCACCCTTAAACACAACACTGCCACGATTCAAGCGCATCAAGTATATACCACAACCATGTATACGTCACACGTGGCATTTGGAGATCTATACACAATAAATAAGCCAATCATGCAACCCATGTTCAACGGAACACCGCTAGACTTCAGCAACGAGTTGACACAGCTAAAGCAACTACAAAAGGCCATTAACGAAGACAAATTGGTCAAATTGCCGCAACTAGTTGAAGAACACAATATTCATCACCACATAACAAGTTATGCAGCACTATTGTTAATCGTTAGTACGATCATATGGCTAGCATGGAAATTGAAGTCAACAAGGGAGAGCAACACACTTGAAGATCCAACAAAGCCTACCCCAACAGCCAGACTATCCATAAACCCTGAAGTACACCTTTAGCTTAATTTTATTACACATTTATTTTATAAATCCATTCATTTATAAATTTCCTTTAACTTAAAATTTATTACACATTTTTTTTATAAATTCAAATTTTAATTTTGTTTGCATAAGTTGCTCTATTCTCTTTTGAATTTAATAAATTCAAGGCCGGCAGAATGTTTAGTTTCATATTTCTTTATTTTTATTTTTTCATAATATTTAAAGAAAAGCACTGAACTTATTTAACAAGTTCTTTCACCCATATGTTTGTTTACATATTTAGTTTCATTATTTAACCAAAAACGCTGAATCTTCTTTAATAAGTTCTTTCACCTTTATGTTTGTTTACCTGAACAAGCATGATTGATTAATTAATGATCATTAAACCGGCAAAGAAATAAAATGCAAACTTTTCAATTATTTAATTTTACTTTATTTTTAATTTGTTATTTTGCTTAGTAATTAAATTCTACTTGTTAATATTTTGTATATAAGTCATTTATTTTCAATAAATTATTATTAGTCTTTTGATAATCAACATTTGGCGTATTCAATTTATGTTTGCTTGTGAACAATCAGTTTATGTGCTGTTTTGTTCATCCTTCAAGAAATTGTGATAGTCGGTTACAAGTGCCGTTCTATCAGTTCAACAAATCCTTGTTGTGAATCGCAACAAGGAAACTATACAATTATACAAAGAACATATTCTCGTTTTAGAAGTTGATTCTTCTCATTTTACTTTTAACTTCTCTTTCGCTTTGGGATGCTAAAAAAAATTAATTTTACGATCTTCTCGTTTGTATGAAAATTTCCTTAATTTACTACTTTAAATTCTATATAAATATGTAGTTCATTTTAAAACGAATGTTTTTATACCCTTCACCGAAGGTAAAGGGCACATCGTCCATTTGTAATTTCTACGATATTGATCTAAGACTCTTTAAAGTATATTCCGGGTCCTTCTGAGTGTGGGTTGAAATGAGTTTCCCGAAGACTGCAGATATGATATGTACTCGGTTGTTATATAATTAAATCACATATAGACCGAAACTGTTTGCCATTGAAATTCAGCCCGATCAATCCATAAATACCTGAGATATAAGCAAAAAACCACGATTGCCTCTAATTTTACCCATAAATCCCTTGTTGTTGTTTATTTTTTTCTGTGAACATCTGGAAAACGACAAGAGCCAAAATATTCAAATTAGGTACAAGCATTTTTGGTTATCAATACACAACATCCGATAGAACGTGGGATCGATTAGAGAAGTGGGCTTGGCACTTCCCATACAAAGACATTATAGATTTCTATATATCTGGAGAACGACAAGAGCCATAGTGATCAAATTTGTAAAAGCATTCTGGTTATCAATAGACAACATCCGACAAAATAAGGGTGGGAGTGTAGAAGTGGGCGTGGCACAAAATAGATTAATTTTTATCTAAAGAATATAAAGAGAAAAATTTTCCAAATTCGGAACAAAAAGCTGGGTTATCAATACACAACCTCTCTAAAAATATGGGCGGCATTAGAGAAGTGGGCATGACACCTCCCTTACAAAGACGTTATAGAGTTTTTTGTACCTGGACAACGGCAGGACCCAAAGTTTCCAAGTTAGGTACAATCATATTGGTTATCAATACGTGATATCCGACAAAATGTGGGCGATATTGGAGAGGTGGGCGTGGCACAAAGCAGATTTATAAAACTTTCTGTTCTTATCGAGCCATGGTGAAGGGTATATAAGATTCGGCAAAGCCGAATATAGCACTCTTACTTTCTTTTATGGACGATTTGTAATGAATGTTTTCTTACGGTACCATGTGGTTTTCTAATGAAAAATTAATTTAGCCATTTTATAGTTGTGTTACCGGTGACCAACCGTATCGAAAAATATGATTACTTTGCACGTTGTTGTTAAAAAAGAAAGCGAAAATTTTGAGAAAAGCAAAAGGATTTATTTATCTGTCAAACATCTGTTGTTGAGAAATTTTAAAAAATAGAGGATCCTCAATTACTCCTGAAATGGAAATAGAGATCTATAGTGTAAATTCAGGTCTATATGTTTTGACCACTACGGTAGTTTAAAGCGATTCAGTATTGGTTACTGCACGATCCAAAAGCGCCATTATCTTTAAGCATTTAATTAGTCAAATCATACTGGTCGCACTTACATACCAAAAGGGAGATCTTAGTGGAGTATGTGGTAAAGCTATGCTGGGCACCGGGTCACCGCAAAATCACTGGCAACGAATTTGAGACTTGGTCCGAAAGTAGATGCTCCAAGGCGAGTGGAGGCAGTCAGGCATGCAATGGGCTCCTTTCCGGGGAAGATTAGGAAATGGGTCCTGAAGGGAACTAATCGGGCCTGGGGAAAAAGAACGGACTGCAGAGTATCGCGGACGTTATGGTTAGTGCTCAGGAGGACCGATTCTTTTTCACTACTAGGCAGGAGTAAAGTCTGCGTTAGAACCATGATAGGTTTTCTATTTATCCACTGCATAACAGACAGTAGGGCGGTGTAACTGCGATCTGACTCGACATATTTATGTAAGTTGTGCAAAGACACAGAGAAGATAGTGACATTTGAGTACATGGCGAATAAGGAGATGTCTCGGGTTGTGGACTCGAGAATCTGACGGGATTCGTAATGGGCATGATCTGGCTAAATAACAGGTGGCTAGTAACTGGGCTTTTGTAGGGCTCTTGTCTTGAGTAGGGTTGTTTTTCGTTCTGTTTTGATGTAAGTTTCCACTGTTTTTTTCCCCCTTTCCTTCCTCTAATTTCTTTTACTTCTCAAAGCATCACAAAGGACTATACTGGTTTCCGGGTGAGGGTGTTGAGTTTAATTTTACACCAGCCTTTCTCCCTTCCAACCAAAGATTGATAAATATCCATTAAACATGTAAATTTCTGTAGTTCAAACAAATGTTTTAAAATGAAATTTCGGAAATTCAATTTGCTCTAAAGTTATCTACTAGAAATTTCTATTGAATTTCTCAATCAGAGTAGGTTAATTTACTCTGAAGTAACCGTTAAGCAAAACTTTGTCCAGCATTGAAAGTGTTTTGACATTTAAAATTAATTTTTAAATTAAAAAATAGTAAAAATTGGCTTTAAAAGTTTTCTTTTTTTTTTAATAAAATAGTCGGCCATTACAAAGAAACACACACACACACGACACACAAAAGAGAGAAAAACAAATTAATTATAAAATTTTCAATTAAAATAGCCGCAAGTTGCAACAGCTTGCAACATCCATTCATTCATTTATTATACAGTAATTGTCGTTTTGTGGATCGTAAGCGAGAAATATGTGCAGTACGAGAAGTCATGTCGTAGCCAGAATAGTAAAAAAAAGTAAATTTTAGTAAAACATATTGTGCGATGTGTCGGAGAGGCTCGATGGTGCTTTGACTTTAATAACTCTGATTGCATGCTTTTGCCCGCAGTTAAAAAAATGTTCGCATAAATTTTAATTGAGTACTTCCGTTTAATTTTCTTTTAAATAATCTTCTCTTTTTATCTAAATATGTACAAATTATGAAAACATAAAATGAAAGAATTTGTTGTAAAACAAATTAAAATTGGAAAGACATTTGATTGGAGCATTTTAACGTAATATCTAATTCTTTGTAAAGAAACAAGTTTCCACTGTTAAGTTTTAATATTGAAAAAAAAAAATTGCAACTTTTGCAATAATCACTTTAAAGTGCTGCTTTTACACTTTTATTTTGCATGGTACAACAATTTAATTTAAAAGTTAAAAAGGAGTAGAAAAACCACTTTCTACATACAGAGATTCGAATCCTTTGAAGAAGTTGTAGAAAACAATATGTAGAAGAATAATTGTATAATGAATTTATAAGACTTCCTTAACAACCCTTAATGTTAATTTTTGTATGCATAGAATAATAAATGTAGAAGATTAAAGGGACATTGAAATGCTTGAGTTTACGTTTTATCCTTGAATCATTGTTTAACACATGTCTGCAAAAAGTATTTTAATCCTTAAGTACGCCCAGAGAAAAAACATGTTTAAATATGGCCACCTCCAACAAAACTACTTTACAAGAATTTTAAAAACATATTATGTTTAACTATATCATTGACACCAACTATCATATTATGGTTAAATTAGTCCTCCGTCAAGAAGCAACAACCATATTATGGTTGCCTCCGAACATGTTTTGATTAATAATAACTAAAATATGTTAAGCACTTATAATAGCATGGCTGCTATTCAACCATAGTATGTTGCTCTGGGAAAAGTGGAAATACTATTGTTAATTTAAAAACAAATTATTGTCACATTTAACCATAACATGTTTAAAGATAACCATAATATGATTGCGGTTTTTTGATGGTAGACCCATAATATTTTTAAAAATTACTTTAAAAATAGTTTTGTTGGAGGTGACCACATTTAAACATGTTTTTTCTCTGAGTGTATGCAGGCATAGATTTCAGTTATAAATTTGTTTTTTTTTTTGCTATTGTTTTTAGGACAATGACCTTAAAAATTTTTAAATGATTGAGCTAGTACGTGATTAAAAAAGATTAAAGATTGTATTCGTTAAATTTTTAAACCATTTTAATCAAATGTTTAATGAAAACATTGCCTTTGCAAATAAGACTCAAGCGATTCAATTAAATTAAAAGATAGGACGCGCTTTATAAAAGGCCCTTTATAAGGGTAAGTAAGAATCCTGGCTTAGTCGAAACAAATCCTGAAAAAGAGTATTTATTGTTAATATTATGCAGGTTTATCGAAATTTCCCCAAAGCAAAATAAATTTCGGATTATATGCTCCAGGTACTGGGTATATGTATGTCTCATGACCGGTGTTGCCGTGAACAAAAAACAAACTGGAAGTTAAAAAAGTAAAAGATAATTCTTAAAAAAATTTTTGATTTTTTTTAAATTACAAATCGTTACTAAATAATATCAAGTAAAAAATTTTTAGGTTTCTGGAAGCACGAAAACTATATGAGTGCTGATATACATATGCGCTGGTTATTACACACTACTAAAAAGCAGCAGAGAATCGAATATGTACCATTTAAGTGAATTTTTAATTTAACTTAAAAAAAATGATTGAATAACTTCGCATTATCCTTTATAAGTAAGCAGGTTGTAAGTAAATAATTAAAATCATTATTTTAAAGAAAAAATTCACGAACAATGTTCTAAGTGCCCTTACATGGAAGCAGGTTGTATTGCAATGATTTTAAAATGTGTTTTACAATCATTCCCGAAATATTATCGAACATAAAAATTAAAGTTTTTTTATAACGCAATCAGTCATCAAATTGTATTTTAGCAGAGAGGTAGTGCTTCCAAGTGGGAATTCGCCATATAAAAATCATGACTCTTGTAAGCAGGTTTGTAAGGGAGTATTGTGCTTCACTCCCTTACAAAACTGCTTACCATTTTCCTGCATTTTTTACTAGGTGCAGCCTTCCTAACGCATGATGCTTTGTAGTTCAAACAAAGTAAGTACCAAGTCAGGTATTCCTACGCAATCTTGCAAACTTTGACAAAGTATGGCATTACTTAAGTCATCTGTTTTGGAGCTGATATGCAAATGAAGGCAATGGAGAACTTATCTGACGTTGCATACAGTCATTTAGGAAGGCAGCCAAAGTTTAACGTATTAAAGACTTTAAAGGCTCAGTTAGCCGGGAGTAACAGTAACGTTGCAAATCAGCTGCTTCATTTTGTTGTATGTAAACCAATTTGAAAGATTATAGTTAGCAGTAAGATGTTACGTCTCAATCTGTAAGAAATAGATTGGTCTTATTTTTTACGGTAAGGTAAAATTACTGCAATTCCCGGCTAACTGAGCCTTTAGTCCTGATGGAATAAATGTTAAACTTTTAGTTTTGAATTCAGTTTCGGAAACAATGACTTGAAACGGATTCATCGATCTGTTTGTAACAACAACATAATCTGAAGGCATTATTAAAGATTTCAATAATTTCCATTCCAAGTTAAGAATTAAGCAGCCTGCAAGTATATTCCCTATAACACTGTGCAAAAAAAAAAAAAAACAACCACAACACTTGCATTCGAAAATCCGTTTTACATACATTGCACGATTTTTTGGTCTTAGAAGACCGCTAGTGAAATTTGATGCAGAAAATATTCTTGGAACATTTTAAGTGCCGTTTAAGTATACTTTTGTGGGAAGTTAAAAAAAGCACAAAAATGACCCCTTAAAATGAGAGTTTGAGGGTTAATAAATTCTAAGAAAAGAATCGCCATACGATTCTACTGGAGACATCTGAAATTATTTTTTAGCTCAGAAGTACATTTAGTATATTTTGTTTACTTATACCAAACGCCTTTTCAAAAAATTCAAAAACTTTAGGGGCCCATATTTCGGGAACCCGAGCTAACTTTTTAAAACCCTTTGCTCGTTTCGTCGTCTGCTTTCATTTCGCGTTGCAAGTGTTGAGGCTGGCGGCAATGACCCGAATTTTGTTGCACTGTGTAATTTAAAGAAAATAGGACAAAAAAATCCCTAATAATTGTAAAAAACTTATTTTATTTTTTGTCAACAACTATAAAACAGATAGAAGTGCATATGACAGCGCTAAGAGATGAAAAATTGATTTCCTGATTGTGTATTAATTCTCAAATCAAAATCTCGTTATCTAGACGGTACCATCTTGTTTTTGTGTTTTTATACAGCTGAACAAGAAAACCCACCTATTTTTAAACGATTTTGTTTATTTTTGTTTTGTTTATGAAAGAAAAATTGTTTAAGCTATAAATAAAGAAAGAAAATGTAAAGTCAGTTTATTAACAATTTTTTTTTTTTTTTTTGGGGGGTGGGAGGGGTAAGATTTCCGTTATTAATTTTGAGAAAATTTTAAGTAGTTGACATCCAACAAAGCAGAATTGATACAAACGTAATTGTTAAAATAATTTTATTAAAATCAATTCATAAATACTTCTGTGGCTTGGAGCTAAAAGGGCCAATGTCAAAATATTCACTTTTGAGAAAATTGGAATTGAAGGTTATTATAGATGCTTTTATAGATACTTTCATAGTGACATTGGCCAGAATTGTATTTATGAAGCTGTTCTGGGTTAAGTATGACTTTAGCTGTTTTACCATAATGAAAGAGAGCAAGAAAACAAATCTAATGCAATGATTAACTCAAAAGAGCAAAAAGTGGCATTGGCCATTTTAGCTGCAAGCCACAGACTTAATAACTAAAAAATTTAAATTGATTTAAATAAAAGCTTCGCTCACCTTTGGCAAATCCCGTATATGATTTGCATCCAAAAATAATTCCTCTAGTGTACGTGAATAACGTAGTATTTCTTCGGGAACACTCGGTAGTGAACAATGGCGTTTGTCCACAAATTCTACTTGGCGATTACAGCCCTTAAATATTGGAATGCACTTAAACATTTTGAAGATGACGACGAAAACGACGGTAACGGCGACAGCTCGACGACACTTTCAATAATAAAAAAAAAAACTTACGCACGACTTAAATTTCAATTTTTAAACGATTTTAAACGCGACACAATTAAATAACACTCCAACATAAATTTGCATAGAATTATATTTGATATCGTAATTTTGTATTTATTTATTTTTTTTTTATTATTATTTTTACACTTAAGATTAGAGTGTTATAAAATATATTTTAGGAAACAGTTTTCATTTGTTTTAATTTGCTTTCTCATATGTGTTTTTTTTTTAAGTTCTAATAGAACTTTTGTTCAAGAATTTGTTTCAACTAAGAATATTTTAATAATTTTTTTTTATTATTTTAAATAAAACAGCAAACTTAACAGATTATCTGGAAGTAAAAAAAGTATTAAATATTTATTATTTATTTATTTTATTCATTATATAAAAAAATTATAAAAAGTGTTAATTTGTAATTTTATTCTGCACTGTTTTTTTTTTTAAGGAAAATAATTTTGTTCTGCCAACTAACTGCCGATATTTTTTATTTAAAACCAACATATATATCACTACGACCCTGTAAAAAGTTTAGAATGTTAAATATTTTAATTTTATACAAAATATATGGATTTTAGTTTACAAGTAATTGGGGAAAGTTTTATACTCTTGTACATTGTTATTTGTCAGACCCTTGGATTTCTTGTTATCATAGATGGGGATAGTGCACTCATTTTGCAGTTTTAACTCACTCTTAGTGATTGTTCAAATATATTGCAATCATTTTCTGGATGCTAAGTGATGAATTAAAAATTTTCAGCCTCACGTCAGTGCAAGATGTTTTCTGTTTAAGAAGACCATATAGCTCATTTGCTGCAAGACCGGCATAACTCGAAAAAAATCCATTTCGAAATAAACGCATTTAAAGTTTTTGATTTGCTCTTACTACTTTGTTCCTACTAGGAACCACAGGACATAATATATAAATATATATATATAATATCCTTAGAAAAAAAGAAGACACGTTATCTTCAAACTGGGAAAGTATAAAAGATACCTATAAAGATGAATTTAATACACAATATAAAGAAAAACAAAGCGAACAATTCTGCATCTCTAACTCCAAAATTTCATTTTTTGAGTTATGCCGGTCTTGCAGCAAATGAGCGATGTGTGTGCAGTAGTGCAGACATTTTTAATTTTAATGCTGCAAAACGAAGTTTTATTGTATGGACACAATGCAGTTTCAAAGAGATTTTAAGAAAGTTTCTGTTTAATTATATGGACGATATAATTTTTTTTATTTTGGACTTCAATATCTACATATTTCAAATTTTGAAAACATCATTTTTATTTTATTCGTAGAAAATAATTTAAACTTTTGATTAATCAAAGTTATTTTTGGGAAAACAAAATTTTTAATTAACAAGATTTTGTTTCTCGTGCCTAATTCCCAATTTGTATTCCTGATAAAAACACTAAAAGTTTTTGTTGATGCGCATTTCACTGGTTGCTTAGGCCAGATTATCAGGAAACTTTATCCAAAGATTTTAAAATTTATTAATATCAGATAGAATTTTTTGTAGTTTTTACTCCAAATAATTAAAATAAAAATATTATTTCCTTCCAGTAATTTCTCAAGCTCAAGGTCCGTTTTATATAACGTATATTTATTTAAAAATTATCCAATATTTCGCTATCTCAATGGATAGCTTCTTCAGGGATTTTTTTTTTGGTTTTTTATATTTCAAACAATTTTATAAAATTGTTTGAAATATAAATAACCAAAAAAAAAAAAAAGATAGCGAAATATTGGATAATTTTTAAATAAATATACGTTATATAAAACGGACCTTGAGCTTGAGAAATTATTGGAAGGAAATAATATTCAGAAGGTCGAAGAAATTAAGCTAAATAATTTTTAAAATAAAAATAATTTAATTTAGTATCTAAAATTTTTATTATTCGTATTATTATGTTTAATGTTTATATGCAGCTTTTTTGGTTGCAAGTTTAAATTTTGCACTATTTGAATTGAGTGCTGATATTTTTCATTGAATCTGCGTTTAGTGATAGTGCAAAAATTTGCAATACCAAAAAATTGTTTTAATGGTACATAGTTAAAAAAAAATGACAATCATCACTAAAGCTGTTAAAAAATAGTCCAAATTAATTTTTTTGCAGTTTTATTTAGTGATAGTGCACTGCTGATTTGAATCAATATTTAGTGCACAACCCCAACTATGCTTGTTATACATACAAACAAAAAATGTTATTGACTGAAAAAGCCAAAACTTAAGTGTTCATTAAGCCCCTTTTACACTATTTTACACGTCTTAAGATTTTTGTTCTTACAAAACCTTATGAATTTGTGGCCTTGATTTTGCCAGGACACATTTGAATTGGACCCCACAACAGTTGAAGTCGTGTTGTGTTCCAACAAATGAAAACTCAATCTTTAGAGAAAAGTCCATGTTAGAAGACAAGAGGAAATTAAACCAATTAGTCGTTTTCTTATACAAAGGCGATCACAATGTAAAATTCAAACTCGGTCCAGAAATGGCTAAAACTTGAGTAAAAACCCCGACTGTCTCTAATTTTTAACCATAATAAAGTTTTACTATCGGAAGTCTTCTTATTATTCAAGAATTTTATTTTTACATACCTACACCCCGAGTGAACATAGTAGAATACTGGCAGTAAAAATTAACTGGGCCATACAAGTGTCCTCCCAAGTTAAGGGTTTTGGAACGATAAAATTGAGCTGAAATATTCTCAACTAATGACATATGTTTGGTATAATAAGAATATGAATTTTGGAAAGCGACCATACCGTATGAAAGACCAATTGGCTGTTCAATACTATGGTGAAGGGTACATAAGATTCGGCGTAGCCAAATATACATAGCTCATTTACTTGTAAAATTAAAATGCCATTGCCCGTTCCGTAAAATCATTATTTTTATAGATAGACTCATTTAGCTTAACACAGAAATTTCAGGCCAACATTTTTGACAATGTATTATTGTGTGCATTCTTAATTAATTGTATATTCCTACTTGCATTCTATTTACATAAATAAAAAAAGAAACATGTTTTTTATTTCAATAGATTTTCTAATAAAAACAAACAAACAAACGAAGTTGTTGCTTTTTTCAAAAATAACCAACCAAAAGTAGATTCCTTCTGGGGTAGTTGGGCCAAGAAATATAAAAATAGAAAGAAAAACAGAAACAGTAATAAGAATATTAAATAAAAAAAAACTAATGGTTGAAGAAAACTAGTAAAATAGGTATAAAACATAAAAAATAACAGATATAGAAGAATTATATAAAATACAAGTAAAATTGTAATCACACACAAACACGTACATTCACAGAACATTCAAAGCAACAAAACTTAACAACTGGGCTAAAAGCACTCAGCCAGTTACAGAGAACAAAAGGGATAAAACAATAAATGTGAGCAGCAAAGCAGAAAATGTTAAAAATAACTACGGAGGAATTTTTAAAAACAACAACAATGGATAATTAACAATAAATCAACAAAAACAATATAAACAAGTTGGAACTACGTGAGGGTATGACGTCGTCATCGGCTTACGACCACTACTAACACATTCAGAGGAAAAATGTGAATGTGTATAGATGACAACCAGCGTTGCCACGATCAAAAAAAAATTGTAACCAAAATGTAAAAAAGAATCCAAAGCGAAGAAGTGCTGTATTCGGCTATGTCGAAGCTTATTTACCCTTTACCGTGGTGCGATACGACCAAAAAGTTATTTAAATAAATCGTATAATGGTGTTGGGCACTGTTGCCAATTTAGAGGTTTTCCCGCTAAATCTTGCGTTTTTTGCGAAATTTAGCGATTTTCAAACAATTCTCAGCGGCTCATTTTCGCTACAAAAACTTTTCTCAAATTTAAAATTTACAGATTTTTTACTATTTCTTTTTGTTTATTTTTGTTTTTCTGGCTAAAAACTACTTGTTTATGTTCACGGTTTTAATTACTTTTGTAGTTTTAGTGAACTGAAGATTGTATATGACATACATATTTTTTTTTTCGATTTTCTGTTAGTATTTTGTTAGGACAACTCACATACTTAAGCTTGCTTAAAATTTGGAAACTAAAGGTAAGGTATTGATCTTAATTGTCTCGATATATCCCAAGCAATATAATTCACTTCATCTTACTAATTTTATCTAATTGCCTAAAACGGCAAATAACTACCGAAAATAACGTAAATGTTATAAACTTTTTTGTTCTTACGTACTTACGTACTAAGTTTGTCATTCCGAATGAAACTGTTTTAATATTCATCTAAGACCCCATAAAGTATATAATTATATTCTGGCTCCTTGAGTAGTAATTCTAAGTCGATTAGCCCATGTCCGTCTGCTATCCATCTGTTGAAATCACGCTCACTTTTAAAGGACTTAAAATAAAAGCATCAAATTGTTAAGAATTCACCTAATCAGTTTCGGATCGAAGTCTAGCAAAATCGGTTCAGTAGGAAAAGAGTTATGAATTAAAATGTGGGACAACCACCCTAAAAAAGTTTTAATTTTGTTACAAAAACGAGCATAACTAGTGGCGGAATGCATATATTGATATACGATTTTGCACAAATTCGTTGTATATGATTAAAAATCAGCCCACTCTCGAAAAAAAACTTTTAGCATGTCTTAAACCGTAACAAATAATGCTATTGTATTAAATTTGGTCCGCCACAGTTTAATATGCCTATAAATCAGTGCATAATTTACCATAGACCCCATATAAAGCCTACTCTCAGAAAAAAATATAGGTACGCCTAAAACCCTAATATTGCTATTTTAATTAATTTTGGTCTGTGAAAGTTTTTTTTGACTAGAAATTATGCTGTCAACTTTCGTGCAGGTCGGTCCATAACTTACCATTGGCCACATATAAAGCCTACTCTCGGAAAAAGCGTTAGTACGCGTAAATGCGTAAAGCTTTCAATCTGTGTTCTATTCTAATAACTTTTGGTCAATCATAGTTTTATAAGACTATAAATTACTTGTTCAAATTTCGAGAAGATCGGCCCAAAATTTACCATATGTCCCATATAAAGACCACTCCGGAAGTATTCTAACTGTAGGTAGAGGGTAACAGAGGGTTGGAAATCTAAGTATGTAACGTAATTTGTGAGTCATATACCTTTGAAAGAGCGGACTAACTGCCTGTTTTTAGAAAACGTAAGCAAGTGAGTGAGTGAGAAATTATATTGAAATTATATTGAAAACATTTTCGTTTTTTATTGTTGTTTTAAATATAATTTCTCAATCACTTACTTGTTTACGTTTTCTAAAAACAGGCAGTACATCTAGATTTATATAAAACTTTTAAAAATGCTAAGGTTTTAGCGGTATTTTTAAAAAAATTCCCGCTAAATTAAATATTTAGCGGTTTCTAGCGATTTTGAAGTCCAATTTGGCGGGAAATGTTAAAAAAAAGTTGGTAACAGTGGTGTGGGGGTGTACGGCTGCCAATGCGGTAGGAAAACTTTTTTTATAGAATCTACAATGGAAACTTAAAACCAAGTGCCGAGCAACTATGTAGGTCTAGGCGAAGATTTTTGGTTTAAACAGTATAACGATCCAAAGCAGACGGCACATAATGTAAAACTCTGGTGGCTTTGAAAGATAAAAAATCAAGTGAAATTGCTCCCGCAGTCACCGGATCTTAATTTAATAGAACATTTATGGGATTTGCTTGAATGAAGAGTTCGCTAAGATAACATTATTTATTTATTTATTAAATTTCAGTAACCTAGCCCTTTGGCCATAATCGGCCAAGTGTTATTCTGAAGGTGTAGGTATACTATAACGCACATTGTCAAAAAGCATTAAAATTAAATATATTGATTAGGATTGTTCGTTTAATACACGTTTAATATCATGTGGGTATGTGTTTATTATGTGTAGGGTGTTTAGTAGATTAATTCTTGTTCGGTTAATCGAACAATTTTAGACGATTAATTGTTCGAATAATTTAAAATTGCAAATTTCGATTAAAGGATTAATCGAAGAATTTATACCGATTAATCGAATGAGATTAATATGTAGTATTTCTGTTAAATGTATAATTTTTTAAAAGGTTTTTGTCGAATAAACAAACCAAATGCATGTGACCGTTGGAATTAAAAAAAAAAAACAATCAATGTTAAGTGAGTAATTTAGCTTATATTTTTTAAATTTTTTCAACACAATTGAATAATTTATTTCACAAAAGAAAAAAATGGCAAAGGTATGTTAACTGAAAGATTAAATTAATTTATCGGGTATGTTCTAGAAACCGAAACGAAGTGAAATTGAAATCGAACGATAATTTATATTCAATGACTAAATGGCCGTAGTTTTTCCTGGTTTTAAGTGTCGTTCTTGCATATAAAGATACTTAAAAAATTAAGTAGATAAAATGGAATATTTTTAAGAACTTTCATTACAGGGTCCTTTTAAAAATTAAAATTTCTCGATTTTAAATTCACTTGTTTTTAATTTCTGGAACACACCCGTATTTTTTAACAAAATAGTTCATGCGTTTCTCTCTTTAGAATGAGTTTGGTTTGAAAGTATTGTACGAAGTATAAATCTAATAATGCTAAATGTTTATTAACGTAAATGTTTTTCAACAACTTCACTAATTTACCACTTACACAATGACTATAACATAGTACATGAAGAAGTGTTCCAATGAATAAATATTTAAACCAAGATACTTCGATCGATTCTCTAGAGGAAATTTTTTGCGGAAGCATAGCAGAGAATGTCCGTGAAAAGTTTAAAAAAAGTTATTTTTACAATTTGGAGCTACATTGAAAAGTTATATTTAAAAAAGTACTAATTTTTTCTAAAATTATCGAAAAAAAACTTGTAATTTATAAAATTTCTGGATTCAAATTTATTCGATTAATATTAAAATTTTATTCGTTTACTAGAATAAGTTAAAAATGCCAAATATCGATTAATCGTTTAATCGAACAAAAATAAAACCCGATTAATTGAACACCCTAATTATGTGCAACTAAATGCAAAAACAACAAATTCAAATAAAAAATGAAAAACTACAACAAGAGATTTTATGGGTACATATTAAAAACAGTCGTGTGTTTTTACTTCTTTTTCAGCAATTTCTGGACCGATCTGACGAAGTGATATAGTCCCCATCAATTCTGGGGTCTTCGTAATACCCAATTCCACATACACACGGACAGAGGGACATCGTTAAATCAACTTCTCTACTCATAATGAACCAGTAAAATATGAAGGGCTTATTGTAATAACATCATAAGCCAACCCGAATTATTAAACTGGCTTTTTGTGTTTTTCCATTGATTCCAACCATCCCCTCATAAGCATTAAGCTTTTTTCCAATTCATTTCTGATTAAGGCAACAATTGACTTTTTAAATTTCAATGCTTTTGTTGATTTTTTGCGTTATAACCAGGGACCGAAAATAACAGTTATATTGGAATTTTAAAACAAAAAAGCATAAAGAAGTAAATGTCGAAAAATTGATTCAAGTATAGGAAAAATATCTTTTTTGTCTATAACAAAGTATACATACATATCGCACCCTAAATATCAAAGAGTATTAACTCAAAATTTTTATTTTTTCACTTTTTTGGAATAAATCGACACATTATATTCATATCTACCCGATGTAAAAATATCATGCTATTTTGTCTCCATTTTGGTAATGAAAAGTTTGGTTTACAAATTCTTTTTCATATGCCTGCAATGTAAAATTAAAAATTGTCTTGCTGCTACTGAAAATGTTAAAATTTTGAGTTAATACCCTCCCTTTAGTATTTGGGGTGCGATATATTGATTTTTATTTTTTTGATCAAAATTAACCGTTATTTTTTGATTTTTATTTTTTGAACTAAAATAACAGCTATTTTATGATTTTTATTTTTTTTTAACAAAAATAACAGTAATTTTTTTTAATTTTTATTTTTTAATTTTTATTTTTTCGAGCAAAAATAAAAGTTATTCTCTAGAGAATGTACTTTTAATAATAATTTAGTTGACTTTTAATGTTTATTTTAATGTGTAATCATTTATGGTTGTCAAATATTCGTATATTTCAAAAACCGGTTTTCGAATACTTCGAAAACCCCGATATTTGAAAATGTCGGGTTTTTGGTTTTGTAACAAAAAGCCGGTTTCGAATAATATGTAAAACAAAACAAGCAATTTGTACGTATTCACTTTAGAACTAAAATGTATAATACATGTAACGTATATTACAACAATAAAATGTAAGTAAGATGTTAATAGACATCAGTTTAAATAACCAAAAAAATTATTTGTTCTGATGAGTGTAACTCTAAAAAATATTGGTCCACCTCTTATGCCGATCGGCTGGTTGTCTGCCCATGTAAAGTACAGGTCAAAATAATTTAATTTTATACATACATTTCAATTGTCACAAATTCTTTCGAAAATGGTGAGAATCGGTCTATAATTTGATAAAGCCGCCATACAAACTTCTTTTTGGAATAGGCTTTGTGTCCATAAACTATTTTATTATGTTGGTTATTAGATTTAAGTTGACTCAAAAATATTTTATTGCAACATAAATCATCTCAAATGATTTAAAAAGGTTGCAGTTTTTGTATTACGGTTTACAACTATTTTTTAGTGCGGCTTGCAAAAACATCAAAAATTTACAACTCATTACTAGCAGTTGTTTTAAGTCCAACTCAACTGAGTGAGTTGTAAACCATAAGCCAAAGTCAGAACTGTTGCTTAACTCATACTTCTGGGAATTATAAAAAAGTCTGCGTTGTAGAATTTTTCTTCAAGTTCAATAGCTTGGTAATGTGATGAATAAGTTTTGTATGATGACATCAATTAAGATACTGTTGTGAATAATGAAAGTGGTTACTAAAAAATGTCATCAAATGCAAGATAATGAAAAAAATAAATATAAAAAAGTCGATTTTCCAAACCAAAAAAACCGGTTTCTCGAAAAATAGAAAAAAATCGATTTTTCGAATACTTCGGAAATCGGTTTTGACAACTCTAGTAATCATCCTTGGAATTTCATATGCACATTAAAATAAATATTTAAAGTCAACTTAATTATTAAAACACGTACATTTCTGTATAGAATAACTTTTATTTTTACTCCAAAAAAAAAATAACGGTTATTTTTGTTCAAAAAAATAATAATCAAAAAATAGCTGTTTTTCTTAATCGAAAAAATAAAAATCAAAAAAACAGTTGTTTTTGTTCCAAAAAATAAAAATCTGAAAGTAACCGTTATAATTGTTCAAAAAAATAAAAATCAAAAAATTACAGTTTTCATCTGACTTTTATGAAAAAAGGAATAACTGTTACGGTCCCTGGTTATAACATCAAAAGCCACACTCATTTTTACAGCTTGGAAAAAAAATTTGAATTTCGATGACGTTTTGTACGAAAGACATGATTTTTTAAATCACGCACAAATGTTTGACGTTTGGGAAAGAACTATGAATTAATCTCAAAAGCCCGCGATATATGATTTTTTTTAATTTCGGAGGCTTATGATGTTATTGCTCAGAAATACAAGCTGTGATGCCAGGAGAAATTTTAAAAAATCCTTACGTCTCTTAAAAAAATCGCTTTTTTCCCTACAACCAAAAAAAAGTTTTCCCTACACTTTTCCCAAGGGTGTGAAGATAAATTCGTCAGTTAAATACGTCCTACAGTTATTTTAAATACGTTCCACACGCTGTTAAACGAATTGCTAAAACAAACAAATTTTCTTTTTGTAAACAAAAACCAATCTAATTATTAATATTAAAAACAAAAACATTTTTTCAATAAAAAACAAACTGAAATTTTTATTAAAAAAATAATTTTTTTTCATTAAAAAAGTATTTTCATAGAAGTTCACATTATAAAAGGGTCAAATATAGATGTTTCCAATAGGTATTTCGAGAAGACATGAATCGGGGTAGCGGGAGACTGGAAGTAGCCTAGGGCTAGTAGATTCCAGGACTATAAGTTCTACGTCCAGAGTCGTCCCGATATCGGAGATATATAATTTTGAAAAATTTGGTATTTCATTGACTGAGTATGAAAAATATGGTAATTTTCAAGTCCAAAAAATAGGTATTTCGAGAAGACATGAATCGGGGTAGCGGGAGACTGGAAGTAGCCTAGGGCTAGTAGATTCCAGGACTATAAGTTCTACGTCCAGATTCGTCCCGATATCGGAGATATATAATTTTGAAAAATTTGGTATTTCATTGACTGAGTATGAAAAATATGGTAATTTTCAAGTCCAAAAAATAGGTATTTCGAGAAGACATGAATCGGGGTAGCGGGAGACTGGAAGTAGCCTAGGGCTAGTAGATGCCAGGACTATAAGTTCTACGTCCAGATTCGTCCCGATATCGGAGATATATAATTTTGAAAAATTTGGTTTTTCATTGACTGTGTATGAAAAATATGGTAATTTTCAAGTCCAAAAAATTGGTAGTTCGAGAAGACATGAATCGGGGTAGCGGGAGACTGGAAGTAGCCTAGGGCTAGTAGATTCCAGGACTATAAGTTCTACGTCCAGATTCGTCCCGATATCGGAGATATATAATTTTGAAAAATTTGGTATTTCATTGACTGAGTATGAAAAATATGGTAATTTTCAAGTCCAAAAAATAGGTATTTCGAGAAGACATGAATCGGGGTAGCGGGAGACTGGAAGTAGCCTAGGGCTAGTAGATGCCAGGACTATAAGTTCTACGTCCAGATTCGTCCCGATATCGGAGATATATAATTTTGAAAAATTTGGTTTTTCATTGACTGTGTATGAAAAATATGGTAATTTTCAAGTCCAAAAAATTGGTAGTTCGAGAAGACATGAATCGGGGTAGCGGGAGACTGGAAGTAGCCTAGGGCTAGTAGATTCCAGGACTATAAGTTCTACGTCCAGATTCGTCCCGATATCGGAGATATATAATTTTGAAAAATTTGGTTTTTCATTGACTGAGTATGAAAAATATGGTAATTTTCAAGTCCAAAAAATAGGTATTTCGAGAAGACATGAATCGGGGTAGCGGGAGACTGGAAGTAGCCTAGGGCTAGTAGATTCCAGGACTATAAGTTCTACGTCCAGATTCGTCCCGATATCGGAGATATATAATTTTGAAAAATTTGGTTTTTCATTGACTGAGTATGAAAAATATGGTAATTTTCAAGTCCAAAAAATAGGTATTTCGAGAAGACATGAATCGGGGTAGCGGGAGACTGGAAGTAGCCTAGGGCTAGTAGATTCCAGGACTATAAGTTCTACGTCCAGATTCGTCCCGATATCGGAGATATATAATTTTGAAAAATTTGGTATTTCATTGACTGAGTATGAAAAATATGGTAATTTTCAAGTCCAAAAAATAGGTATTTCGAGAAGACATGAATCGGGGTAGCGGGAGACTGGAAGTAGCCTAGGGCTAGTAGATTCCAGGACTATAAGTTCTACGTCCAGATTCGTCCCGATATCGGAGATATATAATTTTGAAAAATTTGGTATTTCATTGACTGAGTATGAAAAATATGGTAATTTTCAAGTCCAAAAAATAGGTATTTCGAGAAGACATGAATCGGGGTAGCGGGAGACTGGAAGTAGCCTAGGGCTAGTAGATTCCAGGACTATAAGTTCTACGTCCAGATTCGTCCCGATATCGGAGATATATAATTTTGAAAAATTTGGTTTTTCATTGACTGTGTATGAAAAATATGGTAATTTTCAAGTCCAAAAAATTGGTAGTTCGAGAAGACATGAATCGGGGTAGCGGGAGACTGGAAGTAGCCTAGGGCTAGTAGATTCCAGGACTATAAGTTCTACGTCCAGATTCGTCCCGATATCGGAGATATATAATTTTGAAAAATTTGGTTTTTCATTGACTGAGTATGAAAAATATGGTAATTTTCAAGTCCAAAAAATAGGTATTTCGAGAAGACATGAATCGGGGTAGCGGGAGACTGGAAGTAGCCTAGGGCTAGTAGATTCCAGGACTATAAGTTCTACGTCCAGATTCGTCCCGATATCGGAGATATATAATTTTGAAAAATTTGGTATTTCATTGACTGAGTATGAAAAATATGGTAATTTTCAAGTCCAAAAAATAGGTATTTCGAGAAGACATGAATCGGGGTAGCGGGAGACTGGAAGTAGCCTAGGGCTAGTAGATTCCAGGACTATAAGTTCTACGTCCAGAGTCGTCCCGATATCGGAGATATATAATTTTGAAAAATTTGGTATTTCATTGACTGAGTATGAAAAATATGGTAATTTTCAAGTCCAAAAAATAGGTATTTCGAGAAGACATAATCGGGGTAGCGGGAGACTGGAAGTAGCCTAGGGCTAGTAGATTCCAGGACTATAAGTTCTACGTCCAGATTCGTCCCGATATCGGAGATATATAATTTTGAAAAATTTGGTATTTCATTGACTGAGTATGAAAAATATGGTAATTTTCAAGTCCAAAAAATAGGTATTTCGAGAAGACATGAATCGGGGTAGCGGGAGACTGGAAGTAGCCTAGGGCTAGTAGATGCCAGGACTATAAGTTCTACGTCCAGATTCGTCCCGATATCGGAGATATATAATTTTGAAAAATTTGGTTTTTCATTGACTGTGTATGAAAAATATGGTAATTTTCAAGTCCAAAAAATTGGTAGTTCGAGAAGACATGAATCGGGGTAGCGGGAGACTGGAAGTAGCCTAGGGCTAGTAGATTCCAGGACTATAAGTTCTACGTCCAGATTCGTCCCGATATCGGAGATATATAATTTTGAAAAATTTGGTTTTTCATTGACTGAGTATGAAAAATATGGTAATTTTCAAGTCCAAAAAATAGGTATTTCGAGAAGACATGAACCGGGGTAGCGGGAGACTGGAAGTAGCCTAGGGCTAGTAGATTCCAGGACTATAAGTTCTACGTCCAGATTCGTCCCGATATCGGAGATATATAATTTTGAAAAATTTGGTATTTCATTGACTGAGTATGAAAAATATGGTAATTTTCAAGTCCAAAAAATAGGTATTTCGAGAAGACATGAATCGGGGTAGCGGGAGACTGGAAGTAGCCTAGGGCTAGTAGATTCCAGGACTATAAGTTCTACGTCCAGATTCGTCCCGATATCGGAGATATATAATTTTGAAAAATTTGGTATTTCATTGACTGAGTATGAAAAATATGGTAATTTTCAAGTCCAAAAAATAGGTATTTCGAGAAGACATGAATCGGGGTAGCGGGAGACTGGAAGTAGCCTAGGGCTAGTAGATGCCAGGACTATAAGTTCTACGTCCAGATTCGTCCCGATATCGGAGATATATAATTTTGAAAAATTTGGTTTTTCATTGACTGTGTATGAAAAATATGGTAATTTTCAAGTCCAAAAAATTGGTAGTTCGAGAAGACATGAATCGGGGTAGCGGGAGACTGGAAGTAGCCTAGGGCTAGTAGATTCCAGGACTATAAGTTCTACGTCCAGATTCGTCCCGATATCGGAGATATATAATTTTGAAAAATTTGGTTTTTCATTGACTGAGTATGAAAAATATGGTAATTTTCAAGTCCAAAAAATAGGTATTTCGAGAAGACATGAATCGGGGTAGCGGGAGACTGGAAGTAGCCTAGGGCTAGTAGATTCCAGGACTATAAGTTCTACGTCCAGATTCGTCCCGATATCGGAGATATATAATTTTGAAAAATTTGGTTTTTCATTGACTGAGGACGTAGAACTTATAGTCCTGGAATCTACTAGCCCTAGGCTACTTCCAGTCTCCCGCTAACCCGATTCATGTCTTCTCGAACTACCTATTTTTTGGACTTGAAAATTACCATATTTTTCATACTCAGTCAATGAAAAACCAAATTTTTCAAAATTATATATCTCCGATATCGGGACGAATCTGGACGTAGAACTTATAGTCCTGGCATCTACTAGCCCTAGGCTACTTCCAGTCTCCCGCTACCCCGATTCATGTCTTCTCGAAATACCTATTTTTTGGACTTGAAAATTACCATATTTTTCATACTCAGTCAATGAAATACCAAATTTTTCAAAATTATATATCTCCGATATCGGGACGAATCTGGACGTAGAACTTATAGTCCTGGAATCTACTAGCCCTAGGCTACTTCCAGTCTCCCGCTACCCCGATTCATGTCTTCTCGAACTACCAATTTTTTGGACTTGAAAATTACCATATTTTTCATACACAGTCAATGAAAAACCAAATTTTTCAAAATTATATATCTCCGATATCGGGACGAATCTGGACGTAGAACTTATAGTCCTGGCATCTACTAGCCCTAGGCTACTTCCAGTCTCCCGCTACCCCGATTCATGTCTTCTCGAAATACCTATTTTTTGGACTTGAAAATTACCATATTTTTCATACTCAGTCAATGAAATACCAAATTTTTCAAAATTATATATCTCCGATATCGGGACGAATCTGGACGTAGAACTTATAGTCCTGGAATCTACTAGCCCTAGGCTACTTCCAGTCTCCCGCTACCCCGATTCATGTCTTCTCGAAATACCTATTTTTTGGACTTGAAAATTACCATATTTTTCATACTCAGTCAATGAAAAACCAAATTTTTCAAAATTATATATCTCCGATATCGGGACGAATCTGGACGTAGAACTTATAGTCCTGGAATCTACTAGCCCTAGGCTACTTCCAGTCTCCCGCTACCCCGATTCATGTCTTCTCGAAATACCTATTTTTTGGACTTGAAAATTACCATATTTTTCATACTCAGTCAATGAAATACCAAATTTTTCAAAATTATATATCTCCGATATCGGGACGAATCTGGACGTAGAACTTATAGTCCTGGAATCTACTAGCCCTAGGCTACTTCCAGTCTCCCGCTACCCCGATTCATGTCTTCTCGAAATACCTATTTTTTGGACTTGAAAATTACCATATTTTTCATACACAGTCAATGAAAAACCAAATTTTTCAAAATTATATATCTCCGATATCGGGACGAATCTGGACGTAGAACTTATAGTCCTGGAATCTACTAGCCCTAGGCTACTTCCAGTCTCCCGCTACCCCGATTCATGTCTTCTCGAAATACCTATTTTTTGGACTTGAAAATTACCATATTTTTCATACTCAGTCAATGAAAAACCAAATTTTTCAAAATTATATATCTCCGATATCGGGACGAATCTGGACGTAGAACTTATAGTCCTGGAATCTACTAGCCCTAGGCTACTTCCAGTCTCCCGCTACCCCGATTCATGTCTTCTCGAAATACCTATTTTTTGGACTTGAAAATTACCATATTTTTCATACTCAGTCAATGAAAAACCAAATTTTTCAAAATTATATATCTCCGATATCGGGACGAATCTGGACGTAGAACTTATAGTCCTGGAATCTACTAGCACTAGGCTACTTCCAGTCTCCCGCTACCCCGATTCATGTCTTCTCGAACTACCAATTTTTTGGACTTGAAAATTACCATATTTTTCATACACAGTCAATGAAAAACCAAATTTTTCAAAATTATATATCTCCGATATCGGGACGAATCTGGACGTAGAACTTATAGTCCTGGAATCTACTAGCCCTAGGCTACTTCCAGTCTCCCGCTACCCCGATTCATGTCTTCTCGAAATACCTATTTTTTGGACTTGAAAATTACCATATTTTTCATACTCAGTCAATGAAAAACCAAATTTTTCAAAATTATATATCTCCGATATCGGGACGAATCTGGACGTAGAACTTATAGTCCTGGAATCTACTAGCCCTAGGCTACTTCCAGTCTCCCGCTACCCCGATTCATGTCTTCTCGAACTACCAATTTTTTGGACTTGAAAATTACCATATTTTTCATACACAGTCAATGAAAAACCAAATTTTTCAAAATTATATATCTCCGATATCGGGACGAATCTGGACGTAGAACTTATAGTCCTGGCATCTACTAGCCCTAGGCTACTTCCAGTCTCCCGCTACCCCGATTCATGTCTTCTCGAAATACCTATTTTTTGGACTTGAAAATTACCATATTTTTCATACTCAGTCAATGAAAAACCAAATTTTTCAAAATTATATATCTCCGATATCGGGACGAATCTGGACGTAGAACTTATAGTCCTGGAATCTACTAGCCCTAGGCTACTTCCAGTCTCCCGCTACCCCGATTCATGTCTTCTCGAACTACCAATTTTTTGGACTTGAAAATTACCATATTTTTCATACACAGTCAATGAAAAACCAAATTTTTCAAAATTATATATCTCCGATATCGGGACGAATCTGGACGTAGAACTTATAGTCCTGGCATCTACTAGCCCTAGGCTACTTCCAGTCTCCCGCTACCCCGATTCATGTCTTCTCGAAATACCTATTTTTTGGACTTGAAAATTACCATATTTTTCATACTCAGTCAATGAAATACCAAATTTTTCAAAATTATATATCTCCGATATCGGGACGAATCTGGACGTAGAACTTATAGTCCTGGAATCTACTAGCCCTAGGCTACTTCCAGTCTCCCGCTACCCCGATTCATGTCTTCTCGAAATACCTATTTTTTGGACTTGAAAATTACCATATTTTTCATACTCAGTCAATGAAATACCAAATTTTTCAAAATTATATATCTCCGATATCGGGACGACTCTGGACGTAGAACTTATAGTCCTGGAATCTACTAGCCCTAGGCTACTTCCAGTCTCCCGCTACCCCGATTCATGTCTTCTCGAAATACCTATTGGAAACATCTATATTTGACCCTTTTATAATGTGAACTTCTATGAAAATACTTTTTTAATGAAAAAAAATTATTTTTTTAATAAAAATTTCAGTTTGTTTTTTATTGAAAAAATGTTTTTGTTTTTAATATTAATAATTAGATTGGTTTTTGTTTACAAAAAGAAAATTTGTTTGTTTTAGCAATTCGTTTAACAGCGTGTGGAACGTATTTAAAATAACTGTAGGACGTATTTAACTGACGTATTTATCTTCACACCCTTACTTTTCCCTACGTTAAAAATTTATTGTTTTTAGCAACATTCAACCAAATACAAATTTTGTTAACATTTTGAATATATTATAATAAAAGTATATTAACAACAAGAAAAAACCCCAAATAAATTCCTAAACTTTTGGAAAAAATTTATTACACCAAATTTCTTCGCTGTTATCACCTTGTCAACATGGATTTTGTAAGGCGAGTTCCTCTACCACTAATATTCTGGAACTTACTACTATGGTAAATGATGTATTTTTAAAAAAACATGCTAACGGATGTAATTTACACGGATTTCAGTAAAGCTTTTGACAAAGTGAACCATGAAATGTTACTATACAAACTATCACTAATGGGATTTAGTTGTACAGCCCTAAAGTGGCTGCGTTCTTATTAATGTGATAAAACTGAACAAGTAGAGTTTAGAAATGATACCTCAACAGACATATACATCAATTCTGGTGTTCCCCAGGGAAGTCATATTGGTCCTACACTGTTCGCGTTATTTATAAATGATCTTCCATCTGTTATCTTGTATTCCAATGTACTCATGTATGCAGATGATGTCAAAATATTCAAGAGCTTTAACGACTATAATCAACAACTTTTACTACAGTCTGATATTGATAAATTTTCCCAATGGTGTACAATTAATTTAATGGACTTTAATATTAAAAAATGCAAACTTATGACATTCTACAGAACTAACAAAGTAGATTCTCGATACTAATCGATGTTAATGGAATAATACTTGAAAAGTGGACAGCATAACTGATCTGGGCTTTTTGTTGGATCATAGGTTAAATTTCCGTAATCATATTGCGTTAACTGTTAACAAAGCTAACGTTGTTTGTGGTTTTATGAAACGGTGGTCTAGAACATTTTCTGACCCCTATGTGACGAAACAACTTTATACATCTTTGGTTCGGCCAATTCTTGAATATGTATCATTCATATAAATAGTATTGAATCGGTACAAAGGCAATTTTAAATTTTTTGTTTACGTGGCCTTGGTTGGAATTCGTATGTTCTGCCATCGTATGTTAATAGGCTTGCTCTTATTAAGCTGCCAACTTTAAAAAGCCGCCGTGTTAGGCCGAGGCCACGCAATGAGCGGCTAAGCGTCAAGCGTCTGAGCGATGAGCGTCTGAGCGATGAGCGTCAAAGCGTCAAGTTTGAGCGACAAGTGGCTTATTACTGAGCGTCATTTCTGACCGGTTAGTTGTTAAAATGCCATTGTAAAGAGTGGATTGTTTAATGTTGTACAATTTACATTGTACACATATACATTTTTTAGTTTCTTATTTTGTTTTTTTTATTAAACCTTTGTATTTTCCCTGAATTGTATATTTTTTGGAATTGTTAATATTATTATATTGAATTATTTACTTTATAAGCCTTTAAATTTTATAATTATGTTAAGTATTTCGTTTATGAATTTGAATTTTAAATTGTTAACTTGATTGGATAAAAGTGGTGAGTTCAACCTACTTGAAGTTGACTATAGTCAAGTAAATTTCTTTAAGTGTACAATTTAGTACACGTCAAAAAGTAAACGAAAGAGAAAAAAAACTTATCCAACCTTCGGTGTGGATAAAAGGCCGAGGTTGAACAAGTTTAGAATATAGCTTTACTTTTTACTTAAATTTAAACACTTCAAGTGAGCAGACGAACCGCTCATACCTCAACCCACCCCAATGTGAACTTTGTGAAAAAATAAATTTCATTAAATAAAAAAAACCCTCAACTTCTTCTCATTTAATGTGAGAAACAGCCTAGCTAAAAGGTAAGCACCCACTATTAAAATCCCCTACACACAGAAAAGAAAACTAATCTCTTGTTTTCTTTCTTCTTTTTTTACCCCTAATAATTATAATTTCTCTGACGAGCGATTATAATTATCATTGGCTAAAGACTTCTCGATTTCTGTTCCCCAAGGAAAAGAGAATCTTTGGCCAATTTATAATAATTTAGGCCACCCAAAGGTCAATTTTATTCAAATGTTATTACGCAAAAATCGTATTCATATGAATTTAATGCGTTTATTAAGAAAAAAAAAAACAATTTGCGGCCTGTTCGTCGATTTCGAGCAAAGACTTCGTTCGATTTACTTACATTTAAAACAAAAACAAATTATAAAATACACCAAGGCCTGTTCGTCGATTTCGATTAATATATATATATGACAGGCCTTGGTGTTCATCATTAACGATATATATACAAATCTACCCAAATGTGAAATCCATTGATTTGCTGTTGCAAGCAGTTAACACTAGATTGACAAAACAAAAAAATAAATTTTCGGTTATATTTTTATTTTTAAAATTTGGTAATCTGTCTTGCCATAATAGCGGTCGGCTTTGTACAGATGAAATTGTAAGCTCCACATTCACTTTTGCCATGTTTATTCTTTGACGCTCAGAAAACAACTAAAAATTAGAACAAGTTTTATTCCTGAGCGACGCCGCTTAGCCGCTCAAAAATTTCGCTCGCATGCCGCTCATTTCGTGGCCACTTCAATAGTATTTCATATGTTTTAATTTTTTGACGCTCATCGCTCAGCCGCTTGACGCTTAGCCGCTCATTGCGTGGCCTCGTCCTTATGCTGAGTATATATTTTCTACTTGGACAAATAGGCCAACGCGTAACTTTCAGCTCATCAGTCTTAACTACTACAGATCCGTTTATGCTAATAATGACTCCCTTCGTCGCATTTGCGAAAATTTTAATAAATTTTATCATATAGATATTTCTGAAAGCAATAATATTTTAAAAAGAAAACTAGTTGTGTATCTAAATAGTTAATGTATTCACAGCTGTATTAAATTCATTAGCCTGTAAGGATTTATAATCTATACCCCAAATAAATAAAAAAAAAAAAAAAATAAGTGAATGCCATACACACACATATAAAAATTAAATTTTCAAAATAACAATGTTTGAAAAATTTCCTTTTAAAAATGGAGCTCCTAAGAATTAATTATTTAAAAAAGACATTTTTAAAATTTTAATATTTTATTTTCTATCAATTACACTACGTGACAAAATTTCAACAAAGTCGTGACCAAATGAATCTGACAGCTTATCTTTATGTTAAATTTTCCGCTGAATCCGGATATGAAATCAGAATTGTCAAAAGTTGAACAGTTTTTGAGATATTCTAAAATAACCGTATTTTTTTTTTTTTGTTTTTTAAAAAGATGATCTGACTGAAATGCAAATATCGTCAAAAATTTTAAACGGATTATGTATTTCTTTCTTTTTAGTGAAAGGTTATAAAATTCTCTAAAATAAACATGGGTCGTTTGTGAAGATGAGTCAATAAATGGCAGAGTTATAGTGGACAAAATTTCAAACTTCATTATAAATTTGATGATTTTTTGAAATTTTGCTCTTTTTAAGTAATCTTTTTTAAACCAAAAAATAAAATTTCTTGAAGTTTTAAGTTTCAAGTTTTACATATAGATAATGTGTCAAATTTATTTGGTCAAAAAACTGTCACGTAGTGGTATTATAATTTAAAGCTAAATTAATTTTTAATTAAACTTAAAAAAATAAAACGTATGTTCTTATACAACATAAAACAATAAAATCATTTTTTGGTCACAAAATCTTTTTTGCTGTCATATCTGGGCATCACTCGTGTTGGTTCAAGTTTCGTCTGTATTAAGCCTTCTCTTAATTTTTTATCGCATGGAGTCGTGGATGCTTCTGAAACTATTTTCCCGAACTTAAGAGTCGTAAGAATACAATAATATGCTTGTCTGCTGTACAATGTTATGTTGTTATATTCAAAATTTAAGGTCAAAGCGCGGGCTCTTACACTAAAAATAAATTAATATTTTACAGAGTTCTAATGCAGACAAAAATACAACATATTTACGCTATTAGAAGACGAGCACCAAGTTAGTGCTTTTTCTTAGTTTGGCACTAAGGATAAAATTTTGGCGTTTTGAGGCATCAAAAAGCACCATAAATAGTACCAAAAGCACTATGTTGGCATCACTGAGAAAAGGTTAGGGGAATTATTAAGAGGGTGTACAGCAGTGTTACCACCAGCAAAACTCAAAATTACACTTGAGATGAAGCAAAATTACCCGATTAAAATTAAATTACACCTGATATAAAATTGAAGTTTTATTTAATAAACAGGCATTTACAAAGAAGCAAAAACACAACGAACTCATTGAAAGAAGAAGAATATTAGTCAGACCTGAAAGATTCTTATCCACCCTTATCGTGTTTGGCGTATTTAAAATACGCCTACGACTGTATGGTAATAGATTAAAGGAAATAAGTTTACGTTCTCTTTAATCTATTACCAAACAGTCGTAGGCGTATTTTAAATACGCTAAACACCATTAGGATGATTATAATTTAAAATAAATTAACAAATATAAAATTAAAAATTTATAAAAAGAAAACTCCTAAAATAATAAGTTTAACTTTCACATTTGGTTGCATATATCTAGGGAAGGTTTAAAATGCTCATTGCCACTCCTTTACAATGGGTGCTTTTTAAGCCCAATAGAGCTTACGAAAGGTTAGCTGTCAAACGAACTGTCATATTGCTCTCACTTTTTGCTCAGGCACATTGTCATTAATAGATTTATGCTTGAACAATGCTGTGAAGTCACTGGTTTGTGCTGATAAACCAGCAACAATTGACTTTTTTTAGGTCAACATTATTCATTTTATTCGTGACATGCAGCCAGCAATGCTCGAAAAATAGGAACAAAATTGGAAGTCTGCCATTAATTTCGTAATCTTGTAAATCACTATGGTAGTCATCTTTATCCAAATATAAAGGCCAAACCATAATATGCATAGACTTGCTTAACCTACTGTCAAAAATTAAAAAAAAGTCTTTCAAATGTATTAAAAAAAAAAAACAAAAACAAACTGAAAAAACATTTGATTCCGTACGGAATGTGCAATAAGTTTCGCACTTTGCTTACGCAAACGACAGTTTCTTAAAATTAAACAAAATGTTTCCTTAAGTTCAATATGGTTTGCCTCGTATAATTTACATGTATTTGCACATTTGCTTAAGCCAACTTAAGCACATTATGGTTGGGCTTTGGGACTCCATCTTGCGACATTCATTATCGAACTTTTGAAAATATATATTTAATGATTGAAAACTTTTCTTAAAAAGACACCGAAGCTTTGGTTCAGAAGACTGCGCATTATAATGATATCGAATCTTGATTTTATTTGGGAATCTGAAGTAAGAATTTCAAATTATACCAAATTCGGGTAATTACCCACAAAGTGGCAACACTGGTGTAGAGTATAATTTGATAATATTTTTTGATATTTTATTTTATTAATACATATTAAAAAATGTAAAAATTTAACAGGATGGACCAAGGCGAATTCATGTAAACGGTGGTGTTGATACTACAACAAGCAACAACACCAAAAACACAACAATGTATTTTTTTGTTGCTTTCGTTGATCCATATGTCAAAATCACAAGGAACTTTTGACATTTCTCTCTCTAATTAAGAAAAACAAGTAGCACAGCTGTGTTTTCAACGCTACCTGAAAAATGAATTCGGCATGGGATGGACCTTTCGAAATGTAGTAAATAATTGGGAAAATAAAAAAAAAATATTTTTAAACTCTCCAATTTGGCGTGGAATGCTCCATATTTAAAGAAAAAACTGCGTGTGTATGTACCTTTCAAACGTATAAACCACTGGATCGATTTTTATAAAATTTTGACCGTAGGCTATATGATTTTTAGTAAAAGTGGCACCACCTATACATAGAAAAAAGTTATTTTCGTCTATTTGAAAAACTGCGTTAACTTAAGCTGTTTAACTTCAATATACAAGTTAATATCATTTACTTAAAAAACCATAAAAGCTTTTAAACTTTATTTGCGCCAGTTTTTGACCTAACAATTAGCGATTAGATTAAAATTAATCTTTGAAAGTCGTTTTTGAGGAGTCAAATATTTGGTCTAGACGTTCAAAGTTGGCGCTTTAAACTTTCGAAAGAACTGTCAAAAGAACGAACAGCTGTGAAAAGGAAATAAATATTACTTATTAATGTTAAAAATATCGTAAAAAAAAATATTAAAATAGACTTTTCAAGTGATACGACAGGTGTAAAATTTTTGAACAGTTAAATACAGCAATTATTAGAAACAATAACAAAACATTTGTTGACAAATTCAGATTGACCAAACATTCAATGGTGTCCTTGTTTTCATAAATAAGTTTTCTTAAATATTCCACCTCGTTAAATAATATTTCTTGATGCTTGTTTTTTTTTTTGTATTTTATGTATTAAGGTATTTAAAATGTTTGTATTTTCTTCCCCCCAATGCTATTGGCAATGCTAAAAGCTTTAATTTAGTCAATTATAACTGAACTTGGTGAAATGGGCCGTTACAAATCAAGCTCCTGATCCTAGTTTAATCTTTAAGTCAAAAACATACACCCATTACGTGAATAACAAGTGGAATTTTTGTTCCCATGAAATTTTCATTTCCCTCGAAGGAATAAAAGAAATCGTGAATCTTATGTAAAAATTTTTCACGCTATCAGTTCCAGTGAATGTAAAATAAAAGAACAAAGATTAGAAAAAATTAAAAATCAATGCAATTTTTGTTCAAAAATATACACGTATAGAATTTAAAGAAAAGTTAAAAAATAAAGCTAAATAATTAGTATTGGAGGGATAGGTTGATTACAACGTTAGTTTTTTGAACTTTTTAAATTTTATGTAGTAAAATATTTTCCAAAATTCTGCCACCACGTCTTTCGAAACCTTCACAAATCCGCCGGCAATCAACCTGTTGTTTTGCATTTTGTTAACCAATATATCGGTTTGTGCCTTTTTAACGGATCTAGCCCTTAATATTCGATTTATATGAGGAACTACCGACCCGAGAGTTAAATTTATTTTGTACGTTTTTGTGTCAGGAATTTTCTGCATTCGCCAAACAGTGACGTGTAAAGCAAAACAATACTTAATCAACTTTAAAGTAGTTGATATGGAGAAAATTAATGTTTTAAACCTCTAAGACCATATAAAATTGGTGAGACCGGTTTCGAATTCAGAACGAAGGTATTTAAAATATATTAACCCCATACCTAACTAAATTTTTTTTTAAATGGTTGGTATGTCAAACCAATAATGAGCTGACAATATGTGTGTATAAAACAGAACCAATTTTAATATTTTGGCCCGATTTTAAAAAGATTAATAAATAATTTATAGATCCCATATAGGGCACACGCCTGAAATAATCTTACTCTCGGTTGAGGGTATCAAAGATTCGGCATAATAACGGATATGCATAGACGATTGAAATTTTTTTTATATTTACCCAATTTTGTGATATTTTTTCAGTATTCTATGAAAGAGTCTTCTTGGTAACTTATGAGATCTTTTGATTACTTGTTTAAAAGATATCCAATGTTAGAAAAATATTTTTTTAGTGTTTTGTTCATAACTTTCTAAATAAAGGTCTAAATTGTATTTTTTTTTTTTTTTTTTTGTGAAATTAAATAGTATTTTATGATTAGGATTTTTTAATTTGAAAATGAGTGTATCCTTCGATTTTTTTTAAAAATTTGTAATTTTAAACTTCTATACACGCAATAACTTTTAAGCCCGGTCCGCTAATATTTATTGCGGATTTTGATTGCTCGTAATAACAGATTTTTGTAATTTTAAAATGTTTGGAAATTTTACAAGAAAATAACACCAAAAATATATTTAACTACGGACGAAATACGCGGGAAAAGATAAAAAATTTCTGGCAGCACTATTCTTCTGTTTTATTTTTAACTTTACTTTTAACCAAGTTGTTTTTGTAATATCGTTGACTATTCTCAAGTAGCTGTTAGTTCGGTTGTTTTATACGCTGTTGTTGTTGTAACTGAATTTGTTTGTTTTTGTTATATTTGTAGCAGTGCTGTATCTTAGCGTTAATAGAATAGGCATTTGATGCGCAAACAATATTCTATTGTCTAGTGAAATTTGGTTTTTATTTTGTTTTCTTTTGGTTAAAGGCAAGGTGTACGTATAACTGGGAATTAACGCAAGGGAATATAGGAATCGAAAGAGAAGACTAAGACTAATCAAATTCTTGGGTTTAGGCCAAATATTAACCAAAAACAGACAGCTCAAACAAAAAATTCTAGAAAGTATCCATAATGTATTAAAATTTTAGCAAAAATGGAAATTATTGACACACCCAAGCGGAGCATAAATTTTAATTTTTGACATTTAAAAATTATTTCTAAAATCCAATAAGAAACTTAAATCTTTAAAATATTGGTTGTTATATTCTCGTTTGTTTCTCAAACGTTACATTAAAAGCGGCTGTAACATGTTGGGTTTTTATTTCTTTTTTTTAGAACTCAACTATTTTTTGCACTTGACCACAATTTTATGTGTTATTATTTATTCTATTATTCATTTTCTCGTTTATTTAATACATATGATTTTAATTGTAATTAAACTTATACACTTTTTTAAAAATAACACTTTTTTTCTTGTCTTATAATTTGTAATAAGAACTGTTAAAATTCTTTAATTTCTTTATCTTTTATTAATTTTTCCACTTCGTCATCTATGAAAACACTACCAATATCTTCATCATCAATGTGGTCATAATGATTTAACTTACAAACACACACTTAATAAAACTTTGGTTAAACAAAACAAAAAGGAGTGTAGACAACGGCGAAAAAACAAGGCAGACTAGAATTTTTTTTACAATATAGTTATTAATAAAAGAAATTAATTTTCTCACTTTGTTTTCTTTGTAATTGTTTTATTATGCTTTTTAGCAACTTAAACACGATTTATTTCGTTCGGTTTTAATAGTTTTATTTCTTTTCTTGTTAAGAAAAAAAGTAAAATTTCTAACAAAAAAATAAATAACAAAACTATAGCGACGATTCCGTTTTTTCCACTAAACAACAACACCTCTCGACGAAGAAACACAAACTAAACGGAATTTGCAAAAATCGTTCTTGGTTTTTGTTATTCTCTTTTAATAAATCATTCGCTAGTTGTAGCTAAGCATTGCCAGATATAATTCGCTTGACAGAGTTGCATTTCAAACTAATAATTTTGTTTGTTTGTAGGGGTTCCCATATTTTGTGCAAGGCAATAAAAATCATACACCGCAATCAGCGTTGCCAGAATGATGATTTATTCATATTTTTGATTATTAATTGACAAATATATAATTACCCTACAAGAAATGGATGATTTAAGCTAACACATACAAAACTTATAAACTAACACACTTGCAGCAATTTTATATGAATTTGTTGATGTTAGCGTTGCCATAGTGGGGGTTTTCGTACAATTATTTTGGTAAATTTTTTATTATACTTAATTTTGCTTGGGCATCATTTTTATATACGTGCTTAATCATCAAAGTATGTTTTTTTTAAGTATTCGGGTTTTTGTACTTATTTTAAATAAATTTCATGCAAATATTTTTATTTTTTATATTATGGAATTGAGGGGATTTTTGAACCAAGAGTGTGTTAATAAAAAATTTTACGCAGTGGCAACGCTGAATAAAACAGAAAAAAAATTATTAATGGTGTTTTCTTTTCTACAAAAAATGTGACATTTTATTTTAATGCAATTTTAAGTCTGTAGCCCGTTTCTGTATTTCTCGCATCGTAAAATTTTCCGACTGAAACCAGTGAATCGGGACAGAAACAGTGAAAAATGAAACAAAAAATGGTTTTTCTCACACAAGTGTTTCTGTATCTTTTTTTTGCGAGAATTATCTGTCATTTAAATAATTTTCCAGCAATTATTGGAAGGATGCGAGAAAAAGTGTTTCTATAACAATATTTTGCGAAAAGTTTTTTTCAAGAACTGTCAAAATAAGTCACATTTGAAATTGGTGGCGAGAAAAACAAAATGTAGATATTTTGAATTTAAAATATGTTTATATACTATTTTTTTTAATAAATAAAAAAATAGAAGGAATATAAATGATAAATGCATAATATATATGATGAAAATAAACAAAAAACAATTGTTATATTTTTTTAGTTTAAATTTTTGTAAGCCTTTTCTTGTTTTGGTTTTAATCAGTGTTGCCAGATAAATTTGTGTCAAAATCGTCAATTTCCTGAGAAAAAAATAAAAAAGATCGTCTATTTTGTTTTAAAAATCGTGCAATTTAAAATCAATTTTAAACAAATTTGTTTCGACTTTTATTAAAAAATAATCAAACAAAAACATAGTTAAAGTTCATGGGTATTTAATAATTATTATTTAATAATTGAGATATAAATCTTTAATCACCTATTCCTATAATCTTTTTCTTTTTTATCTGAAATAGACTTAGTAGAATACCTTGTAGTTAAAATTAAAAAAATCGGTTCATAAATAAACGGGTTAAAGACCCAGTAAAATCTTCGCCTACAAAATAATATGTTAAGTAATCAGAAACACATAAAAGCACTACATACAATTCTACTGAAAAACTAATGAATTTTACAAGGGTTGTGCCAAAAAGAACAAATTCAAAAGTAAGTCATTTTTTTATCTTAATACATCCAGAAAAAAGTAGTTATCGAAGTTCTTATGGAAGAAAGCTACTTAATAACGAGTGAAAGAAGCTATCCATTTTGAAAATGTTTTTACTGGGAGACAAACAAATTTCTTTCTTGCCGGAATAATGGTTTTGGCACAAAAGTGTTCATATAAGATAAGAATATCAAATATCAATCATATTTTGTATATGTATATAAGAAGTATTAAATGTTCAAAATAAGCCAAGTCGGTCCATTACTTTCCCTCAAAATTTTGCTTTTGCCGATACATTTTTTAGGGAAGAAACAAACAATTTCGAGGACAATTTTCACAATAGGGATAAATATAAAAATTTAAGCAGCCTTGTTTCTAAAGATATCTTTTTTTCTAATAAACAAACATATAAAAATATTTACAATTATCTTATTTCGAAGACTAATGCCCGTAATTTCTACAAATAGATATCTAGTGGTGTTCATACCTAACAGTTATCTTTACCTATCCGGTATCACTATTGTGGTAACTTCAACGTTTATTTTGCCTACTTGAATTAACTACCGAAAATCGATGGGGTAAAATACATTACACTTTAACCCGTAGGTTAGAAATACGTTTTAAAATTATGAAAACCATAGATACCTATACACAGCTAGATACCTATTTGTAGAAATTACGGACATAAGGGGCTTATAGTGTAAAACGCAACGCCAACAATTTCATTAAAAGCAAAAATAAAATCAAAAATATTTTATAAATTTGTTGTTGCTTTCTACAGACATTCATATTATTTTTTTTTTTCAATTTTCAACGCCACAAAATAGAAGTGTTTGAAATTTAAAAATTTAAGATGAATTTCTATAGAAAGTAACAACAAAATTATAAAATATTTTTGATTTTGTTTTTGCTTTCGTCACTTTTTTAGAAAAAATCATCAAAACGTCACATTGTTAATATCGGAACAAAAAATCGTCAAGATGACGATAACTTGTCAGATCTGGCAGCCCTGTTTTTATTATATTTATTTCTTTTGTTGACGTTTCGCTTTTATTTGACACTTAAGTACTGGAAATATTCCAGTATAAACAGAATTTGTTGTGTCTGTTTTCGCATTCAAATACAGAAACACTTTTATCTCATAAATCGAGAAACGATGGAATTTTTTGTTTCACACTTCATGTAAGAAATTTTACGATGCGAGAAATACAGAAACGAGCTACTGTTTCCTAAAAATTTTGCTCCCGAAAAGGATGAGTTTTTTAGAATAAAACAAGCCACCCTTTTCGGGAGCAACATTTTTAAGAAACAGACACCAAATTGCATATTTTTAAAATAAAATGTCACATTTTTTTGTAGAAAAGAAAACACCATATTTGCATTTTTAACCGTTTAACATGCAAAAGTCATTTTTATTTTTGTGAATCCCCACGTATTGAAATAGAATTGTCAAATTAAAAATTTTGTTAGGCTTAAAAAAAGTAAGTACCACGTATCGCTATTTCTGTGGCTGCTTGGTAACGTTTCACTTCTTGCGTGGGTCTGGAAATGGAGGTGAACTACGTGTGACCAATTAATTTATTGTAGATTTTGTTTACAGATTGAGACCAAAAAATCAAATACATACTTGAAAAGTCATCAGGACAAATCTTGAGCGATTGCCCTGGCCAAAGCCACCACCTTTCAAAACGAGCGCTTTGAACATGACCACTGTTGTTTCCAGAGAATCCACCACCGCATCCTCTGAAGCCACCATCAGTACGTCCTCCTTTACCACTAGCATTCTGATCACCGCTGTTTGGCGGTGCTACTTTTTCTTCAAGACATTTTTTTAGCTGTCTAATTTAATATACAATCTAGTAACAAATATAATTTTTATACCCTTCACCACAGGTGGAAAAGGGTATATAAGTTAAGGTACGAAAGTACAGCAACAAAACTAATTTGCAATATAAAAAAATTGCAACAATAAACACTTCTTCAAAATTAGCGCTGCACGCGCGTCCCAAAATAACTGAATAAAATACCTTTTTTCATAGCAGACGCTACGTTGCATTTCTTAACTGCAAATTCCGTTCACATGAAATGTGAGTCCGTTCATAGCAGACGCTACGTTGCATTTCTTAACTGCAAATTCCGTTCACATGAAATGTGAGTCCGTTTATGCTGATAAGCATTTTTGCCGTGGCTTCTTCTTCTTCCTCTAGAAGTTGTAGAGTTCTTTAGTTTTCAGATTAAAAGTTAGTTCAGCACTGACACTCAAGACTTGCATAGCAAGTAATTGTAATTATAGTTATATTTGGATTTGTTTAAATAAAGTTATTTAATTATTTTTGATTTGTTTAAATAAACGGAAAATGAACAGAGATTAAATTGTGTTTTAATTATATTGACAACAAAACTAATTGGCGCCCAACGGAAAAAAACAGTCACCATTGAAGTGAAAAGAAAAAAAACCTTTTATAATAAAAAACAGTGTTTAAAAAAAAAAAATTAAAATTTAAACAACAAAGACAATCACCATACAGTGAGCAGATAAAAACTAAGTCACCATTGAAGTGAAAAGAAAAATAACCTTTTATAATAAAAAACAGTGTTTAAAAAAATTAAAATTTAAACAACAAAGACAATCACCATACAGTGAGCAGATAAAAACTAAGTCATCATTGAAGTGAAAAGAAAAATAACCTTTTTATAATAAAAAACAGTGTTTAAGAAAAAATTAAAATTTAAACAACAAAGACATTCACCATACTTGTGAATAAAAATTACATTGCTTATTGAAAATTTAAAAAATTACTACCATACTGGTGCTAAAAACCTAATACAATTCTTAAAAATATAAAAAGCATTCATCACCAAAAAGCAAAAAATATAACAAAAACTAATCCATCAATCAACAACTTAGAAAAGCCAAGCCGTGAGCAGTTGCAAAGGACCCTTAGTGAAGCCGAGTCTTGAGCAGTTACATTCCAGCCAGAAAAGTTGCATTTAGAACCAGAAGGAGCCAAAGCCGTGATGATTTATTTGTAAGAATTCTATTTTTTATTATTACTATTGATTGCTATCTATTATTTTTTATAAAATTTTTTTTAAAAAAAAAACAAATCGGATCTAAATTTTTGAAATTTCGTAAAAATTTTTTATTTTTGTTATTGTAACAGTTATTACCTTTGCAATTTAAAGTGAAATTTACGTGAAAAGAATTCTGAGTTGATCTTTGGTTTTTCCCTAGAGTTCATGTCAAGACCACAGGAAGATCCTGAAGAGTTTGACGTTATTTTAGCTAGGCTACAATCACTATTAATTTCTGAAAAAAGAATTGAGAACAAAGAGGAAATGAATTCTGGAAATTTGCAAGTTCTCTTGGACACTGCTATCCAACAAGCAGTCCAAAGAACAAAAGAAAGCTTTGAAGCAACTATTGCCGACCTTACTAGGCGACTCCAATCCTTAGAGCCACCTTCTGCCGTAGAAGCATATAAGGAAATAGAAATAGTACCCAATAGGACGTGTGAGGAAACTCTAGATATAATTAAATCTGTCCCAGAATTTAAAGGCGACCCCACCAGATATGTCTCTTGGCGTCAGGCCGCCACAACAGCCCATAAATTATTTGAACCTTATGTAGGAAGCTCAAAGTACTACCAGGCGGTAGCTATTCTGAGAAACAAAGTCGTGGGTAACGCAGATGCTGCGTTAAGCACTTATAACACAGTCCTTAACTTTAAGGCTATTATAGCACGGCTTGATTTTACTTACATGGATAAAAAATCCATCTTTACTTTAGAGCAAGAGCTCTCCACTTTAAGACAGGGACAGAAAACTATTATCCAATTTTACGACGAAGTAGAGCGTAAGTTAACCGCGATCGTGAACAAAATTATAATGTCGAATGAAGGAGATGCCAATTTGATTCAGTCACTGAACCAAAAATACCGTGAACAGGCTTTGCGTGTCTTTGTTTCGGGAGTTAGGAAGCCCTTATGTGACACCTTGTTTTCGTGCAAGCCTGCAGACTTGCCATCAGCTCTGGCACTAGCACAAGAGCTAGAAGCAAATCAAAACCGCTATCATTTTGCTGCCATTTACAATAATGGTTTAAACAAGGCTTTAATGAGTCCCTCAACACACACAGCCTTAAGACAAAACATACAGCATGTTAAACAGAACTCCTTTGGTCAGCAAAATAACTACTCTCAGCCTCCGCAAAACTTTGTCGGTCAACAAACTACTCCATTTTATCAAAATCGCCCTCAACAGGCATCTAACCAATCACAACGCCATAATGTTGCAAATTCGAATTTCCGAAATTTCGCCCAAAATCCTTTTCAGCCTGTAGGCCAACAAGCTAGTGACTCTCAACCAGTATCCCAATCCCTGGACACTGATGTAAGCATGCGTACGGTGCGAACAAACAACTTTCAGGGTTTTCAAACACAAAAGCGAGGTTTAACATCCGAAAGACAGGTCCCTCAGAAGGTCCAAAGGATTAACCACCTTGGCCAAGAGATGTTGCAAAACGAAGGTCTCGAAACCTTGGAAACACATGACTACGGCGATGAGCCAAACTTCTCTGGTAACCAAGAGCCGTATGAAAACCCTACTTTTTCTGATCCACCTTTCGAAGATGAGATTAATTTTTTAGGGGAGGGTCAGTTCTCCCCTACATTGAGCGAATGGTAGGTGGCAAAAACATTAAACTTTTAATCGACACTGGTGCCTCTAAAAGTTATATCACCAATATTAACGGATTAAAAAACATTAAAGAAGTCGAAAAACCATTTTTAGTCAAATCCATTCATGGTGCTGATACAATCAACAACAAAACACTAGTAAATGTCCTAAATCATACTGAAACATTTTTTATTTTACCGAACCTGTCTCTATTTGACGGTATCATAGGTTTTAGCTTCATAAAAAGCATAAAGGGCGTGATTAACACAGAAAAAGACATGATTTATTATAACGGCGGCGAAGAAAAATTGAAATATCTTAAGCTAGATGCAGTGAATTCTTTAATAGAAAATGTCTCTATCCCAAAAAATGTAGAAAAGAAATTTTTCCAAATAATAAACGAAAATGCTGGTGTTTTCGCTAACCCGAATGAAGCCTTACCCTTTAACACGAAAATTTCCGCAACAATTAAAACAAAAGATCAGGAGCCCATATATTCTAAATACCAATCCTACCCCATTTCGATGATAGAATTTGTCAATAAAGAGGTTAAGGAACTTTTAAAAAATGGCATTATAAGGCCATCCCGATCTCCCTATAACAGCCCTGTTTGGGTTGTCGACAAGAAAGGCACAGACGAATTGGGCAAGCCCAATAAACGCCTCGTGTTCGACTACACTAAACTTAATTCAAAAACTATCCCTGATAAATATCCTATACCTGATCCGTCTGTTATACTTTCAAATCTTGGCAAATCTAAGTTCTTTACAACCTTGGACTTAAAAAGTGGCTTCCACCAGATTAACTTGGCCGAACACGACCGGAAAAAAACTGCTTTCAGCGTGAATAATGGTAAATACGAGTTCTGTCGTTTACCATTTGGATTAAAAAACGCCCCGAGCATTTTTCAGCGTGCCATCGATGATGTTTTACGTGATGAAATCGGAAAGTCATGTCACGTTTATATCGATGATATCATCATATTTTCTGACTCTGAGCAGAAGCATATAGATGACATCCAAAACATCTTACTAAAACTTTACCATGCTAACATGAGAGTTTCTTTAGAAAAGTCCAAATTCTTTAAAACCTCTGTCGAGTATTTGGGCTTTGTCGTTTCAACCGACGGTATCAGAACGTGTCCAAAGAAAATTGAAACCATAGTCAACTACGAAACGCCAACAACCTTAAGGAGCTTAAGGTCATTTCTAGGGTTGGCCGGTTATTATAGAAAATTCGTTAAAGACTATGCGGCTATAGCGAAACCTCTGACTAAATATTTACGTGGAGAAAATGGTCATGTGGGGACAAAACATTCGAAGCAAGTTAAAATTGACCTTGATGCTGATGCTATTCACTCATTCAAAAAAATTAAGAATATCCTTTCTTCCGAAGATGTACTTCTCCTTTATCCAAATTTCGATAGACCTTTTGACCTTACGACTGATGCGTCATCCCATGCTATTGGCGCCGTTCTTTCTCAAAATGGTCGTCCAATTACCATGATTTCAAGGACCTTGTCACCCGCCGAAGAAACCTACGCAACCAACGAACGCGAACTTTTAGCTATCGTATGGGCCTTAAAAAATCTTAGACACTATCTTTACGGGGTAAATAATTTAAACATCTTCACCGACCACCAACCCCTAACCTTTTCGATATCTGATAAAAACCCAAACTCTAAATTAAAGCGCTGGAGAGCTTTCATTGAAGAGTACTCGCCAACATTTTTCTACAAGCCCGGCAAAGACAATATTGTTGCAGACGCCCTTTCCAGACAATTTGTTAACATTACAATGGATACCACATCTACATGCTCACTACAAGCTTGTGGAAGTGAGATGTCACTCACCGAAATTATTCCCGCGGTCGAAAACCCAATTAACTGTTTCAAAAACCAGATTTTAATCAATCATGGTTCAGAACAAAATAAAGAAACAAAAATTCTTTTTAAAAATCGCATTCGACATCGCATTTCATATCAAGAAATTGACGATCTTTTAAATACTATTAAGGACTGCATAAACCCAGAAGTAGTGAACGCGATTAATTGTGATTTACATACCCTTGCTCAAATCCAACACCTTCTTATATCGAATTTCCCTTCTGTAAAATTCAGGTACGCTAATAAATTTGTTACAGATATCTTTAACGCAAGTGATCAAATTGAAATCTTAACAAATGAACACAATAGGGCACACCGTTCTGTTTCAGAAAATACGAAACAAGTTCTTCAGGATTATTTTTTCCCAGATATAGCTAAAAAGTTAAAAGAAATTACAGCAAACTGCAAAATCTGTCGGCTAGCGAAATATCAAAGACATCCAAAAAAACATGAGATCGCTGAGACCCCCATACCCTCCTTCCCAGGCGAGATCCTCCATGTCGATATTTACAATACTGACAAGAAATTCTATTTAACATGTCTCGATAAATTTTCTAAGTTCGCTATTGTAAAACCTATACCCTCTCGAGCGATAGTAGACGTTAAACCAGCCCTTCTGGAGATACTTAACTTTTACAAAGGCACGGAAACAATAGTTTGCGACAACGAAAAGTCACTAACTTCACAAACCATAAGATCGTTAATAAAGAATAACTTCGGAGCAAACATTTACGCAACTCCACCCATGCATAGTACCTCTAATGGCCAAGTCGAGCGTTTCCACGGAACACTTGCGGAAATTGCAAGATGCCTAAAACTAGAGTACGCAATAGATGACTCTACAGAGCTTGTCTTAATGGCAACTGCAAAATACAATAGAACAATCCATTCTACTACTAACCATAAGCCCATAGATATAATTCAATCAATTCCAGAAAACTTGAAAGAAAATATTCGTGCGAAAATTCTTGCCAAACAAAAATCAGACCTTGATTATCATAACAAAAAGACAGTAACTAAAACATATAATCCTGGAGATAAAGTTTTTGTGAAAGTTAATAAGAGATTGGGGAATAAAGTTAGCAAACTTTTTGTCGAAAAGACTGTCCAACAAGATCTAGGCACAACTCTTAAAATTGATGACAAAATAGTGCATAAAGATAACATTCGTTTCCTCATTGCAGCATCCTAATATTTGCAGTCTTTGTACTCGCTAGCTATGCCACCATCCTGGACTATACTTCTTCACACTATATTCCTGTAGCAGACGGAAATGTTGCAATCTATGAAAATTATGGAATGTTGGCCCATGTAACGGACTTGACAAACTTTACTACCATAGCAGAAGAAACCAGAAATCTAACGGACCTACTACCAAAATCACACATGAGAAAACTGCTAGAATCAGATGTGGACCAAATAGAGAAGACAATAGAATCCCTGCGCATACACCACAGGCACGCACGTAGCATTAACGTTCTTGGAACCGCGCTGAAATACATAGCTGGTACGCCAGATTACGATGACTTTACCGAAGTGCGTAGCAAACAAGATGAATTAGTTACTGCAAGTAATGCTCAGATAATCATAAACACCGATATGCAATCGCAAATAAACAAATTAACTACGACTGTGAACACACTTGTAAGTAAAACTAAGGCTACTGAAATCGATTCAGGATACCTTTATAGTTTGTTAGGCGAAAGAAATAGAGCAGTACTTAGGGAACTAGATAACCTAGCTTTGTCCATAACCTTGGGGAAACTCCAAATGATCAATCCCATTCTGTTAGATAGCTCGGAAGTAAGTTTTGTTTTAAAATCCGAAATAGATTTAAATGTAAGCATTACTGAGATAATTGTAAATTCAAAACTAAAGATTTTGCAAACCGAAAATGTTATTACGTTTTTGATAAAATTTCCAAAAATTATAAAATTTTGTAATAAAAAATTAATTTTTCCAGTCGTTCATAATAATAAAATTTTGTCATTTAAAGTAAGTGATGTAGCAAAATGTGGCTACAAATATATCATGTTAAAAGATTGTAAAAAGAAATCTACAACTTCATTTTGTAAAACATTTAACCTTGAAAACACTTCATGCCTAGACACTTTATTAAATAATAACACGGCAACTTGTAACACAAATTCCGCGCATAATATGCCACCTCTGAAAGAGATTGACGATGGCATTGTTGTTATAAATAATCAACCCTCCAAAGTGATTTACGAGAATGTAACAAAAACCCTACAAACGGGTACATACCTCATAACCTTTGACAATACCTTAAAAGTTAATTCAACGGAATTCAAAAATTGCCGAAAAATTGCTTTTAGAAGCCCCGAAATTCCTATAGCTCACACTGTTAACTTAACTGATCATACCGCTATCTTATCACTTCAATACCTTCATGATTTAAATATTGAAAACCTAGACCATATATCGCACCTTCATTCGAAAGTAAGAGGAACTTTTTACACCTCAGCCTCTCTTTTTGTTCTTATTGTAATAATATGCGTTGCATACGTTCTCGCCAAAAGGCAACGTAAGGTTGAAATCAACAATATTCTTAGCAGATATGATCAGACGGGGACGTCCGATGCTTAAAGGGGGGAACAGTTAAGGTACGAAAGTACAGCAACAAAACTAATTTGCAATATAAAAAAATTGCAACAATAAACACTTCTTCAAAATTAGCGCTGCACGCGCGTCCCAAAATAACTGAATAAAATACCTTTTTTCATAGCAGACGCTACGTTGCATTTCTTAACTGCAAATTCCGTTCACATGAAATGTGAGTCCGTTCATAGCAGACGCTACGTTGCATTTCTTAACTGCAAATTCCGTTCACATGAAATGTGAGTCCGTTTATGCTGATAAGCATTTTTGCCGTGGCTTCTTCTTCTTCCTCTAGAAGTTGTAGAGTTCTTTAGTTTTCAGATTAAAAGTTAGTTCAGCACTGACACTCAAGACTTGCATAGCAAGTAATTGTAATTATAGTTATATTTGGATTTGTTTAAATAAAGTTATTTAATTATTTTTGATTTGTTTAAATAAACGGAAAATGAACAGAGATTAAATTGTGTTTTAATTATATTGACAACAAAACTAATTGACACTCAAGACTTGCATAGCAAGTAATTACAATAAAACTAATTTATATAAGTTTGTCATTCCGTGTGTAATTTCTATAATATTGATCTTAGACCCTATAAAGTATATATATTCTGGGTCCTTATGAGGAGAGATGTTGATTTAACGATGTCCGTCCGTCTGTCCGTCTTACGTTTGATATGTGTTTTCCGGATACTCCAGACATGATAGCGACTAGGTTGTTTTACATTTATGTCACATATAGTCTACCATTTCTTGCTATTGAAATTCAGCAAGATCGGTCCACAAATGGCTGAGATATGACCAAAAAACCACGACTGTTGCAGATTTTGCCCAAAAATCCCTTGTTGTTGTTGTTGTATTTTTGTATTTCTGTATATCTTGAGAACGGCAAGAGCCAAAGTTTCCAAATTAGGTACACATATTAAGGTTATCAATACACAGCATCCCACAAAATGTGGGCGGGATTGAACAAGTGGGCGTGGTACCTCCCGTACAAAAAATTTAAAAAATTGTATAAAAACCCGATTTTTTGGACTGTCATATGACCTATGGTTACGCCTTACATATCAAAAGCTCGGAAATTTTTAATAGAAAATATTTTCTGAAAAACTCGGGAAAATCGGCTCAGATACGAAAAAGTTATGACCAAAATATTAATTTTTTTTTGAAAAATACCCATTTTCTGGAACCATAGATCTTCCCGAGTCCAAGTTTTATAACCAAAATAACTGGCAAATTTCTTCTTTAATACGTCGGTATATAAATCTGTCAAATCGGTTAAGAAATAGCAGAGTTATGACCAAAATACTGAAATCCCAAAAATTACTCTTTTTATACCCTTCACCACAGGTGGAAAGGGTATATATAAGTTTGTCATTCCGTGTGTAATTTCTATAATATTGATCTTAGACCCTATAAAGTATATATATTCTGGGTCCTTATGAGGAGAGATGTTGATTTAACGACGTCCGTCCGTCTGTCCGTCCGTCTGTTCGTCTTACGTTTGATATGTGTTTTCCGGAGACTCCAGACATGATAGCGGCTAGGTTGTTTTACATTTATGTCACATATAGTCCACCATTTCTTGCTTTTGAAATTCAGCCAGATTGGTCCAACAATGGCTGAGATATGACCAAAAAACCACGACTGCCTCTAATTTTTCCAAAAAATCCATTGTGGTTGTTGTATTTTTATTACTTTTTTCTGTATATCTGGAGAACGGCAAGAGCCAAAGTTTTCAAATTTGGTACAAGCATTAAGGTTATAAATACACACCATTCCACAAAATGTGGGCGGGATTGGAGAAGTGGGCGTGGTACCTTCCATACAAAAAGTATTAAAAATTGTATAAAAACCTGAATTTTTTTGACTGTTATATGACCTATGGTTACGCCTTATATATCAAAATCGGAAATTTAATTAATAAAAAATATTTTCTGAAAAACTCGGGAAAATCGGTTCAGATACGAAAAAGTTATGACCAAAATATTAATTTTTTTTTGGAAAATACCCATTTTCGGGAACCATAGATCTTCCCGAGTCCAAGTCTTACAACCAAAATAAATGGCAAATTTCTTCTTTAATACGTCGGTATATAAATCTTTCAAATCGGATCAGAAGTAGCAGAGTTATGACCAATATACTGAAATCCCAAAAATATTCTTTTTTTGTAATTAAGTTTGTTTTTTATACCCTTCACCGAAGGTCCTGCACCCTATAAAGTATATATATTCTGGGTCCTTATGAAAAGCGAAGTTCAAATCCGGTTGTCGTCTCATCTCTCCCCCCCCTTCGCATTTGTTTACATATACTAGCATAATGCCCAATATGATTTTCGTTTATTATTTCATCTATTTAACGAAATAATTTTAACAAATAGAAACTAGGAATTTTTGTGTTTTTTTGCTACTTAAAAACTCGCCAAAAGAGATAAAAAATGACAACAGTGCCTTTACAAAAAGAAAACAAACAAAAAACTGTGTTGAGTTGTAAACAGTAAACGGTCTATATTTCATTTTAATGATATTTAAACAGCGTTCCTTCATGGTAGGGGGTGTGTTAAGTTAGAAACTGTGAGTTCCCTGGTTCGAATCTTGGTTTTTTAAAAAGAATAATTTTTTAATATTGTTATGTTCCAAAACAATTTAAAAAAAATATTTACCAGTTTTCGCTTTTTAAATTTCATTTATAATGAAGTTTTAAGTATTGTAAATATGTATGTATATGTAAAAATTATTTAGTTTCTCTGTATTCTGCTCGCACAATGGTGAAGGGTATATAAGATTCGGCACAGCCGAATAAAGCACTCTTACTTGTTATAATTAAGCTTGTTTTTTATACCCTTCACCGAAGGTCCTATACCCTATAAAGTTCTGGAGTATTCTGGCGTATATAGCACTCTTACTTGTTTTTCTTTAACACCAACGGTAAATATTAAATTAAAGCAATTCACAAGTTTTATAAGCGTATGACAAAAATATATTTAAAAATTGGCATTTTTAGAAAGTGTTTTTAGTTGTTCTACTCTAACACACATGTTAGAGTAGCAACACTAATGTAAAATTGTTGCAAGTGTGTTAGTAAAAATTTTGTTTTTTTGGTTTTGGTTATTTTTTTTATTTTTCTTAAAAATAAAAGTTTTTGGCGAACTATTAAAGTTATAATGCCAGGGTATCACACAATTTTTGGAGCTTCAACCACAAAACCTCGTTCGACCTAAACCTTCGTATAGGAAGGCGAGAGCTTCCAGAATACGCTCCAAAGTATTTTGGTCTCCACCAGTAAACGTCTGAGTTATTTCCTTGGTACTCCACCAGTAAAACGTCTGAGTTACATATGGTTCTCCACCAGTTACGTTGAGTTAATTTTGGTTCTCCACCAGACAACACATTAAAACATTGAGGTTAAAAACGATTGCATATAGTTAATGAAGAAACCGCAAAAACTGTAACTCGGTACAGTATTACGACGCCGAACCACTAACCAATGCGGGGTGGCAACGCAAAACGCACGAAAAGCAGACAAACAAGAACGACCTGTTGGTCCTTAAGAAATAATGACAAAAAGCGCGAGCTGCTTCTCCACTCAGAGCAGTTTTACGAGTGTAGTTTTGGTTATGCAATTCTATAGGGTATATTATTGAAAAACTAAATCCAAAGGGTTATTTACAACCAAGGCGAATTCATGTAAACTGTGGTGTCGATACAACAACAAGTAACAACACCAAAAACACAACAATGTATTTTTTTGTTGCTTTCGTCAAAATCACAAGAACCTTTTGACATTTCTCTCTCTAATTAAGAAAAAAAAGTAGCACAGCTGTGTTTTCAACGCCACCTGAAAAATGAATTCGCCTTGTTTACAACATAAATTCTCAGATCTGAGCGGAAATTGAGGTCCAGAAAAAATATAAGGTGTTTCGAATATATGTCCAATGCTATTAGCAATAACCTAAAAAATATTGTGCTCGTGGATCCGCCATAAGGCTTTGCCCAATGGTTGTATCTTCAATGATACAATGGGCAGTCACCAGCAGCTTTAAAACTCGATTTTTTTTACTTATGCACCGCTTTATTGCTTAGTTTTATTCATATGTTGCGCTTTAAAGAAGCTCATATGTACGTGTTGTTATAGATGGGTTCTAATGATATGAGTTTTCTCTGTTCTTTTTCCCTTACTTTTTCTCAACGACCTCCTGAGTCCAACTTCCAATCCTATCTTTTTTCGCAGATGGCAGCAGCTTTTGTCATTCATTTTCCTTAAATCAAAGACCAAACCTTACTGAGGTTAAAGCTATGAGGCAGAACTGGAACGTCACCCTCAATCATGACCTTACGATGATCTCCGAGTAGGGTCTTACGAATAGGGTCGATTTAAATTCTCGTAAGACCCAATATTATGTGTTGGCCCACAGACGGCTTGAGGAGTCAGCGTCATCTGTATCCATGGGTTGTATTGAAGAATCATACACTCTTGATCTGCTAGGGTCGAAAACTTAATGTGTTCGTTGGAACCGCCATGCTTTTCAAATGTAGAAAGATGAATTCAAGTGTCTTGGTTTCCTGAAACGGTGCAAGAAGTACTTCACTTCGTCTGATCACCTCACTATTACTATTTAAGCGACCAAAAATGGAATACAATTGCTTCAAGGTCTATGTTGAAACTTCTTGATCGGGTGCAAAGGAGTGCGTTGATGGTCATCAATGACAGTAAGGTATCCAGCTCTATTAACACATTTTAGTATCGTCGGAATGATGTTTGTGCATCATTGCTCTATCGACATTACCATGGTAAGTCTTCAGCTGAGATGAGCGAACTCATCCCTGAGACGCGGGTGCCTGCCGTAGTACTCGACTTTCCAGCAGATCACTTCTGTCGATCGACTGTCCAGTGTATCGCACAACGCATTACACAGACTATTCTTTCTTCGGTAGAACTGGCCGTATGTGGAACCAACTCCTTGCAGGAGCCTTCACAGTCGGCTAAAATTTGAAAAAATTCAAACTTAACGTCCACAAACACTACTCTTTCCTCTCCTCATAACCAATTTTTCTTATACCAACACAATGCATTGCAATAATAGGGGTATCCCCTGAGTGTTGGCTCAAAGAAAAAAAAAAAACAATTGATTATTCTGAGCCGAACTAACGATGTCCTCCGGCTGGCAGGCAGGCTGGCTGGCTGACTGTCCATGTAATCTTACGCGCAAAGTACAAGTTGCAATTTTGGAGATAATATGATGAAATTTGGGACATTTGGGTTCTAATTGGCACAAGGACCAAGCCTATTGAAAATGGGCCAAATCGTAGGATCACGAGGAAAGATAGAGGCAATTTCTGCCACTCAGAAACTATCAAACCGATTTTAATGAAATTTATAAACATAGATAAATCCATATTTATATGGACAAATAAGCTTTGCAGTTTTTCAAAAATAGGACCACAAGGCGAGGTAAGGGGCAATTTCTGACTCTCACAAACTTTCAAATTTAATGAAGTTTATAAACATAGATAAATCCATATTTATAAAAACACATTAGCATGATGTGTTTTTAAATACTGTAGTGTAGGGTATCATATGGTCTGACTTGACCGACTATACCTTCTAGCTTGTTTCTTAATTTAAATTAAATAAAAATATTTGAAAAATTCTAGTTTATGTTTTCTATATATGTATGCTTTATGTTAGTACTTTCTATGAAAAGTACTAACGAGGAAGTGCCCAGTGTATCTTCTAAGATACAACCACTATTTTCTAAATAACTTTTAAAAAATTTTTTTTTGACAAAATTGGTACGCAGTTGATTTTTTACCATTTTACGCATCATATATATTGTTACGTTACTGCCTTTCAATAACGTTTTGGTTTATTTCCTTTATAATAAACCGTTTCGAGTTCTTTATTGCAACTTTAATAAAACAAATAAAACACAAACACTTTTAACACTGTTTACAAATAACACAACTTTAGTTAGTACAAAGTCTTTTTAACAACCGTAATTTATAGCTTTTATTCACAACCAACTACAATTTTCTCAGCGTTATACGTTATTGACAAAGTCTGAACTTAGAATGAATTTATTACGCTAGTCGCCGCTAGTATTTATACAGCAATTTGGTTGTCTAGAACATTCGAAATGTTTTTCGAAGGTTCGAGGCTTTACTATTCACCACACTTTAATTTGATTTATGGCAGCGCTAATGTTTACATAATTTTACCTCTTACACTGAAGCTTTTTAACGGTCATTTCTAGGTCTTTCTGCACATTGGGATTAAAGTGTACTAAATTATAACAATTTTTAATAACAATGTAAACTAGTAAAATTACTTATGAATACAAGACAACTAATAAATACAAGACAACTAATAAATACAGGATAACTTATAAATACAACTAATTCTTAACTAATAATTACAACAAATTCTTAACTAAAGCTACTTTCGTAACAATATTTTTATCAAAATCGACGTCCTTGGGCATTAAATGGTTAAATTTGCGTGTTGAACAAAACACAATTTTTTACAGTTACACAAAGATGAATCATTAGCAGCCCTGCAAATATTATTGGACTACCTGATCCATTTTGATAAAATGGACTACTCCATGGACTGGTCCGATGTAATGCAAGCATGGACCATGTCATTGTTAAAAGGTGTTTGTAGTGAGACGACATGTCTTCGTTTTTTAACGACATGTTTTCGTTTTTAAATGAAGTTAAAACTAACCCTCTTGTGTATACAATGGAATAGTTTTAAAACTACTCCTTGTAGTCCAAAGCTGGGTTATATGGTCCTACCCTAGGACATCGTAATGTTAAATAGACCATGTTTTTTCCATACGTTTGGGTTACTGTTGGACTAGTCCTAGTCCCTTGTGGGCTACTCTTTGCACTAGTGTTTGGACTGGTCCTATTATTTGCAAGGAGGTATGGGCACCACTACAGGTACAGGGTACTCAGTTTCATGAACTCTGCAATTCTGTTTTGTTTTGTAATTCTAATACTTTCTACCTTGAAGTTGGCTGTAGGTGTATTTGTATTTATATGCAAAAATTTCAAATATGGACGATGACTAAAGCTGGGATCACACCAATATTTATTGTGTTCTTGTGCGGCAATCAAACAACACAATACGCGCCAATATTTGCTTTTTTAATAAATTTACTTTTTTGTATTCGTTTTTCATGTCAAATAAAAATAAAATTATATGAAAAACTGTATTTAAATATCAATTGATATTTAAATAGAATTGGTGAAATTGGCCATAAAAATTTGAATAGAAATATCCTATATTTCTTGATATATTTGAAAATAGAATTTAACTTTGTTTAGTTTTTAGAATTTTATATATTTTTTTTATCCATACATTACATACAAGGCGAATTCAACAAGGTAAACTCTTTAGAACATCTGTTCGTCAGCTGTAAAATCCAACTTGTCAATAATTTTCTTTTTTAATTTTTTTGTTTCTCATTTACAAAAAATTGTGATTGTTTAAATTTGTGAAAAAACAAATCTAAAAGCAAATTATGTACATTTATATAAAATTTAATAAAAAAACGAAGTAAAATGAGTGTACATATTTAGTGTGTATGAAGCGAAGCTGGGGTTTATGTGAATAAATTTTTGTTTCCTAGTGCACTTCCGTAACATTTTGATATACAATTTTGTAAAAACTGTATGAGGAGCTAGAGCTAAAAAGTTTTTAATAAATTTTACATTTTCAGAAAGATCTGTTCAAAAGCTTTCAAAAGACACCAATATTGGCCAAATACGTTTAGAAATGTAGTGGAAAATCGCAAATTCATATGATAACTTCAGAAGTTCATTACTCGGAAACTATGCGTTTTTTAGAATTTTGCCATTTTATTTCGTTGGTAAGGTAGATTTGTTTCCAATTTGTATGCATATGCTGGGTCTTTGAGCAAATCTTAGTCTATTTAGCCATTTCCGTCTGTTCAAAACACTCTCGCTTGCAAAAAACGTAAAAGAAAAGACAATATCGGTGTATAATTCTTTCCACTTCTCCTAAGCATTCCGGAATTAAACTCCACCACAATCGGTTTAGTAGGAAACGATTCAAATAACCAAATGTGAAACAACGTGCCTTTAAAATTTATATTTTGGAAAGCACCGATTCTCATTAAATCTTCAAAAACACAGAATATGTACATTAAATTTTGTTAAGATCGGTTCATACTAGGGATGCCAAACGGGAAATCCCGAATCCCGAAATCCCGGGATTTTTCGGGACTGACAAATCCCGAATCCCGGGATTTATTTTTATGAATCCCGGGATTTCTCAATTTAACAACTTTTGTGTTTTAAAAATTTTTATATGTATAATAATATTCGTTTAATTGAATTTTTATACTTTCTAATTATTCATTGTTTTATGGCCGTTTTCTCATTACGCGATTATCCTTTTCCCAACGAAAAACTGCACATTAAAGAAATTTGCTTTTCTCAATGTCTCATTTGTTTTCTATTCTGTCGCAAAGCTAACCAGCACTCATCTGAAAATTACACTATGCCACAAAAAAAATGAACCTCAGAAATGAGATATTTTCTAAGCTAAATTGGTGCTGCTGAACAGAGAACTGCAACGAGCACCCGTTTTAATGATTTATGATACTCGCCTTAAAACGAGTTGCGGTGTAGTTAATACAGCCTATTGCTTTTGTATGTGCTCGCCAGGCTCGTAAGAAATTGTGTTTGCAACATACGAGCCTTTAGCAAACGCAATGAAATTTATATGAGTTCTGTTTTGTATTGTTTCGTAAATATATTTTTTCAACATTCGGCAATAGCATTCGCACTTCTGATAAACAACACAAGAAATGTTTGTGTAGGAATTGGAAAACACACTTGTACAGTTATTGTAGAGTTATAATTGCCTGAGTGCACAAGTGTTTACTAGCAGCATTCGTCATTCTTAGTAATACTTAAAGCAGCGTTGCCATATGGTTTAGGAAAAAATCAATGATCGTATATTTAAGTAAGCAATAGGGCTAAGTTCATTATGAAATAAAATGAATTTAAAAGTTATTGTAAGAAAAATTTTCGTGGAAAATTTTAATTAAAATATATAACGAATGCGACAGGCTTATGAATCACAATTTTTTTATACGTCAATTTCATTTATATGTAATCATTTTTACAAAAATATTGACCAATGGCAACGCAGCGCAGTCCGTTATTTCATTGCGCGAAGTAGACACAGAATTAACTTTTTATATATTTAAACATTTTTGACAACAAATTTTACAACAAACAAACAAACGCCTAAAATCGTCTAACCTACGACAAATCATAAAATCTGGCAGCCACGTTTTTACTTAATGTTGAATTTTAAATACACGAACATATACTAAATGAATAGGCCGTGAACAGCGTTGCCGTTTTGGTTACTTTTAACCAAAATTGGTTACTTTTTTTTCGAATGTGTACTTGTGTACTTTTTTTCCATTATGGTTACTTGTTTTCAACACAAAAATAACCAATTTTTGGAAGAGGATATACCCGCTCCGCTTTTTTGACTTAAAAATTGTGTGTGGTATTTGTGCAACCAACAATTAAACAAACTGTCAACTTAACCATATGTACATATATACTTTGAAGTGTAGATGGCCATTATCTTCTACTTTTAATTTTTTCATATGTCTAACTGAAACACTTTTTTAGACAAAAGATAAGGTCAGAGAGAACGGAACTTTTAAAAACATAATTTTTGTTAAATATTAAAATAAACCAAAATTAAAGACAAATTTCGCTTATAATACAAATTTTAAAAACGTAAACAAAAATGTTTTTTGAATGAAAATTAGTTTGATTACCAACATTTTTTTCAACTTTTAAAATTTGATTTAAGATGTTTTGTCAAAATGCAACAGATATATATAAAAGACTTACCGCATAATTTAGTTAAATTTTGCACTTTGATACCTTAAGGCTAGATTACACTATTATACTTTGTATTAATACATGTCAAAAACTCAAGTAATATGACAAAGTGTGATAGTGTGAATGCAATGTCTCACGAAAATGACTAGTATTATGAACAAAGTTTGACATCAAATACGGCTTCATCATTTTTTGAAAAATTTCTAAGCAATAATACTTTTCATTGGATCAGGGTTGAATTTTATTTCATGTGTGAGTGTTTCTACTTTGTGTGATGGTGTGAAAACAAACTGTCATGTTAAATTGGATTTTTTGACAGTCGCAACAAAACTCATTAGATTTCTATCTCACAATGTATTATAGAATACGTAAGGCTTGTGAGGTAGTGAAAACTAGCCTTTAATAACACAGCAAGACTTTAAAAATTTTACTTGCAAGAGCTCTTTACATAAAAAGTTTGAAGAGTTAACTTTGTCAAGGAAGTGCACGTCCACTAAAAATTTCGAAAAATTATATAGCTATTTAAATTTATACTATTTAAATTTATAAAAATCGGTCCAGCGATTTATGAGCCTACTAGATACAAACAAACACAATTCCTTCTTTAGACATATTTTTCAACTGAAGTGCGGATAAAATAGTATGTATGTACATTTAATAAAAAATAATTTTGGCTACTTTTTTTTGCTTTTGGTTACTTTATTTTAACATTTTGGTTACAAAATTTTTTTGGTTGTGGCAACGCTGGCCGTGAATGTTGTTGTTACGAGCTGGTCGTAACACCTAAGTCGTGTAAGTTAAATACATACAAAGAAGTTACCGAATATGAAAATAGAAAAAACACGAAACTTAAGTTTGAGTGGTTGTGATATTGTTCATACTTTTTTCTGGGCTCTTAAGCTTATAGTACACGGAATGTAAAAAGCCACATTCGTATGTGGCTCTGACGTAATTTTGTCGTCATCACACATCACGAACTTGCATTGTGGCTTTGTAGTGACGTCAAAATTACGTCAGAACCACATGCGCATGTGGCTTTTTACATTCCGTGTACTGCAGGCTTTACTACTTTATGTAGTTAACACATGTACAAGTAAAAAGTTATTGTGTAATATTTTCATGCATGAAACTCGCTTTGTATGAAGAACGAGCCAACGATCTAACATATCAGTAAAAGCGAGTGCTTAAAAGTATTCGAGACTAAAAATGATTTAGTAAACAGCGAGTGCGCTCGCAAGTATTATGTATTGTTGCAGTTCTCTGCTGCTGAACACGAATATGCCATTTATTTATTTTTCCCAAGAACCGTTTTCGAGATATACGCGAAAATCGTGTTTTTCTGCAGTTGTTTAAGGTATTTCGAAAAATCTCGAGAACTGTTTAACTGAGTTGTACAAGATTTAACATTTTGCATAGATATCTCGTTCAGCACATATCTATACCGTGTGGGTCGGATAAAGATTTACTGAGCTACAGGACTTTAAACTTGAAAAAAATGTGATTTTTTTTAATTTTTTCCAAATTCACATTTTTAATTCGCTCCAGTAATGCAATAAAAAAAATTAAAAAATTTTGTTTTTTTTAACATGTATCTTAAATAATATTTTGTTTTAAACGTAGTAATCGTATATATTTTATCGTCGCACAAGAAATTAAGAAATAATAAAATTTGTATATAAAATGAATTGTTTTGTTAAGTTTTCTTTTTTAAAAATAAAAAAATATATATATTTTAACTTTTGTTTATAAGAAAAAGTTGTAAAAGAATTGTTCTGTTAATTTTTCTTTTTTAAAAATTCAAAAATAAATAAAATTTAGTTAATTTAAAAAAAAGTTGCTTATAATTGTTTTGTTAAGTTTTCATTTTTAAAAATTCAGACATAAATAAATAAAGTGTTGTTGTTTTTTTAAAAAAAAAGTTGTATATTAAAGAAACAAATTAATCCCGAAAAATCCCGGAAAATCCCGGGATCCCGAAAATCCCGGGATTTCGGGATCGGGATTTCCAAAATCCCGAATCCCGGGATTTGTTGAAATCGATCCCGTTTGGCATCCCTAGTTCATACACACAACTTTAAATAAAAATCAATAAAATTTTTTATTGTTTACTTTTTAGTCACACTTTTCGTAAACAACTATTTTGACAAATTGGATTTGTTACACTAACAAAATGCCTGTTATTTTTGTTAGAGTTGTAATTGTTGTAGCGACGAGTTTACCTTGTTGAATTCGCCTTGATTACATAGGTATGATACAATTTTCTTTTTTTTTAATGAAAAAACCAACTAGAACTTGCAAACAAAGCTTCCAAAATAACCTACCACAACAGCCGTTTTCGCAGTTGGCACAAGTACGAACAATCGTGTGACTGTGCTTCGGCAATTATTGTACCCATTTCGCTTTGTACCAACTAGCGGCAATTTGAAAAAAAACAGGGCAATCGTGTGATTTCAGAATATTTGATTGGTGCAATTTTATTATTGTGCGTCAATAAAGCACAATCAAAATTGTGTTATATTGGTGCATTTGCGGCAATCGTGTGATCCCAGCTTTAGTCAGCATTTTTATGAATTAAGCTGTCGATTTCTGGGCATACAAAATATTAAAAAAAAAACATCTTAGATGACGAAAAAAAATTATTTGTGAAAAAAAACGTATTTTTAAAAAGTTTCCTATGTATATTAAAGAACAAAAAAGTTCAAGTATTTAGTACCAAAAGGTAAACCTAATGGAACTCAAGAAGATTTTTGTTTAAAAATTCGATCTTCCATGTTTATGATCATTTTGAAACAAAGTATGTAAGTATGTACATATATATAAGTGCTTAAGATTGTTTTAAAATTTGAATTACTATCCAACTAGGAACTTATTCAGGAATATCAATAGTTTTCCAAAAAGTTTTTTTATATGCAATTTTCTCAAAATGTCTTCGATATACATAGCAACGATATCGTGATGATTGATTCATAATCCTAAAATTCATTTTATTACGGTTTAGACTGTTAAGAATGATGATATTTTGCTCAAATTAAGTTTTATATGACTAAAAATAAAAACATACAACTTTTTAATTGCCAGTCAATAATTATAAAAATAAAAGATTGGTAAATTATATACGGATCCCATATAGAGACAACTCCTGAAATATTCTAATTAGGGAGTAACGAATACAGATACCGATATACTTCAGGTTTGCCGATATATCGATATCGACAATATTTTACTGTCGATACGCCGATACTTTTTTGGAGTTTTTTTTTAAACAATTTAGTTTTCATTACAAGATTTGGGACTTGACGACATGAGTACAACACAGCTGCTTTGCGAGATGAATGACAAATTATCTATACTCACTGACAAAATATTTGAGGTCCGCGATCCACCACACGTCAAGGCAGTTTCTGTGCCACGAAACGTATCTACCAACAGCGCGTATAACCAGATACCCGTAGAGCCCAAAAACGGCCACTACGACCCCCATTGGGTGTTTGTTTCGGCCTATGTAACGCCGGACAAACATTTCAACCGTTCATGGACGATTCTGGTCCCTATTTAGACGACATTTTGGTCGCTTTAAAAAACATTGAGGGTCTCCGTGAACATCTACGTACAGTTTTTGCAAAGCTTCGTGAATACGGCGTGATAATAAATCCATCAAAATGTTTTTTCGGACAAAAGCAGGTGCAATTTTAAGGAGTTTTGGTAAATAAAAAAGGAGTTCGGCCTCCACCTGCTCGTACCAACTACCCGAACGTGTTTGTAATCTGCGAAGATTTCTCGGCATGATGAATTTTTTCCTTCGGTTTTTGCCCAAAGCAGCAGAACAGCAGGTTATTCTGTGTCAATTTATTAGTGTTCCCGAAACTCAATGCACCATTGGCCCTTACAGGTACTGCCACAGTCGCCATTTTACAGCATAGCGACATCATTTTACAGCAACGCGAAGTAAACTAAGTCGCAAAACTCTACATACGATTTCATATTTGTATGTTATTTCATAATTTTTGTATATATCTATTTATGTTGTTAATAAAAGTAAGTAAAACCATGTAACAGCATACTCCATAACTATATCAAGACGAATTCATTACAGGTAATCTCGGTACTACAACAAGGACAACTCGTTCAAAAACCACAAGCAATTTGTTTTTGTAAAATCATTGTACAATGTCAAAAACTGAAACAAAACCAAACAGAAACAAAGATAATAAACAAAATTTTGACATTCAACAATTCTAAAGCTAAACAAGCTATTCAGCTGTGCCGAATCTTTAATACCCTCCACCGACAGTTCGAATATTTCAGAAGTAGGCTCTATATGATATTTATATATTATTAATTTAACTTTATAAAAGCAAACGTCAGCATTAAAATTAATTGCGGTTTAGGTCTATATTAATGGCGATTTCTTTTCTGAGATGAAAAACATGCAAAACATGTTGCATATTTTACCTTTACTTTTACTACCCTGTTTTACAACTTTGGTACTTACTACATTGTTTGTACAACCAATGTTTTTTCTTTGTTTGTCATAATTCATACCGCTCATAATTTTGTTAAAAAAAATTGTTTTATAACAAAATATAACAATATTCATACATTAAAATCAAAAAAATGAGTTTTGGGCAGTTAAGTCAAAGTGCAGCTAACTTGGATTTTTTGTATGAAAATAATTTTAAATGCCTAAAATTTTGTGCATTTATCTTTAATGTGCAGGTATAGAAAGTGCACTTAAAAAAGGAATTTGTATGTGATTTGTCAAAAGTCAAAAGTGCACTTAAACAAAAGGCAGTTAAGTCAAAACTACTGTATATGCTAAATTTAATTTGTTTTGTTATTACGAAGGTAAGTTTACACAGGGTAGACTCATTTGGGAGTGTAAACATGCTGCTCTATAAAAACACCCGATTTGTCAAAATTTTCACCATATAAAACAAAAACAATTTAACGCATACATGTAAAAATTATGGGTAATACATACATAATATTTGACAATTGGGGCTTATGTCTGTCCGCTAACGAGTCTACCTTGTGTAAATGTACCTTGGTTATTACTAAAGCTAAGATCCCACTATCGGCTCAAATAGCACAATCTGTGACGACTTTTATCGTGCTATATCGGCGCACATTTAAAAACATTGCACAATTTTTTTTGGGTGGTCCCATTATCGTCGCACATTTTTTTCGGTTCATATCGGCCAAAACTCAATTGCGACAATAATTGGTACAATGCGGTCACACTATCGTGCTATTTGGGCAAACTAAATCATTTGTTTTGGTTTATTTGCTTGTTGACAGACATAATTTTACTAAAGAAATTCGCAAAATTCCCCGTGAATATTTTATTATGTTTCCTAACAATTTTAAATAATATATTAATATATAATAAAAAATGTAAAAATATATGTTTTTTTTTTGTAACTGTTGTTTTGTAAACATGTTTACAAACCAGGGATGGCATCATCGATACAACTGCAATGTTATGGTTAAAGCGAATTGTTTTTTTTTCATTTAACAGTACAAATATACTATTTAACGTTTTAATACATAAATAATAGATAAAACAAATGTAATGCCAAAATGCCATTTGGTGCAATTTAAAAATTTCGTTTTGCTATCTCTTGTATCGGCGCTGATTGGCGACTGTGATCGGCGCACAAGTGGCCGTAAAAATCGGTACATATTAAACAATTTGATTGCTCTACATTGTGCAAAAGAGTGTTCACATTATCGGCGCATCCAGGTTAATTTTGATTGTCCACAGTCAGCACAATTTCGGCACAGATTGTCGCATATTTAAAAAATGTTGACCGTCCACACTATCGGCCCATGAAATACTACAAAAATTGGTGCATTGCGCCGATAGTGGGATCTTAGCTTAAGGCAACCAAAAAAAAGCAGATGCTTATTTTTTTGTTTACAAGATAGAAAGATTTTAATTGAACACAAATTCCGATCATAAAAAAACAAAGAAAATGAGCTAATTTTGTTAGGGCTTTTTTTGCTTATTTTGTTTGCCGTTTTAAGATAATTTTTCATTTTTTTCATACGAAAAAAAACTTATTTAATAAAATTTTGCAAAAATCGTAATTATTATTTTTTTTATGTGCAACTTTTTTTTATAAATACTAAAAAGTCAACCATTTCTGTGCCCTAACAACTCTGGATAAAAAAATCGTTCAACGTTATGGTAATATTTTGTGCTTCCCTTGAACAATATCATCCCAAAAACCTATATTATCTCTGTATGTTATTATAGCTACACTAAAGAGTGGAGAGGGTATTATGCATTTGTGAGAAACACCGTAAAATATTGATCCTAAAGTATACCGATCAACTCAGAATCACTTTCTGAGTCGATCTAATGATGTCCGTCCGGCTGGCTGGCTGTCCATGTAACCTCGTGCGCAAAGCACAGGTTCGCAATTATAAAGATAATTTAATATAATTTGGTACGTGGGTTCTAATTGGCCCAAGTCAATAATTTAATATAGCCCCCATACAAGCTGCTATCCGGAAGAGGGTCTTTGTGCCCACTATTAAACCAATTTTAATGCAATTTAAGACACATGTAGATAGATCCATATGTATATGGACACGTAAGGTATGCATTTTTTAAAAAATAGGACCACAAAGGCAGATAGGGTCAATTTCTGCCCATCAGTAACTATTTAAACGATTTTAATGAAATTTAAAACATAGATAGATCCCTATTCATACAGCCATACACTCTCGAAACTTGTTTTTGAATGCTGTGGTGTTGGGTATCATACGGTCGGGCTTAACCGACTATACTTTCCTACTTGATTTTTATGCAACTCTGTCTTAGCGGTACTGTAACGTACTTTTTATAGTGTTATGTATAATTTTTATGTGTTTATGTTTTTAGTATTAAGCCTTTTTGTCAACTTATTTTATTATTTGCTTGTTTAAGTTCTTTTCTCTCGAAAATTCCATAGCTGTACTCTTACGAGCAAATTCCTCAGTCTGTAACGTTTTTTACCATCATACTTTGTAAGGTCTTATTTCTTTTTAAATAGTTTTCTTTTCAAAAATTTATTGCATCAACTAATAATTTACTATAACAACGTATTAAAAGAATTAAGTGGAAAATAAACAAGTTTAAATTGCCTTTTTTTTAATTTTAACCGCTTATTTCCATGTTTTTAAAAGCTTTGTTAAGAGCTTAAAACTGTTTTTTTTGTGCTTTTTTTTTGTTGCCCAAGTTATTACTATTTTGTTCTGGTAATATGTAAAAGTATCCCATATTACCCACCAGGGGGGTTTCACATTACCCACCACACGCAGAGAAAAAACATGATTAATGAATGGTCTCTACGAACACTTTTATTCACATTTCCCTAATATGTTTACTAATTTAACTTGAAAACTTATAGTTTGTCCTCAGCATTTTTAAATTCACTATAATAATATTATATAGTGTTTTACACCTAAAAAGTTATTCTGATCTAGCTAAACATATTAAATTATGTGAAATGTTTGCTACTATAATAAATATATTTTCAACTATACAATTCAAATAATAATATTAGATGCCCACAAAAGGTATGTTTAATACCATAATTATTGTTTGTTAAAAAAAACGTTCTCTAAATTAGCAAGCATTTGTTGTCAAAGCAAACAGTGCGTATTTAAAAAAAAATATTTTTATCAAAATTCATTTTCCGTCCGCGAGCGTAGTTTAATCGGGAAACATCAATTAGAAAATAGTTAAAACATTGGCTTGTAAAACTAAGGAAATAAATTAGTTATTATACTTTAATTGAAACAGGTAAGTTGTATATACACAATTATAAAAATATATATGTAAGTACGCAATTGGGTTGTCTTTCTTGCAGCCAAAAAAACCAGCAACAGTGAAACCGGCATAGAAATTTTGACACAAATTTCGTCATTAGCCCCGAGTTTTTTTTTTAATTTCTGCTCAACAGCATATTGATACAGTAGATTTCATAATAGAAATAAAAGGTATATTTTTGTATTGGACTTTATTTTTACTTTTCTTATATGTCTTTTAAATGTATGTACATTAGTATTCCTGTTTAACGAACCTTCGATTCTGCGAACATCGCATTTATATAGCGAACAAAAAATATTTTTTTCTGAACAAACAAGATTCATAATTTTAGTTTAAAAGGCATAATGTGAAGTAATTTTTAACTAAAAACCAAGTGAGTAGCATAAAGTACCGCTCTATTTTAGGTTTTGTTTATGTAGCATTTTCGTTTTTCTTTTTTTAAAAGAAAAAGTAAAAATTGTGGATAATTACCAAAATGGATTGCGAGTTGTATATTTTTGCAAAAAGTAACAAGAAGTATAAACTTTGGATTTAAAAATAGGAAAGCCATGAAACAGGGTGAATTTCCAAGAATGAAGAAACAACTTTTTTTCTTGGTTTTTTACGACAACGACATTCATACATGCATTGTTCTAAAAAAAAACAAGCATTCACCCCTATTCTGCATTTCGATTACGTCTCCGCATTCAGTTCCGTTACGATCGAAAATTGGTATTCTGCAGAAAAACGGAATCGAAAGAATAAGAAGAAGATAACAATGTTTACAAAATCAATTGTGGAATGTGGAAATGAAACAGCAGAATAAGCAAGTCTGTTATCATTTTCATAAACAAATGTCAAATTTAATAAAACAAGTTCTGTGTATAATAAAGTAAATTGTTTATAAATTTAATAAAAGAAAAATATTGAAATAAAATAAAAAAAGAAAAAGGTAAAAATAAGTTTGGCATAAATATACAAGTGTGTATAATCTAGTGAAGCTGAAATTAACTAAAAAAAAGTAGAAAATAAAAGTGTTGTGGTTAAATATGTAAAGACAAAATGTTAATAAAAACTGTTTGTAAAGAAATAATTTTGTGAGTTGCATTTTTATTTAAAATTCAAGGACAAATGCAGTCTATTGCAGCTTTAGCCGTCATTAAATTTGCCAGTTTTTCGTATTGCTCCGGTGTTGTTGTTTTTGACCTGCATACATACATATGTACATAACAAAACACTCATATTCCAGTACAAAAAATAACAATTTAAAACAAAAAAATTAAATCGTTTTTGAATTTTTTAATTTTTTACTTACATTTTTTCACTTTTTTACTTAAAAAAACAAAAATAGAAAAAACCTCCGTTAACAAAAAAACAGAATACATACAATCGAAAGAAACTGAGCGGAATGGAAACGCAGAATACCAAAATTGCCAGACGTAGAAAATTTTGATTCGAATCGAAACGCAGAATAGGGGTGATTAATCGACACATTTTTTATGTAAAATTTTCAAGGAAATTTAAACTTATTATTTGAACTTATTTTTCATTCAAATTATTTTAGGTTTTATGCTACCAGAGTAATGAATTGTACCTTTTTTTAAAATATTATACAGATCTCAAAACATATTTCAAAATAAACCACAAATAAAACGGTACTAGTTATTTATTTATTCATAACATGGGAACTCGACATAAGTATGGCATATAATGAACATTTCAGTATAACAAACAGGCCTGACAAAGTATTGGTTCGTTAAACCGGAAAACTATTGTATATTTATATTCATATGCTATATTTTACTTATTAATATATGCTACACTGTATTTTTAATAAAAAATACATTTTTGGAAATAAATTTGTATTAGGTTTTATTCAGAAATAGATATGTTGCATGGTGTTGGGAAATACAAAAACATGGTATATAATCGTTTGCGTTTTTCTACTGAACATAATAATATGTTTAAGACAATTATTATCTATAAACATTATTTTTGAATATATATATTGTTACTAAAGACGTGTTTGACACAATTATAACCACAAACATTTATGATAGTTTGCGTTTGTGATTATATCAACCATGTTTTTTCTTTGCTTTTGAAAATTTTCAACCGATTTTCATGGTTTTTGGTTTATGTTATTTGTAATATTTTTGTCCTTATAATGTTTTTATGATATAACATAAAAAAAATATCACCACTAATTTCTGTATCACTCCGAAACAGTTAAAAATAAGACCCCAAACCATGGGACTGAAAAATTTTAATTTTAGGGACCACCCTAATGTACATATTAAAAACCGCAATCAATACAATTTCAAAATATGTAAGTCTAATTCTGGTATGAGACATACAAAAAGTACAAGACATTTTTATAAATTATTATACAGTAATTTTGACTTAGCTGCACAATCTCCTTTGCACGATTTTTTGTGCAGGTAAATCAAAAATGCAGCTATCTTAAATGTATTTAGCTGCCTTAATGTGCAGGTACGCAATTGTGGTTACCTGCATAAAAGTGCAGCTAAAGTAAAGTGTTTGAAAGAGGAGTAACAACGTTTTTATTAATAAATTGATAATAACAATTACGTTCAAACAACCTGTAGTCATTTCTTGTGCATTTTTAGACGGAACGAGATAGCCAAATTGGTAACAATAAAGTGTGTGACAGAAAAGTCGCTGTAGTACAAAGTTACTGCAAGCTGTCAAAAATTAAAAAAGGCAGTTTCAAAGTAGTGTCAACAGAATACGTAGTTGTAGTAGTCGTTGCCGTTGCCGTTGAAGCGCAAAAATCGAAATTTTGAAATTTGTTGCGCTAGAGAGCATTTGTCCGCTTCAAATACTACTACAACTACTTTATTCTGTTCCAGACCTAAGATTTGCTATTCCTTTGATATAATCATGGTAAAGTTGCTGTAACCACAACCCATATGCATAAATGTAGGTACATGCAAACAACTTGACTTGTTTGCGATTCTTGTTTTTATAAACATCTAAAATTGGATATTTATGTGAAAAAGTGGCCACCATATTTTTTCATGTGTGCAGCTAACTTTGATGTTTTATATGAAAATATTTTAAAGCTGCCCAAAAATATGAAAAATGTGCAGGTATACAAAATGCACGTAAAGAAAGATTTTGAAGAATAATTACAGAAAATATGTAATTTGGGCAGTTAAGTCAAAGTGCAGCTAACTTAAATTTTTTGTATGATAATAATTTTAAAATGCCAAAAATTTTGGGCACTTATCTTAAATGTGCAGGTAAAGAAAGTGCACTTAAAAAAGGAATTTGTATGGGATTATAAAGAATAATGCCAAAAATTATCAATTTTGTGCAGTTAAGTCAAAAGTGCACGTAAATAAAAGGCAGTTAAGTCAAAACTACTGTAAAAAGATGACTAGAAAATAGTTTTAATAAAAAACTTTACTATTCAAGCTAAAAATATTTCACTAATCACTTCGTTCCAAAGGAAATAAAGCAGCCAAACGAAATATGGCGGAGAAAAATAATCGCGATCATTACATTCAAACAAAATATATCCAAAATAATAAATTGAACATTCCCCACAATAATAACAACAATATTACAGGCAATACACATAATTCTACCAGTAGGTTTCGTAGATATCAGGCTCTTCCATGGAGTAACAATATTGACGACTACGAATTAGATGATAGTGACCTAGAAGATACTGATGATCTAGATAATAGTGATAGTGATAATGATGAAGCCGAGTTTATTAATGTTCATAAATAAAAGTAAATTTAATAAGTTTAAAAATATATTATAGGTTATTATCTCGATGATTTAAGAAAAAAATAAATATATTTGCTATTTTTAAGTAAATGTAAAGAAGTTTTTTTTATTGACTAGATTAGTTTTCAATAAGCAGTAGATTTTTTTTATTTTTTAAAATGCAACAATCTTAAAATTAATTACGATGTGGACTACCTCCTTAAAAACTGCATATTTATTTTCTCCTTTTTAAAGCTTTTAAGGGAAGTTTTTACCAGACAATTTTTGTCAAAGCAAATGTCAAACTCTATATGTATACAAAACACTAATATTTTCATCCTCGTTTTTTATATATGAAGTTTGACGTTTATTACGGCACAAATAAGCAATATGTAGATGTTTCTGTAATAAAATGGCTTTTCTAAGCAACCAGTGAAATGCACAGAGAAACTAGCTTTTCCTCAACAATAAATTTTAGTGTATTTATCAAAAATAAAAATTTGAAATATAGCACGTCATTTTGTATTCCCGAAAATAATTTTGATAATATACTTGCAGGTGCCCGTGCAAAAAAAAAACTGAAATGGCAAATTGGTTTTTTTTTGTTTTCTTAGTCCCAATCCATATTATGAAACATTTGCTGCAAAACATTTGAGTTTGTTGATGAAAGGGGAAAGACAAATGTTAAAGTGTAATTTGTTTCATGTGCAAGCAATTTTTGTAAGTTTGTTATTGAAAGAAAAAGAGAAGGCATAGAAAATTACTCAATGCTGTAAACAAAATTTTTATTCTATGGGCACGAATGCAGTTTTAAAAGAGAATCGAAGAAAGTTTTTGCAGCAAATGTTTTATAATATGGATGAGGACTTACGAAAACAATAAAATGAAGCAATTTGTTTTTTCTTTTTACCCACTTACAAATACAATTCGAGTCGGAAAAAAGCCAACCAATTGTAGGGGAATGAAAAAAGAGATAAACTCATTCTTTATTGTTGGTGTTTTGTATAAGCTTTGATATGGTATATTTGTATAAAATTTTTAGGTTTTCTAAAATTTTTGGAAAAAGGTTTCCTGATGATGTGACTGACCTAAGCAACTAATGAAATGCGCATAGAAATTAATTTCAATAAATTTCAGTGTATTTATCAAAAATAAAAATTGGGAATTTAGCACGTCATAGATTAATCTTATTAATAATTATTAATTATTATATTATAATATAAGCTTTGTTCATATTTTTACAATAAAAAATTGTGATTAATAGATTATTATGGTAATTTCAGAACCGCAAAAATAAAAATTCTAAAAGTTAAGTCGGTCAAGATCGATTATATGGTACCCTTCACAACTGTTGTGAATATATATTTGTTCCTATAAGGAGCACAGGGCCGTTATGTGGCTAAGATTTATGTAAAAGTTCATATCTTCATCTTTATGAGATTTGTTTACCTTTAAGTGATTTTAGGAAGAGGATTTATATGGGTCCTATGATTAATTTTTAAGAAAGTTACGGCACTAAAAGCTATGTTTGGGGGTAGTATTTGTATAAAGGCTATGTTCAAATATGGATTGATTTCAATAAAATTTGGTACGATTATTTAGATTGCAATAAAATAAGTTCATATCAAAATCTTTATCTAAATACCAACATTATAATATATTTTATGGACTCTATTCCGGAAAGAAGCTTGTATGGTGGCTTTGTGAAATTATGGACCGATTGCTTCCATTTTCAATAGGCTTGATTTTGTTTAATATGTTTTATAGTATTAAACAAAATTATTTCCTAATACATTTTGGTGTTTTCTTTTAAAATTTTGTCACTTTTGTAGAAAAAAATATTTATTTTTTTCAGAAATGGTGACATTTGTTATTGCTTGTAGTTGTTAGATGTTTCAAGTGTAAACGCATGTTTCACATTTTCATATTTTCAACATCTTCCATGCGTTCCTCCGAAATTTATGCAAGTGTACAAAGGGTATATGAAATACATGAAACTAAAAATACACATATTTATAGCCATTTCCCATAAGAATTACATTGGGCTAAAATTCAAAATTTTTCAACATCTTTACAAAATGTTCCTTTCTCATTGTATTCCATTCTACATCTTCCGATTATTTTAGTGTTATCACTAGAAAAGTGGCAATAAATACTATTACTACTGTGGCATCACTAATACCCTTTGAACACTTGCATACATTTCGGAGAAACGCATGGAAGATGTTGAAAATGTGAAATACGCGTTCACACTTGAAACATCTAACATCTACTATCAATAAAAAATGTCACCATTTCTGAAAAAAAAACTTTTATTTTTTTTATATACATTTTTTCTACAAAAGTGCCAACATTTTAAAAGATACCACCAAAATGTATTTCTAATTCATTTTGTTTAATAATTTTAGCAAAATAAGGCTTGCAAGAAAGGAAAAACTAGAGAAATGGTAACGCTGCTTTCAAAGCAACTTCCATTTTGTCAGTGATGTCACAATAATAACAGAATTTTTTGCCACTTTTCTAGTGATGACACTAAAAGAATCGCAAAATGTAGAAGGGAACAAAATTAGATAGTAACATTCTGTAAAGATGTTGAAAATTTTAAATTTTTAGCCCTATGTATTTCTTATGGGAAAATTCCAACATCATCGCAAATTGATGTTAAATTTTGACAAGTGTGAAAAGGCTATAACAAAATGGTATTTGCTTCGAAAGCAGCGTTACCAATTCTCAAATTGTTTCTTTTTTTTGCAAGTCTTATTTTTCCTAATTTTTGTTATATTATAAAACAAAATGAATTCTAAATACATTTGACATTGACGAATGGTAACGCTGCTTTCAAAAGAAATGATATTTTCCCATATTTAGTAGTGCTACCATACTTTTATCTTTATTAAATAAGACTTTTCAAATAACCCTACGGTTCCACATGCAAGAAATTACTTGCAAGTAGTGTATACGTATTAGCTGCGATTTTACTGAAATGCGTTCGCGTACACATAAATTTGTAAAATTTTCATGTTACTCACCTACTGGATTTTACTGGGATTTTACTGGAAAAGTAAACGAACGCACATATTATCAACGAAAAATCGAGGAATGTGAATGTTTGTGAAAAAGTGTTAGTGTGTTGAGTTTTTCGAACTTGCACTTGCATGTGGAAACGAGGGGTAAAACTCAAAAAATCAGTCTGCATTTAAATACGATTTAAGTTTATATACAAAATAACTTAATATAGATTTAAATACCATCCTTAAAATTGGGCATATGCCACAAAAAATTAACCTTAAAAATTACATATTTTTTAAGCTAAATTGGGGTAGCTGAATACGAATATGGCACTCATTTATATCTCTTACAGTGCAGCCACACGATCAAGATTTTCTTGATAGTCTTTTACATATACTATTTGTCAAAATTAACAAAAATTGAAAGTTGTGACGTAGGCTGCATTCAATTTTTGAGCAATTTACATTCAAGATGTCATCAAGAAAACAATTTATAAAGGCAAACGAAAAATTTGCTCACTAACCTTTAATTCAGCTGTTTTCTTGAACGTAAATTGAAGCACTCTCTGGAAAGAGAATTTTAAAGGCAAGTTCGTTTCAATTTTTAAAAGTATGAGTGTATTGGTAGAAAAGTGTGAGAGTATTAAAACTTGATAGGCAAAACTTGATCGTGTAACCCTCAAGTTAAGAAGCGTTTTCGAGATATCCGCGAAAATCTTGTTTTTGAGGTTTATTAGATATTTCCAAAAATCTGGAGAACTGTTTATCTGAATTGTATAGTGTGTTGATCGGATAAAAATTCACTGAGCTACAGGCCTTTAGATTTGAAAAAGTTTAACAAGAAAAAAATGTGTATATAAACCAAAAAAGAATTTTTTTGTGCTTTTCTGGTTTCTATCATTTCTGCAATTATTAAAGCACCGGGCATATTGATATTTAGCAATTTTTTTCAAGGATAAAATTTAGTTTTTTTACAAGTTTTTTAATTTATTTTTGAAGTGCCCACAATCATTTCTATTTCTTTATGTTAACAAAGAATCTTAGTAATGATATATTTAATAAAAAACAAGTAACAGTGCTATATTCGGCTATGCCGAATCTTATATACCGTTCACTGTTGTTGAGAAAGAATAGAAGTTTATATATATTTATATCTAAATATATGTATATTTATATAGTATTTATCGCTTAATTGCATTTAATTATTTGCACATGTTTGCGTGCTATTAAATATATGTATTAAAAGACAAACTTATTTATAACAAAAGTGCTATATTCGGCTATGCCGAATCTTATATACCCTTCACCATGGTTTGGAAATAACAAGAGTTTATATATACGTATATCTAAATATATGTATATTTATATATGTAGTATTAATCGCTTAATTGCATATAATTATTTGCATATCTTTGCGTGGTAGTAAATATACATATTAAGAAACAAGCTAAATTATAAAAAAATTATATTCCGACGTTCTTAAAAAGAAATTTACCTTTTACTTTGGGGACTTGAAAAGATCTATGGTTTGACACTAAAATTTAGGTTTTTATACAAATTTTAATGTTTTTGCCCATTTTTTGGAGTATTTTGCTTATAACTTGTCCATTTTTTAACCGATTTGATAGTTTTATATATATTTTTCGAGTTTTTCAGAAATTATGTTCTATTAAAGATTTCCGATCTTTTCATATATATGACCTATGGATACGCCTTATATCCAAAGGTCATATGAAAGCCCAAAAATTCAAGTTTTTAGGTAAAAAAGACGACTTCCTCTAATTCAAGATTATTTTGGAACGAATTCATAATATTTTTAAATATTCGTCAACAAAATGGTTGTCACGTCAAGAAGTAATCAACAGAATTTTGGGAAAAGTGGGAGCCCACTCCATTATTATTTTACTCCGAATTATTTTGGAGGAGATTTTACAAGCGCTAAATTAAATTTTATTATATTCGGACTTTCTACTCTTTTCCTGTTTCTGCAGTACATATTGAAAATTGTAAACACAATAAATTTGGAAATGCAATCCGAAATATTCGTAAATTTTCCACAAAAAAGACGATAAATTCTCAAAAGTGTATGAAAACGCTCTCTGGCGGCAATCAAAAATTAATGAATGTCTCGACCTTTAAAACCGCATGATACAGGTCTGGCTAGACCAAATACAATTTGTTTGCCTCTATTCTTAAATATTTTGGAAAACTAACTACATATTTTGAAAAATCCGGGGCTCGAAATTCATTTTTGACCTTTCGTTTCTTGGAATGACTTATAGAACAAGAATCGCGATGTGCTTTTGACGCGAAAAAATTTTACCCACCCTTTTTTTTGTTTTTAAAAATAAAATAAAAAAAGTTATAAACAAATTATTTAGTACTATTAGGGCCGAAAAGGTACAATTTTATAAGTTCGTTGGTACAATATTGGTTTTCTCATTTATCTTCCCTGCATGTATAAATCAAATATAAAAAGTAGAGGTGCCCATGTTCTGTAACTCTCGCATCGAGGAACTTTTCGCTTAAAATGTGAGAAATTGAGCAAAAATGACATCAAATGAAACAAGCAACTGTTATTCTCACTTAACTGCATCTGTAAAATTTTTGACGAATAGTAGCTGTCACATAAGGAAATTTCTCGCCAATTTATAGAAAAAGTGTGTCTGTAAAATTTCTGTAAGAAAGTTCCCGCTCTGAACTGTCAAATGAACTCACGAATAAGAAGGGGGCGAAAAAATATTAACACTAAAAAATATTAAAAATGCTAAGAATAATAATAATAATATTTTGTTCTTGGCACATTTTTTATTGTTTAATTATTTTGCTTTTATATTTTTATAAAATATACGAATGTTTTCAAAGCTCTTTTGCAAAAAACACATATAAAACTCGCACTTAACCTTATTTGGTACCCGTCAACAATATGTGTGACTGGCGCTCTCAACGTTTTTAACTTAACGACGTAATCACTCTTGATAGTTTTCGACATGAGTTACAGATTGGCTTTTTTCTAACTTTTCGAGAAACAATGGAATATTTTGTTTCACATCTTTTCGATGCGAGAGGTTCTCACTAAAGTTACAGAGCATGGGTACATGCATACAGAAATTATTCCTTAAATAAGCCCCCGTAAAAAATTGGTGTATTTTTAACGGATAATTAAAATACAGTATAACCCGGTTAATTACCCTACGCTTAAATGCTTTAGTTTTAATTCACCGTTTTTTTTCTTACATTTTTCAAACAAAAATCCACGTTTAATTGCCTTACGCTTAGTTACCCAATTCGGGTAATTGCCTTAAAAATTAAACTCCCAAAACAAATTTCCACCTAAATGCATTCGTTTAATTGCCTCAGTACTATTTGACAATTGACAACAACACAGCAAGTAATGCAACCAAGTTTACATGTTAATAATTTGAAAATATGCTCCAAAAATTGTTAAAAAAAATATACAAAAAAAAAAAATATATATATATATATATGGCTTATTTGAAAGCAACATATTCCACAAATTAATATTTGCATTAAAATGAACTTTATTCTGGGCTCACGAGAATAAAGTTATGCTATAAACTTAAGGTTCATATAAGAGATATTTGTGCTGAATATTATTTAGATACACCAAATATATGAGATATTTTTTTAAAAGATTTTGTTATTCGTGCTTAATTCACAGTTTTTGAGTTTATCTCTTCTTACATTGCCCACTACAATTGGAGTCAAAACCCCAAAACTGGCAGCCCTGGGTACATGAAAGACAATATAAAAATAAAATTGCATGACTAGAACCTCATAATCTGCACACTAATGCAATTTCATAGCAGAATTTTAAAAGACTATTGCAACAAAAATTGCAAGTCTGAACGATGACTTCTGGGTCCAAAATATCCAACTTTTATTTTGAACTAAGATGAAAATTTCTTGGTGTTACACATGGAACGACAAAATTAATATACCCGTGGTGGCTAAAAAGATACACTAATAACTTTATTAAAACATTTCAGTTGTGTTCGGAAACGTTTTAAGTAAAGCACTTAACGGATTATTTTTTAAGCAAATAATTATATATAAAAAATGGCAGATAAAATAATTTCGAGGCGGACAGAATTAGAAGAATTGCAACATCAAGCAGCGCGTGTAACCGATGATTCGTTAGAAAGTACCCGACGTATGTTAAATATGATGGCAGAAAGTGAAGAGGCCGGCAAACGTACAATTGAAGTCCTTGATGTTCAGGGACAACAATTAAATAATATAGAACAAGGAATGGATAGTATCGGAGCTGATATGACGAAAGCTGAAAGAAGTTTAAAACGATTAAAACGGTGCTGTAATGTTTGTTCTATTCCTTGGAAAAAAGTGCCAGCTCAAGATGAATCAGATCTGGAACTTAAAAGTCAAACAGTTAAAAATTCTAAAATTATCGTAGACCAACCACTACGCGATAGCGGGATTTCTGTAAATACCACAACTAAATACATAACTCGAATTACAAATGATGCTCGTGAGGATGAAATGGATGCAAATCTATGTCAAGTTAATTCGATTTTAAGTAATCTTCATAATATGGCCGTTGATATGAATTCTGAATTGGGTAGACAAAATGATCAAATTGGGAGGATTACTACTAAGAGTACCGACAATAGTATACGTTTAGATCAAGTCAACACTACTGCCAATAATTTACTTAAATAACAAACATACATGCACATTGTTATTCAAGAATGTTAATTGCAAGGCGAATTTATACAGGTAACATTTTCGAATCAACTGTCACTTGTTTATTTCTTTATGTGTATGCTGAACAGGGTTGCCGTTTCAAAAATTATTATCCGACCAAAATTTTCTGCAAAACCTCCAAAATCCTTTAAAACCGACCAAATTTTTGTAATATTCAACAAGTGTATCGTCATAAAAAATGCAAAAGGGGCTATCAACTTTTTTATTAAAAATTTTAGGAGCGATGAAAAAACTTTATATATTACCACAAAGAACCTTAATATTTTACGCATTGCTAAGTAAGAATAAGCTTTCCAACATTACTAGTCATGACGTTAGCGCTGTTTTTTGCCAATCCGATCAAATTTTTTAAAGAAATATTGTTTGTTTATGAAAAGTTTCTTATAGAAAGAAAAATTGAAACGGCATCTGACTTGGCAAGCTCGAATAAGGTGACAAAACTATCCTTTAAAAAACTAAAGCTTCGTACAGACGATGGTCAGATCTTACAATATTGTAAGCAGGCGTTGCCAACAGCAATATTTTTCTGACAGTGGTGCGATTGTCAGATGCATTAATTTTGCACTTCTGCAAATACAAATGAGCTTACAATGTTCACACAGTTGTAAGACATTTTAGCCAATTTTAATGCAATTTAAGCACGCTGCTTACCAATATTGTAAGATCTGACTATCGTCTGTACGAAGCTTAACACTGTCAAAGTAACTTGCTATTAACGGAATACATTTAATTTCATTGCTATATCTAAAGTTTCATCAACAATTAAAAAAACATTTGTTATAATAAATATATGTTGTACATTTTCTAAAACCGACCAATATTAGACTTGGCCAACCATCCGACCAAAATTGGTCGGAAAAGACCAAGTTCGGCAACCCTGTCAAGCTTTGCTTACATTTTGTGAAAAAATTAGCTCGAGGCGAATTAACTACAGGTGGTGTCGAAACGGTATCTGATTTTGACATTTCGAGCTTATTTGTTTTTAATTGCTAGTGTTTTGCTAATAACGGTTAATATTTCGAGCTAATGGCACTAACAGTGCAATGCAAAAAACCCTATGTTGTTTCTGTTGTTTTTGGATTTTTGTAGTTCCGACACCACCTGTAGTTGAATTCGCCTTGAATTAGCTAAAATTCAAAATTCAATAAAAATCTAAATACTTGAAGAAAAACTTATATACATTTTACAAAATAAAAAAAAGTGAATATAAAATATAAACACAAGGAATTAAAAATGCGTAAAGCCCTTATGACACTACATTTTTTTCATTGAATTGATATAGAATTGATAGAAAGAAACAGTAAATATTGGAAAGAGCAAACTATATTCTTTTGTTAAGATTTTGTTTATTTTATTAAATTTTATCGCTGAATTTGCTCATAAGCCGCTAGTTCGGCCACCTTTTAACATTTGAAATGTCAATTTTAAGTTGAACAGTTTTATATTTTTTTGACATAACTTCATTTTTTATCGATAACTTTTTTTTGACAGTTTGCTATTTATGTTAATACTGCTGAAATTTTTGCACTTGGTAAATTTTCCTATTACATTATATTTGCACAAAAACAAAATACATAATATTTTTCAAAAAAAGGGATAGCTACACTTAAGGTATATTTACGCAAGGTAGACTCGTTGGCCGATATGTTTGTCAGCGGTTTACCCCAGTTGGAACCCAAACGTCAAAGTTCGTATATATGAGCCAAAATTTGTACATGGGTGCGTTAAATTGTTTTTGTTATGTATAAAGACAATTTGGCAACTCGGTTCTTTTTATAGAGCAGCATGTATACACTCCCAAATGAGTCTACCTTGTGTTACAGCCAGGCCCACGATGTCACACGTTCACGTTCGTATAGAAAATTACATCTAAAACAAAAACAAAATTTAGAAATTGCAAACGTTAACGAGTGACATCTTGGGCCTGGCTGTTAATGTACCTTGGTTACACTCACAATATTCTTTACGTAAAATTAACTGAAATTGTAATATAAAATAAATGAAAATGCAGTTAAAACCGGTCTACTTAGTTTTCATTTATTTGTAACGAAAAGTTCATTTAATTTTTACTGTCAAAAATTCAACTTCATGTTCCGTAAAAACAAATTAATTTTAAGTTATTTTTTACAATTTTACTATCAAAAAATTAACTACGTATTCCGTAAAAACAAAGGAATATTCAGTTATTTTATATCAAAAAATATAGTAGTATTTAGATTTTTATCAAAAAATTAACTGAATATTCCGTAAAAATAAAGGAATATTCAGTTATTTTATTTAATTCAATAATTTTCGTTTACTCCACAACGAAGCCGAATTTCTAAAAAATACCAGACAGACACCTGTTCGCTTGTTTTTCTAATGAGAGAGAAAGAATATTATTATTAACTTACCCCGTTATCTCTGTTGCCAACTTTTTTTGAATATTTCCCGGCAAATCGGACTTCAAAACCGCTAGAAACCGCTAAATATTTAATTTAGCGGGAATTTTTTTAAAAATGCAGCAAAATCTTAAATATTTTTTAATCCTAAATATTTGAAGTATAGATATATATAAAATTGTAATAGGCCATTTACATTACAGCGAAATCTAGTAGATTTCATTTGAAATTTCCTTCAAATCTAGTGCGCTTCCATTATACTTTTTTGACATAACGAAATTTTGTTTTTATAACAAAACAACTGACTAAAAGTTGTTTGCGTATCAAATACAAACAAAAAAAGAAATATACAATAAAAATTTGTATGTATTACCTTTTATTTATAATCAACATCACCTATTTTACCAATATTATTTGTCTTTTTTTATTTTTTTACAATTTTCTCAAATTTTTTTAATATTTATTTAACAGTTTTTGTTTTGTTTTTTATTAAAATGTCATTTTTTTCTTGTGCAGGGAAGTACTTTTTAGTGCTATATTGAAAAAACCATAGTTGCATCACTAAATACTACTAGATTTTGAGTAGATTTCGTCGAAATCTAGTCATGAACTAGATATTGTTTTGTATAGGAAATCTAGTCAAAAACAACTAGATTTGGCTCGAAATCTCGTAAGTATGTACTAGATTTCGATATGGTGTAAATTGGCTATTAGTTATTAAAAAATTAAATGTGTTAACATATTTTCGAATGGCTAAGATGGTATCGAGATGGTGAATAAAAAATAGGATGAAACGCCGAACGAGCTAGGTTAAGCCATGGTGAAATAATACAGGTGGCAGCACTACGCCTGATGACGATTTTTTACTTTTGCATTGTTAAAGATTGTTTATGTTTACAGAAAGTCCACGTTTTGTTCTGTGGTTATTGTATTTTATTAAAGACTAGCTGACCCGACAGCCGTTGTCCTGTCCATATTAGAAAAAAATGGTCGCTTTCGATTTTGAAAATCCGTTAAAAAGAGGAAAAAAAGTATTTTTAAATTAAAATTTAGTTCATATACATATGTATGTTTGATTTACATTTGATTTGAAAATACATATTTATGTATGTATGTATATATAAGTTAACACAAATTATGTTTAAAATCTATTTTTTTTTGGAAATAACTAAATAAGACACAAAATAAGTTCACAAGCTGACGTTGCGTATTTTGCAATACAACAACGCAGCTTATTTCACAATAATTCCATTGCACATGCCAATGGTTGATATCCGATACCCACATGGGGTGACTGCCAACAGCCAGGAATACTGCAACTCAACAAATTCCCATCAACAACATTGCACAACGATAGCAACAACATTGCACGCGCCGTCTGCTGATACCAAATACTCGAATGGCGTGATCAGCAAAACCTGTTAATAAGTAGGGTAGTTTTTAAGAATATTGTCACTTTTAGTTTTGATACCAAATAAAGAACATTGTTGTGTCGCCATCCGCGCACAACAATTAATTTTTTTATTAAAAAATTCTATACAGGATTTAATTGGCGCCCGAGCAGGGACCCAAGGATAAAAGGTCCCCCGGTATCGAAAAAAACAAAAGTCAAGCCTTGCCAAGCCCCTCAGTAATCCGTAAACGATAAACAGGAGTGACGTGAAGTCACAGCTTGGTAAGCCCGTGCCCCGCGGATTAACTAGATAATAGAAATTATAAATAAGGAAAAGTGAAACAAAATCTTAAAAAAATTAATAAAAATAAAAATAAAAAAAAAAGAATAGTGACATTAAAATTAATATCGAAAATTCTGGAAAAAAAATGACAACAAAGTTTAAAAGAAAATTTTTTAAATGAAAATTAATATAGAAAAATTATAAAAAATAGTGACATTAAACCAAAATTTTAAAGGAAAATTTTAAATAAAAATTAATGCTGGAAAAAAAAAACAGTGACAACAAAGAAAATTTTTAAATGAAAATTAATATAGAAAAAATTATAAAAAAATAGTGACATTAAAACAAAATTTTAAAGGAAAAATTTTAAATAAAAATTAATGCTGAAAAAAAAACAGTTTAAAAGAAAATTTTTAAATGAAAATTAATATAGAAAAAATTATAAAAAAATAGTGACATTAAAACAAAATTTTAAAGGAAAAATTTTAAATAAAAATTAATGCTGAAAAAAAAAAACAGTGACAACAAAGTTTAAAAGAAAATTTTTAAATGAAAATTAATATAGAAAATTATAAAAATAAAAAAATAGTGACATTAAAACAAAAATTTTAAAAGAAAAATTTTAATTAATATCGAGAATTTTGAAAAAAAACAGTGACATTAAAACAAAGTTTTAAAAGAAAATTTTTTTTAATAGAAAATTTGCGAAAAAGCAGTGACGTTAAAATATAAAAAGAAGAGTGAAACAAAGTTTAAAAAAAAAAAGAAAAAAACAATTCTTTTTTTATAAAATTATAGAAAATTTTTGGAAACAGTGACACAAGAATTAGAGGAAAAAACTAAGGAAGTAAATAGAAAATTAAAAAAAAAAAAAAAAAAAATATAAACATTAAGAATACATAAAAATAAGTGCAATTTCGAAAAAAACTCTTCCTAAAAAGGTGCAAATAGCAAAAGCATTAGAAAATTTGTAATAAATAAAAATTATTAGTATTGTGATTAAATTGTGAACTTGGAAACAACGTCAGCTACAACAAACAATATCAACAACACCAGCTACTCATCAGTCATCAAGTGCCTCAAAATCATCCAGGAGAACAGTATGGTTCTTAGATTAATGTAAGATTATTCCTTTTTTTTTATTATTCTATTTTTTACATATTTAAGTATTCAAGAATCCGATTGTTAAAGAAAAAAAAGTGAAACTTTTATTATTTCATCTGTTAACATAGAATATTTCCGAAAACAATGTCAGAAGACGAGACTATAGATCAACTGACAGACAGATTAAATAGAACATTAAATATGAGTTTAAGTGGACCATCCGTCCATAACAGTGGCTCCTCGGGGCTTAATAACATTCAGAGGGAACAGATAAGGGAGATTCTGAACGAAGTTCTGGGATCACAAAGTCCTCACTTGGAGGAGGAAATAGATCAACCCATCGGAACTGTAACGAGATTGGAGGAATTAGACAAAGTACCGGACATTGTACGGACGCTACGTGAATTTTCTGGGCAACCAGGGGAATTTAACTCCTGGCGTAAATCGGTGGATAGGGTAATGGAACTCTTTAAGTCCCTCCAGGGGACAGGACGATATTATGCAATTTTGCACACCATTAGAACCAAGATAACTGGTGATGCAGATACTGCATTAGAGTCATACAGAACACCTTTGGATTGGCCCAGGATGAAGAAATGTCAGATGATGCACTATTCCGATAAAAGAGATATCGGAACTTTAGAATATCAAATGACAGTTCTGTGCCAAGGCAATAGGCCTATAACTGAGTTTTATCAAGCTGTTTATCAGCATCTTTCACTGATACTTGACAAAGTATCATGTTTGAATCTAGATGAGGGAAGCCTTCGATCAATGACGAACACCTATAGGGATAAAGCCTTGGACACGTTCGTTAGGGGTCTAAACGGCGATCTTCCACGGTTGTTAAGCGTCCGTGAACCTGCTTCCTTACCTGAGGCACTACACATATGCTTAAAGTTAGATAACATGGCATTTCGCATGAACTATGCCCATGGACAAATATCAAAGGGGAACATACAGAGGGACAGAATTGGAATTACCAATCCGTTCACGGGAAATAGACAAAAATTCTTTCCCGAGCTTGCTTATGTTGGCGGTACGGTACATAGAAGACCACCATTGCCACCCCGTAATACTCCTGTACCGAACTATAACCCAAATTACAGTCCCAACCAGAACTTTCGCCCAATCGGTTACCAACAATTCGGCCCAAGACCACAGTTTAATCAAGGAAACCCAAATGGTTTCCAGAACCATTATAACAGACCCCAATATTCAACCCCGAATTATCCTACACCGGCACCTAGGGTAGAACCTATGGAGGTAGATAAATCCATACAATCCAGACAGGTCAATTACATGAATAGACCACACGATACAGCCTTCAAGAGGGCACCTACTTCATCCATACAGGCCCCTCAGAGAAAGATGCAAAGGAATTTCCACGTTGTAACGAACAACGAAAGTAGAATTCAGCAACCATCTCATGATGTCAATAATTACTACCAGGAAGAGGGCGCAGTTGGTGGAATGAATGAAATTGACGAATATTATAGGCAATTTGCCAATAGCGGGCTGGAGATGGCTGAGTATCCGCCTGAAAATTCGGAAATTGGGGAGAATGACCCCATAACAACTGACTATCCACAGGAAGATTTAATCAATGACCTGAATTTTTTTGGTTAAATAGTTCCTCGCTCCCATACTTTCGAGTTAGAACGAGGAACGGCCGAACTCTCAAATTCCTTTTAGATACGGGTAGTAATAAGAATTATGTAAAGCCAAGTTTAGTTACTAATCATATACCTAACCAGGAGAAATTTAGCGCAAAATCGATTACGGGAGATGTGGAAATAACACATCATGCTCTTTTGAAAATGTTTGGCATCAATGATGTCCCCATAAAATTCTTCATATTACCAGGGCTACGAACCTTTGATGGAATATTGGGCAACGATAGTTTGAAAGAATTATCAGCCGTGATTTATACATCAAAGAATTATTTTACTGTAAAGGGAGAGATAAAAATCCCGATATTTCAATATATTTCCCAAGACGTCAATAATATAGAAATTAGAATGAAACACCTGTCAGAAAATCAAAGGATTTCTCTCGAGAACATTGTGAGTCGCCATAGAAGCTTATTCGCAGATCCAGACGAAAAGCTCACCTATACGACCAGGGTTGTGGGTGATATACGTACTTCCACGGACACACCGACCTATACCAGGAATTACCCATACCCAATGGCTATGAAAACAGTGGTCGAGGAGGAAATTAATAAATTATTAGAAGACGGTATAATAAGACCATCACGATCACCATATAACTCACCTATATGGATTGTCTCAAAGAAGCAAGACGCTTCAGGTAAACAGAAGTATAGACTGGTAATAGATTTCAGGAAACTGAATTCGATTACAATACCAGATAGGTACCCCATCCCGGAGATAAATGAGGTTCTCTCCCAATTGGGAGGTAATAGGTTTTTTACTGTAATAGATTTAAAAAGTGGGTTCCATCAGATACCCCTTAGGGAGGAGGACATAGAGAAAACGGCCTTTTCGGTCAATAATGGTAAATATGAGTTTACAAGACTCCCCTTTGGGCTGAAAAACGCCCCATCTATATTTCAGAGAACACTCGATGATATTCTCAGGGAACACATTGGCAAGACATGCTACGTCTATATCGACGACGTAATAATCTTTAGTAAAAACGAAGACGATCATTTCAAGCACTTGAATGACATTTTTGGAACACTGAATGCTGCCAATATGAAGGTCCAGTTGGACAAGTGCGAGTTCCTTAAGGAGGAAGTGGAATTCTTAGGGTTCATTGTCTCTTACAACGGAGTAAAGGCTAATCCTAAAAAGGTCGAAGCCATAGTAAATTTTTCCTATCCCACTACGCTTAAAGAGCTCCGATCTTTCCTAGGACTTTCAGGTTATTACAGAAGGTTCATAAGGGGCTACGCAGACTTGGCAAAACCTCTGACTAAATTATTACGGGGGGATGCAGGCGCGATTTCCAAATTGGAGTCGAACCGTAGGAAAATTGAATTGGACCATGAAGCTAGAAACGCCGTCGATTCATTAAAAAATGCATTGGTATCTGGAGAAGTAATACTCGCATATCCTGATTTTAGAAAAGAGTTTCAGTTGACAACAGACGCTTCTAATGTAGCATTGGGAGCCGTACTGAGTCAGGATGATCAGCCAATAGCATTTATATCTAGAACCTTGTCGGAAGTAGAGGAAAATTATGCGGCTAATGAGAAGGAGATGCTAGCCATAATATGGGCATTAGGGAATCTTCGGAATTACTTGTATGGGTCAGCTAAAGTCGTTATCTTTACAGATCACCAACCACTGACATATGCACTTAGTACGAAGAATAACAATAGTAAGATGAAGAGATGGAAAGCCATCTTAGAAGAATACAACTATGAAATGAGATATAAACCTGGGAAAAGTAATGTGGTGGCAGACGCACTCTCTAGGCCTCCAGAGACAGGCATAAATTCCCTGTCAGGTACAGTGCACAGTAGTGACAGTTCTCCACAGGACCTTATTCCAAGCATAGAAACACCAATAAACGTGTTCAAAAATCAAATCTTTCTCACCATAGGCGGACCATCCACGTACCAATTTAAAATTATATTTCCAGGGTTTCATCGACATCTTATAAACGAGCCTAGCTATGACGAACAAAAACTGACAGAAATTCTGAAAAGGTACTTGAATCCGTCCGTTATTAATGGCATAAAAACTCCTGAACCGATAATGGGGAAAATTCAGACAATTTATCCGAATCATTTTTCAAGCTACAAATGTCGATTTACGCAACTGGTAGTCGACGATATAACGTCAGAAAACGACCAGGAAAATATAATCGTGGAAACACACAATAGAGCCCATCGTAATGAAAAGGAAAATAGGTTACAAATTATGGAAAAGTTTTACTTTCCGGGAATGGCAAACAAGATTAAAAGAGTCATAAAATTATGTTCCACTTGTAAGAGAAATAAGTATGAAAGGCATCCCAATACGCCTGAATTAAAAGAGACACCTATACCAACTCATCCTGGTCACACGGTCCACCTTGACATTTTTTCCACAGACAAAAAATTGATACTAACGTCGATTGACAAATTTTCAAAGTATGCCCAGACCAGATTACTAAAAGGGCGATCGATAGAAGATGTTAGGGGACCTCTTAGAGAGATTTTATTTTTTTACAGGGTACCAAAGAATATTGTCATGGACAACGAACCTTCTTTAAATTCAGCCTCAATCCTATTCATGATGAGGGACGATTTGAAAATAAACGTCTTTACCACCCCATCCTATAGAAGCGAAGCGAATGGACAAATAGAACGCTTCCATTCCACTTTAGCGGAGATAATGAGATGTTTGAAAAGTGATGGCACATCTAGGAACTTCGAGGAACTGTTGGAAAGATCTGTGAATGAATACAACCATACCATTCATTCGACGATCAAGAAGAGACCTGTAGATCTCTACTTTGGTCGAACAGTCGACTTCTCACCTCAAGATTTGGAGATAACCAGATTATCCAACGTTGACCGACTGAAGCGCAAACAGGAAAATGACTTGACATTCCATAATAAGAATAGGAAACCAGTAAAGGAATACGTACCGGGTCAATTGGTCTACGTTAAGACAAATAAAAGACTAGGGACAAAACTTTCTGGCCGGTTTAAAGAGGAGATAGTGAAGGAAAACCGTAATACAACTATAGTTACGGAAAGTGGGCGCGTTATTCACAAGAGTCACATCAGAAATTGATAAATTTCTACATCTTATTCCTCACCTTTTTTTCAGATTACTAATTACTAGCGTCCTTGCGGACTTTAACATTCTTGACTACTCTAATGCGAGACTGATAACCATCCAGAACGGAATCGCAAGAAAACAGAACGGCACCTTTAAAGTTATACATTCTATTGATCTAGAACAATATCGAGTTTTGTCACAAGATATCGAATCCATATTGAACAGTAATATTACATATAGTCATCCGCTCCGTCCGTTTTTAAGACAACAAGTGTCCGATATTAATGGACTCCTCAAACGATTAAGCCCGAAAATGAGGAAAAGATCTATCGATATTATTGGTAGTGCATGGAAATGGGTTGCTGGAACTCCAGACAGCCACGATTTTGAAATCTTAAATCAGAAAATTAAAAATTTATTGGAGAATAACAATAGACAAATGATTATAAACGAACTGACAGCTAGCAGAATACAAGACATTTCAAATATTACAAATGAAATATTAAAAGTAAAACGAGAAGATTTTAATAATGAACTGGCAAATACATTAGAACACAAATTAACGTTAATTGAAAAAGAATTACAAAACATTGAATATGCAATCCAATGGGCTAAAGTAAACATCGTAAATTCATTTATTTTGTCAAAAACTGAAATTGAAAATTTAAATCATGTTTTAGAAAATTACAATATTCCCATTTTTAATGTAGATGAATTGTTATCTTTTGGAAGTGTAAAAATTGTAACAAATAACAAAGAAATTTTATATATTTTAAGTATTCCCATTGCCCAAAATGATATTTGTAAAATTTTTTTTAGCAAAGCCAGTAAAGATCGGAAATACAATCGATAAAATAGAATATGAAAAAATTTTGGATTGTAATAATAATTTATTCGCTATCAAGGATAGCTGCAAAAGCTACAACGAATTAACTATATGTAATAGAGATAAGCTCGTACAATTAAATGATAACTTTTGTATAACTAGTTTATTTAGAAATAAAATAGGAAGCTGCACACAGGTTAACAACGAACACGTACCCGCCATAGAGGAAATCGGAAGCGACTTACTACTACTGAATCAATATATTGGGAAAATTACGGTGAACAAAGAAGAGATAAAATTGAATGGAACTTATTTAGTGAAATACTTTAATACAACAGTCAACATCGATGGTCGAGAATATTATTCGAAAGAAATAAGCGGCAATAAACCTCTTCCAGCCTCTCTACAACCAAAAGCATGGAATAGCAAAACTGAAGAAATTCTCTCATTACAGAGACTACAAAAACTTAATGTGGGAAACATCAGAAGATTGGAAGTATTAGAAAACAAAAATAAATTTCTAATGACATCAAGCATCATTATCGTTATATCCGTTTGTGCCACTATCATTTGGATCGCTAAGAAGAAGAAAACAAAACCAAAAAACGAAACAATAGAAATGGAAGTAACTCAACCGGAATCTCCAATTACTATAAAATCCACAGAAAGGAAAACTGGAAAAAAGAACTCCACCATTTACGACATCCATACATTTTAAGCAATCGGGACGATCGCATTTAAGGAGGGAGGAGTTAACACAAATTATGTTTAAAATCTATTTTTTTTGGAAATAACTAAATAAGACACAAAATAAGTTCACAAGCTGCGTATTTTGCAATACAACAACGCAGCTTATTTCACAATAATTCCATTGCACATGCCAATGGTTGATATCCGATACCCACATGGGGTGACTGCCAACAGCCAGGAATACTGCAACTCAACAAATTCCCATCAACAACATTGCACAACGATAGCAACAACATTGCACGCGCCGTCTGCTGATACCAAATACTCGAATGGCGTGATCAGCAAAACCTGTTAATAAGTAGGGTAGTTTTTAAGAATATTGTCACTTTTAGTTTTGATACCAAATAAAGAACATTGTTGTGTCGCCATCCGCGCACAACAATTAATTTTTTTATTAAAAAATTCTATACAGGATTTAATTTATATGCTGTGAAAATTATAGTATTCTATATACATTTTAGTTGATAAGAGCAATATTCAGGTAACCAGTAAAAACAGAAAAACTTATTCGATTGCTTTGCTAGGATATCATAATTTTGTTCATTGCAATGCTTTGTGATATATGACATTTTTTATTTGGTTGTCTGACGCATAAACAAATAATGCTAATGGACTTCCGACGCGGGAACAGGCGACATATAATTGACCATGCGAGAAGCATGGATTCTCAAGGCTAATGCCGCAAACACGCAATGACTGCCCTTGAGATTTGTTAATTGTCATTGCATATGCGAGCCTTACTGAAAACTGCAAGCGTTTAAATTGAATGTCATGTCGGTTGGAATCACTGGGATCAAAACATTTTCTCCTTTGTACTTTCCTTTAAGCATTGCTGCTTCGATGACGTTATTGGTCAGTTTTTTTGCCGTAAGTCGGATGCCATTACAACGACATGGTTGGTTTATATTTCGTAACATTATGATTACCGATCCAACTATTAGTTGGAGATTATGAGCCGATAATCCGGTTAATTCCAGGGAGTTTAAAAATTCGATTGCATAGTTGACGACATCGTTCTGAGAAGTAACGGAATCTACCGATTTCTACGTCTTCAATTAACCAGTGATTTCACTTTGAATCTAAAAATTCATCAACGTTTTTCGCAGCTAATATAGCACGTTCGATCAACCAATCATGATTTCTGTAATTTTGTGTAATGTTAGGAAACACCTTTCGGATGAGCTCGGACTTTGATTCGGTGAACTGGCAGAAATTGAAATATCCACCGGGATTTTGCCGTTTCCTATATCCAGCAATTGTTTGGAAAATACGTCTCGAGATTGATTGTTCTGCAGCTCGACCCGCATGTTCAGAGACAATTTGAGCTTCCTTACGTGTTTCCACAAAGCAGACGACTTCAAACATGCATTTAATTCATCGGCGGGCGTTGATCGTGGTATCAAAGGCAGTGTTTGCCGAAAATCACCTGCCAACAAATCATCGTACCTCCAAATCGGCTTTGATTGTTTCGTAAATCTTGCAACGTTTTGTCTAATGCCTCTAAAGATTTTCTATGCGCCATTGTACATTCATCCCAAACGAACCCTTTGCTTTGCTGCAAAACTTTGGCCATCGCATTGTTCTTCGATATGTTGCATGTTGGATTTTCATTGGTTTGCATATTTAATGGCAACTTAAGTGCTGAATGAGCAGTTCGACTGCCTTCCAACAATGTAGATGCAATTCCTGACGGTGCGAGTGCAAGTACAATATCATTCTGCGAGCCTATCGTTGCCAAAATTAACGCGATTAAAAAAGGTTTCCCAGTTCCACCGCGAGCGTCAATCTTTCACAGCTTTAATGAGGGTGTCGTATGCATGATTTTGCTGTCGATTCAACAGTTGAACTTTTGTTCGAACTGATTCCCTTAAGGCATTGCAAAATCGGTGCAACTGTTTTCCGATTTTAGATAAATAGAAAAAGTGGTTGTAAAAGTAGGCGTGCTAAATTTTTCTTTGGATGAAAACTTAAAATGGATTAATACAAACATTAAAAAAAAATTAGTCAAATCGATGGAACCGTTTTCTGATTTTAGGTAAATCGAAAAAAGTGGGCCTAAAAGTAGGCGGGCAAAATTTTCTTTCCGTAAAAACCTAAGTGGGCGTAAAAGTAGGCGTGGTGATTTTTTTTTTTTTTCGATGAAAACTTAAAATGGATTAATACGAACATTTAAAAGAAAAATTAGTCAAATCGATGGAGCCGTTTTCTGATTTTAGGTAAATCGAAAAAAGTGGGCGGGGCAAAATTTTCTTTCCGTACAAACCTAAGTTAGACCATGGCGATCATTTTAAAAAATCGGTCAAGCCGTTCTCAAGTTATGCGATAAGCAACGGACAACATTTCATTTTTATTTATATACCTAGAAGAAGATTGTATAATTTTATATTACAATATACGTCTGTCAAGAATGACTTTTCACATTAAATAAATTTTGGGAAATTTTATAATTTTTTAATAAAAAATAGTCTTGTTTAGTTTTTTAAAAAATTTTTTAGCTCATCCGTTTTTGTTATTTATTTATAATGCTAGAAATAAAAAAAATAAATTCAGTGAAAAAGACACAAAAATATTGCAAAAACCAATATGTACTGCAGTTTATTGGTGTTAGATAACTCTTTGCACAACGCTACGTTTTTTAATGTTTTTGGAAACTCTTGACTGTTAACGGTAACATACCGATATTTATGACGTGTGTTAGTTTTCTTTGTAATTTTACAACTCATTTGGCACAGAATTTTTGTAGTGCATACGTAATTTACATAGTAATTTAAGTGTTAAAAGTTGCCAGGGAAACGATTATCGTCGTAAGTAGGGATTCAACTGATTTATTACAACCACCAATTGGGGACAATACTCAGGTGCTATAAGAAAGGTTTTTGGTATCAAGAATAACCATTTATAATGTGCGTTACCATGCTGAAAAAGAGGGTAGGCTATAATTAAAGCTTGGAGAAAGTCCTCACATTAAAATAAATAAGCGCGCAGAGCGCTTAATTCTAAGAAAAGTGACCCATAACCCAAAGATTTCTACATGAAGACTTGCGAAGGAACTTGAAGAAGAGTGTAATGTTGTTGTTTCTCATGAAACTGTTCGACAGGTCTTATTAAAAAACGCATACTGTTCAAGATCAGCCGGTAAACTAAACCTGTTTTCTGCAGTTAATATAGAGAACGTTTTTTCTTCGTCATAAGAAACATTTCGCAACCTGTAGACAATTGGGACGAGTGAAACTCTGCGACGAGACCAAATTAAAGTTGTACTACAACGATGAACCAACTAAAGTGTGGAAAAAACCCTAAACATTGTTGGAAAATCGCAACATTATTCCAACAATAGAATTTGGAAAAATGTCGACGATGATTTTTAACAAATAGAAACTGGGAATTATCTCCTTTCGTAGGTTACTTTATAAAGGGTGTTTTTTTAAGCTAGATAAAACTTTAAATTGTAAAAAGTAACACAAAAAATTAAATTGTAATCAAAATTTTTTTTTTATTCGAAAGATCAATACGTGACATTAACATTTGAAAATGATTTCGGGCATATGGACATCGCGGCTGTTCTTGACGAAGCGCATTCTGGACGTCCAATTTTGGGCCACTTTTTCGAGCACTGCTGGCCGTATGTCACGAATAACACGAACAATGCTGGCCTCCAAGGCGTCAATTGTTGCTGGTTTATCAGCATAAACCAGTGACTTCACGTAGCCCCACAGGAAATAATCGAGAGGTGTCAAATCGCACGACCTTGGAGGCCAATTGACAGGTCCATTTCTCGAAATCAACTTATCGCCAAATTTTGATTTCAACCACATCTCCTCCGGATGTCATCCATATTTTCAAACAAAAAATCATTGATCATGGTGCGGTAACGATCTCCATTGACCGTAACGCGAGCTCCGGCCTCATTTTTGAAGAAATAAGGTCCGATGATGCCACCAGCGTGAAAACCGCACCAAACGGTGCATTTTTCTGGATGTAATGGAGTCTGTAGGGTCTCTTGTGGATTGGTCTCGCTCCATATGCGGCAATTTTGCTTATTAACAAACCCGTTAAGCCAAAAATGTGCCTCATCGCTGAACACAATTTTGCGATATAAGTTGCGCGAATCGACGACTGATTTTCAAAGTAAATTTGGATAATTTCGTAGCGTTGTTCAAGCGTGAGTCTATTCATGATGATTTGTCAGAGTATACTGAAACGATAAAAAAAATATTTCATCAAAATTTAATTTTTTGTGTTACTTTTTACAATTTAAAGTTCTATCTAGCTTAAAAAAACACCCTTTATTATATTCAACATTTTTTTTTTCGAATTTATTCTATGAGTTACATTTCAGTTATGTATTTTATAAAAATTTTTTGAAATAGTTCTATTCCTTAAATTTTTAGGAATGACTTTTATATACTATTATATTGAATTTTCTTGTTACATTTTACCTTAGCTATCCTTTGGATAGCAATGAAGTATATTGTAATTCCCAGTTTCTATTTGTTAAAAATAGTTGAGTTAAATACATTCAATTTATAAAGTATCACTATCCAGTGTGACACAAAGAATGCTGACGAAGGCCGTAGCGGGCCAGAAAATGCATTACATTCTGCTGGTGTCTAATAATTGTAAATTTTTCTGTACATACAATATACTTCATTGCTATCCAAAGATAGCTAAGGTAAAATGTAACAAGAAAATACAATGTAATAGTCTGGTAGTGTATAAAAGTCATTCCTAAAAATTAAAGGAATAGAACTATTACAAAAAAGCTTTATAAAATACATAACTGAAATGTAACTCATAGAATAAATTCGAAAAATAAAAAATGTTGAATATAATATAAAGTAACCTACGAAAGGAGATAATTCCCAGTTTCCATTTTTTTTTTTTTGTAATAATGTTAATGCTTAATATAGGTTGCAATGTTTGTGAAAAGAGTTTCTTGACATCAAAAAAAATTAAGTATTAACTTGTTAGTTAAATATTTTGCTTTTTTTAATCAAAGTGGATTTTTGTTTGTTTTATATCATTGTAAATTATGTAAATAATAACAATAAATAAAAAACAAATTTGTTTTTAATTAAAAAGTACTTTTCTTTTTATAAAATAAAGTGAAAAAGTTAATTTTTTTAATGTGAAAACTCATTCTTGACAGACTGTATGTATAAGATCTTGACCATAATTAAATAAAAATTGGCTTAAAATATATTTATTTCATCACGTTCAGCTGCACGCTTTGATTTTTGTTTAAACCATTTTTTGACGTAAGTTGGGACCTAATTTCCATTTTTGTTGTAATGTTGCATTTGCTGCCGTAACGATACCACCTGCTTGTTTCATCATGGGTTATACTATTGGTTACATCGAGTATCTATTAGAAATTAGGCAGTAAAGTGAGAGGCAGACAAACTTTCTATCTAACATAATCTTAGCTAGGTCTCACCTCAATTTACTCCTAAACTTTGGCTACAGAATCGTTGCACTTATAGAATCCCTAGATTAAATCTGTAAGACTAACGAGTTTTAGCTAAAGTCTCCATGTTAATCAAGTCCCGGTGCCATACTAATTGTTACATCCCAAAGCATTCCTAATTCACGTAAAAGTTCAACCCCATAAATACCTAATGATAACCTCAAGTCTGTTCCTAAATGTGGTGATATTGACTACATATATGTCTAGTAAACTATTTAACTAATCATATATTAGTATACTATCAACGTAATCAAGTCTGTGCCCCACGTTGGGCGCCATTTCTGTACTGTTTAACAAATTCATCGCGGTCAAGTTTCACACAAAGGTTCTAATTATCCTTACCCTTACCCTGTGTTCCTCAGCTGGCAGATGACCAGGGGCCTAATTCTGGCATTCGTGATCGAGTACTTTCTCATTTCGAAAGCAATTTTATTTCAGTCGATACTGAACGAATCGAAATTATTTTTTCAGTATTGTGAAACTCAAATGAATGCTTTAAAATAACGAACAAATAATTCCGATTCGTTCAGTATTGACTAAAATATTTAGATATTAAATTAATTGCCTTCGAATCGAGAAAGTACTCGATCACGAATGCCAGAATCTGGGCCCAGACTGACTAAACGATGGACGTGTCACACTGAAAACTTTGGCAAATTTGCACGGCTATGGATCGTGGGGCCTGGGTGGTGGTACGTTGGTGTAATAGCGAAAACGGTACAATACAACTTTTGTGCAAGAGTATAAAAATAACCTGCCGTTTCTTCCCCGTAGAAGAAGGTATAGTCCCCTACGATTTAATATACTCTCCCCTTAATAATGGTGACCGTTGACATTTTAAAGGCTACCCCTTTTGCTTTTTCTCCAAGTCACGGCTGAAATTAACCGGCCAATGAGGTCAAACATTTCACTTGGTGTTCATAATAGAGCAACAATTTCTTTTGCAACCACACACATTTTGCATTAAGAAACCGTTTGCAAATTTACCCACAAAAATATTATGATATAATATTTATTATTATTTTTTAAAACATTTTGTTAAAATTTTCATTCAAAACTAAATAAAATTATTTTAAACGTCAGAAACAATTTAATACAAATTGTTGCTGAAGTTCTAGTTGACTCAAATTTTAAAAAAAAAACTTTAGTTAAGTTTTTGTTTATAACATGAAAGGAAAATATATGAAAAACTGTGGGAAGAAATAAGATAGAAGAAAAAACGAAATTTTTGCTCTGATTGTGAACAAAACTTAAAACATACGTTCATATGGGAGCCCCACAAAGAAGCTGACATGACTTGCATAATTTTTGCTTAAATATTTCTAAGGTTTATAGAAATGTATCTAGCAAATTACTAAGGGAGAGTTTTCCGGGGAAAGGTTCTTTTTCGTTTGGACTGTTGCTCGTGTTAAAGGTGGTAAGCGGCAAAAATATCCTAGCCATCGTCAGATAAATAGTACTGGGCTCGCGTTGGTCGGAGGAAATCGAAGGTAAGAAATTGAATTTTAAGTAGACTGAGATGCCAATGAAGTAACCCTAATCCATACTCGTAGCTATAAAGACGTTGATGCTCAGGAGCATAAGTCATCAGGCAGCCGCTAATCAATACCATAAGGATTGGCTAGATGCGTAGGAGTGACATTTTGTGAGAAGCTTGTTGGATGGACAAAATACTTAGTGATAGGGTTGTCATCCGTTGTGCTGTAGATAAACCGCAGCATCATCCCCACAAACGCTGTGTCACGGCGGCTAGCTAATCGGCGACGAAATTGTGGGGGATGATACGGCTCCAGCCGGTAAAATTAAATAACCACAAAGCAATAAGAAAACAGCGAAATAAAAAATCACAACTTCGAGCATCGTTCGACTGCTACACCGGCGTAGAGCCAGAGACAACATCGTGGTAGACAAAATACGTCGCGTAAATCCAACACACCAACGGCTCTCAACAACAGACACTACACCCTTCATCGTTACCCCGGTACCAAAGGAGTCTACAGTCCAGCACAGCAAGCTGCGAACACCCAAAAGCAACGACGGAAACAATTCCCAAGCACTTTAATAGCCACGTCCATAACAATTACAACGGCTACGGTTACAACAATATATAAGGCCACAACAACAACAATAGATACGGCCACAACAACAACAGTAACTACGGCCACAACAACTACAGCAATAGCCACTGTCACAACAATAACCACGGACACAACAACTTCAATAGCTACAGCACCAACCCCACAACAACAAACCCAACTACAGGGCCAGCAAAACAACTGGGATCAACAGCATCAAGTCAAACAACTCAGATAACAACACCATTCCGCTAGGCGGCATCCAACCACCTTAACGGGACAACACAGCGTGGAATACCTGATAAGAGCTTTTTTTTTATTGTATTTTTGCTATTATTGAATTCGTGATTAAGACCCTGAAATAGGGATGACGGTCGGGTTCGAGAATCCCGCGTAGAATTATGAAATTCATACAATATTGAATTTTTTTGCTTACGTAGTGAAAACCCACGCGGAATTAAATCTGGGTAGATTCTATTTGGATTTTTATTAAATCGCAATTGAATAAAACCAACTCCCATATGGAATCGTAAAAATTTTTGCCAATTAAAACTAAATGTAAAGACAGACCTCATCAAAATTTGTTGTGAATTTTAATTGAAACTAGACCCCATCTAAACGTTTGTATATTTTGATCAGAAAATCTAAAACCATACTCTCGGATGAAATCGTAAAGTTAATTTTTTTGGATTAGAACTATATTAAGGAATATAACCCATATAAGCGTTTGTAAATTTTGATAAGAAAATCTTAAAGCAAACCCCCATATAAAATCGTAGAAACAGTTGATTCAAAACAAAAAAAGATAAAAAGTAAACAAACTGGTTAAACTACATTGTGAAAATAAAATAAACCCAATCTAAATTTGTTTGAATTACAATTTAGAAACCCCCATCTAAATTGCATAAACTCAATCTAAAAACTAAAGTTATAGTCATTTTGATGAACTTAAAGTTAAAACCGAACCACATATAAAATTATATAAACTTTGAAAATTGTTCTAAATTTGGATGAGTACAATAGGAAACCGAACCTACAAAAAATTTTTGATTAAAGCCAGTAAAAACCCAACCCCCAAATCAATTTTAAAAGATTTTTTTTTCATATATTAAATATGAACTAACAATAATTAATCAAATCTTATCCTTATACTTTATTTTATGTCCTGCCAGTGCCAGCCAAAAATTTTCTTCATCATGGGTTCTGTTCACATATATAGGTGTTTATCACTCATCTAATTGGGTAAGTGCTGCAGTGTCTCTTCTTCTTAAGCGAGTGTGGCCGCCATGATTTCAAATATTTCGAGCTAGTGGATTTGGGTGTTGTTCAAGCCTTTTTAAATATTTTACTGCATATTTTGTAATCATAGTTTTTACCAATGGCACATTGAGATCCTTATGAATGTTTGAGTTTTTAACATACCAGGGAGTGGCTGTGATTATTCGAAGAAGTTTATTTTGGAGCTTTTGAGTTTTTTCGATATTATAGGCCGAAGCAGTGCCCCATAGTTGAATACCGTAGCAACAGATTAATTTTGACTCTATATGGCATTTCCACGTTAATCGCCGATCCAGATGTATACCGAGATGTTTTACATGCGAATGTTGAGGAATTATTTAATTTTTGATTGTAATAGTGGGGCAAGATTCCCGGGGCAAGGTGAATGTTTCATGTACGCATTTTTGCTCATTGGCCATTATCCTCCATTGTCTTAACCATTTTTCTAGTTGAAATATATAATGCTGTAAGTAACGAGATGCTTCATAACGGTTTTCGTGGACGCTTAGAAAAGCTTTATCGTCTGCAAATGTTGAAGTTTAGGGGAGTTGTTTGTTGGCATGTCCGAAGTATAAATTAAGTATAATAGAGGGCCCAAGATTCTGCCTTGTGGAACTCCAGCGCCAATTGGCTGAGGTGAACTTAAGAAATTTCCTTCTTTAATAATAAATTGACGACCGAGTAAGTAACTTTCTAACAGCTTGTGTGTGTTTGCTGGGAAATTTTGCTTCAATTTATGTAATAAGCCTTCATGCCAGACTTTATCAAAAGCTTGCGAAACATCGATGACGAGTGCTGAGCAATATTTTTTTTTCTTCAAAGGCCTTTCTTATGACATTTACTATTCGATGAATTTGTTCAATTGTGCTGTGTTTTCTTCTAAATCTGAATTGATGGTTTGGAATACATTAATTTTCACTTCAAATCGGTGTTAATTTTGAAACTAATAACTTCTCAAACACCTTAGACATATTTGAATAAGATAATAGGCCTATATGACTCGACTTTTGTATGATATTTACCTGGCTTTGGTACCATGGTAACTAAGGAAACCTTCCATTTTTGAGGATAGTATTCAAGATGTAAAATAGCATTAAAAATAAAAAGAATAATGTTCTTTGCTACTCGAGGTAGCTCTAAAAGCATTTTATTACTGATCTTATTAATACCAGGTGTCTTCTTAGTGTTTAAGTCACAAATAGTCTTTTCGATTTTTCTTATCTCAAATCTTAGGGGAATAGCTGCTCTAGAAGCAACAGGTGGTAACAAGTTTTTGAAGTGACTAACAAACAGATTTCCTTTTTCAATATCGTTTCTTACCCAACTACCATTCAAGTTTCTTAATGGTGGTTCCTTAATATATTTTTCTAGAGAAGCCGGTTTCTGAGTCTGCAGTAACTTTCTTAGCTTTTTTGTGCACTTTTTTAATAAATTCTTAAGTTGCGGGGATCCGTACAGTTGCCTGCTTCAACATGAGTGGTTTCTGTAGGGTTGTTTTTAACCACGCCAAAATCGATAACGTCTGGAATTTTTTTCTGATCAGTAGGCCAATGTGTTGGTTGTCCGCTAGCGACCACATTTAAATCCATTTTAGAGATTGTATTAAACAAAACAAAACACGACCCTTTGATGCTATAAGTCGTGACCCCTAGAAGGTATGTTTAGCGTTATAATCGCCAGCGGCCAGGAAACAGGGTCCTAGTGACTTATAATATTCACAATATTTTTTTTTTTTTTAAGTAGTGTTTGACTCGGGTTTTTATCGAAATGGCAAAACCTCCACAAGCTCTATCTCGAAGGTCCTTGGTAACATATAGTATGTAACCATTGATTTTAAACGTAATTCTTGAGGTCAGATGAGTTTCAGAAACCATCATAACATCAATTTGTTTATTTTTAAGAAAGTATTCTAGTTCATTTTTATGTTGGCGGATGCCGTTTTCGTTCCAAAAACTAATTTTTAAACAGTTCATGGCTTGTTAAGTAAAGCTTGCAATAACATCGATTGCATTTTAAGAATTTCCTGCATCATATTTCCCATTGTGTTCGTAAAATTATTTTCTGTTTGCACTAATGTTTCCATGGTTTTTTCTAGACGACTTAAATTAGAAACTTGAGTTTCATCATTACTTGACGAAGCACCTTGCATTGGCACATGGTTTAATTTTAGGACGTTAGCGTAAGAGGTTCTGTCATTACTAGGCTACGGAGCCTGAATGTCATTAGTGGTTAGTTGATTTGTTACCTGCATTTAAGGGGGAATAGTTTACGGTCCAACCGACTGCTTGGCGTTAGTATATACAGGGCATCCTCTATAATTCGCAGTGTGACTACCGCCGCAGTTGCTACATTTTTTAGCGTTGGGGTCGGTTTTAGACTTATCACAAAGAACTGTACCATGTAATTCACTACATACTACGCAAACAGGGGGTAAATAGCAGTATGCCTTAGTATGACCACATTCTTGACAGTTTACAAATTGAACAAATTGAATTTTGTGTGGCTCTTCTATAGTTATTCTTCTATACAGAATGTATTTCAAATTGTAAGTAGGATGCGTTTCGTTTTTTTTCAGCTTAACGTCGCCGGGCTCCAACTCCACTCGGAATAGTGGTTGGGGATTTTTTTCCCCTATTTTAATATTTACCACATGTTCGACACATGAGTCGATTCCCTTAATCACTACCTGAAGACCTTTACTGCTCTTCAGTTGGTATGTATAAAAACTTTTATTTAGTGCTTCAAACTTGTTAATAATTTTGCGAAAATCATTCCTGTATTTTTTTCTCTTTTATACTACCACGCTTGATTGCCGCTACGTAAAACAAATTTTTACCTATCACCGAGATCAAACTCTTTATAAGCTCATTTGCTCCCTAAGATATATGGGGGAGGCTTTGACGATTTTATCACGTTTGGTGCTTCTGAGGATTCATCCTCCAGAATTGCAAAACGATTTTGTGAATTTATTCTATCAAAAGATGGTACATTTGAGGCCGAAGCAACAGCTGTGTAGGGCTGCGACCCCGCTTAAGCACTGTTATATACCTGTCCATACCAACTTGTACTTGAGGCTTTTGACAACTTTTTACTTGAGATTTTTCCATTGCGTCTGTGTTTGAGTTCATGGTATCATTTGTTACTAAGATTGTTTTTGCCGCTGCGGCTACACTTGCAGACACTAGCGAGAGATTAATGTTTTTTAATGAACAGCATCAACCGTCTTTGTAAAAACCGAGGGGCGAACGGGAACGTGTACGTACAATTGGTTTAGCCGTAAGGTAGTCAATATTGTTTTGTTTTATTTATTTCAGCATTATTTTCCTTTGCATAAACTGTTACATACACATTTCTTTCATTTAGTTTTATTGTTGTTTCTCGGAAAAATTTGCAAAAATAGCGTCATAAAATTGATTAAAAGTCCCAAAAACTAACAGGAATGAAAACATTCGGTGAAAATTGCTAGATTGGCGGAAATTTCTAAATATTTGGTAACAGCGGTATGATAGCAAAGTCTAATATTTATTAAAAATAGTAAAAGCTTTAAGGAATCAGAAAACTTACAGAAAAAAACCGGTTCAATCGCGAACATGGCTACAATGCGCGAACGATTGCAAAATTTAAAACCAACCCTAAAATTTATTTAAAATCGCTAAATCGGTTAAAAAAAAAGAAAATATCGGAAAATAACATTAAAAGCATTAAAAAATTAGCTACAACGATAAAGAACAAACTTTTTTATCGGGTGTTAAAAACAGGACATGGCATTCCATAAAAAATTATGTTTTTTGAGCACTTCCTACCTGAAATAAATATTTTTTGTTTATTATCAAAGTAATATTTGGGAATACAAAATTTTAATTTAAAAGATTTTGTTATTCGTGCTTAATTCCCAATTTTTATTCTTGATAAAAACACTGAAATTTATTGTTGATGGGATAAGCTATTCCTATGCGCATTTCATTGGTTGCTTTGTTTATTTTATAAAAAACTTGATCTTATTATGTTCATTAAAATAAGAAATACTGCTTAAAAAAACTTGACCCCTTTTTCTGGAAAATCCCATTTTTGTGACCCTTTTCGAAAATTTCCAACGGTAGCCCTGATTGAAACAACATGTTTTGCCATATAAAATTTTGAGAGCGAAACAGGTCGTTTAATTTTGAAACATTCTGCGAAACAGGAAAATTTACTATCATCTCCAATTTTGATAACAAATATCGTTAGTTTCTCTGAACCAAAGTATATTTATAAAAGTACATGCAAGTGAACGGCTGTTAGTTTGTTTATAATCGTGAGCTCGGCAAAATTTGTTTACATTTTTATTTTATTTTTTATTTCTAAATATCGTCACCTTAAATGCAAACGGACGAAACTGCACAAGAATTCGAAATCGAGTTTCTGATTGATCATGGATTGTTTAATTAACCTTCGCGTTACCAATAACCACCCGAGTGACCATTTCTGTTTTATTTGTAAAATAATTTCTTTAAATTTGCTTCGGTTAAAAATAAATTTTTAGGAACAAATCTAGCTAAGCGACGCACACCCAAATAAAAAAAGTACCTAGGGTGATAGAAGATTGAAAAATAAGAAGAAAAACTTAAATAAAAAAATTGGCGCAAACGCTTAGTTTTCGAGTTATAGACGGTTTTAGTTTTCATAGAAATATGTAATTTTTCCACTACATTTCTAAAAGTATATGGCCAATATTGGTATCATTTTGAAGGTTTTGACTATGATATATAGTATATATTTAAACATTTTGAACTCTTAACCTTACATTATAGTTTTTGTGTACTAAGTGTATAAATTTAAATTTTTTATTTATTTATTATTTTTTTTTTTTTTTTTAAAGATGTTTTATTTTTATGGAAATATTTAAATAAAAATTAGTACATATGTACTATATACAAAACTAATAAAAAAATTAATAAATTTTTTAATTTTTTGTAACTAATAGACTATTTCCGATGTGCTAAGGAATTCTTTCCAGCGTAGCCGGCCTTCGGCCGGGCGCAAAGATTTTCTCCTCTATGGTATAACAAAAACCGGCTTCGCTAACTAAAGCTTCTCTGCATAGCCGGCCTTCGCCGGGCGCAAGGATTTTCTCCTCTATAGTATAACAAATACCGGCTTCGCTAACTAATGCTTTTCTGCACCTAAAAGATACTTAAATTAACCTAAAGAAGAAAATAATGTGCGAATAAAAAAAAAAAAATAAAATACATATTTGCAATCGTGAGCAAATTACCTTTAATTTGAGTACCCACACATATCACTAAGTGAGCGGGGCAGTTTTTTGGTTCCAGGGGGCCCCACGGACCTCAGTCTCCTTAAATTTTAGTTTTGGTTTTTTTTCTTTTTTTTATTCTGAATCGGGTGGCATATTTTTTATATTTTTTCGTAGCCCCTATTTCTCGAAAACTAAGCGTTAGCGCCAATGTTTTTATTTAATTTTTTCTTCTTAGTTTTCAATTTTTTATTACCCTCGGTACTTTTTTTTATTTGGGTGTGTTGCCAAACTAGATTTAAGCCAATTTTTATTCACTGAACAAATTGTAAAGTTCTTTAACAAGACATGAAAAAAATTCGTTTGACCACCAGTTTTTTATCACATGTTGAGTACCACCCGGTTGGTAATTGGATAACGATGTAAAAATATGTAAAAGTCTCCGGTAAAAATGGCAGCATTATAAAAGAAATTAAAACGAACGTAACTACAAGTATTTATTTTTTAATGCAAAAAGACTTTACTCTTTAAAAAAACATACTGTTGGAAACACTGACAAATCTACTTCAGCTTTTTAAACCTAAACCACAAACAAACCCTCTCCATGTTATTATGCATTATTGCTTATTTGTGTAACATTTAAAAATATTTGAAATACCGATCATCAAACAATCAATTTTTGACTGGATCTAAAGATATCTGCCCAGCTCATGTAAACTTAAATTTTTTATTTATAAAATTTATTAATTTTATTTTCATTTATAATTCCGTCTGTATTTAAAAACATTTGGTTTTTTTTAGTTAAAAAATTAATAACATAAATTCTTTTCCTTTTTTTGTCAAAGTATAAATAACAAAATGAATTATTATTTGTGGCATTATTGACTGCACATTGAAAAATGACTTATGAAAGTGTTGGTGAGCCCTCTTGTTTCAGAAAAAATAATGCCAAAGTAGGTACGAAACTAACATAAAAACTAAATATAAAGAAAGTGAAAAAACTTGTTAAGTTTTTTGTAAAAAAATTAAAAGTGTAGCTACAACCGTTTGCATTGAAGGTGACGATATGCTTGTTTACATTTTTAAGCACATATATATACATATCTGTGCCCATGTTCTGTAACTCTCGTGTCGAGACACTTTTCGATTGAAATGTGTGAAATAGAACAAAAATGCCGTATATTGAAACAAACAGCTGTTTTTCTCACTAAACTGTGTCTGTAACTTTTTTTTGGCGAGTACAAGCTGTCATGCAAGGAAATAACTCGCCAATTTACAGAAAAAGTGTGTCTGTAACATTTTGGTGAGAAAAGTTCCCGCTTTGGACTGTCAAAAAAACTCACGAATAAAAATGGGGCGAGAAAACAATTTTAACACTAAAAAACAACTAAAAATGCAAATTGCAAAGAATAATAATAATAAAATTATGTTCTTGGCCCTTTTTTTATTGTTTAATTATTTTCTTTTACCATTTTTATCAAATATACGAATTTTTTCAAAGCTCGTTTACAAACAACAAACATTGAAGTCGCACTTTACATTATTTGGCATGGCCGACGGTTGTATTTTCGCCGCCGTCGTTGAAAATTTTTAAATTTTAGTAAATTTTGGTCGCCGTTAACTATATGTGTGACTGGCGTCCTCAACGTCTGCAATGTCACATCGGCTTCGAGTGCAATGTTATGACTTTTATAACGTAACGACGTAATCTCTTTTGATAGTTTTCGACATAAGTTACAGACACACTTTTTTCTCACTTTTCGAGAAACGATGGAATATTTTGTTTCACATCTTTTCGAAGCGAGAAGTTCTCACTAAAGTTACAGAACATGTGGTTTTCATGGGCAACCGCGTATGTCTTTAAATCAAATTTTTCAGGAGAGCCGAAAAACTATTCTAGATCAAACTATGGGCTAGGTATTGTACTTTTTAAACTTTGTTATTACGTTACAAAATCGGAATTGATCCATCTTTTTTCAAAAATTTTTAGAAATATGTAAAGAGCGTTTAAAATTAGGCAATATGGCATCAACATCTCAAAAACAGCAAAAATGGACATACGCGGTTGCCCATGAAAACCACAGATATTTATGTGTATCAGGAATGATATATTACTTTTTTAAAATTGTACTTAATTCAGTAAAAAATATTATCTTTTCGACCCTAAATTGTACTAAAATCCAAAAATTTTTTTACTATATTTGTTATTTGAATAACAAAAATCGTCGTATATATATAACTAATTAATTGTACTATAATTTCATACAAAATTTAACTATACTTTTGGCAATTAACAAAAAAAAAATAAGTAAATACATACATACATATGTAAAAAGGAACTTAGACAAAATCTTTTTAACTTGTTATCTTAGAGTTGATAGTGGAATAGGAAAAAATGCATTCAACCGAGTAGCAAGTCCAAATCTTTTGAATTTGGTATATCGCTAAACGCCCTTTTACAATAAATCAGTTTGGTCTGGAGCTTCTCTTAAATTAACATTTTTTTAATTTACGGTACTATTTGGCTGAAATTCACAAAATATTATTAATAAACAAAAATAAGTTTCCTGATAAAATGTTGACCCGGTAGATAGCGCTGGGGTCAAGTTATTAACAAAATTCTCCAGTACCTATTTATTTTTTTTTTTTATTTAGAAAATCCCGAGCAGCGCCGGGACCAAACAGCTAACATTGGTATGAACATATCAGATCGTCGGCGAATGTGGTATAGACAATATACCTTTGGCGATTCTCTGATATCTGGAAACATTAGTTCATTAATTTCATGTTTTAAATTTCCAACCCTACCTTAAAATATTTGAATTTTAAAATAGTACTTAACTTGTAGTTTTAATGACAAGCTCACAAGTTTTTACACAAACAAAAAATGCCTGTTGTTTTTTGTATTGTAGTTTTGTTGTAGAGTTGCATGTACTTTTATGAATATACTTTGTTCTGAACTAGCTCTTAAAAAAATCAAAACAAAGAAAAAGAACAAAATGAAAATTAATGTTAAATAAAATAAAGTGATAATTATAAAATAAATATATTAATAAAAGTTTTAAATAGTATATTTTTAACTTTAACTTCTATTTATTTAAAAGATATTGTTATTCGTGCCTAATTTCCAATTTTTATTCTTGATAAAAACACTAAAATTTATTGTTGATGGGATAAGCTATTCCTATGCGCATTTCACTGGTTGCTTAGGCCAGATCGTCAGGAAACTTCATCCAAAAAGATTTTAGAACAACTAAAGATATTAAACCAAATTAAACTGTTAAGCGTATAAGAATTAAAAGCGACAGTTCTACTTGTAATAATATCAAAGTTTAAACAAAAACATCGACAATAAACAGTGAGTTTATCTCTTCTTACGTTCCCCACTACAATTGATTGGAATTCTTCCAACATTAATTGTAGTTGTAAGTAGGTTAATAAAAAACCAAATTAAAACTGGCAACATGTTTTTGCAAGTTATTATTATTTTCAAGACGACACGGCTACATGGCTGCAGGTTGTTGTCTGTGCTTATTTTGTCGTTGTAGTCAAATTTCTATTTTTGTCCACTACAAAACAGGAAAAGTGTTGCTAATATTAAACAATATTTAAAAAATAAGTGCTTAAAATATTTTTCTGATTTTTTGCTTAATAAAAAGAATCGGCTTGAAACAAGAATATTAACTCGACTCAACACCAAATTGATATTTATATAATTGTTCAGTTTTCTTAAACGAAGTCCACAGGAAGATGTTTTTCGCGCCAACGCTCCTAGTTTAGGAGTTATAGGTCGTAAAAGTTGCAAAATAATTTATCCATATCTCTTTGGGTATAAAATGAATCTATAAAATATGGGAATTATTGGAAAATGCTTCAAAATGTGCTTTAAGAGCTAATTTCATATATTCATACTCCGTGGCTGACTTTTTTGTACAAAATTGGCTTTATCTTTAAATTATGTCGATATAACAACAATTATTTAACCCTTAGCTATTTGCTTAATAAAGTTGTTCTGTGTAGCGGGTTTTCAGCCTTGCCTTGTTAATTATGTATATATATTAAAATAATTATATCCAAACTTATAAATAAATTTAGTAATTTTCCAACATACATATAATTGTTTAAAGCTTATGTGTGGTTTATAGAACACGAGCGCAAAACTCGTCCGTTCAACTTACATTTGAAACAACCCAATAAAAAATGGAGTTTCCAACAAAGCAGGTTTGCAAGGGAGAAACGTAAAAGTATCGCTTACGGAAGGCATGAAATTTATATGGCGAGTTCCCACTTTGAAGCGCATTATTTAGCGCATATAAAAATTGTTGGATGTAACGATCAGCTTTACACACTGAATGTTTTGATTCAGTTATTTTTTTGGTAGTCTCCCTTACAATCCTGCTTCGTAGTAAGGGAATGCCGTGGCACTTGAAATTTTATTTTTTTTGTTTATAAAAGTTGTATAGAATTCTTTCACTTACTTTACTGAATCTCTGTATGTCTTACTGCGTAGCGCATAATTGCGCGCTTATTTTTTTATATGTACCATTAGTGCTTCGCAAAATGATAAAATTTTTTATTGGGAACATTTTGCATCACTGTACGTACCCAAAGTGTTCTGAAACTTTTACGACCTATACCACGTACGTTGACTGAATAAATGTAAAAAATTGTTGGATGTAACGATCAGCTTTACACACTGAATGTTTTGATACAGTTATTTTTTGGTAGTCTCCCTTACAATCCTGCTTCGTAGTAAGGGAATGCCGTGGCACTTGAAATTTTATTTTTTTGGTTTATAAAAGTTGTATAGAATTCTTTCACTTTACTGAATCTATGTATGTCTTACTGCGTAGCGCATAATTGCGCGCTTATTTTTTTAAATGTACCATTAGTGCTTCGCAAAATGATACAATTTTTTATTGCGAACATTTTGCATCACTGTACGTACCCAAAGTGTTCTGAAACTTTTACGACCTATACCACGTACGTTGACTGAATGAATGTTTTTAATTTTTTATTTTAAGAGCAGTTTATATTTTTTTTTTATTAAACTGCCGTTAAAATTATATTGTTTATTAGTTCCAAAAACAACAAAATTATTTTAAATGTTTTTTCATAAATTTATTTGTTTTTACGTTATAAAATGTATTTGTTAAAATGCCACAGGTATGTAGGTATGTATAATCCAACTAACATTTTATATGATAATTGTATAGGAATCAGCTTCTCGAGCAAAATAAAGATCATAAATGATGCTCTCGTTTTGAGAAGAAAATAAATCATCTCAAAGATTAATTTGTGATACAATTTTCTGATCTCTTTTTGAACAATTAAATGGTAGTTTAAGTATTTTTTGTCTTATTTCGCAATCGTAAATTATGTATATAGGTTTTGATTATATCTTAAATATTTTTAATAGCAATGTTTTTAATGTTTTCTATGATAAAAGTAGCTCCATTTTGGCTTTTGATTATTTGAACAAACTTTATTTTGAACCAAACAAAAGTTATCGGGTACTCGCAAAGAAAAAAAGAACCATTCGCACTTTCATTAATTTTTATTAATAACCCATCATTCTTGGGCTTCTCTTCCAGCCAATCTTTTTTTTTTTTTGTTCGGCATATTATTCATATATGAATCTTTTTTCGCTCATGTGATAAATCCGTTTTTAATCATCAAAAGTGATCTGAGAAGACTTATTTAGTTGATTTTTACAAAAAATTATCACCCAAATGCTAGCTGGGAACAACTTTAAATAAAATTTTTATACAAATGTTGTAGAGATAATTTTTTAAGGCGTAGGGAAAAATATGGGTTTTTTTCGGGCTGCGTAAGGACTTTTCAAAAAAAAGTATATATGTAGCAAAAAGTATATAGCAAAAAGTATATAGCATCACTGAGTAGCTTTTTAAAAACCCACAAAACTGATGTTTCGATTTAATTTTCATCATGTATGTTAAGAACTGAAACATGAGTCATAAGTACGTTTACCTCCATTTCCAGACCCATGCAAGAAGTGGAACGTCATAAAACAGCCACAAAAATAAAGATACGTGATACATACTTTACTCAAGTCTAGTTTCCTATGAATTTGATTATAATTTTTTCAATAAAATATTTAATTAAAAATTAAAATTTAAAAAAATGTATTGTATTTTATTAAGGTTAGTACTAACCAAAATTTACGTTATGAACAACTAGTTAGTGCTAACTAATATTTACGTTATTCCTAACTAGTTAGCGTTAACCATTATTTAGGTTATTATTGACTAAAAAAAGCAGCAGAGTAAGCAGTGCAGATATATGTTCCGTTGTCGAGTGGAATTAATTAGTTAGAGACAGAGAGGCAAAATCCCATGTACGCAAGAGTTTCGGTTAGTTTTTTCATTTTGCTCTTTATAAACTAATAGAAACTTTAACCAATGTACCGGTCAACACTACCGGACATATAACTAACAAAATGACTTGTAGGGTATCAAGGTAGGTGAACACATCTCAAAATATCAATACGTTTTGATGCTGATGCAATCGGGAATAAATGAAAAATGAATGAAAATGAATTTAATTTGCTAGATTACGTAAATGCATTGCATAGTGTGTACCCATTATAAATATATAAGTTCTTTCATCAATTTCGTTTTATTGATTTTTTTGTTTTTTTACGGTCTGGTAACATTTTCTTGTGTATAGTATGAAAATGGAAAAGAAAATGAAAAAATATTTTAGCACAAATTATATATTTTAGTATAGAAAGAAAACGGTGGGTGTATGTGCTGAATTTGTTTTTACATTAAATTGCTTCACTCTTTTTTTCTATCTTGGCGAATTAAAGTTTAAAAAATTGATAATTCATGAACACAATTTCATTTTAAAACAAGTTTAAGTGAAAATAAAAATCCAGTTAAACAATTTAAAAAGGTTCAAAAGAAAATATATATGTATATATGAGTTAAAAAAAGAGGTGACTAACTCTTAAAGCGACACGAGGCACAAAATCACCAAAAATATTTGCAAATAAAAAAAAAAAACGAATAAACATTCATGAGTACAAGTTGTTTTGTGTGTATTTGTTAAATTTATTATTTAAATCAATTGTTAGATTAACAACCACTTGCGAAAAATCCAAAAGGGAACTAACATCGAACTAATAAACACACATCATCATTGGCTGCATTTAGTAACAAAATTTTCGAGAAGAAAAATTTTATTTTATTAAAAAAATAAGAAAAGTTATTAAAACCCAATAAAGATGGAAGGTGAAGGTGCCCCACGTTCTGAATTGCAAGATTTGCACATTAAGGCTGCCCAAGTGACAGATGAGTCCTTGGAGAGTACACGCCGAATGATTAACCTCATGGATGAAAGCAAAGAGGCTGGTATACGCACACTCGTTGCCCTTGACGATCAAGGTGAACAACTTGATCGCATTGAGGAAGACATGGATCGTATTAATGCCGACATGAAAGAGGCCGAGAAGAATCTCAGCGGCATGGAAAAATGCTGCGGCATTTGTGCGATGCCGTGGAAAAAGGTTTCCATTAAAGATGATAGTGATAATGCCTGGAAAAATAATGATGATGGTAAGATTGTAAATAACCAGCCTCAGCGTGTTATAGATGCACGAGAAAGAGCCGGCATGGGTGCACCACCCCAATCTGGTTACATAGCCCGCATTACAAACGATGCCCGTGAAGACGAAATGGATGAAAATTTGGGACAAGTTAATTCTATGTTAGGTAACCTGCGCAATATGGCAATCGATATGGGCTCAGAATTGGAGAATCAAAACAAACAAGTCGATCGGATAAATGCCAAGGGTGATGCCAACAATGAACGCATGACGGGTGTTAACAAGAGGGCCAACAATTTGCTTAAGAGTTAAATAAATTAGTCATATTTGCCAAACAGTATACAAACAACAATTATAATGTCATCTTCATGTACATCATCAACATCATAAATAGCTAAACAAAACAAAAATAACGTATCAACACCTACAAAACTAAATACCTATGCACAACAATAACAATTAAAAATCAAAAGGCCAAGAGAAAAAGCTAAATCAAAACAGTAGATGTGGAGGTATGTTTTCCTACTTACTGTTGATACAACAGACTATTTTTTTTACAGTACATAGGTACATTATACTTTGGTAGATACCTATATACTTACATACATATGTATTTTTATTTTGTTTTATTGTTAAATTTTTAGTTAATATTGTTTCTAAGTTATTAACATCGTGCCTTAAATAAATATCTTAGTATGATAAACATGGTATAGTCGTTAGGAAGAGTTGACCTTTCAGATATTGGAAACTTACTTCTTTATATTAGACTATATTTTATTCAACATATTAAAGGTATTCATGACAATTTTATAATAAACTAGCATTTGTTAGCGTCTCCATTTCTTTCATGGACATTTTCTTTAAAAAATTGTAATTTGACTTAGAATACACATTCGAATATGAAAATTTATATAATAAAAAACTGATTTGAAGTCAGCTTACATTTGGGGACAATCCAAAATTTTGGTTAGTTGACTCTGGAGAAGCTACTTTATTATTAAGAAGAGCGGTACAACTGTATGTTTTTGGCGAAAGAGTAGAGAGAATGATGTAAGATTCTTACAGTGGAAATTTAAGACCACCGTATATCGATTTCTTGTAAAAAGTGAAAATTGAAAAATTTCGAGTTGATTCTCTTTTGAGGAACCAGTTCCATTCCACGCCAAATCGGATGGTTTGTAAAAGTTTTTTTTTTAAATTTTCCTAATTTTGTGATATTTTTTTAGTACACTTCAAAAGGGCCTTCCTGGTAAATTTTAGATTTTTTTTGATTACTCCTTCAAATGACTTTTTTAAGTTTTTTGTTTTTAACTTTCTTAATAATAGTTCATATTGGATTCGTTGTTAGATGCTTTTAAAGGAAAAATAAATAGAAAAAAATATTAAAACTTTTATTTTGGATTAAGACTTTTGGATTAAATATTTTAAATTGTGTTTAAAAAATGAAAAATGAGTGTTAAGAAAGTCATAAACAAAAAACTAAAAGAACAGTCATTTGGAATAATAAAAAAACAAAAAGTTCGATTTTCAGCCCTTTCTTTAAACGTTTGAATTTCGAAAAAGTTCCAAACAAGGTATATTAACACAAGGTAAACTCGTTGGCCCATATGATTGTCAGCTGTTTACCCAAGTTGGAACCCAAACGTCAAATTTCGTGTATATGAGCCAAAATTTGTATATGTGTGCGTTAAATTATTATTGTTTTATATGAAGACAATGTTGACAACTCGGTTCCTGTTATAGAGCAGCATGTCTACACTCCCAAGTGAGTCTACCTTGTGTAAATATACCTTGGTTCCAAACAAATTTTTGTATTTTTCAGATTAGTTACAAATGTGATATAGTTTTAATTCTATGTTTCTTGGTTTAAAAGATAGATGGCTTAAAAAATTGATGGCGTGACAAAAAAATCCCAAACAGGCGAATTTATTATTTATTTTTTAAAGAACAACAATAAGGCCCGTTTTCACAACTTACCGATAGCTTAAAGTAGACTTTAAACGGTCTTTTAAAAAGTGTTCCATTATTAAAACTTTAATATAACCTGAAGTGAGCGATAAAGTAAATTAAGGTTCATTCTACCTGGTAGGTTAAATTAAAGTTGTAATAATGGAACACTTTTTATACGGCCGATAAAATCCTACCTTTAGCTATCGGTAAGTTGTGAAAACGGGCCTAAGAATAATAAGTATTTTATTTTTTATTGTTGTTGTTTTTGTTTAAGCTTTTATATTGTTACAAGTGAAACTAGGGCTTATAATTCTTATTCGCTGTGTTTGGATGAAGTTTCCTGACGGTCTGGCCTAAGCAACCAGTGAAATGCGCATAGGAATAGCGTATCCCATCAACAATAAATTTCAGTTTATAAATAGTATGAAATGGGAATTTAGCGCATTTAAACGAAAACTTTTTGATTAGTATTGTGGTTATTTTTTTTTTAACTGCATATGGTTTTTAATCCAACAATAAGTATTAATTTTTTTTTTTGTATTTCATTTAGTTTAGGAAATATGAGGTTAGTGAATTTGCCCATTTTTATCGCAAAATTTTCTAATAAAGAACAATAAGTGTTTAATTTTTTATCTCTTTAAATTTTGAATATATGATGCTCCCAACTTAACCGTTTTTACCTTTTTTACCCCTTAAACATTCGAATTAAAAAAAAACTTGTTTTAATGGATCAGTTTGGCAAGATACCAACCTCCGGTCCAAATGTCAACTTTTTAGATTCAGGCGTTAAGGCTGTGTAGCAATGAATCAGTCAGTAACGTTATAAAAAATTCCGTCCGAGAGATCAACCTCCGGTCCACATTTCAACTTTTTAGCTTCAGGCGTTTAGGCTGTGTGATGAAAGATAAATAGATGGAGAAAAACTCTTTTGAAAAAGTTACAAAAATAGGAATCTACTCTGTTTTTTAAAAAAAAGTTATGAATCCAAATGTGACCCTAAAAAATTATTAAATTTTAAAAAACTAAATTTATTGGAAGCAAAATGCACCACTTGTTACTTAATTTTGCACAAACTCGTTCCGAATGGCTAGAAAACGTGCTACTTACTTTCGTAATGACCGATCCATAATTTATCATAGGTTCCATTTAAAGTCTGCTTTCGGAAACAACTTTAGTACAACCAAGGCGAATTCAGCTACAGGTGGTGTCGGAACTACAACAATCCAAAAACAACAGAAACAACATAGGGTTTTTTGCATTGCATTGTTAGTGCCATTAGCTCGAAATGTCAACCATTATTAGCAAAACACTAACAAATCAAAACAAATAAGCCCGAACTGTCAAAATCAGATGCCGTTTCAACACCACCTGTAGTTGAATTCGCCTTGAGTACAACCAACACTGTAACGAATAATGCTATTGTAGTAAAATGAAGTCTGTCTTAGTTTCAAAAGACTAGAAATAACAAGGTTTCGTTTAAATGTGCTTAATTCCAATTTCATACTATTGATAAACTGAAATTTATTGTTGATGAGATAAATTTCATGTAGATTGGTCTATTATAATTAACCATCGGCCCCATAAAAAGCGCCCACCCCTTTTATATGTATTCTATCTCTTAGTGAAGGGTATCAAAGATTCGGCACACCCTCTTACAGGTTAGGTTAGGTAGAAAGGCTGGTGCGAAGTCAACTTCACACCCACACACACAGACCAATATGGTCCATTGTGACGACTTAGGTTATGATAGAGTGCTGATTAGAAAAAAATAGGAGAAATAAAGAGTGAAAGCACAAAAATAGAGAAAGTATGACAATAACAAGAATAGAGAAAGTAGTGGAAGATGAAGCTCTACAGCCTGGGACAGTGCTACAGAATGTGCCTAGATGTCTCCAACTCCTCTGGATCCTCTCACAATCTGCAAATATCCGACAAGTCAGATTCCATTCTCACCGTTCAGACCGTACTTCTGCCCAGCAGCGAATCCGAATTGGACTTTCTAAGCACCGGCCTCATCGGTCGCGATACCCTGCAATCAGTTTGGTTCCCCCAGACTCGGTTAGTCCCGCTCAGAACCCATTCCCTAATTCTTGCTAAATAGAAGCCATAAAAAGATATAAATTTATTCTGAATTCTTATGATTCGGCTAGATCGTTTATCTAATCTGTTACATGTAAATCTGACTAATTACATATATCTTTCTGAAAATACTTCCTTATGGATATGAAACTGCGTGCTCTTAATGTATTTGACGAAAAATTCCAAAAAAGCGTAACCACTTAATTGACAAATAAACCTAAAATTTCCCCTTTACCAATTTTTATTGATCTACTTAATTAGTTATTAACAAAAAATCGTAATAGAATGTTTTAAAAAAATGCTGTTTAATAGTGTATTCAATTATTTGACTTTTAGTTTTGTTCGAGTAAGGAATTAATCCATTTTGGATTTTTCATAATGCCTAATTCATCGAGTAATATTGCTGAATTGTTCCAATAACTCGAATAATTCAAAATGAAAAAAAATATGCAAGTGTATTTAATTTGATACTTAAAATTTTATTATGTTAATAAACAGAAAAAGACCAAAGAAACAAAAATACACTTATAAAACTTTTAAACATTAATAGTATATAAAAATTATGTTAATTGTAAAATATAAGAGTTATTCTTTATTTCTTAAGTCTATTAAACATAAATTTTTTACAGACTATGGATTTAATATTCCTTAAATATTTACATATATTTTTATATCTTTTTAATTTGTATAGAGTTTTAATAAAACTCGACGTTGAAAACACCCTTTCACTTAAAGTAAATGTTAATGATAGCGATAGGAAAAAATTAAAAAGATATTCTAGTTTTTCCGATCTATTCTTTGTCTTATCTAAATAAATGAAATCATCTTTTATACTAAAGCTTTGTTCGCACCTATTAAATATTTGACATCTAAAGCTATGTTCACATTATGTGTATTTGTCATATGTATTGTCACTTTTTTACATACAGCTTGTATTATATTTTTCAAAAATTGTTATTCTTGGTGTAGTTTAGCTAAGCTAAAAGACTAGATTGTTTTAACATATTAAGATCCACATTTTCTTCTTCTAAAATATCATTATCGGATACCATTTGGATTAGATTCAATGTCAAACAACCGGTTTTATAATTTGAAAGCAAACTCTTTTGTTTCAATTTATGTTACGTAATCTTTACTGATGTATTATTATTCATTGCTAACAGTATCAGTATTTCCTTGTCTGTAAAAACAGGTAACCCATAATCTGCCAAATGCAAAAGAAATTTTGATTCTTATTTACTTTAGACGACCACTGATATTAAACTTCATGTACTAAACGATTATTTTTTTCTTGAAGAACAACGAATGTTTGAAGTTTTTTTTTTATATTTTGTTTGACTTGTTAAAAAGTTTGCAACATTTACATACGCTACTGACAACACTATATTTTATATTTCAGATCGAATTCCTTATCCAAGTCAAATTCGTTTCTTTTTCATTTTTATAAATGTTGTCATTTTCATTAATTCTTGAACTTTTACCACAACTTTCCTCTTCTAATACTTGAACTTTAACCACAACTTTCCTCTTCATATTTTTATATTAAAAAGGAGAAGAATCCAAATTTTCCAATAATTTTAATTAGGCTTAAGTTCATTAAATTTAATTTTCATTAAATTATTTTTATGAAGAAAGGAATTCCACAACATGAAAATCAATTAAAATTGTTATTGATAATCTTTCATTATTGACCGTGGCTGGGGCTCGAACCCAGGCCGGCAGGTTACCATGACATGTTTCGATCGCAACCACTCGATCTCCTCAGATGGATTTGCCGTTTTACACTCGCAGCCATCGACGACTGCTGACGTCAATAGTCAAACATCAATCCTTAAACCAAATTGTATTTTAACCTTTGGTAGATCGAAGTTTGCTTTTTTGAATGATTATCCATTTTAATTGATTTTACATGTTCTCCCTTACTTCCGTTTTTTCGTACTTTTGTCAAGAATTTTTCTTGAAGTCTAAAGTACATTTTTCCTGTTCTTTCATTTTTCTGTCTTTCTTTTTCTTGTTGACCTTTTTCAGTACAACTTGAAAGACAAATGAATACATAGAGCTCGTGCCCTAGCTTTAACAATAATTAGTTAAAAACCATAAATGGTTCAACAAAATAACCACAATACTAATTAAGGAGAAGAATTTACTAAAAAATCAATTTTAGTCAATTAATCATATATATTATTTCTAAAGCACTTTTTTTTGTCGGTTGCAAATATCTCCCATATCACCGGATCAAATTTAATGAATGATATCTCATTTTAAAGCTTATTTCTAAGCTTATTTAAAGCTTATTTCTAATGACGAAAAATAATTGGAAATTGAAAAATTAATATTTTCATTGATAAAAATTATATTTTATATATAGAACTACATGATAATACTGTTGTCATTATGATTATATGTTGTTGTTCAAACGTGGTAATACAGGGTCGCTTAATAGTAATGCAGTTCTATGTTACAAAAATGACAACTAACGGTGCGAAATATTCGCACGGGTCATCTAGTTGACATAAATTGTTTCAATAATTCGTTAATCGAAATTGGCTTTTTGATTATTCGATCAAATAATTGCAAAAAAAATTCCTCGACTAATCAAACAACGATTAATCAGTTGATACTCTGATGTCCCATTTCACTAATTCTATTTTAATATCAATTTATGTTTAAACTTCGTTTCTCATGTCAAATAAAAAAAATGTATGTGGCATTTTGACAAAACATCTTAAGTCGAGATAAGATAGCAAAAAAGTAAAAAAAAAACTCGGTGAAAAAAAATAAACCAAAATTAAATAAAAATTTCATTAATAACACAAAATTTTAAAAACCAAAATGTGTTAACAAAGTGACCTCAGTACTACAACAATGAAACAATAGAAAAAACAACAGGCATTTTGTTGCTAGAATTGAGACGGCAAATGTCAAATGCCTTATAAAAAAAAGTAAATAAACAAAAAAAAAAAAAAATAAAATAAAAAGGACGACAAACGTCACACACGAAGAAAATCACTGAAAACAGCTGCGCTTGTGAGGTCCTTTATTAGTACATTCTGTTTAAAAACATTAACCAAAATGTTTTTTGAATAAAAATTCGTATGATTAAAAACATTTTTTTCAACTTTTTTAATTTGACTTAACCCTTTAACGGACATAGTGATCGGGATAGGAGTTACTATTGATGCATAAAAATATAAAATAGAAAAAATTTTAATTTTTTTATTGTTGGTAAAATTATTCCCTCTTGCTGCAGCGGTATCATTCACGTCCTGAGTAGAATACGCCAGAGAATCGGTACTTTGACAACATATATACACCTAAGATAAGTTGACAAGAACAAGAATAGTAGAACAGGCGCTTAAATTATATTGTTGGACAATCTGTAATGTAAAAAACAACCAACCTTATGGTTAGAGGGAATGTTCTTCCCACCAAGAAAAATCGTTGAAGCAAAAACTGTATGCAAGATAAGCAAAAAATATGTCTGATTTCTAAGATATTAGATATGAATCTATGAAATGTAGAAGAACTTTATATATATCACCACGTAAATTCAAAGATATATACCGATTTCGTTTGCGCTTTGCAAAAACCCGTTTGCAATTTCATTGCGAATGCTAAAAAAAAATACTTTATTCCTTGCAATTATTGTTGCCAAGTCGAAAAAATAACTGCGATTGATAAGTAACCTTTACAGTGAAGAAAAAAAAAAGTTGGTGGGAAAATTATTCCCTTTAACTATAAAATATATAAGGGTTAAAGGGATGTTTTCTCAAAATGCCACAGATATGAAAAACTATGTGCATATGTAAATTTGAATATAAATTGATAATTAAATAGAATTGGTGGAAAGGCCATAAGTGTGTCCCATGTTATATCGACCCCTTTGCGCGAAGTTATCGTATGTTACAAAAACCAAATTTTACAGGACAGCCATTTTTCTACTTTTCTCTGCTTTCGCTTGCAGTATCAAAATTAAAATATACAATCAATTTTTGGAGCAACGAAGTGGAATTCACCTACAATATTTTGTTAGGTGACGTCTCTTTGAATGTAGAACAATATTGCATCAAAAACTCAATTTCAAAAAAATTGGCATATGCGATAATTTCACGCAAAGGGGTCAATATTAGGCTTTTGCACTAAGTACATTTAAATTAAAAACATTTGCCTTTTAAAAAAATCTCAGAGTAAAGCTAAGTACAAAAGGAAATCAAAGCAAATAAATTAAAAACAAAAAAACACAAAGAAAAAAATTATTCTCTTTATACGCTCAGAGTTCCTGTACTTACTTATTCTTACTCACTATAAACAAGTCAAAGTAAACATTTTTTTTGCTAATGTTCTGTAAGTATTTTGCAAGATTCTTATTTTACCATGTGGGTATTATAAGCAATAAATGCAAGCAATGGTTATTGCTTTTAAATTTGTCTTATTTGCAGATTATTACTAATTTTTAAAATAAAAACTATTACTTTGTTTAACCGCTATTTATATTTTGTTTTTTTTTTGTTGTAATTTTTATGGTTTTAATACAGTATAGTTGAAACAATTGTATTGTTAAGATCAGAGAATAGTTCAGAAGTTGAAATATAAGAAACTTTAATTTAAATTAAAAATAATAATGGAAAATGATCAAGTAAGTTAAATTATTAAAAATACATATGTGCCATACGTGATAGTGTCTTAAAGTTTCAATAAAAAGTTTATTTTTATTTTATAATTAATTAAATTTTTTATTTATTTTAATTTTTTATTTACAAAGAGTTTATTTTATTTTTTTAATGTTAGATAAATATTTGTGATATTAAAGAAAAACTGAAAAATGGTATTTTCAAAATCGTTTTGAAAAGGGGGCATAGTAAGATATGGAACATTATAGGAAATATTGAAAACGAAAATGGGGAAGAAGTAAAAAGAGTGGTTGGTTATCGACTTTGTTTTGCCGTTCTTAAGTACGATGCAAGATCTACATCCAATCTTAATAAACACAAGTGTTATATTGAATCTGAGAAAAATTCAGAAAATATTAGTGTAAGTGGAGATACAAAAAAGGAAGCTGTAAAGTTTTGTACAGAGTGGGTTAAAATTTTTGCAGTTTAAGTTATTTTTTAAGTTTTGATTTTAGAGTCTTTTTCTTCTCCTGTAAAATTTTCCCACGCAACTTATAGCTTTTGTAAATTTAAGTGTCGATATGTATGTAAATATTTTTACAGAAATTCTCTTGGTTTTTATTTTTAGCATTAATTAAGCATTTAACTTTATGGAATATACATATGTACATACCTATCTAGGTATATGTAACTGTTGATAATTTGTTCTTAAAATAAAATTAAACAAACGCGAAATTTCATACAAACAAAAAAAAAACTTCCAAAAATACTTAAGTATTTTAGTAAATGGTTTAAGAACTTCTTGTCTTAACTGTGTTGGTTTTTATTTTGCTTACTTCTTACCATGCTTATTTCTTACCATGCTTAAATATTGCTTTATTTATTTCGTCCAGAAACAATATTTATTGTTTTTGTGTCTTATAATAGAGAACAGAAATTTGCTTTATAAAGAGAAGGTATAATAAAACAAATACACGAAAAAAAGAGAAATTAAGGGTCCTCATGATATCGCTTAAAATTGCCATTTGTGCAAATGGGCAAACTTGCGAGACTCGTTTCATGAAGAACCTTTTTTAATTTTTGTGTAATTTTAAACAATTAATGTCAGTTTGTAAGAAATGTCTATAAAAAAAAATAAACTAAAAAAGAAAATTCAAAAATATCAAATCAAAAGTTGAAATTTGTAATTAATATGTGAAATTTGTTTTTAAAAACGCACAAAGAAAGCAAAAAGACAAATTTGCTTGGATTTTTCAGTGAAAACGACGTTAAAAGCTCTAAAAAATCTGTATGTATAAATGCACAATTGAACAGCGCAAGTTTACGAGTCAAAATTGTTGGGCAAATTTACCAAGTTTGTGTAAATGAATTCTTATACAATTTTTGACAGTTCATTTACGAGGGCGTAAAAATGCACAGTTTGCACAGATTACGAGACTTATAAACGATATCATGAGGACCCTTATTGTGTTTAAGTATTTGTTTTTTTTACTTTTGCAAAAGCCTAGTCAATATGTTAAACATTTTACAACAAATTAGTATTGTGGTTAATTTATTGAACTGCTTATGGGTTTTTATCATTTTTATGAAGAAAAGAATTTTACAACATGCAAGGAATTAAAATTTATTGATAATTTTTTATTCTTGACTGAGCTGGGAATCGAACCCAGGTTTTCAATGACAGGTTTCGATTGTAACCAAACAATCTCTTCAGATGGGCTTGCCGTTTCAACACTCACCTCCATTGACGACAGCTGACAGCCAATAGTCAAACATCAATCTTTAAACCAAATAGTATTTTAACTTTGGTAGATCGAAATTAGTTTTTTAATGAATATCTATTTTAATTGTTTACATGGTCTTCCTTACTTCTGTTTTTTCGCACTTTTTGTCAAGAACTCTTCTTGAAGTCCAAAGCACATTTTTCTGTTTTTTATGTTTTTGTCTAATTAATAACAACAAATTACATATTACTCTTTGTTAAACGGCTATTACATTTGCCAGTAGTTTTGGCAGGAGGGTAGCAACAATCTAAAGCAAAGCTTGCAAATTTCAAAGACAGTATTATTGGACAGTGATTTGACATTTGCTGACAGGAATTTAAAGTTATGACTGCAACAGAAAACAAAATCAAAAGCGAATATAAAATTAATATATTCTGCATTATTTTTTTTTTGTTTTATTATTTATAATTAAATTTACTAATACGAAAACCTTTTTTAGTACATAACCTGCGAACAAATTAAAGATATCACCAAAGGCAATAGTTTAGCAATATCCTAAAATTGTCATCTAGAAGAAAATTACCAAATTTATTAGAGAACAAAGGTATTAGAGGAAAAGCAAACACAGAAATACACCCTATGCATTGCCTTCGGGAAGATACGTATCTCGATAGCAATACTCCTAAGCAAATCGAAGGCGATTCTGCTAGATATTAAACTAGCAAAGGAAGACACCGTCATGGGATGATAAAAAGATTTTGAATTTTGAAAAATATTCCAACTCTTTTAAAACTGCGTTCCTTATGAGGGTTGAGTAGTATTTTATATATTTATATTTATATAATTTAAATATTCACCTTTTGCAGAATGTTTTGAGAACCATTTTTTAGATAATTTGATTAATTTTTATTTTTTTGTTTATGACGTACATATGTATGTAAATCTATATAATAAAAATGAAATGTTGTCTGTTGCTGATCGCATAACTTGAGAACGGCTTGACCGATTTGGACGATTTTTTCTTTAAAATGATCGCCATGGTCCAACTTAGGTTTATACGTAAAGAAAATTTTGCACCGCACACTTTTTTCGATTTACCTAAAATCAGAAAACGGCTCAATCGATTTGACTATTTTTTTTCAAATGTTCGTGTTAATCCATTTTAAGTTTTCATCGAAAGAAAAATTTACGACGCCTACTTTTACGTCCACTTTTTCTATTTATTTGACCGATTTGGACGATTTTTTCTTTAAAATGGTCGCCATGGTCCAACTTAGGTTTTTAAGGAAAGAAAATATTTCCCCGCCCACTTTTAAGCCCACTTTTTTCGATTTACCTAAAATCAGAAAACGGCTCCATCGATCATTAGTAATCAGCTACCGAGCGAAGCCGGGACGGCCAGCTAGTATTTATTAAAATTCAATTTTTTTCTAAAGTGATTTTCAGAACAGGCCTGTATATTGTATAATTTTCTCAAAAGTTATAAAATGAGGAAAATAAAAAATTACTTTGATTATTTTCTTTTAGATGACAATTTGGGAATATTTCTAAACTATGGGGGGTGTGATGGAAATCGCAAACGCAAAACGCAAGAATTTGGAGGCTGTTTTTAATACACTTTTAATCTAATTTTATAAAATTCTGTTTAATAGAGAAATGTTTGTATAATATTTGTCATCAAATTCTTTTATTACAGAAATCTTACTAAAAAACGACTTTTAAAATTCTTGCGTTTTGCGTTTGCAATTTCCAGCACACCCCTGTATGCCTTAGGGGATATCTACCATTGTTTGCAGGGGTTTCTTCTTTTTCTGTTTATTTTTTAATTTGTATCAAGGTACATGAACACAAGGTAGACTCGTTGGCCCATTTGTTTGTCAGCTGTTTAACCCAGTTGTCAAATTTCGTGTATATGAGCCAAAATTTGTACCTGTGTGTGTTAAATTGTTTTTGTTTTATATGAAGACAATTTTGACAAGTCGGGTTTTTAATAGACCAACATGTCTACACTCCCAAATGAGTCTACCTTGTGTTAATGTACCTTGATTTGTATAATTCATTTACTGTCTTAATTTCTGTCTAAACGCCTACGTCACGAATACAATTAATAATAGGTCTTGCCAGTACTGTCAAATGTAAACGCTGTGTTATTAGATTTATCGTGAGTGTTCTTGCGATTGGCACAACGAGAGGTACCAAAGATGTGATTTTATGGCAAGAAAATATTAAAACTTTGAAGACGTTGAGCATTCGCTTATACTACACTTAGGACATTAAAATTTTGGTACTTTTCTACTACCGACTAAAAAAAATAGTGGTTGCCATATGGCATAGGTCGAGTTTAAAATTTTTGCGGCTCCCTGCTGCCGAGGCATCAAATATTTGCTATGTGTGATCATAGGTTTAGTCATAGTAGAACCATTTATTTAAAAACGGCAAAAACTTATTTAAAGTTACAATAGACAGTTTGACTTATACAAATCTTCTATCTTTAGATATAAAAATAGAGGAGATTTTGGGCTTACGTATGTCGCCGCATCACCGCAAAAAAAGATTTCAATATACCATAAATTCATTGTTTTGTTGATTCATATATTTGTTCTTTTATTTTAGTTTCTATTTTGTTCCGCAATCCGGCTCAAACTGCTGAACCGGTTTTGGTGAAACATTGTACGAAGATAGAATGTTATAGCGAATTAAATATAGGCTTGATTTCCCCCTGAAATGGTCAAAAATGGGAAGAAATGGAACCGATATTTGTGAAGTATCTCTTCATTTTAAATCCAAGCGGCATGTCACAAAATATGACATTTAAAAAATCGTGCTTTTAGTGGGTAAAAAGCAGAATTTTAGCTACATTTTAATCAACTCCATTTAAATTGCGAAATTAAACTACCGCCAGGAATATAGGTTTGACAATTTTAAACTTAAAGGGGCTAAACAGGGTAACAATTTGTACTCTTTTTAAACACGTTTCTTTCAAAAACTTTTGCAATTCTAACTTTATAATATATTTTTTTAAAAATTTCTATAACTACGGTGGCATGTCGCAATAAAAGTACATTTTGAAAGTCGGGCTTTCAGATTGCATTTAAAAAGTTAAATTAGTTTTATGCTTAAACTATTACCAGGGACATTAAAAAAATATAAACTGGAAGGGCCAAAACAGGGGGAAAAATTAGTACTTTTAAAGTTAAAAGGAGAAGATTTATTGATGCCGCGTATTGAATTAATTCCACAAAATCTACCAAGTGCTTTCAAAATACTCCAATTTCCGATACGTCTTACGTTAAATATGACAATAAAAAAGAGCAAGGGCAACCATTATCACTGTATGGTATTGATTTAGAATATGCATGCTTCTACGTGTGGGCAAACCATCAGTTCTCTTTATTTACACTATACTTAAAATAAAATATTTTTACGAAAGAGCTCTGCGATAGTTTATGTTAAAGCCAAGGCGAATTCATAAAGGTGACATTTTTGAGTTTATTTTTTTGTGTATTACTGAGTGTCAAGCTTTCTTTGTTTACATTTTGTGAAAAAATGTGAAGTGAACATAAAATATAAACACAAGGATTTAAAAAGGCGTAAGGAATAAGTGTACAGTACAGGAAAAAGATTTCCTTCTAAAGCAATTGAGTTTATTTTATAAACAAACTAATTTCCTTTTTTACATTTTCAACAAACAGGGATCGCTAGAAACATTTTAAAACTCTATTCTTTGTTCTTTTTTTAGTCGTTCGTATGTGGTCATAGGTGAATAGAGTTTCACATGGAATGACAAACTAAGTATATCTTAATTCAGCACTGCTGGCTTAGGTCATAACTATGTAAATAAATATGTTACTTAATACCGTAAATTGAATTTCTGCCCCAATTACGGTATATAACGAAACTCAGGTTAATTCGAAATAAAAACAATTGCTAGCGATGAGCTGTAATTTTTTTTAATGTTTTTGTTAACCGCATTATAACAGAGTTGTTAACCATAATAAAAAAAACTGCAAATTTTAAACTGAACTAGAGTTGAGTTGTAAATCGCAATAGAGGCATTTATCATGGGCGGGATTCCCGATTTTTGTTTCCAGCTTTCACGGAAATCAAATAAGTGCGGCTAAGCAAAATCCATAGCTATAATTGAAGCACAGCCGCGAATAACGTTTTAAGTTACAAAATAGATAATTATCAGGAGAGGAAAAAAAACGTTTTTAATAGGCAGATTTATTTATTTTCTAATATTTTTTTGGATTATTAAACATAATAATAACACTACGTAACAATTTTTTGACCAAATGAATTTGATACCTAATCTTCATGTAAAATTTTACGCTGAATCCGAATATGAAGTCAGAATTGTCAAAAGTAGAACAGTTTTTGAGATATTTCAAAATAACCGTTATTTGTGTTTTTAAAAAAGATGATGTGACTGAAATGCAAATATCTTCAAGAATTTTAAAGGGATTATGTAATTCTTTCTTTCTAGTGAAAGGTTATAAAATTTATAAGATAACCATGGGTCGTTTGTAAACATTGGTCAAGAAATGACAGAGTTACAGTGGACAAAATTTGAAAAGTTATGAAAAATTTTATGATTTTTTGCAATTTTGTTCTTTTGAAGTTATTTTTTTAAAATGAAACAACTGAAAAGTTTATTATTTTATTACATAAGTTAGTTTATTTTGATACGAACATTTTGCGCCCAACGAGACTAATTTCTGTGCAAAAATGACAAAGCTACAGAAGATTTAGTGAATTAATCCACTTTTCGCTTTTTATCAAATCAAAACGCAAATGATGTAAATACGTAGAATTGGAAAAACGAACGCTGTAAACATTAGAAACATTTGATTTGTAAAAAAAAAATCATTTATTCACAAATTCACAAAATTCACAAAACCAACTCCTCATATGCCTGAAGTGCAATATCCCGTTTGTCCAGAGTGGAAGCATGACTCCGACTCAGACTCGTCTGGTGCAAGTAATTTTAATGGCAGTGAGTTTAAAGAAACAAAAACAGGAATGCCTCTCACACAAGCTGAACTCAATGACTGGATCAGAGATTTAGAGTTACCGAAAAAAAAGCAGAGTTGTTAGCATCAAGAATGATGGAACGTAATATTTTGACATCTGACGTAAGAATTTCATATTATAGAAGTCGACATGTGAGTTTTTCCTGTTACTTTTCGAAAAAAGACAGTATTTGCTATTGCCATGACGTAAACGGCTTGTTCAATCAATTTGGGGACACATATAATCCAAATGATTGGCGGTTATTTATCGACAGCAGCAAGTTAAGCTTGAAAGCTGTTTTGTTGCACAAAGGTAATGGAAAGCCCTCAATTCCAGTTGCGCACGCAGTTAACGTTAAGGAATCGTATGAGTCCCTGTCTAAAATACTGGGTCTGCTACAGTACGAACAGCATAACTGGAAAATCTGTGCCGATCTAAAAGTTGTTGCCATGGTGACTGGTTTGCAACAAGGCTTCACAAAATATTGCTGTTTTTTGTGCAAATGGGACAGCCGAGCGCGTAACGAACACTATGCCCGTAAAGATTGGCCGGATAGAGTAAATTATACGCTTGGCCAAGATAATGTCAAATACAAAGCTCTGGTGCAAAATGAAAACATAATTTTGCCACCGTTACATATTAAGCTTGGCTTATTTAAAAATTTCGTGAAAGCATTGGTAAAAAGTGAAGATGAATCAAAGGCCTGGAAATCATTTGGTTTAGTTGTCTCAGGATTTCTGGGAAATTTTAGAAGTCCAAACTATGAAGACATCATTAAAGATTTGTTAAAAAACTATGAAAAAATAGGTACAGTTGTTTAACATGATTGTGGTTTTATTTATTTTAATTAACATTAATTTTTATATCTTACTTATTACAAAAGGAGTAAATATGTCTTTAAAAATACACCTTCTGCATTCCCACTTAAATTTCTTCCCAAATAACCTTGGCGATAAAAGTGATGAGCATGGTGAGCGCTTTCACCAACAAATACAACAAATGGAGCGTCGGTATAAAGGGCCGTCTGATGAGGCGATGTTGGGCGACTATTGTTGGTTCCTTGTCCGAGAAACAGAAAATAATCACAAAAGGCAAAACAATTCAACAGTTTTAAGCCATTTTACATATTAGTTGTTACTACCATTTTCTTTGTATATTTACTGTTCGGTTCGGTTCGGTTCTGTTTTTTTTTTTTTTTTTTTTTTTTTTTTGATAAAAATCGCAAAGTGGGAAAATTTAATTAATCTAATGTAACTTTGCCATTTTTGCACCGATCTAGATCCTTTCGTGCACAAAATGTTCGTATCAACATAAACTAATGTCTTATGTAATAAAATAATAAACTTTTCAGTTGTTTCATTTAAAAAAAATAACTTCAAAAGAACAAAATTGCAAAAAATCATAAAATTTTTCATAACTTTTCAAATTTTGTCCACTGTAACTCTGTCATTTCTTGACCAATGTTTACAAACGACCCATGGTTATCTTATAAATTTTATAACCTTTCACTAGAAAGAAAGAATTACGTAATCCCTTTAAAATTCTTGAAGATATTTCCATTTCAGTCACATCATCTTTTTTAAAAACACAAATAACGGTTATTTTGGAATATCTCAAAAACTGTTCTACTTTTGACAATTCTGACTTCATATTCGGATTCAGAGGAAAATTTTACATAAAGATTAGCTGTCAGATTCATTTGGTCACGACTTTGTTGAAAATTTGTCACGTAGTGTAATAAGAACTTTAATGCAAAAGGCATTTAAAACGTTACTCCACGTTGCAAAACAATTTCTTTTGTATCATTTTATTAGTAACTTACAACGTTCTTCCTCTGGCTGACTCTTTGTATGCCATTTTGAAGGCGATAAGGTGCATAATATTGGGTGATTTGATGTTTAATCATTGTTATCTGCAAAAAACAGTTTTTGCAAAAAGTGGCTTTTACAACGTTATTCGCGGCTGTGCTTCAATAACCGATATTACTAAGTTGTAATATTTTATTGTACTGTGTAATAGAGCAAAGTGGATTAACTAACTGAAAATATTGATAATTTATTGAAATAAAAGATTGCCTTAAATTAGGAATGTTCGTAAATGTATCACTGCGCTACAAAAACAATTTTCAATGTTCCAAAATATTTTGCTTAAGCAGATAACGCACAAACAAGAGTCAAGTCAAGAGTAGAAAAATGTCTGCTGGTGCAAACGGACAGTGTAAAGCAATAAGGGTAATCACGATGGTCATTGTGCAAATTTGCAATTTGTAAATTTGAGTGCATATTATGATTGATCGTGAGCACACCAATTTTATTTTTTGTGCAAATGTGCTATTTTTCTAAAAATGTATTCTGGCAACACAAAAAACTTCTGGCATCACTGTTAAAAATCTGCAGTTGTTTACAATTATACACAACCAAAATAAAATAAATTTTTTCTTTTTAAATTATTTAAATTTAATTCTCTATTTTATATTAAAACCAACGACAATGTTCAATTTATAAGTTTCCTTAAAAAACAATATGGCGCTTTATATGTCAAACGTTTTTGTTTACATTTGTTTGCAACTGAGCAAATATGCACTACTAATTTTGCTCATGGTTTTTTCAGTGCAAACGAAGTAAAATAGAGCAAATTGCAAAAACGTACATTTTGTTGTTGTTTTGTGCAAATGTGTGTATTTTTGCACGCATTTGCATCGTTTGCACACTTTGCACTACCCATCGTGATTTCCCTTAATGTTTCCTCTTATAATGTAAAAAGCAGTGATGCATTTATGAACAGGCCCATAATATATTATAATATTACCTAAATATATGGATTTTGAATATTTATTGGTTAAAAATATAATTATTATTTGTAGAATTATAAAACTAAATAATAATATGTAGTTATAAATATTTATTAATAACTTTTTTTGTTTTCGTGACACAGCTCAATCTTAACCAAAATTGAATTGAATGAATCCAGCTTTACAAGAATGCACAATAAAAGAAACAATCAATTTAAAAGGCACAACATTTAAAACCCACTGACAGCACAAAAGTTACTGAATTAAAAAGAGCATTTAACAAAAAACACAAACTATAAAATACTATAAAACATATATCAATGTCTAATAACATATACTAAATGGAACCACCCAACAAAAATCACAACCATTATCAACAAAATGACTGCTTTGTATAAAAAAAACTCTGTAAAAGAAAAAAAACAACAATCCTACCGATTTGTTTCTTTCTTTAAATAAAATTATAAGAGCAACAAATGTATATCAATGCTATCTACCTATTTACTTACAAATTTAAAACTATATACCGAAAAAAACATATACTACTTTTTGCTATCATTGTATATCTATTAACTAATTCAATGAACTAAAAACTATTTACTATTTATTTATTTAATAAAAAATATACAAAATTAAATATACGGTTGTTCAATAACGTTTTTATTTATTATGGAAATTTATTTTATATGTATTTTTATCGTGATTTTTATGTTATAAGTTTTTGTTTTTTTCAACTAATGTTAATTGTTAAAATCTTCTTAAACTGTAGTTTATACATTTCAACTATTTAATAAATAAAAAAAAATAAAAATATCAAAACTCTTTAATTATTAAGTCATTATCTTAAACATAAAATACACAATACAAAAAGATATAATATACCTTAATATACTTTAACAAATACCTAAAATTTACTGTGTTTTTATATACAAATATATGTATTTACTAAATAAATCTATTAAAAAATAAACAAATATAGATATTTGTGAATTGTATCTTAATGGTGAATATTTATATACTCTTGTACTTGTGCATTTTAATTGAAACTTTTTTGGAATCAATATATACAGACACTAAACTTAAATCAATACTTAAAAAACAATTAACAATTTACAACTATTCCTAAATCTCTAAATGTAAAAAATGTGTTTTCGTTATTTACAAAAAAAAAAAAAATGTTATAAAAAACGTTTGTTTTTGTGTCATATAGTTTTGTATTTTAGATAGAGGATTCATTTTTGTTAATATAAAAATATGTTGAACTCTTAAATAAAGTTTGGTCTAGTTTTTTTTTTTTAATATATTTATTATTTTGTCATTTAATTAAATTAATATAAATATTTGTATAGTCTCAGGAAGCTTGTTTCCAATTAGTATCTATGTGGTCTCAATAATCTGTCAATACTATACATATTACAACTTATGAACTTATTTATAAAAGATATTTCATAAAAAAAATATACATAGAAAAATTAACGATTGAATCAAATGAAAGGTTAATTTTAAAAACTAAGAAAGTTTATAAATTTTCATGGAAAATTCGTTTTATAATCTAAAAATATTTTTTATGCATATAGCCGTTATTATAATAATGCCATAAATTACATTTTTATAAAAAAAAAAATAAAACTTTTTAATGGGAAATCTTTTAAAAGAATAATGAAATAATTACAAAATTTTTCAAAATTAAATGGCGCTCCTTCATAATATCTGCATCTTATGTTTTTTTTGCCATTGACAGCTTTCATAATTTTTGGATGCAGTGCGGTTGTTGACAATTAAAACTGTAGTTAATCAGTGCGTCTCTATTGCGATGCGAATGGAATTTTGATATGGAAGCTAAATGCGATATGAGCCAATTTTTTTTAAAACGAAGCAACACTGACAATAAAAATTTAAGATGGCGCAAATTGAGAGTAATGAAATGTCAATATACATATGTAAAAAAATAAAAACGTAAAGTTAAACTGATTAACGTTTTTATTTTTTATTGAAAACTTAAATAAAGACAAATGTGCAAACGCATTAAAGAGGACCAATCAATTGATTTGCTACCATTTTGCTTTCGCATCGCAATAGAGGGTTGTCTCCAGATATACTGGCCTGCCACTCATTCCGATCGAAATGGTTAAAAGACCGTAGTTTTAAATTTCGATCGAATTTTTTTCAGCTTTTTTGAATAAAATTTTCGTTTTTACAAAGGCGAATTCATGTAAACGGTGGTATCGATACTACAACAAGTACAACACCAAAAACACAACATCATTGTAGTTTATTTGTTGCTTTTGTTGGTCGATATGTCAAAAACACAAACAACTTTTGACATCCCCCTCTCTAAGTAAGAAAAAAAGTTGCACAGTTGTGCCATAGATTCAACGTCATCTGAAAAATTAAATTGCCTTTTTTTTACTTTCGATCGGAATTAATATCTGTGACGGGTCTCATTATTGAAAACATACATTAAAACAATAGAGTTTCCGAAGCAAATATTTTAAACAAAAAAAAAAAAAAAAAAAAAAAAAAAAACCAATTATGTAAATAGGAATGCAGTTTTTTCTTTTCCTATTTATGTTAGCCGGATATTCTGTTTTAATAATTAAAATTGTTATCAGATCAAATAAATTTTATTTAAGAGTTTTTAGGCACATGTTTGATTATAATATAAAATAAAACAAGAAAAATGTATACAAATTTTTATAATACAATAAATATTAAAATAAAGTAAAATTGAAATTATAGTATAAAATACAAATAAAATGCAATAAGGAACATTTGAAATTATAATACATGTTGTTATTTTTAAATTCCAACAAAATTAAAAGTAGTTAAATTTTTCGCTAGTTTTGATTGATTGAAATTATTAAATTATTTAAAATACGTTTTAGATTTAAGGGCAAGTGCTAAATAAATATACAACACTAAATAAAATGTAAAAGTTAAATACAATCCTATGTACACCATGTAACAAAAATCTATATACAATAATAGTCAGTATGTAGACTTTCTTTAAATTGTTTATGCTGTGTGGCGTTTAAAAGGTAATTGGTTTGTAAAAATGTATTTATATTTCCACATACTAAAATGGTTTATCGTCTTATCGTCAGCTCATTATTGGTTTGACCCAAGAACCACTTAAACAAAAATTGAGTTATTCTGAATCTTTCGCGAAATTTTTTACGGCTTTTGAGATATTAAGCACTCATTTTGCTCCATATCAATTACTTGTAGGTTTAATAAGTCTTTAGCTATTTATTGGTTTGACCTACTAACCATCGTCGAATCAGTAGGTCTACGCTAAACGACTGCTTATTATTTGTAGAGTTGTGTTTTTTTCATGCAATTGATTTTGATATCTTCATCATGTTATACACATCCAAAGTGCGTCTTGTTTTTTTAATTATTGTATTTCTGTATAGACCTAAAAATTGGACCATGATCAAAAGCAAAACAAAATGACAACAAGAAAAAATAGTTTTATAAAATAATAAACACGTGTTGATGAAGAGTAAAATTTTATTAAATTTATTAAAAATATAAAAATGGAACTATTATTGTAAAATAAAACCAAATACATAATAAAAAAATCATTAATGTTGACTTTTTATTAAATTTTTAATATAAAAACTTTAATTTCAGCAAGTCACTCAATGCATAGCAATAAGTATACTACGTATGTAGCACAAAAAGCCACCTTTTTGAAAATTGGCTTATGCGGCACAAAATAATATTTTTCACTTTCAATAAAATACTATTTACTTTTAACTTTGGGGTTATTCACGTCACAAGTTGCACCCTTGCGAAACAGCAAAGATGCAAACATATAACAACAACCACTCAGACAATTAGTTGTGCGTAAATAATTGTCTTTGTGGTTGTTGTTATGTTTTTGCACCTTTGCTTTTTTGCAAGGGTGCAACTTGTGACGTGAATACCCTTTTTATTCATGAAAATGGACAAACATTTACATTTTTCTTTGAAAATATGCCGGAAGCAGCGGAGAAAATATAAAAATAATTCTATCGTGTACATTTTAACAAATCTTTGTATAAACATTATTTGTCGTTTTTTTCCACTCCGACTTTTTGGCATATGCGCCAACCCAATAATGACCTGAAGAAGTATTGTTTTGTTATACACGCACTACATACATATTTAGAAACTTTCATCTCAACAACAAGTTTCTCAATACACGGCAGTAAGTTTACGTACATATGCAGCACAAAAAGCTACTTTTTTTAAATTTAAAAAAAGGGGCGTATGAGTCACAAAACAATATTTTTTCACTTTCAGTAATAATATAACTTCTATCTTCATTTATGAAAGTTCACATTTTTCTTTAAAACATATGCCGGAAGCAGTGGGGGAAATACAAAAAAAAAAACTCGGTTATATTTTGAGAAAACTTCATGTAAACCTTTGTCGTTTTGCTCCACTTCTACTTTTTGGTATATGCGCCAATCCTTTCATGAGCAGACGATATATGAACAATTATCAGCCATGTTCTGGAAATCGAGTGAAATTGAAATCCATGGAGATTTCCACTCCAATTGTTTTGTAAGTTGCCGTAGTTTTTGATTTTAAGAATAGTTCTGATGAAAAAAGCTGTACTCATAGTATGAAGTACATATAAAAAACAGAAAATTTAAATGAACTAGATCATTTTCAAAGTTTGTTCGATTTTAATTTCACTCGAATTCGATTTTCAAAACAAGTGTGTATGTAAGTTTGAAGTTATTTAATAAAATTTGAATAAAAGCCTAAAATTGATGTCGTATGTAGATTTTTGTTACACGGTGTTCGTGTGTGAAAACACCACCAACACGCACTACCAACCAGTAAATTCAACTTTAGAATTTTAAACACTCAATTGTTTCTTATATTTATATAGAAATATAATTTTTCTTTGTAATGAAATTATATCAATTTAAATATTTAAAATTAATAAAAACACAACTTAAATTATTGTACCGTTAAATAAAATGTATTAATATTTAACGTCGATTAATAATAATAGATTTTAATAAAAATTTGAGTTATAAAAATTTTTTTTTATTCCTTTAAATTTTCTGTTAAATCATCAGCCATTTTTCATTTCAAATAACGGCATAAACAAATTTATTAAAAGTAATATTATTTACGTCAATACACATATAAACATACATACATATATATCTCCCCATTCATAATATTGTAATCAAAATAAAAAAAAAACAAATATATACATACATTCATACATATACATAGATATATACAATATAGATATATAAAAAATGCCTTGAAGTTGTTTTATTTATTGCAATGCATTTAAAATTGTTTTTTTTTTATTTGTAAAGGAAGTTAAATAGAATTCCATTGTATTTCCCATAATAGGCTTACATTCTATTGTATTCATGACAATGTTCTTACCATTTATGGCATGACTCATGCCATTGGATATTTAGTCACTTTTGGCATGATTATGATGTTAGTGATAATTACATGTTATGATATCAGCAGCATCCATATTAGAAAAAATAAGTTAGTTTTTGTTTTTTATAAGCAACATCAGGGCTGTGGAGTCGTTAAGAAAAAGTTATAACTCCGACTCCGACTCCTTTTGGTGAAATTTTTTAAGTACGACTCCGACTCCGACTCCGACTCCAACTCCGACTCCGACTCCTACTCTAACCTAGCATTATTTAAGAGACTAGTTTTTTTTTGACTTTAAACTCTTTTTTAATTTAGTACCTGTTAAATGGTTAAATATAGCAAGAAAATGATTCTGTAAAAATTTTAAATCGATATTTTAATTCTAACGTGCCGCGCATTGAGCTTTAACATACTAGTTACTAACATATGAGTAGGAAAGCTGCAAAAAATTTTATTTGGATTTTGGAAAAGTTGAAAACAACACCTAGTCCAATTGGCTTATACGTTAAAGGCATCAAGTGTACTTAGTGTTGTTTACCACAATATTAATAGAGGCAAAGGACAGTCCTTTTTTGCAAATTGTGAAGTGAGGTCTTTTGTTTTTAATATACATTTTATTTATTAAGTCAAATCATTCTCAGGAAAATTTTATAAAGTTTATTAAAACATGCATATGCGCCTTCAGTTGTTAGTTCTACAATTTATATAACACATTTTGAAGAGAAATGTAACGTAAAAAAATGTTGTTAGCCTTCTATTATTTTTGGGAAATAGTACCCCTTTTGTTGTTGGACTTGGTGCTGTTTGTCTCAAGGCATGGAACAGTACCATAGAAGATAACGAACCTTTTATGACGTAATTTTTTATGTATATCATCGACATAAAAAAAATATGTTAGGATCATATAAAATATTCGTACAAATGCTCATTTTTATAACATAAACATCATTTGCGATTATCAACATGTTTGCGCGGTCTGCCGTAAAGTTTTCAAAATGTGGCTTGATGTAGTTTATCTCCCACCTGCAGAGTTAAAAAAATGTAAATTTTTAAACTGCTAAATTTAAATCTTTTTCTTCAGTGTACTCGCCATTGCATTTTTCCGTTCCTAATTCAATATTATTATTGTCCAAGACCGAAATTTGAAATTGCAAGTCTTTATTATCTCTCCAATTTTCCCTAAAGTGAGTAGATAAAAGTATTCTCAAATCATTTTTCCCACATTGATGGGAATTATATCTGGAACAATGTCATGTATTTTTCTGAGTTCCTTTTCCTTTTATTCTATTTTAATTCACCTTGAAGGCTGGAACTTCAAATGTAGTTCACTTAATGCTTTCACCACAGGAGCTACAGCTGACTACAAAAATATTTGTTAATATACGATAAATAAAAAACAACATCTTTTGTTACAGAATTTTGAGGTCACATTAAAACATAGAAAAGGACATGCTTTGATACAATCTATATAACTATTCTTATAAATTGTCAAAATAAGATGTTATCTCAATTTTTTAATTTTTGAAACTCACCTACTCATATGAAAAGTATACTTACTGGTCCTTATTTTCTGACTTCACAATTTCAAAAGGCAGACCCTCTTATGGCCAATTCCACTAATTTATTAATATATCAATTTATGTTTAAAATTTGTTTTCTTATGTCAAATAAAAATAAAATCATAAGAAAAATTATATTCAAAAATATGAATTGATATTTAAAAAGAATTGGAGAAATTGGTCATTAAAATTTTTTATTTTAAAAAATATTAGAAAAATTGTAATGCAAAAAAGTCGGAGTCGGAGTCGCTAGTTTTTGTGGGTACTTCGACTCCGACTCCGACTCCGGTACAAAAACCTCAACTCCGACTCCTCAACTCCGACTCCGACTCCACAGCCCTGAGCAACATGATTAAAAAAACTTAACTATTTCCCTGTTATTAGAAGCAAAGAAAGAAATATGTTCACAATAGCGTTAGAGTTCGTAAATTCGGGTTGAAACCCTAAAAAAGATAAATAAAAATTTAAATAAACTCCAATAAAATTTAACATTGAAATACATACCATTTTATAAAATCCTAAAAAGTATTTATGTATCTAAAAAAAAGAACAAAAATTGAAAATTGGCAACTAAAAACAAATAAGAAAGTACAGTCGGCCAAGCCCGACTATATGATACCCTACACTACAGTATTTTAAAACACATTTACTAGAGTGTACCCTATTCGGGAGCCATGGAGAATCATGCTTATGTGTCCAAATAAATATGGATCTAGCTATGTTTAAAATTTCCCCCTACCTCCCCTTGTGGTCCTATTTTTGAAAAACTGCATTTCTCATGTATGCATATTAATATGGAAATATCTATGTTTTAAATTTCATTAAAATCGGTTTGATAGTTTCTGAGAGGCAAACATTGCCCCTATCTCCACTCGTGGTCCTACGATTCGGACCATTTCCAATAGGCTTGGTCCTTGTGCCAATAAGAACCTATAAGTAAAATTTTATCAAATTATCTCCAATATTGCGACCTGTACTTTGCGCACAAGGTTACATGGACAGCTAGCCAGCCAGCCGGACGGACATCGTTAGATCGACTCAGAAACACTCTCTGATCGTTATACTTTAAGGTGGGTCCAGGACCCATGTTTAAAGGTGTTACACACATCAGAACAAATGCATAATACCCTCTCCACTATTGTGGTGTGGGTGAAATAAATATAACAAATTAAAAGTTAAATAAAATAAAATAAAACTAAAATATTTGATTAGTTCTATGGACCTTTTCTTTTACAGACAGGAGGAGGCGATCAACTTGGCATCTATTAGACGCTATATTAAAGATATAAGCCCCTAATGTTTGTTGTTGCCGCTCGTTAATATTTGGGAGCTCAATTTCTTGTTACAAAACTTCAGCTAAGTAGTGACCTTTAAGATTTACTGCCAGCTCCATCTGTAAAAGCTCGACTGCAGCCTGCTCAATCGGGGCCAAATTTATTTCCTCACACTCGTTGCCAAAACAGTAAAATTTTTCTGTGATACGCATCTATGTAGCTTCACTGCTGGGAGGCTAATTCTGGCAGTCGTGATCGAATACTTTTTCAATTCGAAAGCAATTTTATTTCAGTCGATACTGAACGAATCGAAATCATTTTCTCAGTGTTGGGAAAACTCAAATAAATGATTTACAACACTGAAAAAATAATTTTAATTCGTTCAGTATCGACAGAAAAGAATTAGTAACAAAAATGCTTTTGAATCGAAATAGCATTCGATCACGACTACCTCCTTTTGCTGTTGTTTCCCCAAAAGACCGAATACAACGAGCAATTTGACTATTATTTTCCATTTCATGGATTAAAAGGTCAATCTGTGTTCGAGTTATTTTACTATTTTGAAATTTAAAATTAAATAAATATATACATTAGCGTTGCCGTTAGTTGTATGGAGAATTTTTTGTTTTATTTCTTATATTCTCTCCCCCCAAATCGGTTCAGTTTTATTTAAAAAAATACAACAAATTTTATAGCGATAAGTTATGTTTTAGGGGGGGCGTCCGCCCAGCAAAGTTTGCTTTCAAGCCCATTTATTTAAATGTAATTTGTTTTCATATGACTATCTCTTTAAAAAAACATTTTACAAGAACATGATATATTGCAAATTTTTAGCTCTTCTAGTCAACAATATTAGCCTCAAAGAAAGTTTTTTATTTTAGAAAATAATGAAGAAAATAACCAACAACATTTTATACCATCGATACTGTAATACCCACAATATGTTAATCCCATGAATAAAATCACTTTTTAAACCCTCCACCACAATAAGTTGTGAAGAGGGTATACTAAGTTTTTCATTCCGTGTGAAACTTTTTTATTATTCACCTCAGACCCCATAAAGTATATATATTCTGGCTCCTTAAGTAATTCTAAGTCGATTTAGCCATGTCCGTATGTTGAAAACACGCTCACTTTTGAAAAACTCAAAAGAAATAAAAAAACTGGGTGTCAAATTGCTTATAGTTATCCTAAGCAGTTTGGGATTGAAAACCAGCCAAATCGGTTCAGAAGGGTCAGAGCTATGAATCAAAATGTGGAACCACCACTTTAAAAAATTAATAACTTTGTTACAAAAACTAACATAAATGATTGAACAATGCACGAAATGATATTAAATTTTGCAAATGTTCGTTTTATTCGACTGGAAATCATACTGTGAAATTTCATTAAGATCGCTCCATAATTTACCCTAGGCCCCATATAAACCCTACTCCCGGAAAACAGTTTAGTACGCCTAAAACCGTAATTATTAATGCTATCGTAATAAAATTTGGCACGTCACAGTTTTTTAGGACTAGAAATGACACTGTATAATTTCATGAAGATCGGTTCATAATTTACCATAGGCCCCATATAAACCCTACTACCGGAAAACAGTTTAGTACGCCTAAAATCGTAATAAATAATGCTATCATAATAGAATTTGTCGATCAATAAGCCGCAACTAATTTTAATGCTGATGTCTGTTTTTATAAAGATAAATTAATAATAAATAGACATCATACAGATATCACTCCTGAAATATTCAAATTGTCGGTGGAGGGTATCAAAGATTCGGCACATTTGTTTGGAAATGTTGACAAATTATTTTTGTGTTATTTATTTGTAATAATAATTAAATTAATATGTAATAATAATAAAAAGAAAAATAATTTAATAAAATTTAATCTTAATCACATTAGATCCTTTTCCCAGCAAAAAAAGCGTTGAAAAAGATGTTATTAAATCACCACAACTCGCAAAACCGAAGTACTTCAAATTCGGGTGAAGAGGCTATGAATTTAACATAAGCATGTCATTGGAAAAATGTTGTTCATTTTCTACTACTATTAACTGCATATATTCCACGTTTCTAGTACTTTTACAGTTCCGATATTTGAATGTCATTTATAAGTAGGGGAAAAACTGTATACTTAAATAACTCTTAAGATGCTAATCAAAAGTAGTGCTGCAATAGTAATGAAATTGTCCATTTAAGAAGTGATATATGCAGTGATTTTAAAATGCAACTTTATCGCTTTTAAACATTTAAAACCCCTTTAATTAATTTTAAAGCATCATTTTTATAGGAATAAATATAAAAACCAAGCTCTAGAAACGCAAATAAAAAATTCAGTTAATTTCCAGGACAAACAAATATTTTTTAGAAATGCAATCCTTTTTAAAAATTTCCGGGCCAACTACATTCTATGCAATTATTTAAGAACAAAGGTGCAATTTAAAATCTTATCTCATATTTGTACTTCAAAACTACTTCTTTAAAGCTAAAAAGTAGCATCAGCTACTTTGGATGTAATTAAGATGCAGTTTTTAAAGTATGACTTCCATTTTTTTTTGCTGGGTTATAGGGTGTTCAGTCGACTAATTCTTGTTCGATTAATTGAACAATTTTAGACGATTAATTGTTCCAATAATTTAAAATTGCTAATTTCGATTAAAGGATCAATCGAAGAATTTATACCGATTAATCGAATAATAATAGTATACAATATCTCTGTTAAATGTATAATTTGTTTAAAGTTTTAAGTGGAATAAACAAGCCAAATGTATGTGTCCGTTGGAATTAAAAAAAAAAAAACAGTTATGTAAAGTGAGTTATTTAGCTTATATTATTGTTAAATTTTTTCAACACAATTTAATAATTCATACGCAAAAGAAAAAACGACAAAGTTATGTGTTAACTCAAAGATTTATTTTAATTTATCGCGTATGTTCTAGAAATCGAAACGAAGTGAAATTGAAATCGAAGTCGAACGATAATTTAAATTTTATTATTTACAACATGACCGTAGTTTTTCGTGGTTTTAAGTGTTGTTCTTGCAAACATAATAGATACTTATTTTAAATCCATTTCATTTGGATTTCTAGAAGTCACCCGTATTTTTTACCAAAATAGTTCAAGAGTTTCTCTCTATAGAATGAGTTTGGTTTAAAAATATTGTACGAAGGATAAATCTAATAATGCTAAATGTAACCGGTGTCCAAAAATGTATTAACGTAAATGTTCTTCAAGAACTTCACTCATTTACCACTTACACAGTGACTATAACATAGTACTTGAAGAAACATGCTCCAACAACAAAATCAAAGAGGAATGAAAAAAATTTAAACAAGATACTTAGTTCGATTCCCTAGATGAAATAATATACAAAAGCGTAGCAGAGGATGAAATGTCCGTTTAAAAAAAAGTTTAAAAAAACTCAAAGTGATATTGGGCCTGTTCGTAAATGCATCACTGCACTGCATAACATGATTATTATACGATGACTTTGCTAATCAGCTGTGCATGATGCTTTTAATTGCTCATTTGAAGATTTAAATACTTACTCTTCCATTGCATCAGACATTTTTATGATTTATATTTGCTTTCGTTTGCGCCTAATCTACTGCTGTGTTGCATTTTCGACCATGTGACAGCTGCAGTGTTGCCACTGTTTGCATTTATGAACATACTGATTGACTTTTTTGAAATCCAAGTGCCCGAAAGTGAAGCAACAATTTGGAGCTACATTGACAAGTTTTATTTAAAAAAGAATCTTTATTTACTCAAGTACCAATTTTTTCTAAAATTATCGAAAAAAATCTGGTAATTTATAAAATTTTTGGATTTAAAATTATTCGATTAATCGATTTATTTTAATATTTTATTCGTTTAATCGAATAAGTTAAAAATGCCAAATATCGATTAATCGTTTAATCGAACAAAAATAAAACACGATTAATTGAACACCCTACTGGGTTATATCCTACTTTTTTTACATTTAATTTGTTGTAGCTGATGAAGTGTTTAAGTTTTGCACATTTTCAAATACAGTGCACTCGGGAAAACGTCAACGCTCGTTTACGTCAACATCCCAAAACGTCAACCCTTTATTTTTTACATTGCCTACTCTAAAACGTCAACCCAACCACAAAGCTCTAAAACGTCAACTCTGAATAAAACAAAATTTTGAATTTAGCAGCAGTTAAAATACACACATTTGTACACATACACACTTATTTTATAAAATAATATCAGAAATTTGGGATTCCCCTTATAAGTAGAGTAGAAAAGAACTTACAACTGTATGTACTTATGTATTATCTTTTTATTTATGTTCAGTTGCTTTTTTGTTCTCGTAAGTATCACATTAAAATGAGCTCAAAACAACCGAAATTGCTTAATCTACAAGAAAAACCAAATATTTTGGACTTATTAGAAAAGGGTACAAGTGCGGTAGCTTTAGTGAAGCAATATGTTGTAACAAAGTCAACCATTAGCAAGATAAGATTTTTTTTAATTCATATGTGTGCATGTAAAATTAAAAATATGATCTCCTTTAAGATGTATTCTTTTGGTTCTAATTGTCTTCTATGGTTCCAGACAGGTTGAATGACTTTTTTGTTTCCTTTTTGAATTTGTTTATGTTTGGTTTTAGTTTATAATCAATAAAAACCTTTAAAAGCACATTATCGATATGTTTCTTATTTAAAAATTTTACATTCGTAAACGTCAACAATTTGTTAAACGTCAACACCCGCGGTTTTAATTAGTTGACGTTTTCCCGAGTGCACTGTACCCAGTCTTTCATATTTTCTATGTATCGCCTTTCTTTTCTGCTTTTTTGACAATCCTTTCTTGGCATTACTAGGTTCAGCTGTTAATTTTGCTGCTGGTTTTTGGAAGGGTGCAATGTGAGGCAGACCGCCATTAATTTTCCAACTCCAATTTTTTTCCTAAGTCTTTTATCTGCTTTTCATTGTACTAAATGTGATTTTTATTCTCAAAATATCAGGTGCCCCAGGCAGGTTTTGAATTAGGTGGAAATATTTTATGGCCATTCTCCGAAATACTAGTTTATTTTATATTTTATGATACTTGACTTTAAAAAGTGGGTGAAAAGGTAGAAGTTAACAGCAAAAAAAAAAAAAAAAAAAAAAAAAAAAAAAAAAAAAACATTCCCGCTAAAAATTTTCATATTAATTCGAATGTGTATTCTAAGTCAAACTACAATTTTAAAAGCTTTTATACTTTAATAGTCTTAAGGCCCAACCATAATATGCATAGCCTTGCTTAACCTACTGTCAAAAATTAACAAAAAGTCTTTCAAATGTATTAAAAAAAAAAACAAAAACAAAATCTTTGCTTAAGCAAATAAAACTTAACAAAAAGTTTCTTTGAGTTCAATATGGTTTGCCTTAAAAATTTTCAAAAAATTGATCAAATAGCTATCGAAGCTACTTGGGACAAATTTTGCTAACACCAATAGGTAATAAGTTACAACTTTGACCCCCTCTAACTCAGAAACTTTTTGACCGATCTTGTTTGTGTCTAAACTACTATCCAATTGGAATAACCTTGGTGCAAATTTTATCCAAATCGGAAGACATCGATTTAAAAATTGGGACACTTGACATGAAATCCCCCATATTTATATTTACATTTTATTAAAAGTACAAATTTTACATTTATTTAAATTATATACATTATTATAAAGAAGCGCCATAAACATACTACTGAAATTATTTTGATTTCAATGCCAATTAATTGGCTTTTTTGAAAACATTTGGGATTTTTACAGTATCCCAAACTATTAATTTGTTATTTTGTCGAATCTTTTGTCTTAAAGCTTGACAATAATCAAACCAATAATTATTTGATTATAACACACCAAAAAGGATCTCTATGGACCATATTACATTCAAATTAAAAATACACAATCTAATTACATAGATAACATTACAGTTAGTAATCATTATTGAACAACTTTGGTTTAAATACATACTAAACGTGTAAAACTTTGTTCTGCATTAGTTAATTATTAAATGAATTTTGAGTAGCCAAATATGCCTTAAAATCAGTATTTGCATTTTCTAAACTTAAAAATTCAATTTGATTCATATTTTCTGGGGGTATGAATACAATCGAACCACGCTTTAATACTAAATCGGAATGTCCTTTTAAACGTAAAGTACGAAAACCATTTATAACTAACAATATACCGGGAGATTGTGGTAGTTTTAATGTGTGTGATGGCGCTGAAGAAGTTGAGATCTGTACAACCGCAAAATCTGGCACTGGTGGTGCAAAAAGTTTGGCATTTGCATCTAAATCCTTTGGTTGAAAGAGTTTTGAAGAAGCTGGAGAACCAGTGTAGTTAAGTGATGCCAGTAATTGTTGCACATCTTTAAATTTTGGTGTTAATCCTGCTCTTATAACATTGTCTGAACAAGCCATACATTCAATACAATCACCAGAGAGATAAGCATGAATTTCATTGGCACCCAAGAAAATAGATTCACCTGGCTGGAGATATAGTAAGTTTAAAAAGAATAATGAGAGCACGCCAACATCACCTGGGAAATCCGAGTTAATGGTAGAGAATGTATCGAAAAGGCTGTGCTTGGCAAGTACTGTAAATATAATTATATAAATAAATTAATATTTTTATTTAAATACTTTTTTCTTTACAAACCGGGCTTATAGTTGTTCAATATTGTATTAATTACTCTTGATACGGTCGCAGAATCGGCGGTCATAAGCGTTTGATAACATTTTTTGAAATCATTTGTAGAATCACTCGATAGACCATTAACAGCAGAATCGCCACCTAATAGTTCTTTTAATGGAGGTAAGTCTTGACAAAATTGATAAATTTCTGCATACGGACGAAAACCGCAAAGTGCTTTAAATGGTGTTAAAGCTATGGCTAGTTCTGGTTTGTGGTTAGGATCTTTGTACAAATCTGGTCTTTCTTTGTGTAATCGTGTTGCTTCTTCCTGAAATATTTAAAAGTTATACAGTTAGATTACTAAATTAATAAAAATAATTTACAATTAAGACTGTTTTTACATAAAAATAATGATTGGGTAAGTATAGTCAATATGAGGTATTGAAACTACAACGCTTCGAATTACGTATTGAATAGTTGGAAAACACCATTAGATTAATGAGGGTACGATTATCCTTAAGAACAAAAAGTATGAACTGAAATCAGTTATACATACTCACATGCAAAAAATATCGCTATTATTTTAAAATGATTTGTTATTTTATTTGTAAAATATAAAATTCTAAGGCGATTTGTTATTGTTCGTTTGCATGGCTGCGGAAAATGTTGGAAAGTTGCTGCAATTGTAAAGGAGCTAAGTTCACATTTTTTGCTAATTCAGTTTTTGATACATACAGTGCAGAGGAAGCAAAATAAAATACTTTGCAGAAAAAAATACTTTTTTTATTGTTTTCATTTATTGTTTTGCATCGGAACGTAAAAGTTATAAGTCCAATAATGTTAAAGAAAAAGTAGTAAGTCCCTTTTTGTGATATGATATGATATTTAATAAACAAATATTTACACTGGTTGGTCGTAAACTTTAAAAAAAGTAAAAAAGGATTAATTAAAATAAAACTGCATTTGCAGATTTAAAATTTTTAGAGAACTAAACATTTTAGAAAGTTTTTTTCTCTCCTATAAAATTTATTAAATTGTACTTAATTCTTTTACGACTGATATGAATTTTTTAAATAAAGAAATGTTCTTATTGAGTAGTTTTGTAAAGTCCTATGATATCAAATACAACCAAACATATTAAACTTTGCGTTGTTACAGATATGGCATTATGTTTATGTCACGTTTAAGGTGCTATAATTCTGCCACTTCTTATCAGATAGAAATTTGAATATCGACTGAAAAGGCATTCAATTACCTTTCCAACGATATGCTATTTATCTCGATGGGACTTTGTGGTTGGGCTCCACAAGGGTTTAAGTGGAAAAACACAAAAGTACCGTTATCTAAAAAACGGTACTTAGAAAAAAAAAAAATTACAGCGTTTTTCGTGTTCAGGAGGTCCCAATTAACTTATTTAAACATGTGGCGTTCTTGGTATTTTTCCAAATTAAAAATTTGTAAACCAGTGTTATATTCAAATGAAAATATAATATTAGTAGATTTTCAAAATATAAAAATAATTCACGTTTTGTTTTTTTTTTTTGTTTGGCGCAATAAAGAACAGGGCCTTGAAAAACAGAGATTTCCGTAAAAATAAGAATACCTCGAAAACTGGCAGTACGATTTAAAAAATGTTATTAAATTTGCTTCAAATATCTCGGAGTCACAATTAACGAATAGGAATACGATGCCGAATTAAAATGGCGAGATTGGCTTTTTTCAGATACCAAAAAGTACTCTGCAGTCATGACATCAATATTGAAAAGAAGTTGCGCTTCATTAAAACACATGTAAGGTCAGTTCTGCGATATGCTTTAGAGGTATGGACAATAAAAGCCGTAGATGGAAAGAAACTGGAAGCTTTTGAAATGTGCATTTGTAGCTGCATCCTTAAAGTTCCCCTTACCTAATGCAACATTTATTATAAAGATAAAACAAGAAAAAGAGCTTGTACAAGCAATAAAGAGAAGAAAACATCATACTTAGGTCATATCATGAAAAACCCGATATATAAACTTCTTCAAACCATAACTCGAGAAAAGATTAAAGGAATACTCTCCAGAGGAAGAAAATAAACAACGTGGCTGGATAACATACAAACGTGGACTTATATTCGAGATGTGGGAAATAATTTGACAAGGATACAAATAGAGATTCTTTTGCAGAAATTATGAAACATTTTTAAATTTTTTTTTTAAATACTATAAACATTAATTAATTGTAATGGTCGAAGAAGAATATTTAATTTGCACTTAAATTGCGCTTTTAATAGCATTTAGTAACATTTTGGAGGAAATGGATTTCATAGATATTCATATAAACCTGCTGTATAAATATACATCATGCTTTTTTGCCTACTTTTTCTTATGCATTTAATATTGAACTAAAAAGTGTTTCTGCTTTTACAGAACATTTTTTAATTTCGATTAAAATAAAATTTTGTGTACACATTTACGCATTTTATACACACATATTTGCTTTCTGGGGCAAATGAAACAAAGTAATTTTTTATGTACATACGTAAAACATTTTTAATTAAACAAAATGAAAAATATGTATAAATAAATTTTGTCTTTTGGTTTCTTTTTACAATATCACGTAAATAATGTTTATTGATTTTTTTTTTTTTTGTTTTGAAACATTTGTTGTATTTTCGAAAAACGGTTTGGTGTTATCACTTTATCGTTTGAAATCGTTCAACAGAGCAATGGTCCTAAACATTGCTAAAGAATGGTTCATCTATCATAACACAAAAACAACATAGACAGAGAATTATTTTTTGCAAGGATAATCTAAAGACAGTAAGGGTATTCATTTCAAATTTTTTTTGGTTGGATCAATGAAAAAAAGGAAAATTACACTCCTATTGACGTGAACGGTATTTTTTTTTAGTTAAAAGTAAAAAGTACAAAAGTTGTGGACCTGTTAGCCGATTTCGAACGAAGAATTCGTTCGCTTAAATTACATTGCAAACAAAAACAAATTATAAGAAATTTGTTTGCTTTACATGTTAGTTAAGCGAACGAAGTCTTTATTCGTTATCGACGAACAGGCCATTAACTGTCAAAAAAATCTGTAATATAATTCTTGGAAGTAATTGATATTTTTCCAGATGCCAAATAAACGCTGTTAAAAGTGAATTATTTTCACGTTCTTTTTTAATATTTTTTTGTATAGAACTCCTTTTTAATTTTATTTTGAAAAACGACGCTTAAAAAACATTTGATTTAATTAAAACGGTGTTTTTAAGAATCATAGTTGATTATCTTAAAAAGAGATGTATATTTTAGTACTTTTTGTGAAAAATAACAACATTTTTAATAATGGACATTTATGAATTGCTAACTCTTTAAAAATTGTAAAGTTGTAATTTTCCAATCTGATTTTTTTACACTTGGTTAAAGCTTGTTTAAATTTCAACTTTCGGTGGAAAAGTTTTTCCTTGTGTTTGTTGTAACAAAAATTACATTTTTCTACTTTTCCATTTTTCCAACCAATAAAAATACTGAAATGAATACCTTTAATATTACAATATGAATAGAATTAACTTTTATTTTTAAGTTATTTTAACTTAACCTGATTTACCTGAAAAAAATTTGTTGATTCTATGCTTAGAAGATTGTCGGCTGGGCTGAAGTTAAAATAATAACTACAAACAAACAACTAGAAACCGAAATGAAGTGGATTTGAAATCGAGCAATTTTTAAAACCAAACCAGTACTGAAAGTTCATAAAAATGTTTCAATAAGCTTTACAAGAACAGCACTTAAAACCAGGAAAAACTACGGCCATTTTGTAAATAATTGAACTTAAAATCTCGGTCGATTTCAATTTTAGTTAATTTTTATTTGTTAAACATTCCCGTATATGCAGAGAATTTTTTTTACATAACTTTAATAAATCTGTTTAACTGTTTTTATACCCACACCACAATAGTGGAGAGGGTATTATGCATTTGTGCTGATGTGTGTAACGCCTTAAAATAGTGGTCCTAGACCCACCTTAAAGTATACCGATCTACTCAGAATCACTTTCTGAGTCGAACTAACGATGTCCGTCCGGCTGGCAGGCTTCCTGGCTGTCCATGTAACCTTGTGCGCAAAGTACAGGTCGCAACTTTGGAGATAACTTGATAAAATTTGGGTCATAGGTTCTTATTGGCACAAGAACCAAGCCTATTGAAAATGGGCCAAATCGTAGGACCACGAGGGAAGAAAGGGGGAAATTTCTTCCTCTCAGAAACTATCAAACCGATTTTAATGAAATGAAAAACATGGATAGATCCATATCTATATGGACACATAAGATATACAGTTTTAAAAAAATAGAACCACAAGGGGAGAAAGGGGCAATTTTTGCCTCTCAAACTGATTTTAATGAAATTTAAAACATAGGTAGATCCATATCTATATGGACACATAAGCTATACAGTTTTAAAAAAATAGAACCACAAGGGGAGAAAGGGGCAATTTTTGCCTCTCAAACTGATTTTAATGAAATTTAAAACATAGGTAGATCCATATCTATATGGACACATAAGCTATACAGTTTTAAAAAAATAGAACCACAAGGGGAGAAAGGGGCAATTTTTGCCTCTCACAAACTTTCAAACCGATTTTAATGAAGTTTATAAACATAGATAAATCCATATTTATATGGAAACATAAGCATGATGTGTTTTTAAATCGTGTGGTGTAGGGTATCATATTGTCGGGCTTGACCGACTAGACTTTCTTACTTGTTTTTTTTTTATTTTATACATTTGGCTGAATTGTAGGTGATGCTGGGATAGTGATGTTAACCGTACGGTAATTAACCTTTTTTACTAAAATTTTGAGCCCCAAAAGGCAGCAAGGTAATTTCATTTAAACAATGATAATATCAAGAAATTTTGGTTTTTGGTATAGATATACATACATACATACTTACATTTGTAGACTTTATGGTTTTAACTTTTGAGCGGTGATATTCAACGGCAGGTATAAAAATAGATCAATGTCAATTAAGAATATTATGTTTATACAAATGTTTTGGTTACACTTATAAGTGAAAAATAATAAAAAAAAAATAACTCATTGTATATTATTAATTTTATTTTAAAATTTTTGTTTGTTTTAAAATCAACAATTTTTATACCCACACCACAATAGTGGAGAGGGTATTATGCATTTGTGCTGATGTGTATAACGCCTTAAAATATTGGTCTTAGACCCACCTTAAAGTATACCGATCTACTCAGAATCACTTTCTGAGTCGAACTAACGATGTCCGTTCGGCTGGCTGGCAGGCTGGCTGTCCATGTAACCTTGTGCGCAAAGTACAGGTCGCAACTTTGGAGATAACTTGATAAAATTTGGGTCATGGGTTCTTATTGGCACAAGGACCAAGCCTATTGAAAATGGGTCAAATCGTAGGACCACGAGGGAAGACACATATTTTTTATACAGTTTTAAAAAATATAGGACCACAAGGGGAGAAAGGGGAAATTTTTGCCTCTCAAACTGATTTTAATGAAATTTAAAACATAGGTAGATCCATATCTATATGGACACATTAGCTATACAGTTTTTCAAAAATAGGACCACAAGAGGATGTAGGGGGCAATTTCTGCCTCTCACAAACTTTCAAACCGATTTTAATGAAGTTTTTAAACATAGAGAAATCCATATTTATATGGACACATAAGCATGATGTGTTTTTAAGTACTGTGGTGCTGGGTATCAGATGGTCGGGCTTGACCGACTATACTTTCTTACTTGTTGTTTATGAATTATATTCTGCACGACGCAATATTTTTTATTTATATACTGTACTTATAGTGAATATAATAAAATATCATGAGTTGTTTACTTTATTATGATGCTCACAGTATTTTGGCATGACATATCAGCGTCGTAAAAGTTATTACCGACGATTTTAATGTTAATACCAACATTTATATGGAAGTTATGGCAGCTATAAAATTTAGTAAGATGATTTGGATTACAATAAATTAAGTTTGAACCAAATTTAATCTAAATAGGTACCAACATAATAAGATGGTTTATAGGCACAAAGACCATATTCCGGAAAGGAGCTTGTATGGTGGCTATTCGTCCCATTCCGCTTGGTCTTATTTCAATTAGAATCAATTTACCAAATTTCATCATTGTCTTCAAAATTACGACCTGTACTTAGCGCACAAGGTTTACTGGGACAGCCAGACAGACAGCCGGATGAAAGTGATCGGTATACTTAAAGGTGGGTCTAGGACCAATATTTCAAGATGTTACAAACATCAGCACAAATGTATTATTCCCTCCCCACTATTCTGGTGCGGGTGTAGATTAGCGTGGCCGTTAGTTGTATGGAAAACTTTTTTTTTTTGATTTCTTATATTCTCCCCCCCAAATCGGTTCAGTTTTATGTAAACAAAATATACAAAAAAAAAATTTGTAGCGATAAGTTGTGTTTTAGGGAGGCGTCCGCACCTCAAAGTTTTCCATCAAGCCATTTATTCAAATGTAATTTTTTTGCATATGACTATCTTCTAAAAACAACATTTTACAAGAATATACAGCAATATTTAAGCCTTTCTAGTTAACAACATTAGCTTCAAGGAAAGTTTTTTGCTAAAATTAATATTTGAGAAAATAAATAAAAAATAAATAATTAAGAAAATAAAAACAAAATACCAAACATTTTATATACGCTTTATACATATAAAAGGGGGATTTAATGTCAAGTGACCCAATTTTGAAGTCGATGTCTTCCGATTTGGATGAACGTTAGTCCTATTGGATTGTAGTTAAGACACAAATTTTCAACAAGATCGGTCAAAAAGTTTCTGAGTTAGAGAGGGTAAAAAAAACTTTCTTCGAGGCTAATGTTGTTGACTAGAAGAGCTAAAATATTGCCATATATCATATTCTTGTAAAGAAATAAAAAAAAAAAAATAAATAACGGCCACTAAACTGCCACTACAAATGTTATACTTATGTTCAAAAATTAAAATTTTAGTTAATACGTACTTAACTCACAATTTCGCTTTTTTATCCAATAAAAGTTAGCGAGTTACATATTTTAAATAAATCATAACTTTATCTCATCAGTAAACAAAATAATCTCGAAATCGTTTTTTTTAACACATAAAAAATAAGTACGTAGGAACGTCAAACTCTTAGAATTAATGAAGGAATTGTAAAACTAAAATTCATTTATGTAACCCAAATCCAATTTATGTACTTTTTATCTTTATCTTATAAATTTATGTACATATATAAAACAAAGAAATTTTAAAGCTTTATACAATCCTCTTACCTTATTCGGATGAACTTGTATACTTAAAGCCTTGCGTATACTTAATACCTTAAAGAGATAAGGTAAACGCCGGTTATAAACTTGCCCTAATTCTTTGCCTGATGATTTAACCAATGACGGACCGCTACCATGGTCCCCCATCCACAACTCAGCGTACGGTGTGTCATTTACAACATCAAAATTTACATTATTAGCCTTAACCAGTTTGGCCACTTCAGAACTTTCGCCCAATTTTCCCCATTCATAATTTTTAATGTTTCCCTCTAGTTCCATGTTATTTGTAGCACGTCTGAATTAATTTCCACTCGCCTTTTAATAGAATATTTATCAAACAAAGGAATACCTGTTTCCGTCTCGGGGTTCACGGAATAACTGAGTGTCGTTGTCGTTAGTTTTCCACGTACTCTCATTTAAAAAGCCATTTATTGCAGTTACTTGCGCAGGGTCATACATGAAGGTCATTCGCAATAAATACGATTTTCTTAACGTAATGACCCGTTTGGATACTGGTTGTTCAATAAAGTTTACCATTTAACTTCGTTTTTGCTGTCTTTTTGGTTTCTGTAAACTGGTTTCTACAAGAATTTTTAACAAGAAATTTATCTTTGATTATTTTGTTGGTGGTGCTGATATTCTTTTATTTTTTTTCTACTTTTTTTATTATTTTCTTTTTCAATTACAATTACGTGGTCTTATCAATTGTCAGTATGTGTTTTTCTGCATTTTGTTTTAATTTATGAGTTTTGTTGATTGTTTACATTTTTTATTGTTGCTGTTAATAGTTCTGTTCGTTGGCAGTATTTGTAAAGTATTCACAAATAGGTGGCGCTATCAACAAGCAGAGCTGTGTTGTGTATAAATATTTTCTGTTACTGTTTCAAACATTTTTTCAATGTGCTTTTTGGTTAAAACTAAAATTTATAAGCAGTGCGAATTGTACCACCATTGGGTGAGGAGCGGTTATTTTTGCGATACTTAACGTTTTTGTTTTTATAACTGTCTATAGGAAAGTTTTTGTTTTTGGCATTTTGGGTCATTTTTCTTGTTAAGTGACTGATTTGATTTGATTTGGACTTTCTTTTGTTTGCGTGTGTTAAGTTAAGATTTTTGAGAGGTGCCGGCTGTTGGCAAGAATAAAAGTGGCGCCATGGCGTCACGGGCTGTTATTGTGCCTCAGAAGGTGTTTGACGATTTTGAAAAGTCGTTTTCTACTGGAAGGGGAAAGATCTCGAAAGCTGAAAGGAAGGAAAAGGAAAAACTTGAGAAAATGAGAAAGACTTTGGCGAATTTTAATCCTGATTTGCTTGGTAAAATTACAGGCAAAGGGGAAATAGGTAAAGATAAAGTTGGCAATTTGATGCAAAATGATGCTAAGGCAAACAAAAAACTCAAGATGGCGAATACTAATAACCTTGATACAGACAATATGGCGACTTTGCTGGAAATTTCTGATAATAACGATATGATAGTTGAGTTGTTTGATGGTGAATGCAAATCAGCGGGGACGGGTGTAACAATCCAGACTGGAAGTGAAAGTGTAAATACAACGTCTATGGAGGCTGGAATAAATTTGGACACTGCTTCAATTAATGATATCATGACAACGGAAAATAATGGTGACAAAACAGTTTTTTATCCAGTCGATTATCTTGGTGATATTTATGTTTTTTTTGACACCTCGAAACTGGAGGCAAATGGTAATAGAAGAATGAAAAATGGTCTCTTTCTATGGGAGAAAATTCGTGATATCCATATTCCTGGTATTAAGATGATAAAGGCTATAGGTGCTACTTTGTACAAAATTTTATTTGATAGTATTGAAAACGCGAACAGTTGTTTGGTAAACAAAGAGTTGAAAGCTAAGAAACTGCGTGCTTTTGTACCTTATAGTGTATTGGAAACTTATGGTGTTATACGGTATGTTCCAACATTTTTATCTGAAGAAGACATCAGGAAGAATATTCAATCACCAATAAAAGTTAATTCAGTAAGACGTTTTAGAAAACGTTTCATTAATAGTGAAAATGAGGAGGTTTTTGAACCTACATATTCTGTGAAAATTGGATTTGCTGGAAATGATTTGCCCAATGAAGTGGTATTAAATTATACTATACTTAAGGTTGATCAGTACTATCCCCCTATTCGCCAGTGTAGAAACTGCGGGAGGATAGGACATACTCAGAATGGCTGTAGATCAGTAAAAAGATGTCTAATGTGTGGTAAAGCTGGAGGTTGTGAACCAAGCTGTGGTATAATTAAATGTATTCTTTGCAATAGTGTTGATCATCAATCTCATGAGAAAAATAAATGCACTAAATGGGTGCAGGAACAGGACATAAAGAAAATCATGACTATTAAGAAGATTTCACGTAGGGAAGTTTTGGAGACCTATGGAAGCCAAAATAATCGTTTTAGTATTCTGGAAAATTATGATGATGAATTTCCGGTGTTGTCAAAAAATGATATGATTAAGAACAAGGATGATGAAGTTAACAGGCTTCTAGTTAAGAAAAAATACAATAGAGTTGTGCGCCAACCGGCCAAAATATCTAAATCTCCAATAATAAATAAGTCTTCTGTCAATCCCCGCGGAAATCAGGTTAATAGTCAACCTATAATTCCTGTCTATGACATGCCTAACTATCAACGCGTTAGTGAAATTGAGAAAACGGTATCTGAATTGACCAAATTGTGTAAGGACATTTTTGTCAAACTCAATCATCAAGATGCAATCACGGCTGTTGAACACTTAAGTAAGAGAATAAACAACCAATTTAAAATTTTGAACACTACTGATAATGTTAATTGTGTATATAATGACGACGTACCTTCAACATCAAACTTTTTCAACTATGGTAAGGATCTGTCAGTACAACTGTCAATCACTGGGGAGTAATTCCAGTTATATTGAGTACTTTTTAAATAACAATAATATTGATATTTGCTGTCTGAGTGAGATTTTTTCCCATGAGGGCAGTAAACATAAACTTTTAAATTACAATATCTTAAAGAAAACTCGTGTAAATGATAATTATGGTGGAGTCGCAATATGTTACCGAAAGTCTATTAGAATGAAAAAGATTAATCATAACTTATCATCGGAAGTAGTGCTGGCAAAGACGACTAATTTAAAGGAGAATTTTGTAATATGTTCTACTTATTTTAAACCAGATACATCCGAGGGTGATTTTTGTAATCAGATATCTGATCTGATTGATTTTTTGGAGTTATATAATAATGTAATTATCTGTGGCGATTTTAATGCTAAATGTAGTATATGGGGTGATCCTGGTGGAAATGCAAAGGGATATAGGTTGGAGCAGAAGATTGCTATATCGAGTTTTCGCTGCCTTAATAACGGGTCAATTACTTTTAGACAGAACACAGATCATTGTGGTTCAGTTTTGGATTTAACTTTCACTAATGCCTCTTTTGATTTCTTGTGGAAAACAGTTGCCGTAAGTCTGGGTGGTAGTCATCATTTACCTATTGTAATTCAATGTGAGGTTGCTTGTATGACCTTGAATAATTTTGTCTCAAAGAATAAGCTCTTATCATCACTATCAAATGTAAAATTGGAGCCTAATATTGATAGCATCAATGCTGTATTCCATGGTGAAATTGAGAGTGCAACCTTCAATACAAGTATAGGGTTTAAACCAAAATCCTGGTGGCATGGAGATTTAGGGGTTGTTTATAGACGTCTAAATGCTGCAACCAAAAGTTCATTTACACATCCTAGTCTTATGAAATATGAGGCGTTGCTTGAGGCAAAAAAACATGGCGAAAGCAAGTTCGTTTAGCCAAAAGGAATTGTTATAAATGTAAAATTGATGAGTTAAATAAAGCTCCAACTACAACTTTGGCTTGGAAATTCATTAAAAATGTTAAAAATTGTTCACAGGCGTTTAATAATCAATGGGATTCGGATAACAATTTATGTTATCTTCAATTTCTAAAATCTCAAGTTGTGGAAAATAGTTTGCAGCTGCAGTTTAATTTTAATATTGATGCTACATCTTGTATAAAATTTTCAGTGTCAGAAATGAATGACATACTTGCTAAAAAGAACAAAAAATCTGCTGGAGGCTATGACAAAGTATCATATGAGATGATTAAAGCGCTTCATCCTGATGCAAGGTCAAAATTATTAGAAGCCCTGAATGAATGTTTTTTAAATTGCAATGTACCAGAGTGTTGGCGTATTATAAAAATTGTTCCTATACCTAAAAGGGGTAGGAATTTATCTGACTTTAGAAACTTCAGACCAATTTCATTATTAACGGTGTTCTTGAAATGTTTAAATCTAATGGTTAAAGTAAGATTGTGTGATTGCATTGAACGTAATAATATTCTTCCTATGCGATCATTTGCATATAGGAAGAACAGATCTGCTGCCATGTGTATTAATGATTTGATCTTTTCAATCTCCTGGCTTAAACAGGAACGTTATAAGGTTATTATGTTTGTTTTGGACTTAAATGATGCCTATAATTGTGTTGATATAAGTATGTTAAATGCGGATTTGAGGGCTAATGGTATTGATATTAATATTGTTAACTGGATAACTAACGTTTTTTCAAGGCGAATTTTAAAAATTGGAAAGGAACAAATTGAAATTCAAAATGGCATCCCACAGGGCAGCTGTCTGTCTCCTGTCTTGTTTAACCTTTATACCAGGAGTCTACATGAAATAGAGGATCATAACACGAGGATTTATCAATTTGCGGATGATTTTATTATTTTATCATGGCATGAGGATTTTGACTGTGCAGTCTCTAATTTGCAGGAAAAAATAAAGCTTTTTCATGATGCTTGTAGTACACGTAATCTGACTTTTAATGTGTCCAAGACCAAATGTATGTATGTTGCGCAGGGAGGAAGAAGGCAAGTAAAACTTAAGATTAATGAGATGTGTGCTGAACAAGTAAATAGTATTAAGATTCTTGGTAGAACTATATCTAACAGTCTAGCGGTACGGGATCATTGTGATTACATTTTAAAAGAATCTGTTAAGAATTCCAACTTACTTAAGATGCTTACTCCAATAAAGACTGGTCTTCATCCTCATGTTGCCTTAAATATCTATAAAGCTTGTGTACGATCGAAAATTGAATATGCAATAACAACATTTGCCAATGCACCGAAATATATCAGTAACCGTCTTAAATCTTATCAGAATGCATCGTTAAGGCGATGCTTGGGTCTATCTCCTTCAACGCCTGTGCATGTGGTATATGTAATGGCAGGGGAACTTATTCCGGAAAAGAGAGCGAAGTTTCTGGCCTTTAAGGAACTTTTGAAGGTTAAACAATTTTTTCCCAAATTATACAACACTATTATAAATGCTGGTGGAAATAAATCTAGTTATGGAACCATTGCTAGAAAATTTGAGTATCAGTTGAAGAGTACGTCATTTTCCAACAACTTTGTTAAGCACTCAAAGTTGTCAGTTAGGAAAAATGAATTACCTGATAAAAACAGAATTTGTCTAACATTGTTATGATCCAGCATTACTTAGAAAAAATGGAGAATTATCAAAGGAAGAATATTACGATATTTGCAACTGATGCATCTGTCTGCAGCAATGCTGCTGGATGTGGAGTTTATAATGTTACCAACAATGAAAAATTTTACTTTAAAATCAATTTTAATACATCATCTCTGTTTGCTGAAATTGTTGCCCTATATCATGCTGTTAAAATTGCTGTGGAGGATGGAAGGCGGAATGTTGCTATTTTTACGGATAGTTTGGGTGTTTGTCAACTTCTTCAAGCGGAAAGTACTGAATATTTGTATATTGCTGAAATTCATAATCTAATTGCAAATTCGTCTTTGGAGTCTGTGGACGTGTTATGGACACCGAGCCATGTTGGAATTAGCTTTAATGAAACTGTTGATGAGATGGCAAAAGCTGCCTGTGACATTGGTGCTATCTTTGAGGCCAAACTCAGTCCAGTCGAGGCAATACGTAATGTAAAAGATGTTTTGTACAATGAACAAAAAGAAGAATTTGAGCAAATTTTTGCTGAAAAGGGAAAATGGTTTCATGAAATAAAGGCTCGAATTTCTACAAAGGTTTTTTATAAGAAAAGGTTACTTGGTGCTGAAGATGTGAAAACCCTAAACAGACTTTTTGCTGGCCATTCCTATAATAAAATATATTTGAATATGATTAATATATGTTCTTCTGCTGATTGTACTACGTGTGGGGTCTCTGAGACTAATGATCATGTTATCTTCAAATGCCCACGTTATGAATGCAATCGGGAAAAATTCGCCTTTTTTAAAGAATTTGACAACTTGAAAGATATCTTGGATGCGGAAAATTTTGAACTTTATAAGGATTTGTGTCTATTCATTAGGAAGTCGAGTATTGAACTCTAGACTTTTTGGTTATAATTTTCTAAGTTTTATTCACTGCATATCTGCAATCGAAATTTATTCACATACACACATAATTTTTCACCTATCAACATTTTCGTCAATCAAAATTTTCATCAGTCAACACTTAACACATTTCTTATTTTTCATCAATCAACTATCTTTTAAAATTTTGACATGGATCTTGCTATAGCTTTTTGGACGTTGACCCTGGAAATATAAGTCTGTAAGGCTTGTCCAACCTTGGATCTTTGGATCTATCATATTGGAAAAAAAAAAAAAAAAAAATTTATAAAGCTTTTGCTTTCAACTTTACTAAATATGAAAAACTGAATTTCTTAAATTTCTTTTCATTAATAATTTTTATTATTTTATACATTTGGCTGAATTGTAGGTGATGCTGGGACAGTGATGTGGTAATTACCCTTTCTGGGTTATGTGAAGGAAATCAGAAAGCCATGGGATATCGGACTGCACCTGGGAACTTATTGAAAGCCGGAAGCAACTAAACATCGCCCGTGATAACGGAAAAACTCGCCAATTAAAATCGGAGTTGCAAAGCAAATATAACGATGCCAACCGGCAGGTCAAACGAAGTGCAAGGCGTGACAAAAGAAAGTGGGCAGACGATTTAGCCATCGAAGCTGAAAAGGCCAGTGCGACGATGAGAACAAGAGACTTATATAAAATAACAAAAACACTAACAGACAGCAAACATGTCAACACCAAACCTTTTAAGAATTCTAGGAATGAGCTGGTGTACTCCAAAGAGCAAGTAAAACTGTGGGAAGACCATTACAGAAATATGCTATCTAACGACAATTTATTTATTTATTTATTTATTTTGTTTAAGTCTATGGATTTAAATCCGTACAGACTATAATTAAATTACAAACAATTTTATAATTTTATATATTTAAAAACAAGATAATATTACGTTTAATGACACTGGCACTTAAAGAAAAGTCAACTAAATTATACATTTCATTAAAATCTTTACAAATTCTCCGAAAAGGATCAGAATTTGCATAGTTTGTTTGAAAGGTCTGAAGATATAATGGTATGTAATTTCGGGTTGATCGCTGAGGAACGTTGAGTTTAACATTATTAAGCAGGAATTCAGAACTAATGTTACCATTAAGCAAATTAACTAAAAACGCAATGTTAAGCATTTTTCTTCGGCTTACTAGTGATGGTAATTTAACGCGTGCAAGTCTGACAGAGTAAGATGGAAGTACGTCAGAAGGATTCCAAGTTGAGTTTCCCAAGCAGAACAATAAAAATTGTTTTTGGACAGATTCTATTCGGTTTATGTGAACATCATAAACAGGATCCCAGATAATAGAGCCATATTCGATGATAGGTCTTACCAAGGATGTATATAACAGCTTTGTAATCATAGGATCAGTGAACTCCTTAGCCCAACGTTTTATAAAGGCAAGTACACCACGAGCTTTATTTATTGTTGATGTAATGTGTTTTATAAAATCTAATTTTGGATCAAGTAAAACACCAAGATCCAAAATCTCTTTAACTAATTCAAGTTGGCAGTCACCCAAAGTATAGATACCCAGAGGATTCCATTTTCTACAAAAGCGCATATGTTTACATTTTGTTAAATTGAGATTCATAATGTTGATATTGCACCAGTTATAAAAATTATCTAAATCATGTTGAAGATTGAGCATTTCCGATGATTTTTTGTAGCTTAAAAAGATTTTTACATCATCGGCATACATTAACACATTACAATTGTGTATTGCACTCGGCAGATCATTTATAAAAAGTGAAAATAAGATTGGACCAAGGTGGCTTCCTTGCGGTACTCCAGAATTGACGATGATGCTCCTTGATGTTGTATTATTAAAACGAACACTTTGTTTCCTATAAGTAAGGTATGACTCAAGCCAGCGAAGACTGTTGTTAGTAAAACCCATTATTGATAGTTTTTTAAGAAGAAGGCTATGGTTAACTTTATCAAAGGCTTTGCTGAAGTCTGTGTATATTACGTCTGTTATTTGGGTATTATTGAATCCATTATGTATAATAGTGGTTAGTTGTAGTAGGTTGGTAATTGCTGAACAACCTTTTCTAAAACCATGCTGGAAAGGTGATAGTAATGAAGATGCTTGACGAGAGAGAGAATCAGTTATGCACTTTTCAAAGAGTTTAGGGATAGCACTTAGTTTGGCTATACCTCTATAATTTGCAACATTTGATTTGTTTCCAGACTTAAATAGCGGAATTATATAAGATTCTTTCCAAAGTTGAGGAAAGTAGCCATATCTAATTGAATGGTTAAATATTATTGATAAAGGTGTGGCAAAAGCATAAGCACAGTTAGTTAAAATACAGCTTGGAATACCATCCGGTCCACTAAAGAAAGATGATTTTACACTTTTCAGACTGGTTACTATTTGGGAAGTTATAATTGGAGAAAACGATATTGACTGGTGTTCATCAATCACGTAAGGGTAATTATTGGAGTTGTTGTATTTAGCATCAGAATATGTAGTTGAAAAAAAGTTGGCAAACATGTTACTTATTGTCAAATCATCACTGGACTCATTATTTAAGTACTTCATTATAGTTGGATAGCCTGTAGATTTACGTTTAGAATTTACGAATTTATAAAATGATTTAGGATCATGTTTAAATTTAACTTTCATTTCATTTAAGTAATTTTTATATAGATTCATGTTTTGTAAATTATATTCAGCACGAGATACAGAATATTTACCATAAGCATAAAATGATCCGGATTCTTTATATTTTTTGTAATATTTATTTTTTATATTTTTAAGTCTAGACAGCTGTCTTGAGCCCCAGGGAGGACCTGACTGCTTAAACACAGTGATTTTCGGAACACATTCGTCTAAATATTCAAAAATAGTTTTATAGAAAGTATCAATCATAGTATCGAAGGAAGATGCTGTGCCATTTGAAATAGATAACTTATCAAGCCAATTTGTATTATTTAGAAGACAATTTAACTCGTTGTAACTTGTTCGTTTGAAACAGTAGACTTTGTTGTTATTGACCATAGCTTTACGTTTAGCAAACGGAGTGTTACAAGAAATGTCAATAGTGGGATGATAACGATCTTCAGGTCTTGAAATTGGAAAAGCACGAGTTAATGAGCAGTCAGCAGGTTCATTCACAAACACCAAATCTAATAGTTTTCCGTATTCGTTGTAAACACCGTTAAATTGGAAAAGGCACAAGTCATAAAGATTATTAAAAAATACATCAATATAGTCATTGCAATTTGTGGGAGTATAGTAAAATGAATCTGGTAAGAATCTCCAAGAAACTGCGGGCAAGTTGAAGTCACCAAAAACGAATATTGAATCATCTGGCTGGGCACACGATACGACGGATTTAATGTTCTCGTAATGTTGATTATAAGTTAGAGCATCAGAATTCGGTTGAATATATGAACAGGTTAGGTAGATATGTTTGTGTTTTAGTTTAATACGAACAGCAATAAATTCTATTTTGTGAGAAGTATTAGTTTTAATTTCCTCGGATGAGAAAAGACAAGAAACAGCAATTAAGACGCCACCACCAATTGTAGTAGTTTCTCTATCGAGTCGGTATACGTTGAATCCATTACAAAAAATTTCAGTATTTAAGGTCTTTTTATTTAACCAGGTTTCAGTTAAAACAATAATATGTTGATCAAAAGTGAAGCTTTCTATAAACAGATTGGGAAGCTTAGTATTGAGACCACGAACGTTTTGGTATGTAATATACAGTTGGTTATCAGAAGAGATAGTTAGTTTTTTTGACCGGATGACGAAGGTAAGCGTGTTATATTATTATTTCTCTGGTTTTCTTTGTACCTGTATTCGCGGACCAGTGTGTTATCAGGCCAGAAACATGGATCAATCAATTTCACATACATTTCGGCTGAAACTGTTATTTTAAATGATGCGATACTTCTGGGTTGTGCATATGAAAATTTATAAGTTGAAATTTCAGCATTTGAGTTTAACTTAGTAGTAATATAGTAATTTATGTCCTCAATAGTAGTTTCGGAGGCAAGACGGGATATGAAGATTGATTTCGGACGAGGTATTACACGTAATTCTCTGTGAACGATTACGTTATCATCAGGAATAGAGTTACTTTCAGTAATATTTGGGGGAAGAGCAGTAGAAGTTAAGACCTGGGCATAATTAAGAGGAACATCAGGATTATTTATTGATTTATCAGTAATCTTTGAAGCTGTTATTGTAGGATTTGTGGTTAATGCAATTGTAGCATTTGTGTTACTATTATATGGAATTTTTACGGATGAAGTTAGAGGAATACCAGGAGTAATCGAAGTTGAAGGATGATTAAATGGAGTAATAGAAGTTGAAGGATTGTTAAGAGAAGGAGTTTTCATAAACGGAATTAAAGAGTTGGCTGGAGTAGTTGTAGATGAGGCAGAATCATCAGGTTTGTCCTTATTCTTTCTGTTTGATTTACGTCGTTTTGGCGACGACTGTGACGGAGATTTAAGCGTATCAAGCGACTTAAAGTCTTCAAAAAGTTTACCATACGCAGAAATACGATCTGAAAGCTGGAACGCTTCATTTTGAATTTCAAGAAAATTATCCTTTGTTCCCTTGAAAAAGCGATAAAAACTTACACCTATTTGTCTACAGTTGGGGCAACACCAATGTAGGCCCTTATACTTAGAAATAGATTCAGCAACTGTTGCGGTAAGACCACTACATTTAAAGTGACAAAGTTCATTACATAACCAGCAACATATCATTCTTTCGTAATCACTTTCAATTGTACAACCTTTTGTTAAACAAGCCATAGTATAAAATTTGCAAGTTAAAAAACGGGATTTATTATGTTTAAAATCGGGCTAATAAATTTACAGTATCTGGCAGCACTATTTGAGTAAATATAATTACTTGGTTTATGACAATGTGTATTTGTATTAATAGCACAACAAACTCGATGATATCCAACTGTAATGTAGCAGAACATCAGGCGCGTATTAAAAATATCGACATAGAGCCATCTGACTTTGTAGAGATCCAATCTGCAATTACTTCTCTGAAGTATCATAAAGCTCCAGGCCCCGACTATTTACCACCAGAACTGCTAAAGGTGGATTGCACAACCACAGCCCAGTTACTTAAACCGCTAATATAGCATTTCTGGGTAAATAAACATCTCCCGGATGAACTTAAAGAAGGTCTACTAATTAAGATTCCAAAGAAAGGTAATCTGACCGAGCTAAAAAATTGGAGAGGTCTCACACTTTTAAACATGACAAACAAGATCATTGCTCACATAATAAACAAACGCATTTCTGCTACTATTGAGCCAGAACTTCGCAACGTACAATCTGGTTTCAGGAGAGGTAAATCTTGTATAGACCATATCAGCAGTCTTCGTATAATAGTAGAAGAATCAGTTGAGTGGAGGTCTGCATTATATTTGCTTTTTATAGATTTTGAAAGGGCATTTGACACGTTACACCAACCGGCCATATGGCATGCTTTAAGATGTAAAGGGATTCCAGAACACCTGATTCATCTAACCAAATGTTTATACGATAACGCATCCTGTCGTGTATTACATGATGGACGTGTAAGCAATAAATTTCCAGTTGAAATAGGTGTACGACAAGGTTGCGTGCTCTCCCCACTTCTTTTTAACATCGTTCTAGATGTTGTAATGGAACAATCGATGAAAGGTGATCGTGGTATAGCTTTTGGGCTGCAGGGCAGACTGGATGATTTAGATTATGCCGACGACATATGTCTTCTGTCACATAACTGCAATAACATGCAAACCAAACTAAATATACTTGTTGCAAATGCATCCAGAGCTGGTTTTAAGGTAAACATATCTAAGACAAAAACATTGCGTATTAACACCAACAACACCGAGCCTCTAAAAATTTTAGATCACCCACTACTTGATGTAGACAAGTTTTGCTATCTCGGTAGTATAATAACTACATCCGGTGGTAGCAAAGAAGATATAGCTTACCGCATTGTCAAAGCAAATCAATCATTTGGCTCACTAATTAAAGTGTGGAAGTCCAATCGTATAACTCTTCGCACGAAAATAAAACTTTTTAATTCAAATGTAAAATCAGTTTTACTATATGGATGTGAAACATGGAACATAACAAGTGAGGACTCAAATGCACTCCAGGTTTTTACTAACCGTTGTTTGCGAAGAATTTTACGTGTTTTTTGGCCTACAACAATTTCAAATAATGATCTATGGCGAAAAACCCAACAAAATCAAATCATGTTAGATATCCGTTTGAAAAAGTTTAACTGGCTGGGTCATACCTTTAGAAAAAGCCATGACGACGTCACAAGAAAAGCTCTTGATTACCATCCCCAGGGCAGTCGACGTAGAGGAAGACCCGCAAATAAATGGAGGCGCCAAATAGAAAATGAACTGCTTTCAGCCAGAACTTCATGGAGAGAAGCAAAAAGACTAGCCGAAGATAGAATTCAATGGAAAGCTTTTGTACTGGCCCTTTGTTCCAACTAGGAATCCCAGGAATTTATATATATATAATTACCCTTTTTTACAAAAATTTTGGCCCCAAAAGGAAGCAAGGTAATTTCATTTAAATTACGATAATATCAAGAAATTTTGGTTTTTGGTATAGATATACATACATACTTACATATGAAGACTTTATGGTTTTAACTTTTCAACAGCAGGTTTAAAAATAGATCAAATTAAGAATATGTTTCTACAAATGTTTTGGTTAACTTATAAGTGAAAAATATAAAAAAATTAAATAACTCATTGTATATTATTCATTTTATTTTAAAATTTTTGTTAGTTTTAAAATCAACAATTTTTTAAACATATAAAATAGCCGTAATGTTATGAATTTAACTATAGTAAAATTTAAAAATTTTCAGTATGTAGAAGCAAAACTATTTATACCCACACAACAATAGTGGAGAGGGTATTATTCATTTGTGCTGATGTGTATAACGCCTTAAAATATTGGTCCTAGACCCACCTTAAAGTATATCGATCGACTCAGAAACACCCTCTGAGTTGATCTAACGATGTCCGTCCGGCTGGCTGGCTGTCCATGTAACCTTGTGCGCAAAGTACAGGTCGCAATTTTGGAGATAATTTGATAAAATTTGGGACATAGGTTCTTATTGGCACAAGGACCAAGCCTATTGAAAATGGGCCGAATCGTAGGATCACGAGGGAAGATAGGGGGAAATTTCTTCCTCTCAGAAACTATCAAACCGATTTTAATTAAATTTAAAACATAGATAGATCCATATCTATATGGACACATAATCGATTTTAATGAAATTTAAAACATAGAAGGATCCATATCTATATTGACACATAAGCTATACAGTTTTTCAAAAATAGGATCACAAGGGGAGGTAGGGGGCAATTTCTGCCTCTCACAAACTTTCAAACCGATTTTAATGAAGTTTATAAACATAGATAAATCCATATTTATATGGAAACATAAGCATGATGTGTTTTTAAGCACTGTGGTGCTGGGTATCATATGGTCGGACTTGGCCGACTAGACTTTCTTACTTGTTTTTATTATTTTATACATTTGGCTAAATTGTAGGTGATGCTGGGATAGTGATGTTAACCGTACGGTAATTAACCTTTTTTACTAAAATTTTGAGCCCCAAAAGGCAGCAAGGTAATTTCATTTAAACAATAATAATATCAAGAAATTTTGGTTTTTGGTATAGATATACATACTTACATTTGTAGACTTTATGGTTTTAACTTTTGAGCGGTGATATTCAACGGCAGGTATAAAAATAGATCAATGTCAATTAAGAATAATATGTTTATACAAATGTTTTGGTTACACTTATAAGTGAAAAATAATAAAAAAAAAATAACTCATTGTATATTATTAATTTTATTTTAAAATTTTTGTTTGTTTTAAAATCAACAATTTTTATACCCACACCACAATAGTGGAGAGGGTATTATGCATTTGTGCTGATGTGTATAACGCCTTAAAATATTGGTCTTAGACCCACCTTAAAGTATACCGATCTACTCAGAATCACTTTCTGAGTCGAACTAACGATGTCCGTTCGGCTGGCTGGCAGGCTGGCTGTCCATGTAACCTTGTGCGCAAAGTACAGGTCGCAACTTTGGAGATAACTTGATAAAATTTGGGTCATGGGTTCTTATTGGCACAAGGACCAAGCCTATTGAAAATGGGTCAAATCGTAGGACCACGAGGGAAGACACATATTTTTTATACAGTTTTAAAAAATATAGGACCACAAGGGGAGAAAGGGGAAATTTTTGCCTCTCAAACTGATTTTAATGAAATTTAAAACATAGGTAGATCCATATCTATATGGACACATTAGCTATACAGTTTTTCAAAAATAGGACCACAAGAGGATGTAGGGGGCAATTTCTGCCTCTCACAAACTTTCAAACCGATTTTAATGAAGTTTATAAACATAGATAAATCCATATTTATATGGAAACATAAGCATGATGTGTTTTTAAGCACTGTGGTGCTGGGTATCATATGGTCGGACTTGGCCGACTAGACTTTCTTACTTGTTTTTATTATTTTATACATTTGGCTAAATTGTAGGTGATGCTGGGATAGTGATGTTAACCGTACGGTAATTAACCTTTTTTACTAAAATTTTGAGCCCCAAAAGGCAGCAAGGTAATTTCATTTAAACAATAATAATATCAAGAAATTTTGGTTTTTGGTATAGATATACATACTTACATTTGTAGACTTTATGGTTTTAACTTTTGAGCGGTGATATTCAACGGCAGGTATAAAAATAGATCAATGTCAATTAAGAATAATATGTTTATACAAATGTTTTCGTTACACTTATAAGTGAAAAATAATAAAAAAAAAATAACTCATTGTATATTATTAATTTTATTTTAAAATTTTTGTTTGTTTTAAAATCAACAATTTTTAAACCCACACCACAATAGTGGAGAGGGTATTATGCATTTGTGCTGATGTGTGTAACGCCTTAAAATAGTGGTCCTAGACCCACCTTAAAGTATACCGATCTACTCAGAATCACTTTCTGAGTCGAACTAACGATGTCCGTCCGGCTGGCAGGCTTCCTGGCTGGCTGGCTGGCTGTCCATGTAACCTTGTGCGCAAAGTACAGGTCGCAACTTTGGAGATAACTTGATATAATTTGGGTCATAGGTTCTTATTGCCACAAGAACCAAGCCTATTGAAAATGGGCCAAATCGTAGGACCACGAGGGAAGAAAGGGGGAAATTTCTTCCTCTCAGAAACTATCAAACCGATTTTAATGAAATGAAAAACATGGATAGATCCATATCTATATGGACACATAAGATATACAGTTTTAAAAAAATAGAACCACAAGGGGAGAAAGGCGCAATTTTTGCCTCTCAAACTGATTTTAATGAAATTTAAAACATAGGTAGATCCATATCTATATGGACACATAAGCTATACAGTTTTAAAAAAATAGAACCACAAGGGGAGAAAGGGGCAATTTTTGCCTCTCAAACTGATTTTAATGAAATTTAAAACATAGGTAGATCCATATCTATATGGACACATAAGCTATATAGTTTTAAAAAAATAGAACCACAAGGGGAGAAAGGGGCAATTTTTGCCTCTCACAAACTTTCAAACCGATTTTAATGAAGTTTATAAACATAGATAAATCCATATTTATATGGAAACATAAGCATGATGTGTTTTTAAATCGTGTGGTGTAGGGTATCATATTGTCGGGCTTGACCGACTAGACTTTCTTATTTGTTTTTTTTTATTTTATACATTTGGCTGAATTGTAGGTGATGCTGGGATAGTGATGTTAACCGTACGGTAATTAACCTTTTTTACTAAAATTTTGAGCCCCAAAAGGCAGCAAGGTAATTTCATTTAAACAATGATAATATCAAGAAATTTTGGTTTTTGGTATAGATATACATACATACATACTTACATTTGTAGACTTTATGGTTTTAACTTTTGAGCGGTGATATTCAACGGAAGGTATAAAAATAGATCAATGTCAATTAAGAATATTATGTTTATACAAATGTTTTGGTTACACTTATAAGTGAAAAATAATAAAAAAAAAATAACTCATTGTATATTATTAATTTTATTTTAAAATTTTTGTTTGTTTTAAAATCAACAATTTTTATACCCACACCACAATAGTGGAGAGGGTATTATGCATTTGTGCTGATGTGTATAACGCCTTAAAATATTGGTCTTAGACCCACCTTAAAGTATACCGATCGACTCAGAAACACCCTCTGAGTTGATCTAACGATGTCCGTCTGGCTGGCTGTCCATGTAACCTTGTGCGCAAAGTACAGGTCGCAACTTTGGAGATAACTTGATAAAATTTGGGTCATAGGTTCTTATTGACACAAGGAACAAGCCTATTGAAAATGGGCCAAATCGTAGGATCACGAGGGAAGATAGGGGGAAATTTCTTCCTCTCAGAAACTATCAAACCGATTTTAATGAAATGAAAAACATAGATAGATCCATATCTATATGGACACATAAGATATACAGTTTTAAAAAAATAGAACCACAAGGGGAGGTAGAGGGCAATTTCTGCCTCTCACAAACTTTCAAACCGATTTTAATGAAGTTTATAAACATAGATAAATCCATATTTATATGGAAACATTAGCATGATGTGTTTTTAAATAGTGTGGTGTAGGGTATCATATGGTCGGGCTTGACCGACTAGACTTTCTTACTTGATTTTATTATTTTATACATTTGGCTGAATTGTAGGTGATGCTGGGATAGTGATGTTAACCGTACGGTAATTACCCTTTTTTACTAAAATTTTGAGCCCCAAAAGGCAGCAAGGTAATTTCATTTAAACAATAATAATATCAAGAAATTTTGGTTTTTGGTATAGATATACATACTTACATATGAACCTTTATGGTTTTAACTTTTGAGCGGTGATATTCAACGGCAGGTATAAAAATAGATCAATGTCAATTAAGAATATTATGTTTATACAAATGTTTTGGTTACACTTATAAGTGAATAAGTGGAGAGGGTATTATGCATTTGTGCTGATGTGTGTAACGCCTTAAAATAGTGGTCCTAGACCCGCCTTTAAGTATACCGATCTACTCAAAATCACTTTCTGAGTCGAACTAACGATGTCCGTTCGGCTGGCTGGCAGTCCATGTAACCTTGTGCGCAAAGTACAGGTCGCAACTTTGGAGATAACTTGATAAAATTTGGGTCATAGGTTCTTATTGACACAAGGAACAAGCCTATTGAAAATGGGCCAAATCGTAGGATCACGAGGGAAGATAGGGGGAAATTTCTTCCTCTCAGAAACTATCAAACCGATTTTAATGAAATTTAAAACATAGATAGATCCATATCTATATGGACACATATGCTATACAGTTTTTCAAAAATAGGACCACAAGGGGAGGTAGAGGGCAATTTCTGCCTCTCACAAACTTTCAAACCGATTTTAATGAAGTTTTTAAACATAAAGAAATCCATATTTATATGGACACATAAGCATGATGTGTTTTTAAGTACTGTGGTGCTGGGTATCATATGGTCGGGCTTGACCGACTATACTTTCTAACTTGTTTAAACATGTAAAATAGCCGTAATGTTATGAATTTAACTATAGTAAACTTTAAAAAATTTCCGTATGTAGAAGCAAAACTATTTTTAATTTACTATTAAAGGCATATGAAAAAGAACTGCCAACCGTTCATCAAAAAATATGAAAAGTAGCATGATATTTTTATATCGGGTTGATATGAATATAGCATGTCGATTTTTTCCAAAAAGTAAAAAAAAATAAAAATTTTGAGTTAATAACCTCTTTATGATCAAGTGTGATATTCGAATTTTAAAAAATCCTGTCTTAGTTGAACGATTTGGTAAGAAACCAACCTCCGGTCCAAATTTCAAACTTTTAGCTTCAGTCGTTTAGGCTGTGCGATGATGAACCAGTCAGTGAGTTACGTTACAATTTTATGTATGTAATGGGGTTACTCTCGTTTTCAAAAAAAAAAAAAAAAAAAAAAAAAAAATACAATAATTTGGGTTAAAAATGTATTTAAAATAAAAATTTTCATTCAAATTTTTCTTAAAACACATTTAAAATTTAAATAAATTGTTTATGAATACATACTGCTGTTTATGTTTTAATTCAAAACTTTTGCGTTAGTTAATTTCTTATTTATAACATTTTTTATTTTTCGAATTTATTCTATGAGTTACATTCTGCTGGTGTCTAATAATTGTAAATTTTTCTGTACATACAATATACTTCATTGCTATCCAAAGGATAGCTAAGGTAAAATGTAACAAGAAAATACAATATAATAGTCTGGTAGTGTATAAAAGTCATTCCTAAAAATTTAAGGAATAGAACTATTACAAAAAAGCATTATAAAATACATAACTGAAATGTAACTCATAGAATAAATTCGAAAAATAAAAAATGTTGAATATAATATAAAGTAACCTACGAAAGAAGATAATTCCCAGTTTCTATTTGTAATTTCTTATTCAAAACAGTAAAGGCTCAGTTAGGCGGGAGTAACAGTAACGTTGCAAATCAGATGTTCAATTTGTTGTATGTAAAGCAATTAGAACGATTATAGTTTGCAGTAAGATGTTACGTCCCAATCTGTAAGAAATAGATTGGTCTTACTTTTTTACGGTAAGGTAAAGTTACTGTTATTCCCGGCTAACTGAGCCTTACTACCTGTTCATCTATTTGAGAACGAAGACTTTAAAGCAAAAACAAATAATAAAATATTGTTTTTGTTTTACATGTAAGTTAAGCGAAGAATCGGCCATTAATTTTTAGAGAGCCGTACGGTAATGAAAAAATAAAAGTTAACCCATCGTATAGTAAACGCCATAAGAAAAGCCTTTGAAGAAAGAAAATATTGTTCCGCTCTCTTCATCGATGTTTCTCAAGCTGTTGATAAAGTCTGGCATGAGGGCTTATTACCATGTATGGGCAAATGCAAAATGAAAATGCAAAAAGAGCGAGCGATGTGTATACATACACAAAAAACAAAGAGCAAAGAGCATAAAACCAACAAAAGCAAACGTAAACAAACCAATACAATGTCACACATGCAAAGCTTTCAATGTAGTGGTGCCCATACCTGCTTATTACATACATTGAAGCAAAACTTACCAGCAAACACACACAAGCTGCTAGAAACCTACTTAGTCGGTCGTCAATTTATTATTAAAGAAGGAGATTTCTTTAGTTCACCTCAGCCAATTGGCGCTGGAGTCCCACAGGGCAGCATTCTGGGCCCCTATTATACTTAATTTATACTTCGGACATGCCAACAAACAACTACACACAAACTTCGACATTTGCGGACTACACAGCTTTTTTAAGCGTGCACAAAAATCGTCATGAAGCATCACGTTACTTACAGGATCATATATTTCAACTAGAAATATGGTTAAAACAATGGAGGATAAAAGTCAATGAGCAAAAATGCGTAAGGGTGGTTAAATTTTAAGGGCCGATGTTGATTTTGAATAAAACACAAACTATTTAGGAAATTATTGTAATTTTATTTTATTATGATATATTGGTATTACTCAATTAAGTATGGAACAAAATATCGGCCAAATGGGCGCCGCGACCACGGCGGCACACCTCCATCCGATGGTCCAAATTTTCGATGACCCTGAGGCATAATGGAGGTTCTATGCCGTTAATGTGCCGAATTATCTCATCCTTTAGCTCTTGAATTGTTGCTGGCTTATCGACGTACACCTTTTCTTTCAAATAACCCCAAAGAAAAAAGTCCAACGGTGTCAAATCACATGATCTTGGCGGCCAATTGACATCGCCATTACGTGAGATAACACAGCCATTGAATTTGTTGCGCAAAAGAGCCATTGTTTCGTTAGCTGTGTGGCAAGTGGCACCGTCCTGCTGAAACCACATATCGTCCACATCCATATCTTCCAATTCGGGCCATAAAAAGTTCGTTATCATCTCACGATAGCGAACACCATTCACAGTAACTGCCTGACCGGCCTCATTTTGGAAAAAATACGGCCTGATGATGCCGCCAGCCCATAAACCGCACCAAACAGTCACTCTTTGTGGGTGCATTGGTTTTTCGACAATCACTCTTGGATTATTATTCGCCCAAATGCGGAAATTCTGCTTATCGACAAATCCACTGAGGTGAAAATGTGCCTCATCACTGAAGATGATTTTCTTCGAAATTTATCATCCATTTTCATAATAAGTCTGGATAACTTTTATTGTAATTAAAACAGCGTTACGTTTATCCAAAAGATACAATAAGGTTGAAAATTATATTTGAAGTAAGTAAAATATTTTCAATATTCAAAAACATATAAAACTATAACAACTTGATCAAATTCATTATGTTGAATACAAAGTAAAATACAAAGTAGAATACAGTATTTAACAACAACTTTAACACGTTGTTGGATTGTGTATCTCTCCATGGTTCAAATTGAGTAAGTCTGAAATAGAGAACTGTCAAATAAAATTCGGAAAAAAACTTGGCGTTTAGGTGTGGTTCACATTCAACATCGGCCCTTACAATTTAACCACCCTTTATAACATTCACCTTGCGTCGGGAATCATGCCCCCCTATTAAAATCAATAATCAAATAATACCTCAAAATTCGAATGTAAAATATCTCGGTATACATTAAGATCGCCGTTTGACGTGGAAAAGCCATATAGAGGCAAAATTAGCTCAAATGAAACTAAAAGCCATACAAATTCATTGGCTTATTGGAAGAAACTCTGTTCTTAGTCTCGACTGCAAACTCCTAATTTACAACTCTATTCTAAAGCCAATTTGGTGCTATGGTATTCAGTTATTGGGCACTGCCTCGGCTTCTAATATCGAAAAAATTCAAAGGCGCCAAAATAAACTTCTTCGAATAATCACAGCGGCCCCTTGGTATGTTAAAAATTCAAATATTCACCAGGATCTTAATATTCCTTTAGTAAAAACTATGATTACGAAATATGCAGTAAAATACTTAAAAAGGCTCGAATCCGAACCCACTAGCTCGAAATATTTTATATGATAGCGGCCACACTCGCTTAAGAAGAAGAGACACTGCAGCACTTATCCAATTAGATGAGCGATAAACAACTAGATAAGTGAACAGAACCCGTGATGAAGAAAATTTTTGTCTGGCACTGGCAGGACATAAAATAAAGTATTAGGTTAAGATTTGATTAATTATTGTTGGCTTATATTTAATGTATGAAGATTCAATAAATAATATTGCAAAAAAAAAAAAAAAAAAAAAAAACTGTGCCGGGAAGACAATTGGGTGGTACGTCTTTGAAAATAATATTAGACAATTCATTTACAAAAACACACATTGAAACATTGCATGTAACAGAAGATTAAAACGTTCAAAAATAAATACAACAGTTAATTTTTTAAAGCAACAACTAGCGTTACCGTTCAAAATTTTCAAAGAGGGTCATGAAAAGGGGATTTTCAAAAGAAAAGTTGCACAAAAAGGGGAATTCTGAGAAAAAAGGGGCAGCTTTAAAATAAGAACATTTTCATCATTATTAAGTTATTTTTACTGAACTCATAAACGTTACAAAAAAAAACCTCTTCTTAGGTATAAATAAAACATAATATATTGTAACGTTTTTCCTTTAATAAACGCGTTTGAGTTCTTTAAATTGCAAATCCGAATAAAAACACACATTTAACTTAACAAACTTTATTGCAATTAATTATTTTGTGCACAGTTGTTAGTTACGACCAGAACCGTTTCTCAAAACAAACTAAACTAATTATACATGAGTCACCCCTTTTTATATTTCATAATTATTTCTAGATTTTTCCTGAACCTTCCCGTAATAACTGTTATTATGTTCTAAAACCAATTTTAGAAATGACTGGGAAATTCATATAGGAATTATTTTAAAATAACAGTTGTGTTGAAAATTATACAAGTTAAGCACGAAGCTGGGCGTGCTTCAAAAAAATTACTATGTTGGGCCACCCATGGGGCCCAACGACCAAACTCACTTGTTGAAATCAAACACGGAATCGATTAAGGTTTTAAGACTGTTCGCGTCCAGCACTAGAATTGGAATGCCAAACAGTTCATTTATTCAAACAAAAGAACCTTACCAAATTATTTTATAAATTGCTTAATTAATAAAAAGAACTTATGAAATATTTTATAAAATGCTTATACTATCTTAAATTAATGAAAGCGATTTGCCAATGTATTTCCCATGATTTCACAACTTAGGTACGGTGTCGTATTGCAACACACGCTGTCCGTTAATGAGAACGATTTGCCAATATGCTTCCCATGATTGCGCAAGTTAAGTATGGTGTCGTATTACAACACACGCCGTCTGGAAAAATCAGCGTCTCGCTGATCAATTCACATCTTATGTTAGGTTTCCTGGAAGTCTGAGGGCTGGCATGGTAATGCGACTATATATTTTCTTCCATATTAGGGTTAGGATGATTGACACCGTCACGATACACAGATTTATCTGATTCCTTAAGTTCTGAATATGCTGAATGTTTTTTCCATGAAGTTTATGTAAAAAATTTTGTATTCCCAAAAATTGAAATTACTTTTTGGTAAAAAGTTAATATCAATTTTTTGTGCTTTTTCGTATACATTTGTTAATAGTGGAGGAAGAGCTTGCATCTTCGTGATTCTTTCGTTTGCAAAGGACCTTTCCCCAATCGTAATGCTTTCATTAAAGAGTCGTATTAAATACGTTCTGTCCAAGCCGGCAGTATTCTCTTCCGAGGACTCATTCCCTTTAAAATTTGAAACATACAGGATAGCATCTTCGATTTGCTCTATTATAGTCTCTCCGTTCGACCGGAAAGTACAATTCGCATTGGTTCCCCTCAACAATCTTGATAAACAATCTTCATCCCAAAGTTCTTCTAGTTGATCCAACGCACAAATTGTGATGTTATTAAGGGATGAACAATGATTCTTGATCCCATATATGTTCGCGTGGCTTATGAGAACAGTATTGTGTTTCAAATCAACTTGACGATTCTGGCGCATAGCTGCCCTCAGTAGGATTTTATTGTACTTAATGGGGTTTACCTTTGGTATTGAAAGCACGTATAGTAATGACGTTCCGTTCGAAAAAATACTAGGCCTCCCATATTCGATAGCTTCAATTTCGTTATTGTACGGGAGTGATTCGACCTCTGATATTATTTGGTGAATTTCCTCTACATCTAGTAGGTTCGTATTTATGATGCCACCTTTAGCTAGCTGGCAAGCTCTTACGATTTCCTCAATATTCTCCTTGATTACCATTATCTGATTTAATGCGTCGTGTAAAATTTCATTTGTTTCTGAAACGACGATTTTATTATTAAATCTGGCCATTAGGTCATTAATTTTTTCCACCAATTCGCTTTTTGCCCCAAAAAGGTTACTGTTTACGATGTATTGTTGTTCGTGATTCTCAATGAGCCTTTGTTGGCTCCCCAGCACTTTATCCCAATCTGCTGCATCTGGGTTTCCAGCAATCCAAGCTGAGCCAATCCAGTCTATGGATCTTTTATTTCTTGAAACACCTCTTATTGTTGCAATTCTGTCGTGCGTCTTCTGAAGTTGGTACTCGAACACCTTTTTCTCCCTTTCATCGTTTGCCAAAGTTGCAAATACGTCAGCAGTTGCTTGAAGCATCTTCTCGAATTCCTCCAGGTTGATCACATGTACAACGCTTAAGTACCCGTTTATAATCCATCTATCACCATCCTTGATGGTCACTAGGGGTGATTGGTACTCAAATACGTGGAAGGCACCAACATATGCGGAAAACAATAAAAGACTTAGGAGATTAAGGTTAGTGTGGTCTGTTTCTTACAACATGTTCTCAGTGCTCTAAATTAAATTGGTCTTAAGTATTACAATAAAGTATGAAATATTTTCTTATTAGATAGGGGGTTAGAAACTTTGATAATAGTTAAAAATAAAATATTAGAAAAAAAAATTATTAAACTCCCAAATTACGAATCAATTACGTGAGTTACCTAAGTATATTTCTGATTAAAATAAATGGTTTTAAATACACCCGTGTGGCTTAATAAACTATTTTGTATAATATAGTGGGGAATAATAAATTTGATTTGTATTGATATATTGTATTCTAATTATAATTCCTATATGCTAATAATAATTATTTCCAGGGGTAACTGCAAGGCTTGTTACATCCTCTTTACGTGTGTCTTGTGGTATTTTCTGCCTGCTGCTGTCCGCAGGGTTACCCTGTTATTTTCCAAAACCTTGTGTTTTCTATAAAGCGGTTTGTGCTTTGGTTTTATTTGCTTATCTCTTACCAATACGTCCTGATTTTCAGCAAAGTCGACAGGATCCGACCTTGTTTCATTCAGGCGATCATTGGCTGCTTTTTGGTTATATTCGATGAGGCCACGAATGTCCTCGTTAACCTGACCACGTTAACAAAATCGACTAATTGTCTGTAGTTAAACCGTTCGGATCTATTAAAGAAAATATCGGAAGGCCTCCTCTTAGTTACCGAATGGATGGTATTGTTGTATCGGTCAACCGCAATGTTAACCATGTCCTTTGGGCATCTATTTCCCAATTCTCTAGATAAGCATCTATATATCTCGATTAGGGTGGAGTGGAATCTTTTCACTTGGCCGTTCACTTCACTTCTTTACACCGGGGTAAGGTATATTTCGATCCCCAGTGATCGTATAAAATTCAATGTAATGGGAGACAAGAATCCTCTTTCGTTGTCCGATACGATCATTCGGGGTGCGGTAAAGTTTACAAATTTCGCAGTTTCCGGTGTATTGTCGTACTAGGCTTCTCATGCGAGGAAAATAAAACCTTTCAAGAATTTGTTTTCCTTAGGGTTACGATGTGCTCGCTTGTGTTCGGCCTCGATTATCGTACAAATCCTCTCGGGGTTAGTGACGGCTTCCACCAATCGTTGAGTGATCCTTATTTTGTATGAAACATTCGGGAATTTGAATACCATTGATGACAGCAGGATTTGAACACGTCTTCAGTGTTTCCGTAAGGGACTGGGGAGTTATCTGATCGATATCCGCGTGGTGTCTGTTAAATCCAGGGTGCGGCTGCAAACTACTACGCAACTCTCTTCCCTCTCTTATTACGATCTGGTTTCGGAAGACGTTCAAGGGGACATCTACATGAGGAATTAAATCGCTACCATCCTGTTCGGCGGTCGCGTCAGATATAACCATTTCTCTTTCCAAAGCCTCATGGGCTGTTATGGTTTCAGAGCCAATTTCCGAGGCTGTGATTGTGTCTTCATCACTAAGTGTGTTTATTTGATTCAAATTGGATCCCAATCGTGTAAGAGCGTTGGCTACTACATTTGACTTACCGGGCTTATATATGAGTTCGAAATTGTACTCCTCCATCCGGGCCTTCCATCTTTTCAGCTTGGCGTTATGATTTTGATTCCCCAATGCGTAAGTTAATGGTTGGTGATCGGTGAAAATTCTAATCTTTTTCGCCCCATACAAATAAGCACGCACATTTTCCAGGGCCCATACGATGGCCAGCATTTCCTTTTCATTCGTGGCGTAATTTTCCTCCGTTTTATTGAGAGAACGCGAGATACACGCAATTGGCTTATCTGCCCCCGAACAGTGCTAAGACTTCGGATGACATTAACAGGCTTTTAAACTCGTTGAAAGCTTGCAATGCCTCTTCCGTCAAGGTTATGTAGATCTTTCTAGACATATTTGCTCTAATCTGGGCATTTTCGCCCCTGGTAAGATTTGTCAGCGGCTTAGCAATCTTTGCGTAGCCTTTTATAAACTTCCTATAATAAGAAGTCATGCCGAGAAAACTTTTTAAGTCTTTTAACGTTCCGGGGGGATCCAACCTTCGAATCGCCTCAACCTTCCCGGGATCCGTTCGTATCCCATCCTCTGATACAATGTATCCCAGGAAGGATACTTCGGTTCTAAGGAACTGGGTCTTTTCCAGATTCACGCGGAGGTTTGAAGCTAGTAATCTCGTGAATATTGTCTCCAAGTTCTTCAAATGGTCGTCGACGCCATTTCCAAAAACTATTATATCGTCAATATAGACGTAGCAAATCTTACCGATGTATTCCTTGAAAATATCATCAATCATCCTTTGAAAGATTGATGGCGCGTTTTTTAATCCGAAGGGGATGCGTAAAAATTCATATTTGCCATTTAACGTGGAAAATGCCGTTTTTGGGATATCCGATTCTTTCATCGGTATCTGATGGAAACCGGAGTTAAGGTCAAGAGTTGTAAAATACTTAGCCCTACCCAGGCTAGCAAGTGTAGAGTTAATATCGGGTATCGGATGCGTGTCGGAGATAGTTACAGCGTTTAGCCTCTTGAAGTCGATGACCATCCTATATTGTTTTTCTCCATCCGGCTTAGGTTTCTTAGGAACCACCCAAACTGGTGAGTTGTAAGGGCTCCTAGAGGGTCGAATAATTTCCTGTTCTATAAGTTCCAAGATTTGTTCCTCGACAACAGAACGCATATTTGCCGGGTAAGGGTAGCTTTTAGTGTATATAGGTTCATCGGTTGATGTTCTGATCTCAGCTCTGACTGACGTCACTGCCATTTCTCCGGCTACAAGTGGGCCAAATAAGGGGCCATATTTGTCGATTATGGACCTTAATCTACGGGTTACTTCTTCCGAAACGCTCTCCGACAAATTAACCTCATGGCAAACCTTATTTTTCATTGGAATGACCACGCCCGAATTTATCATCAGTGTATTGTTCCTCCTGTCAATTATCGCTCCTAACCCCTTGAGGGTATCGTCACCTATGATTCCGTCGAACGACTTCAGTCCTGGTAATAAATAAAATACTATGACCGTGTCCACCCCGATACTCTTGAATAGTTTTCCCTCTACCTTACGTTTGATGTTCAGAATCCCACCTGCTGTTCTCACGGGAAAAGGTTTGGGAAGTTTGGTGCTCGTCTTATTTAGGTGGGGGCCCTCAAAGTTATTATTCGCGCCCGTATCCACAAGAAATCTTAAAAGCACCCCGTTCCTCAGAGTGAATTCTATATACGGTATGCTTGAAGGGAGGCTTCCGTCATAAAATTTATCTTGGGTTTCTCCGCGTTGTCATTGCCAAAGCCCCCGTTATCCCCTTCAGCATTCTCTATATAGCTACTGCCAGCTATGGTCACTTGTTGAGATGAGTGGTTCTTTTCTACAAAGGTATTGAACAATCTTTGCTGTTTGAACGGGTTCGCAATGTTCTCGGACTTGGCGTTTCTCTTAAAACCCCCTGGTCTGTTCATGTAGTTTACGTGGCGGGACTGTATCGACTGGACAACCTCCATTTTTTCCTCGGGTTTCGGTGCAACTGGTCTGGCTGGCAGGTTACGTGGTCCTATGGGGTTATTCCATGGCCTGTAGTTGCGATTTCCTCCGCTCGGGATAAATGGGTTGGATGGTTTCGGAGGCAGTTGAGGTCTCGATCCGGCCAGAGGTAATGCGTTTATCGGTACTGTTATCTGATTCCGAGACACCGGGTGAAGCGATGCGTTCCTCATATTTAAATTTTGCATCTCTGTACACATTTCGTAAGCCTCCGGCAATGTCTTGGGTCTCTGTATAATAAGAAGCCTAGAGAGCTCGCCGTTGAGTCCACGGATAAATACGTCCAGTGCCATATTCCTGTAGGTTTCCACCAATACATCTACAGTTTCTTTCGCGTAATTCTCCGTTTTTATTTTGTTGATGATCAGCGAAAATTGGTGGTTAACAGCGGCATAGAATTCGTCTATCTTCGATCCTCTTTGTGACAGCTGATTGAGTTGATACTCAAGGGTTCGGATATCCCTTTTATCCACGTAATGAAGAGATAAATATTCCTTCATCTTACCCCAGTCGTTCTCGAATATGTTATAGGACACCAGGGCGGAATCAGCACTACCCCTTATATTCTGCCTAATACTTTGCAAAATGGCCCGATATATGGGTTTGGTGCGTACAATCTCGTAGTCAGCAAGAATCGTTTCGACACTGTGAATCCATGACAAGTATTGGGTAGGGTTCCCACCAAACGGTTGTAATTCTTTGACACAGTCCGGGAGCTTACTCAGTTCTCGAAGTCCAAGTTCTGTCCTAGGTGCACGAGGCTGTTCCAATATCGGATTTTGGTCTCTAATAATTTGATTTGACTAAGGGCAGCATTGAGTGCTCCGGTCATTTCCGTAACTGATGCCTTAAGCTCCTCCATTGTATAAAGAAAAATGCGCAGTAACGATAAGCTAGAGTAGCAAATTAAAACCAAACCAAGCTTCGATACAACTTCGATAGTTTTAAAAAACTCAAGGGAACACACAGATTCAACAATCAGGGAAAGAGGGAAAAATAATAAAAAAAATCCTTGCACTGACCCTTGAAACACCAATCCAATTCTAGGCTATATTTTGAAGTAAGTTTTCTTTTTTTATTTTCTTAATTTACGTACTTTAAGTTTTCCGTCGCGAAGTACATGTGATTTTGTTTTTAAGTTTATTTGTTGAAATCAAACACGGAATCGATTAAGGTTTTAAGACTGTTCGCGTCCAGCACTAGAATTGGAATGCCAAACAGTTCATTTATTCAAACAAAAGAACCTTACCAAATTATTTTATAAATTGCTTAATTAATAAAAAGAACTTATGAAATATTTTATAAAATGCTTATACTATCTTAAATTAATGAGAGCGATTTGCCAATGTATTTCCCATGGTTTCACAAGTTAGGTACGGTGTCGTATTGCAACACACGCTGTCCGTTAATGAGAACGATTTGCCAATATACTTCCCATGATTGCGCAAGTTAAGTATGGTGTCGTATTGTAACACACGCCGTCTGGGATATTTGCTGAGTCAAACTAACATATAGGTGAATGTACAGTGGAACATAAGATTGAGAGGTAAGTTGGAATAGTGTGAGGTGTTAACTTACATAACAATTTTAAGTAACTAATATGACATAAAACTATAACTTACAAGATAACTTATAACTATTACTATAAATTAATAATCCAAATTTTAAATATTTTTAATTAGGCTTAAGTTCATTAAATTTAATTTTCACTAAATTATTTTTATGAAGAAAGGAAATTTACAACATGAAAATTAATTAAAATTGTTATTGATGATCTTTCATTATTGACCGTGGCCGGGATTTAATTGATTTAAAATCATTTAAAATGGATAATCATTCAAAAAAGCAAATTTCGATCTACCAAAGGTTAAAATACAATTTGGTTTAAGGATTGATGTTTGACTATTGACGTCAGCAGTCGTCGATGGCTGCGAGTGTAAAACGGCAAATCCATCTGAGGAGATCGAGTGGTTGCGATCGAAACATGTCATGGTAACCTGCCAGCCGCGGTTCGAATCCCGGCCACGGTCAAGAATGAAAGATTATCAATAACAATTTTAATTAATTTTCATGTTGTAAATTTCCTTTCTTCATAAAAATAATTTAATGAAAATTAAATTTAATGAACTTAAGCCTAATTAAAAATATTAAAAATTTGGATTAAAAACCATAAATAGTTCAACAAAATAACCACAATACTAATTATTACTATAAATAATTCTTAGATAATTTAACTTTCGTAACAATGTGTATATTAGAGCGACTCACCAAAAAAGTGCTCGATGTACCCTCCTAAAAATGAACCTTGGACTTTTTTAAAATGACATTTTAAATATTTCGGCTCCAGCTTTGACCTCTCGTGAGCTGAACCGTTTTGAAAAAGGGTATATTTTTGCATGTTTTGTTAATTTGAGAATCTGTTTCCTTACCAACATATACAAATTTGGTATCATAAGAAAGTCGTGGATCATTTCTTTTTTTTCTTTCTTTAGTCCTATTTTCATCCATGCATGATCTAGAAACTAAATCCGCTATCATATTAGAGTTACTACGAAATTGCATTTATATATGAGTAGGTGAGATGCAAAACTCGTTCGTTACACCTTTTTCGAATTTTGTGAAAATGAAAAAAACATATAGCGCCGGATTAACTGGACCAAATTAGTTGAACTTTTTTGATTTTGAAGTGTTATTCCATTCTTGATTAATAACTCAACAGTTGAAAAATTTAAACCAACTGTAATATAGAAAAATAATAGATTTAATTTTGTAACGAAGGAAACTAGTTTTGCTACGATCCGTATGGGATCGAACTAGTTATGCAACGCACTTAAGCCCACCAGCAAAAATTAAGCATTAAACTTTAGTATATTTTGAAAGTTTAATAAATTTATTAAAATTAGGCAAACAGTCCTTAAAAATGTAACAATAGTTCTGTTCGTGGGAAATAAACTACCCCAACTCACATTTATTTTTTAAATACGTTTTTTATACAGTTGGAATCGAAATTTTTCCTCTATCGATGTGTAAATTCACATAAGTCCTATCTAATGTAGTTTTCGAAATAGAAAAGTTAAAAACAACAACAAGTCCAACTTACTTAGACGTTTAGGGCATCAAGTGTACTTAGTTTTGATTACCACTGGATTTGTAGTCAATAAGGAGAATTTGCTTAGAGGCAAAGAAGAGTCTTTTTTTGTAATTGTAAAGTGAGATAAATTAAAACACTGCTAATTTGGTTTTATTTTTTATTTAGTCAAATATTTCGGCCAACTTTGTTAACCATTCACGGGAAAATAAAATATATTTTTATTTAAACATGCGTTTGCTTCTTTAGTTGTTACTTGTAAAATGTTGTATAACACTTTTTGAAGAGAAAATAAAGGTAAAAAAATTGTGTAAGCCTTGTATTATTTTTCGGAAATAGCAGACCTTTTGTTGTTGGACTTGATGCTGTTGCGTCAAGGGATTGAACAGTACCAATACCAACATGGGAGGTAAAGAACACCAAGTCCAATTTAATAAGTAAACGTATGTTACCTTATATGACGTTATTTTATTAAGGATATTATCGACATAAATAAAAATATTAGAGTCATAATATTTTTCTTCAATGTACTTGTCATTGTTTTTTCGTTCCTTTATCAATATTATTATTCTCCAAGTACATAAAGCTTTCTCTCCAATTTTCCCTAAGTGAGTAGATAAAATTATTCTCAAATGTTTTTTTCGGGTAAACCCCTACATTGATAGGAAGTATATCTGGAACAATGGCATGCATTTTTTCCGAGTTCCTTTTCCATGTTAAATCTACAAGCATTCGCTTTGAAGGATGGAATTTAAAATGTAGTTAACTTATTGATTTCAACACAGGAGTTACAGCAGATTTCCACATCGTTTAATCAACTTCGCTCCTCATAAGGACCCAGAATATATTTACTTTATAGGGTCTAACATCAATATTATAGAAATAACAAATAACACCTGTGGTAAAGGTAACTAGTGCTTTAAACTTTAAATGCGATTTTGGAAAATTTACTCCTATTCTACTATCATCACCAAACACAGATCCAGGGCATATTGAATAAAGATAAGCAAAAAGTCATTTTCCTCTCACTTCCTAAAAAATGTTATAAAATTATTGAATCAATCAATTATTGAACGTCTCAATTTGTATTTTTGAACGTGAAAATCGCAAAGGTGCTGCCATTAACCGAAATTTAGCTTAACACTACTAAGCACTTTTTCCTTTTACCACAGATATTAATAATAATTATGTTAAAATCAATTTATTATTGAAAAAGTTATTGTAACGTTATTTAAAACTGTTTAATTTGAAATTCGTTCCTGTGCACTGCAGTTCTGTTTTGTTTCGTAATTCTCACTTTTCAATAGTTTTGTTCAATCATTAAAAGTGAACCCGTTCGTTCAACCGTTCCATCGTTCTTTTTATACCATACAAAAAGAACAAAGAAAGCGACAAAAAATGGTTGATAGTGAGAATTACCCAGCAAAAACTTGGTAATGACTTGCAATTACTGAACAACTTACTTTTCAATGACTTCTTCATACCATCTGCATGACATAGAAGTAGTTTAGTAATGGCTGACATTTACAATTACTTCATAATAAAATACATCAAAGATTTTATTTATTCAAATCTAATACAAATATTTAATTGTTCTAACAATTTTTTTTTATTTGTATTAAATGAAGAACAATTTGTAAAAGATTTGAATATCAAAAATTTAAATACTTAGGCCCGTTTTCACAACTTACCGATTGCTAAATATAGGATTTTATCGGCCGTATAAAAACTTTACTTTAACCTTCCAGGTAGGATGAACCTTTATTTACTTTATCGCTCACTTTAGGTTAAAGTAAAGATTTAATAATGAACACTTAAAGAGTGTGAACCAGTACTAGCAGATTAACGTCCGATCCTAAATACATTTTTCGTCAAATAAGAGAACGAATGAGAAAACAAACGAATCGAAGAGTACACTCGTTTGTGTACCCCTTTAATTCCTCTATCCCCTCTCGACCATAAAGAAAGAATCGCAGCGACATCGCACAATGTAAGCGAGCACTAACATGTTAGTAACAACTATTTATGCTTTAACTACCTAAAGGCATTCAGCCTTATTTATAAAAAATAAAACATGTTAATAAAGGGTTTATTAAACGGATTTTGTATGAAAATCCATTTTATTAACCCTTTATTAACCGGTTTTATTTTTTATAAATTAGGCCGATTATCTTTCATACCAAATTCCTACTTGCAGCATTACATTACTCGTACATCAATCCATAAAGTACTCTTTCAAAACTAGAGAAAGTAAGTATTTAATATTATAATTTGTTATCTGTCATTTAAAATAATACGGACGTAGAGTAGTGAGTAAGATCCAAACCTCAGCTCAACTTAATTGTTTTCTCTTCAAGTAAGCTTTGTTTCTAACTGTAAAATAGGTTTTCTGAAATAAAAATTCGTTCAAAAGCGTTCCCTTAGTGAAATATTGAATTATTGGTTGGACTACTTGTTATTCCTTTGATTAAAAAGTATTAAAAAAAACTGTAGTGTTTATCTATCTTAATGCACCTGAAAATTAATTTTAAACTTTTTAAAGGAGGTGGTGCTATGCTTTGTTAAAAGTTCTGTTAAAAATATTTTTTTAAGACTTGAAACAAGAGTATTTTATTTATTGTACATCTTATTTATTGTGCGATCACAACTGCTACTTCAACATTTATTTGCACAACTAAATATTTTGCTGTTTTAATAAGCACACGACAACAACCAAATTGATATTAAAAAGTAATTCGTACCAGATATGAAAATATTGTACTTTTTTTTGGTACAATAAAACAATTTGTTGGCAACTTGGTACCGTCGCGACTTGTGTGGTAAAATTTAAAATTTGTATCGAAAAACAATTCTTGAGTTAAATGAAATCCCAAAGAGTTTGCTGCTTTTGGCAGCATAATTTTAATTTTATAAATTTTTTTGCGGAAATTGGTTAAGATAATAAATACTCTCTTGCTTAAGAAAAGGAAATAAAAGCACATGGAGTCGAAAATCTCCTGTAATTACTTAAAACTTTCCTTAAAAAATAATGAGTTTTGTTTCCAGTTATTTCGAATTCCTCAGTGAACGTAGAAACTGCGTCTATTCCAGATCTTACAATACCAAGTCTAAAATTTATAAATTTTTGACTACACATTATTATTGAGTACTTTATTGCTATTATTAATATGTTGCGCACTATTAAAGAAATATGTGACGCAATTTTTCATTCAAAATCTGTAAAAGTAAACCAAAACAACGCACACGAGTGCGTACTGTACAATGTTCTCAACACATTAGAAAACAACTAATTTTGCGCAATATAAAACAAAAGACTTTTGATTGTATACAATATTGTGGCACCTACTAATATTATATTAACACCAGCAATTTTATTGTACAATATCAATTATTATATTGCAATTTTTTTAGGTTAGATTTTTTAATAGGTTAATCTGTTAATCGTTTTTTTTTTTTTTTTTGCAAAAAGTGAGAATGTGTAATTTTTAAGCTGACTCCCTTTATAGGAAGAAACCAGTGCGGTATGTTGCTTAAATAAAATAATAATTAATTATTGTACCATTATGGTCTAAGATATTGGAACAAAATCAGAAAAGGCAATTGCTATCTCTAATTCATAATTGCATTGAAATTAAAAAGATAACTTTTAGTATTAATATGCGAGTATAAATATAAACAAATGTTATCAGTTGCGCAAGCAACACAATAAAAAATTTCAAGCCAACTAAAGTGTTAAATGTGACCAACTTTATTTAATTGCTGTCGAACTTTTCTAGAAATTGCAACATTGTTGAAGTTACATTGTTAAAGTTGGCGAAAGTGTTATCAACATGTTGCTAATAGGTGAAAGGCCTGATGATGAAAATAAATAGATTTTAATAGTAATTTTGTTGAACTGCTTATGGTTTTTTTTCCAAATTTTAATATTCTAATCAGGTTAAAGTTCATAAAATTAAATTTTCATTTAATTATTTTTATGAAGAAAGAAATTTTACAACATGAAATCAATTAATATTTATTGATAATTTTTCATTCTTGACTGCCGCGGGAATCGAATCCTGGCTTTTGCGGACAGGTTACCCTAACATGTTTCATTTACAACCACTCAATCTCTTCAGAGGGATTTGCCGTTAAACACTCACAAATATTAAATATTATTGAAATAATCTGCAATTTTCGATTTCAAAAATTTGTTCAAATTTGTTAAAGAAACTAAACTACAATAGGTTTGTTCACGTAGGTTTGCTTTTTCATTTATCGATACCAATTTATAAAACTTATGCTATGATGAAATTATTTATGATTTTTGGTATTGAATAATCTATCTATAATCTATATATATAAAAATGAAAAATGTTTGTATGTTTGTTTGTTTGTTTGTTGGCTTATAGACTCCTAAACTACTGAACCGATTTTCCTGAAATTTTTACAGATACATCACGTGAGCCCTAAAAATAAAATAGGCTACTTATTTTTTCGATAGCGGCAGGGGAATTGGTATCCCCCATAGGATGCCAATATTAATTATCGCATATATTAAGATCCGCTGCACGCATTATGCAGAACTTTTGGTAGTAAGATCTTCTGAGCCCCAAAATTAAAATAAAATAGCAGCGGGGGAAGTGGAATCCCCCATAGGACGCCAATGTTTAACATCGCATATCTAAAGAACTGTAATAGTGAGAATGTTCAAACTTTCTAGAAGTCACTCTTATGGTATACAACACTTTTGAAAATAACAATAAAGCGGGTAGGCGCAGGGGGGGAAATACATCCCATAGGATGCATATATTAAATATCGCTCAACTGAAGAATTATTAAAGGGAGAGTCTTCAAAAGTGGTTAAAGCTATTATTATAGTAAACTATAAATTTCAATATACAAATGGGCGGGGTAGACGGGGGAGGAGCAGTACCCCTCATATATAGAAATATTAATAAGAGCCACTGCACGCATTTTGTTGAACTTTTGGTAGTAGGATCTTCTGAGCCCCAAAATTAAAACAAAATAGCGGCGGGGGTAGTGGTACCCACCATAGGACGCCAATGTTTAATATCGCATATCTTAAGAACTGTTATAGTGAGAATGTTCAAACTTTGTGGAAGTCACTCTTATGGTATACTTCACTTTTGAAAATAAAAATAAAGCGGGAAGGCGCAGGGGGGAAATACCTTAGGATGCATAAATTAAATATCGCTCAACAGAAGAACTATTAAAGGGAGAGTCTTCAAACATGGTTACAGCTACTACTATGGTAAACTATAAATTTCAATATAAAAATGGGCGGGGTAGACAGAGGAGGAGCAGTACCCCTCATAGATAGCAATATTAATAAGAGCCGCTGCAAGCAATTTGTTGAACTTTTGGTAGTAGGATGTTCTGAGCCCCAAAATTTAAACACAATAGCAGCGGGGGAAGTGTTACCTCCCATAGGACGCCAATGTTTAATATCGGATATCTTAAAAACTATTCAAGTTAGAATGTTCAAACTTTGTAGAAGTCACACTTATGGTATACTACACTTTTGAAAATAAAAATAAAGCGGGAAGGCGCAGGGGGGAAATACCTTCCATAGGATGCATATATTAAATATCTCTCAACTTAAGAACTATTAAAGGGAGAGTCTTCAAACGTGGTTAAAGCTACTATTATGGCAAACTTTAAATTTCAATATAGAAATGGACAGAGGAGGAGCAGTACCCCTCATAGATAGAAATATAATTTAGAGCCGCTGCACTCTTTTTATTAAACTTTTTGTAGTATGATCTTCTGAACCCCAAAATTGAAATGAAATAGCAGCGGGGAAATTTTACCCCCCATAGGACGCCAATGTTTAATATAACATATCTAAAGAACTGTTATAGTAAGAATGTTCAAACTTAGTAGAAGTCACTCCTATGGTATACTACACTTTTGAAAATAAAAATAAAGCGGGAAGGCGCAGGGGGGAAAACCTTCCATAGGATGCATATATTAAATATCTCTCAACTGAAGAAGTGGTTTAAGCAGTGTAGCGAAGCGCACCGGGTTAAGCTAGTAATATTATAAAGCTGAAAAGTTTGTATGTTTCTATGTTTGTAAGAGGTAAACTCCGGAACTGCCGGTCCGAATTTAAAAATGTCCTCCTAACAGACATAGGCTACATAAGGTTCCACTAAAGTGCTAAGGATAGGGTCCAGAGGCGATAAACCTCCTATTCTCACCTCACTCATATCTCCAAAACTTAAAGAGACAGAAACAAAATGTAATACTTTAGAAGAACAAGTGCACAGGTGTCCGAAGCTTTTTTAAAATTCGGCCCTCTTAGCGAGTTAACGGGTACTCCCTAAAAGGGAGTATTTTTTGTCACCCTTTTAAACCAATAAAGTTAAAAATAAGTATTATATCACATTCGAAACTTATCTAAAAAATTTAAATACAAATTTGGTACTTTTTAGAAATTCGAACTTTTAAGGGGTGAAATTCGTTACTATTGTTGCTATTTTCTTATAAAGTATTTTTCTCCATTCTTTGGCTTATTAATACGAAATGGGCTTCCACTACAATATTGAAATTTTTGATACTTCAATGGGGAGAAAAAATACCAAAAATGGGAAATACGAGAAATTAAATTTGGTTCTACAACTGGTACTATTTTTAATTAGCGTTGATATTGGACATAGACTCATAAAATAGAACATGCAATATCCTGAGTGATAAGACTCTACGAGGGAACTTTTTAGTACTTTTTCGTCTTTTACTGGTATTTTTTGAATTTCCGTTAGTATTGGACTTGAAAGGTCCTGAGTGACTGAGAATCTTAAAAGGGATCTATTTGGCATTTTTTCGTTCTTTAACTGGTCCTTTTTATTTTTGTTAATATTGGATCAATGAACATAAAACTAAACATGCAAGGTCCTGAGTGGTTGAGAATCTGTAACAGAACTTTTTGGTAGTTATTTATTATTTAACTGGTTCTTTTTTTAATTTTTATTGGCATTGGGGCTGGAAACATAAAATTAAACATGCAATGTCCTCAGAGAATGAGAATCTATAAGAAGGGCTTATGGTACTTTTTTGTTCTTGAACTGGTACTTTTTGAATTACCGTTAATATTGGGCCTAGAAGCATTGAATTAAACATGAGAATCTGTATAAGGAATTTTTTTTAGTACTTTGTATATATCCAACTGGTACTAACTTAGGATAGGTTTCAGGGCCGCTAGACCTCCTATATTCAGATAATATTATAGCAATAGTTTTCCTACTCAAAATTAAGGGAAAGGCATTTTAACATGAGTGTGCCGTTCCCCGTTCATTCCGCCTACAGTCTATCTCCGCTCGACTGTCCCTTGACCGAATGCGAACAAAAGGGGACATACAAAAACTAACTGCCAAAATATCTAACCAATTTTGACGAAATTTTAATAGATAGATCAGCGTAATTTTTTTTAAATTTTCCTTTCGAAATATGTTGCAAAAATGAATGGCAAAGTTTTTTCCATTTCTTACTCCCAGTTATAATTCTGTGTGAGATAATACCCCTTTCTGCATCTGTGTTAAGTACTTTTTTATGCTAGCAAGTATTTCTCTCATTAACTATTTTCTTGTGTTTGCGTACAATTTGTGTTATATTGTGATGGATATAAAAATTTTTTGTTTTTCGTTTATTTTACTTTTATTAAAAAATTATAAATTTTGTTTGATTTAACAAAACGTTTGCTTGATCAAATACTAATTAACAGTTTATACATGGAATTTTACTATATTTTTTCAGAAGGAATTAATTAAAGTTGTTAATAAGAAAGATTATGGTTCACAAGTTTAGTGGTCACTATTTTTTTGAGTTTTTTTTTTTGTCAAATATTTGTTAAATGTGAACATACGAGCAGGGTTGTTAGATGTGACGATTTTTCGTCATTTTGACGATTTTTTTGAGAAAATACAGTAATATGACGATTGACGATTTTTTTACTAAAAGTAATAGTGTTATGACGATTTTCTGGCATCAATAAAAAACTTACAAGAAATATTTACAATTATGTATATTGGGAACAGTCCAAAACGTAAATATCATTTTTTCAAAATACAAAAATTATTGGAAATTAAACAAAAAAAAAAATTCCTCTACCATTACAATGCTTTCATTAGAAGCATTAGTAATTTGAATTCTACAATTATATGAATGCCATCGGTACTGCAAAAAATATACACTATAGCCCCGATTTGCGTCGGTCCTATTTGCGTCGCTTTTTAAAAATTGGTTAAATCCGCTTTGCGTTTTTATGATTTCGATTCGCGTCGCTACATACGATTGGATTTTTTCATTGAAGTCACAATCACATGTGAAGAATTTTTCTTTTTGCGTGTAAAAAGGCGAATTCCCATTTAATTCTGTTAGGTAAGTTATTCTTAGTATAGTTGCGTGTAAGTCTGGGTTCACACTATGAAAGTTTTCTTTCGGAAAGTGTGAGTTTATGGGTGAGAGAGGAGAGAAAAAGCGTGTTCTCTTCCCCTCTCACCAATAAACCCAGACTTTCTGAAAAAAAAACTTTCATAGTGTGATCCCAGACTTAAGAAGTAAGATGTTAGTTCTTAATAAGAAGTTGTGCAGAAAAATGAGTGCAAAGAGAAGAACATGCATTACTTTGGAACTAAAATGGGACGTAATAAAACGTTTGAAGTCGGGTAAAAAGGCTGTTTGTTGATATAGACAGAACCCTTGGTTTAACAGTAAAAACCATTAACAATATTGATAGCGCTAAAAATTAATCATTTAAAGATAGCTCGAGTTAATAGCAAATGCGATTTTATTTTTTATTTAATGTTTTTGTGAATATGTGAATTTTTCTTATGTATTTCTTTTTAAATGATAAATATATTTCAGCCCACTTGCTGAAATAAATAGAATAGAACTTAACCATATTACTTTCTTTACCATTTATATAATTTCTTGCTAAAAATTTATATTTTTCAACCAATCAATGCAATAAATTGTCTCTGATTTGTAAAATTTAAATATTTGACGATTTGTTGACGATTTTGTTAAATTTTCGTGACGATTTTGACGAATTTTGTTAAAACTTTTGACGATTTTTTAAGAAAAAAGCCTAACAACCCTGCATACGAGTACCTTTAGAATAGCCGTTAATCACAACAATTTAGTATGTGTAGATTAACGAGGGAATCAAATTACCTCTTTAAATCATCCTCCCTCTTCACTTTATCGCACGCAGTTGTTATGTTAAACATGAATCATACAAATCTTTTGGAGCATTGGGGTTATTTTTTAGATTTGTGGTAGACTTGAATGACATTCAAGTTGTAATGTGGTTCCATAGAGCAATTTTATTTAATTTTCGGTCGGTGTTGTCTTGTGCACTCAACATCCACACTTGGGGTTGTTATCATCAACACAGCAACAACATCATTATTATCAACTTCGTTGTCGGTATGAATGTCGTCAACATTTTGAAGACAATACCAAAATGTTCGTACGTATACGACATTCGTTGTGTGTGTGTTAGTTATGTGGTGTGTAGGAGTTTAGTTGTGTGTGTTGTGCCCTGAATGAAAACAATACTCGTACAACGTACAATATTTTTTTTGTATGTTTCAGAGGGGTTGAAATAGTTTTGTTTACAACGGTTCTATTTAGTCGCAAACAATCAAGCCTTGTGCTAGAAGCTTTTTTCTAACGGTACTTTTTACACGAGAACAAAACCGCCGAACGCAACACCGAACGCGTAGTCAATATTCCCAAAATTTTCATATTAAAATAAATTGTGGCGAATTGTAAAATATATTGACGTGAAACAGTAAAAAACCGCAAAATCGCATTCGCTACAAAAGCTGATCTAATAAAAAAAACTTCATATACATATTACAGAAAGTTTTCCAATAAAAAATTTTTTAATATAAAAAGTAAGTTGTGTATGAAATATTACTTTTATTAAAATACCTACCATTAAAATTATTTATTTTTAGTGAAATAATTATGATTTATAGTTCACATATGCTTGCAGTAGAATTATTTTTATATTTTACCAAATGCTCAATACTTTTAACATTTATTTTGGTTATTTTGTTATGAATATTAATTTTAACTTAAAAAGAAAGAAATCCATTAAAAAAAATTTTGGATTAAATTAATTAAACACTTGAGAACTAATTCATATTACTAGTTTTGTTATTACTTCTTTGGATATTGTTTTTTCTTTGATACACATGTTTTGGTGGTTTTCAATACGTTTGGGGATTTGTAGTGTTTGGCGTAATTTTTGGCACATTTTCAAAAACGGCCAAAAACATTTTCGTCGTCATCTTAAAAAGATGCCGTTGTTGTTTTTATAGTTGTTTTGTTGTAAAAACCGCAATAAATAACAACAATAACATCAAGAACAATGAAAATATAATTTTAATATAAGTGTTCATTTGAGAATTATAAACATTTGCGTGAAACACGTAAATAACGGAATAAAATCCAAATTTTAGTTAAAGTGAAATTTACTTGTAGGTGTATGTATGTGCGCTTATTGAGTAAGGTTCGGGTTGAATTCGTAAAAGTATTTTTTTAAATGAATAAGGGTCCTTATGAAATCGCTTAAATTTGCCATTTGTGCAAATGGGCAAATTTATGAGACTTGTTTCATGAAGCCCCTTTTTAGCTTTTGTGCAATTTTGAACAATTCATTTCAGTTTATAATGCAGTTTTTTTGGAAACAGCGACGGTAAGCATAAAAACATTTATTTTAAGAAGCGAACAATTAAAGTCTACGAGCCCAAATTGTAAGGCACATTTACGAAGTTTGTGCAAATTAATTTGTATACAATTTTGAAAGTTCATATGCGTGGCCGTTAAAATGCACAGTTTGTCCAGATGGCGAGCCTTTAAAGCGGTATCATGAAGACCCTTAATGTTTTTCTTTCGATAAAAAGCCAAATATAAGAAGTTCGGGAACCTTGAAATAGATGCTCAGTTTCACGGCTTAAGCCGTGACTTTGTCTTGAGAAACATTAAATAATCGAAGGAAATTGGTTCAGCCGAGGCTTAAAACATCGAATTTCCAGACTTTACAAGATCGCGGCTGGCTGAAAATAGTAACATCTAGGACCTGTAAGATCCTGGACTAGTTATTAGGTAGGTAGGTCCAAAAGGCACGTTAGTTGGTTGAGCTACGTGGTAGCACGACCAGAACTAGACGTGACGTCGACAGTGACTCCGTTTTGACAGTTTTCAGTCTTGTATTGATTTGAAGTATTTTTTTTTGGTCTTAAGATCGCAGTAGAGAGTTCAATCTAGTGCTTCGGCAACCAGTAGATCTTGGATCTTAGTGGTTTAAACTAGTAATTGGTGAGATCGCTTCCCAGCAAACGTGATGTGTATCTTGCTAGTAATGTAGAATACTAACATGCTCAAAGTTCTTTAATGACTAGAACGAAGGACTTATCAATGAGTGGAAGGACGAACTATCACGGCAGAGAATTGTATTTACGACAACAATTAGTTTTATTGCAGGCTTTTATTTTCGTAAGATGTGCTCTTTGAAAAAACTCCTCTGGTCTTTCCAATTGATTTGTGTCAAATATCATAAGATCTTGAAAATAAAAAATATAGAAATTAACTTAGAAAATGTTGCATCACATTTTAATAACATTTTTCTTCAAGCTGGATTAACTTCTTTGCAATATATTGGATCAACTCAAAAAAATCGTCAAAAATTACAAACTATGGTGCTTTGTAAAGTGACGTTTTGCAAAGGAGTTTTGCAGTTTCTTTAACCCTAAACCAGTTAAGATATGCCTCTCAGACACATTTTTAGTTTTAAAATGTTGTAACTTCCTTAAACAAAAAAAAAAATACTTTTTGCTGATCCTTGAACTCCTTTTTTGATGTGTTTTGTTTAAGATTTAAAATTTTTTGTTAAAATTGTGTTTTTTTTTTATTATTTATTTCTTGTAAATCACAAACCCGCTTAAACCTGTCATAATGTGCCTACTTGGCACATAGGGCAACGTTTACTATTATATTTTAATCAAAAAGATTTGGGGACCACTTGGGGAACGCATCAACAAAAACTTCCTTACGTCATATACACCTGGTGCTTACTTGTAAATTGAGCAATTTGTGCTGTTAGAGGGCGAGTATTATTTTGGCAGCACATTCCATCAATGCCAGACGAATACGACCTTAATATTATTTTTTTGTTTGTAATGCAAAATCATGATGTCATCTTCAAGAAATTCATTCTCCAACAAGAAGGTGCTCAAAAATGCAAAAAATGTCGCTGGGAGGACTGTTGAAGAACTGTGAAAACCGTTAAAAAAAAACAAATCGGAACATCACAGTTTGCAACTTTTTTCTCATCATTTAAATAAGTTTAACGATTGTTGTCCAAAGACCTAACCTGTGATTTATGAGTGAATATGAGCCGAGTTTATCAAATCAGGTAAATATGCGACGTAGATACTTTATGTGCTCAACAAAGATAAAGAATGTTCATGCAGTCTAGAAAAATACTTGCAACGACTATTTTTCAAAACCTGTCGTTTCTTTAAAATGCAAAAATAAAAAAATCTTGGATTTCAAATATAAATTTATATATAAATCCTTTGTATGTGCCTCTAAGACACATTGGACTGGACTTGTTACATAATTTTCATGACTTGATAAGGGTTAAGGCTTAATCCAGAGCATCCGGTTAATTGTGTTGCACATATTTGCCAAACACTTTGTATTTCAATAAGTAGAGTGTATAGGTTCAACTGTTTTTTGGGTGTAATTCTTAGCGATCCTCGTATCTCAAAACTTTTTGCCATAAATGTTGCAAAGTTTTAGTGTAAAAAAAGATTTAGCGTTTAAATATTCAGACTTTTTTAAGCTTCTTGGAAGATCCAAGTTAAGGAATGGAAGTGGTTTTTATTTGGGATTATTTTAAATTCTCTCGACTTTTCTAACAAAAAAATGTGTGTATATCAACTATTTTAAACGAAATATTATTTTTCTTCTAAAAACGTCTGTCTTACTTTACATTAAAAAAAAAAACTAAACTATTAACAGCCACAATGAAAATATTGGGGGATTCACAAAGTATGCTTTTAAGTCATATTGTCGTAATATTCTATAGTTTAAAAAATTGTCGTTGTGTTTTAAACAAAAAAGTCTTAAATAATAAAAAAGACTTTTAAGGCTTGACTTTTACATTGATCAAAATACTCATCAAGCATTGTGGTAGTATTAATGAAAATCTGTTCGTATGTGTGACACCGCCAACGCTTGATGAAAAATCAAAAAATTTAGATATGACGGCGAATATTTCGTCCAGCACACGTACACGCTGAATTCGCCGGCTGGACAAGCTTTTGACAAGTGTATTTTGCCCTTTAGGCTGTGTTATTGTTTCGTCATAACTACACAGAAGTACATTTGTTTTCCTCATAATTGCTTGAGTCAACCCAGCATTTTAGTTTTTTGCTTTTTCTTGCCATTACGACATCAAAAACATTATGGTTGTTTCTTTTTATCAGCTGACTCGCGTATGAAATAGCACACTCAATTTGAGGGGTTGCTTACAGCAGTCATATTTTTCGTGTTATGGTTTTAAAACAAATGACTTTATGACCTTGTGAATACCTCACATGAATATTGTTTCACGTAAAAAATGGTGCCACCAAGTTTTAAAAACATTGCTCAAACATTTATCATAGATATTATTGTATATATTATAGGACTTCAAAGCTCTTTAGATTTTAATAGGGACTCATCGCAATGTTGTATAAAAAGTAAAACAACATAATTGGGGTATTCAAAAGGTAGTCATAAAGTCATTAGTCTTAAAATAATAACATCACCATCATCATCTATCAGTCGCTTGCGTCCACTGTTATTACAAAACAATATAACAAAACAATAAACACAACCTAAAAATTCTAATTATTTCTGGAGTGATTTTTTGAACCACAACAACAATATTTTTAAACTATTGTAAAATATTAGCATAAACATATTAAGCCAACGATATATACATATGTAATGCCAATATGACTCATAGTTTTTAAGCGCGGACATTTGTCATAAACTTTTGGTCGTTAATCTCTTATTACCTTAACAGCTCTCATACTCTATTTCTTGCGAATAGTTGTATAGTTTTTAGTATTTTGATTTTAAATGTTGTGTCTCGCTGTCACAATAAATAATAAAAATTCTATAAAAATACATTCTCAAATAGTAAATATTTTTGGAAACAAATAAAATGTATACATTTTAATGTTTTATTGGTCTGCTGCAGCTATTTTTGGAAACAAATTTCAATTAGTTTTTTTTATTTAAATACAATGTGGTATTTGTATTAAAGTATCGTTACATATTTCAATTAAAACTATTTAAATTTTATTGATTTAGTAAAATGTTATACTTTGATAAAATTTATGTTTGTATGCATATGAGAATTTAACTTGTTTTTTATTTCTATTTAAGTAGCTACATACTTATGTACATTGTTTTATTTTTTGTCCTTTAGAACATGCTATATTTTGTGATTTTATTTTACTTTAGGTGAGTCATGAAAGGAAACGGCAAAAAATATAAATAACTTGAAAAGACTCCGTTTTAAAATATAAGGGCTGTTCTTTAATCTAACTACTGTGAACAGCCGTTTTAGTTATGTGATTAAAAAATCAAAAATATTCTAAGAGTATCCTGGTGAACACGCCTTGATTCTGCAAGCAGAGAAAAAACATGATTAATGAGTGGTCACTACGACCATTTTTTATTCATATTTGCCTAATATGTTTACCCTAATAAGTTTATTATAGTCCTAATATAACTTAAGAAACTATTTTTTGTCCTTAACATTTTTTAAACCCCTATAATAATATTATACGGTGCTTTTGACCAAAAAAGTTCAGAGTAACTTTGGCTAAACATATTCAATTATGTGAAATGTTTGCTACTATAATATATATATATTCAACGATACAATTAAAATCTATCTATCAGGGGTGTCATGGAAATCAAAAACGTAAAACGAAAGAATTTTGAAGTTCTTTTTAACTAACTTTTAATCTAATTTTTAAAATTTTTGTTAAAGAATTATGTTTAATGGAGCAATATTTGTATTATAATTGTCATACAATTTTTTTATTACAGAAATATTATTGAAAAGCGACTTTTAAAATTCTTTCGTTTTTCGTTTTCGATTTCCATGACACCCCTGTATATATATAAAAATTGTGTAAAAAATGTATAGTAACCTTTAAAATGAGAACGGCTGGGCTGATTTCTGTACTTGGGCTGATTTCTGTCAGTTGTTCGTAATATCGAGGGGAAGGTTTTTACGAAAGAAAATTTTGGAAAATTTCTCCGGGAAAGTCGAAAAATTGTTAAAAACGAAAATCGAGTTTTTGTATGAAATTTTGTGTGAAATTATTCCTTAATGGCTTTCCAAATGAAAAAAAATAGAAAGTTCTCAGCCACAATCCGATAGATGGCGGTATACGTTGACTTAAGCTTCGTTCAGACGATGGTCAGATCTTACAATGTTGTCATTTTTCTGACAATGGTGCCATTGCCAGATGCATTAATTTAACACATCTGCCAAATTAAAATAGCGTACAATGTTCACACAGTTGCAAGACATTTTTAGTAAATTTTAATGACAACATTGTAAGATCTGACCACCGTCTGAACGAAGCTTTAGACTTCGCGCAATCTGACAGGTGTCATTTTGGCATTGTAATTTTCTACAGTAAGTGCCGGTTCACACACGTCAAGTTTCACTCGTCAAGTCTTGATTTTTTAGGAGAGAGGGGAAAAGAAACGGCATTATCTTTTCCCTTCTCTCCTAAAAGATCAAGAGTTGATGAGCCAAACTTGACGTGTGTGAACCGGCATTAAATGTGCTATTTTTCTTGCTGCCATTTATACGAGTTTTGTGTATTGTTAAACTTATTCCGGATTGTCGTAAATCACGCATTATACCCGTATAGGGTAAAAGCATTACAATCAATTAAAATTCAGTGCAATATTTATCAAAAAAATCGAAAATAGATTTTTTGTGGAATAATTCCTTAATGGCTTTTCAAATGAATAAATAGAAAATTCTTAGCGTAAAGCACGGAAAAATGTGAAAAAATTTAATTTTTATTTATATAAACAATGCAATTCAATGCAATGCGACGCAAACTAAAGCAAAAACAACGCAACTTCGGAATCGAAGTAATTTTTAAAAAATGAAATTTCGAAACGACGCGCCGCAAACCGGGGTATTGCTGTATTACTTTTTTGGGAAAATTTAGTATTTATAGAAAATTTTGCTAAAATTATCTCTTTATTGGAAATATTGTTAAGATTTCCTTGAGGAGGTCAGTATTAAGCTTGTAAAAGTGAAAACGCAAAATATCGTAGCTCTTTTGTTAAATCCAACAACAAAATACACATTTACTGAAACTGTGACAATTTAAGTTTCTGAAGATGTTTCCATTTCTTTTTTGAAATTGGTTATTTTTAGGAGTGTGACTGTACGGGTTCGACTTCTTCAAATACTTGTGGTGTACGTTGTGGCAAAACGACGTAAATATTCATCTTTTATATTTGTTTTATAATAAATTATTCCCGAAGGATCATATCCCAAGGCGCGAAGCATGTTAAAATTTGGGTCGCCAGTTTTTCTACTTGTAATTAAGAAACTAAATTTTTGTGTACATACATATATGTTAGGTGAACAACATGACTTTGAAAATAAACGGAGGCCGCCTTTGTTTTATTTAAAAAAGTTTGTTGCAATTTAACTAGGGCCTGGACTTTTATGCAGTTAAAATCGCATTCTATGCGTATTAAAAATGCACTAAAAATAAACAAATATGCATAAAAATAACAAAAAAAAAAAAAAAAATAAAAAAATATAACACTAAAAACGTAAAAATTCAATGTCATAAACGTAAGTAAGGCACAATAACCACAAAAGTAGAAGTAAAAATAAAGTTAAACACAAAAAATTATAAAGAAAAACCAAAAGTAAAAAAATCATGTAAGTTAAGTCACTTGCAAGGCGAATTGATGTAAACGGTGGTGTCGATACTACAACAAGTAACAACACCAAAAACACAACAATGTATTTTTTTGTTGCTTTTGTTAATCCATATGTCAAAATTAAATTAAATTAAGAAAAAAAAGTAGCACAGCTGTGCTTTCAACGCCACCTGAAAAGGTAATTCGCCTTGGTCACTTGTTAAGTAGAGATTTGAATCTACATATGAATTAAGAAAAAACATTGTTTTTTAAATATTTTCAAAAGTAAAGTTTATTGCCTGGTCTTAGTTTCTCAAAACAACAACTTACAAATCTACAACTAAAATACATTTGAAACAAAAATTGTAAAATTTTTTATTATTTTAAAGTATTTTACTTGTACATTTGTAACTTTTAGTTTTGAAAAACAGAGCCCTGTTTTTCGAAAGAAAATAAAATAGAGCTGATAGGTGCATGTTTAAATGCTGATATGCCAGCCGTTTATCAAACTTGATACGAATTTGTTAACTTAAGTCACCCTCTGGATTATACATCTAATTTATGGAAATATCAATTAACTTAGTTTGCTTTCTCAATGGATACGATTTCTCTAATTTCTCATACTTTAATAATTTAAAGACACACACATTATCTGAGCTCTTATATTTGGTAAATATATTATCATTGTTGCATCCTTCCACCACATCTTTGAATTGGTAAAAGTTTACAGCACAATACATAATTGCTTTCAACCACACTCCCCACCTGGTTGTTATGTGGAGGAAGACATAAATCGGGGTACGTCTCTTTACACATGCAACATGGGTGCATTTCAAAATAAAGCAATAAAAACAAGTTTTTTTTCAAAATATGCAGTATTAGCAATACATGCAAAAATATGCATTCAAAGCAAAATATGCACTATCAAATCGATGTCATTTTACTGCAAATTTCTTGATTCGCAAGGATATTTAGTATATGGTGATCTCAGACTGACGACAACAAATATGCATTTGCATTTAAATCTGGGCCTTAAAAAATTGTGCCATACCAAAAATGTTTAAATTATGTGTCCAACGAACTTAGTTATTGAAATATACATAAGACATCGAAGTAAACATTCTAGTGGAAAAGAATAACAAACGAGAACGTAAAATATAAGAAAAAATATATCCAAATTTTAAATTATGAAAAGTTAAAACGCTTCCGCTAAGCTCGAGGCCGTTTTAATGTGTGTTATCTTATTCATATTCGATATTTCGATATTCTTCTGATATGATTCTAAACAAACTAAATTGCTTAAATAAATAGATTTATACAAAAAGCCCATATAATCGGGGAAAATTATAGCTATCACTAAAACCAACCGTGATACGAAATTACACACCAGGAACACGAGGAAAATTGTAGATATAATAAGCATTAATGCCTGGGACCCAATTAGCCGAAAGACATGACGAAAATGTACAAAAAGTTCGGGTTCGGTTTGGGGTAGGCCAAACTGTGCAAAATTTACCGAAGCTTGGGTTCGGTCTAGGGATGCCAATAGGTACTGGTTTTCGGAAATCCCGGGTTTCGGGATTCAAAAAATCAAATTCCGTGATCCCGGGATTTTTCGGTATTCGGGGTTTTTGATAATTAAAAGATAAATGCTTTTTATAGATATTTATTAAAAAAACCTCTTTAAAAGGGGTTTACAAACAAAAGTTTTATAATAAATTTATTGCTTTAAAGTTAAATATAATGTTATATTGATTTATAAATAATTTATTATTTTAAAGTTGAATATAATGTTATATTGATTACTAAAATTGGTAAAAATTGAAAATTGTGATTTTTTCTTATTTAATGATTAATTTTATTAAAAATATGATAAAAAGACAACGTTCGATTTCAAACAATATGGTAATTGATTCAACAAAAAAAAAATAATTACCATAAAATCTATATTTTATTCAACTTCAGTTGACATAAACTAAATTAAAAAATAATTAATATTGTAATTAAATAAACAAACTAGTAATTGATTTATTTATATGATTTATTAAATTTTATTATTTATTTATTAAATTAACTTTTAACTTACTAATATTCCTTTAAAATTCTAAGAAATACATATGTAATTCTGAACAACCCACATTCAGACGTTTGACTATCCGAATTTCCAAATATGACACAAATGCTTCAGCAAAAGTTATTTAACAAATACAAATGTAATTTCATATGATAGTGCATAAGTTATACTTTAGTGCTTAATTTCAAATTATGTTAACTAGGAGTTTTACATCAAATAACATTTTGGTTTTACATCACGTATAAGCAACCGTCTAAACTATTATTTCTGTTTAAATTTGTTACGTATACGTCCGCTGTCAATATGAGTTTTTCAGGAAAATATTGTTGTCGCTTCATTAACTAAATAGACTGGAAAACATTGATTTTCCTGTCATAGAATTGTGTGTCAATACTTTTTTTTATTTTTGATTTATTAAACGTAGAGGACGCAATTCCCAAGTGACGTAATAAAGTACAAGGTATCTGGAAAACTGTATAAGCATATATTTTTTAAGCTAACAGTTAAAAGTATTAAAATGGTTTATAAAAGTGCGTGTACACTATTCTCAAAGAACAAAAAGTAGTTGCTAATATCTTTAAAACATAACGTAAATGACACTTCTATATTAATAATTATTGGATCTAACTTTCATAAAAATAAGTTACTTTGGATGATTTTTTAAATTGGAATTTTGACATTTAGAGTAACTAAGTTCATATACATACATATGTATGTATAAAAATCCTGATCTAAACTGATACGTATACTTTTTTAGTGTAACCTAGATCAAATAAAATGATAACCAATCTTTACGGAATTTAATTGCCTTTATCAACACGCAGCCCTGCGAAATTATAGATTTTGAATTTTTTTTTTTACGACTATTATTATATTTTTTTGTTTTTGTCAAAGTAAGGGAAACGATTGATTGATTCATAGCACGTACATTTGCTAGTTAACGCTACATCTGTGTTTTTCGATGTATAATTCTCTTTCTGGCGCAATAAAGAGTGACATGCTGTTTCGATTTTATTATAGGATTTTTTAGTCCAATATGGCTAAAAATTGTTGTAATTAAATATACTATACAACAAAGTTATAAAACTATGGATATTGTTATTAATTGTGGTAAAAACATCTTTCGAATGGACAAAATTGGTGAAAAACGTTAACATTTTCATAAAATTTTAGATTTGATCTAAATTCATTTTTTTTTGTTTGTAAAAAACGGTTAAATTAACGTGCTGAGTCAAATAGTTAATGTTTTTCCACAAATTGTTGCTAACTAAAGTTGCCTTAATTCCGTAAAATATAAAAGTAACATGGAAAAAATGTTTTCTTGAAAAAACTAGGTAAATATTTCGATTAAACCAGGTAACTGACATTGATTTTCGGCTTAAATGTCCGAAGATGAGTTCAATGGAACCAGAAATCTATAACATTATTTAAAATTATGTTTTGGGAAACCAGCATGCATAAGAACATAAATTCATATTAAGTAATTAGTGAAATATGCTATAAACTTTAAGTGTGTTTTTCTCGTGTTTTCAAAAAATGGAGTTACCTAGTTTCCCCATACGGCCACAGAATTGATCTGGCTTTCCATATTAATTATAAACAAGAAAGAGTGCAATATTCGGCTATGCCGAATCTTATATATCCTTCACCATGATGAGATAAGAACAAAAAGTTAAATACATAAATAACGTTCTTTAGATAGGTTTAAATAAATATTAAATGAGCAACGCCAACTTTTCATTTCGCCATGCCGAAGATTATAAAAAAAAAAACAAAAAACGCATATATAAACCTAAGCCCGTTTCCTCTTTTGCCAAAATTGATGTTTGAAATTTGTTTTATAATCTTAAAATCGTTTTTTAGAACATAAAAAAATTTAAAAAAAATTATTTTTGGGATTCGAACTGGCAATATCATCAGTCTCAGGAGAGAACTTAACAACTCGGCTACGAATGCTTTAACTGAAGAAGCGTTAAATTAAAATATATTGAGTCTATGAGTTTGTTTCTTTATTTGAGCGGCATATCATATACATGCATTAATGTGTATCTGGATGCGTAAAATTAAACACATTACAAATAAAATCTACCACTTGTAGTGAAGGGTATAAAAAAAACAACAAAAAAACCACATTACCAACACTGTATTACCATAGCCACTGTATGACAGTAGAAACCAAAATTGAATTCGTTTGTATGGTATGTTTATGTCGTTTTGGTAGTACAGTGTTGGTATGGTAATGTCACGTCTAATTGGACCTTTAAAGGAAACGATTTGAGGCAGTCGTGGTTTTTTACTCATATCTCAGCCATTTGTGGACCGATCTTACTGAATTCCAATAGCAAACAATTCCGGACCATATGTGACATAAATGTATAATAACCTTTCAACGGACAGACGGACAGACGTACATCGTTAAATCAACTTCGCTCCTCATAAGGACCCAGAATATATATACTTTATAGGGTCTAACATCAATATTATAGAAATTACAAACGGAATGACAAACTTATATATACCCTATTCACTACCTGTGGTGAAGGGTATAAACAAATTTTTGCCAATAGACAAGAGAAACAGTTGAATTTGACGAAATATATGATTTGTCAATGAATAAAATGCCGAATTTAGAGTGAGACCAATTTACAACATACCCTACAACCTCCATTATATCCAAACATGCAGCGTTAGGTACGGCTTACCCTCTGGTGGCATACTCGATCCTTATTTCTAAAAATTAATATCGCTACTGCACCATGACTTATTTATTTTTTATATTAATTTGCCAATCAAACTTATACTTCTTACTGGCTAGTATTCCTCAACTAATAATATTTAAAGGATCTAGTGTTTAACAAAAAATAAAAATTTAGGATTAAAGTAATCTTAAAACATGACATATAAGAGGCTTTTTTTGTTTAATTCAGAGCTCATTCTGCGGAAAGATTAAAAATTTGATAATTAGACCGAAGTATTGAAATATAATAGGAATATAATTTCTAAAATGGCGAATAGGAACTGAAAAACGTTACATTAGGAAGTGGGAATTATGAGATAATTTCACCGTTTAAAACATTCAACATGAAAGAGATGCTCGTATCTATCCTCCGATTTTTTTAAGGGTAGTTTCAAACGGTTTTCGTACGGAGACAAGTTAATAATTTTTTATACATTGATTGGTTCTTATTCGACCTTTAGAAATTTTGGCGAAATATTGGATAAAATAAATTTTATATTTTTTTTTATTTAAAAAAGAAAAGAGACCTCAAGCTGAATAAGAAAATTAATATTAATGATTTTTTCTTTAAAAATATGGATGACATTGATAAATTCTAGATGTGGTTTTAACGGGTAGGCGCTACGTGCTAAACAGCGGCCGCAACCATCGACTTGTCAAAATAAAAATGCCTGTTCATCGATTTCGAACTAAAATTCGATTCGCTAAAATTACATTTAAAACAAAAATAAACTTTTTAAAATTGTTTTTGATTTAAATGTAAGTTCCACTTTCACAATGTGTTATCAATTTGATTTTTGAAATAATTTAAACAACACGTGGATTCAACGTAAGAATTTATTTTGAAACAGCATTTATATTATCTTATCTTTTATTTTACTAAGTAATTCAAATTAAAAAACACATTTTATTAATTATTATCAATTATTTCAGTATAAGTAAACAAAACTTTTTATTAACAGACTTCAGACGCAATTCTTGTTGCAATTGTACAAAAAATTAAATACTTATTTATTAATAACATAAAATTGTAATACTAAACAATTTAAAATAATTTTAAAAGCTCTCTTTAAAGATTAAATTTGATTGAAAAAGCAACAGAATTTCTTGTTAAGAAAACAACAGATGAAACAAATTTAATCTTTTTTCGTTTATTTTTTTTTTTTTTTGTGATAATTGTACAATATTTACAATCGTTAACAAACAGATACTTTTCCTTTATTTTTTCTCTTCTTTTCTTGCTAACAAATTGATTTATATGTATGTTTTTTTTCTCATTTCCATCCTTTGCTGATGTAAAAGTTACTTTTTAAATAGAGTCAGTCGAGAATTTTTCAAATACAAGCACACAGATTCACACTTACACATGCATTCATACAAACTTATGCGAATACAAAAGTTGTTGTATTCTGTTAAACATTCCTTCCTAGAAGATTTTATTTTCTTCTGCTACAATTGCTTAAAGAAGGATAAAGTTTTGTATGTACAAGTTGTGTTCTGCTAAAAGAGAGAAAGAAAAAAATGGGGAAATTTAACAAAAGTAACTTTTTCTTGACAAAAATTCAATAGAACACCCAAAGCAATAGGGATAAGTTCAGATATTTAAGGAGTGAAATGATTTATTATTGGAGTGTTTCAATTACGCTACAAATACTTTAGAAACCCACTAGATTTAATTAAATATATTTTTTAATGATATAACGATACACTTCGACAGAAATCACGCAAACGTGTAGTGAAACAATGAAATTGTTTTGTTGTGGATATGCTCATATTTGATTATACTTTGAAGTGGTTTATGGTTGGACTTACTGAACTAAAGATTTCTTTTTGTGTTTAAATATTTTAGAAGGATGAGCACAGTGCGTTTATCCCATGTAAAGCTTGTATTTAAACAAAAGCTGTTGTCGTAGACCAACAAAACTTGGTACCAATTTTTTTCGACATTAGAATTTTTGACTAAATTGGTCGAAAAACGTTCTTTCACTCTATACATCCCATACCTAACAAAAGAAATTGTTAAAACAATTAATTACTGAATTTTAAAATGGTTCATATGGCTAAAACAGTAACAGTATTCTTTTTAAATTGGCGCAAGGACTTGTTTAGCACCCATTGCATCGTTTTTACAAAAATCACTATACAATTCTTAATAATTGTTTGATTTTAATTTAATTATTTCCCACTGTGTTTAAGTTATTTAGTTTTGTAAAAATTTTTTTTTCTTCTTAGTTTCAGATTTCTTCAAAAACTTTAATGTAACTTTTACAAACAAATAAAATACAAACACAAAATCTTGTAACTATATACAAACTCGTGTATACAAAACCCTGCAAGCATTTTCTATTGAAAAACAAGTAAGAGAGCTATTTTCGGCTGTGCCGAATCTTTGATACCCTCCACCGACAGTTAAAAATATTCCAGACATGGGCCCTATATACGTCTATACGTCAGTATTTAAATTGGTTGCGGTTAAAACCTGCACATGTTAAATTATTAACTGACAATCCAAAAGCTTAATGCTTTTCGTTCTAGTCATATAAAACTTAATATGTGAAAATTTGAGTAAAGTATTATTATACGGTACAGCTGCAGCCGAGCTAAAATTATTTACGAGAGGGGAATTTATATTGGATCCATGGTAAATTATGGACCAATCATCACAAAAGTCTGTGGAGTGTTTTCTGGTATTAAAAAACCTAAATTAGAACAAATTTTATAGTTTTAAAGTGGTTTTCAGAAGGCTGCTTGATATGAGATCTAAGATAAGTTATGTAGCGATTATTACAAAATTGCATGGTATTATTTCTGGCCACATGAAGCTAAATTGTACCAAATTTAACCACAATACGGTTTTTTGCGCAATTTAAATAATTTCCCAGAGTGAGCATTACATGGGGCCTATGGTAAATTATGAACTGATTTTTACGATTTTACTGATTTTATCGAAAGACTAAATTCTGCTATAAAAACCATATTCGTTACGGTTTTAGCCGTACTAATTTTTTTTTCCGAGAGTAGGCTTTATATAAATAATGGTAAATAATGGACCGATCTTCACGAAATTTGACAGTGTGATTTGTAGTCTTATAAAACTTTGGGGTACCAAATTTTATTACAGTAGCATTATTTCTTACGGTTTTAGACGTACTAAACTGTTTTCCGAGAATTGGCTTTATATGGGGCCTATGGTAAATTATGGACCGATCTTAATGAAATTTGGTAATATGATTTTTAGTCATATAGAACAAATTTGTGCCAAATCTTATATCAATCCGTTAATTTCGTTTGTAACAAAATTATCAATTTTTTAGGGTGCTGGTTCCACATTTGGACTCATAACTCTCATCCTACTAAACCTTGCTGGGTTTCATTTCCAAACTGCTTAGGATAACTACCAGCAATTTGAGACCAAGTTTGTTCTTTTCTGTTGGGTTTTCGAAAGTGAGCGTGTTTTTAACAGAAAGAAAGACGGACAGACTTACGGACACTTTTAAATCGACTTAGAATTACTCAACCTAAAAAAAGTTTTACACGAAATGACAAACTCAGTATACCCTCATTCACCACTAGTAGTGGTAGAGGATATAATAATCTAAATAGTTACCCCATTTAGCAAAAAAAAAGCAACTGCCTATTTTACTCAATTCTTATCATCCCTTATCATAGTGTTAAAAATCGTACCAAAACATTAAGGTTGGGAATACACTTTTATGGGGGCCATGTGCATTAATGGACTGATTTTGCTAATTTTCAATATTTAATATTTCTTATACATAAGAAATTTAGTCCTCCTAGCCCATATTAGAAGAAAACGGAAGCTACTTGTCTATTACCAGGTAATTTAGGAACCGATTTCGTTAATTTTCTAAATTTAGGCTATAATTAGACTTAAAAAAGTAAAATTGTATGAGTAAAAATTTTTGCTCATATCTCAGCTATTTGTTAACCGATGTAGTTTAATTTCTATAGCAAACTATTCCAAACTAAAAATGCTATAAATATGTAGCAACCAAGCAACGATCTTGTATGGGGTCTCTGGAAAATCATTTCAGCAAACACACGGACAGACAAATTAAAAGGTATTTTGAAACAATAGCACCTATACCATATAAGTAGGGCAAGTTTAAATATACACAAAAATGTTAAAAGTATGCATGCAAATATACCAAAGTATACTTAAAAATATGCACTCAAAAAAACACAAACTAACAATTTTTTTTAATTAGTTTTATTTAAACAAATGTTTATTACAAAGTATAATTATTTTTTTTCTAATTGAAATGATCCTCGGTTGTCACAAAAAACCATAGAATATCGTCACTTAACACGTAAAAAGCCCTATCTAACATATTGAAAATTTTACAGGAGAAGCAAAAACTTTTTAAAATGATAAATCGCCATAAACTGTTAGGGGACATCCTATATAATAGCTTTCATTGGTGATAATTTTTATATGTAGGTAATTCCATGTCAAATCGACCAAAAGTGAGACCCGAACCCTTTCGATTTTAATGAAACTTGGTGCGAAGTTTTTTTTATCCTATAAGGATCATATATGAACGAAAAAAAATTAAAAATTTTTTTTTCAAAAGTTTTGTCATATTCAAAAGGTCATAATTTCGCCGAATTAGCCGAATGTAGTATGCTTATTTCTTCAATATCTCGAAAACTACTTTACTTACGAAGATGATTTTAATGTCATTTTAAAGAGAATACTTGGGGCTACAAACCTTATATTTAAAAAATTTGTTATATCTGAAAAATATTAAATTTTAAAAACGAACTAAAGCTTCTCAAAATAGCCGGCGAAGCCTGTGTTCATTATAAAATAGAAAATAAAATCCATGAGCCCGGCCGAAGCCCGGCTATGCATGGAAGCTTTAGTGAGCGAAGCCAGTGTTCGTTATACCATGGAGAAGAAAATCCTTGCACCAGACCCAAGGCCGGCTATATAGAGAAGCTTTAGTTAGCGAAGCCAGTGTTCGTTATACCATGGAGAAGAAAATCCTTGCACCAGACCCAAGGCCGGCTATATAGAGAAGCTTTAGTTAGCGAAGCCAGTGTTCGTTATACCATAGAGAAGAAAATCCTTGCGCATGGCCGAAAGCCCAACCATGCTATCAATCGTACGATTTTTAAGACCAAAACTGTATAATTATTCGGATTTTGAAATCGGGTCTTTTAGTTTCGGGCATATGAACTTCATTCAAAATGATTAATACAACTTTCTTTGTGTTTTTTTTGGGGTTAAAATTCATTATAAACTTTGAGGTTAATTTTCATAATGAAGAATTACCCTAAATTTATGGTCATATTTCATTTTATTTTAAGGGTTATTTTTAATTTTTTTGGGGTAATTTTTAATTTAAAAAATGGGGTCATATTGCATTATGAAAAAATAGCCCTAAATTTGGGGACCATTTTAATTTATTTTTTGGGGCCAAATTTCGCAGCGCCGAAATTTAGTAGGCCCCTTAAGAGAACGATAATGAGTGACCTGTTGTCGCCCGCTTAAGTTGTCGATCGGCATCAGGGGATGGACTGTTAATGTAGAGCTAGTTGCGTTTTATACTAAAATATAAAAAAGTAAATCATACATATAAAATTTTTTTAAAAACAATTTTAATTACTTGATGGCATTATGTTACAAAATTTAGACTTTTTGCTAAAAAGCCCATACGTGTTAGTGAAAGTGTAAGTTCAATTGTATGTGTTTACATATATGTACAGTAATATCTCTCATGGTAGGAGGTACCATTGCATTTAGTCCGTAGATAGATAATGTTCTATACAAAAAATGAAATGCTTTTCTTTACAACGATCCCGCGACCATAAAGAAGGTATCCGTAAAGAAAGGTTACACTGTTTATTTATTTACTATTTATATACAGTTATTTCCGCTTAATTGAGTTTCTAAAAATGCACGACTTTTGACGCAATTAAACGGGAACTCAATTAAGCAGTACTCGGTTAATTGAGTCGCCGACGCAATTAAAACGAAAATCGCTTAATTGAGCAAGATGTGCAATAAAGCGAAACACCCATGTGTAGATACAAAATGTAACTCATTTCTTTATTTATTTTATATAACATTTATTTATAAAACTGAAACATGAAGCATGACTTTCTTGATTTTTGTGGAGCAAAAACACATTAAGTAGAGGGAAACAATTAACCAAAACATTTGCTTTTGTTTTTCGCAATGTGGTCTTATTTTGCGAAATAATTAAGCGGGTGACGCAATTAAACGGAACTCAACTAAACGGGTATTTTTACATAGACTGTTATACTGAATGATTTCGTTCCATGGTTTTTAGTGCAATAAAACGGGAAACTCAATTAAGCGGGGCTCAATTAAGCGAAAACAACTGTATACAGTATCGATTCGATTAAATTAAATAGATTTGTTTATGTTTTTTTATCCTTTCGCTTTACTTTACCAGTTTTAACTTTCATGTGTGTTTTGTAAAGATTTTGTATGTGTATTTATGCATTTATTTGTATTCTTTGAATTGACTTACACAACATAAATGAAAATATACAATTGTATGTATACATATGTAATATTTAAGTAAACAAACGTGTGTACAAAAAGTATGTATTTAATCCTTGTTAGTCTTATGGAACGTTTAATCCGTTTTATGGTTGATTAAACAAATATTTGTAATTGACGAGGCAGAAATGTTTTTCTCTTAAAGTCAAGTTTATTGTACCTGCTTACAATTTTAATTAATCGAATTGGATTCTGTGGCTTATTCAAGTAAACTGAGAAAATAAACTTAGGCTGCAATTTTTACAGATTTATTAAAGATAAAAAGTAACAAAAAGTTTTCAATTAGTGTTATAATGTAATTAATATATCAAATGTGTTCTTAACAGAAATCTTGAACAGCACTTGGTAGTAGACATAAATAAGATTAAAAATCAATAGCTAATGCTTTAATTGAAAAACTTTATACAAAACTTTTGTAAAACACGGAATAATTATGTAATGAAATATGTTTATATCGAATATTTATCACCGGGCCTCATTGATTTCGTCCTAAAATTTCATATAACGAACAGCGAACTGCGGGCTTTTTTACGTATTTCGATTTATTCTACTGTAACAATTTCCTTTAAACTGAATTCCATGATAATACAATGAATTTAGAAGTCTAAACATTTCAGATGAGACAGTGATTCCCTATTTTATCAGTGGTACGATTTGATAAAGTGTAATTGTATGCCCTCAAAATTTAATTGAGTAACCTGTCACTGAGAGGTTTGTCCAACTTGCAAATATTTATGAACATTTTCATAAAAATGTAGATTTTATGCGAGATCAGAGTTGTATTTTTTGTAAAGTAGCTGAGTTATATGATTTTGCATCTTTTCTGTGTAAAAATGTGGAATTGACAACAATAGTGTATTTAAACAGATTCCAGCAGCAAACCAAAACCTTAAACAATTTGAAATAAGGTTCCCGTGAATTCCCGGAAGAGAAAAAATTTACTTACGCTCCCGAGAGCTAAAAAAGTTCAAGAAATAAGAAACCCTATTATGGGGCCTAACTGATGGAATGGTTTGTTTCGGTGGATTTTTAACACTTAACGAAACTTATTTTTATAGAACTATTAACATTATTTGTACTTGGTTTTAATTGAATTCTTCACCATTGCAGTGAAGCTTTTCGTGTTTTGAGGTTGACAAATTAATGGACCAAATTTTCTGATTTTCAATACCAAAACTACATATGGGAAATTATTTATTTCCAATGGATTCCAATTTTCTTTCATGCCTAACTCCGAAAGGGGTTAAATTTTGTTTTAAATGTTAGTTAAGTGAACGAGTCTTGCGCTCGTGTTCTACAAACAGGCAGTTGCTGTCATTGAAAACGAAAGAAAAAGTTAAACAGTTATAAAGAAATTTTAACGTGAGAAGTGCTAAAAGAATTAAACAAGAAAATAAATAAAAGAAAACACACGTCTTTTGAAATGCACAAAATTTTCCACTGGTGCATCAAATTCAAAATTTAAACTTTACTCTTTTTAGGGTTAAGATTGTTAAAGTGTTTTCCGAGGGATTTCATAGCACATACGGTAATTTTTGGAGCGATTTCACGAAATTAGGTAATGTATTGTTAATTAATTTCGAATTCAAATTTCAATTATTCATTTTATAAAAATTTTAATAGAATCTTAAAAATAAATCAATAAGTAGTTTGCTCTATTCAATTACAATATTAATTATTTTTTTAATTAGTTTGAATCAACTGAGGTAATTTAATAAAATATAGATTTTAAGGTAATTATTTTTTAATTGAATCAATTAACACGTTGTTTGAAATCGTACGTAGTTTTTTTTTATCATATTTTTTAATTCAATTAATCATTAAATAAGAAAAAAATCACAATATTCAATTATTCCAAATTTTAGTAAACAATAAAAAAAATAATAATTTAATTATAAAACTTTTCATTGTAAACCTCTTTTAAAGGGGTTTTGAATCAAATATCAATAAAAAGCATTTCACTTTCCGGGATCTCGAAACTTCCCGGAATCCCGGGCACGAGTCCCGATTAGCATCCCTATTAAAAACGAAAAAAAAAACTGTAAATTTTATTCGGTTCAACCGCAACGTCACATTCACATAAGAGTACATAGTTATGCACAAGCTTGGTAAGGAAAACGGAACAGCTGATTTGCAACGTATACGTTTACGTAAGATTAACGAGGCATTTACTGACTTCATGAATAAAGTTTTGATTTACTTAAAATATTGTTTTGACTTAAGAACTAACAAAAATACAGACATATGTACCTACAGTAAGTATTTTTTTAATTTTATTTTCAATTCTTACCCTTAAAAAGAAATAAAAAACAAATAATGCCTCCCATACTTCATTCAAACAATTACTTTAAACTTGTGTATATCTTGCAGGCGGCATGCTTCCGGCAATAGTTCCTTTGTAGGATAAAGATATAAACAAAACACAAGAAAAAGGAATACATAAACAAAAAACAACAGTTATTATTTTTAATAGCACAAACTAAGACATACAAACAACTAGAGCACAATAAACTAAATGTCATTTTCAGTAAAATAAAAACTCCAAGCAGACTAGACGTTTTATACAAACAAAACATGGTGTGAGAGGAGACTACGAACACTCGTGATTCTTTGTTTCCCTTTTATTAAGCCAAAGCAATAATGTAAAGGAAAATAGGAAATGGGGAAAAGGGAGACAATTGCATAAAACAATATGACAATGACAACGTAAACAAAGTCTTTACACTTAAGTTAACAAATAGACAGTTGCTAAAAAGGTTGTTATATTTTGATGCATAGAACTAAGTGATTTTCATAAAAGACTATATTAGTTGTGTTCACACTCGGGGGTTTTTCCTGGACTTTTTCACTTCCTTGGTAAGGGAAATAACAAAATATGTTTTTATAAAAACACTGAAATTTACTGTTGAAGGGATAAGCTATTCCTTTGCGCATTCCACTGGTTGCTTAGGCCAGATCGTCAGGAAACTTCATCCAAAGATTAATATATTGGGAATTAAGCACGACTAACAAAATCTTGTAAAATTTTGTATTCCCGAAGAATACTTTGATAATATTTTTTTATATTTTAAATATTTAAAGGTTTTTGGTACCTAATAAAAAAAAAAAAAACTAAACTTTTAGTTGATCCAGAACATTTAGAAAGTGTGGCCTATGAACCCGCAGAACACAGAACTATATTTTGAGGTTAAGATTTATATAAAAAAGTACTTTATGTCGAATATTATCTAGATATCTAGATCTATATGAGATTTTTATACCCTCCACCATTACTAGTGGTGAATGAGGGTATACTAAGTTTGTCATTCCGTGTGAAACTTTTTTAATATTCATCTTAGACCCCATAAAGCATATATATTCCATCTGTCTGTCCGTCTTTTAAAAACACGCTCACTTTGGAAAAACTCAAAAGAAACGAACAATGTTTGTGTCAGATTGCTTCTAGTTCTCCTTATCAGTTTGGGATTAAAATCCAGCAACAGCAGTTCAGAAGAATAAGAGTTATGAGTCCAAATGGGGAAATACCACCCCAAAAACTTGTTACAAAAGCTTACATAAATGGTGGTATAATGCACGGATTTATATAAAATCATGCACAAATTCGTTTTATATGACTAGAAATCACAGGGTCAAATTTCGTGAAGATCGGTTCATAATTTACGCGTAGGACTATAACGAATATTGTAATAAATGAAGCCCACTCCTGAAATAATCTAACGGTCGGTGGAGGGTATCAAAGATTCTAACTTGTTTCGTCTTAAAGGGATTTTTAGTAGGGCGTTTATATGGAAACTTACATGACATGATAAGCTGATGAGGGTTTTACCAAAATATTTCTTGAATCTAAATACTAACACAATTAGTTTCCTTATTTCGAAGGTTGTGTAAGGCTTTGAACAATTATGGACTGAAACTCACCATTTTCAATGGGCTTTGTCCTTGTGACAATTAGATGTACCGTATGCACTGAATTTCATCCAAAAATCTCCAAAATGGCGACCTGTACTTTGTGTACAAGATGTCGGACGGACGGACATCTAACTGAGTCTGAGTTTATCGGGATACCAAAAGGTGGGTCTAGAACCAATATTTTTGTGTGTAGCACAAGTCAGCACAAACCACCAATGGTACACAGAAAAAATTCTCAGCAATTTTTTTTTTCAATTAAATCATTAATTAAAACTAAAATCAGCTTAAATTAAAACTTTAATCAAGTGCACTACACGTTAACTTATTCATACCAGGAAAAAACTGCAGATACTGTTATTATATCAAAAAATACCTAATTAATAGTATTAACTGTTTTAATGGTGCAAATTTGATTAATGTTTTCATAAAAATAATATAAAACATATTTTCAAATATTTTTTTTAAATTATACTAGACAAATTTATCTTAATATTATTCGGAAGTGAGATTGAATAAGATTCTCAAAATAATAGTCATAAACGAGATAAATACGATAAATTTGAGTTTTACATTGCTTTTGTTGTGAAATTAAATCATGTGGAAAACATTCGACTCTGATTTTAAATTTGAATTAATGAAAACGATTCTTACTATGTATGTTTTATTTGTTACTAATTGTGAATATATTGTCACCTAAAATCTAAGAGGCCGTAAGCAACAATAATGCCAATATGGATAAGAAGCTTATACCGAATATTGTAGTTTCGAGATACCCACAGTTTTGTTGAAGTCAGTGTTCGAAAATAAAAAGAACATTATTTAGCGTTCGGATCGCACAGCCAGGACCGATATATTTTTTTTAGTGATTGTGTAGACGAACATTATCCCTATTTCCGTTCGTAACTAGTTTCAAGAAAGAACCGAACATTATACAGTGTTCTATTCATCGTTAAAAAAAAACAGAACAATTGTAGTGATACTGTAGACAAACATTATATTTGAATGTTTTATGTATAATGTTTCTTTTTTAACATTGATGAAGAAATGAACAAACAAAAAATGTTAACAACGACCGCAGCCCGAACATCTTGTGTGTATTGTGTAAAATTATTTTGCTGGCTTTTTGATTTTTTTTCGTATGTGTATTTTGTTTTTGTAAAAAATGTTTGTTTTTTTACCAGCCAAAACAGGGAAACGTTATTTTTTTTTAATGATACCAAGGACCCTTAATAACAATTATGCTAATTTTTCAGGTACCAAAAAATTGTTGTATTGTCATAATGTTCTGACATTTTACAATGGTTTAAAAAGATTGTTGTTGCTTTGTAAACAAAAAGTGTCTTAAATTAATAAAACTTTGCTTGCTATGTTTATTGTGCTGTCGTAATTAATCAGAAGAGACCTGCGCCGAGCGGCTATGATTTTGTAGCCATCGCCGTTGATGGTATAGTTTTATCCGGCTAACTTCCGAATTTAACCTGCGGCTAGCATTTTTTGCAACAAAACACTTGCGGCGTCAAATTGGATCGGCCTAGGACTCTGATGCTTGGTAAACAAACAAAATAAAATATTTGTGGTTTGCGTCTGAAAAATGGAAAATAGTCAGGAAAGATCTAATTTTATTTATTAAATCATGGATTAGAATTAAAAAACATTTTGATTTTAGGTAAATATTTATTTTTTTTATATTTGTTTTAAATCAGCTGACTTAAATTCAAAATAGCACACTAAATTATGAGGGGTTGTTCACAACAGTCGAATTTTTTCATGTTATTATTTTAAGACATATGATTTTATGACACCTTGTGAATCCCACATATGTATAATGAAAATAAATATTTGTTAAACATAACTATTATGTATATCCAATTAATATCTTTTAACATTGGCTCATAACTATTATGATCGATAAATATTTATTTCTCTTACAGATAACTATTCCGATAATAATTATTTTGAATATTTTCATGATATTAATTGTTTTATTTTTGCAGTATGCATATGCATATATATATATACACATTAAAATTAGTTATAACTGTTATGTTATTTCTTATTCATAACTATTTAAAATAATTAGTAATATATCTATCGAAAAGTAATAGTTATGTTTGAGAAATACTTTTATTTGATACCCATAATAGTTATCATAATTTTTTAAAAATAAAAATTTGAAATAATTATTCTTAATAAATAAAATATAAATTTATTCGTAATAAGTATTCGCAATTTTTATCGAATAAAAGTTATAACTATTAAGTCCTTGTTTATTACACAAGCACTATTAGAGTTTGTATTTTCCACAAATCTAACGAACCGAACACTAAGGAGCGATATTTAATGTTTATTTTCGAACACTGGTTGAAGTTGTATTCAAACAATTTTTTACTTAACTTTTGAAATTTTGTTTTTGTTTTAAATGTTAGTAAAACGAGTCACTTTTGCGCTCGCGTTCTAAAAACAGGCAGTAAGTCTGAATATAATCGTATTAGTAACAACTTTAATAAAGGCTTATGGTAAATGTTGAAAAAAAAAATTATTAAATACTAAAGATTTTACACCTTTGTTATTTTTGATAACTCAATTTTGACATATATCGACTTAAGCTACTCTTCCATATGGCCACCGAATGTAATAAGCCAAAATATTTACATCATTTTCAATCGAATCAATGAATTTTTTTTTGTTGCTTACGGCCTTTTGGATTTAAGCTGTCGATATGTTAGTCTAACAAATTACCTAACGCAATTTAAATTTTAAAAGTATTATAATTATTATTATTTTACCAAATTTAAAATAAAATTTAACCCCTGTATTCGAAACGGTTTTTTTAAATTTAACAAACGTTTACTAAATAGAATTTTTATATTAAATTTAAAATATTGTTATGACACAGTTTTATAATATCGCATATTTACTACAATAGTGACATAACTCAAAAAAAAAATCCATTTCGAGATAAATGCGTTTAAAGTTTTTGATTTGCTCTAACCACTTAGAAAAAATAACAACACATTTGCTTTAAACGGGGAGAGTATAAATATAAAAAAACTAGCTGTTTTGTCCTGCCACCTCATGTGTAATAACACAAATAATGTGTAATTTTTTTTCATGTGTAGCCCATGTGTAATTCATGTGTAATTTAAAATTTGTACGTTTTGTAGAGCTGATTTTTGTTATTAATTTGTCACAAGATTTAATATTCTTGGCAAAACTTAAAATTTAATTAAAAGAATGAAAGCGTTAAGAGAGCTGAACTAAAAATGGTTGGATCATTAACTACTAACCATTTGGCATTTAGATAGCTTTTGCCACATTGACAAAACATCCCGGGTACATTATCCTTTTTTTTTCAAAAGAGTGGATCATTAACTGCAAAAGAAATGTTGGAGCTTCTCAAAAGCACAATTATAGAAAAAGGGATTCCTTTTGAAAATCTAGTTGGATTTGCACCAGATACACCTAATGTTATGTTTGGACAGTATAATTCAGATGTTCAGTTGTTAAGAGACGAAAAGCCAGATATTGCTTTGATAAAATGCTTGTGCCATTTAATACATTTGGTAGCGTCGAAGGCCTGCCTGAAAATTCCCACATATTTGGAAAATTTACTTCGTAATAAAGGGTGTTTTTATAGAGTGATACAAGTTTAAATCATATTAAAACATAGTAATATATTTTTGATATCAATGAAACGGTCTTTATTGGATAGAAAATTTTATGACATTAATGTTTAAATATGATTTCGGCCATGTGGCCGCCACGGCTGAAGCGTAGAAAGCGCAATCTGGAACATCAATTTCAAAAACTTCTCGCATTCTGACCATCATCGTTTTTGAAGACATATGGGCCAATGACTACCCCAGCCCATAAAGCGCACCAAACAGTTACATATTTGCTGTGGATGTAATGCTGTTTCGACAAAAGCTTGTGGATTCTCTTCACTCCAAATGCGACAACTCTGCTTGTTTACGTACCCATACAACCACAAATGTTCTTCATCGGAAATAAAATTTTGAATGGAAATTCAAAATCAATATCAATTTGTGCTTGAGCCCATTTGTCGAATTATTTTGATTAGAAATTTCAACAATTTGCACACTTTGCTCAAGTGTAAGTCGATCAATAATGAAATGTCAAAGCAAACTAAACAAAAAGCAACTATCAGCTGTTAAATGGGTGGTCAAATAAAGCAGTGATGCCAACTCAAAGTTGCAGCACTCCAAAAAATCACCCTTTATTAGAACTTTTTTTATTAGAAGTAATGCTCGGCAAACTTAAGGAGTTTCAAGAATATTTTCGCGACAACATGCACTCTTACATTCCAGGATATTATTGGAAAAAGGTTTTTGAAATAAAAAATTCCTTGGGATTATTCAAATACTTATTTATTTTTGTTTAAGTCTTTTCAAATGCTGCTGCGGAAAGAGTATTGAGCAATTTTAACAATTGTACGACAGATTTAAAAAGGAATACAGTTGTTTTCGGTTAATTGAGCCCCACTTAATTGAGTTTCCCGTTTTAATGCACTAAAAATCATGGAACGAAATCATTCAGTATAACCCATTTAGTTGAGTTCCGTTTAATTGCGTCACCCGCTTAATTATTTTGCAAAATAAGACCACATTGCGAAAAACAAGAGCAAATTTTTCGATTAATTGTTTCCGTCTACTTAATGTGTTTTTGCTCCACACACGTAAAAAATCATTTTGCGGCAAGAAAGATTGTACGATGAACGTACCTGATTTTTATTTTGTTTTAAAATACCTAAACCATTTTTTAACTTTTAATATAGGTAAATAAAGAAATGAGTTTTATTTCCTATATACACATGGGTGTTTCTCTCTATTGCGCATCTTGCTCAATTAAGGGAATTTCGTTTTAATTGCGTCGGTGATTCAATTAACCGAGTACTGCTTGATTGAGTTCCCATTTTTAGAAACTTTATTAAGCGGAAATAACGTACATAGAAATGGTGGACCAAAGTTTGAACCTATTCCAATCATTATAAACAAAAAGTTGAAGCTTTAAATATCTGGAAAAATTAGAAATAACTTATCTCAATGTAAATGTGTTGTTTTTTACTTTGTTTATTTTTAAGTTATAAATTACTAAAAAAATAGTACGAATTTTTTGTTTTGAACCGTTATTTTTATGAAATAAAAAATGAAGTCTAGTAAATTTTTTGAAAAAAAAACGCAATCGTTATTTTTTTTCTAACTAAATGAAAGTTTATACATATTATGAAATTAAAAACCATTCTCGTGAGTTTGTAAATAGAAGATAGCATGTGTTATTTGTATTTTCATGTGTAATTTTGGCATGATCATGTGTAATGTACCATTTCTTGGTGGCAACACTGCTCCAGACTAAACTAATTTATTGTCCAAGTTTGGTGTCAATTGGTCCAGCGGTTCTTGAGTTTTAGGAGCACATACACGGCACAAACGATTTTATATATATAAAAATAAAAAAACACAATAAAAAGAAAATTATAGCGAACAATGTTGCATCATTAATTCCAAAGTTTTATTTTTTGAGTTATGTCACTATTGAAGTAAATGAGCAATAAGTGCTTGAAATTTTATTAATTTTACAAATAAGCAGTTACCGAGTGATGTGTGAAACTACTATTATTAAGGAAAAAAGTAAATTAAGACATTATTTTATATTAATTTTATGATAGTATAAGTTTGTAATAGGGTTCCTAATCCTTCGTCCTTTTTTGATTCCAAGGGTTTTTCCTTTTGTTCCAAAATCTCTTATCGCTCAGTTAACAAATCATGATAAAAATACGTACAAAATATTAAAAAATAAACAATTAAGCTGATACCTTTTAGTCTTTGCTCGAAATTGCAAGATTTTTTGCCAAAGTTAGACGACGTTTTATTTTCCTTCACTCTTTTATTATTGAAAACTAGCTCTTGCCTTAACAAACGAATGCAAATTTAAGCTCCATTAATCGCGCTCAGATACGTTATCATTCGCTTTGGTCTAAAGACCAAGGTCAGTTATAATTAACTATTACTATAACTGTAATTAACTTATTGTTAAATGACAGTTATAGCATAGCAAATGACACCGGAACTTGGTGAAATTAGACGTTAATGACACAAAGACTTAAATAAAAGTCGAATACTAGAGGAAAAATTATCGAAATTTTCTGTCTAAAAAATCCCGAAAATAACAAAAATATATTTTCAAAAAATTTCTTTCGAACACGAACCCTATAGTGTTTGTTAAATATTTATATTTATTTAAACATTTTACTGTAATGTACACACGTCTTTAACTTTTTTATTTGATATAGAAACCCATGTTTTTAAGTTGCTTTCTTAAGAATTTATTTTTTATATTTTATAGAAATATTTAAATTTTTTTATATTTATTAAAATTTTTCAGTGATTTAAATATGTTACATAGGGCCTTTTATGTTTTATTATACACTATTTAAATACATTATTATCATCTAGTCTCAAATAATGATGTAAATCACAGGGATAAAATAAAAATAGGGTGTTTATGAAAATCAAACAACGTTTTAACCCTTTAAGAATCAAGAATTGGGCCCAGTACTCAGGGGATTACCCCTACTAATGCATTGCAATGAGTTTGAACTAGGAAAATAGGTTATCAAAGAAGGATAGAGGGAGTAGTGTTTGTGAACAATCGACTTGAACTTATTTATGTTGAAAGTGAGAGGGAAGACTTCAGCATAAAGGTTATTCCACATACGAACAGTCTGGCCAGAAAACGAATTTTCCTTGTAATGCGTTGTACGATTCTCCGGCCAGTCGACTAAAAAAACGAACAAACGTATGGGTTTTGGGAACCAGATCCCTAATTTCATCAGAACACATTCCATTGTAGTAACGATAAAACAGGCAAATACATTTGCCTACAGGGTGGCGCATAAGTGACGATATGATTAATTTAATGAATAATTTTTTTCTTTCTGATTTTAATTATTAAAATTTAGATTATAGTTTGAAAATATGTCGACATTATCAAGGTTTCGTAAAAATGTGCTAAATTCCCATTTCATACTGTTGATAAACTGAAATTTTTTGTTGATGGGATTAGCTATTCCTATGCGCATTTCACTGGTTGCTTAGGAAACTTCATCCAAAGATTTAAGAAAAACTCAAGATATTATACAAATAAAACTGTTAAGCGAATAAGAATTATAAACACCAGTTTTACTTGTAACAATATCATAAACAGTAAGTTTATCTTTACTTACAGTACCGACTGGAATTGGTTGATTTTTTGTCAACTCTAAATGTAGTTGTAAAGAAAAAACAAAAATAAAAACAAATAAATTTATTTTATTTTGCCAGTTCAGTTTAATTTACACTGCCACATGCATTTTAGTTATCAAAGTTTTTCTTGGGAGTTAAAAAATTAATTAACAAGGTTTCGTTTTAATGTGCTAAATTCCCATTTCATACTATTGATAAACTTGTTGGAACCACAATTCTGTATTATTCTTAACATCGGGCTTAAAAAAGTTACAATTATTGCCCGGTATTGAATGTCATTCACATAAGCCGCAATTTGTTCGTCCTTTTCGAAAAATATGGTAAAAATATGTGCATCTATGTGGGTGCATTTGTTGTTAAACAATTATTCTTGGATTTTAGGTTTCTCATATTGAGGCGAAAATGGTCCTCATCGCTCATTATTCGATATGATCTTCATAATCAAATGCTGAATTTTAAAATAAAACTGAACATCTTTGGTTTTTTGTTCTGTTTCTCCATTATAAATTTCCCAAGTTTTTCAAAGTTAATTCTAATAAAAATTAAAAAAACTTATGCCCAATTTTCAGGATAGTATTTTAATCTACATTGAGTTAATTTTTATATAAACTTAAATCGTATTTAAATACAGATTGATTTTTTGAGTTTTATTTAAAAAGTCTTATTTAATTATGATAAAAGTATGGTAGCACTACTAAATACAAAAAATATCATAAAAAAGTTTTATTATTTGCAAGGTTGTCTCAAAAAACAGCTGAATGTTATTGCTTTGCCTGTTGTTGTTGTATTGTTGTCATATTGATGCCACCTTGCTAAGTTATTCCCATGGAAACTTAAATTGAATTTAAATGTACCACATCGGTGAATTATGTTTTATTTAAGTGTTTAGTGAAGAAGAGAAAGTAAAAAGTATAATTATTTACAATGTGGTCTCAAAAAACAGCTGATTGTTATTGCGTTGCCTCTTGTTGTTGTATTGTCGTGATATTGAGGCCACCTTGCTAAAATATTACAATAGAAACTTAAGTTGAATTTAAATGTACCACATCGGTGAATTAAGTTTTATTTAGGTGTTTAGTGAAGAAGAGAATTTTGTATTTAAAACGATTTTAAACATAAATGTGTTTAAATATCAATCCTGAAAATTGGCCATTAAACAAGAAATGTATTTACTTATTAAACCATAACGTTTCTTGTGTGTCACCCTATAGAAGCTAGTGGCCACTAGTACAAATGTAACTTTTTCTTAATTATTTACTAAAAATTAGCAAATAATTTATTTAAATAAATAAACAAAAGTTCTGTAGAAAAACTGTTGTTAGTTTTATTAATTATCTTTTAAAAAGAAACCTGGCTAACTAAAAGGAAATAAATAAACGTTTTTGCCAAATCATAGTTATCGATATCGAAAGTTTTTTTTTGCAGCTAATATGTCTTATGTCAATATTGTAGAAAATATAAACGCAATGTCGAACCTAGTTAGGGGTGTTCTATTAAGAGCGAAACATTTTGTTTTTAGCATTTGATATTGTCGTGTAGCTCTTCTTAATTTGCAAACATTCTTGAAGAGTGTATAATTGAAACATTAAGGCCCCTTTTTAACGACTTACCTATAAAGTTTGAAATAGCTAACGGTACCTTTAGCACTAGTGAGGAAAAAAGTTACCTGCAACTATTTTTCGTTAACACAACTTCTGTATAAAATAAACTTAACATTTTTGAAAATGTGGCAATACTAAAGAAAATACCGATTATTTTTGGCAAAATATAAATACGAACTGGCAACTACGTACTTATTTACATTTACAAAATATACGTATAATTGGAGCTGCCATATAAAAAAAATGTGAATATATGGCAATCTCAAATCTAAACCTTACGACAAAAGTTAAAGGTAGAACGTTCCTCTCTTTAGCTTATCTTTCACTTTTAGGTTAAAGGGAACTTGTGATAATTAAAAACTCATTATCTCTTCGATAACTTCCTACATTTAGCTATCGCTAAGTCATGAAAACGGGCCTAAATGGCATATGCTGACGTTTCAAACTTGTAAAGAATTGCAAAGCAAACTTTACACCCACTGAAGACCCTGATATATCCCCTTTTGAACTTAAGTGCAGGGATTAAAAACCACTATTTGAAATTTTATTCGATATAATTTCATGCTGGATCTTAAATTATAAAACTTAAAAAACAACTGTTTTTTAATGTAATTGTAAAAACAAAAGGCTTGTGTTTTTTATTGTCTTGTTTGTTGTGGACATGAGTTTACCTTACTAATAATTAACATTTTAGAAAGTCTTAATGGGTTAATATCATCATGCAGCAAACAAACAAGTCTCTGTCCCCTTCCGAAATAATGATAATATGGCTTTAGTTAAGAAGTTTGCTAGTTGTCACACTCAACTTATATGAGCGTTTGAGTATCTGAATATGTCCATTTATGTATTCGTATCCACCCAGACAACAATTTTTTACCAAATTGTCTGATGTTAAAAAAAATCTCATACTTATATATGATATAAGCCGGATTGTCCTTTATGGCCAGCTTTTGACTTCGTATTTAAATATTTTTTATCTTAAAGTTCTAGTTAAATACACTCAAAAGAAAAATCAATCCATCCGTACTCAAATCAATCCGAAGTGGTATTAATAGTACGGTGAGTAGGGATTTTCTTGAATCAAGTACAGAAAGATTGATTCAAGTACGGATTTTCAATCGCGAAATACTTAACTTATTTATATTTAATCCCGAGTTCGCACTTGAAATAAGCCAAAAGTAAAATTAAAAGGAGAATTTTATTATGAGTTTTAAAATTTACTTTTTAAACCATGAAAATAATTTGTTGTCGTCTTGTTCGTTGTTTTTGTTGTTTCTACACAATACTTGTGTGGTGTTGTAGTACTGTTTGCAACAAACTTTGATAAGTTAAACGAGATTAAAACGCTCACTCTGTAATTTTACTTTCAGAGTGGCACTTCCAACGAAAATTTTAATCTTTTTTTTTTACTTGGTTTAAGAATTTTGTAGTTATTTTAAGAAATCCCGGGATTGATTTTTCGAAAGTAATCCCATTTAGTATTGTTTTAAGTTCGTTTTATTCGTTCTTGAATTTTTTAATACGACTCGTACTTAAAGTAACTATAAAAAACTTAATTTATCCCGAGTGTTTTTCTTTCTGTGTAGGTACCATATAAACCCCTTCCTAAAGCCACTCAAAAGCTAACAAATTTCATATATATGAAGACATCTATGCAAATAATATTCGGCATAAAGAGCTTTAATATGAATCTTACACTCAATTACACAGAAAAAATTATTGCTGAATTATTTTCAAACAAACGCTTCAAAATATAATATACGCGTTATTGGTTTCAAGTTTTCATAATTTTGTATGAAATATTTTATTTTATTTGATCGTAAGCAACACTTCTTTGGGTGTGTGTGAAACGGTAGCAAAGTTCTATGGTGAAATGAAATTTGTTTGTGGTAGAAAATTTTCATATTTGTGCTGTGTGAAATTGTAACATTTTTGACAACGTAAAATTTTGACATAAAGAAAAAAACAATTACTAGTAGTTTTGTGAAAATTAATAAATTAATCAAATTTTTACCAATAATCATTTCTATTCTGTTGGAAATGAGATCGTCCCAACTATTTGATGAATTCGTTCTGATATAGTAACAATTTTTACAAAAAGTGTGGGCAAAAAAGCTAATACATATGTAAATACTTACATGTTGTATAATTCTTTTTAATTTTTTTGCCGCTGGTCCTGCTTCCATATTATTTTTTATTTTGTTTAAACAAATTTGATAAAAAAAAAAATAATTTTGTGGTTGTCAAAAATTTCTACACTAATGTCAAAATGTATACTAGCCCCCAGGGCTAGGGAAATTTTATTCACCTCAATAGTGTCAAAATTTTACTTCCATGAGTACTTTGCTACCGTTTCACACACACCCTTTATGTGAAATTTAAGAACACCAACAAAAAACACATACAGTCTATTTTTGGACGCTTTAAAAAAGTACAACAATAAGAAAGATGATAAAATAGCGTGGCGAGCTTTATATTAAAAAAAAAAAACAAAAACAATAGCAGGTAAAAAAACTTTCACTCTTTTTAAACAACAGAAACAACAACATTATTAGACCCAAAATAAATTTTTGGTTGGTGTCAAAGTTTCAAAGACTGAAAAACAAAATCCCGTATTCAATTTTTTAAAACTGTTTAGTTACCTACATCAAATACAAAAATAAAATGATGACGAAAAACATGTCGAGCCGGTCTGCTGCCAAGGAAAGGATACAGAAACAGTGAGTGAAGAAGAAGAACATTGTGTAAATAAACAAGACTTGGTTCAAAAATTATTCCAACAAAAAAATGTGTCTCAAAGCCAGCCGCCTCTCCGCTCTGCTCTGCCTTCATCTTCTCCTACAGTGCTTGCTTGTGTGCGCGTCATTGCTTGAGCAAAAACTTTTTTGTTTGATTTAGCAAAATTATTTGTTTGAAATTTATATGATTTTCAGCAAACTATTTGTTTGATTCAGTTAAATTATTTGTTTGAAAAAATCAGTGTTTTTTTTCAATTAACGAAATGCAAATGAATTGTTTGAAATTTGTTTGTAGGACCGATTTCAGACAAAAAATGTTTTGATTCTACAAATTTTTTGTTTGAATTGGAAAAATAATTTTTTCTGTGTACATAGTTTTATTATGGCGGGTCCAAGATTGCCCATAGGTCCCAAATAGGTTTCACTTGCAAAAAATTGTTCTTATATACTGTGGTGTAGAGTATCATATGATCAGCCTTGACCGACAATACATTCACACTTATTTTAATATTTAATACGTAAATTGTACATAAGTATTATAACAGGTCTGTTTTTAATATATCTCTTATCATCAGTTAGAGTTTTTTCCGGAAATATTACGACCACTTGTAGAAAGCACCTAAAAGTCTGATAATTATTTACATTCTTATCGGATTTTTGTCCGTCAACAATCCAACGTGTCAGTTTCTGAAAAGAATTTTTTAAAAAAAACCTCAAAAGTTTGCCACAGTTCCGTAATTTTGTCAACCCCCTATACAATATTCGAGTAATTTTCGGTCGGACATTCTTTGCGAAAGAAGCAACTTCCAAAAACTGTCGGTGTAAATTCTAACAAAACTCGGCAAAAAATGTTTACTGGTAAATTACATGTAAATATTTGTGTATATGTATGTGATCTAAACATTGCAAATTTCATTTAAAAAATGCTTTGTATTATCCTCGTATCATTGTTAAAAAAACATTGTCTGTGATTGTGATGTAAATGCCTGAGCATACTGGGACTGGATGAAAATAAGAGACTCAGTTAAGTTGATTGCAAATATTTTAAATTCCTTCTATGACACAAGAGACTTTTATGGGATCAGCTCGGTTTAAATTTTCCATCTGAATGATTTTGTTGCTGTTAGAGAAGTGTAAACAGATGGATGTGAACAAACATTACTTTTGCATATGCTAGGAATCGTGATAAGGAGAAATAGCAGAGAATTAGGTTTGAGCATTTTATACTAAAAATGAGAGTTTTATTGTAAGGGAAATTATTTAATATTAGCTTAAAATATTTTTATTCGAAAAATATTTAACTTAAAATAACGTTTTATTTAATTTAATTTTTATTTATAAAATTGATGCTTAAAAAATTAATATTCGGTATAAGAAAATCTCGGCAAAAACTTTTAAAGCTAAAATAAAACTATTTTTAATTATTTAAAAAAAAAACAATTAGGAATACAAATTACGACTAAAAAAATATATATCTTTATATTGGGTTAATTTTCAATTTCAATTTCAATTTTCACTAACTCCACGTCTACAACTAACATGATTTGCTGTTATAACACGATGTTATAAAACATTTGAATTAACAACCGTGTTTTAACATGAGAAAACCTCTAACATGATGAGTCTATACTTAACAGTAACATCATATTACTGTTAATGTTTAGCATTTCATGTCAGTTGTAGACTGGGAGTTACACATGCAATTTCTGGAAGACATTTTTTTACGCCTACCTCAATGCGGTGAAAGTAATTTATATGGGGGATCAGACGAAATAAAAGCGATTGTTGTGGTTTTTGATTCTGAAAAATCGATATTTGTCATACAAGTCCTTAATAAAATATGGACGTTATCGGGACCAAAAAAAAAAATTAACATATATATAATTGATGTGAAATGTGCAAATTTTTTTATATATATATGATATCAGACTTGTAGCTTTACTTGAACAATTGGTTTTATGTAAAGTAAATTATTTTAATTGTAAATTTTATTATGTATATTATTTATTTTTTATTTATTTTATTTTTTATTTATTTATTTTTTATTATGTGATTTCGCAGTCTCTCCGTGTATGAGCAGGCCTAACTATTCTTCGGCCTCCCTGTGGATTCCATCCAAGTGCAGATATTGTCAGGTCGTCTTTTTGTTTGCGCAACGTATGTCAAAGCCAGTTCAACTAGCGTTTTAGGATTTCGGTTGCTAGGGGGATTGTCCTGTCACTTTCCATAGATTCCTGTTATATGTTGCCGCCTGCCAAAAGATCTAAAAAATTATTTTAAGGCATCTGTGAGTGCTAACTTGAAGTTTTGTATCAATGATTTTTAATTGGAATGAAAAATTGCGATCTTGGTCTGTCTTGAAATGTGTGTTGAGTGCACTTGGCTTTTTTTATACGGTGAGCAATGTCAGCGCTTGATCCTCCCTTGCTGTCGATGATGCTACGTAAATAGCAAAAGCTGTTGACGTCGTCTATTGGGGAGCCGCTGATAAGGAATGTGTGTGTTCATTCGCTTTCAGCGCAGCTTAGCTGTTGATCTTGCAGAATATTTTAGCTGTTGATCTTAAGACCGGCTTTCATTGCAGTTTAAAATTTAGTACAAAGAATTTAATTTTTACATTTCCCCCCGTTTAAATAAATACAATACATAATGTGAAAAATACTAGGCGAATTCACAAAGTGTTCTAAATTGCTAATTTTCGCCAATTAATGGGAATGAGCGACAACCCTTTCAATTAGGAAGACCTGAATCATTCACACGAGAAGTTTGTACGAGGTGGGTTTGCTTGATCAGTGCATTATTGTCGAGGGAATTTCGGATCATAGGGTTATGACCCTGGAATTTGTAACACCATCAGTGGAGTTCCCGGATAAGGAAGTTTGGCCGGTGTATATATCGCGGACACAGACGTGAAAAGGTCATTCAGACTCCCTGATGAGTTCAGTGTCTTCCAGGCTGAGATCCTAGCGATCTGGAGGGCGACGAAAGCGATACTGAACCACTTCGTGGGTGGATCTGTGGTTACAATTTACGTCGATAGGCAGCCGGCGCTAAGGGCATTGACAAATTATGCTTATGGAAAGCTCGGAGGTATTCAATGTAAGGCCGTGTTGGGTACCTGGACACTGCATGGTTGATGGAAATGAGGTGGCGGACGAACTTGCGATAGAGGGTTCGAATCTGGACTTAGTGGTAAGGGACAGGGGGTAAAGCCCCCTATGTTACTACAATGGGGTGTTACGGGAAAGATTCCGTGATGTCGTTAGCCGGTCCTGGAGCGATAGAACGGATTGCAGGGTGGCTAGGGCACTATGGCCCGGATTATAAGCAGGGGCAACCAGGATTCTACTGGGATTGGATAGGGGTAGTCTTAGGACACTTACAGGGACAATATCATACCGGACTTCTGCAGATTATGCGATGATCCTGAGAAGCTAGAGACGATTGAGCATGTACTGTGTAGGATGCAATGTCTAGACTTCACGACGAACTGGGGTGTATCGCTGGATGTAATCCAGTTGATCTACTGGGGTTTGTCAGGGAAATAGTGCGGTTGTTTCTGTTGAGGGGACTGTAGAGTAGGTAATAGTTCTACCTGGTACCTACTAGCTTTCTTAATTCTTATCTTATTTCTTTTCTTCACTTTTCTCTTTCTCTACCTTTTTATTTGAAGGGATTTACAATGGACCGCATTGGTCTCCGCGTGGAAGTGTGCCCTTGGGTACATAACCCTTCTTAACCTAACCTAACCTAAAGTAATATTTTAGTCTGAATAGCACTGTTGTGAACAGCATGTTGTGTTATGATATGTTAAATTAGTATAAACATTAAAATTTAATTACAAACATATATAAAAATCTAATTTTTTTAGTTGCGGGAAAAAATAAATTAATAATTAAAATTACGCCCAATTTTGCCAAGTTCAGTTATAAGTATAACTGAACTTACTTATAACTTACTATCAGTTATAACTGTCATAAACATCATGTTAACACGCAGTAAGAGTTCTATTTTAAGACATTTTTTAAAGCACTGAAACAGGATTTCTGATGCGTAAAATCGGTGTTTGATATCTCTCAGCTTATGTGGCACCCAGTTTTTGTACATTCTTGCTCCAATGATTACTGCAATTATATTAGATTTTAATCAAGTCAGTCTCTCATTCCATATTCTAAAGCTCTTTAAGCCTTCTCGGATGTATGACATCCAGCACTGAACACAACAAGCAAAGTCATTTATTGACAAGCTTCGAGCATTAATTTATGCTTCCAATGTTTGAAATATTTCCCTATTATTTCCTATTATATTATTTTCCTCTTATTTAGATATTTTGTTTTTGACTTTAATTTATTTTTTTGACATTTTTTTGTATAAGAGAAAACACTATTAGTGTGATTATACAATAAAGATTTTTGTGAAGTTTGAAGTAAGTCAAATTGACGATTTTGACGATATTTTTCAAAAATTTGAAAATATTTGAAGATTTTCCACACATTTTACCCGGTAACTATGAGCGTAATGCACGGATTGATATAAGATTTTTTTAGTTCGTATATGGCTAGAAATCGTACTACTAAATTTCGTAAAATCGTGATATTTTATTCAAATTAGTTTAAATTAAGTTTTATATGACTAGAAACAAAAGCATAAAACTTTCTAATGGTCGGCTCACAATTAAACATAGGTCTAAACCACAACCAATTATAATACTGTCGCAAGTTTTTATAAAGATTGGTTAATTTTTATAGATCCCACTCCTGAAATATTCTATTAGTCGGTGGAGGGTATCACAGACTCGGCACTCTTACTTGTTAGTTTTTTTATTTGCTGAGTTAATTATAAGTGTTTTATTCCTTTTTAAATTAAAAATTTCTGAATGAAAGTTTTACTATTTATAGCATATTTTTCATTAACTTTTTTTTAACGCACAAATGAATGCTTGTGGCGCAAAAAGGACATTCAGTTTTGTTTAAAAGTTTACATAAATATGTTTTGTATGTAGTAAGTAGAAAACAAAAAGGCATATAATAATAGACATTATCTCTGGCATCTTCCTATATAAGAGATACAAAATTTAAAATGTTCTAACCCGAATGTTTTCTATGATTCATTTTAAATTTAAAATGGGTTTTACTCAACTGATAAAATTTGTAATATTTTGTACAACAAGCTTTTACTTATCGGTATAAATAAAAATTATAATGAAATTAAATACGTTATTTTAAATATCACAAATGTATCGTATATTTGGTACATTTATTTAATGTAAATAAATACATTTAGCATTTAAGTCAACGATATTCATGGATGTACACAAATGATTATTAAAGTGTATTTAGTGCAATACGACAAACTGAAGCAACATCTGGCATTCAGAGATTTTTTTATGCGGATGGCTTGACTGTTGCACATGAATTCTATCAAATTAATATGTCTGACTTATGTAGGTGTGTGTAAATGAATGCCCTGCAAATAATAGGACTAGTCCAAACACGCGAGTAAAATGTAGCCCACAAGGGACTAGGACCAGTCCAAAAGTAACCGAAGCGTATGGAAAAACGTGGTCTATTTAACATTACGATGTCCTAGGGCAGGACCATATAACCCAGCTTTGGATTACATAGGAGTAATCTTAAAACTACTCCATGGTATACTCAAGAGGATTAGTTTTGAAGTCGTTTAAAAACGAAAACATGTCGTTAAAAAACGAAGACATGTCATCTCACTACAAACACTTTTTAACAATGACATGGTCCATGCTCGCATTACATTGGACCAGTCCATGGAGTAGTCCATTTTATAAAAATGGAACAGGTAGTACAATATTATTTGCAGGGTGGCATTATATACAGATGTATTCGTATGTCCAAATGCAATTTTCTCTATCGCTGTATATGCATCTGTTATACAGCTGTAGCATTCAACACACATACGCTACATATTAATACTTTAAAATATTTTTTCATATACAGGGTGAGTCAACTTCCACTGAGTAATTGGCATATAACTAGTAGCCGTTGTGATGAATTCCTAGCAGTGTTCGAAAATAAACAGAACATTATTTAGTGTACGGCTCACACACTCAGAAACGATATCTATTTTTTGTATTAATACACAACCCTTAATACCGTTCAAAACTATTTTCAAGAAAGTAACGAGCGTTATATAGTGTTCTGTTCTTCATTGTAAAACAAAACATTTGTAGTGGTTCTGTAGACATACACTAATGTTCTATAGTGTTTCTATTTTAACATTGATAAAGAAATGAGCAAGCATAAAAATTGAGCAACGACCACAGTACGAATAGCTTGTGTGTGTATTGTGTACATGTTTTGTTTGTGTACAATTTTTTTTGATGGTCTTTTGCTTTTTTTTGTATGTATATGTATTTTGTTTTTGTAAAAAATTTTTGGTTTTCTTTACCATCCAAAAGGGCGCTAAGGCTGAGTTGATCACAACGACGCTTGTGGTTAAAAAAAAAAAACAGAACGCAATAAAATGTTCTCATCCTTTTATATAAATAAGCCATAAATGATTAAAATCTGTTTGCAACTTTTGATTTTATTCACAAAAGTCGACAAATTTTTCATTAATTTAAGAATTCCCTTTGGGAGCTCCCATACAAATATTGCGTTTTATGAAATTCTTAAATTAATTAAAATTGGTCGACTTTTGTGAATAAAATCAAAAGTTGCAAACAGATTTTAATCATTTATGGCTTGTTTTGTTTGTAGCTTCGTTTTTTATAAGTCTGTAGAAAATTAGAAGCCTAGCTGCATTTTTTAATTTTGTATGAATTTTTAAAAAACAAAAATTTCGAAATTTTGATAAAAAAATTAATTTTTTTTTTCAAAAAAAAATTATGTTTCAATAACGGCTACTTATATTAGAAAAAGAGTTTTACTTTTCTGAAATGAAATTTTATTGCGGAATTTCGGTTTTTTTAGTAATTTCAATAAACTAAACCGTTTTTGAGTTACGCGAATATATGTTGTGCAACCTCCTCCATTTTCGAAATAACGGTATATCTCGAAAACCAGAGCCAATCTGAAAAAACCGCGGGCACCACTGGATTCAGCGTCCCCGAATTATGTTAAAACGCCATGTGCCCGGCTTGTCAGTTTTTTCAACTAGCATAGTGTTATTATTAGTTCATAATTAATACCTAAATATTCAACAAATTAATGTTAAGAAAATATGGAATTTTATATGAAAACATTCCCAAAACAACTTTTAGAATACGCCGCAGCGATGTTCTGGAAGTTCTCATTTGAGTTGCATATTGACGAGCAGAGTCAGATGGATTCGTGCCGATACTTTCTCGTACATCATCCACAGCTTCTCAAGTGCGATCAAATCGAGCAATAGTTCTTCGTATTTCATTATCTATTGAACCCTGTAGCTTGTTTATGTATTTCTCGCATCCTTTAAATTCGATCAAAATTATTTTGTAAAAAAAATTCACTACTAACTTCTTTTAAAATTCAAAAAAGTAAGGAAAGTTACCAGTTCTGAGGCAATTAATATTTTAGTCTCATGCTTAGTAAAAATAATTAATATGGTAATCCAGTTGAGAAGTCATTCCGCCTAAAATGCTTTATTCCAAACTCGATCACCTTTTTCCAAATTTTTTGCTGGACATTTACCATCGCAAAAAAACTTAATTTCGAGAGGACACTTGCTTGTATGAGGACCAGGTGAAGTAATGGACTGACTTGGCTCTTTTTGATTATTAAATACTCCTTATATATTTAATAAGCTTGACTTCTTTTTGTTTTTTAAAAATATTTATTTTATTTTTATGTTCAATATGATATTTTGTCACGCCTTTGTTTGACTTTTTCAGGGAAAAGTAACAATTTAAAATTGTTATCGGATTAAAAAAAATAAGTAATTTTATAAAAAATAGACCTAAAGCTTAATAAAATAAGTATAAATTTAAAAAAATCATGGTCGAAAAATAGACAATTTATATGTATGTATTTATTAAATACCCATCAACTTTAACTATAATTTAGTTTCATGATGTTTTAATAAAAATCGAACAAAATTTGTTTAGATTAATTCTAAATTGTCCGATTTTTTTGAAACAAACAAGACGATCTTTTTATTTTTTCTCAGGAAATTGACGATTTTTACACATATTTATCTGGCAGCCCTGAATAAAAAAAGGAAAGGCTAAAAAAATATTTAAAATAATCATTTCATCATTTAAATTATGCATTCATCATTTAGATTCTTTCTATTTTTTATTTAAATATATTAAAAAAAAATAGTATATGGGCATTTTCCCAGAATGGTCTACCAGGATGAAAAAATAAAATTTTGATAATCATCGTCTTTTATTCTTTATTATTATTAAAAAGTCTATGGTATTATAAAAGAATGGTTTCATAGCATATCTCAGCTGTTTTACTTGAGGAAATTGCGCTGGAAACTGGTAAATTTTATATTTTCTACTTCTAAAGACATTTTTATATACTTATTTTACATGCAAAAAATAAGTTATGTTTGCACTCATTCTTCACAATTTTTCCATTACAATCAATTGTAAGTAGTATTAAGTTTTTTTGTTAAGGAAATTTGAAGATATTTATGGGAAAATGCATGGTGATAATAATAAAAAAAACATATGGAAAATTGTACGTTCGCGATCCGTACGTTCGCGACCGGTACATAAGCTAATTAAACAAAAACCAAGATAGATTATTTTGTAAATACTGGATGGAGACCTACATTAATACACTTTAAAAATAAAGTCATCACTTTTGAATATTCCATTCCATTACGCAAATTTTTACATTTCACTACTGTCAGCCAAAGTTGACTTCTATTTTGCGTACGTTCGTTCGTGACCACATGTTTATAACTATCATTATGAAAACTTAAACTCGATGAAATCCATCATTTGCACTAAACATAAGGCTACCCAAATGCTATCGAATCGCAAAAAAAAAAAATGGTAGGAAAAGTTTTGTTTTCTATATTATTTGTACATCAAAAGCGTACGAACGTACGTTCGTGACCCCTGGAAATGCCCATATTTTAAATTTAAGATATATATTATGCCTATTTTGTTTTTCTCGCACCAATTTCAAATGTGACTTATTTATCAAAGTTATTTACGGGAATACAAAATTTATCATTAATACGACTTCTGTATGACGTGCTAAATTCCCAATTTATCACATTTGATAAATACACTGAAATTTACTGTTGAGGGACTTATTTTGACAGTTCTTGTGAAAAACTTTTCGCAAAATATTGTTACAGAATTAGTTTTTCTCACATTCTTCCAATAATTGCTGGAAAATTATTTAAATGACAGATAATTCTCACAAAGGAAAGATACAGAAAGCCTTGTGTAAGAAAAACCATTTTTGGTTTCATTTTACATTGTTTTTGTTGCATTTCACTCGAATCTTGTAAAAAATTTTACGATGTGAGAAATAGAGAAACGGGCTACTGGTTCTCAAAACGGGTAATAAAGATTCTTATCATGTTTATACTGGGAGCTGTTTCTATGTGTTGTTACAATTAATCGTCCGGAAACAGAATTATGCTCTTGCGTTTATGATGATAATTTTAGTATGACCAGAAAATGTTATACCGATTGTTTATAACCTGCAAAAATTTAATATTGAAATTGTAAAAATAAAAAAGTTATAAGTATTTCAAGACAGTCAGTTAATGTTGGCCCACCCTGTAGATACTTATTTATGTACAAGTTTATAAAGAGTGAATCTCGAATAGCTATACTTGTAGTGCTGTACACAAATGAATTTTTATTATCACCCTACAACAAGCTTTAGACACTGAGAAGTGATAATTGTATCTGGACTTACTTTAAATAATTTTAAGCTCACGATTCCTATCAGAGTTTTGCAAGATGAAGTATCAATTATACCATTACGTAAAAATAGTATTTTAAAATTACAAACCGTTTTGTCAATTAATCGACTACTTTAATTTGCGTGGTTTTGGTTTAACATATACTACACGATTCAGTTCTGTTTATAATGCTCCTTTCCATTTTGAGATTTTTTACAATAAAGGTCAGAATAGGTTCAGAATTTCACTCAGTTCAAATATTTGAAAGTTTGGCGCACAAAGATTTCAATTATTAACAAAATGAATTTAGTTGTTTCTGTTTTTAAGAGTTGTTCTTGTAAAGATAATTGGTACTCAAAGTATGAAGCATATAAAAAGGAATATTCTAATGAACTTACGAAAGCGGGCGTTCAAATCAAAATTCAAAATGCGAGGTACACTTTCACCTCAGTGGATACATTAACAAGCAGAATTGCCGCATTTGGGCAAATGAGAATCTACGATTGATTGCTGAAAAGCGTATGCATCCATAAAGAGTGACGGTTTGGTGCAGTTTATGGGCTGGAGGCGTCATGGGCCGTACTTCTTTGAAAATGAGGTCGGCCAAGCCGTTACCGTGAATGGTTTTGCTATCGCGAGATAATAACGGACTTCTTGTGGCCAGAAATTAAGGATATAGACCTGGACGATATGTGGTTCCAACAGAATGGTGCCACTTGCCACACAGCCAACGAAACAATGGCTCTATTGCTTGAGAAATTCAATGGCCGTGTTATCTCACGTCATGGCGATGTTAATTCGCCGCCATATGATTTTTGATTTTCTTTGGGGATATTTAAAAGCAAAAGTGTACGTCAATAAGCCAAGAACAATTCAAGAGCTTTAGGATGAGATAGTTCTGCACATTAACGACATTGAACCTCAATTATATCTCAGAGTCATTGATAATATGGACCATTAAATAAAGGTATGCCGCCGAAGCCGTGGCGAGCATTTTGCTGAAATTTTGCTTCACACATAATTGTCATAGAGCCTTCTATCATCATAAAAAATAAAAAGATAATTATCTGAAAACTTTTTGTTTTATTAACAAGATTTTATTTAGATTTTTTATATATAAATGAAACCTTTATTTAAATTCCACTTTAAATTTTTAAATATGAACAATTCTTTAGCGCAAAATTTTTAACTTTTAAAATAAAGATATGAATTTAAAACAAAATAAGAATTAAGTTACAATACTTGCAGGAAATGTATATTAATTATATGATCTCATATTGCTGTTCGCCTATTACCGACAACACATGCTACATTCATATTCTATTCATTACAGTTCGTAGAAATAGTCATTGTTACTCGTATGATGATAATAAACAAGAAACACAATGAATGAATGAATAAATGAAAGTTGAGTGTTGATGATGATGTGTGCGATGGTGTAGAGAGATATGTACGTTACCAGGAGCAACACTAACTTAATTGACAGTATTTGCCAAATAAAAATAGTGAAACAGAATCAGTTGTATCTATGGGCAACAGCCAACATACGAAGAGCATGTACAAATGAACATAACTATGAGGCAGATTTACAGTGGCAAATGAAACCATACATGGGGATATACATATGTATGTAGTTGTACAGATACATACATTTCCTTTTTGCCATTTCCGTTTTGTGATTTTTGCTTTAATTAAAAAAATTTTGCAGTCACATCAACAAGGCTGGTTGTTAAAGAGAAAGTATTTTAAAGTTGATTCTTTTTTTAGGTAAAAAAAAGTTGAGAAATTTAATAATTGATACATATCGTTCATTTACTGCAACATCGTCATAACTCAGAAAATATAGTTTTTCAGGAGACATACATATATTTATCTTTAAAATTTATATCTCTTATTAAAATTATTTTCAATAATATTAACACAAAAAAGAATATGTCACCTTTTCAGAGAATTTAATAATGTTGAATACACAAGATCCGCTGCACAGTGGCCAAAAATTTAATTTCAGCGGCCAAAAGTCTAATTTTTTTTTATCGCCGATTTCAAAAATTTTAATGCCATTCGAAAGCAAACATATTAGAACTTAGGTATCGAAAAAACTGGATCAAAATATTGGTATTTATGGGTGTGGCAAGCTGCTGGACACAAATATTTTATGTTATTTAAAAAAAAAATTAATTTTTGTAAATTTGATCAGAATTAAATGATGATTTCCCGCAAACTATTATCAATAATGGGTTGAAATTTTTTTGTTATATTAGTGGGATAGCAGTTCTTAAGAAATCGTTCGTTGTAAATGTTTTATTTGAATGAAATTACTGGTAAAATTTTTAAAAATATAACCAGTGCTTGAAAATAAACAGAACATTATTTAACGTTCGGTTCACACACCCAGGAACGATATCTATTTTTTAGTGTTTGTGTAGACGAACTCAACCCTTAATTCATTTCGAAACTATTTTTAAGAAATAGCCGAACATTACATAGTGTTGTGTTCTTCGTTAAAAAACAGAGCAATTGTAGTGATACTTAAGACAAACATTATGTTTAAATGTTTTTTAGGTTTCTTGTTTAACATTGATAAAGAAATAAATAAACAAAACATTTTACGTGTATTGTGTATATGTTTTGTTTGTGTAAAATTATTTTGATGGCTATTTGTTTTTTTCGTATATGTATAATGTTTTTGTAAAAAGTGTTGGGTTTTTTTTACCAGCCAAAAGGGCGCTACGCACAACAGAATTGAAAGAAAATTAATCAGCTGAACCGAACACAATGAAGTTTGTGGTTTTAAAAAAACCGAACGGAATTAAATGTTCTCATCTTTTTGTTGAGGTGGATAAGATCAGGCGCCTAATTCTGGCAGTCGTGATCGAGTATGTTCTCGATTCGAAAGCAATTTTATTTCTAATTCTTTCAGTCGATACTGCACAAGTCGAAATTATTTTTTCAGTGTTGTGAAACTCAAATTAATGCTTTACAACACTGAAAAAATAATTCCGATTCGTTCAGTAGTGACTGAAATAATTAGATATGAAATTGCTTTCGACTCGAGAAAGTACTCGATCACGAATGCTAGAATCAGGCTCCAGTATTATTTTTGTGATCAAAAGATGACAAACAGGGAAACGTTATTTTTTTAATGATTTACTACACAAACACTTTAAACTTTTGTGTTTTCCACAATCCACAAAGGAGCGATATTTAGTGTTTATTTTCGAACACTGAATATAACACAATGGTTTACGAACGTTTTGTTCTGAAAAGAATTATTTTTCAACTTTTGAACGGCTGAACATATTTGATTGTAATTTGAAACTGTAATAGCCGGACAGCTTTTGCGTTGCTTTGAAAGAACACGGGTCCATGGAGGGTCGGGAGATTGACTCGTACTGACATACGAAAAATTTGCTCAAATACTCAGGTTATATTCCTTGACTTAAGAGATATTCGGATAAACGGATGTTTTGGGTTTATTTTTTTTAACGATTTTTCGAATTTTGTGAGTTTATATTTTTTACATTGGTAGGAAAGCAGTCTTTAAGCAATGTTATGCTGTCATATCTCACATGTTGTCAATAATATTTCTCAATCTTTCATACTAAATAGCATATTCATACTAAAAACATCAAAAGTTTAACTTTGACCTTAAATATCTCAACAACTGCTAAACCGATTTTAATAAAATTTAAATTAATAAGATTTCGTTTGATGTGCTAAATTCCCAATTTTCATTCTTGATAAATACATTGAAATTTATTGTTGGAGGATAAGCTAGTTTCTATGCGTATTTCACTAGTTGCTTATGCCAACACATCAGAAAACCTTTTCCCAAAAAACTTTAGAAAAGCTAAAGATATTAGATATGCAAATATAACTGTAGAGTGAATGAGAATTACAAACACTCAAATTTTATTTGCAACGATATCAAAGCTTAAACAAAATACCAATAATAAACAGCGAGTTTATCTTTTCTTACATTCCCCGCTTCAATTGGTTGGATTTCTCCCAACATGAATTGTAGTTGTAAGTTTTTTTTTACAAGAAAATCAAAAAAAGCAATTTGCCAGTTGAGTTTTTATGCACGGGCACTTGCAAATTTATTATCAAAGTAATTTTTGGAGTACATAATTTTGCGTTTGTTGTGGATAATTCTCAATTTTAATTCTTGATTAACACACATTTTAAACTTAGAAAAGCTCAAAAAATCTCAAAAAATTTGCAAAAATATCTCAAAACTTACATACTTTGTCAAATGAAAACAAATTTTCAGCCACTGTGCGCCCGTGAACGACGACAAAATCTGTACCAGGTGACCATGTTTGGTTTTATTTTTAAAGTATTTTAGTAAATAAATATTCTTTTACTTTAATAGTTGTTTTATTTATTTAATTTTTTTTCGTTTTGGAAAAAAGTAATTTTTTTTAAAATTTTTTTTTAAGTATTATTTTATTAATATGGTCACACTATTTCTCTCTCTTTTTGCACAAACTGCATGCAAACAACATTCTTTTTGTGGTTATTATGCTTCAAACGACGAATTTACACAGCGAATTTTTAGCGAAAAATTTGTTGAGTTGGGTGAAGTTCATTGCTTGTCCCAGTTGTATTTCTAGAATCGAGTATAAAACATTAAGGCCTAAAAGTATGCACAACATTTTTTATACTTAATTCAAATTAGAACAATTTTAAAAGATCACACAATTATTTTGCAATATATTGTTTAAACCACCACGTGCCACCACAACTCAGGTTTATCAAGATGGGAACTAATTTTCACACTGCCAAAATATCAAATTTCTTAAAAACTAAAAACAGCAATACTGAAAAAACTGCATATAACGCCTAATTGTTAAAATACCTCCTATTACGCAACCAATTACTATAAAAGGGCATAATAAACCACACAAAATGATTGACAAACACACACATTGTTTCCGTTTGGTTTTTGCCAATAAACAACACAAATATACTCCGTACAAACATTAATTTTTTATTTTTGTTTTGTTTTCAATGAATGCAGACGCCGATAGTGCTGCGGCAATTTTATTACTTTTTGCTTTTAAAGGAGAACAAATATAAAATAAAGATAAAGAATTAAAAGTAAAAAGTAATTTAAACAACGAGTGTTTTGTGGCAAGCAATACTGCTAAAAAAATAAAGTTTACTGTATTTTAAATAATATTAATGATTCTTTTTTAGCGTCTGCACTCTGCAAAGTTTTCGCTAAAATGAATACATTTAGCATTATACGCCACAAAAAGTTTGACAAATATCCAACATGTCTGCCAAATATAAAAAAGTTTTAATATTTCTACAAACATTGCTTCAAATGTTTGTAAAAACAGCAAACACCCCAATTAACAACACAAAATATTTGTACAAACGTAAAATTTTGACATGTTTGCCAAGCCATTTGTGTGGTTTATTATGCCCTTTAGTCTAGGCTTTAACTTTTGCTGCTCAATTTCTTATCAATTTCTCTTTAAAGTTGCTAATATGGTCACACGCATTAATCTGTTTTTTATAATTCCTTCAAAAACAACAATTTAAGGCAAGGCGAATTCCCTACAGGTACAACAATCCATAAACAACAGAAACAACAAAGGTTTTTTCATTACATTGATAGTATTTACTGTTTGAAATAGCAACCCGACTGCACGCAATTTTAAAGCAATTTACTTTCAAGATGTCATCAAGATAACACAAATTATAAAAAAATTATTTTTTCTCCCATTTAAATTGCAATCAGCTGACTACTTACTGTTAATTGGAACACACAATTGAAAAGAAAATTTTAAAGCATGTTCGCATCAAACGTTAAAAGTATAAATGTATTAGTAAAGGCTAGTGTAAACAAGTCTTACGTATTCCATAATACTTTGTGAGATAGAAATCTAATGAGTTTTGTTGCGACTGTCAAAAAACCAAATTTAACATAACAGTTTGTGTTCACACCATCACACAAAGTATAAACACTCACACATGAAATAATATGCAACCCTGATCCAATGAAAAGTATTATTGTTTAGAAATTTTTCAAAAAACGATGAAGTCGTATGGGATGTCAAACTTTTTTTTTATAATACGTGTCATTTTCATCCCACATGCACTCACACTATCAGACTTTTACATATTTCATGAGTTTTTGATATGTATTAATACAAGGTTTAATAGTGTAAACTAGCCTTAACCATGTGTAAATGTATTAAAACTTGTAACAAAAGTAAAACAATTACTGTCAAAATCAGATATTCTTCTGTTACCACCTGTAGTGAATTCGCCTTGCACAAATGCAAACAAAATATTTCCATAGAAAGAGAAGATTATGCTCTTCAAAAAACTTTGTGCTTTGAACAAATTAAACACAAAACTGATTAAGTCGGAACTATGTTTTAAACAAGTTCCTACGAGTCACACTCATACCGTATCGAAAAAGTATTCGATTACGACTGCCAGAATTAAGCTTCGTACAGACGATGGCCAGATCTTACAATGTTGTCATTAAAATTGCCTAAAAATGTATTGCAGCTGTATAAACATTGTAAGCTCATTTTCATTTGGCAGATGTGTGAAATTAAGGCATCTGACAATCAGAAAAATGACAACATTGTAAGATCTGACCACCGTCTGTACGAAGCTTTAGCCCTTAAAATAGATTTAAATTTAAGCGTATGTTTAGTCAAGGAAAATAGTGATTTTTGCAGTTCTCTGATGCTGCACTCAAATAAATCAATGCCTTACATATGTATTCAATCGTGCTTGGCTTGTCCACATAGACCAACGACTTCACATAACCCCACAAGAAATAGTCAAGAGGCGTCAAATCACATGATCTTGGCGGCCAACTCACAGGGCCATTTCGAGAGATAAACTGCTCACCAAATATATCAATATGTCCATTGTTTCACGAGCTATGTGGCATGTGGCACCGTCTTGTTGAAACTACATATAAACCAAGTCCAACTTAGCCAATTGGGACAAAAAAAAGTCGCGTAACATGGCTCGATATCGTCGTCTTTGAAGAAAAATGGACCAATGATGCCACCAGCCCATAAACCACACCAAACTGTGGTTTTTTCGGGATGCATCGGTAACTCTTGTACGGCATGTGGCTGTTCTTCACCCCAGATGCGGCAGTTTTGCTTTTTTACGTATCCATTTAGCCAGAAATGAGCCTCATCGCTGAACACAATTTTTCGATGTAACAAACGATAAACATTTCTCACAGAGCACGAATTTTGATAATAAATTTCAAGGATTTGCAGTCGTTGCTCATTTGTGAGTTTCTCCACGATAAAAAAGCAAAGTATACTTAGCATTTTCACAGATGTAGTTTGGACACAATTACCAACCAGTTCTGCCAGCCCGAAAAACTTAATTCATAAAAAATCAGCCTTTACATCCCAGCAGATAACGAGATTAGTCCATACATGCATGTAAATAGTAGTCCATAAAGGAGTAGGAGTACTCTAAAACTACACCAAATATATGGGTAAAAGGTGGTCCATTTAACATTACGATGTCCTAGGAGGGGACCATATAACCCACCGAAGTAGTCCCTAAACTACTCCATGGAGTACTAAAGTGGGTTAGTTTTAAAAGTACTCCATGTCACTACAGTATGGAGTACACTAAAGCGGTAGTTTAAGCATTTTTCATTTTTTACTAATGCCTTTTATAGCGTGCCCTGTAGTCTATTATTGCTATTATTAAATATATTTACTTGGTGTTTTTAATTTGTTTACCTTTTTTCACAAATTTCACAAACTTTCACTTTTAAATAAACAATTAATAATGGACACCCCCAGGGCTACCAATGTGTAATACTGTAAACTATAGAAAAGTATACATCATGCAGATGTTGGCAGCACTGCATGTTAATTTCTTATAACATGGTCCATATTACAGTAGATTGGACCATGTTGTAAGTAGTCCATTTAAGCCACAATGGACCACGTAGTCCAATATTATCTGTAGGGATATAATTACTGTCGTTCATTGCACGAAATTTATTGTAATTTCGTACCACGAAATTGTTGCGTACAATCCTGTTTTAGTTTTTATAACGGCGTGACGAATCCCGAATCTAGCTGGACAAAGGGCTACTGAAATCGAAAAAATAGTTCATAAATTTTTTTAATTCTAACAAATAATTAAAAGACTTTCTTTAATTTCGCAGTTGGTAATTTAGAAGAACATTCACGAAATAACATAATACCTTTAATCTGAATTTAAACCCAAATTTAAAATAAACTTAGATTAGTTTACATAATTCTAACAAATTTTTAATATTCATTTTGTAAAATAAAAACAAAAATGTTGTTAAGTGGTTCACTTTCAAAGCAATTTCATTTATAATTTATCGTTAAATTATTTTATTATCACAAAAACAAAACAAATTAAAAATTCAAGTCAATGCGTTATATTACGAATAGAAAAATTCCTTACTAAGCTACCTAAATAAGAGCGGCAAGCGTCTGTTTTGTGTCAAAACTTTTCATTTTCACACAGTTTATACGAAACAAACTTCTAGAACGCGAATTCAACACCACCCGACTGGAAAATCTTATTTGATTGATCGCTTGGTGCATTTAGTTATTGGCAATAGAATTTTCATGTTTAAAAAAAACGCTTGCCGCCCTTGTTTAGGTCGCTCAGTTATAAACTTATTTCGTAAAATACAAGAAATTTTCCTTTATTTTACATACAAAATTTGCGACATAATAATATTTTCTTTAGTTTAATGAAATAAAACAGCACATACACCTGCGGTGTTTTACGAAATTATTTTGTAAAAGATAACAAATTTTGTAATACATATATACGAAAAATAGGACTACGAAAGAATTCGTTACTTTCGCCGAATAAAAAAAAAGCTAGAGTAATGTTATCAAAGTTCTTCTTGGGATTCAAAAAATGAATTAACAAGTTTTCATTTAAATGTGCTAAATTCCCATTTCATAATGTTGATAAACTGAAATTTATTGTTGATGGGATAAACTATTCCTATGCGCATTTCACTGGTTGCTTAGGCCAGATCGTCAGGAAACTTCATCCAAAGATTTTATACAAAAAAAAAACTGCTAAGCGAATAATCTTGTAATCTTGTTTTCGTATTCAATACGAAACTTCTGTTTAGTACAAAAAAGTAGCTACGAAAGTTTCTTTTGTAAAATGAAGCAAGGATTTTTGTAAGTGTAAGCATCTCCGTACCAACCCCTATCTTCTTTCTTCTCTCTCCATAAAACTCAAAAGCTGAGCATCAAAAGTTAAAGCGTGTAAACCTAGTCTTGAGCGTTATTCTTATGAACTACAATGTAAAGTGAAACAAATGCACGATTTTATTTCTACGATTTAATTTATTACACATTTTTGTATATTTGCATTCACATCCACCCACTTTGTAACATTTATTGTAAAACGGAATTGCACTGATTTAATTAAGATACATCGATAAAGTCATTTCTTTTAATTTATATTACAATGAAAAAAAAAAAAAAATAAAGAAAAACACATAATCATATTAACATACAATTACGAGAATTGGCCTACAAATGGATGTAATTTTTATCTGGCAAACAATTTAAGTAAACAAATAATTCATACGTAGTCTCTTTAAATTTTCTACACTTAATTGTACATATAATTAATTGAAATTGTATTCAATTATATTTGAAATTCAAATACATGCGACTTAAGCTGATATCTATATAAGCAGATCTATTAAATTATTGGCTTTTATCGGCATTAAAGTCACACAAATAAATTTATTTAATATTTTTTATGTTGCGGTATGTAATTTATTTTAATATAAAACATTTAAAATCACATTATTAACAATTTGTTCACCTACATTTCAATTGCTTGTAATAAGAGTGTAAAAGTGTTTGTTTTCACAGTCATAAATTCCTCTTTGTTATTTAAAATGTAATTACAGTGGTGGATAAAAATGTGCTTTTTTGTAAATTTTTTTAATCGAGGTTCTTAACAAAACAGCTGGTGAGGCACAAGTCTTTATTTAAAGCGTGCTTGTTAAAAATTAAAATTCACAATATCAACTTTAATATTCATTTATTAGGAATGAATGTTTAATTAAAATGTACTGTTTTCAGGTGTTTAGGTCAGGTGTATTTTTAGTTCGTAGTTTGCCTTTATTGATTCAATTCTATTTACATTTTAATTTGTATAATTATAAAAAAGTGGTCCTGTCCATACCTAAGTTTCAATACAATTATCTATCAACTCTGACTGCCTGCTCAACGCTATCGACGGAAAATTTAGAAAATTTTAACATTTGTTTTAAATGTAAGTTTAACAAAAGAAATATTCGTTTTATATCAATGAACATGCAGTTACTGCTAACAAATTTCCATGAACAAGGTAGAGGACAGTTATATAAAAATACGTATGAGCTTTTTATCCAAATCTATTTAAGCTGGTTTAAGACGACATGTATTTTTCAGTGGCTTTGACAGATGTGAAATCCATATGTAATTGCGCACACTGAAAAGAAAAATCAATCCATCCGTGCTGAAATCAAGCCGAAGAGGTGTCAATAGTACAGTAAGTACGGATTTCTCTAACTTGAGGGTTACACGATCAAGTTTTGCCTATCAAGTTTTAATACACTCACACTTTTTTACCAATACACTCATAATTTTAAAAATTGAAACGAACTTGCCTTTAAAATTCTCTTTCCAGTGAGTCTTTCAATTTACGTTCAAGAAAACAGCTGACTTCAAGGTTAGTGAGCAAATTTTTCGTTTGCCTTTATAAATTGATTTCTTGATGATTTCTTTAAAGTAAATTGCTCAAAAATTGAATGCAGCCTACGTCACAACTTCCAATTTTTGGAAATTTTGACAAATAGAAAGAAAATCTTGATCGTGTGGCTGCACTGTAAATCAAATAAATAATGCTTGATTTAAGTACCGATTTTAAAGTGCCCTGTACTTCAAAAAGTCGAAAACGCTATTGACTTAATTAAAAGTGAGATAAAAGTCAATCTCAAACTGTGCTTGACTCAAGCATTTCTAGGTTGGTTTAATTCCGAATTTGAACTTGAAATAACTCGAAAGTGAACTGATTCTCAACTAAACATTTACCCCAGAGAACAAGAGAGAGAGAGGGAATATATATTAATAATTTTATGTACTTACTTTACTTAGAATTACTTACCCATCCGGTCGTTTCACATGTTTGCTTCACCTTTGATGTGTTTTTCCCTTTGTTAACAGATGAACTCTCTTCGTTAAAATTCTACTTTGAAAATCTGCTGTATTTCGCTAGATAACTTTAACAAAGAGAATTCGGGAACTTAGCCCATTTTTTGTTAACCTTCAACTAGTGTTTTTCTTGGTCTTCACTTAGTTCATACTAGGTTTTCTAATTATCTGGACTTTTAAATTTACGGAAAAGTTTTTAATTTTCGGGAAATCCTGGGAAATTTCTTTAATTTAAAATATTAAAAAATATTGTTGTTGCTTTGTTAAAAAAAGTGTCTTAAATTAATAGAACGTTGCTTGCTATGTTTTTTGTGCTGTCGTAATTAATCAGAAGAGACCTGCGCTGAGCTGCTGAGCCGAGCCGCATTAGTTTTTAAAGCCGTCGCCGTTGATGGTATATCTAGTAATTTTTGTAGCAAAACACTTGCGGCGTCAAATTATATCGGCTTATGACTCTGATGTTTGGTAAACAAACAAAATTAAATTTATTTGTGATTTGCGTCTAAAAAATGGAAAAGAGTCAGATAAGATCTAATTTAATTTAATAATTCATGGATTAGAATTAAAAAATATTTTGATGTTAGGTAAATATTTATTTTTTATATTTTTTTTAAATCAGTTGATTTAAATTTAAAATAGCATACTAAATTATGAGGGGTTGTTCACAACAGTTGTATTTTTTCATGTTATTATTTTAAAGCATATGACTTTATGACACCTTGTGAATCCCCCAATTATCTTTCTGCGTAATAACAAGTATTAGATTAATGGTGTTTTCTTTTCTACAAGAAAATCCCACGTTGTTAAAAGGTGCATGTATAAAATGTCTTGTCAACATTTTAGTAATGCAAATTTTTATTTGGCGAGAACAAACCAAAAAATTGGATCGCCCTGTTTTTAACAGCTGACAAAAAATAGTTCTTCAAAATATAAAAAATATACGTAAATCAAAAAGTTTGTTCTTCTATATATTTGAAAAAATATACATAAACCAAAGTTGGTTTATTGATTGATATTAAATAAATAAATCAAAGAACAAAATGAATTACGAAACGGCAATTTCTTTTGTTGTTTTTTTTTTTCAAAAAATATGTAAACAAGAAAATACATTTGCCGGATTGCGCCGATTTATTGACACCAAGTTTTTAAGATGTTTTGATTTGACAACTTTTTTTAAACAAATTTATAACACCGAATCCACTTAAATTTTACATCACTGACAACCTACTATTTACAATGTAATGCTCTCCTATCTTTTAAAATATAAAATAATAGAAAAAATAACTTTTAATTTAATATTTTTACTGTCCTGATAAGAGGCGATATTTTCCCAACTTCTTCTGGTAGCCCTATATGTATATAAATAGAAGTCAACTTTTTACAGGGCATTATCCACACTGTCGATTTATAGTGCTAAGCCTTATGCCATTAGTAAGGGTAAAGCTTTTTTAAGAAACAAATACCAAATTGCATTTTTTTAAATAAAATGTCACATTTGTATGTAGAAAAGAAAACACCATAATATTAAAACTTCTGTGTCGCATTAAGTTAAAAAGCTGACCGTAAATCTCTACAAATTAATACTCTTTTAATAAAATGTAGTTGGTTTTATAAATCTAACATTCGTATAATTTTTGACACTACTGTAAATACTCACACGTATCTTTTTGTTGATTTGGTATTTAACAAATGTTTACTAAACTACAACATACAATAAATCTACAAACTTACCTCTAACATTACAAGTGCTTTTATGCAAAATTAGAACCCCATGTGGTGTTGAAAAAAAAATCTAAAATGTTCTAATGCTGAATTCTTACGGATTATAAGTTGATAATTTATTTATGTATGTCCAAGAACGATAACGTGTAATGTCAGATTTAGATTTAGTTTACGTTGCTTAATTGATTGGGTGATATGTTGATATGCTTGTAAATTGATCACAAATTTTAATTTATCTATTTTGCTTAACGATGCAGGAGTCTATTTTTGCATCAATCGACAGATAAATGGATAAGGTCATGTCTAGTTAACTGTCGAATTTTTTTCTTGGAAACTTGAAAAGTTTTAATCTTATATGTTAGTTATTTTTGGAACTATCCAAAGCTTTCAAAATTGAAATAAAAACTTAAAATAGTCAAACTAATAGAAGAAATAGAAATAATTTAGCCATTCTATTCCGAATCTTTAATACCTTTAGATCAGTGGTTGGTTGGTGTGAATAATTTGAATCAGAAACTCTGACACTGATTGAATAGCTTACTACCAACTAGCGTTCTCTGTATACGACAATAAAATTATTTGATATGATTTTATACAATTTTTAACCGAACGACTACTCCAGTCAAACAAAATTGCATGTAAATCGAAATTTTATTTCGGAAATATTTGGATTAGCCTTGACTGTGCAATACTGGAAAGTGTTTAAATATGCATTTTAAATTATACTTCAAATACACTGAATTAAAAATCATATGAGGATCTACAAACTGCTAAGGGTGTGCTGTTCTATTTTATTTTATTTAAATAGTGGTTGTTTTTATTAATTACAATATTAACTTTAACATTGAGTTAAAGCCCATGGCCATTTTAAAATTCCAAAATAAGTAGAATGAATTGTTTAACACTAGTTTGTTGCATTTATAATAAATATTATCTTGATTATTTTTATTGTTGTTATTTCCCCATTTATATTATAAAATCAAAGATTTGTTACAAAACAAGGCAAAATGTTAAGTTATGTTCACACTCAACAAATATTTGGCGAAAAAATACTAAAAAAAAACGTGACCACTAAACTGATTGACTTTCAATTTAACACTATTTGTTGATGTACTAAACTTTATTTTTAAAAAGAACTCGATTATTGACGCCCAATTTCACCAAGTTTAGTTAAAATTGACTAAAATTGAAATTGGCCATAAAATGTAAGTAATAAATTTTTAACTACTGTTTGATCTTGCAAACGTTATGCAAACACATATTTAAGAGAAATAGCGGTTATGTAGTGGTGAGTCAAATCCCTGCAGATAACGAGACTAGTCCATACATGCATCTAAAGAGTAGTCCATAAAGGAGTACTCCAAATATATGGGTAAAAGGTGGTCCACTTAACATTACGATGTCCTCCATGGAGTACTAAAGTGGGTTAGTTTTAAAAGTACTCCATGTCATTACATTATGGAGTACACTAAAGCGGTAGTTTAAGCATTTCTATTATTGCATAGTCTATTATTGCTATTATTAAAAATATTTACTTGGTATTTTTAATTTGTTTACCTTTTTTTCACAAATTTCACAAACTTTCACTTTTAAATAAACAATTAAACTATAGAAAAGTATACATCATGCAGTTGTTGGCAGCGCTGCATGTTAATTTCCTTTAACATGGTCCATATTACAGTAGATTGGACCATGTTGTAAGTAGTCCATTTAAGCCACAATGGACCACGAAACCCAATATTATCTGTAGAGATATTTGTTAAGTGTGACCATAGGTTGAGAACATTAGAGAATATAAATATTTATACGTTTTAAAGCATTTGCTAACACTTTGGGTGGGGTAAATACTTTGATATTAATAAATTTTAAAATCGAATAAATATATACGTGTCAACTGTGGTAGATAAATAACAGTTGAAGTAGAAAGTAATTCCATTACAGTCAATGAATGCAACTCCATTCACAGCAGTCATGTAGTTTATTTGAGGAAAAACCTTTGTTTAAATCAAAACTTTCATTTGGAAATAAAAAACAATAGTAAATACAATTAAAATAAACAATTGCGACAAAAAAAACCCCGCAAGAACAATACAAAGTAAAATTATTTAAAACAATAACTTCTGTATGCCATACTTATCACCTAATTGTGAATATATTGCAGTAATTTGTCGGCTCAATAGTACAGGTGTTCAGCGTTGCTAGCAAATGTTTAATAAATATAATTTGACACCTAAAGCTGGTTTTACCTAGACAAATGTCAAGCAGAAACAGATTTAAATTAAAAGTATATTTTTCTACAAATGTATGATTTAGACGTTGTTTTTTAATAATTTATAAGATTTTGTTTGTCGTGCTTAATTCCCAATTTTTTATTCTTGATAAAAACACTGAAATTTATAGTTGAAGTATTTCTATGCTCATTTCACTGGTTGCTTAGGCCAGATAGTCAGGAAACTTTATCCAAAGATTTTAAAAAACCTGAAGATATTAAACAAATAAAACTGTTAAGCGAACAAGAATTATAAGCAAAAGTTTCACTTGTAACAATATCACTGCTTAAACAAAAACAATAAACAGTGAGTTTATCTTTTCTTACATTCCCCATTACAATTGATTGAAATTCTTCGATGTTCGAACAATAATTGTAGTTGTAAGTAGGTTAAGAAATAGCAAAATGAAAACAAAAACAACTTGCTTTATTATTTTCGCAAAAAATAAAGCATGTTGCCAGCTTAGTTTTTTTTTAAGTTATTACTCATAGAGTTATCGAAAAAATTAATTCTTTCGCTCTCTTGTAAAATCGTGATTTTTCAGATAGCACTATTTAAATATAAGCCCTCGATATATAAAAATGTTTAAAATTAATAAATAGTTGAGTTTCCGATTGCCGAAAATATATGACAGATGGCAACAGTTGTCGATTTCAGTTGCCAAATATTAGGAACCCGTAAAGTTTTGGGTGAGGTACAGACGAAAAAAGCTAAATAGTAGTTTTGGATATTCCTTTTTCGTTAAGAAAATAGAAAAATTATCACGAGACAACAATTTGACGTATAAGTGCAACAACTTATGAAAAGGAATAATTCTCAGATTCTATTAGTTGCTTCATTTACAGTATAAGTACGATTGTTATTATTATTTAATACAGGTATATAACTAATAATCCAAAAAGTGGCGAATAAAGTACAAAGTAATGATTCTGGAAGTCATTAAAAGTAGGATTGAAAGTAAAGTTTTTGCTGGGTAATAAAACTAAATCTAACAATGCACTTTAATGTTTTTGTCATACTTAATTATGGCTTTATAGCATGTATTTATTTTAGAATAATTTTAAGCACTTACCCCTGGAACCAGAAACACAAAGAGAAAGTTATATTATATATTTTCCTATTACACCATGTTTCACATTTGTTAATTTGAATTCCCCTTTGTTTATATAATAAATAGAAGGAACTCTTAGTTATAAGTAGGCCAACCAAAAACGAGCACTAAAAACAGTTTTTAGCTCTTAAAAAAGCATTGAAAAACATGAAACACAGCTTATTAAAATCAAAAAAAATCGTTTAATACGTTGTTACAGAAAATTATAAATTGATGCGATAAATTTTCGAAAAGAAAACTCTGTCTATTTGGAGTCAGCACGTTCTTGTACATACATAGAAAAAATTCTTTCTTCGTCTACAGATGTTAAGGGAGCATATTTAAAATTGAGTATTTGCTTTAAAGTATATTTTATACGATTGGACTTACTATTTCGCTTGCCTTCCAAAATATCCCCACTATCTTTTTGTCCCGAAAATTCTTTATTTTTTAATAAAACTGATTTCAATTTTTTATTAACTTTGTCTTCTATATCCCCTGGAACACTGGACATTTTTATTTCCAATTTTTTTACAACTTCGTGTAAAAACCCAAAATTTGGAGAAATGAACAATATTTGGTTCCGCAAATCACTTTCATTTCAGTATATACAGAGAAATTCTTAAAAGCCTAAACTATATTAAAAAAACAAAAAAAAACGTTACTATACCAAAAACAGAGAGAAGGGGAACTAACAGACGTTACTTTATACAAAAACTTTATTTCATAAGAAATAAGACGTTACAAACTATGATGGTAAAAAGACGTTACAGAAGGAGTATTATTGTATGAAGTGGCTGTGTGACTAAGGAATTTGATCGTTAGAATACAGCTATGGAATTTTCGAGAGAAAAGACTTAAACACATAAGAAATACATACAACAATATAAAAAGCACGTTCAATATAAAAAGTACGTTACAGTACAGCTAAGACAGAGTAACATAAAAATCAAGTAAGAAAGTATAGTCGGTCAAGCCCGACCATATGATACCCAATAAGGATATATATATGTTTTAAATTTCATTAAAATCGGTTTGATAGTTTCTGATACACAGAGAAAACAGATTCGTGATCACAACCGAATTTGGCGCCAATCGAATTTCGTCGGTTGCATGTACTATCACACAATTCGGTTCCAAATACTGAAAATTTCGTTGCTTAGCATAATAGTTTTGATAGCAACATCTGAATTTAGTACACTATCAGTCATAACAACAGATATTGTTAGTTGTTAGTATGATTATTTGAAACAAAATTGTGCTTATACCCGAATATATGATAGCTGCAACTGAATTTAAACATAATTGGTGTTCATAACAAGAGATTTGATTGTCGTTATAAATATATTTTTTTTAACCGGTCAAATGTAGCCCATAAGGGCCAAGGACTTGTCCAAAGGTAGACCCAATGAATGGAAAAAATGGCTTATTTAACAGTACGATGTCCTAGGGCAGTACCCAGTTTGCATTACAAAGGGGAAACTACTCCATGGTATACTGTAGAGAATAAGCTTTTAAATCGTTTAAAAACGAAAACATGTCGCTAAAAAACGAAGACATGTCGTTTGACTGCAAACTATTTTTAATAATGACATGGTTCATACTTGCACTACAATGGACTAGCCCAGGATCAAGTTGTCCAATATAATTTGCAGGGTGTAAAAAAAATACATACATACATACATATGTACGTGTATATGTTCATACCTATAAGAATACGTAAATTACTTACCCCTATTTATTAAGTTTTTGCACATTTTCCATTTTTGACCGCAAAGATGTTTTTTAAATATAAAATTAAAAATTATTTAAATCTATCAAATGTTTTGACAGAAAATTTAGTAAGCAATTGGGGCTTTTAACTATTTTTTGGTTGTGAATTCCAAATAATTTTATTTTCATTTGTTGTACTCGAATTGAAACTATTCCAACAATCAAAAATTAGCTGCAATAAATGAATTAACATTTATATTACAAAATTTATTGACAAAAGCAAATTATTGATTGCAATGACCAATATTCAGTATTGCCCTGTATTAAATTCGGTTGGGATTCTAACCATTTGTGCTAATTTTTAGAACTAAATTAAATTAGTTATCATAACTAATAAAAGAATTGAAGGACTCATATTTCAGTTGGAACAACGTTTTAATAATCAAGAGAATTAAAAATCAGTTAGAACAATACATTTTTAATAGTTGCAATAATAAATTATGCTACTTGATCAATATTTTATTACTGCAACCGTTTCCCAACCAATTTGTTTTCTGTGTGTAGGCAGAAACTATTTTTTAAAAAAGGCATACCTTATGTGTCCACATAAATATGGATCTATCTACATATGTGTGTTTTAAATTTCATTAAAATCGGTTTGATAGTAGGCAAAAAGACCCTATTTCGGAAAGCAGCTTGTGCCAATTTGAACCTATGTACCAAATTTCATTTAATTATCTTCAAAATTGCGACCTGTACATTGCGCACAAGGTTATATGGACAGCCAGCCGGAAAATAAGCATTCGCTTATTTTGGTTGGCCAGTAACCAGCAGAACGCCCCGATATGATTTTCGTCATCATTCTACTTTGTAAATTTTATGTTTTTCACTAAATAATTTTAAGTTCGGAAATTTTACTTATTATTTATTTTTTAAGAATATAAATAATTTTTCAACTCTAAAACCAACCAAAAATGTCCAATAAAAAGTAATAAGTAATCCAAAACCTTAATTGTAACGATTTTAGCTGGTATTCAAACGATTAACCGTTGTTCGATTAATTTTGGTCATTTAAATGTTCTAATAATTTAAAATTGCTTAATTTCGACTAAAGAATAATTCGAATAATTTATGTCGATTAATCGGAAATTTGTTTTTCATAGTATTAGTTTTTTTATGTAAAAAACAAGCTGCTACCCCAGCATGCAAAATAATCGAACGTCTTGTAGATATCTGAGAGAAACGTCGACAAAAAAATGTATACGAATTCTGTCAGATTTCTGACCCAAAAATATATGAACTGGTTGACACGAATTCTGACTTACCTCGCTGTTCCCGTTATTTAAAAAAAGGATTCTAACTCAAATTTGATTTATAGGTGTCCATCTGTCCGTTAAGATGGGTTTTCCGAAGACCCCAGATATGGTGAGGACTTGTTAGTTATATTTTAGTGTCGCATATAGTCCGGAATTGTTTGCTATTGAAATTCAGCCTGATCCAAATCCACAAATGATATGAAATATGAGCAAAAAACCCCGACTGCCTCTAATTTTACCCAAAAATCCCTTGGTGTAGTTGTTTTTTTATTTAATTTTTTTGAGTATCTGTAGAACGGTAAGAGAAAAAGTTCCCAAATTAGGTAGAAGCGTTTTGGTTAACAATACACAACATCCCACAAATGAGAACTTATTAATGAAATCAAATAAATATTTCTAAAGGGGACCATTTAACGAAAATCGGTTAGAACAACTGATTTTTGTTTAATGGTCCGCTTCAGAAACTAATTTTAAACACACTATTTTTTTTTGTATAAATTGCAAACTGATTCAATGTAAAAAATATCAGTCAAAACAAACGTAACCACTACTTTCAGTCAATGCTTTCTTGTTTCAGTATGGCTGTTAGTGTAGGGTATTTACAGCCCAATTATAAATAAAAATTCTCCGGGAGTTTTCTCCCTTCTCCCATTTTTCCTATGTAAATTCTATTGCAAAAATGGGAGAAGGGAGAAAACTCCCGGGGAATTTTTATTTATAATTGGGCTGTTAATGTCTAGTTAGATCTTATAGCTTTTTACATACATAGTTAAAATATTTACTACTCTTAAAAATTCAATTATGCGATGAATACTGCTATTGTAATTAAATCAAATACATTGTTAGAGCACTTATTGTAATTTGTAAAACAAGTGTAAAGAAATTTAATAAATTTTGTTTTGGTTTTTTTTTTGCAAAATAACTATTGTTCATAAATCAAGGTGATTTTGAGTTGCGACAAACTTTCAACAAAATAATTTATTGCAATTCAAAGATTGTTCGTTGTCTGAATGTTTGTTTGTGCATTGATGTCAAATCAAAATGAAATTAAATTAATGTTTTGTCAAATAAATAAAATGACTATAATGGGAGTAAGAGGTAGAACTATGAGCAGTTAAAGCTAGTTATTTACTTATTAGCCAAACATACAATACGAGAAGTTTAAGTTAGACTCGAACAATTTTTAGCAGTAGTTTAATTGCCAAAGTATTAATAACAGACACTTTAATAAATGCTGTATGAAACAAGGCTTAAATTTCAGTTAATTGAAGTTTTAAAATTTAATTACCAATACCTAAATTTCAGTATTGATTCACACGCATCAGGTTTATCTGATTTTTTGTTTTTTTTTTGGAACGAAAACTGCATCTGCCAATAAAAAATGACCTAGAATACTTTCTCAATACTAAACGTATGATGGTCATCGTGGTAGAGGCTTGGGAGGGGGAAGGCGGCGGTTAAGGCCATTTTAATAAGAGCTCGAATCAAACATTTCCTAATGTGTAACTACCTTCAAGCAACAAACATTTGTACTGAAGAGTTAAATTGAAACCTCGTTATTTCATCGTTATACTGTCCACCAAGATTGACAATATCAGAAATCCAATATTAAAATACTATAAAGTACTAGGCCAATGTTTTCTGGTTGCTAGCGATAACAACGCTAAACATTCCGACTGGCTCTCAAGACTTATAGCACCAAATGATCATGTTTTATTTGATACAATACAATAAAACAAGACTTAATATAATAGCGAGCGGACATCCCACCTACTGCCCTACTGATCAGCAGAAAATTCCAGATGCCTTCGATTTTGGCGTGGCTAAAACATCCCAATAGAAACGATTTTTGTAGAAGCTTCCCATGAACTATCTTCTGATCACACATCCACTATAGTTGCCAGTATGAATCCTAATAAAACTGCTTATTTATCTGAAGCTGGCCCACGGATGAATTGGCTTAAATATAAAAAATTTACCAGTACCCACCGCAAGGAATATATATCGTTCACCGGATAATATAGACCTCCTCTCTATTAACAATATTGATAAAAATATTAAACAAGCTGTTGAACATTCTTCCATAGACCCCAAACAAATCAGACAACAAAAAATTTTTGCAGATGTCGAACGATTCTTGGTTGAAAAAAAAGTTCAAAAAAAAAATTGCAACTTCACAGAAGAATGCACAAAAAAACAGCATCCCTGGAAAAATATCTTAAGGAACTTGTTGCAAGTCCACAATCTAACTACTCGCTATGACGTGCAACTAAAAATCTTAAAAGACCGAAAATTTTTTCCACCACCTTTGCGAAACTCAAATGGAAGTAAAGCAAGAAATAATGTTAAAAAATGAAAAAATCTGTAGAATTAAGATAAGGAAAATTGAGAGGGCTATTGCTGCAAGAAAGCACCTGGTATTGATTAAATAAGTTTTCACAAAGCTTAGCAAGCTACCCCAAATTAATTGGATTATCGGAAGATATTGTGCTCATAGTCTCGATTGCAAACTTCTACTTTACAACTCTGTCTTAAAGCTAATCTGGTGATACGGTGTTTTCATTTATGGGTCACTATCTCGCCCTCTAATATCGATAAAATTCAAAGGCGCCAAAATAAACTTCTAATAATAATCACAGCTGCCCCCCGTTATGTTAAAAACTCAAATATTGATAAGGATCTCAATGTGCCGTTAGTTTCAACTACGATAACGGACTATGCAGTTAAATATTTAATAAGGCTCGAATTACATCTGAATCCATTAGCTCGAAATATTTCAACTGATGGCGGCCACACTCGCTTAAGAAGAAGAGATACTGCAGCACTTTTCGTTAACGGGAATCGTGATTAGGAGAACTTTCGTCCGGCACAAGCAGAGCGAAAACAAAAGAATTAGATTAAGATTTGAAATATTAGTGTTAATTCATATATGGGGGATTCTCAAGGTAGTCATAAAGTTGTAAAGGCATATGTCTTAAAATAATTACAAGTAATATATATGACTGCTGTGGGCAACCGCTTATAATTTTGATTTCTACCGTACAGTTATGACGAATCAATGAACAAAGCTATAACATTTTTATTTTGTTTAAAGCTTCGTTCACAATCAAAAAAACATTTTCACTTGGTGTTCATAATAGAGCAACAATTTTTATTGCAACCACGCACATTTTGCATTAAGAACGCGTTTGCAAATTTTAGCCACAACAATATTATGAATTTATTATTATTTTTTCAACATTTTGTTGAAATTTTCATTCAAAACTAAATAAAATTATTTTAAACGTCAGAAACAATTTCATACAAAATGTTGCTGAAGTTCTAGTTGACCCAACTTTAGTTACATTTTTAAAAAAATTTTAGTTACATTTTTGTTTTAAAAATGAAAGGAAAATATACGAAATATTTTAGGAAGAAAAAAGATAGAAGAAAAAACGAAATTGTTTCTCTGATTGTGAACGAAGCTTAAAACGCAACAATTTTTTTTTTATACAATTGTTAAAAAACAACAAAAAACAATTTGCCAATTCAGTTTTCTGCACGGGCACATGCGAGTATATTATCAAAGTTATTTACGGGAATACAAAATTTATCATTAATACGATTTCTGTATGATTTGCTAAATTCCCAATTTTTCATATTTGATAAATACACTGAAATTTATTGTTGAGGGAAAGCTAGCATCTATGCGCATTTCACTGGTTGCTTAGGCCAGCTCATCAGGAAACCTTTTCCTAAGATTTTAGAAAAGCTAAAAATATTATACGAATAAAACCCTAAAGCGAATAAGAATTTTAAACACTCAAAGTCTTACTTGTAAGTAACAATATCAAATCTTAAACAAAACACCAACAATAAATAGTGAGTTTATCTTTTCTTACATCCCCCTACAATTGGTTGGGTTCTTTCCGACTCGAATTGTAGTTGTAAGTGGGTAAAAAGAAAAAACAAAATTAAAAAACAAATTGTTTCATTCTATTGTCTTCGTAAGAAAACAACAAAAAACAATTTGCCAATTCAGTTTTCTGCACGGGCACATGCGAGTATATTATCAAAGTTATTTACGGAATACAAAATTGATCATTAATATTTGTGTTGTTTGTTGTGTTTTTTTCTTAATCAACTGTCATCTTAATCATCTCAAATGTAATGTGAACGGCTTTGATTAACTTAATCAACATTTAGCTTTAACGCGTTTAAAAACCCAAGTGTGAACATAGCATAAATCTACAAAAAAAGGCAATTATTCTACACGTTGGGATATTGTATACTTTACTTGAAGCCATTAAGTTAACTCCAAGGAACTCACCAGATCTTAAAATTGTTTATTGCATTAAACAAGGCCAGAAATGCTAAAAATTAGTTAAGAAAATGCTAAAAATTTTCAAGATTTTTGCTAACAATTTATTTAAATATTGAACCTTTATTTAAAACAACATAAATTTTAAGAACTCATTTTAAACAAATTTAAAAAAACTGGTAATATTTTAACAACTTTAGGCTACCCGCAATACCCCAGATGCAGGCAAAATAAATACAAACGATTTTATTTCTATGCTTTTCTCTGATTTAAGAGATTATACCTATAAAAAGAAATTTTAGACCATGAGATTAAGAAATTTTTTTTTCAGCAGTTAACAGCAAACATTGGCTTCAAATATTTTCAGAGTCATTTCATTCAATTTTCACATTACAATATAAAATTGTTGTATATTTTATACGTAATAGAAAAATGAAAAATAGTTTTTATAACCAACTAACCAACATGATTAGGGCATTTCTAATGGTGTTTTCTTTTCTACAAAAAATGTGACATTTTATTTTAAAAAAATGCAATTTGGTGTCTGTTTCCTAAAAATTTTGCTCCCGGAAAGGATGAGTTTTTTAGAATAAAACAAGCCACCCTTTTCGGGAGCAAAATTTTTAAGAAACAGACACCAAATTGTATTTTTTTAATATAAAATGTCACATTTTTTTGTAGAAAAGAAAACACCATAAGATTCTCTAAATGTAAAATTTTTTTTACAAAACAAGTTAGACGTTTCATAATATAAAAATAATTCCTTTTCATACGAAATTATTTTTTTTTGGTGCAACATTTATTGTCAAAATTTATAATAAATATATAATATAATAAAATGTTGAATGCTAAATTTAACTGCACAAATGCTAAAATAGTCGCACTAAAAGCTCAGTTAGCCGGGAGTAACAGTAATGTTGCAAATCAGCTGATTCATTTTGTTGTATGTAAAACAATTAGAACGACAATGTTGTCATTAAACTTGCCTGAAAATGTCTTGCAACTGTATGAACATTGTAAGCTCATTTTCATTTGGCAGATATGTAAAATGAATGCATCTGACAATGGCACCATTGTCAGAAAAATGACAACATTGTAAGATCTGACCACCGTCTGTACGAAGCTTTATACTTAAATACTTTTAGATTTCGTTTTTCTCAATCTTTTTGCGCTTTTTCTTAGTAATTTGCCGATCTATTTCGTTGGGTTTTGACATATTTAATTTAAGGTTTTTTTTTTTTTTTACTTTGCCAAAAGAAGATTTTATTTTACGTTAAAGACAAAAGGTTTTTTTTTGAATAAAAATTAATAATTTTTGTTTCATTTTGTGTCTTTTTTTAACTTTTGTTTTGTTTTTCTTTTCTTTTGTGCGGTACATATTAACAAAAAATTCGTGAACTATTCGTTTGAATTTGGCAAATATGAATACGAATGTCGTAAGATAGGCGAATATTCGTCATTTCGAATACGAAAACGAATATTCCTAACATCACTCCTAAAAAAAAGAAAACAAATTGACTAGGACGGTCAAGTATGTGCCCTTTTCATTCTTTTTGCTCCTCTCTTCTAAAAACTAAAGACTTAACGGCACAAACCTGTTGAGTTTAAATTTTCGCTAAAAATTTAGGTTTATTCCAGGGTTTAAAAAACCGCAATTGAAACCAAAAACTGTCCTACAAAAATTTGTGTATAACTTTTCGCTTTTTGAGTTGCTTTGACACCGACTGTTTACATTAAATAAATCACAAGTGAAAGCAACAGTGTTTTTGGCCAGTGACAAATGAAGAAGTGGAGAAATGGCAGTTTTTCTACTATTACTGCAGTTTTTAAGCGCTGGATTTATCTGAGTTTAAGTACGAATATTTTAACGAATAATACCATAGATTTACTGGCCATACTTTAAATATTAAGTATATGTTAATAAAAGTTAAATAAAATACTTTTTGTCCAAAAACACTGGAAAAAATTAAGCAACATCTACATATATATAAATTGGCTAAGGCAAAACAGTTAAGAACACTTTCCTCCTCTGTATGTCAACCGATTTGAAAAAAACACACACCATTTGAAAGATATTTACTTACGGAGTAATAAGCGTTCAAATTAGCTACTAACACATACATATGTACAAAATACAAAATTTGTTTTTTTCTTTTAATTATCAAATAAAAAAAGGGTGCTCTATTATTCGACATTTTTAAGAAACCGGTTTTCGGAAAATTAAATTTCTTTATTTTGCTTTTCCTTGCTGCATGTGGTGATTTATTTAACTTAGAAACATAATATTATAGGTGCAGGGTCCTGAGTGAATTATAACCTATAAGATGAAAAATGAATAAGAACATGTAAGGGGAGCTTTTTGGTACTTTTTCTGGTTTTTTGATTCATTTTCGTTAATATTAGACATAGAAAAAAAAAATAAAATGCAATGTCCTGAGTGGAATACAATTTACAAAGGAGATTTTATGATACTTTTTTGTTTTTCAATTGATATTTTTTATAGTAGAAGATAGAATATGAACCAGAGGTTGGTCCCTTGCCAAATCGATCCACTATGATGGAAAAAATTAATGCTCAAAACATGTAAATGCATATAAACTTAGATGTAATATCTTCATATGAACCTTAAAATTTATGGTCGAATTTTGACCATTAGGCGAACACTCGTATTAATAAATGTACAATAAAATATTTTCCAAAAACACTCACAAAAAAAAATTAGCAACTTCGTAATAGCGATAACACAAGAGAATATCTAAACATATGTTCTGACATTTTTTTGTTATATTATTTATTATATTAATTGTTTGTTAAAAATGCAATTACAAATAATATATTCTCATTTTAATTGACTCTGGCGGGAATCGAACCCTGCGATTTAAAAAGGTATATTTTGATTAGAACATTTTGTATATAAGACTGAATCATTAAACAAATATATATTTGTTTGTTTAGTTTTATTTTCCAAGTGTATATTCTATAACCGGCTGGTGCCACTTGACAATTTTGCTGTTTCATATTTCAAGTTTGTTTGCTATGATATGTCCGACAAGTTCGCATACTCAAGCTTTTACTGTTTTAGTTTAAAACGATCATAAAATGACCAACAAAAGTTCCGTTTTATTTCTCATATATGGACAAACAATGTTAAGTGCTAATAAACTGTCAGCGGTCTTTGTTGAATGCTGCTCAAATTCTGTATGTGTGAAACCCCAGTTGGTAAATCCGCAAAGTTCATTATTAAGGCGGTACTCACTTAGGCTCAAACTAGATCACATTCAAGATTCGTATAAATATATGTTGTATTCGAGCGGAGAAAATTTAAAATAAAAATTTTCTCGGGCTCGGCACCAATTTATATACATAAATTCTAACTGTAATACTTTTTACTTTTGTAAGCTTTTAATAAATTTTCGTAGTCTTATCAGCCCATTTCTGCTTGTTAAAAGCACGAAACTTGCCAAAAATATTTTCTTATAAGACCTGAACTATATCTGAGGCGATTTCAATCCGACAGAGGTATTTCTATACCCACACCACAATAGTGCAGTGTTGTTGTATTATGCATTTGTGTTGATGTGTGTTACACTAAATAAATTTTGGTCCTTATTAAACTACCATTTTGTATCACTTTCTGAGTCGATCTAACTACGTCCATCCGTCCTCCCGGCTGGCTGGTTGTCTTGCCATGTAAACTTGTGCCAAAAGGTCGCAATATTATAGATATTTTGATAAAATTTTATACATATGGTTCAATTATAATAAGATTTCAATTATCATTAGGAAGTCTTTCGAAAATGGTGAGAATACGGGCATAGTTTTACATGGTCCTCGTAGAAAATTCTTCGCGGAATAGAGTCTTTGTGATCATAAACCATCCTGTTATATTGGTATTTAGATTAAATTTGGCCCAAGCTTACCAAATTTGAATGGAATCAGTCCATAGTTGACTATAGCTCCCATACAAATACCACTTCCGAAAATAGCTTTTAATGCCACAACTTCTTTATAAATGCTACTTCTTTATAAATAGCTACTATGTTATAGAATATAGAATATTGTATTGTAGATCCAAATTTAACCATGGGTCCCATATAAACCACCTTCCTAAAATCCCTTAAAGGCAAAGTAATCTCATAAAGATAAGGTTATCTAAATTATGTTTGGCACAAAGAACTTTTTAGTGTATTTTAACCGTATAACATAATTTTGTTCTGGCGGGTACATGATTGCTTACGGGTCCCAAAAAGGGTGCACTCTTGAAAATTGGATTTTAAATATTATGGTGAAGGTTATCATATTATCGGTCTTTACCGACTATACTTTCATACTTGCTATGTAATATTTTTTGTTAAAGTACTAGTAAATATCGGGGGTGCATTTCTTAAGACTACTAGCTACAAAGCTACAAGTAAACTACTTTAAAAAAGCAACAATGCCTGTTTTTGTTTCAATTGTTTCAAGATTTGTAATTTGTAATTTTGAGAAATGGGCTCTAGGTAATATTTTCAATGGCCCTATTAAAGGCATCGCTACTCTTACGTTAATGTATACGTTACGGATCAGCTGTTCCGTTTTCCTTTCCAAGCTTATGTAAAGATATCGTAAACGTGACGTTGCGTTGCATATGAACCTTATAAAATCATAATTTTTTTCCCGTTTTTACGTATCAGGTGTTAAAGAATTTTGTGTTTATTGCTGTTTATCAAAAAAGGCGTTAAAAAATTATATTAATAAAATATGTACATTTATAACATTGTTGAAAATTTCAGTACTTTACTACTTTTTCAAATTAAAAATACCGCAGTACCCCCAGGTTGTTTTAAGTACTTTTTTATTCTTTGCATTTTAAAATTTTTGATATGTTAGCAACATTCCCAACTCAGCGCTAAACTAACTGCCTAATTGTAAAATACGAGCGCAAGTCTGGTTCGTTTAACTTACATTTAAAATAAAAACAAAATTTTAAAATTGGTTGTTTTATTTTTTAACAAAAAAAAGCACCCTTTTAGTTAAAGTTCAGTACTATTTCAAAATTTCAATTTTGCAACACAGATATATAACACATTTACTTTTATTTAGCATCTAACAGTCATTGAGAAGGACCGCAACTTTTAAGTGTTTGAAACATTAACGTATAAAGCTTCGTACAGACGGTGGTCAGATCTTACAATGTTGTCATTAAAATTGCCTAAAAATGTCTTGCAACTGTGTGAACATTGTAAGCTCATTTTCATTTGGCAGATGTGTAAAATTAATGCATCTGACAATGGCACCATTGTCAGAAAAATGACAACATTGTAAGATCTTACCACCGTCTGTACGAAGCTTAAGCAACGAGGCCTTCAAACAAATTTAACAAATTCTACCGAAATATCAATCCAAGTATAAATGATAAAAGTTTCCTAATAAAAAAAAGGCTCCAACCTAATAAAACGTAGTAAACGTACTTGAATTTAATATCCGATAGTTTGATATTTATTGTTGCATTTGGTCAACGGTTCCCTCCTTGTCATGTGGAAGTGTTTTGTTTTTTCATTTACTTAATGTTTTTTTTTTTGCTTTTTTATATATTCTAAAATTTGTTTTTGTGTATATTGGCTCAACGAAAAATGTTTGTTTTGTAATTTATTTGTTTGTTTGAACAAACAACAGAGAGGGAATTCTATTTTAAGCACACAAAATCTGGTCACGATCGCTTTATTGAGATTATGCCACGATACTTGCATTTAAATCAAACAAACTATTCGATACAAAAACGTTGGTAAATAGATTAAATTAATACTGTTTATACACGAGTACATACAAACTGCAGTGTTATGCACTTGCAGTTGACCAGAATAATTTCAAATGTCAAAGTATGCAATTCCGTTTAAGGTCTTTTCACGATTATTTTGTTGTTGTTTCGGATTTAAAAATAAAGTAAAATGTTAAGTGTGGTCATAATTAAATATTGTGCTTGTTTGCTTTAAATGCATTTAATATTTTTCTCTTTCATACATAATAGGTATATTTCAATTTGTTTTAGTAATTTTTTTTTATTAGCTCTTAATACAAAGTATGGACACTTAAAGTCAGATTCATTAGCACCCATGTTTAATTTATAGTCATTTATATCTTAATTCTTTCTAGCTGTCTGTCAATCGGTCATTATAATGTTAAAGACGGCAGGATTTCTACCAGCAGCTATAAAAATAGTTTAGACTCTATCACGAACAAAAAAGATAATTTGCAAATGTGTTGATTGTTATATTCATTTTAAATTAAACATAAGTATGTTTGCTGAAATATTTAAAAATCTTAATTTGTTCATGTTCTTATTAATACCAATTTCAATTTTTATTTATTTCAAACAACATGTCAAGCAGCGCAATTAAGTTTTTCATACATAGATTGGTATTTGTTCTAAATAATAAAAGTAAATGTGTGGAATATTTAATTTTACTTAATGATTTCATTTTAAATCCCATTAAGTTATAAGTTATAATTATATACGTGTACTAGTATATACTGCAAAAATTTCATATTTTTGCAAAATATCTCTCTCAAATCATTTAGATTTGACTACAATTAAATGGAATTCAAATATATAAATTTAAAAAAACAAGTAAGAAAGTAAAAAGGGTCAAACCATTTCAAATAAGCTGGGTCCTTCTGCCAATTAGAACCTATGTACCAAATTTCATTAAATTATCTTCAAATTCAAAACGGCCCGCCAGCCGGACGGACTTCGTTAGATTGACTCAGAAAGTGGGTCGATCGGTATACTTTATGGTGGGTCTACTAGGACCGGTGCAGCGGTTTCCTAACAATTGTAGGTTATTATTTACAGAAGGTAAAGGGGTATATTGTAATTTCTACAGTATTGATCTTAGACCCTATAAAGTATATATGAGGATATAACAAAACGCAATAATTACACCATAACATTTTTTTGGATAAACGACAAAATGTAATTTAAGTAAGCAGCACATAATTTTTTTAAAAAACAATTATTGAGGTATTATTGTCTACAAAAAATAATATTAATCACAAATTTATTATTTTATCTGACAGTTTGTTTTAAAGTTATTTAGATAGCAAATTTGGAATTATTGCGTTTTGGTCCGAATCATGGTATTAATTCATGTAATTATTGCGTTTTGGTCCGAATCATAGTATTAATTCATGTAATTATTGCGTTTTGTTATGGACCTCCTCAATTAACCTTACAGAAGCGAAAGGTATTAAATAAACAAAAATTCCTTACGTTTTACAGTTATCTAAGAGTTACCACCAGAGCATAATTTATTTATAAAGTTGACTTTTTTAAAATTTCTTGTAGCGATTTATTGCAAAAATGTGTAATTATTGCATTTTGTTCTGAACCATTTATATTTGATATTGAATTGCAGTGTAGTTATTCAATTTTGGAATACTTTATAATTAAGGTAATATAGATTTCAATGTGTAGAATAGGATTCAATAAAAAAATCAAAAAACTTCAAAAATTTAAATATTGCGTTTTGTTATGGAACTCCTCATATATAATGGGTATTTATGAGTAGTGAGGTTGATTTAACGATGTCCGTCTGTCCGTGTGTATGTTGAAATGGGTTTTCCGAAGACCCCAGGAATGATGGTGTGTAGGTTGATATATTTTAATGTCACATATACTCCGCTAAAATTTTCTATTGAAATTCAGCCTGATCGGTCCATAAATGGCTGTGATATGAGACAAAAACCATAACTGCCTCTAATTTTATCCATAAATCACTAGTTGTTCTTGTTGTTGTTTTAATACCCTTCACCACAGATGTCATTCCGTTTGTTATTTCTACAATATTGATCTTAGACCTTATAAAGTCTATCTGTTGAAATGGGTTTTCAAATATATATTTCATGTTTCAAGGGAGGTAAACATTTTATTGTTTAGAAGAAAAAATATTTTATTAAGCATGAGTAATGTTAAGAACAAAAATTTGTTTGTATGTGGCCATTGCTGGGACTAATATTGTTGTTTTAAACATTTTCAACCATGATTTTTTCTGCGTGCATGGAAAAAAAGAAGTCCGGAATTTTGCGATTCCTAATGCTTAGCAATTCTTCACCCGGGATTCCCCTTTCAATACATTTCGATCTTAAAAATCTGGTTTTGAATTTTCAAGTTCTTTGACGCATTTTAGTATAAATTCTAAAAATGACACAAACACATTTTAGTTATTAATAATTTAAATTCGCTAATTTACTGTTCAATAATTTTTATATTTAAACAAAAAAAAAAAGTAACGTTATCACTGGTTTAAGTATCAGTCCAACTCTTATCTCGGCTAAAATGATGATGCACAAATGTTTTAATTATTGATGTTTATAAAAAAACAAAATAAATTTTTTTAATAGGGAATATTTTCGAATATTGTTTTTTATTTGTTTATATTTATCTTAACTGTCTGGAGATGTTGTTATACAGGAATTTTTTTATATTTTGTTTCTGCGTTTATAAAATAAAACCTGTTATGCAGATGAATAAGTGCATCAGAATATAAATTTTAACCTACACCACTATAAGTGATGATGCGCATGTTCTGATGTTTGTAGAGTACAAAAATATTGATTTTACCCCTACATTTTAGTGTATTGATCATATCAGAATAACATTCTGAACCTATCGATGTCTGTCCGTCCATGTAAACCTTGTGTTGCAATTACCGATCGGAACTTAAGAGATAAATTAATGAAATGACAATTAGTTTAAAGTGGAACCATTTGTTTTGAGTAAACCTTTATCATAAATCAGAAATTTCTTTTAATTAAACCATTAATCAAAAATAAAATCAGTTTTAATTAAAATTGTAATCAAGTTAATTAAACGTTATATTAACAACATTTTTGCTGAAAATGTTGTTAATATCAACAAATATTTACTTGATACTTTTAATTTGTTAACTGTTGCAATTTTAATTAATTTTTTAATTCATATCTCAAATTTTTTAACTGAAATAAATTTTTATTTTTTTCTGTTTGGCAACGTCGGCATGTTACCAAAAAGAAGAATTTGAAAATCAGCCTTTTAAGGGTTAAAATAAACCTTTTTTAAAACTGCAAAATTAGAAATATTTGTAAATACCACTTTTTCAAAAAATTTTGAGCAAAATTGAAACTAAAAAGAAATAAATATATTTTAGCATAAAAAGCTATTTATGGTACAAAATGAGTAAACATTGCATTTTATAATTTGTTATAAGAGACTTAAAATCTTGAAAATAAGTTTATTATTTAAAAAAATACATTTTCGCTTATTAAATTTGAAGGGACAAAAAAAAGGTAAAAAGTTTTAAATCTTGGTTCTTTTTCTGTAAAAGTACTTTTCTTTAGAATACTATTATGAAAGCTTTAAAAATATAATTAAATTAAAATTCGCATTTAACACAACACATACCATGAATTTTTTATTGATATTGTAGCATTGAAAGTGAGTCCCTTTACAAGGAAAGGGATAAGAGTAGTGTAAAAAGGGGGAGTTTAGTTTTCTTTGTATAAAAAAAAACTCAGATAATTCAAAGGAGTATTACAAGTCAGAAATCTTTTAAAACATAAGGATTCATACATCTCTTGAGATTTGCAAAAATTAATTAAATTAATATAGTAAGGCTTTTTAGCTTTTAGCTTTTAGCTAACACGAAAAGCTTACAAATCTTATATAAATATCTTTAATGTTCATGGATTTCCGCGTGTATTAATTTTTTTTTGATTTTTCCATTTTGCTTTAATTTAAACGCTCTTTACATGGTTCTTAAAGTTGGTCCATCCAATTCCGATTTTTAACGTAATAACAAAGTTAAAAAAGTTCAATAGATTGATCTTGAATGGTTTTTCGGCTCTCGCCACAGATGTTGGCGTTACAACCTTTTCGGCCTCTACTTGCCCCTAGGTCCCAAATAGTGTCCACTTTAATAATTGTAGAGTATCATATGGTCGATCTTGATCGATTATACTTTCGTACCTGTTTATTTATTTGAATAAGTACTGTAATTCATTAAGACAACAGAAACATCGCAACAAAAGAAAAGAAAACTCTTTTAAGTCGTTTGCAAAGAAAGGAAAAATTTGCAGCCCTTGAATGTTCGGTCAATCACGAAACTTTGCGGTTATTTGTTTTGTTTTTGGATGTTTGTTTTCTTAAAGTTTTGTTTATTTTTTGTATCTTTCAATCGATTGCTTTCATTATTAATTAATTTAAATATTATTAAAGCCCCTTTTACACTATTCCACAAGTCTTAAGATTTTTGCTCTCACAAAATCAAAACTCCTAGGAGCTCTTTAATTTTTCTAACGGATATTGAAAAATAAATTAATGTGAGATGTTAACAATATAACATGTAATACATCTTTAATATTTAATAATTTGTTTAAGGACAAACTGTCATTAAATTGAGTTGTTAAATTGAGATTATTATTACAGTAATTTTGACTTAGCTGCACAATCTCCTTTGCACGATTTTTTGTGCAGGTAAATCAAAAATTCAGCTATCTTAAATGTATTTAGCTGCCTTAATGTGCAGGTACGCAATTTTGGTTACCTGCTTAAAATTGCTGCTAAAGTAAAGTGTTTGAAAGAGGAGTAACAACGTTTTTATTAATAAATTGATAATAACAATGACGTTCAAACAACCTGTAGTCATTTGTTATGCATTTCTATAAAGAACGAGATAGCCAAATTGGTAACAATAAAGTGGAGAACAGAATAGTCGCTGTAGTACAACGTTAAGCATAGCGCTGCAAGCTGTCAAAAGTTAAAAACGGCAGTTTCAAAGTAGTGTCAACAGAATACGTAGTTGTAGTAGTCGTTGCCGTTGAAGCGCAAAATTCGAAATTTTGAACTTTGTTGCGCAACAGAGCATTCGATTCGTCAGCTTCAGATACTACTACAACTACTTTATTCTGTTCCAGACCTAAGATTTGCTATTTCTTTTATACAATCGTGGCAAAGATGCTGTAACCACAACTCATATGCATAAATGTAGGAACATGCAAACAAAATAAATGAATTATAATGATACCAACTTGACTTGTTTGCGATTTTTATTTTTATAAACAGCTTAAATTGGATATTTGTGGACACCATATTTTTTGATGTTTTATATGAAAATATTTTAAAACTGCCCAAAAATATGATAAATATGCAGGTATACAAAAGGCACGTAAGCCAGGACAAAAAGTCTCATATGGATTTTAATATATAGATAATATTCGGCACAAATAACTCTTATATGAATTTACACCTCTTAATATAAATTGGTTTTTGTGAGCCAATTACTGCCCAACGTTTCCAAGTGCTATGGTGTCAGACTTTAGCGATTATAATTTAAGGATGGAACTTTTTTTTAATTCTTGAATATTTTGTTTCAATTTAGTAACTTTTTAATTTTTAGGGCTTATTTTTAACAATCTTCAGGGCATATTTTCAAGTTTTTACTGCATATTTCTGGTTTCCCTGCTAATAACATTAATGTTACAGTGCCGATGTTGAGGCATCATTAAAATGAAGATGCATTCTTCTATAACTGTATAAGTGATTTATTTAAAATTTAATAAAAAGCATTTGAAATTCTATATTAATTTTGGTGGCATGTCATAGCATAATGCATGGACGTTATGACACTGGACGTTATGACATGCCGCCTTTATTTTTATCAATAAGCATTAAAAATATTCACTATTGTAAAAAATGGAAACTAGGAAACAAAAAAGAGCAGAGGATTGGAATTCTATAAGTTTTCAATGTACAAATAAGCAGACAGAAAAGCTGTTTGTAGCGTTGGAAAAAATTAAAAAAAAGGTAAGACCTTTACGACAGTCGAATTTTTTACGTATTTTTTGACATTTCATAACACATTTTTTTTAAACAATTATTCATTTTGAATTTGTTAAAGTTTTTGACATGTCATAATACTTAGAATATTATAGTGTAAAACGGGCTTGTGGAGTAGTCTATTGTTTGTATTAATTAATTAATTTTGTTATTGAAACAATTTCTATTTGAATAAATTTGAAGTTATTTATGTACTTTTTTTAAAATAATAATAACTTTTACACAAATATTTTTTTTTAATTTTTTCTAAATTATTACCTATAAGAATTTTTAATTTTTTGCAGAGCTCAAACTTGTTTTTTTTGTATTAAACAATTTTTTTTTAATTTTAAGTGATTTAGCAATTTAGAAAAGAAATTACGTTATTTTATTTATTTATTAGGAGTTAGATACACAATTAAAAATTATATTTTAAACTTGTTAAGCTTTTTTCTGGTACACAATAATATTAAAGATTAAAGAACACAGGCTGTGTGCCAATTTTATCTATTACAAAAAACGACACTGGCGATGACGATAACGACAACCGGAATAAGGCTGATTATTTTGAACTAAAATAAATAAAATTGTTCTATTTTAAAACAAATAACTATTCAATAGAATATTTTGAAAAATCGAATACTCAATAATTATTTCAAGTTAAGATAATCTTTAAGACAATGTATTTTAAATAAAATGCTATAAGATACTGCCTAAAATGTCCCCTCTTGCTATTTTATGGCCTACAGTTTTACTAAATAGCACAAAAAATTGGATTCCTATTCAGGTAAAAATTTAAGGGAATAAATCTGTGGTCATATGGAAGAGTAGCTTAAGTCAATACAAGACACTGTTATTACAAGTCGAAAAGGTGTAACATTTTTTTAAGATACTAAAAAATTTGTTTAACGTTTACTTTTAGCCTCTATTGATTTTGTTAATAATACGATAATTAACTTGAAGCAAAATACTCCTCGGAAAAATCTTCAACAAAACTGAGAAACATATTTGACATAAGTTTTTTCCCCCATATTGGCACAGAAATATTCGAAAAATCCGGAAATTTATAGACAGAAAGTTTCGAAATTTCTTGCTAACCTTTTAAGCTTTTATTTATATTTGGTGATACTTTGTGGCTAACAGCCAACTAATAATGTTTAAAAAAAATTAATATTTCTACTAAAGCAATTAATAACGCACCATCAATTTGATTGTCGAGAATGGAATTAGTTTTTACATCATTCGAAATATTTTCGCTGTCGGCAATAATTAAAAAAAAATTTCTGAGTAAAAAAAATATCAACGGACTTTAAAAAAACATATTTTACATACTGAAATAGGAATGACAAATCTTCTAATTGAATACAAATGCTGGAATAAATCAAAGAAAATGTTTCTCAAAATATGTTTCCCTTATGTTTGTCCCGATACGTCTTTTGAAATCGAGAATGCTACGAGATTTGACGGCTATTACAATCATTTTGACACAAAAAGAAAACCGAGCAATATTTTTAGGAATTTAAGTTTTAATAAATTAAAAATCTTTTTTTTATAAAATTGGGTTTCAATATTTTTTTATACTTTCTAAAGCGTGTTTTTTTTTGGAGTGATACAACTTTGAGTTGGCATCACTGCTTTATTTGACTACCCATTTAACAGCTAATAGTTGCTTTTTGTTAAGTTTGCTTTGACATTTCATTATGGGTCGACCTACACCAGAACAACGCGTGCAAATTGAGGAAATTTTTAATCAAAATAATGGTTCTGTTCGTCAAACTTATCGTGCACTTCGTTCATTTTATGGCGTACATAATCGTCCTTCGAGCTGCTAATTCGAAGAACAATAGATCGTTTTTGGACGGACCACATTAACTGTTATTGATAATGTGCATTCCGTGAGTGCGCACTGAAGAATCTATAGCCGCTGTACAGGAAAGCATTGAAGATGATCCTAATCAACCAATTCGTCGCCGTTCTCAGCAACCCCAGTTGTGTCCTTTTACTTTATGGAAGGTTTAAAGCAAAGATCTTGGCTTAAAAGCTTTTCAGATTCAACTTGTGGAGGAATTAAAGCCAAACGACCATCGTATGCGCCGCCAATTCGTCGAATGGGCTGAAGCACAAATTGATATTGATTCTGAATTTCCATTCAAAATTATATTTTGCGATGAAGCCCATTTCTGGTTGAATGGGTACGTAAATAAACAGAATTGTCGCATTTGGAATGAGAAGAATCCACAAGCTTTTGTCGAAACACCATTACATCCACAGAAAATTACTGTTTGATGCGCTTAATGGGCTGGCGGAGTCATTGGCCCATATGTCTTCAAAAACGATGATGGTCAGAATGTTACTGTCAATGGTGAACGGTATAGGAACATGATTCATATTTTTTTCGTACCTCAATTAGTTGGCATTAATCTTGCTGATATGTAGTTCCAACAAGATGGAGCCACATGCCACACAGCGGGCGCTACAGTTGATTTACTCAAGGAAACTTTTGTGATTTAACCCCATTGGATTATTTTCTTTGGGGTTATGTAAAGTCACTTGTGTACGTCGATAAACCACAAACAATTGAACACATGGAAATCAACATCCGAAGAGTTATCGGCGAGATATGTCCGCAAATGCTGCGAAAAGTTTGTGAAAATTGGTGTTCCAGATTGCGCTTTCTACGCGTCAGCCGTGGCGGCCACATGGCCGAAATAAGGGAATGGTAAATCGATTTCGATTCCAATCGAAAATCGATTTTCTGGTAAAAATAATCGATTTTTTGAAATCGAATTTGCGTATGCGATTTTATACTGAAATCGATTATTGGGCTTTTAAAATCGATTTTTTTATTGTTATCAAAATTTTGGTAGTTTTTAATTTTAATCTTAATTAAATCCATAAATTATGGGCATGGCATGCACAATATAGCTGGATATTTTTTTGTGCATTCATAGGTGTGTAGGTGGTATGTTTATTCCAAGTAATAAGTTGTAGTTTTACTTATTTACCTATTAGTACCCTTGGTATACTTCCAACTTTAACATAGGGGCTCTTGTTCTTCAGAAATTAAAGTCACTGAACACCGAAAGTCCGATTTGTAAAAATCAACATATTATAGAAACACAACAGGTGAATTAAACCATGACATTCCTGTGGAAATACGCTAATATTCAAACAGAAAAGTGTGTGATATTTAAATCTAGTAATAAGCAGAGTGAAAAAACAAATCAAAATTACAAGAAAATATCTCTCCATCTTTCCGACATCAATGACATGCAAACGTTTGTTTTCTAAAACTAACTTAATAGTAATTTAGCAAAGAAACATGCGCCACTGATCAAGAACTATTGTCATAATCCTTTCAAATACTATCCATACATTCTGGCATGTCACAGAAATCAATTCCGATCAAAAGTGATTTCGTTTTATGTGAAGCAAGAAACGAAATCACTTTCGATCGGAATTGATTTATGGGACTGGCCTGAATTACTACACAAGAACACAATTTTAATATGTAAAATGTACATACATACATATCGCACTTGTCCCTCTTAAGGTCATCTCAAGACTTACACATTTTCACTTTTTGCAAGAAAATTAAAATCAGAGTCATGTTTACCCACTGTAAAAATCTTAGTTCAATTTCTCCAGTATATTGCCAAAAAAAAAATGCTGGTGATCCCCCTTTGTGGTATAAAGAATATGTTTGCAAATTTATCTTAAATGAGTTTGAAATCGATTTTAAAATCGATTTTGAGGTTCGATTAATCGATTTCAAAAACCGAAATAAAAAAAGTCGATCGAAAAATCGAAAATCGATTTTGGAATTCATTTACCATTCCCTAGCCGAAATCATATTTAGACTTTAATGTCATAAAATTTTCTATCCAATAAAGACCGTTTCATTGATATCAAAAATTACTAGGTTTTATTATGATTTAAACTTGTATCACTCTATAAAAAACACCCGTTAATACTTTTCTTTAACAAAAAATCCTAGAAATTAAGAAAAAATTAAAGATTAATTAGTTTAAACTTGTTACAAACAGAAGTTAAGACAATTCGATTTGAAATAGCAGGAGCTTTGTATACGGCTTGTGGCCATTTTCTCAATGTATCGACAAACTGTCTGTTACTTAATGTCAACATAAATTTATTATACCGATAAATTGTTCGTTAACGATTATGGGTTTCTAAATATACCGACAAAAAACATTGGTTTGAGTTGGTAACACCACTCAAAATACATGTAAAAGTTGAGAATCAGCTGATTGAATTTATCTGTACGACAAATAAAAGGAAAATAAATAATTGGCAGATGAGTGCCGGTTAAGCCCTTATGATACTTGCTATTTTTTGTATTGGATTTTTTTGGGATTGACTGAATGAAACAACAAATGCGAGAGAGAACAAGAAATACAATATGTAAACAAACCCTTTTTTCTGATTGATATTTCTCATGTATATTTTTTCTTTGACTAAAACAGAAAAAAAATAGTAAAAGCTTGGGCAGATGAAAATATTTTGTTTTTGATAAATGAAATGAAGCAGGTGCCCTTCATATGGGATTCTAAATCATAAATTTTCAATTAAAGAATATACCCCGATGTAATTCGTAATATTTTTCATTATTTGTATTAAATTTTGTTGTATTAAAAAAAATTGTTTGTGAAACCAAAATAAAATGTAAACAAAACAAACAATATTGCCCACTTTTTGTTCCCACAAAAACCGGTCAAAAAAAGCTAAAAATCGCAAAAAGAAGTTAAAAACCGCTACTTTCGATCAAAAACTAAAAAAAATGGCAACAGTGCTAACATTTAATCTGGAAATGTCAATTTTAAGTTAAAAATTTTTATATTTTTTTTGACAGTCTAAGATTATTTATCGATAACACACGTATATTTGTTTGAAATTTCAAGATTTTTTATGATATAATCATACTCTTTACACTTAGCCAGTTTTCCTATGCAAATATATTTGGACTATTCTCCAATATAGAAAAAATACAAAAAATAGCAAGTATCATAACACCTTTAGCACTGCGACAAAATAGAAGCAAATGGGATATTGAGAAAACCAAATTTCTTTTATGTGCAGTTTTTCGTTGGGAAAAAAGAGAATCGCCTAATGAGAAAATGGCCATTAGTGTTGCCAAATTTGTTTCTCATAAATGCATTAAAAATATAATATTTCTTTTTTTCAAATAAAGGCAAACGCACAGTAGAGATTTAAAAAAAAAATGGAAATTATTCTGTATTTTGTAAACCGCTAGCCCGATTTCAATAATGAATGACTTATATTCGAGCTAATGTTGGGGATTTGGGGTCATATTGAGCACCCCGGTAGGCTAGCTGGTAGTGAGCTAGTCTATCAGCGCCGGGGTTGCGGGTTCGATTCCCGCCAGAGACTCTGGTTTCTTTCCTGCAGACAAGCGTAGAGCTTCGCGGGGATTAGCTTAGGGAATTAAAAAAAAAAAAAATATCAGAAGGGTCGCCATAGGGCTTATAGATTTTAATAATAAAGCCTAATTCAGAAATAATCTAATTCTGGGTGGAGGATACAAATAATTCTGTACAGCCGAATTTAGTGCTTTTACTTGTGTTTTGTTTGCTTTTGTGAAATATGTACTTATTTTCATTAAAACCAGATTAAGTTGTAAACAAATTATTTAAGTACGTTAATGCGATTACTGCACATTTTGCATCACTTCCGTTAAAAAATACAATATATATATATACACAATATGAGTAACTCAAATACAATTCAATGCTGATAAAGCAATCATCAGTCTAATAATTGATTAAAAATGAGTTAAAGATTTTATTTCGGTTTTTGAATTTGACAAAATATTTATAATATTTTTTTGTCAACATTTTTCAATCTTATAATCATGTGATTTTTTAAGTCTTCTGATATAATTTTGGGAAAATGTCTTAGTTAAGGTTGTTTAAAATTTTTTTTTTCAAAACTGCAACAAAATTAAGCGCAAATAATTTTTGTATACAGGTAAAGAGTGCTCGGTAGCAAAAATCTTTAAATTTTGTTCTCTAGCTCTAATGCAAACGTTCAGCCGGAAGAAGGTTTTCTGCATAAAATGGGCAACAGTAATTGAGCTTAAATAAATAGCCATATAACGATACGCCTTTTTGTCGGTACGATACCAATATTAAAAAACAAATATAACCAATACTGATAGCGATACGCATATTGAATTTAAACTCTAGTTAAGAGATTTCTTAAGTCCGTGGACCTGCACTGGAATATAGTTTCTGAGATGTGACAAAACTTTTTTGAAAACTTCCTTCGATTAAAATGACTTTCTTCGATTAAAGTTATTATCGAACAATGAAGAAGGATTGATAGGATTAGGGATAGCTATAAACAAAAGAAAATTATTTAAAATTACATACGTTTTTAGTACTTTGACCCATTACATATAATGGTATAAACACAACTGGGACGAACGACGAACTTCGCATAGTACGAAGAATTCGTTGCAAAATTGGTCAAATGTGTCACAATAATTGCGTGAATACCAGGTATTAATGTTACTTCAAATTTTTTTTTAATTTATTAAAATAAATATCTTGGACACCAGATTATAAAAACATTTTTATATTATTTGTTTACATTTATCAAATCAAAAGGTGACATATTTCAACAACAAAACAAAAAAAAAAAAGTGTCAAATAAATTTATATTGTATAAATACATATAAAATTAAAACAATTTTTAAGAAAAATTTACAAAAACACTTCTAAATTCTAATAAAAGCGGTCACCCTGTCCCTGTGTTAGAAATATAAATAAACCTATCGCAGAGTTCGTTACGCGCGACGAATTTCGGTCTACGCAATAATTGTGTGTATTTTCATACATACCAATATGTTCTATTTCTGACGACGAATATTCGTTGCGAATAATTCGTCGTTCGCCCCAGTTGGGTTTCTAGCATAAATCCTTAAGTGCTTAAACCCATGTAAACTGCTTAAAATAAAGAGAAATTTGACTTCATTCTCTTAAAAAAAAAGAAATTTGCATGTTAACAATTTATTAATTAGTTCTTAAAAAGTTCTGTTTTAGTTAATTTTCTAAAAATAAAATTGACTTATTTTCCACAATATTTTCAGCGAAATCCATTATTAGAATTAGTTGAGTCATAAGTCATTAAAATAAAATGAACTTTAAATTAATTGATAATTCTCAAAAAACTGTCTAGTCTGTAATCTTTGTTTACGAACTAGACTGCTTTCTGTAATAATCTAGTCTGTGATGCAATGAATTTATTGTGTAATATAAAAATTAATGACAAAGATAAATAATTTCGACTTTTATTTCAGATTAAACTAAATATTTTAAAAAACCTTAAATAAACTAAACACTACTCAATAAACTAAGAATCATGTGACAATTTAGGTTGTCAATTAGTGCTTTCTGCCAAGACGTTAAACTTTTGGAATAAAATTTTATGTGTGTTTGTTTCTGTTTTCCAATGCTTTTGTTCAATGTGGTTAGTTATAAATTTTAGAATGAAAAAGGTATTCAAAATTACTTAACGAACATTAAAATACAACATTTTCATTTATAATTAATCCAATTATATTTACACAAATTTCTGATATAAATGTGTTATAATTTAAAGGAAATTTTGCTGATTTATTCTTTCAACTGAATATTTAATGTCGCGTGCCTTCTTTAAAACATTTGCAATTGCTCCGCCATTCATCGGTCGGTCGATCCATCAATCATTGTTGTGTTTGGTTTTGATTTTTGTAAATAATTGTTTTTTTTTTTCAAAACAAAATTAAATCATTATCATATTCGTCAACGTAATTATCACGTACATATTTACATTTAATTAAATAATGTTTATTTAAAGTGTTTCTCACACTTTTCATTTAATTAAAACTGTGCGGCTGCTGTGTTTTGGTTAAATACAATTTGCAGCAGACAAAAACTACAACAAAAAGAAAAAAATAAATAATCGGCGGCGCCAAAATGACTGCCAGAAATTAGTGACTGACTTGAACATCTGATGAAAAAGATTATAATAATTCGTTATTAACTCATTTTACTAGACATTCAGATGTGTGTGTACAAGTTTTGTCTGACTGATAGACAGATGGCGGACAGGCTGTTTCAGCGAAAGACTGACGGAACAAGTGAATGACTAATTATTAGTACCGCTAATGTGTATTGTTTAAAAATGTCAGAATAGTTGAAAGAAACCAAATTTTTAGACTGTAAATTGGCAATTTTAAATAAATCCGAGTACTAAAAGCAAAACAAATATTGTTTTTTTTTTTAAAGAAAAATAAACAAATTCGATTATTTATTTAATGTCTTGCTTGGTATATGATTTTTTCTTCTGTAATGTAGAGGTGTTAATAAGTGGCCGAGTAATAGATTTAGTTTTAACATCTAAATATTAAAAAGTAAACCAAGATACTAAACGAGGCAATTAGTATTGTTTGAATTCATATTATGTAACGGGTTATCCATTGCTTGGTTTAAAAGTAAAGTCAAATAAAGCTCACATAAAGCTATAATTTCGATGAAACTTTTATTTCATTATAATGCTTAAGACATGCTTATTATACTACATTTTTAATGCGTTGATCAAGTTTTCGTGAACTTTGCAAATATAATGTAATAGAATAATTTATCAAGTGCAAAGAGTTCAGCTGTTTTTAAGAAAAATAGCAAGCTGTAAAAAAATTTTAAAAAGTTATCGATAAAAAATTAAGTCATGTCAAAAAAAAATATAAAATTGTTCTAATAAAATTGACATTTCAAGCTTGAAATATTAAAAGTGTTGCAGAATCAGCGGGTTATGGGCAAATTCAGCGATTTACCGCTTTTTGTTTGTTTTGTTTTTATGTTTCCCATAAACAAAATTTGTACAACATTTAATAAAATAAACAAAATCACAACAAAAGAAAAACTAAAAAAAAAATATTTGAACAAATAGAAACTGGGAATTATTTCCTTTCGCAGGTTACTTTATATTATATTCAACATTTTTTATTTTTCGAATTTATTCTATGAGTTAAATTTCAGTTATGTATTTTTTTATAAAGCTTTTTTGTAATAGTCTTATTCCTTCAATTTTTCAGGAATGACTTTATACACTACCAGACTATTATATTGTATCTTCTTGTTACATTTTACCTACGCTATCCTTTGGATAGCAATGAAGTATATTGTATGCACAGAAAAATTTACAATTATTAGACACCAGCAGAATGTAATGCATTTTCTGGCCCGCTACGGCCTTCGTCAGCATTCTTTGTGTCACACTGGATAGTGATACTTTATAAATTGAATGTATTTAACTCAACTATTTTAACAAATAGAAACTGGGAATTATTTCCTTTCGCAGGTTACTTTATATTATATTCAACATTTTTTATTTTTCGAATTTATTCTATGAGTTAAATTTCAGTTATGTATTTTTTTATAAAGCTTTTTTGTAATAGTCTTATTCCTTCAATTTTTCAGGAATGACTTTATACACTACCAGACTATTATATTGTATCTTCTTGTTACATTTTACCTACGCTATCCTTTGGATAGCAATGAAGTATATTGTATGCACAGAAAAATTTACAATTATTAGACACCAGCAGAATGTAATGCATTTTCTGGCCCGCTACGGCCTTCGTCAGCATTCTTTGTGTCACACTGGATAGTGATACTTTATAAATTGAATGTATTTAACTCAACTATTTTAACAAATAGAAACTGGGAATTATTTCCTTTCGCAGGTTACTTTATATTATATTCAACATTTTTTATTTTTCGAATTTATTCTATGAGTTAAATTTCAGTTATGTATTTTTTTATAAAGCTTTTTTGTAATAGTCTTATTCCTTCAATTTTTCAGGAATGACTTTATACACTACCAGACTATTATATTGTATCTTCTTGTTACATTTTACCTACGCTATCCTTTGGATAGCAATGAAGTATATTGTATGCACAGAAAAATTTACAATTATTAGACACCAGCAGAATGTAATGCATTTTCTGGCCCGCTACGGCCTTCGTCAGCATTCTTTGTGTCACACTGGATAGTGATACTTTATAAATTGAATGTATTTAACTCAACTATTTTAACAAATAGAAACTGGGAATTATTTCCTTTCGCAGGTTACTTTATATTATATTCAACATTTTTTATTTTTCGAATTTATTCTATGAGTTAAATTTCAGTTATGTATTTTTTTATAAAGCTTTTTTGTAATAGTCTTATTCCTTCAATTTTTCAGGAATGACTTTATACACTACCAGACTATTATATTGTATCTTCTTGTTACATTTTACCTACGCTATCCTTTGGATAGCAATGAAGTATATTGTATGCACAGAAAAATTTACAATTATTAGACACCAGCAGAATGTAATGCATTTTCTGGCCCGCTACGGCCTTCGTCAGCATTCTTTGTGTCACACTGGATAGTGATACTTTATAAATTGAATGTATTTAACTCAACTATTTTAACAAATAGAAACTGGGAATTATTTCCTTTCGCAGGTTACTTTATATTATATTCAACATTTTTTATTTTTCGAATTTATTCTATGAGTTAAATTTCAGTTATGTATTTTTTTATAAAGCTTTTTTGTAATAGTCTTATTCCTTCAATTTTTCAGGAATGACTTTATACACTACCAGACTATTATATTGTATCTTCTTGTTACATTTTACCTACGCTATCCTTTGGATAGCAATGAAGTATATTGTATGCACAGAAAAATTTACAATTATTAGACACCAGCAGAATGTAATGCATTTTCTGGCCCGCTACGGCCTTCGTCAGCATTCTTTGTGTCACACTGGATAGTGATACTTTATAAATTGAATGTATTTAACTCAACTATTTTAACAAATAGAAACTGGGAATTATTTCCTTTCGCAGGTTACTTTATATTATATTCAACATTTTTTATTTTTCGAATTTATTCTATGAGTTAAATTTCAGTTATGTATTTTTTTATAAAGCTTTTTTGTAATAGTCTTATTCCTTCAATTTTTCAGGAATGACTTTATACACTACCAGACTATTATATTGTATCTTCTTGTTACATTTTACCTACGCTATCCTTTGGATAGCAATGAAGTATATTGTATGACACAAAGAATGCTGACGAAGGCCGTAGCGGGCCAGAAAATGCATTACATTCTGCTGGTGTCTAATAATTGTAAATTTTTCTGTGCATACAATATACTTCATTGCTATCCAAAGGATAGCGTAGGTAAAATGTAACAAGAAGATACAATATAATAGTCTGGTAGTGTATAAAGTCATTCCTGAAAAATTGAAGGAATAAGACTATTACAAAAAAGCTTTATAAAAAAATACATAACTGAAATTTAACTCATAGAATAAATTCGAAAAATAAAAAATGTTGAATATAATATAAAGTAACTTGCGAAAGGAAATAATTCCCAGTTTCTATTTGTTAAAATAGTTGAGTTAAATACATTCAATTTATAAAGTATCACTATCCAGTGTGACACAAAGAATGCTGACGAAGGCCGTAGCGGGCCAGAAAATGCATTACATTCTGCTGGTGTCTAATAATTGTAAATTTTTCTGTGCATACAATATACTTCATTGCTATCCAAAGGATAGCGTAGGTAAAATGTAACAAGAAGATACAATATAATAGTCTGGTAGTGTATAAAGTCATTCCTGAAAAATTGAAGGAATAAGACTATTACAAAAAAGCTTTATAAAAAAATACATAACTGAAATTTAACTCATAGAATAAATTCGAAAAATAAAAAATGTTGAATATAATATAAAGTAACCTGCGAAAGGAAATAATTCCCAGTTTCTATTTGTTAAAATAGTTGAGTTAAATACATTCAATTTATAAAGTATCACTATCCAGTGTGACACAAAGAATGCTGACGAAGGCCGTAGCGGGCCAGAAAATGCATTACATTCTGCTGGTGTCTAATAATTGTAAATTTTTCTGTGCATACAATATACTTCATTGCTATCCAAAGGATAGCGTAGGTAAAATGTAACAAGAAGATACAATATAATAGTCTGGTAGTGTATAAAGTCATTCCTGAAAAATTGAAGGAATAAGACTATTACAAAAAAGCTTTATAAAAAAATACATAACTGAAATTTAACTCATAGAATAAATTCGAAAAATAAAAAATGTTGAATATAATATAAAGTAACCTGCGAAAGGAAATAATTCCCAGTTTCTATTTGTTAAAATAGTTGAGTTAAATACATTCAATTTATAAAGTATCACTATCCAGTGTGACACAAAGAATGCTGACGAAGGCCGTAGCGGGCCAGAAAATGCATTACATTCTGCTGGTGTCTAATAATTGTAAATTTTTCTGTGCATACAATATACTTCATTGCTATCCAAAGGATAGCGTAGGTAAAATGTAACAAGAAGATACAATATAATAGTCTGGTAGTGTATAAAGTCATTCCTGAAAAATTGAAGGAATAAGACTATTACAAAAAAGCTTTATAAAAAAATACATAACTGAAATTTAACTCATAGAATAAATTCGAAAAATAAAAAATGTTGAATATAAAAAAATATTTGTTTACATTTTTTATAGTTTGCTCTTTCCAGCATTTACTGTTTCTTTCTAACAATTCTATATCAATTCAATGAATAGAATATGAAGTGACAAATGGGCTTTACGGACTTTGCCATTACGTATGAAATACAATGTCATTTAAATGAGCGCCTCAGAATTGGTTGCAGCAGTCGATCCTTTTGTGGCCATTTTCGATCACTGTTTTACACATTTCGGGCAGTATCTCGGCGATAAAATTACAAACATTGGGCAATTGCCCCAACGCTAGGGGATTATCCTCGTAGATACGGCCTTTGATGTTGCCACTCAAAAAAGTCTAACGGCGCTAAATTGCATGGTGTGGTGGCAAATTGACATTGCCAAAACGTGAAACTACGCGTTCTGGAAACTTTCCATGCAATACTGCTTAAATCGGTATGGTTTTGTGGTTCGTGGCGCCGTCTTATTGGCACCACATATCGTTCAGTTCATAATCTTCCATTGCAAGCCATAAAAAATTCGGTTATCATACGGCCATAATGATCTGATTTGAATTTGGATTATCCCCACAAAACTAAAAGAAGCAATAGATTCGGTAGTGCGCACATTGCGATGATGCAAAGGCCTGACTACTTCCAGTCTCTTCAAATTTCTTTATAATATTGCCAATTCCTTACGCAGTAGATCGATTATGACGACCATAATAATCCCGTAATGTTCGAAAAGTGGCCACGTTTGAACCACTACTTTTGTAGTAGGTTCTAATTTTGACGCGTTCTTCGGTTGTTAAACGATCGATATTTGCAAATGGCAGCCCTTTTACAAAATAAATGACACATCAGGTGCCAGATATTTAACAACAGCGGGACTGGCGTTTTTGAAACCACTAAATGGATAACCCTGTACTTACAAATATTAAATATTAATTCATTAACCTTTTTTTCATCAATCTATAAATTGATTCATTTCTAATATAAATAAACATTCAAGAAAAGTTGGGCTTACATAAAAAAAAGGTACGCTTTAACCAATGCGAAATAAAGACGAAAAAAGCCGGAAAGGCAGAGAAACACGATCGGCATAGTTGTCCTAAAGCGAAACTGACAATAACGAAAAAGAAAACACTTAAATGCGACTCAAACCGGAACGATAAAAATTATTGTTGTAAAAATTAGTGTTCCTTAAGGCTCATCTATAATATGCATAATGATATGTTAATACGACCACTCGTTTTGCTCTCTGAAACTAGATTGCCAAACATGCTGTTCATACAAAACATTCTTGTTTCATTTTGATATTTTTTTTTTGTGTTGTTAGTGTGATTTTATTTAAAATAGATAAAAAAAGTAATTAAAAGTTCAAAATATATTATATAATACTTTCATTAATGTTATTATTTTATAATTATCACATTATTTTATTAAACATCAATTTTTTATTTTGTTTGAGAGCTAGTTCAGATAAACTAACGATAATTGTTATCAAAATTGGAGATGATTCGCAGCATGTTTCAAAATGAAACGACCTGTTTCGCTCTCAAAATTTTGTATGTCAAAACATTTTGTTTCAATCATGTTTGGGATGCGAAACAGGAATGGGAGAGCGAAACACAAAAATTGCTGTCCGCGTGAACATGGTATACTCTTTCTTAAGCTACTGTCAAAAATTAAGAAAAATTGAGAGGCTTTTTGTTAATTTTTAATGCATTAAAAAAAAAAACAAAAACAAAATTTAAAAATTATTTGATTTCGTAAGGAAAGTGCGATCAGTTTTGCATTTTGCTTAAGATCATAAAATTTAACAAAAAGTTGTCTTAAGTTTAATATGGTTCGGCACATATCAATCACATGTATTCGCATAATTGCTTAAGTCAAATTAAGCATTTTATAGTTGGGCCTTTAGTTTTATATGACTAAAGAAAATCGATCCATAATTTTTATAAAGGCTTGATTTATTTTAAATAAGCCTGGGACCGTAACAAATAATAGCATTTTAGTGAAATTTCGTCCAATTTATTTCCCAAAACGCTCTCATAAAAATTCCGTTAAAACGTCTAAAACGCTAATAAAAAAGGATATTTTATGATATTTTAAATGTTTAATTAACAGTATGAATCGACAATGAATGTTTTTTATAAAAGATTTCATAATTTCTTACCCCTTTCCTTTTGGCATCCCTTCAAAAACTTGTATGCGTTTAGACGTAAGTGTTTTTTTTAAATGCTTCAATTTGACGTTAAAGTGTTAAATTCAAATTTAACTATTAAATTTCAAACATTTTATCGAAAGAGGAACCTCAAATTATGTCTTGATTTTACACTTAGTGAGAAAATATAAAATTTCCTTATACTTTTATATGTAAAACATAAATGGAAAATAATTTCGACATGATTGGGACATTTCTAAGATTCACTTGATGTTTAAGTTTTTTGCAAAACAAGTAAGACTTTTTATCATAATTTTGTATTTCTATTACGTGGATTTTATTAAACAAGAAAGTTAACAATTCTGTTCGTGACACAACATTGACGCTCTTGTAAAGGTATGGCGTATCAGCGTAAAAGCTAAGCGGAAGAAAACGGTCCGCCTTCCGACGTTTCTTTGGATAAAAATTATCCATATTTATACGAATTTTCTTTATAAAAAAATTCAGTTAATCAATAAAACTAGTTCTCCAAAATTATTAAACAAAAAACCAAAAACATATTATAACAACGCTAAATAAAACGCCAAATTCTAAATGAAATGCCTTACGTGAACAAGAGCTTTAACGTTGTGTCCCGAACAGTACAGTAGTGTAAAATTTCTTGTTTAATAAAACCCACATAATAGAAATGAAAAAATGAAGATAAAACCGCTGAATTGACCAAAAAATACCTGAATTGACATTATTTTTTAACAATAGCGGCCATTATTAAACGGGCTATCAAAATCTGATTTTCCAATTGCAAAGCGTTGACGCCGCGCTATTTAGGGATGCTTCATACAAATTGTATGGTCATTAGGGCTATAACCAAATTTTTGGCATAGTACCACGGAGTGGCCAAGAATGTTTTAGTAATGAAAACACCTGTCTCCTGTCGTTTTGCGAAAAAAAACCTCACGCAGGGAAGCAAATTTCTAAAACCTTCCAGGAAATTTTGAGCCGCGATGAATTGTAAGCCGTAGGAAAATTTTTAAATCTAAAGCAGTGGATATCCAAAATACCATTTAATTGATACGTATTGGAATGTATGTATACAAATATCAGGTGTATATTTTTTAAAATTTCAGTGAGATAAAAATGGTTGTTTTCAAACTTCAACCCGATCCCTGCGTGAACTTTTTTAACAATCCGAAAAAGTTATCATATTTTTTATTAATTACTTTTAATGCTCCACACTACTATACTATGCCGTTTTTGATATTCGCAAAAAGTGTAAAAAAGTTATAGCCCTAATGGGCATGTCTATTTTCGACAGCTAGAAAAAGCTTACCGCTTTGGTTTAGGTACGGCTGTTAGTAGTTCAGCGTTGTTTGGAAGAAAATATTTTCGCAGTCGCTGCAGCCACCTATGTCGGTGGTTATTCACATATATATATTTAATTTAAGGTTTTCCCCTTATTTTTTTTAACCCAATTTATAATAATGAATATCCAACTGTTTAGTTTCCCACCCTTAATTATTGTATAATAAGCAGAACTAAAATATCTCTCTTAGTTTTTTTAAATATCTCATACATTTCGGTCATATTTTCCAATTTATTAACGATCGATGATAACCTTATTCAATCCACTGCAGCGAACGCATTTTCAATTAGTTAAAGACAAATGATTTTCTAATTAAACAATTTTAAAAATAAATATTTTTTAAGGTTTCGTTTAAATGTGCTAAATTTCCATTTCATACTATTGATACGCTGACTTTTAGAGTTGACAGAAAATCAACCAATTGTAGTCCGGCCTGTAAGAAAAGATAAACTCACTGTTTATTGTTGTTGTTTTTGTTTAAGCTTTGATATTCTAACAAGTAAAGCTGGCGTTTACAATTCTTATTCGCTTTACAGTTTTATTTGTATAATATCTTTAGTTTTTCTAAAATCTCTGGACGAAGTTTCTTGATGATCTGGCCTAAGCAACCAGTGAAATGCGCATAGAAAAACTTTGATTAATATTTTTTGTTTAATGTTATGGGTTTGTATTTATATCCACACCACAATAGTGGATATAGGATTATGTATTTGTGCTGAAGTTTGTAAGACCTTAACATAACTTTCTGAATCGAATTAACGTTGTCCGTCCGGCTGGCTGGCTGTCCATGTAAACCTTGTGCGCAAAGTACAGGTCGCAATTTTGGAGATAATTTGATAAAATTTGGTACATAGGTTCTAATTGGCACAAGGTACAACCCTATTGAAAATGGTTTCCATAATTTCACATAGCCCTCATACAAACTTCTTTCCGGAACAGGGTCTTTGTGCCCATAAACCATGTTATAACGTTGTGGTATTTAGATAAAATTTGGTCCAAACTTATGTTATTGCAATCGAAATCATCCTTCACAATTTTATTGAAATCGGTACATATTTGATTATAGCACCCATACAAATACTTTTGTTGCCATAACTTCCTTATTAATGTTGGTATTAATAAAATTGCGATAATATTCTTTGCGATAGCTTCTATGCCATGACAAAATGTTGTCTTGGTAGGTCCAAAACTAGACATTTGTTCTATACAGACCCCCATTCTAATATTTCATAATGATGAAGATATCTACATAATTTTACATAAATCTTAACTTCATAACATAATTTTGTTTAGGTGGATCCATGATTGCTCGTGAGTCCCAAATAGGGTACACTAGCAAAATTGTTTTTATATACTGTGGTGTGGGTTTCATATGGTCGGGCTTGAATGACTATACTTTCTTATCTTTTATTTGAACCTATTCGCAAAATATTCGCTTGAATTTGGCGAATACGAATATCGTAGAATGGGCGAATATTCGGTGATACGAATATTAGTAACATCACTTGTATCTATTTTTAAAATTTTCTAAAAATTTCATATTAAAGTTATTATTAATTTGCATATTAAAATTTTAAAAAGGAGATCTGGGGCCTGATTCTGGCAGTCGTGATCGAGTAATATCTCGATTCGAAAACAATTTAAAATCAAATTATTTCAGTCAATACTGAACGAATTGAAATTATTTTTTCAGTGTTGTAAAGCATTAATTTGATTTTCACAATACTGAAAAAATAATTTTGATTCGTTCAGTATCGACTGAGATAAAATTGCTTTCGAATCGAGAAATTACTCGATCACGACTGCCAGAATTAGGCTCCTAATGCCATCGTAAAAAAAACTGAGTATGCAGAATGACTGTGTAGGTTCACTAGTTTCATGTGTAAAAATTGTTGTTGCTGGGTAGGGTGTATTAGTAAATATTGGTGAGCAAGTTCATGTTTCAAGTTTATTATTTAAGCACGATATTAATTTAATACCAAAACTTTATTTGTTAATATTTCCTTAACACTGTTTAATTTACAAACTATAATTAAAAACAATTGCAATTTACTTTTATTAAAACTTTAACCTTAAATATAAATAAGTCAGCATGTTCCATAAGAATTTTTATGAGCCGAGTTTCAAGTGATCTTAGATCAAGTTCATGTCTTATTGGCTTAATTAATATTAAAAGCCAGTGTTTAAATAAGTAAAAGTGTTTTTTTTTTTAAATCTACATATTTAAAAATAAGTTGTCCTATGTTTGTGATCTTATAACTCGAGAACCACTCAACCGATTTTCGAATGGTCTACTTTCACTGATGGTTTAAACTCACGATAGGTGGCGCTGTTGTCGTGATATTTAAATATTTTTTTATTGATGATAGATAGCGCTGGGGTCAAGTTATTAACAAAATTCTTCGGTATTTCATATTTTATTTTTATTTAGAAAATCCCGAGCAACGCCGGGACCAAACAGCTAGTATAATATAATAATAATCAAATATTCAGAGTTGGAAAGTTGAAACTCATAAATAATGCATCTGTGTCTATATCTATAAAAGATGCCAATTGTATGAAACACAATGTAAAACAATGAAATACAATGTACCTTTAAAGACTTTGGGATTTAATTAAAAATTATTAAAACTGTTTTTTTTTAATTTATTGAACAATAAACTTCCTGTAAAAAACAATACAACAAATTAAACTTTTACTTACCATGTTAAATGACATCTAGATGTATCATTAATATGTTTGATTATGCACAAATACGAGTTTTTTTTTTGGATTTTAATAACTTTGATTGAATATGAATGACAATTAACAATGTTACAATCAACAATTAACGATATATTGACAAAAAAAGCTTAAAGGAAAAGGTTAAAACTCAACAAAAGACTGGATCAGAAATTGAACGAAGCACGCAGACTACATACATGCACTCAAACATTCATTAAACGAGTAAGAACGAAATCTTGATCGTTAAGTTTAAGCAACAGTTGCTTTGTTGCTACATTTGAAGGTTTGTGGTTTTACTATTATTCTACAGAATCTACACCCTTCACCATAGGTGAAAACTTCTATGTGTATATTATTATAAGTTTGTAATTCAAACAATATTTATCTTTATGTATCTTTATTCCGCATCATTATGAGTAGCGGAGTTGATATATTAATGTCTCTATGTCTGTATGTTGGTTAAAATGAGGATCTCCTAAGACCTCAGACATGATTGGGACTAGGTTTATAAATATTTTTTTCTGCATATAGTCCAGAAAAGTTTGCTATTAAAGCTAAGCCAGATAGGCCGAAAAATAGCTGAGATATGAATCACAACTGGCTCTTCCTTTTAACCAAACAAGACACCCTTCCAGCCAGCCGGAATGACGGACAGACCGACATCGAATGACCGACTCAAAAAGAGGTTCGCAGTCGATTGGTATACTTAAAGGTGACTATGGGATCAATATTCTAAGGTTTTGCAAACATCAGAACATACGCATAATGTCCTCTGCACTATTGGGGTGTCGGTTTAAAAAGTGTCTTAATAATACTAAGACGAAGGATATAAACGATTCGGTAAAGCCGAATATAGCGCTATTAGTTGTTTGTTTCTGATTTACTAAGAGCAAATAAATCAGAGCTAATCAGAGTACCAATTTTGGATACATTTTAGTGCCTGGAGTACAAAAAAAAAAATAATTTTTTTAAAAAGATTTCATCTGAATTATAAATCTAGTTATAAATTAATTACAAATAAAAGTCTCAAGATGAATTTGGAACATTTTTTAAGGTCGGTAGCACAAAACAAGAAGGGATTAAGGATATTACCACCAGCTGGTTTTTATTTAAAGTAATTTTTTGTTCTTTTAAGAAAATTGTTTAACTTGGCAGAACAGAAATTAAGATCAGTCGGATACAGGGGATTAGTACATATTGTTTAAACCAAAAAAAAAAAAAATTCTTTCACATGCATTACAAATGGCTCACACATATTGCCAGACGTATAAGGAATAATTTTTAGCTTCTCTATTAAGAAAACATATCGCATCGGTTCCTCTATACATATTTTGTATTTGTATTTGTATTTATTACACTTTTTACAAGATATGGATATACAGTGCACTAGAGGTAATTTGTCCCTAATCGTTGGCCTAAACTAATTTGTTCCACTTACAATAGTAATGTTTTAGTTGATGACGTTATATTAAAGCAAATAACCGCATATTAAGTGTTTGCAAAAAGCAAATATCAGCTGATTTTTGGCCAATCGAAGTTGACATTTTTAAGCAACGTTCACTTTGCAGCATAAAAAGTGTAATTTTGACAGAAATCGTGCATAATATTGAGAAAAGAGGAGATAGTAAGTTACTAAAAAAAACATGAATTTTTGGTGGACGTTTTTGTTTTTGTTAACAAAACGTGTAATTCTAACTTACCCTTAAATAAAGGACTTTTTCCATATATATAAGCTTCGCAAAAGCTTTTGATTTTGTTGGCCGTGTACTGCCGTGTTTTTCATTGACTAAAAGTGTTAATAAAAGAATTTTGAATTTTTTTTTTTACCTTTCGGTTTTTGATTTTAATCATTTTCTTTCAGACAGCCTTAGCTTAAAATATAACGAGCTTTCTAATGTTTTGATTTGTGAGAAAAATAAAAAGAAAAAACTGATCCTGTTTACAATTTTGTTATCAGTGAAATTGATTTAAATAATGTTTCAAAGCAAGATTTGGCTTCGTTAAAGCAAAAGGTACAAACTTTTTGTAAAAATGTATTACGGAAAAAAAAACGATTCTTTTAGGCAAACCAAAACTAATTTTGTCTACATGGCTTATACGGCATTTTGTTAGCCCCGCCCCCTGCGTGTTTTCATCGTGGCGAATTTAAAAATATTTTTCCGTTAGTTTTCGACATATTCATATTTTTTTCATATGACGGCAGCCCTTAAAAAGTCAACTATTCGAAAAATCAAAAACCCCAGCGTACCTGCACATGAAAATAAATTCCAAATTTCAGCCATATCCATGTACAAAATTTTGGCCTAAGAAGTAGCTTAAATTATCTAGTGTTTAGTGATCATAACTGTAAAAACCATAACATATCTAGAGGCAACTATAATAAGATTGTGGTTTCTTGATGAGATTGCCAGTGAAGACAATATGCTTAAATGAACTATATTATGTTTGAAAATTTCCGTTGGAGCTCACCGTATTGCAAATTTTTTTTCTCTGCGTGCATATACATATTTACCATTTTTGAATAATATATGTTTTATTATTTATTATGAGATTCAAACAATTCAAATTTTCTGGTACCTTTTCTAATTTATTGGTACCGAAAAAATAGTACAACTTTATCATTTATCCCATACCTATCACAAACAATCTAATGGCGCAGAATCTCTATGCAAACATCTCTCACGCTCGTTAGGGATAAAATTATTGTCATTGTTTGCTGTGGGCAGGGCTGCCAGAAATTTTCAGCAAAAAATCTTAATTTCACCAAAAAAAATCTTATTTTTTTATTAAAATTAACTTTAAAACATATCAACATGTATTTTACTGTTGACAACTTTTTTTGAAGATTTCCCGCCAAATCGAACTTCAAAACCGCTAGAAACCACTAAATATTCAATTTAGCGAGATTTTTCTTAAAACTTCCTTTAAATCTAAACATTTTTAAAAGTTTATTTATATAAATCTAGATATAAGCTGCTTTTTCAAAGATATTTCGATACACTTAAAATTACATTTTCGTATTAAACATTTTTCTATTAAATGTCTTTGCTATTATTTAATTTTTGCGAACCTTAGTCTGACTTGCAATATTTTCTGTTTTTGTAAAATAAAAAGCGCACAAAGCTTACACCTGATTAATAATCCTTGAACGCTAAACAGGAGTTGATTTTTAAAGGCCTATAACCATAATACGCATAGCGTTGCTTAACCTACTGTCAAAAATTCTCTCAAATGTATTAAAAAAAAACAAAAATAAAATCAACAAACATTTGATTCCGTACGGAATGGGCGATCAGTTTCGCACCTTGCTTAAGCAAATGACAGTTTCATAAAATTTAACAAAAAGTTTCATTAAGTTCAATATGGCTAGCCTCATATGATTAACATGCATTCGCATATTTGCTTAAGCCAACTTAAGCACATTATGGCTGGGCCTTAAGTATTTTTTTTGTCCAGTAAACCGCAAGGTTGCATTATTAAGTTTAAAAATTTTCAAATTGGAACAAAGAAGGTTTTTTTCAATTGAACCTAACCTTCGTCTAGACAAAACAAAAAATGTTGTTTTTGGGGAAAAAATCTTAAAATCTTTTTTCTGTAAAAAATCTTAAAAAATAAGGTAAAATCTTACTTCTGGCAGCGCTGGCTGTGAGTGTGAGTTTTGTTGTTATTTTAATTTTTTTGTTAGCCAAGTTTTTAAACAAAAGCAAAATTTTCCGCTTATAAAAATTCTCCTTCAGCGCATGCTCTTTTTTCTTTTTAGTCAATTTTGTTTTTCTGTTTGTTTTTGTTAAAAGCCGGCCTGGCCTGGCCTGTGTTTTTGTTCCGTCACATTTCTACACAGAGTGAAAAGCAATCGTGACCAGTTAGTTACGACTCACTCGCGTACGTACACAGACAACTTTGCTGAAAGTATCTTTTCAGTTGCAAATACAAAACTCGCCGGAAACCACACAAAAATATATACAACATCTATAAGATGCAAAAACAAAAAATATAAATAAATAAAAAATCACAAAAAGTCTTGGTAAAATACAAAAACAATACAATAATTTTGTTTGAAATAAAAATCTGATTGTATGAGAATATTTTAAACGAAAAAAGTAAAACAAAATAAATAAATGCAACGATAAAAAAGTTGTATAGCCATATAAAACGTGACACTATATAATGTTGACATTCATTCAGTCATTCACCAAGTGCATCAAACGTCGCGTTAAAGCAATAATATCTCTCAACATTCTTCCGAGGATAAATCCTGGCAAATCTAACAATATAAGAACTTAAATTAAATTGAATGAGAATTAAAGTATATTAAAAATATTGCTGTTAATTTATTCATAAAAAGTGTTTTGGGCTTTTCTACTGCCAGACACACTTTGAAAAGTCATTGCTCAGTGAATAAATTATTTTTTCTATGACAATTCGTAACAAATAGAAAAACAAAAACAAAGACTAAATAATTAAGAAATAAACAAAAACCAAGATAAAATATTAAAAATACGAAAAAAAGTTCACATTTGAAAAAAAAAGATAAACAAACTAGACAGACAGATCTGTATCGTAAAAACACATCTGATCAATTTTTGTTATTTCGACATTAACGTTCTTGTCGTTTTTTGTTTTGTTTAAGATTTTCTCAGCTAATTAAAAAATAAATTAAGCTAAGTGGTTAAAATAATTTGTCCATAATTTTTTTATTGCCGTTTAAAATTGTTTCGGGTTTTTAAATCTTTAGACACCCCCCAGCTTCATCATGGAAATTGAAAATCTTTCACAAATGTTAAAAAATAATCGCACGTTTGCAGATAATGATGCGATTATCATCGAAAAAAGATACACGGTAAGTCCCAGTAAAAAAGTGTGTGATTTTTTTTTTTTTTTTTGTTTTTATATCTACGAAAATTATTTTGGAAACGTCCATTCTTCAAAAATTGCTTATTATTAAAAATGTTTTTTTTTTTGGTTAAGCATGTGCTATTTTTTTTTTGTTTAAAAAAAGTTATATGCTTTAGTATAATTTATTGAAGATAAGAACTTTCTAATTATGTATACAGTACAATCATCCCTCATATAAAGTGGTTAGACTTAGTTGAAAAAAATGTCGCTAAAAATTCTGTGCCAAAAAGAAAAAAGTGCTTAAGTTGACTTAAGCTTAAAACGAATTTATAATACATTTAAGATCAAAATAAACTATAACCGCAGAGAAGTAATGATTATATGAGAATAGGAGTACATTTTTTACAAATCACCTTTAAAGTTTAAGAAACTTAAAAAAAACTTATGTGTCCATTATGTATGGCGGCCGAACTTTGACAACGCAACTAAAATACAATTTTTTGCTAGATAAGGCAACTTGCCATTTGAGACAGGTTGGCAACCGAAAAAATGTAAGCAATTAAGGCAAACAAATGAAAGTAACGAATTATATTAAATAAAAAAGGAATATGATATGATCTAAGAGGAACGTGGCATCTTCTTGGGCGACACTTGGAAGGCAAATCTAATTTCTAATCTATACTTATAAACAAATTTTCTTTCCTTTGCTGATAATTGAGTTATTAATGCCCCTAATTTTTACAAATAGATATCTGACCGTGTTCATACCTAACAGTTGTCTTTATCCGGTAACACAATTGTGGTAATTTAAACGTAAATTTTGCCTACGTGAATTAACTATCGAAAATCGATGGTGTAAAAAACACTATACTTTAATCTATATTCTATACACAGCTATATATCTATTTGTAGAAATTACGGGCATAAGTAGAGACTATAAAGGCTGAACACAAATTAAACGCTCTACTCTTAAATGTTTTCAATCTGAACATGGATTCAACCTGGATTGTTGCATTAGTAAGCCAAATTCTTGCCCAGTAGCAATTTTATCCATTTTGTAAACCAAAATAAGAAATATGTAACACAATCTCTAAAAATTAAGAAAGAGTTACCTTATTTTTTGTAAACCAAAATAAGAAATATGTAACACAATCTCTAAAAATTAAGAAAGAGTTACCTTATTTTTTAGCTTCTGGCATTTTTTTACTTGAAAAAAATCGACACAACAATATATATCGACTCCTTTCCGCAAAAATAGCTCAAGCGACATCATTTTCAATTTTCGCTTCTTTTAATAAACGAATTTATTGGCAACATTTGCAAATAAAATAAAAACTCTTCTCCTGTAAAATTGAGTTTTTGTCGCTGAAGCTTTTTTGCGATAAGGGTTGATATTATGGTTGAGTTCTACCCACTGACTGTTGGCTAACGGGCACCGCAGTGGTGCAGTGGGTAGAACAAAAAGATCTTCTGACGATAGAAAGTGGTGTTTCTTGAAACATGTAAAGATCAACCCGGGTTCAAATCCCAGCTCAGCCAAAAAAATTATCAATAAATTTTAATAAAAATTCCAAGTTGTAAAATTCCTTCCCTCAGAGAAAATAATTTAATGAAAATTAAATTTGATGAACTCGAGCCTAATTAAAGAATATCAAAAATTTCTATGGATGTTTTTAATTCTTTTTAACAATATTTTCAAAAACGATATAAAAATTATTTTAGATAACTGACAATATTATAAATTTATTTATCATGTTTAACATTTTTTTTAATGTTACCAAATGATATAATGATATCTACATAATAAAAATTTTTTTTTTTGATTTTCATGGGTGCTCAAGCATAATTTAAAAGCTTATTGGGTAAAGTATTTTTGAGATTTTATCTTTCAGATTTTTCGGAATAGGTTTAGAGGACGCTCAAGTCGAATTTTTACCAAAAATCGGGTTTTCCGTGTTTTTTTGAATTTTCTTCATAACTTTGTCAATAACCACGATTTTATTCACTCTTAATATTGTTGTATTGGGACATGTCGCATTGTCTGGAACAGCTATTACGTGTTTGCTCCAAAAGCTAAAAATCAAAAGTATTTTATTGAAAAAGATCCCAGGGTGGATCTAGGGGTCACAAATTGGAAAATCAGTCGACACAGCCTTTAACACCAACTTATTATTGTAGAAAACCAGTGCTCGACTAACCGAAAGGGGGTAATAATCCCTTTGGATTCGCGCTTGGGTCCTGTAATCATGCCTATTTTTTGTCATTATCCTATTTATTTATATTCACATTCTATTGCTATGAAAAAGTAAATATTTTAAAACTATTTCCGCAGATGTTAAACAATCAAACCTGTTTTAATATGCACATAAACGAATAGTTTCAACTTGAAAATGGTTTGATTTGGATCTCTATAATACATCTATGTTCTAAAACATATTTCACTTAAGCAAATTGTTGTAAATCTCTGTAACCTAAATTGAAAAGAAGATTATGGGAATTTTTTAAGGCCTTTAGCTTAAGCCATCTAAGTCAAAGCAACTGGAGGAGCAAAAAACGTATTTCTGCAAACTAAGGCCCTAATCATCTAAAACGCAATACAACGCCAAAGAATTACATTGAAAGCAAAAACAAAAACATAAATATTTTGTAATTTTGTTGTTGCTTTCTACAGAAATTCTTGTACCGTTTTGTACCCGACAAAATGAATATAGTGTAGTTTGAAACAATTCTACCAAAATCGAGAAAAATCTATCGGGTCGTTATAAAAGACCAGATTAAAAATGTATCTTTGCATGAATTTTGTTTTCGAGACACCAGTCGCAATTTTTAATTATTTTTAGTATTCGTTTTATTCAGGAAAACATCCATAATGATCCGGAAAACCCCATACAAAAGTCATATGCATTTTTTCAATTGAAAATTTTAGAAATCAGTAACTTCATTAAAAGTCTTTGACCACGGCAGCATGACATATTTAAGAAAAAAAATTTAATTTTATGTTAAAATGGCACTAAGCACTCAAAAGTTATTTAAATACTATTCATAAGCCAGTTTCATATTTCTTTATTTTATATTGGACTTGCTTAATCCGGAGCGGTGCGCTTTGCTACCCACTTTATTGATAACGAAGCAATTTCTTACAAATTTCAAACTTCTACTTCTATCCATCCCGATATGTTTATTTTAATTTGCGTATTGGCTATTTTATTATTTCCAAGTGTTAAAGGGTATTTCAAAATTGAATTAAAAAGTTTAATATTTACAGCTGACGTTACTCATTTTTAATTACATATGAACGCTATAATAAAAATGATCGTAAAATTTATTACAAATATAAGGTTTGTTCCAGTACACAAAATTTGGATCTGGCGCAATTCCAATGTTACCTGAAAGCATATCCGCACTTGAAAGTTGTGTAAATGAGAAAGGTTTTGGGAGGACACTTTTCGTCTTGCGCAAAACAACCCAAAGTGTTTCTCCATTAAGATTAGATAAATTGTAAAACAAGCAGCTTTCAAAAAATAATAATAAGAAAAAGATATTGATTTGATTCTACACGAAAATATTAAATAAAGACTGACGTTTTTCTTTGTGATAAAAAACTTGGTTTTTCTCTTTTCCGTACTTGTGTTTTTTTTACCTCTCAATGGGTAAAAATTGATTTTATTCTCATTTACCGAATTTTAGCAGAATAGTAAATAAACTTACCTAATATTAGGATTGTTGCTAAAATGACGTAAAGTAATTATAAAAATTTTGAAATTTTCTTTTAAAATTAAAAACTAAATTTTTTCTTCTTTTTTCTAAAATTTTAAATTTTTATATTAGAAATAATTTATTATACTTTTTTTTTTTTTTTAACGACAATAATATTTCTCAGTTAGTACTGCCAAATGGACAACGCAATTTTTTGCACTTGAATATTTTATTTTATTACTTTATTTTATTTTTTTAATATAAATGATGTGTTTAACTTTTTTATGTGGCATTAGTTAATTATTTTTTTTATTGTTAGAAGTTAAAATGTCTCTGAATAAAAATGTTTGGAATACGAAATTATTTGACATTTCAAAACCGAGCAAATGCAATTTACATGTAGAACTAACGAAATTTTTGAAACAATCATAACTTTGTGATTTACATACATACTTTCTAAAATATTTATATATCGAGGGCTTATATTCAATAAACCTTATCTGCATAAATACTATAATGATGGTGAAAGGAAGAAATCAATTTTTAGAAATATTATTAAACTCCTTCTTAGTGTTCGGTTCGTTAGATTTGTGGAAAGCACAAACGCTAATAGTGTTTGTGTAGAAAATCATTAAAAAATAACGTTTCCCTGTTTGTTATCTTTCGAGCACAAAAATAATAATGTTCTTAACCAACTCAACAAAAAGATAAGAACATTTAATTCCGTTCCTACAAACTTCATTGTGTTCGGGTTAGCTCATTAATGTTCATTCGTTTCTGTTGTGCGTTGCGCTCTTTTGACTGGTAAATAAAACCAAACCTCTTTTACAAAAACAAATACACATACGAAAATAACAAAAAGCGAGCAAAATAATTTTACACAAACAAAACATATACACAATACATACACAAGCTGTTCGTGCTGCGGTCGTTGCTAACATTTTTTGTTAATTAATTTCTTTATCAATGTAAAAAAAGAAACACTATAGAACATTAAAATATAATGTTTGTCTACAGTATCATTACAATTGTTCTGTTTTTTAACGAAAAACATATAACTTTGATGGACAGGGTCCATCATTTCCCATTGGTCCAAAATAGGGTACACCCACGAAAATTGGCTCTATAAATTGTTGTGTAGGTTATCAAATGTTCGACTTTACTTTCATACTTGTTTATTGACATTTTAGTAGTATGAGCTTTTAAAATTTCTTTTAATGTAGTTTAAGTCAAATAATGGGTAAATGTCTAGGTTGTGCAACAGTTTTACTTATGAACAGGGCAAGTTGTTTATGGCATATGCCACTTTTTGCCATTTTTGCCATTTCTTCAATTATTTTGTGAAAAAGCCAGTTTTGGTTCAGCTTGCTAAAGATATTTTTAAATAATCTTAGCGAATATGAGGCATAATCTATTCGAAATGCTTAAAGAATGTTGTAAAAATTGGACGTTAAAAGTGAATAAGTTAAAAGTGAATAAAGAGCACTTTCAATGCATCTGCTGAAGTCTGTTGAAATTACAAACAAAAGAGCTTTATATAAATGAAAGCTAAGACTTAATTGACAGCGCTAAATTTTAAAGATGTCAGCAAAAAAGATTTTGTTGAAAAATTTAAAAAAAGTTTTAGTTCGTAATACCGGATTACAAGATTAATTAAAATAAGAAATAGTATATCTGACTTGTCCAAAAAATTCTGTAAAAGTCGCCAATTTATCTGATTTTTAAAATGCCTTCCTAAGCCATTATCAACCTCGTGCAAAACTCCTTAAATTACGCGCAATTTCTGGTTAATTATTCAATACTCCTGTAAAACTCTCTATATGGCTTGGCATTTTAATTTTAAGAAACTGTTTTAATCGATTTTCTCAGAATTTTTTTAACTTAGCGGTGTTTGCTACTCACATTTTAATGAAATTGAGACGGATTAATTTATTGCCAACCTTCCTTCATCTAAAATATTAGCGTTCAAATATGCTCCAGTTACATCTTGCAATGTTGAAAGAGTGTTTTCCATTTATTAAACTGTTTTATGCGATAGCAGGAATTTATTTATTTTTGACAATTTTAAGAAACATGCTATACAACTACACAACACAACTTAATAAAAAACTTAATAAAATAAATGTTTCTTAATAACAACATGTTTATTTTTGCCAGTTTTGCCATTTTGTGCCATTTTTCGTGCCAATTTTTATACTTTTTCATGCCATTTCGCCAGCCATTTTTAATAATTTTTCGTGCCATTTTAAACTTGCCCTGCTTATAAATATATAAAGTTAACAAATTTAAAATAACAATTAATTCAGAATCACAATTAAGGGCTAACTATAATGTGCTTAAGCTTGCATACGCAAATGTGCAAATACATATAATCAAGTGTACATAACTATAATGTACTTAAGCAACTTTTCGTTAAGTTTCGTCAAGTGTCTTTTGCTTAAGCAAAGAGCTAAACTTATCGTACTTTGCTTAAGGAATCAGCTGTTTCTTGATTACATATTGAAAAATATTAAAAAAAACACAATTGCATCTTTTAGTACTATTTTATTTTTGTACTTATTTGTTTTTAAAATTGATAAAATAAACATGCTCATGGAAGTATATTTTTCAATAGTAGACACTAAAAAAAATTTTGTCAAGGAATTCATATTTTAAGGAAATATACGAAGAAAATAATTTTTGCAAAAGTACAAATGTTTGCAACTAAGCGTTAAAGTTATTTAAGTTCAAAAAGTACAATATAGTCACCCAAAAGTCCACAATAATTTGCTTAAGCATTTGACAGGCTTTTCGTTAATTTTTGACAGAAGCTTAAGCTACCATAAGCATATTATAGTTAGGCCTTTAATCCATTCATATGCACTAGCATTAATACCAATTTTTCTTACTGAATTTTATGTACTATACAAATTATTTATTTTACTTTAGAGATATGAAATATAATAGTGCAGAAATTCTTCATAATTTATTTGGCGTTTTTGTAAAACAAAATAAATCCATAAATGTATACTAGTATTTACCAGAAACAGAGGTCGTTTTAATAAAAAGTCATTTAATCAAAAAAAAAAAAAACATTTTTCTTCGAACATAAAAATGTGTTTTCCAATTTTTGTATACAAAATTCATAGAAACTCACGCAGTTTTTACGGATATTGTATTGTGTATCGAAAGCATAAAAAAACTTGTGTTTCTTGTTAGAGGAACACAGCAGACATATAATTTCCGGAAAATAAAAAGAAAAGTCAAAACAAATAATATTTAGCAATAAACACAAATAGTGTTTATATTAATGTGTAAACATTAGGGCGGTACCGTTTTAAATATTTAAAAAGATTAAATTTGCTTATGAAAAATTAGTTTGGCACAATCAATAATATGTTTTTAGGAGAGTTTCGACATTAACTCCGTAATTAAACATTAATATTTTGCTTGACGATCAAACGCGTAAGGACAGCTTTTGAATACACGTTCATTTCACTGTCGGATGGAAATATAAAAACAAAAAAAAAAAAATAGTGTTATGGCAAATTGTTGACAATTTCCCACATGCCCAATCCAGGGCATGATAAGTTCCTGTGGTAGCAGATAGGCCTTTGGTAAGCCGCGATCTTGGGGGATCTGCCTTCTGTTAAAAATTTGTTGTTGTCTTTTAAATGGGGTTTAAACAAGTAAGGGGTTTTTTATTTTGAGTAAATCAAAGAAAACTGCCTAGCAATCGTTAAATTACTTTTACAAAACTAAAATTTTTTCCTATGAATGGTTTCTATTTCAAAACTATAACTTTTTCCTGTGAAAGTTTTCTATTTCCATAACTGTTGGACGAAAACTTTTATATTTATATTGATAGGGATCGAAAATAACAGTTATTATCAAAATTTCAGTTCAAAAAGTCAGACAGAAAGAATTTGTCTATACGTTATTTGTATAAAGCATAAAATATTTTTATTTTTTACTTTTTTTCAAAAAACAACGGTTATTTTTTAACTTATATTTTTGAGTCAAAAATAAAAGTTAAAGTTTAACTTATATTTTTTCAGTAAAAAAAAGTTAAAATTTGACTTGTATATTTTTAGTCAAAAATTAAAGTTAAAATTTGACAGATTTCAGTAAAAAATAAAAGTTAAATTTTTACCGATATCCTTTGGTCAAATATAATAATAAAACGAAGTTAAACGTTGAAATATGTGCTGCGTTAAATTTTTAAGCTACAAAAATATCTATACTTAATATTATAAAGCAGAAAAGCTTGTATGTTTCTGTGTTTGTATGTTTGTTACATGTAATCTCCGAAATTGCCAGTCCGATTTTAAATGAAGAATGGAACCTCCTTGCGGACATAGGCTATAAAAGGTTCCACTTAAGTGCTTAGGATATGATCCAGGGGCGCTAAGCCTCCGATACTCAGAAAATATTAATTACACTGTGCAAGTTTTAAAAACAGACCAGCCGGGCACCTGGCGTTTTAACCTAATTCGGGTACGCTGAATCCAGTTGTGCTAACATACAAGTCAAATTTCAGCTTTTATTTTTGACTGAAAAAATATCAGTCAACAAATAACATTTATTTTTTGACCAAAAAAAAAAAAAAATACTGGTCAAAAAATAATAGTTATACTAGGGCAAAACAATTTAAGAAGCATTAAATTAAAAAAAAAATGGTATTACTGCATTGAAATTTGGCAAAATTTAAGTTTTCTTAAATCAATAATTTACGATGCGTGCAAAACAAATCCCCCTCTGAAAATCATTTTAATACGCCTTATAATATTTGTGAAACAAATTATGATATTTTATTTAAATGAGGCAATGAATTATTGTACTGTGAGGTCATAACTTATAGATCCCATACATATATAATAATATTTAATTGATTTATCATTCCTTTCTTTTTTAGCTTTCGGATTTATATCCAATTGCAAGACTTACCCAAAAAATGGACAGTGTTTTAAATGTTTCCACATCCGCCGCCTCAGCTCAAACACACAAATGCGATGATTTGCCTTACACAGTGGAATCAGTAGTACCCGAAGATTCCAACAAAGTTATTGAAATGTTGAAAGCATTTTTCTTTAAGGTAAGTTTTTCTTTGGTTTCACTTTCAATCAAGTTTGCATTAGAATTAATAACTATAAGCAAAATCTCAAGAAAACCAATTAACAAATCATTGAAATGTTATTTGTTTAGGATAAGAGCTTAATCTCGTTTGCGATGGTTGACTCTGTAATTGTGAAAATAGCACTATGCATGTAATATATTTAAACAGAATACCATAGTAAAATAAATTCTTTGAAAGATTTAGATATTTAGAAAGAAAGATGACATTGGCCCTTGTTGAATTTATTTATGATATTATTTTATGTGTTTTTGTCGACATTAGGCTTCGTAACAAAAACCATAACAAAGAGAACAGCATAATTTTTCAGTTGTATATTATGTTGTTACAAAGTTTATTGAATTCAAAGGATATAAAAATTTAAAATACATATTAAAAAAAAAAACGGAAATAATACAATCTGCCTTTGAAAACTACCATTATTGTCGTTAATAACGTTCTTCTTTCCTAGCTTCATTTATCAAGTAATTCACGATATTGTTATATATATAAGTTACACGAAGCCACAGATATATACTTTATAGGGTCCAAGATGAATATCCTAGAAATTAGAAATGAAATGACAAACTTTTATATGTAGGTATACATAAATGTGGTGAAGTGTTTACTAAATGATTTAGTAGAACTTTTTCTGTTCAAAAAAAAAAAAAAAAAAAAAAAAAAAAAAAAAAAAAAAAAAAAACACTTGTAGTGTCAATATATCTAATGCATTTGTCGGTTCGTACGTAATTCCGGCAAATAACAATTGTTTTAATTTTATATAATTTACATATTAATGCAATTGATAACATTATCAACGTTATTTTAATTCCGATCAGAGCGTATTAAATTGCACCATAAAATACACAAAAATATACCAAGTTAAAGTATAAAAATTAGAACAGAGTGTTAAAGGACTAATAACTTTAAAAGTAAATATCAAAATGAATATCAAATTGTTAATATATTTCTAATTAATACTTGTTCTAATTACTTAAGTATTTAAAGCAAACCGTAGCTGTTTATGTGTGCAAAATAACAAATAATCTTCGCGTTTTAATTATATATGTATATGGGCATTTCCACAGAAAAGTCTACTTTTTGTTACGTTATGCGACTTTGTACTTTAGACCTGATTTGTTTAAATGTTTTCCTTTCACTAAAAAATACAAAAAATTAGATAATGCTCGTATATAAATTTTTCATTGAAAAACCATTTTAATTGCTGGCTAAAGTAACGTGACAAAAAGTAAAATTTTTTCTGTTAATGCATATTTTTACATATTTTTTTTTAGCAGACATTGTCATTTCGTTTTAACAACAAATCATATAAAATTTGCCCCATGTAAGAAGTCATTCATTTACAACTTTTTATCGCACGAACGCCACAAGCCCGTTGTAGTATTCGCACTTTGGCTGTACGTCGCACTACTTTCCATCAATTTAAATTAATTTTTCACACTCTTGTTTATTAAAAATAAAATGTCGGAACACACGTTTCAAGTGATTTTGTATATATGAATTTGAATAATTACTATAGTGTTGCGAAAAAATTTGCAAATTTAAATTTTAAATTTTTCTTTAAACAATTTTCTAAAGTTTATTTTGTTTATATCGTAAAACTCAAACAGGAATGAAGGAAAATATTTTAATAAAAATAAATGTTTGATAAAATTGATTTGGATTTAATTTATTAATTTTTCACCTTTTGGAAAAATAACAATCGTGTATTAAATACAAATTGCACAATTAAAATAGAGTGTCCAGGTGTTTCTTGCTTATCAAAAAATAAAATTTTTTAGTTTTTTTTTTTCAAAATACTTTTATAGAAATTGATATGTTCCATATTGGGCGACAAAAGAAACTTATTCAAAAATTTAAAACAATAAAATATTTGCTACGCAACTTAAAAGAATATCAGATACATTAAAGACAAGCCATATTGTATTAATGCATACCCTACACCACTATAAATATACCTTTGGTATAACCATTCAAATAGCTTAAAGAAATGAGACGGCATAGATAATTGGCATTAAAAAAAAATTCTGTCGTATTCATATGTACATAAAAAAATCTATGGCATTTTGACATAACATCTTAAGTCAAATTAAAAAAGGTGAAAAAATTGTTGTTAATCATACGAATTTTCATTAAAAAAACATTTTTGTTTACGTTTTTAAAATTTTATATTAAAAACGAGATTTTTCTTTAATTTTGTTTTATTTTATTATTTGATAAAAATGATTTTTTCACAGAGTTTTTTTTAAAAGCTTTTTTGCTGTCTTATCTCGAGTTAAGATGTTTTGTCAAAATGCCACAGAAATAAAACATGCGAAAAAATGCACTAATCAATTGTTTATAAATTAAAATATTAAAACATTTATGAGATTTAATTTTGATAATAGGAAATACATGAGAGTTAATGTCGATTATGGACCTACTCGAAAAAACATTTGTTTCTAGATTTCGGCCGAATTATAATTTTATTTTGCTATATTTTTGGTAGTTATTCAAAAGCTGGGCTTATATCGAAGCCACTGTTCATTAAAGTCATTACGATCTTAGAATTTTGGTTATTATATTATCTTATATGGGAGCTATTGTTGATAATGGGCCACACACTTTTGTTAAATAACTGCCGTCTATATTTTGCTTATTTGAGAAAATTTAAATTTATGAGCAACAAAGTATTATATTTAGGTTATTTAAATGGGGGGTTAGGTAAAATCAGGCCCAATAGTGCGATTCGCTAACTTTTATAACGATAATCTTATCGTTAAAATAAATATAACGAAAATTTATCGAATATGCTATTCAGTAAAATTTTTAACGATTTTTGCTATCGATTAAAGTCAACCGTTATGCTATGTTCATACGACAATATAAACCACTCGTTTCGCTTTCTGAAACTAGATTTCCTAGCATGCTGTTCATACGATTCATTCTTGTTTCATTTTGACATTTTTTTGTGTTGTTAGTGTAATTTTATTTAAAATAGATGAAAAAAGTAATTAAAAGTTAAAAAAATATTATTTTATACTTTTATTATTTGAGAGCTTATTCAGATAAACTAACGATAATTGTTACCAAAATTGGAAATGATAGTACATTTTTCCTGTTTCGCAGCATGTTTTAAAAATGAAACGACCTGTTTCGCTCTCAAAATTTTGTATGTCAAAACATGTTGTTTCAATCATGTTTGGGGCGCGAAACAGGAACAGGAGGGCGAAACACGAATATTGCTATCCGTGTGAACATGGTATTACATTCAGCAGTTTTTTTTTCATTATTTTAGCGACAAAAATTTACGTTGTATTTATGTAATCGAAAAAGTGTATTTTAAGTTTAAAATGGCGGAGGCCCGAATTCTTATGCGCCCCATACACGTTTCAATTCAATTGTCAACTGAGTCGTTCAACTGAATTGATGCTTGGCCACACTCTTCATCAACTGAATTAAAAGATTTTAAATTAATTAAAAATTTAATGAAATAAAAGACAATTTTTAAAATACTAAACTTTGTTTTTGCAAAAGAAAACTAAAAAAATTAATTTTGACAGCTGATCAAGAGGCTCGAGCACACACAACTTGAACTTGAAAAAATCAAACTCTTTTGATTTTTCTTCAACCAACTCGACAACCGTCAAACCAATCAATTGACAAAGCCATACACGCTTTGATTTGGACAACAACCGACTCAGTTGACAATTGAATTGAATCGTGTATGGGCTGCTTTACACATTACCGCATATTAAGCACAATTTCATTTGTTTTTATTTTATTATCTTTTATGCTTTTCTCTTATTTTAACATTTTGTTTACAGAGATGTCACATGATATTAAATTAAATGCAATCAAAATTACAGCTGTATAATATCGTTAAAAAGAAATTACAGAATAACACTATCGTTACTGCAAGCGAATATACATGTCGACAAATATTACGATTGTCGGATTGTTAGAAGTTAGTGAATCGCACCACAGCCTTTGGTCCAAAAAAAAACTCATGTACACATATAATATCATAATATCTTCAGAATTCCGACCAATACCCCGATCACTAGCTTAAAATATTTAAACTTGCCCTGTACCCATGATCTGTAACTTTAGTGAGAACTTCTCGCATCGATAAGATGTGAAACAAAATATTCCATCGTTTCTCGAAAAGTGAGAAAAAAGTGTGTCTGTAACTTTTGTCGAAAACTATCAAATGAGATTACGTCGTTACGTTATAAATGTCATAACATTGCACCCGAAGCCGATGTGACATTGCAAACGTTGAGAACGGCAGTCACACATACAGTTGACGGCGACCAAAATTTACTAAAATTGAAAAATTTTCAACGACGGCGGCGAAAATACAACCGTCGGCCATGCCAAATAATGTAAAGTGCGACTTTAATGTTTGTTGTTTGCAAACGAGCTTTGAAAACTTTCATATATTTTATAAAAATAGTAAAAGCAAATAATAAACCAATAAAAAAATGTGCCAAGAACAAAATATTATTATTATTATTCTTTGCAATTTGCATTTTTAATGGTTTTTTAGTGTTAAAATTTTTTCTCGCCCCATTTTTATTCATGATTTTATTTGACGGTCCAAAGCGGGAACTTTTCTCAACAAAATGTTAAAAACACACTTTTTCTGTAAATTGGCAAGTAATTTTCTTACGTGACAGCTTTTACTCGCCAAAAAAGTTACAGACACAGTTTAGTGAGAAAAAACCGCTGTTTGTTTCAATATATGGCATTTTTGTTCCATTTCAATCGAAAAATTTCTCGACGCGAGAGTTAGTGCCGGTTCACACATGTCTAGTTTGACTCGTCAAGTCTTGATCTTTTAGGAGAGAAGGGAAAAGAGAATGCCATTTCTTCTCCCCTCTCTCCTAAAAGCTCAACCCTTGACGTGTCAAACTTGACGTGTGTGAACCAGCACTTACAGAACTTGGGCACTGGTTATTAAAAATTGGTTAAATATCTATGCTTTAAGTTAAAAATTAATAACATAATTGTCGCCTTATTGTCTATTAAATAGTGTTCTATTATTTATCAGCAGGGCAAATTTGTAAATGCACAAAAACTTAACAAGCGATTAAAAAGAATTCTATACCAGAAATTAATTAATTAAGATATTTTTATTAAAATGTTAAAGATCAGTTAAAGTAATTTATTCCAATCCACGATTTTCGTGTATCTTTATCAATTTTTAATATTAATATTTTTTTCTTCTTTTAATTATTTTTAAATTAAAGAAAAAACCCAGACAATAGTTACACGCGAAAAACTATTATTATAATATTTATTTAAAGATTACTTGGGGAAAATTTGCATATAAATCGCATTAAAAGCTAATGAACAAATGAAGTGACGCTGCAGTCGTTACTTATTGTTGGTATTTTTTGAGAATATTTTTCCTTAAAACATGCAATTCTATACAAAATAGTTTACATTTATATTGTAAATAGTTATTATACCTACAATTATTGTATCTATTGTTGTCATTATAAATATTAAGTCATAGATAACTTACAATCGATTGATATCGAAAGCAATTAAGGTGCCGTAATAAATTGTTCTCCAGTTTCTAAGTGCGATAAAGTACAAACCGTAATCAACTAGTGAAACAATAGAACAAAACCTGCACGACAATTAAACGTTTTTACAATTTTTCGCATTCGATTAGTGGAAAATTCATATTTTAGATAAGTTAATTTCGATATAATTTACATGCAACAGTTAAAAACTATTGTTTAATAAATTAAAAAGTTGGTAGTGTAAATCTTAATAATGAATAGATATAATTTTTTAAGTAACAGTAGAATCTCAATAACCGTTGACTGTTAGTATTGATTTTTCAGTAATAATCAAAAAACTTAGAAGTATAAAAGCTCAGTTAGCCGGGAGTAACAGTAACTTAACCTTACCGTAAAAAGTAAGACCAATCTATTTCATACAGATTGAGACGTAACATTTTACTGCTAAAGATAATCGTTTTAATTGCTTTACATACAACAAAAATAAGCAATTGATTTGCAACGTTACTGTTACTCCCCGCTCCCGGCTGTTTACGTCATTAGTTGTACGAATAACTTCTGTTGTTACAGTGATTTTTTTTATGCCCTCCACAACTAGTTGTAAAGAGGGTATACTAAGTTAGTCGATCCCTGTGAAACTTTTGTTATATCCATCTTAGACTCCATAAAGTATATATATATATTCTGGGTCATTGAGTTATTTTGAGTCGGTTAAGCCATGTCCGTCTGTCTGTCCGTATGTTGAAAACACGCTCATTTTCGAAAAAAAAGAACAATATTGGTTTCAAATTGTTTCTAGTTATCCTAAACACGAATAATACTGCTGTAATAAAATTCGGTGACACTTTCTTGAAGATCGGTCCATTATTTACCATATGCCCCATATAGTCCACTCTCGGAAAACACTTCAGTACACGTAAAACCTTAACGAATAATGCTATTATAATAAATTTTGGTCTGTCATAGTTTAATATGACTTAAAATTACACCGTCAACCATCATAACTTGCTAAAGGTTCTATATAAAGCCCACTCCTGAAATATTCTAACTGTATTGGTATCGAAGATTCGGCACAGCTGAATATAGCACTCTTACTTGTTCTTTATTACATATACAAATTTTTAACCAAAACGTGGTGTTTTAAGTGTAATTTTAATTTATTAAAAACGCGCATATTTTTATGGAAGTTTTAGGCAAACATGGTCTATCCTTAATCAAATTTCAAATTGGTTTTGATGTTTAACCAATCGATTTTGATGTTGCATTAACCAATCGATTTTGATGTTGCATAGTTACAAGACGTTATGGAAGAAAGAGATAAACAACTGGGGGCTTATAATTTGATGAATTTTTCGCTAAATGTTTCGAATTCATTAGGCAAAAAGCTTTACACCATCTGCTCTATAGCATACAGCCTTCGTTCCGTTAAAAACGCGAAATTTCTATTCAAATATTTCGAATTCATTAGGCAAAAAGCTTTACACCATCTGCTCTATAGCATACAGCCTTCGTTCCGTTAAAAACGCGAAATTTATATATGAAAAATTTTGCGTAATTTTTCTATAAACAGGTTTCGTATTAAACAAATTGTTTTTCGGCAATGTCTCTATACTAAAGCTATAATAAGTTATTGATCCATCAAAACAATTTTTATCACAATAATTTTCATTGAAACACATATAGGCGGCAATTATACGATGACTTTTGAAATGCGTTTTTTTTTATTTTCTTTCAAAGCTGCTATCAAAATCTTTTAACATCCCAGTAAAAACTTCGCCTACAAAATAATGTGTTGAGTAATCAAAACAACTGAAAGAACCAATGAATTTTACATGGGATGCCCCAAAATGAACTCATTCAAAAGTAAGTCATTATTTTTATACCCTCCACCACAATTAGTTGTGAAGAGGGTATACTAAGTTTGTCATTCCGTGTGAAACTTTTTTATTATTCATCTCAGACCCCATAAAGTATATATATTCTGGCTGCTTGAGTAATTCTAAGTCGATTTAGCCATGTCCGTCTGTCTGTCCGTCTGTCCTTCTGTCCGTCTGTCCGTCTGTCCGTCTGTTGAAAACACGCTCACTTTCGAAAAACTCAAAAGAAATATACAAACTAGGTGTCAAATTGCTTGTAGTTATCCTAAGCAGTTTGGGATTGAATTTCAGCAAAATCGGTTCAGTAGGACCAGAGCTATGAATCAAAATGTGGAACCACCACCTTCAAAAACTTGATAATTTTGTTACAAAAACTAACATAAATGATGCAAAAATGCACGGAATGACATAAGATTTTGCACAACTCCGTTTTATTCGATTAGAAATTACACTGTAAAATTTCGCGAAGGTCGGTCCATAATTTACCCTAGGCCCCATATAAACACTACTCCCGGCAAACAGTTTAGTACGCCTAAAACCGTAAAAAATAATGCAATCATAACAAATTTTGGCTCGTCACAATTTTATAGGACTATAAATGATACTGTGAAATTTCGTGAAGATCGGTACATAATGTACCCTAGGCCCCATATATGCCCTACTCCCGGAAAACAGTTTAGTCTCCTAAAACCATAATTAATAACAAATCGTCACAGTTTAAGATAATAATAATAAAAAGACATCATACAGATATTACTCCTTAAACATTCGAACTGTCGGTGGAGGGTATCAAAGATTCGGCACAGCCGAATATAGCACTCTAACTTGTTTTACCTACATTCATCCAGAAAAAACTAGTTGTAGAAGTTGTTATAGATGTTGTTATAGAAGAAAGCTACTAAATAATGAGCTAAAAACAGGGACCGTAAATAACAGTTATCCGGAAAATTTTAACATAAAAACTCTTCATGTTAGCGCCAACGGAGACTTATAGTGTCATATACCAATAGATTCGAACTGACGAGCTCTTTCAGAATCTGTAGTGATCTTAAAAAAAAAGAGTTTTATGTTTTCCGTCAAAAATAAAACTCATGTTAGGAGTTTTATTTTTTCCATCAAAAATAAAACTCATTTTAGGAGTTTTATTTTTTCGTCTAAAATAAAACTTATCTGAGGAGTTTTATTTTTTCCGTCTAAAATAAAACTCATTTCAGGAGTTTTATTTTTTCCGTCTAAAATAAAACTTATCTGTGGAGTTTTATTTTATCCGTCTAAAATAAAACTCATTTGAGGACTTTTATTTTTTCCGTATAAAGTAAAACTCATTTTACGAGTATTTTTTCGTCTTAAATAAAACTCATTTCGCCTTCATAAACCAAACGACACACCACGAAGAAAAACACTGCAAACAGCTGGCCTTGTGAGCCCACCCCCTTACTGCATCATAATTAAAACCATGGCAGAATAAATACAAGGAATAGTCATTATAAAATTTGTTCTCAATTTTAAAACCCATAATATTACAACAAGCGTATATGACAACTCTCCGCAGTTAACATACCTTGTACTTATTTCACTATGGGCCATTATTACAACTTGAAGTTAGCTAAAGTTAGGATTAAGTTGACAGATAGTAATGTGTTATCTGTCAAAAAGCATCTGTTATCTGACGGATAGCAGCTAACACCAAGTTGTAATAATGACCCTATGAGTAAAACATAACTAAATTCAAAAAAGAAACAAAAGTTGCCAAATTGAAAAAAATCAGATTTTTGCAATGAACTTAGTGCAAAATAAATTGTATTAATATGCAAAATTGTTTCTGACGAAAAAAAAATAAAACTCAAACGAGACGGAAAAAATAAAACTCCTGAAATGAGTTTTATTTTTTGACGGAAAAAATAAAACTCCTAAAATGATTTTTATTTTAGACGGAAAAAATAAAACTCCTAAAATGAGTTTTACTTCAGACGGAAAAAATTAAACTCCTAAAATGAGTTTTATTTTAGACGAAAAAAATAAAACTCCAAAAATGAGTTTTATTTTAGACAGAAAAAATAAAACTCCTAAATGAGTTTTATTTTTTGATGGCAAAATAAAACTCCATTTTTAAGAGTTTATTCGACCTTTTATTTTTACGTTGAAAAATAACTGTTAAAGATTGAGTTTTTTGTTTAATTCTTAAAATAACTGTTAAAAAATAACTTTTTTGATATCACTTATAACCGTTACGGTCCCTGGTTAAAAAGCTATTCATTTTGAAAAAGTAAGCGGAGTTTTTACTGGGATTTAACTGATGACTTTTGAGACAAGTATTTTTTCATTATTGTTGTTTTAAAACATAATAGCAAAATTGGACATGACAGTTATACCAGACTTAGACCGTGATTTAAAAATCTTGTCTTTTTTTAATTCCTTTTAAAAGTTGCTTTCAAAAACACAACAGATTCCAACGATGATATTTTCCACATGATTTTAACGTTAATTTTTTTCTCCGTTATCGGTAATTCTTCTTTACCTGCTTATTTGTAAATACAAACAATTTAAATGGGCTCCGTGTTTTTTATTGTAAAGAGATGTCGCCACATTGGAAAAAAATTAAATTAAGCAACATAACAAAAATACGAATGTGTGCAAAGAAAAATATAAAAAAGACATAGAGAACAGAAAATTTGATTTTTCTCTACCCCGATTGCTTCTCTACACCGTTCGCCTACAAGCACCAAAAATCATGGAAAAAATCACGGTCTGAATCTAGTGCAAAAGAAAATTAGAAAAAAACACGAAGAACAGAAATCATGTCTTCTTTTCTGCCGAATTCGTCTACAATTAAAGAAAGCACGTCTTAAGGCATGTCTTAAAAATCATCGTATAAATTAGCCCTCAGATACTTTAACTTGTTTAGCGCAGTTCCAATCTTAAAGTTGGGCATAACAAAAGTCGAATGATTTAAATACTACATGTACCACAGGTCATTTCAATTTAATTTGGACGAAAGTTTTAGCAATTTGAATAATTTTGTGGTGGTGTTCGCAAAAGCAAGAAAAAACAAGTAAAAGTGCCATATTCGACTGTGCCGAATCTTTGATATCCTCCTACACTTATTATGGCCAATTTCACCAATTTATTTAAATATCAATTCATGTTTAAAATTCTTTTTTCATGTAAAATAAAAATAAAATTATATGAAAAACAAGTAAGAAAGTACAGTCGGTCAAGCCCGACGATATGATACCCTACACCACAGTATTTTAAAACACATTAACGAGAGTGCACCCTATTCTTAAGTTTCCATATAAATATGGATCTATCTATGTTTTACATTTCATTAAAATCGGTTAGATAATTTGTGAGAGGCAAAAATTGCCTCCTACCTCCCCTTGTGGTCCTATTTTTTAAAAAACTTCATAGCTTATGTATGCATATAAATATGGATCTATCTATGTTTAAAATTTCATTAAAATCGGTTAGAAAGTTTGTGAAAGGAAGAAATTGCCCCCTAAATCCCCTTGTGGTCCTATTTTTGAAAAACATCATAGCTCATGTATGCATATAAATATGGATCTATGTTTTAAATTTCATTAAAATATGTTTGATAGTTTCTGAGAGGCAGAAATTGCCCCTATATAACCTCGTGGTCCTACGATTCAGCCCATTTTCAATAGGCTTGTTCCATGTGCCAATAAGAACCTATAAGCCAAATTTTATCAAATTATCTCCAAAATTGCGACCTGTACTTTGCGCACAAGGTTACATGGACAGCCAGCCAGCCGGACGGACATCGTTAGATCGATTCAGAAAGTGATTCCGAGTAGATCGGTTTACTTTAAGGTGGGTCCTTATAGTATTATAAATCGTAGCGGATTAAGGCAACGTGGAGCATATGGTATATCATGAACCGATCTTTCCAGCTGTGTGATTCCTAGTCTTTTGAAGCTATGACATATCAAATGTGTCAATAGTGCCTACTAGTTGGTACTTTTTGAATTAATTAGGGACAAATGTTTGTAGGAAACAACTCTGCTTATCTTTGTTAATCTAACTCAATTAATTCGAGAGCCGTTAATACGCAATAACGTCTGCGTTATAATGCGTTCATATAATTAATACTAAATGTTACGATTGCAAACTTAAATTATTGCCTGCAAATATATATAAAAATAGCTACTGAATGAATTTATCCTTTGATGCTTTCTGAAAATAAAAGTCATTATCCTTCTATATTTATACCTACGCCCCATTTTAAAGGGTTATTATGCATTTTTCCTAATGTGTGTTACACATTAAAATATTAGTCCTATTATACCCACTTTTAGTAATTCGACTTCTAAGTCGATCTAAGGATGTCCAGCTGGCTGTTTATGTAAACCTTAAGTGCATGGTTTTGTTTAAATTTGTTAAATATGTTTTTATAGTCATTATGACGGACGAAGCCTATTGAAAATGGTAAGAAAGTTGATTCAATCCCCAATTCGTACCGCGGTAGGCTAGCTGGTAGTGAGCTAGTCTATCAGCGCCGGGGTTGCGGGTTCGATTCCCGCCAGAGACTCTGGTTTCTTTCCTGCAGACAAGCGAAGAGCTTCGCGGGATTAGCTTAGGATATTTAAAAAAAAAAAAATTAAAAAAAAAAAGTGAAATTAGAAAGAGAATTTACTTGGTTTACACCTTACAGAATTTTAATTACATAACACCAGCATCATTCCCGATATGGTTTTTACTTTAAAATGTTAATGTACATTTATAACTGAAAAAATAAACTTAATGAAAAGTAAGAGCTCTCAATTTTTCTTTTTGAACATGAAAATAATGTATCAAAGTTTTTTTGGGATTCAAAAAATTTATTAACAAGGTTTCGTTTAAATGTTTCACTGGTTGCTTAGGCCAGATCGTCAGGAAACTTCATCAAAGACTTTAGAAAAATTAAAGATATTATACAAATAATACTGTTAGGCGAATAAGAATTATAAATCCCAGTTTTACTTGTAACAGTATCAAATCTAACAAAAACAACAACAAACAGTGAGTTTATCTTTTTTTACAGTCCCTTGTTTTCGTTTTGTTCTGTTGTTTTTGTTGTTTCTACACACAACAAGCAAATCGTTTTTTTAACTACTTTGATGAGTTAAATGAGATTAAAATGCTCACTTTGCAATTTTAGCAAACTACTAATGGAAGTAAAATTAAAATTTTGGTTTGGTGATTAAAATTCTGACATTAGCGTAGAAATTCTGGACAATTTTAATTACCCAGCAAAAACTTAACTTACCTGGTAAGTTAGCAAGTAATGTTAGAGAAAAATAAACACAGCTTATTTTTCGGCTGAATAACTACTTATTTTTTTCGTGGTGTCCACAGAATTCCGTACTTACAATACACTTACTAGAAGTCAAAAAATATCTAGTTATTATTTATCTAAGAGTAAGTTGAATTGTAAGTACATATTTACTTACAATATACCTACTAAAAGCCAAAAAATCACTAGTTAATAAACCTAATAAGTTGTTACTAATACGTTACCAGTAAGTTAATATTCAGTACTGAAAACAACAACACTAATAATTAGTGATTGAGCTGATTATTAGTAAGCAAATATTCAGTAGTGAAAATAATATAAGTAATAAGTAGTTGCTAAGGTCATTACTAGTAAGTACTTATTGAAGTCTTTAGAATATTGACAATTGTAATGACAAATACTTACCAGGTAACATATGAAATAACTACCACCTATTACTAAAAATCAAAAAAAAATTTTCTGGGTAACTATAGAACTTTGTCTCGTTTCGCCAGTGTTGCCACTTTGTGGGTAATTACCAGAATTTGGTATAATTTTTATTGTCGTGGGAAGAGCGTGGGTAATTTTTCATAGGTGTAATTTGAAATTCTTACTAAAGCTCGATTCACCCATGCGTTCCGTACAAAATTTTTGTCCGGACAAAATTTTTTTTATATTGAGTTTGACGTTTTACTTTTGAGAGAGAGAGCAAAGATTTTGTTCCGAACGTTTTTTCTTGAATTGGTTTAATTTTAATTCTTGTGCCGAACAAAATGAACTGAGATGCCACTTTTTTTCAATTTGTACATAAAAGTTGAATTGAGCTGCCACATATTACATTTTTCGTTTTGTGCTGAATAATTAAAAAAAAAATTAAACAAAAGATGGATGTTAAAGAAAATATTGCCCTGAAACTAATTGAAGAAATAAAAAAACCAGGAAGAGAATGTATTTATGATATGGGCAATCGTTCATATAAAAATACTTACCTTAAACAAAATATATGGACGGAAATAGAAAAATCTATTGGAATTGGTCGTAAGTAAATTTTAAATGGTAAATTTTAATCGCCCTTATCGTGAATAATTTTTCCCCTTTTCACATATTTGCGATCATGAGCAGCTCCCATGAAAAAATGTAATTCAAAGGCGAATATTAACGTGAAAAAATGTTCACGGGAATAAATTCGCCTTATCGTGAAAAGTTTTTTCCCTCGTAATTTGTTCACATTTCCCTTAGATTTTCTCACTTTATTTTTGCTAGTGAATAGAACGTGTATTTTAGTAGTTCCTCCTATAAATCGAATATTAAGGGCTAGATCCGTTAATAAGGCACAAACCGATATATTGGTCAACAAAATGGAAAACAACAGGTTGATTGACGCCGGATTTGTGAAAGATGTGGTGGCAGAATTTTGGAAAATATTTTACTACATAAATTTAAAAAGTGCAAAAAACTAACGTTGTTATCAACCTATCGCTCCAATACTAATTATTTAGATTTATTATTTTAACTTTCCTTTAAAATATATACGTGTATATTTTTAAACAAAAATTTCAATGATTTTTAATTTTTTCTAATTTTCTTCTTTTTTACATTCACTGGAACAGATAGCATGAAAAATTTTTCACATGAGATTCACGATTGCTTTTTTCCCTTCGAGGGGAATGTAAATTTCATGGGAACAAAAATTCCACTTGTTATTCACGATAGGGGTGAATATTTTTTTAACATAATGTTTACCAATTATTGTAGGAAGTGAATGTCAAATATTATGGAAAAGTCTGCGAAGACGCTACAAAGCAGCTTTACCTTAATCGAGTGACTTTGATCGAAATTTTACTTTTTGAGATTATGTAATTCGATAACGAGTAGTCGATCGAATGACTTTACTCGAAATGTCATTCGATAGGTTAAGAGCTTTCGTAAAAACATTTAATTGTTTTTTTACAAACAATTTATACACTTTTTGGGAATAAATATTAGATTTCTTTAACAAATAGCTAAAAATTTAAGTATTAAACTTTTTTCAGCAATAAGAAATAAAATAATAACATTCAGCTTTGCAATTTTTCGCAAATTATAGTCATAAATAGAAGCGATTTTTGTATTGAAAGTTTTTTGATTCTTCACAGCTTTAAAGATTTTTAATAAATAGTGGACTTTGCTAATATGCCGCTGTTAGCAATTTTTTGCAAATTTCCCCTAATTTAGCAATTTTTACAGAATTTTTTCCATTTCTTATACTTTTATCGACTTTTAATAAATTTTATGGCTTGTTCGAATTATTAAAATTTTTCGCGAATTTTCGCTATTTTTGCAAAAATTTTTTTTTTGTTAATTGTTGACATTTTGTTTGCGATTACATATTTGCGAATTTTAGCCATGTTGGCTATAGCAGCGATTTTTTCTATAAGTTTTCTGATTCTGTACAGCTTTAACAATTTTTAATAAATACTAGACTTTGCTTTCATGCCGCTGCTTGAAAATTTCCGCTAATTTAAAATTTTGAATCGAATAGTTGCCATTTATTGTAATTTTAGGGACTTTTAATCAATTTAATGGCTTGTTTGATATGTTAAAAACTTTCGCAAATTTTCGCTATTTTTGCCAATTTTCTGAATTTGTAAAATGTTTTCCGAATTTTTGCAATTTTTGCGTTGCTTTGTTGCTCTTTTTGGCAAGCGCCGCCGTTATAAAAAAAGCCACATAAATAAACCGAAGTCACCTATTTTATAGGGCACTATCAACATTGTTGATTTATATGCGGCGAAAAGTGCAATGCCTTATGCCATTAGTATACAAGCATAAAAATCTATTACATTTTTTAAACAAATATCGATACGAAAGTTTTCGAATGCCGCGATCCCGTTTTTGATACGTCACGAAGTTTTATTCGATACGAAAGTTCATTCGATCACGTGTGCGACGATTTGGGCCCTGGTTTACGAATAGGTATACCACGCAAATCAGGCCCTAAAATTGCAAGGATTTCATTGTCAGGAACAAGTGTGTGGAAAACACCGTTTGTTTTTCTTTTCTGTAATATTTTTCTTACTGCTATTCATTTTACTTTCAACATTTTTTGATAAATTTTTTTTGCTAGTAAATGGGTTTTATGCAATTCAATTAAAAATAATAAAATTAATTTTCTTCTTTCGTCCATTTTCTTTAACACACTTTTATAAAAAAAAACTAATAGTTTGCTAACTGTGCTGCCACTTTGTATAATCGTTTACATCTGTAAACCATATGGTAGCTTTGTTTGTCCGGACAAATTTTCCGAGATGGGTGAATCGTTCTGCAGAACACTCTCTGTAAAAAAATTATTGTCCGGTCAAAAATATTGTTCGGAACGCATGGGTGAATCGACCTTAAAGATACCCAAATAAAATCAAGATTCGATATCAGTGATGACATTTATTTATGTTTTAAATATTGTTGATAACAAATGCACAGTCTTCTGAACCAAAGTCTCTTTTTAAGAAAAGATTTCAATCATTAAATATGTATATACTTTCAAAAGTTCGATAATGAATGTCGCAGGATGGACTCTTAGATTTGAATACAGATGACTATCAAAGTGATTTAGAACTTGAAGTCTATTGAAAAAAGTTATTCAAACTAAAAACTAACCTGGGAGAAGGAATGTTTCCAATATTCCAACATATAATTAATTTTATTTTTATCTGGCAACTTTCAATTGCTTTAGCTTGAAGAATCCTAAACAGTTGAAAAACTGAATTACGAATGGGACAATTTTATGAAACCCAGCAGGCATTTTGTTTACTAAATAATTTATACCTTATTTTTTTAAGTATTTTTTAAGACAATAATTAGTATTGTGGTTATTTTGTCGAACTATTTATGGTTTCAATCCAAATTGTAATATTTTCAATCAGGCTTAAGTTCATCAAATTTAATTTTTCATTTAATTATTTTTATGAAGAAAGGAATTTTACAACATGAAAATTAATTAAAATTGTTATTGATAATTTTCGTTTCTTGACTGACCTGACATGTTCCGATCACAACCACTTGATCTCCTCAGAGGGATTTGCCGTCTTACACTCGCAGTTATCGATGAATGCTGACGTTAATAGTCAAACATCAATCCTTAAACCAAATTGTATTTTAACCTTTGGTAGATCGAAGTTTGCTTTTTTGAATGATTATCCATTTTAATTGATTTTACATGTTCTTCCTTACTTCTGTTTTTTCGTACCTTTGTCAAGAATTTTTCTTGAAGTCCAAAGTACATTTTTTGTTTTTTCATTTTTTTGTCCTTCTTTTTCTTGTTGACCTTTTTCAGCACAACTTGAAGGACAAATGAATACATAGAGCTCGTGCCCCAGCTTTAACAATAATTAGTATTGTGGTTATTTTGTTGAACTATTTATGGTTTTTAATCCAAATTTTTAATAATTTTAATTAGGCTTAAGTTCATTAAATTTAATTTTCATTAAATTATTTTTATGAAGAAAGGAATTTTTATAACATGAAAATTAATTAAAATTGTTATTGATGATCTTTCATTCTTGACCGTGGCCGGGGCTCGAACCCGGGCCGGCAGGTTACCATGACATGTTTCGATCGCAACCACTCGATCTCCTCAGATGGATTTGCCGTTTTACACTCGCAGCCATCGACGACTGCTGACGTCAATAGTCAAACATCAATCCTTAAACCAAATTGTATTTTAACCTTTGATAGATCGAAATTTGCTTTTTTTCGAAAGATTATCCATTTTTAATTGATTTTACATGTTTTTCCTTACTTCTGTTTTTCCGTTCTTTTTGTCAAGAATTCTTTAATTAATTTTCATGTTGTAAAATTCCTTTCTTCATAAAAATAATTTAATGAAAAAATAAATTTGATGAACTTAAGCCTGATTGAAAATATTAAAATTTTTTAAGACCATGAAATTTAAAATGTTAGACAACACAAAAAAATTAATTTTAATCTAAATCAACGCATCGCCTTCATTTGTAAAAAAAATAAGTTCCGTCATTTAAATCACGAAGCCTTCTATAAGTTGCGAAAATCGATGGCTGATTTTTAAAGTCAATGTGAATAATTTGATAACGTTGTTCAAGCATGACTCTATTCATGATGATGTGCTTGAGCAAAAAGTGAGAGCAGCATGACAGTTCGTTTGAGAGCTTACCTTTCGTAAGCTCTATCGGGCATAAAAACTTCCATTATAAAGGAATGGCAATGACCATTTTGAACCTTACCTAGATATATGCAACCAAATGTGGGAGTTAAACTCATTATTTTAGGAGTTTTATTTTATGTTTTATTAATCGTTTTTTAGTTTTGAATGTTATTTTTGTAAATTTATTTTCAATTGCAATAAGAATCTTCTTTCAATAAGTTCGTTGTGTTTCTGCTTCTTTGTAAATGTCTTTTAATTAAATAAAACTTATATTTTATATCAGGTGTAATTTCATTTAAATCGGGCACTTTTGCTTCATCTCAAGTGTAATTTTTTATAATATAAAAAATTTAAAAATTTGTTTTTAAGAGTTTATTAAAAACAATATGTGTATATTATATTAAAAAAACTCAACAATAAGGTTAAATAAAATATGAGATCAGTTCAATATAAACTGAAATAAATTAATCTTTTTAAATAAGCAATTTATGATTTCGTTGTGAGGCAAATTTAGATAGAACAGTCTATCTTCTGTCATTGTTGATCTGAGCCATGTTTTTATTCGACAAACTGTAGAAAATGACCTCTCGCTCCTACCATTACTGACGACCATTGAAACGAAAATTTGAAATATTTTTCTTAGAGTTGGGTAGATATCTTTATCACAATTTATTAAAGCATCTACAACGTTATCAATGCAACCGTTCAGGCTCAAGTTTAGATGTTAGTAGGTGTTTATCTCTTTTATAAAACATAATCAGCTCATCAGCTAGTTGTGGATTTAAAAGTTTTGTATCTGGGTATGACTGGATTACACTTTGAGGTAGAAGTTTAAGTATGTTCAATACATTGGGAATATCTATTGGGAAAGGTGTTTTGAGATCTTCTAAAATAAATTCAATAAGAGGAATGTAACCTACAACTCGGTAGTAGTCTTCAACATTTTGGATGTGATTATTTCGTTCAAATCTTGTCTTTTCAATTGGAACCTCGATTTGAACGCAAATAACTTTAACTTTTTCAAAATCGCTTTAAACTGTTCTTCTGCTTTATTTTTTGTCTCTTCCAGGCACATGATTAAAGTTTTGATAAGGGTTCATCTTTTTTGAAGATCTATATCGTGCTTTTGTACAATGATACTAAGCGGCTGTATTACAATAAGTATCACACTTTAAATGTATATTCCGCAAATAAATTCAAAAGTACTAAGTGAGTTCCTTAATATAAGGCTTTTGATGAAGGATCTCTACCTTTCTACTCAGATATTTTTTCCAACGCTTTATAATGTACACTTGTTGCAAAGTGTAAAATTGAGTTGTGACGGGTCCACCCATCTTGTCTCGCATAATGTAGAGAGTTTGGCTCTCAAAAACTTTGCTAAAACTGCGTTTCGCTTGGGATGATTATTTCTAAAAAATTTTGTCGTTTCTTTAACAAATGATAAAACTTTTTGTATTAATGGCACTTTATTGCTTTTAGAAATTGAGTTGTTTGATTTGTGGGTATAGCAAGGCTTTTGTTTCGCATTTGTCGGTTTCCAGAATTTTTTAATAAGTCCATTTTCTGCTGACATTAGAGGACACACATTTGTTCCAACTCCTACACAATTTTTTATGTCAAGACCAAAATTTGTCAAAGCTTTAAGAACTATTGACACATCAACGTCATTATCAATATCTTTTGAAGCCTCTTCAAATGCGTTAAGAAAAGCCAATAAATTCTTTCGCAACAACTTTTTGTTGTATGTTGAAATATCTTAAAGATAAGAAAATCTGGCTTTTCCCCGACAAATCCGTGCTTTCGTCAAAAATATCGAATAGAATTTTAATTCATACATATTTCAAAATTTCAAATTCAAAGATAACTATGATGAAAATGTGATACGAAAAACGGTTGTATTCAAATGTATATATGTAATAATAATTATCATAACACATATATACATACATAAATATTACATATACTAAGGCTTATTAATAATTAACCGCACGCATTTTCAAGTCAAACGTTTTCTCTTTGGATATAGATGGCACCTGCTGGGATTGAATGTAGAATAATAAGTATTTGAATACAGTAAACTAGATGTTTCGTTGGAAATATCTTATAAATAACTATTAGGATTAAAACTTGGATACTAAATGAAAATTTCGTTAAAAATTCAATAAAAAAAACAACAAAAACCCTTGCTGGGATCTCCAAAAATTTTGTAAAAAAAATATAATTATTGGGAATTCTTGTATTATCAAAATAAACAAAACATATTTTTATAATTTAGGGGGGGAATTTCCTTATTTGAATCCTGAATTCGCGCCTGCTACCAACGAAATGTTTAATCTTTTTTTACTTGCTTTTACAATTTTGTACTTATTTTAAGAAATTCCGGGATTGATTTTTGAAAGTAATCCCATTAAGGATTGTTTTAAGAACGTTTTAGAGTTATTCGTACTTGAATTTTTGAGTACGACTCGTACTTAAAGTAATTATAAAAAACTTAATTTATCCCGAGTGTTTTTCTTTCTTTTGAATGAATACTTTCTTACTTGTTTTAAAAAATTGTAAAATATCAAAATTTTCTGGATATAAGTGACCCAACTTTAACTCGTCATTGTGCATTTAATTGAAGTTTCTAAATCGCTTGCACTTCACTGCACGAATAACACACGCTTTATCGCACTAGTAAAGACTACGTCAATTCATTTTGTATATTAAATTTAACACATTTAGATTACTAAACCCATAATTTCGAATTTGAAAATTGTATAGATTTACTCGTTATAATAATTTGAATTTGCATTGCATTTAAAATCAAATCTGTAATAATAAAAATTATATTCATTGTTAAGCTGTGATCACCGATCACCACCAAACGAACGGCACCGCCGCCGCAATCACATTTAGAACCAACCACCTGTAATCAGGCAGTCCCTGCACGAGGGTGAAGTCAAATAAGATATGTAGTTGTCTATTATTTTTGCATTTTACATTTAACGTGTTGATGGCATAAGTGATTAATTCAAATTAGACACAAATAATTATTTAAATTTGAACACAGGTAAATGCAAAATCTATTGTAGTCGGCCATACTAATACCATATTTGAAGGAGTGTTAAGATTTTGAAATATGAATAAATTAATAGATATTCTGTAATTGTTTTTTTTTTTTGTTGCTTCAATGGTAAATAATTAAAAAAAAATCCATGCACATGTCTGGCTTGTTGTTTTGTCGTGTATTTTGTTTCTGAATCCATTGAGGTGCACTTGCTTTCTATTAACTCGTATAAATAAACTTTTTATTCAGGTTGTGTATTTTTTAATTCTAATTAAGTCAGGCTAATGGTGTGATATTACTTTCCAAAAATATTCTATTGACTTAATTTTGTAGAACTTTTTGAACAACATTCATTCACACGAAATCGTATTGTTTGAAACTTAAATTTATAATTCAACTTAATTTATTGTACAGTAAGTAATGTAAGTATTAAAATATCTAATATTGTATATTTTTTGCTAAACTTAAGACCTGCAGATAGTTTTTGGTGTAAAGTTGCTTAAACTGAAATTTATTTTGGCTGCATAATTGACAAGAATATTTAGGACTTTTCAAAAATATTTTTTTTCGTCCTTAAGTGACACAATATCTGCACTTTCGAATTCGTAAAGAACCTTAATGCAATACGGTCCTGTTCTGAAAATCACGTGCTTTTAAAATCACACGTGCTACTTTGTGGTGTTCTGAAAATTATACTTTCTTTGTATTTCTTGGTGTGATTTCGGCAATTGAAAATCACATCGATTTCAAAAGACACATGTGATTTTAATTAGAGTGGTTTTCAGAACAGGTCTGTATGTTCCATTTTGCACACATGCTGCTAATGAAAGGCTTAAACTTAAATTAGGAACTGTCCGTTTTTAGTGATAAGGAATTATTATTTTTAGGAGATACGATTTATAATACCATAGACATTTCCGTGATTGACTAAAATTAAGTTATATTAGTTATAAACTAATAAAAGTTCTGAAAAATCTTAGCCGGGAGTAAAAGGATATGTCAGGGGTCACTTTATATAAATAATTAACCAATCTTTATAAAAATTTGCCTCACAATATTAGAATTCGTTGATATTTTAGGCGTGGTAGTTTATGAGCTGATCATTGAAATTGACAATTTCCATTTTAAATTAAGAAAATTCATGTTCAAATTGAGAATTTTAAATTGAGAATTAAAAATTCCAAATCAAATTGAGAAAATTTAATTTAAAATTAAGAATATTTTAAATGAAATTTAGAAAATATTTTCAAATTAAGAAAATTTATTTTTATTAGGCCAGCCTCTGCTCTCCTACATTGGGGGGACTGACGTTCGGTACATTAATTTTTGTTTTCAAATAATAGTAATGGGGCTTAGTAACGTTGAATAGAGGCTCAATCGCAGGAGTGCGGAGAGTTAAAATTACTTTGTAGCCGACTATGGCAGGGAGCATTGTTAAATACCAATACAAGTTTAGATCATTTATTTCCCAACTCTTTCCTTCTATTAAGAATGATTTTGAGCCATTAGTTTGCGCCGTCAACTTCAAACGAAGCCCTACGGCTGTCCATTTTAATATTGCTTGATGTACCAATGACACCAAGCATGTATATGTTTGGGCAGCGGGATGTTGGTATAGACTGCACTGTGCGGAGTTTAATTCGAGACCAACCATGTGTCCTACGGTAAAATAAGTTTATGTTGTTCTCGTCTATCCAGACCACTAGTTTTCCAGCTCTGCCAAATCGTTGATTTTAGGAATCACCGGAATTATTTGTTTAATTTTTATATGTGAATATATTTTACAGTGCCGGCAAGATTCTTTGATTTTCAGTAAATAGTTCTAAACACATATTTTTTCAAATCTTCTTTATTCCATTTGATATTTTCTCAATTTCAAATTGAAATTTTTTGCGAGTTAGTGCAAAATTTAATGAGAATCCATGCATTCCGCCACCACTTTATGTAAGTTGTTGTAACAATAATATTATTTTTTTTTTTTGGATGTTGTTCCACTTTCGGGTTTATAGTATTTTTCTACTGAACCGATTGCTTTGCTACTTACGAGAACTAGAAACAATTTGACACTTAAATCAGTTTTTCTGAAAGCCATTCGGAAGTTAGCGTATTGTCAACAGACGAAGATTTATCATAAAAATATATTTGTTAGTTACAGGTTGCAATTTTTTTTAATAATTTTAAAGTTACAAACGTTTTAACTGTCACAAGGATGGATACTTTTGAAAATAGTGGAAATCAGAATATAATATTACAAAGCCCCCATACATATATTTTCCTGGAGCAGATTTTTTGTGCCCATAAACCTTCTGAGGCCTGTTTTTACAACTTACCGAAAGGTAAAGGCAGTATTTTATCGGCTGCATAAAAAGTGTTCTATTGTTACAACTTTACTTTAGCCTGAAGGTGAATGATAAGTTAAAGAAAACCCTACAAGAAGTGAATGAGCGAGTCGTCACTTTCTTCAAGTTGGTCTTAAGAAAATGATAGAAAGAAATGACAGAAAACTTGATTTCGGTCATTGCATTCTATCATTTTCTTAACACCAACGTGAAAAAAGTGACAACTCGCTCATTGACTTCTTGTAGGGAAGTTAATCCTGCCTGATAGGTTAAAGTAAAACTGTAATAAAAGAAGATTTTTTAAACGGTCGAAATAATCCTACGTTTGGCTTTCGTTAGTTTGTTGTTTCGTTATTAAGATTAATTTCCGCAAAAAAATATTTTACTGCAAACTTAATTGAATCACTAAGTGCAGAAAGGGAACTACAGACATTTACTTCAATGAAGTATTGCTAAAAACCAGTGTAAAAAGTGTCATCTTAGACAACTTCAAATTAAAGTCAGGTGGCCGATTCTGGCAGTCGTGATCAAATGCTTTTTCAATTCGAAAGCAATTTTATTTCTTATTATTATAGTGATCGAAATTATTTTTTTCAGTGTTGTGAAAACTAAAATAAATGCAAAACAACACTGAAAAAATAATTTCAATTCTGTCAGTATCGACTGAAAGCTAAGAACACCGTTTTAATTGTTTATCTCAAAATTAATGTTTTGAAGTATAAACTTCCCTTTCTGCACTTAGCGATTTAATTTTAATTGAATTTTTTTTAACCGTTTAATCAATTCATATTAGCAAATACAATACAAAAAAATTTAAATGATTTAATATGAAGTTTTAATTATTTTATATTTAATTTGTATCCTTTTTTTATTTTATTTTTTATTTTTTTTTATACGTTAAAACAACACAACAAAAAAGTATTTGAAAAAATATAATTAATTAAAAATTGTATAGAAAATTAAAAATTAAGAATTTTTTAAGCATAATTCTGGTTAATTGTTTTTTTAAACTGGTATAAAAAGCAAAAAACAAAAAGGTTATTGATCTTGATTTCTTAGTAATTTGTATAAATTGTTTTTGTTTATTTTTTAATTAGCTAATTATACATTAACTGTTTATATAATTTCTCTGTAATTTCAGGATGAACCTTTAAACACTTATCTCAATTTAGGAGAATGCAAAGAATTGGAAGAATATTCCGTCAAGTGTATTAAAGATGGCTGCTCATATAAGGCAGTGACCAAAAGTGGTGAAATAATTGGGGTCTTCTTAAATGCTCTTATGCATCGTCCGGTAAGTTTCCTCATAAGAATTTTGGAATATGTACTTGAATAGACTTTTAAATAATAAAATTGGAGGTTTAAATTTAAAAAAGATATGTATATTATGTATTCCAGTTAAATTCAGCAGGCTTACGACCAAATTCACCAAGTTCAGTTATAACTAACTAGCACTTTAACTGTCAAAACAAATATTGTTTACTGTCAGTTAAAGTAATAGTTAATTATAACCATAATAATAATAGAAACCAGATATATGCTCAAAAAATGCGCATTAAATATGCAGTCACAACTTGAAAATATGCCCTGAAAACTGTTAAAAATATGCCCTAAAAAATTCAAAAATTGCTAATTTGAAAACAGAATATTCAACAATTAATAAAAACAATCCTTAAATTATAATCGGTAAAGCCTATTATACACTTACGGCCTTATTTATAAAAAATAAAACCGGTTAATTAAGGGTTAATAAAATGGATTTTCATACAAAATCCGTTAAATAAACCCTTTATTAACATGTTTTATTTTTTATAAATAAGGCTGTTAGTATTTAAAGACGAATTTTCGGGATTTTACCCTATTTGAAAACGAGGGGCAGTCATCGGACCACAAAAACAAAGTTATATTAATAGGATACAATTCATACAAGAGTTATTAGTGCCGAATATTATCTAGATATAAACATCCATATGAGATTTGTTGCCTTAAATTAATTTTAGAGACGGTTGCTGAATTGTTTATTAATGTTAACATTTAATGGAAGTTAAAGCTTTTTATAGATGCGAGCTTTGGGCAAATGTGAACTGATTAGAAACGAATTTAATTTGCAGTAAAATATTTTTTGGGCGAATTTACTTTGAGGGTTACACGATCAAGTTTTGCCTATCAAGTTTTAATACTCTCACACTTTTCTACCAATACACTCATACTTTTAAAAATTGAAACGAACTTGCCTTTAAAATTATCTTTCCAGAGAGTGCTTCAATTTACGTTCAAGAAAACAGCTGATTTCAAGGTTAGTGAGCAAATTTTTCGTTTGCCTTTATAAATTGTTTTCTTGATGACATCTTGAATGTAAATTGCTTAAAAATTGAATGCAGCCTACGTCACAACTTTCAATTTTTGTTAATTTTGACAAATAGTATATCGTTACCTAAAACGCAAAAGGCCCTAACTAACAAAAAATAAAAAATCGACTTTTTCATTAAATCTGATGAATTGCATTAACACTAATGTCCACAATAAATTTTGGAATCTTTCAACCAAAATTAGCGCTTTTATTAACAAAAAACAAACGGCCCTATCTACAAAAGATTATATGGATACACGCTAAAAGACCTTACTAACAGTTTGCATAATATGCAACATTGTCAATTGTCAAAACAACTGGTAGGTTTTACAAGAAAAATATAAGGAAAATAAATTATAAGCAGTTTTAGGCAATTTATCAATTAACATTTTGAATAGTAATTTGCTTCTCCTGTGAAATTTTCAATATGTTAGATAGGGCGTTTTGCGTTTTAGGTAATGATATGTAAAAGACTATCAAGAAAATCTTGATCGTATGGCTGCACTGTTAATCTTAATACCAACATAATTAGATGGTTTACAGACACAAAGAGTCTATTTCGGAAAGAAGTTTTAATTGGGAATATGTAAAATTTACATAGAATACGTCCTTAGTTTAATTAAAATTTATTTACCAAATTTGATCAAGTTGTCTAGAAGATTGCAACTTGTACTTTGCGCACAAGGTTAACATGAAACGGCAACAGCCAGACGGATGGATGGACATCGTTAGATCCCTTTAAAGCTGATTCTGTGTCGATCGGTATACTAAAAGATTGGCCCAGATTTCTATGTTTTACACACATCGCCAAAAACGTATAATTGATTTTCCTTAATTTTTGCTTATACATATATGAAATTTTAAAGTTCAAAGTAACATTTATCTTTAATAACAACCTTTGCTTTGTCTTACAAATTTCGAGTAAAAATAAAATGTAGATGACGAAATTAAAGCAACACGTTGGGTATTAAGAAAGATATTTAAAATAGAAAAGCAAAAGCTCTTGTAGGCATCTAAAAAATTCAACATGTATCAAAATATGCCTCAAGAAGGCAAAATATGCGCTATTAACTCAAAAAAAGCTTCAAAAAAGCTCTTTTAACTAAATTATGAAAAAAAAAATGCTGCAAACGGCAAAATATGCACTAACAAATCGGTGCCAAAATTCATAAAAAGTTCTGAAACGAATAAATATATTGTTTCTGCCTTCATTGGTCGCAAAGGAAAAACATGTAATTGCATATTTTTGGTTTCCCTGATTATAACCAAGGAAACCATAAATATGCAATTACATGTTTTTTTCCGACCAATAAAGGCAGAAACAAAATACATAAGTACCATATTCAACCCTTTAGAGCTTTTTATGAGTTTTGGCATCGATTTGTTAGTGCATATTTTTGCATATTTTACCCTTTGAACCAAATTTTAGTCAAAACAGCCTATTCAAGTCCATCCGTCCATATGGCTGTTTGTCTGTCCAAGTACAACTTGTGCGCAAAGTACAAGTTGCAATTTTATAGATAATTTGATAAAAACGTTTTAATTGTCACTATTTTCAAAAGGCTTCAACAGGTCTATAACTTCACATAGTCCTGATATAAACTTCTTTCCAAAATACATAGACTTTTTTATCCATAAACTATTTAATGAAGATTAAATTCGGCACAAAATTATTTTGCTGCAGATTAATTTTTTTTGTTTTGGAATCGGTTCACAAAGCAAAGCAAGGCTCTCATACAAACATTACTCCCGAAAATAGCTTTAACTTTCTTTTAAATGTTTAAAATAATAAAAATCGAACTTTTAATTATTATTTTCTATAATTTTTCCTCCGAATAATAAATAATTCTAAATTTGAAAAAAACAGGGGAAATAGAAAAAATTATTAAAAATCAATATTAATACTTTAGAAAATCATGTTCCATATTATTTTAATTCTTTTTGTCATTTTCCCAAAAGGTTCCAAATGCTGAACATGACACATCTGCTGATTCTTGTAGTCATCCGAAATTCAAAAAAGTTTTAAAATTAATGGATTTTATTGAAGACGATTTTAATGTGTTCGACTTGTATCCCGGAACCGATGTCATTTTGGATGGTAAAATCCTTTCTGTCAATTCAAATTATCGTGGTTTGGGCATTGCTGGTCGTCTTACCGAATGTACTTTAGACTTTATGCGTGAACACAACATTCCCGTTATGCACGTATTGTGCTCGAGTCATTATTCGGCCCGTGTTATGGAGAAATTGGGCTTCCATGAAGTGTATCGTCTCAATTATGCCGATTACAAGGTCAATAATGAAGTGGTTTTTGCACCTGCTGAGCCACACTTAACCGCTCGCATATTGGTTAAAGAAATTGCAGAATGTAAGAAGAGTCAACTGTAAAATGTTGGTTACAAAAAAACTCATCTCTATGAAAGGCACAGGGTACTTGAACTAAAAGCATAAAACAAAGTGAAGCAGTAGGTACACAAGATTATGTACTAATAATTATAATTACAAGAAATATACTAGAAAAAACCCACCCAATCATTTACAAAAAAAAAAAATGGTTGTAAATGTTGTTAAATTTTAGATTTTAGTGGTTAATTAATGATAAAAAAAAAACATTTTAAATGTAAAAATATATAGAAATATTTATTAGTTCTGATGTGATTTTAGATTTGTGTAAGTTAAACTTTACATTGGTGTTGGTCATTAATTTACTACTTATATGTACCTACATTTTTAAGCAATTCTCTTCTTTCTTAGACATTTCCTTACTTCTCCACTTAATCACTTTGAATTCTTAAATGAAAACAGTTTCTGTTAGAGTGTGTAAATTTAAATTTATAAAACATTTTTGGAATAAAATTTTGTAAATAATGTTCGTCACTGTTAGGATTTTTAATGTACAACTATCATTAGTAACATAAATTTATCTTTGTTAACAAATCTAAATAAAAAAGATATTTTGGTAACTTAGAAAATATTTGAAATATTTTATTATGTTCTAAATAATAAAATGCTGTTCACAACTTTATCACCAAAACTCATATTTATCTATGCATACTTTTAAAGAAAGCCTAAAAGTTTATTTTAAAATTACTACTTTGTAAAAAGTGATAAATGAATGATGATAATGAATGTTTGTCTATTGATTATAAAAAATTTATTATGTTTAAATAATATTGTTTATGATATTTTGCTCAATTTACGTGGCAGCAATTAAAATTGCAGCAATAACTATTTTTTATATTACATTGCTACATAATTATTGTTAATATTTAAGTTATTTTTAAATATTTTTATTACTATGTTATTATTGTTTTAATAAATAAAATGCCAAAATAGCGAAAATTATTAGAATTGCTTTAACTGATTTCATAATGAGCTCTGATTTTGTGGTGAGTGAAACTGTGGTAAGAACTATTCAAGTGTTCTTAAACCACAAACATAATTTTACATGTTCATGTAAGTAAGTGTGTAAGTGCGAAATAATAGCGGTGCACAGCAGTGTAAAACGTTTTGCATGCAAATTATTTACCCCCTTATTCATAAAAAGTATTTCAGTTTTATTAAAAGTTAATTAAACAAATTTTCATATAAAATCCGTCTTATAAACCTGTTATAAGCATGGAATATTGTTTATGAATAAGGCCTTTAATATCTATTAATAAAATTATATTATGAAATTTGTTTAAAGCTTAATAACTTAAACGATTGAGTGATTAAAATACAATTAGAATATTATTTACGTGCACTTTTGACTTAACTGCACAAAATGTGTATATATATATATATATATATATATATATATATATATATATATACATTCCTTTTTTAAGTGCACTTTCTTTACCTGCACATTTAAGATAAGTGCCAAAATTTTTGGGATTTTAAAATTATTTTCATACAAAAAATTCAAGTAAGCTGCACTTTGACTTAACTGCCCAAAATACATATTTTCTGTAATTATCCCTTAAACACCCAAGACCGCCTACAGACGATCATCAGAAAAAATGAGTATTGAGCAAAGCCAATGTACTTCACGCTGTTACCATGCAAAAATTTTAAATGAGTATAAATATCTCAGTATAATGATACCAATTGAATTGAATGATTGCGATAGTGTGGACGGGGAAATTATTCTTGTTAGAACTTTGATGCGAAAAGACAACAAAATTGCAAACTACATATTTAAAATTCAGGTATTTGAGGGTTATTCTTCAAAATCCTGGTTTACGTGCATTTTGTATACCTGCACATTTTTCATATTTTTGGGCAGCTTTAAAATATTTTTATATAAAAAATCAATAAATTAGCTACACACATGAAAAAATATAGTGGCCACTTTTTCACATAAATATCAAATTTAAGCTGTCTATAAAAACAAAAATCGCAAACAAGTCATATGAGCAGTTCCAGCGAAAAGTCTACTTTTTGTAACGTAACGCCAGAAGTAATTTAAATTGTTTCTCAAAAAATTGTATATGTATAGTTTACTTTTTTATATTTTGGTGTAAAGCGCAACTAGCTCTACATTAAACAAAAGGGATTACGATTGAACAACATCGTCCTAAAATACAACCTTATTTGCATTCTGGCGTTACATTAAAAAATTAGACTTTTCTCTTAAAATGCCCATATGTACCCCAAAACGAGCAAAGATTTTTAAATTAGATAGCTTAAAAAATATATATATAAGTCTAAAGTTTACTAAAAAAGGTTTTATACAAAACGTTTTGCTCAATTCGCAGTCTTATTCAGTTTTGTAATGCAAGTCAAAATCCACTTGCGTTTTTTTAACGTCGCGCCAGCGCATATTTTTGCTTATATCTGCAAATCCTTAGCGTCGATTGCTGTAATTTTTTTTCTGAATAAAGTGCTACTTCATTACTTTGTATATTTAAAAACCCTTTTTACAAATTTGACTTCTTCATATAATTTTTTACATTTTGTGGTACACATATAACGACACGTCAAAATGGAAATGCCCATTTGGGTTGTGGTTACAGCAACTTTACTTTACTTTCCTTTATATGAAAGGTATAGCAATTGTTAGGTCTGGAACAGAATAAAGTAGTAGTAGTAGTATTTGAAGCTGACGAATGCTCTTTAGCGCAACAAAGTTCAAAATTTCGAATTTTGCGCTTCAACGGCAACGTCTACTACAACAACGTATTCTGTTGACACTACTTTGAAACTGCCGTTTATAACTTTTGACAGCTTGCAGCGCTATTCTTAACGTTGTACTACAGCGACTTTTCTGTTCCCCACTTTATTGTTACCAATTTGGCTATCTCGTTCTTTATACTTTATAAAAATGCATAACAAATAACTACAGGTTGTTTGATTGTTATTATCAATTTATTAATAAAAACGTTGTTATTCCTCTTTCAAGCACTTTACTTTAGCTGCACTTTTATGCAGGTAACCACAAACACGTACCGCACATTAAGGCTGCTAAATACATTTAAGATAGCTGCATTTTTGATTTACCTGTACAAAAAATCGTACAAAGGAGATTGTGCAGCTAAGTCAAAATTACTGTATAATAACACAAAAAATATGAATGATGTGATTGCTATTTTAAATTTGAGTCAGCTGATAAAAAAATAATAGTAATAAAGTAAAATTTATATGAAAAGCACTCAAAACATAAATATTTAATGTCCGAATCGCCAAAGCATTTTTTTAATAGTTTTTGACAATATTTACTATAATTAAAATTTTTTTAATTATTAAATATATTTTTTATAAATCCCAAAACATAAATTTGTTCCGAATCGCAAAAATTCGTAGTGAAACATATCTGTGGGTATTTTGACAAAACATCTTAAGTCGAATTTAAGAAGTTTAAAAAAGAGCTGTTAAAGGCAAGATTACACTAGTATATATTAATACATGTCAAAAACTCAAGTAATATGACAAAGTGTGATAGTGTGAATGCAATGTGTCACGAAAATTACAAGTATAATGAAAAAAGTTTGACATCCCATATGACTTCAACGTTTTTTGAAAAATTTCTAAACAATAATACTTTTCATTGGACCAGGGCTGCATTTTATTTCATGTGTGAGTGTTTATACTTTGTGTGATGGTGTGAACACAAACTGTCATGTTAAATTAGATTTGTTGACAGTCGCAACAAAACTCATTAGATTTCTATCTCACAAAGTATTATGGAATACGTAAGACTTGTGAGATAGTGTAATCTAGCCTTAATCAAACATAAGTATCAAGGCGAATTCATACAAGGAGGTCTTATTTTGAAAACGTTTACAATACTGCAAAATATGTTAACATTGTTTCAAAAATAATACAACACTGTAGTAAACAATTCAAGCAAATATTTAATTTTTTTTAATTTAAAATTGTGTGTTTTGAAATATATAATAACTTAAAAAAAATTTTAATTCCCCAGAACCACCAGGACGGCACACAGAGGGATTTGTCCATACAATGTTTGGCAAAAAATATAAGGAGTGCTCGTAGAATGTTAAAATTTTGCTCTGAGCCTTTATTTAGCTCAATTAAGAAAAATATAAAGTTTCATCAAAATTGGCCACGCCCTCCACCCAGCGCCCATAGAACCCAAAATTTTTTTTTGGCCCAAAGTTTTTGAAATTTTGCTCTGAGCCTTTATTTAGCTCAATTAAGAAAAATATAAAGTTTCATCAAAATTGGCCACGCCCTCCACCCACCGCCCATAGAACCCAAAATTTTTTTTTGGCCCAAAGTTTTTGAAATTTTGCTCTGAGCCTTTATTTAGCTCAATTAAGAAAAATATAAAGTTTCATCAAAATTGGTCACGCCCTCCACCCACCGCCCATAGAACCCAAAATTTTTTTTTGGCCCAAAGTTTTTGAAATTTTGCTCTGAGCCTTTATTTAGCTCAACTAAGAAAAATATAAAGTTTCATCGAAATTGGCCACGCCCTCTCCCCACCGCCTATAGAACCCAAAATTTGTGAGATTCGGCCCAACGTTTAAAAAAGTGACTAAGAAATCGCTTTTGAACTGATTTTTTCACAATTTGAATTTCTTTAATAGTAAGCACCATGTTTTTTGTTTTTATGAAATCAGTTAATAAATCCACATTATTATTGCAATTTATAAGTTCCTTGCACAATTCACTATATGAAACACAAAATGAACCCATTTTAAATATTAGTTACGTTTAATAATTTTCTTAAACTTTTTTTGGCAAATATTATTATTTCAAATAATCATATTTTTGTTTTGTTTTTCTTTTTTTGTTATGCACTTTTTCGATATTGCTGTCAATCAGTTATTAAAAAGTAAAAGTAAAAGCCTAAAAGTATACAAAACCTTTTATTGTAAATATGCATTGCAGTTTATTGTAAATATTCACAAAAAATACGTGAGTTTTATCACAAAATTTATAAGTTTGTTCAGCGATCGCAAAAAGTCGCAGAATTTTTTTGCATAAAATTAAAGAAAACATTCCAAACTTTCATTTAGTAGTATTACCAACACGGAGGTAGACCAAGCTAACTTATTTTTTTTCTAATGAAAACTGCAAATGCTAAATTTTTTGGAGTCATTTTGATTTGCTCAGATCTCTTAAACTATATATATAATTTAAATATTTTTTCTTTCCTATTAAATTTAAAATACTATATTTTAATACAAATGCTCTAAAACTATTGGTAGTTGAACCATATTTATTGTATAAACAACTGAAATGTAGTAAAATTTTCATCAGTTTTCGTTGCATAATATTTAGATAACTTTAGCACACTCTTTTTTATACAAAATTTTATTTTTTTCGAAAACAAATCATGGTTTTCTACTAATGAAACAGTTCTTTACAGAATTGCATCATTAGATTTCTAAAAAATAACTGTAAAAAAATAGACTTTTTGCCAAAAAAATACCACTGTGCACAGAGGGATTTGTCCATACAATGTTTGGCAAAAAATATAAGGAGTGCTCGTAGAATGTTAAAATTTTGCTCTGAGCCTTTATTTAGCTCAATTAAGAAAAATATAAAGTTTCATCAAAATTGGCCACGCCCTCCACCCAGCGCCCATAGAACCCAACATTTTTTTTTTGGCCCAAAGTTTTTGAAATTTTGCTCTGAGCCTTTATTTAGCTCAATTAAGAAAAATATAAAGTTTCATCAAAATTGGCCACGCCCTCCACCCACCGCCCATAGAACCCAAAATTTTTTTTTGGCCCAAAGTTTTTGAAATTTTGCTCTGAGCCTTTATTTAGCTCAATTAAGAAAAATATAAAGTTTCATCAAAATTGGTCACGCCCTCCACCCACCGCCCATAGAACCCAAAATTTTTTTTTGGCCCAAAGTTTTTGAAATTTTGCTCTGAGCCTTTATTTAGCTCAATTAAGAAAAATATAAAGTTTCATCGAAATTGGCCACGCCCTCTACCCACCGCCTATAGAACCCAAAATTTGTGAGATTCGGCCCAACGTTTAAAAAAGTGACTAAGAAATCGCTTTTGAACTGATTTTTTCACAATTTGAATTTCTTTAATAGTAAGCACCATGTTTTTTGTTTTTATGAAATCAGTTAATAAATCCACATTATTATTGCAATTTATAATTTCCTTGCACAATTCACTATATGAAACACAAAATGAACCCATTTTAAATATTAGTTACGTTTAATAATTTTCTTAAACTTTTTTTGGCAAATATTATTATTTCAAATAATCATATTTTTGTTTTGTTTTTCTTTTTTTGTTATGCACTTTTTCGATATTGCTGTCAATCAGTTATTAAAAAGTAAAAGTAAAAGCCTAAAAGTATACAAAACCTTTTATTGTAAATATGCATTGCAGTTTATTGTAAATATTCACAAAAAATACGTGAGTTTTATCACAAAATTTATAAGTTTGTTCAGCGATCGCAAAAAGTCGCAGAATTTTTTTGCATAAAATTAAAGAAAACATTCCAAACTTTCATTTAGTAGTATTACCAACACGGAGGTAGACCGAGCTAACTTATTTTTTTTCTAATGAAAACTGCAAATGCTAAATTTTTTGGAGTCATTTTGATTTGCTCAGATCTCTTAAACTATATATATAATTTAAATATTTTTTCTTTCCTATTAAATTTAAAATACTATATTTTAATACAAATGCTCTAAAACTATTGGTAGTTGAACCATATTTATTGTATAAACAACTGAAATGTAGTAAAATTTTCATCAGTTTTCGTTGCATAATATTTAGATAACTTTAACACACTCTTTTTTATACAAAATTTTATTTTTTTCGAAAACAAATCATGGTTTTCTACTAATGAAACAGTTCTTTACAGAATTGCATCATTAGATTTCTAAAAAATAACTGTAAAAAAATAGACTTTTTGCCAAAAAAATACCACTGTGCGGCATACCATTTTGACAGAAGGCTAGTTATCAGCTGTTGCTTACGAAACAAAATAAGGCACCTGATGTAAATTCGCCTTGATAAGTACATATGTATTTTCATTCAAAAATGTTCAAAAATCATTTTTGTTGGTTTACGGTTTTAAAATTTTGTATTATAAACAAAATTTTTTTTTAATTTTGGGTAATTTTATTATTTAACAAACATGATTTTTCACCGAGTTTTTTTTTAACTTTTTTGCTTTTTACTATCAGGCCTGTTCTGAAAATCACATTTTATGAAAGTGATTTGAAATCACAAGAAAGGTGTTCTGGACATTCAGTTACGTAAACAACCTTTTTGAACCTTCATAATAAACAACTTAAATGAAATATTCAATGTGTTGTTTATTAATTTTTTATGCAATAAGCTATTTTATTTACAACAAATCTCTTAAAATTAAGAAAATTCGACGGCACTACAAAAATGTTATTTGCTTTTGGGACTTCTGTTGTGATTTCAAGTTTGTTTTTTAGTTGAATTAAAGATAGCTAATTTGCTAACAGCAGCATGCAAGCAAAGTCTAATATTTATTAAAAATCGTAAAAGCTGTAAAGAGTCACAGGAAAAAATCGCTTCTATCGCGAAAATGGCTAAATTCTAAATTCGCAAAAAATTGCAAACTTGTAAACAAAGCCTAAAATTTATTTGAAATCGCTAAATGGGTTAAAAAAAACAAAATATCGGAAAATAAAAAAAAAAAAAAAAAAATACGAACAGGCGATTAATGTTTTATAGACTTAAAGAAAGAAGTTTGCATGGGGACTATTGATATTATAGACCGATTCTCCCAATTTAAAAACTGCAACTTGTACTTGGCGCAAAAAGTTTACTAGAACAAACAACCAGTTAAATGGACGGACGGACAAGAAAATATCACCATAAAAAGTGTTTCTGAGTCGATTGGTATACTAAAAGATGCGTCTAGATTTCGATGCATTACAGACATCAGCAGAAATTTATATAATTGGGTTTTCCTTAATTTTTGCACATATATAAAATTTTACAATTTGGAATTACATTTATCTTCAACGAAAACTTGCTTTGGCTTACAATTATAGAGTGAAGATTTCATCTTCGTAGAAGGCGAAATTAAAGCAGCAGAAAATTCAGCAGATAAACAGAATTTCAAGCAATTTTTTTATTCGCACATGTAGTAAAATATGCTTCGAAAATATGAAAACTGTGCTACAAACTACCAAAAAAAATCTTTTAACAAAAACAGCGTGCAACAAAAATGCAGCAAAGGCTAAAATATGCAAATTATTCACTAACAAACTGATGCCAAAATTTATAAAAAGCTCTACAATTACTTCTGCCTTCTTTGGTCACAAAAGAAAAAAACATGCAATTGCATATTTACGGTTTCCCTGATCATATGACAGGACATCTCAAAAAGCATTACAGATAAAATTTAAGACAGCAAATCCCATAGTTTTTTAATATTATCTCTTTTAGGTTTAGCTGATACGTGTACAAATTTCTATGTATGATTTAACTTATTTTCATACATCAAAATTAAGGTATCTTGTAAAAAAATTATTTTTTAGCAGCCTAAATG